>CM077672.1:159815036-164815036 GCA_039707655.1 Elymus sibiricus
TCAACCCTAACTATGTTTCCCCACACATACGGACTCCAAGAACAGCCTATACTGATGTATTTCGAAATTGCATGGGCCTGGCCCAAAAATAAGGTGACACAACACCTATAATAGCCTCTGGACGAAATTTATGAAATGACATCTTGTACATTTCGTCCAAGATTATGGTGGCTTCAAAGTCCTGAAATCATCACTTGAAACACCATTGAGGTCTCCCGTGCACACACCTCCCGCTCCATGCTTGATCCCGCTCCAACGGCCATCCCTCTTGTCCATGCTAGGCCCTTCATTTGTAAGCAAAACAAAAGTATCTAATTTAGGCAGCATCATATGTTCATGAACATTAGAAGGGTTTCCAAGAAACGAAAGTACCTGGTAATTTAATTGGCGTGCGCGAGCTCTAGTAATTGGTCCCATGTATGTAACAGCAGGGGCTGTGGGTGTAACTGTGGTAGTGATGTCCTCATCATCCTCCCCTTCTTGAATTGAAGTCGTCCTCGACGGAAGCTCATATTCCTCACCCAAATAAGGCTTCAAATCTGCAATGTTAAAAGTGGGACTAACCCCAAAATCTGGAGGCAGCTCAAGTTTATATGCATTATCATTTATTTTCTCTAACACCTTAAAAGGACCATCAGCATGTGGCATTAGTTTTGACTTGCGCAAATCAGGAAACCTATCCTTACGCAAATGTAACCAAACAAGATCTCCAGGTGCAAAGACAACACGTTTTCTACCCTTATCTCCAGCAAGTTTATATTTAGCATTCATACGCTCAATGTTTTCCTTAGTTAACTCATGCATTTTTAAGATCAATTCAGCACGTTGTTTAGCATCAAAATTAACCTTCTCCGAAGATGGAAGAGGCAACAAATCAATAGGTGCACGAGGTAGGAAACCATACACAACTTCAAAAGGGCACATCTTAGTAGTAGAATGCAGCGAACGATTATAATCAAATTCAATATGAGGTAAGCATTCTTCCCACATTTTCAGATTAGTCTTTAAAACAGCCCTAAGCATAGTAGACAATGTTCTATTGACTACTTCAGTTTGTCCATCAGTTTAGGGGTGACATGTAGTACTAAAAAGCAATTTCGTCCCCAACTTAGCCCATAAACATCTCCAAAAGTGGCTAAGAAATTTAGTATCACGATCTAAAACAATTGTATTTGGCACACCATGCAAGCGGATAATTTCACGAAAGAACAAATCAGCAACATTTGCAACATCATCACTTTTATGACATGGTATAAAGTGTGCCATTTTCGAAAATCTATCCACGACAACAAATATGCTATCCCTCCCCTTCTTTGTTCGAGGTAAACCTAAAACAAAGTCCATAGATATATCTTCCCAAGGAACAGTAGGTACAGGCAAAGGCATATATAAACCATGAGGATTGAGTCGTGACTTAGCTTTTTGACATGTAGTGTAGCGAGCAACAAAACGCTCAATATCCCGTCTCATCTTTGGCCAAAAGAAATGTGTAGCAAGTACGTCCTCCATCTTCTTCACGCCAAAGTGTCCCATTAATCCTCCTCCATGCGCCTCCTGCAACAACAAAAGACGAACGGAGCTAGCTGGAATGCATAGCTTGTTAGCACGGAACACAAATCCATCATTAATGACGAACTTGTTCCATGTTCTTCCTTCTTTACAATTCTGCATTACATCTTTAAATTCAGCATCATGCACATATTGATCTTTGATGGTCTCCAAACCAAATATTTTAAAGTCAAGTTGAGAAAGCATAGTATATCGACGAGACAATGCATCAGCAATAACATTTTCTTTACCCTTCTTGTGTTTAATGACATAAGGGAAAGTCTCAATGAATTCAACCCATTCAGCATGTCTACGATTCAGTTTTGCTTGACTTTTAATATGTTTCAAAGATGTTGCCATGTTTCTAAAGTCCGAACAAGAGCATATAATTCTTTATCATAAGTAGAATAGTTCAGACTAGGCCCACTCAATTTTTCAGAAAAGTATGCAACAGGTTTACCATCTTGTAATAACACACCTCCTAATCCAATTCCACTAGCATCACATTCAAGCTCAAAAGTCTTATTAAAATCAGGAAGCTGGAGTAAAGGAGCATGTGTCAACTTATCTTTCAATACCGTGAAGGCCTCTTCCTGTGCAGTACCCCAAACAAAAGGCACATCCTTCTTTGTAAGCTCATTGAGAGGTGCAGCAATGGTGCTGAAATCTCTCACAAAACGCCTATAGAAACTAGCGAGGCCAAGAAAACTCCTCACTTGTGTGACCGTTTTGGGCTGCGGCCAACTCTCAATAGCTTCAATCTTGGCTTTATCAACTTCAATTCCCTGTGGAGTAACAACATAGCCAAGAAAAGATACTCGGTCGGTGCAAAAGGTGCACTTCCCAAGGTTACCAAACAAACGTGCATCACGTAGCGCAATAAAAACAACACGTAAATGTTCCAAATGTTCCTCCAAAGATCTGCTATAAATCAGTATATCATCAAAATAGACTACCACAAATCGTCCAATGAAAGCACGTAAAACCTCATTCATTAATCTCATGAAAGTACTAGGTGCATTAGTTAACCCAAAAGGCATGACTAACCACTCATATAAGCCAAACTTAGTTTTAAATGCTGTTTTCCATTCATCTCCCAATTTCATACGAATTTGATGGTATCCAATACGCAAATCAACTTTGGAGAAATTTGTAGAGCCACTTAATTCATCAAGCATATCATCTAGCCTAGGAATAGGATGACGATAACGAATAGTAATATTATTAATGCCTCTACAATCAACACACATACGCGATGTACCATCCTTTTTTGGCACTAGTATAATAGGAACAACACAAGGACTAAGAGATTCGCGTATATAACCGTTGTCGAGCAGCTCCTGTACTTGACGCATAATCTCCTTCGTCTCCTCTGGATTGGTACGGTATGGCGCACGGTTGGGCAGTGATGCACCGGGAATTAAGTCAATCTGATGCTCAATCCCTCGAATAGGTGGTAATCCCGGTGGCACGTCATGTGGAAAAATGTCAGCGAACTCCTGCAAAATGTTAGTGACAGCAGGAGGCAAAGAGGGTGGCATGTCCTCAAATGAAAATAATGCCTCTTTGCACACAAAAGCATAGCAAACAGATTTGCTAAAATCTAGATCATCAATATCAGATTTGGTGGCAAGCAAACATCCACTTTTCAATTTAATTTCAGAAGCAACATGAGATGATGGTTTGTTATTAGGCTTCATTTGGTGCTCAAATTCTTTTGCCACAATCTGATTTTCACTCTTGTTCTGCTCCTGCTTTGCTTTACTAGCTCTATTCACGTCGTCTTTCAAAATGTGTTCAGGAGTCATCGGAAGCAACGTAATATGTTTATCCTTATGAACAAGAGTATACTGATTGTTTCTACCATGGTGTACAGAATTTTTATCGAATTGCCATGGTCTACCAAGTAATAAGGAACATGCTTGCATGGGTACCACATCACAATCAACATAATCAGCATATGTAGCTATACTAAAATGCACACGAACAGTACGTGTTACCTTAACTTTCCCGCTGTTGTTGAACCATTGTATGTAGTAAGGATGTGGATGTGGTCTTGTGGTGAGAGACAACTTCTCCACCATCTCCATGCTAGCCAAGTTGTTGCAACTCCCTCCATCTATGATGACGCGCACAGAACGTTCCTTCACAACTCCCTTCGTATGGAACAAATTGTGCCTCTGATTTTGCTCAGCCTGTGTTACCTGCACACTCAAAACACGTTGAGCAACTAAACTTTCATACCTGTCAGCGTCTTCAGCAGCCATGTATTGGGTTTCTTGTTCAGAATCATGTCCACCCTGGTCTTCACTAGCAATAAGAGCCAAAGTCTCCTCATCATAGTCACTAGCGGACTCATACCCACCATCCTCAGTAACAATCATCACACGCGGAGACGGACATTTGCTCGCATAGTGACCTCCACCCTTGCAACGACGACATATAACATCATGTGTTTGCCCTGTTGATGCCATGGATGAAGAAGAGCTCTGTGCTGGACCAGAAGGTGTGTTCTTGGCGGATGGTTGTGGTGGTGCCTGTTTTCTTGTATCCCAGTTGGAGTTGGCGGAGGAAGTAGGCGGTATTGCAGCAGGACGTGTGGAAGTAGACGATGTACGCGGTATCCATGATGAAGATCGACCTGCAGAAAAGTTAGTTCGCGCCAATGCCTGTCGATCCTGCACTTCACGTTCAGCTTTGCAAGCAAGATGGAATAAACGAGTGATATTGTTATACTCCTTATACTCTAAGATGGTTTGAATTTCTCTGTTTAAGCCACCCATAAAACGTGCAAGCATAGCTTCATTATCCTCAACAATACCACATCTAATCATGCCAGTTTGTAATTCCTTATAATATTCTTCTACAGAATTTTTTCCTTGTCTTAAACGCTGCAATTTTTGAAGTAATTCACGTTGATAATATGGTGGAACCCAACGAGTACGCATAGCATTTTTCAGAGCAGCCCAAGTAGTTGGAATATTATCATGATATACTCTACAATGTTCAGACCACCAAACACAAGCAAAACTAGTGAAAGCACAAACAACAGCAGCAACACGTCTACCTTCAGGATATTGTAAGCATGTAAAACGTTGTTCAGTTTCTAACTCCCAAGTAAGATAGACATCAGGAATGTATCTACCCTCAAATGGCGGAATATTCAATTCCAGTTTAGGGATATGGTCATTATCTCGTACCTAAGGAGGTGGAGCAGCGCTACCGTTGCGATCATATGCATGTGGATGACCTGGTGGTGGTGGTGCTGGTGGTTGCACGTAGTTCTGATTTTGAGCAACCTCATCCTCATAATCATCCTCGTAATCATCGTTCTCGTCAACAGCAGCAGCAGGAGCCACAAAAGCATCAGCAGCACTTGCAGCGGCACCAGAATGTTGGCCGGCCTCAAGGGGAACACGCTGCGCTCGTCCTACTGGAGCGGGGCGACGTGGAGGTGGTCGTTGTTGGTGTTGCAACGGTGCAGCAGGGGCAGCAGGTGGTGGTGGTAGACGTGCGAGTAGCTCATCGAACTTGGCGTCCAACTTGGTGTCAATTGTCTTCTCAATGTCATCTATCCTCTCCAGAGCCTTACCAAAACTGCTCATCACATCCTGTACCTGTTCACCCAACATTTGTTGAAACTTATCCTGTAGTTCCTTCTGCGTCATGTTCTCCCAGTCGATCTGGTCGGCTTGTGATCCTATCATGGTTAGCAGCAATAGAAACACACAAGAATATGTCCTACAGACTACTAATATGAAGTGGTGTGGTGGAAAGTCACAAATCCGTCAAGCGAATCACAAATTCTTACCCGTTCTTACCAAGCAGCAGGTGGTGATCGGCAACCGTTGTAGTCAAAAACGCCTCAAAGCGTGGATAGAGCGATTGCCAGGTGGTGTCAAACGCACGATGTAGAGAATATGTGGAGCTGGGAAGGCTTAATATATGGTAGCAAAAAGGTCAGCAACAATCAATTCAGAGATGCAAAGGTGAATAAACGCTCAACGACGGTACTGTGCTGGTCCTAGGCTAGACCGTACTAGAGACGCGAGCCTAGAACACAAACAAAATCACGGCGTGGCACGTCAACAAGGGAAAAGCACACTCTGAATTTTTTTTGCTCTTTTTTTTTTGGGGCGCTTTTTTTTTGCGCTTTTTTTTTCAGCGAAAAATCGCTATAATGGCGAGTGTCTCAAAACTCTTCCCGAGGTCTAAAAACAGGATAGACACGAAATGTTTTTTTGATTTTTTTTTGGGCTGTCCGGACCAAAAATTGGAAACTGCTCAAAAAACTTTCTATAATGGCGACTGTCTCAAAACGCTCGGAAACTCCTAAAAATAGGATAGCCAGATTTTTTTTTTGACAGTTGCGTTTTTGGAAAATTTTGGGCCTAAACGGAGGGTGGTTTCCAGACCTACTCCGGCAAGGGAAAACTAATCTGACTACAAAAGGATCTCGGAAGCAAAGCTAATATGAAAAGGACTAGGATTGCTGGTGGTATATGGAGTAGGATTGGAGGTATATGTAAGGCAGCGGCGAAGTATATGATGTGGTGGTGTATATGACAGTGAGGAAGATGGTGCGGTGGGGGTATATGGCAGCGATGAAGATGGTATGGCGGCGGCGTGACAACTTGTGAACAGAACTCGAAACTCTAAAGGACTAGACGCTAAGACCAGCAACTTGACACGACGATGCAACCGCAAATTCAACAAAGCAAAACACCGAACAGAAAATTGCAACAGGCTCAGATTGGTTCGGATATGATGAACTAACCCTAATTTTTTTTGTGGTTTTTTCGTGGACTGTAGGTATGAAGAACAAATGCAATCTAGACTACGAAAACTGGTAAAATCTCACCGAGCAACCTGGATATCTGATACCACTTGATAGAGGCGAAGGTGTCCCGTCTTTCGATGAGATGGTGGCTATCGTTTTCGATGGAGCAGACTTTGACGATCCGACTACGAACGTGCGAGGACGTCGCGCCTTAGCAATCGCTAAACCAACTCCGAGAGGTTATTGACCACGCCGGAGCACGATCAACCTGACCACGAGGGTCTATTTCCTGCGAGCAAACGAAGAACAAGCAAGAAACTGAGATTGCAATCTGGATATTGCGAATATAAGAGGAAAGCTTTATTAATCAAGTGGGGTTCTGTGACGTCTTGGTCTGGTCGTTGAACACAAACGAAGTACGCGAAGTTGCAGCTATGGCGAACTTTTAATTTAAACAAAACCCAAGGTCTAAACGACGCCCTAAGGGCTGTATATATGGGGGAGTAGGGAGGGAATTTCGTGACCCCTTGGAGGGGGGGTCCGAAATCAACCCTAACTCTGTTTCCCCACACATACGGACTCTAAAAACAGCCTATACTGATGTATTTCGAAATTACATGGGCCTGGCCCAAAAATAAGGTGACACAGCACCTATAATAGCCTCTGGACGAAATTTATGAAGTGACATCTTGTACATTTCGTCCAAGATTATGGTGGCTTCAAAGTCCCGAAATCATCACTTGAAACACCATTGAGGTCTCTCGTGCACACACCTTCCGCTCCATGCTTGATCCCGTCCAACGGCCATTCCTCTTGTCCATGCTAGGCCCTTCATTTGTAAGCAAAACAAAAGTATCTAATTTAGGCAGCATCATATGTTCATGAACATTAGAATGGTTTCCAAGAAACGAAAGCACGCGAGCTCTAGTAATTGGTCCCATGTATGTAACAGCAGGGGCTGTGGGTGTAACTGTGGTAGTGATGTCCTCATCAATCGGTCAGGCGATCGGGTAGAGATTCGGGCGCGCGAGCTGCTGGATGGGCCGGCCTGGCGTTGCTGGGCCGCGGAGAGAGAGAGAGAGAGAGAGAGAGAGAGAGTGGCCTCTTTGGATTTTTCTAATAAAAGAAAATTTTCCATTTTTGAAAAATAGCAGAGAAGAAAAGACATGAAATAAAATAAAATCTAAATATAATATATACATATTATATATCAAAAAGATCAGAAAACTAAATCCTATAACATGAACTATTTTTCAGAGGCATAATAAAATATTTTATAAAATCATTTTTTTTAAATTCAAATAAAATTCAAATTTACCTTTCAAATATTTTGGCATTATTTCTTCTGACTTTTTGAAGGTTCATGTCACCTCCTCTCACACTTTTTGATCAAAGTATTTTGTCAGGGATTTTTGAAATAAAATTCAAATGCCATGTTTGAAATGAAATCAAATGAAATCTTGTAAATTCAAATGCCATTTTGAAAATGGCCTTCTACTTCCCACTCTATTCCAAATAAATGAAGAAGTCATATTATCTTCCCTCATGAAAATCCTTGAGTGGCATGAAGTCTCTGGTAGGAAAATATTTCAAATGAAATTCAAATCATTTTCAAATCCCTTTTCATTTCTTTAAAAGGAAGAAGTCATATCATCTTCACTCTAGGGTTTTGTGATGAAATGAATTTGAATTCCCAGGGATCAAAATGCAAAATGAAAGTTTTGGGAAAGTCATTTCATTCCCTCTCATTTAACTTTCAAAAAGTTCCAAATTTCACTCACTTTCAATCAATCAATCAAACAATCGAATCCTATTTATTTAATTAATATAGTATTCCAAAATATAGAATTTTGGGATGTTACAAACCTACCACACTTAAAATGAATCTCGTCCTCGAGATTCGAAGAGGCTAGCAAGAAAAGGTTAGGGTTTGGGGGTCTTCTAGCAAATCCATTGATCGGAAAGGTCTGGGGTGCTACCACACTTAGAAGCAAGGTTACGGTTCCAACAAAACTCATCCATTCCTTAGGGTTGACGGTGTCGGTCTTCTCATATCTTCCGGGATAACTCCTTCACTGGTGCTCTTCCGGTAAAGGCATAACCTTTTTCTCAAACTCTTGTGTCCTTTCATCAAAATAAGATCCTTCCGAGACTGGGTCTTCTTTGCTAACAGGTCTGTCGCCAATACTAAACAACTATCGAAAATCTCATGGTGGTCAACAATTACTGGTTTCTCCTGTAGGAAATGGGTCTGGGCTAAATCTCACCGTATATCCTACGGTTGGCAACAACTGCCTTGTAAAAGGGCTTCTTATCATACCATTCTAAGGCTTAAGGAAGGTTTTCAACGATCGTCATCCCTCTACTATGGGTAGGTCTCTCTAGATTTACCATTCCAAATAACAAGAGCGAATGATAAGAGTAAGTCGGTATGGTGATCAATCCATTCCGCACCCAAATCATTACCCTTTATAAGGTTTAGCGAATCTCGCATTTCTAACACTTGGGCATTCTCACGAGCATTGCGGAATTTCTCTTGTCCTCAAACTGGGTTCGGGTAATTCCATTGGTTCTGCAAGCCAAACATAACATCTATCATTTCTTCACAACTCTCAGGTTTTCGTATCCTCCTAAGAAACGTTTGCTGATGAAAACACAACTTCTTCCAAATTCCTTTCTTCAACAAGGTAGTGCTTGCTCCTTATTAACTCCCGGGCCTGTGGGTTACGGGCCCACTTCAACACTTGTACATCTTTAGCTCATCCTTGGAGTTACTATTGCTCCATATTCCAACATTACACCTCTCTTTTAAATCCAATAACACATCATTCCTTCATACTCTTGGGATATTCCTCATATCAAAATAATATTCAACTTATTTTGTCCAAACTCCTTGGCATGAACAGTAGATTCTTTTCCTTTGTTTCCTGTGGTTTTACCGATTACTACCACACTTAAAATGAAATGTACTAGTCCATCCATAGGTCTTATTCATCATATCTCCGAACATGATCACAGTAACATACAATGTAGTAATTGAGATCAGGACACATTTGTCTTTATTGATTCATGAATCATTACAATCTTCGGGATTTCCATTACATAATTCAAATCAACATCCTTAAGAAAACAAGAGTATTTCCTATTACACTTATTCATCCAATATTCATCTACTCATATTTAGCTTTCTTCTTAACTGGACATTTAGTAGCAAAATGTCCTGCTTCCTTGCAGTGAAAACAAACGATTTCCGACAAGTCTAGGGGCTTCTTGGTGATTGTGCCTGCTCCCCGGGTTCTTGGTTCCTTTCCTGGGCATTTATTGGAGTAGTGACCTAAATTCTTGCACTTGAAACATGTGATAGGACTCAGGTCCTTCTCGGTAGAAATTGGGTTGTTCTGGGGAGATCTTTGTTTCATCTTCTTGGACTTCTTCATACTAATCAAACTCTCTATTTCCTGTGGGTCATACTCCACTTCTGTTGTCGGGAACTCACCAAGATACTCAGTTCCCTTCTTCGTGCAATACTGAGATATGTGTCCTTCTTCTGCACATGCATAGCATGACTTGGTGCAAACTTTGATTGGGTTTCCTCCATTAGGGTCCATCACAACATCCTTCACCATAGGTACTTCCATACCTTCTTGGAGGGCTTCTTTCATTCCTTCTTTCTGCTTCCGGATAGTTTGTTGCACCATGGGGTAAATGTGACACTGAGCCGGGTAGTGGTCAGTTCCTTCACACAAGAAACAAGTCACCTGCCCAGTTGGGCATTCCCCAGCTGGGTGATTTTCTTCACAAAGAGGGCATCCATCCTTGTGTTCTTCCTGGGTGTGTCCTATTTCTCCACAGATCCTGCAGGCACAAGGTTTCTTCATCGGGTTATCACTGTGCTTCCGGATAAGACGGGATCTTAACAGAGTCTTCTTGAATTCCTCCCAGGTTTTTGCTCCATTAAATCCTTGTATGGCTTGATGCATTTTCCACCAGGTTGTAGCACTTTCTGTAAAGTACTGAAGAGCATATTCGACCTCATACTTCCTTGCAATCAAGTTTTTCTCAAAGTGATTCTCCATGTTCTGAATCCATAGCTCTGCCTCCGGCTGAGTCATCGGTCCAGAGAATACAAGTCCATCTTCATTCATCATCTATTGGGTCCAAGGGTTTTGAGATGAGATAAGAGAGAGATAAAGAGATACACACAATACAAACAATATAGTTTTGAAAATAGGTTTTATTTGTGGCTGTCGGAAAAACACACACAAATGACAGCTCACAAATCATCGCATCTAATGTGAGTATACAACAGAGGTTTTGGTCTTCTAAAGGGTCTTATAATATTGGGATTCTTCAGGGTCTTCAAATTCTTCGGGTCTTCGGAGTCTTCAATCGTTGTAGCTTCAATCCTTGTACTCTGAGGTGGTTCTCAGTTGATTCTTCATGTGGTCAAGAGGGAGAAGGGTATATTCTAACTATTTGAGGTAAGAGGAATCATTTTATAAAATCTGAAAAGATGAGAAGTAAGGGTCTTTTCGAAAATAAAGTTTTAGAGATATCCTGTCCTAGGAGCTTTCCGATTTCTAGGGTCACGTCCTACAGTCAACATGGGCTCTGATACCATCTCTGTAGTGACCCGACCTCAAACGGTCAAGCCTCTGTGTATCTGTGCCATCCCTGGATCGGTATGCTGGCACACACAGTACATCAATGTATATATCAAAGTGCAATCACATGTATAAGTAACGTAAAACTGATATATACCTCATAAGTCTCAGCGGAAACAAACAAACGGGTGTGGAGTCCCATCAATGCCATCAGCAGGTTGAGTGTAGACCGTAACCCTACAACGAAACTCACTCGTCGTAGAAAAAATCCTGCAACATGATACGTTGCGGCCGTGTAGGTCAGTACATTGAATGTACCAGCAAGATCACAAATATGAGAAACAGATGATAAAACTATTCTATATGCAATATGGCTTTGTGGCTCTGTGTCTGAGTTTTGTTTGCGTAAAAGCGGGTTTTATTTACCCTACATCAAAGGAATATCAGGAATCTTCACTATAGAGTTATATACTACGACATGGTTCCGCCAACCAATGTCTCATAGCCCAAAGCACTATAAGTTGCCCACAATTAATTATCAATCCAGTGTTGAGAGTTCCGAATAGATCCAAGTCCAGAGGCTCAAATTGTCCGTAACCGGGGACACGGCTAATCGATTAGGTTTTAACTCTGCAGAGTGTTGTGCACTTTACCCACAAGATTCGATCCCTCTTTTTACGTTCTTGCACTTCAGGGTGTTTGAGAACAAGACGATGGAAACATGATCTTCCGAAGAATTCCTCTGACCACTGTCCGGTGCTCATCCAATCCTACCGTAGTTCTACATCTGCTAGCACCATCCCAGCCAGAGTCATAACTAAGGTCAACCAAACCAGAGCCCATATTGACTTGTGGCTGCACAGGTAAGCTTTCGGGCATGAAGTATTCTTCCGTCTCTTTGAGCCTGGGTGGAACTTTCCGCATGATATCACGGCGCTTCTCCGGAATCACTGAGTACTGGACGCACCATATGTACCCTTCTTAACCATTCTCCTCCACCCAGAGGTATATTGAATTCTTGTCTCGAGTCTTGAAGTCTTGAGGTCTTGTAGATGCACGCCTTGGAGATGCCATCATGAAGTTGTCGGCTTTGACGTAGAGTCCTTCTTCTCACACCACTCCCGAGCACTCATAACAAACCCCGTCTACTATAGCGTAGCATTAAAACTAAATAACGTCCCGGGCTTGTTTACAGGGAGATGGGTTCCTACCTCATGCATTCTACTCAACTACAAGAATTCAATATCACTACTGGAGGGATTGTGGAAATGGTGACACTAAAATGCATTAAAAACATAGGTATAATAAAATGGTCAAAGTAATTTTGCCTGGTATTACTTGTTGAAGATAGTAACGCTCTCGAAAACTTGATAAAACTAGTCGTCAGTCTCCGATGGAATCTATATAGTCAAACATTGTATTCACATAAGAAAACATTCAAGCAAGCAATTCTATCAATCATAATACACTCAATAAAAGCAACAATATAAATCAATAAAGAAAATCAATAAGAAAACCAAATAAAATCCAAAGGAAACTTCACAGAAAACTAGCGAGAAACCAACTCACACAATAGCAATCAATAACTCACATAACAGCACTAAATTAACCTAAATAACTAATCAATAGCAATGAAAATACAATTTTAATAATACTACAGAAAGTAATTTACTAAATTATTAACTAGCAAAAAGAACTAATTTAAAAGCTATTATAACTATCTAGTTAACACTAAAACAGTTATAACAACCAGGAATACACTAAAACAGTTCTAAACAATACTAAATAATTACAAAAAACTATTTTAATGCTACTTAACAGAAACAACAACCTATTATAATAAAGAGGCAAAAATAATTACTTTTGAAACTATTAAAACTATTTACTATTAACTATAACTATGCGCTAAGCAAACAACATACAAAATAGTAGCTAGAAATAATAATAACTGATTATAAAAAAATTATCTACTGTAGTCTAATAGAAGCATATGACAACATGTAAAAATCTACAAAAATAACTAACTAAAAAATAAGTAAAAGCAATAATTTAATGACTAAAACAACTATAAAAGCAAAACGGTACTGTTTTAGCTAAAAACCTAATTTAAATGAAACTTAAAATAATTTACAAAATGCTACTCGATAGGTAAAACAACAACAAAACAGTAGCAAAAAGAATCAATCAAAAATATTTTATAAAACTCAAAATATGGCCAAATTAGTGATTTGAACAAAATTCAGCAAACTCAAATTTAAAATACTCAAATTTGAAATCCAATTACACAAACAGAAACTTCATAAAATTTTGAAACTATAGCAAAAAGAATCACTCAATTTGGATTAAAAACATAAAATATATAAAGAAATCAAAACAGAAACTATTCTGAAAAATAAAACAGAAAATAAAAAGGCTAAACTGCTACAGTGCGGTGACGTGACACGTGGCAGAGCCTTATTGGCTGGAGGCGTGCGCGACAGAAACAAACGGGCGGACGGCCTGGGTGGAGCTTTCCGCATGATATCACGGCGCTTCTCCGGAATCACCGAGTACTGGACGCACCATATGTACCCTTCTTAACCATTCTTCACCCAAAGGTATATTGAATTCCTGTCTCGAGTCTTGAAGTCTTGAGGTCTTGTAGATGCAGGTCTTGGAGATGCCATCATGAAGTTGTCGGCTTTGACGTAGAGTCCTTCTTCTCACACCACTCCCGAGCACTCATAACAAACCCCGTCAACTATAGCGTAGCATTAAAACTAAAAAACGTCCCGGGCTTGTTTGCAGGGAGATGGGTTCCTACCTCATGCATTCTACTCAACTACAAGAATTCAATATCACTACTAGAGGGATTGTGGAAATGGTGACACTAAAATGCATTAAAAACATAGGTATAATAAAATGGTCAAAGTGAACTTGCCTGGTATTACTTGTTGAAGATAGTAACGCTCTCGGAAACTTGATAAAACTAATCGTCACTCTCCGATGGAATCTATATAGTCAAACATTGTATTCACATAAGCAAACATTCTAGCAAGCAATTCTATCAATCATAATACACTCAATAAAAGCAACAATATAAATCAATAAAGAAAATCAATAAGAAAACCAAATAAAATCCAAAGGAAACTTCACCGAAAACTAGGGAGAAACCAACTCACACAATAGCAATCAATAACTCACATAACAGCACTAAATTAACCTAAATAACTAATCAACAGCAATGAAAATACAATTTTAATAAAACTACAGAAAGTAATTTACGAAATTATTAACTAGCAAAAAGAACTAATTTAAAAGCTATTATAACTATCTAGTTAACACTAAAACATTTATAACAACCAGGAATACACTCAAACAATTCTAAACAATACTAAATAATTACAAAAAACTAATTTAATGCTAACAGAAACAACAACCTATTATAATAAAGAGGCAAAAATAAAGATATAAAGAAATCAAAACAGAAACTATTCTGAAAAATAAAACAAAAAAGTAAAAGGCTAAACTGCTACAGTGCGGTGACGTGACACGTGGCAGAGCCTTATTGGCTGGAGGTGTGCGCGACGGAAATAAACGGGCGGACGTCCGAGGGTTAGAGGAAAATGCTTCAGCGTTTTAAATGTCATGATATGGATTGTTAGATCCAGATCGGACGGTCAGGGGTACGGTTCAGTAAGTTGTTAACCCCTTTCCGGCACAAACCATACAGAGGGGCCGCGATGAAGGTTTCCATGATCCAGGTATAATGCCAGTCATCGGGTCAGGGGGCATGGGTGTATCCGGCTGGGCCGAGAGGGGGGCACCCCTTATATTTGTGCGCGTTATAAATTGTGATCCCATGCTAGTCGAGACGGTGGTCTCCCCGTCTTAGAGTTTTTCTGGAATAATACCTTGGGTGATTCCAGGCATCAGAACGGTTAAGCTGGTGTGTGCTGGTTAGGTGTGTTTTCATCCCAAAGACCGTAATTGGAATTAGTCAGCGTCTCGGTGTTGGCTAAAGAAATCCTTTACTTGTGGGTAAAGAGTACACCCTCTGCAGAGTTTTATAACCTATTCGAATAGCCGTGTCCGCGGTTAAGGACTACAGTCTGGGTTGGACAAGTGTCGGTCTTAGTGTCGGCCTTCGGAGGAAATAATTAAATTGATCGTGATTCACTTTTGAAGGATGATTATTATCACTACGGATGCTACCATGAATATTATTGTTAACCTGAATACTGCTATGGACCAACCTCTCGCTTTTATGTGTATCCTTGAGTATCTCTTGGGATGGTTATGCCGCCTGGATACTCATGATATTAATTTCTTTTCAAGACCTCTCGAGGCATCGCATTCAGACACCCGTTTGGCATTTCTTTTCAAGACCTCTCGAGGCGTCGCATTCAGACATCCGTTTGGCATTTCTTTTCAAGACCTCTCGAGGCGTCGCATTCAGACACCCGTTTGGCATTTCTTTTCAAGACCTCTCGAGGCGTCGCATTCAGACACCCGTTTGGCATTTCTTTTCAAGACCTCTCGAGGCGTCGCATTCAGACACCCGTTTGGCATTTCTTTTCAAGACCTCTCGAGGCGTCGCATTCAGACACCCGTTTGGCATTTCTTTTCAAGACCTCTCGAGGCGTCGCATTCAGACACCCGTTTGGCATTTTTCTTGGAAGCCTCGGGTGGTCTAACGCCCGATGTTCCATTTTATTTTCTTGGAATTTTTCGGGCGGTCTAACGCCCGATGTTCCATTCTATTTTCTTGGTTTATTTACTAGAATGATATATTTAGCCATCTACACCGTATTGATATTTATCATGCCATGCTTTAATATCAGTCAGCATATGCATATAATTTAGTTCATCATGATCATATGCTCTCTGTTGCATGCGGTATATCTTTTGTTCATGATGTTTGCGAGTACATTCAAACGTACTCACTAGCTTGTCCCTGGCTATTGTCTTGGCCAGATCACGATTAGGAGAAGAGCACTACGAAGGCACACCCCGCAACCTAGGAATCGGAGATAGCAGCCACGCGGGATAGGAGTTATCCAGGTCAGTTGTTCCTGTGGGAATGGAGCCCCACCAGAGATGGAGATCCGCTACCCGCTTCCGCCATCCGCTGTTAGAAATCATTGTTGTATCATTAGACCTTTATGGTCTTGTATCCAATTCTTGTAATTGCTTGGTAATCTGTAACAAGGACGTCTCCACCAGTAACAATGATCTTGGGGCTGGTGACGACACGAGCAGTTAATTTCTGGGATATTGTGTCCCGGAAATCCGGCCCTGACAGCCTTGGTATCAGAGCCCAGATTGACCATTGGCTAATCCTATCTTAGCCTGGTCGCTATCCCTAGGTTTTCCACACCATCTAAAACTTTTCTCTATCCGTAGTCAAGCCCATCCCATCCGATAAGCCTACACAGTGGCGAGCCGACACCTTTTGACAGTCGGTGCCCAACCTATCAGCCTTGCCCATAGGCCGTGTGCTTGTGGCCGACACCTGAGTTGTCCCATCCACAAGCGTGTGATGGAAGACTCTGCTGACCTATAATGGAAGCCTTGCCCCAACTCAGCACATCACAGCCTTCACTCTCAGTTCTATATCCAATCACCAAGATGCATGGTCCCATCGTTTGCAACGAGACCACCGCAGCCGAGCTTGGGGATTTTGTAGTCATCCTCGCCAATCTCACCCGTCGTGCCTTTGGCATAGAAGAGCCCCGGAGTATGTTGTATACCAGGAGCACACGAGTGATGTCATCCATCACTTCTGGGGCACGGTGCACATCTATGGGAGGGGCACTACATCAGAACGCCCCTACCGGTTCACCGAGAGGACGACCTTCGACGAGCCCCAAACCATCCAACTTGTAGCCCGAGAGGCTGTAGTTAATCTCCGGCATTTGTCGCCGAGGGTTAACATCCGTCCTTTCTACTACTACCCTAGTCGTGAAGGCTATGGTAGCCCGACCCAAGTCGCCAACGGAGACCATGAGACGGATCCTGCTCTAGTGCATCTGGTGCGCTACCTGAGAGCGCAAGAGGCACTATTCGATCAGGTTACCCTTGATCTGACTACGACCCGCAGGACGCTTGCTCTCCTGACCCCAGTGAGAAGAGAAGCTGCACCTGCCACCGACACCCCGATAGTGCTGTTCGGGAGACTGATCGAGCCCTCAGAGTCTGCTCCTGTTATCCACCCGGGCAATGCATTCACCTCCCCGGGGGAACTCCGTCGTCTCCTGGAGGCCTACTCCAATGGAACTGTGGCCTCGACACCCCACGAAGGGCACCACCGCTATTCCAGCCCTGTAGCTCCCCACCCTACCCCAGCCAACTCCGACACTGAAGCACACGGAGAAGCCTCGACATCTGTGGGACATGCCCGGCTAGATGTCAGCGAGGTGGACTGAGTCCGCCAGAATTGTTGTAGAGCCTTAGTGGCCCTGTTGCCCTGTATTTTCGTAGTAGCAATTGTATGGCGTGGTAAGTTTGTAAATTACTTGTGTGCTATTGTCTTAATAGTAGTATGCGTGATCTAGCGTAAATTGTTGGCGTGTGGTGGCAGAGTAAATTCTAGACGTGACTGCCGAACCCCCCCCCCCTAACCGACACACACAGTAATACGTCACATTCCTTTGGGGAAGTGAGGTCCGAGACTTTGACTTGGACAACTCTATGACAGAGCCGATACACAAGTCGTACCGGCGCCGCATCATGTTTCCTAACCCAGGCACTTTATATGGGGCCATATCCATAAACAACACCAGCCACCATCACCATTGAGCACTGCTTTTCCCCACCCATCCCTCCATGTCTCACCCCGGAGCCTACCTGAGAACCCCAGATGCAAGCCCTGGTAGTTTTGTTAACGTTTTGTGGGATTTCACCCGCAATAATCTTGGTACTAGCCACCCACCCCAGTATGAGTTGTTCAAATTGAGGATCACCCCTGATTCCTCGAAATACTGGGCAGTTGTGCACATCCCACCAGAAGATTTAGACCAAGGCCCTCCATATGTTGTCTTCATCGGGAGATCCATGCCAACCTCAGGCATGGCCATTGAGGCTGCTGCTTATGAAGCGGTTACCCGCCTTCGATTCTTGATACCCGCTGCCAGCGAAAGGAAATACTGATATTTTCCGAGCCGCCCAGCTTTTGGGGCAGAAGCTACGTTCCGTTGTGAACGTATAGAAAGAGATCCAGCTCTGGCCAATCTCATTCAGTATGTGATGGCCCAGGAGCATCTCACCCAACAACTAATGGACTATCTCCATTATCTTGTTGTCCTGAATCCCCAGATCGCCATTGGCGGACCACCTCTGCCAACTCAGGAAGGACATGTTCTTCGTCTGCTTCCTCCACTTCCTCCGGAAGAAGAATGTGCTCCAGCTCCAAGAACCCTTCCGCAAGACCCCGTAGATCTTACCTTCGAACCGTAGACGGTCATGAGTGTGGTTATTGCTGTGTCAAGCACTTGTTTACATGATGCAATCTTTGCGATGTATTTTAGGACATATGTCATGAATGCATTAATATGATTGCAGTTTGTCTACGAATATTTGATTGTGGTGATCTGCATTTAGTTCATCCGCACTTAGGGGAGGAAATTTCTTAAGGGCCATTATCACAAGATTTCCCAACATAAGTTTAATTAGCGTGCTGCTACGGCATCCGGCTCACAGCCACCCCCGCTCTACTACATGCCCTAAGCACAGAAACCACACCCACCCACTTAGCATCTAATTAACCGCCTCGCTCACTGGATCACTCTCACCACACCACAGTTTTTTCGAAGAAAAACTCGTGGGTTTTTATTTCTACGGAGCCTGCTGCAAGGCGCACTAACACTCACTCATAACCGACACTGATGCCTAGTCCCCATGATCACCACCGCCTCGGAGAACCACAACCCGAGCCGCGGCATCATGGCGATCATCGAGGATCATCGCACACAGCAGCAGCGAGAAGCCAACCAACGCTGCCAGCATACCAGCCAGAAGGATCGTGATCAGCTCCGGGACCACGTCCTCCATTAATGCCTCGTCTCGAGCTCCTGCAACTAGAGGGAGAAGAAGAAGAAGTAAGGTAAGGCGTGAGGTAGAAGGACGAAAAACCGCGGTCGTTTTTATAGCTCGAGCTCGGTGTACGGTGAGTGAAGTCCACCAGCGCCGCTCGTCGCTCGATCGCCGGTGTTCGGAGGTGAATCCGCGAGCAGTGCCGACAGGGTGCTGGCCCGCGAGGTGAGTGCACGCTGCGCCGGCAACTAGCACGCCGCGCACTACCGCGGTACGGCCCTAGATACCCTACGCGCTAGACGCCGCAGGTGGAAGAAAGTGCGGGAAAGCACGTGAGAGAGAGAAGAGAAAGGAGAGCCGAAGGAAGAAGAAGAGACTGACAGTGGGCCCTGGGTCCACCTGTCAGCCGGAGAGAACACTATGCACTCGAGTACGGCAAGCGAAATTTGGAATTAGAAATTATACTTTTTCCAAATTTGTCGTAGAAGTAGATCCTCAGTTGCCCTAGCAGTAGAACCATAGCACTAGTACCTCACTGTAGTTGCACCAATTACCAGTAGCCCCGCATCAACTGTGCCTAATTAGGTTATTTAAATAAGTAGCTCAAAAAAATCTCCTCGAAAAGGTGGGCTTAATTCTGATAACCACCTTAATAAATCTCGAGGACGAGATTTTCTCAAGGGGGGTAGAGTTTGTAACACCCCAAAAAATTAATTATGTTTTTATTAAGTAAAATTTGGCCAGAAATAAAATTTTGATTTATATTAGGTCTTTTAATAAATTCAGAGTCTCTTCTGTTTTCTGTTTTCCAAAACTCTTCCCTCCATATAGAAAATTTTGGAAAAAAATATTATGGGCTTTGGTAGTTTTCTTAAATCATTTCATTTATATTTTAAATAATAGTAGGAAATATTTTCATAATGAAATTTGCCCAAAATAATTATTTTAATAGCATTTTCGAGCTTTGAAATGCTCCTGTTGCACTATAACTATTTTAAATAATTCTCCTAAAATTCCACAAAAATTATGATGGGTCAAGAGATGCCTATAGATCACTTTTATGCAAAAACCCAACATGGTCCTTTGAAAATTTTGAGCAAAACATCCTCTTTTCAATTTTGTCCCATTCTTGAGTTATAACTACAACCCTAGTTTTCCTTGCTCCAATATTTCTGAAATTTTTCTATGTTATAATCCTTCCAATCAAACACTTAAGTCCAGGAGATAAGCTCTATATGCATCTTGTAAGTCCACCAAATAATCCCCCTCAGTTTGGGTCCAGAACTAAAATCCAACAAAACTTGCACTTGCAAGTTTCTCATTTTTCCAAACCAACTCCACCATTCCATCCTTCATGCAATGAGTCACCATCCTGCCAAGTTGCAATTCCAGAAAATCCTCCTAGGTCACCCTAGCATTCTGTCGAGCACATCATGAGCATGACAGAATTTGGCAACCTCTTACAACTTCATATGGAACTTGATCTTCTTGCCAAACAAACATGTCCAATAGCCTTGTCATCCAAAGTATCCCGATCCTGCTAAGCCTCTCTTGCAACAAACCCCTCCAGAACCCCCTGGCGTTTTGCCGAGCACCGTGTGTGTGTGCACTGGGCGTGGCCAAAGCGCCCGTTTGGTAGGCACTGGCATCACCCGTATGCCACCACCCTGCTGCCTCCCCTCGCGCACGATCCGTCTAGATAGCTTCACGAAGAAGCCACAACGTGCGCTGACACCCGAGCCTGGCCTTTGGCGCCGCCCCCACCGTCCAGAGCCGCCGTCCAACGCCGCCGTCTCTGCCACGTCCCTGTCCGAGACACGTGTCCACTCCACGAGCCACCAGCACGTCCCTATCCGTCTGCTAACCACCCGATTCCATCCGCAGCCACCGACCTCTCCACCGCCCCCTCACCGGCCTCGCCACCGCCCGCGCTTCGCCATCAATGGCCTCCGCCGCCGTATCCCAATTCAGGAAGTCACGGCACCGCCCAAACCACCTGGCACCATTCTGAAGCCGCCAGCGCACCAAGCTCACCCATCCGGCCTCATCTGTAGCCGCCGACCACGGCCACCGTCCTCAACCACCTTCCTGGCGTAGTAATGGCCACCGCCGAGTCGGTTGGAATAACTCTTTGCCGAACCGCCTCTCTGGTGCTATAAAAGGCCACCCTGAGCTCCACTAGATCATCAACAACACTCCTCCTTCCTCTGTAAGCCTCCTCGAGCAGCCACGCGACCTGAAATGGTCATCCTCACCGTCTCCGGCAACTTCGGCCGCCGCTACTTTTGGGTTGATTCCGACGCAACCAATGCCTCCCCCTCGCAAGTTTCTTCACCACTAGCCTCCTGGAACCCTCACCCATCCATCCCACCTCTCAAATTCCCCGGAGATGCGCCGTGGGCAAAAGCCCCCTTTCACCCGATGCCACCGTCCGCTGGAGAACCTCGCCGCCGGCTACCCCATACTTGCCTTCGATCGTTCCGTACCTCCAGATGACCGCCTCGTCCTCCTGAGCACAGTGGTGGTCTCAGCTCGACGAGAATCGCCGTCGTTCGCTGGCAATCGCTGCCGGCCGCCGCCTATCCCCTGTTCCCGCGCGGTGCACAGCGAGGCGACCTGGTCAAACCTGACCAGTGGGCCTGTGGGACCCACTGTCAGCAACCCACACGTCACCGCACGCTGTTTTAAGTGGAAGCGTATTTCCCCGAGAAAAATGGAGGGAAGATGAAATTTTCAAAGTTTTGGAGTGCACCCAATCCTTCTGCATGCTTAAGGCAAGCATCTTGAACACTTGATATGGTGAATGTTTGGTTGTTTGCTTGCTAGTATAATATGATCATGATTATGATAATTCAAATAAAATTTGCATATTGCTAGCTATACATGTATGATCCTTGGATAATGTTTTACCCTCAGTTAAACATGAAATATGAGTGAGTGTGGTATTTTTCACATGACACATATGCCTATGTTGGTCTGGACTAATCTGCAGGAAAGAATCAGTCACGAGAAAAGTGGCCGTGAGACTGAAATCTCGTTGTGACAAGAGTGATCAATGATGGCATGTTGGGACATGCCAGATGGTGACCCTGTTGGGTACTACCAAGAAAATATATTGTACTAACCACTGCAGGAAAACTTAAACCTCCTGAGTCGGCCGTAGATCGAGTCTTGTTCCGGTAACCCCCATACTTGTTTCGTGCTGCCACTTGTCCCTGCCACAGGTAGGGTACGGTTCAGTAAGTTGTTAACCCCTTTCCTGGACACACCATACAGAGGGGCCGCGATGAAGGTTTCCAGGATCCAGGTATAATGCCAGTCATCGGGTCAGGGGGCATGGGTGTATCCAGCTGGGCCGAGAGGGGGGCACCCCTTGTATTTGCAAGCGTTATAAATTGTGATCCCATGCTAGTCGAGATGGTGGTCTCCCCATCTTAGAATTTTTCTGGAATGATACCTTGGGTGATTCCGGGCATCTGAACGGTTAAGCTGGTGTGTGCTAGTTAGGTGTGTTTTCATCCCAAAGACCGTAATTGGAATTAGTCAGTGTCTCGGTGTTGGCTAAAGAAATCCTTTACTTGTGGGTAAAGAGTACACCCTCTGCAGAGTTTTATAACCTATTCGAATAGCCGTGTCCGCGGTTAAGGACTACAGTCTGGGTTGGTCAAGTGTCGGTCTTAGTGTCGGTCTTCGGAGGAAATAATTAAATTGATCGTGATTCACTTTTGAAGGATGATTATTATCACTACTGATGCTACCATGAATATTATTGTTAACATGAATACTGCTATGGACTAACCTCTCTCTTTTATGTGTATCCTTGAGTATCTCTTGGGATGGTTATGCCACCTGGATACTCATGATATTAATTTCTTTTCAAGACCTCTCGAGGCGTCGCATTCAGACACCCGTTTGGCATTTCTTTTCAAGACCTCTCGAGGTGTCGCATTCAGACACCCGTTTGGCATTTCTTTTCAAGACCTCTTAAGGCGTCGCATTCAAACTCCCGTTTGGCATTTCTTTTCAAGACCTCTCGAGGCGTCGCATTCAGACACCCGTTTGGCATTTTTCTTGGAAGCCTCGGGTGGTCTAACGCCCGATGTTCCATTTTATTTTCTTGGAATTTTTCGGGCGGTCTAACGCCCGATGTTCCATTCTATTTTCCTGGTTTATTTACTAGAATGATATATTTAGCCATCTACACCGTATTGATATTTATCATGCCATGCTTTAATATCAGTCAGCATATGCATATAATTTAGTTCATCATGATCATATGCTCTCTGTTGCATGCGGTATATCTTTTGTTCATGATGTTTGCGAGTACATTCAAACGTACTCACTGGCTTGTCCCTGGCTATTGTCTTGGCCAGATCACGATTAGGAGAAGAGCACTACGAAGGCACACCCAGCAACCTAGGAATCGGAGATAGCGGCCACGCGGGATAGGAGTTATCCAGGTCAGCTGTTCCTGTGGGAATGGAGCCCCACCAGAGATGGAGATCCGCTACCCGCTTCCGCCATCCGCTGTTAGAAATCATTGTTGTATCATTAGACCTTTATGGTCTTGTATCCAATTCTTGTAATTGCTTGGTAATCTGTAACAAGGACGTGTCCACCAGTAACAATGATCTTGGGGCTGGTGACGACACGAGGGGTTAATTTCTGGGATATTGTGTCCCGGAAATCCGACCCCGACATATACATGGGTAGTTCATCCAAATCTCTAGGAGAGATGGGTCTTGATGATTCACTTGGGGAATCCTTCTCCGCAAGTGGAGGTCTTGATGATTCACTTGGGGAACCCTTCTCCCTTAGGAAGCCTTGACAACCATAGATGATTCATCTCCCGAAGGAGGAATCCCACAAGGGGAGATACATGGGCTAAGATCTATGATATGAGATCTAATCTTATCTATCCTTCCAAATGAGGTGGTGGAGAGGTATTTATAGGCTAGCCCACAAAGGGGTAAGTGAGGGGGCAAAGTGGGTAAGTTACATGGCCTAAAGGGCATCTCTGCGCATAGGCAACCGAATGATCCGTACGGGGTCCCGGGCGATCCGGGAATCTTCCGGATGATTCAGGAGGGGTCCCGGATGATCCGAAATAGGGGAGAAGCTTCGGATGGTGTACCCGGATGATCTGGGAGGTGGTCCGGATGATCCGGCTTGGCGCCCGGATGTCCGGCTTCAGCTCAGCAGCTGCGCCGTCTTCTCCTTTCTTCCGTCTTCTCTTCCACGCTTCTTTCTTGGATGGTTTACTCATAGTCTTGCGCTTGCACTCCACCTCGTCATCCGTGAAGCTCTGGCAATACCTATGTATGCACACGAGAGGAGTGTCAAGTAGTATAGCACCCTCGAAGGGGTCAAGTGAGCACATGTAAAGGAGATGATTCACCTTTGTGTATGTGAAGTAGATGTCACACATGTCACTTACCGAACGGACTCTTGACATGGTGATGTCCATAGGATGATCTGCATCACTGGGGGCCCTCATCAGAGAACTCATGGGAGAGAACTTCACGCTGGAGATTTTTGCGGACAACACCAGGAAGACTTCACTTCTGAAGAGGGAAGAGGTGTAGAAGCTTAAGGCTGACAAGGAGAAACTGTTTGAATAGATCACAAAGCTCAAGACCATTGTGGATCTCAAGGATGCACTCCTGTTGGCTAAAAGTCAGCAGATAGTAGACATGACCAAAAGGGACATGGCTAAGGACACCCAGATACAAGCCACGGAGGAGAAGATCAGGAACCTGGAGAAACAGCTCCAGAACTTGACAGTGTCAGCACCACGAGAGCCAGAGGAGGAGGATCCTCAAGAGAGGATATGGATTTGCTCTGATGGAGAGGAGGAACTAGTAGAGACAGCACCAGAGGCGCCGAAGAAGTGCAAGACAGGAGACACTTGGAGCTACCGCAGGGCCCATGAATGAGCTCATGCAGGACTCTACAATGGATGCCTCAGAGGACGATAGACTACCACCACCTAGTATTAATAAACGATATCGTGTTAGCGTACTGATCACACCAACTTATTGTGGATGATATACTAGTTTGTTTGCCTGATTGTTGAACTGATTGAGTTGCTTGTTTTAATGCCATCCGGTGTGTTAAACCTTGATCATATGCATAGGGGTGGGATTTCTTTAGACCTCTTTGTCTGGAATCTCATCTTTTCTAATGCCGCCGAGACGTGACCGTAGCAACGAGGAGGGAGAAGCTAGTGGTGACATGCCAGCTGGAATCCAGCAGTTGTTGACCGTGCAAGCCCAGTTGATCCAGCTTATGACCTAGAACCTTGCCAACAACAACAACCCTCCACCACTACCTCCACCACCGCCGCCTCAGGGAGACCCACTTACCCATTTTCTGAGGCTATGCCCACTGACTTTCACCACCTCACCTGAACCCATTGTGGCTGATGATTGGCTTAGGTCGATCAACAAGTGTCTGGTGACTCTTGGCTTCACTGATGTAGAGAGTGTAAGTGATGTAGGGTGGAACCCTAATGTGATGATATTTTCATACTTGGAAGGGGGGAAAGGGCAAATTGAGAGAAGAACACAAAGGAAACACTCAATTGACACAAATCCAATCACACATATGCTAAATCCACATACACATAGGAGGATACAAGGGTCCAAATACAATACAAGAAGGTAACAAGGGTAGCTAGTTCATCCCACTCCTTGAAGGAGTTGAGGTCTTGGTATCCAAGAGGATCTTCCCGCGAGGGGGTCTTGAATCCACTAGGGGATCATCTCACATGGAGGCCTTGAACTCCATGGGAGTGGTAGTGGATGAGCAAAACTCAATCTCTAATGAGCTAAACCTTTGCTAACCCTAGCTAGGAGGAGGAGAGGGTCTATATATAGTGTTGCACGAGATGAGAGGGGGAAAGAGGGGACACATGGGCCTCTGGCCCGGTTAGGCACACGCAGGTGCCGGATGTCCGGGCTGGGGGCCGGATGTCCAGGGCTTCACGGGGCGCCGGATGTCCGGGGCTCGGGCCGGATGTCCGGCCTGGAGCTAGTCGCGGTGGTGTTGCCTCAGGCCGGATTTCCGGGAGGCTGCCAGATGTCCGGGTTGGTCGGGTCGGATGTCCCGGGTGTCAGCCAGATGTCCGGCTCCTGTAGTTGTTCCCGCAACCTTGGTGCTGTTGCTGCTGTCTTCAGGCGCCGGATGTCCGGGCCAAGGGCCGGATGTCCTACCGCTGTAGGAACTCAACGGTCTCCTTTGTCGTGCTTCTTCGTTCGTGTACTTGGGGACTTGTTCTTCATTCTGAGCATCTCCGGGGTGGTCTTCCTCGTACCTAAGCACACATAGCATTCCGGATTGAGGTAGTAGCCATGTCTCACATCGATCACATGGAAGCTCGTTAAGGAGAGATGCCACCTCAGTCTCGATAGCTCTTGCACGGGCTCGTGTCATCGGTCCACTTGGCACTTGGGTCAAAGGTAGGTCCATGGGGATGACCGTAGGATGCTCCGCATCATCTCCCCCCTTGGGAAAGATCTGTCCTCGGATCGAAATCCTGATCACCATGGAAGGGAGATAGGTCTTTGATGTTGAAGATGTCGCTCATGTTGTACTTGTCGCGCGGGATGTCGATCTTGTAGGCATTGTTGCTGTAGCATGCTAGCATCTTGAACGGTCCTTTGGCTCGAGGTAGGAGTTTGGACTTGCGCTCGTTGGGGAAGCATTCTTTGCGTAGGTGTAGCCACACAAGATCTCCGGGCATGAACACCATGTGGTGTTTGTTGATGTTGAGCTTGGTCGCGAGGTGTTGTACTTGGTGCTCGATCGTGTGCCTTGTATCTTCATGCACCATCTTGAGGTATGTTGCTCGTGCACTCGCGTCCATGTTGATGCGCTCTTGTAGTGGTAGCGGTAGAATGTCCAAAGGTGACAATGGGTTGAAGCCATAGACGACCTCGAAGGGGGACTTGCCGGTCGTAGAATGTCTTGCCCGATTGTAGGCTGATGTCTACTACACAACTTATTCTTGTAGACTCGTGTTGGGCCTCCAAGCGCAGAGTTTTGTAGGACAGTAGCAATTTTCCCTCAAGTGGATGACCTAAGGTTTATCAATCCGTGGGAGGTGTAGGTTGAAGATGGTATCTCTCAAACAACCCTGCAACCAAATACAAGAAATCTCTTGTGTCCCCAACACACCCAATACAATGGTAAATTGTATAGGTGCACTAGTTCGGCGAAGAGATGGTGATAAAAGTGTAGTATGGATAGTAGATATAGGTTTTTGTAATCTAAAAATATAAAAACAGCAAGGTAGCAAGTAACAAAAGTGAGCACAAATGGTATTGCAATGCTTAAAAACAAGGCCTAGGGTTCATACTTTCGTGCAATCTCTCAACAATGCTAATATAATTGGATCATATAACCATCCCTCAACGTGCGATAAAAAATCACTCCCAAGTTCCTATTAGCGGAGAACATAAGATATAAATTGTTTGTAGGGTACGAAACCACCTCAAAGTTATCCTTTCCGATTGATCTATTGAGCTATTCATGTAAGTGTCACAAAGAGCCCTAGAGTTCGTACTAAAATAACACCATATGACACACATCAACCAACTCTAATGTCACCTAGATACTCCAATGTCACCACAAGTATCCGTGAGTTGATTATACGATATGCATCAAACAACTTCATAATCATAATATTCAATCCACACAAAGAACTCCAAGGAGCACCCCAAAGTTTCTATCGGAGAAAAGATAATGAAAACATGCATCAACCCCTATGCATAGATTACCCCAATGTCACCATGGAAATCCGCGAGTTGAGTGCCAAAACATACATCAAGTGAATCAATATAATACCCCATTGTCACCACGGGTATTCATATGCAAGACATACATAAAGTGTTCTCAAATCTGAATATTCAATCCAACAATAACAAAACCTCAAAGGGAAAAGATTCGATTCATCACAACAAGGATAGAGAGGGAAGAAACACCATATGATCCAACTATATTAACAAAGCTCGCGGTACATCAAGATCGTGCCAAATCAAGAACACGAGAGAGAGAGATAAAACACATAGCTACTGGTACAAACCCTCAGCCCCGAGGGTGAACTACTCCCTCCTCATCATGGAGACCACCGGGATGATGAAGATGGCCTCCGGTGATGGTTCCCCCCCTGGCAGGGTGCCGAAAAAGCGCGGTAGATGAGATCGTGGAGGTACAGAGGCTTGCGGCGGCGTAAAAACTCGTCTAGGGTTATTTCTGGGGGTTTCCCTATTTATAGGATTTTTCAGCGTTGGAATCAGGTCAGACGGAGCCACCTGGGCCCCACGAGGTACTAGGGCGCGCCTGGGGGGGGGGTGGCGCGCCCTGGTGCCTCGTGGGCACTGGGTGGCCCCCATCCAGTGGGTCTTGGTTCCAGTATTTTTTATTTATTCCATACAAAATCTCCAAAAAGTTTCATCCAATTCCAAGAACTTTTATTTCTGCACAAAAAACAACACCATGGCAATTCTGCTGAAAACAACGTCAGTCCGGGTTAGTTCTAATCAAATCATACCAAAACCATATAGAATTGTTATAAACATGGCATGAATACTTCATCAATTATAGATACGTTGGAGACGTATCAGCATCCCCAAGCTTAATTCCTGCTCGTCCTCGAATAGGTAAATGATAAAAGAAATAATTTACGAAGTGTGAATGCTAGCATAATGCAAAAGTTTGATCAATAATAAGTTCAATCACTTTTTCTAGCATCAATATATATCATAATCAGTAGCTCATCTCATAAAACTTCTCATGATCAACTAGCAAGCTATTCACATGTTTAAAGTATAGGCCATAAACTTTCTTGAAAACTAACAAACTATGTTCTCAGTCATCAAACAATTGCAATTCATCTTATTTTCAGGAACGGTCTATGTAAGAGCTTTGATCTAGCAAATTCCACATACTCAACCATCATTTAGTCTTCCATGATTGCTGACACTCAAAGCATATTTTTAGAACAAACCGTTTCAGTCAAACACATAGGAAGATACGGGCTTAATGTTTCGCCTCCCAACTTATTTATCTCAGGGATAGTGTCAACAATAATAACTCATGATCACCTATATTCAACTGGATATATGTGCCTGGATCTTTCCCTACCACATAATGCTTGCCAACTAAAGAATAAATAGAGCAGAATAGGGATGAACATTAATGACTCTTGCATAAAAGTAAATACAGAAAAGTAAATGCATAAAAGTAAAAGATAGGCCCTTCGCAGAGGGAAGCAGAGGTTGTCATGCGCTTTTTCTTGTTGGATGCACAAGCCCTTAATGCAAAGGAACGTCACGTTATATTGCCCCTTGTGATAGCAACCTTTATTATGCAGTCCGTCGCTTTTATTTCTTTACCATCACAAGTTCGTACAATGCTTATTTTCCCTTGCAATAAAAGATCATACATATTTTAGGAGCAATTTTTATTGCTTTTTGCACTGATGACAACTTACTTGAAGGATCTTATTCAATCCATAGGTAGATATGGTGGACACTCATGGCAAGAAACTGGGTTTAAGGGTTTTTGGATGCACAAGTAGTATCTCTACTTAGTATGATTTTTTGGCTCGCAAAAGATCCTAAGCACGCACCACATGTTAGAGGATCCATGACAATATAACTTCTATGTGAATATAAACAAACATAACTCATTATGTTGTCTTCCTTGTCCAACGTCAACTACTTGATCAAGCTTGAAAATAATTAATGGGGGCTCACAATCATAGAAGATGTCCAAGATAGTATATTTATATGTGAAATTTCTCTTCCTTCAAAATTCTTTCTTGAATTGTTCAAGTGACCAATGCTATGTTTGTTAACTTTCAATAAATTTTACCACTTATACTTCTTGTATGTGAAGTCACTACTCCCCATGGGACAAGCATATGAAGCATATAAAATTTCAACTTTATGATACTCAATTCATTTCAACAATTTACTCATAGGATATAAGTGAAGAACAAGAGTGAATGACAAACTACTCCAAGAAGATATAAGTGAAGACCAAATGAGTAGTTAAGTAAATAGGTAGCTATGTGAGGACTCTCTCTCATTTAAAAATTTCAGATCTTAAGTATTTTATTCAAACAGCAAAGAAAACAAAATAAAATGACATTCCAAGGATAGCACATATCATGTGAAGAAGCAAAAACTTAGGCTCAACCAAAACTGACCGATAGTTATTGATGAAGAATGGTGGGATGCCTACAGGGGCATCCCCAAGCTTAGATGCTTGAGACTTCTTGAGATATTAATTTGGGATGCCTTGGGAATCCCCAAGCTTGAGCTCTTGTGTCTCCTTAATTCCTCTCATATCATGGCTTCCCTAAATCTTAAAAACTTCATCCACACAAAACTCAACAAGAACTCGTGAGATAAGTTAGTATAAATCAACTCAAAACCTTAACATTCTCTACTGTAGAAAATCACAAAAATTATAATTAAACATTGCATACTAAATGCCTCTTCATATTTAATACTCCTATCCTCAAATAGAAACATTAAACACGCAAACATATGCAAACAATGCAACTATAATAGCAATCTGCCATAACAGAACAGTCTGTAAAGGGTGAATAAGAATCCATACTTACCTAACTCCAAAAATTCTGAAAAATTACCACGTGATAGAGAACTCATGCATGCTTACTTTGTAAAAATTTCAGATTTTTATCATGTTCTGATTATTCAGGAATATTCTGGACATAACAGAAAACTTTCTGTTTTCAAACAGCAACACATGAACTTGCAAACTGAGCATGGTAAAGGCTATAATTGGCATTTTATTGAACTAAAAGATACAAAACATGATTATTGATAACAGCAAGCAAATATCAACAAAATAAAATGACGCTCCAAGCAAAACTCATATTATGTGACGAATAAAAATATAGCTCCGAGTGAGGTTACCGATAGTGTTGAAGACGAAAGAGGGGATGCCTTCCGGGGCATCCCCAAGCTTAGACGCTTGAGTCTTCTTTGAATTTTACCTTGGGGTGCCTTGGTAATCCCCAAGCTTAGGGTATTGCCACTCCTTATTCTCCTCATATTGATATCTCACCCAAAACTTGAAAACTTCAATCACACAAAACTTAACGGAACTTCGTGAGATAGGTTAGTATGATAAAAATAAATCATCCACTTAGGTACTGTCAAGACAAGATTCATAATTGTTCTCACATAATTCCTACTGTATTCTATCATTTCCACAATTTATATTACTCAATATAAGCTATGGAAACACTAAAACAAGCAAACTATGCATCGAAAACAGAATCTGTCAAAAACAGAACAGCGTGTAGTGAGTGATTTAAAACCCATACTTCTGTACCTCTAAAAATTCTGAAAAATTAGGACAACGTAAAAACTTTGTAACCCAATACTCTGTAAGAATTTTAGAATTTTCTCACGCTCCAGTAGAGAATAGAAATTCCAGCAATGGACGCAAAAGTTTCTGTTTTTGCACAGAATCGAATCAACAAGCATCCACACTATCCCAAAGGCTTTACTTGGCACATTATTTAAAGAAAACATATAAAACATGATTAATACAGTAGCTTAATCATGTTAACACACAAAAACAGTAGGTATAAATATTGGGTTGTCTCCCAACAAGCGCTTTTCTTTAATGCCTTTTAGCTAGGCATGATGATTTCAATGATGCTCACATAAAAGTAAAGAATTGAAACACAAAGAGAGCATCATGAAGCATATGGCTAGCACATTTAAGACTAACCCACTTCCTATGCATAGGGATTTTGTGAGCAAATAGTTTATGGGAGCAAGAATCAACTAGCATAGGAAGGCAAAACAAGCATGACTTCAAAACTTTCAACATAAAGAGAGGAAACTTGATGTTGTTGAAATATGTAGAAGCATATATTCCTCTCTCAAAATAATTTTCAGTAGCATCATGAAGAAATTAAACAATATAGCTATCACATGAAGGATTCTTTTCATGATCCACAAGCATAGAATTTTTATTACTCTCCACATAAGCAAATTTATTCTCATCAATAGTAGTGGGAGCAAACTCAACAAAATAACTATCATGAGATACTTGTTTGGCATAATCCAATTGAAAATTAAAATCATGATGACAAGTTTCATAGTTATCATTATTCTTTATAGCATACATGTCATCACAATAATCATCATAGATAGCAACTTTGTTGTCATAATCAATTGAAACCTCTTCCAAAATAGTGGAATCATCATTAAATAAAATCATGACCTCTCTAAATCCACTTTTATCAATATAATCATCATAAATAGGAGGCATACTTTCATAATAATAAATTTTCTCATCAAAACTTGGGGGACTAAAAATATCATCTTCATCAAACATAGCATCCCCAAGCTTGTAGCTTTGCATATCATTAACATCATGGATATTCATAGAATTCATACTAGCAACATTGCAATCATCTTATCATTCATGGATTTTATGCCAAACATTTTATTGAATTCTTCTTCTATCAATTGAGCACAATTATCGGAATCCTTATTTTCAAGAAAGACATGATAAAGATGAATAATATGAGGCAACCTCAATTCCATTTTTTTGTAGTTTCCTTTTATAAACCAAACTAGTGATAAACAAGAAACTAAAATATTTGATTGCAAGATCTAAAGATATACCTTCAAGCACTAACCTCCCCGGCAACGGCGCCAGAAAAGAGCTTGATGTCTACTACACAACTTATTCTTGAAGACTCGTGTTGGGCCTCCAAGCGCAGAGTTTTGTAGGACAGTAGCAATTTTCCTTCAAGTGGATGACCTAAGGTTTATCAATCCGTGGGAGGCGTAGGTTGAAGATGGTATCTCTCAAACAACCCTGCAACCAAATACAAGAAATCTCTTGTGTCCCCAACACACCCAATACAATGGTAAATTGTATAGGTGCACTAGTTCGGCGAAGAGATGGTGACTAAAGTGTAGTATGGATAATAGATATAGGTTTTTGTAATCAGAAAATATAAAAATAAAAGTGAGCACAAACGGAATTGCAATGCTTAAAAACAAGGCCTAGGGTTCATACTTTCGCTAGTGCAATCTCTCAACAATGCTAATATAATTGGATCATATAACCATCCCTCAACGTGCGATAAAGAATCACTCCCAAGTTCCTATTAGTGCAAAACATAAGATAGAAATTGTTTGTAGGGTACGAAACCACCTCAAAGTTATCCTTTCCGATCGATCTATTGAGCTATTCCTATAAGTGTCACAAATAGCCCTAGTGTTCGTACTAAAATAACACCATATTACACATCAACCAACTCTAATGTCACCTAGATACTCCAATGTCACCACAAGTATCCGTGAGTTGATTATACGATATGCATCAAACAACTTCATAATCATAATATTCAATCCACACAAAGAACTCAAGGAGCACCCCAAAGTTTCTATCGGAGAAAAGATAATGAAAACGTGCATCAACCCCTATGCATAGATTACCCCAATGTCAGCATGGGAATCCGCGAGTTGAGTGCCAAAACATACATCAAGGGAATCAATATAATACCCCATTGTCACCACGGGTATTCATATGCAAGACATACATAAAGTGTTCTCAAATCTGAATATTCAATCCAACAATAACGAAACCTCAAAGGGAAAAGATTCGATTCATCACAACAAGGATAGAGAGGGAAGAAACACCATATGATCCAACTATATTAACAAAGCTCGCGGTACATCAAGATCGTGCCAAATCAAGAACACGAGAGAGAGAGAGAGAGAGAGAGAGAGAGAGAGAGAGAGAGAGAGAGAGAGAGAGATAAAACACATAGCTACTGGTACAAACCCTCAGCCCCGAGGGTGAACTACTTCCTCCTCATCATAGAGACCGCCGGGATGATGAAGATGGCCTCCGGTGATGGTTTCCCCCCCCCCCCCCCGGCAGGGTGCCGAAAAAGGGCTGTAGATGAGATCATGGAGGTACAGAGGCTTGCGGTGGCGTAAAAACTCATCTTGGGTTATTTCTGGGGGTTTCCCTATTTATAGGATTTTTCAGCGTTGGAATCAGGTCAGACGGAGCCACGTGGGCCCCACGAGGCACTAGGGCGCGCCTGGGGGGTGGCGCGCCCTGGTGCCTCGTGGGCACTGGGTGCCCCCCCTCCAGTGGGTCTTGGTTCCAGTATTTTTTATTTATTCCATAAAAAATCTCCAAAAAGTTTCATCCAATTCCAAGAACTTTTATTTCTGCACAAAAAACAACACCATGGCAATTCTGCTGAAAACAGCGTCAGTCCGGGTTGGTTCTAATCAAATCATACCAAAACCATATAGAATTGTTATAAACATGGCATGAATACTTCATAAATTATAGATACGTTGGAGACGTATCATAGGCGTACTCAGCGATAGGCAAACATTCCTCCCAGTCCTTGATGTTCCTCTTGATCCACACGCGGAGGAGTGTGGATGGCGTCCAGTTGGTGACCTCCGTTTGGCCGTCGGTTTGTGGATGATATGCCGAAGAGAATAGTAGCTTGATTCCGAGCTTGGCGCAAAGTGTCTTCCAAAAGTAGCTAAGGAACTTGACGTCGCTGTCCGATACAATCGTATTGGGCACTCCATGCAATCTCAAAATTTCTCTACAAAAGAGATTTGCAACATGTGAAGCATCGTCGATCTTGTTGCATGGAATAAAATGTGCCATCTTATAGAAACAATCCACAACGACAAATACCGAATCTTTGCCGTTCTGAGTTCGAGGCAAACTAATATGTCTCCATCGTATCTACTTTTCCAAACACTTTTGCTCTTGTTTTGGACTCTAATTTGCATGATTTGATGAAACTAACCCGGACTAACGCTGTTTTCAGCAGAACTACCATGGTGTTGTTTTTGTGCAGAAATCAAAGTTCGCAGAATTGGACGAAACTTTTTGGAGAATTTTTATGGAATATATAAAAATTATTGGCGCAAGAATCAACAGAAGACGGTCCACCTGTTGCCCACAAGGCAACAGGGCGCGACCCCCCCTTAGGGCGCGCCCTGATGCCTTGTGGGGCCCACAGGTGGCCGTCTGACCTAATTCCAACGCTATAAATTCACTTTCCCTGAGAAAAAAATAGGAGAAGAAGTTTCATCGCGTTTTACGATACGGAGCCGCCGCCACCTCCTGTTCTTCATCGGGAGGGCTGATCTGGAGTCCGTTCGGGGTTCCGGAGAGGGGGATTCGACGTCGTCGTCATCATCAACCATCCTCCATCACCAATTTCATGATGCTCACCACCGGGCATGAGTAATTCCTTCATAGGCTTGCTGGACGGTGATGGGTTGGATGAGATTTATCATGTAATCGAGTCAATTGGTTAGGGCTTTGATCCCTAGTATCCACTATGTTCTGAGATTGATGTTCCTATGACTTTGCTATGCTTAATGCTTGTCACTAGGGCCCGAGTGCCATGATTTTAGATCTGAACCCTTTATGTTTTCATGAATATATTTGTGTTCTTGATCCTATCTTGCAAGTTATATGCACCTATTACGTGTTATGATCCGCATACCCCAAGGTGACAATAATTGGGATTCTTTCCGGTGATTGCCGTAGTTTGAGGAGTACATGTATTCACTAAGTGCTAATGCTTTGTTCCAGTTCTCTATTAAAAGGAGGCCCCTTAATATCCCTTAGTTTCCTTAAGGACCCCACTACCATGGGAGGGTAGGACAAAAGATGTCATGCGAGTTCTTATTATAAGCACGTATGACTATATACGGAATACATGCCTACATTACATTGATGAATTGGAGCTATTGTGTATCGCCCTAGGTTGTGACTGTTATATGATGAATATCATCCAACATAATTATCATCACCGATCCAATGCCTACGACTTTCTCATATTGGTTTCTGCTAAGTTACTTTGTTGCTACTGCTTTACAATTGCTACAAACTGCTACTGTTACTATTGCCATTACTATTGTTACTGTTGCTACTGCTATCAAAACTATCATATTACTGTCCTACTAAACATTCTGCTGCAGATATTTTATCTCCAGGTGTGGTTGAATTGACAACTCAACTGCTAATACTTGCAAATATTCTTTGGCTCCCCTTGTGTCGAATCAATAAATCTGGGTGAAATACTACCCGCGAAAACTATTGCGATCCCCTATACTCGTGGGTTATCAAGACCTTTTTCTGGCGCCGTTGCCGGGAAGCATAGCTCTATTTGTTAAGTCACTTGGGATTTATATCTGTTGATCACTATGAAGAATCTGAAAGATGCTAAGACTAAGATCGTCCCCTCTATGACTAGAGGAGGTAAGGAACTGCCATCACACTCTGCACTTGATTCACCTTCTGTTTTGAGTAGACTTGCGACACCACCACCTGTTATTTATTCTGATATGTCGCAAGTTATTGATGATACTACTTCTGCTATGAATGATACTTATGATGATGCTAGTACTATGCTTGATAATACTGTGCCATGATGTCTACTACACAACTTATTCTTGTAGACTCGTGTTGGGCCTCCAAGCACAGAGTTTTGTAGGATAGTAGCAATTTTCCCACAAGTGGATGACCTAAGGTTTATCAATCCGTGGGAGGCATAGGTTGAAGATGGTATCTGTCAAACAACCCTGCAACCAAATACAAGAAATCTCTTGTGTCCCCAACACACCCAATACAATGGTAAATTGTATAGGTGCACTAGTTCGGTGAAGATATGGTGATAAAAGTGTAGTATGGATAGTAGATATAGGTTATTGGAATCTGAAAATATAAAAACAGCAAGGTAGCAAGTAACAAAAGTGAGCACAAACGGTATTGCAATGCTTAAAAACAAGGCCTAGGGTTCATACTTTCGCTAGTGCAATCTCTCAACAATGCTAATATAATTGGATCATATAACCATCCCTCAACGTGCGATAAAGAATCACTCCCAAGTTCCTATTAGCGGAGAACATAAGATAGAAATTGTTTGTAGGGTACGAAACCACCTCAAAGTTATCCTTTCCGAACGATCTATTGAGCCATTCCTATAAGTGTCATAAACAGCCCTAGAGTTCGTACTAAAATAACACCATATGATACACATCAACCAACTCTAATGTCACCTAGATACTCCAATGTCACCACAAGTATCCGTGAGTTGATTATACGATATGCATCAAACAACTTCATAATCATAATATTCAATCCACACAATGAACTCCAAGGAGCACCCCAAAGTTTCTATCGGAGAAAATATAATGAAAACGTGCATCAACCCCTATGCATAGATTACCCCAATGTCACCTCGGCAATCCGCGAGTTGAGTGCCAAAACATATATCAAGTGAATCAATATAATACCCCATTGTCACCACGGGTATTCATATGCAAGACATACATCAAGTGTTCTCAAATTTGAAATATTCAATCCGACAATAACGAAACCTCGAAGGGAAAAGATTCGATTCATCACAACAAGGATAGAGAGGGAAGAAACACCATATGATCCAACTATATTAACAAAGCTCGTGATACATCAAGATCGTGCCAAATCAAGAACATGAGAGAGAGAGAGAGAGAGAGAGATCAAACACATAGCTACTGGTACAAACCCTCAGCGCCGAGGGTGAACTACTCCCTCCTCGTCATGGAGACCGCCGGGATGATGAAGATGGCCTCCGGTGATGATTCCCCCCTCCGGCAGGGTGCCGGAAAAGGTCTGTAGATTAGATCGTGGAGGTACAAAGGCTTGCGGCGGCGTAAAAACTCATCTAGGTTAACTTTTGGGGGTTTCTGAATATATATGTTTTTTCAGCGTTGGAATCACGCGAAGAGGGGCCACAGGGGGCCCACGAGGCACCAGGGCGCGCCTGGGGCGGGTGGCGCGCCCTGGTGGCTCATGGGGCCCCTAGGGGTCTTCTGGCCACCTCCTGAAGCTTCTAGTGTCTCTTATATTCTAGAAAAAATCATCAAAAAGTTTCGCTGCATTTGGACCTCATTTGATATAGATTTTCTGGAAAACCAAAAACAAGCTGAAAACAGCAACTGGCACTGGGCACTAGGTCAATATGTTAGTCCATAAAAATCATATAAAAGCCATATAAAAGTGCACCAAAATCATACAAAACTATAATAAACATGGCATGAATACTTCATAAATTATAGATACGTTGGAGACGTATCAGCATCCCCAAGCTTAATTCCTGCTTGTCCTCGAGTAGGTAAATGATAATAGAAATAATTTATGAAGTGTGAATGCTAGCATAGTGCATAAGTTTGATCAATGATAATTTTAATCACTTTTTCTAGCATCAATACATATCATAATTAGTAGCTCATCACATAAAACTTCTCATGATCAAGTAGCAAGCTATTCACATGTTTAAAGTATAGGGCATAAACTTTCTTAAAAACTAACAAACTATGTTCTCAGTCATCAAACAATTGCAATTCATCTTATTTTCAGGAAGGGTCTATGTAAGAGCTTTGATCTAGCAAATTCCACATACTCAACCATCTTTTAGTCTTCCATGATTGCTGACACTCAAAGCATATTTTTAGAACAAACCATTTCAGTCAAACACATAGGAAGATAGGGGCTTAATGTTTCGCCTCCCAACTTATTTATCTCAGGGATAATGTCAACAATAAAAACTCATGATCACCTATATTCAACTGGATATATGTGCCTGGATCTTTCCCTACCACATGATGCTTGCCAACTAAAGAATAAGTAGAGCGGAATAGGGATGAACATTAATGACTCTTGCATAAAAGTAAATACAGAAAAGTAAATGCATACAAGTAAAAGATAGGCCCTTCGGAGAGGGAAGCAGAGGTTGTCATGCGCTTTTTGTTGTTGGATGCACAAGCCCTTAATGCAAAGGAACGTCACGTTATATTGCCCCTTGTGATAGCAACCTTTATTATGCAGTCCGTCACTTTTATTTCTTTACCATCACAAGTTCGTACAACGCTTATTTTCCCTTGCAATAAAAGATCATAGATATTTTAGGAGCAATTTTTATTGCTTTTTGCACCGATGACAACTTACTTGAAGGATCTTATTCAATCCATAGGTAGGTATGGTGGACACTCATGGCAAGAAACTGGGTTTAAGGGTTTTTGGATGCACAAGTAGTATCTCTACTTAGTACGAATTTTTGGCTAGCAAAAGATCCTAAGCAAGCACCACATGTTAGAAGATCCATGGCAATATAACTTCTATGTGAATATAAACAAACATAACTCATTACGTTGTCTTCCTTGTCCAACGTCAACTACTTGATCAAGCTTGAAAATAATTAATGGGGGCTCACAATCATAGAAGATGTCCAAGATAGTATATTTATATGTGAAATTTCTCTTCCTTCAAAATTCTTTCATGAATTGTTCAAGTGACCAATGCTATGTTTGTTAACTTTCAATAAATTTTACCACTTATACTTCTTGTATGTGAAGTCACTACTCCCCATGGGACAAGCATATGAAGCATATAAATTTCAACTTTATGATATTCAATTCTTTTACAATATAGTACATAAGTGAAGCACAAGAGTAAATGACAAACTACTCCGAAAAGATATGAGTGAAGACCAAATGAGTAGTTAAGTAATTAAGTAACTATGTGAGGGTTCTCTCTCATTTAAAAATTTCAGATATTAACTATTTTATTCAAACAGCAAAGAAAACAAAATAAAATGACACTCCAAGAATAGCACATATCATGTGAAGAAGCAAAAACTTAGGCTCAACCAAAACTGACCAATAATTGTTGATGAAGAAAGGTGGGATGCCAACCGGGGCATCCCCAAGCTTAGATGCTTGAGAATTCTTGAAATATTATATTGGGATGCCTTGGGCATCCCCAAGCTTGAGCTTTTGTGTCCCCTCAATTCCTCTCATATCACGGTTTCCCTAAATCTTAAAAAACTTCATCCACACAAAACTCAACAAGAACTCGTGAGATAAGTTAGTATAAATCCACTCAAAACCTTAACATTCTCTACTGTAGAAAATCAAAAAAAATATAATTAAAACATTACATACTAAATGCCTCTTCATATTTAATACTCGTATCCTCAAATAGAATCATTAAACAAGCAAACATATGCAAACAATGCAACTATAACAGCAATCTGCCAAAACAGAACAGTTTGTAAAGGGTGAATAAGAATTCATACTTCCCTAACTCCAAAAAATCTGAAAAATTACCACGTGACAGAGAACTCATTCATGCTTACTGTGTAAAAATTTCAGATTTTTATCATGTTCTGACTATTCAGGAATATTCTGGACATAACAGAAAACTTTCTGTTTTCAAATAGTAACACATGAACTTGCAAACTGGGCATGGTAAAGGCTATAATTGGCATTTTATTGAATTAAAAGATACAAAACATGATTATTTATAACAGCAAGCAAGTCTCAATGAAATATGATGACGCTCCAAGCAAAACTCATATTATGTGACGAATAAAAATATAGCTCCGAGTGAGGTTACCGATAGTGTTGAAGACGAAAGAGGGGATGCCTTCCGAGGCATCCCCAAGCTTAGATGCTTGGGTCTTCCTTGAATATTACCTTGGGGTGCCTTGGGCATCCCCAAGCTTAGGGCCTTGCCGCTCCTTATTCTCTTCATATCGATATCTCACCCAAAACTTGAAAACTTCAATCACACAAAACTTAACGGAACTTGTGAGATAGGTTAGTATGATAAAAATAAATCATCCACTTAGGTACTGTAAAGACAAGTTTCATAATTTTTCTCACATAATTCCTACTGTATTCTATCATTTCCACAATTTATATTGCTCAATATAAGCTATGGAAACACTAAAACAAGCAAACTATGCATCGAAAACAGAATCTGTCAAAAACAGAACAGCATGTAGTGAATGATTTAATAACCATAATTCTGTACCTCCAAAAATTCTGAAAAATTAGGACAACGTAAAAAAATTGTAACCGAATACTGTGTAAAAATTTCAGAATTTTTTCGCGCTGCAGTACAGAATAGAAATTCCAGCACTGGACGCAAAAGTTTCTGTTTTTGCACAGAATCAAATCAACAAGCATCCACACTATCCCAAAGGCTTTACTTGGCACATTATTGAAACAAAACATATGAAACATGATTACTACAGTAGCTTAATCATGTGAACACACAAAAACAGAAGGTATAAGTATTGGGTTATCTCCCAACAAGCGCTTTTCTTTAATGCCTTTTTAACTAGGCATGATGATTTCAATGATGCTCACATAAAAGTAAAGAATTGAAACACAAAGAGAGCATCATGAATGATGCGGAGCATCCCACGGTCATCCCCATGGACACTACACCAACTACCCAAGCACCAAGTGGACCCATGACAAGAGCTCGTGCACGTGCTATTCAATCCGAGGTGACATCTCTCCTACTTGAGCTTCCCTTACACGTGAACGAGACATGGTTGCTACCTCAATCAGAGATACTATGTATGATCAGGTACAGCGAGCATCCCGAGGATCCGAGAGCTGTAGGAGAAGAAAGGGACACAAGTGCAAACTCTCTGTCCAGCCCGGACCTTTCGGCCACCGCCCAGAACCTCCGGACACCGGAACTTCCGGCCATCCCGGAACTTCCGACCCTTGGCGATCCAGACGACCCCTGGACGTGCAAGGTTTCTGTCCAGCCTGGAACTAGCCCGGACCTTCCGGCCCCCGGAACCTCCGGCCGTCCCGGAACTTCCGGTCCCCGGACTTCAGCCCAGCTCCCGCCATGTCAACTCTCAGCCTACACCGGAACCAGCCCGGAAGTTCCGGGAGAACTTCCGTCTCCCGGAACTTCCGGCCCTTCCCGGAACTTCCGGCCTGCCTGCGAGCGGTGACTGGGCCAAGGCCCATGTACCCCTTTGCCCCCTAGACTATATATACTCCTTCTCTTCCAACGTTTTAGGGTTAGCATTGTGATAGCTCATTTTGGAGAAAGAGCTTTGCTCATCCACTTGTACCCCTACTCCATTAGAGATCAAGGCCTCCTCGGAGAAGATCCCCCAAGTGGATTCAAGACCCCCATCGTGGGAAGATCCATCTCGGATTCAAGACCTCAACTCCTCACGGATTGGGAAGAACTACCCTTTGTATCCTCTTGTGTTGACTTTGGATCGTGTACCTCGTTATGTGTATGTGGATCTAGCATATGTGTGATTGGATCTTGTTGATTTGAGTGTTTTCTCTCGTGTTCCCCTCTTTGGTTCTTCGTGTTCTTCACAGGATCCCCTCCAAACGTGAAAGATCGACACCATTAGGGTTCCACCCTACATCATCTTGGTATCATGAGCCACGTTGATCACGATTTTGGAGTCTCCCCCACCGTTTTCTAGCTTGATTTTGTTGTTTTTGGTCCTAATTCGAAAATCCCCACCAAAAATAGCCCTCCCAATTTTTTTTGTGATTTGTTGGTTTTGATGATGTTTTGTTGAAATTGATCCATGAATTTCGTGTGTAGCACGTAGATCTAGCTTTTCCTCCATCACATCACACCCAATTTTTTCTTTTCCCCCTTCCAATTTGGGTTTTTCCTGAAGTTTTTCCGCCCAAATTCCCGATCTGCAGTTTTCTGTTCTTGGCGAAATCCCGACCCCCGGAACTTCCGGCCCCGCCCGGACCTTCCGCCCCCCCCCCCCCCCCCGGAACCTCCGGCCACCAGTACTTCTGGCCTCCGCCCAAAACTTCCGGCCTTGACAGAAAGTTGTTCACCGCCTTTTTCGTTTCCGCAAGTTGGTCATCTTAGAACACGGTGCAGCGGCATCTTCGACAACGTACTGGAGACCGTGCATCACGTCCTCGACCATTACATCACGTCCCTCGTCTACGGACTCGACATCGACATTGTCCACTTCATCATCATCCGTCCTTACTTACAAACGAGAACCCACAGACGGTAACTTCGACGACAACTTGTTCATATACTTGCCATTGCATTGTGAAACCCCGAGACCATCTTTTGCGTAGCTTTCCTATGAGACTAGCCATTTGAGTATTGCCGGGCAACGCTACTTGTGCACTTTAGTGATACCGATCCGCATAGATATCATAGCGTGCATACATACACATATCATCTCTTGTGCCAAAATTTTGTTTCCGCATATACATCATTGCTATCTTCGTACGGGCATTTCGCATAAGTGGCCAAAGGAAACCATCAAAAGAAAGAGAAGCTTTTAAGCAAAAGAGAAAGAGCAACAATGATGAGGACATCCCTACTAATGTTACACCCACATCACCACCAGCTACACAGATTGGACCAATTACTAGAGCCCGCGCATGCCAACTAAATTATCAGGTACTTTCGTTTCTTGGAAATCCTTCTAATGTTCATGAACATGTGATGCTGCCTAAATTAGATACTTTTGTTTTACTTATGAACGAAGGACCTAGCATGGACAAGAAGGATGGCCATTGGAGCAGGATCAAGCATGGGGGAGAAGGTGCGCGCACGGGAAGGAACAACGGAGTTTCCAGTGGTGATTTTCGCACTTTGAAGCCACCATAAGGAGTGCTTGGAGGCTTGGACGAAATATACAAGAGGCCACTTCATAAATTTCGTCCATAGGCTAATATAGGTGCTGCGTCACCTTATTTTTGGGCCAGGCCCATGTAATTTCGAAATACCACTTATTAGGCTATTTTTAGAGTCCGTATGTGTGGGGAAACGGAGTTAGGGCTGGTTTCGGACCCCTCCTCCAAGGGGCCACGAAATCCCCTTCTATTACCTCATATATACAGCCCTTAGGGCATCGTTTTAGATTTGGGTTTTGTTTAGATTACAAGTTCGCCATAGCTGCAACTTCGCGTCCTTCGTTTGTGTTCCACGACCAGACCAAGACGTCACAGAACCCCACTTCATCAATAAAGCTTTCCTCTTTACTACGCAATATCCAGATTGCAATCTTAGTTTCTTGCTTATTCTTCATTTGCGTGCAGGAAATAGACCTTCGTGGTCAGGTTGATCGTGCTCCGGCGTGGTCAATAACCTCTCGGAGTTGGTTTAGCGATTGCTAAGGCGCGACGTATTCGCACGTTCGTAGTCGGATCGTGAAAGTCGACTTCCACCAAAACGATAGCCACCATCTCATCGAAAGACGGGACACCTTCGCCTCTATCAAGTGGTATCAGATTTCCAGGTTGCTCGGTGAGATTTACCAGTTTTTCGTAGTATAGATTGCATCTGTTCTTCATACCTACCGTCCACAAAAAAAAAACCACAAAAAAAATTCGGGTTAGATCATCATATCCGAACCAATCTGAGCCTTTGCATAGTCTTTTCAGTGTTTTGCTTTGTTGCAATTGCGGGTGCATCGTCGTGTCGAGTTGCTGGTCTTAGCGTCTAGTATTTTAGAGTTTCGAGTTCTAGTCACAGATTGTCACGCCGCCACCGCATCATCTTCATCGCTGTCATATACTACCACCCATATCCGCCTCTAATCCGAGTTCCTTAGGTATTCGGATTGATTTTGAGATCCCTTTGTTTTTATTTTCGAGTTCCCTTGCCTGAGTAGGTGTCGAAAAAAAAAAAAAGAGTCTGGCACGCTTTTCAGAGCACTTTCTAGGCCAAAATTTCGGTGGGTGAAAATATTTTTTTCCTATCATCATTTTAGGCCTTTCGGAGCGTTTTGAGACCCTCGCCATCATAGTGATTTTTTTTCGCAATTTTTGGTCGTCGCAGCCCCGAATCGCTCCAGAAAAAAAAAATTACTCAATTTTTTTTCGTGCCTATCCTGTTTATACGTCTTGGGAAGAGTTTTGAGACACTCGCCATTATAGTGATTTTCTGAGCAAAAAAAAAGAGCGCAAAAAAAAAAAAGAGGCGCCAAAAAAAATAAAAAAAAATCAGAGTGTGCTCTTCCCTTGATTACGTGTAACGTCGTGATTTTGTTGGTGTTTTAGGCTCGCGTCTCTAGCACGGTCTAGCCTAGGACCAGCATCGTACCGTCGTTGAGCGTTTTTTCAACTTTGCATCTCTGAACTGATTATTGCTGACCCCTTTTTGCTACCATATTTTAAGCCTTCCCAGCTCCACATATATCTACGCCGTGTGTTTGACACCACCTGGCAATCGCTCTATCCAAGCTTTGGGAGTTTTTGACTACACCGGTTGCCAATCACCACCTGCTGCTGGGTAAGAACTGGTAAGAATTTGAGATTTGCTTGACGGATTTGTGACACACCACCACCACTTCCTAGTAGTCTGTAGGTTCATATTCTTGTGTGTTCCTATTACTGCTAACCATGCCAGGATCACAAGCTGACGAGGTCGAATGGGAGGTTATGACCAACAAGGAGCTCCATGATAAATTCCAGCAAATGATGGCTGACCAGGTACAAGACTTCGTAACCAGCCTTGGAGAGGCTATGGAGAAGCTAGATGGATTGGAGAAGACGTTCGAGACGAAGTTGGACGCTAAGTTCAATGAGGTGCTTGCACGTCTACCACCAGCTGCACCGGTCATAACTCAGCAACAACAACAACGTCGGCCGAATTTTGCGGGGCGCGCACAACGTGTGCCCCTAGAGGAAGGCCAACATTCTGGTGTCGTTCCTACTACTGTGGCTTCTGTGGCTGCTGCTGCTACTACTACTGTTCGTCCAGGTCGTCCACGTGCCTACGATCGCAATGGTAGGGCTGCACCACCCCCTCAGGTACAAACTCATGACCATCTCCCTAAACTTAAATTGAATATTCCTACATTTGATGGTCGATATGTTCCGGATATATATCTTACTTGGGAGTTAGAAACAGAACAACGATTTACATGCTTACAATATCCTGAGGATGGACGTGTTACTGCTGTTGTTTGTTCGTTCACTAGTTTTGCTTGTGTTTGGTGGTCTGAACATTGTAGAATACATCACGCTAATATCCCACCTACTTGGGCTGCTTTGCAAACCGCTATGCGTAATCGTTGGGTTCCACCATATTATCAACGTGAATTGCTTCAAAATTTGCAGCGTTTAAGACAAGGAAAAAATTCTGTAGAGGAATATTATCAGGAGTTACAAACTGGCATGATTAGATGTGGTATTGTTGAGGAGAATGAAGCTATGCTTGCACATTTTTTGGGTGGATTAAATAGAGAGATTCAGACTATTCTAGAGTATAAGGAGTATAACACTATCACTCGTTTATTTCATCTTGCTGTAAAAGCTGAACGTGAAGTGCAGGATCGACAGGCATTGGCAAGAACTAATTTTTCTGCAGGTCGCACTTCATCATGGACTCCACGTACCTCTTCTACTTTCACACGTCCGGCTGCAGCACCGCCTACGTGAGCCTCCAACTCCAACCGAGATACCAGGAAACAGGCCTCTGTTCCACCCTCCGCGAAGAGCACACCTTCCGGGCCAGCACAGAGCTCTTCTTCTTCCATTGCATCCACAGGGCAAACACATGAGGTTATATGTCGTCGTTGCAAGGGTGGAGGTCACTATGCGAGAGAATGTCGTTCCAAGCGTGTGATGATAGTTACTGAGGATGGTGGATATGACTCCGCTAGCGATTATGATGAGGAGACCCTGGCTCTTATTGCGAGTGAAGAACAAGGTGTAGAGGAGACTGAACAAGAGACACACTACATGGCTGCTGACTACGCTGACAGGTATGAAAGTTTAGTTGCTCAACGTGTTTTGAGTGTGCAGGTTACACAGGCTGAGCAAAATCAGAGGCACAACTTGTTCCATACAAAGGGAGTTGTGAAGGAGCGTTCTGTTCGCGTCATCATCGATGGAGGGAGTTGCAACAACTTGGCTAGCATGGAGATGGTGGAGAAGCTTTCTCTAACCACCAGACCACATCCTCATCCTTATTACATCCAATGGTTCAACAACAGTGGCAAGGTTAAGGTAACACGTACTGTTCGTGTGCACTTTAGCATTGCTACATATTCTGATTGTGATGTGGTACCCATGCAAGCATGCTCCATTTTACTTGGTAGACCATGGCAATTTGATAAAAATTCTGTACACCATGGTAGGACAAATCAGTATACTCTTGTTCATAAGGATAAAAATATAACTTTGCTTCCTATGTCTCCCGAACATATTATGAAAGATGACATTGCTAGAGCTAGTAAAGCAAAACAGAAGCAAAGTGAGAGTGAAAATCAGATTGTGGCAATGGAATTTGAGCAACATAATAAGCCTCATAAACAATCATCTAGTGTTATATCTGAAATAAAACTGAAGAGTGGTTGTTTACTTGCCACTAAATCTGATATTACTGATTTGGATGTCACTACATCTGTTTGCTATGCTTTTTTATGCAAAGATGTATTATTTTCATTCGAGGACATGCCTCCCTCTTTGCCTCCTGCTGTCACTAACATTTTGCAGGAGTTCGCTGACGTCTTTCCACAAGACGTGCCACCGGGATTACCACCTATTCGAGGGATTGAGCATCAGATTGACTTAATTCCCGGTGCATCGCTGCCCAACCGTGCGCCATACCGTACCAATTCAGAGGAGACGAAGGAGATTATGCGTCAAGTACAGGAGCTGCTCGACAAAGGTTATATACGTGAATCTCTTAGTCCTTGTGTTGTTCCTATTATTCTAGTGCCTAAAAAGGATGGTACATCGCGTATGTGTGTTGATTGTAGAGGCATTAATAATATTACTATTCGATATCGTCATCCTATTCCTAGGCTAGATGATATGCTTGATGAATTAAGTGGCTCTACAATTTTCTCCAAAGTTGATTTGCGTAGTGGATACCATCAAATTCGTATGAAATTGGGAGATGAATGGAAAACAGCATTTAAAACTAAGTTTGCATTATATGAGTGGTTAGTCATGCCTTTTGGGTTAACTAATGCACCTAGCACTTTCATGAGATTAATGAACGAGGTTTTACGTGCTTTCATTGGACGATTTGTGGTAGTCTATTTTGGTGATATACTGATTTATAGTAGATCTTTGGAGGAACATTTGGAACATTTACGTGCTGTTTTTCTCGCTCTACGTGATGCACGTTTGTTTGGTAACCTTGGGAAGTGCACCTTTTGCACCGACCGAGTTTCTTTTCTTGGCTATGTTGTTACTCCACAGGGAATTGAAGTTGATAAAGCCAAGATTGAAGCTATTGAGAGTTGGCCGCAGCCCAAAACGTTCACACAAGTGAGGAGTTTTCTTGGACTCGCTGGTTTCTATAGGCGTTTTGTGAGGGATTTCAGAACCATTGCTGCACCTCTAAATGAGCTTACAAAGAAGGATGTGCCTTTTATTTGGGGTACCGCACAGGAAGAAGCCTTCACGGTATTGAAAGATAAGTTAACACATGCTCCATTACTCCAACTTCCTGATTTTAATAAGACTTTTGAGCTTGAATGTGATGCTAGTGGAATTGGATTAGGAGGTGTGTTATTACAAGATGGTAAACCTGTTGCATACTTTTCTGAAAAATTGAGTGGGCCTAGTCTGAATTATTCTACTTATGATAAGGAATTATATGCTCTTGTTCGGACTTTGGAAACATGGCAACATTATTTATGGCCCAAAGAATTTGTTATACATTCTGATCATGAATCTTTGAGACATATTAAAAGTCAAGCAAAACTGAACCGTAGGCATGCTAAATGGGTTGAATTCATTGAGACTTTCCCTTATGTCATTAAACACAAGAAGGGTAAAGAAAATGTCATTGCTGATGCATTGTCTCGTCGTTATACTATGCTTTCACAACTTGACTTTAAAATATTTGGTTTGGAGACCATCAAAGATCAATATATGCATGATGCCGAATTTCAAGATGTGTTGCAGAATTGTAAAGAAGGGAGAACATGGAACAAGTTCGTCATTAATGATGGATTTGTGTTTCGTGCTAACAAGCTATGCATTCCAGCTAGCTCCGTTTGTCTTTTGTTGTTACAGGAGGCGCATGGAGGGGGATTAATGGGACACTTTGGCGTGAAGAAGACGGAGGACGTACTTGCTACACATTTCTTTTGGCCAAAGATGAGACGGGATGTTGAGCGTTTTGTTGCTCGCTGCACTACATGTCAAAAAGCTAAGTCACGACTCAATCCTCATGGTTTATATATGCCTTTGCCTGTACCTAGTGTTCCTTGGGAGGATATATCTATGGACTTTGTTTTAGGTTTACCTCGAACAAAGAAGGGGAGGGATAGCATATTTGTTGTCGTGGATAGATTTTCGAAAATGGCACACTTTATACCCTGTCATAAAAGTGATGATGCTGCTAATGTTGCTGATTTGTTCTTTCGTGAAATTATTCGCTTGCATGGTGTGCCAAATACAATTGTTTCAGATCGTGATGTTAAATTTCTTAGCCACTTTTGGAGATGTTTATGGGCTAAATTGGGGACTAAACTGCTTTTTAGTACTACATGTCACCCCCAAACTGATGGACAAACTAAAGTAGTGAATAGATCACTGTCTACTATGCTTAGGGCTGTGTTGAAGAATAACCTGAAAATGTGGGAAGAATGCTTGCCTCATATTGAATTTGCTTATAATCGTTCGCTGCATTCTACAACTAAGATGTGCCCTTTTGAAGTAGTGTATGGTTTCTTACCTCGTGCACCTATTGATTTGTTGCCTCTTCCATCTTCGGAGAAGGTCAATTTTGATGCTAAAGAACGTGCTGAATTGATATTAAAGATGCATGCGTTAACTAAGGAGAACATTGAGCGTATGAATGCTAAATATAAACTTGCTGGAGATAAGGGTAGAAAACATGTTGTCTTTGCACCTGGAGATCTTGTTTGGTTACATTTGCGTAAGGATAGGTTTCCTGAATTGCGCAAGTCGAAGCTAATGCCACGTGCTGATGGTCCTTTCAAGGTGTTAGAGAAAATAAATGATAATGCATATAAACTTGAGCTGCCTGCAGATTTTGGGGTTAGTCCCACTTTTAACATTGCAGATTTGAAGCCTTATATGGGTGAGGATGATGAGCTTCCGTCGAGGACGACTTCAGTTCAAGAAGGGGAGGATGATGAGGACATCCCTACTAATGTTACACCCACATCACCAACAGCTACACAGATTGGACCAATTACTAGAGCCCGCGCACGCCAACTAAATTATCAGGTACTTTCGTTTCTTGGAAATCCTTCTAATGTTCATGAACATATGATGCTGCCTAAATTAGATACTTTTGTTTTACTTATGAACGAAGGACCTAGCATGGACAAGAAGGATGGCCATTGGAGCAGGATCAAGCATGGGGGAGAAGGTGCGCGCACGGGAAGGAACAACGGAGTTTCCAGTGGTGATTTTCGCACTTTGAAGCCACCATAAGGAGTGCTTGGAGGCTTGGACGAAATATACAAGAGGCCACTTCATAAATTTCGTCCATAGGCTAATATAGGTGCTGCGTCACCTTATTTTTGGGCCAGGCCCATGTAATTTCGAAATACCACTTATTAGGCTATTTTTAGAGTCCGTATGTGTGGGGAAACGGAGTTAGGGCTGGTTTCGGACCCCTCCTCCAAGGGGCCACGAAATCCCCTTCTATTACCTCATATATACAGCCCTTAGGGCATCGTTTTAGATTTGGGTTTTGTTTAGATTACAAGTTCGCCATAGCTGCAACTTCGCGTCCTTCGTTTGTGTTCCACGACCAGACCAAGACGTCACAGAACCCCACTTCATCAATAAAGCTTTCCTCTTTACTACGCAATATCCAGATTGCAATCTTAGTTTCTTGCTTGTTCTTCGTTTGCGTGCAGGAAATAGACCTTCGTGGTCAGGTTGATCGTGCTCCGGCGTGGTCAATAACCTCTCGGAGTTGGTTTAGCGATTGCTAAGGCGCGACGTCTTCGCACGTTCGTAGTCGGATCGTGAAAGTCGACTTCCACCAAAACGATAGCCACCATCTCATCGAAAGACGGGACAGCTTCGCCTCTATCAAACAAGCTTGTAAGCAATAGCCATAGCATCGCCACATTACATAGCATATTTGATCATCTTGGATCATTGTGACAAGTTCACCGGGAATCATACATACATAGCATAAGTGAGATAGAAAGCCATACGTTTTGTCTCTTATAGGTTGTGCACAAGTTCGTATCCGCCTATTGAGCAAGCGTGCTAGTGTCTCTCTAGTGTTGTGCAACACGAGCATTTACCGTGGATTCCACATTTTGAGCTCATTCCTTAGTTGCACGACCTCATTTATCCATCCGTGCGTGTGTTTCCGTGTGCTACTTATTGCTATTGGTCTACTTGTTACACTTGCGAACTTGTGAATCTTTTTCAACATTATTAACTCTTGCTAACAATTGCATAAATTTTGTGCCACCATCCTCACCAAGCTACTCCAAAAGCTTTACTTGTGTAGGTGTGAGAATTGACAAGATCCGGTACCAATTGTGCTACTTCCATAATACAATATCGAGTGATCATTGATCCATCTTCAACATCGGATAAGGTACATTTGGTCTAGTTCTTTCCTTTCTTCCACTCACATATTTTCTTATAATGATGGATAGGCCAACCACTTCTTCCAATCCACTCTTCATCGAGCAAGAAGAGGAACCGAACAACTACGTCACAAGGAATCACCTATTCGGCGCACAAAGAGCTTTGCATCAAGAGAATGAAGCATTGGGCGACCGCATCGACCAACTCGCCATCGACTTGCGACAATCCGAGCAACGTACAAGAGACTGCTTCGACACATCGATGTCATCTCTCAAGGAAGACATATGAACCATGATGGCCAATCGCTCTTCTTCCACATCGTCATCATCAAGACGGCGCCATTCAAGTCGATACTCTTCCGACATGTCTTCGAATGCAAGTCCCCCACGAGCTCGTCCGCATCGCCGCCAAGACCTTGACGATCACCACGCTCCACAAAACCCATTTCATGGCAACGGTTTACAAGACCGCCTCCGGGAACGTGAACGACTACGTCGCCAAGCTAAGGATCTAATGGACCAAGAGCAAGCTCCACAACGCCAAGATCACCATGAGAATCACGATGGCGACGCCCTTCAACACGAGCGACAACACCGCACAAGCCCTTGAAGCCCAACGTGCGCTACAAGAAGCCACAAAAGCCGTCAATGAACGCAACCGCCGTGTGCGCGAATAAGAAGAGGCCCTCCGACGAGAGCGACAAGACGAAGCCGCCCACCGCAAGGAGCGCCAAGAGATGAGGAACCATGCACGAATCCCACGCCCTCAATGCCAAGTTAATCAAGAGGAGCACGAGGAGTAAGCGGGTCAAGATCCTCCACCACGGCAAGAGCGTCATCACCATCGACCACGAAATGATGAGGAACAACATTTCGGCAAGCTCAAGTCCACCATGCCCAAGTTCCACGGCGGCAACGATCCCGAAGAATATCTCTCATGGGCATTAAAGGTCGACAAGATATTTCGCCTTCACAACTACGACGAAGAAAAGAAGATCGCCATGGCATCGCTAGAGTTCCAAGACTATGTTCTCATTTGGTGGGAGCAAGTAATCGCAAGACGTCAAGAGAAGGGCGAGCCACCCATCGCGACATGGAACCAAATGAAGGATGTCATGAGAGCTCGTTTTGTGCCTACACATTACAACCGCGACCTCTTTAAGAAACTCCAACTCCTCAAGCAAGGAACCAAGACGGTTGAAGAATACTATCAAGAAATGGAAGTTTCCATGATACGAGCCAATGTCAAGGAAGATGATGAACAAACTATGGCGCATTTCTTGAATGGCCTCAACTATCCAATCAAGAAAATTGCGGATTTCCAACCGTACACCAACCTCCTCGAGCTAGTGCACCAAGCAACCAAAGCGGAGCGACAAGTACAAGAAAACTACAAGTACTCCAAGTACTCTTCCAAGACCTACGGTTCATACACTCAAGCTTCAACGACTTCTACGACTACTCCAACGACTCGAGCTACACCAAGTACCGGCGACAAGTCAAGCTCCAAGCAACCAACGACATCTTCGAGTCGTCTTCCTACTACTACAAGCAACTCCAAGCAAAAGCCTTCGGCATCGACAACTCCTTCGGATGCCACCGACAAAACAAGTGACATCAAGTGCTTTACTTGCAAAAGCTGAGGTCACAAGTCATTCGAGTGCCCAACAAGACGAACTATGATCATGAACGCCAACGGCACCTACGATTCCATGAGTGAAGATGAACTGGAAGCCATCGAGCAAGTGGCCATGCACCGCCAAGTGAATGAAGATGAAGATGCGCACATCTTTTGCGACAATGATTCAAGCCCCGCTCTTGTTGTCTCCAAGGTCTTGACACTTCAACAACATCAACATGAAGACCAATGTTGCCACATCTTTCATACCAAGGCGGGTATTCAAGGACGTTCCGTCAAGGTCATCATCGACGGCGGAAGTTGCCACAACCTGGCAAGTGAAGAATTATGCTCCAAGCTCCAATTGGTCAAGAAGAAGCACCCTCGCCCATACAAGGTCCAATGGCTTAGCGACTCCGGCACCATTCAAGTGGAGCACACCGTCCAAGTGTCCTTCAAGATTGGCGCCTACGAAGACAACTTAGAGTTTGATGTCGTTCCTATGTCCGTGTGCCATCTCCTCCTTGGAAGACCTTGGCAGTTTGACCGAGGCGTCACCCACCATGGACGGACCAATCAATATAGTTTCAAGATGAAGGGCAAGGAATTCGTTCTTCTACCAATGACACCAAGTCAAGTCATCGCGGACAAGCAAGCATCTACCCATCGTGGAGAGAAAAGTGAGCGAGTGAGCCACCAAAAAGAGAGTGAGAGCCACAAGCCAAACATGAGTGACTCCATGATGCGTGACAAAAGAGATTTAGTTCTCCTAGCCACCAAAAGAGATTTGAGGGATGTGAGTGAGAGCCCATCAAGTGTTCTTCACTTTGTGCTTGTGTGCAAAGATGAAGTGGTGCGGACTAATACTTCACAACATCTTCCTTTGGTATTATCTCATTTATTGCAGGAATTCGCGGACGTGTTTCCCGATGAGCTACCTCCCGGACTTCCTCCACTCCGCGGAATCGAACACCGCATCGACCTCATTCCCGGCGCACCTCTACCGAAAAAGGCACCTTACCGCGTCAACCCCGAAGAGACTAAAGAGATACAAAGGTAAGTACAACATCTCATGGAGAATGGGTATGTACGCGAAAGCTTGAGCCCTTGTGCAGTTCCGGTTATCCTTGTGCCTAAGAAAGATGGTACTTATCGCATGTGTTCCAATTGTCGTCCCATCAATGCTATCACCGTTAGATATCGCCATCCCATTCCACGCCTAGATGACATGCTTGATGAACTTAGCGGAGCCACCATTTTCTCAAAAATTGATCTTAAAAGTGGCTACTATCAAATTCGCATGGAACAAGGTGATGAATGGAAAACTGCTTTCAAAACCAAATTTGGCTTGTATGAATGGTTAGTCATGCCTATGGGTTTATCTCAAGCTCCTAGCACTTTTATGCGTGTGATGCATTATGTTCTTCGCAAATATATTGGCATTTGTGTTGTGGTTTACTTTGATGACATCCTTGTGTTTAGTGAAACTCTTGAGGATCATGTCAAACACCTTAGAGACGTATTGCAAGTTCTTAGAGATGAGCGACTTTATGCTAACATGGAAAAATGCACTTTTGGTGTTGATAAGCTTGTTTTCTTGGGCTTTGTTATCTCCTCCAAGGGTGTTCAAGTGGATGAAACTAAAATTGATGCTATTAAGAATTGGCCACAACCAACCAATTTGCTTCAAGTGCGTAGTTTCCTTGGCTTAGCCGGCTTTTATCGCCGCTTTGTGAAGGATTTTAGCACCATTGCATCACCATTGCACGCATTGAGTAAGAAGAATGCACCATTTGTTTGGGGTCCATCTCAAGATGCCGCATTTCATGAGCTTAAAACCTTGCTTACACATGCTCCATTACTTGCATTACCCAACTTTGAGAAAACTTTTGAAGTGCATTGTGACGCAAGTGGTAATGGTATTGGTGGTGTGTTAATGCAAGAGAAACGACCCATTGCATATTTTAGTGAGAAGCTCTCCGGCGCGCAACTTAACTACCCCATCTATGACAAAGAGTTATATGCTTTAGTGAGAGTCTTGCATGTGTGGGAACATTATCTCCGTCCACGTGAATTTGTCATCCATACGGATCATGAAACGCTTAAGTACCTTAAGGGACAAACCAAATTGAACAAGCGTCATGCTAAATGGAGTGAGTTCATTGAGTCATTTCCTTATGTTATCAAGTATATTAAAGGTAAGGAAAATGTTGTGGCGGACGCTCTTTCCCGCAAGTGCATGTTGGTTACCCATCTTGAGTTGAATGTTATAGGATTTGAGCACATTAAAGACTTGTATGCGCATGATGCATCATTTTTTATTCCTTATGCCAAATGTTTACCACATAAAACTTGGGAGCAATATTACTTGAAGGATGGTTATCTCATGAAAGCTAACAAACTTTGTATTCCCGAGTCTTCTCTTCGTTTGTTACTTTTGCAAGAAGCTCATGGTGGAGGACTCATGGGACATTTTGGACGCAACAAGACCTTCGCCACGCTCTCCAAGAACTACTTTTGGCCAAAGATGTTTCGAGACGTTTCTCGCTACACCAACCGATGCTCTACATGCCGCAAAGCTAAGTCTACAGCTCAATCTCATGGCCTTTATATGCCTCTTCCTATTCCGTATCAACCATGGGAAGATATTAGTATGGACTTTGTGCTTGGTTTGCCAAGAGCCCGCAATGGAAAAGATTCGGTATTTGTTGTTGTGGACCGATTCTCAAAAATGGCACATTTTATTCCATGCAACAAGATAGACGATGCTTCACATGTTGCAAATCTCTTTTGTAGGGAAATCTTGCGTCTGCATGGAGTGCCCAAGACTATTGTGTCGGACCGCGACGTCAAGTTCCTTAGCTACTTTTGGAAGACGCTATGCGCCAAGCTCGGAATCAAGCTCCTATTCTCTTCAGCATACAATCCATAAACAGACGGCCAAACGGAAGTCATGAACCGGACGCTATCGACTCTCCTCCGCGTGTTGATCAAGAAGAACATCAAGGAGTGGGAGGAATGCTTACCCATCGCCGAGTACGCCTACAATCGCGCACAACACTCTACTACCGGCAAGTCCCCCTTCGAGGTCGTCTACGGATTCAATCCATTATCCCCATTGGACATTGTACCGCTACCTCTACAAGAGCGCATCAACATGGACGCGAGTGGCCGAGCGAGCTATCTCAAGAAGATGCATGAAGATACAAGGCACACCATCGAGCGCCAAGTACAACGACTCGCGACCAAGATCAACAACACCAAGAAACCCATGATATTCAACATTGGAGATCTTGTGTGGCTACACCTTCGCAAGGAACGCTTCCCCAACGAGCGCAAGTCCAAGCTACTCCCTCGAGCCGACGGACCCTTCAAGGTGATTGCACGCTACAACAACAATGCATACAAGATCGACATACCACGCGAGAAGTACAACGTCAGCGACATCTTCAACGTCCACGATCTTTCTCCCTACCATGGTGATGAGGTTTTCGATCCGAGGTCAGATCTTTCCCAAGGGGGGGGGGGAGATGATGCGGAGCATCCCATGGTCATCCCCATGGACACAACTACTCAAGCACCAAGTGGACCCATGACAAGAACTCGTGCACGTGCTATTCAATTCGAGGTGACATCTCTCCTACTTGAGCTTCCCTTACACGTGAACGAGACATGGTTGCTACCTCAATCAGAGATACTATGTATGATCAGGTACAGCGAGCATCCCAAGGATCCGAGAGCTGTAGGAGAAGGGACAGGAGTGCAAACTCTCTGTCTAGCCCGGACCTTCCGGCCACCGCCCGGAACCTCCGGACACCGGAACTTCCGGCCCCTGGCGATCCAGACGACCCCCGGACGTGCAAGGTTTCTGTCCAGCCCGGAACTAGCCCGGACCCCCGCCCGGACCTTTCGGCCCCTGATGTCTACTACACAACTTATTCTTGTAGACTCGTGTTGGGCCTCCAAGCGCAGAGTTTTGTAGGACAGTAGCAATTTTCCCTCAAGTGGATGACCTAAGGTTTATCAATCCGTGGGAGGCGTAGGTTGAAGATGGTATCTCTCAAGCAACCCTGCAACCAAATACAAGAAATCTCTTGTGTCCCCAACACACCCAATACAATGGTAAATTGTATAGGTGCACTAGTTCGGCGAAGAGATGATGATAAAAGTGTAGTATGGATAATAGATATAGGTTTTTGTAATCTGAAAATATAAAAACAGCAAGGTAGCAAATAGTAAACGGGCATAAAAACGGTATTGCAATGCTTAGAAACAAGGCCTAGGGTTCATACTTTCACTAGTGCGATCTCCCAACATTGTTGACATAGTTGAATCATATGTAAATCCCTCACGTGCGACAAAGAGTTCACTCCAAAGTCACAAATAGCGGAGAACAAACGAAGAAATTGTTGTAGGGTACGAAACCACCTCAAAGTTATCCTTCCTGATCAATCTTATGAGCCATCCCCATTAATTGTCACGAACAGCCCTAGAGTTCGTACTAGAATAACACCTTAAGATACACATCAACCAAAACCCTAATGTCACCTAGGCACTCCAATGTCATCACGAGTACCCACGGGTTTGATTATACGATATGCATCACACAATCTCAGATTCATCTATTCAAACCAACACAAAGAACTTCAAAGAGTGCCCCAAAGTTTCTACCGGAAAGTCAAGACGAAAACGTGTGCCAACCCTTATGCATAGATCCCCAAGGTCACGGAACCCGCAAGTTGATCACCAAAACATACATCAAGTGTCTCAAGTGAATATCCCATTGTCACCACAGATATCCATATGCAAGACATACATCAAGTGTTCTCAAATCCTTAAAGACTCAATCCGATAAGAAAACTTCAAAGGGAAAACTCAATTCATCATAAGAAGATAGAGAGGGGAAAACTCCATATGATTCATCTATATCAACAAAGCTCGCGATACATCAAGATCGTGCCATCTCAAGAACACGAGAGAGAGAGAGAGATCAAACACATAGCTACTGGTACAAACCCTCAGCCCCAAGGGTGAACTACTCCCTCCTCGTCATGAAGACCGCCAGGATGATAAAGATGGCCTCCGGTGATGCCTTCCCCCCTCCGGTAGGGTGCCGGAAAAGGGCTGTAGATGGGATCTCTCTGGTACAGAGGCTTGCGGCGGCATAAAAACTCATCTAGGTTAACTTTCGGGGGTTTCTGAATATATATGATTTTTCAGCGTTGGAATCACGCGAAACGGAGCCACGTGGGCCCCACGAGGTACCAGGGCGTGCCTGGGGGGGTGGCACGCCCTGGTGCCTCGTGGGCACTGGGTGGCCCCCCTCCAGTGGGTCTTGGTGCCAATATTTTTTATTTGTCCAATAAAAAATCTCCAAAAAGTTTCAGCTCATTTGGAAAACTTTCATTTCTGCACAAAAAACAACACCACGGTAGTTCTGCTGAAAACATCGTCAGTCCGGGTTAGTTCTAATCAAATCATACCAAAAACATATAGAATTGTTATAAATATGGCATGAATACTTCATAAATTATAGATACGTTGGAGACGTATCAGCATCCCCAAGCTTAATTCCTACTCGTCCTCGAGTAGGTAAATGATAAAAGAAATAATTTATGAAGTGTGAATGCTAGCATAATGCATAAGTTTGATCAATGATAATTTCATTCACTTTTCCTAGCATCATAACAGCAACTTTCTCTCATAAAAGTCATCATGATAAAGTAGCAATTAAAAACAGAAATTTTGATGTGGAATGCTACCTATCATAATCATCATATAATCTTTTCTTTTATAGCATGGACATTGGACTTGAATGATTCAAAGCAAGATCATTATTATAACAACAATATTTATTATCATAAAACTTCTCATGAGGAAGTAACAATTCATCACAACAATGAAGTATAAGGCATAAACTTTCTTGGAAACTAACAAACTATTCTAGTCAACAATGCAATTGCAATTCATCATATTTTTAGGAAGGGTCTCATGTAGGAGCTTTTTAGCAAGTCCACATACTCAACCATCATTTAGTCTTCTATGATTGCTAACACTCACGACATATATATGGAGCAAAAGTTTCAGCCAGACACATAGAAAGATAGGGGCTTGTGATTTCGCCTCCCAACTTATTCACCTCAAGGGTGATGTCAACAATAATAACTCATGATCACTCATATCCAACTGGATATATGTGCCTAGATCTTTCCCCACCACATGATGCTTGCAAAAGAGAAAACTAAAAAAAGAAGTAGAGGAGAACACTATTGACTCTTGCATAAAAAAAATTCATAAAAGTAAATGCATAAAAGTAAAAGATAGGCCCTTCGCAGAGGGAAGCAGAGGTTGTCATGCGCTTTTTATTTTTGGATGCACAAGCTCTTAATGCAAAGGAACGTCACGTTATATTGCCCCTTGTGATAGCAGCCTTTATTATGCAGTCCGTCGCTTTTATTTCTTTACCATCACAAGTTCGTACAACGCTTATTTTCCCTTGCAATAAAAGATCATACATATTTAGGAGCAATTTTTATTGATTTTTGCACCGATGACAACTTACTTGAAGGATCTTATTCAATCCCTAGGTAGATATAGTGGACTCTCATGACATGAAACTAGGTTTAAGGGTTTTGGATGCACAAGTAGTATCTCTACTTGGTGCGGATTTTTGGCTAGCAAAGATATTGGGAAAGCACCACATGTTGGAGGATCTATAACAATATAACTTCTATGTGAATATGAACAAACATAATTCATTACGTTGTCTTCCTTGTCCAACGTCAACAATTTGACATAAAATACTTAATGGGGGCTCACAATCATAAAAGATGTCCAAGATAATATATTTGCATGTGAATCTTCTCTTCCCTTATTAACTTTTTCATGAATTGCATCATTGACTAATGCTATGTTTGTTAACTTCCAATAAATTTTACCACTTATACCTTTCTTTATGTAATGTCATTACTTTCCATAAGATTAGCATATGATCTCTTTCATTATTTTCATTGCAAGGAATCACACTTATCATATCCAATGATCTATACGAAAGTTTTTATTATATCCCTCTTGAATATTCATCTTGGGACCAAATTCATATCTTGTGCAAATTACCATTACTATTATTAAGTCTCAAAAAGATATAAGTGAAGCATGAGAATTAATGACAAACTACTCCAAAATATATAAGTGAAGATCAATGAGTAGTGAAACCATTAAGTAGCTATGTAAGGACTCTCTCTCATTTAAAAAGTTTTAGATCTTGATATTTTATTCAAACAGCAAGAAAAACAAAATAAAATGACATTCCAAGAATAGCACATATCACGTGAAGAAGCAAAAACTTAGGCTCAACCAAAACTGACCGATAGTTGTTAAAGAAGAAAGGTGGGATGCCTACCGGGGCATCCCCAAGCTTAGATGCTTGAGACTTCTTGAAATATTATATTGGGATGCCTTGGGCATCCCCAAGCTTGATCTTTTGTGTCTCCTTAATTCCTCTCATATCACGGTTTCTCTAAATCTTAAAAACTTCATCCACACAAAACTCAACAAAAACTCGTGAGATAAGTTAGCATAAATCAACTCAAAACTTTAACATTCTATACTGTAGCAAATCACAAAAATTATAATTAAACATTTCATACTAAATGCCTCTTCATATTTAATACTCCTATCCTCAAATAGAAACATTAAACACGCAAACATATGCAAACAATGCAACTATAACAGCAATCTGCCAAAACAGAACAGTCTGTAAAAGGTGAATAAGAATCCATACTTACCTAACTCCAAAAAATCTGAAAAATTACCAAGTAACATATAACTCATTCATGCTTACTGTGTAAAAATTTCATATTTTTATCATGTTCTGACTATTCAGGAATATTCTGGACATAACAGAAAACTTTCTGTTTTCAAACAGCAACACATGAACTTGCAAACTGAGCATAGTAAAGGCTATAAATGGCATTTTATTGAACTAAAAGGTACAAAACATGATTATTGATAACACCAAGTGAATATCAACAGAATAAAATGACGCTCCAAGCCAAACTCATATTATGTGACGAATAAAAATATAGCTCCAAGTGAGGTTACCGATAATGTGGAAGACGAAAGAGGGGATGCCTTCCGGGGCATCCCCAAGCTTAGTTGCTTGGGTCTTCCTTGAATATTACCTTGGGGTACCTTGGGAATCCCAAAGCTTAGGGTCTTGCCGCTCCTTATTCTCCTCATATCGATATCTCACCCAAAACTTGAAAACTTCAATCACACAAAACTTAACGGAACTTCGTGAGAACGGTTAGTATGATAAAGAATAAACCATCACTTAGGTACTGTCCAAGACAAGATTCACAATTGTTCTCATATAATTCCTACTGTATTCTATAATTTCCACAATTTATATCTCATAATATAAGCTACGGAAACATTAAAACAAGCAAACTATGCATTGAAAACAGAATCTGTCAAAAACAGAACAGTCTGTAATGATCTGAGCAACTACCATACTTCTGGAACTCTAAAAATTCTGAAAAATTAGGACAACGTCAAAAATTTGCATATAAATACTGTATAAAAATTTCAGAACTTTTTGACACTCCAGTAAAATCTGGGAAATTAAACACTGGAGGCAAAAGTTTCTGTTTTTGCACAGAATTGAATCAACAAATATCCACACTATCCTAAAGGTTTTACTTGGCACTTTATTGAAAGAAAACATATAAAACATGATTAATATAGTAGCTTAATCATGTGAACACGCAAAAACAGTAGGTATAAATATTGGGTTGTCTCCCAACAAGCGCTTTTCTTTAAAGCCTTTTAGCTAGGCATGATAATTTTGAATGATGCTCACATAGAAGTAAAGAATTGAAACGTAAAGGGAGCATCATGAGAAATATATCAAACACATTTAAGCCTAACCCACTTCCTATGCATAGGGATTTTGTGAGTAAATAGTTTATGGGAGCAAGAATCAACTAGCATAGGAAGGCAAAACAAGCATGACTTCAAAACTTTCAACACATAGAGAGGAAACTTGATATTATTAAAATATGTAGAAGCATATATTCCTCTCTCAAAATAATTTTCAGTAGCATCATGAAGAAATTCAACAATATAGCTATCACATAAAGCATTCTTTTCATGATCCACAAGCATAGAAATTTTACTACTCTCCACATAAGCAATTTTCTTTTCATTCATAATAGTGGGAGCAAACTTAACAGAATAACTATCATGAGATACTTGATTGGCATAATCAATTTGAGCATTAAAATCATGATGACAAGTTTCATGGTTATTATTATTCCTTATAGCATACATGTCATCACAATAATCATCATAGATAGCAACTTTGTTATCATAGTCAATTGAAACCTCTTTCAAAGTAGTGGAATCATCATTAAATAAAGTTGTGACCTCTCCGAATCCATTTTTATCAATATAATCATCATAAATAGGAGGCATGTTATCATCAAAATAAATCTTCTCATCAAAACTTGGGGGAGTAAAAATATCATCTTCATCACACATAGCATCCCCAAGCATGTAGCTTTGCATATCATTAGCATCATGGGTATTCAAAGAATTCATATTAACAACATTGCAATCATGCTCATCATTCAAAGATTTTATGCCAAACATTTTATTGAATTCTTCTTCTATCAATTGAGCGCAATTATCGGAATCCTTTTTTTCAAGGAAGACATGATAAAGATGAATAATATGAGGCAACCTCAATTCCATTTTTTTGTAGTTTTCTTTAATAAACCAAACTAGTGATAAAACAAGAAACTAAAAGATTCGATTGCAAGATCTAAAGATATACCTTCAAGCAGTCACCTCCCCGGCAACGGCGCCAGAAAAGAGCTTCATGTCTACTACACAACTTATTCTTGTAGACTCGGGTTGGGCCTCCAAGCGCAGAGTTTTCTAGGACAGTAGCAATTTTCCCTCAAGTGGATGACCTAAGGTTTATCAATCCGTGGGAGGCGTAGGTTGAAGATGGTATCTCTCAAGCAACCCTGCAACCAAATACAAGAAATCTCTTGTGTCCCCAACACACCCAATACAATGGTAAATTGTATAGGTGCACTAGTTCGGCGAAGAGATGATGATAAAAGTGTAGTATGGATAATAGATATAGGTTTTTGTAATCTGAAAATATAAAAACAGCAAGGTAGCAAATAGTAAATGGGCATAAAAACGGTATTGCAATGCTTAGAAACAAGGCCTAGGGTTCATACTTTCACTAGTGCGATCTCCCAACATTGTTGACATAGTTTAATCATATGTAAATCCCTCACGTGCGACAAAGAGTTCACTCCAAAGTCACAAATAGCGGAGAACAAATGAAGAAATTGTTGTAGGGTACGAAACCACCTCAAAGTTATCCTTCCCGATCAATCTTATGAGCCATCCCCATTAATTGTCACGAACAGCCCTAGAGTTCGTACTAGAATAACACCTTAAGATACACATCAACCAAAACCCTAATATCACCTAGGCACTCCAATGTCACCACGAGTACCCACGGGTTTTATTATACGATATGCATCACACAATCTCAGATTCATCTATTCAAACCAACACAAAGAACTTCAAAGAGTGCCCCAAAGTTTCTACCGGAAAGTCAAGACGAAAACGTGTGCCAACCCTTATGCATAGATCCCCAAGGTCATGGAACCCGCAAGTTGATCACCAAAACATACATCAAGTGTCTCAAGTGAATATCCCATTGTCACCACAGATATCCATATGCAAGACATACATCAAGTGTTCTCAAATCCTTAAAGACTCAATCCGATAAGAAAACTTCAAAGAGAAAACTCAATTCATCACAAGAAGATAGAGAGGGGAAAACTCCATATGATTCATCTATATCAACAAAGCTCGCGATACATCAAGATCGTGCCATGTCAAGAACACGAGAGAGAGAGATCAAACACATAGCTACTGGTACAAACCCTCAGCCCCAAGGGTGAACTACTCCCTCCTCGTCATGAAGACCGCCGGGATGATGAAGATGGCCTCCGGTGATGCCTTCCCCCCTCCGGCAGGGTGCCGGAAAAGGGCTGTAGATGGGATCTCTCTGGTACAGAGGCTTGCGGCGGCGTAAAAACTCATCTAGGTTAACTTTCAGGGGTTCTGAATATATATGATTTTTCAGCGTTGGAATCACGCGAAACGGAGCCACGTGGGCCCCACGAGGTACGAGGGCATGCCTGGGGGGGTGGCGCGCCCTGGTGCCTCGTGGGCACTGGGTGGCCCCCCTCTAGTGGGTCTTGGTGCCAATATTTTTTATTTGTCCAATAAAAAATCTCCAAAAAGTTTTAGCTCATTTGGAAAACTTTCATTTCTGCACAAAAAACAACACCACGATAGTTTGCTGAAAACAGCGTCAATCCGGGTTAGTTCTAATCAAATCATACCAAAACCATATAGAATTGTTATAAATATGGCATGAATACTTCATAAATTATAGATACGTTGGAGATGTATCAGCCCCCGGAACCTCCGGCCATCCCGGAACTTCCGGTCCCCGGACTTCAGCCCAGCTCCCGCCGTGTCAACTCTCGGCCTGCACCGAAACCAGCCCGGAACTTCCGTCTCCCGGAACTTTCGGCCTGCCTGCGCGCAGTGACTGGGCCAAGGCCCATGTACCCCTTCGCCCCCTAGACTATATATACTCCTTCTCTTCCAACGTTTTAGGGTTAGCATTGTGATAGCTCATTTTGGAGAAAGAGCTTTGCTCATCCACTTGTACCCCTACTCCATTGGAGATCAAGGCCTCCTCGGAGAAGATCCCCCAAGTGGATTCAAGACCCCCATCGTGGGAAGATTCATCTCGGATTCAAGACCTCAACTCCTCACGGATTGGGAAGAACTACCCTTTGTATCCTCTTGTGTTGACTTTGGATCGTGTACCTCGTTATGTGTATGTGGATCTAGCATATGTGTGATTGGATCTTGTTGATTTGAGTGTTTTCTCTCATGTTCCCCTCTCGTGTTCTTCGTGTTCTTCGCGGGATCCCCTCAAAACGTGAAAGATCGACACCATTAGGGTTCCACCCTACATCAATGAAGCATATGACTAGCACATTAAAGTCTAACCCACTTCCTATGCATAGGGATTTTGTGAGCAAACAATTTATGGGAGCAAGAATCAACTAGCATAGGAAGGCAAAACAAGTGCAATTTCAAAACTTTCAACACATAGAGAGGAAACTTGATATTATTGCAACACCTACAAGCATATGATCCTCTCTCATAATAATTTTCAATAGCATCATGAATGAATTCAACAATATAACTATCACATAAAGCATTCTTTTCATGATTCACAAGCATAGAATTTTCATTACTCCCCACATAAGCAATTTTCTTCTCATTCATAATAGTGGGAGCAAACTCAACAAAATAACTATCATGAGATACTTGATCGGCATAATCCAATTGAAAATTAAAATCATGATGACAAGTTTCATAGTTATCATTATTTTTTATAGCATACATGTCATCACAATAATCATCATAGATAGCAACTTTGTTGTCATAATCAATTGAAACCTCTTCCAAAATAGTGGAATCATCATTGAATAAAGTTGTGACCTCTCCAAATCCACTTTCATCAATATAATCATCATAAATATCATCTTCATCAAAGAATTCATACTAATTTCATTGCAAGCTTATGGATTTGCATATCATTAGCATCATGGATATTCAAAGAATTCATACTAATTTCATTGCAATCACGCTCATCATATAAAGATTTTATGCCAAACATTTTATTGAATTCTTCTTCTATCAATTGAGCACAATTTTCCGATCCATCATTTTCACGAAAGACATGATAAAGACGAAGAATATGAGGCAACCTCAATTCCATTTTTTAGTTTTCTTTTATAAGCCAAACTAGTGATAAAACAAGAAACTAAAAGATTCAATTGCAAGATCTAAAGATATACCTTCAAGCACTCACCTCCCCGGCAACGGCGCCAGAAAAGTGCTTGATGTCTACTACACAACTTATTCTTGTAGACTCGTGTGGGGCCTCCAAGCGTAGAGTTTTGTAGGACAGTAGCAATTTTCCCTCAACTGGATGACCTAAGGTTTATCAATCCGTGGGAGGCGTAGGTTGAAGATGGTATCTCTCAAACAACCCTGCAACCAAATACAAGAAATCTCTTGTGTCCCCAACACACCCAATACAATGGTAAATTGTATAGGTGCACTAGTTCGGCGAAGAGATGGTGATAAAAGTGTAGTATGGATAGTAGATATAGGTTCTTGTAATCTGAAAATATAAAAACAGCAAGGTAGCAAGTAACAAAAGTGAGCACAAACGGTATTGCAATGCTTAAAAACAAGGCCTAGGGTTCATACTTTCGCTAGTGCAATCTCTCAACAATGCTAATATAATTGGATCATATAACCATCCCTCAACGTGCGATAAAGAATCACTCCCAAGTTCCTATTAGCGGAGAACATAAGATAGAAATTGTTTGTAGGGTACGAAACCACCTCAAAGTTATCCTTTTCGATCGATCTATTGAGCCATTCCTATAAGTGTCACAAACAGCCCTAGAGTTCGTACTAAAATAAGACCATATGATACACATCAACAAACTCTAATGTCACCTAGATACTCCAATGTCACCACAAGTATCTGTGAGTTGATTATACGATATGCATCAAACAACTTAATAATCATAATATTCAATCCACACAAAGAACTCCAAGGAGCACCCCAAAATTTCTATCGGACAAAAGATAATGAAAACATGCATCAACCCCTATGCATAGATTACCCCAATGTCACCTCGGGAATCCGCGAGTTGAGTGCCAAAACATATATCAAGTGAATCAGTATAATACCCCATTGTCACCACGGGTATTCATATTCAAGACATACATAAAGTGTTCTCAAATCTGAAATATTCAATCCGACAATAACGAAACCTCAAAGGGAAAAGATTCAATTCATCACAACAAGGATAGAGAGGGAAGAAACACCGTATGATCCAACTATATTAACAAAGCTCGCGATACATCAAGATCATGCCAAATCAAGAACACGAGAGAGAGAGATCAAACACATAGCTTGTAGCGACCCGACCTCAAACTGTCAAGCCTCTGTGTATCCGTGCCATCCCTGGATCAGTATGCTGGCACACACAGTACATCAATGTATATATCAAAGTGCAATCACGTGTATAAATAACGTAAAACTGATATATACCTCATAAGTCTCAGCGGAAACAATCAAACGGGTGTGGAGTCCCATCGACGCCATCGGCAGGTTGAGTGTAGACCGTAACCCTACAACGAAACTCACTTGTCGTGGAAAAAATCCTGCAACATGATACGTTGCAGCCGTGTAGGTCAGTACATTGAATGTACCGGCAAGATCACCATAAGAAAAGCAGATGATAAAACTATTCTATATGCAAGATGGCTTTGTGGCTCTGTGGTTGAGTTTTTGCGTAAAAGCTGGTTTTTTATTTTCCCTACAACAAAGGAATAAATCAGGAGTTTTCACTACGGAGTTATCTACTATGACATGGTTCCACCAACCGATGTCTCATAGCCCAAATCAATATAAGTTGCCCACAATTAAGTTATCAATCCGGTGTTGAGAGTTCCGAGATAGATCCAAGTCCAGAGGCTCAAATTGTCCGTAACCGGGGACACGGCTAATCGATTAGGTTTTAACTCTGCAGAGTGTTGTGCACTTTACCCACAAGATTCGATCCCTCTTTTTACGTTCTCGTACTTCAGGGTGTTTGAGAACAAGACGACCGAAACATGGTCTTCCGAAGAGTTCCTCTGACCACTGTCCGGTGCTCATCCAATCCTACCGTAGTTCTACATCTGCTAGCACCGTCCCAGCCAGAGTCACATCTAAGGTCAACCAAGCCAGAGCCCATAATGACTTGCGGCTGCACAGGTAAGCTTCCGGGCATGAAGTATTCTTCCGTCTCTTTGAGTCTGGGTGGAACTTTCCTCATGAGTACTGGCCTACTCCAGCTCACTAGGCATCCACTGGGTACTCCAGGGTCCCTCACAACCAGTCCACCCAGTAGTGTGTATTGAAGTCTTGTCTCGAGTCTTGAAATCTTGAAGTCTTGACGTTTTGAAGATGCATGCCTTGAAGATGCCATCATGAAGTTGTCGTCATTGACGTAGAGTCCTTCACCTCACACCACTCCCGGGCACTCATACCAACCCCGTCTACTATAGCGTAGCTTTAAAACTAAACAACGTCCCGGTCATGGTAACGGGGAGATGGGTTCCTACCTCATGCATTCTACTCAACTACAAGAATTCAATATCACCACTGGAGGGATTTATTGAAATGGTGACACTAAATGCAATAAAACATAGGTATGAATAACATGGTCAAAGTGAACTTGCCTGGTAAGTTGATGAAGGTATTAACTCTCTCAGAAAATGAACTTGATCAAACTATTCGTCACTCCGAGAAAATCAATATAATCAAACATAGCATTCACATAAGCAAACATTCTAGCAATCAATTCTAGCAATCAAAAATAACAATCAACAAATAAAACAATAAAGAAAACATTAATAAAAACTCAAATAAAAACCAAAGAAAACTATAAAACTCAAAGCAAAGGCTTACTACAAGTAAAACAAGCTACAAAAGTTTTTCTGCCACCAAATAAATTTTTAACAGAAACAAAAATAAAGTTTTTACTAAAGAACAGAAATAAAAACACAACGAAATTTATTACAACAAAGAATTATATTAAAATCATTTGTAAAACTCCTATAATGATCAAAACAAGTTTTCTAGTAAGATGAAAGAAATAAAATACTACAAATATTTTTTTACTACAAATAAAATTGCTACTGTTAACTATATAGAAACTAATATGAACCTGTCAAAGAAAACAAAAGAAATCAATTTAAAGCAATTAAAATTAAAAGAATAAACACAAAAGCTATAAAACACTAAAACAGTACTGATTTTGTTAAAACCTAATTTTAAAATAATTATCAAATTCTCCAATTAATTACTACTGATAAACAAAGTCACAAAGAGCCAGTAGCAAAAAGAATCACTCAAAAATATTATTCCTAGCTCAAGTTATAGCCAATCTAGTGATTCGAGCAAAATTCATGCAAATTCAAATTCAAACATTCAAATCTAGTCAAACTTGAGATCTACAGAAACTTAATAAAATTTCTAATCTAATGCAAAAGGAATCAAATCAAAACACTAAAAATCCTAATAGATATGAATTTCCTAAGATAAGAACTTTCTGTTTTTAAAAACAGAACGAAAATAAAAGAAAAACGCTATCGATCGGGCGGCGTCTACGTGGCAGATTCTAATTGGGCTAAGGGGTTGTGCGCGCGAGCGTTTGGAGCGGTTAACTGAGACCTACAGAAAAACTGATAGAGGCGAAGGTGTCCCGTCTTTCGATGAGATGGTGGCTATCGTTTTGGTGGAAGTCGACTTTCACGATCCGACTACGAACGTGCGAAGACGTCGCGCCTTAGCAATCGCTAAACCAACTCCGAGAGGTTATTGACCACGCCGGAGCACGATCAACCTGACCACGAAGGTCTATTTCCTGCACGCAAACGAAGAACAAGCAAGAAACTAAGATTGCAATCTGGATATTGCGTATTAAAGAGGAAAGCTTTATTGATGAAGTGGGGTTCTGTGACGTCTTGGTCTGGTCGTGGAACACAAACGAAGGACGCGAAGTTGCAGCTATGGCGAACTTGTAATCTAAACAAAACCCAAAGCTAAAACGATGCCCTAAGGGCTGTATATATGAGGTAATAGAAGGGGATTTCGTGGCCCCTTGGAGGAGGGGTCCGAAACCAGCCCTAACTCCGTTTCCCCACACATACGGACTCTAAAGATAGCCTAATAAGTGGTATTTCGAAATTACATAGGCCTGGCCCAAAAATAAGGTGACGCAGCACCTATATTAGCCTATGGACGAAATTTATGAAGTGGCCTCTTGTATATTTCGTCCAAGCCTCCAAGCACTCCTTATGGTGGCTTCAAAGTGCGAAAATCACCACTGGAAACTCCGTTGTTCCTTCCCGTGCGCGCACCTTCTCCCCCATGCTTGATCCTGCTCCAATGGCCATCCTTCTTGTCCATGCTAGGTCCTTCGTTCATAAGTAAAACAAAAGTATCTAATTTAGGCAGCATCATATGTTCATGAACATTAGAAGGATTTCCAAGAAACGAAAGTACCTGATAATTTAGTTGGCGTGCGCGGGCTCTAGTAATTGGTCCAATCTGTGTAGCTGGTGGTGACGTGGGTGTAACATTAGTAGGGATGTCCTCATCATCCTCCCCTTCTTGAACTGAAGTCGTCCTCGACGGAAGCTCATCATCCTCACCCATATAAGGCTTCAAATCTGCAATATTAAAAGTGGGACTAACCCCAAAATCTGCAGGCAGCTCAAGTTTATATGCATTATCATTTATTTTCTCTAACACCTTGAAAGGACCATCAGCACGCGGCATTAGCTTCGACTTGCGCAATTCAGGAAACCTATCCTTACGCAAATGTAACCAAACAAGATCTCCAGGTGCAAAGACAACATGTTTTCTACCCTTATCTCCAGCAAGTTTATATTTAGCATTCATACGCTCAATGTTCTCCTTAGTTAACGCATGCATCTTTAATATCAATTCAGCACGTTCTTTAGCATCAAAATTGACCTTCTCCGAAGATGGAAGAGGCAACAAATCAATAGGTGCACGAGGTAAGAAACCATACACTACTTCAAAAGGGCACATCTTAGTTGTAGAATGCAGCGAACGATTATAAGCAAATTCAATATGAGGCAAGCATTCTTCCCACATTTTCAGGTTATTCTTCAACACAGCCCGAAGCATAGTAGACAGTGATCTATTCACTACTTCAGTTTGTCCATCAGTTTGGGGGTGACATGTAGTACTAAAAAGCAGTTTAGTCCCCAATTTAGCCCATAAACATCTCCAAAAGTGGCTAAGAAATTTAACATCACGATCTGAAACAATTGTATTTGGCACACCATGCAAGCGAATAATTTCACAAAAGAACAAATCAGCAACATTAGCAGCATCATCACTTTTATGACAGGGTATAAAGTGTGCCATTTTTGAAAATCTATCCACGACAACAAATATGCTATCCCTCCCCTTCTTTGTTCGAGGTAAACCTAAAACAAAGTCCATAGATATATCCTCCCAAGGAACACTAGGTACAGGCAAAGGCATATATAAACCATGAGGATTGAGTCGTGACTTAGCTTTTTGACATGTAGTGCAGCGAGCAACAAAACGCTCAACATCCCGTCTCATCTTTGGCCAAAAGAAATGTGTAGCAAGTACGTCCTCCGTCTTCTTCACGCCAAAGTGTCCCATTAATCCCCCTCCATGCGCCTCCTGTAACAACAAAAGACGAACGGAGCTAGCTGGAATGCATAGCTTGTTAGCACGAAACACAAATCCATCATTAATGACGAACTTGTTCCATGTTCTCCCTTCTTTACAATTCTGCAACACATCTTGAAATTCGGCATCATGCATATATTGATCTTTGATGGTCTCCAAACCAAATATTTTAAAGTCAAGTTGTGAAAGCATAGTATAACGACGAGACAATGCATCAGCAATAACATTTTCTTTACCCTTCTTGTGTTTAATGACATAAGGGAAAGTCTCAATGAATTCAACCCATTTAGCATGCCTACGGTTCAGTTTTGCTTGACTTTTAATATGTTTCAAAGATTCATGATCAGAATGTATAACAAATTCTTTGGGCCATAAATAATGTTGCCATGTTTCCAAATTCCGAACAAGAGCATATAATTCCTTATCATAAGTAGAATAATTCAGACTAGGCCCACTCAATTTTTCAGAAAAGTATGCAACAGGTTTACCATCTTGTAATAACACACCTCCTAATCCAATTCCACTAGCATCACATTCAAGCTCAAAAGTCTTATTAAAATCAGGAAGTTGGAGTAATGGAGCATGTGTTAACTTATCTTTCAATACCGTGAAGGCTTCTTCCTGTGCGGTACCCCAAATAAAAGGCACATCCTTCTTTGTAAGCTCATTTAGAGGTGCAGCAATGGTGCTGAAATCCCTCACAAAACGCCTATAGAAACCAGCGAGTCCAAGAAAACTCCTCACTTGTGTGACCGTTTTGGGCTGCGGCCAACTCTCAATAGCTTCAATCTTGGCTTTATCAACTTCAATTCCCTGTGGAGTAACAACATAGCCAAGAAAAGAAACTCGGTCGGTGCAAAAGGTGCACTTCCCAAGGTTACCAAACAAACGTGCATCACGTAGAGCGAGAAAAACAGCACGTAAATGTTCCAAATGTTCCTCCAAAGATCTACTATAAATCAGTATATCATCAAAATAGACTACCACAAATCGTCCAATGAAAGCACGTAAAACCTCGTTCATTAATCTCATGAAAGTGCTAGGTGCATTAGTTAACCCAAAAGCCATGACTAACCACTCATATAATCCAAACTTAGTTTTAAATGCTGTTTTCCATTCATCTCCCAATTTCATACGAATTTGATGGTATCCAGTACGCAAATCAACTTTGGAGAAAATTGTAGAGCCACTTAATTCATCAAGCATATCATCTAGCCTAGGAATAGGATGATGATAACGAATAGTAATATTATTAATGCCTCTACAATCAACACACATACGCGATGTACCATCCTTTTTAGGCACTAGAATAATAGGAACAGCACAAGGACTAAGAGATTCACGTATATAACCTTTGTCGAGCAGCTCCTGTACTTGACGCATAATCTCCTTCGTCTCCTCTGGATTGGTACGGTATGGGGCACGGTTGGGCAGCGATGCACCGGGAATTAAGTCAATCTGATACTCAATCCCTCGAATAGGTGGTAATCCCGGTGGCACGTCTTGTGGAAAGACGTCAGCGAACTCCTGCAAAATGTTAGTGACAGCAGGAGGCAAAGAGGGAGGCATGTCCTCGAATGAAAATAATACATCTTTGCATAAAAAAGCATAGCAAACAGATGTAGTGACATCCAAATCAGTAATATCAGATTTAGTGGCAAGTAAACAACCACTCTTCAGTTTTATTTCAGATATAACACTAGATGATTGTTTATGAGGCTTATTATGTTGCTCAAATTCCTTTGCCACAATCTGATTTTCACTCTCACTTTGCTTCTGTTTTGCTTTACTAGCTCTAGCAATGTCATCTTTCATAATATGTTCGGGAGACATAGGAAGCAAAGTTATATTTTTATCCTTATGAACAAGAGTATACTGATTTGTCCTACCATGGTGTACAGAATTTTTATCAAATTGCCATGGTCTACCAAGTAAAACGGAGCATGCTTGCATTGGTACCACATCACAATCAACATAATCAGAATATGTAGCAATGCTAAAGTGCACACGAACAGTACGTGTTACCTTAACCTTGCCACTGTTGTTGAACCATTGGATGTAATAAGGATGAGGATGTGGTCTGGTGGTTAGAGAAAGCTTCTCCACCATCTCCATGCTAGCCAAGTTGTTGCAACTCCCTCCATCGATGATGACGCGAACAGAACGCTCCTTCACAACTCCCTTTGTATGGAACAAGTTGTGCCTCTGATTTTGCTCAGCCTGTGTAACCTGCACACTCAAAACACGTTGAGCAACTAAACTTTCATACCTGTCAGCGTAGTCAGCAGCCATGTAGTGTGTCTCTTGTTCAGTCTCCTCTACACCTTGTTCTTCACTCGCAATAAGAGCCAGGGTCTCCTCATCATAATCGCTAGCGGAGTCATATCCACCATCCTCAGTAACTATCATCACACGCTTGGAAGGACATTCTCTCGCATAGTGACCTCCACCCTTGCAACGACGACATATAACCTCATGTGTTTGCCCTGTGGATGCAATGGAAGAAGAAGAGCTCTGTGCTGGCCCGGAAGGTGTGCTCTTCGCGGAGGGTGTAACAGAGGCCTGTTTCCTGGTATCTCGGTTGGAGTTGGAGGCTGACGTAGGCGGTGCTGCAGCCGGACGTGTGGAAGTAGAAGAGGTACGTGGAGTCCATGATGAAGTGCGACCTGCAGAAAAATTAGTTCTTGCCAATGCCTGTCGATCCTGCACTTCACGTTCAGCTTTTACAGCAAGATGAAATAAACGAGTGATAGTGTTATACTCCTTATACTCTAGAATAGTCTGAATCTCTCTATTTAATCCACCCATAAAACGTGCAAGCATAGCTTCATTCTCCTCAACAATACCACATCTAATCATGCCAGTTTGTAACTCCTGGTAATATTCCTCTACAGAATTTTTTCCTTGTCTTAAACGCTGCAAATTTTGAAGCAATTCACGTTGATAATATGGTGGAACCCAACGATTACGCATAGCGGTTTTCAAAGCAGCCCAAGTAGGTGGGATATTAGCGTGATGTATTCTACAATGTTCAGACCACCAAACACAAGCAAAACTAGTGAACGAACAAACAGCAGCAGTAACACGTCTATCCTCAGGATATTGTAAGCATGTAAATCGTTGTTCTGTTTCTAACTCCCAAGTAAGATATATATCCGGAACATATCGACCATCAAATGTAGGAATATTCAATTTAAGTTTAGGGAGATGGTCATGAGTTTGTACCTGAGGGGGTGGTGCAGCCCTACCATTGCGATCGTAGGCACGTGGACGACCTGGTGCGTGTGGTGGTGGTTGTCCTTGGGGTTGAGCTGGAGCAACCTCTCCCTCATCGTCGTAATCACCATCGTAGTCAGTGTTCTGATCAACAGTAGTAGCAGCAGCAGCCACAGAAGCCACAGCAGTAGGAACGGCACCAGAATGTTGGCCTTCCTCTAGGGGCACACGTTGTGCGCGCCCCGCAAAATTCGGCCGACGTTGTTGTTGTTGCTGAGTTATGACCGGTGCAGCTGGTGGTAGACGTGCAAGCACCTCATTGAACTTAGCGTCCAACTTCGTCTCGAACGTCTTCTCCAATCCATCTAGCTTCTCCATAACCTCTCCAAGGCTGGTTACGAAGTCTTGTACCTGGTCAGCCATCATTTGCTGGAATTTATCATGGAGCTTCTTGTTGGTCATAACCTCCCATTCGACCTCGTCAGCTTGTGATCCTGGCATGGTTAGCAGTAATAGGAACACACAAGAATATGAACCTACAGACTACTAGGAAGTGGTGGTGGTGTGTCACAAATCCGTCAAGCAAATCTCAAATTCTTACCAGTTCTTACCCAGCAGCAGGTGGTGATTGGCAACCGGTGTAGTCAAAAACTCCCAAAGCTTGGATAGAGCGATTGCCAGGTGGTGTCAAACACACGGCGTAGATATATGTGGAGCTGGGAAGGCTTAAAATATGGTAGCAAAAAGGGGTCAGCAATAATCAGTTCAGAGATGCAAAGTTGAAAAAACGCTCAACAACGGTACGATGCTGGTCCTAGGCTAGACCGTGCTAGAGACGCGAGCCTAAAACACCAACAAAATCACGACGTTACACGTAATCAAGGGAAGAGCACACTCTGATTTTCTTTCTTTGTTTTTTTTTTGCGCTCTTTTTTTTTTTTTTTTTGCTCAGAAAATCACTATAATGGCGAGTGTCTCAAAACTCTTCCCGAGACGTATAAACAGGATAGGCACGAAAAAATTTGAGTAATTTTTTTTTTCTGGAGCGATTCGGGGCTGCGACGACCAAAAATTGCGAAAAAAAATCACTATGATGGCGAGGGTCTCAAAACGCTCCGAAAGGCCTAAAATGATGATAGGAAAAAAATATTTTCACCCACCGAAATTTTGGCCTAGAAAGTGCTCTGAAAAGCGTGCCAGACTCTTTTTTTTTTTTCGACACCTACTCAGGCAAGGGAACTCGAAAATAAAAACAAAGGGATCTCAAAATCAATCCGAATACCTAAGGAACTCGGATTAGAGGCGGATATGGGTGGTAGTATAAGGACTCGGATTGGTGTGGCGGATCTGTGGTGGAGGTATATGGCAGCGATGAAGATGATGCGGTGGCGGCGTGACAATCTGTGACTAGAACTCGAAACTCTAAAAGACTAGACGCTAAGACCAGCAACTCGACACGACGATGCACCCGCAATTTCAACAAAGCAAAACACTGAAAAGACTATGCAAAGGCTCAGATTGGTTCGGATATGATGATCTAACCCTAATTTTTTTTGTGGCTTTTTTTGTGGACGGTAGGTATGAAGAACAGATGCAATCTATACTACGAAAAACTGGTAAATCTCACCGAGCAACCTGGAAATCTGATACCACTTGATAGAGGCGAAGGTGTCCCGTCTTTCGATGAGATGGTGGCTATCGTTTTGGTGGAAGTCGACTTTCACGATCCGACTACGAACGTGCGAAGACGTCGCGCCTTAGCAATCGCTAAACCAACTCCGAGAGGTTATTGACCACGCCGGAGCACGATCAACCTGACCACGAAGGTCTATTTCCTGCACGCAAACGAAGAACAAGCAAGAAACTAAGATTGCAATCTGGATATTGCGTATTAAAGAGGAAAGCTTTATTGATGAAGTGGGGTTCTGTGACGTCTTGGTCTGGTCGTGGAACACAAACGAAGGACGCGAAGTTGCAGCTATGGCGAACTTGTAATCTAAACAAAACCCAAATCTAAAACGATGCCCTAAGGGCTGTATATATGAGGTAATAGAAGGGGATTTCGTGGCCCCTTGGAGGAGGGGTCCGAAACCAGCCCTAACTCCGTTTCCCCACACATACGGACTCTAAAAATAGCCTAATAAGTGGTATTTCGAAATTACATGGGCCTGGCCCAAAAATAAGGTGACGCAGCACCTATATTAGCCTATGGACGAAATTTATGAAGTGGCCTCTTGTATATTTCGTCCAAGCCTCCAAGCACTCCTTATGGTGGCTTCAAAGTGCGAAAATCACCACTGGAAACTCCGTTGTTCCTTCCCGTGCGCGCACCTTCTCCCCCATGCTTGATCCTGCTCCAATGGCCATCCTTCTTGTCCATGCTAGGTCCTTCGTTCATAAGTAAAACAAAAGTATCTAATTTAGGCAGCATCATATGTTCATGAACATTAGAAGGATTTCCAAGAAACGAAAGTACCTGATAATTTAGTTGGCGTGCGCGGGCTCTAGTAATTGGTCCAATCTGTGTAGCTGGTGGTGACGTGGGTGTAACATTAGTAGGGATGTCCTCATCATCCTCCCCTTCTTGAACTGAAGTCGTCCTCGACGGAAGCTCATCATCCTCACCCATATAAGGCTTCAAATCTGCAATGTTAAAAGTGGGACTAACCCCAAAATCTGCAGGCAGCTCAAGTTTATATGCATTATCATTTATTTTCTCTAACACCTTGAAAGGACCATCAGCACGTGGCATTAGCTTCGACTTGCGCAATTCAGGAAACCTATCCTTACGCAAATGTAACCAAACAAGATCTCCAGGTGCAAAGACAACATGTTTTCTACCCTTATCTCCAGCAAGTTTATATTTAGCATTCATACGCTCAATGTTCTCCTTAGTTAACGCATGCATCTTTAATATCAATTCAGCACGTTCTTTAGCATCAAAATTGACCTTCTCCGAAGATGGAAGAGGCAACAAATCAATAGGTGCACGAGGTAAGAAACCATACACTACTTCAAAAGGGCACATCTTAGTTGTAGAATGCAGCGAACGATTATAAGCAAATTCAATATGAGGCAAGCATTCTTCCCACATTTTCAGGTTATTCTTCAACACAGCCCGAAGCATAGTAGACAGTGATCTATTCACTACTTCAGTTTGTCCATCAGTTTGGGGGTGACATGTAGTACTAAAAAGCAGTTTAGTCCCCAATTTAGCCCATAAACATCTCCAAAAGTGGCTAAGAAATTTAACATCACGATCTGAAACAATTGTATTTGGCACACCATGCAAGCGAATAATTTCACAAAAGAACAAATCAGCAACATTAGCAGCATCATCACTTTTATGACAGGGTATAAAGTGTGCCATTTTTGAAAATCTATCCACGACAACAAATATGCTATCCCTCCCCTTCTTTGTTCGAGGTAAACCTAAAACAAAGTCCATAGATATATCCTCCCAAGGAACACTAGGTACAGGCAAAGGCATATATAAACCATGAGGATTGAGTCGTGACTTAGCTTTTTGACATGTAGTGCAGCGAGCAACAAAACGCTCAACATCCCGTCTCATCTTTGGCCAAAAGAAATGTGTAGCAAGTACGTCCTCCGTCTTCTTCACGCCAAAGTGTCCCATTAATCCCCCTCCATGCGCCTCCTGTAACAACAAAAAACCGTTGTTCAAAGTGGCCTCTTGTATATTTCGTCCAAGCCTCCAAGCACTCCTTATGGTGGCTTCAAAGTGCGAAAATCACCACTGGAAACTCCGTTGTTCCTTCCCGTGCGCGCACCTTCTCCCCCATGCTTGATCCTGCTCCAATGGCCATCCTTCTTGTCCATGCTAGGTCCTTCGTTCATAAGTAAAACAAAAGTATCTAATTTAGGCAGCATCATATGTTCATGAACATTAGAAGGATTTCCAAGAAACGAAAGTACCTGATAATTTAGTTGGCGTGCGCGGGCTCTAGTAATTGGTCCAATCTGTGTAGCTGGTGGTGATGTGGGTGTAACATTAGTAGGGATGTCCTCATCAAAAACGGTTCGGCCTAAAATAAAAATAAAAACGATCTATCCTAGCCACTGGATGAAGATCGGACGGTGGAGGCTTTCGCCAGCGCTTACAGAGGGGAGGTCGACGGCGATGGAGGCAGTGGCGGTTCGGGCGTTGACGACGACGGCGCTCCGGTGGTCGAGGGCGACGGCGGAGTGGTCGGGGAGATGCAGCGGAGTGAGACGAAGTCGGGGGTGTGGTCGATGGAGATCGAGGACGACGGACGGCGACGGGATGAAGCGACGGAGCTCCGGGTGCTCCGGCGACGGCGTCGAGCCCGTGTAGCTCCCTGTAGGCGGAAACCGTGGACAAATTTTTTTCAAAGTAATGCGCGGCGATGGGCTAGGCCGATGGCCGGAACAAGAGGGGCTGGGGAAGCTCACCGGCGTCGTATTCGTCGGCGGAAGTAGTTTCGGCCGGCGAGATCGGAACGACGAGTACGGCGGACGTGGGGGGTTTTGGCGAGAGTTTTCGAAGGGGATCGAGAGAGGACGAGGCTAGCTATTTCTAGGGCAAGGTCTTGGAGAGGGAGATCGACGCGGGATGCGGTTCCACGAAGATCGGAGTGGCGGCGGCGACGGCGGTGCGTGCGGGATTTGGGCGAGTCTGTTGCGGAGGAGGGAGACGGCGTGGGCCCCAGTGGCAGCGGGTGCGGGGAGAGGCAGTGCAGGTCGGGCAACCGAGCGGGAGGGGGTTCGGAAGGGCAGGCCGAGGTGGCGGCGCTGGTGGGCTGCGGGCAGAGAGGGAGATGGGTCGGCTTCGTTTTTTTTTACACAATAGACAGACAAGAAAAACTAAAAATAAGAAAATAAATAAAACTTTTACATAGGCATATAATATATCAAAATGTTCAGAAAAATAAATCCTAAATCATGAACATATTTTGAAATACAACTAAAATACACAAAATTTCAGATAATGCAAATAGTGTTGCTGTAGCATTTAAAATGCAAATAAAATTATTGTAAAATACCAAAATGAATTCAAATTTATTTTTCTCCATTTTTCTGTTGAAGGGAATCATGTTACCCTATTTTCCATATATTTTATTATTGGAGAAAAATAAATTGAATAAAAACCAAATAACTCCAAATTGGGTTTGAGTTTGAATTTCAAACCACTTTCAAATCCTTTCTTTTAACTTCCAACTCATATTTCATATAATTTGAAGAAGTCATTTTATCTTTCCTCATGAAAATCATTGAGTTGCCTAAAGTTTCTGAATTTGAAATATTTTCAAATGGAATTTCAAATCATTTCAAATCCCTTTTCATTTCTTTAAATGGAAGAAGTCATATCATCTTCACTCTAGGGTTTTGTGATGAAATGAATTTGAATCCTTGAGGATCAAAATGCAAAGTGAAAGTTTTGGGAAAGTCATTTCATTCCCTCTCATTTAACTTTCAAAAAGTTTTCAAATTTCACTCACTTTCAGTCAATCAATCAAACAATCATTCATACAATCAATCATATTTATTTAATTAATATAACATTCCAAAATTTAGAATTTTGGGATGTTACAAACCTACCACACTTGAAATGAATCTCGTCCTCGAGATTCGAAGAGGCTAGCAAGAAAAGGTTAGGGTTTGGGGGTCTTCCAGCAAATCCAATGATCGGAAGGTCTAGGGTGCTACCACACTTAAATTCCAAGTCATGGGTCCATTAAAACTTATGTTCTCCATCTTTAGGTTGATGGTGTCGGTCTACTCACATCTTCGGGGTAACTCCAACACTAAGGCTCTTCCGGTAGGGGCATACCTTTTCCTCAATTCTTGTGTCCTTACATCTTGGTGAGGTTCTTCCGAGACTGGGTCTTCTTATCAGACATGTCTGTCGCCAATTCTAAACAACTGTCGTTAATCTCATGGTGGTCAATAATTTTTGGTTTTCCTGCAGGAAAATGGTCTGGGTTGAATCTCACCGTATAACCTACTTTTGGCAACAACTGCCTGGTACCAGGGTTTCTTAACATACCATTCTAGGGCTTAAACAAAGTTTTCAACGGTCGTCGTCTCTCTACTATGGGTAAGTCACTCCTGATTTTCCATTCCAAATAGCGAGAGCGAATGATAAGAGTAAGTCGTCATGGTGGCCAAGCCATGTCGCACCCAAATCATTACTCTGTATAAGGTTTAGCAAATCTCGTTTGCTAACACTCGGGCATTCTCACAGGCATTGCAGAATCTCTCTTGTCATCGATCCGGGTTCGGGTAAATCCATTGGTTCTGCAAGCCAAACATACATCTACCGTTTCTTCACAACTCTCGGGGTTTACGTAACCTCCTACGAAACGTCTGCTGATGAAATCGTAGCTTCTTCAGGATTCCTTTTTCAACAAGATTGGGCTTGTTTTCCTTAGCGAATCCTGGGTCCTGTGGGTTATGGGCCCACTTCAATACTTGTACAGCTTTAACTCATCCTTGGAGTTATAATTGTTCCATCTTCCAATATTACACCTCCTTTAACTCCAATAATACTTCATTCCTTCATACTCTTGGGGTAACCATCATAATGAAAACAAAACTCCAACTCATTTTGTCCAACTCCACTCTGTGGAATACACTTTCCTTTCCATTGGTCAAGTGTTCACACAAAAGCATCACAATTAAAATAACACGCACTGGTTCATCCATAAATCATATTCATATCAAATCCTTTATTACATCCTTAACAACTTCTCAAAATTCCAACATTCAAAAGTACTTTATTACAAATGCTGCCATCCACAAGGTTTGGTATGGTCAAGCATTAATTTCATCTTTATTCATGTATCCTCCTTGGAAGCTTCAGTCCCACTGGAACTGTGCGATATGCTTCTTGAAATCATCAATCTTTTGCTTCATCATGGTGGCCATGAGCTTCATCTCCATCATCTCTGCATGCACCTCTCTCAGGTACTCTTGAGTATGACGGAGTCTTGCTTCAAGTATTTCTCCGATCTAACGTATGGCTTCCATGGCAGCTTCACGAACAGAGTCGAAGAACGTGGTTCGTGGTACACGAGAAATGAAAAAGAATTGCCCCATAGTCTTTGGGCAAACTCCTTTCACCCGGTGGAGGTGTACCTCCACGTACCAAAGTTCCACTCCATTTTCCATGAAGGGGTAGCCCTTGTAGACTGCATCTCCTTCAAGGTGAATATGCTTCATCATGTCCTTCAGGATCTTTGGGTAATCATGATCACTAGTCAGGGTCATGATGGTTCCCGGGCCCTTGAGGAAAGACTCATAAAGGGTTGTCATCTGCAGTTGTAAGACAAAAAGGGTATTCAGAATAATGTATGAATCTCCTTGGGTAAACATATCATATCATCCAAACAAAACTTCAAATTCAATTCCCGACATCTTACAGGGTATTGTCATCCTTAGAACAACATGTACTGGGTTATCCATTGACCATATTCTATTGTATCCTTGTACTTTATCAAAATCCCAGTTTATGCATCAACAACTCATTTTCATCCATGTTTACCCACATAATCAGTTCCAAGATAAATGTTAACAGCATAACAACTTCATAAAGCCTTTCAGCATATGACATATCAACTTTATTGATTCATGAATTATTACAATCTCCGAGACTTCCATTACATAACTCAACTCATCATACTTATGAAAATAGAACTGCTTCCTACTACACTTATTACCAATATCAAAATCTCGACTACTTAGCTCCAGCTTTCTTCTGATCTGAACATTCCCTGGCAAAATGTCCTGCCTCCTTGCAGCGAAAACAAATGACTTGCGACATGTCTCGGGGCTTCTTTGTGATTATGAAGGCTCCTTGGATTTTTAGCTTCTTTCCTGGACATCTATCGAAATAGTGACCTGACTTCTTGCACTTGAAACATATAATATGACTCAGGTCCTTTTCTGCAGAAATTGGGTTGTTCTGGGGAGGTCTTTGTTTCCTCTTCTTGGTCTTCTTCGTACCAATCAGATCATCTATTTCCTGTGGGTCATACTCCACTTCTGCTGTCGGGAACTCACCAAGATACTCAGTTCCCTGCTTCGTGCAATACTGTGAAAAATGTCCTTCTTCTCCACATGAATAGCAGGCATTGGAGTAAAATCTGATTAGGCCTTCTTCATCTGTATCTTTAACACCTTCCTTCATGGCTTCCTCCTGCTGCTTGATGACTTCTTCTACCTTGTGGTACATTTGGCATTGAGCCGGGAAATGCGTAGTCCCTTCACACCAGAAACATGTCACCTGCCCAGTCGGCATTCCTCAGCTGGGTGATTTCCTTCACAATGAGGGCATCCATCCTTGTGTTCTTCCTGGGTGTGTCCTATTTCTCCGCATATCTTGCAGGCACAAGGTTTCCTCATCGGGTTATCATAATGCTTTCGGATGAGACGGGATCTTAGCAGAGTCTTCTTGAATTCCTCCCAAGTTTTTGCTCCATTACATCCTTGTATGGCTTGATGCATTTTCCACCAGGTTGCAGCACTTTCTGTAAAGTACTGAAGAGCGTATTGAACCTCATACTTCCTTGCAACCAAATTGCTTCCGAAATGATTCTCCATGTTTTGAATCCATAGCTCTACCTCCAACTGAGTCATCGGTTCAGAGAATACGAGTTCATCTTCCTTCATCATCTATTGAGTCCAAGGGTTTTGGGATGAGAATAGAGAGGAAGAGAGATACTCACACGATCAATCGATCAAAGAAATCCCAACTCAAAGTTCTACCGTTTGTAATGGTCTCATTTTACTACGGTTTCGTTACGAAGTCTTCATTTCTTCAGGTCTTCAATGCTCGGGAGTTTCCAATGCTGATGCTTCTCCCATATGAAGGCCTTATGTGATTCTTCCGTAAATCATGTCTCTCAAGGTTGAAATAAATACAAACCTACGAATACGATATCTTAAGATATAATACATCCAACCATTCAACAAACACAAAAGATAGTATCAACCAAGTATTCATGCATTCAATCAATCCTATAGTATCGCCACCCACATAGGTTGGTATGGTCGAATACTTTAAATCGCAAAAACGTTCATCTTTATTCTCTCATGGTGGGGCTACTACTAAGCTAGGGTATCCTTGTCTCCAATGGCCTTCTTGACATTCTCCAGTTCTTCTGCCAGATTATCTCTATCGACACGGAGTTTCTTGTGACGTCCTTGTATTTCCTGGAGTTGTTCCTTGAGCTTCTGAATCTCAACATCTTTGGCATGAGCCATGGTCCTGCTATTCTTCAGCTCCTGACGATTCTTCTGGATCTCAAGGTTCTCCTCCTCCAGCTTAATTAGCTACCTTCGTCTTCTGAATCTTGAGCTCTTCACGCAGGGCTTCCTTATCAAATAATGCTTCCAGAAGGTCCATCTGCAGGTTCTTAACGTATTGCTCCTGCTCCTGATTATACACCAATAGTGGTGCAAACTTCATCTTCTGCTCATTGGTCAGGGCAATAGTGGCTCCATCAACCTTCTGCCATCCAACCTTTTCGAAGTAATGCTTGCTTAGCGCAGCACGATGGCGATAGCATAGTCGTGCAATAGCATCATGGACGACAGTGTTTATGCCCATATCACAGTCACTATTTAACGTTCCAAAGCTGATGTCTCCAGTCTTGGGGTGCTCTTTGCGTCCAAACACCCGAGTCTTGATGCCCCATGATCCAATTGTCCTCTTAGTGGCCTTGATCTCGGGTATCGGCAGCTTCAGCAGTCTGACCAGCTCCACAAGGAATGGGCCACCAAGAACATCCTCGTAATGTCCTCTTTCATTCAGGATGTAGCTCTCCATCTATAAGTTGAAATAAGGAAAGTTTAGTAAAAGAATTCAGAGGTTACGAGAGTAGAATAATACGAGAGTAGTAAAAGTCATTCCTATTGAGGTCTCCAAATTTCTAAGCCATTTTCTAGGGTCACGTCCTACAGTCAACCTGGCTCTGATACCATCTCTGTAGCGACCCGACCTCAAACGGTCAAGCCTCTGTGTATCCGTGCCATCCCTGGATCAGTATGCTGGCACACATAGTACATCAATGTATATATCAAAGTGCAATCACATGTATAAATAACGTAAAACTGATATATACCTCATAAGTCTCAGCGGAAACAATCAAACGGGTGTGGAGTCCCATCGATGCCATCGGCAAGTTGAGTGTAGACCGTAACCCTACAACGAAACTCACTTGTCGTGGAAAAAATCCTGCAACATGATACGTTGCAGCCGTGTAGGTCAGTACATTGAATGTACCGGCAAGATCACCATAAGAAAAGCAGATGATAAAACTATTCTATATGCAAGATGGCTTTGTGGCTCTGTGGTTGAGTTTTTGCGTAAAAGCTGGTTTTTTATTTTCCCTACAACAAAGGAATAAATCAGGAGTTTTCACTACGGAGTTATCTACTATGACATGGTTCCGCCAACCGATGTCTCATAGCCCAAATCAATATAAGTTGCCCACAATTAAGTTATCAATCCGGTGTTGAGAGTTCCGAGATAGATCCAAGTCCAGAGGCTCAAATTGTCCGTAACCGGGGACACGGCTAATCGATTAGGTTTTAACTCTGCAGAGTGTTGTGCACTTTACCCACAAGATTCGATCCCTCTTTTTACGTTCTCGTACTTCAGGGTGTTTGAGAACAAGACGACCAAAACATGGTCTTCCGAAGAGTTCCTCTGACCACTGTCCAGTGCTCATCCAATCCTACCGTAGTTCTACATCTGCTAGCACCGTCCCAGCCAGAGTCACAGCTAAGGTCAACCAAGCCCGAGCCCATAATGACTTGCGGCTGCACAGGTAAGCTTCCGGGCATGAAGTATTCTTCCATCTCTTTGAGTCTGGGTGGAACTTTCCTCATGAGTACTGGCCTACTCCAGCTCACTAGGCATCCACTGGGTACTCCAGGGTGCCTCACAACCAGTCCACCCAGTAGTGTGTATTGAAGTCTTGTCTCGAGTCTTGAAATCTTGAAGTCTTGACGTTTTGAAGATGCAGGCCTTGAAGATGCCATCATGAAGTTGTCGTCATTGACGTAGAGTCCTTCACCTCACACCACTCCCGGGCACTCATACCAACCCCATATACTATAGCGTAGCTTTAAAACTAAACAACGTCCCGGGCATGGTAACGGGGAGATGGGTTCCTACCTCATGCATTCTACTCAACTACAAGAATTCAATATCACTACTGGAGGGATTTATTGAAATGGTGACACTAAATGCAATAAAACATAGGTATGAATAACATGGTCAAAGTGAACTTGCCTGGTAAGTTGATGAAGGTATTAACTCTCTCAGAAAATGAACTTGATCAAACTATTCGTCACTCCGAGAAAATCTATATAATCAAACATAGCATTCACATAAGCAAACATTCTAGCAATCAATTCTAGCAATCAAAAATAACAATCAACAAATAAAACAATAAAGAAAACATTAATAAAAACTCAAATAAAAACCAAAGAAAACTATAAAACTCAAGTAAAACAAGCTACAAAAGTTTTTCTGCCACCAAATAAATTTTTAACAGAAACAAAAATTAAGTTTTTACTAAAGAACAGAAAGAAAAACACAACGAAATTTATTACAAAAAAGAATTATATTAAAATCATTTGTAAAACTCCTATAATGATCAAAACAAGTTTTCTAGTAAGATGAAAGAAATAAAATACTAAAAATATTTTTTACTACAAATAAAATTGCTACTGTTAACTATACAGAAACTAATATGAACCTGTCAAAGAAAACAAAAGAAATCAATTTAAAGCAATTAAAATTAAAAGAATAAACACAAAAGCTATAAAACACTAAAACAGTACTGTTTTCGTTAAAACCTAATTTTAAAATAATTATAAAATTCTCCAATTAATTACTACTAATAAACAAAGTCACAAAGAGTCAGTAGCAAAAAGAATCACTCAAAAATATTATTCCTAGCTCAAGTTATATAGCCAATCTAGTGATTTGAGCAAAATTCATGCAAAATCGAATTCAAACTTTCAAATCTAGTCAAACTTGAGATCTACAGAAACTTAATAAAATTTCTAATCTAATGCAAAAGGGATCAAATCAAAACACTAAAAATCCTAATAGATATGAATTTCCTAAGATAAGAACTTTCTGTTTTTAAAAACAGAATGAAAATAAAAGAAAAACGCTATCGATCGGGCGGCGTCTACGTGGCAGATTCTAATTGGGCTAAGGGGTTGTGCGCGCGAGCGTTTGGAGCGGTTAACCGAGCCCTACAGAAAAAAGGTTCGGCCTAAAATAAAAATAAAAACGATCTATCCTAGCCACTGGATGAAGATCGGACGGTGGAGGCTTTCGCCGGCGCTTACACAGGGGAGGTCGACGGCGATGGAAGCAGTGGCGGCTCGGGCGTTGACGACGACGGCGCTCCGGTGGTCGAGGGCGACGTCGGAGTGGTCGGGGAGATGCAGCGGAGTGAGACGAAGTCGGGGGTGTGGTCGATGGAGATCGAGGACGACGGACGGCGACGGGATGAAGCGGCGGAGCTCCAGGTGCTCCGGCGACGGCGTCGAGCTCGTGTAGCTCCCTATAGGCGGAAACCGTGGATAAAAAATTGTCAAAGCAATGCGCGACGATGGGCTAGGCCGATGGCCGGAACAAGAGGGGCTGGGGAAGCTCACAGGCGTCGTATTCGTCGGCGGAAGTAGTTTCGGCCGGCGAGATCGGAACGACGAGTACGGCGGACGTGGGGGGTTTTGGCGAGAGTTTTCGAAGGGGATCGAGACAGGACGAGGCTAGCTATTTATAGGGCAAGGTCTTGGAGAGGGAGATCGACGCGGGATGCGGTTCCCCGAAGATCGGAGTGGCGGCGGCGACGGCGGTGCGTGCGGGATTCGGGCGAGTCTGTTGCGGAGGAGGGAGACGGCGTGGGCCCCAGTGGCAGCGGGTGCGGGGAGAGGCGGTGCGGGTCGGGCGACCGAGCGGGAGGGGGTTCGAGCGGGCAGGCCGAGGTGGCGGCGCTGGTGGGCTGCGGGCAGAGAGGGAGATGGGCCGGCTTCGGTTTTTTTAAACAAAAGACAGACAAGAAAAACTAAAAATAAGAAAATAAATAAAACTTTTACATAGGCATATAATATATCAAAATGTTCAGAAAAATAAATCCTAAATCATGAACATATTTTGAAATACAACTAAAATACACAAAATTTCAGATAATGCAAATAGTGTTGCTGTAGCATTTAAAATGCAAATAAAATTATTTTAAAATACTAAAATGAATTCAAATTTATTTTTCTCCATTTTTCTGTTGAAGGGAATCATGTTACCCTATTTTCCATATATTTTATTATTGGAAAAAAATAAATTGAATAAAAACCAAATAACTCCAAATTGGGTTTGAGTTTGAATTTCAAACCACTTTCAAATCCTTTCTTTTAACTTCCAACTCATATTTCATATAATTTGAAGAAGTCATTTTATCTTTCCTCATGAAAATCATTGAGTTGCCTAAAGTTTCTGAATTTGAAATATTTTCAAATGGAATTTCAAATCATTTTCAAATCCCTTTTCATTTCTTTAAATGGAAGAAGTCATATCATCTTCACTCTAGGTTTTTGTGATGAAATGAATTTGAATCCTTGAGGATCAAAATGCAAAGTGAAAGTTTTGGGAAAGTCATTTCATTCCCTCTCATTTAACTTTCAAAAAGTTTTCAAATTTCACTCACTTTCAGTCAAGCAATCAAACAATCATTCATACAATCAATCATATTTATTTAATTAATATAACATTCCAAAATTTAGAATTTTGGGATGTTACATAGCTACTGGTACAAACCCTCAGCCCCGAGGGTGAACTACTCCCTCCTCGTCATGGAGACCGCCGGGATGATGAAGATGGCCTTCGGTGATGATTCCCCCCTCCGACAGGGTGCCGGAAAAGGGCTGTAGATTAGATCGTGGAGGTACAGAGGCTTGCGGCGGCGTAAAAACTCATCTAGGTTAACTTTCGGGGGGTTCTGAATATATATGATTTTTCAGCGTTGGAATCACGCGAAGAGGGGCCACAGGGGCCCACGAGGCACCAGGGCACGCCTGGGGGGTGGCGCACCCTGGTGGCTCGTGGAGCCCCTGTGGGTCTTCTGGCTACCTCCTGAAGCTTCTAGTGTCTCTTATGTTGCAGAAAAAATCGTCAAAAAGTTTCGCTGCATTTGGACTTCATTTGATATAGATTTTCTGGAAAACCAAAAACAAGCAGAAAACAGCAACTGGCACTGGGCACTAGGTCAATATGTTAGTCCATAAAAATCATATAAAAGCCATATAAAAGTGCACCAAAATCATACAAAACTATAATAAACATGGCATGAATACTTCATAAATTATAGATACGTTGGAGACGTATCATGCCACTTGGTGAATTTCTTGATGAACAAATTGCTAAAGCTAAAGGAATTGAAAATGTTGAAACTCTTGAAAATTATGATTCACCTATTATGCCTAGCTCTCCTACTAGAGTTGAAATACCTGAAACATCTGATGGTCATGTTTTTGATAGAGAGACAGCTAGAGCAATTCTTGCTTTTAATTATAGAGATGAGGTTATAAAGTTGGTCACTGAAATGAAAGAAAAATCTATGAGGGAGAGAATGAAATATGATCCTAAGTTTGCTACCTCTCCCATATTTGTTACCAATAAGGATTATGAATTCTCTGTCGATCCTGAGTTAATTACTTTGGTTGAATCTAATCATTTTCATGGTTATGCAACTGAAACTGTTGTGGCATATCTTACTAAGTTGAATGATATTGCCACCCTATTTGCTCATAAGGAAAAAATTCGCTATTACTATATTCTTAAGTTGTTTCCTTTCTCATTAACGGGTGATGCTAAGAAATGGTTTAATACTCTTGCTCCTAGTTGTGTGCGTAGTCCCCAGGATATGATATATTACTTCTCTGAAAAATATTTTCCTGCTCATAAGAAACAAGCTGCTTTACAGGAAATATTTAACTTTGTGCAAATTGAAGAAGAGAATCTCCCTCAAGCATGGGGGAGGCTTCTCCAATTACTTAATGCTTTGCCTGATCATCCTCTTAAGAAGAATGAAATACTTGATATCTTTTATAATGGACTAACCGATGCTTCTAGGGACTACCTAGATAGTTGTGCTGGTTGTGTTTTCAGGGAACGAACTGTTGGACAGGCTGAAGTACTATTGAATAATATATTGAGAAATGCCGATAATTGGACACTTCCTGAACCACCACCTAAGCCAACTCCGAAGAAGAGAGGTATTCTATTCCTCAGTCCAGAAGATATGCAAGAAGCTAAGAAATCTATGAAGGAAAAATGTATTAAAGCTGAAGATGTTAAGAATTTACCACCCATTGAAGAAATACATGGGCTCGACATCCCGACATAGGTAGTGGAGGTAAATTCTCTCACTAGATTTGATGAAGATGATATTCCGTATAATAAATCTGCTAGTCAATGCCGGTATGAATTTGATAATTACATCATTAAACAAGAACACTTTAATATGTATGTTAGCAATCAACTAAAACAGAATGCCATCATGATTGAATGCTTGAGTGATTTGATGTTTAGAACTGCTAATGATGTTAAATGCTTGAGGAAACATGCTTCTATGGTTCAGACTCAGTTAGAACAAATTGCTAAGTCATAAAATGATTTGCTTGATGAGATAAATAATAAAAAGAATGACCATGCTGTTAAAGTTGTTACTAGAGGAGGTAGAATGACTCAGGAGCCCTTGTATCCTGAAGGTCATCCTAAAAGAATTGAACAAGACTCTCAAAGAAATAATTATTGATGCACCTAGTCCATCTAAGAAGAAAAAGAAAAAGAAAAATGATAGGACTGTGCATGCTTCTAGTGAACCTGAGATAGAAAAACCTCCTGAGAATCATAATGATGCTTCTATTTCTGATGCTGAGACACAATCTAGTAATGAACATACACCTAGTGATAATGATAATGACAATGATAATTATAATGATGATGTTCATGTTGATGCTCAACCAGATAATGATGTAGAAATAGAACCTGCCGTTGATCTTGATAACCCACCTCCTAAGAATAAAAGATATGATAAAAGAGATTTTGTTGCTAGAAAACATGGAAAGGAAAGAGAACCATGGGTTCAAAAACCTATGCCTTTTCCTACTAAACCATCTAAAAATAAGGATGAGGAAGATTTTGAGCGCTTTGTTGAAATGCTTAGACCTGTCTTTTTGCGCACTCGCTTGATTGATATGCTGAAAATGTCTCCCTGTGCTAAATATATGAAAGATATTGTCACTAATAAAAGAAAGATACCTGAAGCTGAAATTTCTACCATGCTTGCAAATTATTCTTTTAAGGGTGGAGTACCTAAGAAATTAGGAGATCCATGAATACCTACTATACCATGCTCCATTAAAAGAAGTTATGTTAAAACTGCCTTATGTGATTTGGGAGCCGATGTTAGTGTTATGCCTTTCTCTTTATATAGAAGACTTGATTTGAATAAGCTCACACTTACTAAAATATCTTTGCAAATGGCCGATAAATCAACTGTTATACCTATTGGAATTTGCGAGGATGTGCCTGTTGTTGTTGCTAATGTTACTATTTTAACGGACTTTGTTATACTTGATATGCCCGAAGACGACAACATGTCGATTATCCTTGGTAGACCCTTTTTGAATACTGCAGGGGTTGTTATTGACTGCAACAAAAGCAAAGTTACTTTCCATGTCAATGGTAATGAGCATACGGTTTATTTTCCAAAGAAACAAACTTCGGTGAATGGTATCAATATTATTGAGAAAGTTTCGACAATCACTATTGGAGGCTTCAAATTTCCTCTTCCTACTGTCAAAAAGAAATATGAAATTCTTATTGTTGGGGAGATGCATATCCCCGTTGAGGTAACTTAGTGTTATACGAAAATTCTTCGATTTCATGTCACTCAGAAATAGTGTGTTAATAAGACTTGATCAACCTTATTAATGGATTCTTTTTGAGGAGCATGTGGTCGATGAATTTGGTAAGCACAACTTTCTGTACCCACCTTTTGCTCTCTGTTAATTTTAGTAGAATAAAATAAAATGCCATGATTATCCTGTTTTCTGAATTATCCGTGCAATAAAAAATGGCCCAAAAATAAAAGTGCTCAGAATGCAATAAAATTTTAACATGATTTTTTCTGGAATATATATGAATTTTTGGCACTGAAAACAACCCAGGGGGGTGCACCTGTTGCCCACAAGGCAACAGGGCGCGACCACCCCCCAGGGCGCGCCAAGATGCCTTGTGGGTCCCACAGGGACCCACTCACTTATCTATTCAGCCCACTTCATCTCCTACCTCCAGAAAAAAAATCATGGTAGCTCTCTCTCGTGTTCTTGCTCCCAAACCTGAGATTTTCGATCTCTTTGCTCGGAGCTCCGTTTCCGAAACTGTTTTGAGGGATTGCTCCTTGGTATGTGACTCTCCCATTGCTCCAATTAGTTTTTCCTTTAGTGGATTATATTTTGCTTAAATTGCTGCTATTGGTGCTACTGAAAATGAGCTTGCATGTTGAATTCGAGTTCTAAGTAGTTTAAATGCTTGATATAGCCTTTAGGCACTTGTATGAGTAGTTGCTATCAATCTTGTGAAGTTTTGTTAACATCTTTTTGTGGTCCAAAATTTTTTAGAAATTTGTTTGTAGGAATATGAACATTTTTAGGAGGAGTTCTTCAAGGAGGAGGTCCTCTGAAGCATCATCGAGTGAAAGCCCAGCACGCCAATCATATGTTGAACCAAGGGCAAGTTCGGTGCGCGGTGCCGAAGCAAAATCATGTCGATGGCCGTGCAACGAGTTCATGCTAGGTGCAGGCATCAAGGAAGAATTTGACCAATATATTCACATCACCGAGCTCTCCGCCTTCATCGTAGATAAGCCACCGCAGCACTACAACCTTACTCATTCATTCACTCAAAATTTTGAGTATCACCCCCGTACTTCTAGAGTTTTATTTCATCTTTATGATAGATCCTATAGTATGTCTCTAGAAGAATTCTGTGATGCCTGCAAAATTCCATTTTGGGGTTCACTTAGCGAACCTCGACAATCTGATTATGAACTGTTTCTCAACAGTCTTTGCAATGGTGAGGATAGGGGAGTCACGCAATCTAGAATAAAAAGCATCCATTTTCCCTCTATTCGATACTTTGCACTTTTTAATGGGAAATGCATTGTTGGTAAACAAGACTGTAGCGCACTTTGTGCCCCCGACCTGAGCCTTATTTATACTGCTTTAACGGGTAATAAACATTATAATCTTGGGGCCATTGTTGCACGTAGATTACACCGCAACTCGGGTAATGGTGATTTGTATGGAAGAATTTATGCTTCCCGGGTAGCTGCAAGGCTAGGGGTCTCGCCTAGGCCTAATGACCCTCTTTTACCTGATAAATATTTGAATTTTCAGGCAATGCAGAACCATAAGTTTATTAAGCGCAACACTCGCAGATATGACTATAACTTGATATTCGATAAATATCGTTCTGTGTTTGTTGTTTTGCCTGCTCCTGTCCTCTTTGATTTTCAGAACAAACAGAGATATTTTCTTCATGAGAATGAGGTGCATGAGTATAATGCGGCAGTCGAGGCAGCTCACCTTGCTGAGGAGGCAGCTCAGAACGCCTCCTCGAGCTACCACTTTGATTATTACCCTGGACAGCCATGGCAGTAGACCAAGCTAGGCCAAAAGTCTAAGCTTGGGGGAGTACGTATCTCTCACCGACATTGCATTCATGTTCGCACATTCATTTCAATTGTCGGTGTTCATCCTTTTTCATTGTATATCCATGTTAGTTTTATTTTCGTCTTCTTCTTGTGTGTTTGAAAAACTTCAAAAACCCAAAAATATTTCTCGCTTCTTTTCGGTTTTTCTTTCCCTTTAGTTAGTTCGTAGTATTAAAAGAAAACCCAAAAAGATTTCTCGCTTCTTCTTTTGCTTGTTGGGAGTTCTCCCGTATAAATAGTTTTTCTCGCTTTTTGTTTTTCTTCGTTAATTTGCTTTCTTCAAAAAAAACTAAAAACTCCAAAAATATTTCAGTGTGTTTCTCTGAATTTCTTTTCTTTTCGTTGAGTCGTCGTAAGGAGAAGACCACGATGAAAATGTTGAGTGGCTCTCATATGCTTTATTGTTGATCTAACAAAGAGCCAATTTTACCTTGCCGTCTCCCTTAAATAAAATGTTTGCAGATTTCAGCTTAGTCCACGACACTCTTGCACTATTATTATTTTCACATCATTCAGTCGTGCAAGTGAAAGGCAATAATGACGATGATTTGATGAAGTGATTGTGGCAAGGAAAAGCTGGTATGAACTCTTCTTGTTTTTGTTTTTGTAAATATGTTTAACTCAGTATCCATGATTTAGCATATTATGAGTAAACATGTTTGTGATGACAATTAGAAATTATAGTTGCTCATGCCATGCTTAAGTAGCTAGGAGTGGATAATGATTTATCTTGGATGTCAACATGCATTAAAATGGTTATGATGTAGTATGTTAATATGGTATCCTCTACTGAATGTTTCAAGTGGCTTGACTTGGCACATGTTCATGCATGTAGTTGATTCAAAACCAACATAGCCTCCACGATATTTATGTTCAGGTTGTCTATATCCTACTCATGCTAGTATTCAATGTTAATTATTCTCAATGCATGATCATGACCGTTTTCGCTCTCTAGTTGGTCGCTTCTCAACCTACTTGCTAGTCTTCACTTGTACTATGCGGGAATTCTGCTTGTGCATCCACAATCCTTAAACCAAATTTGTTCCAGATGAGTCCACCATATCTACCTATATGCGGTATTACTCTGCTGCTCCAAGTAAATTTGCATGTGCCACCTCTAATCATTCAAATAAACATATGTTTTGTGTGCCCGTACCGCTCATGGAGCGACAGGGGGCGGTCAATATCTTCCATGCTAAGCGGGTTATTCTCAGATGAGTGTTTATTCACTTGTCATTGCACGAGAGAGGCTGGTATTTGGGATGCCCAGTCCTATGCTCAAAATCAAAAATATATAATGCAAACAAACTCTCCTGGAAAGTTGTTGGTATGGAGGGCACCCGAGGATTCGGCTAGCCATGGCTTGTGTTGGTATGGTGGAGGGGGAGTAAACTTTACCTTTCCGCTTGGGAACCGCCTATAATGTGTTTAGCATGGAAGATACTGAAAACTCTCGGTCGTGACGTTGACAGGAAAGGTACACCTCCCAAAATTATTTGTCATCTCTGATTTAAGCTTCGAGCTCTGGCACCGCTGCAAATCCCTGCTTCCCTCTGCGAAGGGCCTATCTATTTACTCTTATGTTATTTACTTTATGTTATTTTACTTTTGTTGTTGAGTCTCACCTTCTTGCACTAAGCGCCAATCCTGAGAGCACTATTGTCATCCTTATGCATTGAGTATAGTTAATGTTGTGTGCATCATGACTGGATCTCTTCTACCCTGAATTACAATGTTTAGTCGCTGCTTGAACTTTGGAGGTGCTCTGCATTTATGTTTTGCGGTCTCAGAAAGGGCTAGCGAGATACCATGTTATCATATTATATCATGATTGTTTTGACAAATTGTTGGCATTTGAGATATGTTATTATTGCTCGCTAGTTGATTATGCCATTGATATGAGTAAATATAATTCCTAAGTGTTATTATGAGCATGGTTAGTTCATGATCTTTGCTGAAAACCTGGGTACTATTTAAGCTTATATACGGATACAAGAACAAAAGAGTTCGTAAAAGTTTTTCTTTATCACTTTCAGTTTGTCAACTGAATTGCTTGAGGACAAGCAATGAGTTAAGCTTGGGGGAGTTGATACGTCTCCGTCGTATCTACTTTTCCAAACACTTTTCCTCTTGTTTTGGACTCTAATTTGCATGATTTGAATGAAATTAACCCGGACTGACGCTGTTTTCAGCAGAACTACCATGGTGTTGTTTTTGTGCAGAAATCAAAGTTCTCGGAATTGGACGAAACTTTTTGGAGAATTTTTATGGAATATATAAAAATTATTGGCGCAAGAATCAACAGAAGAGGGGCCACCTGTTGCCCACAAGGCAACAGGGCGCGACCCCCCCCCAGGGCGCGCCCTGATGCCTTGTGGGGCCCACAGGCGGCCGTCTGACCTAATTCCAACGCTATAATTTCACTTTTCCCGAGAAAAAAATAGGAGAAGAAGTTTCATCGCATTTTACGATACGGAGCCGCCGCCACCTCCTGTTCTTCATCGGGAGGGCTGATCTGGAGTCCGTTCAGGGCTCCGGAGAGGGGGATTCGATGCCGTCGTCATCATCAACCATCCTCCATCACCAATTTCATGATGCTCACCACCGGGCGTGAGTAATTCCTTCGTAGGCTTGCTGGACGGTGATGGGTTGGATGAGATTTATGATGTAATCGAGTCAATTTGTTAGGGCTTTGATCCCTAGTATCCACTATGTTCTGAGATTGATGTTGCTATGACTTTGCTATGCTTAATGCTTGTCACTAGGGCCCGAGTGCCATGATTTCAGATCTGAACCCTTTATGTTTTCATGAATATATTTGTGTTCTTGATCCTATCTTGCAAGTTATATGCACCTATTACGTGTTATGATCCGCATACCCCAAGGTGACAATAATTGGGATTCTTTCCGGTGATTGCCGTAGTTTGAGGAGTCCATGTATTCACTAAGTGCTAATGCTTTGTTCCGGTTCTCTATTAAAAGGAGGCCTTAATATCCCTTAGTTTCCTTAAGGACCCCGCTGCCACGGGAGGGTAGGACAAAAGATGTCATGCAAGTTCTTATTATAAGCATGTATGACTATATACGGAATACATGCCTACATTACATTTATGAATTGGAGCTATTGTGTATCGCCCTAGGTTGTGACTGTTATATGATGAATATCATCCAACATAATTATCATCACCGATCCAATGCCTACGACTTTCTCATACTGGTTTCTGCTAAGTTACTTTGTTGCTACTGCTTTACAATTGCTACAAACTGCTACTGTTACTGTTGCCGTTACTATTGTTACTGTTGCTACTGCTATCAAAACTATCATATTACCGTGCTACTAAACATTCTGCTGCAGATATTTTATCTCCAGGTGTGGTTGAATTGACAACTCAACTGCTAATACTTGGAAATATTCTTTGGCTCCCCTTGTGTCAAATCAATAAATCTGGGTGAAATACTACCCGCGAAAACTGTTGCGATCCCCTATACTTGTGGGTTATCACAAACCAAGCACAAAATTCATACTAATGCCTTTCCATGGTTGATACGGAATAGGAAGTGGCATATATAGACCATGGGATTGAGCTTTAGACTTAGCTTTGCGGCATGTAGAGCACCGGTTGGTGTAGCGTGAGACGTCGCGAAACATCTTTGGCCAAAAGTTGTTCTTGGAGAGCGTGGCGAATGTCTTGTCTCGTCCAAACTGTCCCATAAGTCCTCCACCGTGAGCCTCTTGCAAAAGCAACAAATGAAGAGAAGCCTCGGGAATACAAAGTTTGTTAGCTCGCATAAGATAACCATCCTTTAGATAATATCTCTCCTAAGAAGTGTGAGTTAGGCATTTGGCATAAGGAATCACAAATGAAACATCATGCACATACAAGTCTTTAATGTGCTCAAATCCAATGACATTCAATTCAAGTTGAGTTACGAGCAAGCATTCGCGGGAAAGAGCGTCCGCCACAATATTTTCCTTACCCTTGATATACTTGATAACATAAGGAAAAGACTCGATGAACTCACTCCATTTGGCATGACGCTTATTCAATTTTGTTTGACCCTTAAGGTATTTAAGCGTTTCATGATTCGAATGTATGACAAATTCACGAGGGCGAAGATAATGTTCCCACACATGCAAGACTCTCACTAAAGCATATAACTCCTTGTCATAAATGGGGTAATTAAGTTGTGCTCCGGAAAGTTTCTCGCTAAAGTATGCAATTGGGCGCTTCTCTTGCATTAACACGCCACCTATGCCATTACCACTAGCGTCACAATGCACTTCAAAAGTTTTCTCAAAATTGGGTAAGGCAAGTAATGGAGCATGTGTAAGCAAGTTTTTGAGCTCGTGAAATGCGGCATCTTGGGAAGGACCCCAAACAAATGGTGCATTCTTCTTACTCAATGCATGCAATGGTGATGCAATAGTGCTAAAATCCTTCACAAAGCGACGATAAAAGCCGGCTAGGCCAAGGAAACTACGCACTTGAAGCAAGTTGGTTGGTTGTGACCAAGTTTTAATAGCATCAATTTTAGCTTCATTACTTGAACGCCCTTAGAGGAGACTACAAATCCCAAGAAAACAAGTTGATCAACACCAAAAGTGCACTTTTCCATGTTCGCATAAAGTCGCTCGTTTCTAAGAACTTGCAAGACGTCTCTAAGGTGTTTCACATGGTCATCGAGAGATTGGCTCAAAACAAGGATATCATTAAAGTATACCACAACACAAGTGCCAATATATTTTCGAAGAACATAGTGCATCACACGCATAAAAGTGCTAGGAGCTTGAGATAAGTCCATCGGCATGACTAACCATTCATATAAGCCAAACTTGGTTTTGAAAGCCGTTTTCCATTCATCGCCCTCTTGCATGCGAATTTGATAGTAGCCACTTTTAAGGTCAATTTTGGAGAAAATGGTGGCTCCGCTAAGTTCATCTAGCATGTCATCAAGATGTGGAATGGGATGATGATATCTATCGGTGATAGCATTGATGGGACGGCAATCGGAACACATGCGATAACTACCATCTTTCTTAGGCACAAGAATAACCGGAATGGCACATGGACTTAAGCTCTCGCGTACATACCCGTTTTCCATGAGATGTTGTACTTGCCTTTGGATCTCTTTGGTCTCGTCGGGGTTGACGCGGTAAGGTGCCTTGTTCGGTAAAGGTGCGCCGGGGATGAGGTCGATGCGGTGTTCGATTCCGCAAAGTGGACCGGAGGTAGCTCATCAGGGAAGATGCCCGTGAATTCCTGCAATAAATGAGACAATACCAAAGGTAGATGTTGTGAAGTATTAGTCCTCACCGCTTCATCTTTGCACACAAGTACAAAGTGAGGAACACTCGATGGGCTCTCACTCACATCCCTCATGTCTCTTTTTGTTGCTAAAAGCACTAAATCTTTCTTGTCGCTCATCGTGGAGTCACTCATTTTTGGCTTGTGGCGCTCACTCTCTTTTTGGTGGCTCGCTCTCTCACTATTCTCTCCACGATGGGTTGAAGCTTGCTTGTCGGCGATGACTTGACTTGGCAACATGGGTCGAAGCATGTACTCATTGCCCTTCATCTTGAAGCTATAGTGATTGGTCCGTCCGTTGTGGATGACGCCGCGGTCGAATTGCCAAGGTCTTCCTAAGAGGAGATGGCACACTAACATTGGTACCACATCACACTCCAAGGTGTCTTCGGATGCGCCAATCTTGAAGGACACTTGAACGGTGTGCTCCACTTGAATGGTGCCGGAGTCGCTTAACCATTGGACCTTGTAAGGGCGAGAGTGTTTCTTCTTGAGCAATTGTAGCTTCGAATAAATTTCTTCACTTGCCAAGTTGTGGCAACTTCCGCCGTCGATGATGACCTTGACGGAACGTCCTTGGATGCCCGCTTAGGTATGGAAGATGTGGCAACATTGGTCCTTGTCTTGTTGTTGTTGGAGTGTCAAGACCTTGGAGACAACGAGAGCGGGGCTCGGATCATTGTCGCAAAAGACTTGAGCGTCTTCATCTTCATTCACTTGTAAGTGCATGGCCACGTGCTCAAGTGCTTCCATTTCTTCTTCGCTCATGGAGTCATAGGTGCCGTCATCATTGGCGATCATGGTGCGCCGTGTGGGGCACTCAAATGACTTGTGGCCTCAGCCCTTGCAAGTGAAACATTGGATGGAGCTTGTCTTGGCGGTCTCATCCATTGTAGGAGGTGATGACGAAGCTCTTGGTTTGGAGGTGCTTGAAGTAGGACGACTCGAAGATGTCAAAGGTTGCTTGGAGCTTGACTTGTCACCGGTAGTGGATGTAGCTCGAGTAGTAGTTGTAGGAGTCGTAGTTGTGGAAGCTCGAATGTATGAGCCATAGGTCTTGGAAGCGTAATTGGAGTACTTCTGGGGTGACCAGTCGAGCCCGCGACAAAGATGCCGACGTCGACAATGAAGTTCGGTTCTAATGCGTACATCACGCCGGAGCTGATCTGAATTCCCATCGCACCACGACGACTACTAGTAGGGACCTGTATGGGCCACCAATGATGCGGAGCATCCTACGGGCATCACCATGTCAAGAGTCCGTTTGGCAAGTGACACGTGTCACTTCTACTTCACATACATAAAGGTGAATCATCTCCTTTACACGTGTTCACTTGTGCCCTTCGAGGATGGTATACTACTTGACCGTCCTACCGTGTGCATGTATAGGTTTGAGCCCAATGATGATTGTGCCATGGAGGAGGTCATCCACAAGCGAGCGCCTACACCATCGAAGAAGGAAGCTTGGAAGCGGAGAAGGAACCGTCAAGAAGAAGGCGAGGTTCCACGTGCATCGACGGATGTCCACGAGAAGGCGACAAGCTGCGAAGCTTCTGGACACCCCGTGCGCACGGGCCCTTAGACCCCGTGCACACGGGACCCCGTGCCCACGGTACATGCCCGTGCGCACGGGCTAAGTCGCCAGGTCTCTGGATACCCCGTGCGCACGGGCTCCACTTACCCTGTGCGCACGGGGCCTCCTGCGTGTGGCTGTTGGGCTTTGCCCATGTAATCCCTATTATGCCCCTGCTTACCCCTTCATTGCCTAGGACTATATATACTCCTCCTCCTCCTCTATTTAGGGTTAGCTAAGATTAGATCTAGACATTAGAGCTTAGCTCATGTATCTCCCCTTGTGGGAATCCTCTTGAGAGAGGCACACTCCATTGGAGTTCAAGACCTCCACTGGAGAAGATCCTTAGGGATATCAAGACCCCCTTGTGGGAAGGATCTATCTAGATCATCAAGACCTCATCTCCTCTTGGATTTGGGATGAACTATACCATGTATCTTTCCCTTTGTTGTTCTTGTACCTTGTGGATCTTATGTGTTGCTAGTCTAGTGGATGTGTGATTGGACTTGTTCTTGAGTGTTTCTCTTGTGATTTCCCCTCGTATTCTTCGTGCTCTACGTGTTCCTCTTCGTAGCCACCTCCAATTCGTGAACATCGGGACAAATCGGGGCACTTTGGCCCGTGCCCTACAACATCTTGGTATCATGAGCCACGTTGACACGAATTTGGAGCCCTACCCCCCATGTTCTAGCCTTTAGTTCGAATTTTTCTTGCCAATTTCGAAAATTCCCCACAAAAAGAGCCATACCAATTTTTTTGTGATTTGTTGTTCCTAGTGCGTTTTTGTTGATTTTGATCCGTGGATCTGGTGTTTAGCAAGTAGATCCATCTCCTATTGCGTCCCCATAGCCCAAATTTTCTTTTCCCCCTTCGAATTTGGAGTTGAAATCGCGAAATTTCCGCCACCCCCGTGTCCACGGACCCCAGACCCCATGCGCACGGGCCCCCGCGAAGTTTCTGGACACCCCGTGTCCACGGCCTTGTACCGTGCGCATGGGACCCCGTGTCCACGGGCCCTAGACCCCGTGCGCACGACCCCTACAGGAACAGCCAGCACCGCTTCATCTTTTCGGCCATATCTCCCACTTTCGAACTCCGATTTGGGTGTTCTTTGGCTCGTTGAAAAGCTAGCGACGTGCCCGAGCTGCTCATATTGGTTTTACCACCATTTGACTCCATAAAATTTTGTGCATTTTGTCATCTTTGCATAGGCCCTCCGCCATAACTTCCGCACCACCACCTTAGACATCCGCAACCTAACCCATTTTGGTTTCCATTGCATTTGTGGTTGTTTGAGTTGTGATTTGAGTCTCCTAAGGTGTTTCGGCTACTTAGGGATGGTTACATCTTCATCACCACCGGCGACTTGTACCGTTACATCAACTACATCCACCATGACATCCCGCATCGACGACGACCATCCATCCTTTGAGACCATCTTCAACCGGAAGCAAGGCCGGTTACCCCCGACTTCGTGAAAGGTTAAGTGTGACGAAAGTATCCATTCCGTCATAAACTTTTCCTTCCTTGCCATTACATCTTGATAGCCCCACCATCTTTGCGAATACCTTCATACCTATTGATACTAGCTATCCGAGTATTGCTGGGCTTCGCGAAAACTTGTGCACCTTAGTGATACGATATCATATTGTTGCATCATTTGATATATCATATTGTGCAATTGCTTGCTCCCGTGCATATCTTGCGGTACTTAACTCATGTTTGTGGTTGAGGCTCATTAAGCATAGTGGAAAGGAAGAGAAAAAAAAGCTTTTAAGCACGAAAAACAAAGATCATAAGCTTATAAGCAAAAGAGTGTTGAGCATGAAAAGAGATACTTGTGCATGAGGATACATGGAATAGGAAACGTTTTGCTTGCATACATATAGGTTGGTGCCAAGTGGTGAATCGTGCCCAAACGTGCAATCAAGCTAGCGTCTCTCCTTGTGTTTGTGCAACACGAGCTTAGTCTTCGTTAGGCAATTTTGTATTGCTCATCCCTATAGTTGCACAAGCCCCATTATCCCACCGTGTGTGTTTCTTTATTGCCCTCCTCTATATATTTGTGATCACTTGCTTTGCATTTTGAGTCCTTTGGCTTGATTTCAACATTTACATATCTTGAACTTCAATTTGCATGAATTTGTGCCACTAACCCCACCGAGCTCCACTATAAGCCATTTGTGTAGGTTGTGAGGATTGGACAAGGTTTTTCACCAAGTGCACCCTTTTCCTTGCATACATTGTGGTCTTTGAGATCCATCTACAACTTCGGAAAGAGGTAACTTTGGTATGTTCATTCCATCTCGTTCTCACACCTTCTCGAGTGCTTCTATGGATAGGGACGACATATCTCCTTCGGTCTACAACCACGACGACGAGTTCGATGCCATGAAGAACTTCATCGACGCCAAGATGGACAAGTACATGGAGGAGTTCAAGGTCCTCATCAAGTCCGGCAAGCGGTCTTCATCATCTTCGAGAAATCGCTCAAGTGCAAAGACTCCCGAGCTACCATCTCCGGCAAGTACACAACGGAATCGACACCGGCAAGACCATGCAGAGCAACCTTCTGGACGAGAGTTGGCTGCTCTGGCACCCCCGTGCACACGGGCCTGCGACCCCCGTGCACACGGGACCCCATGCACACGGCCTCCTGCACCCCCGTGGGCACGGGCCCTACAGTACAGCGACATCGACCTCAAGGCTGCGGCTTCATCCACTACATTGGCATCTTCGCCAAGTGACTTCACGGCATCTTCGCCTTCGGATATACGGCATCTTCGCCTACTCCACGAGCTCAAGTCCGCGACTTCCACGAGCTACTACGACCTCGACACCGACCACGAGCTTCCGTTTTATGGGACTCAAGACCCCGAGGAGTATCTCGAGTGGGAGCGCAAGATGGACGACTACCTCAAGCTACATCAAGTCCCCTCCGAAGATCAAGTGAAGTGCGCCACAAGTACCTTCCATGACTACGCGTTGACATGGTGGCTTCACACACCTTTGAAGTGCTACAACACGAGTTGGCCCAAGACGAAGAAAGTGATGCGGCGAGAGTTGGCCCAACACATGAAGGCCAAGTCCACTCAACCCCGAGCACACTTCGCGACGACCATGCTCCAAGACGGCGAGCATGAGGCTAGTACCACCGAGATGTCCACGCCCGACGAGCTCCAAGACGATGCTTCCAAGTTCGACTTCACCGCCATACCTCTTTGTGGCATTGACGATGCCGAGTCTACCATGACTTTTTTTGAAGACGGCACGGCGACGACTACGACTACGGAGTAACTCAAGGATCAAGATTTGGAGGCGAGCGACAAGGTGGCGAGCAAGGATGATGCTTCCATCTTTAGAGGCGAGAGTGATGATGTGCCATCTTCGGCCTTCATCCACGGCGACGGCGACGATGACTTGAGCGACTTATGCCACCATATTGAGCGTGAGAGTGACTTCTCCACTAGCCCCATATATGATGAGATGACCCAATTCTCATGTGAGGAGAGCCACCACCACCACCACTTGAGTGATTTGAGTGACTCCACCATATGTGACATTGAGTGCACCTATTTTGAGGGAGTGCGTGAGCCACCACATAGAGAGAGTGAGGTAGTTGATAGGGCATGTGAGGCCATTTTGATTTCTAACGACTTACCCTCTACCTCTATTGTGTCTTCTCATTTGGTGCTAGGTCCCATATACGACGACACCCCGATCTTCGACGACTTCGTCCTTCCTTTGGACAAGACGATGGCCATGGTGGACTATGATACACCCCCCACATGGTTCCATCACGATGATGATGACCACGAGTTGGTCCTTGCCACCTCACCTACACCACATGAGTGGAATGAGAAAGGTAACATAGGTGAAGGTGATGCTCTTGTCCCACTAGTGGACATTCTTGACATTGATTGCTTGCATGATGTAGATCCTCCTATTGACACGCTTCATGCTAGTGCGACTTCCCCATGCGATGATTTACCCATTTATGATGAGTATGATGATTGCCATGTGGAGTCTATTAGTTGTGATGCCATGTTGCATAGGATTTCTTGTGATAATTCTCTTGGTCACATCATGTTTGCAACCCCTCTTGGCTTGTCATATGCTATGAATGAGATCTCACATATGTCATATTTGCAATCTCATCGTAGTGACTATGCATATGCCATTAAAATACACCCAATTTGCACATATGGCATAGATGACAAACCCATGGTTATTGGCATTTGCTTTTCTTGTGATGATATTGATATGCTCCCTTTGCATCATTTCTCTCATATGCCATGCCATGAACACCTAGCTTTGGACATGCATTGTTTGCCATGTTGTCAATTTTCTCCATATTATGCGTCCACTATTGCTCATGAGGCGACCTCCATAGTTTCCTCATACATGTTAGGAGATTTTGATCCATCCTATGAATTGTATGATTCCATCCTTTGTGTGCACCATATGCTCCCCATGAATAATGCTATTGTTGTGCCACATACTTGCATGTTCAATTTATGTCTCCATCGTACTATACATAACAACTATTCTTTCATGATGGATGACATGTTTCTCTACCGTGCCTCAAATTTCTTTGAGCGATGCTTATCTTGTGCTAATTCTCCCGTGCACATACACATCATGATGGATGATGTGTACATTTACCACGCACACACTTTGTTCGGTTTGTGTCTTTCTTGTGTAGGTCATCACACATACTCGTCAACCTCGCAAGCGCACGAGTTGACGAAACGAGCTCTAGAGAGCAATGATGATTTGGGATCCCTTGAATTGTCATTCCCACCACTACCATCGCGCAATGACTTCGCGCATTTCTTCTACATGGCCCTCACATGGTTATGGGTTATTGTCCATTATATATCCTTTGCCCATATTGCCATGTTCACTTTGCATGATATGCTCACTCCTATGCCTTTGCCATGCATTTGTGACCCATGCTTTGCATCTCACATGATCCATGATTCTAGTACTTATATGTGTATTTGCATGCTTGGTGGAGATATCACTTGTTATTGCCATGTTTGCTATGTACCCCATGCCTATGATGATACTTTGATCATGTTTCGCTTTCGTGCTTGTGATATGTCATGTGCATTGCCTAGGCCTACTATTTGCTCACATGACATGCTTGCCATGATTTCCTCTAGTGCGTTGCATCTTCGCTCCACTAGTTTGCACGACATGATTACTATGATTGCTTGCCTTGTTGCTTCACCCATGATTCATACTTGCTCGTTTCATGCGGTTGATGACAACCATTTCCATGCCTTGCACATGATTGCTACTAAATATTGTCCAATTGATCCATATGTTGCCTCTCTCATGCTAGATGATTTGCCATGTATTGAGTGCAACATTGCTTTTAGTCTTGCAAATGAGATTGCCCCCATAGCTTTCTCCCATATGTTTGGAGCTTTTGCCATCTTTCATGTGAAGCATGCTTGTCTTCCTTCTTTGCACAATATGCCTAGTGCCATGAATATATCCATTGTTGCATCATATTATTCATGCACTTTTGCTTTTAATGGTTATGTGCAAGAGAAGAGAACCATCATGATGGATGATGTGTTTATCTACCGTGCACATACGTTCTTTGATTGGTTGTGTGCATGGGTAGGATCCTTCGACATCGTGTCAACTTTCACTTCACGTGAGTTGACCATTCGAGCTCTTGAGAGCGAGCCACTTTTGACCGACGTGCTTCTACAACGCATTTGCTACAACTTCGGCATTGTGAAGGACGCACAAGGACATACTTTTGAGGTGACATCCTTCTTGAGCATGGACATTGTGTATCATACTTCGTGTGTTGCTTGCATCATGACACATTGCACACATGCTAGCGATCTTGTTTTGACTTGTCATTGCCATATTTATTATGCCCCTTCTTACCCCTTCATGTCTTGGACCTATATATACTCCTCCTCCACCTCATTTGTAGGTTAGCTAAGATTAGATCTAGACATTGGAGCTTAGCTCATGTATCTCCCCTTGTGGGAATCCTTTTGAGAGAGGCACACTCCATTGGAGTTCAAGACCTCCATTGGAGAAGATCCTTAGGGATATCAAGACCCCCTTGTGGGAAGGATCTATCTAGATCATCAAGACCCATCTCTCCTAGAGATTTGGATGAACTGCCTTTGTATCTTTATTTCCCTTGTTGTTCTTGGATCTTGATGCACCTCTTGTATTGCTTGTGATTTGAGGAGTACTTGGTGTGGATCTTGTCCATTAGAGTGTTGTTCTTGTGTTTTCCCCTTGTGTTCTTGGTGTTCTTCCTCAAATCCACCTTCAATTCGTGAACATCGGGCCACCTAGGGTCTTGCCCTACATCAACCAATGTCGGTGCTAAATCCGGCATATCTCGAGGTAGGGGTCCTAAGCTAGGTGTGTTGGAGCGATGGTAACATGGACACATGATTTTACCCAGGTTCGGGCTCTCTCGAAGAAATAATACTCTACGTCCTGCTTTTGATTGTATTGATATGGGGGATAGTACACAGTACAGGTATCTACCACGAGATTGTATGATTCTAATGAATATTAGATCATGTCCTCTATTGACTAGCCTGACATCATTTTATATAATGTACCAGAGGCCTAGGGTTATAGGAGTCCTCGTCTTGTGCGGCAAGTCTTGTGGGATCTTCTCTGTATGCACCATGGGCTGCCCGAAGTGGCTCATTAATGAACCGCCATGGGGGTCCTCATCCCAACCCACCTGGTCAGGAGACGACGTGGTGAGTACCCCTAGTCCAGGACACCGACAGGCGGGAGGTCGGGAAAGCTGGTGTTGCGCGGGGAGGAGGGGGGGTGGGAAGAAAAGGCGCCGCCGACGTGGGAGGAGGAGGCGTCATGGCGTGGATCCGCCGGCTAAGCGCTGCCGATGGGTGGCGGCGAGCGGCGCCGACCGGATCCAACCATAGGAGGAGGTGTGCAGGTAGATTGGGCTGCGGGGTGGTGATTTGGGCGATGAGGTGAGCGATTGCGTCGCATGTTTTACTCGGCGGGCGAGAGGGCAAGTGTTTTGACTCCTCGGTGATCCCTCGGAGTAAATTTTATACTCCTCTAACGGTTTTAGGGACCGGCTAGGTCTGGTTTAAAAAAGTAAAATGGAATTTTTATTCTCTAACCGGTTTTAGGGATCGGGCTAGAGATGCCTAAGATCCAATTTTAGCCGTCAAAAGTCGAAAGTTTGTTGCCGTTATAAATAGTTAGCTCGGCTTATTTGATTTGTCTCTCCTCGTCAAATCTGTTTCTCCTTTTATCCTCTCCCCTCATCGTGGCTGAAGCTCCGAATCCAATCCCTCCCAAGATTAGGAGAGAGAGAGAGAGAATCCAAGAATTGGAATTATAATCAGGATTTTGCTCCAGCAATTTAAGAGGCCGGCCACGCACTCGTGTCGCGCCCAATTGGTAATTCGTTGTTCCATTTGATTCCGATTTTGTAAGGCTATTTCATGTTTTGTACGGATTCCTCGGTCTCGAAATGGTTCTATCTGCGCAATTCTCAATCGACTTCCACTCTCTTACCATCCACTTTTGTAATCTGTCGTTCATTCATCTCTGGGAAAATCTTATTTTTTTCTTTGCAAAATCGTGTTAAAAGTCGATTTCCACGGCCGTTTCAATGTAAACATTGAGCAGTTCTTGGGAGCAGTCGATGCTTCTGGCGCACAGATGTGGCATCCTTGATGCGAATTTGCCAATTCGACTCTTCGCACCTAGGGGCTTTCTAGGCGAGATCTGCCCCTTGAGCCCCTGGAATCCGACCTGAATTCTATAATTTTTTTATGATGTAGTTTTCGGTGTTAATTTTTTTCTTCCAAATCTCAAGTTTTCATTCCTGTCATTTGTTTTGCGGTTTGTGCAGTTTGGTCAAGTCAGCCATGATGGCGAACGGGAGGCTCCAGAAGCAGGCATTGCTTCCGCCGCGCATCCCGTTCTCGGCGGCGTCGCCGTCGCCGTCGCCGTCGCCGCAAGCCGAGCTCGGCCCGATCGCGCGGCTGCGGGAAGCTCACCACCGGCAAGGCCACCAGCGCACGTCGTCGGAGAGCGTCCTCGTCGACGAGCAGCCTTCGTGGCTTGATGACTTGCTCGACGAGCCGGACTCACCGGCGCGGCCTCACGGCCGTCCATGGCATCGCAGGTCTTCCAGCGACTCGTTCACGCTGTTTGACGGTACCACCGCCGCTGCCTCTGCTGGCATGTGTGGCAATGTGTTTGATGGAATGAGGACAGGAGGACAAGTTGGTTCTTGGTGCCGCACACCAGAGTTTTTCCCGGAGCCGAGGTCATTTGGGCGGCCGCAGGGGCAGGGCCCGCCGTGGGATCCCAGACAGATGTTCCTGCAGGGTGGTGGCATTCCACTTCCTGTGAGGGATAGCATGCCGCTGCCAGTGAGGGAGAAGAATGATGGGCATCATGGTGCCATGCTGAATGGGGCAGACATGAAAGGATATGGTGATGCATCTCATAATCAGATCATGGTTGGAGCACCACGAAACGAGAGTGACGAACACCTAAAGCACTCTCAGTCAGAGGCAGACACCAAACGCGCCAAACAGTGAGTTTAATCGATTTTTTGCCCATCACCATCACTTCCAAGAATAATGTTAATTTCATAGAATTTCATGTTCATGAAACACCAATCCTGATAATTAACAATGAATTATGGTTGGAATAGGCCTTTGAGTTGCTACACTTAAGCTCATCGCCAACCCCTGCGTTGCCCACATTTAAAATCTATACATGCTCTCACTGTCTTGTGAATCTATAAGGTGCACATAGCCACGTACTTGTTTATACTGCATTTTATGAATGTGTGGTTATGGTGTTTAGCTGTTTAAGCAATCGACAGAGTTCAATAAGTGCTACCTAACAAGGTAGCAATGCAGCGGTGCCGGTAGCGAGTCTGCAAGCTACATTTGGTGAAGATTGGCTCATAGTTGCACACACCAATTTCCATACACACACAAGCTTGACTTTTTTCCTGCTCTGATATACTATCTGAGTAACCGACACAAATGAGTGCTACTAAACATGACTAGAAGGCTACAAATGTGCATCTACTGGTTAGCTATATATTTCATGACAGCTTTGACTTGTGTATTGGCTGCGGCATCTGTGATTACACAAAGCAGCAAGTCCAAATTTCTAGCTATTTAAGTTGAAGTCTTAAAGGAACTTTACATGCGGCATACATGTGTGATCATTTGCAATCTTAGTGCACAGTTACACAGTAGGTGTATATCTATAATTCTATATGGGTGCACATCTAACCAAATTGGTGAGCGTATAGAAATGTTATGGTTTCTGCCTCCGTTGAGAGGATGAGCTTTATTGAAAAGATGGTAGGACATCATGTCTAGTGTTCAAACTTTAATATACTGAACTGATAAACCTTGAAGTTTCACGTTTATCATTTTATTTTTCATGTCCATACAGGCAATATGCTCAGAGGTCTCGTGTCCGGAAGCTCCAGTACATTGCAGAGCTCGAGAGAAGAGTTCAAGCCTTACAGGTTACTGAAGTGAACTGGATCATTCTTCTCTGCCAGAAGTTAGCGTTACGTTAAACATATACGAGAAATGCTCAATCTGTTTAATTTTTGCAGACACAAGGGATAGAAGTTTCAGCTGAAATGGATTTTCTTGGTCAACAAAATATCATGTTAGACCTGGAGAACAAATCCTTGAAACAGCGACTTGAGAGTTTATCTCAGGAGTATGCAATAAAACGTGGTGAGTATGTATGTGCCCTGCTGGCTTTTATAATACTCCAGTTTCCAGTGCAAGTGACTTTTCCCGTCAGGCTTTCTTTTGATGATTTCCTTATGAACTCCCTGTGTTCTATATTTTGGTATTTAGATTCTCTTATTTTGCATAATTGCAGTCAGGCTACTTTAATCTCGATATGTGTTTGATATTGGATAAAAAGACAATCTTTGTGATGGACAGGAAATATGCGATTGGACAATAGTTTTAAAAGGGGATTGGATCAGTTGTTGCAGATTGTGTTATCATGGCAAAACTCGAGTGCTTCTTTTACTTTGCTTGCTACTCTGTATTTACTTGTATTGCATAAATTAGTTTGTTAACACGACTTTTCATTCTCAACGCAAGCTGTATGCAAATTGTTTCTATTGACTTGAGAATAGAGCTTTGATATTAGGAAACCATGTTTTGCTAAACTAATCATAGTTCCTAGTTCCTACTGCACACATAGTCAAGTGAATGGTGAGGCATTGGCGTAGCTTACCTCCTTCTGTTAGGGTGTGTTTGGTTTACATGATGACGATGCCTTTATTATTCAGAATATAGGATAAAATACAGGGAGACATGTCTTAGATGGTGTATGTCCATATGCAATGCTCATATGCTGTAAATAGTGTAACCCACTGATCTGCTAACATACGGTGACCACTAGCTAAGAAATTGGTCTGTCAAGAACGAATGCAATTAACCATAGATTTGCAGTTCCGTGATAAAAGTCATCAGAAATCTTTCATATGTTTTCTTTCTTTTCCATCTTTGTGGGGAAATGTTACATATGTTCACTTAGTTTGTCTATTAAGAAACAAGGTTTGAAGTTTTTTCCTCCAATGCTGCAGTTCAACAGGAGATGTTTGAGCGGGAAATAGGCCGTCTTAGATCATTGTTCCAACAGCAGCAGCAACAGCAACAGCACATACTTCGGCAGCAGACTCCTGCCCACAGTCGTAGTAACAGCAGAGACCTCGATTCACAATTCGCAAGCATGTCTTTGAAACACAATGATTCAAACTCAGAGCATGATGCCGTCCCCGGCCTTCGCATTTAAGCCTCTTTCCAGCTTGTGATTCTGAGAGTTTCGCTTAACCTGCTACCCCCTGTGGCATCACTATGTTGCGGTTGTTGGTTGCATCATGAGGCGAGCGGTGACTGTGAACCTGGTATCAAATCCCATGGTGAATAATGCTGGAAAGGTTAATAATGGATTGGATGTTCATTTTATTTTGGAATTCGCACCTGACGGTCACCTCTAAGCGCATACCCATTGTTGACGCTAGACCAGTCGGAGGTGTTTAGGGTTTTTTCTATTCATAGGGCCATGCTTTTCTTGCAGATCAAGTTTGTAATTCATTCATTTAGTGTTGCTCTTGTTAGTTTGGCTCATGAATGGGACGTGAGCAGGTCCTTCCATTATTCTGCCACATCCGGGAGAACTGTTGGCCTAATGTTCAATAAGCTAGTGTAGATAAGGTGTTGTTGACTCGTTGTAGTTCAGTTTCACTTGTTTTCTTCAGCAAATAGGATTATAACACTCTTGGTTTCTGATATCTTTGAGCTGTGCAATTGTTTCAGCATCCAGTTATGCACAATATTAGATGCTAATGTCACTCGCTGAAACTATCCTCAGTTAGAGAGACAGCCTTCTCAACATACTATTGTTGGATGAATAATGTGGTATTCCTTTAATTGAATGTGTTAGTATAGATTATGGTATGCCAGGATTTGTTAAGATTGGTTGTATTCTTTCCTATACGATTCCTACCTTATCTCCAGGAGAGGCTTTTTGCCCTCCAAGTCTCGTACTCTAAATATACTTACCCTCAAGGCTCAATAATACACGCACCGCATTACACCAATCCCTCTCTAATCCTCTTACATGGTATCAGCCGCAAGTTCCTGACTTAGCTCCATCATAGCTTTCGCGCTGCCCCGTCTTTGGGGCGGTCAATCTCCATGATCTCCACCGGGGGGCTGCGCAACCCGTAGCTAGGGTTCTTCCGCCGATCGCATTGATCGGCTGCCCCAGAGAGTCCTTTTTCCCGATCCATTGATCCAAGTTTTCTCTCTTCTCGTCGGTTGTTTGATACATGTTTTCTTTTTCAATTTTCCGATCTAAGATTGGTTTGCGTCGCCAGCCGCCCGTCGACCCTCGCGCGCCTCTACTCCAACTTTGGCATCGACTACACCAGTTGTTGGTGTCCTAGATTAGGGGGTGCTTGCCACGTCAGCCCGCCGGATATGGGCCGAGCCGAGGACCCACCGAAGACCGATGAATGGGCCATGCAGGCCCTGGCCCCCGGCGTAATCAAGATGAAGATCTCCTAGAGGCTTGGCGTACACTTCAAGCATATTCAAATGATTGGCATGGTTATCCCTAGATTGTAACCGACCATGTGTAACCCTAGATACCCCCGGTGCCTATATAAGTCGTGTGGGTTTAGTCTGTAGAGGCACGATAACAAGGTTTTAGACCTTAGAATTCCTTCATACGATCTCGAGGTAGATCATACTGTACTTTGTACCCCACGACAATCAATATATCAGAAGTAGGACGTAGGGTTTTACCTCATCAAGAGGGCCCGAACCTGGGTAAACATTGTGTCCCTATTTCTCCTGTTACCATCTAGCTCAGATCACCAAGCTTGGGACCCCCTACCCGAGATCTGCAGGTTTTAGCACCGACATTGGTGGCCCATACAGGTCCCATTGTGTGGTCGCAAAGAGCTCGATGGCGAATCTTCGGATCGATAACAGCATTGGCTGCGGGGATATCTTCGTCCCCGGCCAGCTTTTCGCCTTCGGCAGCATCGTGCCGCACGCCGACTCAACCGGCCATCTCAGCCAAGTAGAGAGTTTCTCCCCTGGCCAAGCCATCCGGTTTGGCAATCTGGAGTACACCGCGGATTCATGCGGCGAGCTTGCTTTCTCAGGTTGGGTGTCAGATCAGCTCGAGAACTCCACAAGCGCTGTTGCCCATGCACCAGATTCAATCTCGGAGCAGGCCCACAGTGCGATCGGTGCCTCGGATCTAGTTTTAAACTCGGATCCGAACATCACCTCATCTGGTCAAATATCGAGCCTCCCCAGTGAGAGCCCCGAGGCTGTGTTAAGCAACACATCGGCTAAACTTCAGGTCAGTCCTGCCTACTGTCAAGAGATGGGTGAAGCCGACCTCTCTGCTCTGAACGAGATGCTGGACCGAATCTAGAGTCTTGGAATCTCGGACGGGCAGTCCACGGTCTATGACCAAATTGGATGTAAATTCGAGGGTGCGGAAATTTGCGCCCCACTCGCCACCCACCTAGTCGCCACCGTCGAGGACTTAACCGACGTGCTGGACTACACCTCTGAGGAGACCATTGATATGGACGAAGATGCCGAAAACATGTCATATGGCGCATCACCCATGGCCACCGGTTATACCGGGAATTGGGCGGCTACCTCCACCCACGACATCTACATGGTAGACACTCCTAAGGATGATGAAGGAGATAAGGAGCCTCCCAAACGACGACACCGCAGACGCCGTAATAGAGGCACAGGCAACGGCGCCATGAAACTACTGATAACGGCGACGCCACCGATAACGGCGACACTCCGAACGACGCTGAGGACCAAAATACAGGCGATAAAACACCGGCAATGGCCCCATCGATGGAGCCGCACCTGACGGGGACGATGAGGACCCCGAGGACATCGACTATTACCCAGTGTCCGAGGAAGATTTAAGTCTCGGACCCGACGAATTTGACATCCCCAAGGAGCCACTAGATGATCCTCGGCTACATGCTTTCCGCCGGTAGTAAATTAGCACCGCCAAGAGCATGAAGCAAAAGTCCCAGAAGCTTCGAGCCGAGCAGGACAGATTAAATTACAAATGGACCGAGGTCCTAAGTGCCGAGCAAGAGCTCGAGGAAAGAGTTGCTGGAAATAGGCAACAACCCCCACGAAGAGAGTTAGTCCCCGAATTAGACGAGGAGGTCGATGGGACCCCGCCGTCAAGGCGTGATTGGGCCGAGAATCCGGACCGCCCTCCTCGGGGCCAAGATAGGCCAGTGGGCGGATACCCTACCCTCTGAAGATACTACGCCGTCACGGCAAGGATCCACTTCCAACTTGGAATAATTATGATCCACGGGAGAAATCAGCTCCAATGCCAGCCGCTCCGTCCCACTCTTTATAGACCTCTATGCCATCAAATACCTGCCCTTAAAGCTCAAGGGCCCGGCCCGACATTGGCTTAAAAGCTTGCCCGAGAACTCAATTGGCAGTTGGGAGGACCTCGAGGACGCCTTCCGGTCCAACTTTCAAGGGACTTACGTCCGACCCCCGGACGCCGGTGACCTTGGTCATATTGTGCAAGAGCCGTGGGAGTCCGCCAAACAATTCTGGAAACGGTTCTTAACCAAGAAAAATCAAATAGTTGATTGCCCGGACGCGGAGGCAATTACTACTTTTAAACATAGCATCCGCGATGAATGGCTTGCTAGAGAGCTCGGGCAAGACAAGCCCCGGTCGATGGCGGCCCTCACACACCTGATGACCAAATTTTGCGCAGGAGAGGACAGCTGGCTGGCTCACAGGAGCAACCACAATGGCGACCCAGGAACCTCCAAGGTACGCGGCGGGAACGGTAAACCTCGATGCAATAAACTTAAGCGTCAAAACAGAGGAAATAACAGCGAAGCCGAGGAAGGAGCAGTTAATGCTGGATTCGCCAACCACCATAGCGGTGGCAAGAGAAAACCTTTTCAAGGAAATCGGGACGGCCCCTCAACGTTGGATAAAATCCTGGACAGGCCATGTGCCATCCATGGTGCTCCCGACAAGCCGGCTATGCATTCAAACTGGAACTACTTTGTGATCAAGTAGGCCGGAAAGATAGCAGCCGAGAATCAAGGCAACTCGTAATGAGGACTGGGGCCAGCTCAGGTCGACTAATGGCGGCCAAAAGCGGTTCCCTCCCGAGGTTAAGGATGTTAACCTAATATACTCCACTCACGGTAACCGAAGGAGGATGTGGACGCCCCGCTATACTAGGGCTAGCAGAACTAAGCTGTCTTGGGATAACAAGTGGTTAGAATTCCCGATCACATGTAGCCAACAAGACCATTCAACAGAACTCCGTCACGGAGATACAACCGCATTGATACTTGATTCCATCGTGGATGGTGTTTACTTAACCCGAGTCCTAATGGATTGCGGCAGCAACCTCAACCTTATCTATGCTGACACCTTTAAGGAAATGCGCATTCATCCGGCGAAAATCAAACCAAGCAATGTCGTATTCAAAGGCATCATGCCAGGGGCCCGGACCCGAAGTGCTGGAAGTGTCACGCTGGACGTAGTATTCGGCACACCCGAAAACTTTCGAAGGGGAAGATTAATCTTCAAGATTGCACCCTTCCATAGCCTATATCAAGCGCTTCTTAGGCGACCCGCATTCGCTCGTTTTCACGCTGATACGTCTCCAACGTATCTATAATTTTTGATTGTTCCATGCTATTATAGTATCAATCTTGGATGTTTTTATATGCAATTATATATCATTTTTTGGGACTAACCTATTAACCTAGTGCCCAGTGCCAGTTGCTGTTTTCTGCTTGTTTTTGGCTTTTCAGAGAAACAGTACCAAATGAAGTTCAAATGCCACGAAACTTTTTCGAGATTTTTTTCTGGACAAAAGAAACCTTGGAAGCTTCAGGAGGAGGCCAGAAGCCTCACGGAGGCTTCACAAGGCAATAGGGCGTGGCCTAGGGGGCGCGCCGTGTTGCCTTGTGGGGCCCACGTGACTCCGTTTGACCTAATTCCACTTCTATAAATTCACAAATATTGGGAAACCAACAGAGAGCCAGAAGAGAAAACCTTTCCGCCGCCGCAAGCCTCTGTTCTTCCACGATCCCATCTGGAGGCCTTTTCCGGTACTCTGCCGGAGGGGGAATCGATCACGGAGGGCTTCTACATCAACCTTGCTGCCCTTCCGATGACGTGTGAGTAGTTTACCACAGACCTACGGGTCCATAGCTAGTAGCTAGATGGCTTCTTCTCTCTCTTTGATCTTCAATACAATGTTCTCCTCGATGTTCTTGGAGTTCTATCTGATGTAATCTTATTTTGCGGTGTGTTTGTTGGGATCCGATGAATTGTGAGTTTATGATCAGATTATTCATGAGAAAGATTTGAGTCTTCTCTGAACTCTTTTATGCATGATTGTTATAGCTTTGTATTTCTCTCCGATCTATCGATTTGGTTTGGCCTACTAGATTGATTTATCTTGCAATGGGAGACGTGCTTTGTGATGGGTTCAATCTTGCGGTGCTCAATCCCGGTGACAGAAGAGGACATGACACGTATTTGTATTGTTGCCATTAAGGATAAAAAGATGGGGTTTATTCATATTGATTGAATTTGCTTCTCTACATCATGTCATCTTGCTTAAGGCGTTACTCCGTTTTTATTAAATTAATACTCTAGATGCATGCTGGATAGCGATCGATGAGTGGAGTAATAGTAGTAGATGCAGGCAGGAGTTGGTCTACTTGTCTCGGACGTGATGCCTATATACATGATCATTGCCATGAATACGTCATAATTATTTGCTATTCTGTCAATTGCCCAACAGTAATTTGTTTACCCACCGTAGGTTTCTGTGCTCGAGAGAGAAGCCTCTAGTGAAAACTATGGCCCTCGGGTCTATCTTTATCATATTAAAAACCTAAAAATACCTTGCTGCAATTTATTTACTTTTATTTTAATTAGTATTTTAGTTTACCTATTTACCTCGATAAGATTTAATCCTTGCAAGTAACCGCTAAGAGGATTGACAACCCTCTTATTTGCGTTGGGTGCAAGTGTTTGCTCTTGTGTGTGCAGGTGCGCTTAACGGAATTTTGCTTGGTTCTCCTACTGGATATATAACCTTGGTTCTTAACTGAGGGAAATACTTATCTCTACTGTACTACATCATCCTCTCCTCTTCGGGGAAATACCAACGCAGACTACAAGTAGCAGGAAGAATTTCTGGCGCCGTTGCCGGGGAGACATCATCAAAATTACCAAGTACCTTCGCACAAACTATCAATCACTTGCATTTATTTTATTTACCTTTTCATTTGCATTTGCCTCTCGTTTTCATCTCCCCCACTTCTAAAATAATTTTTACAAAAACACAAAAATATTTTTGCTTGCTTGCTTGCTTTTATTGCCTTCATGTCAACACTCAAAAACAGAAAGTGAAAGCAAAAATTTAAGATCACTATGGATCCTCATCCACTTGCTAATCTTTTCAAAAGATCCAATTATAATGAACCAATTGCTAGTGATTTGAGTGCTCTTGATTTTTTCTATGAAGTTTTGCTTGGAAATCATGAATCTGAAAATTGTGATGAAGTGTTAGAAGAAGAAATTTATAAAGTGATTCATGATAGCTCCTTGATTGAAAAGCATGATTGCAATGATGTTACTATAAATTCTATTAATGTGAATTGTGCTAATAATATGCAAAACTACAAGCTTGGGGATGATAATTTTGTTATGTCCACTACTTATTGCAATGATCATGATTGGGGTGATAATGCTTCTTATGATCTTGAAAATTTATTTAAGCCTCATGATGAATACGTTATTGATAATAATGTTTGCAATACTATTAAAAGTGGGTTTGGAAGAGCGTCAACTTTAGGTAATAATGATCCCACTACTTTGGAGAATTATCAATCTTATGAAATTTTTGATAAAAGTGGGTTTGGAGAGGTCATGACTTTAGTTGATGTTAATCCCACTATCTTGGAAGATTATAAATTTTTTATGCATGTGGATCATGAAGATAAAATTTTATATGATAGCTATATTGTTGAATTTGATTATGATCCTACATGTAATTATTATGAGAGAGGAAAATATGGTTGTAGAAATTTTCATGTTAATCAATTGCCTCTCTTGAAGTTCGAATTGTTAATGCTTCGTTCTTCTTCCTTGCATATGCTAGACACTTCTTGTCTTGATAATTTGTTTGTTTATAAAATGCCTATGCATAGGAATTATGTTAGACTTAAATATGTTTCTTACATGCTATATGATGCTCTCTTTGTGCTTCAATTCTTATCTTTTATGTGAGCACCATTAAAATTTCGAAGCCTATCTTAATGGCTATAAAGAAAGAGCTTGTTGGGAGACAACCCAATATTTTGTTTTTGAGTGTTTGCATGGTTATAGCTTCTGTTATGATAGTGTTTTTATGTTTTAATTAGTGTTTGTGCCAAGTAATGCCTTTGGGATGATGTTGATGATAGTATAATTGATGCTGTTTGGAAAACAGAAAGTTTTGCGTCCAGTGCTGGAATTTTAGTTCTGTACTGGAGCGTCAGAAAAATCTAAAATTATTACACAGTATTGTTATATGAATTGTTTACGTTGTACTAATTTTTCAGAAATTTTGGAGTTACATAAGTATGACTTTTAAATAGATCTTTACAGACTATTCTGTTTTAGACAAATTCTGTTTTTGTTGCATAGTTTGCTTATTTTGATGAATCTATGGATCGTATCGGGGGGTATGAGTCATGGAGAAGTTGGAGTACAGTAGAATTATGCAAATACTAAATATTAATCAATTTACAACTGTACCTAAAGTTAAAGATTTGTTTGTTATACTAACGGATCTCACGAGGTTTCTGTTGAGTTTTGTGTGCTGAAGTTTTCAAGTTTTGGGTGAGACTATGATGGATAAAGGAATAAGGAGCGGCAAGAGCCTAAGCTTGGGGATGCCCAAGGCACCCCAAGGTAATATTCAAGGAAGACTCAAGCGTCTAAGCTTGGGGATGCCCCGGAAGGCATCCCCTGTTTCGTCTACAATTTATCGGTAACTCACTTGGAGCTATATTTTTATTCATCACATGATATCTGTTTTACTTGGAGCGTCTTGTGAAATAATTTGTTTGCTTTTTAGTTTGTCACAATCATCTTTGCTGAACACACCTTTTTGAGAGGGACACACATTATTCGTGATTTGTTAGAATACTCTTTGTGCTTCACTTATATCTTTTGAGCTAGGCAGTTGCTCTAGTGCTTCACTTATATCTTTTAGAGCACGGCGGTGGTTATATTTTAAAGAAATAGTTGCACTCTCATGCTTCACTTATATCTTTTTGAGAGTCTCATGATAGCAATGGTAATATGCACGGGTTATGAATTTGGTCCTGATATGATAGGTATTCAAGAGGGATATAATAAAAACTTTCATGTAGATCACTGAATATGATAAATTTGATTCCTTGCAATAGTTTTGTGATATTAAGATGGTAATATGTGGGAGGTATTAGTAGATAATTGTGGTTTAGTAAGAATAATTGTATTAAGGTTTGTGATTCCCGAAGCATGCACGTATGATCTGTCGTTATGCTAAGAAGTTGGAGCATGATTTATTATTGATTGTCTTCCTTTGTGTGGCGGTCGGGGGCGCGCGATGGTTAACTCCTACCAATCTCCCCCTATGGGCATGCGTAGTAGTACTTTCCTTCGAGGACTAATAAACTTTCGCAATAAGTATGTGAGTTCTTTATGACTAATGTGAGTCCATGGATTATACGCACTCTCACCCTTCCGCAATTTCCTAGCCTCTTCGGTACCGTGCATTGCCCTTTCTCACATCGAGAGTTGGTGCAAACTTCACCAGTGCATCCAAACCCCGTGATATGATACGCTCTATCACACATAAGCCTCCTTATATCTTCCTCAAAACAGCCACCATACCTACCTATCATGGCATTTCCATAGCCATTTCGAGATATATTGCCATGCAACTTCCACCGTTCTATTTTATGACATACATCATCATTGTCATATTGCTTTGCATGATCATATAGCTGACATAGTATTTGTGGCTCAGCCACCGTTCATCATTTTTATACATGTTACGCTAGCATCATTGCACATCCTGGTACACTGCCAGAGGCATTCATATAGAGTCATATTTTTGTTCTAGTATCGAGTTGTAATGTTGAGTTGTAAGTAAATAGAGGTGTGATGATCATCATTATTATAGCATTGTCCCAGTGAGGAAAGAATGATGGAGACTAATGAGTCCTCAAAAAAGTGGGGATGAGGTCCATGAGATCGTTCTAAAAAAAAGAGGCGAAAAAGAGCCATGAAAAAAAAATGAGAGAAAAAGAGAGAAGGGGCAATGTTACTATCCTTTTCCACACTTGTGCTTCAGAGTAGCACCATGTTTTTCATATAGAGAGTCTCCTATTTTGTCACTTTCATATACTTGTGGGAATTTTTCATTATAGAACTTGGCTTATATATTCCGATGACGGGCTTCCTCAAATGCCCGAGGTCTTCATGAGTAAGCAAGTTGGATGCACACCCACTTAGTTTTCATGTTGAGCTTTCATACACTTATAGCTCTTAGTGCATCCGTTGCATGGCAATCCCTACTCCTCGCATTGACATCAATTGATGGGCATCTCCATAGCCCGTTGATTAGCCTCGTCGATGTGAGACTATCTTCTTATTTTTGACTTCTCCTATTTATCTCTACCACCATACTCTATTCCACCCATAGTGCTATATCCATGGCTTGCGCTCATGTATTGCGTGGGAGTTGAAAAAGCTGAAGCGCGTTAAAAAGTATGAACCAATTGCTTGGCTAAAACCGGGGTTGTTCATGATAAATATTTGTGTTAAGAAGATGGAGCATGACAGGATTGTATGATTTTGTAGGGATAACATTCTTTAGCATTTTTATTTTGAAAGACATGATTGTTTATTAGTATGCCTGAGTATTGATGTCTTTATATCAAATTATAGACTATTGCTTTGAATCATTTGGATCTTATTATTCATATCGTAAGAGAAAGATTACACGATGAAACATGATAGGTAGCATTCCACATCAAAAATTCTGTTTTATCATTTACCTACTCGAGGACGAGCAGGAATTAAGCTTGGGGATGCTTGATACGTCTCCAACGTATCTATAATTTTTTATTGTTCCATGTTATTATAGTATCAATCTTGGATGTTTTTATATGCAATTATATGCAATTATATATCATTTTTTGGGACTAATCTATTAACCTAGTGCCCAGTGCCAGTTGCTGTTTTCTGCTTTTTTTGGCTTTTCAGAGAAACAGTACCAAATGAAGTCCAAATGCCACGAAACCTTTTGGAGATTTTTTATGGACAAAAGAAACCTTGGAAGCTTCGGGAGGAGGCCAGAAGCCTCATGGAGGCTTCACAAGGCAACAGGGCGCCCCCCAGGGGGGGCGCGCCGTGTTGCCTTGTGGGGCCCACTTGACTTTGTTTGACCTAATTCCACTTCTATAAATTCACAAATATTGGGAAACCAACAGAGAGCCAGAAGAGAAAACCTTTCCGCCGCCGCAAGCCTCTGTTCTTCCGCAATCCCATCTGGAGGCCTTTTCCGGTACTCTGCCGGAGGGGGGATCAATCACGGAGGGCTTCTACATCAACCTTGCTACCCTTCCGGTGATGTGTGAGTAGTTTACCACAGACCTACGGGTCCATAGCTAGTAGCTAGATGGCTTCTTCTCTCTCTTTGATCTTCAATACAATGTTCTCCTCGATGTTCTTGGAGTTCTATCCGATGTAATCTTCTTTTGCGGTGTGTTTGTTGGGATCCGATGAATTGTGAGTTTATGATCAGATTATTCATGAGAAATATTTGAGTCTTCTCTGAACTCTTTTATGCATGATTGTTATAGCTTTGTATTTCTCTCCGATCTATCGATTTGGTTTGGCCTACTAGATTGATTTATCTTCCAATGGGAGACGTGCTTTGTGATGGGTTCAATCTTGCTTTGTGATGGACAGAAGGGGACATGACACGTATTTGTATTGTTGCCATTATGGATAAAAAGATGGGGTTTATTAATATTGATTGAATTTGCTTCTCTACATCATGTCATCTCGCTTAAGGCGTTACTCTGTTTTTATTAACTTAATACTCTAGATGCATGCTGGATAGCGGTCGATGAGTGGAGTAATAGTAGTAGATGCAGGCAGGAGTCGGTCTACTTGTCTCGGACGTGATGCCTATATACATGATCATTGCCATGAATCCGTCATAATTATTTGTTATTCTGTCAATTGCCCAACAGTAATTTGTTTACCCACCGTATGTTTCTATGCTCGAGAGAGAAGCCTCTAGTGAAAACTATGGCCCCCGGGTCTATCTTTATCATATTAAAAACCTAAAAATACCTTGCTGCAATTTATTTACTTTTATTTTAATTAGTATTTTAGTTTACCTATTTACCTCGATAAGATTTAATCCTTGCAAGTAACCGCTAAGAGGATTGACAACCCTCTTATTTCCGTTGGGTGCAAGTGTTTGCTCTTGTGTGTGCAGGTGCGCTTAACGGAATTTTGCTTGGTTCTCCTACTGGATTGATAACCTTGGTTCTTAACTGAGGGAAATACTTATCTCTACTGTACTGCATCATCCTCTCCTCTTCGAGGAAATACCAACGCAGACTACAAGTAGCACACGCCATCCCACATTACAGCTATTTAAAACTTAAGATGACGGGACCAAATGGCGTGATTACAGTAAGTGGCAACACAGAGCTTTTCTCCCTAGAGGAACAGCGGGTCACGACCCTAATGGCTGAGGTAAAGATCACCGAGGATGCGCTAAGCACTCAAGCCGCGTCAAGCAAGCAAGACAGTATAAAGGACACAATGAGCACAACTGTCCCTTCGGAGCAACCTGGCAGTGACCCTAAATAAGGGTACGCGCTCTGCCGTCCCCAATACATGACGGAGGACTATGTCATGCGGATACACACCTTCGCGCTAAAAATCCCATGGGGGACCACGGAGCACATGATCAGTTTCTTGGTACTTTGAAGTCACCAAGCCATGCCCGGCCTTAGAACATAACATCGTTTAACCGGGGCTAGGCACTCAGCCTGTGGCTGTTCATAATAAAACTCCACCGAGGTGCGTCTGTTAAGACGACCGCCAATCAAGTGCCTTTAAACAAGGGGCTGAACTCTAGGCGGAGGTAAACTATCCTCGGTTTAGACATGAAAACCAAGAGTAGTGGCATTAGGGAGGCACATAGGAACATGGTGGTAAATACCAACTTCGATAATTGGGCTTTGGCTCACAGCCTCCTCGGCTTGCTTCTCGTTGTAAGTCTTTATCTCTCAAAGTTACATTTTGTTCGGATTATGCGGTTTGATCCTTTTAATGAATAAAGAGAAAATTCATCTCTCCTTTTTTACACATATAACTCTTGAGATATAAATGATTCATGCCTTTTCAAGCATCTAACAAGGGGGCCCTAATTCGAAAACCGCCCCCATCCAATTACCGATGTATCCTAGGATGTCCTCGGCCCTAAATCCTCGGTACTTCGCATTATATGCATCGATTTCGAGTTGTCTCTTTGGTCAATAGCTAGATTGCCCGGCTCCTGTGCGTAGCCCATTACGTTTCCGCTTTGTTCGACTAAGGGGTAAAGGGAGAACCACTGTGATTGTCACTTCCGGTTAAACTGGTTAAGTGCCTCAGTTGGAGAAAGCCGAAAGCTGACTGTCACAACAAGCGCAAATTGGTCAACGAACCGCAGGTGGTGTTAAACTAAAAATAGCCGGTTAGGTTATCCGAGTAAAACGAAGGGCCTTGATACGTCTCCAACGTATCTATAATTTTTGATTGTTCCATGCTATTATAGTATCAATCTTGTATGTTTTATATGCAATTATATGCCATTATATATCATTTTTTGGGTCTAACCTATTAACCCAGTGCCCAGTGCCAGTTGCTGTTTTTTGCTTGTTTTTGCCTTTTCAGAAAATCATTATCAAAAAGAGTCCAAACAAGAAAAAAAACTTTGGATTAATTTTTTCTGGACTAGAAGAGACCCACGAAGCTTCGGGAGAAGACCATAAGAGCCACGAGGAGGCGGCAAGTCTGGAGGGCGCGCCCAGGGGGGTAGGCGTGCCCCCCAGGCTTGTGGGCCCCTCGTAGCCCCTCCTGACCTAATTCCAGCGCTATAAATTCCCAAATATTCCCACACGAACCGGACGTTATCCACACTCCTTCGCGTGTTGATCAAGAAGAACATACGGCAGTGGGAAGCATGCTTGGCCATCGCCGAGTTCGCCTACAACCGAGCAAGACACTCTACTACCGGCAAGTCCCCCTTCGAGGTCGTCTACGGTTTCAACCCTTTGTCACCATTGGACATCCTACCGCTACCGCTACAAGAATGAACCGACATGGACGCGAGTGCATGAGCGAGCTACCTCAAGAAGATGCATGAAGATACAAGGCATGCGATCGAGCGCCAAGTACAACGTCTCGCGACCAAGGTCAACATCAACAAGCACCCCATGGTGTTCAACCCCGGCGATCTAGTGTGGCTACACCTTCGCAAAGACCGCTTCCCCAACGAGCGCAAGTCCAAACTACTACCCCGAGCCGACGGACCCTTCAAGGTGCTAGCACGCTACAACAACAATGCCTACAAGATCGACATCCCTCGCGACAAGTACAACGTGAGCGACACATTCAACGTCAAGGACTTATCTCCTTTCCATGGTGATGCGATTCCGATCCGAGGACGGATCTTTCCCAAGGGGGGTGGGAGATGATGCGGAGCATCCTACGGTCATCCCCATGGACCCATCTACGTCTCCCCAAGCACCAAGAGGACCAATGACACGAGCACGTGCAAGAGCTCTCGAGACCGAGGTGACATCACTCCTTAAAGAACTTCCATATGACGCGTGCGAGACATGGATGCTACCTCATTCGGAAACACTATGTGTGCTTAGGTACCAAGAGGACCCTCTCGGAGAAGCCCGGAACAATGGACAAGTCGGCAAGTTCACGGAAGAAAAGGACCAGCCAAGACGGTCACCGGAGGCCTACAGGGCCCGGACATCCGGCCCCAAGCCCGGACATCCGGCCCCTGGGAGCAACAGCAGCAGTAGCCGCCTTACAGCAGAAGAGGCTACAGGCGCCGGACATCCGGCCGGCAGCCCGTGCAGCCCGGACATCCGGCGCCAGCCCGGAAATCCGGTAGCTCCCAACAGAAGACACCCGTAGTTTGGCCAGTTTCGGACATCCGGCACCCTGCTGAACCGCCGGACATCCGGCCTGGAGCCCGCACATCCGGCCCGACACCGCCTGTAATTCGGCCCACGGCCCATGTATCCCCCTACTTCGCCCTAATTTGTACTAGCACTATATAAAGACGGCCCTCTCCCATCTAGGGTTAGCAAAGTAGTTGGCTCTTGAGATTAGAGCTTTGCTCATCCATACCTCTCCCATGGAGATCAAGACCTCCATGAGACCCATGTGAGAAGATCCACTCTGGATATCAAGACCTCGACTCCTCTCCGGATCGGGATGAACTAGCTACCGTGTATCCTCCTTTGTTGGATTTGGACCTTTGTATCCCTTTATGTGTATGTGGATCTAGTGCATGTGTGATTTGGATCTTGTTGATTTGAGTGTTCTTTTTGGATTTGCTCCTTTTCCCCCTCCTAAGTGTGAAAAGACCATCAATTAGGGTTCCACCCTACATCACTTTTGCTTGGAGTTGCTTGTAGTAGTAGGAAGTCGTGATGTAGGGTGGAACCCTAATGGGGTCGATCTTTCACGATTGGAGCGGATCCCGCGAAGAACACGAAGAACACGAGAGGGAAAACGAGAGGAATCACTCAAGTAGACAAGAAACAATCACACATGTGCTAAATCCGCATACACATAAGGGATACAAAGGTCCAAATCCAACACAAGAGGGTACAAACGGTAGCTAGTTCATCCCGATCCGGAGAGGAGTCGAGGTCTTGGATATCCCGGAGGATCTTCTCACATGGAGGTCTTGAACTCCATGGGAGTGGTCTCTCTCTCTCTCAAGAGTAGAGGTAGGAGCACAGCTCAACTAATGAGCTATCATATTTGCTAACCCTAAAATGAAGGTAGGGGAAGAGTATATATAGTCTAGGTGGGCGAAGGGGTACATGGGCCTCGGCCCAGATACACTGCGCGCAGGTAGGCCGGAGGTTCCGGGCAGGTCCGGAAGTTCCGATGGCCGGAAGTTCCGGGCAGGGTCCGGGGTAACCCGAGAGTTGGCACGGCGGGAGCTGGGCTGGTTTCCGGGGGCCGGAAGTTCCGGGCAGGCCGGATGTTCCGGGGGCCGAAGGGTCCGGTCAGGTTCCAAGCGGGGTCCGGGCTGGACAGAGAGTTGGCGCGTCCGGGCGTCGCCTGGAGTGTCGAGGGCCGGAGGTTCCAGGCTGGCCGGAAGGTCCAGGGGCCGGAGGTTTCGGCTGTGGCCGGAAGTTCCGGGCTTGGCAGAAACTCTGCACAAGTCTTGACGCTGGCCGTTCCTCCTTCCTTGGGTCGATCGATGTACCTGATCACACACGGTGTCCATGCTTGAGGTAGCGACCATATCTCATCCGAATGTAAGGGGAGCTCAAGTAGGAGAGATGTCACCTCGGATTGAGTAGCACGTGCTCTTGTCATGGGTTCACTTGGTACTTGGGGAGTTGGTGTAGCGTACATGGGGATGATCGTAGGATGCTCCGCATCATCTCCCCCCCCCCCCCTTGGGAAAGATCCGACCTCGGATCGGGAACCTCATCACCATGGAAACGGTGGTCGTGGACGGACTTGTATGTCATGACGCAATCAAAGTACTTCAAGATGTCGTCGGAATGGTATACATGCAAAATGGGCAAACACAAGGGACACTTGGAAATACAATGGTTAGCGCACATAAGGTGTACATCAAGTAAGTATGAGTCCGTGCGACAAGATTGGTGGTGACAAGGCACATGATGCTTAGGCAAAAGATATAGAATGATATGCAAAGCATTCATGGGAGCAAAATCATTTGTTGCGCACACAAAAGTGTGGTAATTGTCATGGTGCACAGAGCTACAAATTCTACCATTGTGCAAAATGATGTCATAGTGGGACGGTTTATCAAGAGCATGAACAAGGCAATGGATGCTCAATATGATTATGTTATCATGCAATTGATGGTGGCCAATGTGATGACTATGTATGAAGAGGCCATCAAGGTATATCACAACAAATTTGCTAATGAAGTGCACAGGCGCATATATCATGGATGTCATGGAAATGCAAGATGCAACAAGGCAATCACAATGTAGGTCAATCCATGCATAAGGTGCAAATGTGTTGTGTATATTGTTGTACCATGGCTCGATTTTGTGGCAGGAGTGATGGTCCGGTGGTGCATCCACTAAGTCCGAGCGCTCCTCAACTGGAAGGTCCATAGGGTCAATCTCCAATGTCGCGCCTCCATCCAATAGATGTATCATGTAGACAAGGAGCAAACAACAATGAAAGTATTGCCCATCCAATATGCCTAATTGAGGATGACTCAAAGGGAAGGAGTTCACCTTATGAATATTCGCGAAGATGTCGGTGTCGCACATCGTATACACCTTCACATGACCAAGTTGTCTCATGACGGTACCGCCTTGTGAATCCTTCAAAACCAAAGAACATGACAAACACTCGGAAAAACAAATGAGGTTAGCGGAATTACAAAACCTATTCGTGTGGTGAGTTACCCAACAAGTGTCGTCATCATTCTTATCATAAGAAGGAACAAGATAATGTGGCATGGTATGGAAGCATATGATGTGAGTGCAACCAAAGACATTAAGCTCATTCAAGCAAGCATGCATCACAAGTGAGATGTCCAAGTCTCCAAGATCAATAAGCATAACATGTTTGCACTCGCTACAAGTGGATATGAGAGATGCAACTAAGGGAGACAAGGGACAATGATCATTATAAATCATGTGAGAGGCAAGAACAGATATGCCATCAACCCAATGAAACGAGCAAGTATGAATCATGGGTGATGCAACAAAGCAAGTGATCATATGAATCAAGTCATGCAAGCTAGTAGTGCGAAGATGCAACATACTAGAGGTCATCATAGAAATCATGTCATGTGTGCAAATAGTAGGCATACATAATGCACATGACATATCACGAGCATGAGAAAATGATATGAGCAAAGTAGTATCATTGTATTGGCAATAGCAACAAGGATCTCCACCAAGCATGCAAGTACATATAGAAATAGTAGAATGGTGAATCATGAGTAAATGAAAGCAAGGGTCACAATTGCATGGCAAAGGCATAAGAAGGAGGCATATCATGCAAAGTGAACACGGTAAAATGAGCATAAGGTGACAAGTGGTAAATAGCCCATAGCCGTGTGAGAGCCAAGTAAAAGTAATGCGCGTAGTCCTTGCGCGAGGGGAATGGTCGGGTAAGCATTCCAAGCAATCCCAAAGCATCGTTGCTCTCAAGAGCTCGTTTTGTCAACTCATGGGATTGAGAAGTTGACAAGTAGTCGTGAGTACCTACACAAAAGAAGGACAAAGGGAAAATTGTGTGTGCGTGGTATATGTACACATCATCCATTATGATGCGCACGTGCATGTGTTGGTTAGCACAACATATCCAATGCTCAAATAAATGAGATGCATGATATAGAAACATGTCATCCATCAAGATTGGTTTGGTGTTATGTAAAGCAGAATGGAGACTCAAGGTGTGTAATGCATCACGTGAAATATCTAAAGCATTGCCATGAATGGTATGCATATGGTGCACACAAAGGATGGAATCATGCGATCTACAATCATTATCATGGCATGGCAGAGTAGATGAATTGCACAAATTTTTCAAGGGAAGCATAACAATATCATCGCAAGAGAAAAAAATTCCAATGACCATGATCTTGTCATCTATGCCATTAGTGCAAATGGGATTGATTTTAATTGGATATGCATAGTTACTACGGTGAGCTTGTAATGATGCAATTTGGGAAATCTCACTCATAGCATATGACAAGTTTAATGGATTGTCAAACATGACGTGACCAATAGAATTTGCACAAGATATCCTATGTAGCATAGCATCACAACTAGGTAATTCGACATGCTCATCATCATATTCATCATAAATGGGTGGCATATCTAAGCATGTAGAAGACATAGCATGTGGTGAATCCATAGGGTGATCAACATCATGGAAGCAATCATTGTAAGGATAGTCCACTAGCGGGACAAGCGAAACACCATCACCTATGTTACCTTTGGAGCTCCACTCATGTGGTGTAGGTGCGGTGGCAAAAATCAAAGCGTGAGCAACATTGTTGTCTTGATGGAACCATGTGGGGGGGTGCATCATCGTCCACAATGGCCATCGTATTGCCCATTGGAGGTATGGACTTGTCGAGGATTGGCACTTCGTCTTGTAGGAGATCTAGCACCAAAGAAAACACACTTGGAGGAGAGGGTAAGTCGTTAGAAATCATAGTGGCCTCACATGCCCTATCAACTACCTCACTCACTAAGTGTTGTGGCTCACTCACTCCCGCTATGATGCACTCATATGGTTGGTTGAATCACTCAAAGGGTGGTGATGGCTCTCAACCTCACATAGGATATGCGGCATGTACTCATGTGTGGGGCTAGTGGTGGTCACTCTCATCCTCTCATAGGAAATGCACTCAATGTCACATATGGTGGAGTCACTCATCTCACTCGTGTGGTGGTGGCTCTCCTCACATGGCAATTGGGTCATCTCGTCATATGTGGGTGTCGGAGAGATGTAGGTGCAAGCGTCTCCATACTCAACGTCGTTCGTCGCCTCGGTTGTGGGAGTAGTCCCCTGGTCAACCTCCTCATCCATAACGCCTCCAAAGATGAATGCCATAGGATGTGGCAAATAATCGCTCTCCTCCGAGACCAAAGAGAGGGTCTCACTTGCGGTCGCGTAGCTTGAGTCCGAGTAGGAGTCCCATGTGGGCGTCGTCTTCATGTTGTCGAAGAGGTTCGTGCTCGCCGCCTTGGTCGAAGGGAATGGTCCTTGCACGACCGTCTTGTTGCCGTCTTGTTGTAGGAGGCCCATATGATGTGGCATCTCGTAGATCGTCTCCATGACCGAAGGGAAGTTCCCATGCTCGGCCATCTTCCTTGAGGGGCTTCCGAAGATGGAAGTGTCGCCCTTGCTTGTAGGTGGTCGCCTTGGACTTGATGATGTCGATGTAGGCGTACTCGTGGGAAGTAGGCGAAGATGCCGTACGTCCAAAGGCGAAGATGCCTTGATAACACTTGGCGAAGATGCCGAAGTGGTGGTGGTAGCCGTAGCTTCCTCTTGGTGGTGCTTGTCTCGCGGTCTTCTCTTGTGCTCATGAAGGTTGGCCGTAGTGTGATGTAGAGCTTGTTGGGACTTGTAGGTTTGCGCGTCTCGAGCATATTCATCTTGATGGTGTCGTTGCTGTGCTTGATCTTGTAGTCGATGGCGTTCGTCATCGTCGCGCACATCTGGCTTGTAGGAGACTTGCCCTTCATGACGATGTAGATGTCAAACGTGATGATGGTCGTCACGAAGGTGAGGACGTGGTCGGATTGTGCTTGCGGCGGATGGGCGCTCCGAAGATGTGCGACTTGCTCGCCGCCGCCTTGAAGATGACGAAGGGGAAGAAGACTTGTAGGTGGACAACATGTCTCGGAACTCTTCCATTTGAGATGATAGCTTGTCGTCGAGTGTCTGGCGCAAGTCGGTGGCGAGGTTGTCGATGCACTCTCGCAAGGCATGTTGTGCACCTTGCATTTGTCGTTGTAGTCCGAAGCAGGGAGTTTTGGTGATGTAGTTGTTCTCGCCATCGTTGTCGTCGAAGACCGGAAATGATGTACTTTGCCTATCCATCACAAGACTAGAACAAATGTGAGTGGAAGAAAGGGAAGAACTAGACCAAATGTACCTTTCCAATGTTGAAGATGGATCAATGATCACCCAATATGGTATTATGGAAATAGCACAATTGGTACCGGATCTTGCCAATTCTCACACCTACACAAGTAAAGCTTTTGGTGGAGCTTGGTGAGGATAGTGGCACAAAAATTTAATGCAATTGTTAGCAAGAGTCAATAATGTTGAAAGAGATTCACAAAGTCGCAAGTGAAACAAGTAGACCAATAGCAAAGAATGGCACACGAAAACACACACACGGATAGATAAATGGGGTCGTGCAACCAAGGAACGAGCTCAAAATGTGGAATCCACGCAAAATGCTCTTGTTGCACAACTCAAGAGAGACGCTAGCACGATTGCTCAATAGGCGGATACGACACTTGTGCACACCCTAGGGAAGACAAAACGTATCGACTTTCTATCCCAAGTATGCTATGTATGTATGGTTCCCGGTGTTTCTCACACGATGATCCAAGATGATCAATGATGGTAATTTGATATGCAATGTGGTATGATGCTATGGCTCTTGCTTACAAGCTCTTTGTTTTTCTCTTTGCTTAAAAGCTTCTTTTTTTTATATGGCCACTTAGGCGAAATGCACAAACCAAGATAGCAATTATGTATATGCGGGAACAATCTTGTGACTCACGAGATGATATGATGATACCAAGATGAGGTATGTATGCAATGGAAGGGCGGATCGATAATCACTAAAGTGCACAAGTAACGTTGCCGGCAATACTCAATGGCTAGTCTCGATAGGCAAGTGACGCAAAATGGGCTAGGGGTTAACAATGCAATGGCAAGGGGAATATACAAAGGTGTCGTCGAGGTTACCGTTCCTGCTTACGGTTGCGGTGTCAAAAATGATGAAGTGGTCAATGTCGATGATGACCTCATGGCGATGATGAGTGGCGGTGTTCTTGATGTCGAACCGTTCCCAATTAGCCGAAACACCTTAGGAAACGGAAAAACCGCAAACTCAAAATCTGAAACGCAAATGTCAAATGGTGGTAGCGGATTAGCGGTGGTGGTTGCGAAAGTATTGGTGGAAACCCGGTCAAAATGGGTTAAGGTGGCGGAAGAGTATGGTGGGGCGGGCATGCGGAAGTTATGGTGGATGAAGTAGTAACCGTCCCTAAGTAGCCGAAACACCTTAGGAGACTCGAATCACTACTCAAGCAACCACAAATGCTATGGGAACCAAAATGGGTTAGGTTGCGGAAGGCTATGGTGGTATTGTGGATGATATGGTGGAGGCCTAGGCAAGTTTGCCAAAGTTCCAGAAATTTAATGGAGTCAAATGGTGGTGAAACCAAGGTGAGGACCTCGGGCACGTCGATAGCTTCAAAACGAGCCAAAGAACACTCAAATCGGAGTTCGGAGCGAAAAGTTGTGATGAAAATGGTGAAGAAGGGCGATGCTGAAATTTCGGGTAAAGTTTCTGGTTAGGCCGGAAGTTCCGGGGTTAGGGCCGGAAGTTCCGGGCGCCGGAAGTTCCGGGGTGTTGCCGGAAGTTCTGAGGGTCGCGGGAGACATGTGGGGGAAACCGGGGGATTTTGGGGTAAACTTTCTGTTTAGCTCGGAAGTTCCGGGGGACGGAAGTTTCGGGGGATGCCGGAAGTTCCGGGGGTCGTGGAATTTCTTCCGGGACGAACCCTAAATTCTAGATCTGAGAACGGGGGCGGAAAAACACGAGTTCCCGGGGGAAAATTGAGAAGATTTCGTGGATGGACATGGGGGAAAAGATGGGGAAGGCTAGATACACTTGAAACACAACGAATTCATGGATCAAAATCAACAAAACATCATCCAACCAACAAATCACAAAAAAAATTGGTATGGCTATTTTTGTGGGGATTTTCGAAATTGGGACAAAACGAAGCAAAATTAGGCTAGAAAACGGTGGGGGAGACTCCAAAATTGTGATCAACGTGGCTCATGATACCAAGATGTATCAAGAGCAAGCTGGCTCTGATCCAAGATGATGTAGGGTGGAACCCTAATGGGGTCGATCTTTCACGATTGGAGCGGATCCCGCGAAGAACACGAAGAACACGAGAGGGAAAACGAGAGGAATCACTCAAATAGACAAGAAACAATCACACATGTGCTAAATCCGCATACACATAAGGGATACGAAGGTCCAAATCCAACACAAGAGGGTACAAACGGTAGCTAGTTCATCCCGATCCGGAGAGGAGTCGAGGTCTTGGATATCCCGGAGGATCTTCTGACATGGAGGTCTTGAACTCCATGGGAGTGGTCTCTTTCTCTCAAGAGTAGAGGTAGGAGCACAGCTCAACTAATGAGCTATCATATTTGCTAACCCTAAAACGTAGGTAGGGGAAGAGTATATATAGTCTAGGTGGGCGAAGGGGTACATGGGCCTCGGCCCAGATACACTGCGCGCAGGCAGGCCGGAGGTTCCGGGCAGGTCCGAAAGTTCCGGTGGCCGGAAGTTCCTGGCAGGGTCCGGGGTAACCCGAGAGTTGGCACGGCGGGAGCTGGGCTGGTTTCCGGGGGCCGGAAGTTCCGGGCAGGCCGGATGTTCCGGGGGCCGGAGGGTCCGGTCAGGTTCCGGGCGGGGTTCAGGCTGGACAGAGAGTTGGCGCGTCCGGGCGTCGCCTGGAGTGTCGAGGGCCGGAGGTTCCGGGCTGGCCGGAAGGTCCGGGGGCCGGAGGTTCCGGCTTTGGCCGGAAGTTCCGTGCTTGGCAGAAACTCTGCACAAGTCTTGACGCTGGCCGTTCCTCCTTCCTTGGGTCGATCGATGTACCTGATCACACACGGTGTCCATGCTTGAGGTAGCGACCATATCTCATCCGAATGTAAGGGGAGCTCAAGTAGGAGAGATGTCACCTCGGATTGAGTAGCACATGCTCTTGTCATGGGTTCACTTGGTACTTGGGGAGTTGGTGTAGCGTACATGGGGATGATCGTAGGATGCTCCGCATCAGGTCGACTCGAAGATGTCGAAGGTTGCTTGGAGCTTGACTTGTCGCCGGTACTTGTGGTGGCTCGAGTCGTGGACGGAGTTCTCGTAGTCGTTGAAGGTTGAGTGTATGAGCCATAGGTCTTGGAAGAGTACTTGGAGTACTTGTAGTCGTCTTGCACTTGTCGCTCCACCTTGGTCGCTTGGTGCACTAGCTCGAGGAGGTTGGAGTATGGTTGGAAGTCCGCTATTTTCTTGATGGGATGGTTGAGGCCATTCAAGAAACGCGCCATAGTTTGTTCATCATCTTCCGTGGCATTGGCTCGTATCATGGAAACTTCCATTTCTTGGTAGTATTCTTCAACCGACTTGGTTCCTTGCTTGAGGAGTTGGAGTTTCTTGAAGAGGTCGCGGGTGTAATATGTAGGCACAAAACGAGCTCTGATGACATCTTTCATTTGATCCCAAGTCGCGATGGGTGGCTCGCCCTTTTCTTGACGTCTTGCGATCACTTGCTCCCACCAAATGAGAACATAGTCTTGGAACTCAAGAGATGCCATGGCGATCTTCTTTTCTTCGTCGTAGTTGTGAAGGCGAAATATCTTGTTGACCTTCAATGCCCATGAGAGATATTCTTCGGGATCGTTGCCGCCGTGGAACTTGGGCATGGTGAACTTGAGCTTGCCAAAACGTTGTTCCTCATCATGTTGTCGTTGGTGAGGTCGATCCTGTCGTGGTGGTGGATCGTCATCCTCATGCTCCGCTCGATTTGCTTGGTGCGGTGGTCTTGGAGGTGGAATGTCATCCTCATGCTCCGCTCGATTTGCTTGACGCGGTGGTCGTGGAGGTGGAATCCGAGAGCGATTTCTTCTTTCTTGGCGCTCCTCAAGGTGAGCTTCTTCGTCTTGTTGTTGATGTCGTGGCGCTTCTTCTTGTTCACGCACACGACGGTTGCGCTCGTTCACGGCATGAGTTGCTTGTCGGAGAGCACGTTGCGCTTCAAGTGCTTGTTCTTCTCGGCGTAGGAGTTCTTGTCGGAGGACGTCGCCGTCTTGGTCATTTTGTCTTGGACGTGATGGTACTTGGCCTTGGCGCGCTTGACATTCTCGTGCTCGAAGTCGGTCTTGTAACCCATTGCCATGGAATGGATTTTGTGGAGCTTGATGATCGTCATGATTGTTGCGCCGATGAGAACGTGCTCGAGATGGACTTGAGCGTGAAGAAGAATCCGAAGAGTGTCGACTAGAGTGACGCCGTCTTGAAGGGGAATTTGTGGAAGTGTCGCGGTTGACCATGATGTCTCGCAATTCCTCCATTTGAGATGAAAGCTTGGCGTCGAAGTAGTCCCTTGTTCGTGTTTCAGAGTGGCGCAAGTCGGTGGCGAGTTGCTCGATGCGATCTCCCAAAGCTTCACTTTCTTGGTGTAGCGCTCGTTGGACGGCGAAGAGATGACCCTTGGTGACGTAGTCGCGCGTCTCATCTTGCTCTTCAAAGAGCGGGTTCTCCGATGTACTTGGCCTATCCATCATAGTCAAGTGGTGGTGAGTAGGAAATGAGAGAACAATACCAAAGTTACCTTTTCCGATGATTGAGGATGTATCAAGTATCACTCAATGTAATGCAACAATAGTAGAATTGGTACCGGGTTTGTTTCTCACACCTACAAAGTAAGGCTTATGGAGGAGCTTGGTTAGGATGAGTGGCACAAAATTCAAGCAAGTGTTAGTCAAGATATCGAAAATGTTGAGAAGATTCACAACTTGCAAGTAAGACAAATAGATCAACACCCGAATAGAACACTTGGAAACTCACACACGAAGATGAATGGGATCCGTACAACCAAGGAATGAGCTCAAAATGTGGAACCATGGAAAATGCTCTTGTTGCACGGATGCTAGAGAGACACTAGCTCGATTGCTCAAATGGGCTAGATACGCTTGTGCACCAACCTAAGAGAGTAACGTGCTTGTCTTCAATCCAAGTATGATATGTATGTATGTTCCTATATGATGTACTATTGGAAAAGGCTCAATGCTATGGCTTACAAGCTCTTTGTTTCTTCTCTTTTGCTTAAAAGCTTTTTCTGTTTTCTGTTTTTTTTACTATGCCAAAATGCTTGATGCTAGAGCCGATATCTAAGACAAGTAAGTAAGATATGCACGGGAGAGACTTATGAGCACGATGATGATAGCAAGCTAAATGCACGCTAAATGTAGCTATGCGGAGTAGGCATATCACTATGGTGCACAAAGAACGTGGCCCGGCAATTCTCAACTTGCTAGTCTCGATGGGTAAGTGACGCAAAATGGCTCAAGGCTATCAATACAATGGCAAGGGTTAGTACAAGATGTCGTCGAGGTTACCGTTCGTGGGTTCTCGTTTGTAAGCAAGAACGGATGATGATGATGTGGTCGATGTCGAAGTCGAGGTCGGGGTGATGATGAATGGCGGTGATGGTGATGATGAACCGTCCCTAAGTAGCCGAAACACCTTAGGACACGGCAACCGCAACTCAAAATCTCAAAGAACAGGTGTGTTAGTGCGGAAGAGGAAAGTGTTGCAAATGTGTGTCAAAACTGGAGCAAAACAGGATGTGACACGTCTCTGGTGAGGCCGTGCGCACGGGGCTCCGTGTGCACGGGGTATCTGGGGCCCGTGCGCACGGGTTCGGCGGCTGCGGATGAACAGCTCCAAATCCCTGGCAAAATTTCAAAATTCCGGGGAAATTGGTGGTGGGAAAGATGGGGGATGGTGGAAAAGGGGTAGATCCAGTTGCCAAACACGAAATTTGTGGACCAAAACAACAAAATCTCACAAGTTCTAACAAAAGCAAAAAAAAATGGTATGGCTATTTTTGTGGGGGTTTTCGAAATTGGGACAAAACAAAGCAAAATCAGGCTAGAAAGTGGGGGGTAGGGACTCCAAGGTGTGAATCAACGTGGCTCATGATACCAAGATGTTGTAGGGTAGAACCCTAAGTGAAGATCTTTTCACACTTGGAGGGGGAAAAGGGATGAACTCACAAATCACAAGAGGCAAATCACTCAAACAAACCCAAATCACACATCCACTAGAGTAGCATACATAGATCCACAAGCATACATAGACAATCAAAGGAAAATAGCACAAAGGTAAGGTTCTTCCCACTCCAAAGGAGGTGAGGTCTTGATGATCCTATGATGGGGATCCTTCCCTAGAAGGGGCCTTGAATCCACTTGGGGATCTTCTCTCTAGGAGGTCTTGATCTCCAAGAGGAGTGGTAGATGAGCAAAGCCCTCTATGAATATCTCAATATACTTTGCTAACCCTACCAAATGGTCTATCCTCAGAATATATAGTAGGTGGGAGGTAAGGGACGAAGTGGGGGCAAAACAGGCAGAAGTCAGCCACCACGCTGGGTGGCCCGTGCGCACGAGGTAAGTGGGGCCCGTGCGCATGGGGTCCCGTGTGCACGGTACAGGCCCGTGCGCACGGGGTGCTACAGCGTGCGACGCCTGTGCGCACGGGGTCCGGGAGCCCGTGGGCACGGGGTGTCCAGTGGTTTTGCCCTATCCCGTGTGCACGGGGTCTCCTGGGATGTGCTGTCCTCTTCAGGTTTTCTTCCTCCGTCGTCCTCGTGGCCTTGTCGTGGTTCCTCTTGGCCTTGGTGATGGTCCTTAGCCTCTTGACGGTCGACTCCATCATACCTAATGATACATAGAGTTCCTTTGTGAGGTAGCATCCAAGTTCCATCCATATCCATGTGAAAGTCGAAGAGGAGTGAGTTCAACTCGTTCTCGATGGCACGTGCGCGAGCTCTTGTTATAGGTCCACTTGGTGCTTGGTGAGTTGGTGAGGTATCCATGGGGATGATCGAAGGATGATCTGCATCAAAGTCCATCCATGCCTACCGGTTACATGGTGATGCGGTTTCCGATCCGAGGACGGATCTCTCCCAAGGGGGAGGGGATGATGCGGAGCATCCTATGGTCATCTCCATGTACACCTCAACATCTCTCCAAGACCCAAGAGGAACCACACCAAGGCCACGAGGACGGTCATCTCCATGTACACCTCAATATCTCCCCAAGACCCAAGAGGAACCACGCCAAGGCCACGAGGACGACAGAGGAAGAAAACCCGAAGAGGACAGCACCTCCCAGGCGACCCCGTGCGCACGGGCCCCCAAGACCCCGTGCGCACGGGATGTGGCAAACCTTCTGGAATCCCCGTGCCCACGGGCCCCCGGACCCCGTGCGCACGGGCCTCGCCGCTGTAGCACCCCGTGCGCACGGGCATGTACCGTGCACACGGGACCCCCGTGCGCACGGGCCCAACTTACCCTGTGCGCACAGGCCACCCTGCGTGGTGGCTGTCTTTGCCCTGTTTCATTCCCATTTCGCCCCTCCTTACCCCCTTAATTGCCTAGGACTATATATACTCCTTCTCCTCCTCCATTTAGGGTTAGCAAAGTGCATGACATGATCTAGAGATAGCTTTGCTCATCTACCCTCTCCCATGGAGATCAAGACCTCCTAAGGAGAAGATCCCCTAGTGGATTCAAGACCCCTTCTAGGGAAGGATCCCCATCATAGGATCATCAAGACCTCAACTCCTTCAAGGATTGGGATGAACTAGTTACCCTCTTTACCTTCTTGTGTTGGATTTGGACCCTTGTATCCCTTTATGTGCATGTGGATCTAGCACATGTGTGATTGGATCTTGTTGATTGAGTGTTTATTCTTGTGTTCTTCTCTCAATTTGCCCTTTTCCCCCTCCAAGTGTGAAAAGATCTTCCCTTAGGGTCTCCACCCTACAACATAATACCTTGGCAATTCGACCGCGGCATCATGCAGAACGGACGGACCAATCACTATAGTTTCAAGATGAAGGGCAAGGAGTACGTGCTTCGACCCATGTCGCCAAGTCAAGTCATCGTCGATAAGCAAGCTTCAACCCATCGTGGAGATACTAGTAAGAGAGCGAACCACCATAAAGAGAGTGAGCGCCACAAGCCAAACATAAGAGACTCCATGATGAGTGACAAGAAAGGTTTAGAGCTTTTAGCCACCAAAAGAGACATGAGGGATGTGAGCGAGAGCCCATCGAGTGTTCGTCACTTTTTACTTGTGTGCAAAGATGAAGCGGTGAGGACTAATACTTCACAACATCTACCTTTGGTCTTGTCACATTTATTGCAGGAATTCACGGATGTTTTTCCCGATGAGCTACCTCCCGGACTTCCTCCACTTCACATAATCGAACACCGCATCGATCTCATCCCCGGCACACCTCTACCGAACAAGGCACCTTACCGCGTTAACCCCGATGTCGTGGGAAACGACTATCTATGGGACCGAACGGGTCCCTTTGCGATTCGGCTCAGGGGACATGCATGGGACAAAGAGCAGATCTTTAGTAAGTGCAAGCACACGCGGGGGATTTATCCAGGTTCGGGCCGCTATGAGCGTAAAACCCTACTCCTGCTCTGTGGTTGATCGTATATGAACTCTGGTTACAGGGAGCGCAGTTTCCTGGCAAGGTGCACGGGAAAATGCAGCTATGGCGTGTAATTGAGCTGGGTGTCGACCGTTCTACCTGTAGCCGTGGGCCTCCTTTTATAGGCCAAGGGGTTACCATAATGGCTAATACGGTCATTACAGAGTATGAACAGTGACTTGCACCATCATCACGTCTATCTTCCAGCGGGGTAAGACAAATGCATTTAATGCACCGTTAGGTGGTACGTTGGGGAGGCGAGGCCTTGGGTAAAAGATCTGTACCACCGGTCCTGGCGCCCTTCTGTAGTCTCGACATGTCCTAGGGACGGGTGTCATTAAATTTAATCTTGGCGTGGCGTGCTGACACGTGCCTTGGCTGGCTATGTTAACTGCCTGCCCGCTCGACACCTAGCACACGAACTGATGTAGGGTGGAACCCTAATTGACGATCTTTTCACACTTGGAGGTGGGGAAAGGAGCAAATCAAGAGAAGAACACACAAAAACACTCAATGAACAAGATCCAATCACACATGTGCTAAATCCACATACACATAAGAGGGAGGTACAAGATCCAAAGTCAACACAAGAGGATACAAAGGGTAACTAGTTCATCCCAATCATTGAAGGAGTTGAGGTCTTGATGATCTCGTGAGATCCTTCTCCCTTAGGAGGTCTTGATGATCCTATGATGGGCATCCTTTTCCTGAAAGAGGTCTTGATTCTCCAAGAAGGAGGTACAAGGAGCAAAGCTCACTCAAATGTCTCAATGTCTTTGCTAACCCTAGAAGAGGGAAGGAGGAGGTCTATTTATAGTCTAGGACGAAGTGTGGGGGAGAGAGGGAGGTAACAGGGTGCCCTTGGCCGTGGTGGCGCTCAGGTGCCGGATGTCCGGCCTGGGCGCCGGATGTCCGGCCCGACAGGAGGCGCCGGATGTCCGGCCCGATGTTGGGTCTAGCTACTGTACTCCTGCGCCGGATTTCCGGGGCGGTCGCCGGATGTCCGGCCTGTCTTGGGGCGCCGGATGTCCGGGGGTCGGCCAGATGTCCGGCCGCTATAGGCTCGCCTGGCGTCCGTTTCTCGCTGGCCTTCTTCTGGTTGTGGGCATCGGAAGTCCGGGCTCCTGCCGGATGTCCGGACGCTGTAGCTCCGCGGCGTCTCCACTTGAGGCACTTCTTGATCCGCTTCCGTGTGGACTTGTCCTATGCTTCGAGCATCTCCATGGTCGTCTCCTCGGTTCCTAAGAACATGTAGTGTCTTTGCATTATGTAGCAACCATGTCTCGCATGAATGGAAAGGGAAAGCATTTAGGAGCGGGTTCACCTCGTGTCCAATGGCACGTGCTCGAGCTCTCGTCGTATCTCCACTTGGGGCTTGGGGAGTGTACATGGGGATGACCGTAGGATGCTCCGCATCATCTCCCCCCCCCCTTGGGAAAGATCCGTCCTCGGATCAAAAACCTCATCACCATGGAAACTATAGGCGTGGACGGACTTGTAGTTGGACGTAGGGAATGTAATGGTGCAATCCAAGTAGTCCAAGGTGTCTCCGGAATGGTATACATGCAAAACGAGCAAACACAAGGGACACTTGGAAATACAATGGTTAGCGCACACAAGTTGTCCATCAAGTAAGCATGAGGTCGTCCGACGATAATGTTTATGAAAAGGGGCATGAAGCTTCTCTAAATGATATAGAATGAGATGTAAAGCATTCATGGGAGCAAATTCATTTGTTGTGCACACAAATGTGTGGTAATTGTCATGGTGCACAAAGCTACAAATTCTACCATTGTGCAAAATGATGTCATAGCGGGAAGGTTTATCAAGAGCATGAACATTATGTATGAATATGCCATCAATGTAGATCACAACAAATTTGCTAAGAAAGTGCACAAGCTCATATATCATGGATGACATGGAAATACAAGATGCAACAAGGCAATCATAATGTGAGTCAATCCATGCATAAGATGCAAACTTGTCATGGGTGTGGTGCGTCCAACTAGCATGCTCATCAACAAATATGTAGGTGTTGGTGCAATATTGCAAAAGTTTTGTGCCATACCATTGCTCAATGTCGTGGCATGAGTTGTGGTCCGATGTTGCATCCACTATTTCCGAGCGCTCCTCAACTTGAAGGTCCATAGGGCCCATCTCCAATGTCGGTCCTCCATCCAATAGATGTATCATGTAAGAAGGAGCAAACAAGAATGAAAGTGTGGCCCATTCGATATGTATATGTGACGGTGCCTCAAAGGGAAGGAGTTCACCTTTATGAGTTTCTCGAAAATGTTGGTGTCACGCATCGTGTATGCCTTCACATGACCAATATGTCTCATGACGGCACCGCCTTGTGAATCCTTCAAAATGAAAGAACATGACAAACACTCGGAAAAACAAATGAGGTTAGCATGAATGCAAAACCAATCATTTGTGTGGTAAGATACCTAACAAGAGTCATCATCATTCTTATCATAAGAAGGGACAAGAGAATGTGGCATGCTATGGAAGCATATGATGCGAGTACAACCAAAGACATTAAGCTCAGTCAAACAAGCATGCATTACAAGTAAGATGTCCAAGTCTCCAAGATCAATAAGCATAGCATGGTTGCACTCACTACAAGTGGATATGAGAGATGCAACTAACGGAGACAATTGACAATGATCAAAATAAATCATGTGAGAGGCAAGAACATATATGCCATCAACCCAATGAAACGAGCAAGTATGAATCATGGGTGATGCAACAAAGCAAGCAATCATAGTGATCAAGTCATGCAAGCTAGTAGTGCGAAGATGCAACATACTAGAGGTCATCATAGAAATCATGTCATGTGTGCAAATAGTGGGCATACATAATGCACATGACATATCGCAAGCATGAAAACAAGATATGAGCAAAGTAGCATCATTATAGCGGCAAGGAGTCCTATGTAAATAGCACTTGAACAACATGACTCTCCCAACACAATAAGCAACAAATAGCATAGGGCACATGGTAATCATGGCAATAGCAACAAGGATCTCCACCAAGCATGCAAGTACACATAGAAATATTAGAGTGGTGTATCATGGGTAATTGCAAGCAAGGGTCACAATTGCATGGCAAAGGCATAGAAAGAGGCATAACATGCAAGGTGAACACGGGAAATGAGCATAAGTTGACAATTGGTAAATAGTCCATAGCCGTGTGAGAGCCAAGTGAAAGTAATGCGCGAAGTCCTTGCACGAATGGAACGGTGTGAAGAACAATCCACGGGATCCCAAATCATCATTGCTCTCAAGAGCTCTTTTCGTCAACTCATGGGATTGAGAAGTTGACGAGTATGCATCATCCATTATGTGTGCGTGGTATATGTACACATCATCCATTATGATGCGCACATGCATGTGTTGGTTAGCACAAAATATCCAATGCTCAAATAAATGAGATGCATGATATAAAAACATGTCATCCATCATGATTGGTTTGTCGTTATGTATAGCATAATGGAGACTCAAAGTGTGTAATGCATCACTAGTACTTTCTAGAGCATTGTCATGAATGGTAAGCATATGGTGCACACAAGGGATGGAATCATGCGATGTAAGAATATGGTCATGGCATGGCATAGGAGATGAATTGCACAAATTTTGCAATGGAAGCATAGCAATATCATCGCAAGAGAAACAAATACCAATAACCATGATCTTTTCATTTATGCCATAAGTGCAAATGGGATTGATTTTAACTGGATATGCATAGTGACTACGGTGAGTTTGTAATGATGCAATATGTGAAATCTCACTCATAGCATATGACAAATTTAGTGGATTGTCAAACATGACGTGACCAATAGAATTTTCACATGATATCCTATGGAGCATAGCATCACAACTAGGTAATTCGACATGCTCATCATCATATTCATCATAAATGGGTGGCACATCTAAGCATGTGGAAGAGATAGTATGTGGTGTATCCATAAGGTGATCAACATCATGCAAGCAATCATTTTCAAGATAGTCCACTAGTGGGACAAGCGAAGCACCATCACCTATGTTACCTTTGTAGCTCCACTCATGTGGTGTAGGTGAGGTGGCAAAAATTGACGCTTGATCAACATTGTCGTCTTGATGGAACCATGTGGGGGGTGCATCATCGTCCACCATGGCCATCGTATTGCCCATTGGAGGTATGGACTCGTCGAGGATTGGCACTTCGTCTTGTAGGAGATCTAGCACCAAACAAGAAAATACACTCGAAGTAGAGGTTAAGTCGTTAGAAATCATAGTGGCCTCATGTGCCCTTTCAACTACCTCACTCACTAAGTGTTGTGGCTCACGCACTCCCGCCATGATGCTCTCACTCATATGGTTGGTCGAGTCACTCAAGAGGTGGTGATGGCTCTCAACCTAACATAGGATATGCGGCATGTACTCATTTGTGGGGCTAGTGGTGGTCACTCTCATCCTCTCATAGGAAATGCACTCAATGTCACATATGGTGGAGTCACTCATCTCACTCATGTGGTGGTGGCTCTCCTCACATGGCAATTGGGGCATCTCATCATATATGGGTGCCGGAGAGATGTAGGTGCAAACGTCTCCATACTTAACTTCCTCATCCATAACGCCTCCAAAGATGAATGCCATAGGATGTGGCAAATCACCGCTCTCCTCCGAGACCAAAGAGAAAGTCTCATGTGCGGTCTCATAGCTTGACTCGGAATATGAGTCCCATTGAGGCGCCATCTTCATGTTGTCGAAGAGTTTCGTGCTCGTCGCCTTGGTCGAAGGGAATGGCCCATTCTCGACCGTCTTGTCGCCGTCTTCTTGTAGGAGGCCCATATGATGTGGCACCTCGTTGCTCGTCTCCATGACCGAAGGGAAATTCCCATGCTCAGCCATCTTCCTTGGGGGGCTTCCGAAGATGGAAGGGTCGCCCTCGCTTGTACTTGGTCGCCTTGGACTTGGCGCCAAAGCTTCTTCTTGGTGGCGCGCGTCTCGCGGTCTTCTCTTGTGCTTATGAAGGTTGGTCGTAGCTTGATGTAGAGCTTGTTGGGACTTGTTAGTGTTTGCATCTCGAGCGTCTTCGTGTTGATGGTGACGTTCGTCGTCGTGGCGCACATGTTGCTTGTAGGAGACTTGCCCTTCATGACGATGTGGACGTCTAACGTGATGATGGTCGTCACGAAGGTGAGGACGTGGTCGGATTTTGCTTGCGGCGGATGGGCCCTCCGAAGATGTGTGACTTGCTCGCTGCCGCCTTGAAGATGATGAAGGGGAAGAAGACTTGTAGGTGGCTAACATGTCTCGTAGTTGATCCATGTGTTCGTCCAACTTGTAGTCGATGTAGTCTCTTTTCCGCGCTTCGGAGTGTTGTTCACGCCGTCGTTGTTGTCGAAGACCGGAGATGATGTGCTTGGCCTATCCATCACAAGACTCGAGCAAATGTGAGTGGAAGAAAGGGAAGAACTAGACCAAATGTACCGTTCCAATGTTGAAGATGGATCAATGATCACCCAATATGGTATTATGGAAGTAGCACAATTGGTACCGGATCTTGTCAATTCTCACACCTACACAAGTAAGGCTTATGGAGTAGCTTTGTGAGGATAGGTGGCACAAAAAATTGATGCAATTGTTAGCAAGAGTCAATAATGTTGAGAAAGATTCACAAATTCGCAAATGAAACAAGTAGACCAATAGCAAAGAATGGCAGATGGAAACACACACACGGATAGATAAGTGAGGTTGTGCAACCAAGGGATGAGCACAAAATGTGGAATCCACGGAAAACGTTCATGTTGCACAACGCTAGAGAGACACTAGCACGATTGCTCAATAGGCGGATACGAACTTGTGCACAACCTATAAGAGACAAAACGTATCGACTTTCTATCTCAATTATGCTATGTATGTATGGTTCCCGGTGAACTTGCACACGATGATCCAAGATGATCGATAATGGTGTATGCTATGCAAATGTGGCGATGCTATGGCTATTCTTCACAAGCTCTTTGCTTTTTTTTTTGCTTAAAAGCTTTTTTTTTTGATATGGCCACTATGCGAAATGCTCAACCCAATATAGCAATTTTGTATATGCGGGAACAAATGATGACACAAGAGATGATACGGTGATATATGCACGCAATGATAGCTATGTGAAACGTGTATCACTAAAGTGCACAAGTAGCGTTGCCCGGCAATACTCAAACGGCTAGTCTCGGTAGGCAAGTGGCGCAAAATTGGCTCGGGGGTTAACAATGCAATGGTAAGTAGAATGTAGAAAGATGTCGCCGAGGTTACCGTCGGTGGGTTCTCGTTAGTAAGCAAGGACGGATGATGATTAAGTGGACAATGTCGAAGTTGAGTCCGTGGCAGTGATGTCGATGTCGAACCGTTCCTAGTTAGCCGAAACACCCTAGTAAACGAAAAAACCGCGAACTCAAAATCTCAAACGGCAAATGTCAAATGGTGGTAGCGGAATTAATGCGGTGGTGGTTTCGTAGTTGGCAATGTGGAAGTGGAGTTGAAGTCACCGTCCCTAATTAGCCGAAACACCTTAGGAGACACAAACCACAGCTCAAACAACCTCAAATGCAACGGGGATCAAAATGGGTTAGGTTGCGGAAGTCGGTGGTGGTATTGCGGAAGTTATGGTGGAAGGCCTAGGCAAACTTGCCAAATTCTCAAAATTTTGATGGAGTCAAATGGTGTTGGAACTATTTTTATGAGATGGTGGATGTCAATAGCTACAAAACGAGCTAAAGAACGTCAAAATCGGACTCCGGATGAATTAGTTATGGCCGAAACGGTGAAACACGGGAGGCTGGTGCTACAGGGGCCGGATGTCCGGGGTCAAGGCCAGATTTCCGGGGCCCTCTGTCCAGAAACTTGTACGATTTTGCGCTCCAGGTGCTGGATGTCCGGCCCGACGATTCCAGATCTCGTTGGGGGCGGAAATTTTCGAATTGGGGTAAGAAATAGATGATTCCAAGGTCAAAATTAGACGGATTTCCTGGATGGAAATGGCGGGGAAGATGAGGGAAGCTAGATCCACTCGAAACACAGCAAATCCATGGATCAAAATCAACAAAACATCATCAAACCAACAAATCACAAAAAAAAATTGGTATGCTATTTTTGTGGGGAATTTTCGAAATTGGGCAAAATCAAACAAAATTGGGGCTAGAAAGTGGAGGGGAAAGACTCCAAAGTGTGAATCAATGTGGCTCTTATCCAAGATGATGTAGGGTGGAACCTTAATTGACGATCTTTTCACACTTGGAGGTGGGGAAAGGAGCAAATCAAGAGAAGAACGCACAAAAACACTCAATCAACAAGATCCAATCACACATGTGCTAAATCCACATACAAATAAGAGGGAGGTACAAGATCCAAAGTCAACACAAGAGGATACAAAGGGTAACTAGTTCATCCCAATCCTTGAAGGAGTTGAGGTCTTGATGATCTCGTGAGATCCTTCTCCCTTAGGAGGTCTTGATGATCCTATGATGGGGATCCTTCTCCCGAAAGAGGTCTTGATTCTCCACGAAGGAGGTGCAAGGAGCAAAGCTCACTCAATTGTATCAATGTCTTTGCTAACCCTAGAAGAGGGGAGGAGGAGGTCTATTTATAGTCTAGGACGAAGTGTGGGGGAGAGAGGGAGGTAACAGGGTACCCTTGGCCGTGGCGGCGCGCAGGCGCCGGATGTCCCACCTGGGCGCCGGATGTCCGGCCCGACAGGAGGCGCCGGATGTCCGGGTAGGGGCCGGATGTCCGGCCCGATGTTGGGTCTAGCTACTGTACTCCTGCACCGGATTTCCGGGGCGGTCGCCGGATGTTCGGCCTGTCTTGGGGCGCCGGATGTCCGGGGGTCGGCCGGATGTCCGGTCGCTGTAGGCTCGCCTGGCGTCCGTTTCTCACTGGCCTTCTTCTGGTTGGGGGCGTCGGATGTCCGGGCTCCTGTCGGATGTCCGGCCGTTGTAGCTCCGCGGCGTCTCCACTTGATGCACTTCTTGATCCGCTTCCGTGTGGACTTGTCCTATCCTTCGAGCATCTCCATGGTCGTCTCCTCGGTTCCTGAGAACATGTAGTGTCTTTGCATTATGTAGCAACCATGTCTCGCATGAATGGAAAGGGAAAGCATTTAGGAGCGGGTTCACCTCGTGTCCAATGGCACGTGCTCGAGCTCTCGTCGTATCTCCACTTGGGGCTTGGGGAGTGTACATGGGGATGACCGTAGGATGCTCCGCATCACGAACCTATCTGGTCGATGGTGAGGTGGAACGGTAACGGGACAGAAAAAGCCTGCTGGCATGGAGCTTGCCGGGCCTTGCTTGCCGACAAGGGAGCTTGCTGGCAACCATAACCTTGGTCTCCACCTTGCCGGGCCTTGCTTGCCGGCAAGGGAGCTTGCCGGCAACCATAACCTTGGTCTCCACCTTGCCGGGACGGAGCTTGCCGGGCCTTGCTTGCCGGCAAGGGAGCTTGCCGGCAACCATAACCTTGGTCTCCACCTTGCCGGGATGGAGCTTGCCGGCAAGGGCAGCGTTGATCTCCTGTACGAGAATAGTACTTCTCGATGACCTGCCTTGAGGTCTTCTTCACGGTCTTGGTGTTGAGTCTTGAGTTGTAGTTATCCTCTGTCAAGCCTTTGCCAGACGGGAGGCTACAACCGCCTTTGCACAAGTCTGGGTACGAGGGCACCCATGTCTTAGTACACCGACAGGAGCCCCTGGGCCTGGGCCACACGCGCATGCGAGGCGTCGTTGGGCTAGGCCCAAACAGTGCACAAGCGGCACATGGCAGAGGATAACTGTTGTAATCTTCTCTTTTACTGCACCCGCCCATGATGCGCATTAAACGCGGGCGTGGGAGAGGTGGAGCGGAACAGCGGCAGGAGGTGGTGCGCCTGAAAAGCACGGCCACGTAAGACGGAAAAGAGCCAGCCCTCGCGCCTTCCCCATAAAAAGGGAAAATGTGGAGGGCGCTGCTCATTTCGCCTGACTTCTCGCATCCCCTTCCTTGATTTCTGTCATTAAGGGAGGCGAGGCGGTGGCAGCACATGAGTTTGTCGTAGGGCTGCACCGCCGGCTTCGCAATTGGCTCCGGCTCCCTGATCCCTTTGCGAGGGTGATGGAGAACAGCAGGCCCTCGGGCCTATGGCTACAGGTGGATGGCTGCTGCAACGGCCCCTCCTGGGTGGTGGCCGAGTTCTCCACCGCTGGCTCTCTGTTCCTGACGCGGGGGTGGAAGTCGTTCGCCCGCTCCCGTGGTCTAAGGCAGGGGCAGCTTCTGCAGTTTAGGTACGACGGAGCTGCCACACTCTTCGTGAAGTTCTTCGGGGTCTCCGGCGGCCGCATCGAATGCTGCACGGAAAGTGAGAGCAGCAGCGGCACCGACTCCACCAGCGAGAGCGACGAAAGCTCCTCGCGTATCAAGAGCGAAGGCGACGACTCCGACTAGGCGCATAGTATTGCCCCAGTCGAGTCTTGAAGATGAGCTGCGCTCCGCCTAGGCTCCTCTCCTTAGTTCCTGTATCAAAACCGATGTAACCCCGTGGGGGCATGGAAGATATCTTTTGTATCCAAACATTTAGCAGTTGCTCTAGTTCATATTTTGAATGGACGTATGCATGTTGTTCTCCTTATTCCATCCTGTCTTTGCATGATTTTTGTACCCTACACTTGCCGGAGACTTGCCGGTGTGCACACCCTTACCGCAAGTACCTGTGGAACAAGTCCTCAGTAGCTTGCCGGAAGTGCCGCTGCCGGCAAGATCACGCTTGCCGATCACAAAGTAGCTACTTAGGTTGCTGAGCGGACTCGAAGTAAAGCAAGAGCTAGGTCGATTAAGGCAAGGTTCCTTAGCGTGCAGGTTTCTCATACAAAGGCCAAAATTGTTCAAGGAGAGCCGCAACTATAACAAAGAATTTATTTCAAAGTTTTGCAACTTAGCTCATTCCTTGCTGTACTTCTTGCCGTAGGGCGATATCTTGAACTCGTCTTTTGGTATCCATAAACCGTCACTCCCCCCGGGAAACTTGTACGCGAGGAATCCTTCCTTCCTTTAGGAAAAAGAAAGAAGAGAAAAGAGGAGGCTGGAACGTTGACGGTTCATTAACCACCTTATGCAAGGGAAAGACTGTAACACAAGACTACATGCAACACATAAATAAACATGCATTTGGACACATAATTGTGAAACACTTAGTTCTATTTATTATGCACGGGATCTGCGCCCGGCTTTGTACAAAGGTTTACATGCCTTGACGGCAAACTTGTACAAAATAGGTTGCCGGGCAGCCCAGCAATCGCGCCTTACGGGTAGAACTTACGAAGATGCTCAATATTCCATGAGTTAAGCACCGGAGTGCCATCTTCGGTCTCTAGGCGGACTGCGCCGGGCCTAGAGATTCGTACTACCCGGTAAGGGCCCTCCCACTTTGGTGTCAACTTGTTTTTACCCTTCGTGGATTGAATCCGACGAAGAACAAGGTCGCCTTCCTCAAGGTTCCTGGCATTCACTTTGCGGCTATGGTAGCGGCGCAAAGCTTGCTGGTACCGTGCAGCATGGACAGCAGCCCGGAAACGATCTTCCTCAAGGAGCATGGCATCGTCGCCAAGACTCGAGGTGACCTATATTTGAGTTCTGTGGGGAGCACCGCTTCTGCACCATACACAAGGGAGAAGGGTGTCTGGCCAGTGGCTCGATTTGGTGTCGTTCTGATTGACCAAAGAACCGCCGACAATTCTTGCACCCAGCGCCTCCCACACTGGTGCAGCTTGTCAAAAGTCCTAGTCCTTAAACCACGTAGCACTTCCGCATTTGCCCTCTCTACCTGCCCATAGCTCCTTGGGTGAGCAACGGAGGCATAGCAGATCTTATTTCCAAGTTCTTGGCAATATGCTGTGAAGGCGCGGCTCGTGAACTGGGTGCCGTTGTCGGTAATGATCCTGTTGGGTACACCAAAACGGGCAACCAATCCTTTGAGGAATTTGATAGCTGATTATGCCGTCACCTTTCTCACTGGTTCTACTTCAGGCCACTTTGTAAACTTGTCGATTGCAATGTACAAGAATTCAAATCCCCCGGTAGCACGGGGGAAAGGGCCGACAATGTCGAGCCCCCAGACCGAGAAGGGCCAGGAAAGAGGGATGGTTTGGAGGGCTTGTGCTGGTTGGTGGATGTCCTTGGAGTGGAACTGGCATGCTTCGCACCTGATAACCACCGCCAAGGCGTCTTGAAGGGCCGTCGGCCAGTAGAATCCTTGACGGAATGCCTTGCCGACAAGTGCGCGTGACCCAATATGAGAGCCGCACATCCCTTCATGTATTTCTTCCAACAGCCTTTGTCCATCTTTTCGGGAGATGCATTTCAATTTTACCTCGTTTGGTCTCTTCCTGTACAAGGTGATGTCAATAAACTTATACATCCTTGATTGACAGGCCACTCTTTCTGCATCTTCTTGCTCATTGGGAAGGTCTCCTGTCTGGAGGAATTGGACAATCGGCTGCGCCCATGCCGGAGCCTGTGGCTCGACGACAAGGACTAAAGGCATTTCTTCCTCTGCGGGAGCGCTTGCTTCGACGGCAAGGATCTGGCTTGTCGGATGCTGCGGCTCAGCGGCAAAGGGCGGCTTGTCGGTGGTATCTGCTTTCTTGGCGGCTACGGGTAGCTCTACCGGAAAGTAACCATCAACATCTTGTTTTCTTTTCTTCGCCAGCTTCGATGGTGTAACGGATGGCTGAGTGAATTGGAGCACAAAAGTTCCTGGTTCCACAGGCGTCTTTTGGGCGGCAAGATTTGACAGGTAGTCGGCAATCTCATTCCGGGTACGAGGAACATGCTTTGCTTGCAGACCGTCAAAGTGCTCTTCCAACTTTCTCACTTCATCGACATACGCCTCCATCAAAGGGCTTTGGTAATCTTTGTTGACCTGCCTCACCACAAGCTGCGAGTCACCTCTGATAATCAGTTTCCGGATACCGAGGTCGATTGCAATGCGCAGACTGGCAAGCAAACCCTCATACTCAGCAGTGTTGTTGGTGGGCTGCTCCCTGGGGAAGTGCATCTGGACCACGTACTTGAGGTGCTCTCCGGTGGGTGCGATAAGTAGCACACCGGCACCGGCGCCTTTCAGTGTGAAAGCACCGTCAAAGTACATGACCCAATCGTTAACTGTTTCCTTGCTGGGTAGAGAGGTCTCTGGTTTTTCTTCATCTGGCGTTGGAGTCCATTCTGCACTGAATTCCGCCAAGGCTCTGCTCTGGATCATCGAGGTGCTCTCAAATTTCAGATCGAAACTTGATAACTCCAATGCCCACTCCACAATCCTTCCGGTTGCCTCTGGATTTCTCAAGATGCATTGCAAAGGAAAGCGAGTGACAACGGTGACTGGGTGTGCTTGAAAATAATGGCGCAGCTTCCTTGAGCCCATGAGAAGGACAAAAAGCAACTTTCGCCCACCAGAGTACCTTGACCTAGTGTGGCGCCCCGCCTGAAAATAACTCTGGCGTGCGCGTTTACAACAAGTATCATGAACATAGGCACAACTGTAATAAGAATATATTTATTAGCCATTGTGGCTTGAATAAATACATCATGGTTACAAAGATGGGGCAGCGGAAAAACACTAACTAAGGCAGCACAGACTTGGAGAGGCTCCAATCCACAGGGATCTGACTGGGTTACTCTTCTAGCCCGCGAACGCTCCCGCTCCTCGACGGATCCTTAGCTGATCCTGGCCACGTTGAAGGCCGCTGAGTACTTTTGAATGTACTCGCAAGCAAACCAAATAACATATACACCAAGCAATGTAATTCATGGCATTCAGGCATGCATTTGTTATCTTAACAATATTAGTTATCAGGTTACGGCAGCATTGTCTAGCAAAATAACTACTAAAATGAGGACAATAAGGTAGAGCATAGCAGTAAATGCAATTGATCAAGTTTATTCCCATAATCCCTCCGGATCCAAGTTCTTATGGTCATTCGACCCTCTCTTTCATAGCCATTCCATGGCTAATATCTCAACTTCCGGACATTATCCGATGTCCAGGCATCTGTGCTATAAATCTGACAAAGCTTACCTTATCTGGTTCGTTCTTAGCAATCATTTGGTTAACTCCTCCAGACTCGACACAGACCAAATAGTGTGACCTAGTACAAGCTGTGTCCCATGACCGAGGACGCGGCTATTTGAATAGATTTACACTCTGCAGAGGTTGCGCACTTTACCCACACCATGGAGCTCTTGGCCTCGTACTTTAGTACATGTTCCCATTCGGGTGGACCGGTGCTGCTCCAACAAAACTTGTCTGCTGCCTGGCACTCTTACGGTCCCACCGACAATCATACCCCTTCCGGGTCATGCCCTGGGTGGCCCCTATGTCACTCCTGACACCTGCCACCATCGTGGCCAAACTAAACTGTCCCAAACGGGGACCCTGGATCCATATAACTTGGGCTCACAAGGTTATCGCCGCCTACCGGGCCAGGGTAGCACGCACGCATAACCTTCCCTCTTTGGAGGTACCGGTAAGAGGCAAGACAATAGACCAAGTTAGGGCCTTCCCATAAAGGCAAATGTGGCTGCAATGATGAGCTCGGTTCGGTGGCACTATGACTCGATCCAGCCGATGGAGGAGGTGGTCATTATTAAGTCACATTCTTTATCATCGCAATAATAGTAACAATGCATGATGTAGCAACTATGGAAACGTAACCACCTATCTCCATATAATATCACAATGGGTCATTAGTGCAACAATGTTTAAATGGCTTTACCACTTTACAAGTTTTAGTTGTAGGTTACGACCATCCGAACCCTTGTATGAAACCGACAAATAAGTCAGTAGCCACCAGAACGGTCTTTACAACTCAGATCTGGGACATTACTGAAATAACTCAACCACTGCTTAAGACGGCTGAAAAGCAGCTCAGAGGATGAGACAGTGTTGATAAAAAGAATGTAGTGGTTCCCTAAGACGACCGAAGAACAGCTCAGAGCATGGGGTCACCGCTACAAAAAGAAACTCAACAGCTGCCCGAGAGGGCCGAAAAGCAGGTCAGAACACGGGACAGTTGTTGAAAAGAGAAATATAAAGTTGGCATCCACCCCGAACGGCCGGAAGCAGCACAGAACACATGCGTGGTGCCGTCACCAAAAACAGGGCAAGCAAGGGTTCATCAGAGTCACATACAGCTCACCACCATGCATCCGGGCATCAGCATGTTCATTAATTAAACACACAAGAATAACATAGAAGCAATGCTTTAGGGCATATATCTAATGGTCGGCTTGCCTGGGGGTCGAGGACTGCTCCGGGAAGGAGTGCGATCATCTTGCGAAAAGATCTGCTGGAAAAGTTTCTCTCTCGAACGGGCTGAATATAGGGCAGGGGCAATATGGTCATTTTAGGATTGTGACAACCTCATGCAAATGATGTCATCGGAACGGGCTCGATGAATAGAGAACATGGGCTTTGGAATCACCTGATTGGGAGTTGTGAGTGAGAAGATGGAGGGGTTTTTCTGCCAGGGACCTATTTGCAAATAAAATATTTATCCTCGGGCCCTTAACAGTTTTTCTGTTGGAAAAGATGAAAGTGCACTGTGCACTTGGGCTCCATGGGCCGAAAGCGACCGACGCCTGGGTGCTGACTGAGCCGCGCAGCCGTTGCTGCTGCTCCATTAAAAAAACGGAGGAAGGCTGAGCCGTTGACGACTGGGGCCCACCTGCAGGTTCGCCATCCTCCTTGTGTGCGCGCCTGGCCGAGGAGAGGGGCGATGCCGACGGCGATTGCTGGTGATTCTGGCCATCCCTCGCGGAGCTCGGCCTACCGGCGTGTTCAGGGGACCAAGGCAGACCCGTCCCTGGGTGGCGCGGTCGCCGAGGAGGTCGGAGGCGAGCGGGGCGTCTCCCACGGCGGACGGCGGTGGTGGTGAGCTCGGGGCCGAGGATATGACCTGCCCCGGAGCAAAATGAGGGCGGGGAGGATGATGTGGTGATGGTGGTGGTCGGGTGAGGTGGCGAGGTGGAGCGGGGACGGCCTAGGTGCCGCCAATTCGAGCGGGGCAGCGGCGGCCATGGCGGCTAGAGAGGAGCAAGGAGGGACTCCGGTGCTCGAGGAAGGGGCTGGGGCTTCTGGTGATGCGGGGAGGCTCGAGGAGCGCTATTTATAGTCGCGGGGAGGACCTCTCGACGTCGGCCGGAGCTTCGGGATGCCGGTGCCGTGGCCGTGCTCGGGCGGAGCACCTCCTTTCGGCACGCCCGACCAGTGAGCAAGCTTCCAGGGCCAGCTGGGGATGGATAGGAAGCCGTACACCATCGCAGACGTCGGCAGAAGGCGACGGCAAGGGCACAGGGGAGGGAATCGACCGGAGACTAAGCAGAGCTCTGTTTTGGCTAGGTCTTGCGTGGTCACCACGGGTGACACGTGCTCTGGAGTGCACCTGCGCATCCCACCTTGTCAAACATGTTGTTCACTGGTCATAGAGTTGACATCAACGGCTGGAATCAAGTGGAAGGCTGAGAGGTGAGAGATTTGGCAGGAAGTTGTTTCTAAACAGAAACTTAGATTGACTTTTTTGGAGAAATGGCTGGAGGGATGGAGTTGGATCTTTGCCATGCTGAGATGTGGTAGAAAGGAGTAGATGCTGGCAAAATTTGAAGTCATTTGGACCTTGTTTGCATGCACTTCCTGCACAATGCAAAATTTGGTCCAGAAAATGGATTTTGAAGCTGTGCTCAAATGGCTGAATGGATTGGGCTGAAATTTGGTGCAGAGTGATGATTTAGGAGCATAAAGGTACTGGTAAAATTTCATACCATTTGGGTACAACAAAATGATACTTCCTTCACAGAGCTAGAATCTGGACTGAAGCTAGATGGAATTTTTGGGAGGGAATGGCTAGACAAAATGATATGAGTTTTTGCATGCTCACATCATATAGGGAATGTGAGGTCCTGGATTAATTTCAAGAACTATGGAGCAATCTAATATATGGTTGCTTCACAATCTCAAAATTGGTCCAGAAACTAGAATTGGATGATGTGCTCAAAATATGAACTATGGAACTTGGGTTCTTGATGGAAATGGTGAAGATATGGATAGGAGAAGCTCCACAAATTATTTGGGATTTTTCCTGGCTACCAAAATGGTAGTCCCTTTAGAAAGTGCCCAAATTGCAATATTGACTTTAAATAGGAAAATGCAATTTCCCCTATTTAATTATGGCCAATATTTTTATGGGAGCTCAATATGATCACAAAGTTCTCCACAAGTTTTCATGAACTTTGGAGATGGATAGATATTTTCCTGGATTTAATTCCTTTAACTGGCAGAAAAAGGAATTAATTTTAAATGAAAAATATTGCAAATGACTTGGCAATATTTTTTGCATATCCAGGGTTTATAGAGATAGGATGATCACTGGGAAAAGTTTGGGAGGCAACAGATCAAAGGAAATTGGGGGTTCCTTTGTAACTGCCGGAATTAGGGTTTCCTTTTCGACAATTCGGAAGGTAGGGTTTCGGTGGCAAAATCCTGAGAATATTGTAGGGGAACGCGATAGAAAACAAAAAAATTCGGTACAACGAGCACGCCCAGGATCACTATGGAGATGCATACAAGGTTTGATCTTTTCGTTACCGACTCGTAGCGCAGCGGAAGTAGAGTCGATGACGATCGGCGGTGCAGATCCCTGCAGCTAGGATTTTACAACCTCTCAACCGCGAGGATGTTCTCCCTCGTCTGCCCCTCGGACAGCCCTCCGGGAGGCAGTCGGACAGTCCCTCGGACGATGTCACGGACAGCCCTTCGGGAGGACGCTCGAAACTCGGACGGTCACTCGGACAGCCCTTCAGGAGGACACTCGAAACTCGGACGGTCACTCGGACAGCCCTTCGGGAGGCACTCTCGAAAAGCCCCTCGGGCAAAAAGATCGAACCTACGACCTCTCTACAGGGTTGCACACATACGGTGTCATCTATCCGGCAGGGCTTCGCCGTCCAGAACTAGTTCCCACCGGAACCCAGACAGCTTTTTGGCTCTACGAAACTATTTCGCGGGGAGGGAGAGAAGAAGCCAGATCATTGCAATGGCATGTGTATGTGAGAAAGAGTGAGTGTGGAGAGTGCCTCTCCACCTCTATTTATAGGAAAACCCAAGGGGTGGGGTGGCTCCCAAAATACCAAAATGCCCTCAGATTTTTTCACACTATTCATAATAGTGTTTCCACTATTCATGAGATATTTTTTCCCAATAGTGTTTCCACTATTCGTGGGATATTTTCTCCCAATAGTGTTTCCACTATTCATAATAGTGTTCCCACTCTTCATGAAACATTTTTCGCGACCGTTTAATCCGAAAATATTTCTGTAGGTCTTAGAACATTTCCAGTACCCACTAAAATAATTTTGGACACGTTCCAAAACAATTCCGGATTACTGATTTTCATCTGCGAAAAGCAACCAAGGCGGTTCCGGCAGCTCCGGAACATTTCCGGGTTTTTTTCTCCGGAAAAATCCCAGAAGTTTCCAGAACAATTCTGGCACCCCCCAAGAATTTCCAGGCGTGTGCCGAAACCAATTTGACTTAATGGTATACCCTGAAACAACTTTTCAGTTTTACCAAAACTATTCCGGTGTTCTCTCTACGGAACTTTTCCGATGTCTCCGAAACTTTTCCGGTGACTTTCTCTCAGACTCCCTGTCTAGTATTCAGCAGATAGATGACCCTTAAGCGTGTGACCCTATAGGTTCGGTGAAGTATAGACATGACCGGAACACTTTTCGATCAATGATCAACATCGGAGCCGTGGACACCCATATTGACCCCTATACCCACACGAATAAATATTCGAGTGAACCTCCAGTTGCTGTGTGCTATTCCTGTTGCTTCGCGATATGTTACAAACACCCGTGGTGAGACTTATCGACATCCCCGTGGATTAACAACTTGTCCACTATGCCAGTTACCTCGTTACCGGTTTTGTTCTCTTTTCTCGTTCCCGTGTTCCGGCATCCCTGTGATCAAATCACATTGTGTCTGGCCAGACGATGGTGGATACCGTAACACCGAGAGGGCCCAGAGATATCTCTCCATCGTCGGAGGAGCAAATCCCAGTCTTGAGCTATCAAGTTACTTGACATACTTTTCCATGAACCCGTAAGCCGCCGTAATAGCCACCCATTTACGGATGACGTTTAACAAACCCCAAAGTTCATGAAGCAAGCATGAAAAAACTCGATACTCTCATGGTCTAAGGAATTATGCAAACGTTAACTTTCTCTGTGTTATTAACCATTAACTTGTGACGAATGTATCTCATAGCATAACATCAATTCGGGTCGATTCAACCACAAGTGTTCTACTAACATTGTGACCTCAAAGTTGCCGGCATAGTCATGCCCATGATCAGGAAAACAGAACCATCATGCAACACTTGAGCTAGTCTTAGAGGCCAGACTAGGAATACATTTTACCGTTTAATATTCCACACGTGCATATGAGTCTTCCTCCGAGCCTCGTGGTTATTCTAGACTCGAGAACCATAGCAGTTATAGCACGGAATATAAACTTAATTATGAATATGGGGATAAATAATAACATTTATTATTGCCTCTAGGGCATATCACCTACAGACTCCCACTTGCACTAGAGTCAATAATCTAGTCAATGCTGAAACACTTTACACGTATGGCATACCGGTGTAAAATATGCTTCGCTTGTGGTATAGCCTGATGTCCAACGGATCTGACAACTTCAGTTCCGTGTGTATCTTTGCATCTCCTCGCGTTTTCACGCTTTCACAAAATTCATATTTTGTGTGGACTTGTGATGCGGAGCATCCTACGGACATCACCAGTCAAGAGTCCGTTTGGCAAGTGACACGTGCCCCATCTACTTCACATACATAAAGGTGAATCACCTCCTTTACACGTGTTCACTTGTGCCCTTCGAGGATGGTATACTACTTGACACTCCTCTCGTGTGCATGCGTACGACTACACCATCCGTGAAGGAAGCGTGGAAGAGAAGACGTAAGAAAGGAGAAGAAGATGGCGCGGCTGCTGAAGCCGGATCATCTGGGCCACCTCCCGGATCATCCGGGTAACCCCATCCGAGGACACCCGAAGTGGAGCCCTAAAGCCGGATCATCTGGGCCCCAGGCCGGATCATCCGGACGGAGCCGAACGTCCGGACCTGCACCCGGACATCCGGACCACCTGCAGCTGCTACGACGCCTCCGGACGATCCGGACGGTCGCCCGGATCATCCGGACCCCTGACGCCCAGATCATCCGGACCACCTTCCGATCATCCGGACCACGCCTGCGTGTGACTTGGGCCGAAGCCCATGTACCCCTTCGCCCCCTAGACTATATATACTCCCTCTCCCCCAACGTTTTAGGGTTAGCAAAGTAGTTGGCTCTTGAGATAGAGCTTTGCTCATCCACCTCTCCCCCATGGAGATCAAGAGCTCCATGGCCCCCATGTGAGAAGATCCACTCCGGATTCAAGACCTCGACTCCTTCGCGGATCGGGATGAACTAGCTACCGTTTGTATCGTCCTTTGTTAGATTTGGACCGTGAATCTCCCCATGTGTATGTGGATTTAGCACATGTGTGATTGTTTCTTGTCTATTTGAGTGATTCCTCTCGTTTTTCCCTCTCGTGTTCTTCGTGTTTTCGCAGGATCCGCTCCAATCTTGAAAGATCGACACCATTAGGGTTCCACCCTACATCATCTTGGATCAGAGCCACGTTGATCACGAATTTGGAGCCTTCCCCATCGTTTTCTAGCCTGTTTTTATTGTGTTTTTGTCCCAATTCGAAAATCCCCACCAAAAATAGCCCTCCCAATTATTATTTTTTGTGATTTGTTGGTTTGATGAATTTTTGTTGATTTTGATCCGTGGATTCGTTGTGTTGCAAGTGGATCTAGCATTCCCCCACCTCACCACCACGAAATCACTCCAAATTTTTCTTTTCCCCATCAATTTTGACCCACGAGATCGAAAGTTTCCGTCCAAATCGCCTTCCCGAGAGCAAATCCCGAGCAGAGTTGACCTGCCCAGATCATCCGGACAAGGTCCCAGATCATCCGGACATTCCCCGGATCAGCTGGGTGCCCTTCCGGACGTCCGGATAACCCACGTACCCGAACAACAGTACCAGAGTTGACGAACCCGGATCATCCGGACGTGCTCCCGGACCATCCGGACATTGCCCGGATCGGCTGGACCTACTCCCGGATGTCCGGGTAACACTGAAACTGACACGGCTGAAATCTTGTTTTGGCCATAACTAATTCATCCGAACTCCGATTTTGACGTTCTTTAGCTCGTTTTGTAGCTATTGACATCCCCCATCCCACAAAAATACTTTATCCACCATTTGACTCCATCATAATTTGTCATATTTGGCATCTTTGCCTAGGCCCTCCACCATATCATCCGCCATCCACCATAGCCTTCCGCAACCTAACCCGTTGTGATCCTTATAGCATTTGTGGTTGCTTGATTAGTGACTCGGGTCTCCTAAGGTGTTTCGGCTACTTAGGGACGGTTACTACTCCATCCACCATAACTTTCACATGACCACCCACCATTCCTCTTCCGCTACATTAACCCATTTGACATTTGACGTTTGAGATTTTGAGTTCGCGATTTTTCCGTTTCCTAAGGTGTTTCGGCTAATTAGGAACGGTTCGACATCGAGAACACCGCCACTCATCATCGCCACGAGGTCGTCATCGACATTGCCACTTCACCATTTTGACACCATCAACCGTAAGCAAGGGACGGTAACTTCGACGACACCATTGTATATTCCCCTTGCCATTGCATTGTTAACCCCTAGCCCATTTTGCGTCACTTGCCTATCGAGACTAGCCTTTGAGTATTGCCGGCAACGTTACTTGTGCACATTAGTGATCATCGATCCGCCCTTCCATTGCATACATAACTCATCTTGGTATCATCATATCATCTCTTGTGTCACAAGATTGTTCCCGCATATACACACTTGCTATCTTGGTTTGAGCATTTCGCATAGTGGCCATATAAAAAGCTTTTAAGCAAAAAGAAAGAGAAAGCAAAGAGCTTGTGAGCAATAGCCATAGCATACCGCCACATTGCATATCCTATACCATCATTGCTCATCTTGGATCATTGTGTGCGAGACACCGGGAACCATACATACATAGCATACTTGGGATAGAAGTCGACACGTTTTGTTTCTATAGATTGTGCACAAGTTCGTATCCACCTATTGAGCAATCGTGCTAGCGTCTCTCTAGCATTGTGCAACACGAGCATTTTCCGTGGATTTCACATTTTGAGCTCATTCCTTGGTTGCACGACCCCATCTATCTATCCGTGTGTGTGTTTCCGTGTGCCACTCTTTGCTATTGGTCTACTTGTTTCATTTGCGAATTTGTGAATCTCTTTCAACATTATTGACTCTTACTAACAATTGCATCAAATTTTTGTGCCACTATCCTCACCAAGCTACTCCATAAGCTTTACTTGTGTAGGTGTGAGAATAGACAAGATCCGGTGCCAATTGTGCTACTTCCATAATACATTATTGAGTGATCATTGATCCATCTTCAACGTTGGATAAGGTACATTTGGTCTAGTTCTTTCCTTTCTTCCACTCACATTTTTGCTTGAGCATGATGGATAGGCAAAGCACATCTACTGCGGTCTACACCAACAACGACGAGTTTGATGGACGAAAAACTTCATCGACGCCAAGATGCAAGCTCACAAGGAGGAGCTCATAGCCCTCATCAAGACCGCCAAGAGGTCTTCCTCATCTTCGAGAAGACGCTCAAGTGCACATGCTTCCGAGCTACCATCTCCGGCCAGGTCACATCGGCATCGACACCATCACTGACGAGAACGTGAAGGTCAAGAGCTCAACACCAACCACCGCTCCACGACTTCACCATCTACCTTGGCATCTTCGCCAAGCGACTTCAAGGCATCTTCGCCTTTGGACATACGACATCTTTGCCAACAAGCACCTCAAGATTACGCTCAAGAGAAGCTCCCCAAGCTCAAGTCCGCGACTTCCACGAGCTACTACGACCTCGACACCGACCACGAGCTTCCTTTCTATGGGACTCAAGACCCCGAGGAGTATCTCGAGCGGGAACGCAAGATGGACGACTACCTCAAGCTACATCAAGTCTCCTACGAAGATCAACTGAAGTGTGCCACAAGTAACTTCCACGACTATGCGTCGACATGGTGGCTTCATAAACCTTCGACAAGCTTCGACATGAGTTGGCCCAAGACGAAGAAAGGGATGCGGCGAGAATTTTTGCCTTCCACCTACACGGCACATCTTCGACGCCAGTTGGAGAACACCATCCAAGGATCCAAGTCCATTGACGAGTACTTCAAGGAGATGAAGAAAGCCTTGCGACGAGCCGGTGTGGACGACCCCATTTCGATGAAGTTCCACTTCATGATGGGATTGAACAACGACATCTCCAAGACTATCTTCCTTGACAACTACAAGTCCCTCGACGACAACTACTTTGGTGCTCTCAAGGCGGAAAAAGAACTCAAGAAGGCCAAGGCTTCTCCACCCCAAGCACACTTCGCGACGACCAAGCTACAAGACGGTGAGCATGAGGGTAGTACCACCACAATGTCCAAGCCCGACGCGCTCCAAGACGATGCTCCCAAGTTCGACATCCCCGCCATCCCTCTTGGTGGCATTGACGATGCCGAGTCTACCATGACTCTTTTTGAAGACGGCGCGGCGACGACTACGACTACGGAGCCAATCAAGGACCAAGTTTTGAAGGCGAGCGACAAGGTGGCGAGCAAGGATGATGCTTCCATCTTTGGAGGCGAGAGTGATGATGTGCCATCTTCGGCCTTCATCCACGACGACGGCGATGATGACTTGAGCGACTTGTGCCACCATATTGAGAGTGCGAGCGAGTTCACCACTAGCCCCACATATGATGAGATGCTTCAATTCCCATGTGGGGAGAGCCACAACCCCCACCACTTGAGTGAGATGAGTGACTCCACCATATGTGAGTTTGAGTGCACCTATGTTGAGGGAGTGAGTGAGCCACCACATAGAGAGAGTGAGATAGTTGATAGGTCTTGTGAGGCCATTTGCATTGCTAACAACTTGACCTCTACCTCTATTGTGTCTTATCATTTGGTGCTAGGTCCCATATATGATGACGCGCCGATCCACGACGACTTCGTCCTTCCATTGGACAAGACGATGGCCATGGTGGACTATGATGCACCCCCCACATGGTTCCATCACGACGAAGATGACCACAATTTGGTCCTTGCCACCTCACCTACACCACATGAGTGGAATGAGAAAGGTAACATAGGTGAAGGTGATGCTCTTGTCCCACTAGTGGACATTGATTGCTTGCATGATGTCGATCCTCCTATTAACACGCTTCATGCTAGTATGATTTCCCCATGCGATGATTTGCCCATTTATGATGAGTTTGATGATTGCCATGTGGAGTCTCTTAGTTGTGATGCCATGTTGCATAGGATTTCTTGTGATAATTCTCTTGGTCACATCATGTTTGCAACCCCTCTTGACTTGTCACATGCTATGCATGAGATATCCCATATGTAATATTTGCAATCTCATCGTAGTGACTATGCATATGCAATTAAAATAAATCCCATTTGCATTTATGGCATAGATGACGAGCCCATTGTTATTGGCATTTGTTTTTCTTGTGATGATATTGATATGCTCCCTTTGCAAAATTTGTGCATTTCATCTCATATGCCATGCCATGACCACCTAGCTTCGGACATGCATTGTTTGCCATGTTATCCATTTTCTCCATATTATGCTTCCGCTATTGCTCATGAGGCGACCCCCATAGTTTCCTCATACATGTTAGGAGATTTTGACCCATCTTATGAATTGCATGATTCCCATGATTGTGTGCACCATATGCATCACATGCATGACAATGCTTTTGATGTGACACGCACTTGCTATAATTTGCATCCCCATCGTGTTATACACAACAACTATTCTTTCATGATGGATGACATGTTTCTCTACCGTGCCTCAAATTTCTTTGAGCATTGCTTGTTTTGTGCTAACTCTCACGTGCACATACACATCATGATGGATGATGTGTACATTTACCACGCACACACTTTGTTTCGTTTGTCCCCATGTTGTGTAGGTACACATGCTTCCTCGTCGACCTCGCAAGCGCAAGAGTTGACGAAACGAGCTCTAAAGAGCAATGATGAATTGGGATCCCGAGGATTGTCATTCCCACCGCTCCCTTCACGCAAAGCCTTCGCGCATTTCTTCTACATGGCCCTCACATGGTTATGGGTTATTGTTCATTACATCCTCTATGCCCATATTGCCATGTTCACTTTGCATGATATGCTCACTCCTATGCCTTTGCCATGCATTTGTGACCCATACTTTGCATTACACATGATCCTTGATTCTAGTACTTATATGTGTATTTGCATGCTTGGTGGAGATATCAATTGTTATTGCCATGCTTGCTTTGTGCCCCATGCCTATGATGCTGATTTTGCCATGCTTTCTTTTCGAGCTTTCGATATGTCATGTGCATTGTCTATACATACTAGTTGCTCACATGACATGATTGCCATGATTTCCTCTAGTGTGTTGCATCTTCGCTCCACTAGTTTGCACGACATGATTACCATGATTGCTTGCCTTGTTGCATCACCGATGATTCATACTTGCTCGTTTCATGCGGTTGATAGCACCTATTCCCATGCTTTGCACATGATTGATATTGACATGCATCATGATATATATGCCTTGTATGTTGCATCGAACATGATTATACCATGCTATTCCCATGTGTTTGATTGCAACAATCCCATAACTTCATATATGCCATGCACCTATGATTGTCACATGCTTGACTTGATGGCCTCACACATGATGACCAATTGCTCTTTCTATTGTGTTGAATGCCACACTATCGTCACTACACCATATGCACATTATGCTTGGATTGTCTTGCACTTGACCAATGTGTTTAGACATCTCATCTTCTTCGGTGTTGTGCATGATTCATATGCCTACCATCGACCATTTACTGAGCACTTTGTGCATACTTGCTATGACCTTCTGGTAGATACCTTTGATTGTGCTCAATTAATATGCTTACATGACATGCCACTATCCCTTGTCACACAATATGCTATGCATGATGACGACACTTGTTGGGTGAATCACCACTTGAATGTTTGGTTTTGCACTAACGCTAACCACATTTGTTTTTCCAAGTGTTTGTTATCCTTGCTCCTTTCGAAGGAATCACAAGATGGTGCGACATTGGAGAGTGCCCATTTCGAACATCAAGATGACAAATGCTTGGTGATCGTCCACTTCTACATGGCGACGACATCTCTTTCCCATGGTGATTTGGATTTTGATCCGAGGACGGATCTTTCCCAAGGGGGAGGGGGTGATGCGGAGCATCCTACGGACATCACCATGTCAAGAGTCCGTTTGGCAAGTGACACGTGCCACATCTACTTCACATACATAAAGGTGAATCACCTCCTTTACACGTGTTCACTTGTGCCCTTCGAGGATGGTATACTACTTGACACTCCTCTCGTGTGCATGCGTAGGTATTACCGGAGCTACACCATCGACGAGGAGGAGCGCAAGCGCATGTGTACGACTACACCATCCGCGAGGGAAGCGTGGAAGAGAAGACGTAAGAAAGGAGAAGAAGACGGCGCGGCTGCTGAAGCCAGATCATCCGGGCTCCCAGCCGGATCATCCGGGCCACCTCCCGGATCATCCGGGTAACCCCATCCGAGGACACCCGAAGTGGAGCCCTGAAGCCGGATCATCCGGGCCCCAGGCCAGATCATCCGGACGGAGCCGAACGTCCGGACCTGCACCCGGACATCCGGACCACCTGCAGCTGCTACGACGCCTCCGGACCCCTGACGCCCAGATCATCCGGACCACCTTCCGGATCATCCGGACCATGCCTGCGTGTGTGACTTGGGCCAAAGCCCATGTACCCCTTCGCCCCCTAGACTATATATACTCCCTCTCCCCCAACGTTTTAGGGTTAGCAAAGTAGTTGGCTCTTGAGATAGAGCTTTGCTCATCCACCTCTCCCCATGGAGATCAAGATCTCCATGGCCCCCATGTGAGAAGATCCACTCCGGATTCAAGACCTCGACTCCTTCGCGGATCGGGATGAACTAGCTACCGTTTGTATCGTCCTTTGTTGGATTTGCACCGTGAATCTCCCCGTGTGTATGTGGATTTAGCACATGTGTGATTGTTTCTTGTCTATTTGAGTGATTCCTCTCGTTTTTCCCTCTCGTGTTCTTCGTGTTCTTCGCGGGATCCGCTCCAATCGTGAAAGATCAACACCATTAGGGTTCCACCCTACATCAACTTGGCTTTGTATATATGTGAATCACAGGTCAAACCTTGATTCCTCAGACTGAGCTATGGAGCAACTATCTGCAATAGTGTTCCATTGACCAAAGCCTTCTTGGAACCACTAAGTTCATGAATGAACTATATGATTCAACATGTTCTATGTCGCTTCTAAAACGTTAACATACTTAGCCTTTGTTATAGAAATCGCCACAATAACTTGTTTGGAACAATTTCCAACTACCGTGCCACCATATTGTGTATTACACAAAACCCTTAACTTAAATCGAAAATCGCATGGAGCATTGATGAAGACTGTATCGATGTAATTACTTACAACGAGCACTTCATAATCTCTGCTTTCGAGAAAACATGTCATCAGTGCTACTTTAGTACTTAATGACATTTTTCACTGTTGTCCCATGATCAGTACTTTGATCACTTTGGTATCTATACTCGCAACAGCTTTGGGAGTATCGGACATATCTGGTTGTTTTACATACCATGGAATACATGATTAATCCAAACACAAGAGTGTATGGAATCTCCATCATGTATTTTGCTCATCAGTGTTTTGGGACACCGAGTCTTGCAAAAACCCTTTCCATGTGACTTCGGCAAGAATCACTCCTTGGCATTTTAATGCTAAACTGTTTTAGCATCTTGTCAATATGTATTTTTGGCTTTAGCTCTATCAGGCAATTTTATCTCGCAGATAATTATGCCTAATACCGAGGCTACTTAGCCTAAGCACTTCATCGAAAACTATTTTCAATGAAGTCCTAATTCGTGTCAAGAAATTTATATTATTTCCAATCAACAATGTGTCAAGCACACAAGGTTTTTAGAAATATTATTATGCTCCCACTTACTTTCTTGAAACCACAAACATCTTCGTTATCCATTGATGAAATCAAACTCTTTTGACTATTTCATCAAAAATGAAGATTCCAACTCCATTCTGCTCTCTTCTGCCCATTGCTGGAACTCTGAAGTTTGCATACTTACTAGCATCCTCTGGATTGACAAAATACCTTGGACTGTATCACATGCAAGTCCTAGGTTGTATTTTCATCTTATGGAAATCCTTTTGGCATCCATGTAACATATCTCATGATTGAAATATGTATCAATTGCTAGTTTAACCCGAACCGACTTTAAGCATCGCTACGGAGAGACAATCTCGCCGTAGTTAATTCCTTGAATTTGTTATAAGCAACAAGTCGAGCTTTATGGATAAAACATTTTTATCCGTATCAGTTTATAGTTCCATTAATGTTCATTAGACTCTAAATCTTCCGAAGGGTTTATCAAGATATATAATCTTGATAAATTTATATGGAAACTATCTCGGATTATATTGGCATTTCGCCAATTCCGGAGTCAGGGCCCATCAACGCTTCCTTGTGAATCACAGGTATACTGTTGTCTAACAACAATATCTCGCTTGCGCACTTGAGAGGTTTGCATGAGTTTTGCCTAGTTGCAAGTTCGACCGAAGTCCATACATCTCATGTAGAGGCTTCCGTATCAGTTGCAGTAGGAAACTCTGGAATTACTTCCAAGGTTTCTTTTCTTTGAACTGATGACGAAGATACTGTTATCTCGTCGAGTTGCACTGTCCTCCTACTCACCTTTTTGCAAGAACCATTTTCTTCAAAAGCATACCGTTTTGTGGCAAAACCTTTTGCCTCGGTATAGTGGTGGAGGAATTCCCAATAACATGGGATAACCTACAAAGCAGCACTTGTCTGATTTGGAATAGGTTTGTAAATATTTTACACAAGCCCCATATTCCAAATGTTAAGAAAAGACATAACATGGTTGGGGTTACCATACCATGGCGTCATTTCAACAGATTTGATGGTGCTCTTTTCAGTGTAAAAGCTGTAGTCTCTAAAGCATTACTTTTAAAAGGGATAATGGCAAATTGATTTATGTCATCTTTGATCTTACCATGTCATAAATGGTTTGATTACATCTTCACGGATATTCCCCTCACAGTGGTGCTCCGTGAGGTGTAAGTTATGAAACTCTTTTCACAACTCATCAGACAATCGCTAAACTTGTAACTCAAATATTCCTTTTCGCAATCAAATTGCAGAAACACAATTTTCTTGTTACAATAATTCCTACTTCATATTGAAAACCTTATGAATGATTTCAAAAGATCCAGACTTACGTCTCATCAAGTAAATATCCATATATCTACTTGAGTCATTTCTGAAGATAGATAAATCCACTGCTAGCAACAACATTTATCGGACCACATACATCAAAATGTATGATCACCAATAAGTTTGTTGCTCGTTCCTTATGGCCTATGAACGGTATTTCAGTCACTTCACTTTTTGGAGGAAAGTTGCAAGTGTCAGATGATTCATAATCAAACGACTTCAAAATCCATCATTATGGAATTTCCCCATGCGGGTTTCTCCAATGTGACCAAATGCAGTGCCACACATGTGTGGTATTCTCTTAGTCTTGAGACATTTAGCGTCAGTGTTATGGATGTATCATATTACCATCAATATTCATAACATACATCCCATTCATGATGGAAGTATGGCCCTTATGTTATTCATAACACTGAACAACAATTGTTCTTTTATGAACAACCCTTTTGCAACAAACATTATGCAATGGGCTAGAGTGTGTAAAAACTCTAAAATGAATTCATGAAAGTAAATACTGAGGTAATATATTATTATCAATATTCATAACATACATCCCATCCATGATGGAAGCATGGCCCTTATGTTATTCATAACACCGAACATCAAAAGTTCTCTTATGAACAACCTTCTTGCAAGATACTTTATGCAATGGGCTAGAGTGTATAAAAACTCTAAAATGAATTATGAAAGTAAATACATAGGTAATGTACCGAGTATAGCAACTTTTACTATGTTCCCAGCGCATATCTAAACCTCACTCCGGCAAGTCTTTTAGGCTGTAGTAGTTCTTGCATCGAGTCGCAGCAAAATGCAATCGAGCGGGTATCTTTTGTGATCAACTCACAATACCCAAGAATTAGTGACTAACAATTTAATCACAATTTCCAAGAACTATTTCTTTGACCAGCCTTGTATACATCAATAGCTTGTATGACTTTCATACATGAGCTGGACATTCCAGTCTTCTCTCTTTTTGCCTTTATACTTCTAACAGTTTAACTTTCAGTATTTCTCCTACTCTCAGAAGAAGCACTCAACTTAAGAGTGGCGTTAGCCCCGGACTTCCTAGGTGTGTAAGTCACACTAACACCCTTTGGACATTTTCTTTCTCTTTAAGTTGTTGTTTTATTCACCTTCATCATATGATAGGCGTTCTTCTGGATCCCTCTCGTATTAGTCAAATGCATAGTAAACACTTTTACTAATAGTTTGCAACAATCATTGCTTTGGATATCTCATATCTTTTAGCCTTTGTTTGTATCTGAAACTAATTTTCAGTTCCATGAATATCACATAGCTATCCCAAACTTTTGAAGTTCGGGTCTCATGGAAGCAAACATATTGCACTTGACCATAACGGAATTCTAGCTTTTGGATCAAAGGACGAGAGTCACATCATCCATAGCATTAGCGGGAGAATACCGAAAGCATGCGATAGGACAAAGTCCTTCTCGGCACTCTTGAGGACAATCCTCACATTACGTTACCAACCGTAAAGTTTTAACCAGATATTTAACAACTTATTCAATTTTAATAGGGAAGGTGGAAACGCGAGCCATTATTCTATAACTATTATGCAAATTTCACTTAGACAATGTTCATAATTAATTGCACTGAGAATTAAACAAGTTAATTCTACAGTGCGCTCCCACTCAAATCAATATCTCTCATAATTGATTGTGAGTGATACAAGACCCATATTACAATTCAACGCCAAGGATGCATCCATCTCAAGTGACGAGAATTGCAATCGGTAGGCCAACTTGCCAATCACATCTCTATGTGACTCTTGTTCATCTTTCGATGGGCGTGTTCCGAGCTCAGGACGATCAAGCCAGAACGTCAAGACAACCAAGTGATCTCGCTGTGAGGTCTCAACTCACCCGCCTCACACTTCTCTAATCGTTCGTACCCATGCATCCATGTGATACTCCGAAGAGATAGGTGCTGTGACGGTGCTACACTTGGGAGAACACTAACTACTTGATATTTTTTGTGAGAGATCACCCTAATAAAAAGCGACTACCGCGCAATCAAAAAGGGTGCATCATAAGGGATAAACATCTCAGGCAATACATAATAGCATGATATGGTATAGCCCTTTCTGACGGAGAAATCTTTTATTTCATCATGTTCGGCATTCGCGTCGGTGTTCACCTTCGCGAAGATTGCCACCACCTTGTCGATGCACCAGATAATATTGCTATCTCTATAGCTAATAAAATAAGTGCATTACTTAAGGTTGACACGCAGGTCATTAAAGTGACAATCATATGGCTCCAGCCATCATGCCGAATCATGACGCGCAGGTCATGTTAATTTACATTATATAGTCATCTCATACATAATCAAATTATTATGAGCACTGCTATACCACATCACATGCACATCCTACAAAACCAAGTTAGACGCCTCTAATTGGTTTATGCAAAATTTCATTTTACATGGCTTCTAAGGTTTCGAAACAAACCGAAGCTACCAACGTTCATCATCAAGTATGATTATTCAAGTCGCTAGATTAACTTTGCGGGGTGTATGAAACACGAGATAATAAAATCTCGAGCCCCATACTGAACTTTGTCATACGCATGACCCCCGTGCAGATCATATCTGCATTGCCCTTTTGTCTGCGAAATTTCATCTTTCTCTCTAACTATGGGGGAATTCAACGAACTGTTAGCACTTCGTTGATCAATCAGGATCGCGGATTGCCAGAACTTTGAAACTCCACCATGGTGTTATCAAGATCAGAAATATGCAAATTCCAGGGAAGCAACAAGAACATCGGGTAACAGATTTCATCTGCTACCCGCACAAATAATTATCAGCAGTAGAACTCGTCTACTACAAATTATATTGTGCAACACCCATACATCTCTATGCTAGATCGTAACCTGCATCTACGCATAGCACGGCTCATGATGCCACTGTAGGGGAACGCGACAGAAAACAAAAAATTTCGGTACAACGAGCACGCCCAGGATCACTATGAAGATGCATACAAGGTTTGATCTTTTCGTTACCGACTCATAGCGCAGCGGAAGTAGAGTCGATGACGATTGACGGTGCAGATCCCCGCAGCTAGGATTTTACAACCTCCCAACCGCGAGGATGTTCTCCCTCGTTTGCCCCTCGGACAGCCCTCCGGGAGGCAGTCGGACAGTCCCTCGGACGGTGTCACGAACAGCCCTTCGGGAGGACGCTCCAAACTCGGACGGTCACTCGGACAGCCCTTCGGGAGGACACTCAAAACTCGGACGGTCACTCGGACAGCCCTTCGGGAGGTAGTCTCGAACAGCCCCTCGAGCAAAAAGATTGAACCTATGACCTCTCTACGGGGTTGCACACATACGGTGTCATCTATCCCGCAGGGCTTCGCCGTCCAGAACTAGTTCCCACCGGAACCCAGACAACCTTTCGGCTCTACGAAACTATTTCGCGGGGAGGGAGAGAAGAAGCCAGATCATTGCAATGGCATGTGTATGTGAGAAAGAGTGAGTGTGGAGAGTGCCTCTCCACCTCTATTTATAGGAAAACCCAAGGGGTAGGGTGGCTCCCAAAATACCAAAATGCCCTCAGATTTTTTCACACGATTCATAATAGTGTTTCCACTATTCATAATAGTGTTTCCAGTATTCATGAGATATTTTCTCCCAATAGTGTTTCCACTATTCATAATAGTGTTTCCACTATTCGTGAGATATTTTCTCCCAATAGTGCTTCCACTATTCATAATAGTGTTTTCACTATTCATAATAGTGTTCCCACTATTCACGAAACATTTTCCGCGACCGTTTAATCCGAAAATATTTCTGTAGGTCTTAGAACATTTCCAGTACCCACTAAAATAATTTTGGACGCGTTCCGAAACAATTCCGGATTAGTGATTTTCATCTGCGAAAAGCAACCAAAGCGGTTCCGGCAGCTCCGGAACATTTCCGGGTTTTTTCTCCGGAAAAATCCCAGAAGTTTCCAGAACAATTCTGGCACCCCCCAAGAATTTCCAGGCGTGTGCCGAAACCAATTTGACTTAATGGTATACCCTGAAACAACTTTTCAGTTTTACCGAAACTATTCCGGCGTTCTCTCTCCGGAACTTTTCCGATGTCTCCGAAACTTTTCCGGTGATTTTCTCTCAGACTCCCTGTCTAGTATTCAGCAAATAGATGACCCTTAAGCATGTGACCCTATAGGTTCGGTGAAGTATAGACATGACCGGAACACTTTCCGATCAATGATCAACATCGGAGCCGTGGACACCCATATTGACCCCTATACCCACACGAATAAATATTCGAGTGAACCTCCAGTTGCTGTGTGCTAGTCCTGTTGCTTCGCGATATGTTACAAACAACCGAGGTGAGACTTATCAGCATCCCCGTGGATCAACAACTTGTCCACTATGCCAGTTACCTCGTTACCGATTTTGTTCTCTTTTCTCGTTCTCGTGTTCCGGCATCCCTGTGATCAAATCACATTGTGTCTGGCCAGACGATGGTGGATACCGTAACACCGAGAGGGCCTAGAGATATCTCTCCATCGTCGGAGGAGCAAATCCCAATCTTGAGCTATCAAGTTGCTTGACATAGTTTTCCATGAACCCGTAAGCTGCCGTAATAGCCACCCATTTACGGATGACGTTTAACAAACCCAAAGTTCATGAAGCAAGGATGAAGAAACTCGATACTCTCATGGTCTAAGGAATTATGCAAACGTTAACTTTCTCTGTGTTATTAACCATTAACTTGTGACGAATGTATCTCATAGCATAATCAACCACATGTGTTCTACTAACATTGTGCCCTCAAAGTTGTCGGCATAGTCATGCCCATGATCAGGAAAACAGAACCATCATGCAACACTTGAGCTAGTCTTAGAGACCAGACTAGGAATACATTTTACCGTTTAATATTCCACACGTGCATATGAGTCTTCCTCCGAGCCTCGTGGTTATTGTAGACTCGAGAACCATAGCAGTTATAGCACGGAATATAAACTTAATTATGAATATGGGGATAAATAATAACATTTATTATTTCCTCTAGGGCATATCACCTACAAATATATCTTGGGTGGCAAGGTTGGACTGAAGAGAATCTCTAGTTGGATAGGAAAGGCAAGGCTAATTGACCATCTTCATATACCCAAGAGCGAGAGAAAATCCGATAGCATCGAAAAAAAAGACGGAAGTCAAATCCCGCGAAAGAAGAAATCGGGGAGCAAAAACCAGGGTGTCAAAAACCTACCCCCTTAAGAAAATCTCGTCCTCGAGATTTCCGGACTTACCTCCCAGTGAAGGGGGACATACCTGTGGGTGACTTGGATCCATCAGCTGTCTTGTCTTCGTCGGTTCACTGGCCTTTTAACTGCCTCTTCTGATGGCCCAGGTGTTGTCTTTTCACACAGCTACCTTGAATCCTTCTCTTTTCTGTCAGGTGTACCTTTTGTCCTGGTAGTTTGTACCCTAGGGTTGGTTGGTAGCGAGTAGTATCAACAAAATAGCTCATTTTCAAGGTTTGGAGCTAGTTGCTTCGGGTTTTATTGCGATACTTCGTACACTGACTGCCAAGGGCGAGACATCCTTTCTGAGTACAGGGCTCCCGTGGTAGTATGGCCTCGAATGGCTAGGGGCGACTTTCTTTCTGCCTTGTCAGAATGCTCAGTCTAGCTCTGGGTTCCGTACTGATGTTTCCTTCTGTCTTATGCATTCTGACTTTGTCCTTAGGTGATTCATAACCCAAGGAATAACATGACCGAACTATTACCGCCGTATCCCCAACTGGAACGTCAGGCATGATCACAAAGTAATCATAGACGGTAATCTCCTACTCCAATGACACCGTGGCATCTACGAACCGTCGATGCCGATGTGTATGTGCTTTTGGCTATTCTATCTGAATGCCTTGTTTCCATGTGAATTCGGATAGTCAGACTTTGTCAATTACTGAGGTGGCTCTGCCATATATATCCTCTGTAGTCCTTGCTATGATCACGGAGCTGAACATAGCTTGGCTATCATTCGGCGCATCTTACGGAGCATAGCCTCTTATCTTGGTTGATGGCCCATATTCATGGTGAGTGCTGCATGCTCACTTGTAACCGCAAATAGTGCATTGTTGTGGCCATATATGCAAGAGTCTGACAAGGATTGGCAATATCACCTTGTCTGTGAAGCTTTACTTTTATTGACCGCCACGGAAGTTGTGTATCCAAAACTTCTTTATTCTTGGGGGTTCCTTTCCTGCCAACACGGTTCATTGGTCATATCCCGGCTTGTCGGGCTTGTTCTCACATCCTTCTCTTGCATATCTCGTAGGGTTGCTGTATTCATATTCTCCTTTGAAATATGGGGCCAATGTTTCTCTGAACACAGTCATTCCCATGTACAAGTGGCTCGCATGAACTGATCCACTGGACTGCATGCTCACAACATATGCAGGGGTAGGATATCACGATGAATTAGTTATGGCGAACCGCCGGACATCCGGCCCGACGCCCGGACATTCGCCCCCCCTGTTAGCAGTTTTAGGCCTTTGGCCGTGTAATCTCCTCCACTCGCCCCCACTTCGCCCTAGACTATAAATAGACCTCCTCCTCATCCTTTCTAGGGTTAGCAAAGTATTTTGAGACATCTAGTTGAGCTTTGCTCCTTGTATCTCCTCTTGGGGAATCAAGACCTCTCTCGGGAGAAGGATCCCCATCATAGGATCATCAAGACCTCCTAAGGGAGAAGGATCTCATCTAGATCATCAAGACCTCACCTCCTCCGGAGTGGGAAGAACTTTACCTTGTGCTTGTTTCCTTGGATTGTCCTTGTATGCTTGTGGATCTCATGTATGCTATCCTAGTGGATGTGTGATTTGGGTTTGTTTGAGTGATTTCCCTTGGTTGATTTTGTTGTTCCTCTCTTTTCCCCCTCCTAAAGTGTGAAAAGATCGTCAAATAGGGTTCCACCCTACATCAACTGAGTTCTGAGGCGAACGTGTATCTGGACTAGTTCGTGCTTCTGACAAGATTGTTGCGGCCACGATGGCGTGCTGGAGGAGGTTGAATACCTTATGCTCGAAGCTTCTGCCAGGGTAGTGTGTCAAAAAAGGCTGGGTATCGTACCCCAAAAGCTTTTCCTCATGTTGCTTACTGAGGAAGGTCGAGTGCCTTATGCCAGAAGCTTTCCGCGGTAGCGGGCCGAGGAAGATGGGAGTGTCGTATCCCAGAAGATTTTCTCACCAAGTGGTGCAGCGAGGAAGGTTGGGAGTCTTGTGTCGTAAGCTCCTCCCGATAGCTTGCGAAGGAAGGCTGGGTTCCTTGTACCAAAAGCCTTGCACTGTCATACGCAGTCGGACCTGTGGTCGGTTCTGGCTTCCTTCCGGAGTATCCAAAATTCACTCATAGTGGGGCCAAAACTTGGTATAGGCCACACCTTAAGTGGGCATATTCCATTGGTCCTGCACACCGCTTGTCCTTCTGTTGGTCTGATCCTTGTTGCTGTACGGGTGGCATTACTGATGCGGACTTCATGTTGATAATTAGTCCGGGATACCAGAGGTTGCCGGTAGTAAGCAGTTGGTGGATAATTCCATCCGGTTCAGCTGAGCTTCCAGGCATGTGAAATTCGCATTGATTCTGGGCAGCCGTGAACTTATCCATATCCTTCTCAGACCTTGTTCACAGTGCCCAGAAATTTGTATATGCATCGGTAAATTCCAAAATATGTTTTGAAATGTGTATCCACATACCAGAGTGTTGTTGTTGCTCTCGACACCTTCACATTCTCGAAACATGTCTTCGGTGGGTAATAAATGGTTCTTGAGTCCATTGAGAAAAGACTCAAGGTTCACCCCACTGACTGAATAATCCTTGTGTTGAGGACGGAATCATTTGTCCCTACTGGTGTTCATTACTGGTAGCTTATCTGACTATTCCTTAGGTATGATTTGTTCTGAGGCAAACTCTTTCAGGTATATTCTAGCCTTGTCTGTTGCACATAAATTCTGCTTCTGACCCATCTTTTATTCCTGACAGATCCGGTGTTGCTGTTCTGAATATCATGTGGTTGACTTGGCTCTTACTAAACTTGGACTATTGGGTACTATCCAAGTTGTGTTCGAGTCTTCTTATGCAGCTCGTGCGGATGGATCCAGTTGGAGCGGAAGAAAGGAACCAAGAAAAGAAATAAGAATGGCGGACAAAAATACCAAATTTTGCAGACTTTACACACGTGGCCAAAGATTCACTAGTATAACTAATATAGCGCACTTGATGCACCTCTAAGGACTCAGAAGCAAAACCACACAACGCTCCTGGTAGCGATTGGTGTCAGGCTCCTACTACTTCCTTAGGGAACATCAAACTCGACGCATGACCATAGCCAAAGTGGCTTAGTCAATGATCCTAGGGTTGTCTGGGGAAAGATGGAATTTATACGCGTTTCCCAAAGGAAACTAGATTTGAGGAGAGAAATGCCATGGTTAGCAAGTAAGGTAGGGATATCTGGTTTACCTAGGGATTCAGGGCTCACGGGTCGTTGCCTGGTGCGGACATTTCCCACCGGAGGCAAAGACCACGAGAGTTGGGGTTTGATAGGGGCAAAAACCTATGATATTGCATGTTGATCAATAGTAGCCATACCGGTTTGGCAAAGATGGCTGAAATCCATCTGGGCTTTCTACTGAGCAAAAGACAATGAAGTCCAGCTAGGGTAACCTACAGTCTGCCTGGCTGCTCTGATACCATCCGTTGTGGCGCCCCGCCTGAATACCACTGTAGCCAAACAGTCGCCGCACACACCAGCCCAGGAAATCACTCTGGCGTGCGCGTTTACAACAAGTACCATGAACATAGGCACAACTGTAATAAGAATATATTTATTAGCCATTGTGGCTTGAATAAATACATCATGGTTACAAAGATGGGGCAGCGGAAAAACACTAACTAAGGCAGCACAGACTTGGAGAGGCTCCAATCCACAGGGATCTGACTGGGTTACTCTTCTAGCCGGCGAACGCTCCCGCTCCTCGACGGATCCTTAGCTGAACCTGGCCACGTTGAAGACCGCTGAGTACTTTTGAATGTACTCGCAAGCAAACCAAACAACATATACACCAAGCAATGCAATCCATGACTTTCAGGCATGCATTTGTTATCTTAACAATATTAGTTATCAGGTTATGGCAGCATTATCTAGCAAAATAACTACTAAAATGTGGACAATAAGGTAGAGCATAGCAGTAAATGCAATTGATCAAGTTTATTCCCATAATCCCTCCGGATCCAAGTTCTTACGGTCATTCGACCCTCTCTTTCATAGCCATTCCATGGCTAATATCTCAACTTCCGGACATTATCCGATGTCCAGGAATTTGTGCTGTAAATCTGACAAAGCTTACCTTATCTGGTTCGTTCTTTACAATCATTCGGTTAACTCCTCCAGACTCGACACAGACCAAATAGTGTGACCTAGTAAAGCTGTGTCCCATGACCGAGGACACGGCTATTCGAATAGATTTACAATCTGCAGAGGTTGTGCACTTTACCCACACCATGGAGCTCCTGGCCTCGTACTTTAGTACATGTTCCCATTCGGGTGGACCGGTGCTGCTCCAACAAAACCTGTCTATTGCCTGGCACTCTTACGGTCCCACCGACAATCATACCTGATGTAGGGTGGAACCCTAGATGACGATCTTTTCACACTTAGGAGGGGAAAAGGAGCAAATCCACGAAGAACACAAGAAGAACACTCAAATAGACAATATCCAATCACACATGTGCTAGATCCACATACACATAGAGGGATACAAAGGTCCAAATCCAACACAAGAGATACATAGGGTAGCTAGTTCATCCCAATCCTTAAGAGGAATTGAGGTCTTGAATCCACTAGGTGGATCTTCTCCAATGGAGGTCTTGAACTCCAATGGAGTGTCTCTCTCTCTCTCTCTCAAGAGGAGTCCCACAAGGGGAGGTAGGAGCAAAGCTCAACTATGAATGAGCTATCACATTGCTAACCCTAGAGGGAGGTGGGAGAGGTCCTTATATAGTGCTAGTACAACTTAGGGCGAGATGGAGGGGGATACAGGGCCTGAGGGCCGAAAACACGCGGTATCGGGCCGGATGTCCGGGCTCCAGGCCGGATGTCCGGCGGCTCGTCTGGGTGCCGGATGTCCGGGCTTGAGGGCCGGATGTCCGGCCGAAACTGGCCAACCTACTGTATAGGTGCGCCGGATTTCCGGCAGGGGGGCCGGATGTCCGGGCTGTACGGGCTGGATGTCCGGGCCTCCGGCCGGATGTCCGGCGCCTGTAGCTTCTCGGCTGTAGGGCTAGGGCTGCTGCTGTTGCTCCCGGGGGCCGGATGTCTGGGTCATGTGGACTTTCGGTGACCTTCTTGGTTGGTCCTCTTCATCCGTGAACTTGCCGACTTGTCCATTGTTCCAGGCTTCTCCGAAAGGGTCCTCTGGGTACCTAAGCACACATGTAGAGTCTTTGCATTAGGTAGCAACCATGTCTGGCATGAATGGAAATGGGAAGCATTTCGGAGCGGGTTCACAATGTGTCCAATGGCATGTGCTCGAGCTCTCGTCGTAGTTCCACTTGGGGCTTGGAGAGTTGATGTAGTGTACATGGGGATGACCGTAGGATGCTCCGCATCATCTCCCCCCCCCCCCTTGGGAAAGATCCGTCCTCGGATCAAAAACCTCATCACCATGGAAACGGTTGTCGTGGATGGACTTGTAGTAGGACGCAGTGTATGTCATGGTGTGATCCAAGTGCTCCACGGTGTCTCCGAGAGGGTATACATGCAAAAGGAACAAACACAAGATACACATGGAAATACAATGGTTAGCGCACACAAGGTGTCCATCAATTAAGTCCATAGGGCCCATCTCCAATGTCGGTCCTCCATCCAATAGATGTATCATGTAGACAACAAGGAGCAAACACGAATGAAAGTGTGGCCCATTCGATATGTATATGTGAGGGTGGCTCAAAAGGAAGGAGTTCACCTTTATGAGTTTCTCAAAAATGCTGGTGTCGCACATCATGCACGCCTTCGCATGACCAATATGGCTCATGATGGCACCGTCTTGTGAATCCTTCAAAATGAAAGGACATGACAAACACTCGGAAAAACAAATGAGTTTAGCGTGAATGCAAAACCTATCATTCGTGTGGTGAGATACCCAACAAGTGTCGTCATCATTCTTATAATAAGAAGGGACAAGAGAATGTGGCATGGCATGGAAGCATATGTTGCGAGTACAACCAAAGACATTAAGCTCAATCAAACAAGCATGCATCATAAGTAGGATGTCCAAGTCTCCAAGATCAATAAGCATAGCATGGTTGCACTCACTACAAGTGGATATGAGAGATGCAATTAACGGAGACAATTGACAATGATCAAAATAAATCATGTGAGAGGCAAGAACATATATGCCATCAACCCAATGAAACGAGCAAGTATGAATCATGGGTGATGTTACCAAGCAAGTGATCATATGAATCAAGTCATGCAAGCTAGTAGTGCGAAGATGCAACATACTAGAGGTAATCATGGCAATCATGTCATGTGTGCAAATAGTGGGCATACATAATGCACATGACATATCACAAGCATGAAAACAAGATAGGGGCAAAGTAGTATCATTGTATTGGCAAGGAGTCCTATGTAAATAGCATTTGAACAACATGACTCTCCCAACACAAGAAGCAATAAGTGCATAGGGCACACATAGAGCATGGCAATAGCAACAAGTATCTCTACCAAGCATGCAAATACACATAGAATGAGTAGAATGGTGAATCATGAGTAGATGCAAGCAAGGGTCACGATTGCATGGCAAAGGCATAGAAGAAGGCATAACATGCAAAGTGAACACGGGAAAATGAACATAAGGTGACAAGTGGTAAATAGCCCATAGCCATGTGAGAGCCAAGTAAAAGCAAAGCGCGTAGTCCTTGCACGAGGGAATCGGTCGGAGAAGCATTCCAAGGAATCCCAAAGCATCGTTGCTCTCAAGAGCTCGTGTCGTCAACTCATGGGATTGTGAAGTTGACAAATATTCATGAGTACCTACACAAAACAAAGGCAAAGGGAAAATTGTGTGCGTGTGGTATATGTACACGTCATCCATTATGATGCGCCCGTGCATGTGTTGGTTAGCACAAAATATCCAATGCTCAAATAAATGAGATGCATGATATACGGACATGTCATCCATCATGATAGGTTTGTTGTTATGTATAGCATAATGGAGACTCAAATTGTGTAATGCATCACTTGAAACATCGAGAGCATTGTCATTAATGTTATGCATATGGTGCACACAAGGGATGGAATCATGCGATCTACAATTATCTTCATGACATGGCATCGTAGATGAATTGCACAAATTATGTAAAGGGAGCATAGCAATATCATCACAAGAGAAGCAAATTCCAATGACCATGATCTCGTCATCTATGCCATAAGTGCAAATGGGATTGATTTTAATGGAGTATGCATAGTTACTACGGTGAGTTTGCAATGATGCCATATGGGAAATCTCACTCATAGCATATGACAAGTATAATGGATGATCAAACATGATGTGACCAATAGAATTTTCACATGATATCCTATGGAGCATAGCATCACAACTAGGTAATTCGACATGCTCATCATCATATTCATCATAAATGGGTGGCATATCTAAGCATGTAGAAGACATAGTATGTGGTGAATCCATAAGGTGATCAACATCATGCAAGCAATCGATGCCAAGATGGTCCACTAGTGGGACAAGCCAAGCACCTTCACCTATGTTACCTTTGGAGCTCCACTCATGTGGTGTAGGTGAGGTGGCAAAAATCAAAGCGTGATCAACATTGTCGTCTTGATGGAACCATGTGGGGGGTGCATCATCGTCCACCATGGCCAACGTATTGCCCATTGGAGGTATGGACTCGTCGAGGATTGCCACTTCTTCTTGTAGGAGATCTAGCACCAAAGAAGAAAACACACTCGGAGTAGAGGTTAAGTCGTTAGAAATCATAGTGGCCTCATATGCCCTATCAACTACCTCACTCACTAAGTGTTGTGGCTCACTCACTCCCTTTATGATGCTCTCACTCATATGGTTGGTTGAGTCACTCAATGGGTGGTGATGGCTCTAAACCTCACATAGGATATGCGGCATGTACTCATGTGTGGGGCTAGTGGTGGTCACACTCATCCTCTCATAGGAAATGCACTCAATGTCACATATGGTGGAGTCACTCATCTCACTCATGTGGTGGTGGCTCTCCTCACATGGCAATTGGGTCATCTCGTCATATGTGTGTGTCGGAGAGATGTAGGTGCAAATGTCTCCATACTCAACTTCTTTTGCCGCCGTGGTTGTGGGAGTAGTCCCATGCTCAACCTCCTCATCCATAACACCTCCAAAGATGAATGCCATAGGATGTGGCAAATCATCGCTCTCCTCCGAGACCAAAGAGAGGGTCTCATTTGCAGTCGCGTAGCTTGAGTCCGAGTAGAAGTCCCATGTGGGCGTCGTCTTCATGTTGTCGAAGAGGTTCGTGCTCACCGCCTTGGTCGAAGGGAATGGTCCATGCTCGACCGTCTTAGCGCCGTCTTGTTGTAGGAGGCCCATAAGATGTGGCACCTCATTGCTCGCCTTCATGACCGAAGGGAATTTCCCATGCTCGGCCATCTTCCTTGAGGGGCTTCCTAAGATGGAAGGGTCGCCCTCATTTGTACTTGGTCGCCTTGGACTTGGCGCCGAAGCTTCGTCTTGGTGGCGCGCGTCTCGCGGTCTTCTCTTGTGCTCAAGAAGGTTGGTCGTAGCTTGATGTAGAGCTTGTTGGGACTTGTTGTTGTTTGCATCTCGAGCGTCTTCGTGTTGATGGTGACGTTCGTCGGCGTCGCGCACATGTTGCTTGTAGGAGACTTGCCCTTCATGACGATGTGGATGTCGAACGTGATGATGGTCGTCACGAAGGTGAGGACGTGGTTGGATTGTGCTTGCGGTGGATGGGCGCTCCGAAGATGTGCGACTTGCTCGTCGCCGCCTTGAAGATGACGAAGGGGAAGAAGGCTTGTAGGTGGACAACATGTCTCGGAACTCTTCCATTTGAGATGATAGCTTGTCGTCGAGTGTTTGGCGCAAGTCGGTGGCGAGGTTGTCGATGCGCTCTCGCAAGGCATGTTGTGCACCTTGCATTTGTCGTTGTAATCCGAAGCGGGGAGTTTTGGTGATGTAGTTGTTCTCGCCGTCGTTGTCGTCGAAGACCGGAGATGATGTGCTTTGCCTATCCATCACAAGACTAGAGCAAATGTGAGTGGAAGAAAGGGAAGAACTAGACCAAATGTACCATTCCAATGTTGAAGATGGATCAATGATCACCCAATATGGTATTATGGAAATAGCACAATTGGTACCGGATCTTGTCAATTCTCACACCTACACAATAAAGCTTATGGAGTAGCTTGGTGAGGATAGTGGCACAAAATTTGATGCAATTGTTAGCAAGAGTCAATAATGTTGAAAAAGATTCACAAATTCGCAAATGCAACAAGTAGACCAATAGCAAGTGGTTGGCACACGGAATCACACACACGGATAGATAGATGGGGTCGTGCAACCAAGGAATGAGCTCAAAGTGTGATGTCCACGGAAAATGCTCGTGTTGCACAACTCTAGAGAGACGCTAGCACGATTTCACTATTGGGCATGATACGAACTTGTGCACAACCTATAGAAACAAAACATGTCGACTTCTATCCCAAGTATGCTATGTATGTATGGCTCCCGGTGTCTCGCACACAATGATCCAAGATGATCAATGATGGTGTATGATATGCAATGTGTCGTGATGCTATGGCTATTGCTTACAAGCTCTTTTCTTTCTTTTTCTCTTTGCTTAAAAGCTTTTTGCACTTTTTTTTTATATGGCCACTATGCGAAATGCTCAAACCAATATAGCAATTTTGTATATGCGGGAACAATTGATGACACAAGAGATGATACGATGATATATGCATGCTATGAAAGCTATGCGGCGTATGTATCACTAAAGTGCACAAGTAGCGATGCCCGGCAATACTCAACGGCTAGTCTCGGTAGGCAAGTGACGCAAAATTGGCTCGGGGGTTAACAATGCAATGGCAAGGAGAATGTACAAAGATGTCGTCGAAGTTACCGTCCGTGGCGAAGTTGAGTGCGGTGATGTCGATGTCGAACCGTTCCTAGTTAGCCAAAACACCCTAGGAAACGGAAAAACCGCGAACTCAAAATCTTAAACGGCAAATGTCAAATGGTGATAGTGAAACGCGGTGGTGGTTGCGGAGTTGGCAATGTGGAAGTGGAGTTGAAGTCACCGTCCCTAAGTAGCCGAAACACCTTAGGAGACACAAACTACAACTCAAACAACCTCAAATGCAACGGGGATCAAAAAGGGTTAGGTTGCAGAAGTCGGTGGTGGTATTGTGGAAGTTGGTGGTGGAGTAGCTCAAGGGGTTGCGGAAGAAATGGTGGGAAAACGGCGAAAATCGATGAAATTGTGAGCTGTTGGCGTGCTGGTGCACAGGGGCCGGATGTCCGGGCCAGATGGCCGGATGTCCGGGCCAGATGGCCGGATGTCCGGGGCGCCGGATGTCCGGGCTGTCGGGCCGGATGTCCGGGGCTGCAGATCCGCAGAAGAACTTGATGAACAAGTGGGGAAAAGAAAATTTCGGGGCAAAATTCGGACGATTTTGTGGATAGAAGGTGGGGAAAAGATGGGGGAAAGCTAGATCCACTCGAAACCAAGCAGATCCATGGATCAAAATCAACAATATATCATCAAACCAACAAATCACAAAAAAATTTGGGAGGGCTATTTTTGTGGGAATTTTCGAAATTGGGTAAAAACAACAAAATCGGGGCTAGAAAGTGGAGGGGAAGAACTCCAAAGTGTGAATCAACGTGGCTCTGATCCAAGATGATGTAGGGTGGAACCCTAGATGATGATCTTTTCACACTTAGGAGGGGGAAAAGGAGCAAATCCACGAAGAACACAAGAAGAACACTCAAATAGACAAGATCCAATCACACATGTGCTAGATCCACATATACATAGAGGGATACAAAGGTCCAAATCTAACACAAGAGATACATAGGGTAGCTAGTTCATCCCAATCCTTAAGAGGAATTGAGGTCTTGAATCCACTATTTGGATCTTCTCCAATGGAGGTCTTGAACTCCAATGGAGTGTCTCTCTCTCTCTCTCAAGAGGAGTCCCACAAGGGGAGGTAGGAGCAAAGCTCAACTATGAATGAGCTATCACATTGCTAACCCTAGAGGGAGGTGGGAGAGGTCCTTATATAGTGCTAGTACAACTTAGGGCGAGATGGTGGGGGATACAGGGCCTGAGGGCCGAAAATACGCGGTGTCGGGCCGGATGTCCGGGCTCCAGGCCGGATGTCCGGCGGCTCGTCTGGGTGCCGGATGTCCGGGCTTGAGGGCCGGATGTCCGGCCGAAACTGGCCAACCTACTGTATAGGTGCGCCGGATTTCCGGCAGGGGGGCCGGATGTCCGTGCTGCACGGGCCGGATGTCCGGCGCCTGTAGCTTCTCGGCTGTAGGGCTAGGGCTGCTGCTGTTGCTCCCGGGGGCCGGATGTCCGGGCCTTGTGGACTTTCGGTGACCTTCTTGGTTGGTCCTCTTCATCCGTGAACTTGCCGACTTGTCCATTGTTCCGGGCTTCTCCGAAAGGGTCCTCTGGGTACCTAAGCACACATGTAGAGTCTTTGCATTAGGTAGCAACCATGTCTGGCATGAATGGAAATGGGAAGCATTTCGGAGCGGGTGCACATTGTGTCCAATGGCATGTGCTCGAGCTCTCGTCGTAGTTCCACTTGGGGCTTGGAGAGTTGATGTAGTGTACATGGGGATGACCATAGGATGCTCCGCATCAATACCCCTTCCGGGTCATGCCCTGGGTGGCCCCTGTGTCACTCCTGACACCTGCCACCGTCGTGGCCAAACTAAACTGTCCCAAACGGGGACCCTGGATCCATATAACTTGGTATCACAAGTCTATCGCCGCCTACCGGGCCAAGGTAGCACGCACGCATAACCTTCCCTCTTTGGAGGTACCGGTAAGAGGCAAGACAATAAACCAAGTTAGGGCCTTCCCATAAAGACAAATGTGGCTGCACTGATGAGCTCGGTTCGGTGGCACTATGACTCGATCCAGCCGACGGAGGAGGTGGTCATTATTAAGTCACATTCTTTATCATCGCAAAAAATAGTAACAATGCATGATGTAGCAACTATGGAAACATAACCACCTATCTCCATATAATATCACAATGGGTCATTAGTGCAACAATGTTTAAATGGCAAGTTTACCACTTTACAAGTTTTAGTTGTAGGTTACGACCATCCGAACCCTTGTATGAAACCGGCAAATAAGTCAGTAGCCACCAGAACGGTCTTTACAACTCAGATCTGGGACATTACTGAAATAACTCAACCACTGCTCAAGACGGCTGAAAAGCAGCTCAGAGCATGAGACAGTGTTGATAAAAAGAATGTAGTGGTTCCCTAAGACGGCCGAAGAACAGCTCAGAGCATGGGGTCACCGCTACAAAAAGAAACTCAACAGCTGCCCGAGACGGCCGAAAAGCAGCTCAGAACACGGGACAGTTGTTGAAAAGAGAAATATAAAGTCGGCATCCACCCCGAACGGCCGGAAGCACCACAGAACACAGGCGTGGTGCCGTCACCAAAGACAGGGCAAGCAAGGGTTCATCAGAGTCACATACAGCTCACCACCATGCATCCGAGCATAAACATGTTCATTAATTAAACACACAAGAATAACACAGAAGCAATGCTTTAGGGCATATATCAGATGGTCGGCTTGCCTGGGGGTCGAGGACTGCTCCGGGAAGTAGTGCGATCATCTCACGGAAAGATCTGCCGGAAAAGTTTCTCTCTCGAACGGGCTGAATATAGGGCAGGAGCAATATGGTCATTTTAGGATTGTGACAACCTCATGAAAATGATGTCATCGGAACGGGCTCGATGAATAGAGAACATGGGCTTTGGAATCACCTGATTCGGAGTTGTGAGTGAGAAGATGGAGGGGTTTTTCTGCCAGGGACCTATCTGCAAATAAAATATTTATCCTCGGGCCCCTAACAGTTTTTCTGTTGGAAAAGATGAAAGTGCACTGTGCACTTGGGCTGCACGGGCCGAAAGCGACCGGCGCCTAGGCGCTGCTGAGCCTCGCAGCCGCTGCTGTTGCTGGGCCGGCCCACCTGCGCTGCTGCTCCATTTAAAAAAAACGGAGGGAGGCTGAGCCGCTGACGACTAGGGCCCACCTGCAGGTTCGCCATCCTCCTTGTGCGCGCGCCTGGTCGAGGAGAGGGGAGACGCCGACGGCGATTTCCGGTGATTCTGGCCATCCCTCGCGGAGCTCGGCCTACCGGCGTGTTCAGGGGACCAAGGCGGATCCGTCCCTGGGTGGCGCGGTCGCCGAGGAGGTAGGAGGCGAGCGGGGCGTCTCCCGCGGCGGACAGCGGCGATGGTGAGCTCGGGGCCGAGGATATGACCTGCCCCGGAGCAAAATGAGGGCGGGGAGGATGATGTGGTGATGGTGGTGGTCGGGTGAGGAGGCGAGGTGGAGCGGGGACGGCCTAGGTGCCGCGAATTCGAGCGGGGCTGCGGCAGCCATGGCGGCCAGAGAGGAGCAAGGAGGGGCTCCGGCGCTCGAGGAAGGGGCTGGGGCTTCTGGTGATGCAGGGAGGCTCGAGGAGCGCTATTTATAGCCGCGGGGAGGACCTCTCGACTTCGGCCGGAGCTTCGGGATGCCGATGCCGTGGCCGCGCTTGGGCGGAGCACCTCCTGTCGGCACACCCAGCCATTGAGCAAGCTTCCAGGGCCAGCTGGGGATGGATAGGAAGCCGTACACCATCGCAGACGTCGGCAGAATGCGACGGCGAGGGCACAGGTGAGGGAATCGACCGGAGACTGAGCAGAGTTCTGTTTTGGCTAGGTCTTGCATGGTCACCACGGGTGACACGTGCTCTGGAGTGCACCTGCACGTCCCACCTTGTCAAACATGTTGCTCACTAATCCTAGAGTTGACATCAACGACTGGAATCAAGTGGAAGGCTGAGAGGTGAGAGATTTGGCAGGAAGTTGTTTCTAAACAGAAACTTAGATTGACTGTTGTAGGGCAGAGACCCTAGGTGAAGATCTTTTCACACTTGGAGTGTATGAGGGATGAACTCACAAGAACACAAGAGAGAAATCACTCTAACAAACCCAAATCACACATCCACTAGAGTAGCATACATAGATCCACAAGCATACATAGACAATCAAAGGAAAATAGCACAAAGATAAGGTTCTTCCCACTCCAAAGGAGGTGAGGTCTTGATGATCCTATGATGGGGATCCTTCCCTAGAAGGGGTCTTGAATCCACAAGGGGATCTTCTCTCTAGGAGGTCTTGATCTCCAAGAGGAGTGGTAGATGAGCAAAGCCCTCTATGAATATCTCAATACACTTTGCTAACCCTAACAAATGTCCTGGGTACGTAATATATAGTAGGTGGGAGGTAAGGGACGAAGTGGGGGCGAAAACAGGCAAAGACAGCCACCTCGCTGGGTGGCCCGTGCGCACGGGGTAAGTGAGGCCCGTGCGCACGGGGGTCCCGTGTGCACGGTACACGCCCGTGCGCACGGGGTCATTGGGGCCCGTGCGCACGGGGTATCCAGAGACTTTCTGGATAGGCTGTGCGCACGGGGTCCAACAGGCCCGTGGGCACGGGGTCGCCTAGGCAGGACTTCTTCTTCCAGCTGCAGGCCTCCATCTTCCGTGCGGTCTTGGCGTGGTTCCTCTTGGCCTTGGTGATTATCCTTAGCCTCTCGGTGGTCAACTCCATCGTTCCTAATGATGCACAACATTCCTTTGTGAGGTAGCATCCAAGTTCCATCCATATCTATGTGTAAGTCATAAAGGAGTGAGTTCACCTCGTTCTCGATGGCACGTGCACGAGCTCTTGTCATAGGTCCACTTGGTGCTTGGTGAGGTGGTGAAGTATCCATGGGGATGATCGAAGGATGCTCCGCATCATCTCCCCCCCCCTTGGGAAAGATCCGCCCTCGGATCAATATCTTCATCACCATGGTAGGGGGATAGATCCTTGACGTTGAAGGTGTCACTCACGTTGTACTTGTCTCGTGGGAGGTCGATCTTGTATGCATTGTCGTTGATGCGTGCTAGCACCTTGAATGGCCCATCGGCGCGAGGTAGAAGCTTTGACTTGCGTTCGTTGGGGAAGCGGTCCTTTCAAAGATGTAGCCACACGAGATCACCGGGGTTGAATATCATGGGATGCTTGTTTGCGTTGAGCTTGTTGGCGAGTCATTGTACTTGGCGTTCGATCGTGAGCCTTGTGTCTTCATGCACCTGTTTGATGTATGTTGCTCTTGCGCTTGCGTCCAAGTTCGCTCGCTCTTGTAGTGGTAGCGGTAGGATGTCCAATGGCGACAAAGGGTTGAAGCCATAGACCACTTCGAAGGGAGACTTTCCCGTGGTAGAGTGTCTTGCTCGGTTGTAGGCGTACTCGGCGATCGGTAGGCATTCCTCCCATTCCGTGAGGTTCTTCTTGATCAACACGCGAAGTAGTGTAGAGAGCGTCCGGTTGGTGACTTCCGTTTGACCATCGGTTTGTGGGTGATAGGCCGACGTGAAGAGGAGCTTGATCCCGAGCTTGCCGCATAGTGTCTTCCAAAAGTAGCTAAGGAACTTGACGTCGCGGTCCGATACAATCGTCTTGGGCATTCCATGAAGTTGCAAGATTTCCCTACAAAACAAATTTGCAATATGTGAAGCATCGTCGTTCTTGTGACATGGAATAACATGTGCCATTTTAGAGAAACGGCCAACAACGACAAAATCGAGTCTTTTCCATTTCTTGTTCTAGGCAAACCAAGCACAAAATCCATACTAATGTCTTCCCATGATGGTATAGGAAGTGGCATATGTAAACCATGAGATTGAGCTTGTGACTTAGCTTTGCGACATGTGGAGCAATGATTGGTGTAACGTGCGACATCACGAAACATCTTGGGCCAAAAGTACTTGTTGGAGAGCATGGCAAAAGTCTTGTCGCGATCGAAATGTCCCATAAGTCCATCGCCGGGAGCCTCTTGCAAAAGCAACAAACGAAGAGAAGACTTGGGAACACAAAGTTTGTTAGCGCGCATAAGGTATCCATCCTTGATATAATATCGCTCCCAATAAGTGTTAGCAAGACATTTGGCATAAGGAGTTGCAAAAGAATCATCATGCTCATATAAATCTTTAATGTGCTCAAAGCCAATAACATTCAATTCAAGTTGAGTAACTATCATGCACTTGCGTGAAAGAGCGTCCGCTACAACATTCTCCTTTCCCTTGATATATTTGATGATGTAAGGGAAGGACTCAATAAATTCACTCCATTTAGCATGCCGTTTGTTCAATTTTGTTTGACCTCGAAGGTACTTAAGCGTTTCATGATCGGTATGGATGACAAATTCACGAGGTCGGAGATAATGCTCCCAAACATGTAAGACTCTCACCAAAGCATACAATTCTTTGTTATAGATGGGATAATTAAGTTGAGCACCGGAAAGCTTTTCACTAAAATATGCAATGGGTCGCTTTTCTTGCATTAAAACACCACCTATGCCATTACCACTAGCGTCACAATGCACTTCAAATGTTTTCTCAAAGTTTGGTAAGGCAAGAATTGGAGCATGTGTAAGCAAATTCTTAAGCTCATGAAATGCGGTATCTTGGGAGGGTCCCCAAATAAAAGGAGCGTTCTTCTTACTCAAAGCATGTAAGGGTGAAGCAATAGTGCTAAAGTCCTTAACAAAGCGACGGTAAAATCCGGCTAGACCAAGGAAGCTACGCACTTGTTGCAAGTTGGTTGGTTGCGGCCAAGTTTTAATAGCATCAATTTTAGACTCATCAACTTCAACACCCTTAGAAGAGACAACAAAGCCCAAGAAAACAAGCTTATCAACACCAAAAGTGCATTTTTCCATGTTAGCATAAAGTCGCTCGTCTCTAAGAACTTGCAATACGTCCCTAAGGTGCTTGACATGATCCTCAAGAGTTTCACTAAATACAAGGATGTCATCGAAATAAACCACAACACAAATGCCAATTAATTTGTGAAGAACATAGTGCATCACACGCATAAAAGTTCTAGGTGCTTGCGATAAACCCATAGGCATGACTAACCATTCATACAAGCCAAATTTGGTTTTGAAAGTCGTTTTCCATTCATCACCTTCTTGCATGCGAATTTGATAATAGCCACTTTTAAGGTCAATTTTAGAGAAAATCGTGGCTCCGCTAAGTTCATCAAGCATGTCATCAAGGCGTGGAATTGGATGGCGATATCTAACGGTGATAGCATTTATAGGACGGCAATCGGAACACATGCGATAGGAACCATCTTTCTTAGGCACGAGAATTACCGGAACGGCACAAGGGCTCAAGCTTTCACGTACATACCCATTCTCCATGAGATGTTGCACTTGCCTTTGGATCTCTTTGGTTTCTTCGGGGTTGACGCGGTATGGTGCCTTGTTCGGTAGTGGTGCGCCGGGGATGAGGTCGATGCGGTGTTCGATTCCGCGGAGTGGAGGTAGTCCGGGAGGTAGCTCATCGGGAAACACGTCCTTGTAATCCTGCAAGAGATGAGACAACACTAGAGGAAGATGTTGTGAAGTATTAGTCCGCTCAGCTTCACCTTTGCAAAAAAGCACAAAGTGAACAACACTAGATGGGCTCTCACTCACATCCCTCAAATCTCTTTTGGTGGCTAGTAGAACTAAGTTTTTCTTGTCGCTCATCGTGGAGTCACTCAATTTTGGCTTGTGGCGCTCACTCTCTTTGTGGTGGTTCTCTCTCTCACTAGTCTCTCCACGATGGCCCGATGCTTGATTGTCGGCGATGACTTGACTTGGAGACATTGGTCGAAGAACGAATTCCTTGCCCTTCATCTTGAAGCTATAGTGGTTGGTTCGTCCGTTGTGGGTGACGCCGCGATCTAATTGCCAGGGTCGCCCAAGTAGGAGGTGGCATACGGACATTGGAACCACATCACACTCCGAGGTATCTTCGTAGGTGCCGATCTTGAAGGATACTTGGATGGTGTGCTCCACTTGTATTGTGCCGGAGTCGCTAAGCCATTGGACCTTGTAGGGGCGAGTGTGCTTCTTCTTGACCAATTGTAGCTTGGAGCATAATTCTTCACTTGCCAAATTGTGGCAACTTCCGCCGTCGATGATGACCTTGACGGAACGTCCTTGGATGCCCGCTTTGGTGTGGAAGATGTGGCAACGTTGGTCCTCGTCTTGATGTTGTTGAAGTGTCATGACCTTGGAGACAACAAGAGCGGGGCTCGCATCATTGTCGCAATAGATTTGTGCATCTTCGTCTTCATTCACTTGTCGGTGCATAGACACATGCTCGAGGGCTTCCAGTTCATCTTCGCTCATTGAGTCGTAGGTGCCGTTGTCGTTAAGGATCATAGTTCGTCGAGTTGGACACTCGAAAGACTTGTGGCCTCGACCCTTGCAAGTGAAGCACTTGATGTCACTTGTCTTGTTGGCATCCGTAGGAGGTGTCGATGATGAAGGCTTTTGCTTGGAGTTGCTTGTAGTAGTAGGAAGACGACTCGAAGATGTCGAAGGTTGCTTGGAGATTGACTTGTCGCCGGTACTTGCGGTAGCTCGAGTCATGCACGGAGTTGTCGTAGTTGTTGAAGCTTGATTGTATGAACCGTAGGCCTAGGAAGAGTACTTGGAGTACTTGTAATCCTCTTGTACTTGTCGCTCCGCCTTGGTGGCTTGGTGCACTAGCTCTTGGAGGTTGGAGTACGGTTGGAAGTCCGCTATTTTCTTGATGGGATGGTTGAGGCCATTCAAGAAACGCGCCATAGTTTGTTCATCATCTTCCTTGACATTGGCTCGTATCATGGAAACTTCCATTTCTTGATAGTATTCTTCAACCGACTTGGTTCCTTGCTTGAGGAGTTGGAGTTTCTTGAAGAGGTCGCGGTTGTAATGTGTAGGCACAAAACGAGCTCTCATGACATCTTTCATTTGATTCCAAGTCGCGATGGGTGGCTCGCCCTTTTCTTGACGTCTTGCGATCACTTGGTCCCACCAAATGAGAACATAGTCTTGGAACTCGAGAGATGCCATGGCGATCTTCTTTTCTTCGTCGTAGTTGTGAAGGCGAAATATCTTGTCGACCTTCAATGCCCATGAGAGATATTCTTCGGGATCGTTGCCGCCGTGGAACTTGGGCATGGTGAACTTGAGCTTGCCAAAACATTGTTCCTCATCATGTCGTCGTTGGTGAGGTCGATCTTGCCGTGGTGGTGGATCGTCATCCTCATGCTCCGCTTGATTTGCTTGGCGCGGTTGTCTTGGAGGTGGAATCCGAGCTCGATTTCTTCTTTCGTGGCGCTCCTCAAGGTGGGCTTCTTCGTCTAGTTGTTCACGTCGTAGCGCTTTTTCTTGTTCACGCACACGACGGTTGCGCTCGTTCACGGCATGAGTTGCTTCTCGAAGAGCACGTTGTGCTTCAAGTGCTTGCTCTTCTCGGCGCAGGAGTTCTTGCCGGAGGGCGTCGCCGTCTTGGTCATTTTGTCGTGGACGTGGTGTTTCTTGGCCTTGGCGTGCTTGACGTTCTCGTGCTCGAAGTCGGTCTTGTAACCCATTGCCATGGAATGGATTTTGTGGAGCTTGATGATCGTCATGATTGTTGCGCCGATGAGAACGTGCTCGAGATGGACTTGAGCATGAAGAAGAATCCGAAGAGTGTCGACTTGAGTGACGCCGTCTTGAAGATGAAGTTGTGGAAGTAGCGCGGTTGGCCATGATGTCCCGCAATTCCTCCATTTGCGATGAAAGCTTGGCGTCGAAGTAGTCCCTTGTTCGTGTTTCGGAGTGGCGCAAGTCGGTGGCGAGTTGCTCGATGCGATCTCCCAAAGCTTCACTTTCCTGGTGTAGCGCTCGTTGGACGCCGAAGAGATGACCTTTGGTGACGTAGTCGTGCGTCTCCTCGTGCTCTTCAAAGAGCGGGTTCGCCGATGTACTTGGCCTATCCATCATAGTCAAGTGGTGGTGAGTAGGAAATGAGAGGACAATACCAAAGTTACCTTTTCCGATGATTGAGGATGTATCAAGTATCACTCAATGTAATGCAACAATAGTAGAATTGGTACCGGGTTTGTTTCTCACACCTACAAAGTAAGGCTTATGGAGGAGCTTGGTTAGGATGAGTGGCACAAAATTCAAGCAAATGTTAGTCAAGATATCGAAAATGTTGAGAAGATTCACAAATTGCAAGTAAGACAAATAGATCAACACCCTAGTAGAACACTTGGAAACACACACATGGAGATGAATGGGATCCGCACAACCAAGGAATGAGCTCAAAATGTGGAACCGCGGAAAATGCTCTTGTTGCACGGATGCTAGAGAGACACTAGCTCGATTGCTCAAATGGGCTAGATACGCTTGTGCACCAACCTAAGAGAGTAACGTGCTTGTCTTCAATCCCAAGTATGATATGTATGTCCTATATGATCTACGATGCAAAAAGGCTCAATGCTATTGCTTACAAGCTCTTTGTTTCTTCTCTTTTGCTTAAAAGCTTTTTTTTTTGACTATGACAAAATGCTTGATGCTAGAGCCGATATCGAAGACAAGTAAGTAAGGTATGCACGGAAGAGACTTGTGGCACGATGATGATAGCAAGCTAGATGCACGCTAAATGTAGCTATGCGGAGTAGGCATATCACTATGGTGCACAAATACGTGGCCAGGCAATTCTCAACTTGCTATTCTCGATGGGTAAGTGACGCAAAATGGCTCAAGGCTATCAATACAACGGCAAGGGTAAGTACAAGATGTCGTCGAGGTTACCGTTCGTGGGTTCTCATTTATATGCAAGAACGGATGATGATGATGTGGTTGATGTCGAAGTCGAAGTCGTGGCGATGATGAATGGCGGTGATGGTGATGATAAAACCGTCCCTAAGTAGCCGAAACACCTAAGGACACGACAACCGCAACTCAAAATCTCAAAGAAACACGTGTGTTAGTGCGGAAGACGAAAGGGGTGCAAGATGTGGTAAAACTGGACTAAAACAGGAAGTGTCAAGTTTCTGGTGAGGTCGTGCGCACGGGGTCACAGGGGCCCGTGTGCACAGGTGATGCGGAGCATCCTACGGTCATCCCCATGGACCCACCTACGTCTCCCCAAGTACCAAGAGGACCGATGACACGAGCACGTGCAAGAGCTCTCGAAACCGAGGTGACATCTCTCCTTAGTGAACTTCCATTCGACTCGAGTGAGACATGGCTACTACCTCAAACGGAGACACTTTGCATACTTAGGTACAAAGGAATCGGCCAAGGAGAAGGAATGGAGCAAGATGGACACCAAGGACTTGGAAATGACTGTGCCCAGCCCAGGAACACCGGTACAACCGCCCCACTACCGGTCAACAACCGGTCCACCGATTTAACCGCTCCACTACCGCCCAAGTACGGGTCAACCTTCTGTATTCGAGCGGAGCAAGGCCGGTACCAGCCCGGTTATTCCCCCAGCGCCAGCCAGCCCGGTACAACCGGTTCCCCAAGCGGTACAACCGGTTCTCCCTTGAGCGAACACCTCTAGGAACCGGTGACTGAGCCCCAGCGGTACAACCGCCCGCATGTCCGGTACTACCGGTCAGCCTGCGCGCTGTGAAAGGGCAATGACCCATGTATCCCTCCACTTACCCCTTGGACTATAAATACTCGTCTCCTAGCTCCGAATTAGGGTTAGCAAAGTAGTTAGCTCTTTGAGATAGAGCTTTGCTTATCCATACCTCTCCCATGGAGATCAAGACCACCATGAGACCCATGTGAGAAGATCCGCTCCGGATTCAAGACCTCAACTCCTCTACGGATTGGGATGAACTAGCTACCGTGTATCCTCTTGTGTTGACTTTGGATCTTGTATCTCTACTATGTGTATGTGGATATAGTGCATGTGTGATTTGGATTGTGTCATTAGAGTGTTCTTCTTGTGTTCTTCTTGGATTTGCTCCTTTTCCCCCTCCTAAAGTGTGAAAAGATCGTCATCTAGGGTTCCAACCTACATCATCTTGGATCAGAGCCACGTTGATTCACACTTTGGAGTTCTTCCCCTCCACTTTCTAGCCCCAATTTTGTTGTTTTTGCCCAATTTCGAAAATTCCCCACAAAAATAGCCATACCAAATTTTTTGTGATTTGTTGGTTTGATGATGTTTTGTTGATTTTGATCCATGGATTTGCTGTGTTTCAAGTGGATCTAGCCTTCCCCACCACGAAATTACCCAAGATTTTTTCCTTTCCCCACCAATTTTCCTCATACATCTCGTGTTCTTCCGCCAGATTTGAAATCTGGAAATTTTTCCCGTGTTTACCGGTTGTACCGCCCAACTACCGGTCAACTACCGGTCGACCGGTACAACCGCCCTACCACCGCCACACCTGACAACTTCCACAACATCGACACTTTCTACGAGAAGGGCATCTTCCACAACGGTGCAGCGGCATCTTCGCCAACGTACTGAAGACCGTGCACTCCCCTTCCTCGACATCGACAACGACCGTCTCACCATCGTGACACCACAACCGTAAGCAAGGACGGTAACCTCGACGCCAACTTGTTCTTTTCCTTGCCATTGCATTGTTAACCCCAAGGCCCTCTTTTGCGTCGCTTTCCTATGAGACTAGCCATTTGAGTATTGCCGGGCAACACTACTTGTGCACTTAGTGATACCGTTCCGCATAGCTATTATAGCGTGCATATATCATATATCATCTCTTGTGCCAAAATTTTGTTCCCGCATATACATCATTGCTATCACCGTAAGAGCATTTCGCATAAGTGGCCAAAGGAAAATATCGAAAGAAAGAGAAGCTTTTAAGCAAAGAGAAAAGAGTAACAACAAGCTTGTAAGCAATAGCCATAGCATCGCCACATTACATATCATATTTGATCATCTTGGATCATTGTGACAAGTTCACCGGGAATCATACATAAATAGCATAAGTGAGATAGGAAGCGTTCCGTTTTGCCTCTTATAGGTTGTGCACAAGTTCGTATCTGCCTATTGAGCAATCGCGCTAGCGTCTCTCTAGTGTTGTGCAACATGAGCGTTTTCCGTGGTTTCCACATTTTGAGCTCATTCCTTGGTTGCACGACCTCATTTATCTATCCGTGTGTGTGTTTCCGTGTACTCCTTATTGCTATTGGTCTACTTGTTTTCACGTGCGAACTTGTGAATCTTTTTCAACATTATTGATATCTTGCTAACAATTGCAGAAATTTTGTGCCACCATCCTAACCAAACTCCTCCAAAAGCTTTACTTGTGTAGGTGTGAGATTGACACGATCCGGTACCAATTGCACTATTTCCATAATACCATATTGGGTGATCATTGATCCATCTTCAACATTGGATAAGGTACATCGGTCTAGTTCGTTTCTTTCTTCCACTAACACTTGTTTGAGAATCATGGATAGGCCGAGCACTTCTATCAACCCCCTCTTCGATGAGCAAGAAGACGAACCGAACAACTACGTCACCAAGGCTCACCTCTTTGGCGTCCAACGAGCATTACATCAAGAGAGCGAAGCATTGGGCGAACGCATCAAACAACTCGCCTCCGACTTTCGACAAACCCTTGATGACAAGCTATCTTCGCAAATGGACGAGTTCTGGACCATGATGCTCAACCGTGATTCTTCCACTTCGTCGTCATCAAGATCAAGACGGCGCCATTCGAGCCGACACTCTTCAGACCCTTCTTCGGATGCAAGTCTTCCACGAGCACACTCTCATCGTCCTCAAGCACATGACGACCGGCAAGCTTCAAGAAACCCATTCCATGGCAATGGTTTGCAAGACCGCATTCGAGAACGTGAACGACAACAACGACAAGCACAAGCCAACGGGAACCAAGATCAAGTTCCACAACGCCAACGTCACGTGCACCAAGATGACGACGCTTTACACCAAGAACGACAACGTCGTGAGGAGCAAGCGCTTGAAGCTCAACGTGCCCTACGCGAATCAACTCGCAACGTCGCCGAACGCAACCGCCGCGTGCGCGAACAAGAAGAAGCCGCATGACTTGAGGAGCGCCAAGAGATGCGGAACCGTGCATGAATCCCAAGGCCACCATGTCAAGTCAATCAAGATGAACACGACGAAGATGAGCTAGAAGATCAACCTCCACGGCTCGAGCGTCATCACAACCGCCGCCAACGCAATGAGGAGCGCTACGGCAAGCTCAAGGTCACCATGCCTAAATTCTCCCGTGGAAATGATCCCGAAGAATACCTTTCATGGGCGTTGAAGGTCGACAAGATATTTCGTCTTCACAACTACGACGAGGCAAAGAAGATTGCCATGGCATCTCTCGAGTTCCAAGATTATGTTCTCATTTGGTGGGAGCAAGTGATCGAACGGCGCCAAGAGAGAAGCGAACCACCCATCACAACTTGGGATCAAATGAAGGATGTCATGCGCGCTCGTTTTGTGCCCACACACTATAGCCGCGACCTCTTCAAGAAACTACAACTCCTCAAGCAAGGCACCAAGTCGGTTGAAGCGTACTACCAAGACCTACGGTTCATACACTCAAGCTTCAACGACTTCCACAACTCCTTCCACGACTCGAGCTACACCAAGTACCGGTGATAAGTCAAGCTCCAAGCAACACACGACATCTTCGAGTCGTCTTCCTCCTACTACAAGCAACTCCAAGCCAAGAGCTTCGTCATCAACAACTCCTTCGGATGCCACCGACAAAACAAGTGACATCAAGTGCTTTACGTGCAAAGGACGAGGCCACAAGTCCTTCGAGTGCCCAACAAGACGCACGATGATCATGAACACCGACGGCACCTACGATTCTATGAGCGAAGATGAAATGGCAGCCATCGAGCAAGTGGCCATGCACCGCCAAGTGAATGACGAAGAAGATGATCAAGTGTTTTGCGACAATGATTCGAGCCCCGCTCTTGTCTCCTAGCTCCGAATTAGGGTTAGCAAAGTAGTTAGCTCTTTGAGATAGAGCTTTGCTCATCCAGATAGAGCTTTGCTCACCCGCTGAGGGCGGCAACGCAGCTGGAAAGGCGCCTGACATCCTTGACGCGTCTCAGTGCTTCCATCTACTCAATTGCCTTGATCTTGTCGGGGTTGGCTTCAATCCCTCTCCGAGACACAAAGAAACCAAGGAGCTTGCCGGATGGAACACCGAACACACACTTCTCGGGGTTGAGCTTCAAGTTGAGCTTGCGCAAGTTGACGAAAGTTTCCTCGAGATCCTGGATCAACTATGTGTATGTGGATCTAGTGCATGTGTGATTTGGATTGTGTCATTAGGGTGTTCTTCTTGTGTTCTTCTTGGATTTGCTCCTTTTCCCCTTCCTAAAGTGTGAAAAGATCGTCATCTAGGGTTCCACCCTACATCAATAGGGCTCCGTGTGCACGGGGTAGCAGGGGCCCGTGCGCACGGGGTCGGCGGCTGCGGATGAACAGCGCCCGATCCGTGGCAAAAATCGCAAAATTCGAGGAAAAGCTGTCGTGGGATGTATGGGGAAGGGTGGGAAGGGGTAGATCCAGTTGCCGAACACGTAATTTGTGGACCAAAACAACAAAATCTCACAAGATCTAACAAATGCAAAAAAAAATGGTATGGCTATTTTTGTGGGAATTTTCGAAATTGGGACAAAACAAAGCAAAATCAGGCTAGAAAGTGGGGGGTAGGGACTCCAAGATGTGAATCAACGTGGCTCATGATACCATGATGTTGTACGGCAGAGACCCTAGGTGAAGATCTTTTCACACTTGGAGTGTATGAGGGATGAACTCACAAGATCACAAGAGAGAAATCACTCAAACAAACCCAAATCACACATCCACTAGAGTAGCATACATAGATCCACAAGCATACATAGACAATCAAAGGAAAATAGCACAAAGATAAGGTTCTTCCCACTCCAAAGGAGGTGAGGTCTTGATGATCCTATGATGGGGATCCTTCCCTAGAAGGGGTCTTGAATCCACAAGGGGATCTTCTCTCTAGGAGGTCTTGATCTCCAAGAGGAGTGGTAGATGAGCAAAGCCCTCTATGAATATCTCAATACACTTTGCTAACCCTAACAAATGTCCTGGATACGGAATATATAGTAGGTGGGAGGTAAGGAACGAAGTGGGGGCGAAAACAGGCAAAGACAGCCACCTCGCTGGGTGGCCCGTGCGCACGGGGTAAGTGAGGCCCGTGCGCACGGGGGTCCCGTGTGCACGGTACAAGCCCGTGCGCACGGGGTAGCCGAGGCTACAGCGAGGGGGCCCGAGCGCACGGGGTCATTGGGGCCCGTGCACACGGGGTATCCAGAGACTTTCTGGATAGGCCATGCGCACAGGGTCCAACAGGCCCGTGGGCACGGGGTCGCCTGGGCAGGACTTCTTCTTCCAGCTGCAGGCCTCCGTCTTCCGTGCGGTCTTGGCGTGGTTCCTCTTGGCCTTGGTGATTATCCTTAGCCTCCCGGTGGTCAACTCCATCGTTCCTAATGATGCACAACATTCCTTTGTGAGGTAGCATCCAAGTTCCATCCATATCTATGTGTAAGTCATAAAGGAGTGAGTTCACCTCGTTTTCGATGGCACGTGCGCGAGCTCTTGTCATAGGTCCACTTGGTGCTTGGTGAGGTGGTGAAGTATCAATGGGGATGATCGAAGGATACTCCGCATCATTGACTTTTTTGGAGAAATGGCTGGAGGGATGGAGTTGGATCTTTGCCATGCTAAGATGTGGTAGAAAGGAGTAGATGCTGGCAAAATTTGAAGTCATTTGGACCTTATTTGCATGCACTTCCTTCACAATGCAAAATTTGGTCCAGAAAATGGATTTTGAAGCTGTGCTCCAGAAAATGGAGAGTGATGATTTAGGAGCATAAAGGTACTGGTAAAATTTCATACCATTTGGGTACACCAAAATGGTACTTCCTTCACAGAGCTAGAATCTGGACTGAAGCTAGATGGAATTTTTGGGAGGGAATGGCTAGACAAAATGATATGAGTTTTTGCATGCTCACATCATATAGGGAATGTGAGGTCCTGGATTAATTTCAAGAACTATGGAGCAATCTAATATATGGTTGCTTCACAATCTCAAAATAGGTCCAGAACCTAGAATTGGATGATGTGCTCAAAATTTGAACTATGGAACTTGGGTTCTTGATGGAAATGGTGAAGATATGGATAGGAGAAGCTCCACAAATTATTTGGGATTTTTCCTGGCTACCAAAATGGTAGTCCCTTTAGAAAGTGCCCAAATTGCAATATTGGCTTTAAATAGGAAAATGCAATTTCCCCTATTTTATGGCCAATATTTTTATGGGAGCTCAATATGATCACAAAGAATATCTCCACAAGTTTTCATGAACTTTGGAGATGGATAGATATTTTCCTGGATTTAATTCCTTTAACTGGCAGAGAAAGGAATTAATTTTAAATGAAAAATATTGCAAATGACTTGGCAATATTTTTGCATATCCATGGTTTATAGAGATAGGATGATCACTGGGAAAAGTTTGTGAGGCAACAGATTAAAGGAAATTGGGGTTCCTTTGTAATTGCCGGAATTAGGGTTTCCTTTCTGACAATTCGGAAGGTAGGGTTTCGATGGCAAAATCCTGAGAATATATCTTGGGTGTCAAGGTTGGACTGAAGAGAATCTCTAGTTGGATAGGAAAGGCAAGGCTAGTTGACCATCTTCATATACCCAAGAGCGAGAGAAAATCCGATAGCATCGGAAAAAAAAAGACGAAAGTCAAATCCCGCGAAAGAAGAAATCGGGGAGCAAAAACCAGGGTGTCACACCTAGCCCCTTGCAGGAGGGAGCTGACAAAGTAGACTGGGCGCTGCACCATCTTCTTCTTCACAACTTGTTGATCTGGCTGGTTGGCTTGCACAATCTCTGGCTTGTCGGCACCTGACCTTGCCGGAGAAGATTCTGGCTCGTCGAGTCATGGCTCTGCGGTTGCTACCTCTTCCTCATCGGCCTCTCTTTCAGCCACAAGTGAAGCACTAACCACTTGATTCATTGCCGCTAAGTATAGCAGCAACGTCTCTTGCGGCCTAGGCGCAACTAGGACTGGCGGAGAGGACAGGTACTCCTTCAAATCTTGGAGTGCGGCCTCCGCTTCCGGAGTCAAGTTCACTGGACCTACCTTTTTCAATATCTTGAAAAATGGCAAGGCGCGCTCTGCTGATTTGGAGATGAACCCGCTGAGGGCGGCAACGCAGCTGGCAAGGCGCCTGACATCCTTGACGCGTCTCAGTGCTTCCATCTACTCAATTGCCTTGATCTTGTCGGGGTTGGCTTCAATCCCTCTCCGAGACACAAAGAAACCAAGGAGCTTGCTGGATGGAACACCGAACACACATTTCTCGGGGTTGAGCTTCAAGTTGAGCTTGCGCAAGTTGACGAAAGTTTCCTCGAGATCCTGGATCAACTATGTGTATGTGGATCAGTGCATGTGTGATTTGGATTGTGTCATTAGGGTGTTCTTCTTGTGTTCTTCTTGGATTTGCTCCTTTTCCCCTTCCTAAAGTGTGAAAAGATCGTCATCTAGGGTTCCACCCTACATCAACAGGGCTCCGTGTGCACGGGGTAGCAGGGGCCCGTGCGCACGGGGTCGGCGGCTGCGGATGAACAGTGCCCGATCCGTGGCAAAAATCGCAAAATTCGAGGAAAAGCTGTCGTGGGATGTATGGGGAAGGGTGGGAAGGGGTAGATCCAGTTGCCAAACACGAAATTTGTGGACCAAAACAACAAAATCTCACAAGATCTAACAAATGCAAAAAAAATTGGTATGGCTATTTTTGTGGGAATTTTCGAAATTGGGACAAAACAAAGCAAAATCAGGCTAGAAAGTGGGGGGTAGGGACTCCAAGATGTGAATCAACGTGGCTCATGATACCATGATGTTGTAGGGCAGAGACCCTAGGTGAAGATCTTTTCACACTTGGAGTGTATGAGGGATGAACTCACAAGAACACAAGAGAGAAATCACGCAAACAAACCCAAATCACACATCCACTAGAGTAGCATACATAGATCCACAAGCATACATAGACAATCAAAGGAAAATAGCACAAAGATAAGGTTCTTCCCACTCCAAAGGAGGTGAGGTCTTGATGATCCTATGATGGGGATCCTTCCCTAAAAGGGGTCTTGAATCCACAAGGGGATCTTCTCTCTAGGAGGTCTTGATCTCCAAGAGGAGTGGTAGATGAGCAAAGCCCTCTATGAATATCTCAATACACTTTGCTAACCCTAACAAATGTCCTGGATACGGAATATATAGTAGGTGGGAGGTAAGGAACGAAGTGGGGGCGAAAACAGGCAAAGACAGCCACCTCGCTGGGTGGCCCGTGCGCACGGGGTAAGTGAGGCCCGTGCGCACGGGGGTCCCGTGTGCACGGTACAAGCCCGTGCGCACGGGATAGCAGAGGCTACAGCGAGGGGGCCCGTGCGCACGGGGTCATTGGGGCCCATGCACACGGGGTATCCAGAGACTTTCTGGATAGGCCATGCGCACAGGGTCCAACAGGCCCGTGGGCACGGGGTCGCCTGGGCAGGACTTCTTCTTCCAGCTGCAGGCCTCCGTCTTCCGTGCGGTCTTGGCGTGGTTCCTCTTGGCCTTGGTGATTATCCTTAGCCTCTCGGTGGTCAACTCCATCGTTCCTAATGATGCACAACATTCCTTTGTGAGGTAGCATCCAAGTTCCATCCATATCTATGTGTAAGTCATAAAGGAGTGAGTTCACCTCGTTCTCGATGGCACGTGCGCGAGCTCTTGTCATAGGTCCACTTGGTGCTTGGTGAGGTGGTGAAGTATCAATGGGGATGATCGAAGGATACTCCGCATCATTGACTTTTTTGGAGAAATGGCTGGAGGGATGGAGTTGGATCTTTGCCATGCTAAGATGTGGTAGAAAGGAGTAGATGCTGGCAAAATTTGAAGTCATTTGGACCTTATTTGCATGCACTTCCTTCACAATGCAAAATTTGGTCCAAAAAATGGATTTTGAAGCTGTGCTCAAGTGGCTGAATGGATTGGGCTGAAATTTGGTGGAGAGTGATGATTTAGGAGCATAAAGGTACTGGTAAAATTTCATACCATTTGGGTACACCAAAATGGTACTTCCTTCACAGAGCTAGAATCTGGACTGAAGCTAGATGGAATTTTTGGGAGGGAATGGCTAGACAAAATGATATGAGTTTTTGCATGCTCACATCATATAGGGAATGTGAGGTCCTGGATTAATTTCAAGAACTATGGAGCAATCTAATATATGGTTGCTTCACAATCTCAAAATAGGTCCAGAACCTAGAATTGGATGATGTGCTCAAAATTTGAACTATGGAACTTGGGTTCTTGATGGAAATGGTGAAGATATGGATAGGAGAAGCTCCACAAATTATTTGGGATTTTTCCTGGCTACCAAAATGGTAGTCCCTTTAGAAAGTGCCCAAATTGCAATATTGGCTTTAAATAGGAAAATGCAATTTCCCCTATTTAATTATGGCCAATATTTTTATGGGAGCTCAATATGATCACAAAGAATATCTCCACAAGTTTTCATGAACTTTGGAGATGGATAGATATTTTCCTGGATTTAATTCCTTTAACTGGCAGAGAAAGGAATTAATTTTAAATGAAAAATATTGCAAATGACTTGGCAATATTTTTGCATATCCATGGTTTATAGAGATAGGATGATCACTGGGAAAAGTTTGGGAGGCAACAGATCAAAGGAAATTGGGGTTCCTTTGTAATTGCCGGAATTAGGGTTTCCTTTCTGACAATTCGGAAGGTAGGGTTTCGATGGCAAAATCCTGAGAATATATCTTGGGTGTCAAGGTTGGACTGAAGAGAATCTCTAGTTGGATAGGAAAGGCAAGGCTAGTTGACCATCTTCATATACCCAAGAGCGAGAGAAAATCCGATAGCATCGGAAAAAAAAGACGAAAGTCAAATCCCGCGAAAGAAGAAATCGGGGAGCAAAAACCAGGGTGTCACACCTAGCCCCTTGCAGGAGGGAGCTGACAAAGTAGACTGGGCGCTGCACCATCTTCTTCTTCTTCACAACTTGTTGATCTGGCTGGTTGGCTTGCATAATCTCTGGCTTGTTGGCACCTGACCTTGCCGGAGAAGATTCTGGCTCGTCGAGTCATGGCTCTGCGGTTGCTACCTCTTCCTCATCGGCCTCTCTTTCAGCCACAAGTGAAGCACTAACCACTTGATTCATTGCCGCTAAGTATAGCAGCAACGTCTCTTGCGGCCTAGGCGCAACTAGGACTGGCGGAGAGGACAGGTACTCCTTCAAATCTTGGAGTGCGGCCTCCGCTTCCGGAGTCAAGTTCACTGGACCTACCTTTTTCAATATCTTGAAAAATGGCAAGGCGCGCTCTGCTGATTTGGAGATGAACCCGCTGAGGGCGGCAACGTAGCTGGCAAGGCGCCTGACATCCTTGACGCGTCTCAGTGCTTCCATCTACTCAATTGCCTTGATCTTGTCGGGGTTGGCTTCAATCCCTCTCTGAGACACAAAGAAACCAAGGAGCTTGCCGGATGGAACACCGAACACACACTTCTCGGGGTTGAGCTTCAAGTTGAGCTTGCGCAAGTTGACGAAAGTTTCCTCGAGATCCTGGATCAATGTTGACTTGTCCCTGGTTTTGACCACGATGTCATCCTTCTAAGCTTCCACATTTCTGTGCAGCTGTGGCTCAAAACCAATCTGGACCGCTCTGGCAAAGGTCGCTCCTGCACTCTTCAGTCCGAAAGGCATATGCAAAAAGCAGTATGTGCCACATGGAGTGATGAATGCGGTCTTCCCCTCATCTTCCTTGGCCATAAAAATCTGATGATAACCAGAATAGGCGTCAAGGAAAGAGAGTAGGTCACAGCCGGTAGTGGAGTCTACAATCTGGTCAATGTGTGGCAAAGGGAAAGGGTCCTTGGGATAGGCTTTATTTTTATCAGTGAAGTCGATACAATGCCTCCACTTCCCGTTCGCCTTGCGCACCACCACCAGATTGGCTAACCACGTAAGGTGTAGCACTCCTCTAACCAGGCCTGCTGCTTCTAACTTCTTAATCTCCTCGGCAATGAACTCTTTCTGTTCCAAGGCTTGCTTTCTGATCTTCTGCTTGACGGACCTTTGCATGAGGGCAGACAGCAAGGTGTTGCTCAATTACCTCCCTAGGAACACCAGGGATGTCAGATGCTTGTCAAGCAAACACATCGACATTCGCCTGTAGGAAGGCAACGAGCTCGCTTTCCTGCTCATCACTGAGAGTGGCACTTATAGAGAAAGTGCCGCTCATCTCATCTTCTTTCACAGAGACTCGCTTGGTCGCCAGCGCAGAGGCCTTGGCTTTCTTGCTCTTGCCGGTAGAGCTCTCTGGTATGTCCTCGACGGGCATGCTGCTCTCTAAAGTGCGCTTCCCGGAGTCCGTATCAGGGGTCTTGCCGGACTTCTTCTTCTTCTCTCCCCCGGGAGCTTTGACGGCAGGGACAAGTGCCTCGATGGCAGCTGCCGCCACTGCCTCCCGGTAGAGGTTGTTAGCACAGATGATTACGTCCTTGTCGTTTGACTTGAGGGTGAGAACCCCCATCGGCCCCGGCATCTTGATGACGTTGTATGCATAGTGCGACGCGGCCATAAACTTGGCCAGGGCTGGACGGCCCAGAATCCCATTGTACGGCAGCGGCATCTTGACGACGTCGAAGGTAATCTTCTCCGTCCGATAGTTGAGCTCGCCGCCGAACGTGACCGGCAACGTGACTTGGCCCTTCGGCTTGTTCCTCCCCAGATTGATCCCTTGGAAACCGCTCGTTTCCTCGAGATCCTTGTCGGGGATCTGCAGCCTCTTGATCACATCTGGAGAGATCAAGTTCAAGCCAGCCCCACCGTCAACCAGCATCTTCGTCACCTTGAGGTTGCGAATTGTTGGTGAGACCACCAATGGCAAACACCCGACCGCAGTGGTGCGATCAGGATGGTCCTCGGTGTCAAAGACGATGGGCGAGTGTGACCACTTGAGTGGCTTTTGTGCCTCCATCGCCGGCTCCACTGCATTGACTTCGCGGATCCACTGCTTTAGTTGCCGGTGCGAGGAGTCCAAAGATGCACCTCCGTGAACACACATGGCATCCACCGCATTTTGGAACTCCTTGCCGGACCCGCCTCTCGTCATCACTATCATCCTCTTCTTGCTGGCCCTGAGCAGCCTTCTCTTCTGGCTGCTTGGCCTTGCCACGGAGCCCTCCGCGGCCACCATGGTCTTGCTTGCCGGACCCACTAGCACCATCTTGGGCCTTCTCCTTATCACGCTTCTTGTACTCTTGCTTCTGTCTTTCGGCAAGCTGCTCTACTTGCCGGCATTGTTGGAGATTGTGACCCTTGGTGCGATGGATCTTGCAGTACGGCCCGCCGGTCTTGCCAGCCTTCTCGCCTGTTGCAGCTTCCCGGCAAGCATCGCACCCGGCAACCTCCTTGTCGGGGATGTCTGCCTTTGGCTTCTTTGTGGCGTTGGTGTCGCCGGAGCTCTCGACGCCCAGTACAGTCTTATTCTTGCGCTTCCTGTTCTTCTTCTGCGGGGTTGATCCATCATCGTCCTCGGAATCAATGTCTGCACCCGCATCTTCCCCGGGGAGTCGCCTCCTTTCCTCAGCACGTGCACACCTATCCGCCAAGGCGTACAGATCGTTGATGGTCTTGACATGCTCGACATTCATCTCTGACCGCATCCTGCGGTTGCGCACATTCGTGTGGAATGCGGCAACAACAGCTGCGGGATGGATGTCGGGGATGTTGTGGTGCACACGGCTGAACCGTTGTATATACTTGCGGAGGTTCTCCCCACCTCTTTGGGGTATCACCTGCAAATCGCTGGGCTGACCTGGGAGCTTGTGGCCACTCTGGTAAGCGCCAACGAAATGATGGCACAGATCCACCCAAGAAGAGATGGAGCCCTCAGGCAGGTTCATCAACCACGACCTGACGTTGGGCCGAAGCGCCAACGGGAAGTAGTTGGCGAGCACTTTCTCGTCCCGTCCCCCGGCAGCCTCCACCGCGATGGTGTAGATGCTAAGGAACTCGGCTGGGTTGAGCGTGCCGTCGTACTTGTCAGGCAGCTCCGGCTTGAAGGCACGGGTGGACGGCCAGCGAACTTGCCACAGCTCACGAGTAAACGCTGTGTAGCCCACATCGTAGGGCAAGTACCCAGCGGCTACTGGAGCGAGCACGTTCACTGCCGGCCTGGCACGGTCGTCAGATTGGCGGCATGCTTCCCGGCGCCGCTCGATCTTCATGCGGGCATCCTCATCGCACCGCTCACGGAGCACTTGACGCTGATCTTGGCGGCACCGCGGATCCGACGAAGCCAAAGACAGAACGTCATGGTCATCTGATCGGCGGGCTGGCCGCTGAGATGGTGGGGGGTGCCGAGGCGACTGCACCGTTTGCGCGGGGTCTCCGGCAAGGTAACCGGGGGGTCCTGCAAGCATGGTGGGTGGTCGCTGTGAGGGCCCCATGTCTTGTGTTTTGCCGGGATCGGCAAAACTGATGAGACTCTGAATGGTGGCTCTCCATTCGTCCATCTTGTCTGGGCCCGGCGGGAAGTTCAAAAGTATTTGAACCCGCGCCATGGCCTCGGCCGCCGTGGTTGGCATGGCTGGGAGCACAGAACGAGGCGTCGCTCGACTCTTGGCGGAGCCAGAAGGAGCTTCGTTACGTCCGTGCTGCCGCGGCTCATGCTCGCCAACAGGCGGACGTGGTGGTGGCGGCGGCGCTCCGTGAGCAATCGGAAGTTGCTGCACGGGGATCCCGCCTTGCGGTCACCTGGAACCGCCAGCAACGAGAGGGAGCGCGCCGTGCCTATCTTGCGATGGTCGCGGCGTACGCCTCCCTGCGCCATTGTTGGACGTCGCCGCTACGTTCTGGGACGTTGCGTCGGCTGGGTTCTGGGTCGCAGCAGTATGAATTATATTACTATGATGACTGTGCTCACCAGAATGTCTTGGAAGTTGACCGGCCGCGACATCGCCGGTCCTGTGGCTAGGCTCAACAACGTGGCGGGGGTGCTGGGCACTCGCACCACTTGCGCCTCCTGCGCCGCCCGTCCCAGCCGTAGCGCCCGCGCCGGCTGCGCCGCCTGCGCCACCTGGGAAGGTGGCTTGGACGCGGTAGGAGCCTTCGTGGCTCCACTCTTCTTCTTCGGCGCCATCAACGAAGATGATGAAGTTGGTACTCACACTACCAAAAACCTAATTTGTGACACACAACCCCCCTACCTGGTGCGCCAAAGATGTCGTGGGAAACGACTATCTATGGGACCGAACGGGTCCCTTTACGATTCGGCTCAGGGGACATGCATGGGACAAAGAGTAGATCTTTAGTAAGTGCAACAACACGCTGGGGATTTATCCAGGTTCGGGCCGCTATGAGCGTAAAATCCTACTCCTGCTGTGTGGTTGATCGTATATGAACTCTGGTTATAGGGAGCGCAGTTTTTCGGCAAGGTGCACGGGAGAATGCAGCTATGGCATGTAATTGAGCTGGGTGTCGACCATTCTACCTGTAGCCGTGGGCCTCCTTTTATAGGCCAAGGGGTTACCACAATGGCTAATACGGTCATTACAGAGTATGAACAGTGACTTGCACCATCATCACGTCTATCTTCCAGTGGGGTAAGACAAACGCATTTAATGCACCATTAGGTGGTACGTTGGGGACGCGAGGCCTTGGGTAAAAGATCTGTACCATCGGTCCTAGCGCCCTTCTGTAGTCTCGACACGTCCGAGGGACGGGTGTCATTAAAGTTAATCTTGGCGTGGCATGCTAACAGGTGCCTTGACTGGTTATGTTGACCACCTGCTCGCTCGACACCTAGCACACGAACCTATCTGGTCAATGGTGAGGTGGAACAGTAACGGGACAGAACAAGCCTGCTGGCACGGAGCTTGCCGGGCCTTGCTTGCCAGCAAGGGAGCTTGCCGGCAAGGGCAGCGTTGATCTCCTGTACGAGAATAGTACTTCTCAATGACCTGCCTTGAGGTCTTCTTCACGGTCTTGGTGTTGAGTCTTGAGTTGTAGTTATCCTCTGTCAAGCCTTTGCCGGACGGGAGGCTACAACCGCCTGTGCACAAGTCTGGGTACGAGGGCACCCATGTCTTAGTACACCGACAGGAGCCCCTGGGCCTGGGCCACACGCGCATGCGAGGCGTCGTTGGGCTAGGCCCAAACAGTGCACAGGCGGCACATGGCAGAGGGAAGTACAACATCTCATGGAAAACAGGTATGTACGTGAGAGCTTGAGTCCATGTGACGTTCCAGTTAGATATCGTCATCCCATTCCACGCCTTGATGACATGCTAGATGAACTTAGCGGAGCCACCATTTTCTCAAAAATTGATCTTAAAAGTGGCTACTATCAAATTCGCATGCAAGAGGGTGATGAATGGAAAACGGCTTTCAAAACCAAATTTGGCTTATATGAATGGTTGGTCATGCCTATGGGCTTATCTCAAGCACCTAGCACTTTCATGCGCGTGATGCACTATGTTCTTCAAAAATATATTGGCATTTGTGTTGTGGTCTACTTTGATGATATACTTGTGTTTAGCCAATCTCTTGAAGACATGTCATACATCTTAGGGACGTCTTGCAAGTTCTTTGAAACGAGTGACTTTATGCAAACATGGACAAATGCACTGTTGGTGTTGATAAACTTTTTTCTTGGGGTTTGTAGTCTCCTCTCAGGGTGTTCAAGTTGATGAAGCTAAAATTGATGGTATTAAAACTTGGCCACAACCAACCAATTTGCTTCAAGTGCATAGCTTCCTTGGCTTAGCCGGTTTTTATCGACGCTTTGTGAAGGATTTTAGCACCATTGCATCACCATTGCACGCATTGAGTAAGAAGAATGCACCATTTAGTTGGGGTCCTTCCCAAGATGCCACATTTCATGAGCTTAAGAACTTGCTTACACATGCTCCATTACTTGCCTTACCCAATTTTGAGAAAACCTTTGAAGTGCATTGTGACGCTAGTGGTAATGGCATAGGTGGCGTGTTAATGCAAGAGAAGTGCCCAATTGCATACTTTAGTGAGAAACTCTCCGGCGCGCAACTTAACTTTCCCATCTATGAGAAAGAGTTATATGCTTTAGTGAGAGTCTTGCATGTGTGGGAACATTATCTTCGCCCTCATGAATTTTTCATCCATACGGATCATGAGACGCTTAAATACCTTAAGGGTCAAACCAAACTGAATAAGTGTCATGCCAAATGGAGTGAGTTCATTGAGTCTTTTCCTTATGTTATCAAGTACATCAAAGATAAGGAAAATGTTGTGGCGAACGCTCTTTCCCGCAAGTGCATGTTGGTTACCCAACTTGAGTTGAATGCTATAGGATTTGAGCACACTAAAGACTTGTATGAGCATGATGTTTCCTTTGCCATTCCTTATGCCAAATGCCTAACTCGCACTTCTTGGGAGCGATACTACTTTAAAGATGGTTATCTTATGCGAGCAAACAAACTTTGTATCCCCAAGTCTTCTCTTCATTTGTTGCTTTTGCAAGAGGCTCATGGTGGAGGACTCATGGGACATTTTGGACGCGACAAGACATTCGCCACGCTCTCCAAGAACTATTTTTGGCCAAAGATGTTTCGGGACGTCTCACGCTACACCAATCGATGCTCTACATGCCGCAAAGCTAAATCTAAAGCTCAATCTCATGGTTTATATATGCCACTCCCCATTCCATATCAACCATAGGAAGATATTTGTATGGATTTTGTGCTTGGTTTGCCTCGAACTCAAAACGGCAAAGATTCGGTATTTGTTGTCGACCGTTTCTCTAAGATGGCACATTTTATCCCATGTAACAAGATCGACGATACTTCACATGTTGCAAATCTCTTTTGTAGGGAAATCTTGCGATTGCATGGAGTGCCCAAGACGATTGTATCGGATCTCGAAGTCAAGTTCCTTAGCTACTTTTGGAAGACACTATGCGCCAAGCTCGGAATCAAGCTATTATTCTCTTCGGCATATCATCCACAAACCGACGGCCAAACAGAGGTCACGAACCGGACGCTCTCCACACTGCTCCGCGTGTTGATCAAGAAGAACATTAAGGAGTGGGAGGAATGTTTGCCTATCGCCGAGTACGCCTACAATCGAGCAAGACATTCGACCACCGGCAAGTCCCCCTTCGAGGTTGTCTACGGCTTCAACCCGTTGTCCCCATTGGACATTCTACCGCTCTACAAGAGCGCATCAACATGGACGTGAGTGCACGAGCAACATACCTCAAGAAGGTGCATGAAGATACACGGCACACGATCGAGCGCCAAGTACAACGCCTCACGACTAAGCTCAACTTCAATAAACGCCCCATGGTGTTTAACCCCGGAGATCTTGTGTGGCTACACATATGCAAAGACCGCTTCCCCAACGAGCGCAAGTCCAAACTCCTACCTCGAGCCGATGGACCCTTCAAGGTGCTAGCACACTACAACAACAACGCCTACAAAATCGACATCCCATGTGACAAGTACAACGTGAGTGACATCTTCAACGTCAAAGACCTATCTCCCTTCCATGGTGATGTGGATTTCGATCCGACGATGGATCTTTCCCAAGGGGGGGGAGATGATGCGGAGCATCCTTCGGTCATCCCCATGGACACGTCATCACCACCCAAGGCTCCAAGTGGACCGATGACAAGGGCCCGTGCAAGAGCCATTGAAACCGAGGTAAACTCCCTCCTCGCTCAACTCCCTTTCGAATCACATGAGACATGGCTACTACCTCAAGCGGAGGCCCTTTGCATACTCAGGTACCAAGGAACCAGTCATGGAGAGGCTAAGGAGCAAGGCCGAGCGAAGGAGGAAGGAGGACGCGAAGACGGAGAGCAAACGGAGCAAGACAGGGCTTGCCCGGATGATCCGGACTGCCACCCGGACGATCCGGACCTTCCCCCGGATGATCCGACCAATACCACCAAGAGTATATCAAGCTCCTCGGCGAAGCCGGATCCATCCGGACCACTGTCCGGATCATCCGGACCCACCCGGACATCCGGAGGATGACCCGTACATCCGGGCCAACTACGGCTGCTACGACACAGCCGGACGATCCGGACGGACGCCCGGACCATCCGAACCCCCGACACCCGGATCATCCGGACCACCTCCCGGATCATCCGGACCATGCCCGCGTGTGTGACTTGGGCCGAGGCCCATGTAACTCTCTCTACCCCTAGATTATATAAACTCCTCCTCCACCCACGTTTTAGGGTTAGCAAAGTGATAGCTCATATTGGAGATTGAGTTTGCCTCATCCTACCTCTCCCATGGAGATCAAGACCTCCATGTGAGCATGTGAGAAGATCCTCCTAAGGATTCAAGACCTCTTTCCTCCTAGGATTGGGATGAACTAGTTACCATCTGTATCCTCTTGTGTTGACTTTGGATCTTGTATCTCCCTCTTTGTGTATGTGGATTTAGCACATGTGTGATTGGAATTGTGTCAATTGAGTGTTTGCTTTGTGTTCTTCTCTCAATTTGCCCCTTTTCCCCCTCCAAGTGTGAAAAGATCATCCCCATAGGGTTGCACTCTACATCACTCACCCTATTCTCTCTTTGAGATATCACCATGAAGGCGATTCCAACCACTAGTGGTAGACCTTGAGGTGGTCTCCAAACCTTCACAAACATTTCGGGGGCAATCACAATGTTTGATTCCTCACCGAAGAACTCCTACCGCCTAGGAGTCACCAACCTCCAAGAGTAACAAGAACCAAGGGGAAAAGCTCAAGACTTTCTCAAATCACGAATTCCTTTGGTCTAGAGAAGGGGAAGGAGTGGATCTATCACTTGATTGGACAACTTCTCAAGAACTCTCTCAAATCCCTCCAGGATCTACGATTTGGTGTATGAGGTTGAGAGAGAGAGTGAAATGTGTTCGAGGGTTAGCTCAAAGTGAATGGTCAACCCTCTCACGGAGTGGGAGAGAGTTATTTATAGTGCTCCCCAATAAGTGACCGTTGGGGGTCACTTAAGCTGTGCAGATGTCGGACTTCCGGTGCCTCGGAAGCCATCGGACAGCCGACGCTTCACGGTCGTCTGACAGAGTGACATGTACAGGTGTTTAGAAAATGTATGTCGGATAACTGCAACTTGTCGGACATCTGGTGTCCCAATAGACACGGACATCCGGTAAGGGCCGGAGATCCGACACTTTGGTTCTGTAGGAACTACACATGTCATCTGGTAGAGACCGGAAATCCAACAAATCCGCTTTGTGAAGATGGGACTGTGATGTAGGGTGGAACCCTAATTGACGATCTTTTCACACTTGGAGGTGGGGAAAGGAGCAAATCAAGAGAAGAACACACAAAAACACTCAAGCAACAAGATCCAATCACACATGTGCTAAATCCACATACACATAAGAGGGAGATACAAGATCCAAAGTCAACACAAGAGGATACAAAGGGTAACTAGTTCATCCCAATCCTTGAAGGAGTTGAGGTCTTGATGATCTCGTGAGATCCTTCTCCCTTAGGAGGTCTTGATGATCCTATGATGGGGATCCTTCTCCCGGAAGAGGTCTTGATTCTCCAAGGAGGTACAAGGAGCAAAGCTCACTCAAATGTCTCTATGTCTTTGCTAACCCTAGCTAGGAGGAGGTAGGGAGGTCTTTATAGTAGTCCACGAGGTAGGTGGGGTGAGGAAGGGGATTACATGGCTAGTTGGCCGAATGTAGGCGGCCAGGGGCCGGATGTCCGGCGGTCCATCGGGGTGCCGGATGTCCTGGCTTGGGGGCCGGATGTCCGGCCAGGCGCTGTCTCAGCTTCTGTGATCCGGGGCCGGATTTCCGGGCGGGGCACCGGATGTCCGGGCTCTTCGGACGGATGTCCGGGGCCTGGCCGGATGGCCGGGCCCTGGGGCTTGCAGCTGCGGTGCTGTGGCTGACGCCTGGGTCTTCAGGGGCCGAATGTCCGGCAGCTAATGCTCAGCTGCACTTCCTCTTCTCGTTCCTCCTCATCCGTGCACTTGGGGAGTTGTCCATCGTTCCAGGCTTCTCCAAGAGGGTCCTCTTGATACCTAAGGACACAAAGCATTTCATATTGAGGTAGTAGCCATGTCTCACATGCATCAAAGGGAAATTGCGAGAGGAGAGATGTCACCTCGTTTTCGATGGCTCTCGCTCGTGCCCGTGTCCTAGGTCCACTTGGGGCTTGGGGAGTAGTCGTAGTGTACATGGGGATGACCGTAGGATGCTCCGCATCATCTCCCCCCCCTTGGGAAAGATCCGACCTCGGATCATAAACCTCATCACCATGTAAACGGTTGTCGTGGACGGACTTGTAGTTGGACGGAGTGCAAGTCATAGCGCAATCCAAGTACTCCAAGGAGTCTCCGTAATGGTATACATGTAAAAAGAGCAACCACAAAGGACACATGGAAATAGAATGGTTAGTGCACACAAGGTGTCCATCAAGTAAGCATGAGTTCGTCTGACAAGATTGTTTTTGACAAGGCACATGAAGCTTCACAAAATGATATAGAATGAGACGTAAAGCATTCATGAGAGCAAATTCATTTGTTGTGTACACAAAGGTGTTGTGAATGTGATTGTTGCGACCATTGTTCAAAATGATGTCATAATGGGACGGTTTATCAAAAGCATGAACATGGCAAGTGGTGCTCAATGTGGTTATGTTATCATGCAATTGATGGTGGGCAATATGATCATTATGTATGAATATGCCATCAAGGAAGATCACAACAAATTTGCTAAGAAAGTGCACAGGCTCATATATCATGGATGACATGGAAATACAAGATGCAACAAGGCAATCATAATGTGAGTCAATCCATGCATAAGATGCAAACTTGTCATGGGTGTGGTGTGTCCAACTAGCATGCTCATCAACAAATATGTAGGTGTTGGTGCAATTTTGCAAAAGTTTCGTGGCATACCATTGCTCAATGTCGTGGCATGAGTTGTGGTCCGGTGGTGCATCCACTATTTCCGAGTGCTCCTCAACTTGAAGGTCCATAGGGCCCATCTCCAATGTCGGTCCTCCATCCAATAGATGTATCATGTAAACAAGAAGGAGCAAACAAGAATGATAGTGTGGCCCACTCGATATGTGTATGTGAGGGTGGCTCAAAGGGAAGGAGTTCACCTGTACGAGTTTCTCGAAAATGTTGGTGTCACGCATCGTGTACGCCTTCGCATGACCAATATGTCTCATGACGGCACCGCCTTGTGAATCCTTCAAAATGAAAGAACATGACAAACACTCAGAAAAACAAATGAGGTTAGCATGAATGCAAAACCAATCATTCATGTGGTAAGATACCCAACAAGAGTCATCATCATTCTTATCATAAGAAGGGACAAGAGAATGTGGCATGGTATGGAAGCATATGATGCGAGTACGACCAAAGACATTAATCTCAATCAAGCAAGTATGCATCACAAGTAAGATGTCCAAGTCTCCTTGATGAATAAACATAGCATGGTTGCACTCACTACAAGTGGATATGAGAGATGCAACTAACGGAGACAATTGACAATGATCAAAATAAATCATGTGAGAGGCATGAACATATATGCCATCAACCCAATGAAACGAGCAAGTATGAATCATGGGTGATGCAACAAAGCAAGCAATCATAGTGATCAAGTCATGCAAGCTAGTAGTGCGAAGATGCAACATACTAGAGGTAATGATGGCAATCATGTCATGTGTGCAAATAGTGGGCATACATAATGCACATGACATGGCACACGGAGGAAAACAAGATATGAGGAAAGTAGCATCATTGTATTGGCAAGAAGTCCTATGTAAATAGCAATTGGACAACATGACTCTCCCAACACAATAAGCAATAATTGCATAGGGCACACATAGAGCATGGCAATAGCAACAAGTATCTCCACCAAGCATGCAAATACACATAATATGAGTAGAATGGTGAATCAGGAGTAAATGCAAGCAAGGGTCACAACTGCATGGCAAAGGCATAGAAGGAGGCATAACATGCAAAGTGAACACGGGAAAATGAGCATAAGTTGACAATTGGTAAATAGCCCATAGCCGTGTGAGAGCCAAGTGAAAGTAATACCCGAAGTCCTTGCGCGAATGGAACGGTGTGAAGAACAATCCACGGGATCCCAAATCATCATTGCTCTCAAGAGCTCTTTTCGTCAACTCATGGGATTGAGAAGTTGACGAGTATTCGTGAGTACCTACACAAAACAAAGGCAAAGGGAAAATTGTGTGTGCGTGGTATATGTACACATCATCCATTATGATGCGCACGTGCATGTGTTGGTTAGCACAAAATATCCAATGCTCAAATAAATGAGATGCATGATATAGAAACATGTCATCCATCATGATTGGTTTGTCGTTATGTATAGCATAATGGAGACTCAAGGTGTGTAATGCGTCACAAGTCATATCTAGAGCATTGTCATGAATGTGAAGCATATGGTGCACACAAGGGATGGAATCATGCGATCTACAATTATTTTCATGGCATGGCATAGTAAATGAATTGCACAAAATATGCAAAGGAAGCATAGCAATATCATCACAAGAGAAGCAAATTCCAATGACCATGATCTTGTCATCTATGCCATAAGTGCAAATAGGATTTATATGAATGGGATATGCATAGTCACCAGGGTGAGATTGTAATGAAGCAATATGGGAAATCTCACTCATAGCATATGGCAAGTTTAATGGATTATCGAACATGACGTGACCAATAGAATTTTCACATGATATCCTATGGAGCATAGCATCACAACTAGGTAATTCGACATGCTCATCATCATATTCATCATAAATGGGTGGTACATCTAAGCATGTGGAAGAGATAGTATGTGGTGTATCCATAAGGTGATCAACATCATGCACGCAATCATATTCAAGATAGTCCACTAGTGGGACAAGCGAAGCACCTTCACCTATTTGACCTTTGGAGCTCCACTCGTGTGGTGTAGGTGAGGTGGCAAAAATTGACGCTTGGTCAACATTGTCGTTGTGATGGAACCATGTGGGGGGTGCATCATCGTCCATGATGGCCATCGTATTGCCCATTGGAGGCATGGAGTCATCGAGGATTGGCACTTCGTCTTGTAGGAGATCTAGCACCAAACAAGAAAATACACTCGGAATAGAGGTTAAGTCGTTAGGAATCATAGTGGCCTCACATGCCCTCTCAACTACCTCACTCACTAAGTGGTGTGGCTCACTCACTCTCGCTATGATGCTCTCACTCATATGGTTGGTCGAGTCACTCAAGGGTTGGTGATGGCTCTCAACCTCACATAGGGTACGCGGCATGTACTCATGTGTGCGGCTAGTGGTGGTCACTCTCATCCTTTCATAGGAAATGCACTCAATGTCACATATGGTGTAGTCACTCGTCTCAGCCATGTGGTGGTGGCTCTCCTCACGTGGCAATTGGGGCATCTCATCATATATGGGTGCCGGAGAGATGTAGGTGCAAACGTCTCCATACTCAACTTCCTCATCCATAACACCTCCAAAGATGAATGCCATAGGATGTGGCAAATCATCGCTCTCCTCCGAGACCAAAGAGAAAGTCTCATGTGCAGTCTCGTAGCTTGACTCGGAGTATGAGTCCCATTGAGGCGCCGTCTTCATGTTGTCGAAGATGTTCGTGCTCGCCGCCTTGGTCGAAGGGAATGGTCCATGCTCGACTGTCTTGTCGCTGTCTTCTTGTAGGAGGCCCCTATGATGTGGCACCTCGTTGCTCGTCTCCATGACCAAAGGGAATTTCCCATGCTCGGCCATCTTCCTTGAGGGGCTTCCGAAGATGGAAGGGTCGCCCTCGCTTGTACTTGGTTGCCTTGGACTTGGCGCCAAAGCTTCTTCTTGGTGGCGCGCGTCTCGCGGTTTTCTCTTGTGCTTATGAAGGTTGGTCGTAGCTTGATGTAGAGCTTGTTGGGATTTGTTGGTGTTTGCATCTCGAGCGTCTTCGTGTTGATGGTGACGTTCGTCGTCGTGGCGCACATGTTGCTTGTAGGAGACTTGTCCTTCATGACGATGTGGATGTCGAACGTGATGATGGTCGTCACGAAGGTGAGGACGTGGTCGGATTGTGCTTGCGGTGGATGGGCGCTACGAAGATGTGCGACTTGCTCGCCGCCGCCTTGAAGATGACGAAGGGGAAGAAGACTTGTAGGTGGCCAACATGTCTCGTAGTTGATCCATGTGTTCGTCCAACTTGTAGTCGATGTAGTCTCTTTTCCGCGCTTCGGAGTGTTGTATGTCAATGGCGAGGTTCTCGATGCGCTCCCGCAAGGCATCTTGTGCACCTTGCATTTGTCGTTGTAGTCCATAGCGGGGAGTTTTAGTGGTGTAGTTGTTCGCGCCGTCGTTGTTGTCGAAGACCAGAGATGATGTGCTTGGCCTATCCATCACAAGACTCGAGCAAATGTGAGTGGAAGAAAGGGAAGAACTAGACCAAATGTACCGTTCCAATGTTGAAGATTGATCAATGATCACCCAATATGGTATTATGGAAGTAGCACAATTGGTACCAGATCTTGTCAATTCTCACACCTACACAAGTAAGGCTTATGGAGTAGCTTGGTGAGGATAGGTGGCACACAAATTTGATGCAATTGTTAGCAAGAGTCAATAATGTTGAAAAAGATTCACAAATTCGCAAATGAAACAAGTAGACCAATAGCAAAGAATGGCACATGGAAACACACACACGGATAGATAAGTGAGGTTGTGCAACCAAGGGATGAGCACAAAATGTGGAATCCACGGAAAATGCTCGTGTTGCACGACGCTAGAGAGACGCTAGCATGATTGCTCAATAGGCGGATACGAACTTGTGCACAACCTATAAGAGACAAAACGTATTGACTTTCTATCTCAATTATGCTATGTATGTATGGTTCCCGGTGATCCAAGATGATCAATGATGTAGATATGCTATGCAAATGTGGCGATGCTATGGCTATTGTTCACAAGCTCTTTGCTTTCTTTTTATTTTTGCTTAAAAGCTTTTTGCACTTTTTTTTATATGGCCACTATGCGAAATGCTCAACCCAATATAGAAATTTCGTATATGCGGGAACAAATGATGACGCAAGAGATGATACGATGATATATGCACACAATGATAGCTATGCGGAACGTGTATCACTAAAGTGCACAAGTAGTGATGTAGGGTGGAACCCTAGATGACGATCTTTTCACACTTAGGAGGGGGAAAAGGAGGAAATCCACGAAGAACACGAGAAGAACACTCAAATCAACACAATCTAAATCACACATGCACTAGATCCACATACACATAGAGGGATACAAAGGTCCAAATCCAACAAAGGAGGATACACGGTAGCTAGTTCATCCCGATCCGCGAAGGAGTCGAGGTCTTGATATCCGGAGTGGATCTTCTCACATGGGTCTCATGGAGGTCTTGATCTCCATGGGAGAGGTACAGATGAGCAAAGCTCTAATCTCAAAGAGATATCTACTTTGCTAACCCTAGATAGAGGAGGAAGAGGTCCTTAAATAGTGCCAGTACAAGTTAGGGCGGAAAGGGGGCGGATACATGGCCAGAGGGCCAAAACATGCGGGCGTCGGGCCGGATGTCTGGCGGTTCACCAGGGTGCCGGATGTCCGGGCTTGGAGCCGGATGTTCGGGCCAAAGGGGTCAACCTACGGGTGTCTTCTGTCGGGCGATGCCGGATTTTCGGGCGGGGGCCCGGATGTCCGGCGGTACGGGCCGGATGTCCGGCGTCGGGGCCGGATGTCCGGGGCCTGGAGGCTTCTCTAATGTAGGGCGGCTGCTGCTGCTGTTGCTCCCAGGGGACGGATGTCCGGGCTTGGGTCCGGATGTCCGGGTCCTGTAGGCTTCCGGTGACCGTCTTCGCTGGTCCTTTTCATCCATGAACTTGCCGACTTGTCCATTTGTTCGGGCTTCCCCGAGAGGGTCCTCTTGGTACCTAAGCACACATAGCGTTTCGGAATGAGGTAGCATCCATGTCTCGCACACGTCATATGGAAGTTCTGTAAGGAGTGATGTCACCTCGTTTTCTAGAGCTCTTGCACGTGCTCGCGTCATTGGTCCTCTTGGTGCTTGGGGAGACGTAGGTGGATCCATGGGGATGGTCGTAGGATGCTCCGCATCATCTCCCCCCTTGGGAAAGATCCGTCCTCGGATCGGAATCCGCATCACCATGGACGGGAGATAAGTCCCTGACGTTGAATGTGCCGCTCACATTGTACTTGTCGCGAGGGATGTCGTTCTTGTAGGCATTGTTGTTGTAGCGTGCTAGCACCTTGAAGGGTCCGTCGGCGCGGGGTAGTAGTTTGGACTTGCGTTCGTTGGGGGCCACACAAGATCTCCGGGGTTGAACACCATGGGTTGCTTGTTGATGTTGACCTTGGTCGCGAGTCGTTGTACTTGGCGCTCGATCGTGTGCCTTGTATCTTCATGCATTTTCTTGAGGTAACTTGCTCGTGCACTCGCGTCCATGTCAGTTCGCTCTTGTAACGGTAGCGGTAAGATGTCCAATGGTGACAAAGGGTTGAAACCGTAGACGACCTCGAAGGGGGACTTGCCGGTAGTAGAGTATCTTGCTCGATTGTAGGCGAACTCGGCGATGGGTAAACATTCCTCCCACTCCCTTATGTTCTTCTTGATCAACACGCGGAGTAGTGTGGAAAGAGTCCGGTTCGTGACCTCCGTTTGGCCGTCGGTTTGAGGGTGATATGCCGATGAGAATAGGAGCTTGATTCTGAGCTTGGCGCATAGTGTCTTCCAAAAGTAGCTAAGGAACTTGACGTCTCGGTCCGACACGATCGTCTTTGGCACTCCATGCAAACGCAAGATTTCCCTACAAAAGAGACTTGCAACATGTGAAGCATCGTCTATCTTGTTGCAAGGAATGAAATGTGCCATCTTAGAGAAACGGTCCACAACAACAAATACGGAATCTTTGCCGTTTTGAGTTCGAGGCAAGCCAAGCACGAAATCCATGCTAATATCTTCCCATGGGTGATATGGAATATGGAATAGGAAGTGGCATATATAAACCATGAGATTGAGCTTTGGACTTAGCTTTGCGGCATGTAGAGCACCGGTTGGTGTAGCGCGAGACATCGCGAAACATCTTGGGCCAAAAGTAGTTCTTGGAGAGCGTAGCGAATGTCTTGTCACGTCCAAAATGTCCCATGAGTCCTCCACCATGAGCTTCTTGCAAAAGGAGAAAACGAAGAGAAGACTCGGGAATACAAAGTTTGTTAGCGCGCATAAGATAACCATATTTCAAGTAATATTGCTCCCAAGTTTTATGAGGTAAACATTTGGCATAAGGAGATGCAAATGACGAATCATGCTCATACAAGTCTTTAATGTGCTCAAATCCTATGACATTCAACTCAAGTTGAGTAACCAACATGCATTTGCGGGAAAGAGCGTCCGCCACAACATTTTCCTTACCTTTGATATACTTGATAACATAAGGAAATGACTCAATGAACTCACTCCACTTAGCATGACGCTTGTTCAATTTAGTTTGACCCTTAAGGTACTTAAGCGTTTCATGATCCGTATGGATGACAAATTCACGTGGACGGAGATAATGTTCCCACACATGCAAGACTCTCACTAAAAGCATATAACTCTTTGTCATAGATGGGGTAGTTAAGTTGCGTGCCGGAGAGCTTCCCACTAAAATATGCAATGGGTCGTTTCTCTTGCATTAACACACCACCAATACCATTACCACTAGTGTCACAATGCACTTCAAAAGTTTTCTCAAAATTGGGTAATGCAAGTAATGGAGCATGTGTAAGCAAGGTTTTAAGCTCATGAAATACGGCATCTTGAGATGGACCCCAAACAAATGGTGCATTCTTCTTACTCAATGCGTGCAATGGGGATGCAATGGTGCTAAAATCCTTCACAAAGCGACGGTAAAAGCCTGCTAAGCAAGGAAGCTACGCACTTGAAGCAAATTGGTTGGTTGTGGCCAATTCTTAATAGCATCAATTTTAGTTTCATCAACATGAACACCCTTAGATGAGACAACAAAGCCCAAGAAGACAAGCTTATCAACACCAAAAGTGCATTTTTCCATGTTAGCATAAAGTCGCTCGTCTCTAAGAATTTGCAATACTTCTCTAAGGTGTTTGACATGATCATCGAGAGTTTCACTAAACACAAGGATGTCATCAAAGTAAACCACAACACAAATGCCAATTAATTTGCGAAGAACATAGTGCATCACACGCATAGAAGTGCTAGGAGCTTGCGATAAGCCCATTGGCATGACCAACCATTCATACAAGCCAAATTTGGTTTTGAAAGCCGTTTTCCATTCATCACCTTCTTGCATGCGAATTTGATAATAGTCACTTTTAAGGTCAATTTTAGTGAAGATTGTGGCTCCGCTAAGTTCATCAAGCATGTCATCTAGGCGTGGAATGGGATGGCGATATCTACCGGTGATAGCATTTATAGGACGGCAATCGGAACACATGCGATAGGAACCATCTTTCTTAGGCACGAGAATGACCGGAACGGCACAAGGGCTCAAGCTTTCGCGTACATACCCATTCTCCATGAGATGTTGCACTTGCCTTTGGATCTCTTTGGTTTCTTCGGGGTTGACGCGGTATGGTGCCTTGTTCGGTAGTGGTGCGCCAGGGATGAGGTCGATGCGGTGTTCGATTCCGCGGAGTGGAGGAAGTCCGGGAGGTAGCTCATCGGGAAACACGTCCGCGAATTCCTGCAATAAATGAGACAATACCAAAGGAAGATGTTGTGAAGTATTAGTCCGCACCACTTCATCTTTGCACACAAGTACAAAGTGAAGAACACTTGATGGGCACTCACTCACATCCCTCAAGTCTCTTTTGGTGGCTAAAAGAACTAGATCTCTTTTGTCACGGATCGTGGAGTCACTCATGTTTGGCTTGTGGCTCTCACTCTCTTTTTGGTGGCTCACTCGCTCACTTTTCTCTCCACGATGGGTAGATGCTTGCTTGTCCGCGATGACTTGACTTGGTGTCATTGGTCGAAGTATGAACTCCTTGCCCTTCATCTTGAAACTATATTGATTTGTCCGTCCATGGTGGGTGACGCCTCGGTCAAATTGCCACGGTCGTCCGAGTAGGAGATGGCACACGGACACAGGAACCACATCAAACTCTAAGTTGTTTTCGTAGGCGCCGATCTTGAAGGACACTTGGACGGTGTGCTCCACTTGAAGTGTTCCGGAGTCGCTAAGCCATTGGACCTTGTATGGGCGTGGGTGCTTCTTCTTGACCAATTGGAGCTTGGAGCATAGTTCTTCACTTGCCAAGTTGTGGCAACTTCCGTCGTCGATGATGACCTTGACGGAACGTCCTTGGATGCCCGCTTTGGTGTGGAAGATGTGGCAACGTTGGTCTTCATCTTGATGTTGCCGAAGTGTCAAGACCTTGGAGACAACAAGAGCGGGGCTCGAATCATTGTCGCAAAACACTTGATCATCTTCTTCTTCATTCACTTGGCGGTGCACGGCCACTTGCTCGATGGCGGCCATTTCATCTTCGCTCATTGAGTCATATGTGCCATCGTCGTTGAGGATCATTGTGCGTCGAGTTGGACACTCGAAGGACTTGTGGCCTCGGGCCTTGCAAGTGAAGCACTGGATATCACTTGTCTTGTTGGCATCGGTAGGAGGTGTCGCGGATGAAGGCTTTTGCTTGGAGCTGCTAGTAGTAGTAGGAAGAAGACGACTCGAAGATGTCAAAGGTTGCTTGGAGCATGACTTGTCGCCGGTACTTGGTGTAGTTCGAGTCGTGGAAGGAGTTGTCGTAGTCGTGGAAGCTTGAGTGTAGGAACCGTAGGCCTTGGAAGAGTACTTGGAGTACTTGTAGCCCTCTTGTTCTTGTCGTTCCGCCTTGGTCGCTTGGTGCACTAGCTCGAGGAGGTTGGAGTACGGTTGGAAGTCCGCTATCTTCTTGATGGGATGGTTGAGGCCATTCAAGAAATGCGCCATAGTTTGTTCATCATCTTCCGTGACATTGGCTCGTATCATGGAAACTTCCATTTCTTGGTAGTATTCTTCAACCGACTTGGTTCCTTGCTTGAGGAGTTGGAGTTTCTTGAAGAGGTCGCGGGTGTAATATGTAGGCACAAAACAAGCTCGCATGACATCTTTCATTTGATCCCAAGTCGCGATGGGTGGCTCGCCCTTCCCTTGACGCCTTGCGATCACTTGCTCCCACCAAATGAGAACATAGTCTTGGAACTCTATAGATGCCATGGCGATCTTCTTTTCCTCGTCGTAGTTGTGAAGGCGAAATATCTTGTCGACCTTCAACGCCCATGAAAGGTATTCTTCGGGATCATTTCCACCGGAGAATTTAGGCATGGTGAACTTGAGCTTGCCGTAGCGCTCCTCATTGCGTTGTCGGCGGTTGCGATGACGCTCTTGCCGTGGAGGTTGATCTTCTAGCTCATCCTCGTCGTTATGTTCATCTTGATTGGCTTGACGTGGTTGCCTTGGGATTCGTGCACGGTTTCTCATCTCTTGGCGCTCCTCAAGTCGTGCGGCTTCTTCTTGTTCGCGCACACGGCGGTTGCGTTCGGCGACGTTGCGAGTTGCTTCGCGTAGGGCACGTTGAGCTTCAAGAGCTTGCTCGTCATGACGTTGTCGTTCTTGGTGTAGGGCATCGTCGTCTTGGTGTACTTGACGTTGGCGTTGTGGAACTTGATCTTGGTTCCCGTTGGCTTGTGCTTGCCGCTTTTGTCGTTCGCGATCTCGAAGGCGGTCTTGCAAACCATTGCCATGGAATGGGTTTCTTGAAGCTTGCCGATCGTCATGGTCTTGGGAGCGATGAGAGCGTGCTCGTAGAGGACTTGCATCCGAAGAAGTGTCCGAAGAGTACCGGCTCGAATGGCGCCGTCTTGATCTTGATGAAGACGAAGTGGAAGAATGGCGGTTGGCCATCATAATTCGGAACTCTTCCATTTGAGATGAAAGCTTGGCGTCCAAGTAGTCCCTTGTTCGCGTTTCGGAGTGGCGCAAGTCGGTGGCGAGTTGCTCGATGCGATCTCCCAAAGCTTCACTTTCTTGATGTAGCGCTCGTTGGACTCCGAAAAGTTGAGCCTTGGTGACGTAGTTGTTCGTTGCGTCTTCTTGCTCACCGAAGAGTGGGTTGATAGAAGTGCTCGGCCTATCCATGATTCTCAAACAAGTGTTAGTGGAAGAAAGAAACGAACTAGACCAACGTACCTTAACCAATATTATGGAAATAGTGCAATTGGTACCGGATCGAGTCAATCTCACACCTACACAAGTAAAGCTTTTGGAGGAGCTTGGTTAGGATGGTGGCACAAAATTTCTGCAATTGCAAGCAAGATATCAATAATGTTGAAAAAGATTCACAAGTTCGCAAGTGTAACGAGTAGACCAATAGCAATAAGTAGCACACGGAAACACACGCACGGATAGATAAATGAGGTCGTGCAACCAAGAAATGAGCTCAAAATGTGGAATCCACGGAAAATGCTCTTGTTGCACAACACTAGAGAGACGCTAGCACGATTGCTCAATAGGCGGATACGAACTTGTGCACACCCTATAAGAGACAAAACGTATGGCTGTCTATCTCACTTATGCTATATATGTATGATTCCCGGTGAACTTGTCACAATGATCCAAGATGATCAAATATGCTATGTAATGTGGCGATGCTATGGCTATTGCTTACAAGCTTGTTTCTCTTTTTCTTTTGCTTAAAAGTTTTTCTTCTTTTGATTGTTTCGTTTGGCCACTTATGCGAAATGGTCGTACGAAGATAGCAATGATGTATATGCGGGAACAAAATTTTGGCACAAGAGTTGATATGTGTATGTATGCACGCTATGATAGCTATGCGGCTCGGTATCACTAAAGTGCACAAGTAGCGTTGCCGGCAATACTCAAATGGCTAGTCTCGTAGGAAAGCTACGCAAAAGATGGTCTCGGGGGTTCACAATGTAATGGCAAGGATATGAACAAGATGTCGTCGATGTTACCGTCCTTGCTTACGGTTAGGGTGTCACGATGGTGAAGATGGTCGTTGTCGATGTCGAAGTCTGGGGCGATGATGAGCGGCGGTGATGTCGTTGACGAACCATTCCTCAGTAGCCGAAACACGTTAGGAAACGGCAAAATCCGTGGCTCAAAATCTCAATTGGCACGAAGGTGGTGGTATGCGGAAGTCGGTGGTGGAGTGGCTCAAGGGGTTGCGGAAGAAACGGTGGGAAAACGGCAAAAATCGACGAAATTGTGAGCTGTTGGCGTGCTGGTGCACAGGGGCCGGATGTCCGGGCCAGATGGCCGGATGTCCGGGGCGCCGGATGTCCGGGCTGTCGGGCCGGATGTCCGGGCTGCCAGATCCGCGGAAGAACTTGATGAACAAGTGGGATAAAAAAAATTCGGGGCAAAATTCGGACGATTTTGTGGAAGAAAAACGTGGAGAAGATGGGGAAACGCTAGATCCACTCGAAACCAAGCAAATCCATGGATCAAAATCAACAAAACATCATCAAACTCACAAATCACGAAATATTTTGGTATGGCTATTTTTGTGGGAATTTTCGAAATTGGGTAAAAACAACAAAATCAGGGCTAGAAAGTGGGGGGGAAGAACTCCAAAGTGTGAATCAACCTTGGCTCTGATCCACGATGATGTAGGGTGGAACCCTAGATGACGATCTTTTCACACTTAGGAGGGGGAAAAGGAGGAAATACACGAAGAACACGAGAGGAACACTCAAATCAACACAATCCAAATCACACATGCACTAGATCCACATACACATAGAGGGATACAAAGGTCCAAATCCAACAAAGGAGGATACACGGTAGCTAGTTCATCCCGATCCGCGAAGGAGTCGAGGTCTTGATGTCCGGAGTGGATCTTCTCACATGGGTCTCATGGAGGTCTTGATCTCCATGGGAGAGGTACGGATGAGCAAAGCTCTAATCTCAAAGAGCTATCTACTTTGCTAACCCTAGATAGAGGAGGAAGAGGTCCTTAAATAGTGCCAGTACAAGTTAGGGCGGAAAGGGGGCGGATACATGGCCAGAGGGCCAAAACATGCGGGCGTCGGGCCAGATGTCCGGGCTCCAGGCCGGATGTCCGGCGGTTCACCAGGGTGCCGGATGTCCGGGCCAAAGGGGTCAACCTACGGGTGTCTTCTGTCGGGCGATGCCGGATTTCCGGGCGGGGGCCCGGATGTCCGGGGGTACAGGCCGGATGTCCGGCGTCGGGGCCGGATGTCCGGGGCCTGGAGGCTTCTCTGCTGTAGGGCGGCTACTGCTGCTGTTGCTCCCAGGGGCCGGATGTCTGGGCTTGGGGCTGGATGTCCGGGCCCTGTAGGCTTCCGGTGACCGTCTTCGCTGGTCCTTTTCATCCATGAACTTGCCGACTTGTCCATTTGTCCGGGGTTCCCCGAGAGGGTCTTCTTGGTACCTAAGCACACATAGCGTTTCGGAATGAGGTAGCATCCATGTCTCGCACACGTCATATGGAAGTTCTGTAAGGAGTGATGTCACCTCGTTTTCGAGAGCTCTTGCACGTGCTCGCATCATTGGTCCTCTTGGTGCTTGGGGAGACGTAGGTGGATCCATGGGGATGGCCGTAGGATGCTCCGCATCAAGTAGCGTTGCCCGGCAATACTCAAATGGCTAGTCTCGGTAGGCAAGTGACGCAAAATTGGCTCGGGGGTTAACAATGCAATGGCAATGGGAATGTACAAAGATGTCGTCGAGGTTACCGTCGGTTGGTTCTCGTTTGTAAGCAAGGACGGATGATGATGAAGTGGACAATGTCGATGTCGAGTCTGTGGCGATGATGAGTGGTGGTGATGTCGATGTCGAACCGTTCCTAGTTAGCCGAAACACCCTAAGAAACGGAAAAACCACGATCTCAAAATCTCAAACGGCAAATGTCAAATGGTGGTAGCGGAATGGTATGCGGTGGTGGTTTCGGAGTTGGCAATGTAGAAGTGGAGTTGAAGTCACCGTCCCTAAGTAGCCGTAACACCTTAGGAGACACAAACCACAACTCAAACAACCTCAAATGCAACGGGGATCAAAATGGGTTAGGTTGCGGAAGTCGGTGGTGCTATTGCGGAAGTTATGGTGGAAGGACTAGGCAAACTTGCCAAATTCGCAAAACTTTGATGGAGTCATATGATGTTGTAAGTATTTTTATGTGATGGGGGATGTCAATAGCTACAAAACGAGCTAGAGAACGTCAAAATCGGACTCCGGATGAATTAGTTATGGCCGAAACGATGAAACACAAGAGGCTGATGCTACACGGGCCGGATGTCCGGGGTCAAGGCCGGATTTCCGAGGCCCTCTGCCCAGAAACTTGCGCGATTTTGCGCTCCAGGTGCCGGATGTCCGGCCGGTGGCCCGGATGTCCGGCCCGACGATTCCAGATCTCGTTTGGGGTGGAAATTTTCGAATTGGGGGGGAAAATAGATGATTCCAAGGTCAAAATTAGACGGATTTCGTGGATGGAAATGGTGGGGAAGATGAGGGAAGCTAGATCCACTCGAAACACAGCAAATCCATGGATCAAAATCAACAAAACATCATCAAACCAACAAATCACAAAAAAAAATTGGTATGGCTATTTTTGTGGGGAATTTTTGAAATTGGTCAAAACAAACAAAATTGGGGCTAAAAAATGGAGGGGAAGAACTCCAAAGTGTGAATCAACGTGGCTCTGATCCAATATGATGTAGGGCCCTAATTGACGATCTTTTCACACTTGGAGGTGGGGAAAAAAGCAAATCAAGAGAAGAACACACAAAAACACTCAATCAACAAGATCCAATCACACATGTGCTAAATCCACATAGACATAAGAGGGAGATACAAGATCCAAAGTCAACACAAGAGGATACAAAGGGTAACTAGTTCATCCCAATCCTTGAAGGAGTTGAGGTCTTGATGATCTCGTGAGATCCTTCTCCCTTAGGAGGTCTTGATGATCCTATGATGGGGATCCTTCTCCCGAAAGAGGTCTTGATTCTCCAAGAAGGAGGTACAAGGAGCAAAGCTCACTCAAATGTCTCTATGTCTTTGCTAACCCTAGCTAGGAGGAGGTAGGGAGGTCTTTATAGTAGTCCACAAGGTAGGTGGGGTGAGGAAGGGGATTACATGGCCAGTTGGCCGAATGTAGGCGGCCAGGGGCCGGATGTCCGGCCGTTGGGCCAGATGTCCGGCGGTCTATCGGGGTGCCGGATGTCCGGGCTTGGGGGCCGGATGTCCGGCCGGGCGCTGTCTCAGCTTCTGTGATCCGGGGCCGGATTTCCGGGCGGGGCACCGGATGTCCGGGCTCTTCGGCCGGATGTCCGGGGCCTGGCCGGATGTCCGGGCTTGCAACTACGGTGCTGTGGCTAACGCCTGGGTCTTCAGGGGCCGGATGTCCGGCAGCTGATGCTCAGCTGCACTTCCTCTTCTCGTTCCTCCTCGTCCGTGCACTTGGGGACTTGTCCATCGTTCCGGGCTTCTCCGAGAGGGTCCTCTTGATACCTAAGGACACAAAGCATTCCATATTGAGGTAGTAGCCATGTCTCACATGCATCAAAGGGAAATTGCGAGAGGAGAGATGTCACCTCGTTTTCGATGGCTCTCGCTCGTGCCCGTGTCCTAGGTCCACTTGGGGCTTGGGGAGTAGTCGTAGTGTACATGGGGATGACCGTAGGATGCTCCGCATCAGACTGGCTATCCGACGCACACCGGTCATCCGACACACTGGTCGTCCGACAGGGACCGGATGACCGATGTTTTGGCTCTGTTAGGGATAGACTAGATTTTCGGTAATGACCATAAATCCGACGAATTGGCTCTGTATGTGATGTACCGGACTTCCGGCGGGTACCGGTCGTCCGAGGTAACAGAGACAAAGATGGTAGTGTGATAGATCCAAGGGGAGAGCGGAAGTAAAGATAAAACCGTGAGTTTTGAGCAAGTCCTTCACGAGTCCCAATGTTCCCCTCTTAATAGTGCGGGATCCCTATACTCAAGATCAAACATAAAGGCCTAAGCTAGTTGTCTTGTTTATTTCACTACTGCGGGAAGGTCCTATGCAAACGGTTTTTACCCCCTTTCGGTGACACAATTTTAAACCGTCACCTTGCCTGTGTGGGCAATAGGGGGGGTCCATCGCACATGCTACCAAAAAACTGTTTGTGATAGGGGTGAGGGGGGTCCATCGCACACAATTGAACACAAAAACTGTGTGCAATGTGGATTAGCTGTGTGTAATGTGCGAGTCAATGCACACGATTGAAAAGAAAAAATGTGTGTGATGTGAATGCCATCACACACAATTGGATCTACAAAGCTGTGTGCAATGTGTGATCTTAACGATGTGTTAATTAGTCCTAAAATTAGCTAGACAATAATCAAGTTACTACGATCACTTTTTCACAAACAAACATAACACAAGACATCACACATTCAAAATCCACTATGTGATTTGTTTCCAATAGGTATGTAACATCGACATGTTTCAAGCTTTGTCATACAACATACACAAGTGCAAATGTATTATCTCAGACCACACGACAGCCAACACATAGAGCTAGCAATCACATCTAATTACGTCGTCAAGCTTCATCTGTGTCTTGTTCATCCACGACGTTCATCCACGACATCAACTGCCAAACCTTCTAAGATTTCTTGTTGTATCTCATCCTAAAAAACCAAGAGAAAAGGGTGACAAGGTCAAAAGAAGTACATGACTATATTTTTATTTTAAGTTAAAGGCAGTGATTTAATCATTCAACACTATAGAAGTTAGTGACTTATCAGTTAAAATTAGCTATTTTATGATGCTTCAATTACACCAACTAGAGGGAATGCTAGTTAAAATACAGGAAAATGAAATGTATTTAAACAAAACAAGCAAGTTTCTAGTGATGGAAATAGTACAAATTGTAGTCAAATACAACATAAACTTGGTATAAAACAAACACACATGTATGCAATAGTTGTTGGCTGATCAATTGTAAATACACTGGGGGTTTTACACCCAAACTCCGGATGTCGTGTTCTCCTCAAGGACTAAAGCTAGGTGACACAATTGGTTTGGGAATTTCAAGCAAACAAAGCAAGGTTGTTCCAGAAAATCATTGACAAAGAAAATAGCAAACTAGCATAGGGAGGTTCAGATTTAATCACTTTCTTTTTGGTATTTTCAATTTACTTGAGAAATAAAATGCTAACATCAATAGCAAGGGAAGTCAAAAGACATGGACATATATAACTAGCCAACATATAACAGAGGGAAGAAGCTAGATTATATGACATGATATAATTGTTTCACATCAAACACACACACACACACATATGTATTTATAATTCATAGATACATGAGCTAACACATGGATTACAAAGAAAAGGAACAAGAATCTACACAAGAGCTAGTGATTACTAGTTAACACACACAGGAACAGACTTTCAATTGAGATAGTACTAGTTCACAAAGAGCAACAAAATATGTAATAACAATCACATGTGTGTGTGTGTGTGTGAGAGAGAGAGAGAGAGAGAGAGTGAGAGAGAGAAGGTTGAAGGAGCAGCAGCCGACGTCGTCTTCGTGTGATGTAGAGGAGCAGCGGCTGTTCGGAGTGGAGAAGAGCAGTAGCAGTTTACACGTGGGGAGGATCATCAGCGAAGGTAGGTTCAGAGAGAGAGCTTCAGCAGTGCTACGGGATCGCAGCAACTCCTTGTGTCACGCCAAGATATGGTAGCTAGAGACAGAGGCAAATTGCGTGGGGAGGAAGAAGAACAGAGGAAGGCTTTGGGATTAGGGATACTGAGATTCAGTCATTACAATCTTCGTGCCTTTCACACACCCACAACACTCCTATATGTAGACTACATTACAGGCCTCATGGGCCAGCCCACTGGCCACACACTGCGCAAGGGATGGGCCTAGCCTAGGTCGTTGCATGCTCCCCTCCTTAAGAAACAGGACGCCCTCATACTGGTCATCATCCAGCCGTTGCCGTTGATGTGAGTGCACTGGACCACTCCCAGGTTGCCATGGACAGAGGTAGACCTGCCCATGCTATCTTGAGTTGAGAGCGTGTATGTTCGCCCACCTGCACTAAACGGGATTGCAGTACCTGAGCCGGTCGCAGAGTATGAAACTCATCGAGAGCATTGACAGTTTCTTCAGTCTGTAGGTCAGGGGATGGTGGTTGAGCTGGTTTTAGAAGAGAAACATGTACCACCGAATGTATTTTACTTGACACTGGGAGAGCGAGGTGGTAAGCAACATCACCCACTTTCTCCGTGATCTTGTAAGGCCCAAAGTACTTGAACCCTAGCTTGTGATTAGATCATCTTCCATTGATTGTTGAACATAAGGCTGCAGTTTGAGGAATGCCCAGTCACCCACAACAAATTGCCTATCAGAGCGATGCTTGTCCTCCTGTGCTTTCATGCATTGCTGTGCTCGAAGCAGATGCTCTCGAATCAGACCTTGCATCAAATTTCTTTCAGCTAGCCAACCAGACAAATCAGAGGACAAAGAACTCTGTAGGTTGGCAACGCCCAAGTGCCTAGGCCGGTAGCCGTACAGAACATGAAATGGTGTTTTGCCCAAAGCTGAATGGTAATTAGTGTTGTATCAATATTCTGCTTGAGGTAACCAATGAGCCCACTTCTTGGGTGCAAAATGGACCATGCACCGAAGAAAAGTTTCCAGACACTGATTTAGTTTTTCTGACTGCCCATCTGTTTTAGGATGACTTGTGGAGCTCATGTTCATTTTGGTATCTGATAACCTGCATAGCTCCTGCAGAGAGTACTGGTGAAAATAGGATATCTGTCAGTCACCAGGACCCGAGGGAGGCCATGTAATTTGTATATGTTGTCGAGGTATACTTGAGCCACTTGTAAAGCAGTAAAGGGATGAGCAAGAGGAAGAAAATGCCCATATTTACTGAATTTATCGATGACCACCAAGATGGTGTCAAATTGTTTGCTCTTAGGAAGACCACCAATGAAATCCATAGTAACCAAGTTCCATGCTTCTTTCGGCACTGGCAGAGTGATGCAGAGCATCCTTCGGTCATCCCCATGGATACCACAACAACTCATCAAGCACCAAGTGGACCTATGACAAGAGCTCGCGCATGTGCCATCGAGAACGAGGTGAACTCACTCCTATACGAGTTTCATATGGATATGGATGGAACTTGGATGCTACCTCACAAAGAAACATTGTGTGTCATTAGGAACGATGGAAGCTACCGCCAAGAAGTTAAGGACCCTCGACAAGTCCAAAGGAAACCACGCCAAGGCCACGAGGAAGACGGAGGAGGAAATCCACAAGTGGACAGCACCTCCCAGGTGACCCCGTGCGCACGGGCCCCCCAGACCCCGTGCCCACGGGCCACTCAGAGGCCTACTGGAAGTGGATGCGCACCCCTCCGTACGCACGGGCCCCAACACCCCATGCACACGGGCCTCGCCACTGTAGCACCCCGTGCGCACGGGCGTGTACCGTGCAACCGGGACCCCCATGCGCACGGGCCTCACTTACCCCGTGCGCACGGCCCTCCCAGCGAGGTGGCTGATTTATTCCCGTTTTGCCCCTCACTTCGTCCCTTACCTCCCTTCTCCTATATATTTCATGGATAGACCATTTGTTAGGGTTAGCAAAGTGTATTGAGATATTTTAGAGGGCTTTGCTCATCTACCACTCGTCTTGGAGATCAAGACCTCCAGGAGAAGATCCCAAGGGATATCAAGACCTCCTCTTGGAGAAGACTATCATCAAGACCTCATCTCCTTTGGAGCGGGAAGAACCTTACCTTTGTGCTATTTTCCTTTGCTTGTTCATGTATTCATGTGGATCTCATGTATGCTACTCTAGTGGATGTGTGATTGGGTTTTGTTTGAGTGATTTCCCTCTTGTGTTCTTGTGAGTTCTTCCCTTTTCCCCTCCAATTGTGAAAAGATCTTCACTTAGGGTTCCACCCTACAACATCTTGTTATCATGAGCAAGGTTGATTCACATCTTGGAGTCCCTACCCGCCATTTGCTAGGCTTTTTGTCCCAATTCGAAAATTCACACAAAAATAGCCCTACCAATTTTTTTTTGCATTTGTTGGATCTTGTGAGATTTTGTTGATTTGGTCCATAAATTTCGTGTTTGGCAACTGGATCTACCCCTACCCACCATCCCCAATCACCCCCCACCAACAATTTCTTCCGAATTTTTGCTTTTTGCCACGGATTTGGGTCTGTTCTTGCGCAGCCCGAGCACCCCATGCGCACGGGCCCTAAACCCCGTGCACACGGGCACAACTTACCCCGTGCGCACGGCCTCACCAGAGAGGTTTTCACCTCGTGTTTTTGGTCTAGTTTTGTTCCACTCGTTGCTCCTCCTTTCGTTTTCCGCACTAACACACATATTTGCTTGAGATTTTGAGTCGCGGTTTCCGTTTCCTAAGGTATTTTGGCTACTTAGGGACGGTTCAATATCGCCATCGCCGCCAGTCATCATCGCCTCGACCTCGACCTCGACATCGACCACTTCATTTCATACCAACCGTAAGCAAGGACGGTAACCCCAACGACATCATATACTTATTCCTTGCCTTTGCATTGATAGCTTTGAGCCATTTTGCGTCACTTACCCACCGAGACTAGCGAGTTGAGAATTGCCGGGCCACGCTCTTTTGTGCACCTTAGTGATACGCTTACTCCGCATAGCTACATTTAGCGTGCATATCTTGCTATCATCTTTGTGCCTTAAATCTCTCCTGTGCATACCTTACTTACTTGTCTCATACATCTCGGCTCACGCATCAAGCATTTTGGCATAGTAAAAAAAATGCTTTTAAGCAAAAGAAAAGAAACAAAGAACTTGTAAGCAATAGCATTGAGCCTTTTGCATAGTACATCATCTTGGACCATACATACATATCATACTTGGGATTGAAGACGGCACGTTACTCTCATAGGTTGGTGCACAAGCGTATCTAGCCCATTTGAGCAATCGAGCTAGTGTCTCTCTAGTATCCGTGCAACAAGAGCATTCTCCGTGGTTCCACATTGTTGAGCTCATTCCTTGGTTGCGCGGATCCCACTTATCTTTGTGTGTGTGTGTGTTTCCAAGTGATATACTAGGGTGTTGATCCACTAGTCTTACTTGCAATTTGTGAATCTTTTCAACATTTTCGATATCTGGAATAACACTTGCTTGAATTTTGTGCAACTCATCCTAACCAAGCTCCTTTGTAGGTGTGAGAAACAAACCCGGTTCCAATTCTACTATTGTTGCATTACATTGAGTGATACTTGATACATTCTCAATCTTCGGAAAAGGTAACTTTGGTATTGTTCTCTCATTTCCTACTCACCACCACTTGACTATGATGGATAGGCCAAGTACTTCAGCGAACCCGCTCTTTGAAGAGCAAGATGCAACACACGACTACGTCACCAAGGGTCATCTCTTCGGCGTCCAACGAGCGCTACATCGAGAAAGTGAAGCTTTGGGAGATCGCATCGAGCAACTCGCTACCGACTTGCGCCACTCCGAAACAGGAACAAGGGACTACTTTGACACCAAGTTATCATCTCAAATGGAGGAATTGCGCGAAATGATGGTCAACCGCGCCTCTTCCATGACTTCATCTTCAAGACGACGTCATTCAAGTTGACACTCTTCGGACTCTTCTTCACGCCCAAGTCCATCTCGAGCACGCTCTCATCGGCGCAACATTCATGACGATCTTCAAGCTCCACAAAATCCATTCCATGGCAATGGGTTACACGACCGCCTTCGAGCACGAGAACGACAAGCACGCCAAGAACAAGGTCAACCTCCATCACGTCCAAGGCAAAATGACCAAGACAACGATACCCTCCAGCAAGAACAACAACGCCGTGAAGAACAAGTCCTCCAAGCACAACGTGTTCTCCGAGAAGCAACTCATGCCGTCAACAAGCGCAAACGTCGTGTGCGGGAACAAGAAGAAGCGCTACGACATGAACAATGAGACAAAGAAGCTCACCTTGAGGAGCACCAAGAAAGGAGAAATCGAGCTCGTATTCCACCACCACGGCAAGACCGACATCACCATCGACAACATGATGAAGAACAACGTTTCGGCAAGCTCAAGTTCACCATGCCCAAGTTCTCCGGAAGCAACGATCCCGAAGAATACCTATCATGGGCATTGAAGGTCGACAAGATATTTCGCCTCCACAATTATGAAGAAAAAAGAAGATGGCAATGGCTCCCTCGAGTTTCAAGACTATGTCCTCATTTGGTGGGAGCAAGTGATCGAGTGGCAACGAGAAAAAGGAGAATCACCAATCACGACATGGAACCAAATGAAGGATGTCATGAGAGCTCGATTTGTGCCCACTCACTATAGCCGTGATCTCTTCAAGAAACTCCAACTCCTCAAGCAAGGCACCAAGTTGGTTGAAGAATACTATCAAGATATAGAAATTGTCATGATACGAGCCAACGTCAAGGAAGATGATGAACAAACTATGGCGCGTTTCTTGAATGGCCTCAACCATCCAATCAAGAAAATTGCGGATTTCCAACCGTACTCCAACCTCCTCGAGCTAGTGCACCAACCAACCAAAGCGGAGCGACAAGTTCAAGAGGACTACAAGTACTCCCGGTACTCTTCCAAGACCTACGGTTCATACACTCAAGCTTCAACGACTATGACACCTCCTCCAACGACTCGAGTTAAACCAAGTACCAGCGACAAGCCAAGCTACAAGAAACCTTGGACATCTTCGAGTCGTCTCACTCCTACTACTACAAGCAACTCCAAGCCAAGAGCTTCGTCATCAACAACTCCTACGGATGCCAACAAGACAAGTGACATCAAGTGCTGCACTTGCAAGGGCCGAGGCCACAAGTCATTCGAGTGCCCAACACGACGCACAATGATCCGCAACGCTCACGGCACCTACGACTCCATGAGTGAAGATGAAATGGAAGCCCTTGAGCACGTGTGATGCGGAGCATCCTACGGTCATCCCCATGGACCACCTACGTCTCCCCAAGCACCAAGAGGACCAATGACACGAGCACGTGCAAGAGCTCTCGAAAACGAGGTGACATCACTCCTTAATGAATTTCCATACGACACGTGCGAGACATGGTTGCTACCTCATTCCGAAATACTATGTGTGCTTAGGTACCAAGAGGACCCTCTCGGAGAAGCCCGGAACAATGAACAAGTCGGCAAGTTCACGGATGAAGAGGACCAACGAAGAAGGTCACCGAAGGTCTACAGGGCCCGGACATCCGGCCCCAAGCCAGGGCATCCGGCCCCTGGGAGCAACAGCAGCAGCCCTAGCCCTACAGCCGAGAAGCTACAGGCACCGGACATCCGGCCGGCAGCTCGGACATCCGGCCCCGGCAGCCCGGAAATCCGGCACCCGCCCGGAAATCCAGCACCTCCCGACTGAAGGCAGCAGAAGTCTGACCCCTTCGGCCCGGACATCCGGCCAACCCGCCGGACATCTGGCTCCTCGTGAGCCGCCGAAAATCCGGCCCCAGCCCGGACATCCGGCCCCTGACTTCGCAGACAAGTGCCCCTAGGCCCACGTACCTCCCCCAACTCGCCCCAATTTGTACTAGCACTATATAAGGACCTCTTCCTCCTCCATCTAGGGTTAGCAAAGTAGATAGCTCTTTGAGATAGAGCTTTGCTCATCCATACCTCTCCCATGGAGATCAAGACCTCCATGAGACCCATGTGAGAAGATCCTCTACGGATTCAAGACCTCGACTCCTTCGCGGATCGGAATGAACTAGCTACCGTGGATCCTCCTTTGTTGGATTTGGACCTTTGTATCCCTCTATGTGTATGTGGATCTAGTGCATGTGTGATTGGATCTTGTCTATTCGAGTGTTCTTCTTGTGTTCTTCGTGGATTTGCTCCTTTCCCCCCCCCCTCCTAAGTGTGAAAAGATCGTCATCTAGGGTTCCACCCTACATCAACGTGGCCATGCACCGACAAGTGAATGAAAATGAAGACGCTCAAGTCTTTTGTGATAATGATTCAAGCCCCGCTCTTGTTGTCTCCAAGGTCTTGACACTTCAACAACATCAAGACGAGGACCAACGTTGCCACATCTTGCATACCAAAGCGGGTATTCAAGGACGTTCCGTCAAGGTCATCATCGACGGCGGAAGTTGCCACAACTTGGCAAGTGAAGAATTATGCTCCAAGCTACAATTGGTCAAGAAGAAGCACCCTCGCCCCTACAAGGTCCAATGGCTAAGCTACTCTGGCACCATTCAAGTATCTTTCAAGATCGGCGCATATGAAGACATCTTGGAGTGCGATGTGGTTCCTATGTCTGTGTGCCATATACTTCTTGGGAGACATTGGCAATTCGACCACGGTGTCATCCACAACGGAAGGACCAATCACGCTTCAAGATGAAGGGCAAGGAGTTCGTGCTTCGACCCATGTCGCCAAGTCAAGTCATCGCCGACAAGCAAGCATCTACCCATCGTGGAGAAACTAGTGAGCGAGTGAACCACCAAAAAGAGAGTGAGCGCAACAAGGCAAAAATGACCGACTCCACGATGAACGACAAGAGAGACTTAGTACTTTTAGCCACCAAAAGAGATTTGAGGGATGTGAGTGAGAGCCCATCAAGTGTTCTTCACTTTGTGGTTGTGTGCAAAGGTGAAGCGGTGTGGACAACCTCACAACATCTACCTTTGGTGTTGTCTCATCTATTGCAGGAATTCGCGGACGTGATTCCCGATGAGCTACCTCCCTGACTTCCTCCACTTCGCGGAATAGAACATCGCATTGACCTCATCCCCGATGCACCTTTACCGAACAAGGCACCATACCGTGTCAACCCCAACGGCAAGTCCAATATCTCATGGAGAATGGGTATGTACGCGAGAGCTTGAGTCCATGTGCGGTTTCGGTAATTCTTGTGCCTAAGAAAGATGGTACCTATCGCATGTGTTCCGATTGCCGTCCCATAAATGCTATCACCGTTAGATATCACCATCCCATTCCACGTCTTGATGACATGCTTGATGAACTTAGTGGAGCCACAATTTTCTCCAAAATTGATCTTAAAAGTGGATACTATCAAATACGCATGCAAGAAGGTGATGAATGGAAAACGGCTTTCAAAACCAAATTTGGCTTGTATGAATGGTTAGTCATGCCTATTTGCTTATCTCAAGCACCTAGCACTTTTATGCGTGTGATGCATTATGTTCTTCGCAAATACATTGGCATTTGTGTTGTGGTCTATTTTGATGACATTCTTGTGTTTAGTCAATCTCTTGATGAGCATGTGAAACACCTTTGAGACGTCTTGCAAGTTCTTAGAAATGAGCGTCTTTGTGCGAACATGGAAAAATGCACTTTTGGTGTTGATAAGCTTGTTTTCTTGGGCTTTGTTGTCTCTTCTAAGGGTGTTGAAGTTGACGAGTCTAAAATTGACGCTATTAAAACTTGGCCACAACCAACCAACTTGCAACAAGTGCGTAGCTTCCTTGGTTGATGCGGAGCATCCCACGGTCATCCCCATGGACGCTACACCATCTACCCAAGCTCCAAGTGGACCCATGACTAGAGCTCGCGCACGTGCCATTCAATCCGAGGTGACATCTCTCCTTCTCGAGTCTTCCCTGCATACGAACGAGATATGGTCGCTACCTCAAGCAGAAACGCTGTGTGTGATCAGGTACACCGATCAGCCCGAAGAAGGAGGAGAAACGGCGAACGCCAAGGATAGTGCAAAGTCTCTGACCAACCCGGACCTTCCGGCCATCTCCCGGAACCTCCGGCGCCCGGAACTTCCGGGCCCTGGCGATCAAGGCCAAGCCCAGGCGTGCAAAGTCTCTGTTCAGCCCGGAACCAGCCCGGACCCTCGCCCGGAACCTCCGGCCCCCTGGAACCTCCGGCCCGTGGCATCCAGCCCAGCTCGGGCCGTGCCAACTCTCGGTGTAGCCCGGAACCAGACCGGACCCTCCCCGGAACTTCCGGCCACCGGAACCTCCGGCCCCGCCCGGAACTTCCGGCCCTGCCTGCGTGCACTGACTTGGGCCGAGGCCCGTGTACCCCTTCGCCCCCTAGACTATATATACTCTTCTTCCACCTACGTTTTAGGGTTAGCAAAGTAGATAGCTCTTTGAGATAGAGCTTTGCTCATCCGTACCTCTCCCATGGATATCAAGACCTCCATGTGAACCATGTGAGAAGATCCACTCCGGATTCAAGACCTTGACTCCTTCATGGATCGGGACGAACTAGCTACCTTGTATCCTCCTTTGTTGGTTTCGGATTTTGTACCCCTACTATGTGTATGTGGATCTAGTGCATGTGTGATTGGATCGAGTTGATTTGAGTGTTTCTCTCGTGTTTCCCCTCGTGTTTTCCCCGTGTTCTTCGTGTTCTTCGCGGGATCCGCTCCAATCGTGAAAGATCGACACCATTAGGGTTCAACCCTACATCATCTTGGATCAGAGCCAGCTTGCTATTGATACATGTTGGTATCATGAGCCACGTTGATCGCGATTTTGGAGTGCCCCCCACCGTTTTCTAGCTTGATTTTGTTGTTTTTGTCCTAATTCGAAAATCCCCACCAAAAATAGCCCTCCCAAAAATTTTGTGATTTGTTGGTTTTGATGATGTTTTGTTGAAATTGATCCATGGATTTCGTGTGTAGCACATAGATCTAGCTTTCCCACCATCCCTTCCACCCAAAATTTTCTTTTCCCCCTTCCAATTTGGGTTTTTCCTGAAGTTTTTCCGCCCAAATTCCCGATCTGCAATTTTCTGTTCTTGGCGAAATCCCGACCCCCGGAACTTCTGGCCCCGCCCGGACCTTCCGCCCCCCCCCCCCCCCGGAAATTCCGGCCGCCGGTACTTCTGGCCTCCGCCCAGAACTTCCGGCCTTGACAGAAAGTTGTTCACCTCCTTTTTCGTTTCCGCAAGTTTGGTCATCTTCGACCACGGGGCAGCAGCATCTCCGCCAACGTACTGGAGACCGTGCATCACGTCATCGACAACACCATCTCCACGATTGAGACACCCTCACCGTAAGCAAGGACGGTAACATCGACGACAACTTGTTCATATCCTTTCCATTACATTGTGAAACCCCCGAGACCATCTTTTGCGTAGCTTTCCTACGAGACTAGCCATTTGAGTATTGCCGGGCAACGATACTTGTGCACTTTAGTGATACCGTTCCACATAGCTATCATAGCGTGCATATATACTCATATCATCTCTTGTGCCAAATTGGGTTCCCGCATATACATCATTGCTACCATCATGAAAGCATTTCGCATAAGGGGTCAAAAGGAAAAGAGCAAAAGAAAGAGAAGCTTTTAAGCAAAAGAGAAAGAGCAACAAGCTTGTAAGCAATAGCCATAGCTGCCACATTTACATAGCATATTTGATCATCTTGGATCTTTGTGACAAGTTCACCGGGAATCGTAAGTGAGATAGAAAGCATTACGTTTTGTCTCTTACAGGTTGTGCACAAGTTCGTATCCGCCTATTGAGCAAGCATGCTAGCGTCTCTCTAGTGTTGTGCAACAAGAGCATTCTCCGTGGATTCCACATTTTGAGCTCGTTCCGTGGTTGCACGACCCCATTTATCTATCCGTGTGTGTGTTTCCGTGTGACACTTTTAGCTATTGGTCTACTTGTTACACTTGCAATCTTGTGAATCTTTTTCAACATTATTGATATCTTACTTGCAAATTGCAGAAATTTTGTGCCACTATCCTAACTAAACTCCTCCAAAAGCTTTACTTGTGTAGGTGTGAGATTTGACACGATCCGGTACCAATTCCACTATTTCCATAATACCATATTGGGTGGTCATTGATCCATCTTCAACATTGGATAAGGTACATTGGTCTAGTTCGTTTCTTTCTTCCACTAACACTTGTTTGAGAATCATGGATAGGCCGACCACTTCTATCAACCCCCTCTTCGATGAGCAAGAAGACGCACCGAACGACTACGTCACCAAGGCTCACCTCTTTGGCGTCTAACGAGCATTACATCAAGAGAGCGAAGCATTGGGCGAACGCATCAAACAACTCGCTTCCGACTTTCGACAAACCCTTGATGACAAGCTATCATCTCAAATGGACGAGTTCCGGACCATGATGCTCAACCGTGATTTTTCCACTTCGTCGTCATCAAGATCAAGACGGCGCCACTCGAGCCGACACTCTTCGGACACTTCTTCGGATGCAAGTCTTCCATGAGCGCACTCTCATCGTCCCCAAGCACATGACGACCGGCAAGCTTCAAGAAACCCATTCCATGGCAATGGTTTGCATGACCGCATTCGAGAGCGCGAACGACAACAACGACAAGCACAAGCCAACTGGGACCAAGATCAAGTTCCACAACGCCAACGTCAAGTGCACCAAGACGACGACGCCCTACACCAAGAACGACAACGTTGTCAGGAGCAAGCGCTTGAAGCTCAACGTGCCCTACGCGAATCAACTCGCAACGTCGCCGAACGCAACCGCCATGTGCGCGAACAAGAAGAAGCCGCACGACTTGAGGAGCGCCAAGAGATGTGGAACCGTGCACGAATCCCAAGGCCACCACGTCAAGTCAATCAAGATGAACACGACGAAGATGAGCTAGACGATCAACCTCCACGGCACGAGCGTCATCGCAACCACCGCCAACGCAATGAGGAGCGCTACGGCAAGCTCAAGTTCACCATGCCTAAATTCTCCGGTGGAAATGATCCCGAAGAATACCTTTCATGGGCGTTGAAGGTCGACAAGATATACCGTCTTCACAACTACAACGAGGAAAAGAAGATTGCCATGGCATCTCTCGAGTTCCAAGACTATGTTCTCATTTGGTGGGAGCAAGTGATCGAACGGCACCAAGAGAGAGGCGAACCACCCATCACAACTTGGGATTAAATGAAGGATGTCATGCGAGCTCGTTTTGTGCCCACACACTATAGCCGCGACCTCTTCAAGAAACTACAACTCCTCAAGCAAGGCACCAAGTCGGTTGAAGCGTACTATCAAGAGATGGAAATTGCAATGATACGAGCCAACGTCAAGGAAGATGATGAACAAACAATGGCGCGTTTCTTGAATGGCCTCAACTATCCAATCAAGAAAATTGCGGACTTCCAACCTCCTCGAGCTAGTGCACCAAGCAACCAAAGCGGAGCGACAAGTTCAAGAAGACTACAAGTACTCCAAGTGCTCTTCCAAGACCTACGGTTCCTCCACTCAAGCTTCAACGACTTCTACAACTACTTCCACGACTCGAGCTACACCAAGTACCGTCGACAAGTCAAGCTCCAAGCAACAAACGACATCTTCGAGTCGTCTTCCTCCTACTACAAGCAACTACAAGCCAAGAGCTTTGTCCTCAACAACTCCTTCGGATGCCATCGACAAAACAAGTGACATCAAGTGCTTTACGTGCAAAGGACGAGCCCACAAGTCCTTCGAGTGCCCAACAAGACGCACTATGATCATGAACGCCGACGGCTCCTACGATTCTATGAGTGAAGATGAAATGGCAGCCATCGAGCAAGTGGCCATGCACCGCCAAGTGAATGAAGAAGAAGATGATCAAGTGTTTTGCGACAATGATTCAAGCCCCGCTCTTGTTGTCTCCAAGGTCTTGACACTTCAACAACATCAAGATGAAGACCAGCGTTGCCACATCTTCCATACCAAAGCTGGAATTCAAGGACGTTCCGTCAAGGTCATCATCGACAGTGGAAGTTGCCACAACTTGGCAAGTGATGAGTTATGTTCCAAGCTCCAATTGGTCAAGAAGAAGCACCCTCGCCCCTACAAGGTCCAATGGCTTAGCGACTCCGGCACAATTCAAGTAGAGCACACCGTCCAAGTATCCTTCAAGATCGGCACCTACGAAGATACGTTGGAATGTGATGTGGTTCCCATGTCCGTATGCCATCTCCTCCTTGGACGACCTTGGCAATTCGACCGCGGCGTGATCCACAACGGACGGACCAATCACTATAGCTTCAAGCTCAAGGGCAAGGAATTCATTCTTCGACCAATGACACCAAGTCAAGTCATCGCGGACAAGCAGGCATCTACCCATCGTGGAGGGAAAAGTGAGCGAGTGAACCACCAAAAAGAGAGTGAGAGCCACAAGCCAAACATGAGTGACTCCACGATGCATGACAAAAGAGATCTAGTTCTTTTAGCCACCAAAAGAGATTTGAGGGATGTGAGTGAGAGCCCATCAAGTGTTCTTCACTTTGTGCTTGTGTGCAAATATGAAGTGGTGTGGACTAATACTTCACAACATCTTCCTTTGGTATTGTCTCATTTATTGCAGGAATTCACGGACGTGTTTCCCGATGAGCTACCTCCCGGACTTCCTCCACTACGTGGAATCGAACACCGTATAGACCTTATCCCCGGCGCACCTCTACCGAACAAGGCACCTTACCGCGTCAACCCCGAGGAGACCAAAGAGATACGAAGGCAAGTGCAACATCTCATGGAGAATGGGTATGTACGCGAAAGCTTGAGTCCTTGTGCCGTTCCGGTCATTCTTGTGCCTAAGAAAGATGGTACTTATCGTTTGTGTTCCGATTGCCATCCTATAAATGCTATCACCGTTAGATATCGCCATCCCATTCCACGCCTAGATGACATGCTAGATGAACTTAGTGGAGCCACGATTTTCTCTAAAATTGACCTTAAAAGTGGCTATTATCCAATTCGCATGCAAGAAGGCGATGAATGGAAAACCGCTTTCAAAACTAAATTTGGCTTGTATGAATGGTTAGTCATGCCTATGGGTTTATCGCAAGCTCCTAGCACATTTATGCGTGTGATGCATTATGTTCTTCGCAAATTAATTGGCATTTGTGTTGTGGTTTTCTTTGATGACATCCTTGTGTTTAGTGAAACTCTCGAAGATCATGTCAAAAACCTTAGAGAAGTATTGCAAATTCTTACAGACGAGCAACTTTATGCTAACATGGAAAAATGCACTTTTGGTGTTGATAAGCTTGTCTTCTTGGGCTTTGTTGTCTCATCTAAGGGTGTTCATGTTGATGTCACTAAAATTGATGCTATTAAGAATTGGCCACAACCAACCAATTTGCTTCAAGTGCGTAGTTTCCTTGGCCTAGCAGGATTTTATCATCGCTTTGTGAAGGATTTTAGCACCATTGCATCGCCATTGCACGCATGAGTAAGAAGAATGCACCATTTGTTTGGGGTCCATCTCAAGATGCCGCATTTCATGAGCTTAAGAACTTGCTTACACATGCTCCATTACTTGCATTACCCAACTTTGAGAAAACTTTTGAAGTACATTGTGACGCTAGTGGTAATGGTATTGGTGGTGTGTTAATGCAAGAGAAACGATCTATTGCATATTTTAGTGAAAAACTCTCCGGCGCGCAACTTAACTATCCTATCTATGACAAAGAGTTATATGCTTTGGTGAGAGTCTTGCATGTGTGGGAACATTATCTCCGTCCACGTGAATTTGTCATCCATACGGATCATGAAACGCTTAAGTACCTTAAGGGTCAAACTAAATTGAACAAGCGTCATGCCAAGTGGAGTGAGTTCATTGAGTCATTTCCTTATGTTATCAAGTATATCAAAGGTAAGGAAAATGTTGTGGCGGACACTCTTTCCCGCAAATGCATGTTGGTTACTCAACTTGAGTTGAATGTTATAGGATTTGAGCACATTAAAGACTTGTATGCGCATGATGCATCATTTTCGATTCCTTATGCCAAATGTTTACCACATAAAACTTGGGAGCAATATTACTGGAAGGATGGTTACCTTATGAAAGCTAACAAACTTTGTATTCCCGAGTCTTCTCTTCGCTTGCTACTTTTGCAAGAAGCTCATGGCGGAGGACTCATGGGACATTTTGGACGTGACAAGACCTTCACTACGCTCTCCAAGAACTACTTTTGGCCAAAGATGTTTCGAGACGTTTCTCGCTACACCAACCGGTGCTCTACATGCCGCAAAGCTAAGTTTAAAGCTCAATCTCATGGCCTTTATATGCCTCTTCCAATTCCATATCGCCCATGGGAAGATATTAGTATGGATTTTGTGCTTGGTTTGCCTAGGATTCGTAACGGAAAAGATTCGGTATTTGTTGTTGTGGACCGTTTCTCTAAGATGGCACATTTTATTCCATGCAACAAGATCGACGATGCTTCACATGTTGCAAATCTATTTTGTAGGGAAATCTTGTGTCTACATGGAGTGCCCAAGACTATTGTATCGGACCGTGACGTCAAGTTCCTTAGCTACTTTTGGAAGACGCTATGCGCCAAGCTCGGCATCAAGCTCCTATTCTCTTCGGCATACCATCCACAAACCGACGGCCAAACGGAGGTCACGAACTGGACGCTATCGATTCTCCTCCGCGTGTTGATCAAGAAGAACATCAAGGAGTGGGAGGAGTGCTTACCCATCGCCGAGTACGCCTACAATCGAGCACAACACTCTACTATCGGCAAGTCCCCCTTCGAGGTCGTCTACGGATTCAATCCATTATCCCCTTTGGACATTCTACCGCTACCTCTACAAGAGCGCATCAACATGGACGCGAGTGCTCGAGCGAGCTATCTCAAGAAGTTGCATGAAGATACAAGGCACACCATCGAGCGCCAAGTACATCGACTCGCGACCAAGATCAACATCAACAAGCAACCCATGATATTCAACATTGGAGATCTTGTGTGGCTACACCTTCGCAAGGACCGCTTCCCCAACGAGCGCAAGTCCAAGCTCCTACCACGTTCCGACGGACCCTTCAAGGTGCTTGCACGCTACAACAACAACGCCTACAAGATCGACATCTCCCGCGACAAGTACAACGTGAGTGATATCTTCAACGTCAAGGATCTCTCTCCCTACCATGGTGATGAGGTTTTCGATCCGAGGTCGGATCTTTCCCAAGGGGGGGGGGGAGATGATGCGGAGCATCCCACGGTCAATCCCCATGGACGCTACACCATCTACCCAAGCTCCAAGTGGACCCATGACTAGAGCTCGCGCACGTGCCATTCGATCCGAGGTGACATCTCTCCTTCTCGAGTCTTCCCTGCATATGAACGAGATATGGTCGCTACCTCAAGCAGAAACGCTGTGTGTGATCAGGTACACCGATCAGCCCGAAGAAGGAGGAGAAACGGCGAACGCCAAGGATAGTGCAAAGTCTCTGACCAACCCGGACCTTCCGGCCATCTCCCGGAACCTCAGGCGCCCGGAACTTCCGGCCGGCCCGGAACTTCCGGCCGGCCCGGAACTTCCGGTGATAAGGGGTGGCCCGATCTTCTAAGTGAGCTGATGGTGTCGATGATGAACTTGTTGGATAACTTGTGAGACGCTCACGAACTCTCCAGCTGTTCCCCCGTTGCCAATGCGACGGATCTTCAACCCTATGGATATTCGCAACACCACACACTTGCGCACGTAGCCGCCGACCACGAAGCGGTTCTGCAATCCCCCAATCCTCGCAATGGTGGTAAACCAGCGGGTACCTCCTCTGGAAACACATCGCTAAATTCCTGCAACACATTAGAAACACCAATAGAGAGAGGGGTCATGTCGTTAGAAACCAAAATTTGACCCTTGCACATCAGCACAAGTGGTACAGCAGTGGGATCCTCGCGAAACTCTCTCAAATCAGATTTGGTGGCTAACACAACTAAGGAATTCACTCCCTCACTTTTAGTTTTACCGCTCACATTTGGCTTGTGGCTCTCACTCACCGAAAGTGTAGTCTCTCGCCTATCTAATCTCTCACTCTCTTTTTCAAGATTCACTTTAGTTTTTTGACGAGATTCATTTACAATTTGCTGCGGTGTCATAGGCCTCAAAGTAACCTCCTTGCCACGCCAATTCAAATGATATGTGTTGGCTCTCCCGTTGTGATGTACATCTCTATCATACTGCCATGGGCGTCCCAACAACAAGTCACACACGGTCATAGGAACCACATCACACTCAATGGTGTCTTTGTATGGTCCAATCTGAAATTCCACACGCACCATGTGGTTGATCTTCATCTCTCCACTATCACTTAGCCACTGAATAAAATATGGATTCGGGTGCGGTAAATATTTCAGTTTCAGCTTTTGGCATAACTCCTTACTAGCCAAATTGTGACAACTACCACCATCAATTATAACATTGCACGCCTTACCAGGACCAACAACAGCCTTTGTTTGAAACAAATTGCACCGCTGTTCTGCAGGAGTAGGAGTAACACTTAGCACTTTGGGCGAGCAAACAATTGTAGGATAGTGTGTAGCATAAGCATCTATTGAACCATCTTCATCTTCCTCCCAAATTTCAGAATCAGGGTCAGCATCATCACCGGTTTCATATTCTGCTGTATCCTCATTAATCAACATAACCTTTTTGTTGGGACAATCTCTCTTAAAATGACCCCTTCCACCACATGTATGACAGTTCATGTCCCTGTTTCTTGCTGTAGAATTAGTAGAACCAGCAGCACTAGCAGCAGGTTGCGCTGGTTTCTTCGCATTAGAGATCGCCGAATCTGATTTGGAAGAAGCATTACCACAGAAGCCAGAAGTGGAACTAGGAATAGGCTCCACACTAGGTGCTGTTCGTGGTGTAAAATGACCTCTACTCGCTGTTGTGCGAGATGTAAACTTAGCATCCTCAGCCACTTGCAATTCAGCCTCACGTGCTTGGTGTAACAAATCTGTCATGTCATAATATTGGTGAAGCCGAACAATACGCTTAATGTTATAGTTCAGACCAGAGAGAAATCTCTGCATTATTTGTTCAGGCTCTTCACGCACTCTAGCACGCTGCATAATAAGCTCCATCTCCTGAAAATATTCATCCACAGAAGAAATACCTTGCCTCAAATTCTGCAATCTCTCATAGAGAGAACGAATATAATTGCGTGGAACAAAGCGAGCACGCATCTCTTCCTTCATAGCTCTCCATGTAACAATGGGGCGTTCACCATCTTCAATTCTGGACTGTACAATATTATCCCACCAAAGCAAAGCATAGTCATCAAATTCAGAAGATGCAAGTTTTATTTTTCTGTCCTCGGTGTACTCATGCATGCGCCATAATTTTTCCACCTTCAGCTCCCAATTGAGGTACTCTTCAACATCAGTAGAACCAACAAACTTGGGGACGGTGAACTTTGGTTTGCCCAGCCCATCATCATCACAGTTGGCTGGTTGTGCAAAAGCATCATCATCAAATCGACGGCGCGCACCAAGAGGAGCAAATCCACGGCCTACGGGCATGGCACCAGCACGGCCACCACCACGGCCTCCATTACCACGACCACCATCTTGGCCAGCAACAACCGGCTTGTGTGGAGCTTGCCGGTCGCGATTAGCTTGCAGTAATTGTGCACGACGAGCTGCAGCACCTTCAACATTGGCAGCATTAGCAGCTGCGACACCACCATAAACACTAGCTTCACCATCATCATCATCACGCTGCTGATTTTGTTGGCGATCAACGGACTGTTGCAACGCAGCCAAAGCTTGCTGCAAGGTAACTAGAGTCCCCTGAATTTCAGTAACTTGTCGTTGTGTTGCTGTGATGGTTTCAGTAGCATCCTTCTGGTCCAACTCCATGTTCTGCACATTCTCATTTATAGGATCGGTTGCACACTGAATTTGTCGCTGAAGATGATCACGAAGAGCTTCATATTCATTCCAATGCACCACGTATTTAGGATCCTTTTTCTGTTGTACATCAAAAGACTCTTCGGACATGATTAGGTGATTAGTACTCATAGAAAATATAGTGTATGTGGAAAACTCTCAACTCACTCAAAACTGAAAGAAACAAGGTATCTTACCGTTCCAAAGTGAATTAGAAAAGCTTACCAACTTGTATGGGCAGAACGTGCACGGATGTGATGTAGCGAATACCGAGGGTGAAAACTATCACACGACAAACCAGGGTATATGGTGGAGCTTGGTTGGGATACCTAACAACACCAATTCACAAATCCTAGTGCTGATCGTATGACAAAAAGACCCACGGAAACACACACGGTGGAGATAAATGGGGCAAATGCAACTCTGAAATTGAGCTCAAAATTATGGTATGTCGGAGTGATGCTCGTGTTGCAATTGCACAGGAGAGACGCTAGCAAAATGCTCAAAGTATACGGGCACAAGATTGCTCAATCTACTAGTGCAATGAACGTGGCAGAATTACTGAAACACGTCTCCAAAACAGTATCAAACTTTCACGTAGAGCTTTCTTTTTCTCTTTTGTTTTTCTTTCTCTTTTTTTTCTTTCGTTCTCGTTTTTTTTCTTTTCTTTCTTTTTAATCAACCGAAACCTGAGCAATTAGTAACCAATCTGAACTTGCCAAAACAAATGATGCACTCTCCAAATTTCTATCTGAGCAGCCCGTAGAGCAAAGGATATGCTAGTCTCAATAGGAAAGTGCTACACAAAAGAAGAAAGGCTGTCTATGGTTATCAAATGGAAACACAATCTAATTCGGATTGTTAATCTAAGCTAACTAAACTGACAAGAAGGAACAGACTTGACAGCAACCAAACGACTCCGACTTGTGAAAGAAAAATTCTGGACAATCTAGTATGACTCAGATCAGAAAATAAGTTACGCAAATAAAAGACTACAATCAGCAACTAAAACTTGGAACCGATGCTATCTAGGCTATGGCAGCAAACTCTAAACCTAATATTTTTGTATGGCTTTTTCTGTATAGGACTAAAACAAAACTAATCTAAGGGGTTGATGTATGCTCACCGAGTAAACGCTGGAAATCTGATACCAAGATGATAAGGGGTGGCCCGATCTTCTCAGTGAGCTGATGGTGTCGATGATGAACTTGTTGGATAACTTGTCAGACGCTCACGAACTCTCCGGCTGTTCCCACGTTGCCAATGCGACGGATCTTCAACCCTATGGATATTCGCAACACCACACACTTGCGCACGTAGTCGCCGACCACGAAGCGGTTCTGCAATCTCCCAATTCCCAATGGAACGACAGATAGCACTTGACTTTCAGTAGCAAATACACCCTATCGAAACGAATCTGGTGTAGATAAATATTCCTGATCGATGCAAAGAGGAATATGAATACAGAGGAATGCTTAAAGCAATTCAGTCTGGTATGAGTTTAATCAAAACATGGTCTAACCCTAAAATCCATGACTTACAAAGATATATAAAGACCCCTGGACGTCCAACCTAGTGTTGGGGTTAAAATCAACTATATCTCTAACTTTCCTAACTTAAATGATTCTATCTGGAAAACTGGCAGAAACAACCGCCATATTGTTTTGACGATTGCGACTCGGTCACAGCGAATCGCGGGCTGCGGGTATACAGTTTGGAAAGCACACGACTCAAGCTTTCCAAATTGTATTTGCACACTTTATTTGGAGCACGGACATGGATTCTGCACGTATATCAATTTTGGGCCTCCTGGCAGTCAATCCGAGTCTGGTTCTGATTTTCCTTCCCTTTATGTTATGCACCTGCCTCCCTCTCCTCCCTCGTGCACTTGCTGATATTAGACATCGGTAGGCGTTCTTCTTGCTGCAATTCTTCATCTTCACGTGCCAAGCTTGTCTTCTCTTCAAATCTGATCATATAAACATGCAAAGACTTAGGCAGTATAAAATTCTCATTAACACAAATGTCAGATTCAACTAAGAGTGAATTCACCTGTTTTTCTAATAGTTTTGCACGTGCTCTTGTAATTGGTCCAATTCTGATTTCATTGGACTTGCCATGTGCAGCAACATCACTAGTGGAAAACGATGGCAAAGGAGTAGGGATGTCCTCATCATCCGGCCCCTGGCGATCAAGGCCAAGCCCAGGCGTGCAAAGTCTCTGTTCAGCCCGGAACCAGCCCGAACCCTCGCCCGGAACCTCCGGCCCCTGGAACCTCCGGCCCGCGGCATCCAGCCCAACTCGGGCCGTGCCAACTCTCGGTGTAGCCCGGAACCAGACCGGACCCTCCCCGGAACTTCCGGCCACCGGAACCTTCGGCCCCGCCAGGAACTTCCGGCCCTGCCTGCGTGCACTGACTTGGGCCGAGGCCCGTGTACCCCTTCGCCCCCTAGACTATATATATACTCTTCTTCCACCTACGTTTTAGGGTTAGCAAAGTAGATAACTCTTTGAGATAGAGCTTTGCTCATCCGTACCTCTCCCATGGAGATCAAGACCTCCATGTGAACCATGTGAGAAGATCCACTCTGGATTCAAGACCTCGACTCCTTCACGGATCGGGACGAACTAGCTACCGTGTATCCTCCTTTGTTGGTTTCGGATCTTGTACCCCTACTATGTGTATGTGGATCTAGTGCATGTGTGATTGGATCGAGTTGATTTGAGTGTTTCTCTCGTGTTTCCCCTCATGTTTTCCCCGTGTTCTTCGTGTTCTTCGTGGGATCCGCTCCAATCATGAAAGATCGACACCATTAGGGTTCCACCCTACATCATTGGTCTTGCCGGATTTCATCGTCACTTTGTTAAGGACTTTAGCACTATTGCTTCACCATTACATGCTTTGAGTAGGAAGAACACACCTTTTGTTTGGGGACCTTCCCAAGATACCGCATTTCATGAGCTTAAGACCTTGCTTACACATGCTCCAATTCTTGCCTTGCCAAACTTTGAGAAAACATTTGAAGTGCATTGTGACACTAGCGGTAATGGCATAGGTGGCGTTTTAATGCATGAAAAGCGACCCATTGCATATTTTAGTGAAAAACTTTCCGATGCTCAGCTTAACTATCCCATCTATGACAAAGAATTATATGCTTTGGTGAGTGTTTTGCATGTTTGGGAACATTATCTCCGACCTCGTGAGTTTGTCATCCATACCGATCATGAGATGCTTAAGTACCTTAAAGGTCAAACCAAGTTGAATAAACGTCATGCTAAATGGAGTGAATTTATTGAGTGCTTCCCTTACATTATAAAATATATCAAGGGAAAGGAAAATGTTGTAGTAGATGCTCTTTCCCGCAAGTGCATGTTGGTTACTCAACTTGAATTGAATGTTATTGGCTTTGAGCACATTAAAGATTTATATGAGCATGATGATTCTTTTGCAACTCCTTATGCCAAATGTCCTGCTAACACTTATTGGGAGCGATATTATGTCAAGGATGGATATCTTATGCGGGCTAACAAACTTTGTGTTCCCAAGTCTTCACTTCGTTTGTTGCTTTTGCAAGAGGCTCACGGCGGTGGACTTATGGGACATTTCAGTCGTGACAAGTCTTTTGCGATGCTCTCCAACAAGTATTATTGGCCCAAGATGTTTCGCGATGTCGCGCGCTACACCAACCGATGCTCCACACGGCGCAAAGCAAGTCACAAGCTCAATCTCATGGTTTACTGTCGGTGTACTAAGACATGGGTGCCCTCGTACCCAGACTTGTGCACAGGCAGTTGTAGCCTCCCTGATGCGGAGCATCCTTCGATCATCCCCATGGATACTTCACCACCTCACCAAGCACCAAGTGGACCTATGACAAGAGCTCGCGCACGTGCCATCGAGAACGAGGTGAACTCACTCCTTTACAACTTTCATATGGATATGGATGGAACTTGGATGCTACCTCACAAAGGAACTCTATGTATCATTAGGCATGATGGAGTCGACCACCAAGAAGCTAGGGAGCCTCGTCAAGTCCAGGAAGAAGGACGGGAGCACCGCCAGGAAGACGGAGTCAAGCAACGGGAAGAAGGAATGCCCAGGCGACCCCGTGCCCACGGGCTCTTTGGACCCCGTGCGCACGGCATGTCCAGAAAGTCTCTGGACACCCCGTGCGCACGGGCTACGGCAAACCTACGGGACACCCCGTGCGCACGGGCGTGTACCGTGCGCACGGCCCCTCCCAGCGAGCTGGCTGTGTGTTGTCTGTTTTGCCCCCACTTCGTCCCTTACCTCCCACCTACTATATATTCTGAGGATAGACCATTTGTTAGGGTTAGCAAAGTGTATTGAGATATCATAGAGGGCTTTGCTCATCTACCACTCCTCTTGGAGATCAAGGCCCCTTCTAGGGAAGGATCCCCATCATAGGATCATCAAGACCTCCTCTTGGAGAAGAATACCATCAAGACCTCACCTCCTTTTGAGTGGGAAGAACCTTACCTTTGTGCTACTTTCCTTTGATTGTCTATGTATGCTTGTGGATCTATGTATGCTACTCTAGTGGATGTGTGATTTGGGTTTGTTTGAGTGATTTGCCTCTTGTGATTTGTGAGTTCATCCCTTTTCCCCCCTCCAAGTGTGAAAAAGTCCTCACTTAGGGTTCTACCCTACAACATCTTGGTATCATGAGCCAGGTTGATTCACACCTTGGAGTCCCTACCCCCCACTTTCTAGGCTGATTTTGCTTTGTTTTGTCCCAATTTCGAAAATCCCCACAAAAATAGTCATACCATATTTTTTTTGCTTTTGTTAGATCTTGTGAGATTTTGTTGATTTGGTCCACAAATTTCGTGTTTGGCAACTGGATCTACCCCTTTCCCACCATCCCCCATCTTTCCCACCACCAATTTCCCCGGAATTTTGCAATTTTGCCACGGATTTGGAGCTGTTCATCCGCAGCCGCCGACTCCGTGCGCACGGGCCCCTGCTACCCTGTGCACACGGAGCCCTGTGCACACGGGCCCCTGATACCCCGTGCGCACGGCCTCACCAGAGAATGGATACATCCTGTTTTAGTCTAGTTTTGACACACACTTACACCACTTTTGTCGTTCGCACTAACACACGTGTTTCTTTGAGATTTTGAGTTGCGGTTGCCGTGTCCTAAGGTGTTTTGGCTACTTAGGGACGGTTCTACATCATCATCACCGCCATTCATCATCGCCCCGACCTCGACTTCGACATCGACAACTTCATTTCATACCGATCGAGGACGGTAACCTCGACGACACTTTGTATTTACCCTTGCCATTGTATTGATACCCTTGAGCCATTTTGCGTCACTTACCCATCGAGACTAGCAAGTTGAGAATTGCCGGGCCACGCATTTGTGCACCATAGTGATATGCCTACCCCGCATAGCTACATTTAGCGTGCATTTATCTTGCTATCATCATCGTGCCATAAGTCTCTCCGGTGCATATCTTACTTACTTGTCTTAGATATCAGCTCTAGCATCAAGCATTTTGGCATAGTAAAAAAAACAGAAAAAGCTTTTAAGCAAAAGAGAAGAAACAAAGAGCTTGCAAGCAATAGCATTGAGCCTTTTTGCATAGTAGATCATATAGGACCATACATACATATCATACGTGGGATTGAAGACAAGCACGTTACTCTCAGGTTGGTGCACAAGCGTATCTAGCCCATTTGAGCAATCGAGCTAGTGTCTCTCTAGCATCCGTGCAACAAGAGCATTTTCCGTGGTTCCACATTTTGAGCTCATGTCTTAGTTGTGCGGATCCCACTCATCTCCGTGTGTGTGTTTCCAAGTGTTCTATTAGGGTGTTGATCTATTTGTCTTACTTGCAATTTGTGAATCTTCTCAACATTTTCGATATCTTGACTAACATTTTCTTGAATTTTGTGCCACTCATCCTAACCAAGCTCCTCCATAAGCCTTACTTTGTAGGTGTGAGAAACAAACCCGGTACCAATTCTACTATTGTTGCATTACATTGAGTGATTCTGGATACATCCTCAATCATCGGAAAAGGTAACTTTGGTATTGTTCTCTCATTTCCTACTCACCACAACTTGACTATGATGGATAGGCCAAGTACATTGGAGAATCCGCTCTTTGAAGAGCAAGATGAGACTCGCGACTACGTCACCAAGGGTCATCTCTTCAGCGTCCAACAAGCGCTACACCAAGAAAGTGAAGCCTTGGGAGATCGCATCGAGCAACACGCCACCGACTTGCGCCACTCCGAAACACGAACAAGGGACTACTTCGACGCCAAGCTTTCATCTCAAATGGAAGAATTGCGTGGCATGATGGCCAATCGCGCCACTTCCACGACTTCATCCTCAAGACGTCGTCACTCAAGTCGACACTCTTCGGATTCTTCTTCACGCTCAAGTCCCTCTCAAGCACGTCCTCATCGGCGGAACAATCATGACGATCATCAAGCTCCACAAAATCCATTCCATGGCAATGGGCTACAAGACCGACTTCGAGCACGAGAACGTCAAGCGCGTCAAGGCCAAGCAGCATCACGTCAAAGACAAAATGACCAAGACGGAGACGCCCTCCGGCAAGAACTCCTACGCCGAGAAGAACAAGCACTTGAAGCGCAACGTGCTCTCCGAGAAGCAACTCATGCCGTGAACGAGCGCAACCGTCGTGTGCGTGAACAAGAAGAAGTGCTACGACATGAACAACGAGACGAAGAAGCTCACCTTGAGGAGTGCCAAGAAAGAAGAAATCGAGCTCGGATTCCACCTCCAAGACCACCGCGCCAAGCAAATCGAGCGGAGCATGAGGATGACAATCCACCTCTAAGACCACGGCGCCAAGCAAATCGAGCGGAACATGAGGATGACGATCCACCACAACGGCAAGATCGACCTCACCAACAACGACATGATGAGGAACAACGTTTCGGCAAGCTCAAGTTCACCATGCCCAAGTTCCATGGCGGCAACGATCCCGAAGAATATCTCTCATGGGCATTGAAAGTCGACAAGATATTTCGCCTTCACAACTATGACGAAGCAAAGAAGATCGCCATGGCATCTCTAGAGTTCCAAGACTATGTTCTCATTTGGTGGGAGCAAGTGATCGCAAGGTGTCAAGAGAAGGGCGAACCACCCATCGCGACTTGGAATCAAATGAAAGATGTCATGAGAGCTCGTTTTGTACCTACACATTACAACCGCGACCTCTTCAAGAAACTCCAACTCCTCAAGCAAGGAACCAAGTCGGTTGAAGAATACTATCAAGAAATGGAAATTTCCATGTTACGAGCCAATGTCAAGGAAGATGATGAACAAACTATGGCGCGTTTCTTGAATGGCCTCAACCATCCCATCAAGAAAATAGCAGACTTCCAACCGTACTCCAACCTCCTCGAGCTAGTGCACCAAGCAACCAAGGCGGAGCGACAAGTGCAAGAGGACTACAAGTACTCTTCCAAGACCTACGGTTCATACAATCAAGCTTCAACGACTACGACAACTCCTTCCACGACTCGAGCTACCACAAGTACCGGCGACAAGTCTAGCTCCAAGCAACCTTCGACATCTTCGAGTCGTCTTCCTACTACTACAGGCAACTCCAAGCAAAAGCCTTCGTCATCGACACCTCCTATGGATGCCAACAAGACAAGTGACATCAAGTGCTTCACTTGCAAGGGCCGAGGCCACAAGTCTTACGAATGTCCAACTCGATGCACAATGATCCTCAACGACGACGGCACCTATGACTCAATGCGCGAAGATGAAATGGAAGCCCTCGCGCATGTGGCTATGCACCGACAAGTGAATGAAGACGAAGATGCACAAATATATTGCGACAATGATGCGAGCCCCGCTCTTGTTGTCTCCAAGGTCTTGACACTTCAACAACATCAAGACGAGGACCAACGTTGCCACATCTTCCATACCAAAGCGGGCATCCAAGGACGTTCCGTCAAGGTCATCATCGACGGCGGAAGTTGCCACAATTTGGCAAGTGAAGAATTATGCTCCAAGCTACAATTGGTCAAGAAGAAGCACCCTCGCCCCTACAAGGTCCAATGGCTTAGCGACTCCGGCACAATTCAAGTGGAGCACACCGTCCAAGTATCCTTCAAGATCGGCGCCTACGAAGATACTTTGGAGTGAGATGTGGTTCCCATGTCCGTATGCCACCTCCTACTTGGGTGACCTTGGCAATTCGATCGCGGCGTCATCCACAACGGACGGACCAACCACTATAGTTTCAAGATGAAGGGCAAGGAATTCGTTCTTTGACCAATGTCTCCAAGTCAAGTTGATGTAGGGTGGAACCCTAATGGTGTCGATCTTTCACGATTGGAGCGGATCCCGCGAAGAACACGAAGAACACGAGAGAGAACCACGAGAGAAATCACTCAAATCAACTAGATCCAATCACACATATGCTAGATCCACATACACATAACGAGGTACACGATCCAAAGTCAACACAAGAGGATACAAAGGTAGTTCTTCCCAATCCGTGAGGAGTTGAGGTCTTGAATCCGAGATGGATCTTCCCACGTTGGGGGTCTTGAATCCACTTTGGGGATCTTCTCCGAGGAGGCCTTGATCTCCAATGGAGTAAGGGTACAAGTGGATGAGCAAAGCTCTATCTCCAAAATGAGCTATCACAATGCTAACCCTAAAATGGAGGTAGAAGGAAAGTATATATAGTCTAGGGGCGAAGGGGGTACACGGGCCTCGGCCCAAGTCAGCGCACGTAGGCAGGGCTGGAAGTTCCGGGCGGGGCCGTAAGGTTCCGGAGGCCGGAAGTTCCGGGGAAGGTCCGGGCTGGTTCCGGGCTACACAGAGAGTTGGCACAGCCTGAGCTGGGTTGGATGCCGCGGGCCGGAGGTTCCGGGGGCCGGAGGTTCCGGGCGAGGGTCCGGGCTGGTTCCGGGCTGAATAGAGACTTTGCACGCCTGGGCTTGGCCTTGATCGCCAGGGGCCGGAAGTTCCGGGCCGGCCGGAAGTTCCGGGGTCCGGAGGTTCCGGGCTGTGGCCGGAAGGTCCGGGCTGGACAGAGAGTTTGCACTCCTGTCCCTTTCTTCTCCTTTAGCTCTTGGATCTTCGGGATGCTCGTTGTACCTGATCATACATAGTATCTCTGATTGAGGTAGCAACCATGTCTCGTTCACGTGTAAGGGAAGCTCAAGTAGGAGAGATGTCACCTCGGATTGAATAGCACGTGCACGAGCTCTTGTCATGGGTCCACTTGGTGCTTGGGTAGTTGGTGTAGTGCCCATGGGGATGACTGTGGGATGCTCCGCATCATCTCCCCCCCCCTTGGGAAAGACCCGACCTCGGATCGTAAACCTCATCACCATGGTAGGGGGAGAGATCCTTGACGTTGAAGATATCGCTCACGTTGCACTTGTCGCGGGGGATGTCGATCTTGTAGGCGTTGTTGTTGTAGCGTGCAAGCACCTTGAAGGGTCCGTCGGCACGTGGTAGGAGCTTGGACTTGCGCTCGTTGGGGAAGCGGTCCTTGTCAAGGTGTAGCCACACAAGATCTTCATTGTTGAATATCATGGGTTGCTTGTTGATGTTGATCTTGGTCACGAGTCGATGTACTTGGCGCTCGATGGTGTGCCTTGTATCTTCATGCATCTTCTTGAGATATCTCGCTCGGGCACACGCGTCCATGTTGATGCGCTCTTGTAGAGGTAGCGGTAGAATGTCCAAAGGGGATAATGGATTGAATCCGTAGACGACCTCGAAGGGGGACTTGCCGGTAGTAGAGTGTTGTGCTCGATTGTAGGCGTACTCGGCGATGGGTAAGCACTCCTCCCACTCCGTGATGTTCTTCTTTATCAACACGCGGAGGAGAGTCGATAACGTCCGGTTCGTGACCTCCATTTGGCCGTCGGTTTGTGGATGGTATGCCGAAGAGAATAGGAGCTTGATGCCGAGCTTGGCGCATAGCGTCTTCCAAAAGTAGCTAAGGAACTTGACGTCGCGGTCCGATACAATAGTCTTGGGCACTCCACGTAGACGCAAGATTTCCCTACAAAAGAGATTTGCAACATGTGAAGCATCGTCTATCTTGTTGCATGGAATAAAATGTGCCATCTTAGAGAAACGGTCCACAACAACAAATACCGAATCTTTTCCATTGCGGGTTCTTGGCAAACCAAGCACAAAGTCCATACTAATATCTTCCCATGGTTGATACGGAATAGGAAGAGGCATATAAAGGCCATGAGATTGAGCTTTAGACTTAGCTTTGCGGCATGTAGAGCACCGGTTGGTGTAGCGAGAAACGTCTCGAAACATCTTTGGCCAAAAGTAGTTCTTGGAGAGCGTAGCGAAGGTCTTGTCCCGTCCAAAATGTCCCATGAGTCCTCCGCCATGAGCTTCTTGCAAAAGTAACAAACGAAGAGAAGACTCGGGAATACAAAGTTTGTTAGCTTTCATAAGGTAACCATCCTTCAAGTAATATTGTTCCCAAGTTTTATGTGGTAAACATTTGGCATAAGGAATCAAAAATGATGCATCATGCGCATACAAGTCTTGAATGTGCTCAAATCCTATAACATGCACCTCAAGTTGGGTAACCAACATGCATTTGCGGGAAAGAGCGTCCGCCACAACATTTTCCTTACCTATGATATACTTGATAACATAAGGAAATGACTCAATGAACTCACTCCACTTAGCGTGACGCTTATTCAATTTAGTTTGACCCTTAAGGTACTTAAGCGTTTCATGATCCGTATGGATGACAAATTCACGTGGACGGAGGTAATGTTCCAACACATGCAAGACTCTCACTAAATCATATAATTCTTTGTCATATATGGGGTAGTTAAGTTGCGCACCGGAAAGTTTTTCGCTAAAATAAGCAATTGGGCGCTTCTCTTGCATTAACACACCTCCTATGCCATTACCACTAGCGTCGCAATGTACATCAAAAGTTTTGTCAAAATTGGGTAATGCAAGCAATGGAGCATGTGTAAGCAAATTCTTAAGCTCATGAAATGCGGTATCTTGGGATGGACCCCAAACAAATGGTGCATTCTTTTTACTCAATGCGTGCAACGGTGATGCAATGGTGCTAAAATCCTTCACAAAGCGACGATAAAACCCTGCTAAGCCAAAGAAGCTACGCACTTGAAGCAAATTGGTTGGTTGTGGCCAATTCTTAATAGCATCAATTTTAGTTCCATCAACATGAACACCCTTAGAAGACACAACAAAGCCCAAGAAAACAAGCTTATCAACACCAAAAGTGCATTTTTCCATGTTAGCATAAAGTCGCTCATCTCTAAGAATTTGCAATACTTCTCTAAGGTGTTTGACATGATCTTCGAGAGTTTCACTAAACACAAGGATGTCATCAAAGTAAACCACAACACAAATGCCAATTAATTTGCGAATAACATAGTGCATCACACGCATAAAAGTGCTAGGTGCTTGCGATAAACACATAGGCATGACTAAACATTCATACAAGCCAAATTTGGTTTTGAAAGCGGTTTTCCATTCATCACCTTCTTGCATGCGATTTGATAATAGCCACTTTTAAGGTCAATTTTAGAGAAAATTGTAGCTCCACTAAGTTCATCTAGCATGTCATCTAGTCGTGGAATGGGTTGGCGATATCTAACGGTGATAGCATTGATAGGGCGGCAATCGGAACACATGTGATAGGTACCATCTTTCTTAGGCACAAGAATTACCGGAACGGCACAAGGGCTCAAGCTCTCGCGTACATACCCATTCTCCATGAGTTGTTGGACTTGCCGTTGGATTTCTTTGGTCTCGTCGGGGTTGACGCGGTATGGTGCCTTGTTCGGTAGAGGTGCTCCGGGGATGAGGTCGATGCGGTGTTCAATTCCACGTAGAGGAGGAAGTCCGGGAGGTAGCTCATCGGGAAACACGTCCTTGTATTCCTGCAAGAGATGAGACAACACTAGAGGAAGATGTTGTGAAGTATTAGTCCGCTCAGCTTCACCTTTGCATAAAAGCACAAAGTGAACAACACTAGATGGGCTCTCACTCACATCCCTCAAATCTCTGTTGGTGGCTAGTAGAACTAAGTTTTTCTTGTCGCTCATCGTGGAGTCACTCAATTTTGGCTTGTGGCGCTCACTCTCTTTGTGGTGGTGCACTCTCTCACTAGTCTCTCCACGATGGCCCGATGCTTGATTGTCGGCGACGACTTGACTTGGAGACATTGGCCGAAGAACGAATTCCTTGCCCTTCATCTTGAAACTATAGTGGTTGGTCCGTCCATTGTGGATGACGCCGCGATCAAATTGCCATGGTCGCCCAAGTAGGAGGTGGCATACGGACATGGGAACCACATCACACTCCAAGGTATCTTCGTAGGCGCCGATCTTGAAGGATACTTGGACGGTGTGCTCCACTTGGATTGTGCCGGAGTCGCTAAGCCATTGGACCTTGTAGGGGCGAGGGTGCTTCTTCTTGACCAATTGTAGCTTGGAGCATAATTCTTCACTTGCCAAATTGTGGCAACTTCCGCCGTCGATGATGACCTTGACGGAACGTCCTTGGATACCTGCTTTGGTGTGGAAGATGTGGCAATGTTGGTCTTCGTCTTGATGTTGTTGAAGTGTCAAAACCTTGGAGACAACAAGACCGGGGCTCGCATCATTGTCGCAATAGATTTGTGCGTCTTCGTCTTCATTCGATTGTCGGTGCATAGCCACATGCTCAAGGGCTTCCATTTCATCTTCGCTCATTGAGTCGTAGGTGCCGTCGTCGTTGAGAATCATTGTTCGTCGAGTTGGGCACTCGAAAGATTTGTGGCCTCGGCCCTTGCAAGTGAAGCACTGGATGTCACTTGTCTTGTTGGCATCCGTAGGAGGTGTCGAGGATGAAGGCTTTTGCTTAGGGATGCTTGTAGTAGTAGGAAGACGACTCGAAGATGTCGAAGGTTGCTTGGAGCGTGACTTGTCGCCGGTACTTGGTGTAGCTCGAGTCATAGAAGGAGTTGTCGTAGTTGTTGAAGCTTGAGTGTAAGAACCGTAAGTCTTGGAAGAGTACTTGGAGTACTTGTAGTCTTCTTGTACTTGTCGCTCCGCCTTGGTCGCTTGGTGCACTAGCTCGAGGAGGTTGGAGTACGGTTGGAAGTCCGCTATTTTCTTGATGGGATGGTTGAGGCCATTCAAGAAATGCACCATAGTTTGTTCATCATCTTCCTTGACATTGGCTCGTATCATGGAAACTTCCATTTCTTGATAGTATTCTTCAACCGTCTTGGTTCCTTGGTTGAGGAGTTGGAGTTTGTTGAAGAGGTCGCGGTTGTAATGTGTAGGCACAAACCGAGCTCTCATGACATCCTTCATTTGGTTCCATGTCGCGATGGGTGGCTCGCCCTTCTCTTGACGTCTTGTGATCACTTGCTCCCACCAAATGAGAACATAGTCTTGGAACTCTAGAGATGCCATGGCGATCTTCTTTTCTTCGTCGTAGTTGTGAAGGCAAAATATCTTGTCGACCTTCAATGCCCATGAGAGATATTCTTCGGGATCGTTGCGTCCTTCACAACTTGGGCATGGTGAACTTGAGCTTGCCAAAACGTTGTTTCTCATCATGTTGTGGTCGATGGTGATGACGCTCTTGCCGTGGTGGAAGATCTTGACCTGCTTGCTCCTCGTGCTCCACTTAATTAACTTGGCTTTGAGGTCGTGGGATGCATGCACGGTTCCTCATCTCTTGGCGCTCCTCGCGGTGGGCGGCTTCGTCTTGTCGCTCTCGTCGGGGGGCCTATTCTTGTTCGCGCACACAGCGGTTGCGTTCATTGACGGCTCGTGTGGCTTCTTGGAGCGCACGTTGGGCTTCAAGGGCTTGTTCTTGACGGTGTTGTCGCTCTTGGTGAAGGGCGTCGCCATCGTGATTCTCGTGGTGATCTTGGCGTTGTGGAGCTTGCTCTTGGTCCATTTGATCCTTAGCTTGGCGACGTAGTCGTTCACGTTCCCGAAGGCGGTCTTGTAAACCGTTGCCATGAAATGGGTTTTGTGGAGCTTGGTGAGCTTCATGGTCTTGGCGACGATGCGAACGAGCTCGTGGAGGACTTGCATTCGAAGACGTGTCGGAAGAGTATCGACTTGAATGGCGCCGTCTTGATGATGACGACGTGGATGAAGAGCGATTGGCCATCATGGTTCGTATGTCGTCCTTGAGAGATGCCATCGATGTGTCGAAGTAGTCTCTTGTACGTTGCTCGGATTGTCGCAAGTCGGTGGCGAGTTGGTCGATGCGGTCGCCCAATGCTTCATTCTCTTGATGCAAAGCTCTTTGTGTGCCGAATAGGTGATTCCTTGTGACGTAGTTGTTCGGTTCCTCTTCTTGCTCGATGAAGAGTGGATTGGAAGATGTGGTTGGCCTATCCATCATTACAAGCAAATATGTGAGTGGAAGAAAGGAAAGAACTAGACCAAATGTACCTTATCCGATGTTGAAGATGGATCAATGATCACTCGATATTGTATTATGGAAATAGCACAATTGGTACCGGATCTTGTCAATTCTCACACCTACACAAGTAAAGCTTTTGGAGGAGTTTGGTTAGGATGGTGGCACAAAATTTCTGCAATTTGCAAGTAAGATATCAATAATGTTGAAAAAGATTCACAAGATTGCAAGTGTAACAAGTAGACCAATAGCTAAAAGTGTCACACGGAAACACACACATGAATGGATAAATTGGGTTGTGCAACCAAGGAACAAGCTCAAAATGTGGAATCCACGGAAAATGCTCTTGTTGCACAACACTAGAGAGACGCTAGCACGCTTGCTCAATAGGCGGATACGAACTTGTGCACAACCTATAAGAGACAAAACGTATGGCTGTCTATCGCACTTATGCTATGTAATGTGGCGATGCTATGGCTATTGCTTACAAGCTTGTTGCTCTTTCTCTTTTGCTTAAAAGCTTTCTTTCTTTTGCGCTTTTCCTTTTGGCCACTTATGCGAAATGCTCTCACGATGGTAGCAATGATGTATATTCGGGAACAAAATTTTGGCACAAGAGATGATATGTGTATGTATGCACGCTATGATAGCTATGCGGAACGGTATCACTAAAGTGCACACGTAGCATTTCCCGGCAATACTCAAATGGCTAGTCTCGTAGGAAAGCTACGCAAAAGATGGTCTCGGGGTTTCACAATGCAATGGCAAGGATATGAACAAGTTGTCGTCGATGTTACCGTCCTTGCTTACGGTGAGGGTGTTGTCACGAAGGTGAGGCGGTCGTTGTCGGTGGCGAGTACGGAGACGGTTTACGTGATGGACTGGTCGAGGACGTGGTGCACGGTCTCCAGTACGTTGGCGAAGATGCCGCTGCACCGTGGTCGAAGATGATCAACTTGCGGAAGCGAAAAGGCGATGAACAACTTCCTGTCAAGGCCGGAAGTTCCGGGTGGAGGCCGGAAGGTCCGGGAGGGGCCGGAAGTTCCGGGGGTCGGGATTTCGCCAAGAACAGAAAATTGCAAATCGGAAATTTGGGCGGAAACACTTCAGGAAAAACCCAAATTGGAAGGGGGGAAAAGAAAAATTGGGATGGATGGAGGGGTGGGGAAGCTAGATCTACGTGCTACACACGAAATCCATGGATCAATCTCAACAAAACATCATCAAAACCAATAAATCACAAAATTTTTGGGAGGGCTATTTTTGGTGGGGATTTTCGAATTAGGACAAAAACAACAAAATCAGGCTAGAAAACGGTGGGGGAGACTCCAAAATCGTGATCAACGTGGCTCATGATACCAAGATGATATAGGGTGGAACCCTAATGGTGTCGATCTTTCATGATTGGAGCGGATTCCGCGAAGAACACGAAGAACACGAGAGAGAACCACGAGAGAATCACTCAAATCAACTAGATCCAATCACACATATGCTAGATCCACATACACATAACGAGGTACACGATCCAAAGTCAACACAAGAGGATACAAAGGTAGTTCTTCCCAATCCGTGAGGAGTTGAGGTCTTGAATCCGAGATGGATCTTCCCACGATGGGGGTCTTGAATCCACTTGGGGGATCTTCTCCGAGGAGGCCTTGATCTCCAATGGAGTAGGGGTACAAGTGGATGAGCAAAGCTCTATCTCCAAAATGAGCTATCACAATGCTAACCCTAAAACGGAGGTAGAAGGAAAGTATATATAGTCTAGGGGCGAAGGGGGTACACGGGCCTCGGCCCAAGTCAGCGCACACAGGCAGGGCCGGAAGTTCCGGGCGGGGCCGGAGGTTCCGGAGGCCGGAAGTTCCGGGGAAGGTCCGGGCTGGTTCCGGGCTACACAGAGAGTTGGCACAGCCTGAGCTGGGCTGGATGCCGCGGGACGGAAGTTCTGGGCGGGCCGGAGGTTCCGGGGGCCGGAGGTTCCGGGCGAGGGTCCGAGCTGGTTCCGGGCTGAACAGAGACTTTGCACGCCTGGGCTTGGCCTTGATCGCCAGGGGCCGGAAGTTCCGGGCCGGCCGGAAGTTCCGGGGTCCGGAGGTTCCGGGCTGGACAGAGAGTTTGCACTCCTGTCCCTTTCTTCTCCTTCAGCTCTTGGATCTTCGGGATGCTCGTTGTACCTGATCATACATAGTATCTCTGATTGAGGTAGCAACCATGTCTCGTTCACGTGTAAGGGAAGCTCAAGTAGGAGAGATGTCACCTCGGATTGAATAGCACGTGCGCGAGCTCTTGTCATGGGTCCACTTGGTGCTTGGGTAGTTGGTGTAGTGTCCATGGGGATTACCGTGGGATGCTCCGCATCACAAGTCGTCGCCGACAATCAAGCATCGGGCCATCGTGGAGAGACTAGTGAGAGAGAGAACCACCACAAAGAGAGTGAGCGCCACAAGACAAAATTGAGTGACTCCACGATGAGCGAGAAGAAAAACTTAGTTCTACTAGCCACCAAAAGAGATTTGAGGGATGTGAGTGAGAGCCCATCAAGTGTTGTTCACTTTGTGCTTTTATGCAAAGGTGAAGCTGAGCGGACTAATACTTCACAACATCTTCCTCTAGTGTTGTCTCATCTCTTGCAGGAATACAAGGATGTGTTTCCCGATGAGCTACCTCCCGGACTACCTCCTCTACGCGGAATCGAACACCGCATCGACCTCATCCCCGGCACACCTCTACCGAACAAGGCACCATACTACGTAAACCCCGACGAGACCAAAGAAATCCAACAACAAGTCCAACATCTCATGGAGAATGGGTATGTACGCGAGAGCTTGAGTCCATGTGCCGTTCCGGTAATTCTTGTGCCTAAGAAAGACGGTACCTATCGCATGTGTTCCGATTGCCGTCCCATAAATGCTATCACCGTTCGATATCATCATCCCATTCCACGCCTTGATGACATGCTTGATGAACTTAGTGGAGCCACCATTTTCTCAAAAATTGATCTTAAAAGTGGTTACTATCAAATACGCATGCAAGAAGGTGATGAATGGAAAACGAATTTCAAAACCAAATTTGGCTTATATGAATGGTTAGTCATGCCTAGGTACTTTCATGCGTGTGATGCATTATGTTCTTCGCAAATACATTGGCATTTGTGTTGTGGTCTATTTTGATGACATTCTTGTGTTTAGTGAAACTCTTGAAGATCATGTCAAACACCTTCGAGACGTATTGCAAATTCTTAGAGACGAGAGACTTTATGCTAACATGGAAAAATGCACTTTTGGTGTTGATAAGCTTGTTTTCTTGGGCTTTGTTGTCTCTTCTAAGGGTGTTGAAGTTGATGAGTCTAAAATTGATGCTATTAAAACTTGGCCACAACCAACCAACTTGCAACAAGTGCGTAGCTTCCTTGGTCTAGCCGGATTTTACCGTCGCTTCGTTAAGGACTTTAGCACTATTGTTTCACCATTACATGCTTTGAGTAAGAAGAACGCTCCTTTTGTTTGGGGACCTTCCCAAGATACCGCATTTCATGAGCTTAAGAATTTACTTACACATGCTCCAATTCTTGCCTTGCCAAACTTTGTGAAAACATTTGAAGTGCACATTTTAGTGCTAATGGCATAGGTGGTGTTTTAATGCAAGAAAAGCGACCCATTGCATATTTTAGTGAAAAGCTTTCCGGTGCTCAACTTAATTATCCCATCTATGACAAAGAGTTGTATGCTTTGGTGAGAGTCTTGCATGTTTGGGAGCATTATCTCCGACCTCGTGAATTTGTCATCCATACCGATCATGAAACACTTAAGTACCTAAAAGGTCAAACAAAATTGAATAAAAGGCATGCTAAATGGAGTGAATTTATTGAGTCCTTCCCTTACATCATCAAATATATCAAGGGAAAGGAGAATGTTGTAGCGGACGCTCTTTCACGCAAGTGCATGATAGTTAATCAACTTGAATTGAATGTTGTTGGCTTGAGCACATTAAAGATTTATATGAGCATGATGATTCATTTGCAACTCCTTATGCCAAATGTCTTGCTAACACTTATTGGGAGCGATATTATATCAAGGATGGATACCTTATGCGCGCTAACAAACTTTGTGTTCCCAAGTCTTCTCTTCGTTTGTTGCTTTTGCAAGAGGCTCACGGCGGTGGACTTATGGGACATTTCGGTCGCGACAAGCCCTTTGCCATGCTGTCCAACAAGTACTTTTGGCCCAAGATGTTTCGCGATGTCGCACGCTACACCAACCGATGCTCCACATGTCGCAAAGCTAAGTCACAAGCTCAATCTCATGGGTTACATATGCCACTTCCTATACCATATCATCCATGGGAAGACATTAGTATGGATTTTGTGCTTGGCTTACCTAGAACAAGAAATGGAAAAGTCTCGGTTTTTGTAGTTGTTGACCGTTTCTCTAAAATGGCACATTTTATTCCATGTCACAAGAAGGACGATGCTTCACATATTGCAAATTTGTTTTGTAGGGAAATCTTGCGATTTCATGGAATGCCCAAGACGATTGTATCGGACCGCGACGTCAAGTTCCTTAGCTACTTTTGGAAGACACTATGCAACAAGCTCGGGATCAAGCTCCTATTCACGTCGGCCTATCACCCACAAACCGACGGCCAAACGGAAGTCACCAACCGCACGCTCTCTACAATACTTCGCGTGTTGATCAAGAAGAACCTCACGGAATGGGAAGAATGCCTACCGATCGCCGAGTACGCCTACAATCGAGCAAGACACTCTACCACGGGCAAGTCTCCCTTCGAAGTGGTCTATGGCTTCAACCCTTTGTCGCCATTGGACATCCTACCGCTACCACTACAAGAGCGAGCGAACTTGGACGCAAGCGCAAGAGCAACATAAATCAAGAAGGTGCATGAAGACACAAGGCTCACAATCGAACGCCAAGTACAACGACTCGTCAACAAGATCAACACAAACAAGAATCCCATGGTGTTCAACCCAGGTGATTTCGTGTGGCTACAGCTTCGCAAGGATCGCTTCCCCAACGAACGCAAGTCAAAGCTTCTACCTCGCGCCGATGGGCCATTCAAGGTGCTAGCACGCATCAACGACAATGCATACAAGATCGACCTCCCACGAGACAAGTACAACGTGAGTGACACCTTCAACGTCAAGGATCTATCCCCCTACCATGGTGATGAAGATATTGATCCGAGGGCGGATCTTTCCCAAGGGGGGGGGGGGGGGGGAGATGATGCAGAGCATCTGACGCGGAGCATCCTACGGACATCACCATGTCAAGAGCCCGTTTGGCAAGTGACACGTGCGACATCTACTCCACACACACAAAGGTGAATCATCTCCTTTACGCGTGTTCACTTGACCCCTTCGAGGATGGTATACTACTTGACACTCCACTCGTGTGCATACATAGGTAATGTCGGAGCACCACGGACGAGGAGGAGGAGTGCCAGCGCACGTGTACAACTACACCGTCCACGAGGGAAGCTTGGAAGAGAAGGAAGAAGAAGCATGGACAAGCTTCTAGAAAGCCCGGAACTTCCGGCCCCTGGCGATCCAGACGACCCCCGAACGTGCAAAGTCTCTGTCCAGCCCGGACCCTGCCCGGAAGCTACCCGGAACCTCCGGCCCCCGGAACTTCCGGCCATCCCGGAACTTCCGGCCCCCGGAGTCCAGCCCCGCTCACGCCGTGCCAACTTTCGTCTTACACCGGAACTTGCCCGGAACTTCCGGCCATGGCCGGAACTTCCGGCCTGCCTGCGCGCAGTGACTCTGGGCCGAGGCCCATATACCCCTCCGTCCACCTAGACTATAAATAATCGTCTCCTACCTCCGTTTTAGGGTCAGCAAATAGGATAGCTCATTTCTAGGTGAGCTTTGCTCCTTTACCACTCCTCCTCTTGAGAGAGAGAGACCACTCCATTGGAGTTCAAGACCTCCATTGGAGAAGATCCCAAGGGATTCAAAACCCCCATCGTGGGAAGATCCATCTCTGATTCAAGACCTCAACTCCTCACGGATTGGGATGAACTAGCTACCATTTGTATCGTCCTTTGTTGACTTTGGATCGTGAATCTCTCCGTGTGTATGTGGATTTAGCACATGTGTGATTGTGTCTTGTCTATTTGAGTGTTTCCTCCCGTTTTCAACTCTCGTGTTCTTCGTGTTCTTCGCGGGATCCGCTCCAATCATGAAAGATCGACACCATTAGGGTTCTACCCTACATCATCTTGGTATCAGAGCCAGGTTGATCACGAATTTGGAGTCTCCCCCACCGTTTTCTAGCTTGATTTTGTTGTTTTTGTCCTAATTCGAAAATCCCCACCAAAAATAGCCCCAATTTTTTTTTGTGATTTGTTGGTTGGATGATGTTTTGTTGATTTTGATCCATGGATTCGCTGTGTTTCAAGTGGATCTAGCCGTCCCCATCTTTTCCCCCATTTCCATCCACGAAATCTTATCAATTTTGCCCCGGGAAATCGTGTTTTTCCGCCCCCGTTCTCAGATCTGGAATTTAGGGTTCGTCCCGGAAGAAATTCCACGACCCCCGGAACTTCCGGCATTCCCCGGAACTTTCGCCCCCCGGAACATCCTTCCTCACCCCGAAACTTCCGGGCTAAACCGAAAGTTTACCCCAAAATCCCCCAGTTTCCCCCACACGTCTCCCGCGACCCCCGGAACTTCAAGCAACCCGCCGGAACTTCCGAAGCCCGGAACTTCCGGCCCTAACCCCGGAACTTCCGGCCTAACCAGAAACTTTACCCGAAATTTCAGCATCGCCCTTCTTCACCATTTTCATCACAACTTTTCGCTCCGAACTCCGATTTGAGTGTTCTTTGGCTCGTTTCGAAGCTATCGACGTGCCCGAGGTCCTCACCTTGGTTTCACCACCATTTGACTCCATCAAATTTTTGGAACTTTGGCTTCTTTGACTAGGGCCTCCACCATATCATCCGCTATTCCACCATAGACTTCCGCAACCTAATTCATTTTGATCCCCATTGCATTTCAGCTTGTTTGAGTTGTGGCTTGTGCCTCCTAAGGTGTTTCGGCTACTTAGGGACCGTGACTTCCACTCCGACAAACGTGTATAGCCCCACCATACTTTTCCGCCACCTTAACCCATTTTGACCGGGTTTCCACCAATACTTTCACAACCACCACCGCTTATCCGCTACCACCATTTGACATTTGTGTTTGAGATTTTGAGTTCGCGGTTTTTCCGTTTCCTAAGGTGTTTCGGCTAATTAGGAACGGTTCGATATCAAGAACACCGCCACTCATCATCGCCACGAGGTCGTCATCGACATTGACCACTTCATCATCATCCGTCCTTGCTTACAAACGAGAACCCACCGACGGTAACCTCGATGACACCATTGTATATTCCCCTTGCCATTGCATTGTTAACCCCTAGCCATTTTGCGTCACTTGCCTATCGAGACTAGCCATTGAGTATTGCCGGCAACGTTACTTGTGCACTTTAGTGATTATCGATCCGCCCTTCCATTGCATACATACCTCATCTTGGTATCATCATATCATCTCTTGTGTCACAAGATTGTTCCCGCATATACACACATGCTATCTTGGTTTGAGCGTTGCGCATATTGGCCAATTTTTTTTAAAAAAGCTTTTAAGCAAAGAGAAAAACAAAGAGCTTGTAAGCAAGAGCCATGGCATCACCACATTGCATACCATTTACCATCATTGATCATCTTGGATCATCGTGTGCGAAACACCGGGAATCATACATAGCATACTTGGGATAGAAAGTCGATATGTTTTGTCTCTTATAGGTTGTGCACAAGTTTCGTATCTGCCTATTGAGCAATCGTGCTAGCGTCTCTCTTGAGTTGTGCAACAAGAGCGTTTTCCGTGGATTCCACATTTTGTGCTCATTCCTTGGTTGCACGACCCCATTTATCAATCCGTGTGTGTGTTTCCGTGTGCCATTCTTTGCTATTGGTCTACTTGTTTCACTTGCGGCTTTGTGAATCTCTTTCAACATTATTGACTCTTACTAACAATTGCATCAAATTTTTGTGCCACTATCCTCACCAAGCTACTCCATAAGCTTTACTTGTGTAGGTGTGAGAATAGACAAGATCCGGTACCAATTGTGCTACTTCCATAATACATTATTGAGTGATCATTGATCCATCTTCAACGTTGGATAAGGTACATTTGGTCTAGTTCTTTCCTTTCTTCCACTCACATTTTTGCTTGAGCATGATGGATAGGCATAGCACATCTACTTCGATCTACACCAACAACGACGAGTTCGATGCCACGAAAAACTTCATCGACGCCAAGATGCAAGCTCACAAGGAGGAACTCATAGCCCTCATCAAGACCGCCAAGAGGTCTCCCTCATCTTCGAGAAGACGCTCAAGTGCACATGCTTCCGAGCTACCATCTCCGGCAAGGTCACATCGGCATCGACACCATCACCGACGAGAACGTGAAGGTCAAGAGCTCAACACCAACCACCGCTCCACGACTTCACCATCTACCTTGGCATCTTCGCCAAGCGACTTCAAGGCATCTTCGCCTTTGGACATACGACATCTTCGCCAACAAGCACCTCAAGATTACGCTCAAGAGAAGCTCCCCAAGCTCAAGTCCGCGACTTCCATGGGCTACTACAACCTCGACACCGACCACGAGCTTCCTTTCTATGGGACTCAAGACCCCGAGGAGTATCTCGAGTGGGAGCGCAAGATGGACGACTACCTCAAGCTACATCAAGTCCCCTCCGAAGATCAAGTGAAGTGCACCACAAGTACCTTCCACGACTACGCGTCGACATGGTGGCTTCACACACCTTCGAAGAGCTACAACATGAGTTGGCCCAAGACGAAGAAAGTGATGCGACGAGAATTTGTGCCTTCCACCTACACGGAACAACTTCTACGCCAATTGGAGAACACCATCCAAGGATCCAAGTCCCTCGACGAGTACTTCAAGGAGATGAAGAAGGCCTTGCGACGAGCCGGCATGGACAACCCCATTTCGATGAAGTTCCACTTCATGATGGGATTGAACAACGACATCTCCAAGACTATCTTCCTCGAGAACTACAAGTCCCTCGACGACATCTTCTTCTTCATTCACTTGGCGGTGCATGGCCACTTGCGCGATGGCGTCCATTTCATCTTCACTCATTGAGTCGTATGTGCCATCATCGTTGAGGATCATTGTGCATCGAGTTGGACACTCGAAGGACTTGTGGCCTCGGCCCTTGCAAGTGAAGCACTGGATGTCACTTGTCTTGTTGGCATCGGTAGGAGGTGTCGCGGATGAAGGCTTTTGCTTGGAGCTGCTAGTAGTAGTAGGAAGAAGACGACTCGAAGATGTCAAAGGTTGCTTGGAGCGTGACTTGTCGCCGGTACTTGGTGTAGTTCGAGTCGTGGAAGGAGTTGTCGTAGTCGTTGAAGCTTGAGTGTAGGAACCGTAGGCCTTGGAAGAGTACTTGGAGTACTTGTAGTCCTCTTGCACTTGTCGTTCCGCCTTGGTCGCTTGGTGCACTAGCTCGAGGAGGTTGGAGTACGGTTGGAAGTCCGCTATCTTCTTGATGGGATGGTTGAGGCCATTCAAGAAACGCGCCATAGTTTGTTCATCATCTTCCGTGACATTGGCTCGTATCATGGAAACTTCCATTTCTTGATAGTATTCTTCAACCGACTTGGTTCCTTGCTTGAGAAGTTGGAGTTTCTTGAAGAGGTCGCGGGTGTAATATGTAGGCACAAAATATGCTCTCATGACATCTTTCATTTGATCCCAAGTCGCGATGGGTGGCTCGCCCTTCTCTTGACGTCTTGCGATCACTTGCTCCCACCAAATGAGAACATAGTCTTGGAACTCGAGAGATGCCATGGCGATCTTCTTTTCTTCGTCGTAGTTGTGAAGGCGAAATATCTTGTCGACCTTCAACGCCCATGAAAGGTATTCTTCGGGATCATTTCCACCGGAGAATTTAGGCATGGTGAACTTGAGCTTGCCGTAGCGCTCCTCATTGCGTTGTCGGCGGTTGGGATGATGCTCCTGCCTTGGAGGTTGATCTTCTAGCTCATCGTCGTCGTGTTCATCTTGATTGACTTGACGTGGTTGCCGTGGGATTCGTGCACGGTTTCGCATCTCTTGGCGCTCCTCAAGTCGTGCGGCTTCTTCTTGTTCGCGCACGCGGCGGTTGCGTTCGGCGACGTTGCGAGTTGCTTCGCATAGGGCATGTTGAGCTTCGAGTGCTTGTTCCTCACGACGTTGTCGGTCTTGGTATAGAGCATCATCGTCTTGGTGCACTTGACGTTGGCATTGTGGAACTTGATCTTGGTTCCCGTTGTCTTGTGCTTGCCGGTTTTGTCGCTCGCGCTCTCGAAGGCGGTCTTGCAAACCATTGCCATGGAATGGGTTTCTTGAAGCTTGCCGGTCGTCATGTTCTTGAGAGCGATGAGAGCGTGCTCGTGGAAGACTTGCATCCGAAGAGGTGTCCGAAGAGTATCGGCTGGAATGGCGCCGTCTTGATCTTGATGAAGACGAAGTGGAAGAATGGCGGTTGGCCATCATAGTTCGGAACTCTTCCATTTGAGATGAAAGCTTGGCATCCAAGTAGTCCCTTGTTCGCGTTTCGGAGTGGCGCAAGTCGGTGGCAAGTTGCTCGATGCGATCTCCCAAAGCTTCACTTTCTTGATGTAGCGCTCGTTGGGCTCCGAAAAGTTGAGCCTTGGTGACGTAGTTGTTCGTTGCGTCGTCTTGCTCATCGAAGAGTGGGTTGATAGAAGTGCTCGGCCTATCCATGATTCTCAAACAAGTGTTAGTGGAAGAAAGAAACGAACTACACCAATGTACCTTATCCAATGTTGACGATGGATCAATGATCACCCAATATGGTATTATGGAAATAGTGCAATTGGTACCAGATCGTGTCAATCTCACACCTACACAAGTAAAGCTTTTGGAGGAGTTTGGTTAGGATGGTGGCACAAAATTTCTGCAATTGCAAGCAAGATATCAATAATGTTTAAAAAGATTCACAAGTTCGCAAGTGTAACGAGTAGACCAATAGCAATACGTAGCACACGGAAACACACGCACGGATAGATAAATGAGGTCGTGCAACCAAGAAATGAGCTCAAAATGTGGAATCCACGGAAAATGCTCTTATTGCACAACACTAGAGAGACGCTAGCACGATTGCTCAAAAGGCGGATACGAACTTGTGCACAACCTATAAGAGACAAAATGTAACGCCTATCTCACTTATGCTATGTATGTATGATTCCCGGTGAACTTGTCACAATGATCCAAGATGATCAAATATGCTATGTAATGTGGCGATGCTATGGCTATTGCTTACAAGCTTGTTGCTCTTTTTCTTTTGCTTGCGGCTCGGTATCACTAAAGTGCACAAGTAGCATTGCCGGAAATACTCAAATGGCTAGTCTCGTAGGAAAGCTACGCAACAGATGGTCTCGGGGGTTCACAATGTAATGACAAGGATATGAACAAGATGTCGTCGATGTTACCGTCCTTGCTTACGGTTAGGGTGTCACGATGTTTAAGATGGTCGTTGTCGATGTCGAAGTCCGGGGCGATGATGAGCGGCGGTGATGTCGTTGTCGAACCGTTCCTAAGTAGCCGAAACACGTTAGGAAATGGCAAAACCCGCGGCGCAAAATCTCAAGTGGCACGAAGGTGGTGGTATGCGGAAGTCGGTGGTGGAGTGGCTCAAGGGGTTGCGGAAGAAGCGGTGGGAAAACGACGAAAATCGACGAAATTGTGAGCTGTTGGCGTGCTGGTGCACAGGGGCCGGATGTCTGGGCTGTCGGGCCGGATGTCCGGGGCTGCAGATCCGCGGAAGAACTTGATGAACAAGTGGGGAAAAGAAAATTTTGGGGCAAAATTCGGACGATTTTGTGGAAGAAAAAGGTGGGGAAGATGGGGAAACGCTAGATCCACTCGAAACCAAGAAAATCCATGGATCAAAATCAACAAAACATCATCAAACTCACAAATCACAAAAAAAATTGGTATGGCTATTTTTGTGAGAATTTTCAAAATTGGGTAAAAACAACAAAATCGGGGCTAGAAAGTGGAGGGGAAGAACTCCAAAGTGTGAATCAACGTGGCTCTGATCCAAGATGATGTAGGGTGGAACCCTAGATGACGATCTTTTCACACTAGGAGGGGGACAAGGAGGAAATCCACGAAGAACACGAGAAGAACACTCAAATCAACACAATCCAAATCACACATGCACTAGATCCACATACACATAGAAGGATACAAAGGTCCAAATCCAACAAAGGAGGGTACACGGTTGCTAGTTCATCCCGATCCGTGAAGGAGTCGAGGTCTTGATATCCGGAGTGGATCTTCACACATGGGTCTCATGGAGGTCTTGATCTCCATGGGAGAGGTACGGATGAGCAAAGCTCTAATCTCAAAGAGCTATCTACTTTGCTAACCCTAGATGGAGGAGGAAGAGGTCCTTAAATAGTGCTAGTACAAGTTAGGGCGGAAAGGGGGCGGATACATGGCCAGAGGGCCAAAAACATGCGGGCGTCGGGCCGGATGTCCGGGCACCAGGCCGGATGTCCGGCGGTTCACCAGGGTGCCGGATGTCCGGGCTTGGAGCCGGATGTCCGGGCCAAAGGGGTCAACCTACGGGTATCTTCTGTCGGGCGGTGCCGGATTTCCGGGCGGGGGCCCGGATGTCCGGGGGTACGGGCCGGATGACCGGCGTCGGGGCCGGATGTCCGGCGATGGGGCCGGATGTCCGGGGCCTAGAGGCTTCTCTGCTGTAGGGCGGCTGCTGCTGCTGTTGCTCCCAGGGGCCGGATGTCTGGGCTTGGGGCCGAATGTCCGGGCCTTGTAGGCTTCCGGTGACCGTCTTCGCTGGTCCTTTTCATCCATGAACTTGCCGACTTGTCCATTTGTCCAGGCTTCTCCGAGAGGGTCCTCTTGGTACCTAAGCACACATAGCGTTTCGGAATGAGGTAGCATCCATGTCTCGCACACGTCGTATGGAAGTTCTGTAAGGAGTGATGTCACCTCGTTTTCGAGAGCTCTTGCACGTGCTCGCATCATTGGTCCTCTTGGTGCTTGGGGAGACGTAGGTGGATCCATGGGGATGGCCGTAGGATGCTCTGCATCACTTTGCGCATTTCTTCTACATGGCCCTCACATGGTTATGGGTTATTGTCCATTATATATCCTTTGCCCATATTGCCATGTTCACTTTGCATGATATGATCATTTCCATTTGGATGACATGCTTTGATGACCCATGCTTTGCATTACACATGATTCATGATTCTAGTACTTGTATGTGTATTTGCATGCTTGGTGGAGATATCACTTGTTATTGCCATGTTTGCTATGTATCCCATGCCTATGATGATACTTTGATCATGTTTCGCTTTCGTGCTCATGATATGTCATGTGCATTGCCTAGGCCTACTATTTGCTCACATGACATGATCGCCATGATTTCCTCTAGTGCGTTGCATCTTCGCTCCACTAGTTTGCACGACATGATTACTACGATTGCTTGCCTTGTTGCATCACCGATGATACATACTTTCTCGTTTCATGCGGTTGATGACAACCATTGCCTTGCTTTACATATGATTGCTATTGAATATTGTCCAATTGCTCCATATGTTGCCCCTCGCATGCTTGATGATTTGTCATATATTGAGTGCAACAATGCTTTTAGTCTTGCTAATGAGATTGCCCCCATAGCTTTCTCCCATATGTTTGGAGCTTTTGCCATCTTTCATGTGAAGCATGCTTGTCTTCCTTCTTTGCACCATATGCCTAGTGCCATGAATATATCCATTGTTGCATCATATTATTCATGCACTTTTGCTTCTAATGGTTATGTGCAAGAGAAGAGAACCATCATGATGGATGATGTGTTTATCTACTGTGCACATACGTTCTTTGCTTGGTTGTGTGCATGTGTAGGATCCTTCGACATCGTGTCAACGTCCACTTCCCGTGAGTTGACCATCCGAGCTCTTGAGAGCGAGCCTAGTACACTTTCGACCGACTCGCTCCTACATCGCACTTGCTTGTGCTTTGGCATTGTGAAGGATGCACAAGGACACGCTTTTCAGGTGACCTCCTTCTTGAGCATGGATATTGTGGATCATACTACTTGTGTTGCTTGCACCATGAGACTTATTGGTCATCTTGGACCACTTGATTCCGCACATGTTCGAGATCTTGCTTCGACTTGTCATTTTCACCTTTCCATGCCTCATGACATATATGCCTTGTGTGTTGCATCCAACTTGTTGCCTACTCGCTCCTATAATATGCTTGGTTGCAACAATGTCATCACTCCACATATGCCATGTTCCATTAATTGTCACATGATTGACTTGATTGCCTCACACATGATGAACACTTGCAATTTTTATTGTGTTGAGTGCCACACTATTTTCACTACACCCTACGCACGTTATGCTTGGATTGTCTTGCACTTGACCCATGTGTTCAGACACTTCATTTTATTTGGTGTTGTGAATGATTCCTATGCCTACCATAGACCTTTTGTTGAGCACTTTGTGCATGATTGCTATGACATTGAGGTAGATGCTTGTTCATTTGTCACACACATTAGCATCTTCACCTCACCTTTGCATGATTGTTTCCATGATGACTTTGCTTGTGCTCAATTAATATGCTTACATGCCATGTCTCACTTCTTTGTCAAACCATATGCTATGCTTGATGACTACACTTGTTGGGTGAATCCCCACTTCCATGTTTGGTTTTGCACTAACGCTAACCACATTTGTTTTTCCAAGTGTTTGTTGTCCTTGCTCCTTTTGAAGGAATCACAAGACAGTGCGACATTGCAGAGTGACCATTTCGAGCTTCAAGATGAAGAGTACTTGGTGATCGTCCACTTCTACACGGCGAAGCCATCACTTTCCCATGGTGATTTGGTTTTCGATCCGAGGTCGGATCTTTCCCAAGGGGGGGGGGGGGGGAGATGATGTGGAGCATCCTACGGACATCACCATGTCAAGAGCCCGTTTGGCAAGTGACACGTGCGACATCTACTCCACATACACAAAGGTGAATCATCTCCTATACGCGTGTTCACTTGACCCCTTCGAGGATGGTATACTACTTGACACTCCACTCGTGTGCATACATAGGTATTGTCGGAGCACCACGGACGAGGAGGAGGAGTGCCAGCGCACGTGTACAACTACACCGTCCGCGAGGGAAGCTTGGAAGATGATGCGGAGCATCCTACGGACATCACCATGTCAAGAGCCCGTTTGGCAAGTGACACGTGCGACATCTAGTCCACATACACAAAGGTGAATCATCTCCTTTACGCTTGTTCACTTGACCCTTTCGAGGATGGTATACTACTTGACACTCCACTCGTGTGCATACATAGGTATTGTAGGAGCACCACGGACGAGGAGGAGTGCCAGCGCACGTGTACAACTACACCATCCGCGAGGGAAGCTTGGAAGAGAAGGAAGAAGAAGCATGGACAAGCTTCTGAAAAAGCCCGGAACCTCCGGCCTCCAGCCCGGCACTTCCGGCCGCTCCGGAACTTCCGGCCCCCGGCATCCAGCCCAGCCCCAGGCGTGCCAACTCTCTGTTCAGCTCGGAACTTGCCCGGAACCTGCTCGGAACCTCCGGCCCCCGAAACCTCCGGCTGCCCGGAACTTCCGGCCCCCGGCATCCAGCCCAGCCCCGAGCACGACAACTCTCTGGTTAGCCCGGAACCCGGCCGGAACCTGCCCGGAACTTCCGGCCACCGGAACCTCCGGCCGTACCCGGAACTTCCGGCCCTGCCTGCGTGCAGTGACTTGGGCCGAGACCCGTGTACCCCTTCGCCCCTTAGACTATATATACTCTTCTTCCACCTACGTTTTAGGGTTAGCATTATGATAGCTCATTAGTTGAGCTGTGCTCCTTACCTTCTCTTGAGAGAGAGAGAGAGACCACTCCCATGGAGTTCAAGACCTCCATGTGAGCATGTGAGAAGATCCCATGGGATATCAAGACCTCGACTCCTCACCGGATCGGGATGACTAGCTACCGTTTGTATCGTTCTTTGTTGACTTTGGATCATGAATCTCTCCGTGTGTATGTGGATTTAGCACATGTGTGATTGTGTCTTGTCTATTTGAGTGTTTCCTCTCGTTTTCCCCTCTCGTGTTCTTCGTGTTCTTCGCGGGATCCGCTCCAATCGTGAAAGATCGACACCATTAGGGTTCCACCCTACATCATCTTGGTATCATGAGCCACGTTGATCACGAATTTGGAGTCTCCCCCACCGTTTTCTAGCCTAATTTTGCTTCGTTTTGTCCCAATTTCGAAAATCCCCACCAAAAATAGCCATACCAATTTTTTTTGTGATTTGTTGGTTGGATGATGTTTTGTTGATTTTGATCCATGGATTCGTTGTGTTTCAAGTGGATCTAGCTTTCCCCATCTTTTCCCCCATTTCCATCCACGTAATCTTCTCAATTTTGCCCCGGGAAATCGTGTTTTTCCGCCCCCGTTCTTAGATCTGGAAATTAGGGTTCGTCCCGGAAGAAATTCCACGACCCCCGGAACTTCCGGCTTCCCCCGGAACTTCCGTCCATGCCCCGGAACTTCCGGCTTCCCCCGGAACTTCCGGGCTAAACAGAAAGTTTACCCCAAAATCCCCCAGTTTCCCCCACACGTCTCCCGCGACCCCCGGAACTTCCGGCCGAACCAGGAACTTTACCCGAAATTTCAGCATCGCCCTCCTTCACCATTTTCATCACAACTTTTCGCTCTGAATTCCGATTTGAGTGTTCTTTGGCTCGTTTCGAAGCTATCGACGTGCCCGAGGTACTCACCTTGGTTTCACCACCATTTGACTCCATCAAATTTTTGGAACTTTGGCATCTTTGCCTAGGGCCTCCACCATATCATCCGCTATTCCACCATAGACTTCCGCAACCTAATTCATTTTGATCCCCATTGCATTTGAGGTTGTTTGAGTTGTGGATTGTGTCTCCTAAGGTGTTTCGGCTACTTAGGGACCGTGACTTCCACTCCGACAACGTGTATAGCCCCACCATAATCTTCCGCCACCCTACCCATTTTGACCGGGTTTCCACCAATACTTCCGCAACCACCACCGCTAATCCGCTACCACCATTTGACATTTGCGTTTCAGAATTTGAGTTCGCGTTTTTTCCGTTTCCTAAGGTGTTTCGGCTAATTAGAAACGGTTCGACATGAAGAACACCGCCACTCATCATCGCCACGAGGTCGTCATCGACGTTGTCCACTTCATCATTTTGACACCGCAACCGTAAGCAGGAACGGTAACCTCGACGACACCTTTGTATATTTCCCTTGCCATTGCATTGTTAACCCCTAGCCCATTTTGCGTTACTTGCCTATCGAGACTAGCCATTGAGTATTGCCGGCAACGTTACTTGTGCACTTTAGTGATTATCGATCCGCCCTTCCATTGCATACATACCTCATCTTGGTATCATCATATCATCTCTTGTGTCACAAGATTGTTCCCGCATATACATAATTGCTATCTTGGTTTGTGCATTTCGCATAAGTGGCCATATAAAAAAAAGCTTTTAAGCAAAGAGAAAAACAAAGAGCTTGTAAGCAAGAGTCATAGCATCATACCACATTGCATATCAAATTACCATCATTGATCATCTTGGATCATCGTGTGAGAAACACTGGGAACCATACATACATAGCATACTTGGAATAGAAAGTCGATACGTTTTGTCTTTCCTAGGGTGTGCACAAGTGTCGTATCCGCCTATTGAGCAATCGTGCTAGCGTCTCTCTTGAGTTGTGCAACACGAGCGTTTTCTGTGGATTCCACATTTTGTTGCTCATTCCTTGGTTGCACGACCCCATTTATCTATCCGTGTGTGTGTTTTCGTGTGCCATTCTTTGCTATTGGTCTACTTGTTTCATTTGTGAATTTGTGAATCTCTTTCAACATTATTGACTCTTACTAACAATTGCATCAAATTTTTGTGCCACTATCCTCACCAAGCTACTCCATAAGCTTTACTTGTGTAGGTGTGAGAATAGACAAGATCCGGTACCAATTGTGCTACTTCCATAATACATTATTGAGTGATCATTGATCCATCTTCAACGTTGGATAAGGTACATTTGGTCTAGTTCTTTCCTTTCTTCCACTCACATTTTTGCTTGAGCATGATGGATAGGCATAGCACATCTACTTCGATCTACACCAACAACGACGAGTTCGATGCCACGAAAAACTTCATCGACGCCAAGATGCAAGCTCACAAGGAGGAACTCATAGCCCTCATCAAGACCGCCAAGAGGTCTCCCTCATCTTCGAGAAGACGCTCAAGTGCACATGCTTCCGAGCTACCATCTCCTGCAAGGTCACATCGGCATCGACACCATCACCGACGAGAACGTGAAGGTCAAGAGCTCAACACCAACCACCGCTCCACGACTTCACCATCTACCTTGGCATCTTCGCCAAGCGACTTCAAGGCATCTTCACCTTTGGACATACGGCATCTTCGCCAACAAGCACCTCAAGATTACGCTCAAGAGAAGCTCCCCAAGCTCAAGTCCGCGACTTCCACGAGCTACTACGACCTCGACACCAACCACGAGCTTCCTTTCTATGGGAATCAAGACCCCGAGGAGTATCTCGAGTGGGAGCGCAAGATGGACGACTACCTCAAGCTACATCAAGTCCCCTCCGAAGATCAAGTGAAGTGTGCCACAAGTAACTTCCACGACTACGCGTCGACATGGTGGCTTCACAAACCTTCGACAAGCTTCGACGTGAGTTGGCCCAAGATGAAGAAAGCGATGTGGCGAGAATTTTTGCCTTCCACCTACACGGAACATCTTCGACGCCAATTGGAGAACACCATCCAAGGATCCAAGTCCATCGACGAGTACTTCAAGGAGATGAAGAAAGCCTTGCGACGAGCCGGTGTGGACGACCCCATTTCGATGAAGTTCCACATCATGATGGGATTGAACAACGACATCTCCAAGACTATCTTCCTCGACAACTACAAGTCTCTCGACGACAACTACTTTGGTGCTCTCAAGGCAGAAAAAGAACTCAAGAAGGCCAAGGCTTCTCCACCCCAAGCACAATTCGCGACGACCAAGCTCCAAGACGATGCTCCCAAGTTCGACATCACCGCCATCCCTCTTTATGGCATTGACGATGCCGAGTCTACCACGACTCTTTTTGAAGACGGCACGGCGACGACTACTACTACGGAGCAACTCAAGGATCAAGATTTGGTGGCGAGCGACAAGGTGGCGAGCAAGGATGATGCTTCCATCTTTGGAGGCGAGAGTGATGATGTGCCATCTTCGGCCTTCATCTACGGCGACAGCAATGATGACTTGAGAGACTTATGCCACCATATTGAGAGTGAGAGTGACTTCACCACTAGCCCCATATATGATGAGATGACCCAATTCCCATGTGAGGAGAGCGACCATCACCACCACTTCAGTGATTTGAGTGACTCCACCATATGTGACATTGAGTGCACCTATTTTGAGGGAGTGAGTGAGCCACCACATAGAGAGAGTGAGGTAGTTGATAGGGCATGTGAGGCCATTTTGATTTCTAACGACTTACCCTCTACCTCTATTGTGTCTTCTCATTTGGTGCTAGGTCCCATATACGACGACGCCCCGATCTTCGACGACTTCGGCCTTCCTTTGGACAAGACGATGGCCATGGTGGACTATGATGCACCCCCACATGGTTCCGTCACGATGAACATGACCACAATTTGGTCTTTGCCACCTCACCTACACCACATGAGTGGGATGACAAAGGTAACATAGGTGAAGGTGATGCTCTTGTCCCACTAGTGGACATTCTTGACATCAATTGCTTGCATGATGTCGATCCTCCTATTACCATGCTTCATACTAGTATGATTTCCCCATGCGATGATTTACCCATTTATGATGAGTTTAATGATTGCCGTGAGGAGTCTATTAGTTGTGATGCCAGGTTGCATAGGATTTCTTGTGATAATTCTCTCGGTCACATCATGTTTGCAACCCCTCTTGACTTGTCATATGCTATGAATGAGATCTCCCATATGTCATATTTGCAATCTCATCGTAGTGACTATGCATATGCCATTAAAATGAACCCAATTTGCACATATGGCATCGATGACAAGCCCATGTTTATTGGCATTTGTTTTTCTTGTGATGATATTGATATGCTCCCTTTGCATCATTTCTCTCATATGCCATGCCATGACCACCTAGCTTCGGACATGCATTGTTTGCCATGTTGTCAATTTTCTCCATATTATGAGGCGACCCCCATAGTTTCCTCATACATGTTAGGAGATTTTGAACCATCCTATGAATGGCATGATCCCAATAATTGCGTGCACAATAAGCTCCCCATGAATGAATTTGATATTGCTGTGCCATATACTTGCATGCTAAATTTGTGTCCCCATCGTTTTATACATAACAACTATTCTTTCATGATGCATGTCATGTTCATATACCATGCCTCAAATTTCTTTGAGCGATGCTTATCTTGTGCTAATTCTCACGTGCACATACACATCATGATGGATGATGTGTACATTTACCACGCACACACTTTGTTTCGTTTGTCCCCATGTTGTGTAGGTACACATGCTTCCTCGTCGACCTCGCAAGCGCAAGAGTTGACGAAACGAGCTCTAGAGAGCAATGATGATTTGGGATTCCGTGGATTGTCATTCCCACCGCCCCCACCGTGCAATGACTTCGCGCATTTCTTCTACATGGCCCTCACATGGTTATGGGTTATTGTCCATTATATATCCTTTGCCCATATTGCCATCTTCACTTTGCATGATATGCTCATTTCCATTTGGATGACATGCTTTGGTGACCCATGCTTTGCATTACACATGATCCATGATTCTAGCACTTGTATGTGTATTTGCATGCTTGGTGGAGATATCCCTTGTTATCGCCATGTTTCCTATGTATCCCATGCCTATGATGATACTTTGATCATGTTTCACTTTCGTGCTCGTGATATGTCATGTGCATTGCCTAGGCCTACTATTTGCTCACATGACATGATCTCCATGATTTCCTCGAGTGCATTGCATCTTCGTTCCACTAGTTTGCACGACATGATTACTACGATTGCTTGCCTTGTTGCATCACCGATGATACATACTTGCTTGTTTCATGCTGTTGATGACAACCATTGACTTGCTATTGAATATTGTCCAATTGCTCCATATGTTGCCCCTCACATTGCACGTTCGTTGTTTGGTTGTGTGCATGTGTAGGATACTTCGACTTCATGTCAACTTCCACTTCACGTGAGTTGACCATCTGAGCTCTTGAGAGCGAGCCTAGTACACTTTCGACCGACTCGCTTCTACATCGCACTTGCTTGTGCTTCGACATTGTGAAGAACGCACAAGGACACGCTTTTTAGGTGACATCCTTCTTGAGCATGGATATTGTGGATCATACTACTTGTGTTGCTTGCACCATGAGACTTATTGGTCATCTTGGACCACTTGATTGCGCACATGTTCGAGATCTTGCTTCGACTTGTCATTTTCACCTTTCCATGCCTCATGACATATATACCTTGTGTGTTGCATCCAACTTGTTGCCTACTCGCTCCTATAATATGCTTGGTTGCGACAATGTCCTTTCTTCACATATGCCATGTCCCATTAATTGTCACATGATTGACTTGATTGCCTTGCACATGATGAACATTTGCTCTTTCTATTGTGTTGAGTGCCACACTATCTTCACTACACCATATGCACATTATGCTTGGATTGTCTTGCATCTCATCTTCATTTTATTTGGTGTTGTGAATGATTCTTATGCCTACCATAGACCATTTGTTGAACGCTTGATGCATGCTTGCTATGACCTCGAGCAAGATGCTTGTTATCTTGTCACACATATTTGCATCTCTACCTCCCATTTGCATGCTTGTTTCCATGATGATCTTGATTGTGCTCAATTCATATGCTTACATGCCATGTCTCAATCCTTTGTCACACCATATGCTTTGCATGATGACGACACTTGTTGGGTGAATCACCACTTGCATGTTTGGTTTTGCACTAACGCTAACCACATTTGTGTTTCCAAGTATTTGTTGTCCTTGCTCCTTTTGAAGGAATCACAAGACGGTGCGACATTGGAGAGTGGCCATTTCGAGCTTCAAGATGAAGAGTACTTGGTGATCGTCCACTTCTACACGGCGAAGCCATCTCTTTCCCATGGTGATTTGGTTTTTGATCCGAGGTCGGATCTTTCCCAAGGGGGGGAGATGATGCGGAGCATCCTACGGACATCACCATGTCAAGAGCCCGTTTGGCAAGTGACACGTGCGACATCTACTCCACATACACAAAGGTGAATCATCTCCTTTACGCGTGTTCACTTGACCCTTTCGAGGATGGTAAACTACTTGACACTCCACTCGTGTGCATACATAGGTATTGTAGGAGCACCACAGACGAGGAGGAGGAGTGCCAGCGCACGTGTACAACTACACCGTCCGCGAGGGAAGTTTGGAAGAGAAGGAAGAAGAAGCATGGACAAGCTTCTGAAAAAGCCTGGAACCGCCGGCCTCCAGCCCGGAACTTCCGGCCCCCGGACCTTCCGGCCGCTCCGGAACTTCCGGCCCCCGGCATCCAGCCCAGCCCCAGGCGTGCCAACTCTCTGTTCAGCCCGGAACTTGCCCAGAACCTGCCCGGAACCTCCGGCCTGCCCGGAACTTCCGGCCCCCGGCATCCAGCCTAGCCCCGAGCGCGACAACTCTCTGGTTAGCCCGGAACCCGGCCGGAACCTGCCCGGAACTTCTGGCCACCGGAACCTCTGGCCGTACTCGGAACTTCCGGCCCTGCCTGCGTGCAGTGACTTGGGCCGAGACCCGTGTACCCCTTCGCCCCTTAGACTATATATACTCTTCTTCCACCTACGTTTTAGGGTTAGCATTATGATAGCTCATTAGTTGAGCTGTGCTCCTTACCTTCTCTTGAGAGAGAGAGAGACCACTCCCATGGAGTTCAAGACCTCCATGTGAGCATGTGAGAAGATCCCACGGGATATCAAGACCTCGACTCCTCACCGGATCGGGATGAACTAGCTACCGTTTGTGTCGTTCTTTGTTGACTTTGGATCGTGAATCTCTCCGTGTGTATGTGGATTTAGCACATGTGTGATTGTGTCTTGTCTATTTGATGTTTCCTCTCGTTTTCCCCTCTCGTGTTCTTCGTGTTCTTCGCGGGATCCGCTCCAATCGTGAAAGATCGACACCGTTAGGGTTCCACCCTACATCAGAAGAGAAGGAAGAAGAAGCACGTACAAGCTTCTGGAAAGCCCGGAACTTTCGGCCTCCATCCCGGAACCTCCGGCCCCCGGAACTTCCGGCCCCTGGCGATCCAGACGACCCCCGAACGTGCAAAGTCTCTGTCCAGCCCGGACCCTGCCCGGAAGCTACCCGGAACCTCCGGCTACTTCCGGCCCCCGGACTCCAGCCCCGCTCACGCCGTGACAACTTTCGGCTTACACCGGAACTTGCCCGGAACTTCTGGCCCTGGCCGGAACTTCCGGCCTGCCTGCGCGCAGTGACTCTAGGCCAATGCCCATGTACCCCTCCGTCCACCTAGACTATAAATACTCGTCTCCTACCTCCGTTTTAGGGTCAGCAAATAGGATAGCTCATTTCTAGGTGAGCTTTGCTCCTTTACCACTCCTCCTCTTGAGAGGGAGAGAGAGACCACTCCATTGGAGTTCAAGACCTCCATTGGAGAAGATCCCAAGGGATTCAAGACCCCCATCGTGGGAAGATCCATCTCGGATTCAAGACCTCAACTCCTCACGGATTGGGATGAACAGGCTACCGTTTGTATCGTCCTTTGTTGACTTTGGATCGTGAATCTCTCCGTGTGTATGTGGATTTAGCACATGTGTGATTGTGTCTTGTCTATTTGAGTGTTTCCTCCCGTTTTCCCCTCTCGTGTTCTTCGTGTTATTCGCGGGATCCGCTCCAATCGTGAAATATCGACACCATTAGGGTTCCACCCTACATCAGCATCCTTCGATCATCCCCATGGATACTTCACCACCTCACCAAGCACCAAGTGGACCTATGACAAGAGCTCGCGCACGTGCCATCGAGAACGAGGTGAACTGACACCTATACAACTTTCATATGGATATGGATGGAACTTGGATGCTACCTCACAAAGGAACTCTATGTATCATTAGGAATGATGGAGTCGACCACCAAGAAGCTAGGGAGCCTCGTCAAGTCCAGGAAGAAGGACGGGAGCACCGCCAAGAAGACGGAGTCAAGCAACGGGAAGAAGAAGGAATGCCCAAGCGACCCAGTGCCCATGGGCTCTTTGGACCCCGTGCGCACGGCCTGTCCAGAAAATTTCTGGACACCCCGTGCGCACGGGCCCCCAAAGACCCCGTGCGCACGGGCTACGGCAAACCTACGGGACACCCCGTGCACACGGGACCCCCGTGCGCACAGGGCCTACTTAGCCCGTGCGCACGGCCCCTCCCAGCGAGCTGGCTGTGTGTTGTCTGTTTTGCCCCCACTTCGTCCCTTACCTCCCACCTACTATATATTCTGAGGATAGACCATTTGTTAGGGTTAGCAAAGTGTATTGAGATATCATAGAGGGCTTTGCTCATCTACCACTCCTCTTGGAGATCAAGGCCCCTTCTAGGGAAGGATCCCCATCATAGGATCATCAAGACCTCCTCTTGGAGAAGACTACCATCAAGACCTCACCTCCTTTGGAGTGGGAAGAACCTTACCTTTGTGCTACTTTCCTTTGATTGTCTATGTATGCTTGTGGATCTATGTATGCTACTCTAGTGGATGTGTGATTTGGGTTTGTTTGAGTGATTTGCCTCTTGTGATTTGTGAGTTCATCCCTTTTCCCCCTCCAAGTGTGAAAAAGTCCTCACTTAGGGTTCTACCCTACAACACTCCCTTCCAGCAAGGGCTTGACAGAGGATAACTACGACTCAAGACTCAACACCAAAACCGTGAAGAAGACCTCAAGGCAGGTCATTGAGAAGTACTATTCTCGTACTGAAGGTCGACGCTGCCCCTGCCGGCAAGCTCCCCCCCGGCAAGGTGAAGACCAAGGTTATGGTTGCCGGCAAGCCCCCTTGCCGGCAAGCAAGGCACGGCAAGCTCCGTGCCAGCAGGCTTGTTCGGTCCCGTTAGCACTCCACCTCACCATCGACCAGATAGGCTCGTATGCTGGGTGTTGAGCGGGCAGGCAGTCAACATAGCCGGCCAAAGCACGTTTCAGCACGCCACGCCAAGATTAACTTTAATGACACCCGTCCCTGGGACGTGTCGCAATTACAAGAGGGCGCCAGGACTGGTGGTACAGATCTTTTGCCCAATGCCTCGCCTCCCCAACGTAGCACCTAACGGTGCATTAAATGCGTTTGTCTTACCTTGTTGGAAGATAGACGTGATGACGGTGCAAGTCACTGTTCATACTCTGTAATGACCATATTAGCCATTGTGGTAACCCCTTGGCTATAAAAGGAGGCCCACGGCTATAGGTAGAACGGTCGACACCCAACTCAATTACACACCGTAGCTGCATTTTCCCGTGCACCTTTTCGGAAAACTGCGCTCCCTGTAACCAGAGTTCATACACGATCAAACACAGAGCAGGAGTAGGGTTTTACACTCATAGCGGCCCGAACCTGAATAAATCCCCCGCGTGTTCTTGCACCTACTAAAAATCTGCTCTTTGTCCCATGCATGTCCCCTGAGCCGAATCGCAAAGGGACCATTCGGTCCCATAGATAGTCGTTTCCCACGACATCTTTGGCGCGCCAGGCAGGGGGATTGTATGTCACAAATCAGTTTTTTGGTAGTGTGAGTACTAACTTCATCATCTTCGTCGATGGCGCCGAAGAAGAAAAGTGGAGCCACGAAGGCTCCTACCGCATCCAAACCACCTTCCCAGGTGGGCGCAGGCGGTGCAGCCAGCGCGAGCTCTACGGTTGGGACGGGTGGAGCAGGAGGCGCAAGTGGTGCGGGTACCCAGCACCCCCGCCACGTTGCTGAGCCTAGCCACAAAACCAGCGACGTCACAGCCGGTCAACTTCCAAGACATTCTGGTGAGTGCAGTCAGCATAGTAATATAGTTCATACTGCTGCGACCCAGAACCCAGCCGCCGCAACATCCCAGAATGTAGCGGCGACGTCCAACAACGGCACGGGGAGGCGTATGCAGCGACCGTCGCAAGATGGGCACGACACGCTCCCCCACGTTGCTGGCGGTTCCAGACAACCGCAAGGCGAGATCCCTGTGCAGCAACTTCCGATTGCTCATGGCGTGCCACCACCACCACCGCGTCCGCCTGTTGGCGAGCATGAGCCGCGGCGGCATGGACGTAACGAAGCTCCTTCTGGCTCAGCCAGGAGTCGAGCGACGCCTCGTTCTGTGCTCCCAGCCATGCCAACCACAGCGGCAGAGGGCATGGCGCGGGTTCAAATACTTTTGAACTTCTCGCCAAGCCCAGACAAGATGGACAAATGGAGAGCCACCATTCAGAGTCTCATCAGTTTTGCCAATCCCGGCAAAACACAAGACGTGGGGCCCTCGCGGCGACCACCCACCGTGCTGGCGGGACCCTCCGGCTACCTTGTCGGAGACGCCGCGCAAACGGTGTAGTCACCTTGGTACCCCCCACCATCTCAGTGGCCAGCCCACTAATCAGACGACCATGACGTGCTGTCTATGGCTTCGTTAGATCCGCGGTGCCGCCAAGATCAGCGCCAAGTGCTCCGCGAGGGTGCGATGAAGACGCCCGCATGAAGATAGAACAGCGCCGGGAAGCACACCGTCAATCCGACGACCGTGCCAGGCCGGCAGTGAACGTGCTCGCTCCAGTAGCCACTGGGTACTTGCCCTATGACGTGGGGTGCCCGGCGTTTACTCGTGAGCTGCGGCAAGTACGCTGGCCGTCTGCCCGTGCCTTCAAGTCGGAGCTGCCCGACAAGTATGACAGCATGCTCAACCCAGCCGAGTTCCTTGGCATCTACACCATCGCGGTGGAGGCTACCGGGGGACGAGACGAGAAAGTGCTCGCCAACTACTTCCCGTTGGCGCTTCGGCCCTACGTCAGGTCGTGGTTGATTAACCTACCTGAGGGCTCCATCTCTTCTTAGGCAGATCTGTGCCATCATTTCGTTGGCGCTTACCAGGGTGGCCACAAGTTCCTAGGTCTGCCCAGCGATTTGCAGGTGATCCCCCAAAGAGATGGGGAGAACCTCTGCAAGTACATACGTTGTTCAGCCGTGTGCACCACAACATCCCCGACATCCATCCCGCAGCTGTTGTTGCCGCGTTCCACATGAATGTGCGCAACCGCAGGATGCGGTCAGAGATGAATGTCGAGCAGGTCAAGACCATCAATGATCTGTACGCCTTGGCAGATAGGTGTGCACGTGTTGAGGAAGGGAGGCGACTCCCCGGGGAAGATGCTGGTGCAGACGTCGATTTCGAGGACGACGACGTATCAACCCCGCAGAAGAAGAATAGAAAGCGCAACAGAAAGCGCAAGAACAAGACTGTTGATGCGGAGCATCCCACGGTCATCCCCATGGACACTACACCAACTACCCAAGCACCAAGTGGACCCATGACAAGAGCTCGTGCACGTGCTATTCAATCCGAGGTACAACGAGCATCCCGAGGATCCGAGAGCGGTAGGAGAAGAAAGGGACAGGAGTGCAAACTCTCTGTCCAGCTCGGACCTTCCGGCCACCGCCCGGAACCTCTGGACACCGGAACTTCCGGCCATCCCGGAACTTCCGACCCCTGGCGATCCAGATGACCCCCGGACGTGCAAGGTTTCTGTCCAGCCCGGAACTAGCCCGGACCCCCTCCCGGACCTTTCGGCCCCCGGAACCTCCGGCCGTCCCGGAACTTCCGGTCCCCGGACTTCAGCCCAGCTCCCGCCGTGTCAACTCTCGGCCTACACCGGAACCAGCCCGGAAGTTCCGTCTCCCGGAACTTCCGGCCCTTCCCGAAACTTCCGGCCTGCCTTCGCGCAGTAACTGGGCCAAGGCCCATGTAGCCCTTCGCCCCTAGACTATATATACTCCTTCTCTTCCAACGTTTTAGGGTTAGCATTGTGATAGCTCATTCTGGAGATAGAGCTTTGCTCATCCACTTGTACCCCTACTCCATTGGAGATCAAGGCCTCCTCGGAGAAGATCCCCCAAGTGGATTCAAGACCTCCATAGTGGGAAGATCCATCTCGCATTCAAAACCTCAACTCCTCACGGATTGGGAAGAACTACCCTTTGTATCCTCTTGTGTTGACTTTGGATCGTGTACCTCGTCATGTGTATGTGGATCTAGCATATGTGTGATTGGATCTTGTTGATTTGAGTGTTTTCTCTCGTGTTTCCCTCTCGTGTTCTTCGTGTTCTTCGCGGGATCCCCTCCAAACGTGAAAGATCGACACCATTAGGGTTCCAGCCTACATCATCTTGGTATCATGAGCCACGTTGATCACGATTTTGGAGTCTCCCCCGCCGTTTTCTAGCTTGATTTTGTTGTTTTTGGTCCTAATTCGAAAATCCCCACCAAAAATAGCCCTCCCATTTTTTTTTGTGATTTGATGGTTTTGATGATGTTTTGTTGAAATTGATCCATGAATTTCGTGTGTAGCACGTAGATCTAGCTTCCCCTCCATCCCATCACACCCAATTTTTTTCTTTTCCCGCTTCCAATTTGGGTTTTTCCTGAAGTTTTTCCGCCCAAATTCCCGATCTGCAATTTTCTGTTCTCGGCAAAATCCCGACCCCCGGAACTAGCGGCCCCGCCCGGACCTTCCGGCTCCCCCGGAACTTCCGGCCCCGCCCGGACCTTCCGGCTCCCCCGGAACTTCCGGCCATCGGTACTTCTGGCCTCCGCCCAGAACTTCCGGCCATGACAGAAAGTAGTTCACCGCCTTTTTCGTTTCCGCAAGTTGGTCATCTTAGAACACGGTGCAGCGGCATCTTCGACAACGTACTGGAGACCGTGCATCACGTCCTCGACCATTACATCACGTCCCTCGTCTACGGACTCGACATCGACATTGTCCACTTCATCATCATCCGTCCTTACTTACAAACGAGAACTAACCGACGGTAACTCCGACGACAATTTGTTCATATCCTTGCCATTGCATTGTGAAGCCCCGAGACCATCTTTTGCGTCGCTTTCCTACGAGACTAGCCATTTGAGTATTGCCGAGCAACGCTACTTGTGCACTTTAGTGATACCGTTCCGAATAGCTATCATAGCGTGCATATATCCTCATATCATCTCTTGTGCCAAAATTTTGTTCCCACATATACATCATTGCTACCTTAGTAAGAGCAATTCGCATAAGTGGCCAAAGAAAAATAGCAAGAAAGAAAGCTTTTAAGCAAAAGAGAAAGAGCAACAAGCTTGTAATAGCATCGCCACATTACACAACATATTTGATCATCTTGGATCATTGTGACAAGTTCACCGGAAATCATACATACATCGCATAAGTGAGATAGAAAGCCAAACGTTTAGTCTTTATAGGTTGTGCACAAGTTCGTATCCTTCTATTGAGCAAGCATGCTAGTGTCTCTCTAGTGTTGTGCAACAAGAGCATTTTCCGTGGATTCCACATTTTAAGCTCATTCCTTGGTTGCACGACCTCATTTATCCATCCGTGCGTGTGTTTCCGTGTGCTACTTATTGCTATTAGTCTACTTGTTACACTTGCGAACTTGTGAATCTTTTTCAACATTATTGACTCTTGCTAACAATTGCATAAATTGTGTGCCACCATCCTCACCAAGCTACTCCAAAAGCTTTACTTGTGTAGGTGTGAGCATTGACAAGATCCGGTACCAATTGTGCTATTTCCATAATACATTATCGAGTGATCATTGATCCATCTTCAACATCGGATAAGGTACATTTGGTCTAGTTCTTTCCTTTCTTCCACTCACATATTTTCTTGTAATGATGGATAGGCCAACCACTTCTTCCAATCCACTCTTCATCGAGCAAGAAGAGGAACCGAACAACTACGTCACAAGGAATCACCTATTCGGCGCACAAAGAGCTTTACATCAAGAGAATGAAGCATTGAGCGACCGCATCGACCAACTCGCCATCGACTTGCGACAATCCGAGCAACGTACAAGAGACTACTTCGACACATCGATGGCATCTCTCAAGGAAGACATACGAACCATGATGGCCAATCGCTCTTCTTCCACGTCGTCATTATCAAGACGGCGCCATTCAAGTCGATACTCTTCCGACACGTCTTCAAATGCAAGTCCTCCACGAGCTCGTCCGCATCGTCGCCAAGACCATGAAGCTCACCAAGCTCCACAAAACCCATTTCATGGCAACGGTTTACAAGACCGCCTCCGGGAACGTGAACGACTACGTCGCCAAGCTAAGGATCAAATGGACCAAGAGCAAGCTCCACAATGCCAAGATCACCACGAGAATCACGATGGCGACGCCCTTCAACAAGAGCGACAACACCGTGAGGAAGAAGCCCTTGAAGCCCAACGTGCGCTACAAGAAGCCACACGAGCCGTCAATGAACGCAACCGCCGTGTGCGCGAACAAGAAGAGGCCCTCCGACGAGAGCGACAAGACGAAGCTGCCCACCGCGAGGAGCACCAAGAGATGAGGAACCGTGCACGCATCCCACGCCCTCAACGCCAAGTTAATCAAGAGGAGCACGAGGAGCAAGCTGGTCAAGATCCTCCACCACGGCAAGAGCGTCATCACCATCGACCACGACATGATGAGGAACAACGTTTCGGCAAGCTCAAGTTCACCATGCCTAAGTTCCATGGCAGCAACGATCCCGAAGAATATCTCTCATGGGCATTAAAGGTTGACAAGATATTTCGCCTTCACAACTACGACGAAGAAAAGAAGATCGCCATGGCATCGCAAGAGTTCCAAAACTATGTTCTCATTTGGTGGGAGCAAGTGATCGCAAGACGTCAAGAGAAGGGCGAGCCACCCATCGCGACATTGAACCAAATGAAGGATGTCATGAGAGCTTGTTTTGTGCCTACACATTACAACCGCGACCTCTTCAAGAAACTCCAACTCCTCAAGCAAGGAACCAAAACGGTTGAAGAATACTATCAAGAAATGGAAGTTTCCATGATTCGAGCTAATGTCAAGGAAGATGATGAACAAACTATGGCGCGTTTCGTGAATGGCTCAACCATCCCATCAAGAAAATAGCGGACTTCCAACCATACTCCAACCTCCTCGAGCTCGTGCACCAAGCGACCAAGGCGGAGCGACAAGTGCAAGAGGACTACAAGTACTCCAAGTACTCTTCCAAGACCTACGGTTCATATAATCAAGCTTTAACAACTTCGACACCTTCTTCCACGACTCGAGCTACACCAAGTACTGTCGACAAGTCAAGCTCCAAACAACCTTCGACATCTTCGAGTCGTCTTCCTACTTCTACAAGCAACTCCAAGCAAAAGCCTTCGGCATCGACACCTCCTACGAATGCCAACAAGACAAGTGACATCAAGTGCTTCACGTGCAAGGGCCGAGGCCACAAATCTTTCGAGTGCCCAACTCGACGGACAATGATTCTCAACGACGACGGCACATACGACTCCATGAGCGAAGATGAATTGGAAGCCCTCGAGCATGTGGCTATGCACCGACAAGTGAATGAGGATGAAGATGCGCAAATCTTTTGCGACAACGATGCGAGCCCCGCTCTTGTTGTCTCCAAGGTCTTGACACTTCAACAACATCAAGATGAAGACCAACGTTGCCACATCTTCCACACCAAAGCGGGTATCCAAGGACGTTCCGTCAAGGTCATCATCGACGGCGGAAGTTGCCACAATTTGGCAAGTGAAGAATTATGCTCCAAGCTACAATTGGTCAAGAGGAAGCACCCTCGACCCTACAAGGTCCAATGACTTAGCGACTCCGGCACCATTCAAGTGGAGCACACCGTTCAAGTCTCCTTCAAGATTGGCGCATATGAAGACACCTTGGAGTGTGATGTGGTTCCCATGTCCGTTTGCCACCTCCTACTTGGACGACCTTGGCAATTCGACCGCGGCGTCATCCACAACGGGCGGACTAACCACTATAGTTTCAAGATGAAGGGGAAGGAGTACATGCTACGACCCATGTCGCCAAGTCAAGTGATCGCCGACAAGCAAGCAACCACCCATCGTGGAGAGAATAGTGAGAAAGTGAGCCACCAAAAAGAAAGTGAGAGCCACAAGCCCAAAATGAATGCCTCCATGATGAGCGACAAGAAAAACTTAGTGCTTCTAGCTACTTAAAGAGACATGAGAGCAGTGTGTGAGAACCCATCTAGTGTCATACTATGTCCTATTGTGCAAAGATGAAGCGGCAAGGACAAACACTTCTCACCACCTACCTTTAGTGTTGTCTCAATTATTGTAGGAATATGAGGACGTTTTTCCTGATGAGCTACCTCCGGGTCTAGCCCCACTACGAGGCATTGAACACCGCATCGACCTCATCCCCGGCGCACCTTTACCGAACAAGGCACCCTACCGCGTCAACCCCGAAGAGACCAAGGAAATACAAAGGCAAGTACAACACCTCATTGACAATGGGCATGTACGTGAAAGCTTAAGTCCTTGTGCCGTTCCGGTTATTCTTGTGCCTAAGAAAGATGGTAGTTTTCGCATGTGTTCCGATTGCCGTCCCATAAATGCTATCACCGTTCGCTATAGGCATCCCATTCCACGTCTTGATGATATGCTAGATGAATTAAGTGGGGCCACCATTTTCTCAAAAATTGATCTTAAAAGTAGCTATTACCAAATCCGCATCCAAGAAGGTGATGAATGGAAAACTGCTTTCAAAACCAAATTTGGCTTATGTGAATGGCTAGTTATGCCTATGGGCTTATTCGAAGCACCCGACACTTTCATGCGTGTGATGCATTATGTCCTTCGCAACTACATTGGCATTTGTGTTGTGGTCTATTTTGATGACATTCTTGTGTTTAGTGAAACTCTTGAAGATCATGTCAAACACCTTAGAGACGTATTGCAAGTTCTTAGAGACGAGTGACTTTATGCTAACATGGAAAAATGCACTTTTGGTGTTGACAAGCTTGTTTTCTTGGGCTTTGTTGTGTCTTCTAAGGGTGTTCATGTAGATGAAGCTAAAATTGATGCTATTAAAACTTGGCCACAACCAACCAACTTGCAACAAGTGCGTAGTTTCCTTGGCCTAGCCGAATTCTACCGTCGATTCGTCAAGGACTTTAGCACCATTGCACGCATTGAGTAAGAAGAATGCACCATTTATTTGGGGACCATCCCACGATACCGCATTTCATGAGCTTAAGAATTTGCTTACACATGCTCCATTGCTTGCATTACCCAATTTTGACAAAACTTTTGAAGTACATTGCGACGCTAGTGGTAATGGCATAGGAGGTGTGTTAATGCAAGAGAAGCGCCCAATTGCTTATTTTAGCGAAAAACTTTCCGGAGCGCAACTTAACTACCCCATTTATGACAAGGAGCTCTATGCTTTAGTGAGAGTCTTGCATGTGTGGGAACATTATCTCCGTCCACGTGAGTTTGTCATCCATACGGATCATGAAACGCTTAAGTACCTTAAGGGACAAACCAAATTGAATAAGCGTCACGCTAAATGGAGTGAATTCATTGAGTCATTTCCTTATGTTATCAAGTATATCAAAGGTAAGGAAAATGTTGTGGCTGACGCTCTTTCCCGCAAGTGCATGTTGGTTACCCACCTTGAGTTGAATGTTATAGGATTTGAGCACATTAAATACTTGTATGCGCATGATGCATCATTTTCGATTCCTTATGCCAAATGTTTACCACATAAAACTTGGGAGCAATATTACTTGAAGGATGGTTACCTTATGAAAGCTAACAAACTTTGTATTCCCGAGTCTTCTCTTCGTTTGTTACTTTTGCAAGAGCTCATGGCGGAGGACTCATGGGACATTTTGGACGTGACAAGTCCTTCGCTACGCTCTCCAAGAACTACTTTTGGCCAAAGATGTTTCGAGACGTTTCTCGCTACACCACCCGGTGCTCTACATGCCGCAAAGCTAAGTCTAAAGCTCAATCTCATGGCCTTTATATGCCTCTTCCTATTCCGTATCAACCATGGGAAGATATTAGTATGGACTTTGTGATTGGTTTGCCAAGAACCCGTAATGGAAAAGAATCGGTATTTGTTGTTGTGGACCGATTCTCGAAAATGGCACATTTTATTCCATGCAACAAGATAGACGATGCTTCACATGTTGCAAATCTCTTTTGTAGGGAAATCTTGCGTCTGCATGGAGTGCCCAAGACTATTGTGTCGGACCGCGACGTCAAGTTCCTTAGCTACTTTTGGAAGACGCTATGCGCCAAGCTCGGAATCAAGCTCCTATTCTCTTCGGCATACCATCCACAAACCGACGGCCAAACGGAGGTCACGAACCGGACGCTATCGCCTCTCCTCCGCGTGTTGATCAAGAAGAACATCAATGAGTGGGAGGAATGCTTACCCATCGCCGAGTACGCCTACAATCGAGCACAACACTCTACTACCGGCAAGTCCCCCTTCGAGGTCGTCTACGGATTCAATCCATTATCCCCATTGGACATTCTACCACTACCTCTACAAGAGCGCATCAACATGGACGCGAGTGGCCGAGCGAGCTATCTCAAGAAGATGCATGAAGATACAAGGCACACCATCGAGCGCCAAGTACAACGACTCGCGACCAAGATCAACAACACCAAGAAACCCATGATATTCAACATTGGAGATCTTGTGTGGCTACACCTTCGCAAGGACCGCTTCCCCAACGAGCGCAAGTCCAAGCTACTCCCTTGAGCCGACGGACCCTTCAAGGTGATTGCACGCTACAACAACAATGCATACAAGATCGACATACCACGCGAGAAGTACAACGTCAGCGACATCTTCAACGTCCACGATCTCTCTCCCTACCATGGTGATGAGGTTTTCGATCCGAGGTCGGAGCATTCCACGGTCATCCCCATGGACACTACACCAACTACCCAAGCACCAAGTGGACCCATGACAAGAGCTCGTGCAGGTGCTATTCAATCCGAGGTACAACGAGCATCCCAAGGATCCGAGACAGGTAGGCGAAGAAAGGGACAGGAGTGCAAACTCTCTGTCCAGCCCGGACCTTCCGGCCACCGCCCGGAACCTCCGGACACCGGAACTTCCGGCCATCCCGGAACTTCCGGCCCCTGGCGATCCAGACGACCCCCGGACGTGAAAGGTTTCTGTCCAGCCCGGAACTAGCCCGGACCCCCGCCCGGACCTTCAGGGCGTCCCGGAACTTCCGGTCCCCGGACTTCAGCCCAGCTCCCGCCGTTTCAACTCTCGGCCTACACCGGAACCAGCCCGGAACTTCCGTCTCCCGGAACTTCCGGCCCTTCCCAAAACTTCCCGCCTGCCTGCGCGCAGTGACTGGGCTTAGGCCCATGTACCCTTTCGCCCCTAGACTATATATACTCCTTCTCTTCCAACGTTTTAGGGTTAGCATTGTGATAGCTCATTCTGGAGATAGAGCTTTGCTCATCCACTTGTACCACTACTCCATTGGAGATCAAGGCCTCCTCGGAGAAGATCCCCCAAGTGGATTCAAGACCCCCATCGTGGGAAGATCCATCTTGGATTCAAGACCTCAACTCCTCACGGATTGGGAAGAACTACCCTTTGTATCCTCTTGTGTTGACTTTGGATCGTGTACCTCGTCATGTGTATGTGGATCTAGCATATGTGTGATTAGATCTTGTTGATTTGAGTGTTTTCTCTCATGTTTCCCTCTCGTGTTCTTCGTGTTCTTCGCGGGATCCCCTCCAAACGTGAAAGATCGACACCATTGGGGTTCCACCCTACATCAACTGTACTGGCCGTCGAGCGCTCCGGCGACACCAACGCCACCAAGAAGCCGAAGGCAGACATCCCCGGCAAGGAGTTTGCCGGGTGCGATGGCTGCCGGGAAGCTGCGGCAGGCGAGAAGGCCGACAAGACCGGCGGGCCGTACTGCAAGATTCACCGCACCAAGGGCCACGACCTCCAGCAATGCCGGCAAGTAGAGGAACTTGCCGAAAAGCAGAAGCAAGAGTACGAGAAGCGTGACAAGGAGAAGGCCCAAGATGGTGCTGATGGGTCCGGCAAGCAAGACCATGGTGGCCGCGGAGGCCGCCGTGGCAAGGCCAAGCAACCAAAAGAGAAGGTTGCTCAGGGCCAGCAAGAAGAGGATGATAGTGATGAGGACGGAGGCAGGTCCGGCAAGGAGTTCCAAAATGCGGTGGATGCCATGTGTGTTGACAGAGGCGCATCTTTGCACTCCTCGCACTGGCAACTAAAGTAGTGGATCCGCGAAGTCAATGCAGCGGAGCCGGTGATGGAGGCACAGAAGCCACTCAAGTGGTCGCACTCGCCCATCGTCTTTGACGCCGAGGACCACCCTGATCGCACCACGGCAGTCGGATGTTTGCCCTTGTTGGTCTTACCAACAATTCACAACCTCAAGGTGACAAAGATGCTGGTTGACGGTGGGGCTGGCTTGAACTTGATCTCTCCAGATGTGATCAAGAGGCTGCAGATCCCCGACAAGGATCTCGAGGAGACAGGCAGTTTCCAAGGGATCAGTCCGGGGAGGAACAAGCCGAAGGGCAAGTCACATTGCCGGTCACGTTCAGCAGTGAGCTCAGCCATCGGACGGAGAAGATTACCTTCGACGTCGTCAAGATGCCGCCGCCCAGCCCTAGCAAAGTTTATGGCCGCGTCGCACTATGCGTACAACGTTGTCAAGATGCCGGGGCCGATGGGGGTCCTCACCATCAAGTCAAACTACAAGGACACAATCATCTGTGTTGACAAACTCTACCGGGAAGCAGCGGCAGCAGCTGCCATCGAGGCACTTGCCCCTACCGTCAAAGCTCCCGGGGAGAGAAGAAGAAGAAAACCGGTAAGACCTCTATGAAGGACTCCGGGAAGCGCACTTCAGAGTGCAGCATGCCTGTCGAGGACACACCAGAGAGCTCTGCCGGCAAGAGCAAGAGAGCCAAGGTTTCCGCGCCAGCGACTAAACAAGTTTCTGCGAAAGAAGGTGGGACAAGTGGCACTTTCTCTATAAGTGCCCCTCTCAGTGTCAAACAGGAAAGTGAGCTCGTTGCCTTCCTACGGGCGAATGTCGATGTGTTTGCTTGGCAAGCATCTGACATCCCCGGTGTTCCTAGGGAGGTAATTGAGCACCACCTTGCTGTCTGCCCTCATGCGAGACCTGTCAAGCAGAAGATCAGAAAGCAAGCCTTGGAGCGGCAAGAGTTTTTTGCCGAGGAGATTAAGAAGTTAGAAGGAGCAGACCTGGTTAGAGGAGTGCTACACCCTACGTGGTTAGCCAATCCGGTGGTGGTGCGCAAGGCGAACGGGAAGTGAAGGCTTTGTATCGACTTCATTGATATAAATAAAGCATGTCCCAAGGACCATTTCCCTTTGCCGCGCATTGACCAGATTGTAGACTCCATTGCCGGCTGTGACCTACTCTCTTTCCTTGACGCCTATTCTGGTTATCATCAGATTTTTATGGCCAAGGAAGATGAGGAGAAGACCGCATTCATCACTCCATGTGGCATATACTGCTTTTTGCGTATGCCTTTCGGACTGAAGAGTGCCGGAGCGACCTTTGCCAGAGCGGTCTAGATTGGTTTTGAGCCACAGCTGCACAGAAATGTGGAAGCTTATATGGATGACATCGTGGTCAAAACCAGAGACAAGTCAACACTCATCCAGGATCTCGAGGAAACTTTTGCCAACTTGCGCGAGCTCAACTTGAAGCTCAACCCCGAGAAGTGTGTGTTCGGTGTACATCTGGCAAGCTTCTTGGTTTCTTTGGGTCTCAAAGGGGGATTGAAGCCAACCCTGACAAGATCAAGGCAACTGAGTAGATTGAAGCACTGAGATGCGTCAAGGATGTCAGACGTCTTGCCGGCTGCGTTGCCGCCCTCAGCAGGATCATCTCCAAATCGGCAGAGCGCGCTTTGCCGTTTTTTAAGATATTGAAAAAGGCAGGTCCAGTGAATTGGACTCCGGAAGCGGAGGCCGCACTCCGAGATTTGAAGGAGTACATGTCCTCTCCACCAGTCCTAGTTGCGCCTAGGCCGCAAGAGACGATGCTGCTATACTTAACGGCGACGAATCAAGTGGTTAGTGCTGCACTTGTGGCTAAAAGAGAGGTAGATGAGGAAGAGGTAGCAGCCGCAGAGCCACGACCCGACGAGCCGAAATCTTTTCCAGCAAGGTCAGGTGCCGACAAGCTAGAGATTGTGCAAGCCAGCCAGTCAGATCAGCAAATTGTGAAGAAGAAGATGGTGCAGCGCCCAGTTTACTTCGTCAGCTCCCTCCTGCAAGGGGCTAGGTTAAGGTACTCTGGTGTGCAAAAGTTGCTTTTTGGCCTTCTCATGGGCTCAAGTAAGCTGCGCCATTATTTTCAAGCACACCTAGTCACCGTCGTCACTCGCTTTCCGTTGCAACGCATCTTGAGAAATCTAGAGGCAACCGGCAGGATTGTGGAGTGGGCATTAGAGTTATCAAGTTTTGATCTGAAGTTTAAGAGCACCTCGACGATTCAGAGTAGAGCCTTGGTAGAATTCATTGTAGAATGGACCCCAACACCAGATGAAGAAAAACCAGAGCCTCTCTCCCCGGCAAGGAAACAATTGATGATTGGGTCATGTACTTTGACGGTGCTTTTACGCTAAAAGGCGCCGGTGCTGGTGTGCTGCTTATAGCACCCACCGGAGAGCACCTCAAGTACGTGGTCGAGATGCAGTTCCCCAGGGAGCAGGCCACCAACAACAATACTGAGTACGAGGGTTTGCTTGCTGGTCTGCACATTGCAATCGACCTCTGTATTCGAAAACTGATTATCAGAGGTGACTCGCAGCTTGTGGTGAGGCAGGTCAACAAGGATTACCAGATCCCTTTGATGGAGGCATATGTCGATGAAGTGAGAAAGTTGGAAGAGCACTTTGACAGTCTGCAAGCAGAGCACGTTCCTCGTGCCCGGAATGAGATTGCCGATGACCTGTCAAAGCTTGCCGCCCAAAAGATGCCTGTGGAACTAGGAACTTTTGTGGTCCAACTAACTCAGCCATCCGTTACCCCATCGAAGCTGGCGAAGAAAAGAAAACAAGATGTTGATGGTTACTTTCCGGCAGAGCTACCCATAGCCGCCAAGAAAGCAGATACCACCGACAAGGTACCCTTTGTCGGTGAGCCGCAGCATCCGGCAAGCCAGATCCTTGCAATCGAAGCGAGCGCTCCCGCAGAGGAAGAAATGCCTTTAGTCCTTGTCGTCGAGCCGCAAGCTCCGGCATGGGCGCAACCGATTGTCCAGTTCCTTCGGACAGGAGATGATGCGGAGCATCCTACGGACATCACCATGTCAAGAGTCCATTTGGCAAGTGACACGTGCCACATCTATTTCCCATACACAAAGGTGAATCATCTCCTTTACACGTGTCCACTTGTGCCCTTCGAGGATGGTATACTACTTGACCCTCTCTCGTGTGCATACATAGGTGTGAGCGGAGCTACACATTCATCGAGGAGGAGACCAAGCTCAAGAGGACATGTACACCATCATCGAGGAGAATGCAAGGAAGGAGGAGTCCAGCAGCAGGAAGAAGAAGCACGGATCAGAAGACCCCGTGCGCACGGCCCTCCCGGACCCCATGCGCATGGCCTATCCAGAAACTCTCTGGACACCCCGTGCGCACGGGCCATTAGACCCCGTGCCCACGGTACATGCCCATGCGCACGGGCTAAGTCGCCAGGTCTCTGGATACCCCGTGCGCACGGGCTCCACTTACCCCGTGCGCACAGGGCCTCTTGTGTGTGCCTGTTGGGCTTTGCCATGTATTCCCATTTCGCCCCTCCTTACCCCCTTAATTGCCTAGGACTATATATACTCCTTCTCCTCCTCCATTTAGGGTTAGCCAAGATTAGATCTAGACATTAGAGCTTAGCTCATGTATCTCCCCTTGTGGGAATCCTCTTGAGAGAGGCACACTCCATTGGAGTTCAAGACCTCCACTGGAGAAGATCCTTAGGGATATCAAGACCCCCTTGTGGGAAGGATCTATCTAGATCATCAAGACCTCATCTCCTCTTGGATTTGGGATGAACTTTACCATGTATCTTTCCCTTTTGTTGTTCTTGTACCTTGTGGATCTTGTGTGTTGCTAGTCTAGTGGATGTGTGATTGGACTTGTTCTTGAGTGTTTCTCTTGTGTTTTCCCCTCGTATTCTTCATGCTCTACGTGTTCCTCTTCGTAGCCACCTCCAATTCGTGAACATCGGGACAAATCGGGGCACTTTGGCCCGTGCCCTACAACATCTTGGTATCATGAGCCAGGTTGACACGAATTTGGAGCCCTACCCCCCATGTTCTAGCCTTAGTTCGAATTTTCTTGCCAATTTCGAAAATTCTCCACAAAAAAAGCCATACCAATTTTTTTGTGATTTGTTGTTCCTAGTGAGTTTTTGTTGATTTTGATCCGTGGATCTGGAGTTTAGCAAGTAGATCCACTCCCTATCGCGTCCCTTTGGCCTAAATTTTCTTTCCCCCCTTTGATTTTGACCTTGAAATCGCGTTTTTTTCGCCACCCCCGTGCCCACGGGCTCCCCACCCCGTGCCCACGGGCCCCCGATACGTCTCTAGACACCCCGTGCCCACGGGCCTTAGACCCCGTGCGCACGGCCCTCCCAGGATCAGCGGCCACTGCTTCACTGTTTCGCCTATATCTCCCACTTCCGAACTCCGATTTGGGTGTTCTTTGGCTCGTTGGAAAGCTAGCGACGTGCCCGAGCTGCTCATCTTGGTTTTACCACCATTTGACTCCATCAAATTTTGTGCATTTTTGCATCTTTTGCATAGGCCATCCACCATAACTTCCGCACCACCACCATAGACTTCCGCAACCTAACCCATTTTGGTTTCCATTGCTTTTGTGGTTGTTTGAGTTGTGATTTGAGTCTCCTAAGGTGTTTCGGCTACTTAGGGACGGTTACATCTTCATCACCACCGGCGACTTGTATCGATACATCGACTACATCCACCACGACATTTCGCATCGACGACGACCATCCATCCTTTGAGACCATCTTCAACCGGAAGCAAGGCCGGTTACCCCCGACTTCGTGAAAGGTTAAGTGTGACGAAGGTATCCATTCCGTCATAAACTTTTCCTTCCTTGCCATTACATCTTGATAGCCCCACCATCTTTGCGAATACCTTCATACCTATTGAGACTAGCTATCCGAGTATTGCCGGGCTTCGCGAAAACTTGTGCACCTGATGTAGGGTGGAACCCTAACGGTGTCGATCTTTCACGATTGGAGCGGATCCCGCGAAGAACACGAAGAACACGAGAGGGAAACTCGAGAGAAAACACTCAAATCAACAAGATCCAATCACACATATGCTAGATCCACATACACATAACGAGGTACACGATCCAAAGTCAACACAAGAGGATACAAAGGGTAGTTCTTCCCAGTCCGTGAGGAGTTGAGGTCTTGAATCCGAGAGGGATCTTCCCACGATGGGGGTCTTGAATCCACTTGGGGGATCTTCTCCGAGGAGGTCTTGGTCTCCAATGGAGTAGGGGTACAAGTGGATGAGCAAAGCTCTATCTCCAAAATGAGCTATCACAGTGCTAACCCTAAAACGTAGGTAGGGGAAGAGTATATATAGTCTAGGGAGGTAAAGGGGTACATGGGCTTCAGGCCTGAGAGGAGATGGACGACAGGCGTCGGACGTCCGGTACTTAACGGTCGTCTGGTGGCTCAAGAGAGTCCGGACGTCCGGTAGGCATCGAACTTCCGACGATTACGCTCTGTTGGCCGCTGTCGGACGTCCGGTGCGTCGGTTGTCTGGTAGGCTCCGGACTTCCGACGTTTGCGCTCTGTTGGCCGATGTCGGATTTCCGGACGATGGCGGACGTCCGGTCGCTGGAGGGTGTCGGTCGTCGGCTGCGTCTTCTGAGTGGCTGATGCTCCAGGCGTCGGACGTCCGACAGGTGCCGGTCGTCCGGTGACTGTAGTTTCCAGCCAGCTCCCCTTCTTGTTTCCCACGCTTGGTGTCCTTGCCATCTTGTCCATTGTTCCGGGCTTCTCCGAGAGGGTCCTCTTGGTACCTAAGCACACATAGTGTTTTGGAATGAGGTAGCATCCATGTCTCGCACGCGTCATATGGAAGTTCTTTAAGGAGTGATGTCACCTCGCTTTCGAGAGCTCTTGCACGTGCTCGAGTCATTGGTCCTCTTGGTGCTTGGGGAGACGTAGGTGGGTCCATGGGGATGACCGTAGGATGCTCCGCATCATCTCCCCCCCCTTGGGAAAGATCCGTCCTCGGATCGGAATCCGCATCACCATGGAAGGGAGATAAGTCCTTGACGTTGAAGATGTCGCTCACGTTGAACTTGTCGCGAGGGATGTCAATCTTGTACGCATTGTCATTGTAGCGTGCTAGCACCTTGAAGGGTCCATCGGCTCGGGGAAGTAGTTTGGACTTGCGCTCGTTGGGGAAGCGGTCCTTGCGAAGGTGTAGCCATACAAGATCTCCGGGGTTGAACACCATGCGGTGCTTGTTGATGTTGACCTTGGTCGCGAGGCGTTGTACTTGGCGCTCGATCGTGTTCCTTGTATCTTCATGCATCTTCTTGAGGTAACTTGCTCGTGCACTCGCGTCCATGTCGGTTCGCTCTTGTAGCGGTAGCGGTAAGATGTCCAATGGTGACAAAGGGTTGAAACCGTAGACGACCTCGAAGGGGGACTTGCCGTTAGTAGAGTGTCTTGCTCGATTGTAGGCGAACTCGGCGATGGGTAAACATTCCTCCCACTCCCTTATGTTCTTCTTGATCAACACGCGAAGTAGTGTGGAAAGAGTCCGGTTCGTGACCTCCGTTTGTCCGTCGGTTTGAGGGTGATATGCCGATGAGAAGAGGAGCTTGATTCCGAGCTTGGCGCATAGTGTCTTCCAAAAGTAGCTAAGGAACTTGACGTCTCGGTCCGACACGATCGTCTTTGGCACTCCATGCAAACGCAAGATTTCCCTACAAAAGAGATTTGCAACATGTGAAGCATCGTCTATCTTGTTGCAAGGAATGAAATGTGCCATCTTAGAGAAACGGTCCACAACAACAAATATGGAATCTTTGCCGTGTTGAGTTCGAGGCAAACCAAGCACGAAATCCATGCTAATATCTTCCCATGGGTGATATGGAATAGGAAGTGGCATATATAAACCATGAGATTGAGCTTTGGACTTAGCTTTGCGGCATGTAGAGCACCGGTTGGTGTAGCGTGAGACGTCGCGAAACATCTTGGGCCAAAAGTAGTTCTTGGAGAGCGTAGCGAATGTTTTGTCACGTCCAAAATGTCCCATGAGTCCTCCACCATGAGCTTCTTGGAAAAGTAGCAAACGAAGAGAAGACTCGGGGATACAAAGTTTGTTAGCTTTCATAAGATAGCCATCTTTCAAGTAATATTGCTCCCAAGTTTTATGAGGTAAACATTTGGCATAAGGACTTGCAAATGATGAATCATGTTCATACAAGTCTTTAATGTGCTCAAATCCGATGACATTCAATTCAAGTTTAGTAACCAACATGCATTTGCGGGAAAGAGCGTCTGCCACAACATTTTCCTTACCTTTGATATACTTGATAACATAAGGAAATGATTCAATGAACTCACTCCACTTAGCGTGACGCTTATTCAATTTAGTTTGACCCTTAAGGTACTTAAGCGTTTCATGATCCGTATGGATGACAAATTCACGTGGACGGAGATAATGTTCCCACACATGCAAGACTCTTACCAAAGCATATAACTCTTTGTCATAAATGGGGTAGTTAAGTTGCGCGCCGGAGAGCTTCTCACTAAAATATGCAATAGGTCGTTTTTCTTGCATTAACACACCACCAATACCATTACCACTAGCGTCACAATGCACTTCAAAAGTCTTATCAAAGTTGGGTAATGCAAGCAATGGGGCATGTGTAAGCAAATTCTTAAGCTCATGAAATGCGGCATCTTGAGATGGACCCCAAATAAATGGTGCATTCTTCTTACTCAATGCGTGCAATGGCGATGCAATGGTGCTAAAATCCTTCACAAAGCGATGATAAAATCCTGCTAAGCCAAGGAAACTACGCACTTGAAGCAGATTGGTTGGTTGTGGCCAATTTTTAATAGCATCAATTTTAGTTTCATCCACTGAACACCCTTAGATGAGACAACAAAGCCCAAGAAAACAAGTTTATCAACACCAAAACTGCATTTGTCCATGTTAGCATAAAGTCGCTCGTCTCTAAGAGTTTGCAATACGTCTCTAAGGTGTTTGACATGATCTTCAAGAGTTTCACTAAACACAAGGATGTCATCAAAGTAGACCACAACACAAATGCCAATATATTTGCGAAGAACATAATGCATCACACGCATAAAAGTGCTAGGAGCTTGTGATAAACCCATAGGCATGACTAACCATTCATACAAGCCAAATTTGGTTTTGAAAGCGGTTTTCCATTAATCACCTTCTTGCATGCAAATTTGATAGTAGCCACTTTTAAGGTCAATTTTAGAGAAAATTGTGGCTCCGCTAAGTTCATCTAGCATGTCATCTAGGCGTGGAATGGGATGGCGATATCTAACGGTGATAGCAGTTATAGGACGGCAATCGGAACACATGCGATAGGTACCGTCTTTCTTAGGCACAAGAATTACCGGAACGGCACATGGACTTAAGCTCTCGCGTACATACCCATTCTCCATGAGATGTTGGACTTGCCGTTGGATTTATTTGGTCTCGTCGGGGTTGACGCGGTATGGTGCCTTGTTCGGTAGAGGTGCGCCGGGGATGAGGTCGATGCGGTGTTCTATTCCGCGTAGAGGAGGTAGTCCGGGAGGGAGCTCATCGGGAAACACGTCCTTGTATTCCTGCAAGAGATGAGACAACACTAGAGGAAGATGTTGTGAAGTATTAGTCCGCTCAGCTTCACCTTTGCATAAAAGCACAAAGTGAACAACACTTGATGGGCTCTCACTCACATCCCTCAAGTCTCTTTTGGTGGCTAGTAGAACTAAGTTTTTCTTGTCGCGCATCGTGGAGTCACTCAATTTTGGCTTGTGGCGCTCACTCTCTGTGTGGTGGTTCACTCTCTCACTAGTTTCTCCATGATGGCCCGATGCTTGATTGTCGGCGACGATTTGACTTGGAGACATTGGCCGAAGAACGAATTCCTTGCCCTTCATCTTGAAACTATAGTGGTTGGTCCGTCCGTTGTGGATGACGCCGCGATCGAATTGCCATGGTCGCCCTAGTAGGAGGTGGCATACGGACATGGGAACCACATCACACTCCAAGGTATCTTCGTAGGCGCCGATCTTGAAGGATACTTTGACGGTGTGCTCCACTTGGATTGTGCCGGCGTCGCTAAGCCATTGGACCTTGTAGGGGCGAGGGTGCTTCTTCTTGACCAATTGTAATTTGGAGCATAATTCTTCACTTGCCAAATTGTGGCAACTTCCGCCGTCGATGATGACCTTGACGGAACGTCCTTGGATACCCGCCTTGGTATGGAAGATGTGGCAACATTGGTCTTCATCTTGATGTTGTTGAAGTGTCAAAACCTTGGAGACAACAAGAGCGGGGCTCGAATCATTGTCGCAAAACACTTGCTGATCGTCTTCTTCATTCACTTGGCGGTACATCGCCACTTGCTCGATGGCTTCCATTTCATCTTCACTCATTGAGTCGTAGGTGCCGTCGTCATTGAGGATCATTGTGCGTCGAGTTGGACATTCGAAGGACTTGTGGCCTCGGCCCTTGCAAGTGAAGCACTGGATATCACTTGTCTTGTTGGCATCCGTAGGAAGTGTCGAAGTTGAAGGCTTTTGCTTGGAGCTGCTTGTAGTAGGAGGAGGAGGAGGAAGACGACTCAAAGATGTCGAAGGTTGCTTGGAGCGTGACTTGTCACCGGTACTTGGTGTAGCTCGAGTCGTTGGAGTAGCCGTAGAAGTCGTTGAAGCTTGAGTGTATGAACCGTAGGTCTTGGAAGAATACTTGGAGTACTTGTCTCTTGCACTTGTCGTTCCGCCTTGGTCGCTTGGTGCACTAGCTCGAGGAGGTTGGAGTACGGTTGGAAGTCCGCTATTTTCTTGACGGGATGGTTGAGGCCATTCAAGAAACGCGCCATAGTTTGTTCATCATCTTCCTTGACATTGTCTCTTATCATGGAAATTTCCATTTCTTGATAGTATTCTTCAACCGACTTTGTTCCTTGCTTGAGGAGTTGGAGTTTCTTGAAGAGGCCGCAGTTGTAATGTGTAGGCACAAAACGAGCTCTCATGACATCCTTCATTTGATTCCATGTCGCGATGGGTGGCTCACCCTTCTCTTGACGTCTTGCGATCACTTGCTCCCACCAAATGAGAACATAGTCTTGGAATTCGAGAGATGCCATGGCGATCTTCTTTTCTTCGTCGTAGTTGTGAAGGCGAAAAATCTTGTCGACCTTCAATGCCCATGAAAGGTATTCTTTGGGATCATTTCCACCAGAGAATTTAGGTATGGTGAACTTGAGCTTGCCGAAACGTTGTTCCTCATCATGTCGTGGTCGATGGTGATGACGCTCTTGCCGTGGTGGAGGATCTTGAGCCTCTTGCTCCTCGTGCTCCTCTTGATTAACTTGGCGTTGAGGGCGTGTGATTTGTGCACGGTTCCTCATCTCTTGGCGCTCCTCGCGGTGGGCGGCTTCGTCTTGTCGCTCTCGTCGGAGGGCCTCTTCTTGTTCGCGCACACGGCGGTTGCGTTCATTGACGGCTCGTGTGGCTTCTTGTAGAGCACGTTGGGCTTCAAGGGCTTGATGCTCGCGGTGTTGTCGCTCTTGTTGAAGGGCGTCACCATCATGATTCTCGTGGTGATCGTGGCGTTGTGGAGCTTGTTCTTGGTCCATTTGATCCTTAGCTTGGCGACGTAGTCGTTCACGTTCCCGGAGGCGGTCTTGTAAACCGTTGCCATGAAATGGGTTTTGTGGAGCTTGATGATCTTCATGGTCTTGGCGACGATGCGGATGAGCTCGTGGAGGACTTGCATTCGAAGACGTGTCGGAAGAGTATCGACTTGAATGGCGCCGTCTTGATGATGACGACGTGGAAGAAGAGCGATTGGCCATCATGGTTCGTATGTCGTCCTTGAGAGATGCCATCGATGTGTCGAAGTAGTCTCTTGTACGTTGCTCGGATTGTCGCAAGTCGGAGGTGAGTTGGTCGATGCGGTCGCCCAATGCTTCATTCTCTTGATGCAAAGCTCTTTGTGCGCCAAATAGGTGATTCTTGGTGACGTAGTTGCTCGGTTCCTCGTCTTGCTCGATGAAGAGTGGATTGGAAGAAGTGGTTGGCCTATCCATCATGACAAGCAAATATGTGAGTGGAAGAAAGGAAAGAACTAGACCAAATGTACCTTATCCGATGTTGAAGATGGATCAATGATCACTCGATATTGTATTATGGAAATAGCACAATTGGTACCGGATCTTGTCAATTCTCACACCTACACAAATAAAGCTTTTGGAGTAGCTTGGTGAGGATGGTGGCACAAAATGTATGCAATTTGCAAGTAAGATATCAATAATGTTGAAAAAGATTCACAAGATTGCAAGTGTAACAAGTAGACCAATAGCAATAAGTTGTACACGGAAACACACGCACGGATAGATAAATGAGGTCGTGCAACCAAGGAATGAGCTGAAAATGTGGAATCCACGGAAAAATGCTCTTGTTGCACAACACTAGAGAGACGCTAGCACGATTGCTCAATAGGCGGATACAAACTTGTGCACAACCTATAAGAGACAAAATGTATGGCTGTCTATCTCACTTATGCTATGTATGCATGAGTCCCGGTGAACTTGTCACAATGATCCAAGATGATCAAATATCCAATGCAATGTGGCGATGCTATGGCTATTGCTTACAAGCTTGTTGCTCTTTCTCTTTTGCTTAAAAGCTTTCTTTCTTTTGATCTTTTCTTTTTGGCCACTTATGCGAGATGTTCTCACGATTGTAGCAATGATGTATATGCGGGAACAAAATTTTGGCACACGAGATGATATGTGTATGTATGCACGCTATGGTAGCTATGCGGCTCGGTATCACTAAAGTGCACAAGTAGCGTTTCCCGGCAATACTCAATTGGCTAGTCTCGTAGGAAAGCTACGCAAAAGATGGTTCGGGGGTTAACAATGCAATGGCAAGGATATGAACAAGATGTCGTCGATGTTACCGTCCTTGCTTACGGTTAGGGTATCACGATGGTGGAGTTGGTGTTGTCGATGACGAATCCGTGGCGATGATGAGCAGCGGTGATGTCGATGTCAAACCGTTCCTAAGTAGCCGAAACACGTTAGGAAACGGAAGCCGCGACTCAAAATCTCAAATGGCAAACGGACAAAATGGGTGGTGTTTGCGGAAGTCGGCGGTGGATTCACACGAGTATGCGTATTGCGAAACGGCGGTGGTGGAAATCGAAGATGGTAATGTGGAAGTTGTAGAGTGGCTGAAATTTGCTACCACAAAAATTCAGTTGCGTCAGGTTTGGCCGGATGTCCGGTAATTGTCGGATTGCCGGTATCTGTTGGACGCCCGGTAACTGGCGATTTTGGCTGCGGGACGAACTCGTGGATATAAAGGTGGAGAAGAAAATTTGGGGCAAAATTCGAGGAATTGCGTGGATGGAAATGGTGGAGAAAGTGGGGAAAAGCTAGATTCACCCGAAACCAGCAAATCCATGGATCAAAATCAACAAAATATCAGCAAACTCACAGATCACAAAATTTTTGGTATGGCTATTTTTGGTGGGGATTTTCGAATTTAGGACGAAACAAAGCAAAATCAGGCTAGAAAACGGTGGGGAAGACTCCAAAATCGTGATCAACGTGGCTCATGATACCAAGATGATGTAGGGTGGAACCCTAACGGTGTCGATCTTTCACGATTGGAGCGGATTCCGCGAAGAACACGAAGAACACGAGAGGGAAACTCGAGAGAAAACACTCAAATCAACAAGATCCAATCACACATATGCTAGATCCACATACACATAACGAGGTACACGATCCAAATTCAACACAAGAGGATACAAAGGGTAGTTCTTCCCAATCCGTGAGGAGTTGAGGTCTTGAATCCGAGAGGGATCTTCCCACGATGGGGGTCTTGAATCCACTTGCGGGATCTTCTCCGAGGAGGTCTTGGTCTCCAATGGAGTAGGGGTACAAGTGGATGAGCAAAGCTCTATCTCCAAAATGAGCTATCACAGTGCTAACCCTAAAACGTAGGTAGGGGAAGAGTATATATAGTCTAGGGAGGTAAAGGGGTACATGGGCTTCGGGCCTGAGAGGAGATGCACGACAGGCGTCGGACGTCCGGTACTTAACGGTCGTCTGGTGGCTCAAGAGAGCCCGGACGTCCGGTAGGCATCGGACTTCCGACGATTACGCTCTGTTGGCCGCTGTCGGATTTCCGGACGATGTCGGACGTCCGGTGCGTCGGTTGTCTGGTAGGCTCCGGACTTCCGACGTTTGCGCTCTATTGGCCGATGTCGGATTTCCGGACGATGGCGAACGTCCGGTCGCTGGAGGGTGTCGGTCGTCGGCTGCGTCTTCTGAGTGGCTGATGCTCCAGGCGGCGGACGTCCGACAGGTGCCGGTCGTTCGGTGACTGTAGTTTCCAGCCAGCTCCCCTTCTTGTTTCCCACGCTTGGTGTCCTTCCCATCTTGTCCATTGTTCCGGGCTTCTCTGAGAGGGTCCTCTTGGTACCAAAGCACACATAGTGTTTCGGAATGAGGTAGCATCCATGTCTCGCACGCGTCATATGGAAGTTCTTTAAGGAGTGATGTCACCTCGCTTTCGAGAGCTCTTGCACGTGCTCGAGTCATTGGTCCTCTTGGTGCTTGGGGAGACGTAGGTGGGTCCATGGGGATGACCGTAGGATGCTCCGCATCAGCACCTTAGTGATACGATATCATATTGTTGCATCATTTGATATATCTTGCTTCCGTGCATATCTTGCGATACTTATCTCATGTGTTTGGTTAAGGCTCATTAAGCATAGTGGAAAGGAAGAGAGCAAAAAAAAAGCTTTTAAGCAAGAAAAAGAAAGATCAAAAGCTTATAAGCAAAAGAGTGTTGAGCATGAAAAGAGATACTTGTGCATGAGGATACGTGGAATAGGAAACGTTTTGCTTGCATACATATAGGTTGGTGCCAAGTGGTGAATCGTGCCCAAACGTGCAATCAAGCTAGCGTCTCTCCTTGTGTTTGTGCAATACGAGCTTAGTCTTCGTTAGGCAATTTTGTATTGCTCATCCCTATAGTTGCATAAGCCCCATTATCCCACCGTGTGTGTTTCTTTATTGCCCTCCTCTATATTGTGATCACTTGCTTTGCATTTTGAGTCCTTTGGATTGATTTCAACATTTACATATCTTGGACTTCAATTTGCATGAATTTGTGCCACTTGTCCTAACCAAGCCACTCGATAAGCTTTACTTTGTAGGTGTGAATGAACAAGTCCGGTACCAATTCCACTATTCTTTCATTTCACATTGAGCGAAACGGAATACATTCTCAACTTTGGGAAAAGGTAGCTTGGTATTGTTTATCTCATTTCCTACTCACCTTTGCTCGAGTCTTGTGATGGATAGGCGAAGCACATCATCTCCAGTCTACAACAACGACGACGGGTTTGGTGCCATGAAGAACTTCATCGACGCCAAGATGGACACGTACATGGAGGAGTTCAAGATCCTCATCAACACCGGCAAGCGGTCTTCCTCCTCTTTGAGAAGACGCTCAAGTGCAAAGACTCCCAAGCTACCATCTCCGGCAAGTACATAACGGCATCGACACAGACAAGACCAGGAAGAGCAACCTTCTGGACGTGAGTTGGCTGCTCTGGCACCCCCGTGCACACGGGCCTGCGACCCCCGTGCACACGGGACCCCGTGCACACGGCCTCCTGCACCCCCGTGCGCACGGGCCCTACAGAACCGTGACATCGACCCCAAGGCTGCGGCTTCATCCACTACTTTGGCATCTTCGCCAAGTGACTTCAAGGCATCTTCGCCTTTGGATGTACGGCATCTTCGCCTACTCCACGAGCTCAAGTCCGCGACTTCCACGAGCTACTACGACCTCGACACCAACCACGAGCTTCCTTTCTATGGGACTCAAGACCCCGAGGAGTATCTTGAGTGGGAGCGCAAGATGGACGACTACCTCAAGCTACATCAAGTCTCCTCCGAAGATCAAGTGAAGTGCGCCACAAGTACCTTCCACGACTACGCGTCGACATGGTGGCTTCACACACCATCGAAGAGCTACAACACGAGTTGGCCCAAGATGAAGAAAGTGATGCGGCGAGAATTTGTGCCTTCCGCCTACACGGAACATCTTCTTCACCAATTGGAGAATACCATACAAGAATCCAAGTCCCTCGACGAATACTTCACGGAGATGAAGGAAGCCTTGCGACGAGCCGGTGTAGACGACCCCATTTGGATGAAGTTCCACTTCACGATGGGATTGAACAACGACATCGCCAAGACTCTCTTCACCAACACCTACGAGTCCCTCGACGACATGTACGTTGGTGCTCTCCAAGCGGCACATGAACACATGAAGGCCAAATATACTCGACCCCGAGCACACTTCGCGACGACCACACTCCAAGACGGCGAGCATGAGGCTAGTACCACCGAGATGTCCACGCCCGATGAGTTCCAAGACGATGCTTCCAAGTTCGACTTCACCGCCATACCTCTTTGTGGCATTGACGATGCCAAGTCTACCACGACTCTTTTTGAAGACGGCACGGCGACGACTACGACTACGGAGCAACTCAAGGATCAAGATTTGGAGGCGAGCGACAAGGTGGCGAGCAAGGATGATGCTTCCATCTTTGGAGGCAAGAGTGATGATGTGCCATCTTCGGCCTTCATCCACGGCGACGGCGACGATGACTTGAGCGACTTATGCCACCATATTGAGAGTGAGAGTGACTTCACCACTAGCCCCATATATGATGAGATGACCCAATTCCCATGTGAGGAGAGCCACCACCACCACCACTTGAGTGATTTGAGTGACTCCACCATATGTGACATTGAGTGCACCTATTTTGAGGGAGTGAGTGAGCCACCACATAGAGAGAATGAGGTAGTTGATAGGGCATGTGAGGCCATTTTGATTTCTAACGACTTACCCTCTACCTCTTTTGTGTCTTCTCCTTTGGTGCTAGGTCCTATATATGATGACGCGCCGATCCTCGACGACTTCGTCCTTCCTTTGGACAAGACTATGGCCATGATGGACTATGATACACCCCCCACATGGTCCCATCACAATGATGATGACCACGAGTTGGTCCTTGCCACCTCACCTACACCACATGAGTGGAATGAGAAAGGTAACATAGGTGAAGGTGATGCTCTTGTCCCACTAGTGGACATTCTTGACATTGCTTGCTTGCATGATGTAGATCCTCCTATTGACACGCTTCATGCTAGTATGATTTCCCCATGCGATGATTTACCCATTTATGATGAGTTTGATGATTGCCATGCGGAGTCTATTAGTTGTGATGCCATGTTGCATAGGATTTATTGTGCTAATTCTATCGGTCACATCATGTTTGCAACCCCTCTTGACTTGTCATATGCTATGAATGAGATCTCCCATATGTCACATTTGCACTCTCATCGTAGTGACTATGCATATGCCATTAAAATGAACCCAATTTGCACATATGGCATAGATGACAAGCCCATGGTTATTGGCATTTGCTTTTCTTGTGATGATATTGATATGCTCCCTTTGCATCATTTCTTTCATATGCCATGCCATGACCACCTAGCTTCGGACATGCATTATTTGCCATGTTGTCAATTTTCTCCATATTATGCGTCCGCTATTGCTCATGAGGCGACCCCCATAGTTTCCTCATACATGTTAGGAGATTTTGACCCATCCTATGAATCACATGATTCCCATGATTGTGTGCACCATATGCATCCCATGAATGAAAATGCTTTTGATGTGCCACACACTTGCTTTAATTTGCATCCTAATCATGTTATACATAACAACTATTCTTTCCAGATGGATGACATATTTCTCTTTCGTGCCTCCAATTTCTTTGAGCATTGCTTGTTTTGTGCTAACTCTCACGTGCACATACACATCATGATGGATGATGTGTACATTTACCACGCACACACGTTGTTTCGTTTGTCCCCATGTTGTGTAGGTACACATGCTTCCTCGTCGACCTCGCAAACGCAAGAGTTGACGAAACGAGCTCTAGAGAGCAATGATGATTTGGGATTCTGCGGATTGTCACTCCCACCGCTCCCATCGCGCAATGACTTCGCGCATTTCTTCTACATGGCCCTCACATGGTTATGGGTTATTGTCCATTATATATCATTTGCCCATCTTGCCATGTTCACTTTGCATGATATGCTACTTCCTATGCCTTTGCCATGCATTTGTGACCCATGCTTTGCATCTCACATGACACTTGATTCTACTACTTGTATGTGTGTTTGCATGCTTGGTGGAGATATTGCTTGTTATTGCCATGTTTGCTATGTACCCCATGCCTATGATGATACTTTGATCATGTTTCGCTTTCGTGCTTCCGATATGTCATGCGCATTTGTTATGCCTATTATTTGCTCACATGACATGTTTGCCATGATTACCTCTAGTGTGTTGCATCTTCACTCCACTAGTTTGCACGACATGCTTACTATGATTGCTTGCCTTGTTGCATCACCGATGATTCATACTTGCTTGTTTCATGCGGTTGATGACAACCATTGCCTTGCTTTACACATGATTGCTATTGAATATTGTCCAATTGCTCCATATGTTGCTTCTCTCATGCTAGATGAATTGCCATGTATTGAGTGCAACAATGCTTTTAGTCTTGCTAATGAGATTGCCCCCATAGCTTTCTCCCATATATTTGGAGCTTTTGCCATCTTTCATGTGAAGCATGCTTGTTTTACCTCTTTGCACCATATGCCTAGTGCCATGAATATAGCCATTGTTACATCATATCATTCATGCACTTTTGTTTCTAATGGTTATGTGCAAGAGAAGAGAACCATCATGATGGATGATGTGTTTATCTACCGTGCACATACTTCTTTGCTTGGTTGTGTGCATGTGTAGGATCGTTCGACTCCGTGTCAACTTCTACTTCACGTGAGTTGACCATTCGAGCTCTTGAGAGCGAGCCACTTTCGATCGACGTGCTTCTACAACGCATTTTCTACCACTTCGGCATTGTGAAGGACGCATAAGGACATACTTTTGAGGTGATATCCTTCTCTTTTGAGAATCCCAAAACCATGAGCATGAATATTGTGTATCATACTTCATGTGTTGCTTGCACTATGACACATTGCACACATGCTAGAGATTTTGTTTTAACTTGTCATTGCCACATTGCCATGACTCATGATATATATGCCTTATGTGTTGCATCGAACATGATTATCCCATGCTATTCTCATGTGTTTGATTGCAACAATGTCATTTCTTCACATATGCCATGTCCCATTGATTGCTACATGCTTCACTTGCTTGCCTCACACATGATGAACACTTGCTCTTTCCATTGTGTTGAGTGCCACACTATCTTCACTACACCATGTGCACATTATGCTTGGATTGTCTTGCCCCATGTGTTTAGACACTTCATTTTATTTGGTGTTGTGAATGATTACTATGCCTACCATAGACCTTTCGTTGAGCACCTTGTGCATGCTTGCTATGACATTGAGGTAGATGCTTGTTCATTTGTCACACATATTAGCATCTTTACCTCACCTTTGCATGATTGTTTCCATGATGACTTTGCATGTGCTCCATTAATATGCTTAAATGCCATATCTCACTCCTTTGTCAAACCATATGCTATGCTTGATGACTACACTTGTTGGGTGAATCACCACTTGTATGCTTGGTTTTGCACTAATGCTAACCACATTTGTTTTTCCAAGTGTTTGTTGTCATTGCTCCTTTTGAAGGAATCACAAGACGATGCGACATTGGAGAGTGCCCTATTCGAGCTTACAGATGTTGAATGCTTGGTGATCGTCCACTTGTACACAGCGACGCCATCTCTTTCCCATGGTGATTTGGTTTTTGATCCGAGGACGGATCTTTCCCAAGGGGGAGGGGATGATGCGGAGCATCCTACGGACATCACCATGTCAAGAGTCTGTTTGGCAAGTGACACGTGCCACATCTATTTCCCATACACAAAGGTGAATCATCTCCTTTACACGTGTCCACTTGTGCCCTTCGAGGATGGTATACTACTTGACCCTCTCTCGTGTGCATACATAGGTGTGAGCGGAGCTACACATTCATCGAGGAGGAGTCCAAGCTCAAGAGGACATGTACACCATCATCGAGGAGAATTCAAGGAAGGAGGAGTCCAGCAGCAGGAAGAAGAAGCACGGATCAGAAGACCCCGTGCGCACGGCCCTCCCGGACCCCATGCGCATGGCCTATCCAGAAACTCTCTGGACACCCCGTGCGCACGGGCCATTAGGGCCCGTGCACACGGGACCCCGTGCCCACGGTACATGCCCGTGCGCACGGGCTAAGTCGCCAGCTCTCTGGATACCCTGTGCGCATGGGCTCCACTTACCCCGTGCGCACGGGGCCTCCTGCGTGTGCCTGTTGGGCTTTGCCATGTATTCCCATTTCGCCCCTCCTTACCCCCTTAATTGCCTAGGACTATATATACTCCTTCTCCTCCTTCATTTAGGGTTAGCCAAGATTAGATCTAGACATTAGAGCTTAGCTCATGTATCTCCCCTTGTGGGAATCCTCTTGAGAGAGGCACACCCCATTGGAGTTCAAGACCTCCACTGGAGAAGATCCATAGGGATATCAAGACCCCATTGTGGGAAGGATCTATCTAGATCATCAAGACCTCATCTCCTCTTGGATTTGGGATGAACTTTACCATGTATCTTTCCCTTTTGTTGTTCTTGTACCTTGTGGATCTTGTGTGTTGCTAGTCTAGTGGATGTGTGATTGGACTTGTTCTTGAGTGTTTCTCTTGTGTTTTCCCCTCGTATTCTTCGTGCTCTACGTGTTCCTCTTCGTAGCCACCTCCAATTCGTGAACATCGGGACAAATCGGGGCACTTTGGCCCGTGCCCTACAACAGGAGACCTTCCCGATGAGCAAGAGGATGCAGAAAGAGTGGCCCGTCAATCAAGAATGTACAAGTTTATTGACAGCACCTTGTACAGGAAGAGACCAAACGAGGTAAAATTGAAATGCATCTCCTGGGAAGATGGACAAAGGCTGTTGGAAGAGATACATGAAGGGATGTGCGGCTCTCATATTGGGTCACGCGCACTTGTCGGCAAGGCGTTCCGTCAAGGATTCTACTGGCCGACAGCCCTTCAAGACGCCTTTGCGGTGGTTATCAGGTGCGAAGCATGCCAGTTCCACTCCAAGGACATCCACCAACCAGCTCAAGCCCTCCAAACCATCCCTCTTTCTTGGCCCTTCTCGGTCTGGGGGCTCGACATTGTCGGTCCTTTCCCCCGTGCTACCGGGGACTTTGAATTCTTGTACGTTGCAATCGACAAGTTTACAAAGTGGCCTGAAGTAGAGCCAGTGAGAAAGGTGACGGCACAATCAGCTATCAAGTTCCTCAAAGGATTGGTTGCCCGTTTTAGTGTACCCAATAGGGTCATTACCGACAACGGCACCCAATTCACGTGCCGCGCCTTCACAACATATTGCTAGGAACTTGGAAATAAGATGTGTTATGCCTCCGTTGCTCACCCGAGAACCAATGGGCAAGTAGAGAGGGAAAATGCAGAAGTGTTGCGTGGTCTAAAGACTAGGACTTTCGACAAGCTGCACCAGTGTGGAAGGCGCTCGGTGGAAGAATTGTCGGCGGTTCTTTGGTCAATCAGAACGACACCAAATCGAGCCACTGGCGAGACACCTTTCTCCCTTGTGTATGGTGCAGAAGCGGTACTCCCCACAGAACTCAAATACGGGTCACCTCGAGTCTTGGCCTTCGATGAGGACGACCAAGATGAGCTGCGGCATGATGATGCCACGCTCCTTGAGGAAGATTGTTTTCGGGCTGCTGTCCGTGCTGCACGGTACCAGCAAGCTTTGCACCGCTACCATAGCCACAAAGTGAATGCCAGGAACCTTGAGGAAGGCGACCTTCTTCTTCGTCGGATTCAATACACGAAGGGTAAAAACAAGTTGACGCCGAAGTGGGAGGGCCCTTATCGGGTAGTACGAGTCCGCCTAGAGACCGAAGATGGCACTCCGGTGCTCAACTCATGGAATATTGAGCATCTTCGTAAGTTCTACCCGTAAGGCGCAGTTGCTAGGCTGCCCGGCAACCTATTTTGTACAAGTTTGCTGTCAAGGCATGTAAACCTTTGTACAAAGCCGGGCGCAGATCTCGTGCATAATAAATAAAAACTAAATGTTTCACAACTCTTTGTCAAAGTAAATATTTATGTGTTGCAGGTAGTCTTGTGTTACATTGTTTGCCTTGCATAAGGTGATTAACGAACTGTCAAGGTTCCAGCCTCCTCTTTTCTCTTCTTTCTTTTTCTTAAAGGAAGGAAGGATTCCTCGCGTACAAGTTTCCCGGGGGGAGTGACGGTATGGATACCAAAGGACACGTTCAAGATATTGCCCTACGGCAAGAAGTACAGCAAGGAATGAGCTAAGTTGCAAAACTTTGAAATAAATTCTTTGTTGTAGTTGCGACTCTCCTTGAACGATTTTGGCCTTTGTATGAGAAACCTGCACGCTAAGGAACCTTGTCGTGATTAACTGCGCTCTTACTTTGCTTCGAGTCCGCTCAGCAACCTAAGCAACCGCGTTGTGATCGTCAAGCGTGACCTTGCTGGCGGCGACACTTTTGGCAAGCTGCTAAGGACCTGTTCCTCAAGCGCTCGCGCAAGGGTGTGCGCACCGGCAAGTTTCTGGCAAGCATAGGGTACAAAAATCATGCAAAGACAGAATGGAATAAGGAGAGCAACATGCATACATTCATTCAAAACACGAACTACAGCAACTATTAAGCGCTTAGATGGAAAAGTTATCTTCCACGCCCCCACCGGGCTACATTGGCTTTGATACAGGAGATAAGGAGAGGAGCCTAGGCGGAGCGCAGCTCATCTTCAATATTCGACTCGGGCACTACTGTGCGCCTAATCAGAATAGTCGCCTTCGCTCTTGATACGCGAGGAACTTTCATCGCTCTCGCTCTCGCTGGTGGAGTCGGTGCCGCTGCTGCTCTCGCTCTCCGCGCAGCATTCCATGCGACCACCGGAGACCCCGGAGAACTTCACGAAGAGTGTGGCAGCTCCGTCATACCTGAACTGGAGGAGCTGCCCCCGCCTTAGACCACGGGAGCGGGCGAACGACTTCCACTCCCGCATCAGGAACAGGGAGCCGGCGGTAGAGAACTCGGCCACCACCCAGGAGGGGCCGTTGCAGCAGCCATCCGCCTGCAGCCACAGGCCCGAAGGCCTGCTGTTCTCCATCACCCTCGCAAAGGGGTCCAGGAGCCAGAGCCAACTACGAAGCCGGCGGTGCAGCCCTACGACAAACTCATGCGCTGCCACCGCCGTGTGGGACTCGTGCGTCGTCACCGCCATGCGGGCTTCTGCCTGAGGGGGAAGGGCGGCCGCCCCGCCCCGTCCGCCATGCCCGCCTCGACCACAAGTGTCGCGCCCTCCGCGGCCGCGGGGGGCGGCCCTGCTGTGGGCGCTAGGGCTGGCATTCACGATGACCACCAACGAATGCGTCCGGCCCCGGGGGGGAACCTTCGAGGCGGAAGCAGATGCGCGGGCCCGACATCCACCCCTCGCCATCGTGACGGTAGACCTCAAGGAAAACAAGAATGGACGAAAGGTTGGAGGAGGAGAATGGCAAGGATAGGAGATGGGTGGGGAAGATTGCCACTCCCGCGCCCTCTTTTATAGCGCCCTAAGGGGATTACTCTCCCCGCCGCCTCGCCTCCCTTAGTACCAGGAATCGAGGAAGGATATACGAGAAGTCGGGCAAAATGAGCAGCGCCCTCCATGTTTTTCCTTTTTATGGGGAAGGCGCGAGGGCTAGCTCTTTTTCGTCCTACGTGGCTGCGCTTTTCAGGCACACCACCTCCCGCCGCCGCTTCGCTCCACCTATCCCATGCCCGCATTTAATGCGCATCGTGGGTGGGTGCGGTAAAAGAGAAGATTACAATAGTTATCCTCTACCACGCGCCGCCTGTGCACTGTTTTGGCCTAGCCCAACGATGCCTCGCATGCGCACGTGGCCCAGGCCTAGGGGCTCCTGTCTGTGTACTAAGACAAGGGTGCCCTCGTACCCAGACTTGTGCACAGGCAGTTGTAGCCTCCCTTCCAACAAGGTGATGCAGAGCATCCTACGGACATCACCATGTCAAGAGTCCGTTTGGCAAGTGACACGTGCGACATCTACTTCACATACACAAAGGTGAATCCTCTCCTTTACACATGTTCACTTGACCCCTTCAAGGATGGTATACTACTTGACACTCCACTCGTGTGCATGCATAGGTATTGTCGGAGCTTCACAGACGTCAAGGAGGAGTGCAAGCGCCAAGGAACAACTACACCGTCCGCGAAGGAAGCATGGAAGCGGAGACGAAAGAAGACGGAGCTGCGGGAAGCTACAGCGGCCGGACATCCGGGTCCCGGGTCGGACATCCGGCGTCTCCAGCTCCAAGCCAGGAGCCACGTCCAACACCTGCCGAAGCCGAGCGGCCGGACATACGGCTGTGCCCCCGGACATCCGGCGCTACACGTCGGGCCGGACATCTGGTCTTCCTCCCGGATATCCGGGGACCGGCAACAGAAGGTTGGCCATCTCTAGGCCGGACATCCGGCCAGTGCCCCGGACATCCGGTGCCTCCCGAGAGGCCGGACATCCGGGCCCCAGCCCGGACATCCGGCACCGCCTGCGCGCATGGACAGGGCCCGAGGCCCACGTATCTCTCTTTCCCCCTCCCACTTCGTGGCTAGACTATAAATACCCCTTCCCCTCCTCATTCTAGGGTTAGCTAAGATTAGAACTACACATTGGAGCTTAGCTCATGTGCCTCCCCTTGTGGGATTCCTCTTGAGAGAGAGAAGGATCTACCTAGATCATCAAGACCTCCTGAGGGAGAAGGATTCCCCAAGTGAATCATCAAGACCTCATCTCCTCTTGGATTTGGTATGAACTCTATCTTGTACCGATTTCCCTTTGTTGTTCTTGTACCTTGTGATCTTGTGTGTTTGTTAGTCTAGTGGATGTGTGATTGGACTTGTTCTTGAGTGTTCCTCTCGTGATTTCTCTCGTGTTCTTCGTGTTCTTCGTATGATCCCCTCCAATTCGTGAAAGATCATCATTTAGGGTTCCACCCTACATCATCTTGGTATCATGCACCACGTTGATCACGAATTTGGAGTTCTACCCCCCTCTTTCTAGCCTAATTTTGTTTGTTTTTGTCCAATTTCAAAAATCCCCACCAAAAATAGCCTCACCAAATTTTTTGCATTTTGTTGGTTCTTGTGAGATTTTGTTGTGTTTGATCCGCGATTTTGTTGTTTGGCAAGTGGATCTAGCTTCCCCACCACGAAATCCATACAAAAATTTCTTTTCCCCCATCAATTTTGCCCCCAAAATCATCAATTTCCGCCCCAAATCGAGTTTCGAAGTCCAAATCTATCTGGGCCACCGGCCGTACATCCGGGCCATCGGGCCGGACATCCGGGTCCCCGACCGGACATCCGGCTCCTGGAGCGTAAAATCGCGCAAGTTTTTGGACATACAGCCCCGGATATCCGGCCTCACCCCCGGATGTCCGACCCCTGGAGTTTCAGCCTCCCGTGTTTCACCGTTTTGAACATAACTAATTCATCCGGATTCCGATTTTGACGTTCTTTCGCTCGTTTTGTAGCTATTAACATCCCCCATCCCGCAAAAATACTACCACCATCATTTGACTCCATAAAAAGTTTGAAAATTTGGCAAGTTTGCCTAGGCCCTCCACCATAACTTCCGCAATACCACCATAGCCTTCCACAACCTAACCCATTTTTATCCCCATTGCATTTGTGGTTGCTTGAGTTGTGATTCACGTCTCCTAAGGTGTTTCGGCTACTTAGGGACGGTTACTTCTTCATCATTTGTCATTTGCCATTTGAGATTTTGAGTTGTGGTTTTCCGTTTCCTAAGGTGGTTCGGCTAATTAGGAACGGTTCTACATCGCCACTCATCATCGCCACGGACTCGACATCGACATTGTCCACTTCATCATCATCCGTCCTTGCTTACAAACGAGAACCCACCGACGGTAACTTCGATGACATCATTGTACATTTCCTTGCCATTGCATTGATCACCTTGAGCCTATTGCATCACTTTCCTATCGAGACTAGCGAGTTGAGAATTGCCGGGCCACGCTCATTGTGCACCTTAGTGATACGCTTACGCCGCATAGCTACATTTAGCGTGCAATCATCTTGCTATCATCTTTGTGCCATAAGTCTCTCCCGTGCATATCTTACATACTTGTCTCATATCGTACTTGGCTTGAGCATCAAGCATTGTGGCAAAGCATCCAAAAAAAAAGCAAAAGCTTTTAAGCAAAAGAGGAGATACAAAAGAGCTTGTAAGCAATAGAAATAGCATTGAGCCATTTTCTCTTGGAGCATACATACATAGCATACTTGGGATTGAAGACGGCACGTTTTACGCGCATAGGTTGGTGCACAAGCGTATCTAGCCCATTTGAGCAATCGAGCTATTGTCTCTCTTGTATCCGTGCAACACGAGCTTTTTGCGTGGTAACACATTTTGTGCTCATTCCTTGGTTGCCCGGATCCCACTTATCTATCCCGTGTGTGTGTTTCCTTGTGCCACTATAGCTATTGATCTATTTGTTTTACATTGCAATTTTGTGAATCTTCCTCAACATCTTCGATATCATTGACTAACACTTGCTTGAATTTTGTGCCACTTGTCCTAACCAAGCCACTCGATAAGCTTTACTTTGTAGGTGTGAGTGAACAAGTCCGGTACCAATTCCACTATTCTCTCATTTCACATTGAGTGACACGGGATACATCCTCAACTTTGGGAAAAGGTAGCTTGGTATTGTTTATCTCATTTCCTAGTCACCTTTGCTTGAGTCTTGTGAGGGATAGGCAAAGCACATCTACTTCGGTCTACAACAACAACGACAAGTTTGATGCTATGAAGAACCACTTGGACGCCAAGATGGATGCTCAAATGGAGGAGCTCAAAGCCCTCATCAAGACCGGCAAGAGGTCTTCGCATCTTCGAGAAGACGCTCAAGTGCACATGCTTCCGAGCTACCATCTCCGGCAAGATCACATCGGCATCGACACCATCACCGACAACAATGTGAAGGTCAAGAGCTCAACACCAACCACCGCTTTCCGACTTCACCACCTACCTTGGCATCTTCGCCAAGCGACTTCAAGGCATCTTCGCCTTTGGACATGCGGCATCTTCGCCGACAAGCACCTCAAAATTACGCTCAAGAGAAGCTCCCCAAGCTCAAGTCCGCGACTTCCACGAGCTACTACGACCTCGACACCGACCACGAGATTCCTTTCTATGGGACTCAAGACCCCGAGGAGTATCTCGAGTGGGAGCGCAAGATGGACGACTACCTCAATCTACATCAAGTCCCCTCCGAAGATCAAGTGAAGTGCGCCACAAGGAACTTCCACGACTACGCGTCGACATGGTGGCTTCACACACCTTCGAAGAGCTTCAACATGAGTTGGCCCAAGACGAAGAAAGCGATGCGGCGAGAACTTGTGCCTTTCACCTACACGGAACATCTTCAACGCCAATTGGAGAACACCATACAAGGATCCAAGTCCCTCGACGAGTACTTCAAGGAGATGAAGAAAGCCTTGCGACGAGCCAGTGTGGACGACCCCATTTGGATGAAGTTCTACTTCATGATGGGATTGAACAACGACATCTCCAAGACAATCTTCCTCGATAACTACGAGTCCCTCGACGACATCTACTTTGGTGCTCTCAAGGCGGAACAAGAACACATGAAGGCCAAGGTTTGAACAACGACATCTCCAAGACAATCTTCCACCCCAAGCACACTTCGAGAAGGCCAAGCTCCAAGACGGCGAGCATGAGGATAGTACCACCACGATGTCCAAGCCCAACGAGCTCCAAGACGACGCTCCCAAGTTCGACTTCACCGCCATCCCTCTTTGTGGCATTGGCGATGCCGAGTCTACCACGACTCTTTTTGAAGACGGCGCGGCGACGACTACGACTACGGAGCCTCTCAAGGAACAAAATTTGGAGGCGAATGACACGGTGGCGAGCAAGGATGATGCTTCCATCTTTGGAGGCGAGAGTGAGATGATCGAGCATCGGATTTTCCCTTCGGTCATGGAGGAGAGTGATGACGTGCCATCTTCGGCCTTCACCCGCGGCGATGGCGACGATGACTTGAGTGACATGAGCCACCATATTAAGAGTGAGAGCGAGTTCACCACTAGCCCCGTATATGACGAGTTGCCCCAATTCCCATGTGAGGAGAGCCAAAACCCCCACTACTTGAGTGAGATGAGTGACTCCACCATATGTGAGTTTGAGTGCACCTATTTTGAGGGAGTGTGTGATCCACCACATAGAGAGAGTGAGGTAGTTGATAGGGCATGTGATGACATTTTGAACTCTAACGACTTAACCTCTACCTCTATTGTGTCTTCACATTTGGTGCTAGGTCCCATATATGATGACGTGCCGATCCTCGATGACTTCGTCCCACCTATGGACAAGACGATGGCCATGGTGCAATATGATGCACCCCTCACATGGTTCCATCAAGTTGAAGATGACGACCACGATTTGGTCTTTGCCACCTACCTACACCACATGTGTGGAATGAACAAGGTAACATAGGTGAAGGTGATGAGCTAGTCCCACTAGTGGACATTGATTGCTTGCATGATGTTGATCCTCCTATTGACACGCTTCTTACTAGTATGATTTCCCCATGCGATGAATTACCCATTTATGATGAGTTTGATGATTGCCATGTGGAGTCTATTAGTTGTGATGACATGTTGCATAGGATTTCTTGTGATAATTCTCTCGGTCACATCATGTTTGACAATCCGATTGACTTGTCATATGCTATGCCTGAGATCAACAATATGTCCAATTTGCAATCTCATCGTAGTAACTATGCATATGCCATTAAAATAAACCCAATTTGCACATATGGCATAGATGACAAGCCCATGGTTATTGGCATTTGTTTTTCTTGTGATGATATTGATATGCTCCCTTTGCATCATTGCCATCATATGCCATGCCGTGACCACCTAGCTTCGAACATCCATTGTTTTGGATGTTGTTCGTTTTCTCCATATTATGCTTCCGCTATTGCTCATGAGGAGACCCCCATAGTTTCCTCATACATGTTAGGAGATTTTGATCACTCCCATCCATTGCATGATCCTCATAATTATGTGCACAATATGCTCCCCATGAATAAAAATGATATCGATGTGCCATATACTTGCATGCTCAATTTGTGTCCCCATCGTGTCATACATAACAACTATTCTTTCATGATGGATGACATTTTCTTATATCATGCTTCAAATTTCTTTGAGCGATGCTTGTTTTGTACTAACTCTAACATGCACATACACATCATGGTGGATAATGTGTACATTTACCACGCACACACTTTCTTTCGCTTGTACCTTTCTTGTGTAGGTCATCACACTTACTCGTCAACCTTGCACGCGCACGAGTTGACGAAACGAGCTCTACAGAGCAATGAAGATGTGCGCCAACATGGAGTGCTTACCTTCCACCCACCCTCTACACGATGAGCCTTTGTGCATTTCTTCTACATGGTCCTAACATGGTTATGGGTTATTGTCCATTACATATTCTATGCCCATATTGCCATGTTCACTTTGCATGATATGCTCATTTCCATTTGGATGACATGCTTTGGTGACCCATGCTTTGCATTACACATGATCCATGATTCTAGCACTTGTATGTGTATTTGCATGCTTGGTGGAGATATCACTTGTTATTGCCATGTTTGCTTTATACCCCATGCCTATGACGATACTTTGATATTGCTTTATGTTCGTGCTTACGATATGTCATGTACATTGCCTATATCTATTATTTGCTCACATGACATAATTGCCATGATTTCCTCTAGTGTGTTGCATATTCGCTCCACTAGTTTGCATGACATGATTACTATGATTGCTTGCCTTGTTGCATCACCGATGATTCATACTTGCTCGTTTCATGCGGTTGATGGCATCCTATGACAAGTTTAATGAATTATCAAACATGATGTGACCAATAGAATTTTCACATGATATCCTATGGAGCATAGTATCACAACTAGGTAATTCGACATGCTCATCATCATATTCATCATAAATGGGTGGCATATCTAAGCATGTAGAAGACATAGTATGTGGTGAATCCATAAGGTGATCAACATCATGCAAGCAATCAATGTCAAGATGGTCCACTAGTGGGACAAGCGAAGCACCTTCACCTATGTTACCTTTGGAGCTCCACTCATGTGGTGTAGGTGAGGTGGCAAAAATCGAAGCTTGATCAAGATTGTCATCTTGATGAAACCATGTGGGGGGTGCATCATCGTCCACCATGGCCATCGTATTGCCCATTGCAGGTATGGACTCGTCGAGGATTGGCACTTCGTCTTTGATGAGGATATATTCACGAAATATGATGATTCTGCTTGCTTAAACTGGAAAGAAATATTGAGCCTCATTGACAAATATCACAAGGTGAATTCATTCCTAGTTGAACATGTTACTTTGATTCGAAAGAATTTTATACTACCTAAATCATGGACTTTTCGTATCACTAGGATTGAGTTAATGGCGAACCGGGTGCATGGGCAAGAGCTATGCGCAAGGAATGATGGCAGGCACGAGGGAGGTGTGGGAGGAAGTGGCGCCATCATCACATGAAGAGAACAAAAGTTGGAAACAATATATTCCATGTCAGACTCGGATTGACACCCAGGAAGCCCGAAATTGATATACGTGCAGAATCCGTGTCCGTGGTCCATATAAGGCGTGTAAATACAATTTGGAAAGCTTGAGTCGTGTGCTTTCCAAACTGTATACCAGCAGCCCGCGATTCGCGGTGACCGAGTCGCAGTCATCAAAACAATACGGTGGTTGTTTCTGTCAGTTTTTCAGATAGACTCGTTTAAGTTAGGAAAGTTAGATATGGTTGATTTTGATCCCAACACTAGGTTGGCGTCCAGGGGTCTTTATATACCCTTGTAAGTCATGGTTTTTAGGGTTAGACCACGTTTTGATTAAACTCATACCAGACTGAATTGCTTTAAGCATTCCTCTGTATTTATATTCCTCTTTGCATCGATCAGGAGTGACCGAGTCGCAGTCATCAAAACAATACGGTGGTTGTTTCTGCCAGTTTTTCAGATAGACTCGTTTAAGTTAGGAAAGTTAGAGATATGGTTGATTTTGACCCCAACACTAGGTTGGACGTCCAGGGGTCTTTATATACCCTTGTAAGTCGTGGTTTTTAGGGTTAGACCACGTTTTGATTAAACTCATACCAGACTGAATTGGTTTAAGCATTCCTCTGTATTTATATTCCTCTTTGCATCGATCAGGAGTATTTACCTACACCAAATTCATTTCGATAGGGTGTATTTGCTACTGAAAGTCAAGTGCTTTATGTCGTTCCATTGGGAATTGGGATATTGCAGAACCGCTTCGTGGTCGGCGGCTACGTGCGCAAGTGTGTGGTGTTGCGAATATCCATAGGGTTGAAGATCCGTCGCATTGGCAACGGGGGAACAGCCGGAGAGTTCGTGAGCGTCTCACAAGTTATCCAACAAGTTCATCATCGACACCATCAGCTCACTGAGAAGATCGGGCCACCCCTTATCATCTTGGTATCAGATTTCCAGCGTTTACTCGGTGAGCATACATCAATCCCTTAGATTAGTTTTGTTTTAGTCCTATACAGAAAAAGCCATACAAAAATATTAGGTTTAGAGTTTGCTGCCATAGCCTAGATAGCATCGGTTCCAAGTTTTAGTTGCTGATCGTAGTCTTTTATTTGCGTAACTTATTTTCTGATCTGAGTCATACTAGATTGTCCAGAATTTTTCTTTCACGAGTCGGAGTCGTTTGGTTGTTGTCAAGTCTGTTCTTTCTTGTCAGTTTAGTTAGCTTAGATTAACAATCCGAATTAGATCGTGTTTCCGTTTGATAACCATAGACAGCCTTTCTTCTTTTGTGTAGCACTTTCCTATTGAGAGTAGCATATCCTTCCTCTACGGGCTGCTCAGATAGGAATTTGGAGAGTGCATCATTTGTTTTGGCAAGTTCAGATTGACTACTAATTGCTCATGTTTCGGTTGATTAAAAAGAAAGAAAAGAAAAAAAACGAGAAAGAAAGAAAAAAAGAGAAAGAAAGAAAGAAAAGGAGAAATAGAAAGCTCTACGTGAAAGTTCGATACTGTTTTGGAGACGTGTTTCAGTAATTCTACCACGTTCATTGCACTAGTAGATTGAGCAATCTTGTGCCCGTATACTTTGAGCGTTTTGCTAGCGTCTCTCCTGTGCATTTGCAACACGAGCATCTTCGACGCACCAGAATTTTGAGCTCAGTTTCAAAGTTGCATTTGCCCCATTTATCTCCACCGTGTGTGTTTCCCTGAGTCTTTTTATCATACGATCAGCAATAGGATTTGTGAATTGGTGTTGTTAGGTATCCCAACCAAGCTCCACCATATACCCTGGTTTGTTGTGTGATAGTTTTCACCCTCGGTATTCGCTACATCACATCTTCACACGTTCTGCCTCTACAAGTTGGTAAGCTATTCTAATTCACTTTGGAACGGTAAGATACCTTGTTTCTTTCAGTTTTGAGTGATTTTAGTGTTTTCCACCTATACATACTTGTTGTTCACTAATCATGGCAGAAGGTGCTGAGGATAATTTGGAGTCTCGAAGATATGACTTCCTCCGCAACAAATATTGTAGTGCCACCTTTTGGGAGGAAGAACGTGGTAACTTTGATGGAGATGGGCTATTTCACCATGATGTGGTGATTGGAGAGCGACGTGCTGCAGCCACCATTGACGGATCCTCAACTCTTAATTTGATCAGCATTGAGGTTGTAGAGAAGTTGCAGCTACCTACATGTGCTCGTACAGTGCCATACCTCCTGCACTCATCGTATGACACATTGCTGATTTCACACACCACTGATATTCCTATTACTATCAGAGTGCATACCGTGGTTGTGCACTGTGATGTATCCCCTATGCCACTTGATTCTTGTCACATTTTGTTGGGAGATCCTTGGTGCCGGAAGTTTCAAGTTCAGCCCCGCCATGATTTCAACAAAATTTGCGTCATGTGGAACATGAAGCGGAGAGCTTTGTCGCATACTCCAGCTGACAACTTTCATGAGTATCATCTTCTTCGCAAGGAGAGGACAAAAGAATTTTGTTTGTCCACTAAGTACAAGGTTATCATGGACGGTGACATTTCAGTTATATGTCATTTTAAGCACGATGTGCATCACAACCCATGTGAGAATGAGGGCCACATAGCCAAATTGAGTGAGACTGTTATTAAAAGTGAGTTGTGTGATTCCACTAAACGTGAGGTTGAGAGCATCCATTCTGAGAGTAAGAGAGAGATAGACAACATGAGTGTAGTTGATGATAGGACATGTGAGGACATTTCTACTAATGTAATCATCTCTACTTCTGGTGTTGTTTCTTCTAATTTGCAGGTTGCTTTTGAAGAAAGGGAGCTAGATGTGCAACAACCTGCATCATTTGAAGAGGTGTCTATGGTACCTCCTTATACATTTGACGATGTTCCAAAACATAGTGCTGTTTTCAAACTACAACCAGCCACGACGAAATTTTGTGAGTCTAATCCTTTGCTGGTTAATTCTTGTGATTTCATTCGCACTCATGTTACCACACAATGCGATAAATTACAAATTTCGAATTTTGATCATGTGGTACTACTTACACATAAAGAAGTTTTCACAGGAATACCACCTGCTGATATTGTGTATTCCATCATGCTAAGTGAACCTATTAGTTTGAGTTGTGCTATAAATAAGATTTCTGAAATTTCACATTTGAATTCTAGCACCTATCCCTACGGTTTCACTTTTAATTTAATTGGTGAATATAGCATGACTGATAATTTTCTGGTTGATCACATATGCATTACCTGTGATAGGATTGCTGATTTGAAACTTGTTGTTTTGAGTCCTATATGCTATGTGACAAAGTCGTTTTGCTAGGGACAGTAGCTAATTATCATGAGAATATGAAATATCATTTTGCTCTAGTTGATTTATTGCGGCCAAAAAAAAATTCAGCTATGCCGAATTGTGCTGATCTTGCTGTAATAGAATCTGATCCATTGTGTTTGTCCCAACACCTGTTGCATTAATATGCTATTGCTATAGACTTCACTTATATTTGCAAACTGAGTAGCATCTTACACGCTGCGAGTAATGATGATGATCATACATATGTTTGTTCTACATATCAGAGTGGCGCAGTTCAAGCATGGTATCCAATATATATACATTTGAACATTTTCGATTGGTTTGACCTTGCTTATAGCAAATTTGGTCATCGATCTTCTGTGAGGACACTAGACTTAATACTGAACAATAAGACTTTATACATGTTTGTTCCTCATTCTGATCATGACTATATGAACTTCACTTATACTTGCAATTATGATTGCCAATTCCTGAGATATTATGTGTTCCCGTATGGACATTTTGTCTTGTATACTTGCAATTTAAGTTGCATATTGCATATTGGGAATCTTTTTCGTGACAACAAAAATGATACAGCATGTTATATATACATATATTACGCGTACACGTTGTTCTTTTTGTTTCTGTCATTTTCAGCTTACCCAAAGCCGCAGACGGCTTTTCTTGAAGAAAGGGAGGATGATGAGGATATATTCACGAAATATGATGATTCTGCTTGCTTAAGCTGGAAAGAAATATTGATCCTCATTGACAAATATCACAAGGTGAATTCATTCCTAGTTGAACATGTTACTTTGATTCGGAAGAATTTTATACTACCTAAATCATGGACTTTTCGTATCACTAGGATTGAGTTAATGGCGAACCGGGTGCATGGGCAAGAAGCTATGCGCAAGGAATGATGGCAGGCACGAGGGAGGTGTGGGAGGAAGTGGCGCCATCATCACATGAAGAGAACAAAAGTTGGAAACAATATATTCCATGTCAGACTCGGATTGACACCCAGGAAGCCCGAAATTGATATAAGTGCAGAATCCGTGTCCGTGGTCCAAATAAGGCGTGTAAATACAATTTGGAAAGCTTGAGTCGTGTGCTTTCCAAACTGTATACCAGCAGCCCGCGATTCGCGGTGACCGAGTCGCAGTCATCAAAACAATACGGTGATTGTTTCTGCCAGTTTTTCAGATAAACTCGTTTAAGTTAGGAAAGTTAGAGATATGGTTGATTTTGACCCCAACACTAGGTTGGACGTCCAGGGGTCTTTATATACCCTTGTAAGTCATGGTTTTTAGGGTTAGACCACGTTTTGATTAAACTCATACCAGACTGGATTGCTTTAAGCATTCCTCTGTATTTATATTCCTCTTTGCATCGATCAGGAGTATTTACCTACACCAAATTCATTTCGATAGGGTGTATTTGCTACTGAAAGTCAAGTGCTTTCTGTCGTTCCATTGGGAATTGGGAGATTGCAGAACCTCTTCGTGGTTGGCGGCTACGTGCGCAAGTGTGTGGTGTTGCGAAAATCCATAGGGTTGAAGATCCGTCGCATTGGCAACGGGGGAACAGCCGGAGAGTTCGTGAGCGTCTCACAAGTTATCCAACAAGTTCATCATCGACACCATCAGCTCACTGAGAAGATCGGGCCACCCCTTATCATCTTGGTATCAGATTTCCAGCGTTTACTCGGTGAGCATACATCAATCCCTTAGATTAGTTTTGTTTTAGTCCTATACAGAAAAAGCCATACAAAAATATTAGGTTTATAGTTTGCTGCCATAGCCTAGATAGCATCGGTTCCAAGTTTTAGTTGCTGATCGTAGTCTTTTATTTGCGTAACTTATTTTCTGATCTGAGTCATACTAGATTGTCCAGAATTTTTCTTTCACAAGTCGGAGTCGTTTGGTTGCTGTCAAGTCTGTTCCTTCTTGTCAGTTTAGTTAGCTTAGATTAACAATCCGAAGTAGATTGTGTTTTCGTTTGATAACCATAGACAACCTTTCTTCTTTTGTGTAGCAGTTTCCTATTGAGACTAGCATATCCTTTGCTCTACGGGCTGCTCAGATAGGAATTTGTAGAGTGCATCATTTGTTTTGGCAAGTTCAGATTGGTTACTAATTGCTCATGTTTCGGTTGATTAAAAAGAAAGAAAAGAAAAAAAACGAGAAAGAAAGAAAAAAGAGAGAAAGAAAGAAAGAAAAGGAGAAATAGAAAGCTCTACGTGAAAGTTCGATACTGTTTTGGAGACGTGTTTAAGTAATTCTACCACGTTCGTTGCACTAGTAGATTGAGCAATCTTGTGCCCGTATACTTTGAGCGTTTTGCTAGCGTCTCTCCTGTGCATTTGCAACACGAGCATCTTCGACGTACCAGAATTTTGAGCTCAGTTTCAAAGTTGCATTTGCCCCATTTATTTCCACCGTGTGTGTTTCCGTGAGTCTTTTTATCATACGATCAGCACTAGGATTTGTGAATTGGTGTTGTTAGGTATCCCAACCAAGCTCCACCATATACCCTGGTTTGTTGTGTGATAGTTTTCACCCCCGGTATTTGCTACATCACATCCGCACATGTTCTGCCTCTACAAGTTGGTAAGCTATTCTAATTCACTTTGGAACGGTAAGATACCTTGTTTCTTTCAGTTTTGAGTGATTTTAGTGTTTTCCACCTATACATACTTGTTGTTCACTAATCATGGCAGAAGGTGCTGAGGATAATTTGGAGTCTCGAAGATATGACTTCCTCCGCAACAAATATTGTAGTGCCACCTTTTGGGAGGAAGAACGTGGTAACTTTGATGGAGATGGGCTATTTCACCATGATGTGGTGATTGGAGAGCGACGTGCTGCAGCCACCATTGACGGATCCTCAACTCTTAATTTGATCAGCATTGAGGTTGTAGAGAAGTTGCAGCTACCTACGTGTGCTCGTACAGTGCCATACCTCCTGCACTCATCGTATGACACATTGCTGATTTCACACACCGCTGATATTCCTATTACTATCGGAGTGCATACTGAGGTTGTGCACTGTGATGTATCCCCTATGCCACTTGATTCTTGTCACATTTTGTTGGGAGATCCTTGGTGCCGGAAGTTTCAAGTTCAGCCCCGCCATGATTTCAACAAAATTTGCTTCATGTGGAACATGAAGCGGAGAGCTTTGTCGCATACTCCAGCTGATAACTTTCATGAGTATCATCTTCTTCGCAAGGAGAGGACAAAAGAATTTTGTTTGTCCACTAAGTACAAGGTTATCATGGACGGTGACATTTCAGTTATATGTCATTTTAAGCACGATGTGCATCACAACCCATGTGAGAATGAGGGCCACATAGCCAAATTGAGTGAGACTGTTATTAAAAGTGAGTTGTGTGATTCCACTAAACGTGAGGTTGAGAGCATCCATTCTGAGAGTAAGATAGAGATAGACAACATGAGTGTAGTTGATGATAGGACATGTGAGGACATTTCTACTAATGTAATCATCTCTACTTCTGGTGTTGTTTCTTCTAATTTGCAGGTTGCTTTTGAAGAAAGGGAGCTAGATGTGCAACAACCTGCATCATTTGAAGAGGTGTCTATGGTACCTCCTTATACATTTGACGGTGTTCCAAAACATAGTGCTGTTTTCAAACTACAACCAGCCACGACGAAATTTTGTGAGTCTAATCCTTTGCTGGTTAATTCTTGTGATTTCATTCGCACTCATGTTACCACACAATGCAATAAATTACAAATTTCGAATTTTGATCATGTGGTACTACTTACACATAAAGAAGTTTTCACAGGAATACCACCTGCTGATATTGTGTATTCCATCATGCTAAGTGAACCTATTAGTTTGAGTTGTGCTATAAATAAGATTTCTGAAATTTCACATTTGAATTCTAGCACCTATCCCTACGGTTTCACTTTTAATTTAATTGGTGAATATAGCATGACTGATAATTTTCTGGTTGATCACATATGCATTACCTGTGATAGGATTGCTGATTTGAAACTTGTTGTTTTGAGTCCTATATGCTATGTGACAAAGTCGTTTTGCTTTGGGACAGTAGCTAATTATCATGAGAATATGAAATATCATTTTGCTCTAGTTGATTTATTGCGGCCAAAAAAAAATTCAGCTATGCCGAATTGTGCTGATCTTGCTGTAATAGAATCTGATCCATTGTGTTTGTCCCAACACCTGTTGCATTAATATGCTATTGCTATAGACTTCACTTATATTTGCAAACTGAGTAGCATCTTACACGCTGCGAGTAATGATGATGATCATACATATGTTTGTTCTACATATCAGAGTGGCGCAGTTCAAGCATGGTATCCAATATATATACATTTGAACATTTTCGATTGGTTTGACCTAGCTTATAGCAAATTTGGTCATCGATCTTCTGTGAGGACACTAGACTTAATACTGAACAATAAGACTTTATACATGTTTGTTCCTCATTCTGATCATGACTATATGAACTTCACTTATACTTGCAATTATGATTGCCAATTCCTGAGATATTATGTGTTCCCGTATGGACATTTTGTCTTGTATACTTGCAATTTAAGTTGCATATTGCATATTGGGAATCTTTTTCGTGACAACAAAAATGATACAGCATGTTATATATACATATATTACGCGTACACGTTGTTCTTTTTGTTTCTGTCATTTTCAGCTTACCCAAAGCCGCAGACGGCTTTTCTTGAAGAAAGGGAGGATGATGAGGATATATTCACGAAATATGATGATTCTGCTTGCTTAAGCTGGAAAGAAATATTGATCCTCATTGACAAATATCACAAGGTGAATTCATTCCTAGTTGAACATGTTACTTTGATTCGGAAGAATTTTATACTACCTAAATCATGGACTTTTCGTATCACTAGGATTGAGTTAATGGCGAACCGGGTGCATGGGCAAGAAGCTATGCGCAAGGAATGATGGCAGGCACGAGGGAGGTGTGGGAGGAAGTGGCGCCATCATCACATGAAGAGAACAAAAGTTGGAAACAATATATTCCATGTCAGACTCGGATTGACACCCAGGAAGCCCGAAATTGATATAAGTGCAGAATCCGTGTCCGTGGTCCAAATAAGGCGTGTAAATACAATTTGGAAAGCTTGAGTCGTGTGCTTTCCAAACTGTATACCAGCAGCCCGCGATTCGCGGTGACCGAGTCGCAGTCATCAAAACAATATGGTGATTGTTTCTGCCAGTTTTTCAGATAAACTCGTTTAAGTTAGGAAAGTTAGAGATATGGTTGATTTTGACCCCAACACTAGGTTGGACGTCCAGGGGTCTTTATATACCCTTGTAAGTCATGGTTTTTAGGGTTAGACCACGTTTTGATTAAACTCATACCAGACTGGATTGCTTTAAGCATTCCTCTGTATTTATATTCCTCTTTGCATCGATCAGGAGTATTTACCTACACCAAATTCATTTCGATAGGGTGTATTTGCTACTGAAAGTCAAGTGCTTTCTGTCGTTCCATTGGGAATTGGGAGATTGCAGAACCTCTTCGTGGTTGGCGGCTACGTGCGCAAGTGTGTGGTGTTGCGAAAATCCATAGGGTTGAAGATCCGTCGCATTGGCAACGGGGGAACAGCCGGAGAGTTCGTGAGCGTCTCACAAGTTATCCAACAAGTTCATCATCGACACCATCAGCTCACTGAGAAGATCGGGCCACCCCTTATCATCTTGGTATCAGATTTCCAGCGTTTACTCGGTGAGCATACATCAATCCCTTAGATTAGTTTTGTTTTAGTCCTATACAGAAAAAGCCATACAAAAATATTAGGTTTATAGTTTGCTGCCATAGCCTAGATAGCATCGGTTCCAAGTTTTAGTTGCTGATCGTAGTCTTTTATTTGCGTAACTTATTTTCTGATCTGAGTCATACTAGATTGTCCAGAATTTTTCTTTCACAAGTCGGAGTCGTTTGGTTGCTGTCAAGTCTGTTCCTTCTTGTCAGTTTAGTTAGCTTAGATTAACAATCCGAAGTAGATTGTGTTTTCGTTTGATAACCATAGACAACCTTTCTTCTTTTGTGTAGCAGTTTCCTATTGAGACTAGCATATCCTTTGCTCTACGGGCTGCTCAGATAGGAATTTGTAGAGTGCATCATTTGTTTTGGCAAGTTCAGATTGGTTACTAATTGCTCATGTTTCGGTTGATTAAAAAGAAAGAAAAGAAAAAAAACGAGAAAGAAAGAAAAAAGAGAGAAAGAAAGAAAGAAAAGGAGAAATAGAAAGCTCTACGTGAAAGTTCGATACTGTTTTGGAGACGTGTTTAAGTAATTCTACCACGTTCGTTGCACTAGTAGATTGAGCAATCTTGTGCCCGTATACTTTGAGCGTTTTGCTAGCGTCTCTCCTGTGCATTTGCAACACGAGCATCTTCGACGTACCAGAATTTTGAGCTCAGTTTCAAAGTTGCATTTGCCCCATTTATTTCCACCGTGTGTGTTTCCGTGAGTCTTTTTATCATACGATCAGCACTAGGATTTGTGAATTGGTGTTGTTAGGTATCCCAACCAAGCTCCACCATATACCCTGGTTTGTTGTGTGATAGTTTTCACCCCCGGTATTTGCTACATCACATCCGCACATGTTCTGCCTCTACAAGTTGGTAAGCTATTCTAATTCACTTTGGAACGGTAAGATACCTTGTTTCTTTCAGTTTTGAGTGATTTTAGTGTTTTCCACCTATACATACTTGTTGTTCACTAATCATGGCAGAAGGTGCTGAGGATAATTTGGAGTCTCGAAGATATGACTTCCTCCGCAACAAATATTGTAGTGCCACCTTTTGGGAGGAAGAACGTGGTAACTTTGATGGAGATGGGCTATTTCACCATGATGTGGTGATTGGAGAGCGACGTGCTGCAGCCACCATTGACGGATCCTCAACTCTTAATTTGATCAGCATTGAGGTTGTAGAGAAGTTGCAGCTACCTACGTGTGCTCGTACAGTGCCATACCTCCTGCACTCATCGTATGACACATTGCTGATTTCACACACCGCTGATATTCCTATTACTATCGGAGTGCATACTGAGGTTGTGCACTGTGATGTATCCCCTATGCCACTTGATTCTTGTCACATTTTGTTGGGAGATCCTTGGTGCCGGAAGTTTCAAGTTCAGCCCCGCCATGATTTCAACAAAATTTGCTTCATGTGGAACATGAAGCGGAGAGCTTTGTCGCATACTCCAGCTGATAACTTTCATGAGTATCATCTTCTTCGCAAGGAGAGGACAAAAGAATTTTGTTTGTCCACTAAGTACAAGGTTATCATGGACGGTGACATTTCAGTTATATGTCATTTTAAGCACGATGTGCATCACAACCCATGTGAGAATGAGGGCCACATAGCCAAATTGAGTGAGACTGTTATTAAAAGTGAGTTGTGTGATTCCACTAAACGTGAGGTTGAGAGCATCCATTCTGAGAGTAAGATAGAGATAGACAACATGAGTGTAGTTGATGATAGGACATGTGAGGACATTTCTACTAATGTAATCATCTCTACTTCTGGTGTTGTTTCTTCTAATTTGCAGGTTGCTTTTGAAGAAAGGGAGCTAGATGTGCAACAACCTGCATCATTTGAAGAGGTGTCTATGGTACCTCCTTATACATTTGACGGTGTTCCAAAACATAGTGCTGTTTTCAAACTACAACCAGCCACGACGAAATTTTGTGAGTCTAATCCTTTGCTGGTTAATTCTTGTGATTTCATTCGCACTCATGTTACCACACAATGCAATAAATTACAAATTTCGAATTTTGATCATGTGGTACTACTTACACATAAAGAAGTTTTCACAGGAATACCACCTGCTGATATTGTGTATTCCATCATGCTAAGTGAACCTATTAGTTTGAGTTGTGCTATAAATAAGATTTCTGAAATTTCACATTTGAATTCTAGCACCTATCCCTACGGTTTCACTTTTAATTTAATTGGTGAATATAGCATGACTGATAATTTTCTGGTTGATCACATATGCATTACCTGTGATAGGATTGCTGATTTGAAACTTGTTGTTTTGAGTCCTATATGCTATGTGACAAAGTCGTTTTGCTTTGGGACAGTAGCTAATTATCATGAGAATATGAAATATCATTTTGGTCTAGTTGATTTATTGCGGCCAAAAAAAAATCAGCTATGCCGAATTGTGCTGATCTTGCTGTAATAGAATCTGATCCATTGTGTTTGTCCCAACACCTGTTGCATTTATATGCTATTGCTATAGACTTCACTTATATTTGCAAACTGAGTAGCATCTTACACGCTGCGAGTAATGATGATGATCATACATATGTTTGTTCTACATATCAGAGTGGCGCAGTTCAAGCATGGTATCCAATATATATACATTTGAACATTTTCGATTGGTTTGACCTTGCTTATAGCAAATTTGGTCATCGATCTTCTGTGAGGACATTAGACTTAATACTGAACAATAAGACTTTATACATGTTTGTTCCTCATTCTGATCATGACTATATGAACTTCACTTATACTTGCAATTATGATTGCCAATTCCTGAGATATTATGTGTTCCCGTATGGACATTTTGTCTTGTATACTTGCAATTTAAGTTGCATATTGCATATTGGGAATCTTTTTCGTGACAACAAAAATGATACAGCATGTTATATATACATATATTACGCGTACACGTTGTTCTTTTTGTTTCTGCCATTTTCAGCTTACCCAAAGTCGCGGACGGCTTTTCTTGAAGAAAGGGAGGATGATGAGGATATATTCACGAAATATGATGATTCTGCTTGCTTAAGCTGGAAAGAAATATTGAGCCTCATTGACAAATATCACAAGGTGAATTCATTCCTAGTTGAACATGTTACTTTGATTCGGAAGAATTTTATACTACCTAAATCATGGACTTTTCGTATCACTAGGATTGAGTTAATGGCGAACCGGGTGCATGGGCAAGAAGCTATGCGCAAGGAATGATGGCAGGCACGAGGGAAGTGTGGGAGGAAGTGGCGCCATCATCACATGAAGAGAACAAAAGTTGGAAACAATATATTCCATGTCAGACTCGGATTGACACCCAGGAAGCCCGAAATTGATATACGTGCAGAATCCGTGTCCGTGGTCCAAATAAGGCCTGTAAATACAATTTGGAAAGCTTGAGTCGTGTGCTTTCCAAACTGTATACCCGCAGCCCGCGATTCGCGGTGACCGAGTCGCAGTCATCAAAACAATACGGTGGTTGTTTCTGCCAGTTTTTCAGTTAGACTCGTTTAAGTTAGGAAAGTTAGAGATATGGTTGATTTTGACCCCAACACTAGGTTGGACGTCCAGGGGTCTTTGTATACCCTTGTAAGTCGTGGTTTTTAGGGTTAGACCACGTTTTGATTAAACTCATACCATACTAAATTGCTTTAAGCATTCCTCTGTATATATATTCCTCTTTGCATCGATCAGGAGTATTTACCTACACCAAATTCGTTTTGATAGGGTGTATTTGCTACTGAAAGTCAAGTGCTTTCTGTCGTTCCATTGGGAATTGGGAGATTGCAAAACCGCTTCATGGTCGGCGGCTACGTGCGCAAGTGTGTGGTGTTGCGAATATCCATAGGGTTGAAGATCCGTCGCATTGGCAACGGGGGAACAGCCGGAGAGTTCGTGAGCGTCTCACAAGTTATCCAAAAAGTTCATCATCGACACCATCAGCTCACTGAGAAGATCGGGCCACCCCTTATCAGTCTTGTAGGAGATCTAGCACCAAACAAGAAAATACACTCGGAGTAGAGGTTAAGTCGTTAGAACACATAGTGGTCTCACATGCCCTATCAACTACCTCACTCACTAAGTGTTGTGGCTCACTCACTCCCTTTATGATGCTCTCACTCATATGGTTGGTTGCCGTCTTCTTGTAGGAGGCCCATATGATGTGGCACCTCATTGCTCGCCTTCATGACCGAAGGAAATTTCCCATGATCGGCCATCTTCCTTGAGGGGCTTCCGAAGATGGAAGGGCCGCCCTCGCTTGTACTTGGTCACCTTGGACTTGGCGCCGAAGCTTCTTCTTAGTAGCGCTCGTCTCACGGTCTTCTCTTGTGCTCATGAATGTTGGCCATAGCGTGATGTCGAGCTTGTTGGGACTTGTTGGTGTGCGTCGCTCGAGCATCTTCATCTAGATGGTGACGTTCATCGTCGTCGCGCACATGTTGCTTGTAGGAGACTTGCCCTTCATGATGATGTGGATGTCGAACGTGATGATGGTCGTCACTAAGGTGAGGACGTGGTCGAATTGTGCTTGCGGCGGATGGGCGCTCCGAAGATGTGCGACTTGCTCGCCGCCGCCTTGAAGATGACGAAGGGGAAGAAGACTTGTAGTTGGACAACATGACTCGGAACTCTTCCATTTGTGCGTCCAACTTGTTGTCGATGTAGTCTCTTTTCCGCGCTTCGGAGTGTTGTATGTCGATGGCGAGGTTCTCGATGCGCTCCCGCAAGGCATCTTGTGCACCTTGCATTTGTCGCTGTAGTCCGTAGCGGGGAGTTTTGGTGGTGTAGTTGTTCGCGCCGTCGTTGTTGTCGAAGACCGGAGATGATGTGCTTAGCCTATCCATCACAAGACTAGAGGAAATGTGAGTGGAAGAACGGGAAGAACTAGACCAAATGTACCTTTCCAATGTTGAAGATGGATCAATGATCACCCAATATGGTATTATAGAAATAGCACAATTGGTACCGGATCTTGTCAATTCTCACACCTACACAATAAAGCTTATGGAGTAGCTTGGTGAGGATAGTGGCACAAAATTTGATGCAATTGTTAGCAAGAGTCAATAATGTTGAAAAAGATTCACAAATTCGCAAATGCAACAAGTAGACCAATAGCAAGTGGGTGGCACACGGAAACACACACACGGATAGATAGATGGGGTCGTGCAACCAAGGAATGAGCTCAAAATGTGATATCCATGGAAAATGCTCGTGTTGCACAACTCTAGAGAGACGCTAGCACGATTGCACTATTGGGCGTGATACGAACTTGTGCACAACCTATAGAAACAAAACGTGTCGACTGCTATCCCAAGTATACTATGTATGTATGGTTCCCGGTGTCTCGCACACAATGATCCAAGATGATCAATGATGGTGTATGATATGCAATGTGGCGTGATGCTATGGCTATTGCTTACAAGCTCGTTGCTTTCTTTTTCTCTTTGCTTAAAAGCTTTTTGCACTCTCTTTTTTTTATATGGCCACTATGCGAAATGCTCAAACCAATATAGCAGTTTTGTATATGCGGGAACAATTGATGACACAAGAGATGATACGATGATATATGCACGCAATTATAGCTATGCGGAATGTGTATCACTAAAGTGCACAAGTAGCGTTGCCCGGCAATACTCAAATGGCTAGTCTCGGTAGGCAAGTGACACAAAATTGGCTCGGGGGTTAACAATGCAATGGCAAGGAGAATGTACAAAGATGTCGTCGAGGTTACCGTCGGTGGGTTCTCGTTTGTAAGCAAGGACGGATGATGATGAAGTGGACAATGGCGATGTCGAGTCCCTGGCGATGATGAGAGGCGGTGATGTCGATGTCGAACCGTTCCTAGTTAGCCGAAACACCCTAGGAAATGGGAAAAACCGCGAATTCAAAATCTCAAACGGCAAATGTCAAATGGTGGTAGCGGAAAGCGGTTGATGTAGGGTGGAACCCTAGATGGCGATCTTTTCACGCTTACGAGGGGGGAAAGGAGGAAATCCACGAAGAACACTCAAATCAACAAGATCCAAATCACACATGCACTAGATCAACATACGCATAGAGGGATACAAAGGTCCAAATCCAACAAAGGAGGATACACGGTAGCTAGTTCATCCCGATCCGTGAAGGAGTCGAGGTCTTGATATCCGGAGTGGATCTTCTCACATGGGTCTCATGGAGGTCTTGATCTCCATGGGAGAGGTACGAACGAGCAAAGCTTTAATCTCAAAGAGCTATCTACTTTGCTAACCCTAGAGGGAGGGGGAGAGGTCCTTAAATAGTACCAGTACAAGTTAGGGCGGAAAGGGGACGGATACATGGCCAGAGGGGCAAAACACGCGGGTGTCGGGCCGGATGTCCGGGCTCCAGGCCGGATGTCTGGGCTTGGAGCCGGATGTCCGGGCCAAAGGGGTCAACCTACGGGTGTCTTCTGTCGGCGGTGCCGGATTTCCGGGCGGGGGCCCGGATGTCCGGGGGGTGCGGGCCAGATGTCCGGCGTTGGGGCCGGATGTCCGGGGCCTGGAGGCTTCTCTGCTGTATGCTGTAGGGCGACTGCTGCTGCTGTTGCTCCCAGGGGCCGGATGTCCAGGCTTGGGGCTGGATGTCCGGACCCTATAGGCCTCCGGTGACCGTCTTCGCTGGTCCTTTTCATCCGTGAACTTGCCGACTTGTCCATTGTTCCGGGCTTCTCCGAGAGAGTCCTCTTGGTACCTAAGCACACATAGCGTTTCGGAATGAGGTAGCATCCACGTCTCGCACGCGTCATATGGAAGTTCTGTAAGGAGTGATGTCACCTCGTTTTCGAGAGCTCTTGCATGTGCTCGGGTCATTGGTCCTCTTGGTGCTTGGGGAGACGTAGGTGGATCCATGGGGATGACCGTAGGATGCTCCGCATCATCTCCTCCCCCTTGGGAAAGATCCGTCCTCGGATCGGAATCCGCATCACCATGGAAGGGAGATAAGTCCTTGACGTTGAATGTGTCGCTCACGTTGTACTTGTCGCGAGGGATGTCGATCTTGTAGGCATTGTTGTTGTAGCGTGCTAGCACCTTGAAGGGTCCGTCGGCGCGGGGTAGTAGTTTGGACTTGCGTCCGTTGGGGAAGCGGTCTTTGCGAAGGTGTAGCCACACAAGATCTCCGGGGTTGAACACCATGGGTTGCTTGGTGATGTTGACCTTGGTCGCGAGTCGTTGTACTTGGCGCTCGATCGTGTGCCTTGTATCTTCATGCATTTTCTTGAGGTAACTTGCTCGTGCACTCGCGTCCATGTCGGTTCGCTCTTGTAGCGGTAGCGGTAAGATGTCCAATGGTGACAAAGGGTTGAAACCGTAGACGACCTCGAAGGGGGACTTGCCGGTAGTAGAGTGTCTTGCTCAATTGTAGGCGAACTCGGCGATGGGTAAACATTCCTCCCACTCCCTTATGTTCTTCTTGATCAACACGCGGGGTAGTGTGGAAAGAGTCTGGTTCGTGACCTTCGTTTGGCCGTCGGTTTGAGGGTGATATGCCGATGAGAATAGGAGCTTGATTCCGAGCTTGGCGCATAGTGTCTTCCAAAAGTAGCTAAGGAACTTGACGTCTCGGTCCGACACGATCGTCTTTGGCACTCCATGCAAACGCAAGATTTCCCTACAAAAGAGATTTGCAACATGTGAAGCATCGTCTATCTTGTTGCAAGGAATGAAATGTGCCATCTTAGAGAAACGGTCCACAACAACAAATACGGAATCTTTGCCGTTTTGAGTTCGAGGCAAGCCAAGCACGAAATCCATGCTAATATCTTCCCATGGGTGATATGGAATAGGAAGTGGCATATATAAACCATGACATTGAGCTTTGGACTTAGTTTTGCGGCATGTAGAGCACCGGTTGGTGTAGCGTGAGACGTCGCGAAACATCTTGGGCCAAAAGTAGTTCTTGGAGAGCGTAGCGAATGTCTTGTCACGTCCAAAATGTCCCATGAGTCCTCCACCATGAGCTTCTTGCAAAAGGAGCAAACGATGAGAAGACTCGGGAATACAAAGTTTGTTAGCTCGCATAAGATAACCATCTTTCAAGTAATATTGCTCCCAAGTTTTATGAGGTAAACATTTGGCATAAGGAGTTGCAAATGACAAATCATGCTCATACAAGTCTTTAATGTGCTCAAATCCTATGACATTCAACTCAAGTTGAGTAACCAACATGCACTTGCGGGAAAGAGCGTCCGCCACAACATTTTCCTTACCTTTGATATACTTGAAAACATAAGGAAATGACTCAATGAACTCACTCCATTTAGCATGACGCTTGTTCAATTTAGTTTGACCCTTAAGGTACTTAAGCGTTTCATGATCCGTATGGATGACAAATTCACGTGGACGGAGATAATGTTCCCACACATGCAAGACTCTCACTAAAGCATATAACTCTTTGTCATAGATGGGGTAGTTAAGTTGCGCGCCAGAGAGCTTCTCACTAAAATATGCAATGGGTCGTTTCTCTTGCATTAAGACACCACCAATACCATTACCACTAGCGTCACAATGCACTTCAAAAGTTTTCTCAAAATTGGGTTTTAAGCTCATGAAATGCGGCATCTTGAGATGGACCCCAAACAAATGGTGCATTTTTCTTACTCAATGCGTGCAATGGTGCTAAAATCCTTCACAAAGCGACGATAAAAACCTACTAAGCCAAGGAAGCTACGCACTTGAAGCAAATTGGATGGTTGTGGCCAATTCTTAATAGCATCAATTTTAGTTTCATCAACATGAACACCCTTAGAGGAAACAACAAAGCCGAAGAAAACAAGCTTATCAACACCAAAAGTGCATTTTTCCATGTTCGCATAAAGTCGCTCGTCTCTAAGAATTTGCAATACTTCTCTAAGGTGTTTGACATGATCTTCGAGAGTTTCACTAAACACAATGATGTCATCAAAGTAAACCACAACACAAATGCCAATCAATTTGCGAAGAACATAGTGCATCACACTCATAAAAGTGCTAGGAGCTTGCGATAAGCCCATTGGCATGACCAACCATTCATACAAGCCAAATTTAGTTTTGAAAGCGGTTTTCCATTCATCACCTTCTTGCATGCGAATTTGATAATAGCCACTTTTAAGGTCAATTTTAGAGAAAATTGTGGCTCCACTAAGTTCATCAAGCATGTCATCTAGGCGTGGAATGGGATGGCGATATCGAACGGTGATAGCATTTATAGGACGGAAATTGGAACACATACGATAGGAACCATCTTTCTTAGGCACGAGAATGACCGGAACGGCACAAGGGCTCAAGCTTTCACGTACATACCCATTCTCCATGAGATGTTGCACTTGCATTTGTATCTCTTTGGTTTCTTCGGGGTTGACGCTGTATGGTGCCTTGTTCGGTAGTGGTGCGCCGGGGATGAGGTCGATGCGGTGTTCGATTCCGCGGAGTGGAGGAAGTCCGGGAGGTAGCTCATCGGGTAACACGTCCGCGAATTCCTGCAATAAATGAGACAATACCAAAGGAAGATGTTGTGAAGTATTAGTCCGCACCACTTCATCTTTGCACACAAGTACAAAGTGAAGAACACTTGATGGGCTCTCACTCACTTCCCTCAAGTCTCTTTTGGTGGCTAAAAGAACTAGATCTCTTTTGTCACGCATCGTGGAGTCACTCATGTTTGGTTTGTGGCTCTCACTCTCTTTTTGGTGGCTCACTCGCTCACTTTTCTCTCCACGATTGGTAGATGCTTGCTTGTCCGCGATGACTTGACTTGGTGATGCGGAGCATCCCACGGTCATCCCCATGGACACTAAACCAACCACCCAAGCACCAAGTGGACCCATGACAAGATCTCGTGCACGTGCTATTCAATCCGAGGTGACATCTCTCCTACTTGAGCTTCCCTTACACGTGAACGAGACATGGTTGCTACCTCAATCCGAGATACTATGTATGATCAGGTACAGCGAGCATCCCGAGGATCCGAGAGTTGAAGGAGAAGAAAGGGACAGGAGTGCAAACTCTCTGTCCAGCCCGGAACTTCCGGCCCACCCGGAACTTCCGGCCCCTGGCGAAACCGACGACCCCAGGACGTGCAAAGTCTCTGTCCAGCCCGGACCCTCGCCCGGAACTTCCGGCCCCCGGACTCCAGCCCCTCCTCGCGCCGTGCCAACTCTCTGGATAGCCCGGACCCTTCCCGGAACCTGCCCGGAACTTCCGGCCTCCGGAACCTCCGGCCCTGCCCGGAACTTCCGGCCTGCCTGCGCGCAGTGACTCTGGGCCGAGGCCCATGTACCCCTTCGTCCACCTAGACTATAAATACTCGTCTCCTACCTCCGTTTTAGGGTTAGCAAAGTAGATAGCTCTTTGAGATTAGAGCTTTGCTCATCCGTACCTCTCCCATGGAGATCAAGACCTCAATGAGACCCATGTGAGAAGATCCACTCCGGATGTCAAGACCTCGACTCCTTCGCGGATCGTGATGAACTAGCTACCGTGTATCCTCCTTTGTTAGATTTGGACCTTTGTATCCCTCTATGTGTATGATCTAGTGCATGTGTGATTGGATCGAGTTGATTTGAGTGTTTTCTCTCATGTTTCCCCTCGTGTTCCCCCCGTGTTCTTCGTGTTCTTCGCGGGATCCGCTCCAATCGTGAAAGATCGACACCATTAGGGTTCCACCCTACATCATCTTGGTATCATGAGCCACGTTGATCACGAATTTGGAGTCTCCCCCACTGTTTTCTAGCCTAATTTTTGCTTCATTTTGTCCCAATTTCGAAAATCCCCACAAAAATAGCCCTCCCAAAATTTTTGTGATTTGTTGGTTTCGATGATGTTTTGTTGAAATTGATCCATGAAATTCGTGTGTACCACGTAGATCTAGCTTTTCCTCCATCACATCACACCCAATTTTTCTTTTTCTTCTTCCAATTTGGGTTTTTCCTGAAGTTTTTCCGCCCAAATTCCAGATCTGCAATTTTCTGTTCTTGGCGAAATCTCGACCCCCGGAACTTCCGGCCCCGCCCGGACCTTCTGACCATTCCCCGGAACTTCCGGCCACCGGACCTTCTGGCCTCCGCCTAGAACTTCCGGCCTTGACAGAAAGTTGTTCCTGCCTTTTTCGTTTCCGCAAGTTGGTGATCTTCGACCACGGTGCAGCGGCATCTCCGCCATGTACTGGAGACCGTGCATCACGTCCTCGACCATTACATCACGTCACTCATCTACGGACTCGACATCGACATTGTCCACTTCATCATCATCCGTCCTTGCTTACAAACGAGAACCCACCGACGGTAACATCGACGACAACTTGGTCATATCCTTGCCATTGCATTGTGAGACCCCGAGACCATCTTTTGCGTAGGTTTCCTACGAGACTAGCCATTTGAGTATTGCCGGGCAACGCTACTTGTGCACTTTAGTGATACAGTTCCACATAGCTATCATAGCGTGCATATACACTCATATCATCTCTTGTGCCAAATTGGGTTCCCGCATATACATCATTGCTACCATCGTGAGAGCATTTCGCATAAGTGGCCAAAAGGAAAAGAGCAAAAGAAAGAAAGCTTTTAAGCAAAAGAGAAAGAGCACCAAGCTTGTAAGCAATAGACATAGCTTCGCCACATTACATAGCATATTTGATCATCTTGGATCTTTGTGACAAGTTCACCGGGAATCATACATACATAGCATAAGTGAGATAGAAAGCATTACGTTTTGTCTCTTATAGGTTGTGCACAAGTTCGTATCCGCCTATTGAGCAAGCGTGCTAGCGTCTCTCTAGTGTTGTGCAACAAGAGCATTCTCCATGGATTCCACATTTTCAGCTCGTTCCTTGGTTGCACGACCACATTTGTCTATCCGTGCGTGTGTTTCCGTGTGACACTTTTAGCTATTGGTCTACTTGTTACACTTGCAATCTTGTGAATCTTTTTCAACATTATTGATATCTTACTTGCAAATTGCATATATTTTGTGCCACTATCCTAACCAAACTCCTCCAAAAGCTTTACTTGTGTAGGTGTGAGATTTGACATGATCCGGTACCAATTGCACTATTTCCATAATACCATATTGGGTGGCCATTGATCCATCTTCAACATTGGATAAGGTACATTGGTCTAGTTCGTTTCTTTCTTCCACTAACACTTGTTTGAGAATCATGGATAGGCCGAGCACTTCTATCAACCCCCACTTCGATGAGCAAGAAGACGCAACGAACGACTACGTCACCAAGGCTCGCCTATTTGGCGTCCAACAAGCATTACATCAAGAGAGCGAAGCATTGGGCGAACGGATCGAACAACTCGCCTCCGACTTTTGACAAACCCTTGATGGGATCACGAGTTTCGGACCATGATGCTCAACCGTGATTCTTCCACTTCATCGTCATCAAGATCAAGACGGCGCCATTCGAGTCGACACTCTTCGGACACTACTTCGGATGGAAGTCTTCCACGAGCACACTCTCATCGTCCCCAAGCACATGACGACCGGCAAGCTTCAAGAAACCCATTCCATGGCAATGGTTTGCAAGACCGCCTTCGCGAGCGCGAACGACAACAACGACAATCACAAGCCAACGGGAACCAAGATCAAGTTCCACAACGCCAACGTCAAGTGCACCAAGACGACGACGCCCTACACCAAGAACGACATCGTCGTGAGGAGCAAGCGCTTGAAGCTCAACGTGCCCTACGCGAATCAACTCGCAACATCGCCGAACGCAACCGCCGCGTGCGCGAACAAGAAGAAGCCGCCCGACTTGAGGAGCGCCAAGAGATGCGGAACCGTGCACGAATCCCAAGGCCACCACGTCAAGTCAATCAAGATGAACACGACCAAGATGAGCTAGAAGATCTACCTCCACGGCACGAGCGTCATCGCAACCGCCGCCAACGCAATGAGGAGCGCTACGGCAAGCTCAAGTTCACCATGCCTAAATTCTCCGGTGGAAATGATCCCGAAGAATACCTTTCATGGGCGTTGAAGGTCGACAAGATATTCCGTCTTCATAACTACAACGAGGAAAAGAAGATTGCCATGGCATCTCTCGAGTTCCAAGACTATGTTCTCATTTGGTGGGAGCAAGTGATCGAACGGCGCCAAGAGAGAGGCGAACCACCCATCACAACTTGGGATCAAATGAAGGATGTCATGCGAGCTCCTTTTGTGCCCACACACTATAGCCGCGACCTCTTCAAGAAACTACAACTCCTCAAGCAAGGCACCAAGTCGGTTGAAGCATACTACCAAGAGATGGAAATTGCAATGATACGAGCCAACGTCAAGGAAGATGATGAACAAACAATGGCGCGTTTCTTGAATGGCCTCAACTATCCAATCAAGAAAATTGCGGACTTCCAACCGTACTCCAACCTCCTCGAGCTAGTGCACCAAGCAACCAAAGCGGAGCGACAAGTACAAGAAGACTACAAGTACTCCAAGTACTCTTCCAAGACCTACGGTTCATACACTCAAGCTTCAACGACATCCACAACTCCTTCCACGACTCGAGCTACACCAAGTACCGGCGACAAGTCAAGCTCCAAGCAACAAAAGACATCTTCGAGTCGTCTTCCTCCTACTACAAGCAACTCCAAGCCAAGAGCTTCCTCATCAACAACTCCTTCGGATGCCACCGACAAAACAAGTGACATCAAGTGCTTTACGTGCAAAGGCCGAGGCCACAAGTCCTTCGAGTGTCCAACAAGACGCACTATGATCATGAACGCCGACGGCACCTATGACTCCATGAGTGAAGATGAAATGGACGCCATCGAACAAGTGGCCATGCACCGCCAAGTGAATGAAGACGAAGATGCGCAAATCTTTTGCAACAATGATTCAAGCCCCGCTCTGGTTGTCTCCAAGGTCTTGACACTCCAACAACATCAAGATGAAGACCAGCGTTGCCACATCTTCCATACCAAAGCGGGAATTCAAGGACGTTCCGTCAAGGTCATCATCGATGGTGGAAGTTGCCACAACTTGGCAAGTGATGAGTTATGTTCCAAGCTCCAATTGGTCAAGAAGAAGCACCCTCGCCCCTACAAGGTACAATGGCTTGGCGACTCCGGCACCATTCAAGTGGGGCACACCGTCCAAGTCTCCTTCAAGATCGGTGCCTACGAAGATACATTGGAGTTTGATGTGGTTCCTATGTCCGTATGCCACCTACTACTCGGACGACCGTGGCAATTTGACCGAGGCGTCATTCACAACGGACGGACCAATCACTATAGCTTCAAGCTCAAGGGCAAGGAGTTCATACTTCGACCAATGACACCAAGTCAAGTCATCGCGGACAAGCAAGCATCTACCCATCTTGGAGAGAAAAGTGAACGAGTGAGCCACCAAAAAGAGAGTGAGAGCCACAAGCCAAATATGAGTGACTCCACGAGGTGTGACAAAAGAGATCTAATTCTTTTAGCCACCAAAAGAGACTTGAGGGATGTGAGTGAGAGCCCATCAAGTGTTCTTCACTTTGTACTTGTGTGCTAAGATGAAGTGGTGCGGACTAATACCTCACAACATCTTCCTTTGGTATTGTCTCATGTATTGCAGGAATTCGCGGACGTGTTTCCCGATGAGCTACCTCCCGGACTTCCTCCACTCCACGGAATCAAACACCGCATCGACCTCATCCCCGGCGCACAATACCGAACAAGGCACCATACCGCGTCAACCCCGAAGAAACCAAAGAGATCCAAAGGCAAGTGCAACATCTCATGGAGAATGGGTATGTACGCGAAAGCTTGAGCCCTAGTGCCGTTCCGGTTATTCTCGTGCCTAAGAAAGATGGTTCCCATCGCATGTGTTCCGATTGCCGTCCTATAAATGCTATCATCGTTCGATATCGCTATCCCATTCCATGCCTAGATGACATGCTAGATGAACTTAGTGGAGCCACAATTTTCTCTAAAATTGACCTTAAAAGTGGCTATTATCAAATCCGCATGCAAGAAGGTGATGAATGGAAAACCGCTTTCAAAACTAATTTGGCTTGTATGAATGGTTAGTCATGCCTATGGGCTTATCGCAAGCACCTAGCACTTTTATGCGTGTGATGCACTATGTTCTTCGCAAATTAATTGGCATTTGTGTTGTGGTTCACTTTGACGACATCCTTGTGTTTAGTGGAACTCTCGAAGACCATGTCAGACACCTTAGAGAAGTATTGCAAATTCTTAGAGACGAGCGACTTTATGGAAACATGGAAAAATGCACTTTTGGTGTTGATAAGCTTGTTTTCTTGGGCTTTGTTGTCTCATCTAAGGGTGTTCATGTTGATGAAACTAAAATTGATGCTATCAAGAATTGGCCACAACCAACCAATTTGCTTCAAGTGCGTAGTTTCCTTGGCTTAGCCGGCTTTTACCATCGCTTTGTGAAGGATTTTAGCACCGCATCACCATTGCACGCGTTGAGTAAGAAGAATGCACCATTTGTTTGGGGTCCATCTCAAGATGCCGCATTTCATGAGCTTAAGAACTTGCTTACACATGCTCCATTACTTGCATTACCCAACTTTGAGAAAACTTTTGAAGTACATTGTGACGCTAGTGGTAATGGTATTGGTGGTGTGTTAATGCAAGAGAAACGACCTATTGCATATTTTAGTGAAAAACTCTCCGGCGCGCAACTTAACTATCCTATCTATGACAAAGAGTTATATGCTTTGGTGAGAGTCTTGCATGTGTGGGAACAATATCTCCGTCCACATGAATTTGTCATCCATACGGATCATGAAACGCTTAAGTACCTTAAGGGTCAAACTAAATTGAACAAGCGTCATGCCAAGTGGAGTGAGTTCATTGAGTCATTTCCTTATGTTACCATGTATATCAAAGGTAAGGAAAATGTTGTGGCGGATGCTCTCTCCCGCAAATGCATGTTGGTTACTCAACTTGAGTTGAATGTCATAGGCTTTGAGCACATTAAAGACTTGTATGAGCAGGATTCGTCATTTGCATCTCCTTATGCCAAATGTTTACCTCATAAAACATGGGAGCAATATTACTTGAAAGATGGTTATCTTATGCGAGCTAACAAACTTTGTATTCCCGAGTCTTCTCTTCGTTTGCTACTTTTGCAAAAAGCTCATGGCGGAGGACTCATGGGACATTTTGGACGCGACAAGACCTTCGCTACGCTCTCCAAGAACTACTTTTGGCCAAAGATGTTTCGAGACGTTTCTCGCTATACCAACCGGTGCTCTACATGCCGCAAAGATAAGTCTAAAGCTCAATCTCATGGCCTTTATATGCCTCTTCCTATTCCGTATCAACCATGGGAAGATATTAGTATGGACTTTGTGCTTGGTTCGCCAAGAACCCGCAATGGCAAAGATTCGGTATTTGTTGTTGTGGACCGATTCTCGAAAATGGCACATTTTATTCCATGCAACAAGATAGACGATGCTTCACATGTTGCAAATCTCTTTTGTAGGGAAATCTTGCGTCTACATGGAGTGCCAAAGACTATTGTGTCGGACCGCGACGTCAAGTTCCTTAGCTACTTTTGGAAGATGCTATGCGCCAAGCTCGGAATCAAGCTCCTATTCTCTTCGGCATGCCATCCACAAACCGACGGCCAAACGGAGGTCACAAACCGGACGCTATCGACTCTCCTCCGCGTGTTGATCAAGAGGAACATCAAGAAGTGGTAGGACTGCTTACCCATGGCCGAGTACGCCTACAATCGAGCGCAACACTCTACTACCGGCAAGTCCCCCTTCGAGGTCGTCTACGGATTCAACCCATTATCCCCATTGGACATTCTACCGCTACCTCTACAAGAGCGCATCAACATGGACGCGAGTGCCCGAGCGAGCTATCTCAAGAAGATGCATGAAGATACAAGGCACACCATCGAGCGCCAAGTACAACGACTCGCGACCAAGATCAACAACAACAAGAAACCCATGATATTCAACATTGGAGATCTTGTGTGGCTACACCTTCGCAAGGATCGCTTCCCCAACGAGCGTAAGTCCAAGCTACCCCCTCGAGCCGACCGACCCTTCAAGGTGATTGCACGCTACAACAACAATGCATACAAGATCGACATACCACGCGAGAAGTACAACGTCAGCGACATCTTCAACGTCCACGATCTCTCTCCCTACCATGGTGATGAGGTTTTCGATCCGAGGTCGGATCTTTCCCAAGGGGGGGGGAGATGATGCGGAGCATCCCACGGTCATCCCCATGGACACTACACCAACCACCCAAGCACCAAGTGGACCCATGACAAGATCTCGTGCACGTGCTATTCAATCCGAGGTGACATCTCTCCTACTTGAGCTTCCCTTACACGTGAACGAGACATGGTTGCTACCTCAATTTGAGATACTATGTATGATCAGGTACAACGAGCATCCCGAGGATCCGAGAGCTGAAGGAGAAGAAAGGGACAGGAGTGCAAACTCTCTGTCCAGCCCGGAACTTCCGGCCAGAGCCCGGAACCTCAAGCTAATAGAGGCGAGGGTCCCGATCTTTCGATGAGATGATAACTATCGATTTGGTGGAGACGACTTTGACGATCCGACTTCGAACGTGCACGACGTTGCGCCTTAGCAATCGCTAAACCAATCTCCAAGAGGTTATTGACCACGCCGGAGCACGATCAACTTGACCACGAAGGTCTATTTCTGCAAGCAATCGAAGAACAAGCAAGAATATGATAATGCAATCTGAATATTGCAAATATAGATGAAGTATTGATAATGGTAGGGTTCCGAAAGCGGTCTTGGTCTGGTCGTTGGACACAAACGAAGTACACGAAGTTGCAATGGCTAACTTTTAACTAAACAAAACCCAAAGAAAAAGCTACTAGATTGATCTACTTATATAGGAGCAAGGGGTGGCGGACAAGGAGGTGGGAGGACGTCCCAAGTCAGCCTAAAACTAACCCTAGGTCGTACAAGGCCTATGGGCCCAAGTGGAGGTGATGCAACACCTTTGGACTTGTAGTTTGATTCGGATTCTGATGCAACGTCATATTGTTTTGTCAATATCTCCACGCTACGGACGAATTTGAAGGTGATTTCAATTGGTACGGAAAGCAGATAAAATCTACTTTTCAGCAAAGAAAGAATCACCCAATTCGGAGTCCGGATGAAAAAGTTATTGCCGTTTTGGTACAGGTATGTCTGTGCAGTCCGAATCTGAGTCCAGAACGTGAGAGACTTGGACTCTATCTTCTCTTGGCCAAAAAGTGACGTGAGAGAACTTGTTGAATAGCACCTAATTGTTTCCTTTGACATGAGAGGACCTCTTGAATAGCACCCAACCATTTCCTCTTCTTTTGTCATCACACGTGGTTCATACAAGTGTTCGTCCATCCTGCATTTAGGCATAAAATAAAAATAGGTGAAGTATTTTTGTTCCGGATAACATAAATAAATTATTGCATAACTCTTATAAGAAATCACCTCACAAATATGCATGTATGCAATATTTTTGGTCGTATCCAAGGTAGTCATGTCCTCATCACAAGCCCCCAGAACTTCCGGCCCACCCGGAACATCCGGCCCCTGGCGAAACCGACGACCCCAGGACGTGCAAAGTCTCTGTCCAGCCCGGAACCAGCCCGGACCCTCACCCGGAACTTCCGGCCCCCGGACTCCAGCCCCTCCTTGCGCCGTGCCAACTCTCTGGATAGCCCGGACCCTTCCCGAAACCTGCCCGGAACTTCCGGCCTCCGGAACCTCCGGCCCTGCCTGGAACTTCCGGCCTGCCTGCGTGCAGTGACTCTGGGCTGAGGCCCATGTACCCCTTCGTCCACCTAGACTATAAATACTCGTCTCCTACCTCCGTTTTAGGGTTAGCAAAGTATATAGCTCTTTGAGATTAGAGCTTTCCTCATCCGTACCTCTCCCATGGAGATCAAGACCTCCATGAGACCCATGTGAGAAGATTCACTCCGGATATCAAGACCACGACTCCTTCGCGGATCGGGATGAACTAGCAACCGTGTATCCTCCTTTGTTAGATTTGGACCTTTGTATCCCTCTATGTGTATGTGGATCAAGTGCATGTGTGATTGGATCGAGTTGATTTGAGTGTTTTCTCTCATGTTTCCCCTCGTGTTCCCCCCGTGTTCTTCGTGTTCTTCGCGGGATCCGCTCCAATCGTGAAAGATCGACACCATTAGGGTTCCACCCTACATCACTTGGTGTCATTGGTCGAAGTATGAACTCCTTACCCTTCATCTTGAAACTATATTGATTGGTCCGTCCATTGTGGATGACGCCGCGATCGAATTGCCAAGTCCGCCCAAGTAGGAGGTGGCATACGGACATGGGAACCACATCACACTCCAAGGTATCTTCGTAGGCGCCGATCTTGAAGGATACTTGGACGGTGTGCTCCACTTGGATTGTGCCGGAGTCGCTAAGCCATTGGACCTTGTAGGGGCGAGGGTGCTTCTCCTTGACCAATTGTAGCTTGGAGCATAATTCTTCACTTGCTAAATTGTGGCAACTTCCGCCGTCGATGATGACCTTGACGGAACGTCCTTGGATACCGCTTTGGTATGGAAGATGTGACAACGTTGGTCTTCTTCTTGATGTTGTTGAAGTTTCAAGACCTTGGAGACAACAAGAGCGGGGCTCGCATCATTGTCGCAATAGATTTGTGCATCTTCGTCTTCATTCACTTGTCGGTGCATAGCCACACGCTCGAGGGCTTCCATTTCATCTTCGCTCATTGAGTCGTAGGTGTCATCGTCGTTGAGGATCATTGTGCGTCGAGTTGGACACTCGAAGGACTTGTGGCCTCGGCCCTTGCAAGTTAAGCACTGGATGTCACTTGTCTTGGTGGCATCGGTAGGAGGTGTCAAGGATGAAGGCTTTTGCTTGGAGGTGCTTGTAGTAGTAGGTAGAGGACTCGAAGATGTCAAAGGTTGCTTGGAGCATGACTTGTCGCCGGTACTTGGTGTAGTTCGAATCGTGGAAGGAGTTGTCGTAGTCGTTGAAGCTTGAGTGTAGGAACCGTAGGTCTTGGAAGAGTACTTGGAGTACTTGTAGTCTTCTTGCACTTGTCGTTCCGCCTTGGTTGCTTGGTGCACTAGCTCGAGGAGGTTGGAGTATGGTTGGAAGTCCGCTATCTTCTTGATGGGATGGTTGAGGCCATTCAAGAAACGTGCCATAGTTTGTTCATCATCTTCCGTGACATTGGCTCGTATCATGGAAACTTCCATTTCTTGGTAGTATTCTTCAACCGACTTGGTTCCTTGCTTGAGGAGTTGGAGTTTCTTGAAGAGGTCGCGGGTGTAATATGTAGGCATAAAACGAGCTCACATGACATCTTTCAGTTGATCCCAAGTCGCGATGGGTGGCTCGCCCTTCTCTTGACGCGTTGCGATCACTTGCTCCCACCAAATGAGAACATAGTCTTGGAACTCTAGAGATGCCATGGCGATCTTCTTTTCCTTGTCGTAGTTGTGAAGGCGAAATATCTTGTCGACCTTCAACGCCCATGAAAGGTATTCTTCGGGATCATTTCCACTGGAGAATGTAGGCATGGTGAACTTGAGCTTGCCGTAGCGCTCCTCATTGCGTTGTCGGCGGTTGCGATGACGCTCTTGCCGTGGAGGTGGATCTTCTAGCTCAGCCTCGTCGTCGTGTTCATCTTGATTGACTTGACGTGGTTGCCTTGGGATTCGTGCACGGTTTCTCATCTCTTGGTGCTCCTCAAGTCGTGCGGCTTCTTCTTGTTCGCGCACGCGACGGTTGCGTTCGGCGACGTTGTGATTTGCTTCGCGTAGGGCACGTTGAGCTTCAAGAGCTTGCTCGTCATGACGTTGTCGTTCTTGGTGTAGGGCGTCGTCGTCTTGGTGTACTTGACGTTGGCGTTGTGGAACTTGATCTTGGTTCCCGTTGGCTTGTGCTTGCCGCTTTTGTCGTGCGCGATCTCGAAGGCGGTCTTGCAAACCATTGCCATGGAATGGGTTTCTTGAAGCTTGCCGATAGTCATGGTCTTGGGAGCGACGAGAGCGTGCTCGTAGAGGACTTGCATCCGAAGAAGTGTCCGAAGAGTGTCGGCTCGAATGGCGCCGTCTTGATCTTGATGACGACGAAGTGGAAGAATCACGGTGGAGCATCATGGTCCGGAACTCGTCCATTTGCGATGATAACTTGTCATCAATGGTTTGTTGAAAGTCGGAGGCGAGTTGTTCGATGCGTTCGCCCAATGCTTCGCTCTCTTGATGTAATGCTTATTGGATGCCAAAGAGGTGAGCCTTGGTGACGTAGTTGTTTGTTGCGTCATCTTGCTCATCGAAGAGTGGGTTGATAGAAGTGCTCGGCCTATCCATTAGTCTCAAACAAGTGTTAGTGGAAGAAAGAAACGAACTAGACCAATGTACCTTATCCAATGTTGACGATGGATCAATGATCACCCAATATGGTATTATGGAAATAGTGCAATTGGTACCGGATCATGTCAATCTTACACCTACACAAGTAAAGCTTTTGGAGGAGTTTGGTTAGGATGGTGGCACAAAATTTCTGCAATTGCAAGCAAGATATCAATAATGTTGAAAAAGATTCACAAGTTCGCAAGTGTAACGAGTAGACCAATAGCAATACGTAACACACGGAAACACACGCACGGATAGATAAATGAGGTCGTGCAACCAATAAATGAGCTCAAAATGTGGAATCCACGGAAAATGCTCTTGTTGCACAACACTAGAGAGACGCTAGCACGATTGCTCAATAGGCGGATACGAACTTGTGCACAACCTATAAGAGACAAAACATAATGCTTCCTATCTAACTTATGCTATGTATGTATGATTCCCGGTGAACTTGTCACAATGATCCAAGATGATCAAATATGCTATGTAATGTGATGATGCTATGGCTATTGCTTACAAACTTGTTGCTCTTTTTCTTTTGCTTAAAAGCTTCTCTTCTTTTAATTGTTTCCTTTGGCCACTTATGCGAAATGCTCGTACGAAGATAGCAATGATGTATATGCGGGAACAAAATTTTGGCACAAGAGTTGATATGTATATGTATGCACGCTATGATAGCTATGCGGCTCGGTATCACTAAAGTGCACAAGTAGCGTTGCCGGCAATACTCAAATGGCTAGTCTCGTAGGAAAGCTACGCAAAAGATGGTCTCGGGGTTCACAATGTAATGGCAAGGGTATGACCAAGATGTCGTCGATGTTACCGTCCTTGCTTACGGTTAGGGTGTCACGATGGTGAAGATGGTCGTTATCGATGTCGAAGTTCGGGGCGATGATGAGCGGCGGTGATATCGTTGACGAACCATTACTAAGTAGCCGAAACACGTTAGGAAACGGCAAAATTCGTGGCTCAAAATCTCAAGTGGCATGAAGGTGGTGGTATGCGGAAGTCGGTGGTGGAGTGGCTCAAGGGGTTGCGGAAGAAACGGTGGGAAAACGGCGAAAATCGATGAAATTGTGAGCTGTTGGCGTGCTGGTGCACAGGGGCCAGATGTCCGGGCCAGATGGCCAGATGTCCGGGGCGACGGATGTCCGGGCTGTCGGGCCGGATGTCCGGGGCTACAGATCCGCGGAAGATCTTGATGAACAAGTGGGGAAAAGAAAATTTCGGAGCAAAATCCGGACGATTTTGTGGATGGAAGGTGGGGAAAAGATGGGGAAAAGCTAGATCCACTCGAAACCAAGCAAATCCATGGTTCAAAATCAACAAAATATCATCAAACCAACAAATCACAAAAAAAATTGGGAGGGCTATTTTTGTGGGAATTTTTGAAATTGGGTAAAAACAACAAAATCGGGGCTAGAAAGTGGAGGGAAAGAACTCCAAAGTGTGAATCAACCTTGGCTTTGATCCAAGATGATGTAGGGTGGAACCCTAGATGGCGATCTTTTCACGCTTAGGAGGGGGAAAAGGAGGAAATCCACGAAGAACATGAGAAGAACACTCAAATCAACAAGATCCAAATCACACATGCACTAGATCCACATACGCATAGAGGGATACAAAGGTACAAATCCAACAAAGGAGGATACACGGTAGCTAGTTCATCCCGATCCGCGAAGGAGTCGAGGTCTTGATATCTGGAGTCGATCTTCTCACATGGGTCTCATGGAGGTCTTGATCTCCATGGGAGAGGTACGGATGAGCAAACCTCTAACCTCAAAGAGCTATCTACTTTGCTAACCCTAGAGGGAGGGGGAGAGGTCCTTAAATAGTACCAGTACAAGTTAGGGCGGAAAGGGGACGGATACATGGCCAGAGGGGCAAAACATGCGGGCGTCGGGCCGGATGTCCGGGCTCCAGGCCGGATGTCCGGCGGTTCACCAGGGTTCCGGATGTCCGGGCTTGGAGCCGGATGTCCGCGCCAAAGGGGTCAACCTACGGGTGTCTTCTGTCGGCGGTGCCGGATTTCCGGGCGAGGGCCCGGATGTCCGGGGGTGCGGGTCGGATGTCCGGCGTCGGGGCCGGATGTCCGGTGCCTGGAGGCTTCTCTGCTGTATGCTGTAGGGCGGCTGCTGCTGCTGTTGCTCCCAGGGGCCGGATGTCCGGGCTTGGGGCCGGATGTCCGGACCCTGTAGGCCTCCGGTGACCGTCTTCGCTGGTCCTTTTCATCCGTGAACTTGCCGACTTGTCCATTGTTCCGGGCTTCTCCGAGAGGGTCCTCCTGGTACCTAAGCACACATAGCGTTTCAGAATGAGGTAGCATCCATGTCTCGCACGCGTCATATGGAAGTTCTGTAAGGAGTGATGTCACCTCGTTTTCGAGAGCTCTCGCACGTGCTCGGGTCATTGGTCCTCTTGGTGCTTGGGGTGACGTTGGTGGATCCATGGGGATGACCGTAGGATGCTCCGTATCTGCGATGGTGGTTGCGAAGTTGGCAATGTGGAAGTGGAGTTGAAGTCACCATCCCTAAGTAGTCGAAACACCTTAGGAGACACAAACCACAACTCAAACAACCTCAAATGCAACGGGGATCAAAATGGGTTAGGTTGCGGAAGTCTGTGGTGGTATTGCGGAAGTTATGGTGGAAGGCCTAGGCAAACTTGCCAAATTCTCAAAATTTTGATGGAGTCAAATGGTGTTGGAAGTATTTTTATGAGATGGTGGATGTCAATAGCTACAAAACGAGCTAAAGAACGTCAAAATCGGACTCCGGATGAATTAGTTATGGCCAAAACGGTGAAACGCAGGAGGCTGATGTTACAGGGGCCGGATGTCCGGGGTCAAGGCCGGATTTCCGGGGCCTCTGTCCACAAACTTGCGCGATTTTGCGCTCCAGGTGCCGGATGTCCGGCCTGGTGGCCCGGATGTCCGGCCCGACGATTCCAGATCTTGTTTGGGGCGGAAATAGATGATTCCAAGGTCAAAATTACATGGATTTCGTGGATGGAAATGGTGGGGAAGATGAGGGAAGCTAGATCCACTCGAAACACAGCAAATCCATGGATCAAAATCAACAAAACATCATCAAACCAACAAATCACAAAAAAATTGGTATGGCTATTTTTGTGGGGAATTTTCGAAATTGGGCAAAAACAACAAAATTGGGGCTAGAAAGTGGAGGGGAAGAACTCCAAAGTGTGAATTAACATGGCTCTGATCCAAGATGATGTAGGGTGGAACCCTAATTGACGATCTTTCACGATTTGGAGGGGGATTCCTACGAAGAACACGGGGAAGAACGGGAAGAAATCACAAGAGAAACACTCAAGAACAAGTCCAATCACACATCCACTAGACTAACAAACACATGGATCCACAAGGTACAAGAACAACAAAGGGAAATCGGTACAAGATAGAGTTCATCCCAAATCCTATGTAGGAGATGAAGTCTTGAATCCACTAGGGGATCTTCTCACATGCTCACATGGAGGTCTTGATCTCCATGGGAGAGGTCACTCTCTCTCTCAAGAGGAGTAGTGGTAGGAGCTAGGCTCAACTAGATGAGCCAATACTTTGCTACCCTAACTAGGAGGAGGAGGAGGTCTATATATAGTGCTAGTACAAGTTGGGGCGAGGTGAGGGGGTACACGGGCCGTAGGCCCATTACACTGTGCGCAGACAGGGCCGGATGTCCGGGCCTTCGAGGAGATGCCGGATGTCCGGGGCATGGGGCCGGATGTCCGGGCTGCTTCGGTCAAGCTACTGTATAGGAGCGCCGGATTTCTGGCAGGGGGGCGGATGTCCGGGCTGGGCCGGATTTCCGGGTTGGGGCCGGATGTCCGGGGCCTGTTGGTGCTCGTCGGCTGGGCTGCTGCTGTAGTTGCTGTCCTCAGGCGCCGGATGTCCGGGCCATGGGCCGGATGTCTGGCCGCTGTAGACGTTCAGCGGTTCCGCTCGTCGTGCTCCTTCATCCGTGTACTTAGGGACTTGTCCATCGTTCCGAGCATCTCCGAGAGGGTCTTCTCGGTACCTAAGCACGTGCAGTGTCTTTGCATTACGTAGCAACCATGTCTCGCATGAATGGAAAGGGGGAACATTTAGGAGCGGGTTCACCTTGTGTCCAACGGTGTATGCTTGGGGTCTCGTCGTATGTCCACTTGGGGCTTGGGGAGTAGTCGTAGTGTACATGGGGATGACCATAGGATGCTCCGCATCATAAATTCTCAGGTAGCAATGATCCCGAAGACTACCTCTCATGGGCATTGAAGGTCGACAAGATATTCCGTCTTCACAATTACGAAGAGGAAAAGAAGATCGCCATGGCATCTCTAGAGTTCCAAGACTATGTTCTCATTTGGTGGGAGCAAGTGATTGAACGACGTCAAGAAAAAGGCGAACCACCCATCACGACTTGGAATCAAATGAAGGATGTCATGCGAACTCGTTTTGTGCCTACACACTATAGCCGCGACCTCTTCAAGAAGCTACAACTCCTCAAGCAAGGCACCAAGTCGGTTGAAGAATACTACCAAGAAATGGAAATTGCCATGATACGAGCCAACGTCAAGGAAGATGATGAACAAACTATGGAGCATTTCTTGAATGGTCTCAACCATCCCATCAAGAAAATTGCGGACTTCCAACCGTACTCCAACCTCCTCGAGCTAGTGCATCAAGCCACCAAAGCGGAGCGACAAGTAGAAGAGGACTACAAGTACTCAAAGTTCTCTTCCAAGACCTACGGTTCATACACTCAAGCTTCAATGACTACAATGCCCCCCTCCAACGACTCGACCTACACCAAGCACCAATGACAAGTCAATCTCCAAGAACCCAATGACATCTTCGAGTCGTCCTACTTCAAGTTCATCCAAACCAAGGCCTTCGTCATCGACTACTACAACGGATGAATACAACCAAGACAAGTGCCATCAAATGCTTCACTTGCAAAGGCCGAGGCCACAAGTCATTTGAGTGCCCCACACGGCGCACCATGATCGCCAATGATGACGGCACCTACGACTCTATGAGAGAAGATGAAATGGAAGTACTTGAGCACGTGGCCATGCATCGCCAAGTAAATGAAGATGAAGACGCTCAAGTCTTTTGTGACACTGACCCGAGCCCCGCTCTTGTTGTCTCCAAGATCTCGACACTTCAACAACAACAAGAGGATGACCAACATTGCCATATCTTCCATACCAAAGCGGGTATCCAAAGACGTTCTGTCAAGGTCATCATCGACGGCGGAAGTTGCCACAATTTGGCAAGCGAAGAGCTATGTTCCAAGCTACAATTGCTCAAGAACAAGCACCCTCGCCCATACAAGGTCCAATGGTTAAGCGACTCCGGCACCATTCAAGTGGAGCACACCGTTCAAGTGTCCTTCAAGATTGGCGCATACGAAGACACCTTGGAGTGTGATGTGGTTCCCATGTCCGTATGCCATCTACTCCTAGGGAGACCTTGGCAATTCGACCGTGGCGTCATCCACAACGGACAGACCAATCAGTATAGCTTCAAGATGAAGGGCAAAGAGTACGTGCTTCGAGCCATGTCGCCAAGTCAAGTCATCCCCGACAAGCAAGCTTCAACCCATAGTGGAGAAACTAGTCAGAGAGCGAACCACCACAAAGAGAGTGAGCGCCACAAGCCAAAAATGAGCGATTCCACGATGAATGACAAGAAAGGTTTAGTGAGAGCCCATCGAGCGTTCTTCACTTTGTACTTGTGTGTAAAGATGAAGCGGTGAGGACTAATACTTCACGACATCTACCTTTGGTGCTGTCTCATCTATTGCAGGAATTCGCGGACGTTTTCCCGATGAGCTACCTCAAGGACTTCCTCCACTTCAAGGAATCGAACACCGCATCGACCTCATCCCCGGCGCACCTCTACCGAACAAGGCACCCTACCGCATCAACCCCGACGAGACCAAAGAAATCCAAAGGCAAGTGCAACATCTCATGGAGAATGGGTATGTACGCGAGAGCTTGAGTCCATGTGCCGTTCCGGTTATTCTTGTGCCTAAGAAAGACGGTAGCTATCGCATGTGTTCCGATTGCCGTCCAATTAATGCTATCACCGTATCGACACCCCATTCCACGCCTTGATGACATGCTAGATGAACTTAGTGGAGCCACCATTTTCTCCAAAATTGACCTTAAAAGTGGCTATTATCAAATTCGCATGCAAGAAGGTGATGAATGGAAAATGGCTTTCAAAACCAAATTTGGCTTCTATGAATGGTTAGTGATGCCTATGGGCTTATCTCAAGCACCTAGCACTTTTATGCGTGTGATGCACTATGTTCTTCGCAAATATATTGGCATTTGTGTTGTGGTATACTTTGATGACATTCTTGTGTTTAGCCAATCTCTTGAAGATCATGTCATACATCTTAGGGACGTCTTGCAAGTTCTTCGAGACGAGAAACTTTATGCTAACATGGAAAAATGCACTTTTGGTGTTGATAAGCTTGTTTTCTTGGGATTTGTAGTGTCCTCTAAGGGTGTTCAAGTTGATGAAGCTAAAATTGATGCTATTAAAACTTGGCCACAATCAACCAATTTGCTTCAAGTGTGTAGTTTCCTTGGCTTAGCCGGATTTTATCGACGCTTTGTGAAGGATTTTAGCACTATTGCATCACCATTGCACGCTTTGAGTAAGAAGAATGCACCATTTGTTTGGGGTCCATCCCAAGATACCACATTTCATGAGCTTAAGAACTTGCTTACACATGCTGCATTACTTGCATTACCCAACTTTGAGAAAACATTTGAAGTGCATTGTGACGCTAGTTGTAATGGCATAGGTGGCGTGTTAAAGCAAGAGAAGCGACCCATTGCATATTTTAGCGAGAAACTCTCTGGCGTGCAACTTAACTATCCCATTTATGACAAAGAGTTATATGCTTTATTGAAAGTCTTGCACGTGTGGGAACACTATCTTTGCCCTCGAGAATTTGTCATCCATACGGATCATGAGACGCTTAAATACCTTAAGGGTCAAACAAAATTGAGTAAGCGCCATGCCAAATGGAGTGAGTTCATTAAGTCTTTTCCTTATGTTATCAAGTACATCAAAGGTAAGGAAAATGTTGTGGCGGACGCTCTTTCCCGCAAGTGCATGTTGGTTACTCAACTTGAGTTGAATGTTATAGGATTTGAGCACATTAAAGACTTGTATGCGCATGATGCTTCATTTGCGATTCCTTATGCCAAATGCTTAACGCACAAAACTTGGGAGAAATACTATTTGAAGAATGATTATCTTATGCGAGCTAACAAACTTTGTATTCCCGAGTCTTCTCTTCATTTGCTACTTTTGCAAGAAGCTCATGGTGGAGGGCTCATGGGACATTTTGGACGCGACAAGACATGCGCCACGCTCTCCAAGAACTATTTTTTGCCAAAGATGTTTTGCGACGTTTCACGCTACACCAACTGGTGCTCTACATGCCGCAAAGCTAAGTCTAAAGCTCAATCCCATGGTCTATATATGCCACTTCCTATTCTGTATCACCCATGGGAAGATATTAGTATGGATTTTGTGCTTGGTTTGCCTCGAACTCAAAACGGCAAAGATTCGGTATTTGTTGTTGTGGACCGTTTCTCTAAGATGGCACATTTTATTCCATGTAACAAGATCGACGATGCTTCACATGTTGCAAATCTCTTTTGTAGGGAAATCTTGCGATTGCATGGAGTGCCCAAGACGATTGTATCAGACCGCGACGTCAAGTTCCTTAGCTACTTTTGGAAGACACTATGCGCCAAGCTCAGAATCAAGCTATTATTCTCTTCGGCATATCATCCACAAATCGACGGCCAAACGGAGGTCACCAACCGGACACTATCCACACCCCTCCGCGTGTTGATCAAGAAGAACATAACGGAGTGGGAGGAATGTTTGCCCATCGCTGAGTACGCAAATCGGGCAAGACATTCTACTACCGGCAAGTCCCCCTTCGAGGTCGTCTATGGCTTCAACTTGTTGTCCCCATTGGACATTCTACCGCTACCTCTACAAGAGAGCATCAACATGGACGCGAGTGCACGAGGGACATACCTCAAGAAGGTGCATGAAGATACAAGGCACACGATCGAGCGCCAAGTACAACGCCTCGCGACCAAGGTCAACATCAACAAGGACCCCATGGTGTTCAACCCCGGAGATCTTGTGTGGCTACACCTACACAAAGAACGCTTTCCCAACGAGCGCAAGTCAAAACTACTCCCTCGAGCCGACGGACCGTTCAAGGTGCTAGCACACTACAACGACAATGCATACAGGATCGACATCCCGCACGACAAGTACAACATGAGTGACATCTTCAACATCAAGGACTTATCTCCTTTCCATGGTGATGAGGTTTTCGATTAGGGGACGGATCTTTCCCAAGGGGGGTGGAGATGATGCGGAGCATCCTACGGTCATCCCCATGGACCCACCTCTGTTTCTCCAAGTGCCAAGAGGACTGATGACACGAGCACGTGCAAGAGCTATCGAGACCGAGGTGACATCTCTCCTAAATGACATTCCGTATGATCCACATGAGACATGGCTACTACCTCCATCCGGAATGCTATGTGTGCTTAGGTACCAAGAGGACCCTCTAAGAGAAGCCCCGAACAATAGACAAGACCCCAAGTACACGGATGAAGGAGCTCGGCAAGAGGAGCTGCTGTTTTGCTATAGCAGCCGGACATCCGCCCCCTGGACACTTCACCAACAGCGCCAGATCAGCAGACGTCAAGTCCCAGGATCCGGACATCCGGCCTCAGCCCAGAAATCCGGCCAGAGGCAACAATAGCCAGACAAAACCCAGGCCCTCTCAGCCCAGACATCCGGCCGACCCGCTGGACATCCGGCTCCTCGTGAGCCACCGGACATCCGGCCCCCAGCCCGGACATCCAGCCCCTGTCTGCGCACAGTGAACGGGCCAACGGCCCATGTACCCATCCAACTCGCCCCAACTTGTACTAGCACTATGTATAGACCTCTCCCTCCTCCATCTAGGGTTAGCAAAGGTTTTGGCTCTTTGAGATAGAGCTTTGCTCATCCACTACCTCTCCCATGGAGATCAAGACCTCCATGTGGGCATGTGAGAAGATCCTTCTAGGATTCAAAACCTCAACTCCTCCAAGGATTGGGATGAACTAGTTACCTTTGTATCCTCTTGTGTTGACTTTGGATCTTTTATCTAGTGCATGTGTGATTGGAATTGTGTCAATTGAGTGTTTGTTCTTGTGTTCTTCTCTCAATTTGCCCTTTTTCCTCTCCAAGTGTGAAAAGATCATCACTATAGGGTTCCATTCTACATTTGAAAGCCTAGTTTCTTAACCTCGTAGAAAAGAAGAGGGTGACTCATAATCAGAGGGATATGGGATAAGGAGTAAAAAGAGCCTTACATTCCGTTCCACAATCAATTCACCTATATAACTAAAGCATTTCTAGACTCGACTTCGGCCAGTTGGCTTTGTAATCCTATAGGCAGTCAGGCTCTGATACAAATGCTGTCGGGCCCCGATCCTAAGTCACACTGATCTAGCATATAAAACATCATATCACTTTGTGGCTTCACGCACGGTAACCCACGGTTACCGCGTTTACCTTGGCCGGGACCATTTGCGTCGTTTGGCTCACGTATATGATTGTGTTGATAGCATCCATATGACCGAGAATCTGGGTCGACATGACTAGTCAGAAACCAAGGTGGCACAAACGTACAGGGACAGACATACGTAACCCAGCAATGCACGTGTCGGTCAGCAGTGAGTGTAACCAAGTCGTAGCAAAGCCACAAGGACTATAGTAAACACCGCGTGACATTTCCCCGTAGGGACTGACACAGGAGCAAAGAAACATGTCGGTCAATCCATGTGTTCCGGAGCAGTAGAGAACTACCAGGGCTCAGTGGAAACACTAGGAGGCGTTTCCCTGTATGGAAGGCTACCAAAGCAGATACTATAGGTGTCGAATCCCACACATGCCAATGCATTTCAAACATACACACAATATGCACGATATGTGTAGAAACAACATGGCATCACAACATAACTCTATGACTCAAAGTATTTATTTAAGAGGCTTTGAAGAGCCATACATAACATAATATTACAAACATGGGTCTCATGACCCAACATACAAAGTCATAGAAGCAACGGAAGCATGAACATGTCTGAGTACAGACAACTATAAAAGAAAAGGCTGAGAAGCCTGAGTATCTATAAGACCCTCCATAGGAACCAGACCTCTGTCTAGGATTCCCAAGCTACTCGGTCAACGTCGAACTTCACATAGAAACCGCTAGTGAGACTAAGGTCTCCTCTGCAAAACATAAATTAAGCAACCGTGAGTATAAAGGTACTCAACAAGACTTACATCAGAACTATCTACTTATGCATCAGGTATCAATGAAGGGGGGTTGTGGAGTTTAACTGCAGCAAGCCAGCTTTAACTCAGTGGCTATCCTATACTACGACTACCAGTAATTTTTTTGAGGTAAGAGAGCGCACACGAGTCCACATAGTCACCACATCAATACACTACTATGGATCCTCTCCTGTCTCCCTACGAGAAGTCCATCCATAGCACTCACGCTTATCTTGCGCATTTTAGAGTATCCACTTAAAGTTGTCTATGAACCATATAAGTCTCCAAGTAGTCCATATCCGAGGACGCAGCTATTCGAATAGATCAGTTAACCCTGCAAAGGTGTACTTCCTCACACACGCTCTCACCACTTACCACCATATACATGTCATGTATCTCGACAACCTTCAAGCGGAAGCCTGGCGAGGGTATCGGCCACAACCTGACTAACCATGCAAGACTCTAGTCCAGGTTTATCGCCTATCTGAGGCTGAACCCACAAGGGAAGTCCGGCCGAAGTTTCCATCACGGCCCCAAACGATGTGAGCAGGATTCCCAAGTCCATCTCGAAGGATGGTACTATGCTTGGTACACCGTGCCACGTGCCTAGCCGTCACAAGTCCACCCCGTCAGGTAGTACTGCGCTTGGTATGGCCAATAGCACATCCTGCAAACACCAGAAACTAGTTGCAACTCCTGGACAAAGATCAAGGCGATTAATAAGTCGAGAGGGTCCATGGGTTTCGGGCCCAATGTGTGGTAGTAACTGTTCTTGGATAACATACATAGAAGTCAGTTCTTAAGGATGGTCTCAATGAGACAACCCAGCATGATGTAGGGTGAAACCCTATGGTGATGATCTTTTCACACTTGGAGGGGGAAAAGGGCAAATTGAGAGAAGAACACAAGAACAAACACTGAATTGACACAAATCCAATCACACATGCACTAGATCGACATACACATAAGAGGAAGATGCAAGATCCAAAGTCAACACAAGAGGATACAAGGGTAACTAGTTCATCCCAATCCTTAGAGGATTGAGGTCTTGAATCCTGGAGAGGATCTTCTCACATGCTCACATGGAGGTCTTGATATCCATGGGAGAGGTAGTGGATGGCTAGATCCACATGCAACACAAGAAATTCATGGATCAAAATCAACAAAACATCATCAAACCAACACATCACAAAAAAATTGGTAGGGCTATTTTTGTGGGGAATTTTTGAAATTGGGCAAAAACAACAAAATTGTGGCTAGAAAGTGGAGGGGAAGAACTCCAAGGTGTGAATCAACGTGGCTCTGATACCAAGATGATGTAGGGTGAAACCCTATGGTGATGATCTTTTCACACTTGGAGGGGGAAAAGGGCAAATTGAGAGAAGAACACAAGAACAAACACTGAATTGACACAAATCCAATCACACATGCACTACATCCACATACACATAAGAGGAAGATGCAAGATCCAAAGTCAACACAAGAGGATAGAAGGGTAACTAGTTCATCCCAATCCTTAGAGGAGTTGAGGTCATGAATCCTTGAGAGGATCTTCTCACATGCTCACATGGAGGTCTTGATCTCCATGGGAGAGGTAGTGGATGAGCAGAGCTCTATCTCAAACAGCCAAAACCTTTGCTAGCCCTAATTCGGAGCTAGGAGACGAGTATTTATAGTCCAAGGGGTAACTTGGGGAATACATGGGTTGTTGCCCTTTCACTGCGCGCAGGCAGGCCGGTCGTACCGCTGGGAGCTCAAGTGCCGGTTCCTGGAGGTGTTCGCGGAAGTAGGGACCGGTTGTACTGGTAATGCTGACGCTGGGGGAATAACCAGGGTGGTACCGGTCTTGCACCGCTTGATTACAGAACGTGGACTGGTAGTTGGGCGGTAGTGGACCGGTTGTACTGGTGGACCGGTAGTTGACCGGTTGTATTGGTATTTCTACGCTGGGCACAATCATCTCCAAGTCCTTGGTGTCGACCTTGCTCCATTCCTTATCCTTGGCTGATTCCTTGGTACCTGAGTATGCAAAGTGTCTCCGCTTGAGGTAGTAGCCATGTCTCATGTGATTCAAAAGGGAGTTGCGAGAGGAGAGATGTCACCCTCGGTCTCGATAGCTCTTGCACGGGCTCTTGTCATCGGTCCACTTGGTGCCTTGGGTGGTGATGACGTGTCCATGGGGATGACCGAAGGATGCTCCGCATCACAACACGTACTCCTACATGGCCTCTCATCACTACCTTTATGAAATCGTGTTCACACACTTAGCTCTCACACAGTAGGACATGAACACAACCATTCCAATTCATCGCCCAGACGGATCGGACCCGACACGACGCTAAGCATAGCAAGCACGGCAAGCAAGCATGGATGAGTAGTCACATCATGGCTGAAGCAATTCCTACTCATGCTAGTAGGTTTTACTATTTACTGTGGCAAAGACAGATCATGCAAAGGAATGGGTTCATGATGAGGAGCATCCTACGGTCATCCCCATGCACAGTACATCAACTCTCAGAGCCCCAAGTGGAACTACGACAAGAGCTCGAGCACATGCCATTGGACACAAGGTGAACCCGCTCCTAAATGCTTCCCCTTTCCATTCATGCGAGACATGGTTGCTACCTTACGCAAAGACACTGCGTGTGCGTAGGAACCGAGGAGACAACCATGGAGGAGCTCGAGGCATAGGACAAGTCCATACGGAAGCGGAGCGTGAAGTGCCTCAAGTGGAGTCGCCGCGGAGCTACAGCGGCCGGACATCCGGCAGGAGCCCGGACATCTGGCGCCACCAAACCAAGGAAGACCGCAGAAGAACAGACGCCAAGAGACTCAACCGCGGCCGGACATCTGGCCGACCCCCGGACATCCGGCGCCTGACAAGTCGAACATCCGGCATCGCCCCGGAAATCCGGCGCATGCTATCCCGAGGCATACAGAAGCTTGACCCGCATCGGGCCGGACATCCGGCCCCTGGCCAGACATCCGGCGACTCCTGTCGGAAAGGACATCCGGCGTCCCGCCCGGACATCCAGCACCCCTCCGCGCAGCCTTGGCCATTCGGCCGTGTAACCCCTTTCTCTCACCCCCACTTCGCCCTAGTCTATAAATAGTCCATCCTCCTCCTCTTGTTAGGGTTAGCATTGTGATAGCTCATTCATAGTTGAGCTTTGCTCCTACCTTCTCCTCTTGAGAGAGAGAGAGAGAGAGAGAGACCACTCCCATGGAGTTCAAGACCTCCATGTGAGCATGTGAGAAGATCCCACGGGATATCAAGACCTCGACTCCTCTTCGGATCGGGATGAACTAGCTACCCTATGTATCTCTTGTGTTGGATTTGGACCCGTGTAGCCCCTTATGTGTATGTGGATCTAGCACATGTGTGATTGGATCTTGTTGATTTGAGTGTTCTTCTTGTGTTCTTCTTGGATTTGCTCCTTTTCCCCCTCCTAAGTGTGAAAAGATCGTCATATAGGGTTCCACCCTACATCATCTTGGATCAGAGCCACGTTGATTCACACTTTGGAGTTCTTCCCCTCCACTTTCTAGCCGCGATTTTGTTGTTTTTACCCAATTTCGAAAATTCCCCACAAAAATAGCCATACCAATTTTTTTTGTGATTCGTTGGTTTGATGATGTTTTGTTGATTTTGATCCATGAATTTGCTGTGTTTCGAGTGGATCTAGCTTTCCCCCATCTTTTCCCCACTTTCCATCCACGAAATTCTCCTAATTTTGACGTTGGAATCATCTATTTCCGCCCCCAATTCGAAAATTTCCGCTCCTAACGAGATCTGGAATCGTTGGGCCGGACATCCGGGCCACCGACCGGACATCCGGGCCATCGGGCCGGACATCCGGGTCCCCGGCCGGACATCCGGCTCCTGGAGCGCAAAATCGCGCAAGTTTCTGGACATACAGCCCCGGATTTCCGGCCTGGACCCCGGACATCCGGCCCCTGGAGTTTTAGCCTCCCGTGTTTCACCGTTTCGGCCATAACTAATTCATCCGGAGTCCGATTTTGACGTTCTTTAGCTCGTTTTGTAGCTATTGACATCCCCCATCACATAAAAATACTTCCAACACCATTTGACTCCATAAATTTTTTGAGCATTTGGCAAATTTATCTCGGCCTTCCACCATAACTTCCGCAATACCACCACCGACTTCCGCAACCTAACCCATTTTGATCCCCGTTGCATTTGAGGTTGTTTGTGTTGTGGTTTGTGTCTCCTAAGGTGTTTCGGCTACTTAGGCACGGTGACTTCAACCCCACTTCCACATTGTCAACTCCGCTACCACCATTTGACATTTGCCGTTTGAGATTTTGAGTTCGCGGTTTTTCCGTTTCCTAGGGTGTTTCGGCTAACTAGGAATGGTTCAACATTGACATCACCGCCTCTCATCATCGCCACGGACTCGACATCGCCATTGTCCACTTCATCATCATCCGTCCTTGCTTACAAACGAGAACCCACCGACGGTAACTTCGACGACATCATTGTACATTCTCCTTGCCATTGCATTGTTAACCCCCGAGCCAATTTTGCGTCACTTGCCTACGGAGACTAGCCGTTGAGTATTGCCGGGCAACACTACTTGTGCACTTTAGTGATACACGTTCCGCATAGCTATCATTGCGTGCATATATCATCGTATCATCTCTTGTGTCATCATTTGTTCCCGCATATACAAAATTGCTATATTGGTTTGAGCATTTCGCATAGTGGCCATATCAAAAAAAAAGAGAGAGTGCAAAAAGCTTTTAAGCAAAGAGAAAAAGAAAGCAACGAGCTTGTAAGCAATAGCCATAGCATCATGCCACATTGCATATCATACACCATCATTGATCATCTTGGATCATTGTGTGCGAGACACCGGGAACCATACATACATAGTATACTTGGGATAGCAGTCGACACGTTTTGTTTCTATAGGTTGTGCACAAGTTCGTATCACGCCCAATAGTGCAATCGTGCTAGCGTCTCTCTAGAGTTGTGCAACACGAGCATTTTCCGTGGATATCACATTTTGAGCTCATTCCTTGGTTGCACGACCCCATCTATCTATCCGTGTGTGTGTTTCCGTGTGCCACCCACTTGCTATTGGTCTAATTGTTGCATTTGCGAATTTGTGAATCTTTTTCAACATTATTGACTCTTGCTAACAATTGCATCAAATTTTGTGCCACTATCCTCACCAAGCTACTCCATAAGCTTTATTGTGTAGGTGTGAGAATTGACAAGATCCGGTACCAATTGTGCTATTTCTATAATACCATATTGGGTGATCATTGATCCATCTTCAACATTGGAAAGGTACATTTGGTCTAGTTCTTCCCTTTATTCCACTCACATTTGCTCTAGTCTTGTGATGGATAGGCAAAGCACATCATCTCCGGTCTTCGACGACAACGACGGCGCGAACAACTACACCACCAAAACTCCCCGCTACGGACTACAGCGACAAATGCCAGGTGCACAAGATGCCTTGCGGGAGCGCATCGAGAACCTCGCCATCGACATACAACACTCCAAAGCGCGGAAAACAGACTACATCGATAACAAGTTGGACGCACAAATGGAAGAGTTCCGAGTCAAGTTGTCCAACTACAAGTCTTCTTCCCCTTCGTCATCTTCAAGGCGGCGGCGAGCAAGTCGCACATCTTCGGAGCGCCCATCCGCCGCAAGCACAATCCGACCACGTCCTCACCTTAGTGACGACCATCATCACGTTCAACATCCACATCGTCATGAAGGGCAAGTCTCCTACAAGCAACATGTGCGCGACGACGATGAACGTCACCATCAACACGAAGACGCTCGAGATGCAAACACCAACAAGTCCCAACAAGCTCTACATCAAGCTACGACCAACCTTCTTGAGCACAAGAGAAGACCGCGAGACGCGCGCCACCAAGACGAAGCTTCGGCGCCAAGTCCAAGGCGACCAAGTACAAATGAGGACGACCCTTCCATCTTCGGAAGCCCCTCAAGGAAGAAAGCCGAGCATGGGAAGCTCCCTCCGGTCATGGAGACGAGCAACGAGGTGCCACATCAATTGGGCCTCCTACAAGACGGCGACAAGACGATCGAGCATGGGCCATCCCCTTCGACCACGGCGGCGAGCACGAACCTCTTCGACAACATGAAGACGACGCCCACATGGGACTCCTACTCGGACTCAAGCTACGTGACCGCAAATGAGACCCTCTCTTTGGTCTCGGAGGAGAGCGATGATGTTGTAGGGTAGAGACCCTAAGTGAAGATCTTTTCACACTTGGAGGGGGAAAAGGGCAAATTGAGAGAAGAACACAAGAACAAACACTCAATCAACAAGATCCAATCACACATGTGCTAGATCCACATACACAAAAGGGATACAAGGGTCCAAATCCAACACAAGAAGGTAAAGAGGGTAACTAGTTCATCCCAATCCTTGAAGGAGTTGAGGTCTTGATGATGCTATGATGGGGATCCTTCCCTAGAAGGGGCCTTGAATCCACTAGGGGATCTTCTCCTTAGGAGGTCTTGATCTCCATGGGAGAGGTAGATGAGCAAAGTACTCTCTAGATCATATCATATCCTTTGCTAACCCTAACAAATGGCCTAGGTACGAAATATATAGGTAGCTGGAGGTGGGGGACGAGTGGAGGGGTGAAACAGGCAATCCACGGCCAGCCCCCTGTAGAGCCCGTGCGCACGGGCTAAGTGGACCCCGTGGGCACGGGGGTCCCGTGTGCACGGTACACGCCCGTGCGCACGGGGTATACAGCAGCTCCAGTGAGGGCCCGTGTGCACGGGGTCCAAGGGGCCCATGCGCACGGGTTGTCGAGAAAGTCTCTGGATAGCTCGTGCGCACGGGGTCCAGGGAGGCCGTGCGCACGGGGTCGTCTGTGCACTTCTTCTTCTTCCGGCTGCTGGTCTCCTTCTTCCGTGCGGTCCTTCTCGCTCCTCTTCTTGGACTTGGTGAGGTTCCTTAGCTCCTTGGCGAGGGTCGTCCACGTACCTAATGACACACGAGGTTCGACGGTGAGGTAGTAACCAAGTCCAATGGATATACATGTCAAGCTCAAAGAGGAGTGAGTTCACCTTATGTCCGATGGCATATGTGTGAGCTCTTGTCATAGGCCCACTTGGTGCTTGGTGAGTCGTTGTAGTATCCATGGGGATGACCGAAAGATGGTCCGCATCAGATGATTTTCCACACCCTATGGCATTCATCTTTGGAGGCGTTATGGATGAGGAGGTTGAGCATGGGACTACTCCCACAACCACGGCGGCGAATGAAGTTGAGTATGGAAACGTTTGCACCTACATCCCTCCGGCACCGATATATGACGAGATGACCCAATTGCCATGTGAGGAGAGCCACCACCACATGAGTGAGATGAGTGACTCCACCATATGTGACATTGAGTGCATTTCCTATGAGAGGATGAGAGTCACCACCACTAGCCCCACACATGAGTACATGCTGCATATCCTATGTGAGGTTGAGAGCCATCACCACCCTTTGAGTGATTCGACCAACCATATGAGTGAGCGCATCATAGCGGGAGTGAATGAGCCACAACACTTCGTGAGTGAGGTCGTTGATAGGGCATGTGAGGCCACTATGATTTCTAACGACTTACCCTCTACTCCAAGTGTGTTTCTTTGGTGCTAGATCTCCTACAAGATGAAGTGCCAATCCTCGACGAGTACATGCCTCCAATGGGCAATACGATGGCCATTGTGGACGATGATGCACCCCCCACATGGTTCCATCAAGACGACAATGTTGATCACGCTTTGATTTTTGCTACCTCACCTACACCACATGAGTGGAGCTCCAAAGGTAACATAGGTGATGGTGCTTCGCTTGTCCCACTAGCGGACTATCTTGACAATGATTGCTTGCATGATGTTGATCACCCTATGGATTCACCACATGCTATGTCTTCTACATACTTAGATATGCCACCCATTTATGATGTATGATGAGCATGTCGAATTACCTAGTTGTGATGATATATGCTCCATAGGATATCTTGTGACAATTCTATTGGTCATGTCATGTTTGACAATCCATTAACCTTGTCATATGCTATGAGTGAGATTTCCCATATGGCATCATTGCAAACTCACCGTAGTAACTATGCATATCCAATTAAAATCAATCCCATTTGTACTTATGGCATAGATGACAAGGTCATGGTCATTGGAATTTGCTTCTCTTGTGATGATATTGCTATGCTCCCTTTGCATCATTTGTGCAATTCATCTACTATGCCATGCCATGAACATAATTGTAGATCGCATGATTCCATCCCTTGTGTGCACCATATGCTTCACATTCATGACAATGCTCTAGATATTACTCATGATGCATTACACCCTTTGAGTCTCCATTATGCTATACATAACAACAAACCTATCATGATGGATGACATATTTGTATATCATGCATCTCATTTATTTGAGCATTGGATATTTTGCGCTAACCGACACATGCACGTGCGCATCATAATGGATGATGTGTACATATACCACACGCACACAATTTTCCCTTTGCCTTTGTTTTGTGTAGGAACTCATGCATATTTGTCAACTTCACAATCCCATGAGTTGACGAAACGAGCTCTTGAGAGCAACGATGCTTTGGGATTCCTTGGAATGCTTCTCCGACCGTTTCCTTCGTGCAAGGACTACGCGCTTTGCGTTTACTTGGCTCTAACACGGCTATGGGCTATTTACCACTTGTCACCTTATGCTCATTTTACCGTGTTCACTTTGCATGTTATGCCTCCTTCTATGCCTTTGTCATGCAATTGTGACCCTTGCTTGCATCTACTCATGATTCACCATTCTACTATTACTATGTGTATTTGCATGCTTGGTGGAGATACTTGTTGCTATTGCCATGCTCTATGTGTGCCCTATGCTATTGTTGCTTATTGTGTTGGGAGAGTCATGTTGTTCAAGTGCTATTTACATAGGACTTCTTGCCAATACAATGATGATACTTTGCTCCTATCTTGTTTTCATGCTTGTGATATGTCATGTGCATTATGTATGCTCACTATTTGCACACATGACATGATTGCCATGATTACCTATAGTATGTTGCATCTTCACACTACTAGCTTGCATGACTTGATTCATATGATCACTTGCTTTGTTACATCACCCATGATTCATACTTGCTCGTTTCATTGGGTTGATGACTTATATGTTCATGCCTCTCACATGATTTATTTTGATCATTGTCAATTGTCTCCGTTAGTTGCATCTCTCATATCCACTTGTAATGAGTGCAACCATGCTATGCTTATTGATCTTGGAGACTTGGACATCTTACTTGTGATGCATGCTTGTTTGAATGAGCTTAATGTCTTTGGTTGTACTCGCATCATATGTTTCCATGCCATGCCACACTCTCTTGTCCCTTCTTATGATAAGAATGATGATGACTCTTGTTGGGTATCTTACCACACGAATGATTGGTTTTGCATTCATGCTAACCTCATTTGTTTTTCCGGGTGTTTGTCATGTTCTTTCGTTTTGAAGAATTCACAAGGCGGTGCCGTGATGAGACATATTGGTCATGCGAAGGCGTACACGATGCGCGACACCAACATTTTTGACAAACTCATAAAGGTGAACTCCTTCCCTTTGGGCCACCCTCACATATACATATCGAATGGGCCACACTTTCATTCGTGTTTGCTCCTTGTTGTCTACATGATACATCTATTGGATGGAGGACCGACATTGGAGATGGGCCCTATGGACCTTCAAGTTGAGGAGCGCTCGGAAGTAGCGGATGCACCACCGGACAACGACTCTTGCCACGACATCGGGCAATGGTATGCCATTAAACTTTTGCCATATTGCACCGACACTTCCATATTTGTTGATGAGCATGCTAATTGGACACATCACACCCATGACAAATTTGCACCTTATGCATGGATTGACTTCCATTATGATTGCCTTGTTGCATCTTGTATTCCCATGTCATCCATGATATATGAGCTTGTGCACTTTCTTAGCAAATTTGTTGTGATCTACCTTGATGGCATATTCATACATAATGATCACATTGTCCACCGTCAATTGCATGACATCATCATCATTTTGAACACCACTTGCCATGTTCATGCTCTTGATAAACCATCACTTTATGACATCATTTTGCACAATGGTTGCATTAATCACTTTCACAACACCTTTGTGTGCACACCAAATGAATTTGCTCACATACATGCTTTACATCTCATTCTATATCATTTTGTGAAGTTTCATGTGCCTTGTCAAAAACATTCTTATCGGACGACCTCATGCTTACTTGATGGACACCTTGTGTGCGCTAAACATTGTATTTCCAAGTGTACCTTGTGTTTGCTCCTTTTGCATGTATACCCTCTCGGAGACACTGTGGAGCACTTGGATCACACCATGACATACACTACGTCCTCCTACAAGTCCATCTACGACAACCGTTTCCATGGTGATGAGGTTTTTGATCCGAGGGCGGATCTTTCCCAAGGGGGGGGGAGATGATGCGGAGCATCCTACGGTCATCCCCATGCACACTACAGCAACTCTCAGAGCCCCAAGTGGAACTACGACCAGAGCTCGAGCACATGCCATTGGACACAAGGTGAACCCGCTCCTAAATGCTTCCCCTTTCCATTCATGCGAGACATGGTTGCTACCTTACGCAAAGACACTGCGTGTGCTTAGGAACCGAGGAGACAACCATGGAGGAGCTCGAGGCATAGGACAAATCCATACGGAAGCGGAGCGTGAAGTGCCTCAAGTGGAGTCGCCGCGGAGCTACAGCGGCCGGACATCCGGCGCCACCAAACCAAGGAAGACCGCAGAAGAACAGACGCCAAGAGACTCTACAACGGCCGGACATCCGGCCGACCCCCGGACATCCGGCGCCTGACAGGCCGGACATCCGGCATCGCCCCGGAAATCCGGCGCATGCTATCCCGAGGCATACAGAAGCTTGACCCGCATCGGGCCGGATATCCGGCCCCTGGCCAGACATCCGGCGACTTCTGTCGGGCCGGACATCCGGCGTCCCGCCCGGACATCCGGCACCCCTCCGCGCAGCCTTGGCCATTCGGCCGTGTAACCCCTTTCTCTCACCCCCACTTCGCCCTAGTCTATAAATAGCCCATCCCCCTCCTCTTATTAGGGTTAGCATTGTGATAGCTCATTCATAGTTGAGGTTTGCTCCTACGTTCTCCTCTTGAGAGAGAGAGAGAGAGAGACCACTCCCATGGAGTTCAAGACCTCCATGTGAGCATGTGAGAAGATCCCATGGGATATCAAGACCTCGACTCCTCTCCGGATCGGGATGAACTAGCTACCCTATGTGTTGTAGGGTAGAACCCTAAGTGAAGATCTTCTCACATGTCTACAGGATAGGGCAAATCTACTGGACACCCCGTGCGCACGGGCCCCCTGGACCCCGTGCACACGGGCCTCGCCGCTGTAGAACCCCGTGCGCACGGGACCCCGTGCGCATGGGCCCCACTTACCCCGTGCGCACGGGGTGTCCAGTAGATTTGCCCTATCCTGTGGGCACGGGGTCTCGAGGGCCCGTGCGCACGGGGTCGCCTGGGAGGTGTTGTTTCCTTTGGTAATTCTTCCTCCATCGCCCTCGTGGTCTTGGCTTGGTTCCCCTTGGCCTTGGCGATTGTCCTTAGCCTCTTGACGGTCGAGTCCATCATTCCTAATGATACACAGAGTTCCTTTGTGAGGTAGCATCCAAGTTCCATCCATATCCATATGAAAGTTGTAAAGGAGTGAGTTCACCTCGTTCTCGATGGCACGTGCGCGAGCTCTTGTCATAGGTCCACTTGGTGCTTGGTGAGGTGGTGAAGTATCCATGGGGATGATCGAAGGATGCTCCGCATCATCTTCCCCCCCTTGGGAAAGATCCGCCCTCGGATCAATATCTTCATCAGCATGGTAGGGGGATAGATCCTTGACGTTGAAGGTGTCGCTCACGTTGTACTTGTCTCGCGGGAGGTCGGTCTTGTATGCATTATCGTTGATGCGTGCTAGCACCTTGAATGGCCCATCGGCGGGAGGTAGAAACTTTAACTTACGCTCGTTGGGGAAGCGATCTTTGCGAAGATGTAGCCACACGAGATCACCGGGGTTGAACACCATGGGGTGTTTGTTTGCGTTGAGCTTGTTGGCGAGTCGTTGTACTTGGCGTTCTATCGTGAGCCTTGTGTCTTCATGCACCTTCTTGATATATGTTGCTCTTGCGCTTGCGTCCAAGTTCGCGTGCTCTTGTAGTGGTAGCGGTAGGATGTCCAATGGCGACAAAGGGTTGAAGCCATAGACCACTTCGAAGGGAGACTTGCCCGTGGTAGAGTGTCTTGCTCGATTGTAGGCGTACTCGGCGATCGGAAGGCATTCTTCCCATTCCGTTAGGTTCTTCTTGATCAACACGCGAGGTAGTGTAGAGAGCGTCCTGTTGGTGACTTCCGTTTGACCATCGGTTTGTGGGTGATAGGCCGACGTGAAGAGGGGAGACGGGCATGAGCTCACGGTGAGTCGGTAGGGCAACTCACTGGGCTCGAGGAATCATGGACGGTGTGGTGGCGTTGTTGGCGATCTTGGAGGCCGGAGGTTGAAGATGATGTCGATGGCGGCGTTGCAGGGCCTCCCGCGATGCGTGGCTTGGCGGAGACGGCATAGAACGGCGAGGCGGAGCTCTGCGAGAGAGCGAGGGGGTGGCGGTGGCTGCGTCGAACGACGACGGTGGCGATGGTGGCGCTCGGGCGCGAGGTGCAAAGCGAGAGGGAGGAGGGGATAGGCACGGGAGAGAGATGGATAGGGTTGAGGGGGCTGTGGGCATCTCCGTGGCACGACGGGAAGGCTCAGGGCGCCCTGGGGAACCAGAAGGTGGCTTGGGCGCGTGCGCGCGCGCTCTAGCCACGCGCCTCTGTCCTTCTGGTAGAGGAGGAAGACGACAGGGGAGGAAGTGGGTTGGGCCTGGCAGGCTGGCCACTGTAGCAGTTAGGCAGGTGAGTTCTTCTTTCCTTTTTATTCTTTCTGTGTTGTAATTTCTGTAGTTTGTTTTAATTTAGTTTCTGCACTAAATCATTTTAGTTGCTTCTGAAAATATTCATGGATGCAATATGGACTAATCGAAAGCCCCACATTGATTTGCAGAATTATTGGAGCTATAAAACTATTTATAGGATTTATTTGCTCCAACTCAAATACAATATGAATTAATTCAAAGCCCATAAATCCCATGGATAAATGTGCATCATTTTTGGTAGGGGCTTTCACCTTTTTCCATAAATCATGAACATTTTTAAGGGCATTTTGGGTTCATTGAAAAAGATTTTATTTGAACCTAGTTGATTTAATTTAGTGCTAGGGTTTTATCATCCCCATTTCAACTTTAAAATAAATTTAACATGATGCAACACATGAAAGGCTAGCCTAGTGCATACCAGACGAGGGATGTGACAACTCGCCCCCACTCAAAAGAATCTTGTCCCGAGATTCAGGAGTCGGCGGAAAGAGTGTGGGGTACTCAAGTCGAAGACGATCTTCTCGCTCCCAGGTAGCTTCTCTCTCAGAATGATGTGACCACTGAACCTTGAGAAACTTGATGTTCCGACGTCGAGTGATACGCTCTGCTTGATCAAGAATACGAATAGGGTATTCTTGATTCATGAGGTTATCTTGGAGATCAAGCGTTTTGTGGTCCACTCCGCGGATTGGATCCAATAAGCAACGCCCGAGTTGAGAGACATGGAAGAAATCATGAACTCGGGAAAGATGTGGGGGTAGTTCCAACTGGTAGGCAAGCTCTCCTCGTTTAGCGAGAATGCGAAAAGGACAAATGTAACGAGGAGCCAACTTGCCCTTGATACCAAAACGATGGGTACCCTTCAAAGGAGTAACCCGAAGGTAGGCCTTTTCATCAACCTCATAAGTTACTTCCTTATGACGACGGTCATACTGGCTCTTCTACGAGACTGAGCTGTCTTGAGATTCTCACGAATGATGCGAACTTGCTCTTTTGCCTCCTGGATCATATCCGGTCCAAAGAACTGTCTTTCCCCTGTTTCTGACCATTTCAAAGGTGTTCGACATCTCCGTCCATAAACAATCTCGAAGGGTGCTTTGAGGCTGGATTGGTAACTGTTATTGTAGGCAAACTCGGCGAAAGGAAGACACTTCTCCCAATCCATACTGAATGAGATAATGCAAGCTCTAAGGATGTCTCGAGAATCTGGTTGACCCTTTCCACTTGACCACTTGACTGAGGGTGGAAAGCGGTATTGAAAGATAGATTGGTTCCCATGACAGTCTGGAAACTCTCCCAAAATCGAGAAGTGAAAAGACTTCCACGGTCTGAATTGATCTCTAGTGGAACACCATGAAGTGACACTATTCGAGAAATATATAAGTCAGCTAACTGACTAGCAGTGATACTCTCTCGAACAGGAAGAAAGTGAGCCACTTTGGAAAGACGATCAATGACCACAAAGATAGCATTATTCCCCTTCTTGGTCTGGGGAAAATCGGTGATGAAGTCCATACCAACTTTGTCCCATTTCCACTCAGGAATAGCTAAAGGCTGAAGGGTGCCAGCAGGCCTCTGATTCTCTGCCTTAACGCGACGACAAATGTCACAGTTAGCAATGAATTCAGCGATTTCGCTCTTCATCCTAGTCCACCAGAACCTCTGGCGTAGGTCCTGATACATCTTAGTACTACCGGGATGAATCGTGAGAGGAGATTCATGAGCCTCCTTAAGGATCAATTGCTGCATCTGCTGACTCTTGGGAACCACCAAGCAGTTCCCAAAGTAAACAACACCTCGATCATCCATAGAGAAACAACCAGCAACACCCTTGGAAATATTTTTCTTGATCCGGGAGATTCCTGTGTCATGCTTCTAGACTTCTATGATCTGATCCTCAAGAGTAGGTATCACCACCAAAGTAGAAAGGGATCCGTGAGGAGCAATGTGAAGGTTAAGCTTACAGAATTCCTCATGGAGAAGTGGTTGACATTGTTGCAACATGAGATTGTTGCAGTAGGACATACGACTTAACGCATCAGCCAGGACATCGGCCTTTCCTGGGGTGTAAGAAATTCCCAAGTCATAATCCGTAATCAGCTCTAACCAACGTCTCTGCCTGAGATTTAGATCCGCTTGGGTGAAGATATACTTGAGACTCTGGTGATTGGTGTAAATCTCGCAACGGTTACAAAGAAGGTAATGTCGCCATGTCTTAAGTGCATAGACTACGGTTGCAAGCTCTAGGTCATATGTAGGATAATTATCCTCATGTGGATGCAACTGTCGAGATGCATAGGCAATCACATGGTGATCCTACATAAGAATGCAACCCAGTCCCTGCCACGAGGCATCGCAATAGATAACAAAGTCCTTAGAGAAATCCGGTGTCACAAGTATGGGAGCAGAAGTCAGGCGTCTTTTCAATTCCTGGAAACTGTGCTCGCACTGTGGGGACCACTCAAAGTTTTTATCTTTCTTGAGGAGTTCAGTAAGAGGCTTGGCAATTTTGGAGAAGTTCTCCATGAAGCAGCGACAATAGCTCGCTAATCCTAGAAAACTTCTAACTTGCTTAACTGATTCAGGTGGAGTCCAATTAAGGACGGCCTGAACTCTCTCGGGGTTGACAGCAATGCCCTTTCCAGAGATCACGTGGCCTAGATAGGTCACTTCTAGCAACCAAAATTCACACTTAGAGAACTTGGCATAATGGCGGTGCTCTCTGAGTTTTTCTAACACAAGTCTGAGATGCTCAGCATGTTCTGCTTCATTCTTTGAGTAAATAAGTATATCATCGAGGTAAACCACGACGAACTTATCTAAGTAGTCCATGAAGATCGAGTTCATCAAGCGAGAGAAAGTGGCCGGAGCATTGGTTAGACCAAAGGACATGACGGTGTACTCATATTGGCCATAACGAGTGACAAAAGCTATCTTAGGAATGTCCCCGTTCTTGATCTTGATTTGATGATAACCTAACCTCAAATCCATCTTGGAAAAAACCGAGGATCCAGCGAGCTGGTCATACAGATCATTGATTCTGGGGAGCGGATACTTGTTCTTTATTGTGACCAGATTAACGGGTCGATAATCTACAACCAGATTAACGGATCCTCTCTAAATTCTCTCATGTCTTCTTTGGTGGCTAATATAAGCAAACTAGGCACTCTCGCACTTTTCGTTATATTGTCACTCACGGCTATTACATTGTTCTCTCGTGCAGGTGGCTGTTCGATATTCACTTCTGTTTTCTGACGAGACTCATTCACAATTTGCTGCGGTGACATAGGCTGTAGATTTATTTTCTTGCCCTTGAACTCCAAGTGATAAGTGTTGGCTCGGCCATTGTGTTGCACATGGCGATCATACAGCCATGGCCGACCCAACAATAGATGGCAAACAGTCATAGGAACCACATCAAACTCAATGGAATCCTTGTATGGTACTATCTCAAAATTCACACGCACCATATAATTCACCTTCATCTCTCCATTGTCACTCAGCCATTGTATGTAGTATGGGTTTGGATGAGGCAAATACTTCAAATTCAGCTTGGCACATAATTCTTTGCTTGCAAGATTGCGGCAGCTACCTCCATCAATAATTACTTTGCAAGCTTTGTTTGGACCAACTAGTGCTTTTGTTTGGAACAAATTACAGCGCTGGGAATCAGCATGTGGCTGCACACTAAGAGCACGCTGTGATACAACAATAGTAGGTGCTGGAGAAGCAAAAGCATCCATGCCGACCTCACTAGTATAATCATCGTCATCGGAAGCATAAGGATCAGCATCATCTCCAGTCTCATACTCGTTGTCATCATTAACAATCATCACTTTTCTGTTTGGGCACTCTCTCTTGAAGTGTCCCTTGCCTCCACATGTATGACATAGCATATCTCGATTACGGGCTGTAGACATGTTGGAACCTGAGCTAGCAACAGGCGCAACAGGTTTCTTGGATTGTGAAACAGTGGAGGCTGGTTTTGTTGCAGAAGAAGAGGGGCAGCTGGCAGCGCCCTCACTAGCCGTGTAAGGGGGCGGCTGTGTTCTGTTGGAGAACCGCCCAGCTGTAGTATAATGGCCTTTAATTTGAGCTTCTTCGGCCAACTGGGACTCAGCTTCTCTTGCATGATGGAGCAGCTCGTTCATTGTATTGTATTGGTGATGCCGAACAATACTCGTGATGTTATATTTCAGCCCATGGAGAAAACGTTGCATAGTCATCTCAACAGATTCTCTAACTCGTGCACGCTGCAGCAACATCTCCATCTCCATTTAATATGCATCAACCGTCATGGAACCTTGCTTCAATTGTGTCAATTTATCATAAACTGTCCGCAAGTAATTAGTGGGGACAAAACGAGCTCGCGTGATCTCCTTCATATTGCGCCATGTAAAGAATAGGTAACTCATTGTCTTCTCGTCTTTCGCGCATAATGCTATCCCACCAACGCAAAGCATAACCATCAAATTCTGAGGAAGCAAGCTTGATCTTCCTATCTTCAGTGTAGTCATGCAAACGCCATAATTTCTCCATCTTGAGCTCCCAAGTGAGGTACTCTTCTACATCAGTGGAGCCTTCAAATCTGGGAATTGTGAACTTAGGCTTGCCCAAGCCATCATCCTCCTGAAGTGGGACACGCCGAGCACCAAGTGGTGGTTGGCGACCCTGCCCTTGAAAGCCACGCCCCCGGCCATTATTGCCCATCATGTTTTCATTGTCTCCATGGACACTATCATCATCTCCATGGCCTTCATGTTGGCGTTGCTCAATAGCGACACACAGCCCATTGACTGAAGTTGTCAATTGTTGTATGCTTGTTTGGAGAGCATTGACTTGTGTTTGCATAGCATTGACTGTAGTTTCAGTTGCATCCACTTTCATTTGTATAGCTTGAATATCAGCATCAATATTGTCAGTGGATCTATTGATAATCCCTGTCAAATGATCGCGGAGAGCTTCATATTCCCTCCATGTAACAGTAGCATCACCAGCCTTTTTCTGCATCACATCAACACCACTCTCAGACATGTATGTATGTATCGGAGTAATGCTCGTGTTGCAATGCACAGGGAGAGATGCTAGCAAAAAGCTCAAAAACAGGGCACAAGATTGCTCAATTCTACAAGTGCAAACAGCAAGATAATACAAATCCAACACTGCAATAGATAGCAGCAACTTCCGGCCACTGTTTCTCTCTTTTCTCTCTTTCTCTCTGTTTTTTTTTCTCTCTTTCTTTTCTTTCTTTCTCGCTGTTTTTTTTCTCTCTCCTCTTTTCTTTTCGGCCACAATAGGTCGCACCGCGGGATTTTTTTTTCAACACGGCAGAAACAATTGCACAAGAAAAACCCTAAGCAGAGCAGCCCGATGAGCACAAGGAGAAGCTAGTCTCAATAGGTAAGTTCCTACGCAAAGGAGAGATTGGCTTGTCTATGGCTCACAAAAGGAAAGACTCGATTTAACTCGGACTGGAAAAAGGAAACCTAAAAGAAAACGCTAAAGGAAAACCCAACTGACTCGGATTGGGGAATCCTAACCGACGGAAACTTGACTCGGACTCTGTAGCCGACTCGAAGTACACCAAGATCACGACGAGAACCAGGACTCGGACGAACACAAGAACAAAAAGACTCGGATCAGAACAAAACCCTAGACGCCTACTAGATGACTCGTACCAGAAAAAAAAGTAACGCAAAAAGAACAAACGACCAGCAACTAAGACTCGCGAACTAGTGCTATCTAAGGCTATGGCGACTTGTAAACCCTAATCTTTTTGTGAGGCTTTTTCTGTATAGGACGAAAACCAAAAACAAATCTACGGGGATGAATTGCTCACCGAGGAAACTCTGGAAATCTGATACCAAGATGATATGGGGTTGCCCGATCTTCTCAGTGAGCCAGCGATGGTGGTGATGATGGTAGTAGATAAATAGCTTGGCGGTGATGAACTCTCCTCGTTCGATCCCTGATGCCAGTGCAACAGCTCTCGACCCTATGGATATTCACAACTCCACGCTCTTGCGCAACGTAGCCGTCGACCACGAAACGGTATAATTGCAATTCACTAATTCCCAATGGAACAGCAGATTACACTCAACTTGTAGTTCAAATCTCTAGATCGATACAAATCGGAGATGCAATTTCAGATGAATGCTTGATAGCAAGTTCAACGAAACTAGGGTTTAATTTTAACGTGGTCTAATCTCTCCTATACGCCTAGAGAGGTATTTAAGGGGTGAGGTGCGGCTGGCCTTGTGGCAGCCGACCTGGACCAGAACTCAACTTGGTTCGACCCAACCAATTAAGATACAAACTGACCCATGTTGGGTTCAACCATATGGACACGCAGGCCCAACACACTATGGCGCGCGGCAGCATATGTGGTGGCGTGCCAGGTACTCCTCACGTGGTGTTCTCCTTGCAAGCTTGAGCGCCGGCCTCCCTCTCCTCCCTCGCGCTCCCTTCCTGCTTGTACTCCACGTCTAGCTCCACATGCTGCTTCTCCTCGCTCCCTTCTGCTATGCCTTCTTCTCCAATGAATCTGATCATACAAATATACAAAGACTTAGGCAGTAAACAATTCTCATTAAGAAAGTAATCAGATTCTATTAGGAGCAAATTCACCTGTTGTTCTATTAGCTTTGCACGGGCTCTTGTAACAGGTCCAATTCTGATTTCATCATTGGGCTTCTTCTTTGCAGCAATTGGTTGTTCAACATCATGAAGTGGAGATGGAACAATAGTAGGGATGTCCGCATCAGGAATATGAGAGGAAGAACAAGGAGAACACCAAGAACTCCAAGATCTAGATCCAAGGGGTTCCCCTCACATAGAGGAGAAAGTGATTGGTGGAAACGTAGATCTAGATCTCCTTTCTCTTTTCCCTCAAGAACTAGCAAGAATCATTGGAGGGATTGAGAGATAGCAAGCTCGAAGAAGGTCAACAATGGGGGGCAAACACGAGCTAGAAGGATCGGGTCCATTGGGGAAGAAGACCCCCTTTTATAGGACCCCACGAATCTGCCCGTTATGTTGCAGAAAAACACGGGAGCGGTACAACCGGTCCAAGGACCGGTACAACCGCTTTTTGCGGGTTCCCCTGAAGCAGAGTACCAGGCGGTACAACCGGTGGAGCCACCGGTAGTACCGGTCGGCCGGAGCCAACCAGGAACTACCGCTCCACCACCGCCCAACAACCGCCTCTCATACAGAAGGGGTTCACCCCATAGCGGTGGTTGGGGCGGTGGTTGTGCCGGTGCAACCGCCAGACCAGCGCTCCTGTGGTGGCTAAGTCCGGAGCGGTACAACCGCTCCGGACACCGGTAGTACCGGTTCGCCTTAGCCGTCCGGGAACTACCGGGCCACCACCGCCCAGCCACAGCTCCAATACAGAAGGGAGTCCGGTAGTGGAGCGGTGCTGGGCCGGAACAACCGGTCAAGCGGTACAACCGCTTTTACAAGCGGTACAACCGCTTTTACAAGCGGTACAACCGCTCGGAACAAGCAAAAACACCGCCACAGAGAACAGAGGATACAATAAAACCTGAACTGCCACAACTTCTGCAAATGAGCTCCGAATTGAGCAAACTCAAGCTTGTTGGATAGACGACGACGAGTACTATCCAAACAGCGATGTGAAACCTCTATGATATAGAGATGTGAAACCTCTATCAGTGATGATCCGGCAGTAGAGATATGCCTATGATATAGAGATGTGAAACCTCTATCAGTGATGATCCGGCATAAACCCCAACATCGAGAACATACTAGAAGAAGTAAACGAAATCCGTTCTCGATGAACTTGAGCTTGTCATGAAGGTGACCAAAAGCTCAAAGACTCCCAAAGCAAAAAGCCAAACAAGAACCAAGAAAGATGATTCAAGAATGCAATGGTTTGAGCTCTCTACGAAAGATACGATTAAGCTACTCATCCGAGAGCCCCCCTTGATAGTACGGCTATCGATCCTATAACCCGGTCTCCCAACTACCACCATGAGACCGGTAAAATAGAAAACCTATCAAGGGCAAACCTTTGCCTTGCACAAAGTCCACTTGAGCTAGATGATGACGATCTTGACTCCCTCAAGTTGGACCACCTTTCTTGATTGCGCCGGCTCGATGAAGACTAGTTGATTGCTCCCCCATACTCCACTATGGGTGAGCCACTCTTCGGCACATCTTCACAAGTCCATTGTCACCACAATGGACGGCAAGCTTCAAGCATGTGATCTCTTCGTGATGCTCCACTTGAACTTGCACACCGCAATCTTGATGACGATCACCACTTGATGTCATCCTCCATGGGTTGAATGAGATCTTCCTCTTGACGCAAGCCCATGGACACATACCTAACCCCACATAGAACTCTCACGTAGACCATGGGTTAGTACACAAAGCATAATGGACAATGCTTACCATACCTTGAGATCACTTGATCCCACCCGGTACATCTTCTATGCTTTGTGTATTGATCAACTTGAATCACTCTTCGTACTTAGTCTTGATCAACCTTGAATCTTTCCAACTCTCTTCATTAGGATGATGTTTTGAAGGTAAACATGAATGTTCACACAATCTTCTTCTTCAAGAATGCTTGCAATAGGCTCAACTCTCACATGACCAATCTTTGGATAAATCCTTGAAAAGCACCTTGGTCATCACATAATCTCCTTGAAACCAACAAATGGACTTCAAGAAATGCCTATGGACAAACCCTTCAATATAACTCATGGCAACCATTAGTCCACAGAGATTGTCATCAATTACCAAAACCAAACATGGGGGCAGCACATGTTCTTTCAGTCTTCTCCAAGATGATGAAGACCTCATGCGGTTGTTGATGAGGGCTTTTGATGCGGAGCATCCTACGGACATCACCATGTCAAGAGTCCGTTTTGCAAGTGACACGTGCGACATCTACTTCACATACCTAAAGGTGAATCATCTCCTTTACACGTGTTCACTTGACTCCTTCGAGGATGGTATACTACTTGACACTCCTATCGTGTGCATGCATAGGTATTCCCGGAGCTTCATCATCTACGAGGAGGAATGCGAGCGCATGTGTACGTCTACACCATCCGCAAGGGAAGCGTGGAAGAGAAGACGGAAGAAAGGAGAAGAAGACAGAGCGGCTGCTGGAGCCAGGCCGGACCCCCATCCGGATCATCCGGGCTCAGCCAGATCATCCGGACCTCCTCACAGATCGTCCGGCTACGACGGTTGAAGACACCCGAAGGTTGCTCCACGAAGCCGGATCATCCGGGTCCCCGCGCGGATCATCCGGATGATGCCCGGATTGTCCCGAACGTCCGGCTGCTGACTGCGATATTGGAGAGTGCCCATTTCGAGCTACAAGATGATAAGTTCTTGGTGATCGTCCACTTCTACACGGCGACGACATCTCTTTCCCATGGTGATTTGGATTTCGATCCGTGGACGGATCTTTCCCAAGGGGGAGGGGATGATGCGGAGCATCCTACGGACATCACCATGTCAAGAGTCCGTTTCGCAAGTGACACGTGCGACATCTACTTCACATACCTAAAGGTGAATCATCTCCTTTACACGTGTTCACTTGACTCCTTCGAGGATGGTATACTACTTGACACTCCTATCGTGTGCATGCATAGGTATTCCCGGAGCTTCACCATCGACGAGGAGGAGTGCGAGCGCATGTGTATGTCTACACCATCCGCGAGGGAAGCGTGGAAGAGAAGACGGAAGAAAGGAGAACAACACAGAGCGGCTGCTGGAGCCAGGCCGGTTCATCCGGACCCCCATCCGGATCATCGGGGCTCAGCCTGATCATCCGGACCTCCTCCAAGATCGTCCGGCTACGACGACCGAAGACACCCGAAGGTTGCTCCACGAAGCCGGATCATCCGGGTCCCCGCCCGGATCATCCGGACGGAGTCCCGGACGTCTGGCTGCTGACTGCGGCTACGACCCTGCCGGATCATCCGGGTGCCCACCCGGATCATCCGGACTATGCCCGGATCATCCGGCCTTACCTGCGCACGACGTCTCGGGCCGAGGCCCATGTACCCATTCGCCCCTCACTTACCCCTTCGTGTACTTGCACTATATATACTCCTCCTCCCCCTCCATTTAGGGTTAGCTAAGATTAGATCTAGACATTAGAGCTTAGCTCATGTATCTTCCCTTTGTGGGATTCCTCTTGAGAGAGAAGACTCCATGTGAGTAGAAGACCCCTTCATGGGAAGATTCCTCCATGGAATTCAAGACCCATATCTCCTAGAGATTTGGATGAACTACCTTGTATCTTTATTTCCCTTGTTGTTCTTGGATCTTGATGCACCTCTTGTATTGCTTGTGATTTGAGGAGTACTAGGAGTGAATCTTGTCCAATAGAGTGTTTTCCCCTTTGATTTCTCCACGTTTCCCCCTCATGTTCTTCGTGTTCTTTGCGTTTCTCCTCGGATCCACCTCCAATTCGTGAACATTGGGACAAATCTCAATGATTATGGTTCTACCCTACATCATCTTGGTATCATGAGCCACGTTGTCACGAATTTGGAGCCATACCCCCCCATGTTCTAGCCATTAGTTCGAATTTTTCTCCCCAATTTCGAAAATTTCCCACAAAAAGAGCCCCAAAAAATTTCTTGCATTTTGTTGTTTCTTGTGAGTTTTTGTTGATTTTGATCCATGTATCTAGTGTTTGGCAAGTGGATCTACCTCCCTTGGCGTTCCCTAGCCCCACTTTTTCTTTTTCCCTTTCCAATTTGACCCTGAAAATCGAAAATTCCGCCCAAAAATTCGTCCCCGAGAGGAAATCCCGAGCAGTTTGACCTGCCCGGATGATCCGGACCTGCTCCCGGATCATCCGGGCATCACCCGGATCAGCTGGGCGTCCTCCCGAACGTCCGGACCACCCACGCATCCCCCACAACAGTACCGGAGCTGACGAACCCGGATAATCCGGACCTACTCCCGGATGTCCGGGCAACCCTGAAACTGACTTGGCTGATTTCTTGTTTCGGCCATAACTAATTCATCCGAACTCCGATTTCGACGTTCTTTAGCTCGTTTTGTAGCTATTGACATCCCTCATCCCACAAAAATACTTCCACCATCATTTGACTCCATCAATTTTTTCAAAATTTGGCATGTTTGCCTGCATTCCACCATAACTTCTGCACCACCACACAAAAGTTCCGCAACCTAACCCATTTTGGTTCCCATTGCATTTGTGGTTGCTTGAGTTGTGATTTGAGTCTCCTAAGGTGTTTCGGCTACTTAGGGACGGTTACTTCTTCATCATTCACCAGACGACGTGTATCGTGCCATCATCTCCATCGATCACCGAGCTTCCGCATCGACGATGGCCATCCATCCTTTGAGACCATCTTCAACCGGAAGCAAGGCCGGTTACCCCCGACTTCGTGAAAGGTTAAGTGTGGGAAAGGTATACATTCCATCATACACTTTTCCTTCCTTGCCATTACATCTTGATAGCCCCACCATCTTTGCGAATACCTTCATACCTATTGAGAGTAGCTATCCGAGTATTGCCAGGCTTCGCGAAAACTTGAGCACCATAGTGATACGATATCATATTGTTGCATCATTTGATATATCATATAGTGCAATTGCTTGCTCCCGTGCATATCTTGTTATAATTGTCTCATGTATGCGGTTGAGGCTCAAAAAGAATAGTGGAAAGGAAAAAAAAGAGTAAAAACAAGCTTTTAAGCAAAAAAGAGATCAAAGCTTATAAGCAAAGAGAGTTGAGTATAGAAAGATATACTTGTGCATGAGGATACATGGAATAGGAAACGTTTGCTTGCATGAATAGGATTGGTGCCAAGTGGTGAATCGTGCCCAAACGTGCAATCAAGCTAGCGTCTCTCCTTGTGTTTGTGCAACACGAGCATAGTCTTCGTTAGCAAATTTTGTGTTGCTCATCCCTTTAGTTGCACAAGCCCCAATATCCCACCGCGTGTGTTTCTTTATTGCCTTCCTCTATATTTGTGATCACTTGCTTTGCATTTTGAGTCCTTTGGATTGATTTCAACATTTACATATCTTGGACTTCAATTTGCTTGATATTTTGTGCCACTAACCCCACCGAGCTCCACTATAAGCTATTTGTGTAGGTTGTGAGAATTGGACAAGGTTTTTCACCAAGTGCACTCTTTTCCTTGCATACATTGTGGTCTTTTGAGATCCATCTACAACATCGAAAAGAGGTAACTTTGTTATGTTCATTTCATCTCTTTCTCACGCCTTCTCGAGTGCTTCTATGGATAGGGATGGCACATCGCCTTCGGTCTACAACCACAACGACGAGTTCGATGCCATGAAGGACCACATCTGATGTAGGGTGGAACCCTAACAGTGTCGATCTTTCACGATTGGAGCGGATCCCGCGAAGAACACGAAGAACACGGGGAAAACACGAGGGGAAACACGAGAGAAACACTCAAATCAACTCGATCCAATCACACATGCACTAGATCCACATACACATTGTAGGGGTACAAGATCCGAAACCAACAAAGGAGGATACACGGTAGCTAGTTCGTCCCGATCCGTGAAGGATTCGAGGTCTTGAATCCGGAGTGGATCTTCTCACATGGTTCACATGGAGGTCTTGATCTCCATGCGAGAGGTACGGATGAGCAAAGCTCTATCTCAAAGAGCTATCTACTTTGCTAACCCTAAAACGTAGGTGGAAGAAGAGTATATATAGTCTAGGGGGCGAAGGGGTACACGGGCCTCGACCCAAGTCAGTGCACGTAGGCAGGGCCGGAGGTTCCGGGGAGGGTCCGGTCTGGTTCCGGGCTACACCGAGAGTTGGCACGGCCCAAGCTGGGCTGAATGCCGCGGGCCGGAAGTTCCGGGCGGGTCGGAGGTTCCGGGGGCCAGAGGTTCCGGGCGAGGGTCCGGGCTGGTTCCGGGCTGAACAGAGACTTTGCACGCCTGGGCTTGGCCTTGATCGCCAGGGGCCGGAAGTTCCGGGCCGGCCGGAAGTTCCGGGCGCCGGAGGTTCTGGGAGATGGCCGGAATGTCCGGGCTGGTCAGAGACTTTGCACGAGCCTTGGCGTTCGCCGTTTCTCCTCCTTCTTCGGGCTGATCGGTGTACCTGATCACACACAGCGTTTCTGCTTGAGGTAGCGACCATATCTCGTTCGTATGCAGGGAAGACTCGAGAAGGAGAGATGTCACCTCGGATTGAATGGCACGTGCGCGAGCTCTAGTCATGGGTCCACTTGGAGCTTGGGTAGATGGTGTAGCGTCCATGGGGATGACCGTGGGATGCTCCGCATCATCTCCCCCCCTTGGGAAAGATCCGACCTCGGATCGAAAACCTCATCACCATGGTAGGGAGAGAGATCCTTGACGTTGAAGATATCGCTCACATTGTACTTGTCGCGGAGGATGTCGATCTTGTAGGCGTTGTTGTTGTAGCGTGCAAGCACCTTGAAGGGTCCGTCAGCACGTGGTCGGAGCTTGGACTTGCGCTCGTTGGGGAAGCGGTCCTTGCGAAGGTGTAGCCACACAAGATCTCCAATGTTGAATATCATGGGTTGCTTGTTGATGTTGATCTTGGTCGCGAGTCGATGTACTTGGCGCTCGGTGGCGTGCCTTGTATCTTCATGCATCTTCTTGAGATAGCTCGCTCGGGCACTCGCGTCCATGTTGATGCGCTCTTGTAGAGGTAGCGGTAGAATGTCCAAAGGGGATAATGGATTGAATCCGTAGACGACCACGAAGGGGGACTTGCCGGTAGTAGAGTGTTGTGCTCGATTGTAGGCGTACTCGGCGATGGGTAAGCACTCCTCCCACTCCTTGATGTTCTTCTTGATCAACACGCGGAGGAGAGTCGATAGCGTCCGGTTCGTGACCTCCGTTTGGCCGTCGGTTTGTGGATGGTATGCCGAAGAGAAAAGGAGCTTGATGCCGAGCTTGGCGCATAGCGTCTTCCAAAAGTAGCTAAGCAACTTGATGTCGCGGTCCGATACAATAGTCTTGGGCACTCCATGTAGACGCAAGATTTCCCTACAAAAGAGATTTGCAATATGTGAAGCATCGTCAATCTTGTTGCATGGAATAAAATGTGCCATCTTAGAGAAACGGTCCACAACAACAAATACCGAATCTTTTCCGTTACGAGTCCTAGGCAAACCAAGCACAAAATCCATACTAATATCTTCCCATGGGTGATATGGAATTGGAAGAGGCATATAAAGGCCATGAGATTGAGCTTTAGACTTAGCTTTGCGGCATGTAGAGCACCGGTTGGTGTAGCGAGAAACGTCTCGAAACATCTTTGGCCAAAAGTAGTTCTTGGAGAGCGTAGCGGAGGTCTTGTCGCGTCCAAAATGTCCCATGAGTCCTCCGCCATGAGCTTCTTGCAAAAGTAGCAAACGAAGAGAAGACTCGGGAATACAAAGTTTGTTAGCTTTCATAAGGTAACCATCCTTCAAGTAATATTGCTCCCAAGTTTTATGTGGATAAGGAATAAAAAATGATGCATCATGCGCATACAAGTCTTTAATGTGCTCAAATCCTATAACATTCAACTCAAGTTGAGTAACCAACATGCATTTGCGGGAAAGAGCGTCCGCCACAACATTTTCCTTACCTTTGATATACTTGATAACATAAGGAAATGACTCAATGAACTCACTCCACTTGGCATGACGCTTGTTCAATTTAGTTTGACCCTTAAGGTACTTAAGCGTTTCATGATCCGTATGGATGACAAATTCACGTGGACGGAGATAATGTTCCCACACATGCAAGACTCTCACCAAAGCATATAACTCTTTGTCATAGATAGGATAGTTAAGTTGCGCGCCGGAGAGTTTTTCACTAAAATATGCAATTGGTCGTTTCTCTTGCATTAACACACCACCAATACCATTACCACTAGCGTCACAATGTACTTCAAAAGTTTTCTCAAAGTTGGGTAATGCAAGTAATGGAGCATGTGTAAGCAAGTTCTTAAGCTCATGAAATGCGGCATCTTGAGATGGACCCCAAACAAATGGTGCATTCTTCTTACTCAATGCGTGCAATGGCGATGCAATGGTGCTAAAATTCTTCACAAAGCGACGATAAAATCCTGCTAGGCCAAGGAAACTACGCACTTGAAGCAAATTGGTTGGTTGTGGCCAATTCTTAATAGCATCAATTTTAGTGTCATCAACATGAACACCCTTAGATGAGACAACAAAGCCCAAGAAGACAAGCTTATCAACACCAAAAGTGCATTTTTCCATTTTAGCATAAAGTCGCTCGTCTCTAAGAATTTGCAATACTTCTCTAAGGTGTTTGACATGATCTTCGAGAGTTTCACTAAACACAAGGATGTCATCAAAGTAAACCACAACACAAATGCCAATTAATTTGCGAAGAACATAATGCATCACACGCATAAATGTGCTAGGAGCTTGCGATAAACCCATAGGCATGACTAACCATTCATACAAGCCAAATTTAGTTTTGAAAGCGGTTTTCCATTCATCACCTTCTTGCATGCGAATTTGATAATAGCCACTTTTAAGGTCAATTTTAGAGAAAATTGTGGCTCCACTAAGTTCATCTAGCATGTCATCTAGGCGTGGAACGGGATGGCGATATCTAACGGTGATAGCATTTATAGGACGGCAATCGGAACACATACGATAAGTACCATCTTTCTTAGGCACAAGATTGACCGGAACGGCACAAGGACTCAAGCTTTCGCGTACATACCCATTCTCCATGAGATGTTGCACTTGCCTTTGTATCTCTTTGGTCTCCTCGGGGTTGACGCGGTAAGGTGCCTTGTTCGGTAGAGGTGCGCCGGGGATAAGGTCTATACGGTGTTCGATTCAGCGTAGTGGAGGAAGTCCGGGAGGTAGCTCATCAGGAAACACGTCTGCGAATTCCTGCAATAAATGAGACAATACCAAAGGAAGATGTTGTGAAGTATTAGTCCGCACCACTTCATCTTTGCACACAAGCACAAAGTGAAGAACACTTGATGGGCTCTCACTCACATCCCTCAAATCTCTTTTGGTGGCTAAAAGAACTAGATCTCTTTTGTCACGCATCGTGGAGTCACTCATGTTTGGTTTGTGGCTCTCACTCTCTTTTTGGTGGTTCACTCACTCACTTTTCTCTCCACGATGGGTAGATGCTTGCTTGTCCGCGATGACTTGACTTGGTGTCATTGGTCGAAGAACGAAATCCTTGCCCTTGAGCTTGAAGCTATAGTGATTGTTCCGTCCGTTGTGGATGACGCCGCGGTCGAATTGCCAAGGTCGTCCAAGGAGGAGATGGCATACGGACATGGGAACCACATCACATTCCAACGTATCTTCGTAGGCGCCGATCTTGAAGGATACTTGGACGGTGTGCTCTACTTGAATTGTGCCGGAGTCGCTAAGCCATTGGACCTTGTAGGGGCGAGGGTGCTTCTTCTTGACCAATTGGAGCTTGGAACATAACTCATCACTTGCCAAGTTGTGGCAACTTCCACCGTCGATGATGACCTTGACGGAACGTCCTTGAATTCCTGCTTTGGTATGGAAGATGTGGCAACGCTGGTCTTCATCTTGATGTTGTTGAAGTGTCAAGACCTTGGAGACAACAAGAGCGGGGCTCGAATCATTGTCGCAAAACACTTGATCATCTTCTTCTTCATTCAGTTGGCGGTGCATGGCCACTTGCTCGATGGCTGCCATTTTGTCTTCACTCATAGAATCGTAGGTGTTGTCGGCGTTCATGATCATAGTGCGTCTTGTTGGGCACTCGAAGGACTTGTGGCCTCGTCCTTTGCACGTAAAGCACTTGATGTCACTTGTTTTGTCGGTGGCATCCGAAGGAGTTGTTGATGACGAAGCTCTAGGCTTGGAGTTGCTTGTAGTAGGAGGAAGACGACTCGAAGATGTCGTTTGTTGCTTGGAGCTTGACTTGTCGCCGGTACTTGGTGTAGCTCGAGTCGTGGAAGGAGTTGTGGAAGTCGTTGAAGCTTGAGTGTATGAACCGTAGGTCTTGGAAGAGTACTTGGAGTACTTGTAGTCTTCTTGTACTTGTCGCTCCGCTTTGGTTGCTTGGTGCACTAGCTCGAGGAGGTTGGAGTACGGTTGGAAGTCCGCAATTTTCTTGATTGGATAGTTGAGGCCATTCAAGAAACACGTCATTGTTTGTTCATCATCTTCCTTGACGTTGGCTCGTATCATTGCAATTTCCATCTCTTGGTAGTACGCTTCAACCGACTTGGTGCCTTGCTTGAGGAGTTGTAGTTTCTTGAAGAGGTCGCGTGATGCGGAGCATCCTACGGACATCACCATGTCAAGAGTCCGTTTGGCAAGTGACACGTGCGACATCTACTTCACATACATAAAGGTGAATCATCTCCTTTACACGTGTTCACTTGACCCCTTCGAGGATGGTATACTACTTGACACTCCTCTCGTGTGCATGCATAGGTATTGTCGGAGCTTCACGGATGTCGAGGAGGAGTGCAAGCGCCAAGGAACAACTACACCATCCGCGAGGGAAGCATGGAAGAGAAGGAAGAAGAGGACTGTGTCAGCCCAGAATTACCGGTACAACCGGTCCACTACCGCCCAACAACCGGTCCACCGGTACAACCGGTCCACTACCGCCCAACTACCGGACCACCGGTACAACCGCTCCACTACCGCCCAACTACCGGTCCACCTTCCTTAATCAAGCGAAGCAAGACCGGTACAACGCCGGTTATTCCCCCGGCATCATCCAGACCGGTACAACCGGTCCCCCAAGCGGTACGACCGGTCCCCCCTTCAACGAACACCTCCAGGAAGCGGTGCCTGAGCTCCCAGCGGTACAACCGCTCTCAAGTCCGGTACAACCGGTCAGCCTGCGCGCTGTAAAAGGGGCAATGACCCATGTATCCCCCAACTTACCCCTTGGACTATAAATACTCGTCTCCTAGCTCTGAATTAAGGTTAGCAAAGTATTGGCTCATCTAGTTGAGCCTAGCTCCTACCACTACTTCTCTTGAGAGAGAGAGTGACCTCTCCCATGGAGATCAAGACCTCCATGTGAGCATGTGAGAAGATCCCCTAGTGGATTCAAGACCTCATCTCCTTCATAGGATTTGGGATGAACTTTACCTTGTACCTTTCCCTTTGATTGTTCATGTACCTTGTGGATCAATGTGCTTGTTAGTCTAGTGGATGTGTGATTGGACTTGTTCTTGAGTGGTTCCCTTGTGATTTCCCCCGTGTTCTTCCTCGTGTTCTTCGTGTTCTCTGTAGGATCCCCTCCAATTCGTGAAAGATCGTCAATTAGGGTTCCACCCTACATCATCTTGGTATCATGAGCCACGTTGATCACGAATTTGGAGTCTCCCCCCTCGTTTTCTAGCCTAATTTTGTTTGTTTCTGTCCCAATTTCGAAAATCCCCACCAAAAATAGCCCTCCCAAATTTTTTGCATTTTGTTGGTTCTTGTGAGATTTTGTTGTGTTGATCCACGATTTTGTTGTTTGGCAAGTGGATCTTAGCTTTCCCCCACCATCTCCACGTTCCCCACCACGAAATTCCCCAATTGTTTTTCGTTTCCCCACCAATTTTAGACTTAGATCTCGTGTTTTTCCCGTACCCAGATCTGAAACCTGGGAATTTTCCCGAGCAGAGCGGTACAACTGGCCCCCAAGGCGGTACAACTGCTACACCATCCCCTGATACTTCCGCCAACACAAATCTGGAACCGCAGGACGCTCCAGGAGCGGTACAACCGTCCCTTCCAGTTTCAGCATCGGCTGATTGACCGTTTTGACCATAACTTTCACATCCGGAGTCCGATTTTGACGATCTTTAGCTCGTTGGATAGCTATTGACATCCCCCATCCATATAGATAGGTTCCAACACCATTAGACACCATCAAATATTTGTCATTTTGGCAAGTTTGCCTAGGCCCTCCACCATATCATCCGCAATACAAACATAGCCTTCCGCAACCTAACCCATTTTGATCCTTTTTGCATTTGTGGTTGTTTGAGTTGTGATTCGAGTCTCCTAAGGTGTTTCGGCTACTTAGGGACGGTTACTTCTTCATCAACCATCACCTCCACTTCCACATTGCCGACTTCGCAACCACCACCGCATTCTGCTACCACCATTTGACATTTGAGATTTTGAGTCGTGGTTTCCCGTTTCCTAAGGTGTTTCGGCTAATTAGGAACGGTTCTACATCGCCACTCATCATCGCCACGGACTCGACATCGACATTGTCCACTTCATCATCATCCGTCCTTGCTTACAAACGAGAACCCACCGACGGTAACCTCGACGACATCATTGTACATTTCCTTGCCATTGCATTGATCACCTTGAGCCTATTGCGTCACTTTCCTATCGAGACTAGCGAGTTGAGAATTGCCGGGCCACGCTCATTATGCACCTTAGTGATACGCTTACGCCGCATAGCTACATTTAGCGTGCAATTATCTTGCTATCATCATTGTGCCATAAGTCTCTCCCGTGCATATCTTACATACTTGTCTCATATCATACTTGGCTCGAGCATCAAGCATTGTGGCAAATCGTCAAAAAAAAAAGAAAAAAAGAAGCTTTTAAGCAAAAGAGGAGATACAAAAGAGCTTGTAAGTAATAGAAATAGCATTGAGCCATCTCGCATAGTACATACTCTTGGAACATACATACATAGCATACTTGGGATTGAAGACGGCACGTTTTACTCGCTTAGGTTGGTGCACAAGCGTATCTAGCCCATTTGAGCAATCGAGCTATTGTCTCTCTAGTATCCGTGCAACACGAGCTTTTTGCGTGGTAACACATTTAGTGCTCATTCCTTGGTTGCGCGGATCCCACTTATCTATCCGTGTGTGTTTCCTTGTGCCACTATAGCTATTGATCTATTTGCTTTACATTGCAATTTTGTGAATCTTCCTCAACATTTTCAATAACTTGGACTAACATTTGCTTGAATTTTGTGCCACTTGTCCTAACCAAGCCACTCGATAAGCTTTACTTTGTAGGTGTGAGTGAACAAGTCCGGTACCAATTCCACTATTCTCTCATTTCACATTGAGTGACACGGGATACATCCTCAACTTTGGGAAAAGGTATCTTGGTATTGTTTATCTCATTTCCTACTCACCTTTGCTCGAGTCTTGTGATGGATAGGCAAAGCACATCTACTTCAGTCTACAACAACAATGACGAGTTCAATGCCATGAAGAACCACTTGGACGCCAAGATGGATGCTCAAATGGAGGAGCTCAAAGCCCTCATCAAGTCCACCAAGAGGTCTTCCTCATCTTCGAGAAGACGCTCAAGTGCACATGCTTCCGAGCTACCATCTCCGGCAAGATCACATCGGCATCGACACCATCACCGACTACAACGTGAAGGTCAAGAGCTCAACACCGACAACCGCTCTCCGACTTCACCATCTACCATGGCATCTTCGCCAAGCGACTTCAAGGCATCTTCGCCTTTGGCCATGCGGCATCTTCGCCAACACGCACCTCAAGAGAATCTCCCCAAGCTCAAGTCCGCAACTTCCACGAGCTACTACGACCTCGACACCGACCACGAGATTCCTTTCTATGGGACTCAAGACCCCGAGGAGTATCTCGAGTGGGAGCGCAAGATGGACGACTACCTCAAGCTACATCAAGTCCCATTCGAAGATCAAGTGAAGTGCGTCACAAGTAACTTCCATGACTACGCGTCGACATGGTGGCTTCACACACCTTTGAAGAGCTTCAACATGAATTGGCCCAAGACGAAGAAAGCGATGCGGCGAGAATTTTTGCCTTCCACCTACATGGAACATCTTCAACGCCAATTGGAGAACACCATCCAAGGATCCAAGTCCCTCGACGAGTACTTCATGAAGATGAAGAAAGCCTTGCGACGAGCCAGTGTGGACGACCCCATTTGGATGAAGTTCCACTTCATGATGGGATTGAACAACGACATCTCCAAGACTATCCCTCGACAACTACGAGTCTCTCGAAGACATCTACATTGGTGCTCTCAAGACGGAACAAGACCTTATGAAGGCCAAGGCTTCTCTACCCCACGCACACTTTGCGAAGACCAAACTGCAAGACGGCGAGCATGAGGATAGTACCACCAAGATGTCCAAGCCCGACGAGCTCCAAGACGACGCTCCCACGTTCGACTTCACCGCCATCCCTCTTTGTGGCATTGACGATGCCGAGTCTACCACGACTCTTTTTGAAGACGGCGCGGCGACGACTACGACTACGACTACGGAGCCTCTCAAGGAACTTGCTTTGGAGGCGAGCGACAAGGTGACGAGCAAGGATGATGCTTCCATCTTTGGAGGCGAGAGTGAGATGATCGAGCATGGGATTTTTCCTTCGGTCACGGAGGCGAGCGATGATGTGCCATCTTCAGCCTTCATCCATGGCGACGGTGACGAGATGGTTGAGCATGGGATTTTCCCTTCGACCACGGCGGCGTTTGGAGATGACTTGAGTGACATGAGCACCCATATTGAGAGTGAGAGCGAGTTCACTACTAGCCCCATATATGATGAGCTGCCCCAATTCCCATGTGAGGAGAGCCACAACCCCCACCACTTGAGTGAGACGATTGACTCCACCATATGTGACTTTGAGTGCACCTACTTTGAGGGAGTGAGTGAGCCACCACATAGAGAGAGTGAGATAGTTGATAGGTCATGTGAGGACATTTTGAACTCTAACGACTTAACCTCTACCTCTATTGTGTCTTCTCATTTGGTGCTAGGTCACATATATGATGACGCGCCGATCCACGATGACTTCGTCCCTCCTATGGACAAGACGATGGCCATGGTGGAATATGATGCACCCCCACATGGTTCCATCATGATGAAGATGACCACAATTTGGTCTTTACCACCTCAGCTACAACACATGAGTGGAATGACAAAGGTGGTGATGAGCTAGTCCCACTAGTGGCCATTGATTGCTTGCATGATGTCGATCCTCCTATTGACACGCTTCATGCTAGTATGATTTCCCCATGCGATAATTTACCTATTTATGATGAGTTTGATGATTGCCATGTGGAGTCTATTAGTTGTGATGCCATGTTGCATAGGATTTCTTGTGTGAATTCTCTCGGTCACATCATGTTTGACAATCCGCTTGACTTGTCATATGCTATGCATGAGATCAACCATATCGCATCTTTGCAATCTCATCGTAGTAACTATGCATATGCCATTAAAATGAACCCAATTTGCACATATGGCATAGATGACAAACCCATGGTTATTGGCATTTGTTTTTCTTGCGATGATATTGATATGCTCCCTTTGCATCCTTGCCATCATATGCCATGCCATGACCACCTAGCTTCGGACATGCATTGTTTGTCATGTTGTCAATTTTCTGCATGTAATGCTTCCAATATTGCTATTGAGGAGACCCCCATAGTTTCCTCATACATGTTAGGAGATTTTGACCCATCCTATACATTGCATGATTTCCATGATTTTGTGCACCATATTCATCCCATGAATACAAATGATATGGATGTGCCATATACTTGCATGCTCAATTTGTATCCCCATCGTGTTATACATAACAATTATTCTTTCATGATGAATGACATGTTCATATACCATGCCTCAAATTTCTTTGAGCATTGCTTGTTTTGTGCTAACTCTCACGTGCACATACACATCATGATGGATGATGTGTACATTTACCACGCACACACATTCTTTCGCTTGTGTCTTTCTTGTGTAGGTAATCACACATATTCGTCAACCTCGCAAGCGCACGAGTTGATGAAACGAGCTCTAGAGAGCAATGAAGATATGCGCCACCATGGAGTGCTTACCCTCCACCCGACCTCTTTGCGACGAGACTTCGTGCATTTCTTCTACATGGCCCTCACATGGTTATGGGTTATTGTCCATTACATATTCTATGCCCATCTTGCCATGTTCACGTTGCTTGATATGCTCACTCCTATGCCTTTGCCATGCATTTGTGACCCATGCTTCGCATTACACATGATCCTTGATTCTAGTACTTGTATGTGTATTCGCAAGCTTGGTGGAGATATCCCTTGTTATTGCCATGTTTGCTTTGTACCCCATGCCTATGATGATACTTTGATCTTGCCTTGTTTTCGTGCTTGCAATATGTCATGCGCATTTGTTATGCCTATTATTTGCTCACATGACATGATTGCCATGATTTCTTCTAGTATGTTGCATCTTCGCATTACTATCTTGCATGACATGACTACTATGATTGCTTTGTGTAGTGCATCACCCATGATTCATACTTGCTCGTTTCATGCGGTTGATGGCATCCATTCACATGCTTTGCACATGATTGATATTACATGTTGTCATATGTCTCCATATGTTGCCTCTCTCATCCTACATGATTTGCCATGTATTGAGTGCAACAATGCTTTTAGTCTTGCTAATGAGATTGCCCCCATAGCTTTCTCCCATATACTCGGAGCTTTTGACAAATTTCATGTGAAGCATGCTTGTCTTACCTCTTTGCACCATATGCATAGTGCCATGAATATTAAGATTGTTGCATCATATTATTCATGCACTTTTGCTTCTAATGGTTATGTGCAAGAGAAGAGAACCATCATGATGGATGATGTGTTTATCTACCATGCGCATACGTTCTTTGCTTTGTTGTGTGCATGTGTAGGATCCTTCGACATCGTGTCAACTTCCACTTCCCGTGAGTAGACAATTCGAGCTCTTGAGAGCGAGCCACTTCCGACCGACGCGCTTCTACAACGCATTTGCTACCACTTCGGCATTGTGAAGGACGCACAAGGACATACTTTTGAGGTGATATCCTTCTCTTTTGAGAACCCCAAAACCATGAGCATGAATATTGTGGATCATACTAGCACCATGACACATTGCACACATGCTAGAGCTCTTGTTTTGACTTGTCATTGCCACATTGCCATGTCTCATGATATAATGCCTTGTGTGTTGCATTGAACATGTTTATCCCATGTTCCCATGTGTTTGATTGCAACAATGTCATTTCTTCACATATGCCATGTCCCATTGATTGCTACATGCTTGATTTGATTGCCTCACACATGATGAACAATTGCTCTTCCTATTGTGTTGAGTGCCACTCTATTTTCACTACACCATATGCACATTATGCTTGGATTGTCTTGCACTTTGGATTGCCCCATGTGTTTCGACATCTCATCTTCCTTGGTGTTGTGAATGATTCCTATGATTACCATAGACCATTTGTTGAGCGCTTTATGCATGTTTGCTATGAACATGAGGTAGATGCTTGTTCTCTTGTCACACATATTAACATCTCTACCTCCCATTTGCATGCTTATTTCCATGATGATCTTGATTGTACTCAATTTGTATGCTTACATACCATGTCTCATTCCATTGTCACACCTTATGCCATACATGACGACGACACTTGTTGGGTGGATCACCACTTGAATGCTTGGTTTTGCACTAACACTAACCACATTTGTTTTTCCAAGTGTTTGTTGTCCTTGCTCCTTTTGAAGGAATCACACGACGGTGCGACATTGGAGAGTACCCATTTCGAGCGTCAAGATGAAGAGTGCTTGGTGATCGTCCACTCCTACACGGCGGCGCCATCTCTTTCCCATGGTGATTTGGTTTTCGATCCGAGGACGGATCTTTTCCAAGGGGGAGGGGATGATGCGGAGCATCCTACGGACATCACCATGTCAAGAGTCCGTTTGGCAAGTGACACGTGCGACATCTACTTCACATACATAAAGGTGAATCATCTCCTTTACACGTGTTCACTTGACCCCTTCGAGGATGGTATACTACTTGACACTCCTCTCGTGTGCATGCATAGGTATTGTCGGAGCTTCACGGATGTCGAGGAGGAGTGCAAGCGCCAAGGAACAACTACACCATCCGCGAGGGAAGCATGGAAGAGAAGGAAGAAGAGGACTGTGTCAGCCCAGAATTACCGGTACAACCGGTCCACTACCGCCCAACTACCGGTCCACTACCGCCCAACTACCGGACCACCGGTACAACCGCTCCACTACCGCCCAACTACCGGTCCACCTTCTGTAATCAAGCGGAGCAAGACCGGTACAACGCCGGTTATTCCCCCGGCATCATCCAGACCGGTACAACCGGTCCCCCCTTCAACGAACACCTCCAGGAAGCGGTGCCTGAGCTCCCAGCGGTACAACCGCTCTCAAGTCCGGTACAACCAGTCAGCCTGTGCGCTGTAAAAGGGGCAATGACCCATGTATCCCCCAACTGACCCCTTGGACTATAAATACTCGTCTCCTAGCTCTGAATTAGGGTTAGCAAAGTATTGTCTCATCTAGTTGAGACTAGCTCCTACCACTACTTCTCTTGAGAGAGAGAGAGTGACCTCTCCCATGGAGATCAAGACCTCCATGTGAGCATGTGAGAAGATCCCCTAGTGGATTCAAGACCTCATCTCCTTCATAGGATTTGGGATGAACTTTACCTTGTACCTTTCCCTTTGATTGTTCATGTACCTTGTGGATCCATGTGCTTGTTAGTCTAGTGGTTGTGTGATTGGACTTGTTCTTGAGTGTTTCCCTTGTGATTTCCCCCGTGTTCTTCCTCGTGTTCTCCGTAGGATCCCCTCCAATTCGTGAAAGATCGTCAATTAGGGTTCCACCCTACATCATCGCGGCTATAGTGTGTGGGCACAAAACGAGCTCGCATGACATCCTTCATTTGATCCCAAGTTGTGATGGGTGGTTCGCCTCTCTCTTGGCGCCGTTCGATCACTTGCTCCCACCAAATGAGAACATAGTCTTGGAACTCGAGAGATGCCATGGCAATCTTCTTTTCCTCGTTGTAGTTGTGAAGACGGAATATCTTGGCGCTCCTCAAGTCGTGCGGCTTCTTCTTGTTCGTGCACGCGGCGGTTGCGTTCGGTGACATTGCGAGTTGATTCGCGTAGGGCACGTTGAGCTTCAAGCGCTTGCTCCTCACGACGTTGTCGTTCTTGGTGTAGGGCGTCGTCGTCTTGGTGCACTTGACGTTGGCGTTGTGGAACTTGATCTTGGTTCCCGTTGGCTTGTGCTTGTCGTTGTTGTCGTTCGCGGTCTCGAATGCGGTCTTGCAAACCATTGCCATGGAATGGGTTTCTTGAAGCTTGCCAGTCGTCATGTGCTTGGGGACGATGAGAGTGTGCGCGTGGAAGACTTGCATCCGAAGAAGTGTCCGAAGAGTGTCGGCTCGAATGGCGCCGTCTTGATCTTGATGACGACGAAGTGGAAGAATCACGGTTGAGCATCATGGTCCGGAACTCGTCCATTTGAGATGATAGCTTGTCATCAAGGGTTTGTCGAAAGTCGGAGGTGAGTTGTTCGATGCGTTCGCCCAATGCTTCGCTCTCTTGATGTAATGCCCGTTGGATGCCAAAGAGGTGAGCCTTGGTGACGTAGTCGTTCGGTGCATCTTCTTGCTCATCGAAGAGGGGGTTGATAGAAGTGGTCGGCCTATCCATGATTCTTAAACAAGTGTTAGTGGAAGAAAGAAATGAACTAGACCAATGTACCTTATCCAATGTTGAAGATGGATCAATGACCACCCAATATGGTATTATGGAAATAGTGCAATTGGTACCGGATCATGTCAAATCTCACACCTACACAAGTAAATCTTTTGGAGGAGTTTGGTTAGGATAGTGGCACAAAATTTCTGCAATTTGCAAGTAAGATATCAATAATGTTGAAAAAGATTCACAAGATTGCAAGTGTAACAAGTAGACCAATAGCTAAAATTGTCACACGGAAACACACGCACGGATAGATAAATGAGGTCGTGCAACCAAGGAACGAGCTCAAAATGTGGAATCCATGGAGAATGCTCTTGTTGCACAACACTAGAGAGACGCTAGCACGCTTGCTTAATAGGCGGATACGAACTTGTGCACAACCTATAAGAGACAAAACGTAATGCTTTCTATCTCACTTATGATTCTCAGTGAACTTGTCACAAAGATCCAAGATGACTGATGAGGACATGACTACCTTGGATACGACCAAAAATATTGCATACATGCATATTTGTGAGGTGATTTCTTATAAGAGTTATGCAATAATTTATTTATGTTATCCGGAACAAAAATACTTCACCTATTTTTATGTTATGCCTAAATGCAGGATGGACGAACACTTGTATGAACCACGTGTGATGACAAAAGAAGAGGAAATGGTTGGGTGCTATTCAAGAGGTCCTCTCATGTCAAAGGAAACAATTAGGTGCAATTCAACAAGTTCTCTCACGTCACTTTTTGGCCAAGAGAAGATAGAGTCCAAGTCTCTCACGTTCTGGACTCAGATTCGGACTGCACAGACATACCTGTACCAAAACGGCAATAACTTTTTCATCCGGACTCCGAATTGGGTGATTATTTTTTTGGCCAATTGTTCTCCTTGTGGGCAACACGTCATATTGTTTCGTCAATATCTCCACGCTACGGACGAATTTGAAGGTGATTCCAATTGGTACGGAAAGCAGATAAAATCTACTTTTCAGCAAAAAAAAATAATCACCCAATTCGAAGTCCGGATGAAAAAGTTATTGCCGTTTTGGTACAGGTATGTCTGTGCAGTCCGAATCTGAGTCCAGAACGTGAGAGACTTGGACTCTATCTTCTCTTGGCCAAAAAGTGACGTGAGAGAACTTGTTGAATATCACCTAATTGTTTCCTTTGACATGAGAGGACCTCTTGAATAGCACCCAACTATTTCCTCTTCTTTTGTCATCACACGTGGTTCATACAAGTGTTCGTCCATCCTGCATTTAGGCATAACATAAAAATAGGTGAAGTATTTTTGTTCCGGATAACATAAATAAATTATTGCATAACTCTTATAAGAAATCACCTCACAAATATGCATGTATGCAATATTTTTGGTCGTATCCAAGGTAGTCATGTCCTCATCATCCTCCCTTTCTTGAAAACAAAGCCGTCCTCGGCGTTGCTTAGTCTGAAATATGGCTAACAAAAGAGACAAGGTGTACATGTTGTATATGTATATGTCATCTATTTTTCTGGATCTCAGTTGTGGCACATGTGACACATTTATACAAGAGCACACTTCAAATGTCATGAAATATAAAGCCAAAATATTATCACAAGAAGTAGAAGGCATTAAAATATTGCAACACGGTTTGCATATATAAGTGAAGTCCTTATTCATATCAAAAGATTGACAATGTTCATCATTAAACCATCCCAACATTGGTAAATAAACTTGAATTATTCCAAATTTTGATGCTACAACATGCTTAAATAAGCAAATATGCAACATGTCATTTGGCACAGAATCATCACCAAAATTGGAGGTCATATCAAAATGATTAAACAATGGCAAAATTATTTTCAAACATATTTGATCCAAATTTGATTTATTTCCTGATTCACATGGTTCTTTCTCATCAACAGTTAATTCAATAGGTGCTCTCAAAATTGTTGATATTTGATCACATGGCAAAGTCAAATCATGAACATATTCCTCTAAAATAGGTGGTGTGATCAAAGTAATGGGTAGCTCATCACATGGTACATTGGAATTGACAAGGCATTCATCATACTCATGTGGAGGTGGAAGATCAGTACCTTTGTCATTACCTCTTATGATCAACTCACATGATGTAGGCACTCTCGGTGGTGACGTGTCACATGGTGAAGGTGATGTAGCCCTCACAACAATTGATGTGGTTGTCATACTATGCCTAGTAGTTGAAGGAACAACCGTATCAACTCTTGAAATGTGCACCTTGCGCTCGTTCTCCTTGTGGGCAACACGTTGTTTTATTACCTGTTCAGCTTTGCAAGCAAGACAAAACAAACGATGCATAGAATAACACTTTTCATGAATTAGTATCTCCTGAATATCACGGTTTAATCCTCCCCAAAATCTATCCATAAAATCTTCTTCACTTTCTTCTAATGAGGAATGCAACAAGGTCGTTTGTAAATCGTCATAATATTTCGTTACGGTGTCACTACCTTGTTTTAAATTTTCGAACTTTTTAATCGTGTCACGAGTGTAATAAGTAGGAACGAATGTGTGTCTCATGGCAAGTTTTAAATCATCCCAAGTAATATGTATATAATCAGGGTGTAAACGACAATATTCACTCCACCAAACTGAAGCATAACCAGTGAATGAATCAATCGCGACCTTAACTTTTTTATGTTCAGCAAAATTATGAGAAGCAAATATATCATTTATTTCGAACTCCCATTCAATATATAAAGCAGGTCTAAAACGGCCATTAAATGGTGGTATAGAAACATTAACCTGATCATGTGTATTGGAATGTCTTTGCACTTCTCGTGACGGTTGTGGTATTTGCTTAGGTGGTGGCACGTCTCCCACGATTGACGAAGCCCACAAACTGACAACTCTGGATCCTGTCATGATTAGTAGAAACAAGAAATAAAATCCAAGAATATTGTTCCTATGAACTACTGGGATGTGGTGGTAAGACGCTCACAGTAAAGCAAATATCAATGTCTTACAAATTCTTACCATGCAGCAGGTGGTGACCGGCAACCGATGGTGTCAATATCTCCGAAGATTGAGTAAAGCGATTACCAGGTGAACGTATGCATACACGGTGTAGAAATATATGGAGCTTGGAAGGCTTAATATATGGTAGCAAAAGATTAGCAATAATCAATTCAGAGATGCAATGTTGAATAAACGCTCAACGACGGTACTGTGCTGGTCCTAGGCTAGACCGTACTAGAGACGCGAGCCTAGAACACTAATGAAGTCACGGCGTAGGACAAATAGCAGCAACGGATGATAGGAATTAGCTCTGGACAGCAAGATATAAGTGAAGATCACAATGGCAGTAAAGACAATGATGATAAATGACCGCCAAGCAGGATATACCGAAACTCTCTCTACAATTTTCCTATGAAAGATAATATGTCAAATTTCTGATATTTTTTCTCAAGAATGCTACTGACTCAAGCTTTCGTATGCAAAAAGAATCACTCAATTCCGAGTTCGTATGAGGAGTCAAATAATTCAGAAACAAACCTGAAAAATAATGACAAACTGTGTTCACGACCTTCGGAGGGCAAAAAGTCCTATTTAGAAGCCGATGTGGAGGTGACAATAATGAACTAACTTGATGAACTATTCAGATGCGGCTCGTCGATAGCTCGAATTTGAATACTCGTGGAGCCAAAACGGAGTTCGTATGAGGAAGATACGCCTGTTTTACTGAACACTGCGCAAAACAGATTTCAATCCGAATTCAGATACGAGATTGAGTCTAGATAGATCCGAAATTTGTGTTTTTTTTTCTCTTCTCTCTTTTTTTTTCACTGACTTTTTTTTTTGTCTTCTTTTTTTTCTCTCTCTCTCACTTTTTTTTTTCTCTCGCACTTTTTTTTTCCAACAAAATCAGATAAGATGCAGATTGGATCAAGCGTAGATGTGAACGACCTCAAGTATGATAATGACAATGACCGAAACAGGCGGTGGAAATTGATGTGGGCAACAACGGAAGGGATGACGGCTGTGTGCTGGTGGTATATGGCAGCAGCGATGAAGATGGTGCGGCGGTGGCGTGACAATCTGTGGACAGAACTCGAAACTCTAAGGCACTAGATGCTAAGACCAGCAACTCGACACGACGATGCAACCGATAATTCAACTATGCAAGCACTGAAAGGAAAATTGCAAAGGCTCAGACTGGCTTGGACAAAGGATGAATAGATCTAACTTTTTTTTTGTATGGCTTTTTCTTGGGTAATAGGTAAGAAAAATAAATCTAATCTAGGGATAACGGGAAATTCTCACCGAGCAACCTGAAAACTGATACCACTTAATAGAGGCGAGGGTCCCGATCTTTCGATGAGATGATAACTATCGATTTGGTGGAGACGACTTTGACGATCCGACTTCGAACGTGCACGACGTTGCGCCTTAGCAATCGCTAAACCAATCTCCAAGAGGTTATTGACCACGCCGGAGCACGATCAACCTGACCACGAAGGTCTATTCCTGCAAGCAATCGAAGAACAAGCAAGAATATGATAATGCAATCTGAATATTGCGAATATAGATGAAGTATTGATAATGGTGGGGTTCCGAAAGCGGTCTTGGTCTGGTCGTTGGACACAAACGAAGTACACGAAGTTGCAATGGCTAACTTTTAACTAAACAAAACCCAAAGGAAAAGCTACTAGATTGATCTACTTATATAGGAGCAAGGGGTGGCGGCCAAGGAGGTGGGAGGACGTCCCAAGGCAGCCTAAAACTAACCCTAGGTCGAACAAGGCCTATGGGCCCAAGTGGAGGTGATGCAACACCTTTGGACTTGTAGTTTGATTCGGATTCTGGTGCAACGTCATATTGTTTCGTCAATATCTCCACGCTACGGACGAATTTGAAGGTGATTCCAATTGGTACGGAAAGAAGATAAAATCTACTTTTCAGCAAAAAAATAATCACCCAATTCGGAGTCCGGATGAAAAAGTTATTGCCGTTTTGGTACAGGTATGTCTGTGCAATCCGAATCTGAGTCCAGAACGTGAGAGACTTGGACTCTATCTTTTCTTGGCCAAAAAGTGACGTGAGAGAACTTGTTGAATAGCACCTAATTGTTTCCTTTGACATGAGAGGACCTCTTGAATAGCACCCAACCATTTCCTCTTCTTTTGTCATCACACGTGGTTCATAGAAGTGTTCGTCCATCCTGCATTTAGGCATAACATAAAAATAGGTGAAGTATTTTTGTTCCGGATAACATAAATAAATTATTGCATAACTCTTATAAGAAATCACCTCACAAATATGCATGTATGCAATATTTTTGGTCGTATCCAAGGTAGTCATGTCCTCATCAATGACCAAGATGATCAAATATGCTATGTAAATGTGGCAACTATGGCTATTGCTTACAAGCTTGTTGCTATTTCTCTTTTGCTTAAAAGCTTCTCTTTCTTTTGCTCTTTTCCTTTTGACCCCTTATGCGAAATGCTTTCACGATGGTAGCAATGATGTATATGCGGGAACCCAATTTGGCACAAGAGATGATATGAGTATATATGCACGCTGTGATAGCTATGTGGAACGGTATCACTAAAGTGCACAAGTATCGTTGCCCGGCAATACTCAAATGGCTAGTCTCGTAGGAAAGCTACACAAAAGATGGTCTCGGGGGTTTCACAATGTAATGGCAAGGATATGAACAAGTTGTCGTCGGTGTTACCGTCCTTGCTTACGGTGAGGGTGTCTCAATGGTGGAGATGGTGTTGTCGATGACGTGATGCACGGTCTCTAGTACGTTGGCGGAGATGCCGCTGCCCCGTGGTCGAAGATGACCAATTTGCGGAAACGAAAAGGCGGTGAACAACTTTCTGTCAAGGCCGGAAGTTCTGGGCGGAGGCCAGAAGTACCGGTGGCCAGAAGTTCCGGGGGGGGGGGGGCGGAAGGTCCGGAGGTCGGAAGGTCTGGGCGGGGCCGGAAGTTCCCGGGGTCGGGATTTCGCCAAGAACAGAAAATTGCAGATCGGGAAAAACCCAAATTGGAAGGGGGAAATGAAAATTTTGGGTGGAAGGGATGGTGGGAAAGCTAGATCTACGTGCTACACACGAAATCCATGGATCAATTTCAACAAAACATCATCAAAACCAACAAATCACAAAATTTTTGGGAGGGCTATTTTTGTGGGGATTTTGAAATTGGGACAAAACAAAGCAAAACCAAGCTAGAAAACGGTGGGGGAGACTCCAAAATCGTGATCAACGTGGCTCATGATACCAAGATGATGTAGGGTGGAACCCTAACGGTGTCGATCTTTCACGATTGGAGAGGATTCCGCGAAGAACACGAAGAACACGGTGAAAACACGAGGGGAAACATGAGAGAAACACTCAAATCAACTCGATCCAATCACACATGCACTAGATCCACATACACATAGTAGGGGTACAAGATCCGAAACCAACAAAGGAGGATACACGGTAGCTAGTTCGTCCCGATCCGTGAAGGAGTCGAGGTCTTGAATCCGGAGTGGATCTTCTCACATGGTTCACATGGAGGTCTTGATCTCCATGGGAGAGGTACGGATGAGCAAAGCTCTATCTCAAAGAGTTATCTACTTTGCTAACCCTAAAACGTAGGTGGAAGAAGAGTATATATAGTCTAGGGGGCGAAGGGGTACACGGGCCTCAGCCCAAGTCAGTGCACGCAGGCAGGGCCGGAAGTTCCGGGCGGGGACGGAGGTTCCGGTGGCCGGAAGTTCCAGGGAGGGTCCGGTCTGGTTCCGGGCTACACTGAGAGTTGGCACAGCCCGAGCTGGGCTGGATGCCGCGGGCCGGAAGTTCCGGGCGGGCAGGAAGTTCCAGGCGGGCCGAAGGTTCCGGGGGCCGGAGGTTCCGGGCGAGGGTCCGGGCTGGTTCTGGGCTGAACAGAGACTTTGCACGCCTGGGCTTGGCCTTGATCGCTAGGGGCCGGAAGTTCCGGGCCGGCCGGAAGTTCCGGGCGCCGGAGGTTCCGGGAGATGGCCAGAAGGCCCGGGCTGGTCAGAGACTTTGCACCAGCCTTGGCGTTCGCCGTTTCTCCTCCTTCTTCGGGCTGATCGGTGTACCTGATCACACACAACGTTTCTGCTTGAGGTAGCGACCATATCTCGTTCGTATGCAGGGAAGACTCGAGAAGGAGAGATGTCACCTCAGATTGAATGGCACGTGCGCGAGCTCTAGTCATGGGTCCACTTGGAGCTTGGGTAGATGGTGTAGCGTCCATGGGGATGACTGTGGGATGCTCCGCATCAACATCAACGCCAAGATGGACAAGCACATGGAGGAGCTCAAAGCCCTCATCAAGACCAGCAAGAGGTCTTCCTCATCTTCGAGAAGACGCTCAAGTGCACATCCTTCCGAGCTACCATCTCCGGCAAGTGCGCATCGGCATCGACACCATCACCGACAAGAACGTGAAGGTCAAGAGCTCAACACCAACCACCAATCTACGACTTCACCATCTACCTTGGCATCTTCGCCAAGCGACTTCAAGGCATCTTCGCCTTTGGATATGCGGCATCTTCGCCGACAAGCACCTCAATATTACGCTCAAGAGAAGCTCCCCAAGCTCAAGTCCGCGACTTCCACGAGCTACTACGACCTCGACACCGACCACGAGATTCCTTTCTATGGGACTCAAGACCCCGAGGAGTATCTCGAGTGGGAGCGCAAGATGGACGACTACCTCAAGCTACATCAAGTCCCCTCCGACGATCAAGTGAAGTGCGCCACAAGTAACTTCTATGACTACGCGTCGACATGGTGGTTTCACACACCTTCGAGGAGCTTCAACATGAGTTGGCCCAAGACGAAGAAAGTGATGCTGCGAGAATTTGTGCCTTCCACCTACACGGAACATCTTCGATGCCAATTGGAGAACACCATCCAAGGATCCAAGTCCATCGACGAGTACTTAAAGGAGATGAGGAAAGCCTTGCGGCGAGCCGGTGTGGACGACCCCATTTGAATGAAGTTCCACTTCATGATGGGATTGAACAATGACATCTCCAAGACTATCTTCCTCGACAACTACGAGTCCCTGGACGAATTCTACCTTGGTGCTCTCAAGGCGGAACAGGAACTTATGAAGGCCAAGGCTTCTCCACCCCGAGCACACTTCGTGATGACCACGACTCTTTTTGAAGACGGTGCGGCGACAACTACGACTACAGAGCCTCTCAAGGAACATGCTTTGGAGGCAAGCGACAAGGTGGCGATTAAGGATGATGCTTCCATCTTTGGAGGCGAGAGTGAGATGATCGAGCATGGGATTTTCCCTTCGGTCATGGAGGCGAGTGATGTTGTGCCATCTTCGGCCTTCATCCACGGTGACAGTGATGAGACGGTTGAGCATTTCCCCTTGACCACAACGGCGTTTGGAGATGACTTGAGTGACATGAGCACCCATATTGAGAGTGAGAGCGAGTTCACCACTAGCCCCATATATGATGAGTTGCCCCAATTGACATGTGAGGAGAGCCACAACCCCCACCACTTGAGTGAGATGAGTGACTTCACCATATGTGAGTTTGAGTGCACCTATTTTGAGGTAGTTAGTGAGCCACCACATAGAAAGAGTGAGATAGTTGATAGGTCTTGTGAGGCCATTTGAATTTCTAACAACTTGACCTCTACCTCTATTGTGTCTTCTCCTTTGGTGCTAGGTCCCATACATGATGACGCATCGATCCTCGATGACTTCGTCCCTTCTACGGACAAAACGATGGCCATGGTGGAATATGATATACCCCCCACATGGTTCCATCACGATGAAGATGACCACGATTTGGTCTTTGCTACCTCACCTACACCACATGAGTGGAATGAGAAAGGTAACATAGGTGAAGGTGATGCTCTTGTCCCACTAGTGGACATTGATTGCTTGCATGATGTCGATCCACCTATTGCCATGCTTCATGCTAGTATGATTTCCCCATGCGATGATTTACCCATTTATGATGACTTTGATGATTGCCATGTGGAGTTTATTAGTTGTGATGCCATGTTGCATAGGATTTCTTGTGATAATTCTCTCGGTCACATCATGTTTGATAATCCGCTTGACTTGTCATATGCTATGCATGAGATCAACCATATCGCATCTTTGCAATCTCATCGTAGTAACTATGCATATTCCATTAAAATAAATCCAATTTGAACATATGGCATAGATGACAAGCCCATGGTTTTTGGCATTTGTTTTTCTTGTGATGATATTGATATGCTCCCTTTGCATCATTGCCATCATATGCCATGCCATGCCCACCTAGCTTCGAACATGCATTGTTTTGGATGTTGTTCGTTTTCTCCATATGATGTTTCCGCTATTGAAGAGACCGACCCCCATAGTTTCCTCAAACATTTTAGGAGATTTTGATCCATCCCATCCATTGCATGATCCCAATAATTGTGTGCACAATATGCTCCCCATGAATGACTATGATAGTGTTGTGCCATATAATTGCATGCTCAATTTGTGTCCCCATCGTGTTACGCATAACTACTATTCTTTCATGATGGATGACATGTTTCTATACCATGCCTCAAATTTCTTTGAGCGATGCTTATCTTGTGCTAACTCTCACGTGCACATACACATCATGATGGATGATGTACACACATATTGTTCCGTTTGTGTCTATCTTGTGTAGGTCATCACACATACTCGTCAACCTCACAAGCGCACGAGTTGACGAAACGAGCTCTAGAGAGCAATGATGATTTGGGATCCCATGGATTATCATTCCCACCTCTCCCTTCGCGCAAAGACTTCGCGCATTTCTTTCTACATGGCCCTCACATGGTTATGGGTTATTGTCCATTACACATTCTATGCCCATCTTGCCATGTTCACTTTGCATGATATGCTCATTTCCATTTGGACGACATGCTTTGGTGACCCATGCTTTGCATTACACATGATCCATGATTCTACTACTTGTATGTGCATTTGTAAGCTTGGTGGAGATATCACTTGTTATTGCCATGCTTGCTTCATGCCCCATGATATTGTCGCTTCTTGTGTTGGGAGAATCATGTTAACTAATTGCTCTTTGCATAGCATTTCTCGCCAATACAATGATAATACTTTGATCTTGCTTTGTGTTCGTGCTTGTGATATGTCATGTGCATTGCCTATGACTACTATTTGCTCACATGACATGATTGCCATGATTTCCTCTAGTATGTTGCATCTTCGCACTACTAGCTTGCACGACATGACTACCATGCTTGACTTGATTGCCTCACACATGTTGAACAATTGCTATTTCCATTGTGTCGAGTGCCACACTATATTCACTACACCATGTGCACATTATGCTTGGATTGTCTTCCATTTGGATTGCCACATGTGCCACATCTCATCTTCTTTGGTGTTGTGAATGATTCTTATGCATACCATCGACCGTTTATTGAGTGCTTTGTGCATACTTGCTATGACCGTGAGGTAGATGCTTGTTCTCTTGTAACACATATTTGCATCTCTACCTCCAATTTGCATGCTTGCTTCCATGATGCGTTTGATTGTGCTCAATTTATATGCTTACATGCCATGCCACAATCCCTTGTCACACCATATGATATGCATGATGACGACACTTGTTGGGTGAATCACCTCTTGAATGACTGGTTTTGCACTAACGCTAACCACATTTGTTTTTCCAAGTGTTTGTTGTCTTTTCTCCTTTTAAAGGAATCACGAGACGGTGCGATATTGGAGAGTGCCCATTTCGAGCTACAAGATGATAAGTTCTTGGTGATCGTCCACTTCTACACGGCGACGACATCTCTTTCCCATGGTGATTTGGATTTCGATCCGTGGACGGATCTTTCCCAAGGGGGAGGGGATGATGCGGAGCATCCTACGGACATCACCATGTCAAGAGTCCGTTTCGCAAGTGACACGTGCGACATCTACTTCACATACCTAAAGGTGAATCATCTCCTTTACACGTGTTCACTTGACTCCTTCGAGGATGGTATACTACTTGACACTCCTATCGTGTGCATGCATAGGTATTCCCGGAGCTTCACCATCGACGAGGAGGAGTGCGAGCGCATGTGTATGTCTACACCATCCGCGAGGGAAGCGTGGAAGAGAAGACGGAAGAAAGGAGAACAACACAGAGCGGCTGCTGGAGCCAGGCCGGTTCATCCGGACCCCCATCCGGATCATCGGGGCTCAGCCTGATCATCCGGACCTCCTCCAAGATCGTCCGGCTACGACGACCGAAGACACCCGAAGGTTGCTCCACGAAGCCGGATCATCCGGGTCCCCGCCCGGATCATCCGGACGGAGTCCCGGACGTCCGGCTGCTGACTGCGGCTACGACCCTGCCGGATCATCCGGGTGCCCACCCGGATCATCCGGACTATGTCCGGATCATCCGGGCCGCCACCCGGATCATCCGGCCTTACCTGCGCATGACATCTCGGGCCGAGGCCCATGTACCCATTCGCCCCTCACTTACCCCTTTGTGTACTATCACTATATATACTCCTCCTCCCCCTCCATTTAGGGTTAGCTAAGATTAGATCTAGACATTAGAACTTAGCTCATGTATCTTCCCTTTGTGGGATTCCTCTTGAGAGAGAAGACTCCATGTGAGTATAAGACCCCTTCATGGGAAGATTCCTCCATGGAATTCAAGACCCATCTCTCCTAGAGATTTGGATGAACTACCTTGTATCTTTATTTCCCTTGTTGTTCTTGGATCTTGATGCACCTCTTGTATTGCCTGTGATTTGAGGAGTACTTGGAGTGAATCTTGTCCAATAGAGTGTTTTCCCCTTTGATTTCTCCACATTTTCCCCTCGTGTTCTTCGTGTTCTTCGCGTTTCTCCTCGAATCCACCTCCAATTCGTGAACATCGAGACAAATCTCAACGATTAGGGTTCTACCCTACATCAGCTTTGAGCTCCTCCATTTGAGCATCCATCTTGGCGTCCAAGTGGTTCTTCATGGCATCAAACTCGTTGTTGTTGTTGTAGACCGAAGTTGATGTGCGTTGCCTATCCATCACAAGACTCGAGCAAAGGTGAGTAGGAAATGAGATAAACAATACCAAGATACCTTTTCCCAAAGTTGAAGATGTATCCCGCGTCACTCAATGTGAATTGAGAGAATAGTGGAATTGGTACCGGACTTGTTCACTCACACCTACAAAGTAAAACTTATCGAGTGGCTTGGTTAGGACAAGTGGCACAAAATTCAAGCAAGTGTTAGTCAATGATATCGAAAATGTTGAGAAAGATTCACAAAATTGCAATGTAAAGCAAATAGATCAATAGCTATAGTGGCACAAGAAACACACACACGGATAGATAAGTGAAGATCCGCGCAACCCAGGAATGAGCACAAAAATGTGTTACCATGGAAAAAGCTTGTGTTGCACGGATAATAGAGAGACAATAGCTCGATTGCTCAAATGGGCTAGATACGTTTGTGCACCAACCTAAGCGAGTAAAATGTGCCGTCTTCAATCCCAAGCATGCTATGTATGTATGCTCCAAGAGTATTTACTATGCAAAATGGATCAATGCTATTTCTATTGTTTACAAGCTCTTTTGTATCTCTTCTTTTGCTTAAAAGCTTTTTCCTCTTTTTTTTATGCTTTGCCACAATGCTTTATTCTCGAGCCAAGTAATGATATGGGACAAGTATGTAAGATATGCACGGGAGAGACTAATGGCACAATATGATGATAGCAAGATGACTGCACGCTAAATGTAGCTATGCGGCGTAAGCATATCACTAAGGTGCACAATGAGTGATGAGGACATCCCTACTATGGTTCCATCCCTTGAAGATGAACAACCTGTTGCTGCAAAGAAGACGTCCAATGATGAAATCAGGATTGGACCAACTACAAGAGCTCGTGCTAAGTTACTAGAACAACAGGTGAATTCTCTCTTAGTTGATAATGCTATTTCTTTTAATGAGAGCTTTATACTGCCTAAATCCTTGTGTGTATGTGTCATTAGGAACAATGGAGAGGAAGGCATGGCACAAGGGAGCAAGGAGGAAGGCATGGCACAAGGGAGCAAGAGGATTCTGCACTTCCCAGGCGGCAGTACCGCCTGCCCGAGCGGTAGTACCGCTTAGGCGGTACTACCGGCCCAGCACTACCGCCCAAGTACCGCTTAGCAATTTTCTTCTGGAATCAAAGCGACCCAAGCGGTACTAAAGCGGCAGTTAGAATTCTCAGAGCGGTAATACCGCTTCTAGCGGTAGTACCGCTTGCTGTGAGCGGTACTACCGTGCTGCCTGCGCGCAAACTTTGGGGTTGACGGCCCGTGTACCCCTTCGATCTATCTTAGGATATAAATACTCTTCCTTAGGGTTAGTTAGAGGGAGACCACGTTTAAGATAAACCCTAGTTCATGAGATTGCTTGTAAGCATTCATCTTGAATCCTCATCACCAATTCGTATCGATCTGGTGATTATATACTGCAAGTCAAGTGTGATCTGCTGTTCCATTGGGAATTAGTATATTGCAATTATACCGTTCGTGGTCGACGGCTGCGTGCGCAAGTGTGTGACGTTGTGAATATCCAAAGGGTTGAGACCTTTTGCATTGGCATCAGGGATCAAGCGAGGGAGAGTTCATCGGCGACATACAAGTTATCCTACACCATCATCATCACCACCGCCGCTTACTGAGAAGATCGGGACACCTCATATCATCTTGGTATCAGATATCCAGCGTTGCCTCGGTAAGCATCCACCAAATCATCCGTAGATTAGTTGTGTTTTTCATCCTATCCAGAAAAAGCCTCACAAAAAGATTCGGGTTAGGGTTTTTGCCATAGCCTAGATTGCATCGTAGATTGGTTTTAGTTGCTGGTCGTTGCGTCTTTCTTTTTGCGTAGCTTTTTCCTTCGAATCCATTGGTTTTTAGTTTCCATCGTAGATTGCATCGTAGATTGGATTGTTGTTTCGATCAGCTATCCTGTTTTGCAAATTCCAATCCATAGCCACAGCCTGTCTACACAAAGGTGTTAGGAACTTACCCACGAGACTAGTTTCCGCTCTACAGGCTGCTCATATAGGTTTTGGTGCTTTGCAATTTCTGGACGTGATCCAAGACCAGTTGCCGCTGCTTGCGATCTATTGTGGCCTCAAAAAAAAAAGAGGAGAGAGAAAAAGTGGTTGGACGTACTGTTCACGACAGTTGAAAAAAAAAACAGAGAGAAAGAAAGAAAAGAGAGAAACAGTGGCTGGACGTTGTTGCTATCTATTGCACTGTTGGATTCTTGCGATTGTGCACTAGTAGAATTGAGCAATCTTGTGCCTGTTTACATTGAGCATTGCTAGTGTCTCTCGAGTGCATTGTAACACATCCTGTTTTGATAGTTGCTCTGCCACATTTTTCTCCACCGTGTGTGTTTTCCTTGGTTGTTGGCTCACACGATCAGCACTAGGACTAGTCTTCGGTGTAGATAGGATACCATACCTAGCTCCACCATATAATCCTGCTCTGTCGTGTGATTGTTCTCATACCCGGGTATTCACTTCATCACATCCGTGCATTAGTCATCCATCTGAACGGGTAAGCATTACTATTCACTTTGGAACGGTAAGATTTCCTTTTCTTGTCAGTTTTGAGTGAGTTGTGAGTGTGCCACCACACAGATTTTGATTTTTGCACTAACCTACTAATCATGTCTTCTAGTGATGTTGATGTGCTGCAGAAAAAGGCTGATGACGAGTGTGTTTCATGGAAGGACCATGAAGCTCTCCGCGTTCATTTGACAGGGGTTATTGATCGATCCGCTGAAAAAATTGAGGCTGATATTCAAGTTATACAAATGAAAGTGGACGCAACTGACACTACCGTCAATGCTATGCAAACACAAGTCAATGCTCTCCAAACAAGTATACAGCAGTTGACAACTTCAGTCAATGGGTTACGTGTCGCGATTGAGCAACGCCAACATGACGACCATGACGATGCTGATAGTGTCCATGACGACAATGACAACATGGTGGGCAATCATGGCCGTGGGCGTAGCTTTCAAGGGCATGGTCGCCTACCACCACCACTTGGTGCTCGGCGTGTACCGCTTCCGGAGGATGATGTTTTGGGCAAGCCCAAGTTCACGATTCCTAGATTTGAAGGCTCCACTGATGTCGAAGAGTATCTCACTTGGGAGCTTAAGATGGAGAAATTATGGCGTTTGCATGATTATACTGAAGATAGGAAGGTCAAGCTTGCTTCTTCTGAATTTGATGGCTATGCATTGCGTTGGTGGGATAGCGTTGTGAGTACCCGTCGCGATGACAATGAGCTTCCTGTTCGTACATGGCGTGAGATGAAGGCGGTTATGAAAGCTCGTTTTGTTCCCACTAATTACTTGCGCACAGTTTATGATAAATTGACACAATTGAAGCAAGGTTCCCTGACGGTTGATGCATATTACATGGAGATGGAGATGTTGATGCAGCGTGCTCGAGTGCGAGAATCTGTTGAGATGACTATGCAACGTTTTCTCCATGGGCTGAAATATAACATTAAGGGTATTGTTCGGCATCACCAATACAATACCATGAATGAGCTACTCCATCATGCAAGTGAAGTTGAGTCCCAGTTGGCCGAAGAAGCTCAAATTAAAGGACGTTATACTACAGCTGGGCGGTTCTCTAACAGAACACCGCCGCCCCCTATTGAGGGCGCTGCCAGCCGCCCCTCTTCTTCTGCAACCAAACCAGCCTTGACAGTTCCACAATCAAAGCAACCTGCTGCTCCTGCTGCTAGCTCAGGTTCCAATATGTCTACAACCCGTAATAGAGATATGTTATGTCATACATGTGGAGGCAAGGGACACTTCAAGAGAGAGTGCCCCAATAGAAAAGTGATGATTGTAAACGATGACAATGAGTATGAGACTGGAGATGATGCTGATCCATATGCTTCAGATGACGATGGGTACACACGTGACGACGGCATAGATGCTTTCGCCTCTCCAGCACCTACTATTGTTGTCTCGCAGCGTGCTCTTAGTGTGCAGCCACATGTTGATTCACAGCGCTGCAATTTGTTCCAAACAAAAGCACTAGTTGGCCCCAACAAAGCTTGCAAAGTGACCATTGATGGAGGTAGCTGCCGCAATCTTGCAAGCAAGGAGTTATGTGCCAAGCTAAATCTGAAATATTTACCTCACCCCAATCCATATTACGTACAATGGTTGAGTGACAATGGTGAGATGAAGGTGAATCATATGGTGCGCGTAAATTTTGAGATAGGACCATACAAGGATTCCATTGAATTTGATGTAGTACCTATGACAGTTTGCCATCTTTTATTGGGTCGGCCATGGCTCTATGACCGCCATGTGCAACACAATGGCCGTGCCAATACTTATCACTTGGAGTTCAAGGGCAGGAAAATAAATCTGCAGCCTATGTCACCATAGCAAATTGTCAATGAGTCTCGTCAGAAAACAGAAGTGAATATCGAACAGCCACCTGCACGAGAGAACAATGTAAAAGCCGTGAGTGATAATATAACGAAAAGTGCGAGAGAGCCTAGTTTGCTTATATTAGCCACCAAAGAAGACATGAGAGAATTTCGAGAGGATCCTACAGCCCTGCCTCTTGTGCTTATGTACAAAGGCGAGGTTTTAGTTTCTAATGATACGCAATCTATTTCTCTTGGTGTGTCTACTGTTTTGCAGGAATATGGCGATGTGTTTCCGGAGGAGGTACCATCGGGGCTGCCACCGTTGCGTGGAATTGAGCACCAAATTGATCTCATACCCGGCGCCACCCTCCCCAACCGAGCGCCATACAGGACCAATCCCGAAGAAACGAAGGAAATACAGAAGCAAGTGCAAGCGCTACTAGACAAAGGGTATATTCGTGTTTCTCTTAGTCCTTGTGCTGTTCCTGTTATTTTGGTGCCTAAGAAAGATGGTACATGGCGCATGTGCGTAGATTGTAGAGCTATTAACAACATCACTATTCGATATCGTCATCCTATTCCACGCTTAGAGGATATGCTAGATGAATTGAGTGGTGCTGCTGTTTTCTCTAAGATTGATTTGCGTAGTGGTTACCATCAAATTCGGATGAAGGAAGGGGATGAATGGAAAACTGCTTTCAAAACTAAATTTGGTTTATATGAGTGGTTAGTTATGCCTTTTGGTCTTACTAATGCACCTAGTACCTTCATGCGATTAATGAATCATGTTTTGAGAAAGTTTATTGGTCGTTTTGTGGTTGTATATTTTGATGATATACTTATTTACAGCCGCAATGAATCTGAACATTGTGATCATATTAGACAGGTTTTGCAAGTGTTGCGTGATAATAAATTGTATGCTAATCTTGAGAAGTGCACATTTGCAAAAGATAAAGTGATATTTCTGGGATACGTTGTATCTAAGCATGGGGTAGAAGTAGATTCATCTAAGATTGAAGCAATTCAAGATTGGCCTACTCCCATGAATGTTAGTCAAGTACGAAGTTTTCACGGTCTTGCTGGTTTCTATCGCCATTTTGTGAAAGACTTTAGTACTATTGCTGCACCATTGAATGAATTAACGAAGAAAGGTGTGCCTTTTGTGTGGGGCGCAGCCCAAGATCATGCTTTTGACGAGCTGAAACGTTTGCTTACTTCTGCACCATTACTTGCACTACCAGATTTTTCCAAACAATTTGAAGTTGAATGTGATGCTAGTGGTATCGGTATTGGTGGTGTGTTGATGCAAGAAGGTAGACCTATTGCTTATTTCAGCGAGAAACTTTCTGGTGCTCGACTGACTTATCCTGTTTATGATAAAGAATTGTATGCGCTTGTTAGAGTTCTTGAGGTTTGGCAACATTATTTGTGGCCAAAAGAATTTATCATACATTCTGATCATGAAGCATTGAAGTATTTGAAAGCTCAATCCAATCTGCCTCGACGCTTAGCTAAATGGGTTGAGTTTATTGAGTCTTTTCCATATATCATTAAGCATAAGAAGGGAAAAGATAACATTGTTGCTGATGCTCTCTCTAGGAAGAACATGCTTTTGACACGTCTCGATATTCAAATTCCTGGTTTAGAGAGTTTGTGTGATTTGTATGCAACTGATCATGATTTTGCTGAACCATATCGTTTATGTTTGCTTCGAAATGCATGGGAGAAATACCACATCCATGATAGATACTTGTTTCGAGCTAACAAACTTTGTGTTCCAGAATCGTCCGTCCGTTTGCTATTGTTGCAGGAATCACATGCAGGCGGATTGATGGGTCACTTTGGGCGTGAGAAGACGTTGCTCATGCTGGCTGATCACTTTTATTGGCCCAAGATGAGGCGCGACGTGGACAGGTTTGTTCGGCGCTGCATTACATGTAACAAGTCCAAGTCAAAACTGAAGCCTCACGGTTTGTATACGCCACTACCTACACCTACCACACCATGGGAAGATATAAGTATGGATTTTGTGTTAGGTTTGCCACGCACTACAAGAGGTCATGATTCTATATTTGTGGTAGTAGATAGATTTTCTAAGATGGCACATTTTATTGCATGCCACAAAAGCGACGATGCGTCGCATATTGCTAACCTGTTTTTCAGGGACATTGTACGCTTGCATGGAGTGCCAAAAACAATTGTTTCTGACAGGGACGTGAAGTTTATGACCTACTTCTGGAAGACATTGTGGGGAAAGCTAGGAACGAAGTTGTTGTTCAGTACTACCTGTCACCCACAAACTGATGGTCAAACGGAGGTGGTGAATCGAACATTGTCCCAATTGCTGCGAGTTATGATCAAGAAAAATCTGCGTGAGTGGGAGGAGTGTTTGCCACATGTTGAGTTCGCCTATAACAGGGCTGTGCACACTACCACCCAGTTTTGTCCTTTTGAGGTGGTGTATGGCTTCAAACCAATTACACCACTAGATTTTCTGCCTCTTCCATTGCATGAGAGGGTTAATATGGATGCATCAAACAGAGCAGATTATGTGAAGCAGATTCATGAGAAGACACGAGAGGCTATTGAGAAGCAAGGCAAGAACATTGCTGCTGCACGAAACCAATCACGAAAGAAAGTTTTGTTTCAGCCTGGCGATATGGTATGGGTGCATCTTCGCAAGGACAGGTTTCCACAGTTGCGACGTTCTAAACTTCGGCCGCGTGGTGCTGGTCCTTACAAGGTGTTAGCCAAGATAAATGACAATGCCTACTCGATTGATATTCCTATTGCTGACTTTGGTGGCGTTAGCAACAGTTTCAACGTTGCTGATTTGTCCCCATGTGACGTCGATGACCTTGGAGCGTCGAGGTCGATGCCTTTTGAAGGGGGGGAGGATGATGAGGACATCCCTACTATGGTTCCATCCCTTGAAGATGAACAACCTGTTGCTGCAAAGAAGACGTCCAATGATGAAATCAGGATTGGACCAACTACAAGAGCTCGTGCTAAGTTACTAGAACAACAGGTGAATTCTCTCTTAGTTGATAATGCTATTTCTTTTAATGAGAGATTTATACTGCCTAAATCCTTGTGTGTATGTGTCATTAGGAACAATGGAGAGGAAGGCATGGCACAAGGGAGCAAGGAGGAAGGCATGGCACAAGGGAGCAAGAGGATTCTGCAGTTCCCAGGCGGCAGTACCGCCTGCCCGAGCGGTAGTACCGCTTGCCCAGCACTACCGCCCAAGTACCGCTTAGCAATTTTCTTCTGGAATCAAAGCGACCCAAGCGGTACTAAAGCGGCAGTTAAAATTCTCAGAGCGGTAATACCGCTTCTAGCGGTAGTACCGCTTGCTGTGAGCGGTACTACCGTGCTGCCTGCGCGCAAACTTTGGGGCTGACGGCCCGTGTACCCCTTCGATCTATCTTAGGAGATAAATACTCTTCCTTAGGGTTAGTTAGAGGGAGACCACGTTTAAGATAAACCCTAGTTCATGAGATTGCTTGTAAGCATTCATCTTGAATCCTCATCACCAATTCGTATCGATCTGGTGATTATATACTGCAAGTCAAGTGTGATCTGCTGTTCCATTGGGAATTAGTATATTGCAATTATACCGTTCGTGGTCGACGGCTGCGTGCGCAAGTGTGTGACGTTGTGAATATCCAAAGGGTTGAGACCTTTTGCATTGGCATCAGGGATCAAGCGAGGGAGAGTTCATCGGTGACATACAAGTTATCCTACACCATCATCATCACCACCGCCGCTTACTGAGAAGATCGGGACACCCCATATCAATGAGCGTGGCCCGGCAATTCTCAACTCGCTAGTCTCGATGGGAAAGGTACGCAATAGGCTCGGGGCGATCAAAGCAATGACAAGGAAATGTACAATGATGTCGTCGAAGTTACCGTCCTTGCTTACGGTTGTGGTGTCAAAAGGGTGAAGTGGTCGTTGTCGAGTTCGTGGCGATGATGAGTGGCGATGTTGTCGATGTTGAACCGTTCCTAATTAGCCAAAACACCTTAGGAAACGGAAACCGCGAACTCAAAATCTCAAACAAAATTGGGTTAGGGTGGCGGAAGTGTATGGTGGGCAAGGGTATGCGGAAGTTAAGGTGGTGGTTGATGAAGAACAAACCATCCCTAAGTAGCCGAAACATCTTAGGAGACTTGAATCACTACTCAAGCAGCCACAAATGCAATGAGGTTCAAAATAGGTTAGGTTGCGGAAAGCTATGGTGGTTTTGCGGATGATATGGTGGAGGGCCTAGGCAAAGATGCCAAAATGCACAAAATTTGATGGAGTCAAATTGTTATGGAAGTATTTTTGTGGGATGGGGAATGTCAATAGCTACCCAACAAGCTAAATAACGTCAAAATCGGAGTCCGGATGAATTAGTTATGGTCAAAACGGTGAAACATGGGAGGCTGAAATCCGAGGGGCCGGATGTCCGGGGGGGAGCCCAGATTTCCGGGGCTGTATGTCCAGAACTTGATGCGGAGCATCTTACGGACATCACCATGTCAAGAGTCCGTTCGGCAAGTGACACGCGCGACATCTACTTCACATACATAAAGGTGAATCATCTCCTTTATACGTGTTCACTTGACCCCTTCGAGGATGGTATACTACTTGACACTCCTCTCGTGTGCATGCATATGTATTGTCGGAGCTTCACGGATGACGAGGAGGAGTACAAGCGCCAAGGAGCAACTACACCATCCGCGAGGGAAGCATGAAAGCGGAGACGGAAGAAGACGGAGCTGCTGCAGCTACAGGACCCGGACATCCAGCCCGAGCCCCGGACATCCGGCCCCGGCAGCCCGGACATCCGGCCTACGGCCCGGACATCCGGCGCCTCCGCTACAGAGAAGGTCCACACCTTCTGGCACCCGAAGAGTAACAGCGACCGGACATCCGGCGCGACCCCGGACATCCGGCGTCACGCCACCGCCCGGACATCCGGCCTCCTTCCCCGGAAATCCGGCAGAGACGTATCCAGAGAGCAACAGAAGTTCCGCCATTCCAAGCCGGACATCCGGCCGCGACCCCGGTCATCCGGCTCGTCCCGAAGCCCCGGACATCCGGCCCCCAGCCCGGACGTCCGGCACCTGTGCGTGCCTAACCGGGCCAGAGGCCCTTGTATCTCTCATCCCACCTCCCACTTCGTGGCTAGACTATAAATAGACACCCCCCTCCTCATTTCTAGGGTTAGCAAAGTATTGGCTCATCTAGTTGAGCCTAGATCCTACCACTACTCCTCTTGAGAGAGAGAGAGAGAGACCTCTCCCATGGGGATCAAGACCTCCATGTGAGCATGTGGGAAGATCCCCTAGTGGATTCAAGACCTCATCTCCTCTTGGATTTGGGATGAACCCAACCCTGTATCTTTTCCTTTGTTGTTCTTGTACCTTGTGATCTTGTGTGATTGTTAGTCTAGTGGATGTGTGATTGGACTTGTTCTTGAGTGTTTCCTCTTGTGATTTCTCCTCGTTCGTCCCCGTGTTCTTCGTGTTCTTCATAGGATCGCCCTCCAATTCGTGAAAGATCGTCAATTAGGGTTCCACCCTACATCATCTTGGTATCATGAGCCACGTTGATCACGAATTTGGAGTCCTACCCCCTCTTTCTAGCCTAATTTTATTTGTTCTTGCCCAATTTCGAAAATCCCCACCAAAAATAGCATCACCAAATTTTTTGCATTTTGTTGGTTCTTGTGAGATTTTGTTGTGTTTGATCCATGATTTTGTTGTTTGGCAAGTGGATCTAGCTTCCCCACCACGAAATCCATCCAAAAATTTCTTTTCTCCCATCAATTTTGCCCCCAAAATCATCAATTTCTGCCCCAAATCGCGTTTCGAAGTCCAAATCCCGATCTGGAATCGTCGGGCCGGACATCCGGGCCATCGGGCCGGACATCCGGGTCCCCGGCCGGACATCCGGCTCCTGGAGCACAAAATCGCGCAAGTTTCTGGACATACAGCCCCGGATTTCCGGCCTAGACCCTTGACATCCGGCCCCTGGAGTTTCAGCCTCCTGTGTTTCACCGTTTCGGCCATAACTAATTCATCCGGAGTCCGATTTTGACGTTCTTTAGCTTGTTTTGTAGCTATTGACACCCCCCATCACACAAAAATACTACCACCATCATTTGACTCCATCAAAGTTTGTGAATTTTGGCATCTTTGCCTAGGCCCTCCACCATATCATCTGCAATACCACCATAGCCTTCCGCAGCCTAACCCATTTTGATCCCCATTGCATTTGTGGTTGCTTGAGTTGTGATTCAAGTCTCCTAAGGTGTTTCGGCTACTTAGGGATGGTTACTTCTTCATCAACCACCAACTCCACTTCCACTTTGACGACTCCGAAACCACCACCGCTTTCCGCTACCATCATTTGACATTTGACATTTAAGATTTTGAGTTTGCGGTTTCCGTTTCCTAAGGTGTTTCGGCTAATTAGGAACGGTTCAACATCGACAACACCGCCACTCATCATCGCCACGGACTCGACATCGACATTGTCCACTTCATCATCATCCGTCCTTGCTTACAAACGAGAACCACCGACGGTAACCTCGATGACATCATTGTACATTTCCTTGCCATTGCATTGATAACCTTGAGCCTATTGCGTCACTTTCCTGTCGAGACTAGCGAGTTGAGAATTGCCGGTCCATGCTCATTGTGCACCTTAGTGATACGCTTACGCCGCATAGCTACATTTAGCGTGCCATCATCTTGCTATCATCTTTGTGCCATAAGTCTCTCCCGTGCATATCTTACATACTTGTCTCATATCATACTTGGCTCGATCATCAAGCATTGTGGCAAAGCATACAAAAAAAGAGAGGAAAAAGCTTTTAAGCAAAAGAGGAGAAACAAAAGAGCTTATAAGCAATAGAAATAGCATTGAGCCATCTTGCATCGTACATACTCTTGGAGCATACATACATAGCATACTTGGGATTGAAGACGGCACAGTTACTCGCTTAGGTTGGTGCACAAGCGTATCTAGCCCATTTGAGCAATCGAGCTATTGTCTCTCTAGTATCGGTGCAACAAGAGCTAAAATAAGCAATTGGGCGCTTCTCTTGCATTAACACACCTCCTATGCCATTACCACTAGCGTCGCAATGTACTTCAAAAGTTTTGTCAAAATTGGGTAATGCAAGCAATGGAGCATGTGTAAGCAAATTCTTAAGCTCATGAAATACGGTATCTTGGGATGGACCCCAAACAAATGGTGCATTCTTCTTACTCAATGCGTGCAACGGTGATGCAATGGTGCTAAAATCCTTCACAAAGCGACGATAAAACCCTGCTAAGCCAAGGAAGCTACGCACTTGATGCAAATTGGTTGGTTGTGGCCAATTCTTAATAGCATCAATTTTAGTGTCATCAACATGAACACCCTTAGATGAGACAACAAAGTCCAAGAAGACAAGCTTATCAACACCAAAAGTGCATTTTTTCCATTTTAGCATAAAGTCGCTCGTCTCTAAGAATTTGCGGGCTCTAGTAATTGGTCCAATCTGTGTAGCTGGTGGTGATGTGGGTGTAACATTAGTAGGGATGTCCTCATCACATATACATGCTAGAAGGTATGTACAAAAGATATGACCCAATCTATGACTTAGGTGTAATATGGCCGAAGATGGGCAATGTTCCAGGGCCGGCTTCCCTCCTCTTCAGAGGTACGTGATTTATCTGCCTCACGTATATCAATGAGGTAGTATGACCCGTTGTTGAGATTCTTGCTGACCACAAAGGGCCCTTCCCAAGGTGGTGAAAGTTTATGCATGCCTGTCTGGTCTTGTAGCAGACGAAGCACTAAGTCACCTTCCTGAAAGGTACGGCTTCGAACTCTACGGCTGTGATAGCGACGTAGGTTTTGTTGATAAATTGCTGACCGGGACGCGGCAAGTTCACGTTCTTCCTCCAGAGCATCCAGAGTGTCTTGGCGAGCTTGCTCATTATCTGATTCCACATAAGACACCACTCGAGGGGAGTCATGATGAATATCGCTTGGAAGTACAGCTTTTGCACCATAGACCAGGAAAAACGGCGTATAGCCTGTTGACCTGTTGGGAGTAGTCCGTATGCTCCAAAGCACTGCAGGTAATTCTTCTTCCCAGCAATCCGGCGTGCGTTGCAAAGGCACCATGAGCCGGGGTTTGATACCACGCAGCAATTCCTGATTGGCTCTTTCTGCCTGCCCGTTGGACTGAGGGTGCGCAACCGATGCTAGATCAAGTCGGATGTGCTCCTGTTGATAGAACTGTTTCATGACTCCTTTGAAAAGATTGGTTCCATTGTCTGTGACAATACTGTGTGGATAGCCGAAGCGAAATATCAACTTTTTCAGAAATTTGACGGCTGTAGCAGCGTCACAACGGTTGACTGGCTCTGCTTCCACCCACTTGGTAAATTTGTCCACAGCTACCAACAGGTGAGTATGCTTATACCAAAGGGTCCAACCATGTCAAGCTCCCAGACTGCAAAAGGCCAAGTTATCGGGATCATCCCCTACTCTTGAGCCGGCACATGAGCCTGGCGAGCATACTTCTGGCAACCATCACATTTGCGTACAATATCTTCTGCATCGGCGTGAGCTGTGAGCCAGTAAAACCTGTGCCAGAAAGCTTTCGCGACGAGTGATCGTGAGCCGGCAAGATGACCACAATCGCTAGAATGAATCTCATTGAGAATTGCACGGCCTTCCTCAGGTGAAACGCAACGCTGAAAAACACCAGTGACACTTCGTCGATGCAACTCACCATTGACGATAGTCATAGACTTGGATCGTCTGATGATCTATCGAGCGATTATTTCTTCTGCTGGAAGCTCTCCCCGGCTTAGATAAGCCAAGTAAGGGACTGTCCAATCAGGTATAGCATGAACAGCAGCCACTAGAGCCGCCTCTGGGTCAGGAATAGCCAAGTCTTCCTCCGTTGGCAACTTGACAGACAGGTTATGCAAGACATCCAGAAAAACATTAGGCGGCACCGGCTTCCGCTGAGAACCCAAGCGAGACAGTGCATCTGCTGCCTCATTCTGCCGGCGATCGATGTGATCAACTTGATAACCCTTGAAGTGTCCAGCAATATTAGTGACCGCATGTTGATAAGCCGCCATAAGGGGATCCTTGGAGTCCCATGTGCCAGAAACCTGCTGGGCCACCAGATCTGAGTCGCCCAAACACCTGACCCGGCTCAGGTTCATCTCCTTGGCCATTCGGAGCCCGTGAAGCAATGCCTCATATTCTGCTGCATTGTTAGTACAAGGGAACATAAGTCTTAAAACATAACAGAACTTATCTCCTCGCGGGGAAGTGATCACAACTCCAGCCCCCGAGCCTTCGAGCTGCCTTGGGCCGTCAAAATGTATGGACCAATACATCGTGTCTGGCTTCTCTTCGGGAGCCTGTAACTCTGTCCAATCATTAATGAAATCCACCAAAGCTTGAGATTTGATTGCTGTGCGGGGCACATATTTGAGATGATGTAGACCGAGCTCAAAGGCCCACTTAGCAACCCGGCCCGTGGCTTCCCGGTTCTGGATTATGCCTCCAAGAGGTGTTGAGCTGACCACAGTGATTGGATGCTCGTGGAAGTAATGCTTCAGCTTGCGGCTAGCCATGAACACTCCATAGACCAGTTTCTGCCAATGCGGATATTGCTGCTTGGACTCTGTTAATACTTCATTGATATAATACACAGGGCGCTGAACTGGATATTCCTTGCCTTCCTCCTTGCGCTCTACAACAACTGCAACGCTTACAGCCTTGTTGTTGGCAGCAATATATAACAACATAGGTTCCTTCTCATGAGGGGTAGCAAGGACCGGCGGCTCAGACAACTGTTTCTTGAGGGCCTCAAAAGCCTGATCTGCAGCATCACTCCAAACAAAGTCATCTGATTTCCTGAGCAATTGATACAACGGGATTGCTTTCTCCCCAAGCCAGCTTATGAACTGGCACAACGCCGCAACCCGCCCAGCCAGCTTCTGCACAGCATTAAGATTTGCCGGCTTAGCCAAGGTCATGATTGCCTTGATCTTTTTCGGGTTAGCTTCAATGCCATGTTCGGAAATGAGAAATCCTAGAAGTTTTCTTGCAGGGACACCAAAGACACACTTCTCCGGGTTAAGCTTCATCTGGTAGACACGGAGATTGTCAAATGTTTCCTTGAGATCCTCCAACAGAGTTTCTTTCTTCCGAGATTTAACCACGATGTCATCAACATATGCATGAACATTCCGCCCAATTTGCTTGTGAAAACAACTTTGGACACAGCGTTGATAAGTCGCATGTGCACACTTCAGACCAAACGGCATGGTGGTATAACAAAAGGCCCCAAAGGGTGTGATGAAAGACGTCTTTTCCTGGTCTTCCTACTTCATCTTGATCTGATGATAACCAGAGTAAGCATCCAGAAAGCATAAACACTCACAACCCGTCGTGGCATCAATGATCTAGTCTATATGGGGCAAGGCAAAGGGGTCACTAGGACAAGCCTTATTTAGGTCTGTGTAATCAACACACATCCGCCAAGTCCCGTTTTTCTTCAGAACAAGCACCGGGTTGGCTAGCCACTCTGGATGGAAAACTTCAACAATGAACCCGGCAGCTAGGAGCCGGGCGACTTCCTCACCAATAGCTTTCCGCCTCTCTTCATTGAAACGACGGAGATACTGGCGAACTGGCTTAAACTTAGGATCCACATTGAGGGAGTGCTCAGAGAGTTCTCTCGGTACACCTGGCATATCAGAAGGTTTCCATGCAAAGATGTCCCCATTCTCACGGATGAACTCGATGAGCGCACTTTCCTATTTGGGATCCATATTCGCCCCGATGGTGAACTGCTCAGACGAATTACTGCTACTTGTTGTCTGCGTTGGTATTTCCCCGAAGAGGAGAGGATGATGCAGTACAGTAGAGATAAGTATTTCCATCAGTTAAGAACCAAGGTTATCAATCCAGTAGGAGAACCAAGCAAAATTCCGTTAAGCGCACCTGCACACACAAGAGCAAACACTTGCACCCAACGCAGATAAGAGGGTTGTCAATCCTCTTAGCGGTTACTTGCAAGGATTAAACCTTATAGAGGTAAATAGCTAACCCAAAATACTAATTAAAATAAAAGTAAATAAATTTCAGCAAGGTAGTTTTAGATTTTTAATATGATAAAGATAGACCCGGGGGCCATAGTTTTCACTAGAGGCTTCTCTCTCGAGCACAGAAACATACGGTGGGTAAACAAATTACTGTTGGGCAATTGACAGAATAGCAAATAATTATGACGGATTCATGCCAATGATCATGTATATAGGCATCACGTCCGAGACAAGTAGACCGACTCCTGCCTGCATCTACTACTATTACTCCACTCATCGACCGCTATCCAGCATGCATCTAGAGTATTAAGTTAATAAAAACAGAGTAACACCTTAAGCAAGATGACACGATGTAGAGAAGCAAATTCAAGCAATATGAATAAACCCCATCGTTTTATCCTTAATGGCAACAATACAAATACGTGTCATGTCCCTTTCTATCACTGGGATTGAGCACCGCAAGATTGAACCCATCACAAAGCACCTCTCCCATTGCAAGATAAATCAATCTAGTAGGCCAAACTAAACCGATAGATCGGAGAGAAATACAAAGCTATAACAATCATGCATAAAAGAGTTCAGAGAAGACTCAAATATTTCTCATGAATAATCTGATATAAACTCACAATTCATTGGATCCCAACAAACACACCGCAAAAGAAGATTACATTGGATAGAACTCCAAGAACATCAAGGAGAACATTGTATTTAAGATCAAAGAGAGAGAAGAAGCCATCTAGCTACTAGCTATGGACCCGTAGGTCTGTGGTAAACTACTCACACATCATCGGAAGGGCAGCAAGGTTGATGTAGAAGCCCTCCGTGATCGATTCCCCCTCCGGCAGAGTACCGGAAAAGGCCTCCAGATGGGATCGCGGAAGAACAGAGGCTTGCGGCGGCGGAAAGGTTATTTCTTCTGGCTCTCTATTGGTTTCCCAATATTTGTGAATTTATAGAAGTGGAATTAGGTCAAACGGAGTCACGTGGGCCCCACAAGGCAACACGGCGCCCCCCCCTGGGGCGCGCCATGTTGCCTTGTGAAGCCTCTGTGAGGCTTCTGGCCTCCTCCAGAAGCTTCCAAGGGTTCTTTTGTCCAGAAAAAAAAATTCCAAAAAGTTTCGTGGCATTTGGACTTCATTTGGTACTGTTTCTCTAAAAAGCCAAAAACAAGCAGAAAACAGCAATTGGCAATGGGCACTAGGTTAATAGGTTAGTCCCAAAAAATGATAAATAATTACATATAATTGCATATAAAAACATCCAAGATTGATACTATAATAGCATGGAACAATAAAAAAATATAGATACGTTGGAGACGTATAAGGCATCCCCAAGCTTAATTCCTGCTCGTCCTCAAGTAGGTAAATAATAAAAACAGAATTTTTGATGTGGAATGCTACCTATCATGTTTCATCATGTAATCTTTGTCTTACGGTATGAATAGTAAGATCCAAATGATTCAAAGCAATAGTCTATAATTTGATATAAAGACATCAATACTCAGGCATACTAATAAACAATCATGTCTTTCAAAATAAACATGCTAAAGAACGTTATCCCTACAAAATCATACAATTCTGTCATGCTCCATCTTCTTCACACAAAATATTTATCATGCACTACCCCGGTTTTAGCCAGGCAATTGGTTCATACTTTTTAACGCGCTTCAGCTTTTTCAACTCCCACGCAATACATGAGCGCAAGCCATGGATATAGCACTATGGGTGGAATAGAGTGTGGTGGTAGAGATAAATAAGACAAGTCAAAAATGGAGAAAGTCTCACATCGACGAGGCTAATCAACGGGCTATGGAGATGCCCATCAATTGATGTCAATGCGAGGAGTAGGGATTGCCATGCAACAGATGCACTAAGAGCTATAAGTGTATGAAAGCTCAACATGAAAACTAAGTGGGTGTGCATCCAACTTGCTTGCTCATGAAGACCTCTGGCATTTGAGGAAGCCCGTCATCGGAATATACAAGCCAAGTTCTATAATGAAAAATTCCCACTAGTATATGAAAGTGACAAAATAGGAGACTCTCTATATGAAAAACATGGTGCTACTCTGAAGCACAAGTGTGGAAAAGGATAGTAACATTGCCCCTTCTCTCTTTTTCTCTCATTTTTTTTTTCATGGCTCTTTTTCGCCTCTTTTTTTTTAGAACAATCTCATGGACCTCATCCCCACTTTTTCGAGGACTCATTAGTCTCCATCATTCTTACCTCACTGGGACAATGCTCTAATAATGATGATCATCACACTTCTATTTACATACAACTCAACATTACAACTCGATACTAGAACAAAAATATGACTCTATATGAATGCCTCTGGCAGTGTACCAGGATGTGCAATGATGCTAGCGTAACATGTATAACAATGATGAATGGTGGCTGAGCCACAGATACTATGTCAGCTATATGATCATGCAAAGCAATATGACAATGATGATGTATGTCATGAAAACGGAACGGTGGAAGTTGCATGGCAATATATCTCGGAATGGCTATGGAAATGCCATGATAGGTAGGTATGGTGGCTGTTTTGAGGAATTGAAGATATAAGGAGGCTTATGTGTGATAGAGCGTATCATATCACGGGGTTTGGATGCACCGGCGAAGTTTGCACCAACTCTCGATGTGAGAAAGGGCAATGCATGGTACCGAATAGGCTAGCAAATTGCGAAAGGGTGAGAGTGCGTATAATCCATGGACTCACATTAGTCATAAAGAACTCACATACTTATTGCGAAAGTTTATTAGCCCTCGAAGCAAAGTACTACTATGCATGCTCCTAGGGGGGAGGTTGGTAGGAGTTAACCATCGCGCGCCCCCGACCGCCACACAAAGGAAGACAATCAATAATAATTCATGCTCCAACTTCTTAGCATAACGACAGATCATACGTGCATGCTTCGGGAATCACAAACCTTAACACAATTATTCTTACTAAACCACAATTATCTACTAATACCTCCCACATATTACCATCTTAATATCGCAAAACTATTGCAAGGAATCAAATTTATCATATTCAGTGATCTACATGAAAGTTTTTATTATATCCCTCTTGAATACCTATCATATCAGGACCAAATTCATAACCCATGCATATTACCATTGCTATCATGAGACTCTCAAAAAGATATAAGTGAAGCATGAGAGTGCAACTATTTCTTTAAAATATAACCACTGCCGTGCTCTAAAAGATATAAGTGAAGCACTAGAGCAACTGCCTAGCTCAAAAGATATAAGTGAATCACATAGAGTATTCTAACAAATCACGAATAATGTGTGTCCCTCTCAAAAAGGTGTGTTCAGCAAAGATGATTGTGACAAACTAAAAAGCAAACAAAAGCAAACAACCTATTTCACAAGACGCTCCAAGTAAAACACATATCATGTGATGAATAAAAATATAGCTCCAAGTGAGTTACCGATAGATTGTAGACGAAAGAGGGGAGACCTTCCGGGGCATCCCCAAGCTTAGACACTTGAGTCTTCCTTGAATATTACGTTGGGGTGCCTTGGTCATCCCCAAGCTTAGGCTCTTGCCGCTCCTTATTCCTTCATCCATCGTAGTCTCACCCAAAACTTGAAAACTTCAGCACACAAAACTCAACAGAAACCTCGTGAGATCCATTAGTATAAAAACAAACCTTAAACTTTAGGTACTATTGTAAATTGATTCATATTTAATATTGGCATAATGCTAGTGTACTCCAACTTCTCCATGACTCATACCCCCTGATACGATCCATAGATTCATCAAAATAAGCAAACTATGCAACAAAAACAGAATCTGTCTAAAACAGAACAGTCTGTAAAGATCTATTTAAACGCCATACTTATGTAACTCCAAAAATTCTGAAAACTTAGGAAAATGTAAACAATTCATATAACAATACTGTGTAAAAATTTCAGATTTTTCTGACGCTCCAGTACAGAACTAAAATTCCAGCACTGGACGCAAAACTTTCTGTTTTCCAAACAGCATCAATTATACTATCATCAACATCATCCCAAAGGCATTACTTGGCAAAAACACTAATTAAAACATAAAAACACAATCATAACAGAAGCTATAATCATGCAAACACACAAAAACAAAAAACAAAAATTAATTTTATTCATTGGGTTGCCTCCCAACAAGCGCTATTGTTTTATGCCCCTAGCTAGGCATAATGCATAGTTTCAAGTGTTGTCATCCTTCAAGTTAATTCCATAAGTGGCCCTCATAATGGATTCATAAGGTGATTTAATTCTTTTTCTAGGGAAGTGTTCCATCCTTTTATTTAGTGGAAATTGAAATCTTATATTACCTTCTTTCATATCAATAATAGCACCAATAGTTCGAAGAAAAGGCCTACCAAGTATTATGGGGCAAGAAGGATTGCATTCAATGTCAAGAACAATAAATTCCACGGGAACATAATTTCTATTTGCAAGAATAAGCACATCATTTATTCTACCCAATGGCTTTTTAATAGTGGAATCCGCAAGATGCAAATCAAGGGAACAAGGATCCATGTCGGTGAGACCTAGCACATCACACAAAGACTTTGGTATAGTGGAAACGCTAGCACCAAGATCACAAAGAGAATTACATTCATAGTCTTTAATTTTTACTTTAATAGTAGGTTCCCATTCATCTTGCAATTTTCTAGGAATTGATACTTCCAACTCAAGTTTTTCTTCATGTGCTTTCATCATGGCTTCTACGATATGTTTAGTGAAAGCCTTATTTTGCTCATATGCATTTGGCGAATTAATCATGGATTGCAACAAGGAAATACACTCAATTAAAGAACAACTATCATAATTAAAGTCCTTGTAATCCAAAGTAGTGGGTGCATTACTATTTAAAGTTTTGACCTCTCCAAACCCATTGTTTTCATTTTTACGATCAAGATTATCACCCTCCAAGCAAGTGGGACTCCTTCTATCTAAAGTTGACTCTTCTCCAGTCCCTTTTTCATCAAGTTTTATGTTACTAAATAATGATTCAATAGGAGTGACACCAATTATTTTAATATCTTCATCATTACTACGATAGAAACCGGGTGGAATCGCTTTTTCTAGAAATTCTCGCTTAGCTCTCAACCTAGCGGTCCTTTCTTTACTTTCATTAATGGAGACATAGATAGCTTTAATAGACTCATTTATATCATGCTTAGATGGCAAAATTTTAGTTTTGAGATTTTCCACATCATGAGCAATTCTATTCATGTTCTTAGCCAATTCATCAACTCTATTCAATTTTTCTTCTACCATAGTGTTGAAATTCTTTTGAGAATTAATAAATTCTTTAATATTACTTTCAAGATCAGAGGGCATCCTATTATTATTACCATAAGGATTGCCATAATTATTAGAGGAATTTCCAAGAAATGGTCTAGCATTGAAACTACCCCTATAAGCATTGTTGTTGAAATTATTTCTAGAGACAAAGTCTTATAGAGGTAAATAGCTAAACTAAAATACTAATTAAAATAAAAGTAAATAAATTACAGCAAGGTATTTTTAGGTTTTGAATATGATAAAGGTAGACCCGGGGGCCATAGTTTTCACTAGAGACTTCTCTCTCGAGCACAGAAACATACGGTGGGTAAACAAATTACTGTTGGGCAATTGACAGAATAGCAAATAATTATGACGGATTCATGGCAATGATCATGTATATAGGCATCACGTCCGAGACAAGTAGACCGACTCCTGCCTGCATCTACTACTATTACTCCACTCATCGACCGCTATCCGGCATGCATCTCGAGTATTAAGTTAATAAAAACGGAGTAACGCCTTAAGCAAGATGACATGATGTAGAGAAGCAAATTCAAGCAATATGAATAAACCCCATCTTTTTATCCTTAATGGCAACAATACAAATATGTGTCATGTCCCTTTCTGTCACTGGGATTGAGCACCGCAAGATTGAACCCATCACAAAGCACCTTTCCCATTGCAAGATAAATCAATCTAGTAGGCCAAACTAAACCGATAGATCGGAGAGAAATACAAAACTATAACAATCATGCATAAAAGAGTTCAGAGAAGACTCAAATATTTCTCATGCGTAATCTGATCATAAACTCACAATTCATCGGATCCCAACAAACACACCGCAAAAGAAGATTACATCAGATAGAACTCCAAGAATATCAAGGAGAACATTGTATTGAAGATCAAAGAGAGAGAAGAAGCCATCTAGCTACTAGCTATGGACCCGTAGGTCTATGGTAAACTACTGACACATCATCGGAAGGGCAGCAAGGTTGATGTAGAAGCCCTCCGTGATCGATTCCCCCTCCGGCAGAGTACCGGAAAAGGCCTCCAGATGGGATCGTGGAAGAACAGAGGCTTGCGGCGGCGGAAAGGTTATTTCTTCTGGCTCTCTGTTGGTTTCCCAATATTTGTTAATTTATAGAAGTAGAATTAGGTCAAACGGAGTCACGTGGTCCCCACAAGGCAACACGGCGCCCCCCCCCCTGGGGCGCGCCCTGTTGCCTTGTGAAGCCTCCGTGAGGCTTCTGGCCTCCTCCCGAAGCTTCCAAGGGTTGTTTTGTCCCGAAAAAAATCTCCAAAAAGTTTCGTGGCATTTGGACTTCATTTGGTACTGTTTCTCTGAAAAGCCAAAAACAAGCAGAAAACAGCAACTGGCACTGGGCACTAGGTTAATAGGTTAGTCCCAAAAAATGATAAATAATTGCATATAAAAACATCCAAGATTGATACTACAATAGCATGGAACAATAAAAAGTTATAGATACGTTGGAGACGTATCAATTACCCGGGGTGAAATCAACTTGCTTAGTATCTCTAGCCAACTTAAATTTGAGTAACGGGTCAGACTCCGTCGTTGGCTTCTTTAGGGATGTCCTGTCAGCCGGGTCGACGTTATCCTTGTAATACCGCAACTCTTCTGCAGCATAAGCGGACTCGGCGTAAGCTGCATCTCCTTCCTCGCACTGAAGCGAAATTTCTCGACTTCCTTCTACTGTAATGGTTCCTCTCGGCCCTGACATTTTCATTTTCATGTAAACGTAGCACGGTCGTGCCATGAACCGTGCATAAGTCGGCCGGCCAAATAAGGCATGGTATGGGCTTTTAAGCTTAACCACCTCAAAGGACAGAAATTCCGAACGGTAGTTATCCTCTGAGCCGAAAGCCACCTCCAGGGATATTCTTCCCATGGGATAAGCTGACTTGCCAGGAACGATGCCGTGAAAAACTATAGAGGACGGAGTCAACTGCATATCGGACAGATTCATCTACCTGAACGTGTCATAGTACAGAATATTGATGTTGTTGCCTCCGTCCATGAGTACTTTGGTCAACATATAACCGCCAACTTGTGGTGGCACCACCAGAGCTAAATGGCCGGGGTGATCGAGGAGGACTGGATGATCCACCCTGCTGCAGGTAACCGGCAGCTCGGACCATTTGAGATAATATGGGGCTGCCGGCTCAACCATATGGGCGGCTCACCGTTGCACCTTCCGATCCCGCTTGCAGGTACTGGTGGTGAAAACATGATACTGCCCACTATTCAACTGCTTCGGGTTATTCTGAAACCCTGATTGACTGGCTTGATGCTGGTTTCCTTGATTGCTCCTCTGATTGCTGCCTCCAGCATTGCCAGCCCCCTGAAACCCGCCGCTCTGGCCACTGTTCCCTTGGAACCCAGGGCCTACGAAGGGCCCTTGTGAGCCGGCTCCGGAGAAGCCGGATCCCTGATTGCCGGGTTGTCCGCCATTGCCTCCACCGTTATGATGATTATGGAAGATCTGTTTGGAAAACTCTTGCATGATATAGCAATTTTCCCAGGAGTGGCTGGACGGTTTACCATTGAAACTGTGTTTTGGACATGAACCCTTGAGAGCTTCCTCGAAGCTGAGAGGGCGATTACCAGAAGACGGTCTTCTGGACCCGTTGTTCCGGCGCTGACCCTTTGATGCAGAGCATCCTTCGATCATCCCCATGGATACCTCACCAACTCACCAAGCACCAAGTGGACCTATGATAAGAGCTCGCGCACGTGCCATCGAGAACGAGGTGAACTCACTCCTTTACAACTTTCATATGGATATGGATGGAACTTGGATGCTACCTCACAAAGGAACTCCGTGTATCATTAGGAATGATGGACTCGACCGTCAAGAGGCTAAGGACAATAGCCAAGGCCAAGGGGAACCAAGCCAAGACCATGAGGACGATGGAGGAAGAATTATCAAGGGAAACAGCACCTCCCAGGCGACCCCGTGCGCACGGGCCCTCCAGACCCCGTGCCCACGGGATAGGGCAAATCTACTGGACACCCCGTGCGCACGGGCCCCCTAGACCCCGTGCACACGGGCCTCGCCGCTGTAGAACCCAGTGCGCACGGGCCTGTACCATGCACACGGGACCCCGTGCGCACGGGCCACCCAGCGTGGTGGCTAACTTCTGCCTGTTTTTCCCCCACTTCGTCCCTTACCTCCCACCTACTATATATTCCGAGGATAGACCATTTGTTAGGGTTAGCAAAGTGTATTGAGATATTCATAGAGGGCTTTGCTCATCTACCACTCCTCTTGGAGATCAAGACCTCCTAGAGAGAAGATCCCCTAGTGGATTCAAGGCCCCTTCTAGGGAAGGATCCCCATCATAGGATCATCAAGACCTCACCTCCTTTGGAGTGGGAAGAACCTTATCTTTGTGCTATTTTCCTTTGATTGTCTATGTATGCTTGTGGATCTATGTATGCTACTCTAGTGGATGTGTGATTTGGGTTTGTTTGAGTGATTTCTCTCTTGTGTTCTTGTGAGTTCATCCCTCTTGCACTCCAAGTGTGAAAAGATCTTCATTTAGGGTCTCTACCCTACAACATCTTGGTATCATGAGCCACGTTGATTCACACCTTGGAGTCCCTACCCCCCCACTTTCTAGCCTGATTTTGCTTTGTTTTGTCCCAATTTCGAAAATTCCCACAAAAAATAGCCATACCAATTTTTTTTTGCTTTTCTTAGATCTTGTGAGATTTTGTTGATTTGGTTCACAAATTTCGTGTTTGGCAACTGGATCTACCCCTTTCCCACCATTCCCCATCTTTCCCACCACAAATTTTCCCCGGAATTTTGCAATTTTGCCACGGATTTGGAGCTGTTCATCCGCAGCCGCCGACCCCGTGCGCACGGGCCCCTGATACCCCGTGTGCACGGCCTCACCAGAGAGTTGTCACTTCCTGTTTTTCTCCAGTTTTGACACACACTTGCAACACTTTCGTCTTCCGCACTAACACACGTATTTCTTTGAGATTTTGAGTTGCGGTTTCCGTGTCCTAAGGTGTTTCGGCTACTTAGGGACGGTTCATCATCACCATCACCGCCATTCATCATCGCCCCGACCTCGACTTCGACATCGACCACATCATCATCATCCGTTCTTGCTTACAAACGATAACCCACGAACGGTAACCTCGACGACATCTTGAACTAACCCTTGCCATTATATTGATAGCCTTGAGCCATTTTGCGTCACTTACCCATCGAGACTAGCAAGTTGAGAATTGTCGGGCCACGTTCTTTGTGCACCATAGTGATATGCCTACTCCGCATAGCTACATTTAGCGTGCATTTAGCTTGCTATCATCATCGTGCTCATAAGTCTCTCCCGTGCATATCTTACTTGTCTTAAATATCGGCTCTAGCATCAAGCATTTTGGGCATAGTCAAAAAAACAGAAAAAGCTTTTAAGCAAAAGAGAAGAAACAAAGAGCTTGTAAGCAATAGCATTGAGCCTTTTGCATAGTACATCATATAGGAACATACATACATATCATACTTGGATTGAAGACAAGCACGTTACTCTCTTAGGTTGGTGCACAAGCGTATCTAGCCCATTTGAGCAATCGAGCTAGTGTCTCTCTAGCATCCGTGCAACAAGAGCATTTTCCGTGGTTCCACATTTTGAGCTCATTCCTTGGTTGTGCGGATCCCATTCATCTTCGTGTGTGAGTTTCCAAGTGCTCTATTCGGGTGTTGATCTATTTGTCTTACTTGCAATTTGTGAATCTTCTCAACATTTTCGTTATCTTGACTAACACTTGCTTGAATTTTGTGCCACTCATCCTAACCAAGCTCCTCCATAAGCCTTACTTTGTAGGTGTGAGAAACAAACCCGGTACCAATTCTAATATTGTTGCATTACATTGAGTGATACTTGATACATCCTCAGTCATCGGAAAAGGTAACTTTGGTATTGTTCTCTCATTTCCTACTCACCACCATTTGACTATGATGGATAGGCCAAGTACATCGGAGAACCCGCTCTTTGAAGAGCAAGATGAGACGCGCGAATACGTCACCAAGGGTCATCTCTTCGCCATCCAATGAGCGCTACACCAAGAAAGTGAAGCTTTGGGAGATCGCATCGAGCAACTCGCCACCGACTTGCGCCACTCCGAAACACGAACAAGGGACTACTTCGATGCCAAGCTTTCATCTCAAATGGAGGAATTGCAAGACATCATGGTCAACCGTGACACTTCCACAACTTCCCCTTCAAGACGGCGTCACTCTAGTCGACACTCTTCGGATTCTTCTTCACGCTCAAGTCCATCTCGAGCACGTTCTCATCGGCGCAACAATCATGACGATCATCAAGCTCCACAAAATCCATTCCATGGCAATGGGTTACAAGACCGACTTCGAGCACGAGAACGTCAAGCGCGCCAAGGCCAAGTACCATCATGTCCAAGACAAAATGACCAAGACGGCGACGCCCTCCGACAAGAACTCCTACGCCGAGAAGAACAAGCACTTGAAGCGCAACGTGCTGTACGACAAGCAACTCATGCCGTGAACGAGCGCAACCGTCGTGTGCGTGAACAAGAAGAAGCGCTACGACATCAACAACAAGACGAAGAAGCTCACCTTGAGGAGCGCCAGGAAAGAAGAAATCGCTCTCGGATTCCACCTCCACGACCACCGCGTCAAGCAAATCGAGCGGAGCATGAGGATGACAATCCACCTCCAAGACCACCGCACCAAGCAAATCGAGCGGAGCATGAGGATGACGATCCACCACCACGACAGGATCGACCTCACCAACGACGACATGATGAGGAACAACGTTTTGGCAAGCTCAAGTTCACCATGCCCAAGTTCCACGGCGGCAACGATCCCGAAGAATATCTCTCATGGGCATTGAAGGTCGACAAGATATTTCGCTTTCACAACTATGACGAAGAAAAGAAGATCGCCATGGCATCTCTCGAGTTCCAAGACTATGTTCTCATTTGGTGGGAGCAAGTGATCGCAAGGCGTCAAGAGAAGGGTGAGCCACCCATCGCGACTTGGGATCAAATGAAAGATGTCATGAGAGCTCGTTTTGTGCCTACATATTACACCCGCGACCTCTTCAAGAAACTCCAACTACTCAAGCAAGGAACCAAGTCGGTTGAAGAATACTATCAAGAAATGGAAGTTTCCATGATACGAGCCAATGTCACGGAGGATGGTGAACAACCTATGGCGCGTTTCTTGAATGGCCTCAACCATCCCATCAAGAAAATAGCGGACTTCCAACCGTACTCCAACCTCCTCGAGCTAGTGCACCAAGCGACCAAGGCGGAGCGACAAGTGCAAGACGACTACAAGTACTCCAAGTACTCTTCCAAGACCTACGGCTCATACACTCAAGCTTCACCGACTACGACAACTCCTTCCACGACTCGAGCCACCACAAGTACCGGCGACAAGTCAAGCTCCAAGCAACCTTCGACATCTTCGAGTCGACTTCCTACTACTACAAGCAACTCCAAGCAAAAGCCTTCGTCATCGACACCTCCTACGGATGCCAACAAGACAAGTGACATCAAGTGCTTCACTTGCAAGGGCCGAGGCCACAAGTCTTTCGAGTGTCCAACTCGACGCATAATGATCCTCAACGACGACGGCACCTATGACTCAATGAGCGAAGATGAAATGGAAGCACTCGAGCATGTGGCTATGCACCGACAAGTGAATGAAGACGAAGATGCACAAATCTATTGCGACAATGATGTGAGCCCCGCTCTTGTTGTCTCCAAGGTCTTGACACTTCAACAACATCAAGATGAGGATCAACGTTGCCACATATTCCACACCAAAGCGGGCATCCAAGGACGTTCCGTCAAGGTCATCATCGACGGCGGAAGTTGCCACAATTTGGCAAGTGAAGAATTATGCTCCAAGCTACAATTGGTCAAGAAGAAGCACCCTCGCCCATACAAGGTCCAATGGCTTAGCGACTCCGGCACAATACAAGTGGAGCACACCGTCCAAGTATCCTTCAAGATCGGCGCCTACGAAGATACCTTGGAGTGTGATGTGGTTCCAATGTCCGTATGCCACCTCCTACTTGGGCGACCATGGCAATTCGATCGCGGCGTCATCCACAACGGACGGACCAACCACTACAGTTTCAAGATGAAGGGCAAGGAATTCGTTCTTCGACCAATGTCTCCAAGTCAAGTCGTCGCCGACACTCAAGCTTCGGGCCATCGTGGAGAACCTAGTGAGAGAGTGAACCACCACAAAGAGAGTGAGCGCCACAAGCCAAAATTGAGTGACTCCACAATGAGCGACAAGAAAAACCTAGTTCTACTAGCCACCAAAAGAGATTTGAGGGATGTGAGTGAGAGCCCATCTAGTGTTGTTCACTTTGTGCTTTTATGCAAAGGTGAAGCTGAGCGGACTAATACTTCACAACATCTTCCTCTAGTGTTGTCTCATCTCTTGCAGGAATACAAGGACGTGTTTCCCGATGAGCTACCTCCCGGACTACCTCCTCTACGCGGAATCGAACACCGCATCGACCTCATCCCCGGCGCACCTCTGCCGAACAAGGCACCATACCGCGTCAACCCCGACGAGACCAAAGAAATCCAACGGCAAGTCCAACATCTCATGGAGAATGGGTATGTACGCGAGAGCTTGAGTCCATGTGCCGTTCTGGTAATTCTTGTGCCTAAGAAAGACGGTACCTATCGCTTGTGTTCCGATTGCCGTCCCATAAATGCTATCACCGTTAGATATCGCCATCCCATTCCACGCCTTGATGACATGCTTGATGAACTTAGTGGAGCCACCATTTTCTCAAAAATTGATCTTAAAAGTGGTTACTATCAAATACGCATGCAAGAAGGTGATGAATGGAAAACGGCTTTCAAAACCAAATTTGGCTTGTATGAATGGTTAGTCATGCCTATGGGTTTATCGCAAGCTCCTAGCACTTTCATGCGTGTGATGCATTATGTTCTTCGCAAATTCATTGGCATTTGTGTTGTGGTCTATTTTGATGACATTCTTGTGTTTACTGAAACTCTTGAAGGTCATGTCAAACACCTTAGGGACGTATTGCAAGTTCTTCGAGACGAGCGACTTTATGCTAACATGGAAAAATGCACTTTTGGTGTTGATAAGCTTGTTTTCTTGGGCTTTGTTGTCTCTTCTAAGGTGTTGAAGTTGATGAGTCTAAAATAGATGCTATTAAAACTTGGCCACAACCAACCAACTTGCAACAAGTGCGTAGCTTCCTTGGTCTAGCCGGATTTTACCGTCGCTTCGTTAAGGACTTTAGCACTATTGCTTCACCATTACATGCTTTGAGTAAGAAGAACGCTCCTTTTGTTTGGGGACCTTCGCAAGATACCGCATTTCATGAGCTTAAGAATTTGCTTACTCATGCTCCAATTCTTGCCTTGCCAGACTTTGAGAAAACATTTGAAGTGCATTGTGACGCTAGTGGTAATGGCACAGGTGGTGTTTTAATGCAAGAAAAGCGACCCATTGCATATTTTAGCGAAAAGCTTTCCGGTGCTCACCTTAATTATCCCATCTATGACAAAGAGTTGTATGCTTTGGTGAGAGTCTTGCATGTTTGGGAGCATTATCTCCGACCTCGTGAATTTGTTATCCATACCGATCATGAAACGCTTAAGTACCTTAGAGGTCAAACAAAATTGAATAAACGGCATGCTAAATGGAGTGAATTTATTGAGTCCTTCCCTTACATCATCAAATATATCAAGGGAAAGGAGAATGTTGTAGCGGACGCTCTTTCACGCAAGTGCATGATAGTTACTCAACTTGAATTGAATGTAGCCTTTGAGCACATTAAAGATTTATATGAGCGTGATGATTCTTTTGCAACTCCTTATGCCAAATGTCTTGCTAACACTTATTGGGAGCGATATTATATCAAGGATGGATACCTTATGCGCACTAACAAACTTTGTGTTCCCAAGTCTTCTCTTTGTTTGTTGCTTTTGCAAGAGGCTCACGGCGGTGGACTTATGGGACATTTTGGTCGCGACAAGACTTTTGCCACGCTCTCCAACAAGTACTATTGGCCCAAGATGTTTCGCGATGTCGCACGCTACACCAACCGATGCTCCACATGTCGCAAAGCTAAGTCACAAGCTCAATCTCATGGGTTACATATGCCACTTCCTATACCATATCATCCATGGGAAGACATTAGCATGGATTTTGTGCTTGGCTTGCCTAGAACAAAAAATGGAAAAGACTCGGTTTTTGTAGTTGTTGACCGTTTCTCTAAAATGGCACATTTTATTCCATGTCACAAGAACGACGATGCTTCACATATTGCAAACTTGTTTTGTAGGGAAATCTTGCGACTTCATGGAATGCCCAAGACGATTGTATCGGACCGCGACGTCAAGTTCCTAAGCTACTTTTGGAAGACACTATGCAGCAAGCTCGGGATCAAGCTCCTCTTCACGTTGGCTTATCACCCACAAACCGATGGTCAAACGGAAGTCACCAACCGGACGCTCTCTACACTACTTCGCGTGTTGATCAAGAAGAACCTCACGGAATGGGAAGAATGCCTACCGATCGCCGAGTACGCCTACAATCGAGCAAGACACTCTACCACGGGCAACTCTCCCTTCGAAGTGGTCTATGGCTTCAACCCTTTGTCACCATTGGACATCCTACCGCTACCACTACAAGAGCGAGCGAACTTGGACGCAAGCGCAAGAGCAACATACATCAAGAAGGTGCATGAAGACACAAGGCTCACAATCGAACCCCAAGTACAACGACTCGCCAACAAGCTCAACGCAACCAAACATCCCATGGTGTTCAACCCCGGTGATCTCGTGTGGCTACATCTTCGCAAAGACCGCTTCCCCAACGAGCGCAAGTCAAAGCTTCTACCTCGCGTCGATGGGCCATTCAAGGTGCTAGCACGCATCAACGACAATGCTTACAAGATCGACATCCCACGAGACAAGTACAACGTGAGTGACACCTTCAACGTCAAGGATCTATCCCCCTACCATGGTGTTGAAGATATTGATCCGAGGGCGGATCTTTCCCAAGGGGGGGAGATGATGCGGAGCATCCTTCGATCATCCCCATGGATACCTCACCAACTCACCAAGCACCAAGTGGACCTATGACAAGAGCTCGCGCACGTGCCATCGAGAACGAGGTGAACTCACTCCTTTACAACTTTCATATGGATATGGATGGAACTTGGATGCTACCTCACAAAGGAACTCTGTGTATCATTAGGAATGATGGACTCGACCGTCAAGAGGCTAAGGACAATCCCCAAGGCCAAGGGGAACCAAGCCAAGACCACGAGGACGATGGAGAAAGAATTACCAAGGGAAACAGCACCTCCCAGGAGACCCCGTGCCCACGGGATAGGGCAAATCTACTGGACACCCCGTGCGCACGGGCCCCCTGGACCCCGTGCACACGGGCCTCGCCGCTGTAGAACCCCGTGCGCACGGGCCTGTACCGTGCACACGGGACCCCATGCGCACGGGCCCCACTTACCCCGTGCGCACGGGCCACCCAGCGTGGTGGCTGACTTCTGCCTGTTTTGCCCCCACTTCGTCCCTTACCTCCCACCTACTATATATTCCGAGGATAGACCATTTGTTAGGGTTAGAAAAGTGTATTGAGATATTCATAGAGGGCTTTGCTCATCTACCACTCCTCTTGGAGATCAAGACCTCCTAGAGAGAAGATCCCCTAGTGGATTCAAGGCCCCTTCTAGGGAAGGATCCCCATCATAGGATCATCAAGACCTCACCTCCTTTGGAGTGGGAAGAACCTTATCTTTGTGCTATTTTCCTTTGATTGTCTATGTATGCTTGTGGATCTATGTATGCTACTCTAGTGGATGTGTGATTTGGGTTTGTTTGAGTGATTTCTCTCTTGTGTTCTTGTGAGTTCATCCCTCTTGCACTCCAAGTGTGAAAAGATCTTCACTTAGGGTCTCTACCCTACAACACCCTTGTTACCGGTGTTTGTATTTGCCACCAAGTCAGAGCCGCCTTCATAATTTTTACGTTTACCGCCGTTGCCATTCTGCCCATTGCCATTGTTCTGCTGGTGACCCTTACCACCATTTTTCTTGCCCTTACCGGATTTTTCCTCGTCAGATAGCGGATCCTTGGTATTATCTAATTCCGCATACCGGGTTAAGACATCCATGAGATCACCCATGTCCTGGGCCTTTCTCTTGAGTCGCCCTAACTTCCGGACCAGGGGCTGAAACTTGCATGTTCGTTCCAGGACAAGCACTGCTTGTGCAGCTGAGATGCTATCTGAACTATGTATGACCTCCGCAACCCGGCGAGCCCAATTATGCGCCGACTCATCCTCACGCTGGACACAACGTTCGAGATCAACAATTGTGGTTGGCCTTTTGCAGGTTCCCTGGAAATTCTTGATGAAGCGCTCCTTCAGTTCCTGCCATGTGTTGATAGAATTCACCGGCAGGTTTTTCAACCAAGTGCGTGTGGGACCTTCCAACATGAGAGGCAGATAACGTGCACATACTGACTCGCTTGCTCCTAACAGGTCCATTGCCAATGCGTAGCTCTCGATCCACTCGGTTGGCTCCGGATTAGCTATATAATTAGGAACCTTGCGAGGACCTTTGAAATCTGGGGGCATGCGTGCCTCTCGCAGCGCCGGGACCAAACAAGGAGTCCCGATCATACGGCTTGATAAGCCCCCAAGCCGGCCAGCTGACTGGGTTGTGGTGGGCAGGTCGTGTGCTGCAGGCGGGTTATACCCTGCACTCGTGTTTTCCTCCTCCAACGCTCGTGGAGCCCGAGCGGTGTCCACAATGTCCGGTTCATTCGGGATCCTGGGATGGTGCTGATTCACCAGTGGTTGGGCAGCCCTTCTGCGGTGTGCGCTGCTGGAAACTGCTGGCGACTCGGGGCGTTGGCTCCTGGTGCGGCTCTGGTGAGGGGTCGAGTGAAGCCGGTGCTGGCTATGAGAATAGTTGGCTTGCTACACCATTGTTGTCTTAAGCATCGCGATGGCGTTCCTGGCTTCGACCTGAGCCGGACCATCTCCCTCAATTGGGATCGCCGCCAAGTTGTGAGTCGCCGCCAGCACATTGTCGACCGGGTTGGAATAGTGTCCAATTGGAGTCTGGAACCGGCGAGACGGCAGCTGCTGTTGCTGATTTGGCGTATGATGCTGGGTCGGCTCCCTCTGCTGACCCGGCTTCGGCTGCCGCAAAAGTGGTCCTCCCAGGGGGACAACTCCAGCCCCCAGGTTCGCCGGAGCCGGCGGATTATCTGGTGTGGTAAACAGCTGAGTCGGCTCGATATTAGCCAGAAGCCGGCTTTGATGACGCCTTCAATGGACGAGCTCTGACTCGGCCTGCCGGTGGCTTAAGTAATGAGCCACCTCATCTAAGTGTTGTCTCTCCTCGACAAGCCGGGCCTGCGCCTCTGCCATGCAGGCGTTCTCAGCATTGATGTCCTCTTGGATCTTGGCCATCTGCTCGCGACATTTCGTGATGTCCGTGTTGCGCGCAGTGATACGTCTCCAACGTATCTATAATTTTTTATTGTTCCATGCTGTTATATTATCAATCTTGGATGTTTTTATAATCATTTACAGCAATTATATATCATTTTTGGAGACTAACCTATTAACTTAGTGCCCAGTGCCAGTTGCTGTTTTCTGCCCTGTTTTTGTTTTACAGAAAATCAATACCAAACGAAGTCCAAATGCCACGAAACTTTTTGGAGATTTTTTATTGGACAAGATAAACACTAGAAGCTTCGGGAGGAGGCCAGAAGACCCTGGAGGGGCCCACGAGCCACCAGGGCGCGCCTATGATATGCCTATGATATAGAGATGTGAAACCTCTATCAGTGATGATCCGGCATAAACCCCAACATCGAGAACATACTAGAAGAAGCAAACGAAATCCGTTCTCGATGAACTTGAGCTTGTCATGAAGGTGACCAAAAGCTCAAAGACTCCCAAAGCAAAAAGCCAAACAAGAACCAAGAAAGATGATGCAAGAATGCAATGGTTTGAGCTCTCTACGAAAGATACGATTAAGCTACTCATCCGAGAGCCCCCCTTGATAGTACGGCTATCGATCCTATAACCCGGTCTCCCAACTACCACCATGAGACCGGTAAAATAGAAAACCTATCAAGGGCAAACCTTTGCCTTGCACAAAGTCTACTTGAGCTAGATGATGACGATCTTGACTCCCTCAAGTTGGACCACCTTTCTTGATTGCGCCGGCTCGATGAAGACTAGTTGATTGCTCCCCCATACTCCACTATGGCTGAGCCACTCTTCGGCACATCTTCACAAGTCCATTGTCACCACAATGGACGGCAAGCTTCAAGCATGTGATCTCTTCGTGATGCTCCACTTGAACTTGCACACCGCAATCTTGATGACGATCACCACTTGATGTCATCCTCCATGGGTTGAATGAGATCTTCCTCTTGACGCAAGCCCATGGACACATACCTAACCCCACATAGAACTCTCACGTAGACCATGGGTTAGTACACAAAGCATAATGGACAATGCTTACCATACCTTGAGATCACTTGATCCCACCCGGTACATCTTCTATGCTTTGTGTGTTGATCAACTTGAATCACTCTTCGTACTTAGTCTTGATCAACCTTGAATCTTTCCAACTCTCTTCATTAGGATGATGTTTTGAAGGTAAACATGAATGTTCACACAATCTTCTTCTTCAAGAATGCTTGCAATAGGCTCAACTCTCACATGACCAATCTTTGGATAAATCCTTGAAAAGCACCTTGGTCATCACATAATCTCCTTGAAACCAACAAATGGACTTCAAGAAATGCCTATGGACAAACCCTTCAATATAACTCATGGCAACCATTAGTCCATAGAGATTGTCATCAATTACCAAAACCAAACATGGGGGCAGCACATGTTCTTTCAGTCTTCTCCAAGATGATGAAGACCTCATGCGGTTGTTGATGAGGGCTTTTGATGCGGAGCATCCTACGGACATCACCATGTCAAGAGTCCGTTTCGCAAGTGACACGTGCGACATCTACTTCACATACCTAAAGGTGAATCATCTCCTTTACACGTGTTCACTTGACTCCTTCGAGGATGGTATACTACTTGACACTCCTATCGTGTGCATGCATAGGTATTCCCGGAGCTTCACCATCGACGAGGAGGAATGCGAGCGCATGTGTACGTCTACACCATCCGCAAGGGAAGCGTGGAAGAGAAGACGGAAGAAAGGAGAAGAAGACAGAGCGGCTGCTGGAGCCAGGCCGGACCCCCATCCGGATCATCCGGGCTCAGCCAGATCATCCGGACCTCCTCACAGATCGTCCGGCTACGACGACTGAAGACGCCCGAAGGTTGCTCCACGAAGCCGGATCATCCGGGTCCCCGCGCGGATCATCCGGATGATGCCCGGATTGTCCCGAACGTCCGGCTGCTGACTGCGATATTGGAGAGTGCCCATTTCGAGCTACAAGATGATAAGTTCTTGGTGATCGTCCACTTCTACACGGCGACGACATCTCTTTCCCATGGTGATTTGGATTTCGATCCGTGGACGGATCTTTCCCAAGGGGGAGGGGATGATGCGGAGCATCCTACGGACATCACCATGTCAAGAGTCCGTTTCGCAAGTGACACGTGCGACATCTACTTCACATACCTAAAGGTGAATCATCTCCTTTACACGTGTTCACTTGACTCCTTCGAGGATGGTATACTACTTGACACTCCTATCGTGTGCATGCATAGGTATTCCCGGAGCTTCACCATCGACGAGGAGGAGTGCGAGCACATGTGTATGTCTACACCATCCGCGAGGGAAGCGTGGAAGAGAAGACGGAAGAAAGGAGAACAACACAGAGCGGCTGCTGGAGCCAGGCCGGTTCATCCGGACCCCCATCCGGATCATCGGGGCTCAGCCTGATCATCCGGACCTCCTCCAAGATCGTCCGGCTACGACGACCGAAGACACCCGAAGGTTGCTCCACGAAGCCGGATCATCCGGGTCCCCGCCCGGATCATCCGGACGGAGTCCCGGACGTCCGGCTGCTGACTGCGGCTACGACCCTGCCGGATCATCCGGGTGCCCACCCGGATCATCCGGACTATGCCCGGATCATCCGGCCTTACCTGCGCACGACGTCTCGGGCCGAGGCCCATGTACCCATTCGCCCCTCACTTACCCCTTCGTGTACTTGCACTATATATACTCCTCCTCCCCCTCCATTTAGGGTTAGCTAAGATTAGATCTAGACATTAGAGCTTAGCTCATGTATCTTCCCTTTGTGGGATTCCTCTTGAGAGAGAAGACTCCATGTGAGTAGAAGACCCCTTCATGGGAAGATTCCTCCATGGAATTCAAGACCCATATCTCCTAGAGATTTGGATGAACTACCTTGTATCTTTATTTCCCTTGTTGTTCTTGGATCTTGATGCACCTCTTGTATTGCTTGTGATTTGAGGAGTACTAGGAGTGAATCTTGTCCAATAGAGTGTTTTCCCCTTTGATTTCTCCACGTTTCCCCCTCGTGTTCTTCGTGTTCTTTGCGTTTCTCCTCGGATCCACCTCCAATTCGTGAACATTGGGACAAATCTCAATGATTATGGTTCTACCCTACATCATCTTGGTATCATGAGCCACGTTGTCACGAATTTGGAGCCATACCCCCCCATGTTCTAGCCATTAGTTCGACTTTTTCTCCCCAATTTCGAAAATTTCCCACAAAAAGAGCCCCAAAAAATTTCTTGCATTTTGTTGTTTCTTGTGAGTTTTTGTTGATTTTGATCCATGTATCTAGTATTTGGCAAGTGGATCTACCTCCCTTGGCGTTCCCTAGCCCCACTTTTTCTTTTTCCCTTTCCAATTTGACCCCGAAAATCGAAAATTCCGCCCAAAAATTCGTCCCCGAGAGGAAATCCCGAGCAGTTTGACCTGCCCGGATGATCCGGACCTGCTCCCGGATCATCCGGGCATCACCCGGATCAGCTGGGCGTCCTCCCGAACGTCCGGACCACCCACGCACCCCCCACAACAGTACCGGAGCTGACGAACCCGGATAATCCGGACCTACTCCCGGATGTCCGGGCAACCCTGAAACTGACTTGGCTGATTTCTTGTTTCGGCCATAACTAATTCATCCGAACTCCGATTTCGACGTTCTTTAGCTCATTTTGTAGCTATTGACATCCCTCATCCCACAAAAATACTTCCACCATCATTTGACTCCATAAATTTTTTCAAAATTTAGCATGTTTGCCTAGGCATTCCACCATAACTTCTGCACCACCACCCAAAAGTTCCGCAACCTAACCCATTTTGGTTCCCATTGCATTTGTGGTTGCTTGAGTTGTGATTTGAGTCTCCTAAGGTGTTTCGGCTACTTAGGGACGGTTACTTCTTCATCATTCACCAGACGACGTGTATCGTGCCATCATCTCCATCGATCACCGAGCTTCCGCATCGACGATGGCCATCCATCCTTTGAGACCATCTTCAACCGGAAGCAAGGCCGGTTACCCCCGACTTCGTGAAAGGTTAAGTGTGGGAAGGTATACATTCCATCATACACTTTTCCTTCCTTGCCATTACATCTTGATAGCCCCACCATCTTTGCGAATACCTTCATACCTATTGAGAGTAGCTATCCGAGTATTGCCAGGCTTCGCGAAAACTTGAGCACCATAGTGATACGATATCATATTGTTGCATCATTTGATATATCATATAGTGCAATTGCTTGCTCCCGTGCATATCTTGTTATAATTGTCTCATGTATGCGGTTGAGGCTCAAAAAGAATAGTGGAAAGGAAAAAAAAGAGTAAAAACAAGCTTTTAAGCAAAAAAGAGATCAAAGCTTATAAGCAAAGAGAGTTGAGTATAGAAAGATATACTTGTGCATGAGGATACATGGAATAGGAAACGTTTGCTTGCATGAATAGGATTGGTGCCAAGTGGTGAATCGTGCCCAAACGTGCAATCAAGCTAGCGTCTCTCCTTGTGTTTGTGCAACACGAGCATAGTCTTCGTTAGCAAATTTTGTGTTGCTCATCCCTTTAGTTGCACAAGCCCCAATATCCCACCGCGTGTGTTTCTTTATTGCCTTCCTCTATATTTGTGATCACTTGCTTTGCATTTTGAGTCCTTTGGATTGATTTCAACATTTACATATCTTGGACTTCAATTTGCTTGATATTTTGTGCCACTAACCCCACCGAGCTCCACTATAAGCTATTTGTGTAGGTTGTGAGAATTGGACAAGGTTTTTCACCAAGTGCACTCTTTTCCTTGCATACATTGTGGTCTTTTGAGATCCATCTACAACATCGGAAAGAGGTAACTTTGGTATGTTCATTTCATCTCTTTCTCACACCTTCTCGAGTGCTTCTATGGATAGGGATGGCACATCGCCTTCGGTCTACAACCACAACGACGAGTTCGATGCCATGAAGGACCACATCTGATGTAGGGTGGAACCCTAACAGTGTCGATCTTTCACGATTGGAGCGGATCCCGCGAAGAACACGAAGAACACGGGGAAAACACGAGGGGAAACACGAGAGAAACACTCAAATCAACTCGATCCAATCACACATGCACTAGATCCACATACACATTGTAGGGGTACAAGATCCGAAACCAACAAAGGAGGATACACGGTAGCTAGTTCGTCCCGATCCGTGAAGGATTCGAGGTCTTGAATCCGGAGTGGATCTTCTCACATGGTTCACATGGAGGTCTTGATCTCCATGGGAGAGGTACGGATGAGCAAAGCTCTATCTCAAAGAGCTATCTACTTTGCTAACCCTAAAACGTAGGTGGAAGAAGAGTATATATAGTCTAGGGGGCGAAGCGGTACACGGGCCTCGACCCAAGTAAGTGCACGTAGGCAGGGCCGGAGGTTCCGGGGAGGGTCCGGTCTGGTTCCGGGCTACACCGAGAGTTGGCACGGCCCAAGCTGGGCTGAATGCCGCGGGCCAGAAGTTCCGGGCGGGTCGGAGGTTCCGGGCGAGGGTCCGGGCTGGTTCCGGGCTGAACAGAGACTTTGCACGCCTGGGCTTGGCCTTGATCGCCAGGGGCCGGAAGTTCCGGGCCGGCCGGAAGTTCCGGGCGCCGGAGGTTCTGGGAGATGGCCGGAATGTCCGGGCTGGTCAGAGACTTTGCACCAGCCTTGGCGTTCGCCGTTTCTCCTCCTTCTTCGGGCTGATCGGTGTACCTGATCACACACAGCGTTTCTGCTTGAGGTAGCGACCATATCTCGTTCGTATGCAGGGAAGACTCGAGAAGGAGAGATGTCACCTCGGATTGAATGGCACGTGCGCGAGCTCTAGTCATGGGTCCACTTGGAGCTTGGGTAGATGGTGTAGCGTCCATGGGGATGACCGTGGGATGCTCCGCATCATCTCCCCCCCTTGGGAAAGATCCGACCTCGGATCGAAAACCTCATCACCATGGTAGGGAGAGAGATCCTTGACGTTGAAGATATCGCTCACATTGTACTTGTCGCGGAGGATGTCGATCTTGTAGGCGTTGTTGTTGTAGCGTGCAAGCACCTTGAAGGGTCCGTCAGCACGTGGTCGGAGCTTGGACTTGCGCTCGTTGGGGAAGCGGTCCTTGCGAAGGTGTAGCCACACAAGATCTCCAATGTTGAATATCATGGGTTGCTTGTTGATGTTGATCTTGGTCGCGAGTCGATGTACTTGGCGCTCGGTGGCGTGCCTTGTATCTTCATGCATCTTCTTGAGATAGCTCGCTCGGGCACTCGCGTCCATGTTGATGCGCTCTTGTAGAGGTAGCGGTAGAATGTCCAAAGGGGATAATGGATTGAATCCGTAGACGACCACGAAGGGGGACTTGCCGGTAGTAGAGTGTTGTGCTCGATTGTAGGCGTACTCGGCGATGGGTAAGCACTCCTCCCACTCCTTGATGTTCTTCTTGATCAACACGCGGAGGAGAGTCGATAGCGTCCGGTTCGTGACCTCCGTTTGGCCGTCGGTTTGTGGATGGTATGCCGAAGAGAATAGGAGCTTGATGCCGAGCTTGGCGCATAGCGTCTTCCAAAAGTAGCTAAGCAACTTGATGTCGCGGTCCGATACAATAGTCTTGGGCACTCCATGTAGACGCAAGATTTCCCTACAAAAGAGATTTGCAATATGTGAAGCATCGTCGATCTTGTTGCATGGAATAAAATGTGCCATCTTAGAGAAACGGTCCACAACAACAAATACCGAATCTTTTCCGTTACGAGTCCTAGGCAAACCAAGCACAAAATCCATACTAATATCTTCCCATGGGTGATATGGAATTGGAAGAGGCATATAAAGGCCATGAGATTGAGCTTTAGACTTAGCTTTGCGGCATGTAGAGCACCGGTTGGTGTAGCGAGAAACGTCTCGAAACATCTTTGGCCAAAAGTAGTTCTTGGAGAGCGTAGCGGAGGTCTTGTCGCGTCCAAAATGTCCCATGAGTCCTCCGCCATGAGCTTCTTGCAAAAGTAGCAAACGAAGAGAAGACTCGGGAATACAAAGTTTGTTAGCTTTCATAAGGTAACCATCCTTCAAGTAATATTGCTCCCAAGTTTTATGTGGATAAGGAATAAAAAATGATGCATCATGCGCATACAAGTCTTTAATGTGCTCAAATCCTATAACATTCAACTCAAGTTGAGTAACCAACATGCATTTGCGGGAAAGAGCGTCCGCCACAACATTTTCCTTACCTTTGATATACGTGATAACATAAGGAAACGACTCAATGAACTCACTCCACTTGGCATGACGCTTGTTCAATTTAGTTTGACCCTTAAGGTACTTAAGCGTTTCATGATCCGTATGGATGACAAATTCACGTGGACGGAGATAATGTTCCCACACATGCAAGACTCTCACCAAAGCATATAACTCTTTGTCATAGATAGGATAGTTAAGTTGCGCGCCGGAGAGTTTTTCACTAAAATATGCAATTGGTCGTTTCTCTTGCATTAACACACCACCAATACCATTACCACTAGCGTCACAATGTACTTCAAAAGTTTTCTCAAAGTTGGGTAATGCAAGTAATGGAGCATGTGTAAGCAATTTCTTAAGCTCATGAAATGCGGCATCTTGAGATGGACCCCAAACAAATGGTGCATTCTTCTTACTCAATGTGTGCAATGGCGATGCAATGGTGCTAAAATTCTTCACAAAGCGACGATAAAATCCTGCTAGGCCAAGGAAACTACGCACTTGAAGCAAATTGGTTGGTTGTGGCCAATTCTTAATAGCATCAATTTTAGTGTCATCAACATGAACACCCTTAGATGAGACAACAAAGCCCAAGAAGACAAGCTTATCAACACCAAAAGTGCATTTTTCCATTTTAGCATAAAGTCGCTCGTCTCTAAGAATTTGCAATACTTCTCTAAGGTGTTTGGCATGATCTTCGAGAGTTTCACTAAACACAAGGATGTCATCAAAGTAAACCACAACACAAATGCCAATTAATTTGCGAAGAACATAATGCATCACACGCATAAATGTGCTAGGAGCTTGCGATAAACCCATAGGCATGACTAACCATTCATACAAGCCAAATTTAGTTTTGAAAGCGGTTTTCCATTCATCACCTTCTTGCATGCGAATTTGATAATAGCCACTTTTAAGGTCAATTTTAGAGAAAATTGTGGCTCCACTAAGTTCATCTAGCATGTCATCTAGGCGTGGAATAGGATGGCGATATCTAACGGTGATAGCATTTATAGGACGGCAATCGGAACACATACGATAAGTACCATCTTTCTTAGGCACAAGATTGACCGGAACGGCACAAGGACTCAAGCTTTCGCGTACATACCCATTCTCCATGAGATGTTGCACTTGCCTTTGTATCTCTTTGGTCTCCTCGGGGTTGACGCGGTAAGGTGCCTTGTTCGGTAGAGGTGCGCCGGGGATAAGGTCTATACGGTGTTCGATTCAGCGTAGTGGAGGAAGTCCGGGAGGTAGCTCATCAGGAAACACGTCTGCGAATTCCTGCAATAAATGAGACAATACCAAAGGAAGATGTTGTGAAGTATTAGTCCGCACCACTTCATCTTTGCACACAAGCACAAAGTGAAGAACACTTGATGGGCTCTCACTCACATCCCTCAAATCTCTTTTGGTGGCTAAAAGAACTAGATCTCTTTTGTCACGCATCGTGGAGTCACTCATGTTTGGTTTGTGGCTCTCACTCTCTTTTTGGTGGTTCACTCACTCACTTTTCTCTCCACGATGGGTAGATGCTTGCTTGTCCGCGATGACTTGACTTGGTGTCATTGGTCGAAGAACGAAATCCTTGCCCTTGAGCTTGAAGCTATAGTGATTGTTCCGTCCGTTGTGGATGACGCCGCGGTCGAATTGCCAACGTCGTCCAAGGAGGAGATGGCATACGGACATGGGAACCACATCACATTCCAACGTATCTTCGTAGGCGCCGATCTTGAAGGATACTTGGACGGTGTGCTCTACTTGAATTGTGCCGGAGTCGCTAAGCCATTGGACCTTGTAGGGGCGAGGGTGCTTCTTCTTGACCAATTGGAGCTTGGAACATAACTCATCACTTGCCAAGTTGTGGCAACTTCCACCGTCGATGATGACCTTGACGGAACGTCCTTGAATTCCTGCTTTGGTATGGAAGATGTGAAAACGCTGGTCTTCATCTTGATGTTGTTGAAGTGTCAAGACCTTGGAGACAACAAGAGCGGGGCTCGAATCATTGTCGCAAAACACTTGATCATCTTTTTCTTCATTCACTTGGCGGTGCATGGCCACTTGCTCGATGGCTGCCATTTTGTCTTCACTCATAGAATCGTAGGTGCTGTCGGCGTTCATGATCATAGTGCGTCTTGTTGGGCACTCGAAGGACTTGTGGCCTCGTCCTTTGCACGTAAAGCACTTGATGTCACTTGTTTTGTCGGTGGCATCCGAAGGAGTTGTTGATGACGAAGCTCTAGGCTTGGAGTTGCTTGTAGTAGGAGGAAGACGAATCGAAGATGTCGTTTGTTGCTTGGAGCTTGACTTGTCGCCGGTACTTGGTGTAGCTCGAGTCGTGGAAGGAGTTGTGGAAGTCGTTGAAGCTTGAGTGTATGAACCGTAGGTCTTGGAAGAGTACTTGGAGTACTTGTAGTCTTCTTGTACTTGTCGCTCCGCTTTGGTTGCTTGGTGCACTAGCTCGAGGAGGTTGGAGTACGGTTGGAAGTCCGCAATTTTCTTGATTGGATAGTTGAGGCCATTCAAGAAACACGCCATTGTTTGTTCATCATCTTCCTTGACGTTGGCTCGTATCATTGCAATTTCCATCTCTTGGTAGTACGCTTCAACCGACTTGGTGCCTTGCTTGAGGAGTTGTAGTTTCTTGAAGAGGTCGCGTGATGCGGAGCATCCTACGGACATCACCATGTCAAGAGTCCGTTTGGCAAGTGACACGTGCGACATCTACTTCACATACATAAAGGTGAATCATCTCCTTTACACGTGTTCACTTGACCCCTTCGAGGATGGTATACTACTTGACACTCCTCTCGTGTGCATGCATAGGTATTGTCGGAGCTTCACGGATGTCGAGGAGGAGTGCAAGCGCCAAGGAACAACTACACCATCCGCGAGGGAAGCATGGAAGAGAAGGAAGAAGAGGACTGTGTCAGCCCAGAATTACCGGTACAACCGGTCCACTACCGCCCAACAACCGGTCCACCGGTACAACCGGTCCACTACCGCCCAACTACCGGACCACCGGTACAACCGCTCCACTACCGCCCAACTACCGGTCCACCTTCTGTAATCAAGCGAAGCAAGACCGGTACAACGCCGGTTATTCCCCCGGCATCATCCAGACCGGTACAACCGGTCCCCCAAGCGGTACGACCGGCCCCCCCTTCAACGAACACCTCCAGGAAGCGGTGCCTGAGCTCCCAGCGGTACAACCGCTCTCAAGTCCGGTACAACCGGTCAGCCTGCGCGCTGTAAAAGGGGCAATGACCCATGTATCCCCCAACTTACCCCTTGGACTATAAATACTCGTCTCCTAGCTCTGAATTAAGGTTAGCAAAGTATTGGCTCATCTAGTTGAGCCTAGCTCCTACCACTACTTCTCTTGAGAGAGAGAGTGACCTCTCCCATGGAGATCAAGACCTCCATGTGAGCATGTGAGAAGATCCCCTAGTGGATTCAAGACCTCATCTCCTTCATAGGATTTGGGATGAACTTTACCTTGTACCTTTCCCTTTGATTGTTCATGTACCTTGTGGATCAATGTGCTTGTTAGTCTAGTGGATGTGTGATTGGACTTGTTCTTGAGTGGTTCCCTTGTGATTTCCCCCGTGTTCTTCCTCGTGTTCTTCGTGTTCTCTGTAGGATCCCCTCCAATTCGTGAAAGATCGTCAATTAGGGTTCCACCCTACATCATCTTGGTATCATGAGCCACGTTGATCACGAATTTGGAGTTTCCCCCCTCGTTTTCTAGCCTAATTTTGTTTGTTTCTGTCCCAATTTCGAAAATCCCCACCAAAAATAGCCCTCCCAATTTTTTTGCATTTTGTTGGTTCTTGTGAGATTTTGTTGTGTTTGATCCACGATTTTGTTGTTTGGCAAGTGGATCTTAGCTTTCCCCCACCATCTCCACGTTCCCCACCACGAAATTCCCCAATTGTTTTTCGTTTCCCCACCAATTTTAGACTTAGATCTCGTGTTTTTCCCGTACCCAGATCTGAAACCTAGGAATTTTCCCGAGCAGAGCGGTACAACTGGCCCCCAAGGCGGTACAACCGCTACACCATCCCCTGATACTTCCGCCAACACAAATCTGGAACCGCAGGACGCTCCAGGAGCGGTACAACCGCCCCCGCAAGCGGTACAACCGTCCCTTCCAGTTTCAGCATCGGCTGATTGACCGTTTTGACCATAACTTTCACATCCGGAGTCCGATTTTGACGATCTTTAGCTCGTTGGATAGCTATTGACATCCCCCATCCATATAGATAGGTTCCAACACCATTAGACACCATCAAATATTTGTCATTTTGGCAAGTTTGCCTAGGCCCTCCACCATATCATCCGCAATACAAACATAGCCTTCCGCAACCTAACCCATTTTGATCCTTTTTGCATTTGTGGTTGTTTGAGTTGTGATTCGAGTCTCCTAAGGTGTTTCGGCTACTTAGGGACGGTTACTTCTTCATCAACCATCACCTCCACTTCCACATTGCCGACTTCGCAACCACCACCGCATTCTGCTACCACCATTTGACATTTGAGATTTTGAGTCGTGGTTTCCCGTTTCCTAAGGTGTTTCGGCTAATTAGGAACGGTTCTACATCGCCACTCATCATCGCCACGGACTCGACATCGACATTGTCCACTTCATCATCATCCGTGCTTGCTTACAAACGAGAACCCACCGACGGTAACCTCGACGACATCATTGTACATTTCCTTGCCATTGCATTGATCACCTTGAGCCTATTGCGTCACTTTCCTATCGAGACTAGCGAGTTGAGAATTGTCGGGCCACGCTCATTATGCACCTTAGTGATACGCTTACGCCGCATAGCTACATTTAGCGTGCAATTATCTTGCTATCATCATTGTGCCATAAGTCTCTCCCGTGCATATCTTACATACTTGTCTCATATCATACTTGGCTCGAGCATCAAGCATTGTGGCAAATCGTCAAAAAAAAAGAAAAAAAGAAGCTTTTAAGCAAAAGAGGAGATACAAAAGAGCTTGTAAGTAATAGAAATAGCATTGAGCCATCTCGCATAGTACATACTCTTGGAGCATACATACATAGCATACTTGGGATTGAAGACGGCACGTTTTACTCGCTTAGGTTGGTGCACAAGCGTATCTAGCCCATTTGAGCAATCGAGCTATTGTCTCTCTAGTATCCGTGCAACACGAGCTTTTTGCGTGGTAACACATTTAGTGCTCATTCCTTGGTTGCGCGGATCCCACTTATCTATCCGTGTGTGTTTCCTTGTGCCACTATAGCTATTGATCTATTTGCTTTACGTTGCAATTTTGTGAATCTTCCTCAACATTTTCAATAACTTGGACTAACATTTGCTTGAATTTTGTGCCACTTGTCCTAACCAAGCCACTCGATAAGCTTTACTTTGTAGGTGTGAGTGAACAAGTCCGGTACCAATTCCACTATTCTCTCATTTCACATTGAGTGACACGGGATACATCCTCAACTTTGGGAAAAGGTATCTTGGTATTGTTTATCTCATTTCCTACTCACCTTTGCTCGAGTCTTGTGATGGATAGGCAAAGCACATCTACTTCAGTCTACAACAACAATGACGAGTTCAATGCCATGAAGAACCACTTGGACACCAAGATGGATGCTCAAATGGAGGAGCTCAAAGCCCTCATCAAGTCCACCAAGAGGTCTTCCTCATCTTCGAGAAGACGCTCAAGTGCACATGCTTCCGAGCTACCATCTCCGGCAAGATCACATCGGCATCGACACCATCACCGACTACAACGTGAAGGTCAAGAGCTCAACACCGACAACCGCTCTCCGACTTCACCATCTACCATGGCATCTTCGCCAAGCGACTTCAAGGCATCTTCGCCTTTGGCCATGCGGCATCTTCGCCAACACGCACCTCAAGAGAATCTCCCCAAGCTCAAGTCCGCAACTTCCACGAGCTACTACGACCTCGACACCGACCACGAGATTCCTTTCTATGGGACTCAAGACCCCGAGGAGTATCTCGAGTGGGAGCGCAAGATGGACGACTACCTCAAGCTACATCAAGTCCCATTCGAAGATCAAGTGAAGTGCGTCACAAGTAACTTCCATGACTACGCGTCGACATGGTGGCTTCACACACCTTTGAAGAGCTTCAACATGAATTGGCCCAAGACGAAGAAAGCGATGCGGCGAGAATTTTTGCCTTCCACCTACATGGAACATCTTCAACGCCAATTGGAGAACACCATCCAAGGATCCAAGTCCCTCGACGAGTACTTCATGAAGATGAAGAAAGCCTTGCGACGAGCCAGTGTGGACGACCCCATTTGGATGAAGTTCCACTTCATGATGGGATTGAACAACGACATCTCCAAGACTATCCCTCGACAACTACGAGTCTCTCGAAGACATCTACATTGGTGCTCTCAAGACGGAACAAGACCTTATGAAGGCCAAGGCTTCTCTACCCCACGCACACTTCGCGAAGACCAAACTGCAAGACGGCGAGCATGAGGATAGTACCACCAAGATGTCCAAGCCCGACGAGCTCCAAGACGACGCTCCCACGTTCGACTTCACCGCCATCCCTCTTTGTGGCATTGACGATGCCGAGTCTACCACGACTCTTTTTGAAGACGGCGCGGCGACGACTACGACTACGACTACGGAGCCTCTCAAGGAACTTGCTTTGGAGGCGAGCGACAAGGTGACGAGCAAGGATGATGCTTCCATCTTTGGAGGCGAGAGTGAGATGATCGAGCATGGGATTTTTCCTTCGGTCACGGAGGCGAGTGATGATGTGCCATCTTCAGCCTTCATCCATGGCGACGGTGACGAGATGGTTGAGCATGGGATTTTCCCTTCGACCACGGCGGCGTTTGGAGATGACTTGAGTGACATGAGCACCCATATTGAGAGTGAGAGCGAGTTCACCACTAGCCCCATATATGATGAGCTGCCCCAATTCCCATGTGAGGAGAGCCACAACCCCCACCACTTGAGTGAGACGATTGACTCCACCATATGTGACTTTGAGTGCACCTACTTTGAGGGAGTGAGTGAGCCACCACATAGAGAGAGTGAGATAGTTGATAGGTCATGTGAGGACATTTTGAACTCTAACGACCTAACCTCTACCTCTATTGTGTCTTCTCATTTGGTGCTAGGTCACATATATGATGACGCGCCGATCCACGACGACTTCGTCCCTCCTATGGACAAAACGATGGCCATGGTGGAATATGATGCACCCCCACATGGTTCCATCATGATGAAGATGACCACAATTTGGTCTTTACCACCTCAGCTACAACACATGAGTGGAATGACAAAGGTGGTGATGAGCTAGTCCCACTAGTGGCCATTGATTGCTTGCATGATGTCGATCCTCCTATTGACACGCTTCATGCTAGTATGATTTCCCCATGCGATAATTTACCTATTTATGATGAGTTTGATGATTGCCATGTGGAGTCTATTAGTTGTGATGCCATGTTGCATAGGATTTCTTGTGTGAATTCTCTCGGTCACATCATGTTTGACAATCCGCTTGACTTGTCATATGCTATGCATGAGATCAACCATATCGCATCTTTGCAATCTCATCGTAGTAACTATGCATATGCCATTAAAATGAACCCAATTTGCACATATGGCATAGATGACAAACCCATGGTTATTGGCATTTGTTTTTCTTGCGATGATATTGATATGCTCCCTTTGCATCCTTGCCATCATATGCCATGCCATGACCACCTAGCTTCGGACATGCATTGTTTGTCATGTTGTCAATTTTCTGCATGTAATGCTTCCAATATTGCTATTGAGGAGACCCCCATAGTTTCCTCATACATGTTAGGAGATTTTGACCCATCCTATACATTGCATGATTTCCATGATTTTGTGCACCATATTCATCCCATGAATACAAATGATATGGATGTGCCATATACTTGCATGCTCAATTTGTATCCCCATCGTGTTATACATAACAATTATTCTTTCATGATGAATGACATGTTCATATACCATGCCTCAAATTTCTTTGAGCATTGCTTGTTTTGTGCTAACTCTCACGTGCACATACACATCATGATGGATGATGTGTACATTTACCACGCACACACATTCTTTTGCTTGTGTCTTTCTTGTGTAGGTAATCACACATATTCGTCAACCTCGCAAGCGCACGAGTTGATGAAACGAGCTCTAGAGAGCAATGAAGATATGCGCCACCATGGAGTGCTTACCCTCCACCCGACCTCTTTGCGACGAGACTTCGTGCATTTCTTCTACATGGCCCTCACATGGTTATGGGTTATTGTCCATTACATATTCTATGCCCATCTTGCCATGTTCACGTTGCTTGATATGCTCACTCCTATGCCTTTGCCATGCATTTGTGACCCATGCTTCGCATTACACATGATCCTTGATTCTAGTACTTGTATGTGTATTCGCAAGCTTGGTGGAGATATCCCTTGTTATTGTCATGTTTGCTTTGTACCCCATGCCTATGATGATACTTTGATCTTGCCTTGTTTTCGTGCTTGCAATATGTCATGCGCATTTGTTATGCCTATTATTTGCTCACATGACATGATTGCCATGATTTCTTCTAGTATGTTGCATCTTCGCATTACTATCTTGCATGACATGACTACTATGATTGCTTTGTGTAGTGCATCACCCATGATTCATACTTGCTCGTTTCATGCGGTTGATGGCATCCATTCACATGCTTTGCACATGATTGATATTACATGTTGTCATATGTCTCCATATGTTGCCTCTCTCATCCTACATGATTTGCCATGTATTGAGTGCAACAATGCTTTTAGTCTTGCTAATGAGATTGCCCCCATAGCTTTCTCCCATATACTCGGAGCTTTTGACAAATTTCATGTGAAGCATGCTTGTCTTACCTCTTTGCACCATATGCATAGTGCCATGAATATTAAGATTGTTGCATCATATTATTCATGCACTTTTGCTTCTAATGGTTATGTGCAAGAGAAGAGAACCATCATGATGGATGATGTGTTTATCTACCATGCGCATACGTTCTTTGCTTTGTTGTGTGCATGTGTAGGATCCTTCGACATCGTGTCAACTTCCACTTCCCGTGAGTTGACAATTCGAGCTCTTGAGAGCGAGCCACTTCCGACCGACGCGCTTCTACAACGCATTTGCTACCACTTCGGCATTGTGAAGGACGCACAAGGACATACTTTTGAGGTGATATCCTTCTCTTTTGAGAACCCCAAAACCATGAGCATGAATATTGTGGATCATACTAGCACCATGACACATTGCACACATGCTAGAGCTCTTGTTTTGACTTGTCATTGCCACATTGCCATGTCTCATGATATAATGCCTTGTGTGTTGCATTGAACATGTTTATCCCATGCTATTCCCATGTGTTTGATTGCAACAATGTCATTTCTTCACATATGCCATGTCCCATTGATTGCTACATGCTTGATTTGATTGCCTCACACATGATGAACAATTGCTCTTCCTATTGTGTTGAGTGCCACTCTATTTTCACTACACCATATGCACATTATCCTTGGATTGTCTTGCACTTTGGATTGCCCCATGTGTTTCGACATCTCATCTTCCTTGGTGTTGTGAATGATTCCTATGATTACCATAGACCATTTGTTGAGCGCTTTATGCATGTTTGCTATGAACATGAGGTAGATGCTTGTTCTCTTGTCACACATATTAACATCTCTACCTCCCATTTGCATGCTTATTTCCATGATGATCTTGATTGTACTCAATTTGTATGCTTACATACCATGTCTCATTCCATTGTCACACCTTATGCCATACATGACGACGACACTTGTTGGGTGGATCACCACTTGAATGCTTGGTTTTGCACTAACACTAACCACATTTGTTTTTCCAAGTGTTTGTTGTCCTTGCTCCTTTTGAAGGAATCACACGACGGTGCGACATTGGAGAGTACCCATTTCGAGCGTCAAGATGAAGAGTGCTTGGTGATCGTCCACTCCTACACGGCGGCGCCATCTCTTTCCCATGGTGATTTGGTTTTCGATCCGAGGACGGATCTTTTCCAAGGGGGAGGGGATGATGCGGAGCATCCTACGGACATCACCATGTCAAGAGTCCGTTTGGCAAGTGACACGTGCGACATCTACTTCACATACATAAAGGTGAATCATCTCCTTTACACGTGTTCACTTGACCCCTTCGAGGATGGTATACTACTTGACACTCCTCTCGTGTGCATGCATAGGTATTGTCGGAGCTTCACGGATGTCGAGGAGGAGTGCAAGCGCCAAGGAACAACTACACCATCCGCGAGGGAAGCATGGAAGAGAAGGAAGAAGAGGACTGTGTCAGCCCAGAATTACCGGTACAACCGGTCCACTACCGCCCAACTACCGGTCCACTACCGCCCAACTACCGGACCACCGGTACAACCGCTCCACTACCGCCCAACTACCGGTCCACCTTCTGTAATCAAGCGGAGCAAGACCGGTACAACGCCGGTTATTCCCCCGGCATCATCCAGACCGGTACAACCGGTCCCCCCTTCAACGAACACCTCCAGGAAGCGGTGCCTGAGCTCCCAGCGGTACAACCGCTCTCAAGTCCGGTACAACCAGTCAGCCTGCGCGCTGTAAAAGGGGCAATGACCCATGTATCCCCCAACTTACCCCTTGGACTATAAATACTCGTCTCCTAGCTCTGAATTAGGGTTAGCAAAGTATTGTCTCATCTAGTTGAGACTAGCTCCTACCACTACTTCTCTTGAGAGAGAGAGAGTGACCTCTCCCATGGAGATCAAGACCTCCATGTGAGCATGTGAGAAGATCCCCTAGTGGATTCAAGACCTCATCTCCTTCATAGGATTTGGGATGAACTTTACCTTGTACCTTTCCCTTTGATTGTTCATGTACCTTGTGGATCCATGTGCTTGTTAGTCTAGTGGTTGTGTGATTGGACTTGTTCTTGAGTGTTTCCCTTGTGATTTCCCCCGTGTTCTTCCTCGTGTTCTCCGTAGGATCCCCTCCAATAGCTATAGTGGCACAAGAAACACACACACGGATAGATAAGTGAAGATCTGCGCAACCCAGGAATGAGCACAAAAATGTGTTACCATGGAAAAAGCTTGTGTTGCACGGATAATAGAGAGACAATAGCTCGATTGCTCAAATGGGCTAGATACGTTTGTGCACCAACCTAAGCGAGTAAAATGTACCATCTTCAATCCCAAGCATGCTATGTATGTATGCTCCAAGAGTATTTACTATGCAAAATGGATCAATGCTATTTCTATTGTTTACAAGCTCTTTTGTATCTCTTCTTTTGCTTAAAAGCTTTTTCCTCTCTTTTTTATGCTTTGCCACAATGCTTTATTCTCGAGCCAAGTAATGATATGGGACCAGTATGTAAGATATGCACGGGAGAGACTAATGGCACAATATGATGATAGCAAGATGACTGCACGCTAAATGTAGCTATGCGGCGTAAGCATATCACTAAGGTGCACAATGAGTGATGAGGACATCCCTACTATGGTTCCATCCCTTGAAGATGAACAACCTGTTGCTGCAAAGAAGACGTCCAATGATGAAATCAGGATTGGACCAACTACAAGAGCTCGTGCTAAGTTACTAGAACAACAGGTGAATTCTCTCTTAGTTGATAATGCTATTTCTTTTAATGAGAGCTTTATACTGCCTAAATCCTTGTGTGTATGTGTCATTAGGAACAATGGAGAGGAAGGCATGGCACAAGGGAGCAAGGAGGAAGGCATGGCACAAGGGAGCAAGAGGATTCTGCACTTCCCAGGCGGCAGTACCGCCTGCCCGAGCGGTAGTACCGCTTAGGCGGTACTACCGGCCCAGCACTACCGCCCAAGTACCGCTTAGCAATTTTCTTCTGGAATCAAAGCGACCCAAGCGGTACTAAAGCGGCAGTTAGAATTCTCAGAGCGGTAATACCGCTTCTAGCGGTAGTACCGCTTGCTGTGAGCGGTACTACCGTGCTGCCTGCGCGCAAACTTTGGGGTTGACGGCCCGTGTACCCCTTCGATCTATCTTAGGATATAAATACTCTTCCTTAGGGTTAGTTAGAGGGAGACCACGTTTAAGATAAACCCTAGTTCATGAGATTGCTTGTAAGCATTCATCTTGAATCCTCATCACCAATTCGTATCGATCTGGTGATTATATACTGCAAGTCAAGTGTGATCTGCTGTTCCATTGGGAATTAGTATATTGCAATTATACCGTTCGTGGTCGACGGCTGCGTGCGCAAGTGTGTGACGTTGTGAATATCCAAAGGGTTGAGACCTTTTGCATTGGCATCAGGGATCAAGCGAGGGAGAGTTCATCGGCGACATACAAGTTATCCTACACCATCATCATCACCACCGCCGCTTACTGAGAAGATCGGGACACCCCATATCATCTTGGTATCAGATATCCAGCGTTGCCTCGGTAAGCATCCACCAAATCATCCGTAGATTAGTTGTGTTTTTCATCCTATCCAGAAAAAGCCTCACAAAAAGATTCGGGTTAGGGTTTTTGCCATAGCCTAGATTGCATCGTAGATTGGTTTTAGTTGCTGGTCGTTGTGTCTTTCTTTTTGCGTAGCTTTTTCCTTCGAATCCATTGGTTTTTAGTTTCCATCGTAGATTGCATCGTAGATTGGATTGTTGTTTCGATCAGCTATCCTGTTTTGCAAATTCCAATCCATAGCCACAGCCTGTCTACACAAAGGTGTTAGGAACTTACCCACGAGACTAGTTTCCGCTCTACAGGCTGCTCATATAGGTTTTGGTGCTTTGCAATTTCTGGACGTGATCCAAGACCAGTTGCCGCTGCTTGCGATCTATTGTGGCCTCAAAAAAAAAAGAGGAGAGAGAAAAAGTGGTTGGACGTACTGTTCACGACAGTTGAAAAAAAAACAGAGAGAAAGAAAGAAAAGAGAGAAACAGTGGCTGGACGTTGTTGCTATCTATTGCACTGTTGGATTCTTGCGATTGTGCACTAGTAGAATTGAGCAATCTTGTGCCTGTTTACATTGAGCATTGCTAGTGTCTCTCGAGTGCATTGCAACACATCCTGTTTTGATAGTTGCTCTGCCACATTTTTCTCCACCGTGTGTGTTTTCCTTGGTTGTTGGCTCACACGATCAGCACTAGGACTTGTCTTCGGTGTAGATAGGATACCATACCTAGCTCCACCATATAATCCTGCTCTGTCGTGTGATTGTTCTCATACCCGGGTATTCACTTCATCACATCCGTGCATTAGTCATCCATCTGAACGGGTAAGCATTACTATTCACTTTGGAACGGTAAGATTTCCTTTTCTTGTCAGTTTTGAGTGAGTTGTGAGTGTGCCACCACACAGATTTTGATTTTTGCACTAACCTACTAATCATGTCTTCTAGTGATGTTGATGTGCTGCAGAAAAAGGCTGATGACGAGTGTGTTTCATGGAAGGACCATGAAGCTCTCCGCGTTCATTTGACAGGGGTTATTGATCGATCCGCTGAAAAAATTGAGGCTGATATTCAAGTTATACAAATGAAAGTGGACGCAACTGACACTACCGTCAATGCTATGCAAACACAAGTCAATGCTCTCCAAACAAGTATACAGCAGTTGACAACTTCAGTCAATGGGTTACGTGTCGCGATTGAGCAACGCCAACATGACGACCATGACGATGCTGATAGTGTCCATGACGACAATGACAACATGATGGGCAATCATGGCCGTGGGCGTAGCTTTCAAGGGCATGGTCGCCTACCACCACCACTTGGTGCTCGGCGTGTACCGCTTCCGGAGGATGATGTTTTGGGCAAGCCCAAGTTCACGATTCCTAGATTTGAAGGCTCCACTGATGTCGAAGAGTATCTCACTTGGGAGCTTAAGATGGAGAAATTATGGCGTTTGCATGATTATACTGAAGATAGGAAGGTCAAGCTTGCTTCTTCTGAATTTGATGGCTATGCATTGCGTTGGTGGGATAGCGTTGTGAGTACCCGTCGCGATGACAATGAGCTTCCTGTTCGTACATGGCGTGAGATGAAGGCGGTTATGAAAGCTCGTTTTGTTCCCACTAATTACTTGCGCACAGTTTATGATAAATTGACACAATTGAAGCAAGGTTCCCTGACGGTTGATGCATATTACATGGAGATGGAGATGTTGATGCAGCGTGCTCGAGTGCGAGAATCTGTTGAGATGACTATGCAACGTTTTCTCCATGGGCTGAAATATAACATTAAGGGTATTGTTCGGCATCACCAATACAATACCATGAATGAGCTACTCCATCATGCAAGTGAAGTTGAGTCCCAGTTGGCCGAAGAAGCTCAAATTAAAGGACGTTATACTACAGCTGGGCGGTTCTCTAACAGAACACCGCCGCCCCCTATTGAGGGCGCTGCCAGCCGCCCCTCTTCTTCTGCAACCAAACCAGCCTTCACAGTTCCACAATCAAAGCAACCTGCTGCTCCTGCTGCTAGCTCAGGTTCCAATATGTCTACAACCCGTAATAGAGATATGTTATGTCATACATGTGGAGGCAAGGGACACTTCAAGAGAGAGTGCCCCAATAGAAAAGTGATGATTGTAAACGATGACAATGAGTATGAGACTGGAGATGATGCTGATCCATATGCTTCAGATGACGATGGGTACACACGTGACGACGGCATAGATGCTTTCGCCTCTCCAGCACCTACTATTGTTGTCTCGCAGCGTGCTCTTAGTGTGCAGCCACATGTTGATTCACAGCGCTGCAATTTGTTCCAAACAAAAGCACTAGTTGGCCCCAACAAAGCTTGCAAAGTGACCATTGATGGAGGTAGCTGCCGCAATCTTGCAAGCAAGGAGTTATGTGCCAAGCTAAATCTGAAATATTTACCTCACCCCAATCCATATTACGTACAATGGTTGAGTGACAATGGTGAGATGAAGGTGAATCATATGGTGCGCGTAAATTTTGAGATAGGACCATACAAGGATTCCATTGAATTTGATGTAGTACCTATGACAGTTTGCCATCTTTTATTGGGCCGGCCATGGCTCTATGACCGCCATGTGCAACACAATGGCCGTGCCAATACTTATCACTTGGAGTTCAAGGGCAGGAAAATAAATCTGCAGCCTATGTCACCATAGCAAATTGTCAATGAGTCTCGTCAGAAAACAGAAGTGAATATCGAACAGCCACCTGCACGAGAGAACAATGTAAAAGCCGTGAGTGATAATATAACGAAAAGTGCGAGAGAGCCTAGTTTGCTTATATTAGCCACCAAAGAAGACATGAGAGAATTTCGAGAGGATCCTACAGCCCTGCCTCTTGTGCTTATGTACAAAGGCGAGGTTTTAGTTTCTAATGATACGCAATCTGTTTCTCTTGGTGTGTCTACTGTTTTGCAGGAATATGGCGATGTGTTTCCGGAGGAGGTACCATCGGGGCTACCACCATTGCGTGGAATTGAGCACCAAATTGATCTCATACCCGGCGCCACCCTCCCCAACCGAGCGCCATACAGGACCAATCCCGAAGAAACGAAGGAAATACAGAAGCAAGTGCAAGCGCTACTAGACAAAGGGTATATTCGTGTTTCTCTTAGTCCTTGTGCTGTTCCTGTTATTTTGGTGCCTAAGAAAGATGGTACATGGCGCATGTGCGTAGATTGTAGAGCTATTAACAACATCACTATTCGATATCGTCATCCTATTCCACGCTTAGAGGATATGCTAGATGAATTGAGTGGTGCTGCTATTTTCTCTAAGATTGATTTGCGTAGTGGTTACCATCAAATTCGGATGTAGGAAGGGGATGAATGGAAAACTGCTTTCAAAACTAAATTTGGTTTATATGAGTGGTTAGTTATGCCTTTTGGTCTTACTAATGCACCTAGTACCTTCATGCGATTAATGAATCATGTTTTGAGAAAGTTTATTGGTCGTTTTGTGGTTGTATATTTTGATGATATACTTATTTACAGCCGCAATGAATCTGAACATTGTGATCATATTAGACAGGTTTTGCAAGTGTTGCGTGATAATAAATTGTATGCTAATCTTGAGAAGTGCACATTTGCAAAAGATAAAGTGATATTTCTGGGATACGTTGTATCTAAGCATGGGGTAGAAGTAGATTCATCTAAGATTGAAGCAATTCAAGATTGGCCTACTCCCATGAATGTTAGTCAAGTACGAAGTTTTCACGGTCTTGCTGGTTTCTATCGCCATTTTGTGAAAGACTTTAGTACTATTGCTGCACCATTGAATGAATTAACGAAGAAAGGTGTGCCTTTTGTGTGGGGCGCAGCCCAAGATCATGCTTTTGATGAGCTGAAACGTTTGCTTACTTCTGCACCATTACTTGCACTACCAGATTTTTCCAAACAATTTGAAGTTGAATGTGATGCTAGTGGTATCGGTATTGGTGGTGTGTTGATGCAAGAACCTATTGCTTATTTCAGCGAGAAACTTTCTGGTGCTCGACTGACTTATCCTGTTTATGATAAAGAATTGTATGCGCTTGTTAGAGTTCTTGAGGTTTGGCAACATTATTTGTGGCCAAAAGAATTTATCATACATTCTGATCATGAAGCATTGAAGTATTTGAAAGCTCAATCCAATCTGCCTCGACGCTTAGCTAAATGGGTTGAGTTTATTGAGTCTTTTCCATATATCATTAAGCATAAGAAGGGAAAAGATAACATTGTTGCTGATGCTCTCTCTAGGAAGAACATGCTTTTGACACGTCTCGATATTCAAATTCCTGGTTTAGAGAGTTTGTGTGATTTGTATGCAACTGATCATGATTTTGCTGAACCATATCGTTTATGTTTGCTTCGAAATGCATGGGAGAAATACCACATCCATGATAGATACTTGTTTCGAGCTAACAAACTTTGTGTTCCAGAATCGTCCGTCCGTTTGCTATTGTTGCAGGAATCACATGCAGGCGGATTGATGGGTCACTTTGGGCGTGAGAAGACGTTGCTCATGCTGGCTGATCACTTTTATTGGCCCAAGATGAGGCGCGACGTGGACAGGTTTGTTCGGCGCTGCATTACATGTAACAAGTCCAAGTCAAAACTGAAGCCTCACGGTTTGTATACGCCACTACCTACACCTACCACACCATGGGAAGATATAAGTATGGATTTTGTGTTAGGTTTGCCACGCACTACAAGAGGTCATGATTCTATATTTGTGGTAGTGGATAGATTTTCTAAGATGGCACATTTTATTGCATGCCACAAAAGCGACGATGCGTCGCATATTGCTAACCTGTTTTTCAGGGACATTGTACGCTTGCATGGAGTGCCAAAAACAATTGTTTCTGACAGGGACGTGAAGTTTATGACCTACTTCTGGAAGACATTGTGGGGAAAGCTAGGAACGAAGTTGCTGTTCAGTACTACCTGTCACCCACAAACTGATGGTCAAACGGAGGTGGTGAATCGAACATTGTCCCAATTGCTGCGAGTTATGATCAAGAAAAATCTGCGTGAGTGGGAGGAGTGTTTGCCACATGTTGAGTTCGCCTATAACAGGGCTGTGCACACTACCACCCAGTTTTGTCCTTTTGAGGTGGTGTATGGCTTCAAACCAATTACACCACTAGATTTGCTGCCTCTTCCATTGCATGAGAGGGTTAATATGGATGCATCAAACAGAGCAGATTATGTGAAGCAGATTCATGAGAAGACACGAGAGGCTATTGAGAAGCAAGGCAAGAACATTGCTGCTGCACGAAACCAATCACGAAAGAAAGTTTTGTTTCAGCCTGGCAATATGGTATGGGTGCATCTTCGCAAGGACAGGTTTCCACAGTTGCGACGTTCTAAACTTCGGCCGCGTGGTGCTGGTCCTTACAAGGTGTTAGCCAAGATAAATGACAATGCCTACTCGATTGATATTCCTATTGCTGACTTTGGTGGCGTTAGCAACAGTTTCAACGTTGCTGATTTGTCCCCATGTGACGTCGATGACCTTGGAGCGTCGGGGTCGACGCCTTTTGAAGGGGGGGAGGATGATGAGGACATCCCTACTATGGTTCCATCCCTTGAAGATGAACAACCTGTTGCTGCAAAGAAGACGTCCAATGATGAAATCAGGATTGGACCAACTACAAGAGCTCGTGCTAAGTTACTAGAACAACAGGTGAATTCTCTCTTAGTTGATAATGCTATTTCTTTTAATGAGAGCTTTATACTGCCTAAATCCTTGTGTGTATGTGTCATTAGGAACAATGGAGAGGAAGGCATGGCACAAGGGAGCAAGGAGGAAGGCATGGCACAAGGGAGCAAGAGGATTCTGCAGTTCCCAGGCGGCAGTACCGCCTGCCCGAGCGGTAGTACCGCTTGCCCAGCACTACCGCCCAAGTACCGCTTAGCAATTTTCTTCTGGAATCAAAGCGACCCAAGCGGTACTAAAGCGGCAGTTAAAATTCTCAGAGCGGTAATACCGCTTCTAGCGGTAGTACCGCTTGCTGTGAGCGGTACTACCGTGCTGCCTGCGCGCAAACTTTGGGGCTGACGGCCCGTGTACCCCTTCGATCTATCTTAGGATATAAATACTCTTCCTTAGGGTTAGTTAGAGGGAGACCACGTTTAAGATAAACCCTAGTTCATGAGATTGCTTGTAAGCATTCATCTTGAATCCTCATCACCAATTCGTATTGATCTGGTGATTATATACTGCAAGTCAAGTGTGATCTGCTGTTCCATTGGGAATTAGTATATTGCAATTATACCGTTCGTGGTCGACGGCTGCGTGCGCAAGTGTGTGACGTTGTGAATATCCAAAGGGTTGAGACCTTTTGCATTGGCATCAGGGATCAAGCGAGGGAGAGTTCATCGGTGACATACAAGTTATCCTACGCCATCATCATCACCACCGCCGCTTACTGAGAAGATCGGGACACCCCATATCAATGAGCGTGGCCCGGCAATTCTCAACTCGCTAGTCTCGATGGGAAAGGTACGCAATAGGCTCGGGGCGATCAAAGCAATGACAAGGAAATGTACAATGATGTCGTCGAAGTTACCGTCCTTGCTTACGGTTGTGGTGTCAAAAGGGTGAAGTGGTCGTTGTCGAGTTCATGGCGATGATGAGTGGCGATGTTGTCGATGTTGAACCGTTCCTAATTAGCCAAAACACCTTAGGAAACGGAAACCGCGAACTCAAAATCTCAAACAAAATTGGGTTAGGGTGGCGGAAGTGTATGGTGGGCAAGGGTATGCGGAAGTTAAGGTGGTGGTTGATGAAGAACAAACCATCCCTAAGTAGCCGAAACATCTTAGGAGACTCGAATCACTACTCAAGCAGCCACAAATGCAATGAGGTTCAAAATAGGTTAGGTTGCGGAAAGCTATGGTGGTTTTGCGGATGATATGGTGGAGGGCCTAGGCAAAGATGCCAAAATGCACAAAATTTGATGGAGTCAAATTGTTATGGAAGTATTTTTGTGGGATGGGGAATGTCAATAGCTACCCAACAAGCTAAATAACGTCAAAATCGGAGTCCGGATGAATTAGTTATGGTCAAAACGGTGAAACATGGGAGGCTGAAATCCGAGGGGCCGGATGTCCGGGGGGGAGCCCAGATTTCCGGGGCTGTATGTCCAGAACTTGATGCGGAGCATCTTACGGACATCACCATGTCAAGAGTCCGTTCGGCAAGTGACACGCGCGACATCTACTTCACATACATAAAGGTGAATCATCTCCTTTATACGTGTTCACTTGACCCCTTCGAGGATGGTATACTACTTGACACTCCTCTCGTGTGCATGCATATGTATTTGTCGGAGCTTCACAGATGACGAGGAGGAGTACAAGCGCCAAGGAGCAACTACACCATCCGCGAGGGAAGCATGAAAGCGGAGACGGAAGAAGACGGAGCTGCTGCAGCTACAGGACCCGGACATCCAGCCCGAGCCCCGGACATCCGGCCCCGGCAGCCCGGACATCCGGCCTACGGCCCGGACATCCGGCGCCTCCGCTACAGAGAAGGTCCACACCTTCTGGCACCCGAAGAGTAACAGCGACCGGACATCCGGCGCGACCCCGGACATCCGGCGTCACGCCACCGCCCGGACATCCGACCTCCTTCCCCGGAAATCCGGCAGAGACGTATCCAGAGAGCAACAGAAGTTCCGCCATTCCAAGCCGGACATCCGGCCGCGACCCCGGTCATCCGGCTCGTCCCGAAGCCCCGGACATCCGGCCCCCAGCCCGGACGTCCGGCACCTGTGCGTGCCTAACCGGGCCAGAGGCCCTTGTATCTCTGATCCCACCTCCCACTTCGTGGCTAGACTATAAATAGACACCCCCCTCCTCATTTCTAGGGTTAACAAAGTATTGGCTCATCTAGTTGAGCCTAGATCCTACCACTACTCCTCTTGAGAGAGAGAGAGAGACCTCTCCCATGGGGATCAAGACCTCCATGTGAGCATGTGGGAAGATCCCCTAGTGGATTCAAGACCTCATCTCCTCTTGGATTTGGGATGAACCCAACCCTGTATCTTTTCCTTTGTTGTTCTTGTACCTTGTGATCTTGTGTGATTGTTAGTCTAGTGGATGTGTGATTGGACTTGTTCTTGAGTGTTTCCTCTTGTGATTTCTCCTCGTTCGTCCCCGTGTTCTTCGTGTTCTTCATAGGATCGCCCTCCAATTCGTGAAAGATCGTCAATTAGGGTTCCACCCTACATCATCTTGGTATCATGAGCCACGTTGATCACGAATTTGGAGTCCTACCCCCTCTTTCTAGCCTAATTTTATTTGTTCTTGCCCAATTTCGAAAATCCCCACCAAAAATAGCATCACCAAATTTTTTGCATTTTGTTGGTTCTTGTGAGATTTTGTTGTGTTTGATCCATGATTTTGTTGTTTGGCAAGTGGATCTAGCTTCCCCACCACGAAATCCATCCAAAAATTTCGTTTCTCCCATCAATTTTGCCCCCAAAATCATCAATTTCTGCCCCAAATCGCGTTTCGAAGTCCAAATCCCGATCTGGAATCGTCGGGCCGGACATCCGGGCCATCGGGCTGGACATCCGGGTCCCCGGCCGGACATCCGGCTCCTGGAGCACAAAATCGCGCAAGTTTCTGGACATACAGCCCCGGATTTCCGGCCTAGACCCTTGACATCTGGCCCCTGGAGTTTCAGCCTCCTGTGTTTCACCGTTTCGGCCATAACTAATTCATCCGGAGTCCGATTTTGACGTTCTTTAGCTTGTTTTGTAGCTATTGACACCCCCCATCACACAAAAATACTACCATCATCATTTGACTCCATCAAATTTTGTGAATTTTGGCATCTTTGCCTAGGCCCTCCACCATATCATCTGCAATACCACCATAGCCTTCCGCAGCCTAACCCATTTTGATCCCCATTGCATTTGTGGTTGCTTGAGTTGTGATTCAAGTCTCCTAAGGTGTTTCGGCTACTTAGGGATGGTTACTTCTTCATCAACCACCAACTCCACTTCCACTTTGACGACTCCGAAACCACCACCGCTTTCCGCTACCATCATTTGACATTTGACATTTAAGATTTTGAGTTTGCGGTTTCCGTTTCCTAAGGTGTTTCGGCTAATTAGGAACGGTTCAACATCGACAACACCGCCACTCATCATCGCCACGGACTCGACATCGACATTGTCCACTTCATCATCATCCGTCCTTGCTTACAAACGAGAACCACCGACGGTAACCTCGATGACATCATTGTACATTTCCTTGCCATTGCATTGATAACCTTGAGCCTATTGCGTCACTTTCCTGTCGAGACTAGCGAGTTGAGAATTGCCGGTCCATGCTCATTGTGCACCTTAGTGATACGCTTACGCCGCATAGCTACATTTAGCGTGCCATCATCTTGCTATCATCTTTGTGCCATAAGTCTCTCCCGTGCATATCTTACATACTTGTCTCATATCATACTTGGCTCGATCATCAAGCATTGTGGCAAAGCATACAAAAAAAGAGAGGAAAAAGCTTTTAAGCAAAAGAGGAGAAACAAAAGAGCTTATAAGCAATAGAAATAGCATTGAGCCATCTTGCATCGTACATACTCTTGGAGCATACATACATAGCATACTTGGGATTGAAGACGGCACAGTTACTCGCTTAGGTTGGTGCACAAGCGTATCTAGCCCATTTGAGCAATCGAGCTATTGTCTCTCTAGTATCGGTGCAACAAGAGCTAAAATAAGCAATTGGGCGCTTCTCTTGCATTAACACACCTCCTATGCCATTACCACTAGCGTCGCAATGTACTTCAAAAGTTTTGTCAAAATTGGGTAATGCAAGCAATGGAGCATGTGTAAGCAAATTCTTAAGCTCATGAAATACGGTATCTTGGGATGGACCCCAAACAAATGGTGCATTCTTCTTACTCAATGCGTGCAACGGTGATGCAATGGTGCTAAAATCCTTCACAAAGCGACGATAAAACCCTGCTAAGCCAAGGAAGCTACGCACTTGATGCAAATTGGTTGGTTGTGGCCAATTCTTAATAGCATCAATTTTAGTGTCATCAACATGAACACCCTTAGATGAGACAACAAAGTCCAAGAAGACAAGCTTATCAACACCAAAAGTGCATTTTTCCATTTTAGCATAAAGTCGCTCGTCTCTAAGAATTTGCAATACTTCTCTAAGGTGTTTGACATGATCTTCAAGAGTTTCACTAAACACAAGGATGTCATCAAAGTAAATCACAACACAAATGCCAATTAATTTGCGAAGAACATAGTGCATCACACGCATAAAAGTGCTAGGTGCTTGCGATAAACCCATAGGCATGACTAACCATTCATACAAGCCAAATTTGATTTTGAAAGCGGTTTTCCATTCATCACATTCTTGCATGCGAATTTGATAATAGCCACTTTTAAGGTCAATTTTAGAGAAAATTGTGGCTCCACTAAATTCATCTAGCATGTCATCTAGTCGTGGAATGGGATGGCGATATCTAACGGTGATAGCATTGATTGGGCGGCAATCGGAACACATGCGATTGGTACCATCTTTCTTAGGCACAAGAATTACTGGAACGGCACAAGGGCTCAAGCTCTCGCGTACATACCCATTCTCCATGAGATGTTTGACTTGCCGTTGGATTTCTTTGGTCTCGTTGGGGTTGACGCGGTATGGTGCCTTGTTCGGTAGAGGTGCTCCGGGGATGAGGTCGATGCGGTGTTCAATTCCGCGTAGAGGAGGAAGTCCGGGAGGTAGCTCATCGGGAAACACGTCCTTGTATTCCTGCAAGAGATGAGCCAAGAACAGAAAATTGCAGATCGGAAATTTGGGCGGAAAAACTCCAGGAAAAACCCAAATTGGAAGGGGGAAAAGAAAAATTGGGATGGATGGAGGGGTGGGGAAGCTACACACGAAATCCATGGATCAATCTCAACAAAACATCATCAAAACCAACAAATCACAAAAAAATTGGGAGGGCTATTTTTGGTGGGGATTTTCGAATTAGGACAAAAACAACAAAATCAGGCTAGAAAACGGTGGGGGAGACTCCAAAATCGTGATCAACGTGGCTCATGATACCAAGATGATGTAGGGTGGAACCGTAATGGTGTCGATCTTTCACGATTGGAGCGGATCCCGCGAAGAACACGAAGAACACGAGAGGGGAAAACAAGAGGAATCACTCAAATCAACTAGATCCAATCACACATATGCTAGATCCACATACACATAACGAGGTACACGATCCAAAGTCAACACAAGAGGATACAAAGCTAGTTCTTCCCAATCCGTGAGGAGTTGAGATCTTGAATCCGAGATGGATCTTCCCACGATGGGGGTCTTGAATCCACTTGGGGAATCTTCTCCGAGGAGGCCTTGATCTCCAATGGAGTAGGGGTACAAGTGGATGAGCAAAGCTCTATCTCCAAAATGAACTATCACAATGCTAACCCTAAAACGGAGGTGGGAGACGAGTATTTATAGTCTAGGTGGACGAAGGGGTACATGGGTCACTACGCGCAGGCAGGCCGGAAGTTCCGGGCAGGGCCGGAGGTTTCGGAGGCCGGAAGTTCCGGGCAGGTTCCGGGAAGGGTCCGGGCTATCTAGAGAGTTGGCACGGCACGAGGGACGGCTGGAGTCCGGGGGCCGGAAGGTCCGGGCGGGCCGGAAGTTCCGGGCGAGGGTCCTGGCTGGTTCCGGGATGGAGAGAGACTTTGCACGTCCTGGGGTCGTCGGTTTCGCCAGGGGTCGGAAGTTCTGGGGGCCGGAGGTTCCGGGCTCTGGCCGGAAGTTCTGGGCTGGACAGAGAGTTTGCACTCCTGTCCCTTTCTTCTCCTTCAGCTCTCGGATCCTCGGAATGCTCGCTGTACCTGATCATACATAGTATCTCGGATTGAGGTAGCAACCATGTCTCGTTCACGTGTAAGGGAAGCTCAAGTAGGAGAGATGTCACCTCGGATTGAATAGCACGTGCACGAGATCTTGTCATGGGTCCACTTGGTGCTTGGTTAGTTGGTGTAGTGTCCATGGGGATGACCGTGGGATGCTCCGCATCAACATTTTGTGCTCATTCCTTGGTTGCCCGGATCCCACTTATCTATCCATGCGTGTGTTTCCTTATGCCACCATAGCTATTGATCTATTTGCTTTACATTGCAATTTTGTGGATCTTCCTCAACATTTTCGATATCATTGACTAACACTTGCTTGAATTTTGTGCCACTTGTCCTAACCAAGCCACTCGATAAGCTTTACCTTGTAGGTGTGAGTGAACAAGTCCGGTACCAATTCCACTATTCTCTCAATTCACATTGAGTGACGCGGGATACATCCTCAACTTTGGGAAAAGGTAGCTTGGGTTTATCTCATTTCCTACTCACCTTTTCTCGAGTCTTGTGATGGATAGGCAAAGCAAATCTACTTCGGTCTACACTAACAACGACGAGTTCGATGCCACGAAAAACTTCATCGACGCCAAGATGGATGCTCAAATGGCGGAGCTAAAAGCCCTCATCAAGACCGGCAAGAGGTCTTCCTCATCTTCGAGAAGATGCTCAAGTGCACACGCTTCCAAGCTACCATCTCCGGCATGATCACATCGGCATCGACAACATCAACGACAAGAACGTGAAGGTCAAGAGCTCAACTGATAGAGGCGAAGGTGTCCCGTCTTTCGATGAGATGGTGGCTATCGTTTTGGTGGAAGTCGACTTTCACGATCCGACTACGAACGTGCGAAGACGTCGCGCCTTAGCAATCGCTAAACCAACTCCGAGAGGTTATTGACCACGCCGGAGCACGATCAACCTGACCACGAAGGTCTATTTCCTACACGCAAACGAAGAACAAGCAAGAAACTAAGATTGCAATCTGGATATTGCGTATTAAAGAGGAAAGCTTTATTGATGAAGTGGGGTTCTGTGACGTCTTGGTCTGGTCGTGGAACACAAACGAAGGACGCGAAGTTGCAGCTATGGCGAACTTGTAATCTAAACAAAACCCAAATCTAAAACGATGCCCTAAGGGCTGTATATATGAGGTAATAGAAGGGGATTTCGTGGCCCCTTGGAGGAGGGGTCCGAAACCAGCCCTAACTCCGTTTCCCCACACACACGGACTCTAAAAATAGCCTAATAAGTGGTATTTCGAAATTACATGGGCCTGGCCCAAAAATAAGGTGAGGCAGCACCTATATTAGCCTATGGACGAAATTTATGAAGTGGCCTCTTGTATATTTCGTCCAAGCCTCCAAGCACTCCTTATGGTGGCTTCAAAGTGCGAAAATCACCACTGGAAACTCCGTTGTTCCTTCCTGTGCGCGCACCTTCTCCCCCATGCTTGATCCTGTTCCAATGGCCATCCTTCTTGTCCATGCTAGGTCCTTCGTTCATAAGTAAAACAAAAGTATCTAATTTAGGCAGCATCATATGTTCATGAACATTAGAAGGATTTCCAAGAAACGAAAGTACCTGATAATTTAGTTGGCGTGCGCGGGCTCTAGTAATTGGTCCAATCTGTGTAGCTGGTGGTGATGTGGGTGTAACATTAGTAGGGATGTCCTCATCATCCTCCCCTTCTTGAACTGAAGTCGCCTCGACGGAAGCTCATCATCCTCACCCATATAAGGCTTCAAATCTGCAATGTTAAAAGTGGGACTAACCCCAAAATCTGCAGGCAGCTCAAGTTTATATGCATTATCATTTATTTTCTCTAACACCTTGAAAGGACCATCAGCACGTGGCATTAGCTTCTACTTGCGCAATTCAGGAAACCTATCCTTACGCAAATGTAACCAAACAAGATCTCCAGGTGCAAAGACAACATGTTTTCTACCCTTATCTCCAGCAAGTTTATATTTAGCATTCATACGCTCAATGTTCTCCTTAGTTAACGCATGCATCTTTAATATCAATTCAGCACGTTCTTTAGCATCAAAATTGACCTTCTCCGAAGATGGAAGAGGCAACAAATCAATAGGTGCACGAGGTAAGAAACCATACACTACTTCAAAAGGGCACATCTTAGTTGTAGAATGCAGCGAACGATTATAAGCAAATTCAATATGAGGCAAGCATTCTTCCCACATTTTCAGGTTATTCTTCAACACAGCCCTAAGCATAGTAGACAGTGATCTATTCACTACTTCAGTTTGTCCATCAGTTTGGGGGTGACATGTAGTACTAAAAAGCAGTTTAGTCCCCAATTTAGCCCATAAACATCTCCAAAAGTGGCTAAGAAATTTAACATCACGATCTGAAACAATTGTATTTGGCACACCATGCAAGCGAATAATTTCACGAAAGAACAAATCAGCAACATTAGCAGCATCATCACTTTTATGACAGGGTATAAAGTGTGCCATTTTCGAAAATCTATCCACGACAACAAATATGCTATCCCTCCCCTTCTTTGTTCGAGGTAAACCTAAAACAAAGTCCATAGATATATCCTCCCAAGGAACACTAGGTACAGGCAAAGGCATATATAAACCATGAGGATTGAGTCGTGACTTAGCTTTTTGACATGTAGTGCAGCGAGCAACAAAACGCTCAACATCCCGTCTCATCTTTGGCCAAAAGAAATGTGTAGCAAGTACGTCCTCCGTCTTCTTCACGCCAAAGTGTCCCATTAATCCCCCTCCATGCGCCTCCTGTAACAACAAAAGACGAACGGAGCTAGCTGGAATGCATAGCTTGTTAGCACGAAACACAAATCCATCATTAATGATGAACTTGTTCCATGTTCTCCCTTCTTTACAATTCTGCAACACATCTTGAAATTCGGCATCATGCATATATTGATCTTTGATGGTCTCCAAACCAAATATTTTAAAGTCAAGTTGTGAAAGCATAGTATAACGACGAGACAATGCATCAGCAATAACATTTTCTTTACCCTTCTTGTGTTTAATGACATAAGGGAAAGTCTCAATGAATTCAACCCATTTAGCATGCCTACGGTTCAGTTTTGCTTGACTTTTAATATGTTTCAAAGATTCATGATCAGAATGTATAACAAATTCTTTGGGCAATAAATAATGTTGCCATGTTTCCAAAGTCCGAACAAGAGCATATAATTCCTTATCATAAGTAGAATAATTCAGACTAGGCCCACTCAATTTTTCAGAAAAGTATGCAACAGGTTTACCATCTTGTAATAACACACCTCCTAATCCAATTCCACTAGCATCACATTCAAGCTCAAAAGTCTTATTAAAATCAGGAAGTTGGAGTAATGGAGCATGTGTTAACTTATCTTTCAATACCGTGAAGGCTTCTTCCTGTGCGGTACCCCAAATAAAAGGCACATCCTTCTTTGTAAGCTCATTTAGAGGTGCAGCAATGGTGCTGAAATCCCTCACAAAACGCCTATAGAAACCAGCGAGTCCAAGAAAACTCCTCACTTGTGTGACCGTTTTGGGCTGCGGCCAACTCTCAATAGCTTCAATCTTGGCTTTATCAACTTCAATTCCCTGTGGAGTAACAACATAGCCAAGAAAAGAAACTCGGTCGGTGCAAAAGGTGCACTTCGCAAGGTTACCAAACAAACGTGCATCACGTAGAGCGAGAAAAACAGCACGTAAATGTTCCAAATGTTCCTCCAAAGATCTACTATAAATCAGTATATCATCAAAATAGACTACCACAAATCGTCCAATGAAAGCACGTAAAACCTCGTTCATTAATCTCATGAAAGTGCTAGGTGCATTAGTTAACCCAAAAGGCATGACTAACCACTCATATAATCCAAACTTAGTTTTAAATGCTGTTTTCCATTCATCTCCCAATTTCATACGAATTTGATGGTATCCACTACGCAAATCAACTTTGGAGAAAATTGTAGAGCCACTTAATTCATCAAGCATATCATCTAGCCTAGGAATAGGATGACGATAACGAATAGTAATATTATTAATGCCTCTACAATCAACACACATACGCGATGTACCATCCTTTTTAGGCACTAGAATAATAGGAACAGCACAAGGACTAAGAGATTCACGTATATAACCTTTGTCGAGCAGCTCCTGTACTTGACGCATAATCTCCTTCGTCTCCTCTGGATTGGTACGGTATGGCGCACAGTTGGGCAGCGATGCACCGGGAATTAAGTCAATCTGATGCTCAATCCCTCGAATAGGTGGTAATCCCGGTGGCACGTCTTGTGGAAAGACGTCAGCGAACTCCTGCAAAATGTTAGTGACAGCAGGAGGCAAAGAGGGAGGCATGTCCTCGAATGAAAATAATACATCTTTGCATAAAAAAGCATAGCAAACAGATGTAGTGACATCCAAATCAGTAATATCAGATTTAGTGGCAAGTAAACAACCACTCTTCAGTTTTATTTCAGATATAACACTAGATGATTGTTTATGAGGCTTATTATGTTGCTCAAATTCCTTTGCCACAATCTGATTTTCACTCTCACTTTGCTTCTGTTTTGCTTTACTAGCTCTAGCAATGTCATCTTTCATAATATGATCGGGAGACATAGGAAGCAAAGTTATATTTTTATCCTTATGAACAAGAGTATACTGATTTGTCCTACCATGGTGTACAGAATTTTTATCAAATTGCCATGGTCTACCAAGTAAAACGGAGCATGCTTGCATGGGTACCACATCACAATCAACATAATCAGAATATGTAGCAATGCTAAAGTGCACACGAACAGTACGTGTTACCTTAACCTTGCCACTGTTGTTGAACCATTGGATGTAATAAGGATGAGGATGTGGTCTGGTGGTTAGAGAAAGCTTCTCCACCATCTCCATGCTAGCCAAGTTGTTGCAACTCCCTCCATCGATGATGACGCGAACAAAACGCTCCTTCACAACTCCCTTTGTATGGAACAAGTTGTGCCTCTGATTTTGCTCAGCCTGTGTAACCTGCACACTCAAAACACGTTGAGCAACTAAACTTTCATACCTGTCAGCGTAGTCAGCAGCCATGTAGTGTGTCTCTTGTTCAGTCTCCTCTACACCTTGTTCTTCACTCGCAATAAGAGCCAGGGTCTCCTCATCATAATCGCTAGCGGAGTCATATCCACCATCCTCAGTAACTATCATCACACGCTTGGAAGGACATTCTCTCGCATAGTGACCTCCACCCTTGCAACGACGACATATAACCTCATGTGTTTGCCCTGTGGATGCAATGGAAGAAGAAGAGCTCTGTGTTGGCCCGGAAGGTGTGCTCTTCGCGGAGGGTGGAACAGAGGTCTGTTTCCTGGTATCTCGGTTGGAGTTGGAGGCTGACGTAGGCGGTGCTGCAGCCGGACGTGTGGAAGTAGAAGAGGTACGTGGAGTCCATGATGAAGTGCGACCTGCAGAAAAATTAATTCTTGCCAATGCCTGTCGATCCTGCACTTCACGTTCAGCTTTTACAGCAAGATGAAATAAACGAGTGATAGTGTTATACTCCTTATACTCTAGAATAGTCTGAATCTCTCTATTTAATCCACCCATAAAACGTGCAAGCATAGCTTCATTCTCCTCAACAATACCGCATCTAATCATGCCAGTTTGTAACTCCTGATAATATTCCTCTACAGAATTTTTTCCTTGTCTTAAACGCTGCAAATTTTGAAGCAATTCACGTTGATAATATGGTGGAACCCAACGATTACGCATAGCGGTTTTCAAAGCAGCCCAAGTAGGTGGGATATTAGCGTGATGTATTCTACAATGTTCAGACCACCAAACACAAGCAAAACTAGTGAACGAACAAACAGCAGCAGTAACACGTCTATCCTCAGGATATTGTAAGCATGTAAATCGTTGTTCTGTTTCTAACTCCCAATTAAGATATATATCCGGAACATATCGACCATCAAATGTAGGAATATTCAATTTAAGTTTAGGGAGATGGTCATGAGTTTGTACCTGAGGGGGTGGTGCAGCCCTACCATTGCGATCGTAGGCACGTGGACGACCTGGTGCGTGTGGTGGTGGTTGTCCTTGGGGCTGAGCTGGAGCAACCTCTCCCTCATCGTCGTAATCACCATCGTAGTCAGTGTTCTGATCAACAGTAGTAGCAGCAGCAGCCACAGAAGCCACAGTAGTAGGAACGACACCAGAATGTTGGCCTTCCTCTAGGGGCACACGTTGTGCGCGCCCCGCAAAATTCGGCCGACGTTGTTGTTGTTGCTGAGTTATGACCGGTGCAGCTGGTGGTAGACGTGCAAGCACCTCATTGAACTTAGCGTCCAACTTCGTCTCGAACGTCTTCTCCAATCCATCTAGCTTCTCCATAGCCTCTCCAAGGCTGGTTACGAAGTCTTGTACCTGGTCAGCCATCATTTGCTGGAATTTATCATGGAGCTCCTTGTTGGTCATAACCTCCCATTCGACCTCGTCAGCTTGTGATCCTGGCATGGTTAGCAGTAATAGGAACACACAAGAATATGAACCTACAGACTACTAGGAAGTGGTGGTGGTGTGTCACAAATCCGTCAAGCAAATCTCAAATTCTTACCAGTTCTTACCCAGCAGCAGGTGGTGATTGGCAACCGGTGTAGTCAAAAACTCCCAAAGCTTGGATAGAGCGATTGCCACGTGGTGTCAAACACACGGCGTAGATATATGTGGAGCTGGGAAGGCTTAAAATATGGTAGCAAAAAGGGGTCAGCAATAATCAGTTCAGAGATGCAAAGTTGAAAAAACGCTCAACGACGGTACGATGCTGGTCCTAGGCTAGACCGTGCTAGAGACGCGAGCCTAAAACACCAACAAAATCACGACGTTACACGTAATCAAGGGAAGAGCACACTCTGTTTTTTTTTTGGCGCCTCTTTATTTTTTTTTATTTTTTTTTTGCGCTCTTTTTTTTATTTTTTGCTCAGAAAATCACTATAATGGCGAGTGTCTCAAAACTCTTCCCGAGACGTATAAACAGGATAGGCACGAAAAAATTTGAGTAATTTTTTTTTTCTGGAGCGATTCGGGGCTGCGACGACCAAAAATTGCGAAAAAAATCACTATGATGGCGAGGGTCTCAAAACGCTCCGAAAGGCCTAAAATGATGATAGGAAAAAAATATTTTCACCCACCGAAATTTTGGCCTAGAAAGTGCTCTGAAAAGCGTGCCAGACTCGGATTTTTTTTTTCCGACACCTACTCAGGCAAGGGAACTCAAAAATAAAAACAAAGGGATCTCAAAATCAATCCGAATACCTAAGGAACTCGGATTAGAGGCGGATATGGGTGGTAGTATAAGGACTCGGATTGGTGTGGCGGATCTGTGGTGGAGGTATATGGCAGCGATGAAGATGATGCGGTGGCGGCGTGACAATCTGTGACTAGAACTCGAAACTCTAAAAGACTAGACGCTAAGACCAGCAACTCAACACGACGATGCACCCGCAATTTCAACAAAGCAAAACACTGAAAAGACTATGCAAAGGCTCAGATTGGTTCGGATATGATGATCTAACCCTAATTTTTTTGTGGCTTTTTTTGTGGACGGTAGGTATGAAGAACAGATGCAATCTATACTACGAAAAACTGGTAAATCTCACCGAGCAACCTGGAAATCTGATACCACTTGATAGAGGCGAAGGTGTCCCGTCTTTCGATGAGATGGTGGCTATCGTTTTGGTGGAAGTCGACTTTCACGATCCGACTACGAACGTGCGAAGACGTCGCGCCTTAGCAATCGCTAAACCAACTCCGAGAGGTTATTGACCACGCCGGAGCACGATCAACCTGACCACGAAGGTCTATTTCCTGCACGCAAACGAAGAACAAGCAAGAAACTAAGATTGCAATCTGGATATTGCGTATTAAAGAGGAAAGCTTTATTGATGAAGTGGGGTTCTGTGACGTCTTGGTCTGGTCGTGGAACACAAACGAAGGACGCGAAGTTGCAGCTATGGCGAACTTGTAATCTAAACAAAACCCAAATCTAAAACGATGCCCTAAGGGCTGTATATATGAGGTAATAGAAGGGGATTTCGTGGCCCCTTGGAGGAGGGGTCCGAAACCAGCCCTAACTCCGTTTCCCCACACATACGGACTCTAAAAATAGCCTAATAAGTGGTATTTCGAAATTACATGGGCCTGGCCCAAAAATAAGGTGACGCAGCACCTATATTAGCCTATGGACGAAATTTATGAAGTGGCCTCTTGTATATTTCGTCCAAGCCTCCAAGCACTCCTTATGGTGGCTTCAAAGTGCGAAAATCACCACTGGAAACTCCGTTGTTCCTTCCCGTGCGCGCACCTTCTCCCCCATGCTTGATCCTGCTCCAATGGCCATCCTTCTTGTCCATGCTAGGTCCTTCGTTCATAAGTAAAACAAAAGTATCTAATTTAGGCAGCATCATATGTTCATGAACATTAGAAGGATTTCCAAGAAACGAAAGTACCTGATAATTTAGTTGGCGTGCGCGGGCTCTAGTAATTGGTCCAATCTGTGTAGCTGGTGGTGATGTGGGTGTAACATTAGTAGGGATGTCCTCATCACATATACATGCTAGAAGGTATGTACAAAAGATATGACCCAATCTATGACTTAGGTGTAATATGGCCGAAGATGGGCAATGTTCCAGGGCCGGCTTCCCTCCTCTTCAGAGGTACGTGATTTATCTGCCTCACGTATATCAATGAGGTAGTATGACCCGCTGTTGAGATTCTTGCTGACCACAAAGGGCCCTTCCCAAGGTGGTGAAAGTTTATGCATGCCTGTCTGGTCTTGTAGCAGACGAAGCACTAAGTCACCTTCCTGAAAGGTACGGCTTCGAACTCTACGGCTGTGATAGCGACGTAGGTTTTGTTGATAAATTGCTGACCGGGACGCAGCAAGTTCACGTTCTTCCTCCAGAGAATCCAGAGTGTCTTGGCGAGCTTGCTCATTATCTGATTCCACATAAGACACCACTCGAGGGGAGTCATGATGAATATCGCTTGGAAGTACAGCTTTTGCACCATAGACCAGGAAAAACGGCGTATAGCCTGTTGACCTGTTGGGAGTAGTCCGTATGCTCCAAAGCACTGCAGGTAATTCTTCTTCCCAGCAATCCGGCGTGCGTTGCAAAGGCACCATGAGCCGGGGTTTGATACCACGCAGCAATTCCTGATTGGCTCTTTCTGCCTGCCCGTTGGACTGAGGGTGCGCAACCGATGCTAGATCAAGTCGGATGTGCTCCTGTTGATAGAACTGTTTCATGACTCCTTTGAAAAGATTGGTTCCATTGTCTGTGACAATACTGTGTGGATAGCCGAAGCGAAATATCAACTTTTTCAGAAATTTGACGGCTGTAGCAGCGTCACAACGGTTGACTGGCTCTGCTTCCACCCACTTGGTAAATTTGTCCACAGCTACCAACAGGTGAGTATGCTTATACCAAAGGGTCCAACCATGTCAAGCTCCCAGACTGCAAAAGGCCAAGTTATCGGGATCATCCCCTACTCTTGAGCCGGCACATGAGCCTGGCGAGCATACTTCTGGCAACCATCACATTTGCGTACAATATCTTCTGCATCGGCGTGAGCTGTGAGCCAGTAAAACCTGTGCCGGAAAGCTTTCGCGACGAGTGATCGTGAGCCGGCAAGATGACCACAATCGCTAGAATGAATCTCATTGAGAATTGCACGGCCTTCCTCAGGTGAAACGCAACGCTGAAAAACACCAGTGACACTTCGTCGATGCAACTCACCATTGACGATAGTCATAGACTTGGATCGTCTGATGATCTATCGAGCGATTATTTCTTCTGCTGGAAGCTCTCCCCGGCTTAGATAAGCCAAGTAAGGGACTGTCCAATCAGGTATAGCATGAACAGCAGCCACTAGAGCCGCCTCTGGGTCAGGAATAGCCAAGTCTTCCTCCGTTGGCAACTTGACAGACAGGTTATGCAAGACATCCAGAAAAACATTAGGCGGCACCGGCTTCCGCTGAGAACCCAAGCGAGACAGTGCATCTGCTGCCTCATTCTGCCGGCGATCGATGTGATCAACTTGATAACCCTTGAAGTGTCCAGCAATATTAGTGACCGCATGTTGATAAGCCGCCATAAGGGGATCCTTGGAGTCCCATGTGCCAGAAACCTGCTGGGCCACCAGATCTGAGTCGCCCAAACACCTGACCCGGCTCAGGTTCATCTCCTTGGCCATTCGGAGCCCGTGAAGCAATGCCTCATATTCTGCTGCATTGTTAGTACAAGGGAACATAAGTCTTAAAACATAACAGAACTTATCTCCTCGCGGGGAAGTGATCACAACTCCAGCCCCCGAGCCTTCGAGCTGCCTTGGGCCGTCAAAATGTATGGACCAATACATCGTGTCTGGCTTCTCTTCGGGAGCCTGTAACTCTGTCCAATCATTAATGAAATCCACCAAAGCTTGAGATTTGATTGCTGTGCGGGGCACATATTTGAGATGATGTAGACCGAGCTCAAAGGCCCACTTAGCAACCCGGCCCGTGGCTTCCCGGTTCTGGATTATGTCTCCAAGAGGTGTTGAGCTGACCACAGTGATTGGATGCTCGTGGAAGTAATGCTTCAGCTTGCGGCTAGCCATGAACACTCCATAGACCAGTTTCTGCCAATGCGGATATTGCTGCTTGGACTCTGTTAATACTTCATTGATATAATACACAGGGCGCTGAACTGGATATTCCTTGCCTTCCTCCTTGCGCTCTACAACAATTGCAACGCTTACAGCCTTGTTGTTGGCAGCAATATATAACAACATAGGTTCCTTCTCATGAGGGGTAGCAAGGACCGGCGGCTCAGACAACTGTTTCTTGAGGGCCTCAAAAGCCCGATATGCAGCATCACTCCAAACAAAGTCATCTGATTTCCTGAGCAATTGATACAACGGGATTGCTTTCTCCCCAAGCCAGCTTATGAACTGGCACAACGCCGCAACCCGCCCAGCCAGCTTCTGCACAGCATTAAGATTTGCCGGCTTAGCCAAGGTCATGATTGCCTTGATCTTTTTCGGGTTAGCTTCAATGCCATGTTCGGAAATGAGAAATCCTAGAAGTTTTCTTGCAGGGACACCAAAGACACACTTCTCCGGGTTAAGCTTCATCTGGTAGACACGGAGATTGTCAAATGTTTCCTTGAGATCCTCCAACAGAGTTTCTTTCTTCCGAGATTTAACCACGATGTCATCAACATATGCATGAACATTCCGCCCAATTTTCTTGTGAAAACAACTTTGGACACAGCGTTGATAAGTCGCATGTGCACACTTCAGACCAAACGGCATGGTGGTATAACAGAAGGCCCCAAAGGGTGTGATGAAAGACGTCTTTTCCTGGTCTTCCTACTTCATCTTGATCTGATGATAACCAGAGTAAGCATCCAGAAAGCATAAACACTCACAACCCGTCGTGGCATCAATGATCTAGTCTATATGGGGCAAGGCAAAGGGGTCACTAGGACAAGCCTTATTTAGGTCTGTGTAATCAACACACATCCGCCAAGTCCCGTTTTTCTTCAGAACAAGCACCGGGTTGGCTAGCCACTCTGGATGGAAAACTTCAACAATGAACCCGGCAGCTAGGAGTCGGGCGACTTCCTCACCAATAGCTTTCCGCCTCTCTTCATTGAAACGACGGAGATACTGGCGAACTGGCTTAAACTTAGGATCCACATTGAGGGAGTGCTCAGCGAGTTCTCTCGGTACACCTGGCATATCAGAAGGTTTCCATGCAAAGATGTCCCCATTCTCACGGATGAACTCGATGAGCGCACTTTCCTATTTGGGATCCATATTCGCCCCGATGGTGAACTGCTCAGACGAATTACTGCTACTTGTTGTCTGCGTTGGTATTTCCCCGAAGAGGAGAGGATGATGCAGTACAGTAGAGATAAGTATTTCCATCAGTTAAGAACCAAGGTTATCAATCCAGTAGGAGAACCAAGCAAAATTCCGTTAAGCGCACCTGCACACACAAGAGCAAACACTTGCACCCAACGCAGATAAGAGGGTTGTCAATCCTCTTAGCGGTTACTTGCAAGGATTAAATCTTATAGAGGTAAATAGCTAACCCAAAATACTAATTAAAATAAAAGTAAATAAATTGCAGCAAGGTAGTTTTAGATTTTTAATATGATAAAGATAGACCCGGGGGCCATAGTTTTCACTAGAGGCTTCTCTCTCGAGCACAAAAATATACGGTGGGTAAACAAATTACTGTTGGGCAATTGACAGAATAGCAAATAATTATGACGGATTCATGGCAATGATCATGTATATAGGCATCACGTCCGAGACAAGTAGACCGACTCCTGCCTGCATCTACTACTATTACTCCACTCATCGACCGCTATCCAGCATGCATCTAGAGTATTAAGTTAATAAAAACAGAGTAACACCTTAAGCAAGATGACACGATGTAGAGAAGCAAATTCAAGCAATATGAATAAACCCCATCGTTTTATCCTTAATGGCAACAATACAAATACGTGTCATGTCCCTTTCTATCACTGGGATTGAGCACCGCAAGATTGAACCCATCACAAAGCACCTCTCCCATTGCAAGATAAATCAATCTAGTAGGCCAAACTAAACCGATAGATCGGAGAGAAATACAAAGCTATAACAATCATGCATAAAAGAGTTCAGAGAAGACTCAAATATTTCTCATGAATAATCTGATATAAACTCACAATTCATTGGATCCCAACAAACACACCGCAAAAGAAGATTACATTGGATAGAACTCCAAGAACATCAAGGAGAACATTGTATTTAAGATCAAAGAGAGAGAAGAAGCCATCTAGCTACTAGCTATGGACCCGTAGGTCTGTGGTAAACTACTCACACATCATCGGAAGGGCAGCAAGGTTGACGTAGAAGCCCTCTGTGATCGATTCCCCCTCCGGCAGAGTACCGGAAAAGGCCTCCAGATGGGATCGCGGAAGAACAGAGGCTTGCGGCGGCGGAAAGGTTATTTCTTCTGGCTCTCTATTGGTTTCCCAATATTTGTGAATTTATAGAAGTGGAATTAGGTCAAACGGAGTCACGTGGGCCCCACAAGGCAACACGGCGCCCCCCCCCCTGGGGCGCGCCATGTTGCCTTGTGAAGCCTTGTGAGGCTTCTGGCCTCCTCCAGAAGCTTCCAAGGGTTCTTTTGTCCAGAAAAAAAAATTCCAAAAAGTTTCGTGGCATTTGGACTTCATTTGGTACTGTTTCTCTAAAAAGCCAAAAACAAGCAGAAAACAGCAATTGGCAATGGGCACTAGGTTAATAGGTTAGTCCCAAAAAATGATAAATAATTACATATAATTGCATATAAAAACATCCAAGATTGATACTATAATAGCATGGAACAATAAAAAATTATAGATACGTTGGAGACGTATCAAGCATCCCCAAGCTTAATTCCTGCTCGTCCTCAAGTAGGTAAATAATAAAAACAGAATTTTTGATGTGGAATGCTACCTATCATGTTTCATCATGTAATCTTTGTCTTACGGTATGAATAGTAAGATCCAAATGATTCAAAGCAATAGTCTATAATTTGATATAAAGACATCAATACTCAGGCATACTAATAAACAATCATGTCTTTCAAAATAAACATGCTAAAGAACGTTATCCCTACAAAATCATACAATTCTGTCATGCTCCATCTTCTTCACACAAAATATTTATCATGCACTACCCCGGTTTTAGCCAGGCAATTGGTTCATACTTTTTAACGCGCTTCAGCTTTTTCAACTCCCACGCAATACATGAGCGCAAGCCATGGATATAGCACTATGGGTGGAATAGAGTGTGGTGGTAGAGATAAATAAGACAAGTCAAAAATGGAGAAAGTCTCACATCGACGAGGCTAATCAACGGGCTATGGAGATGCCCATCAATTGATGTCAATGCGAGGAGTAGGGATTGCCATGCAACGGATGCACTAAGAGCTATAAGTGTATGAAAGCTCAACATGAAAACTAAGTGGGTGTGCATCCAACTTGCTTGCTCATGAAGACCTCTGGCATTTGAGGAAGCCCGTCATCGGAATATACAAGCCAAGTTCTATAATGAAAAATTCCCACTAGTATATGAAAGTGACAAAATAGGAGACTCTCTATATGAAAAACATGGTGCTACTCTGAAGCACAAGTGTGGAAAAGGATAGTAACATTGCCCCTTCTCTCTTTTTCTCTCATTTATTTTATTTTTTATTTTTTTCATGGCTCTTTTTCGCCTCTTTTTTTTTAGAACAATCTCATGGACCTCATCCCCACTTTTTCGAGGACTCATTAGTCTCCATCATTCTTACCTCACTGGGACAATGCTCTAATAATGATGATCATCACACTTCTATTTACATACAACTCAACATTACAACTCGATACTAGAACAAAAATATGACTCTATATGAATGCCTCTGGCAGTGTACCAGGATGTGCAATGATGCTAGTGTAACATGTATAACAATGATGAATGGTGGCTGAGCCACAGATACTATGTCAGCTATATGATCATGCAAAGCAATATGACAATGATGATGTATGTCATGAAAACGGAACGGTGGAAGTTGCATGGCAATATATCTCGGAATGGCTATGGAAATGCCATGATAGGTAGGTATGGTGGCTGTTTTGAGGAATTGAAGATATAAGGAGGCTTATGTGTGATAGAGCGTATCATATCACGGGGTTTGGATGCACCGGCGAAGTTTGCACCAACTCTCGATGTGAGAAAGGGCAATGCACGGTACCGAATAGGCTAGCAAATTGCGAAAGGGTGAGAGTGCGTATAATCCATGGACTCACATTAGTCATAAAGAACTCACATACTTATTGCGAAAGTTTATTAGCCCTCGAAGCAAAGTACTACTATGCATGCTCCTAGGGGGGAGGTTGGTAGGAGTTAACCATCGCGCGCCCCCGACCGCCACACAAAGGAAGACAATCAATAATAATTCATGCTCCAACTTCTTAGCATAACGACAGATCATACGTGCATGCTTCGGGAATCACAAACCTTAACACAATTATTCTTACTAAACCACAATTATCTACTAATACCTCCCACATATTACCATCTTAATATCGCAAAACTATTGCAAGGAATCAAATTTATCATATTCAGTGATCTACATGAAAGTTTTTATTATATCCCTCTTGAATACCTATCATATCAGGACCAAATTCATAACCCATGAGACTCTCAAAAAGATATAAGTGAAGCATGAGAGTGCAACTATTTCTTTAAAATATAACCACCGCCGTGCTCTAAAAGATATAAGTGAAGCACTAGAGCAACTGCCTAGCTCAAAAGATATAAGTGAATCACATAGAGTATTCTAACAAATCACGAATAATGTGTGTCCCTCTCAAAAAGGTGTGTTCAGCAAAGATGATTGTGACAAACTAAAAAGCAAACAAAAGCAAACAACCTATTTCACAAGACGCTCCAAGTAAAACACATATCATGTGATGAATAAAAATATAGCTCCAAGTGAGTTACCGATAGATTGTAGACGAAAGAGGGGAGACCTTCCGGGGCATCCCCAAGCTTAGACACTTGAGTCTTCCTTGAATATTACGTTGGGGTGCCTTGGTCATCCCCAAGCTTAGGCTCTTGCCGCTCCTTATTCCTTCATCCATCGTAGTCTCACCCAAAACTTGAAAACTTCAGCACACAAAACTCAACAGAAACCTCGTGAGATCCATTAGTATAAAAACAAACCTTAAACTTTAGGTACTATTGTAAATTGATTCATATTTAATATTGGCATAATGCTAGTGTACTCCAACTTCTCCATGACTCATACCCCCTGATACGATCCATAGATTCATCAAAATAAGCAAACTATGCAACAAAAACAGAATCTGTCTAAAACAGAACAGTCTGTAAAGATCTATTTAAACGCCATACTTATGTAACTCCAAAATTTCTGAAAACTTAGGACAATGTAAACAATTCATATAACAATACTGTGTAAAAATTTCAGATTTTTCTGACGCTCCAGTACAGAACTAAAATTCCAGCACTGGACACAAAACTTTCTGTTTTCCAAACAGCATCAATTATACTATCATCAACATCATCCCAAAGGCATTACTTGGCACAAACACTAATTAAAACATAAAAACACAATCATAACAGAAGCTATAATCATGCAAACACACAAAAACAAAAAACAAAAATTAATTTTATTCATTGGGTTGCCTCCCAACAAGCGCTATTGTTTTATGCCCCTAGCTAGGCATAATGCATAGTTTCAAGTGTTGTCATCCTTCAAGTTAATTACATAAGTGGCCCTCATAATGGATTCATAAGGTGATTTAATTCTTTTTCTAGGGAAGTGTTCCATCCTTTTATTTAGTGGAAATTGAAATCTTATATTACCTTCTTTCATATCAATAATAGCACCAATAGTTCGAAGAAAAGGCCTACCAAGTATTATGGGGCAAGAAGGATTGCATTCAATGTCAAGAACAATAAATTCCACGGGAACATAATTTCTATTTGCAAGAATAAGCACATCATTTATTCTACCCAATGGCTTTTTAATAGTGGAATCCGCAAGATGCAAATCAAGGGAACAAGGATCCATGTCGGTGAGACCTAGCACATCACACAAAGACTTTGGTATAGTGGAAACGCTAGCACCAAGATCACAAAGAGAATTACATTCATAGTCTTTAATTTTTACTTTAATAGTAGGTTCCCATTCATCTTGCAATTTTCTAGGAATTGATACTTCCAACTCAAGTTTTTCTTCATGTGCTTTCATCATGGCTTCTACGATATGTTTAGTGAAAGCCTTATTTTGCTCATATGCATTTGGCGAATTAATCATGGATTGCAACAAGGAAATACACTCAATTAAAGAACAACTATCATAATTAAAGTCCTTGTAATCCAAAGTAGTGGGTGCATTACTATTTAAAGTTTTGACCTCTCCAAACCCATTGTTTTCATTTTTACGATCAAGATTATCACCCTCCAAGCAAGTGGGACTCCTTCTATCTAAAGTTGACTCTTCTCCAGTCCCTTTTTCATCAAGTTTTATGTTACTAAATAATGATTCAATAGGAGTGACACCAATTATTTTAATATCTTCATCATTACTACGATAGAAACCGGGTGGAATCGCTTTTTCTAGAAATTCTCGCTTAGCTCTCAACCTAGCGGTCCTTTCTTTACTTTCATTAATGGAGACATAGATAGCTTTAATAGACTCATTTATATCATGCTTAGATGGCAAAATTTTAGTTTTGAGATTTTCCACATCATGAGCAATTCTATTCATGTTCCTAGCCAATTCATCAACTCTATTCAATTTTTCTTCTACCATAGTGTTGAAATTCTTTTGAGAATTAATAAATTCTTTAATATTACTTTCAAGATCAGAGGGCATCCTATTATTATTACCATAAGGATTGCCATAATTATTAGAGGAATTTCCAAGAAATGGTCTAGCATTGAAACTACCCCTATAAGCATTGTTGTTGAAATTATTTCTAGATACAAAGTCTTATAGAGGTAAATAGCTAAACTAAAATACTAATTAAAATAAAAGTAAATAAATTACAGCAAGGTATTTTTAGGTTTTGAATATGATAAAGGTAGACCCGGGGGCCATAGTTTTCACTAGAGACTTCTCTCTCGAGCACAGAAACATACGGTGGGTAAACAAATTACTGTTGGGCAATTGACAGAATAGCAAATAATTATGACGGATTCATGGCAATGATCATGTATATAGGCATCACGTCCGAGACAAGTAGACCGACTCCTGCCTGCATCTACTACTATTACTCCACTCATCGACCGCTATCCAGCATGCATCTAGAGTATTAAGTTAATAAAAACGGAGTAACGCCTTAAGCAAGATGACATGATGTAGAGAAGCAAATTCAAGCAATATGAATAAACCCCATCTTTTTATCCTTAATGGCAACAATACAAATATGTGTCATGTCCCTTTCTGTCACTGGGATTGAGCACCGCAAGATTGAACCCATCACAAAGCACCTTTCCCATTGCAAGATAAATCAATCTAGTAGGCCAAACTAAACCGATAGATCGGAGAGAAATACAAAACTATAACAATCATGCATAAAAGAGTTCAGAGAAGACTCAAATATTTCTCATGCGTAATCTGATCATAAACTCACAATTCATCGGATCCCAACAAACACCGCAAAAGAAGATTACATCAGATAGAACTCCAAGAATATCAAGGAGAACATTGTATTGAAGATCAAAGAGAGAGAAGAAGCCATCTAGCTACTAGCTATGGACCCGTAGGTCTATGGTAAACTACTGACACATCATCGGAAGGGCAGCAAGGTTGATGTAGAAGCCCTCCGTGATCGATTCCCCCTCCGGCAGAGTACCGGAAAAGGCCTCCAGATGGGATCGTGGAAGAACAGAGGCTTGCGGCGGCGGAAAGGTTATTTCTTCTGGCTCTCTGTTGGTTTCCCAATATTTGTTAATTTATAGAAGTAGAATTAGGTCAAACGGAGTCACGTGGTCCCCACAAGGCAACACGGCGCCCCCCCCCTGGGGCGCGCCCTGTTGCCTTGTGAAGCCTCCGTGAGGCTTCTGGCCTCCTCCCGAAGCTTCCAAGGGTTCTTTTGTCCCGAAAAAAATCTCCAAAAAGTTTCGTGGCATTTGGACTTCATTTGGTACTGTTTCTCTGAAAAGCCAAAAACAAGTAGAAAACAGCAACTGGCACTGGGCACTAGGTTAATAGGTTAGTCCCAAAAAATGATAAATAATTGCATATAAAAACATCCAAGATTGATAGTACAATAGCATGGAACAATAAAAAATTATAGATACGTTGGAGACGTATCAATTACCCGGGGTGAAATCAACTTGCTTAGTATCTCTAGCCAACTTAAATTTGAGTAACGGGTCAGACTCCGTCGTTGGCTTCTTTAGGGATGTCCTGTCAGCCGGGTCGACGTTATCCTTGTAATACCGCAACTCTTCTGCAGCATAAGCGGACTCGGCGTAAGCTGCATCTCCTTCCTCGCACTGAAGCGCAATTTCTCGACTTCCTTCTACTGTAATGGTTCCTCTCGGCCTTGGCATTTTCATTTTCATGTAAACGTAGCACGGTCGTGCCATGAACCGTGCATAAGCCGGCCGGCCAAATAAGGCATGGTATGGGCTTTTAAGCTTAACCACCTCAAAGGACAGAAATTCCGAACGGTAGTTATCCTCTGAGCCGAAAGCCACCTCCAGGGATATTCTTCCCATGGGATAAGCTGACTTGCCAGGAACGATGCCGTGAAAAACTATAGAGGACGGAGTCAACTGCATATCGGACAGATTCATCTACCTGAACGTGTCATAGTACAGAATATTGATGTTGTTGCCTCCGTCCATGAGTACTTTGGTCAACATATAACCGCCAACTTGTGGTGGCACCACCAGAGCTAAATGGCCGGGGTGATCGAGGAGGACTGGATGATCCACCCTGCTCCAGGTAACCGGCAGCTCGGGCCATTTGAGATAATACGGGGCTGCCGGCTCAACCATATGGGCGGCTCACCGTTGCACCTTCCGATCCCGCTTGCAGGTACTGGTGGTGAAAACATGATACTGCCCACTATTCAACTGCTTCGGGTTATTCTGAAACCCTGATTGACTGGCTTGATGCTGGTTTCCTTGATTGCTCCTCTGATTGCTGCCTCCAGCATTGCCAGCCCCCTGAAACCCGCCGCTCTGGCCACTGTTCCCTTGGAACCCAGGGCCTATGAAGGGCCCTTGTGAGCCGGCTCCGGAGAAGCCGGATCCCTGATTGCCGGGTTGTCCGCCATTGCCTCCACCGTTATGATGATTATGGAAGATCTGTTTGGAAAACTCTTGCATGATATAGCAATTTTCCCAGGAGTGGCTGGACGGTTTACCATTGAAACTGTGTTTTGGACATGAACCCTTGAGAGCTTCCTCGAAGCTGAGAGGGCGATTACCAGAAGACGGTCTTCTGGACCCGTTGTTCCGGCGCTGACCCTTTGATGCAGAGCATCCTTCGATCATCCCCATGGATACCTCACCAACTCACCAAGCACCAAGTGGACCTATGATAAGAGCTCGCGCACGTGCCATCGAGAACGAGGTGAACTCACTCCTTTACAACTTTCATATGGATATGGATGGAACTTGGATGCTACCTCACAAAGGAACTCCGTGTATCATTAGGAATGATGGACTCGACCGTCAAGAGGCTAAGGACAATAGCCAAGGCCAAGGGGAACCAAGCCAAGACCACGAGGACGATGGAGGAAGAATTATCAAGGGAAACAGCACCTCCCAGGCGACCCCGTGCGCACGGGCCCTCCAGACCCCGTGCCCACGGAATAGGGCAAATCTACTGGACACCCCGTGCGCACGGGCCCCCTAGACCCCGTGCACACGGGCCTCGCCGCTGTAGAACCCCGTGCGCACGGGCCTGTACCGTGCACACGGGACCCCGTGCGCACGGGCCACCCAGCGTGGTGGCTAACTTCTGCCTGTTTTTCCCCCACTTCGTCCCTTACCTCCCACCTACTATATATTCCGAGGATAGACCATTTGTTAAGGTTAGCAAAGTGTATTGAGATATTCATAGAGGGCTTTGCTCATCTACCACTCCTCTTGGAGATCAAGACCTCCTAGAGAGAAGATCCCCTAGTGGATTCAAGGCCCCTTCTAGGGAAGGATCCCCATCATAGGATCATCAAGACCTCACCTCCTTTGGAGTGGGAAGAACCTTATCTTTGTGCTATTTTCCTTTGATTGTCTATGTATGCTTGTGGATCTATGTATGCTACTCTAGTGGATGTGTGATTTGGGTTTGTTTGAGTGATTTCTCTCTTGTGTTCTTGTGAGTTCATCCCTCTTGCACTCCAAGTGTGAAAAGATCTTCATTTAGGGTCTCTACCCTACAACATCTTGGTATCATGAGCCACGTTGATTCACACCTTGGAGTCCCTCCCCCCCCCCCCCACTTTCTAGCCTGATTTTGCTTTGTTTTGTCCCAATTTCAAAAATTCCCACAAAAAATAGCCATACCAATTTTTTTTTGCTTTTCTTAGATCTTGTGAGATTTTGTTGATTTGGTTCACAAATTTCATGTTTGGCAACTGGATCTACCCCTTTCCCACCATTCCCCATCTTTCCCACCACAAATTTTCCCCGGAATTTTGCAATTTTGCCACGGATTTGGAGCTGTTCATCCGCAGCCGCCGACCCCGTGCGCACGGGCCCCTGATACCCCGTGCACACGGAGCCCCGTGCACACGGGCCCCTGATACCCCGTGCGCACGGCCTCACCAGAGAGTTGTCACTTCCTGTTTTTCTCCAGTTTTGACAGACACTTGCAACACTTTCGTCTTCCGCACTAACACACGTATTTCTTTGAGATTTTGAGTTGCGGTTTCCGTGTCCTAAGGTGTTTCGGCTACTTAGGGACGGTTCATCATCACCATCACCGCCATTCATCATCGCCCCGACCTCGACTTCGACATCGACCACATCATCATCATCCGTTCTTGCTTACAAACGATAACCCACGAACGGTAACCTCGACGACATCTTGAACTAACCCTTGCCATTATATTGATAGCCTTGAGCCATTTTGCGTCACTTACCCATCGAGACTAGCAAGTTGAGAATTGCCGGGCCACGTTCTTTGTGCACCATAGTGATATGCCTACTCCGCATAGCTACATTTAGCGTGCATTTAGCTTGCTATCATCATCGTGCTCATAAGTCTCTCCCGTGCATATCTTACTTGTCTTAAATATCGGCTCTAGCATCAAGCATTTTGGGCATAGTCAAAAAAACAGAAAAAGCTTTTAAGCAAAAGAGAAGAAACAAAGAGCTTGTAAGCAATAGCATTGAGCCTTTTGCATAGTACATCATATAGGAACATACATACATATCATACTTGGATTGAAGACAAGCACGTTACTCTCTTAGGTTGGTGCACAAGCGTATCTAGCCCATTTGAGCAATCGAGCTAGTGTCTCTCTAGCATCCGTGCAACAAGAGCATTTTCCGTGGTTCCACATTTTGAGCTCATTCCTTGGTTGTGCGGATCCCATTCATCTTCGTGTGTGAGTTTCCAAGTGCTCTATTCGGGTGTTGATCTATTTGTCTTACTTGCAATTTGTGAATCTTCTCAACATTTTCGTTATCTTGACTAACACTTGCTTGAATTTTGTGCCACTCATCCTAACCAAGCTCCTCCATAAGCCTTACTTTGTAGGTGTGAGAAACAAACCCGGTACCAATTCTAATATTGTTGCATTACATTGAGTGATACTTGATACATCCTCAGTCATCGGAAAAGGTAACTTTGGTATTGTTCTCTCATTTCCTACTCACCACCATTTGACTATGATGGATAGGCCAAGTACATCGGAGAACCCGCTCTTTGAAGAGCAAGATGAGACGCGCAAATACGTCACCAAGGGTCATCTCTTCGCCATCCAATGAGCGCTACACCAAGAAAGTGAAGCTTTGGGAGATCGCATCGAGCAACTCGCCACCGACTTGCGCCACTCCGAAACACGAACAAGGGACTACTTCGATGCCAAGCTTTCATCTCAAATGGAGGAATTGCAAGACATCATGGTCAACCGTGACACTTCCACAACTTCCCCTTCAAGACGGCGTCACTCTAGTCGACACTCTTCGGATTCTTCTTCACGCTCAAGTCCATCTCGAGCACGTTCTCATCGGCGCAACAATCATGACGATCATCAAGCTCCACAAAATCCATTCCATGGCAATGGGTTACAAGACCGACTTCGAGCACGAGAACGTCAAGCGCGCCAAGGCCAAGTACCATCATGTCCAAGACAAAATGACCAAGACGGCGACGCCCTCCGACAAGAACTCCTACGCCGAGAAGAACAAGCACTTGAAGCGCAACATGCTGTACGACAAGCAACTCATGCCGTGAACGAGCGCAACCGTCGTGTGCGTGAACAAGAAGAAGCGCTACGACATCAACAACAAGACGAAGAAGCTCACCTTGAGGAGCGCCAGGAAAGAAGAAATCGCTCTCGGATTCCACCTCCACGACCACCGCGTCAAGCAAATCGAGCGGAGCATGAGGATGACAATCCACCTCCAAGACCACCGCACCAAGCAAATCGAGCGGAGCATGAGGATGACGATCCACCACCACGACAGGATCGACCTCACCAACGACGACATGATGAGGAACAACGTTTTGGCAAGCTCAAGTTCACCATGCCCAAGTTCCACGGCGGCAACGATCCCGAAGAATATCTCTCATGGGCATTGAAGGTCGACAAGATATTTCGCTTTCACAACTACGACGAAGAAAAGAAGATCGCCATGGCATCTCTCGAGTTCCAAGACTATGTTCTCATTTGGTGGGAGCAAGTGATCGCAAGGCGTCAAGAGAAGGGTGAGCCACCCATCGCGACTTGGGATCAAATGAAAGATGTCATGAGAGCTCGTTTTGTGCCTACATATTACACCCGCGACCTCTTCAAGAAACTCCAACTACTCAAGCAAGGAACCAAGTCGGTTGAAGAATACTATCAAGAAATGGAAGTTTCCATGATACGAGCCAATGTCACGGAGGATGGTGAACAACCTATGGCGCGTTTCTTGAATGGCCTCAACCATCCCATCAAGAAAATAGCGGACTTCCAACCGTACTCCAACCTCCTCGAGCTAGTGCACCAAGCGACCAAGGCGGAGCGACAAGTGCAAGACGACTACAAGTACTCCAAGTACTCTTCCAAGACCTACGGCTCATACACTCAAGCTTCACCGACTACGACAACTCCTTCCACGACTCGAGCCACCACAAGTGCGACAAGTCAAGCTCCAAGCAACCTTCGACATCTTCGAGTCGACTTCCTACTACTACAAGCAACTCCAAGCAAAAGCCTTCGTCATCGACACCTCCTACGGATGCCAACAAGACAAGTGACATCAAGTGCTTCACTTGCAAGGGCCGAGGCCACAAGTCTTTCGAGTGTCCAACTCGACGCAAAATGATCCTCAACGACGACGGCACCTATGACTCAATGAGCGAAGATGAAATGGAAGCACTCGAGCATGTGGCTATGCACCGACAAGTGAATGAAGACGAAGATGCACAAATCTATTGCGACAATGATGTGAGCCCCGCTCTTGTTGTCTCCAAGGTCTTGACACTTCAACAACATCAAGACGAGGATCAACGTTGCCACATATTCCACACCAAAGCGGGAATCCAAGGACGTTCCGTCAAGGTCATCATCGACGGCGGAAGTTGCCACAATTTGGCAAGTGAAGAATTATGCTCCAAGCTACAATTGGTCAAGAAGAAGCACCCTCGCCCATACAAGGTCCAATGGCTTAGCGACTCCGGCACAATACAAGTGGAGCACACCGTCCAAGTATCCTTCAAGATCGGCGCCTACGAAGATACCTTGGAGTGTGATGTGGTTCCAATGTCCGTATGCCACCTCCTACTTGGGCGACCATGGCAATTCGATCGCGGCGTCATCCATAACGGACGGACCAACCACTACAGTTTCAAGATGAAGGGCAAGGAATTCGTTCTTCGACCAATGTCTCCAAGTCAAGTCGTCGCCGACACTCAAGCTTCGGGCCATCGTGGAGAACCTAGTGAGAGAGTGAACCACCACAAAGAGAGTGAGCGCCACAAGCCAAAATTGAGTGACTCCACGATGAGCGACAAGAAAAACCTAGTTCTACTAGCCACCAAAAGAGATTTGAGGGATGTGAGTGAAAGCCCATCTAGTGTTGTTCACTTTGTGCTTTTATGCAAAGGTGAAGCTGAGCGGACTAATACTTCACAACATCTTCCTCTAGTGTTGTCTCATCTCTTGCAGGAATACAAGGACGTGTTTCCCGATGAGCTACCTCCCGGACTACCTCCTCTACGCGGAATCGAACACCGCATCGACCTCATCCCCGGCGCACCTCTACCGAACAAGGCACCATACCGCGTCAACCCCGACGAGACCAAAGAAATCCAACGGCAAGTCCAACATCTCATGGAGAATGGGTATGTACGCGAGAGCTTGAGTCCATGTGCCGTTCTGGTAATTCTTGTGCCTAAGAAAGACGGTACCTATCGCTTGTGTTCCGATTGCCGTCCCATAAATGCTATCACCGTTAGATATCGCCATCCCATTCCACGCCTTGATGACATGCTTGATGAACTTAGTGGAGCCACCATTTTCTCAAAAATTGATCTTAAAAGTGGTTACTATCAAATACGCATGCAAGAAGGTGATGAATGGAAAACGGCTTTCAAAACCAAATTTGGCTTGTATGAATGGTTAGTCATGCCTATGGGTTTATCGCAAGCTCCTAGCACTTTCATGCGTGTGATGCATTATGTTCTTCGCAAATTCATTGGCATTTGTGTTGTGGTCTATTTTGATGACATTCTTGTGTTTACTGAAACTCTTGAAGGTCATGTCAAACACCTTAGGGACGTATTGCAAGTTCTTCGAGACGAGCGACTTTATGCTAACATGGAAAAATGCACTTTTGGTGTTGATAAGCTTGTTTTCTTGGGCTTTGTTGTCTCTTCTAAGGTGTTGAAGTTGATGAGTCTAAAATAGATGCTATTAAAACTTGGCCACAACCAACCAACTTGCAACAAGTGCGTAGCTTCCTTGGTCTAGCCGGATTTTACCGTCGCTTCGTTAAGGACTTTAGCACTATTGCTTCACCATTACATGCTTTGAGTAAGAAGAACGCTCCTTTTGTTTGGGGACCTTCGCAAGATACCGCATTTCATGAGCTTAAGAATTTGCTTACTCATGCTCCAATTCTTGCCTTGCCAGACTTTGAGAAAACATTTGAAGTGCATTGTGACGCTAGTGGTAATGGCACAGGTGGTGTTTTAATGCAAGAAAAGCGACCCATTGCATATTTTAGCGAAAAGCTTTCCGGTGCTCACCTTAATTATCCCATCTATGACAAAGAGTTGTATGCTTTGGTGAGAGTCTTGCATGTTTGGGAGCATTATCTCCGACCTCGTGAATTTGTTATCCATACCGATCATGAAACGCTTAAGTACCTTAGAGGTCAAACAAAATTGAATAAACAGCATGCTAAATGGAGTGAATTTATTGAGTCCTTCCCTTACATCATCAAATATATCAAGGGAAAGGAGAATGTTGTAGCGGACGCTCTTTCACGCAAGTGCATGATAGTTACTCAACTTGAATTGAATGTAGCCTTTGAGCACATTAAAGATTTATATGAGCGTGATGATTCTTTTGCAACTCCTTATGCCAAATGTCTTGCTAACACTTATTGGGAGCGATATTATATCAAGGATGGATACCTTATGCGCACTAACAAACTTTGTGTTCCCAAGTCTTCTCTTTGTTTGTTGCTTTTGCAAGAGGCTCACGGCGGTGGACTTATGGGACATTTTGGTCGCGACAAGACTTTTGCCACGCTCTCCAACAAGTACTATTGGCCCAAGATGTTTCGCGATGTCGCACGCTACACCAACCGATGCTCCACATGTCGCAAAGCTAAGTCACAAGCTCAATCTCATGGGTTACATATGCCACTTCCTATACCATATCATCCATGGGAAGACATTAGCATGGATTTTGTGCTTGGCTTGCCTAGAACAAAAAATGGAAAAGACTCGGTTTTTGTAGTTGTTGACCGTTTCTCTAAAATGGCACATTTTATTCCATGTCACAAGAACGACGATGCTTCACATATTGCAAACTTGTTTTGTAGGGAAATCTTGCGACTTCATGGAATGCCCAAGACGATTGTATCGGACCGCGACGTCAAGTTCCTAAGCTACTTTTGGAAGACACTATGCGGCAAGCTCGGGATCAAGCTCCTCTTCACGTTGGCTTATCACCCACAAACCGATGGTCAAACGGAAGTCACCAACCGGACGCTCTCTACACTACTTCGCGTGTTGATCAAGAAGAACCTCACGGAATGGGAAGAATGCCTACCGATCGCCGAGTACGCCTACAATCGAGCAAGACACTCTACCACGGGCAAGTCTCCCTTCGAAGTGGTCTATGGCTTCAACCCTTTGTCACCATTGGACATCCTACCGCTACCACTACAAGAGCGAGCGAACTTGGACGCAAGCGCAAGAGCAACATACATCAAGAAGGTGCATGAAGACACAAGGCTCACAATCGAACCCCAAGTACAACGACTCGCCAACAAGCTCAACACAACCAAACATCCCATGGTGTTCAACCCCCGTGATCTCGTGTGGCTACATCTTCGCAAAGACCGCTTCCCCAACGAGCGCAAGTCAAAGCTTCTACCTCGCGCCGATGGGCCATTCAAGGTGCTAGCACGCATCAACGACAATGCTTACACGATCGACATCCCACGAGACAAGTACAACGTGAGTGACACCTTCAACGTCAAGGATCTATCCCCCTACCATGGTGTTGAAGATATTGATCCGAGGGCGGATCTTTCCCAAGGGGGGGAAATGATGCGGAGCATCCTTCGATCATCCCCATGGATACCTCACCAACTCACCAAGCACCAAGTGGACCTATGACAAGAGCTCGCGCACGTGCCATCGAGAACGAGGTGAACTCACTCCTTTACAACTTTCATATGGATATGGATGGAACTTGGATGCTACCTCACAAAGGAACTCTGTGTATCATTAGGAATGATGGACTCGACCGTCAAGAGGCTAAGGACAATCCCCAAGGCCAAGGGGAACCAAGCCAAGACCACGAGGACGATGGAGAAAGAATTACCAAGGGAAACAACACCTCCCAGGAGACCCCGTGCCCACGGGATAGGGCAAATCTACTGGACACCCCGTGCGCACGGGCCCCCTGGACCCCGTGCACACGGGCCTCGCCGCTGTAGAACCCCGTGCGCACGGGCCTGTACCGTGCACACGGGACCCCATGCGCACGGGCCCCACTTACCCCGTGCGCACGGGCCACCCAGCGTGGTGGCTGACTTCTGCCTGTTTTGCCCCCACTTCGTCCCTTACCTCCCACCTACTATATATTCCGAGGATAGACCATTTGTTAGGGTTAGAAAAGTGTATTGAGATATTCATAGAGGGCTTTGCTCATCTACCACTCCTCTTGGAGATCAAGACCTCCTAGAGAGAAGATCCCCTAGTGGATTCAAGGCCCCTTCTAGGGAAGGATCCCCATCATAGGATCATCAAGACCTCACCTCCTTTGGAGTGGGAAGAACCTTATCTTTGTGCTATTTTCCTTTGATTGTCTATGTATGCTTGTGGATCTATGTATGCTACTCTACTGGATGTGTGATTTGGGTTTGTTTGAGTGATTTCTCTCTTGTGTTCTTGTGAGTTCATCCCTCTTGCACTCCAAGTGTGAAAAGATCTTCACTTAGGGTCTCTACCCTACAACACCCTTGTTACCGGTGTTTGTATTTGCCACCAAGTCAGAGCCGCCTTCATAATTTTTACGTTTACCGCCGTTGCCATTCTGCCCATTGCCATTGTTCTGCTGGTGACCCTTACCACCATTTTTCTTGCCCTTACCGGATTTTTCCTCGTCAGATAGCGGATCCTTGGTATTATCTAATTCCGCATACCGGGTTAAGACATCCATGAGATCACCCATGTCCTGGGCCTTTCTATTGAGTCGCCCTAACTTCCGGACCAGGGGCTGAAACTTGCATGTTCGTTCCAGGACAAGCACTGCTTGTGCAGCTGAGATGCTATCTGAACTATGTATGACCTCCGCAACCCGGCGAGCCCAATTATGCGCCGACTCATCCTCACGCTGGACACAACGTTCGAGATCAACAATTGTGGTTGGCCTTTTGCAGGTTCCCTGGAAATTCTTGATGAAGCGCTCCTTCAGTTCCTGCCATGTGTTGATAGAATTCACCGGCAGGTTTTTCAACCAAGTGCGTGTGGGACCTTCCAACATGAGAGGCAGATAACGTGCACATACTGACGCGCTTGCTCCTAACAGGTCCATTGCCAACGCGTAGCTCTCGATCCACTCGGTTGGCTCCGGATTAGCTATATAATTAGGAACCTTGCGAGGACCTTTGAAATCTGGGGGCATGCGTGCCTCTCGCAGCGCCGGGACCAAACAAGGAGTCCCGATCATACGGCTTGATAAGCCCCCAAGCCGGCCAGCTGACTGGGTTGTGGTGGGCAGGTCGTGTGCTGCAGGCGGGTTATACCCTGCACATGTGTTTTCCTCCTCCAACGCTCGTGGAGCCCGAGCGGTGTCCACAATGTCCGGTTCATTCGGGATCCTGGGATGGTGCTGATTCACCAGTGGTTGTGCAGCCCTTCTGCGGTGTGCGCTGCTGGAAACTGCTGGCGACTCGGGGCGTTGGCTCCTGGTGCGGCTCTGGTGAGGGGTCGAGTGAAGCCGGTGCTGGCTATGAGAATAGTTGGCTTGCTGCACCATTGTTGTCTTAAGCATCGCGATGGCGTTCCTGGCTTCGACCTGAGCCGGACCGTCTCCCTCAATTGGGATCGCCGCCAAGTTGTGAGTCGCCGCCAGCACATTGTCGACCGAGTTGGAATAGTGTCCAATTGGAGTCTGGAACCGGCGAGACGGCAGCTGCTGTTGCTGATTTGGTGTATGATGCTGGGTCGTCTCCCTCTGCTGAGCCGGCTCCGGCTGCCGCAAAAGTGGTCCTCCCAGGGGGACAACTCCAGCCCCTAGGTTCGCCGGAGCCGGCGGATTATCTGGTGTGGTAAACAGCTGAGTCGGCTCGATATTAGCCAGAAGCCGGCTTTGATGACGCCTTCAATGGACGAGCTCTGACTCGGCCTGCCGGTGGCTTAAGTAATGAGCCACCTCATCTAAGTGTTGTCTCTCCTCGACAAGCCGGGCCTGCGCCTCTGCCATGCAGGCGTTCTCAGCATTGATGTCCTCTTGGATCTTGGCCATCTGCTCGCGACATTTCGTGATGTCCGTGTTGCGCGCAGTGATACGTCTCCAACGTATCTATAATTTTTGATTGTTCCATGCTGTTATATTATCAATCTTGGATGTTTTTATAATCATTTACAGCAATTATATATCATTTTTGGAGACTAACCTATTAACTTAGTGCCCAGTGCCAGTTGCTGTTTTCTGCCCTGTTTTTGTTTTACAGAAAATCAATACCAAACGAAGTCCAAATGCCACGAAACTTTTTGGAGATTTTTTATTGGACAAGATAAACACTAGAAGCTTCGGGAGGAGGCCAGAAGACCCTGGAGGGGCCCACGAGCCACCAGGGCGCGCCTGGGGGGGCAGGCGCGCCCTGGTGCCTCGTGGGGCCCACAGAGCTCCGTTTGACCTAATTCCTCCACTATAAATTCAGAAAAAATCAGAAACCCTCAGGAGAGTCCACGAAATACTTTTTCCGCCGCCGCAAGTTTCTGTTCCAGAGAGATCCCATCTGGGGTCCTTCTCCGGTACTCTACCGGAGGGGGAATCGATCACGGAGGGGGTTCTACATCAACCTTGCTGCTCTTCCGATGATGCGTGAGTAGTTTACCACAGACCTTCGGGTCCATAGGCAGTAGCTAGATGGCTTCTTCTCTCTTTTTTATCTTCAATACAATGTTCTCCTCGATGTTCTTGGAGTTCTATCCGATGTAATCACTTTTTGCGGTGTGTTTGTTGGGATCCGATGAATTGTGAGTTTATGATCAGATTATCCATGAATATTATTTGAGTCTTTGCTGCACTCTTTTATGCATGATTATTATAGCCTCGTATTTCTTCTTCGATCTATTGATTTGGTTTGGCCAACTAGATTGATTTATCTTGCCATGGGAAGAGGTGCTTTGTAATGGGTTCGTTCTTGCGGTGCTCAATCCCAGTGACAGAAAGGGACATGACACGTATGTATCGTTGCTATTAAGGGTAAAAGATGGGGTTTATTCATACATGAGTTTATCTTGTCTACATCATGTCATCGTTCTTTAGGCGTTACTCCGTTTTTTATGGACTTAATACACTAGATGCATGCTGGATAGCGGTCGATGTGTGGAGTAATAGTAGTAGATGCAGGCAGGAGTCGGTCTACTTGTCTCGGACGTGATGCCTATATACATGATCATTGCCTTGGATATCGTCATGATTATTTGCTTTTCTATCAACTGCCGAACAGTAATTTGTCTACGTACCCACCGTATGCTATTTTCTTGAGAGAAGCCTCTAGTGAAATCTATGGCCCCCGGGCCTATCTAAATCATATTACTAAAACCCTAAAAATATTGCTGCCATTTTCTTTTATTTATTTTATTTTGTATTTTTGTTTCAATCTATCTATCTATCATATACAATTTAATCTTGCAATTGACCGCCGAGAGATTGACAACCTCTCGTTTGCGTTGGGTGCAAGGATTTGTTGTTTGTGTGCAGGTGCTGCTAACGAGGTGTTGCGTGATTCTCCTACTGGTTCGATAACCTTGGTTTCATAACTGAGGGAAATACTTATCTCTACTGTGCTGCATCATCCCTTCCTCTTCGGGGAAATACCAACGCAAGCTACAAGTAGCAGGAAGAATTTCTGGCGCCGTTGCCGGGGAGACATCATCAACATCTATCAAGTACCTTTGCATAAACTCTCATCTCCTTGCATTTACTTTATTTGCCATTTGCCTCTCGTTTTCATCTCCCCCACTTCTAAAACGTTTTTACAACAATACAAAAATATTTTTTGTTTGCCTTTTTCTTGTTTGCTTCTTTATTTGCTTGCCCTTATTGCCTTCATGTCGAACACACAAGAACAAGAACTAAAAGCAAAAATATAAGATATTATGGATCCACATAAAGTTTACTACTTGGGTCATCTTCGATCCATTATTGCTCGTGCCGAAACCCCAACTAGTTTAGTTGAGGGAAAATCTTTAAAGGAGCATGCTCATTTTGTGCGTCACCGTTTGTCTGAAAAAGGGAAACTCCTATGGCATCAAATAAATAGTTTGCTATGCTATGCTTGGAATCTATGTGAAATTTATGATTTTACTTGTTGCTCTAAGAACGCTAAAAAACACCTTCCCTGCCTATGTGAGTTTAATGATAATGAAATCTTGTCTTCTTATGCCAAGGGTGTTTATAATTACTATGATATAGAACAAATTGAAGAATTTGTTGCTTTTAAAGATGCTTATGAAGTTGCTTCTTTGATTGAAAAGTATGATATTACTTTCCACAAATCTAATTTTTTTGCCATACTCAAGTATTGCTATGAAAATTATGCATCTAATGCCTATGTTAGTGAATTTATTGAGAGAATGTCTGCTGCTTTGGAAGAGAATAATGATACACATGAATCTATAGATAATCATGATTCCGATGATTCGATTGAAATATCCCCTCTTGATGAACATGATGCTTGTTATTCTTATGGCCACGATGCCAATATTAAAGATGCTTATAGAGATGAACTTGCTATAGTTCCTTATGTTAAAAATGAAATTATTGCTATAACACCCATACTTGATAGCTCCTTGAATGAAAAGCATGATTGCAATGATGCTACTATAAATTCTATTAGTGTCAATTGTGCTAATGATATGCAAAACCACAAGCTTGGGGATGAAAATTTTGTCATGTCCACTACTTATTGCAATGATCATGATTGGGGTGATAATGCTTTTTATGATCTTGAAAATTTATTTAAGCCTCATGATGAATATGTTATTGATAATAAAATTTGCAACACTATTGAAAGTGGGTTTGGAAGAGCGTCAACTTTAGGTGATAATGATCCCAATACTTTGGAGAATTATCAATCTTATGAAATTTTTGATAAAAGTGGGTTTGGAGAGGTCATAACTTTCGTTGACGATAATCCCACTATTTTGGAAGATAATAAAAATTTTATGCATGTGGATCATGAAGAGAATATTTTATATGATAGCTATATTGTTGAATTTGATTATGATCCTACATGTAATTATTATGAGAGGAAAATATGGTTGTAGAAATCTTCATGTTACTAAATTACCTCTCGTTATGTTGAAATCATCAATGTTTTATTCTTCTCCTTTACATATGCTAGAAAATGCTTGCCTTGATAATTTGTTTGCTTATAAAATGCCTATGCATAGGAAGTATGTTAGACTTAAATATGTTTTTCACATGCTACATGATGCTCTCTTTGTGTTTCAATTATTATCTTTCATGTGAGCATCATTGAAATCTCAAGCCTATCTTAATGGCTATAAAGAAAGAGCTTGTTGGGAGGCAACCCAATGAATAAAATAAATTTTTCTGTTATTGTGTGTTTTCACTGTCATGCTACTGGTATGATTGTGTTTTTGTGTTTTTAATTAGTGTTTGTGCCAAGTAATACCTTTAGGATGATTTGGAAGATAGTATAATTGATGTTGTTTGGAAAACAAAAAGTTTTGCGTCCAGTGCCCGAATTTTGTTTCTATACTGGAGCGTCAGAAAAATCTGTAATTTTTACACAGTATTGGTATATGAATTGCCCACGTTGTTCTAATGTTTCAGAATTTTTGGAGTTACAGAAGTATGGCTTTTAAATAGATTGCTACAGACTGTTCTGTTTTTGACAGATTCTGTTTTTGATGCACTACTTGCTTGTTTTGATGAATCTATGGATTGTATCGGGGGGTATAAGCCATGGTGAAGTTAGAGTATAGTAGGTATAATGCAAAAATAAAATATGAATGGGTTTGCAACAGTACTTAAAGTGGTGATTTATTTTGTTATACTAACGGATCTCACGAAGGTTTTGTTGAGTTTTGTGTGATTGAAGTTTTCAAGTTTTGGGTGAGATCACGATGGATGAAGGAATAAGGAGTAGCAAAAGCCTAAGCTTGAGGATGCCCGAGGCACCCCAAGGTAATATTCTAGGAAGACTCAAGCGTCTAAGCTTGGGGATGCCCCGGAAGGCATCCCCTCTTTCTTCTACCAACCATCGGTAATTTTACTTGGAGCTATATTTTTATTCGTCACATGATATGAGTTTTGCTTGGAGCGTCTTGTATTATATGAGTCTTTGCTTGGTTTGCTTTTTAGTTTGTCACAGTCATCTTTGCTGAACACACCTATCTTGAGAGAGCCACACGTTTATCATCATTTGTTAGAATACTCTATGTGCTTCACTTAAAAAAATTTGAGCTAGGCAGTTGCTCTAGTGCTTCACTTAAATCTTTTTGAGCACGGCGGTGGCTATATTTTGAAGAAATAAATTCTCATGCTTCACTTATATTATTTTGAGAGTTGATTAAAATTTTGAAGAAATGAATTCTCATGCTTCACTTATATTATTTTGAGAATTGATAAGATTAAAATTTTGGAGAAATGAATTCTCATGCTTCACTTATATTATTTTGAGAATTAATAAGATTAAAATTTTGAAGAAATATTTGCACTCTCATGCTTCACTTAAATCTTTTTGAGAGTTGATAATAGTAATGGTAATTTGCACAAGATATGAATTTGGTCCCAAAGTGATGAATATTCAAGAGGGATATAAATAAAAACTTTCATATAGATCATTGGATATGATGAGTGTGATTCCTTGCAATAGTTTTGCGATATGGAAATGATAATATGTGAGTCATGTTAGTGAGTAATTGTGATTTAGTAAGAATAATAGTGTTAAGGTTTGTGATTCCCTATGCATGCACATCAAGTCAATAGTTATGCAATGAAGTTATATCCTACTTATGGTGCATTATTCGATGTTAGTTATGTTCAATGTTTATGACCGTTTTCGTTTTTTGGTTGTTTGCTTCTCAATCTTTTGCTAGCCTTCATTTGTACTAAGCGGAAATACTGCTTGTGCATCCAAAATCCTTAAACCCAAGTTGTGCCAAATGAGTCCACTATATCTACCTATATGTGGTATTTCAATGCCGTTCCAAGTAAATTTGCGTGTGCCAACTCTAAATTTCAAAATATTTTTTCCATTTTGTGTGCCTGTACCGCTCATGAAGCGGCAGGGGGTGGCCATTATTTTCCATGCTAGGTGTGTTATTCTCATGATGAGTGTTTATTCACTTGTCATTGCACGAGAGGATGGTTGGTAATAGGGATGCCCAGTCCCATAATGAAATCAAAATTAATAACAACAAAATTCCTTGGAAAGTGTTGGTATGGAGGGCACCCGTGGATACGGCTAGCCATGGATTGTGAAAGAAATGGTGGAAAGGAAATAAACTTTACTTTCTGTTTGGGAACCGCCTATGATGTGTCTAGCATGGAAAATATTGGGAATTCTCGGTCGTTTTCGTTGACAGGAAAAGCATGCCTCTCAAAATATTTTTATCTCTTTAATTTCAGCTTTGAGATCTGGCACATTAGCAAATCTCTGCTTCCCTCTGCGAAGGGCCTATCTATTTACTTTTATGCAATTTTTATTTTTACTTTGAGTCTCCATCTTCCCTTATAAAGCACCAACTAGAGAGCACTATTGTCATACTTGTGCATTGTGTGTAGCTAATATTTGAGTGTTTTTCACGAATGGATCAATGATTGAGCATAATGGGCTAGGGATAACTTTCTTTAGCGTTGATATTTTGAAAGACATGGTTGCTTGTTAGCATGCTTGAGTATTTATATTTTCATGTCAAATTATAGACTATTGCTTTGAATCATTCAAGTCCAATGTCCATGCTACAAAAGAAAAAGAATATGTGATGAATATGTTAGGCATCATTCCACATCAAAAATTCTGTTTTTATCATTTACCTACTCGAGGACGAACAGGAATTAAGCTTGGGGATGCTGATATGTCTCCAACGTATCTATAATTTTTTATTGTTCCATGTTGTTATATTATCAATCTTGGATGTTTTTATAATCATTTACAGCAATTATATATCATTTTTGGAGACTAACCTATTAACTTAGTGCCCAGTGCCAGTTGCTGTTTTCTGCCCTGTTTTTGTTTTACAGAAAATCAATACCAAACGAAGTCCAAATGCCACGAAACTTTTTGGAGATTTTTTATTGGACAAGATAAAAACTAGAAGCTTCAGGAGGAGGCCAGAAAACCCTGGAGGGGCCCACAAGCCACCAGGGCGCGCTGGGGGGGCAGGCGCGCCCTGGTGCCTCGTGGGGCCCACGGAGCTCCGTTTGACCTAATTCCTCCACTATAAATTCGGAAAAAATCAGAAACCCTCAGGAGAGTCCACGAAATAATTTTTCCGTCGCCGCAAGTTTCTGTTCCAGAGAGATCCCATCTGGGGTCCTTCTCCGGTAATCTGCCGGAGGGGGAATCGATCACGGAGGGGTTCTACATCAACCTTGCTGCCCTTCCGATGATGCGTGAGTAGTTTACCACAGACCTTCGGGTCCATAGGCAGTAGCTAGATGGCTTCTTCTCTCTTTTTTATCTTCAATACAATATTCTCCTCGATGTTCTTGGAGTTCTATCCGATGTAATCACTTTTTGCGGTGTGTTTGTTGGGATCCGATGAATTGTGAGTTTATGATCAGATTATCCATGAATATTATTTGAGTCTTTGCTGCACTCTTTTATGCATGATTATTATAGCCTCGTATTTCTTCTCCGATCTATTGATTTGGTTTGGCCAACTAGATTGATTTATCTTGCCATGGGAAGAGGTGCTTTGTAATGGGTTCGATCTTGCGGTGCTCAATCCCAGTGACAGAAAGGGACATGACACGTATGTATCATTGCTATTAAGGGTAAAAAGATGGGGTTTATTCATACATGAGTTTATCTTGTCTACATCATGTCATCGTTCTTAAGGCGTTACTCCGTTCTTTATGGACTTAATACACTAGATGCATGCTGGATAGCGGTCGATGTGTGGAGTAATAGTAGTAGATGCAGGCAGGAGTCGATCTACTTGTCTCGGACGTGATGCCTATATACATGATCATTGCCTTGGATATCGTCATGATTATTTGCTTTTCTATCAACTGCCCAACAGTAATTTTTCTACCCACCGTATGCTATTTTCTTGAGAGAAGCCTCTAGTGAAATCTATGGCCCCTGGGTCTATCTAAATCATATTACTAAAACCCTAAAAATATTGCTGCCATTTTCTTTTATTTATTTTATTTTGTATTTTTGTTTTAATCTATCTATCTATCATATACAATTTAATCTTGCAATTGACCACCGAGAGATTGACAACCTCTCGTTTGCGTTGGGTGCAAGGATTTGTTGTTTGTGTGCAGGTGCTGCTAATGAGGTGTTGCGTGATTCTCCTACTGGTTCGATAACCTTGGTTTCATAACTGAGGGAAATACTTATCTCTACTGTGTTGCATCATCCCTTCCTCTTCGGGGAAATACCAATGCAAGCTACAAGTAGCACGCAGCTACGTTCTCCACAGTAACCGGCTCGGCCAACAGGGCTGTCAGCGTATTCATCAAGTCCGCAAGCGCCTGTACCCCGTTTTCTGAGAGCCGGCGGCTGTCGCGCCGGCTCCTCCTGAGCCGGCTAGGGTGAGGTTCTGCCCAGTCGCTGGATCGACCGGATCGCGCGCCGGATCCTGTCAACCCGCCATGTAGACCGCTGCAAAGCGAGGCGGCTCAAGGACCTCTGGAAAGACTTCGTCAGTGTATCCCAGCCTTCCATCATACAGGGGACGGATCGACTCAGTTTCGCCTGTCGAGGATTCGCCGTCAGATTGAACGAGCGTGTCGTCTCCGGATAGGGAGTTCTCCGACAAGGCCACCCCTTGGGTGAACCCTACGAAGACATGCTTCCGGCCGGCCTGCGGCGGGCCGGGTCTTGCCTGGCATGGACTGGCGTGGCGAGCTGACTCGACGCCGGTAACAGCTCCCAACCCGGTGGCCGACTCGCCGATGACACCGATGAAGGTCCATATCTTGCCAAAGGGGACCCGGTACCCGTACTCAATTGAGTCGGCGTCGGGACCCCAGTAGGAATCGTCGATGTAGAGTTTCCCGCGGCGGCTCTTGGTCATCATGCCAACTGCGTACTTCCCGAACCCTGGGAGAGCTCCTGCTAAGAACTCAACTCCACCGTGCGCGTGCCCCACGGTGGGCGCCAACTGTCGTGGTTTTGACACGGCAGATGCCCTTGTGAAAGGACTTAGAGATGAGGCCATCGCACAAGGGTGGAAGCTTAGCAGGGTTGATTGGGAACGAGAAGACATGAGATTACCCAGGTTCGGCCCCTCACAATCGAGGTAATAGCCTACGTCCTGCTTGATTATATTGCTTGGATCTCGATTACAAGGATGCGAATTCGCTAACCTATCTCTCAAGGGATTGCAACTTAGTCTTTCTGGCCTAGGCGCTCCCCTTTATATAACAGGTGGAGCCCTAGATTTGCATGAGAGTCCGGGTCGTAATCCTAACCCGTCTCCTACTCTTATTCTACTTATTCTCCAAGGCAGCCTTCCTGCCGTATGTTTTCTCCTTGAGTCGGCCCGTAGGCTGAGCCGGCCTTTCTCACCGGGCCTCCGTCAAGCCGGCCCATTGAATATCTCCTTAGCCCCGCAGTGAGATAACCCGTTGAGCCCGCTCTATGGCCGGGTCATCTTCCTGCCAGGTCTACATGCTGGGAAACATCCCCAACATGACGCATGAAGTGTTTTTTGATAATTCGCTGCATTTGTTTCCTACTTATCTCGCTCATTGCAGATCGCAATCGAGAAGTCGTGCGGTCAGGCTGCTTGATAACGGAGATGAGATGCGACCTGCGGCATCTCGACGAGAAGGCTCCACGACGGCGACGACATGCAGCTGGTGGTGGCGATGACGACGATATGAGTCCGACGACGGCTGGAAGATGATGGTGGAAAAGATGCATGTGGCTGCACACCGACGATGATGGATGTGTTTTGCATGGGCTGGCGGCCAAGGCTTGAACATTAAGCGAGTGTTCATGCATGGCAGCTCGTCCGTGGTTCTTTGGATCTCACATGGCCAGTGATCCAACTGGGCACATAGTTCTTCTTTACAAAGAGTATATACCTATTTCCTTTTTTACCATCATATACTTGTTTCGATCTCAGATGCATGAAGTATATACTCCATAGAAAATCAATGCATGGCATCCATCATTTTCTCTGATCTAAGATGGGCGGAATCATTTAATGTACCTGAAATTTTTGTTGGAAAAGTGTATATGTATACTGATGTACCTGAAAATTTGGTTGGAGAAGTGTATATGTATACGTTTCGTTGAAAAAAGGTACATGCTCAGAGGTTGTAAGCACTATATATTTTGATCTATAAAGTTACAGATATACTCATTTTTGTAGAGGTAGTATATACTTTCGATCTGATTGGAAGTGTGTACATACTCACTCCGGTTCTAGTTATCTGGCAAAAACCAAATAGTATACACAGAGTAAAAAGGATCTAGTAGTACATAAAAACTGAAAGGCACAATATACTGGCAAATAAAAGTATTATGTATTGACTCGCAAAACATTTGTTATATACTACCTCACAAAAAAATATCAAATCGCAAAAAATAGTATATAATCGCTCATTGAAAATATAGTATATACTTGCTCATTAAGAAAATATGGTATATACTCGCTCGTTGAAAAAATATGGTATACTCATGATCCTATACAGTAAATAGTAAATACATACTACCACCATTCATTTTCATGCTGCCTGACACAGTGCGCAGTGCATACTACTTTGTTGCGAATGTACATGGAAAAGATTAACCCATTGAAATTTTGTTATATTGTTCATAAAAAAATGTGGTATACTCCATCGCAAAAGAAGTGGTATGTAGTCCATTGCAATTAGTGGTATGTACTCTGTCAAAAGGAAGTGGTATATACTCTATCATAAATATGAGGTATAAACTACATAAAAATTTGTATACTCCATAATAAAAGTAGTATATGCGACATGGAGTATGTGTATAGATGAGGCATGTGATTTGATTTTCTGTTAAAAAGAAACTTCTCTGCATTCAAAAATTTCTTAATTATAGGATAAACCACATGCATGGACACGCCAGCAAACTTCCCTTAATTATAGGATCAAACAACAGACTGCACACGTTGCCTTTTTTTCTCTCTCTCTATTAGTTGGCCGGATTGTACCTATTGGGTATATCTCAAAACAAAAAAACTCAATGCACCAGATAAGGGATGGGAGTATGTACTCCCAGGAGTATATATATATATATATATATAGAGAGAGAGAGAGAGAGAGAGAGTTGTTGAACTAAAGTGTGTATTCAAAGTGTGCTATTTATGTCTTTAAGGTACTAATATTATTGCTAAACATGAAAATGCTGCCACGGTAGCTTTTTTATTTTTGCTGGCATAATACAACTGTGGCGGGAGCAAGGTGAAGCCCGCCACATGTAAGAATTAGATCAGTGGCAGGCGCGCGCTGACGCTCGCCACAGGTAATATGATCAATGGCGGGCGCGCGCCCGCCACTGATGCCATAATAGCAGTGGTGGGAGGTCAGTGGCGGGCGCCCCTGAGAGGCTTGCCTGCCACTGCTGGGCTTTTTGCGCCCGCCACTGCTAGGCATTCCTGCAGTAGTGTTATGCCCTTTACAGATCTAAAAATCTTGCTATACTTAGATATTGCTATGAAAATTATAAATGCAATGCTCATATTAATGATCATATTGAGAGAATGTATGTTGTCTTGGAAGAGATTAATATTTTGCAGGCTCCTATGGAAGAAAAAATTGATGAAACTCTGAGTTCATTAGATGAAAAAGATGAAGAGGAGAGTAAAGAACAAAAGGAGGAAGAGCGGATTAGCTACCCGTGCCCACCTTCTAATGAGAGTAACTCTTCAAATAATACATTGTTTAATTTCCCTTCGTACTTACCAAAGGATGATTGCTATGATCCCTTGGATTCGTTTGAAATATCCCTTTTTGATGAACTTGATGCTTGCTATGCCTATGGCCATGATGCCAATATGAATGATGCTTATGGAGATGAACTTGCTACAGTTCCTTATGTTAAGAATGAAATAGGTTAGTATAATAAAATAAATCCTTCACTTAGGTACTATCAAGACAAGATTCATAATTATTAACGATTCATGTCTACTGTATTCTATCATTCCACAATATAAGCCATAGAAACTTTAATACAAGCAAACAAAAAAACAGAATCTGTCAAAAACAGAACAGTAAATAAAGATCTAAATTTTTATCATACTTCTGTAACTCCAAAAATTCTGAAAAATTAGGAAACTACGGATAATTTGTAATACAGTATTGTGTAAACATTTTAGGAATTGATCACATTCCAGTACAGAAATAAAATTCAGACACTAGACGCAAAGTTTCTATTTCTGCACAGAACCTAATAAACAAGCAATTTGCAACATCTCAAAGGTTTAACTTGGCACAAAATAAAAGAAAAGATACAAACATAATTACTACAGTAGCAATAATGTCGACACACTGAAAGGAAAATAAAATAAATGATAACTACTAGGTTGCCTCCCGACAAGCGCTATTGTTTAATGCCCTCCAGCTAGGCATAATGCAATCTATCAAGTTCTATCAAAGGATAGATCATTCATGTTTCTCTCATATTCCCTCCTTTCAGCAACAAATTTTCTAATAGGCAAGCACAAATAATTTAAGGTAGTATATTTAGTAGGTTCAACATTTATAAGATCAACTTTAGGTGTAGGTGGTTCATCATTAGATCCTTCATAAGTAATAGTCACCTCCTCATTGTATAGATTCCTATAAATTTGTTTGGATAATTTTTTCTCAAGTTTATAATCCAATCCTACATTTTCTAAAGCGAATTTATCATTAGTGTGCTCAAAAAAGGTTTTCAACCAAAATTGAAGGTGGGACCCTTCTCCTAGCATTTTCATCAAATGCTTCATAATCTATGGACTTCAACTTTCTTATAACATCTTGATCATAAAGAACTTCTTTTATTGGAGGACACTCAGAGTTTATTCCACAATAAGCAAAAAATCTCTATAGCCTCCTTCATTATAAAACCAAATTCGTGCATTAAGAATATAATAGCTATTCGTTTAACTTTAGGATCGCGAATATTGGGAAGTTCAAGAAACACTCTTTGCAAAGCAGGATGCATATGTATAAATTTTCTTTCAAGTTCAACCACAAGCAATATAATAGCATCCACATAACTAGTAGTTTTTGCAAGAATGGAACGCCCTATTGCTGGTATAGTTCTCGCACAAGTAAAGAATTCCTGAATAATATTTTTTTCCAATAATGTCTCCACTCCCTATACGGAACCTTTTTGTTTGCAAAACTGAAGGCACTTCTTTATCATGAGAATCATTATAATAGATAGGATTTTTAGGTATTTCCTCATGATTATCTCTAGGATGGTTTTTACTAGAAAGTTTATCAAGATCTCTTCTAGGAGTTTGGTCTCTCACAAGATTTAACAAGGCAGCTTTAAAATCATAAGACTATGCACTAGTGGCGGGAGGAGCAATAGGAGTACTAATAAAATCATTGTTATTAGTACTAGTGAAATCATAAAGCTTGGTATTTTCAGGAGTAGACATAGTGGCAAGACAAGCAGAAATAGTAACAAAATATATTTTTTGGTATTTTGAAAAAATTTGGAAAACAAAAGAGAAGGCAAATAAAAGGCAAAAGGCAACTAGACAAGAAAAAAAGTGCTTAGGCACCTAATTTGGTAGATGATGACTCCCCGGCAACGGCACCAGAAATTCTTCTGCTACTCCCGTAGGAGTTGTTGGATTTCCCCGAAGAGGAAGGGTGATGTAGCACAACAACAGAAAGTATTTTCCTCAGTTAAGAACCAAGGTTTATCGAACTAGTAGGAGTCACTAAGCTACCAACTTTAGCAGTACCTGCACACAAACAAAGAATTTGCTTGGACCCAACAAAGGCAAGGGGGTCACCACTCCCCTTGTTCTTGCCAGTTACACGATTAAAAGCAAATAGTGATAGGGCAAAGCGGCAAAATAATAAAAGAAAGTAAAGAGCAATTGTAGGAGTTTTTGTATTGATGGAGAATAGACCCGGGGGCCATAGGTTCACTAGAGGCATCTCTCTCGAAAGCATGTAGTAGCATGGTAGACAAATTACTGGGCAATTGATAGAATGGCGCAAATTACAGCTATGATCATTCATGGCATAATCGCATATAGGCATTACGTTCGTGATAAGTAGACCGTTAATCCAACTGCATCTACTACTATTACTCCACCCCAAGATCGCTATCCAGCATGCATCTCAAAGTATTAAGTTCATAAGAAATAGAGTAACGCAATAAGCAAGATGACATAATGTAGACAGGAAGAGATCAATCAATACGACCAAACCCCGTCGTTTTATCCTTAGTGGAAACAGCACAATACATGCATTTGTCCTTTCTGGCACTGGACAAGATCACCGCTTGGTTGAGCCCACTACAAAGCACCTCTCCCACTGAAGATAAATCCATCAAACTTGGCCAAAGTAGACGGATAGATCGGAGAGAAATACAAAGCTATAAATTACACATCAAAGAAACTTCAAACGATTCATATAAATTCAATGAACAATCTGATCATAGATCCATAATTCATCGGATCCCAACAAACATGCCACAAGAATTACATCGAATAGATCTTTGAAGAGATCGTTGTATTGAAGATCAAAAGAGAGAGATAGAGAGAGAAAGCCATCTAGCTACTACTATGAACCCGTAGGTACTGAAAGAACTACTCACACATCATCAAGGAGGCGGCAAGGTTGATGAAAATGACCTCCCCAATGATTCCTCCCATCGGCAGAGTGCCAGGACAGGGCTCCAGATGGAATCGCGTCGGAAAAGAGTCTTGCCACGGCGATAAAATTGTTTCGGGTCTCGCTCCGAGGGTTTCAGAACATATAGGTATTTATGGGCCAAGAATTAGGGCAAACGGAGCTACGAGGGGCCCACAAGCCAGGGTGGTGCCCCCTACCCCCGGGGCACACACCCTGCCTTTTGGGGCCCTCATGTGTCTTCTTGCCTCCTCCCAAAGCTTCTAGGGTCTCATATGTTCCAAAAAAATCGTCAAAAAAGTTTCATCATGTTTGGACTTCTGTAGGTATGGTTTCTCTACGAAACAAAAAACATGCAAAAAAATAGGAACTGACACTTAGCACTAAATTAATAAGTTAGTCGAGAAAAATAATATAAAATTACATATAAAGCATACAAAAGTGATAATATAATAGCATTTGACAATCAAAATTTATAGATATGTTTGAGACGTATCACCAGGCTCGTCGTAGCCTCCGCCGCGCACACCGACAAAACATCGCCGGACTGCTCTGTGCCATGCGACGCTGCCCCCCGCCTCACCATACGTCGTCATGCCACCCGTCGTCGTGCACTACCGACATGCGTAGCCACTGTCATGCGTCCGCCGTGCACGGCACTGTCGTGCGTCTGCCGCGCGCTGCCGCGGACCCACCAGACAGCCTCGCTCACCAGCGCAAACTTGTGGCCACCGGAGAGGCCCGAGTTGGGGATGCATGCCCCTCGGAGTCTGCCCTTCCCTTTCCTTTATAGGTGGGCGAGGGCGGGTGGCCATCAAGGACCATGTCGTGGCCATGGAACGGCGGAGCTGGACGTCGGCGACGGCGGAACAGGGAGGGTCAAAGCCTGTTAGGTTCCCGTACGGGAGAAGGAAGACGAGGGGGGCGTCGGATCAGGCGACGGCTCCCTGGGAGTCGTCCGATCGAAGACGCCACTTTGACGACTATCAGGCCGGCCCAGCTTGCCGCGCAGGCTGGAGGCCAAAAAATGGCCCATAGAGTTGGCCTATCGGCCTAGGTACGCGCCCTCGCAAAAACTTCTATTTGGCAGTCTTGGAATTTTGCAGAAAGGCTCCTGGATTTTGGTAGAATGGCATGGAAGCCCCTGCACCTCAGGAATTTTCATAGAAAGGTCGCTAGGAGCCGTAGATTTTTCAGAAAGGCCCCTAGAGGCCCAAAAATGCAAAAGGTACCCCCTTTGGACTGAAATTTCACACAGAGACTCGAGAAAACATAAACAAATTGGCGTAATTTCCTAAAAAAATCCTCGGGAGCCGTGAATGCACCTAGGGACTCCGGGAATCTGTCCTCGGATCTGAAAAAATATCTGGAAGGTCGAGGAAGTACTTATTCTCTTTCCCATGACATTTCTCTTCATCTTGGGACTTCCCCTTTGGACCACTAACCCGAATGGTTTCAGGGATCCATAAGGCACCATAATCCGATGACCTTTCTTTTGTGACAATGATAAATGGAGAAATGCTCCATATTCATGTAGTGTATTTCTCCAAGCACCACTAAATTGCCAAAGGGCTCTATATTCCCGCATGATATTCTTTGAGGATGGAAATATAGGGCATAAAGGTCATGAATTGCCGCAAGATAGTTGTGGAGCCATATATGGCTATGATATTTTTAGGAGGACATCAATCCCTACAGGATGTTCTCGGAATTCATGGCTCCTCGAAATTTACGATTATGCCCCAAATTCCCGCAAGGTATCTTCAATCAGATATTGCTTATGGAAGGGTCCAAATTCCTGCAAATTTCTCAAGGACGAATATATCTACGTGATTCTAAACTGTTTTGGCTAGAAATAAAAACGCAAACAGGAGTGAAGGTCCCTGTGCTTCATCCAAATTCCTCGGCTGTCGATATGATACAAGGGAAAGTTATAAAGGAAAGTGATGCATGCATTATTTTATGTGGATGCTGGGCGGACTGAGCGCAATGCTCGCTGTCATGGTGAACATGGCAGACCAATTGTTCAGTCGGTCTGATGGGCTATAGATACGACGACCGATCTGAATGTGACTGGGGATGAATTGAGCAAAAAAAACAATGAACCAGAAACCACAGTGGCGGCCATCAGATTTTGAAGAGACTAAGATCAATGTTGATGCATCCTTTTTGGATGACACCCGATCAAGTGCAACCGGTTTGGTCTGGAGAGATAGCTCTGGAACGTTTATCCGAGGCCAAGCTCTTTGGTATGAGAGGGTTGCTAATCTGCTGGTTATGGAAGCCCAGGTTGTGAGAGATGGAGTTCGGATGGTAATGGAGAGAGGACTTCGACATGTCCATATTGAGACAAATGCCCAACAAGTTGTGAGACTATGGGATGGCAATGCTAGTATTCTTTATGAGGTTAGGGAGATCGTATGTAACTTATCTAGTTTCCGGTTCAGCTTTATTGGAAGGGATGCAAATAATGCAGCGCATCCTTGTGTGAAGAAAGCGAGCGAGTCTAGGTGTAGGTGCCTATGGCTTAATTACATTCCTCCTTTCCTTGCTGACACTCTTCAGCAAGATTGTAATCAAATTGTTTGATCAATAAAGCTCACTGATTCACCCAAAAAAAGTGGTTGGAAAGCAAACGAATATCGCCATATGAGGTTGGCCACCCGGAGTGCCTCATATGCTTCTAGCACTAGCAAATAGATACATACGATCTTGAATAGTCAGCTTCAAGAGAGTGTTCTTTTAGTAAAGATATACATATTATTTTCAGAAATATGTAAATATACCACCTTTGTATGCTCAATTACCTGTTCTATTGAATTTTCTGAAATTTTGAATCAATGAACAAGTGAGTAATGGTGAGATTTTAGAGTCGAATTAGATGGAACCTTTCGTCTGCTTAATGTTCAGATATTGGTTCATGTACAGGACAAAGCAATGAACCTTGCTATCATGTTGAATGTACAAGGTACAATCTGCTTGATTACCAGCCTACTTTTTCAAGCTTCACTAAAGGTTGACTGGGATCCCGCCTTTAACTCGGGCTGAGCTGAGCGAGAGCGCCCGCTCCCCTCCCCCGCGTCGCAGGCCACTCCGGCCGCGGCGGCCACCCCCCAGCCTCCCCCAGCCCCCACCGCCGCCTCCTATGGCACGCCCCCGCCCCCCTAGGTCCTGCTCCGGGTCCAATGGATGTAGCGGGCGGCCCTCCCCTGTCCCCCGCGGTCCGTCGGTGGATCTGGATCCGGCTGTGCTCCGCCGGGCGTCAACACCGGATCCCGCCGCCCCGCCGCGAATCCTGCTCCGCGGCGAGTGCTCCAAGGCCGCTGCCCCCGCGTACCCTGTGGATCTTAGCGCGCCTCCTCCTTTTGGGCGGCCCTAACTAAAATCCATAGTTATTGCTCCATCCCTTGCCCAATCTCTTCCCTCTTCAGGCGTGGACGGTGGGTGGACGGAGGTAGTTTCCAGAAAGAGTAAGCGGGCGGCAAAATCCCCTGCGGGCAATGGAAGGAGCCAGCCGCAGCGTGGCCGGACGCGGCGCCGGGCTTTCAATGCCAGCCCGGGGCGCTCGGCATTCTTAAGCCGCTTCAACGAGCTGTGTTTCCGGTGCCTTAGCTCTCGCCACCGTCGTAGAGACTGTAGAGACCCAATCCACTGCATCATCTGCAAGCTCCCGGGCCACTTCGGCAAAGAGTGCCCTCAAAGAAGACGCCGTCCGGGGCCGGCGCAGGCCAGTCTCGCCCCGCCTCCTCCCAAGGGGCCGGTGCGCGACCGGCTCCGCTTCCCCACCCCCTCGCCGCCCCCAGCTTCTGCACCGACCATGGATCGCTTCCTCCACGCCGACCCCGCCCGCCGCCCGCGGACTAGCCACAAGTTCATCGTCGCCTCCCCCGCCGTCGAGCATGAGGAGTACATCCTTCGCCAGCACGCCATCCCGCTCTCCGCCGCCGACAGGACGTTCGTCACCAACCCCATGGCGGTCGGCCGCGCCATCGAGGAGCAGCTGCGCACTCCGCCCCACCAGCTGCGGGTCACAGCGCACAACCCCGAAGACTACCTGGTCCACTTCGACCTCCCTGCTCACCGCGACAACGTCGTGCGCCGCGGGGTCATCAAGATCGACGGCGCCAAGTTCTTCGTCAGGGCCTGGAACGCAGACGACCACGCCGCCATCCTCAAGCTTCAGCTCCATGTTAGGGTCGTCATCGAGCACATGCCCATGCAGTTCTGGACCCTCGAGGGTGCGGACGAGGCGCTGGGAGACTGCTGCCGCATTGACCGCCTCGACAGTCGCACGCACTCCCGTGACAACACCAAGCTATTCGCATGCTGGGTCTGGATTTGGGATGTCGCCCATATCCCGACCAAGCGCGCGCTCTGCGTGCTCAAGCGGGGCGTGGGGCGCGTCGACGAGCTGCTGGGCTTCTCCCCCCCCCCGGACCGCAATGTGTCGCCGCCGCCTGGAGTTCACCGCTACGACATCTTGATCCACGTCGACAGGGTGGAGGATTGGGCGCCCCTCTCCCCCCGCTCCTCGCACTCGGCCCAGAGCAGCCTGCCGTCCTCTGAGTCCGACGATGACCGCCCTCTACCCCGCACCGAGCCGGGGGTGTGGGTGGAGGGCACTGAAGATGGCCAAGCCCCTGCTCGCCGCATTGCGCCGCGGGTGTCCTCCTCAGGGTGCCACGGCTTCCCGAGGGGCGGGGACCGCCGGGACCGTGACGGAGACGACGAGGGCGCCAGCAGACGGTCCTGGAGGGACGCCCTGCTGGGCCGTGGACGCAGCAGCAAGGGCAAGGAGGCGACTACAAAGGAGGCCCCAAGACGCAGAAGCAGAACCCCAACAAGCCACAGACAGGAGGGAAGGACCAGGGGGTGCTCTGTCGTGCGCCGTCAAGCCACCGCTGCCGCCCCACCAGTGCTGCGCGTGACTCCCCCACTTCCTCTTCACCAACGCCACGCCCCAACCCCGTGATAAGGGGTGGCCCGATCTTCTCAGTGAGCTGATGGTGTCGATGATGAACTTTTTGGATAACTTGTGAGACGCTCACGAACTCTCCAGCTGTTCCCCCGTTGCCAATGCGACGGATCTTCAACCCTATGGATATTCGCAACACCACACACTTGCGCACGTAGCCGCCGACCACGAAGCGGTTCTGCAATCTCCCAATTTCCAATGGAACGACAGATAGCACTTGACTTTCAGTAGCAAATACACCCTATCGAAACAAATTTGGTGTAGATAAATATTCCTGATCGATGCAAAGAGGAATATGATTTTAGAGGAATGCTTAAAGCAATTCAATCTGGTAGAGGTTTAATCAAAACGTGGTCTAACCCTAAAATCCACGACTTACAAAGGTATATAAAGACCCCTGGACGTCCAACCTAGTGTTGGGGTCGAAATCAACTATATCTCTAACTTTCCTAACTTAAATGACTCTATCTGGAAAACTGGCAAAAACAACCGCCATATTGTTTTGATGACTGCGACTCGGTCACCGCGAATCGCAGGCTACGGGTATACAGTTTGGAAAGCACACGACTCAAGCTTTCCAAATTGTATTTGCACGCTTTATTTGGAGCACGGACACGGATTATGCACATATATCAATTTCGGGCCTCCTGGCAGTCAATCCGAGTCTGGTTCTGTTTTTTTTTCCTTGTATGATGTGCACCTGCCTCCCTCTCCTCCCTCGTGCACTTGCTGATATTAGACATCGGTAGGCGTTCTTCTTGCTGCAATTCTTCATCTTCACGTGCCAAGCTTGTCTTCTCTTCAAATCTGATCATACAAACATGCAAAGACTTAGGCAGTATAAAATTCTCATTAACACAAATGTCAGATTCAACTAAGAGTGAATTCACCTGTTGTTCTAATAGTTTTGCACGTGCTCTTGTAATTGGTCCAATTCTGATTTCATTGAACTTGTCATCTGCAGCAACATCACTAGTGGAAAACGATGGCAAAGGACTAGGGATGTCCTCATCATCCTCCCCCCCCCCCCCCCTTGAAGAGGCATCAACCCCGACGCGCCAAGGTCATCTCCATTATATGGCGTCAGATCAGCAACGTTGAATGTATTACTCATGCCAAACTCTTCAGTGGGAAGATCAATTTTGTATGCATTATCATTAATCCTAGCAAGCACTTTATATGGTCCATCACCTCTTGCCTTCAACTTGGACTTGCGCCGTTCAGGAAATCTATCTTTGCGAAAGTGTACCCACACCATGTCGCCCGGCTGAAACAGCACCTCCTTTCTCTTCTTATTAACACGATCAGCTGTGTACTTGCCCTTCTTTTCAATTGCTTCTTTAGTCTTCGTGTATCTTCCTCACAAAATCTGCTCTCTTGGATGCCTCCATGTTCACTCTCTCTTGTATTGGAAGGGGTAGCAAATCAAGTGGTGTAATGGGTTTAAAACCATAGACCACCTCAAATGGACAGAACTGAGTTGTGGAATGTACCGCCCTGTTATATGCAAACTCCACATGCGGCAAACACTCCTCCCACACACGCATGTTCTTCTTTATCATGGATCGCAACAACGTGGAGAGTGTGTGATTTACCACCTCCGTTTGACCATCTGTTTGGGGATGACAAGTAGTGCTGAATAATAACTTTGTCCCCAGCTTTCCCCAAAGTGTCTTCCAGAAGTAGCTCATAAACTCCACGTCACGATCAGAAACAATCGTCTTTGGTACTCCATGTAAGCGCACGATGTCCCTGAAAAACAGATTAGCAATGTGCGACGCATCATCGCTTTTGTGGCAGGCAATAAAATGTGCCATCTTAGAAAAACGATCAACTACCACAAAAATTGAATCATGTCCTCTCCTGGTCCTAGGCAATCCTAACACAAAATCCATGCTTATGTCTTCCCATGGTGTAGTAGGAGCAGGGAGAGGAGTATACAAACCGTGAGGTTTCAGCTTGGACTTCGCCTTATTACAAGTAATGCAATGCTTCACAAATCTGTCCACATCACGCCTCATCTTAGGCCAATAAAAATGATCAGCGAGCATAAGCAAAGTCTTCTCACGTCCAAAGTGACCCATCAAACCGCCGGCATGTGATTCCTGCAACAATAGCAAACGCACGGACGATTCTAGAACACATAGTTTGTTAGCTCTAAACAAATAGCCATCATGTATGTGATATTTTTCCCATGCTTTTACATCAGAACACAATTTGTATGGTGCTGAAAAATCAGGATCAGTAGCATATAAATCACGCAAACTCTCTAAACCAGGAACTTGAACATCCAATTGTGTCAACAACATGTTTTTCCTAGAAAGAGCATCAGCAACCACATTATCTTTACCCTTTTTATATTTAATGATGTATGGGAAAGATTCAATAAATTCAACCCATTTAGCATGACGTTTATTCAAATTGGATTGGCTTTTCAAATATTTCAGAGCCTCATGATCAGAATGTATGAGAAATTCCTTTGGCCACAAATAATGTTGCCAAACCTCAAGGACACGAACTAGAGCATACAATTCTTTATCATAAACAGGATAGTTCAATTGTGCACCATTCAGTTTTTCAGAAAAATATGCAATCGGTTTACCCTCTTGCATCAACACACCACCAATACCAATTCCACTAGCATCACATTCAATCTCAAATTGCTTAGTGAAATCAGGAAGTACAAGCAAAGGTGCAGCAGTCAAACGACGTTTCAGCTCATCAAATGCATTATCTTGGGATGTGCCCCACACAAACTCAACACCCTTTTTAGTAAGCTCGTTCAAAGGTGCAGCAATGGTACTGAAACCTTTCACAAAACGTCTATAGAAACCAGCAAGACCGTGAAAGCTTCGTACTTGACTAACATTCAGAGGAGTAGGCCAATTTTTAATAGCTTCAATTTTAGATTCGTCTACCTCAACTCCATGCTTTGAAACAACATATCCCAGAAATATGACCTTATCTTTGCAAAATGTGCACTTATCAAGATTACCATAAAGCTGAGCATCACGCGACACTTGCAAAACTTGTCGAATATGATCACTATGTTCAGATTCATTGCGGCTGTAAATAAGTATATCATCACAATATGCAACCACAAATTTACCAATGAAATGCCTCAAAACATGGTTCATTAATCGCATGAAAGTACTAGGTGCATTAGTTAACCCAAAAGGCATGACTAACCACTCATATAGACCAAACTTTGTTTTAAAGGTTGTCTTCCATTCATCCCCTTCTTTCATCCTAATTTGATGATAACCACTACGCAAATCAATTTTAGAGAAAACAACAACACCACTCAATTCATCTAACATATCTTCTAAACGTGGAATAGGATGACGATATCGAATAGTGATGTTATTTATAGCTCTACAATCTACGCACATGCGCCATGTACCATCTTTCTTAGGAACTAAAATTACAGGAACAGCACAAGGACTTAAGCTCACGCGAATATAACCTTTGTCGAGAAGCTCTTGTACTTGTTTCTGAATTTCCTTTGTTTCCTCGGGGTTGGTGCGGTATGGTGCTCGATTGGGCAGCGATGCTCCTGGTATCAAATCAATTTGATGCTCTATACCTCGCAATGGTGGTAAACCAGCGGGTACCTCCTCTGGAAACACATCGCTAAATTCCTGCAGCACATTAGAAACACCAATAGAGACAGGGGTCATGTCGTTAGAAACCAAAATTTGACCCTTGCACATCAGCACAAGTGGTACAGCAGTGGGATCCTCGCGAAACTCTCTCAAATCAGATTTGGTGGCTAACACAACTAAGGAATTCACTCCCTCACTTTTATTTTTACCGTTCACATTTGGCTTGTGGCTCTCACTCACCGGAAGTGTAGTCTCTCGCCTATCTAATCTCTCACTCTCTTTTTCAAGATTCACTTCAGTTTTTTGACGAGATTCGTTTACAATTTGCTGCGGTGTCATAGGCCTCAAAGTAACCTCCTTGCCATGCCAATTCAAATGATATGTGTTGGCTCTCCCGTTGTGATGAACATCTCTATCATACTGCCATGGGCGTCCCAACAACAAGTGACACACGGTCATAGGAACCACATCACACTCAATGGTGTCTTTGTATGGTCCAATCTGAAATTCCACACGCACCATGTGGCTGATCTTCATCTCTCCACTATCACTTAGCCACTGAATAAAATATGGATTGGGGTGCGGTAAATATTTCAGTTTCAGCTTTTGGCATAACTCCTTACTAGCCAAATTGTGACAACTACCACCATCAATTATAACCTTGCACGCCTTACCAGGACCAACAACAGCCTTTGTTTGAAACAAATTGCACCGCTGTTCTGCAGGACTAGGAGTAACACTTAGCACTTTGGGCGAGCAAACAATTGTAGGATAGTGTGTAGCATAAGCATCTATTGAACCATCTTCATCTTCCTCCCAAATTTCAGAATCAGGGTCAGCATCATCACTGGTTTCATATTCTGCTGTATCCTCATTAATCAACATAACCTTTTTATTGGGACAATCTCTCTTAAAATGACCCCTTCCACCACATGTATGACAGTTCATGTCCCTGTTTCTTGCTGTAGAATTAGTAGAACCAGCAGCACTAGCAGCAGGTTGCGCTGGTTTTTTCACATTAGAGATCGCCGAATCTGATTTGGAAGAAGCATTACCACGGAAGCCAGAAGTGGAACTAGGAGTAGGCTCCACACTAGGAGATGTTCGTGGTGTAAAACGACCTCTACTCGCTGTTGTGCGAGATGTAAACTTAGCATCCTCAGCCACTTGCAATTCAGCCTCACGTGCTTGGTGTAACAAATCTATCATGTCATAATATTGGTGAAGCCGAACAATACGCTTAATGTTATAGTTCAGACCAGAGAGAAATCGCTGCATTGTTTGTTCAGGCTCTTCACGCACTCTAGCACGCTGCATAATAAGCTCCATCTCCTGAAAATATTCATCCACAGAAGAAATACCTTGCCTCAAATTCTGCAATCTGTCATAGAGAGAACGAATATAATTGCGTGGAACAAAGCGAGCACGCATCTCTTCCTTCATAGCTCTCCATGTAACAATGGGGCGTTCACCATCTTCAATTCTGGACTGTACAATATTATCCCACCAAAGCAAAGCATAGTCATCAAATTCAGAAGATGCAAGTTTTATTTTTCTGTCCTCGGTGTACTCATGCATGCGCCATAATTTTTCCACCTTTAGCTCCCAATTGAGGTACTCTTCAACATCAGTAGAACCAACAAACTTGGGGACGGTGAACTTTGGTTTGCCCAGCCCATCATCATCACGGTTGGCTGCTTGTGCAAAAGCATCATCATCAAATCGACGGCGCGCACCAAGAGGAGCAAATCCACGGCCTACGGGCATGGCGCCAGCACGGCCACCACCACGGCCTCCATTACCACGACCACCATCTTGGCCAGCAACAACCGGCTCGTGTGGAGCTTGCCGGTCGCGATTAGCTTGTTGTAATTGTGCACGACGAGCTGCGGTACCTTCAACATTGGCAGCATTAGCAGCTGCGACACCACCATAAACACTAGCTTCACCATCATCATCATCACGCTGCTGATTTTGTTGGCGATCAACGGACTGTTGCAACGCAGCCAAAGCTTGCTGCAAGGTAACTAGAGTCCCCTGAATTTCAGTAACTTGTCGTTGTGTTGCTGTGATGGTTTCAGTAGCATCCTTCAGGTCGAACTCCATGTTCTGCACATTCTCATTTATAGGATCGGTTGCACACTGAATTTGTCGCTGAAGATGATCACGAAGAGCTTCATATTCATTCCAATGCACCACAGATTTAGGATCCTTTTTCTGCTGTACATCAAAAGACTCTTCGGACATGATTAGGTGATTAGTACTCACAGAAAATATAGTGTATGTGGAAAACTCTCAACTCACTCAAAACTGAAAGAAACAAGGTATCTTACCGTTCCAAAGTGAATTAGAAAAGCTTGCCAACTTGTATGGGCAGAACGTGCACGAATGTGATGTAGCGAATACCCAGGGTGAAAACTATCACATGACAAACCAGGGTATATGGTGGAGCTTGGTTGGGATACCTAACAACACCAATTCACAAATCCTAGTGCTGATCGTATGACAAAAAGACCCACGGAAACACACACGGTGGAGATAAATGGGGCAAATGCAACTCTGAAATTGAGCTCAAAAGTATGGTATGTCGGAGTGATGCTCGTGTTGCAATTGCACAGGAGAGACGCTAGCAAAACGCTCAAAGTATACGGGCACAAGATTGCTCAATATACTAGTGCAATGAACGTGGTAGAATTACTGAAACACGTCTCCAAAACAGTATCAAACTTTCACGTAGAGCTTTCTTTTCCTCTCTTTTTTTCTTTCTCTTTTTTTTTCTTTCTCGTTTTTTTTTCTTTTTAATCAACAGAAACCTGAGCAATTAGTAACCAATCTGAATTTGCCAAAACAAATGATGCACTCTCCAAATTCCTATCTGAGCAGCCCGTAGAGCAAAGGATATGCTAGTCTCAATAGGAAAGTGCTACGCAAAAGAAGAAAGGCTGTCTATGGTTATCAAACGGAAACACAATCTAATTCGGATTGTTAATCTAAGCTAACTAAACTGACAAGAAGGAACAGACTTGACAGCAACCAAACGACTCCGACTTGTGAAAGAAAAATTCTGGACAATCTAGTATGACTCAGATCAGAAAATAAGTTACGCAAATAAAAGACTACGGTCAGCAACTAAAACTTGGAACCAATGCTATCTAGTCTATGGCAGCAAACTCTAAACCTAATATTTTTGTATGGCTTTTTCTGTATAGGACTAAAACAAAACTAATCTAAGGGATTGATGTATGCTCACCGAGTAAACGCTGGAAATCTGATACCAAGATGATAAGGGGTGGCCCGATCTTCTCAGTGAGCTGATGGTGTCGATGATGAACTTGTTGGATAACTTGCGAGACGCTCACGAACTCTCCGGCTGTTCCCCCGTTGCCAATGCGACGGATCTTCAACCCTATGGATATTCGCAACACCACACACTTGCGCACGTAGCCTCCGACCACGAAGCGGTTCTGCAATCTCCCAATTTCCAATGGAACGACAAATAGCACTTGACTTTCAGTAGCAAATACACCCTATCGAAACAAATTTGGTGTAGATAAATATTCCTGATAGATGCAAAGAGGAATATGATTTCAGAGGAATTCTTAAAGCAATTCAATCTGGTAGAGGTTTAATCAAAACGTGGTCTAACCCTAAAATCCACGACTTACAAAGGTATATAAAGATCCCTGGACGTCCAACCTAGTGTTGGGGTCGAAATCAACTATATCTCTAACTTTCCTAACTTAAATGACTCTATCTGGAAAACTGGCAAAAACAACCGCCATACTGTTTTGACGACTGCGAGTCGGTCACCGCGAATCGCAGGCTGCGGGTATACAGTTTGGAAAGCACACGACTCAAGCTTTCCAAATTGTATTTGCGCGCTTTATTTGGAGCACAGACACGGATTCTGCACGTATATCAATTTCGGGCCTCCTCGCAGTCAATCCGAGTCTGGTTCTGTTTTTTCTTCCTTGTATGTTATGCACATGCCTCCCTCTCCTCCCTCATGCACTTGCTGATATTAGACATCGGTAGGCGTTCTTCTTGCTGCAATTCTTCATCTTCACGTGTGATGAGGACATGACTACCTTGGATACGACCAAAAATATTGCATACATGCATATTTGTGAGGTGATTTCTTATAAGAGTTATGCAATAATTTATTTATGTTATCCGGAACAAAAATACTTCACCTATTTTTATGTTATGCCTAAATGCAGGATGGACGAACACTTGTATGAACCACGTGTGATGACAAAAGAAGAGGAAATGGTTGGGTGCTATTCAAGAGGTCCTCTCATGTCAAAGGAAACAATTAGGTGCTATTCAACAAGTTCTCTCACGTCACTTTTTGGCCAAGAGAAGATAGAGTCCAAGTCTCTCACGTTCTGGACTCAGATTCGGACTGCACAGACATACCTGTACCAAAACGGCAATAACTTTTTCATCCGGACTCCGAATTGGGTGATTCTTTTTTTGCTGAAAAGTAGATTTTATCTGCTTTCCATACCAATTGGAATCACCTTCAAATTCGTCCGTAGCGTGGAGATATTGACGAAACAATATGACGTTGCACCAGAATCCGAATCAAACTACAAGTCCAAAGGTGTTGCATCACCTCCACTTGGGCCCATAGGCCTTGTACGACCTAGGGTTAGTTTTAGGCTGCCTTGGGACATCCTCCCACCTCCTTGGCCGCCACCCCTTGCTCCTATATAAGTAGATCAATCTAGTAGCTTTTCCTTTGAGTTTTGTTTAGATTACAAGTTCGCCATAGCTGCAACTTCGCGTCCTTCGTTTGTGTTCCACGACCAGACCAAGACGTCACAGAACCCCACTTCATCAATAAAGCTTTCCTCTTTAATACGCAATATCCAGATTGCAATCTTAGTTTCTTGCTTGTTCTTCGTTTGCGTGCAGGAAATAGACCTTCGTGGTCAGGTTGATCGTGCTCCGGCGTGGTCAATAACCTCTCGGAGTTGGTTTAGCGATTGCTAAGGCGCGACATCTTCGCACATTCGTAGTCGGATCGTGAAAGTCGACTTCCACCAAAACGATAGCCACCATCTCATCGAAAGACGGGACACCTTCGCCTCTATCAAGTGGTATCAGAGCTAGTTCGTGTACTTCGTTTGTGTCCAACGACCAGACCAAGACCGCTTTCGGAACCCCACCATTATCAATACTTCATCTATATTCGTAATATTCAGATTGCATTATCATATTCTTGCTTGTTCTTCGATTGCTTGCAGGAATAGACCTTCGTGGTCAGGTTGATCGTGCTCCGGCGTGGTCAATAACCTCTTGGAGATTGGTTTAGCGATTGCTAAGGCACAACGTCGTGCACGTTCGAAGTCGGATCGTCAAAGTCGTCTCCACCAAATCGATAGTTATCATCTCATCGAAAGATCGGGACCCTCGCCTCTATTAAGTGGTATCAGTTTTCAGGTTGCTCGGTGAGAATTTCCCGTTATCCCTAGATTAGATTTATTTTTCTTACCTATTACCCAAGAAAAAGCCATACAAAAAAAAGTTAGATCTATTCATCCTTTGTCCAAGCCAGTCTGAGCCTTTGCAATTTTCTTTTCAGTGCTTGCATAGTTGAATTATCGGTTGCATCGTCGTGTCGAGTTGCTGGTCTTAGCATCTAGTGCCTTAGAGTTTCGAGTTCTGTCCACAGATTGTCACGCCACCGCCGCACCATCTTCATCGCTGCTGCCATATACCACCAGCACACAGCCGTCATCCCTTCCGTTGTTGCCCACATCAATTTCCACCGCCTGTTTCGGTCATTGTCATTATCATACTTGAGGTCGTTCACATCTACGCTTGATCCAATCTGCATCTTATCTGATTTTGTTGGAAAAAAAAAGTGAGAGAGAAAAAAAAAGTGAGAGAGAGAGAAAAAAAAAAGACAAAAAAAAGTAGTGAAAAAAAAAGAGAGAAGAGAAAAAAAAACACAAATTTCGGATCTATCTAGACTCAATCTCGTATCTGAATTCGGATTGAAATCTGTTTTGCGCAGTGTTCAGTAAAACTGGTGTATCTTCCTCATACGAACTCCGTTTTGGCTCCACGAGTATTCAAATTTGAGCTATCGATGAGTCGCATCTGAATAGTTCATCAAGCTAGTTCATTATTGTCACCTCCAAATCGGCTTCTAAATAGGACTTTTTGCCCTCCGAAGGTCGTGAACACAGTTTGTCATTATTTTTCAGGTTCGTTTCTGAATTATTTGACTCCTCATACGAACTCGGAATTGAGTGATTCTTTTTGCATACGAAAGCTTGAGTCAGTAGCATTCTTGAGAAAAAATATCAGAAATTTGACATATTATCTTTCATAGGAAAATTGTAGAGAGTTTCGGTATATCCTGCTTGGCGGTCATTTATCATCATTGTCTTTACTGCCATTGTGATCTTCACTTATATCTTGCTGTCCAGAGCTAATTCCTATTATCCGTTGCTGCTATTTGTCCTACGCCGTGACTTCATTAGTGTTCTAGGCTCGCGTCTCTAGTACGGTCTAGCCTAGGACCAGCATAGTACCGTCGTTGAGCGTTTATTCAACATTGCATCTCTGAATTGATTATTGCTAATCTTTTGCTACCATATATTAAGCCTTCCAAGCTCCATATATTTCTACACCGTGTATGCATACGTTCACCTGGTAATCGCTTTACTCAATCTTCGGAGATATTGACACCATCGGTTGCCGGTCACCACCTGCTGCATGGTAAGAATTTGTAAGACATTGATATTTGCTTTACTGTGAGCGTCTTACCACCACATCCCAGTAGTTCATAGGAACAATATTCTTGGATTTTATTTCTTGTTTCTACTAATCATGACAGGATCCAGAGTTGTCAGTTTGTGGGCTTCGTCAATCGTGGGAGACGTGCCACCACCTAAGCAAATACCACAACCGTCACGAGAAGTGCAAAGACATTCCAATACACATGATCAGGTTAATGTTTCTATACCACCATTAATGGCCGTTTTAGACCTGCTTTATATATTGAATGGGAGTTCGAAATAAATGATATATTTGCTTCTCATAATTTTGCTGAACATAAAAAAGTTAAGGTCGCGATTGATTCATTCACTGGTTATGCTTCAGTTTGGTGGAGTGAATATTGTCGTTTACACCCTGATTATATACATATTACTTGGGATGATTTAAAACTTGCCATGAGACACACATTCGTTCCTACTTATTACACTCGTGACATGATTAAAAAGTTCGAAAATTTAAAACAAGGTAGTGACACCGTAACGAAATATTATGACGATTTACAAACGACCTTGTTGCATTCCTCATTAGAAGAAAGTGAAGAAGATTTTATGGATAGATTTTGGGGAGGATTAAACCGTGATATTCAGGAGATACTAATTCATGAAAAGTGTTATTCTATGCATCGTTTGTTTTGTCTTGCTTGCAAAGCTGAACAGGTAATAAAACAACGTGTTGCCCACAAGGAGAACGAGCGCAAGGTGCACATTTCAAGAGTTGATACGGCTGTTCCTTCAACTACTAGGCATAGTATGACAACCACATCAATTGTTGTGAGGGCTACATCACCTTCACCATGTGACACGTCACCACCGAGAGTGCCTACATCATCTGAGTTGATCATAAGAGGTAATGACAAAGGTACTGATCTTCCACCTCCACATGAGTATGATGAATGCCTTGTCAATTCCAATGTACCATGTGATGAGCTACCCATTACTTTGATCACACCACCTATTTTAGAGGAATATGTTCATGATTTGACTTTGCCATGTGATCAAATATCAACAATTTTGAGTGCACCTATTGAATTAACCGTGGATGAGAAAGAACCATGTGAATCAGGAAATAAATCAAATTTGGATCAAATATGTTTGAAAATAATTTTGCCATTGTTTAATCATTTTGATATGACCTCCAATTTTGGTGATGATTCTGTGCCAAATGACATGTTGCATATTTGCTTATTTAAGGATGTTGTAGCATCAAAATTTGGAATAATTCAAGTTTATTTACCAATGTTGGGATGGTTTAATGATGAACATTGTCAATCTTTTGATATGAATAAGGACTTCACTTATATATGCAAACCGTGTTGCAATATTTTAATGCCTTCTACTTCTTGTGATAATATTTTGGCTTTATATTTCATGACATTTGAAGTGTGCTCTTGTATAAATGTGTCACATGTGCCACAACTGAGATCCAGAAAAATAGATGACATATACATATACAACATGTACACCTTGTCTCTTTTGTTAGCCATATTTCAGACTAAGCAACGCCGAGGACGGCTTTGTTTTCAAGAAAGGGAGGATGATGAGGACAAGACTACCTTGGATACGACCAAAAATATTGCATACATGCATATTTGTGAGGTGATTTATTATAAGAGTTATGCAATAATTTATTTATGTTATCCGAAACAAAAATACTTCACCTATTTTTATGTTATGCCTAAATGCAGGATGAACGAACACTTGTATGAACCACGTGTGATGACAAAAGAAGAGGAAATGGTTGGGTGCTATTCAAGAGGTCCTCTCATGTCAAAGGAAACAATTAGGTGCTATTCAACAAGTTCTCTCACGTCACTTTTTGGCCAAGAGAAGATAGAGTCAAGTCTCTCACGTTCTGGACTCAGATTCGGACTGCACAGACATACCTGTACCAAAACGGCAATAACTTTTTCATCCGGACTCCGAATTGGGTGATTCTTTTTTTGCTGAAAAGTAGATTTTATCTGCTTTCCGTACCAATTGGAATCACCTTCAAATTCGTCCGTAGCGTGGAGATATTGACGAAACAATATGACGTTGCACCAGAATCCGAATCAAACTACAAGTCCAAATGTGTTGCATCACCTCCACTTGGGCCCATAGGCCTTGTACGACCTAGGGTTAGTTTTAGGCTGCCTTGGGACATCCTCCCACCTCCTTGGCCGCCACCCCTTGCTCCTATATAAGTAGATCAATCTAGTAGCTTTTCCTTTGGGTTTTGTTTAGATTACAAGTTCGCCATAGCTGCAACTTCGCGTCCTTCGTTTGTGTTCCACGACCAGACCAAGACGTCACAGAACCCCACTTCATCAATAAAGCTTTCCTCTTTAATACGCAATATCCAGATTGCAATCTTAGTTTCTTGCTTGTTCTTCGTTTGCGTGCAGGAAATAGACCTTCGTGGTCAGGTTGATCGTGCTCCGACGTGGTCAATAACCTCTCGGAGTTGGTTTAGCGATTGCTAAGGCGCGACGTCTTCGCACGTTCGTAGTCGGATCGTGAAAGTCGACTTCCACCAAAACGATAGCCACCATCTCATCGAAAGACGGGACACCTTCGCCTCTATCAACGTGCCAAGCTTGTCTTCTCTTCAAATCTGATCATACAAACATGCAAAGACTTAGGCAGTATAAAATTCTCATTAACACAAATGTCAGATTCAACTAAGAGTAAATTCACCTGTTGTTCTAATAGTTTTGCACGTGCTCTTGTAATTGGTCCAATTCTGATTTCATTGAACTTGTCATCTGCAGCAACATCACTAGTGGAAAACAATGGCAAAGGACTAGGGATGTCCTCATCATCCCGCCACCCCTGCGCCGACCTGCCCCAGAGGTGGACCCCATCCTCGCCACCTTCTTCTCCGACATGGGCAGGGCAGTCTCTCCCCCTCCCAGGACTGACTGCATGCAGCTCGAGTTCGAGACAGCCATGATTGAGGCCCTCTCCACCCCCCTGAAGTTCAATGGAGATCTGCTCCAGGCCCCGGCGTGCTCTGCTGATGTTGCCACCCGGGCGATGGCCCCGGACCTGCTGATGCACTGCCGTGCTGCCCCCCCCACCCCCCTCCATCGAGCTGCAGGTGGGCGAGGTAACTCACAGTGTCAAACACCTGCAGCTCTCCCGAGGTGTGCAGGCAGGGGAGCAGAGCATCCCTGAAGATGAAGTGAGCTCGGAGCCGCTGGGACAGCTCTTCGCCAACACTGCTCCGGCCATCATCACCACCCCACCCGCCCGGCGATCCTCTGCACCACCAAAGACCCGTGCGGCCCCACCCCCCTCCAGGCAGAGCGCGCGACAAGCTGCCCTCCAGTCCAATGTCCCGGTTGCGCAGCGTGCTGCGCTCAGGATTGTGCAGGAGCTGGGCATGATGGACTCCAAGGGCAAGATGACGAAGAAGAAGATGGCTGAGGCGCTGATCAAGCGTTTCAAGGAGCCACTGACCAAGAGCGACATCCTGGGCATCGCAAAGCTCACCGATCTGGACGCCGGCGCGCTCAGGATTGCGGCTGGCCTTGCCGGCCCCGACGCGGTGGCTGAGGAGGCCCAGCACTGATCATGTTAGTTGCTAAAGTAGGTAGTCTTCGCAAGCGGCCAGCACTCGGCTGGTTCGAGTTAGGGATCATTATGTTTAGTATGAGGATTGTGGCTAGGTTAGCTCGACGACGGCGTAGTCTTGGGCCTATTGGTGGTCGCCGTCGCCCCCCTGCTATGTTGGATGTGTACTGCCTCTTTTTCAGTAGTAAAATTAAGCTTGCGGAGGAAATAAGGTGCATCCATGAGTAACACGAATCCTGCAATTATGTCTTGGAATGTCCGTGGATTAAACTCACCGGCGAGACGATCGGCGGTCAGCGAGGTAGTTAAATCGCATAGAATAGGCCTCCTTTGTATCCAGGAGACGAAGCTGGAAATCTGGTCGGCTGCCCTTGTTAGGGACATCGGGAGTTCGATGTTAGAAGGTTGTGTTGTGCTGCCAGCCATGGGAACAAGAGGAGGTGCAGCCATCTTTTGGAACAAAGAGATCATGGAGGTCCAGTCACATGCGATCGGCCAGTTTTCCATCACTGCAAAGGTTACATATCTTCAGTCCCAGGAAATATTCTGGCTAACCAACGTCTACGGGCCAGCTGAGGACGGAAGAAAGGATGCTATGCTGGCCGAGATTGCAGCTGCATCCCCCCCGTCTGGAGAGGCCTGGCTGATCTGCGGGGATTTTAACATCATCCTGGAAGCCAGCGACAAAAACAACTGCAACATGAACAAGAGACTCATGGGTAGATTTAGAAACACAGTTGATCAGGCGGGCCTGAGAGAAATCAAGTGCAAAAATAGAAAATTCACATGGTCAAATGAGAGGGCAAACCCAACACTCTGCTGCATTGATAAGTTCTTCTGTAACATGCCCTGGGAGGCGTCCTTCCCCTCCTACATGCTCATGGCTGCATCTACCTCCGTCTCCGACCACTGCCCTCTGATCCTCGCCTCAGCCACAGCACCGCACACAAAGGCATGTTTCAGATATGAGAGTTTCTGGCCAAGTTTCCCACACTTCCATGAGACGATGGCAAGGGCCTGGGAACGCCCGATTACTCACCCATGCCCTTTCGTCAAGATAAAAATCAAAATGAAACGAGTGACGGCCGATCTGAAGATTTGGAGCAAGTCCTTGTTCAGTGGTGCTAGACTGAAATTCCACATTGCCTCCGAGGTCATTTTGCGCCTGGATATCGCGCAAGAATCAAGGGCCCTGACAGCTGCTGAATCTGGGGTTCGTAAGTTGCTGAAGACAAGGCTGCTTGGACTTGCAGCTATTGAGCGGATGAGGCGAAGACAGGCTTCCAGAATTACTTGGTTGCGCGCAGGGGACGCCAGCACCAGATTGTTCCATGCAAAGCTATGCTCTCGCCGGAGAAAAAACTTCATACACTCTCTGGAGTCAGCCAGAGCCACTGTCACAAACCACGAGGAGAAGGCAGCGATAGCACACGATCACTTCTCTGCTTTGATTGGCACAAAATCGAGCCGGGCATGCTCTATCAATTGGGAGGAGTTGCACTTGCCCCAGGTGGATGCCGCTGGGCTAGACCTGCCATTCTCGGAGGCCGAAGTGTGGGAGGCAATCAAGGCTTCGCCGGTGGAAAAGGCACCCGGCCCCGACGGTTTCTCGGGAGGTTTCTTTCGAGCGTGTTGGTCAACCATCAAGCAGGATGTCATGGCAATTTTTGACAAGTTCTACCACCTCGCTGGCGGCAGTTTGGCCTCCCTAAACTCGGCCTCGATCGTCCTGCTACCAAAAAAAGACGGAGCAACGGAGATGAGTCACTTTCGGCCCATCAGTTTGATTCACTCAATCGGAAAATTAATTGCCAAAGTGCTCTCAATCAGGCTCTCTGCGGTGATCCAGGACGTAATATCTCCGACTCAGAGCGCGTTCCAGAAGAAAAAGTGCATACAAGACAGCTACCTCTACGTTCAGAATTGCGTTAGGGCACTTCATAGATCATGCAAGCCTGCGCTTCTAATCAAGCTAGACATCGCTAGGGCCTTCGATTCCGTCTCATGGGAATATGTACTGGAGCTTCTTCAGCGCCTCGACTTCAGTGCCCGATGGCGAGATTGGGTAGCTCTGCTGCTCTCGTCGGCATCCTCACGGTGCCTCCTCAACGGCGTCCCCGGCGAGCTCATCCGGCACGAGCGCAGTTTGAGACAGGGCGATCCTCGGTCGCCTTTGCTGTTCATCCTAGCAATTGACCCTCTACACAGGCTATTAGCCACGGCAACGGACAAGGGCATCCTCTCGGCGCTACCAATCAACTCGGTTAGGTCTAGAACTAGCTTATATGCTGACGATGCCATTCTATTCGCCAACCCGGTCAAGCAGGAGATTGACGCCCTAATGGAGATCCTTGTCAAGTTCGGCGAAGCAACGGGCCTCAAAGTGAACACTGACAAATCTTCCGTAGCCGCGATCCGATGCGACGACATCAACCTGCAAGACGTGCTACAGAGCTTCGGTGGAAAACTAGTAAATTTCCCAATTAGATATCTAGGGCTCCCAGTCACCGTCTCTAGGCTTAGGAGTGTTCATCTTCAGTTCATCCTCGACCGGATCCGCGCGAAATTAGCTGGGTGGAAGGGACGACTGCTCTCCTTGGCAGGCAGGCGGGTGCTGGTCCGCTGTGTGCTCACGGCCATGCCAACATTCGCCCTCTCGGTCCTCCGGGTGCCGGCAAAGTTCTTCAAAGACATTGACAAATCACGCCGGCGATTCCTTTGGGCAGGTGACAAGGAGCTCAATGGTGGCCATTGCAAGGTCAGTTGGAAGCTTGTCTGCTCCCCAATTCAGCACGGCGGCCTAGGCATCCAGAACCTACAAAAGTTCAGCAGAGCCCTCCGGCTCCACTGGCTCTGGCTAGCCTGGATGGACCCAACTCGACTGTGGGCGGGGATCGCCACCTCCATGCGACGACGGGGACCGCACACTCTTCACTCAGGCAACTAGAGTCACTATCGGCGACGGCAACACGGCCTCGTTCTGGCACTGCAGGTGGCTAGGAGAGCACACTCTGAAGGAGGACTTCCCAGCTCTCTTCAGGCACTCCAGGAGAAAGAACAGAACAGTTGCGGCAGCCACGAGAAACCAGACATGGATCAAAGACCTCGCCCACGGAGACATAGGCGCCATCGCGCAGGATTTCCTCCTCCTCTGGCGCAAGCTCTCCGATGAGGGAATTAGGCTGTCTCCCACGACCCAGGACTCCATCCGCTGGACTAAAGCTGCCTCGGGCCACTACACCGCCAAATCAGCATACCTCCTGCAATTCCCTCCACCCACAGACGCAACGCTCAAACCATATGGCAACCATGGGCACCCGCGCGGATGAAAATTTTCTTCTGGCTCTTGCAAAAGGACAGGCTGTGGTGTAACGATCGTCTGCAGCGCCGCGGCTGGCCAAATGGTTACTTCTGTCAACTGTGCCTCCGGCAGCTCGAATCCTCTTCGCACCTCTTCTGGAGCTGCCCGCTCGCCGTGGAGATTTGGACGAAGGCCTGCACATGGCAGGGGTGCTCGGCGTTAAACCCGGCCAACTGGACACGGGAACAGAGCAATTCGGAGTGCATACAGAGCATCATTCAAAGAGCAACCCCGGGTCAGGGAAGGAAAGCCATCAAATCGATGATCATCCTCATATGCTGGGAAATATGGCAAGAGAGGAATAACTGCACGTTCAGAAACAAAACGGCATCGGCCTCGGAGGTGATCACCAAGATCAGACAGAGCATGGAGCTATGGACGCTCGCAGGAGCTAAAGCATGGCAGGCCCCGTTCGGGGACATCATAACGAGAGATTAGGCTAACCTCCGTGAGCCTACGAGCTCACATATCATGTAATTTTTTCTCTTCACCCACCAGATCACTTGATCTAACCTTGTTTTCCGCTCTCCTCTGCTATATCAACATGAACGCCAGCAATCTTGCTGGATCTTTCAAAAAAAAAAACTAAAGGTTGACTGAACAATAATAAATTGTGAAAACATATCCTTGAAAAATGGTTTGGAGCCACGGCTCCGGGCAGCCCTTTAAAGAACTTTGAAAACGTTAATTTTGTATACCAAAAAATTATGAATATTGTTGTATATGTAAATACATATGTGTAGTATGTAGAAAAGAAAAATGGATGGATCAAAATGGGTTACTTTTTTGTTTCTTTGAACCACAAATTTCTCTTTCTCTGTGTATTGTCTAATGAAATTTTTATAGACATATAGAGAACATATATATGTATCTGTAGAAATAAAAGTTTTATTAAAACATTTAAATATTTTTGTTCTTTGGAAAGATCTAGCACACGATGTTCCTATTTATCTTGTGACAAAAAAGACAAAAAAATTTACTTACGATTGACAGGCTTTTCCGATTGTTGGAAATTCCAGGCTCGCCCAGTGGCCAAATTCCCTTAACTGGACCGGAAGCATCCTTGTAAAGAATACTAGAGCAATAAAATGCAGCAGTGTCTCACAAAAGTTTCAATATGTTAGTGACTCCTCCCCACAAGGAATCTCCTCCATTCAATACAACAAATAAATTCATCATTCATGTGCTAAATGAAAATCATTAGTTTATTATTATTATCTGTTGATTTTGTAATATTACTAGTGCATCGCTAGAATAGTTTTTGCTTACTTTTGTTTAAACATTTGCTTTTTAACTTGATTAGGAATACATGCACGCTAACTAGTAATATAAAATTGTAAACGCAGAACAGTTGAGATGAAAAAGTGGGCTTGAGTGACGCAACAATTGTGTACGAACCGTCAAGTGCTGTACAAAATAAAGGGGCAGCAGTGTCATGTATCCAAGCCTGTTCAGTTTCTACGAATCCCAGCGGCTATGCACCCAACTTCATGCAACTTCGTTGCTGACTTGCAAACCAGATCTCTACCGTCAACATGAAAACCCTGCAACTTTCAGCTGCGCTATTTTACAAGTGGAAGTTATTCCAAGCATCATGGCGACCACAGAAAAAAATCGGCCCTGCTTGCTAGACCGTGTAGTTTCCTGAAGTGAGGTATTGAGCAGAGAGAGGTGGCCCTGCTGCGGATACAGGATGACCAAAATTAAAAGGGTGATTGTACATGCAAGCTGGCCCAAACTTGCAGACTCCATAGCGTTCATAGTATGTGCACACGGGCTGATCCTGCAAATCCAGAGGCCAGATCAGACGCAACAAATACAACAACAACAACAACAAAGCCTTTAGTCCCAAACAAGTTGGGGTAGGCTAGAGGTGAAACCCATAAGATCTCGCGACCAACTCATGGTTCTGGCACATGGACAGCAATCTTCCACGCAGCCCTGTCCATGGCTAACGTATAAAATCATTATAACAATGTTGCCCAAAAACAAGTTATAACTATGAAATTCAGAATTAACATGCTCCACTAAATGTCAAAATCATCTTTTCTGTCCTTCCGAAACTACATCGAAATATCACAGATTTCTCATCTTTATCTAAACATCACAAGGCCATCTACCATGCAAGGTGTTTAGAACAGTGCTTGTGAAAACAAACCGGGTTTTTCTTAGGCACCGGTCCTTGTTTGTATAGCACAGATGCTTAATTAACCTCTATAGGAACAAGCACTAGTCTAGTGCTTAAGCAAAAACTGGTTTATTTTTACAAGCACCTTGCATTGTATTGTCTAACACAACTTAATAAAACAAAAAGAACGAACCAAACAACTTACAGGTCTGAGTGGCAAGCCGAGAGGACTAAGAGCTCCGGCTGTTGGTGGAGGCACAAGTGAACTTGGATGGTGATACTTGCACTTGGCCTTGAATTTACAAAACCCACTTTTAACAAAATGTTGACATTCAGGTTGGCCAGGTCTCTCTGGGTATTCATCGGAGGGCAGTTCTTGATGTCCCGGTACATCTGCTCCCCTGTACATAGGATGATTCACAGGAGGGGCTGGAAAATGATGAAAAGAGATTCCAGGAGGGTAATATGGACCTAATGGAACCTGAAAAGAACGATTGGACATCAACTAGATACATTAAGATAAGGTCTCAACATTAAACATATAGATTGGCAAATTGGACATGATATTTTTTAAGAAATTCATCAGTTCTCACAATACAGTAAGATGATGTAAGACGGTGCCTGCATGAAAGAAGATTTTTAATGTCACAAACAGTACCGATAGTCCGATACAAAGGTCTGTAAGTCTGCTAAATGTTACGTTTTCTAAACTCAAGCGAAAAGCAATGTGCAACAGTCGCCAATATACCCCTACCACTATTCTTTCAAAAAAGAGACTACATAGAAACCACTTGAGTGGAAGGAACATTTTCAAATGAATATAAACATATTTACCTGATGGTACCCACTCCATTCTGGAGATGGATACATTCCCCGAGGTGGAATCATTCCCGCACTGTATGAGGGTGCTGGAGCTAAAAAAGGAGCACGGTGCTCATTCAATGCCCTTTGGTCAGCAGACCATACTGGAACATTCAGCTGAGAGGATGCTTGAACATTTTGTTGTGGAATATCGCCATTCTCATGCTCCAACATTGGATCTCTTGAAACCACATTAGTAGGATCCGGATGGTGAAATCTGCAGTTGGTGGCAAATTTGCAGCTCCCAGTGCGCATATAGTACGGACACTCTTTTCCTCCCTGCAAGATCAGAAACACCACATTCGCATGAAATATCCAATTTAAGAAACAGCAGCGTTGGTATAATGTGAACTTATCTACAGTAGGTTCAACCATGCAAGCATTTTGGTTTTGGCGCCAGATCAACATGAAATTCTGAGATATGTGAGGAGCTCACACAGATTATCCGGAATTTTCGGTGAGGTGATGAGGTCGATGGGAGGAGAACCCACTGGATGGCGTGGGACAGAATTGCTAGATCGAAGTTGCATGGTGGAATAGGCTATAGAGATCTGCATTTGTTCAACCAAGCACTGATTGCAATTTGCAAGGCAAGCCTGGCGAGTTATAGCTACTACCCTGCCAGCCTGCTTGATGTGGTGCTTAACAAAATTACTCAACTTGCTGGCAAGGGATCACTCATGATCTGGAGGTCCTTAAGCATGAGCTATTTGGAGTATCAACAAGGGAGATAACATTAGAATTTGCAGCAATAATTGGATTTCAAGGGGGGGCCTCAAAATCTATGACAGATCTTCTCGCTCAAGGATGTGATGGATTAAACATATGATAGACCCCGCCATGAAACAATGGGATGAAAACCTTATTAGATCCATCTTTCACCCCCCCAAGACGCTACTGACGTACTTCAGATTTGGCTCCCTTTTTTGTTGGTGAAGTTTTTTTTTTTTTTACTATGTGGTGAAGATTTTATTGCATGGCATACTGAAAAGAATGGCATATTCTCTGTTCATAGCGCCTATAAGCTGGCAGTCAATTTACAATCCAGAGACTCGCAACTTGGGACCAGCACTAAAGCCTGATGGAGCTGGAAACCAGAGGTGCCCCCCAAAGTTGAAGTTTTTGCCTGGAAGCTTGCTATGGATCCCTGGATGTCCAGCAACGTAGATGGAAGCATAAGATGGATGGCCTTCCAACCTGTGGTATATGTGGAATGGAACCTGAAGATGCGGTAATGACGTGAACGAAGGCGAAAGCTCTCCGCTGTGCTATGAAGGGTGTCTGGACGCTGCCACCAGAGAAGAGTCTTAGATACAATGGGAGGGGGACCGGGTCCTTATGGTTCTTGATGGTGCGAATGAGGAGATGAGATGAAGCTTACGTTTCTCTGGTGACAATCATGGCATCTTAGGAATGATATTATTTTTGACACAGGGAAGAGCGGTATTGGAAGTTCTGTTCTCTTCCTGCAAAATTATCTTCAGTCCCTCCAAAACCTGAATGCTGAACCGGATCAAGGCAGATGTAAAGGGAAACAGGTGGCACAGCTCAACCTCAGTTGGCATGGGCAAGGGCAACCCAAAGCTTCTACTGCAGTGACCATGTGGGGAAGACCAGAGCATGGGTGGATTAAGCTTAATGTCGACGCTAGTTACCTTGCTGATGCGAGGACTGATACCTAGGGTGATGCGGAGCATCCTACAGACATCACCATGTCAAGAGGCCGTTTGGCAAGTGACACATGTGACATCTACTTCACATACATAAAGGTGAATCATCTCCTTTACACGTGTTCACTTGACCCCTTCGAGGATGGTATACTACTTGACACTCCTCTCGTGTGCATGCATAGGTGTTATCGGAGCTTCACGGATGACGAGGAGTGCAAGCGCCAACGAACGACTACACCATCCGCGAGGGAAGCATGGAAGCGAAGACGGAAGAAGACGGTGCTGCTGAAGCTACAGCGGCCGGACATCCGGGCCAAGGCCGGACATCCAGCGCCTGGCGGCCGAACTGCATCAGCGGCCGGACATCCGGCGCCAGCCCGGACATCCGGAGCTTCACTGACAGGCCGGACATCCGGCGCCTGGCGGCCGAACTGCATCAGCGCCCGGACATCCGGCGCCAGCCCGGACATCCGGAGCTACACTGACAGGCCGGACATCCGGCCCCCTGCCGGAAATCCGGCGAGAGGGCACCCGAAGGTTGACGCCCGCATAACCGGACATCCGGCGCCTCATGTGGGGCCGGACATCCAGCCCCCGGCCGGACATCCGGCGCCTGCCTGCGCGCACGGTCGGGCCCGAGGCCCATGTATCTCCTTCTCACCTAACCATTCGTGGCTTGTACTATAAATAGACCTCCCCTCCTCATTTCTAGGGTTAGCTAAGATTAGAACTACACTAGAGCTTAGCTCATGTATCTCCCCTTGTGGGACTCCTCTTGAGAGAGAGAGAGAGAGAAGACTCCATTGGAGCTCAAGGCCTCCTATGGAGAAGATCCCTAGTGGATTCAAGACCTCCACATGTGGAGAAGGATTCCCATCATAGAATCATCAAGACCTCCTTGTTCTAGGACTTGGGGAAGAACTATCTTGTTCCATCTCACTCTTTGGATGATTTGGATCATGGAACTATCTTTGTGCATCTTTTATTGCATCTATATGTGTTGATTTGTGTTTCCCTTCATGATTCCCCTCGTGTTTCCCCTCGTGTTCTTCGCGTTCTTCCTCGAATCCACCTCCAATTCGTGAACATCGGGACAAATTACACTAATTAGGGTTTTGCCCTACATCATAGGGGGCAGTAGCCTAAGAAGAGGCAGCCAGTATCTATTCAGCCTGGTCATGTGTGACAGCACAGCGCCGCCTGAGGCAATTGTGTGCCTGGAAGGTTTGAGGATGGCGATGGCATACCTTGATAAGCCCTTCCACCTTGAGAGTGATGCTTTGATGGTAGTTGCTGTGTTAAGGAAAGAAACAGATCGATGGCGGGTGGGGTGATCGAGGATATCAAACTTACCGTCCACAACCTACCAGACTACAAAGGATCTAAGATGGACAAGGTTTGTAATAGGACTGCCCATGAGCTTGCTCAGTTTGGGCTTAGTGTTGAGTACAGGGTTTTTGCAGGGCTGTGATCCGAACTGCATGTCAGAGATAGCTCTGCATGACTGTAACCAATCTTTTGCTGCTTAATTAATGAAAGTTCTTTATTTCTGTAAACATGCAATTCTGGGAGAAAATTTGAGTTTATATTGTGTTGTAGTATCCTTTATAGTTTTAACCACAAAAGCAAATTGATACAGGTGAAACAAAAAAAGAGAAGTTCTATATGGATTAGCTTTTGTCCCTTGTTCATTTAGTACACCATTTATCAAAGGGAAACTTCTGGCTGTAGTATTCTTTAAAGTTTCAAACCCAAAAGCAAAGTGATACAGGTGAAACAAAAAAGAGAAATTCTATGTGGATTCAATGGATTAGCTTTCGACCCCTTTCCATTTAGTACAGCATTTATCAAAGGGAAACTTCTGCCTGCAGTATTCTTTAAGTTTCAACCCCAAAAGGCAAACTGATACAGGTGAAACAAAAAAGAGAAGTTCTATGTGGATTCTTTTGTCCCTTGTCCACTTAGTACACCATTTACCAAAGGGAAACTTCTGTCATATCTGTATCTTCCAACATTGTTGAACTTGAACATCAGTTTTGATATGGATGTATATAAACTGCTTTAAGTCATTGATATGCACATCCCCTAAGATCAAAAGTATCTCTAGAGCATGAAAAAATTAAAAAAAAAAACTCACCAAAAGAACATAATGTGAGTCAAACGGACCCAGGGATACAAGTTGAAGAAATGAATGGAACTTACTGGACGAAGTGGAAGACCTAGAAAATTCAGCTCAACCTTTGCAACTTCTGTTTTCCTTTCTTTCCCTTCGCAATGTAGGTATCTGCAAGATTCCCCAAATTTGCATCCTCCGGGCGTTGAATAATACTGCGTTAATTTAAGTTTAAAAAAATGATCTGAGGGGTTCATCCAAACCACAAATATGCACAATATATTCGTATTTGGGTAGCCTAACTCCCAGACAAGATGTGGATTAGTGGAATCACTGGGCTCACACTCCTACCTACAAATTCCAGCTAGACCAACACAGCTATTCTTTAACAAGCGCAAAGGTCCAACTGTTATCCAGATTGTACCAATGCTAGCTACTTCTGAGCTGTATTGGTCAAGGTCGGTTCATGTAGCCTATGAATAGGCATGTATGCCATCCTTGTAAGGAAAGCTTGTAGTGCATCAATAAGAGAAATGGCTTTGGCTGTGTCAGGCAGCAAGTCACCAAAACAACCTGTGTACTTGTGCATGTTGTGAGAAACAACAGAGGAGCTGGGTGATTCAGCTTCAACAGAGAGGGGGGCTGAGTGATTCAGCTAAGCTTCACTCTGCTAGTGGTTCTGTGGATCATATCTCAGGAAGTGGAGGAGTTGGGTGATTCAATTCCAATAGATTGGACTTCTCTACTCAATGTGGATATCATTCGAATTCAATTAAACCTAACCATCGGAGAAAATATTCATGATTAACAAACTGGCTGAAGGATCAGAAACAAACCTTACATTCCTCCTGAGCACTACCTTCTGAAACAGTTTCCTTTCTTTTCTCTTTAGCAACCTTCAGAATCTCAACGGGTTAGAAACAGAAGACAAAATGATCAAAATATAAATCAAAGGCTTCAAAACTAGATAGATCATCAAAGGTTATCAGTATATATAGTTTTATATCATGAACGGAGAGAAAATTTTGTGCAAGCATGAATTTATTTTATCAGGTTATTAGTGTCGTAAACTCTTGATAACTACATTAGTTCAGTAGCAGGAAGTTTCAAGCAAAGGCCATTTGTCCTGTAGCCAGAAGAGATAGCACGAACTCATGAACTAACATACATGGCTAAACCGAGACCTCAGATAAATGTATAAGATGGAGAAATGTCTAAGATAGATGACATCCTGTAGCCAGCAGAGATAGCACGAACTCATGAACTAACATACATGGCTAAACCGAGACCTCAGATAAATGTATAAGATGGAGAAATGTCTAAGATAAATGACAGAAATATACAACACTAAAGATACATGTTAAAATGGATTATGGCCTCTGAAGTGGGACTATCAAGCCAGTACTGCAGGGCATCAACTTATAATGCAAAAACTTGTAAACCTTTTGTTCTGTCTCGTTAAACTTCTTCAAATAGAATCCTTTTTCAGTCTCATCAGCAATCTGCCAAGAAAATGGATGAGGGTTTTCAATTCCTTCCGTTACATTTATTAAGCAAACTCAAGCATTGGTGTGCATGTAATATCCAAGATAGATGCACGTATCAACCTTAAGTTGCATCGCCTCCATTCTTCCCTTCTTCGCATCAATTACATGTAACAAGAAAAACAGAAGTTAGAAATAATAAAGGCAGACATACTTCCAAATCCCAAATACTTCAGATAACTGTGCTTGCTGATTCACTTGTCAACTACATGTACAGTGTTAATGATGTTCCTACTAAATCTACCCAATAGAGAGAGATAAGACATCTTATACACTACATAGAATGCTGAAAGCCAATGCTGATTGCTGACCTCATGTGATGTCCTGTTAAGGTTTCTTAAGTTAGATGTATTCTCCTTGTCAACAAAGCCCTACATAAATTATATATGTTGGCATTCTACAACTCTGTGAAATAGAGCAAAAGAAAAAAAAACTTATGCACTGCTCATGAAATAAATAACCCAAACTTGATAACTCAAGCTGTTCGATTCATGATCCTACGGAACCAAGGTCAAAAGGATCAAACAAGTCAATCATTCACAACCACTCATGAAGGGTTCCTTGAGAAGTTAAGGATTAGTAGTTCTTTCTCAAATTGGCACAATTAGGAATGGTAGCATCCTTTCCAATGCCCACATATTGTGGAACCACACCCTTGCAGTTGCTTCTGTTAGGAAATATACTCAGGGTCATCGCCAGTGATGATCATGTCATCAACATATCAAAGAAGGGTCTGACCACGAGCAGAAAGGTGGACAAACAGCGCAGGATCATGAGCACTCGCTGAAAAACCAGCTCCAGTCATTATAGAGGCAAAACACTCAAACCAGGCGCGAGGGGCTTGCTTAAGGCCATAGAGAGAGCAACGAAGACGGCAAACCATGCCGTCGGGAACAGAATACCAAGGTGGTGGCTGCATGTAAACCTCCTCACGCAGCTCACCATTAAGAAAGCCATTCTTAACATCAAGCTGAGACACAGACAAGTGCGAACAGAGGCCACAGCAAGAAGTGTGCAAACAGTGGTCATATGGGCCACAGGAGCAAAAGTCTCATGGTAATCATGACCATGCTCCTGCTGAAAGCACAAGCCACAAGACGAGCTTTGTAACATTCAAGGGAACCATCGGAGCAAATCTTAACCTTGTAGACCCACTTACAAGTAATGGGACGGACACGGGGAGGAAGAGAAACAAGATCCCACATGTCGGTGCGCTCAAGAGCAGCAAGCTCCTCTACCGTCGCAAGCTGCCATTCGAGATGAACAACAGCATCACGATAAGAAGTAGGCTCAAGAACAGCAGCACCAGCGCTTGGAAAACCAAGGCGATCAACAGGCGGAAGCGGACGAGGACGCATGCCAGAAGTAGGCTAAGAGGAGGAAGATGGCACATCAAAACTAGATGGCGCATCCGTAGACGCATCCACAACACGTGGACCTGTTTACCAAGCCGACAACCCTGACAGTCTAAAGACACATAGCCGTTGACTGATCCAAGAAGACCACGTCGAACTAAGGATGAGAGACGAGAGCCACACAAGTGACCAGCACCAAGGAGAGACTGGCGGCGGTGGCAGTGGAGGGATGGTGAAGCCAATCAAGCTCCCAGAGGCACTGGGAGTCACGATGCCGGGGGCCAGCACCAAGGAGAGCACCAGTGTGACAGTACAGAATAGAACATGAGTCAAAGTCGAGAATGACCCGACAACCAGAGTCAACAATCTGACCACCAGAAAGAAGCCGCATGGTAAGTCGAGGAACATGAGCAACATCGGGAACATGAAAAGCCGAAGTGCTAAGAATGCCTCGGCCATTAATCAGGAGGGAGGTACCATCAGCAGTAAGAACATGAACAGGAGAATCAAGAGGTCCAATAGAGGACATAGTGGATGAATCATGAGTCATATGAAAAGATACTCCAGTATCAAGAATCCACGGAGATGTGCCTGCCTGTGTAGAAGGCCAGAAGGGTCGGTAGCAGAACCAGCAGAACCTGACGATGAAGAACCGGAAGATGCAGCAAGCAGGCATCGAAGTCGCGTAATCTCCTGCTCAGTCAGGGGCTCAATTGAAGAGGTCGACGTAGATGCACCCGGTAATCAGCAAGTCACGAAGTCGCACAATCTCCTGCTCGGTGAAGGACACATATGAAGAAGTCAACGCAGCAACACCGAAAGAGGAGCGGTCACCACCACCTGTGGAAGCCACTAGATGAGGCAGTGTAACATGACTAGTATCGTTTGCAGAAGCCGGTAGAGAAGACGAGGTTGCATCCATACAAGCACCAAGTGTCAAGGGATGGCATGGGTGCGAAGCATAGTCGCTGGAGCGGTATGCACCAACACTGCCGGTGAAAGTCGCGAGAGGAGCCAGTGTAGAGCGACGGTCCCCATGTGCGGAGGTCGCGAGACGAGTCACTGAAGAGCGACCAACACAGCCTGAGGAAGACTTCGAAGGGAACAGCATCACATGCGGACAAGCACCAAGCACCGAGAGACGTTGTAGGTGCGAGAGACATGATCAGTGTAAGGAACACCGTCAAAATGAGCTGGCAACGAGGGAGAGAAATCGTGCTCGACAACCTAGACATTTTTTTTACCAAATCGGCCAAATCAGCTGACCAACACAGGAGCGGCAGCTGCTCATCGCTTGATTGAGATCGAAGGAAGGCCAGGAGGCGGGCAGCCTGTCACGAGCCGACCTAATCAGGCAGTGAGCGAACGGCCATGCGCGGACGGGCGTGCGGGTCAACATGCGAACGAGCAGCCAGATCAAGCAGCGGGCAGCTTTGCAGGGATGGATCAACGCGCGGGTGGGGAGATTGGATCGGCGTTGGGGCACACCTGCGGGGCAGAGCCGCCAGCCGGCGGCTGATGGGTGGAGCAGCAGGCCAGTGGGGCAGCAGGCCACCTGCGCAGCAGTGGCAGCAGGATGGAAGCAGCAGCACGCGGACTGCAGCAGGTATGCAGCAGGCCACCTGTGTGGGGTATGCAGGGCGTTGACCTGCAGGCGCAGCAGAGTCACGAGATGACCAGCAACGAGGTGGAAGGAGGAGCAGCAGCTCAGTAAGAGGCACGCAGCATACATACATGTACGGATGGAGTGGAGTAGACGATGGGGTGGAGAAGACAGGGACGGCCGGCGAGAGAAGGCAGCAGCGACGCGAGATGAGGTTGGATCCGGAGAGCACAAGTTGCGTGTGCGAAAAAAAAAACAAGGCTCTAATACCATGTTAGGAAATATGCAACTTGTATTTTCAGGTGGCCATAGGCCAGTATATATACATGTACAGGTGCAATACAATATGCAGAAAAACCCATAGAGAACAGGGAAAATACAAAGGGGTACATGGCTAAATATATATAACTCTAAGAGCTTCAAGCTAGTCAAACTCATTATGTTCCTTTCGGAAGACAACAGGATTGGTCAAAAAAATAAACCACATAGGACACCGATAGTGTGGACCAATCATTTTTTTTTTCAAATAATCTTCAATCCTTCAAAACAATAGACAGTTCACAATCACTTCTAGAAAAAAAAAGTAAATAAGACTCACCAACAAATCGACTTCAGCTGAAATATCTGGAACAAGATCTTCATATTCTTCTTTGGGAGTCTACAGCAAAGTTCGACAGAAAACTGAAACACAAATCGAAGAGAACCCAAAGAATCATAAATGTAAAAAAATCGTCCATATGGAAATTGACAGTTGAACACACTAATATGCTTCAGCATCAATTGTTTGAAATATCCACATACACAATCATATGTAATCCTTTAAACCTTATAAACTCAACCTACAATGTGATCATTTCAAGCTTCTAAGACCTACCATATTTTCTAGAGTAATTTAATTAAATCATCTGCATGCATCATCAGCAATTAAAGCAGAAAAGGTGGATAAGCAGACGGTGGGCATTCAGTTTATGTGGTTACTTCGGTTCGGTTTATTCGAAAAAAAAAAATCGGTTTGTGTAAAATGACAACCAAAATAATCCTAACAAAAATAGAAACCGAATCTTATAAACCAGAATTTGTCGGTTCGCTTTGTTCAGTTAACCGAGAAACCGAAGTCCATGTGCACCATCAATAGATGCAGCATGCCATGAGCAGCCTCATAACCAATTGTCATTTACTCTGTAACATAGCTCCCAACTTTAGCATAAAATTTATATACTGATCAAAAAAAAATTGAGAATATTTACTGATCAATATTCTGATGCCGCTAAATCAAGATATACTACCAAAACTAAGAAGCTTTCATTTGATAACCATTATACTGTAAATAGAACTAAATTAATTAAGCGCAGTGTAAGCCATATGTTAATTACTTTCAATTTCTATGCACTAGTAGTCTAGTGCTTGCATGAATCAAGATGTATTTTCAGGAGTACACTAGCCATCGACTAAAATTACATTGCATGCAAATCAACATTTGTATATTTTAGGTAGAATTAGTCATGGACTCATTGTGGTGTTACCTACTTGCAAGCTTCAAGCAGCAGGGGTACTTCTTGCAATATTGTGCGAGCGGCTGGTCGGAGTTGTGACCATCGCGAAACTAATGGCGACCAACGAGAATTCACCGGTGTGCGCCGGTTGGCCGGAGGATGACTGTTTGATCGCCTCACCTCCTAGGGCTGGAGACGGCGCCGTCTGGTAGCTACTACGTTTTGTGGAAAGTGGAAACTGCCAACCCAGATTGTGTACGTGCCAACTGGGACGATTCACCTCGTACGAAGTAATCACATGACTGACGGCTGGGCGTATGTCGTAGGGGGCTTGCTGCACCGGAGGGATAAAGCGGTCACATGTAATACAGGTAATTCGGCGTTTACGGTTTCTCTGCACTGGAAACCAACAAACAACTGAACACCAAGCAGTGGCCGGGTTTTAAACCAAACTGAAACACCGAAAACCGATTTAACTCACAGTTCGGTTAAAATGGTTCGGTTCAGTCTCGGTTTTTGGTTGGAAAATGACCATCCCTAAGCAGACTACATACTAATAAAAAAGGCAAACTATACCAAGCTAAGTGACAATTGTATATAGTTGTAAACTGTATAGTTCATACAGTAAAAAAAACTTTATGTAGTTATAATATATATGGTATCGTGAATATCAGATGCATGGCAACGACCCCTCATTGGTTTTGGCACACCATCTAACGTTACAAAGCCTCAATTTCCCCTTCTATATAGTGAGATGTAACATGTGCTGTTGCTACTATGATTCGTGGTCAAGATTTTGTAAATTCTCCAATACATGTTTAGCAAGGCACAACATTGTGTGAGTTGGTTGTGTTGGTTATCTTTTGTTGGTTGAAGGCATCAATTGGTGGTCACATGCGTTGGAACATATCTGTCAGTTTGGGAAATCCAGCAGAGAAATGTTTGTAATCCTTAAAACATATGGATGATGACATGACATCTAACTCATTCTTGGTTAATCAATAATCATAATGACTCCAATGTGCCTATCTGTATAGAGGGCTCTCCTAACAATTCAAGATAATACAATGAACTTCACATGATCTTTCGTAGGAATATCATAAATTCATAATATGATGTCCCTATCTATTTAATTTTAGAAACAAAAAGCATCATGTGCAAGAACTGAAGGCCAAAGCCTTCATTAATTAAGAATAATAAGCTAGTAGAGTCACTCATCCAGGCTAGGAACTTTGTCAAGTGATTTGTGGCTTGGGTTGGGGTGTTTATAAACTGTACAACATTTTTATTACATGTATCAACCAAGAAGGATACAATCTCAATAACATATACTATCCCTAATGGGGGAAAAAGCAGAATTAAGGTGTACTGCAAGTGCATCGTGAAAATTACATCCAAATACCATCTTATATCGTATGTAATTATAACTATCATATAACCATAGGGCAATTGCAACTTTCACAGGACTGGTCATCAAACAGCTGAATACGTCTGGTTTGTGCATTTGCTAAAAAAGCAACAAATTATGAAGAGACTCACTTCAACCTTATAGAAACAGTCGAATTGGAATGTGACCAATTTACACTAGAAAATACACTGAAATATGATACCAGAACACAATGGCTCCAATTAACAACCTAGGTGCAGTTTCGTATGAAGACAAGATATATCCTATTTAGGTGCTTGCAAACAAAACAATACAAAGTAATGGACGCTGATCAGACGAGTAAATTAATTGCAAATATCTGTAAGATCCACCTTGGACATTGAAGGAATAAGCATTCGACTAAACCACATGAACATTGAGTTAATAGGAAAACGTCTAAAGAGCATCTAGTTTATAACTGCAATGATATGATACAGGCTTATAGAGGCTGTTTGGATTGGAGCCAAGAGCAGCCCAGCCAAAAGTTGGTCGTTGACCAGGCATGGGCGCGCGTTTGGATGAGGGCCAATTAATTGGCTCCCCCTGACCGCGTTAGCTTCGTCAGTTCAGTTTTCCGCCAACTTTCGGGCGAGTTGCTGGCGGCAGAATTCTGCGCCAAATTTTTGGCACGCCCACGGTTGGCAGGGCTAGCTAGGGCAGCATCCACACACACCCATATAATTGCAGGCACGGCGTGTGGAAACTAACATGTGATCTCCAATCCTATATCCTACATACCTACGAGAGTGATCCCCACTACTTCTATTTATCTCAACATGCAACTATGTCACCTCAACATGCAACAATGCATGGGAAAGTGGCAACCTCAACATGCTACCATGCATGGGAAAAGATCCGCTCCGCTCTTTATATTCCATACATAAATATCTTATACATCTATAAAATAATCAAATATTCATGTTCCAACTTATTTCAAAATATATATAGCAAACAATTCCCGCAACATCGTGTGGGGTATCATCTAGTAACTACAATTTCAAAGCTTACAAATTTTATGTGCTTCCAAATCGCTCAATATATGTCACAAACAAGTGTGAAGACATAAATAATTCCTATTATTTCTCAATCTGATCTGCATTTAGCCACATTGTCGACAATATTGATGTCAACCAAAATAAGCTCTAAAATATAATCCATTAGAGAAGGCAGCCCTTGCTCCAGCCAATCACTTCGACAGTCTCGAAGTTAATCTCTTCTACAACCTACATAAATATCTTATACATCTATAAAATAATCAAATATTCATGTTCCAACTTATTTCAAAATATATATAGCAAACAATTCCCACAACATCGTGTGGGGTATCATCTAGTAACTACAATTTCAAAGCTTACAAATTTTATGTGCTTCCAAATCGCTCAATATATGTCACAAACAAGTGTGAAGACATAAATAATTCCTATTATTTCTCAATCTGATCTGCATTTAGCCACATCGTCGACAATATTGATGTCAACCAAAATAAGCTCTAAAATATAATCCATTAGAGAAGGCAGCCCTTGCTCCAGCCAACCACTTCGACAGTCTCGAAGTTAATCTCTTCTACAACCTTAGCAAGGTGCCAAATTAAGACGGACATGCATGTACATAAAAAACCACACACATGCAGAAGAAGCTTAAAAGGGCCAAATCACCTGATCATCGTCCGGCGGAAAAGCTTTATTACTGATGTCGTTGCTCCCGCTGCCGCTACTCCCACTCGCTTTCACCTGCATACAACCACACGCATGCACGCACAGAAACAACATAAGGAAAGACTACAAAAGGATGCCTCCCTTTAACCCATCCAAGAACCACCAAACCCCCATCAACATCACAAAAACCAGATCGAAAGCACACGAAAATCCCCCAAAAGGCAAAAACAAAAAAAGACGAGCATAATAACGAGAACCTTAATACTAAACCCAGCCCCAAAATACCCACCCTATTCTTCTTCTTTCGCGCCGGGTGGTTGAACTTGCACTTCATCCCGAAGCGGCAAGTTCCGAACTTCAAGTAGTAAGTACAATCCGGCTCCGCGTGACGCTGCGGAAACCGAGGCCTCGAATCCGCTGTCGCCACCGGCTGCACTTTTCCTCCAGTGATCTCTCCGGTGATCTCATCGCTTCCGGCGATTCCGAGGACGGCATCATCGCCCCATCCCGAAGGCTTGGGTAGCTCGTCAGAGATTGCGAGGTCTGCTAACTGGCTCTCGATCTCCGCGACATTCCGAGCACCGGAGGAAGTGGAGGAGGGGGAGATCGAGGCGATCAGGTCTGCATCGAGGTTCGATTTTGGAGGGGCCTTCGCGTCGGCGTCCGCCATTGGCCTCCTTGGAGAAAGACGGTGACAGCGACGAGAGCAGGTGGGGGGAGGGCGGGGGGCGGGGGGGAGGGGGGGGGGGGGGGGGGGACTTAAAGGGCGTATCTTAATTTTTCATTTTTCCGTCTTGCTAGTCTCGCTTTTATTGCTCTTATAAGGGGCAACGCTAGATGCCGGTCGACTGGATTTCGGCCGATCGCCGCGTGTGCGTTGGATTGGCATGTGCAGAATCACTCGATCTATCTCGTTAGTCATCCTTGTCCTCCCCACATGCGAGCAAGAGGAAGAAAAAAAGGGAAGATGGCTAGATGTCAGACGCCCACTGCCGTCTGAAAGATTGCCTCCCCACGCAGCTCGTGGTCGTCTTCGGAAGCAAGCTCAGTGGTTGTCTTTGGGAGCAGCTCGTGCGGCCCCGTCGCAGGTCTTGGGCACCCACGTGGTTGCAGCTTCTTCGTTGGTTGGGACGCAACTCCACCGCCGGGGGTTGCAGCTTTTTTGCTGTTGGTCGCAACTCCGTTGATGGAGGTTGCATCTTCTCCCATCGACAGCCCCAGCATCGTGTCACATCGTTCTCAGCACCGTGACGAGCATGGTGTCGTCGTGTCGCTTCCAGCATTTTGCGTCGCTCATAGAAGCACGCCACGGTGTCGGTTACAGCAAAAATGTCACTTTGCAGCTCTCGTCGTGCCCGTCGCCATAGCCAGTTGCAGCAAAGATGGGTGTCGGTTCCAGCATCTGGACATCGCAGTTGCAGCTCGTGGCCGAGCTGGTTCCAACATCTCGCACCGCCTCCATTGCATCACAACATCGCACCCATTGTAGCATCACCCCTCGCCGGATGTAGCTCTGGCCGAGTCGGTTCCAACATCTAGCACTGGTCGCCGCGTTCTCGGACACCATGCGTTCCGCCATCATCCATCCTTGAAAGCTTCCGGGGTGGCTTGATACGTCTCCATCGTATCTACTTTTCCAAATGCTTTTGCTCTTGTTTTGACCTCTAATGTGCATGATTTGAATGAAACTAACCCGGCCTGACGTTGTTTTCAGCAGAACTATCATGGTGTTGTTTTTGTGCAGAAATATAAAGTTATCGGAATTAGACGAAACTTACGGAGATTTTTTGTGGAATATATAAAAAATACCGGTGTCAACAAGTACTAGAGGGGGCCCACCCAGGGCCCACAAAGCCCAGGGGACGCCCCCTAGGGCACGCCGGCCAGGCTTGTGGGACCCCTGGCAGTCGTCCTGACCTAATTCCAAGCCTATAAGTTCTGTCTTCTCAACAAAAAAAATCAGAGAAAGTTTCATCGCATTTTACGATACGGAGCCGCCGACACCTCATGTTCTTCATCGGGAGACCTAATCTGGAGTCCGTTCGTGGCTTCGGAGAGGGAGATTCGCCACCATCGTCATCACCAACCCTTCTCCATCAACAATTTCATGATGCTCACAATCATGTGTGAGTAATTCCTTTGTAGGCACATGATGGAAATATGCCCTAGAGGCAATAATAAAGTTGTTATTATTTTATATTTTCTTGTTCATGATAAAGGTTTATTATTCATGCTAGAATTGTATTGACCGGAAACTTAAATACATGTGTGAATACATAAACAAATACCGTGTCCCTAGTGAGCCTCTACTAGACTAGCTCGTTGATCAAAGATGGTTAAGGTTTCCTAACCATAGACATGAGTTGTCATTTGATAACGGGATCACATCATTAGGAGAATGATGTGATGGACAAGACCCTTCCGTTAGCTTAGCATATGATCGTTCTGTTTATTGCTACTGCTTTCTTGAATGTCAAATACATGTTCCTCAGACCATGAGATCATGCAACTCCCGGATACCGGAGGAATACCTTGTGTGCTATCAAATGTCACAACGTAACTGGGTGATCATAAAGATGCTCTACAGGTATCTCCGAAGGTGTCCGTTGAGTTGGCATGGATCGAGACTGGAATTTGTCACTCCGTGTTTCGGAGAGGTATCTCTGGGCCCTCTCGGTAATGCACATCATAAGAAGCTTGCAAGCAAAGTGACTAAGGAGTTAGTTACGGGATGATGTATTACGGAACGAGTAAAGAGACTTGCCGGTAACGAGATTGAACTAGGTATGGAGATACCGACGATCGAATCTCGGGCAAGTAACATACCGACGGACAAAGGGAATTACGTATGTTGTCATTGCGGTTCGACCGATAAGATCTTCTTGGAATATGTAGGAACCAATATGAGCATCCAGGTTCCGCTATTGGTTATTGACCGGAGAGGCGTCTCAGTCATGTCTACATCATTCCCGAACCCGTAGGGTCCGCACGCTTAACGTTCGTTGACGATATAGTGTTATATGAGTTATGTGAATTGGTAACCGAATATTGTTCGGAGTCCCGGATGAGATCCCGGACATCACGAGGAGTCTCGGAACGGTCGAGAGGTAAAGATTTATATATGGGAAGTCATATTTTGGGTTCCGGAAAAAGGTGCAGTTTTTTCGGTATTGTACCGGGAAGCTTCCAGAAGGTTCCGGAGGATTCCGGAGGGGTCCGGAAGTCCACAAGTGGGTCCACCACGTCCCAAGGGCTGGCATGGGCTAAGGGGAGACGCCCTGGCCTTATTGGGCCAGGCGCACCAAGTTCTCAAAAGCCCACGCAACTAGGGAAGGAAAAAGGAAGAGTCCTAGTAGGAATAGGATTGGACTTTGGAGTCCAAGTCCACGTGTGTACTATTCACGGTTACTGTTCACATGACACTATTCCTTCTTCTCCAAGCCCCTACACATATATAAATAGAGGAGAGGAGGTGCCCCAAAGGGACACAACATTGTCTTAGCCGTGTGCGGCGCCCCCCTCCACAGTTCCGTCCCTCGGTCATATTTTCGCAGTGCTTGGGCGAAGCCCTGCAGAGATAGCATCACCATCACCGTCACCACGCCGTCGTGCTGCCGGAACTCATCCACTACCTCGCCGTCTTGCTGGATCAAGAAGTCGAGGACGTCACCGAGCTGAACGTGTGCTGAACGCGGAGGTGTCGTACGTTCGGTACTCGGTTGGTTGGATCGTGAAGTTGTTCGACGACATCAACCGCGTTGTTCTAACGCTTCCGCTTACGGTCTACGAGGGTACGTAGACACACTCCCCTCTCATAGCTATGCATCTCCATGGATAGATCTTGCGTGTGCGTAGAATTTTTTTTGTTTTCCATGCAACGTTCCCCAACAGCACACTGAAGGTGGATGGAGATGGATGAGATTTCTTATGTAATCGTGTCAATTTGTTAGGGCTTGATTCCTAGTATCCACTATGTTCTGAGATTGATGTTGTTGTGACTTTGTTATGCTTAATGCTTGTCACTAGGGCCCGAGTGTCATGATTTCAGATCTGAACATATATGCTTTCATGAATATATTTGAGATGTTGATCTTACCTGCAAGTTGTATGCACCTGTTATTGTTCTGAACCTTAGACCCCCAAGGTGACCATGAATTGGGATATCGACGGGGATGTCTTTAACTTGAGGAGTTTATGTATTCACTATGTGTTAATGCTTTGTTCCGGTTCTATATTAAAAAGGAGCGCCTTAATTACCCTTAGTTTCCATTAGGACCCCGTTGCCACATGAGGGTAGGACAAAAGGTGTTATGCAAGTTCTTATCGCAAGCACGTATGACTATATACGGAATATATGCCAACATATAATTGATGAATTGGAGCTATTGTGTGTCACTCCAGGTTGTGACAATTACATATTGAATCTCATCTGAATATCCATCGTTACTCCATGCCTACGCTTTAATACTATTGTCTTTGCTCAAGTTACTACTGCTGCTCTGTTTGCTACAAAATTGTTACTGCTGCGGTTACATTGTTACCACTGCTATCACTACTATCATATTATTGTGCTACTAATAAATTGATGCAAGGAAGTGATTCTCACGTGTGGTTGAATTGACAACTCAACTGCTAAGGCTTATAAATATTCTTTGACTCCCCTTGTGCTGAATCAATAAATTTTGATGAAATACTACCCTCAAAAACTGTTGCGATCCCTTATACTTGTGGGTCATCAAGACTATTTACTGGCGTCGTTGCCGGGGAGTATAGCTTTATTTATTAAGTTCACTTGGGAGTTAATTATTTGCTGCAATTTATCTTTACTATGAAGAACCTTTGAGACTCTGAGACCAAGATCATGCCCTCAAAGACGAGGGGAGGTAAGGAACTGCCAACTAGCTCTATGCTACTTGTAGACTGCGTTGGTATTTCCCGAAGAGGAGAGGATGATGCAGTATAGTAGAGATAAATATTTTCCTCAGTTAAGAACCAAGGTTATAAATCCAGTAGGAGAACCAAGCAAAATTCCGTTAAGCGCACCTGCACACACAAGAGCAAACACTTGCACCCAACGCAAATAAGAGGGTTGTCAATCCTCTTAGCGGTTATTTGCAAGGATTAAATCTTATAGAGGTAAATAGATAAACTAAAATACTAATTGAAAAAAAAGTAAATAAATTGCAGCAAGGTATTTTTAGGTTTTTTATATATGATAAAGTAGACCCGGGGGTCATAGTTTTCACTAGAGGCTTCTCTCTCGAACACATAGCATACGGTGGGTAAACAAATTACTGTTGGGTAATTGATAGAAAAGCAAATAATTATGACGGATTCATGGCAATGATCATGTATATAGGCATCACGTCCGAGACAAGTAGACCGACTCCTGCCTGCATCTACTTCTATTACTCCACCCATCGACCGCTATCCAGCATGCATCTAGGGTATTAAGTATGAAACAGAGTAACGCCTTAAGCAAGATGACATGATGTAAACAAAGTAAACTCAAACAATATGATTAAATCCCATCTTTTTATCCTTAATGGCAACAATACAAATACGTGTCATGTCCCCTTCTGTCACTGGGATTGAGCACCGCAAGATTGAACCCATCACAAAGCACCTCTCCCATTGCAAGACAAATCAATCTAGTAGGCCAAACCAAATTGATAGATCGGAGAGAAATACAAAGCTATAATAATCATGCATAAAAGAGTTCAGAGAAGACTCAAATATTTCTCATGAATAATCTGATCATAAACTCACAATTCATCGGATCCCAACAAACATACCGCAAAAGAAGATTACATCGGATAGAACTCCAAGAACATCGAGGAGAACATGGTATTGAAGATCAAAGAGAGAGAAGAAGCCATCTAGCTACTAGCTATGGATCCGTAGTGATGCGGAGCATCCTACGGACATCACCATGTCAAGAGCCCGTTTGGCAAGTGACACGTGCGACATCTACTCCACATACACAAAGGTGAATCATCTCCTTTACGTGTGTTCACTTGACCCCTTCGAGGATGGTATACTACTTGACACTCCACTCGTGTGCATACATAGGTATTGTCGGAGCACCACGGACGAGGAGGAGGAGTGCCAGCGCACGTGTACAACTACACCGTCCGCGAGGGAAGCTTGGAAGAGAAGGAAGAAGAAGCATGGACAAGCTTCTGGAATGCCCGGAACTTCCAGCCTCCATCCCGGAACCTCCGGCCAGCCCAAAACTTCCGGCCCCTGGCGATCCAGACGACCCCGGACGTGCAAAGTCTCTGTCCAGCCCGGACCCTGCCCGGAAGCTACCCGGAACCTCCGGCCCCCGGAACTTCCGGCCCCCGGACTCCAGCCCCGCTCACGCCGTGCCAACTTTCGGCTTACACCGGAACTTGCCCGAAACTTCCGGAGCCCGGAACTTCCGGCCTGCCTGCGCGCAGTGACTCTGGGCCGAGGCCCATGTACCCCTCCGTCCACCTAGACTATAAATACTCGTCTCCTACCTCCGTTTTAGGGTTAGCAAATAGGATAGCTCATTTCTAGGTGAGCTTTGCTCCTTTACCACTCCTCCTCTTGAGAGAGAGAGAGAGACCACTCCATTGGAGTTCAAGACCTCCATTGGAGAAGATCCCAAAGGATTCAAGACCCCCATCGTGGGAAGATCCATCTCGGATTCAAGACCTCAACTCCTCACGGATTGGGATGAACTAGCTACCGTTTGTATCGTCCTTTGTTGACTTTGGATCGTGAATCTCTCCGTGTGTATGTGGATTTAGCACATGTGTGATTGTGTCTTGTCTATTTGAGTGTTTCCTCTCGTTTTCCCCTCTCGTGTTCTTCGTGTTCTTCGTGGGATCCGCTCCAAATGTGAAAGATCGACACCATTAGGGTTCCACCCTACATCATCTTGGTACCATGAGCCACGTTGATCACGAATTTGGAGTCCTACCCCCCTCTTTCTAGCCTAATTTTGTTTGTTTTTGTCCTAATTCGAAAATCCCCACAAAAAATAGCCATACCAATTTTTTTTTGTGATTTGTTGGTTGGATGATGTTTTGTTGATTTTGATCCATGGATTCGTTGTGTTTCAAGTGGATCTAGCCTTCCCCATCTTTTCCCCCATCTCCTTCCACGAAATCTTCTCAATTTTGCCCCGGGAAATCGTGTTTTTCCGCCCCCGTTCTCAGATCTGGAATTTAGGGTTCGTCCCGGAAGAAATTCCACGACCCCCGAAACTTCCGTCCTCACCCCGGAACTTCCGGGCTAAACTGAAAGTTTACCCCAAAATCCCCCAGTTTCCCCCACACGTCTCCCGCGACCCCCGGAACTTCCGGCAACCCCCCGGAACTTCCGGAGCCCGGAACTTCCGGCCCTACCCCGAAACTTCCGGCCTAACCAGAAACTTTACACAAAATTTCAGCATCGCCCTTCTTCACCATTTTCATCACAACTTTTCGCTCCGAACTCCGATTTGAGTGTTCTTTGGCTCGTTTTGAAGCTATCGACGTGCCCGAGGTCCTCACCTTGGTTTCACCACCATTTGACTCCATAAATTTTTTGGAACTTTGGCATCTTTGCCTAGGGCCTCCACCATATCATCCGCTATTCCATCATAGCCTTCCGCAACCTAACCCATTTTTGTTCCCATAGCATTTGTGGTTGCTTGAGTAGTGATTCGAGTCTCCTAAGGTGTTTCGGCTACTTAGGGACGGTTACTACTTCATCCACCATAACTTCCACATGCCCGCCCACCATCCTCTTCCGCCACCTTACCCCATTTTGACCGGGTTTCCACCAATACTTCTGCAACCACCACCACTAATCCGCTACCACCATTTGACATTTGCGTTTGAGATTTTGAGTTCGCGGTTTTTCCGTTTCCTAAGGTGTTTCGGCTAATTAGGAACGGTTCGACATCGAGAACACCGCCACTCATCATCGCCACGAGGTCGTCATCGACATTGACCACTTCATCATTTTGACACCGCAACCGTAAGCAGGAACGGTAACCTCGACGACACCATTGTATATTCCCCTTGCCATTGCATTGTTAACCCCTAGCCCATTTTGCGTCACTTGCCTATCGAGACTAGCCATTGAGTATTGCCGGCAACGTTACTTGTGTAGCATACTTGGGATAGAAAGTCGATACGTTTTGTCTTCCCTAGGGTGTGCACAAGTGTCGTATCCGCCTATTTGAGCAATCGTGCTAGCGTCTCTCTTGAGTTGTGCAACACGAGCGTTTTCTGTGGATTCCACATTTTGTTGCTCATTCTTTGGTTGCATGACCCCATTTATCTATCCGTGTGTGCGTTTCCGTGTGCCATTCATTGCTATTGGTCTACTTGTTTCATTAGCGAATTTGTGAATCTCTTTCAACATTATTGACTCTTACTAACAATTGCATCAAATTTTTGTGCCACTATCCTCACCAAGCTACTCCATAAGCTTTACTTGTGTAGGTGTGAGAATAGACAAGATCCGGTACCAATTGTGCTACTTCCATAATACATTATTGAGTGATCATTGATCCATCTTCAACGTTGGATAAGGTACATTTGGTCTAGTTCTTTCCTTTCTTCCACTCACATTTTTGCTTGAGCATGATGGATGGGCAAAGCACATCTAGTTCGGTCTACACTAACAACGACGAGTTCGATGCCACGAAAAACTCCATCGACGCCAAGATGCAAGCTCACAAGGAGGAGCTCATAGCCCTCATAAAGACCGCCAAGAGGTCTCCCTCATCTTCGAGAAGACGCTCAAGTGCACATGCTTCCGAGCTACCATCTCCGGCAAGGTCACATCGGCATCGACACCATCATCGACGAGAACGTGAAGGTCAAGAGCTCAACACCAACCACCGCTCCACGACTTCACCATCTACCTTGGCATCTTCGCCAAGTGACTTCAAGGCATCTTCGCCTTTGGACATACGGCATCTTCGCCAACAAGCACCTCAAGATTACGCTCAAGAGAAGCTCCCCAAGCTCAAGTCCGCGACTTCCACGAGCTACTACGACCTCGACACCGACCACGAGCTTCCTTTCTATGGGACTCAAGACCCCGAGGAGTATCTCGAGTGGGAGCGCAAGATGGACGACTACCTCAAGCTACATCAAGTCCCCTCCGAAGATCAAGTGAAGTGTGCCACAAGTACCTTCCACGACTACGCGTCGACATGGTGGCTTCACACACCTTCGAAGAGCTACAACATGAGTTGGCCTAAGACGAAGAAAGTGATGTGGCGAGAATTTGTGCCTTTCACCTACACGGAATATCTTCAATGCCAATTGGAGAACACCATCCAAGGATACAAGTCCCTCGACGAGTACTTCATGGAGATGAAGAAAGCCTTGCGACGAGCCGGCGTGGACGACCCCGCTTGGATGAAGTTCTACTTCATGATGGGATTGAACAACGACATCTCCAAGACTATCTTCCTTGACAACTACGAGTCCCTCGACGACATCTACTTTGGTGCTCTCAAGGCGGAACAAGAACACATGAAGGCCAAGGTTTCTCCCCCCCAAGCACACTTCGAGAAGGCCACAAGCTCCAAGACGGCGAGCATGAGGATAGTACCACCATGATGTCCAAGCCCAACGAGCTCCAAGACGACGCTCCCAAGTTCGACTTCACCGTCATCCCTCTTTGTGGCATTGACGATGCCGAGTCTACCACGACTCTTTTTGAAGACGACGCGGCAACGACTACGACTACGGAGCCTCTCAAGGAACAAGATTTGGAGGCGAGCGACAAGGTGGCGAGCAAGGATGATGCTTCCATCTTTGGAGGCGAGAGTGATGATGTGCCATCTTCGGCCTTCATCCACGGCGACGGCGATAATGACTTAAGTGACTTATGCCACCATATTGAGAGTGAGAGTGACTTCACCACTAGCCCCATATATGATGAGATGACCCGATTCCCATGTGAGGAGAGCCACCACCACCACCACTTGAGTGATTTGAGTGACTCCACCATATGTGACATTGAGTGCACCTATTTTGAGGGAGTGAGTGAGCCACCACCTAGAGAGAGTGAGGTAGTTGACAGGGCATGTGAGGCCATTTCGATTTCTAACAACTTAACCTCTACCTCTATTGTGTCTTCTCATTTGGTGCTAGGTCCCATATATGATGACGCGCCTTCCCTCGACGACTTCATCCTTCCTTTGGACAAGACGATGGCCATGGTGGACTATGATACACCCCCCACATGGTTCCATCACGATGATGATGACCACGAGTTGGTCCTTGCCACCTCACCTACACCACATGAGGAGAATGAAAAAGGTAACATAGGTGAAGGTGATGCTCTTGTCCCACTAGCGGACATTCTTGACATTGATTGCTTGCATGATGTCGATCCTCCTATTGACATGCTTCTTGCTAGTATGATTTCCCCATGCGACGATTTACCCATTTATGATGAGTTTGATGATTGCCATGAGGAGTCTATTAGTTGTGATGCCATGTTGCATAGGATTTCTTGTGATAATTTTCTTGGTCACATCATGTTTGCAACCCCTCTTGACTTGTCATATGCTATGAATGAGATCTCCCATATATCATATTTGCAATCTCATCGTAGTGACTATGCATATTCCATTCAAATAAACCCAATTTGCACATATGGCATAGATGACAAGCCCATGGTTATTGGCATTTGTTTTTCTTGTGATGATATTGATATGCTTCCTTTGCATCATTGTTCATATATGCCATGCCATGACCACCTAGCTTCGGACATGCATTATTTGCCATGTTGTCAATTTTCTCCATATGATGTTTTCGCTATTGCTCATGAGGAGACCCCCATAGTTTCCTCATACATGTTTGGAGATTTTGATCACTCCCATCCATTGCATGATCCTCATAATTATGTGCACAATATGCTCCCCATGAATAATGCTATTGTTGTGCCACATACTTGCATGCTCAATTTGTGTCCCCATCGTATTATACATAACAACTATTCTTTCATGATGGATGACATGTTTCTATACCATGCCTCAAATTTCTTTGAGCATTGCTTGTTTTGTGCTAACTCTCACGTGCACATACACATCATGATGGATGATGTGTACATTTACCACGCACACACTTTCTTTCGCTTGTGCCTTTCTTGTGTAGGTCATCACACTTACTCGTCAACCTCGCAAGCGCATGAGTTGACGAAACGAGCTCTAGAGAGCAATGAAGATGTGCGCCAACATGGAGTTCTTACCCTCCACCCACCCTCTACGCGACGAGCCTTTGCGCATTTCTTCTATATGGCCCTCACATGGTTATGGGTTATTGTCCATTATATATCATTTGCCCATATTGCCATGTTCACTTTGCATGATATGCTCATTTCCATTTGGATGACATGCTTTGGTGACCCATGCTTTGCATTACACATGATCCATGATTCTAGCACTTGTATGTGTATTTGCATGCTTGGTAGAGATATCCCTTGTTATTGCCATGTTTGCTATGTATCCCATGCCTATGATGATACTTTGATCATGTTTCGCTTTCGTGCTCGTGATATGTCATGTGCATTGCCTAGGCCTACTATTTGCTCACATGACATGATCGCCATGATTTCCTCTAGTGCGTTACATATTCGCTCCACTAGTTTGCACGACATGATTACTACGATTGCTTGCCTTGTTGCATCACCGATGATACATACTTGCTCGTTTCATGTGGTTGATGACAACCATTGCCTTGCTTTACACATGATTGCTATTGAATATTTTCCAATTGCTCCATATGTTGCCTCTCGCATGCTAGATGATTTGCCATGTATTGAGTGCAACAATGCTTTTAGTCTTGCTAATGAGATTGACCCCATAGCTTTCTTCCATATGTTTGGAGCTTTTGCCATCTTTCATGTGCAGCATGCTTGTCTTCCTTCTTTGCACCATATGCCTAGTGCCATGAATATATCCATTGTTGCATCATATTATTCATGCACTTTTGCTTCTAATGGTTATGTGCAAGAGAAGAGAACCATCATGATGGATGATGTGTTTATCTACCGTGCACATGCGTTCTTTGCTTGGTTGTGTGCATGTGTAGGATCCTTCGACATCGTGTCAACGTCCACTTCCCGTGAGTTGACCATTCAAGCTCTTGAGAGCGAGCCACTTTCGACCGGCGCGATTCTACATCACATTTCCTACCACTTCGGCATTGTGAAGGACGCACAAGGACATACTTTTGAGGTGATATCCTTCTCTTTTGAGAATCCCGACACCATGAGCATGCATATTGTGTGGAGCATACTTCATGTGTTGCTTGCACTATGACACATTGCACACATGCTAGAGATTTTATTTTGACTTGTCATTGCCACATTGCCATGCCTCATGATATATATGTCTTGTGTGTTGCATCGAACATGATTATCCCATGCTATTTCCATGTGCTTGATTGCAACAATGTCATTTCTTCACATATGCCATGTCCCATTGATTGCTACATGCTTGACTTGATTGCCTCACACATGATGAACACTTGCTATTTCCATTGTGTCGAGTGCCACACTATCTTCACTACACCATGTGCACATTATGCTTGGTTTGTCTTGCACTTGACCCATGTGTTTAGACACTTCATTTTATTTGGTGTTGTGAATGATTCCTATGCCTACCATAGACCTTTTGTTGAGCACCTTGTGCATGATTGCTATGACATTGAGGTAAATGCTTGTTCATTTGTCACACACATTAGCATCCTCACCTCACCTTTGCATGATTGTTTCCATGATGACTTTGCTTGTGCTTAATTAATATGCTTACATGCCATGTCTCACTTCTTTGTCAAACCATATGCTATGCTTGATGACTACACTTGTTGGGTGAATCACCACTTGAATGTTTGGTTTTGCACTAACGCTAACCACATTTGTTTTTCCAAGTGTTTGTTGTCCTTGCTCCTTTTGAAGGAATCACAAGACGGTGCGACATTGGAGAGTGACCATTTCGAGCTTCAAGATGAAGAGTACTTGTTGATCGTCCACTTCTACACGGCGAAGCCATCTCTTTCCCATGGTGATTTGGTTTTTGATCCGAGGTCGGATCTTTCCCAAGGGGGGGGGAGATGATGCGGAGCATCCTACGGACATCACCATGTCAAGAGCCCGTTTGGCAAGTGACACGTGCGACATCTACTCCACATACACAAAGGTGAATCATCTCCTTTACGTGTGTTCACTTGACCCCTTCGAGGATGGTATACTACTTGACACTCCACTCGTGTGCATACATAGTATTGTCGGAGCACCACGGACGAGGAGGAGGAGTGCCAGCGCACGTGTGCAACTACACCGCCCGCGAGGGAAGCTTGGAAGAGAAGGAAGAAGAAGCATGGACAAGCTTCTGGAAAGCCCGAAACTTCCGGCCTCCATCCCGGAACCTCCGGCCCCCGGAACTTCTGGCCAGCCCGGAACTTCCGGCCCCTGGCGATCCAGACGACCCCGGACATGCAAAGTCTCTGTCCAGCCCGGACCCTGCCCGGAAGCTACCCGGAACCTCCGGCCCTCGGAACTTCCGGCCATCCCGGAACTTCCGCCCCCCGGACTCCAGCCCCGCTCACGCCGTGCCAACTTTCGGCTTACACCGGAACTTGCCCGGAACTTCCGGCCCTGGCCGAAACTTCTGGCCTGCCTGCGCGCAGTGACTCTGGGCCGAGTCCCATGTACCCCTCCGTCCACCTAGACTATAAATACTCGTCTCCTACCTCCGTTTTAGGGTTAGCAAATAGGATAGCTCATTTCTAGGTGAGCTTTGCTCCTTTACCACTCCTCCTCTTGAGAGAGAGAGAGAGAGACCACTCCATTGGAGTTCAAGACCTCCATTGGAGAAGATCCCAAGGGATTCAAGACCCCCATCGTGGGAAGATCCATCTCGGATTCAAGACCTCAACTCCTCACGGATTGGGATGAACTAGCTACCGTTTGTATCGTCCTTTGTTGACTTTGGATCATGAATCTCTCCGTGTGTATGTGGATTTAGCACATGTGTGATTGTGTCTTGTCTATTTGAGTGTTTCCTCTCGTTTTCCCCTCTCGTTTTCTTCGTGTTCTTCGCGGGATCCGCTCCAATCGTGAAAGATCGACACCATTAGGGTTCCACCCTACATCACGTAGGTCTGTGGTAAACTACTCACACATCATCGGAAGGGCAGCAAGGTTGATGAAGAAACCCTCCGTGATCGATTCCCCCTCCGGCAGAGTACCGGAAAAGGCCTCCAAATGGGATCGCGGAAGAACAGAGGCTTGCGGCAGCGGAAAGGTTTTCTCTTCTGTCTTTTTGGTATATGGGGAATATTTGAGAATTTATAGCGTTGAAATTAGGTCAGGAGGGGCAATGAGGGGCCCACAAGCCTGGGGGCGCGCCCTCCAGGCTTGTCGTCTCCTCGTGGCTCTTCTGGTCTTCTCCCAAAGCTTCGTGGGTCTCTTCTGGTCCAGAAAAAATTAATCCAAAGTTTTTTTCTTGTTTGGACACTTTTTGATAATGATTTTCTGAAAAGGCAAAAACAAGCAGAAAACAGCAACTGGCACTGGGCACTGGGTTAATAGGTTAGTCCCAAAAAATGATATATAATGGCATATAATTGCATATAAAACATTCAAGATTGATACTATAATAGCATGGAACAATCAAAAATTATAGATACGTTGGAGACGTATCAAGCATCCCCAAGCTTAATTCCTGCTCGTCCTCGAGTAGGTAAATGATAAAAACAGAATTTTTTATATGGAATGCTACCTATCATGTTTCATCATATAATCTCTCTCTTACGGTATGAATAATAAGATCCGAATGATTCAAAGCAATAGTCTATAATTTGATATAAAGACATCAATACTCAGGCATACTAATAAACAACCATGTCTTTCAAAATAAAAATGCTAAAGAACGTTATCCCTACAAAATCATATAATCCTGTCATGCTCCATCTTCTTAACACAAAATATTTATCATGAACAACCCCGGTTTTAGCCAAGCAATTGGTTCATACTTTTTAACGCGCTTCAGCTTTTTCAACCCCCATGAAATACATGAGCGCAAGCCATGGATGTAGCACTATGGGTGGAATAGAGTGTGGTGGTAGAGATAAATAAAAGAAGTCAAAAATAAGAAGATAGTCTCACATCAACGAGGCTAATCAACGGGCTATGGAGATGCCCATCAATCGATGTCAATGCGAGGAGTAGGGATTGCCATGCAACGGATGCACTAAGAGCTATAAGTGTATGAAAGCTCAATCATGAAAACTAAGTGGGTGTGCATCCAACTTGCTTGCTCATGAAGACCTCGGGCATTTGAGTAAGCCCATCATCGGAATATACAAGCCAAGTTCTATAATGAAAAATTCCCACTAGTATATGAAAGTGACAAAATAGGAGACTCTCTATATGAAAAACGTGGTGCTACTCTGAAGCACAAGTGTGGAAAAAGGATAGTAACATTGCCCCTTCTCTCTTTTTCTCTCATTTTTTTTTCATGGCTCTTTTTGGCCTCTTTTTTTCTTTTCCCCTTTTTTTCGTCCGGAGTCTCATCCCGACTTGTGGGGGAATCATGGTCTCTATCATCCTTTCCTCACCGGGACAATGCTCTAATAATGATGATCATCATACTTTTAATTACTTATAACTCAATATTACAACTCGATACTAGAACAAAAATATGACTCTATATGAATGCCTCTGGCAGTGTACCAGGATGTGCAATGATGCTAGCGTAACATGTATAAAAAATGATGAACGGTGGCTGAGCCACAAATACTATGTCAGTTATATGATCATGCAAAGAAATATGACAATGACGATGTGTGTCATAAAAATGGAACGGTGGAAGTTGCATGGCAATATATCTCGGAATGGCTATGGAAATGCCATGATAGGTAGGTATGGTGGCTGTTTTGAGGAAGATATAAAGAGGCTTATGTGTGATAGAGCGCATCATATCACGGGGTTTGGATGCACCGGCGAAGTTTGCACCAACTCTCGATGTGAGAAAGAGCAATGCACGGTACCGAAGAGGCTAGCAAATTGCGGAAGGGTGAAAGTGCGTATAATCCATGGACTCACATTAGTCATAAAGAACTCACATACTTATTGCAAAAGTTTATTAGCCCTCGAAGCAAAGTACTACTACGCATGCCCCTAGGAGGGAGGTTGGTAGGAGTTAACCATCCCCCCCCCGACCGCCACACAAAGGAAGACAATCAAGAATAAATCATGCTCCAACTTCTTAGCATAACGACAGATCATACGTGCATGCTTCGAGAATCACAAACCTTAACACCAATATTCTTACTAAACCACAATTATCTACTAATACCTCCCACATATTACCATCTTAATATCGCAAAACTATTGCAAGGATTCAAACTTATCATATTCAGTGATCTACATGAAAGTTTTTATTATATCCCTCTTGAATACCTATCATATCAGGACCAAATTCATAACCCGTGCATATTACCATTGCTATTCATTAGACTCTCAAAAAGATATAAGTGAAGCATGAGAGTGCAACTATTTTTTTAAATATAACCACCGCCGTGCTCTAAAAGATATAAGTGAAGCACTAGAGCAACTGCCTAGCTCAAAAGATATAAGTGAAGCACATAGAGTATTCTTAACAAATCCCGAATAATGTGTGTCCCTCTCAAAAAGATGTGTTCAGCAAAGATGATTGTGACAAACTAAAATGCAAACAAAAGCAAACAAACTATATCAAAAGACGCTCCAAGTAAAACACATATCATGAGATGAATAAAAATATAGCTCTAAGTGAGTTACTGATAGATTGTAGACGAAAGAGGGGATGCCTTCCGGGGCATCCCCAAGCTTAGACACTTGAGTCTTCCTTGAATATTACCTTGGGGTGCCTTGGGCATCCCCAAGCTTAGGCTCTTGCCGCTCCTTATTCCTTTGTCCATCGTAGTCTCACCCAAAACTTGAAAACTTCAGCACACAAAACTCAACAGAAACCTCGTGAGATCCGTTAGTATAACAAACAAATCTTAAACTTTAGGTACTGTTGTAATTTGATTCATATTTAATATTGGCATAATGCTACTGTACTCCAACTTCTCCATGACTCATACCCCTCGATACGATCCATAGATTCATCAAAATAAGCAAACTATGCAACAAAAACAGAATCTGTCTAAAACAGAACAGTCTGTAAAGATCTGAATTAACGTCATACTTCTGTAACTCCAAAAATTCTGAAACATTAGGACAATGTGGGAAATTCATATATCAATACTGTGTAAAAAATTTAGAACTTTATCACGCTCCAGCAAAAAACCAAAATTCCAGCACTGGACGCAAAAGTTTCTGTTTTCCAACAACATCGATCATACTATCTTCCAAATCATCCCAAAGGCATTACTTGGCACAAACACTAATTAAAACATAAAAATACAATCATAACAGAGGCTATAATTGTGTAAACACTCAATAACAGAAAGTAAAAACAAAAATTTATTTTATTAATTGGGTTGCCTCCCAACAAGCACTATTGTTTTATGCCCCTAGCTAGGCATAATGCATAGTTTCAAGTGTTGTCATCCTTCAAATTAATTCCATAAGTGGCCCTCATAATAGATTCATAAGGTGCTTTAATTCTCTTTCTAGGGAAGTGTTCCATCCCTTTCTTTAGTAGGAATTGAAATCTTATATTACCTTCTTTCATATCAATTATAGCACCTATTGTTCGTAGAAAAGGCCTACCAAGTATTATGGGGCAAGAAGGATTGCATTCAATATCAAGAACAATAAAGTCCACGAGCACATAATTTCTATTTGCAAGAATAAGCACATCATTTATTCTACCCAATGGCTTTTTAATAGTGGAATCCACAAGATGCAAATTAAGGGAACAAGGATCCATGTCGGTGAGACCTATCCCATCACATAAAGACTTCGGTATAGTGGAAACGCTAGCACCAAGATCACAAAGAGCATTACATTCATAATATTTAATTTTGAATTTAATAGTAGGTTCCCATTCATCTTGTAATTTTCTAGGAATTGAAACTTCCAACTCAAGTTTTTATTCATGTGCTTTCATCATGGCTTCTACAATATGTTTAATGAAAGCTTTATTTTGTTCATATGCATTTGGTGAATTAATCATGGATTGCAACAAGGAAATACACTCAATTAAAGAACAACTATCATAATTAAAGTCCTTGTAAATTCTTTTGTGAATTAATAAATTCTTTAATATTACTTTCAAGATCAGAGGGCATCCTATTATTATTATAAGAATTACCATAGGGATTGCCATAATTATTAGAGGAATTTCCAGGAAACGGTCTAGGATTGAAATTACCCCTATAAGCATTGTTGTTGAAATTATTTCTAGAGACAAAATTCACATCAATAGCATCATTATTTTGCTCAGTCAAGGTAGACAATAGCACATCATTAGGATCAATATGAGCATTTTTACTAGCAACCAATTTCAATAAAGCATCCATCTTATCACTCAAAGTATTAATTTCTTCAACAGAATTTACCTTCTTACTAGTTGGAGTTCGTTCAGTGTGCCATTGAGAATAATTTGTCATGATATTATCAAGAAGTTTTGTAGCTTCTCCCAATGTAATTTCCATAAAAGTACCACCTGCGGCATAGTCTAGCAAATTTCTAGAGACAAAGTTTAGTCCCGCATAAATTTTTTGTATGATCATCCATAAATTTAAGCCATGAGTTGGGCAATTTCTTATCATTAATTTCATTCTCTTCCAAGATTGTGCAACATGTTCATGCTCAAGTTGCTTAAAATTCATAATTTGATTTCTTAGAGAAATAATCTTAGCGGGAGGAAAATACTTGGTAATAAAAGTATCCTTACACTTATCCCAAGAATCAATACTATTTCTAGGCAAGGATGAAAACCAAGTTTTAGCACGATCTCGTAGCGAGAATGGAAATAATTTTAATTTGACAATATCATTATCCACATCTTTTTTCTTTTGCATATCACAAAGCTCAACGAAAGTATTTAGATGGGATGCAGCATCTTCATTAGGACTACCAGAAAATTGTTCTTTCATAACAAGATTAAGCAAGGCATCATTAATGTCACACGACTCCGCACTAGTGGCGGGAGGAGCAATAGGAGTACTAATAAAATCATTATTATAAGTACTGGAAAAGTCACACAATTTTGTATTTTCTTGAGACATCATGACGAAGCAAGCAAACTAGTAAACAAGCAAATAAAAATATTTTTGTGTTTTTGTAAAAAAAATTAGAAGTGGGGAAGATGAAAACTAGAGGAAAATGCAAATAAAAGGCAAATAAAATAAATGCAAGTGGATGATAGTTTGTGCGAAGGTACTTGGTAATTTTGATGATGTCTCCCCGGCAACGGCGCCAAAAATTCTTCCTGCTACTTGTAGACTGCGTTGGTATTTCCCCGAAGAGGAGAGAATGATGCAGTATAGTAGAGATAAGTATTTCCCTCAATTAAGAACCAAGGTTATCAATCCAGTAGGAGAACCAAGCAAAATTCCGTTAAGCGCACCTGCACACACAAGAGCAAACACTTGCACCCAACGCAAATAAGAGGGTTGTCAATCCTCTTAGCGGTTATTTGCAAGGATTAAATCTTATAGAGGTAAATAGATAAACTAAAATACTAATTAAAATAAAAGTAATAAATTGCAGCAAGGTATTTTTAGGTTTTTTATATATGATAAAGTAGACCCGGGGGCCATAGTTTTCACTAGAGGCTTCTCTCTCGAACACATAGCATACGGTGGGTAAACAAATTACTGCTGGGCAATTGATAGAAAAGCAAATAATTATGACGGATTCATGGCAATGATCATGTATATAGGCATCACGTCCGAGACAAGTAGACCGACTCCTGCCTGCATCTACTACTATTACTCCACCCATCGACCGCTATCCAGCATGCATCTAGGGTGTTAAGTATGAAACAGAGTAACGCCTTAAGCAAGATGACATGATGTAGACAAAGTAAACTCAAACAATATGATTAAACCCCATCTTTTTATCCTTAATGGAAATAATACAAATACGTCTCATGTCCCCTTCTGTCACTGGGATTGAGCACCGTAAGATTGAACCCATCACAAAGCACCTCTCCCATTGCAAGACAAATCAATCTAGTAGGCCAAACCAAATCGATAGATCGGAGAGAAATACAAAGCTATAATAATCATGCATAAAAGAGTTCAGAGAAGACTCAAATATTTCTTATGAATAATCTGATCATAAACTCACAATTCATCGGATCCCAACAAACACACCGCAAAAGAAGATTACATCGGAGTGAACTCCAAGAACATCGAGGAGAACATGGTATTGAAGATCAAAGAGAGAGAAGAAGCCATCTAGCTACTAGCTATGGACCCGTAGGTCTGTGGTAAACTACTCACACATCATCGGAAGGGCAGCAAGGTTGATGAAGAAGCCCTCCGTGATCGATTCCCCCCCCCCCGGCAGAGTATCAGAAAAGGCCTCCAGATGGGATCGCGGAAGAACAGAGGCTTGCGGCGGCGGAAAGGTTTTCCCTTCTGTCTTTTTGGTATATGGGGAATATTTGAGAATTTATAGCGTTGGAATTAGGTCAGGAGGGGCAACGAGGGGCCCATAAGCCTGGGGGGCGCGCCCTCCAGGCTTGTCACCTCCTCGTGGCTCTTCTGGTCTTCTCTCGAAGCTTCGTGGGTCTCTTCTGGTCCAGAAAAAATTAATCCAAAGTTTTTTTCTCGTTTGCCTTTTTGATAATGATTTTCTGAAAAGGCAAAAAACAAGCAAAAAACAGCAACTGGCACTGGGCACTGGGTTAATAGGTTAGTCCCAAAAAAATGATATATAATGGCATATAATTGCATATAAAACATCCAAGATTGATACTATAATAGCATGGAACAATAAAAAAATTATAGATACGTTGGAGACGTATCACTCTACGCTTGATTCACCTACTGTTTGGAGTCAACTTGTGACACCACCACCATATGATTTACAATCCGATATGTCGCAAGTAATAGACACTGCTTCTGCTATTGATGATACTCATGATGATGCTTCTACTTTGCTTGATAAAATCGTTCCACTTGGTGAATTGTTAGATGCTCATATTGCTAAAGCTAAATAAATTGAATTTGTTGAAAATTATGAATCACCTGCTACACCTAGTACTCCTGTTAGAAGTAGAATATTATAAGATGTTCCTGAAGGTTACACTTTTGATGAGGAGATTACTAGAGATCTTATGGCCTATGACACTACTGAAGGCATAGATGGTTTCATTGCTATACTTAAAGAAAAGCCATGAACAAAATGATGAAATATGATCGTAAGTTTGCAACTTCTCCAATTTTTGTTCATGATGAGGGCTATGAATTCTCTGTTGATCCTGAACTTATTACTTTGGTAGAATCTAATCATTTTCATGATTGTGAATCTGAAAAAGTTGTTGCACACCTTACTAAATTGAATGATATTGCCACCCTATTTTCTCAAGAGGAAAAGATCCGTTACTATTATATCCTTATGTTATTTCCTTTCTCATTAAAGGGTGATGCTAAAACTGTTGGAGATATGCCCTAGAGGCAATCATGTATGACGATATTTCATATGTGTTTATGAATAAAGATAGTCCTTGGACATTATCAATGATGTATATTAACAAGTACGTGACTTGTTTGTGGGACTATGCATTGTATGATGATGACTGTCCTAAAAGGTCCCTAGTCGAAAGGGATGTGTGGACGCGCAGCCGACTAGACTAGCATATGACATGGTGGATGGCTTGGTCCCACTAGCCATGGGGCATTGGATGCTAGCCGGATAATATGGACTCGGAAGGATCTGGTCGGATTCGACATAGTCGGATCCAAGTCCATATAAGGTCCGAGTTGGATAGACCCGACTATGAGACGCAGCGATATGTCATCTGTGAGTCTCTAGTACAACATACGTTCTATGTCCTAAGACCTGAGTTGTTGCATGTACTCGGGATGGTTATAGACCTGCTTTGGGCCGACCAAACGCTACTCCGTAATTGGGTAGTTATAAAGGTAGGTTTCGGGCTTGTCTAGACCCATACTGCGAGACATAGTCGAGCAAGATGGGATTTGCCACTCCGATCAAGAGAGATATACTCTGGGCCCCTCGTGTGATCCGACCAAGATAAGCATGGCCATGCGACAAGGATTATGAGATAATCCGGTTTGTGGTCGGCATCACTGGAACGAGAAAGAGGTCGGGCTAGCACAAGGATGACTGACTCGCCTTGAGCCCGACAACATATATCGTGAGGCAAAGGGAATAGAAGTGTGATGTGCAGGTTCACCTAACCAGCTTTATTGTCTGCTTGGTGGTCGGCATGCCTTGCTAGAGGCCGCTACCAACCAAGCAGGTCGGAGGTGATCCGACCTGCGACCAAGCCGACTTGAACCAAAGGGGTCGCGCGCTTAAGGGAAGGAACCTACAAGGTCGGATCCGAGGACACTGGTCGGATGTGATCCGAGCTGGACTTGGATCATGACCGAGTAGACTTGTGGGCTTTAGGATCTGTGTGAGGCCCAAGTGTTGAGCCCGCAATAGATGCCTATATATAGTGGAGGTGCGGCACACTCATTTGGTTGATCGCTTCGGCACCGTCATTAGGGATTTGCATGTGTTGCAACTAGACACCTCCACTCGCCGCCGGTTGTGTGATCGGACCTAGCAGTCCGCCGCACGACGTTCCTCCTGCACGAGCGGATACCGTTAGAGGTGGTGCACTTGCGCCGCTCCGGCGAACCTGTTCGTGGGATCCGATCAACTACGTGGGAGATCGATGAGGAGGAGACGACTTCGGAGACGCACTGCCCCAACTCTACTTCCGCTGCATGGCACTACGTGTCTAGTGGTAATGATCTGTGATCCACCTCCCTTAGCATGTTCCTGGATGTTCTGCGGGTAGGAATTTTAAATTTGCAGTCGACGCACCCTACCGTAGAACCCAACAAAAGCTTGGTTTTAATAATCTTGCTCCTGGTTGTGTGCGTAGTCCTCAGGATATATGATATACTATTTCTCTGAAAAATATGTTCCTGCTCATATGAAACAAGCTGCCTTACAGGAAATATATAGTTTTAAACAACTTGAGGAAGACGTCTCCATCAAGCTTGGGGGAGGCTTATCCAATTATTAAATAGTTTGTCTGATCATCCTCTTAAAAATAATGAAATACTTGATATCTTCTATAATGGACTTACCGATTAATCTAGGGACTACCTAGATAGTTGTTGTAGGATCGCAAGTAGGTCTAGAGGGGGGTGATTAGACTACTTGACAAGTAAAGACCTACCTTTTCCCAATTTTAATTATTGGCAGATTTTAGCAATTCTATCAAGTCTAGTAGCACCCTACACACGTAAGTCTAAGATAGTAGCAGCGGAAAGTAAAGACTTTGCATATGAAAGTAGAGGAAGGGTTTGGAGATAATCAATTGCAATGAAGACACGGTGATTTTTCTCGTGGTTCTAATAGGTGGTGCAATCGTACATCCACATTGATGGAGACTTCAACCCACGGAGGGTAACGGTTGCGCGAGTCCATGAAGGGCTTTACCCACAAAGGGTCCACAAAGAAGCAACCTTGTCTATGCCATCATGGCTTACACCTACGAAGGACTAGCCTCACTCGGGTAGATCTTCACGAAGTAGGCGATCTCCTTGCCCTTTCAAACTCCTTGGTTCAACTCCACAAGCTTGGAGGCTCCCAAGTCACACCTAACCAATCTAGGAGACACCACTCTCCAAAAGGTAATAGATGTGTTGTTGATGATGAACTTTGCTCTTGTGCTTCAAAAGATAGTCTCCTCAACACTCAAACGCTCTCTCACAGATTTTGGCTATGTGGTCGGAGAAGGATTGGAGTGGAAAACAACTTGGGGCACTACAAAATTTGCTCTATTTTGCGATGTTTCACTTGTGTCACGTAAAATTGTTTTTCATCACGAAAAATGTACTGGCGGCATTTTCCGGCCGTCACCCCCACCATCACCGAAGCGCCGTCATAAAAAATAAAATCTTGACGGTACCACTTTTTTCGTCACGCAAGATCGTATTTTAGGTGATGAACCAAAAAATGTCACTGATGGCCGTTTTTGGTGACGACCCAGAATGTCACCTATGATAGCCCAATCTGTCGCCTAAGATCTTTTTAGCGACGATAATCCATCACCGGTGATCGGTCCGTGGGTTTGGCCGGTCAAAGATTCTGACTGGTGGGGCCAGCAGATGTTGACGTGGCTGCTTCCATGTGGGTCCGCCGTTGGTTTTATCGCCGACGGTGCCGTCAGTAATAAGTAGCGCATCAGTTTTGACCGGTCAACGTTGCGGACATATGGGCCCAGAAGAGGCTGACGTGGCTGCCTAGATGTGGGACCAGGCATTGCTTTTTCTATGACGATGTGTCATTTGACCGGTCAAAGATTCTAACATGTGGGCCCATTGTTGTGCTGACGTGGATGCTGCCAAGCGGGTCCATTCGTGGGTCACGTGGCTTCTTACATGTGGGTCCATACGATTGTGACGGCTTCCATGACCGTCACAGTTTGTAGGCACGGTCAATTTGTTTTATGTATTGCAAATGGCGGGCATATTTGATACAAACTTACTTTTTTTAAAGAATTTTAATATGAATTTGTGCAAAATTTGAATTACAATGCAAATTCAGCCCAGTGACTACATCGCAAACATAACAATTGTCTCCCAGACTATCTAAGATTTTACAATAGGCAACCATAGCACAGAGTCACAAAATAAAATTAGACACTTGGACGCATTTTCATCACCTTCAAACAATGCACCGGAATGATGGCGGTGTTTTTCAGATGTGGGCAATGAATTATTGTGATAGCATCCTAGTGATGCAGCAAAGAGTTCCCTCAATATCTCGAAGAGTCTTCTCGAGAGCAAAATTTTCTCTTCGTTGCCTTTGTGGACGACTTCATGTCCTTTGCCTAATATTTTAAGTGCAATCTTGGTAGACTGAATATGTTGATGAAGCGCTGCCACAAAAATATTCACACCCTCAATTTCATCCAAAATGTGTGGCAGGGTCTTCTTGAGAGGTTCACGTACTTCGTACATGTATACAAGTGTATTCTTCACACATTTTAGTTCACAAGACATACGTTCGTAAACAACAATGTCACACAGCCAGTAAGTAATTGTAAAATAAAGTGTACCGGAGATGTAGATTTTGGGTCCTCTACAGACGATGCAATCTCAGTAATGACAACTCCACTATCGGAACTGTTGACACTGTCTGTATCTTCAGTTTCCTCATCTGAAGAGATATCCCCTTTTTCCTGCGACACTGCATTCGCCACACATACTAATAACCATGCTTTAGAATTGATAAGCTCTAAACCAGCAAGTTCTAGGCCTTTTTCCTGCAACCTTTGCGATAGCTGAGCTGCATTCTCCTTGATAGTTCGATTTCTATGCTTCTCGTATTCTGTCAATTTGCTTGAATACAATTAGAAAGAAGAAAGGATCAACAAATATACATCCCAGAGCCTGAAGTACAATAAAAAATAAGTACATTGACTTTATGAATGTAAATAGACCTTCTTGTGAATCAGGAATCAAAGTATAACCATAATTTCTAATGACTATGAAAACTGAAGTAAATTAGTACTTATCTGGCCAATCTCTTGAAATGTAGGGCCCTTATATGAACCCTTATCACTTATATAGACAAATATTTCAACATTCATAGCTTAGTTTAATTCAAACTGCATTGCAAACATGGATATAGATAGCATAATTTAGTTCAAACTGCACTGCAGATTACGAAATTAAACTAGTCCGACGAAAGGTCGATCACCTCAGCCTCGGACCCCCTCCTCCCGGACGGCCTAGCCTTGTCGGCATCGTGAACCCCCTTCTGGCACAGCTCGAGTCAGCGCTCCTCGGCGACGATCTCCGGATGCATCATTCGGATATCGGCCATGTACTCTTCGTCTGCGCGCGCCACCTCGAACTGCTCGAACGCCTCCCGGTTTTCCCATACCTCGCGTCGGGATACCACTCGGTGGTCGATTTCGACGGGCATCGACACGTTGCGTGTGCGGATTGGGAAGTTGAGCTTCGCTTTGCAGCCGTACAGCGCCACCGCCTTGATGTCGTACGCCTTCACCGCGAGATCCGCCAATTGGTGGGAGCCCAGCCAGTACCGGACGCCTGTGTCAGTGTCTCTGATTTCTGACACCCACGTCCCCCACGGCCGCCACCGCATGCCGTGGTACTTCTTTTTCGGCAGCGGCGGCATCGGCAGGTCGGCATCAAAGGAGCACGATCGGGGGTCGTCGTCGCGTCGGCGGCGGGTTGACTTTGTGCCGCGGCGTGGATCCGTCGTACGAATCGGCGGTGGCTTCCTAGGAGGGTTGGATCCCGCCATTTGGGGCGGCTCTGGTCGATTGGAAGCTTCGTCAGAGGTGGGAGGGCACAGGAGGGGATGGATTTGGGCGTCGGCGGATACGATGTGGTGCGGGGGACCGGGAGGGGTGGCGCGGAGACGGGTGTGACTGCTTTCCTCGTGAGCAGTTAAAAAAACTCCTCCGTAGCCTCTGATGGACGGGAAAGCTCGGGTTTAGGTTTATAACGCAATTAGAATAACAACATGCGATCAGATCTATAACACACGCAGCAAACAACCCGATAAAAACCCTAAATTTATTTTTGTATTGAATTAAACATGGAATTCATGAATATATGAGTATAAAATTAACAACATGAGTGAACCATAGCAATCTAGATGGCCTTGGGTATGGAAGGAGGAGGAAATATCTGTTACCTTCACGAAAAAACCTTGGGGTTCTGTTGTAGGATGGAACCCTAGATGAGATCTTTTCACACTTGGAGGTGGGGAAAGGGGAAAATCACAAGAACAACAAGAACACAAAGGGGAAATCTCTCAAACAAACCCAACCACACATCCACTAGAATAGCATACATAAGATCCACAAGGTACATGAACAATCAAAGGAAAGTAGCACAAAGGTAAGGTTCTTCCCAAATCCAAAGGAGATGAGGTCTTGATGATAGTCTTCTCCAAGAGGAGGTCTTGATATCCACTTGGGATCTTCTCCTAGGAGGACTTGATCTCCAAGAGGAGGGGTAGATGAGCAAAGCTCTCTCAAATAATCTCAGATACTTTGCTAACCCTAAAAAATGGCCTAGGCATGGAATATATAGATGGATGAAGGTAAGGGACAAAGTGGGGGGCAAAACAGTAATCTCAGGCCAGCTCGCTGGGAGGGGCCGTGCGCACGGGGTCCCATGGGCATGGTACACGCCCGTGCGCACGGGATAGCTACAACGGTGAGGCCCATGCACACGGGATGCACGGGCTAAGTAGGCCCTGTGCGCACGGGGTCCCGTGGGCATGGTACACGCCCGTGCGCACGGGATAGCTACAACGGTGAGGCCCATGCGCACGGGATAGCTACAACGGTGAGGCCCATGCGCACGGGGTGCGCGTTTTCACTTCCAGTAGCTCTCTGGAGGGCCCGTGGGCATGGGGATGGGGAGGCCATGCGCACGGGGTCGCCTGGGAGCTGCTGCTTTCCTTGTTTTGGTGACCTCCGCTTCCTCGTGGCCTTGGCATCGTTCCACTTGGCCTTGGCGATGTTCCTTAGCTTCTTGGCGGGGGTCGTCCTCGTTCCTAATGACACACAACATTCTTTGGTGAGGTAGCATCCAAGTTCCACTCATGTCCATATGAAACTCGTAGAGGAGTGAGTTCTCGTTCTCGATGGCACGTGCGCGAGCTCTTGTCATAGGTCCACTTTGTTCTTGATGAGTCCGTGTGGTGTCCATGGGGATGACCTGATGAGGACATCACTACTACAGTTACACCCACAACCCCTGCTGCTACATACACTGGACCAATTACTAGAGCTCACGTACGCCAATTAAATTTCCAGGTACTTTCGTTTCTTGGTAATTATTCTAATGTTCATGATAATATGATGCTGCCTAAATTGGATACATTTGTTTTGCTTACAAATGAAGGGCCCGGCATGGACATGAAGGATGAACATTGGAGCATGATCAAGCATGGAGGGGATGGCGCGCGCAAGAGGAACAAGAACGGAATTTCCAGTGGAGTTTTCAGCACTTTGAAGCCACCATGATGACATACAAGGGCATGGACGAAATATACAATATAGCCTTTCATAAATTTTGTCCATAGCTTATTATAGGTGCTGCGCCACCTTATTTTTGGGCCAGCCCATGTAATTTCGAAATACAACCTCGTAGGCTATTTTTAGAGTCCGTATTGTAGGGGAAACGACTCAGAAGGTGTTTTAGTCCCACCTCACCAAGGGTGGATGAAATCCCCTCTCTTTTCCCCTATAAATACAACCCTTAAGGCACCGTTTAGACTTGGGTTTTGTTTAGATTAAAGTTTGCCATAGTGCAACGTGCGTACTTCGTTTGTGTCCAACGACCAGGCCAAGACGTTTCAGAACCCCACTTTGATCAATAATGCTTTCCTCTTAAATTCACAATATCCAGATTGCAATTTCAGTTTCTTGCTTGTTCTTTGTTTGCCGTGTGCGTAGCGCCGTGTATCTCGTACATGTTCACTCAAACTGGTAGAATGCAATTCTATGCATAACTTTATTTTGCAGGTTTGATGTGAATAGTATGGCCCATGTGTATGTGTTGCATCTGTGTAAATTATACATGGCCTGCGTATCATGATTTGTCAGCCGGCAGGAGCCAAAGCGATGTCATTATAATGTATAACGACATGCGTGTCGACTTGTGATTCTCTGTAAAATTCATTACTAGTTGTAGTAGTTGAAGGACAGAGATCAAGTTCGTGACTTGGCGTCATGGCGTGACGAACAAGATGGAGTTCCTACCTAGTCATCGGAGTTGGAGCATCCCTGGAAGGACGTCCATGAAGGAGCCATACTATTTCACAATATATGTTTATTTTTTATTATTATGCTTCTTGTTTCTATGCATGTTAAAATGGTAGAAAGATCCCTCATTAATATCAAGTGAATTGCCATCCCCGATGTTGCACCTTCGCATGTCAAGTACGTCTAGCAGTGGGCTCATAAAATTAGGGTGCTACTAGTTGTCCTTGAACTGGAGGGTTCGTGTCAGACACGGACATGCACTGCATCAGGTTAACTTGACAAGGCTATCAAAACAGTTTTGGGCCTTGTGGCAAAGGAGGTCGGGAGCCGGGGTATAAGATACCTACCCGACCGACAGGAGTCGTATAGAGATACGATTAGCAAAGAGTTGCTTACCGGATAGTCAGTCGGCTAGCAGTGATGCTAAAGCTCCCTAGTCGGCATGTGCTAGTCGAATCATGAATCACTGAGAGTTTGCGGAGGGATGCTAACTTCAGTGGGAGTAATTTTTGTTTAAGGCTTGAATTACTCTACATAAACACATTGCTTAGTGTTTGCATATTTTTCTGTTGTAGATCAATGGCACCACCTGTTCAACCCAACTTTGCTTTGAAATCAATCTTGGAAAAGGATAAACTTAATGGAACAAACTTGATGTGGAGCATCCTTCGGTCATCCCCATGGACACGTCATCACCACCCAAGGCACCAAGTGGACCGATGACAAGGGCCCGTGCAAGAGCTATTGAAACCGAGGTGAACTCCTGATGACCCACAAGTATAGGGGATCAATTGTAGTCCTTTCAATAAGTAAGAGTGTCGAACCCAACGAGGAGCAGAAGGAAATGACAAGCGGTTTTCAGCAAGGTATTTTCTGCAAGCACTGAAATTATCGGTAACGAGTAGTTTGATAGCAAGATAATTTGTAACAAGTGACAAGTAGCAATAGTAACAAAGAGTGCAGCAAGGTGGCCAATCCTTTTTGTAGCAAAGGACAAGCCGGAACGATCTCTTATAATAAGCAAAGCGTTCTCGAGGACACATGGGAATTTCATCTAGTCACTTTCATCATGTTGGTTTGATTCGCGTTCGCTACTTTGATAATTTGATATGTGGGTGGACCGGTGCTTGGGTGCTATTCTTACTTGAACAAGCCTCCCACTTATGATTACCCTCTCTCGCAAGCATCCGCAACTACGAAAGAAGAACCAAGATAAATCTAACCATAGCATTAAACATATGGATCCAAATCAGCCCCTTATGGAATAGCGCATAAACTAGGGTTTAAGCTTCTGTCACTCTAGCAACCCATCATCTAATTACTACTCCACAATGCATTCCCTTAGGCCCAAAGATGGTGAAGTGTCATGTAGTCGACGTTCACATGACACCACTAAGAGAATCAACAACATACATATCATCAAAATATCGAACGAATACCAAATTCACATGATTACTTATGACAAGACTTCTCCCATGTCCTCAAGAACAAAAGTAACTACTCACAAATCATATTCATGTCCAAGATCAGAGGGGTATTAAATAGCATATTGGATCTGAGCATATAATCTTCCACCAAATAAACCAACTAGCATCAACTACAAGATGTAATCAACACTACTAGCAACCCACAGGTACCAATCTGAGGTTTTGAGACAAAGATTGAATACAAGAGATGAACTAGGGTTTGAGAGGAGATGGTGCTGTTGAAGATGTTGATGAAGATTGGTCCTCCCACGATGAGAGGATCGTTGGTGATGTCGATGGCTCCAATTTCCCCCTCCCGGAGGGAAGTATCCTGATGCGGAGCATCCTACGGTCATCCCCATGGATCCACCTATGTCACCCCAAGCACCAAGAGGACTAATGGCTCGAGCACGTGCGAGAGCTCTCGAAAACGAGGTGAAATCACTCCTTAGTGAACTACCATATGACTCGTGCGAGACATGGATGCTACCTCATTCCGAAACGCTATGTGTGCTTAGGTACCAAGAGGACCCTCTCGGAGAAGCCCGAAACAATGGACAAGTCGGCAAGTTCACAGATGAAAAGGACCAGCGAAGATGGTCACTGGAGGCCTACAGGGCCCGGACATCCGGCCCCGACGCCGGACATCCGGCCCGCACCCCCCGGACATCCGGGCCCCCGCCCGGAAATCCGGCACCGCCGACAGAAGACACCCGTAGGTTGACCCCTTTGGCCCGGATATCCGGCTCCAAGCCCGGACATCCGGCACCCTGGTGAACCGCCGGACATCCGGCCTGGAGCCTGGACATCCGGCCCGACTCCCGCGTGTTTTGCCCCTCTGGCCATGTATCCGTCCCCTTTCCGCCCTAACTTGTACTGGTACTATTTAAGGACCTCTTCCCCCTCCCTCTAGGGTTAGCAAAGTAGATAGCTCTTTGAGATTAGAGCTTTGCTCATCCGTACCTCTCCCATGGAGATCAAAACCTCCATGAGACCCATGTGAGAAGATCCACTCCGGATATCAAGACCTCGACTCCTTCGCGGATCGGGATGAACTAGCTACCGTGTATCCTCCTTTGTTGGATTTGGACCTTTGTATCCCTCTATGTGTATGTGGATCTAGTGCATGTGTGATTTGGATCTTGTTGATTTGAGTGTTCTTCTCGTGTTCTTCGTGGATTTCCTCCTTTCCCCCCTCCCAAGTGTGAAAAGATCGTCATCTAGGGTTCCACTCTACATCATCTTGGTATCAGAGCCAAGGTTGATTCACACTTTGGAGTTCTTCCCCTCCACTTTCTAGCCCCGATTTTGTTGTTTTTACCCAATTTCGAAAATTCCCACAAAAATAGCCCTCCCAATTTTTTTTGTGATTTGTTAGTTTGATGATGTTTTGTTGATTTTGACCCGTGGATTTGCTTGGTTTCGAGTGGATCTAGCGTTTCCCCATCTTCCCCACCTTTTTCTTCCACAAAATCGTCCGAATTTTGCCCCGAAATTTTCTTTTCCCCACTTGTTCATCAAGTTCTTCCGCGGATCTGCAGCCTCGGACATCTGGCCCGACAGCCCGGACATCCGGCGCCCCGGACATCCGGCCCCTGTGCACCAGCACGCCAACAGCTCACAATTTCGTCGATTTTCGCCGTTTTCCCACCGTTTCTTCCGCAACCCCTTGAGCCACTCCACCACCGACTTCCGCATACCACCACCTTCGTGCCACTTGAGATTTTGAGCCGCGGATTTTGCCGTTTCCTAACGTGTTTCGGCTACTTAGGAACGGTTCGGCAACGACATCACCGCCGCTCATCATCGCCCCGGACTTCGATGTCGACAACGACCATCTTCACCATCGTGACACCCTAACCATAAGCAAGGACGGTAACATCGACGACATCTTGTTCATATCCTTGCCATTACATTGTGAACCCCCGAGACCATCTTTTGCGTAGCTTTCCTACGAGACTAGCCATTTGAGTATTGCCGGCAACGCTACTTGTGCACTTTAGTGATACCGAGCCGCATAGCTATCATAGCGTGCATACATACACATATCAACTCTTGTGCCAAAATTTTGTTCCCGCATATACATCATTGCTATCTTCGTACGAGCATTTCGCATAAGTGGCCAAAGGAAACAATCAAAAGAAGAAAAGCTTTTAAGCAAAAGAAAAAGAGCAACAAGCTTGTAAGCAATAGCCATAGCATCGCCACATTACATAGCATATTTGATCATCTTGGATCATTGTGACAAGTTCACCGGGAATCATACATAAATAGCATAAGTGAGATAGACTGCCATACGTTTTGTCTCTTATAGGGTGTGCACAAGTTCGTATCCGCCTATTGAGCAATCGTGCTAGCGTCTCTCTAGTGTTGTGCAACAAGAGCATTTTCCGTGGATTCCACATTTTGAGCTCATTCCTTGGTTGCACGACCTCATTTATCTATCCGTGCGTGTGTTTCCGTGTGCTACTTATTGCTATTGGTCTACTCGTTACACTTGCGAACTTGTGAATCTTTTTCAACATTATTGATATCTTGCTTGCAATTGCAGGAATTTTGTGCCACCATCCTAACCAAACTCCTCCAAAAGCTTTACTTGTGTAGGTGTGAGATTGACTCGATCCGGTACCAATTGCACTATTTCCATAATACCATATTGGGTGATCATTGATCCATCTTCAACATTGGATAAGGTACATTGGTCTAGCTCGTTTCTTTCTTCCACTAACACTTGTTTGAGAATCATGGATTGGCCGAGCACTTCTATCAACCGACTCTTCGATGAGCAAGAAGACACAACGAACAACTACGTCACCAAGGCTCACCTCTTTGGCGTCCAACGAGCATTACATCAAGAGAGCGAAGCATTGGGCGAACGCATCGAACAACTCGCCTCCGACTTTCGACAAACCCTTGATGACAAGCTATCATCGCAAATGGACGAGTTCCGGACCATGATGCTCCACCGTGATTCTTCCACTTCGTCGTCATCAAGATCAAGACGGCGCCATTCGAGCCGACACTCTTCGGACACTTCTTCGGATGCAAGTCCTCTACGAGCACGCTCTCATCGCTCCCAAGACCATGATGACCGACAAGCTTCAAGAAACCCATTCCATGGCAATGGTTTGCAAGACCGCCTTCGAGAGCGCGAACGACAAAAACGGCAAGCACAAGACAACGGGAACCAAGATCAAGTTCCACAACGCCACCGTCAAGTGCACCAAGACGACGACGCACTACACCAAGAACGACAACATCGTGAGGAACAAGCACTGGAAGCTCAACGTGCCCTACGCGAAGCAACTCGCAACGTCGCCGAACGCAACCGCCGCGTGCGCGAACAAGAAGAAGCCGCATGACTTGAGGAGCGCCAAGAGATGCGAAACCGTGCGCGTATCCCACGACGACAACGTCAAGACAATCAAGATGAGCACGACGATGATGAGCTAGAAGATCGACCTCCACGGCAAGAGCGACATCGCAACCGCCGTCAACGCAATGAGGAGCGCTACGGCAAGCTCAAGTTCACCATGCCTAAATTCTCCGGTGGAAATGATCCCGAAGAATACCTTTCATGGGCGTTGAAGGTCGACAAGATATTCCATCTTCACAACTACGACGAGGAAAAGAAGATTGCCATGGCATCCCTCGAGTTCCAAGACTATGTTCTCATTTGGTGGGAGCAAGTGATCGAACGACGCCAAGAGAGAGGCGAACCACCCATCACAACTTGGGATCAAATGAAGGATGTCATGCGAGCCCGTTTTGTGCCCACACACTATAGCCGCGACCTCTTCAAGAAACTACAACTCCTCAAGCAAGGTACCAAGTCGGTTGAAGCATACTACCAAGAGATGGAAATTGCAATGATACGAGCCAACGTCAAGGAAGATGACGAACAAACAATGCCGCGTTTCTTGAATGGCCTCAACTATCCAATCAAGAAAATTGCGGACTTCCAACCATACTCCAACCTCCTCGAGCTAGTGCACCAAGCAACCAAAGCGGAGCGACAAGTACAAGAAGACTATAAGTACTCCAAGTACTCTTCCAAGACCTCCGGTTCATACAATCAAACTTCAACGACTTCTACAACTCCTTCCACGACTCGAGCTACACCAACTACCGGCGACAAGTCAAGCTCAAAGCAACAAACGACATCTTCGAGTCGTCTTCCTCCTACTACAAGCAACTCCAAGCCAAGAGCTTCGTCATCAACAACTCCTTCGGATGCCACCGACAAAACAAGTGACATCAAGTGCTTTACGTGCAAAGGTCGAGGCCACAAGTCCTTCGAGTGTCCAACTCGACGCACAATGATCCTCAACGACGACGGCACATACGACTCAATGAGCGAAGATGAAATGGACGCCATCGAGCAAGTGGCCATGCACCGCCAAGTGAATGAAGAAGAAGATGATCAAGTGTTTTGCGACAATGATTCGAGCCCCGCTCTTGTTGTCTCCAAGGTCTTGACACTTCAACAACATCAAGATGAAGACCAACGTTGCCACATCTTCCATACCAAAGCGGGTATCCAAGGACGTTCCGTCAAGGTCATCATCGACGGCGGCAGTTGCCACAACTTGGCAAGTGAAGAATTATTCTCCAAGCTCCAATTGGTCAAGAAGAAGCACCCTCGCCCATACAAGGTCCAATGGCTTAGCGACTCCGGAACACTTCAAATGGAGCACACCGTCCAAGTGTCCTTCAAGATTGGCGCCTACGAAGACAACTTAGAGTTTGATGTGGTTCCTATGTCCGTGTGCCATCTCCTACTCGGACGACCGTGGCAATTTGACCGAGGCGTCACCCACCATGGACGGACAAATCAATATAGATTCAAGATGAAGGGCAAGGAGTTCATACTTCGACCAATGACACCAAGTCAAGTCATCGCGGACAAGCAAGCATCTACCAATCGTGGAGAGAAAAGTGAGCCACCAAAAAGAGAGTGAGAGCCACAAGCCAAACATGAGTGACTCCACGATGCGTGACAAAAGAGATCTAGTTCTTTTAACCACCAAAAGAGACTTGAGGGATGTGAGTGAGAGCCCATCAAGTGTTCTTCACTTTGTACTTGTGTGCAAAGATGAAGTGGTGCGGAATAATACTTCACAACATCTTCCTTTGGTATTGTCTCATTTATTGCAGGAATTCGCGGACGTGTTTCCCGATGAGCTACCTCCCAGACTTCCTCCACTCCGCGGAATCGAACACCGCATCGACCTCATCCCCGGCGCACCACTACCGAACAAGGCACCATACCACGTCAACCCCGAAGAAACCAAAGAGATCCAAAGGCAAGTGCAACATCTCATGGAGAATGGGTATGTACGCGAAAGCTTGAGCCCTTGTGCCGTTCCGGTCATTCTCGTGCCTAAGAAAGATGGTTCCTATCGCATGTGTTCCGATTGCCGTCCTATAAATGCTATCACCGTTAGATATCGCCATCCCATTCCACGCCTAGATGACATGCTTGATGAACTTAGCAGAGCCACAATTTTCTCTAAGATTGACCTTAAAAGTGGCTATTATCAAATTCGCATGCAAGAAGGTGATGAATGGAAAACCGCTTTCAAGACTAAATTTGGCTTGTATGAATGGTTAGTCATGCCTATGGGTTTATCGCAAGAACCTAGCACTTTTATGCGTGTGATGCACTATGTTCTTCGCAAATTGATTGGCATTTGTGTTGTGGTTTACTTTGATGACATCCGTGTGTTTAGTGAAACTCTTGAAGATCATGTCAAACACCTTAGAGAAGTATTGCAAATTCTTAGAGACGAGCGACTTTATGCGAACATGGAAAAATGCACTTTTGGTGTTGATAAGCTTGTTTTCTTGGGCTTTGTTGTTTCCTCTAAGGGTGTTCATGTGGATGAAACTAAAATTGATGCTATTAAGAATTGGCCACAACCATCCAATTTGCTTCAAGTGCGTAGCTTCCTTGGCTTAGCAGGTTTTTATCGTCGCTTTGTGAAGGATTTTAGCACCATTGCATCACCATTGCACGCATTGAGTAAGAAGAATGCACCATTTGTTTGGGGTCCATCTCAAGATGCCGCATTTCATGAGCTTAAAACCTTGCTTACACATGCTCCATTACTTGCATTACCCAATTTTGAGAAATTTTTTGAAGTGCATTGTGACGCTAGTGGTAATGGTATTGGTGGTGTGTTAATGCAAGAGAAACGACCCATTGCATATTTTAGTGAGAAGCTCTCCGGCGCGCAACTTAACTACCCCATCTATGACAAAGAGTTATATGCTTTAGTGAGAGTCTTGCATGTGTGGGAACATTATCTCCGTCCACTTGAATTTGTCATCCATACGGATCATGAAACGCTTAAGTACCTTAAGGGACAAACCAAATTGAATAAGCGTCATGCTAAATGGAGTGAGTTCATTGAGTCATTTCCTTATATTATCAAGTATATTAAAGGTAAGGAAAATGTCGTGGCGGACGCTCTTTCCCGCAAGTGCATGTTGGTTACCAAACTTGAGTTGAATGTCATAGGATTTGAGCACATTAAAGACTTGTATGAGCATGATTCGTCATTTGCAACTCCTTATGCCAAATGTTTTCCTCATAAAACTTGGGAGCAATATTACTTGAAAGATGGTTATCTTATGCGAGCTAACAAACTTTGTATTCCTGAGTCTTCTCTTCGTTTGCTCCTTTTGCAAGAAGCTCATGGTGGAGGACTCATGGGACATTTTGGACGTGACAAGACATTCGCTACGCTCTCCAAGAACTACTTTTGGCCCAAGATGTTTCACGACGTCTCACGCTACACCAACCGGTGCTCTCCATGCCGCAAAGCTAAGTCCAAAGCTCAATCTCATGGTTTATATATGCCACTTCCTATTCCATATCACCCATGGGAAGATATTAGCATGGATTTCGTGCTTGGCTTGCCTCGAACTCAAAATGGCAAAGATTTCGTATTTGTTGTTGTGGACCGTTTCTCTAAGATGGCACATTTCATTCCTTGCAACAAGATAGACGATGCTTCACATGTTGCAAATCTTTTTTGTAGGGAAATCTTGCGTTTGCATGGAGTGCCAAAGACGACCGTGTCGGACCGAGACGTCAAGTTCCTTAGCTACTTTTGGAAGACACCATGCGCCAAGCTCGGAATCAAGCTCCTCTTTTCTTCGGCATATCACCCACAAACCGATGGCCAAACGGAGGTCACGAACCGGACGTTATCCACACTCCTTCGCATGTTGATCAAGAAGAACATACGGGAGTGGGAAGAATGCTTGCCCATCGCCGAGTTCGCCTACAACCGAGCAAGACACTCTACTACCGGCAAGTCCCCCTTCGGGGTCGTCTACGGTTTCAACCCTTTGTCACCATTGGACATCTTACCACTACCGCTACAAGAGCGAACCGACATGGACGCGAGTGCACGCGCAAGTTTCATCAAGAAAATGCATGAAGATACAAGACACACGATCGAGCGCCAAGTACAACGACTCGCGACCAAGGTCAACATCAACAAGCAACCCATGGTGTTCAACCCCGGAGATCTTGTGTGGCTACACCTTCGCAAAGACCGCTTCCCCAACGAACGCAAGTCCAAACTACTACCCCGCGCCGACGGACCCTTCAAGGTGCTAGCACGCTACAACAACAATGCCTACAAGATCGACATCCCTCGCGACAAGTACAACGTGAACAACACATTCAACGTCAAGGACTTATCTCCCTTCCATGGTGATGCGGATTCCGATCCGAGGACGGATCTTTCCCAAGGGGGGGGGGGAGATGATGCGGAGCATCCTACGGTCATCCCCATGGATCCACCTACGTCTCCTCAAGCACCAAGAGGACCAATGACTCGAGCACGTGCGAGAGCTCTCGAAAACGAGGTGACATCACTCCTTAGTGAACTACCATATGACTCGTGCGAGACATGGATGCTACCTCATTCCGAAACGCTATGTGTGCTTAGGTACCAAGAGGACCCTCTCGGAGAAGCCCGGAACAATGGACAAGTCAACAAGTTCACGGATGAAAAGGACCAGCGAAGACGGTCACCGGAGGCCTCTAGGGCCCGGACATCCGGCCCCAAGCCCGGACATCCGGCCCCTGGGAGCAACAGCAGCAGCAGCCGCCCTACAGCATACAGCAGAGAAGCCTCCAGGCCCCGGACATCCGGCCCGCACCCCCGGGACATCCGGGCCCCCGCCCGGAAATCCGGCACCGCCGACAGAAGACACCCGTAGGTTGACCCCTTTGGCCCGGACATCCGGCTCCAAGCCCGGACATCCGGCACCCTGGTGAACCGCCGGACATCCGGCCTGGAGCCTGGACATCCGGCCCGACTCCCGCGTGTTTTGCCCCTCTGGCCATGTATCCGTCCCCTTTCCGCCCTAACTTGTACTGGTACTATTTAAGGACCTCTCCCCCCTCCCTCTAGGGTTAGCAAAGTAGATAGCTCTTTGAGATTAGAGCTTTGCTCATCTGTACCTCTCCCATGGATCAAGACCTCCATAAGACCCATGTGAGAAGATCCACTCCGGATATCAAGACCTCGACTCCTTCGCGGATCGGGATGAACTAGCTACCGTGTATCCTCCTTTGGTGGATTTGGACCTTTGTATCCCTCTATGTGTATGTGGATCTAGTGCATGTGTGATTTGGATCTTGTTGATTTGAGTGTTCTTCTCGTGTTCTTCATGGATTTCCTCCTTTTCCCCCTCCTAAGTGTGAAAAGATCGTCATCTAGGGTTCCACCCTACATCATATCCCCGGCGGAATCGCTCCGCCGGAGAGCAAAAGTGCTCCTGCCCAAGTTCCGCCTCGAGACGGTGGCGCACCATCCCAAAAGTCTTCTCCTTATTTTTTCTAGGGCAAATGGGCTTATATACCAGAAAATGGGCACCGGAGGCTGGCCAGGGGCCCCACGAGCCACCAGGGCGCGCCTGGGGGGGGGGGGGGGTGGCGCGCCCGGTGCCTCGAGGGCACCTGGGTGGCCCCCTCTGGTACTTCTTTCTTCCAATATTTTTTTATTTATTCCAAAATAAATCTCCATGAAATTTCAGCTCATTTGGAGATGTGCAGAATAGGTATCTCTGACATAGCTTTTTCAGGTCCAGAATTCCAGCTGCCGGCAATCTCCCTCCTTGTGTAAATCTTGCATATTAAGAGAGAAAAGGCATTAGAATTGCTCCACAAAGTGTTATATTGATTAAAAACACTATAAATAACAGTAGTAAAACATGATGCAAAATGGACGTATCAACTCCCTCCTCGCTCAACTCCCTTTTGAATCACATGAGACATGACTACTACCTCAAGCGGAGACCCATTGCATACTCAGGTACCAAGGAACCAGTCATGGAAAGGCTAAGGAGCAAGGACGAGCCAAGGAGGAAGGAGAACGCGAAGACAGAGAGCAAGTGGCGCAAGATAGAGCTTGCCTGGATGATCCGGACCGCCTCCCGGATGATCCGGACCCTCCCCCGGATGATCCGGCCCCTGCAACCCAAACTACATCAAGCACCTCGACGAAGCCGGATCCATCCAGGACCTCTCCCGGATCATCTGGACGAAGCCGGATGTCCGGACCAGGTCCCGGACATCCGGGCCAACACCGGCTGCGACGACCCAGCCGGATCATCCGGGTGACCACCCGGATCATCCAGACATTGCCCGGATCGTCCGGGCCACCACCCGGATCATCCCGACCTTGCCTGCATGCATGACTCGAGCCAAGGCCCATGTACCCCTTCACCCCCCTAGACTTTATATACTCGTCTCCTACCTCCATTTTAGGGTTAGCAAAGTGATAGCTCACATTTAGAGATAGAGTTTTGCTCATCCACTACCTCTCCCATGGAGATCAAGGCCTCCATGTGAGAAGATCCCCCAGTGGATTCAAGACCTCCTTGTGGGAAGATCCTCTTGGATACCAAGACCTCAATTCCTCTTGGATTGGGATGAACTAGTTCCTCTTTTGCCTTCTTATGTTGGATTTGGACCTTTGTATTCCCCTTGTGTATGTGGATTTAGCACATGTGTGATTGGACTTGTGTCAATTGAGTGTTTGTTTTCTGTTATTCTCTCAATTTACCTTTTCCCCTCTCCAAGTGTGAAAAGATCATCACCATAGGGTTCCACCCTACATCATCTTGGATCAGAGCCACGTTGATTCACATCTTGGAGTCCCTACTCCCCACTTTCTAGCCTAATTTTGTTTGTTTTTGCCCAATTTTGAAAATTCCACCAAAAAGAGCCATACCAATTTTTTTGTATTTGTTGGTTTTGATGATGTTTTGTTGATTTTGATCCATGGATTCAGAGTGTTGTGTGGATCTAGCATTCCCACATCTTTCCCCACCTTTCCCTCCATGAAATCCACCCAAAATCATCCAAAATTTTCTTTTCCCCAAATTTTTTAGTTCTTCCCGAGCCCCAAATCGCCCGGTTGACCTGCCCGGACAATCCGGACGACGCCCGGACGATCCGGACATTGCCCGGACGATCCGAATCCCCACCCGGATCATCCGGCTTCGGCTGACGAAACTGCCGTAACAAAAAAAACAGAAAACTCCACCTCTCTCTTCTACATACCCAGCCACATTCCACCACTTGTAGGCTTCCGTCAATACCCCAATACAACCGTAGACTTACCATTTTCGTTACAACCGATTTTGCCAAGTTTTCTTTGAGATTTTGAGTTGCGGTGTCGGGACCCCGATCCTAAGTCACACCGATCTAGCATAAGACAGATCATATATCACTTTGCGGCCTCACGCACGGTAACCCACGGCTGCCGCCTTTACCTTGGCCGGGACCGTTTGCGTCTTTTGGCTCACGTATATGATTGTGATGCTAGCATCCATATGACAGAGAACCCGGGTCGACATGACTAGTCATAAACCAAGGTGGCACAAACGTACAGGGACAGACATAGGTAACCCAGCAATGCACGTGTCGGTCATCAGCGTGTGTAACTGGGCTGTAGCAAGTATCAGGACTCCAGTAACACCGCGTGACATTTCCCCGTAGGGACAGACATAGGAGCAAAGAAGGATACATGTCGGTCAATCCATGTGTTCCAGAGCAGTAGCGAACTACCAAGGCTCAGTGGAAGCACTAGGAGGCATTTCCCTATATGGAAGGCTACCAAAGCAGATAACTAGGTGTCGAATCCCACACATACCAATGCATTTCAAAACATACACACAATATGCATGATATGTGTAGATACAACATGGCATCACAACATAACTCTACGACTCAAAGTATTTACTTAAGAGGCTCCGAAGAGCCATACATAACATGATATTGCAATCATGGGTCTCATGACCCAACATACAAAGTCATACAAGCAACAAGCGGAAGCATAAACCTGTCTGAGTACAGACATCTGAAAAGAAAGAAGGCTAGAAAGCTTGTCTATCTACAAGACCCTCCATAGGAGCCAGACCTCTGTCTGGGATTCCCAAACTAATCGGTCAACATCGAACTCATTGCACAAATCACTAGCGAGACTGAAGTCTCCTCTGCAAAAACATAAATTAAGCAACCGTGAGTACAAAGGTACTCAGCAAGACTTACATCGGAACTAACTACATATGCATCAGTATCAACAATGGGGTTGTGGAGTTTAACTGCAGCAAGCCAGCTTTGACTCAGTGGCTAACCTATACTACGACTACCAGTAATTCTTTGGGGTGAGAAAGCGCGCACGAGTCCACATAGTCACCACAACAATACACCACTATGGATCCTCTCCTGTCTCCCTACGAGAAGGCCATCCATATCACTGACACTTATCTTGCGCATTTTAGAGTATCCATTTCAACTTGTCTATGAACAATGTAAGCCTCCAAGTAGTCCATATCCGCGGACGTGGCTATTCGAATAGTTTGATAACCTGCAGGGGTGTACTTCTTCACACACGCTCCCACCACTGACCACCATGTACACGTCATGTATCTCGGCAACCTTCAAGCGGAAGCCTGGCGAGGGTGTCGGCCACAACCTGACTAACCACGCAAGACTCTAGTCCAGGTTTATCGCTTATTTAAGGTTGTGCCCGCAAAGGAAGTCCGGCCGAAGTTTCTATCCCAGCCCCAAACGATGAGAGCAGGGTTCCCAAGAGCACCATTCGGGTGTCACTTGGTACACCGTGCCTCGGTGTCTCTACCGCATCATAGCCCACCCCTAAGGTCAGCGCTATGCACGGCCGCTAACACATATCCTACAAACATCAGAAACTAGTTGTGACTCCTGGACAGAGATCAAGTCGATTAATAAGTTGAGAGAGTCAATTAAGGATCCCAATGTGTGGTAGTAAATGTCTTGGATCACAAACACAGAACTCAGTTCTTAAGGACGGTCTCAATGAGACAACCCACCATGTACTCCTACATGGCCTCTCATCGCTACCTTTACCAAAACGTGTTCACACACTTAGCTCTCATCAGTAGGACATGTTCACAACCATTCCAATTCATCGCCCAGATGGATCAGACCTGACACAACTCTAAGCAATAGCAAGCATAACAAGCAAGCATGGATGAGTAGGCACAACATGGCTCAAGCAATTCCTACTCATGCTAGTGGGTTTTACTATTTACTGTGGCAAGGACAGGTCATGCAGAGGAATGGGTTCAACTACCGCAACATGTAACAGTTGAATCGTTGTTGTCCTAATGCAGTAAAAGAGAGTAGGAGCGAGAGAGTGGGATTGTATCGGAGTGATCAAGGGGGGTTTGATTGCCTGGAACTTCTGAAGATAGTATAGCTATTAGCTCTTCATCGGTGTCAACGATCACAACGTCGGAACCGTCTTCTACCGAGAAGGAACAAATACCGGCAAACAGAGAAGGAACACAATCAATGCAATGCAACAATATGATGCATGATCATGACATGGCAACATGCTATGATTTGGGCTAATGCAGCTAGCAACAGATTGGATGGAGCTGGTTTGAATCAAAGATTCAAATTCAAACTCCACATATGGTATTTCAAATACCATTTAATTGATTTGACCTGATCAACAGGTTTAACTTGTTTTGTCATGCATGAAAATAGTACCAATGGATAGATTGGATTTTTCTAATCATTTTTCATATATAAATCTTTTTCATCTGAGCTACGGTTGATTTTATATGATTTTTTTGAAGTTTATAGCATTTTCTGGAATTTCCTGGTTAAACCAAATTAAACTAAATCCAGAAAATGACTTATTGCATCAACATTGCATCACCGTGATGTCAGCAGGTCAATCGAGTCGTCCAGGTCAAACCTGTTCGGTGGGTCCCGCATGTCAGTGGCACATCTGATTAACAGGATTAATTAGCACTAAACTAATCCTGGGGAGGTCAAACCCCTGGTCAAAGGGACAAACACGCCGGCGGCTCGATGCCGGCGATGACAGACGTGGTGGAGGGCTCGGGATTGCGCTGTGGAGCTCCGTTCGTGGCGTGGCTAGGCGCGTTGGAGAGTTGGCGCCGCGGCGCATCGAACGGTGGTGGTGGCCGGGCCTGGGGTGGCCGGAGTCGACGGCGGCGAGCTCAACAGCGGTGGCCGGAGTTCGGGTGTGCTCGGGGTCGTTGCTGCGGCGTGCAAACGAACGAGGCGAGGTGCTAGCGAGGCTCTACGGCGTGCGGTGAGTGCAACGGACGCACGTCCGAGACCAAATGGTCACCGAAGCTACGTCGGCGACGAGCTCGGGTGGCGGCGGGTTTCGATCGGCGGTGAAACAGCGGCTAGCGGTCGCAATCGACGCGGGGAAGAGGAGGGTTAGGGGAAGGAGCTCACAACGGTTTGAACGGGGCAGACGGCGAGCTCGGGGAGGCACGGTTGACGACGGAGCGGCAGTGGCGATCTCTACGGCCGGAGCTTGAAGAAGAGGTAGGGGAAGTCGCTGCGGGGCGCGCCCGGTGGCTTGGCTCGGTGAGGAGGTCGGGGACGAGGTGGCGGAGCTCGTGGACAACTCCAGGGGGCGAGGGGGAGGCGGTGGTCGCGGCTATGGCGATGGCTAGCTAGCGACGGCTTCGGCCATGGCGTCGAGAGGCGACAGAGAGAGCAGGGGGGCGAGTGAGGGGGTTGGGCCGATGCGGACGACACCGAGAAGCTCGACCGCGGCGTCGCGTTGGCCGGGGACGCAGGCAGGCAGCCTGGTGGCGTGGCGCGCTGTGCGTGCGCGCGCGTCGGCCACGCGCTCGGCCGACTAGCGCCAGGAGGACGACAACGTTGGTGGGCTGGGCCGCCAGTTGGCCCAGGTAAGTGGCCAGGTGGGGTTCCCTCTCTCTTTCTTTTTTTATATCTTTTGTTTTTCTATTTTGCTTTTCTGTTGCTGGTTTAGTAAAGATACTAAACCACTTCTAAAATCCTGAAATTATTTGTGGGTACATTTAGAATTATTTCCAACAGCCCTCAATTGTTTTTAGGATTATTGAAGCATTTAACATATTGATAGCAATTAAATGCTCCAATTCAAATACAATATGATTTAATCCAAAAATCCAGGATGACCTAGAAAAATGTGCACCATTTTTGGCAGAGGTGTTCACCCATTTCAAAAATGATGAACTTTTCTGAAGGGCATTTTGGGTTCATTGAAAATATTTTTAGGTTGAACCTATTTGAATTATTTGGGTGCTAGGGTTTATCATCCCCATTTCAACTTTCATTTGCATTTAAACATGATGCATGGATGCAGATGCAACTATTTGCAGGCAATTATTCTAGGGCTATGACAACTCACCCCCACTAAACAAGAATCTCGTCCCGAGATTCAAGATGTGAGGTAAGAGGAAAAAGGGGACATTAAACTAACACAATCTTCATGATCCAATTGCCCTTCTTGAGGATGCTGATTTGTTGCATCATGTTGATATTGACGTCTTTGCTTTCGAGATCTTCACCCAAACACGGTGACAAAAAATGGGATAACTCTACAAGAATCGATCTTCACGAAGATCAAGCAACTCACGGTCAACTCATAGAATGAGACTTACGAACATCTCTCGAGCTGAGACGCAAAACACACATCAATAACGAGGGAAGGAATTAGACGACGAAGGTTCAATTTGGTAGGCAACAATTCTTCGCTTAAGAAGATGGTGAATGGGTTTCAAAGTACCGAGGAGATATATTGCCTTTAATACCACAACGGGGCACCTTAGGAGAGGTGACTCGTAGAATTATCTCCTAAGTCAGGCAAAAAGAATTACTTTTGATACAAGGATCATTGAAACTCTTTATACCAAACTGAGGCAAATTCACAAATGATCGTTAGAAGGAGTTTGAAGGAATGGCATACTCAGTTTGGAAAGGAAACTAGAGTTATAAGACAACTCGGCAAACGGAAGGTACATCCCAATTGATACCGAGGATATAACCTAGTGTCTGAGCGTGCTCTCAAGAACTTGAGCATTTTCATATTTATCAGGGTTTTACCAACATCTATGCCAAGATCCTGGCAACACCTCATAATACCATGATGAATAATGATGGAGAATGCGGTTGCAAAGGAAGAAATCACTCTCTCAGATTTTACCTTAGCAAGGCCAAGGAAACAAAATCTGGATGATCGACCAAGAGACATTTAGCACTCCTCTTCTAATGTTCTCCTTGATGTACTAGCATAACCCAATTATAGGTACTGTTTGGTATCTAGAACATCAAGTAAAGGTCAGACTTCAAATACACAAAGAATCCATAAGGAACAACTTCTAGAATAAGTCATACGAAATCCTCATGGGGGGTGGATGATATCTTGACTCAGCAAAATGGCCACTGCATTGACTTACCGGGATTACAGAGAAACCAAGAACAAAAATCTTTAAAATGTCCCAACCATCATATCTGCCTGAGATTCAGATCTGGTTGGTGACAAGATGCTTCAGACTCAGCATGTCTGAAAAAGAAGGTGTGCAACACCAATTGACGAGATGGCATTGCGAGATTCTCGGGAAATGAACTACGGAAGCAAGCTCCAAAGCATGAGCTGGCTTGCAAGATACATGTGAACAGAATGTCCAGGACAATGATGCCCACATAGAGATCTTACAACAAAATACTACCGAGTTCTGGTTGGGAACCATCATTGAGGATATCGAAGTCCTTGCATAAGGCATGCTCTTAAGAAGGAACTTCTTCTCCTTGAACAAATCAATCAGTGGCTTGGTGTGCTAGGGAATACATATGGAATGAAGGTGATCAATCTACCAAACCATATAATACTTCGCACATGCATGACTGACTTGGGATGATTCCAGAGAAAACAAAACAACTTTCTCGAATTCACGGCGGCAACTTGCATCAAATGCACATGAACTTAGGGGAAGTCACTTCTTTCACCATGACATATACTTCATGGGCTAGCACGAAGTTGATGTTTATGAAAGTTTCCAACACTAGCTTTAATGTGCCACATGAATCATGGAGGAGATAAAATGCTGCTGATGGGCTCAACAACAAGTCATCGAGATTTCCATATAGATGGAATTCCATAATTATGTGAACAAGGTGATAGCATTGGCCAGACCCAAGGATATAATGGTGCATGCTCGAGGAAACATCCACGAGTAAAACAACATTAGGGAAATCATTGGTTCTAATTTTGATTTGACGACAGCCCACACTCAAATCAAAGATTGGATAAGACAATAGATCCAACAATTGATCATGAAGATCAATCGATGAAGGTATCATGTTTCTTCAACACACACACACAAAAGATATCCCTTTGAATGAACTAAGTTAGGCTAAGCTTTTATCTTCCAACTCTCCACGTTGTTATTTATCTTAATCAACTAGCTCAGGGGTATCCAACACAGATTCTTGGAGAAGGGGTAGTTTAGAGGAAAACCAACTTGATCAGGAACTCAACATAACGGTCAGGGAACAACCTGGTGATACTTCCGAGAAGATATCCAAAAAATCACGGTCCACAGGTATGCTATTAAGCTCGAGAACAATCTTGCTTTCAAGGCAAGATGATGTGATCAAATAAGCAATGGATTGGCACAATCCTGACTCATTGATCGAAGAGTGCACCAGGAAAAATGGACTAGGTAGCACGATCAACCTTAGAATGATGATTCAATAACCAACACGCTAAGAATGAGATTATTGTCCATTAACTACCAGGCAACGGAGTTGCTAGGAGTATTGATTTCACACATCACGATTCACTTGTCAGTATTCCAGTTACAACAACACGGGGACCAAGGAATGAATGATGATGGCGAGAAGTATCACTACATCAGGAATTCATAAGATGGTGTGCAATTCCTATGATATTCTTGACATAAAGACGGTAATACTCCAGGGTAGAACAGAACAAAGGCTGGATTAGCATTTTGATCTGCGAAATACAAGTACTTTGACCCAATCCTAGACATGGATGAGGTACTGGAGTTTGTTTCTCCTAGTCATTCCGAAATAGAATGGCTTGACAGACCACAAGAGTAATAGGCATCGATGAATGAATGCATGACATACTCTTGACTATCAATTGATAGACGGAGGGCGGGATACAGTTGAAGAGGGACAACTCAAAGGAACATATGATTTTCTGAGTTGTGGATGCATAGATTAGCATGTCGAACAAGGCTCAACATATTTCTTCCGGATAACCCATGTAGAAGGAAGGGATTGGCAGATTCACAATGTAGAATGGAGAACTCATCAGGAGCACTCTTGTTGTGGTCTTTTGGTTCAAAAGAACTTCTGCCATAGGATGGTTCATGGAATTGGAAGAATGATATACCACGGACTTCCAGGACTATCACAAAGGTTACTAATCATCGTAAAGGAGCAACAATCACTACCGAAAGAAATGAGTAGGATGAATCATGGGTTCAAGAACCCGGACTTAGAATACCTACTAACTAAATAACATCACAAGATGCTTTCGAACGTGATGGCCAGAATTATCACACTGGGGATGCAACACATAGGCTGAACCTCTAGGTGGTTCTGTGAGATATCCTAGTTTCCTAATAACTTTCGCATATATGTCGAGGCAACGGAGTACCTCAACACACCGGTTAGTGTGGTTAGTCTGGCTCAAAAGGACATCGGGACAAGAGGAAATGATTTGCAAATGCATCAGATTATTTAGAAACCTTGGATAACTTGGACAGCATAACGGCTGTACGACATGATATATGAGACAACCTGCAAGGCAACTGACAACTCAACGACTGAATCTTATGGAAAACATCGATCCAAGAAGACAACACCTTTCCTATAAGTCTCCGGCATAGTAACACGTCATCCTGATAGATTGTTGAGAAAGCCTAGTTTCTTAACCCCGTAGAAAAGAAGAGGGTGACTCAGAATCAGAAGGACACAAGATAAGGAGTAAAAAGAGCCTTACGTTCCCTTCCACAATCAATTCCCCTATATAACTAAAGCATATCTAGACTCGACTTCGACCAGTTTTGCTTGATAATCCTACAGGCAGTCAGGCTCTGATACCAAAGCTGTCGGGACCCCGATCCTAAGTCACGCCGATCTAGCATAAGACATATCATATCACTTTGCGGCCTCATGCACGGTAACCCACGGCTGCCGCCTTTACCTTGGCCGGGACCGTTTGCATCTTTTGGCTCACGTATATGATTGTGATGCTAGCATCCATATGACAGAGAACCCGGGTCGACATGACTAGTCATAAACCAAGGTGGCACAAATGTACGAAGCTTGCCGGCAAGGGCAATGTTGATCTTCAGTACTAGAATAGTACTTCTCGATGACCTGCCTTGAGGTCTTCTTCACGGTCTTGTTTAATCTAAGTCTTGGGTCATGGCAACCCTCCGGCAAGCCCTTGCCATCAGGAAGGCTACAACTGTCTGTGCACAAGTCAGGGTACGAGGGCACCCATGCTTTAGTACACCGACATACTCCAACCTCCTCGAGCTAGTGAAACCAAGCAACCAAAGCGGAGCGACAAGTGCAAGAGGACTACAAGTACTCCGAGTACTCTTCCAAGACCTACGGTTCATACACTCAAGCTTCAACGACTACGATGCCTCCTCCAACGACGCGAGCTACACCAAGTATCGGTGACAAATCAAGCTCCAAACAACCTTTGTCATCTTCGAGTCGTCCTACTTCAAGTACATCCAAGCCGAGAACTTCCTCATTGACTCCTACAACGGATGCTACCGCCAAGACAAGTGCAATACAATGTTTCACTTGCAAGGGCCGAGGCCACAAGTCATTTGAGTGCCCCACACAGCACACCATGATTGCCAATGATGCCGGCACCTACGACTCCATGAGCGAATATGAAATGGAAGCACTTGAGCACGTGGCCATGCACCGACAAGTGAATGAAGATGAAGATGCTCAAGTCTTTTGTGACAATGATTCGAGCCCCGCTCTTGTTGTCTACAAGATCTTGACACTTCAACAACAACAAGACGATGATCAATGTTGCCACATCTTCCATACGAAAGCGGGAACCCAAGGACGTTCCGTCAAGGTCATCATCGACGGCGGAAGTTGCCACAAGTTGGCAAGTGATGAGTTATGTTCCAAGCTACAATTGATCAAGAAGAAGCACCCTCGCCCCTACAAGGTCCAATGGTTAAGCAACTCCGGCACCATCCAAGTGGAGCACACCGTTCAAGTGTCCTTCAAGATTGGCGCATACGAAGACACCTTGGAGTGTGATGTAGTTCCCATGTCCGTATGCCACCTCCTCTTAGGAAGACCTTGGCAATTCGACCACGGCGTCATACATAACAGACGGACCAATCACTATAGCTTCAAGATGAAGGGTAAGGAGTACGTGCTTCGACCCATGTCGCCAAGTCAAGTCATCGCCGACAAGCAAGCTTCAACCCATCATGGAGATACTAGTAAGAGAGCGAACCACCATAAAGAGAGTGAGCGCCACAAGCCAAAAATGAGCGACTCCACAACGAGTGATAAGAAAGGTTTAGTGCTTTTAGCCACTAAAAGAGACACGAGGGATGTGAGTGAGAGCCCATCGAGCGTTCTTCACTTTGTGCTTGTGTGCAAAGTTGAAGCGGTGAGGACTAATACTTCACAACATCTACCTTTGGTGTTGTCTCATTTATTGCAGGAATTCGCAGATGTTTTTCCCGATGAGCTACCTTCCGGACTTCCTCCACTTCGTGGAATCGAACACCACATCGACCTCATTCCTGGCGCACCTCTACCGAACAAGGCACCTTACCGCGTCAACCTCAACGAGACCAAAGAGATCCAAAGGCAAGTACAACATCTCATGGAAAACAGGTATGTACGCGAGAGCTTAACTCCATTTGCCGTTCCAGTTATTCTTGTGCCTAAGAAAGATGGTAGTTATCGCAAGTGTTCCGATTGCCATCCCATTAATGCTATCACCGTTAGATATCGCCATCCCATTCCATGCCTTGATGACATGCTAGATGAACTTAGCGGAGCCACCATTATCTCAAAAATCAATCTTAAAAGTGGCTACTATGAAATTCGCATGCAAGAGCGTGATGAATGGAAAACGGTTTTCAAAACCAAATTTGGCTTGTATGAATGGTTGGTCATGCCTATGGGCTTATCTGAAGCACCTAGCACTTTCATGCGTGTGATGCACTATGTTCTCGCAAATATATTAGCATTTGTGTTGTGGTCTACTTTGATGACATACTTGTGTTTAGCCAATCTATTGAAGATCATGTCATACATCTTAGGGACGTCTTGCAAGTTCTTCGAAATGAGCGACTTTATGCAAACATAGAAAAATGCACTTTCGGTGTTGATAAACTTGTTTCTTGGGATTTGTAGTCTCCTCTAAGGATGTTCAAGTTGATGAAGCTAAAATTGATGCTATTAAAACTTGGCCACAACCAACCAATATGCTTCAAGTGCGTAGCTTCCTTGGCTTAGCCGGTTTTTATCGACGCATTGTGAAGGATTTTAGCACCATTGCATCACCATTGCACGCATTGAGTAAGAATAATGCACCATTTATTTGGGGTCCTTCCCAAGATGCCCCATTTCATGAGCTTAAGAACTTGCTTACACGTGCTCCATTACTTGCCTTCCCAAATTTTGAGAAAACCTTTGAAGTGCATTGTGACGCTAGTGGTTATGGCATAGGTGGTGTGTTAATGCAAGAGAAGCGCCCAATTGCATACTTTAGCAAGAAACTCTCCGGCGCGCAACTTAACTATCCCATCTATGACAAAGAGTTATATGCTTTAGTGAGAGTCTTGCATGTGGGAACATTACCTTCGCCCTCGTGAATTTGTCATCCATACGGATCATGAGACGCTTAAAAACCTTAAGGGTCAAACCAAATTGAATAAGCATCATGCCAAATGGAGTGAGTTCATTGAGTCTTTTCCTTATGTTATTAAGTACATCAAAGGTAAGGAAAATGTTGTGGCGGACGCTCTTTCCCGCAAGTGCATGTTGGTTACTAAACTTGAGTTGAATGTTATAGGATTTGAGCACATTAAAGAATTGTATGAGCATGATGTTTCATTTGCCATTCCTTATGCCAAATGCCTAACTCACACTTCTTTGGAGCGATACTACTTTAAGGATGGTTATCTTATGCGAGCTAACAAACTTTGTATCCCCGAGTCTTCTCTTCGTTTGTTGCTTTTGCAAGAGGCTCACGGTGGAGGACTCATGGGACATTTTGGACGCGACAAGACATTCACCACGCTCTCCAAGAACTATTTTTGGCCAAAGATGTTTTGGGACATCTCACGCTACACCAATCGATGCTCTACATGCCGCAAAGCTAAGTCTAAAGCTCAATCTCATCGTCTATATATGACACTCCCCATTCCATATCAACCATGGGAAGATATTAATATGGATTTTGTGCTTGGTTTGCCTTGAACTCAAAACGACAAAGATTCGGTATTTGTTGTTGTGGACATTTTCTCTAAGATGGCACATTTTATCCCATGTAACAAGATCGACGATGCTTCACATATTGCAAATCTCTTTTGTAGGGAAATCTTGCGATTGCATGGAGTGCCCAAGACGATTGTATCAGATCGCGACATCAAGTTCCTTAGCTACTTTTGGAAGACACTATGCGCCAAGCTCGGAATCAAGGTCCTATTCTCTTCGGCATATCATCCACAAACCGACGGCCAAACAGAGGTCACCAACCGGACGCTATCCACACTCCTCTGCGTGTTGATCAAGAGGAACATCAAGGAGTGGGAGGAATGTTTGCCTATCACCGAGTACGCCTACAATCGATCAAGACATTCGACCATCGGCAAGTCCCCCTTCGAGGTCGTCTATGGCTTCAACCCGTTGTCCCCATTGGACATTCTACCGCTACCTCTACAAGAGCGCATCAACATGGACGCGAGTGCACAAGCAACATACCTCAAGAAGGTGCATGAAGATACACGGCACATGATCGAGCGCCAAGTACAACGCCTCGTGACCAAGCTCAACTTCAACAAACGCCCCATGGTGTTCAACCCCGGCGATCTTGTGTGGCTACACCTACGCAAAGACCGCTTCCCCAACGAGCGCAAGTCCAAACTCCTACCTCGAGCCGATGGACCCTTCAAGGTGCTAGCACGCTACAACAACAATGCCTACAAGAGCGACATCCCAAGTGACAAGTACAACGTGAGCGACATCTTCAACGTCAAAGACCTATCTCCCTTCCATGGTGATGTGGATTTTGATCCGAGGACGGATCCGGGGGGGGGTGATGCGGAGCATCCTTCGGTCATCCCCATGGACACGTCATCACCACCCAAGGCACCAAGTGGACCGATGACCAGGGCCCGTGCAAGAGCTATTGAAACCGAGGTGTCCCTCCTCGCTCAACTCCCTTTCGAATCACATGAGACATGGCTACTACCTCAAGTGGAGACCCTTTGCATACTCGGGTATGATAATCCCCAAGTGCAAGGAATCATCGTAGCAATCTCCAAAGATGGAAGTGATAAGTATGGAGTGTCGAACCCACAAGGAGCTAAAGGTAAGATCAATATTCTCTCAAGTCCTATCTGCCACTGATACGACTCTACGTACACCGAACGTTTGCTTTCATCTAGAAACGAGAAATAAAACTACGTTGTGGGTATGAAGAGGATAGCTTTGCATGATTTTGAAGAACTAAAATATAAAAATAGGTGCTGCCTAAATAAAGTAAGAATATATTACAATATATTACAAATAGCGAGTGTGGAATAATGATGGATCGGTGTGCGGAATTGTCCTAGGCAATTGATAACAAGATCGGTAATCACTATTGCAATTTTATATGAGGGAGAGGCATGAGCTAACATACTTTCCGTACTTGGATCATATGAACTTATGATTGGACCTCTAGCAAGCATCCGCAACTACTAGAAATCATTAAGGTAAACCCAACCATAGCATTAAGTATCAAGTCCCCTTTACTCCCATACGCAACAACCCCTTACTCGGGTGTAAGCTTATGTCACTCTAGCCGCCCACTATAAGAGAATCATGAACGTATTGCAAAACCCTACAGCGGGAATCCCCCACGTGTGCACGGCACGAAGGGTACCATAGGACAGCACCAAAATAAAACATACAACTCAAACCAATCAAGATCATCAATCAACCCAAAGGACAAAAGAAATCAACTCAAACATCATAGGATGGCAACACATCATTGGATAATAATATGTGGCATAAAGCACCATGTTCAAGAAGGGGATTACAGCAGGGTGCGGGAGAGTGGACCGCTGAAAAGAGATGAGGGAGGTGATGGGCGGTGATGTTGATGAAGACGATCACCGCGGCGATGGTTCCCCCGGTGGCACTCCGGCGCCATCGAGAGAGAGGGGAAGAGAGGCTCCCCCTCCGGCGTGCTCCTCCATGGCCTTCCCCCTAGATGGGGAGAGGTTCTCCCTCTGGTCCTTGTCCTCCATGGTGCCCGGAGGGGCGGGAGCCCCTTCGAGATTGGATCTCTCTCTCTGTTCTCTTCTGTTTCTGCGCTCCTGTTTCTGGCTGAAACCCGTTTCTTATATTCCCGGAGATCCGTAACTCCGATTGGGCTGAAATTTTGAGGGGATTTTTATCTGGAAATTATCTTTCTTGCGGCGAAAGAAGGGCATCAACCGACCTACGAGGTGCCCACAAGGCAACAGGGTGCGGCCCCAGGGGGGCACGCCGTGTTGCCTTGTGGTGCCCTCGGGCACCATCTTGCGTTGATTCTTCTTCCCAAAAATCACATATATTCCAAAATAAATCTCCGTAAAGTTTTATCACGTTTGGACTTTGTTTGGCATGGTTTTTCTGCGAAACAAAAAACAAGCAGAAAACAGGAACTGGCACTGGGCACTAGATTAATAAGTTAGTCCATAAAAATAATGTAAAAGTGCGCCAAAACCATATAAAACTATTGTAAACATGGCATGAATACTTCATAAATTATAGATACGTTGGAGACGTATCAGCATCCCCAAGCTTAATTCCTGCTCGTCCTCGAGTAGGTAAATGATAAAAGAAATAATTTATGATGTGTGAATGCTAGCATAGTGCATAAGTTTGATCAATGATAATTTCAAACACCTTTTCTAGCATCAATATATATCATAAACAGTAGCTCATCTCATAATCAAGTAGCAAGCTATTCACATGTTTAAAGTATAGACCATAAACTTTCTTGAAAATCAACAAACTATGTTTTCAGTCATCAAACAATTACAATTCATCTTATTTTCAGGAAGGGTCTATGTAAGAGCTTTGTTTTAGCAAATTCCACATACTCAACTATCATTTAGTCTTCCATGATTGCTGACACTCAAAGCGTATTTTTAGAAGAAACCGTTTCAGTCAAACACATAGGAAGATAGGGGCTTAATGTTTTGCCTCCCAACTTATTTATCTCATGGATAATGTCAACAATAATAACTCATGATCACCTATATTCATCAGGATATATGTGCCTGGATCTTTCCCCACCACATGATGCTTGCCAAGAGAGAAAATAAAAACGGAATAGAGAAGAATACTATTGACTCTTGCATAAAAGTAAATACATAAAGTAAAAGATAGGCCCTTCGCAGAGGGAAGCAGAGGTTGTCATGCGCTTTTATTTTTGGATGTGCAAGCTCTTAATGCAAAGGAACGTCACTTTATATTGCCCCTTGTGATAGCAACCTTTATTATGCAGTTTGTTGCTTTTATTCTTCACCATCACAAGTTCGTACAAAGCTTATTTTCCCTTACAATAAAAGATCATACATATTTAAGAGCAATTTTTATTGCTTTTGCACCGATGACAACTTACTTGAAGGATCTTATTCAATCCATAGGTAGATATAGTGGACACTCATGACATGAAACTGGGTTCAAGGGTTTTGGATGCACAAGTAGTATTTCTACTTAGTGCGGATTTTTGGCTAGCAAAGGATAGGGGGCAAGCACCACATGTTAGAGGATCCATGACAATATAACATCTATGTGAATATAAACAAACATAAGCCATTACGTTGTCTTCCTTGTCCAACATCAACTACTTGATCAAGTTTGAAAATAATTAATGGGGCTCACAATCATAGAAGATGTCCAAGATAGTATATTTATATGTGAAATCTCTCTTCCTTCAATATTCTTTCATGAACCGTTCAAGTGACCAATGCTATGTTTGCTAACTTTCAATAAATTTTACAACTTATACTTTGCACATGCGAAGTCACTACTCCCCATGGGACAAGCATATGAAGTATATATAATTTCAACTTTATGATATTCAATTTATTCAACAATTTACTCTTAGGATATAAGTGAAGCACGAGAGTGAATGATAAACTACTCAAAAAGATATAAGTGAAGATCAATGAGTAGTTAAACAAATAAGTAGCTATGTGAAGACTCTCTCCAAATAAAGATTTCAGATCTTGATAATTTTATTCAAACAACAAACAAAAATAAAAGGACACTCCAAGAATAGCACATATCATGTGAACAAGTAAAAACTTAGGCTAACCGATAGTTGTTGATGAAGAAAGGTGGGATGCCAACCGGGGCATCCCCAAGCTTAGTTGCTTGAGACTTCTTGGAATGTTATCTTGGGGTGCCTTGGGCATCCCCAAGCTTGATCTCTTGTGTCTCCTTAATTCCTCTCATATCATGGCTTCTCCTAAATCTTAAAAACTTCATACACACAAAACTCAACAAGAACTCGTGAGATAAGTTAGTATAAATCAACTCAAAACCTTAACATTCTCTACTGTAACAAATCACTAAAATTATAATTAAATATTGCATACTAAATGCCTCTGCATATTTAATACTCCTATCCACAAATAGAAACATTAAATAGGCAAACAATGCGACTATAACAACAATCTGCCAAAACAGAATAGTCTGCAAAGGGTGAATAAGAATTCTACTTCCCTAACTCCAAAAATTCTGAAAAATGACCACGTGACAGAGAACTCATGCATGCTTACTTTGTAAAAATTTCAGATTTTTATCATGTTCTGACAATTCAAAAAAATTCAGGACATAACAGAAAACTTTCTGTTTTCAAACAGCAACATATGAACTTGCAAACTGAGCATGGTAAAGGCTATGATTGGCATTTTATTGAACTAAAAGATACAAAATATGATTATTGATAACAGAAAGAAAATCTCAACAAAATAAAATGATGCTCCAAGCAAAACACATATCATGTGACGAATAAAAATATAGCTCCAAGTAAGGTTACCGATAATGTTGAAGACGAAAGAGGGGGTGCCTTCCGGGGCATCCCCAAGCTTAGACGCTTGAGTCTTCCTTGAATATTACCTTGGGGTGCCTTGGCAATCCCCAAGCTTAGGGTCTTACCACTCCTTATTCTCCTCATATCGATATGTCACCCAAAACTTGAAAACTTCAATCACAAAAAACTTAACGGAACTTCGTGAGATAGGTTAGTATGATAATAAATAAAGGAAAACGATTGAAAACATCCGACTGATTTTAACGCCCGCATCAGCCGCTCGCTGGGCCGTCGGATGGCGTTTGATCGTGATTCTCCTGGGCACGCGCTACCCAGTGTTCACACGGCGACATGTGCCTTATTCTGTTGCATGGTCCATGCTTAGCATTCACACACGGGTGTGGCTGTTTTGACTTTTCATGGCACTACATGATACTATAAGCTAATAATTAGCTAATATGACATCTGCTTTTCCCTCAGTTCATCAGCAACCAATTAAGTTCTGTTGTTAGCTAATACGACAGCTGCCTCTGATCACACTCCGGAGAATTTCCTCAGGTTGCGCTGCTGCGAGGCCGCCCGGATGAATGCTATGATGCGGCACCAACTGTTATTGCAAGGTCATCGTAGTTGCTACGAGAAGTGTCGTGACGCGCCACTCCACCGCTGCGAGCCGGTGTTGCTGGGACACAGCCGTGCTAGTAATCGATGTTGCGAGGACACCGCCGTACTACGAGGGGCCCACCATGCTACGAGAGCGCCACCGTGCTACGAGGGGGGGGGGGGGTCACTGTTGTGCTGCAAGGCGTGCCGCAAGACCATGTCCTGGGAGCGTCACCATGCTGCAAGCCGGTGCTACGAGGGCGTTGCCATGTTGCGGGAATGACACTAGTGTACCGAGGCGATGTTGCCAGGGGCGTCGCCGTGCTGTGGGTACCATCGCCGTGCCACGAGGCATGCTACAAGCTGGTGTTGCGAGCCATGTTGCGGGAACACCGCAGGTGTTGCGAGCCACACTGCGAGTGAAGACCACAAGTGTTGCAAGGAGGAGTTGTGATAAAGGGAGTCGTGGGATGTATTATACATTAGACAAAATGTTGTGATCATGGGATCCGATGGCTGGCCACGCTTGAAGGGGTGGGTGTCCCTGTTGCAACCCAACACGCATGACCCTGCAAAGCCCGACATTATTGTTGCAAAGCTCGACACGCCACGCTGCAAGGCATGGACGACCCTAGTACAAATCAGACGTCTGATGTTCCAAAGCCCGACATCATTGCTGCAAAGCTAGACACGCCACGCTGGAAGGCGTGGCCGTCCCTAGTACAAATCGGACGTTTGATGTTCCAAAGCTCAACATCATTGCTGCAAAGCCCGACACGCCGCGCTGCAAGGCGTGGCCATCCCTAGTACAAATCGGGACATCTTTAACGCTGCAAAGCCCAACGTCATTGCTGCAAAGCCCGACGCGCCACGCTGCAAGGCGTGGCCGTCCCTAGTACGAATCGAGACGTCTGACGATGCAAAGCTCGACATCATTGCTGCAAAGCTAGACACGCCACGCTGGAAGGCGTGGTCGTCCCTAGTACAAATTGGGATGTCTGACGCTGATAAGACTGGCCACCATTGCTGCAAAGCCCACCATGTCTACTAAGCCAAAGACATGTCGCCCTACAAGGGTGCTGCAAAGTCCATCGGGGTTGTTGCAATTTCAAGATTGCCAACAAGACGTAACTTTAGAAACATTGTAGTGCGTGGCTTAATGCATGTTGAAGTACATGCGTGTGAAGCCCAGCGGTATGTTTTTTTCTGAGGGATAGCCCAGCGGTATATGGCTTGATGCATGTGACGTACGTGCGTGTGAAAGCGTTTTTGTGTTGAGTTAAAAAAAGTGTTTGTGTGTGGGCCAATGCACCCCAGGTGAGACGTCTGCGTTCATACACCCAGGCAACACAAAAAACGGGCGGCTGGCATGGCGCCATCGCGTGGCTGGGAAGGCGGCTGAAAACTCGTATTAATCATCCGGCTGACGCCTAGTGCGGGCCATAAATAAATCATTCACTTTGGTACTGTCAAGACAAGATCCATAATTGTTCTCACATAATGCCTATTGTACTCTATCATTTCCATAATTTATATTGACCAATATAAGCCATAGAAACTATAAAACAAGCAAACTATGCATTCCGTCTTCACAACTACGAAGAGGAAAAGAAGATTGCCATGGCATCTCTTGAGTTCCAAGACTATGTTCTCATTTGGTGAGAGCAAGTTATTAAACGACGCCAAGAGAAGGGCGACCCACCCATCACCACTTGGAATCATATGAAAGATGTCATGCGAGCTCACTTTGTGCCTACACACTATAGCCGTGACCTCTTCAAGAAGCTACAACTCCTCAAGCAAGGCACCAAGTCCGTTGAAGAATACTACCAAGAAATGGAGATTGCAATGATACGAGCCAATGTCAAGGAAGATGATGAACAAACTATGGCAAGATTCTTGAATGGCCTCAACCATCCCATCAAGAAAATTGCGGATTTCCAACCGTACTCCAACCTCCTCGAGCTAGTGCACCAAGCAACCAAAGCACAGCGACAAGTACAAGAGGACTACAAGTACTCCAAGTACTCTTCCAAGACCTACGGTTCATACACTCAAGCTTCAACAACTTCTACAACTCCTTCCACGACTCGATCTACACCAAGCACTGGCGACAAGTCAAGCTCCAAGCAACCTACGACATCTTCGAGTCATCATACAAGTGCATCCAAGCAAAAGCCTTTGTCATCAACAACTCCTACGGACGACACCAAGACAAGTGACATCAAGTGTTTCACTTGCAAGGGACGAGGCCACAAATCATTTGAGTGCCCAACACGACACACTATGATACTCAACGCCGATGGCACCTACGACTCAATGAGTGAAGATGAAATGGAAGCCCACGAGCAAGTGGCCATGCACCGCCAAGTGAATGAAGATGAAGACACTCAAATCTTTTGCGATAATGATTCAAGCCCCGCTCTTGTTGTCTCCAAGGTCTTGACACTTCAACAACAACAAGACGAAGACCAACGTTGCCACATCTTCCATACCAAGGCGGGTATTCAAGGACGTTCCGTCAAGGTCATCATCGATGGCGGAAGTTGCCACAACTTGGCAAGTGAAGAGTTATGTTCCAAGCTACAATTGGTCAAGAAGAAGCACCCTCGCCCCTACAAGGTCCAATGGTTGAGCGACTCCGGCACCATTCAAGTGGACCACACCGTTCAATTCTCCTTCAAGATTGGCGCATATGAAGACACCTTGGAGTGTGATGTGGTTCCCATGTCCGTATGCCATCTCCTACTTGGACGACCTTGGCAATTCAAGTGGACCCACAACGGACGGACCAATCACTATAGCTTCAAGATGAAGGAAAAAGAATTCATGCTTCGACCAATGTCGCCAAGTCAAGTCATCACAGACAAGCAAGCATCTACCCATCATGGAGAGACAAGTGAGCGAGTGAACCACCAAAAAGAGAGTGAGCGCCACAAGCCAAAAATGAGCGACTCCACGATGAGCGACAAAAGAGATCTAGTTCTTTTAGCCACCAAAAGAGATTTGAGGGATGTGAGTGAGAGCCCATCAAGTGTTCTTCACTTTGTGCTTTTATGCAAAGGTGAAGTTGAGCGGACTAATACTTCACAACATCTTCCTCTAGTGTTGTCTCATCTATTGCAGGAATACAAGGACGTGTTTCCCGATGAGCTACCTCCCGGACTTCCTCCTCTACGCGGAATCGAACATCGCATCGATCTCATCCTCGGTGCACCGCTACCGAACAAGGCACCTTACCGCGTCAACCCCGACGAGACCAAAGAGAATCAAAGGCAAGTGCAACATCTCATGGAGAATGGATATGTACGCGAGAGCTTGAGCCCATGTGTCGTTCCGGTAATTCTTGTGCCTAAGTAAGATGGTACCTATCGCATGTGTTCCGATTGCCGTCCCATAAATGCTATCATTGTTAGATATCGCCATCCCATTCCACGCTTAGATGACATGCTTGATGAACTTAGTGGAGCCACAATTTTCTCTAAAATTGACCTTAAAAGTGGCTATTATCAAATTCGCATGCAAGAAGGTGACGAATGGAAAACGGCTTTTAAAACCAAATTTGGCTTGTATGAATGGTTAGCCATGCCTATGGGTTTATCGCGAGCTCCTAGCACTTTTATGCGTGTGATGCATTATGTTCTTCGCAAATATATTGGCATTTGTGTTGTGGTTTACTTTGATGACATCCTTGTGTTTAGTGAAACTCTTGAAGATCATGTCAAACACCTTAGAGACGTATTGCAAGTTCTTAGAGACGAGCGACTTTATGCTAACATGGAAAAATGCACTTTTGGTGTTGATAAGCTTGTTTTCTTGGGCTTTGTTGTCTCATCTAAGGGTGTTCATGTTGATGAAGCTAAAATTGATGCTATTAAAACTTGGCCACAACCAACCAATTTGCTTCAAGTGCATAGCTTCCTTGGCTTAGCCGGATTTTATAGACGCTTTGTGAAGGATTTTAGCACTATTTCATCACCATTGCACGCATTGAGTAAGAAGAATGCACCATTTGTTTGGGGTCCATCCCAAGATGCCGCATTTCATGAGCTTAAGAACTTGCTTACACATGCTCCATTACTTTCATTACCCAACTTTGAGAAAACTTTTGAAGTGCATTGTGACGCTAGTGGTAATGGCATAGGTGATGTGTTAATGCAAGAGAAGCGACCCATTGCATATTTTAGTGAAAAACTCTCCGGTGCACAACGTAACTATCCTATCTATGACAAAGAGTTATATGATTTAGTTAGAGTCTTGCATGTGTGGGAACATTATCTTCGTCCACGTGAATTTGTCATTCATACGGATCATGAAACGCTTAAGTACCTAAAGGGTCAAACGAAATTGAATAAGCGTCATGCTAAATGGAGTGAGTTCATTGAGTCATTTCCTTATGTTATCAAGTATATCAAAGGTAAGGCAAATGTTGTGGCGGACGCTCTTTCCCGCAAGTGCATGTTGGTTACTCAACTTGAGTTGAATGTCATAGGATTTGAGCACATTAAAGACTTGTATGAGCATGATTCATCATTTGCAATTCCTTATGCAAAATGTTTACCGCATAAAACTTGGGAGCGGTATTACTTGAAAGATGGTTATCTTATGCGAGCTAACAAACTTTGTATCCCCGAGTCTTCTCTTCGTTTGCTACTTTTGCCAGAAGCTCATGGTGGAGGACTCATGGGACATTTTGGACATGACAAGACATTCGCTACGCTCTCCAAGAACTACTTTTGGCCAAAGATGTTTCGAGACGTTTCATGCTACACCAACCGGTGTTCTACATGCTGCAAAGCTAAGTCAAAAGCTCAATCTCATGGTCTATATATGCCACTTCCTATTCCATATCAACCATGGGAAGATATTAGCATGGATTTTGTGCTTGGTTTGCCTCATACTCAAAATGGCAAAGATTCAGTATTTGTTGTTGTGGACCATTTCTCTAAGATGGCACATTTTATTCCTTGCAACAAGATAGACGATGCTTCACATGTTGCAAATCTCTTTTATAGGGAAATCTTGAGATTGCATGGAGTGCCCAGGACAATTGTATCGGACCGCGACGTCAAGTTCCTAAGCTACTTTTGGAAGACCCTATGCGCCAAGCTCGGAATCAAGCTACTATTCTCTTTGGCATATCATCCGCAAACTGACGGCCAAACGGAGGTCACCAACCGGACACTATCCACACTCCTTCGCGTGTTGATAAAGAAGAACATAAGGGAGTGGGAGGAATGCTTACCCATCATCGAGTACGCCTACAATCGAGCAAGACATTCGACTACCGGCAAGTCCCCCTTCGAGGTCGTCTACGGCTTCAACCAGTTGTCTCCATTGGACATCCTACCGCTACCACTCCAAGAGCGCATCAACATGGACGCAAGTGCACGAGCTACATACCTCAAGAAGGTGCATGAAGATACAAGGCAAGCAATCGAGCGCCAAGTACAATGACTCGCGACCAAGGTCAACATTAACAAGCACCCCATGGTGTTCAACCCCGAAGATCTTGTGTGGCTACACCTACGCAAAGAACGCTTCCCAAAGGAACGCAAGTCAAAGCTACTTCCTCGAGCCGATGGACCATTCAAGGTTCTAGCATGCTACAATGACAACGCCTACAAGATCGACATACCGCACGACAAGTACAACGTGAGCGACATCTTCAACATCAAGGACTTGTGTCCCTTCCATGGTGATGTGGATCTCGATCCGAGGACGGATCTTTCCCAAGGGGGGGGGGGAGATGATGCGGAGCATCCCGAGGTCATCCCCATGGACTCACCTTCGTCACATCAAGGGCCACGAGGACCTATGACAAGAGCACGCGCAAGAGCCATCGAGAACGAGGTGACATCACTCCTCTCGCAATTTCCCTTCAAAGCTTATGAGACATGGATGCTACCTCAAGCGGAGACCCTATGCATACACAGGTACCAAGGAGATCATCATGGAGAAGCTAAGGAGCAAGGCCGAGCGAAGGAGAAAGACGGACGCGAAGACGGAGAAGGAAAAGGGCAAATCAGCACCTGCCCGGATGATCCGGACCCAGGCCCGGACGATCCGGACGGACCCAGGCCCGGATGATCCAGCCGGATGGCGCCCGAGTACGGCAAGCCTCCGCAGGAAGCCGGATCATCCTGACCCCGACCCGGATCATCCGGACCAGCCCGGATGTCCGGACGGAGGCCTGGATGTCCGGCCCTACCGCGCCTGAAAGTGACCCGCTCGAACGTCCGGGCGACCGCCCGGATCATCCGGGCTCCCGACAGCTGGATCATCCGGACGACCACCTGGATCGTCCGGGCACCCCGTGTGTGTGTGTTTTGGCCCGAAGGCCCATGTATCTATTTTGTCCCCTAGACTATAAATACCCCTCCTCCTCTATGTTTTAGGGTTAGCAAAGTAGTTGGCTCTTGAGATTAGAGCTTTGCTCATCCATACCTCTCCCATGGAGATCAAGACCTCCATGAGACCCATGTGAGAAGATCCACTCCGGATATCAAGACCTCGATTCCTCTCCGGATCGGGATGAACTAGTTACCGTGTATCCTTCTGTGTTGACTTTGTATCGTGAATCCTCGTATGTGTATGTGGATCTAGTGTATGTGTGACTTGTGTTTGTGTCAATTGAGTGATTTGTGTTCTTGTGTTCTTGCCTTTTCCCCCCTGATGCGGAGCATCCTATGGTCATCCCCATGTTCACTACATCTACTCCCCAAGCTCCAAGTGGAGATACAACGAGAGCTCGAGCACGTGCCATTGGACATAAGGTGAACTCTCTCCTTATTGAACTTCCCTTGGAACCACATGAGACATGGCTACTACCTCAAACGAAGACACTTTGTGTGCTTAGGTACCAAGGAACGAACAAGGAGAAGGAATGGAGCAAGCTGGACACCAAGGACTTGGAGATGATTGTTCCCAGCCCAGAATTACCGATACAACCGGTCCAAACACCGGTACAACCGGTCCACCAGTACAACCGGTCCACTACCGCCCAACTACCGGTCAACGTTCTGTAATCAAGCGGTGCAAGACCAGTACCACCCCGGTTGTTCCTCCAGCGTCAGCCTGACCGGTACAACCGGTCCTCCCATCGGTACAACCGGTCCCTACTCCCGCGAACACCTCCAGGAACCGATACTTGAGGTCCCAGTGGTACAACCAATTGGATGACCGGTACAACCGGCCTGCCTGTGCGCAGTGAAAGGGTAACGACCATGTTTTTCCCAATTTACCCCTTGGACTATAAGTACTCATCTCCTAGCTCCGAATTAGGGTTAGCAAAGACATTGAGACATTTGAGTGAGCTTTGCTCCTTGTACCTCCTTGGAGAATCAAGACCTCTTTCGGGAGAAGGATCCCCATCATAGGATCATCAAGACCTCTTTCGGGAGAAGGATCTCACGAGATCATCAAGACCTCAACTCCTTCAAGGATTGGGATGAACTAGTTACCTCTTTACCTTCTTGTGTTGGATTTGGACCTTTGTATCCCTCTATGTGTATGTGGATTTAGCACATGTGTGATTGGATTTGTGTCAATTGAGTGTTTGTTCTTGTGTTCTTCTCTCAATCTGCCCTTTTCCCCCTCCAAGTGTGAAAAGATCATCACCATAGGGTTCCACCCTACATCATCTTGGATCAGAGCCACGTTGATTCACACTTTGGAGTTCTTCCCCTTCACTTTCTAGCCCCAATTTTGTTTGTTTTGCCCAAATTGGAAAATTCCCCACAAAAATAGCCCTACCAATTTTTTTGTGATTCGTTGGTTTGATGATGTTTTGTTGATTTTGATCCATGGATTTGTTGTGTTTCAAGTGGATCTAGCTTTCCCCCACCATCTCCACCTTCCCCACCATGAAATTCGCCAAAAAAATTCGTTTCCCCACCAATTTTAGACTTAGAACTCGTGTTTTTCCGCCCAGATCTGAAACCTGGGAATTTTCCCCGAGCAGAGCGGTACGACCGGCCTCCAAGGCGGTACAACCGCTACCCGTCCCCTGATACTTCCGCCCGCACAAAACTGGAACCCCAGGACGCTCCAGGAGCGGTACAACCGCCCTCGCAAGCGGTACAACCGCCCCTCCTAGTTTCAACCACGGCTGATTGACCGTTTTGACCATAACTTTCACATCCGGAGTCCGATTTTGACGTTCTTTAGCTTGTTTTGTAGCTATTGACATTCCCCATCCCACAAAAATACTACCACCATCATTTGACTCCATCAAATTATGTGCATTTTGGCATGTTTGCCTAGGCCCTCCACCATATCATCCGCATAACCACCATAGTCTTCCGCAATCTAACCCATTTTGATCCCCATTGCATTTGAGGTTGTTTGAGTTGTGGTTTGTGTCTCCTAAGGTGTTTCGGCTACTTAGGGACGGTGACTTCAACTACGACTCCGCATAACCAACCACCTCCACTTCCATTGCCAACTTCGAAACCACCACCGCATTCCGCTACCACCATTTGACATTTGCCGTTTGAGATTTTGAGTTGCGGTTTTTCCGTTTCCTAGGGTGTTTCGGCTAACTAGGAACGGTTCAACATCGAGAACACCGCCTCTCATCATCGCCATAGACTCGACGACGACAACGACCACTTCACCATTTTTGACACCCCAACCATAAGCAAGGACGGTAACCTCGATGACATCATTGTACATTCTCCTTGACATTGCATTGTTAACCCCCGAGCCAATTTTGCGTCACTTGCCTACCGAGACTAGCCGTTTGAGTATTGCCGGGAACCATACATACATAGCATACTTGAGATAGAAGTCGACACGTTTTGTTCTATAGGTTGTGCACAAGTTCGTATCATCGCCCAATAGTGCAATCGTGCTAGCGTCTCTCTAGAGTTGTGCAACACGAGCGTTTTCCGTGGATTCCACATATTGTGCTCATTCCTTGGTTGTACAACCTCACTTATCTATCCGTGTGTGTGTTCCCGTGTGCCATTCTTTGCTATTGGTCTACTTGTTTCACTTGCGAATTTGTGAATCTTTTTCAACATTATTGACTCTTGCTAACAATTGCATCAATTTTTGTGCCACCTATCCTCACCAAGCTACTCCATAAGCTTTACTTGTGTAGGTGTGAGAATTGACAAGATCCGGTACCAATTGTGCTACTTCCATAATACCATATTGGGTGCTCATTGATCCATCTTCAACATTGGAAAGGTACATTTGGTCTAGTTCTTCCCTTTCTTCCACTCACATTTGCTCGAGTCTTGTGATGGATAGGCAAAGCATATCATCTCCGGTCTTCAACGACAACGACGACGCGAACAACTACACCACCAAAACTCCCCACTTCGGACTACAACAAGCAATGCAAGGTGCACAAGATGCCTTGCGAGAGCGCATCGAGAACCTCGCCACCGACATACGACACTCCGAAGCATGGAAAAGAGATTACATCGACAACAAGTTGGACGCACACATGGATCAATTACGAGACATGTTGGCCACCTACAAGTCTTCTTCCCCTTCATCATCTTCATGTTGGGGAACGTTGCATGGAAAACAAAAAATTTCTACGCACACGCAAGATCTATCCATGGAGATGCATAGCTACGAGAGGGGGAGTGTGTCTACGTACCCTCGTAGTCTGTAAACGGAAGCGTTAGAACAATGCGGTTGATGTCGTCGAACAACTTCACGATCCAACCGACCGAGTACCGAACGTACGGCACCTCCGCGTTCAGCACACATTCAGCTCGGTGACGTCCTCGACTTCTTGATCCAGCAAGACGGCGAGGTAGTGGATGAGTTCCGGCAGCACGACGGCGTGGTGACGGTGATGGTGATGCTATCTCCGCAGGGCATCGCCCAAGCACTGCGAAAATATATGATCGAGGGACGGAACTGTGGAGGGGGGCGCCGCACACGGCTAAGACAATGTTGTCGCTTGTTTGGGGCGCCCCCTCTCCTCTATTTATATATGTGTAGGGGCTTGGAGTAGAAGGAATAGTGCCATGTGAACAGTACCACGTGAATAGTACCATGTGAACAGCACCACATGAATAGTACACACGTGGACTTGGACTCCAAAGTCCAATCCTATTCCTACTAGGACTCTCCTTTTTTCCTTCCCTAGCTGCGTGGGCTTTTGAGGACTTGGTGCGCCTGGCCCAATAAGGCCAGGGCGCCTCCCCTTAGCCCATGCCATCCCTTGGGACGTGGTGGACCCACTTGTGGACTTCCGGACCCCTCCGGAATCCTCCGGAACCTTCTGGAAGCTTCCCGGTACAATACCGAAAAAAAACTGCACCTTTTTCCGGAACCCAAAATATGACTTCCCATATATAAATCTTTACCTCTTGACCATTCCGAGACTCCTCGTGACGTCCGGGATCTCATCCGGGACTCTGAACAATATTCGGTTACCAATTCACATAACTCATATAACACTATATCGTCAACGAACGTTAAGCGTGCGGACCCTACGGGTTCGGGAATGATGTAGACATGACTGAGACGCCTCTCCGGTCAATAACCAATAGCGGAACCTGGATGCTCATATTGGTTCCTACATATTCCACGAAGATCTTATCGGTCGAACCGCAATGACAACATACGTAATTCCCTTTGTCCGTCGGTATGTTACTTGCCCGAGATTCGATCGTCGGTATCTCCATACCTAGTTCAATCTCGTTACCGGCAAGTCTCTTTACTCGTTCCGTAATACATCATCCCGTAACTAACTCCTTAGTCACTTTGCTTGCAAGCTTCTTATGATGTGCATTACCGAGAGGGCCCAGAGATACCTCTCCGAAACACGGAGTGACAAATCCCAGTCTCGATCCATGCCAACTCAACAAACACCTTCGGAGATACCTGTAGAGCATCTTTATGATCACCCAGTTACGTTGTGACGTTTGATAGCACACAAGGTATTCCTCCGGTATCCGGGAGTTGCATGATCTCATGGTCGGAGGAACATGTATTTGACATTCAAGAAAGCAGTAGCAATAAACAGAACGATCATATGCTAAGCTAACAGATGGGTCTTGTCCATCACATCATTCTCCTAATGATGTGATCCCGTTATCAAATGACAACTCATGTCTATGGTTAGGAAACCTTAACCATCTTTGATCAACGAGCTAGTCTAGTAGAGGCTCACTAGGGACACGGTATTTGTTTATGTATTCACACATGTATTTAAGTTTCCGGTCAATACAATTCTAGCATGAATAATAAACCTTTATCATGAACAAGGAAATATAAAATAATAACAACTTTATTATTGCCTCTAGGGCATATTTCCATCAGTCTCCCACTTGCACTAGAGTCAATAATCTAGTTCACATCGCCATGTGATTAACACCCAAGAGTTCACTAGAGTCAATAATCTAGTTCACATCACCATGTGATTAACACTCAAAGATTTCTAAGGTGTGATCATGTTTTGCTCGTGAGAGAGAATTTTAGTCAATGGGTCTGCAATATTCAGACCCATGTGTACTTTGCAAATCCTTATGTCATACTGTAGATGCTGCTATCACGCTTTACTTGGAGCTATTCCAAATGACTGCTCCATTATACGTATCCGGTTTGCTACTCAGAGATATCCAGATTGGTGTCAAAGCTTGCATCGACGTAACCCTTTACGACGAACTCTTTATCACCTCCATAATCGAGAAACATTTCCTTAGTCCTTTAGTTACTAAGGATAATTTTGACCACTGTCCAGTGATCCACTCCTGGATCACTCTTGTACCCCCTTTGCCAGACACGTGGCAATGCACACATTAGGTGTGGTACACAGCATGGCATACATTATAGAACCTATGGCCGAGGCATAGGGAATGACTTTCATTCTCTCTCTATCTTCTGCCGTGGTCGAGCTTTGAGTCTTACTCAACTTTACACCTTACAATATAGGCAAGAACTCCTTCTTTGACTGATCCATTTTGAACTCCTTCAAAATCTTGTCAAGGTATGTACTCATTGAAAGTCTTATCAAGCGTCTTGATCTATCTCTATAGATCTTGATGCCCAATATATAAGCAGCTTCACCGAGGTCTTTCATTCAAGTATCCTTTTATGCCATCCAGAAATTCTATATCATTTCCAATAAACAATATGTCATCCACATATAATATTAGAAATGCTACAGAGCTCCCACTCACTTTCTTGTAAATACAGGCTTCACCGTAAGTCTGTACAAAACCATATGCTTTGATCACCACATCAAAGCGTATATTCCAACTCCGAGATGCTTGCACCAGTCCATAGATGGATCGCTGGAGCTTGCACACTTTGTTAGCACCCTTAGGATCGACAAAACCTTCTGGTTGCATCATATACAACTCTTCTTTGAGAAAACCATTAAGGAATGCAGTTTTGACATCCATTTGCCAGATTTCATAATCATAAAATGCGGCAATTGCTAACATGATTCGGACAGACTTAAGCATCGCTACGGGTGAGAAAGTCTCATCGTAGTCAACCCCTTGAACTTGTCGAAAACCTTTCGCGACAAGTCGAGCTTTGTAGACAGTGATATTACCATCAGCATCCGTCTTCCTCTTAAAAATCCTTTTATTCTCAATGGCTTGCCGATCATCGGGCAAGTCCACCAAAGTCCACACTTTGTTCTCATACATGGATCCTATCTCAGATTTCATGGCCTCAAGCCATTTGTCGGAATCCGGGCTTATCATAGCTTCTTCATAGTTCGTAGGTTCGCCGTTGTCTAACAACATAACTGAGAACAGGATTACCGTACCACTCTGGTGCGGAACGTGCTCTGGTCGACCTACGAAGTTCAGTAGTAACTTGATCTGAAGTTTCATGATCTTTATCATTATCTTCCTCTCTTATTGGTGTAGGCATCACGGGAACGGTTTTCACTGATGAGCTACTTTCCAATTCGAGAGAAGGTACAATTACCTCATCAAGTTCTACTTTCCTCCCACTCACTTCTTTCGAGAGAAACTCCTTCTCTAGAAAGGACCCATTCTTGGCAACAAAGACCTTGCCTTCGGATCTGTGGTAGAAGGTGTACCCAATTGTTTCTTTAGGGTATCCTATGAAGACGCACTTCTCTGCTTTGGGTTCGAGCTTATCAGGTTGAAGCTTTTTCACATAAGCATCGCATCCCCAAACTTTAAGAAACGACAGCTTAGGTTTCTTGCCAAACCATAGTTCATACGGTGTCGTCTCAACGGATTTAGACGGTGCCCTATTTAACGTGAATGCAGCTGTCTCTAATGCATAACCCCAAAACGATAGTGGCAAATCGGTAAGAGACATCATAGAACGCACCATATCCAATAAAGTACGGTTACGACGTTCGGACACACCATTACGCTGTGGTGTTCGAGGTGGCGTGAGTTGTGAAACAATTCCACATTTTCTTAAATGAAGGCGAAACTCGTAACTCAAATATTCGCCTCCGCGATCAGATCGTAGAAACTTTATTTTCATGTTACGATGATTCTCTACTTCACTCTGAAATTCTTTGAACTTTTCAAATGTTTCAGACTTGTGTTTCATCAAGTAGATATACCCATATCTACTCAAATCATCTGTGAAGGTTAGAAAATAACGATACCCGCCGCGTGCTTCAACATTCATCGGACCGCATACGTCGGTATGTATTATTTCCAACAAATCAGTAGCTCGCTCCATTGTTCCGGAGAACGGAGTTTTAGTCATCTTGCCCATGAGGCATGGTTTGCAAGTATCAAATGATTCATAATTAAGAGATTCCAAAAGTCCATCAACATGGAGTTTCTTCATGCGCTTTACACCAATATGACCTAAACGGCAGTGCCACAAGTATGTTCCACTATCATTATCAACTTTGCATCTTTTGGCATCAATATTATGAATATGTGTATCACTACGATCGAGATTCAACAAGAATAGACCATTCACAAAAGGTGCGTGACCATAAAAGATGTTACTCATATAAATAGAACAACCATTATTCTCTGATTTAAATGAATAACCGTCTCACAGTAAACAAGATCCAGATATAATGTTCATGCTCAACGCTGGCACCAAATAACAATTATTGAGGTCTAAAACTAATCCCGAAGGTAGATGTAGAGGTAGCGTGCCGACGGCGATCACATGAACCTTGGAACCATTCCCGACGCGCATCGTCACCTCGTCCTTAGCCAATCTTCGCTTATTCCGTAGCTCATGTTTCGAGTTACTAATATGAGCAACCGAACCAGTATCAAATACCCAGGCGCTACTGCGAGCATTAGTGAGGAACACATCAATAACATGTATATCAAATATACCTTTGCCCACTTTGCCATCCTTCTTATCCGCCAAATACTTGGGGCAGTTCCGCTTCCAGTGACCAGTCCCTTTCACTACTGCAATCAGCAAATTTGCCGTCTGCCAGTTCTTTGCCGTCAGCTGGCGGACGGCAAAGAAGCTCTTTGCCATCCGTTTCCAGAAAACACACGGCAAAGAACTAGCTGACGGCAAAGAAGGTGTTTACCGTCAGCCTTCGCTTTGCCGTCAGCTAGCTGATGGCATCGAAGCGCAAAGAGGGTGGGTGGCCCACTAACAAGAACGACCTAATGGCCCTTTCTTTGCCGTCTGCTGGCGGACGGCAAAGCTTCTTTGCCGTCCGCCAGCAGACGGCAAAGAAAGTGGCCCTTTTAACGGCCGTTTCCCCCCGGCCCCACCCCACTAGCTAGGCTCTTTGCCGTCTGCTAGCAGACTAGCAGACGGCAAAGAGCTGTGACCTAACTGAAAAGGGGCCGGCGCCCGCGCCCCACCCCTCTCTCTCTCCCCTCTAGATCTCTCTCTCTCCCGGCCCTCACCTCACCCGCGCCGCCGCCCCTCTCTCTCTCTCCCGGCCCTCACCTCACCCGCGCCCCACCCTTCTCTCTCTCCCCTCTCTCTCTCTCCCGGCCCTCACCTCACCCGCGCCGCCGCCCCCGGGCCCGAGCTGCCCCCGCCCCGACCCCCGGCGACGCCCCGCCCCGCTGCCCCGGCGACGCCCCGCCCCCGGCGCCTAGGCGCCCCGCCCCGCCGCCCCGGCGGCGCCCCGCCGCCTCCTCCACCACCGCCGGAGCCAAGGTGAACTTTTTTTTTGTTTTTTTCTACTGTTATTTGCTGTTTAGGTTTAGGTGTTATTAATAGGTTTAGGTTAGTGGTAGGATTAGGTTAGTGCTAGGTTTAGGTTTAGATAATTAGAAGAAGAAGAAAGTTGAAAAAAAGTTGAAAAAAAGCCAAGTGTTGAAACTTGAAACACCCAAACTGACTCAAGTCGGTTTGGTTGTTTGAAGTTTCAAAACTTGGCTTTAATCCTCGTCGTAGAGGCTGCCAGACAAATTTGCCAAGGTGTTCGACCGTCATCGGCCCCCAGAACTATTGCTGCACGCGGGACACCGGGCGCCGGCGTTACTTGTGGGATGTGGATCTAGTGTTCAACGCCGAGCGCCACATGTATCTCGGACCGATGATACTTGCTATTTAGGGTTTCATCGACGTCGAGGAACCCCCTAACCCGCTCGTCCTGTTATAAATATTTAGTTAGGTTGACGGAAAAAACAATATTGCTATGTTACTCATCTTTCGATTAAAATGTGCAGTTTTTTCGTCGGTGCGAGGGTCTAGTGTTCGACGAGCTCCGCCCCTGCGTTCGTGGGTGAGCACAAATGACATCTCCTCCTCCCCCCTTCATTTGCTCTGTTCCGGTCTTCGTGCCGATGAAACTTGCTAGCTATAGGTGTCTTCAATCATCAGTATGCATGACCACTATGCGTCTCCCGTTCGAAAGGGTTACATCTATAAATATGCATGCATTAGCATATTTATAACCGTGATTCTTTCGAATTGTCCAACGTTATCCATGGACAGCCCGAGTATGTGTAGATTGGGTTCGTTTTCCCATATGCTCTGCTCCGGATCCGATGCAGAATTTCGTCAGTGCCTCCCTGTTGTTCTCCGGGTACACATCCTCTCTGCTTATTGCCGAGACGTGTATCAGGAGAACAACGGGGAGGTGCTGCCGAAATTTTGCGTCGGATCCGGAGCAGAGCATGGGAAAACGAACCCAATCTACACATACTCGGGTGGGATTAGGACCTATCTTTACCTACTAGCGTCTAGGTTGCATGGACGTAATAAAACTGACAAACTCTATTAACTGATGAATATGGTTTGCTGAATTATGTATATATTTCTTGTGTGTCCAGTAGCTAGGCAAGATGAGTGATCGTGCGTGGATGTACACCGGTCACACTAGTCAGAAATACATGACCCATGAATGGATAACAAAAACCAAGGGGTTTGTGACAGCCGCATTTGCAAATGGACAGAAAATAACCTGGTGCCCCTATGCCGATTGCGACAACTATCATAAGAGGTCAGAGTTTGAAATGATCAAACACCTGCAGAAGTGGGGTTTTACACCTAATTATACGGTCTGGACATTTCATGGTGAGTCTGCCCAACGTGCCAGAGCTGAGGTGGTTCGTCGTCGCACCGACGAGCATGGTACCGGGATCGAAGACATGGTGCAAGACTTTGATGATGCTCGGGATTCGGACGATGAGATGGAGGAATCTGCAAAGGCCTTCAATGATATGTTGGAGTCTTCAAAACGTCCTCTCCACGAGCACACTGAGCTTTGTCAGCTGGATGCCATCGCACAAGTAATGGCTCTGAAGGCTCAATTCAACCTGGGCAGAGAATGCTACGACGCGATGATGACGATATTTGGACGCTTTCTACCCAAAGGCCATGTATTGCCAGCAAACCTGTACCAGTCGGACAAAATCCTCCGTGCGCTTAAGATGCCCTATGAGAAGATAGATGCCTGTGAGAATGGATGTGCCTTATTTAGGCTTGAGTATGCGGGCTTCAACTATTGTCCCATTTGCAAGTCTTCCAGGTATGTTGTGGTAGACAACGGTATGGGTGAGAAGAGTCAGACAAAAATCCCAGTTAATGTTCTTCGGTATATGCCAATCATACCAAGACTTCAAAGTTTTTTCATGGTCGAAGAGACGGCCAGACAGATGACGTGGCATAAATTGGGCAAAAGAACCGAGGTAGATGCAGATGGGAATCCGATGTTGGTACACACATCGGACGCTTTTGCGTGGAAGCACTTCGATGCTTTACATAAGGACAAAGCGGCAGATCCAAGGCATCCTCGAGTCGCCATCAGCACGGATGGGTTCAATGTGTTTGGTATGATGGCAGCCCAATACAGTTGTTGGCCTGTATTTGTCATTCCACTCAATCTCCCCCCCGGACAGATTATGCAAAGAAAGAACATTTTCCTGACGTTGATAATTCCGGGGCCCAACTATCCGGGGAAGAGTATGAATGTGTACATGCAGCCGCTTAAGGATGAATTGCAAGAAGCTTGGGATAATGGGATCAAGACATACGACGCCGCTACAAAAAAAACTTCCTAATGCATGTGTGGTACATGTACTCGATGCATGACTTGTCGGCGTATGCGCTATTCGTTGGCTGGTGTGTGCATGGAAGGTTCCCGTGCCCCACATGCAAGGCAGCTCTTGAGTTTCGTTGGCTGGATGCGGGTCGCAAGTATTCTTGCTTCGACTTGCATAGACAGTTCCTGGATCCTCGCCATAAGTTCAGAAAAGACAAGAAGAAATTCATCAAAGGTAGAGTTGTCAAAAACTTTGCACCACCTGCGTTGACAGGCCAACAGACCCTGGATCAGTTAAACGCTCTCAAGCCGGATCCAGAGCGTCCAGGGTATTTCAAGGGGTATAATTCGGAACACGCCTGGACTCACAAGACATGCTTGTGGGATCTGCCTTACTTCACAGACCTCCTTTGCCCACACAACATCGACGTGATGCACACTGAAAAGAATGTCGCCGAGGCCCTCTTTGGTACATTGTTCGGAATAGAGGGGAAGTCAAAGGATAATCCTAAGGCTAGAGTCGATCAGGAGGCTCTATGTGATAGACCGTTACAAAACATGCGACAACCGAAAGGAAAGCAGAACTGGACAAAGCCAAAGGCATGGTTCAATCTTGGAAGGCCAAATATGAAGAAAATTATCCTGTGGGTGAAAAAGGAGTTGATGTTCCCCGATGGGTATGCAGCGAATCTAAAGAGGGGAGTGAGTCTTGAAAAATTGAAAATATTTGGTCTCAAGAGTCATGATTGGCACATATGGCTTGAGCGGGTAATGCCGGTGATGTTGCGTGGCTTTATCCCTGAGGATGAATGGCTAGTACTGGCAGAGCTGAGCTATTTCTTCCGTGTTCTTTGTGCGAAAGAACTATCGCCTAGCTTGCTAGATGAAATGGAAGAGTTGGCGCCGGAGTTGATCTGCAAGTTAGAGAAGATCTTCCCACCGGGCTTATTTAATCCAATGCAGCATTTGATTTTGCATCTCCCGACCGAGGCACGATTGGGGGGGCCCGTGCAGAATCGTTGGTGCTACGCAACTGAGAGGATGCAGAAGACGCTTCGAGCAAAATGTAAAAATAAACGTAGAATTGAAGCATCGATGGCCGAGGCATTCATTACTGAGGAGGCGGCAAACTTCGTGACAGCACACTACGAAGCCAAAAATCGTCATTTGCATAATCCGAAGCCTCGGTACAATGATGGCGACCCTAAAAAGGGTGGATCCAACCTCAGCCTATTCAAAGGGAAGCTCGCACCAGCCGGTGCTTCTAATTCCTTACCGTTGGATGTCGAAAAATGGCGGACCATTTCGTTGTATATCTTCAACAACCTAACAGAAGTGCGGCCGTACATCGAGTAAGTTCTCGGTACATTGTTTCGCAACTTCTAATTCCTTTGAAATGCTCTTATTCCCGGATATGTGATACAGTCGATACGTCGCCAAATTCTCGGATGGAGCGGTGATCCAAAAGGATTCCATCGAAGAGTATGAGCTTCTGGCAAAGCATGGAGGAGGCTATCCCGGTTTCATCTCTTGGTTCAAACAAACGGTAATTTCCATTAGACCATTTCATTTCTTCGTCTAGTTTGCGGCTAATGCAACAATCCTTTCGTATTAAACTTGTAGGCTAATGCAGAGTCTATGGACTCCGAATTGAGACAAGTCGCTAATGGTTTTGACTATAAGGTCCGTTCATTTGACAAATACGACATCAACGGGTATCGCTTTCGTACTTTTGGCAAAGAGCTATCTATGGCCGACCGAAAGTCTACAAATTGTTTTGTCTCCGCTGTCGGCGAAGGAGGGGTCGAGTATTATGGAAGAGTTGAAGCAATTTATGAACTTACATTCTTTGGTGAAAACCCACCAAACGTCGTAGTCTTCAAATGTTATTGGTTCCAGCCGAAGGAGACTAGAAGGACTCATGAACATATAGGGCTAGTCGAAATCAAACAAAGCACCCATTTAGATGTTCCCGATGTCTATATTACGGCTCAACAGGCGACCCAAGTTTTCTATCTACCGTGGGCCTGCCAAACTGATCCAAATCTGAATGGTTGGGATGTCGTATTATGATGTGTCGCCACATTTTACACCACCTCCCCTCAATGAAGATGATTATGACCCTCACATTAACCCAGACACATATGAAGGAGAATTCTTCCAAGAAACACGTGTTTCCAAAAAACGTTTAAAGAACCGCTCTACTTCACCCCAGAACATTGAGGTAGACAGCGACAGTGAATCCGACTTCACCCCTGAGCCGGAACAAGAAGAGACGGAAGAAGAAGAGGTTACTGCTGCGGATGACCTGTCAATGCTTGACCGATTACATAAAGGAGGCCTTCCACATGTTGATGCATTTATTGATGATGCTGATGAGCACGTCATTACTGATAGTGATGATGATTCTGCATTTATTGATCCCGGAGCATATATAGACGATGAAGATTAATATTAGTAATGTCAGGTATTCAATTATTATTATGTACATATATATTATTAATTAGTTCATGTTATTAGGTATTCAACAAAATGACATTGACTTAGCTTATTTTCCTCGAAAATGACATAATAACCTTACTTAGCTCCAAACTGACATACTTTACCTAGGATAGCTATAAAATGACCTAGCTATACTTAGCATTTTTCCTCCTAAATGACTTAATATGCTTAGTTAGCTAAAAAATGGCATAACTACCTAGGATAGCTCCAAAATGACCTATACTTAGCTTCTTTAGTTCATTTATGACATACTTAGCATACTTAGGTAAAAAATGGCATGATAACCTTGGTTTAGCTCCAAAATGACATTGACTTAGCTTATTTTCCTCCAAAATGACAAAATAACCTTACCTACCTCCAAAATGACCGATTTTAACTAGGATAGCTCTAAAATGACCTATACTTGCCATTTTCTTGTATGATTTATATAGTTACTTGTATAATTTTCTTACTTTGTATGATTGTTTCTTATACATAGTGCCATGGTCTTGATATCCGTCCCCGTCGGCCCTCGCCCGCTTTATGATTCGGATGTGGTAAATTCCCTTTTATAACTATTTGTTGCATTTCGCATTTATGACAATTATGGCCATCAAGTTGACATAGAGATATTTTAATCTAGGAGGTATGTGAACCGGAATTTGCAACCGCCCCTCTTGTCGAGAAGTTAAATTTAGTTGAAAAAGAAAATGAGTATTTGAAAGAAAAAATTAAAAGAATTGAAAAAGAGAAGATGACATTGGAGTTGTATGTTGCCGATGTCGTCGATGATCACAAGATGAAGATGAATGCAATGCGCTTGAAGATGGATGCAATGTGCTTGAAGATTAAGAAGATTAGAAAATATGCCATTGATAATGAGGCTTGGTATCATTATGCCGTTGGATCAATTGTTACCTTAGTTGCGATCTTCATCGCATTTGTTGTGATGAAGGTAGGTTTTCTCTAGTGTTTTGCTTAACAAATGCATACTTAGCTTATTTTCCTCCTAAATGGCATAATTACCTAAGTTAGATAAAAAATGAGCTATACTTACGTAAGTTGGCTCAAAAATGGCATCATCCTCGAAAATGACATAATAACCTTACTAAGCTCCAAAATGACCTATTTACCTAGCTTAGCTCTAAAATGACCTACACTTAGCATTTTTTCCTAGCTTAGCTAAAAAATGGCATTTTTACCTACCTTAGTTAGAAGAAGAAGAAGATAAAGAAGAGGAGAGGAGAAAAAGAAAGAGAAGAAAAATTCTTCTTCTTCTTCTTCTAGTCTTCTTCTTCTTCTTCTTCTTCTTCTAGCTAGTCTTCTTCTTCTAGTCTTCTTCTTCTTCTTCTTCTTCTAACTTTCTTCTTTCCCAATTTGCAGATTTGCTTTCGATGACGAAGCTTGCGTTGATGGAGTCTACTCTTCTTCTTGGGCTTCCTTTTTGTTTTGATTTTGTAGGATGAACAATGTGAAACTTGCTACCTATATATGTATGTATGGATGAAACCATTGTATGCTTGTTGTTGGATATGTTGGCTAGCTATATATGTTGCGTATGGACTTTTCATTTGGTATGTATATGTGTTGGATGATCATATCCATATGGCAGGGATATGATTTGGTATGTATATGTGTTGTTATGCTTGTTGAAAGTATTTTCAAATGTGTGTGTATATATATATATATATATATATATATATATATATATATATATATATGTGAAATTCTGTGAAATTGAATGAATTTAAGAAAAAACAGAAAAAACAGGGGCTGTAGAGGCTCTTTGCCGTCTGCTGGCAGACGGCAAAGAGCTTTGCCATCAGCCAGCAGACGGCAAAGATGCCACGTGGCAGCTCCCTGTGCAACCTGGGGTGCACTGGGCTGGCCTATTTGGCAGCTTTGCCATCTGCTGGCTGACGGCAAAGAACTTTGCATCTTTGCCGTCAGCCAGCAGACGGCAAAGCACGCCGTTAATGTTGGAGAACGTTGCATGGGAAACAAAAAATTTCCTACGCACACGCAAGATCTATCCATGGTGATGAGCATCTACGAGAGGGAGAGTGAATCTACATACCCTTGTAGATCGCTAAGCGGAAGCGTTAAGAAACGCGGTTGATGTAGTCGAACGTCTTCGCGATCCAAATCGCAAGTCGTCCCTCGATCCAATCACGATCTAGCGCCGAACGGACGGCACCTCCGCGTTCAACACACGTACTGCTTGATGACGCCTTCACCTCCTCGATCCAGCGAGCGATGGTGAAGTAGTAGATGAGTTTCGGCAGCACGACGGCGTGATGACGGTGGTGGTGAAGAACGATCTCCGCAGGGCTTCGCCAAACACTACGGAGATTATGACGGAGGAAGAAATAGAGGGTTAGGGTTGCCGGCACACGGCTTGGAGAAATCTTGATGTATCCCGTGTGCTAGCCCTGTCCCTCTATTTATATGTTGAGCCCTGGGGTCTAAACTTGGAGAGAAAGCCTCCACAAGGTCGGTTTTGCCCGCACAAGGTCGGTTTGGCCCGCACGGAAAGAGTCCCACTCGGATTCCAGCAGTACCGCGTACAAGCGGTAGTACCGCTTCACTCAAGCGGTAGTACCGCTTACGCGGTAGTACTGCCTTACAAGCGGTAGTACCGCTTAAGGCAGCAGCAAAACTTCCTTTTGCACTTTCCAATACCTCGTGGGCTTTACCCCTTTGGCCCATATAAAGTGTTGCTGCACCCGAACACTTCGGTAAACATCCGGAACCCCTTCCGGTGAATTCCGGAACCCTTCCGGAGATCAAAACACTATTATCACATATATCAAACTTTACCTCCGGACTCTTCCGGAGATCCTTGTCATGTCCGGGATCTTATCCGGGACTCCGAACAACCTTCGGTCACCAACACAATAACTCAACTATAATAATCGTCACCAAACGTTAAGTGTGTAGACCCTGCGGGTTCGAGAACTATGTAGACATGACCGAGACACCTCTACGGTCAATAACCAATAGCGGGACCTGGATGCCCATATTGGTTCCTACATATTCTACGAAGATCTATATCGGTCGAACCTCTGTGTGAAGGATTCAGTTAATCCCGTATGCTGTTCCCTTTGTTCTTCGGTATGTTACTTGCCCGAGATTCGATCGTCGGTATCTCTATACCTAGTTCAATCTCGTTATCGGCAAGTCTCTTTACTCGTTCCGTAATACAAGATCTCGTGGCTAACACTTTAGTCACATTGCTTGCAAGGCTCATTGTGATGTTGTATTACCGAGTGGGCCCTGAGATACCTCTCCGTCACACGGAGTAACAAATCCCAGTCTTGATCCATGCCAACCCAACAGACACCCTCGGAGATACCTGTAGAGCACCTTTATAGTCACCCAGTTACGTTGTGACGTTTGATACACACAAGGCACTCCTACGGTGTCAGTGAATTGCATGATCTCATGGTCATAGGAACAGATACTTGACATGGAGAAAACAATAGCAATAAACTGACACGATCATATGCTACGTTTATAGTTTGGGTATTGTCCATCACATCATTCTCCTAATGACGTGATCCCGTTATCAAATGACATCTCATGTCCATGGCTAGGAAACCTTCACCATCTTTTGATCAACGAGCTAGTTAACTAGAGGCTTACTAGGGACACAATGTTGTCTATGTACCCACACATGTATTTGAGTTTCCAATCAATACAATTATAGCATGGATAATAAACGATTATCATGAACAAGGAAATATAATAATAACCAATTTATTATTGCCTCTAGGGCATATTTCCAACAGTCTCCCACTTGCACTATAGTCAATAATTCAGTTCACATCACTATGTGATTTACATTGTAATGAATCGAACACCCATGCCGTTCTGGTGTTGTTCATGTTTAGCCCTTGGAAGAGGTTTAGTCATCGGATCTGCAACATTCAGATCCGTGTGTACTTTGCAAATATTTATGTCGTCCTCCTTGATGTAATCGCGGATGGAATTGAAACGTCGCTTTATGTGTCTGGTCCTCTTGTGAAATCTTGGTTCCTTGGCTAGAGCAATGGCACCAGTATTATCACAAAATAGAGTCATTGGGTTAAGCGCACTAGGCACTACTCCAAGATCTGTCATGAACTCCTTCATCCAGACACCTTCCTTCGCCGCCTCCGAGGCAGCGATGTACTCCGCTTCGCATGTAGAATCAGCTACCACGCTTTGCTTGGAACTGCACCAGCTAACCGCACCCCCATTAAGAATAAATACGTATCCGGTTTGTGACTTAGAGTCATCCGGATCAGTGTCAAAGCTTGCATCGACGTAACCCTTTACGACGAGCTCTTGATCACTTCCATAAACGAGAAACATGTCCTTAGTCCTTTTCAGGTACTTCAGGATATTCTTGACCGCCGTCCAGTGTTCCATTCCTGGATCACTTTGAAACCTTCTGACCATACTTATGGCAAGGCTGACATCGGGTCTTGTGCACAGCATTGCATACATGATAGAGCCTATGGCTGAAGCATAGGGGATGACACTCATCTTTTCTCTATCTCCTGCAGTCATTGGGCATTGAGTCTTACTCAACTTCACACCTTGCAAAACAGGCAAGAACCCCTTCTTGGACTGATCCATTTTGAACTTCTTCAAAATCTTATCAAGGTATGTGCTTTGTGAAAGTCCTATTAAACGTCTTGATCTATCTCTATAGATCTTGATGCCTAATATGAAAGCAGCTTCTCCTAGGTCCTTCATTGAAAAACTCTTGTTCAAATATTCCTTCACGCTTTCCAACATTTCTATATTGTTTCCAATCAGTAATATGTCATCCACATATAATATTAGAAACGCTATAGAGCTCCCACTCACTTTCTTGTAAATACAAGCTTCGCCGTAAACTTGTATAAACTCGAACGCTTTGATCACCTCATCAAAGCGAAGATTCCAACTCCGAGATGCTTGCACCAGTCCATAAATGGATCGCTGGAGTTTGCAAACTTTGTCAGCATTCTCTGGATCGACAAAACCTTCTGGTTGCATCATATACAACTCTTCCTTAAGGAAACCGTTAAGGAACGCTGTTTTGACATCCATCTGCCCAATTTCATAATCGAAAAAGGCAGCTATTGCTAACATGATTCTGATGGACTTAAGCATCGCTACGGGTGAGAAGGTCTCATCGTAGTCAACTCCTTGAACTTGTGAAAAACCCTTTGCCACAAGTCGAGCTTTATAGACGGTGACATTACCATCTGCGTCCGTCTTCCTCTTAAAGATCCATTTGTTTTGAATGGCCTTACGCCCTTTAGGTAATACTTCCAAAGTCCATACTTTGTTTTCATACATGGATCCCATCTCGGATTTCATGGCCTCTAACCACTTCTCAGAATCCGGGCCCATCATCGCTTCTCCATAGCTCGTAGGTTCATCGTTGTCCAACAACATGACCTCTAAGACAGGGTTGCCGTACCACTCAGGAGCAGTACGCGTCCTTGTCGACCAACGAGGTTCGATAGTAACTTGATCCGAAGCTTTATGATCATCATCATTAACTTCCTCTTCAACTAATGTAGGCTCCACAGAAACAACTTTCTGCGTTGCGCTACTCTCTGGTTGAAACAAAGGTTCAACAACCTCATCAAGTTCTATCTTCCTCCCACTCAATTCTTTCGAGAGAAACTCTTTCTCAAGAAATGTTCCGTTTTTAGCTACAAACACTTTGCCTTCGGATCTGAGGTAGAAGTTATACCCAACTGTCTCTTTTGGGTATCCTATGAAGACGCATTTCTCCGCTTTGGGTTCCAGCTTTTCAGGCTAAAGCTTTTTGACATAAGCATCACATCCCCAAACTTTTAAGAAACGACAGCTTTGGCTTCTTGCCAAACCAAAGTTCATATGGCGTCGTCTCAACGGATTTCGATGGTGCCCTATTTAAAGTGAATGCAGCTGTCTCTAATGTATAACCCCAAAACGATAGTGGCAAATCGGCAAGAGACATCATAGATCGCACCATATCCAATAAGGTTCGATTACGACATTCGGACACACCATTACGCTGTGGTGTTCCAGGCGGTGTCAGTTGTGAAACAATTCCACGTTGTCTTAAGTGACTGCCAAACTCATAACTCAGATATTCTCCTCCTCGATCAGATCGTAGGAATTTAATCTTCTTGTTACGATGATTCTCAACTTCACTCTGAAATTGTTTGAACTTTTCAAACGTTTCAGACTTGTGTTTCATTAAGTAAATATATCCATATCTACTTAAGTCATCAGTGAAGGTGAGAAAGTAACGATAACCACCGCGCGCCTCAATGCTCATCGGACCGCACACATCAGTATGTATGATTTCCAACAAGTCACTTGCCCGTTCCATTGTTCCAGAGAACGGCGTTTTAGTCATCTTGCCCATGAGGCATGGCTCACATGTGTCAAGTGATTCAAAATCAAGTGACTCCAAAAGTCCATCAGCATGGAGCTTCCTCATGCGTTTTACGCCAATATGACCTAAACGGCAGTGCCACAAGAAAGTGGTATTATCATTATCAATTCTACATCTTTTGGCATCAATGTTATGAACATGTGTATCATTACTATCGAGATTCAATAAGAATAAACCCCTCACTTCGGGTGCATGACCATAAAAGATATTACTCATATAAATAGAACAACCATTATTCTCTGATTTAAATGAGTAACCGTCTCGCAATAAACAAGATCCAGATATAATGTTCATGCTTAACGCAGGCACTAAATAACAATTATTTAGGTTCATCACTAATCCCGATGGTAATTGAAGAGCGAGCGTGCCGACGGCGATCACATCAACCTTGGAACCATTTCCCACGTGCATCGTCACTTCATCCTTTGCCAGCCTCCGTCTATTCCGCAGTTCCTGTTTAGAGTTGCAAATGTGAGCAACCGCACCGGTATCAAATACCCAGGCACTACAACGAGAGTTGGTAAGGTACACATCAATAACATGTATATCTTATATACCTTGTTTGTTGTTGGCCACCTTCTTGTCAGCCAAATACTTGGGGCAGTTCCTCTTCCAGTGTCCAGTTCCCTTGCAATGAAAGCACACCGTTTCTGGTTTGGGTCCAGCCTTGGGTTTCTTCACGGGAGGAGCAACTGCTTTGCCACTCTTCTTGGAGTTACCCTTTTTACCCTTGCCATTTTTCTTGAAACTAGTGGTTTTATTGACCATCAACACTTGATGCTCCTTCTGAATTTCAGACTCAGCGGCTTTCAGCATCGCAAACAGCTCGGCGACTGACTTGTTCATCCCGTGCATGTTATAGTTCAACACGAAGCTCTTGTAGCTAGGTGGCAATGATTGAAGAACCCTGTCAGTGATAGGCTCTGGCGGAAGGGGCATCCCCAATTCAGCCAGACGGGTGGAGTACCCAGACATTCTGAGTATGTGATCACTGATAGACCCGTTCTCCTCCATCTTGCAAGCATAGAACTTATCGGAGATCTCATACCTCTCGATCCGGGCATTCTTCTGAAAGATAAACTTCAACTCCTGGAACATCTCATATGCTCCATGACGTTCAAAACGTCTTTGAAGTCCCGGTTCTAAGCCATACAACATTGCACATTGAACTATTGAGTAATCTTCAGAACGAGCCTGCCAGGCGTTCACAACGTCTAGAGACTCAACTGGAGCGGGTGGATCACCAAGCGGTGCATCAAGGACATAAGCCTTCTGGGAAGCCGTAAGGATAATCCTTAGATTACAGGCCTAGTCCACAAAGTTACTTCCATCATCTTTCAACTTAGCTTTCTCTAGGAACGCATTAAAATTCAGGGGTGCTACTGCGCGAGCCATGATCTACAACATAAATATTGCAAAGACAATTTAGACTATTGTTCAAGATAATGAGTTTAGTTAATCATATTACTTAAAACTCCCACTCAGATTGACATCCCTCCGGTCATTCGAGTGTAACATGATCCAAATCCACCAACTCAAGTCCGATCATCACGTGAGTTGAGGTGGTTTCAATGGTGAACATCTCCATGTTGATCATATCTACTATATGACTCATGTTCGACCTTTCGGTCTCTTGTGTTCCGAGGCCATGTCTGTACATGCTAGGCTCGTCAAGTTTAACCCGAGTGTTCCGCATGTGCAACACTGGCTTGCACCCGTTGTATGTGAACGTAGAGTCTATCACACCCGATCATCACGTGGTGTCTCGAAACGACGAACTTTCGCAACGGTGCACACTCGGGGAGAACACAATTTATCTTGAAATTTAAGTGAGGGATCACCTTATAATGCTACCGTCATCCTAAGCAAAACAAGATGCATAAAAGGATTAACATCACATGCAAATCATAAGTGACATGATATGGCCATGAACTTGTGCTTTTGATCTCCATCTCCAAAGCACCGGCATGATCTCCATCGTCACCGGCATGACACCATGATCTCCATCATCTTGATCTCCATCAACGTGTCGCCATGAGGTTGTCGCGCCGACTGTTGCTTCCACGACTATTGCTAACTCATAGCGATAAAGTAAAGCAAAACAGCGAAAATAATTAAAGACAACTCTATGGCTCCTGCCAGTTGCCGTACTCATCGACATGCAAGTCGTGATATTCTATACAACACATGATCATCTCATACATCACATATATCTCATCATGTAATTGGCCATATCACATCACAACATACCCTGCAAAAACAAGTTAGACGTCCTCTAATGGTTGTTGCAAGTTTTACGTGGCTGCTACGGGTATCTAGCAAGAACGATTCTTACCTACGCAAAAACCACAACGGTGATATAAAAATTGCTTTTCAACCTTCTCAAGGACCGCCTTTGTCAAATCCGATCCGACTAAAGTGGGAGAAACAGACACCCGCTAGCCATCTTTATGCAACGAAGTTACATGTCAGTTGAAGGAACCGGTCTCTCGTAAGCGTACGAGTAATGTTGGTCCGAGCCGCTTCATCCCACAATACCGCCGAAACAAGAAAAAACCAAGGGAGGAAGCAATCTGAATATCAACGCCCACAAAACCCTTTTGTGTTCTACTCGAGATCTCATCTACGCATAAACCTAGCTCAGATGCCATTGTTGGGAACGTTGCATGGGAAACAAAAAATTTCCTACGCACACGCAAGATCTATCCATGGTGATGACCATCTACGAGAGGGAGAGTGAATCTACATACCCTTGTAGACCGCTGAGCGGAAGCGTTAAGAAACGCGGTTGATGTAGTCGAACGTCTTCGGGATCCAAATCGCAAGTCGTCCCTCGATCCAATCACGATCTAGCGCCGAACGGACGGCACCTCCGCGTTCAACACACGTACTGCTTGATGACGCCTTCACCTCCTCGATCCAGCGAGCGATGGTGAAGTAGTAGATGAGTTTCGGCAGCACGACGGCGTGATGACGGTGGTGGTGAAGAACGATCTCCGCAGGGCTTCGCCAAACACTACGAAGATTATGACGGAGGAAGAAATAGAGGGTTAGGGTTGCCGGCACATGGCTTGGGGAAATCTTGATGTATCCCGTGTGCTAGCCCTGTCCCTCTATTTATATGTTGAGCCCTGGGGTCTAAACTTGGAGAGAAAGCCTCCACAAGGTCAGTTTTGCCCGCACAAAGTCGGTTTGGCCCGCACGGAAAGAGTCCCACTCGAATTCCAGCAGTACCGCGTACAAGCGGTAGTACCGCTCACGAGCGGTAGTACCGCTTGAGCGGTAGTACCGCTTCACTCAAGCGGTAGTACCGCTTACGCGGTAGTACTGCCTTACAAGCGGTAGTACCGCTTAAGGCAGCAGCAAAACTTCCTTTTGCACTTTCCAATACCTCGTGGGCTTTACCCCCTTTGGCCCATATAAAGTGTTGCTGCACCCGAACACTTCGGTAAACATCCGGAACCCCTTCCGGTGAATTCCGGAACCCTTCCGGAGATCAAAACACTATTATCACATATATCAAACTTTACCTCCGGACTCTTCCGGAGATCCTTGTCATGTCCGGGATCTTATCCGGGACTCCGAACAACCTTCGGTCACCAACACAATAACTCAACTATAATAATCGTCACCAAACGTTAAGTGTGTAGACCCTGCGGGTTCGAGAACTATGTAGACATGACCGAGACACCTCTACGGTCAATAACCAATAGCGGGACCTGGATGCCCATATTGGTTCCTACATATTCTACGAAGATCTATATCGGTCGAACCTCTGTGTGAAGGATTCAGTTAATCCCGTATGCTGTTCCCTTTGTTCTTCGGTATGTTACTTGCCCGAGATTCGATCGTCGGTATCTCTATACCTAGTTCAATCTCGTTATCGGCAAGTCTCTTTACTCGTTCCGTAATACAAGATCTCGTGGCTAACACTTTAGTCACATTGCTTGCAAGGCTCATTGTGATGTTGTATTACCGAGTGGGCCCTGAGATACCTCTCCGTCACACGGAGTAACAAATCCCAGTCTTGATCCATGCCAACCCAACAGACACCCTCGGAGATACCTGTAGAGCACCTTTATAGTCACCCAGTTACGTTGTGACGTTTGATACACACAAGGCACTCCTACGGTGTCAGTGAATTGCATGATCTCATGGTCATAGGAACAGATACTTGACATGCAGAAAACAATAGCAATAAACTGACACGATCATATGCTACGTTTATAGTTTGGGTCTTGTCCATCACATCATTCTCCTAATGACGTGATCCCGTTATCAAATGACATCTCATGTCCATGGCTAGGAAACCTTCACCATCTTTTGATCAACGAGCTAGTTAACTAGAGGCTTACTAGGGACACAGTGTTGTCTATGTACCCACACATGTATTTGAGTTTCCAATCAATACAATTATAGCATGGATAATAAACGATTATCATGAACAAGGAAATATAATAATAACCAATTTATTATTGCCTCTAGGGCATATTTCCAACAGTTAACCCCTTAACGGACCTAAGCTGCCACGTGTGCCGTCCATGCCCTTTGCCGTCTGCTGGCAGACGGCAAAGACCTTTGCCTCTTTGCCGTCGGCCAGCAGACGGCAAAGTGGCCTTTACCGGGCCTTGTTCAGCCGGATGTGGTGCCGTCTGCTGGCTGACGGCAAAGACCTTTGCCGTCCGCAATTCATGCCTTTGCCGTCAGCCATGGCAGACGGCAAAGTTGCTGATTCCAGTAGTGTTTGAAGTAGAAGCACTCTGTTTCAGGCCTGGGTCCAGCTTTGGGTTTCTTCGTGGGAGCGGCAACTTGCTTGCCATTCTTCTTGAAGTTCCCTTTCTTTCCCTTGCCCTTTTTCTTGAAACTAGTGGTTTTGTTAACCATCAACACTTGATGCTCCTTCTTGATTTCTACCTCCGCTGATTTCAGCATCGCGAAGAGCTCGGGAATTGTCTTCTCCATCCCTTGCATATTATAGTTCATCACGAAGCCTTTATAGCTTGGTGGCAGTGACTGAAGAACTCTGTCAATAACACTCTCAACCGGAAGATCAATTCCCAGCTGAGTCAAGTGGTTGTGGTACCCAGACATTCTGAGTATGTGTTCACTGACATAATTGTTCTCCTCCATCTTACAGCTAAAGAACTTGTTGGAGACTTCATATCTCTCAACCCGGGCATTAGCTTGAAATATCAATTTCAGCTCTTGGAACATCTCATATGCTCCGTGGCGTTCAAAACGCTTTTGCAGTCCCGGTTCTAAGCCGTAGAGCATGGCACACTGAACTATCGAGTAGTCATCAGATCGAGCCTGCCAGGCGTTCACAATGTCTGCAGCAGCTCCTGCAGCAGGTCCATCACCTAGCGGTGCATCAAGGACATAATCCTTCTATGCAGCAATGAGGATAATCCTCAAGTTACGAACCCAGTCCGTGTAATTGCTACCATCATCTTTCAACTAAGCTTTCTCTAGGAACGTATCAAAAACAGGGGAGCTACAACGCGAGCTATTGATCTACAACATAATTTGCAAAGACTATCAGGACTAAGTTCATGATAAATTAAGTTTAATTAATCAAATTACTAATGAACTCCCACTTAAATTAACATTCCTCAAGTTAACTAAGTGATACATGATCCAAAGCAACTAGCCCATGTCCGATCATCACGTGAGATGGGATAGTCATCAATGGTGAACATCTCCATGTTGATCATATCTACTATATGACTCATGTTCGACCTTTCGGTCTCCAGTGTTTCGAGACCATGTCTGTACATGCTAGGCTCGTCAAGTTTAACCCAAGTATTCTGCTTGTGTAAAACTGGCTTACACCCGTTGTATGTGAACGTAGAATCTATCACACCCGATCATCACGAGGTGCTTCAAAACGACAAACTTTAGCAACGGTGCATACTCGGGGAGAACACTTTTATATTGAAATTTAGTGAAGGGATCATCTTATAATGCTACCGTCGTTCTAAGCAAAATAAGATGCATAAAGGATAAACATCACATGCAATCAAAATATGTGACATGATATGGCCATCATCTTGTGCTTTTGATCTCCATCTCCAAAGCATCGTCATGATCTCCATCGTCACCGGCTCGACACCTTGATCTCCATCGTTGCGTCGTGGTCGTCTCGCCAACTATTGCTTCTACAACTATTGCTAACGTATAGCGATGAAGTAAAGCAATTACATGGTGCTTGATTTTCATACAATAAAGAGACAACCATAAGGCTCCTGCCGGTTGCCGATAAATTACAAAACATGATCATCTCATACAATAACGTATATCACATCATGTCTTGACCATATCACATCACAGCATACCCTGCAAAAACAAGTTAGACGTCCTCTACTTTGTTGTTGCAAGTTTTACGTGGCTGCTACGGGCTTCTAGCAAGAATCGTTCTTACCTACGGCACAAAACCACAATGGTGATTTATCAAGTTTGCTGTTTTAACCTTCAACAAGGACCGGCCGCAGTCAAATTTGATTCAACTAAAGTAAGAGAAACAGACACCCGCCAGCCACCTTTATGCAAAACAAGTTGCATGTCTGTCGGTGGAACCGGTCTCATGTATGTGGACATGTAAGGTTGGTTCGAGCCGCTTCATCTTACAATACCGCCGAATCAAAATAGGACGTTGGTGGTAAGCAGTATGACGATCATCGCCCACAACTCTTTGTATTCTACTCGTGCATATCATCTACGCATAGACCTGGCTCATGATGCCACTGTTGGGGAACGTTGCATGGAAAACAAAAATTTTCTACGCGCACGCAAGATCTATCCATGGAGATGCATAGCTACGAGAGGGGGAGTGTGTCTACGTACCCTTGTAGACCGTAAACGGAAGCGTTAGAACAACGCGGTTGATGTCGTCGAACAACTTCACGATCCAACCGACCGAGTACCGAACGTACGGCACCTCCGCGTTCAGCACGCGTTCAGCTCGGTGACGTCCTCGACTTCTTGATCCAGCAAGACGGCGAGGTAGTGGATGAGTTCCGGCAGCACGACGGCGTGGTGACAGTGATGGTGATGCTATCTCCGCAGGGCTTCGCCCAAGCACTGCGAAAATATATGACCGAGGGGCGGAACTGTGGAGGGGGGCGCCGCACACGGCTAAGACAATGTTGTCGCTTGTTTGGGGCGCCCCCTCTCCTCTATTTATATATGTGTAGGGGCTTGGAGTAGAAGGAATAGTGCCACGTGAACACTACCACGTGAACAGTACCACATGAATAGTACACACGTGGACTTGGACTCCAAAGTCCAATCCTATTCCTACTAGGACTCTCCTTTTTTTCCTTCCCTAGCTGCGTGGGCTTTTGAGGACTTGGTGCGCCTGGCCCAATAAGGCCAGGGCGCCTCCCCTTAGCCCATGCCAGCCCTTGGGACGTGGTGGACCCACTTGTGGACTTCCGGACCCCTCCGGAATCCTCCGGAACCTTCTGGAAGCTTCCCGGTACAATACCGAAAAAAACTGCACCTTTTTCCGGAACCCAAAATATGACTTCCCATATATAAATCTTTACCTCTCGACCATTCCGAGACTCCTCGTGACGTCCGGGATCTCATCCGGGACTCCGAACAATATTCGGTTACCAATTCACATAACTCATATAACACTATATCGTCAACGAACGTTAAGCGTGCGGACCCTACGGGTTCGGGAATGATGTAGACATGACTGAGACGCCTCTCCGGTCAATAACCAATAGCGGAACCTAGATGCTCATATTGGTTCCTACATATTCCACGAAGATCTTATCGGTCGAACCGCAATGATAACATACGTAATTCCCTTTGTCCGTCGGTATGTTACTTGCCCGAGATTCGATCGTCGGTATCTCCATACCTAGTTCAATCTCGTTACCGGCAAGTCTCTTTACTCGTTCCGTAATACATCATCCCGTAACTAACTCCGTAGTCACTTTGCTTGCAAGCTTCTTATGATGTGCATTACCGAGAGGGCCCAGAGATACCTCTCCGAAACACGGAGTGACAAATCCCAGTCTCGATCCATGCCAACTCAACAGACACCTTCGGAGATACCTGTAGAGCATCTTTATGATCACCCAGTTACGTTGTGACGTTTGATAGAACACAAGGTATTCCTCCGGTATCCGGGAGTTGCATGATCTCATGGTCGGAGGAACATGTATTTGACATTCAAGAAAGCAGTAGCAATAAACAGAACGATCATATGCTAAGCTAACAGATGGGTCTTGTCCATCACATCATTCTCCTAATGATGTGATCCCGTTATCAAATGACAACTCATGTCTATGGTTAGGAAACCTTAACCATCTTTGATCAACGAGCTAGTCTAGTAGAGGCTCACTAGGGACACGGTATTTGTTTATGTATTCACACATGTATTTAAGTTTCCGGTCAATACAATTCTAGCATGAATAATAAACCTTTATCATGAACAAGGAAATATAAAATAATAACAACTTTATTATTGCCTCTAGGGCATATTTCTATCACTTCAAGGCGGCGGTGAGCAAGTCGCACATCTTCGGAGCGCCCATCTGACACAAGCGCAATCCGACCACGTCCTCATCTTCGACACATCGAACACCATCGTCATCAAGGTCAAGCGCGGCAACGTCACCATCAACACGAAGACGCTTGAGATGCGCACACCAACAAGTCCCAACAAGCTCTACATCAACCTACGACCAACCGTCATGAGCACAAGAGAAGATCGCGAGACGCGCGCCACCAAGAAGAAGTTTGGGCGCCAATTCCAAGGCGACCAACTACAAGCGAGGGTGACCCTTCCATCTTCGGAAGTAACCCAAGGAAGATGGCCGAGCATGGGAAATTCCCTTCGGTCATGAAGGCGAGCAACGAGGTGCCACATCATATGGGCCTCCTACAAGGTGACGACAAGACGGTCGAGCATGGAGAATTTCCTTCGAACAAGACGGCGAGCATGAACCTCTTCGCCGACATGAAGACGACGCCCACATGGGACTCCTACTCGAACTCAAGCTACGCGACCGCAAATGAGATCCTCTCTTTGGTCTCGGAGGAGAGCGATGATTTGCCACATCCTATGGCATTCATCTTTGGAGGCGTTATGGATGAGGAGGTTGAGCATGGGACTACTCCCATAACCACGGCGGTGAACGAAGTTGAGTATGGAGACGTTTGCACCTACATCCCTCTGACACCCATATATGATGAGATGCCCCAATTGCCATGTTAGGAGAGCCACCACTACATGAGTGAGATGAGTGACTCCACCATATGTGACATTGAGTGCATTTCCTATGAGAGGATGAGAGTGACCACCACTAGCCCCACACACAAGAACATGCCACACATCCTATGTGAGGTTGAGAGCCATCACCACCCTTTGAGTGACTCGACCAACCATATGAGTGAGAGCATCATAGCGGGAGTGAGTGAGCCACAACACTTAGTGAGTGAGGTAGTTGAGAAGGCATGTGAGGCCACTATGATATCTAACGACTTAACCTCTACTCCTAGTGTGTTGTCTTCTTTGGTGCTAGATCTCCTACAAGTCGAAGCGCCAATCCTCGACGAGTCCATACCTTCAATGGACAAGATGATGGCCATGGTGGACGATGATACAACCCCACATGGTTCCATCAAGACGACCATATTAACCAACCGTCAATTTTTGCCACCTCACCTACACCACTTGAGTGGAGCTTCAAAGGTAACATAGGTGAAGGTGCTTCGCTTGTCCCAATAGTGGACCATCTTGACATCGATTGCTTGCATGATGTTGATCACCTTATGGATGCACCACATACTATATCTTCTGCATGCTTAGATATGCCACCCATTTATGATGAATATGATGATGAGCATGTCGAATTACCTAGTTTTGATACTATGCTCCATAGGATATCATGTGAAAATTATATTGGTCACGTCATGTTCGATAATCCGCTAAATTTGTCATATGCTATGAGTGAGATTTCCCATATTGCATCATTACAAGCTCACCATAGTCACTATGCATATCCAATTAAAATCAATCCCATTTGTACTTATGGCATAGATGACAAGATCATGGTCATTGGAATTTGTTTTTCTTGCAATGATATTGCTATGCTCCCTTTGCATACTTTGTGCAATTCATCTACTATGCCATGCCATGAAAATAATTATAGATCGCATGATTCCATCCCTTGTGTGCACCATATGCATACCATTCATGACAATGCTCTAGATGTTTCTCATGATGCTTTCCACAATTCGAGTCTCCATTATGCTATACATAACAACAAACCTATCATGATGGATGACATGTTCCTATATCATGCATCTCATTTATTTGAGCATTGGATATTTTGTGCTAACCAACACAAGCACGTGTGCATCGTAATGGATGATGTGTACATATACCACGCGCACATAATTTTCCCTTTTTCTTTGTTTTATGTAGGTACTCACGAATACTTGTCAACTTCTCGATCCCATGAGTTGACGAAACGAGCTCTTGAGAGCAACGATGCTTTGGGATTCCTTGGAATGCTTCTCCGACCGTTTTCCTCGTGCAAGGACTACGCGCTTTCCTTTTACTTGGCTCTCACACGGCTATGGGTTATATACCACTTGTCACCTTATACCCATTTTACCGTGTTCACTTTGCATGTTATGCCTCCTTATATGCCTTTGCCATGCAATTGTGACCCTTGCTTGCATTTACCCATGCTCCACCATTCTACTATTTCTATGTGTACTTGCATAATTGGTGGAGATCCTTGTTTCTATTGCATTGTTTACCATGTGCCCCATGCTATTGTTGCTTCTTGTGTTGGGAGAGTCATGATGTTCCTTTGCTATTTACATAGGACTTCTTGCCAATACAATGATGATACAATACTCATATCTTGTTTTCATGCTAGTGATATGTCATGTGCATTATGTATGCCTACTATTTGCACACATGACATGATTTCCATGATCACCTCTAGTATGTTGCATCTTCGCACTACTAGCTTACATGACTTGATAACTATGATTGCTTGCCTTGTTGCATCACCCATGATTCATACTTGCTCGTTTCATTGGGTTGATGACTTATATGTTCATGCATATCACATGATTTGTCTCGATCATTGTTACTTGTCTCCATTAGTTGCATCTCTCATATCCACTTGTAGTGAGTGCAACCATGCTATGTTTATTAATCGAGGAGACTTGGACTGATGCATGCTTGTTTGAATGAGCTTAATGTCTTTGGTTGTACTCGCATCATATGCTTCCATACCATGCCACATTCTCTTGTACCTTCTTATGATAAGAATGATGACGACACTTGTTGGGTATCTCACCACACGAATGATAGGTTTTGCATTCATGCTAACCTCATTTGTTTTTCCACGTGTTTGTCATGTTCTTTCGTTTTGAAGAATTCACAAGGCGGTGATGTCATGAGACATATTGGTCATGCGAAGGCGTACACGATGCGCGACACCAACATTTTCAAGAAACTCATAAAGGTGAACTCCTTCCCTTTGAGCCACCCTCACATACACATATCGAATTGGCCACACTTTCATTCTTGTTTGCTCCTTCTTGTCTACATGATACATCTATTGGATGGAGGACCGACATTGGAGATGGGCCCTATGAACCTTCAAGTTGAGGAACGCTCGGAAGTAGTGGATGCACCACCGGACCACCACTCATGCCACGATATCGAGCAACGGTATGACAAGAAACTTTTGGCATATTGCACCACCACCTCCATATTTGTTGATGAGCATGCTAGTTGGCCACATCACACCCATGACAAGTTTGCTTTTTATGCATGGATTGACTCGCATTATCAATGGTTTGATACATCTTGTCTTCCCATGTCATACTTGATATATGAGCTTGTGCACTTTCTTAGCAAGTTTGTTGTGATCTTCCTAGATGGCCTATTCATACATAATTATCACATTGGACACCATCAATTGCATGATAACATAATCACATTGAGCACCAATTGCCATGTTCATGCTTTTGATAAACCATCCCATTATGACATCATTTTGCACAATGGTTGCATTAATCACATTCACACCACCTTTGTGTGCACCACAAATGATTTTGCTCCCATGAATGCTTTATATATCATTCTATATCATTTGGCTAAGCTTCATGCGCCTTGTCATGAACAATCTTGTCGGACGAACTCATGCTTACTTGATGGACACCCTGTGTGCGCTAACAATCCTATTTCCAAGTGTCCTTTGTGTTTGCTCTTTTTGCATGTATACCATTCCGGAGACATCTGGGAGTACTTTCATCGAGCCATGACATACACTCTGTCCAACTACAAGTCCGTCCACGACTCCCGTTTCCATGGTGATGAGGTTCACGATCCGAGAGCGGATCTTTCCCAAGGGGGGGGAGAGATGATGCGGAGCATCCTATGGTCATCCCCATGTTCACTACATCTACTCCCCAAGCTCCAAGTGGAGATACAACGAGAGCTCGAGCACGTGCCATTGGACATAAGGTGAACTCTCTCCTTGTTTAACTTCCCTTGGAACCACATGAGACATGGCTACTACCTCAAACGAAGACACTTTGTGTGCTTAGGTACCAAGGAGCCAACGAGGAGAAGGAATGGAGCAAGTTGGACACCAAGGACTTGGAGATGACTGTTCCCAGCCCAGAATTACCGGTACAACTGGTCCGAACACCGGTACAACCGGTCCACCAGTGCAACCGGTCCACTACCGCCCAACTACCGGCCAACGTTCTATAATCAAGCGGTGCAAGACCGGTACCACCCTGGTTGTTCCTCCAGCGTCAGCCTGACCGGTACAACCGGTCCCTACTCCCGCGAACACCTCCAGGAACCGGTACTTGAGCTCCCAGCGGTACAACCGGCCTGCCTGCGTGCAGTGAAAGGGCAACGACCCATGTTTTCCCCAACTCACCCCTTGGACTATAAGTACTCGTCTCCTAGCTCCGAATGAGGGTTAGCAAAGACATTGAGACATTTGAGTGAGCTTTGCTCCTTGTACCTCCTTCTTGGAGAATCAAGACCTCTTTCGGGAGAAGGATCCCCATCATAGGATCATCAAGACCTCTTTCGGGAGAAGGATCTCACGAGATCATCAAGACCTCAACTCCTTCAAGGATTGGGATGAACTAGTTACCTCTTTACCTTCTTGTGTTGGATTTGGACCTTTGTATCCCTCTATGTGTATGTGGATTTAGCACATGTGTGATTGGATTTGTGTCAATTGAGTGTTTGTTCTTGTGTTCTTCTCTCAATCTGCCCTTTGCCCCCTCCAAGTGTGAAAAGATCATCACCATAGGGTTCCACCCTACATCACCCCCTCCAGTTGTGAAAAGATCGACGAACTAGGGTTTCACCCTGCATCAATGTCCAATGGCGAGAAAGGGTTGAAGCCATACACCACTTCGAAGGGAGACTTGCCCGTAGTAGAGTGTCATGCTCGATTGTAGGCTTACTCGGCGATCGGTAGACATTCCTCCCATTCCATGAGGTTCTTCTTGATCAACACGCGAATTAGTGTAGATAGCGTCCGGTTGGTGACTTCCGTTTGACCATCGGTTTGTGCGTGATAGGCCGACGTGAAAAGGAGCTTGATTCCAAGCTTGCCGCATAGTGTCTTCCAAAAGTAGCTTAGGAACTTGACGTCGCGGTCCAATACAATCGTCTTGGGCATTCCATGAAGTCGCAATATTTCCCTACAAAACAAATTTACAACATGTGAAGCATCGTCGTTCTTGTGACATGGAATGAAATGTGCCATTTTAGGGAAACGGTCAACAACTACAAATACCGAGTCTTTTCCATTTTTAGTTCTAGGCAAGCCAAGCACAAAATCCATACTAATGTCTTCCCATGGATGATATGGTATAGGAAGTGGCATATGTAAACCATGAGATTGAGCTTGTGACTTAGCTTTTTGACATGTGGAGCATCGGTTGGTGTAGCGTGCGACATCGCGAAACATCTTGTGCCAATAGTACTTCTTGGAGAGCATGGCAAAAGTCTTGTCGTGACCGAAATGTCCCATAAGTCCACCGCCGTGAGCCTCTTGCAAAAGCAACAAACGAAAAGAAGACTTGGGAACACAAAGTTTGTTAGCGCGCATAAGGTATCCATCCTTGATATAATATCGCTCCCAATAAGTGTTAGCAAGACATTTGGCATAAGGAGTTGCAAAATAATCATCATGCTCATATAAATCTTTAATGTGCTCAAAGCCAATAACATTCAATTCAAGTTGAATAACTAACATGCACTTGCGTGAAAGAGCGTCCGCTACAACATTTTCCTTTCCCTTGATATATTTGATAATGTAAGGGAAGGACTCAATAAATTCACTCCATTTAGCATGCCTTTTATTCAATTTGGTTTGACCTTTAAGGTCATTTCATTATCTGTATGGATGACAAATTCACGAGGTCGGAGATAATGCTCCCAAACATGCAAGACTCTCACCAAAGCATATAACTCCTTGTCATAGATGGGATAGTTAAGTTGAGCACCGGAAAGTTTTTCACTAAAATATGCAATGGGTCACTTTTCTTGCATTAAAACACCACCTATGCCATTACCACTAGCGTCACAATGCACTTCGAAAGTTTTCTCAAAGTTTGGCAAGGCAAGAATTGGAGCATGTGTAAGCAAATTCTTAAGCTCAAGAAATGTGGTATCTTGGGAAGGTCCTCAAACAAAAGGTGTGATGCGGAGCATCCTACGGACATCACCATGTCAAGAGTCCATTTGGCAAGTGACACGTGCCACATCTACATCACATACATAAAGGTGAAGCATCTCCTTTACAGGTGTTCAGTTGACCCCTTCGAGGATGGTATACTACTTGACACTCCTCTCGTGTGCATGCATAGATGCTATTGGAGCTTCACACATAGCGAGGATGACTCCATGCGCAAGAGAACGACTACACCATCCAAGAGGGAAGCTTGGAAGCGGAGAAGGAACCGTCGAGAAGAAGGCCAAGTTCCACCAGCACCGATGGGTGTCCATGAGAAGACGACATGCTGCGAGCTTCAGGATACCCCGTGCGCATGGGCCCTTAACCCCGTGCCCATGGTACAAGCTCGTGCGCACGGGCTAAGTCGTCAGGACGCTGGACACCCCGTGCGCACTGGCTCCACTTACCCCGTGCGCATGGGGCCTCCTGCGTCCGGCTGTTGGGCTTTGCCCATGTAATCCCTATTATGCCCCTGCTTACCCCTTCATGTCTTGGACCTATATATACTCCTCCTCCACCTCATTTGTAGGATAGCTAATAGCTGAGATTAGATCTAGACATTGGAGCTTAGCTCATGTATCTCCCCTTGTGGGATTCCTCTTGAGAGAGGCACACTCCATCGGAGTTCAAGGCCTCCATTGGAGAAGATCCTTAGGGATTCAAGACCCCTTCATGGGAAGATTCCTCCATGGAATTCAAGACCCATCTCTCCTAGAGATTTGGATGAACTACCCTTGTATCTTTATTTCCCTTGTTGTTCTTGGATCTTGATGCACCTCTTGTATTGCTTGTGATTTGAGGAGTACTTGGTGTGGATCTTGTCCATTAGAGTGTTGTTCTTGTGTTTTCCCCTTGTGTTCTTGGTGTTCTTCCTCAAATCCACCTCCAATTCGTGAACATCGGGCCACCTAGGGTTTTGCCCTACATCATCCTGGTATCATGAGCCAGGTTGACATGAATTTGGAGTCCCAATCCCCCACTTTCTTGCTTTAGTTCGAATTTTTCTTACCAATTTCGAACCCCCCCCCCCCCAAAAGAGCCATACCAAATTTTTTGTGATTTGTTGTTCCTAGTGAGTTTTTGTTGACTTTGATCCGTGGATCTGGTGTTTAGCTAGTAGATCCATCTCCTATTGCGTCCCCATAGCCTAATTTTTCTTTATTCCCTTCGATTTTGACCTTGAAATCGTGATTTTTCCGCCACCCCCGTGCCCACGGGCTCCCCACCCCATGCCCACGGGCCCCCGATACGTTTCTGGACACCCCGTGCCCATGGCCTCTATACCGTGGATACGGGACCCCGTGCCCACGGCCCTTTGACCCCGTGCGCACGACCCCCCAGACCAGCCAGCACCGCTTCACCTTTTCGGCCATATCTCCCACTTCCGAACTCCGATTTGGGTGTTCTTTGGCTCGTTGGAAAGCTAGCGACGTGCCCGAGCTGCTCATCTTGGTTTTACCATCATTTGACTCCATAAAATTTTGTGCATTTTTGCATCTTTTGCATAGGCCATCCACCATAACTTCTGCACCACCACCCAAAACTTCCGCAACCTAACCCATTTTGGTTCATATAGCATTTGTGGTTGTTTGAGTTGTGATTTGAGTCTCCTAAGGTGTTTCGGCTACTTAGGGACGGCTGCTTCCTCATCAACCACCGGACACTTGTATCGTTCCATCATCTACATCAACCACCGAACTTCCGCATCGACGACGGCCATCCATCCTTTGAGACCATCTTCAACTGGAAGCAAGGCCGGTTACCCCAGACTTCGTGAAAGGTTAAGTGTGACGAAGGTATCCATTCCGTCATAAACTTTTCCTTCCTTGCCATTACATCTTGATAGCCCCACCAACTTTGCGAATACCTTCATACCTATTGAGACTAGCTATCCGAGTATTGCCGGGATTCACGAAAACTTGTGCACCATAGTGATACGATATCATATTGTTGCATCATTTGATATATCATATAGTGCTAGTGCTTGCTCCCGTGCATATCTTGCGATACTTATCTCATGGATATGGTTGAGGCTCAATAGAATAGTGGAAAGGAAGAAAAAGAGAGAAAAAAAAGATTAAAAAAAGAGCTTTTAAGCAAGAAAAAGAAGATCATAAGCTTATAAGCAAAAGAGTGTTGAGCATGAAAAGAGATACTTGTGCATGAGGATACATGGAATAGGAAACGTTTGCTTGCATACATATAGGATTGGTGCCAAGTGGTGAATCGTGCCCAAACGTGCAATCAAGCTAGCGTCTCTCCTTGTGTTTGTGCAACACGAGCTTAGTCTTCGTTAGGCAATTTTGTATTGCTCATCCCTATAGTTGTACAAGCCCCATTATCCCACCGCGTGTGTTTCTTTATTGCCCTCCTCTATATATTGTGATCACTTGCTTTGCATTTTGAGTCCTTTGGCTTGATTTCAACATTTACATATCTTGGACTTCAATTTGCATGAATTTGTGCCACTAACCCCACCGAGCTCCACTATAAGCCATTTGTATAGGTTGTGAGGATTGGACAAGGTTTTTCACCAAGTGCACTCTTTTCCTTGCATACATTGTGGTCTTTGAGATCCATCTACAACTTCGGAAAGAGGTAACTTTGGTATGTTCATTCCATCTCGTTCTCACACCTTCTCGAGTGCTTCTATGGATAGGGACGGCACATCTCCTTCGGTCTACGCCCACAACGACAAGTTCGATGCCATGAAGAACTTCATCGTTACCAAGATGGACAAGCACATGGAGGAGCTCAAAGCCCTCATCAACATCGGCAAGAGGTCTTCATCATCTTCGAGAAGACGTGATGCGGAGCATCCTACGGACATCACCATGTCAAGAGTCCGTTTGGCAAGTGACACGTGCGACATCTACTTCGCATACACAAAGGTGAATCATCTCCTTTACGCGTGTTCACTTGACCCCTTTGAGGATGGTGTACTACTTGACACTCCTCTTGTGTGCATGCATAGGTATTGTCGGAACTTCACGGACGACGAGGAGGAGTGCAAGCGCCCAGGTTCATCTACACCATCCGCGAGGGAAGCATGGAAGCGAAGACGGAAAAAACGGAGCTACAGCAAGCTACAGCCACCAGACGGCTGGACGCCACCGGACATTCGGTACCTGATGCAGAGGACGCAGCCAGAAGAACTACTGCCGATGAACCCTACAGCGGCCGGACGACCGACGAGACGCCGGACGTCCGACAACCTCCAGCGACCGGACGACCGACGTCCTCCGGACGTCCGGTCCCTCGCGACCGACCAGACGACCGGTAACCACCGGACGTCTGGTGCCTGTCTGTGCTCAGCCGCGGGCCTTTGGCCTTGTATCTCTCTCCCACTTACCCCTTTATGGCTTAGACTATAAATAGACCATCCCCTCCTCATTTCTAGGGTTAGCTAAGATTAGAACTACACATTGGAGCTCGGCTCATGTACCTCCCCTTGTGGGATTCCTCTTGAGGGAGAAGGATCTCACTAGATCATCAAGACCTCCTAAGGGAGAAGGATCTACCTAGATCATCAAGACCTCATCTCCTCTTGGATTTGGGATGAAATCTACCTTTGTATCTTTCCCTTTGTAGTTCATGTACCTTGTGATCTTGTGTGGATTTGAGTCTAGTGGATGTGTGATTGGACTTGTTCTTGAGTGTTCCTCTTGTGATTTCTCCCCGTGTTCTTCGTGTTCTTCGTTTGCTTCGTAGGATCCCCTCCAATTCGTGAAAGATCGTCAATTAGGGTTCCACCCTACATCATCTTGGTATCATGAGCCACGTTGATCACGAATTTGGAGTCTCCCCCCTTCGTTTCTAGCCTAATTTTGTTTGATTTTGTCCCAATTCAAAAATCCCCACCAAAAATAGCCATACCAAATTTTTTGTATTTTGTTGGTTCTTGTGGGATTTTGTTGAGTTTGATCCACGATTTTGTTGTTTGGCAAGTGGATCTTGGCTTTCCCCACCACCCCACCACAAAATCCATCCAATTTTTTTTCCTTCCCCATCAATTTTGACCCCAAAATCCCCAATTTCCGCCCAAAATCACGTCCCGGATCTCGGATCTCGAGTTGACCCTGACCCACCGGACGACCGTCGTTTTCCAGACGTCTGGACCCTCCCGAACCACCGGACATCCGGTACTTTCCGGAAATCCGGTACCACACTTTAGAACCGAAATTAACGGATTTCCGGTCCTTTCCGGATGTCTGTCCCGCTCCAGCCACCGGACATGCGTCCATTTCCGGACGTCCGGTACCTGTAGAAACTGACTTCGCTGAAATTTTGTTTCGGCATAACTAATTCATCCGGAGTCCGATTTTGACGTTCTTTAGCTCGTTTTGTAGCTATTGACATTCCCCATACCACAAAAATACTATCATCATCATTTGACTCCATCAACTTTTGTGCATTTTGGCATCTTTGCCTAGGCCCTCCACCATATCATCCGCAATACCACCACCGACTTCCGCAATCGAACCCATTTTGATCCTCATTGCATTTGTGGTTGCTTGAGTTGTGATTCGAGTCTCCTAAGGTGTTTCAGCTACTTAGAGATGGTTTCTTCTTTATCAACCACCACCTCCACTCCGGCTTTGACGACTTCGAAACCGCCACCGCATTCCGCTACCACCATTTGACATTTGCCGTTTGAGATTTTGAGTTCGCGGTTTCCGTTTCCTTAAGTGTTTCGGCTAATTAGGAACGGTTCAACATCGATAACACCGCCACTCAACTTCACCATGGACTCGACATCGACAGCGACCTCTTCACCTTTTGACACCGCAACCGTAAGCAAGGCCGGTAATCTCGACAACATCATTGTACATTTCCTTGCCATTGCATTGATAGCCCCGAGCCTATTGCGTACCTTTCCTATCGAGACTAGCGAGTTGAGAATTGCCGGGCCATGCTCATTGTGCAACTTAGTGATACGCTTATGCCGCATAGCTACATTTAGCGTGCAATCATCTTGCTATCATCATTGTGCCATAAGTCTCTCCCGTGCATATCTTACATACTTGTATCATATCATATCTTGGCTCGAGCATCAAGCATTGTGGCAAAGCATACAAAAAAAAAGCTTTTAAGCAAAAGAGGATATACAAAAGAGCTTTGTAGTAGGGCACGGGCCAAAGTGCCCCGATTTGTCCCGATGTTCACGAATTGGAGGTGGCTACGAAAAGGAACGCGTAGAGCACGAAGAATACGAGGGGAAAATCACAAGAGAAACACTCAAGAACAAGTCCAATCACACATCCACTAGACTAGCAACACATAAGATCCACAAGGTACAAGAACAACAAAGGAAATATACAAGGTATAGTTCATCCCAAATCCAAGAGGAGATGAGGTCTTGATGATCTAGATAGATCCTTCCCTAGATGGGGTCTTGATATCCACTAGGGATCTTCTCCTAGGAGGTCTTGATCTCCATGGGAGAGGGTAGATGAGCAAAGCTCTCTCTAGATCATATCATATCCTTTTCTAACCCTAACAAATGGTCTAGGCATAGTATATATAGGTGAAGGGAGGAAAGGGACGAAGTGGAGGGCAAAACAGACAACACACAGCCAGCTCGCTGGGAGGGGCCGTGCGCACGGGCTATGTAGGCCCCATGCACACGGGGGTCCCGTGGGCACGGTACACGCCCGTGCGCACAGGGTGCTACAGCGGCGAAGGCCCGCGGGCACGGGGTCTGATGAGGACATCACTACCACAGTTACACCCACAGCCCCTGTTGTTACATATATGGAACCAATTACTAGAGCTCGCGCACGCCAATTAAATTACCAGGTACTTTCGTTTCTTGGTAACGATTCTAATGTTCATGAGAATATGATGCTGCCTAAATTGGATATGTTTGTTTTGCTTACAAATGAAGGGCCTAGCATGGACAAGAAGGATGAACATTGGAGCATGATCAAGCATAGAGAGGATGGCGCGCGCAAGGGGAACAAAAACGGTGTTTCTGGTGGAGTTTTCAGCACTTTGGCGCCACCATGATGACGTACAAGGACATGGACGAAATATACAAGATGCCCTTTCATAAATTTCGTCCATAGCTTAATAAACGTGTTGCGCCTCCTTATTTTTGGGCCAAGCCCATGTAATTTCGAAATACATCAGTATAGGCTGTTTTTAGAGTCCGTTTGTGTTCAACGACCAGACCAGGACGTCACAGAACCCCACTTGATTAATAAAGCTTTCCTCTTATATTCGCAATATGCAGATTGCAATCTCAGTTTCTTGCTTGTTCTTCTTTTGCTCGCAGGAAATAGTCCCTCATGGTTAGGTTGATCGTGCTCCGGCGTGGTCAATAACCACTCGGAGTTGGTTTAGCGATTGCTAAGGCGCGACGTCTTCGCACGTTCGTAGTCGGATCGTCAAAGTCGACTTCCACCAAAACGATAGCTCCCTTCCCATCGAAAGACGGGACACCTTCGCCTCTATCAAGTGGTATCAGATTTCCAGGTTGCTCGGTGAGATTTTCCAGTTTTTCGTAGTTTAGATCGCATCTGTTCTTCATACCTACAGTCCACGAAAAAGCCACAAAAAAATTAGGGTTAGATCATCATATCCGAACCAATCTGAGCCTGTTGCAATTTTCTGTTTGGTGTTTTGCTTTGTTGAATTTGCGGTTACATCGTCGTGTCAAGTTGCTAGTCGTAGCGTCTAGTCCTTTAGAGTTTCGAGTTCTGTTCACAAGTTGTCACGCCGCCGCTGCACCATTGTCATCACCGCTGCCATATACCACCACCGCACCATCTCCATCACCACTGCTATATACCACCACCGCACCATCTCCATCACCGCTGCCATATACCACCACCGTACCTTCTTCATCACCGCTGCCATATACGACCACCGCGTATCTACCACCAATCTGAGTCCATATACCACCGCTTATCCACCACCAATCCGAGTCCGTATACCACCACCAATCTGAGTCCATATACCACCACCAATACGAGTCCACATATACCATCGCCTATCCACCACCAATCCGAGTCCATTACCAATTCGAGTTGCCTTGTCTGAGTAGGTTTCGGATTTCATCAATCTTTCTCCGTCCGTAGAAGAGGGGTGATTTCCAAAAAAAAAGAGTCTGGAAACCACCCTCCGTTTAGGCCCAAAATTTTCCTAAAATGCAATTGTCAAAAAAAATTCTGGCTATCCTAATTTTGGGTGTTCGCGAGCGTTTTGAGACAGTCGCCATTATAGAAAGTTTTTTTGAGCAGTTTCCAGTTTTTAGTACGTGCAGCCGAAAAAAAAATTAGTCAAAAAATTTTCGTGCCTATCCTGTTTTCGGACCTTGGGAAGAGTTTTGAGACACTCGCCATTATAGTGGTTTTCTGAAAAGAAAAAAAGAGCGCAAAAAAAAAGGGTGCCAAAAAAAAAGAGAAAAATTCAAAGTGTGCTTTTCCCTTGATTACGTGCCGCACCGTGATTTTGTTGGTGTTCTAGGCTCGCGTCTCTAGTACGGTCTAGCCTAGGACCAGCACAGTACCGTCGTTGAGCGTTTATTCAACTTTGCATCTCTGAATTGATTGTTGCTGACCCCTTATTGCGACCATATATTAAGCCTTCCCAGCTCCACATATTCTCTACGTCGTGCGTTTGACACCACCTGGCAATCGCTCTATCCAAGCTTTGAGGCGTTTTGACTACAACAGTTGCTGATCACCACCTGCTGCTTGGTAAGAACGGGTAAGAATTTGTGATTCGCTTGACGGATTTGTGACTTTCCACCACACCACTTCATATTAGTAGTCTGTAGGACATATTCTTGTGTGTTTCTCTTACTGCTAACCATGACAGGATCACAAGCCGACCAGATCGACTGGGAGAACATGACGCCGAAGGAACTACATGATAAGTTTCAACAAATGTTGGGTGAACAGGTATAAGATGTGATGAGCAGCTTTGGAAAGGCACTGGAGAGGATAGATGACATTGAGAAGACAATTGACACCAAGTTGGACGCCAAGTTCGATGAAGTGCTCGCGTGTCTACCACCACCACCTGCTGCCCCTGCTACACCGTTGCAACACCAACAACGACCACCTCCACATCGCCCCGCTCCAGTAGGACGAGCGCAGCGTGTTTCCCTTGAGCCTGACCAACATTCCGGTGCTACTGCAACTGCTGCTGATGCTTCTGTGGCTCCTGCTGCTACTGTTGACGAGAACGATGATTACGAGGATGATTATGAGGATGAGGTTGCTCAAAATCAGAACTACGTGCAACCACCAACACCACCACCAGGTCGTCCACATGCATATGATCACAACGGTTGGGCTGCAGCACCCCCTCAGGTACGAGATAATGACCATATCCCTAAACTGAAATTGAATATTCCACCATTTGAGGGTAGATACATTCCTGATGTATATCTTACTTGGGAGTTAGAAACTGAACAACGTTTTACATGCTTACAATATCCTGAGGATAGACGTGTTGCTGCTGCTGTTTGTGCTTTCACTAGTGATGAGGATATATTCACGAAATATGATGATTCTGCTTGCTTAAACTGGAAAGAAATATTGAGCCTCGTTGACAAATATCACAAGGTGAATTCATTCCTAGTTGAACATGTTACTTTGATTCGGAAGAATTTTATACTACCTAAATCATGAACTTTTCGTATCACTAGGATTGAATTAATGGCGAGCGGGTGCATGGGCAAGAAGCTATGCGCAAGGAATGATGGCAAGCACATGAAGAGAACAAAAGTTGGAAACAATATATTCCATGCCAGACTCGGATTGACAGCCATGAAGCCCGAAATTGATATACGTGCGAATCCATGTCCGTTATCCAAATAAGGCGTGATGCGGAGCATCCTACGGTCATCCCCATGGACCCACCTACGTCTCCCCAAGTACCAAGAGGACCGATGACACGAGCACGTGCAAGAGCTCTCGAAACCGAGGTGACATCTCTCCTTAGTGAACTTCCATTCGACTCGAGTGAGACATGGCTACTACCTCAAACGGAGACACTTTGCATACTTAGGTACAAAGGAATCAACCAAGGAGAAGGAATGGAGCAAGATGGACACCAAGGACATGGAAATGACTGTGCCCAGCCCAGGAACACCGGTACAACCGCCCCACTACCGGTCAACAACCGGTCCACCGGTTTAACCGCTCCACTACCGCCCAAGTACCGGTCAACCTTTTGTATTCGAGCGGAGCAAGGACGGTACCAGCCCGGTTATTCCCCCAGCGCCAGCCAGCCCGGTACAACCGGTTCCCCAAGCGGTACAACCGGTTCTCCCTTCAGCGAACACCTCCAGGAACCAGTGCCTGAGCCCCAGCGGTACAACCGCCCGCATGTCCGGTACAACCGGTCAGCCTGCGCGCTGTGAAAGGGCAACGACCCATGTATCCCTCCACTTACCCCTTGGACTATAAATACTCGTCTCCTAGCTCCGAATTAGGGTTAGCAAAGTAGTTGGCTCTTTGAGATAGAGACCTCCATGAGACCCATGTGAGAAGATCCGCTCCGGATTCAAGACCTCAACTCCTCTACGGATTGGGATGAACTAGCTACCGTGTATCCTCTTGTGTTGACTTTGGATCTTGTATCTCTACTATGTGTATGTGGATCTAGTGCATGTGTGATTTGGATTGTGTCATTTGAGTGTTCTTCTTGGATTTGCTCCTTTTCCCCCTCCTAAAGTGTGAAAAGATCGTCATCTAGGGTTCCACCCTACATCATCTTGGTATCAGAACCACGTTGATTCACACTTTGGAGTTCTTCCCCTCCACTTTCTAGCCCCAATTTTGTTGTTTTTGCCCAATTTCGAAAATTCCCCACAAAAATAGCCATACCAAATTTTTTGTGATTTGTTGGTTTGATGATGTTTTGTTGATTTTGATCCATGGATTTACTGTGTTTCAAGTGGATCTAGCCTTCCCCACCACGAAATTACCCAAATTTTTTCCTTTCCCCACCAATTTTCCTCATACATCTCGTGTTCTTCCGCCAGATTTGAAATCTGGAAATTTTTCCCGTGTTTACCGGTTGTACCGCCCAACTACCGGTCAACTACTGGTCGACCGGTACAACCGCCCTACCACCGCCACACCTGACAACTTCCGCAACATTGACACTTTCTACGAGAAGGGCATCTTCCACAACGGTGCAGCGGCATCTTCGCCAACGTACTGAAGACCGTGCACTCCCCTTCCTCGACATCGACAACGACCGTCTCACCATCGTGACACCACAACCGTAAGCAAGGACGGTAACCTCGACGCCAACTTGTTCTTTTCCTTGCCATTGCATTGTTAACCCCAAGGCCCTCTTTTGCGTCGCTTTCCTATGAGACTAGCCATTTGAGTATTGCCGGGCAACGCTACTTGTGCACTTAGTGATACCGTTCCGCATAGCTATTATAGCGTGCATATATCATATATCATCTCTTGTGCCAAAATTTTGTTCCCGCATATACATCATTGCTATCATCGTAAGAGCATTTCGCATAAGTGGCCAAAGGAAAATATCGAAAGAAAGAGAAGCTTTTAAGCAAAGAGAAAAGAGTAACAACAAGCTTGTAAGCAATAGCCATAGCATCGCCACATTGTGACAAGTTCACCGGGAATCATACATAAATAGCATAAGTGAGATAGGAAGCGTTCCGTTTTGCCTCTTATAGGTTGTGCACAAGTTCGTATCCGCCTATTGAGCAATCGCGCTAGCGTCTCTCTAGTGTTGTGCAACACGAGCGTTTTCCGTGGTTTCCACATTTTGAGCTCATTCCTTGGTTGCACGACCTCATTTATCTATCTGTGTGTGTGTTTCCGTGTACTCCTTATTGCTATTGGTCTACTTGTTTTCACGTGCGAACTTGTGAATCTTTTTCAACATTATTGATATCTTGCTAACAATTGCAGAAATTTTGTGCCATCATCCTAACCAAACTCCTCCAAAAGCTTTACTTGTGTAGGTGTGAGATTGACACGATCCGATACCAATTGCACTATTTCCATAATACCATATTGGGTGATCATTGATCCATCTTCAACATTGGATAAGGTACATTGGTCTAGTTCGTTTCTTTCTTACACTAACACTTGTTTGAGAATCATGGATAGGCCGAGCACTTTTATCAACCCCCTCTTCGATGAGCAAGAAGACGAACCGAACAACTACATCACCAAGGCTCACCTCTTTGGCGTCCAACGAGCATTACATCAAGAGAGCAAAGCATTGGGCGAACGCATCGAACAACTCGCCTCCGACTTTCGACAAACCCTTGATGACAAGCTATCTTCGCAAATGGACGAGTTCCGGACCATGATGCTCAACCGTGATTCTTCCACTTCGTCATCATCAAGATCAAGACGGCGCCATTCGAGCCGACACTCTTCGGACCCTTCTTCGGATGCAAGTCTTCCACGAGCACACTCTCATCGTCCTTAAGCACATGACGACCGGCAAGCTTCAAGAAACCCATTCCATGGCAATGGTTTGCAAGACCGCATTCGAGAACGCGAACGACAACAACGACAAGCACAAGCCAACGAGAACCAAGATCAAGTTCCACAATGCCAACGTCACGTGCACCAAGACGACGACGCTTTACACCAAGAACGACAACATCGTGAGGAGCAAGCGCTTGAAGCTCAACGTGCCCTACGCGAATCAACTCGCAACGTCGCCGAACGCAACCGCCGCGTGCACGAACAAGAAGAAGCCGCACGACTTGAGGAGCGCCAAGAGATGTGGAACCGTGCACGAATCCCAAGGCTGCCACGTCAAGTCAATCAAGATGAACATGACAAAGATGAGGTAGAAGATCAACCTCCACGGCTCGAGCGTCATCGCAACCGCCGCCAACGCAATGAGGAGCGCTATGGCAAGCTCAAGTTCACCATGCCTAAATTCTCCGGTGGAAATGATCCCGAAGAATACCTTTCATGGGCGTTGAAGGTCGACAAGATATTCCGTCTTCACAACTACGACGAGGCAAAGAAGATTGCCATGGCATCTCTCGAGTTCCAAGATTATGTTCTCATTTGGTGGGAGCAAGTGATCGAACGGCGCCAAGAGAGAGGCGAACCACCCATCACAACTTGGGATCAAATGAAGGATGTCATGCGAGCTCGTTTTGTGCCCACACACTATAGCCGCGACCTCTTCAAGAAACTACAACTCCTCAAGCAAGGCACCAAATCGGTTGAAGCGTACTACCAAGAGATGGAAATTGCAATGATACGAGCCAACGTCAAGGAAGATGATGAACAAACAATGGCGCGTTTCTTGAATGGCCTCAACTATCCAATCAAGAAAATTGCGGACTTCCAACCGTACTCCAACCTCCTCGAGCTAGTGCACCAAGCAACCAAAGCGGAGCGACAAGTACAAGAAGACTACAAGTACTCCAAGTACTCTTCCAAGACCTACGGTTCATACACTCAAGCTTCAACGACTTCCACAACTCCTTCCACGGCTCGAGCTACACCAAGTACCGGTGACAAGTCAAGCTCCAAGCAATAAACGACATCTTCGAGTCGTCTTCCTCCTACTACAAGCAACTCCAAGCCAAGAACTTCCTCATCAACAACTCCTTCGGATGCCACCGACAAAACAAGTGACATCAAGTGCTTTACGTGCAAAGGACGAGGCCACAAGTCCTTCGAGTGCCCAACAAGACGCACGATGATCATGAACGCCGACGGCACCTACGATTCTATGAGCGAAGATGAAATGGCAGCCATCGAGCAAGTGGCCATGCACCGCCAAGTGAATGAAGAAGAAGATGATCAAGTGTTTTGCGACAATGATTCGAGTCCCGCTCTCGTTGTCTCCAAGGTCTTGACACTTCAACAACATCAAGATGAAGACCAGCGTTGCCACATCTTCCATACCAAAGCGGGAATTCAAGGACGTTCCGTCAAGGTCATCATCGACGGCGGAAGTTGCCACAACTTGGCAAGTGAAGAATTATGTTCCAAGCTACAATTGGTAAAAAAAAAAGCACCCTCGCCCCTACAAGGTCCAATGGTTAAGCGACTCCGGCACCATTCAAGTGGAGCACACCGTTCACGTCTCCTTCAAGATTGGCGCGTACGAAGATACATTGGAGTGTGATGTGGTTCTAATGTCCGTATGCCACCTCCTACTTGGGCGACCATGGGTTTTCGATCGCGGCGTCATCCACAACGGACGGACCAACCACTACAGTTTCAAGATGAAGGGCAAGGAATTCGTTCTTCGACCAATGACACCAAGTCAAGTTATCGCGGACAAGCAAGCATCTACCCATCGTGGAGCGAAAAGTGAGCGAGTGAGCCACCAAAACGAGAGTGAGAGCCACAAGCCAAACATGAGTGACTCCACGATGCGTGACAAAAGAGATCTAGTTCTTTTAGCAACCAAAAGAGACTTGAGGGATGTGAGTGAGAGCCCATCAAGTGTTCTTCACTTTGTACTTGTGTGCAAAGATGAAGTGGTGCGGACTAATACTTCACAACATCTTCCTTTTGTATTGTCTCATTTGTTGCTGGAATTCGCGGACGTGTTTCCCGATGAGCTACCTCCAGGACTTCCTCCACTCCGCGGAATCGAACACCGCATAGACCTCATCCCCGGCGCACCACTACCGAACAAGGCACCATACCGCGTCAACCCCGAAGAAACCAAAGAAATCCAAAGGCAAGTGCAACATCTCATGGAGAATGGGTATGTACGCGAAAGCTTGAGCCCTTGTGCCGTTCCGGTCATTCTCGTGCCTAAGAAAGATGGTTCCTATCGCATGTGTTCCGATTGCCGTCCTATCAATGCTATCACCGTTAGATATCGCCATCCCATTCCACGCCTAGATGACATGCTTGATGAACTTAGTGGAGCCACAATTTTCTCTAAAATTGATCTTACAAGTGGCTATTATCAAATTCGCATGCAAGAAGGTGATGAATGGAAAACCGCTTTCAAAACCAAATTTGGCTTGTATGAATGGTTAGTCATGCCTATGGGTTTATCCCAAGCACCTAGCACTTTTATGCGTGTGATGCACTATGTTCTTCGCAAATTAATTGGCATTTGTGTTGTGGTTTACTTTGATGACATCCTTGTGTTTAGTGGAACTCTCTAAGATCATGTCAAACACCTTAGAGAAGTATTGCAAATTCTTAGAGACGAGCGACTTTATGCGAACATGGAAAAATGCACTTTTGGTGTTGATAAGCTTGTTTTCTTGGGCTTTGTTGTCTCATCTAAGGGTGTTCATGTTGATGAAACGAAAATTGATGCTATTAAGAATTGGCCACAACCAACCAATTTGCTTCAAGTGCGTAGCTTCCTTGGCTTAGCAGGTTTTTATCGTCGCTTTGTGAAGGATTTTAGCACTATTGCATCACCATTGCACGCATTGAGTAAGAAGAATGCACCATTTGTTTGGGGTCCATCTCAAGATGCCGCATTTCATGAGCTTAAAACCTTGCTTACACATGCTCCATTACTTGCATTACCCAATTTTGAGAAAACTTTTGAAGTGCATTGTGACGCTAGTGGTAATGGTATTGGTGGTGTGTTAATGCAAGAGAAACGACCCATTGCGTATTTTAGTGAGAAGCTCTCCGGCGCGCAACTTAACTACCCCATCTATGACAAAGAGTTATATGCTTTAGTGAGAGTCTTGCATGTGTGGGAACATTATCTCCGTCCACGTGAATTTGTCATCCATACGGATCATGAAATGCTTAAGTACCTTAAGGGCCAAACAAAATTGAACAAGCGTCATGCTAAATGGAGTGAGTTCATTGAGTCATTTCCTTATGTTATCAAGTATATCAAAGGTAAGGAAAATGTTGTGGCGGACGCTCTTTCCCGCAAGTGCATGTTGGTTACCAAACTTGAGTTGAATGTTATAGGATTTGAGCACATTAAAGACTTGTATGAGCATGATTCGTCATTTGCAACTCCTTATGCCAAATGTTTACCTCATAAAACTTGGGAGCAATATTACCTGAAAGATGGTTATCTTATGCGAGCTAACAAACTTTGTATTCCCGGGTCTTCTCTTCGTTTGCTACTTTTGCAAGAAGCTAATGGTGGAGGACTCATGGGACATTTTGGACGTGACAAGACATTCGCTACGCTCTCCAAGAACTACTTTTGGCCCAAGATGTTTCGAGACGTCTCACGCTACACCAACCGGTGCTCTTCATGCCGCAAAGCTAAGTCCAAAGCTCAATCTCATGGTTTATATATGCCACTTCCTATTCCATATCACCCATGGGAAGATATTAGCATGGATTTCGTGCTTGGTTTGCCTCGAACTCAAAACGGCAAAGATTCCGTATTTGTTGTTGTGGACCGTTTCTCTAAGATGGCACATTTCATTCCTTGCAACAAGATAGACGATGCTTCACATGTTGCAAATCTCTTTTGTAGGGAAATCTTGCGGTTGCATGGAGTGCCAAAGACGATCGTGTCGGACCGAGACGTCAAGTTCCTTAGCTACTTTTGGAAGACATTATGCGCCAAGCTCGGAATCAAGCTCCTATTCTCATCGGCATATCACCCTCAGACTGACGGCCAAACGGACGTCATGAACCGGACTCTTTCCACACTTCTCCGCGTGTTGATCAAGAAGAACATAAGGGAGTGGGAGGAATGTTTACCCATCGCCGAGTTCGCCTACAATCGAGCAAGACACTCTACTACCGGCAAGTCCCCCTTCGAGGTCGTCTATGGTTTCAACCCTTTGTCCCCATTGGACATCTTACCGCTCCCGCTACAAGAGCGAACCGACATGGACGCGAGTGCACGCGCAAGTTTCCTCAAGAAGATGCATGAAGATACAAGGCACACGATCGAGCGCCAAGTACACCACCTCGCGACCAAGGTCAACATCAACAAGCACCCCATGGTGTTCAACCCCGGTGATCTTGTATGGCTACACCTTCGCAAAGACCGCTTCCCCAACGAGCGCAAGTCCAAGCTACTACCTCGAGCCGATGGACCATTCAAGGTGCTAGCACGCTACAACGACAATGCATACAAGATCGACATCCCTCGTGACAAGTACAACATGAGCGACATCTTCAACGTCAAGGATTTATCTCCCTTCCATGGTGATGAGGATTCCGATCCGAGGACGGATCTTTCCCAAGGGGGGGGAGATGATGCGGAGCATCCTACGGTCATCCCCATGGACCCACCTACGTCTCCCCAAGTACCAAGAGGACCGATGACACAAGCACGTGCAAGAGCTCTCGAAACCGAGGTGACATCTCTCCTTAGTGAACTTCCATTCGACTCGAGTGAGACATGGCTACTACCTCAAACGGAGACACTTTGCATACTTAGGTACAAAGGAATCGGCCAAGGAGAAGGAATGGAGCAAGATGGACACCAAGGACATGGAAATGACTGTACCCAGCCCAGGAACACCGGTACAACCGCCCCACTACCGGTCAACAACCGGTCCACCGGTTTAACCGCTCCACTACCGCCCAAGTATCAGTCAACCTTCTGTATTCGAGCGGAGCAAGGCCGGCACCAGCTCGGTTATTCCCCCAGCGCCAGCCAGCCCGGTACAACCGGTTCCCCAAGCGGTACAACCGGTTCTCCCTTCAGCGAACACCTCCAGGAACCGGTGCCTGAGCCCGAGCGGTACAACCGCCCGCATGTCCGGTACAACCGGTCAGCCTGCGCGCTGTGAAAGGTCAACGACCCATGTATCCCTCCACTTACCCCTTGGACTATAAATACTCGTCTCCTAGCTCCGAATTAGGGTTAGCAAAGTAGTTGGCTCTTTGAGATAGAGCTTTGCTCATCCATACCTCTCCCATGGAGATCAAGACCTCCATGAGACCCATGTGAGAAGATCCGCTCCGGATTCAAGACCTCAACTCCTCTACGGATTGGGATGAACTAGCTACCGTGTATCCTCTTGTGTTGACTTTGGATCTTGTATCTCTACTATGTGTATGTGGATCTAGTGCATGTGTGATTTGGATTGTGTCATTTGAGTGTTCTTCTTGTGTTCTTCTTGGATTTGCTCCTTTCCGCCCTCCTAAAGTGTGAAAAGATCGTCATCTAGGGTTCCACCCTACATCAAGGCGTGTAAATAGAATTTGGAAAGCTTGACTCCTGTGCTTTCCAAACAGTATACCCGCAGCCCGCGATTCGCGGTGACCGAGTCGCAGTCGTCAAAACAATATAGCGGTTGTTTCTGCCAGTTTTCCAGATAGAGTCGTTTAAGTTAGGAAAGTTAGAGATATAGTTGATTTCGACCCCAACACTTGGTTGGACGTCCAGGGGTCTTTATATACCCTTGTAAGTCGTGGCTTTTAGGGTTAGACCACGTTTTGATTAAACTCATACCAGACTGAATTGCTTTAAGCATTCCTCTGTATTCATATTCCTCTTTGCATCGATCAGGAATATTTACCTACACCAAATTCGTTTCGATAGGGTGTATTTGCTACTGAAAGTCAAGTGCTTTCTATCGTTCCATTGGGAATTGGGAGATTGCAGAACCGCTTCGTGGTCGGCGGCTACGTGCGCAAGTGTGTGGTGTTGCGAATATCCATAGGGTTGAAGATCTGCCGCATTGGCAACGGGGGAACAATCGGAGAGTTCATGAGTGTCTCACAAGTTATCCAGCAAGTTCATCATCGACACCATCAGCTCACTGAGAAGATCGGGCCACCCCTTATCATCTTGGTATCAGATTTCCAGCGTTTACTCGGTGAGCATCCATCAATTCCTTAGATTCGTTTTGTTTTAGTCCTATACAGAAAAAGCCATACAAAAAGATTAGGTTTAGAGTTTGCTGCCATAGCCTAGATAGCATCGGTTCCAAGTTTTAGTTGTTGATCGTAGTATTTTATTTGCGTAACTTATGTTCTGATCTGAGTCATACTAGATTGTCCAGAATTTTTCTTTCACAAGTCGGAGTCGTTCGGTTTCTGTCAAGTTTGTTTCTTTGAGTCAGTTTAGTTTGCTTACATTAACAATCCGAATCAGATTGTGTTTCCGTTTGATAACCATAGTCAGCCTTTCTTCTTTTGCGTAGCACTTACCTACTGAGACTAGCATATGCTTTGCTCTATGGGCTGCTCAGATAGGAATTTGGAGAGTGCATCATTTGTTTTGGCAAATTCAGATTGGTTACTAATTGCTTAGGTTTCTGTTGATAAAAAAAAGAAAAAAAAGAGAAAGAAAGAAAAAAAGGAGAAAAAGAAAGCTCCACGTGGAAGTTCGATACTGTTTTGGAGACATGTTTCAGAAATTCTGCCACGTTCATTGCACTAGTAGATTGAGCAATCTTGTGCCCGTATACTTTGAGCGTTTTGCTAGCGACTCTCATGTGCATTTGCAACACGAGCATCTTCGACGTACCAGAATTTTGAGCTCAGTTTCAAAGTTGCATTTGCCCCATTTATCTCCACCGTGTGTGTTTCCGTGAGTCTTTTTATCATACGATCAGCACTAGGATTTGTGAATTGGTGTTGTTAGGTATCCCAACTGATGCGGAGCATCCTATGGTCATCCCCATGTACACTACGACAACTCCCCAAGCCCCAAGTGGACATACGACGAGACACCGAGCATACGTCGTTGGACACAAGGTGAACTCGCTCCGTAATGCTCTCCTTCTCCATTTATGCAAGACATGGTCGCTACCTAATGCAAAGACACTACACGTGCTTAGGTACCAAGGAGACCCTCTCGGAGATGCCCGGAACAACGAACAAGTCACCAAGTACTCGGATGAAGAAGCACGACAAGAGGAAGCAACGCTGAGCATCAGCAGCCGGACATCCGGCCTACTGCCCGGACATCCGGTCCCTGGGGACTACAACAGCATCACCAGATCAGCTACCTCCAAGCCCCAGGGCCCGGACGTCCGGCCTGCCGACCCCGGACATCCGGCCCCCTGCCAGAAATCCGGCACACCTATACAGTAGGTTGACCGAGATCGGCCGGACATCCGGCCCACAAGCCCGGACATCCGGCCCCCAAGCCCGGACATCCGGCCACCACCTGAACCGCCGGACATCCGGCGCCAGCCCGGACATCCGGCCCGTGGCTACGCAGATTGGTTCGGCGCACGGGCCATGTACTCCCCCACTCGCCCCAACTTGTACTAGCACTATATAAGGACCTCTGCCTCCTCCATCTAGGGTTAGCAAATATGATAGCTCATCTTAGTTGAGCTTTGCTCCTACCTTCTCCTCTTGAGAGAGAGAGAGAGACCACTCCCATGGAGTTCAAGACCTCCATGTGAGAAGATCCTACGGGATATCAAGACCTCGACTCCTCTCCGGATCGGGATGAACTAGCTACCCTATGTATCTCTTGTGTTGGATTTGGACCCGTGTAACCCCTTATGTGTATGTGGATCTAGCGCATGTGTGATTTGATCTTGTTGATTTGAGTGTTCTTCTTGTGCTCTTCTTGGATTTGCTCCTTTTCCCCCTCCTAAGTGTGAAAAGATTGCCATCTAGGGTTTCACCCTACATCATCTTGGTATCAGAGCCAGGTTGATTCACACTTTGGAGTTCTTCCCCTCCACTTTCTAGCCCCGATTTTGTTGTTTTTGCCCAATTTCGAAAATTCCCCACAAAAATAGCCATACCAATTTTTTTTTTGTGATTTGTTGGTTTGATGATGTTTTGTTGATTTTGATCCATGGATTTGCTTGGTTTCGAGTGGATCTAGCTTTCCCCCATCTTTCCCAACTTTTCATCCACGAAATTCGTTCAATTTTGACCTTGGAATCATCTATTTCCATCCCCAATTCGAAAATTTCCACCCCAAACGAGATCTGGAATCGTCGGGCCGGACATCCGGGCCACCGGCCGGACATCTGGGCCATCGGGCCGGACATCCGGCACCTGGAGCACAAAAACTGACTCGTTTCTGGACTGACATCCCCGGATTTCCGGCCTCACCCTCGGACGTCCGGCCCCTGTAACATCAGCCTCCTGCGTTTCACCATTTCGGCCATAACTAATTCATCCGGAGTCCGATTTTGACGTTCTTTACCTCGTTTTGTAGCTATTGACTTCCACCATCTCATAAAAATACTTCCAACACCATTTGACTCCATCAAAATTTTGAGAATTTGGCAAGTTTGCCTAGGCCTTCCACCATAACTTCCGCAATACCATCACCGACTTCCGTAACCTAACCCGTTTTGATCCCCATAGCATTTGAGGTTGTTTGAGTTGTGGTTTGTGTCTCCTAAGGTGTTTCGGCTACTTAGGGACGGTGACTTCAACTCCACTTCCACATTGCCAACTCCGAAACCATCACCGCTTTCCGCTACCACCATTTGACATTTGTCGTTTGAGATTTTGAGTTCGCGGTTTTTCCGGTTCCTAGGGTGTTTCGGCTAACTAGGAACGGTTCGACATCGACATCACCGCCTCTCATGATCGCCACGGTCTCGACATCGCCATTGTCCACTTCACCATCATCCGTCCTTGCTTGCAAATGAGAACCCACCGACGGTAACTTCGACGACATCATTGTTCATTCTCCTTGCCATTGCATTGTTAACCCCGAGCCAATTTTGCGTCACTTGCCTACCGAGACTAGCCGTTTGAGTATTGCCGGGCAACGCTACTTGTGCACTTTAGTGATACACGTTCCGCATAGCTATCATTGCGTGCATATATCATCGTATCATCTCTTGTGTCATATATTGTTCCCGCATATACAAAATTGCTATATTGGTTTGAGCATTTCGCATAGTGGCCATATCAAAAAAAAAGAGTGCAAAAAAAAAGCTTTTAAGCAAAGAGAAAAAGAAAGCAAAGAGCTTGTAAGCAATAGCCATAGCATCACGCCACATTGCATATCATACACCATTATTGATCATATTGGATCATTGTGTGCGAGACACCGGGAACCATACATACATAGCATACTTGGGATAGAAGTCGACATGTTTGGTTCTATAGGTTGTGCACAAGTTCGTATCATCGCCCAATAGTGCAATCGTGCTAGCGTCTCTCTAGAGTTGTGCAACACGAGCATTTTCCGTGGATATCACATTTTGAGCTCATTCCTTGGTTGCACGACCCCATCTATCTATCCGTGTGTGTGTTTCCGTGTGCCACCCAGTTGCTATTGGACTACTTGTTGCATTTGCGAATTTGTGAATCTTTTTCAACATTATTGACTCTTGCTAACAATTGCATCAAATTTTGTGCCACTATCCTCACCAAGCTACTCCATAAGCTTTATTGTGTAGGTGTGAGAATTGACAAGTTCCGGTACCAATTGTGCTATTTCCATAATACCATATTGGGTGATCATTGATCCATCGTCAACATTGGAAAGGTACATTTGGTCTAGTTCTTCCCTTTCTTCCACTCACATTTGCTCTAGTCTTGTGATGGATAGGCAAAGCACATCATCTCCGGTCTTCGACGACAACGACGGTGAGAACAACTACATCACCAAAACTCCCTGCTACGGACTACAACGACAAATGCAAGGTGCACAAGATGCCTTGCGGGAGCGCATTGAGAACCTCGCCATCGACATACAACATTCCGAAGCGCGGAAAAGAGACTACATCGACAACAAGTTGGACGCACAAATGGAAGAGTTCCGAGTCATGTTGTCCAACTACAAGTCTTCTTCCCCTTCGTCATCTTCAAGGCGGCGGCGAGCAAGTCGCACATCTTCGGAGCGTCCATCCGCCGCAAGCACAATCCGACCACGTCCTCACCTTAGTGACGACCATCATCACGTTCGACATCCACATCGTCATGAAGGGCAAGTCTCCTACAAGCAACATGTGCGCGACGATGATGAACGTCATCATCAACACGAAGACGCTCGAGATGCAAACACCAACAAGTCCCAACAAGCTCTACATGAAGCTATGACCAACCTTCATAAGCACAAGAGAAGACCGCGAGACGAGCGCCACCAAGAAGAAGCTTCGGCGCCAAGTCCAAGGCGACCAAGTACAAGCGAGGGTGACCCTTCCATCTTCAGAAGCCCCTCAAGGAAGATGGCCGAGCATGGGACATTCCCTTCGGTCATGGAGATGAGCAACGAGGTGCCACATCAATTGGGCCTCCTACAAGACGGCGACAAGACGGTCGAGCATGGACCATCCCCTTCGACCACGGCGATGAGAACGAACCTCTTCGACGACATGAAGACGACGCCCACATGGGACTCCTACTCGGACTCAAGCTACGCGACCGCAAATGAGACCCTCTCTTTGGTCTAGGAGGAGAGCGATGATTTGCCACACCCTATGGCATTCATCTTTGGAGGCGTTATGGATGAGGACGTTGAGCATGAGACTACTCCCACAACCACGGCGGCGAAAGAAGTTGAGTATGGAGACATTTGCACCTACATCTCTCCGACACCCACATATAACGAGATGACCCAATTGCCATGTGAGGAGAGCCACCACCATATGAGTGATATGAGTGACTCCACCATATGTGACATTGAGTGCATTTCCTATGGGAGGATGAGTGTGACCACCACTAGCCCCACACATGAGTACATGCCGCATATCCTATGTGAGGTTGAGAGCTATTCTAATTCACTTTGGAACGGTAAGATACCTTGTTTGTTTCAGTTTTGAGTGATTTGAGTGTTTTCCACCTATACATACTTGTTGTTCACTAATCATGGCAGAAGGTGCTGAGGATAATTTGGAGTCTCCAAGATATGACTTCCTCCGCAACAAATATTGTAGTGCCACCTTTTGGGAGGAAGAACGTGGTAACTTTGATGGAGATGGGCTATTTCACCATGATGTGGTGATTAGAGAGCGACGTGCTGCAGCCACCATTGACGGATCCTCAACTCTTAATTTGATCAGCATTGAGGTTGTAAAGAAGTTGCAGCTACCTACATGTGCTCGTACAGTGCCATACCTCCTGCACTCATCGTATGGCACATTGCTGATTTCACACACCGCTGATATTCCTATTACTATCGGAGTGCATACCAAGGTTGTGCGATGTGATGTATCTCCTATGCCACTTGATTCTTGTCACGTTTTGTTGGGCGATCGTTGGTGCAGAAAGTTTCAAGTTCAACCTTGCCATCAAGTCAACAAAATTTCTTTCAAGTGGAACATGAAGCGGCGTGCTTTGCTGTGTGCTCCAGCCGACAAATTTCATGAGTATCATCTTCTTCGCAAGGAGAGGACAAAAGAATTTTGTTTGTCTGCTAAGTACAAGGTTATCATGGATGGTGACATTTTAGTTATATGTCATTTTAACCATGATGTGTATCACAACCCATGTGAGAATGAGAGCCACATAGCCAAATTGAGTGTGAGTGTTATCAAAAGTGAGTTGTGTGATTCCACTAAATGTGAGAATGAGAGCATCCATTCTGAGAGTATGATAAAGACAGACAACATGAGTGTAGTAGATGATAGGACATGTGAGGACATTTCTACTAATGTAATCATCTTTATTTCTACTGTTGTTTCTTCTGATTTGCAGGTTGCTTTTGAAGAAAGGGAGCTAGATGCGCAACAACCTGCATCATTTGAAGAGGTGTCGATGGTACCTCCTTCTACATTGGAGGATGTTCCTGAACATATAGTGTTGTTTTCAACCTACAAGCAGTCACAACGAAATATTGTGAGTCTAATCCTTTGCTGGTAAATTCTTGTGATTTGATTTGCACTCATGTTACAACACCATGCGATAAATTGCAAATTTTGGATTTTGATCATGTGGTACTACTTACACATAAAGAAGTTCTCGCAAGAATACCACCTGCTGATATTTTGTATTCTATCGTGCTAAATGAACCTATTAGTTTGAGTTGTGCTATAAATAAGATTTCTGAAATTTTACATCTGAATTATAGCACATATGCCTATAGTTTCACATTTAATTTAATTGGTGAATATAGCATGACCGATAATTTTCTGGTGGATCACATATGCATTACCTGTGATAGGATTGCTGATTTGAAACTTGCTTTTTTGAGTCCTATATGCTATGTGACAAAGTCGTTTTGCTTTGGGACAGTAGCTAATTTTCATGAGAATATGAAATATCATTTTGGTCTAGTTGATTTATTGCGGCCAAAAAAAATTCAGCTATGTCGAATTGTGCTAATCTTGCTGAAATAGAATCTGATCCATTGTGTTTGTCCCAACACGTGTTGCATTTATATGCTATTGCTATAGACTTCACTTATATTTGCAAACTAAGTTGCATCTTACACGCTGCGAGTAATGATGATGATCATACATATGTTTGTTCTACATATCAGAGTGGCGCAGTTGAAGTATGGTATCCAATATATATACATTTGAACATTTTCGATTGGTTTGACCTTGGTTATAGAAAATTTGGCCATCGATCTTCTGTGAGGACAATAGACTTAATACTGAACAATAAGACTTTATACATGTTTGTTCCTCATTCTGATCATGACTATATGAACTTCACTTATACTTGCAATTATGATTGCTAATTCCTGAGATATTATGTGTTCCCGTATGGACATTTTGTCTTGTATACTTGCAATTTAAGTTGCATATTGCATATTGGGAATCTTTTTCATGACAACAAAAATGATACAACATGTTATATATACATATATTACGCGTACACGTTGTTCTTTTTGTTTCTGCCATTTTCAGCTTACCCAAAGCCGCGGACGGCTTTTCTTGAAGAAAGGGAGGATGATGAGGATATATTCACGAAATATGATGATTCTGCTTGCTTAAACTAGAAAGAAATATTGAGCCTCGTTGACAAATATCACAAGGTGAATTCATTCCTAGTTGAACATGTTACTTTGATTCGGAAGAATTTTATACTACCTAAATCATGGACTTTTCGTATCACTAGGATTGAATTAATGGCGAGCCGGGTGCATAGGCAAGAAGCTATGCGCAAGGAATGATCGCAAGCACGCGGGAGGTGTGGGAGGAAGTGGCGCCATCATCACATGAAGAGAACATAAGTTGGAAACAATATATTCCATGTCAGACTCGGATTGACAGCCAGGAAACCCGAAATTGATATACGTGCAGAATCCGTGTCCGTGGTCCAAATAAGGCGTGTAAATACAATTTGGAAAGTTTGAGTCGTGTGCTTTCCAAACAGTATACCCGCAGCCCGCGAATCACGGTGACCGAGTCGCAGTCGTCAAAACAATACCGCGGTTGTTTCTGCCAGTTTTCCAGATAGAGTCGTTTAAGTTAGGAAAGTTAGAGATATAGTTGATTTCGACCCCAACACTTGGTTGGACGTCCAGGGGTCTTTATATACCCTTGTAAGTCATGGCTTTTAGGGTTAGACCACGTTTTGATTAAACTCATACCAGAATGAATTGCTTTAAGCATTCCTCTGTATTCATATTCCTCTTTGCATCGATCAGGAATATTTACCAACACCAAATTCGTTTCGATAGGGTGTATTTGCTACTGAAAGTCAAGTGCTTTCTGCCGTTCCATTGGGAATTGGGAGATTGCAGAACCGCTTCGTGGTCGGCGGCTACGTGCGCAAGTGTGTGGTGTTGCGAATATCCATAGGGTGGAAGATCCGTCGCATTGGCAACGGGGGAACAGCCGAAGAGTTCATGAGCGTCTCACAAGTTATCCAACAAGTTCATCATCGACACCATCAGCTCACTGAGAAGATCGGGCCACCCCTTATCAACTAGTTTTGCTTGTGTTTGGTGGTCTGAACATTGTCGATTATATCATGATAATATCCCCACTACATGGGCTGCTTTGAAAATTTTTATGCGTACTCGTTGGGTTCCACCATATTATCAACATGAATTACTTCAAAAATTGCAGCGCTTAAGACAAGGAAAAAATACTGTAGAAGAATATTATCAGGAATTACAAACTGGCATGATTAGATGTGGTATTGTTGAGGATAATCAAGCTATGCTTGCACGTTTTATGGGTGGACTAAATAGAGAGATTCAAACCATCTTAGAGTATAAGGATTATAACAATATCACTCGTTTATTCCATCTTGCTTGCAAAGCTGAACGTGAAGTGCAGGATCGACAGCCATTGGCGCGAACTAACTTTTCTACAGGTCGATCTTCATCATGGACACCGCGTACATCTTCTACTTCCACACGTCCTGCTGCAACACCGCCTACGTCCTTCGCCAACTCCAACCGGGATACAAGAAAACAGGCACCACCACAACCATCGGCCAAGAGCACACCTTCTGGTCCCGCACAGAGCTCTTCTTCATCCATGGCATCAACAGGGAAAACACATGATGTTATATGTCGTCGTTGCAAGGGTGGAGGTCACTATGCGAGCAAATGTCCGTCTCCGCGTGTGCTGATTGTTACTAAGGATGGTGGGTATGAGTCCGCTAGTGACTATGATGAGGAGACTTTGGCTCTTATTGCTAGTGAAGAGCAGGGTGGACATGATTCTGAACAAGAGACACAATACATGGCTGCTGAAGACGCTGACAGGTATGAAAGTTTAGTTGCTCAATGTGTTTTGAGTGTGCAGGTAACACATGCTAAGCAAAATCAGAGGCACAACTTGTTCCATACAAAGGGAGTTGTGAAAGAACGTTCGGTTCGCGTCATCATAGATGGAGGGAGTTGCAACAACTTGGCTAGCATGGAGATGGTGGAGAAGTTGTCTCTCACCACAAGGCCAAATCCACATCCTTACTACATCCAATGGTTCAACAACAGCGGTAAGGTAAAGGTAACACGTACTGTTCGTGTGCATTTTAGTATCGCTACATATGCTGATTATGTTGATTGTGATGTGGTACCCATGCAAGCATGCTCCTTATTACTTGGTAGACCATGGCAATTCGATAAAAAATCTGTACACCATGGTAGAAACAATCAGTATACTCTTGTTCATAAGGATAAACATATTACTTTGCTTCCTATGACTCCTGATTCCATTTTGAAAGATGATATGAATAGAGCTAGTAAAGCAAGAGTGAAAATCAGATTGTGGCAAAATAATTTGAGCTACAAATGAAGCCTAATAACAAACCATCTAGTGTTGCTTCTGAAATTAAATTGAAAAGTGGATGCTTACTTGCCACCAAATCTGATATTGATGATCTAGATTTCAGCAAATCTGTTTGCTATGCTTTTGTGTACATCTTCGAATCCTCTCTTCGACGAGCACGAAGCACCGAACGACTACGTATCCAAGAGCCATCTCTTTGGGGTACAACGAGCCTTGCATCAAGAAAGTGAAGCTTTGGGCGATCGCATTGAGCAACTCGCCACCGACTTGCGTCACTCCGAAACGCAAACAAGAGACTACCTCGACGCCAAGCTTACTACACAAATGGACGAATTTCATGCCATGATGATTGACTGCGCTTCCTCAACTTCGTCCTCGACAAGGAGAACACGGTCAAGACGCCATTCTTTGGATTCATCATCGGATGCAAGTCTTCCTCGAGCTCGTCTACATCCTCGGCAAGAACATCAAGCTCGCCAACATCCATTACATGGCAATGGTTTGCAACAACGCCTTCGAGAGTGCGAACGTCAATGGCATCAAGTTTAAGATGACACGCACCAAGAGCAAGTTCCACGACGTCAACAACAAGACACCCAAGATGGCGATCCACTTCGGCAAGAGCAACAACGTCGTGAACAACAAGCCCTCAAAGCACAACGTGCCCTTCACGAAGCCAACCATGCCCTCGGCGAACGCAACCGTCGTATGTGTGAAGAAGAAGAGGCATGTCAACAAGAAGAAGCCGCACACCAAGAAGAAAATCAAGAAAGGAGGAACTAGGCAAGAGTACCTCGTCCCCACCATCAAGCCAACCGCGTAGAGCAAGAAGAGAACGGGGATGATGACCCACCTCCAAGACAAGAGTGACGACAACATCCGCATAATGACGAACAACGCTACGGCAAGCTCAAGTTCAACATGCCCAAATTTTTCGGAAGCACCGACCCCGAAGACTACCTCTCATGGGCCTTAAAGGTGGACAAGATATTCCGTCTACATAACTATGACGAGGAAGAGAAGGTAGCCATGGCATCGCTTGAGTTCCAAGACTATGTTCTCATTTGGTGGGAGCAAGTGATCGAGAGACGCCAAGAGAAAGGTGGACCACCCATCACAACGTGGACTCAAATGAAGGAAGTCATGCGAGCTCGCTTTGTGCCTACACACTATAGCCGCGACCTCTTCAAGAAACTTCAACTCCTCAAGCAAGGAACCAAGTCGGTTGAAGAATATTACAAAGAAATGGAGATTGCAATGATACGAGCCAACGTCAAGGAAGATGATGAACAAACTATGGCGCGTTTCTTGAATGGCCTCAACCATCCAATCAAGAAAATAGCGGACACTCAACCTTACTCCAACATCCTCGAGCTAGTGCACCAAGCAACCAAAGCGGAGCGTCAAGTGCAAGAGGATTACAAGTTCTCTAAGTACTCTTCCAAGCCCTACGGTTCTTACAATCAAGCTTAAACGACTACAACACCTCCTCCAACGACTCGAGCTACACCAAGTACCGGTGACAAGTCAAGCTACAAGAACCCTTCCAGATCTTCGAGTCGTCCTCCTCCTACTACAAGCAACGCCAAGCCAAGAGCTTCATCATCAACAACTCCTACGGACGCCACCGACAAAACAACTGACATCAAGTGCTTTACTTGCAAAGGCCGAGGCCACAAGTCTTTTGAGTGCCCCACACGGCGTACCATGATCACCAACGCGGACGGCACCTACGACTCTATGAGTGAAGAAGAAATGGAAGCACTTGAGCACGTGGCCATGCATCGACAAGTGAATGAAGATGAAGATGATCAAGTGTTTTGCAACAATGATTCGAGCCCCGCTCTTGTTGTCTCCAAGATCTTGACACTTCAACAACAAGACGAAGACCAACGTTGCCATATTTTCCATACCAAAGCGGGTATCCAAGGATGTTCCGTCAAGGTCATCATCGACGGCGGAAGTTGTCACAACTTGGCAAGTGAAGAGTTATGCTCCAAGCTACAATTGTTCAAGAAGAAGCACCCTCGCCCCTACAAGGTCCAATGGTTAAGCGATTCCGGCACCATTCAAGTGGAGCACACCGTCCAAGTATCCTTCAAGATTGGCGCGTATGAAGACACCTTGGAATGTGATGTGGTTCCCATGTCCGCATGCCATCTCCTCCTTGGAAGACCTTGGCAATTCGACCGCGGCGTCATCCACAACGGACGGACCAATCACTATAGCTTCAAGATGAAGGGCAAGGAATTCATTCTTTGACCTATGACACCAAGTCAAGTCATCGCGGGCAAGCAAGCATCTACCCATCGTGGAGAGTCAAGTGAGCGAATGAACCACCAAAAAGAGAGTGAGCGCCACAAGCCAAAAATGAGCGACTCCATGATGAGCGACAAGAGAGACCTAGTTCTTTTAGCCACCAAAAGAGATTTGAGGGATGTGAGTGAGAGCCCATCAAGTGTTCTTCACTTTGTGCTTGTGTGCAAAGATGAAGTGGTGCGGACTAATACTTCACAACATCTTCCTTTGGTATTGTCTCATCTATTGCAGGAACTCGCGGACGTGTTTCCCGATGAGCTACCTCCCGGACTTCCTCCACTTCGCGGAATCGAACACCGTATTGACCTCATTCCCGGCGCACCTCTACCGAACAAGGCACCTTACCGCGTCAACCCCGACGACACCAAAGAGATCCAACGACAATTCCAACATCTCATGGAGAATGGGTATGTACGCGAGAGCTTGAGTCCATGTGCCGTTCCGGTAATTCTTGTGCCTAAGAAGATGGTACATATCGCATGTGTTCCGATTGCCGTCCTATCAATGCTATCACCGTTAGATATCGCCATCCCATTCCACGCCTAGATGACATGCTAGATGAACTTAGTGGAGCCACCATTTTCTCCAAAATTGATCTTAAAAGTGGCTACTATCAAATACGCATGCAAGAAGGTGATGAATGGAAAATCGCTTTCAAAACTAAATTTGGTTTGTATGAATGGTTAGTCATGCCTATGGGTTTATCGCAAGCTCCTAGCACTTTTATGCGTGTGATGCATTATGTTCTTCACAAATATATTGGCATTTGTGTTGTGGTATACTTTGATGACATCCTTGTGTTTAGTGAAACTCTAGAAGATCATGTCAAACACCTTAGAGACGTATTGCAAGTTCTTAGAGACGAGCGACTTTATGCTAACAAGGAAAAATGCACTTTTGGTGTGGATAAGCTTGTTTTCCTAGGCTTTGTCTCATCTAAGGGTGTTCAAGTTGATGAAACTAAAATTGATGCTATTAAGAATTGGCCACAACCGACCAATTTGCTTCAAGTGCGTAGTTTCCTTGGCTTAGCCGGATTTTATTATCGCTTTGTGAAGGATTTTAGCACTATTGCATCACCATTACATGCATTGAGTAAGAAGAATGCACCATTTGTTTGGGGTCATTAAGAACTTGCTTACACATGCTCCATTACTTGCATTACCCAACTTCGATAAAACTTTTGAAGTGCATTGTGACGCTAGTGGTAATGGCATTGGTGGTGTGTTAATGCAAGAGAAGCGACCTATAGCATACTTTAGCGAAAAACTCTCCGGCGTACAACTTAACTACCCCATCTATGACAAAGAGTTATATGCTTTAGTAGGAGTCTTGCATGTGTGGGAACATTATCTCCGACCACGTGAGTTTGTCATCCATACGGATCATGAAACGCTTAAATACCTTAAGGGTCAAACAAAATTGAACAAGAGTCATGCTAAAAGGAGTGAGTTCATTGAGTCATTTCCTTATGTTATCAAGTATATCAAAGGTAAGGAAAATATGGTGGCGGACTCTCTTTCCTGCAAGTGCATGCTAGTTACTAAACTTGAGTTGAATGTTATAGGATTTGAGCACATTAAAGACTTGTATGCGCATGATGTTTCATTTGCAATTCCATATGCCAAATGCTTATCACACAACACTTGGGAGCGATACTATTTGAAAGATGATTATCTTATGCGAGCTAACAAACTTTGTATTCCCGAGTCTTCTCTTCGTTTGTTGATTTTGCAAGAGGCTCACGGTGGAGGACTCATGGGACATTTCGGACGCAACAAGATTTTTGCTACGCTCTCCAAGAACTACTTTTGGCCAAAGATGTTTCGAGATGTGTCACGCTACACCAACCGGTGCTCTACATGCCGCAAAGCTAAGTCCAAAGCTCAATCTCATGGTCTATATATGCCACTTCCTATTCCATATCATCCATGGGAAGATATTAGCATGAATTTTGTGCTTGGTTTGCCTCAAACCCAAAACGGCAAAGATTCGGTATTTGTTGTTGTGGACCGTTTCTCTAAGATGGCGTATTTTATTCCATGTAACAAGATAGACCATGCTTCACATGTTGCAAATCTCTTTTGTAGGGAAATCTTGCGATTGCATGGAGTGCCCAAGACGATCGTGTCGGACCGCGACGTCAAGTTCCTTAGCTACTTTTGGAAGACACTATGCGCCCAGCTCGGAATCAAGCTCCTATTCTCATCGGCATATCACCCACAAATCGACGGCCAAACGGAGGTCACGAACCGGACTCTATCCACACTCCTCTGCGTGTTGATCAAGAAGAACATAAGGGAGTGGGAGGAATGTTTACCCATCGCTGAGTATGCCTACAATCGAGCACGACACTCTACCACCGGCAAGTCCCCCTTCGAGGTCGTCTACGGCTTCAATCCGTTGTCCCCATTGGACATTCTACCGCTACCTCAAGAAGATGCACAAAGATACAAGGCATGCGATCGAGCGCCAAGTACAACGCCTCGCGACCAAGGTCAACATCAACAAACACCCCATGGTGTTCAACCTCGGAGATCCTGTGTGGCTACATGATGAGGACATCCCAGGTTCACCTCGTTTATCATCTTCTCCTCATCATCAATCTCTGCTATCAAATGAAGCTTCTACAAAGAAGACCTATTTGGGTCCCATGACAAGGAGCCATGCCAAACAAATAGAACAAGAGGTGAACGCGCTCCTAGCTGATCATACTTCAACTATCCATGAGAACTTTATACTGCCTAAATCTTGTGTGCTGATTTTACTTAGGTACAATGTTGAGGATAACCAACATCTTTCAGCACATGAAGAAACAAGTTCTGAAGCCCATATAACAAGTTTGAAGAGAACAAGTTTCAACTCTGATGTAAACTATGTTTTGGTGACAAGGGCAACTAGTTACACCTCAAGGAAGAATAGCAAGCCATCTCAACACTCTATTGTTGCATGCACAGTTCCAGAATTCATCCCAGAACTTGCTGCATCATGCAACATCAATACATGAGTATACAGCACGTGTGGGAGTACAAAATGGACAGCATTTGAAGTCTACTTTCAGAAAAATCAAACGGTGCAACATTTGGAGTCCTGAGTCAAAGGATATGAGAGTTCCAATGCAAGCTGTCCAGAGCATTAATTGCTGCGCGAGGCTCCATATGTTTGCTCCCTTGACCAGCTGGTTAGCATGAATTTGAGCCCCTCTTTTGGGCTGGTTTCACACCTAAGCTAGGGGGGCTGTTCCTAGTATAAATACCCCTTCCCCCACTTCAGCCACAACTCTTTGGCAATTTGATTTCAGCATAGGTTAGCCAAGTGCAACCAGAATCGTGTTTGAGAGTTCACTTCCTCCTTAGCTCTTGTAATCTTGCCTTGTGAGACGGTAAACTCACTTTGTGATTTTACAACAGTAGCCGTTGAGGCGGCGACCAGTTCGTGCTTCCAACTTCGTTTGTGGTTGCGTGGATTGGAATCCTAAGAGTGTGGTTGGGCGAATACTTGTTGCTGGTTGTTGCATATGCAGTAGCTAGCTTCGGTTTCGCCAGGTTGCACTAGTTATCCATTACCCGACAGTGTTGTTGGCTGGGATCGAGGGTTTCCTTCGTACCCTTCAGGTGGCGTTGATTCGTTCCTTAAGCAAATCCTCCGTGATGATCAGGCAACCCCGTATCATCTTGGCATCAGAGCTTCGGTTGACACGGTAGGATCTTGTATCCCTAGTTTAGTTCATGTTCTTGTTCATCCTAAAGTCCAGAAAAAATAGCCCCACAAAAAAATACCTTTACCTAGCCTTTTGCAGCCCTTAATCTGTTATTTGGTGAGTTTTATCAAGTTTTGTCCACTAGATCTTTGTTTTTAGTTGCTGTGTTTCCCCCCCATCCATTCTTGTGTGTTTGTGTTCATTTTCGTGCACAGATTTCAGATCTGCATCCTCCACCAAATCGTGCATATCTTTGTCATCCGGAGTCCGTTTTTTGTGTTTTTGTGCATTTTGGAAAGCCCACGCCGTGTACTTTCCATCCATCTTTGTTAGATCTGATTCTCACCGTGTGTTCCACCCCCAGAAGTCAGATCTGTTCGTGTGTCTTTGCTGCCAAAGTTTCAGCTGCATGTTCTTGTTGTTTGAGTTCATCCATTGTAATTTTCGTGATTCCCCCAAAGTGTGTGTTCAGATCCAAGTCCCTTGTTGAAAGTTTGTCAAAAAAAGCAAAAATAAAAGAGTTAAAAAAAAGAGATCTGCCCAAAAAAAGGAAGTGTGTGCAAGAAGCAAAAGAGAGAAATTTGGGGCTGTTCTTCACTTATATCTTGAGAAATCCCTGTTTGTGTTGTGAGATGAAACATGTCAAGTGTGCAAATTCATAAATCCTTGCTTGCAGCAAATTTGATTCCTTGGTGTGAGTTTCATGTTATACACTTATATCTCATTCAGCAACTAAGGGCATTAGAATCTTGTGTGGATGATTACTTGGTTCAACAATATCTAAGTTGCAGATTAGTATATCTTTTGCTACATATTTACCCCACCAAGCTCCACCAAACAGCCCCGCATGTGCAACCCTAGACTTGTATTCGCTTGATTCATCACTCTTTGTATACCAACCATCGGCACCACGGTTGAGCACGATTCTGCTCTCACTTGGAAGTTACATGAGCTTCGGTTGGTAAGTGAGGTGAGCTTGAGTTGTTACCCACATATATGCTTCTAGTACCATAGGGCTTTTGCAAAACTAACCATGGCAGGTCGTGAGTATGTGGAACTTCCTTTCTACGGAAGTGCTGATCCGGAGGAGTACCTTGAATGGGTACAATACATGGAGTTGGAGTTGAAGAAATTTCTAGAAACAAAACAAGTGCTTCGAGCAACCATGGAGTTTGAAGAGTATGCTTGTAAGTGGTGGAAGTACCACCGCAAAAGAAGATTTGTAAGAACATGGGTCGAGTTGAAGGAGATAATGAGGAAGGAGTTTGTACCAACACAATATGAAGAATATTTGTTTCGTCACATGAAGAGCATTAAACAAGGTTTCAGATCTGTTCAGGCCTATTATGATGAGCTGAAGGTTGCAATGTATCGTTCGAATGTTGTGGATACATCTGCAACAAGGGCATATTTTAAAGGTGGTCTGAATCGTGATGTGGCTGCTACAGTTCGTTTGAAATATGATGGTAGTATGCAGGACCTTGTGACTTTTGCCATAGATGAAGAAAGGAGAATTCACAAAGAATGTGCACGTCCATTCAACATGAGTATTCAATCTCCTTCAAGAATCAGTTGTGTGAAGAGGCTAAGCTATGCGGAGAACAAGATGGACAATTGGTCGTTCACTGCAAGTAAGAAGACTTGTGATGAGAAAAAGGTGCTTGCAACACGAGAAAAGAGCCTCACAATTGGTCAAAATTCTGTAGCAACAAATACACATCAAATCCCAAGTGAGAATGAGAGCCACATAGCCAAAATGAGTGAGAGTGATATTACAAAAAGTGAGCTGTGTGATTCCATGCAAAGTGAGATTGAGAGTCCCACAAATGAGAGTTCGAGAGATATACCAAAGGAAATGAGAGTATTAGCTGAAAGAAAATGTGAGGATTCTGAAACTAACATAACCTTTTCTATTCCTTGCATTATTCCTTGCAATGTACAGGTTTGCTTTCAGGAAGAGGAATCCGGTGCTGCTACACTTTCCCACAACATGGAGGAACAAGAAGAGAGGCAAATCAGAGTTGATGATTCATCATGTGCTCATGAGGAACGATGGCTTGATCAAGAGGAAGATTGTATTGAAGTAAGCTTACAGCAAGAACAAGAGAATGATTGTAAGTACAATCATACTACAACAATGCCTTGTATGATTGTTTCTTCTACGATGCCTGAACCATTGGATCACATGATTCCCCGGCATTTTGATAATGTGAAATTAGTAAGGCATGACAAAATGCTTGATGGAATGTCTCATGTTCATGCTTTATATTGTGCCATGCTTGCTAAATCTATTGAATTGAGTTATCATATCATGAACATTTCTGAAATCACACATTCATACTCTCTCTATGAAACCTACACCTACTGTTTTAAGTTTAATTTGATTGGAGATTATGGTGTTGGCGGGAAGTTTGTTGTGCACAAAATATGCATTGCTTCCAATAGACTTGCAGAAATGAAAGACAATCATTTGGGCAACCATTTTCACGTGAAAAAGTTTGTGTCATGTGAAAAGAAACAATATGCTTGTGGTGAATGTGTCACTCATTTGTTGGTACCCATATGTTCACGTTTTGCATGCACTAAACTTCTCAGATCCCGAGTTGATGAATGGTCAATACTAAAAATTTGTTCACCACATTTGCACGTGTTTACTACGCGAAAATCTGAACTATCATATGAGACATTCTAGCTAGCCAACTATGTTGTGTTTCACATAAATACTTCTGATTTTGGCTTTGATATGATCACAACATATTATTCTAGGAGTATGAATGATGTGAATGATTCTGCTATGCCCCTCATTTATAATTGCAAAACTAGTTGCAATTCTTCCAAGCCCAAAATGTATGTTGATCCATTGAGTTTGTTTTGCTGCTATGAAGATTATTTTTCTACAATTTGGGGTGTGCAAAATCTTGGTAACAACAAAATGTGTGACGTCTTCATATACCATGCATACACGTTGTTTGTTTCCCTTAGTGCTGCTACAGGTGATCAAAAACCAAGGACAGTTTTTCTTGAAGGAAGGGAGGATGATAAGGACCATCCTAGGCAAGTAAGATTGTATAGTTGCAGCAAAACACTAAGCTTCATTCATAAACATCACAACAAAGTGAGAAGCATGTTCTGTATTAAGATGGAACAATACCAACTTGAGAAATCCATCATGACGAGCATTCATGGAACAGACATACTATTGTGCCGTGTTGACGATCAGGTGAACGCATATACTATGGGTTCCATATTATTTGTTTTAAGGGTGGCCGAGCTACTACTATCATTTCTATTATGCAGGCATGTAGATGATGATCTACACAAACCAAAGGTGAAGATGAGAAGGAACTCAGGAACAAAGCTATTGTTCACATTCAATGTTGTTGGTTCCATGCTTTGATCAAGAGGGTCAAGAGTCGAGGACGACTCCTTTTGAAGAGGGGGAGGATGATGAGGACATCCCAGGTTCACCTCGTTTATCATCTTCTCCTCATCATCAATCTCTGCTATCAAATGAAGCTTCTTCAAAGAAGACATATTTGGGTCCCATGACAAGGAGCCGTGCCAAACAAATAGAACAAGAGGTGAACGCGCTCCTAGCTGATCATACTTCAACTATCCATGAGAACTTTATACTGCCTAAATCTTGTGTGCTGATTTTACTCAGGTACAATGTTGAGGACAACCAACATCTTTCAGCACATGAAGAAACAAGTTCTGAAGCCCATATAACAAGTTTGAAGAGAACAAGTTTCAACTCTGATGTAAACTATTTTTTGGTGACAAGGGCAACTAGTTACACCTCAAGGAAGAATAGCAAGCCATCTCAACACTCTATTGTTGCATGCACAGTTCCAGAATTCGTCCCAGAACTTGCTGCATCATGCAACACAAATATATGAGTATCCAGCATGTGTGGGAGTACAAAATGGACAGCATTTGAAGTCTACTTTCAGGAAAATCAAACGGTGCAACATTTGGAGTCCTGAGTCAAAGGATATGAGAGTTCCAATGCAAGCTGTCCAGAGCATTAATTGCTGCGCGAGGCTCCATATGTTTGCTCCCTTGACCAGCTGGTTAGCACGAATTTGAGCCCCTCTTTTGGGCTGGTTTCACACCTAAGCTAGGAGGGCTCTTCCTAGTATAAATACCCCTTCCCCCACTTCAGCCACAACTCTTTGGCAATTTGATTTCAGCATAGGTTAGCTAAGTGCAACCAGAATCTTGTTAGAGAGTTTACTTCCTCCTTGGCTCTTGTAATCTTGCCTTGTGAGAGGGTAAACTCACTTTGTGATTTTACAACAGTAGCCGTTGAGGCGGCGACCAGTTCGTGCTTGCAACTTCGTGCGTGGTTGCGTGGATTGGAATCCTAAGAGTGTGGTTGGGCGAATACTTGTTGCTGGTTGTTGCATATGCAGTAGCTAGCTTCGGTTTCGCCAGGTTGCATTAGTTATCCATTACCTGACAGCGTTGTTGGCTGGGATCGAGGGTTTCCTTCGTACCCTTCAGGTGGCGTTGATTCATTCGTCAAGCAGATCCTCCATGAAGATCGGGCAACCCCGTATCACTACACCTTCGGAAAGACCGCTTCCCCAACGAGCGCAAGTCCAAACTACTACTTCGAGCTGACGGACCCTTCAAGGTGCTAGCACGCTACACCAACAATGCCTACAAGATTGACATCCCTCGCGACAAGTACAACGTGAGCGACATCTTCAACGTCAAGGACTTATCTCCCTTCCATGGTGATGTGGATTCCGATCCGAGGACGGATCTTTTTCAAGGGGGGGAAGATGATGCGGAGCATCCCACGGTCATCCCCATGGACCTACCTACGTCTCCTCAAGTGCCAAGCGGACCAATAACACGAGCACGTGCAAGAGCTCTCGAGACCGAGGTGACATCTCTCCTTAATGAAGTTCCATTTGACTCGTGTGAGACGTGGCCACTACCTCAAACCGGAATGCTATGTGTGATCAGGTACGAAGAAGACCACATCGGGAATGCTCGGAATGAAGACCAAGTCGACAAGTACACGGACGGACAAGCGCGAGGAAGAAGACCGCTGAAAAGTATCAGCGGCCGGACATCCGGCCCCTGGCCCGGACATCTGGCCCCTGATGGAGAGGACAGCAGCAACAGCCCAGCAGCGAAGAAGCTACAGGGCCTGGACATCCGGCCCGACCAGGCCCGAACATCCGGCCCCTGCCCGGATTTCCGGCCGCCCATCACAGAACGTGGGAGCACCACCAGGCCAGACATCCGGCGCCAGGCCCGGACATCCGGCCCCCCGATGAACTGCCGGACATCCGGCCCCTGCCAGCGCCAAAACGGCCCTTCGGCCGTGTACCCTCTCTCCCTCACCCCCAATTCGTCCTAGACTATAAATAGACCTCCTCCTCATCCTTTCTAGGGTTAGCAAAGTATTTGAGACATTGAGTAGAGCTTTGCTCCTTGTATCTCCTCTTGGGGAATCAAGACCTCTCTAGGGAGAAGGATCCCCATCATAGGATCATCAAGACCTCCTAAGGGAGAAGGATCTCATCTAGATCACCAAGACCTCACCTCCTTTGGAGTGGGAAGAACTTTACCCTTGTGCTTGTTTCCTTGGAGTGACCTTGTATGCTATCCTAGTTGATGTGTGATTTGGGTTTGTTTGAGTGATTTCCCTTGGTTGTTCTTGTTGTTCCTCTCTTTTCCCCTTCCAAGTGTGGAAAGATCGTCAAATTAGGTGTTGTAGGGTAGAACCCTAAGTGAAGATCTTTTCACACTTGGAGGGGGGAAAAGGGATGAAATCACAAATCACAAGAGGCAAATCACTCAAACAAACCCAAATCACACATCCACTAGAGTAGCATACATAGATCCACAAGCATACATAGACAATCAAAGGAAAATAGCACAAAGGAAAGGTTCTTCCCACTCCAAAGGAGGTGAGGTCTTGATGATCCTATGATGGGGATCCTTCCCTAGAAGGGGCCTTGAATCCACTTGGGGATCTTCTCTCTAGGAGGTCTTGATCTCCAAGAGGAGTGGTAGATGAGCAAAGCCCTCTATGAATATCTCAATACACTTTGCTAACCCTAACAAATGGTCTATCCTCGGAATATATAGTAGGTGGGGGGTAAGGGACGAAGTGGGGGCAAAACAGGCAGAAGTCAGCCACCACGCTGGGTGGCCCGTGCGCACGGGGTAAGTGGGGCCCATGCGCACGGGGTCCCGTGCGCACGGGGTTCTACAGCGGCGAGGCCCGTGTGCACGGGGTCCAGGGGGCCCGTGCGCACGGGGTGTCCAGTAGATTTGCCCTATCCCGTGGGCACGGGGTCTCGAGGGCCCGTGCGGACGGGGTCGCCTGGGAGGTGTTGTTTCCTGTGGTAATTCTTCCTCCATCGCCCTCGTGGTCTTGGCTTGGTTCCCCTTGGCCTTGGCGATTGTCCTTAGCCTCTTGACGGTCGAGTCCATCATTCCTAATGATACACAGAGTTCCTTTGTGAGGTAGCATCCAAGTTCCATCCATATCCATATGAAAGTTGTAAAGGAGTGAGTTCACCTCGTTCTCGATGGCACGTGCGCGAGCTCTTGTTATAGGTCCACTTGGTGCTTGGTGAGGTGGTGAAGTATCCATGGGGATGATCGAAGGATGCTTCGCATCATCTCCCCCCCTTGGGAAAGATCCGCCCTCGGATCAATATCTTCATCACCATGGTAGGGTGATAGATCCTTGACGTTAAAGGTGTCGCTCACGTTGTACTTGTCTCGCGGGAGGTCGATCTTGTATGCATTGTCGTTGATGCGTGCTAGCACCTTGAATGGCCCATCGAAGCGAGGTAGAAGCTTTGACTTACGCTCGTTGGGGAAGCGGTCTTTGCGAAGATGTAGCCACACGAGATCACCGGGGTTGAACACCATGGGGTGTTTGTTTGCGTTGAGCTTGTTGGCGAGTCATTGTACTTGGCGTTCTATCATGAGCCTTCTTGATATATGTTGCTCTTGCGCTTGCGTCCAAGTTCGCGCGCTCTTGTAGTGGTAGCGGTAGGATGTCCAATGGTGACAAAGGGTTGAAGCCATAGACCACTTCGAAGGGAGACTTGCCCGTGGTAGAGTGTCTTGCTCGATTGTAGGCGTACTCGGCGATCGGAAGGCATTCTTCCCATTCCGGTAGGTTTTTCTTGATCAACACGCGAAGTAGTGTAGAGAGCGTCCTGTTGGTGACTTCCGTTTGACCATCGGTTTGTGGGTGATAGGCCGACGTGAAGAGGAGCTTGATCCCGAGCTTGCCGCATAGTGTCTTCCAAAAGTAGCTTAGGAACTTGACGTCGCGGTCCGATACAATCATCTTGGGCATTCCATGAAGTCGCAAGATTTCCCTACAAAACAGATTTGCAATATGTGAAGCATCATCGTTCTTGTGACATGGAATAAAATGTGCCATTTTAGAGAAACGGTCAACAACTACAAAAACCGAGTCTTTTCCATTTATTGTTCTAGGCAAACCAAGCACAAAATCCACACTAATGTCTTCCCATGGATGATATGGTATAGGAAGTGGCATATGTAACCCATGAGATTGAGCTTGTGACTTAGCTTTGCGACATGTGGAGCATCGATTGGTGTAGCGTGCGACATCGCGAAACATCTTGGGCCAATAGTACTTGTTGGAGAGCGTGGCAAAAGTCTTGTCGCGATCGAAATGTCCCATAAGTCCACCGCCGTGAGCCTCTTGCAAAAGCAACAAACGAAGAGAAGACTTGGGAACACAAAGTTTGTTAGCGCGCATAAGGTATCCATCCTTGATATAATACCGCTCCCAATAAGTGTTAGCAAGACATTTGGCATAAGGAGTTGCAAATGAATCATCATGCTCATATAAATCTTTAATGTGCTCAAAGCCAATAACATTCAATTCAAGTTGGGTAACTATCATGCACTTGCGTGAAAGATCGTCCACTACAACATTCTCCTTTCCCTTGATATACTTGATGATGTAAGGGAAGGACTCAATAAATTCACTCCATTTAGCATGCCGTTTGTTCAATTTTGTTTGACCTCTAAGGTACTTAAGCGTTTCATGATCAGTATGGATAACAAATTCATGAGGTCGGAGATAATGCTCCCAAACATTCAAGACTCTCACCAAAGCATACAACTCTTTATCATAGATGGGATAATTAAGTTGAGCACTGGAAAGCTTTTCACTAAAATATGCAATGGGTCGCTTTTCTTGCATTAAAACACCACCTATGCCATTACCACTAGCGTCACAATGCACCTCAAATGTTTTCTCAAAGTTTGGCAAGGCAAGAATTGGAGCTGTGTAAGCAAATTTTTAAGCTCATGAAATGCGGTATCTTGGGAAGGTCCCCAAACAAAAGGAGCGTTCTTCTTACTCAAAGCATGTAATGGTGAAGCAATAGTGCTAAAGTCCTTAACGAAGCGACGGTAAAATCCGGCTAGACCAAGGAAGCTACGCACTTGTTGCAAGTTGGTTGGTTGTGGCCAAGTTTTAATAGCATCAATTTTAGACTCATCAACTTCAACACCCTTAGAAGAGACAACAAAGCCCAAGAAAACAAGCTTATCAACACCAAAAGTGCATTTTTCCATGTTAGCATAAAGTCGCTCGTCTCTAAGAATTTGCAATACTTCTCTATGGTGTTCGACATGATCGTCGAGAGTGGCACTAAACACAAGGATGTCATCGAAGTAAACCACAACACAAATGCCAATTAATTTGCGAAGAACATAGTGCATCACACGCATAAAAGTGCTAGGTGCTTGCGATAAACCCATAGGCATGACTAACCATTCATACAAGCCAAATTTAGTTTTGAAAGCGGTTTTCCATTCATCACCTTCTTGCATGCAAATTTGATAATAGCCACTTTTAAGGTCCATTTTAGAGAAAATTGTGGCTCCACTAAGTTCATCTAGCATGTCATCTAGGCGTGGAATGGGATGGCAATATCGAACGGTGATAGCATTTATAGGACGACAATCGGAACACATGCGATAGGAACCATCTTTCTTAGGCACAAGAATGACCGGAACGGCACAAGGGCTCAAGCTTTCGCGTACATACCCATTCTCCATGAGATGTTGCACTTGCCTTTGGATCTCTTTGGTTTCTTCGGGGTTGACGCGGTATGGTGCCTTGTTCGGTAGTGGTGCGCCGGGGATGAGGTCGATGCGGTGTTTGATTCCGCGTAGAGGAGGTAGTCCGGGAGGTAGCTCATCGGGAAACACGTCCTTGTATTCCTGCAAGAGATGAGACAACACTAGTGGAAGATGTTGTGAAGTATTAGTTAGCTCAGCTTCACCTTTGCATAAAAGCGCAAAGTGAACAACACTAGATGGGCTCTCACACACATCCCTCAAATCTCTTTTGGTGGCTAGTAGAACTAGGTTTTTCTTGTCGCTCATCTTGGAGTCACTCAATTTTGGCTTGTGGCGCTCACTCCCTTTGTGGTGGTTCTCTCTCTCACTATTCTCTCCACGATGGCTTGATACTTGATTGTCGGCGACGACTTGACTTGGAGACATTGGTCGAAGAACGAATTCCTTGCCCTTCAGCTTGAAACTATAGTGGTTGGTCCGTCCGTTGTGGATGACGCCGCGATCGAATTGCCATGGTCGCCCAAGTAGGAGGTGGCATACGTACATGGGAACCACATCACACTCCAAGGTATCTTCGTTGGCGCCGATCTTGAAGGAGACTTGGACGGTGTTCTTCACTTGGATTATGCCGGAGTCGCTAAGCCATTGGATCTTATATGGGCGAGGGTGCTTCTTCTTGACCAATTGTAGCTTGGAGCATAATTCTTCACTTGCCAAATTGTGGTAACTTCCACCGTCGATGATGACCTTGACGCCTTGGATGCCCGCTTTGGTGTGGAAGATGTGGCAACGTTGGTCCTCGTCTTGATGTTGTTGAAGTGTCAAGACCTTGGAGATAACGAGAGCGGGGCTCGAATCATTGTCGCAATAGATTTGTGCATCTTCGTCTTCATTCACTTGTCGGTGCATAGCCACATGCTCTAGTGCTTCCATTTCATCTTCGCTCATTGAGTCGTAGGTGCCGTCGTCGTTGAGGATCATTGTGCGTCGAGTTGGACACTCGAAAGACTTGTGGCCTCGGCCCTTGCAAGTGAAGCACTTGATGTCACTTGTCTTGTTGGCATCCATAGGAGGTGTCGATGACGAAGGCTTTTGCTTGGAGTTGCTTGTAGTAGTAGGAAGTCGACTCGAAGATGTCGAAGGTTGCTTGGAGCTTGACTTGTCGCCGGTACTTGTGGTGGCTCGAGTCGTGGATGGGGTTGTCGTAGTCCTTGAAGCTTGAGTGTATGAGCCATAGGTCTTAGAAGAGTACTTGGAGTACTTGTAGTCGACTTGCACTTGTCGCTCCGCCTTGGTCGCTTGGTGCACTAGCTCGAGGAGGTTGGAGTACGGTTGGAAGTCCGCTATTTTCTTGATGGGATGGTTGAGGCCATTCAAGAAACGCGCCATAGTTTGTTCATCTTCCTCCGTGACATTGGCTCGTATCATGGAAACTTCCATTTCTTTATAGTATTCTTCAACCGACTTGGTTCCTTGCTTGAGGAGTTGGAGTTTCTTGAAGAGGTCGCGGGTGTAATATGTAGGCACAAAACGAGCTCTCATGACATCTTTCATTTGATCCCAAGTCGCGATGGGTGGCTCGCCCTTCTCTTGACGTATTGCGATCACTTGCTCCCACCAAATGAGAACATAGTCTTGGAACTCGAGAGATGCCATGGAGATCTTCTTTTCTTCGTCGTAGTTGTGAAGGCGAAATATCTTGTCGACCTTCAATGCCCATAAGAGATATTCTTCGGGATCGTTGCCGCCGTGGAACTTGGGCATGGTGAACTTGAGCTTGCCAAAACGTTGTTCCTCATCATGTCATCGTTGGTGAGGTCGATCCTGTCGTGGTGGTTGATCGTCATCCTCATGCACCGCTCGATTTGCTTGACGCGGTGGTCGTGGAGGTGGAATCCGAGAGCGATATCTTCTTTCTTGGCGCTCCTCAAGGTGAGCTTCTTCGTCTTGTTGTTGACGTCGTAGCGCTTCTTCTTGTTCACGCACACGACAGTTGCGCTCGTTCACGGCATGAGTTGCTTGTCGGAGAGCACGTTGCGCTTCAAGTGCTTGTTCTTCTTGGCATAGGAGTTCTTGTCGGAGGGCGTCGCCGTCTTGGTCATTTTGTCTTGGACGTGATGGTACTTGGCCTTGGCGCGCTTGACGTTCTCGTGCTCGAAGTCGGTCTTGTAACCCATTGCCATGGAATGGATTTTGTGGAGCTTGATGATCGTCATGATTGTTGCGCCGATGAGAACATGCTCGAGATGGACTTGAGCGTGACGAAGAATCCGAAGAGTGTCGACTCGAGTGACGCCGTCTTGAAGGGGAAGTTGTGGAAGTGTCGCGGTTGACCATGTTATCTCGCAATTCCTCCATTTGAGATGAAAGCTTGGCGTCAAAGTAGTCCCTTGTTCGTGTTTCGGAGTGGCGCAAGTCGGTGGCGAGTTGCTCGATGCGATCTCCCAAAGCTTCACTTTCTTGGTGTAGCGCTCGTTGGACGGCGAAGAGATGACCCTTGGTGACGTAGTCGCGCGTCTCATCTTCCTCTTCAAAGAGCGGGTTCTCCGATGTACTTGGCCTATCCATCATAGTCAAGTGGTGGTGAGTAGGAAATGAGAGAACAATACCAAAGTTACCTTTTCCGATGATTGAGGATGTATCAAGTATCACTCAATGTAATGCAACAATAGTAGAATTGGTACCGGGTTTGTTTCTCACACCTACAAAGTAAGGCTTATGGAGGAGCTTGGTTAGGATGAGTGGCACAAAATTCAAGCAAGTGTTAGTCAAGATATCAAAAATGTTGAGAAGATTCACAAATTGCAAGTAAGACAAATAGATCAACACCCGAATGGAACACTTGGAAACTCACACACGAAGATGAATGGGATCCGCACAACCAAGGAATGAGCTCAAAATGTGTAACCACGGAAAATGCTCTTATTGCACGGTTGCTAGAGAGACACTAGCTCGATTGCTCAAATGGGCTAGATACGCTTGTGCACCAACCTAAGAGAGTAACGTGCTTGTCTTCAATCCCAGTATGATATGTATGTATGTTCCTATATGATGTACTATGCAAAAGGCTCAATGCTATTGCTTACAGCTCTTTGTTTCTTCTCTTTTGCTCAAAAGCTTTTTCTTTTTTTACTATGCCAAAATGCTTGATGCTAGAGCCGATATCTAAGACAAGTAAGTAAGATATGCACGGGAGAGACTTATGAGCTCGGTGATGATAGCAAGCTAAATGCACGCTAAATGTAGCTATGCGGAGTAGGCATATCACTATGGTGCACAAAGAACGTGGCCCGGCAATTCTCAACTTGCTAGTCTCGATGGGTAAGTGACGCAAAATGGCTCAAGGCTATCAATACAATGGCAAGGGTAAGTACAAGATGTCGAAGTCGAGGTCGGGGCGATGATGAATGGCGGTGATGGTGATGATGAACCGTCCCTAAGTAGCCGAAACACCTTAGGACACGACAACCGCAACTCAAAATCTCAAAGAACAGTTGTGTTAGTGCGGAAGACGAAAGTGTTGCAAATGTGTGTCAAAACTGGACTAAAATAGGATGTGACAAGTTTCTGGTGAGGCCGTGCACACGGGGTCATAGGGGCCCGTGTGCACGGGGTAGCAGGGGCCCGTGCGCACGGGGTCGGCGGCTGCGGATGAACAACGCCCGATCCGTGACAAAAATCGCAAAATTCGTGGAAAAGCTGTGGTGGGTATGGGGAAGGGTGGGAAGGGGTAGATCCAGTTGCCAAACACGAAATTTGTGGACCAAAACAACAAAATCTCACAAGATCTAACAAAAGCAAAATTTTTGGTATGGCTATTTTTGTGGGAATTTTCAAAATTGGGACAAAACAAAGCAAAATCAGGCTAGAAAGTGGGGGGTAGGGACTCCAAGGTGTGAATCAACGTGGCTCATGATACCAAGATGTTGTAGGGTAGAACCCTAAGTGAAGATCTTTTCACACTTGGAGGGGGGAAAAGGGATGAACTCACAAATCACAAGAGGCAAATCACTCAAACAAACCCAAATCACACATCCACTAGAGTAGCATACATAGATCCACAAGCATACATAGACAATCAAAGGAAAATAGCACAAAGGAAAGGTTCTTCCCACTCCAAAGGAGGTGAGGTCTTGATGATCCTATGATGGGGATCCTTCCCTAGAAGGGGCCTTGAATCCACTTGGGGATCTTCTCTCTAGGAGGTCTTGATCTCCAAGAGGAGTGGTAGATGAGCAAAGCCCTCTATGAATATCTCAATACACTTTGCTAACCCTAACAAATGGTCTATCCTCGGAATATATAGTAGGTGGGAGGTAAGGGACGAAGTGGGGGCAAAACAGGCAGAAGTCAGCCACCACGCTGGGTGGCCCGTGCGCACGGGGTAAGTGGGGCCCATGCGCACGGGGTTCTACAGCGGCGAGGCCCGTGTGCACGGGGTCCAGGGGGCCCGTGCGCACGGGGTGTCCAGTAGATTTGCCCTATCCCGTGGGCACGGGGTCTCGAGGGCCCGTGCGCACGGGGTTGCCTGGGAGGTGTTGTTTCCTTTGGTAATTCTTCCTCCATCGCCCTCGTGGTATTGGCTTGGTTCCCCTTGGCCTTGGCGATTGTCCTTAGCCTCTTGACGGTCGAGTCCATCATTCCTAATGATACACAGAGTTCCTTTGTGAGGTAGCATCCAAGTTCCATCCATATCCATATGAAAGTTGTAAAGGAGTGAGTTCACCTCATTCTCGATGGCACGTGTGCGAGCTCTTGTCATAGGTCCACTTGGTGCTTGGTGAGGTGGTGAAGTATCCATGGGGATGATCGAAGGATGCTCCGCATCATTAGGGTTCCACCCTACATCAGCAAAGCTCTCTCTAGATCATATCATATCCTTTGCTGCGCACGGGGTGCTATAGCGGCGAAGGCCCGTGGGCACGGGTCTGGATAGGCCATGCGCACGGGGTCTCCTGGGACGTCCTGACTTCTTCGTGTTGGCAACCTCCATCTTCCTCGTGGCCTTCCCGTCCTTCTTCTGGATGGTTCCTTCTCCGCTTCCAAGCTTCTCTCGTGGATGGTGTAGGCGCTCGCTTGTGGATGACCTCCTCCATGGCACAATCGTCATTGGGCTCAAACCTATACATGCACACGGTAGGACGGTCAAGTAGTATACCATCCTCGAGGGAACCAAGAAGACACGCATTAAGGATGAAAATCACCTTAGTATACTTGAAGTAGAAGTTGGGCGTGTCTCTTAGCAAACGGACTCTTGACATGGTGATGTCCGTAGGATGCTCCGCATCAAGCTTGTAAGCAATAGAAACAGCATTGAGCCATTTTGCATAGTATATCTGATAAGGGGTGGCCCGATCTTCTCAGTGAGCTGATGGTGTCGATGATGAGCTTGTTGGATAACTTGTGAGACGCTCACGAATTCTCCGGCTGTTCCCCCGTTGCCAATGCGACGGGTCTTCAACCCTATGGATATTCGCAACACCACACACTTGCGCACGTAGCCGCCGATCACGAAGTGGTTCTGCAATCTCCCAATTCCCAATGGAACGACATATAGCACTTGACTTTCAGTAGCAAATACACCCTATCGAAACGAATTTGGTGTAGATAAATATTCCTGATCGATGCAAAGAGGAATATGATTTCAGAGGAATGCTTAAAGCAATTCAATCCGGTAGAGGTTTAATCAAAACGTGGTCTAACCCTAAAAGCCACGACTTACAAGGGTATATAAAGACCCCTGGACGTCCAACCTAGTGTTGGGGTTGAAATCAACCATATATCTAACTTTCCTAACTTAAACGAGTCTATCTGGAAAACTGGCGGAAACAACCGCTGTATTGTTTTGATGACTGCGATTCGGTCACTGCGAACTGGGGGCTGCGGGTATACAGTTAGGAAAGCACACGACTCAAGCTTTCCAAATTATATTTACACGCCTTACTTGGAGCACGGACACAGATTCTGCACACATATCAATTTTGGGCCTCCTGCCAGTCAATCCGAGTCTGATTCTGATTTTCCTTCTCTTTGTGTTGTGCACCTGCCTCCCTCTCCTCCCTCGTGCACTTGCTGATATTAGACATCGGTAGGCGTTCTTCTTGCTGCAATTCTTCATCTTCACGTGCCAAGCTTGTCTTCTCTTCAAATCTGATCATACAAACATGCAAAGACTTAGGCAGTATAAAATTCTCATTAACACACATGTCAGATTCAACTAAGAGTGAATTCACCTGTTGTTCTAATAGTTTTGCACATGCTCTTGTAATTGGTCCAATTCTGATTTCATTGGACTTGTCATGTGCAGCAACATCACTAGTGGAAAACGATGGCAAAGGACTAGGGATGTCCTCATCATCCTCCCCCCCTTGAAGAGGCGTCGACCCCGACGCGCCAAGGTCATCTCCATTATATGGCGTCAGATTAGCAACGTTGAATGTATTACTCACGCCAAACTCTTCAGTGGGAAGATCAATTTTGTATGCATTATCATTAATCCTAGCAAGCACTTTATATGGTCCATCACCTCTTGGCTTCAACTTGGACTTGCGCCGTTCAGGAAATCTATCTTTGCGAAAGTGTACCCACACCGTGTCGCCCGGCTGAAACAACACCTCCTTTCTCTTCTTATTAACACGATCAGCTGTGTACTTGCCCTTCTTTTCAATTGCTTCTTTAGTCTTCTCATGTATCTTCCTCACAAAATCTGCTCTCTTGGATTCCTCCATGTTCACTCTCTCTTGTATTGGAAGGGGTAGCAAATCAAGTGGTGTAATGGGTTTAAAACCATAGACCACCTCAAATGGACAGAACTGAGTTGTGGAATGTACCTCCCTGTTATATGCAAACTCCACATGCAGCAAACACTCCTCCCACACACGCAGGTTCTTCTTTATCATGGATCGCAACAACATGGAGAGTGTGCGATTTACCACCTCCGTTTGACCATCTGTTTGGGGATGACAAGTAGTGCTGAATAATAACTTTGTCCCCAGCTTTCCCCAAAGTGTCTTCCAGAAGTAGCTCATAAACTTCACGTCACGATCAGAAACAATCGTCTTTGGTACTCCATGTAAGCGCACGATGTCCCTGAAAAACAGATTAGCAATGTGCGACGCATCGTCGCTTTTGTGGCAGGCAATAAAATGTGCCATCTTAGAAAAACGATCAACTACCACAAAAATTGAATCATGTCCTCTCCTGGTCCTAGGCAATCCTAACACAAAATCCATGCTTATGTCTTCCCATGGTGTAGTAGGAGCAGGGAGAGGAGTATACAAACCGTGAGGTTTCAGCTTGGACTTCGCCTTATTACAAGTAATGCAACGCTTCACAAATCTGTCCACATCACGCCTCATCTTGGGCCAATAAAAATGATTAGCGAGCATAAGCAAAGTCTTCTCACGTCCAAAGTGACCCATCAAACCGCCGGCATGTGATTCCTGCAACAATAGCAAACACACGGACGATTCTGGAACACATAGTTTGTTAGCTCTAAACAAATAGCCATCATGTATGTGATATTTTTCCCATGCTTTTACATCAGAACACAATTTGTACGGTGCTGAAAAATCAGGATCAGTAGCATATAAATCACGCAAACTCTCTAAACCAGGAACTTGAACATCCAATTGTGTCAACAACATGTTTTTCCTAGAGAGAGCATCGTCAACCACTTATCTTTACCCTTTTTATATTTAATGATGTATGGGAAAGATTCAATAAATTCAACCCATTTAGCATGACGTTTATTCAAATTGGATTGGCTTTTCAAATATTTCAGAGCCTCATGATCAGAATGTATGAGAAATTCCTTTGGCCACAAATAATGTTGCCAAACCTCAAGGACACGAACTAGAGCATACAATTCTTTATCATAAACAGGATAGTTCAATTGTGCACCATTCAGTTTTTCAGAAAAATATGCAATTGGTTTACCCTCTTGCATCAACACACCTCCAATACCAATTCCACTAGCATCACATTCAATCTCAAATTGCTTAGTGAAATCAGGAAGTACAAGCAAAGGTGCAGCAGTCAAACGACGTTTCAGCTAATCAAATGCATTATCTTGGGCTGCGCCCCACACAAATTCAACACCCTTTTTTGTAAGCTCATTCAAAGGTGCGGCAATGGTACTGAAATCTTTCACAAAACGTCTATAGAAACCAGCAAGACCGTGAAAGCTTCGTACTTGACTAACATTCAGAGGAGTAGGCCAATTTTTAATAGCTTCAATTTTAGATTCATCTACCTCAACTCCATGCTTAGAAACAACATATCCCAGAAATATGACCTTATCTTTGCAAAATGTGCACTTATCAAGATTACCATAAAGCTGAGCATCACACAACACTTGCAAAACTTGTCGAATATGATCACTATGTTCAGATTCATTGCGGCTGTAAATAATTATATCATCAAAATATACAACCACAAATTTACTAATAAAATTCCTGAAAACATGGTTCATTAATCTCATGAAAGTACTAGGTGCATTAGTTAGCCCAAAAGGCATGACTAACCACTCATATAAACCAAACTTTGTTTTAAAGGCTGTCTTCCATTCATCCCCTTCTTTCATCCTAATTTGATGATAACCACTACGCAAATCAATTTTAGAGAAAACAACAGCACCACTCAATTCATCTAACATATCTTCTAAACGTGGAATAGGATGACGATATCGAATAGTGATGTTATTTATAGCTCTACAATCTACGCACATGCGCCATGTACCATCTTTCTTAGGAACTAAAATTACAGGAACAGCACAAGGACTTAAGCTCACGCGAATATAACCTTTGTCGAGAAGCTCTTGTACTTGTTTCTGAATTTCCTTTGTTTCCTCGGGGTTGGTGCGGTATGGTGCTCGATTGGGCAGCGATGCTCCTGGTATCAAATCAATTTGATGCTCTATACCTCGCAATGGTGGTAAACCAGCGGGTACCTCCTCTGGAAACACATTGCTAAATTCCTGCAACACATTAGAAACACCAATAGAGAGAGGGCTCATGTCGTTAGAAACCAAAATTTGACCCTTGCACATCAGCACAAGTGGTACAACAGTGGGATCCTCGCGAAACTCTCTCAAATCAGATTTGGTGGCTAACATAACTAAGGAATTCACTCCCTCACTTTTATTTTTACCGCTCACATTTGGCTTGTGGCTCTCACTCACCGGAAGTGTAGTCTCTCGCCTATCTAATCTCTCACTCTCTTTTTCAAGATTCACTTTAGTTTTTTGACGAGATTCATTTACAATTTGTTGTGGTGTCATAGGCCTCAAAGTAACCTCCTTGCCATGCCAATTCAAATGATATGTGTTGGCTCTCCCGTTGTGACAAACATCTCTATCATACTACCATGGGCGTCCCAACAACAAGTGACACACGGTCATAGGAATCACATCACACTCAACGGTGTCTTTGTATGGTCCAATCTGAAATTCCACACGCACCATGTGGCTGATCTTCATCTCTCCACTATCACTTAGCCACTGAATAAAATATGGATTGGGGTGCCGTAAATATTTCAGTTTCAGCTAACTCCTTACTAGCCAGATATTGACAACTACCACCATCAATTATAACCTTGCACGCCTTACCTGGACCAACAACAGCCTTTGTTTGAAACAAATTGCACCGCTGTTCTGCAGGACTAGGAGTAACACTTAGCACTTTGGGCGAGCAAACAATTGTAGGATAGTGTGTAGCATAAGCATCTATTGAACCATCTTCATCTTCCTCCCAAATTTCAGAATCAGGGTTAGCATCATCACCGATTTCATATTCTGCTATATCCTCATTAATCAACATAACCTTTTTATTGGGACAATCTCTCTTAAAATGACCCCTTCCACCACATGTATGACAGTTCATGTCCCTGTTTCTTGCTGTAGAATTAGTAGAACCAGCAGCACTAGCAGCAGGTTGCGCTGGTTTCTTCGCATTAGAGATCGCCGAATCTGATTTGGAAGAAGCATTACCACGGAAACCAGAAGTGGAACTAGGAGTAGGCTCCACACTAGGTGCTGTTCGTGGTGTAAAACGACCTCTACTCGCTGTTGTGCGAGATGTAAACTTAGCATCCTCAGCCACTTGCAATTCAGTCTCACGTGCTTGGTGTAACAAATCTATCATGTCATAATATCGGTGAAGCCGAACAATACACTTAATGTTATAGTTCAGACCAGAGAGAAATCGCTGCATTGTTTGTTCAGGCTCTTCACGCACTCTAGCACGCTGCATAATAAGCTCCATCTCCTGAAAATATTCATCCACAGAAGAAATACCTTGCCTCAAATTCTGCAATCTATCATAGAAAGAACGAATATAATTGCGTGGAACAAAGCGAGCACGCATCTCTTCCTTCATAGCTCTCCATGTAACAATGGGATGTTCACCATCTTCAATTCTGGACTGTACAATATTATCCCACCAAAGCAAAGCATAGTCATCAAATTCAGAAGATGCAAGTTTTATTTTTCTATCCTCGGTGTACTCATGCATGCGCCATAATTTTTCCACCTTTAGCTCCCAATTGAGGTACTCTTCAACATCAGTAGAACCAACAAACTTGGGGACGGTGAACTTTGGTTTGCCCAGCCCATCATCATCATGGTTGGCTGGTTGTGCAAAAGCATCATCATCAAATCGACGACGCGCACCAAGAGGAGCAAATCCACGGCCTACAGGCATGGTACCAGCACGACCACCACCACGGCCTCCATTACCACGACCACCATCTTGGCCAGCAACAACCGGCTCGTGTGGAGCTTGCCGATCGCGATTAGCTTGCTGTAATTGTGCACGACGAGCTGCAGCACCTTCAACATTGGCAGCATTAGCAGCTGCGACACCACCATTACCACCATGAACACTAGCTTCACCATCATCATCATCACGCTGCTGATTTTGTTGGTGATCAACGGACAGTTGCAACGCAGCCTACAAGGTAACTAGAGTCCCCTGAATTTCAGTAACTTGTCGTTGTGTTGCTGTGATGGTTTCAGTAGCATCCTTCAGGTCCAACTCCATGTTCTGCACATTCTCATTTATAGGATCGGTTGCACATTGAATTTGTCGCTGAAGATGACCACGAAGAGCTTCATATTCATTCCAATGCACCACGGATTTAGGATCCTTTTTCTGCTGTACATCAAAAGACTCTTCGGACATGATTAGGTGATTAGTACTCACAGAAAATATAGTGTATGTGGAAAACTCTCAACTCACTCAAAACTGAAAGAAACAAGGTATCTTACCGTTTCAAAGTGAATTAGAAAAGCTTACCAACTTGTATGGGCAGAACGTGCACCGATGTGATGTAGCGAATACCGAGGGTGAAAACTATCACACGACAAACCGGGGTATATGGTGGAGCTTGGTTGGGATACCTAACAACACCAATTCACAAATCCTAGTGTTGATCGTATGATAAAAAGACCCATGGAAACACACACGGTGGAGATAAATGGGGCAAATGCAACTCTGAAATTGAGCTCAAAATTATGGTATGTCGGAGTGATGCTCGTGTTGCAATTGCACAGGAGAGACGCTAGCAAAACGTTCAAAGTATACAGGCACAAGATTGCTCAATCTACTAGTGCAATGAACGTGGCAGAATTACTGAAACACGTCTCCAAAACAGTATCAAACTTTCACGTAGAGCTTTCTTTTTCTCCTATTTTTTCTTTTTTTTATTTTCTTTCTTTTTTTTATCAACAGAAACCTGAGCAATTAGTAACCAATCTGAATTTGCCAAAACAAATGATGCACTCTCCAAATTCCTATCTGAGCAGCTCGTAGAGCAAAGGATATGCTAGTCTCAATAGGAAAGTGCTACGCAAAAGAAGAAAGGCCGATTATGGTTATCAAACGGAAACACAATCTGATTCGGATTGTTAATCTAAGCAAACTAAACTGACTCGAAGAAACAGACTTGACAGAAACCGAACGACTTCGACTTGTGAAAGAAAAATTCTGGACAATCTAGTATGACTCAGATCAGAAAATAAGTTACGCAAATAAAAGACTACGATCAGCAACTAAAACATGGAACATATGTTATCTAGGCTATGGCAAAAGAACTCTAAACCTAACCTTTTTTTTGTATGGCTTTTCCTGTATATGACGAAAATAAAACTAATATAACGGATTGATGAATTGCTCACCGAGTAAACGCTAGAAATTTGTTACCAAGATGATCGTCGCAGTCATCAAGATGTATACCAAGATGATGAGGACATCCCTAGTCCTTTGCCATCGTTTTCCACTAGTGATGTTGCTGCACATGACAAGTCCAATGAAATCAGAATTGGACCAATTACAAGAGCACATGCAAAACTATTAGAACAACAGGTGAATTCACTCTTAGTTGAATCTGACATTTGTGTTAATGAGAATTTTATACTGCCTAAGTCTTTGCATATTTGTATGATCAGATTTGAAGAGAAGACAAGCTTGGCACGTGAAGATGAAGAATTGTAGCAAGAAGAATGCCTACCGATGTAAAATATCAGCAAGTGCATGAGGGAGGAGAGGGAGGCAGGTGCACAACACAAAGAGAAGGAAAATCAGAATCAGACTCGGATTGACTGACAGGAGGCCCAAAATTGATATGTGTGCAGAATCCGTGTCCGTGCTCCAAATAAGGCGTGTAAATACAATTTCAAAAGCTTGACTTGTGTGCTTTCCAAACTGTATACCCGCAGCCCCCAGTTCGCGGTGACCGAATCGCAGTCATCAAAACAATACGGCGGTTGTTTCTGCCAGTTTTTCAGATAGACTCGTTTAAGTTAGGAAAGTTAGAGATATGGTTGATTTCGACCCCAACACTAGCTTGGACATCCAGGGGTCTTTATATACCCTTGTAAGTCATGGCTTTTAGGGTTAGACCACGTTTTGATTAAACCTCTACCAGATTGAATTGCTTTAAGCATTCCTCTGAAATCATATTCCTCTTTGCATCGATCAGGAATATTTATCTACACCAAATTCGTTTCGATAGGGTGTATTTGCTACTGAAAGTCAAGTGCTATCTGTCGTTCCATTGGGAATTGGGAGATTGCAGAACCGCTTGGTCGGCGGCTATGTGCGCAAGTGTGTGGTGTTGCGAATATCCATAGGGTTGAAGATCCGTCGCATTGGCAACGGGGGAACAGCCGGAGAGTTCGTGAGCGTCTCACAAGTTATCCAACAAGCTCATCATCGACACCATCAGCTCACTGAGAAGATCGGGCCACCCCTTATCAATATCATATTGGAGCATCCATACATAGCATACTTGGGATTGAAGACGGCACGCTTTCTCTCACAGGTTGGTGCACGAAGCGTATCTAGCCCATTTAAGCAATCGAGCTATTGTCTCTCTAGTATCCGCGCAACAAGAGCTTTTTGCGTGGTAACACATTTTGGGCTCATTTCCTTGGTTGCGCGGATCCCACTTCATGCCACATAGCTATTGATCTATTTGCTTTACATTGCAATTTTGTGAATCTTCCTCAACATTTTCGATATCATTGACTAACACTTGTGATGTAGGGTGGAACCCTAGATGACGATCTTTTCACACTTGGAGGGGGAAAAGGAGCAAATCCAAGAAGAACACAAGAACAAACACTCAATCAACAAGATCCAATCACACATGTGCTAGATCCACATACACAAAGGGGATACACGGGTCCAAATCCAACACAAGAGATACATAGGGTAGCTAGTTCATCCCGATCCGGAGGGGAGTCGAGGTCTTGATATCGGGAGGTGGATCTTCCCTTTCGGGGTCTTGAACTCCAATGGAGTGTCTCTCTCTCTCTCTCCCTCAAGAGGAGTGGTAGGAGCAAAGCTCAACTAAGATGAGCTATCATATTTGCTAACCCTAGCTAGGAGGAGGAGGAGGTCTATATATAGTGCTAGTACAAGTTGGGGCGAGATGAGGGGGTACACGGGCCGTAGGCCCATTACACAGTGCGCAGACTGGGCCAGATGTCCGGCTGGTGGGCCGGATGTCCGGGCCTTCGAGGGGGTGCCGGATGTCCGGGGCATGGGGCCGGTTTCTGTAGTCTTCGGTCGATGGAGCCGGATTTTCGGGCGATGGGCCGGATGTCCGGGCTGGGCCGGATGTCCGGGATGAGGCCGGATGTCCGGGGCCTGGAGCTTCCCTGCGGTTGAGCTGCTGCTGCTGGTGGAGTCACCAGGGGCCAGATGTCCGGGCCATGGGCCGGATGTCCGGGTCCTGTAGACATTCTCCGGTTCCTCTCATCGTGCTCCTTCGTCCGTGTACTTGAGGACTTGTCCATGATCTCGAGCATCTCTATGGTCATCTCCTCGGTTCCTGAGCACATGTAGAGTCTTTGCATTAGGTAGCAACCATGTCTCGCATGAATGGAAATGGGGAGCATTTCGGAGCGGGTTCACCTTGTGTCCAATGGCACGTGCTCGAGCTCTCGTCGTATCTCCACTTGGGGCTTGGGGAGTAGTCGTGGTGTATGTGGGGATGACCGTAGGATGCTCCGCATCATCTCCCCCCCTTGGGAAAGATCCGTCCTCGGATCAAAAACCTCATCACCATGGAAGCGGTCGTCATTGACGGACTTGTAGTTGGACGGAGTGGAAGTCATGGCGCAGTCCAAATACTCCAAGGTGTCTCCGGAAAGGTATACATGCAAAAGGAGCAAACACAAGGTACACTTGGAAATACAATGGTTAGCGCACACAAGGTGTCCGTCAAGTAAGCATGAGGTCGTCTGACAAGGCACATGATGCTTCACAAAATGAGATAGAATGAGATGTAAAGCATGCATTGGAGCAAATTCATTTGTTGTGCACACAAAGGTGTTGTGAAAGTGATTAATGCAACCATTGTGCAAAATGATGTCATAAAGTGAGGGTTTATCAAGAGCATGAACATGGCAAGTGGTGTTCAAAATGATGATGATGTCATGCAATTGACGGTGGACAATGTGATCATTATGTATGAATATGCCATCAAGGTAGATCACAACAAATTTGCTAAGAAAGTGCACAAGCTCATATATCATGGATGACATGGGAATACAAGATGCAACAAGGCAATCACAATGTAAGTCAATCCATGCATAAGGTGCAAATTTGTCATGGGTGTGATGTCTCCAATTAGCTTGCTCATCAACAAATATGGAAGTGTCGGTGCAATATGGCAAAAGTGTCATGGCATACCATTGCCCGATGTCGTGGCATGAGTTGTGGTCCGGTGGTGCATCCACTATTTCCGAGCGCTCCTCAACTTGAAGTTCCATAGGGCCCATCTCCAATGTCGGTCCTCCATCCAATAGATGTATCATGTAGACAACAAGGAGCAAACACGAATGAAAGTGTGGCCCATTCGATATGTATATGTGAGGGTGGCTCAAAGGGAAGGAGTTCACCTTTACGAGTTTCTCGAAAATGTTGGTGTTGCGCATCGTGTACTTCGTCGCATGACCAATATGTCTCATGAAGGCACCGCCTTGTGAATCCTTTAGAACTAAAGAACATGACAAACACTCGGAAAAACAAATGAGGTTAGCGTGAATGCAAAACCTATCATTCGTGTGGTGAGATACCCAACAAGTGTCGTCGTCATTCTTATCATAAGAAGGGACAAGAGAATGTGGCATGGCATGGAAGCATATGATGCGAGTACAACCAAAGACATTAAGCTCAATCAAACAAGCATGCATCATAAGTAAGATGTCCAAGTCTCCAAGATCAATAAGCATAGCATGTTTGCACTCACTACAAGTGGATATTAGAGATGCAACTAACGAAGACAATTGACAATGATCAAAATAAATCATGTGAGAGGCATGAACATGAATGCCATCAACCCAATGAAACGAGCAAGTATGAATCATGGGTGATGCAACAAAGCAAGCAATCATAGTGATCAAGCCATGCAAGCTAGTAGTGCGAAGATGCAACATACTAGAGGTCATCATAGAAATCATGTCATGTGTGCAAATAGTGGGCATACATAATGCACATGACATATCACAAGCATGAAAACAAGATATGAGCAAAGTAGCATCATTATAGTGGCAAGGAGTCCTATGTAAATAGTACTTGAACAACATGACTCTCCCAACACAATAAGCAACAATAGCATAGGGCACACATAGAGCATGGCAATAGCAACAAGTATCTCCACCAAGCATGCAAGTACACATAGAAATAGTAGAATGGTGGATCATGAGTAGATGCAAACAAGGGTCACGATTGCATGGCAAAGGCATAGAAGGAGGCATAACATGCAAAGTGAACACGGTAAAATGAGCATAGGGTGAAAAGTGGTAAATAGCCCATAGCCGTGTGAGAGCCAAGTAAAAGCAAAGCGCGTAGTCCTTGCACGAGGGAAACAGTCGGAGAAGCATTCCAAGGCATCCCAAAGCATCGTTGCTCTCAAGAGCTCATTTCGTCAACTCATGGGATTGTGAAGTTGACAAATATGCAAGAGTACCTACACAAAACAAAGGCAAAGGGAAAATTGTGTGCGTGTGGTATATGTACACATCATCCATTATGATGCGCACGTGCATGTGTCGGTTAGCGCAAAATATCCAATGCTCAAATAAATGAGATGCGTGATATACGAACATGTCATCCATCATGATAGGTTTGTTGTTATGTATAGCATAATGGAGACTCAAAGGGTGTAATGCATCACGAGTAATATCTAAAGCATTGTCATGAATGTGATGCATATGGTGCACACAAGGGATGGAATCATGCGATCTACAATTATTCTCATGGCATGGCATAGTAGATGAATTGCACAAATTATGCAAAGGGAGCATAGCAATATCATCACAAGAGAAGCAAATTCCAATGACCATGATCTTGTCATCTATGCCATAAGTGCAAATGGGATTTATATGAATGGGATATGCATAGGCACCATGGTGAGATTGTAATGAAGCAATATGTGAAATCTCACTCAAAGCATGTGAGAAGTTTAATGGATTGTCAAACATGATGTGACCAATAAAATTTTCACATGATATCCTATGGAGCATAGTATCACAACTAGGTAATTCGACATGCTCATCATCATATTCATCATAAATGGGTGGCATATCTAAGCATGTAGAAGACATAGTATGTGGTGAATCCATAAGGTGATCAACATCATGCAAGCAATCAATGTCAAGATAGTCCACTAGTGGGACAAGCGAAGCACCTTCACCTATGTTACCTTTGGAGCTCCACTCATGTGGTGTAGGTGAGGTGTCGAATATCGATGCTATGTCAACATCGTCGCGTTGATGGAACCATGTGGGGGGTGCATCATCGTCCACCATGGCCATCGTATTGCCCATAGGAGGTATGGACTCGTCGAGGGCGCTTCGTCTTGTAGGAGATCTAGCACCAAAGAAGAAAACACACTCGGGGTAGAGGTTAGGTCGTTAGAAATCATAGTGGCCTCACATGCCCTATCAACTACCTCACTCACTAAGTGTTGTGGCTCACTCACTCCCGCTATGATGCTCTCACTCATATGGTTGGTTGAGTCACTCAATGTGTGCTGATGGCTCTCAACCTCACATAGGATATGCGGCATGTACTCATGTGTGGGGCTAGTGGTGGTCACACTCATTCTCTCATAGGAAATGCACTCAATGTCACATATGGTGGAGTCACTCATCTCACTCATGTGGTGGTGGCTCTCCTCACATGGCAATTGGGTCATCTCGTCATATGTGGGTGCCGGAGAGATGTAGGTGCAAACGTCTCCATACTCAACTTCTTTCGCCGCCGTGGTTGTGGGAGTAGTCTCATGCTCAACCTCCTCATCCATAACGCCTCCAAAGATGAATGCCATAGGGTGTGGCAAATCATCGCTCTCCTCCGAGACCAAAGAGAGGGTCTCATTTGCGGTCGCGTAGCTTGAATCCGAGTAGGAGTCCCATGTGGGCGTCGTCTTCATGTTGTCGAAGAGGTTCGTGCTCACCGCCTTGGTCGAAGGGAATGGTCCATGCTCAAGCGTCTTGTCGTCGCCTTCTTGTAGGAGGCCCCTATGATGTGGCACCTCGTTGCTCGTCTCCATGACCGAAGGGAATTTCCCATGCTCGGCCATCTTCCTTGAGGGGCTTTCGAAGATGGAAGGGTCGTCCTCATTTGTACTTGGTCGCCTTGGATTTGGCGCCGAAGCTTCGTCTTGGTGGCGCGCGTCTCGCGGCCTTCTCTTGTGCTCAAGAAGGTTGGCCGTAGCTTGATGTAGAGCTTGTTGGGACTTGTTGGTGTTTGCATCTCGAGCGTCTTCGTGTTGATGGTGACGTTCATCGTCGTCGCGCACATGTTGCTTGTAGGAGACTTGCCCTTCATGACGATGTGGATGTCGAATGTGATGATGGTCATCACTAAGGTGAGGACGTGGTCGGATTGTGCTTGCGGCGGATGGGCGCTCCGAAGATGTGCGACTTGCTCGCCGCCGCCTTGAAGATGACGAAGGGGAAGAAGACTTGTAGTTGGACAACATGACTCGGAACTCTTTCATTTGTGCGTCCAACTTGTTGTCGATGTAGTCTCTTTTCCGCGCTTCGGAGTGTTGTATGTCGATGGCGAGGTTCTCGATGCGCTCTTGCAAGGCATTTTGTGCACCTTGCATTTGTCGCTGTAGTCCGTAGCGGGGAGTTTTGGTGGTGTAGTTGTTCGCGCCGTCGTTGTCGTCGAAGACCGGAGATGATGTGCTTTGCCTATCCATCACAAGACTAGATCAAATATGAGTGGAAGAAAGGGAAGAACTAGACCAAATGTACCTTTCCAATGTTGAAGATGGATCAATGATCACCCAATATGGTATTATGGAAATAGCACAATTGGTACCGGATTTTGTCAATTCTCACACCTACACAATAAAGCTTATGGAGTAGCTTGGTGAGGATAGTGGCACAAAATTTGATGCAATTGTTAGCAAGAGTCAATAATGTTGAAAAAGATTCACAAATTCGCAAATGCAACAAGTAGACCAATAGCAAGTGGGTGGCACACGGAAACACACACACACAGATAGATAGATGGGGTCGTGCAACCAAAGAAATGAGCTCAAAATGTGATATCCACGGAAAATGCTCGTGTTGCACAACTCTAGAGAGACGCTAGCACGATTGCACTATTGGGCGTGATACGAACTTGTGCACAACCTATAGAAACAAAACGTGTCGACTTCTATCCCAAGTATGCTATGTATGTATGGTTCCCGGTGTCTTGCACACAATGATCCAAGATGATCAAAGATGGTGTATGATATGCAATGTGGCGTGATGCTATGGCTATTGCTTACAAGCTCTTTGCTTTCTTTTTCTCTTTGCTTAAAAGCTTTTTGCACTCTTTTTTTTTTGATATGGCCACTATGCGAAATGCTCAAACCAATATAGCAATTTTGTATATGCGGGAACAATTGATGACACAAGAGATGATACGATGATATATGCACGCTATGAAAGCTATGCGGCGTATGTATCACTAAAGTGCACAAGTAGCGTTGCCCGACAATACTCAAACGGCTAGTCTCGGTAGGCAAGTGACGCAAAATTGGCTCGGGGGTTAACAATGCAATGGCAAGGAGAATGTACAATGATGTCGTCGAATTTACCGTCGGTGGGTTCTCGTTTGTAAGCAAGGACGGATGATGATGAAGTGGACAATGGCGATGTCGAGTCCGTGGCGATGATGAGAGGCGGTGATGTCGATGTCGAACCGTTCCTAGTTAGCCGAAACACCGTAGGAAACGGAAAAACCGCGAACTCAAAATCTCAAACGGCAAATGTCAAATGGTGGTAGCGGAATTAATGCGGTGGTGGTTTCGGAGTTGGCAATGTGGAAGTGGAGTTGAAGTCACCGTCCCTAAGTAGCCGAAACACCTTAGGAGACACAAATCACAACTCAAACAACCTCAAATGCAACGGGATCAAAATGGGTTAGGTTGCGGAAGTCGGTGGTGGTATTGCGGAAGTTATGGTGGAAGGCCTAGGCAAACTTGCCAAATTCTCAAAATTTTTATGGAGTGAAATGGTGTTGGAAGTATTTTTATGTGATGGGGGGTGTCAATAGCTACAAAACGAGCTAAAGAACGTCAAAATCGGACTCCGGATTAATTAGTTATGGCCGAAACGGTGAAACACGGGAGGCTGATGCTACAGGGGCCGGATGTCCGGGGTCCAGGCCGGAAATCCGGGGCTGTATGTCCAGAAACTTGCGCGATTTTGCGCTTCAGGAGCCGGATGTCCGGTCGGGGACCCGGATGTCCGGCCCGATGGCCCGGATGTCCGGACGGTGGCCCGGATGTCCGGCTCGACGATTCCAGATCTCGTTTGGGGCGGAAATTTTCGAATTGGGGGCGGAAATAGATGATTCCAAGGTCAAAATTGGGCGAATTTTGTGGATGGAAAGTGGGGAAAAGATGGGGGAAAGCTAGATCCACTCGAAACCAAGCAAATCCATGGATCAAAATCAACAAAACATCATCAAACCAACAAATCACAAAAAAATTGGTATGGCTATTTTTGTGGGGATTTTCGAAATTGGGCAACAACAACAAAATTGTGGCTAGAAAGTGGAGGGGAAGAACTCCAAAGTGTGAATCAACGTGGCTCTGATCCAAGATGATGTAGGGTGGAACCCTAGATGACGATCTTTTCACACTTGGAAGGGGAAAAGGAGCAAATCCAAGAAGAACACAAGAACAAACACTCAATCAATAAGATCCAATCACACATGTGCTAGATCCACATACACAAAGGGGATACACGGGTCCAAATCCAACACAAGAGATACATAGGGTAGCTAGTTCATCCCGATCCGGAGGGGAGTCGAGGTCTTGATATCGGGAGGTGGATCTTCCCTTTCGGGGTCTTGAACTCCAATGGAGTGTCTCTCTCTCTCTCTCCCTCAAGAGGAGTGGTAGGAGCGAAGCTCAACTAAGATGAGCTATCATATTTGCTAACCCTAGCTAGGAGGAGGAGGAGGTCTATATATAGTGCTAGTATAAGTTGGGGCGAGATGAAGGGGTACACGGGCCGTAGGCCCATTACACAGTGCGCAGACTGGGCCGGATGTCCGGGCCTTCGAGGAGGTGCCGGATATCCGGGGCATGGGGCCGGATGTCCGGCTGTCGGGGTCCGGTTTCTGTAGTCTTCGGTCGATGGAGCCGGATTTCTGGGCGATGGGCCGGATGTCCGGGCTGGGCCGGATGTCCGGGGCCTGGAGCTTCCCTGCGGTTGAGCTGCTGCTGCTGGTGGAGTCACCAGGGGCCGGATGTCCGGGCCATGGGCCGGATGTCCGAGTCCTGTAGACATTCTTCGGTTCCTCTCGTCGTGCTCCTTCGTCCGTGTACTTGAGGACTTGTCCATGATCTCGAGCATCTCCATGGTCATCTCCTCGGTTCCTGAGCACATGTAGAGTCTTTGCATTAGGTAGCAACCATGTCTCGCATGAATGGAAATGGGGAGCATTTCGGAGCGGGTTCACCTTGTGTCTAATGGCACGTGGTCGAGCTCTCGTCGTATCTCCACTTGGGGCTTGGGGAGTAGTCGTGGTGTACATGGGGATGACCGTAGGATGCTCCGCATCAACTTGCTTGAATTTTGTGCCACTTGTCCTAACCAAGCCACCCGATAAGCTTTACCTTGTAGGTGTGAGTGAACAAGTCCGGTACCAATTCCACTATTCTCTCAATTCACATTGAGTGACGCGGGATACATCCTCAACTTTGGGAAAAGGTAGCTTGGTATTGTTTATCTCATTTCCTACTCACATTTGCTCGAGTCTTGTGATGGATAGGCAAAGCACATCTACTTCGGTCTACAACCACAACGACGAGTTTGATGCCATGAAGAACCACTTCGACACCAAGATGGATGCTCAAATGGAGGAGCTCAAAGCCCTCATCAAGTCCGCCAAGAGGTCTTCCTCATCTTCGAGAAGACGCTTAAGTGCACATGCTTCCGAGCTACCATCTCTGGCAAGATCACATCGGCATCGACACCATCACCGACATGAACGTGAAGGTCAAGAGCTCAACACCAACCACTACTCTACGACTTCACCATCTACCTTGGCATCATCGCCAAGCGACTTCAAGGCATCTTCGCCTTTGGACATGCGACATCTTCGTCGATAAGCACCTCAAGATTACGCTCAAGAGAAGCTCCCCTAGCTCAAGTCCGCGACTTCCACGAGCTACTACGACTTTGACATCGACGATTAGATTCCTTTCTATAGGAGTCACGACCCCGAAGAGTACCTTGAGTGGGAACGCAAGATGGACAACTACCTCAAGCTACATCAAGTCCCCTCCGAAGATCAAGTGAAGTGCGCCACAAGTAACTTCCACGACTACGTGTCGACATGGTGGCTTCACACACCTTCGAAGAGCTTCAACATGAGTTGGCCCAAGACAAAGCAAGCAATGCGGCACGAGTTTTTGCCTACCACTTACACGGAACATCTTCTTCGCCAATTGGAGAACACCATCCAAGGATCCAAGTCCCTCGATGAGTACTTCATGGAGATGAAGTGATAGAGGCAAAGGTGTCCCGTCTTTCGATGAGATGGTGGCTATCGTTTTGATAGAAGTTGACTTTGGCTATCCGACTACGAATGTGCGATGACGTCGCGCCTTAGCAATCGCTAAACCAACTCCGAGAGGTTATTGACCACGCCGGAGCATGATCAACCTGACCACGAAGGTCTATTTCCTACATGCAAACGAAGAACAAGCAAGAAATTGAAATTGCAATCTGAATATTACGAATATAATAGGAAAGTTTTATTAATGAAAGTGGGGTTCTGTGACGTCTTGGTCTGGTCGTTGAACACAAAAGAAGTACGCGAAGTTGCAGCTATGGCGAACTTTTAATCTAAACAAAACCCAAGGTCTAAACGATGCCCTAAGGGCTGTATATATGGGGGAATAGGGGAGAATTTCGTGACCCCTTGGAGGAGGGGTCCGAAACCAACCCTAACTCCGTTTCCCCACACATACGGACTCTAAAAATTGCCTATACTAATGTATTTCGAAATTACATGGGCCTGGCCCAAAAATAAGGTGGCGCGGCACCTATATTAAGCTATGGACGAAATTTATGAAAGGGCATCTTGTATATTTCGTCCATGTCCTTGTACATCATCATGGTGGCGCCAAAGTGCTGAAAACTCCACCAGAAACTCCATTCTTGTTCCCCTTGCGTGCGCCATCCTCTCTATGCTTGATCATGCTCCAATGTTCATCCTTCTTGTCCATGCTAGGCCCTTCATTTGTAAGCAAAACAAACGTATCCAATTTAGGCAGCATCATATTCTCATGAACATTAGAATCGTTACTAAGAAACGAAAGTACCTGGTAATTTAATTGGCATGCGCGAGCTCTAGTAATTGGTCCCATATATGTAGCAGCAGGGGTTGTGGGTGTAACTGTGGTAGTGATGTCCTCATCATGAAGAAAGCCTTGCGACGAGCCGGTGTGGACGACCCCATTTGGATGAAGTTACACTTCATGATGGGATTGAACAACGACATCTCCAAGACTATCTTCCTCGATAATTACGAGTCTCTCGACGACATTTACATTGGTGCTCTCAAGGCGGAACAAGAACTTATGAAGGCCAAGGCTTCTCCACCCCAAGCACACTTCGCGACGACCAAGCTCCACGACAACGAGCATGAGGATAGTACCACCAAGATGTCCAAGCCCGACGAGCTCCAAGACGACGTTCCCAAGTTCGACTTCACCTCCATACCTCTTTGTGGCATTGACGATGCTGAGTCTACCACGATTCTTTTTGAAGACGATGCGGCGACGACTACGACTACGGAGCCAATCAACGACCAAGATTTGGAGGCGAGCGACAAGGTGGCGAGCAAGGATGATGCCTCCATCTTTGGAGGCGAGAGTGATGATGTGCCATCTTTGGCCTTCATCCATGGCGACGGTGACGAGATGGTTGAGTACGGAATTTTCACTTCGACCACGGCGGCGTATGATGATGACTTGAGTGACATGAGCACCCATATTGAGAGTGAGAGCGAGTTCACCACTAGCCCCATATATGATGAGTTGCCCCAATTCCTATGTGAGGAGAGCCAAAACCCCCACCACTTGAGTGAGATGAGTGACTCCACCATATGTGACTTTGAGTGCACCTACTTTGAGGGAGTGAGTGAGCCACCACAAGAGTTGCGAGAGGAAGTTGATAGGTCTTGTGAGGCCATTTTGAACTCTAATAACTTAACCTCTACCTCTATTGTGTCTTCTCATTTGGTGCTAGGTCCCATCTATGATGACGCGCTGACCCTTGACGACTTCGTCCTTCCTTTGGACAAGACGATGGCCATGGTGGAATGTGTTGCACCCCCACATGGTTCCATCAAGATGAAGATGATGACCACAATTTGGTCTTTACCACCTCACCTACACCACATGAGTGGAATGACAAAGGTAACATAGGTGAAGGTGATGAGCTAGTCCCACTAGTGGACATTGATTGCTTGCATGATGTTGATCCTCCTATTGACATGCTTCATGATAGTATGATTTCCCCATGCGATGATTTACCCATTTATGATGAGTTTGATGATTGCCATGTGGAGTCTATTAGTTGTGATGCCATGTTGCATAGGATTTCTTGTGTGAATTCTCTCGGTCACATCATGTTTGACAATCCGCTTGACTTGTCATATGCTATGCATGAGATCAACCATATCGCATCTTTGCAATCTCATCGTTGTAACTATGCATATGCCATTAAAATGAACCCAATTTGCACATATGGCATAGATGACAAGCCCATGGTAATTGGCATTTGTTTTTCTTGTGATGATATTGATATGCTCCCTTTGCATCATTGCCATCATATGCCATGCCATGACCACCTAGCTTCGAACATGCATTGTTTGCCATGTTGTCAATTTTCTCCATGTGATACTTCCAATATTGCTATTGAGGAGACCCCCATAGTTTCCTCATACATGTTAGGAGATTTTGATCCATCCCATCCATTGCATGATCCTAATATTTGTGTGCACCATATGCTTCCCATGAATAATGTTATTGTTATGCCATATATTTGCACGCTCAATTTATGTCCCCATCGTGTTATACATAACAACTATTCTTTCATGATGGATGACATGTTCATATACCATGCCTCAAATTTCTTTGAGCATTGCTTGTTTTGTGCTAACTCTCACGTGCACATACACATCATGATGGATGATGTGTACATTTACTATGCACACACTTTGTTCCGTTTGTGTCTTTCTTGTGTAGGTCATCACACATACTCGTCAACCTCGCAAGCGCACGAGTTGACGAAACGAGCTCTAGAGAGCAATGATGATTTGGGATCTCGTGGATTGTCATTCCCACCGCTGATTTCGTGCAAAGACTTCGCGCATTTCTTCTACCTTGCCCTCACATGGTTATGGGTTATTGTCCATTATATATCATTTGCCCATATTGATGTGTTCACTTTGCATGATATGCTCATTCCTATGCCTTACTATACACTTGTGACCCATGCTTTGCATTACACATGATCCATGATTCTACTACTTGGATGTGTATTTGCATGCTTGGTGGAGATACTAGTTGCTATTGCCATGTTTGCTTTGTTCCCCATGCTTATGATGATACCTTCATCTTGCTTTGTTTTCGTGCTTGCGATATGTCATGTGCATTGCCTATATCTACTATTATCTCACATGACATGATTGCCATGATTTCCTCTAGTGTGTTGCATCTTCGCTACACTAGTTTGCACGACATGATTTCTATGCTTGCCTATGTTGCATCACCGATGATTCATACTTGCTTGTTTCATGCGGTTGATGACATCCATTCACATGCCTTACACATGATTGATATTGCTTATTGTCATATATCTCCATATGTTGCCTCTCTCATGCTAGATGATTTGCCATGTATTGAGTGCAACAATGATTTTAGTCTTGCTAATGAGATTGCCCCCATAGCTTTCTCCCATATATTTGGAGCTTGTACCATCTTTCATGTGAAGTATGCTTATCTTCCTTCTTTGCACCATATGCCTAGTGCCATGAACATAAAGATTGTTGCATCATATTATTCATGCACTTTTGCTTCTAATGGTTATGTGCAAGAGAAGAGAACCATCATGATGGATGATGTGTTTACCTACCGTGCACATACGCTCTTTGCTTTGTTGTGTGTATGTGTAGGATCGTTCGACCCCATGTCAAATTCCACTTCATGAGAGTTGACCATTCGTGCTCTTGAGAGCGAGCCAAGTACACCTTCATCCACGATGCTTCTACATTGCACTTGCTTGTGTTTCTGCATTGTGAAGGACGCACAAGGACACACTTTCAAGGTGATATCATTCTCTTTTGAGAACCCCCAAACCATGAGCTCATATTGTGAATATTGCTACATGTGTTGCTTGCACCATGACACATATTGGTCATCTTGGATCACTTGCTTGCACCCATGTTAGAGATATTGTTTTCACTCATGATTTCCACATTGCCATGCTTCATGATATTTATGCCATGTGTGTTGCATCGGACATGATTCTACCATGCTATTCCCATATGTTTGATTGCAACAATGTCACTTCTTCACATATGCCATGTCAAATTGATTGCTACATGCTTGACTTGATTGCCTCACACATGATGAACAATTTCTCTTTCTATTGTGTTGAGTGCCACACTATCTTCACTACACCATATGCACATTATGCTTGGTTTGTCTTGCATTTGACCCATGTGTTTAGACATCTCATCTTCTTTGGTGTTGTGAATGATTCGTATGCATACCATAGACCATTTGTTGAGCGCTTGATGCATGCTTGCTATGACCTTGAGGTAGATGCTTGTTCTCTTGTCACACATATTGGCATCTCTACCTCCCATTTACATGCTTGTTTCCATGATGCCTTTGATTGTGCTCAATTGATATGCTTACATGACATGCCACTATCCTTTGTCACACCATATGATATGCATGATGAAGACACTTGTTGGGTGAATCACCACTTGAATGATTGATTTTGCACTAACGCTAACCACATTTGTTTTTCCAAGTGTTTGTTGTTCTTGCTCCTTTTGAAGGAATCACAAGACGGTGCGACATTGGAGTGTGCCCATTTCGAGCTTCAAGATGAAGAGTGTTTGGTGATCGTCCACTTCTACACGGCGACGACATCTCTTTCCCATGGTGATTTGGTTTTCGATCCGAGGACGGATCTTTTCCAAGGGGGAGGGGATGATGCGGAGCATCCTACGGACATCCCCATGTTAAGAGTCCGTTTGGCAAGTGACACGTGCAACATCTACTTGGCATACACAAAGGTGAATCATCTCCTTTACGCGTGTTCACTTGACCCCTTCGAGGATGGTGTACTACTTGACACTCCTCTCGTGTGCATGCATAGGTATTATCGGAGCTTCACGGACGACGAGAAGGAGTGCAAGTGCCCAGGTTCATCTACACCATCCGCGAGGGAAGCATGGAAGCGAAGACGGAAGAAACAGAGCTGCTGCAAGCTACAGCCACCGGACGTCCGGACGCCACCGGACATCCGGTACCTGACGCAGAGGACGCAGCCAGAAGAACTACTGCCGACGAACCCTACAACGGCCGGACGACCGATGAGACGCCGGACGTCCGACAACCTCCAGCGACCGAACGACCGACCGCGTCCAGAAATCCGGTGCCACCTGCCCAGAAGCAAATCATCGGAAGTCCGACGTCCTCCGGATGTCCGGTCCCTCGCGACCGACCGGACGACCAGTAACCACCGGACGTCCGGTGCCTGTCTGTGCGCAGCCGCGGGCCTTTGGCCTTGTATCTTTCTCCCACTTACCCCTTCGTGGCTTAGACTATAAATAGACCATCCCCTCCTCATTTCTAGGGTTAGCTAAGATTAGAACTACACATTGGAGCTTAGCTCATGTACCTCCCCTTGTGGGATTCCTCTTGAGGGAGAAGGATCTCATTAGATCATCAAGACCTCCTAAGGGAGAAGGATCTACCTAGATCATCAAGACCTCATCTCCTCTTGGATTTGGGATGAACTCTACCTTTGTATCTTTCCCTTTGTTGTTCATATACCTTGTGATCTTGTGTGGATTTGAGTCTAGTGGATGTGTGATTGGACTTGTTCTTGAGTGTTCCTCTTGTGATTTCTCCCAGTGTTCTTCGTGTTCTTTGTAGGATCCCCTCCAATTCGTGAAAGATTGTCAATTAGGGTTCAACCCTACATCAAGACGCTCAAGTGCAAAGACTCCCGATCTACCATCTTCGGCAAGGACACACCGGCATCGACACCGATAAGACCAGGACGCTCGAGTTCATCAAGGGCGTACCGCAAGAATGGAAGAGCAGCCTTCCGAGAGCATGTTGGCTTCTCTGCCAACCCCGTGCACACGGGCCTGTGACCCCCGTGCACACGGGACCCCATGCACACGGCCTTCTACACCCCGGTGCGCACGGGCTATCCAGAACCGCAACATCGATCCCAAGGTTGCAGCTTCATCAACGACGTTGGCATCTTCGACACGTGACTTCAAGGCATCTTCACCTTCGGATGTACGACATCTTTGCCTACTCCACGAGCTCAAGTCCACGACTTCCATGAGCTACTTTGACTTCGCCAACAACTACGAGTCCCTCGATGACATGTACTTTGGTGCTCTCAAGGCGAGAAGAGAACTCAAGAAGGCCAAGTCTACTCGACCCCGAGCACACTTCACGACGACCATGCTCCAAGACGGCGAGCATGAGGCTAGTACCACCGAGATGTCCAAGCCCGACGAGCTCCAAGACGACGCTCCAAAGTTTGACTTCACCGCCATCCCTCTTTGTGGCATTAACGATGCCGAGTCTACCACGACTCTTTTTGAAGACGGCACGTGATAGAGGCGAAGGTGTCCCGTCTTTCGATGAGATGGTGGCTATCGTTTTGGTGGAAGTCGACTTTCACGATCCGACTACGAACGTGCGACGACGTCGCGCCTTAGCAATCGCTAAACCAACTCCGAGAGGTTATTGACCACGCCGGAGCATGATCAACCTGACCACGAAGGTCTATTTCCTGCACGCAAACGAAGAACAAGCAAGAAACTAAGATTGCAATCTGGATATTGCGTATAAAAGAGGAAAGCTTTATTGATGAAGTGGGGTTCTGTGACGTCTTGGTCTGGTCGTGGAACACAAACGAAGGACGCGAAGTTGCAGCTATGGCGAACTTGTAATCTAAACAAAACCCAAATCTAAAACGATGCCCTAAGGGCTGTATATATGAGGGAATAGAAGGGGATTTCGTGGCCCCTTGGAGGAGGGGTCCGAAACCAGCCCTAACTCCGTTTCCCCACACACACGGACTCTAAAAATAGCCTAATAAGTGGTATTTCGAAATTACATGGGCCTGACCCAAAAATAAGGTGACGCAGCACCTATATTAGCCTATGGACGAAATTTATGAAGTGGCCTCTTGTATATTTCGTCCAAGCCTCCAAGCACTCCTTATGGTGGCTTCAAAGTGCGAAAATCACCACTGGAAACTCCGTTGTTCCTTCCCGTGCGCGCACCTTCTCCCCCATGCTTAATCCCGCTCCAATGGCCATCCTTCTTGTCCATGCTAGGTCCTTCATTCATAAGTAAAACAAAAGTATCTAATTTAGGCAGCATCATATGTTCATGAACATTAGAAGGATTTCCAAGAAACGAAAGTACCTGATAATTTAGTTGGCGTGCGCGGGCTCTAGTAATTGGTCCAATCTGTGTAGCTGGTGGGGATGTGGGTGTAACACTAGTAGGGATGTCCTCATCATCCTCCCCTTCTTGAACTGAAGTCGTCCTCGACGGAAGCTCATCATCCTCACCCACATAAGGCTTCAAATCTGCAATGTTAAAAGTGGGACTAACCCCAAAATCTGCAGGCAGCTCAAGTTTATATGCATTATCATTTATTTTCTCTAACACCTTGAAAGGACCATCAGCACGTGGCATTAGCTTCGACTTGCGCAATTCAGGAAACCTATCCTTACGCAAATGTAACCAAACAAGATCTCCAGGTGCAAAGACAACATGTTTTCTACCCTTATCTCCAGCAAGTTTATATTTAGCATTCATACGCTCAATGTTCTCCTTAGTTAACGCATGCATCTTCAATATCAATTCAGCATCTTTAATATCAACTTCAGTTTGTCCATCAGTTTGGGGGTGACATGTAGTACTAAAAAGCAGTTTAGTCCCCAATTTAGCCCATAAACATCTCCAAAAGTGGCTAAGAAATTTAACATCACGATCTGAAACAATTGTATTTGGCACACCATGCAAGCGAATAATTTCACGAAAGAACAAATCAGCAACATTAGCAGCATCATCACTTTTATGACAGGGTATAAAGTGTGCCATTTTCGAAAATCTATCCACGACAACAAATATGCTATCCCTCCCCTTCTTTGTTCGAGGTAAACCTAAAACAAAGTCCATAGATATATCCTCCCAAGGAACACTAGGTGCAGGCAAAGGCATATATAAACCATGAGGATTGAGTCGTGACTTAGCTTTTTGACATGTAGTGCAGCGAGCAACAAAACGCTCAACATCCCGTCTCATCTTTGGCCAAAAGAAATGTGTAGCAAGTACGTCCTCCGTCTTCTTCACGCCAAAGTGTCCCATTAAGCCCCCTCCTTGCGCCTCCTGTAACAACAAAAGACGAACGGAGCTAGCTGGAATGCATAGCTTGTTAGCACGAAACACAAATCCATCATTAATGACGAACTTGTTCCATGTTCTCCCTTCTTTACAATTCTGCAACACATCTTGAAATTCGGCATCATGGATATATTGATCTTTGATGGTCTCCAAACCAAATATTTTAAAGTCAAGTTGTGAAAGCATAGTATAACGACGAGACAATGCATCAGCAATAACATTTTCTTTACCCTTCTTGTGTTTAATGACATAAGGGAAAGTCTCATTGAATTCAACCCATTTAGCATGCCTACGGTTCAGTTTTGCTTGACTTTTAATATGTTTCAACGATTCATGATCAGAATGTATAACAAATTCTTTGGGCCATAAATAATGTTGCCATGTTTCCAAAGTCCGAACAAGAGCATATAATTCCTTATCATAAGTAGAATAATTCAGACTAGGCCCACTCAATTTTTCAGAAAAGTATGCAACAGGTTTACCATCTTGTAATAACACACCTCCTAATCCAATTCCACTAGCATCACATTCAAGCTCAAAAGTCTTATTAAAATCAGGAAGTTGGAGTAATGGAGCATGTGTTAACTTATCTTTCAATACCGTGAAGGCTTCTTCCTGTGCGGTACCCCAAATAAAAGGCAGATCCTTCTTTGTAAGCTCATTTAGAGGTGCAGCAATGGTGCTGAAATCCCTCACAAAACGCCTATAGAAACCACTGAGTCCAAGAAAACTCCTCACTTGTGTGACCATTTTGGGCTGCGGCCAACTCTCAATAGCTTCAATCTTGGCTTAATGAACTTCAATTCCCCGTGGAGTAACAACATAGCCAAGAAAAGAAACTCGGTCAGTGCAAAAGGTGCACTTCCCAAGGTTACCAAACAAACATGCATCACGTAGAGCGAGAAAAACAGCACGTAAATGTTCCAAATGTTCCTCCAAAGATCTACTATAAATCAGTATATCATCAAAATAGACTACCACAAATCGTCCAATGAAAGCACGTAAAACCTCATTCATTAATCTCATGAAAGTGCTAGGTGCATTAGTTAACCCAAAAGGCATGACTAACCACTCATATAATCCAAACTTAGTTTTAAATGTTGTTTTCCATTCATCTCCCAATTTCATACGAATTTGATGGTATCCACTACGCAAATCAACTTTGGAGAAAATTGTAGAGCCACTTAATTCATCAAGCATATCATCTAGCCTAGGAATAGGATGGCGATAACGAATAGTAATATTATTAATGCCTCTACAATCAACACACACACGTGATGTACCATCCTTTTTAGGCACTAGAATAATAGGAACAGCACAAGGACTAAGAGATTCACGTATATAACCTTTGTCGAGCAGCTCCTGTACTTGACGCATAATCTCCTTCGTCTCCTCTGGATTGGTACGGTATGGCGCACGGTTGGGCAGCGATGCACCGGGAATTAAGTCAATCTGATGCTCAATCCCTCGAATAGGTGGTAATCCCGGTGGCACGTCTTGTGGAAAGACGTCAGCAAACTCCTGCAAAATGTTAGTGACAGCAGGAGACAAAGAGGGAGGCATGTCCTCGAATGAAAATAATACATCTTTGCATACAAAAGCATAGCAAACAGATGTAGTGACATCCAAATCAGTAATATTAGATTTAGTGGCAAGTAAACAACCACTCTTCAGTTTTATTTCAGATATAACACTAGATGATTGTTTATGAGGCTTATTATGTTGCTCAAATTCCTTTGCCACAATCTGATTTTCACTCTCACTTTGCTTCTGTTTTGCTTTACTAGCTCGAGCAATGTCATCTTTCATAATATGTTCGGGCGACATAGGAAGCAAAGTTATATTTTTATCCTTATGAACAAGAGTATACTGATTTGTCCTACCATGGTGTACATAATTTTTATCAAATTGCCATGGTCTACCAAGTAAAACGGAGCATGCTTGCATGGGTACCACATCACAATCAACATGGCCGACGTTGTTGTTGTTGCTGAGTTATGACCGGTGCAGCTGGTGGTAGACGTGCAAGCACCTCATTGAACTTAGCGTCCAACTGCGTCTCGAACGTCTTCTCCAATCCATCTAGCTTCTCCATGGCCTCTCCAAGGCTAGTCACGAAGTCTTGTACCTGGTCAGCCATCATTTGCTAGAATTTATCATGGAGCTCCTTGTTGGTCATAACCTCCCATTCGACCTCGTCAGCTTGTGATCCTGGCATGGTTAGCAGTAATAGGAACACACAAGAATATGAACCTACAGACTACTAGGAAGTGGTGGTGGTGTGTCACAAATCCGTCAAGCAAATCTCAAATTCTTACCAGTTCTTACCCAGCAGCAGGTGGTGATTGGCAACCGGTGTAGTCAAAAACTCTCAAAGCTTGGATAGAGCGATTGCCAGGTGGTGTCAAACACACGACGTAGATATATGTGGAGCTGGGAAGGCTTAAACTATGGTAGCAAAAAGGGGTCAGCAATCAATTCAGAGATGCAAAGTTGAAAAAAACGCTCAACGACGGTACGATGCTGGTCCTAGGCTAGACCGTGCTAGAGACGCGAGCCTAAAACACCAACAAAATCACGACGTTACACGTAATCAAGGGAAGAGCACACTCTGATTTTTTTTTTGCGCTCTTTTTTTTTTTTTTTGCTCAGAAAATCACAATAATGGCGAGTGTCTCAAAACTCTTCCCAAAACGTATAAACAGGATAGGCACGAAAAAAAAATTGAGTAATTTTTTTTTCTGGAGCGATTCGAGGCTGCGACGACCAAAAATTGCGAAAAAAATTACTACGATGGCATGTGTCTCAAAACGCTCCGCAAGGCCTAAAATGATGATAGGGAAAAAATATTTTCACCCGCCAAAATTTTGTCCTAGAAAGTGCTCTGAAAAGCGTGCCAGACTCTTTTTTTTTTTTTGCGACACCTACTCAGGCAAGGAAACTCAAAAATAAAAACAAAGGGATCTCGAAATCAATCCGAATACCTAAGGAACTCGGATTAGAGGCGGATATGGGTGGTGATATATGGAGTCGGATTGGTAGTGGATATATGATGGTGTATATGGACTCGGATGAGAGGCGGATATATGATGATGTATAAGGACTCGGATTGGTGTGGCGGATCTGTGGTGGTGGTATATGGACTCAGATTGGTGGCGGATCTGTGGTGGAGGTATATGGCAGCGATGAAGAAGATGCGGTGGCGGCGTGACAATCTGTGACTAGAACTCGAAACTCTAAAAGACTAGACGCTAAGACCAGCAACTCGACACGACGATGCACCCGCAATTTCAACAAAGCAAAACACTGAAAAGACTATGCAAAGGCTCAGATTGGTTCGGATATGATGATCTAACCCTAATTTTTTTGTGTGGCTTTTTCGTGGACAGTAGGTATGAAGAACAGATGCAATCTATACTACGAAAGACTGGTAAATCTCACCGAGCAACCTGTAAATCTGATACCACTTGATAGAGGCGAAGGTGTCCCGTCTTTCGATGAGATGGTGGCTATCGTTTTGGTGGAAGTCGACTTTCACGATCCGACTACGAACGTGCGACGACGTCGCGCCTTAGCAATCGCTAAACCAACTCCGAGAGGTTATTGACCACGCCGGAGCACGATCAACCTGACCACGAAGGTCTATTTCCTGCACGCAAACGAAGAACAAGCAAGAAAATAAGATTGCAATCTGGATATTGCGTATAAAAAGAGGAAAGCTTTATTGATGAAGTGGGGTTCTGTGACGTCTTGGTCTGGTCGTGGAACACAAACGAAGGACGCGAAGTTGCAGCTATGGCGAACTTGTAATCTAAACAAAACCCAAATCTAAAATGATGCCCTAAGGGCTGTATATATGAGGGAATAGAAGGGGATTTCGTGGCCCCTTGGAGGAGGGGTCCGAAACCAGCCCTAACTCCGTTTCCCCACACACACGGACTCTAAAAATAGCCTAATAAGTGGTATTTCGAAATTACATGGGCTTGGCCCAAAAATAAGGTGACGCAGCACCTATATTAGCCTATGGACGAAATTTATGAAGTGGCCTCTTGTATATTTCGTCCAAGCCTCCAAGCACTCCTTATGGTGGCTTCAAAGTGCGAAAATCACCACTGGAAACTCCGTTATTCCTTCCCGTGCGCGCACCTTCTCCCCCATGCTTAATCCCGCTCCAATGGCCATCCTTCTTGTCCATGCTAGGTCCTTCATTCATAAGTAAAATAAAAGTATCTAATTTAGGCAGCATCATATGTTCATGAACATTAGAAGGATTTCCAAGAAACGAAAGTACCTGATAATTTAGTTGGCGTGCGCGGGCTCTAGTAATTGGTCCAATCTGTGTAGCTGGTGGGGATGTGGGTGTAACACTAGTAGGGATGTCCTCATCAGCATGGCAACGACTACGACTACGACTACGGAGCAAGTCAAGGATCAAGATTTGGAGGCGAGCGACAAGATGGCGAGCAAGGATGATGCTTCCATCTTTGGAGGCGAGAGTGAGATGATCGAGCATGGGATTTTCCCTTCGGTCATGGAGGTGAGTGATGATGTGCCATCTTCGGCCTTCATCCACGGCGACGACGACGAGACGGTTGAGCATGGGATTTTCCCTTCGACCAAGGAGGCGTATGGTGATGAGTTGAGCGACTTGCGCATCCATATTGAGAGTGAGAGTGACTTCACCACTAGCCCCACATATGATGAGATGCACCAATTCCCATGTGAGGAGAGCCACCAGCACCACCACTAGAGTGATTTGAGTGACTCCACCATATGTGACATTGAGTGCACCTATTTTGAGGGAGTGAGTGAGCCACCACATAGAGAGAGTGAGGTAGTTGATAGGTCTTGTGAGGCCATTTCGATTTCTAACGACTTAACCTCTACCCATATTATGTCTTCTCATTTGGTGCTAGGTCCCATATACGATGACGCCTCGATCCTCGACGACTACGTCCTTCCTTTGGACAAGACGATGGCCATGGTGGAATATGACGCACCCCCCACATGGTTCCATCACGATGATGATGGCCACGAGTTGGTTCATGCCACCTCACCTACACTACTTGAGTGGAATGACAAAGGTAACATAGGTGAAGGTGATGCTCTTGTCCCACTAGTGGACATTGATTGCTTGCATGATGTCGATCCTCCTATTAACATGCTTCATTCTAGTGCGACTTCCTCATGCAATGATTTACCCATTTATGATGAGTTTGATGATTGCCATGCGGAGTCTATTAGTTGTGATGCCATGTTACATAGGATATCTTGTGATAATTCTCTCAGTCACATCATGTTTACAACCCCTCTTGACTTGTCATATGCTATGCATGAGATAACCCATATGTCACATTTGCAATCTCATCGTAGTAACTATGCATATGCTATTAAAATAAACCCAATTTGGACATATGGCATAGATGACAAGCCCATGGTTATTGGCATTTGTTTCTCTTGTGATGATATTGATATGCTCCCTTTGCATCATTTCCATCATATGCCATGCCATGACCACCTAGCTTCGGACATGGATTGTTTGTCCTGTTGTTCCACTTCTCCATATTATGCTTCCGCTATTGCTCATGAGGAGACCCCCATAGTTTCCTCATACATTTTAGGAGATTTTGACCCATCCTATGAATTGCATGATCCCAATAATTGTGTGCACCATATGCATCCCATGAATACTTGCATGCTCAATTTATGTCCCCATCGTGTTATACATTACAATTATTCTCTCATGATGGATGACATGTTCATATACCATGCCTCAAATTTCTTTGAGCATTGCTTATCTTGTGCTAACTCTCTCATGCACATACACATCATGATGGATGATGTGTACATTTACCACACACACACTTTGTTTCATTTGTGTCTTTCTTGTGTAGGTACCCTTGACTCCTCGTCAACCTCGCAAGCACACGAGTTGAAGAAACGAGCTCTAAAGAGCAATGAAGACGTGCGCCACCATGGAGTGATTACCCTCTACTCATCGCGCAATGACTTCGCGCATTTCTTCTACATGGCCCTCGCATGGTTATGGGTTATTGTCCATTAGATATTCTATGCCCATCTTGCCATGTCACTTTGCATGATATGCTCATTTCCATTTGGATGACATGCTTTGGTGACCCATGCTTGCATTACACATGATCCATGATTCTACTACTTGTATGTGTGTTTGCATGCTTGGTGGAGATATCACTTGTTATTGCCATGTTTGCTATGTACCCCATGCCTATGATGATACTTTGATCTTGCCTTGTTTTCGTGCTTGTGATATGTCATGCGCATTTGTTATGCCTATTATTTGCTCACATGACATGATTGCCATGATTTCCTCTAGTGTGTTGCATCTTCGCTCCACTAGTTTGCATGACATGATTACTATGATTGCTTGCCATGTTGCATCACTGATGATTAATACTTGCTCATTTCATGCGGTTGATGGTATCCATTTCCATGCTTTTCACATGATTGATATTGCATATTGTCATATGTCTCCATATGTTGACTCTCTCATGCTAGATTTTCCATGTATTGAGTGCAACAATACTTTTAGTCTTGCTAATGAGATTTCCCCCATAGCTTTCTCCCATATACTCGGAGCTTTTGACATATTTCATGTGAAGCATGCTTGTCTTCCTTCTTTGCACCATATGCCTAGTGCCATGAATTTATCCATTATTACATCATATCATTCATGCACTTTTGCAGGTTATGTGCAAAAGAAGAGAACCATCATGATGGATGATGTGTTTATCTACCATGCACATACGTTGTTTGCTTTGTTGTGTGCATGTGTAGGATCGTTCGACTCCATGTCAACTTCCACTTCACGCGAGTTGACCATCCGAGCTCTTGAGAGCGAGCCACCTTCGACCAATGCGCTTCTACAACGTATTTCCTACCACTCCGGCATTGTGAAGGATGCACAAGGGCACGCTTTTGAGGTGACATCCTTCTTTAGCATGGATATTGTGGATCATACTTCATGTGTTGCTTTCACCATGACACATTGCACACATGTTAGAGATATTGCTTTCACTCATGATTGCCACATTGCCATGTGATGCGGAGCATCCTTCGATCATCCCCATGGATACCTCACCAACTCACCAAGCACCAAGTGGACCTAGGACAAGAGCTCGCGCACGTGCAATCGAGAACGAGGTGAACTCACTCCTTTACAAATTTCATATGGATATGGATGGAACTTGGATGCTACCTCACAAAGGAACTCTATGTATCATTAGGAATGATGGAGTCGATCGTCAAGAGGCTAAGGACCATCACCAAGGCCAAGAGGAACCACGCCAAGGCCACGAGGACGACGGAGGAGCAAATCTCGAAGAGGACAGCGCCTCCCAGGCGACCCCGTGCCCACGGGCCACCAGGACCCCGTGCGCACGGGATACGGCAAAACTACTGGACACCCCGTGTCCACGGGCTCCCCGGACCCCATGCGCACGGGCCTCGCCGCTGTAGCACCCCGTGCGCACGGGCGTGTACCGTGCACATGGGACCCCGTGCGCACGGGGCCTACTTAGCCCGTGCGCACGGCCCCTCCCAGCGAGCTGGCTGTGTGTGGCTGTTTTACCCCACTTCGTCCCTTACCTCCCACCTACTATATATTCCGAGGATAGACCATTTGTTAGGGTTAGCAAAGTGTATTGAGATATTCATAGAGGGCTTTGCTCATCTACCACTCCTCTTGGAGATCAAGACCTCCTAGAGAGAAGATCCCCTAGTGGATTCAAGGCCCCTTCTAGGGAAGGATCCCCATCATAGGATCATCAAGACCTCACCTCCTTTGGAGTGGGAAGAACCTTACCTTTGTGCTATTTTCCTTTGATTGTCTATGTATGCTTGTGGATCTATGTATGCTACTCTAGTGGATGTGTGATTTGGGTTTGTTTGAGTGATTTCTCTTTTATGTTCTTGTGAGTTCATCCCTCTTACACTCCAAGTGTGAAAAGATCTTCACTTAGGGTCTCCACCCTACGACATCTTAGTATCATGAGCCACGTTGATTCACACCTTGGAGTCCCTACTCCCCACTTTCTAGCCTGATTTTGCTTTGTTTTGTCCCAATTTCGAAAATCCCCACAAAAATAGCCATACCAATTTTTTTTGCTTTTGTTAGATCTTGTGAGATTTTGTTGATTTGGTCCACAAATTTCGTGTTTGGCAACTGGATCTACCCCTTTCCCACCACCCCCATCTTTCCCATCACCAATTTCCCCGGAATTTTGCAATTTTGCCACGGATCTCGCGCTGTTCATTCGCAGCCGCCGACCCCGTGCGCACGGGCCCCAGATACCCCGTGCACACGGGCCCAACTGACCCCGTGCGCACGGCCTCACCAGAGAGCAGATACATCCTATTTTAGTCCAGTTTTGATACACACTTGCAACACTTTAGTCTTCCGCACTAACACACGTGTTTCTTTGAGATTTTGAGTTGCGGTTGCCGCGTCCTAAGGTGTTTCGGCTACATAGGGACGGTTCTACATAATCATCACCGCTATTCATCATCACCCCGACCTCAACTTCGACATCGACCACTTCATTTCATACCAACCGTAATCACGGACGGTAACCTCGACGACATCTTGTACTTACCCTTGCCATTGTATTGATAGCCTTGAGCCATTTTGCGTCACTTACCCATCAAGACTAGCAAGTTGAGAATTGTCGGGCCACGTATTGTGCACCATAGTGATATGCCTACTCCGCATAGCTACATTTAGCGTGCATTTATCTTGCTATCATCATCGTGCCATAAGTCTCTCCCGTGCATATCTTACTTACTTGTCTTAGATATCGGCTCTTGTGGCATAGTAAAAAAAACAGAAAAAGCTTTTAAGCAAAAGAGAAGAAACAAAGAGCTTGTAAGCAATAGCATTGAGCCTTTTTGCATAGTACATCATATTGGACCATACATACATATCATACTTGGGATTGAAGACAAGCATTTTGCTCTCTTAGGTTGGTGCACAAACGTATCTAGCCCATTTGAGCAATCGAGCTAGTGTCTCTCTAGCATCCGTGCAACAAGAGCATTTTCCGTGGTTCCACATTTTGAGCTCGTTCCTTGGTTGTGCGGATCCCATTCATCTTCGTGTGTGTGTGTTTCCAAGTGTTCTACTAGGGTGTTGATCTATTTTTCTTACTTGCAATTTGTGAATCTTCTCAACATTTTCGATATCTTGACTAACACTTGCTTGAATTTTGTGCCACTCATCCTAACCAAGCTACTCCATAAGCCTTACTTTGTAGGTGTGAGAAACAAACCCGGTACCAATTCTACTATTGTTGCATTATATTGAGTGATACTTGATACATCCTCAATCATCGGAAAAGGTAACTTTGGTATTGTTCTCTCATTTCCTACTCACCACCACTTGACTATGATGGATAGGCCAAGTACATCAGAGAACCCACTCTTTGAAGAGCACGAGGAGATGCACGACTACGTCACCAAGGGTCATCTCTTCGGCGTCCAACGAGCGCTACACCAAGAAAGTGAAGCTTTGGGAGATCGCATCGAGCAACTCGCCACCGACTTGCGCCACTCCGAAACACGAACAAGGGACTACTTCGACGCCAAGCTTTCATCTCAAATGGAGGAATTGCGAGACATCATGGCCAACCGCGCGTCTTCCTCTTCCTCTTCAAGACGGCGTCACTCAAGTCGACACTCTTCGGATTCTTCTTCACGCTCAAGTCCATCTCAAGCACGTTCTCATCGACGCAACAATCATGACGATCATCAAGCTCCACAAAATCCATTCCATGGCAATGGGCTACAAGACCGACTTCAAACACGAGAACATCAAGCGCGCCAAGGCCAAGCACCATCACGTCCAAGACAAAATGACCAAGACGGCAATGCCCTCCGGCAAGAACTACTACGCCGAGAAGAGCAAGCACTTGAAGCGCAACGTGCTTTTCAAGAAGCAACTCATGCCGTGAACGAGCGCAATCGTCGTGTGCGTGAACAAGAAGAAGCGCTATGACATGAACAACGAGACAAAGAAGCTCACCTTGAGGAGCGCCAAGAAACAAGAAATCGAGCTCAGATTCCACCTCCAAGACCACCACGCCAAGAAAATTGAGCGGGGCATGAGGATGACGAGCCACCACCACGGCAAGATCGACCTCACAAACAACGACATGATGAGGAACAACGTTTCGGGAAGCTCAAGTTCACCATGCCCAAGATCCACGGCGGCAACGATCCCGAAGAATATCTCTCATGGGCATTGAAGGTCGACAAGATATTTCGTCTTCACAACTACGACGAAGAAAAGAAGATCGCCATGGCATCTCTCGAGTTCCAAGACTATATTCTCATTTGGTGGGAGCAAGTGATCGCAAGACGTCAAGAGAAGGGCGAGCCACCCATCGCGACTTGGGATCAAATGAAAGATGTCATGAGAGCTCGTTTTGTGCCTACATATTACAACCGCGACCTCTTCAAGAAACTCCAACTCCTCAAGCAAGGAACCAAGTTGGTTGAAGAATACTATCAAGAAATGGAAGTTTCCATGATACGAGCCAATGTCACGGAAGATGATGAACAAACTATGGCGCGTTTCTTGAATGGCCTCAACCATCCCATCAAGAAGATAGCGGACTTCCAACCGTACTCCAACCTCCTCGAGCTAGTGCACCAAGCGACCAAGGCAGAGCGACAAGTGCAAGAGGACTACAAGTACTCCAAGTACTCTTCCAAGACCTACGGTTCATACACTCAAGCTTCAACGACTACGACCACTCCTTCCATGACTCGAGCTACCACAAGTACCGGCGACAAGTCAAGCTCCAAGCAACCTTCGACATCTTCGAGTTGTCTTTCTACTACTACAAGCAGCTCCAAGCAAAAGCCTTCGTCCTCGACACCTCCTACGGATGCCAACAAGACAAGTGACATCAAGTGCTTCACTTGCAAGTGCCGAGGCCACAAGTCTTTTGAGTGTCCAACTTGACGAACAATGATCCTCAACGACGACGGCACCTACGACTCAATGAGCGAAGATGAAATGGAAGCCCTCGAGCACGTGGCTATGCACCGACAAGTGAATGAAGATGAAGACGCACACATATATTGCGACAATGATGCGAGCCCCGCTCTTGTTATGTCCAAGGTCTTGACACTTCAACAACATCAAGACGAGGACCAACGTTGCCACATCTTCCATACCAAAGCGGGTATCCAAGGACGTTCCGTCAAGGTCATCATCGATGACGGAAGTTGCCACAATTTGGCAAGTGAAGAATTATGCTCCAAGCTACAATTGGTCAAGAAGAAGCACCCTCGCCCCTACAAGGTCCAATGGCTTAGCAACTCCGGCACAATTCAAGTGGAGCACACCGTCCAAGTATCCTTCAAGATCGGCGCCTACGAAGATACCTTGGAGTGTGATGTGGTTCCCATGTCCGTATGCCACCTCCTACTTGGGCGACCTTGGCAATTCGATCGCGGCGTCATCCACAACGGACGGACCAACCACTATAGTTTCAAGATGAAGGGCAAGGAATTTGTTCTTCGACCAATGTCTCCAAGTCAAGTCGTCGCCGACACTCAAGCATCGGGCCATCGTGGAGCGACTAGTGAGAGAGAGAGAACCACCACAAAGAGAGTGAGCGCCACAAGCCAAAATTGAGTGACTCCACGATGAGCGACAAGAAAAACTTAGTTCTACTAGCCACCAAAAGAGATTTGAGGGATGTGAGTGAGAGCCCATCAAGTGTTGTTCACTTTGTGCTTTTATGCAAAGGTGAAGCTGAGCGGACTAATACTTCACAACTTGTTCGTCTAGTGTTGTCTCATCTCTTGCAGGAATACAAGGACGTGTTTCCCGATGAGCTACCTCCCGGACTACCTCCTCTACGCGGAATCGAACACCGCATCGACCTCATCCCTGGCGCACCTCTACCGAAAAAGGCACCATACCGCGTCAACCCCGACGAGACCAAATAAATCCAACAGCAAGTGCAACATCTCATGGAGAATGGGTATGTACGCGAGAGCTTGAGTCCATGTGCCGTTCCAGTAATTCTTGTGCCTCAGAAAGACGGTACCTATCGCATGTGTTCCGATTGCCGTCCCATAAATGCTATCACCGTTAGATATCGCCATCCCATTCCACGCCGCTTGATGAACTTAGTGGCGCCACCATTTTCTCAAAAATTGATCTTAAAAGTGGTTACTATCAAATACGCATGCAAGAAGGTGATGAATGGAAAACGGCTTTCAAAACCAAATTTAGCTTGTATGAATGGTTAGTCATGCCTATGGGCTTATCGCAAGCTCCTAGCACTTTTATGCGTGCGATGCATTATGTTCTTCGCAAATACATTGGCATTTGTGTTGTGGTCTATTTTGATGACATTCTTGTGTTTAGCGAAACTCTGGAGGATCATGTCAAGCACCTTAGGGACGTATTGCAAGTTCTTAGAGACGAGAGACTTTATGCTAACATGGCAAAATGCACTTTTGGTGTCGATAGGCTTGTCTTCTTGGGCTTTGTTGTCTCTTCTAAGGGTGTTGAAGTTGATGAGTCTAAAATTGATGCTATTAAAACTTGGCCACAACCAACCAACTTGCAACAAGTGCGTAGCTTCCTTGATCTAGCCGGATTTTACCGTCGCTTTGTTAAGGACTTTAGCACTATTGCTTCACCATTACATGCTTTGAGTAAGAAGAATGCTCCTTTTGTTTGGGGACCTTCCCAAGATACCGCATTTCATGAGCTTAAGAATTTGCTTACACATGCTCCAATTCTTGCCTTGCCAAACTTCGAGAAAACATTTGAAGTGCATTGCGACGCTAGTGGTAATGGCATAGGTGGTGTTTTAATGCAAGAAAAGCAACCCATTGCATATTTTAGTGAAAAGCTTTCCGGTGCTCAACTTAATTATCCCATCTATGACAAAGAGTTCTATGCTTTGGTGAGAGTCTTGCATGTTTGGGAGCATTATCTCCGACCTCGTGAATTTGTCATCCATACCGATCATGAAACACTGAAGTACCTAAAAGGTCAAACAAAATTGAATAAAAGGCATGCTAAATGGAGTGAATTTATTGAGTCCTTCCCTTACATCATCAAATATATCAAGGGAAAGGAGAATGTTGTAGCGGACGCTCTTTCATGCAAGTGCATGATAGTTACTCAACTTGAATTGAATGTTATTGGCTTTGAGCACATTAAAAATTTATATGAGCATGATGATTCTTTTACAACTCCTTATGCCAAATGTCTTGCTAACACTTATTGGGAGCGATATTATCTCAAGGATGGATACCTTATGCGTGCTAACAAACTTTGTGTTCCCAAGTCTTCTCTTCGTTTGTTGCTTTTGCAAGAGGCTCACGGCGGTGGACTTATGGGACATTTCGGTCGCGACAAGACCTTTGCCACGCTCTCCAACAAGTACTTTTGGCCCAAGATGTTTCGCGATGTCGCACGCTACACCAATCGATGCTCCACATGTCGCAAAGCTAAGTCACAAGCTCAATCTCATGGGTTACATATGCCACTTCCTATACCATATCATCCATGGGAAGACATTAGTATGGATTTTGTGCTTGGCTTGCCTAGAACAAAAAATGGAAAAGACTCGGTTTTTGTAGTTGTTGACCATTTCTCTAAAATGGCACATTTTATTCCATGTCACAAGAACGACGATGCTTCACATATTGCCAATTTGTTTTGTAGGGAAATCTTGCGAATTCATGGAATGCCCAAGACGATTGTATCGGACCGTGACGTCAAGTTCCTAAGCTACTTTTGGAAGACACTATGTGGCAAGCTCGGGATCAAGCTCCTCTTCACGTCGGCCTATCACCCACAAACCGATGGTCAAACGGAAGTCACCAACCGGACGCTCTCTACACTACTTCGCGTGTTGATCAAGAAGAACCTCACGGAATGGGAAGAGTGCCTACCGATCGCCGAGTACGCCTACAATCGAGCAAGACACTCTACCACGGGCAAGTCTCCCTTCGAAGTGGTCTATGGCTTCAACCCTTTGTCGCCATTGGACATCCTACTGCTACCACTACAAGAGCGAGCGAACTTGGACGCAAGCGCAAGAGCAACATACATCAAGAAGGTGCATGAAGACACAAGGCTCACAATCGAACGCCAAGTACAACGACTCGCCAATAAGCTCAACGCAAACAAGAATCCCATGGTGTTCAACCCCGGTGATCTCGTGTGGCTACACCTTCGCAAGGATCGCTTCCCCAACGAACTAAGTCAAAGCTTCTACCTTGCGCCGATGGGCCATTCAAGGTGCTAGCACGCATCAACGACAATGCATACAAGATCGACCTCCCGCGAGACAAGTACAACGTGAGTGACACCTTCAACGTCAAGGATCTATCCCCCTACCATGGTGATGAAGATATTGATCCGAGGGCGGATCTTTCCCAAGGGGGGGGAGATGATGCGGAGCATCCTTCGATCATCCCCATGGATACCTCACCAACTCACCAAGCACCAAGTGGACCTATGACAAGAGCTCGCGCACGTGCAATCGAGAACGAGGTGAACTCACTCCTTTACAACTTTCATATGGATATGGATGGAACTTGGATGCTACCTCACAAAGGAACTCTATGTATCATTAGGAATGATGGAGTCGACCGTCAAGAGGCTAAGGACCATCACCAAGGCCAAGAGGAACCACGCCAAGGCCACGAGGACGACGGAGGAGCAAATCCCGAAGAGGACAGCGCCTCCCAGGCGACCCCATGCCCACGGGCCACCAGGACCCCGTGCGCACGGGATACGGCAAAACTACTAGACACCCCGTGTCCACGGGCTCCCCGGACACCGTGCGCTCGGGCCTCGCCGCTGTAGCACCCCGTGCGCACGGGCCCCCTGGACCCCGTGCACACGGGCCTCGCCGCTGTAGAACCCCGTGCGCACGGGACCCCGTGCGCATGGGCCCCACTTACCCCGTGCGCACGGGCCACCCAGCGTGGTGGCTGACTTCTGCCTGTTTTGCCCCCACTTCGTCCCTTACCTCCCACCTACTATATATTCCGAGGATAGACCATTTGTTAGGGTTAGCAAAGTGTATTGAGATATTCATAGAGGGCTTTGCTCATCTACCACTCCTCTTGGAGATCAAGACCTCCTAGAGAGAAGATCCCCTAGTGGATTCAAGACCCCTTCTAGGGAAGGATCCCCATCATAGGATCATCAAGACCTCACCTCCTTTGGAGTGGGAAGAACCTTACCTTTGTGCTATTTTCCTTTGATTGTCTATGTATGCTTGTGGATCTATGTATGTTACTCTAGTGGATGTGTGATTTGGGTTTGTTTGAGTGATTTCTCTTTTGTGTTCTTGTGAGTTCATCCCTCTTACACTCCAAGTGTGAAAAGATCTTCACTTAGGGTCTCCACCCTACAACACCATGCCTCATGTCATATATGCCTTGTGTGTTGCATCGAACATGATTATCCCATGCTATTCCCATGTGTTTGATTGCAACAATGTCATTTCTTCACATATGCCATGTCCCATTGATTGCTACATGATTGACTTGATTGCCTCACACATGTTGAACAATTGCTCTTTCCATTGTGTTGAGTGCCACACTATCTTCACTACACCATGTGCACATTATGCTTGGCTTGTCTTACACTTGGGATTGCCTATTGCACATTTCACGCACTTGATGCCCCATGTGTTTGGACATATCATTTTCTTTGGTGTTGTGAATGAATCATATGCATACCATAGACCATTTGTTGAGCGCTTTGTGCATACTTGCTATGACCTTGAGGTAGATGCTTGTTCTCTTGTCACACATATTAGCATCTCTACCTCCCATTTACATTCTTGTTTCTGTGATGCATGTTATGCATGATGACGACACTTGTTCGGTGAATCACCACTTGAATGTTTGGTTTTGCACTAACGCTAACCACATTTGTTTTTCCAAGTGTTTGTTATCATTGCTCCTTTTGAAGGAATCACACGATGGTGCGACATTGGAGAGTGCCCATTACAATCTTCAAGATGATGAATGCTTGGTGATCGCCCACTTCTACACGGCGACACCATCTCTTTCCCATGGTGATTTGGTTTTCGATCCGAGGACGGATCTTTTCCAAGGGGGAGGGGATGATGCGGAGCATCCTACGGACATCACCATGTCAAGAGTCCGTTTGGCAAGTGACACGTGCCACACCTACGTCACATACATAAAGGTGAATCATCTCCTTTACACGTGTTCACTTGACCCCTTCGAGGATGGTATACAACTTGACACTCCTCTCGTGTGCATGCATAGATGCTATCGGAGCTTCACACATAGCGAGGATGACTCCATGCGGAAGAGAACGACTACACCATCCAATAGGGAAGCTTGGAAGCGGAGAAGGAACTGTCGAGAAGAAGGCCAAGTTCCACCAGCACCGACGGGTGTCCACGAGAAGACGACATACTGCGAGCTTCAGGATACCCCGTGCGCACGGGCCCTTAACCCCGTGCACACGGGACCCCCGTGCCCACGGTACAAGCCCGTGCGCATGGGCTAAGTCGTCATGCCGCTGGACACCCCGTGCGCACGGGCTCCACTTACCCCGTGCGCACCGGGCCTCCTGCGTGTGGCTGTTGGGCTTTGCCCATGTAATCCCTATTATGCCCCTGCTTACCTGATAAGGGGTGGCCCGATCTTCTCAGTGAGCTGATGGTGTCGATGATGAACTTGTTGGAAAACTTGTGAGACGCTCATGAACTCTCCGGCTGTTTCCCCGTTGCCAATGCGATGGATCTTCAACCCTATTGATATTCGCAACACCACACACTTGCGAACGTAGCCGCCGACCACGAAGCGGTTCTGCAATCTCCCAAATCCCAATGAAATGACAAATAGCACTTGACTTTCAGTAGCAAATACACCCTATCAAAATGAATTTGGTGTATATAAATATTCCTGATCGATGCAAAGAGGAATATGATTTCAGAGGAATGCTTAAAGCAATTCAATCTGGTAGAGGTTTAATCAAAATGTGGTCTAACCCTAAAAGCCACGACTTACAAGGGTATATAAAGACCCCTGGACGTCCAACCTAGTGTTGGGGTCGAAATCAACTATATCTCTAACTTTCCTAACTTAAACGACTCTATCTGAAAAACTGGTAGAAACAACCGCCATATTGTTTTGACGACTTCGACTCGGCCACCGCGAATCACGGGCTGCGGGTATACATTTTGGAAAGCAAACGACTCAAGCTTTCCAAATTGTATTTGCACGCCTTATTTGGAGCACGGACACGGATTCTGCACGTATATCAATTTCGGGCCTCCTGGCAGTTAATCCGAGTCTGGTTCTGATTTTCCTTCTTTTTATGTTGTGCACCTGCTTCCCTCTCCTCCCTCGTGCACTTGCTGATATTAGACATCGGTAGGCGTTCTTCTTGCTGCAATTCTTCATCTCCACATGCCAAGCTTGTCTTCTCTTCAAATCTGATCATATAAACATGCAAAGACTTAGGCAGTATAAAATTCTCATTAACACAAATGTCAGATTCAACTAAGAGTGAATTCACCTGTTGTTCTAGTAGTTTTGCACGTGCTCTTGTAATTGGTCCAATTCTCATTGGACTTATCGTGTGTAGCAACATCATCAATTGAAAAGGATGGTAAAGGACTAGGGATGTCGTCATCATCGTCCCTCCCTTGAAAAGGCGTCGACCTCGACGCGCAAGGTCTTCTCCATTATATGGCGTCAAATCAGCTAAGTTGAACGTATTACTCACGCCAAACTCTTCAGTGGGAAGATCAATTTTGTATGCATTATTGTTAATCTTGGCAAGCACTTTATATGGTCCATCACCTCTTGGCTTCAACTTGGACTTGCGCCGTTCAGGAAATCTATCTTTGCGAAAGTGTACCCACACCATGTCGCCCGGCTGAAACAGCACCTCCTTTCGCTTCTTATTAACACGATCAGCAGTGTACTTGCCCTTCTTTTCAATTGCTTCTTTAGTCTGCTCGTGTATCTTCCTTACAAAATCAGCCCTCTTGGATGCCTCCATGTTCACTCTCTCTTGAATTGGAAGGGGCAGCAAATCAAGAGGCGTAATGGGTTTAAAACCATAAACCACCTCAAATGGACAAAGCTGAGTTGTGGAATGCACTGCCCTGTTGATGTGGGGTGGAACCCTAATGGTGTCGATCTTTCATGATTGGAGCGGATCCCTCGAAGAACACGAAGAACATGGGGGAAACACGAGGGGAAACACGAGAGAAACACTCAAATCAACTCGATCCAATCACACATGCACTAGATCCACATACACATAGAGGGATACAAAGGTCCAAATCCAACAAGGGAGGATACACGGTAGCTAGTTCGTCCCTATCCGCGAAGGAGTCGAGGTCTTGATATCCGGAGTGGATCTTCTCACATGGATCTCATGGAGGTCTTGATCTCCATGGGAGAGGTACGGATGAGCAAAGCTCTATCTCAAAGAGCTATCTACTTTGCTAACCCTAAAACGGAGGTAGGAGACGAGTATTTATAGTCTAGGTGGACGAAGGGGTACATGGGCCTCGGTCCAGAGTCACTGCGCGCAGGCAGGCCGGAAGTTCCGGGCAGGTTCCGGGAAGGGTCCGGGCTATCCAGAGAGTTGGCACGGCGCGAGGAGGGGCTCGAGTCCGGGGGCCGGAAGGTCCGGGCGGGCCGGAAGTTCCGGGGGCTGGAAGTTCCGGGCGAGGGTCCGGGATGGACAGAGACTTTGCACGTCCTGGGGTCATCGGTTTCGCCAGGGGCCGGAAGTCCCGGGTGGGCCGGAAGTTCCGGGGGCCGGAGGTTCCGGGCTCTGGCTGGAAGTTTGGGGCTGGACAGAGAGTTTGCACTCCTGTCCCTTTCTTCTCCTTCAGCTCTCGGATCCTCGGGATGCTCGCTGTACCTGATCATACATAGTATCTCGGATTGAGGTAGCAACCATGTCTCGTTCACGTGTAAGGGAAGCTCAAGTAGGAGAGATGTCACCTCGGATTGAATAGCACGTGCACGAGATCTTGTCATGGGTCCACTTGGTGCTTGGGTAGGTGTGTAGTGTCCATGGGGATGACCGTGGGATGCTCCGCATCATCCCCCCCCCCCTTGGGAAAGATCCGACCTCGGATCGAAAACCTCATCACCATGGTAGGGAGAGAGATCGTGGACGTTGAAGATGTCGCTGACGTTGTACTTCTCGCGTGGTATGTCGATCTTGTATGCATTGTTGTTGTAGCGTGCAATCACCTTGAAGGGTTCTTCGGCTCGAGGGAGTATCATGGGTTTCTTGTTGTTGTTGATCTTGGTCGCGAGTCGTTGTACTTGGCGCTCGATGGTGTGCCTTGTATCTTCATGCATCTTCTTGAGATAGCTCGCTCGGGCACTCGCGTCCATGTTGATGCACTCTTATACTGGTAGCGGTAGAATGTCCAATGGGGATAATGGGTTGAATCCGTAGACGACCTCGAAGGGGGACTTGCCGGTAGTAGAGTGTTGCGCTCGATTGTAGGCGTACTCGGCGATGGGTAAGCATTCCTCCCACTCCTTGATGTTCCTCTTGATCAACACGCGGAGGAGAGTCGATAGCGTCCGGTTTGTGACCTCCGTTTGGCCGTCGGTTTGAGGATGGTATGCCGAAGAGAATAGGAGCTTGATGCCGAGCTTGGCGCATAGCGTCTTCCAAAAGTAGCTAAGGAACTTGACGTCGCGGTCTGACACAATAGTCTTTGGCACTCCATGTAGACGCAAGATTTCCCTACAAAAGAGATTTGCAACATGTGAAGCATCGTCTATCTTGTTGCATGGAATAAAATGTGCCATTTTCGAGAATCGGTCCACAACAACAAATACCAAATCTTTGCCATTGCGTGTTCTTGGCAAACCAAGCACAAAGTCCATACTAATATCTTCCCATGGTTGATATAGAATAGGAAGAGGTATATAAAGGCCATGAGATTGAGCTTTAGACTTAGCTTTGCGGCATGTAGAGCACCGGTTGGTATAGCGAGAAACGTCTCGAAACATCTTTGGCCAAAAGTAGTTCTTGGAGAGCGTAGCGAATTTCTTGTCGGGTCCAAAATGTCCCATGAGTCCTCCGCCATGAGCTTCTTGCAAAAGTAGCAAACGAAGAGAAGACTCGGGAATACAAAGTTTGTTAGCTCGCATAAGATAACCATCTTTCAAGTAATATTGCTCCCAAGTTTTATGAGGTAAACATTTGGCATAAGGAGATGCAAATGACGAATCCTGCTCATAAATTCTTTAATGTGCTCAAAGCCTATGACATTCAACTCAAGTTGAGTAACCAACATGCATTTGCGGGAGAGAGCGTCCGCCACAACATTTTCCTTACCTTTGATATACTTGATAACATAAGGAAATGACTCAATGAACTCACTCCACTAGGCATGACGCTTGTTCAATTTAGTTTGACTCTTAAGGTACTTAAGCGTTTCATGATCCGTATGGATGACAAATTCACGTGGACGGAGATAATGTTCCCACACATGCAAGACTCTCACTAAAGCATATAACTCTTTGTCATAGGAGGGGTAGTTAAGTTGCGCGCCGGAGAGCTTCTCACTAAAATAGGCAATGGGTCATTTCTCTTGGATTAACACACCACCAATATCATTACCACTAGCGTCACAATGCACTTCAAAAGTTTTCTCAAAGTTGGGTAATGCAAGTAAAGGAGCTTGTGTAAGCAAGTTCTTAAGCCCATGAAATGCGGCATCTTGAGATGGACCCCAAACAAATGGTGCATTCTTCTTACTAAATGCGTGCAATGGGGATGCAATGGTGCTAAAATCCTTCACAAAGCGACGATAAAATCCTGCTAAGCCAAGGAAACTACGCACTTGAAGCAAATTGGTTGGTTGTGGCCAATTCTTAATAGCATCAATTTTAGTTTCATCAACATGAACACCCTTAGATGAGACGACAAAACCCAAGAAGACAAGCTTATCAACACCAAAAGTGCATTTTTCCATGTTAGCATAAAGTCGCTCGTTTCGAAGAATTTGCAATACTTCTCTAAGGTGTTTGACATGATCTTCGAGAGTTCCACTAAACACGAGGATGTCATCAAAGTAAACCACAACACAAATGCCAATTAATTTGCGAAGAACATAGTGCATCACATGCATAAAAGCGCTAGGTGCTTGCGATAAGCCCATAGGCATGACTAACCATTCATACAAGCCAAATTTAGTTTTGAAAGCGGTTTTCCATTCATCACCTTCTTGCATGCGAATTTGATAATAGCCACTTTTAAGGTCCATTTTAGAGAAAATTGTGGCTCCACTAAGTTCATCTAGCATGTCATCTAGGCGTGGAATGGGATGGCAATATCGAACGGTGATAGCATTTATAGGACGGCAATCGGAACACATGCGATAGGAACCATCTTTCTTAGGCACGAGAATGACCGGAACGGCACAAGGGCTCAAGCTTTCGCGTACATACCCATTCTCCATGAGATGTTGCACTTGCCTTTGGATCTCTTTGGTTTCTTCGGGGTTGACGCGGTATGGTGCGTTGTTCGGTAGTGGTGCGCCGGGGATGAGGTCGATGCGGTGTTCGATTCCGCGGAGTGGAGGAAGTCCGGGTGGTAGCTCATCGGGAAACACGTCCGCGAATTCCTGCAATAAATGAGACAATACCAAAGGAAGATGTTGTGAAGTATTAGTCCGCACCACTTCATCTTTGCACACAAGTACAAAGTGAAGAACACTTGATGGGATCTCACTCACATCCCTCAAGTCTCTTTTGGTGGCTAAAAGAACTAGATCTCTTTTGGCACGCATCGTGGAGTCACTCATATTTGGCTTGTGGCTCTCACTCTCTTTTTGGTGGCTCACTCATTCACATTTCTCTCCACGATGGGTAGATGCTTGCTTGTCCGCGATGACTTGACTTGGTGTCATTGGTCGAAGTATGAACTCCTTGCCCTTGAGCTTGAAGCTATAGTGATTGGTCCGTCCGTTGTGAATGACGCCTCGGTCAAATTGCCACGGTCGTCCGAGTAGTAGGTGGCATACGGACATAGGAACCACATCAAACTCCAATGTATCTTCGTAGGCGCCGATCTTGAAGGAGACTTGGACGGTGTGCTCCACTCGAATGGTGCCGGAGTCGCTAAGCCATTGTACCTTGTAGGGGCGAGGGTGCTTCTTCTTGACCAATTGGAGCTTGGAACATAACTCATCACTTGCCAAGTTGTGGCAACTTCCGCCGTCGACGATTACCTTGATGGAACGCCCTTGAATTCCCGTTTTGGTATGGAAGATGTGGCAACGCTGGTCTTCAACTTGATGTTGTTGGAGTGTCAAGACCTTGGAGACAACAAGAGCGGGGCTTGAATCATTGTCGCAAAAGATTTGTGCATCTTCGTCTTCATTCACTTGGCGGTGCATGGCCACTTGTTCGATGGCGACCATTTCATCTTCACTCATCGAATCGTAGGTGCCGTCGGCGTTCATGATCATAGTGCGTCTTGTTGGACACTCGAAGGATTTGTGGCCTCGGCCTTTGCACGTAAAGCACTTGATGTCACTTGTTTTGTTGGTGGCATCCGAAGGAGTTGTTGATGACGAAGCTCTTGGCTTGGAGTTGCTTGTAGTAGGAGGAAGACGACTCGAAGATGTCGTTTGTTGCTTGGAGCTTGACTTGTCGCCGGTACTTGGTGTAGCTCGAGTCGTGGAAGGAGTTGTGGAAGTCGTTGAAGCTTGAGTGTATGAACCGTAGGTCTTGGAAGAGTACTTGGAGTACTTGTAGTCTTCTTGTACTTGTCGCTCCGCTTTGGTTGCTTGATGCACTAGCTCGAGGAGGTTGGAGTACGGTTGGAAGTCCGCAATTTTCTTGATTGGAAAGTTGAGGCCATTCAAGAAACGTGCCATTGTTTGTTCATCATCTTCCTTGACGTTGGCTCGTATCATTGCAATTTCCATCTCTTGGTAGTATGCTTCAACCGACTTGGTGCCTTGCTTGAGGAGTTGTAGTTTCTTGAAGAGGTCGCGGCTATAGTGTGTCGGCATAAAACGAGCTCGCATGACATCCTTCATTTGATCCCAAGTTGTGATGGGTGGTTCGCCTCTCTCTTGGCGCCGTTCGATCACTTGCTCCCACCAAATGAGAACATAGTCTTGGAACTCGAGAGATGCCATGGCAATCTTCTTTTCCTCGTTGTAGTTGTGAAGACGGAATATCTTGTCGACCTTCAACGCCCATGAAAGGTATTCTTCGGGATCATTTCCACCGGAGAATTTAGGCATGGTGAACTTGAGCTTGCCGTAGCGCTCCTCATTGCGTTGGCGGCGGTTGCGATGACGCTCGTGCCGTGGAGGTAGATCTTCTAGCTCATCTTCGGCATGTTCATCTTGATTGACTTGACGTGGTTGCCTTGGGATTCGTGCACAGTTCCGCATCTCTTGGCGCTCCTCAAGTCGTGCGGCTTCTTCTTGTTCGCGCACGCGGCGGTTGCGTTCGGCGACGTTGCGAGTTGATTCGCGTAGGGCACGTTGAGCTTCAAGCGCTTGCTCCTCACGACGTTGTCGTTCTTGGTGTAGGGCGTCGTCGTCTTGGTGCACTTGACGTTGGCGTTGTGGAACTTGATCTTGTTTCCCGTTGGCTTGTGCTTGTCGTTGTTGTCCTTCACGCTCTCCAAAGCGGTCTTGCAAACCATTGCCATGGAATGGGTTTCTTGAAGCTTGCCGGTCGTCATGTGCTTGGGGACGATGAGAGTGTGCTCGTGGAAGACTTGCATCCGAAGAAGTGTCCGAAGAGTGTCGGCTCGAATGGCGCCGTCTTGATCTTGATGATGATGAAGTGGAAGAATCACGGTGGAGCATCATGGTCCGGAACTCATCCATTTGCGATGATAGCTTGTCATCAAGGGTTTGTCGAAAGTCGGAGGCGAGTTGTTCGATGCGTTCGCCTAATGCTTCGCTCTCTTGATGTAATGCTCGTTGGACGCCAAATAGGTGAGCCTTGGTGACGTAGTCGTTCGTTGCGTCTTCTTGCTCATCGAAGAGGGGGTTGATAGAAGTGCTCGGCCTATCCATGATTCTCAAACAAGTGTTAGTGGAAGAAAGAAACGAACTAGACCAATGTACCTTATCCAATGTTGAAGATGGATCAATGACCACCCAATATGGTATTATGGAAATAGTGCAATTGGTACCGGATCGTGTCAAATCTCACACCTACACAAGTAAAGCTTTTGGAGGAGTTTGGTTAGGATAGTGGCACAAAATATCTGCAATTTGCAAGTAAGATATCAATAATGTTGAAAAAGATTCACCAGATTGCAAGTGTAACAAGTAGACCAATAGCTAAAACTGTCACACGGAAACACACGCACGGATAGACAAATGTGGTCGTGCAACCAAGGAACGAGCTCAAAATGTGGAATCCACGGAGAATGCTCTTGTTGCACAACACTAGAGAGACGCTAGCACGCTTGCTCAATAGGCGGATACGAACTTGTGCACAACCTATAAGAGACAAAACGTAATGATTTCTATCTCACTTATGCTATGTATGTATGATTCCCGGTGAACTTGTCACAAAGATCCAAGATGATCAAATATGCTATGTAATGTGGCGAAGCTATGTCTATTGCTTACAAGCTTGGTGCTCTTTCTCTTTTGCTTAAAAGCTTTCTTTCTTTTGCTCTTTTCCTTTTGGCCACTTATGCGAAATGCTCTCACGATGGTAGCAATGATGTATATGCGGGAACCCAAGTTGGCACAAGAGATGATATGAGTATATATGCACGCTATGATAGCTATGTCGAACGGTATCACTAATGTGCACAAGTAGCGTTGCCCGGCAATACTCAAATGGCTAGTCTCGTTGGAAAGCTACGCAAAAGATGGTCTCGGGGGTTTCACAATGCAATGGCAAGGGTATGAACAAGTTGTCGTCGATGTTACCGTCAGTGGGTTCTCGTTTGTAAGCAAGGACGGATGATGAGGAAGTGGACAATGTCGATGTCGAGTCCTTAGACGAGTGACGTGATGTAATGGTCGAGGACGTGATGCACGGTCTCCAGTACGTTAGCGGAGATGCCGTTGCACCGTGGTCGAAGATGACCAACTTGCGGAAACGAAAAAAGGCGGGAACAACTTTCTGTGAAGGCCGGAAGTTCTGGGCAGAGGCCAGAAGGTCCGGTGGCCGGAAGTTCCGGGGAGTGGCCGGAAGGTCCGGGCGGGGCCGGAAGTTCCGGGGGTCGGGATTTCGCCAAGAACAGAAAATTGCAGATCGGAAATTTGGGCGAAAAAGTTGCACGTAAAACCCAAATTGGAAGGGGAAAAAGAAAAATTGGGTGGAAGGGATGGTGGGAAAGCTAGATCTACGCGCTACACACGAAATCCATGGATCAATTTCAACAAAACATCATCAAAACCAACAAATCACAAAAATTTTGGGAGGGCTATTTTTGGTGGGGATTTTTGAATTAGGACAAAACAACAAAATCAGGCTAGAAAACGAAGAGGGAGACTCCAAAATCGTGATCAACGTGGCTCATGATACCAAGATGATGTAGGGTGGAACCCTAATGGTGTCGATCTTTCACGATTGGAGCGGACCCCGTGAAGAACACGAAGAACACGGGGGAAACACGAGGGGAAACACGAGAGAAACACTCAAATCAACTCGATCCAATCACACATGCACTAGATCCACATACACATAGAGGGATACAAAGGTCTTAATCCAACAAGTGAGGATACACGGTAGCTAGTTCGTCCCGATCCGCGAAGGAGTCCAGGTCTTGATATCCGGAGTGGATCTTCTCACATGGATCTCATGGAGGTCTTGATCTCCATGGGAGAGGTACGGATGAGCAAAGCTCTATCTCAAAGAGCTATCTACTTTGCTAACCCTAAAAAGGAGGTAGGGGACGAGTATTTATAGTCTAGGTGGACGAAGGGGTACATGGGCCTCGGCCCAGAGTCACTGCGCGCAGGCAGGCCGGAAGTTCCGGGCAGGGCCGGAGGTTCCGGAGGCCGGAAGTTCCGGGCAGGTTCCGGGAAGGGTCCGGGCTATCCAGAGAGTTGGCACGGCGCGAGGAGGGGCTGGAGTCCGGGGGCCGGAAGTTCCGGGGGCCGGAAGTTCCAGGCGAGGGTCCGGGCTGGTTCCGGGCTGGACAGAGACTTTGCACGTCCTGGGGTCGTCGGTTTCGCCAGGGGCCGGAAGTTCCGGGTGGGCCGGAAGTTCCGGGGGCCGGAGGTTCCGGGCTCTGGCCGGAAGTTCCGGGCTGGACAGAGAGTTTGCACTCCTGTCCCTTTCTTCTCCTTTAGCTCTCGGATCCTCGGGATGCTCGCTGTACCTGATCATACATAGTATCTCGGATTGAGGTAGCAACCATGTCTCATTCACGTGTAAGGGAAGCTCAAGTAGGAGAGATGTCACCTCGGATTGAATAGCATGTGCACGAGATTTTGTCATGGGTCCACTTGGTGCTTGGGTAGTTGGTGTAGTGTCCATGGGGATGACCGTGGGATGCTCCGCATCACCTGTTATATGCAAACTCCACATGCGGCAAACACTCTTCCCATACACGCAGGTTCTTCTTTATCATGGATCGCAACAACGTGGAGAGTGTGCGATTTACCACCTCCGTTTGACCATCTGTTTGGGGATGACAAGTAGTGCTGAATATTAACTTTGTCCCCAGCTTTCCCCAAAGTGTCTTCCAGAAGTAGCTCATAAACTTCATGTCACGATCAGAAACAATCGTCTTTGGTACTCCATGTAAGCGCACGATGTCCCTGAAAAACAAATTAGCAATGTGCGACGCATCGTCGCTTTTGTGGCAGGCAATAAAATGTGCCATCTTAGAAAACCGATCAACTACCACAAAACTTGAATCATGTCCTCTCCTGGTCCTAGGCAATCCTAACACAAAATCCATGCTTATGTCTTCCCATGGTGTAGTAGGAGCAGGGAGAGGACTATACAAACCGTGGCATTTCAGCTTGCACTGGTACAACGAGCTGCTATACAAACGGTTTTTAACCCCTTTCCGCGACGAAGTTTTAAACCGTCGCCTTACCTGTGTGTGCGATAGGGGGGGGGGGGGGGTCCTTCCCACATGACCCAGAAACCGTCGATGACAGGGCCTCCGGTCACACACGCGGGGCAAAAAGAGCTCATGTGCGACCGGGCGAGCCATCACAGACAATTATACTAGCCCAATCATTTCTGTTCGTATGTTCATCCCACACAGTGAATCTCAGAAAAACGTTTCCGTTCATATGTACATCACACACAATTTTTATGTGGAAACGTTTATGCAAGGTGGTCTAACACAAACATTTGTCGGGCAGAAGGCATGTGTGATTGTTCATTGATCCAACACGGCTACTTTCTAGAAACTGTGTGCGTTGTTTGAGGTCATCGCCCACGGTGTTGTCTGACAAACCGTCTGCAATTCAAAAACACAATAAGCAGGCTAATTGGCCTATTATTGATAATGCATTTAGTAATCAAATTGACATTTCATATCAAACAGACCATATGTTTCATAGCCGTATTACAGCAACCGGGATTTCATAGCTGAATTACATCAGAGTACAACATCACATAGCTTCAGCACTTAGTTACACCATATAGGCATATAGCTAGCTACGCAATTACACAACAGCACGAAGTTTCACATGCAACATCTAAAACCTTTGGAAAGTAGCATCATATATGGTATATAGAGAGATGAATCTCATCTGGAAAACTGCTGAATCTAAAGACGAATATTGAGCCTTCAATGATGTTGAATGTCCTTGCAACTTTACGCCAGTGGCTGCGGATGATTGCCCGCCCAACCTTCGTCCTCTTGAGGGAGATTTCAATATTGTACCGTGGGTGTTGAATGAGTACCTTCCTCGCCTCTTGACCATGGAGGTGGTTTGAGAGGTAATCATCGGTGAACTGCTTTGGAAAGGACTGAAAACAAAGATATGCATAAATATCTGTTCTAAATTTTGAAATGGCGGATAGGAAAAAACACAAGGTAAAAGAGTACCATCCTATAGTTGACTGGTGTCTTCTTCATTGTGCAAACAAAGATCTTGTTGTTATTCAACGCTAGTTTCTTTATCCTAACAATCTTTCTGAGTTTCTTAACTTGACTGATATTCATGTCCATCTCATTTCCCCATATGCAAAATGGATCGAACAGTGGGTCTAAACCTCTGACAGCAGGACCTACATGTGCAAGACCAAATTGTTAAAATCCTAAATATTAGAATGGTTCCTGCAATTGCACAATAATGTGCTATTAGCCAAAGGACCATGCATGTGCAAACCTCGATGGTAAACCTCAATGCCTCCCATTGTTTCCCTGCAACACATATAAGGCAGATATTGATCAGTTTAAGTGAGAGTTGGCATACTATCAGTAGAATATATTAATGAAAACTTGTACCCGCAACAAATGAACATCACACTGCAGAATTGTACCAAAAAGTTAACTGGACACCACAACAAATGAAGCAAGTAGTTAACTGAGAACCACATTGTAGAATAGAACATATACTAGAAGATCATACAGTTAACCAAGCCTAGCGTGCTTAAGAACTACTAGGAAATATAGCATTTGTGTATGTTTCTCATGTATAGAGTACATCCAAATTCGATATTATTCCTCACATGCATAACAATAAAAAAATTGTACCCACAGGAATTGAAAATCACATTTTAGAATTGAACCAAACAGTTAACTGAACATCACAACAAATGAACCAAACTGTTAACTGAACATCACATTTCAGAAGATCAGATTGCATATTAACATAACAGAGGACAATTCACTAGAAGGCACCGGAGGCGGCCTTTAGAAAACACCACGAACTGTCATTTAAAACAGCCAACCGCGTGGCGGCGTCCGCGCGTGAGGGGTCGATGGTGGCCTCGACAGCGAGGTGCTCCTACAAGATTTGGCGGTCGGCACGCATGGCAGCCATTGCGACATCATCCACGCGTGCAGCCGCGATTTGCTTCACCGGTGCGAGATGCTCCTTGAGCTCCTGGCTATAATGCGTGAACCATGGCTATGGGCAGCACTTAATTGGAGGATGGGGCAGTGATTTGGGTGGAAGATGTCGCGCCGGCGGTCGAGGCTTGTGGGATGGAGAAGGAGGAGGATGAGGGTGGGGTGTGTATTACCTGACTATATGGACGAGGCCGCGCAGCGGGAAAGAGCGCCGCCAGCGAGGAGGCGACGCTGCAAAGCAAGCAGTGAAGGTTTGAACTTGGAAAGGAAGGAGGAAACAGTGGAAATGTGGCTTTTGGTGTGGGGGGGGAGGGCGCGGGGACCTAGATACTTCCGCGGTTGCCGAAAATTTACGAACGGTGCAGCGAAAAACTGGCGCGCAAGTGTGGTTGACGCGCGGCCGGTGGACTGTAGCCGACGAACCTTCCTGCGTAAGCCATACATGAGGGAGCCCCAAGATATTTTATACTGCATCGCACACGATTGTTGCTATCAAACTGTTTGTGGTGTAATTGATTTTTTCATTTTGATTTGAAAGACAAAATCGGGTTACGGCAGGAAAGGTCGCTGTTTGAATTGCTAGAACATTTATCTGCAGTGAACATGCAACTATAGGAGTGTCGTGCTAAAATTTGGAATTATTCTAGGTTCGTTTGGCATTTTTATACATTAATTGAGTTTTCTAGGCATTTAATGTGCATAATTCAAATTTGAACTACAGGCACATGCTCCAGTGCACTAAAATGGGTTGAAAAATCATATATGTGTCCTTGGTTGAATGTTTAGGTCCCATACAAGAAATGGGAGTGAATTTCAAACATCTGGGCGTCGTGGCTCAGCTGAAAACATTGAGAAACTTGGTTTTTAAATTCCAGTAAATCAAAAAATTGCCTAAAAATCACGGAACTTGGCATGGTGTCTTGACATGGCACCAACACGCTGTGGTAAAAATTTTGTTCGATTTGAGACAAGTTTTGGTATAAGCTTCTTACAAACCGGAGCTTCTCTCAAGAAGGCTCATGGTTCCGATAGTGGATGTGTCACCTTTGTGGGCGAAACGACATACGCTGCCACTTCCTGCTTTGATTCTTTTTACAGAGGCAACAAAGACCAATAGGAGTGTCGTGCTAAAATTTGGAATTATTCCGGGTTCGTTTGGCCTTTTTTATACATTTATTGAGTTTCTAGGCATTTAATGTGCATAATTCAAATTTGAACTACATGCACATGCTCCAGTGCACCAAAATGGGTTGAAAAATCGTAAATGTGTCCTTGGGTGAATGTTTAGGTCCCATACAAGAAATGGGAATGAATTTCAAACATCTAGGCGTCGTGGCTCGGCCAAAAACATTGAGAAATTTGGTTTTTAAATTCCTGTAAATCCAAAAATTGCTTAAAAATCACGGAACTTGGCATGGTGTCTTGACATGGCACCAACATGCTGTGGTAAATTTTTTGTTCGATTTGAGACAAGTTTTGGTATAAGCTTCTTACAAACCGGAGCTTCTCTCAAGAAGGCTCATGGTTCCGATAGGGGGGATGTGTCACCTTTGTGGGCGAAACGACATACGCTGCCTCCTCCTGCCTTGATTTTTTTTACAGAGGCAACAAAGACAAATAGGAGTGTCGTGCTAAAATTTGGAATTATTCCGGGTTCGTTTGGCATTTTTTATACATTAATTGACTTTTCTAGGCATTTAATGTGCATAATTCAAATTTGAACTACAGGCACATGCTCCAGTGCACCAAAATGGGTTGAAAAATCGTATTTGTGTCCTTCGGTGAATGTTTAGGTCCCATCCAAGAAGTGGGAATGAATTTCAAACATCTGGGCGTCGTGGCTCAGCCGAAAACATTGACAAACTTGGTTTTTAAATTCCGGTAAATCCAAAACTTGCCTGAAAATCATGAAACTTGGCATGTTGCCTTGACATGGCACCAACATGCTGTGGTAAAAAATTTGTCCAATTTTTTGAAGGCGCACAGATTAACAACCAACAAAGTCATTTTGGGACAAAGAGCTGCCACATTACAATCGAAAACACAAGTGCTATTCAAACCGTGGGCGTTGTACTAACCATTTAAGTGCCGCCACGCGTCCCCATTTTTATTGGCTAGGAGACGACGTGCGGGGTAGCTATTTGAGTAGACGGGAGGCGTTGAGCAGACCGCTGCGTAGGCTCACCGGGAGGTGAGCCCTTTGACCTCCATCCGTCGCCCACCTCGCTCCCAACTTCTCCATTAATGGCGCACGAGCCCCAGTTTTAATGGCATGGCTAGGCCCCAGTCGACTGAGATTTAAGAGAGAGAAAAGAAAATATGAAAAGAAAAATTTGCACGTATCTTGATGTAAGATCTCACGGACATAGCATCGACTGAGACTTAGCAAGACTGATATATATGAAGACGGTGGCAATGGATAATAATAATTGTCTTACATATTCAGGAAGATAATTAAAGTTGCCACATGCGGCAATGCCCGAAAGACACAAGGGCAAAAGAAGGAAGACACAGACAATGATCTGGGTCGCTGATCTCTACTTCACCTCGATCTACTACGCCATCTTCGTCATTTCGTCCACCTTGATCTCCTTCACGTCCTCAATCCGTCGCTTGCGAGCAACCACGGATTCCTCCAGGAGCATATCACGCTCGATGCGGAGATTAGCATTCTCGTCCATAAGTTTCCTGACCATGACGGCCGTCTTCTCCAACATGGCAGTTGTCTCCTCATGCTGCTTCGCCCTGCCGGCGATCTTCGCCCTCAGCAGGTCGCGCTCGGTGCGGAGTCTCACCTTGTCACCCCGTAGTGCCCGGATGACTCCGGTGTACTTATCCAACGCGGCATAGGTCTCCTTCTGCAGCTTCGCCTAGCGGGGGATGTCATCGTCCATCAGCCTATTGAGCATAGTGCGCACGCGCCTGTGAGAGCCCTCGAGTGCCCGTGATAGATCCATCCAGGCCACCACGACATGGCAGGACCTCTCTGCTGCTTCCGCGGTGCGGCAGGACATCTGTGCCGCTTCCGCGGCATGGCCGGACCAATCTGCTGCTTCGGCGGCGTGGCGGGACCTCAGTGCTTCTTCGGCGGCGCGGCTGGACCTCCGTGCTACTTCGACGGCGTGGCAGGACCTCTCGGCTGATATCGCGGCGAGGCGGGACATCTCTGCTGCTTCACTCGCCGCTTCGTGGTCATTTCTCGACCAAGAACTCCTCCCACGGGCCATTGCAGACGCAAGGAAGGACGAAGACTTGTTTGTTTGTTGATGAGGAATTGAGGAGGAATGTGCAGTTATTTTCGAGTAGGTGGTATTTATAACCTAGTAATAAGCTGCTAAGTGGGAAAACATTTAGGTTTTCATCGGTGTGAATAGGTTTGCACTTACATATCGGTGTGAATTGGAGTAATTTGGAATGTGACGGGAAAGAAGCTCAAAATTATTTGACGGTTCCGGTTTCGAAGTGCGGCACGGTTCCCGGATGGTATAATTAATGTGGGCAAGCGTTCTCGGATGCGTACATGGCGTGTGCACCGCAATCGGCGATGTCAGCACACGACTTGTTCCATCAACTATGTGCGCTTGTTATTACCATCGCGCACAATTATTTTAATTAGAATGTGTGCCCGTATATCGCAGACTCCTTGATCTGGCTGACCGTTTCTGTTGTGTTGGGTAATCGCAAACAGTTCATCCAAGCGAAGCGCATGCCGTATATCGCACACACCTTGATCTGCCTGACCGTTTTTGTTGTGTTGGGTAATAGCAAACAGTTCATCCGAGTGAACTGTATGCCGTGTATCGCACACACCTCGATTTGGCTGACCATGTTTGTTGTTTTGTCTTATCGCAAACAGTTCGTATGGATCAACTGTATGCCACGTATCGCACACGCGTCTCTAATCTGAATCGTGTTTGTTGTTCTGTCTTATCGCAAACAGTTCGTATGGATCAACTGTATGCCACGTATCGCACACACGTCCCTAATCTGAATCGTTTTTTATGTCTCCGGCATCGCAAACAGTTCGTCTTATTGGCGACGGTTTTAGTACTACACCATTTGCGATTAATGCATCGCACACAGTTTGGTCGCGGGGTCTCTGATTGATGTGTCGAGTTAGGACCTTCCTGCAGTAGTGTTGGACTTCGCCTTATTACAAGTAATGCAACGCTTCACAAATCTGTCCACATCACGCCTCATCTTGGGCCAATAAAAATGATCAGCGAGCATAAGCAAAGTCTTCTCAGGTCCAAAGTGACCCATCAAACCGCCAGCATGTGATTCCTGCAACAATAGCAAACGTACGGACGATTCTGGAACACATAGTTTGTTAGCTCTAAACAAATAGCCATCATGTATGTGATATTTTCCCCATGCTTCCTTTTTATATTTAATGATGTATGGGAAAGATTCAATAAATTCAACCCATTTAGCATGATGTTTATTCAAATTGGATTGGCTTTTCAAATAATTCAGAGCCTCATGATCAGAATGTATGATAAATTCCTTTGGCCACAAATAATGTTGCCAAACCTCAAGGACACGAACTAGAGCACACAATTCTTTATCATAAACAGGATAGTTCAACTGTGCACCATTCCGTTTTTCAGAAAAATATGCAATCGGTTTACCCTCTTGCATCAACACACCTCCAATACCAATTCCACTAGCATCACATTCAATCTCAAATTGCTTAGTGAAATCAGGAAGTACAAGCAAAGGTGCAACAGTCAAACGACGTTTCAGCTCATCAAATGCATTATCTTGGGCAGTGCCCCACACAAACTCAACACCCTTTTTAGTAAGCTCGTTCAAAGGTGCAGCAATGGTACTAAAATCTTTCACAAAACATCTATAGAAACCAGCAAGACCGTGAAAGCTTCGTACTTGACTAACATTCAGAGGAGTAGGCCAATTTTTAATAGCTTCAATTTTAGATTCGTCTACCTCAACTCCATGCTTAGAAACAACATATCCCAGAAATATGACCTTATCTTTGCAAAATGTGCACTTATCAAGATTACCATAAAGCTAAGCATCACACAACACTTGCAAAACTTGTCGAATATGATCACTATGTTCAGATTCATTGCGGCTGTAAATAAGTATATCATCAAAATATACAACCACAAATTTACCAATGAAATGCCTCAAAACATGGTTCATTAATCTCATGAAAGTACTAGGTGCATTAGTTAACCCAAAAGGCATGACTAACCACTCATATAAACCAAACTTTGTTTTAAAGGCTGTCTTCCATTCATCCCCTTCTTTCATCCTAATTTGATGATAACCACTACGCAAATCAATTTTAGAGAAAACAGCAGCACCACTCAATTCATCTAACATATCTTCTAAACGTGGAATAGGATGACGATATCAAATAGTGATGTTATTTATAGCTCTACAATCTACGCACATGCGCCATGTACCATCTTTCTTAGGAACTAAAATTACAGAAACAACACAAGGACTTAAGCTCACGCGAATATAACCTTTGTCGAGAAGCTCTTGTACTTGTTTCTGAATTTCCTTTGCTTCCTCGGGGTTGGTGCGGTATGGTGCTCGATTGGGCAGTCCTGGTATCAAATCAATTTGATGCTCTATACCTCGCAATGGTGGTAAACCAGCGGGTACCTCCTCTGGAAACACATCGCTAAATTCCTGCAACACATAAGAAACACCAATAGAGAGAGGGGTCATGTCGTTAGAAACCAAAATTTGACCCTTGCACATCAGCATAAGTGGTAGAGCAGTGGGATCCTCGCGAAACTCTCTCAAATCAGATTTGGTGCCTAACCCAACTAAGGAATTCACTCCCTTACTTTTATTTTGACCGCTCACATTCGGCTTGTGGCTCTCACTCACCGGAAGTGTAGTCTCTCGCCTATCTAATCTCTCTCCCTTTTTCAAGATTCACTTCAGTTTTTTGACGAGATTCATTTACAATTTGCCGCGGTGTCGTAGGCCTCAAAGTAACCTCCTTGCCACGCCAATTCAAATGATATGTGTTGGCTCTCCCGTTGTGACGAACATCTCTATCATACTGCCATGGGCGTCCCAACAACAAGTGACACACGGTCATAGGAACCACATCACACTCAATGGTGTCTTTGTATGGTCCAATCTAAAATTCCACACGCACCATGTGGCTGATCTTCATCTCTCCACTATCACTTAGCCACTGAATAAAATATGGATTGGGGTGCGGTAAATATTTCAGTTTCAGCTTTTGGCATAACTCCTTACAAGCCAAATTGTGACAACTACCACCATCAATTATAACCATGCACGCCTTACTAGGACCAACAACAGCCTTTGTTTGAAACAAATTGCACCGCTGTTCTGCAGGACTAGGAGTAACACTTAGCACTCTGGGCGAGCAAACAATTGTAGGAAAGTGTGTAGCATAAGCATCTATTGAACCATCTTCATCTTCCTCCCAAATTTCAGAATCAGGGTCAGCATCATCACCGGTTTCATATTCTGCTATATCCTCATTAATCAACATAACCTTTTTATTGGGACAATCTCTCTTAAAATGACCCCTTCCACCACATGTATGACAACTCATGTCCCTGTTTCTTGCTGTGGAATTAGTAAAACCAGCAGAACTAGCAGTAGGTTGGTTTCTTCGCATTAGAGATCACCGAATATGATTTGGAAGAAGCATTACCACGGAAGCCAGAAGTGGAACTAGGAGTAGGCTCCACACTAGGTGCTATTCGTGGTGTAAAACGACCTCTACTCGCTGTTGTGTGAGATGTAAACTTAGCATCCTCAACCACTTCCAATTCAGCCTCACGTGCTTGGTGTACCAAATTTTTCATGTCATAATATTGGTGAAGCCGAACAATACGCTTGATGTTATAGTTCAGACCAGAGAGAAATTGCTGCATTGTTTATTCAGGCTCTTCACGCACTCTAGCACGCTGCATAATAAGCTCCATCTCCTGAAAATATTCATCCACGGAAGAAATACCTTGCCTCAAATTCTGCAATCTGTCATAGAGAGAACGAATATAATAGCGTGGAACAAAGCGAGCACGCATCTCTTCCTTCATAGCTCTCCATGTAACAATGGGACGTTCACCATCTTCAATTCCAGATAGCACAATATTATCCCACCAAAGCAAAGCATAGTCATCAAATTCAGAAGATGCAAGTTTTATTTTTCTATCCTCGGTGTACTCATGCATGCGCCATAATTTTTCCACCTTCAGCTCTCAATTGAGGTACTCTTCAACATCAGTAGAATCAACAAACTTGGGGACGGTGAACTTTGGTTTGCCCAGCGCATCATCATCACGGTTGGCTGGTTGTGCAAAAGCATCATCATCAAATCGATGGCGCGCACCAAGAGGAGCAAATCCACGGCCTACAGTCATGGCACCAACACGGCCACCACCACGGCCTCCATTACCACGACCACCATCTTGGACAGCAACAACCGGCTCGTGTGGAGCTTGCCGGTCGTGATTAGCTTGCTATAATTGTGCACGATGAGCTGTAGCACCTTCAACATTGGCAGCATTAGCAGTTGTGGCACCACCATTACCACCATGAACACTAGCTTCACCATCATCATCATCACGCTGCTGATTTTGTTGGCGATCAACGGACTGTTGCAACGCAGCCAAAGCTTGCTACAAGGTAACTAGAGTCCCCTGAATTTCAGTAACTTGCCGTTGTGTTGCTGTGATGGTTTCAGTATCATCCTTCAGGTCCAACTCCATGTTCTGCACATTCTCATTTATAGGATCGGTTTCACACTGAATTTGTCGCTGAAGATGATCACGAAGAGCTTCATATTCATTCCAATGCACCACAGATTTAGGATCGTTTTTCTGTTGTACATCAAAAGACTCTTCGGACATGATTAGGTGATTAGTACTCACAGAAAATATAGTGCATGTGGAAAACTCTCAACTCACTCAAAACTAAAAGAAACAAGGTATCTTACCATTCCAAAGTGAATTAGAAAAGCTTACCAACTTGTATGGGCAGAACGTGCACGGATGTGATGTAGCGAATACCGAGGGTGAAAACTATCACACAACAAACTAGGGTATATGGTGGAGCTTGGTTGGGATACCTAACAACACCAATTCACAAATCCTAGTGCTGATCGTATGACAAAAAGACCGACGGAAACACACACGGTGGAGATAAATGGGGCAAATGCAACTCTGAAACCGAGCTCAAAATTCTGGTATGTCAGAGATGCTCGTGTTGCAAATGCACAGGAGAGACGCTAGCAAAAAGGTCAATTTATGCGGGCACAAGATTGCTCAATCTACTAGTGCAATGAACGTGGCCGCAAAACTGAACAAACTATCCAAAATTATATGCAACTTTCACGTGTAGCTTTCTTTTTCTCCTTTTTCTTTCTCTGTTTTTTTTCTTTCTTTCCTTTTTTTCTCTTTTTTTATCAACAGAAACCTGAGCAATTAGGAACCAATCTGAATTTACCAAACAAAGGATGCACTCTCCAAAATCCTATGTGAGCAGCGCGTAGAGCAAAGAATATGCTAGTCTCAATAGGAAAGTGCTACGCAAAATAAGAAAGTCTGACTATGGTTATCAAAAGGAAACACAATCTGATTCGGATTGTTAATCTAAGCTAACTAAACTGACTCGAAGGAATAGACTTGATAGCAACCAAACGACTCCGACTTGAAAATGAAAACCTAAACAGTCTAGTACGACTCAGATCAGAAAATAAGTTACGCAAAGTAAAGACTACGATCAGCAACTAAAACTTGGAACAGATGCTATCTAGGATATGGAAAAGAACTCTAAACCTAATTTTTTTGTATAGGACGAAAATAAAACTAATCTAACGGATTGATGAATTGCTCACCGAGTAAACGCTGGAAATTTGATACCAAGATGATAAGGGGTGGCCCGATCTTCTCAGTGAGCTAATGGTGTCGATGATGAACTTGTTGGATAACTTATGAGACGCTCACGAACTCTCCGGCTATTTCCCCGTTGCCAATGCGACAGATCTTCAACCCTATGGACATTCGCAACACCACACACTTGCGCACGTAGCCGTCGACCACGAAGCGGTTCTGCAATCACCCAATTCTCAATGGAACGACAGATAGCACTTGACTTTCAGTAGCAAATACACCCTATCGAAACGAATTTGGTGTAGATAAATATTCCTGATCGATGCAAAGAGGAATATGATTTCAGAGGAATGCTTAAAGCAATTCAATCTGGTAGAGGTTTAATCAAAACGTGGTCTAACCCTAAAAGCCATGACTTACAAGGGTATATAAAGACCCCTGGACGTCCAACCTAGTGTTGGGGGTCAAAATCAACTATATCTCTAACTTTCCTAACTTAAACGACTCTATCTGAAAAACTGGCAGAAACAACCGCCATATTGTTTTTACGACTGCGACTCGGTCACCGCAAATCGCGGGCTGCGAGTATACAGTTTGGAAAGCACATGACTCAAGATTTTCAAATTGTATTTGCACGCTTTATTTGGAGCACGAACACGGATTCTGCACGTATATCAATTTCGGGCCTCCTCGCAGTGAATCCGAGTCTGGTTCTGATTTTCCTTCTTTTTATGTTGTGCACCTGCTTCCCTCTCCTCCCTCGTGCACTTGCTGATATTAGACATCGGTAGGCGTTCTTCTTGCTGCAATTCTTCATCTCCACGTGCCTAGCTTGTCTTCTCTTCAAATCTGATCATACAAACATGCAAAGATGATGTAGGGTGGAACCCTAATTCGTCGATCTTTTCACAATTGGAGGGGGGAAAGGCAAGAACACAAGAACACAAATCACTCAATTGACACAATCCAAGTCACACATACACTAGATCCACATACACATACGAGGATACACGATCCAAAGTCAACACAAGAGGATACACGGTAGCTAGTTCATCCCAATCCGTAGAGGAGTTGAGGTCTTGAATCCAGAGTGGATCTTCTCACATGGGTCTCATGGAGGTCTTGATCTCCATGGGAGATGTATGGATGAGCAAAGTTCTATCTCAAAGAGCCAACTACTTTGCTAACCCTAATTCGGAGCTAGGAGACAAGTATTTATAATCCAAGGGGTAAGTTGGGGGATACAAGGGTCGTTGCCCTTTCACAACACGCAGACTGACCGGTTGTACCGGACATTAGGCCGGTTGTACCGCTGGGAGCTCAGGTACCGGTTCCTGGAGGCGTTCGTGGGAAGAGGGGCTGGTTGTACCGCTGGGAGGACCGGTTGAACCGGTCTGGTTGATGCTGGGGGAACAACCGGGCTGGTACCGGTCTTGCGCCGCTTGATTACAAAACGTTAACCGGTAGTTGGGCGGTAGTGGTGCGGTTGTACCGTTGGGGCGGTTGTACCAGTGCTCGGACCGGTTGTACCGGTAATTCTGGGCTGTGCACAATCCATCTCCAAGTCCTTTGTGTCCATCTTGCTCCACTCCTTCTCCTTGGCTGATTCCTTGGTACCTAAGCATACAAAGCATCTCCGTTTGAGGTAGTGCCATGTCTCAAGTGGGTCTAAGGGAAGTTCAACAAGGAGATAGTTAACCTCATTTTCGATAGCTCTTGCACGGGCTCTTGTCATGGGTCCACGTGGTGTCTTGGGAGACGAAGGTACGTCCATGGGGATGACTGTTGGATGCTCCGCATCATCTCCCCCCTCCCTTGGGAAAGATCCGTCCTCGGATCGAGAACCACATCACCATGGAAGGGAGATAAGTCCTCGACGTTGAAGATGTCGCTCACGTTGTACTTGTCTCGTGGTATGTCAATCTTGTAGGCGTTGTCATTGTAGCGTGCTAGCACCTTGAATGGTCCATCGGCTAGAGGAAGTAGCTTTGACTTGCGTTCGTTGGGGAAGCGTTCTTTGCGTAGGTGTAACCACACAAGATCTCCGGGGTTGAACACCATGGGGTGCTTGTTGATGTTGACCTTGGTCGCGAGTCGTTGTACTTGGCGCTCGATTGCTTGCCTTGTATCTTCATGCATCTTCTTGAGGTATGTAGCTCGTGCACTCGCGTCCATGTCGATGCGCTCTTGGAGTGGTAGCGGTAGGATGTCCAATGGAGACAACGGGTTGAAGCCATAGACGACCTCGAAGGGGGACTTGCCGGTAGTCAAATGTCTTGCTCGATTGTAGGCGTACTCGGCGATGGGTAAGCATTCCTCCCACTCCCTTATGTTCTTCTTGATCAACACGCGAAGGAGTGTGGATAGCGTCTGGTTGGTGACCTCCGTTTGGCCGTCGGTATGTGGATGATATGTCGGAGAGAATAGGAGCTTGATTCTCAGCTTGGCGCATAGGGTCTTCCAAAAGTAGCTTAGGAACTTGACGTTGCGGTCCAATACAATCGTCTTGGGCACTCCATGCAATCTCAAGATTTCCCAACAAAAGAGATTTGTAGCATGTGAAGCATCGTCGCTCTTGTTACAAGGAATGAAATGTGCCATCTTAGAGAAACGGTCCACAACAACAAATACCGAATCTTTGCCATTTTGAGTACGAGGCAAACCAAGCACAAAATCCATGCTAATATCTTCCCATGGGTGATATGGAATATGAAGTGGCATATATAGACCATAAGATTGAGCTTTTGACTTAGCGTTACGGCATGTAGAGCACCGGTTGGTGTAGCGTCAGACGTCGCGAAACATCTTTGGCCAAAAGTAGTTCTTGGAGAGCAAAGCGAATGTCTTGTCACGTCCAAAATGTCACATGAGTCCCCCATCATGAGCTTCTTGCAAAAGTAGCAAACAAAGAGAAGACTCGGGAATACAAAGTTTGTTAGCTCGCATAAGATAGCCATCTTTCAAGTAATATTGCTCCCAAGTTTTATGAGGTAAGGTAAACATTTGGCATAAGGAATTACAAATGACGAATCATGCTCATACAAGTCTTTCATGTGCTCAAATCCTATGACATTCAACTCAAGTTGAGTAACCAACATGCACTTGCAGGAAAGAGCGTCCGCCACAACATTTTCCTTACCTTGGATATACTTGATAACATAAGGAAATGACTCAATGAACTCACTCCACTTAGCATGACGCTTATTCAATTTAGTTTGACCCTTAAGGTACTTAAGCGTTTCATGATCCGTATGGATAACAAATTCACGAGGGCGAAGGTAATGTTCCCACACATGCAAGACTCTCACTAAAGCATATAACTGTTTGTCATATATGGGGTAGTTAAGTTGCGCGCCGGAAAGTTTTTCGCTAAAGTATGCAACAGGGCACTTCTCTTGCATCAACACACCACCAATGCCATTACAACTAGCGTCACAATGCACTTCAAAAGTTTTATCAAAGTTGGGTAATGCAAGTTGATGAGGACATGACTACCTTGGATACGACCAAAAATATTGCATACATGCATATTTGTGAGGTGATTTCTTATAAGAGTTATGCAATAATTTATTTATGTTATCCGGAACAAAAATACTTCACCTATTTTTATGTTATGCCTAAATGCAGGATGGACGAATACTTGTATGAACCACGTGTGATGACAAAAGATGAGGAAATGGTTGGGTGCTATTCAATAGGTCCTCTCATGTCAAAGGAAACAATTAGGTGCTATTCAACAAGTTCTCTCACGTCACTTTTTGGCCAAGAGAAGATAGAGTCCAAGTTTCTCACGTTCTGGACTCAGATTCGGACTGCACAGACATACCTGTACCAAAACGGCAATAACTTTTTCATCCGGACTCCGAATTGGGTGATTCGTTTTTTGCTGAAAATAGATTTTATCTGCTTTCCGTACCAATTGGAATCACCTTCAAATTCGTCCGTAGCGTGGAGGTATTGACGAAACAATATGACGTTGCACCAGAATCCAAATCAAACTACAAGTCCAAAGGTGTTGCATCACCTCCACTTGGGCCCATAGGCCTTGTACGACCTAGGGTTAGTTTTAGGCTGCCTTGGGACGTCCTCCCACCTCCTTGGCCGCCACCCCTTGCTCCTATATAAGTAGATCAATCTAGTAGCTTTTCCTTTGGGTTTTGTTTAGTTAAAAGTTAGCCATTGCAACTTCGTGTACTTCGTTTGTGTCCAACGACCAGACCAAGACCGCTTTCGGAACCCCACCATTATCAATACTTCATCTATATTCGCAATATTCAGATTGCATTATCATATTCTTGCTTGTTCTTCGATTGCTTGCAGAAATAGACCTTCGTGGTCAGGTTGATCGTGCTCCGGCGTGGTCAATAACCTCTTGGAGATTGGTTTAGCGATTGCTAAGGCGCAACGTCATGCACGTTTGAAGTCGGATCGTCAAAGTCGTCTCCACCAAATCGATAGTTATCATCTCATCGAAAGATCGGGACCCTCGCCTCTATTAAGTGGTATCAGTTTTCAGGTTGCTCGGTGAGAATTTCCTGTTATCCCTAGATTAGATTTATTTTTCTTACCTATTACCCAAGAAAAAGCCATACAAAAAAAAGTTAGATCTATTCATCCTTTGTCCAAGCCAGTCTGAGCCTTTGCAATTTTCTTTTCCGTGCTTGCATAGTTAAATTATCGGTTGCATCGTCGTGTCGAGTTGCTGGTCTTAGCATCTAGTGCCTTAGAGTTTCGAGTTCTGTCCACAGATTGTTACGCCACCGCCGCACCATCTTCATCGCTGCTGCCATATACCACCAGCACACAGCCGTCATCCCTTCCGTTGTTGCCCACATCAATTTCCACCGCCTGTTTCGGTCATTGTCATTATCATACTTGAGGTCGTTCACATCTACGCTTGATCCAATCTGCATCTTATCTGATTTTGTTGGAAAAAAAAAGTGAGAGAGAAAAAAAAAGTGAGAGAGAGAGAGAAAAAAAAAGAAGACAAAAAAAAAGTCAGTGAAAAAAAAAGAGAGAAGAGAAAAAAAAACAAATTTCGGATCTATCTAGACTCAATCTCGTATCTGAATTCGGATTGAAATCTGTTTTGCGCAGTATTCAGTAAAACATGCGTATCTTCCTCATACGAACTCCGTTTTGGCTCCACGAGTATTCAAATTCGAGCTATCGACGAGCCGCATCTGAATAGTTCATCAAGCTAGTTCATTATTGTCACCTCTAAATCGGCTTCTAAATAGGACTTTTTGCCCTCCGAAGGTCGTGAACACAGTTTGTCATTATTTTTCAGGTTCGTTTCTGAATTATTTGACTCCTCATACGAACTCAGAATTGAGTGATTCTTTTTGCATACGAAAGCTTGAGTCAGTAGCATTCTTGAGAAAAAATATCAGAAATTTGACATATTATCTTCCATAGGAAAATTGTAGAGAGAGTTTCGGTATATCCTGCTTGGCGGTCATTTATCATCATTGTCTTTACTGCCATTGTGATCTTCACTTATATCTTGCTGTCCAGAGCTAATTCCTATCATCCGTTGCTGCTATTTGTCGTACGCCGTGACTTCATTAGTGTTCTAGGCTCGCGTCTCTAGTACGGTCTAGCCTAGGACCAGCACAGTACCGTCGTTGAGCGTTTATTCAACATTGCATCTCTGAATTGATTATTGCTAATCTTTTGCTACCATATATTAAGCCTTCCAAGCTCCATATATTTCTACACCGTGTATGCATACGTTCACCTGGTAATCGCTTTACTCAATCTTCGGAGATATTGACACCATCGGTTGCCGGTCACCACCTGCTGCATGGTAAGAATTTGTAAGACATTGATATTTGCTTTACTGTGAGCGTCTTACCACCACATCCCAGTAGTTCATAGGAACAATATTCTTGGATTTTATTTCTTGTTTCTACTAATCATGACAGGATCCAGAGTTGTCAGTTTGTGGGCTTCGTCAATCGTGGGAGACGTGCCACCACCTAAGCAAATACCACAACCGTCACGAGAAGTGCAAAGACATTCCAATACACATGATCAGGTTAATGTTTCTATACCACCATTTAATGGCCGTTTTAGACCTGCTTTATATATTGAATGGGAGTTCGAAATAAATGATATATTTGCTTCTCATAATTTTGCTGAACATAAAAAAGTTAAGGTCGCGATTGATTCATTCACTGGTTATGCTTCAGTTTGGTGGAGTGAATATTGTCGTTTACACCCTGATTATATACATATTACTTGGGATGATTTAAAACTTGCCATGAGACACACATTCGTTCCTACTTATTACACTCGTGACATGATTAAAAAGTTCGAAAATTTAAAACAAGGTAGTGACACCGTAACGAAATATTATGACGATTTACAAACGACCTTGTTGCATTCCTCATTAGAAGAAAGTGAAGAAGATTTTATGGATAGATTATGGGGAGGATTAAACCGTGATATTCAGGAGATACTAATTCATGAAAAGTGTTATTCTATGCATCGTTTGTTTTGTCTTGCTTGCAAAGCTGAACAGGTAATAAAACAACGTGTTGCCCACAAGGAGAACGAGCGCAAGGTGCACATTTCAAGAGTTGATACGGTTGTTCCTTCAACTACTAGGCATAGTATGACAACCACATCAATTGTTGTGAGGGCTACATCACCTTCACCATGTGACACGTCACCACCGAGAGTGCCTACATCATGTGAGTTGATCATAAGAGGTAATGACAAAGGTACTGATCTTCCACCTCCACATGAGTATGATGAATGCCTTGTCAATTCCAATGTACCATGTGATGAGCTACCCATTACTTTGATCACACCACCTATTTTAGAGGAATATGTTCATGATTTGACTTTGCCATGTGATCAAATATCAACAATTTTGAGTGCACCTATTGAATTAACTGTTGATGAGAAAGAACCATGTGAATCAGGAAATAAATCAAATTTGGATCAAATATGTTTGAAAATAATTTTGCCATTGTTTAATCATTTTGATATGACCTCCAATTTTGGTGATGATTCTGTGCCAAATGACATGTTGCATATTTGCTTATTTAAGCATGTTGTAGCATCAAAATTTGGAATAATTCAAGTTTATTTACCAATGTTGGGATGGTTTAATGATGAACATTGTCAATCTTTTGATATGAATAAGGACTTCACTTATATATGCAAACCGTGTTGCAATATTTTAATGCCTTCTACTTCTTGTGATAATATTTTGGCTTTATATTTCATGACATTTGAAGTGTGCTCTTGTATAAATGTGTCACATGTGCCACAACTGAGATCCAGAAAAATAGATGACATATACATATACAACATGTATACCTTGTCTTTTTTGTTCGCCATATTTCAGACTAAGCAACGCCGAGGACGGCTTTGTTTTCAAGAAAGGGAGGATGATGAGGACATGACTACCTTGGATACGACCAAAAATATTGCATACATGCATATTTGTGAGGTGATTTCTTATAAGAGTTATGCAATAATTTATTTATGTTACCGGAACAAAAATACTTCACCTATTTTTATGTTATGCCTAAATGCAAGATGGACGAATACTTGTATGAACCACGTGTGATGACAAAAGATGAGGAAATGGTTGGGTGCTATTCAAGAGGTCCTCTCATGTCAAAGGAAACAATTAGGTGCTATTCAATAAGTTCTCTCACGTCACTTTTTGGCCAAGAGAAGATAGAGTCCAAGTCTCTCACGTTCTGGACTCAGATTCGGACTGCACAGACATACCTGTACCAAAACGGCAATAACTTTTTCATCCGGACTCCGAATTGGGTGATTCTTTTTTTGCTGAAAAGTAGATTTCATCTGCTTTCCGTACCAATTGGAATCACCTTCAAATTCGTCCGTAGCGTGGAGATATTGACGAAACAATATGACGTTGCACCAGAATCCGAATCAAACTACAAGTCCAAAGGTGTTGCATCACCTCCACTTGGGCCCATAGGCCTTGTACGACCTAGGGTTAGTTTTAGGCTGCCTTGGGACGTCCTCCCACCTCCTTGGCCGCCACCCCTTGCTTCTATATAAGTAGATCAATCTAGTAGCTTTTCCTTTGGGTTTTGTTTAGTTAAAAGTTAGCCATTGCAACTTCGTGTACTTCGTTTGTGTCCAACGACCAGACCAAGACCGCTTTCGGAACCCCACCATTATCAATACTTCATCTATATTCGCAATATTCAGATTGCATTATCATATTCTTGCTTGTTCTTCGATTGCTTGCAGAAATAGACCTTCGTGGTCAGGTTGATCGTGCTCCGGCGTGGTCAATAACCTCTTGGAGATTGGTTTAGCGATTGCTAAGGCGCAACGTCGTGCACGTTTGAAGTCGGATCGTCAAAGTCGTCTCCACCAAATCGATAGTTATCATCTCATCGAAAGATCGGGACCCTCGCCTCTATTACAAGTAATGGAGCATGTGTAAGCAAGTTCATGAAATGCGGCATCTTGAGATGGACCCGAAACAAATGGTGCATTCTTCTTACTCAATGCGTGCAATGCTGATGCAATAGTGCTAAAATCCTTCACAAAGCGTCTATAAAATCCGGCTAAGCCAAAGAAACTACACACTTGAAGCAAATTGGTTGGTTGTGGCCAATTCTTAATAGCATCAATTTTAGTTTCGTCAACTTAAACACCCATAGAGGAGACAACAAAGCCCAAGAAAACAAGCTTATCAACACCAAAAGTGCATTTTCCATGTTAGCATAAAGTCTCTCTTTTCTAAGAACTTGTAGGACGTCTCGAAGGTGTTTCACATGATCCTCAAGAGTTTCGCTAAACACAAGGATGTCATCAAAGTAAACCACAACACAAATGCCAATGTATGGACGAAGAACATAATGCGTCACACGCATGAAAGTGCTAGGAGCTTGGGACAAGCCCATAGGCATGACTAACCATTCATACAAGCCAAATTTGGTTTTGAAAGCCGTTTTCCATTCATCACCTTCTTGCATGCGAATTTGGTAATAACCAGTTTTAAGGTCAATTTTTGAGAAAATGATGGCTCCACTAAGTTCATCAAGCATGTCATCAAGGCGTGGAATGGGATGTCTATATCGAATGGTGATACCATTAATGGGACGGCAATTGGAACACATGCGATAGGTACCATCTTTCTTAGGCACAAGAATGACCGGAACGGCACAAGGGCTCAAGCTTTCGCGTACATACCCATTCTTCATGAGATGTTGCCCTTGCCTTGGGATCTCTTTGGTCTCTTTGGGGTTGACGCGGTAAGGTGCCTTGTTCGGTAGAGGTGCGCCGGGGATGAGGTCGATGCGGTGTTCGATTCCGCGTAGTGGAGGAAGTCCGGGAGGTAGCTCATCGGGAAACACGTCCGCGAATTCCTGCAATAAATGAGACAATACCAAAGGAAGATGTTGTGAAGTATTAGTCCGCACCACTTCATCTTTGCACACAAGCACAAAGTGAAGAACACTTGATGGGCTCTTACTCACATCCCTCAAATCTCTCTTGGTGGCTAGAAGAACTAGATCCCTTTTGTCGCTCATCGTGGATTCGTTCATTTTTGGCTTGTGGCGCTCACTCTCTTTTTGGTGGTTCACTCGCTCACTTGTCTCTCCACGATGGGTAGATGCTTGCTTGTCCGCGATGACTTGACTTGGTGACCTTGGTCGAAGTATGAATTCCTTGCCCTTCCTCTTGAAGCTATAGTGATTGGTCCGTCCGTTGTGGGTGACGCCGCGATCGAATTGCCAAGGTCTTCCAAGTAGGAGATGGCATACGGACATGGGAACCACATCACACTCCAAGGTATCTTCGTACGCGCCAATCTTGAAGGAGACTTGAACGGTGTGCTCCACTTGAATGGTGCCGGAGTCGCTTAGCCATTAGACCTTGTAGGTGCGAGGGTGCTTCTTCTTGACCAATTGTAGCTTGGAACATAACTCTTCACTTGCCAAGTTATGGCAACTTCCGCCGTCGATGATGACCTTGACGGAACGTCCTTGGATACCCGCTTTGGTATGGGAGATATGGCAATGTTGGTCTTCATCTTGATGTTGTTGAAGTGTCAAGACCTTGGAGACCACAAGAGCGGGGCTCGGATCGTTATCACAAAAGACTTGAGCGTCTTCATCTTCATTCACTTGTTGGTGCATGGCCACGTGCTCAAGGGCTTCCATTTCTTCTTCGCTCGTGGAGTCGTAGGTGCCGTCCGCATTGGCGATCATGGTGCGCCAAGTGGGGCACTCAAAAGACTTGTGGCCTCGGCCCTTCCAAGTGAAGCATTTGATGTCGCTTGTCTTAGCGGTATCATCCGGTGTAGGAGTCGATGACGAAGGTCTAAGCTTGGAGGTACTTGTAGGAAGACGACTTGAAGATGTCATTGGTTGCTTGGAGCTTGACTTGTCGCCGGTACTTGGTGTAGCTGAAAGTCGTAGTAGGAGGTGTCGTAGTCATTGAAGCTTGGTTGTATGAACCGTAGGTCTTGGAAGAATACTTGGAGTACTTGTAGTCCTCTTGTACTTGTCGCTCCGCTTTGGTTGCTTGGTGCACTAGCTCGAGGAGGTTGGAGTACAGTTGGAAGTCCGCAATTTTCTTGATTGGATAGTTGAGGCCATTCAAGAAACGCGCCATAGTTTGTTCATCATCTTCCTTGACGTTGGCTCGTATCATTGCAATTTCCATCTCTTGATAGTATGCTTCAACCGACTTAGTGCCTTGCTTGAGAAGTTGTAGTTTCTTGAAGAGGTCACGGCTATAGTGTGTAGGCACAAAACGAGCTCTCATGACATCCTTCATTTGATTCCAAGTCATGATGGGTGGCTCGCCCTTCTCTTGGCGTCGTTCGATCACTTGCTCCCACCAAATGAGAACATAGTCTTGGAACTCAAGCGATGCCATGGCTATCTTCTTTTCCTATTCGTAATTGTGAAGACGGAATATCTTGTCGACCTTCAATGCCCATGAAAGGTATTCTTCGGGATCATTTCGACCGGAGAATTTAGGCATGTTGAACTTGAGCTTGCCGTAGTGCTCCTCATTGCGTTGTCGACGGTTGTGATGACGCTCTTGTCGTGGAGGTTGATCTTCTAGATCTTGCTCCTCGTGCTCATCTTGATTGACTTGTCGGTGAGGGCGTGGAATTCGTGCACGGTTCCTCATCTCTTGGCGCTCCTCAAGTCGTGCGGCATCGTCTTGTCGCTCTCGTCAGAGGGCCTCTTCTTGTTCGCGCACACGGTGGTTGCGTTCGGCGATGTTGAGAGTTGCTTCGCGTAGGGCACGATGAGCTTCTTGTGCTTGCTCCTCACGACATTGCCGTTCTTGTTGTGGAGCGTCGTCGTCTTGGTGTACTTGACGTTGGCGTTGTGGAACATGATCTTGGTCCATGTTGGCTCGTGCTTGCCGGTTTTGTCGTTCGCGCTCTCGAAGGCGGTCTTGCAAACCATTGCCATGGAATGGGTTTCTTGTAGCTTGCCGGTCGTCATGTTCTTGGGAACGATGAGAGCATGGTCGTGGAAGACTTGCATCCGAAGAAGTGTCCGAAGAGTGTCGGCTCGAATGGCGCCGTCTTGATCTTGAAGTAGACGAGGTGGAAGAATCGCGGTTGACCATCATGGTGCGGAACTCTTCCATTTGAGATGATAGCTTATCATCAAGGATTTGTCGAAAGTCAGAGGCAAGTTGTTCAATTTGTTCGCCCAATGCTTCGCTCTCTTGATGTAATGCTCGTTGGACGCCAAAGAGGTGAGCCTTGGTGACGTAATTGTTTGGTGCGTCTTCTTGCTCATCGAAGAGGGGGTTGATAGAAGTGTTCAGCCTATCCATGATTCTCAAACAAGTGTTAGTGGAAGAAAGAAACGAACTAGACCAATGTACCTTATCCAATGTTGAAGATGGATCAATGATCACCCAATATGGTATTATGGAAATAGTGCACTTGGTACCGGATCGTGTCAATCTCACACCTACATAAGTAAAGCTTTTGGAGGAGTTTGGTTAGGATGGTGGCACAAAATTTCTGCAATTGTTAGCAATATATCAATAATGTTGAAAAAGATTCACACACTTGCAAGTGAAACAAGTAGACCAATAGCAATGAGTAGCACACGGAAACACACACACGGATAGATAAATGAGGTCGTGCGACCAAGGAATGAGCTCAAAATGTGGAATCCACGGAAAACGCTCGTGTTGCACAACACTAGAGAGACGCTAGCATGATTGCTCGATAGGCGGATACAACTTGTGCACAACCTATAAGAGACAAAACGTATGGACTTTCTATCTCAAGTATGCTACGTATGTACGATTCCCGGTGAACTCGGTCACGATGATACAAGATGATCAAGTATGATATGTAATGTGGCGATGCTATGGCTATTGCTTACAAGCTTGTTGTTGCTCTTTTCTCTTTGCTTAAAAGCTTCTCTTTCTTTTGATATTTTCCTTTGGCCACTTATGTAAAATGCTCGTACGATGATAGCAATGATGTATATGCGGGAACAAATTTTTGGCACAAGAGATGATATATGCACGCTATAATAGCTATGCGGAAAGGTATCACTAAGTGCACAAGTAGCGTTGCCCGGCAATACTCAAATGGCTAGTCTCGTAGGGAAGCGACGCAAAAGAGGGCCTAGTGGTTAACATTGCAATGGCAAGGAAATGAACAAGTTGTCGTCGAGGTTACCGTCCTTGCTTACGGTTGTGGTGTCACGATGGTGAGACGGTCGTTGTCGATGTCGAGGAAGGGGAGTGCACGGTGTTCAGTACGTTGGCGAAGATGCCGTTGCACCGTTGTCGAAGATGCCCTTCTCGTAGAAGTGTCGATGTTGCGGAAGTCGTCAGGTTGGGCGATTGTACCGGTTGAATGGGCGGTTGTACCAGTTGAGCGGTAGTTGACCGGTGGTTGAGCGGTACAATCGGTAATCACGGGAAAAATCTGGGCGGAAGAACACGAGTTCTAAGATGAAAATTAGTGGGGAAATGAAATTTTTTGGGGAATTTAGTGGTGGGGAAGGTGGGGTAAAGCTAGATCCACTTGAAACACAGCAAATCCATGGATCAAAATCAACAAAACATCATCAAACCAACAAATCACAAAAAAATTGGTAGGGCTATTTTGTGGGGAATTTTCGAAATTGGGGAAAAACAACAAAATTGAGGGTAGCAATGGAGGGGAAGGACTCCAAATTGTGAATCAACGTGGCTCTGATACCAAGAAGATGTAGGGTGGAACCCTAATTCGTCGATCTTTTCACAATTGGAGAGGGAAAAGGCAAGAACACAAGAACACAAGAACACAAATCACTCAATTGACACAATCCAAGTCACACATACACTAGATCTACATACACATACGAGGATACACGATCCAAAGTCAACACAAGAGGATACACGGTAGCTAGTTCATCCCAATTCGTAGAGGAGTTGAGGTCTTGAATCCGGAGTGGATCTTCTCACATGGGTCTCATGGAGGTCTTGATCTCCATGGGAGAGGTATGGATGAGCAAAGCTGATGTAGGGTGGAACCCTAGATGACGATCTTTTCACACTTTAGGAGGGGAAAACGGAGCAAATGCAAGAACACAAGAAGAACACTCAAATGACACAATCCAAATCACACATGCACTAGATCCACATACACATAGTAGAGATACAAGATCCAAAGTCAACACAAGAGGATACACGGTAGCTAGTTCATCCCAATCCGTAGAGGAGTTGAGGTCTTGAATCCAGAGCGGATCTTCTCACATGGGTCTCATGGAGGTCTTGATCTCCATGGGAGAGGTATGGATGAGCAAAGCTCTATCTCAAAGAGCTACCTACTTTGCTAACCCTAATTCGGAGCTAGGAGATGAGTAGTTATAGTCCAAGGGGTAAGTGGAGGGATACATGGGTCGTTGCCCTTTCACAGCGCGTAGTCTGACCGGTTGTACCGAACTTGCGGGCGGTTGTACCGCTGGGGCTCAGGCACCGGTTCCTGGAGGTGTTCGCTGAAGGGAGGACCGGTTGTACCGCTTGGGGGACCGGTTGTACCGGGCTGGCTGGCACTGGGGGAATAACCGGGCTGGTACCGGCCTTGCTCCGCTCGACTACAGAAGGTTGACCGGTACTTGGGCGGTAGTGGAGCGGTTAAACCGGTGGACCGGTTGTTGACCGGTAGTGGGGCGGTTGTACCGGTGTTCCTGGGCTGGGCACAGTCATTTCCAAGTCCTTGGTGTCCATCTTGCTCCATTCCTTCTCCTTGGCCGATTCCTTTGTACCTAAGTATGCAAAGTGTCTCCATTTGAGGTAGTAGCCATGTCTCACTCGAGTCGAATGGAAGTTCACTAAGGAGAGATGTCACCTTGGTTTCGAGAGCTCTTGCACGTGCTCGTGTCATCGGTCCTCTTGGTACTTGGGGAGACGTAGGTGGGTCCATGGGGATGACCGTAGGATGCTCCGCATCAAAAGCTCTATCTCAAAGAGCCAACTACTTTGCTAACCCTAATTCGGAGCTAGGAGACGAGTATTTATAGTCCAAGGGGTAAGTTGGGGGATACAAGGGTCGTTGCCCTTTCACAGCACGCAGGCTGATCGGTTGTACCGGACATCAGGCCGGTTGTACCCCTGGGAGCTCAGGTACCGGTTCCTGGAGGCGTTCGTGGGAAGAGAGGCCGGTTGTACCGCTGGGAGGACCGGTTGTACTGGTCTGGTTGATGCTGGGGGAACAACCGGGCTGGTACCGGTCTTGCGCCGCTTGATTACAGAACGTTAACCGGTAGTTGGGCGGTAGTGGAGCGGTTGTACCGGTGCTCGGACCGGTTGTACCGGTAATTCTGGGCTGTGCACAATCCATCTCCAAGTCCTTGGTGTCCATCTTGCTCCACTCCTTCTCCTTGGCTGATTCCTTGGTACCTAAGCATACAAAGCATCTCCGTTTGAGGTAGTAGCCATGTCTCAAGTGGGTCTAAGGGAAGTTCAACAAGGAAAGAGTTCACCTCGTTTTCGATAGCTCTTGCACGGGCTCTTGTCATGGGTCCATGTGGTGTCTTGGGAGACGAAGGTACGTCCATGGGGATGACCGTTGGATGCTCCGCATCAAAAGACTTTGGCAGTATAAAATTCTCATTAACACAAATGTCAAATTCAACTAAGGGTGAATTCACCTGTTGTTCTAGTAGTTTTGCACATGCTCTTGTAATTGGTCCAATTCTGATTTCATTGGACTTATCGTGTGTAGCAACATCATCAATGGAAAAGGATGGAAAAGGACTAGGGATGTCCTCATCATTACCCCTTCATGTGTTGGACCTATATGTACTCCTCCTCCACCTCATTTGTAGGATAGCAAATAGCTGAGATTAGATCTAGACATTGGAGCGTAGCTCATGTATCTCCCCTTGTGGGATTCCTCTTGAGAGAGGCACACTCCATTGGATTTCAAGACCTGATGTAGGGTGAAACCCTAGTTCGTCGATCTTTTCACAATTGGAGGGGAAAAGGCGAGAACACGAAGAACACAAGCACTCAATTGACACAATCACAAGTCACACATACACTAGATCCACATACACATACGATGAATCACGATATAAAGTCAACACGAGAGGTACACGGTAGCTAGTTCATCCCGATCCGGAGAGGAGTCGAGGTCTTGATATCCGGAGTGGATCTTCTCCTTGAGGAGGTCTTGATCTCCGGAGGAGAGGTATGGAGGAGCAAAGCTCTAAACTCAAGAGCCAACACTTTGCTAACCCTAAAAACATAGAGGGGTGGAGTACTTATAGTCTAGTGGGCGGAATAGTCATAAGGGCCTCGGGCCTAAATACACAGGAAACGGGGGCCCGGACGATCCGGCTGGCCGTCCGGATGATCCGGCCTACGGAGCCCGGATGATCCGGGCGCTCGCGCGGACGTCCGTCCGGGCGCTGAAGGGCCGGACATCCGGGCCGGGGTCTGGACATCCGGGCTTAGGCCGGATGATCCGGACCGGGGTCCGGATGATCCGGCTTTGTCGGAACAGCTGCTGTTGCCGAGGGCGCCTTTAGCCGGATCGTCCGGACGCCGGTCCGGATCGTCCGGGCTAAGGCCGGATCGTCCGGACCAGAGTCCGGATCGTGCGGGCTGCTGCTGCCTGGCTCCTTTTCTTCTTCTCCTTCTCGTTTCTCTTCCTCCTTCGATCGTCCATGCTCCTTAGCTTCTCCAAGGTGATCCTCGTGGTACCTGAGTATGCATAAGATCTCCGTTTGAGGTAGCATCCAATTCTCATGTGCATCGAAGGGAAATTGTGAGAGGAGTGATGTCACCTCGTTCTCGATGGCTCTTGATCGTGCTCATGTCATAGGTCCTCGTGGCACTTGAGGTGACGTAGGTGAGTCCATGGGCATGACCTCGGGATGCTCCGCATCATCTCCCCCCCTTGGGAAAGGTCCGTCCTTGGATCGAGATCCACATCACCATGGAAGGGAGATAAGTCCTTGACGTTGAATGTGTCGCTCACGTTGTACTTGTCGTGTGGGATGTCGATCTTGTAGGCGTTGTCATTGTAGCATGCTAGCACCTTGAACGGTCCATCGGCTCGAGGAAGTAGCTTTGACTTGCGTTCGTTGGGGAAGCGGTCTTTGCATAGGTGTAGCCACACAAGATCTCCGGGGTTGAACACCATGGGGTGCTTGTTGATGTTGACCTTGGTCGCGAGTCGTTGTACTTGGCGCTCGATTGCTTGCCTTGTATCTTCATGCATCTTCTTGAGGTATGTAGCTCGTGCACTTCCGTCCATGTCGAAGCGCTCTTGGAGTGGTAGCGGTAGGATGTCCAATGGAGACAACGGGTTGAATCCGTAGACGACCTCGAAGGGGGACTTGCCGGTAGTCGAATGTCTTGCTCGATTGTAGGCATACTCGGCGATGGGCAAGCATTCTTCCCACTCCCTTATGTTCTTCTTGATCAACACGCGAAGGAGTGTGGATAGCGTCCGGTTCGTGACCTCCGTTTGGCCATCGGTTTGTGGATGATATGCCGAAGAGAATAGTAGCTTGATTCCGAGCTAGGCGCATAGGGTCTTCCAAAAGTAGCTTAGGAACTTGACGTCGCGGTCCGATACAATCGTCTTGGGTACTCCAAGCAATCTCAAGATTTCCCTACAAAAGAGATTTGCAACATGTGAAGCATCCTCGCTCTTGTTACAAGGAATGAAATGTGCCATCTTAGAGAAACGGTCCACAAAAACAAATACCGAGTCTTTGCCATTTTGAGTACGAGGCAAACCAAGCAATAAATCCATACTAATATCTTCCCATGGTTGATATGGAATAGGAAGTGGCATATATAGACCATGAGATTGAACTTTTGACTTAGCTTTGCGGCATGTAGAACACCGGATGGTGTAGCGTGAAACGTCTCGAAACATCTTAGGCCAAAAGTAGTTCTTGGAGAGCGTAGCGAAGGTCTTGTCACGTCCAAAATGTCCCATGAGTCCTCCACCATGAGCTTCTTGCAAAAGTAGCAAACGAAGAGAAGACTCGGGAATACAAAGTTTGTTAGCTTTCATAAGATAACCATCTTTCAAGTAATATTGCTCCCAAGTTTGATGCGTTGAACATTTAGCACAAGGAATGGCAACGGATGGATCATGCTCATACAAGTCTTTAATGTGCTCAAATCCTACGACATTCAACTCAAGTTTAGTAACCAACATGCATTTGCGGGAAAGAGCGTCCTTCACAATATTTTCCTTACCTTTGATATACTTGATAACATAAGGAAATGACTCAATGAACTCACTCCATTTAGCATGACACTTATTCAATTTCATTTGACCCTTTAAGTACTTAAGCGTTTCATGATCCGTATGGATGACAAATTCACGTGGATGGAGATAATGTTCCCACACATGCAAGACTCTCACTAAAGCATATAATTCTTTGTCATAGATAGGATAGTTAAGTTGTGCACCAGAGAGTTTTTCACTAAGATATGCAATAGGTCGTTTCTCTTGCATTAACACACCACCAATACCATTACCACTAGCGTCACAATGCACTTCAAAAGTTTTCTCAAAGTTGGGTAATGCAAGTAATGGAGCGTGTGTAAGCAAGTTCTTAAGCTCATGAAATGCGGCATCTTGGGATGGACCCCAAACAAATGGTGCATTCTTCTTACTCAGTGCGTGTAATGGTGATGCAATAGTGCTAAAGTCCTTCAGAAAGCATCTATAAAATCCGGCTAAACCAAGGAAGCTACGCACTTGAAGCAAATTGGTTGGTTGTGGCCAATTTTTAATAGCATTAATTTTAGCTTCATCAACATGAACACCCTTAGATGAGACAACAATGCCCAAGAAGACAAGCTTATCAACACCAAAAGTGCATTTTTCCATGTTAGCATAAAGTCGCTCGTCTCGAAGAACTTGCAATACGTCTCTAAGGTGTTTGACATGATCTTCTAGAGTTTCACTAAACACAAGAATGTCATCAAAGTAAACCACAACACAAATTCCAATATATTTGCGAAGAACATAATGCATCACACGCATAAAAGTGATAGGAGCTTGCGATAAACCCATAGGCATGACTAACCATTCATACAATCCAAATTTAGATTTGAAAGCGGTTTTCCATTCATCACCTTCTTGCATGCGAATTTGATAATAGCCACTTTTAAGGTCAATTTTAGAGAAAATGGTGGCTCCACTAAGTTCATCAAGCATGTCATCTAGGGGTGGAATGGGATGGCGATATCTAACAGTGATAGCATTTATGGGACGGCAATCGAAACACATGCGATAGGAACCATCTTTCTTAGGCACAAGAATTACCGGAATGGCACATGGGCTCAAGCTCTCGCGTACATACCCATTCTCCATGAGATGTTGCACTTGCCTTTGGATCTCTTTGGTCTCGTCAGGGTTGATGCGGTAAGGTGCCTTGTTCGGTAGAGGTGGACCGGGGATGAGATCGATGCGGTGTTCGATTCCACGTAGAGGAGGAAGTCCGGGAGGTAGCTCATCAGGAAACACGTCCTTGTATTCCTGCAAGATATGAGACAACACTAGAGGAAGATGTTGCGAAGTATTAGTCCGCTCAACTTCACCTTTGCATAAAAGCACAAAGTGAGGAACACTAATGGGCTCGCACTCACATCCATCAAGTCTCTTTTGGTGGCTAAAAGAAGTAGATCTCTTTTGTCGCTCTTCGTGGAGTCACTCAATTTTGGCTTGTGGCGCTCACTCTCTTTGTGGTGGTTCACTCGCTCACTTGTCTCTCCACGATGGGTAGATGCTTGCTTGTCCGCGATGACTTGACTTGGTGTCATTGGTCAAAGTATGAATTCATTGCCCTTTATCTTGAAGCTATAGTGGTTCGTCCTACCATTGTGGGTGACACCTCGATCGAATTGCCATGGCCGTCCAAGGAGGAGGTGGCATACAGACATGTGAACCACATCACACTCCAATGTATCTTCATATGCTCCAATCTTGAAGGAGACTTGAACGGTGTGCTCCACTTGAATTGTGCCGGAGTCGCTTAGCCATTGGACCTTGTTGGGGCGATGATGCGGAGCATCCTACGGACATCACCATGTCAAGAGTCCGTTTGGCAAGTGACACGTGCGACATCTACTTCACATACACAAAGGTGAATCCTCTCCTTTACACCTGTTCACTTGACCCCTTCGAGGATGGTATACTACTTGACACTCCACTCGTGTGCATGCATAGGTATTGTCAGAGCTTCACGGATGTCGAGGAGGAGTGCAAGCGCCAAGGAACTGCTACACCATCCGCGAGGGACGCGTGGAAGCGAAGACGGAAGAAGACGGAGCTGCTGCAGCTACAGGACCCGGACATCCGGCCCGAACCCAGACATCCGGCCTACGGCCCGGACATCCGGCGTCTCCAGATCCAAGCCAGGTGCCAAGACCAACGCCTGCCGAAGCACAGCGGCCGGACATCCGTCCGTGCCCCCGGACATCCGGCGCCCCGCGACGGGCCGGACATCCGGCGCCTCCCCGGAAATCCGGCAGGAGGCAACAGAAGCCAGCCGAAAGCCACCCTGCTCGGGCCGGACATCCGGCCAACTGCCCCGGACTTCCGACGCCTCGCGAGAGGCCGGACATCCGGCCCCTAGCCGGACATCCGGCGCCTGCCTGCGTGCAGCTTCGGGCCCGAAGCCCATGTACCCCTCTCCCAGTTACCCCTTCGTGGGCTAGCACTATATATACTCCTCCTCCTCCTCCCTTTAGGGTTAGCTAAGATTAGAACTACAAATTGGAGCTTAGCTCATGTACCTCCCCTTGTGGGATTCCTCTTGAGAGAGAGAAGGATCTACCTAGATCATCAAGACCTCCTGAGGGAGAAGGATTCCCCAAGTGAATCATCAAGACCTCATCTCCTCTTGGATTTGGGATGAACCCTATCTTGTACCGATTTCCCTTTGTTGTTCTTGTACCTTGTGGTTCCATGTGTTTGTGAGTCTAGTGGATGTGTGATTAGACTTGTTCTTGAGTGTTCCTCTCGTGATTTCCCTCGTGTTCTTCCACGTGTTCTTCGTAGGATCCCCTCCAATTCGTGAAAGATCGACACCTTTAGGGTTCCACCCTACATCATCTTGGTATCATAAGCCACGTTGATCACGAATTTGGAGTCCTACCCCCCACTTTCTAGCCTAATTTTGTTTGTTCTTGCCCAATTTCGAAAATCCCCACCAAAAATAGCCTCACCAATTTTTTTGCATTTTGTTGGTTCTTGTGAGATTTTGTTGTGTTTGATCTGTGATTTTGTTGTTTGGCAAGTGGATCTAGCTTCCCCAGCACGAAATCCATCCAAAAATTTCTTTCCCCCCATCAATTTTGCCCCCAAAATCATCAATTTCCGCCCCCAAATCGAGTTTCGAAGTCCAAATCCCGATCTGGAATCGTCGGGCCGGATATCCGGGCCACCGGCCGGACATCCGGGCCATCGGGCCGAACATCCGGGTCCCCGGCCGGACATCCGGCTCCTGGAGCGCAAAATCGTGCAAGTTTCTGGACATACCGCCCCGGATTTCCGGCCTAGACCCCGGACATCTGGCCCCTGGAGTCTCAGCCTCCCGTGTTTCACCGTTTCGGCCATAACTAATTCATCTGAAGTCCGATTTTGACGTTCTTTAGCTCGTTTTGTAGCTATTGACATCCCCCATCACACAAAAATACTACCACCATCATTTGAATCCATCAAATTTTTGAAAATTTGGCAAGTTTGTCTAGGCCCTCCACCACAACTTCCGCAACCCAACCCATTTTGATCCCCATTGCATTTGTGGTTGCTTGAGTTGTGATTCACGTATCCTAAGGTGTTTTGGCTACTTAGGGATGGTTACTTCTTCATCATCCACCAACTCCACTTCCGCTTTGACGACTCCGAAACCACCACCGCTTTCCGCTACCATCATTTGACATTTGACATTTGAGATTTTTAGTTTGCGGTTTTCGTTTCCTAAGGTGTTTCGGCTAATTAGGAACGGTTCAACATCGACAACACCGCCACTCATCATCGCCACGGACTCGACATCGACATTGTCCACTTCATCATCATCCGTCCTTGCTTACAAACGAGAACCCACCGACAGTAACTTCGATGACATCATTGTATATTTCCTTGCCATTGCATTGATCACCTTGAGCCTATTGCGTCACTTATCCATCGAGACTAGCGAGTTGAGAATTGCCGGGCCACGCTCATTTGTGCACCTTAGTGATACGCTTACGCCGCATAGCTACATTTAGCGTGCAATCATCTTGCTATCATCTTTGTGCCATAAGTCTCTCCCGTGCATATCTTACATACTTGTCTCATATCATACTTGGCTCGAGCATCAAGCATTGTGGCAAAGCATAAAAAAAAAAGAGGAAAAAGCTTTTAAGCAAAAGAGGAGATACAAAAGAGCTTATAAGCAATAGCAATAGCATTGAGCCATCTTGCATAGTATATCATATTGGATCATACATACATAGCATACTTGGGATTGAAGATGGCACGGTTACTAGCTTAGGTTGGTGCACTAGCGTATCTAGCCCATTTGAGCAATCGAGCTATTGTCTCTCTAGTATCCGTGCAACACGAGCTTTTTGCGTGGTAACACATTTTGTGCTCATTCCTTGGTTGCGCGGATCCCACTTATCTATCCGTGTGTGTGTTTCCTTGTGCCATCATAGCTATTGATCTATTTGCTTTACATTGCAATTTTTTGGATCTTCCTCAACATTTTTGATATCATTGACTAACACTTGCTTGAATTTTGTGCCACTTGTCCTAACCAAGCCACTCGATAAGCTTTACCTTGTAGGTGTGAGTGAACAAGTCCGGTACCAATTCCACTATTCTCTCAATTCACATTGAGTGACGCGGGATACATCCTCAACTTTGGGAAAAGGTAGCTTGGTATTGTTTATCTCATTTCCTACTCACCTTTGCTCGAGTCTTGTGATGGATAGGCAAAGCACATCTCCTTCGGTCTACAACAACAATGACGAGTTTGATGCTATGAAGAACCACTTGGACGCCAAGATGGATGCTCAAATGGAGGAGCTAAAAGCCCTCATCATGACCGGCAAGAGGTCTTCCTCATCTTCGAGAAGACGCTCAAGTGCACATGCTTCCGAGCTACCATCTCCGGCAAGATCACATCGGCATCGACAACATCAACGACAACAACGTGAAGGTCAAGACCTCAACACCAACCACCGTTCTACGACTTCACCATCTACCTTGGCATTTTCGCCAAGCGACTTCAAGGCATCTTCACCTTTGGACATGCGGCATCTTCGCCGACAAGCACCTCAAGATTACGCTCAAGAGAAGCTCCCCAAGCTCAAGTCCGCGACTTCCACGAGCTACTACGACTTCGACACCAAGCATGAGATTCCTTTCTATGGGACTCAAGACCCCGAGGAGTATCTCGAGTGGGAGCGCAAGATGGACGACTACCTCAAGCTACGTCAAGTCCCCTCCGAAGATCAAGTGAAGTGCGCCACAAGTAACTTCCACGACTACGCGTCGACATGGTGGCTTCACACACCTTCAAAGAGCTTCAACATTAGTTGTCCCAAGACGAAGAAAGCGATGCGGCGAGAATTTGTGCCTTTCACCTACACGGAACATCTTCAACGCCAATTGGAGAACACCATACAAGGATACAAGTCCCTCGACGAGTACTTCAAGGAGATGAAGAAAGCCTTGCGATGAGCCGGCGTGGACGACCCCATTTGGATGAAGTTCTACTTCATGATGGGATTGAACAACGACATCTCCAAGACTATCTTCCTCGACAACTACGAGTACCTCGACGACATCTACTTTGGTGCTCTCAAGGCGGAACAAGAACACATGAAGGCCAAGGTTTCTCCACCCCAAGCACACTTCGTGACGACCAAGCTCCATGACGGTGAGCATGATGATAGTACCACCACGATGTCCAAGCCCAACGAGCTTCAAGACGATGCTCCCAAGTTCGACTTCACCGCCATCCCTCTTTGTGGCATTGATGATGCCGAGTCTACCACGACTCTTTTTGAAGACGGCACGGTGACGACTACGACTACGGAGCCTCTCAAGGAAAAAGCTTTGGAGGCGAGCGACAAGGTGGCGAGCAAGGATGATGCTTCCATCTTTGGAGGCGAGAGTGATGATGTGCCATCTTCGGCCTTCATCCACGGCGACGGTGACGAGATGGTTGAGCATGGGATTTTCCCTTCGACCATGGCGGCGTATGATGATGAGTTGAGCGACATGAGCAACCATATTGAGAGTGAGAGCGAGTTCACCACTAGCTCCATATATGATGAGATGCCCCAATTCCCATGTGAGGAGAGCCACAACCCCCACCACTTGAGTGAGATGAGTGACTCCACCATATGTGAGTTTGAGTGCACCTATTTTGAGGGAGTGAGTGAGCCACCACATAGAGAGAGTGACATAGTTGATAGGGCATGTGAGGCCATTTCGATTTCTAACAACTTAACATCTACCTCTATTGTGTCTTCTCATTTGGTGCTAGGTTGGGATATGCCATGCCATGACCACCTAGCTTCAGACATGCATTATTTGCCATGTTGTCAATTTTCTCCATATGATGTTTTCGCTATTGCTCATGAGGAGACCCCCATAGTTTCCTCATACATGTTAGGAGAATTTGATCCATCCCATCTATTGCATGATCCTCATAATTATGTGCACAATATGCTCCCCATGAATAATGCTATTGTTGTGCCATATACTTGCATGCTCAATTTGTGTCCCCATCATGTTATACATAACAACTATTCTTTCATGATGGATGCCATGTTCATATACCATGCCTAAAATTTCTTTGAGCATTGCTTGTTTTGTGCTAACTCTCACGTGCACATACACATCATGATGGATGATGTGTACATTTACCACGCACACACTTTCTTTCGCTTGTGTCTTTCTTGTGTAGGTCATCACACTTACTCGTCAACCTCGCAAGCGCACGAGTTGACGAAACGAGCTCTAGAGAGCAATGAAGATGTGCGCCACCATGGAGTGCTTACCCTCCACCCACCCTCCACGCGACGAGCCTTCGCGCATTTCTTCTACATGGCCCTCACATGGTTATGGGTTATTGTCCATTACATATATTTTGCCCATCTTGCCATGTTCACTTTGCATGATATGCTCATTTTCATTTGGAGGACATGCTTTTGTGACCCATGCTTTGCATTTCACATGATCCTTGATTCTAGTACTTGTATATGTATTTGCAAGCTTGGTGGAGATATCACTTGTTATTGCCATGTTCCATGCTTATTGGCCCATTCCTATGATGATACTTTGATATTGCTTTGTGTTCGTGCTTACGATATGTCATGTGCATTGCCTATATCTATTATTTGCTCACATGACATGATTGCCATGATTTCCTCTAGTGTGTTGCATCTTCGCTCCACTAGTTTGCACGACACGATTACTATGATTGCTTGCCTTGTTGCATCACCGATGATTCATACTTGCTCGTTTCATGCGGTTGATGGCATCCATTCACATGCTTTGCACATGATTGTTATTGCTTCTTGTCATATATCTCCATATGCTGCCTCTCTCATGCTAGATGATTTGCCATGTATTGAGTGCAACAATGCTTGTAGTCTTGCTAATGAGATCGCCCCCATAGCTTTCTACCATATTATTGGAGCTTTTGACATCTTTCACGTGAAGTATGCTTGTCTTCTTTCCACCATATGCCTAGTGCCATGAACATTAAGCTTGTTCCATCATATTATTCATGCACTTTTACTACTAATGGTTATGTGCAAGAGAAGCGAACCATCATGATCGATGATGTGTTTATCTACCATGCACATACGTTCTTTGCGTTGTTGTGTGCATGTGTAGGATCCTTCGACATCATGTCCACTTCCACTTCACGTGAGTTGACCATTCGAGCTCTTGAGAGTGAGTCACTTTCGACCGACGCGCTTCAACAACGCATTTGCTACCATTTTGGCATTGTGAAGGGCGCACAAGGACGCGCTTTTGTGGTGATATACTTCTCTTTTGAGAATCCCAACACCATGAGCATGAATATTGTGGATCATACTTCATGTATTGCTTGCACCATGACACATTGCACACATGATAGAGATCTTGTTTTGACTTGTCATTGCCACATTGCCATGACTCATGATATATATGCCTTGTGTGTTGCATCGAACATGATTATCCCATGCTATTCCTATGTGTTTGATTGCAACAATGTCAATTCTTCACATATGCCATGTCCCATTGATTGCTACATGCTTGACTTGATTGACTCACACATGATGAACAATTGCTCTATCTATTGTGTTGAGTGCCACACTATCTTCACTACACCCTATGCATATTATGCTTGGATTGTCTCGCACCTTGGATTGCCCCATGTGTTTAGACATCTCATCTTCGTTGGTGTTGTGAATGATTCTTATGCATACCATAGACCATTTGTTGAGCGCTTGATGCATGCTTGCTATGACCTTGAGGTAGATACTTGTTCTCTTGTCACACATATTAGCATCTCGACCTTCCATTTGCATGCTTGTTTCCATGATGATCTTGATTATGCTCAATTTATATGCTTACATGCCATGTCGCAATCCTTTGTCAAACCATATGATATGCATGATGACGACACTTGTTGGGTGAATCACCACTTGAATGCTTGGTTTTGCACTAATGCTAACCACATTTGTTTTTCCAAGTGTTTGTTGTTCTTGCTCCTTTTGAAGGAATCACAAGACGGTGCGACATTGGAGAGTACCCATTTCGAGCTACAAGATGATAAGTTCTTGGTGATCGTCCACTTCTACACGGCGACGCCATCTCTTTCCCATGGTGATTTGGTTTTCGATCCGAGGACGGATCTTTTTCAAGGGGGAGGGGATGATGCGGAGCATCCTACGGACATCACCATGTCAAGAGTCCGTTTGGCAAGTGACACGTGCGACATCTACTTCACATACACAAAGGTGAATCCTCTCCTTTACACGTGTTCACTTGACCCATTCGAGGATGGTATACTACTTGACACTCCACTCGTGTGCATGCATAGGTATTGTCGGAGCTTCACGGATGTCGAGGAGGAGTGCAAGCGCCAAGGAACTGCTACACCATCCGCGAGGAACGCGTGGAAGCGAAGACGGAAGAAGACGGAGCTGCTGCAGCTACAGGACCCGGACATCCAGCCCCGGCAGCCCGGACATCCGGCCTACGGCCCGGACATCCGGCGTCTCCAGATCCAAGCCAGGTGCCAAGACCAACGCCTGCCGAAGCACAGCGGCCGGACATCCGCCCGTGCCCCCGTCCGGCGCCCCGCGACGGGCCGGACATCCGGCGCCTCCCCGGAAATCCGGCAGGAGGCAACAGAAGCCAGCCGAAAGCCACCCTGCTCGGGTCGGACATCCGGCCAACTGCCCCGGACATCCGGCGCCTCGCGAGAGGCCGAACATCCGGCCCCTAGCTGGACATCCGGCGCTTGCCTGCGCGCAGCTTCGGGCCAGAAGCCCATGTACCCCTCTGATGTAGGGTGGAACCCTAATGGTGTCGATCTTTCATGATTGGAGCGGATCCCGCGAAGAACACGAAGAACACGAGAGAGAAACACGAGAGAAATCACTCAAATCAACTAGATCCAATCACACATATGCTAGATCCACATACACATAACGAGGTACACGATCCAAAGTCAACACAAGAGGATACAAAAGGTAGTTCTTCCCAATCCGTGAGGAGTTGAGGTCTTGAATCCGAGATGGATCTTCCCACGATGGGGGTCTTGAATCCACTTGGGGGATCTTCTCCGAGGAGGCCTTGATCTCCAATGGAGTAGGGGTACAAGTGGATGAGCAAAGCTCTATCTCCAAAATGAGCTATCACAATGCTAACCCTAAAACGGAGGTAGGAGACGAGTATTTATAGTCTAGGTGGACGAAGGGGTACATGGGCCTCGGCCCAGAGTCACTGCGCGCAGGCAGGCCAGAAGTTCCGGGCAGGGCCGGAGGTTCCGGAGGCCGGAAGTTCCGGGCAGGTTCCGGGAGAGGTCCGGGCTATCCAGAGAGTTGGCACGGCGCGAGGAGGGGCTGGAGTCCGGGGGCCGGAAGTTCCGGGCGAGGGTCCGGGCTGGTTCCGAGCTGAACAGAGACTTTGCACGCCTGGGCTTGGCCTTGATCGCCAGGGGCCGGAAGTTCCGGGCCGGCCGGAAGTTCCGGGCGCCGGAGGTTCCGAGAGATGGCCGGAAGGTCCGGGCTGGACAAAGACTTTGCACCAGCCTTGACGTTCGCCGTTTCTCCTCCTTCTTTGGGCTGATCGGTGTACCTGATCACACACAGTATCTCTAATTGAGGTAGCAACCATGTCTCGTTCACGTGTAAGGGAAGCTCAAGTAGGAGGGATGTCACCTCAGATTGAATAGCATGTGCACGAGATCTTGTCATGGGTCCACTTGGTGCTTGGGTAGTTGGTGTAGTGTCCATGGGGATGACTGTGGGAAGCTCCGCATCATCTCCCCCCCTTGGGAAATATCCGACCTCGGATCGAAAACCTCATCACCATGGTAGGGAGAGAGATCCTTGACGTTGAAGATATCGCTCACATTGTACTTGTCGCGGGGGATGTCGATCTTGTAGGCGTTGTTGTTGTTGTAGTGTGCAAGCACCTTGAAGGGTCCGTCGGCACGTGGTAGGAGCTTGGACTTGCGCTCGTTGGGGAAGCGGTCCTTGCGAAGGTGTAGCCACACAAGATCTCCAATGTTGAATATCATGGGTTGCTTGTTGATGTCGATCTTGGTCGCGAGTCGATGTACTTGGTGCTCTATGGTGTGCCTTGTATCTTCATGCATCTTCTTGAGATAGCTCGCTCGGACACTCGCGTCCATGTTGATGCGCTCTTGAAGAGGTAGCGGTAGAATGTCCAAAGGGGATAATGGATTGAATCCGTAGACGACCTCGAAGGGGGACTTGCAGGTGGTAGAGTGTTGTGCTCGATTGTAGGCGTACTCGGCGATGGGTAAGCATTCCTCCCACTCCTTGATGTTCCTCTTGATCACCACGCGGAGTAGAGTCGATATCGTCCGGTTCGTGACCTCCGTTTGGCCGTCGGTTTGTGGATGGTATGCCGAAGAGAATAGGAGCTTGATTCCGAGCTTGGCGCATAGCGTCTTCCAAAAGTAGCTAAGGAACTTGACATCGCGGTCCGACACAACGGTCTTTGGCACTCCATGTAGACGCAAGATTTCCCTACAAAACAGATTTGCAACATGTGAAGCATCGTCTATCTTGTTGCATGGAATAAAATGTGCCATTTTCGAGAATCGGTCCACAACAACAAATACCGAATCTTTTCCATTGCGGGTTCTTGGCAAACCAAGCACAAAGTCCATGCTAATATCTTCCCATGGTTGAAACGGAATAGGAAGAGGCATATAAAGGCCATGAGATTGAGCTTTAGACTTAGCTTTGCGGCATGTAGAGCACCGATTGGTGTAGCGAGAAACGTCTCAAAACATCTTTGGCCAAAAGTAGTTCTTGGAGAGCGTAGCAATGGTCTTGTCCCGTCCAAAATGTCCCATGAGTTCTCCGCCATGAGCTTCTTGCAAAAGTAACAAACGAAGAGAAGACTCGGGAATACAAAGTTTGTTAGCTTTCATAAGGTAACCATCCTTCAAGTAATACTGTTCCCAAGTTTTATGTGGTAAACATTTGGCATAAGGAATCGAAAATGATGCATCATGCGCATACAAGTCTTTAATGTGCTCAAATCCTATAACATGCAACTCAAGTTGGGTAACCAACATGCATTTGCGGGAAAGAGCGTCCGCCACAACATTTTCCTTACCTTTGATATACTTGATAACATAAGGAAATGACTCAATGAACTCACTCCACTTAGCATGGCGCTTATTCAATTTAGTTTGACCCTTAAGGTACTTAAGCGTTTCATGATCTGTATGGATGACAAATTCACGTGGACGGAGGTAATGTTCCCACACATGCAAGACTCTCACTAAAGCATATAACTCTTTGTCATATATGGGGTAGTTAAGTTGCGCACCGGAAAGTTTTTCGCTAAAATAAGCAATTGGGCGCTTCTCTTGCATTAACACACCTCCTATGCCATTACCACTAGTGTCGCAATGTACTTCAAAACTTTTGTCAAAATTGGGTAATGCAAGCAATGGAGCATGTGTAAGCAAATTCTTAAGCTCATGAAAAGCGGTATCTTGGGATGGACCCCAAACAAATGGTGCATTCCTCTTACTCAATGCGTGCAACGGTGATGCAATGGTGCTAAAATCCTTCACAAAGCGACGATAAAACCCTGCTAAGCCAAGGAAGCTACGCACTTGAAGCAAATTGGTTGGTTGTGGCCAATTCTTAATAGCATCAATTTTAGTTTCATCAACATGAACACCCTTAGAAGACACAACAAAGCCCAAGAAAACAAGCTTATCGTTTCCATGTTAGCATAAAGTCGCTCGTCTCTAAGAATTTGCAATACTTCTCTAAGGTGTTTGACATGATCTTCGAGAGTTTCACTAAACACAAGGATGTCATCAAAGTAAACCACCACACAAATGCCAATTAATTTGCGAAGAACATAGTGCATCACACGCATAAAAGTGCTAGGTGCTTGCGATAAACCCATAGGCATGACTAACCATTCATACAAGCCAAATTTAGTTTTGAAAGCGGTTTTCCATTCATCACCTTCTTGCATGCGAATTTGATAATAACTACTTTTAAGGTCAATTTTAGAGAAAATTGTGGCTCCACTAAGTTCATCTAGCATGTCATCTAGTCGTGGAATGGGATGGCGATATCTAACGGTGATAGCATTGATAGGGCGGCAATCGGAACACATGCGATAGGTACCATCTTTCTTAGGCACAAGAATTACCGGAACGGCACAAGGGCTCAAGCTCTCGCGTACATACCCATTCTCCATGAGATGTTGGACTTGCCGTTGGATTTCTTTGGTCTCGGCGGGGTTGACGCGGTATGGTGCCTTGTTCGGTAGAGGTGCTCCGGGGATGAGGTCTATGCGGTGTTCAATTCCGCATAGAGGAGGAAGTCCGGGAGGTAGCTCATCGGGAAACACGTCCTTGTATTCCTGCAAGAGATGAGACAACACTAGAGGAAGATGTTCTGAAGTATTAGTCCGCTCAGCTTCACCTTTGCATAAAAGCACAAAATGAACAACACTAGATGGGCTCTCACTCACATCCCTCAAATCTCTTTTGGTGGCTAGTAGAACTAAGTTTTTCTTGTCGCTCATCGTGGAGTCACTCAATTTTGGCTTGTGGCGCTCACTCTCTTTGTGGTGGTGCACTCTCTCACTAGTCTCTCCACGATGGCCCGATGCTTGATTGTCGGCGACGACTTGACTTGGAGACATTGGCCGAAGAACGAATTCCTTGCCCTTCATCTTGAAACTATAGTGGTTGGTTCGTCTGTTGTGGATGACGCCGCGATCAAATTGCCATGGTCGGCCAAGTAGGAGGTGGCAGATGGACATGGGAACCACATCACACTCCAAGGTATCTTCGTAGGCGCCGATCTTGAAGGATACTTGGACGGTGTGCTCCACTTGGATTGTGCCGGAGTCGCTAAGCCATTAGACCTTGTAGGGGCGAGGGTGCTTCTTCTTGACCAATTGTAGCTTCGAGCATAATTCTTCACTTGCCAAATTGTGGCAACTTCCGCCGTCGATGATGACCTTGACGGAACGTCCTTGGATATCTGCTTTGGTGTGGAAGATGTGGCAACGTTGGTCTTCGTCTTGATGTTGTTGAAGTGTCAAAACCTTGGAGACAACAAGAGCGGGGCTCGCATCATTGTCGCAATAGATTTGTGCGTCTTCGTCTTCATTCACTTGTCGGTGCATAGCCACATGCTCAAGGGCTTCCATTTCATCTTCGCTTATTGAGTCGTAGGTGCCGTCGTCGTTGAGAATCATTGTTCGTCGAGTTGGGCACTCGAAAGATTTGTGGCCTCGGCCTTGCAAGTGAAGCACTGGATGTCACTTGTCTTGTTGGCATCCGTAGGAGGTGTCGAGGATGAAGGCTTTTGCTTAGGGATGCTTGTAGTAGTAGGAAGACGACTCGAAGATGTCGAAGGTTGCTTGGAGCGTGACTTGTCGCCGGTACTAGGTGTAGCTCGAGTCATAGAAGGAGTTGTCGTAGTCGTTGAAGCTTGAGTGTATGAACCGTGATGTAGGGCACGGGCCAAAGTGCCCCGATTTGTCTCGATGTTCACGAATTGGAGGTGGCTACGAAGAGGAACACGTAGAGCACGAAGAATACAAGGGGAAAACACAAGAGAAACACTCAAGAACAAGTCCAATCACACATCCACTAGACTAGCAACACATAAGATCCACAAGGTACAAGAACAACAAAGGAAAGATACATGGTAAAGTTCATCCCAAATCCAAGAGGAGATGAGGTGTTGATGATCTAGGTAGATCCTTCCCTAGAAGGGGTCTTGATATCCACTTGGGATCTTCTCCTAGGAGGTCTTGATCTCCATGGGAGAGGGTAGATGAGCAAAGTACTCTCTAGATCATGTCATATCCTTTGCTAACCCTAACAAATGGCCTAGGTATGAAATATATAGGTAGCTGGAGGTGGGGGACGAGTGGAGGGGCGAAACAGGCAATCCACGGCCAGCCTCCTGTAGGGCCCGTGCGCACGGGCTAAGTGGACCCCGTGGGCACGGGGGTCCCGTGTGCACGGTACACGCCCGTGCGCACGGGGTAGCAGAGGCTACAGCGAGGGGGGGCCGTGTGCATGGGGTCATTGGGGCCCGTGCGCACGGGGTATCCAGAGACTTTCTGGACAGGCCGTGCGCACGGGGTCCAATAGGCCCGTGGGCACGGGGTCGCCTGGGCAGGACTTCTTCTTCCAGCTGCAGGCCTCCGTCTTCCGTGCGGTCTTGGCGTGGTTCCTCTTGGGTCTTGGGGAGATGTTAAGGTGTACATGGAGATGACCGTAGGATGCTCCGCATCATCCCCTCCCCCTTGGGAGAGATCCGTCCTCGGATCGGAAACCGCATCACCATGTAACCGGTAGGCATGGATGGACTTGCCGAAGATGCCGTACAGCCGAAGGCAAAGATGCCTATGTAGTGGATGAAGCCGTAGCCTTGGAGTCGATGTCGAGGTACTTGAAGGCCCATCTTCAATGTCGGTCCTCCATCCAAGAGATGTATCATGTAGACAAGAAGGAGCAAACAAGAATGAAAGTTTGGCCCGTTCGATATGTGTATGTGAGGGTGGCTCAAAGGGAATGAGTTCAGCTTTACGAGTTCCTCGAAAATGTTGGTGTCGTGCATCGCGTATGCCTTCTCATGACCAATATGTCTCGTGACGGCGCCGCCTTGTGAATCCTTCAAAACGAAAGAATATGACAAACACTCGGAAAAAACAAATGATGTTAGCATGAATGCAAAACCAATCATTCGTGTGGTGAGAGACCCAACAAGTGTCGTCATCATTCGTATCATAAGAAGGAACAAGATAATGTGGCATGGTATGGAAGCATATGATGCGAGTACAACCAAAGACATTAAGCTCATTCAAGCAAGCATGCAGCACAAGTGAGATGTCCAAGTCTCCAATATCAATAAGCATAGCATGGTTGCACTCACTACAAGTTGATATGAGAGATGCAACTAAAGGAGACAAGGGACAATGATCATGAAAAATCATGTGAGAGGCAAGAACATATATGCCATGAACCCAATGAAACGAGCAAGTATGAATCATGGGTGATGCAACAAAGCAAGCAATGATAGTGATCAAGTTATGCAAGCTAGTAGTGCGAAGATGCAACATACTAGAGTTCATCATGGCAATCATGTCATATGTGGAAATAGTGGGCATAAATAATGCACATGACATATCACAAGCTTTAGAAAATGATATGAGCAAAGTAGTATCATTGTATTGGCAACGAGTCCTATGTAAATAGCAAAGGAACATCATGACTCTCCCAACACGAGAAACAACAATAGCATGGGGCACAAGGTAAACATGGCAATAGCAACAAGGATCTCCATCTAGCATGCAAATACACATAGAAATAGTAGAATGGTAAATCATGGGTAAATGCAAGCAAGGGTCACAATTGCATGGCAAAGGCATTGAAGGAGGCATAACATGCAAAGTGAACACGATAAAATGAGCATAAGGTGACAAGTGGTAAATAGCCCATAGCCGTGCGAGAGCCAAGTAAAAGTAATGCGCGTAGTCCTTGCGCGATGGAGATGGTCAGGTAAGCATTCCAAGCAATCCCAAAGCATCGTTGCTCTCAAGAGCTCGTTTCGTCAACTCATGGGATTGAGAAGTTGACAAGTATTCGTGAGTACCTACACAAAACAAAGGCAAAGGGAAAATTGTGTGTGCATGGTATATGTACACATCATCCATTATGATGCGCACGTGCATGTGTTGGTTAGCACAAAATATCCAATGCTCAAATAAATGAGATGCATGATATAGAAACATGTCATCCATCATGATTGATTTGTTGTTATGTATAGCATAATGGAGACTCAAGGTGTGTAATGCATCACGTGAAGCATCTAGAGCATTGTCATGAATTGTATGCATATGGTGCACACAAAGGATGGAATCATGTGATCTACAATCATTATCATGGCATGGCATAGTAGATGAATTGCACAAATTGCTCAAGGGGGGCATAGCAATATCATCGCAAGAGAAGCAAATTCCAATGACCATGGTCTTGTCATCTATGCCATTAGTGCAAATGGGATTGATTTTAATTGGATATGCATAGTTACTACGGTGAGTTTGTAATGATGCCATATGGGAAATCTCACTCATAGCATATGACAAGGTTAATGGATTGTCAAACATGACGTGACCAATAGAATTTTCACAAGATATCCTATGGAGCATAGCATCACAACTAGGTAGATCGACATGCTCATCATCATATTCATCATAAATGGGTGGCATATCTAAGCATGTAGAAGACATAGTATGTGGTGAATCCATAGGGTGATCAACATCATGCAAGCAATCGATGTCAAGATGGTCCACTAGTGGGACAAACGAAGCACCATCACCTATGTTACCTTGGGAGCTCCACTCATGTGGTGTAGGTGAGGTGGCAAAAATTGAAGCGTGATCAACATTGTCGTCTTGATGGAACCATGTGGGGGGTGCATCATCGTCCACCATGGCCATCGTATTGCCCATTGGAGGAATCGACTCGTCGAGGATTGGCACTTCGTGTTGTAGGAGATCTAGCACCAAACAAGAAAACACACTTGGAGTAGAGGGTAAGTCGTTAGAAATCATAGTGGCCTCACATGCCCTATCAACTACCTCACTCACTAAGTATTGTGTCTCACTCACTCCCGGTAAGATGCTCTCACTCATATGGTTGGGCGAGTCACTCAAAGGGTGGTGATGGCTCTCAACCTCACATAGGATGGGTGGCATGTTCTCATGTGTGGGGTTAGTGGTGGTCACTCTCAATCTCTCATAGGAAATGCACTCAATGTCACATATGGTGGAGTCACTCATCTCACTCATGTGGTGGTGGCTCTCCTCACATGTCAATTGGGTCATCTCGTCATATGTGAGTGTCGGAGAGATGTAGGTGCAAGCGTCTCCATACTCAACTTGTGTCGCCGCCGTGGTTGTGGGAGTAGTCCCATGGTCAACCTCCTCATCCATAACGCCTCCAAAGATGAATGCCATAGGATGTGGCAAATCATCGCTCTCCTCCGAGACCAAAGAGAGGTTCTCATATGCTGTCTCGTAGCTTGACTCGGAGTAGCAGTCCCATGTGGGCGTCGTCTTCATGTCGTCGAAGAGGTTCGTTCTCGTCGCCGTGGTCGAAGGGGATGGCCCATGCTCGACCGTCTTGTCGCCGTCTTGTAGGAGGCCCATATGAAGTGGCACCTCGTTGCTCGTCTCCATGACCGAAGGGAATTTCCCAGGCTCGGCCATCTTCCTTGAGGGGCTTCCGAAGATGGAAGGGTCACCCTCGCTTGTACTTGGTCGCCTTGGACTTGGCACCGAAGCTTCTTCTTGGTGGCGCTCGTCTCGCGGTCTTCTCGTAGCTTGATGTAGAGCTTGTTGGAACTTTTTGGTGTTCGCCTCTAAATCCTTGAGTTGCTCTGTAGTCGTAGTCGTCGCCGTGCCGTCTTCAAAAAGAGCCGTGGTAGACTCGGCATCGTCAATGCCACAAAGAGGTATGGCGGTGAAGTCGAACTTGGAAGCATCGTCTTGGAGCTCATCGGGCGTGGACATCTCGGTGGTACTAGCCTCATGCTCGCCGTCTTGGAGTGTGGTCGTCGCGAAGTGTGCTCGGGGTCGAGTAGACTTGTAGTTGTTGGTGAAGTCGAAGTAGCCCGTGGAAGTAGTGGGCTTGAGCTCGTTGAGTAGGCGAAGATGCCGTACATCCGAAGGCGAAGATGCCTTGAAGTCTCGTGGCGAAGATGCCAACGTCGGTGATGAAGCTGCAGAGTCGTAGTCGATGTTGTTGTACTGTAAGGCCCGTGCGCACGGGGGTGTAGGAGGCCGTGTGCACGGGGGTCGCTGGCCCGTGTGCACGGGGTTGGCAGAGAAGCCAACACTCTCCCGGAAGGCTGCTCTTCCGTTCATGTGGTACGCCCTTGATGAACTTGAGCGTCCTGGTCTTGTCGGTGTCGATGCCGGTGTGTCCTTGCCAAAGATGGTAGCTCGGGAATCTTAGCACTTGATCGTCTTCTCGAAGATGAGGAAGACCGCTTGTCGGTGTTGATGAGAACCTTGAGCTCCTCCATGTACTTGTCCATCTTGGCATCGATGAAGTTCTTCATGGCATCGAACTCGTCGTCGTGATTGTAGACCGGAGATGATGTGCTTCGCCTATCCATCACAAGACTCGAGCAAAGGTGAGTAGGAAATGAGATAAACAATACCAAGCTACCTTTTCCCAACGTTGAGAATGTATCCCGTTTCACTCAATGTGAAATGAAAGAATAGTGGAATTGGTACCGGACTTGTTCACTAATACCTACAAGGTAAAGCTTATTGAGTGGCTAGGTTAGGACAAGTGGCACAAATTTATGCAATTTGAAGTCCAAGATATGTAAATGTTGAAATCAAGCCAAAGGACTCAAAATGCAAAACAAGTGATCACAAATATATAGAGGAGGGCAATAAAGAAACACACACGGTGGGATAATGGGGCTTGTGCAACTATAGGGATGAGCAATACAAAATTGCCTAACGAAGACTAAGCTCGTGTTGCACAAACACAAGGAGAGACGCTAGCTTGATTGCACGTTTGGGCACGATTCACCACTTGGCACCAACCTATATGTATGCAAGCAAAACGTTTCATATTCCATGTATCCTCATGCACAAGTATCTCTTTTCATGCTCAACACTCTTTTGCTTATAAGCTTTTGATCTTTCTTTTTCTTGCTTAAAAGCTTTTTTATCTTCTCTTCCTTTCCACTATGCTTAATGAGCCTCAACCAAACACATGAGCTAAGTATCACAAGATATGCACGGGAGCAAGCAATTGCACTATATGATATATCAAATGATGCAACAATATGATATCGTATCACTAAGGTGCACAAGTTTTCGCGAAGCCCGGCAATACTCGGATAGCTAGTCTCAATAGGTATGAAGGTATTCGCAAAGATGGTGGGGCTATCAAGATGTAATGGCAAGGAAGGAAAAGTTTATGACGGAATGGATACCTTCGTCACACTTAACCTTTCACGAAGTCGGGTGTAACCGGCCTTGCTTCCGGTTGAAGATGGTCTCAAAGGATGGATAGTCGTCGTCGATGCGAAATGTCGTGGTGGATGTAGCTGATGTATCGATACAAGTCGTCGGTGGTGATGAAGATGTAACCGTCCCTAAGTAGCCGAAACACCTTAGGAGACTCAAATCACAACTCAAACAACCACAAATGCAAAGGAAACCAAAATGGGTTTGGTTACGGAAGTTTATGGTGGTGGTGCGGAAGTTATGGCGGAGGGCCTATGCAAAGATGCACAAATGCACAAAATTTGATGGAGTCAAAAGGTGGTAAAACCAAGATGAGCAGCTCGGGCACGTCGCTAGCTTTTCAACGAGCCAAAGAACACCCAAATCGGAGTTCGGAAGTGGGAGATATGGGCGAAACAGTGAAGCAGTGGCGGCTGATCCTGGGAAGGCCGTGCGCACGGGGTCTAAGGCCCGTGGACATGGGGTCCCGTGCGCACGGTACACGGGCCGTGGGCACGGGGTGTCCAGAGACGTATCGGGGGCCCGTGGGCACGGGGGTGGCGGAAAAATTGCGATTTCAACTCGAAATTCGAAGGGGGGAAAGAAAAATTGGGCTATGGGGACGCAAAAGGAGATGGATCTACTTGCTAAACACCAGATCCACGGATCAAAATCAACAAAAACTCACAAGGAACAGTAAATCACAAAAAAATTTGGTATGGCTCTTTTTGGTGGGGATTTTCAAATTGGCAAGAAAAATTCGAACTAAAGGCTATAACATGGGGGGTAGGGCTCCAAATTCGTGTCAACCTGGCTCTGATACCAAGATGATGTAGGGCACGGGCCAAAGTGCCCCGATTTGTCCCGATGTTCACGAATTGGAGGTGGCTACGAAGAGGAACACGCAGAGCACGAAGAATACGAGGGGAAAACACAAGAGAAACACTCAAGAACAAGTCCAATCACACATCCACTAGACTAGCAACACATAAGATCCACAAGGTACAAGAACAACAAAGGAAAGATACATGGTAAAGTTCATTCCAAATTCAAGAGGAGATGAGGTCTTGATGATCTAGGTAGATCCTTCCCTAGAAGGGGTCTTGATATCCACTTGGGATCTTCTCCTAGGAGGTCTTGATCTCCATGGGAGAGGGTAGATGAGCAAAGTACTATCTAGATCATGTCATATCCTTTGCTAACCCTAACAAATGGCCTAGGTACGAAATATATAGGTAGCTGAAGGTGGGGGCGAGTGGAGGGGCGAAACAGGCAATCCACGGCCAGCCTCCTGTAGGACCCGTGCGCACGGGCTAAGTGGACCCCGTGGGCACGAGGGTCCCGTGTGCACGGTACACGCCCGTGCGCATGGGGTAGCAGAGGCTACAGCGAGGGGGGGCCGTGCGCACGGGGTCATTGGGGCCCGTGCACACGGGGTATCCAGAGACTTTCTGGACAGGCCGTGCGCACGCGGTCCAACAGGCCCGTGGGCACGGGGTCGCCTGGGCAGGACTTCTTCTTCCAGCTGCAGGCCTCCGTCTTCCGTGCGGTCTTGGCGTGGTTCCTCTTGGGTCTTGGGGAGATGTTGAGGTGTACATGGAGATGACCTTAGGATGCTCCGCATCAAACCGTAAGTCTTGGAAGAGTACTTGGAGTACTTGTAGTCTTCTTGTACTTGTCGCTCCGCCTTGGTCGCTTGGTGGACTAGCTCGAGGAGGTTGGAGTACGGTTGGAAGTCCGCTATTTTCTTGATGGGATGGTTGAGGCCATTCAAGAAACGCGCCATAGTTTGTTCATCATCTTCCTTGACATTGGCTCATATCATGGAAACTTTCATTTCTTGATAGTATTCTTCAACCGTCTTCGTTCTTTGCTTGAGGAGTTGGAGTTTCTTGAAGAGGTCGCGGTTGTAATGTGTAGGCACAAAACGAGCTCTCATGACATCCTTCATTTGGTTCCATGTCGCGATGGGTGGCTCGCCCTTCTCTTGACGTCTTGCGATCACTTGCTCCCACCAAATGAGAACATAGTCTTGGAACTCTAGAGATGCCATGGCGATCTTCTTTTCTTCGTCGTAGTTGTGAAGGCGAAATATCTTGTCGACCTTCAATGCCCATGAGAGATATTCTTCGGGATCGTTGTCGCCATGGAACTTGGGCATGGTGAACTTGAGCTTGCCGAAACGTTGTTCCTCATCATGCCGTGGTCGATGGTGATGACGCTCTTGCCGTGGTGGAAGATCTTGACCCGCTTGCTCCTCGTGCTCCATTTGATTAACTTGGCTTTGAGGTCGTGGGATGCATGCACGGTTCCACATCTCTTGGCGCTCCTCGCGGTGGGCGGCTTCGTCTTGTCGCTCTCGTCGGAGGGCCTCTTCTTGTTTGCACACACAGCGGTTGCGTTCATTGATGGCTCGTGTGGCTTCTTGTAGCGCACGTTGGGCTTCAAGGGCTTGTTCTTGACGGTGTTGTCGCTCTTGGTCAAGGGCGTCGCCATTGTGATTCTCGTGGTGATCTTGGTGTTGTGGAGCTTGCTCTTGGTCCATTTGATCCTTAGCTTGGCGACGTAGTCGTTCACGTTCCCGGAGGCGGTCTTGTAAACCGTTGCCATGAAATGGGTTTTGTGGAGCTTGGTGAGCTTCATGGTCTTGGCGACGATGCGAACGAGCTTGTGGAGGACTTGCATTCGAAGACGTGTCGGAAGAGTATCGACTTGAATGGCGCTGTCTTGATGATCACGACATGGATGAAGAGCGATTGGCCATCATGGTTCGTATGTCGTCCTTGAGAGATGCCATCGATGTGTCGAAGTAGTCTCTTGTACGTTGCTCGGATTGTCGCAAGTCGGTGGCGAGTTGGTCGATGCGGTCGCCCAATGCTTCATTCTCTTGATGCAAAGCTCTTTGTGCGCCGAATAGGTGATTCCTTGTGACGTAGTTGTTCGGTTCCTCTTCTTGCTCGATGAAGAGTGGATTGGAAGAAGTGGTTGGCCTATCCATCATTACAAGCAAATATGTGAGTGGAAGAAAGGAAAGAACTAGACCAAATGTACCTTATCCGATGTTGAAGATGGATCAATGATCACTCGATATTGTATTATGGAAATATCACAATTGGTACCGGATCTTGTCAATTCTCACACCTACACAAGTAAAGCTTTTGGAGGAGTTTGGTTAGGATGGTGGCACAAATTTCTGCAATTTGCAAGTAAGATATCAATAATGTTGAAAAATATTCACAAGATTGCAAGTGTAACAAGTAGACCAATAGCTAAAAGTGTCACACGGAAACACATGCACGAATGGATAAATGGGGTCGTGCAACCAAGGAACGAGCTCAAAATGTGGAATCCACGGAAAATGCTCTTGTTGCACAACACTAGAGAGACGCTAGCACGCTTGCTCAATAGGCGGATACGAACTTGTGCACAACCTATAAGAGACAAAATGTATGGCAGTCTATCTCACTTATGCTATGTATGTATGAGTCTCGGTGAACTTGTCACAATGATCCAAGATGATCAAATATGCTATGTAATGTGGCGATGCTATGGCTATTGCTTACAAGCTTGTTGCTCTTTCTCTTTTGCTTAAAAGCTTTCTTTCTTTTGCGCTTTTCCTTTTGGCCACTTATGCGAAATGCTCTCACGATGGTAGCAATGATGTATATTCGGGAACAAAATTTTGGCACAAGAGATGATATGTGTATGTATGCACGCTATGATAGCTATGCGGAACGGTATCACTAAAGTGCACAAGTAGCGTTGCCCGACAATACTCAAATGGCTAGTCTCGTAGGAAAGCTACGTAAAAGATGGTCTCGGGGTTTCACAATGCAATGGCAAGGATATGAACAAGTTGTTGTCGATGTTACCGTCCTTGCTTACGGTGAGGGTGTTGTCACGAAGGTGAGGCGGTCGTTGTCGGTGGCGAGTACGGAGACGGTTTACGTGATGGAGTGGTCGAGGACGTGGTGCACGGTCTCTAGTACGTTGGCGAAGATGCCGCTGCACCGTGGTCGAAGATGATCAACTTGCGGAAGCGAAAAGGCAATGAACAACTTCCTGTCAAGGCCGGAAGTTCCGGGTGGAGGCCGGAAGTTCCGCTGGCCAGAAGTTCCGGGTGCAGGCCGGAAGGTCCGGTGACCGGAAGGTCCGGGAGGGGCCGGAAGTTCCGGGGGTCGGGATTTCGCCAAGAACAGAAAATTGCAGATCGGAAATTTGGACGGAAAAACTTCAGGAAAAACCCAAATTGGAAGGGGGAAAAGAAAAATTGGGAAGGATGGAGGGGGCGGGGAAGCTAGATCTACGTGCTACACATGAAATCCATGGATCAATCTCAACAAAACATCATCAAAACCAACAAATCACAAAAAAATTGGGAGGGCTATTTTTGGTGGGGATTTTCGAATTAGGACAAAAACAACAAAATCAGGCTAGAAAACGATGGGGGAGACTCCAAAATCGTGATCAACGTGGCTCATGATACCAAGATGATGTAGGGTGGAACCCTAATGGTGTCGATCTTTCACGATTGGAGTGGATCCCGCGAAGAACACGAAGAACACGAGAGAGAAACACGAGAGAAATTAATCAACTAGATGCAATCACACATATGCTAGATCCACATACACATAACGAGGTACACGATCCAAAGTCAACACAAGAGGATACAAAAGGTAGTTCTTCCCAATCCGTGAGGAGTTGAGGTCTTGAATCCGAGATGGATCTTCCCATGATGGGGGTCTTGAATCCACTTGGGGGATCTTCTCCGAGGAGGCCTTGATCTCCAATGGAGTAGGGGTACAAGTGGATGAGCAAAGCTCTATCTCCAAAATGAGCTATCACAATGCTAACCCTAAAACGGAGGTAGGAGACGAGTATTTATAGTCTAGGTGGACGAAGGGGTACATGGGCCTCGGCCCAGAGTCACTGCGCGCAGGCAGGCCGGAAGTTCCGGGCAGGGCCGGAGGTTCCGGAGGCCGGAAGTTCCGGGCAGGTTCCGGGAGAGGTCCGGGCTATCCAGAGACTTGGCACGGCGTGAGGAGGGGCTGGAGTTCGGGGGGCGGAAGGTCCGGGCGGGCCGGAAGTTCCGGGGGCCGAAAGTTCCGGGGAGGGTCCGGGCTGAACAGAGACTTTGCACGCCTGGACTTGGCCTTGATCGCCAGGGGCCAGAAGTTCCAGGCCGGCCGGAAGTTCCGGGCGCCGGAGGTTCCGGGAGATGGCCGGAAGGTCTGGGCTGGACAGAGACTTTGCACCAGCCTTGACGTTCGCCATTTCTCCTCCTTCTTCGGACTGATCGGTGTACCTGATCACACAGAGTATCTCTGATTGAGGTAGCAACCATGTCTCGTTCACGTGTATGGGAAGCTCAAGTAGGAGGGATGTCACCTCGGATTGAATAGCACGTGCACGAGATCTTGTCATGGGTCCACTTGGTGCTTGGGTAGTTGGTGTAGTGTCCATGGGGATGACCGTGGGATGCTCCGCATCACCCTCTCCCACTTACCCCTTCGTGGGCTAGCACTATATATACTCCTCCTCCTCCTCCCTTTAGGGTTAGCTAAGATTAGAACTACACATTGGAGCTTAGCTCATGTACCTCCCCTTGTGGGATTCCTCTTGAGAGAGAGAAGGATCTACCTAGATCATCAAGACCTCCTGAGGGAGAAGGATTCCCCAAGTGAATCATCAAGACCTCATCTCCTCTTGGATTTGGGATGAACCCTATCTTGTACCGATTTCCCTTTGTTGTTCTTGTACCTTGTGGATCCATGTGTTTGTGTGTCTAGTGGATGTGTGATTGGACTTGTTCTTGAGTATTCCTCTCGTGATTTCCCTCGTGTTCTTCGTAGGATCCCCTCCAATTCGTGAAAGAACGACACATTTAGGGTTCCACCCTACATCAGGCGAGGGTGCTTCTTCTAGACCAATTGTAGCTTGGAACATAACTCTTCACTTGCTAAGTTGTGGCATCTTCCGCCGTCGATGATGACCTTGACGGAACGTCCTTGAATACCCACTTTGGTATGGAAGATGTGGCAACGTTGGTCTTCATCTTGATGTTGTTGAAGTGTCAAGACCTTGGAGACAACAAGAGCGGGGCTTGAATCATTATCGCAAAAGATTTGATTGTCTTCATCTTCATTCACTTGGCGGTGCATGGCCACTTGCTCGAGGGCTTCCATTTCATCTCCACTCATGGAATCGTAGGTGCCGTCGGCATTGAGGATCATAGTGCGTCGTGTTGGGCACTCGAATGATTAGTGGCCTCGTCCCTTGCAAGTGAAACACTTGATGTCACTCGTCTTGGTGTCGTCCGTAGGAGTTGTTGATGATGAAGGCTTTTGCTTGGATGTACTTGTATGACGACTCGAAGGTGTTATTGGTTGCTTGGAGCTTGACTTGTCGCCGGTACTTGGTGGAGATCGAGTCGTGGAAGGAGTGGTAGAAGTCGTTGAAGCTTGATTGTAGGAACCGTAGGTCTTGGAAGAGCACTTAGAGTATTTGTAGTCCTCTTGTACTTGTCGCTCTGCTTTGGTTGCTTGGTGCACTAGCTCGAGGAGGTTGGAGTACGGTTGGAAATCCGCAATTTTCTTGATGGGATGGTTGATGCCATTCAAGAATCTCGCCATAGTTTGTTCATCATCTTCCTTGACATTGGCTCGTATCATTGCAATCTCCATTGCTTGATAATATTCTTCAACGGACTTGGTGCCTTGCTTGAGGAGTTGGAGTTTCTTGAAGAGGTCACGGTTATAGTGTGTAGGCACAAAGTGAGCTCGCATGACATCTTTCATTTGGTTCCAAGAGGTGATGGGTGGCTCGCCCCTCTCTTGACGTCGTTGGACCACCTGTTCCCACCAAATAAGAACATAGTCTCGGAACTCAAGAGATGCCATGGCAATCTTCTTTTCTTCTTGGTAGTTGTGTAGACGGAATATCTTGTCAACCTTCAATGCCCAAGAGAGGTATTCTTCGGGATCATTCCCACTGGAGAATTTAGCATGGTGAACAAGCTTGCCGTAGCGTTCCTCATTGTCTTGTTGGCGGTGACGATGACGCTCGTGTCTTGGAGGAGGGTCTTCTAGCTCTTGCTCGTCGTGCTCATCTTGATTGTCTTGACGGCGAGGTCGTGGAATTCTTGCACGGTTCCTCATCTCTTGGCGCTCCTCATTTCTTGCGGCTTCTTCTTGTTGCTCGCGTCGTGGGGCCTCTTCTTGTTCTCGCACACGGCGGTTGCGGTCGGCGATGTTGCGAGTTGCTTCTCGAAGGGCATGTTGAGCTTGAAGTGCTTGCTCCTCACGAAGTTGTTGTTGTTGGAGGAGAGCATCGTCGTCTTGGTGTACTTGATGTTGGCGTTGTGGAACTTCATCTTGCTCCATGTTATTTGTTTGCTTGCCGGTTTTGGCGTTCGCGCTCTCGAAGACGGTCTTGCAAACCATTGCCACGGAATGGGTTTCTTGGAGCTTGCCGGTCTTCATGTACTTGAGGGCGATGAGAGCGTGCTCATGGAAGACTTGCATCCGAAGAAGTGTCCGAAGAGTCGTGTCTTGAGTGGCGCCGTCTTGATCTTGAACTTGACGAAGTGGAAGAAGCGCGGTTTGCCAACATGGCACGGAACTCTTCCATTTGAGATGATAGCTTGCCGTCAAGAGTTTGTCGGAAGTTGGAGGCAAGTTGTTCGATGCATTCGCCCAAAGCTTCACTTTCTTGATGTAATGCTCGTTGGACGCCAAAGAGGTGTGCCTTGGTGACGTAGTCGTTCGGTGCATCGTCTTGCTCATCGAAGAGAGGATTCGAAGTGGTGCCCGACCTATCCATGATTCTCAAACAAGTGTTAGTGGAAGAAGGGAACGAACTAGACCAATGTACTTTGTCCAATGTTGAAGATGGATCAATGATCACTCGATATGGTATTATGGAAATAATGCAATTGGTACCGGATCGTGTCAATTCTCACACCTACACAAGTAAAGCTTTTGGAGGAGTTTGGTTAGGATGGTGGCACAAAATATTTGCAAATGTAAGTAAGATCTCAATAATGCTGAGAAAGATTCGCAAATTCACAAGTGAAACAAGTAGACCAATAGCAAAGTTACACGGAACACACACACGGAAAGATAAGTGAGGTCGTGCAACCAAGGAATGATCACAAAATGTGGAACACCCGGAAACACTCGTGTTGCACAACTCTAGAGAGACGCTAGTGTGGCGCCCCGCCTGATTACCACTGTAGCCAGACGGTCGCCGCACACACCAGCCCAGGAAATCACACTGCGTGTGCTTTTACAACAAGTATCATGAACACAAGCTTTTCTATTAATAGATATATAAGTCTTACATGATGTTTTACAAGGATGATGGCAGCGGAAAAAGACCTATCTAAGGAAGCATGGTCTCGGTGCGGCTCCAATCCACAGGGATCTGACTGGGTTACTCCTCTAGCCCGCGAACACTCCGGCTCCACGCTAGTGGACGTCGAATCCTTAGGTGAACCTGGCCACATTGAAGGCCGCTGAGTACTTTTGAATGTACTCACAAGGAAACCAAACCAACATATACACCAAGCAAAGCAATCCATGGCATTCAAGCATGTATTTGTTATCTTAACAATATTAACTATCATGTTATGATAGGATTATCTAGCAAGATTAATCATCTAGCAGCATTAATCATCATGTCATAGCAGGATTATTTAGCAAGATAACTACTTAAGTAAAACATATCAAGTAAATAATCCATACTCCGAATATGTCATGATCCAAACCAAATCCAAGTACTGTGGTCATCCGACCACTCATCTCATAGCCATCGCATGGCCAACATCATATACCTGACATCAACAGATGTCCATGCATCTGCACTATAAGTCTGACAAATCATACCTTTCTCTGGTTCAGTCTTAACAATACGTTATATAGTTTGTTCCTCCAGACTCGACACAGACCAAATAGTGGCCGAGTACGAACTGTCCATGACCGAGGACGCGGCTATTCGAATAGATTTACACTCTGCAGAGGTTGCGCACTTTACCCACACCATGGAGCTCCCGGCCTCGTACTTAGTACATGTTCCCATTCGGGTGGACCGGTGCTGCTCCAACAAAACCTTGTCTATTGCCTGGCACTCTTACGGTCCCACCGACAATCATACCCTCCCAGGGTCATGTCCTGGGTGGCCCATGTGTCACCCCGTGACACCTGCCACCGTCGTGGCCAAACAAACTGTCCCAAACGGGGACGTGCGCACATAACTCAACTGGGCTCACAAGGTTATCGCCGCCTACCGGGCCAGGGTAGCGCGCACGCATAACCTTCCCTATTTGGTGGTACCGACAAGAGGCAAGACAATAGACCAAGCTAGGGCCGTCCCATACCGGCAAATGTGTATGCACTTGATGAGCTCGATTCGGTGACACTATGACTCGATCCGGTCGACATAGGAGGTTGTCATCATTAAGTCACATTATTTATTATTGCAATAACAGTCATAATGCATACTGTAACAACTATGAAAACATAACAACCTATCTCCATACAATATCACAACGAGTCACTAGTGCGACAATATGATGAGCATTAGCAGGTAATGAAAATAGCAAGTTCAACATAGCAGGAGTTTAACTACTACTAACACAGGCATATTTATTAATTAAACACGCAAGAATAACACAGAGCAATGCTTTAGGGCATATATCAAATGGTCGGCTTGCCTGGGGATGAAGGAGTACTCCGGGAGAAGTGCGGGAGCTCACGGAAAAATTCGCCGGAGAAGATTCTCTCTCGGAGGGGCTGATAGAAGGGCAAGGGCAAAATGGGCATTTTCAGAAAGTGTCAACATGGTGAAAGTGACATCATCGAAACGGGCTCGACAAACTGAAGAAGTGGGCTTTGGATTCACCTGAATCGGAGTCACGGTCGCGAAGTTAGGGCCGTTCGTTCGTTAGGCAGAATAGTGGACAGAATAGTATCCACTGTAGCTCTTAACGGGCGAACGTTCACTAACTAACCGATTCGGCCGGCGGGGTGAGGCTGAAAGCGCATTTGCTAAATTACGCCTTCGGAGCAGAGAAAACGAATTTCCATCCAAAGCCGCGGCGGAATGCGCTAACTCAAGTGGAAAGCGTATTTCAGAAAATACGTTTCCACTTAAGTACTGGGCCCGACCCGCTGGGTCACTTCCATGCGGGACCCGCTTGCAGGCCATCTTCTTCTTCCAGCGCCCGTGCACTCGCTCGGTCGACGGGAAGAGAGGACCCCGACGAGGATTGCCGGAGCTACAGAGCACCTCCGGCGATGCTCGGCCTATGGATGGGCTCGGCGGCGAGTGGCGCATCCATTGGTACCCGATTCGATGGCCGGGGAGCTCGGACTCGCGCAGCACGTCGGCTGCGGCGGACGGCGGCGTACAGCGCCACCGGGGTGGTGGCCGTGGCCTTCCCCGGGCAAAATGGAGGCGGGGAAGACCTCCGGATGGTGATGGTGGCTACGTGAGGGGGTCAGGCGGAGCGAGGATGGCTTGGGTGCCGCTAATTTAGGCGAGGATGAGCGGCAGCCATGGCGGCCAGTGAGGTGGAACTCGAGCTCGGCAGCTCGGCTAGTAGGTCGAGGAGGTAGCTGGGAGGGAGAGGGAGTTGTTGCGGGTGTTGTGGTGCTCGGGGAGGGCTCCGGCCGAGGCTATTTATAGCCGGCCGAGACGGGCGGATAGGTTCGGCCGCCGTGGCGTCCTTAGCCACGCGCTGTAGCTTCCGGCGAGCTGGCGGCCAAGGAGCGGTGCCGACCTGACAACGGTCGGGGCGACGCGACAGCGAGGGCAGGGCCAAGGAGAAGAGGCGAGCAGCGAGGCACGGGCACGACAGTGCTCCGCTCGTCGTCGTCCATGTCGGCATATGGCGCTACGAGCTCGGATGCGACTACTCCGGCGCCAGCTGCCGATGCAGGGCTTCGTGGAGGGGGTCCAGGGGCTAGGTGGCGCGCTGGGGTGGCTGGGGGCTGGCTGGATACGGCGGATTTAGCCGCTTCCGGCGGCTGTTGTCGCGGTGCACGGCGTCTGCCGACTAAACCGGCGGTCACCACTGGCACCACGTGTCCGGGGCATTTAATGGACCCGAGATCTTGCCAAACAGATCCCTCGCTGCTCAAATAGGTGAGGGAAGGGACTGGAATCAGCTAGTGTGTCCTGAGGTGAGAAAAACTTGCAGAAAAAGATTTTAACAGTAAACTTGGGTGAACATTTCTGGAGAAATGGATGAAGGAGAGGAGCTGAATCCTTGTCACAATGAGAGGGTAGGAAGAAGTAGATGCTGGAAAAATTTGGAGGCATTTGGACCTATTTTGCATATACTTCCTTTGCAATGCAAATTCTGGTCCAGAAAATTGACTTTGAAGCTGCACTCATCTGGCTTGATGAAATGAACTGAATTTTGGCGTAGGGTAGTTATTTGGGTGTATGGAGATACTGGAAAAATTTCAGCTCATTTGGATATACCAAAATGGTACTTCCTTCACAGAGCTAGAATCTGGATAGAAACTTGATGGAATTTTTGGGAGAAATTGGCTAGATAAAATGATGTGAATTTTGGCATACTCACATCATATATGGAATGTGAGGTCCTGGATTAATTGGAGAATTTTTGAAGCAATATAAAATATAGTTGCTTCACAACCTCAAAATAAATCCAGAAACAAGAATTGGATGATGTGCTCAAAATTTGAACTATGGAACTTGGGATCTTGATGGAAATGGTGAAGATAAAGATAGGAGAAGCTCCACAAATTATTTGGGATTTTTCCTGGCTACCAAAATGGTAGCTCCTTTGGAAAGTGCCCAAAATGCAATATTGGCTTTAAATAGGAAAAGGGCAATTTTCCTTATTTAATTATGGTCAATATTTTTATTGGAGCTCAATATGATCACAAAGAATATCTCCACAAGTTTTCATGAACTTTGGAGATGGATGGATATTTTCCTGGATTTAATTCCTTTAACTGGCAGAAAAAGGAATTAATTTTAAATGAAAAATATTGCAAATGACTTGGCAATATTTTTACATATCCAGGGTTTAAAAAGATAGGATGATCACTGGGAAAAATTTGGGAGGTAAAAGATCAAAGGAAATTAGGGTTCCTTTGTAACGGAAGGAATTAGAGTTTCCCTTCCGGTAAACCGGAGAGTAGGGTTTTGGCGGCAAAATCCTGAGAATAAATTTTGGGTGACAGGGTTGGTCTGGAGAGAATCTCTGGTTGGATAGGGAAGGCAAGACTGAATGACCATCTTCATATACCCAAGAGCGAGAGAAAATCCAATAACACCGAAAAAAAGACGGGAGTCAAATCCCGCGAAGGAAAAAAAACAAGGAGCGAAAACCAGGGTGTTACAGCTAGCACGATTGCTTAATAGGCGGATACGACACTTGTGCACAACCTATGGAGACAAAACGGTCAACTTTAATCTCAAGTATGCTTTGTATGTATGAGTCTCGGTGAACTTGTCACGATGATCCAAGATGAACAAATATGATATGTAATGTGACGATGCTATGGCTATTGCTGACAAGCTTGTTGTTGCTATTTTCTCTTTGCTTAAAAGCTTTCTTTCTTTTGCTCTTTTTCTTTTGGCCACTTATGCGATATGCTCTCACGATGGTAGCAATGATGTATATGCGGGAACAAAATTTTGGCACAAGAGATGATATGATGCTATGATGGTAACACTAGAGTGCACAAGTATCGTTGCCCGGCAATACTCAAATGGCTAGTCTCATAGGAAAGCGACGCAAAAGAGGGCTTTTGGGTAACAATGCAATGGCAAGGGAGAAACGAGTTGTCGTCGAGGTTACCGTCCTTGCTTACGGTGGTGGTGTCACGATGGTGAGATGATCGTTGTCGATGTCGAGTCCGTGGCGATGATGAGTGGCGGTGAAGTCGATGTCGAACCGTGCCTAGTTAGCCGAAACACACTAGGCAACGGGAATCTGCAACTCAAAATTTCAAAACAAATGTCAATTGGTGGTGGTGGTGGTTGTCTATTGGTAGTGGTGAAGGTGGTGGAGCTATGTTGGGGCTCGGGGAAACAGAGTGGAAGCGGTACTGCAAAAGGTGGCTGAATTTTTTTTCAAAAAAATCAGGCGAGGCCGGCTGATCCGGGCCCCGGTCCGGCTGATCCGGGTGCGGCCGGATGATCCGGGCGCCTATCCGGATGATCCGGGCAGGTCAACCGGGCACGGGTGAGGCTCGGGTGTGGCTCAAAATCCTGAAAAATTCAAAAAAAATCATGGATTTTTGGAGGGGATTCGAGGTGGGGATGAAGGAGGGGTGTAGATCCACTTGCAACACAAGAAATTCACAGATCAAAATCAACAAAATATCATCAAACTCACAAATCACAAAAAAAAATTGGAGGGCTATTTTTGTGGGAATTTTCAAAATTGGGGAAAACAACCAAATTGAGGGTAGCAAATGGAGGGGAAGAATTCCAAATTGTAAATCAACGTGGCTCTGATCCAAGATGATGTAGGGTGAAACCCTAGTTCGTCGATCTATTCACAATTGGAGGGGAAAAGGCGAGAACATGAAGAACACAAGCGCTCAATTGACACAATCACAAGTCACACATACACTAGATCCACATACACATACGATGAATGACAATACAAAGTCAACACGAGAGGGTACACGGTAGCTAGTTCATCCCGATCCGGAGAGGAGTCGAGGTCTTGATATCCGGAGTGGATCTTCTCCTCGAGGAGGTCTTGATCTCCGGAGGAGAGGTATGGAGGAGCAAGGCTCTAAACTCAAGATCCAACACTTTGCTAACCCTAAAATCATAGAGGGGATGGATTACTTATAGTCTAGTGGGCGGAATAGTCATAAGGGCCTCGGGCCGAAATACACAGGAAACGGGGGCCCAGACGATCCGGTTGGCTGTCCGAATGATCCGGCCTAAGGGAGCCCGGATGATCCGGACGGTCGCCCGGACGTCCGGGCGGTGCAGATACGGGCGCTGACGGGCCGGACATCCGGACCTTGTAGGGGCGAGGGTGCTTCTTCTTGACCAATTGTAGCTTGGAGCATAATTCTTCACTTGCCAAATTGTGGCAACTTCCGCCGTCGATGATGACCTTGACGGAACGTCCTTGGATACCCGCTTTGGTATGAAAGATGTGGCAACGTTGGTCCTCGTCTTGATGTTGTTGAAGTGTCATGACCTTGGAGACAACAAGGGCGGGGCTCGAATCATTATCACAAAAGACTTGATCGTCTTCATCTTCATTCACTTGTCGGTGCATGGCCACGTGCTCGAGGGCTTCCATTTCATCTTCGCTCATGGAGTCGTAGGTGCCGTCGGCGTTGAGGATCATTGTGTGTCGAGTTGGGCACTCAAATGACTTGTGGCCTCGGGCCTTGCAAGTGAAGCACTTGATGTCACTTGTCTTGTTGGCATCCGTAGGAGGTGTCGATGACGAAGGTTTTTGCTTGGAGTTGCTTGTATTAGTAGGAAGATGACTCAAAGATGTCGAAGGTTGCTTGGAGCTTGACTTGTCGCCGGTACTTGGTGTAGCTCGAATCGTTGTAGGAGGTGTCGTAGTCGTTGAAGCTTGAGTGTATGAGTCGTAGGTCTTGGAAGAGTACTTGGAGTACTTGTAGTCCTCTTGCACTTGTCGCACCGCCTTGGTTGCTTGGTGCACTAGTTCGAGGAGGTTGGAGTACGGTTGGAAGTCCGCTATTTTCTTGATGGGATGTCGACCTTCAATGCCCATGAGAGATATTCTTCGGGATCGTTGCCTCTATTGAACTTGTGATGAGGACATCCCTAGTCCTTTGCCATCGTTTTCCACTAGTGATGTTGCTGCACATGACAAGTCCAATGAAATCAGAATTGGACCAATTACAACAACACGTGCAAAACTAATAGAACAACAGGTGAATTCACTCTTAGTTGAGTCTGACATTTGCGTTAATGAGAATTTTGTACTGCCTAAGTCTTTGCATGTTTGTATGATCAGATTTGAAGAGAAGACAAGCTTGGCACGTGAAGATGAAGAATTGGAGCAAGAAGAACGCCTACCGATGTCTAATATCAGCAAGTGCACGAGGGAGGAGAGGGAGGCAGGTGCACAACACAAAGAGAAGGAAAATCAGAATCAGACTCGGATTGACTGCCTGGAGGCCCAAAATTGATATGTGTGCAGAATCCGTGTCTGTGCTCCCAATAAGGCGTGTAAATACAATTTGGAAAGCTTGACTCGTGTGCTTTCCAAACTATATAACTGCAGCCCCTAGTTCGCGGTGACCGAGTCGCAGTCATCAAAACAATACGGCGGTTGTTTCTGCCAGTTTTCCAGATAGACTCGTTTAAGTTAGGAAAGTTAGAGATATGGTTGATTTCGACCCCAACACTAGGTTGGACGTCCAGGGTTCTTTATATATCCTTGTAAGTCGTGGCTTTTAGGGTTAGACCACGTTTTGATTAAACTCATACCAGACTGAATTGCTTTAAGCATTCCTCTGTATTCAGATTCCTCTTTGCATCGATCAGGAATATTTACCTACACCAAATTCATTTCGATAGGGTGTATTTGCTACTGAAAGTCAAGTGCTATCTGTCGTTCCATTGGGAATTGGGAGATTGCAGAACCGCTTCGTGATCGGTGGCTACGTGTGCAAGTGTGTGGTATTGCGAATATCCAGAGGGTTGAAGATCCGTCGCATTGGCAACGGGGGAACAGCCGGAGAGTTCGTGAGCGTCTCACAAGTTATCCAACAAGCTCATCATCGACACCATCAGCTCACTGAGAAGATCGGGCCACCCCTTATCAACTTGGGCATGGTGAACTTGAGCTTGCCGAAACGTTGTTCCTCATCATGTCGTCGATGGTGATGTCGATCTTGCCATGGTGGTGGATCGTCATCCTCATGCTCCGCTCGATTTTCTTGTCGCGTGGGTCTTGGAGGTGAAATCCGAGCTCGATTTCTCCTTTCTTGGCGCTCCTCAAGGTGAGCTTCGTCGTCTCGTTGTTCATGTCGGAGCGCTTCTTCTTGTTCACACACGCGACGGTTGCGCTCGTTCACCGCATGGGTTGCTTCTCGGAGAGCACGTTGAGCTTCAAGTGCTTGCTCTTCTTGACGTTGTTGTTCTTGCCGGAGGGTGTCGCCGTCTTGGTCATTTTATCTTGGCCGTGGTAGCGCTTGGTCTTGGCGCGCTTGCCGTTCCCGTGCTCGAAGGCGGTCTTGTAACCCATTGCCATGAAATGGATTTTGTGGAGCTTGATGATCGTCATGATTGTTGCGCCGATGAGATCGTGCTTGAGATGGACTTGAGCGTGAAGAAGAATCCGAAGAGTGAATGGCGCCGTCTTGAAGATGAAGTCGTGGAAGAGGTGCGGTTGACCATCATGTCGCACAATTCCTCCATTTGAGATGATAGCTTGGCGTCAAAGTAGTCCCTTGTTTGTGATTCGGAGTGGTGCAAGTCGGTGGCGAGTAGTTCGATGCGATCTCCCAAAGCTTCACTTTCTTGATGTAGCGCTCGTTGGACGCCGAAGAGATGACCCTTGGTGACGTAGTCGTGCGTCTCCTCTTGATCTTCAAATAGCGGGTTCGCCGAAGTACTTGGCCTATCCATCATAGTCAAGTGGTGGTAAGTAGGAAATGAGAGAACAATACCAAAGTTACCTTTTCCAAAGATTGAGGAGGTATCAAGTATCACTCAATGTAATGCAACAATAGTAGAATTGGTACCGGGTTTGTTTCTCACACCTACAAAGTAAGGCTTATCGAGTAGCTTGGTTAGGATGAGTGGCACAAAATTCAAGCAAGTGTTAGTCAAGATATCGAAAATGTTGAGAAGATTCACAAATTGCAAGTAAGACAAGTAGATCAACACCCTAGTATAACACTTGGAAACACACACACGAAGATAAGTGGGATCCGCACAACCAAGGAATGAACTCAAGATGTGGAACCATGGAAAATGCTCTTGTTGCACGGATACTAGAGAGACACTAGCTCGATTGTTCAAATGAGCTAGATACGCTTGTGCACCAACCTATGAGAGTAACGTGCTTGTCTTCAATCCCAAGCATGATATGTATGTATGGTCCAATATGATGTACTTTGCAAAAAGGCTCAATGCTAGCATACAAGCTCTTTGTTTCTTCTATTTTTCTTAAAAGCTTTTTTTAAACTATGCCAAAATGCTTGATGCGAGAGCCGATATGTAAGACAAGTAAGTAAGATATGCACAGGAGAGACTTAATGACACGATGATGATAGCAAGATAAATGCACGCTAAATGTAGCTATGTGGAGCAAGCATATCACTAAGGTGCACAAAGAACGTGGCCCGGCAATTCTCAACTCGCTAGTCTCGATGGGTAAGTGACGCAAAATGGCTCAAGGCTATCAATGCAATGGCAAGGGATTAGTACAAGATGTCGTCGAGGTTACCGTCCTTGCTTACGGTTGTTATGAAATGAAGTGGTCGATGTCGAAGTCGAGGTCGGGGCGATGATGAATGGCGGTGATGGTGATGTAGAACCGTCCCTAAGTAGCCGAAACACCTTAGGACATGTAAACCGCAACTCAAAATCTCAATCAAACATGTGTGTTAGTGCGGAAGTCGAAAGTGCTGCAATGAGTGGAAGAAACTAGACCAAAAACACGGGGTGAGAACCTCTCTGGTGAGGCCGTGCGCACGGGGTAAGTTGTGCCCGTGTGCACGGGGTGTGCGTGATGTAGGGTGGAACCCTAATGGTGTCGATCTTTCACGATTGGAGCGGATCCCGCGAAGAACACGAGGAGAAACACGAGGTAAAACGAGAGGAATCACTCAAATAGACAAGAAACAATCACACATGTGCTAAATCCACATACACACGGGGAGATTCACGGTCCAAATCCAACAAAGGACGATACAAACGGTAGCTAGTTCATCCCAATCCGTGAGGAGTTGAGGTCTTGAATCCGAGATGGATCTTCCCATGATGGGGGTCTTGAATCCCTTGGGATCTTCTCCAATGGAGGTCTTGAACTCCAATGGAGTGGTCTCTCTCTCTCTCTCAAGAGGAGGAGTGGTAAAGGAGCAAAGCTCACCTAGAAATGAGCTATCCTATTTGCTAACCCTAAAACGTAGGTGGAAGAAGGGTATATATAGTCTAGGGGGCGAAGGGGTACACGGGCCTCGGCCCAAGTCAATGCACGCAGGCAGGGCCGGAGGTTCCGGAGGCCGGAAGTTCCGGGCAGGTTCCGGGAAGGGTCCGGGCTATCCAGAGAGTTTGCACGGTCTGGGACGGCCTCGGTGCAGCAGGGCCGGAAGTTCCGGGATGGCCGGAAATTCCGGGCGTCGGAGGTTCCGGGTAGCTTCCGGGCAGGGTCCGGGCTGTCCAGAGAGTTGGCACGCCTGGGGCTGTTCTGGACGTCGAAGGCCGGAAGTTCCGGAGCGGCCGGAAGGTCCGGGGGCCAGAAGTTCCGGGCTGGAGGCCGGAGGTTCCGGGCTTTTTCAGAAGCTTGTCCATGCTTCTTCTTCCTTCTCTTCCAAGCTTCCCTCGCGGAAGGTGTAGTTGTACACGTGCGTTGGCACTCCTCCTCCTCGTTCGTGGTGCTCCGACAATACCTATGTATGCACACGAGTGGAGTGTCAAGTAGTATACCATCCTCGAAGGGGTCAAGTGAACACGCGTAAAGGAGATGATTCACCTTTGTGTATGTGGAGTAGATGTCGCACGTGTCACTTGCCAAACGGGCTCTTGACATGGTGATGTCCTTAGGATGCTCCGCATTAGTGCGCATCCACTTCCAGTGGCCTTCTGGGTAGCCCGTGGACACGGGGTCTGGAGGGCCCGTGCGCACGGGGTTGCCTGGGAGGTGCTGTCCACTTGTGGATTTCGTCCTCCGTCCTTCTCGTGGCCTTGGCGTGGTTCCCCTTGGACTTGGCGATGGTCCTTAGCTTCTTGGTGCTAGTCTCCTTCATACCTAATGACACACAATGTCTCCTTGTGAGGTAGCAACCAAGTTCCATCCATATCCATATTGATGCGGAGCATCCTACGGTCATCCCCATGGACCCACCTACGTCTCCCCAAGTACCAAGAGGACCGATGACACGAGCACGTGCAAGAGCTCTCGAAACCGAGGTGACATCTCTCCTTAGTGAACTTCTATTCGACTCGAGTGAGACATGGCTACTACCTCAAACGGAGACACTTTGCATACTTAGGTACAAAGGAATCGGCCAAGGAGAAGGAATGGAGCAAGATGGACACCAAGGACTTGGAAATGACTGTGCCCAGCCCAGGAACACCGGTACAACCGCCCCACTACCGGTCAACAACCGGTCCACCGGTTTAACCGCTCCACTACCGCCCAAGTACCGGTCAACCTTCTATATTCGAGCGGAGCAAGGCCGGTACCAGCCCGGTTAGTCCCCCAGCGCCAGCCAGCCCGGTACAACCGGTCCCCCAAGCGGTACAACCGGTCCTCCCTTCAGCGAACGCCTCCAGGAACCGATGCCTGAGCCCCAGCGGTACAACCGCTTGCAAGTCCGATACAACCGGTCAGCCTGTGCGCTGTGAAAGGGCAACGACCCATGTATCCCTCCACTTACCCATTGGACTATAAATACTTGTCTCCTAGCTCCGAATTAGGGCTAGCAAAGTAGTTGGCTATTTGAGATAGAGCTTTGCTCATCCATACCTCTCCCATGGAGATCAAGACCTCCATGAGACCCATGTGAGAAGATCCGCTCCGGATTCAAGACCTCAACTCCTCTACGGATTGGGATGAAGTAGCTACCGTGTATCCTCTTGTGTTGACTTTGGATCTTGTATCTCTACTATGTGTATGTGGATCTAGTGCATGTGTCATTTGGATTGTGTCATTTGAGTGTTCTTCTTGTGTTCTTCTTGGATTTGCTCCTTTTCCCCCTCCTAAAGTGTGAAAAGATCGTCATCTAGGGTTCCACCCTACATCATCTTGGATCAGAGCCACGTTGATTCACACTTTGGAGTTCTTCCCCTCCACTTTCTAGCTCCAATTTTGTTGTTTTTGCCCAATTTCGAAAATTCCCCACAAAAATAGCCATACCAAAATTTTTGTGATTTGTTGGTTTGATGATGTTTTGTTGATTTTGATCCATGGATTTGCTATGTTTCAAGTGGATCTAGATTTCCCCCACCTTCCCCACCACGAAATCCCCCACAAATTTTCGTTTCCCCACCAATTTTCCACTTCCATCTCGTGTTCTTCCGCTAGATTTGGAATCTGGAAATTTTCCCGTGTCTACCGGTTGTACCGCCGCACTACCGGTCAACTACCGGTTGACCGGTACAACCGCCCAACAACCGCTCAACAACCGCCCCGCCAGATAACTTCCGCAACATCGACACTTCTACGAGAAGGGCATCTTCGACCACGGTGCAGCGGCATCTTCGCCAACGTACTGAAGACCGTGCACTCCCCTTCCACGACCTCGACAACGACCGTCTCACCATCGTGACACCACAACCGTAAGCAAGGACGGTAACCTCGACGACAACTTGTTCATATCCTTGCCATTACATTGTGAACCCCCGAGACCATCTTTTGCGTAGCTTTCCTACGAGACTAGCCATTTGAGTATTGCCGGCAACGCTACTTGTGCAGTTTAGTGATACCGAGCCGCATAGCTATCATAGCGTGCATACATACACATATCATCTCTTGTGCCAAAATATTGTTCCCGCATATACATCATTGCTATCTTCGTACGAGCATTTCACATAAGTGGCCAAAGGAAACAATCAAAAGAAGAGAAGCTTTTAAGCAAAAGAAAAAGAGCAACAAGCTTGTAAGCAATAGCCATAGCATCGCCACATTACATAGCATACTTGATCATCTTGGATCATTGTGACAAGTTCACCGGGAATCATACATACATAGCATAAGTGAGGTAGACAGCCATACGTTTTGTCTCTTATAGGTTGTGCACAAGTTCGTATCCGCCTTTTGAGCAATCGTGCTAGCGTCTCTCTAGTGTTGTGCAACAAGAGCATTTTCCGTGGATTCCACATTTTGAGCTCATTTCTTGGTTGCACGACCTCATTTATCTATCCGTGCGTGTGTTTTCGTGTGCTACTTATTGCTATTGGTCTACTCGTTACACTTGCGAACTTGTGAATCTTTTTCAACATTATTGATATCTTGGATGCAATTGCAGAAATTTTGTGCCACCATCCTAACCAAACTCCTCCAAAAGCTTTACTTGTGTAGGTGTGAGATTGACTCGATCCGGTACCAATTGCACTATTTCCATAATACCATATTGGGTGATCATTGATCCATCTTCAACATTGGTTAAGGTACATTGGTCTAGTTCGTTTCTTTCTTCCACTAACACTTGTTTGAGAATCATGGATAGGCCGAGCACTTCTATCAACCCACTCTTCGATGAGCAAGACGACGCAACGAACAACTACGTCACCAAGGCTCACCTCTTTGGTGTACAACGAGCATTACATCAAGAGAGAGAAGCATTGGGCGAACGCATCGAACAACTCGCCTCCGAGTTTCGACAAACCCTTGATGACAAGCTATCATCGCAAATGGACGAGTTCCGAACCATGATGCTCAACCGTGATTCTTCCACTTCGTCGTCATCAAGATCAAGACGGCGCCATTCGAGCCGACACTCTTCGGACACTTCTTCGGATGCAAGTCCTCTACGAGCACGCTCTCATCGCTCCCAAGACCATGATGATCGGCAAGCTTCAAGAAACCCATTCCATGGCAATGGTTTGCAAGACCGCCTTTGAGATCGCGAACGACAAAAGCGGCAAGCACAAGCCAACGGGAACCAAGATCAAGTTCCACAACGCCAACGTCAAGTACACCAAGACGACGACGCCCTACACCAAGAACGACAACGTCGTGACGAGCAAGCTCTTGAAGCTCAACGTGCCCTATGCGAAGCAACTCGCAACGTCGCCGAACGCAACCGCCGCGTGCGCGAACAAGAAGAAGCCGCACGACTTGAGGAGCGCCAAGAGATGAGAAACCATGCATGAATCCCAAGGCCACCACGTCAAGTAAATCAAGATGAACACGACGACGAGGATGAGCTAGAGGATCAACCTCCACGGCAAGAGCGTCATCGCAACCGCCGACAACGCAATGAGGAGCGCTATGGCAAGCTCAAGTTCACCATGCCTAAATTCTCCGGTGGAAATGATCCCGAAGAATACCTTTCATGGGCATTGAAAGTCGAGAAGGGCGATCCACCCATCGCGACTTGGGATCAAATGAAGGATGTCATGCGAGCTCGTTTTGTGCCCACACACTATAGCCGAGACCTCTTCAAGAAACTACAACTCCTCAAGCAAGGCACCAAGTTGGTTGAAGCATAGTACCAAGAGATGGAAATTGCAATGATACGAGCCAACGTCAAGGAAGATGACGAACAAACAATGGCGCGTTTCTTGAATGGCCTCAACTATCCAATCAAGAAAATTGCGGACTTCCAACCGTACTCCAACCTACTCGAGTTAGTGCACCAAGCAACCAAAGCGGAGCGACAAGTACAAGAAGACTACAAGTACTCCAAGTACTCTTCCAAGACCTACGGTTCATACACTCAAACTTCAACGACTTCTGCGACTCCTTCCACGACTCGAGCTACACCAAGCACCGGCGACAAATCAAACTCCACGCAACAAACGACATCCTCGAGTCGTCTTCCTCCTACTACAAGCAACTCCAAGCCAAGAGCTTCGTCATCAACAACTCCTTCGGACGCCACCGACAAAACAAGTGACATCAAGTGCTTTACGTGCAAAGGACGAGGCCACAAGTCCTTCGAGTGTCCAACTCGACGCACAATGATCCTCAACGACGATGGCACATACGACTCAATGAGCGAAGATGAAATGGACGCCATCGCTCAAGTGGCCATGCACCGCCAAGTGAATGAAGAAGAAGATGATCAAGTGTTTTGCGACAATGATTCGAGCCCCGCTCTTTTTGTCTCCAAGGTCTTGACACTTCAACAACATCAAGATGAAGACCAACGTTGCCACATCTTCCATACCAAAGCGGGTATCCAAGGACGTTCCGTCAAGGTCATCATCGACGGCGGAAGTTGCCACAACTTGGCAAGTGAAGCATTATGCTCCAAGCTACAATTGGTCAAGAAGAAGCACCCTCGCCCCTACAAGGTCCAATGGCTTAGTGACTCCGGAACAATTCAAGTGGAGCACACTGTCCAAGTGTCCTTCAAGATTGGCGCCTACGAAGACAACTTAGAGTTTGATGTGGTTCCTATGTCCGTGTGCCATCTCCTACTCGGACGACCGTGGCAATTTGACCGAGGCGTCACCCACCATGGACGGACAAATCAATATAGTTTCAAGATGAAGGGCAAGGAATTCATACTTCGACCAATGACACCAAGTCAATTCATCGCGGACAAGCAAGCATCTACCCATCGTGGAGAGAAAAGTGAGCGAGTGAGCCACCAAAAAGAGAGTGAGAGCCACAAGCCAAACATGAGTGACTCCACGATGCGTGACAAAAGAGATATAGTTCTTTTAGCCACCAAAAGAGACTTGAGGGATGTGAGTGAGAGCCCATCAAGTGTTCTTCACTTTGTACTTGTGTGAAAAGATGAAGTGGTGCGGACTAATGCTTCACAACATCTTCCTTTGGTATTGTCTCATTTATTGCAGGAATTCGCGGACGTGTTTCCCGATGAGCTACCTCCCAGACTTCCTCCACTCCGCGGAATCGAACACCGCTTCGACCTCATCCCCGGCGCACCACTACCGAACAAGGCACCATACCGCGTCAACCCCGAAGTAACGAAAGAGATACAAAGGCAAGTGCAACATCTCATGGAGAATGGGGAAATCTTGAGGTTGCATGGAGTACCCAAGACGATTGTATCGGACCGCGACGTCAAGTTCCTAAGCTACTTTTGGAAGACCCTATGCGCCAAGCTCGGAATCAAGCTCCTATTCTCGTCGGCATATCATCCACAAACCGACGGCCTAACGGAGGTCACCAACCGGACGCTATCCACACTCCTTCGCGTGTTGATCAAGAAGAACATAAGGGAGTGGGAAGAATGCTTGCCCATCGCCGAGTACGCCTACAACCGAGCAAGACACTCTACTACTGGCAAGTCCCCCTTCGAGGTCGTCTACGGTTTCAACCCGCTGTCCCCATTGGACATCCTACCGCTACCACTACAAGAGCGAACCGACATGGACGCGAGTGCAAGAGCGAGCTACATCAAGAAGATGCATGAAGATACAAGGCACACGATCGAGCGCCAAGTACAACGCCTCGCGACCAAGGTCAACATCACCAAGCATCCCATGGTATTCAACCCCGGAGATCTTGTGTGGCTACACCTTCGCAAAGACCGCTTTCCCCACGAGCGCAAGTCCAAACTACTACCCCGAGCCGACGGACCCTTCAAGGTGCTAGCATGCTACAACAACAATGCCTATGAGATCGACATCCCTCGCGACAAGTACAATGTGAGCGACACATTCAACGTCACTGACTTATCTCCCTTCCATGGTGATGTGGTTTCCGATCCGAGGACGGATCTTTCCCAAGGGGGGGGGAGATGATGCGGAGCATCCTACGGTCATCCCCATGGACCCACCAACATCTCCCCAAGTACCAAGAGGACCGATGACACGAGCACGTGCAAGAGCTCTCGAAACCGAGGTGACATCTCTCCTTAGTGAACTTCCATTCGACTCGAGTGAGTCATGGCTACTACCTCAAACGGAGACCCTTTGCATACTTAGGTACAAAGGAATCGGCCAAGGAGAAGGAATGAAGCAAGATGGACACCAAGGACTTGGAAATGACTGTGCCCAGCCCAGGAACACCGGTACAACCGCCCCACTACCGGTCAACAACCGGTCCACCGGTTTAACCGCTCCACTACCGCCCAAGTACCGGTCAACCTTCTGTAGTCGAGCGGAGCAAGGCCGGTACCAGCCCGGTTATTCCCCCAGCGCCAGCCAGCCCGGTACAACCGGTCCCCCAAGCGGTACAACCGGTCCTCCCTTCAGCGAACGCCTCCAAGAACCGATGCCTGAGCCCCAGCGGTACAACCGCCCGCAAGTCCGGTACAACCGGTCAGCCTGTGCGTTGTGAAAGGGCAACGACCCATGTATTCCTCCACTTACCCATTGGACTATAAATACTTGTCTCCTAGCTCCGAATTAGGGTTAGCAAAGTAGTTGGCTCTTTGAGATAGAGCTTTGCTCATCCATACCTCTCCCATGGAGATCAAGACCTCCATGAGACCCATGTGAGAAGATCCGCTCCGGATTCAAGACCTCAACTCCTCTACGGATTGGGATGAACTAGCTACCATGTATCCTCTTGTGTTGACTTTGGATCTTGTATCTCTACTGTGTATGTGGATCTAGTGCATGTGTGATTTGGATTGTGTCATTTGAGTGTTCTTCATGTGTTCTTCTTGGATTTGCTCCTTTTCCCCCTCCTAAAGTGTGAAAAGATCATCATCTAGCGTTCCACCCTACATCACATATGAAATTCGTATAGGAGTGAGTTCACCTCGTTCTCGATGGCACGTGCGCGAGCTCTTGTCATAGGACCACTTGGTGCTTGATGAGTTGTTGTGGTATCCATGGGGATGATCGAAGGATGCTCCGCATCATATGGGCAATAACGTATGGAAACAATACACCACCCTTGCATTCACGAACCAGAAAGACTACAGGTTCAGTCTGGACAGAAGGAGGAGGCTCTTTGTTGCATTGAAACCGAAGAATTCATGCTTCACATGTTCTATCACCCATCCCGCTACCACCCTCACTTTTTCACCAGCAGATGCATTATTCTTGGATGATAAAGTACGTAACAGCTCATCCTCATTATGTTTATGCACACAAAATATTATAGGTCTTTCCGAATGGTGCAAGATGGCTCGTCGATGCGATCAAGTTACCCTGAAAGTTGCATCACCAGCAGATGCATTATTCTTGTATTCACGGTCTGTCCCCCGATGTTGTATCCAAAAAACGGCCACAATTTGGCCATACAAACTCCGTTGGAGCTCCATGACCCGCCAAATCGATCACAATGAAAAGTTGTATGCATCCATATCCCACTCGTTCGCTTCGACAACATTACAGAGGCCAGATCCGGCTTGTAAAATTGAGTTTCGGATGACTTTATCTTTGGCGTGTACTATGTCACCCTCTACCACCCTTCCGTGATCTCTCACCCACAGACAGATATATGGGAAATAACGTATGGAACAATACACCATCCTTCCATTCACGAACTCGAAAGACTACAGGTTCAGTCTGGATAGAAGGAGGAGGCTCTTTGTTGCATCGAAACCGAAGAATTCATGCTTCACATGTTCTATCAACCATCCCGCTACCACCCTCACTTTTTCAACAGCAGATGTCTTATTCTTGGATAATATAGTACGTAACAGCTCATCCTCATTATGTTTATGCACACGAAAAATTATAGGTCATTCCGAATGGTGCAAGATGGCTCGTCGATGCGATCAAGTTACCCTGAAAGTTGTATGCGTCCATATCCCACTCGTTCGCTTCGACAACATTTCGGAGGCCAGATCCGGCTTGTAAAATTGAGTTTCGGATGATTTTATCGTTTGCGTGTACTCAGCCACCCTCTACCACCCTTCCGTGAGCTCACCCACGAACAGATATATGGGCAATACCGTATGGAACAATACACAATGCTTCCATTCATGAACCCGAAAGACTACAAATTCAGTCTGGACAAAAGGAGGAGGCTCTTTGTTGCATCGAAATCGAAGAATTCATGCTTCACATGTTCTATCAGCCATCCCGCTACCACCCTCACTTTTTCACCTGCAGATACATTATTCTTTGATGATAAAGTACGTAACAGCTCATCCTCATTATGTTTATGCACAGGAAAAATTATAGATCATTCCAAATGGTGCAAGATGGCTCGTCGATGCGATCAAGTTACCCTGAAAGTTGTACTCACGGTCTGTCCCCCGATGTTGTATCCATAAAATGGCCACAATTTGGCCATACAAACTCCGTTGGAGCTCCATGACCCGCAAAATCGATCACAACGAAAAGTTGTATGCGTCCATATCCCACTCGTCCGCTTCGACAATATTCCGGAGGCTAGATCCAGCTTGTAAAAATGAGTTTCGGATGATTTTATCTTTGGCGTGTACTCTGCCACCCTCTACCACCCTTCCATGATCTCACCCACGGATAGATATATGGGCAATAACATATGGAACAATACACCATCCTATGTTGTATCCATAAAACGGCCACAATTTGGCCATACAAACTCCGTTGGAGCTCCATAACCCGCCAAATCGATCACAACGAAAAGTTGTATGCGTCCATATCCCACTCGTCCGCTTTGACAATATTTCGGAAGCCAGATTCGGCTTGTAAAATTGAGTTTCGGATGATTTTATCTTTTGCGTGTACTCTGCCGCCCTATACCACCCTTCCGTGAGCTCACCCACGGACAGATTTATGGGCAATAACATACGGAACAATACACCATCCGTCCATTGACGAACCCGAAAGACTACAGGTTCAGTCTGGATAGAAGGAGGCTCTTTGTTGCATCGAAACCGAAGAATTCATGCTTCACATGTTCTATCACCCATCCCGCTACCACCCCCACTTTTCCACCCGCAGATGCATTATTCTTGGATGATAAAGTACGTAACAGCTCAACCACAATATGTTTTTGCACAAGAAAATTTATAGGTCATTCCGAATGGTGCAAGATGGCTCCTCGATGCGATCAAGTTACCCTGAAAGTTGTATCCACGGTCTGTCCCCCGATGTTCTATCCATAAAACGGCCACAATTTGGCCATACAAACTCCGTTGGAGCTCCATGACCCGCCAAATTGATCACAACGAAAAGTTGTATGCGTCCATATCACACTCGTCCGCTTCGTCAACGTTTCGGAGGCCAGATCCGGCTTCTAAAATTGAGTTTCGGATGATTATATCTTTTGCATGTACTCTGCCACCCTCTACAACCCTTCCGTGAGCTCACCCACGGACATATATATGGGCAATATAGTATGGAACAATACACCATTCGTCCATTGACGAACCCGAAAGACTACAGGTTCAGTCTGGACAGAAGGAGGAGGCTCTTTGTTGCATCGAAACCAAAGCATTAATGCTTCACATGTTCTCTCACCCATCCCGTTACCACCCTCACTTTTTCACCAGCATATGTATTATTCTTGGATGATAAAGTACGTAACAGCTCATCCTCATTATGTTTTTGCACAAGAAAAATTATAGGTCATTCCGAATGGTGCAAGATGGCTCGTTGATGCGATCAAGTTACCCTGAAAATTGTATTCACGGTCTGTCCCCCGATGTTGTATCCATAAAACGGCCACAATTTGGCCATACAAACTCCGTTGGAGCTCCATTACCTGCCTAATCGATCACAACGAAAAGTTGTATGCGTCCATATCCCACTAGTCCGCTTCGACAATATTTCGGAGGCCAGATTCGGCTTGTAAAATTGAGTTTCGGATGATTTTATCTTTGGCGTGTACTCTGCCACCCTCAACCACCCTTTCGTGAGCTCACCCACGGACAGATATATGGGCAATAACGTATGGAACAATACACCATCCTTCCATTCACGAACCCGAAACACTACAGGTTCAGTCTGGACAGAAGGAAGAGGCTCTTTGTTCTATCGAAACCGAAGAATTCATGCTTCACATGTTCTATGACCCATCCCGCTACCACCCTCACTTTTTCACCAGCAGATGCATTATTCTTGGATGATAAAGTACGTAACAGCTCATCCTCGTTATGTTTTTGCACAAGAAAAATTATAGGTCATTCTGAATGGTGCAAGATGGCTCGTCGATGCGATCAAGTTACCCTGAAATTTGTATTCACGGTCTGTCCCCCGATGTTGTGTCTATAAAACGGCCAAAATTTGGCTATACAAACTCCGTTGGAGCTCCATGACCCGCCAAATTGATCACAACGAAAAGTTGTATGCGTCCATATCCACTCGTCTGCTTCGACAACATTTCGGAGGCTAGATCTGTCTTGTAAAATTGAGTTTCGGATGATTTTATCTTTGGCGTGTACTCTGCCACCCTCTACCACCCTTCGGTGAGCCTAACCACGGACATATATATGGGCAATAATGTATGGAACAATACAACATCCTTGCATTCACGAACCAGAAAGACTACAGGTTCAGTCTGGATAGAAGGAGGAGGCTCTTTGTTGCATCAAAACCGAAGAAATTCATGCTTCACATTTTCTATCACCCATCCCGCTACCACCCTCACTTTTTCACCAGCAGATGCATTATTCTTGGATGATAAAGTACGTAACAGCTCAACCTCATTATGTTTTTGCACAAGAAAAATTATAGGTCATTCCGAATGGTGCAAGATGGCTCGATGATGCTATCTAGTTACCCTGAAAGTTGTATTCACGGTGTGTCCCCCGATGTTGTATCCATAAAACGGCCACAATTTGGCCATACAAACTCCGTTGGAGCTCCATGACCCGCCAAATTGATCACAACGAAAAGTTGTATGCATCCATATCCCACTCGTCCGCTTCGACAACATTTCGGAGGCCAGATCCGGCTTGTAAACTTGAGTTTCGGATGATTATATATTTTGCGTGTACTCTGCACCCTCTACAACCCTTCCATGAGCTCACCCACAGACAGATATATGGGCAATAACGTATGGAACAATACACCATCCGTCCATTGACGAACCCGAAAGACTACAGGTTCAGTCTGGATAGGAGGAGGAGGCTCTTTGTTGCATCGAAACCAAAGAATTCTTGCTTCACATGTTCTATCACCCATCCCACTACCACCCTCACTTTTTCACCAGCAGATGCATTATTCTTGGATAATAAAGTACGTAACAGCCCATCCTCATTACGTTTTTGCACAAGAAAAATTATATGTCATTCCGAATGGTGCAAGATGGCTCATTGATGCGATCAAGTTACCCAGAAAGTTGTATTCACGGTTTGTCCCCCGATGTTGTATCCATAAAATGGCCACAATTTGGCCATACTAACTCCGTTGGAGCTCCATTACCTGCCAAATCGATCATAGTGAAAAGTTGTATGCGTCCATATCCCACTAGTCCGCTTAGACAATATTTCGGAGGCCAGATCCGGCATGTAAAATTGAGTTTTGGATGATTTTATCTTTGGCGTGTACTCTGCCACCCTCTACCACCCTTCCGTGAGCTTACCCACGGACAGATATATGGGCAATAACGTATGGAACAATACACCATTCTTTCATTCACGAACCCGAAAGACTACAGGTTCAGTCTGGACAGAAGGAGGAGGCTCTTTGTTGCATTGAAACCGAAGAATTCATCCTTCACATCTTCTATCACCCATCCCACTACCACCCTCACTTTTTCACCAGCAGATGCATTATTCTTGGATGATAAAGTACGTAAGAGCTCATCCTCATTATGTTTTTACACAAGAAAAATTATAGGTCATTCCGAATGGTGCAAGATGGCTCGTCGATGCGATCAAGTTACCCTGAAAGTTGTATTCCAGGTCTGTCCCCCGATGTTGTATCCATAAAACGGCCACAATTTGGCCATACAAACTCCGTTGGAGCTCCATGACCCGCCAAATTGATCACAACGAAAAGCTGTATGCGTCCATATCCCACTCGTCCGCTTCGACAACATTTCGGAGGCCAGATCCGGCTTCTAAAATTGAGTTTCGGATAATTATATCTTTTGCATGTACTCTGCCACCCTCTACAACCCTTCCGTGAGCTCACCCACGGACAGATATATGGGCAATATAGTATGGAACAATACACCATTCGTCCATTGACGAACCCGAAAGACTACAGGTTCAGTCTGGACAGAAGGAGGAGGCTCTTTGTTGCATCGAAACCAAAGAATTAATGCTTCACATGTTCTATCACCCATCCCGTTACCACCCTCACTTTTTCACCAGCATATGTATTATTCTTGGATGATAAAGTACGTAACAGCTCATCCTCATTATGTTTTTGCACAAGAAAAATCATAGGTCATTCCGAATGGTGCAAGATGGCTCATTGATGCGATCAAGTTACCTTGAAAATTGTATTCACGGTCTGTCCCCCGATGTTGTATCCATAAAACGGCCACAATTTGGCCATACAAACTCCGTTGGAGCTCCATTACCTGCCTAATCGATCACAACGAAAAGTTGTATGCGTCGATATCCCACTAGTCCGCTTCGACAATATTTCGGAGGCCAGATTCGGCTTGTAAAATTGAGTTTCGGATGATTTTATCTTTGGCGTGTACTCTGCCACCCTCTACCACCCTTTGGTGAGCCTTACCACGGACATATATATGGGCAATAATGTATGGAACAATACAACATCCTTGCATTCACGAACCAGAAAGACTACAGGTTCAGTCTGGACAGAAGGAGGAGGCTCTTTGTTGCATCAAAACCGAAGAAATTCATGCTTCACATGTTCTATCACCCATCCCGCTACCACCCTCACTTTTTCACCAGCAGATGCATTATTCTTGGATGATAAAGTACGTAACAGCTCAACCTCATTATGTTTTTGCACAAGAAAAATTATAGGTCATTCCGAATGGTGCAAGATGGCTCGATGATGCGATCAAGTTACCCTGAAAGTTGTATTCACGGTTTGTCCCCCGATGTTGTATCCATAAAACGGCCACAATTTGGCCATACAAACTCCGTTGGAGCTCCATAACCCGCCAAATTGATCACAACGAAAAGTTGTATGCATCCATATCCCACTCGTCCGCTTCGACAACATTTCGGAGGCCAGATCCGGCTTGTAAAATTGAGTTTCGGATGATTATATATTTTGCGTGTACTCTGCCACCCTCTACAACCCTTCTGTGAGCTCACCCACAGACAGATATATGAGCAATAACGTATGGAACAATACATCATCCGTCCATTGACGAACCCGAAAGACTACAGGTTCAGTCTGGACAGTAGGAGGAGGCTCTTTGTTGCATCGAAACCTAAGAATTCATGCTTCACATGTTCTATCACCCAGCCCACTACCACCCTCACTTTTTCACCAGCAGATGCATTATTCTTGGATGATAAAGTACGTAACAGCTCATCCTCATTATGTTTTTGCACAAGAAAAATTATATGTCATTCCGAATGGTGCAAGATGGCTCGTTGATGCGATCAAGTTACCCAGAAAGTTGTATTCACGGTTTGTCCCCCGATGTTGTATCCATAAAATGGCCACAATTTGGCCGTACTAACTCCGTTGGAGCTCCATTACCTGCCAAATCGATCATAGTGAAAAGTTGTATGCGTCCATATCCCTCTAGTCCGCTTAGACAATATTTCGGAGGCCAGATCCGGCATGTAAAATTGAGTTTTCGATGATTTTATCTTTGGCGTGTACTCTGCCACCCTCTACCACCCTTCCATCAGCTTACCCATGGACAGATATATGGGCAATAACGTATGGAACAATACACCATTCTTTCATTCACGAACCCGAAAGACTACAGGTTCAGTCTGGACAGAAGGAGGAGGCTCTTTGTTGCATTGAAACCGAAGAATTCATGCTTCACATGTTCTATCACCCATCCCGCTACCACCCTCACTTTTTCACCAGCAGATGCATTATTCTTGGATCATAAAGTACGTAACAGCTCATCCTCATTATGTTTTTGCACAAGAAAAATTATAGGTCATTCCGAATGGTGCAAGATGGCTCGTCGATGCGAACAAGTTACCCTGAAAGTTGTATTCACGGTCTGTCCCCCGATGTTGTATCCATAAAACGTCCACAATTTGGCCATACAAACTTCGTTGGAGCTCCATAACCCGCCAAATCGATCACAACGGAAAGTTGTATGCGTCCATATCCCACTCGTCTTCTTCGACAACATTTCGGAGGCCAGACCCGGCTTGTAAAATTGAGTTTCGGATGATTTTATCTTTTGCGTGTACTCTGTCGCCCTCTACCACTGATACGGGGTTGCCCGATCTTCACAGAGGATCTTCTTGAGGAACGAATCAACACCACCTGAAGGGTACGAAGGAAACCCTCGATCCCAGCCAACAACGCTGTTGGGTAAAGGATAACTAGTGCAACCTGACGAAACCGAAGCTAGCTACTGCATATGCAACAACCAGCAACAAGTATTCGCCCAACCACACTCTTAGGATTCCAATCCATGCAACCACCCATGAAGTTGGAAGCACGAACTGGTCGCCGACTCAACGGCTACTGTTGTAAAATCACAAAGTGAGTTTACCCTCTCACAAGGCAAGATTACAAGAGCTAAGGAGGAAGTGAACTCTCAAACAAGATTCTGGTTGCACTTAGCTAACCTATGCTGAAATCAAATTGCCAAAGAGTTGTGGCTGATGTGGGGGAAAGGGTATTTATACTAGGAATAGCCCTCCTAGCTTAGGTGTGAAACCAGTCCATAAGAGAGGCTCAAATTCGTGGTAACCAGCTGGTCCAGGGAGCAAACACATGGAGCCTCGCGCAGCAATTAATGCTCTGGACAGCTTGCATTGGAACTCTCATATCCTTTGACTCAGGACTCCAAATGATGCACCGTTTGATTTTCCTGAAAGTAGACTTCATATGCTGTCAATTTTGTACTCCCAGACGTGCTGGGTACTCATATATTTGAGTTGCATGATGCATCAAGTTCTGGGACGAATTCTGGAACTATGCATGCAACAATAGAGTGTTGAGATGGCTTGCTATTCTTCCTTGAGGTGTAACTAGTTGGCCTTGTCACCAAAACATGGTTTACATCAGATTTGAAACTTGTTCTCTTCAAACTTGTTGTATGGGCTTTAGAACTTGTTTCTTCATGAGCTGAACTTGTTTCTTCATGTGCTGAAAGTTGTTGGTTGTCCTCAACATTGTACCTGAGTAAAATCAGCACAGAAGATTTAGGCAGTATAAAGTTCTCATGGATAGTTGAATTATGATCAGTTAGGAGCGTGTTCACCTCTTGTTCTATTTGTTTGGCACGACTCCTTGTCATTGGACCCAAATGGGTCTTCTTTGTAGAAGCTTTATTTGATAGCTGAGATTTATGATGAGGAGAAGATGACAAATGAGGTGTACCAGGGATGTCCTCATTATCCTCCCCCTCTTCAAAAGGAGTCGTCCTCGACTCTTGACCCTCTTGATCGAAGCATGGATATTGACCAACAATATTGAATGTGAACAATAGCTTGGCTCCCGAGTTCCTTCTCATCTTCACCTTTGGTTTGTGTAGATCATCATCGACATGCCTGCATAATAGTGATGATAGTAGTAGCTCCACCACCCTTAAAACAAATAATATGGAACCCATAGTATATGCATTCACCTGATCATCAACATGGTACAATAGTAGGTGCATTCCATCAATGGTCGCCATGATGGATTTCTCAAGTGTTTGGCTGCAACTAAACAATCTTAGTTGCCTAGGATGGTCCTCATCATCCTCCCTTCCTTCAAGAAAAACCATCCTCGGTTTTTGATAACCTGTAACAGCACTAAGGAAAACAAACAACGTGTATGCATGGTATATGAAGACGTCACACATTTTGTTGTTACCCAGATTTTGCGCATTCCAAATTTCAGAAAAGTAATCTTCATAGCAGCAAACCATATTTCACAATGGGTCAACATAAGTTCTGGGTTTGTAAAAATTGTTGCTTGTTTTGCAAATATAAGTTAGGGACATAGCAGAATCATTCACATCATTCCTACTCCTAGAAAAGCATGTTGTGATCATTTCAAAGCCAAAATTAGAAGTATGTATGTGTGACTTAACATATTTGGCCAGCAAGAATTTCTCATATGATAGTTCAGATTTTTGCATAGTAGACCCTTGCAATTGTGGTGAAGAAATTTTTAGTATCGACCATTCATCAACTCGGTTTCTCAGAAGTTTCATACATGGAAAACGTGAACATATGGGGGCTAACAAATGAGTGACACATTGACCACAAGCATATAGTTTCTTATCACATGACACAAACTGCTTCACATGAGAATGGTTGCCCAATTGATTATCATTCAGTTCTGCAAGCCTATTGCAAGCAATGCATATTTTGTCCACAACAAACTTCCCGCCAACACCATATTCTACAATCAAATTAAACTTAAAACAGTAGGTGTAGGTTTCATAGAGAGAGTACAAATGTGTGATTTTTGAGATGTTCATGATTGGATAACTCAATTCAATAGATTTAGCAAGCGTGGACCAATATAAGACATGAACATGAGATATTCCATCAAGCATTTTGTCATGCCTTACTAATTTCACATTATCAAAATGATAGGCAATCATGTGATCCAATGGTTCAGGCTAGAACAAGCAATCATAGAAGGCACCGTTGCAGTAAGTAATCTTACTTCAATACCATCTTCCTCTTCTTGAACAAGCCATCGTTCCTCATGAGCACATGATGAATTATCAACTCTGGTTTGCTTCTCTTCTTGTTCCTCCATGTTGTGGGAAAGTGTAACAGCACCGGATTCCTCTTCCTGAAAGCAAAACTGTACATTGCAAGGAATAGAAAGGGTTATGTTAGTTTCAGAATCCTCACATTTTGTATCAGCTAATACTCTCATTTCCTTTGGTATATCTCTCGAACTCTCATTTGTGGGACTCTCAATCTCACTTTGCGTGGAATCACACAACTCACTTTTTGTAATATCACTCTCATTCATTTTGGCTATGTGGCTCTCATTCTCACTTGGGATTTGATGTGTATTTGTTGCTACAGAATTTTGACCAATTGTGAGGCTCTTTTCTCGTGTTGCAAGCACCTTTTCTCATCACAAGTCTTCTTACTTGCAGTGAACGACCAATTGTCCATCTTGTTCTCCACATAGCTTAGCCTCTTCACATGACTGAATCCTGAAGGAGATTGAATACTCATGTTGAATGGACGTGCACGTTCTTTGTGAATTCTCCTTTCTTCATCTATGGCAAAAGTCACAAGGTCCTGCATACTACCATCATATTTCAAACGAACAGTAGCAGCCACATCTCGATTCAGACCACTTTTAAAATATGCCCTTGCTGCAGATTTATCCACAACATTGGCACGGTACATTGCTACCTTCAGCTCATCATAATAGGCTTGGACAGATCTGAGACCTTGCTTAATGCTGTTCATGTGACGAAACAAATAGTCTTCATATCTTGTTGGTACAAACTCCTTCCTCATGATCTCCTTCAACTCGACCCATGTTCTTGCGGTGGTGCTTCCACCACTTACAAGCATAATCTTCAAACACCGTGGTTGCTTGAAGCACTTGTTTTGTTTCTGAAAATTTCTTCAACTCCAACTCCATGAATTGTACCCATTCAAGGTACTCCTCTGGATCAGCACTTCCGTAGAAAGGAAGTTCCACGTACTCACGACCTGCCATGGTTAGTTTTGCAAAAGCCCTATAGTACTAGAAGCATATATGTGGGTAACAACTCAAGCTCACCTCACTTACCAACCAAAGCTCATGTAACTTCCAAGTGAGAGCAGAATCGTGCTCAACCGTGGTGCCGGTGGTTGGTATACAAAGAGTGATGAATCAAGCGAATACAAGTCTAGGGTTGCACATGCGGGGCTGCTTGGTGGAGCTTGGGTGGGGTATATATGTAGCAAAAGATGCACTAATCTGCAATCTAGATATTGTTGAACCAAGTAATCATCCACACAAGATTCTAATGCCTTAGTTGCTGAATGAGATATAAGTGAGGTACATGCAACTCACACCAAGGAATCAGATTTGCTAGAAAGCACGGATTGAAGATTTTGCACACTTGACAAGTTTCAGCTCACAATACAAACAGGGATTTCTCAAGATATAAGTGAAGAACAGTCCCAAATTTCTTTCTTTTGCTTCTTTCACAAACTTCCTTTTCTTTGGGCATATCTCCTTTTTTTGCCTTTTTTTACCTCTTTTTTTTTGGTTTTTTTTGACAAACTTCAACAAGGGACTTGGATCTTGTGACACCCTGGTTCTCGCTCCTTGTTTTTTTCCTTCGCGGGATTTGACTCCCGTCTTTTTTCGATGTTCTTGGATTTTCTCTCGCTCTTGGGTATATGAAGATGGTCATTTAGTCTTGCCTTCCCTATCCAACCAGAGACTCTCTCCAACCCAACCTTGCCACCCAAAATTTATTCTTAGGATTCTGCCGCCAAAACCCTACCTTCCGAGTCCCCGGAAGGGAAACCCTAATTCCTTCCGTTACAAAGGAACCCCAATCTTCCTTCGATCTTTTGCCTCCCAAACTTTTCCCAGTGATCATCCCACATCTATAAACCCTGGATATGCAAAAATATTGCCAAGTCATTTGCAATATTTTTCATTTAAAATTAATTCCTTTTTCTGCCAGTTAAAGGAATTAAATCCAGGAAAATATCTATCCATCTCCAAAGTTCATGAAAACTTCTGGATATATTCTTTGTGATCATTTTGAGCTCCCATAAAAATATTGGCAATAAATAAGGGAAATTGCATTTTCCTATTTAAAGCCAATATTGCACTTTGGGCACTTTCCAAAGGAACTACCATTTTGGTAGCCAGGAAAAATCCCAAATAATTTTTGGAGCTTCACACATCCATATCTTCACCATTTCCATCAAGATCCCAAGTTCCATAGATCAAAGTTTGAGAGCATCATCCAATTCTTGTTTCTGGATCTATTTTGAGGTTGTGAAGCAACTATATTTTATATTGCTTCAAAAATTCTCAAATTAATCCAGGACCTCACATTCCCTATATGATGTGATTATGCAAAAATTCACATCATTTTATCTAGCCAATTTCTCCCAAAAATTCCATCTAGTTTCTGTCCAGATCCAAGCTTTGTGAAGGAAGTACCACTTTGGCATTTCCAATTGAGCTGAAATTTTTCCAGTACCTTAATATCTCCAAATCATCACTCTACACCAAAATTCAGCTCATTTCATCAAGCCAGATGAGTGCAGCTTCAAAGTCAAGATTCTGGACCAAATTTGACATTGTAATGGAAGTGCATTCAAACTTGGTCCATTTTGCCTCAAATTTCTCCAGAAGGTGCTCCTTCTTATCTCATGTCCCTGTGACAACCTTGACAGCTCATTGTCACATCTGCCTGACCACAACTTCCTCCCCAAGTTTCTATCCAGAAACTGTTCTGGATCCTCTTGATTACTCTGGAGCCTTCCTGGTCCATCCAATGTCATAGACTACCTATTTGATCCGTGCCTATCGTGTTTGACAAGGTGTGGTGGCCAGAATGGCACTGGAGCGCGTCATGCACGTGGTGACCGCGTGTACAGCAGGCAGAAATGGTGCTCTGCGGCATTGACCTCGTCGGGTAGCTCACTCCGGCCAGCTCCGGCGTGTCCCGACGTGTCTAGTGGCTGCGCGGAGTCCACCTGCCCCTTCTGGACCCTTCTCCCCCTCCCCATTCTTTCTCCCCACACCACGGCAGCACCGCCAAGACACTGCCCACCCGTGAACCGCCGTCGTTTTCTTCTGTCCTCTCCCTCCCGTTGGCCTCTTCCTTTCCGAGCCGTCGCCTCACTCTGGAGCACGTCAGGTCGGCCGCTCCCCGACGCCGGGAACCCGCCAACCGCGTCGCCACGGCACCGAGCATCGAGTGGCTCCGGGCGTCGTCGACTAGCCCCTCCCCGAGGCTATTTAAGCAGCCACCTCGAGCCCTCCCGACCGCCAGCAGCCTCTCCACTTTCCCCTAGCCCTACTCAACCTCTCCAGCGAGCTCGAGGACCTCTCCTCGCCTACTTTTGCCACCATGGCCTACGCCACCTCGTGCTCAAATTCGAGCAAACCTGAGCCCTACTCCCCCTCATTCCATCACCAGTGCAACCCCCGAACTCCGGCGGAGCCTCCCACCTCTTTCCCTCGACCGCCGGCGCGCCGTAGCCCCGAACCCACCTCCCATCCGACGCGGCCGTCCGCCATGGCCAAACTCCCGCTCGCCTCGGTCCACCTCGGCGTCCGTGGCCTATGCCATCGGGTGCGGCTCCTCTTGCTGAGCTCGTCCATAGGTCGAGCACCGCGGGGGACGGCCTGAGCCGCCGGCAATCGCCGGTCGAGCGGCGCCCTACCACGGCCGAGCGCGGGCGCGAGGAAGGAGATGATGCCTCCCTGGCCAGCCGGTGGGGCCCCGCTGTAAGAGAGAGAGAGGAAGGGTACCCCGGGCCCGCTGTGACTTAAGTGGAGGCGGTTTTCTGAGAATGCGCTGTCCTGTTTTGAAAGCGTACTATGGCGCCGTTCTCGGCCGTAATACGTTTTCTCTGCAGAGAAGGCGTATTTCCAGAAGTGCGCCACCCGTTTTCAGCCGCCGCCGCCGAAACCTTTAGTTTGCGGCCGTTCATCAGTTAAGGGCAGAGATGACCACAGTTTTATTTGTTTTCTGCCTAAACAACGAACGGCCACAACTTTTCGCTCGTAACTCCGATTCAGGTGAATCCAACGCCCACGTCTTCAGTTCGTCGAGCCCGTTCCGATGGTATCATTTTCATAATGTTTCCACACTGTGAAAATGACCATTTTGCCCTTGCCCTTCTATCAGCCCCTCCGAGAGAGAATCCTTTCCGGCGAATTTTCCGCGAGCTCATCGCACTCCTTTCCGGAGTATTCCTTCACCCCCAGGCAAGCCGACCATCTGATATATGCCCTGAAGCATTGCTCTGTGTTATTCTTGCGTGTTTAATTAATGATTATGCCTGTATTAGAAATAGTTAAACTCCTGCTAGTTTGAACTTGCTATTTACATTACTTGCTAGTATTCATCATATTCTAGCACTAGTGACTCGTTGTGATATTGTATGGAGATAGGTTGTTATGTTTTTATAATGGTTACATTATGCATGGTTACTGTTATTGCAATATTATGATATGTGACTTAATAATGACAACAACCTCCTCCGTCGACTGGATCGAGTCATAGTGTCACCGAATCGAGCCCATCAAGTGCAACCACATTTGCCGGTATGGGACGGCCCTGACTTAGTCTATTGTCTTGCCTCTTGTCAGTACCACCAAACTAGGGAAGGTTATGCGTGCGCGCTACCCTGGCCCGGTAGGCGGCGATAACCTTGTGAGCCCAGTTGTTTGTTTGCGCGTGGTCCCCGTTTGGGACAGTTTTGTTTGGCCACGACGGTGGCAGGTGTCACGGGGTGACACAGGGGCCACCCAGGACATGACCCTGGGAGGGTATGATTGTCGGTGGGACCGTAAGAGTGCCGGGCAATAGACAAGTTTTGTTGGAGCAGCACTGGTCCACCCGAAGGGGAACATGTACTAAAGTACGAGGCCAGGCGCTCCATGGTGTGGGTAAAGTGCGCAACCTCTGCAGAGTGTAAATCTATTCGAATAGCCACGTCCTCGGTCATGGACAGTTCGTGTAGGCCCCTATTTGGCCCGTGTCGAGTCTGGAGGAACAAACTATATAATGTTATTGCTAAGACTAAACCAGAGAATGGTAAGGTTTGTCAGGTTTGCAGTGCAGATACATGGACATCAGTTGATGTCAGAGGTTTGAATGCTAGCCATAAGATGGCTATGAGATAAGCGGTCGGGTGACCGCAAAGCTTGGATCAGATTTGGATCGTGAGCATATTCGAAGTTCGGATTATTTACCTGATATACTTTACTGCATTTACTTCGGTAATTATCATGCTAGATAATCCTGCTATAACCTGATAATTAATGCTGCTAGATGACTAATCTTGCTAGATAATTTTGCCATGACATGATAGTTAATACTGTTAAGATAACAAGTGCATGCTTGAATGCCATGGATTGCTTTGCTTGGTGTATATGTTAGTTTAGTTTGCTTGCGAGTACATTCAAAAGTACTCAGCGGCCTTCAATGTGGCCAGGTTCACCTAAGGATTCGACGTCCTCTAGCGAGGAGCCGGAGTGTTCGCGGGCTAGAAGAGTAACCCAGTCAGATCCCTGTGGATTGGAGCCGCACCAAGACCATGCTGCCTTAGATAGAGCTTCTCCGCCCCCATTCCCCTTGTAATATCCCATGTAAGACTTATATACCCATTAATAGAAAAGCTTGTGTTCATGATACTTGTTGTAAAAGCACACGCCAGAGTGATCTCCTGGGCTGGCGTGTGCGGCGACCGTCTGGCTACCATGGTATTCAAGCGGGGCGCCATAGATCTGAACACACACTTTGGGGGAACCACGAAAACTACAATGGATGAGCTCAAACAACAAGAATATGCAGCTGAAACTTTGCCAGCAAACACACATGAACTGATCTGATTTTTCTGGGTGGAAAACACGGTGGGAATCAGATCTAACAAGGATGGATGGAAAGTACATGGTGTGAGCTTTCCAAAATGCACAAAAACACTCAAAGCGGACTCCGGATGACAAAGATACACACGATTTGGTGGAGGATGCAGATCTGAAATCTGTGCACGAAAATGAACACAAACACACAAGATTGGATGGGGGGGAACTCAGCAAGTAAAAACAAAGATCTAGTGGACAAGAACTTGATAAAACTCACCAAATAACAGATTAAAGGCTACAAAGGGCTAGGAAACTGTATTTTTTTGTGGGGCTATTTTCTGGACTTTAGGATAAACAAGAACACGAACTAAACTACGGATACAACATCCTACCGTGTCAACCTAAGCTCTGATGCCAAGATGATACGGGGTTGCCCGATCTTCACGGAGGATCTTCTTGATGAACGAATCAACGTCACCTGAAGGGTACGAAGGAAACCCTCGATCCCAGCCAACAACGCTGTCGGGTAATGGATAACTAGTGCAACCTGACAAGAACGAAGCTAGCTACTGCATATGCAACAACCAGCAACAAGTATTCGCCCAACCACACTCTTAGGATTCCAATCCACGCAACCACGCACGAAGTTGGAAGCACGAACTGGTCGCCGCCTCAACGGCTACTGTTGTAAAATCACAAAGTGAGTTTACCCTCTCACAAGGCAAGATTACAAGAGCTAAGGAGGAAGTGAACTCTCAAACAAGATTCTGGTTGCACTTAGCTAACCTATGCTAAAATCAAATTGCCAAAGAGTTGTGGTTGAAGTGGGGGAAGGGGTATTTATTTATACTAGGAACAGCCCTCCTAGCTTAGGTGTGAAACCAGTCCAAAAGAGAGGCTCAAATTCATGGTAACTAGCTGGTCAAGGGAGCAAACACATGGAGCCTCGCGCTGCAATTAATGCTCTGGACAACATGCATTGGAACTCTCATATCCTTTGACTCAGGACTCCAAATGATGCACCGTTTGATTTTCCTGAAAGTAGACTTCATATGCTATCCATTTTGTACTCCCACACGTGCTGGGTACTCATATATTTGAGTTGCATGATGCAGCAAGTTCTGGGATGAATTCTGGAACTATGCATGCAACAATAGAGTGTTGAGATGTTTTGATATTCTTCCTTGAGGTTTAACTAGTTGCCCTTGTCACCAAAACAAGGTTTACATCAGATTTGAAACTTGTTCTCTTCAAACTTGTTGTATGGGCTTCAGAACTTGTTTCTTCATGAGCTGAACTTGTTTCTTCATGTGCTGAAAGTTGTTGGTTGTCCTCAACATTGTACCTGAGTAAAATCAGCACAGAAGATTTAGTGATGTAGGGTGGAACTCTAATGGTGTCGATCTTTGACGTTTGGAAGGGATCCCGCGAAGAACACGAGAGGGAAACACGAGAGAAAACACTCAAATCAATAAGATCCAATCACACATATGCTAGATCCACATACACATAACGAGGTACACGATCCAAAGTCAACACAAGAGGATACAAAGGGTAGTTTTTCCCAATCCGTGAGGAGTTGAGGTCTTGAATTCGAGATGGATCTTCCCACGATGGGGGTCTTGAATCCACTTGGGGGATCTTCTCCGAGGAGGTCTTGAACTCCGATGGAGTAGGGTATGGTTGAGGCCATTCAAGAAACGCGCCATAGTTTGTTCATCATCTTCCTTGACATTGGCTCGTATCATGGAAACTTCCATTTCTTGATAGTATTCTTCAACCGACTTGGTTCCTTGCTTGAGGAGTTGGAGTTTCTTGAAGAGGTCGCGGTTGTAATGTGTAGGCGCAAAACAAGCTCTCATGACATCCTTCATTTGATTCCAAGTCGCGATGGGTGGCTCGCCCTTCTCTTGACGTCTTGCGATCACTTGCTCCCACCAAATGAGAACATAGTCTTGGAACTCGAGAGATGCCATGGCGATCTTCTTTTCTTCGTCGTAGTTGTGAAGGCGAAATATCTTGTCGACCTTCAATGCCCATGAGAGATATTCTTCGGGATCGTTGCCGCCGTGGAACTTGGGCATGGTGAACTTGAGCTTGCCGAACCGTTGTTCCTCATCTTGCCGTCGTTGGTGAGGTCGCTCTTGCCGTGGTGGTGGCTCGTCATCCTCATGCTCCGCTTGATTTGCTTGTCGTGGTGGTCTTGGAGGTGGAATCCGAGCTCGATATCTTCTTTCTTGGCACTCCTCAAGGTGAGCTTCTTCGTCTTGTTGTTCATGTCGTAGCGCTTCTTCTTGTTCACGCACACGACGGTTGCGCTCGTTCACGGCATGAGTTGCTTCTCGGAGAGCACGTTGCGCTTCAAGTGCTTGTTCTTCTCGGCGTAGTAGTTCTTGCCGGAGGGCGTCGCCATCTTGGTCATTTTGTCTTGAACGTGATGGTACTTGGTCTTGGCGCGCTTGACGTTCTCGTGCTCGAAGTCGATCTTGTAACCCATAGCCATGGAATGGATTTTGTGGAGCTTGATGATCGTCATGATTGTTGCGCCGAGGAGGACGTGCTCGAGATGGACTTGAGCGTGAAGAAGAATCCAAAGAGTGTCGACGTCTTGAAGAGGAAGTCGTGGAAGTGGCGCGGTTGGCCATGATGTCCCGCAATTCCTCCATTTGAGATGAAAGCTTGGCATCGAAGTAGTCCCTTGTTCGTGTTTCGGAGTGGCGCAAGTCGGTGGCGAGTTGCTCGATGCGCTCTCCCAAAGCTTCGCTTTCTTGGTGTAACGCTCGTTGGACGCCGAAGAGATGACCCTTGGTGACGTAGTCGTGCGTCTCCTCTTGCTCTTCAAAGAGCGGGTTTGCTGATGTAGTTGGCCTATCCATCATAATCAAGTGGTGGTGAGTAGGAAATGAGAGAACAATACCAAAGTTACCTTTTTCGATGATTGAGGATGTATCAAGTATCACTCAATGTAATGCAACAATAGTAGAATTGGTACCGGGTTTGTTTCTCACACCTACAAGGTAAGGCTTATGGTGTAGCTTGGTTAGGATGAGTGGCACAAAATTCAAGCAAGTGTTAGTCAAGATATCGAAAATGTTGAGAAGATTCACAAAGTGCAAGTAAGACAAATAGATCAACACCCTAGTAGAACACTTGGAAACTCACACACGAAGATGAATGGGATCCGCACAACCAAGGAATGAGCTCAAAATGTGGAACCACGGAAAATGCTCTTGTTGCACGGATGCTAGAGAGACACTAGCTCGATTGCTCAAATGGGCGAGATACGCTTGTGTACCAACCTAAGAGAGTAACGTGCTTGTCTTAAATCCCAAGTATGATATGTATGTCCTATATGATCTACTATGCAAAAAGGCTCAATGCTATTGCTTACAAGCTCTTGTTTCTTTTCTTTTGCTTAAAAGCTTCTTTTTTTTGACTATGCCAAAATGCTTGATGCTAGAACCGATATCTACGACAAGTAAGTAAGATATGCACGGGAGAGACTTATGGCATGATGATGATGATGCACGCTAAATGTAGCTATTCGGAGTAGGCATATCACTATGGTGCACAAATGCGTGGCCCGGCAATTCTCAACTCGCTAGTCTCGATGGGTAAGTGACGCAATAGGCTCAAGGCTATCAATGCAATGGCAATGGTAAATACAAGGTGTCGTCGAGGTTACCGTCCTCGATTGGTATGAAATGAAGTTGTCGATGTCGAAGTCGAGGTCGGGGCGATGATGAATGGCGGTGATGATGACGATGAACCGTCCCTAAGTAGACGAAACACCTTAGGACACGGCAACCGCAACTCAAAATCTCAACGAACAATGTGTGTTAGTGTGGAAGGCGAAGGGGTGGAAAATGTGGTAAAACTGGGCTAAAACAGGAAGTGGAACAGCTCCCTGGTTAGCCCGTGCGCACGGGGTAAGTGGGGCCCGTGTACACGGGGTCTCGGGGGCCCGTGCGCACGGGGTCGGCGGCTGCTAAAGAACAGCCCCAGATCCGTGGCAAAATTCCAAAATTCCGGAGGAATTGGTGGTGGGGAAGATGGAGGAAGGTGGGAAAAGGGTAGATCCAGTTGCCAAACACGAAATTTGTGGACCAAAACAACAAAATCTCACAAGATCCAACAAATGCAAAAAAAAATGGAATGGCTATTTTTGTGGGGATTTTCAAAATTGGGACAAAACAAAGCAAAATCAGGCTAGAAAGTGGGGGTTAGGGACTCCAAGATGTGAATCAACGTGGCTCATGATACCATGATGTTGTAGGGTAGGGACCCTAGGTGAAGATCTTTTCACACTTGGAGTGTAAGAGGGATGAACTCACAAGAACACAAGAGAGAAATCACTCAAACAAACCCAAATCACACATCCACTAGAGTAGCATACATAGATCCACAAGCATACATAGACAATCAAAGGAAAGTAGCACAAAGGTAAGGTTCTTCCCACTCCAAAGGAGGTGAGGTCTTGATGATCCTATGATGGGGATCCTTCCCTAGAAGGGGTCTTGAATCCACAAGGGGATCTTCTCTCTAGGAGGTCTTGATCTCCAAGAGGAGTGGTAGATGAGCAAAGCCCTCTAGGAATATCTCAATACACTTTGCTAACCCTAACAAATGACCCAGGTACGGAATATATAGTAGGTGGGAGGTAAGGGACAAATTGGGGGGGGGAAAACAGCCACACACAGCCAGCTCACTGGGAGGGGCCGTGCGCACGGGCTAAGGAGGCCCCGTGCGCACGGGGTCCCGTGTGTACGGTACACGCCCGTGCGCACGGGGGGGGGGGGGGGCTACAACGGCGAGGCCCGTGCGCACGGGGTCTTTGGGGCCCGTGCGCACGGGGTGTCCAGAGACTTTCTGGACAGGCCGTGCGCACGGGGTCCAAAGAGCCCGTGGGCACGGGGTCGCCTGGGCATTTCTTCTTCTTCCAGCTGCTGGCCTCCATCTTCCGTGCGGTCTTGGCGTGGTTCCTCTTGGCCTTGGTGATTATCCTTAGCCTCTCGGTGGTCCACTCCATCGTTCCTAATGATGCACAACATTCCTTTGTGAGGCAGCATCCAAGTTCCATCCATATCTATCTGTAAGTCATAAAGGAGTGAGTTCACCTCGTTCTCAATGGCACGTGCGCGAGCTCTTGTCATAGGTCCACTTGGTGCTTGGTGAGGTGGTGAAGTATCCATGGGGATGATCGAAGGATGCTCCGCATCACCAGGCCTTCCCTCTACGCACCCACATCCCTTGTTATTCTCTGGCGACGGTGGCCTCACACCGCAGCCGAACCAGTCAACCCTCGTACTCCCCTCCGCGTGGGCATCCACTGCCGCGTCTTCCCCGGCTCCGCGTCATCCACCGCCTTGGTACTCTCGGCGCGGCATAGTCAACGTGGTCAATGAACGACAGCCATCGGAAGAGGACTGTACGCGGAGAGGCTGACAGCTGGACCCACCAGCTACATCTTCGCACGCAAGAAGTGCCCCCTTATTACGCGGGAAAAATATTATCTATCCCCCTGACAGCTGGGACCCACTTGCTATATCTTCGCACGCAAGGAAGTGCCTCCCTATCCTCCCTAACAGCTAGGACACACCCGGTCGAGCCGTACGTAGCGTTGTCTGTCTGGTCGCGAACGTGTACGTACATACTGGTCGATCGGTTTCTCTGCAACGATGAACCATGGGCGTGTAAGAAGCGGCACATGTCGTAGTAGAGCCCCCGACGTAGTAGTTTAGGCAGCCCCGTCTAAATCGTGTACACATACGTACAGCCACGCTGCAAAAAATACGGGCATGTACGTACATACGCGCGGGGTCTCGAACGCGTACTCGCGCATACGTACGGCCAGGGCTCGTGTACATGGAGAGGCGACGGTGGAGGTACGCAGCAACGGCCTCCTGTTCATCGGCAGCCAACCGGCTGGGTCGGAACGGAGGAAACAACGTCATGTTCATCGGGAGCCAAGCGACTGGGTAGGAACGCGTCCTGTTCATCGAGAGCCAACCGGCTTGGACGGAACTGCCGAAACGGGTCCTGTTCATCGACTCGAGGTCTGGCGTACCGCAAAACGGAGGAAACGGCCTTCTGTTCGACCGCCTACGGTCGAAACGGGGTCCTGTTCATCGGCTAGGGGTCTGGCATACCGCAAAACGGAGGACACTTTTGTTCGTGCGCCTACAGTCAAAACGGGGTCCTGTTGATCGGGAGGGCTCTGGCGTACCGCAAAACGGAGGAAATGGACTTCTCCCCAACTGCCTACGGTCGAAACGGGGGTCCTATTCATCGGGAGGGGTGTGGCGTACCACAAAACGGGACTCCACGGGCTACTGTTCATCCACGGTCGACCTTCTCCAGCCTCCACCAGCTACTGTTCATCCACCGTCGACTTCCTCCAGCCTCCACCGGCTACTGTTCATCCAGCCTCCATGGGGTCCTGTTAATCCACCCCCAACCGGCTGGCCTCCTCGGGGTCCTGTTCATCCAGCGCCAACCACCTTCACACGGCCAGGGTACTGTTCATCCACAGCCAACCCACCAGCTGGGGTGGGGTGTACGAGCGGTCGGCAGCAACGGGAACTGTTCATCCACAGCCAACCAACCGGCTAGGTCTACTCACCACGTCTCGCGCAAGGGGCTCGATCGATGCGTCTCGACTCGTTCTACGTATCGCGCGCGCGGCAGCAACGGGCACTGTTCATCGAGAGGTAACCCCAAAGGGTTCAGTTAGCAGCGAAGGAATCGCTCGGGTTCAGTTAGCAACGAAGGGATCGATCGGCTTCAGTACGTAGCTAGTGCATGCGATCGCTCGGATTCAGTATAGCTAGTGCATGCGATCGCTCGGGTTCAGTAAGCGAACGCCACGCTCGGGTTCAGTTAGCGAACGCCCTCGCACACACGCGCGCATACGAGAGAAATGTGCAAACCACACTGCATCGGTCGGCCCCGACCACCCACCGTAACCGGGAATTCCCCGAAAATTTCCTCGGCCTCACTTCTACCACGATTTTTTATGTCATGGACGGCCCAAAGAATGTCGTGCAGGTGCATCTCCGGCCCGCCCACGACGAAAAGCCCATTTTCTGTCATAACTTTTTGTCATAGAAGTAGGAGCCCACCACATCTATGATGATGCATGTTTTTGTCACAATTATTGTCATAGAAGTGTCACAACCATGACAGAAAAAGTTTGCGTTCGGGCCATAATGTCATGGATGTGTCTTTTTTTTGTAGTGTATACACCCTATACCACACACACACATCTAGCTATCTCTCGCCATGTCTCTCTGCCTCACAAACACACTCCACATAGTCCTGTCTTTGTATCCTGCACATGATCCCTCTATATTTTCTTAAACACTCACGCACACGATGTATCCATCTCGCACCATTAGCCTCTCTCGCCTGCACACAAATTCTCTCCCTTGGTTTGATTTCTCTTAATATCTTGCACACAAACACTCCCCCCCCCCTCAGACACTATCTATCCCCGTCCAAGGTTATATAGCGGCCACAATCGCTTGTGCTCCTCTGCACCCCGGCATGCACAACACCTGGATCTTCAAGGAGGGCATTGGGAAGAATGGAGACGCCGACCAGACCGCACTAGAGAATGCAGGGCCATTGGGAAGCAAGATGACGTAAAAGCGGCTGACTGACTCCTTTGCTCTCTCTCTCTCTCTCTCTTTCTCTCTCTCTCTCTCTCTCACACACACAAAGATATCAATCCCTCACCCCACAAGCACACACACAAGCTCTCCACCCCCTTCTCGTCCATGTTTTTTTGAGCTCTCTCTTCAAACCCTTTGTCTCTTCTCCTTCCACATGTACAAAATCTCGATCGCACACACTCATCTCGCTTCCTATATATACATGTCTCCTTTCTCACAGACCTAACTTCTCCCTCCCTATCTCTCTCTCCCTTCCTATCTCTCTCTCTCTCTCTCTCTCTCTCCCTTTCCCCCGTGAGGTTTCTCTCCTACTCTCTCGCCCACATATATACAATCTTTCCCGCCCTTTGTTTATCTCTTCCATGGGGTGTATATCTTGTCTGTTGCGCGCACACATTTCTCTCCCGCCATTGCTCCATCTTCACACCCTCTCTCTCTCTACGCTTCATTCACACACGCGGGAATTCACACATTGGGATGTGTTCAAATGTTGTTTTGGATTGGATCATGTAGAGTTATGGTTGGTTTTGTTGCATCCAACTAATTAATAATTATGAAATGCATTTAGATTTTCATTTGAGTTGGATTATGTGAGTTTGAGTATATTGTCTAGTACTGTAGACTTGGTATTCATTTTGGAATTCAACATAGATTCTAACTATTGAATTGTATAAACCATTACATTTGAAGTCAATAGCTTAATATATTTATTTCACAACTACATCAAATAATTAATGCCACAACATTAAACTAAGAAAACAGATGTACTCAACACGCCAGACGGGGAGTACAGTGTTACAAATTTTCTGGTCGGCGGCAAAATCTCCCGCTTCCATCAAGATCTCACGCGACCCAGATTCAAGCAATGTGAAATTACCATCATACCTTTGGTTGAACAGGCCGACGGGCGGTGTTGGGTCGGGGGTTGCTTTGGTAACTTCACATTCACCCCGCCCAGCCACCCCCACCACGCACCCAGAGTACACCTCAATAATCCCCATTTTCTATCCCCACCACAAAATAGACTTCTCCACGGCACCACAGCACCCCACAACAAGCCGGCTGCTGTTAGCCAGCCTTCCTGCCCCTCCTCTTCTACATCGGCGCACTCGTCCACCGCAGCACATCTGCCTCATCGATGATGTCGCCGTCGTACACCGCGCAGGAGCCGCTTCCCCAGCGCCGTTGTCCACGGTCTCGAATCTGCTTCCCGGAAGCCGACGGCAAGCGCAGCAACAGCACCGTCGACGACAATGAACTGACTCCCATTGCCGCCCATGATGCACAGACGCTGCCGCGACCTTCGTGCTCCTCTGCGGTTGGTAATGTGTACATTGATTCTCTTAGCAGTATGTGTGTTGTTCCGATTTTGTTCATACCTACCCTTCAAATTCCGTGTTGCTATTGTTCCCCTTTCCTGGTTGGTATTGTTCCAGTAAAAGTAATTGGTTATAGCTTGCATTATCCAACAGAATATCATCTTGTAATTGGGCGTCGCTCCTGTATTGTGGTGTGCTTGCGTAGGTTCTTCATCTCTAACCAGTAGTGTGGCAGATGATTCAAAGTTTTTTAGAATAGCAGGGAGGTGATCCCCCTATTCTATTGACTTAGAATGAAACCAGAACGTAGTTCTAGCAAAGTTGAATAACCACAAAATAGTATATTAAAAATTACTCGTACCAACATTGTAGATGAGTGCTTTAATGTTGCCTACAAGATGTGTGAGTATTACTATCTTTTTCTTACCATGTTGGGATTTTATAAAATTACTAATGCCAACATGCAGAGGGGCAATGAAGATCAAATACGGGATGTTGGGGACATCTTCAAGGAACGTCGGAACATAAAGACGAGCTGCACTGAACCTGTAAAACGATCTTTGGTAAGTAACAGCCTTTCAATTACTTTGACATGGTATGTGTCTGGCAGCAGTATTGTAGACAGGACCAGGCCAGGCCTTGGGCAAGCCCCGAGCCAAAAACAGCGTCAAACAATGTTGTGTGCTTGGCTAGGGTTCTTGCCATGCAATCCAGCAGTGTGGCAAATTATTAAACAGTAATAGGCGGGACAAACAATTGCCTCTACACTTGATTAGGCTCTATATCATTTGTAGGATCTCAATTTACTCACTGGACCCACCATGCCGTAGGATGAAAAACTATAACCTTTGTAATTTCATGTCGAAGCTAGTCCGTCAAACGCGGCTACAGAGGCCCTGGAGATCATCTGGTTGACGGTTGTTTTGCTGTAGCTACCCTTGGCTTAGTCCACCCCTCTGCTGGTTTTCCTATTTGGCTTAGCCTTGTGTTCTTTGATGTATATATTGTAGTTTCTGTAAGCTATCTCTGCTCGATATGTAATAAGCACACTCTTAATCGTCCTAATGCTTTCCTTTTGCACTCACTTCTACTAGTCATGTTTATGGGGCTTCTACTGAATGGATCTGGGGAGCTCTCACTATTGATCTAAAAAAGAAGTAACTTCTTCATGTCAGGATGCAGTTCGTGCGAGGAGGGAAGTATGGTCAACCTCAAGATCAAGTTTTGAGGCTAGTCCTATGTGCCAGTTCCCAAATGATGCTGGATTACACACAAGGTGCCAGTTCCCTAATGATGCCGGATTAGACACAAGGTGCCAATTCCTAAATGATGCTGGATTACACACTAGCCAGGTGGAGTCGTCAAGTGTTGGTGTCCTCGTGGCTCTAGTAAAGGCTGAAAGAAAGCGTGCAGCAGCCCTTGAGAATGTAGCTTAGTTCCTGAAGAAGTGAAAAGAGCAATCAGATGCTCTCTTCACCCAAGCCAAACAAGAGATGGAAGAAGCCAGAAAGAAGCTAGCAGAGGCAGAGCAGGCTGAGTGTCTCCTGCTATCTAAAACTGCTGTCAATCTGAATTTTCATTCATAATAGCTAGGTTCAAATGTTGATCTAGTCAGCATGCATATTGTGATGTGCGTGCATCGACTGAGATGTATGTAAGTCTGTGATGCCGAGATGTGGCACAGAATATATTTTTTTGGGTCATGTAATAACTTACATTATTTCTAGAACAATAATAGACAAACCATTGGACATGGTATACTTCACACGCAAGCCCAACAATCCAGGTTCAACTTTCACATCAAACTCATGTTCACAGATATCTTCACATTCATAGATAATGTTCAGAACCAACTAATAGCCATAGTTGAAATAGTTTATGCATCCCAATGATTCACTTCAAAGGTAAAGAAAAGATGTGAGTTGGATTACAAATTAAAAAAATCTCTTGTTCTTAGTACTAACATCAATGCTTTCTCTGAAACAATGTTTACTTCACAGCCATAACACAAATTCCTTTTGAGATCATTGATGAAAAAGGTGCATTCTCGACCAATGGCGTTGGAGGGACTCCCATATAATTTTGTGGAGTTCCACTAAAATTGAGGTATCTACTTCTGTTTGCACAAACATGCCTAAGATGGAGAATGACATCCGTGTTTGGGCACTAGATTGACAGCAGCATATTACTCCATGTGTGACATTGAATCATTTTTCAAGTGGCATTGGATTGACAGCAATAAAACAATGGCAATATAAGGGCATGGCGATATTGGGCGCGCCAACACCATTTAAAGTACCTCCATAGATGCAATAAATTGGCGAGGCAGAGCTGGTTCCGAGAGCAACAAACATATTAGTGCAAGCACAACAAAACTAGGCCGTACAAAATTAATTACATTTCAGACATTTTTTTAACTAAACGTGAAGCTTGTCCGGCTCTGGAGGTAATAGTCTAATGCCGACCGCGGCGGCCGTCTGTGCCTTCCGCCTCCGTGGCCTCCGCCTCTGCCATAACTTCCTTATGTCCGGCTGCGCTTCGGCCGAAGGGGATGACTCAGGGGAAGAGTGGCTCCTCCGCTTCCGTGAAGCCGAGGCGGGGGTCCACGGTGTTGTGCGCTAAACCGAGCAACACACCGGGTGTGTATGCCGGCGACGCGGTGGCGGTGGCCTTCGTGGGACCCAAGCGGTGGCGGCTCCCATGGTCTACTTTTCCTCGGTGTCGGCAGCGGCCGCGGAGGTGCTGGCCGCCTCCGCCGGCAAGCCGCGGTTCCGCCAACGTTTGCAGCGGATGGCTCGGCCAACCACGGTGCACTGGACGCCGTGCTCCCCCGCGTGCCGGCGTGGAGCAACTGCCCACTCCTCTGCGAGCTGGCTTGGAGCGGCGAGTTGCTGCACCAGGGGCCAGCTTGGAGCGGCGGCTTGCTCCTCCGCTTGCCCGCCTGGAGCCTCGCCCATGGTACTGACGGCCTGGGGTGGGGAGGGAGGTGGAGCAGCGAATTACCTGGCTCGTATCCGCAAGGCTCGGCTTGGCACCCAGCCGGCTTTTATGTCGGAGAACTCGTCTTCATGCTTGCCGGATGCTATGGAGAGTGTGGAGAAAATGGTGCAAGGAGGAGATGGGGAGCGGAGATGTGGTGCGGTTCTTGCCAGGCGTCTGGCCTCGTTTAACTAGCGGGCGGACGTGAGGAGCCAAGCGGCGTTGTGTTGAATGCTGGTAGGCTCGCGGACGAACGTGTGGCCGGAGTTGCTTTGTCGGCACACGTGAGGGTTCAATGGAGGTAGGCGGGGCAGTCTGAAGCCGGTTGAATGCGGCGAGCAGGCGTGTTCAGCGTGGCGTGCAGCGGGTGCCGCCCTCTCAGCCGGCGCGCCGGTTCAATGCCTACGCCAGTGAGAAGTCGCGTCCGCTCTCGCACCGGGTGAGAGAGGACGACACGGTCCGTAGATCGGGATGCGCTGGCAATGTGTCTCCTACCTCACTGATGGCGGCCGCATCAACGCTGCATTGCCGCCCTTCCACGGCGGACAGGATTCGGTCAGATCTTTCATCGCCGGTGAGGAGAGAGACAATGGCTACCACCCGTCTTGTTTAGATCTGGAGAGGGTGAGAGTGTAAAGGGAGCAACCCTGGCTAGCAGCAAGCGCTGAAACTCCAGCCTACGTGTATAGTGACGATTTTCATTTTTTGCTCCATACCAATCGTTTTAATAAATTGTATAATGCGCCATTGAAAAACAGAACTCGTGTCTTGCTAAAAAAATGTATTTTATAAACGTGGCAACTTGATCAGTAGCAAGCCACCGCCTCCAGGCCGTTCACGTGTGGTCCCGGACCGTCAACACCTGCGGATCAAATTATCACGCGAGCTGACTCTTCATACAAAAGTGCGCTCCACCACGTACCCGGTACCTGCGCATGCAGAAATCGTGCACCTACAGGTTTATTTGTTTACGGTGCGTTACGTAACTCTCGTGTGTGCGAGACAGAGAGAGACCGACTGCGTGCGCCTCTTCTCTTCATATATGTACTCCAATGTTTGTGTGATGTCCAAAAACTAATAATAATACTCCGGCGTTCCTGTGGGGACTGTTGGCTCGTTGAACGGACACAGGTAGAGGTCGTAAAAAAATTCAGAAAACCCCTCAAAGAGTCTCAAAATTTTTCTCAGGTCCAGAGGTTGTATCCACGATCCAACGGCCCGAGAACTCTCGTATCATGGGATCATGGGAGGCCTTGGAGCACCAGATTTTTTCCTACAAGGGTCATCCTACAAATAAATAGTGTGTGTGTGTGTGTGAGAGTCGGCATAGAGAAAGAGAGTAACCTAGAGAGAGAGGGGGGAGAGCATGCATATGAGAGATCAACCTTGAGATAGATCGTGTGTCTGAAAGAGAGAGGGAGAGAGAGAGGGAGGGAGAGAGAGAGAGATGAGGGAGTGCATGTATGAAAAGACACGAAGAGTGTGTGTGCGAGAGGTATCGACATAAAGAGAGACGGTAGCTAGTGTGTGTGCATGATCGAGAGAAATAGAGGTAGACAAAAGATCGAGGAGCAGAGAGAGACTTCAGAGTATGCGGGTGTGAAAGAGGTAGGGAAGAAGGCTCGGTGATCGATGGAGCGCGTGTGTGTGCGACGGAGAGAGAATGGGAGAAGTGATACGTCTCCAACGTATCTATAAGTTTTGATTGTTCAATGCTATTATAATATCAATCTTGGATGTTTTTATATACATTTACAGCAATTATATATCATTTTTTGGGACTAACCTATTAACTTAGTGCCCAGTGCCAGTTGCTGTTTTTTTCCTGTTTTTGGTTTTCCAGAATATCAGTACCAAACGAAGTCCAAATGCCACGAAACTTTTTAGATATTTTTTTTTGGACATAAAAAACACTAGAAGCTTCGGGAGGAGATGAGAAGATGAAGCAGTGGCCCACGAGGCACCACGGCGCGCCCCAGGGGGGCGCTCGCCCTGGTGGCTCGTGGGGCCCACACAGCTCCGTTTGACCTAATTCTTCCACTATAAATTCTCTAAAATCGGGAAACCAACAGAGGAGTCCACGAAATACTTTTTCCGCCGCCGCAAGCTTCTGTTCTCGAGAGATCCCATCTGGAGGCCTTTTTCGGTACTCCATCGGAGGGGGATTCGATCACGGAGGGTCTCTACATCATCCTTGCTGCCCTTCCGATGATGCGTGAGTAGTTTACCACAGACCTTCGGGTCCATAGTTAGTAGCTAGATGGCTTCTTCTCTCTTTTTGATCTTCAATACAATGTTCTCCTCGATGTTCTTGGAGTTCTATCCGATGTAATCACTTTTTGCGGTGTGTTTGTTGGGATCCGATGAATTGTGAGTTTATGATCAGATTATCCATGAATATTATTTGAGTCTTCTCTGAACTCTTTTATGCATGATTATTATAGCTTCGTATTTCTCTCCGATCTATTGATTTGGTTTGGCCAACTAGATTGATTTATCTTGCAATGGAAGAGGTGCTTGTAATTGGTTCGATCTTGCGGTGCTCAATCCCAGTGACAGAAAGGGACATGACACGTATGTATCGTTGCTATTAAGGGTAAAAAGATGGGGTTTATTCATGCATGAGTTTACTTTGTCTACATCATGTCATCTTGCTTAAGGCGTTACTCCGTTCTTTATGGACTTAATACACTAGATGCATGCTGGATAGCGGTCGATGTGTGGAGTAATAGTAGTAGATGCAGGCAAGAGTCGGTCTACTTGTCTCGGACGTGATGCCTATATACATGATCATTGCCTTGGATATCGTCATGATTATTTGCTTTTCTATCAATTGCCCAACAGTAATTTGTTCACCCACCGTATGCTATTTTATGAGAGAAGCCTCTAGTGAAAACTATGGCCCCCGGGTCTACTTCTATCATATATTAAAAATCCTAAAAATACCTTGCTGCACTTTTACTTTATTTATTTTATTCTATATTTTAGTTCAATCTATCTATCTATCACCATACAATTTAATCTTGCAAATTAACCGCCAAGGGATTGACAACCCCTTGTTTGCGTTGGGTGCAAGGATTTGTTATTTTGTGTGCAGGTACTGTTAACGAGGTGTTGCGTGATTCTCCTACTGGATTGATAACCTTGGTTTCATAACTAAGGGAAATACTTATCTCTACTGTACTGCATCTCCCTTCCTCTTCAGGGAATTACCAACGCAGCTCACAAGTAGCAAGAAGTCACATGGAGTACACATGAATGGTTAGGGAGCGAGATACATTGTGTGCAAGGGAGGCCTAGAGAGACGGGGTGCGTGGAACGAAGGGGCCTAAAAACATTATGCGAGAGAGACCTAGAGAGAGCGCAGGAGAAAGAATGCCGAGTGCGTGTGTATGTGTGCTACGGAGAAAGAGAGTTCTTGCTACAAACAAATAGGGAGCGCGGGAGACACTACACAGAGAGGGCGTGTTTCAAGAAGGGGCGAGATATCTACATAGATACAAGGAGCACGAGAGAGACATCATATATGAGAGAGGGGGAGCGAGAGTGTGTAATAGATGGATAAACCTATCCAGAGGCTGGTCGATAAGTGTGTGTGGGAGAGACAGGAGTCGGGGTGCGAAAGGGAGAGTTGTGTGTGTGTGTGTGTGTGTGTGTGTGTGTGTGTGTGTGTGTGTGTGTGTGTGTGTGTGTGTGAGGGAGACGGGAGTCGGGAGGGGGCGGGAGAAAGCAAAGAGGTGTGTGTGTGTGTGTGTGCGTGTTTGTGAGAGAGTTAGAGAGAGAGAGAGAGAGATAGAGATAGAGAGAGAGTGAGTTTGTCTGACCAATAAACAAAGGAATAGTTTCAGTTTTGGAACGGAGATGAAGAGGGAAAGGAGACCCCGACAAACGGTGTGTGTGCGAGAGAGAGAGAAATTTTAGTGGTAGGATATCTAGAAAGAGATGAGGTGCATGAGAGATCCCTAGAGAGAGACAAAATGAAAGCCGAGTGAGAGAGTGTGTGTAGAGGGGGAAAATAATGCTAGGTAGCTGGAGAGATACCAGAGCACGATAGAGACGTAAGAGATAATGAAAGCCGAGTGGTCTATAGAGATAGAGAGAGTGTGACACCTCTCGAGAGACTGTGTTTGTGATAAAAGAGAAACCTGTACAGAGTGTGCAGGTGAGATAGAGAAAAGAGAGTGATAGCTATATGAAGGAGCACGCAAGAGAGACCTAGAGAGAGATGGGCATGAAAGGAGATTCAAATATTTAGTTACGCGTATAAAAGATGTCAACATAAAAGGGATTCAAATATTTGATTTAGAGATGATGATACATGTAATTCATACTCAAACCAAAATTTATCTATCAAACATGCATATTCATTTGAATTTGGGCACATGTATGTTACTTAATTTCTTGATATTACTCATCCAAGCACCTGAGTTGAACATAAAGAGGTTTCAAATATTTGAATTCAACCTTATGAATTTGAGATTATGGCATTTGTAAACCATATTTCACTCAAATGATGTATATAGATTTGTATTCGAATACAAAATGGATCCTGCCCGAAAAAAAAGAATACAAAACGGATTCGAATTGAGATGGCATGGTAAACGTGCAAGCTCATTCTCCTAAAATTTGAAGGAAGTGGTGAAACACTCAGTCCCTCCTCGGCCGTAACCGCCTGAAACCAAATTTTGGGACATGGAAATTACTGCCTATGCCGTGACACGCAAAACCTACAGGCTCGATTTCTATAGGTCTCGATAGGGGTAGGTTTGTAATTTCACTCAAACGTGACATAACCGCCTCTCACCCCGATTCATACATGTTGGGCGCCAAAACATAGTCTCTCCTTGGGCGAAATCGGCTCTCACCCCGATTCATACACGGTGGGCGCCAACAGTGGGTGCCAAAACAAACTCTCCTCGGCCGAAATCGCTCTCGACAAATATTCGGGGTATGCGAGATTATCGTCCTACCCCCAACCGACCAATATCGCTCTGATGTCCGAAATTTTAAATGGGGGCTAAGTTTGTAACTTTCCCCGCATCTGAGACAAGCATGTCCAAAGACATGGTTCCCCCCTACCTCTCTCCCTCCATTTCCCCATTCGTACTCCGTTGGCGCTGATGAGTGATATTTTTACACTCATTTCAACCTTGTTTAAATCGAGATATTTCATTAAAAGAGATATATTCGCTCTGATATTGTCACTAATGGCTAATAAGTGCAAGGGATTCCACAAATCCTCTCTTTGATATTTTTCCATGGGAAATGGGCTAAAAAGGGGAGAAATCACATTGGAGAAAGGAAAGGAAGGAAAATGGAGAAGAGATAAGTCACCAGGAGGCGCCAGAAGGCCGCCAGAGTCAAAGACGGCGTTCCATGCGACCGCACGCGCTCGCATGAGCGGTCATTTGGCGTGGAAACCGAGGCAGGTCATCCACCTGAACAACTTTTATAAAGGGGACCCAGTCGAAATGTCAAAGGGGAGAGCGTCGGGAAAGCATTGAGCTCAGCCAGAACCTCTTCATCATCATCCTCATCCACAAACCCTAGCCGCCGCCATTTTCATCTCCATAGCCATCTCCACCACCATAGTGCTCTCTCAACTAGTTCATACTTGTAATCGTGCATCGCACAAGGCATCCATTGTAAGACATATTGCAATCAATCAATCCCAAGATGTGTTCTTCAATGTTTTCTTCCCGCGATCTGATCTCTATGTGTGAGTAGTCCGGTAAGGTATAGGGTGAGGCATGAGCCTTGCAACCCCAGGTATTTGGTGAGGGGGTCAATGGAAGTCTTTGACATAACGTCTCGTATGTGTGAAATAAAAAATTTCGTGAAGTGTCTCTTGTCTTGTCCACGATCTTCATCCCTGCAGGTACCCAGGATCATGGAGATTGAGCACCGGTGAGGCTAGGAGCGAGGGGACCATGAAGTGTTATACCGAACACCGATGACAGTAAGGTTTAGTAGGGTAACATGGATCATAACCTTGGGGATTCATGAGGTATAGTCATTAAACGCCCAAAGCTTTTGTCTGATATTATTATCTTAATTATCGGGGCAACCCCGCAAGACGGATAGGGCCTGCGGTAGGACAACTGATTCTTGATACAGGACACATGTCGGTCGAGATGTTATGTGGACACATCCCCCACTCCGATATGAAGCAAGCACCTCCTGATGGGTGACTTCCCGAGCACAAAGTAATATCATTTTTGATCCCAACACCAATACATGGTTGTAAGCATTAAGACCTCATCCCCGTACCTTCTTTTTATTATAAGTGTTTGAATCACAATTTGCTTGTTGATCTGGTCAAAAAGCTGGATTTGAAACTTTGGCAAAAGCTTGCTAGAGACCATTGCTTCAAGGGAATCTTCCGCTTGTGGGTTCGATACCCAGGGTCACCTCTGGGGAAATAGGTGCGGGATACCCTTTATTGTTCCAATACCGGATCAATAAAAAGGAGATATCAAGCCCTTTTCTGGTGCCGTTGCTGGGGAGGAGTTTAGTATTCCTAGTCTTTGTGTTTAGACTTTTTGTTAAAGTCAATTTTCAGTTCTTGTTTTTTACTTTCAGTTTTTAGTTTAAGTTTTATTTTGTTGCAAGTCTTTTAGTTGAAATCATCAAAAAGTTACTATGGCTCGTAATCTTGGGAGTTTTGCTACTCCTAACAACAATTTCATCCGTGAACCAATTGCACAACCAGATGTTGCAGCTGCAGAATATGAGATTAAACCGAACCTAGTTTCCATGGTTCAACAGGACCAATTTGGAGGCTCTGCTTCTGAAGATGCAGGTATGCATTTACATAATTTTACTAAATTGTGCAACATGACACGCATAAAGGATTATGACCCAGATGCTCTTAAACTTCGCTTATTTCCTTTCTCTTTGAGAGGAAAAGCTAAGGAATGGCTTTTAGCTTTGCCTAAATGTAGTATTACTTCTTGGGCTGCTTGTTGCAGTAAATTTTAATCTAAGTTTTGTCCACCTGCAAAAATTATGCAATTACATTCTCAGATTACAGGTTTCAAGCAAGAGGAACGTGAGCCACTAGCACTGGTGCAGCGACCTGGTATACAAACGGTTTTTACCCCCTTTCCGCGACAGAGTTTTAAACAGTCACCTTGCCTGTGTGTGCGATAGGGGGGTCGGTCCTTCCCACACGACCCAGAAACCGTCAGCGATAGGGCCTCCGGTCACACACGCGGGGCAAAAAGAGCTCGTGTGCGATCGGGCGAGCCATCCTAGACAATTATACTGGCCTAATCATTTCTGTTCGTATGTACATCCCACACAGTGAATCTCAGAAAAACGTTTCCGTTCATATGTACATCACACACAAATTTTATGTGGAAATGTTTGTGCAAGGTGGCCTAACGCAAACATTTGTCGGGCGGAAGTCGTGTGTGATTGTTCATTGATCCAACATGGCTACTTTCTAGAAACTGTGTGCGTTGTTTGAGGTCATCGCCCACGGTATTGTCTGAGAAACCGTCTGCAATACAAAAACCCAATAAGCAGGCTAATTGGCCTATTATTGATAATGCATTTAGTAATCAAATTAACATTTCATATCAAACACACCATATGTTTCATAGCCGTATTACGGCAACCAGGATCTCATTGCTGAATTACATCAGAGTACAACATCACATAGCTTCAGCACTCAGTTACACCATATAGGCATATAGCTAGCTACGCAATTACACAACAGCACGAAGTTTCACATGCAACATCTAAAACCTTTGGAAAGTAGCATCATATACGGTATATAGAGAGACGAATCTCATCTGGAAAACTGTTGAATCTGAAGGCGAATATTGAGCCTTCAATGATGTTGAATGTCCTTGCAACTTTACGCCAGTAGCTGCGGATGATTGCCCGCCCAACCTTCGTCCTCTTGAGGAAGACTTCAATATTGTACCGTGGGTGTTGAATGAGTACCTTCCTCTCCTCTTGACCATGGAGGTGGTTTGAGAGGTAATCATCGGTGAACTGCTTTGGAAAGGACTGAAAACAAAGATATGCATAAATATCTGTTCTAAATTTTGAAATGGCGCATAGGAAAAAACACAAGGTAAAAGAGTTAGTACCATCCTATAGTTGACTGATGTCTTCTTCATTGTGCAAACAAAGATCTTGTTGTTATTCAACGCTAGTTTCTTTATCCTAACAATCTTTCTGAGTTTCTTGACTTGATTGATATTCATGTCCATCACATTTCCCCATATACAAAGTGGATCGAATAGTGGGTCTATACCACTGACAGCAGGACCTAGATGTGCAAGACCAAATTGTTAAAAACCTAAATATTACTCCCTCCGTCCCATAATATAGGAACGTTTTTTAAGCTAACATAATATAGTAGAATGGTTCCTGCAATTGCACAATAATGTGCTATTAGCCAAAGGACCATGCATGTGCAAACCTCGATGATAAACCTCAGTGCCTCCCATTGTTTCCCTGCAACACATATAAGGCAGATATTGATCAGTTTAAGTGAGAGTTGGCATACTATCAGTAGAATATATTAATGAAAACTTGTACCCACAACAAATGAACATCACACTGCAGAATTGAACCAAAAAGTTAACTGGACACCACAACAAATGAAGCAAGCAGTTAACTGAGAACCACATTGCAGAATAGAACATATACTAGAAGATCATACAGTTAACCAAGCCTAACGTGCTTAAGAACTACTAGGAAATATAGCATTTGTGTATGTTTCTCATGTATAGAGTACATCCAAATTCGATTTTATTCCTCACATGCATAACAATAAAAAATTTGTTAACTGAACATCACATTTCAGAATTGAACCAAACAGTTAACTGAACATCACAACAAATGAACCAAACTGTTAACTGAACATCACATTTCAGAAGATCAGATTGCATATTAACATTACAGAGGACAATTCACTAGAAGGCACCGGAGGCGGCCTTTAGAAAACACCACGAACTGTCGTTTAAAGTAGCCAACCGCATGGCGGTGTCCACGCGCGAGGGGTCGACGGTGGCCTCGACGGCGAGGTGCTCCTCCAAGATCTGGCGGTCGGCACGCATGGTAGCCATCGCGACCTCATCCGCTTGTGCGGCCGCGATTTGCTTCACCGCTGCCAGATGCTCCTTGAGCTCCTGGCTATAATGCGTGCACCATGGCTATGGGCGGCACTTATTTGGAGGATGGGGCAGTGATTTGGGTGGAAGATGTCGCCTCGGCGGTCGAGGCATGTGGGATGGAGAAGGAGGAGGAGGATGGGGGTGGGTGTGGATTACCTGACTATATCGACGAGGCCGCGCAGCGGGAAGGAGCGCCGCCGGTGAGGAGGTGGCGCTGCAAAGCAAGCAGTGAAGGTTTGAACTTGGAAAGGAAGGAGGAAACAGTGGAAATGTGGCTTTTGGTGGGGGGCGCGGACCTAGATATTTCCGCGGTTGCCGAAAATTTACGAACGGTGCAGCAAAAAACTGGCGCTCAATTGTGGTTGACGCGCGACTGGTGGACTGTAGCCGACGAACCTTCCGACATAAGCCATACATGAGGGAGCCCCAAGATATTTTATACTGCATCGCACACGATTCTTGCTAACAAACTATTTCTGGTGTATTTGATTTTTTCATTTTGATTTGAAAGACAAAATGTAGTTACGCAGGAAAGGTCGTTGTTTGTTGCTATAACATTTATCTGCAGTGAACATGCAACTATAGGAGTGTCATGCTAAAATTTGGAATTATTTCGGGTTCGTTTGACATTTTTTTTATACATTAATTGAGTTTTCTAGGCATTTAATGTGCATAATTCAAATTTGAACTACAGGCACATGCTCCAGTGCACCAAAATGGGTTGAAAAATCGTATATGTGTCCTTGGGTGAATGTTTAGGTCCCGTACAAGAAATGGGAGTGAATTTCAAACATCTGGGCGTCGTGGCTCGGCCGAAAACATTGAGAAACTTGGTTTTTAAATTCCTGTAAATCCAAAAATTGCCTAAAAATCATGGAACTTGGCATGGTGTCTTGACATGGCACCAACATGCTATGGTAAAAAATTGTTCGATTTGGGACAAGTTTTGGTATAAGCTTCTTACAAACCGGAGCTTCTCTAAAGAAGGCTCATGGTTCCGATAGGGGATGTGTCACCTTTGTGGGCGAAATGACATACGCTGCCTCTTCCTGCCTTGATTTTTTTACAGAGGCAACAAAGACCAATAGGAGTGTCGTGCTAAAATTTGGAATTATTCTGGGTTTGTTTGGCCTTTTTTTATACATTTATTGAGTTTCCTAGGCATTTAATGTGCATAATTCAAATTTGAACTACATGCACATGCTCCAGTGCACCAAAATGGGTTGAAAAATCGTATATGTGTCCTTGGGTGAATGTTTAGGTCCCATGCAAGAAATGGGAATGAATTTCAAACATCTGGGCGTCGTGGCTCGGCCGAAAACATTGACAAACTTGGTTTTTAAATTCCTGTAAATCCAAAAGTTGCCTGAAAATCATGAAACTTGGCATGTTGCCTTGACATGGCACCAACATGCTGTGGTAAAAAATTTGTCCGATTTTTTGAAGGCGCACAGATTAACAAGCAACAAAGTGATTTTGGAACAAAGAGCTGCCATGTTACAATCGGAAACACAAGTGTTATTCAAACCATGGGTGTTGTACTAACCATTTACGTGCCGCCATGTGTCCCCATTTTTATTGGCTAGGAGGCACCGTGCAGGGCAGCTATTTGAGTAGACGGGAGGCGTGGAGCAGACCGCTGCGCGGGCTCATCGGGAGGCGAGCCCTTTGACCTCCATCCGCCGCCCAGCTCGCTCCCAACTTCTCCATTAATGGCGCCCGAGCCCCTATTTTAATGGCGTGGCTAGGCCTCAGTCGACTGAGATTTAAGAGAGAGAGAAAAGAAAATCTGAAAAGAAAATTTTGCACGGATCTTGATGTAAGATCTCACAGACATAGCATCGACTGAGACTTAGCAAGACTGATATATATGACGACGATGGCAATGGATAATAATAATTGTCTTACATATTCAGGAAGATAATTAAAGATGCCACATGCGGCAACGCCCGAAAGACACAAGGGCAAAAGAAGGAAGACGGAGACAACGATCTGGGTCACTGCTCTCTACTTCACCTCGATCTACTCCACCATCTTCGTCATTTCGTCCACCTTGATCTCTTTCACATCCTCAATATGTCGCTTGCGAGCATCCACGGATTCCTCCACAAGCCTTTCACGCTCGATGCGTAGCTTAGCATTCTCGTCCATAAGTTTCCTAACCATGACGGCCGTCTTCTTCAACACGGCAGTTGTCTCCTCGTGCTGCTTCGCCCTGCCGGTGATCTTCGCCCTCAACAGGTCGCGCTCGGTGCGGAGCCTCACCTTGTCACCTCTTAGTCCCTGGATGACGCCGGTCGCCTTATCCAATGCGGCATAACTCTTCTCCTGCAGCTTCGCCCAGCGGGAGATGTCATCCATCAGCTTATTGAGCATAGCGCGCATGCGCTTGTGAGAGCCCTCGACTGCCCGCGAGAGATCCATCCAGGCCGCCGCGACGCGGCAGGATCTCTCTGCTGCTTCCGCGGCGCGGCGGGACATCTGTGCCGCTTCCGCGGCGCGGCCGGACCACTCTGCTGGTTCGGCGGCGTAGCGGGACCTCAGTGCTGCTTTGGCAGCGCGGCGGGACCTCTGTGCTGCTTCGGCGGCACGGCTGCACCTCTCGGCTGCTATCACGGCGAGGCGGGACATCTCTACTGCTTCGCTCGCCGCTCCGTGGTCATTTCTCGACCAAGAACTCCTCCCACGGGTCATGGCAGACACAAGAAAGGACAAAGACTTGTTTGTTTGTTGATGAGGAATTGAGGAGGAATGTGCAGTCATTTTCGAGTAGGTGGTATTTATAACCTAGTAATAAGCAGCTAAGTGGGAAAACGTTTAGGTTTTGATCGGTGTGAATAGGTTTGTAATTAAATATAGCGTAGTAATTTGGAATGTGACGGGAAACAAGCTCAAAATTATTTGACGGTTCTGGTTTTGAAGTGCGGCACGATTCCCAGATGATGTAATTAATGTGGGCAAGCGTTCTCGAATGCGTACGTGGCGTGTGCACCGCAATCGGCGATGTCAGCACACGACTTGTTCCATCAACCGTGTGCGCTTGTTATTACCATCGCGCACAATTCTTTTAATTAGAATGTGTGCCCGTATATCGCAGACTCCTTGATCTGGCTGACCGTTTCTGTTGTTTTGGCGCATCGGAAACAGTTCATCCGAGTGAACTGTTTGCCGTCTATCACACACACCTTGATCTGGATGACCGTTTCTGTTGTACTAGATCGTCGCAAACAGTTCATCCGAGTGAACTGTATGCCGTCTAGCGCACACACCTTGATCTGGTTGACTGTTTCTGTTGTTCTACCTCATCACAAACGGTTCATATGGATCAACTGTATGCCACGTATCACACACACAACTCTAATCTGAATCGTGCTTGATGTCTCTGCCATCGCACATAATTCGTCTTATTGGTGACGGTTTTAGTACGACACCGTTTGCGATTAATGCATCGCACACAGTTTGGTCGCGGGGTCTCTGATTCATGTGTCGCATTAGGACCATCCTGCAGTAGTGTAGCGCTTGCGTGGGATAGAATGAAAGAAGATATAAGAAACTGCCCCAATCATGGAATGGAGGAGTGGTTAATCCTTCATATGTTTTATAATGGCTTGAATCACATGTCAAAAACTATGCTTGATACAGCTGTAGGAGGAACAATCATGGGAAAGCCCATAGAAGATGTCAAGAGGATACTCGATGATATGCAAGAGAACCATGCCCAATGTTGAGAGAACTACCACCAAGAAGGTGAATGTCATAGAAGAAAATAGCTCAGAGTTGACAACCAAGCTAGAAGAACCTTATCCTTCTGATGAAAGGTAAAGAAGAGGTAAATATCAATGCCATCACTAATGAAGATACTAGTGATGTTAATTTTATTGCTCGTAATAGCTATAATCCCAATTGGAAAAATAATGGATATGCTCCTAAACTTCCTTATCCTAATAATGGAGGAGCATCCAATAATTTTAATGGAGCTAATGGTAGCAATAGATATACTCTTGAAGAAACTCTTAAAAGTTTTATTGCTAGCCAGACTGAGCAGAATGAAAACTTCAAGAATATCTTGAAGAATCATGATAACTTACTCAGTCAGTTGACCAGTAAGGTGTTGGACTAACAAATGATGTGCAGATACTTGAAGCCATATCCAAGAATATGGAGGCACAAGTGGCAAAGATAGCAGAGAGCCAAACCTTGATTTTGGCCAAGTTTGCAGGTAAACCGGAGCCTAACCCGGTTGAAGAAATTAAAATGGTGAGAAGCAACGAAGAGAAAGATGAGGTACTTGACACAAGCCATGTGCCAGAATACAACTATACCGTTGCAGATTTTGTAAAGATGATATCCATGAAGTATCCACTATTGGAGGTAACTAACGATGAGGCATATAATGTCTTTGTTGAACAAGTTGCAGCCAAGGTACGTGAACTAGATGATGAAAGGAAAAAAGTTATTCAGTAAGTTACCAGCTAAGCAAGAAGATGCTTTTGAACCTACTATAGAGATTGAGATAGGACTTAATAAGTTCAGTGCTTTATGTGATCTAGGGACAAGTGTTTCCACTATCCCCAAATCTGTTTATGATAGTCTCAATGTTGGTCCTTATGCTAATACTGAGATTATATTGAATATGGCTAATTCTACTTTTACTCAGGCGGTAGGCATTAAGCATGGAGTTATAGTTCAAATAAATGATTGCCCTGTCATGATTGATCTTGTTATAGTAGATATGCCTGAAGATCCTATTGCTCCTATAATTCTCGGTAGACCTTTTCTAAGGACTATCAAAGCTGTGATAAATGTGTTGGAGGGAAATGTTCGTTTTGATTTACCATCTAAAGATCCCTTTATAAGGCATTTCTCCAGGAAGAAGAATTTAAAGACCTACACAGGAGGTGGCATCATTTTGAATGCCAGAAGCTATGGTCTCGGTGTTCTAGCACCACCTTGATCACCACTACGGTCGAGCTATCCGACCGAAAACAAGCGCTTCGTGGGAGGCAATCCACGCGAATAAAGTAGACAAGTAAGTTTTTTTTAAATAAAAAAGAGTGATTGAAGTTCCGTATGAAGAAGTTAGTTTGGAAGAGTCATGCTAATGAAGGCCTAGTCTAGTGCAAGATGATTTATATTGATGTTTGAATACCTGGATATATTGTCTTGGAACTAACCCCGCAGGAGAGCAAAGAAAAAGAAAAGTCTCACAAGAAACAGATCAAAAGACGGCGTTCAAAACAACCACGAGCGGTCGTATGAACGGTCGCATGACCTGCCAGAGGTTCTAGTGCAAAACAGCAGAGACAGCAGGAGCAAAGATGGTGTTTCAAATGGGCGCACGCGCCCGTTCGACCGGTCGTTTGATTCTTTTGCAGAAAACGAAGAAAATTCCAGTGTGTTTGACGCCATTCCAAACGGGTGCACGCGCCCGTTCGAGCGGTCGTTTGACATCGTCGACCAGAAGCGCAGAAAGAAAAGAATGATAGACGGTGTTCAAAACGGACGCCTGCGTCCGTTTCAGTGGTCGTTTCATTTGCACGCAGGCAAAGGTGAGTTTAACTGGGTCAAAGACGGTGTTCCATACGGGCGCTAGCTTCCGTATGAGCGGTCGTTTTGCACGCCGGCGGCTCCAATAGGCCCGAGGAAGGAGGTATTTCGCCCCCATCTCTCTCTTTTCTTCTTCTTCTTCCTCCAAACCTCTCCAAACCCTAGCAAAACTTCGCCCGATCTCTCTACTCGTTCGTTTTCAGTTCGAATCCTTTCGTGTGATCGATCTACGGTATGTTTCTCCTCTGATCCATAATTTATTTTTCGCGAATCCATGTTCTACATGCCTAGCATTGCCATGTTTAGGATATGCACATTTTTTATTCAAACTTGAGTTTGGCATGGATTTGTAGATGTTTTTAGAGGAGTATGATGTTGTGAGTACCGTAGGATCATTATTGTTACATTGTATTGGACTGAAAATTGTTTTATAGATGTTTACACGGAGGTCTTCTCGCGTACGCAGTGGTTCGAGTTCATCCACTGCACCACCGCAACAAGTTTTCACTCAGGGGATCGTCTTCACCGACCGTGGAGCAAGGAAGAAGTTCCAGAAGCTCACAACAAGGAAGATCAAAACAATCAAATGGGCTTGTGCGAATACTCTCACCAAGCTAGGTATCACTCATGATTTCAATTTGCTTTGTCATAATGTCGGGTTGCATCACTTTGTTTATTAGGGATGTGAGACTTATGAATGATTGATGCTTGAGTTTCTTAGCACTCTCTCGCACAATGTTGGTTTAATGCCAAATGCATATGACGAGGAGAGGATCACTTTCCGTATCCTTGACCAAGATTTCAACATCACTTTCGTTGAGTGGTGTAATTACTTTGGCTTCCCCAACAATGATAATGATATTAGATATGTTTATGATTTCACTGACCCGCACCCGAGGCAATCCTTTCTTCGGATGAGTCACGATGGCTCTAGGCATAGAGCCAGTTGCATTGAAAGTCCTACTATATGTTATTTCTACTATGTTATCACTAACTCGTTGCAGGCACGAGGAGAAGTTTCTAAGGTGAATGATGAGAACATGCTAGTTCTCGGGAAAGCAGCAAACCTGGACGTCGGTTATTCGCCCAACCTAGGGTCAATACTTTTGCTACACCTCGCGCATCAAGCAAACCATGCACAAGGAGATATCGTGTGTGGATGAGTGATCACCATGTTGGCCAACTCCCTTGGCCTCAACTACGATCATCTCCGACCCATTGTCGGTAACACCCTTGTTAACATTCGTGTTCTTACTAGTGCTGGTATGGTAGTAGTGCGTAATGGCCGTCATTGTATGAAAATTCCTGGAGTGGCGTACTCGTTACCCACACCTATGCCTAACCATTCCTCCATCGAGAATGGACTATTGCATTATGTTGCACAGGAAGGAGATGCAGCTTTTGACCAAGAAGGGCCAGAACCTGAACAAGTATATGAAGAAGAACTCGCCACCGATGAAGAGGAAGAGCAGCCCCAACAAGACTACACCACCTACGCGGACCTCAACAACCTCCAGGGCTCTATCCAAGATATGAGCAACCTCGCATCGTCCCTGAGAGGCACGGCCGCCTACATGAACATGAACTTCTCCAACTGGAGGCAGGAGTGGGCTCCTGACCAACCGCCACAATGATCTCGCCGGTTTGGGCTTGCAAGAGCCTAAGCTTGGGGGAGGTTATCACCACTTCTACATCAAGATGTGGCGGTATTTGAATAAGTTGTAATGAGGTTGTACTTAAGCTCGAGGAGCTTCAAAGCACTCGTGTTGGTTTGTTCAAACACTTTGCTTTTTATTTGCTTTTGCTTTTTATTTTTGCCTTTTGTGATTTGTCGGTTGCAAGTTAGTTTTCAAAAACCCAAAAAATAAGCTTTGCTTTGCTCTTGTTCTTTATTTAGCCCCTTGGAGTTCGTTTGCATTTTGTTTTCAGAGGAGTTGGTCTATGCCAGGACAACGAGGAATGCAAGAGTAAGGAAGAGAAGTGTGTAAATTCGCAACCGTGAAGGTATGTCCTACGACCCCCGTCTTTTGCACTTGAATACTTAGAGTAGATGTAGTAGTTGTATGTGAGATATGTGCAGATGGGAGTAAGTCTTGATAGTTGATACAAAGGTTTTGTTCTAGTAGCTGAAATAATTTTGTAGCCTTTGTTTTCTTTAGTTTAGACAACTAAGACTTCTCGTGGGTCAGTTTTTAAGTGAAATGTTATTAACCAAGTATAACTATGCACAAGAGAAAGTCTCTCAAGACTTGGGAGTTGAGAAATTATAGTGGAAGTAATGTTTAATCATGCTCAACCCCATGTTGTTAATTTTAATAGACTTGATAGCACTTGTGGATTAAATTGTCTAGAGGAACTTAGTTGAAAGGTGGGTGAGATTATGCCAAAAATCTGTGTTGTATATCTCAACATGGTGTTACAACCTCCGTCTGGTGCCATGGCCTTTGCTACTATATATGCGTTTACGTGTGTAAATGTGGCCTCGTCACCCTTCTTGATGATATGCTGAGGACTCCGCTGACCAATGAACGATCCACCAAGAGCGACAACTCAGATTTCGGCTATGAGTTTGTTACCGTACGTAGTGGCAACACTACAAACGAATATTATTCGGCTTTCTCTTGAGTGGGTGTGTATGTGGTAAATAAAGGGGACTGATCAAAAGAGCTCGAAAGAGACATTATTGCTAAAGGTCCATAGTTCCCAAACATTAAGCCATAGCGAAAACCTATGCATGATCACTTATTTGGCATAATCTCCTTCACGTGACAATCAAAGTTCCAGCAAACAATGATTGAAACAAAGTGTTTAAGAGCCTAAAGGAGGAGACAAATGTGGGTGTACTCATGAGCACTTGAACATCATATTTTGCTACAGGCTATCTACTCCCTAACTTATGTTTTTATGGCCCTATCTAAAGAAACTCTTCCGTGCATTCCCGGCAAAGTTGTTTTATCTAGTAGATCAGAAACTTTATGTTGATTATCTTTGCTTCACTAACACTTGCTCTATAACCATACCACCACTACATCTATGATAAGTTTTCAGGTCAAGAAGCGAAGGGCTATCTAGGCATACCGATCATAAGTGAACCAAAACCTTCTCGTTATTTCGGTTTAAACAACTGAGTTCCTTATGCTTCGGATTTCTCTCTATGTTGCTCAAGGACAATCAAGTTTAAGCTTGGGGGAGTTGATGAGTGATATTTTTACACTCATTTCAACCTTGTTTAAACCGAGATATTTCATTAAAAGAGGTATATTCGCTCTGATATTGTCATTAATGGCTAATAAGTGCAAGGGATTCCACAAATCCTCTCTTTGATATTTTTCCACAGGAAATGGGCTAAAAAGGGGAGAAATCACATGGGAGAAAGGAAAGGAAGGAAAATGGAGAAGAGATAAGTCACCAGGAGGCGCCAGAAGGCCGCCAGAGTCAAAGACGGCGTTCCATGCGATCGCATGCGCTCGCATGAGCGGTCGTTTGGCGTGGAAACCGAGGCAGGTCATCCACCTGAACAACTTTTATAAAGGGGGCCTAGTCGAAATGTCAAAGGGGATAGCGTCGGGAAAGCATTGAGCACAGCCAGAACCTCTTCATCATCATCCTCATCCACAAACCCTAGCCGCCGCCATTTTCATCTCCATAGCCATCTCCACCACCATAGTGCTCTCTCAACTAGTTCATACTTGTAATCGTGCATCGCACAAGGCATCCATTGTAAGACATATTGCAATCAATCAATCCCAAGATGTGTTCTTCAATGTTTTCTTCCCGCGATCTGATCTCTATGTGTGAGTAGGCTGGTAAGGTATGGGGTGAGGCATGAGCCTTGCAACCACAGGTATTTGGTGAAGGGATGATACATCTCCGTCGTATCTACTTTTCCAAACACTTTTGCTCTTGTTTTGGACTCTCATTAGCATGATTTGAATGAAACTAACTCGGACTGACGCTGTTTTCAGCAGAACTGCCATGGTGTTGTTTTTGTGCAGAAATCAAAGTTCTCGGAATTGGACGAAACTTTTTGGAGAATTTTTATGGAATAAATAAAAATATTGGCACAAGAATCAACTGGAGAGGGCCCCCCTGTTGCTCACAAGGCAACAGGGCGCGACCCCCCCATGGGGGCGCGCCGTGATGCCTTGTGGGGCCCACAGAGGTCCTCCTGACCTAATTCCAACGCTATAATTTCTCTTTCCCTGAGAAAAAAATAGGATAAGAAGTTTCATCGCGTTCTACGATATGGAGCTGCCGCCACCTCCTGTTCTTCATCGGGAGGGCTGATCTGGAGTCCGTTCGGGGCTCCGGAGAGGGGGATTCGTCGCCATCGTCATCATCAACCATCCTCCATCACCAATTTCATGATGCTCACCACCGGGTGTGAGTAATTTCTCCGTAGGCTTGCTGGACGGTGATGGGTTGGATGAGATTTATCATGTAATCGAGTCTGTTTTGTTAGGGCTTGATCCCTAGTATCCACTATGTTCTAAGATTGATGTTGCTATGACTTTGCTATGCTTAATGCTTGTCACTAGGGCCCGAGTGCCATGATTTCAGATCTGAACCCTTTATGTTTTCATGAATATATTTGTGTTCTTGATCCTATCTTGCAAGTTGTATGCACCTATTACGTGTTATGATCCGCATACCCCAAGGAGACAATAATTGGGATTCTTTCCGGTGATTACCGTAGTTTGAGGAGTTCATGTATTCACTAAGTGCTAATGCTTTGTTCTGGTTCTCTATTAAAAGGAGGCCTTAATATCCCTTAGATTTCCTTATGGACCCCGCTGCCACGGGAGGGTAGGACAAAAGATGTCATGCAAGTTCTTACTATAAGCACGTATGACTATATACGGAATACATGCCTACATTATATTGATGAATTGGAGCTATTGTGTATCGCTCTAGGTTGTGACTGTTACATGATGAATGTCATCCAACATAATTATCCATCACCGATCCAATGCCTACGCTTTTCGCATATTGATCTTTGCTAAGTTACTTTCGTTGCTGCTGCTGTTACAATCACTACAAAACTGCTACTGTTATCGTTTCTGTTCCTATTACTATTATTCCTACTGTGCTACTAAACACTTTGTTGCAGATATTTAGTTCTCCAGGTGTTGTTGAATTGACAACTCAACTGCAAATACTCGCAAATATTCTTTGGCTCCCCTTGTGCCGAATCAATAAATTTGGGTGAAATGCTACCCTCGAAGACTGTCGCGATCCCCTATACTTGTGGGTTATCAAGACCTTTTTCTGGCGCCGTTGCCGGGGAGCATAGCTCTATTTGTTGAGTCACTTGGAATTTATATCTGTTGATCACAATGAAGAATCTGAAGGATGCTTAGACCAAGATCGTTCCCTCTAAGACAAGGGGAGATAAGGAACTGCCATCACACACTGCACTTGATTCACCTTCTTTTTTGAGTAGGCTTGCGACACCACCACCTGTTATTCATTCTGATATGTCGCAAGTAATTGATGATACTACTTCTGCTATAAATGATACTTATGATGATGCTAGTACTATGCTTGATAATACTGTGCCACTAGGTGAATTTCTTGATGAACAGATTGCTAAAGCTAAAGAAACTGAGAATGCTGAAACTGATGAAAATTATGGTTCACCTATTATTCCTAGCTCTCCTAATAGGGTTGAGATGCCTAAGATACCTGATGGTTATGTTATAGATGGAGAAATAGCTACAGAATTTCTTGCTTGTAATGATAGAGATGATGTTAGAAAATTGCTGGCTAAGTTAATAGAAAAGTCTATGATGGAGAGAATGAAATATGATCCTAAGTTTGCTACCTCTCCTATCTTTGTTACCGACAAGGATTATGAATTCTCTATCGATCCTGAGTTAATTACTTTGGTAGAATCTGATCCTTTTCATGGTTATGAATCTGAAACTATTGTGGCACACCTTACTAAATTAAATGATATAGCCACCCTATTTGCTCATGAGGAAAAAAAATCGTTACTTGATGAGGACATCACTACCACAGTTACACCCACAGCCCTGCTGTTACATACATGGGACCAATTACTAGAGCTCGCGCACGCCAATTAAATTACCAGGTACTTTCGTTTCTTGGAAACCCTTCTAATGTTCATGAACATATGATGCTGCCTAAATTAGATACTTTTGTTTTGCTTACAAATGAAGGGCCTAGCATGGACAAGAGGGATGGCCGTTGGAGCGGGATCAAGCATGGAGCGGAAGGTGTGTGCACGGAGCTTACAAATGGTGTTTCAAGTGATGATTTAAGGACTTTGAAGCCACCATAATCTTGGACGAAATGTACAAGATGTCACTTCATAAATTTCGTCCAGAGGCTATTATAGGTGCTGTGTCACCTTATTTTTGGGCAGGGCCCATGTAATTTCGAAATACATCAGTATAGGCTGTTTTTAGAGTCCGAATGTGTGGGGAAGCAGAGTTAGGGTTGATTTCGGACCCCTCCTCCAAGGGGTCACGAAATTCCCCCCTACTCCTCCATATATACAGCCCTTAGGGCGTCGTTTAGACCTTGGGTTTTGTTTAGATTAAAAGTTTGCCATAGCTGCAACTTCGCATACTTCGTTTGTGTTCAACGACCAGACCAAGACGTCACAGAACCCCACTTGATTAATAAAGCTTTCCTCTTACATTCGCAATATCCAGATTGCAATCTCAGTTTCTTGCTTGTTCTTCGTTTGCTCGCAGGAAATAGACCCTCGTGGTCAGGTTGATCGTGCTCCGGCGTGGTCAATAACCTCTCGGAGTTGGTTTAGTGACTGCTAAGGCGCGACGTCCTCGCACGTTCGTAGTCGGATCGTCAAAGTCTGCTCCATCGAAAATGATAGCCACCATCTCATCGAAAGACGGGACACCTTAGCCTCTATCAAGTGGTATCAGATATCCAGGTTGCTCGGTGAGATTTTACCAGTTTTCGTAGTGTAGATTGCATCTGTTCTTCATACCTACAGTCCACAAAAAAACCAAAAAAAAATTAGGGTTAGTTCATCATATCCGAACCAAGCTGAGCCTGTTGCAATTTTCTGTTCGGAGTTTTGCTTTGTTGAATTTGCGGTTGCATCGTCGTGTCAAGTTGCTGGTCTTAGCGTCTAGTCCTTTAGAGTTTCGAGTTCTGTTCACAAGTTGTCACGCCGCCGCCACACCATCTTCATCGCTGCCATATACCCCCACCGCACCATCTTCCTCGTTGTCATATACACCACCACATCATATACATCGCCGCAGCCTTACATATACCTCCAATCCTTCTCCATATACCACCACCAATCCTAGTCCTTTTCATATTAGGTTTGCTTCCGAGATCCTTTTGTAGTCAGATTCTTTTTCCCTTGCCGGAGTAGGTTTCGGAAAAATAAAATAAAGAAAGAGTCTGGAAACCACCCTCCGTTTAGGCCCAAAATTTTCCGAAAACGCAACTGTCAAAAAAAATTCTGGCTATCCTATTTTTAGGAGTTTCCGAGCGTTTTGAGACAGTCGCCATTATAGAAAGTTTTTTTTGAGCAGTTTCCAATTTTTGGTCCGGACAGCCGAAAAAAAAATTCAAACAAAAAATTCGTGTCTCTCCTGTTTTTAGACCTCGGGAAGAGTTTTGAGACACTCTCCATTATAGCGATTTCTCACTGAAAAAAAAGAGCGCAAAAAAAAAAAGCGCCAAAAAAAAAGAGCAAAAAAAATTCAGAGTGTGCTTTTCCCTTGTTGACGTGCCACGCCGTGATTTTGTTGGTGTTCTAGGCTCTCGCGTCTCTAGTACGGTCTAGCCTAGGACCAGCACAGTACCGTCGTTGAGCGTTTGTTCACCTTTGCATCTCTGAATTGATTGTTGCTGACCTTTCTGCTACCATATATTAAGCCTTCCCAGCTCCACATATTCTCTACATCGTGCGTTTGACACCACCTGGCAATCGCTCTATCCATGCTTTGAGGCGTTTTTGACTACAACGGTTGCCGATCACCACCTGCTGCTTGGTAAGAACAGGTAAGAATTTGTGATTCGCTTGACGGATTTGTGACTTTCCACCACACCACTTCATATTAGTAGTCTGTAGGACATATTATTGTGTGTTTCTATTGCTGCTAACCATGACAGGATCACAAGCCGACTAGATCGACTGGGAGAACATGACGCAGAAGGAACTCCATGATAAGTTTCAACAAATGTTGGGTGAACAGGTACAAGATGTGATGAGCAGTTTTGGTAAGGCTCTGGAGAGGATAGATGATATTGAGAAGACAATTGACACCAAGTTGGACGCCAAGTTCGATGAGCTACTCGCGCGTCTACCACCACCACCTGCTGCCCCTGCTGCACCGTTGCAACACCAACAACGACCACCTCCACGTCGCCCCGCTCCAGTAGGACGAGCGTAGCGTGTTCCCCTTGAGGTCGGCCAACATTCTCGTGCCGCTGCAACTGCTGCTGATGCTTCTGTGGCTCCTGCTGCTGCTGTTGACGAGAACGATGATTACGAGGATGATTATGAGGATGAGGTTGCTCAAAATCAGAACTACGTGCAACCACCAGCACCACCACCACCAGGTCGTCCACATGCATATGATCGCAACGGTAGGGCTGCTCCACCTCCTCAGGTACGAGATAATGACCATATCCCTAAACTGAAATTGAATATTCCGCCGTTTGAGGGTAGATACATTCCTGATGTATATCTTACTTGGGAGTTAGAAATTGAACAACGTTTTACATACTTACAATATCCTGAGGGTAGACGTGTTGCTGCTGCTGTTTGTGCTTTCACTAGTTTTGCTTGTGTTTGGTGGTCTAAACATTGTAGAGTATATCATGATAATATTCCAACTACTTGGGCTGCTCTGAAAAATGCTATGCGTACTCGTTGGGTTCCACCATATTATCAACGTGAATTACTTCAAAAATTGCAGCGTTTAAGACAAGGAAAAAATTATGTAGAAGAATATTATCAGGAATTACAAACAGGCATGATTAGATGTGGTATTGTTGAGGATAATGAAGCTATGCTTGCACGTTTTATGGGTGGCTTAAACAGAGAAATTCAAACCATCTTAGAGTATAAGGAGTATAACAATATCACTCGTTTATTCCATCTTGCTTGCAAAGCTGTCGTGAAGTGCAGGATCGACAGGCATTGGCGCGAACTAACTTTTCTGTAGGTCGATCTTCATCATGGACACCGCGTACATCGTCTCCTTCCACACGTCCTGCTGCAATACCGCCTACTTCCTCCGCCAACTCCAACCGGGATACAAGAAAACAGGCACCACCACAACCATCCGCCAAGAACACACCTTCTGGTCCAGCACAGAGCTCTTCTTCATCCATGGCATCAACAGGGCAAACACATGATGTTATATGTCGTCGTTGCAAGGGTGGAGGTCACTATGCGAGCAAATGTCCGTCTCCGCGTGTGATGATTGTTACTGAGGATGGTGGGTATGAGTCCGCTAGTGACTATGATGAGGAGACTTTGGCTCTTATTGCTAGTGAAGACCAGGGTGGACATGATTCTGAACAAGAGACACAATACATGGCTGCTGAAGACGCTGACAGGTATGAAAGTTTAGTTGCTCAACGTGTTTTGAGTGTGCAGGTAACACAGGCTGAGCAAAATCAGAGGCACAATTTGTTCCATACGAAGGGAGTTGTGAAGGAACGTTCTGTGCGCGTCATCATAGATGGAGGGAGTTGCAACAACTTGGCTAGCATGGAGATGGTGGAGAAGCTGTCTCTCACCACGAGACCACATCCACATCCTTACTACATACAATGGTTCAACAACAGCGGGAAAGTTAAGGTAACACGTACTGTTCGTGTGCATTTTAGTATAGCTACATATGCTGATTATGTTGATTGTGATGTGGTACCCATGCAAGCATGTTCCTTATTACTTGGTAGACCATGGCAATTCGATAAAAAATCTGTACACCATGGTAGAAACAATCAGTATACTCTTGTTCATAAGGATAAACATATTACGTTGCTTCCTATGACTCCTGAACACATTTTGAAAGACGACGTGAATAGAGCTAGTAAAGCAAAGCAGGAGCAGAACAAGAGTGAAAATCAGATTGTGGCAAAAGAATTTGAGCACCAAATGAAGCCTAATAACAAACCATCATCTCATGTTGCTTCTGAAATTAAATTGAAAAGTGGATGTTTGCTTGCCACCAAATCTGATATTGATGATCTAGATTTTAGCAAATCTGTTTGCTATGCTTTTGTGTGCAAAGAGGCATTATTTTCAATCGAGGACATGCCACCCTCTTTGCCTCATGCTGTCACTAACATTTTGCAGGAGTTCGCTGACGTTTTTCCACATGACGTGCCACCGGGATTACCACCTATTCGAGGGATTGAGCATCAGATTGACTTAATTCCCGGTGCATCACTGCCCAACCGTGCGCCATACCGTACCAATCCAGAGGAGACGAAGGAGATTATGCGTCAAGTATAGGAGCTGCTCGACAAAGGTTATATACGCGAATCTCTTAGTCCTTGTGATGTTCCTATTATACTAGTGCCAAAAAAGGATGGTACATCGCGTATGTGTGTTGATTGTAGAGGCATTAATAATATTACTATTCGTTATTGTCATCCTATTCCTAGGCTAGATGATATGCTTGATGAATTAAGTGGCTCTACAATTTTCTCCAAAGTTGATTTGCGTAGTGGATACCATCAATTTCGTATGAAATTGGGAGATGAATGGAAAACAGCATTTAAAACTAAGTTTGGCTTATATGAGTGATTAGTCATGCCTTTTGGGTTAACTAATGCACCTAGTACTTTCATGAGATTAATGAATGAGGTTTTACGTGCTTTCATTGGACTATTTGTGGTAGTCTATTTTGATGATATACTGATTTATAGCAGATCTTTGGAGGAACATTTGGAACATTTACGTGATGTTTTTATTGCGCTACGTGATGCACGTTTGTTTGGTAACCTTGGGAAGTGCACCTTTTGCACCGACCGAGTATCTTTTCTTGGCTATGTTGTTACTCCACAGGGAATTGAGGTTGATAAAGCCAAGATTGAAGCTATTGAGAGTTGGCCGCAGCCCAAAACGGTCACACAAGTGAGGAGTTTTCTTGGCCTCGCTGGTTTCTATAGGCGTTTTGTGAGAGATTTCAGTACCATTGCTGCACCTCTCAATGAGCTTACCTAGAAGGATGTGCCTTTTGTTTGGGGTACTGCACAGGAAGAGGCCTTCACGGTATTGAAAGATAAGTTGACACATGCTCCTTTACTCCAACTTCCTGATTTTAATAAGACTTTTTAGCTTGAATGTGATGCTAGTGGAATTGGATTAGGAGGTGTGTTATTACAAGATGGTAAACCTGTTGCATACTTTTCTGAAAAATTGAGTGGGCCTAGTCTGAACTATTCTACTTATGATAAAGAATTATATGCTCTTGTTCGGACTTTAGAAACATGGCAACATTATTTATGGCGCAAAGAATTTGTTATACATTCTGATCATGAATCTTTGAAACATATTAAAAGTCAAGCAAAACTGAATCGTAGACATGCTAAATGGGTTGAATTCATTGAGACTTTCCCTTATGTCATTAAACACAAGAAGGGTAAAGAAAATGTTATTGCTGATGCATTGTCTCGTCGATATACTATGCTTTCTCAACTTCACTTTAAAATATTTGGCTTGGAGACCATCAAAGATCAATATGTGCATGATGCTGAATTTAAAGATGTAATGCAGAATAGTAAAGAAGGACGAACATGGAACGAGTTCGTCATTAATGATGGATTTGTGTTCCGTGCTAACAAGCTATGCATTCCAGCTAGCTCCGTTCGTCTTTTGTTGTTGCAGGAGGCGCATGGAGGAGGATTAATGGGACACTTTGGTGTGAAGAAGACGGAAGACGTACTTGCTACACATTTCTTTTGGCCAAAGATGAGATGGGATGTTGAGCGTTTTGTTGCTCGCTGCACTACATGTCAAAAAGCTAAGTCACGACTCAATCCTCATGGTTTATATATGCCTTTGCCTGTTGATAGAGGCGAAGGTGTCCCGTCTTTCGATGAGATGGTGGCTATCGTTTTGGTGGAAGTCGACTTTCACGATCCGACTACGAACGTGCGAAGACGCCGCGCCTTAGCAATCGCTAAACCAACTCCGAGAGGTTATTGACCACGCCGGAGCACGATCAACCTGACCACGAAGGTCTATTTCCTGCACGTAAACGAAGAACAAGCAAGAAACTAAGATTGCAATCTGGATATTGCGTATTAAAGAGGAAAGCTTTATTGATGAAGTGGGGTTCTGTGACGTCTTGGTCTGGTCGTGGAACACAAACGAAGGACGCGAAGTTGCAGCTATGGCGAACTTGTAATCTAAACAAAACCCAAATCTAAAACGATGCCCTAAGGGCTGTATATATGAGGTAATAGAAGGGGATTTCGTGGCCCCTTGGAGGAGGGGTCCGAAACCAGCCCTAACTCCGTTTCCCCACACATACGGACTCTAAAAATAACCTAATAAGTGGTATTTCGAAATTACATGGGCCTGGCCCAAAAATAAGGTGACGCGGCACCTATATTAGCCTATGGACGAAATTTATGAAGTGGCCTCTTGTATATTTCGTCCAAGCCTCCAAGCACTCCTTATGGTGGCTTCAAAGTGCGAAAATCACCACTGGAAACTCCGTTGTTCCTTCCCGTGCGCGCACCTTCTCCCCCATGCTTGATCCTGCTCCAATGGCCATCCTTCTTGTCCATGCTAGGTCCTTCGTTCATAAGTAAAACAAAAGTATCTAATTTAGGCAGCATCATATGTTCATGAACATTAGAAGGATTTCCAAGAAACGAAAGTACCTGATAATTTAGTTGGCGTGCGCGGGCTCTAGTAATTGGTCCAATCTGTGTAGCTGGTGGTGATGTGGGTGTAACATTAGTAGGGATGTCCTCATCATCCTCCCCTTCTTGAACTGAAGTCGTCCTCGACGGAAGCTCATCATCCTCACCCATATAAGGCTTCAAATCTGCAATGTTAAAAGTGGGACTAACCCCAAAATCTGCAGGCAACTCAAGTTTATATGCATTATCATTTATTTTCTCTAACACCTTGAAAGGACCATCAGCACGTGGCATTAGCTTCGACTTGCGCAATTCAGGAAACCTATCCTTACGCAAATGTAACCAAACAAGATCTCCAGGTGCAAAGACAACATGTTTTCTACCCTTATCTCCAGCAAGTTTATATTTAGCATTCATACGCTCAATGTTCTCCTTAGTTAACGCATGCATCTTTAATATCAATTCAGCACGTTCTTTAGCATCAAAATTGACCTTCTCCGAAGATGGGAGAGGCAACAAATCAATAGGTGCACGAGGTAAGAAACCATACACTACTTCAAAAGGGCACATCTTAGTTGTAGAATGCAGCGAACGATTATAAGCAAATTCAATATGAGGCAAGCATTCTTCCCACATTTTCAGGTTATTCTTCAACACAGCCCTAAGCATAGTAGACAGTGATCTATTCACTACTTCAGTTTGTCCATCAGTTTGGGGGTGACATGTAGTACTAAAAAGCAGTTTAGTCCCCAATTTAGCCCATAAACATCTCCAAAAGTGGCTAAGAAATTTAACATCACGATCTGAAACAATTGTATTTGGCACACCATGCAAGCGAATAATTTCACGAAAGAACAAATCAGCAACATTAGCAGCATCATCACTTTTATGACAGGGTATAAAGTGTGCCATTTTCGAAAATCTATCCACGACAACAAATATGCTATCCCTCCCCTTCTTTGTTCGAGGTAAACCTAAAACAAAGTCCACAGATATGTCCTCCCAAGGAACACTAGGTACAGGCAAAGGCATATATAAACCATGAGGATTGAGTCGTGACTTAGCTTTTTGACATATAGTGCAGCGAGCAACAAAACGCTCAACATCCCGTCTCATCTTTGGCCAAAAGAAATGTGTAGCAAGTACGTCCTCCGTCTTCTTCACGCCAAAGTGTCCCATTAATCCCCCTCCATGCGCCTCCTGTAACAACAAAAGACGAACGGAGCTAGCTGGAATGCATAGCTTGTTAGCACGAAACACAAATCCATCATTAATGACGAACTTGTTCCATGTTCTCCCTTCTTTACAATTCTGCAACACATCTTGAAATTCGGCATCATGCATATATTGATCTTTGATGGTCTCCAAACCAAATATTTTAAAGTCAAGTTGTGAAAGCAGAGTATAACGACGAGACAATGCATCAGCAATAACATTTTCTTTACCCTTCTTGTGTTTAATGACATAAGGGAAAGTCTCAATGAATTCAACCCATTTAGCATGCCTACGGTTCAGTGTTGCTTGACTTTTAATATGTTTCAAAGATTCATGATCAGAATGTATAACAAATTCTTTGGGCCATAAAAAATGTTGCCATGTTTCCAAAGTCCGAACAAGAGCATATAATTCCTTATCATAAGTAGAATAATTCAGACTAGGCCCACTCAATTTTTCAGAAAAGTATGCAACAGGTTTACCATCTTGTAATAACACACCTCCTAATCCAATTCCACTAGCATCACATTCAAGCTCAAAAGTCTTATTAAAATCAGGAAGTTGGAGTAATGGAGCATGTGTTAACTTATCTTTCAATACCGTGAAGGCTTCTTCCTGTGTGGTACCCCAAATAAAAGGCACATCCTTCTTTGTAAGCTCATTTAGAGGTGCAGCAATGGTGCTGAAATCCCTCACAAAACGCCTATAGAAACCAGCGAGTCCAAGAAAACTCCTCACTTGTGTGACCGTTTTGGGCTGCGGCCAACTCTCAATAGCTTCAATCTTGGCTTTATCAACTTCAATTCCCTGTGGAGTAACAACATAGCCAAGAAAAGAAACTCAGTCGGTGCAAAAGGTGCACTTCCCAAGGTTACCAAACAAACGTGCATCACGTAGAGTGAGAAAAACAGCACGTAAATGTTCCAAATGTTCCTCCAAAGATCTACTATAAATCAGTATATCATCAAAATAGACTACCACAAATCGTCCAATGAAAGCACGTAAAACCTCGTTCATTAATCTCATGAAAGTGCTAGGTGCATTAGTTAACCCAAAAGGCATGACTAACCACTCATATAATCCAAACTTAGTTTTAAATGCTGTTTTCCATTCATCTCCCAATTTCATACGAATTTGATGGTATCCACTACGCAAATCAACTTTGGAGAAAATTGTAGAGCCACTTAATTCATCAAGCATATCATCTAGCCTAGGAATAGGATGACGATAACGAATAGTAATATTATTAATGCCTCTACAATCAACACACATACGCGATGTACCATCCTTTTTAGGCACTAGAATAATAGGAACAGCACAAGGACTAAGAGATTCACGTATATAACCTTTGTCGAGCAGCTCCTGTACTTGACGCATAATCTCCTTCGTCTCCTCTGGATTGGTACGGTATGGCGCACGGTTGGGCAGCGATGCACCGGGAATTAAGTCAATCTGATGCTCAATCCCTCGAATAGGTGGTAATCCCGGTGGCACGTCTTGTGGAAAGACGTCAGCGAACTCCTGCAAAATGTTAGTGACAGCAGGAGGCAAAGAGGGAGGCATGTCCTCGAATGAAAATAATACATCTTTGCATAAAAAAGCATAGCAAACAGATGTAGTGACATCCAAATCAGTAATATCAGATTTAGTGGCAAGTAAACAACCACTCTTCAGTTTTATTTCAGATATAACACTAGATGATTGTTTATGAGGCTTATTATGTTGCTCAAATTCCTTTGCCACAATCTGATTTTCACTCTCACTTTGCTTCTGTTTTGCTTTACTAGCTCTAGCAATGTCATCTTTCATAATATGTTCGGGAGACATAGGAAGCAAAGTTATATTTTTATCCTTATGAACAAGAGTATACTGATTTGTCCTACCATGGTGTACAGAATTTTTATCAAATTGCCATGGTCTACCAAGTAAAACGGAGCATGCTTGCATGGGTACCACATCACAATCAACATAATCAGAATATGTAGCAATGCGAAAGTGCACACGAACAGTATGTGTTACCTTAACCTTGCCACTGTTGTTGAACCATTGGATGTAATAAGGATGAGGATGTGGTCTGGTGGTTAGAGAAAGCTTCTCCACCATCTCCATGCTAGCCAAGTTGTTGCAACTCCCTCCATCGATGATGACGCGAATAGAACGCTCCTTCACAACTCCCTTTGTATGGAACAAGTTGTGCCTCTGATTTTGCTCAGCCTGTGTAACCTGCACACTCAAAACACGTTGAGCAACTAAACTTTCATACCTGTCAGCGTAGTCAGCAGCCATGTAGTGTGTCTCTTGTTCAGTCTCCTCTACACCTTGTTCTTCACTTGCAATAAGAGCCAGGGTCTCCTCATCATAATCGCTAGCGGAGTCATATCCACCATCCTCAGTAACTATCATCACACGCTTGGAAGGACATTCTCTCGCATAGTGACCTCCACCCTTGCAACGACGACATATAACCTCATGTGTTTGCCCTGTGGATGTAATGGAAGAAGAAGAGCTCTGTGCTGGCCCGGAAGGTGTGCTCTTCGCGGAGGGTGGAACAGAGGCCTGTTTCCTGGTATCTCGGTTGGAGTTGGAGGTTGACGTAGGCGGTGCTGCAGCCGGACGTGTGGAAGTAGAAGAGGTACGTGGAGTCCATGATGAAGTGCGACCTGCAGAAAAATTAGTTCTTGCCAATGCCTGTCGATCCTGCACTTCACGTTCAGCTTTTACAGCAAGATGAAATAAACGAGTGATAGTGTTATACTCCTTATACTCTAGAATAGTCTGAATCTCTCTATTTAATCCACCCATAAAACGTGCAAGCATAGCTTCATTCTCCTTAACAATACCACATCTAATCATGCCAGTTTGTAACTCCTGATAATATTCCTCTACAGAATTTTTTCCTTGTCTTAAACGCTGCAAATTTTGAAGCAATTCACGTTGATAATATGGTGGAACCCAACGATTACGCATAGCGGTTTTCAAAGCAGCCCAAGTAGGTGGGATATTAGCGTGATGTATTCTACAATGTTCAGACCACCAAACACAAGCAAAACTAGTGAACGAAGAAACAGTAGCAGTAACACGTCTATCCTCAGGATATTGTAAGCATGTAAATCGTTGTTCTGTTTCTAACTCCCAAGTAAGATATATATCCGGAACATATCGACCATCAAATGTAGGAATATTCAATTTAAGTTTAGGGAGATGGTCATGAGTTTGTACCTGAGGGGGTGGTGCAGCCCTACCATTGCGATCGTAGGCACGTGGACGACCTGGTGCGTGTGGTGGTGGTTGTCCTTGGGGCTGAGCTGGAGCAACCTCTCCCTCATCGTCGTAATCACCATCGTAGTCAGTGTTCTGATCAACAGTAGTAGTAGCAGCAGCCACAGAAGCCACAACAGTAGGAACGGCACCAGAATGTTGGCCTTCCTCTAGGGGCACACGTTGTGCGCGCCCCGCAAAATTCGGCCGACGTTGTTGTTGTTGCTGAGTTATGACCGGTGCAGCTGGTGGTAGACGTGCAAGCACCTCATTGAACTTAGCGTCCAACTTCGTCTCGAACGTCTTCTCCAATCCATCTAGCTTCTCCATAGCCTCTCCAAGGCTGGTTACGAAGTCTTGTACCTGGTCAGCCATCATTTGCTGGAATTTATCATGGAGCTCCTTGTTGGTCATAACCTCCCATTCGACCTCGTCAGCTTGTGATCCTGGCATGGTTAGCAGTAATAGGAACACACAAGAATATGAACCTACAGACTACTAGGAAGTGGTGGTGGTGTGTCACAAATTCGTCAAGCAAATCTCAAATTCTTACCAGTTCTTACCCAACAGCAGGTGGTGATTGGCAACCGGTGTAGTCAAAAACTCCCAAAGCTTGGATAGAGCGATTGCCAGGTGGTGTCAAACACACGGCGTAGATATATGTGGAGCTGGGAAGGCTTAAAATATGGTAGCAAAAAGGGGTCAGCAATAATCAGTTCAGAGATGCAAAGTTGAAAAAACGCTCAACGACGGTACGATGCTGGTCCTAGGCTAGACTGTGCTAGAGACGCGAGCCTAAAACACCAACAAAATCACGACGTTACACGTAATCAAGGGAAGAGCACACTCTGATTTTTTTTTTTTGGCGCCTCTTTTTTTTTTTTGCGCTCTTTATTTTATTTTTTATTTTTTTTGCTCAGAAAATCACTATAATGGCGAGTGTCTCAAAACTCTTCCCGAGACGTATAAACAGGATAGGCACGAAAAAATTTGAGTAAATTTTTTTTTTCTGGAGCGATTCGGGGCTGCGACGACCAAAAATTGCGAAAAAAAATCACTATGATGGCGAGGGTCTCAAAACGCTCCGAAAGGCCTAAAATGATGATAGGAAAAAATATTTTCACCCCCCGAAATTTTGGCCTAGAAAGTGCTCTGAAAAGCGTGCCACACTCTTTTTTTTTTTTTCGACACCTACTCAGGCAAGGGAACTCGAAAATAAAAACAAAGGGATCTCAAAATCATTCCGAATACCTAAGGAACTCGGATTAGAGGCGGATATGGGTGGTAGTATAAGGACTCGGATTGGTGTGGCGGATCTGTGGTGGAGGTATATGGCAGCGATGAAGATGATGCGGTGGCGGCGTGACAATCTGTGACTAGAACTCGAAACTCTAAAAGACTAGACGCTAAGACCAGCAACTCGACACGACGATGCACCCGCAATTTCAACAAAGCAAAACACTGAAAAGACTATGCAAAGGCTCAGATTGGTTCGGATATGATGATCTAACCCTAATTTTTTGTGTGGTTTTTTTGTGGACGGTAGGTATGAAGAACAGATGCAATCTATACTACGAAAAACTGGTAAATCTCACCGAGCAACCTGGAAATCTGATACCACTTGATAGAGGCGAAGGTGTCCCGTCTTTCCATGAGATGGTGGCTATCGTTTTGGTGGAAGTCGACTTTCACGATCCGACTACGAACGTGCGAAGACGTCGCGCCTTAGCAATCGCTAAACCAACTCCGAGAGGTTATTGACCACGCCGGAGCACGATCAACCTGACCAAGAAGGTCTATTTCCTGCATGCAAACGAAGAACAAGCAAGAAACTAAGATTGCAATCTGGATATTGCGTATTAAAGAGGAAAGCTTTATTGATGAAGTGGGGTTCTGTGACGTCTTGGTCTGGTCGTGGAACACAAACGAAGGACGCGAAGTTGCAGCTATGGCGAACTTGTAATCTAAACAAAACCCAAATCTAAAACGATGCCCTAAGGGCTGTATATATGAGGTAATAGAAGGGGATTTCGTGGCCCCTTGGAGGAGGGGTCCGAAACCAGCCCTAACTCCGTTTCCCCACACATACGGACTCTAAAAATAGCCTAATAAGTGGTATTTCGAAATTACATGGGCCTGGCCCAAAAATAAGGTGACGCAGCACCTATATTAGCCTATGGACGAAATTTATGAAGTGGCCTCTTGTATATTTCGTCCAAGCCTCCAAGCACTCCTTATGGTGGCTTCAAAGTGCGAAAATCACCACTGGAAACTCCGTTGTTCCTTCCCGTGCGCGCACCTTCTCCCCCATGCTTGATCCTGCTCCAATGGCCATCCTTCTTGTCCATGCTAGGTCCTTCGTTCATAAGTAAAACAAAAGTATCTAATTTAGGCAGCATCATATGTTCATGAACATTAGAAGGATTTCCAAGAAACGAAAGTACCTGATAATTTAGTTGGCGTGCGCGGGCTCTAGTAATTGGTCCAATCTGTGTAGCTGGTGGTGATGTGGGTGTAACATTAGTAGGGATGTCCTCATCATGCAGGAAGAGCAGCTACCCATGCAAAATGAGCAAAGTGTCGACCCTTGTAAAGGTTGCCCTGGCCCTCCTTTTATAGGTTAAGGGGTAACCACAGTGGCAAAACAGTCATTACAAGTTGATTAGATAGCAAACAGTGCTATCATACCTAACTCTGCCGGATTAGGGAAAAAGCATTTATTGCGTCGTTAGGTGTCATGTGGAGGAGGAGCCCCGGCAAGGTTTCTGCACCGCTCGCCCAGCTACCTCTTATTATCTTGACACGCCTCCTAGATGGGTGTGATTAAAGTTAATCCTCCTTCCAGCAGGCTGACACGTGCCCCGACAAACCTCACCAAACTGCCTGCGCAGTCGACACCTCACCGATTAGCGACTAGCAGCTCGGTGCGGTGGAGCGCTGACGAGCTAGCGAGGGCTTGCCGACACAGAGCTTGCCAGGCCTTCATCTTGCCGGCTCGAGCCTTGCTGGCAAGTATCGTCTTGTGCTTCTTGATATCTTGTCTTGATCTTCTCCCTAGTGCTTTTGCAACTAAGCCTTGAATCTTGATCTTGGTAACCCCCAGCAAGCCCTGGCCAATAGGAAGGCTACTACTGTCTGTGCATAAGTCAGGGTATAAAATAAGCATGTTTTATACACCGACAGGAGCCCCCAGGCCTGGGCCATACGCGCGTCCGAAGCGTCGTTGGGATAGGCCCAAACAATGCACAGACACGTGGCGGGAAATTACCTCCGTAATTTTTGCAATGATGATTTTCCTCCAAGCACGCCCATGCCGCGCATTAAATGCGGGATGCAGGAGTGGTGGACTGTAGCGGTTATTCCGCGGTAGTGCGCCTGCAAAGGCGCTGCTAAGGCAAACAGTAAAGAGCCAGCCCCCTCGCGCCTTCCTCATAAAAAGGTAATCGTGAGGGGGCGCTGCTCATTCACCCTTGCGCCTCTCTGCTTCATCTTCTTCCTCTAGCCAGAGCAGCTTCCGCCGCCACCGACTAGATCGTTGCTCCTCTCGCCGACAAGGTTCTCCAAGTCCCCAGGATCCAAGGCGATCGTCAGGATTAAGCTTGTCATGTAAAAGATACATTTGATCTTATGTTAGATCTGCACTGATTTTGTGACGTAATATGACTTGTGTCGATGAATGAATGTATACTATCTCCCTCGTTTTATTCTGTCTTTGTATGATTTTTGATACCCTACGCATTCTAGAAGCTTGCCGGTGCATGCACTTGCCGCGAGCGCTTGAGGAACGGGTCCTTAGCAGCCTGCTGGTAGTGTTTGCCACCGGCAAGTTTTCATTTGACGTTTTCAACCGCAGCCACTTGTTGAGTGGACTCGAAACAAAGTAAGAGCGGAATTGATCACGACAAGGTTCTTTCGCGTGCAAGTTTATCATACAAATACTGGATCGTTCAAGGGAAATTGCAAATGTAATAAGGAATTTGTTTCCTTGCACTGTTCTTCTTGTTACCAACTGATCTCTTGAACGCCATTATCTGGTATTCATACCGTCACCCCCCCCGGGAAACTTGCACGCGAGGGAACCTTCTGCCTTTAAGAAAAAGGAAGAAGAGAAAAGGGACAGTCCGGAGACCTTGACGTGTCATCAATCATTGCATACAAGGCGAAGCATAACACAACATCACAACATACATAAATTAAAATGTACTTTGACAAAAAGTTGTGAAATACTTAGCTTTATTTCACTTATGCACAGGATCTGCGCCTGGCTTTGTACAGAGGGTTACGTGTCTTGCCGACAAAGCTTGTACAAAAGGGGGCTGCCGAGAGGCCCGGCAACCGCGCCTCACGGATAGAACTTACGAAGATGCTCAATATTCCATGAGTTTTGCACCGGGATGCCATCTTCGGTCTCCAGACGGACTACGCCGGGTCTGGTGACACGTGCTACCCGATAAGGGCCTTCCCACTTTGGCGTCAATTGTTTGAATTCTTGGTGGAATGGATGCGCCGAAGAACAAGGTCGCCTTCCTCAAGGCTTCGGGCATGCACTTTGCGGCTGTGATAGCGGCGCAAGGCTTGCTGGTAGCGTGCAGCTCGTACAACTGCCCGAAGATGATCTTCCTCGAGGAGCATGGTATCATCATCTTGCCGCAACTGCTCTTTCTCTGCCTCATCATAGGCGAGCACTCGAGGTGACCTGTGTGTGAGTTCAGTGGGGAGCACCGCTTCAGCACCATAGACTAGGGAGAAGGGCATTTGGCCGGTGGCTCGATTTGGTGTCATCCTGAGTGACCAAAGAACTGCCGGCAACTCATCAATCCAGCGCCTTCCACACTTGTGCAGCCTATCAAATGTTCTTGTCTTGAGGCCTCGAAGCACTTCAGCATTCACTCTTTCCGCTTGACCATTGCTTCTTGGGTGAGCAACAGATGCAAAACAAATTTTGCTGCCAAGGTCTTTGATGTACTGCACGAAGGTGCGGCTCGTGAATTGTGTGCCATTATCGGTGATGACCCTGTTGGGAACACCAAGACGGCAAACTAATCCTTTGAAGAACTTGACGGCTGACTGTGCTGTCACCTTCCTCACTGCGTCCACCTCAGGCCACTTTGTGAACTTGTCGATTGCAACGTACAAGAACTCAAAGCCCCTGGTAGCACGGGGGAAAGGGCCCAAAATATCGAGCCCCCAGACCGAGAAGGGCCAGGAGAGAGGGATTGTTTGGAGTGCCAGCGTTGGCTGATGTTTATTCTTTGAATGAAACTGGCATGCTTCACACTTGGTTACTAGCTCAGTTGCATCCTGGAGGGTAGTGGGCCAATAGAAGCCTGGCCAGAAAGCTTTGCCGACAAGTGCTCTTGATCCTATGTGAGAGCCACATATGCCTCCATGTATCTCTGCCAACAGCTTTAGCCCATCTTCCCGGCAAATACATTTCAATTTCACTCCGTTTGGTCTCTTTCTGGACTGAAGGCATCTCGTCGGGAGTAGGAGCGCTTGTCTCAACGGCAAGAACTTGACGTTCTGCTAGAGGCTGCTACTCACTAGCAACCTCATTGTTGTTCCCGGCAACGTTCTTGCCGGTGGCTTCTGGAAGCTCTGCCGGAAAATATTTGACGGTGTTCAACTTTCTTCTTTTGTTTGCCTGCGTTGATGGAGTGACTGATGGTTGATTCAAATGGAGCACAAAATTTCCTGGTTCCACAGGGAGCTTTTGAGTAGCACACTTTGACAGGTGATTAGCAATGCTGTTTTCCACATGAGGAATGTGCTCTGTTTGCAATCCGTCAAAGTGTTCTTCCAATTTCCTCACTTCTTCCACATATGCTTCCATCAATGGGCTCTGATAATCTTTATTGACCTGCTTCACAACAAGCTGCGAGTCGCCATGGATGATCAATTTTCTGATTCCAAGGTCCATTGTGATCCTAAGACCGGCAAGGAGCCCTTCATACTCAGCAGTGTTGTTTGTAGCTTTCTCCCTGGGAAAGTGCATTTGAATCACATACTTGAGGTGCTCTCCGGTGGGTGCGACAAGCAGCACTCTGGCACCGGCGCCTTGCAGCGAAAAGGCACCGTCAAAGTACATAATCCACTCCTTAGCTGTTTCTTTGCCGGGGAGAGCTGATTCTTGAATTTCTTCGTCTTGCATTGGCGTCCATTCTGCAATGAACTCCACCAAGGCTCTGCTCTGAATATTTGAAGTGCTTTCAAACTCGAGTACAAAGCTCGATAGCTCCAACGCCCACTCCACTATCCTGTCGGTTGCATCTGGATTTCTCAAAATGCGCTGCAACGGATAGCAAGTGACAACAGTAATCTCATGTGCTTGGAAATAATGGCGCATCTTCCTCGAGGTCATGAGGAGGCCGAAAAGCAATTTTTGCACACCAGAGTACCATGACCTAGCCCCTTGCAAAGGGAGCTTACAAAGTAAACTGGGCGCTGCACCAATTTCTTCTTGGAAACTATCTACTGATTTACTTCATTTGCTTGCGCTGCTTCTGATCTATTGGCACCAGACTCTGCCGGAGAAGATTCCGGCTTGTCGCTTGACGGGCTTGCCGCTGCTGCTTCTTCATCATCAACTTCCCTCTGTGCCACTAATGCCGCACTGACCACTTGATTCATTGCCGCCAAATATAGCAGCAATGGTTCTTGCGGCTTAGGCGCAACTAGTGTTGGCGCAGAGGAGAGGTACTTCTTCAAATCCTGCAGCGCAGCCTCCGTTTCCGGAGTCCATTTCATAGGACCTGCCTTTTTCAAGATTTTGAAAAATGGCAAGGCGCGCTCAGCGGATTTGGAAATGAACCTACTCAATGCCGCAACACAGCCGGCAAGGCGCCGCACATCCTTGACGCGCTTGGGTGCTTCAATTTGGTCAATAGCTTTGATCTTGTCGGGATTAGCTTCGATTCCACGTTGAGATACAAAGAACCCGAGAAGCTTGCCGGATGGAACACCAAACACACACTTATCGGGGTTGAGCTTCAGATTGATCTTGCGCAAATTTGCAAATGTTTCTTCTAAATCTTGAATGAGGGTTGATTTGTCCTTGGTTTTGACAACTATATCATCCATGTATGCTTCCACGTTTCTGTGCAGGTGGGGCTCAAAACCGATTTGGACAGCTCTTGCAAAGGTTGAACCAGCACTCTTTAATCCGAAAGGCATACGCATGAAGCAGTATGTGCCACATGGAGTAATGAATGCGGTTTTCTCCTCATCCTCCTTAGCCATGAAAATCTGATGATAACCAGAATATTCATCAAGAAAGGAGAGTAGATCGCAGCCGGTAGTAGAGTCAACAATTTGATCGATGCGCGGCAAAGGGAAAGGATCCTTTGGACATGCTTTGTTGATATCAGTATAGTCAATACAAAGTCTCCACTTTCCATTTGCCTTGCGTACTACAACTGGATTAGCCAACCACGTTGGATGTAGCACACCTCTAACTAAGCCTGCCGCTTCTAACTTCTTTATTTCTTCTGCAATGAACTCTTGTCATTCCAAAGCTTGCTTCCTAACCTTCTGCTTGATGGGCTGAGCATGAGGGCAGATGGCAAGGTGGTGCTCGATTACCTCCCTGGGAACGCCGGGGATGTCAGATGGTTGCCATGCAAACACATCGACATTCGCCCGCAGGAAGGCAACGAGCGTGCTTTCCTATTTGCTGTCAAGGGAGGCACTGATGGTGAAGGCACCGCCCGTGCCGTCCTCCTTCGCCGGCACCTTCTTGGTTGCTGGTGGAGTAGCTTTGGACTTCTTGGCGGTAGAGCTCTCCGGCAAGTCCTCGACGGGTGCACGGCACTCCGAAGAGGTGCACTTTCCGGAAGACTTGTCAGAGGTCTTGCCGTTCTTCTTGCTTTTCTTTTTCTCGTTGGTGGGAGCGGGTGCCTTGACGGCAGACGCTGCAACCGCTTCTTTGTATAGCTTGTCGACGCAGATAACTGCATCCTTCTTATCGGAGTTGATGGTTATGACACCCATCGGTCCTGGCATCTTCAGCGTGTTGTAAGCATAGTGTGATGCCGCCATGAATTTTGCCAAGGCAGGGCGACCCAGAATTCCATTATACTGCAAGGGGATCTTGACAACATCGAAAACTATCTTTTCTGTCCTGTAGTTCAGTTCCCCGCCAAACGTCACCGGCAAAGTGATCTTCCCTTTGGGCTGGCTTCTTCCCGGGTTTACTCCTTGAAACGTGCCAGTTTTCTCGAGTTCCTCGTCGGGAATCTGCAGCCTCTTGATTACCTCTGGTGAAATCAAATTCAGGCCAGCCCCACCGTCAACTAACATTTTTGTGACCTTGAGGTTGCGTATTGTTGGTGAAACCAACAACGGCAAGCACCCGACCGAAGTTGTGCGATCAGGGTGGTCCTCGGCATAAAAAATGATAGGCGTGTGTGACCATTTAAGTGGCTTCTGAGCGCCTATTGCCGGCTCCGCTGCGTTGACTTCACGCGCCCACTGCTTGAGTTGGTGGTGAGAAGAGTGCAAAGATGCACCTCCGTCAATGCACATAGCCTCAGTTGCTTTCTGGAATTCCTGCTCACTGGACTCTTCGTCGTCCTCCTCGTCACTTCCATCATCATCCTCTTTCTTCTCTCGGCCTCTATCGGGCTTCTCTTTTTGCTGCTTGGCCTTGCCGCGGTGACCTCCTCGACCACCACGGCTTATCTTACCAGATCCACCAGCACCATCCTGGCCCTTCTCCTTGTCGCGCTTTTCATATTCAGCCTTTTGCTTCTCGGCAAGCTGCTCAACCTGCCGGCACTCTTGGAGGTCATGGCCTTTAGTGCGGTGAATCTTGCAGTATGGCCCATCAGACTTGCCGGCCTTCTCGTTTGCCGCCGCCTCTTGACAAGCGGCGCATACAGCAGCCTCCTTGCCAGAGCTCTTTGTTTTGGCCTTCTTGGCGGCGTCAGAATTGCCGGAGCCTTCGACGGCCATAACTGTTTTGCCTTTGCACTTCCTGTTGCGCTTTCGGCCTTTCTTCTTCGGGGTGGCGGCATCATCGTCCTCGGAATCTACCTCGGCACCAGCGTCCTCCCCGGGAAGTCTCCTTCCTTCTTCAGCACGCGCACACTTATCCGCCAATGTGTACAACTCGTTGACGGTCTTTGGTAACTTGACGTTCATCTTTTCCCGCAACCTTCGATTGCGCACATTTGTGTGAAAGGTGGCAATCATGGCTGCAGGGTGTACATCTGGGATGTTGCGGTGCACGCGGCTAAATCTCTGGATCTACTTGCACAAAGATTCGCCATCTCTCTGCGAGATCACTTGCAAATCGCTGGGCTGACCCGGAGCCTTGTGGCCTCCAGTAAAAGCACCAACGAATTCGTTACACAGATCGGACCATGAGGAAATGGAGTTCTCCGGCAAGTTCATCAGCCAAGACCACACATTGGGCTTGAGCACCAATGGAAAGTAGTTGTCGAGAATCTTCTCATCTCTTCCCCCGGCAGCTTGCATGGCAATCGTATAGATACCTAAAAACTCTACCGGGTTCAGCTTGCCATCGTACTTCTCTGGTACTTCTGGCTTGAAGACCCAGACAGACGGCCAGCGGACTTGCCGTAGCTCACGAGTGAAGGCCGGGCACTCAACCTCGTAAGGCAGATACCCGCCAGCCTCGGGCACAGGCTCGTCGACAGTTGGGCCGTTGCTCACGTCAGACTGACGGCGCGCCTCCCGGTGCCGTTCAATAGTAGTGCGGGCATCTTCTGCCCGCCTATCTTGCAGCACTTGTCGCTGATCTTGCCGTGCTCGCGGATCCAAAGAAGCCATCGACATCTCGTCGAGCTCAACGGACCGGTGAGTTTGCCGCTGCTATTGTTGTTGTTGCTGTTGACGTTGTTGCCGCGGAGGTGATTGCACCGTCAGTGCAGCACCTTCAACACAGCCACCAGTTGAAGCTACTGGTGCTGTTTGCGGGCGCTAAGACGGTCCCGCTTGCTGTGACTTGCTGGCTTCAGCGAATCCAATGAGGCTTTGGATGGTGGCTCTCCACTGATCTTGTTCGCCGTTGGAGGAAAGTTTAGAAGCATCTGGGCCCGCGCCACTGCTTCCGCAGCTGTTGCTGGCATAGCTGGGAGCGAAGAACGTGATGTCGCTCGACTCCTGGTAGAACCAGCAGGAGCGCCACAACGATCTTGCTGTCGTGGCTCATGCTTAGCAGTGGGCTGACGCGGTGGAGGTGGTGCCTAAAGATCTTGTGGTTGATCAACAGGCGTTTTGCCATGTGGACACCGCCGACCGGAGCCGCCTACGTCGTTCGGAGCCATGTCCCGCCCGTCTTGCGACGGTCGCGGTGTGTGTCCCGACGCAGCATCCTTGGATGCTGCAGCAGCAGGGTCTTGACTCACGCCGGACCGGACGGTGTTGCTCCGGTGACTTCGCTCGTCGGTGCGTCGAGGAGGCTGGAGTTGGCCATCCGCGCCGCCTGCACCGTTGTGGCTTCGATCGCCAAAATGGCGAGGAAGCTGAGAGTTGGTGTTGCGCACTCCGCCTACGCCACCAGTGCTAGCTACGCCGCCCGCGCCGCCTGCACCGGTGACGCCTTCTGCTCCGCCTGCGCCGGCCGGATCATCTCTGCCAACAGCGGGCGTATGCGACGGAATCTTGGAGGTCGATGGAGCTGCTGTAGACGCGCCCTTCTTCTTAGGCGCCATCACTGATGATGAAGACGAAGTTGACGCGCAAACTGCTGACTCAGGTTCGCGCAAGCAATCCCCCTGCCTGGCGCGCCATAGATGTCGTGCGTACGACCATCTATGGGGCCATCAAGCCCCTTTGCGGTTCGACTAAGGAGATGCGCAAGCACAAAGAGCAGAATTAGCAGAAACGCAGAGGATTTACCCAGGTTCGGGACACCGTGAGGTGTAAAACCCTACTCCTGCTTTGTGTATTGGATGTGTTTGGGCTCAAGTACAAGGAGCGCTTCTTGCCGGCAAGGTGCAGGAAGAGCATGATGCGGAGCATCCTACGGACATCACCATGTCAAGAGCCCATTTGGCAAGTGACACGTGCGACATCTACTCCACATACACAAAGGTGAATCATCTCCTTTACGCGTGTTCACTTGACCCCTTCGAGGATGGTATACTACTTGACACTCCACTCGTGTGCATACATAGGTATTGTCGGAGCACCACGGACGAGGAGGAGGAGTGCCAGCGCACGTGTACAACTACACCGTCCACGAGGGAAGCTTGGAAGAGAAGGAAGAAGAAGCAGGGATAAGCTTCTGGAAAGCCCGGAACCTCCGGCCTCCAGCCCGGAACTTCCGGCCCCCGGACCTTCCGGCCATCCCGGAACTTCCGGCCCCCGGCATCCAGCCCAGCCCCGAGCGCGACAACTCTCTGGTTAGCCCGAAACCCGGCCGGAACCTGCCCAGAACTTCCGGCCACCGGAACCTCCGGCCGTACCCGGAACTTCCGGCCCTGCCTGCGTGCATTGACTTGGGCCGAGGCCCGTGTACCCCTTCGCCTCCTAGACTATATATACCCTTCTTCCACCTACGTTTTAGGGTGAGCAAATATGATAGCTCATCTTAGTTGAGCTTTGCTCCTACCTCTACTCTTGAGAGAGAGAGACCACTCCCATGGAGTTCAAGACCTCCATGTGAGAAGATCCTCCGGGATATCAAGACCTCGACTCCTCTCCGGATCGGGATGAACTAGCTACCGTTTGTATCGTCCTTTGTTGACTTTGGATCGTGAATCTCTCCGTGTGTATGTGGATTTAGCACATGTGTGATTGTGTCTTGTCTATTTGAGTGTTTCCTCTCGTTTTCCCCTCTCGTGTTCTTCGTGTTCTTCGTGGGATCCACTCCAATCGTGAAAGATCGACACCATTAGGGTTCCACCCTACATCATCTTGGTATCATGAGCCACGTTGATCACGATTTTGGAGTCTCCCTCTTCGTTCTCTAGCCTAATTTTGCTTCGTTTTGTCCCAATTTCGAAAATCCCCACAAAAATAGCCATACCGAATTTTTTGTGATTTGTTGGTTGGATGATGTTTTGTTGATTTTGATCCATGGATTCGTTGTGTTTCAAGTGGATCTAGCCTTCCCCATCTTTTCCCCCATTTCCATCCACGAAATCTTCTCAATTTTGCCCCGGGAAATCATGTTTTTCCGCCCCCGTTCTCAGATCTGGAATTTAGGGTTCGTCCCGGAAGAAATTCCACGACCCCCGGAACTTCCGGCATCCCCCGGAACTTTCGTCCCCCGGAACTTCCGTCCTTACCCCGGAATTTCCGGGCTAAACCGAAAGTTTACTCAAAATCCACCGGTTTCCCCCACACGTCTCCCGCGACCCCCGGAACTTCCGGCAAACCCCCGGAACTTCCATAGCCCGGAACTTCCGGCCCTAGCCCCGGAACTTCCGGCCTAACCAGAAACATTCCCAGAAATTTCAGCATCACCCTTCTTCACCATTTTCATCACAACTTTTTGCTCCGAACTCCGATTTGAGTGTTCTTTGGCTCGTTTTGAAGCTATCGACGTGCCCGAGGTCCTCACCTTGGTTTCACCACCATTTGACTCCATGAAATTTTTGGAACTTTGGCATCTTTGCCTAGGGCCTCCGCCATATCATCCGCTATTCCACCATAGACTTCCACAACCTAATTCATTTTGATCCCCATTGCATTTGAGGTTGTTTGAGTTGTGGCTTGTGTCTCCTAAGGTGTTTCGGCTACTTAGGGACCGTGACTTCCACTCCGACAACATGTATAGCCCACCATACTCTTCCTCCACCTTAACCCATTTTGACCGGGTTTCCACCAATACTTCCGCAACCACCACCGCTAATCCGCTACCACCATTTGACATTCGCGTTTGAGATTTTGAGTTCGCGGTTTTTCTGTTTCCTAAGGTGTTTCGGCTAATTAGGAACGGTTCGACATCGAGAACACCGCCACTCATCATCGCCCCGAGGTCGTCATCGACATTGACCACTTCATCATTTTGACACCGCAACCGTACGCAGGAACGGTAACCTCGACGACACCTTTGTATATTCCCTTGCCATTGCATTGTTAACCCCTAGCCCATTTTGCCTCACTTGCCTATCGAGACTAGCCATTGAGTATTGCCGGCAACGTTACTTGTGCACTTTAGTGATTATCGATCCGCCCTTCCATTGCATACATACCTCATCTTGGTATCATCATATCATCTCTTGTGTCACAAGATTGTTCCCGCATATACACACTTGCTATCTTGGTTTGAGTATTGCGCATATTGGCCAAATTAAAAAAAAAGCTTTTAAGCAAAGAGAAAAACAAAGAGCTTGTAAGCAAGAGCCATAGCATCATACCACATTGCATATCAAATTACCATCATTGATCATCTTGGATCATCGTGTGAGAAACACCGGGAACCATACATACATAGCATACTTGGAATAGAAAGTCGATACGTTTTGTCTTTCCTAGGGTGTGCACAAGTGTCGTATCCGCCTATTGAGCAATCGTGCTAGCGTCTCTCTTGAGTTGTGCAACACGAGCGTTTTCTGTGGATTCCACATTTTGTTGCTCATTCCTTGGTTGCACGACCCCATTTATCTATCCGTGTGTGCGTTTCCGTGTGCCATTCTTTGCTATTGGTCTACTTGTTTCATTTGTGAATTTATGAATCTCTTTCAACATTATTGACTCTTACTAACAATTGCATCAATTTTTTGTGCCACTATCCTCACCAAGCTACTCCATAAGCTTTACTTGTGTAGGTGTGAGAATAGATAAGATCCGGTACCAATTGTGCTACTTCCATAATACATTATTGAGTGATCATTGATCCATCTTCAACATTGGATAAGGTACATTTGGTATAGTTCTTTCCTTTCTTCCACTCACATTTTTTTGCTTGAGCATGATGGATAGGCAAAGCACATCTACTTCGGTCTACACCAACAACGACGAGTTCGATGCCACGAAAAACTTCATCGACGCCAAGATGCAAGCTCACAAGGAGGAGCTCATCGCCCTCATCAAGACCGCCAAGAGGTCTCCCTCATCTTCGAGAAGACGCTCAAGTGCACATGCTTCCGAGCTACCATCTCCGGCAAGGTCACATCGGCATCGACACCATCACCGACGAGAACATGAAGGTCAAGAGCTCAACACCAACCACCGCTCCACGACTTCACCATCTACCTTGGCATCTTCGCCAAGCGACTTCAAGGCATCTTCGCCTTTGGACATACGGCATCTTCGCCAACAAGCACCTCAAGATTACGCTCAAGAGAAGCTCCCCAAGCTCAAGTCCGCGACTTCCACGAGCTACTACGACCTCGACACCAACCACGAGCTTCCTTTCTATGGGAATCAAGACCCCGAGGAGTATCTCGAGTGGGAGCGCAAGATGGACGACTACCTGAAGCTACATCAAGCCCCCTCCGAAGATCAAGTGAAGTGCGCCACAAGTAACTTCCACGACTACGCGTCGACATGGTGGCTTCACAAACCTTCGACATGCTTCGACGTGAGTTGGCCCAAGACGAAGAAAGCGATGCGGCGAGAATTTTTGCCTTCCACCTACACGGAACATCTTCGACGCCAATTGGAGAACACCATCCAAGGATCCAAGTCCATCGACGAGTACTTCAAGGAGATGAAGAAAGCCTTGCGACGAGCCGGCGTGGATGACCTCATTTCGATGAAGTTCCACTTCATGATGGGATTGTACAACGACATCTCCAAGACTATCTTCCTCGAGAACTACAAGTCCCTCGACGACAACTACATTGGTGCTCTCAAGGCGGAACAAGAACACATGAAGGCCAAGCTCCAAGACGGCGAGCATGAGGATAGTACCACCATGATGTCCAAGCCCAACGAGCTCCAAGACGACGCTCCCAAGTTCGACTTCACCGCCATCCCTCTTTGTGGCATTGACGATGCCGAGTCTACCACGACTCTTTTTGAAGACGGCGCGGCGACGACTACGACTACGGAGCCTCTCAAGGAACAAGATTTGGAGGCGAGCGACAAGGTGGCGAGCAAGGATGATGCCTCCATCTTTGGAGGCGAGAGTGATGATGTGCCATCTTCGGCCTTCATCTACGGCGACCGCGACGATGACTTGAGTGACTTATGCCACCATATTGAGAGTGAGAGTGTCTTCACCACTAGCCCCATATATGATGAGTTGCCCCAATTCCCATGTGCGGAGAGCCACAACCCCCACCACTTGTGTGAGATGAGTGACTCCACCATATGTGACTTTGAGCGCACCTACTTTGAGGGAGTGAGTGAGCCACCACATAGAGAGAGTGTGATAGTTGATAGGTCTTGTGAGGCCATTTCAAACTCTAACGACTTAACCTCTACCTCTATTGTGTCTTCTCATTTGGTGCTAGGTCCCATATATGATGACGCGCCGACCCTTGACGACTTCGTCCTTCCTTTGGACAAGACGATGGCCAGGGTGGACTATGATACACCCCCCACATGGTTCCATCACGATGATGATGACCACGAGTTGGTCCTTGCCACCTCACCTACACCACATGAGTGGAATAAGAAAGGTAACATAGGTGAAGGTGATGCTCTTGTCCCACTAGTGGACATTCTTGACTTTGATTACTGGCATGATGTCGATCCTCCTATTAACATGCTTGATGCTAATGTGATTTCACCATGCGATGATTTACCCATTTATGATGAGTATGATGATTGCCATGTGGAGTCTATTAGTTGTGATGCCATGTTGCATAGGATATCTTGTGATAATTCTCTCGGTCACATCATGTTTGCAACCCCTCTTGACTTGTCATATGCTATGAATGAGATCTCCCATATGTCATATTTGCAATCTCATCGTAGTGACTATGCATTATGCCATTAAAATGAATCCAATTTGCACATATGGCATAGATGACAAGCCCATGGTTATTGGCATTTGTTTTTCTTGTGATGATATTGATATGCTTCCTTTGCATCCTTGTTCATATATGCCATGCCATGACCACTGAGCTTCGGACATGCATTATTTGCCATGTTGTCAATTTTCTCCATATGATGTTTTCGCTATTGCTCATGAGGAGACCCCCATAGTTTCCTCATACATGTTAGGAGATTTTGATCGATCCCATCCATTGCATGATCCCAATGATTGTGTGCATCATATGCATCCCATGAATAAAACTGCTATTGATGTGACATATACTTGCATGCTCAATTTGTGTCCCCATCGTGTAATACATAACAACTATTCTTTCATGATGGATGACATGTTTCTCTACCGTGCCTCAAATTTCTTTGAGCATAGCTTGTTTTGTGCTAACTCTAACGTGCACATACACATCATGATGGATGATGTGTACATTTACCACGCACACACTTTGTTTCGTTTGTCCCCATGTTGTGTAGGTACACATGCTTCCTCGTCGACCTCGCAAGCGCAAGAGTTGATGAAACGAGCTCTAGAGAGCAATGATGATTTGGGATTCCGTGGATTGTCATTCCCATCGCTCCCACCGCGCAATGACTTCGCGCATTTCTTCTACATGGCCCTCACATGGTTATGGGTTATCGTCCATTACATATTCTATGCCCATATTGCCATGTTCACTTTGCATAATATGCTCATTTCCATTTGGCTGACATGCTTTGGTGACCCATGCTTTGCATTACACATGATTCATGATTCTAGTACTTTTATGTGTATTTGCATGCTTGGTGGAGATATCCCTTGTTATTGCCATGTTTGCTTTGTACCCCATGCCTATGATGATACTTTGATATTGCTTTGTGTTCGTGCTTACGATATGTCATGTGCATTGCCTATATCTATTTTTTGCTCACATGACATGATTGCCATGATTTCCTCTAGTGTGTTGCATCTTCGCTCCACTAGTTTGCACGACACGATTACTATGATTGCTTGCCTTGTTGCATCACCGATGATTCATACTTGCTCGTTTCATGCGGTTGATGGCATCCATTCACATGCTTTGCACATGATTGATATTGCTTCTTGTCATATATCTCCATATGTTGCATCTCTCATGCTAGATGATTTGCCATGTCTTGAGTGCAACAATGCTTTTAGTCTTGCTAATGAGATCGCCCCCATAGCTTTCTCCCATATGTTTGGAGCTTTTGCCATCTTTCATGTGAAGCATGCTTGTCTTCCTTCTTTGCACCATATGCCTAGTGCCATGAATATATCCATTGTTGCATCATATTATTCATGCACTTTTGTTTCTAATGGTTATGTGCAAGAGAAGAGAACCATCATGATGGATGATGTGTTTATCTACCGTGCACATACGTTCTTTGCTTGGTTGTATGCATGTGTAGGATCCTTCGACATCGTGTCAACATCCACTTCCCGTGAGTTGACCATTCGAGCTCTTGAGAGCGAGCCACTTTTAACCGACGCGATTCTACATCACATTTCCTACCACTTCGGCATTGTGAAGTACGCACAAGGACATACTTTCGAGGTGATATCCTTCTCTTTTGAGAATCCCACCACCATGAGCATGAATATTGCGGATCATACTACTTGTGTTGCTTGCACCATGAGACTTATTGGTCATCTTGGACCACTTGATTGCGCACATGTTCGAGATCTTGCTTTGACTTGTCATTTTCACCTTTCCATGCCTCATGACATATATGCCTTGTGTGTTGCATCCAACTTGTTGCCTACTCGCTCCTATAATATGCTTGGTTGCAACAATGTCATCACTTCACATATGCCATGGCCCATTAATTGTCACATGATTGACTTGATTGCCTCACACATGATGAACACTTGCTATTTCTATTGTGTTGAGTGCCACACTATTTTCACTACACCCTATGCACGTTATGCTTGGATTGTCTTGCACTTGACCCATGTGTTTAGACACTTCATTTTATTTGGTGGTGTGAATGATTCCTATGCCTACCATAGACCTTTCATTGAGCGCTTTGTGCATGATTGCTATGACATTGAGGTAGATGCGTGTTCATTTGTCACACACATTAGCATCTTCACCTCACCTTTGCATGATTGTTTCCATGATGACTTTGTGTGTGCTCAATTAATATGCTTACATGCCATGTCTCACTTCTTTGTCAAACCATATGCTATGCTTGATGACTACACTTGTTGGGTGAATCACCACTTGAATGTTTGGTTTTGCACTAACGCTAACCACATTTGTTTTTCCAAGTGTTTGTTGTCCTTGCTCCTTTTGAAGGAATCACAAGACGGTGCGACATTGGAGAGTGACCATTTCGAGCTTCAAGATGAAGAGTACTTGGTGATCGTCCCCTTCTACACGGCGAAGCCACCTCTTTCCCATGGTGATTTGGTTTTCGATCCGAGGTCGGATCTTTCCCAGGGGGGGGGGAGATGATGCGGAGCATCCTACGGACATCACCATGTCAAGAGCCCGTTTGGCAAGTGACACGTGCGACATCTACTCCACATACACAAAGGTGAATCATCTCCTTTACGCGTGTTCACTTGACCCCTTCGAGGATGGTATACTACTTGACACTCCACTCGTGTGCATACATAGGTATTGTCGGAGCACCATGGACGAGGAGGAGTGCCAGCGCATGTGTACAACTACACCGTCCAGGAGGGAAGCTTGGAAAAGAAGGAACAAGAAGCATGGACAAGCTTCTGGAAAGCCCGGAACCTCCGGCCTCTAGCCCGGAACTTCCGGCCCCCGGACCTTCCGGCCATCCCGGAACTTCCGGCCCCCGGCATCCAGCCCAGCCCCGAGCGCGACAACTCTCTGGTTAGCCCGGAACCTGCCCGGAACTTCCGGCCACCGGAACCTCCGGCCGTACCCGGAACTTCCGGCCCTGCCTGCGTGCATTGACTTGGGCCGAGGCCCGTGTACCCCTTCGCCTCCTAGACTATATATACCCTTCTTCCACCTACGTTTTAGGGTGAGCAAATATGATAGCTCATCTTAGTTGAGCTTTGCTCCTACCTCTACTCTTGAGAGAGAGAGACCACTCCCATGGAGTTCAAGACCTCCATGTGAGAAGATCCTCCGGGATATCAAGACCTCGACTCCTCTCCGGATCGGGATGAACTAGCTACCGTTTGTATCGTCCTTTGTTGACTTTAGATCGTGAATCTCTCCGTGTGTATGTGTATTTAGCACATGTGTGATTGTGTCTTGTCTATTTGAGTGTTTCCTCTCGTTTTCCCCTCTCGTGTTCTTCGTGTTCTTCGTGGGATCCGCTCCAATCGTGAAAGATCGACACCATTAGGGTTCCACCCTACATCAGAGCAGCTACCCATGCAAAATGAGCAAAGTGTCGACCCTTGTAAAGGTTGCACTGGCCCTCCTTTTATAGCTTAAGGGGTAACCACAGTGGCAAAACAGTCATTACAAGTTGATTAGATAGCAAACAGTGCTATCATACCTAACTCTGCCGGATTAGGACAAAAGCATTTATTGCGCCATTAGGTGTCATGTGGAGGAGGAGCCCCGGTAAGGTTTCTGCACCGCTCGCCCAGCTACCTCTTATTATCTTGATACGCCTCCTGGACGGGTGTGATTAAAGTTAATCCTCCTTCCAGCAGGCTGACACGTGCCCCGACAAACCTCACCAAACTGCCTGCGCGGTCGACACCTCACCGATTAGCGATTAGCAGCTCGGTGCGGTGGAGCGCTGACGAGCTAGCGAGGGCTTACCGGCACGGAGCTTGCCGGGCCTTCATCTTGCCGGTTCAATCCTTGCCGGCAAGTATCGTCTTGTGCTTCTTGATATCTTGTCTTGATCTTCTGCCTAGTGCTTTTGCAACTAAGCCTTGAATCTTGATCTTGGTAACCCCCGGCAATCCCTGGCCAACAGGAAGGCTACTACTGTCTGTGCATAAGTCAGGGTATAAAATACCCATGTTTTATACACCGACAGTTGCGCTCCTAATTGTTTCGAGTCCACTCAACAATATAGGCGGCTGCACTAAAGTCGGGAAGGTAGCATACCGGGAAGCGGCACTTTTGGCAAGCTGCTAAGGACCCGTTCCTCAAGCGCTAATTGGTTAACGTGTGCGCACCGGGAAGTTTTTCTGACAAGCATAGGGTACTGTAGTACAAGGGCAGAATCATAAAAGGAGGAAGCATACATTCATTCAAACATAAAAGTTATATAATACATTCAACAAGATGGGCCTAATTAAAGATAAATTTGTCTTTACATGTGCCATTTTGGCTGCAGAAGAGCGGGAAGAATTTTAATTTCGAATGGAGACTTCTATACGGCCCAACCTTTCTGCGGCCTTGTCGGCGATTGCTGTCACAGCTTGCCGGGGTGCCTCCTGCTCAGGACTATCTAAAAGCTTCCTGAAGACCTTGGAGAGGTTGATGCCGGGATTGTGGTATACAACCTTGGAGAACATCCTCAAGATAACGTTGTGCACCAAGATCTTCGCTTCATCGGCAAACTTCTTCGCGCGACTTTGGTGATAGGTGCCCAGAGCCGAAAGAAGTCCTTCGAAGAATAGAGTCAAGGTGGTGCTTACAGATTGGTTGGTGTCCAGTTTGAAACTCCAAGTTCATACATCCATGACCACCAACTGTTTGCTGAGGCGTTCTGCAATGTTGCCGTGCTTGGCGGTCCAATCTGTGGTAGACTTCTCCAATTGAGCTAGAGTATGCTCGGTTTTCTGCAGACGTTTGGCCTCCAAGTCCACTGTCAAGAGTCTTGACTTGGTGTTGGCAACCTCAAGAGTACTCTCAAGACTAGAAAGCTTGCTCTGTAGATCAGATTTGGCGTCGCTGGCGGTCTTGAGTTCACTGTTCTTGGATGACAGCGAAGTTTGGAGCTCCGCCAAGGTGTGGGCACTTTTCTGCCCTGAGTCTTTGAGAGCAGTGATCTCCTTGTCTTTGGCGGCAAGATCTTCTTTAAGTTCTTTCACCATAGATTCCAAGGTCGTCTTCGCGGTGTCTGTGGCATTGACGGCATCGAGAGCATCTTTGAGCTTTCCAGCATGCTCAGTAGCCTGGGCTTGGACGGCTTCTTTGTGTTTCTGCTCCAGCTCCTCGGTGAGTTTGGTCAGGAGGGCCTGGATTTCTTCATCCTTAGCACTGAGAGCAGCAGCAAGAGCCTCTTCCCTGGCGGCAAGCTCTTCTTCATGGGAGTCAAGATTGACTTTGTGCTGAGTGAGCTCGCTGGCAGTCACCGCAGCCTTCTTGGTAGCTTCAGCTTGAGCCATCTCGGCCATAGCCTTCTCCAAGATGATGGCCTCCCTCTCCGCGGCAAGCTGGACTTGCCGGTTCTTCATGTGTTGCACACTCTCGGTGTACCAGGTTTCCGTCTCATCCACCCACTGCAAGAATTCTTGCTTTGCTATGTCCAATTTCTTGGCGCGGCGGTCGAGCCTTTCCCATCGCTGCTGAAGCGCTTCTGGACTTCTTTGAAGCTGCTCTCCATTAATTGTAAGAAATAGTAATCAGCGGCGTTATCATTGCAGTCCCGCTCCTCTTCAGTGGTTAAGCAGGGAGGAAATACAAGTTCATCATCCACTTCTTCAGTGGCATGTTCTCCGGCACCAGATGTGTTGGGAATGTCCTCTCTTCTCCGCGGGCTTGAGAGTTGTAAAGATTTGCCTGCCGGAGGAGCCTTAGGCGCAACAGATCAAGAAAAGTAAGGAGTATGGAAGGAAAGCTGCGGGCTTACTCCTCTTCTTCCTCTTCGTCAAGACGAGACATGTCCCAGTAAGCTTGGCTCCTTGGGATGGAAATGTGTGCAGAACAAGGAGGTGCCTCGGCATGTTCTGAGACTGGCGGGGGTTGTACTTCAATGACCTCCTTGATGCGGAGCATCCTACGGTCATCCCCATGGACCCACCTACGTCTCCCCAAGTACCAAGAGGACCGATGACACGAGCACGTGCAAGAGCTCTCGAAACCGAGGTGACATCTCTCCTTAGTGAACTTCCCTTCGACTCGAGTGAGACATGGCTACTACCTCAAACGGAGACACTTTGCATACTTAGGTACAAAGGAATCGGCCAAGGAGAAGGAATGGAGCAAGATGGACACCAAGGACTTGGAAATGACTGTGCCCAGCCCAGGAACACCGGTACAACCGCCCCACTACCGGTCAACAACCGGTCCACCGGTTTAACCGCTCCACTACCGCCCAAGTACCGGTCAACCTTCTGTATTCGAGCGGAGCAAGGCTGGTACCAGCCCGGTTATTCCCCCAGCGCCAGCCAGCCCGGTACAACCGGTCCCCCAAGGGGTACAACTGGTCCTCCCTTCTGCGAACACCTTCAGGAACCGGTGCCTGAGCCCCAGCGGTACAACCGCCCGCAAGTCTGGTACAACCGGTCAGCCTGCGCGCTGTGAAAGGGCAACAACCCATGTATCCCTCCAGTTTCCCCCTTGGACTATAAATACTGGTCTCCTAGCTCCGAATTAGGGTTAGCAAAGTAGATAGCGCTTTGAGATTAGAGCTTTGCTCATCTGTACCTCTCCCATGGAGATCAAGACCTCCATGAGACCCATGTGAGAAGATCCTCTACGGATTCAAGACCTCGACTCCTTCACGGATCGGGACGAACTAGCTACCGTCTATCCTCCTTTGTTGGATTTGGACCTTTGTATCGCTCTATGTGTATGTGGATCTAGTGCATGTGTGATTTGGATTGTGTCATTTGAGTGTTCTTCTTGGATTTGCTGCTTTTCCCCCTCCTAAAGTGTGAAAAGATAGTCATCTAGGGTTCCACCCTACATCATCTTGGATCAGAGCCACGTTGATTCACACTTTGGAGTTCTTCCCCTCCACTTTCTAGCCCCAATTTTGTTGTTTTTGCCCAATTTCGAAAATTCCCCACAAAAATAGCCATACCAAAAAATTTGTGATTTGTTGGTTTGATGATGTTTTGTTGATTTTGATCCATGGATTTGCTGTGTTTCAAGTGGATCTAGCTTTTCCCCACCTCCCACACCACGAAATTCCCCAAAAAATTTCGTTTCCCCACCAATTTCCCATTTACAGCTCGTGTTCTTCCGCCAGATTTGAAATCTGGAAATTTTCCCGTGTTTACCGGTTGTACCGCCCAACTACCGGTGAACTACCGGTCGACCGGTACAACCGCCCAACAACCGCCTCGCCTGACGACTTCCACAACATCGACACTTTCTACGAGAAGGGCATCTTCCACAACGGTGCAGCGGCATCTTCGCCAACGTACTGAAGACCGTGCACTCCCCTTCTTCGACATCAACAACGACCGTCTCACCTTCGTGACACCACAACCGTAAGCAAGGACGGTAACATCGACGACAACTTGTTCATTTCCTTGCCATTGCATTGATAACCCCAAGCCCATCTTTTGCGTCGCTTTCCTACGAGACTAGCCATTTGAGTATTGCCGGCAATGCTACTTGTGCACTTTAGTGATACCGAGCCACATAGCTACCATCGCGTGCATACATACTCATATCATCTCTTGTGCCAAAAATTTGTTCCCGCATATACATCATTGCTATCATCGTAAGAGAATTTCCAATAAGTGGCCAAAGGAAAATATCGAAAGAAAGAGAAGCTTTTAAGCAAAGAGAAAAGAGTAACAACAAGCTTGTACGCAATAGCCATAGCATCGCCACATTACATATCATTGATCATCTTGGATCATCGTGACCGAGTTCACCGGGAATCATAGATACATAGCATAAGTGAGATAGGAAGCGTTACGTTTTGCCTCTTATAGGTTGTGCACAAGTTCGTATCCGCCTATTGAGCAATCACGCTAGCGTCTCTCTAGTGTTGTGCAACATGAGCGTTTTCCGTGGATTCCACATTTTGAGCTCATTCCTTGGTTGCACGACCTCATTTATCTATCCGTGTGTGTGTTTCCGTGTACTCCTTATATTGCTATTGGTCTACTTGTTTTCACGTGCGAACTTGTGAATCTTTTTCAACATTATTGATATCTTGCTAACAATTGCAGAATTTTTTGCCACCATCTTAACCAAACTCCTCCAAAAGCTTTACTTGTGTAGGTGTGAGATTGACACCGGTACCAATTGCACTATTTCCATAATACCATATTGGGTGATCATTGATCCACCTTCAACATTGGATAAGGTACATTGGTCTAGTTCGTTTCTTTCTTCCACTAACACTTGTTTCAGAATCAAGGATAGGCCGAGCACTTCTATCAACCCCCTCTTCGATGAGCAAGAAGAAGCACCGAACGACTACGTCACCAAGGTTCACCTCTTTGGCGTCCAACGAGCATTACATCAAGAGAGCGAAGCATTGGGCGAACGCATCGAACAACTCGCCTCCGACTTTCGACAAACCCTTGATGACAAGCTATCTTCGCAAATGGACGAGTTCCGGACCATGATGCTCAACCGTGATTCTTCCACTTCGTCGTCATCAAGATCAAGACGGAACCATTCGAGCCGACACTCTTCGGACACTTCTTCGGATGCAAGTCTTCCACGAGCATCCTCTCATCGTCCTCAAGCACATGACGACCGACAAGCTTCAAGAAACCCATTCCATGGCAATGGTTTGCAAGACCGCATTCGAGAGCGCGAACGACAACAACGACAAGCACAAGCCAATGGGAACCAAGATCAAGTTCCACAACGCCAACGTCAAGTGCACCAAGACGACGACGCCCTACACCAAGAACGACAACGTCATGAGGAGAATGCGCTTGAAGCTCAACGGGCCCTACGAGAATCAACTCGCAACGTCGCCGAACGCAACCGCCGCGTGCGCGAAAAAGAAGAAGCCGCACGACTTGAGGAGCGCCAAGAGATGCGGAACCGTGCACGAATCCCAAGGCTACCACGTCAAGTCAATCAAGATGAACACGACGAAGATGAGCTAGAAGATCAACCTCCACGGCTCGAGCGTCATCGCAACCGCCGCCAACGCAATGAGGAGCGCTACGGCAAGCTCAAGTTCACCATGCCTAAATTCTCCGGTGGAAATGATCCCGAAGAATACCTTTCATGGGCGTTGAAGGTCGACAAGATATTCTGTCTTCACAACTACGACGAGGCAAAGAAGATTGCCATGGCATCTCTCGAGTTCCAAGATTATGTTCTCATTTGGTGGGAGCAAGTGATCGAACGGCGCCAAGAGAGAAGCGAACCACCCATCTCAACTTGGGATCAAATGAAGGATGTCATGCGAGCTCGTTTTGTGCCCACACACTATAGCCGCGACCTCTTCAAGAAACTACAACTCCTCAAGCAAGGCACCAAGTCAGTTGAAGCGTACTACCAAGAGATGGAAATTGCAATGATACGAGCCAACGTCAAGGAAGATGATGAACAAACAATGGCGCGTTTCTTGAATGGCCTCAACTATCCAATCAAGAAAATTGCGGACTTCCAACCGTACTCCAACCTCCTCGAGCTAGTGCACCAAGCAACCAAAGCGGAGCGACAAGTACAAGAAGACTACAAGTACTCCAAGTACTCTTCCAAGACCTACGGTTCCTACACTCAAGCTTCAACGACTTCCACAACTCCTTCCACGGCTCGAGCTACACTAAGTACCGGTGACAAGTCAAGCTCCAAGCAACAAACGACATCTTCGAGTCGTCTTCCTCCTACTACAAGCAACTCCAAGCCAAGAGCTTCCTCATCAACAACTCCTTCGGATGCCACCGACAAAACAAGTGACATCAAGTGCTTTACGTGCAAAGGACGAGGCCACAAGTCCTTCGAGTGCCCAACAAGACGCACGATGATCATGAACGCCGACGGCACCTACGATTCTGAGCGAAGATGAAATGCCAGCCATCGAGCAAGTGGCCATGCACCGCCAAGTGAATGAAGAAGAAGATGATCAAGTGTTTTGCGACAATGATTCGAGTCCCGCTCTTGTTGTCTCCAAGGTCTTGACACTTCAACAACATCAAGATGAAGACCAGCGTTGCCACATCTTCCATACCAAAGCGGGAATTCAAGGACGTTCCGTCAAGGTCATCATCGACGGCGGAAGTTGCCACAACTTGGCAAGTGATGAGTTATGTTACAAGCTCCAATTGGTCAAGAAGAAGCACCCTCGCCCCTACAAGGTCCAATGGCTTAGTGACTCCGGCACCATTCAAGTGGAGCACACCGTCCACGTCTCCTTCAAGATCGGCGCCTACGAAGATACATTGGAGTTTGATGTGGTTCCTATGTCCGTATGCCATCTACTACTCGGACGACCGTGGCAATTCGACCGAGGTGTCACACACAATGGACGGACCAATCAATATAGTTTCAAGATGAAGGGCAAGGAGTTCATACTTCGACCAATGACACCAAGTCAAGTCATCGCGAACAAGCAAGCATCGACCCATTGTGGAGAGAAAAGTGAGCGAGTGACCCACCAAAAAGAGAGTGAGAGCCACAAGCCAAACATGAGTGACTCCACGATGCGTGACAAAAGAGATCTAGTTCTTTTAGCCACCAAAAGAGATTTGAGGGATGTGAGTGAGAGCCCATCAAGTGTTCTTCACTTTGTGCTTGTGTGCAAAGATGAAGTGGTGCGGACTAATACTTCACAACATCTTCCTTTGGTATTGTCTCATTTATTGCAGCAATTCGCGGACGTGTTTCCCGATGAGCTACCTCCCGGACTTCCTCCACTTCGCGGAATCGAACACCGCATCGACCTCATCCCCGGCGCACCACTACCGAACAAGGCACCATGCCGCGTCAACCCCGAAGAAACCAAAGAAATCCAAAGGCAAGTGCAACATCTCATGGAGAATGGGTATGTACGCGAAAGCTTGAGCCCTTGTGCCGTTCCGGTCATTCTCGTGCCTAAGAAAGATGGTTCCTATCGCATGTGTTCCGATTGCCGTCCTATCAATGCTATCACCGTTAGATATCGCCATCCCATTCCACGCCTAGATGACATGCTTGATGAACTTAGTGGAGCCACAATTTTCTCTAAAATTGATCTTAAAAGTGGCTATTATCAAATTCGCATGCAAGAAGGTGATGAATGGAAAACCGCTTTCAAAACCAAATTTGGCTTGTATGAATGGTTAGTCATGCCTATGGGTTTATCCCAAGCACCTAGCACTTTTATGCGTGTGATGCACTATGTTCTTCGCAAATTAATTGGCATTTGTGTTGTGGTTTACTTTGATGACATCCTTGTGTTTAGTGGAACTCTTGAAGATCATGTCAAACACCTTAGAGAGGTATTGCAAATTCTTAGAGACGAGCGACTTTATGCTAACATGGAAAAATGCACTTTTGGTGTTGATAAGCTTGTCTTCTTGGGTTTTGTTGTTTCCTCTAAGAGTGTTCATGTTGATGAAACTAAAATTGATGATATTAAGAATTGGCCACAACCAACCAATTTGCTTCAAGTGCGTAGTTTCCTTGGCTTAGCCGGCTTTTACCGTCGCTTTGTGAAGGATTTTAGCACTATTGCATCACCATTGCACGCATTGAGTAAGAAGAATGCACCATTTGTTTGGGGTCCATCTCAAGATGCCGCATTTAATGAGCTTAAAACCTTGCTTACACATGCTCTATTGCTTGCATTACCCAACTTTGATAAAACTTTTGAAGTGCATTGTGACACTAGTGGTAATGGCATTGGTGGTGTGTTAATGCAAGAGAAACGACCCATTGCATATTTTAGTGAGAAGCTCTCCGGTGCGCAACTTAACTACCCCATCTATGACAAAGAGTTATATGCTTTAGTGAGAGTCTTGCATGTGTGGGAACATTATCTCCGTCCACGTGAATTTGTCATCCATACGGATCATGAAACGCTTAAGTACCTTAAGGGCCAAACAAAATTGAATAAGCGTCATGCTAAATGGAGTGAGTTCATTGAGTCATTTCCTTATGTTATCAAGTATATCAAAGGTAAGGAAAATGTTGTGGCGGACGCTCTTTCCCGCAAGTGCATGTTGGTTACCAAATTTGAGTTGAATGTTATTGGCTTTGAGCACATTAAAGACTTGTATGAGCATGATTCATCATTTGCAACTCCTTATGCCAAATGTTTACCTCATAAAACTTGGGAGCAATATTACCTGAAAGATGGTTATCGTATGCGAGCTAACAAACTTTGTATTCCCGAGTCTTCTCTTCGTTTGCTACTTTTGCAAGAAGCTCATGGTGGAGGACTCATGGGACATTTTGGACGTGACAAGACATTCGCTACGCTCTCCAAGAACTACTTTTGGCCCAAGATGTTTCGAGACGTCTCACGCTACACCAACCGGTGCTCTACATGCCGCAAAGCTAAGTCCAAAGCTCAATCTCATGGTTTATATATGCCACTTCCTATTCCATATCACCCATGGGAAGATATTAGCATGGATTTCGTGCTTGGTTTGCCTCGAACTCAAAACGGCAAAGATTCCGTATTTGTTGTTGTGGACCGTTTCTCTAAGATGGCACATTTCATTCCTTGCAACAAGATAGACGATGCTTCACATGTTGCAACTCTCTTTTGTAGGGAAATCTTGCGTTTGCATGGAGTGCCAAAGACGATTGTGTCGGACCGAGACGTCAAGTTCCTTAGCTACTTTTGGAAGACACTATGCGCCAAGCTCGGAATCAAGCTCCTATTCTCATCGGCATATCACCCTCAGATCGACGGCCAAACGGAGGTCACGAACCAGACTCTTTCCACACTTCTTCGCGTGTTGATCAAGAAGAACATAAGGGAGTGGGAGGAATGCTTACCCATCGCCGAGTTCGCCTACAATTGAGCAAGACACTCTACTACCGGCAAGTCCCCCTTCGAGGTCGTCTACGGTTTCAACCCTTTGTCCCCATTGGACATCTTACCGCTACTGCTACAAGGGCAAACCGACATGGACGCGAGTCCACGCGCAAGTTTCCTCAAGAAGATGCATGAAGATACAAGGCACACGATCGAGCGCCAAGTACACCGCCTCGCGACCAAGGTCAACATCAACAAGCACCCCATGGTGTTCAACCCCGGTGATCTTGTATGGGTACACCTTCGCAAAGACCACTTCCCCAACGAGCGCAAGTCCAAGCTACTACCTCGAGCCGATGGACCATTCAAGGTGCTAGCACGCTACAACGACAATGCATACAAGATCGACATCCCTCGTGACAAGTACAACGTGAGCAACATCTTCAACGTCAAGCATTTATCTCCCTTCCATGGTGATGAGAATTCCGATCCGAGGACGGATCTTTCCCAAGGGGGGGGGAGATGATGCGGAGCATCCTACGGTCATCCCCATGGACCCACCTACGTCTCCCCAAGTACCAAGAGGACCGATGACACGAGCACGTGCAAGAGCTCTCGAAACCGAGGTGACATCTCTCCTTAGTGAACTTCCATTCGACTCGAGTGAGACATGGCTACTACCTCAAACGGAGACACTTTGCATACTTAGGTACAAAGGAATCGGCCAAGGAGAAGGAATGGAGGAAGATGGACACCAAGGACTTGGAAATGACTGTGCCCAGCCCAGGAACACCGGTACAACCGCCCCACTACCGTTCAACAACCGGTCCACCGGTTTAACCGCTCCACTACCGCCCAAGTACCGGTCAACCTTCTGTATTCGAGCGGAGCAAGGCCGGTACCAGCCCGGTTATTCCCCCAGCGCCAGCCAGCCCGGTACAACCGGTCCCCCAAGGGGTACAACCGGTCCTCCCTTCTGCGAACACCTCCAGGAACCGGTGCCTGAGCCCCAGCGGTACAACCGCCCGCAAGTCCGGTACAACCGGTCAGCCTACGCGCTGTGAAAGGACAACAACCCATGTATCCCTCCACTTTCCCCCTTGGACTATAAATACTTGTCTCCTAGCTCCGAATTAGGGTTAGCAAAGTAGATAGCTCTTTGAGATTAGAGCTTTGCTCATCCGTACCTCTCCCATGGAGATCAAGACCTCCATGAGACCCATGTGAGAAGATCCTCTACGGATTCAAGACCTCGACTCCTTCACGGATCGGGACGAACTAGCTACCGTGTATCCTCCTTTGTTGGATTTGGACCTTTGTATCCCTCTATGTGTATGTGGATCTAGTGCATGTGTGATTTGGATTGTGTCATTTGAGTGTTCTTCTTGTGTTCTTCTTGGATTTGCTCCTTTTCCCCCTCCTAAAGTGTGAAAAGATCGTCATCTAGGGTTCCACCCTACATCACTCCTCCTCTTCTGCAACTGGTGGAACTTGTTGCCGCGAAGCTTGTTGCCGCGAAGGTTGGCACTGGGAAGCTTATGGCCGGGATGCCTGTTGCCTAGAAGCTGGTTGTCGAGGAGCCGCAGTGCTTGATTCCGCACTGACAAGGCCTCCAGCTTGCTTCCGTTTCTTGTCGGCAGGTTTCTTGGAAATCTTCGGTGCCACAACCGCTCTTTTGGCAACTGGAGAAGTAGGGGGCTGCTCTTTTGGATCCGCCTCCTCTGTTTCTTCGTCCTCAGCGTCGCCCTCCTTCTCGGGGTCGCTGTCAGCTGCACGAGAACCTCCGGCAAGCCTCGCAGCCTCTGCCCTCTTAGCAATAAGCTCCAGTTCATGATCTTTGGTAGGATGAATCAAGTCATCCTCCTTCCTACTGGGCGTTTCTGCCAAGTTGTTGAACCATTCGTTCACAACTGTTTCGGTAGGCTGTTGCCAGTTACCCGCAACGCCTTGGGCATTGCATGTCGGCATCATCGCCAAGATGAAATCCCTGGCGGTGTTGTTGCAGAGAGGAATCACCATCTCTGGCAAGGTGCGGTTGCAGCCCTTGTTGAAGAGCTTGCATATGAGCCAGTTGTGCTCTATCACCATCAAGTTATTGGGCAGTCCAGGATACATCGGCATCGTGTCAGCTATGTTCTAGTACTCCCAAGCTTGCCGGCTCCTCATCTACAATGGAGCTATCCGGCGCCAGAGGAAATCGGCCCCAACCATTTCTATGGTCAAGCTGGCAGCTTTCAGGCTCAAAATTCGTTCCAGGGCAATTCTGAGCTTGACGTCATGGGGCCCCAAATCTAACCAGTGGGGGTCTCTCTGGATCTTCTCGGTTCGGGGGACGCAATAGTCCGGGAAGTTTTCCTGTTTGATCCAGCACCACTCACCTCTCCATTCAAACCACTTCTTATGGAGCTTGCCGTCAAGGTACTCCTTTGCTCTGGTCCTTGAGATCCAGGTCACACTACCGGAAAGGGCGTCTCCTTCAACTCGAGGCATATAGAAGTGGTGGAACAGGGTGATGTTGGGCACTACCCCCACAAAATTTTGACAAAGATAGGCGAAAACGAACATGCAGGTCAGGACATTTGGAGAAAAAATCCAAGAGCCGGAACCCATATGCCTGCATCACCTCGTCGAAGAAATCCGAAAAATGGGGGACCAGCTTGTAGTACAGATAAGCAGCGAAGAACAGATACTTATCGTCTGTGGCAGGGTAGGTCGCAGGCAGCACCTCCATGGCCTCATGGTCCTTGGTCTTCCTCCCCCACATGTATGAGTACTTGTTCGTGAGGTCTTCGACCTTCAGCGTCAGGATAAAGACGACGTTCTCCCGCCGCATCGCCACCACAGCCTCTTTCTTCTTCTCTGCCTCCGCGTTGGACTTGGGCTTTGGAGGCATGGTGGCTAAGAAGAAGGAGATCTGGTGAAAAGGTGAAGGCGGGGCAGCACTGGAGCTTGCGTCAGCGCCAGAAAGAAGAATGCGACAACAGCAATGGAGGAGGAAGAAGGAGAAAGGGGGTAAATTGAGCACCGCACCCGCAGATTCCCTTTTATGGGGAAAGCGCGGGGGCTGGTTCTTTACCGCTCGACGTGGCTGCGCTTTTCTGGGCGCACGCCTCCGTTTGTCGTTTTGTTCCACCACTCCCACGACTCCGCATTTAATGCAAAGGCAAGCAATCGTGGGCGTGTGCAGTGAAAAGCAATTACATCGACAGTAATTTCCTGCCACGCGTGCGTCAGTGCATTTAATGGGCCTAGCCCAAACGATGCTTCGGGCGCATGTCTGGCCCATGCCCGGGGGCTCCTGTCGGCGTAATGAACATGGGCTGTTCATACCCCTAACTACGCACAGATAGTTGCAGCCTCCTCGCTGGGAAGGGCTTGGTGGAAGATGAATCCACTACAAGAAGAGCACTAAACATGGTAGGTAACACTACGAAGAAGACCTCGAGGCAAGTGATTGAGAAGTACTGTAGATCAAGATCCAGTTCCTGAGAAAGCTGTCTTGCACGCTGCCGGCGAGGTCAAGACCGACAAGCTCATGACCGACAAGCATCAAGGCAGCAAGCTCCCTCCACCGCCTCGCTGCACCTACCTGTCAAGCTCTTGCCGACAGGTGGCAAGCGCGCAGGTGGTTATGTGAAGCCTATCGGGGGACGTGGCGATCCACCGCCTGAGGAGTGACGAAAATACTTCACCTATTTTTATGTTATGCCTAAATGCAGGATGGACGAACACTTGTATGAACCACGTGTGATGACAAAAGAAGAGGAAATGGTTGGGTGCTATTCAAGAGGTCCTCTAATGTCAAAGGAAACAATTAGGTGCTATTCAACAAGTTCTCTCACGTCACTTTTTGGCCAAGAGAAGATAGAGTCCAAGTCTCTCACGTTCTGGACTCAGATTCGGACTGCACAGACATACCTGTACCAAAACGGCAATAACTTTTTCATCCGGACTCCGAATTGGGTGATTCTTTTTTTGCTGAAAAGTAGATTTTATCTGCGTTCCGTACCAATTGGAATCACCTTCAAATTCGTCCGTAGCGTGGAGATATTGATGAAACAATATGACGTTGCACCAGAATCCGAATCAAACTACAAGTCCAAAGGTGTTGCATCACCTCCACTTGGGCCCATAGGCCTTGTACGACCTAGGGTTAGTTTTAGGCTGCCTTGGGACGTCCTCCCACCTCCTTGGCCGCCACCCCTTGCTCCTATATAAGTAGATCAATCTAGTAGCTTTTCCTTTGGGTTTTGTTTAGTTAAAAGTTAGCCATTGCAACTTTGTGTACTTCGTTTGTGTCCAACGACCAGACCAAGACCGCTTTCGGAACCCCACCATTATCAATACTTCATCTATATTCGCAATATTCAGATTGCATTATCATATTCTTGCTTGTTCTTCGATTGCTTGCAGGAATAGACCTTCGTGGTCAGGTTGATCGTGCTCCGGCGTGGTCAATAACCTCTTGGAGATTGGTTTAGCGATTGCTAAGGCGCAACGTCGTGCACGTTCGAAGTCGGATCGTCAAAGTCGTCTCCACCAAATCGATAGTTATCATCTCATCGAAAGATCGGAACCCTCGCCTCTATTACCTGCCATGGTTAGTTTTGCAAAAGCCCTATAGTACTAGAAGCATATATGTGGGTAACAACTCAAGCTCACCTCACTTACCAACCGAAGCTCATGTAACTTCCAAGTGAGAGCAGAATCGTGCTCAACCGTGGTGCCGGTGGTTGGTATACAAAGAGTGATGAATCAAGCGAATACAAGTTGGTGGCATATGCGGGGCTGTTTGGTGGGGCTTGGGTGGGGTATATATGTAGCAAAAGATGTACTAATCTGCAATCTAGATATTGTTGAACCAAGTAATCATCCACACAAGATTCTAATGCCCTTAGTTGCTGAAGGAGATATAAGTGAGGTACATGCAACTCATACCAACGAATCAGGTTTGCTAGAAAGCAAGGATTGAAGATGTTGCACACTTGACAAGTTTCAGCTCATAATACAAACAGGAATTTCTCAAGATATAAGTGAAGAACAGTCCCAAATTTCTCTCTTTTGCTTCTTGCACACACTTTCTTTCTTTGGGCAGATCTCTTTTTTTTGCCTCTTTTTTTTTTGCTTTTTTTTGACAAACTTCAACAAGGGACTTGGATCTGAACACACACTTTGGGGCATCCACGAAAATTACAATGGATGAGCTCAAACAACAAGAACATGCAGCTGAAACTTTGGCAGAAAACACACACGAACTGATCTGATTTTTCTGGCTGGAAAACACGGTGGGAATCAGATCAAACAAGGATGGATGGAAAGTACACGGTGTGGGCTTTCCAAAATGCACAAAAACAACCAAAACGGACTCCGGATGACAAAGATACACAATATTTGGTGGAGGATGCAGATCTGAAATCTGTGGACAAAAACAAACACAAACACACAAGAATGGATGGGGGAAACTCAGCAACTAAAAACAAAAGATCTAGTGGACAAGAACTTGATAAAACTCACCAAATGACAGATTAAAGGCTGCAAAGGGCTTGGTAAAGGTATATTTTTTTGTGGGGCTATTTTCTGGACTTTAGGATGAACAACAACATGAACTAAACTAGGGATACAAGATCCTACCGTGTCAACCGAAGCTCTGATGCCAAGATGATACGGGGTTGCCCGATCTTCACGGAGGATCTTCTTGACGAACGAATCAACGCCACCTGAAGGGTACGAAGGAAACCCTCGATCCCAACCAACAACGCTGTCAGATAATGGATAACTAGTGCAACCTGACGAAACCGAAGCTAGCTACTGCATATGCAACAACCAGCAACAAGTATTCGCCCAACCACACTCTTAGGATTCCAATCCACGCAACCACGCACGAAGTTGGAAGCACGAACTGGTCGCCGCCTCAACGGCTACTATTGTAAAATCACAAAGTGAGTTCACCCTCTCACAAGGCAAGATTACAAGAGCTAAGGAGGAAGTGAACTCTCAAACAAGATTCTGGTTGCACTTAGCTAACCTATGCTGAAATCAAATTGCCAAAGAGTTGTGGCTGAAGTGAGGGAAGGGGTATTTATACTAGGAACAGCCCTCCTAGCTTAGGTGTGAAACCAGTCCAAAAGAGAGGCTCAAATTCGTGGTAACCAGCTGGTCAAGGGAGCAAACACATGGAGCCTCGCGCAGCAATTAATGCTCTGGACAGCTTGCATTGGAACTCTCATATCCTTTGACTCGGGACTCCAAATGTTGCACCGTTTGATTTTCCTGAAAGTAGACTTCAAATGCTGTCCAATTTGTACTCTCACATGTGCTGGAACCTCATATATTTGTGTTGCATGATGCAGCAAGTTCTGGGACGAAATCTGGAACTGTGCATGCAACAATAGATTGTTGAGATGGCTTGCTATTCTTCCTTGAGGTGTAATTAGTTGCCCTTGTCACCAAAACATGGTTTACATCAGAGTTGAAACTTGTTCTCTTCAAACATGTTGTATGGGCTTCAGAACTTGTTTCTTCATGAGCTGAACTTGTTTCTTCATGTGCTGAAAGTTGTTGGTTGTCCTCAACATTGTACCTGAGTAAAATCAGCACAGATGATTTAGGCAGTATAAAGTTCTCATGGATAGTTGAAGTATGATCAGCTAGGAGCGCGTTCACCTCTTGTTCTATATGTTTGGCACGGCTCCTTGTCATGGGACCCAAATAGGTCTTCTTTGTAGCAGCTTCATTTGAGAGCTGAGATTTATGATGAGGAGAAGATGACAAATGAGGTGAACCAGGGATGTCCTCATCATCCTCCCCCTCTTCAAAAGTAGTCATCCTCGACACTTGGCCCTCTCGGTTGATACATGGAGATAGACCAACAACATTGAATGTGAGGAATAGCTTGGCTCCTGAGTTCCTTCTCATCTTCACCTTTGGTTTGTGTAGATCATCATCTACATGCCTGCATAATAGTAATGATAGTAGTAGCTCCGCCTCCATTAAAATAAATAATATGGAACCCATAGTATATGTTCACCTGATCGTCAACATGGCACAATAGTAGGCGCATTCCATTAATGGTCGCCATGATGGATTTCTCAAGTGTTTGGCTGCAACTAAACAATCTTAGTTGCCCAGGATGGTCCTCATCAGCTTATGTTTGATAGTGTATCATATCATGAGATTTGGATGCACCGGCGATGTTTGGTCCAAGTCTCGAGGCGGAAACGGGTAATGCACGGTACCAAAGAGGCTAGCAAATTATGGATAGGTGGGAGTGCTTATAGTCCACAAACTCACATTAGTCATAAAGAACTCATATACTTATTGTGAAAATCTAGAAGCTCTCAAGCAAAGTACTACTCGCATTCCCCTAGGGAGGAGGTTGGTAGGAGTTAACCATCGCGCGCCCCCGATCCGGACAACACAAAGGATATCAATCAAGGATCAATTATGCTCCAACTTCCCCGCCATGCCATAACCGACATTTTAATGTGGTAGAAATCACAAACCTTAACACCGATATTTTTACTAACCAATGCTTATCAACTAGTAAACCTTCATATTATAACTTCAATATCGTTAATCAAATGCATCATATTCAGTGATCTACATGAAAGTTTTTATTATACCACTCTTGTATACCTATCAATTTTGGACTAAACATATAACTCATGCAAATTACCACTACCTATTCAACTCTCAAAATGATATAAGTGAAGCATGAGAGTGCAATTGATTTCTATAAAATATATGTATCGCCGTGCTCTAAAGATATAAGTGAAGAACATGAGCAATTGCCTCAACTCGAAAGATATAAGTGAAGTTCAATGAGCATTCTATAAATTGTGATGTATGTGTGTCTCTCATAATTGGTGTGATCAGGAAACATTGATTCTGGAAACAAGCAAAAAAAACATGACGCTCCAAGCAAAACACATATCATGTGATGAATAAAAATATATCTCCGAGTGATATTACCGATGGATTGGAGACGAAAGAGGGGATACCTTCCGGGGCAGCCCCAAGCTTAGATGCTTGGAACTTCCTTGAATATTACCTTGGGGTGTCTTGGGCGTCCCCAAGCTTATGTCTTGCTGCTCCTTATTCTTTCATCCATCGTCATCTCACCCAAAACATGGAAACTTCAATGACATAAAAATCAACAAAACCTCGTGAGATCCATTAGTATAATACAATAATCATTAACTAAGGTACTGTCATAAATAGATTCATAATTGCTGTTGCATAATACCTACTATATTCTATCATATCCATGACTTATACCCCCCGATACAATCCATAGAAACATCAAAACAAGCACACTATGCAACAAAAACATAATCTGTCTAGAATAGAACAATACGTAATGGTGGAATTTTTAGTCATACTTCTATAAATCCAAAAATTCTAAAAATTAGGAAAACGTAAACAATTTGTAATCCAATACTACGTAAAAATTTCAGCAATTGATCACTCTCCAGTACACAATGATAATTCAAATACTGGACACAAAAGTTTCTGTTTTTGCACAGGATCAAATCAACTATCATCCAAATCACCCTAAAGACTTTACATGGCACAAAAAAAAAGATACAAACATAATCATTACAGTAGCAATAATCATGTTGACACACAAAAATAAAATATAAATAAAAAGCATAACTATTGTCCCAACAATCGCTATTGTTTAATGGTCCTAGCTAGGCATAATGCATAGTATCACGTTTTATCATCCTTCAAAGCAATGCCATATGTGACTCTCATTATAGGTTCGTAAGGAGGTTTAATTCTCTTTCTTGGTAAATGTTCCATTCCTTTCTTTAATGGAAATTGGAACCATATATCACCTTCTTTCATATCAATTATTGCACCTATGATTCTCAAAAACGGTCTACCAACTATAATGGGATAAGACGGATTACATTCAATATCAAGCACAATAAAGTCCACGGGTACATAATTCCTATTAGCAAGTATGAGCACATCATTAATTCTACCCGTAGGATTTTTAATTGTGGAATCCACTAAGTGCAAGTTTAGGGAACATTCATCCATATTTGTGAAACCTAGAACATCATATAAACCTTTTGGCATAGTAGAAACGCTAGCTCCTAGATCAAACAAGCATTACACTCATAATCTTTAATTTTAACTTTAATTGTAGGTTCCCGTTCATCATGCAACTTTCTTGGTATAGAGACTTCTAGTTCAAGTTTCTCTTCATGAGCTTTAATAAGAGCTTCTATGATATGTTTAGTAAAAAGCTTTGTTTTGTTCATAAGCATTAGGTGAATTAATCATGGATTGTAACTAGGAAATACATTTAGTGGGCACATCACTATCTAAAGTTTTAACCTCTTCAAAACTTTTTTGTCCTTTTTAGCATTATGATCATCACCCTCCAAATTATCGGGATACCTCTTAATTAAAGTTGACTCATCTCCAGTCCCTTTATCATCAAGTTTCATATTAGTAAACCGGATGCAAACTGTCGAAGTATGACAATCTATGGGACCAGCGAGGTCCCTTTGTGGTTTGGCTGTGGGGAACGCGGCACAAAAAGAGCAGATCCAGCAGGCAAACACACAAAGATTTTACCCAGGTTCAGGCCGCTGTGAATCATAAAACCCTACTCCTGCTTTGGTGGAATTATATGTGGAAATGCCCAAGTTACTAGAGAGAGCTACCTTGCCGGCAAGGAGCTCGGGAGGTGCTGCTACGTAGTCTAAATGGGCAGAGTGCTGACCTTTGTAAAGGTTGCCATGGGCCTCCTTTTATAGATGAAAGGGGCTACCACAGTGGCAAAATGGTAAATACATGATGAAATGATAACAAAAGTGCTATCATACCTAGCATAGATGGATTAGGACAAAAGCATTAAATGCCCCATTAGGTGTCACACTAAGGAGGGATGCCGGCAAGGTAGCCCAGCTCCACCTGTACCGCTCGCCCAGCTACCTTCTATTTATTCACCACGCCCTCTGGACGTGTGGCAATAAAGTTGCTTCTTCAGCGACGGGCCGCCACATGTCCCGACAAGCTCTACCAACCTGCCTGCCCGCTCGACACCTGTCGGCAAGTTCCTGACAGCTGCCATGGTGGAGCGGTGGGATGGAGCTTGTCGGTCTTGAGGTCTTCGGCCTGAAGCTTGCCGGCTCACAGCTTGCCAGCTACTTAAATATTGTTCCTCAGCACTTCTTCAGTACTTCTCGATGACCTGCCTGGAGGTCTTCGTCATGGTCTTGATTACCAAGTCTTGAGTTTATTGGAAAGGCTATCCTCTGGCAAGCCCTTGCTGTCAGGAAGGCTGCAACTTGTCTGTGCATCGTCAGGGTATGAACACCCATGTTCAATACACCGATAGGAGCCCCTGGGCCTGGGCCACACACGCGTGCTAGGCGTTGTTGGGCTAGGCCCATAACAATGCACAGACACACATGGCAGAGGATAACTTTCGTCATGATTACCTTTACTGCACGCCCACGATGGCATATTAAATGCAAACGTGGGAGAGGTGGAGTGAAATGGTAACTTGCGGTCGTGCATTTGTAAAAGCGCGACCACGTCGAGCAACGAAGAGCCAGCCCACACGCCTTCCCCATAAAAGGGAATCTACGGGTGCGGTGCTTGATTCACCACTTCATTCGCTTGCAATCCATCTCCCAGCGCCCATCTTCTTCTTCCTCTATGCACAAGAACAAAACTCTCCGTCGCCGCACCGCCGCGCCTGCACATTCCATCAAATCCCCCCTCCTCCTAGTCGCCATGGCTCTGAAGAAGGCCGACCCAGAGGCGGAGAAGAGGAAAGCTGCTGTCGCCAAGCAGTGGAGGGAGATCGTCGTCTTCCATCCAACGCTGAAGGTTGATGAACTCACACGGCGATATTCGTACGTGTGGGCGAGGAGCACCAAGGATCATCCAAACCACAGAGGTACTGCCAGCGGATCTTCCCCAAACAGCCGATAAATATCGATTCTTTGCTGGGTATTTTTACTGCGGGCTGTGTCCCCCTTTGTTGGATTTCTTCAATGAGATCATGTGTCATATGGATTTAGACTTCTTGATTTTGCTCCGAACACCATCACTTGCATGTCTGTTTTTGCTCATCTTTGCGAAAACTTTGTGGGGATTGTGCCCAATGTGCCCCTTTTCCGTCATTTCTTCATCCCCCGGATTGAGAGAGGCGAGGCCCTCTCCGGCAGTGTTACTTGGATTCCAAGGACGGGATTGAAGAGGCACTATCTTGACGGCGGGCTTCACATCAAGTGGCCTGAATGGTGTTGGATCAAGAAGGATAACTTCCCGACATACTGCACTCTCAGAAACGAGAAGATCCAATGGAACCAACACTAGAGTGATGTGGGCCCCAATGACAACAAGCTCGGCCTTGCCCTTGATAGAATCTTGATGCTCAAAGGCACCGAGCTGACCATTAAAATGGTTGGAGCAGACTTCCTTCGCCGCCGGATCACTCCCTTACAACATAGAGGAGGCCGACGAGCTTGGGAGTACAAAACCCAGCCGACACGATGCGGCTGCACCCAGGTCTCCACAACAACTTGACGGTGATGGAGCACTACTGCCTTATCTGCCAGCTATTCAACAAGGGCTGCCAATTTTCTTTGCCAGCAACGGTGATCCCACTGTGCAACAACAACGCTAGGGATTCTATTCTGGCAATGATGCTGGCATGCAACGCCAAGGGTGTTGAGGGTCACTGGAAGGTGCCCGATAAGGCTGAGGTGGATGCATGGTTCACCAACTTGACAAAGACGCCAACTAGAGAGGAGAACGACATGATCTACCCCACCAAGGATGGTGAGTTGGATTTCATTACCATGAGGGCAGAAGAGATGAAAAAGGCGGCACGCTCCAAGGCAGTTGTTGAGGATGCTGAGGTGGAAGAACACGCCGAAGAACATGAGGAAGAAGAGGAACATGCTGAAGAGCGTGGAGGAGGAGAAGAACATGCCGAGGAGCATGTAGAGGAGGAAGAAGAGGAGGAAGAGCCCCCTGCTCCTCCTGCTCGAACAAGGGCCACCACTTCGAAGATGCCAGCCAGGAAGAAGGCGACACGCACCTAGCCGGCAAGCGATGAACTTGTCGGCATGGAAGCTACTATCAGGGTTCCCCGGCAGCAAGCTGCCCGGCAACAAACTTCCCGGTGCCAAACTTCTCAATAGCAACCGCCTCGGCGTCCATCTTCCCGGCAGCCGGTTCCATCAACCATGGAAGAAACCGGAGCTTCACAGCCCCCAGCTTCTTCATCGACGAAGCGCGCCAGAACACCACCCCCACCTCCTGCGACTTTCGGTGCTGAAACCACGGCTTATTGGGATCTATCCAACCTCAGCGACCGCGAAGAAGAGGAGTGAGTACTTCAACCTTTCTTCATCCATTCTTGATTTCTTGCCGCTGTTGTTGCTGCTCTTTAACTATTGTTTGTCTTGATCTAGTAGTGAAGAAGCACCCTTGGAGCCTAGGCCTCAGAAGAAGGCAAGGACCGCCGAGGAGGACGAGCCGACAAGGAGCACTGACCAAGGCACAACATCTCCGGATGTTGTTATGACCAGCCCCCGGCGAGAAGAACCCACTCAAAGCCACCCGGCAAGCACCACTGCCGCTGATCCCATTGCTAAAGCTAACAAGGAAGTGGAGGGAGAGCATCACAAAGATGAGCGCCAAGGAACTGAGCTCTTGGTGATGGCCTCAACAACCACCGTTCTACAGAGCAGCTCAGTGGAAAGGATCCTCACTGATGAGCCTGTCCGCAATGAGGACATGCCGGCAAGTGGTGTTGCCGGCAGCCAAGCGACAGCAACAGACGTTGCCGGAGAGGAAACAATTTCCTCTCAACAGACCAACACAGGTAATCCACTTTCCTTAAGCACTTTTCTTCCTTTGCGAGTGTTCTTCTTTTTTGTCTTCTTGACCTTGAATCTTGATCTTTATTTCTATCCTTCCTTCCATCTTCACAGAACGCAAAGAACGCCAGACTACTTATGGATATCTTTGTTGTAGAGGGGATCGCAAAGAACGCCGCAGAAGAGGCCACCAGAATTGCTGCAGAGGAGGCCGCCAAGGCGATCGCAGATGAAGCCGCCAAGGCCACTGGTGGCACTTTTGCCCCAGGAGCACCATGCGCTGGCGAGGATGTGGGTATGGGAGCGGCCGACAACATAGTGCCAGCTACTAGCGACCATCCATCAACATCCGACGCTCCTCCGACAAGATATTTCTTGATGATCTTGGGCCAGCAGCAAGGATCTGAAGCCCCTGGCTCGTTTGACGTCGGGGATCGCGCCCTTGAAAGCACGGATGATGAAGTTGTCGTCCCCATGTCCCGGAGCACAGAAGAGGTGCGTGCTGCCAATGACAATGTTGCAGATCTCGCCTTCCTGAAGACCATGGGTGATGGCTTCAAAGACACGCGGGAGCGCTACAACAAGCGTTGGGAGAAGCTCCAGACACAACAGCTTGTCATGGAGATGGCCGAGCAGAAGTTGAAGTAGAAGATTGAGGAGGCACACATGTGGTATGAGGACCGGGTCTTGAACATCAAGGAACATGAAGCCCAGCTTGCCATTGCCAGGGAAGCTTTTATTCTGGAGAAGGTTGTGACTAAAATGGCACAGGAAGAAGCCACCAAGAAGACCGCAGCACTTGACAACAAGTTGACCCAGCTTAAAGTTTAACTTGACACTCAAGAAGAGGACCTTGCCGCCAGGGAAAGTGCACTGGCTGCCACTCTCCATGCCAAAGATGATGAGATCCAATCTCTTCTCGCCAAACTGACCCAGGAGCTGGAGCAGACCCATAAGGAAACCATCGAAGCTCAAACCTTGGCTCTTGCTGGCAAGCTCCAGGAAGCCATCGATGCTGCTCAAGTTGCCGAGGCTGCCAAGGCGAACTTGGAAGCTCATGTGAAGAAGTTTGAAGAAGAGATTGCCGCCAACAACAAGGAGATCTTTGCTCTCAAGGACTCAGCGCAGAAGGCAACTCACACGTTAGCGGAGCTCCAAACTTCGCTGTCATCCAAGAATAAAGAACTCCAGACTACTTATGATGCCAAGGCCAATCTGCAGATCAAGCTCTCCAGTTTGGAAGAGTCTCTTGACACCGCCAAGGCCAGAGAGAGGATCTTGACGAAAGATCTAGAGAGCGAGAAGGTCTTGCTAGCAGACGCTGAAGAGAAGTTCTCGGAGCTGAAAGAATCACTCTCCCTCTAGACCAACCGGCTTGTCGATATTCCAGAGCATCTCAGTGCACAGTTGGCGGTCATGAACATGAGGAGCTGGAGCTTTATTGCCAACTCCAACCAAGCCACAAGCGTCACACTAACCCTTTTCTTCGAGGGCCTCATCGGTGCACTGGACACGTATCATAAGGAGCGAGCTGCCATGTTTGCCAGTCAATCTCTCATTCTTCTCCGTGACTTACTCTTCAAGGTTCTTGTCAAGATTGTGCGCCGCAACCCCGGCATCAACATCTCCAAGGCCTTCACAAGTCTTCCAGCTGGGGACACCAGTGAGGCCGAGAAGCTTGTGGCTCCAATCGCCGACAAGGCCGCCAGGGGAACTATCAGGGTCCAAGGCCAGCTCAGGAACTGATCTCACCAGTGCTTGTTTTTAACAAACGCAGCCCATGTAAAAAGACAAATTTATCTTTATTAGACTAGCCTTGTTATCTACGCAACATGATTTATGTGCCTGAATGAATGAATGCATCTTCTGTTGTAGGGTAGAACCCTAAGTGAAGATCTTTTCACACTTGGAGGGGGGGAAAGGGATGAACTCACAAGAACACAAGAGGCATATCACTCAAACAAAACCCAAATCACACATCCACTAGAGTAGCATACATGAGATCCCCATGAATACATGAACAATCAAAGGAAAGTAGCACAAAGGTAAGGTTCTTCCCACTCCAAAGCAGGTGAGGTCTTGATGATAGTCTTCTCCAAGAGGAGGTCTTGATATCCTTTGGGATCTTCTCCTAGGAGGCCTTGATCTCCAAGAGGAGTGGTGGATGAGCAAAGCCCTCTAAAATATCTCAATACACTTTGCTAACCCTAACAAATGGTCTATCCACGGAATATATAGGAGGAGGGAGGTAAGGGACGAAGTGAGGGGTAAAACAGGAACAAGTCGGCCACCTCGCTGGGAGAGCCGTGCGCACGGGGTAAGTGAGGCCCGTGCGCACGGGGTGCTACAGCGGCAAGCCCGTTGGCACGGGTCTTGGGGCCCGTGCGCATGGGGTGTGCGCATCTGTTTCCAGTAGCCTTCTGGGTAGCCCGTGGACACGGGGTCTGGAGGGCCCGTGCGCACGGGGTTGCCTGGGAGGTGCTGTCCACTTGTGGATTTTCTCCTCCGTCCTCCTCGTGGCCTTGGCGTGGTTCTCCTTGGACTTGCCGATGGTCCTTAGCTTCTTGGCGGTAGTCTCCTTCATTCTAATGACACACAATGTTTCCTTGTGCGGTAGCATCCAAGTTCCATCCATATCCATATGAAAGTCATATAGGGATGAGTTCACCTCGTTCTCGATGGCACGTGCGCGAGCTCTTGTCATAGGTCCACTTGGTGCTTGATGAGTTGTTGTGGTATCCATGGGGATGATCAAAGGATGCTCTGCATCATCCCCCCCCCCCCTTGGGAAAGATCTGCCCTCGGATCAATATCTTCATCACCATGGTAGGGGGATAGATCCTTGATGCTGAAGGTGTCACTCACATTGTACTTGTCACGTGGGATGTCAATCTTGGATGCATTGTCGTTGATGCGTGCTAGCACCTTGAATGGCCCATCGGCGCGAGGTAGAAGCTTTGACTTGCGTTCGTTGGGGAAGCGGTCCTTGCAAAGGTGTAACCACACAAGATCTCCGGTGTTGAACACCATGGGGTGCTTGTTTGCGTTGAGCTTGTTGGCGAGGCATTGTACTTGGCGTTCGATCGTGAGCCTTGTGTCTTCATGCACCTTCTTGATGTACGTTTCTCTTGCGCTTGCGTCCAAGTTCGCTCGCTCTTGTAGTGGAAGCGGTAGGATGTCCAATGGCGACAAAGGTTGAAGCCATACACCACTTCGAAGGGAGACTTGCCCGTAGTAGAGTGTTGTGCTCGATTGTAGGTGTACTCGGCGATCGGTAGACATTCCTCCCATTCCGTGAGGTTCTTCTTGATCGACACGCGAAGTAGTGTAGATAGCGTCCGGTTGGTGACTTCCGTTTGACCGTCGGTTTGTGGGTGATAGGCCGACGTGAAGAGGAGCTTGATTCCGAGCTTGCCGCATAGTGTCTTCCAAAAGTAGCTTAGGAACTTGACGTCACGGTCCGATACAATCGTCTTGGGCATTCCATGAAGTCGCAATATTTCCCTTCAAAATAAATTTGCAACATGTGAAGCATCGTCGTTCTTGTGACATGGAATGAAATGTGCCATTTTAGAGAAACGGCCAACAACTACAAATACCGAGTCTCTTCCATTTTTTGTTCTAGGCAAGCCAAGCACAAAATCCATACTAATGTCTTCCCATGGATGATATGGTATAGGAAGTGGCATATGTAAACCATGAGATTGAGCTTGTGACTTAGCTTTGCGACATGTGGAGCATCGGTTGGTGTAGCGTGCGACATCGCGAAACATCTTGGGCCAATAGTAATTGTTGGAGAGCGTGGCAAAAGTCTTGTCGCGACCGAAATGTCCCATAAGTCCACCGCCGTGAGCCTCTTGCAAAAGCAACAAACGAAGAGAAGACTTGGGAACACAAAGTTTGTTAGCGCGCATAAGGTATACATCCTTGATATAATAACGCTCCCAATAAGTGTTAGCAAGACATTTGGCATAAGGAGTTGCAAAAGAATCATCATGCTCATATAAATCTTTAATGTGCTCAAAGCCAATAACATTCAATTCAAGTTGAGTAACTAACATGCATTTGCGTGAAAGAGCGTCCGCTACAACATTTTCCTTTCCCTTGATATATTTGGTAATGTAAGGGAAGGACTCAATAAATTCACTCCATTTAGCATGCCTTTTATTTAATTTGGTTTGACCTTTAAGGTACTTAAGCGTTTCATGATCGGTATGGATGACAAATTCACGAGGTCGGAGATAATGCTCGCAAACATGCAAGACTCTCACCAAAGCATATAACTCTTTGTCATAGATGGGATAGTTAAGTTAAGCACCGGAAAGTTTTTCCCTAAAATATGCAATGGGTCACTTTTCTTGCATTAAAACACCACCTATGCCATTACCACTAGCGTCACAATGCACTTCAAATGTTGTCGGGACCCCGATCCTAAGTCACACCGATCTAGCATAAGACACATCATATCACTTTGCGGCCTCACGCACGGTAACCCACGGCTGCCGCCTTTACCTTGGTCGAGAACGTTTGCGTCTTTTGGTTCACGTATATGATTGTGATGCTAGCATCCATATGACAGAGAACCCGGGTCGACATGACTTGTCAAAACCAAGGTGGCACAAACATACAAGGACAGACATAAGTAACCCAGCAATGCACGTGTCAGTCATCAGCGTGTGTAACTCGGCTGTAGCAACCTATCAGGACTCCAGTAACACCGCGTGACATTTCCCCGTAGGGACAGACACAGGAGCAAACAAGGATACATGTCGGTCAATCCATGTGTTCCGGAGTAGTAGCGGACTACCAAGGCTCAGTGGAAGCACTAGGAGGCATTTCCCTGTATGGAAGGTTACCAAAGCAGATAACTAGGTGTCGAATCCCACACATACCAATGCATTTCAAACATACACACAATATGCACGATATGTGTAGATACAACATGGCATCAGAACATAACTCTACGACTCAAGAATTTATTTAAGAGGCTCCGAGGAGCCATACATAACATGATATTACAAACATGAGTCTCATGACCCAACATACAAAGTCATACAAGCAACGGAAGCATAAATCTGTCTGAGTACAGACAGCTGAAAAGAAAGAAGGCTAGGAAGCCTGTCTATCTACAAGACCATCCATAGGAGCCAGACCTCTGTTTGGGATTCCCAAGCTACCCGGTCAACATCGAAATCGTTGTTGAAACCACTAGTGAGACTAACGTCTCCTCTGCAAAACATAAATTAAGCAACCGTGAGTACAAAGGTACTCAGCAAGACTTACATCAGAACTATCTACATATGCACCATTATCAAGAAGGGTGTTGTGGGGTTTAACTGCAGCAAGCCAGCTTTGACTCAGTGGCTAACCTATACAACGACTACCAGTAATTTCTTTGGGGTGAGAGAGCGCACATGAGTCAACATAGTCAACACATCAATACACCACTATGGATCCTCTCCCGTCTCCCTACGAGAAGGCCATCCATAGCACTCACACTTATCTTGCGCATTTTAGAGTATCCATTTCAAGTTGTCTATGAACAATGTAAGCTTTCCAAGTAGTCCATATCCGAGGACGCGGCTATCCGAATAGATCAATAACCCTGCAGGGGTGTACTTCTTCACACACGCTCTCACCACTTACCACCATGTACACGTCAAGTATCTCGGCAACCTTCAAGCGGAAGCCTGGCGAGGGTGTCGGCCACAACCTGACTAACCATGCAAGACTCTAGTCCAGGTTTATCGCCTATCCGAGGCTGAACCCTCAAAGGAAGTCCGACCGAAGTTTCCATCACGGCCCCAAACAATGTGAGCAGGGTTCCCAAGCCCACCATCCAGGTGCCACTTGGTACACCGTGCCACTGTGCCTAGTCTGTCCCAAGCCCACCCTGCCGGGTGCCACTTGGTAGACAAATAACACGACCTACAAACACCAGAAACTAGTTGCGACTCCTGGACAGAGATCAAGGCGATTACTAAGTCGAGAGAGCTTGATTACCGGAGCCCAATGTGTGGTAGTAACTGTCTTGGATCACAAACACAGAACTCAGTTCCTAAGGACGGTCTCAATGAGACAACCCACCATGTACTCCTACATGGCCTCTCATCGCTACCTTTACCAAATCGGGTTCACACACTTAACTCTCAACATCAGGACATAACCATAACACTCCAATTCATCCCAGATGAATCAGACCCGACACGACTCTAAGCATAGCAAGCATAACAATCAAGCATGGATGAGTAGGCACAACATGGCTCAAGCAATTCCTACTCATGCTAGTGGGTTTTGCTATTTACTATGGCAAAGACAGGTCATGCAGAAGAATGGGTTCAACTACCGCAATAAGTAACAGTTGAATCGTTGTTGTCCTAATGCAATAATAGAGAGCAGGAGCGAGAGAATGGGATTGTATCGGAATGCTCAAGGGGGTTTTGCTTGCCTGGCACTTCTGAAGATAGTATAGCTATTAGCTCTTCGTCGGAGTCAACGATCACAACGTCGGAACCGTCTTCTACCGAGAAGGAACAAACACCGGCAAACAGAGGAACAACATTCAATTCATGGCAATGATGCATATCCATATGCATGGTATATCATGTTAAGGTACTAAATTCACCTAATGCAATGGCTAGCCAAGTTAATTGAAGTGGAATTCAACCCTACATTAAATTCCAACTCCAAATCTATTTATCAAAATTTTCCCTAATCATGATTTGCCCTAAACAATGGGGTTAACTTGTTCAAACATGCATGAACATGGCATAAACAGATTCTTCATATTTTTCTGATCATTTTTCATATATAAATTATTTCATTTGGAGTTACGGTTGAATTTCTATGATTTTTAGAAGTTTTAACTATTTTCTGAAATAAATAAATCATTTTGATTTATCTAAAATCTAGAAAGTAAATACTGCGTCAGCATGACGTCATCTGATCAACAGGGCTAGTCCAGGTCAAACCTGACCAGTGGGGCCCACTGGTCAGTGACCCATTTTACTAACAACGCAATTTGTGTTAAATTTAATCCTAACTAAAGTGTCAGCGGGGCCTGGGCCCACATGTATGTGACTTAGGGTTAAACCAACAGGGTAATTAGCCTAAGCTAATTGCTGCCACATCAGCAAATTGGTGTTTAGCCGCCGGCGCTAATCCGAGGACGCCGGAGTTGCCCTCCCGGCTGTTTCCGGCGACGCGAGCTCGCGTGGCTGGGTTCTACGGATGTAGCGCATCGAGGCACATCGAGGTGTGTAAGCGCCGGGTCGAGGAGCCGCCGGAATCGACGACGCCGACGTGTTTGGCGGCGGTCGGAGTTTGGGTTCGACCGGCACAGCGAAGCAGGGCACGGGGAAGCAAGCTGGGCATGTGGTCGGGTTTCTGGGAGCTCCAGGAGCTTGACGACGTTCTTGGGCATGACTGAAACGAGCCCTGGCTGTGACGGCGACAAGACAGGCAGTGATGAGCTCATGGCCATGGCGGGGAATCTAGCTCGAGGACGAGCGTGAGCATGGGAGCAGGGGGAAAAGATGCGGGTGCTCACGGAGGGTCTGCAGGGGTGGTCAGCGGGCTCGGGGATGCGTCGGAGGCGACGGAATCACGGCGGCGATCTCGTTTGCCCGAGGTAGATGACGACGGCGTCGAGGGTGTTGCGGTTTTCCTAGGCTTGCGTGGCACGTTGGAGAGGGCGATCACGTCGAGGCGAAGCCGGTGGACACGACGACAGGGCGAGGCAGTGGCGGTGGCTATGCGCAGCGCGAGCGGCGCTTTCAGGCAGTGCTCGGGGAGGAGCGCTAGAGGAGGGGGCGAGGCAGAGAGAGGAGGGGAAAGAGAGAGGAGGCCAGGGCATTCTCCAGGCACGGCGCTAGGCTCGGGGGCGCTTCGGTGGCAAGTAGGAGGTGGCCGAGGCCTCATGCGGGCGCGCCACGCCTCTCCTCTGCCTACTGGCGTGAGGTAGAAGATGAGCGTGCTCTCGGTGGGCTGGGCCTGGCAGGCCGGCCACTGTAGCAGGTAAGGCCCGGGTACTTCTCTCTTTCTCTCTTTATTTCTGTTTTCTATTCTCTGTCGTTTGTTTTTATTTGATTAAAATACCAAATCATTTTTATAAATCCTGAAAATAATTGTGGGCACTAACTGAATTATTCCAGAGGCCCTCAAGTGATTTCAGAATATTTGGAGCATTTAAAAATATTTATAGGATCTAAATGCCCCAATTCAAATACAATATGAGTTTCTTCAAGAATCCAGAAATGTCCTTGAGATAGGTGCATCATTTTTGGCAGAGGTTATCACCTTTTTCAAAAATCAAGAACTTTTCTGAAGGGCATTTTGGGTTCATTGAAATATTTTATTTTTGATCCTAGTTGAATTTCATTTGGTGCTAGGGTTTGATCATCCCCATTTCAACTTTAATTGAAATTTAAACATGATGCATGGATGCAGATGCAACTATTTACAATCAATATTCTAGGACTGTGACAACTCACCCACACTAAACAAGAATCTCGTCTCGAGATTCAGGCGTAGGGCTAGAGGAAGAGGGGACACTAATTATCACAATCTTCATGATCCAACTGCCCTTCTTGAAGACGTTCATTCATTGTATCATCTTGGTCTCGACGTCTCTTCTTTTGAGGTCTTCATACAACATGATGACGAGAAGTAGGGGAAACTCTGCAGGAATCGATCTTCTCGAAGATCGAGCAACTCATGACCAACTCACGGAATGAGACGTTGAAACATCTCTTGAGCTGAAACACAAAACACACATCAGGATGATGGAAAGATTTAGAGGACGGAGGTTCAATTGGTAGGTAACAATTCCACGCTTAAGAAGATGGTGAATGGTTGTCAAAGTAGCGAGGAATTAATTGCCCTTAATACCATAACAAGACATCTTAGGAAAGGCGACTCGCAGGAATATTTCCCAAGTCAGGCAAAAAGAATTACTTTTGATACAAGGATCATTGGAACTCTTGATACCAGACCGAGGCAAATATCAAACGATCGTTGATGGAATTCGAACGAATGGCAAACTCAGATTGGAAAGGATACTAGAATTATGGAACAACTCGGCAAACGGAAGGCACATCCAATTGATACCGAGGATATAACTCAGTGTCTGAGCGAGCTTTTAAGAACTTGAGCAATTCCACATTCATCAGGGTTTTACCAACATATATGCCAAGATCCTGGTAACACTTCATACTACCATGATGAATAACGATGGAGGATGCAGATGCAAAGGAAGACAACACTTTCTCAGATTTCACCTTGACTAGGCCAAGGAAACAAAATCTGGATGATCGACCGAGAGACATTTTGATGTAGGGTCAAACCCTAGTGGTGTCGATCTTTCACGATTGGAGCGGATCCCGCGAAGAATACGAAGAACACGAGAGGGGAAAACAAGAGGAATCACTCAAATAGACAAGAAACAATCACACATGTGCTAAATCCACATACACATAAGGGATACAAAGGTCCAAATCCAACACAAGAGGGTACAATCGGTAGCTAGTTCATCCCGATCCGGAGAGGAGTCGAGGTCTTGGATATCCCGGAGGATCTTCTCACATGGAGGTCTTGAACTCCATCGGAGTGGTCTCTCTCTCTCGAGAGAGAGGAGGTAAGGAGCAAAGCTCAACTAATGAGCTATCATATTTGCTAACCCTAAAACGTAGGTGGAAGAAGGGTATATATAGTCTAGGGGGCGAAGGGGTACACGGGCCTCGGCCCAAGTCAATGGACGCAGGCAGGGCCGGAGGTTCCGGGTACGGCCAGAGGTTCCGGTGGTCGGAAGTTCCGGGTAGGTTCCGGCCGCCTAACCAGAGAGTTGTCGCGCTCGGGGCTGGCTGGATGCCGGGGGCCGGAAGTTCCGGGATGGCCGGAAGTTCCGGGCTGGAGGTCGGAATGTCCGGGGGCCGGAAGTTCCGGGCTGGAGGCCGGAAGGTCCTGGGGCCGGAAGTTCCGGGCTGGAGGCCGGAGGTTCTGGGCTTTCCAGAAGCTTGTCCCTGCTTCTTCTTCCTTCTCTTCCAAGCTTCCCTCATGGACGGTGTAGTTGTACACGTGCGCTGGCACTCCTTCTCCTCGTCCGTGGTGCTCCGACAATACCTATGTATGCACACGAGTGGAGTGTCAAGTAGTATACCATCCTCGAAGGGGTCAAGTGAACACGCGTAAAGGAGATGATTCACCTTTGTGTATGTGGAGTAGATGTCGCACGTGTCACTTGCCAAACGGGCTCTTGACATGGTGATATCCGTAGGATGCTCCGCATCATCTCCCCCCCTTGGGAAAGATCCGACCTCGGATCGAAAACCAAATCACCATGGAAAAGAGATGGATGCGCCGTGTAGAAGTGGGCGATCACCAAGTACTCATCATCTTCAAGCTCAAAATGGGCACTCTCCAATGTCGCACCATCGTGTGATTCCTGCAAAAGGAGTAAGGACAACAAACACTTGGAAAAACAAATGTGGTTAGCGTGAGTGCAAAACCAAGCATTCAAGTGGTGATTCACCGAACAAGTGTCGTCATCATGCATAACATATGGTGTGACAAAGGAATGTGGCATGTCATGTAAGCATATGGATTGAGCATAATGGAATGCATCATGGAAACAAGCATGCAAATGGGAGGTAGAGATGCTAATATGTTTGACAAGTGAACAAGCATCTACCTCAAAGGCATAGCAAACATGCACAAAGCGCTCAATGAAAGGTCTATGGTAGGCATAGGAATCATTCACAACACCAAATAAAATGAAGTGTCTAAACACATGGGTCAAGTGCAAGACAATCCAAGCAGAACGTGCATAGGGTGTAGTGAAAATAGTGTGGCACTCAACACAATAGAAATAGCAAGTGTTCATCATGTGTGAGGCAATCAAGTCAATCATGTGACAATTAATGGGACATGGCATATGTGGAGTGATGACATTGTTGCAACCAAGCATATTATAGGAGCGATCAGGCAACAAGTTGGATGCAACACACAAGGCATATATGTAATGAGGCATGGAAAGGTGAAAATGACAAGTCGAAGCAAGATCTCAAACATGTGCGCAATCAAGTGGTCCAAGATGACCAATAAGTCTCATGGTGCAAGCAACACAAGTAGTATGATCCACAATATTCATGCTCATGGTTTCGGGGTTCTCAAAAGAGAAGGATATCACCTCAAAAGTGTGCTCTTATGTGTCCTTCACAATGCCGAAGTGGTAGAAAATGCGTTGTAGAAGCACGTCGGTTGAAAGTGGCTCGCTCTCAAGAGCTCAAATGGTCAACTCACGTGAAGTGGAAGCTGACACGGGGTCGAACGATCCTACACATGCACAAAACAAAGCAAAGAACGTATGTGCATGGTAGATAAACGCATCATCCATCATGATGGTTCTCTTCTCTTGCACATAACCATTAGTAGCAAAAGTGCATGAATAATATGATGCAACAATCTTAATGTTCATGGCACTATGCATATGGTGCAAAGAGGTAAGACAAGCATGCTTCACATGAAAGATGTCAAAAGCTCCAATAATATGGGAGAAAGCTATGGGGGCGATCTCATTAGCAAGACTAAAATCATAGTTGCACTCAATACATGGCAAATCATCTAGCATGAGAGACGCAACATATGGAGACATATGACAAGAAGCAATATCAATCATGTGCAAAGCATGGGAATAGGTGCTATCAACCGCATGAAACGAGCAAGTATGAATCATCGGTGACGCAACATAGACAAGCATATCTATCATGGCATGTAAACTAGTAGCGCGAAGATGCAACATACTAGAGGAATCCACTAAAGGAACATGGCAATAACAAGCAATATCTCCACAAGCATGCAAATACACATATAAGTACTAGAATCAAGTGTCATGTGAGATGCAAAGCATGGGTCACAAATGCATGTCAAAGGCATAGGAATGAGCATATCATGCAAAGTGAACATGGCAAGATGGGCAAATGATATATAATGGACAATAACCCATAACCATGTGAGGGCCATGTAGAAGAAATGCGCGAAGTCCTTGCTCGAAGGGAGTGGTGGGAACGACAATCCACGGGATCCCAAATCATCATTTCTCTCTAGAGCTCGTTTCGTCAACTCTTGCGCTTACGAGGTCGACGAGGAAGCATGTGTACCTACACAACATGGGGACAAACGAAACAACGTGTGTGCGTGGTAAATGTACACATCATCCATCATGATGTGTATGTGCACGTGAGAGTTAGCACAAGATAAGCAATGCTCAAAGAAATTTGAGGCACGATAGAGAAATATGTCATCCGTCATGAAAGAATAGTTGTTATGTATGACATGATGAGGATGCAAATTGAGCATGCAAGTATATGGCACATCAATAGCAGTTTTATTCATGGGATGCATATGGTGCACACAATCATTGGGATCATGCAATGGATGGGATCGATCAAAATCTCCTAACATGTATGAGGAAACTATGGGGGTCGCCTCATGAGCAATAGCGGACGCATAATATGGAGAAAATTGACAACATGGCAAACAATGCATGTTCGAAGCTAGGTGGTCATGGCATGGCATATGAGAGAAATGATGCAAAGGAAGCATATCAATATCATCACAAGAAAAACAAATGCCAAGAACCATGGGCTTGTCATCTATGCCATATGTGCAAATTGGGTTCATTTTAATGGCATATGCATAGTTACTACGATGAGATTGCAGATTGGACATATTGTTGATCTCATGCATAGCATATGACAAGTCAAGCGGATTGTCAAACATGATGTGACCGAGAGAATTCACACAAGAAATCCTATGCAACATGGCATCACAACTAATAGACTCCACATGGCAATCATCAAACTCATCATAAATGGGTAAATCATCGCATGAGGAAGTCGCACTAGCATCATGCATGTTAATAGGAGGATCGACATCATGCAAGCAATCAATGTCAAGAATGTCCACTAGTGGAACAAGAGCATCACCTTCACCTATGTTACCTTTCTCATTCCACTCATGTGGTGTAGGTGAGGTGGCAAAGACCAAATTGTGGTCATGTTCATCGTGGTGGAACCATGTGGGGGGTGCATCATATTCCAGCATGGCCATCGTCTTGTCCAAAGGAAGGACGAAGTCGTCAAGGAGCGGCGTGTCATCATATATAAGACCTAGCACCAAAGGAGAAGACACAATAAAGGGAGAGGTTAAGTCATTAGAAATCGAAATGGCCTCACATGCCCTATCAACTACCTCACTCTCTCTATGTGGTGGCTCACTCACTCCCTCAAAATAGGTGCACTCAATGTCACATATGGTCGAGTCACTCAAATCACTCAAGTGGTGGTGGTGGCTCTCCTCACATGGGAATTGGGTCATCTCATCATATATGGGGCTAGTGGTGAAGTCACTCTCACTCTCAATATGGTGGCATAAGCCACTCAAGTCATCATCGCCGTCGCCGTGGATGAAGGCCGAAGATGGCACATCATCACTCTCGCCTCCAAAGATGGAAGCATCATCCTTGCTCGCCACCTTGTCGCTCGCCTCCAAATCTTGATCCTTGAGTTGCTCCGTAGTAGTAGTCGTCGCCGTGCCGTCTTCAAAAAGAGTCGTGGTAGACTTGGCATCGGCAATGCCACAAAGAGGGATGGCGGTGAAGTCGAACTTGGGAGCATCGTCTTGGACCTTGGTCGTCACGAAGTGTGCTTGGGGTGGAGAAGCCTTGGCCTTCTTGAATTCTTTTTCCGCCTTGAGAGCACCAAAGTAGTTGTCGTCGAGGGACTTGTAGTTGTCGAGGAAGATAGTCTTGGAGATGTCGTTGTTCAATCCCATCATGAAGTGGAACTTCATCGAAATGGGGTCATCCACACCGGCTTGTCGCAAGGCTTTCTTCATCTCCTTGAAGTACTCGTCGATGGACTTGGATCCTTGGATGGTGTTCTCCAATTGGCGTCGAAGATGTTCCGTGTAGGTGGAAGGCAAAAATTCTCGCCGCATCGCTTTCTTCGTCTTGGGCCAACTCACGTCGAAGCTTGTCGAAGGTTTGTGAAGCCACCATGTCAACGCATAGTCGTGGAAGTTACTTGTGGCGCACTTCACTTGATCTTCGGATGGGACTTGATGTAGCTTGAGGTAGTCGTCCATCTTGCGCTCCCACTCGAGATACTCCTCGGGGTCTTGATTCCCATAGAAAGGAAGCTCGTGGTCGGTGTCGAGGTCGTAGTAGATCGTGGAAGTCGCGGACTTGAGCTTGGGGAGCTTCTCTTGAGCGTAATCTTCAGGTGCTTGTTGGCGAAGATGCCGTATGTCCAAAGGCGAAGATGCCTTGAAGTCGCTTGGCGAAGATGCCAAGGTAGATGGTGAAGTCGTGGAGCGGTGGTTGGTGTGGGGCTCTTGACCTTCACGTTCTTGTCGGTGATGGTGTCGATGCCGATGTGACCTTGCGGAGATGGTAGCTCGGAAGCATGTGCACTTGAGCATCTTCTCGAAGATGAGGGACACCTCTTGGCGGTCTTGATGAGGGCTATGAGCTCCTCCTTGTGAGCTTGCATCTTGGCGTCGATGTAGTTTTTCGTGGCATCGAACTCGTCGTGGTTGCTGTAGACCGAAGTAGATGTGCTTTGCCTATCCATCATGCTCAAGCAAAAATGTGAGTGGAAGAAAGGAAAGAACTAGACCAAGTGTACCTTATCCAATGTTGAAGATGGATCAATGATCACTCAATAATGTATTATGGAAGTAGCACAATTGGTACCGGATCTTGTCTATTCTCACACCTACACAAGTAAAGCTTATGGAGTAGCTTGGTGAGGATAGTGGCACAAAAATTTGATGCAATTGTTAGTAAGAGTCAATAATGTTGAAAGAGATTCACAAATTCGCAAATGAAACAAGTAGACCAATAGCAAAGAATGGCACACGGAAATGCACACACGGATAGATAAATGGGGTCGTGCAACCAAGGAATGAGCACAAAATGTGGAAGCCACGGAAAACGCTCGTGTTGCACAACTCAAGAGAGACGCTAGCACGATTGCTCAATAGGCGGATACGACACTTGTGCACACCCTAGGAAAGACAAAACGTATCGACTTTCTATCCCAAGTATGCTATGTATGTATGGTTCCCGGTGTTTCTCACATGATGATCCAAGATGATCAATGATGGTAATTTGATATGCAATGTGGTATGATGTTATGGCTCTTGCTTACAAGCTCTTTGTTTTTCTCTTTGCTTAAAAGCTTTTTTTTAGATGGCCACTTATGTGAAATGCACAAACCAAGCTAGCAATTATGTATATGCGGGAACAATCTTGTGACACAAGAGATGATATGATGATACCAAGATGAGGTATGTATGCAATGGAAGGGCGGATCGATAATCACTAAAGTGCACAGGTAACGTTGCCGGCAATACTCAATGGCTAGTCTCGATAGGCAAGTGACGCAAAATGGGCTAGGGGTTAACAATGCAATGGCAAGGGAATATACAATGGTGTCGTCGAGGTTACCGTTCCTGCTTACGGTTGCGGTGTCAAAATGATGAAGTGGTCAATGTCGATGACGACCTCGTGGCGATGATGAGTGGCGGTGTGCTTGATGTCGAACCGTTCCTAATTAGCCGAAACACCTTAGGAAACGAAAAAAACGCGAACTCAAAATCTCAAATGCAAATGTCAAAAGGTGGTAGCGGATTAGCGGTGGTGGTTGCGGAAGTATTGGTGGAAACCCGGTCAAAATGGGTTAAGATGGCGGAAGAGTATGGTGGGGCTATACACGTTGTCGGAGTGGAAGTCACGGTCCCTAAGTAGCCGAAACACCTTAGGAGACACAAGCCACAACTCAAACAACCTCAAATGCAATGGGGATCAAAATGGGTTAGGTTGCAGAAGTCTATGGTGGAATAGCGGATGATATGGTGGAGGCCCTAGGCAAAGATGCCAAAGTTCCAAAAATTTGATGGAGTCAAATGGTGGTGAAACCAAGGTGAGGACCTCGGGTACGTCGATAGCTACAAAACGAGCCAAAGAACATTCAAATCGGAGTTCGGAGCGAAAAGTTGTGATGAAAATGGTGAAAAGGGGGAATGCTGAATTTCTGTGTAAAGTTTCTGGTTAGGCCGGAAGTTCCGGGGTTAAGGCCGGAAGTTCCGGGCTCCGGAAGTTCCGGGGGGTTGCCGAAAGTTCCGGGGGTCGCGGGAGACGTGTGGGGGTAAACCGGGGGATTTCGGGTAAACTTTCTGTTTAGCCCGGAAGTTCCGGGGTAAGGACGGAAGTTCCGGGGGATGCCGGAAGTTCCGGGGATCGTGGAATTTCTTCCGGGACGAACCCTAAATTCCAGATCTGAGAACGGGGGCGGAAAAACACGAGTTCCCGGGGCAAAATTGAGAAGATTTCGTGGATAGAAATGGGGGAAAATATGGGGAAGGCTAGATCCACTTGAAACACAACGAATCCATGGATCAAAATCAACAAAACATCATCCAACCAACAAATCACAAAAAAATTTGGTATGGCTATTTTTGGTGGGGATTTTCGAAATTGGGACAAAACGAAGCAAAATTAGGCTAGAAAACAGTGTGGGAGACTCCAAAATCATGATCAACGTGGCTCATGATACCAAGATGTATCAAGAGCAAGCTGGCTCTGATCCAAGATGATGTAGGGTGGAACCCTAGTGGTGTCGATCTTTCACGATTGGAGCGGATCCCGCGAAGAATACGAAGAATACGAGAGGGGAAAACAAGAGGAATCACTCAAATAGACAAGAAACAATCACACATGTGCTAAATCCACATACCCATAAGGGATACAAAGGTCCAAATCCAACACAAGAGGGTACAATCGGTAGCTAGTTCATCCTGAGGAGTCGAGGTCTTGGATATCCCGGAGGATCTTCTCACAAGGAGGTCTTGAACTCCATGGGAGTGGTCTCTCTCTCTCTCTCAAGAGGAGGTAAGGAACAAAGCTCAACTAATGAGCTATCATATTAGCTAACCCTAAAACGTAGGTGGAAGAAGGGTATATATAGTCTTGGGGGCGAAGGGGTACACGGGCCTCGGCCCAAGTCAATGGACGCAGGCAGGGCCGGAAGTTCCGGTGGCCGGAAGTTCCGGGCAGGTTCCGACCGGGTTTCGGGCTAACCAGAGAGTTGTCGCGCTCGGGGCGGGCTGGATGCCGGGGGCCGGAAGTTCCGAGATGGCCGGAAGTTCCGGGCTGGAGGCCGGAGGTTCCGGGCTTTCCAGAAGCTTGTCCCTGCTTCTTCTTCCTTCTCTTCCAAGCTTCCCTCGTGGACGGTGTAGTTGTACACGTGCGCTGGCACTCCTCCTCGTCCGTGGTGCTCCGACGATACCTATGTATGCACACGAGTGGAGTGTCAAGTAGTATACCATCCTCGAAGGGGTCAAGTGAACACGCGTAAAGGAGATGATTCACCTTTGTGTATGTGGGTAGATGTCGCACGTGTCACTTGCCAAACAGGCTCTTGACATGGTGATGTCCGTAGGATGCTCCGCATCACATTTAGCACTCCGCTTCTAATGTTCTCCTTGATGTACTAGCGTAACCCAATTATAGGTATTGTTTGGTATCTAGAACATCAAGTAAAGGTCGGACTTCGGGATCACAAAGAATCCATAAGGAACAACTACCAGAATAAGTCATACGAAATCCTCATGGGGAAGTGACTAATATAACTGATACAAGATACTATAATAATAGTTCTTCCGGCTAGGTGCGTCCACTTTACCGGAACCTACATCATAGTTCTTAGGAGAAGTTCCAACCATCATACCTGCTTGAGATTCAGATCTAGTTGGTGTCAGGATATTCCAGACTCAGCATGCATGTCTGAAAAGGAAAGTTTACAACCCAAATCGAAGAGATGACGTTGCGAGATTCTCAGGAAATGAACTACTGTAGCAAGCTCCAAAACATGAGCTGGTTCGGCAGACACACGTGAACAAATTGTCCAAAACAACATGACCACATAGAAGTCTTACAGTAAAACACTACCGGGTTCTGGTTGGGAACCATCATCGAGGATAACGGAATCTTGTACAAATCCATCTCGTACCTTCAGGATTAGCACTTTGAATTTATTATCCTTGAACAAATCAATCAGTGGCTTGGTGTGCTAGGGAATACATATGGTATGGAGATGATCAATCTATCAAACCATAGAATACTTCGCACATGCATGATTGAATTGGGATGATTCCAGAAGAAACAAAAACAAGCTTTCTCAAATTCACGGCGGCAACTTGCATCAAATGCACATGAATTTAGAGGAAGTCACTTCTTGCATCAAACATATGCTCCATGAACGGAACACGAAGACAATGCTTACAAAAGTTTCCGACACTAGCTTAATGTTCACCACGAATCATGGAGAAGATAAGGATGTTACCGATGGGCTCAACAACAATTCATCCAAATTCCCATGAAGAAGGAATTCCACAACTATGTGAACAAGACGATAGCATTGGCAGACCAAAAGATATAGTGAGGTATGCTCGCGGAGACACCCACGAGTAAAACAACATTAGGAAAATCGTTGGTGCTGATTTTGATTTGACGATAGCCCATACTCAAATCAAATCTAGGATGAGATAATAGATCCAGCAATTGATCACGAAGGTCAATCGATGAAGATATCATCTCTCTTCAACACACTCACACACACAAGATATCCCTTCAGAATGAACTAAGTCAGATAAAACTTTTATCTTCCAACTCTCCAAGTTGTTGTTTAGCTTAACCAACTAGCTCAGGGTATCCAACACAGATCCTTGGAGAAGGGGTGGTTAGAGGAAAACCAACCTGATCACGAACTCAACATAACGGTCAGGGAAAAACCCGGCGATACTTCTGAGAAGATATTCAAAAAATAACGAACCACCGATGTGTTATTAAGCTTGAGAACAATCTTGCTTTTTAGGGCAAGATGATATGATCAAAAGAGCGAGGGATTGACACAATCCTAACTCATTGATCGAAAAGTGCACCAAGAAAAATGGACTAGGTAGCACAATTAATCTTAGAATGGTGATTCGATAACCAACACGCTAAGAATGAGATTATCGTCCATTAACTACCAAGCAATGAGGGTGCAAGGAGTATTGAGTTCACACATAACGGTTCACTTGTCGGTATTCCGGTTACAACAATACGTAGACCGAGCAATGAATAATGATGGCGAGAGGTATCACTGTATCAAGAATTCATAAGAGGTGGTGTAATTCTCACAACATTCTTGACATAAAAGAGGGTAATACTCTTAAGGTAGAACAAAACAAAAGCTGGATTGGCATTTTGATCTGCGGAATACAACTACTTTGACCCAATCCAAGAAATGGATGAGGTACCGGAGTTTGTTTCTCCTAGTCATTCTGAAATAGAATGGCTTCACGGACCACAGGAATAATAGGCACCGATGAACATGAATGCACATCTACTCCTGACTATCAATTGATAGACAAAGGTCGGAATACAGCTGAAGGGGGACAACTGAAAGGAACACATGATTTTCTGAGTTGTGGATGCATAGATTAGCATGTCGAACAAGGCTCAACATATTTCTTCTGGAAAAACCCATGCAGAAAGGTAGGATTAGTAGAGTCACAATTATGGAATGGAGAACTCATCAAGGGCACTCTTGTTGTGATCTTTTAGTTCAAAAGAACTTTTGTCGAGGATGGTTCATGGTATTGGAAGAATGATATACCACGGACCTCGAAGACTAGAACAATGTTACTAATCAACCTAAAGGAGCTACAATCTCTATCAACAAGAAATAAGTAGAGCGAATCTTAGGTCCAAGAACCTAGAAATAGAATACCTACTAACTAAATAACATCATGAGATGCTTTCGAGAATGATGGCCAGAATTATCACACTGGGGATACAACACAAAGGCTAAATCTCTGGGTGGTTCACTTAAGATAACATGGTTTCCTATTAACTTCAACAGATATGTTAAGGTAATGGAATACCCCAACACAACAATTTGTGTGTCCATTCTGGCTAAAAAGACATCGGAACAGGAAGAAATGTTTTGCAAATGTATCAGGCTATTTAGAAACCTTGGATAACTCGGACATCATAACGGTTGTACGGGCATGAAAAATGAGACAAACTGCATGACAACTTACAACACAACAACTGAATTACTATGGAAACACTGATTCGAGAAGACAACAACTTTTCTATAAGTCTCCAACATAGTAACTCGTCATCCTAATAGAGAGATAAGAAGCCTAGTTCTTTAACCCCATAGAAAAGAAGAGGTTGACTCAGAATCAGAAGAACACAAGGTAAGGAGTAAAAAGAATCTTACGTTCCCTTCCACAATCAATTCCCCTATATAACTAAAGCATTACTAGACTCGACTTCGACCAGTTTGGCTTGCTAATCCTTCAGGCAGTCAGGCTCTGATACCAAAGCTGTCGGGACCCCGATCCTAAGTCACACCAATCTAGCATATGACACGTCATATCACTTTGCGGCCTCACGCACGGTAACCCACGGCTGCCGCCTTTACTTTGGCCGGGACCGTTTGCGTCTTTTGGCTCACGTATATGATTGTGATGCTAGCATCCATATGACAGAGAACCCGGGTCGACATGACTAGTCATAAAGCAAGGTGGCACAAACGTACAGGGACAGACATAGGTAACCCAACAATGCACGTGTCGGCCATCAGCGTGTGTAACTGGGCTGTAGAAAGCTATCAGGACTCCAGTAACACCGCGTGACATTTCCCCGTAGGGACAGACACAGGAGCAAAGAAGGATACATGTCGGTCAATCCATGTGTTCCGGAGCAGTAGCGGACTACCAAGGCTTAGTGGAAGCACTAGGAGGCATTTCCCTGTATGGAAGGCTGCCAAAGTAGATAACTAGGTGTCGAATCCAACACATACCAATGCATTTCAAACATACACACAATATGCACGATATGTGTAGATACAACATGGCATCACAACATAACTCTACGACTCAAGAATTTATTTAAGAGGCTCCGAGGAGCCATACATAACATGATATTACAAACATGAGTCTCATGACCCAACATACAAAGTCATACAAGCAACGAAAGCATAAACCTGTTTGAGTACAGACAGCTGAAAAGAAAGAAGGCTAGGAAGCATGTCTATCTACAAGGCCCTCCATAGGAGCCAGACCTTTGTCTGGGATTCCCAAGCTACTCGGTCAACATCAAAATCGTCGTTGAAACCACTAGTGAGACTAACGTCTCCTCTGCAAAACATAAATTAAGCAACCGTGAGTACAAAGGTACTCAGCAAGACTTACATCAGAACTATCTACATATGCACCATTATCAAGAAGGGTGTTGTGGGGTTTAACTGCAGCAAGCCAGCTTTGACTCAGTGGCTAACCTATACAACGACTACCAGTAATTTCTTTGGGGTGAGAGAGCGCACACGAGTCAACATAGTCAACACATCAATAAACCACTATGGATCCTCTCCTGTCTCCCTACGATAAGGCCATCCATAGCACTCACACTTATCTTGCGCATTTTAGAGTATCCATTTCAAGTTGTCTATGAACAATGTAAGCTTTCCATGTAGTCCACATCCGAGGACGCGGCTATCCGAATTGATCAATAACCCTACAAGGGTGTACTTCTTCACACACGCTCTCACCACTTACCACCATGTACACGTCATGTATCTCGGCAACCTTCAAGCAGAAGCCTAGCGAGGGTGTCGGCCACAACCTGACTAACCACGCAAGACTCTAATCCAGGTTTATCGCCTATCCGAGGCTGAACCCGCAAAGGAAGTCCGGCCGAAGTTTCCATCACGGCCCCAAACGATGTGAGCCGGGTTCCCAAACCCACCATCCGGGCGCTACTTGGTACACCGTGCCACTGTGCCTAGTCTGTCCCAAGCCCACCCTACCAGGTGCCACTTGGTAGACAAATAACACGACCTACAAACACCAGAAACTAGTTGCGACTCTTGGACAGAGATCAAGGCGATTAATAAGTCGAGAGAGCTTGATTACCGGAGCCCAATGTGTGGTAGTAACTGTCTTGGATCACAAACACAGAACTCAGTTCCTAAGGACGGTCTCAATGAGACAACCCACCATGTACTCCTACATGGCCTCTCATCGCTACCTTTACCAAATCGGGTTCACACACTTAACTCTCAACATCAGGACATAACCATAACACTCCAATTCATCCCAGATGAATCAGACCCGACACGACTCTAAGCATAGCAAGCATAACAAGCAAGCATGGATGAGTAGTCATGTCGTACGAAACGACTATCTATGGGACCGAATGGGTCCCTTTGTGATTCGGCTCAGGGGACGTGCACGGGACAAAGAGCAGGTTTTTAGCAAGTGCAAGAACACACGGGGATTTATCCAAGTTCGGGCCGCTATGAGCGTAAAACCCTACTCTTGCTCTGTGGTTGATCGACTATGAACTTTGGTTACAGGGAGCGCAGTTTTCCGGCAACGTGCTCGGGAAAATGCAGCTGCAACGTGTAATTGAACTGGTTGTCGACCGTTCTACCAGTAGCCATGGGCCTCCTTTTATAGGCCAAGGGGTCACCACAATGGCTAATACGGTCATTACAGAGTATGAACAGTGACTTGCACCGTCATCACGTTTATCTTCCTACGGGGTAAGACAAACACATTTAATGCACCGCTAGGTGCTACGTTGGGGAGGCGAGGCCTTGGGCAAAAGATCTGTACCACCGGTCCTGGCGCCCTCTTGTGATCTCGACATGTCCTAGGGATGGGTGTCATTAATGTTAATCTCGGCACGACGTGCTGACACGTGCTTTGGCCGGTCATGTTGACTGCCTGCCCGCTCGACACCTAGCCCACGAGCCTATCTGGTCGATGGTGAGGTGGAGCGGTAATGGGACAGAACAAACCTGTTGGCACGGAGCTTGCCGTGCCTTGCTTGCCAGCAAGGGAGTTTGCCGGCAACCATAGCCTCGGTCATCACCTTACCGGGACAGAGCTTGCCGGTAAGGACAACGTCGACCTTTGGTACGAGAATAGTACTTCTCGATGACCTGCGTTGAGGTCTTCTTCACGGTCTTGGTGTTGTATTTACCCTCTATCAAGCCCTTGCCGGAAGGGAGGCTACAACTGCCTGTGCACAAGTCTGGGTACGAGGGCACCCATGTCTTAGTACACCGACAGGAGCCCCTGGGCCTGGGCCACGCACGCAAGTGAGGCGTCATTCGGCTAGGCCCAAACAGTGCACAGGGGCGCGTGGCAGAGGATAACTGTCATAATCTTCTCTTTTACCGCACCCGCCCACGATGCGCATTAAATGCGGGAGTGAAAGAGGTGGAGTGGAATGGTGGCAGGAGGTGGAGCGTCTGAAAAGCGTAGCCACATAGGACAAAAAAGAGCCAGCCCTCGCGCCTTCCCCATACAAAGGAAAAATGTGGAGGGCGCTGCTCATTTCGCCTGACTTCTCGCATCTCCTTCCTCGATTTCCGCCATTAAGGGAGGTGAGGCGGCAGGGAGAGTAATCCCCTTGGGGCGCTATAAGAGAGGGCGGGGGGAGTGGCAATCTTCCCCACCCATCTTCTGCCTTCGCCATTTTCCTCATCCAACCTTTCATTCATCCTGTTGGGGAACGTTGCATGGGAAACAAAAAATTTCCTACGCTCACCAAGATCGATCTAGGAGATGAGCATCTACGAGAGGAGAGATTGCATCTACATACCCTTGTAGATCGCTAAGTGGAAGCGTTAAGAAACGCGGTTGGTGTAGTCGAACATCTTCGCGATCCAATCCGATCCGAGCACCGCACGAGCGGCACCTCCGAGTTTAGCACACGTACGGCTCGGTGACGTCTCTGCCTTCTTGATCCAGCAAGGTAGGGTGGAGAGGTAGATGGGATCTGAACCAACACGACGGTGTGGTGGTGGTGGCGGCAGCGGAACTCCGGCAGGGCTTCGCCAAGCGCAAACCGGAGGAGGAGATGGAGCAGCAGGAGGGAGAGGAGGCTAGGGTTGTGGATTATTCAGCCCCCTTGTGCCTCCCACCCTTTATATAGAAGAGAAAACTTGGAGGAGGGGAGTACTATTCACGTGAACAGTAACATGAATAGTACTTGGCCTCCAACTCTCTCCCTATTTTCAAGGGATTCGATCTTATCCTCTTATCCCATGTGCATGGGTCAAGTGGGGCTGGGCGCCTGGCCCATGTAGGGCTGGTGCGCCACCCCTTGGTCCATGTGGGACGTTCTGGACAAGTGGGCCCCACCATGGAACCCTCCGGAACATTCTAGAAGCTTCCCGGTACAATACCGGAAAAAACCGAACTTTTCCGGAATCCCGAAAAACAACTTTCCATATATAAATCTTTACCTCCGGACCATTCCGGAGCTCCTCATGATATCCCGGATCCCATCCGGGACTCCGAACAACCTTCGGACTTTCCACTTATTAATATCCCAAAACTACCCTAGCGTTACCGAACGCTAAGCGTGCGACCCTACGGGTTCGAGAATCATGTAGACATGACCGAGACACCTCTCCGGTCAATAACCAATAGCGGGACCTGGATGCCCATATTGGTTCCTACATATTCCACGAAGATCTTTATCGGTTGAACCACGATGTCAAGGATTCAGTTAATCCTGTATACAATTCCCTTTGTCCATCGGTATGTTACTTGCCCGAGATTCGATCGTCGATATCTCCATACCTAGTTCAATCTCGTTATCGGCAAGTCTCTTTACTCGTACCGTAATACAAGATCCCGTGGCTAACTCTTTAGTCACATTGCTTGCAAGCTTATTGTGATGCTGTATTACCGAGTGGGCCCTGAGATACCTTTCCGTCATACGGAGTGACAAATTCCCAGTCTTGATCCATGCCAACTCAACAGACACCCTCGGAGATACCTGTAGAGCATCTTTATAGTCACCCAGTTACGTTGCGACGTTTGATACACACAAGGTACTCCTCCGGTGTCAGTGAGTTGCATGATCTCATGGTCATAGGAACAGATACTTGACATGCAAAAACGATAGCAATAAACTTGACACGATCATATGCTACGTTCATAGTTTGGGTCTTGTCCATCACATCATTCTCCTAATGATGTGATCCCGTTATCAAATGACAACTCATGTCTATGACCAGGAAACCATGGCCATCTTTGATCAACGAGCTAGTCCGGTAGAGGCTCACTAGGGACATGTTGTTGTCTACGTATCCACACATGTATTTGTGTTTCCAACCAATACAATTATAGCCTGGATAATAAACGATTATCATGAACAAGGAAATATAATAATAACCATTTTATTATTGCCTCTAGGGCATATTTCCAACACATCCTTGCTTTCCTTGAGGCCTACCGCTGCGATGGCGAGGGGTGGAGGTCGAGCCTGCATGTCTGCTTCCGCCTCGAGGGTCCCCTCTCGGGGCCGGACACGTTCTTCGGTGGATGTCATGAGCGCCAGCCCTAGTGCCCACAGCAGAGCCGCCTCCCGCGGCCGCGGAGCGCGTGGCTCCCGTGGACGAGGCGGGCGTGGCGGTCGTGGCAGAGCGGCTGCCCCCCCTCCTCAGGCGGAAGCCCGCACGGCGGCGGCGGCGCAGGAGTCCCACACGGCGGTGGCAGCGCATGAGTTTGTCGTAGGGTTACGCCGCCGGCTTCGCAGTTGGCTCCGGCTCCCGGATCCCTTTGCGAGGGTGATGGAGAGCACCAGGCCCTTGGGCCTGTGGTTACAGGCGGATGGCTGCTACAACGGCCCCTCTTGGGTGGCGACAGAGTTCTCCACCGCCGGCTCTCTGTTCTTGACGTGGGGGTGGAAGTCGTTCGCCCGCTCCCGTGGTCTAGGGCCGGGGCAGCTTCTCTAGTTTAGGTACGACGGAGCTGCCACACTCTTCGTGAAGTTCTTCGGGGCTTCTGGCGGCCGCATTGAATGCTGCGCGGAAAGTGAGAGCAGCAGCGGCACCGACTCCACTAGCGAGAGCGGCGAAAGCTCCTCGCGTATCAAGAGCGAGGACTCCGACTCCGACTAGGCGCATAGTATTGCCCCAGTCGAGCCTTGAAGATGAGCCATGCTCCGCCTAGGCTCCTCCGTTTGGCTTCCTGTATCAAAACTAATGTAGCCCCGCGGGGGCATGGAAGATAACTTTTGTATCTAAATGTTTAGTAGTTGCTGTAATTCGTACTTTGAATGGACGTATGCATGTTGCTCTCCTTATTCCATTCCGTCTTTGCACGATTTTCCGTACCCTACGCTTACCGGACACTTGCCGGTGTGCACACCCTTACCGCAAGCACCCGAGGAAGAAGTCCTCAGCAGCTTGCCGGGGGTGCCGCTGCCGGCAAGATCGTGCTTGCCGATCATAATGCAGCTACCTAGGTTGCCGAACGGACTCGAGGCAAAGTAAGAGCGCAATCGATTTTGGCAAGGTTCCTTAGCATGCAGGTTTCTCATACAAAGGCCAGAATGGGTCAAGGAGAGCCACAACTATAGCAAAGACTTTATTTTAAAGTTTCACAACTTAGCTCATTTATTTGTTGTACTCCTTGCCATAGGGTGATATCTTGAACGCGTCCTTTGGTATCCATGATCGTCACTCTCCCCGGGAAGCTTGTATGAGAGGAATCCTTCCTTCCTTTAGGAAAAAGAAAGAAGAGAAAAGAGGGGACTGGAACCTTGACGGTTCGTTAACTACCTTATGCAAGGCAAAGACTGTAACACAAGACTACATGCAACACATAAATAAATATGCATTTGGACAAATAGTTGTGAAATACTTAGTTTTATTGTGCACGGGATCTGTGCCCGGCTTTGTACAAAGGTTTACATGCCTTGACGGCAAACTTGTTCAAAATAGGTTGTCGGGCAGCCCGGCAACCGCGCCTTACGGGTAGAACTTACGAAGATGCTAAATATTCCATGAGTTAAGCACCGGAGTGCCATCTTCGGTCTCTAGGCGGACTGCGCCGGGCCTAGAGACTCGTACTACCCGGTAAGGGCCTTCCCACTTCGGCGTCAACTTGTTTTTACACTTCGTGGATTGAATCCGACGAAGAACAAGGTCACCTTCCTCAAGGTTCCTGGCATTCACTTTGCGGCTATGGTAGCGGCGCAAAGCTTGCTGATACCGTGCAACACGGATAGCAGCCCGGAAACGATCTTCCTCAAGGAGTGTGGCATCGTCATGCCGCAGCGCATCTTGGTCCTCATCGAAGGCCAAGACTCGAGGTGACCCGTATTTGAGTTCTGTGGGGAGTACTGCTTCTGCACCATACACAAGGGAGAAGGGTGTCTGGCCAGTGGCTCGATTTGGTGTCGTTCTGATTGACCAAAGAACTGCCGGCAATTCTTCCACCCAGCGCCTTCCACACTGGTGTAGCTTGTCGAAAGTCCTAGTCTTTAGACCACGCAGCACTTCTGCATTTGCCCTCTCTACTTGCCCATTGCTTCTTGGATGAGCAACGGAGGCATAGCAGATCTTATTTCCAAGTTCCTGGCAATATGCTGTGAAGGCGCGGCTTGTGAATTGGGTGCCGTTGCCGGTGATGATCCTGTTGGGTACACCAAAACGGGCAACCAATCCTTTGAGGAACTTGAGAGCTGACTGTGCTGTCGCCTTTCTCACTGGCTCTACTTCAGGCCACTTTGTAAACTTGTCGATTGCAACGTACAAGAATTCAAAGCCCCCGGTAGCACGGGGGAAGGGGCCGACGATATCGAGCCCCCAGACCGAGAAGGGCCAGAAAAGAGGGATGGTTTGGAAGGCTTGAGCTGGTTGGTGGATGTCCTTGGATTGGAACTGGCATGCTTCGCACCTGATAATCACCGCCAAGGCATCTTGAAGGGCTGTCGGCCAGTAGAATCCTTGACTGAATGCCTTGCCGACAAGTGCGCGTGACCCAATATGAGATCCGCACATCCCTTCATGTATCTCTTCCAACAGCCTTTGTCCATCTTCCCGGGAGATGCACTTCAATTTTACCTCGTTAGGTCTCTTTCTGTACAAGGTGTTGTCAATAAACTTATACATCCTTGATTGACGGGCCACTCTTTCTGCCTCTTCTTGCTCATCAGGAAGGTCTCCTGTTTAGAGGAATTGGACAATCGGCTGCGCCCATGCCGGAGCTTGTGGCTCGACGACAAGGACTAAAGGCATTTCTTCTTCTGCGGGAGCACTTGCCTCAATGGCAAGGATCTGGCTTGCCGGATGCTGTGGCTCACCGGCAAAGGGCGGCTTGTCGGTGGTATCTGCTTTCTTGGCGGCTACAGGTAGCTCTGCCAGAAAGTAACCATCAACATCTTGTTTTCTTTTCTTCGCCAGCTTCGATGGTGTAACGGACGGCTGAGTGAGTTGGAGCACAAAAGTTCCTAGTTCCACAGGCATCTTTTGGGCGGCAAGCTTTGACAGGTTGTCAGCAATCTCATTCCGGGCACGAGGAACGTGCTCTGCTTGCAGACCGTCAAAGTGCTCTTCCAACTTTCTCACTTCATCGACATATGCCTCCATCAAAGGGCTTTGGTAATCCTTGTTGACCTGCCTCACCACAAGCTGCGAGTCACCTCTGATAATTAGTTTCCGGATATCGAGGTCGATTGCAATGCACAGATCGGCAAGCAAACCCTCGTACTCAGTAGTGTTGTTGGTGGCCTACTCCCTGGGGAAGTGCATCTGCACCACGTACTTGAGGTGCTCTCCGGTGGGTGTGATAAGCAGCACACCAGCACCGGCGCCTTTCAGCGTGAAAGCACCGTCAAAATACATGACCCAATCGTCAGCTCTTTCCTTGTCAGGGAGAGAGGTCTCTGGTTTTTCTTCATCTGGCGTTGGAGTCCATTCTGCAATGAATTCCGCCAAGGCCCTACTCTGGATCGTCGAGGTGCTCTCAAATTTCAGATCAAAATTCGATAACTCCAGTGCCCATTCCACAATCCTTCCGGTTGCCTCTGGATTCCTCAAGATGTGTTGCAATGGAAAGCGAGTGACAACGGTGACTGGGTGTGCTTGAAAATAATGGCGCAACTTCCTTGAGCCCATGAGAAGGCCAAAAAGCAACTTTTGCACACCAGAGTACCTTGACCTAGCCCCTTGTAGGAGGGAGCTGACAAAGTAGACTGGGCGCTGCACCATCTTCTTCTTCATGACTTGCTGATCTGGCTGGCTGGTTTGCATAACCTCTGTCTTGTCAGCACCTGACCTTGCCGGAGAAGATTCTGGCTTGTCAAGTCATGGCTCTGTGGTTGCTACCTTCTCCTCATCGGCCTCTCTTTCAGCCACAAGTGCAACACTAACCACTTGATTCGTTGGCGCTAAATATAGCAGCAACGTCTCCTGCGGCCTAGGCGCGACTAGGACTGGCGGAGAGGACAGGTACTCCTTCAAATCTTAGAGTACGGCCTCCGCTTCCAGAGTCCAGTTTACTGGACCTGCCTTTTTCAAAATATTGAAAAACGGCAAGGCGTGCTCTGCTGATTTGGAGATGAACCTGCTGAGGGCGGCAACGCATCCTGATAGAGGCGAAGGTGTCCCGTCTTTCGCTGAGATGGTGGCTATCGTTTTGGTGGAAGTCGACTTTCACGATCCGACTACGAACGTGCGAAGACGTCGCGCCTTAGCAATCGCTAAACCAACTCCGAGAGGTTATTGACCACGCCGGAGCACGATCAACCTGACCACGAAGGTCTATTTCCTGCACGCAAACGAAGAACAAGCAAGAAACTAAGATTGCAATCTGGATATTGCGTATTAAAGAGGAAAGCTTTATTGATGAAGTGGGGTTCTGTGACGTCTTGGTCTGGTCGTGGAACACAAACGAAGGACGCGAAGTTGCAGCTATGGCGAACTTGTAATCTAAACAAAACCCAAATCTAAAACGATGCCCTAAGGGCTGTATATATGAGGTAATAGAAGGGGATTTCGTGGCCCCTTGGAGGAGGGGTCCGAAACCAGCCATAACTCCGTTTCCCCACACATACGGACTCTAAAAATAGCCTAATAAGTGGTATTTCGAAATTACATGGGCCTGGCCCAAAAATAAGGTGACGCAGCACCTATATTAGCCTATGGACGAAATTTATGAAGTGGCCTCTTGTATATTTCGTCCAAGCCTCCAAGCACTCCTTATGGTGGCTTCAAAGTGCGAAAATCACCACTGGAAACTCCGTTGTTCCTTCCCGTGCGCGCACCTTCTCCCCCATGCTTGATCCTGCTCCAATGGCCATCCTTCTTGTCCATGCTAGGTCCTTCATTCATAAGTAAAACAAAAGTATCTAATTTAGGCAGCATCATATGTTCATGAACATTAGAAGGATTTCCAAGAAACGAAAGTACCTGATAATTTAGTTGGCGTGCGCGGGCTCTAGTAATTGGTCCAATCTGTGTAGCTGGTGGTGATGTGGGTGTAACATTAGTAGGGATGTCCTCATCATCCTCCCCTTCTTGAACTGAAGTCGTCCTCGACGGAAGCTCATCATCCTCACCCATATAAGGCTTCAAATCTGCAATGTTAAAAGTGGGACTAACCCCAAAATCTGCAGGCAGCTCAAGTTTATATGCATTATCATTTATTTTCTCTAACACCTTGAAAGGACCATCAGCACGTGGCATTAGCTTCGACTTGCGCAATTCAGGAAACCTATCCTTACGCAAATGTAACCAAACAAGATCTCCAGGTGCAAAGACAACATGTTTTCTACCCTTATCTCCAGCAAGTTTATATTTAGCATTCATACGCTCAATGTTCTCCTTAGTTAACGCATGCATCTTTAATATCAATTCAGCACGTTCTTTAGCATCAAAATTGACCTTCTCCGAAGATGGAAGAGGCAACAAATCAATAGGTGCACGAGGTAAGAAACCATACACTACTTCAAAAGGGCACATCTTAGTTGTAGAATGCAGCGAACGATTATAAGCAAATTCAATATGAGGCAAGCATTCTTCCCACATTTTCAGGTTATTCTTCAACACAGCCCTAAGCATAGTAGACAGTGATCTATTCACTACTTCAGTTTGTCCATCAGTTTGGGGGTGACATGTAGTACTAAAAAGCAGTTTAGTCCCCAATTTAGCCCATAAACATCTCCAAAAGTGGCTAAGAAATTTAACATCACGATCTGAAACAATTGTATTTGGCACACCATGCAAGCGAATAATTTCACGAAAGAACAAATCAGCAACATTAGCAGCATCGTCACTTTTATGACAGGGTATAAAGTGTGCCATTTTCGAAAATCTATCCACGACAACAAATATGCTATCCCTCCCCTTCTTTGTTTGAGGTAAACCTAAAACAAAGTCCATAGATATCCTCCCAAGGAACACTAGGTACAGGCAAAGGCATATATAAACCATGAGGATTGAGTCGTGACTTAGCTTTTTGACATGTAGTGCAGCGAGCAACAAAACGCTCAACATCCCGTCTCATCTTTGGCCAAAAGAAATGTGTAGCAAGTACGTCCTCCGTCTTCTTCACGCCAAAGTGTCCCATTAATCCCCCTCCATGCGCCTCCTGTAACAACAAAAGACGAACGGAGCTAGCTGGATTGCATAGCTTGTTAGCACGAAACACAAATCCATCATTAATGACGAACTTGTTCCATGTTCTCCCTTCTTTACAATTCTGCAACACATCTTGAAATTCGGCATCATGCATATATTGATCTTTGATGGTCTCCAAACCAAATATTTTAAAGTCAAGTTGTGAAAGCATAGTATAACGACGAGACAATGCATCAGCAATAACATTTTCTTTACCCTTCTTGTGTTTAATGACATAAGGGAAAGTCTCAATGAATTCAACCCATTTAGCATGCCTACGGTTCAGTTTTGCTTGACTTTTAATATGTTTCAAAGATTCATGATCAGAATGTATAACAAATTCTTTGGGCCATAAATAATGTTGCCATGTTTCCAAAGTCCGAACAAGAGCATATAATTCCTTATCATAAGTAGAATAATTCAGACTAGGCCCACTCAATTTTTCAGAAAAGTATGCAACAGGTTTACCATCTTGTAATAACACACCTCCTAATCCAATTCCACTAGCATCACATTCAAGCTCAAAAGTCTTATTAAAATCAGGAAGTTGGAGTAATGGAGCATGTGTTAACTTATCTTTCAATACCGTGAAGGCTTCTTCCTGTGCGGTACCCCAAATAAAAGGCACATCCTTCTTTGTAAGCTCATTTAGAGGTGTAGCAATGGTGCTGAAATCCCTCACAAAACGCCTATAGAAACCAGCGAGTCCAAGAAAACTCCTCACTTGTGTGACCGTTTTGGGCTGCGGCCAACTCTCAATAGCTTCAATCTTGGCTTTATCAACTTCAATTCCCTATGGAGTAACAACATAGCCAAGAAAAGAAACTCGGTCGGTGCAAAAGGTGCACTTCCCAAGGTTACCAAACAAACGTGCATCACGTAGAGCGAGAAAAACAGCACGTAAATGTTCCAAATGTTCCTCCAAAGATCTACTATAAATCAGTATATCATCAAAATAGACTACCACAAATCGTCCAATGAAAGCACGTAAAACCTCGTTCATTAATCTCATGAAAGTGCTAGGTGCATTAGTTAACCCAAAAGGCATGACTAACCACTCATATAATCCAAACTTAGTTTTAAATGCTGTTTTCCATTCATCTCCCAATTTCATACGAATTTGATGGTATCCACTACGCAAATCAACTTTGGAGAAAATTGTAGAGCCACTTAATTCATCAAGCATATCATCTAGCCTAGGAATAGGATGACGATAACGAATAGTAATATTATTAATGCCTCTACAATCAACACACATACGCGATGTACCATCCTTTTTAGGCACTAGAATAATAGGAACAGCACAAGGACTAAGAGATTCACGTATATAACCTTTGTCGAGCAGCTCCTGTACTTGACGCATAATCTCCTTCGTCTCCTCTGGATTGGTACGGTATGGCGCACGGTTGGGCAGCGATGCACCGGGAATTAAGTCAATCTGATGCTCAATCCCTCGAATAGGTGGTAATCAGGTTGGCACGTCTTGTGGAAAGACGTCAGCGAACTCCTGCAAAATGTTAGTGACAGCAGGAGGCAAAGAGGGAGGCATGTCCTCGAATGAAAATAATACATCTTTGCATAAAAAAGCATAGCAAACAGATGTAGTGACATCCAAATCAGTAATATCAGATTTAGTGGCAAGTAAACAACCACTCTTCAGTTTTATTTCAGATATAACACTAGATGATTGTTTATGAGGCTTATTATGTTGCTCAAATTCCTTTGCCACAATCTGATTTTCACTCTCACTTTGCTTCTGTTTTGCTTTACTAGCTCTAGCAATGTCATCTTTCATAATATGTTCGGGAGACATAGGAAGCAAAGTTATATTTTTATCCTTATGAACAAGAGTATACTGATTTGTCCTACCATGGTGTACAGAATTTTTATCAAATTGCCATGGTCTACCAAGTAAAACGGAGCATGCTTGCATGGGTACCACATCACAATCAACATAATCAGAATATGTAGCAATGCTAAAGTGCACACGAACAGTACGTGTTACCTTAACCTTGCCACTGTTGTTGAACCATTGGATGTAATAAGGATGAGGATGTGGTCTGGTGGTTAGAGAAAGCTTCTCCACCATCTCCATGCTAGCCAAGTTGTTGCAACTCCCTCCATCGATGATGACGCGAACAGAACGCTCCTTCACAACTCCCTCTGTATGGAACAAGTTGTGCCTCTGATTTTGCTCAGCCTGTGTAACCTGCACACTCAAAACACGTTGAGCAACTAAACTTTCATACCTGTCAGCGTAGTCAGCAGCCATGTAGTGTGTCTCTTGTTCAGTCTCCTCTACACCTTGTTCTTCACTCGCAATAAGAGCCAGGGTCTCCTCATCATAATCGCTAGCGGAGTCATATCCACCATCCTCAGTAACTATCATCACACGCTTGGAAGGACATTCTCTCGCATAGTGACCTCCACCCTTGCAACGACGACATATAACCTCATGTGTTTGCCCTGTGGATGTAATGGAAGAAGAAGAGCTCTGTGCTGGCCCGGAAGGTGTGCTCTTCGCGGAGGGTGGAACAGAGGCCTGTTTCCTGGTATCTCGGTTGGAGTTGGAGGCTGACGTAGGCGGTGCTGCAGCCGGACGTGTGGAAGTAGAAGAGGTACGTGGAGTCCATGATGAAGTGCGACCTGCAGAAAAATTAGTTCTTGCCAATGCCTGTCGATCCTGCACTTCACGTTCAGCTTTTACAGCAAGATGAAATAAACGAGTGATAGTGTTATACTCTACTCTAGAATAGTCTGAATCTCTCTATTTAATCCACCCATAAAACGTGCAAGCATAGCTTCATTCTCCTTAACAATACCACATCTAATCATGCCAGTTTGTAACTCCTGATAATATTCCTCTACAGAATTTTTTCCTTGTCTTAAACGCTGCAAATTTTGAAGCAATTCACGTTGATAATATGGTGGAACCCAACGATTACGCATAGCGGTTTTCAAAGCAGCCCAAGTAGGTGGGATATTAGCGTGATGTATTCTACAATGTTCAGACCACCAAACACAAGCAAAACTAGTGAACGAACAAACAGTAGCAGTAACACGTCTATCCTCAGGATATTGTAAGCATGTAAATCGTTGTTCTGTTTCTAACTCCCAAGTAAGATATATATCCGGAACATATCGACCATCAAATGTAGGAATATTCAATTTAAGTTTAGGGAGATGGTCATGAGTTTGTACCTGAGGGGGTGGTGCAGCCCTACCATTGCGATCGTAGGCACGTGGACGACCTGGTGCGTGTGGTGGTGGTTGTCCTTGGGGCTGAGCTGGAGCAACCTCTCCCTCATCGTCGTAATCACCATCGTAGTCAGTGTTCTGATCAACAGTAGTAGCAGCAGCAGCCACAGAAGCCACAGCAGTAGGAACGGCACCAGAATGTTGGCCTTCCTCTAGGGGCACACATTGTGCGCGCCCCGCAAAATTCGGCCGACGTTGTTGTTGTTGCTGAGTTATGACCGGTGCAGCTGGTGGTAGACGTGCAAGCACCTCATTGAACTTAGCGTCCAACTTCGTCTCGAACGTCTTCTCCAATCCATCTAGCTTCTCCATAGCCTCTCCAAGGCTGGTTACGAAGTCTTGTACCTGGTCAGCCATCATTTGCTGGAATTTATCATGGAGCTCCTTGTTGGTCATAACCTCCCATTCGACCTCGTCAGCTTGTGATCCTGGCATGGTTAGCAGTAATAGGAACACACAAGAATATGAACCTACAGACTACTAGGAAGTGGTGGTGGTGTGTCACAAATCCGTCAAGCAAATCTCAAATTCTTACCAGTTCTTACCCAGCAGCAGGTGGTGATTGGCAACCGGTGTAGTCAAAAACTCCCAAAGCTTGGATAGAGCGATTGCCAGGTGGTGTCAAACACACGGCGTAGATATATGTGGAGCTGGGAAGGCTTAAAATATGGTAGCAAAAAGGGGTCAGCAATAATCAGTTCAGAGATGCAAAGTTGAAAAAACGCTCAACGACGGTACGATGCTGATCCTAGGCTAGACCGTGCTAGAGACACGAGCCTAAAACACCAACAAAATCACGACGTTACACGTAATCAAGGGAAGAGCACACTCTGATTTTTTTTTTCCGACACCTACTCAGGCAAGGGAACTCGAAAATAAAAACAAAGGGATCTCAAAATCAATCCGAATACCTAAGGAACTCGGATTAGAGGCGGATATGGGTGGTAGTATAAGGACTCGGATTGGTGTGGCGGATCTGTGGTGGAGGTATATGGCAGCGATGAAGATGATGCGGTGGCAGCGTGACAATCTGTGACTAGAACTCGAAACTCTAAAAGACTAGACGCTAAGACCAGCAACTCGACACGACGATGCACCCGCAATTTCAACAAAGCAAAACACTGAAAAGACTATGCAAAGGCTCAGATTGGTTCGGATACGATGATCTAACCCTAATTTTTTTTGTGGCTTTTTTTTTGTGGACGGTAGGTATGAAGAACAGATGCAATCTATACTATGAAAAACTGGTAAATCTCACCGAGCAACCTGGAAATCTGATACCACTTGATAGAGGCGAAGGTGTCCCGTCTTTCGATGAGATGGTGGCTATCGTTTTGGTGGAAGTCGACTTTCACGATCCGACTACGAACGTGCGAAGACGTCGCGCCTTAGCAATCGCTAAACCAACTCCGAGAGGTTATTGACCACGCCGGAGCACGATCAACCTGACCACGAAGGTCTATTTCCTGCACGCAAACGAAGAACAAGCAAGAAACTAAGATTGCAATCTGGATATTGCGTATTAAAGAGGAAAGCTTTATTGATGAAGTGGGGTTCTGTGACGTCTTGGTCTCGTCGTGGAACACAAACGAAGGACGCGAAGTTGCAGCTATGGCGAACTTGTAATCTAAACAAAACCCAAATCTAAAACGATGCCCTAAGGGCTGTATATATGAGGTAATAGAAGGGGATTTCGTGGCCCCTTGGAGGAGGGGTCCGAAACCAGCCATAACTCCGTTTCCCCACACATACGGACTCTAAAAATAGCCTAATAAGTGGTATTTCGAAATTAGATGGGCCTGGCCCAAAAATAAGGTGACGCAGCACCTATATTAGCCTATGGACGAAATTTATGAAGTGGCCTCTTGTATATTTCGTCCAAGCCTCCAGGCACTCCTTATGGTGGCTTCAAAGTGCGAAAATCACCACTGGAAACTCCGTTGTTCCTTCCCGTGCGCGCACCTTCTCCCCCATGCTTGATCCTGCTCCAATGGCCATCCTTCTTGTCCATGCTAGGTCCTTCGTTCATAAGTAAAACAAAAGTATCTAATTTAGGCAGCATCATATGTTCATGAACATTAGAAGGATTTCCAAGAAACAAAAGTACCTGATAATTTAGTTGGCGTGCGCGGGCTCTAGTAATTGGTCCAATCTGTGTAGCTGGTGGTGATGTGGGTGTAACATTAGTAGGGATGTCCTCATCACATCCGGCAAGGCGCCTGACATCCTTGACGCGTCTCGGTGCTTCCATCTGCTCAATTGCCCTGATCTTGTCGGGGTTGGCTTCAATCCCCCTCTGAGACACGAAGAAACCAAGAAGCTTGCCGGATGGAACACCGAACACACACTTCTCGGGATTGAGCTTCAAGTTAAGCTTGCGCAAGTTGGCAAAAGTTTCCTCAAGATCCTGGATCAATGTTGACTTGTCTCTGGTTTTGATCACAATATCATCCATATAAGCTTCCACATTTTTGTGCAGCTGTGGCTCAAAACCAATCTGGACCGCTCTGGCAAAGGTTGCTCCGGCACTCTTCAGTCCGAAAGGCATATGCAAAAAGCAGTATGTGCATCATGGAGTGATGAATGCGGTCTTCTCCTCATCTTCCTTGGCCATAAAAATCTGATGATAACCAGAATAGGCATGAAGGAAAGAGAGTAGGTCACAGCCAGCAGTGGAGTCTACAATCTGGTCAATGCGCGGCAAAGGGAAAGGGTCCTTAGGACATGCTTTATTTATATCGGTGAAGTCGATACAAAGCCTCCACTTCCCGTTTGCCTTGCACACCACCACCGGATTGGCTAACCACGTAGGGTGTAGCACTCCTCTAACCAAGCCTGCTGCTTCTAACTTCTGAATCTCCTCGGCAATGAACTCTTGCCACTCCAAGGCTTGCTTCCTAATCTTCTGCTTGACGGGCCTCGCATGAGGGCAGACAGCAAGGTGGTGCTCAATTACCTCCCTAGGAGCACCGGGGATATTAGATGCTTGCTAAGCAAATACATCGACATTCGCCCGCAGGAAGGCAACGAGCTCGCTTTCCTACTCGTCGTCGAGAGTGGCACTTACTCGTCCCACCTTCTTTCACAGAGACTCGCTAGGTCACCGGTGCGGAGGCCTTGGATCTCTTGCTCTTGCCGGTAGAGCTCTCTGGTACGTCCTCGACAGGCATGTTGCACTCTGAAGTGCGCTTCCCTGAGTCCTTCCCAGAGGTCTTGCCGGTCTTCTTCTTTCCTTCCCCGGGAGCTCTGGCGGCAGAGGCAAGCGCCTCGATGGCAGCTGCTGCCGCAGCCTCCCGGTAGAGCTTGTCGGCGCAGATGATTGCATCCTGGTGGTTTGACTTGATGGTGAGGACCCCCATCGGCCCCGGCATCATGATGATGTTATACGCATAATGCGACGCGGCCATAAACTTTGCCAGGGCTGGGTGGCCCAGGATCCCATTGTACGGCAGTGGCATCTTGACGACGTCGAAGGTAATCTTCTCCGTCCGATAGTTGAGCTCGCCGCCGAACGTGACCGGCAACGTGATGCGGAGCATCCTACGGACATCACCATGTCAAGAGTCCGTTTGGCAAGTGACACGTGTGACATCTACTTCGCATACACAAAGGTGAATCATCTCCTTTACACGTGTTCACTTGACCCCTTCGAGGATGGTATACTACTTGGCATTCCTCTCGTGTGCATGCATAGGTACTACCGGAGCTTCACGGACGACGACGAGGAGTGCAAGCGCCAAGGAACGCCTACACCATCCGCGAGGGAAGCGTGGAAGCGTGGAAGCGAAGACGGAGCTGCAGCAAAGCTATAGCCACCGGACGTCCGACGATCCACCGGACGTCCGACGCGACCACGCCCAGGCCAGCCAGAAGAGCTACAGCCGACGAGTGCTACAGCGTCCGGACGACCGACGACTACCGGACGTCTGACAAGTACCAGTGACCGGACGACCGACGCCGACCGGAAATCCGGCAACACCTGTCCAGAGAAGAAAGGTCGGAAGTCCGACGCCCTCCGGACGTCCGGACCCCCGCGAGCGACCGGACGACCGACAATTGTCGGACGTCCGACACTACCTGTGCGCAGACGGGCCTTTGGCCTTGTATCTCTCTCCCACTTACCCCTTCGTGGCTTAGACTATAAATAGACCTTCCCCTCCCCATTTCTAGGGTTAGCAAATAGGATAGCTCATTTCTAGGTGAGCTTTGCTCCTTTACCACTCCTTCTCTTGAGAGAGAGAGAGAGAGAGACCACTCCATTGGAGTTCAAGACCTCTATTGGAGAAGATCCCAGGGGATTCAAGACCCCCATCGTGGGAAGGATCATCTAGATCATCAAGACCTCAACTCCTCACGGATTGGGATGAACTAGCTACCGTTTGTATCGTCCTTTGTTGGATTTGGACCGTTTATCTCTCCGTATGTATGTGGATTTAGCACATGTGTGATTGTTTCTTGTCTATTTGAGTGATTCCTCTTGTTTTCCTTTCTCGTGTTCTTCGTGTTCTTCGCGGGATCCGCTCCAATCGTGAAAGATCGACACCGTTAGGGTTCCACCCTACATCATCTTGATATCAGAGCCACGTTGATCACGAATTTGGAGCCTTCCCTTTCGTTTTCTAGCCTGATTTTTCTTTGTTTCGTCCTAAATTCGAAAATCCCCACCAAAAATAGCCCCCAAAATTTTTGTGATTTGTTGGTTTGATGAAGTTTTGTTGATTTTGATCCGTGAATTCGTTGTGTTTCAAGTGGATCTAGCCTTCCCCATCTTTTTCCCCATTTCCATCCACGAAATCTTCCCAATTTTGACACTGAAATCCCCAATTTCCGCCCAAAATCGCGTCCCGGATCTGAAATCCCGAGTTGACCCAGACTCGTCGGACGTCCGACACTTTTCCGGACGTCCGGAGCACCCGGAACCACCGGAAGTCCGGTACTTACCGGAAATCCGACACCCCGAAACAGAGAAGAATTCTCGGAAGTCCGGTAATTCTCGGACGTCCGGTCCCTGTGAAAACTGACACGGCTGAAATCTTGTTTTGGCCATAACTAATTCATACGAACTCCGATTTTGACGTTCTTTAGCTCGTTTTGTAGCTATTGACATCCCCCATCCCACAAAAATACCGCCATCATCATTTGACTCCATCACATTTTCAGAAATTTGGCAAGTTTGCCTAGGCCCTCCACCATATCATTCGCCATACCACCTCCGACTTCCGCAACCTAACCCATTTTGATCCCCGTTGCGTTTGAGGTTGTTTGAATTGTGGCTTGTGTCTCCTAAGGTGTTTCGGCTACTTAGGGACCGTGACTTCCACTCCGACAACATGTATAGCCCCACCATATTCTTCCGCCACCTTAACCCATTTTGACCGGGTTTCCACCATACCTTCCGCATGACCATCCACCATACCGCTTTCCGCTACCACCATTTGACAATTGACGTTTGAGATTTTGAGTTCGCGGTTTTTCTATTTCCTAAAGTGTTTCGGCTAATTAGGAACGGTTCGACATCGAGAGCACCGCCACTCATCATCGCCACGCGGTCGTCATCGACATTGCCACTTCATCATTTTGACACCGCAACCGTAAGCAAGGACGGTAACTTCGACGACACCATTGTATATTCCCCTTGCCATTGCATTGTTAACCCCTAGCCCATTTTGCGTCACTTGCCTATCGAGACTAGCCTTTGAGTATTGTCGGCAACGTTACTTGTGCAAATTAGTGATCATCGACCCGCACCTTTCATTGCATACATACATCATATTGGTATCATCTTGGTATCATAGTATCATCTCTTGTGTCACAAGTTTGTTCCCGCATATACACACTTGCTATCTTGGTTTGTGCATAAGTGGCCATATCAAAAAAAAAAGCTTTTAAGCAAAGAGAGAAACAAAGAGCTTGTAAGCAATAGCCATAGCATCATACCACATTGCATATAAAACTGCCATCATTGTTCATCTTGGATCATCGTGTGCGCGACACCGGGACCATACATACATAGCATACTTGGGATAGAAGTCGACACGTTTTGTTTTTATAGGTTGTGCACAAGTTCGTATCCGCCTATTGAGCAATCGTGCTAGCGTCTCTCTAGCGTTGTGCAACAAGAGCATTTTCCGTGGATTTCACATTTTGAGCTCACTCCTTGGTTGCACGACCCCATTTATCTATCCGTGTGTGCGTTTCCGTGTGCCATTCATTGCTATTGGTCTACTTGTTTTATTTGCGAATTTGTGAATCTCTTTCAACATTATTGACTCTTACTAACAATTGCATCAAATTTTTGTGCCACTATCCTCACCAAGCTACTCCATAAGCCTTACTTGTGTAGGTGTGAGAATAGACAAGATCCGGTACCAATTGTGCTACTTCCATAATACATTATTGAGTGATCATTGATCCATCTTCAACATTGGATAAGGTACATTTGGTCTAGTTCTTTCCTTTCTTCCACTCACATTTTTGCTTGAGCATGATGGATAGGCAAAGCACATCTACTTCGGTCTACAACAACCACGACGAGTTCGATGCCACGAAAAACTTCATCGACGCCAAGATGCAAGCTCACAAGGAGGAGCTCATAGCTCTCATCAAGACCGCCAAGAGGTCCCCCTCATCTTCGAGAAGACGCTCAAGTGAACATGCTTCCGAGCTACCATCTCCGACAAGGTCACAACGGCATCGACACCATCACCGACGAGAACGTGAAGGTCAAGAGCTCTACACCAACCACCGCTCCACGCCTTCACCATCTACCTTGGCATCTTCGCCAAGCGACTTCAAGGCATCTTCGCCTTTGGACATACGGCATCTTCGCCAACAAGCACCTCAAGATTACGCTCAAGAGAAGCTCCCCAAGCTCAAGTCCGCGACTTCCACGAGCTACTACGACCTCGACACCGACCACGAGCTTCCTTTCTATGGGACTCAAGACCCCGAGGAGTATCTCGAGTGGGAGCGCAAGATGGACGACTACCTCAAGCTACATCAAGTCCCCTCTGAAGATCAAGTGAAGTGCGCCACAAGCACCTTCCACGACTGCGCGTCGACATGGTGGCTTCACACACCTTCGAAGAGCTACAACATGAGTTGGCCCAAGACGAAGAAAGTGATGCGGCGAGAATTTGTGCCTTTCACCTACACGGAACATCTTCAACGCCAATTGGAGAACACCATACAAGGATCCAAGTCCCTCAATGAGTACCTCAACGTGATGAAGAAAGCCTTGCGACGAGCTGGCGTGGACGACCCCACTTGGATGAAGTTCTACTTCATGATGGGATTGAACAACGACATCTCCAAGACTATCTTCCTCGACAACTATGAGTCCCTCGACGACATCTACTTTGGTGCTCTCAAGGCGGAACAAGAACACATGAAGGCCAAGGCTTCTCCACCCCAAGCACAATTCGAAAAGGCCAAGCTCCAAGACGGCGAGCATGAGGATAGTACCACCATGATGTCCAAGCCCAACGAGCTCCAAGACGACGCTCCCAAGTTCGACTTCACCGCCATCCCTCTTTGTGGCATTGACGATGCCGAGTCTACCATGACTCTTTTTGAAGACGGCGCGGCGACGACTACGACTACGGAGCCTCTCAAGGAACAAGATTTGGAGGCGAGCGACAAGGTGGCGAGCAAGGATGATGCTTCCATCTTTGGAGGCGAGAGTGGTGATGTGCCATCTTCGGCCTTCATCCACGGCGACGGTGACGAGATGGTTGAGCATGGGATTTTCCCTTCGACCACGGCGGCGTTTGGAGATGAGTTGAACGACATGAGCCACCATATTGAGAGTGAGAGCGAGTTCACCACTAGCCCCATATATGATGAGATGCTTCAATTCCCATGTGAGGAGAGCCACAACCCCCACCACTTGAGTGAGACGAGTGACTCCACCATATGTGAGTTTGAGTGCACCTATTTTGAGGGAGTGAGTGAGCCACCACATAGAGAGAGTGAGATAGTTGTTAGGGCATTTGAGGCCATTTCGATTTCTAACGACTTACCCTCTACCTCTCTTGTGTCTTCTCATTTGGTGCTAGGTCCCATATACGACGACGCCCCGATCTTCGACGACTTCGTCCTTCCTTTGGACAAGACGATGGCCATGGTGGACTATGATGCACCCCCCACATGGTTCCATCACGATGGACATGACCACGATTTGGTCTTGGTCACCTCACCTACACCACATGAGTGGGATGACAAAGGTAACATAGGTGAAGGTGATGCTCTTGTCCCACTAGTGGACATTGATTTCTTACATGATGTCGATCCTCCTATTACCATGCTTCATACTAGTATGATTTCCCCATGCGATGATTTACCCATTTATGATGAGTATGATGATTGCCATGTGGAGTCTATTAGTTGTGATGCCATGTTACATCGGATTTCTTGTGATAATTCTCTTGGTCACATCATGTTTGCAACCCTTCTTGACTTGTCATATGCTATGACTGAGATCTCCCATATGTCATATTTGCAATCTCATCGTAGTGACTATGCATATTCCATTAAAATAAACCCAATTTGCACATATGGCATAGATGACAAGCCCATGGTTATTGGCATTTGTTTTTCTTGTGATGATATTGATATGCTTCCTTTGCATCATTTCTCTCATATGCCATGCCATGACCACCTAGCTTCGGACTTGCATTGTTTGCCATGTCATCAATTTTCTCCATGTAATGCTTACGATATTGCTCATGAGGAGACCCCCATAGTTTCCTCATCCATATTAGGAGATTTTGATCCATACCATCCATTGCATGATCCTAATATTTGTGTGCACAATATGCCCTCCATGAATGACTATGATACTGATGTGCCATATACTTGCATGCTCAATCTATGTCCACATCGTGTTATACATAACAACTATTCTTTCATGATGGATGACATGTTCTTATATCGTGCCTCAAATTTCTTTGAGCATTGCTTGTTTTGTGCTAACTCTCACGTGCACATACACATCATGATGGATGATGTGTACATTTACCACGCACACACTTTGTTTCGTTTGTCCCCATGTTGTGTAGGTACACATGCTTCCTCGTCGACCTCGCAAGCGCAAGAGTTGACGAAACGAGCTCTAGAGAGCAATGATGATTTGGGATCCCGTGGATTGGCTTTACCACCGTTCCCTTCGCGCAACGACTTCGTGCATTTCTTCTACATGGCCCTCACATGGTTATGGGTTATTGTCCTTTACGTCTCATTTGCCCATATTGCCATGTTCACTTTGCATGATATGCTCATTCCTATGCCTTTGCCATGCATTCGTGACCCATGCTTTGCATTACACATGATCCTTGAGTCTCGTACTTATATGTGTATTTGCATGCTTGGTGGAGATATCACTTGTTATTGCCATGTTTGCTTTGTATCCCATGCCTCTGATGATACTTTGATCATGTTTCGCTTTCGTGCTCGTGATATGTCATGTGCATTACCTATACCTACTATTTGCTCACATGACATGATTGCCATGATTTCCTCTAGTGTGTTGCATCTTCGCTCCACTAGTTTGCACGACATGATTACTATGACTGCTTGCCTTGTTGCATCACCGGTGATTCATACTTGCTTGTTTCATGCGGTTGATGACAACCATTGCCATGCTTTACACATGATTGATATTGCTTCTTGTCATATATCTCCATATGTTGCATCTCTCATGCTAGATGATTTGCCATGTCTTGAGTACAACAATGCTTTTAGTCTTGCTAATGAGATCGCCCCCATAGCTTTCTCCCATATTATTGGAGCTTTTGACATCTTTCATGTGAAGCATGCGTGTCTACCTTCTTTGCACCATATGCCTAGTGCCATGAACATTAAGATTGTTGCATCATATTATTCATGCACTTTTGCTACTAATGGTTATGTGCACGAGAAGAGAACCATCATGATGGATGATGTGTTTATCTACCATGCACATACGTTCTTTACTTGGTTGTGTGCATGTGTAGGATCCTTCGACATCGTGTCAACGTCCACTTCCCGTGAGTTGACCATCCGAGCTCTTGAGAGCGAGCCTAGTACACTTTCGACCGACTCGCTTCTACATCGCACTTGCTTATGCTTCGGCATTGTGAAGGACACACAAGAGCACACTTTCGAGGTGATATCCTTCTCTTTTGAGAATCCCGAAACCATGAGCATGAATATTGTGGATCATACTTCATGTGTTGCTTGCACCATGACTCATCGCACACATGCTCGAGATCTTCATGTTTTGACTTGTCATTTCCACATTGCCATGCCTCATGATATATATGCCTTGTGTGTTGCATCGAACATGATTATCCCATGCTATTTCCATGTGTTTGATTGCAACAATGTCATTTCTTCACATATGCCATGTCCCATTGATTGTTACATGCTTGCTTTGATTGCCTCACACATGATGAACATTTGCTCTTTCTATTGTGTTGAGTGCCACACTATCTTCACTACACCATATGCACATTATGCTTGGTTTGTTTTGCACTTGAACCATGTGTTTAGACATCTCATTTCCTTTGGTGTTGTGAATGATTTATATGCCTACCATCAACCGTTTATTGAGCGCTTTGTGCATGCTTGCTATGACCTTGAGGTAGATGCTTGTTCTCTTGCCACACATATTCGCATCTCTACCGCCCATTTGCATGCTTGTTTCCATGATGATCTTGATTGTGCTCAATTTATGTGCTTACATGCCATGTCTCCTTCCTTTGTCACACCTTATGATATGCATGATGACGACACTTGTTGGGTGAATCACCTCTTGAATGCTTGGTTTTGCACTTACGCTAACCACATTTGTTTTTCCAAGTGCTTGTTGTCCTTGTTCCTTTTGAAGGAATCACAAGACGGTGCGACATTGGAATGTGCCCATTTCGAGCTTCAAGATGAAGAGTGTTTGGTGATCGTCCACTTCTACACGGCGACGACATCTCTTTCCCATGGTGATTTGGTTTTCGATCCGAGGACGGATCTTTTCCAAGGGGGAGGGGATGATGCGGAGCATCCTACGGACATCACCATGTCAAGAGTTCGTTTGGCAAGTGACACGTGTGAAATCTACTTCGCATACACAAAGGTGATTCATCTCCTTTACACGTGTTCACTTGACCCCTTCGAGGATGGTATACTACTTGACATTCCTCTCGTGTGCATGCATAGGTACTACCGGAGCTTCACGGACGACGACGAGGAGTGCAAGCGCCAAGGAACGCCTACACCATCCGCGAGGGAAGCGTGGAAGCGAAGACGGAAGAAGACGGAGCTGCAGCAAAGCTACAACCACCGGACGTCCGACGATCCACCGGACGTCCGACGCGACCACGCCCAGGCCAGCCAGAAGAGCTACAGCCGACGAGTGCTACAGCGTCCGGACGACCGACGACTACCGGACGTCTGACAAGTACCAGTGACCGGACGACCGACGCCGACCGGAAATCCGGCAACACCTGTCCAGAGAAGAAACGTCGGAAGTCCGACGCCCTCCGGATGTCCGGACCCCCGCGAGCGACCGGACGACCGACAATTGTCGGACGTCCGACACTGCCTGTGCGCAGACGGGCCTTTGGCCTTGTATCTCTCTCCCACTTACCCCTTCGTGGCTTAGACTATAAATAGACCTTCCCCTCCCCATTTCTAGGGTTAGCAAATAGGATAGCTCATTTCTAGGTGAGCTTTGCTCCTTTACCACTCCTCCTCTTGAGAGAGAGAGAGAGACCACATCATTGGAGTTCAAGACCTCCATTGGAGAAGATCCCAAGGGATTCAAGACCCCCATCGTGGGAAGGATCATCTAGATCATCAAGACCTCAACTCCTCACGGATTGGGATGAACTAGCTACCGTTTGTATCGTCCTTTGTTGGATTTGGACCGTTTATCTCTCCGTATGTATGTGGATTTAGCACATGTGTGATTGTTTCTTGTGTATTTGAGTGATTCCTCTTGTTTTCCTCTCTCGTGTTCTTCGTGTTCTTCGCGGGATCCGCTCCAATCGTGAAAGATCGACACTATTAGGGTTCCACCCTACATCACAACGTGACTTGGCCCTTCGGCTTGTTCCTCCCCGGACTGATCCCTTGGAAACTGCCTGTCTCCTCGAGATCCTTGTCGGGGATCTGCAGCCTCTTGATCATGTCTGGAGAGATCAAGTTCAAGCCAGCCCCACCGTCAACCAGCATCTTTGTCACCTTGAGGTTGCGAATTGTTGGCGAGACCAACAACGGCAAACACCCGACCGCTGTGGTGCAATCAGGGTTGTCCTTGGCATCAAAGATGATGGGTGAGTGCGACCACTTGAGTGGCTTCTGTGCCTCCATCACCGGTTCTGCTGCATTGACTTCGCGGATCCACTGCTTTAGTTGCCGGTGCAAGGAGCGCAAAGATGCGCCTCCGTCAACACACATGGCATCCACTGCATTTTGGAATTCCTTGCTGGACCCGCTTCCGTCCTCATCGCTATCTTCCTCTTCTTGTTGGCCCTGAGCAGCCTTCTCTTTTGGCTGCTTGGCCTTGCCGCGGCGGCCTCCGTGGCCACCATGGTCTTGCATGCCGGACCCACCAGCACCATCTTGGGCCTTCTCCTTATCTCGCTTCTCATACTCTTGCTTCTACTTTTTGGCAAGTTGCTCTACTTGCCGGCATTGCTGGAGGTCATGGCCCTTGGTGCGGTGGATCTTACAATACGGCCCGCCGGTCTTGCCGGCTTTCTTGCCTGCCGCAGCCTCCCGGCAAGCATCGCACCCAACAACTTCCTTGCCGGGGATGTCTGCCTTTGACTTCTTGGTGGCGTTGGCGTCGCCGGAGCTCTCGACGGCCAGTACAGTCTTGTTCTTGCACTTTCTGTTGCGCTTTCTACTCTTCTTCTGTGGGGTTGATGCGTCGTCGTCCTCGGAATCGACGTGTGCACCCGCATCTTCCTCGGGGAGTCGCCTCCCTTCCTCAGCACGTGCACACCTATCCGCCAAGGCGTACAGATCGTTGATGGTCTTGACCTGCTCGACATTCATCTCTGACCGCATCCTGCGGTTACGCACGTTCGTGTGGAACGCGGCAACAACAGCTGCGGGATGGATGTCGGGGATATTGTGGTACACACGGCTGAACCGTTGTATGTACTTGCGGAGGTTCTCTCCATCCCTTTGGGGGATCACCTGCAAATCGCTGGGCTGACACGGGAGCTTGTGGCCACCCTGGTAAGCGCCAACGAAATGATGGCACAGATGCGCCCAAGAAGAGATGGAGCCCTCGGGCAGGTTCATCAACCATGACCTGATGTTGGGCCGAAGCGCCAACGGGAAGTAGTTCGCAAGCACTTTCTCGTCCCATCCCCCGGCAGCCTCCACCGCGATGGTGTAGATGCCAAGGAACTCGGCTGGGTTGAGCGTGCCGTCGTACTTGTCGGGCAGCTCTGGCTTTAAGGCTCGGGTGGACGGCCAGCGAACTTGCTGCAGCTCACGAGTAAATGCTCGGCACCCCACATCGTAGGGCAAGTACCCAGCGGCTATCGGAGCGAGCACGTTCACTGCCGGCCTGGCACGGTCGTCAGATTGACGACGTGCCTCCCGGCGCCGCTCGATCTTCGTGCGGGCGTCTTCATCGCACCGCTCACGGGGCACTTGGCACTGATCTTGGCGGCACAGCGGATCTGACGAAGCCATGGACAACACGTCATGGTCGTCTGACCGGCGGGCTGGCCGCTGCGTCGGTGGGGGGTGCCGAGGCAACTGCACCGTTTGCGCGGCGTCTCCGGCAAGGTAACCTGAGGGTCCTGCCGGCATGGTGGGTGGTCGCCACGAGGGCCCCACGTCTTGTGTTTTGCCGGGATCGGCAAAACTGATGATACTCTGAATGGTAGCTCTCCATTCGTCCATCTTGTCTGGGCTTGGTGGGAAGTTCAAAAGTATTTGAACCCACGTCATGGCCTCGGCCGCCGTGGTCGGCATGGCTGGGAGCACAGAACGAGGCGTCGCTCGACTCCTGGCGGAGCCAGAAGGAGCTTCGTTACGTCCGTGCCACCGTGGCTCATGCCCGCAAACAGGTGGATGTGGCGGTGGTGGCGGCGCTCCATGAGCAATCGGAAGTTGCTGCATGGGGATCCCGCCTTGCGGTGGTCTGGAACCGCCAGCAACATGGGGGAGCGTCTCGTGCCCATCTTGCGATGGTCGCGGCGTACAACTCCCCGCGCCGTTGTTGGACGTCGCCGCAACGTTCTGAGACGTTGCGGCCGCAACGTTCTGAGACGTTGCGGCGGCTGGGTTCTGGGTGGCAGCAGTATGAACTATATTACTATGATGACTGCTGATGAGGACCATCCTGGGCAACTAAGATTGTTTAGTTGCAGCCAAACACTTGAGCAATCCATCATGGCAACCATTGATGGAATGCGCCTACTATTGTGCCATGTTGACGATCAGGTGAACACATATACTATGGGTTCCATATTATTTATTTTAATGGAGACGGAGCTACTACTATCATTACTATTATGCAGGCATGTAGATGATGATCTACACAAACCAAAGGTGAAGATGAGAAGGAACTCAGGAGCCAAGCTATTCCTCACATTCAATGTTGTTGGTCTATCTCCATGTATCAACCGAGAGGGCCAAGTGTCGAGGATGACTACTTTTGAAGAGGGGGAGGATGATGAGGACATCCCTGGTTCACCTCATTTGTCATCTTCTCCTCATCATAAATCTCAGCTCTCAAATGAAGCTGTTACAAAGAAGACCTATTTGGGTCCCATGACAAGGAGCCGTGCCAAACATATAGAACAAGAGGTGAACGCGCTCCTAGCTGATCATACTTCAACCATCCATGAGAACTTTATACTGCCTAAATCATCTGGGCTGATTTTACTCAGGTACAATGTTGAGGACAACCAACAACTTTCAGCACATGAAGAAACAAGTTCAGCTCATGAAGAAACAAGTTCTGAAGCCCATACAACATGTTTGAAGAGAACAAGTTTCAACTCTGATGTAAACCATGTTTTGGTGACAAGGGCAACTAATTACACCTCAAGGAAGAATAGCAAGCCATCTCAACAATCTATTGTTGCATGCACAGTTCCAGATTTCGTCCCAGAACTTGCTGCATCATGCAACACAAATATATGAGGTTCCAGCACATCTGAGAGTACAAATTGGACAGCATTTGAAGTCTACTTTCAGGAAAATCAAACGGTGCAACATTTGGAGTCCCGAGTCAAAGGATATGAGAGTTCCAATGCAAGTTGTCCAGAGCATTAATTGCTGCGCGAGGCTCCATGTGTTTGCTCCCTTGACCAGCTGGTTACCACGAATTTGAGCCTCTCTTTTGGATTGGTTTCACACCTAAGCTAGGAGGGCTGTTCCTAGTATAAATACCCCTTCCCTCACTTCAGCCACAACTCTTTGGCAATTTGATTTCAGCATAGGTTAGCTAAGTGCAATCAGAATCTTGTTTGAGAGTTCACTTCCTCCTTAGCTCTTGTAATCTTGCCTTGTGAGAGGGTAAACTCACTTTGTGATTTTACAACAGTAGCCGTTGAGGCGGCGACCAGTTCGTGCTTCCAACTTCGTGCGTGGTTGCGTGGATTGGAATCCTAAGAGTGTGGTTGGGCGAATACTTGTTGCTGGTTGTTGCATATGCAGTAGCTAGCTTCGGTCTCGTCAGGTTGCACTAGTTATCCATTACCCGACAGCGTTGTTGGCTGGGATCGAGGGTTTCCTTCGTACCCTTCAGGTGGCGTTGATTCGTTCGTCAAGCAGATCCTCCGTGAAGATCGGGCAACCCCGTATCATCTTGGCATCAGAGCTTCGGTTCACACGATTTCAGATCTGCATCCTCCACCAAATCTTGTGTATCTTTGTCATCCGGAGTCCGTTTTGGGTGTTTTTGTGCATTTTGGAAAGCCCACACCGTGTACTTTCCATCCATCCTTGTTAGATCTGATTCCCACCGTGTTTTCCAGCCAGAAAAATCAGATCAGTTCGTGTGTGTTTTCTGCCAAAGTTTCAGCTGCATGTTCTTGTTGTTTGAGCTCATCCATTGTAATTTTCGTGGATCCCCCAAAGTGTGTGTTCAGATCCAAGTCCCTTGTTGAAGTTTGTCAAAAAAAAGCAAAAAAAAAGAGGCAAAAAAAAAAAGAGATCTGCCCAAAGAAAGAAAGTGTGTGCAAGAAGCAAAAGAGAGAAATTTGGGACTGTTCTTCACTTATATCTTGAGAAATTCCTGTTTGTATTATGAGCTGAAACTTGTCAAGTGTGCAACATCTTCAATCCTTGCTTTCTAGCAAACCTGATTCGTTGGTATGAGTTGCATGTACCTCACTTATATCTCCTTCAGCAACTAAGGGCATTAGAATCTTGTGTGGATGATTACTTGGTTCAACAATATCTAGATTGCAGATTAGTACATCTTTTGCTACATATATACCCCACCCAAGCCCCACCAAACAGCCCCGCATGTGCCACCCTAGACTTGTATTCGCTTGATTCATCACTCTTTGTATACCAACCACCGGCACCACGGTTGAGCACGATTCTACTCTCACTTGGAAGTTACATGAGCTTCGGTTGGTAAGTGAGGTGAGCTTGAGTTTTTACCCACATATATGCTTCTAGTACTATAGGGCTTTTGCAAAACTAACCATGGCAGGTCGTGAGTACGTGGAACTTCCTTTCTACGGAAGTGCTGATCCAGAGGAGTACCTTGAATGGGTACAATTCATGGAGTTGGAGTTGAAGAAATTTCCAGAAACAAAACAAGTGCTTCGAGCAACCATGGAGTTTGAAGAGTATGCTTGTAAGTGGTGGAAGCACCACCGCAAAAGGAGGTTTGTAAGAACATGGGTCGAGTTGAAGGAGATCATGAGGAAGGAGTTTGTTCCAACAAGATATGAGGACTATTTGTTTCATCACATGAAGAGCATTAAGCAAGGTCTTAGATCTGCCGAAGCTTATTATGATGAGCTGAAGGTAGCAATGTATCGTGCCAATGTTGTGGTTAAATCTGCAGCAAGGGCATATTTTAAAAGTGGTCTGAATCGTGATGTGGCTGCGACAGTTCGTTTGAAATATGACGGTAGTATGCAGGACCTTGTGACTTTTGCCATAGATGAAGAAAGGAGAATTCAGAAAGAACGTGCACGTCCACTCACCTTGGGTATTCAGTCCCCTTTCTTGGCACAACTAAACAATCCTTGAGGCATCAGCTAGGAGCGCGTTCACCTTGAGGGTCTTGGAGGTGGAATCCGAGCTCGATTTCTCCTTTCTTGGCGCTCCTCAAGGTGAGCTTCTTCGTCTTGTTGTTCATGTCGTAGCGCTTCTTCTTGTTCACGCACACGATGGTTGCGCTCGTTCATGGCATGAGTTGCGTCTCGGAGAGCACATTGCGCTTCAAGTGCTTGCTCTTCTCGGCATAGTTGTTCTTGCCGGAGGGCATCGCCGTCTTGGTCATTTTGTCTTGGACGTGGTGGTACTTGGCCTTGGCGCATTTGACATTCTCGTGCTCGAAGTCGGTCTTGTAACCCATTGCCATGGAATGGATTTTGTGGAGCTTGATGATCGTCATGATCGTTGCGCCGATGAGATCATGCTCGAGATGGACTTGAGCGTGAAGAAGAATCCGAAGAGTGTGGACTTGAATGACGCTGTTTTGAAGATGAAGTCATGGAAGAGGCGCGGTTGACCATCATGTCGCGCAATTCCTCCATTTGAGATGACAGCTTGGCGTCAAAGTAGTCTCTTGTTCGTGATTCGGAGTGGCGCAAGTCGGTGGCGAGTTGTTCGATGCGATCTCCCAAAGCTTCACTTTCTTGATGTAGCGCTCATTGGACGCCGAAGAGATGACCCTTGGTGACGTAATCGTGCATCTCCTCTTGCTCTTCCAATAGCGGGTTCGCCGAAGTACTTGGCCTATCCATCATAGTCAAGTGGTGGTGAGTAGGAAATGAGAGAACAATACCAAAGTTACCTTTTCTGAGGATTGAGGATGTATCATGTATCACTCAATGTAATGCAACAATAGTAGAATTGGTACCGGGTTTGTTTCTCACACCTACAAAGTAAGGCTTATCGAGTAGTTTGGTGAGGATGAGTGGCACAAAATTCAAGCAAGTGTTAGTCAAGATATCAAAAATGTTGAGAAGATTCACAAATTGCAAGTAAGACAAATAGATCAACACCCTAGTATAACACTTGGAAACACACACACACGAAGATAAGTGGGATCCGCGCAACCAAGGAATGAGCTCAAAATGTGGAACCACGGAGAATGCTCGTGTTGCACGGATACTAGAGAGACACTAGCTCGATTGCTCAAATGGGCTAGATATGCTTGTGCACCAACCTATGAGAGTAACGTGCCATCTTCAATCCCAAGTATGATATGTATGTATGGTCCAAGATGATGTACTATGCAATAAGGCTCAATGCTATTGCTTACAAGCTCTTTGTTTCTTCTCTTTTGCTTAAAAGCTTCCTTTCTCTCTCTTTTTTTTACTATGCCAAAATGCTTGATGTGAGAGCCGATATCTAAGACAAGTAAGTAAGATATGCACGGGAGAGCCTTAATGGCACGATGATGATAGCAAGATAAATGCACGCTAAATGTAGCTATGCGGAGTAAGCATATCACTAATGTGCACAAAGAGCGTGGCCTGGCAATTCTCAACTCGCTAGTCTCGATGGGTAAGTGACGCAAAATGGCTCAAGGCTATCAATGCAATGGCAAGGGATAAGTACAAGATGTCGTCGAGGTTACTGTCCTTGCTTACAGTTGGTATGAAATGAAGTGGTCAATGTCGAAGTCGAGTCCGTGGCGATGATGAATAGCGGTGATGTTGATGTTGAACCGTTCCTAAGTAGCCGAAACACATTAGGAAACGGAAACCGCAACTCAAAATCTCAATCAAACATGTGTGTTAGTGTGGAAGACGAAAGTGGTGCAATGAGTGCAAAAACTGGACCAAAACGCGAGGTAAGAACCTCTCTGGTGAGGCCGTGCGCACGGGGTAAGTTGTGCCCGTGTGCACGGGGTCCCGTGGGGATGGGGTGACGGGGGCCCGTGCGCATGGGGTGTTCCGCCTGCGCAAGAACACACCCAAATCCGTGGCTAAAACGAAAAATTCGGAGGAATTCGTCGGTGGGAAAGGTTGGGGATGGTGGATAGGGGTAGATCCAGTTGCCAAACATGAAATTTATGGACCAAATCAACAAAATCTCACAAGATCCAACAAATGCAAAAAAAATTGGTAGGGCTATTTTTGTGGGGATATTCAAAATTGGGACAAAAGAAAGCAAAATCAGGCTAGAAAGTGGGGTGTAGGAACTCCAAGATGTGAATCAACCTTGCTCATGATACCAAGATGTTGTAGGGTAGAACCCTAAGTGAAGATCTTTTCACACTTGGAGGGGGGGAAAGGGATGAACTCACAAGAACACAAGAGGCAAATCAATCAAACAAAACCTAAATCACACATCCACTAGAGTAGCATACATGAGATCCCCATGAATACATGAACAATCAAAGGAAAGTAGCACAAAGGTAAGGTTCTTCCCACTCCAAAGGAGGTGAGGTCTTGATGATAGTCTCCTAGGATGTGACACCCTGGTTTTTCCAAGCTTTTCTTTTCAAAATTTACTTGACAATTTTAGTTGGAATTTGGCTTGGATTTGTTCTGAATGGCTCTATGGACTTAAAACTTGGGATATAGTTTCTTGATTTTCTTTCCCAAGTGACTCAGGCCCTTAAAAGCTTCTCTCAAGTCATGTCACTTCCATTCTTGCTCAATCTCAATTTTATTCTAATCTAATATTCCTTTTTCCATTAAGGGAATAACCCTTTGAGCTCTAGGTTGTGAAGCAACTCATATTTCTGTTCTCCCAAAAATCCCAAGAAAATTCTCCTAAATCCTTTGCACCACGTGAACCTTGGATGTGTGAAAATATTCAAGATTTACTCCTCATGGTGAGCACAGCATCAAATCTTTGATTCTGGTCATAATTTCAGTTTGTGAGGCAACTATATTTTATACTGCTTCAAAAATTCTGAAATTAATCCAGGACATTCTTCTACCCATATTATCAGTCTCCACAAATTTTTGTCTCATTTCATTCAGATAATTTCTCTATAAAACTCCTCCAAATTTCTGTCCAGTGGGAAGTGTTGTGAAGGAAGTACCCTGTACACTAACCCAATTGGACTGAAATTTTTATAGCATGTTGGCATTCCCAAATCACCCACCAATACCAAGTTTCAACTCCAGGAACCCACCTAAGTGAGTGCCACATCCTCAGCAAGATTTCTGGACCATAAAGGCAGTTGTGAAGCAACCATGCTCTACACTGATCCATTTGGTCTGAATTTTTCCCACTATATGCAACTTACTACTACACTCCAGCATGGCAAACTTTTACTCTCAAAACCCTAGCCATTTTACCTCAACTTGCTGCACAAGTCTCTGTCCAGAAACTTTCATGGAAGCTGTCCAGCTGTCCTAGCCACCTCCTGCCAAACCAGCTGCACCGGGAGGCCTCTGGAAGGAAGGACTATCGCATGGACACGACCGGGCAGGCCAGAGCGCGCCGCGTGCGCCAGTGCAAGCGGTGACCACGCGTCTGGCCAGGCCAAAAAGGTTGCTCTGCACGTTGACCGCGTCGGGCGCGACAGCTGCGGCCACCTCTCGATGCCTCTCCTTGTCCCGTTGTGCCGACGTTGTCGCCGCCGTCCACCTGGCCCACCTGGAACCCTCTACCCCCTCCGGCGAGGCTCGCCACCGCACACGGCCAAGTGCACGCACGGGCGGTACAGTGGCCGTACGGGGTGAGCTGGCTGGCAGCTTCCCGGCGAGCCGTCGCCTTGCGCCTTAACTCCCTGACCTCTCTCGTCGCTTCGCCCCGCTCCGCGACGGCCACCTCACCGTACCCGCTCCGGTGACGTGTCCGCGGCGCCGAGCGGCTCGGCCACCCCTCGTTCACCTATAAAAGGCCCTCCCCGGCCTCGTCTCTCTGCACCACTCCACTCCTCTCCCTCTCAATCGCCACCAATAGCGCCAGGGCAGGCCGGAGAGCCCTCCTTCTTCGTCTCCGGCGAAGAGCTCCGCCGCTCTACTCCTGCTCCACCCACTCACCTCCGCCCACCCCAGCTCCAGCTGAGGCCACCGCCGAGCTCGTGGCACTCCACTGACCCGTCCTAGCCCTTTCCCAGCCCGAGTGCTCGCCGGAGTCACCAGATCGATCGCCACCCGAAGCTCGCCGCCGCCTGAGACGAAGGGGCTACCACATCTGGCCACCATTCGAGGAGCTGCGGGTACGGGAGTACTCGCCGGCGTCCGCCCGATCCATCCCCGCCCTTGCCCAGCTCCGCCGCAGCCTCTACGCCGGTGAACTTTGCCGGTGAGTCCCGCCACGCTCTGTTCCCTCTCCCTCTCCGTTTAAACCTGGCACACGGGCCCCACCCGTCAGCGACTCCTCTCGCTTCCGAAGCGGTACGCTAGTGGAAACGCCCAGCCGGTTTACGTCTTCGACGTGGCCGTCTGAGGTTTTTCCGATTTTCTGTTTAAATTCAAATTTAATCAGTAGTTTGACTGAACTTTGACCAGCTCTAACTTTTAAACCATAAGTCCAAATGTGTTCATTCTTTTTGCATTATTTTTCTTATGAGCTCCTCTTTCTGCTGTAAAATTTTGGTATTTTTCTCGGCTGTATAGAATTTCTGGTTTAAAAAGAAAATGCTTTATGTGGTGTTTGAAAATGATTTCAAAAATATTTTCAGATTGTTTTGCCTAGTTGGTGAAGGCCAGGAGTTCTCCCACACTCTACTGGTGCAAGGCAAGCCACAACTCTCATTTGCATAATTGCATTGCAATATCATGGTTTAAATAATTATTTTCATGCCAAATATAAATTAGTTATGAATGGATTAATTCATGTAATGCTTTGAAGATTTTGGATAAGTTACTGTCATGATGATGATGGGATTATAGGATAGTAGTAGATTTCCAGATATATGTGGTAATGCTGTCGGACTGTGAGATTACCATCTATGATTATTTTGTGATTCCTCCGGTACTGCATATATGGGATCGGTAGTAGAAGTTGATCATGATGCTCATTGGATTTCTAGTTGGTTATTGTGGTAACTTGGATCACTTGTATATCGGAGTGTCAGTAACGACTATGACTACTCGGGGATGAATTCCTTCATCGTTGATCGAGTGCCACTGAACCGAATTTTCTAGTGCATCCACACCTGCCGGAATTGGACGACCTTGGCTTAGTCTAACAGTGTGCTCTTTTATCGGTACCACCAAAGAGGGGAGGTTATGCGTGCGTGCTGCCCTGATCAGGTAGACGACGATAACCTTGTGAGCCCAGTTTGGTTTTGAGCTCAGGTCCCCGTTTGGGACAGTTGGTTGGCCACGACGGTGGCAGGTGTCAAGAGTGACACAGGGGCCAGCCAGGGCATGACTCCGGGGGAGGATGATTGTCGGTGGTACAATGAAGGGTCACTAGTTAGGCAAGTTTCGTTGGAGCAGCACCGGTCCACCCGCAAGGGAAGTGTACCGAGGTACGGGACCAGGAGCTCCATAGTGTGGGTAACGTGCGCAACCTCTGCAGAGTGTAATAATCTGTTCGAATAGCCGAGTCCACGGTATTGGACACAGTTCGTACTAAGTCACACTGTCTGATCAACACCAATGAAGGAATGATGTGCTAATGATGGAAGAACTCGTTTCAGTATAGTTAGGTGACCGATGGTTACGGACCGCTGGTAATTGTTGAGGATGATTTTCGGGGACGATTGTCAGAAGTTCTCAAGGTGACCCTGAGTTGATCACGAGAGTAAGTGGTTCAATCATGTGGCTCTAGGCAAAGTGGTTCCATAGTGGTAACAAGATTGATAATTGTGAAAATAATATGTTCTTATTTTCTTTCACCCTTTTAGTAACATTTAAACCTGAGTTAATCATGACGGCTATGGCATTGTTATGCCTTGATGCTCTTGATTGTTGCGAGCTTGTGAGTACATTCAAAGTACTCACCTGGCGTGTCATGCCAGTTTGCAGGTGCTGCCATATTTGCTTAGTGGGGATGTTCGTGTTGCGAGCTAGGACGTGTCCTAGCCAGAGTCCCTGCGGAGTGGAGTCCATTTCGACGCCGTAATTCTGCTGCCAGGATTCGAGCCGCTGCTAGCATAGAATTATTATAGCAAGCGTAGCTTTGCCGAGGCAACCCTTTGTAATATCTCAAACCCTTGTATCCCAACTATTTGTAATAAAGAGCTGATTTGTTCTATGCCAAGCAGTGTCGCATTCCAGAAGACTTGATCTCTGGGCTGGAATACGGGGTGCTCCGGTGACTCTGAGCCGGGGTGCCACAAGGTTTGGTATCAGAGCAGGTCTGGCTATAGGACACCCTAGCTAACCCGGACGTTAGAAACCGTTAGTTTAGAGTCCAGCCTGCTTATGTGTTGCATCTAAATTGCTGCACTTGGTTGTTGCATTTGTTTGTTGCATGGCATGCATATAGATTTGGCTCACTAATCAATTGATTTTGTAGATGGCATCCGTTCCGGTTGACTACAACTCAGCCCCTGCACCACTCAGCTTCGCATCCCTGCTTTGGGATGTTTGGCGTCTTCTCTATCCTTGTGGGGAGATGCCAAGGTACCAAGTGTTCCGGACCCCGCTTGCAGGAATGGTGCTTGAGTATCATGCCAATGTCATCTTGTCAGTCGACCTACCTTTGGGGAAGCGCACCTATAGTCTCCATGGTGGTTATGCCTCTACCCCGGATCGCGCTATCCAACTTGCCGCTCTGGTAGACCTCACTATTCTTCGTCATCAGGAAAGCGCGATGCAGGAGAATCGTGCCTTCCACTACTATCCCACCATGTCCACCACTCCCAGACGGATTAGATTTCCTCCTATCCGCTCAGATGACGATGTCGCTGTGGCATACATGTCTCGTTACATGGTCGCAGAGTACGTCCTCATCGCTGAGCTAGTCCGAGATGCAACTCGTGCCCGGAGAGCCCTTGGTATGGCTTTAGCTCCATCGACCTCTCCACCAGCTCCTTCGCTCTCCAGCAACCCGCTGTCCAACCCTAGTACCTAAGTATCCGCGAGGTTCATGTTGCATGAGTTATGGTAGTGCCAAGTGTTGTAAATTACCCTGAGTAGCAATAAAGTGTGGTTTTGCAAGTTTGGTGCTTTTCCTTGAATAGTCTTATTTGCTCTTCTTTGGTTCTTTGGTGTCATACTACCTTCTCTATGGAAGTTGCTCATCAACTATCGGACACGAAGAGATAATGAGGATTGCCAGTACTTGGAGGTTAGGTTGAGCAGTATGAAATTCTCAGGACCACATAGCTCGAGGGAGCATTTGGTCAAAAGCAAACAGTACTCTGAATTGACTATCGGTGTCAAGTTTACATCAGCGAGGCAATTAGCAGTAATGGTTAAACAAGCAGGAAGACCAGTGTGTGCAAGGCCAGTGATATGGTTACAATATAAGTTGGGATTCAAGAAGGATAGTCGGCCAACTCTTCCACAGGTAACCAACAAGCGGAGTTGTGAGGATGGATATATGTAGCAGCATGGCATAGTAAGAAACTTTTGGTATAAGCAATCCAGTCGTCATCTGCACGCCACCAGAGAAACTTACGAGCCAAGGCTCTTCGAGTCTTCCACATTACGATATGTGGATGGCTTCCAGCACAAGATACCCTGTCTTCTTCGGTAAGCTACCATGGGAAAACTTCCAGCATAAGGTACAAAGTCTTTCTCGATTAGTAACCAGGAGGGAAAGCTTCTGGGGAACGCTACCCAGCCTTTTTTAGCACGCTATTTCGGCAGAAGCTTCGAGCACAAGCTATCCAGTCTTCTTCAGCACGATACCCGATGGCTTCCAACACAAGCTATCCAATCTTCATCAGCACGGTATTACAAATAGTTGGCAGCATTGGTATAAGTTAGTACATGGTGTGTTGGTAGTGCATCTCGAGAAGCTAAGTCATAATTGCTCGGTCAGAAATATGAGCTGGTCAGGACACAAAAGTCGGCCTTGGGGAATCAGATGTTCAGCTACACATGCTTCTATATACATTGTGGAGTATTGACCGAGTCATGACAGTCACTTGTACGGAAGTAACTACGTTTGCGCCAGACTACCAAAGGAAGGTAAGGATCCAACACCTGCATAAGTTATGCAAATGAACGAAGGCCAATATAACTATCAGCAAGTTGGGAGGACTCACAAGCTGCGAAGTAAGACAATTTGGAGCAACAATTTAGGCAGTGGATACCATGGTACTTATGAACTTGGTATATGGTCCCGATGAACCCTTGCTTGCTTTTCCTTGGAAACGGCACCACGCCTGCGTGCTGAGCTGTTTTTCAGCCGTCCGGGGTGGATGCCGACATTATTTTTTTCTCTTTTCAACAACTGTCTTGTGTTCTGAGCTGTTTTTCGGCCATCTCAGGCAGCTGTTGAGTTTCTTTTGGGTAGCGGTGACTCTATGTTCCGAGCTGTTCTTCGGCCGTCTTAGGGAACCGCTACATTCTTTTGATCAACATGGTCTCATGCTCTGAGCTGCTTTCCAGCCGTCTGGAGCCATGATTGAGTTACTCCAGTAAAAGTCCCAGATCTGAGTTGTAAAGACCGTTCTGGTGGCCACTGGTTTATTTGCCGATTTCATGCAAGAGGTTCGGAGGACCAATGCCTTACCACTACAGCTTGTGAGATGAAAAGCTTGCGAGATAAGTGTGACTGCGCTAGGTTAAGGACCAGGCATGCTTGCCGAAATATTGCACCTGATAACACCCATGGTCATATGAAGAGTTGAGGATACGTGACCAATTTCCTGTGGCAAAAGAATCAGGAAAGAGAACAATAAAGAAGAGCAAGATTGAAGATGTAGGCGTGATGATCATTACAGAAACCAAATGTTACGAATACCTAAGATTGGCTGATTTCGTATCAATCATCATGAATACACCACCAAGTGGTCCGCTTCGCTCTGTATTGAAGGATTTCATATCAGGCATCGCAAGACTTATAGATATCTCGACAGGATGGGCGCTTGCAGTGCTATACCACAACAACTTCGGATCAAATGCCCACGCATGCGCTCCCCTGTCATGAGCAAGGTTATTCGGCCTGGACTACCATCAGTCAAGATATTGCTATAAGGTATTACTCCTTTGGACATGACGAATAGCAGCCAAATTGTCAATACAGAATGGAGACAAAACAGTCAGCTCAGAGGAATCAGCCATCCTGCAAGCAGTCAGACCCCACCAGGGAAAAACATGGTGATTCTCAGCATTGTAACTCGATACAATAACCAGTTGGGTTGTGTCCACTAAGGAAAGTTGTTCATAATCCTTATTGGTACCAGACGGGAACAGGACATGCTCATCAAACATCGCTCCCAGATTCATGGGAAGGGTGACTTACTCCAGTCAAGAAAATATGCCAGATGAATCAGCAGACATGGTAATAATGAAGTCAACATAATATGGGATATGAGGGAAAGATCTGTCAGAATGTGGGTACAATAAAGCAAACCACCCCAGAGTAAGATAATATGGGATATGAGGGAAAGATCTGTCAGAATGTGGGTACGATAAAGCAAACCACCCCAGAGTAAGAGAGTCGGGCCATATGAAATTCGTGGGGAAACATTATATCAAGAAAAAGGATACCGGGTTGGAACCGGTTTTCCGTAAAGGCAGAATATTCATACTGGTTCCCTAAGCAACCAAATCTCGAGGACGAGATTTATCCTAAGGGGGGTAGGTTTGTGACACCCTGGTTTTTCCCAGCTTTTCTTTTCAAAATTTACTTGACAATTTTAGTTGGAATTTGGCTTGGATTTGTTCTGAATGGCTCTATGGACTTAAAACTTGGGAATATTTTCTTGATTTTCTTTCCCAAGTGACTCAGGCCCTTAAAAGCTTCTCTCAAGTCATGTCACTTCCATTCTTGCTCAATCTCAATTTTATTCTAATCTAATATTCCTTTTTCCATTAAGGGAATAACCCTTTGAGCTCTAGGTTGTGAAGCAACTCATATTTCTGTTCTCCCAAAAATCCCAAGAAAATTCTCATAAATACTTTGCACCATGTGAACCTTGGATGTGTGAAAATATTCAAGATTTACTCCTCATGGTGAGCACAGCATCAAATCTTTGATTCTGGTCATAATTTCAGTTTGTGAGGCAACTATATTTTATACTGCTTCAAAAGTTCTGAAATTAATCCAGGACATTCTTCTACCCATATTATCAGTCTCCACAAATTTTTGGCTCATTTCATTCAGCCAATTTCTCTATAAAATTCCTCCAAATTTCTGTCCAATGGGAAGTGTTGTGAAGGAAGTACCCTGTACACTAACCCAATTGGACTGAAATTTTTATAGCATGTTGGCATTCCCAAATCACCCACCAATACCAAGTTTCAACTCCAGGAACGCACCTAAGTGAGTGCAACATCCTCAGCAAGATTTCTGGACCAGAAAGGCAGTTGTGAAGCAACCATGATCCACATTGATCCATTTGGTCTGAATTTTTCCCAGTATATGCACCTTACTACTACACTCCAGCATGGCAAACTTTTACTCTCAAAACCCTAGCCATTTTACCTCAACTTGCTGCACAAGTTTCTGTCCAGAAACTTTCATGGAAGCTATCTAGCTGTCCTAGCCACCTCCTGTCAAACCAGCTGCACCGGGAGGCCTCTAGAAGGAAGGACTATCGCATGGACATGACCGGGCAGGCCAGAGCACGCCGCGTGCGCCAGTGCACGCGGTGACCACGCGTTTGGCCAGGCCAAAATCGTGCTCTGCACGTTGACCGCGTCGGGCGCGACTGCTGCGGCCACCTCTCAATGCCTCTCCTTGTCCCGTCGTGCCGACATTGTCGCCGCCGTCCACCTGGCCCGCCTGGAACCCTCCACCCCCTCCGACGAGGCTCGCCGCCGCACACGGCCAAGTGCACGCACGGGCGGCACAGTGGCCATACGGGGTGAGCTGGCTGGTAGCTTCCCGGGAACCGTCGCCTTGCGCCTTAACTCCCCGACCTCTCTCGTCACTCCGCGATGGCCACCTCACCGTACCCGCTCCGGCGACATGTCCGCGGCGCCGAGCGGCTCGGCCACTCCTCGTTCACCTATAAAAGGCCCTCCCCGGCCTCATCTCTCTGCACCACTCCACTCCTCTCCCTCTCAACCGCCGCTCTACTCCTGCTCCACCCACTCACCTCCGCCCACCCCAGCTCCAGCTGAGGCCACCCCCGAGCTCGTGGCACTCCACTGACCCGTCCTAGCCCTTTCCCAGCCCGAGTGCTCGCCGGAGTCGCCGGATCGATCGCCACCCGAAGCTCGCCGCCGCCTGAGACGAAGGGGGCGACCACATCCGGCCACCGTTTGAGGAGCTGCGGGTACGGGAGTACTCGCCGGCGTCCGCCCGATCCATCCCCGCCATTGCCCAGCTCCGCCGCAGCCTCTACGCCGGTGAACTTCGCCGGTGAGTCCCGCCGCCTTCTGTTCCCTCTCCCTCTCCGTTTAAACCTGGCACACGGGCCCCACCCGTCAGCGACTCCTCTCGCTTCCGAAGCGGTATGCTAGTGGAAACGCCCAGCTGGTTTACGTCTTCGACGTGGCCGTCTGAGGATTTTCCGATTTTCTGTTTAAATTCAAATTTAATCAGTAGTTTGACTGAACTTTGACCAGCTCTAACTTTTAAACCATAAGTCCAAATGAGTTCATTCTTTTTGCATTATTTTTCTTATGAGCTCCTCTTTCTGCTGTAAAATTTTGGTATTTTTCTCTGCTGTTTAGAAAAGAAAATGCTTTATGTGGTATTTGAAAATGATTTCAAAAATAATTTCAGATTGTTTTGCCTAGTTGGTGAAGGCCAGGAGTTCTCCCACACTCTATTGGTGCAAGGCAAGCCACAACTCTCATTTGCATAATTGCATTGCAATATCATGGTTTAAATAATTGTTTTTATGCCAAAAATGAATTAGTTATGAATGGATTAATTCATGTCATGCTTTGAAGATTTTGGATAAGTTACTGTCATGATGATGATGGGATTATAGGATAGTAGTAGATTTCCAGATATATGTGGTAATGCTGTCGGACTGTGAGATTACCGTCTGTGATTATTTTGTGATTCCTCCGGTACTGCATATATGGGATCGGTAGTAGAAGTTGATCATGATGCTCATTGGATTTCTAGTTGGTTATTGTGGTAACTTGGATGACTTGTATATCGGAGTGTCAGTGACGACTATGACTACTCGGGGATGAATTCCTTCATTGTTGATCGAGTGCCACTGAACCGAACTTTCCAGTGCAGCCACACCTGTTGGAATGGGATGGCCTTGGCTTAGTCTAACAGCGTGCTCTTTTATCGGTACCACCAAAGAGGGGAGGTTATGCGTGCATGCTGCCCTGATCAGGTAGACGACGATAACCTTGTGAGCCCGGTTTGGTTTTGAGCTCAGGTCCCCGTTTGGGACAGTTGGTTGGCCATGACGGTGGCAGGTGTCAAGAGTGACACAGGGGCCACCCAGGGCATGACTCTAGGGGAGGATGATTGTCGGTGGTACGATGGAGGGTCACGGGTTAGGCAAGTTACGTTGGAGTAGCACCGGTCCACCCGGAAGGGAAGTGTACCGAGGTACGGGACCAGGAGCTCCATAGTGTGGGTAACGTGCGCAACCTCTGCAGAGTGTAAGAATCTATTCGAATAGCCTAGTCGACGGTATTGGACACAGTTCGTACTAAGTCACACTGTCTGATCAACACCAATGAAGGAATGACGTGCTAATGATGGAAGAACTCGTTTCAGTATAGTTAGGTGACCGATGGTTACGCACCGCTGGTAATTGTTGAGGATGATTTTCGGGGACGATTGTCAGAAGTTCTCAAGGTGACCCTGAGTTGATCATGAGAGTAAGTGGTTCAATCATGTGGCTCAGGGCAAAGTGGTTCCGTAGTGGTAACAAGATTGATAATTGTGGCAATAATATGTTCTTATTTTCTTCCACCCTTTTAGTAACATTTAAATCTGAGTTAATCATGACTGCTATGACATTGTTATGCCTTGATGCTCTTGATTGTTGCGAGCTTGCGAGTACATTCAAAGTACTCACCTGGCGTGTCATGCCAGTTTGCAGGTGCTGCCATGTTTGCTTAGTGGGGATGTTCGTGTTGCGAGCTAGGACGTGTCCCGGCCAGAGTCCCTGTGGAGTGGAGTCCATTTCGACGCTGTAATTCTGCTGCCAGGATTCGAGCCGCTGCTAACATAGAATTATTATAGCAAGCGTAGCTTTGCTGAGGCAACCCTTTGTAATATCTCAAACCCTTGTACCCCAACTATTTGTAATAAAGAGCTGATTTGTTCAATGCCAAGCAGTGCCGTATTCCAGAAGACTTGATCTCTTGGCTGGAATACGGGGTGCTCCGGTGACTCTGAGCCAGGGTGCCACATAGGAGGTCTTGATCTCCAAGAGGAGTGGTAGATGAGCAAAGCCCTCTAAAATGTCTCAATACACTTTGCTAACCCTAACAAATGGTATATCCACGGAATACATAAGAGGAGGGAGGTAAGGGAGGAAGTGAGGGGTAAAACAGGAACAAGCCAGCCACCTCGCTGGGAGGGCCGTGCGCACGGGGTGTGCGCATCCGTTTCCAGTAGCCTTCTGGGTAGCCCGTGGACACGGGGTCTGGAGGGCCCATGCGCACGGGGTTGCCTGGGAGGTGCGGTCCACTTGTGGATTTTCTCCTCGGTCTTCCTCGTGGCCATGGCGTGGTTCCCCTTGGACTTGGCGATGGTCCTTAACTTCTTGGAGGTAGTCTCTTCATTCCTGATGACACACAATGTTTCCTTGTGAGGTAACATCGAAGTTCCATCCATATCCATATGAAAGTCGTATAGGAGTGAGTTCACCTCATTCTCGATGGCACGTGCGCGAGCTCTTGTCATAGGTCCACTTGGTGCTTGATGAGTTGTTGTCGTATCCATGGGGATGATCGAAGGATGCTTTGCATCATCTTCCTTGTGTATTTTTTCCTTTTACTTATTGTGCCATACGCTTGCCGGAAAACCTTCCCGGTGCGCACATTCTAGAATACAGTGCTTGAGGAGCGGGTCCTTAGTAGCTTGCCGGAAATGCCACTTCTCGGTACAGTTAACACTTCCCGGTCTTGGCGCAGCTACTTAGATTGTTGAGCGGACTCGAAAACAAGCAAGAGCGCAACCAATCCCGACAAGCTTCCTTTGCGTGCAGGTTTTTCATACAAAGACAGAAATCATTCAAGGAAAATTAGCAATAACAACGAAGAAATATTGTTTCAAAGTTTTGCAACTTAGCTTTCTTCGTTGTATTTCTTGTAATCGATGATAACTTGAACGTCATTGGGTTTCTACACCACTACCCCCCCGGGAAACTTGCAAGCGGAGGAACTCTTCTGCCTTTGAGAAAAAAGAAGAGAAACGAGTAGGCTAGAACCCTTGTCTGTTCATTAATCATTTTATACAAGATAAAATGTAACACAACATTGCATTCGGCATACACAAATAAATATGTACTTTGACAAAGAGTTGTGAAACACTTAGCTTTATTTTCACTACACACGGGTTCTGCACCCGGCTCTGTACAAAGGATTACATGCCTTGCCGGCCAACTTGTACAAAAGAGGTTGCCAGGAGGCCCGGCAACCACGCCCCACGTGTAGAACTTGCGAAGATGATCAATATTCCATGAGTTTTGCACTGGAGTGCCATCTTCGGTCTCTAGACGGACTGAGCCAGGTCTAGTGACTTGAACTACCTAATAAGGGCCTTCCCACTTCGGTGTCAACTTGTTTGATCCCTTCGCGGACTGGATTTGGCAAAGAACAAGGTCACCTTCCTCAAGCTTCCAGGCATGAACCTTGCAGCTATGGTAGCGACGCAAAGCTTGCTGGTAACGTGCAGCACGCACAGCAGCCTGGAAATGATCCTCCTCGAGGAGTGTGGCATCATCATGCGTCAACTCTCCCTTTTGCTTCGTCAAAAGCTTGGACTCAAGGTGATCCATATATGAGTTCTGTGGGAAGCACCGCTTCTGCACCATAGACAAGGGAGAAGGGTGTCTAGCCGGTAGCTCGATTTGGTGTCGTCCTGAGTGACCAAAGAACTGCCGGCAACTCTTCCAGCCAGCGCCTTCCACACTTGTGTAGTTTGTCAAAAGTCCTGGTCTTGAGACTTCGCAATACTTCAGCATTAGCTCTCTCCGCCTGTCCGTTGCTTCTCGGGTGACCAACAGAAGCATAACAGATCTTGCTGCCAAGTTCTTGGTAGTATGTTGTGAAGGCGCGACTCGTGAATTGGGTGCCGTTGTCGGTAATGATCCTGCTGGGTACGCGAAAATGAGCAACCAATCCTTTGAAGAACTTGATAGCTGACTGTGCTGTCACCTTCCTTGCCGGGTCTACCTCCGGCCACTTTGTGAACTTGTCGATTGCTACGTACAAGAACTCAAAGCCCCCGGTTGCACGGGGAAAGGGCCGAGGATGTCCAGCCCCCAGACCGTGAAGGGCCAGGATAGAGGAATGGTTTGAAGGGCTTGAGCTGGCTGGTGTATGTTCTTTGCATGAAACTAACACGCTTCACACGAAGTTACTAGTGCAGTTGCATCTTGGAGGGCTGTCGGCCAATAGAAAGCCTTGCCGGAAAAGTTTTCTGACAAGGGCACGTGACCCAATGTCGGAGCCACACATGCCACCATGTATCTCTACCAGCAGCGCTTGCCCATCTTCCCGGCAAATGCACTTTAATTTCACCCCGTTTGGTCTCTTCCTGTATAGAATGCTGTCAACAAACTGATACATACTTGACTGTCGGGCTACTCTTTTAGCTTCTTCTTGATCATCGGGAAGTTGCCCTGTTTGAAGGTAATGGACAATCTGCTGCACCCATGCCGGAGCCTGTGCCTCGATGACAAGGAGCAATGGTTGTTCTTCCTCTGCTAGAGCACATATCTCGGCGGCAAGAGCCTGTCCTGTCGGAGACTGCTGCTCACCGGCAAGAGGTGTCTTATCGGCGGTGTCAACTTTGCCGGCGGCTGTTGGCAGCTCTGATAGAAAGTAACCGCAAGTGTTCAATTTTCTCTTCTTTGCTTGCCTTGCTGATGGTATGACTGATGGCTGAGTTAGTTGTAGCACAAAAGGTCCTGGTTCCACTGGAAGCCTTTTGGCGGCAAGCTTTGGCAGAGTGTGAGCAACTTCATTTTGAGCAAGGGGGATGTGCTCCATTTGCAAACCGTCAAAGTGCTCTTCCAACTTCCTCACTTCATCAACATATTGATGTAGGGTGGAACCCTAATTGACGATCTTTTCACACTTGGAGGTGGGGAAAGGAGCAAATCAAGAGAAGAACACACAAAAACACTCAATCAACCAGATGCAATCACACATGTGCTAAATCCACATACACATAAGAGGGAGATACAAGATCCAAAGTCAACACAAGAGGATACAAAGGGTAACTAGTTCATCCCAATCCTTGAAGGAGTTGAGGTCTTGATGATCTCGTGAGATCCTTCTCCCTTAGGAAGTCTTGATGATCCTATGATGGGGATCCTTCTCCCGAAAGAGGTCTTGATTCTCCAAGAAGGAGGTACAAGGAGCAAAGCTCACTCAAATGTCTCAATGTCTTTGCTAACCCTAGCTAGGAGGAGGTAGGGAGGTCTTTATAGTAGTCCACGAGGTAGGTGGGGTGAGGAAGGGGATTACATGGCCAGTTGGCCGAATGTAGGCGGCCAGGGGCCGGATGTCCGGCGGTCCATCGGGGTGCCGGTTGTCCGGGCTTGGGGGCCGGATGTCCGTCCGGGCGCTGTCTCAGCTTCTGTGATCCGGGGCCGGATTTCCGGGCGGGGCACCGGATGTCCGGGCTCTTCGGCCGGATGTCCGGGGCCTGGCCGGAGGTCCGGGCCCTGGGGCTTGCAGCTGCGGTGTTGTGGCTGACGCCTGGGTCTTTAGGGGCCGGATGTCCGGGCCGTAGGCCGGATGTCCGGCAGCTGATGCTCAGCTGCACTTCCTCTTCTCGTTCCTCCTCGTCCGAGCACTTGGGGACTTGTCCATCGTTCCGGGCTTCTCCGAGAGGGTCCTCTTGATACCTAAGGACACAAAGCATTCCATATTGAGGTAGTAGCCATGTCTCACATGCATCAAAGGGAAATTGCGAGAGGAGAGATGTCACCTCGTTTCCGATGGCTCTCGCTCGTGCCCGTGTCCTAGGTCCACTTGGGGCTTGAGGAGTAGTCGTAGTGTACATGGGGATGACCGTAGGATGCTCCGCATCATCTCCCCCCCCCCCTTGGGAAGGATCCGACCTCGGATCATAAACCTCATCACCATGGAAACGGTTGTCATGGACGGACTTGTAGTTGGACGGAGTGCAAGTCATAGCGCAATCCAAGTACTCCAAGGAGTCTCCGTAATGGTATACATGTAAAAAGAGCAACCACAAAGGACACTTGGAAATAGAATGGTTAGCGCACACAAGGTGTCCATCAAGTAAGCATGAGTTCGTTTGACAAGATTGTTTTTGACAAGGCACATGAAGCTTCACAAAATGATATAGAATGAGACGTAAAGCATTCATGAGAGAAAATTCATTTGTTGTGTACACAAAGGTGTTGTGAATGTGATTGTTGCGACCATTGTTCAAAATGATGTCATAATGGGACGGTTTATCAAAAGCATGAACATGGCAAGTGGTGCTCCATGTGGTTATGTTATCATGCAATTGATGGTGGGCAATATGATCATTATGTATGAATATGCCATCAAGGAAGATCACAACAAATTTGCTAAGAAAATGCACAGTCTCATATATCATGGATGACATGGAAATACAAGATGAAACAAGGCAATCATAATGTGAGCCAATCCATGCATAAGATGCAAACTTGTCATGGGTGTGGTGTGTCCAACTAGCATGCTCATCAACAAATATGTAGGTGTTGGTGCAATTTTGCAAAAGTTTCGTGGCATACCATTGCTCAATGTCGTGGCATGAGTTGTGATCCGATGGTGCATCCACTATTTACGAGCGCTCCTCAACTTGAAGGTCCATAGGGCCCATCTCCAATGTCGGTCCTCCATCCAATAGATGTATCATGTAGACAAGAAGGAGCAAACAAGAATGAAAGTGTGGCCCACTCGATATGTGAATGTGAGGGTGGCTCAAAGGGAAGGAGTTCACCTGTACGAGTTTCTCGAAAATGTTGGTGTCACGCATCGTGTACGCCTTTGCATGACCAATATGTCTCATGACGGCACCGCCTTGTGAATCCTTCAAAATGAAAGAACATGACAAACACTCGAAAAAACAAATGAGGTTAGCATGAATGCAAAACCAATCATTCGTGTGGTAAGATACCCAACAAGAGTCATCATCATTCTTATCATGAGAAGGGACAAGAGAATGTGGCATGGTATGGAAGCATATGATGCGAGTACGACCAAAGACATTAAGCTCAATCAAGCAAGTATGCATCACAAGTAAGATGTCCAAGTCTCCTTGATGAATAAACATAGCATGGTTGCACTCACAAGTGGATATGAGAGATGCAACTAACGGAGACAATTGACAATGATCCAAATAAATCATGTGAGAGGCATGAACATATATGCCATCAACCCAATGAAACGAGCAAGTATGAATCATGGGTGATGCAACAAAGCAAGCAATCATAGTGATCAAGTCATGCAAGCTAGTAGTGCGAAGATGCAACATACTAGAGTGATGTAGGGTGGAACCCTAGATGACGATCTTTTCACACTTTAGGAGGGGAAAAGGAGCAAATCCAAGAAGAACACAAGAAGAACACTCAAATGACACAATCCAAATCACACATGCACTAGATCCACATACACATAGTAGAGATACAAGATCCAAAGTCAACACAAGAGGATACACGGTAGCTAGTTCATCCCAATCCGTAGAGGAGTTGAGGTCTTGAATCCGGAGCAGATCTTCTCACATCGGTCTCATGGACGTCTTGATCTCCATGGGAGAGGTATGGATGAGCAAAGCTCTATCTCAAAGAGCTAACTACTTTGCTAACCCTAATTCGGAGCTAGGAGACAAGTATTTATAGTCCAAGGGGTAAGTGGAGGGATACATGGGTCGTTGCCCTTTCACAGCGCACAGGCTGACCGGTTGTACCGGACTTGCGGGCGGTTGTACCGCTGGGGCTCAGGCATCGGTTCCTGGAGGCGTTCGCTGAAGGGAGGACCGGTTGTACCGCTTGGGGGACCGGTTGTACCGGGCTGGCTGGCGCTGGGGGAATAACCGGGCTGGTACCGGCCTTGCTCCGCTCGAATACAGAAGGTTGACCGGTACTTGGGCGGTAGTGGAGCGGTTAAACCGGTGGACCGGCTGTTGACCGGTAGTGGGGCGGTTGTACCGGTGTTCCTAGGCTGGGCACAGTCATTTCCAAGTCCTTGGTGTCCATCTTGCTCCATTCCTTCTCCTTGGCCGATTCCTTTGTACCTAAGTATGCAAAGTGTCTCCGTTTGAGGTAGTAGCCATGTCTCACTCGAGTCGAATGGAAGTTCATTAAGGAGAGATGTCACCTCGGTTTCGAGAGCTCTTGCATGTGCTCGTGTCATCGGTCCTCTTGGTACTTGGGGAGACGTAGGTGGGTCCATGGGGATGACCGTAGGATGCTCCGCATCATAGAGGTCATCATAGAAATCATGTCATGTGTGCAAATAGTGGGCATACATAATGCACATGACATATCACAAGCATGAAAACAAGATATGAGCAAAGTAGCATCATTGTATTGGCAAGAAGTTCTATGTAAATAGCAATTGAAGAACATGACTCTCCCAACACAAGAAGCAATAATTGCATAGGGCACACATAGAGCATGGCAATAGCAACAAGTATCTCCACCAAGCATGCAAATACTCATAGTATGAGTAGAATGGTGAATCATGATTAGATGCAAGCAAGTGTCACAATTGCATGACAAAGGCATAGAAGGAGGCATAACATGCAAAGTGAACACGGCAAAATGAGCATAAGTTGACAATTGGTAAATAGCCCATAGCCGTGTGAGAGCCAAGTGAAAGTAATGCGCGAAGTCCGTGCGCGAATGAAACGGTGTGAAGAACAATTCATGGAATCCCAAATCATCGTTGCTCTCAAGAGCTCTCTTCATCAACTCATGGGATTGAGAAGTTGACGAGTATTCATGAGTACCTACACAAAACAAAGACAAAGGGGAAATTGTGTGTGCGTGGTATATGTACACATCATCCATTATGATGCGCACGTGCATGTGTCGGTTAGCACAAAATATCCAATGCTCAAATAAATGAGATGCATGATATAGAAACATGTCATCCATCATGAAAGGTTTGTTGTTATGTATAGCATAATGGAGACTCAAAGTGTGTAATGCATCACTTGAAACATCTAGAGCATTGTTCTTCATGATATGCGGATGATGCACACAAAGGATGGAATCATGTGATCTACAATTATTTTCATGGCATGGCATAGTAGATGAGTTGCACAAATTATGCAAAGGGAACATAACAATATCATCACAAGAGATGCAAATTCCAATGACCGTGATCTTGTCATCTATGCCATAAGTGCAAATGGGATTGATTTTAATTGGATATGCATAGTGACTACGGTGAGTTTGTAATGATGCAATATGTGAAATCTCACTCATAGTATATGACAAATTTAATGAATTATCGAACATGACATGACCAATAGAATTTTCACATGATATCCTATGGAGCATAGCATCACAACTAGGTAATTCGACATGCTCATCATCATATTCATCATAAATGGGTGGCACATCTAAGCATGTGGAAGAGATAGGATGTGGAAGAGATAGCATAAGGTGATCAACATCATGCAAGCAATCATATTCAAGATAGTCCACTAGAGGGACAAGCGAAGCACCTTCACCTATGTTACCTTTGTAGCTCCACTCATGTGGTGTAGGTGAGGTTGCAAAAATTGACGCTTGAACAACATTGTCGTCTTGATGGAACCATGTGGGGGGTGCATCATCGTCCACCATGGCCATCGTATTGCCCATTGGAGGTATGGACTCGTCGAGGATTGTCACTTCGTCTTGTAGGAGATCTAGCACCAAACAATAAAATACACTCGAAGTAGAGGTTAAGTCGTTAGAAATCATAGTGGCCTCACATGCCCTATCAACTACCTCACTCACTAAGTGTTGTGGCTCACTCGCTCCCGCTATGATGCTTTCACTCATATGGTTGGTTGAGTCACTCAAAGGGTGGTGATGGCTCTCAACCTCACATAGGATATGCGGCACGTACTCATGTGTGGGGCTAGTGGTGGTCACACTCATTCTCTCATAGGAAATGCACTCAAGGTCACATATGGTGGAGTCACTCATCTCACTCATGTGGTAGTGGCTCTCCTCACATGGCAATTGGGGCATCTCATCATATATGGGTGCCAGAGAGATGTAGGTGCAAACGTCTCCATACTCAACTTCCTCATCCATAACACCTCCAAAGATGAATGCCATAGGATGTGGCAAATCATCGCTCTCCTCCGAGACCAAAGAGAAAGTCTCATGTGTGGTCTCGTAGCTTGACTCTGAGTATGAGTCCCATTGAGGCGTCGTCTTCATGTTGTCGAAGATGTTCGTGCTCGCCGCCTTGGTCGAAGGGAATGGTCCATGCTCGACTGTCTTGTTGCCGTCTTCTTGTAGGAGGCCCCTATGATGTGGCACCTCGTTGCTCGTCTCCATGACCAAAGGGAATTTCCCATGCTTGGCCATCTTCCTTGAGGGGCTTCCGAAGATGGAAGGGTCGCCCTCGCTTGTACTTGGTCGCCTTGGACTTGGCGCCAAAGCTTCTTCTTGGTGGCGCGCGTCTCGCGGTCTTCTCTTGTGCTTATGAAGGTTGGTCGTAGCTTGATGTAGAGCTTGTTGGGACTTGTTGGTGTTTGCATCTCGAGCGTCTTCGTGTTGATGGTGACGTTCGTCGTCGTGGAGCACATGTTGCTTGTAGGAGACTTGCCCTTCATGACGATCTGGATGTCGAATGTGATGATGGTCGTCAAGAAGGTGAGGACGTGGTCGGATTGTGCATGCGGCAGATGGGCCCTCCGAAGATGTGCGACTTGCTCGCCGCCGCCTTGAAGATGACGAAGGGGAAGAAGACTTGTAGGTGGCCAACATGTCTCGTAGTTGATCCATGTGTTCATCCAACTTGTAATCGATGTAGTCTCTTTTCCACGCTTCGGAGTGTTGTATGTCGATGGCGAGGTTCTCGATGCGCTCCCGCAAGGTATCTTGTGCACCATGCATTTGTCGTTGTAGTCCGTAGCGGGGAGTTTTGGTGGTGTAGTTGTTCGCGTCGTCGTTGTTGTCGAAGACCGGAGATGATGTGCTTGGCCTATCCATCACAAGACTCGAGCAAATGTGAGTGGAAGAAAGGGAAGAACTAGACCAAATGTACCGTTCCAATGTTGAAGATGGATCAATGATCACCCAATATGGTATTATGGAAGTAGCACAATTGGTACCGGATCTTGTCAATTCTCACGCCTACACAAGTAAGGCTTATGGAGTAGCTTGGTGAGGATAGGTGGCACAAAAATTTGATGCAATTGTTAGCAAGAGTCAATAATGTTGAAAAAGATTCACAAATTCGCAAATGAAACAAGTAGACCAATAGCAAAGAATGGCACATGGAAACACACACACGGATAGATAAGTGAGGTTGTGCAACCAAGGGATGAGCACAAAATGTGGAATCCACGAAAAACGCTCGTGTTGCACAACGCTAGAGAGACGCTAGCACGATTGCTTAATAGGTGGATACGAACTTGTGCACAACCTATAAGAGACAAAATGTATCGACTTTCTATCTCAATTATGCTATGTATGTATGGTTCCCGGTGAACTTGCACACTATGATCCAAGATGATCAATGATGTAGATATGCTATGCAAATGTGGCGATGCTATGACTATTGTTCACAAGCTCTTTGTTTTCTTTTTATTTTTTCTTAAAAGCTTTTTTTTATATGGCCACTATGTGAAATGCTCAACCCAATATAGCAATTTTGTATATGCGGGAACAAATGATGACACAAGAGATGATACGATGATATATGCACACAATGATAGCTATGCGGAACGTGTATTACTAAAGTGCACAAGTAGCGTTGCCTGGCAATACTCAAACGGCTAGTCTAGGTAGGCAAGTGACGCAAAATTGGCTCGGGGGTTAACAATGCAATGGCAAGGAGAAAGTACAAAGATGTCTTCGAGGTTACCGTCGGTGGGTTCTCGTTTGTAAGCAAGGACGGATGGTGATTAAGTGGACAATGTCGAAGTCGTGTCCGTGGCGATGATGAGTGGCGGTGATGTCGATGTCGAACCGTTCCTAGTTAGCCGAAACACCCTAGGAAACGGAAAAACCGCAAACTCAAAATCTCAAACGGCAAATGTCAAATGGTGGTAGCGGAATTAATGTGCTGGTGGTTTCGGAGTTGGCAATGTAGAAGTGGAGTTGAAGTCACCGTCCCTAAGTAGCCGAAACAGCTTAGGAGACACAAACCACAACTCAAACAACCTCAAACGCAACGGGGATCAAAATGGGTTAGGTTGCGGAAGTCGGTGGTGGTATTGCGGAAGTTATGGTGGAAGGCCTAGAAAAACTTGCCAAATTCTCAAAATTTTGATGGAGTTAAATGGTGTTGGAAGTATTTTTATGAGATGGTGGATGTCAATAGCTAAAAAACGAGCTAAAGAACGTCAAAATCGGACTCCGGATGAATTAGTTATGGCCGAAACGGGGAAACACGGGAGGCTGATGCTACAGGGGCCGGATGTCCGGGGTCAAGGCTGGATTTCCGGGGCCCTCTGTCCAGAAACTTGCGCGATTTTGCGCTCCAGGTGCCGGATGTCCGGCTGGGGACCCGAATGTCCGGCCCGATGGCCCGGATGTCTGGCCGGTGGCCCGGATGTCCGGCCCGACGATTCCAGATCTCGTTTGGGGAGGAAATTTTTGAATTGTGGGCGGAAATAGATGATTCCAAGGTGAAAATTAGACGGATTTTGTGGATGGAAATGGTGGGGAAAATGAGGGAAGCTAGATCCACTCGAAATACAGCAAATCCATGGATCAAAATCAAGAAAACATCATCAAACCAACAAATCACAAAAAAAAAATTGCTATGGCTATTTTTGTGGGGAATTTTCGAAATTGGGCAAAATCAAACAAGATTGGGGCTAGAAAGTGGAGGGGAAAGACTCCAAAGTGTGAATCATCCTGGCTCTGATACTAAGATGATGTAGGGTGGAACCCTAATTGACGATCTTTTCACACTTGGAGGTGGGGAAAGGAGCAAATCAAGAGAAGAACACACAAAAATACTCAATCAACAAGATCCAATCACACATGTGCTAAATCCACATACACATAAGAGGGAGATACAAGATCCAAAGTCAACACAAGAGGATACAAATGGTAACTAGTTCATCCCAATCCTTGAAGGAGTTGAGGTCTTGATGATCTCGTGAGATCCTTCTCCCTTAGGAGGTCTTGATTATCCTATGATGGGGATCCTTCTCCCGAAAGAGGTCTTGATTCTCCAAGAAGGAGGTACAAGGAGCAAAGCTCACTCAAATGTCTCAATGTCTTTGCTAACCCTAGCTAGGAGGAGGTAGGGAGGTCTTTATAGTAGTCCACGAGGTAGGTGGGGTGAGGAAGGGGATTACATGGCAATTGGCCGAATGTAGGCGGCCAGGGGCCGGTTGTCCGGGCTTGGGGGGCGGATGTCCGTCCGGGCGCGGTCTCAGCTTCTGTGATCCGGGGCCGGATTTCCGGGCGGGGCACCGGATGTCTGGGCTCTTCGGCCGGATGTCCGGGGCCTGGCCGGAGGTCCGGGCCCTGGGGCTTGCAGCTGCGGTGCTGTGGCTGACGCCTGGGTCTTCAGGGGCCGGATGTCCGGGCCGTAGGCCGGATGTCCGGCAGCTGATGCTCAGCTGCACTTCCTCTTCTCGTTCCTCCTCGTCCGTGCACTTGGGGACTTGTCCATCGTTCCGGGCTTCTTCGAGAGGGTCCTCTTGATACCTAAGGACACAAAGCATTCCATATTGAGGTAGTAGCCATGTCTCACATGCATCAAAGGGAAATTGCGAGAGGAGAGATGTCACCTCGTTTTCGATGGCTCTCGCTCGTGCCCGTGTCCTAGGTCCACTTGGGGCTTGGGGAGTAGTGGTAGTGTACATGGGGATGACCGTAGGATGCTCCGCATCACATATGCTTCCATCAGTGGGCTCTAGTAATCTTTGTTTACTTGCTTCACAACAAGTTGGGAGTCTCCTCCGATGATCAACTTTCTGATACCTAGGTCGATTGCTATTCGAAGACCGCCAAGCAATCCCTCGTACTCAGCAGTGTTGTTAGTAGCCTTCTCCCTTGGAAAGTGCATTTGAACCATGTACTTGTGGTGCTCTCTGGTGGGTGCGACAAGCAGCACGCCAGCACCGGCGCCCTAGAGCATGAAAGCACCGTCAAAGTACATGATCCAATCATGTATAGTTTCCTTGCCGGGGAGAGAGGTCTCTGGTATTTCTTCGTCTTGAGTTGGTGTCCATTCTGCAATGAACTCTGCCAATGCTCTACTCTGGATTATCGAAGTGCTTTCAAACTTCAAATCAAAACTTGACAGTTCCAACACCCACTCTACTATCCTGCCGGTGGCTTCTGGATTTCTCAAGATGCGTTGGAGCGGAAAGCGAGTGACGACGGTGACTTGATGTGCTTGGAAATAATGGCGCAACTTCTATGAGGCCATGAGGAGGCCAAAAAGCAGCTTTTGCACACCAAAATATTTTGACCTAGCCCCCCGCAATAGAGAGCTGACAAAATAAACTGGGCGTTGCACCATCTTCTTCTTCAGCACAACTTGTTGTTCTGATGCATTTGCTTGCGCTGATTTCAACTACTCGGCAACTGACCTTGCCGAAGAAGATTCTAGCTTGTCAGCTTGTGGCTCTGCGGTTGCTGCCTCTTCATCATGTACTTCCCTCTCAGCAACTAGTGCAGCACTTACCACTTGATTAGTTGCCGCCAAGTATAACAGCAACGGCTCTTGTGGCTTAAGCGCAACTAGTACTGGTGGAGAGGAGATGTATTTCTTCAAGTCTTGGAGTGCGGCCTCCACTTCCGAGGTCCATTTCATAGGACCTGGCAAGGTGCACTCAACTGACCTGGAAATAAACCTACTCAGTGCGGCAACGCAACCGGCAAGACGCCGTACATCCTTGACGTGATTTGGTTCTTCTATCTGCCCAATTGCTTTGATCTTGTTGGGATTTGCTTCAATTCCACGTTGAGACACAAAGAACCCAAGAAGCTTGTCGGATGGAATGCCGAAAACACACTTCTCGGGATTGAGCTTCATGTTGATCTTGCGCAAGTTTGCAAATGTTTCTTCCAGATCATGGATCAATGTTGATTTGTCCTTGGTTTTGACCACTATATCATCCATATAGGCTTCCACATTTCTGTGCAGTTGAGGACCAAAACCAATCTGGACAACTCTTGCAAAAGTTGCTCCTGCACTCTTTAATCCAAAAGGCATACACCTGAAACATTATGTGCCACATGGAGTTATGAATGCAGTTTTCTCCTCATCTTCCTTGGCCATAAAGATCTGATGATAACCAGAGTAGGCATCAAGAAAAGAGAGGAGGTCGCAGCCGGCAGAGTCAACAATCTGGTCAATTCGCGGCAAAGGAAAATGATCTTTTGGACATGCTTTGTTGATATCAGTGAAATCAATACAAAGTCTCCATTTTCCATTTGCCTTACGAACTACCACTAGATTGTGTCGATGTATCCAAACTTGGGTGTTTCTATACCCCTTGAATTGTGCACAGACAGTGGCAGCCTTCCCGAGGGCAAGGGCTTACCGGAGGGTTACTCTCATCAAGACACAAGACTTGTTTGATAACACCATGAAGAAGACCTCGAGGCAGGTCATCGAGAAGTACTGAGTTAGTACAGAAGATCAAGCTACGCTTGCCGGCAAGCTATACACTCGCAAGGCGAAGACCCGGCAAGCTCCGTGCCGGCAAGCTTCCTCTGTCTCACCACCGCTCCACCTCATCGATCAGCTAGTCACCTGTCGATGAGGTGTCGAGCGGGCAGGCTGTTAGGTGAGGCTTGTTGGGGCACATGTCAGCACGCTGGGTTAAAGATCAACTTTAATGACACCCGTCCACGAGGTGTGTCAGCGTAATAGAAGGCAGCTGGATGAGCGATACAGAATCCTTGCTGGGGGATGCTCCCAACATGACACCTAACGGACATTTAATGCGTTTGTCCTAAACCGGCAGAATTAGGTATGACAACACTGTAGCTGTCATTTCACCTTGTAATTACGGTTTTGCCACTGTTGTGACCCCTTACTCTATAAAAGGAGGCCCTCGGCTACCTTTACAAGGGTCGACACTTTGCACAAACTACGTGTGTAGCTACACTTCCCGCGCACCTTGCCGGCAAGCTGCGCTCCTTGTACTTGTGCTCCCCACCATAATATAACCAGAGCAGGAGTAGGGTTTTACGCCTCACGGCGGCCCGAACCTGGGTAAAACCTGTGTGTGTTCTGCTGATTCTGCTCTTTGTGCCCGTTGATCCCCACAGCCGAACTGCAATGGGATCTTTGCTGGTCCCATAGATTGTCTTGGTCGTACCTCGACAGATTGGTTAACCATGTAGGATGTAGCACTCCCCTAACCAGACCTACAGCTTCAAGTTTTTGGATTTCTTGGGCGATGAATTCTTGCCGTTCCAAAGCTTGCTTCCTGACCTTCTGCTTGACAGGCCTTGCATTAGAATAGATGGTAAGGTGGTGCTCAATTACTTTCTTGGGAACACCGGGGATGTCAGATGGTTGCCATGCAAACACATCAACATTCGCCCACAGGAAAGCAATGAGCACGCTTTCCTATTTGTCGTCAAGGGTGGCACTTATGGTGAAAGTGCCGCCAGTCCCATCATCCTTTGCAGAAATTTGCTTCGTCGCAGGTGCAGTGGCTTTGGACTTCTTGCTCTTGCCGGCAGAGGTCTCTGCTCCCTCAACGGACGTGCTACACTCTAAAGTGCGCTTTCCAAAGGCCTTGCCGGACTTCTTCTTCTATGTCTGCCCTCCGGGAGCTTTGTCGGCAGGAGCAAGTTTCTTGCCGGTAGATGCTGCAACTGCTTCCTGGTACAGCTTGTCGGCACAAATTACCTCCATCAATGCACATTGCATGAACAACATTCTGGAACTCTTGTTCAGACTCGTCTTCGTCATCGTCACCATCTTTGTCTTCCCCTTCTTTCTTGTCACGACCACGTTCGGGCTTCTCTTTTTGCTTGTCGGGCTTGCCGCGGCGGCCCCCACGGGCGCCACGGTTCTTCTTGCTGGACCCACCAGCGCTGCCCTGTGAAAGTGCAGGTTAACTCCCAGAGGGGGGGTGAATGGGAGATTTTTAGAAATTCGTCAAACTCTGAGTGACGAAATAGAAACATAAGTGAAACTAGATCGACACAGATGTAACTAGCATGCAAAGGGAATACATACAAGTGGAGAACAAGTAGTCATACAAGCAGACATGCATGAGGAAGATGAACTGAAGGAATGAAATGCAACATGATAAAAGTCTTCAGTTCAAATTCTTCAGTAAAGTAGAGTACAAGTTCTTCAGCAGCGGAGATACATAAAGGTAAAGGACTGAGGAATTTGAAACCGGTTGGGCTCGATGAAGACACAGTGATTTGGTAGACCAGTTCCAGTTGCTGTATCAACTGTACGTCTGGTTGAGGCGGCTGAGTCTTACCTCGGAGGACACTTAGTCCTCACCGTATTCCTCTTGAGCTAAGGTCACTTAGACCTCGCCCAATCACTCGTGGTAAGTCTTCAAGGTAGACTTCCAAAACCTTCACAGACTTGTTCACCGGCACACCACAATTACTCTTGGGTGCTCAGAACATGACGCCTAACCGTCTGGAGGAATGACAGTCCTCAAAGGTAACAAGCGTCGGATCACACAGATCAACTTCTTCAGTGATGCTCAATCACTTAGGCTCTGGTTGGGTTTTTCCTCACTTAGGTTCTCACAAAGTCGTCAGAGGAAGGGTTGCTCTCAAATGACAAGTGTCAAGTTCTCTCTAGAGCAGCCAACCAACTAGTGGTTGTAGGGGGGGGCTATTTATAGCCAGGAGGCAACCCGACATGAAATGTCATAAATGCCCTTCTCAGACAAGACCGTTGTCAGGATAAGGATCCACTCGACATCTGGCGCGTGGCGTAGCAACGGTCGGAATTGAACTCTCAGTTTCGTCGGGGCACTCAATTTCCTCACGATAGGCAGATCGCACTGGCAAAATCCTAACTCCTCAGCCTGACCAAATTCATCAGGGACCAGATGAACTTTGTCACTGTCACCGTCAAATTTGTCAGCTGTTCCAAAGATTTCCAAAGGCTTCACTCGAAGCGGCTTGTGTATGTATAGGTTTGAGCATCACTTTGGAAATGTGATAAATGTTTCACCTTGACCCCCTTTAACAGTACGGTTTTTTTCTATGACTCAAATAAGAAGAAAAGAAACTACGAAAACAAAGTCTTCAAGCTTCCAAGTCTTCACATCAAATTCTTCATAGGCCGTACCAAATTCTTCACTTGAAGAAATACATTTTTAGGGGTCGACTTCCGTGGTTAAACCAAGTCTTCAGGGACTATTATTACATGTGTACACTCACAAACTCATTAGTCCCTTAACTTTTTTGTCTTCAATACTCCAAAACCACTAAGGGGGCACTTGATGCACTTACAATCTCCCCTTTTTGGTGATTGATGACAAATCAGTTAAGTTTTCAACGGGAATAAAAAAGTGGAAGTGTAACTACTGAATATGAAGACATTGGTTACAAGATATTGAGGAACTCCCCCCGAAGATGTGCATATGAAGAATTTGCTTTTGATTGCAAGTGCACATGGCAGGTTGAAATTGTGGAGATCTCCCCCTATATCTTGGAATCCAATCATGGATGATCATAAGATATTGAAGAATTTGAATGCATGATGAAAATTGGTGTCTGACGAAATGTAGTATGCATGCACACATAATATTGGGGAATTAGAGCATAAATGTGCATGCAGATAAACCATCATAGAAAAGAGTCAGGCCACCAACAGTTTAAGTTACAACTCTTCAAAGAGCAAATCGAATGAACGCAAGAGTTGAAAGACTTCGCAAAATAAACCACCCCATAGATTTATATGACCCGCTAGAAGACTTAACACTCAAATTTCTCCCCCTTTGTCATCACATGACCAAAAGGAGATGAAACTGAGGACTAACACGCCCTGAAGAATGAGATCATGAAGCTGTCGAGGGAGTGCCAGCATTGTCGTCGGGGTCGTGGGTTGAAGAAGGACCTGCAGCAGTGTCTTCAACATCTTCATTTTCATTAGTAGCACGTGAAGAAGACACAGAGCTTGGAACCATCGGAGGAACTTGAACATTCTTGAACTTCTTCTTGGGCGGATTGGCCCAATGAAAGTTCATTTGGAATTCCATTTCTTCAAGTTCATCAGGGGTTCTTAGATGTGAAAGAATGGCCCAACTTCGGTCGAAGATCTCATGCAGATAATAATGATTTTTGCGCACAGAGTTTTGCGTCATAGTCATATTACCCAAAATGGCATGGAGCTGACGCTTAACCCAACTGTGGTTTTTGTCAACTTTCTGATGAAGACTTATGAGCAGCTCACGACCAGTCATCACTCGAGCAGCTTCACCTTGAGGGGTTTTCTGAGTGGCATTTGCGTCAGTGTCATGGCTTGAAGAATCATAACCAGTGGACTGTGAGACAGGCTGACGAAATTGGCCATCATGGGGACGAACTCCTTCATCAATAACAGTTTTCCCTTTGCCAGGAACTGAAGCAATTGTGCTTTGAAGAATTTCAACATCTGGCAGAAAACTGAGATGATTTTGACTGTCAGCGTTGTAGTTGATTGATGATATTGTGCGGATGAATCTCATGATCCAGGGAGCATAAGGCTTCAAGTCAAATGGAGATTGTGCGACTGTGGCCAAATTCCTCATGAAGAAATCATGCACATTGATAGGAATACCATGGATGATATTGAATAGCAAGTTCTTCATGATTCCCACAACTTCTTCAGTCTCAGAGTTGTGGCCTTTGATAGGACTGAGGGTTTTGGCCAGAATGCGATATACTGTCCTTGGCACGAATAGCAAATCCTTCACTAAGAAGGTGGTTCTCTGAGGTTCTCCTTGAGCCAAAGGCTTCATCAGCACTTGCATCAGATGATTTGGCAATTCAGGTTCTTCATAGATCTTTCTGGCTTCAGCTGAGGGAAAATCAACAGGAAGAGCTCGGAGCAATTCATCAGCAGGAGCCTTGTAGTGAGTATTTTCACTCATCCAGTCAATCGCCCATGAGTGAATGTCATCAACATCACCAGATAGATGCAAGGTGGCATAAAATTGAAGAATGAGTTCTTCATTCCAATCACATACATCTGTGACGAAACTGAGTAGACCGGCATCGTGAAGAACAACCAGAACTGGCCGAAAGCACGGTAAGGATTCCATATCCACGTGAGGAATATGACGATGCGGGAACACCTTGTTCTTGTCAAACAGCAGTGAGGAATAGAAGTTCATCTGAGCATTTGTCCAAAATCTCTGACGCCTGATTTTTGCAGTCATACGAGGACTCGCCTATGAAGAAATTCTTCTCTTGAAAGAAGGATGCATTGTCAAATTTTGGCCATCTGACGCTTTTGCCAACCTTGGGCATTGAGGGCACTGGCTGAAGATTTACCTTCTTTGGCCTCGCATCAAAGATGGGTCTCAGAGAGCCTGTTGAGTCGTTTGGATCCATGATGGCCAAAGACTTTGCAACTTCCTCAGCAGTCGCTTCTGGTACTGTCTCTGAATCGGCTGAGGGAGCTGGATCTTCTTGTCGAGGGGGTGGTGCAATGTCATCAGTGGCCATTGGTTGTACAGTTTCTTCAGCTGATGCAGCTGGAATTTCTTCATTTATGGTTTGAAGGGAAGGTTGATGACCTTCAGAATCAGTGTGTATTTCCTTAGTGACGGCTAGTGACTGAGGCACTTGAGTGAGTGGCGTGGTGAGGGGTGAGTTCGGATGGGTGACATCCCAGAAGTCATCATGAATAATAGGAGTTGAAGAACCCACATCCACGTCCTCATCAGTTTCTTCATCAGTCACTTGGACTGGAGGCGATGATACCGGATGTAAGGAAGCATCTGCTTCAATCTCAATTTGTTCATCCACTTGCTCTGTGGAAGCAGCAGAGTGGGAATTATGTTCTTCATCTTCAGGTGGGATAACATAGTCCACACCGAAAGGAATGATCTGAAGCTCTTATGTTGATCTGGTTGGAGGGGCAGAAGAAATAGGTATAACATCAATAGGTGCAGTTGAAGACATTGGAGTCATCTTCAATTTCTTCATAGATTCTGAAGCAGAGGGTGCTGAAGCTTTTCTCTTCTCAGCAGCCTTTGTTTTCTTCACTTCTGATGCAGAAGGAAGTGTGAGACGCTTCAAAAATGAAGACTGTTGTGGCGTTGCTGCTGAGGAACTTGGTGGTATAATTTCATCAGGCACGACTGATGCAGTCACCCTGGCAGTTTCTTCAGGCGCAACAGTTTCAGTTGCCCTGGTAGGTTCTTGCGGTGGAGCTGAAGAACTGGTTGGAGGAGCTTGACACACTTAGCAGCCTCCCTTTGATTGTAATCATCAACAACTTTGTTAGAAGCGTTGATGAATCGATCTTTCACTCCATAGCAATGCTCAGCCCGGCGCTCATATTCTTCAGACAGGCACTGAATCTCTGTTTGCATAGCAACCAGTTGCTGAGGGGATATAGATAGCATTCTATCCTTGGGCTCCTTCTGCTTTTTCTTCATCTCTTTCCTCACAAGTTTAGCTTTTCCAATCTTGTGCTTTTCATTGAGGACAAAGGCAAACAGAACGTGGCTTGGTCCAGGTGGCAAATCCAAGTCATCAAGTGGTGTATCTAGTTTCTAACACCATACATCAATGAAGTCAAGGATCTTTTTCGGACTAAGAAAAGTTGGGACTGAGGAATTATTGGCACGAGCGGCCTCTTCCATTCTTCTTTGTATAAATTCTACAAGTTCATCTTCGTCAGCCATATCGTGTTCGTCAGCTTGAGGCAACACAACCTTGCTCTTGGGGCTGGGCCTAATTCCTCGGCCTGCAGTTACTTTCTTCTTCAGCATTGGCGTGTTTGAAGAAATATGCCCTGATGCTGAGGCACTTGATGCAGCAATGGAGGCTGTTGGAAAGCCTTCAGTGCGCTGGCATGACGCAAACACAACTGGTGTTGATGCTCTAGCTACAGCCTTTGAAGAACTTATGGATGGTGGAGGTGCTGACGAAGTTGGAGCAGTTTGTGCCTTAGGCGCTGAAGCCTTTGAGGATGACGGCTTGGGCTGTGAGGACTTTGCAGAAGTTTTAGCCATTGAAGATTTTGGAGCTGAAGCTTTTGGCCGTGAGGGCACATCAGCCGAGGGCTTCGGCTTTTGAGCCGGCTTCTTCTGCATAGATTTCTTGGGCGCTCTACCACTGGAGCCCGCACCCGCTTCTTGTGAAGCTTTTGATGCCCTCTTGAATTCTTCAACAGCCTTCTGAGCCTGTTTCTGCAGTTTGGCCTGACGCTTAGCCCATTCATTGGGGAATTCTTCACCCCTTCTGATGCTCGTGGGATCAGCTGTTTGACCAGGAGCCAATTGTGGTCTTTTGCATGGAGGCTTGACTGCGAAGTCCTTCATGTATTTGGAGGTGACGAAATTGTAGCTCCTCCACTGATAAGTCCAGTACCTCTTTATCTTTTGCATGCCGTTTTGCGCTGCTCCTTGGTTTCCTTTCCATGAGTTTCTTCATCCGGCATACATATCCTCAGGGATCTTGAAAGCTGTGTGTTCCTCTTTCCTCTTGCCTCCCTTCTGAGGCTTTCTACCATCTGCCATTTTCTTCAACTGAGGGTTTTGAACTTTTGATGTTTCTGAAGAAGTTTGGAGATTTTCCTCAAGCAATGCTGCAAATGAATTAATTTGATGAGAACCAAGAGATTCGTCTGCAGACATGGGTACCTGTGAACAAAGTATAGTTGCGAGGAAATTTGGAAGAGTCACATGCGTTCTCAGAGATTTTCAAAATTAAACCTAGTTGAGGAATATGACCCTTGTCGTCTTGAAGAAGTTCACTAAGTGTTCCTGACTTAGATTCCAGGGCTGTACAGATTGAAGCAATTTGCACAACTGAGGAATCTATGAATTAAGAGTACCTTAGGTGAAATAACCAAGAATGGCTAGAAGGAAGTGCTGAAGATTTGGAAAGAAGTGGTAAAAACAGCACTTGAAGAATTTGAGGCATTAAACAGATCAAACTTGGGCAGTAAAAATAGATTTTAATTACCCCAAGGATGAACTCGATGAACTGGACGACGAGGTGATGGAAATCGTCAGCTCAGATCTTTCGTGGCCTAACTTGGCGATGAAAGACAGCTATGGCGGCGGCGGAGGTGAAGAAATCCACGGCCGGCGCGAGTACGACGACGAAGAAGTCGAGGCAGTGAAGCTCTTCCTCTTCGGCGACGATGAATTCGAGCGGCGGTGCTAGGGTTTTGAGAGCGACAGGGACGCGAGAGTGAAATGAATTAGGGTTGACGAGGTGAAAACTGAGTGGTCCGAAGATTTTGGACGGATAAGTCCCTGGCGTTTCACATCTAAGTGACACGCGTCACACATGCATTTTGAGTGCACTTATCCACGCGTCGAATGCGCGGGATGAGGTTACTATGGCAACCGCCAAAAAATGATTAGAATTTTTTTAAAATGTGTTCGCAATTCCTTCAGCTGACAAGGACACAGTGAAGACTTTGAATGGTGTCAATTAGAACGCATATGAAGAGATTGTGAACAGAGTGGTTTGAGTTTAGCATAGAGGGGAGCAGGTCCGATCACATCCACATAGATGACGAAAAACAGAGTTTGAAGATATATATATATATAATCTCCTCAAGAAATGAAGAATAACCACAAATGACGAATTTGAAAAGTTTTGACGAAATTGCAAATGACAAAGAAAAACTCAAATTCATGCAAGTCAAAAGTGGGTGGTGGTGTTACCCACCGTATAAGAACTATGATGATTTCAGACACCGCGTACAATTGTCGTAGGGTTCTGAGAATCAAGTTCTTCATTAATTTCTTCACACATAGAGGGTTAGTCTTCATTGATTGAAGAAAAACGTTACTTCGTGTGTTGTGCATCAAAGTCATCAAAAATGCATAAGCGTTAGGATGTGTGTCCTTTTCAAAGGACATTCGAAGATTCTAGGATGTTTAGCTCACACCGCAACATGCAGAACCTTCTCTCATCCAAGGGCTTAGTGAAGATATCAGCAAGCTGGTCTTCTATCTTCACGTGGTTGATGACGATGTCTCCCTTCAGCTCATGATCACGAAGAAAATGGTGACGAATCTCAATGTGCTTCGTCCTTGAGTGTTGCACAGGGTTGTGGGCGATCTTGATGGCGCTCTCATTATCGCAGTAGAGTGGCACTTTCTTCACGTTGACGCCATAGTCCTTGAGGGTTTGCTTCATCCATAGTAACTGAGAGCAGCAGGCGCCAGCAGCAATGTACTCAGCCTCGGCAGTGGAAAGTGAGACGCAGTTCTGCTTCTTCGAGGACCAACATAAAAGAGATCGTCCGAGGAAATGGCATGTGCCTGAGGTTGACTTGCGATCCACACGATCTCCAGCATAATCAGAATCGGAATATCCAGCAAGATCAAGTGATGAGCCCTTGGGATACCATAATCCAAGCGTTGGTGTGTGAGCTAAATATCGAAGAATTCGTTTCACAGCCTGGTGGTGTGATTCCTTCGGTGACGCTTGAAAGCGGGCACACATGTAAATGCTAAGCATAATATCTGGCCTAGATGCACATAGGTAAAGGAGCGAACCAATGATGGAGCGATATACCTTCTGATCGAAATCTTTACCATTTTCGTCAGTGTTGAGTTGACCATTAGTTGGCATTGGTATCTTGAGGCCTTTGCAATCTCGCATGCCGAATTTCTTCAGGCAATCCTTAAGATATTTCTCCTAAGATATGAAGATGCCATTTTGTTGTTGACGAATTTGAAGACCGAGGAAGAATTTCAACTCCCCCATCATAGACATCTGATATTCTTCTTGCATCATATATGCAAATTCGTCACTGTATTTCTTGTTAGTGCAACCAAAGATAATATCATCAACATATATTTGGCATATGAACAGTTCACCATCATAGGATTTTGTGAAAAGAGTAGGGTCAAGTGAACCGGGTTTGAAACCCTTTTTCTTCAGGAACTCCTTCAGTGTATCGTACCAAGCCCTCGGGGCTTGTTTGAGGCCATAGAGGGCCTTGTTGAGTCTGAAGACTTTGTCAGGATGCTTTGGGTCCTCAAAACCTGGTGGTTGAGCAACATATACTTCTTCCTCAAGCTTACCATTGAGGAATGCACTTTTCACATCCATTTGATATAAGAGGATATCATGATGGTTAGCATATGCAAGCAATATACGAATGGCTTCAAGCCTAGCAACAGGTGCAAATTTTTCATCGAAATCAATACCCTCAACCTGTGTGTAGCCTTGAGCTACAAGACGGGCCTTATTCCTCACCACTTGGCCATTTTCGTCTTGTTTGTTGCGGTAGATCCACTTAGTGCCGATGATATTGTGCTTGCGTGGATCGGGACGCTTGACAAGCTCCCACACATTGTTGAGCTCGAACTGATGCAATTCATCTTGCATTGCTTGAATCCATTTAGGTTCCAGAAAGGCTTCATCAACTTTGGTGGGCTCTGAAATAGAGACAAACGCGTAAAAGTTAGCTAAATGTGAAGCTCTTGAGCGAGTGAGGGGACCAGGTGCATTGATGTTATCGAGGATCTTCTCAATCTGCACTTCATTTGCTACTCGTGGATGTGCTGGACGAGGGCCTTGATGTTGTTGTTGCCGTGCAGAATCCTCAGCATCATTTTCGTCAGGATGTTCATTTTCTTCACGACGCGGAACAATCACTTCTTCATCAGCAGCTATTTCTTCACTGGGCACAATTTCACCAGTGCCCATCAGCTTGATAGATTCCTCAGGATGCATTTCATCTAGCACAGGAGGCAGGTGCTCTCTTTGCGAGCCGTTAGTTTCATCGAACCGCACATCTATAGTTTCAACAACCTTGTGGTGGAAGGAGTTGAAGACTCTGTAGGTGTGCGAGTCCTTTCCGTAGCCAAGCATAAAACCTTCATGTGCTTTCGGTGCAAATTTACAACTGTGATGAGGATCTCTAATCCAACATTTAGCACCGAAGACTTTGAAATAACTCACATTGGGTTTCTTGTCAGTGAGGAGCTCATATGAGGTCTTCTTGAGGAATTTGTGAAGATATACCCGGTTGATGATGTGGCATGCAGTGTCAATTGCTTTAGGCCAGAAAATGACGAGGTGTCTTGTATTCATCAAGCATAGTACGCGCCAACTCGATGAGGGTTCTGTTCTTGCGCTCCACGACTCCATTCTGCTGAGGCGTGTATGGAGCAGAGAGTTCATGAGCGATACCAAGTTCATCAAGATAGTCGTCGAGGCCTGTGTTCTTGAACTTAGTGCCATTGTCACTCCTGATGTGCTTGATCTTGAGACCATAATTCGTCATGGCCCGATTGGAGAATCGTCTGAAGACATCCTGGACTTCAGTCTTGTAGGAAATGATGTGCACCCAGGTGTAACAAGAGTAGTCATCAACTATGACGAATCCGTAGAGAGATGCTGCATTGGTTAGTGTGGCATAATGTGTAGGACCAAACAAATCCATATGAAGCAATTCAAAAGGACGAGTAGTGGTCATGATTGTCTTCGCCAAGTGCTTGGATCTGGTCATCTTTCCAGACTCACAAGCACCACAGAGATGGTCCTTGACGAATTTGACACCCTCGACGCCAATGATATGCTTCTTCTTGATGAGGGTGCTCAAATTCCTCATCCCAGCATGTCCAAGTCGTCGATGCCATAGCCAGCATTCTGGAGCTTTTGCCATTAGACATGTTGCAGGCTGAGGACCTGTAGAGAAATCTACAATGTACAAGTCACCTCTCCTATAGCCTTCGAAGACTTTGGATTTGTCAGATTCCAACAACACAATGCATCTATATTTGCCAAAGATGACAATCATATCAAGATCACAAAGCATTGAGACAGACATGAGGTTGTATCCAAGGGACTCGACAAGCATCACCTTTTCCATGTGTCGATCCTTTGAGATAGCAACCTTACCTAGACCCAATACCTTGCTTTTTCCTTTGTCAGCGTAGGTGATATGCTTCAGATGAGATGGAGTAAGGGGAGCATCAGTGTGGAGATTCCTATCTCCAGTCATATGATTCGTGTAGCCACTGTCCAAGACCCATTCAGTGGCTGAAGGTGTATCATCCTGTAGAAGCATTAGTCTGACTTACAAATTCATATACTTCAAGGTGAAGAATATGATGATGATCAATTTCGTCAGACAATTTCATCAATGAATAATATCAAGCAACATAAGTTATGAGTGAAATGAGTTATTCATTTCATCGTGATTAGCCTGCATCCCAACAGGCATTATGTCAGGTCTTCAGCTAATTCATCAGACATTTTGGTTGTCTGAAGACATGACCCTGCAGAAGAGATTAGTTCTTCTTCTTAACCACCCACATTTGTATGGGTGGCTGAGAAGCAATGTAGTGAAGTGCGTTAACTGAGAACTTAGGCATTGAGGAATATGCATTTCTCTTCACAGGAGGGTTATTGTAATTGAATGAATAAGCAGAGAAATTGTTCGATGATTTGTGAACATAGTGGTTTGAAGAATAATGCTCATATTCATCAACTCGCTGTTTGTTTCCCTGCGAAATAGAGGCATTAGTACGACCATAAGTGGGTCTGCGTCCATTTGACGACTTTGATCCCTGTGAAGAATTTATCCTGGGGGTTTGTTCTTCATCGGTGGTGTCATGATGACATTCACCTGAAGATTTTCCAGAAGGCTTTTAGGAACCCAGATTTTCTTCACAGGTGGACCGTTCCTGCAGTCAGTACCAATGAATCTGGCAAAGACTTCACCATTCTGATTCTTGAACAGTTTATAGTTGGAGTCAAATGACTCATCTGAAGAATATGAAGAATCACAAGAATAGCCAGATAAAGTGGATGGATCTATTGGAGGTCCTTTTGCAGCAACCCATGTGGTTTTGGGATACTGCTCAGGCTTCCAATACGAACCATCAGCGTTGAGCTTTCTCTCAAAGGCAATACCCTCTTTCCTAGGGTTCCTGTGAAGAATTTGCTTTTTGAGCACGTCACACAGGGTTTGATGCCCTTTGAGGCTTTTGTACATGCCGGTGACATACAATTCCTTCAGCCCTGCATTTTCGTCAGTATCACAGGTGGCTTCCTCAGATGAAGGGTTAGAGGCCACAGTAGCAGTTGAAGCAATTGAAAGTACAGAAGCATTTGAACATCCAGCTGAAGAATTTGCATTATCACGTTCAAGGCATTTTAGGCACGGGGCAACAAATTCTTCCTGAGCGGTACTGATCTGTTGAGCGAGAAGTGAATCGTTTTCTTTTTGAAGATCATCATGAGACGCTCTCAGCTTCTCAAGATCTTGCTTCCTTTGAAGAAATTCATAGGACAGCTTCTCATGTTCAGCTGAGAGGGACACATGACGACTTTCAAGTTTGTCATATTGTGACTTAAGCCGTCTAAGATCCTCAGACAAAGCCTGACTACGATCCATTTCCTCATCCAATAGGCCATCGCTTCTGTCTAGCAGTTTTTGAATCTTTTCGATGGCATGTTGTTGCTCAGTTGCAATTTTAGCAAGTTTCTTATAGCTTGGTTTAGATTCACACTCAGAGTCATCATCACTTCAAAGTAAGCTTCTCGTGAGGTTACCTTAGCACCTCTTGCCATGAAGCAATAGGTGGGAGTGAAGTCATCAGCACAGTCATCATTGTTGGTGGAGATACCATTGTCCTCGGAGTTGAAGATGGACTTGCTGACATACTAAGTAGCGAGGGCTAGGCTTGCCACGCCAGTGTCTGACTCCTCCTCAGATTCCTCAGCTTGCTGATCATCAGATTCTTCTTCAGAATCCATTTCCTTCCCAATGAATGCACGTGCTCTGCTAGAACTGGTTTTCTTGTGAGATGAGGACTTTGATGAAGACATTGAGGACTTCTTCTTTTTGCCATCAGATTCATCATCATCCCTGCTCTTCTTCTTCTTCTTCTTCTTCTTCTTCTTCAGCCAAAGAGGGCAGTCGGCGATGTAGTGGCCTGGCTTCTTGCATTTGTGACAGGTTCTTTTGTTGTAGTCTCGAGCAGACGCTTCTCCAGTGTTCTTCAAGTCATACTTTGAAGATTTTCCAAATCGGTTCTTCTTGGAAAACTTCTGGAACTTCTTCACCAGCATAGCCAGTTCTCTGCCAATTTCCTCAGCACCATCAGAACTGCTCTCATATTCCTCTTCTTCTTTAGATGAAGAAATGGCCCTGGCATTTGCTTTTTCCTTCAGAGCGCGAGGGCGACCATAGCTGGGTCCATACATGTCTCTCTTCTCTGCTTGCTGAAATTCATGTGTGTTGAGCCTCTCAAGACTGTCAGTAGGATCTAGCGACTTGTAATTAGGGCGCTCTTGTATCATCAGTGCCAAAGTGTCGAAGGAACTGTCCAGAGACCTTAGCAATTTCTTCACCACCTCATGATCGGTGATGTCAGCAGCGCTAAGAGCTTGAAGCTCATTGGAGATATCAGTGAGGCGGTCGAAGGTTTGCTGCACATTTTCATTGTCGAGCCTTTTGAAGCGATTGAAGAGATTGCGCAGGACATCAACTCGGGAGTCACGTTGAGTAGATACTCCCTTATTGACTTTAGAGAGCCGGTCCCAGATTAGCTTCAAAGTTTCCAACGCACTCACTCTACCATACTGGCCTTTGTTCACATGACCACATATGATATTCTTCGCTTGAGAGTCTAGTTGCTTGAATCTCTTCACGTCAGTGGCGTTGATGCTTGGAGCAATGGAAGGCACTCCATTCTCAATGACGAACCAGAGATCATTGTCAATAGCCTCAAGATGCATTCGCATCTTGTTCTTCCAGTAAGGATAGTCTGTGCCATCGAAGATGGGGCACGCAGCGGATACCTTGATCATACCTGCGGTCGACATAACTAAAACTCCAGGTGGTTAAACCAAAATCACATAGAACAAGGGAGTACCTTGCTCTGATACCAATTGAAAGCGCAGGTTAACTCCCAAAGGGGGGTGAATGGGAGATTTTTGGAAATTCGTCAAACTCCGAAGATTTTGACGAAAATCAGAGTGACAAAATAGAAACAGAAGTGAAACTAGATCGACATAGATGTAACTAGCATGCAAAGGGAATACATACAAGTGGAGAACAAGTAGTCATACAAGCAGACATGCATGAGGAAGATGAACTGAAGGAATGAAATGCAACATGATAAAAGTCTTCAGTAAAGTAGAGTACAAGTTCTTCAGCAGCGGAGATACGTGAAGGTAAAGGAGTGAGGAATTTGAAACCGGTTGGGTTCGATGAAGACACAGCGATTTGGTAGACCAGTTCCAGTTGCTGTATCAATTGTACGTCTGGTTGAGGCGGCTGAGTCTTACCTCGGAGGACACTTAGTCCTCACCGTATTCCTCTTAAGCTAAGGTCACTTAGACCTCGCCCAATCACTCGTGGTAAGTCTTCAAGGTAGACTTCCAAAACCTTCACAGACTTGTTCACCGGCACACCACAATTACTCTTGGGTGCTCAGAACATGACGCCTAACCGTCTGGAGGAATGACAGTCCTCAAAGGTAACAAGCGTCGGGTCACATAGATCAACTTCTTCAGTGATGCTCAATTACTTAGGCTCTGGTTGGGTTTTTCCTCACTTAGGTTCTCACAAAGTAGTCAAAGGAAGGGTTGCTCTCAAATGACAAGTGTCAAGTTCTCTCTAGAGCAGCCAACCAACTAGTGGTTGTAGGGGGCGGCTATTTATAGCCAGGAGGCAACCCGGCATGAAATGTCATAAATGCCCTTCTCAGACAAGACCGTTGTCAGGATAAGGATCCACTCGACAGCTGGCGCGCGGCGCAGCAACGGTCGGAATTGAACTCTCAATTTCGTCGGGGCACTCAGTTTCCTCACGATAGGCAGATCGCACTGGCGAAATCCTAACTCCTCAGCCTGACCAAATTCGTCAGAGACCAGATGAACTTCGTCACTGTCACCGTCAAATTCATCAGCTGTTCCGGAGATTTCCAAAGGCTTCACTCGAAGCGGCTTGTGTATGTATAGGTTTGAGCATCACTTTGGAAATGTGATAAATGTTTCACCTTGACCCCCTTTAACAGTACGGTTTTTTTTCTATGACTCAAATAAGAAGAAAAGAAACTACGAAAACAAAGTCTTCAAGCTTCCAAGTCTTCACATCAAATTCTTCATAGGCCGTACCAAATTCTTCACTTGAAGAAATACATTTTTAGGGGTCGACTTCCGTGGTTAAACCAAGTCTTCAGGGACTATTATTACCTGTGTACACTCAAAAACTCATTAGTCCCTTAACTTATTTGTCTTCAATACTCCAAAACCACTAAGGGGGCACTTGATGCACTTACACCCTGGCCCTTCTCCTTGTCGCGTTTCTCGTACTCGAGCTTCTGCTTTTCAGCAAGATGCTCGACTTGTCGGCACTCCCGAAGATCGTGACTAGCAGTGTGGTGGATCTTGCAGTATGGACCATCGGTCTTCTCGCCGGCAGCAGCATCATGATCATAGGTACAAGTGGCAACCTCCTTGCCGACACCATCAGTCTTGGACTTCTTGCTGGTAGATCCGGACCTCTCAACGGCCATCACTGCCTTTCCCTTGCGCATGCAATTGCTCTTGCGGCCTTTCTTCTTCGAGGAGGCTGCATCATCGTCTTTCGAGTCAACGGCAGCTCCTGCATCCTCCCCAGGAAGTCGCCTTCCTTCCTCAGCACACACACACTTGTCGGCCAGAGCATACAGCTCGGCGATATCTCTCACATTCATGATGTTCATCTCCTCCCGCATCCTTCGATTGCGCACGTTCGTGTGGAACGCGGCAATGACGGCAACAGGGTGAACGTCCAGGATGTTGTGGTGTACACGACTGAATCTCTGGATATACTTGTGGAGGGGCTCACCATCTCTCTATGGGAGCACATGGAAATCGCTGGGCTGACCGGGAAGCTTGTGGCCTCCATGGTAAGCGCCAACAAATTGATGGCATAAATCTGCCCAAGATGAGATCGAGCCCTCCGGCAAGTTCATCAGCCAAGACCTCACATTGGGCTTGAGAGCCAATGGGAAGTAGTTGGCGAGAACCTTCTTGTCTCTACCACCCGTAGCTTGAACATCTATGGTGTAGATGCCTAGTAACTCCGATGGGTTGAGCTTGCCATCATATTTGTCCGGCAAATCTGGCTTGAAGCTTCGGGAGGAGGGCCACCGAACTTGCCGCAGCTCGCGAGTAAACGCTGGGCAGCCTACGTCATACGGCAAGCACCCAGGATACCCCAGTGCAGGCTCGTTCACTGCCGGCCCAGCACGGTCATCTGACTGACAACGTTCTTCCCGGCGCCGCTCGATGGTGGTGCGGGCATCTTCAACTCGCCGGTCTTGCAGCACCTAGCGTTGATCTTGATGGCTCTGTGGCTCGAATGATGCCATAGACACCTCGTCTTGCGCATCGGTTCGCTTGTCTTGCCGCCATTGTTGAGGAGGAGATTGCACCGTTGGTGCAGCGCCTCCAGTCCTTTCACCAACTGCTCTTGCCAGAGCAGTTGGTTGCTGCCGTGAAGGTCCCGCCAGCTCCGCCTCTTCGTTGTTGGCGAAGCTGATGAGACTCTGGATAGTGGCCCACGCCATAGCCTCCGTCGGCATGTTTGGCATGACCAGGTGCGAGGAACAAGACGGATCTCGACTCCTGACAGGGCCAGAAGGAGCTCCATCCCGAGCCTGCTGCTGTGGGCCATTATCACCAGCAGGCTGACGTGGTGGTTGCCCGTGAACATCTTGAGAATGATGCTCAGGGTTCTTGCTTGACGTCGACCGGAGTCGCCAGCATCACGTGGAAGCGTGTCGCATTCATCTTGCGATGGCCTTGACGTGTGCTTCGTCGTGGCATTCTTGGACGTCGCCGCGCCGTCCTTGGACGTCGCTGCGCCTCTGTCTTGCCTCGCAGCACTCCGGACTATGCCGCTCTGGTGACTGGATCACCAGAACGACGTGGAAGTTGGTTGCCTCCGCCGCCCCCGCCTCCCGCGGACGTCTGACGGCAGCTTGGACGTGGATGGAGCAGTAGCGGCCGCGCCCTTGTCCTTCTTGGGCGCCATGGATGATGAAGGTGGCGCCTACACTACTGGAGCATATTCGCGTATGCAATCCCCCTGCCTGGCGCGCCAAAGATGTCGAAGTACGACAATCTATGGGACCAGCGAGATCCCTTTGCGGTTCGACTATGGGGAACACATCACACAAAGAGCAGATCCAGTAGGCAAACACACAAAGATTTTACCCAGGTTCGGGCCACTGTGAAGCGTAAAACCCTACTCCTGCTTTGGTGGAATTATATGTGGAAATGCCCAAGTTACAACAGAGCACTACCTTGCCGGCAAGGAGCTTGGGAGGTGCAGCTACGTAGTGCAAATGGGCAGAGTGTCGACCTTTGTAAAGGTTTCCATGGGCCTCCATTTATAGACGAAAGGGGCTACCATAGTGGCAAAATGGTAAATACATGATGAAATGATAACAACAGTGCTATCATACCTAACACAGATGGATTAGGACAAAAGCATTAAATGCCCCGTTAGGTGTCACGCTGAGGAGGGATGCCGGCAAGGGAGCCCAGCTCCAACTGTACTGCTCGCCCAGCTACCATCTATTTATTCGCCATGCCCTCTGGACGGGTGGCAATAAAGTTGCTTCTTCGGCGACGGGCCACCACGTGTCACAAGCTCTACCAACCCGCCTGCCTGCTCGACACACGTCGGCAAGTTCCTAACAACTGCCACGGTGGAGCGGTGGGATGGAGCTCGTCGGTCTTGAGGTCTTTGGCCTGAAGCTTGCCAGCTCGCAGCTTGCCGGCTACTTAAATCTTGTTCCTCAGCACTTCTTCAGTACTTCTCGATGACCTGCCTGGAGGTCTTCTTCATGGTCATGATTACCAAGTCTTGAGTGTATTGGAAAGGCTATCCTCCGGCAAGCCCTTGCCGTCAGGAAGGCTGCAACTTTTATGTGCATCATCAAGGTATGAACACCCTTGTTCAAAACACCAACACAAACGCCTTTTCTAAAAATTCACGTCTAGCTCTCAACCTTTCCATCCTTTCTTTACTTTGGTCAATGGCGGCTCGGATAGCTTTTAAAGATTCAGATATTTCATCCTTATTAGGTGCCGGTGTACGACAATCTATGGGTCCAGAGATGTGGCGCCCCGCCTGAATACCACTGTAGCCAGACGGTCGCCGCACATGCCAGCCCAGGAAATCACCCTGGCGCGTGCCTTTACAACAAGTATCATGAACACAGGCATTTCTATTAATGGATATATAAGTCTTACATGATATCTTACAAGGGTGATGGCAGCGGAAAAGCTCTATCTAAGGCAGTATGGTCTTGGTGCGGCTCCAATCCACAAGGATCTGACTGGGTTACTCTTCTAGCCCGCGAACACTCCGGCTCCTCGCTAGGGGTCGTCGAATCCTTAGGTGAACCTGGCCACATTGAAGGCCGCTGAGTACTTTTGAATGTACTCGCAAGCAAACCAAACCAACATATACACCAAGCAATGCAATACATGGCATTCAAGCATGCACTTGTTATCTTAACAGTATTAACTATTACATTGTGGCAGGATTATCCAGCAAGATTATTCATGTAGCAGCATTAATCATCATGTCATAGCAGGATTATCTAGAATCATTATTACGGATCACGTCCTAACAATATTATCTAGCATATAAACTATCAAAGTAACTGCAGTATGACGAAGATAAGGCATATCAAGTAATTAATCCATACTCCGAATAATCTTAGGATCCAATCCAAACTTGATCCAAATCAAATCCAAGTCATGCGGTCATCCGACCACTCATCTCATAGCCATCTCATGGCTAACATCCCATATACCTGACACCATCCGATGTCCCTGCATCTGTACCATAAATCTGACAAATCATACCTTTCTCTGGTTCGTTATCAACATCATATGGTTTGTTCCTCTAGACTCGACACGGACCAAATAGTGTGACCTAGTACGAACTGTGTCCCATGACCGAGGACGCGGCTATTCGAATAGATTTACCTTCTGCAGAGGTTGCACACTTTACCCACACTATGGAGCTCCCGACCTCGTACTTAGTACATGTTCCCATTCGGGTGGACCGGTGCTGCTCCAACGAAATTTGTCTAACCCGTGACTCCTCCATCGTACCACCGACAATCATCCTCCCCCGGAGTCCTGCCCTGGGTGGCCCCTGTGTCACCCCGTGACACCTGCCACCGTCGTGGCCAACTAAACTGTCCCAAACGGGGACCGCGCGCAAACAAACAACTGGGCTCACAATGTTATCGTCGTCTACCTGATCAGGGCAGCACGCACGCATAACCTTCCCTCTGTGGTGGTACCAATAAAGGAGCATGCTGCTAGACCAAGCCAAGGCCATCCCATACCGGCAAGTGTGGCTGCACTGGAAAGTCCGGTTCAGTGACACTATGACTCGATCCAGCCGTCGGAGGAGGTTGTTGTCATAATATCATATTCTTTATCAATGCAACAATAACGATAATCCAAGATGTAAACTAGTATATTAACATAACAACCTATCTCCACATTGTTATCTACGAGTCACTAGTGCGACGATATGATGAGCATTAGCAAGTAACGTAAATAGCAAATTCGAACTAGCAGGAGTTTAATTATTTCTAACACGGGCACATTTATTAATTAAACACGCAAGAATAACACAGAGCAATGCTTTAGGGCACATATCAGATGGTCGGCTTGCCTGGGGGTCGAGGAATACTCCGGAAAGAAGTGCGATCACCTCGCGGAAAATTTGCCGGAAAGGATTCTCTCTCGAAGGGGCTGATAGAAGGGCAAGGGCAAAATGGTCATTTTCACAGTGTGGAAACATTATGAAAATGATACCATCGGAACGGGCTCGACGAACTGAAGACGTGGGCGTTGGATTCACCTGAATCGGAGTTACGGTTGCGAAGTTAGGGCCATTCGTTCGTTAGGCAGAATAGTGTCCACTGTAGCTCTTAACGGGCGAACGTTCACAATGTAGCAGTTTCGGCAGCGGGGCTGAGAGAGAAAGCGCATTTTCAGAAATACACCTTTGCTACGGGAAAGCGTATTTTGGTCTGAAGCCGCGCGGGATTACGCTTTCATGCACAGAAAGCGTACTTTGGCGAAGACGCCTCCACTTAATCCGACGTGGCGGCGGTTGCGGTCAATGACAGATGGGCCCCACGCCTCCTTCTCTCTCCTCCCTCACCTTCTTCTTCCTCCTCCCCTCCTGCTTGACAGAGAGCGGCAGCGTGGCGGCCTTGCCGGCGCCGGCGACGGGAGGCCACATCGGCCATGGGCGCCGCCGGCGATGCATGCGCCACGCCACCCCGCGGCCGTGAGTGGTGGAGAGGGCGCCGGGGACGGCCGGAGTTGGCCGCGGCAACCGTGGCTGGGGGCGGTGGCTCCGCGGCAATGACGGGGTTTCGGTGGGCTAGGAGGCTGGGCGAGGGCATGGACAAGCTCGCCGGAGAGTGGCGCTTCCAGTGGTGGGTCGGACGCGGCGTGGGGGTGCTCGGGCGTGGGGATTGGAGGCGGGGCAGTGGGTGGAGCTCGCCGGAAATTTGCGAGCTCCGGCAAGGCATTCGGCCGAGCGAGCGCACTGGAGAGGTCCAAAGGGAGAGGGGGAGAGGCTGATGAGCTCGGGGATGGCCGGGGAGGCTTCGGGCCGCGGCTATTTATAGCCGTCCGCGACCACCGGATAAGCTCGGCTACCGTGGCAAGCCTATCGCCGTCCTGGTGCTTCCGGCGAGGTGGTAAGCTCCGGGTGGTGCCGACCTGATGCGGGGCAGCACGACGTGACACGGCGGCGAGGAAGAGGCCAAGGGGAGAGGAAGGCGACGGCGGATCATGGGGCGACAGTACGGTGGCGGGACTCGCCGTGGCGCGAGGAAGAAGAAATCAGAGAGGAGAAGGTGCGGGAGAGGGGTACGTGGACGGTGCGAAGCTAGTCGGCATGCTCAGACAAGCTCGGGCTGGCTGGAGCTATCGGGCCAACGAGGACAGTGCCGCAGAGCACCGTTTCTGCACGGTGGCTGCATGGTCACCACGCGCACTACAAGCTCTGGCACTTTCCTGCTTGTCCAATCTTGTCAAGTAGCTCCCTCACTGCTCAAATAGATGAGGTCGACCACTGGATGGACCAGGATGGCTCTAGAGTAGTCGAGGGGATCCAGAACAACTTTTGGACAGAAACTTGGGGACCAAGCTGAGGTGAAATGACTTAGCAAGTGAGATTGAAATGCTGTCACAATAAGATGGGGCAAGAAGGAGTAGATGCTGGAAAAATTTGAAGGCATTTGGACCAAGTTTGCATGCACTTCCTTCACAATGCAGAATTTGGTCCAGAAACTGGACTTTGATGTTGTGCTCAACTGGCTTGGTGAAATGAGCTGAATTTTTGTGGAGAGTGATGATTTGGAAATACGGAGGTACTGGGAAAATTTCAGCTCATTTGGATATACCAAAATGGTACTTCCTTTACAGAGCTAGAATCTGGATAGAAACTTGCTAGAATTTTTGAGAGAAAATGGCTAGATGAAATGATGTGAATTTTTGCATACTCACATCATATATGGAATGTGTGGTCCTGGATTAATTTCAAGAATTTTGAAGCAATATAATATATAGTTGCTTCACAACCTCAAAATAAATCTAGAAACAAGAATTGGATGATGTGCTCAAAATTTGAACTATAGAACTTGGGTTCTTGATGGAAATGGTGAAGATATGGGTAGGAGAAGCTCCACAAATTATTTGGGATTTTTCCTGGCTACCAAAATGGTAGCTCCTTTGGAAAGTGCCCAAAATGCAATATTGGCTTTAAATAGGAAAAGGAAATTTCCCTTATTTAATTATGGCCAATATTTTTATGGGAGCTCAATATGATCACAAAGAATATCTCCACAAGTTTTCATGAACTTTGGAGATGGATAGATATTTTCCTGGATTTAATTCCTTTAACTGGCAGAAAAAGGAATTAATTTTAAATGAAAAATATTGCAAATGACTTGGCAATATTTTTACATATCCAGAGTTTAAAAAGATAGGATGATCACTGGGAAAAATTTGGGAGGCAACAGAGCAAAGAAAATTGGGGTTCCTTTGTAACGGAAGGAATTAGGGTTTCCCTTCCGGTAACTCGGAAGGTAGGGTTTTGGCGGCAAAATCCTAAGAATAAATTTTGGGTGACAGGGTTGAACTAGAGAGAATCTCTGGTTGGATAGGAAAGGCAAGACTAAATGACCATCTTCATATACCCAAGAGCGAGAGAAAATCCGATAACACCGAAAAAAAGACGGGAGTCCAATCCAGCGAAGGAAAAAAAACAAGGAGCGAAAACCAGGGTGTCACAAACCTACCCCCCTTAAGAAAATCTCGTCCTCGAGATTTCCAGGCTTACCTCCCGGCTAAGGGGAACATACCTGTGTGACTTGGATCCATCAGCTGTCTTGTCTTCGTGTGTTTACTGGCCTTTTAACTGCCTCTTCTGATGACTCAGGTGTTGTCTTTTGACACAGCTGCCTTGAATTCTTCTCTTTCTTGTCAGGCAAACCCTTTGTCCTGGTAGTTTGTTGCCTAGGGTTGGTGGGTAGCTCCTATTACTGACAAATAGCTTGGTTTCCAAGACCTGGCACTAGCTGCTTCGGGTTTTATTGCGATACTTCATACACTGACCACCAAGGGCGAGACATCCTTTCCTGGTACAAAGCTCACGTGCTTGTACGGCCTCGAGTAACTAGGGGTAGCTTTCTTTCTGCCTTGTCAGAATGCTCAGTCTGGCTCTGGGTTACGTACATGTTTCCTTCTGTTTTATGCACCCTTGACTTTGTCCTTAGGTGTTCCACAATCCAAGGGACAACATGACCGAGCTACGGCTGCTATATCTCCAACTGAAAGGTCAGGCATGATCACAAAGTAATCATAGACGGTAATCTCCTATTTCAATGACACCGTGGTATTTATGAACCGTCAATGTCGATGTGTATGTACTTTTAGCTATTCTATCTGAATGTCTTGTCTCCATGTGAATTCAGACTATCAAACTTTGTCAATCACTGAGGTGGCTCTGCCATATATATAGCCTCTATAGTTCTGGTTATGACCACTGAGCTGAACACAATATGGCTATCACTCGGTGCACCTTTCGGAGACTAGCCTCTTATCTAGGTTGATGGCCATATTCATGATGAGTATGACATGCTGGCTACATTGTTGTGGCCGTATATGCAAGAGTCTGACAAGGATTGGTAATATCACCCTGTCTGTGAGGCTGTACCTCGTTGAACGTCACGGAGGTTGCTTATCCAAAACTTCTTTATTCTCGAGGGTTCCTTTTTGTGGACCCGTCATGATTGGCCAACACAGCTCCTTGGCTGGATCATAATTTACTCTTGCATATCTCGTAGGGGTGGTTGTGCTCATATCCTTGCTTTGAACTATGGGGCCGATGTTTTTCTGAACACAGTCATTCCCATGTACGAGTGGCTCGCATGAACTGATCCACTGGACTGCATGCTCACAACATATGCAGGGGTAGGATAAATCCTCTTATAACGAGTGAGTTCTGAGGCAGACGGGTGTCTGGACTAGTTCGTGCTTCTAATAAGATTGTTGGGGGCACGATGGCGTGTTGAAGAAGGCTGAATTCCTTACGCTCGAAGCTTCTGCCAAGGTAGCGTGCTGAAGAAGGCTGGGTATCGTACCTCAGAAGCTTTCCCTCATGTGACTTACTGCGGAAAGTTGAGTGCCTTATGCCGGAAGCTTTTCACGATAGCTTGCTAAGGAAGATTGGGAGTCTTGCGTTAGAAGCTCCTTCTGGTAGCTTGCGGAGGAAGGTTGGGTTCCTTGTACCAGAAGCCTTGCACTGTGATATGCAGTCGGACCTGTAGCCGGTTCTAGGTTTCCTTCCGAGATATCCGGAATTTACCCATAGCGGAGCCAAAACTTGGTATAGGCCATACCTTCTCTGAAGATATCTTGTTGGTCATGCACACCGCTAGTCCTTCTGCTGGTCTGCTCATTGTTGCTGTAAAGGTTGCACAACTGATGCAGACTTCATGTCGTTAATTAATTCAGAATACCCTTTGCATTCAAACCAAGTGTTGCCGGTAGTGAGCAGTTGACGGATAATTCCACTCGGTTTAGTTGAATTTCCACGTACTTGAAATTCTCATTGATTCCAGACAGTTGTGAACTTATGCATATTTCTTGCAAACCTTGTTCACTTTGCCCAAAAAATTTTGTATGTGCACCGGTAAATTCCAAAATATGCTTTGAAATTTGTATCAACATACCAGAGTGTTGTTGTTTCTCTCGACACATTCACCTTCTTGAAATATGTCTTCTGTGGATAATAAATGATTCTTGAATCCATTGAGAAAGACTCAGGGTTCACCCCACCGACTGAAGTAATCTTTGTGTCGAGGATGGAATAATTTGTCCCTGTTGATGTCCATTTCCAACAGCTCATCTGACTGTTCCTTAGGTGTGGCCTGTTCTGCAACAAACTCTTTCAGGGATATTCTGGCCTTGTCTGTAGCACGCAAATTCTGCTTCTGACCCAGTCTTCATTCTCGACAGATCCGGTGATAATGTTCTGAATATCGGGCAGTTGACTTGGCTTGACTCTTACTGAATTTGGATTATTGGGTATTATCCAAGTCGTATGCTGGTCTTCTTAGCAGCACTTGCGGATGGATCCAGTCGGAGCAAAAAGAACGGAACCGAAAGAAGAAGCAAGAACCAGAAATACCAAAAAGCAAATAAAGCTCAAATTTTGCGGACCTTACACCTGTGGCCGAAGATTCACTAGTATAACTAGTATAGCGCAGTCGATGTACCTCTAAGGATTTAGAAGAAAAACCACACAATGCTCCTGGTAGCAACTGGGGCCAAGCTCCTACTACTTCCTTAGGGAACATCAAACTCAACGCACGACCATAGCCAAAGTGGCTTAGTCAATGATCCTAGGGTTGTCGGGGAAAGATGGAATTTATAAGTGTTTCCCAAAGGAAACTGGATTTCAGAAGAGAAATGCCATGGTTAGCAAGCAAGGTGGGAATATCTGGTTTACCTAGGGGTTCAGGGCTCACGGGTTGTTGCCTGGTGCGGAGTTTTCCCACCGGAGACAAAGGCCACGAGAGTTGGGGTCTGATGGAGCCAAAAACCTATGGGGTTGCCTTATGATCAATAGTTGCCGTGCCGGTTTGGCGAAGATGGCTGAAATCCATCGTGGCCTTCTACTGATCAAGAGGCAATGAAATCTGGCTAGGGTAACCTACAGTCAGCCTGGCTCTGATACCATCCGTTGTGGCGCCCCGCCTGAATATCACTATAGCCAGACGGTCGCCGCACACACCAGCCCAGGAAATAACACTGGCGCGTGCCTTTACAACAAGTTTCATGAACACAAGCATTTCTATTAATGGATATATAAGTCTTACATGATATCTTACAAGGGTGATGGCAGCGGAAAAGCTCCATCTAAGGCAGTATGGTCTTGGTGCGGCTCCAATCCACAGGGATCTGACTGGGTTACTCTTCTAGCCTGCGAACACTCCGGCTCCTCGCTAGGGGTCGTCGAATCCTTAGGTGAACCTGGCCACATTGAAGGCCGTTGAGTACTTTTGAATGTACTCGCAAGCAAACCAAACCAACATATACACCAAGTAATGCAATCCATGGCATTCAAGCATGCACTTGTTATCTTAACAGTATTAACTATTACATTGTGGCAGGATTATCCAGCAAGATTATTCATGTAGCAGCATTAATCATCATGTCATAGCAGGATTATCTAGAATCATTATTACGGATCACGTCCTAACAATATTATCTAGCATATAAACTATCAAAGTAACTGCAGTATGATGAAGATAAGGCATATCAAGTAATTAATCCATACTCCGAATAATCTTAGGATCCAATCCAAACTTGATCCAAATCAAATCCAAGTCATGCGGTCATCCGACCACTCATCTCATAGCCATCTCATGGCTAACATCCCATATACCTGACACCATCCGATGTCCCTGCATCTGTACCATAAATCTGACAAATCATACCTTTCTCTGGTTCGTTATCAACATCATATGGTTTGTTCCTCCAGACTTGAAACAGACCAAATAGTGTGACCTAGTACGAACTGTGTCCCATGACCGAGGACGCGGCTATTCGAATAGATTTACCTTCTGCAGAGGTTGCGCACTTTACCCACACTATGGAGCTCCCGACTTCGTACTTAGTACATGTTCCCATTCGGGTGGACCGGTGCTGCTCCAACGAAATTTGTCTAACCCGTGAGTCCTCCATCGTACCACCGACGATCATCCTCCCCCGGAGTCCTGCCCTGGGTGGCCCCTGTGTCACCCCGTGACACCTGCCACCGTCGTGGCCAACTAAACTGTCCCAAACGGGGATCGTGCGCAAACAAACAACTGGGCTCACAATGTTATCGTTGTCTACCTGATCAGGGCAGCACGCACGCATAACCTTCCCTCTGTGGTGGTACCAATAAAGGAGCACGCTGCTAGACCAAGCCAAGGCCGTCCCATACCGGCAAGTGTGGCTGCACTGGAAAGTCCGGTTCAGTGACACTATGACTCGATCCAGCCGTCGGAGGAGGTTGTTGTCATAATATCATATTCTTTATCAATACAACAATAACGATAATCCAAGATGTAAACTAGTATATTAACATAACAACCTATCTCCACATTGTTATCTACGAGTCACTAGTGCGACGATATGATGAGTATTAGCAAGTAACGTAAATAGCAAATTCGAACTAGCAAGAGTTTAATTATTTCTAACACGGGCACATTTATTAATTAAACACGCAAGAATAACACAGAGCAATGCTTTAGGGCACATATCAGATGGTCGGCTTGCCTGGGGGTCGAGGAATACTCCGGAAAGAAGAGCGATCACCTCGCGGAAAATTTGCCGGAAAGGATTCTCTCTCGAAGGGGCTGATAGAAGGGCAAGGGAAAAATGGTCATTTTCACAGTGTGGAAACATTATGAAAATGATACCATCGGAACGAGCTCGACGAACTGAAGACGTGGGCATTGGATTCACCTAAATCGGAGTTACGGTTGCGAAGTTAGGGCCGTTCGTTCGTTAGGCAGAATAGTGGACAGAATAGTGTCCACTGTAGCTCTTAACGGGCGAACGTTCACAGTGTAGTAGTTTCGGCAGCGGGGCTGAGAGAGAAAGCGCATTTTCAGAAATACGCCTTTGCTACGGGAAAGCGTATTTTGGTCTGAAGCCGCGCGGGATTACGCTTTCATGCACAGAAAGCGTACTTTGGCGAAGACGTCTCCACTTAATCCGACGTGGCGGCGGCTGCGGTCAATGACAGATGGGCTCCACGCCTCCTTCTCTCTCCTCCCTCCCCTTCTTCTTCCTCCTCCCCTCCTGCCCGACAGAGAGCGGCAGCGCGGCGGCCTTGCCGGCGCCGGCGACGGGAGGCCACAGCGGCCATGGGCGCCGCCGGAGATGGATGCGCCGTGCCACCCCGCGGCCGTTTGTGGTGGAGAGGGCGCCGGGGACGGCCGGAATTGGCCGCGGCAACCGTGGCTGGGGGCGGCGGCTCCGCGGCAATGGCGGGGTTCCGATGGGCTAGGAGGCTGGGCGAGGGCATGGGCGAGCTCGCCGGAGAGTGGCACTTCCAGTGGTGGGTCGGACGTGGCGTGGGGGTTCTCGGGCGTGGGGATTGGAGGCGGGGCAGTGGGTGGAGCTCGCCTGAAATTTGCGAGCTCCGGCGAGGCATTCGGCCGAGCGAGAGCACTGGAGAGGTCCAGAGGGAGAGGGGGAGAGGCTGATGAGCTCGAGGATGGCCGGGGAGGCTCCGGGCTGCGGCTATTTATAGCCGTCCGCAACCGCCGGATAAGCTCGGCGGCCGTGGTAAGCCTATCGCCGTCTTGGTGCTTCCGGCGAGGTGGCAAGCTCCGGGTGGTGCCGACCTGACGCGGGGCAGCACTACGCGACACGACGGCGAGGAAGAGGCAAAGGGGAGAGGAAGGCGACGGCGGATCACGGGGCGACAATATGGTGGCGGGACTCGCCGTGGCGCGAGGAAGAAGAAATCGGAGAGGAGAAGGTGCGGGAGAGGGGTACGTGGACGGTGCAAAGCTAGTCGGCATGCTCAGACAAGCTCGGGCTGGCCGGAGCTATCGGGCCGACGAGGACAGTGCCGCAGAGCACCGTTTCTGCACGGTGGCAGCGTGGTCACCACGTGCACTACAAGCTCTGGCACTCTCCTGCCTGTCCAATCTTGTCAAACAGGTCCCTCACTGCTCAAATAGATGAGGTCGACCACTGGATGGACCAGGATGGCTCTAGAGTAGTCGAGGGGATCCAGAACAACTTCTGGACAAAAACTTGGGGTCAAGCTGAGGTGAAATGACTTAGCAAGTGAGATTGAAATGCTGTCAAAATAAGATGGGGTAGGAAGGAGTAGATGCTGGAAAAAATTGAAGGCATTTGGACCAAGTTTGCATGCACTTCCTTCACAATGCAAAATTTGGTCCAGAAATTAGACTTTGATGTTGTGCTCAACTGGCTTTGTGAAATAAGCTGAATTTTTGTGGAGAGTGATGATTTGGAAATACGGAGGTACTGGGAAAATTTCAGCTCATTTGGATATACAAAAATGGTACTTCCTTTACAGAGCTAGAATCTGGATAGAAACTTACTAGAATTTTTGAGAGAAAATGGCTAGATGAAATGATGTGAATTTTTGCATACTCACATCATATATGGAATGTGTGGTCCTGGATTAATTTCAAGAATTTTGAAGCAATATAAAATATAGTTGCTTCACAACCTCAAAATAAATCTAGAAACAAGAATTGGATGATGTGCTCAAAATTTGAACTATGGAACTTCAGTTCTTAATGGAAATGGTGAAGATATGGGTAGGAGAAGCTCCACAAATTATTTGGGATTTTTCCTGGCTACCAAAATGGTAGCTCCTTTGGAAAGTGCCCAAAATGCAATATTGGCTTTAAATAGGAAAAGGAAATTTCCCTTATTTAATTATGGCCAATATTTTTATGGGAGCTCAATATGATCACAAAGAATATCTCCACAAGTTTTCATGAACTTTGGAGATGGATAGATATTTTCCTGGATTTAATTCCTTTAACTGGCAGAAAAAGGAATTAATTTTAAATGAAAAATATTGCAAATGACTTGGCAATATTTTTACATATCCAGAGTTTAAAAAGATAGGATGATCATTGGGAAAAATTTGGGAGGCAACAGAGCAAAGAAAATTGGGGTTCCTTTGTAACGGAAGGAATTAGGGTTTCCCTTCCGATAACTCGGAAGGTAGGGTTTTGGCGGCAAAATCCTGAGAATAAATTTTGGGTGACAGGGTTGAACTAGAGAGAATCTCTGGTTGGATAGGAAAGGCAATACTAAATGACCATCTTCATATACCCAAGAGCGAGAGAAAATCCGATAACACCGAAAAAAAGACAGGAGTCCAATCCCGCGAAGGAAAAAAAAACAAGGAGCGAAAACCAGGGTGTCACAAGAGACCCTTCTACATTCGGCGAGGGCTCGCAACACACGAAGAGGAGCAACAACCACGAGAGCACTCGAGCGTTTACCCAGGTTCAGGCCGCTGTGAAGCGTAAAACCCTACTCCTGCTTTGGTGGAATTATGTGTGTGAGTGCCCAATGTACAGAGAGTGCGACCTTGCCAGCAAGGAGCTCGGGAGGTGCTGCTAAGCTACTACAATTGGGCAGGGTTTCGACCCTTGTAATGGTAGCCATGGGCCTCCTTTTATAGACAAAAGGGGCTACCACAGTGGCAAAATGGTAATTACAGGGGGTAAATAGTGGCTACAGTGCTATTATACCTAACCCTGACGGTATAGGATAAAAGCAATAAATGCGCCATTAGGTGTCATGCTGGGATGAATGTCGGCAAGGGAGCACCGCTCCACCTGTACCGTCAGCCCAACTACCTTCTTTTATCGTGACACGCCTTCTGGACGGGTGTCAATAAAGTTGATCTTCAGGCGGCAAACTGCCACGTGCCCCAACAAGCTTCACCTAACTGGCTGCGCGCCCGCCACCTGTCGGCAAGACCCTAACAGGTCGCTGAGGTGGAGCGGTAGAGGGAGCTTGCCGGTCTTGCGCTTGCCGGCCCGGAGCTTGCCAGCAACATAAGTCTTGATCTTCAGTACTTCCTTAGTACTTCTCGATGAGCTACCTGGAGGCCTTTTTCACAGTCTTGTGGATTTGTATATGTGTTCGTCCTCCACCAAGCCCTTCCCAGTGCGGAGGCTGCTACCGACTACACGTAGTCAGGGTATGAACACCCAAAGTTCACTACATCGACAGGAGCCCCGGGGCCTGGGCCTAACACACGCATGAAGCATCGTCTGGGCTAGGCCCATTAACAGGTGCAGACGTACGCGTGGCTGAAGATAACTGCCACTTGATTACTTTTACTTCACGCCCACGATGGCGCATTGAATGCAAGACGTGGGAGTGGTGGAGCGAAATAGCAGTTTGAGGTCGTGCGCCTGAAAAAGCAAGACCGCGCCGAGCGGTAAAGAGCCAACCCTCGCGCCTTCCCCACAAAAAGGCATTTGCGGGTGCGGTGCTCGATTTACTGCTTCTTTTGCCTGCTCAGTTCCATTCCTCCTTTACTGCATCCATCTTCGTCTTCCTCGTGATGCTGCAATCGCGCACATAGCTTCCCCCCTTTCCTCTGCCAAATCCTGAATCCAATCCGCCATGGCCCCCAAGAAAGGAGCGAACAAGCTGGTGGACGAGGAGGCGGAGAAAAGGAAAGCCGTCGTGGCGAAGATGCAGAGGGAAAACACCGTCTTCCCCACCAAGTTGAATGCTACGGATCTCACCAACATGTACTCATACATGTGGGGGAGAAAGACCAAAGATCATGAAGGCGTTGAAGTACTGCCAGTGACCAGCCGTCCCACTGATGATAAGTATCCATTCTTCGCAGATTAATTTTACTATGGATTAGTTCCCCCCTTCTCGGATTTCTTCGATGAGGTGATGCAGACATATGGGTTTTGGCTTTTGGATTTCGCTCCAAATGCTGTCACCTGTATGTCCGTTTTCGCCCATTTGTGCGAGAATTTTGTGGGGATAGTACCAAGTGTACCTTTGTTTTGTCATTTGTAAGCGCCGCGAGTTGAGGGCGACGCCCTTTCTGGCAGCGTAACTTGGATTTTGTAACACCCCAAAAATTTAACCATATTTTTTATTAAGTAAAATTTGGCCAGAAATAAAATTTTGAATTATACCAGGTCTTTTATTAATTTCAGAATCTTTTCTGTTCTGTTTTCCAAAATTATTCCCTCCATATAGAAATTTTTGAAAAAAAAATATTGTGGCTTTGGTAGTTTTCTCAAATCATTTCAATTATATTTTAATAACAGTAGGAATTATTTTCATAATAAAATTTTGCCCAAGATAATCATTTAATAGCATTTTCAAACTCTGAAATGCTTCTGTTGCACTACAACTATTTTAAATAATTCTTTAAAATTTCCACAAAAATTATGAGGGCTCATGTGATGCCTATAGATCACTTTTATGCAAAAACCAAACTTGGTCTTTTGAAAATTCTGAGCAAAACATCCTCTTTTCAATTCTGTCCTATTCTTGAGTTCTAACTACAACCTCAATTTTTCTTGCTCCAAAAATTCTGAAATTATTCAACCTTGTAGTCCTTCCAACCAAACCCTTAAGTCCAGAAGTTAAGCTCCTATTACTTCTTTCTAGTTCACCAAATAATTCTCTGTATTTTCAATCCAGAACTGAATTCTAGCAAAACATGCACTAGCAAGTATCTCCTTTTGCCAAACCAACTCCACCATCATCTTTATCATCTAAGGAGACATCACCCTGCCAGTTTTCACACCCAGCAAAGTTCCCTAGCTAGCCCTAGCATTTCATCAAGCACACTGTGTGCATGACTGAAATGTTGCCACTGCCTAAACTGCACTGGACACTTGCTCATTTGGCCAAACAAACTTGTCCATCATCCTTGCCACCTCAGTAACCATCACCCTGCCAAGATTAGGCTTAGATGGATCAGCTTAGCGTGCTCGGGCATTTGGCCGAGCACACTGCATGCGTGCACTGGACGCGGCCAGAGTGCGTGTATTGCAGCCACTGGCATCGAGTTGCTGCCGCGCCTCTGCTGCCTCTCCCTCTCGTCCTAGTCCTCCGCTAGATCACCCAGTCCACCCTAAACCTTGCTGACACTCTCCCTTGACCGCTAGTGCCGGCCATCACCGACCACCGCCGCCGTTCGCCGTTGTCGTCTCGGGCACGTTTCCGCCCGAGGCATAAGCAAGCCAACCACCCGCCCCTATCCATCTACAACCACCCCGGGTTATCCGCAGCTCACCAACGACCACGCCGACAACCGCCACCTCCTCTAACCACAGTAATTGCCGCCGCCGCAGTCTGCCATGGCCGGCACCGTCCAGGCCACCTCGAGCTAGCCAGCGCACCCCCTGTGGTAAATTGGACGGCCACCGCTCTCTCCTAACCCCACCGTCCACCACCGAACTCACCGGCCTCGCCACCACCCTACTGTGGTCGTAAATGATCGGCGCCGTGGCAGGTGACAACCGCCCCGGCAAACCGACCTCACCCACCTATATAAAGCCACCCAGAGCTCTTCCCGACAGGGATCAGCACTTCCCCCTCCCATTTAAACCTCGCGGAGCACCTCTCCGACCCGGACGAGGTCTTCTTCTCCCACTCTGGTGACGATGGCCGCCGTTCTGTCTCGGATGACTCCGACGCCACCTAAGCCTCCCCCTCTCCAATATCTTCACCAGAGGCTTCCTCTCACCCCCACCAATCCATCCCCATCCTCAATTTTGCTCGGGATCGATCATGGGCGAAATCCCTCCTCTGCCCGACGCCGTCGTCCGCCGGGATCAGCATTGCCGGCAACTCCGTCCACCCCGGTGACCAAGACTGGTACCCAGGGGATCGCCTCGGTCTCCTGAACTCGAAGGTGAGCTCAGCTCGCCGAGGGGCGCCGTTGTTCGCCGGCGAGGGCCGCCGGAACGGCGCCTCTGTTCTGCCGTGGAAACGAGAGTGCGGGCGACTGGTCAAACCGGACCAGTGGGCCAGGCGGGCCCACTGTCAGTGACCCAGCGCCCCGCCGACCCGTCTGTAAGTGGAGACGGATTCCACTGAAGCCGCCTCCGCGCGAGGAAAATGTACTCCCACTAGTACGCCTTCGACGTCACAACTCTTCCGCGCGGCCGAACGGCTGGGCCCGGCCCAGTAGCGCTAGATGACTAAATCGCGCTCAGGCGCACTTTTGCCCTTTTCCCTTTTTCTTTTCCAGCATACCTCAAATAATTCCACAACACCCATTTCAAAACCAAATTTGATGCTTCAAATTTCTGCATACTTCTAAAATCATTGTCTAATAATCTAGCTAGGGTGAACATTTTTCCTAAGCTTTGTCTCTACTGGATCTATTGAATAGTCTATTTCTTTATTTATTTCAGCTTAGAAATCCCCTAGGAAATTCATATGGACTCCAAATAAATTGATTCTTTTTCTGTAATTCCTCATTTTTCCTCTAGTTTATTTTAGTATTTATTTTAAAATTTTCCAAATAACTTTTTGGTACTGTTATCAAATTGTGTGGTAATTTCAAAAAAATTGAAAATAGGAAATGGAGGGAAGATAAAATTTTCAAAGTTATGGAATGCACCCAACACTTCTGCTTGCTCAAGGCAAGCATCTTGAACACTTGATATGGTGATTACATGGTTAAATGTTTGCAAGAATAATTGAATCATGCATATGTCGAATTCAAATAAAATTTGCATGCATGTAGTGTTGGCATATTTCCTCGTACCGTGCAACGTGTGCTTGTCATGACTAACTTGCAGGAGCAGGTATAAGAGAAATACCGTTACCGGCAGAAGGTTGATCACATCGGAGCGTGATCATGCCTTGTTGGTTATGCATGTTGGGACATGCAAGGGCTGTGGCCTTGTTTTTGGTGTTACTATTAAAAGAACACTTTATTGTGCTAACCACTGCAGGAGAACTTAACCACCTGAGTCGACCGTAGATCGAGTCTTGTTCCGGTAACCCCCATACTTGTTTCATGCTGCCACTTGTCCCTGCCGCAGGTAGGGTACGGTTCCTGCACACACCGTACAGAGAGGCCATAGTGAAAGATACCATCTGATCACTGGTAGGCATGTCACTTGGTCCGGGGGCATGAATGGCCGGTCTGGGACCGAAGCTGAACGTTCATGCTATTGGAGGCCGTTGTATGAGGCCTTCCCACTTAGAGTTTTACTTTACCGCTGCTTTGGGTGATTCCTGGCCCGGGAAAAATCAAGGCTGGTGCGTGCGGGTTAGGTGTGTTTTCAACCCAAAGACCGTAATGGGAATTAGTCAGCGTATGGGTGTTGGCTAAGGAAATCCTTTACTTGTGGGTAAAGAGTACACCCTCTGCAGAGTTATACCTATTCGAATAGCCGTGTCCGCAGTTAAGGACTACAGTCTGGGTTGGTCAAGTGTTGGTCTTAGTGTCGGTCTCCGGAGGAAATAATTAAATTGAGCATGATTCATTTTGCAGGAAAATTATTGTCACCACGGATACTATCATGAATATTATTGTCATCATGAATGTTATTGTCATCATAAATATTATTGTGGACTAACCCGTTTCTCTTATATGAATTTTCTGAGTGTCTCATGGGCTGGCTAGACTACCCGGGCAGTCAGTTTTTATCTTCTTTTCTGAGTGTCTCATGGGCTGGCTAGACTACCCGGGCACTCAGTTTTTATCTTCTTTTCTGAGTGTCTCATGGGCTGGCTAGACTACCCGGGCACTCAGTTTTTATCTTCTTTTCTGAGTGTCTCATGGGCTGGCTAGACTACCCGGGCACTCAGTTTTTATTTTCTTTTCTGAGTGTCTCATGGGTTGGCTAGACTACCCGGGCACTCATTTTTATTTCTGAGTATCTCTTGGGTTGGCTAGACTACCTGAGATACTCATTTCTTTTCAAGACCTCTCGAGGCGTCGTTTTTAGAAACCCGTTTGGCATTTCTTTTCAAGACCTCTCGAGGCATCGCTTTTAGACACCCGTTTGGCATTTCTTTTCAAGACCTCTCGAGGCGTCGCTTTTAGACACCCGTTTGGCATTTCTTTCCAAGACCTCTCGAGGCGTCGCTTTTAGACACCCGTTTGGCATTTCTTTTCAAGACCTCTCGAGGCGTCGCTTTTAGACACCCGTTTGGCATATCTTTTCAAGACCTCTCGAGGCGTCGCGTTTAGACACCTGTTTGGCATTTCTTTCGGATTCTCGGGCGGTCCTGTCTTGCCCGATTCTCCACTTTTAGATTTTCTGTTGGATTCTCGGGCGGTCCTGTCTCGCCCGATTCTCCACTTTTATATTTTCTTTTGGATTCTCGGGCAGTCCTGTCTCGCCCGATTCTCCTTTAACTTTCTTTGTTTGTCACTAGAATTTTATATTTATTCTTCAGCACCGTATTAATACTTATCATGCCATGCTTTAATTTCGTTCAGCATATGCATATAATTTAACCCATCATGAAAATATGCATTCGGTATATCTTTTGTTCATCATGTTTGCGAGTACATTCCAACGTACTCACTAGCTTGTCCCTGGCTATTTAATTGGCCAGGTCAGGATTTCAACGAGGAGTACTGCAACGACGTCCATGCGGAGCCTAGGATAGCAGCCACGTGGGATAGGAATTATCTGGGTCAGCTATTCCTGTGGGAATGGAGCCCCATCAACGCTGGAGAACCACGAGTCGCTTCTGTCACCCGTCACTAGAAATCATTGTTGTATCATTAGACCTTTATGGTCTTGTATCCAATTCTTGTAATTGCTTGGTAATCTGTAAAAAGGACGTGCCCACCAGTAACAGAAATCCTGGGGCTGGTGGTGACACGAGGGGTCATTTGCTGGGATATTGTGTGATATGGGGTTGCCCGATCTTCACGGAGGATCTGCTTGACGAATGAATCAACGCCACCTGAAGGGTACGAAGGAAACCCTCGATCCCAGCCAACAACGCTGTGGGATAATGGATAACTAGTGCAACCTGACGAGACCGAAGCTAGCTACTGCATATGCAACAACCAGCAACAAGTATTCGCCCAACCACACTCTTAGGATTCCAATCCACGCAACCACGCACGAAGTTGGAAGCACGAACTGGTCGCCGCCTCAACGGCTACTGTTGTAAAATCACAAAGTGAGTTTACCCTCTGACAAGGCAAGATTACAAGAGCTAAGGAGGAAGTGAACTCTCAAACAAGATTCTGGTTGCACTTAGCTAACCTATGTTGAAATCAAATTGCCAAAGAGTTGTGGCTGAAGTGGGGGAAGGGGTATTTATACTAGGAACAACCCTCCTAGTTTAGGTGTGAAACCAGGTCAAAAGAGAGGCTCAAATTCATGGTAACCAACTGGTCAAGGGAGCAAACACATGGAGCCTCGCGCAGCAATTAATGCTCTGGACAGCTTGCATTGGAACTCTCATATCCTTTGACTCAGGACTCCAAATGATGCACCGTTTGATTTTCCTGAAAGTAGACTTCATATGCTGTCCAATTTGTACTCTCACACGTGCTGGAACCTCATATATTTGTGTTGCATGATGCAGCACGTTCTGGGACGAATTCTGGAACTGTGCATGCAACAATAGATTGATGAGATGGCTTGCTATTCTTCCTTGAGGTGTAATTAGTTGCCCTTGTCACCAAAACATGGTTTACATCAGAGTTGAAACTTGTTCTCTTCAAACTTGTTGTATGGGCTTCAGAACTTGTTTCTTCATGAGCTGAACTTGTTTCTTCATGTGCTGAAAGTTGTTGGTTGTCCTCAACATTGTACCTGAGTAAAATCAGCACAGATGATTTAGGCAGTATAAAGTTCTCATGGATAGTTGAAGTATGATCAGCTAGGAGCGCATTCACCTCTTGTTCTATTTGTTTGGCACGACTCCTTGTCATGGGACTCAAATAGGTCTTCTTTGTAGAAGCTTCATTTGAGAGCTGAGTTTTATCATGAGGAGAGGATGACAAACGAGGTGAACCTGGGATGTCCTCATCATCCTCCCCCTCTTCAAAAGGAGTCGTCCTCGACTCTTGACCCTCTTAATCGAAGCATGGAGACAAATCAGCAACGTTGAATGTTGGACTCACAACATAGTCTCCAGGAAGCTCGATCTTGTAAGCATTGTCATTGATCTTTGCCAAGACTTTGAATGGTCCATCTCCACGAGGCATTAGCTTGGATTTGCGCTTCTCAGGAAAACGATCTTTGCGCATATGTATCCAAACCAGATCTCCGGGCTCAAAAGTCACCCTCTTGCGGTTTTTGTTTGCCTTAGCTGCATAGTACTTGGATTTCCTTTCTATCTCTTCTCTGGTCTTCTCATGAATCTTCTTCACATATGCAGCACGCTTTGAAGCCTCCATGTTACATCTCTCTTGTAATGGAAGAGGCAACAAGTCAATTGGTGCAAGTGGTTTGAATCCATATACCACCTCAAATGGGCACATGCTTGTGGTAGAGTGAACTGCTCTATCGTAAGCAAACTCCACGTGTGGCAAACACTCTTCCCACTCCTTCAAATTCTTCTTGATCATTGTACGCAGCAAGGCTGAGAGTGTGCGGTTCACCACCTCTGTTTGCCCATCAGTTTGTGGGTGACATGTCGTTGAAAACAGCAGCTTGGTTCCCAACTTTGCCCATAATGTTTTCCAAAAATAGCTCATGAACTTCACATCACGATCTGAAACAATGCTCCTCGGCATTCCATGCAAGCAAACAACTTCCCTGAAAAACAAATCAGCAACATGTGAAGCATCGTCGTTCTTGTGGCACGGAATGAAGTGTGCCATTTTTGAGAACCTATCAACGACAACAAAAACTGAATCCCTCCCCCTCTTAGTCCTAGGTAGTCCTAAAACAAAATCCATGCTAATATCTTCCCAAGGAGCATTTGGAACTGGTAGGGGAGTATATAAACCATGGGGGTTTAGTTTAGACTTAGCTTTGTGGCATGTGATGCATCGCTGAACAAATCTCTCAACGTCCTTCCTCATCTTTGGCCAATAAAAATGATCAGCCAACAGCTCATATGTCTTCTCACGACCAAAGTGTCCCATTAATCCTCCTGCATGTGATTCCTGCAACAACAAGGGCCTAACAGAGGAATCTGGAACACACAGTTTGTTAGCCCTAAAAAGGAACCCATCATGCACATGGTATTTATCCCAACCTTTGCCATCTTTACATTTTGCATATGGTTCTCAAAATATATGATCAGTGCAATACAGTTCTTTTAGGCTCTCAAGTCCCGGTACCTTCACTTCTAATTGTGTCAAAAGAACATGCCTACGGGACAAAGCATCAGCAACCATGTTTTCCTTTCCTTTCTTGTACTTCACAACATATGGGAAAGTTTCAATGAATTCAACCCAGTTAGCATGCCTACGATTCAGTTTAGCTTGGCCTTTCAAATGTTTCAAAGCCTCATGATCAGAATGTACAATAAATTCCTTAGGCCATAAGTAATGTTGCCAAGTTTCAAGCACTCTAACCAAAGCATACAACTCTATATCATAAACAGAATAATTCAGTTGCGCACCACTCAGCTTCTCACTAAAATATGCTACTGGTTTTCTTTCTTGCATTAAGACACCTCCAATACCTATTCCACTAGCATCACATTCTATTTCAAAAGTTTTAGTGAAATCAGGTAGAATCAGCAAAGGTGCTTCAGTTAATTGTTTCTTAAGCTCAAGAAATGCTTCTTCTTGTGGTGCACCCCATTTGAAAGGAATACCTTTCTTTGTCAATTCATTCAAAGGTGCAGCAATTGTACTAAAATCTTTAACAAACCTCCTGTAGAAACCAGCAAGGCCATGAAAACTTCTCATTTGGCTTACATTCACTGGAGTTGGCCAATTCTTGATTGCATCCACGTTAGATTCATCCACTTCAATTCCCTGTCCTAAAACAACATAGCCAAGAAAAACAACCTTGTTTGTGCAAAAGGAGCACTTCTCAACGTTAGCATATAATTTTTCTGTCCTTAGCACATTCAGTGCTTGTTTTAGATGTTCAATATGTTCCTCAATGGATCTGCTATAGATTAGAATGTCATCAAAGTACACAACAACAAATTTGCCAATGTAAGCTCTCAAAACATGGTTCATCAATCTCATGAAAGTACTTGGTGCATTAGTTAACCCAAAAGGCATGACTAACCACTCATACAACCCAAATTTTGTTTTGAAAGCAGTTTTCCATTCATCTCCTTCTTTCATCCTAATCTGATGGTATCCACTTCTCAAATCAATTTTAGAGAAAACAGTAGAGCCACTCAATTCATCAAGCATATCATCTAACCTAGGAATAGGATGACGATACCTAATGGTTATAATATTGATGGGCCTACAGTCCATTACCATTCGCCATGTTGCATCTTTCTTAGGTACCAAAATCACAGGTACAGCATAAGGACTTAAACTTTCACGAACATAACCTTTCCTTAAAAGTTCTTGTACCTGCCTTTCTATCTCCTTTGTTTCTTCAGGATTGGTGCGGTAGGGAGCTCGATTTGGAAGTGATGCTCCTGGAATGAGGTCAATCTGATGTTCTATGCCGCGCAAGGGAGGTAGACCAGCGGGTACTTCCTCCGGAAAAACATCCTCGAAATCCTGCAAGACATCACAAACAGCACTAGGGAGACAAGTTAGGTTGTTAGCTGAAAGCAAAACGTCTTTGTACACAAGTACAACGACCACTTGATTTGGGTTGAGCCTCACATCTCTCAATTCTGATTTGGTGGCTAACATTACTAAGTTCTCTCCCTCTCTTTTATTTTTCTCTCTCAAATTTGGCTTGTGGCGCTCACTCACAGATTTGTGGATCTCTCTCTCACTCTTTTTCTCTCCCTCTTTCTTACTCACTACTTTTACTTCAGAAACTTTTTGCATGTGCTCAGCCATAATTTGTTGGGGAGTCATGGGCCTTAGCACCAAGTCTTTGCCTTTCCACTTGAGGGTGTATTGATTGGTTCTGCCACAATGTTTTGCTGAAAGATCATATTGCCACGGTCTGCCCAACAGCAAGTGACACGCCTTCATGGGCACCACATCACACTCAACGGTGTCATTATAATCTCCAATCTTGAATTGCACCTGTACCATGTGTGTGACCTTAATCTCTCCACATTCACTCAACCATTGGATATGATATGGGTGGGGGTGTTGCAGCAGCTTCAGCCCAAGCTTATCACACATTTCTTTACTTGCAAGATTGTGACAACTCCCACCATCAACAATTACTTTGCATACCTTGTCCACTTTGGCTCTAGTTTGAAACAGATTATGTCGTTGTCCATTCTCAGCTTCTTTGATCTGCACACTCAAAACTTTAGTGACAACAAGAGAAGCACCTTGCTCATAATCACAATAGGTATGCTCATCACCATCTGAATTTTCACCATTTTCAATTTCTTCCTCAGGTTCGCTACAAGACTCATATTCTCCATTCTCTGTGATCAGCATGGTACGCTTGTTGGGACAATCTTTCTTCATATGGCCACGTCCCTTACATGTAAAGCACTCTATATCACTAGTTTTCCCAGTGGAGCCAATGGAGGATGAACTTGGGGCTGCAAATTTGCTCTTTTCTTTTGCATTTGATACCTCATTCCTGCTCGTGGTTGCACGTGCATGGGACTGATTTCCACCTCCAGAACTAGTCATGATGCCTCGACCAACATTGAATTGAGGTACAAACTTACTCCCACTTGATGTAGCTCTAGCTATGAAGGATGTAGTTCTGTTTTGCCTGGAGTCTTCTTGCAATTGACGTTCAGCCTTAGAAGCAAGATGTACAAGTTCTACCACATTACGATATGGCTGCAGTTCAACCACTCGTTTGACATTAGGATTCAGCCCATAGAGAAACCTTGCCATGGACTGCTCCTCATCTTCATGTATGTTGGCTCTTATCATTGCCTTCTCCATCTCCTTATGATACTCCTCAACAAATAACTTTCCTTGCCTCAAATTCTGGAGCTTATCAAAGGTATCACGCCTATAATGCCTTGGGACAAATCTTGCCCTCATCTCTCTTTTCATTTCTGCCCATGTAGCAACAGCAGGTTCTCCTTCTTCTTCTCGCTGAATCTGAACTTGCTCCCACCATATTAGAGCATAATCTTCAAACTCAAGTGAGGCCATTGCTAACTTCTTCTCTTCAGAGTAGTTGTGCATGCGGAAAATCTTGTCAACCTTCAATTCCCATGTGAGATAAATTTCTGGATCAGATCCACCATCAAACTTGGGCATGGTAAATTTCAGCTTACCAAACCTCTCCTCTTCCTCTCGTTCACGACCATTGTTTCTTCGACGATGAAATCTAACATTCTGGTGCATGCCATCTTCATCTTCGTCAAACTCATCTTCACTACCTTCATGGTGCAGATTTGCTCTCCGGTGGCCTCCTCTAAGACCACGACCAGTAGCAGCTTCATGATGAGCACGTCCATTAGCATGAGCATTTCCACGTCCGGGACCGGGAGGTCGCATGGCATGGGGAGCAGCAGCACGGTTTCTTCTAGCTTGTGCATTGGAGGCAGCACCTTCCCCATCAGTTGCATTATGTTCATCACCATGGACACTTGCTTCTTCTCGGTTTTGACGAAGCTCTCGCACAATATCAGCAACAATATCAGCCCTCATGGCTTCCATGTTTTGAGTGAGCTGCTCATTAACATTACCCATAAGTTGTTGCAAATCTCTTGACAACTTCTCTTGCTTCTCTTCAATTGGATCAAGGCTGTTTCTGAATTCTCGGCGTAGATGATCACGTAATGCATTGAAGTGAAACCGTGTGACAGGCTGATTGAGATGCCCATGTCCTTCAACATCATATTCGTCTTCATCACCTGCCATGGTTAGTTTTCCAAAATCCCTATAGTACTAGAAGCATATATGTGGGTAACAACTCAAGCTCACCTCACTTACCAACCGAAGTTCATGTAACTTCCAAGTGAGGGCAGAATCGTGCTCAACCGTGGTGCCGGTAGTTGGTATACAAAGAGTGATGAATCAAGCGAATACAAGTCTAGGGTTGCACATGCGGGGCTGTTTGGTGGGGCTTGGGTGGGATATATATGTAGCAAAAGATTGACTAATCTGTAATCTAGATATTGTTGAACCAAGTAATCATCCACACAAGATTCTAATGCCCTTCGTTGCTGAATGAGATATAAGTGAGGTACATGCAACTCATACCAAGGAATCAGATTTGCTAGAAAGCAAGGATTGAAGATGTTGCACACTTGAAAAATTTCAGCTCACAATACAAACAGGGATTTCTCAAGATATAAGTGAAGAACAGTCCCAAATTTCTCTCTTTTGTTTCTTGCACACACTTTCTTTCTTTGGGCAGATCTCTTTTTTTTGCCTCTTTTTTTTTGACAAACTTCAACAAGGGACTTGGATCTGAACACACACTTTGGGGGATCCACGAAAATTACAATGGATGAGCTCAAACAACAAGAACATGCAGCTGAAACTTTGGCAGAAAACACACACGAACTGATTTGATTTTTCTGGGTGGAAAACACGATGGGAATCAGATCTAACAAGGATGGATGGAAAGTACACGGTGTGGGCTTTCCAAAATGCACAAAAACACCCAAAACGGACTCCGGATGACAAAGATACACAAGATTTGGTGGAGGATGCAGATATGAAATCTGTGGACGAAAACAAACACAAACACACAAGAATGGATGGGGGAAACTCAGCAACTAAAAACAAAAGATCTAGTGGACAAGAACTTGATAAAACTCACCAAATGACAGATTAAAGGCTGCAAAGGGCTTGGTAAAGGTATATTTTTTTTGTGGGGCCATTTTCTGAACTTTAGGATGAACAAGAACACGAACTAAACTAGGGATACAAGATCCTACCGTGTCAACCGAAGCTCTGATGCCAAGATGATACGAGGTTGCCCGATCTTCACGGAGGATCTGCTTGACGAACGAATCAACTTCACCTGAAGGGTACGAAGGAAACCCTCGATCCCAGCCAACAACGCTGTCGGGTAATGGATAACTAGTGCAACCTGACGAGACCGAAGCAAGCTACTGCATATGCAACAACCAGCAACAAGTATTCGCCCAACCACACTCTTAGGATTCCAATCCACGCAACCACGCACGAAGTTGGAAGCACGAACTGGTCGCCGCCTCAATGGCTACTGTTGTAAAATCACAAAGTGAGTTTACCCTCTCACAAGGCAAGATTACAAGAGCTAAGGAGGAAGTGAACTCTCAAACAAGATTCTGGTTGCACTTAGCTAACCTATGCTGAAATCAAATTGCCAAAGAGTTGTGGCTGAAGTGGGGGAAGGGGTATTTATACTAGGAACAACCCTCCTAGTTTAGGTGTGAAACTAGTCCAAAAGAGAGGCTCAAATTCGTGGTAACCAACTGGTCAAGGGAGCAAACACATGGAGCCTCGCGCAGCAATTAATGCTCTGGACAACTTGCATTGGAACTCTCATATCCTTTGACTCAGGACTCCAAATGATGCACCGTTTGATTTTCGAAAGTAGACTTCATATGCTGTCCAATTTGTACTCTCACACGTGCTGGAACCTCATATATTTGTGTTGCATGATGCAGCATGTTCTGGGACGAATTCTGGAACTGTGCATGCAACAATAGATTGTTGAGATGGCTTGCTATTCTTCCTGGAGGTGTAATTAGTTGCCCTTGTCACCAAAACATGGTTTACATCAGAGTTGAAACTTGTTCTCTTCAAACTTGTTGTATGGGCTTCAGAACTTGTTTCTTCATGAGCTGAATTTGTTTCTTCATGTGCTGAAAGTTGTTGGTTGTCCTCAACATTGTACCTGAGTAAAATCAGCACAGATGATTTAGGCAGTATAAAGTTCTCATGGATAGTTGAAGTATGATCAGCTAGGAGCGCATTCACCTCTTGTTCTATTTGTTTGGCACGACTCCTTGTCATGGGACTCAAATAGGTCTTCTTTGTAGAAGCTTCATTTGAGAGCTGAGTTTTATCATGAGGAGAGGATGACAAACGAGGTGAACCTGGGATGTCCTCATCATTGTGTCCCGGAAATCCGGCCCCGATAGCCTTTGATGTAGGGTGGAACCCTAACGGTGTCGATCTTTCACGATTGGAGCGGATCTCGTGAAGAACACGAAGAACACGAGAGGGGAAAACGAGAGGAGTCACTCAAATAGACAAGAAACAATCACACATGTGCGAAATCCACATACACATAAGGGATACAAAGGTCCAAATCCAACACAAGAGGGTACAATCGGTAGCTAGTTCATCCCGATCCGGAGAGCAGTCGAGGTCTTGGATATCCCGGAGGATCTTCTCACATGGAGGTCTTGAACTCCATGGGAGTGGTCTCTCTCTCTCTCTCAAGAGTAGAGGTAGGAGCACAGCTCAACTAATGAGCTATCATTTGCTAACCCTAGATGGAGGAGGGAGAGGTCTATATATAGTGCTAGTACAAACTGGATCGAAGTGAAGGGGTACATGGGCCTTTGGCCCGGTCTCTGCACACAGGCAGGTGTCGGATGTCCGGGCTGGGGGCCGGATGTCCGGCGGCTCACGAAGAGCCAGATGTCCGGGCCTATGGCCGGATGTCCGGGCTGGGGTGGTCCGAACTCTGCTGCTCTCTGTATAGATGGAGCCGGATTTCCGGGCGGGGCCCGGATGTCCGGGGTGGACGGGCCGGATGTCCGGCGGCGGGGCCGGATGTCCGGGGCCTGTAGGCTTGTCTGCGGCTGATCTGGGGGAGCTGTTGTGAACTCCAGGGGCCGAATGTCCGGGGCTTGGGCTGCAGCAGCTCCGTCTTCTTCCGTCTCCGCTTCCATGCTTCCCTCGCGGATGGTGTAGTTGCTCCTTGGCGCTTGTGCTCCTCCCCGTCATCCGTGAAGCTCCGACAATACCTATGCATGCACACGGGAGAAGTGTCAAGTAGTATACCATCCTCGAAGGGGTCAAGTGGACACGTGTAAAGGAGAGGATTCACCTTTGTGTATGTGAAGTAGATGTCGCACGTGTCACTTGCCAAACGGACTCTTGACATGGTGATGTCCGTAGGATGCTCCGCATCATCCCCTCCCCTTGGAAAAGATCCGTCCTCGGATCGAAAACCAAATCACCATGGGAAAGAGATGTCGTCGCCATGTAGAAGTGGACGATCACCAAGCACTCTTTATCTTTAAGCTCGAAATGGGCACTCTCCAATGTCGCACCGTCTTGTGATTCCTTGAAAAGGAGCAAGGACAACAAACACTTGGAAAAACAAATGTGATTAGCGTTAGTGCAAAACCAAGCATTCAAGCGGTGATTCACCCAACAAGTGTTGTCGTTATGTATAGCATAAGGTGTGACAAAGGAATGAGACATGGCATGTAAGCACATAAATTGAGCACAAACAAGATCATGATGGAAACAATCATGTAAATGGGAGATAGAGATGCTCATATGCGTGACAGGAGAACAAGCATCTACCTCAAGGTCATAGCAAGCATGCACAAAGCGCTCAATAAACGGTCGATGATAGGCATATGAATCATTCACAACACAAATAGAATGAGATGTCTAAACACATGTGGCAATCCGAAGTGCAAGACAATCCAAGCATAATGTGCACATGGTGTAGTGAAGATAGTGTGGCACTCAACACAATAGAAAGAGCAAATGTTCATCATGTGTGAGGCAATCAAGTCAAGCATGTAGCAATCAATGTGACATGGCATATGTGGATAAATGACATTGTTGCAATCAAACACATGGGAATAGCATGGGGTAATCATGTTCGATGCAACACACAAGGCATATATGTCATGAGGCATGGCAATGTGGCAATGACAAGTGAAAACAAGATGTGTAGCATGTGTGCAATGTGTCATGGTGCAAGCAACACATGAAGTATGATCCACAATATTCATGCTCATGGTGTTGGGATTCTCAAAAGAGAAGGATATCACCTGAAAAGTGTGTCCTTGTGCGTCCTTCACAAAGCCGAAGTGGTTGCAAATGCATTGTAGAAGCACGTCGGTCGAAAGTGGCTCGCTCTCAAGAGCTCGAATGGTCAACTCACGGGAAGTGGATGTTGACACGATTTCGAAGGATCCTACACATGCACACAACCAAGCAAAGAACATATGTGCACGGTAGATAAACACATCATCCATCATGATGGTTCTCTTCTCTTGCACATAACCATTAGAAGCAAAAGTGCATGAATAATATGATGCAACAATGGATATATTCATGGCACTAGGCATATGGTGCAAAGAAGGAAGACAAGCATGCTTCACATGAAAGATGGCAAAAGCTCCAAACATATGGGAGAAAGCTAAGGGGCGATCTCATTAGCAAGACTAAAATCATAGTTGCACTCAATACATGTCAAATCATCTAGCATGAGAGAGGCAACATATGGAGACATATGACAAGAAGCAATATCAATCATGTGCAAAGCATGGGAATGGATGCCATCAACCGCATGAAACGAGCAAGTATGAATCATCGGTGATGCAACAAGGCAAGCAATCATAGTAATCGTGTCGTGCAAACTAGTGACGCGAAGATGCAACACACTAGAGGAAATCATGGCAATCATGTCATGTGAGCAAATAATAGATATAGGCAATGCACATGACATATTGTAAGCACGAACACAAAGCAATATCAAAGTATCATCATAGGCATGAATGAGAAATGGAACATGGCAAGAACAATCAATATCTCCACCAAGCTTGCAAATACACATATAAGTACTAGAAGTATGGATCATGTGTAATGCAAAGCATGGGTCACCCAAGCATGTCATCCAAATGGAAATGAGCATATCATGCAAAGTGAACATGGCAATATGGGCAAATGATATATAATGGACAATAACCCATAACCATGTGAGGGCCATGTAGAAGAAATGCGCGAAGGCTCGTCGCGTAGAGGGCGGGTGGAGGGTAAGCACTCCATGTTGGCGCACATCTTCATTGCTCTCTAGAGCTCGTTTCGTCAACTCGTGCGCTTGCGAGGTTGACAAGTAAGCATGGGTACCTACACAACAAATAGGCAAACGAAACAATGTGTGTGCGTGGTAAATGTACACATCATCCATCATGATGTGTATGTGCACGTTAGAGTAAGCACAAAACAAGCTATGCTCAAAGAAATTTGAGGCACGGTAGAGAAACATGTCATTCATCATGAAAAAATAATTGTTATGTATAACACGATGGGGACACAAATTGAGCATGCAAGTATGTGGCACAACAATAGCATTATTCATGGGGAGCATATTGTGCACATAATTATGAGGATCATGCAATGGATGGGAGTGATCAAAATCTCCAAACATGTATGAGGAAACTATGGGGGTCTCCTCATGAGCAATAGCGAAAACATCATATGGAGAAAATTGACAACATGGCAAACAATGCATGTCCGAAGCTAGGTTGTCATGGCATGGCATATGAGAGAAATGATGCAAAGGGAGCATATCAATATCATCACAAGAAAAACAAATGCCAATGACCATGGGCTTGTCATCTATGCCATATGTGCAAATTGGGTTTATTTTAATGGCATATGCATAGTCACTACGATGAGATTGCAAGTTTGACATTTGGGAGATCTCATTCATAGCATATGACAAGTCAAGAGGGGTTGCAAACATGATGTGACCGAGAGAATTATCACAAGATATCCTATGCAACATGGCATCACAACTAATAGACTTCACATGGCAATCATCATACTCATCATAAATGGGTAAATCATCGCATGGTGAAATCACACTAGCGTCAAGCATGTTAATAGGAGGATCAACATCATGCAAGCAATCAATGTCCACCAGTGGGACTAGCTCATCACCTTCACCTATGTTACCTTTGTCATTCCACTCATGTGGTGTAGGTGAGGTGGCAAATACCAAATCGTGGTCATCTTCATCGTGATGGAACCATGTGGGGGGTGCATCATATTCCACCATGGCTATCGTCTTGTCCATAGAAGGAACAAAATCGTCGAGGATCGGCGCGTTATCATATATGGGACCTAGCACCAAATGAGAAGACACAATAGAGGTAGAGGTTAAGTTGTTAGAAATCGAAATGGCCTCACATGCCCTATCAACTATCTCACTCTCTCTATGTGGTGGCTCACTCACTCCCTCAAAATAGGTGCACTCCAACTCACATATGGTGGAGTCACTCATCTCACTCAAGTGGTGGTGGTGGTGGCTCTCCTCACATGGGAATTGGGTCATCTCATCATATATGGGGCTAGTGGTGAAGTCACTCTCACTCTCAATATGGTGGCATAAGTCACTCAAGTCATCGTCGCCGTCGCCGTAGATGAAGGCCAAAGATGGCACATCATCACTCTCGCCTCCAAAGATGGAAGCATCATCCTCGCTCGCCACCTTGTCGCTCGCCTCCAAATCTTGTCCCTTGAGAGGCTCCGTAGTCGTCGCCACGCCGTCTTCAAAAAGAGTCGTGGTAGACTCGGCATCGTCAATGCCACAAAGAGGGATGGCGGTGAAGTCGAACTTGGGAGCGTCGTCTTGGAGCTCGTTGGGCTTGGACATCATGGTGGTACTATCCTCATGCTCGCCGTCTTGGAGCTTGGCCTTCTTGAAGTGTGCATGGGGTGGAGAAGCCTTGGCCTTCATGTGTTCTAGTTCCGCCTTGAGAGCACCAATGTAGTTGTCGTCGAGGGACTTGTAGTTCTCGAGGAAGATAGTCTTGGAGATGTCGTTGTTTAATCCCATCATGAAGTGGAACTTCATCGAAATGGGGTCGTCCACGCCGGCTCGTCGCAAGGCTTTCTTCATCTCCTTGAAGTACTCGTCGATGGACTTGGATCCTTGGATGGTGTTCTCCAATTGGCGTCGAAGATGTTCCGTGTAGGTGGAAGGCAAAAATTCTCGCCGCATCACTTTCTTCGTCTTGGGCCTACTCACGTCGAAGCTTGTCGAAGGTTTGTGAAGCCACCATGTCAACGCGTAGTTGTGGAAGTTACTTGTGGCGCACTTCACTTGATCGTTGGAGGGGACCTGATGTAGCTTGAGGTAGTCATCCATCTTGCGCTCCCACTCGAGATACTCCTCGGGGTCTTGAGTCCCATAGAAAGGAATCTCATGGTCAATGTTGAAGTCGTAGTAGCTCGTGGAAGTCGCGGACTTGAGCTTGGGGAGCTTCTCTTGAGGTGCTTGCCGTCGAAGATGTCGCATATCCAAAGGCGAAGATGCCTTGAAGTCGCTTGGCGATGATGCCAAGGTAGATGGTGAAGTCGTCGAGCGGTGGTTGGTGTTGAGCTCTTGACCTTCACGTTCTTGTCGGTGTCGATGTCGTTGTGTACTTGCCGGATATGGGAGCTCGGAAGCATGTGCACTTGAGCGTCTTCTCGAAGATGAGGAAGACCTCTTGACGTTTTTGATGAGGGCTTTGAGCTCCTCCATGTGCTTGTCCATCTTGGCGTTGATGTGGTCCTTCATGGCATCGAACTCGTCGTTGTGGTTGTAGATCGAAGGAGATGTGCTTTGCCTATCCATCATGCTCAAGCAAAAATGTGAGTGGAAGAAAGGAAAGAACTAGACCAAATGTACCTTATCCAATGTTGAAGATGGATCAATGATCACTCAATAATGTATTATGGAAGTAGCACAATTGGTACCGGATCTTGTCTATTCTCACACCTACACAAGTAAAGCTTATGGAGTAGCTTGGTGAGGATACTGGCACAAAAATTTGATGCAATTGTTAGTAAGAGTCAATAATGTTGAAAGAGATTCACAAATTCGCAAATGAAACAAGTAGACCAATAGCAATGAATGGCACACGGAAACGCACACACGGATAGATAAATGGGGTCGTGCAACCAAGGAATGAGCTCAAATGTGGAATCCACGGAAAACGCTCGTGTTGCACAACTCAAGAGAGACGCTAGCACGATTGCTCAATAGGCGGATACGACACTTGTGCACACCCTAGGAAAGACAAAACGTATCGACTTTCTATCCCAAGTATGCTATGTATGTATGGTTCCCGGTGTTTCTCACACGATGATCCAAGATGATCAATGATGGTAATTTGATATGCAATGTGTTATGATGCTATGGCTGTTGCTTACAAGCTCTTTGTTTTTCTATTTGCTTAAAAGCTTTTTTTTTCTCTGGCCAATATGCGCAACGCTCAAACCAAGATAGCAAGTGTGTATATGCGGGAACAATCTTGTGACACAAGAGATGATATGATAATACCAAGATGAGGTATGTATGCAATGGCAGGGCGGATCGATAATCACAAAAGTGCACAAGTAACGTTGCCGGCAATACTCAAAGGCTAGTCTCGATAGGCAAGTGACGCAAAATGGGCTAGGGGTTAACAATGCAATGGCAAGGGAAATATACAATGGTGTCGTCGAAGTTACCGTCCGTGGCGAAGATGAGAGGCGGTGATGTCGATGTCGAACCGTTCCTAGTTAGCCGAAACACCCTAGGAAACGGAAAAACCGCGAACTCAAAATCTCAACGGAAAATGTCAAATGGAGGTAGCGGAAAGCGGAGGTGGTTGCGGAAGTATTGGCAATGTGGAAGTGGAGTTGAAGTCACCGTCCCTAAGTAGCCGAAACACCTTAGGAGACACAAACCACAACTCAAACAAGCTCAAATGCAATGGGGATCAAAATGAATTAGGTTGTGGAAGTCGGTGGTGGAATTGCGGAAGTTATGGTGGAAGGCCTAGGCAAACTTGTCAAATTCTCAAAATTTGATGGAGTCAAATGGTGGTGGAATTAATTTTGGGTGATGGGGGATGTCAATAGCTACAAAACGAGCCAAAAAACGTCGAAATCGGACTCCGGATGAATTAGTTATGGACGAAACAGTGAAACGCAGGAGGCTGAAGCTACAGGGGCCGGATGTCCGGGGCTGTATGTCCAGAAACGAGTCAGTTTTTGCGCTCCAGGTGCCGGATGTCCGGCCGGGGACCCAGATGTCCGGCCGGTAGCCCGGATGTCCGGCCGGTGGCCCGGATGTCCGGCCCGACGAATCCAGATCTCGTTTGGGGCGGAAATTTTCGAATTGGGGGCGGAAATAGATGATTCCAAGGTCAAAATTGGGCGAATTTCGTGGATGGAAAGTGGGGAAAAGATGGGGGAAAGCTAGATCCACTTGAAACACAGCAAATCCATGGATCAAAATCAACAAAACATCATTAAACTCAGAAATCACAAAAAAAAATTGGTATGGCTATTTTTGTGGGGATTTTCGAAATTGGGACAAAACGAAGCAAAATTAGGCTAGAAAACGGTGGGGGAGACTCCAAAATCGTGATCAACGTGGCTCATGATACCAAGATGATGTAGGGTGGAACCCTAACGGTGTCGATCTTTCACGATTGGAGCGGATCCCGCGAAGAACACGAAGAACACGAGAGGGGAAAACGAGAGGAATCACTCAAATAGACAAGAAACAATCACACATGTGCTAAATCCACATACACACAAGGGATACAAAGGTCCAAATCCAACACAAGAGGGTACAATCGGTAGCTAGTTCATCCCGATCCGGAGAGGAGTCGAGGTCTTGGATATCCCGGAGGATCTTCTCACATGGAGGTTTTGAACTCCATGGGAGTGGTCTCTCTCTCTCTCAAGAGTAGAGGTAGGAGCACAGCTCAACTAATGAGCTATCATTTGCTAACCCTAGATGGAGGAGGGAGAGGTCTATATATAGTGCTAGTACAAGCTGGATCGAAGTGAAGGGGTACATGGGCCTTTGGCCCGGTCTCTGCACACAGGCAGGTGTCGGATGTCCGGGCTGGGGGCCGGATGTCCGGGCCTATGGCCGGATGTCCGGGCTGGGGTGGCCCGAACTCTGCTGCTCTCTTTATAGATGGAGCCGGATTTCCGGGCGGGGCCCGGATGTCCGGGGTGGACGGGCCGGATGTCCGGCAGCGGGGCCGGATGTCCGGGGCCTATAGGCTTGTCTGCGGCTGATCTGGGGGAGCTGTTGTGGACTCCAGGGGCCGGATGTCCGGGGCTTGGGCCGGATGTCCGGCTCTTGGGCTGCAGCAGCTCCGTCTTCTTCCGTTTCCGCTTCCATGCTTCCCTCGCGGATGGTGTAGTTGCTCCTTGGCGCTTGTACTCCTCCCCGTCATCCGTGAAGCTCCGACAATACCTATGCATGCACACGGGAGAAGTGTCAAGTAGTATACCATCCTCGAAGGGGTCAAGTGGACACGTGTAAAGGAGAGGATTCACCTTTGTGTATGTGAAGTAGATGTCGCACGTGTCACTTGCCAAACGGACTCTTGACATGGTGATGTCCGTAGGATGCTCCGCATCAGTCTTGGTATCAGAGCCAGGCTGACCACTGGCTAATCCTATCTTAGCCTGGTCATTATCTTAGGTTTCCACACCGTCCCAATCTTTTCCTGTCAGTAGCCAAGCCCATCTCACCCGATAAGCCTACACAGTGGCCAGCCGACATCTTTTGACAGTCGGTGCCCAACCTATCAGCCCTGTCCATAGGCCGTGTGCCTGTGGCCGACACATGAGTTGTCCCATCCACAAGCGTGCGATGGAAGACTCCACTGGCCTATAAAGGAAGCCTTGCCCCAACCCAGCACATCACAGCCTCACTCTCAATTCGATACCCAACCACCAAGATGCCTGGCCCCATCGTTCGCAACGAGACCACCGCAGCCGAGCTGGGAGACTTTGTAGCCATCCTCTCCAATCTCACCCGTCGTGCTCTTGGCATAGAAGAGCCCCCGGAGTATGTTGTGTACCAGGAGCACACGAGTGATGCCATCCATCACTTCTGGGCCACGGTGCACATCTACGGGAGGGGCACCACACCCGAACACCCCTACCGGTTCACCGGGAGGACGACCTACGACGAGCCCCAAGCCATCCAACTTGCAGCCCAAGAGGCTGTAGTTCAACTCCGGCACCTGTCGCCGAGAGTTAACATCCGCCCCTTCTACTACTACCCTAGTCGTGAAGGCTATGGTAGCCCGACCCAAGTCGCCAACGGAGATCATGAGACGGATCCTGCCCTAGTGCATCTGGTGCGCTACCTGAGAGCTCAAGAGGCACTATTTGATCAGGTCACCCTTGACCTGATTACGACCCGCAGGACGCTCGCTCTCCTGACCCTGGTGAGGAGTGAAGCTGCACCCACCACCGACGCCCTGATGGTACTGCTGGGGAGACTAGTTGAGCCCCCGAGGTCTGCCCCGGTTATCTTTCCGGGCGATGCCTTCGCCTCCCCAGGGGAACTCCGTCGTCTCATGGAAACCCACTCCAACGGGACGGTGACCTCGACACCCCGTGTGGGACACCACTGCTACCCCAGCCCTGTAGCTCCCCATCCGACCCCGGCCACCTCTGACACCGAAGCTCAAGGAGAGGCCTCGACAGCCACAAGACACGCCCGGCTAGATGTCAACGAGGTGGACCGAGTCCACCCGAGTTGTAGTCGAGCCTTAGTGGCCCGGTTTCCCTATATTTTCGTAGTAGCAGTTGTATGGCGTAGTAAGTTTGTAAATTACTTGTGTGCCATTATCTTAATAGTAGTATGCATGTTTTAGCATAAACTGTTGGCGTGTGGTGGCAGAGTAAATTCTAGACGTGACTGCCGAACCCCTAATCGACATGCATAGTAATACGTCACATTCCGTTCGGGGAGTGGGGTCTGAGTTTTTGACCCAAACAGCCCTGCGCCGGAGCCGGTGCACAAGTCGTACCGACGCCCCCTCATGTTTCCTAACCCAGGTACCTTATAAGCGGCCATGTTCCACTCCACACCAGCCACCATCAACCTTGAGCACCGCATCCATCACTCCACCACTCCATGTTTTCCCCCGGAGCCTACCTAAGAACCCCAGATGCAAGCCCTGGTAGTTTTGTTAAGATTTTGTGGGATCTTACCCGCAATACTCTTGGTTCCATCCACCCACCCCAGTATGAGTTGTACAAGATGAGGATCACCTCTGATTCCTCAAAATACTGGGCAGTTGTGCAAATCCCACCGGCGGATTTGAACCAAGGCCCTCCGTATGTTGTCTTCATCGGGAGATCCATGCCAACCTCAAGCATGGCCATTGAGGCAGCAGCTTACGAAGCAGTTACCCGTATTTGATTTGCGGTACCCTGCGCCAGCGAAAGGGAATACTGCTATTTCCCGAGCCGCGCAGCTTTTGGAGCAGAAGCTACGTTCCGCTGCGAACGTATGGAAAGAGATCCAGCTCTGGTTTATCTCATTCAGTATGTGATGGCCCAGGAGCGCTTCACACAGCAACTAATGGATTATCTCCATTTTCTTTCTGTCCTGAATCCCCAGATCGCCATTGACGGACCACCTCTGCCAACCCAGGAAGGACGTGTTCTTCGTTTGCTCCCTCCACTTCCTCCGGAAGAAGAAGAATGTGCTCCAGCACCAGGAACTCTTCCGCAAGACACTGTAGATCATACCTTCGAGCCGTAGACGGTCATAAGTAGGGTTGTTGCTGTGTTTAGCACTTATTTTCATGATGCAATTTTTGTGATGTATTTTAGGTCATGTCGTAAGTCCATTGCTATGATTGCATTCTACATATGATTGTTTGTTGCGACATGCATTTAATTCTTTCGCCCTTAACAAATCTCGAGGACGAGATTTTCTTAAGGGGGTAGAGTTTGTAGCACCCCAAAAATTTAACCATATTTTTATTAAGTAAAATTTGGCCAGAAATAAATTTTTGAATTATACTAGGTCTTTTATTAATTTCAGAATCATTTCTGTTCTATTTTCCAAAATTATTCCCTCCATATAGAAATTTTTGAAAAAAAAATATTGTGGCTTTGGTAGTTTTCTCAAATCATTTCAATTATATTTTAATAACAGTAGGAATTATTTTCATAATAAAATTTTGCCCAAGATAATCATTTAATAGCATTTTCAAACTCTGAAATGCTTCTGTTGCACTACAACTATTTTAAATAATTCTTTAAAATTTCCACAAAAATTATGAGGGCTCATGTGATGCCTATAGATCACTTTTATGCAAAAACCCAACTTGGTCTTTTGAAAATTTTGAGCAAAACATCCTCTTTTCAATTTTGTCCTGTTCTTGAGTTTTAACTACAACCTCAACTTTTCTTGCTCCAAAAATTCTGAAATTATTCCACCTTGTAGTCCTTCCAACCAAACCCTTAAGTCCAGAAGATCAGCTCCTATTACCTCTTTCTAGTTCACCAAATAATTCTCTGTATTTTCAATCCAGAACTGAATTCTAGCAAAACATGCACTAGCAAGTATCTCCTTTTGCCAAACCAACTCCACCATCATCTTTATCATCTAAGGAGACATCACCCTGCCAATTTTCACACCCAGCAAATTTCCCTAGCTAGCCCTAGCATTTCATCAAGCACACTGTGTGCATGACTGAAATGTTGCCACTGCCTAAACTGCACTGGACACTTGGTCAATTGGCCAGACAAACTTGTCCATCATCCTAGCCACCTCAGTAACCATCACCCTGCCAAGATTAGGCTTAGATGGATCAGCTTAGCATGCTCGGGCATTTGGCCGAGCACACTGCGTGCGTGCACTGGACGCGGCCAGAGCGCGTGTATTGAAGCCACTGGCATCGAGCTGCTGCCTCGCCTCTGCTGCCTTCCCCTAACGTCCTAGTCCTCCGCTGGATCACCCAGTCCACCCTGAACCCTGCCGACACTCTCCCTTGGCCGCTAGTGCTGGCCATCACCGACCACCGCCGCCGTTCGCCGTTGTCGTCTCGGGCACGTTTCCGCCCGAGGCATAAGCAAGCCAACCACCCGCCCCTATCCATCTACAACCACCCCGGGTTATCCGCAGCTCACCAACGACCATGCCGACAACCGCCACCTCCTCTAACCGCAGTAATTGCCGCCGCCGCAGTCTGTCGTGGCCGGCACCGTCCGGGCCACCTCGAGCTAGCCAGCGCACCCCCTGTGGTAAATTGGATGGCCGCCGCTCTCTCCTAGCCCCGCCGTCGACCACCGAACTTACCGGCCTCGCCACTACCCTACTATGGTTGTAAATGATCGCCGCCGTGACAGGTGAGAACCGCCCCGGCAAACCGACCTCACCCGCCTATATAAAGCCACCCAGAGCTCTTCCCAACAGGGATCACCACTTCCCCCTCCCTTGCCAACCTCGCGGAGCACCTCTCCGACCCGGACGAGGTCTTCTTCTCCCTCTCCGGTGACGATGGCCGCCGTTCTGTCTCGGATGATTCCGACGCCACCTAAGCCCCCCCCTCTCCAATATCTTCACCAGAGGCTTCCTCTCCCCCCACCAATCCATCCCCATCCTCAATTTGGCTCGGGATCGATCATGGGCGAAATCCCTCCTCTGCCCGACACCGTCGTCCGCGGAGATCAGCATCGCCGGCAACTCCGTCCACTCCGGTAACCAAGACTGGTACCCAGGGGTTCGCCTCGGTCTCCTGAACTCGAAGGTGAGCTCAGCTCGCCGAGGGGCACCATCGTTCGCCGGCGAGGGCCGCTGGAACGGCGCCTCCGTTCTGCCACGGAGAGGAGAGCGCGGGCGACTGGTCAAACCTGACCAGTGGGCCTCCGCCGACCCATCTGTAAGTGGAGACAGATTCCGCCGAAGCCGCCTCCGCACGAGGAAAACGTACTCCCACTAGTACGCCTTCGACGTTGCAACTCTTCCGCGCGGCCGAACGGCTGGGCCTAGCCCAGTAGCGCCAGATAGGGCTGCAAGAAAAGCTCGAGACTCGTGACCTGCTCGAGATCGACTCGTTTTTTAGCCCGATTCGAAAATAAACGAGCTGAGTTTGAACACTTTGTGCAGCTCGACCGAGAAACAAGCCGATCTTGAGCCAATACTAGCTCGCTCAATTTTAGCTCGATAGCTCAACATAATATCATTATTTTTAACTATCATGTCATATATTAAATGCAAATAAGATAATTTATTATCATATATGTTGTCCATGATTTCTCCCTTTTATTTACTAGCAAACATGAAATCTTAATCAAATGCAGAGAAGAATTTGGCCTTATTCTGGTCTTTGGCCAAAATTTCATTTTCCTAATTATATGTTTATCATGAATCATTATCTTATTATCTTATTTTGATACTAAACTTTTGGTTGTGAGAGAGTAAGTCAAACTACCTTTAAGAAATTTATATTATCATCGTCTTGATTGAAATGATATATTTTTAGTGTTTTCTTACGTCGTGTTTAGCCTTATTTAGTTGGAATAATCATCATAGATTTTTAATTTTTACCATTTCATTTAGCTCGAAACTAACTCGAGATCGACTCGAGATCGTTACAAGCTGAGCACAAGTCATGTTCTACAGCTCGACCTTGAGCATCACTCAGTCTCAGCTCGCTCGACTTTTAGTACGAGTTGAGCTGAGCAACTTTAACTCGCTTGAACTCGACTCGTTTACAGCCCTAGCGCCAGACGACTAAATCGCGCTCAAGCGCACTTCTGCCCTTTTCCCTTTTTCTTTTCCAGCATCCTCAAATAATTCCACAGCACCCATTTCAAAACCAAATTTGATGCTTCAAATTTCTGCATACTTCTAAAATCATTGTCTATTAATCTAGGTAGGGTGAACATTTTTCCTAAGCTTTGTCTCTACTGGATCTATTAAATAGTCTATTTCTTTATTTATTTCAGCTTAGAAATCCCCTAGGAAATTCATATGGACTCCAAATAAACTAATTCTTTTTCTGTAATTCCTCATTTTTCCTCTAGTTATTTTAGTATTTATTTTAAAATTTTCCAAATAACTTTTTGGTACTTATCAAATTGTGTGGTAATTTCAATATTTTTGAAAATAGGAAATGGAGGGAAGATAAAATTTTCAAAGTTATGGAATGCACCCAACACTTCTGCATGCTCAAGGCAAGCATCTTGAACACTTGATATGGTGATTGCATGGTTAAATGTTTGCAAGAATAATTGAATCATGCATATGTCGAATTCAAATAAAATTTGCATGCATGTAGTGTTGGCATGTTTCCTCGTACCGTGCAACGTGTGCTTGTCATGACTAACTTGCAGGAGCAGGTATAAGAGAAATACCATTACCGGCAGAAGGGTGATAACGTCGGAGCGTGATCATGCCTTGTTCGTTATGCATGTTGGGACATGCAAGGGCTGTGGCCCTGTTTTGGGGTTACTGTTGAAAGAACACTTTATTGTGCTAACAACTGCAGGAAAACTTAACCTCCTGAGTCGACCGTAGATCGAGTCTTGTTCCGGTAACCCCCATACTTGTTTCGTGCTGCCACTTGTCCCTGCCGCAGGTAGGGTACAGTTCAGTAAGTTGTTAACCCCTTTCCTGCACACACCGTACAGAGAGGCCATAGTGAAAGATACCATCTGATCACTGGTAGGCATGTCACTTGGTCCGTGGGCATGAATGGCCGGTCTGGGACCGAAGCTAAACGTTCATGCTATTGGAGGCCGTTGTATGAAGCCTTCCCACTTAGAGTTTTACATTACCGCTGCTTTGGGTGATTCCTGGCCCGGGAAAAATTAAGGCTGGTGCGTGCGGGTTAGGTGTGTTTTCAACCCAAAGACCGTAATGGGAATTAGTCAGTGTCTGGGTGTTGGCTAAGGAAATCCTTTACTTGTGGGTAAAGAGTACACCCTCTGCAGAGTTATACCTATTCGAATAGCCGTGTCCGCGGTTAAGGATTACAGTCTGGGTTGGTCAAGTGTCGGTCTTAGTGTCGGTCTCCGGAGGAAATAATTAAATTGAGCATGATTCATTTTGCAGGAAAATTATTGTCACCACGGATACTATCATGAATGTTATTGTCATCATAAATATTATTGTGGACTAACCCGTTTCTCTTATATGAATTTTCTGAGTGTCTCATGGGCAGGCTAGACTACCCGGGCAGTCAGTTTTTATCTTTTTTCTGAGTGTCTCATGGGCTGGCTAGACTACCCGGGCACTCAGTTTTTATCTTCTTTACTGAGTGTCTCATGGGTTGGCTAGACTACCCGGGCACTCAGTTTTTATCTTCTTTTTGAGTGTCTCATGGGCTGGCTAGACTACCCGGGCACTCAGTTTTTATTTTCTTTTCTGAGTGTCTCATGGGCTGGCTAGACTACCCGGGCACTCAGTTTTATTTCTGAGTATCTCTTGGGTTGGCTAGACAAGCTGAGATACTCATTTCTTTTCAAGACCTCTCAAGGCGTTGCTTTTAGACACCCGTTTGGCATTTCTTTTCAAGACCTCTCGAGGCGTTGCTTTTAGACACCCGTTTGGCATTTCTTTTCAAGACCTCTCAAGGCATCGCTTTTAGACACCCATTTGGCATTTCTTTTCAAGACCTCTCGAGGCGTCGCTTTTAGACACCCATTTGGCATTTCTTTCGGATTCTCGGGCGGTCCTGTCTCGCCCGATTCTCCACTTTTATATTTTCTTTTGGATTCTCGGGCGGTCCTGTCTCGCCCGATTCTCCACTTATATATTTTTCTTTTGGATTCTCGGGCGGTCCTGTCTCGCCCGATTCTCCACTTTTATATTTTCTTTTGGATTCTCGGGCGGTCCTGTCTCGCCCGATTCTCCTTTAACTTTCTTTGTTTGGCACTAGAATTTTATATTTATTCTTCAGCACCGTATTAATACTTATCATGCCATGCTTTAATTTCGTTGAGCATATGCATATAATTTAACCCATCATGAAAATATGCATTCGGTATATCTTTTGTTCATCATGTTTGCGAGTACATTCCAACGTACTCACTGGCTTGTCCCTGGCTATTTAATTGGCCAGGTCAGGATTTCAACGAGGAGTACTGCAACGACGTCCATGCGGAGCCTAGGATAGCAGCCACGCGGGATAGGAATTATCTGGGTCAGCTATTCCTGTGGGAATGGAGCCCCATCGACGCTGGAGAACCACGAGTCGCTTCCGTCACCCGTCACTAGAAATCATTGTTGTATCATTAGACCTTTATGGTCTAGTATCCAATTCTTGTAATTGCTTGGTAATCTGTAACAAGGACGTGCCCACCAGTAACAGAAATCCTGGGGCTGGTGGTGACACGAGGGGTCATTTGCTAGGATATTGTGTCCCGGAAATCCGGCCCCAACAGATTTCCCTTGCGAGGCTAAAAGAGCAGTATCTCACGGGCGCTCTCCACAAGAAATGGTTCGAATGGAGAGCAGACTGGTGCTGGATCAAGCAAAAAGACTTCCCGGAGTATTGTCGCCCAAGAACCAAGAGTATTAAGAGGGACCCCCACTGGATTGACATTGGGCAAAACGACGACAAGCTTCGCCTTGCCCTGGAGAGAATCTTGAGTCTCAAAGCTCAAGGTCTGACCATAGAGATGGTTGGGGTCGATTTCCTGTGGCGTCGGATCACTCCATTGCAGATGAGGGGCCGGAGAGCTTGGGAGTACAAGAATGCCGCAGACACAATGCGGCTCTACCCCGACCTCTTCAATAACTTGACGGTGATTGAGTACGCTTGGCTCTTCATGCGGCTATTCAACAAAGGGGTTCCGCATAAGTTGCCAGAAATCGTAGTTCCGCTGTGCAACAACACCGCCAGAGATTCCATCTTGGCGATGATGCCGGCAAGCACTGCCCAAGGCGTGGAGAGCACTTGGAAGCAATCCGACCAAGCCACAGTGGATGAGTGGTTCAACAACTTGGCGGAAACACATTCAGAAAGAGGACGACTTGATCCACGACACCAAGCAGCACGAGCTTGAGCTCATTGCCAGAAGAGCAGAAGAAGCCGGAGTCGCTGAGCTCCTTGAGGTTGCAGATGACGGCTCTGGTGAAGAGGAGGAAGATGACGAAGCCACGGAGACCGAAGAAGAGGAGATAATGGAGCCCCCTGCCCCTCTGGTTACTGCTCCGAGAAGAGGTGTCGTAGGGCCTAGTACTTCAAGGAGGCCTGCCCAGAGGAGACCGGCGAGCTCCGGACCGAAAAGGAGTGAAACTACCGGCACAGATACTGGCGCCCGAACTTCTCGGCAGCAACCTTCTTGGTAGCGAGCTTCCTAGCAGCAAGCTTCCCGGAGGCAATCTTCCCAGCGGCAAACTCCACCAACCGCAGAGGAAGCGGGAACTTCTCAGCCCCCAGCTTCTCTGCTAGCGAAGCGCACCAGATCACCTTCTCCTCCTGCACCGGCTCCTGACTCTGGAAGTCAAGCATATTGGGATCTTTCCCGCCTTTCCGAAGAGGACAAAGAAGGGTAAATGCTTGCCTCTTCCTCTACTCGTTGTTTTTATTAACTATTTGCCATTATTGGTCTGATGACTTGTTTGTCTTTGATCTTGCAGGGACGAAACGCCTCTGAGGCATAGGTCCCGAAAGAGGGCGAAACCCGCCGACGAGGGCGAGCTGGCAACAGATGCTGGTCAAGGCTCAGCATCACCAGATGTTGTCGTGACCAGCCCCCTGCGGGAGGATGTCACCCAAATCCAACTGGCAAGCACTACCACCGACGCCCCCATCATCGAGACTGGCAAAGAGGCGGAGGGTGATTGCCATGAAGAAGAGCACCAAGAAGCGGACCCCTTGGTAGCGCCTTCAACAGTCACCCTTCCGAAGAGCGGCTCGCCGGAAAGGATTATCATTGATGAGCCTGTCCGCACTGAGGACATACCGGCAACTGGTGTTACCGGAAGCCAAGCGATGGCAACAAAAGTTGCCAGAGGAGAAACTATTCCTCCTCAATAGACACATGTAGGTAATCAACTTTCCTTCAAGCGTTTCTCTGTTTCTGCCAGTTTTGTTTTGATTTCTTGAATTGAATTTGAACTTCTTCCTGATTTTTCTCCTCTATCTTCGCAGAATTAACCCCACCATAGGAGAGGGAGACCACTGAAGACGTGGAGACGATTGCGAAGAGTGCTGCGGAAGAAGCCACCAGAATCGCTGCGGATGAAGCCGCGAACACTGCTGCTGAAGAGGCCGCCAAAGCTGCTGCAGATGAGGCTACAAGAGCAACTGCGAGTGCGGCTGAGAAGGCTGCTGGGGTTGCCAACAACATTTCTACTTTAGCTGCAGCGGATGTGGAGATGGGAGCAGCCAGTGACGTTAAACCAACCGCTGACAACCATCCAGCTGCATCCGAAGCTCCTCCATCAAGCAGATCCCGGGGGGCAATGAGTATGATATGGAGAGACACTCTCCCCAACTCATCTGGTGCCGAAGCGCGCGTGCCTGAAGAGGTAGATGACGAACTTGTCATTCCTCCCTCCATGGCCATCGACGAGGAGCGCAACCTTGATGACGATGCTTCCAATTACTTTTTCTTAGAAGACATGGATTATAGTGTCAAGGAAGCGCAACGGCACTTTAGCAGGCATTGGGAAAAAGTCCAACTTCGCAAGCAGCTTGTCGACGGAGCTGAACAAGAACTCCTGCAGAGGGCTGGGGAAGCAAGGATCTGGCATGCCGAGAAGATCAAGGACATCCAGAACCACCAAGCCCAGCTTGCCGCTGAGAGGGAAGCCTTCATCTTGGAAAAGGCTGCTGCTGAAATGGTACAGGAGGAGGCCGCCAAGAGAGCTACTGCAGTTGACGGTGCACTAACCGAGCGCAAGATTGCCCTCGACTCTCATGAGGAGGAGCTTGCCCCTAGGGAAGAAGCACTTGTTGCCACACTTCGCGCCAAAGATGAGGAAATCCAAACCCTCCTAGCCAAACGCACCCATGAGCTTGAGCAGACACATACAGAAGCCCTCCAAGCCCAAGCACTTGAACATGCCAGAAAGCTCATGAGGCCCTTGATGCTGTCAATACTGCCGATGCCGCCAAGGTGGTCCTTGAATCCAAGATAAAAGAGCTTGAAGAAGATCTTGCCGCTAAGAGCAAGGAGATCCACTATAAAAAAACACTTTCGTTATGATACGTGTTTGTCACAGTAGGTCACATTTTCTGTCATGCATTTACATCCGTGATGATTTTATGACAGATCAAGATAGTCATACCTGTGCTATTGTAGAAGTGTTCCATGACAATACTCAAATTATCATCACGGAAGTGTCCACTTCCATGACGATAAATGGCGCGTCATGGAAGTGTTTTCGTCAAGGGTAACTGACACATGGCATCCACCGTAACAGGTCGCCGTTAAGCTATCGGGTGCGGGTTTGGATCCGATAACCCGTTATCATCTCGGACTAATGGCGATTTTCCACATGTAAAATTCTCATTCGCCAACAGAACCATGTGTCAGCTCGGCGTTGCGACAGATGGCATCCATTCAATGGACGAGAGACGCCTATGATACGTCGACACATGGCACGACCCAACAGTGGCCCATTTAGGTTAAAAAGGCCGGCCCATTTGACTTGGTCAAAAGTTAGCAGGCCGGCCCATGGAAAGCTTGTTAATGGCCTATTCGCATACAACCCATTCACGACCCGGGTACTCACGGCCCGTTATGGCCTTTCCACATTCGGCCCAGTAGCGTCATGTGGGCCATCCCATATGATTCTAGCCCGTTGACACTTTCGGCCCATCTATGGCCCGTGACGTCTTTGGGCCCATATGAGGCCTTGTGTATCTCTGGGCCCTTTGACGACCCGTGGTAATTCTGGCCCATCATGAACAGTAAACTGCTTTGAGCCCATTAACGGCCCATGATTCAGTTGGGCCATTTCCAGCCCGTGTTTTCTTTCGGCCTTCTAAGGGCCCATAAATTCTTGGGCTCATTTCCTGCCTTCGATTACTTACGGATCATTACTGGCCTATTATGCTAATGGGCCAAATTCAACCCGTGGCTACAATCGGCCTGTTTGTGGCCCGTTAACCCATTGGGCCATTTTCAGCCCATCATGTATTCCGGCCCATTAATGACCCGTTATGCCTGTCGATAGAATTAAGCCTGTGAGGACTTTTGGCCTGTTAACGGCCCGTTATGATCTGGGCCCATAAAAGATCAGTTCCAATTTTGACCCGTTTACAACCCATATTGCGGTCCGGTTTTGGCTCATGAATAGTATGACCCAAATGTGGCCCATGGATCCTACGGCCCGTACGAGGCCCATGGATCCTACAGCCTGTAGGAGGCCCATGGTCACTATGGTAGGTAGCAGGCCCATGGTTACCACGGTCCGTAAGTGGCCCATGGTTATTGCGGTCAGTAGCAAACCGACAAAAAAAAACTGCAGTGAATATACGCAAATAAATGAACAAAAATTTAGAGAAATAAATAAGAAAGCAACCAATGCTAAGCTATTACGGCTATTACACATATTACATTCACTAGGCATTGAAGTTCGCCTCCAATGCAAATATAGGGAACAACAAATCAGCATATTACATACACTGGCCATCTAAGTTGGTTACCAGTGCAAATAAATGCGGCAGAAAAACATGTCCAGAACTGAAACCACTTCAGAAGAGCTCAAGAAACGATATCCTAGGTACCCACCATGTTGGCAAGAAGCTTAGCAATCTTATTAGCTTTCTCTTGTTTGGCGCTAAAATCCTCCAACTCTTGCTGTTACACCAGAAAGTATGCATCTGAATTCTGCAGGCACTTCCTCAGTCCTTCGGCTTCTTGTCGCAACACAACAGATCGATGTCTTTCAGCTTGTAGTTGAGACTCAAGAAGCCGAACTGATTCAGGCAGCGAGTTCGAAGAGCTTGTGCCAGCGGTATGGCCAGTAACTCGAACACTACATCAAGACAGGACTTTGGAGTTGACTCACTGTCTTCAAGATAGTTTTCCTTATCTGTTTTATTGGCTGTATTGGAGACCAACAGGGTTGGCTCTCTATCTTGAACCTTATCTGCATTACTTCCTTTACCATTGCTTAATGGGATACTCTTCTCCAATATTATGTCAGCATTCTAAAAGAAGAAACAACCAGACACATAGTTTAGCATGTAGTATATGAAACTCATTTTTGTCAACCAGTACAATAGTAAGGTGGACAGGATTTAACTAACACATCTTGTATTGCAAAGTAGTAGTACATAATAAAGGCATGAAATAAACATATATCTATGTGCTATGGTCACTGTATTGTCTTGCTAAATCAAAATAGAGACACAGGTCAAGTCATATCATTTGAAGACAAAGCAGCATTGAAAGAATATAAGTGTGGGAAACTACACAACACCACAAGATTTCAGATGAGTACCACGGGTATACATGTACAACTAACAACACTATTGGCTCTGTTTGGATGCTAGTAATGTGCATGATATGAGAAGACAACTGTCTACACAATTGAAATTGAAATCAACATAGAGCAATTTAGAAAAGCAAACCAGTTAAAGAAAAATGTTTAAACATACCTGTTGTGCCATTGGAGTTCTGATTGCATCCTTCTATTTAAAAATTAGTTGGTATAAATTCAGTGATACAAGAGTAAAGCAGTATGCACCATAGTTAGTATGAGTAAATTCAGTGATACAAGAGCAAAGCAGTATGCACCATTGTTCTTTAGGTTTAAGCACTTGTTCTACAAGAACAAAGTATAGTAAGACGCAGGCATATAGTACTTCAAAATGAAATATGATCTCATAGACCCTACCAGATTCTTGGGTGTGGACCAGTACAGAACAAGGCGTTCCAAGTCATCGTCCCATACATGAGTCTCTGGAGAAAGGAAGGGAATTGGATGAGTTTCCTTGACAGTGAAGTATGTTTTCTTCAGGTAATTCCGATACTGCCGTGTCGGTGTACCAAGACATGGGTGCCTTAGTACTCTGACTTGTGCACAAGCAGTTGTAGCCTTCCCGATGGCAGGGCTTGCCGGAGGACCACTACACACAAGATTCATGGCTTGGTGAACAAGGCCATGAAGAAGACCTCCACGTAGGTCATCGAGAAGTACTAAGTTAGTACCGAAGATGAAGATTGCCCTTGCCGGCAAGCGAAGACCCGGCAAGCGACGTGCCGGCAAGCTTACACCACCTGTCCGCCGCTCCACCTCAGCGACACGCCAGTTGCCTGTCTAGTAGGTGTCGAACGGGCGGGCTGTTTGGTGAGTCTTGTCTGGGCACGTGTCAGCTCACCGCTGAAGATACAACTTTAATGACACCTGTCCAGGAGGCGTGCCAAGATAATAAGAGGTAGCTAGGCGAATGGCACAGAAGGAGAGACTATCCTTGCCGGCAAGCCTCGCCAACGTGACACCATATGGCGCATTTAATACGTTTGTCCTAACACGTCAGAGTTAGGTATTTGGCACTGTAGGCACTATTTACCTTACGTAAAGACTGTTTTGCCACTGTGGTAACCCCTTTCCCTGTAAAAGGAGGTCCATGGCTACCTTTACAAGGGTCAACACTTTGCACAATTCACGTGTGTAGCTGCACTTCCCGCGCACCTTGCCGGCAAGCTGCGCTCCCTGTACTTGTGCTCAAACACATCCAATATAACAAAGCAGGAGTAGGGTTTTACACCTCACGGTGGCCTGAACCTGGGTAAAACGCTTGTGTTGATTGCTGGATCTGCTCTTTGTGCTTGTGCATCCCCACAGTCGAACCGCAAAGGGGCCCCCTACCTGGCGCGCCAAAGAAGTGATGGTGTCAATACCACCAAGTGACGTTCAAGTGAACATTTTATGACAAGAAGTACATCAGAGAAACGGTTAAGTTGAAAAACTTTTAAGCAAATTCTTTGTTGTAATGCGGTTTTCCCTTGAACGATTTTGGTCTTTGCATGAGAAACTTGCACGCTAAGGAACCTTGTCGTGATCGGTTGCGCCCTTACTTTGTTTCGAGTCTGCTCAACAATTTAAGTGGCTGCATTGTGGCCGCCAAGTGTAATCTTGCCGGCAGCGGTACTGCCGGCAGGCTGCTAAGGATCCGTTCCTCAAGCGCTCACGGCAAGAGTACGCGCACCGGCAAGCGTAGGGTACAAAAATCACGCAAAGACAAAATAAAACAATGGAGATAGCATACATCCATGTCCTGGGAAAACGACGATCTATGGGATCGAGAGGATCCCTTTGCAGTTCAGAAGTGGGATCAAAATACTACAAAGAGCAGGGCTAGTAGATATGAGCACAAGCAACGATTTATCCAGGTTCGGGCCACTGTGAGCGTAAAACCCTACTCTTGTTCTGGTGGTTTGATTGTATGTGAGCTCAAAGGTTACAAGGAGCGCAGCTTGCCGGCAAGGTGCGCGGGAAGTGCAGCTACAGCGTGTAATTGAGCTAAGAGTCGACCGTTCTAAGTGTAGCCGTGGGCCTCCTTTTATAGACCAAGGGGTTACCACAATGGCTAATATGGTCATTTACAGAGTATGAATAGTAACTTGCACCATCACCACGTCTATCTCCAGACGGGTAAGACAAGTGCATTAAATGCACCGTTAGGTGCTACGTCGGGGAGGCGAGGCTTTGGGCAAAATATCTGTACCACCGGTCCTGGCGCCCTCCTGTAATCTTGACACATCCCGGGGATGGGTGTCATTAAAGTTAATCCTGGCGTGGCATGCTGACACGTGCCTTGGCCAGCTGCGTTGACTGTCTGCCCGCTCGACACCTATCATGCGTGCTTATCTAGCCAATGATGAGGTGGAGCGGTAGCGGGACAGAACGAGCTTGCCGGCGCGGAGCTTGCCGGGCCGTTGCATGTCGGCAAGGAGCTTGCCAGCAACTAGAGTCTTGGTTTCCACCTTGCCGGTACGGAGCTTGCCGCCAAGGGCAATCTTGATCTTCAGTAGGAGAATAGTACTTCTCGATGACCTGCCTTGAGGTCTCCTTCACGGTCTTGTTTAATCTGAGTCCTGGGCCATAGTTATCCTCCGGCATGCCCTTGCCATCAGGAAGGCTGCAACTGCCTGTGCACAAGTCAGGGTACGAGGGCACCCATGTCTTAGTACACTGACAGGAGCCCCTGGGCCTGGGCGACACGCGCATGCGAGGCGTCGTTGGGCTAGGCCCGAACAGTGCACAGGCACGCGTGGCAGAGGATAACTGTCGTAATCTTCTCTGTTACCACGCCCCCCACGATGCGCGTTAAATGCGGGCGTGGGAGAGGTGGAATGGAACGGGCGCGGGGAGGTAGTGCACCTGAAAAGCGCAGCCATGTAGGACGGTAAAGAGCCAGCCCCCGCGCCTTCCGCATAAAAAGGAATCCGCGAGGGGCGCTGCTCGTTTACCCCCCTTCTCCCAATCTCGCCATCGCTGCCGTCTTCGTCTTCTTCCTTGTGCCAGAGCAGAGCACGCCCTCCGCTTCTGCCGCCGTGCAGCACAGCTCCCCCCCACAAATCTTGCCAAGTCGCCGAAGAGAGCCGGAAAGGCCCCGAGTTCGGCAGCGGATGAGAAGAAAGCCACCAAGGCTGCACAGCGGCGGACTCACACTGTTTTCCCGCCGGCGCTTACAGAAGGTAACCTGACGAAGGATTACGCGCATGTGTACGCGGGCAAGACATAGGATCATGAGGCCACAGCAGTGCTCCCAGGATCCCTCCCTCCTGCTGACGATCGATTTCACTTCTTCACCGGGTACTTCTACTGTGGTTTGTGCCCGCCTTTCTCTGATTTCTTTGTTGAGGTGATGAACACTTTCGGATTTAGACTGCTGGATTTCACCCCCAACGCGGTCACCTGTCTGTCAACCTTTGCGCATCTGTGCGAGAACTTTGTGGGATTAGCCCCAAATGTTGCTCTATTCCGACATTTCTTCATCCCTCTGGTCGAGGAGGGTGCCCTTTCTGGTAGTGTCACCTGGGTCCCAAGGGGCAACTCGAAGAGGCACTACTTGGACAGCAAGCTGCACACCAAATGGGATGAGTGGTGGGCCGAATGGTGCTGGATCAAGCAGTAGGATTTTCCAGCCTTTTGCCACCTCAGGACCGAGAGGATTGAGAAGCCCGACAGCTAGAACAATGTCGACCCCAGTGACGCCAAGCTGGGAGTGGCGCTACGCCGAATCCTCGCTCTCAAGGGGGCCGGCCTGACGATTGAGATGGTGGGGGCAGACTTCACTCGCCGCCGGATCGCCCCGCTGCAGCACAGAGGAGGCCGGTGAGCATGGGACTACCAGGGACCTGCCGACCCAATGCGTCTGCATCCAGGCTCCGACAACAACTTGACGGTAATGGGGCACTACCGGCTCATTTGCCAGCTCTTCAATAGGGGTTGCATCTTCGACCTGCCGGCGGAGGTAATCCCCTTGTGCAACAGTACCGCCAAGGCTTCCATCTTGGCGATGATGCCAGACTATGATGCCAGGACGGTTCTGAGCACATGGGAAGAACCCAGCAAGGAAAATGTGGACAGCTGGTTTGCCAGCCTCGTGGAGGCGGCCATTGGAGCCGAGGATGACATGATGCATCCGACAAAGGATGATCGGGAAGAGTTCCTGACCTTGAGAGCTAAGGAGCTTAAAAGAGTGAATGTAACTCGTTCCCTGGTGGCCAAGGGCACCGGCAATAGAGGGGGCACCGGAAGCCAGGCTGAAGAGCAAGCCACAGTTCCGGGAACCAGCGGAGGCCACCCCCAAGAGCATGCCGAAGAGCATGCTGGTGAGGAAGAGCAGGCTAAGGAGTCTGAAGAGGGGGAAGAAGAGGAGGAGCAGCCCAATGGGTGTTCAGACGAAGGGGAGGAGGAAGAGGAAGAAGAGCCACCTCGTGCTCCTCCTGCCAAGGTGAACATGGCCGTCGCCAAGAAGCCCGCTCGAAAGAAGGCAGCACATACCGAGTCGGCAAGCCAAGAGCTCGCCGCCGTCAAGGTATCAGTCGCGGCTTCCCGGGCACAGCCTTCCCGGCAACAGCCTTCCTGTTGTAGGGTAGAGACCCTAGGTGGAGATCTTTTCACACTTGGAGTGTAAGAGGGATGAACTCACAAGAACACAAGAGAGAAATCACTCAAACAAACCCAAATCACACATCCACTAGAGTAGCATACATAGATCCACAAGCATACATAGACAATCAAAGGAAAATAGCACAAAGATAAGGTTCTTCCCACTCCAAAAGGGGGTGAGGTCTTGATGATCCTATGATGGGGATCCTTCCCTAGAAGGGGTCTTGAATCCACAAGGGGATCTTCTCTCTAGGAGGTCTTGATCTTCAAGAGGAGTGGTAGATGAGCAAAGCCCTCTATGAATATCTCAATACACTTTGCTAACCCTAACAAATGTCTCAGGTACGGAATATATAGTAGGTGGGAGGTAGGGGACGAAGAGAGGGCAAAACAGGTAAAAGACAGCCACCTCACTGGATGGGCCGTGCGCACGGGGTAAGTGAGGCCCGTGCGCACGGGGGTCCCGTGGGCACGGTACAAGCCCGTGCGCACGGGGTGTGCTACAGCGGGGAGGCCCGTGCGCACGGGGTCTTTGGGGCCCGTGCGCACGGGGTGTCCAGAGACTTTCTGGACAGGCCGTGCGCACGGGGTCCAAAGAGCCCGTGGGCACGGGGTCGCCTGGGCACTCCTTCTTCCCGTTGCTTGACTCCGTCTTCCTGGCGGTGCTTTCCTCCTTCTTCCTGGACTTGACGAGGCTCCCTAGCTTCTTGGTGGTCGACTCCATCATGCCTAATGATACATAACATTCCTTTATGAGGTAGCATCCAAGTTCCATCCATATCTATGTGTAAGTCATAAAGGAGTGAATTCACCTCGTTCTCGATGGCACGTGCGCGAGCTCTTGTCATAGGTCCACTTGGTGCTTGGTGAGGTGGGGATGATCGAAGGATGCTTCGCATCATCTCCCCCCCTTGGGAAAGATCCGCCCTCGGATCAATATCTTCATCACCATGGTAGGGGGATAGATCCTTGACGTTGAAGGTGTCACTCACGTTGTACTTGTCTCGCGGGAGGTCAATCTTGTATGCATTGTCGTTGATGTGTGCTAGCACCTTGAATGGCCCATCGGCACGAGGTAGAAGCTTGGACTTGCGTTCGTTTGGGAAGCGGTCCTTGCGAAGGTGTAGCCACACGAGATCACCGGGGTTGAATATCATTGGATGCTTGTTTGCGTTGAGCTTGTTGGCGAGTCATTGTACTTGGCGTTCTATCGCGAGCCTTGAGTCTTCATGCACCTTCTTGATATATGTTGCTCTTGCGCTTGCGTCCAAGTTCGCTCGCTCTTGTAGTGGTAGCGGTAGGATGTCCAATGGCGACAAGGGGTTGAAGCCATAGACCACTTCGAAGGGAGACTTGCCGGTTGTAGAGTGCTGTGCTCGATTGTAGGCGTACTCGGCAATCGGTAGGCATTCTTCCCATTCCGTGAGGTTCTTCTTGATCAACACGCGGAGTAGTGTAGAGAGCGTGCGGTTGGTGACCTCCGTTTGGCCGTCGGTTTGTGGGTGATAGGCCGACGTGAATAGGAGCTTGATCCCGAGCTTGCCGCATAGTGTCTTCCAAAAGTAGCTAAGGAACTTGACGTCGCGGTCCGACACAATCGTCTTGGGCATTCCATGAAGTCGCAGGATTTCCCTACAAAACAAATTTGCAACGTGTGAAGCATCGTCGTTCTTGTGACATGGAATAAAATGTGCCATTTTAGAGAAACGGTCAACAACGACAAAAACCGAGTCTTTTCCATTTCTTGTTCTAGGCAAGCCAAGCACAAAATCCATACTAATGTCTTCCCATGGATGATATGGTATAGGAAGTGGCATATGTAACCCATGAGATTGAGCTTGTGATTTAGCTTTGCGACATGTGGAGCATCGATTGGTGTAGCGTGCGACATCGCGAAACATCTTGGGCCAAAAGTACTTGTTGGAGAGCGTGGCAAAAGTCTTGTCGCGGCCGAAATGTCCCATGAGTCCTCCGCCGTGAGCCTCTTGCAAAAGCAATAAACGAAGAGAAGACTTGGGAACACAAAGTTTGTTAGCACGCATAAGGTATCCATCATTGATATAATATCGCTCCCTAAGTGTTAGCAAGACATTTGGCATAAGGAGTTGCAAAAGAATCATCATGCTAATATAAATCTTTAATGTGCTCAAAGCCAATAACATTCAATTCAAGTTGAGTAACTATCATGCACTTGCGGGAAAGAGCGTCCGCTACAACATTCTCCTTTCCCTTGATATATTTGATGATGTAAGGGAAGGACTCAATAAATTCACTCCATTTAGCATGCCGTTTGTTCAATTTTGTTTGACCTCTAAGGTACTTAAGCGTTTCATGATCGGTATGGATGACAAATTCACGAGGTCGGAGATAATGCTCCCAAACATGCAAGACTCTCACCAAAGCATACAACTCTTTGTCATAGATGGGATAATTAAGTTGAGCACCGGAAAGCTTTTCGCTAAAATATGCAATGGGTCGCTTTTCTTGCATTAAAACACCACCTATGCCATTACCACTAGCGTCACAATGCACTTCAAACGTTTTCTCAAAGTTTGGCAAGGCAAGAATTGGAGCATGTGTAAGCAAATTCTTAAGCTCATGAAATGCGGTATCTTTTGAAGGTCCCCAAACAAAAGGAGCGTTCTTCTTGCTCAAAGCATGTAATGGTGAAGCAATAGTGCTAAAGTCCTTAACGAAGCGACGGTAAAAGCCGGCTAGACCAAGGAAGCTACGCACTTGTTGCAAGTTGGTTGGTTGAGGCCAAATTTTACTAGCATCAATTTTAGACTCATCAACTTCAACACCCTTAGAAGAGACAACAAAGCCCAAGAAAACAAGCTTATCAACACCAAAAGTGCATTTTTCCATGATAGCATAAAGTCGCTCGTCTCTAAGAACTTGCAATACGTCTCTAAGGTGCTTGACATGATCCTCAAGAGTTTCACTAAATACAAGGATGTCATCAAAATAGACCACAACACAAATGCAAATTAATTTGCGGAGAACATAATGCATCACAGGCATAAAAGTGCTAGGAGCTTGCGATAAACCCATAGGCATGACTAACCATTCATACAAGCCAAATTTGGTTTTGAAAGCGGTTTTCCATTCATCACCTTCTTGCACGCGAATTTGATAATAACCACTTTTAAGATCAATTTTTGAGAAAACGGTGGCTCCACTAAGTTCATCAAGCATGTCATCAATGCGTGGAACGGGATGGCGATATCTAACAGTGATAGCATTTATGGGACGGCAATCGGAACACATGCGATATGTACCATCTTTCTTAGGCACAAGAATTACCGGAACGGCACATGGACTCAAGCTCTCGCGTACATACCCATTCTCCATGAGATGTTGGACTTGCCGTTGGATTTATTTGGTCTCGTCGGGGTTGACGCGGTATGGTGCCTTGTTCAGTAGTGGTGCGCCGGGGATGAGGTCGATGCGGTGTTCGATTCCGCGTAGAGGAGGTAGTCCGGGAGGTAGCTCATCGGGAAACACGTCCTTGTATTCCTGCAAGAGATGAGACAACACTAGAGGAAGATGTTGTGAAGTATTAGTCCGCTCAGCTTCACCTTTGCATAAAAGCACAAAGTGAACAACACTAGATGGGCTCTCACTCACATCCCTCAAATCTCTTTTGGTGGCTAGTAGAACTAAGTTTTTCTTGTCGCTCATCGTGGAGTCACTCAATTTTGGCTTGTGGCGCTCACTCTCTTTGTGGTGGTTCACTCTCTCACTAGTCTCTCCACGATGGCTCGATGCTTGATTGTCGGCGACGACTTGACTTGGAGACATTGGTCGGAGAACGAATTCCTTGCCCTTCATCTTGAAGCTATAGTGGTTGGTCCGGCCGTTGTGGATGACGCCGCGATCGAATTGCCAAGGGCACCCAAGTAGGAGGTGGCATACGGACATGGGAACCACATCACACTCCAAGGTATCTTCGTAGGCTCCAATCTTGAAGGATACTTGGACGGTGTGCACCACTTGGATTGTGCCGGAGTCACTAAGCCATTGGACCTTGTAGGGGCATGGGTGTGTCTTCTTGACCAATTGTAGGTTGGAGCATAATTCTTCACTTGCCAAATTGTGGCAACTTCCGCCGTCGATGATGACCTTGACGGAACGTCCTTGGATGCCCACTTTGGTGTGGAAGATGTGGCAACGTTGGTCCTCGTCTTGATGTTGTTGAAGTGTCAAGACCTTGGAGATAACAAGAGCGGGGCTCGCATCATTGTCGCAATAGATTTGTGCATCTTCGTCTTCATTCACTTGTCGGTGCATAGCCACATGCTCGAGGGCTTCCATTTCATCCTCGCTCATTGAGTCGTAGGTGCCGTCGTCGTTGAGGATCATTGTGCGTCGAGTTGGACACTCGAAAGACTTGTGGCCGTGGCCCTTGCAAGTGAAGCACTTGATGTCACTTGTCTTGTTGGCATCCGTAGGAGGTGTCGAGGACGAAGGCTTTTGCTTGGAGCTGCTTGTAGTACGAGGAAGACGACTCGACGATGTCGAAGGTTGCTTGGAGCTTGACTTGTCGCCGGTACTTGGGGTAGCTCGAGTCGTGGAAGGAGTCGTCATAGTCGTTGAAGCTTGAGTGTATGAGCCGTAGGTCTTGGAAGAGTACTTGGAGTACTTGAAGTCCTCTTGCACTTGTCGCTCCGCCTTGGTCGCTTGGTGCACTAGCTCGAGGAGGTTGGAGTACGGTTGGAAGTCTGCTATCTTCTTGATGGGATGGTTGAGGCCATTCAAGAAACGCGCCATAGTTTGTTCATCATCTTCCTTGACATTGGCTCGTATCATGGAAACTTCCATTTCTTGATAGTATTCTTCAACCGACTTGGTTCCTTGCTTGAGGAGTTGGAGTTTCTTGAAGAGGTCGCGGTTGTAATGTGTAGGCACAAAACGAGCTCTCATGACATCCTTCATTTGATTCCAAGTCGCGATGGGTGGCTCGCCCTTCTCTTGACGTCTTGCGATCACTTGCTCCCACCAAATGAGAACATAGTCTTGGAACTTGAGAGACGCCATGGCGATCTTCTTTTCTTCGTCGTAGTTGTGAAGGCGAAATATCTTGTCGACCTTCAATGCCCATGAGAGATATTCTTCGGGATCGTTGCCGCCGTGGAACTTGGGCATGGTGAACTTGAGCTTGCCGAACCGTTGTTCCTCATCTTGCCGTCGTTGGTGAGGTCGCCCTTGCCGTGGTGGTGGATCGTCATCCTCATGCTCCTCTCGATTTGCTTGTCGTGGTGGTCTTGGAGGTGGAATCCGAGCTCGATTTCTTCTTTCTTGGCGCTCCTCAAGGTGAGCTTCTTCGTCTTGTTGTTCGTGTCGTAGCGCTTCTTCTTGTTCACGCACACGACGGTGGCGCTCGTTCACGGCATGAGTTGCTTCTCGAAGAGCACGTTGCGCTTCAAGTGCTTGTTCTTGTCGGCGTAGTAGTTCTTGTCGGAGGGCGTCGCCGTCTTGGTCATTTTGTCTTGGACGAGATGGTACTTGGCCTTGGCGCGCTTGGTGTTCTCGTGCTTGAAGTCGGTCTTGGAGCCCATTGCCATGGAATGGATTTTGTGGAGCTTGATGATCGTCATGATTGTTGCGCCGATGAGAGCGTGCTTGAGATGGACTTGAGCGTGAAGAAGAATCCGAAGAGTGTCGACTTGAGTGACGCCGTCTTGAAGATGAAGTCGTGGAAGTGGCGCGGTTGGCCTTGATGTCCCGCAATTCCTCCATTTGAGAGGAAAGCTTGGCGTCGAAGTAGTCCCTTGTTCGTGTTTCGGAGTGGCGCAAGTCGGTGGCGAGTTGCTCGATGCGATCTCCCAAAGCTTCACTTTCTTGGTGTAGCGCTCGTTGGACGCCGAAGAGATGACCCTTGGTGACGTAGTTGTGTGTCTCCTCTTGCTCTTCAAAGAGCGGATTCGCCGATGTAGTTGGCCTATCCATCATAGTCAAGTGATGGTGAGTAGGAAATGAGAGAACAATACCAAAGTTATCTTTTCCAATGATTGAGGATGTATCAAGTATCACTCAATGTAATGCAACAATAGTAGAATTGGTACCGGGTTTGTTTCTCACACCTACAAAGTAAGGCTTATGGAGTAGCTTGGTTAGGATGAGTGGCACAAAAATTCAAGCAAGTGTTAGTCAAGATATCGAAAATGTTGAGAAGATTCACAAATTGCAAGTAAGACAAATAGATCAACACCCTAGTAGAACACTTGGAACGCACACACGAAGATGAATGGGATCCGCACAACCAAGGAATGAGCTCAAAATGTGGAACCACGGAAAATGCTCTTGTTGCATGGATGCTAGAGAGACACTAGCTCGATTGCTCAAATGGGCTAGATACGCTTGTGCACCAACTTAAGAGAGTAACGTGCTTGTCTTCAATCCCAAGTATGATATGTATGTCCTATATGATCTACTATGCCAAAAGGCTCAATGCTATTGCTTAGAAGCTCTTGCTTCTTCTCTTTTGCTTAAAAGCTTTTTCTGTTTTTTTTACTATGCCAAAATGCTTGATGCGAGAGCGGATATCTAAGACAAGTAAGTAAGATATGCACGGGAGAGACTTAGGCACTATGATGATAGCAAGATGAATGCACGCTAAATGTAGCTATGCGGAGTAGGCATATCACTATGGTGCACAAATGCGTGGCCCGGCAATTCTCAACTCGCTAGTCTCGATGGGTAAGTGACGCAATAGGCTCAAGGCTATCAATGCAATGGCAAGCGGTAAGTGTAAGGTGTCGTCGAGGTAACCGTGCTTGCTTACGGTTGGTATGAAATGAAGTGGTCGATGTCGAAGTCGAGGTCGGTGCGATGATGAATGGCGGTGATGATGATGGAGGACCATCCCTAAGTAGCCGAAACACCTTAGGACACGGCAACCGCAACTCAAAATCTCAAAGAAACACGTGTGTTAATGCGGAAGACGAAAGTGGTGCAAAATTTGGTAAAACTGGACTAAAACAGGAAGTGGACAAAGCTCTCTGATGAGGCCGTGCGCACGGGGTCACAGGGGCCCGTGTGCACGGGGCGCCGTGTGCACGGGGTATCCGGGGCCCGTGCGCACGGGGTCGGCTGCTGCGCTAGAACAACTCCAGATCCGTGGCGAAATTTCAAATTTCCGGTGAAATTGGTGGTGGGAAAGATGGGGGAAGGTGGAAAAGGGGTAGATCGAGTTGCCAAACACGAAATTTGTGGACCAAAACAACAAAATCTCACAAGATCTAACAAATGCAAATAAAAATAAAAATTGTAGGGCTATTTTTGTGGGGATTTTCGAAATTGGGACAAAACAAAGCAAAATCAGGCTAGAAAGTGGGGGGTAGGGACTCCAAGATGTGAATCAACCTGGCTCATGATACCATGATGTTGTAGGGTAGAGATCCTAGGTGGAGATCTTTTCACACTTGGAGTGTAAGAGGGATGAACTCACAAGAACACAAGAGGGAAATCACTCAAACAAACCCAAATCACACATCCACTAGAGTAGCATACATAGATCCACAAGCATACATAGACAATCAAAGGAAAATAGCACAAAGATAAGGTTCTTCCCACTCCAAAGGAGGTGAGGTCTTGATGATCCTATGATGGGGATCCTTCCCTAGAAGGGGTCTTGAATCCACAAGGGGATCTTCTCTCTAGGAGGTCTTGATCTCCAAGAGGAGTGGTAGATGAGCAAAGCCCTCTATGAATATCTCAATACACTTTGCTAACCCTAACAAATGTCTCAGGTACGGAATATATAGTAGGTGGGAGGTAGGGGACGAAGAGAGGGCAAAACAGGTAAAAGACAGCCACCTCGCTGGATGGGCCGTGCGCACGGGGTAAGTGAGGCCCGTGCGCACGGGGGTCCCGTGGGCACGGTACAAGCCCGTGCGCACGGGGTGTGCTACAGCGGGGAGGCCCGTCCGCACGGGGTCTTTGGGGCCCGTGCGCACGGGGTGTCCAGAGACTTTCTGGACAGGCCGTGCGCACGGGGTCCAAAGAGCCCGTGGGCACGGGGTCGCCTGGGCACTCCTTCTTATTCCCGTTGCTTGACTCCGTCTTCCTGGCGGTGCTTTCTTCCTTCTTCCTGGACTTGACGAGGCTCCCTAGCTTCTTGGTGGTTGACTCCATCATGCCTAATGATACATAACATTCCTTTGTGAGGTAGCATCCAAGTTCCATCCATATCTATGTGTAAGTCATAAAGGAGTGAATTCACCTCATTCTCGATGGCACGTGCGCGAGCTCTTGTCATAGGTCCACTTGGTGCTTGGTGAGGTGGTGAAGTATCCATGGGGATGATCGAAGGATGCTCCGCATCACTTCCCGCGCTGTTGCCCCTTGCCGAGCCATCCCGCCAACTGTGGAGGAGGCGGGTGTTTCGCAGCCCCCAGCTCCCCTGAAGCGTCCCAGGAGTTCATCGCCATCACCTACGATTGCAGGGATGGGGGACATAGTTCTCTATGATTTGTCAGTCCTTAGTGACCCTGACGAGGACGAAGAGTAAGCACCTCCATCTCCGTGTATTTTTCTTGTAATCGTCCAAACTCTGTTGTTGAACTGATCTTTTTACTTGTTCTGATCTTGCAGGGACGAAGTGCCGCTGCCGAAGAAGCCCAGGACCACTGAAGAGGGCGAGATGGCAACCGACACTGATCAAGGCGCGGGTTCATCTGAGGTTGCCGGCTCGAGCCCCCTGCGTGAGGTTCATGTGGAGTTCCCGCTGGCGAGCACTACCGTCGAGTCACCCGCGATGGAGACCGGGAAGGGGTTGGAAAGCAGCCAGCCGGAAGGAAAGCACCAAGGGGCAGACCCCTTGACGGCGCCCTCGACTCCCAGGCCGTTGCCAAAATCTTCACCGGCAAGGAGCAGCCCTCCTCCAGAGGAGCCCCAAGAAGGGCTCATCCGTGCGGAGGTCCCTCCGGCAACCAATGTTGTCGGGGACCAAGCGTCGGCAACCAAAGTTGCTGGAGGAAGAACGGCATCCCCTCCACGTGTTCATCAAGGTAACCCTCATCCCAAATGCACTGGATCCCTTGCCAATCCTTCTTTTTTGTTTCCTTGAAATCGATCTGTGTCTTGAATTTCTCCTTTCTCCACTTCTTCTCCATCTTGCAGAACCAACCCCTCTGGAAGAGAGGGAAGTATCTGTGGAGGGAATCACGAAGAGCGCCGCTGATGAGGCCGCCAGGATTTCCGCCACGGAAGCCGCTGCGTCCGCCGCTGAGGAGGCTAGGAAAACCCTCAAAGAGTCAGTGGTGCCCTCCGGCAGTGGATCTGGGCTCGTCATAACGAACGCTGAGATGAGCGAGGCTGGTGGTGAAAGGCCAAGCATCGACGTCCACCCTAGTGCGGCTGATGCACAGGCTCTGACGGGGCCCTTGGGGCCAACCGATCAGCAGCAGGGATCTGAAGCCCCTAGCACATCTGGTGCCGGGGAGTCTACTTTTGATGACGCCATTGCGGAGATCTTGTGATGTAGGGTGGAACCCTAGATGACGATCTTTTCACACTTTAGGAGGGGGAAAAGGAGCAAATCCAAGAAGAACACAAGAAGAACACTCAAATGACACAATCCAAATCACACATGTACTAGATCCACATACACATAGTAGAGATACAAGATCCAAAGTCAACACAAGAGGATACACGGTAGCTAGTTCATCCCAATCCGTAGAGGAGTTGAGGTCTTGAATCCGGAGCGGATCTTTCCACATGGGTCTCATGGAGGTCTTGATCTCCATGGGAGAGGTATGGATGAGCAAAGCTCTATCTCAAAGAGCCAACTACTTTGCTAACCCTAATTCAGAGCTAGGAGACGAGTAGTTATAGTCCAAGGGGTAAGTGGAGGGATACATGGGTCGTTGCCCTTTCACAGCGCGCAGGCTGACCGGTTGTACCGGACTTGCGGGCGGTTGTACCGCTGGGGCTCAGGCACCGGTTCCTGGAGGTGTTCGCTGAAGGGAGGACCGGTTGTACCGCTTGGGGGACCGGTTGTACCGGGCTGGCTGGCGCTGGGGGAATAACCGGGCTGGTACCGGCCTTGCTCCGCTCGAATACAGAAGGTTGACTGGTACTTGGGCGGTAGTGGGGCGGTTAAACCGGTGGACCGGTTGTTGACCGGTAGTGGGGCGGTTGTACCGGTGTTCCTGGGCTGGGCACAGTCATTTCCAAGTCCTTGGTGTCCATCTTGCTCCATTCCTTCTCCTTGGCCGATTCCTTCGTACCTAAGTATGCAAAGTGTCTCCGTTTGAGGTAGTAGCCATGTCTCACTTGAGTCGAATGGAAGTTCACTAAGGAGAGATGTCACCTCGGTTTCGAGAGCTCTTGCACGTGCTCGTGTCATCGGTCCTCTTTGTACTTGCGGAGATGTAGGTGGGTCCATGGGGATGACCGTAGGATGTTCCGCATCATCTCCCCCCCCTTGGGAAAGATCCGTCCTCGGATCGGAATTCTCATCACCATGGAAGGGAGATAAATCCTTGACGTTGAAGATGTCGCTCACGTTGTACTTGTCACGAGGGATGTCGATCTTGTATGCATTGTCGTTGTAGCGTGCTATCACCTTGAATGGTCCATCGGCTTGAGGTAGTAGCTTGGACTTGCGCTCGTTGGGGAAGCGGTCTTTGCGAAGGTGTAGCCATACAAGATCACCGGGGTTGAACACCATGGGGTGCTTGTTGATGTTGACCTTGGTCGCGAGGCGGTGTACTTGGCGCTCGATCGTGTGCCTTGTATCTTCATGCATCTTCTTGAGGAAACTTGCGCGTGCACTCGCGTCCATGTCGGTTCGCTCTTGTAGCGGTAGCGGTAAGATGTCCAATGGGGACAAAGGGTTGAAACCGTAGACAACCTCGAAGGGTGACTTGCCGGTAGTAGAGTGTCTTGCTCGATTGTAGGCGAACTCGGCGATGGGTAAACATTCCTCCCACTCCCTTATGTTCTTCTTGATTAACATGCGGAGAAGTGTGGAAAGAGTCCGGTTCGTGACCTCCGTTTGGCCGTCGGTCTGAGGGTGATATGCCGATGAGAATAGGAGCTTGATTCCGAGCTTGGCGCATAGTGTCTTCCAAAAGTAGCTAAGGAACTTGACGTCTCGGTCCGACACGATCGTCTTTGGCACTCCATGCAAACGCAAGATTTCCCTACAAAAGAGATTTGCAACATGTGAAGCATCGTCTATCTTGTTGCAAGGAATGAAATGTGCCATCTTAGAGAAGCGGTCCACAACAACAAATACGGAATCTTTGCCGGTTTGAGTTCGAGGCAAACCAAGCACGAAATCCATGCTAATATCTTCCCATGGGTGATATGAAATAGGAAGTGGCATATATAAACCATGAGATTGAGCCAAGGAAGCGGCATGTAGAGCACCGGTTGGTGTAGCGTGAGACGTCTCGAAACATCTTGGGTCAAAAGTAGTTCTTGGAGAGCGTAGCGAATGTCTTGTCACGTCCAAAATGTCCCATGAGTCCTCCACCATGAGCTTTCTTGCAAAAGTAGCAAACGAAGAGAAGACTCGGGAATACAAAGTTTGTTAGCTCGCATAAGATAACCATCTTTCAGGTAATATTGCTCCCAAGTTTTATGAGGTAAACATTTGGCATAAGGAGTTGCAAATGACGAATCATGCTCATACAAGTCTTTAATGTGCTCAAAGCCAATAACATTCAACTCAAGTTTGGTAACCAACATGCACTTGCGGGAAAGAGCGTCCGCCACAACATTTTCCTTACCTTTGATATACTTGATAACATAAGGAAATGACTCAATGAACTCACTCCATTTAGCATGACGCTTATTCAATTTTGTTTGGCCCATAAGGTACTTAAGCGTTTCATCATCCGTATGGATGACAAATTCACGTGGACGGAGATAATGTTCCCACACATGCAAGACTCTCACTAAAGCATATAACTCTTTGTCAAAGATGGGGTAGTTAAGTTCCGCGCCAGAGAGCTTCTCACTAAAATATGCAATGGGTCGTTTCTCTTGCATTAACACACCACCAATGCCATTACCACTAGCGTCACAATGCACTTCAAAAGTTTTATCAAAGTTGGGTAATGCAAGCAATGGAGCATGTGTAAGCAAGGATTTAAGCTCATGAAATGCGGCATCTTGAGATGGACCCCAAACAAATGGTGCATTCTTCTTACTCAATGCGTGCAATGGTGATGCAATGGTGCTAAAATCCTTCACAAAGCGACGGTAAAAGCCGGCTAAGCCAAGGAAACTACGCACTTGAAGCAAATTGGTTGGTTGTGGCCAATTCTTAATAGCATCAATTTTAGTTTCATCAACATGAACTCCCTTAGATGAGACAACAAAACCCAAGAAGACAAGCTTATCAACACCAAAAGTGCATTTTTCCATGTTAGCATAAAGTCGCTCGTCTCTAAGAATTTGCAATACTTCTCTAAGGTGTTTGACATGATCTTCGAGAGTTCCACTAAACACAAGGATGTCATCAAAGTAAACCACAACACAAATGCCAATTAATTTGCGAAGAACATAGTGCATCACACGCATAAAAGTGCTAGGTGCTTGGGATAAACCCATAGGCATGACTAACCATTCATACAAGCCAAATTTGGTTTTGAAAGCTGTTTTCCATTCATCACCTTCTTGCATGCGAATTTGATAATAGCCACTTTTAAGATCAGTTTTAGAGAAAATTGTGGCTCCACTAAGTTCATCAAGCATGTCATCTAGGCGTGGAATGGGATGGCGATATCTAACGGCAATCGGAACACATGCGATAGGAACCATCTTTCTTAGGCACGAGAATGACCGGAACGGCACAAGGGCTCAAGCTTTCGCGTACATACCCATTCTCCATGAGATGTTGCACTTGCCTTTGGATTTCTTTGGTTTCTTCGGGGTTGACGCGGTATGCTGCCTTGTTTGGTAGTGGTGCGCCGGGGATGAGGTCTATGCGGTGTTCGATTCCGCGGAGTGGAGGAAGTCCGGGAGGTAGCTCATCGGGAAACACGTCCGTGAATTCCTGCAATAAATGAGACAATACCAAAGGAAGATGTTGTGAAGTATTAGTCCGCACCATTTCATCTTTGCACACAAGTACAAAGTGAAGAACACTTGATGGGCTCTCACTCACATCCCTCAAGTCTCTTTTGGTGCCTAAAAGTACTAGATCTCTTTTGTCACGCATCGTGGAGTCACTCATGTTTGGCTTGTGGCTCTCACTCTCTTTTTGGTGGGTCACTCGCTCACTTTTCTCTCCACGATGGGTAGATGCTTGCTTGTCCGCGATGACTTGACTTGGTGTCATTGGTCGAAGTATGAACTCCTTGCCCTTCATCTGGAAACTATATTGATTGGTCCGTCCATTGTGTGTGACGCCTCGGTCGAATTGCCACGGTCGTCCGAGTAGTAGATGGCATACGGACATAGGAACCACATCAAACTCCAATGTATCTTCGTAGGCGCCGATCTTGAAGGAGACGTGTACGGTGTGCTCCACTTGAATGGTGCCGGAGTCGCTAAGCCATTGGACCTTGTAGGGGCGAGGGTGCTTCTTCTTGACCAATTGGAGCTTGTAACATAACTCATCACTTGCCAAGTTGTGGCAACTTCCACCGTCGATGATGACCTTGACGGGACGTCCTTGAATTCCTGCTTTGGTATGGAAGATGTGGCAACGCTGGTCTTCATCTTGATGTTGTTGAAGTGTCAAGACCTTGGAGACAACAAGAGCGGGACTCGAATCATTGTCGCAAAACACTTGATCATCTTCTTCTTCATTCACTTGGCGGTGCATGGCCACTTGCTCGATGGCTGCCATTTCATCGTCGCTCATAGAATCGTAGGTGCCGTCGGCGTTCATGATCATCGTGCGTCTTGTTGAGCACTCGAAGGACTTGTGGCCTCGTCCTTTGCATGTAAAGTACTTGATGTCACTTGTTTTGTCGGTGGCATCCGAAGGAGTTGTTGATGACGAAGCTCTTGGCTTGGAGTTGCTTGTAGTAGGAGGAAGACGACTCGAAGATGTCGTTTGTTGCTTGGAGCTTGACTTGTCACCGGTACTTGGAGTAGATCGAGTCGTGGAAGGAGTTGTGGAAGTCGTTGAAGCTTGAGTGTATGAACCGTAGGTCTTGGAAGAGTACTTGGAGTACTTGTAGTCTTCTTGTACATGTCGCTCCGCTTTGGTTGCTTGGTGCACTAGCTCGAGGAGGTTGGAGTACGGTTGGAAATCCGCAATTTTCTTGATTGGATAGTTGAGGCCATTCAAGAAATGCGCCATTGTTTGTTCATCATCTTCCTTGACGTTGGCTCGTATCATTGCATTTTCCATCTCTTGGTAGTACGCTTCAACCGACTTGGTGCCTTGCTTGAGGAGTTGCAGTTTCTTGAAGAGGTCGCGGCTATAGTGTGTGGGCAGAAAACGAGCGCGCATGACATCCTTCATTTGATCCCAAGTTGTGATGGGTGGTTCGCCTCTCTCTTGGCGCCGTTCGATCACTTGCTCCCACCAAATGAGAACATAATCTTGGAACTCGAGAGATACCATGGCAATCTTCTTTGCCTCGTCGTAGTTGTGAAGACGGAATATCTTGTCAACCTTCAACGCCCATGAAAGGTATTCTTCGGGATTATTTCCACCGGAGAATTTAGGCATGGTGTACTTGAGCTTGCCGTAGCGCTCCTCATTGCGTTGGCGGCGGTTGCGATGACGCTCGAGCCGTGGAGGTTGATCTTCTAGCTCATCTTCGTCGTGTTCATCTTGATTGACTTGACGTGGTGGCCTTGGGATTCGTGCATGGTTCCGCATCTCTTGGCGCTCCTCAAGTCGTGCGGCTTCTTCTTGTTCGCGCATGCGGCGGTTGCGTTCGGTGACGTTGCGAGTTGATTCGCGTAGGGCACGTTGAGCTTCAAGCGCTTGCTCCTCACGACGTTGTCGTTCGTGGTGTAGGGCGTCGTCGTCTTGGTGCACTTGACGTTGGCGGTGTGGAACTTGATCTTGGTTCCCGTTGGCTTGTGCTTGTCGTTGTTGTTGTTCGCGCTCTCGAATGCGGTCTTGCAAACCATTGCCATGGAATGGGTTTCTTGAAGCTTGCCGGTCGTCATGTGCTTGAGGACGATGAGAGTGTGTTCGTGGAAGACTTGCATCCGAAGAAGTGTCCGAAGAGTGTCGACTCGAATGGCGCTGTCTTGATCTTGATGACGAGGAAGTGGAAGAATCACGGTTGAGCATCATGGTCCGGAACTCGTCCATTTGCGAAGATAGCTTGTCATCAAGGGTTTGTCGAAAGTCGGAGGCGAGTTGTTTGATGCGTTCGCCCAATGCTTCGCTCTCTTGATGTAATGCTCGTTGGACGCCAAAGAGGTGAGCCTTGTTGACGTAGTCGTTCGGTGCTTCTTCTTGTTCATCGAAGAGGGGGTTGATAGAAGTGCTCGGCCTATCCATGATTCTCAAACAAGTGTTAGTGGAAGAAAGAAACGAACTAGACCAATGTACCTTATCCAATGTTGAAGAAGGATCAATGATCACCCAATATGGTATTATGGAAATAGTGCAATTGGTACCGGATCGTGTCAATCTCACACCTACACAAGTAAAGCTTTTGGAGGAGTTTGGTTAGGATGGTGGCACAAAATTTCTGCAATTGTTAGCAAGATATCAATAATGTTGAAAAAGATTCACAAGTTCGCACGTGAAAACAAGTAGACCAATAGCATAAGGAGTACACGGAAACACACACACGGATAGAGAAATGAGGTCGTGCAACCAAGGAATGAGCTCAAAATGTGGAATCCACGGAAAACGCTCATGTTGCACAACACTAGAGAGACGCTAGCGCGATTGCTCAATAGGCGGATACGAACTTGTGCACAACCTATAAGAGGCAAAACGTAACACTTCCTATCTCACTTATGCTATGTATGTATGATTCCCGGTGAACTCGGTCACGATGATCCAATATGATCAAATATGATATGTAATGTGGCGATGCTATGGCTATTGCTTACAAGCTTGTTGTTACTCTTTTCTCTTTGCTTAAAAGCTACTCTTTCTTTCGATATTTTCCTTTGGCCACTTATGCGAAATGCTCTTACGATGATAGCAATGATGTATATGCGGGAACAAAATTTTGGCACAAGAGATGATATGAGTATGTATGCACGCGATGGTACCTATGCGGCTCGGTATCACTAAAGTGCACAAGTAGCGTTGCCGGCAATACTCAAATGGCTAGTCTCGTAGGAAAGCTACGCAAAAGATGGTCTCGGGGGTTCACAATGTAATGGCAAGGGAAAGAACAAGATGTCGTCGAGGTTACCATCCTTGCTTACGGTTGTGGTGTCACGATGGTGAGACGGTCGTTGTCGATGTCGAAGAAGGGGAGTGCACGGTCTTCAGTACGTTGGCGAAGATGCCGCTGCACCGTTGTGGAATATGCCCTTCTCATAGAAAGTGTCGATGTTGCGGAAATTGTCAGGTGTGGCGGTGGTAGGGCGGTGGTAGGGTGGTTGTACCGGTCGACCGGTAGTTGACCGGTAGTTGGGCTGTACAACCGGTAAACACGGGAAAAATTTCCAGATTTCAAATTTGGCGGAAGAACACGAGATGTAAGAGGAAAATTGGTGGGGAAAGGAAATTTTTTGGGGAATTTCGTGGTGGGGAAGGCTAGATCCACTTGAAACACAGCAAATCCATGGATCAAAATCAACAAAACATGATCAAACCAACAAATCACAAAATTTTTGGTATGGCTATTTTTGTGGGGAATTTTTGAAATTGGGCAAAAACAACAAAATTGGGGCTAGAAAGTGGAGGGGAAGATCTCCAAAGTGTGAATCAACGTGGCTCTGATCCAAGATGATGTAGGGTGGAACCCTAGATGACGATCTTTTCACACTTTAGGAGGGGGAAAAGGAGCAAATCCAAGAAGAACACAAGAAGAACACTCAAATGACACAATCCAAATCACACATGCACTAGATCCACATACACATAGTAGAGATACAAGATCCAAAGTCAACACAAGAGGATACACGGTAGCTAGTTCATCCCAATCCGTAGAGGAGTTGAGGTCTTGAATCCGGAGCGGATCTTCTCACATGGGTCTCATGGAGGTCTTGATCTCCATGGGAGAGGTATGGATGAGCAAAGCTCTATCTCAAAGAGCCAACTACTTTGCTAACCCTAATTCGGAGCTAGGAGACGAGTAGTTATAGTCCAAGGGGTAACTGGAGGGATACATGGGTCGTTGCCCTTTCACAGCGCGCAGGCTGACCGGTTGTACCGGACTTGCGGGCGGTTGTACCGCTGGGGCTCAGGCACCGGTTCCTGGTGGTGTTCGCTGAAGGGAGGACCGGTTGTACCGCTTGGGGGACCGGTTGTACCGGGCTGGCTGTCGCTGGGGGAATAACCGGGCTGGTACCGGCCTTGCTCCGCTCGAATACAGAAGGTTGTCCGGTATTTGGCTGGTAGTGGAGCGGTTAAACCGGTGGACCGGTTGTTGACCGGTAGTGGGGCGGTTGTACCGGTGTTCCTGGGCTGGGCACAGTCATTTCCAAGTCCTTGGTGTCCATCTTGCTCCATTCCTTCTCCTTGGCCGATTCCTTTGTACCTAAGTATGCAAAGTGTCTCCGTTTGAGGTAGTAGCCATGTCTTACTCGAGTCGAATGGAAGTTCACTAAGGAGAGATGTCACCTCGGTTTCGAGAGCTCTTGCACGTGCTCGTGTCATCGGTCCTCTTGGTACTTGGGGAGACGTAGGTGGGTCCATGGGGATGACCGTAGGATGCTCCGCATCATCTTGGCACCCTTCTCCAGCGGTATCGTAGTCCCAGACGGCTCCAATGATGGCGCCGCGGACCTTGCATTGTTGACGGCGATGGCGAACGGCTTCAAGGATGTGCAAGACCGCTACGGCAAGCGTTGGGACATACTGCACACACAGCAGCAAGCCGTGGAGCTGGCTGAATGTAAGCTGAAGGAGAAGACGGAAGAGATCCGCCAATGGTATAATAGCAAATTCCATATCATCCAGAGGCAGGAAAAGAAGCTTGATGTTGCCAAGGAAGAGGCAGCGACCCTGGACGGTAAGTTGACGGAGAGCGAAGCGCAGCTCGTCGTCAAAGAAAAAGACCTTGCTGCCCGAGAAGATCCACTTGCCGCCAAGCTACACGGCAAGGACGAGGAGATCCAGACTCTGCTTGTGCAGCGGACCCAAGAGCTAGAGGAGGGCCACAAACAGGCCATCGATACTCAAGCTCAGGCTCACGCCGCCAAGCTCTTGGAAGCCGTCAAGGCCGCAGAGGTCACGGAGGCCGCTAGGGTAGAGTTGGAGTCCAGGGTGCCGAAGCTGGAGGAGGACCTCGCCGCCAAAACCCAAGAGCTCTCGACCGCCAACAACTCCATTGCTGACCTCAAGTCAAAGCTCCGGACCCTGGAGAAGGATCTGGAGGTTGGCCGGAAAAGGAGAGGGAGCTGCTAGTAAACTGGGAGAAGGAGAAAGCTGCGCATGTCGATGCTGCAAATTCCTTCGACGGGCACAAGAAAGCCCTGGATCTATTGACTGATCGCCTCGTCGATGTTGCCGAGCGCCTTGCTGCTCAGGTGACCATCATGGACAAGGAGAGCCATAGCTTCACCATCGGCGAGCATGACTCTACCAGTGCCAGCCTCACCCTCTTCTTTGAAGGACTCCTCGAGATATTGAAGAAGCATCATGAACAGAGGTCCGCCCACTTTGCCAGTGAGTCTCACAAATTCTGCAGTGACGTCGTCTCCAAGATGCTCGTCAAGATTATCTACCCGAACCCTGGGATTGACGTCTCCAAGGCCTTCAAAAGCTTGCCGCCGGGGACGGACACCACAGATGCCGAAGAAGCCGTCGCTCCCCTGATCAGCAAGATTCATCAAGTCCCGGGGACTGAGGGTGATCGCAAGGATTAGCCCCCTTCGCTGTTTCTTGTTGCAAGTGTAGTTCATGCAAAAGAAAGATTATCTTAAATTAGAACTGCACTTGGCCTTGATGTACTATAACTTGTGTTTTGGATGGATGTATGCATGCTATATCTCTTGTCTTATTTTCTCTTTGCATGATTTTTGTACCCTACGCTTGCCGGAAACTTGCCGATGCGCACACTCTTGCCGCGAGCGCTTAAGGAACAGATCCTTAGCAGCCTGCCGAGAGTGCCACTGCCGGCAAGGATACACTTGGCGATCACAACGTAACCACTTAAGTTGTTGAGCGGACTCGAAACAAAGTAAGGCCGTAGCTGATCACGACAAGGTTCCTTAGCGTGCAGGTTTCTCATATAAAGGCCAAAATTGTTCAAGGAGAACTTGCAACTACAACAAAGAATTTACTTTAAGGTTTTGCAACTTAGCTTTTTATTTGCTGTGCTTCTTGCCGTAGGACGATATCTTGAACGTCATTTGGTATCCATACCATCATTACCCCCGGGAAACTTGCATGTGAGGAACCCTTCTGTCCTTTCAGAAAAAGAAAGAAGAGAAAAGAGAAGGCCGGAACTTGACGGTTCGTTAATCATCCTATGCAAGGGAAAAATGTAACACAAGGCTGCCTGCAACACATAAACAAATACGTACTTGGACAAAGAATTGTGAAACACTTATCTTTATTTATGTGCACGGGATCTGCGCCCGGCTCTGTACAAAGGTTTACATGCCCTTCCAGCAAACTTGTACAAAAGAGGTGGCCAGGCAGCCCGGCAACCGCGCCTCACGGGTAAAACTTGCAAAGATGCTCAATATTCCATGAGTTGAGCACCGGAGTGCCATCTTCGGTCTCTTGGCGGACTGTGCCGGGCCTAGTGACTCGTACCACTCGGTAAGGGCCTTCCCACTTTGGCGTCAACTTGTTTAGACCCTTCGTGGACTGAATCCGACGAAGAACAAGGTCGCCTTCCTCAAGATTCCTGGCGTTCACTTTGCGGCTATGGTAGCGGCACAAAGCTTGCTGGTACCGTGCAGCACGGACAGCAGCCCGGAAACGATTTTCCTCAACGAGCGTGGCATCATCTTGCCGCAGCTCATCTTGATCCTCCTCATCGAAGGCCAAGACTCGACGTGACCCGTATTTGAGCTCTGAGGGGAGCACCGCTTCTGCACCATAAACAAGGGAGAAGGGTGTCTGGCCAGTGGCTCGACTTGTCATCATTCTGATCGACCAAAGAACCGCCAGCAACTCATCCACCTAGTGCCTTCAACACTTGTACAGCCGGTCAAAAGTTCTGGTCTTGAGACCACGCATCACTTCTGCACTTGCCCTCTCTAATTGCCCATAGCTCCTTGGGTGAGCAACAGACGTGTAGCAAATCTTATTTCGAAGCTCTTGGCAATATGCTATGAAGGCGCGGCTCGTGAATTGGGAGCCGTTGTCAGTGATGATCCTGTTGGGGACACCAAAACGAGCAACCAATTCTTTTGAGGAACTTGATGGCTGACTGTGCCGTCACCTTCCTCACTGGCTCCACCTCAGGCCACTTTGTAAACTTGTCGATTGCAATGTATAGGAATTCAAAGTCCCCGGTAGCATGGGGGAAGGGGCCGACGATGTCGAGCCCCCAGACCTTGAAAGGCCAGGAGAGAGGGATGGATTGGAGGGCTTGAGCTAGCTGGTGAATGTCCTTGGAGTGGAACTGGCATGCTTCGCATCTGATGACCACCGCCAAGGCGTCTTGAAGGGCTGGTGGCCAGTAGAATCCTTGACGGAACGCCTTGCCGACAAGCGCACGCAACCCAATATGAGAGCCACACATCTCTTCATGCATCTCTTCCAACAGCCTTTGTCCATCTTCCCGGCAGATGCACTTCAATTTCACCCCATTTGGCCTCTTTCTGTACAGAATGTTGTCAACAAACTTGTGCATCCTTGATTGACGAGCTACTCTTTCTGCGTCCTCTTTCTTGTCTGGAAGATCTCCTGTCTGAAGGAACTAGACAATCGGCTGCACCCATGCCAGAGCTTGTGGCTCGATGACAAGGACTAAATGCATTTCTTCCTCCGCGGGAGCGCTTGCTTCGACGGCAGGGATCTGGCTTGCCGGAAACTGCGACTCACCAGCCAAGGGTATCTCGTTGGCAGTATTCACTTTCTTGGCAGCTGCTGGCAGCTCTGCCGGAAAGTAACCACCAACATCTTGCTTTCTCTTCTTCGCCACCCTTGATGGTGTAACGGATGGCTGAGTCAGATGGAGCACAAAAGTTCCTGGTTCCACGGTCATCTTTTGAGCAGCAAGCTTTGACAGGTCGTCGGCAATCCAATTTTGGGCACGGGGAACGTGCTCTGCTTGTAGACTGTCAAAGTGCTCTTCCAACTTTCTCACCTCATCGAGATACGCCTCCATCAAAGGGCTCTGGTAATCCTTGTTGACCTGCCTCACCACTAGCTGCGAGTCGCTTCTGATAATCAGCTTCCGAATACCAAGGTCGATTGCAATGCGCAGACCGACAAGCAATCCTTCGTACTCAGCAGTGTTGTTGGTGGCCTGCTCCCGGGGAAAGTGCATCTGGAGCACGTACTTTGATGTGCTCTCTGGTGGGTGCTCTAAGCAGCACGCCGGCACCGGCGCCTTTCAGCGTGAAAGCACCATCAAAGTACATGATCCAATCGTCAACAGTTTCCTTGCCGGGGAGCGAGGTCTCTGGAACTTCTTCGTCTGGCGTTGGGGTCCATTCTGCAATGAATTCCGCCAAGGCTCTGCTCTGAATCGTTGAGGTACTCTCAAACTTCAAATCAAAGCTTGACAACTCCAATGCCCACTCCACAATTCTGCCGGTTGCTTCTGGATTTCTCAAGAGGCGTTGCAATGGAAAGCGAGTGACGACGGTGACTGGGTGTGCTTGAAAATAATGGCGTAGCTTCCATGAACCCATGAGAAGGCCAAAGAGCAGCTTCTGCACACCAGAGTACCTTGACCTAGCCCCTTGCAGGAGGGAGCTGACAAAGTAGACCGGGCGCTGCACCATCTTCCCCTTCACAACTTGCTGATCTGGCTGGCTGGCTTGTACAATCTCTGGCTTGTCCGCACCTGACCTTGCCGGAGAAGATTCTGGCTGGTCGGGTCGTGGCTCTGCGGCTGCTACCTCCTCCTCATCTGCCTCTCTTTCAGCCACAAGTGTAGCACTAACCACTTGATTCATTGCCGCTAAGTATAGCATCAACATCTCTTGCGGCCAAGGCGCAACAAGGACTGGCGGAGAAGACAAGTACTCCTTCAAATCTTAGAGCGCGGCCTCCGCTTCCGGAGTCCAGTTCACTGGACCTGCCTTTTTCAATATCTTGAAAAACGGTAAGGCGCGCTCTGCCGATTTGGAGATGAACCTGCTGAGGGCGGCAACGTAGCCGGCAAGACACCTGACATCCTTGACGCGTCTCGGTGCTTCCATCTGCTCAATTGCTTTGATCTTGTTGGGGTTGGCTTCAATCCCTCTCTGAGACACAAAGAACCCAAGAAGCTTGCCGGACGGGACACCGAACACACACTTCTCGGGGTTGAGCTTCAAGTTGAGCTTGCGCAAGTTCGCAAACGTTTCTTCCAAATCCTGAATCAGGGTTGACTTGTCTCTGGCAATGGTTGTAGGCTTCCACATTTCTGTGCAGCTGTGGCTCAAAACTGATTTGAACAGCTCTGGCAAAGGTTGCCCCGACACTTGTCAATCCGAAAGGCATATGCAAAAAGCAGTATGTGCCACGTGGAGTGATGAATGCGGTTTTCTCCTCATCTTCCTTGGCCATAAAGATCTGATGATAACCAGAATAGGCGTCAAGGAAAGAGAGTAAATCACAGCCGGTAGTGGAGTCTACAATCTGGTCGATGCGCGGCAAAGGCAAAGAGTCCTTTGGACAGGCTTTATTTATATCCATGAAGTCTATACAAAGCCTCCACTTCCCACTCGCCTTGTGCACTACAACTGGATTGGCTAACCGCGTAGGGTGTAGCACTCCTCTGACTAGACCTGCTGCTTCCAGCTTCTTGATTTCTTCGGCAATGAATTCTTGCCGCTCCAAGGCTTGCTTCCTGACCTTCTGCTTGACGGGTCTCGCATGAGGGCAGACGGCAAGGTGGCGCTTAATTACCTCCCTAGGAACACCGGGGATGTTAGATGCTTGCCAAGCAAACACATCGACATTCGCCCGTAGGAAGGCAACGAGCTCGCTTTCCTATTTGTCACCGAGAGTAGCACTTACCAAAAAAGTGCCACTCGTCCCATCCTCTCTCGCAGAAACTTGCTTGGTCGCCGGTGCAGAGGCTTGGACTTCTTGCTCTTGCCGGTAGAGCTCTCTGGTATGTCCTCGATGGGTGTGCTGCACTCTAAAGTGCGCTTCCCAGAGTCCGTACCAGATGTCTTGCCGGACTTCTTCTTCTTCTTTCCTCCCCCGGGAAATTTGCTGGCAGGAGCAGGTGCCTTATTGGCAGATGCTGCCACTGCCTCCCGATAGAGCTTGTCGGCGCAAATGATTACGTCCTTGTGGTTCGACTTGATGATGAGGACCCCCATCGGCCCTGGCATCTTGATGACATTGTAGGCGAAGTGCGACGAGGCCATGAACTTGGCCAGTGCCGGACGGCCCAGAATGCCATTGTAGGGTAGGGGCATCTTGACGACGTCAAATACGATCTTCTCCGTTCGGTAGTTGAGATCGCTGCCGAATGTGACCGGCAACGTGATCTGGCCCTTTGGCTTGTTCCTTCCTGGACTGATCCCTTGGAACGTGCCTGTCGGGCCCATGGAACCCAGGGTATCCAGGCCCGTCTGCCTTTGGCCCAGGGCGCAAGCCTGGCGTGGGCGCAGCAGGCCATCATCATCAAGCATCTCACCAAGACCCCTCATGAGGCCTTGGCCTCCTGAGGCCCCTCCTCAGGGAGCGGCGAACAAGACTCAGCATCTTCACCAGCAGCCTCGTGAGGCCCTCTCGTGAGGCGGCCTCCCGAGGCTCCCTCCCGGAGGCGCTCCAGACAAGGGCTGTTCGGCTCGGCCGCGCGGTCCCGTGCCCATCACATGGGTGACGCGCGCGGCGACGAGCGGCGACAGAGGCCGCGCCAGCAGGCACGGATGAAGAGGGTTTCCCCTTTTGTGTTAAGGAAGCAAGGCCAGCAGTCCACTTCCCAAAGCAACCCCAAAGGTTGCCCGATCGGCGAAAGAAGACCAAGACGTCAGGCGCGCGGGGCGGAGGTCATCACAGAGCCCACCGGCGCGTCATGGATCATTGTTTTGCAGGCGAAGACCGCCTTTAGTCAGGATAGCCTGAGCGCCTGGACCCCTTCAAAACCCGCCAAGTGTGGCAACCCTTCCCGCCTAAGTTTTGAGGGGGAAGAGGACCAAGGCAGGTATAAAGGGACAGTGCTGCCATCGTGGTAGAGAGATCCGATTCGGTCGACTCCTTCTTCTCCTACCTTGTACGCGAGAACACTCCCTTGCTCACTACAATCGAAACCAAGCAGGAGTAGGGTTTTACACCGCAAGGTGGCCCGAACCTGGGTAAACCGCTGAGTCCACGGTCCGCTCCTCGCTAGCGCGCTCCCGCCGTAGCTTCGTCGTAGCTTAGCCGTGGTAGGGGACGAAGAGGTAGGAACAAGCTCACCCCAGTGTTCGAACCTTTGGGTCCCTGGAGCCCTACTTCCGACATTTGGCGCGCCAGGTAGGGGTGCGCTACTGTTCTTCCGCTCCGCCCTCTGTTCCACCAGATTCATGGCCGACGCACGCCGCGAGCGCGCCGAGCACAGGGCTGGCCGCGTGGCTCAAACGGAGTTGGTGGCCCGTGGCAACCGCCGCCGCCCTGTCGAGGCTGCTGCTGCCACCGACCCCGCTGCCCGCGAGCAGCAAGACTCCTCCCTACACCCCTCCGTGCAGGCGAACGGCCACACCACCACGGCCTCTTCCTCTCTCGCCTACCGTGGGACGCCGAACTGTAACACCCCGGTTTTTGGACCTTTCTTTTTCTTTTGGTTTTATTTGGTTTTTGCTCTGGTTTTCTTTTTGCAGCAGTTCTATGGACTTGAAACCTGGGAGATCATCATTTCTTCTTCTCCCAAGTAGTATTACATCCTTGCATCTTTCCCAAGATCATGGCCTCTCTATACTAGCCCAACTCCAAAATTCTTTTCTTAGGGAATATTCCTTTTCTTATTAAAGGAATAACCCTATTTGACCTAGGTTGTGAAGCAATCTATATTTCTGTTATTCCAAAAATTCCCAAATAATTCTCATAAATTCTTTGGAGCATATATTCCTCAAATATGTCCAAACTCTTCCTTGCCTAGTTCAAAAATAATTCAGGAATATCCCTTTCCCAATCTGCCCAGTTTGGCACATTATGAAGGAAGTGATATTTAAACTTTCTTGTTTGCTCTGAAAATTTTTGGGCATTCTTTCCTATCCAAATCATTACCACATGACAAAATTCAGCTCCATTTTCCTAGTGAATCTTCCTCAGCAAATTCCCAAAGTTTCTGTCCAGAGAGAAGCTTTGTGAAGGAAGTACTAGCCAGGAGTACCCATTTGAGCTGAAATTTTGCCAGGTTATTCATATGCTCAAATGATTCCCCTCCACCAAATTTTGGCTCCATCCAACTATCTATGTGAGCACATCTTCCAATCTTTGGTTCTGGTCAAATTTTCAGTGTATGAAGCAACTACATTTTATATTGCTTCAAAAATTCTGAAATTAATCCAGGACCTAAATACCCCTATATCCTTTGAGGATGCCAAATTTCACATTAGGTTGCCAAGCCATTTGCTCTGCAATATTCTCCAAAGATTCTGTGCAGAGAGGACCTTTGTGAAGGAAGTACCATCTAGGTATTTCCAAATGGCATGAAATTTTGCCAGTACCTATAGGGTCCTAAATCACAGCTCTCTACCAAATTTCAGCTCAGTCCCACACTCCATGTGAGTGCATCTTTCTGATCCAGTTTCTGTGCTGTTTTGGGCAGTTGTACAGCAACTATCTCCAAACCTAGTCTAAACCATCTCAAAATTCACAGGACTGTATTCCTTCCTACCCTAAACCCTTGAGACATCCCCTCTAGTCCATTGGTCAAGTAACTTGATCACAACTTCTAACCCAAGTTGACTACAGAAACTTTCATCTGATGCATCCCATCTGCCCACAGTCACTTTGATCGATCCATCTCATCAGGGAGGCTGTAGGATGGGTGGCCAACACTGTTGACATTGTTTACCAGGCCTACGTGCCCTCTCCGTGGCCATGCACGCGGTGACCGCACTATGGGCACGCGGGCGCACGTGCTCTGCGTGCAGCGAGCTCGCTCTGGGTGTCGCCGAGCTGCGGGCTTCTTCTTCTCGGCCGCGTTCTCGCGTTCGCTGGCGCCGCACTCCCTCTACGGAGTCCCCCTGACCGCCTAGCCCCGTCCCCCCTCCTGCTTTCCCTCTCATCGCCCCACGGCGGCACTGTCATCGCCGCACACGCGCAGACAGTGCGCTAGTGGCCGACCGCGCGTGCTCCTGCCATCCCGCGTCCGCTTTCTGCCATCCCGCGTCGCTGGCCCGCCTCTCAACCTCTCTCCCGTCGCCGCCCAAGCTCACACGCGTGTCTGGCCCCCTCGCCGGAGCTCACCCATCTGGTCGCGGCGGCATCTAGACTGGCATTTCTCCCCCGCCTATATAAGCCTTCCCCGGCCGCAGTTCTCCTCACCACTCCACCTCCTCCTCACCTAATCGACCATCCGAGCCGGAGCCCTCTTCTTCCTCCTCTCCGGCCAAACCTCCGCCATTCGGCCATCTCCTCCTCGAGCTCATTTCGAGCCACCCCAGCCCCAGCTGAGTCCACAATCCAGCTCTCTTCGTCTCTCTAGTCCTCCCCAACTCCTTTCCCCAAGCCATTGGCCGCCGGAATCGCCGAGTTCGCCGACGCCCGAAGCCCACCGCCGCCGGAGACGAAGGGTGCGACGCCGTCCGGCCACCATTCGAGGAGCCACAGGTACAGGCGGGTGCGCCGTCGAGTGCCCGTTCCATCCCCACCCTCGCCCAGCTCCGCAGTCGGCTCTACGCCGGCGAACGGCCGCCGGTGAGCCGCCTTCTCTCTGTTCCCTCCTCTCTCTCTTTAAATCTGATAGCCCGGCCCCACTCGTCAGCCATGATGATGCTTGGATTTCTAGGACTAATGGTTTGCAGATTCAGGGTGACATATTCATGGTCTTATTGTTTATTATGTTATTGGAGTTCATACTAATGATATGGGTACTGTATGCTTTGGATTTTGGATAGATATTGTCAAGTTTTGTATCACAGGGTGATATGTAACATTGGAGTAACAGTTTTATCACAAACTTATCTTGGGGACAACTTCCGTCATTCCGTTGGTCAGGTGCCACCGAATCGAACTCACTAGTGCAGCCACACTTGCCTGGATGGGGAGGCCCTAATTTGGTCTATTGTCATGCCTCTCGCTAGTACCTCCAACTAGGGAAGGTTATGTGCTCGCGCTGCCCTGGCCCGGTAGGCGGTCATAACCTTGTGTGCCCGAGTTGTGTTGTACCCGGGTGTCCCCGTTTGGGACGAGATTGTTTATGTTTGGCCACGACGGTGGCAGCCACAGAGGTGGCGGATGTCACGAGATGACATCTGGGCCACCCAGGACATAGCCCAAAGGGGAGTTTGTCGGGAGTGGCCGGGAGAGTGTCATGCAATAGATTGGTTTTGTCGGGACGTCGTTGGTCCACCCGAATGGGAGCACGAGGCCATGAGTTCCGTAGTGTGGGTATAGTGTACTAACCTCTGCAGAGTGTATAAACTATCGATAGCCGCGTCCTCGGTCATGGACACAGTTCGTTGTAGGTCACACCATTCGATCAACACTCACAATGACGGAATGACTTATATTATGGCTTATAGTTGTATGTGGACAAGTATCAGTTTGGCAGGAAGTTGTTGATGACATCGAGATGATCTTGAGGATGATCATCGGATTGTGATGTGATCACGCGGTGATCACGAAGATTTATTTGATCACGAGGTGATCGAGATGGTATCTTGCTTGGCCAGAAAGCCAAGGGTGAGATGGTCCCTGTGACCCAAGATGTTGGTTCTGTAGCAATTCTAGCAAGTATCTTATCTGGTTTAATATTTGCTTTCTCACCATGGTAGTTGATAACAACTTAACCTGTTATTCCTATGCTATTGTCTTGCTTTGATGTTCTTGGTTGTTGTGAGCTTGCGAGTACATTCAAAGTACTCACTTGGCGTGTCATGCCAGATTGCAGGTGATGCCGTGATTGATTGCTTGTCGAGGATTCCGATCGTGCGAGCTAGACCGTGTCCCAGCCAGAGTCCCTGCGGAGTGGAGTTCACCACCGTCGTCGTCGTTCCGCTGCTACGAGTTGTTCCGCTGCGAGCATAGAGCTACCTTAGCAGGCGTACTATCGTCGTGCCGTTGTAATCTTTGTATAGTAGACCCTTGTACATTATCATTTGTAATAAAAGCTGATTTCTTCTATGCCAAGCAGTGCCGTATTCCAGAAGAGATTTCTGGGCTGGAATACGGGGCGTTCCGGTCCCTCTGAGCCGGGGTGCCACACGAACGCGCAGGCCACGCTACTCATGGCGCGCGAGCAGCTCCGCTACCGTCCAGCTGACGCCGGCTACGACGCCTAGCTTGGCCGCATCACCGAGCTCGTCAACGCCGCCGGGGACGCCACGGCGCCTTCCCACTCACTTCGCCCTCCGCCGTCCCGCGCTGGGGACCTAGCGCACGTGATGCGGAGCATCCTACGGACATCACCATGTCAAGAGTCCGTTTGGCAAGTGACACGTGCCGCATCTACGTCACATACATAAAGGTGAATCATCTCCTTTACACGTGTTCACTTGACCCCTTCGAGGATGGTATACTACCTGACACTCCTCTCGTGTGCATGCATAGGTATTGCTGGAACTTCACGGAGGACAAGGAGGAGTGCAAGCGCAAGGGAACAACTACACCATCCAAGAGGGAAGCCTGGAAGCGGAGAAGGAACCGTCAAGAAGAAGGCGAGCTTCCACGTGCATCGACGGATGTCCACGAGAAGGCGACGAGACGTGAAGCTTCTGGACACCCCGTGCGCACGGGCCATTAGACCCCGTGCACACGGGACCCCGTGCCCACGGTACAGACCCGTGCGCACGGGCTAAGTCGCCAGCTCTCTGGATACCCCGTGCGCACGGGCTCCACTTACCCCGTGCGCACGGGGCCTCCTGTGTGTTGCTGTTGGGCTTTGCCCATGTAATCCCTATTACGCCCCTGCTTACCCCTTCATTGCCTAGGACTATATATACTCCTCCTCCACCTCATTTGTGGGATAGCTAAGATTAGATCTAGACATTAGAGCTTAGCTCATGTATCTCCCCTTATGGGAATCCTCTTGAGAGAGGCACACTCCATTGGAGTTCAAGACCTCCATTGGAGAAGATCCTTAGGGATATCAAGACCCCCTTGTGGGAAGGATCTATCTAGATCATCAAGACCTCATCTCCTCTTGGATTTGGGATGAACTTTACCATGTATCTTTTCCTTTGTTGTTCTTGTACCTTGTGGATCTTATGTGTTGCTAGTCTAGTGGATGTGTGATTGGACTTGTTCTTGAGTATTTCTCTTGTGTTTTCCCCTCGTATTCTTCGTGCTCTACGTGTTCCTCTTCGTAGCCACCTCCAATTCGTGAATATCGGGACAAATCGGGGCACTATGGCCCGTGCCCTACAACATCTTGGTATCATGAGCCACGTTGACACGAATTTGGAGCCCTACCCCCCATGTTCTAGCCTTTAGTTCAATTTTTTCTTGCCAATTTCGAAAATTCCCCACAAAAAGAGCCATACCAAATTTTTTGTGATTTGTTGTTCCTAGTGCGTTTTTGTTGATTTTGATCCGTGGATCTGGTGTTTAGCAAGTAGATCCATCTCCTATTGCATCCCCATAGCCCAATTTTTCTTTTCCCCCTTCGAATTTGGAGTTGAAATCGCAATTTTTCCGCCACCCCCGTGCCCACGGGCCCCCGATACGTCTCTGGACACCCCGTGCCCACGGCCCATGTACCGTGCGCACGGGACCCCGTGTCCACGGGCCTTAGACCCCGTGCGCACAGCCCTCCCAGGATCAGCCGCCACTGCTTCACTGTTTCGCCCATATCTCCCACTTCCTAACTCCGATTTGGGTGTTCTTTGGCTCGTTGAAAAGCTAGCGACGTGACGGAGCTGCTCATCTTGGTTTTACCACCATTTGACTCCATCAAATTTTGTGCATTTTTGCATCTTTGCATAGGTCCTCTGCCATAACTTCCGCACCACCACCATAAACTTCCGCAACCTAACCCATTTTGGTTTCCATTGCATTTGTGGTTGTTTGAGTTGTGATTTGAGTCTTCTAAGGTGTTTTGGCTACTTAGGGACGGTTACATCTTCATCACCACCGACGACTTGTATCGTTACATCAACTACATCCACCACGACATTTCGCATCGACGACGACCATCCATCCTTTGAGACCATCTTCAACTGGAAGCAAGGCCGGTTACCCCCGACTTCGTGAAAGGTTAAGTGTGACGAAGGTATCCATTCCGTCATAAACTTTTCCTTCCTTGCCATTACATCTTGATAGCCCCACCATCTTTGCGAATACCTTCATACCTATTGAGACTAGCTATCCGAGTATTGTCGGGCTTCGCGAAAACTTGAGCACCATAGTGATACGATATCATATTGTTGCATCATTTGATATATATTGCTCCCGTGCATATCTTGCGATACTTATCTCATGTGTTTGGTTGAGGCTCATTAAGCATAGTGGAAAGGAAGAGAAGATAAAAAAAAGCTTTTAAGCAAGAAAAGGAAAGATCAAAAGCTTATAAGCAAAAGAGTGTTGAGCATGAAAAGAGATACTTGTGCATGAGGATACATGGAATATTAAACGTTTTGCTTGCATACATATAGGTTGGTGCCAAGTGGTGAATCGTGCCCAAACGTGCAATCAAGCTAGCGTCTCTCCTTGTGTTTGTGCAACACGAGCTTAGTCTTCGTTAGGCAATTTTGTATTGCTCATCCCTATAGTTGCACGAGCCCCATTATCCCACCGTGTGTGTTTCTTTATTGCCCTCCTCTATATATTTGTGATCACTTCCTTTGCATTTTGAGTCCTTTGGCTTGATTTCAACATTTACATATCTTGGACTTCAATTTGCATGAATTTGTGCCACTTGTCCTAACCAAGCCACTCGATAAGCTTTACCTTGTAGGTGTGAGTGAACAAGTCCGGTACCAATTCCACTATTCTTTCATTTCACATTGAGTGAAACGGGATACATTCTCAACTTTGGGAAAAGGTAGCTTGGTATTGTTTATCTCATTTCCTACTCACCTTTGCTCGAGTCTTGTGATGGATAGGCGAAGCACATCATCTCCAGTCTACAACCACGACGACGAGTTCGATGCCATGAAGAACTTCATCAACGGCAAGATGGACAAGTACATGGAGGAGCTCAAGGCCCTCATCAACACCGACACGAGGTCTTCATCATCTTCGAGAAGACGCTCAAGTGCAAAGACTTCCGAGCTACCATCTTCGGCAAGGACACACCGGCATCGACAACGACAAGACCATCAAGCTCCAGGCCATCAAGAGCAACCTACCGGACGTGAGCTGGCTTCTCTGCCACCCCCGTGCACACGGGCCTGCGATCCCCGTGCACACAGGACCCCGTGCACACGACCTCCTGCACCCCCGTGCGCACGGGCCATACAGAACAGCGACAGCGACCCCAAGACTGCGACTTCATCAGCTACATTGGCATCTTCGCCAAGTGACTTCAAGGCATCTTCGCCTTCGGATGTACGTCATCTTCGCCTACTCCACGAGATCAAGTCCACTACTTCCACGGGCTACTTCGACTTCATCAACAACTACAAGTCCACTCGACCCCAAGCACACTTCGCGACGAACACGCTCCAAGACGGCGAGCATGAGGCTAGTACCACCGAGTTGTCCAAGTCCGACGAGCTCCAAGACAACGCTCCAAAGTTCGACTTCACCGCCATACCTCTTTGTGGCATTGACGATGCCGAGTCTACCATGACTCTTTTTGAAGACGGCGTGGCGACGACTACGACTACGGAGCAACTCAAGGTTCAAGATTTGGAGGCGAGCGACAAGGTGGCGAGCAAGGATGATGCTCCCATCTTTGGAGGCGAGAGTGATGATGTGCCATCTTCGGCCTTCATCCATGATGACGGTGACGAGATGATCGAGCATGGGATGTTCCCTTCGGTCATGGAGGCGAGTGATGATGTGCCATCTTCGGCCTTCATCCACGGCGACGACGAGACGGTTGAGCATGGGATTTTCCCTTCGACCAAGGAGGCATATGATGATGAGTTGAGAGACTTATGCCACCATATTGAGAGTGAGAGTGACTTCACCACTAGCCCCATATATGATGAGATGACCCAATTCCCATGTGAGGAGAGCCACCACCACCACACTTGAGTGATTTGAGTGACTCCACCATATGTGACATTGAGTGCACCTATTTTGAGGGAGTGAGTGAGCCACCACATAGAGAGAGTGAGGTAGTTGATAGGGCATGTGAGGCCATTTCGATTTCTAACGACTTACCCTCTACCTCTATTGTGTCTTCTCATTTGGTGCTAGGTCCCATATATGACGACGCCCCGATCTTTGACGACTTTGTCCTTCCCTTGGACAAGACGATGGCCATGGTGGACTATGATACACCCCCCACATGGTTCCATCACCATGATGATGACCACACGTTGGTCCTTGCCACCTCACCTACACCACATGAGTGGAATGAGAAAGGTAACATAGGTGAAGGTGATGCTCTTGTTCCACTAGTGGACATTCTTGACCTTAATTGCTTGCATGATGTAGATCCTCCTATTGACATGCTTGATGCTAGTATGATTTCCACATGCGATGATTTACCCATTTATGATGAGTATGATGATTGCCATGTTGAGTCTATTGGTTGTGATGCCATGTTGCATAGGATATCTTGTGATAATTCTCTTGGTCACATCATGTTTGCAACCCCTCTTGAGTTGTCATATGCTATGAATGAGATCTCCCATATGTCATATTTGCAATCTCATCGTAGTGACTATGCATATGCCATTAAAATAAACCCAATTTGCACATATGGCATAGATGACAAGCCCATGGTTATTGGCATTTGTTTTTCTTGTGATGATATTGATATGCTTACTTTGCATCATTTCTCTCATATGCCATGCCATGCCATGCCCACCTAGCTTTGAACATGCATTGTTTGCCATGTTGTCAATTTTCTCCATATTATGTGTCCGCTATTGCTCATGAGGCGACCCCCATAGTTTCCTCATACATGTTAGGAGATTTTGACCCATCCTATGAATTGCATGATTCCCATGATTGTGTGCACCATATGCATCCGATGACTGAAAATGCTTTTGATGTGCCACACACTTGCTATAAATTGCATCCTAATCATGTTATACATAACAACTACTCTTTCATGATGGATGACATGTTCATATACCATGCCTCAAATTTCTTTGAGCATTGCTTGTTTTGTGCTAACTCTAACGTGCACATACACATCATGATGGATGATGTGTACATTTACCACGCACACACGTTGTTTCGTTCGTCCCCATATTGTGTAGGTACACACGCTTCCTCGTCGACCTCGCAAACGCAAGAGTTGACGAAACGAGCTCTAGAGAGCAATGATGATTTGGTATTCCGTGGATTGTCATTCCCACCGCTCCCTTCGCGCAATGACTTCGCGCAATTCTTCTACATGGCCCTCACATGGTTATGGGTTATGGTTATGTGTGGTTGCATGCTTGGTGGAGATATCACTTGTTATTGCCATGTTTACTATGTACCCCATGCCTATGATGATACTTTGATCATGTTTCGCTTTCGTGCTTGTGATATGTCATGTGCATTGCCTAGACCTACCATTTGCTCACATGACATGATTGCCATGATTTCCTCTAGTGCGTTGCATCTTCGCTCCACTAGTTTGCACGACATGATTACTATGATTGCTTGCCTTGTTGCATCACCGATGATTCATACTTGCTCGTTTCATGCGGTTGATGACAACCATTGCCATGCTTTGCACATGATTGATATTGCTTCTTGTCATACATCTCCATATGTTGCCTCTCTCATGCTAGATGATTTGCCATGTATTGAGTGCAACAGTGCTTTTAGTCTTGCTAATGAGATTGCCCCCATAGCTTTCTCCCATATGTTTGGAGCTTTTGCCATCTTTCTTGTGAAGCATGCTTGTTTTACCTCTTTGCACCATATGCCTAGTGCCATGAATATCACCATTGTTGCATCATATCATTCATGAACTTTTGCTTCTAATGGTTATGTGCAAGAGAAGAGAACCATCATGATGGATGATGTGTTTACCGACCATGCACATACGTTCTTTGCTTGGTTGTGTGCATGTGTAGGATCGTTCGACTCCATGTCAACTTCTACTTCACGTGAGTTGACCATTCGAGCTCTTGAGAGTGAGCCACTTTCGACCGACGTGCTTCTACAACGCATTTTCTACCACTTCGGCATTGTGAAGGACGCACAAGGACATACTTTTGAGGTGATATCCTTCTCTTTTGAGAATCCCAACACCATGAGCATGAATATTGTGGATCATAGTTCATGTGTTGCTTGCACCATGACTTGTTGATATTGTTGCTTGCACACATGCTAGAGATTTTGTTTTGACTTGTCATTGCCACATTACCATGCCTCATGATATATGTGCCTTGTGTGTTGTATCGAACATGATTATCCCATGCCATTCCCATGTGTTTGATTGCAACAATGTCATTTCTTCACATATGCCATGTCCCATTGCTTGCTACATGCTTCACTTGATTGCCTCACACATGTTGAACAATTGCTCTTTCCATGGTGTTGAGTGCCACACTATCTTCACTACACCATATGCACATTATGCTTGGATTGTCTCGCCCCATGTGTTTAGACACTTCATTTTATTTGGTGTTGTGAACGATTCCTATGCCTACCATAGACCTTTCATTGAGCACCTTGTGCATGCTTGCTATGACATTGAGGTAGATGCTTGTTCATTTGTCACACATATTAGCATCTTTACCTCACCTTTGCATGATTGTTTCCATGATGACTTTGCATGTGCTCACTTGATATGCTTAAATGCCATGTCTCACTTCCTTGTCAAACCATATGCTATGCTTGATGACTACACTTGTTGGGTGAATCACCACTTGAATGGTTGGTTTTGCACTAACGCTAACCACATTTGTTTTTCCAAGTGTTTGTTGTCATTGCTCCTTTTGAAGGAATCACACGATGGTGCGACATTGGAGTGTGCCCATTTCGAGCTTCAAGATGATGAATGCTTGGTGATCGTCCACTTCTACACGGCGACGCCATCTCTTTCCCATGGTGATTTGGTTTTTGATCCGAGGACGGATCTTTCCCAAGGGGGAGGGGATGATGCGGAGCATCCTACGGACATCACCATGTCAAGAGTCCGTTTGGCAAGTGACACGTGCCACATCTACGTCACATACATAAAGGTGAATCATCTCCTTTACATGTGTTCACTTGACCCCTTCGAGGATGGTATACTACTTGACACTGCTCTCGTGTGCATGCATAGGTATTGTCGGAACTTCACGGATGACGAGGAGGAGTGCAAGCGCAAGGGAACAACTACACCATCCAAGAGGGAAGCCTGGAAGTGGAGAAGGAACCGTCAAGAAGAAGGCGAGCTTCCACGTGCATCGACGGATGTCCACGAGAAGGCGACGAGACGTGAAGCTTCTGGACACCCCGTGCGCACGGGCCATTAGACCCCGTGCACACGGGACCCCGTGCCCACGGTACAGACCCGTGCGCACGGGCTAAGTCGCCAGCTCTCTGGATACCCCGTGCGCACGGGCTCCACTTACCCCGTGCGCACGGGGCCTCCTGTGTCAACGTTGGGCTTTGCCCATGTAATCCCTATTACGCCCCTGCTTACCCCTTCATTGCCTAGGACTATATATACTCCTCCTCCACCTCATTTGTGGGATAGCTAAGATTAGATCTAGACATTAGAGCTTAGCTCATGTATCTCCCCTTGTGGGAATCCTCTTGAGAGAGGCACACTCCATTGGAGTTCAAGACCTCCATTGGAGAAGATCCTTAGGGATATCAAGACCCCCTTGTGGGAATGATCTATCTAGATCATCAAGACCTCATCTCCTCTTGGATTTGGGATGAACTTTACCATGTATCTTTTCCTTTGTTGTTCTTATACCTTGTGGATCTTATGTGTTGCTAGTCTAGTGGATGTGTGATTGGACTTGTTCTTGAGTGTTTCTCTTGTGTTTTCCCCTCGTATTCGTCATGCTCTACGTGTTCCTCTTCGTAGCCACCTCCAATTCATGAACATCGGGACAAATCGGGGCACTTTGGCCCGTGCCCTACAACAGCACGGCGCTCCCCCGCCGCCTGCTCTGCGCGACGAACTCGGCGGGCCCCAGCGCAATGCGCGGGCGTGCGAGCCGTCCCGTGGCGCGTCCCTGCTAGTCCGTGACGAGGCCAGCTGCCAGATCATCCGATGCACGCCCCCCGATGCGCGAGTGCTCCTCGAGAGGCAGCGTCTGCGCCAGGACCAGGCTGTCCAGGAGGTTGCGGCGGCAGGGCACCAGAACCGCGCCGCCCTCGCCGCCACCCTGGTGGAACGACATCAACCAGCCTGATGAGGGCGCTGGGGGCTACCAGGAGCCTCGCGCGGTCGCCTGCATCCTTGGCGAGGCTCATGCCCTCGAGTCAAACTGCCACTTCAAGCTGCCCTCTCGTGAAGTGAATGCCACCCTCTCGAGGCCTGAGGCCGCGCAGCCCCTCAAGTGGTCGCAGTACGCCATCACCTTCGACTCCACAGACCACCCCAAGTCCACGGCCTCCGCAGGCGCACTGCCCATGTTGTGCACTCCCACCATCAGCAACGTCACGGTTACCAAGACCCTCATTGACGGAGGCGCCGGCCTCAACGTGATCTCCATCGGAACTTTCGAGATGCTCCAGGTGCCCTACGACCAGCTGATGCCAACCAGGCCCTTCTCCGGAGTGACCGATGGCTCCACCATCCCTCTGGGGCAAGTGTGCCTTCCCGTCACCTTCCGCACCCACAAGAACTACCATACATCGACTTCGACGTGGCGCACATCGGCCTGCCATACAACGCCATCTTTGGCTACCCAGCTCTCGCCAAGTTCATGGCAGCGACCCATCACGCCTACAACGTCCTCAAGATGCCTGGCTGCAACGGCATCATCACTGTCGCCTGCGACGAGAAGGACACGGTCTGCTCCCTCGAGCGCGCCTACAAAGCCACCGCTGTCGCGCATCCGGCTGACGAGGACGCGACCGATCCTCCCGAGGCCGCGCCCGCGAAGAAGAAGCAGGTGTTCTCTCAGGACCGCGCCGAGACGAAGAAGGTGTTGGTGGACGGCAGCGGCTCCGGCCCTGCCTTCACCATCGGCTCTGGCCTTCCTCCTGCATAGGAAAGCGCGCTTGTCACCTTCCTTAAAGCAAACTCGGATGTTTTCGCCTGGAAAGCATCTGACTTGTCCGGTGTGCCGAGGGAGGTGAGCGAGCACCACTTAGCGGTGTGCCCCAACGCACGCCACGTCAAGCAAAAAGCACGGCGCCAGGCGCCAGAGAAGCAAGATTTCATCGTCAAGGAAGTTCAGAAGCTCCAAGAAGCTGGGATCATCCGAGAGGTGCGCCATCCCGAATGGCTCACCAACCCAGTCGTCGTCCCCAAGAAAGGCGGCAAGGAGCGTATGTGCGTTGACTTCACCAGCCTCAACAAGGCCGGCCCTCAGGACCCCTTCCTGCTGCCGTGAGTCGGCCAGGGCGCCGGCCCCGCCACCAACGGCGCGCGCATGCCTTTCGGCCTGAGGAACGCCGGCGCCTCCTTCCAGAAGCTGGCGTCCCCCGTGCCAGGGCCTCGCCAGCCCCCTGCTCCTCGCGAGCCCCCAGGGCCTCGTGAGCCCCCTGGCCCCGGAGGAGAGGGCTTCCTTGGCACGCCTCGCCAGGCGATCTGACGACTCCCCGGCACTGTCCTGCCAGGCACGTCTGAAGCGTCACCTCGCGCGGCCCATATTCCTTCTCGCCGCGCCTTCTACACCTTCGCTCCCGGAACCCTTCCGTCAAGGTGATTTGGTTTAACGCGACCGAGGGCGCCCCACGGGCTGCACCAACCTCAAGCTGACCCGTGCCGGACATGGCAGCCTCGCCCCACTCCTTTTTGGTTGTGTAGTGAATCTTGCTAATTATGCTCTGACAAGTTTATGTTGCCTGCTTAATCGCGTGTCGCGTACGATGCTGTCTCGAGAGCGCCACGCGCTCGCAACCCCTCTCCTGACCGTTCCATGAGCGGGGGCTAGGCACGGCGCCTGTGCTCGGGTCCGTCCCTACAGCGCGGCTAAATCCAAGTGACTGAGCTCTGGCTCGCGGGCCTGCCCCCATGCACGTCATCTCACCGAGGTCCTTGGTGCCTTATCTCCTCACGCAACGGTCACGAGGTGCAGTTGTCTAAGGAGGCGAGCCGCTAAATCCAAGTGATTGAGCTCTGGCTCGCTCCCCCCATTATGAGATTTGTCGACGTGCAGTTGTCTCAGGAGGCGAGCCGCTCGCGAGCCTCGCGGGCAGCCCCTCGCGAGCTGGCCCGCGGTGATTGCTTAATCAGAAGACCCCGCAGGACAAAGACTTCGAGAGCCAAACCTCGCGAGGAACGCCTCGTGAGCCGCGTGCACTCCTCACGAGCCGTGGCTCGCCTGACACCGCTCTCCGCCAAAAGCTAAGTCTAACTACCTCGCGAGACGCCCTCGCCGTCACTCAAGCTTTCTCCCTTCGCGATCCCGCTGAGTGTTAGCATTTTTTCTTCTGCGTGAGCCGCTTCCATGCCAAAGGGGGGTTCCCTGAGCATCGCGCCTCAGGAGCCCTCACTAGCTCCCGGTGGCCCTCACCTCCTGGCCTTGTCCCGGCATCGCGACCGGACATACCAGCGGCGGCCGAGGCCTGCTCGGGGGCTGGGTCCTGACGGCGTAGAGCACTGAGGCGAACAAGGAAAAAAAACCGGCCTCACGAGAGGACTTCGGGAGGGAACGCATACATCCCAAATCGCAAAAGCATTAAATTAAAACATAAAGGATATTGTTTTCACGCCCCCGCGGGGCTACATCGATTTAGTGCAGGAGAATAAAAAGAAGAAAAAGGCCTAGGCGGGGCGCCGTCACCCCCAAGACTCCAACATGGACGCCGCGCGCGCCTAGTCGAAGTCCTCATCCTCGCTCTTGACGCGGGGGGAGCTGTCGTCGCTCCCGCTTCCACCGGAGGGGGCGGCACCGCTGTCGTTGTCGTCCTCGCTGGAGGAGCCGCTGTAGCTGCCATCCTCGCTCTCCGCGCAGCACTCCAGACGGCTGTCGGAGATCTCGAAGATCTTCACGAAGAGCGTGGCGGCCCCGTCGTACTTGAATTGGAGGACGTGCCCCCACTTCAGGCCGCGGGCGAGGGCGAACGACTTCCACCCCTACTTTAACATGAAACCCGTAGGGGTGAACTCCGTCGCCACCCAGGAGGGGCCGTTGCAGCAGCCGTCGGCCTGCACCCACAGGCCCAAGGGCGCGCGGTCCGGGAGCTGGAGCCAGGTGCAGGGGCGGCGATGCATGTTCACTATGAACTCGTGAGCTCCCTCCGCTGAATGGTTCCCCGCCTGGGGAGGTAGGGCGGCCGCCCCGCCACGGCCACCTAGGCCGCGCGCGCCGTGCCCTCCGCGCCCGCGGGCGGCGCCCCTTCTACGGCCGCTGGGACCGGCGCCAGCAGCCGCTGGGGAGCGCCCGCGCCCCTGGGGCGGAACCTTGGATGCAGCAGCAGAAGCACGGGCACGCCCTCTTCCCCTCACCATCTCTGCGGCAGCTTTGGCAAGACGAGGAAGGAAAGGTTGGAGGAAGAAGAAGATAGGTGGAAGACTTCGACTCCTCTCTTCCCCTCTCTATGCTCGGCGCGGGGCTCTTCTCGTCGCTCTGCCTTCTTCGGCGTCGGGAATCGAAGCAGCAGCAGTACGTGAAGGAAGGTAATGATGGTCTCGCGTCGCCCGCGGCAGGCTTTATGTCAGCGCAGGCGGTTACCGAAGCGTCGTGTGAGAAGTGGGGGCATCTCCCGTCACATCGTGTGCCACGCGTCGCGCCTGGCCCGCAGGCGGTTAGTGCCCGCGCCGTTTCGCCGCTAGTAGGCAGGAACGTGCGCGTCGCGGGCCCGGGGGCTACTGTCGGGCCCATGGAACCCAGGGTATCCAGGCCCGTCTGCCTTTGGCCCAGGGCGCAACGCCTGGCGCGGGCCCAGCAGGCCGTCATCATCAAGCATCTCACCAAGACCCCTCATGAGGCCTTGGTCTCCTGAGGACCCCTCCTCAGGGAGCGGCGAACAAGACTGAGCATCTTCGCCAGCAGCCTCGCGAGGCCCTCTCGTGAGGCGGCCTCCCGAGGCTCCCTCCCGGAGGCGCTCTAGACAAGGGCTGTTCGGCTCGGCCACGCGGTCCGATGCCCATCACGTGGGTGACGCGCATGGCGACGAGGGGTGACAGAGGCCGCGCCAGCAGGCGCGGATGAAGAGGGTTTCCCCTTTTGTGTTAAGGGAGCAAGGCCAGCACTCCACTTCCCAAAGCAACCCCAAAGGTTGCCCGATCGGCGAAAGAAGACCAAGACGGCGGGCGCGCGGGGTGGAGGTCATCACCGAGCCCACCGGCGCGTCATGGATCATGCTTTTGCAGGCGAAGACCGCCTTTAGTCAGGATAGCCTGAGCGCCTGTCCCCCTTCAAAACCCGCCAAGTGTGGCAACCCTTCCCGCCTAAGTTTTGAGGGGGAAGAGGACCAAGGCAGGTATAAAGGGACAGTGCTGCCATCGTGGTAGAGAGATTCGATTCGGTCGACTCCTTCTTCTCCTACCTTGTACGCGAGAACACTCCCTTGCTCACTACAATCGAAACCAAGCAGGAGTAGGGTTTTACACCGCAAGGTGGCCCGAACCTGGGTAAACCGCTGAGTCCACGGTCCGCTCCTCACTAGCGCGTTCCCGCCGTAGCTTCGTCGTAGCTTAGCCTTGGTAGGGCACGAAGAGGTAGGAACAAGCTCACCCCAGTGTTCGAACCTTTGGGTCCCCGAAGCCCTACTTCTGACAAATATGTACTTGGACAAAGAATTGTGAAACACCTATCTTTATTTATGTGCACGGGATCTGCGCCCGGTCTGTACAAAGCTTTACATGCCCTTCCGGCAAACTTGTAAAAAGAGGTTGCCGGGCAGCCCGGCAACCACGCCTCATGGGTAAAACTTGCGAAGATGCTCAATATTCCATGAGTTGAGCACCGGAGTGCCATCTTCGGTCTCTTGGCGCACTGCGCCGGGCCTAGTGACTCGTACCACCCGGTAAGGGCCTTCCCACTTCGGCGTCAACTTGTTTTGACCCTTCATGGACTGAATCCGACGAAGAACAAGGTCGCCTTCCTCAAGATTCCTGGCGTTCACTTTGTGGCTATGGTAGCGGCGCAAAGCATGCTGGTACCGTGCAGCACGGACAGCAGCCCGAAAACGATCTTCCTCAAGGAGCGTGGCATCATCTTGTTGCAGCTCATCTTGATCCTCCTCATCGAAGGCCAAGACTCGAGGTGACCCGTATTTGAGTTCTGTGGGGAGCACCGCTTCTGCACCATAAACAAGGGAGAAGGGTGTCTGGCTAGTGGCTCGACTTGTCGTCGTTCTGATCAACCAAAGAACCACCGGCTACTCTTCCACCCAGTGCCTTCCACACTTGTGCAGCCGGTCAAAATTTCTGGTCTTGAGACCACGCAGCACTTCTGCATTTGCCCTCTCTACTTGCCCATTGCTCCTTGGGTGAGCAATAGATGTGTAGCAAATCTTATTTCCAAGCTCTTGGCAATATGCTGTGAAGGCGCAGCTCGTGAATTGGGAGCCGTTGTCGGTGATGATCCTGTTGGGGACACCGAAACGAGCAACCAATTCTTTGAGGAACTTGATGGCTGACTGTGCCGTCACCTTCCTCACTGGCTCCACCTCAGGCCACTTTGTAAACTTGTCAATTGCAACGTATAGGAATTCAAAGCCCCTGGTAGCACGGGGGAAGGGGCCGACGATGTCGAGCCCCCAGACCGAGAAAGGCCAGGAGAGAGGGATGGTTTGGAGGGCTTGAGCTGGCTGGTGAATGTCCTTGGAGTGAAACTGGCATGCTTCGCATCTGATGACCACTGCAAAGGTGTCTTGAAGGGCTGTCGGCCAGTAGAATCCTTGACGGAATGCCTTGCCAACAAGCACGCGCAACCCAATATGAGAGCCACACATCCCTTCATGCATCTCTTCCAGCAGCCTCTGTCCATCTTCCCGGCAGATGCACTTCAATTTCACCCCATTTGGCCTCTTTCTGTACAGAATGTTGTCAACAAACTTGTACATCCTTGATTGATGGGCTAATCTTTCTGCATCCTCCTGCTTGTCCGGAAGATCTCATGTCAGAAGGAACTAGACAATTGGCTACACCCATGCCAGAGCATGTGGCTCGATGAAAAGGACTAAAGGCAAGGATCTGGTTTGCCGGAAACTGCGACTCACCGGCCAAGGGTATCTCGTTGGCAGTATTCACTTTCTTGGCGGCTGCTGGCAGCTCTGCCGGAAAGTAACCACCAATATCTTGCTTTCTCTTCTTCGCCAGCCTTGATGGTGTAACGGATGGCTGAGTCAGATGGAGCACAAAAGTTCCTGGTTCCACAGGCATCTTTTGAGCGGCAAGCTTTGACAGGTCGTCGGCAATCCAATTTTGGGCACGGGGAATGTGCTCTACTTGTAGACCGTCAAAGTGCTCTTCCAACTTTCTCACCTCATCGACGTACGCCTCCATCAAAGGGCTCTAGTAATCCTTGTTGACCTGCCTCACCACTAGCTGCGAGTCGCCTCTGATAATCAGCTTCCGAATACCAAGGTTGATTGCAATGCGCAGACCGGCAAGCAATCCTTCGTACTCAGCAGTGTTGTTGGTGGCCTGCTCCCGGGGAAAGTGCATCTGGAGCACGTACTTGAGGTGCTCTCTGGTGGGTTCTATAAGCAGCACGCCGGCACCGGCGCCTTTTAGCGTGAAAGCGCCGTCAAAGTACATGATCCAATCATCAACAGTTTCCATGCCGGGGAGCGAGGTCTCTGGAACTTCTTCGTCTGGTGTTGGGGTCCATTCTGTAATGAATTCCGCCAAGGCTCTGCTCTGAATCGTTGAGGTACTCTCAAACTTCAAATCAAAGCTTGACAACTCCAATGCCCACTCCACAATTCTGCAGGTTGCTTCTGGATTTCTCAAGATGCGTTGCAACGGAAAGCGAGTGACGACGGTGACAGGTTGTGCTTGAAAATAATGGCGCAGCTTCCTTGAACCCATGAGAAGGCCAAAGAGCAGCTTCTGCACACCAGAGTACCGTGACCTAGCCCCTTGCAGGAGGGAGCTGACAAGGTAGACCGGGCGCTGCACCATCTTCCTCTTCACAACTTGCTGATCTGGCAGGCTGGCTTGTACAATCTTTGGCTTGTCAGCACCTGACCTTGCCGGAGAAGATTCTGGCTTGTCGTGTCATGGCTCTGCAGTTGCTACCTCCTCCTCATCTGCCTCTCTTTCAGCCACAAGTGCAGCACTAACCACTTGATTCATAGCCGCTAAGTATAGCAGCAACGTCTCTTGCGGCCTAGGCGCAACGAGGACTAGCGGAGAAGACAAGTACTCCTTCAAATCTTGGAGCACGGCCTACGCTTTCGGAATCCAGTTTACTGGACCTGCCTTTTTCAATATCTTGAAAAACGGCAAGGCGCCCTCTGCCGATTTGGAGATGAACCTGCTGAGGGCGACAACGCAGCCGGCAAGACGCCTGACATCCTTGACGCGTCTCGGTGCTTCCATCTGCTCAATTGCTTTGATCTTGTCGGGGTTGGCTTCAATCCCTCTCTGAGACACAAAGAACCCAAGAAGCTTGCCGGACGGGACACCGAACACACACTTCCTGGAGTTGAGCTTCAAGTTGAGCTTGCGCAAGTTCGCAAATGTTTCTTCCAAATCCTAAATCAGGGTTGACTTGTCTCTGGTCTTGACCATAATATCATCCATGTAGGCTTCCACATTTCTGTGCAGCTGTGGCTCAAAACTGATCTGAACTGCTCTGGCAAAGGTTGCCCCGGCACTCTTCAATCCGAAAGGCATACGCAAAAAGCAGTATGTGCCACATGGAGTGATGAATGCGGTTTTCTCCTCATCTTCCTTGGCCATAAAGATCTGATGATAACCAGAATAGGCATCAAGGAAAGAGAGTAAATCACAGCCGGTAGTGGAGTCTAGAATCTGGTCGATGTGCGGCAAAGGCAAAGGGTCCTTTGGACAGGCTTTATTTATATCCGTGAAGTCTATACAAAGCCTCCACTTCCCATTCGCCTTGCGCACTACAACTGGATTGGCTAACCACGTAGGGTGTAGCACTCCTCTGACTAGACCTGCTGCTTCCAGCTTCTTGATTTCTTCGGCAATGAACTCTTGCCGCTCCAAGGCTTGCTTCCTGACCTTCTGCTTGTCGGTTCTCGCACGAGGGCAGACATCAAGGTGGTGCTCAATTACCTCCCTAGGAACACCGGGGATGTCAGATGCTTGCCAAGCAAACACATCGACATTCGCCCGTAGGAAGGCAACGAGCTCGCTTTCCTGTTTGCCACCGAGAGTGGCAGTTACCGAAAAAGTGCCACTCGTCCCATCCTCTCTTGCAGAAACTTGCTTGGTCGCCGGCGCAGAGGCTTGGACTTCTTGCTCTTGCCGGTAGAGCTCTCTGGTATGTCCTCGACGGGCGTGCTACACTCTAAAGTGCGCTTCCCGGAGTCCATATCAGATGTCTTGCCGGACTTCTTCTTCTTCTTTCCTCCCCCGGGAGCTTTGCTGGTAGGAGCAGGTGCCTTATAGGCAGATGCTGCCACTGCCTCCCGGTAGAGCTTGTCGGCGCAAATGATTGCGTCCTTGTGGTTCGACTTGATGATGAGGACCCCCATCGGCCCTGACATCTTGATGACATTGTAGGCGAAGTGCGACGCGGCCATGAACTTGGCCAGCGCCGGACGGCCCAGAATGCCATTGTAGGGCAGGGGCATCTTGACGATGTTGAATACGATCTTCTCCATCCGGTAGTTGAGGTCGCTGCCGAATGTGACCGGCAACATGATCTGGCCCTTCGGCTTGTTCCTTCCTGGACTTATCCCTTGGAACGTGCCGGTCTCCTCAAGATCCTTGTCGGGGATCTACAGCCTCTTGATCACGTCTGGAGAGATCAAGTTCAAGCCGGCCCCACCATCAACCAACATCTTCGTCACCCTGAGGTTGCAGATTGTTGGCGAAACAACAATGGCAAACACCCGACCGCAGTGGTGCGATCAGGGTGATCCTCAATGTCAAAGACGATGGGCATGTGCGACCACTTGAGTGGCTTCTGCGTTGCCATCACGGGCTCCGCGGCATTCACCTCACGGATCCACTGCTTCAGTTGCCGGTGCGAGGAGTGCAAAGATGCGCCTCCGCCAACACACATGGCGTCCACTGCGTTCTAGAACTCTTTGTCGGACTCATCTTCTTCCTCATCACCATCATCTTGGTCTTGTGCAGCCTTCTCTTTCGGTTGCTTGGCCTTGCTGCGGCGGCCCCCTCGGCCACCACGGTTCTGCTTGCCGGATCCACCAGCACCATCCTGGCCCTTCTCATTGTCGCGCTTCTCGTACTCTTGCTTCTGCTTCTCGGCAAGTTGCTCCACTTGCCAGCACTCCTGGAGATCGTGGCCCTTGGTACGGTGGATCTTGTAGTACGGCCCACCGGTCTTGCCGCTCTTGTCGCCTACCGCAGCCTCCCAGCAGTCAGCGCATCTGGCAACCTCCTTGCCGGGACTTTCTGCCTTGGACTTCTTGGCGGCGTTGGTGTCACCGGGGCTTTCAACTGCCGTCACTGTCTTGCCTTTGCACTTTCGATTGCGCTTCCGGCTCTTCTTCTGATGGGTCGATGCATCATCTGCGTCGTCGTCTTCAGAATCGACGTCGGCGCCAGCATCTTCCCCCGGGAGTCGCCTCCCTTCCTCAGCACATGCACACTTGTCCGCCAAGGTGTACAACTCATTGATGGTTCTGACCTTCATGACATTCATCTCAGACCGCATTCTGTGGTTGCGCACATTCGTGTGGAACGCGATGCAAACAGCTGCGGGATGAACATCGGGGATGTTGTGGTGCACACGGCTGAACCTCTGTATGTACTTGCGGATGGTCTCGCCATCTCTTTGGGGGATCAAATGCAATTCGCTCTCCTGACCAGGGAGCTTGTGGCCACCCTGGTAGGCACCCACGAATTGGTGGCATAGATTCGCCCAAGAAGAAATGGAGCATTCCGGCAAGTTCATCAAACACGATCTGACGTTGGACCTAAGCGCCAACGGAAAGTAGTTGGCCAACAACTTGTCGTCGCGCCCCCCGGCAGCCTGCACCGCGATGGTGTAGATGCCAAGGAACTCTGCTGGGCAGAGCATGCCATCGTACTTGTCGGGAAGCTCAGGCTTGAAGGGGCAGGGGGACGGCCAGCAAACTTGCCGCAGCTCATGAGTAAACGCTGGGCAGCCCACCTCGTAAGGTAAGCACCCAGGGTACCCTGGCGCTGGCACGTATGCTGCCGGCCCGGCACGGTCGTCTGATAAACGGCGTGCTTCCTGGCGCCGCTCAATCTTCGTACGGGCGTCCTCTTCGCGCTGTTCGTGGAGCACTTGGCGCTGGTCTCGGTGGCCCCGCGGATCCGACAATGCCATGGACATGGTGTCCTGGTCATCCGATCGGCGAGCTTGTCGCCGTGGTGGTTGTTGGCATGTAGGGGACTGCACAGTTCGTGCACCGTCTCCGGCACGGCATCCAGATGGTCCTGCCGGCACTGTGGGTGGTCGTCTGGAGGGGCCCACATCCTGTGTCTTGCCGGGATCAGCAAAACTGATGAGGCTCTGAATGGTGGCCCTCCATTCTTCCATTTTGTCTAGGGTTGGCGGGAAGTTCAAAAGCATTTGAACTCGCACCATAGCCTCTGCCGTCGTGGTTGGCATGGCGGGAAACACGGAATGGGACGGCGTTCGACTCCTGGTAGGGCCAGGAGGGAGCTCGTCGCGCCCCTGCTGTCGCGGCGCATGTTCACCAACGGGTTGGCGTGGTGGTGGTGGAACCTGAGCATCGTGAGGATGATGCTCAGGGCCGGCTTGATGCCGTTCAGGACCGCCAGCGCCGCGGGGAAGCGTGGTGCGCCGATCTTGTGATGGTCGCTACACACGTCCCGCCGCAGCGTTGTTGGACGTCGCCGCTGCGTCCTTGGATGTCGCGGCGATAGGGTCCTGGTTCACACTGGTCCGAATTGTAATACTGGGATGATCGTGCTCACCAGCGGGTTGTTCGAGTTGGCCGTCTGCGCTGTCTCTAGTGTGCTGACTGCGATCGCCGGCACGGTGGGGATGCTGGGCACCCGCACCGCCGGCGCCTCCTGTCCCGGCCGTCCCAACCGTAGCGACCGCGCTGACTGCGCATCCTGCACCGTCTCCGGACGCCTGGGAAGGTAACTTGGAGGCGGTGAGAGCCGTCGTGGCTCCGGTCATCTTATTCGGCGCCATCGATGAAGGTGATGGAGCCGGTACTCAAACTACGAACACTGATTCGTAATATGAGACCCCCTGCCTGGCGCGCCAAAGATGTCGTGGGAAAACGACGATCTATGGGATTGAGAGGATCCCTTTGCGGTTCGGAAGTGGGATTAAAATACTACAAAGAGCAGGGCTAGTAGATATGAGCACAAGCAACGATTTATCCAGGTTCAGGCCGCTGTGAGCGTAAAACCCTACTCCTGTTCTGGTGGTTTGATTGTATGTGAGCTCAAAGGTTACAAGGAGCGCAGCTTGCCGGCAAGGTGCGCGGGAAGTGCAGCTACAGCGTGTAGTTGAGCTAAGAGTCGACCGTTCTAAGTGTAGCCGTGGGCCTCCTTTTATAGACCAAGGGCTTACCACAGTGGCTAATATGGTCATTGACAGAGTATGAATAGTAATTTGCACCGTCACCACGACTATCTCCAGATGGGGTAAGACAAGCGCATTAAATGCACCATTAGGTGCTATGTCGGGGAGGCGAGGCTTTGGGCAAAAGATCTGTACCACCGGTCCTAGCGCCCTCCTATAATCTTCACACGTCCCAGGGACGGGTGTCATTAAAGTTAATCCTGGCGTGGCATGCTGACACGTGCCTTGGCCAGCTGCGTTGACTGTCTGCCCGCTCGACACCTATCATACGTGCTTATCTAGCCGATGATGAGGTGGAGTGGTAACAGGACAGAACGAGCTTGCCGGCACGGAGCTTGCCGGGCCGTTGCTTGCCGGCAAGGAGCTTGCCGGTAACCAGAGTCTTGGTTTCCACCTTGCCGGTACAGAGCTTGCTAGCAAGGGCAATCTTGATCTTCAGTACGAGAATAGTAATTCTCGATGACCTGCCTTGAGGTCTCCTTCACGGTCTTGTTTAATCTGAGTCTTGGGTCATAGTTATCCTCTGGCATGCCCTTGCCGTCAGGAAGGTTGCAACTGCCTGTGCACAAGTCAGGGTACGAGGGCACCCATGTCTTAGTACACCGACAATCCATTTCATCAAGCACAAGTTATATTACACCATAAGCCAAGTGCAGTTCTAACTTAAGATACAATTTGTCTTTTACAAGAATCACTGGCGACAAGAAATAACAAGGGGGCTAATCCTTGCGATTGCCCTCAGTCCTTGGAATCTGGTGAATCTTGTTGACGATTGGAGCGACGAGCTCTTTGGCTTCTTTGGTGTCGGCTCCTTTCGGCAAGCTCTTGAAGGCCATGGAGACGTTGATACCAGGGTTCCGATAAGCAATCTTGACGAGCACTTTGGAGAGGACGTCACTGCAGAACTTGCGGGATTCATTGGCAAAATTAGCGGATCTCTCACCGTGGTATTTTTCCAGCGCCTCAATCAGGCTCTTGAAGAAAAGAGTGAGCCTGGCACTGGCGGTGTCCCCTTCAGTTGTGGTGAAATGGTACTCTGACAAGCCCATAGCTGTCGGTGTATAAAACATGGGTATTTTATACCCTGACTTATGCACAGGCAGTGGTAGCAGTCTTGATGGCCAGGGCTTGCCGGAGATCGTCAACATCAAGACAAAGCATCAATAAAGCACTTGGCTAGTGCTGAAGATACAAACATCACTTGCCGGCAAGGCGCGAGCCGGCAAGGTCAAGGCCCGGCAAGCTCTGTGCCGGCAAGTCTTTACTGACTCCTCTCCTCTCCACCTCATCAAGCAGCTAGTCGCTAATCTGTGAGGTGTCGAGCGGGCAGGCAGTTTGGTGAGGATTGTCGGGGCACGTGGCAGCATGCTGGAAGGAGGATTACCTTTAATGACACCCGTCTAGAAGGCGAGTTGTGTAGGAAGCTTGCCGGGGCTCCTCCTCCACACGACACCTAACGGTGCATTTATTGCGTTTGTCCTAATCCGGCAGAGTTAGGTATGATAGCACTGTTTGCTATCTAATCAACATGTAATGACCGTTTTGCCACTGTGGTTATTCCTTGAGCTATAAAAGGAGGGCCAGGGCAACCTCTACGGGGGTCGATTCTTTGCTCAATCTGCATGCGTAGCTACTCCTCCTACACCTTACCGGCAAGAAGCGCTCCCTGTACTTGAGCTCAAACATATCCAGTACACAAAGCAGGAGTAGGGTTTTACACCTCACGGTGGCCCGAACCTGGGTAAATCCTTTTCGTTGATTGTTGATTCTGCTCTTCATGCTTGCGCATTCCCCTAGTCGAACCGCAAAGTTGGATGCCTGGCCTTCACTCGTGAGATGCGGCAAGTCCGCTGGCCGTCAACCCGGGCCTTCAAGCCGGAGTTGCCGGAGAAGTACGACGGCAAGCTTAACCCGGCAGAATTCTTGGGCATCTACACGATCGCCGTGCAAGCTGCCGGGGGAAGAGATGAAAAGGTTCTCGCCAACTATTTTCCTTTGGTGCTCAACCCCAATGTAAGATCTTGGTTGATGAACTTGCCGATGGATTCCATTTCTTCATGGTCTGATCTGTGCAACAAGTTCATTGGTGCTTTTACCGGAGGCCACAAGGCTCCTGGTCAGCCCAGTGACTTGCAAGAGATCCCACAAAGAGACAGCGAGTCCTTGCAGAAATATATTCAGAGGTTCAGTCGCATGCACCGCAACATCCCTGATGTACACCCCGCAGCTGTGATTGCTGCCTTTCATATAAATGTGTCCAATCGAAAGATGTGGGAGAAGTTGAATATCCGGCTGCCGAAGACCGTCAACAAGATGTATGCGTTGGCGGACAAATGTGCATGGGCAGAACAAGGAAGAAGACTTCCTGGGGAGGATGCCGGCGCTGAAGTTGATTCAGAGGATGATGACGCCGCCACCCCGAAGAAAAAGGGCCGAAAGCGCAACAGGACGCGCAAAGGCAAGACAGTTATGGCCGTTGAGGGCTCCGGCAATTCTAACACCGCCAAGAAAGCCAAAACGGAAGGCTCCAGCAAGGCAGCTACTACATGCGCTAATTGCCAGGAAGCCGCGTCAGGCGAGAAGACCGGCAAGTCTGATGGGCCATACTGCAAGATTCACCGCACCAAAGGCCATGATCTCCAAGAGTGCCGGCAGGTTGAGCAACTTGCCGAGAAACAGAAAGCTGAGTATGAAAAGCGTGAAGGGCCAAGACGGTGCTGGCGGATCTGGCAAGAAGGGTTGCGGTGGCCGAGGAGGTCGCCGAGGCAAGGCTAAGCAGCAGAAGGAGAAACCTGCTCGAGGCCGCGACAAGAAAGAAGAGGATGATGATGAGGATGATGACGAGGGCGAGGATGAGTCCAGCGAACGAGAATTTCAGAAAGCAACAGAAGTCATGTGCATTGATGGAGGCGCATCTTTGCACTCCTCTCGCCGCCAACTTAAACAGTGGGTGCGTGAGGTTAATGCGGCAGAACCAGCAATGGGTGCTCAAAAACCACTCAAGTGGTCCCACACGCCCATCATTTTCGATGCTGAGGACCACCCTAATCGTACAACTGCGGTCGGGTGCTTGCCGTTGTTGGTCTCACCAACGATATGCAACCTTCAAGTCACGAAAATGTTGGTTGATGATGGAACCGGCCTGAACTTGATTTCACCAGAAGTCATTAAGAGGTTGCAGATTCCTGATGAAGATCTCAAGCAAACAGGCACGTTTCAAGGGGTCAATTCGGGAAGGAGCCAGCCCAAGGGAAAGATCACTCTGCCGGTGATGTTTGGTGGGGAATTAAATTATAGAATAGATAAGATTGTCTTCGATGTGGTCAAGATTCCCCTACCGTATAATGGAATTCTTGGCCGCCCCTCCTTGGTGAAATTTATGGCAGCATCACACTATGCTTATAACACTCTCAAGATGCCAGGGCCGATAGGTGTCATCACCATCAACTCCGGCAAGAAAGATGCAGTTATCTGTGTCGACAAGCTATACAGAGAAGCGGTCGCAGCATCTGCCGCCAAGGCACCCGCTCCTGCCGACAAAAATAAGAACAAGAAAGGCGGCAAGACCTCTGACAAGTCTTCCGAGAAACGCACCTCTTCGGAGTGCTGCGCACCTGTCGATGACGTGCCGGAGAGTTCTACCGCCAAGAAGTCCAAAGCCTGTCCACCAGCAACCAAGAAGGTGCCGGCAAAGGAGGACGGCACTGGCGGTACATTCACCATCAGTTCCACTCTTGACAGCAAATAGGAAAGCGCGCTCATTGCCTTCCTGCGGGCGAATGTCGATGTGTTTGCATGGCAACCATCCGACATCCTCGGTGTTCCCCAGGGAGGTAATTGAGCACCACCTGGCTGTCTGTCCTCATGCTTGGCCCGTCAAGCAGAAGGTCTGGAAGCAAGCTTTGGAACGGCAGCAGTTTATTACCGAAGAAATAAAAAAGTTAGAAGCAGCAGGCTTAGTTAGAGGTGTGCTACATCCAACATGGTTGGCAAATCCAGTTGTAGTACGAAAAGCAAATGGAAAGTGGAGACTTTGTATTGATTACACTGATATCAACAATGCATGTCCGAAGGATCCTTTCCCTTTGCCACGTATTGATCAAATTGTTGACTCTACTGCCGGCTGCGATTTACTCTCCTTTCTTGATGCATACTTTGGTTACCATCAGATTTTCATGGCCAAGGAGGATGAGGAGAAAACCGCATTTATTACTCCATGTGGCACATACTGCTTCGTGCATATGCCCTTTGGACTAAAAAGTGCTGGTTCAACATTTGCGAGAGCGGTCCAGATTGGTTTTGAGCCCCAGCTGCACGGGAATGTGGAAGCGTATATGGATGATATAGTGGTCAAAACCAAGGACAAATCAACCCTCATTCAAGATTTAGAAGAGACATTTACAAACTTGCGCAGAATCAATTTGAAGCTCAACCCCGAGAAGTGTGTGTTTGGCGTTTCATCTAGCAAGCTTCTTGGGTTCTTTGTATCACAGTGTGGAATTGAAGCCAATCCCGACAAAATCAAAGCCGTTGAGCAAATTGAAGCACCGAAGCGCCTTAAGTATGTGCGGCGCCTTTCCGGATGCGTTGCTGCATTAAGCAGGTTCATCTCCAAATCTGTTGAGCGCGCCTTGCCGTTTTTCAAAATCTTGAAAAAGGCAGGTCCAATGAAATGGGCTCCGGAAGCGGAGGCCGCGCTGCAAGATTTGAAGAGGTACCTCTCCTCTCCGCTAACACTAGTTGCGCCTAAGCCACAAGAGCCATTGCTGCTATACTTGGCGGCAACAAATCAAGTGGTCAGTGCTGCATTAGTGGCAAAGAGAGAAGCAGACAATGACGAAGCAGCAGTAGCAAGCCCGTCAAGCGACAAATCGGAATCTTCTCCAGCAGAGTCTGGTGCCGACAAGTCAGAATCAGCGCAAACAAATGTAGCAAGTCAACAAGTAGTGCCAAAAAAGCAGATGGTGCAGCGCCTAGTGTACTTTGTTAGCTCCCTTTTATAGGGGGCTAGGTCAAGGTACTCTGGTTTGCAGAAGCTGCTTTTCGGCCTTCTCATGGCCTCGAGAAAGCTGTGCCATTACTTCCAAGCACATGAAATTACCGTCGTCACTTGCGTTCCGTTGCAGTGTATCTTGAGAAATCCAGATGCCACCGGCAGGATAGTAGAGTGGTCGTTGGAGCTGTCTAGTTTTGCACTTAAGTTTGAAAGTACTTCAACTATTTAGAGCAGAGCTTTGGCGGAGTTCATTGCCGAATGGACACCAACGCCCGACGAAGAGATTCAAGAAACTTCTCTTCCCGGCAAAGAGGCAACCAAAGAATGGATCATGCATTTTGACGGTGCTTTCTCGCTGCAAGGTGCCGGTGCCAGAGTACTGCTTGTCGAACCCACTGGAGAGCACCTCAAGTATGGTACAAATGCACTTTCCCAGGGAGAAAGCTACAAACAACACTACTGAGTACGAAGGGCTCCTTGCCGGTCTCAGGATCGCAGTGGACCTCGGAATCAAAAAATTGATCATCCGTGGAGACTCGCAGCTCGTTGTGAAGCAAGTAAACAAAGATTATCAGAGCCCATTGATGGAAGCATATGTACAAGAGGTGAGAAAATTGGAAGAGCATTTTGACGGATTGCAAACAGAGCACATCCCTCGTGCGGAAAACAACATTGATGATCATCTGTCAAAGTGTGCTGCTCAAAAGGTACCTATGGAACCGTGGACTTTTGTGCTCCACTTGACTCAACCATCAGTCACTCCATCAGTGCAGGCAAACAAAAGAAGAAAGTTGAACACCGGTAAGTACTTCCCGGCAGAGCTTCCAGAAGCCGCCGGCAAGGAAGTTGCCGGTAACAATGCGTCTGCTGGTGAGCAGCGGCCTCGTGCAGAACCTCAGGTTCTTGCCATCGAGGCAAGCGCTCCCGCAGCTGAAGAGATGCCTTTAGTCCTTGTCGTCGAGCCGCAGGCTTCGGCGTGGGCACAGCAAATCGTCCGTTTCCTTCAAACAGGGAAACTTACCGATGAGCAAGAAGAAGCTGAAAACGTAGCCCGACAGTCAAGTACGTATCAGTTTGTTGACAGCATTCTGCACAGAAAAAGGCCAAATGGGGTGAAATTGAGGTGCATTTTCCGGGAAGATGGACTGAAGCTGTTGGCAGAGATACATGGAGGCAGTGGTAGCAGTCTTGATGGCCAGGGCTTGCCGGAGATCGTCAACATCAAGATAAAGCATCAATAAAGCACTTGGCTAGTGCTGAAGATACAAACATCACTTGCCAGCAAGGCGCGAGCCGGCAAGGTCAAGGCCCGGCAAGCTCCGTGCCGGCAAGCCTTTACTGACTCTCCGCTCCACCTCATCAAGCAGCTAGTCGCTAATCTGTGAGGTGTCGAGCGGGCAGGCAGTTTGGTGAGGATTTTCGGGGCACGTGGCAGCATGCTGGAAGGAGGATTACCTTTAATGACACCCGTCTAGAAGGCGTGTTAAGATAATAGGTGGTAGATGGCGAGTTGTGCAGGAAGCTTGCCGGGGCTCCTCCTCCACACGACACCTAACGGTGCATTTATTGCGTTTGTCCTAATCCGGCAGAGTGTTTTTGTGTGTTCTTCTCTTGATTTGCTCCTTTCCCCACCTCCAAGTGTGAAAAGATCGTCAATTAGGGTTCCACCATACATCACTATATCACAAGACGCTCCAAGTAAAACACATATCATGTGATGAATACAAATATAGCTCCAAGTGAGTTACCGATAGATTGTAGACGAAAGAGGGGATGCCTTCCGGGGCATCCCCAAGCTTAGACGCTTGAGTCTTCCTTGAATATTACCTTGGGGTGCCTTGGGCATCCCCAATCTTAGGCTCTTGCCGCTCCTTGTTCCTTTATCCATCGTAGTCTCACCCAAAACTTGAAAACTTCAGCACACAAAACTCAACAGAAACCTCGTGAGATCCGTTAGTATAACAAATAAATCTTTAACTCTAGGTACTGTAGTAAATTAATTCATATTTAATATTGGCATAATGCTACTGTACTCCAACTTCTCCATGACTCATACCCCCCGATATGATCCATAGATTCATCAAAATAAGCAAACTATGCAACAAAAACAGAATCTGTCTAAAACAGAACAGTCTATAAAGATCTGAATTATGGTCATACTTTTGTAACTCCAAAACTTCTGAACAATTAGGACAATGTGGGTAATTCATATATAAATACTGTGTAAAAAATTCAGAAGGTTCTAACACTCCAGCGAAAATTAGAAATTCCAACACTGGACGGAAAAGTTTCTGTTTTCAAACAGCATCTACCATACTATTTTCCAAATCATCCCAAAGGCATTACTTGGCACAAACACTAATTAAAACATAAAAATACAATCATAACAGAAGCTATAATTGTGCAAATACTCAAAAACAGAAGGAAAAGATTATTGGGTTGTCTCCCAACAAGCTCTTTCTTTATAGCAATTAAGATAGGCTTGAGATTTCAATGATGCTCACGTCAAAGACAAGAGTTGAAGCACAAAGAGAGCATCATGTAGCATGTGAAAAACACATTTAAGTCTAACATACTTCCTATGGATAGGCATTTTATAAGCAAACAAATTATCAAGACAAGAAATATCTAGCATATGCATGGGAGAAGAATAAAACATTGACGATCTCAGCATAACGAGAGGTAATTTAGTAACATAAAAATTTCTACAACCATATTTTCCTCTCTCATAATAATTACATGTAGGATCATATTCAAATTCAACAATATAGCCATCACATAACATATTCTCTACATGATCCACATGCATGCAAAGTTGACACTCTTCCAAAATAGTGGGATTATCATTAACTAAAGTCATGACCTCTCCAAACCCACTTTTATTGAAAATTTCATAAGATTGAACACTCTCCAAATATGTGGGATTATTTCTACCTAAAGTTGACACTCTTCCAAACCCACTTTCAATATTATTGCAAACATGTTCATCATGAGGCTTAAATAAATTTTCAAGATCATACGAAGCATCACCCCAATCATGATCATTACAATGAGTAGTGGATATAATAAAATTATCATCCCCAGGCTTGTGGCTTTGCATATTATTAGCACAATTCACATTAATAGAATTTATACTAACATCATTGCAATCATGTTTTTCATTCAAGGAGCTATCATGAATCACTTTATAAATTTCTTCTTTTAACACTTCATCACAATTTTCAGATTCATGATTTTCAAGTAAAACTTCATAGAGAAAATCAAGAGCACTCAAATCACTAGCAATTGGTTCATTATAATTGGATCTTTTGAAAAGATTAGCAAGTGGATGAGGATCCATAGTGATCTTAAATTTTTGTTTTACTTTCTGTTCTTGAGTGTTGACATGGCAATAAAAACAAGCAAGCAAATTAGCAAAACAAGCAAATAAAATATTTTTGTGTTTTTGTAAAAAAAAATTAGAAGTGGGGAAATTGAAAACAAGAGGCAAATGCAAATAAAAGGCAAATAAAGTAAATGCAAGTGAATGATAATTTGTGCGAATGTACTTGGTAATTTTGATGATGTCTCCCCGGCAACGGCACCAGAAATTCTTCCCGCTACTTGTAGTCTGCGCTGGTATTTCCCCGAAGAGGAGAGGATGATGCAGTACAGTAGAGATAAGTATTTCCCTCAGTTAAGAACCAAGGTTATCAATCCAGTAGGAGAACCAAACAAAATTCCATTAAGCCCTGCACACACAAGAGCAAACACTTGCACCCAACGCAAATAAGAGGGTTGTCAATCCTCTTAGCGGATATTTGCAAGGATTAAATCTTATCGAGTTAAATAGATAAACTAAAATACTAATTAAAATAAAAGTAAATAAATTGCAGCAAGGTATTTTTAGGCTTTTAATATGATAAAGATAGACCCGGGGGCCATAGTTTTCACTAGAGGCTTCTCTCTCGAGCACAGAAACATACGGTGGGTAAACAAATTACTGTTGGGCAATTGATAGAAAAGCAAATAATTATGACGGATTCATGGCAATGATCATGTATATAGGCATCACGTCTCAGACAAGTAGACCGACTCCTGCCTGCATCTACTACTATTACTCCACTCATCGACCGCTATCCAGCATGCATCTAGATTATTAAGTTAATAAAAAAAGAGTAACGCCTTAAGCAAGATGACATGATGTAGAGAAGCAAATTCAAGCAATATGAATAAACCCCATCCTTTTATCCTTAATGGCAACAATACAAATACGTGTCATGTCCCCTTCTATCACTGGGATTGAGCACCGCAAGATTGAACCCATCACAAAGCACCTCTCCCATTGCAAGATAAATCAATCTAGTAGGCCAAACCAAATCGATAGATCGGAGAGAAATACAAAGCTATATTTAATCATGTATAAAAGAGTTCAGAGAAGACTCAAATATTTCTATTGAATAGTCTGATCATAAACTCACAATTCATCGGATCCCAACAAACACACCGCAAAAGAAGATTACATCGGATAGAACTCCAAGAACATCGAGGAGAACATGGTATTGAAGATCAAAGAGAGAGAAGAAGCCATCTAGCTACTAGCTATGGACCCGTAGGTCTGTGGTAAACTACTCACACATCATCGGAAGGGCAGCAAGGTTGATGTAGAAGCTCTCTGTGATCGATTCCCCCTCTGGCAGAGTACCGGAAAAGGCCTCCAGATGGGATCGCGGAAGAACAGAGGCTTGCGGCGGCGGAAAGATTTTCTCTTCTAGCTCTCTGATGGTTTCCGAATATTTGTGAATTTATAGGAGTGGAATTAGGTCAAACGCAGCCACGTGGGCCCCACAAGGCATCAAGGCGTGCCCCCCTCGGGCCGCGCCCTGTTGCCTTGTGGAGGCTTCACCAACCTTCTGGCCTCCTCTCCAAGTCCCCAGGGCCTCTTTTGTCTAGAAAAAAATCTCCAAAAGTTTCGTGGCATTTGGACTTCGTTTGGTACTGATTCTCTGAAAAGCCAAAAACAAGCAAAACACAGCAACTGGCACTGGGCACTAGGTTAATAGGTTAGTCCCAATAAAATGATATATAATTGCATATAAAAACATCCAAGATTGATACTATAATATCATGGAACAATAAAAAATTATAGATACATTGGAGACGTATCACCTTTCAGCGTGAAAGTACCGTCAAAGTACATGATCCAATCGTCAAATGTTTCCTTGCCGGAGAGAGAGGTCTCTGGAACTTCTTCATCTGGCATTGGAGTCCATTCTGCAATGAATCCCGCCAAGGCTCTGCTCTGAATCGTTGAGGTACTCTCAAACTTCAAATCAAAGCTTGATAGCTCCAGTGCCCACTCCACAATCCTGTCGGTTGCTTCTGGATTTCTCAGAATTCGTTGCAAAGGAAAGCGAGTGACGACGATGACTGGGTGTGCTTGAAAATAGTGGCGCAGCTTCCTTGAGGCGATGAGAAGGCCAAAGAGCAACTTCTGCACACCAGAATACCTTGACCTAGCCCCTTGCAGGAGGGAGCTGACAAAGTAGACTGGGCGCTGCACCATCTTCTTCTTCACAACTTGCTGATCTGGCTTACTGGCTTGCACAATCTCTGGCTTGTCAGCACCTGACCTTACCGGAGAAGATTCTGGCTCATTGGGCCGTGGTTTTGTGGAGCTACCTCCTCCTCATCTGCCTCTCTTTCAGCCACAAGTGCGGCACTAACCACTTGATTCGTCGCCGCTAAGTATAGCAGCAACGTCTCTTGCGGCCTAGGCGCAACTAAGACTGGCGGAGAGGACAGGTACTCCTTCAAATCTTGGAGCGCGGCCTCCGCTTCCAGACTCCAGTTCACTGGACCTGCCTTTTTCAATATCTTCAAAAATGGCAAGGCGCGCTCTGCCGATTTGGAGATGAACCTACTGAGGGCGGCAACGCAGCCGGCAAGATGCCTGACGTCCTTGACGCGTCTTGGTGCTTCAATCTGCTCAATTGCTTTAATCTTGTCGGGGTTGGCTTCAATCCCTCTCTGAGATACAAAGAACCCAAGAAGCTTGCCGGATGGAACACCGAACACACACTTCTCGGGGTTGAGCTTCAAGTTGAGCTTGCGCAAGTTTGCGAATGTCTCTTCCAAATCTTGGATCAGTGTTGACTTGTCTCTGGTCTTGACCACAATATCATCCATAGGCTTCCACATTTTTGTGCAGCTGTGGCTCAAAACCGATCTGAACTGATCTGACAAAGGTTGCCCCGGCACTCTTCAATCCGAAAGGCATACGCAAAAAGTAGTATGTGCCACATGGAGTGATGAATGCGGTTTTCTCCTCATCTTCCTTGGCCATAAAGATCTGATGATAACTAGAATAGGCGTCAAGGAAAGAGAGTAACTCACAGCCAGCAATAGGGTCTACAATCTGGTCGATGCGTGGCAAAGGGAAAGGGTCCTTTGGACAGGCTTTATTTATATCAGTGAAGTCTATACAAAGCCTCCACTTCCCATTCGCCTTGCGCACTATGACTGGATTGGCTAACCACATAGGGTGTAGCACTCCTCTGACTAGGCCCGCTGCTTCCAACTTCTTGATTTCCTCGGCAATAAACTCTTGCCGCTCCAAGGCTTGCTTCCTGACCTTCCGCTTGACGGGTCTCGCATGAGGGCAGACAACAAGGTGGTGCTCAATTACCTCCCTAGGAACGCCGGGGATGTCAGATGCTTGCCAGGCAAACACATCGACATTCGCCCGTAGGAAGGCAACAAGCTCGCTTTCCTATTTGTCATTGAGAGTGGCACTTACAGAAAAAGTGTCACTCGTCCCATCCTCTCTTGCCGAAACTTGCTTGGTCGCCGGCGTAGAGGCCTTGGTTTTCTTGATCTTACCGGTAGAGCTCTCTGGTATGTCCTCAACGGGCGTGCTGCACTCTAAAGTGCACTTCCCGAAGTCCATATCAGAGGTCTTGCCGGACTTCTTCTTCTTCTTTCCTCCCCCGGGAGCTTTGCCGGCAGGAGCAGGTGCCTTGACGGCAGGTGCTGCCACTGCCTCCCGGTAGAGCTTGTTGGCGCAGATGATTGCGTCTCTCTGGTTGGACTTGATGGTGAGGACGCCCGTCGGCCCTGGCATCTTGATGACGTTGTAGGCAAAGTGCGACACAGCCATGAACTTGGCCAGTGCCGTACGGCCCAGGATTCCGTTGTATGGTAGCAGCATCTTGACGACGTCGAAGACAATCTTCTCCGTCCGGTAGTTTAGGTTGCTGCCGAATGTGATCGGCAGCGTGATCTGGCCCTTCGGCTTGTTCCTCCCTGGACTGATCCCTTGGAACATGCCGGTCTCCTCAAGATCCTTATCGGGGATCTGCAGCCTCTTGATCACGTCGGGAGAGATCAAGTTCAAGCCAACCCCACCATCAACCAACATCTTTGTCACCTTGAGGTTGCGGATTGTTGGCGAAACCAACAACGGCAAACACCCGACCGCAGTAGTGCGATCAGGGTGATCCTCGGCATCAAAGACGATGGGCGTGTGTGACCACTTGAGTGGCTTCTATGATCCCATGGGCACCGCGGCATTCACCTCACGGACCCATTGCTTCAGTTGCCGGTGCGAGGATTGCAAAGATGCGTCTCCGTCAACACACATGGCCTCCACTACGTTCTAGAACTCATTCTCGGACCCATCTTCGTCCTCATCATCATCATTCTAGCCTTGAGTAGCCTTCTCTTTCAGCTCCTTGGCCTTGCCGCGGTGGCCCCCTCGGCCACCACGGTTCTGCTTGCCAGATCCACCGGCACCATCCTGGCCCTTCTCCTTGCGCGCTTCTCGTACTCTTGCTTCTGCTTTTCGGCAAGCTGCTCCACTTGCCGGCACTCCTGGAGATCGTGGCCCTTGGTACGGTGGATCTTGCAGTACGGCCCACCGGTCTTGCCTCCCTTGTCGCCTGCCGCAGCCTCCCGGCAGTCAGCGCATCCGGCAACCTCCATGCCGGGGCCTTCCGCCTTGGACTTCTTGGTGGCGTTGGCGTCACCGGGGCTCTCGACTGCCATCACTGACTTGCCTTTGTGCTTCCTGTTGCGCTTCCAGCTCTTCTTTTGCGGGGTCAATGCGTCATCTGCGTCGTCGTCCTCGGAGTCGACTTCGGCGCCAGCATCTTCCCCAGGGAGCCGCCTCCCTTCCTCAGCACGCGCGCACTTGTCCACCAAGGTGTATAGCTCGTTGATGGTCCTAACCTTCACGATATTCATCTCAGACCGCATTCTGCGGTTGCACACATTCATGTGGAATGCGGTGCAAACAGCTGCGGGATGAACATCGGGGATGTTGTGGTGCACACGGCTGAACCTCTGTATATACTTGCGGAGGGGCTTGCCATCTCTCTAGGGGATCACATGCAAATAGCTCTCCTGACCAGGGAGCTTGTGGCCACCCTGGTAGGCACCCACGAATTGATGGCATAGATCCGACCAATAACAAATGGAGCCCTCCGGCAAGTTCATCAACCACGATCTGACGTTGGGCTTGAGCGCCAACGGAAAGTAGTTGGCCAAAAGCTTGTCGTCGTGCCCCCCCGGCAGCCTGCACCGCGATGGTGTAGATGCCAAGGAACTCTACTGGACTGAGTGTGTCGTCGTATCTGTCGGGCAGCTCTGGCTTGAAGGGATGGGTGGATGGCCAGCAAACCTGCCGTAGCTCACGGGTAAACGCTGGGCAGCCCACCTCATAAGGTAAGCACCCAGGGTACCCTGGCACTGGCACATGTGCTGCTGGCTCGGCATGGTCGTCTGATAGACGGCGTGCCTCCCAACATCGCTCGATCTTCGTACGGGCGTCTTCGTCACGCCATTCGTGGAGCACTTTGCGCTGGTCTTGGCGGCCCCGCGGATCCGACGATGCCATGGACATGATGTCCTGGTCATCCAATCGGCGAGATTGCCGCCGCTGTGGTTGTTGGCATGGAGGCGACTGCACCATTGGTACACCGTCTCCGGCACGGCAGCCAGTTGGTCCTGCCGGCACTGTAGGTGGTCGTCTGGAGGGGCCCACATCCTGTGCTTTGCCAGGATCGGCAAAACTGATGAGGCTCTGAATGGTGGCCCTCCATTCGTCCATCTTGTCTGGAGCTGGCGGGAAGTTCAAAAGCATTTGAACCCGCGACATGGTTTCTGCCGCCATGGTTGGCATGGCGGGGAACACGGAACGGGACGGCCTTCGACTCCTGGCAGGGCCAGGAGGAAGCTCGTCGCGTACCTGCTGCCGTGGCGCATGCTCACCAACGGGCTGGCATGGTGGTGGTGGAACCTGAACATCGTGAGGATGATGCTCAGGGCTAGCTTGACGCCATCCAGGACCACCAGCGCCGTGGGGAAGCGTGGCGCGCCCATCTTGCGATGGTCGCTGCACACGTCCCGCCGCAGCATTGTTGGACGTCGCCGCTCCATCCTTGGACGTCGCGACGGCGGGGTCCTGGCTTGCACCAGTCCGAATTGTATTACTGCGATGATTGTGCTCACCTGAACGTTGTTGGAGTTGGCCGTCTGCGCCATCTCCGGTGTGCTGACTGCAATCGCCGGAACGGTGGGGATGCTGGACACCCGCACTGCCGGCGCCTCCTACACCGGCCGTCCCAGCCATAGCGCCCGCGCTGGCTGCGCCGCCTGCGCTGCCTGCGGACGCCTGGGAAGGCCGCTTGGAGGTTGTGGGAGCCGTCGTGGCTCCGGTCTTCTTCTTCGGTGCCATCGACGAAGGTGATGGAGCTGAAGATCACTCTACAATAACTGATTCGTAACACAAGACCCCCTGCCTGGCGCGCCAAAGATGTCATGGGAAAACGACGATCTATGGGATCGAGTGGATCCCTTTGCGGTTCGGCTGTGGGATCAATGTACTACAAAGAGCAGGGCTAGTAGATGTGAGAACAAGCAACGATTTATCCAGGTCCGGGCCGCTAAGAGCATAAAACCCTACTCCTGTTCTTGTGGTTCGATTGTGTATGAGCTCAAGGTTACAAAGAGCGTAGCTTGCCGGCAAGGTGAGCGGGAAGTGCAGGTACAACATGTAATTGAACTCAGAGTCGACCGTTCTAAGGGTAGCCGTGGGCCTCCTTTTATAGGCCAAGGGGTTACCACAGTGGCTAATACAGTCATTTACAGGGTATGAATAGTGACTTGCACCGTCACCACGTCTATCTCCTGACGGGGTAAGACAAGCGCATTAAATGCACCGTTAGGTGCTACGTCGGGGAGGCGAGGCTTTGGGTAAAAGATCTGTACCACCGGTCCGGGCGCCCTCCTGTTATCTTGACACGTCCCAGGGACGGGTGTCATTAAAGTTAATCCTTGCGTGGCATGCTGACACGTGCCTTGGCCAGCTGCGTTGACTGCCTGCCCGCTCGACACCTATCATATGTGCTTATCTAGCCGATGACGAGGTGGAGCGGTAACGGGACAGAACGAGCCTGCCGACGCGGAGCTTGCCGGGCCTTCGCTTGCCGGCAAGGTGCTTGCCGGCAACCAGAGTCTTGGTCTTCACCTTGCCGGCAAGGGCAATCTTGATCTTTAGTACTAGAATAGTACTTCTCGATGACCTGCCTTGAGGTCTTCTTCACGGTCTTGTTTAATCTAAGTCTTGGGTCACAACAACCCTTCGGCAAGCCCTTGCCGTCAGGAAGGCTACAACTGCCTGTGCACAAGTCAGGGTACGAGGGCACCCATGCCTTAGTACACCGACAGAGGCACTTTCTTGCGTGCGGTCATGGACCATGTGGGGCCCTACTGTCGGCCTCTCCATGTACATCCTTCTTCCAATGGTTGTCATTTGTTGACCACGTTGACCACGCTGCGCCGAGAGCACCAACGCGATGGACGACGGCTTGGCCTAGGAAAGGAATGGCCCGGAGCCGGCGAAGACCCGGCAGTGGATGCCCACGCGGAGGGGAGTATGAGGGTTGACTGGTTCGACTGTGGGGTGAGGCTGCTGCCGCCGGAAAATAACAGGAGGTGCGGGTGGGTAGAGGGATGGCATGGCCAACGTTGGGAGTAGGGTGGGCCGGTGAGGCCTGCGCGGCATCACAGCTGACCATGGGAGGAGGGAGCAGGCAGTCCTACCGACGCTGGTTTGGGTGGTTGGAGCAGGAAGATCAGAGATTGAAGAAGCACGGCGGCCGTTGGATGGAGATCCAACAGTCACTGCTGCTAGAATCGTGTGTTGACTTAGTTGTCCAACAAGTCAGCCTCGAAATCTGTGGTGTGTACAGCCCATTTGCTATTATTTTTATAATTTACAGCCCATTTGCTAATTCATATGGAATTTATTGCAGCCCATTTTTCATTTTTAGAATTGCTGCCCATTTTCTGGTTAGGACCAGGGTTAAAAAATTTACTAAAAATTATACAAATTTTTTGAAATTTCGCATATTTTGCTGGGGTCCGAACTATTTTTAATCCCAAAATTAGGAGCCAGATTAAAACTAATTTTCAAAATAATTAATATTATGTTAAAATGCAATGAAATATAAAATCTCAATGAAGAAAAAAAACAAAATATGAAACTAATTGCCCATTTGTTGTGTTTTCTTTTACATTTGCAGCCCATTTCATATTACTTTTAAGATTTACTCCCCGTTTTCTGGCCAGGCCGAATGCATCCCTTTTCGTCTTGAAAGATTTGCAGACCAGCAAGTTGGAGAAAACAAATAGGCCTAGGTTGGGTATTCTTAAAAAATGGTGGGCTACCCATTTTCCCAAAGAAAAAACAACTGGGCTGGTCATGCTGTTAGACGAGCCACAGACACCGCACAACGCAGTTCATACCCTGCTCCGTCTGAACAACCAAAAAAACTGCTCGAGCTGCTAAATCCCAGGTGTCGGCTGCTCCTCGTGCAATTTTGTCATTAATTGACTATACGTTGACAATGATGTGGGTCCCAGATATCAGCAGGGTGGACCTGAGTAAAAAAATTGGAGGGCCGGATTTGAGTAGTAAGGAGGCACTTGCTTGCGTTCAACAGTGGACCTGGTGGGTCCCTACTGTCATGCTCTCAAGTACAGTCCTCTCCAGATTCACCATGTTGACCACATTGACAAGGCCAGACAGCGGCGCCGCAATGAGCGCACCAAGGCGGAGGACGACGGCGAGGCCTTGGACGGGAATGAACAGGAGCCGGGAAGATGCAACAGTGTGGTCGTAGGCAGAGGGGAGTACGCGGGTTGACTGGTTCTGGTGCGGAGTGGGCTACCATCGCCGGAGAAGAATAGGATGTGTGGGGTAGTAGAGGGATGGCCTGCCCAGCATTTCAGGGTATGACAGGGTGGCGATGCGTGCACGGCACCGTAACCATCCGTGGAAGGCGGGAACAGGCGCTCCCGCTGGTGCTGGTTTGGTTTTGGCTGCTGGATCAGTCAGACCCAAAAACTCATGATGCTGGATTATAAGAATTAATTTTATATGGCTACAACTTATTGTAAAATGAAGTCGAGCACTTTTTTTAGGTGTGAAGCCGAGCACATTCAGAAGCCCTGGGATAAAGTGGTGTCGCCACATGTGTTGGGCTAGGCTGGGCTGGGCATTCTTATCGAAAAATAATGTTGGGCCGGAACTTTTTATGATAAAAAAACTCGGCTTGTCAAAAAGCTTGTGGTACTTGGGATAAACCAACTGATTGTACATTGAAAACACCATCAGCATCCATGGCTCAATTTTTTGTATATTGTTTTAGTAAAAGGGGTTTGCCGCCAATTTTCCGTTAATAGAAACCACTAGAGGTTCACAGCAAACTGAGCCCTACATAATCGTAAAGGAGCCTTGGGATTGAAGATACCACCAGGGTGGGGGTGCAACAGAAGCAGTAAGCAAGCTAGAAGAGTAAAGACGCAGCTCTCTCTTCCAACCAAACATCAGCCAACATTATAGAAGGGCTACCAAAAAAACAAGTGTATGCATCAAACTAAATAAAGATCCTACTACACCATGTGTACGCATCTAACTAACTGGCTCAGTTAGATGTTACTATTTATTAAGCTGTGGAGATTGGCTGAAGGCTTGACCCAGATGGGTGCCTGACGGGGGAAATTCCAGCCAGCAGGTCGAAGTCTGATACTTGCGACCCTCTCTCCTACTTTGGGCTGCAGAGCGTGGCGGCACATATCAGGGTATGGTTCATGGAGAGACGCATGGTACGTTGTGTACACACAGTTTTCCCTGATGAACGGAACCGCGCTGCCATCAGGATCCTTGCCGTTGGTGATCTCCTAGTTAATCGGATAATTCAATCCGAGAAACAGTGAGCGTGTGCCGAGGCTACTTACCGGCCTCCAGTAAAAAATTCCTGAAGGCCCAAAGAAGCTGGGATCCTGCTCAAAGACCATGCAGTGACTGTGATTGTATTCTGTGAAACAACATGTCCGGTACGTGCGAACGATCATCAATCGTTCGCCGTCGTTTGATCGAGCCAGAAACCACCTGCAAATGCCATGCCGCTTTTCTTTGTAAGGTTCTAGGATTAGGAAGGGTAGGGACACCAGGCGGCCTACAACATCATATCAAGTTGGAGTCAAATAAAAAAGGGTTGGTACTGTAAATCTAAGAACAGCATGTTCAGAGCATGAATATTTTTTCAGTAAATGTTGACAGTAATATAAGCATGGGAAGGATGATTTGATTTCACCAAAATTGTACTACATCTGATCACCAATGTGGGACATTTTGGCAGTTCAAATTAAAATGTCAAAACGTCTTACGTTACTGAACAGAGGGTGTATTTGAAAGCGTGGTGTTAATTTCTAACAACAATGTCATGATTCTAACTCTTCTCAAACTATACTCTGACAATAGGAAGCAAGCCATCATGATATCATAGGAAAGTAGGGGTAACATACTGCTGTAACAGCCATTTGTAGCGATGACTAGAGTAGGCGAGCAATATGTCCAGCCATAGAAGGAGTCCACAGCATAAATAAAGCCCTTGTGTTCAATGGCATCGGAGAGCCATGGAGGATGTATGATCCTACGATGGACGTGGAGATTTATCCACTTACCGCTGTGACCTGTCAGATAGGTGAGACTGCGGTTGAAGAACGCAATTAGTCTGAAGTCTTTATAATTCGCAGATCTTGTGGGCACTTGGCAGATTACAACCTTGAGCAAATCAAACTTGGTATCATGTTGGCTATTGTAAGATTCCGAGTATTCTGGGCCGCGGTGCCAAAGCAGTGCAGTGTTAATCGAAGGAAGGGGTATCAATCGCCCGGTGTAGACCTCCACGAGCATCCACCTGCCGCGTCCGTCAACGAGCACCATCCAAGACGTGTTCATGCCGACCTAGTACATACCGTTAATGCAGTTGAGGGTGATGGGGATCGGATCGCAGTCGAGGGGGTTGATGCTCACCACCCTACGATCGTCAAGTGCACCAAGACGACGACGCCCTACACCAAGAACGACAACGTCGTGAGGAGCAAGCGCTTGAAGCTCAACGTGCCCTACGTGAATCAACTCGCAACGTCGCCGAACGCAACCGCCGCGTGCGCGAACAAGAAGAAGCCGCACGACTTGAGGAGCGTCAAGAGATGCGGAACCGTGCACGAATCCCAAGGCCACCACGTCAAGTCAATCAAGATGAACACGACGAAGATGAGCCAGAAGATCAACCTCCACATCACGAGCGTCATCGCAACCACCGCCAACGCAATGAGGAGCGCTACGGCAAGCTCAAGTTCACCATGCCTAAATTCTCCGGTGGAAATGATCCCGAAGAATACCTTTCATGGGCGTTGAATGTCGACAAGATATTCCATCTTCACAACTACGACGAGGAAAAGAAGATTGCCATGGCATCTCTCGAGTTCCAAGACTATGTTCTCATTTGGTGGGAGCAAGTGATCGAACGGCGCCAAGAGAGAGGTGAACCACCCATCACAACTTGGGATCAAATGAAGGATGTCATGCGAGCTCGTTTTGTGCCCACACACTATAGCCGCGACCTCTTCAAGAAACTACAACTCCTCAAGCAAGGCACCAAGTCGGTTGAAGCGTACTACCAAGAGATGGAAATTGCAATGATACGAGCCAACGTCAAGGAAGATGATGAACAAACAATGGCGCATTTCTTGAATGGCCTCAACTATCCAATCAAGAAAATTGCGGACTTCCAACCGTACTCCAACCTCCTCGAGCTAGTGCACCAAGCAACCAAAGCGGAGCGACAAGTACAAGAAGATTACAAGTACTCCAAGTACTCTTCCAAGACCTACGGTTCATACACTCAAGCTTCCACGACTTTCACAACTCCTTCCATGACTCGAGCTACACCAAGTACCGGCGACAAGTCAAGCTCTAAGCAACAAATGACATCTTCGAGTCGTCTTCCTCCTACTACAAGCAACTCCAAGCCAAGAGCTTCGTCATCAACAACTCCTTCGGATGCCACCGACAAAACAAGTGACATCAAGTGCTTTACGTGCAAAGGATGAGGCCACAAGTCCTTCAAGTGCCCAACAAGACGCACTATGATCATGAACGTCGACGGCACCTACGATTCTATGAGTGAAGATGAAATGGCAGCCATCGAGCAAGTGGCCATGCACCGCCAAGTGAATGAAGAAGAAAGTGATCAAGTGTTTTGCGACACTGATTCGAGTCCCGCTCTTGTTGTCTCCAAGGTCTTGACACTTCAACAACATCAAGATGAAGACCAGCATTGCCACATCTTCCATACCAAAGCGGGAATTCAAGGACGTTCCGTCAAGGTCATCATCGACGGCGGAAGTTGCCATAACTTGGCAAGTGATGAGTTATGTTCCAAGCTCCAATTGGTCAAGAAGAATCACCCTCGCCCCTACAAGGTCCAATGGCTTAGCGACTCCGGCACCATTCAAGTGGAGCACACCGTCCAAGTCTCCTTCAAGATCGGCGCCTACGAAGATACATTGGAGTTTGATGTGGTTCCTATGTCCGTATGCCACCTACTACTCGGACGACCGTGGCAATTTGACCGAGGCATCATTCACAACGGACGGACCAATCACTATAGCTTCAAGCTCAGGGGCAAGGAATTCGTTCTTCGACCTATGACACCAAGTCAAGTCATCGCGGACAAGCAAGCATCTACCCATCGTGGAGAGAAAAGTGAGCGAGTGAACCACCAAAAAGAGAGTGAGAGCCACAAGCCAAACATGAGTGACTCCATGATGTGTGACAAAAGAGATCTAGTTCTTTTAGCCACCAAAAGAGATTTGAGGGATGTGAGTGAGAGCCCATCAATTGTTCTTCACATTGTGCTCGTGTGCAAAGATGAAGTGGTGCGGACTAATACTTCACAACATCTTCCTTTGGTATTGTCTCATTTATTGCAGGAATTCGCGGACGTGTTTCCCGATGAGCTACCTCCCGGACTTCCTCCACTACGCGGAATCAAACACCGTATAGACCTCATCCCCGGCGCACCTCTACCGAACAAGGCACCTTACCGCGTCAACCCCGAGGAGACCAAAGAGATACAAAGGCAAGTGCAACATCTCATGGAGAATGGGTATGTACGCGAAAGCTTGAGTCCTTGTGCTGTCCCAGTCATTCTTGTGCCTAAGAAAGATGGTACTTATCGCATGTGTTCCGATTGCCGTCCTATCAATGCTATCACCGTTAGATATCACCATCCCATTCCACGCCTACATGACATGCTTGATGAACTTAGAGGAGCCACAATTTTCTCAAAAATTGACCTTAAAAGTGGTTATTATCAAATTCGCATGCAAGAAGGTGATGAATGGAAAACCGCTTTCAAAACTAAATTTGGCTTGTATGAATGGTTAGTCATGCCTATGGGTTTATCGCAAGCTCCTAGCACATTTATGCGTGTGATGCATTATGTTCTTCGCAAATATATTGGCATTTGTGTTGTGGTTTACTTTGATGACATCCTTGTGTTTAGTGAAACTCTTGAGGATCATGTCAAACACCTTAGAGACGTATTGCAAGTTCTTAGAGACGAGTGACTTTATGCTAACATGGAAAAATGCACTTTCGGTGTTGATAAGCTTGTTTTCTTGGGATTTCTTGTCTCATCTATGGGTGTTCATGTTGATGAAACTAAAATTGATGCTATTAAGAATTGGCCACAACCAACATATTTGCTTCAAGTGCGTAGCTTCGTTGGCTTAGCCGGATTTTATAGACGCTTTGTGAAGGATTTTAGCACCACTGCATCACCATTGCACGCATTAAGTAAGAAGAATGCACCATTTGTTTGGGGTCCATCCCAAGATGCCGCATTTCATGAGCTTAAGAACTTGCTTACACATGCTCCATTACTTGCATTACCCAACTTTGAGAAAACTTTTGAAGTGCATTGTGACGCTAGTGGTAATGGTATTGGTGGTGTGTTAATGCAAGAGAAACGACCTATTGCATATTTTAGTGAAAAACTCTCCGGCGCGCAACTTAACTATCCTATCTATGACAAAGAGTTATATGCTTTAGTGAGAGTCTTGCATGTGTGAGAACATTATCTCCGTCCACGTGAATTTGTCATCCATACGGATCATGAAACGCTTAAGTACCTTAAGGGCCAAACAAAATTGAATAAGCATCATGCCAAATGAAGTGAGTTCATTGAATCATTTCCTTATGTTATCAAGTATATCAAAGGTAAGGAAAATGTTGTGGCGGACGCTCTTTCCCGCAAGTGCATGATGGTTACCCACCTTGAGTTGAATGTTATAGGATTTGAGCACATTAAAGACTTGTATGCGCATGATGCATCATTTTCGATTCCTTATGCCAAATGTTTACCACATAAAACTTGGGAGAAATATTACTTGAAGGATGGTTACCTTATGAAAGCTAACAAACTTTGCATTCCCGAGTCTTCTCTTCGTTTATTACTTTTGCAAGAAGCTCATGGCGGAGGACTCATGGGACACTTTGGACGCGACAAGACCTACGCTACGCTCTCCAAGAACTACTTTTGGCCAAAGATGTTTCGAGACGTTTCTCGCTACACCAACCGGTGCTCTACATGCCTCAAAGCTAAGTCTAAAGCTCAATCTCATGGCCTTTATATGCCTCTTCCTATTCCGTATCAACCATGGGAAGATATTAGTATGGACTTTGTGCTTGGTTTGCCAAGAACCCGCAATGGAAAAGATTCGGTATTTGTTGTTGTGGACCGATTCTCGAAAATGGCACATTTTATTCCATGCAACAAGATAGACGATGCTTCACATGTTGCAAATCTCTTTTGTAGGGAAATCTTGCGTCTACATGGAGTGCCCAAGACTATTGTATCGGACCGCGACGTCAAGTTCCTTAGCTACTTTTGGAAGACGCTATGCGCCAAGCTCGGAATCAAGCTCCTATTCTCTTTGGCATACCATCCACAAACTGACGGCCAAACGGAGGTCACGAACCGGACGCTATCGACTCTCCTCCGCGTGTTGATCAAGAAGAACATCAAGGAGTGGGAGGAGTGCTTACCCATCGCCGAGTACGCCTACAATCGAGCACAACACTCTACTACCGGCAAGTCCCCCTTCGAGGTCGTCTACGGATTCAATCCCTTATCCCCTTTGGACATTCTACCGCTCCCTCTTCAAGAGCGCATCAACATGGACGCGAGTGCCCGAGCGAGCTATCTCAAGAAGATGCATGAAGATACAAGGCACACCATCGAGCGACAAGTACATCGACTCGCGACCAAGTTCAACATCAACAATCAACCCGAGATATTCAACATTGGAGATCTTGTGTGGCTACACCTTCGCAAGGACCGCTTCCCCAACGAGCGGAAGTCCAAGCTCCTACCACGCGCCGACGGACCCTTCAAGGTGCTTGCACGCTACAACAACAACGCCTACAAGATCGACATCCCCCGCGACAAGTACAACGTGAGCGATATCTTCAACGTCAAGGATCTCTCTCCCTACCATGGTGATGAGGTTTTCGATCCGAGGACGGATCTTTCCCAAGGGGGGGAGATGATACGGAGCATCCCACGGTCATCCCCATGGACGCTACACCATCTACCCAAGCACCGAGTGGACCCTACATCATCAAGGCTGGTGCAAAGTCTCTGTCCAGCCCGCACCTTCCGGCCATCTCCCGGAACCTCCGTCGCCCGAAACTTCTGGCCGGCCCGGAACTTCCGGCCCCTGGCGATCAAGGCCAAGCCCAGGCGTGCAAAGTCTCTGTTCAGCTCGGAACCAGCCCGGAACCTCGCCCGGAACCTCCGGCCTTCCCGGAACTTCCGGCCCCCGGCATCCAGCCCAGCCCCGAGCGCGACAACTCTCTGGTTAGCCCGGAACCCGGCCGGAACCTGCCCGGAACTTCCGGCCACCGGAACCTCCGGCCGAACCCGGAACTTCCGGCCCTGCCTGCGTGCATTGACTTGGGCCGAGACCCGTGTACCCCTCCGCCCCTTAGACTATATATACTCTTCTTCAACCTATGTTTTAGGGTTAGCAAAGTAGATAGCTCTTTGAGATAGAGCTTTGCTCATCCGTACCTCTCCCATGGAGATCAAGACCTCCATGAGAACCATGTGAGAAGATCCACTCCGGATTCAAGACCTCGACTCCTTCGCGGATCGGGACGAACTAGCTACCATGTATCCTCCTTTGTTGGTTTCGGATCTTGTACCCCTACTATGTGTATGTGGATCTAGTGCATGTGTGATTGGATCGAGTTGATTTGAGTGTTTCTCTCGTGTTTCCCCTTGTGTTTTCCCCCGTGTTCTTCGTGTTCTTCGCGGGATCCGCTCCAATCGTGAAAGATCGACACCGTTAGGGTTCTACCCTACATCAAAGAGCGAGAGCAAGAGCAGAGCACAGCAGCAGCAGGAACGAGAGCAAGAGCAGAGAAGCAGCGCGAACGAGAGCCAGAGCAGCAGCAGCAGCAGCATGAGCGAGAGACAGAGTAGCAGCAGCTCATGCTGGTGTGGACGTCGCTGCCAAGGGAGCAACGCCATGGGGGAGAGACGCCGTGGAGGAAGTGGCCGGCGACGCCGCCGTCGATGGAGACGCGCCATGGTGGCTCGGGATCTAGCACCGGCAGCCCCGTGAGATCGAATAAAAGAGAAAATGCAACGGTGAGTGTAGAACCTCCTTGGTGGCGCCGAGTAGGCTTCAGCTTCATCGGAGGAATTGCAGAGGGTGCTGCGGTTCTGGTGGGGCAGGTGAAGCCGGCGCTGTGAGAATGGAGGTGGCGCGTTAGACGAGGCGAACGTCGGGGCAGCTCCTTGGAGGTGGAGGACGGGACGGCTGAACTGGCGGGACGACGAGATCGACGACGGATCCTCATCTGGAGCGGTGGATGAGGGACGTCGAGCTGTTGCTATGGACGACGTCGTCGGGGAAGAGGCTTCGGCTGGGCGGCGGTCGGGTGGCGGACGGAGGAGGGTGGGGTTTCACGGGTTTTGGCGGCCTCGGTGTATGAATGGGGGTAACGCAGGGGAAGAGAGGGGGGAGCCATGGCTTAGGGATGCGCTTGTCCGAAATTTGGGGTAAGTTACGAAAGTACCCCCACCAGTTTTAACCATGGGACGTCGAGGCGGTATTTCTAGCCGAGGGGTAGAAGGGGGATTTCGCGTGTTGGGCAGCACGACCGATTTCGGATGAGGAGGGAGTTTTCACGCGCGTTGAAATTTCGGGATAACAAGGCGCGGGTTGAAGAGGCGGGAGTTTCGCACCACAGGAGACAAAGAGATACTCTAGTTTGAAAATTTCGCGATAACAAGGCGCGGCTTCGAATTTCGGGAGAACAAGCTTAACGTGTACAAAAAAACAAAAAAAAGTCAATTCGTACAAGACAAGAGAGAGTCATGTTCCGTTTTACTATATTACTACAAATGCCATTCAAAACCAACAACAAATAACTAAAAAATTCGGTAGAACGAGCTTAGCGTGTACAGTACCAAATCAATTCGCACTTCCCTCGGCAACAACAAAAAAACAAATCAAAACACTCTCGTAAAAAAACAAATCAAAACGCTGTCCTCTACCATATTGACTCAATTTGAATCAATTTTCTCTATTTGAATACGATTGTTGTCAAGTTATGCCATCATTTTAATATTATCTTGATAACACAATACATGCATATAGTAGTAATCCTATTTAAATATGAACTACATGTACCATACGATCTCCAATTCAAGTATTTGTATCCATTTTATGTTGAATTCAAATCACAGTACATTTCATGCTCTAAATAGACGTTCGGAATGATCTAAACCCTGTTTTCATATGTATAATGTGTTTAACACACACAATGCATGCCCCCCCCCCCCACACACACAACATTTAGATGTTAGCTGCGAAAGCCACACATTATCTCAAATTTGAATAGTTATGTCCATGCATGGATGCAATGTGGTCAAACGATGCCTGCCATCGGTGTCTCAAATTCAAATCAATTTGGGCTTGTTCGACGTGTGTATATAGTATTGCATGTTCGATTCAAAACCACACGCATATCTCGATTATATTCATGCATGCATGGGTTACAAACATCATGATCTCTTATTCAAATATTTGAATCCACTTATATATCGATTATCATCTATATGTGATTCTTTTACACCCACACGCACACTCCTCCTCTCTTTGTGAATATATACCAATAACTTTCCTATCGTGCATGCATATATATATGCACATACACTCCCCACTCGGCATCCTCTACATCGCGCACACACGTTCTCGTTCTCTAGGTCGGTCTCCCACAATCTCTCTAGGTCTATCCATCTGTATCTTTCCCACACACACCGATCGATATACCCCTCTAGCTAGGTCTTCCTAGCCACCACACACAAACATGTACACATATGGTCCTACGTACCCTCCTCTCACTATCCATGCCTCCCGCCCTAACTCAGAGGAACGCGCACACTGTCGACCCCTCTGTTGTTATCCATCTCGCACTCGTACATTGTCTCAAGCTAACTAACTAACAGGCCTCTCGCACCATCTTATAGGTAGCTAGCTGCACCCCTCCCCCCCCCCACACACACCTCTCCCTCTCTTCGTCACTCTTGGAGTTCTTTATCTCTGACACATCCATGCATGTGCACCAATCGATTTCCCTCTATGTGTAGCCAGGTCTCTCTCGCTATTTTCCCACACAAACCGACCGATCTATATCTCTAGTTAGGTCTCCCCCTCTTTTCCCATGTACACACATCGACGAAACTACAACCTCTCTGATGTAGGGTGGAACCCTAGATGACGATCTTTTCACACTTAGGAGGGGGAAAAAGGAGCAAATCCAAGAAGAACACAAGAAGAACACTCAAATAGACAAGATCCAATCACACATGTGCTAGATCCACATACACATAAGGGATACAAGGGTCCAAATCCAACACAAGAAGGTAGCAAAGGTAGCTAGTTCATCCCAATCCTAAGAGGAATTGAGGTCTTGAATCCTTGAGAGGATCTTCTCACATGGGGGTCCATGGAGGTCTTGATCTCCATGGGGGAGAGGTGGATGAGCAAAGCTCTAATCACTAGAGCCAACTACTTTGCTAACCCTAATTCGGAGCTAGGAGACGAGTATTTATAGTCCAAGGGGTAAGTTGGGGGATACATGGGTCGTTGCCCTTTCACAGTGCGCAGGCTGACCGGTTGTACTGGACTTGCGAGCGGTTGTACCACTGGGAGCTCAGGCACCGGTTCCTGGAGGTGTTCGCTGAAGGGGGTGACCGATTGTACCGCTTGGGGGATGGTTGTACTGGTCTGGCTGACGCTGGGGGAATAACCGGGCTGGAACCGGTCTTGCTCCGCTCGATTACAGAAGGCTGGCCGGTACTTGGGCGGTAGTGGACCGGTTGTTGACCGGTTGTACCGGTGTTCCTGGGCTGTGCACAGTCATCTCCAAGTCCTTGGTGTCCAACTTGCTCCATTTCTTCTCCTTGTTGGTTCCTTGGTACCTAAGCACACAAAGTGTCTTCGTTTGAGGTAGTAGCCATGTCTCATGTGGTTCCAAGGGATGTTCAACAAGGAGATAGTTCACCTTATGGCCAATGGCACGTGCTCGAGCTCTCGTCGTATCTCCACTTGGAGCTTGGGGAGTAGATGTAGTGAACATGGGGATGACCATAGGATGCTCCGCATCATCTCCCCCCCCCCCTTGGGAAAGATCCGTCCTCGGATCATGAACCTCATCACCATGGAAACGGTATTCGTGGACGGACTTGTAGTTGGATGGAGTGGATGTCATGGCGCAATCCAAGTACTCCAAGGTGTCTCCGGAATAGTATACATGCAAAAAGAGCAAACACAAAGTACACTTGGAAATACAAAGGTTAGCGCATACAAGGTGTCCATCAAGTAAGCATGAGTTCGTCCGACAAGATTGTTTTTGAGGAGGCACATGAAGCTTCACAAAATGATATAGAATGAGATGTAAAGCATTCATGGGAGCAAATTCATTCGTTGGACACACAAAGGTGTTGTTAATGTGAATAATTCGACCATTGTGCAAAATGATGTCATAGAGGGATGGTTTATCAAGAGCATGAACATGGCAATTGGTGCTCAAAATGTTGATGATATCATGCAATTGACGGTGGACAATGTGATCATTATGTATGAATATGCCATCAAGGTAGATCACAACAAATTTGCTAAGAAAATGCACAAGCTTATATATCATGGATGACATGGAAATACAATATGCAATAAGGCAATCATAATGTAAGTCAATCCATGCATAAAGAGCAAACTTGTCATGGGTGTGATGTGTCCAACTAGCATGCTCATCAACAAATATGGAGGTGTTGGTACAATATGCAAAAAGTTTCTTGTCATACCGTTGCTTGATGTCGTGGTATGAGTGGTGATCCGGTGGTGCATCCGCTAAGTCTGAGCACTCCTCAACTTGATGTCGCGTAGGTCCAAGCGCCAAAGTCGCTCCTCCATCCAATAGATTGATCATGTAGACAAGAAGAAGAAGACAACAATGAAAGTATGGCCCATTTGATATGTGTATTTGAGGATGGCTCAAAGGGAAGGAATTCACCTCTATAAGGTTCTCAAAAATGTTGGTGTCGCGCATCGTATACGTCTTCGCATGACCAATATGTCTCATGACGGTACCGCCTTGTGAATCATTCAAAATGAAAGAACATGACAAACACTTGGAAAAACAAATGAGGTTAGCGTGAATGCAAAACCAATCATTCGTGTGGTGAGATACCGAACAAGTGTCTTCATCATTCATATCATAAGAAGGAACAAGATAATGTGGCTTGGTATGGAAGCATATGATGCGAGTACAACCAAGGACATTAAGCTCATTCAAACAAGCATGTATCACAAATGAGATGTCCAAGTCTCCTCGGTCAATAAACATAGCATTGTTGCACTCACTACAAGGCAATATGAGAGAGGCAACTAATGGAGAGATGGGACAATGATCAATACAAATTATGTGAGAGGCATGAACATAAATGTCATCAACCCAATGAAACGAGCAAGTATGAATCATGGGTGATGCAACAAGGCAAGCAATCATATTAATCGAGTCATGCAAGCTAGTAGTGCAAAGATGCAACATACTAGTTGTAATCATGGAAATCATGTCATGTGTGCAAATAGTGGGCATACATAATGCACATGACATATCACAAGCATGAGAACAAGATATGAGTAAAGTATCATCATTGTATTGGCAAGAAGTCCTATGTAAATAGCACTTGAACAACATGACTCTCCCAACACAATAAGCAACAATAGTATAGGGCGCACATAGAGCATGGCAATAGCAACAAGTATCTCCACCAAGCATGCAAATACACATAGTATGAGTAGAATGGTGAAACATGAGTAAATGCAAGCAAGGGTCACAATTGCATGACAAAGGCATTGAAGGAGGCATAACATGCAAAGTGAACACGGTAAAATGAGCATAAGTTGACAATTGGTAAATAGCCCATAGCCGTGTGAGAGCCAAGTGAAAGTAATGCGCGTAGTCCTTGCGCGAGGGAAACGGTCGGAGAAGCATTGCAAGGAATCCCAAATCATCGTTGTTCTCAAGAGCTCTTTTCGTCAACTCATGGGATTGAGAAGTTGACAAGTATTCGTGAGTACCTACACAAAACAAAGACAAAGGGAGAATTGTGTGCGTGTGGTATATGTACACATCATCCATTATGATGCGCACATGCATGTGTTGGTTAGCATAAAATATCCAATGCTCAAACAAATGAGATGCATGATATACGAACATGTCATCCATCATGATAGGTTTGTTGTTGTTATGTATAGCATAATGGAGACTCAAAGAGTGTAATGCATCACAAGTCATATCTAGAGCATCGTCATGAATGTTAAGCATATGGTGCACACAAGGGATGGAATCATGCGGTCTACAATTATTTTCATGGCATGACATAATAAATGAAGTGCACAAATTATGTAAAGGGAGCATAGCAATATCATCACAAGAGAAGCAAATTCCAATGACCATGATCTTGTCATCTATGCCATAAGTACAAATGGGATTGATTTTAATTGGATATGCATAGTCACTATGGTGAGCTTGTAATGATGCAATATGGGAAATCTCACTCATAGCATATGACAAATTTAGGGGAATATCGAACATGATGTGACCAATAGAATTTTCACATGATATCCTATGGAGCATAGCATCACAACTAGGGAATTTGACATGCTCATCATCATATTCATCATAAATGGGTGGCATATCTAAGCATGTAGAAGATATAGTATGCGATGTATCCATAAGGTGATCAACATCATGCAAGCAATCGATGTCAAGATAGTCCACTAGTGGGACAAGCGAAGCACTTTCACCTATGTTACCTTTGGAGCTCCACTCATGTGGTGTAGGTGAGTTGGTAAAAATCGAAGCTTGATCAACATTGTCGTCTTGATGGAACCATGTGGGGGGTGCATCATCGTCCACCATGGCCATCGTATTGCCCATTGGAGGTATGGACTCGTCGAGGATTGGCGCTTCATCTTGTAGGATATCTAGCACTAAACAAGAAAACACACTCGGAGTAGAGGTTAAGTCGTTAGAAATCATAGTGGCCTCACGTGCCCTCTCAACTACCTCACCCACTAAGTGTTGTGGCTCACTCACTCCCTCTATGATGCTCTCACTCATATGATTGGTCGGGTGGTGATGGCTCTCAACCTCACATAGGATGTGTGGCACGTTCTTGTGTGTGGGGCTAGTGGTGGTCACTCTCATCCTCTCATAGGAAATGCGCTCAAAGAGTCACTCATCTCACTCATGTAGTGGTGGCTCTCCTCACATGGCAATTGGGGCATCTCATCATATATGGGTGTCGGAGGGATGTAGGTGCAAACGCCTCCATACTCAACTTCGTTCGCCGCCATGGTTGTGGGTAGTCCCATGCTCAACCTCCTCATCCATAACGCGTCCAAAGATGAATGCCATAGGATGTGGCAAATCATCGCTCTCCTCCGAGACCAAAGGGACGGTCTCATGTGCAGTCTCGTAGTTTGAGTCCGAGTAGGAGTCCCATGTGGGCGTCGTCTTCATGTCGTCGAAGAGGTTTGTGCTCGCCGCCTTGGTCGAAGGGAATGGCCCATGCTCGACCATCTTCCTTGGGGTGCTCCCAAAGATGGAAAGGTCACCCTCGCTTGTAGTTGGTCGCCTTGGACTTGGCGCCGAAGCTTCTTCTTGGTGGCGTGCGTCTTGCGGTCTTCTCTTGTGCTCATGAAGGTTGGTCGTAGCTTGATGTAGAGCTTGTTGGGACTTTTTGGTGTTTGCATCTCGAGCGTCTTCGTGTTGATGGTGACGTTGTCGTGCTTGACCTTGGTGTCGATGGTGTTCGACATCTCGAAGATGAGGACGTGGTCGAATTGTGCTTGTGTCCGAAGGGCGCTTCGAAGATGTGCGAGTTGCTCGCCGCCGCCTTGAAGATGACGACGGGGAAGAAGACTTGTAGTTGGACAACATGTCTCGGAACTCTTCCATTTGAGATGATGGCTTGTCGTCGAGTGTTCTGCGCAAGTCGGCGGCGAGGTTCTCGATGCGCTCTCGCAAGGCATGTTGTGCACCTTGAATTTCTCGTTGTAGTCCGAAGCGGGGAGTTTGGGTGATGTAGTTGTTCTCGTTGTCGTTGTCGTCGAAGACCGGAGATGATGTGCTTTGCCTATCCATCACAAGACTAGAACAAATGTGAGTGGAAGAAAGGGAAGAACTAGACCAAATGTACCTTTCCAATGTTGAAGATGGATCAATGATCACCCAATATGGTATTATGGAAATAGCACAATTGGTACCGGATCTTGTCAATTCTCACACCTACACAATAAAGCTTATGGAGTAGCTTGGTGAGGATAGTGGCACAAAATTAATGCAATTGTTAGCAAGAGTCAATAATGTTGAAAAAGATTCACAAATTCGCAAGTGGAACAAGTAGACCAATAGCAAAGAATGGCACACGGAAACACACACACGAATAGATAAATGAGGTCGTGCAACCAAGGAATGAGCTCAAAATGTGGAATCCACGGAAAAACGCTCGTGTTGCACAACACTAGAGAGACGCTAGCACGATTGCTCAATAGGCGGATACGAACTTGTGCAAAACCTATAAGAGACAAAACGTATGGGCTTTCTATCTCACTTATGCTATGTATGTATGATTCCCGGTGTCTCACACACAATGATCCAAGATGATCAATGATGGTATATGATATGCAATGTGGAGTGATGCTATGGCTATTGCTTACAAGCTCTTTGTTCTCTTTCTTTATGCTTAAAAGCTTTTTGCACTTTTTTTTTGATATGGCCACTATGCGAAATGCTCAAACCAATATAGCAAGTTGTATATGCGGGAACAATTGATGACACAAGAGATGATACGAAGATATATGCACGCAATGAGAGCTATGCGGAACGTGTATCACTAAAGTGCACAAGTAGCATTGCCCGGCAATACTCAAACGGCTAGTCTCGGTAGGCAAGTGACGCAAAATTGGCTCAGGGGTTAACAATGCAATGGCAAGGAGAATGTACAATGATGTCGTCGAGGTTACCGTCGGTGGGTTGTCGTTTGTAAGCTAGGACGGATGATGATGAAGTGGACCATGTCGCTGTCGAGTCCGTGGCGATGATGAGTGGGGCGATGTTGTCAATGTTGAACCATTCCTAGTTAGCCGAAACACCCTAGGAAACGGAAAAACCGCGAACTCAAAATCTCAAGCAGCAAAAGGCAAATGGTGGTAGCGGAATGCGGTGGTGGTTTCGGAGTTGGCAATGCGGAGTCGTAGTTGAAGTCACCATCCCTAAGTAGCCAAAACACCTTAGGAGACACAAACCACAACTCAAACAACCTCAAATGCAATGGGGGGTCAAAATGGGTTAGGTTGCGGAAGGCTATGGTGGCAATGCAGATGGTATGGTGGAGGGCCTAGGCAAACTAGCCAAACTTCACACAATTAGATGGAGTCAAATGATGGTGGTACCTATCTATATGGATGGGGATGTCAATAGCTACAAAACGAGCTAAAGAACGTCAAAATCGGACTCCGGATGTGAAAGTTATGGTCAAAATGGTCAATCAGTCTAGGCTGCAACTGGGAGGGGCGGTTGTACCGCTTGGGTAGGCGGTTGTACCGCTCCTGGAGCGTCCTGGGGTTCCAGTTTTGTGCGGGCGGAAGTATCAGGGGACGTGGTAGTGGTTGTACCGTCCTGGGGGCCGGTTGTACCGCTCTGCTCCGGAAAATTCCCAGATTTCAGATCTGGGTGGAAGAACACGAGGTCTAAGTCGAAAATTGGTGGGGAAACGAATTTTTTTGGGGAATTTCGTGGTGGGGAAGGTGGGGGAAAGCTAGATCCACTTGAAACATAGCAAATCCAAGGGGTAAGTTGGGGGATACATGGGTCGTTGCCCATTCACAGCGCGCAGGCTGACCGGTTGTACTAGACTTGCGAGCGGTTGTACCGTTGGGAGCTCAGGCACCGGTTCCTGGAGGTGTTCGCTAAAGGGGGTGACCGGTTGTACCGCTTGGGGGGCGGTTGTACCGGTCTGGCTGACGCTGGGGGAATAACCGGGCTGGTACCGGTCTTGCTCCGCTCGATTACAGAAGGCTGGCCGGTACTTGGGCGGTAGTGGAGCGGTTAAACCGGTGGACCGGTTGTTGACCGGTAGTTGACCGGTTGTACCGGTGTTCCTGGGCTATGCACAGTCATCTCCAGGTCCTTGGTGTCCAACTTGCTCCATTCCTTCTCCTTGTTGGTTCCTTGGTACCTAAGCACACAAAGTGCTTCGTTTGAGGTAGTAGACATGTCTCATGTGGTTCCAAGGGATGTTCAACAAGGAGAGAGTTCACCTTATGTCCAATGGCACGTGCTCGAGCTCTCGTCATATCTCCACTTGGAGCTTGGGGAGTAGATGTAGTGAACATGGGGATGACCATAGGATGCTCCGCATCACTCTCTCGATAGGACAGCCTACCACACACACATTAATTGTCCCTCCCCATCTCATCATCCATGCCCTCCGCTTTATCTATCAATCAGACGCGCGCGCCCATGCACGTTCTCGTCCCCTCTCTCTAATTACAGATATCGCACTTGTACTCCTTCCTTATCTTCGTCTACCTGGCCTCTCGCACCATATTCAAGCACCCCCCTTTGTCCTAGCGCTTGTACGCTCGTAAAGTTCTTCCCTCTATCTGTCTCTATCAATATCTGGCGTAAACGATCCTTCCCCTCTCTTCTCATACATCGGCCCTTCCACATACATATACTATGTATGTAGGCCTCTCTTTGAGACAAACATATGTATAGAAGAGGTGCACGCACGCATGCACTCCTTCCCTCATACACACAGTTGCTACCAACTCTTAGGTGATACCATGATACGGTCTTCTGGACCGTTTGATCTCAGATCCGACGGCTCCCAAGAGTTCTTGAACATTTTGCAAAAAAACCATCCAAGTGTCTCAAAATTGCGCACAGATACAACAGATTCTCAGATGCCATCGGATCAGAGATCCAACGACTCCCAAGAGCCTGTATCATGGTATCATCTAAAGGTTGGTAGCACTAGATATTTTCCCCATACACACACGGGTACACGGTGGAGCACACTTCTATAAGAAGAGGCAGCCCACGTGATTGATAATTTGATGCGTGTAGAAAGGCATTTTAGATGATGTGGCACTAGTACTTCCGGTACGTGCAAAGCAACCAAGTTGGATTTCCAATAGCATGGCACTACTTCGTAGGAAACAAAATACGAGGAAGATCTTGTTTAGGGTGATGTCTCTCTTTTTTAGTCAATATATTTATGAATAAAATTATGGGGAGGCATCAATGATGCCACGTGGCACATGTGGTGGTGTTGTTTGCCTGCTTCATGTGTGGATTTGATCACACTGACGTGCCGATGGTTCTCGAAGAACGTAGACACTTTTTTTTGAGGGTGGGTACAATTAGGTTACTGTAGACGCGAATCTGAAACACCTAGACCGCTGGATCAACATCAATAAACGGCTGATATCACATCACACGTGAACGATTGAGAATTTCAAAACTAATTATAGAAATAGCCAGCAGTGGGCTCCTCTTTTTTTGGTCTGAGAGGTTGCGGGCATCTGGCTCCGCCACGATGGCCTCCGAGAGCACGGGCCCATGTATGCGTCCGAGAAACGTATCACGTATGCAAACCATCGGCCAAACTCCCACGCCTCTGCTCCAGTAAAAAAAACTCCCTCGCTTCCCGCGCTGGAAAAACAGCCCCCTCGCCTTTCTAATGGGGATTTCTATCGACCGATCTCGTTAAGGAGTGAAAGCAAGTGTTACACTATACATATTAAGCTAGGCGGTAAACTTACAGCCCGTCGCGTTCGCGTCGCACCAACACATGGTCGGTACAGCCCGCCGCTCACTGAAGGGACGCGCATCGGCTTGGTGCGTCACTGACATGTGCAACCACAAGTGAGCAGTAGTATGAACAGACGGTCGGTCCGGCCCGCCGCTCACCGAAGAGACACGCATCGGCATGATACATCATTGACATGTACGACCGCATGTGAGGAGTAGCAAACCGATAGGCCAAGACCCCCCGCCTACCGCGTGCCAAAAGCCCGGCCTTTTTAATAATAGTATAGATCGCACCATGGAGCAAACCATGGCTCCCTCAGTTGCGAACGCTCGCATGGCAGTTTCATGTATGGGAAGGGGCGTGGTGTGGCAGTTTTGTAAAATGCCATGGCATTTCTTTTTTTACTGTTGTTTTCGACCAATAACTGGCACCGTCAGATGTAGATCTTACGGTTACTGGGGCGTTCGCTAGGAATAGCCTAGTGGCGAACTATTGACTATTTTCTTTCACACGCATTACATCGACACATATCATCTCTCTCCCTCTTTCCCACGCACACACCTACGCTCACGAGTCTGTTGGGACTTCTCGCACACACCATCTCTAGCTCTCTAGGTCGATGCCACACACATACACTTGTACTGTAGGTTTAGTACGTCGTACACGAAGAGAAGAGGTGCACGCACGCACTCGTCCTCTCTCACACACGCATCTGTAGCTACGAATCTAGTGTTCTCAGCCATCCGATTCGCTCTATCAAAGGTTCACGTTGCTCCTTGGCCTTCAGATTCAAAGGTTCAAAACACGGAGCCTCAGCTGGAGGCGCGAGGTTTTGTTAATGTGGGTACCGCACACGGCACCAACACGACACGAGATTGGTCTGCCTGGTGCGCAGTCGGGTGAGTACTAGTAGTGTACTACTTTGATGTGTCGCGTCAACTCGCAGAAGTATGCAACACTTCCTTAACAAACAAACATATAAGCAGCTTATATTTAGGTTTACTTCTTACCCAAAGGATCTTATATCCAACAGACACAAAATATCCCTTGGACTATTGGGAATTACTTCAACTGCTGATGTGATGTTGAAGTAATTGCTGCGTCGCCACCAAAATCCACCATCTCTTAAGGTAAAGTAAACCAAACTAAACCCTACATTAGCATATTACTAAGATAACTAGAAGGCATTGTGGAATCATTTAGGAGGTGAGCTTGTCAATCCGAATGTGGAGGGACACCGTCGTCGACGACCCAGCCCCGGCTAGCAGCTTGGGCGGCACTATCAAGAAGGTCAACTCCTCCACGGCGCCGGCGCCGGGTTTCTTGCTGCTCGTCACCTCGATTTCCACCTTGACGGCATCGGTACTGCCGTTGGGCGCCCCCGGCGGCCCGTTCGCCCACACCTCGGCCGCGTAGTGCGGCGGTGGGGATGCCCCCGCTCTGATGTAGACGTCCGACACGGCGATAGGCGCGCCCATGCCGAGCGTGCCGCCGACCAGGAAAAACGCACGGCCGTCCTCCTCCGCGAACAGCAAGCGCCGTGGCTCCGACACTAGCACCTGCAGCTGGAGCACCTTGCCGTACTGGATCCTGTGCAAGGGCATGGGGTGCACGGTGCTGAGGTGGTTGGGGAGCGCCGGCGGCGGGCCTTCGTAGCCGCAGCCGGGCACGGGGCACTTGCACGGCGCGAGCGGACACGTGCTCTGGTGATCGTCGAGCTTGTGATAAATGACGTAGAGCCCACATCCTTCGTGCGGGCACTCCACCCTCGCCGAGGAGAGGACGGCGTCCATCGCCGTGTTGCGAACGTCGAAGCCGCCGCCGTGCTTGCACTTCTGGCACTGCCTCTGGTTCCCAGGGCGCTCGCTGCGGTAGTCCGCGCAGGCCAGGTGCCCACCCTTGCACTACACAAATCAATCGAACACCAACTCAATCAAGAAAACTGCGCTTTGCTTGATCAGCCGAATAGACGAGATGTATTCGAACCTCGTACACCGGAGGATTCAAGGGGCGGAGGCAGAAGGGGCAGTGAAGCATGGTGAGGTCCATAAAGACGTCCATCATCAAGTCTTATTCCATCGGCATGATCTCGCCCTCCTCGTGCACCACCATCTAAGAGCAAGTAGCACAATAGTGGGCTTATAGCTTGCTTACCTTGCAATTTTGGCTATGTGGAGGAGAGAGACATGAAAAAGTAAGGGGGGTGGGCTCTAATGCAAGAGCCTGGCTATATGCGTGCTCCAAGGCAGATGCAATAAATGTGAGGAAAGAGATAGAGAGAAGATGAGAAAAAGTACTAATCTTATAGCCAACCTTATAGCTAGCCTTATTGTATGAGTGACTATATGTGTTGGCTATAGATGATATGGCAACATCTTATAGCCAACAGTTGGCTGTATTATTAACCATGCTTAGAAAGTTTTACCATCATATGTTCATACTTCAAGGTGCATTAAATCAACAGATGAAAGGATCAAAAGGAAACTCACGGCATGCATGCATGCATTGTAATTTATGTATCTGTAAAAACAACTTTTTGAGAAAATCAAGTGTACTCCTTTGATATGTCGCGTCAAACTCGTACAACAAGGAGAAGCTTGATTACTACTACGCCCTCTCCCTCCCCCATCCGCGCGGTGGCTCGCAGGACGAGGAGAAGCTTTTGCTTACAACACGCTCTCCCTCCCCCACGCGGTGGACATGCAGCAGTTCATTCGTGTCAGATTGCCAGAAGCATATATTGTAGTAGTACGACTTCCCGAAGAGGCGAAGAGCCAAGCGCAACCCGAATGTGGCAGTTGTGAATGCTTGCGTGGCAGTCTCATGTGAAAGGGAGGGGCGTGGTGTGGCAGTTAAGTAAAATGCCGTGGCATTTGTTTTTTTATTGCTGTTTGCGTCCAATAGGTGCCACCGTCGGATGCAGATCTTACGGTTATTGTGGCGATCGCTAGTTATAGGCTTGTGGCGAACTGTTGACTAGTCTCTTTTTGACACGAATTTACAACATTGATACGGCTTGAATGCCAACGAGGGAGAGGGTAGCAGTTCCCGAAACGTTGAACGGTCAATGATGCATCCTCATTCAATTAGCATGCAGAAGGAATTAATTGGAGAAGCAGAATGAAGCCAACACGATATGAATGCAACGCAGTTTGCACTCTCATATGAAGGCGCCCCTCCACTCCAATTCATCTACCGAACCGTACGCACCTACTAGTATTACACACCTAGTCTGCGCAACACTGCTCACTCCAATCCAAGACCAAGTGACCACAAGCCACAACCACCCATGGAGGCGATGGACGCGAGCGGCAGGCGGCTGTGCCAAATGATCCACGACACCGGCCTACGGCCCGGCACCGAGCAGCGTCTCCAGACGGTGCTGGCGACCGCCGGCGTCATAGCCCTTGGCAACGATGGCTTCGCCTCTCACATGGGCGAGATGATGGTCCGCTCCATCCGCAAGTTCACCACCGTCAAGAAGCGTGCGGATGACCTTGCCGTACTCCTCCAGCCCGCGCGCCCAGGCTCCTCATTGCCTGCCACCCTCATCGGCCTCCATGGTGAGGACCTCTTTCACGCACTGGTGGCCCTACAGCTGCCCGACGTCACGATGAAGAATGTCCACCTCGAGGCCGCGCTCGTCGCGCAGCGCCTTGCTGAGCAAGAAACCGTCGACCTACACATCCATGTCTACGAGGAAATCGTCTACATAGGCCACTACAGGGCCAGGGACGACGCTAAGACGTTTGCCTTCTTCGACCGGCTGGAAGCCTTGGACGCCATTGTTCAGAAGCACGTTGACCTGGCCACAAAAGCCTCTACTACTCAGCCGCCGTTCGGTGGGCCGGCGCCCTGAGTCGAGGAGGAGGAGGTCGTCGATGGATGCATATTTCTTCTTGCCTCCTGTAACTAGCACTACATCGCGTCGTGGCCTTAATATGTTACTGTATCGCATTATCATTCCAGTCGTAAATGACATGTGCGATCCCTTGCTCTCATTTGGCGTTAATTATATGTATCACTGTCTTCGCCCTGGTTTATTGGTCACCTTTCGTGCTTTGTGCCAAATATTGACTGCAGATTTAACTAACAATAAGTTAATGCATGTCACAAAAAATAATATCGTTGGAAACTACTACCTCCGTCCTGGTTTATTGGTCTCCTTCGTATTTTGTGCTTAATTTTGACCATAGATTTAATTAACAAAATGTTAGTGCATGTCACCAAAAATTATATCGTTTGATTCGTATTTGAACATAGTTTTCAATGATATTATTTTTTGTGACATGCATTAACATTTTGTTAGTTAAATATAAGGTCAATGTTTGGCACAAAATTCATAGAGCATCAATAAACCAGGACGGAGGTTGTATGTTCAAACACGAATCCAACGATATATTTTTTGGTGACATGCATTAATATTTTGTTAGTTAAATCTATGGTCAAAATTTGACACAAAGGGAACCAACAAAACAGGACGGAGGTAGTACTTACGTATTGCATCAACTTCGTAATTTACGTACGATGCATGATCCGACCTACCAAACTATAGTAGTATATATATGGGCACGACAACCAAACTTATAAATTCAAACTAACCGTTACACGTCACAAGTTCAAAACGAGAAAGTGGAACAAGTACAGCACGCCTGTCCCGTTCGCGTCGCAACCCACACTGTCGTTTCGGCCCGCCGCTCAGCGCGCATTGGCTTGGCATATTATCACTGACATGTGGGCCCGATGTGAGAAAACCGATGAAGCGCCAAACTGGCAAACTCCCCGGCTTATTGCACGGGAAAATCCCCACCCTAGCGTTTTTAATTGTTGTTTCTATCTGTCTACCGTGCCAAAGAGCAGAAGCATAACCAAATGTTACATTTTCTACAAGTTCAAAAGGAAAAGCCTGCCGCGTCGCGTGGCACCCCACACGGTCAGGAGTACTAGGGTCGGTCCGGCACGCCGCTCAAGCTAGGGAACGCGTGTTGTCTAGCATTTTCACTGTCATGTGGGACCGCAGTTGAGCAAACCGACAATGGGCAAATCCCCACCCCGCCCGCTGCGCGTCGGCTGAGTTAGAATTACTAGCTGTAGAAACGAGGAGGGAGAAGAGCTAGCTGTAGCACGGACGCCGTTGTCCGATGGGACTCGTGTTGATAGAGTAGGAGTACTCCGTACTCGTTTGTAGTACTCGTACGTACTACGACCACTCGTTGGGTGCGTGCGACCTATACCTGTCATCACTTTGCAGCTACGCTTTAGTACATAATATTTTTTCCATGCATTTTTCCTACTCCTACTTGCTGAGATGTACTGCTGGGCTCCGCGCTCGTCGGAAATATTTCTACGTGCTTCCTTTCGCCGACATGTGGGACATAGAGCATCTTGGTCCACCAGCAAGCACTCGGGGCATCTCCAACACTGAGCGCCGACCGGTAGGCATGAGTCCTCGGAAAGAATGCGGCAGCGGGCGATCCAACCATGCCGACGTTCGAGTACATTTCAAAATGGACGAATTACATGCAGACCCCCTGCAAAAGAATAAATAAATGAATTACTACATGCAAACCGGATGATTTTCATAGAAACCGGAGAACATTCATTACATTTTGGAGATATTTCATTGGAAAAAAATGACCGGCCATAAACCAGTCTAAGAGCCTCTTTGATTCCCATGATACTGAAAATACAGGAATGGGGAAAGTATGGGACTCGAGTGCTAAATCCAATAGGATTAGCAAAGAGTGTTCAACGCCATAGGAAAAAACAAAGGAATTGTAAAAAAAAGGTTGGAGAGGAGTACTAGCTAAGCTGCGATGATGCTCTTGCTCCGCTGATGGTGGTAAACCGAGAGGAGGAGGAGGAAGCGGTGGCGTGTTTTTACATGCTAAGACTGGACTGTAGTACATTGTTTTTTATCACCATATCGCCTGCTGGTTCACTGGGCTGCCGTGTTTCGCACTCCTCCGACGTATACTAGTACTCCAGTGCTAAACTACTAGAGTATACCACACGGTTCTTTGCTCCTTATTACGTCGTCGGCAACAATTATTCTTCCTTTCCCCGACATGTGGGACAGCCAGCATCCGGATCGACGTGTCATGCACCAGCATCCGGTCGTAGCACCGCAGTAATAATGACTATAAATGAGCAGTCATATCACAAGGCCCCACCTTTCCTGCAGTAACGAGCCGTCAAATCACACAGTCCCACCCTTCCAGCAGTAATAAGTTGAATCCGCTACTCCCTCATCCTCCTCGACTCTCCAAACTGACTAGGCGAAACTGCCGTGCGTACCGCGTGGGAAAAGCCCCGCCCTCGACTTTTAAATATAATTTTGTATCGATGGATTGCGGCATGGAGCAAAACCAAAAAAAAAGGTGGTACGTGTATATAGCACGCCCGTCGCGTTCGCGTCGCACCGCCACGGTCGGTCCGGTACGCCGCTCACCGAATGCAATGCGCATCGCGTTAGTACTACTGCAGTACTAGAAAAGAGAGACGAGCGATGGTAACATACGGCTGAGTTACTTTTTTTAGGCAGGTTGAGTTACTACTACTATAGTAGAAAAGAGAGACGAGCGATGCTAACATACGGGCTGTAGATAGATTGAAAAATCGAAAAAAAATGTCGAGACACCGGCTATATAGTACTGTACAGTACCAATCAAATAATCGAGTGCAGCAATTCGGTGCCCAGGCTCACCTGCACCTGGTCAGAAAACAATTCACAAAAAATTCAAACAAATTCAATTTTTTTGCATGGTAGAAAATTTGATGCGTGAGGTTCGCTCCAATTTTCAAATCGTTTGGACATCTGAGCAGCTCTCGGCAAAAAAGACAAATCGGGTCAGAACAGTGCATGAACAGTATACTTTTTTACAGACCCCGAATTTGTCTTTTTTGCCGAGAGCTGCTCAGATGACCAAATGATTTGAAAATTGGAGCGGACCTCACGCATCAAATTATCTACCATGCAAAAAAATTGGAATTGTTTGAATTATTCTAGTATTTGCTTTGATTTTTTTGTCAGCGTGGGTGCAGATGAGCCCGGGCTCAGAAGATGATTATTGTAATCTATTTCGCTATGAATACAAATCTACTCCCCCCACCCTAGGCAGCTAGGGCAACCTCCCCGCTCCACGCTTCACCAGTGATCCCGGTGCCTCCCATCTTCCCGCCGCTCGGGCCACTGGTGGCGGGGAGGGGAATCCTGGTGCCTCCGCTCCAGTTAGTAGTTTACATTAGGTTTTTTTCGTCCACGCACACGCAGCCCTCACTCGGATGGGGGGCACTTCTCCTTTGAGTTTGTCTTTCGGGCTCTGATCCTCCTTGAGTTTGTCCGTCTAGACATAGTGGATGGAACATGAGCGTATTGTCATGTGGCGAGATTAGGTGTCAAGTGCTTCGGATAATTACAAGGGTTCAACGACGACAAGGGTGTGTTTGGTAGGGTGTATGAAGGGTGCATGAGAGCAAAAGTTCTGTTCTCGACCCACTTTTGGGTGTTTGGTAGGGTGTATGAAGGGTGCATGTGATACGGGGTTGCCCGATCTTCACGGAGGATCTGCTTGACGAACGAATCAACGCCACCTGAAGGGTACGAAGGAAACCCTCGATCCCAGCCAACAACGTTGTCGGGTAATGGATAACTAGTGCAACCTGATGAGACCGAAGCTAGCTACTTCATATGCAACAACCGGCAACAAGTATTCGCCCAACCACACTCTTAGGATTCCAATCCACGCAACCATGCATGAAGTTGGAAGCACGAACTGGTCACCGCCTCAACGGCTACTGTTGTAAAATCACAAGGTGATCACAAGGTGAGTTTACCCTCTCACAAGGCAAGATTACAAGAGCTAAGGAGGAAGTGAACTCTCAAACAAGATTCTGGTTGCACTTAGCTAACCTATGCTGAAATCAAATTGCTAAAGAGTTGTGGCTGAAGTTGGGGAAGGGGTATTTATACTAGGAACAACCCTCCTAGCTTAGGTGTGAAACCAGTCCAAAAGAGGGGCTCAAATTCGTGGTAACCAGCTGGTCAAGGGAGCAAACACATAGAGCCTCGCGCAGCAATTAATGCTCTGGACAGCTTGCATTGGAACTCTCATATCCTTTGACTTAATGATGCACCGTTTGATTTCCCTGAAAGTAGAATTCATATGCTGTCCATTTTGTACTCCCACACGTGCTGGGCACTCATATATTTGTGTGGCATGGAGCAGCAAGTTCTGGGACGAATTCTGGAACTGCGCATGCAACAAAAGAGTGTTGGAATGGCTTGCTATTCTTCTCTGAGATGTAACTAGTTGGCCTTGTTACCAAAACATGGTTTACATCAGAGTTGAAACTTGTTCTCTTCAAACTTGTTATACGGGCTTCAGAACTTGTTTCTTCATGTGCTGAAAGTTGTTGGTTGTCCTCAACATTGTACCTGAGTAAAATCAGCATAGAAGATTTAGGCAGTATAAATATCTCATGGATAGTTGAATTATGATCAGTTAGGAGCGCGTTCACCTCTTGTTCTATTTGTTTGGCACGACTCCTTGTCAATGGACCCAAATAGGTCTTCTTTGTAGAAGCTTCATTTGATAGCTGAGATTTATGATGAGGAGAAGATGACAAATGAGGTGAACCAGGGATATCCTCATCATCCTCCCCCTCTTCAAAAGGAGTCGTCCTCGACTCTTGACCCTCTTGATCGAAGCATGAATATTGACCAACAATATTGAATGTGAACAATAGCTTGGCTCCCGAGTTCCTTCTCATCTTCACCTTTGGTTTGTGTAGATCATCATGGACATGCCTGCATAATAGTGATGATAGTAGTAGCTCCACCACCCTTAAAACAAATAATATGGAACCCATAGTATATGCATTCACCTGATCATCAACATGGTACAATAGTAGGCGCATTCCATCAATGGTCGCCATGATGGATTTCTCAAGTGTTTGGCTGCAACTAAACAATCTTAGTTGCCTAGGATGGTCCTCATCATCCTCCCTTCCTTCAAGAAAAACCGTCCTCGGTTTTTGATAACCTGTAACAGCACTAACGAAAACAAACAACGTGTATGCATGGTATATGAAGACGTCACACATTTTGTTGTTACCAAGATTTTGCGCATTCCAAATTTCAGAAAAGTAATCTTCATAGCAGCAAACCATATTTCTCAATGGGTCAACATAAGTTCCAGGTTTGTAAAAATTGTTGCTTGTTTTGCAAATATAAGTTAGGGACATAGCAGAATCATTCACATCATTCCTACTCCTAGAAAAGCATGTTGTGATCATTTCAAAGCCAAAATTAGAAGTATGTATGTGTGACTCAACATATTTGGCCAGCAAGAATTTCTCATATGATAGTTCAGATTTTTTGCATAGTAGACCCTTGCAATTGTGGTGAACAAAGTTTTAGTATCTTCCATTGATCAACTCTTTTTGTTGTAACTTTAGTGCATGCAAAATGTGAACATATGAGGACCAACAAATAAGTGACACATTCACCACAAACATACAGTTTCATTTTCACATAAGAATGGTTGCCCAAATGATTATCTTTCAGTTCTGCAAATCTATTGCAAGCAATGCATATTTTGTCCACAACAAACTTCCCGCCAACACCATATTCTCCAATCAAATTAAACTTAAAACAGTAGGTGTAGGTTTTATAGAGAGAGTACAAATGTGTGATTTCAGAAATGTTCATGACAGGATAACTCGATTCAATAGTTTTAGCAAGCGTGGCACAATATAAAGCATGAACATGAGATATTTTATCATGCATTTTGTCAGGCCTTACTAATTTCACATTATCAAAATGATAGGCAATCATGTGATCCAATGGTTCAGGCATAGTAGAACAAGCAATCATAGAAGGCATCGTTGCAGTACGGTTATACTTACAATCATTCTCAAGTTGTTGTTGTAATCTTACTTCAATACCATCTTCCTCTTCTTGAACAAGCCATCGTTCCTCATGAGCACATGATGAATTATCAACTCTGGTTTGCTTCTCTTCTTGTTCCTCCATGATGTGGGAAAGTGTAACAGCACTGGATTCCTTTTCCTGAAAGCAAACCTGTACATTGCAAGGAATAATGCAAGGAATAGAAAGAGTTATGTTAGTTTCAGAATCCTCATATTTTGTATCAACTAATACTCTCATTTCCTTTGGTGTATCTCTCGAACTCTCCTTTGTGGTGGGGCTCTCAATCTCACTTTTAGTGGAGTCACACAGCTCCCTTTTTATAATATCACTCTCACATATTTTGGCTATGTGGCTCTCATTCTCACTTGGGATTTGATGTGTATTTGTTGCTACAGAATTTTGACCAATTGTGAGGCTCTTTTCTCGTGTTGCAAGCACCTTTTTCTCATCACAAATCTGGTTTCTTGTTGTAAACAACCTTTGCTCCATCTTCCTGAAGGGGACTGAATACCCAAGGTGAGTGGACGTGCACGTTCTTTCTGAATTCTCCTTTCTTCATCTATGGCAAAAGTCACAAGGTCCTGCATACTACCGTCATATTTCAAACGAACTGTCGCAGCCACATCACGATTCAGACCACTTTTAAAATATGCCCTTGTTGCAGATTTATCCACAACATTGGCACGATACATTGCTACCTTCAGCTCATCATAATAAGCTTGGACAGATCTGAGACCTTGCTTAATGCTCTTCATGTGATGAAACAAATAGTCTTCATATCTTGTTGGTACAAACTCCTTCCTCATGATCTCCTTCAACTCGACCCATGTTCTTACAAACCTCCTTTTGCGGTGGTTCTTCCACCACTTACAAGCATACTCTTCAAACTCCATGGTTGCTCGAAGCACTTGTTTTGTTTCTGAAAATTTCTTCAACTCCAACTCCATGAATTGTACCCATTCAAGGTATTCCTCCGGATCAGCACTTCCGTAGAAAGGAAGTTCCATGTACTCACGACCTGCCATGGTTAGTTTTGAAAAAGCCCTATAGTACTAGAAGCATATATGTGGGTAACAACTCAAGCTCACCTCACTTACCAACCGAAGCTCATGTAACTTCCAAGTGAGAGCAGAATCGTGCTCAACCGTGGTGCCGGTGGTTGGTATACAAAGAGTGATGAATCAAGCGAATACAAGTCTAGGGTGGCACATGCGGGGCTGTTTGGTGGGGCTTGGCTGGGGTATATATGTAGCAAAAGATGCACTAATCTGCAATCTAGATATTGTTGAACCAAGTAATCATCCACACAAGATTCTAATGCCTTAGTTGCTGAATGAGATATAAGTGAGGTACATGCAACTCACACCAAGGAATCAGATTTGCTAGAAAGCAAGGATTGAAGATTTTGCACACTTGACAAGTTTCAGCTCACAATACAAACAGGGATTTCTCAAGATATAAGTGAAGAACAGTCCCAAATTTATCTCTTTTGCTTCTTTCACAAACTTCCTTTTCTTTGGGCAGATCTCCTTTTTTTTGCCTCTTTTTTTTTTTGACAAACTTCAACAAGGGACTTGGATCTGAACACACACTTTGGGGAAACCAGGAAAATTACAATGGATGAGCTCAAACAACAAGAACATGTAGCTGAAGCTTTGGCAGCAAACACACACGAACAAATCTGATTTTTCTGGGTGGAAAACACGGTGGGAATCAGATCTAACAAGGATGGATGGAAAGTACACGGTGTGGGCTTTCCAAAATGCATAAAAACACCCAAAACGGACTCCGGATGACAAAGATACACACGATTTGGTGGAGAATGCAGATCTGAAATCTGTGCACGAAAATGAACACAAACACACAAGATTGGATGGGGGGAAACTCAGCAACTAAAAACAAAGATCTAATGGACAAGAACTTGATAAAACTCACCAAATTACAGATTAAAGGCTTCAAAGGGCTAGGTAAATGTATTTTTTTGTGGGGCTATTTTCTGGACTTTAGGATGAACAAGAACACGAACTAAACTAGGGATACAAGATCCTACCGTGTCAACCGAAGCTCTGATGTGATGTAGGGTGGAACCCTAACGGTGTCGATCTTTCACGATTGGAGCGGATCCCGTGAAGAACACGAAGAACACGAGAGGGGAAAACGAGAGGAAACACTCAAATAGACAAGACACAATCACACATGTGCTAAATCCACATACACATAAGGGATACACGGGTCCAAATCCAACAAAGGAGGATACACGGTAGCTAGTTCATCCCGATCCGGAGAGGAGTCGAGGTCTTGATATCCCGTGGGATCTTCTCACATGCTCACATGGAGGTCTTGAACTCCATGGGAGTGGTCTCTCTCTCTCTCTCAAGAGTAGAGGTAGGAGCAAAGCTCACCTAGAAATGAGCTATCATATTTGCTAACCCTAGATGGAGGAGGAAGAGGTCTATATATAGTGCTAGTACAAGCTGGGTCGAAGTGAAGGGGGTACATGGGCCTTTGGCCCGGTCTCTGCACACAGGCAGGTGCCGGATGTCCGGGTTGGGGGCCGGATGTCCGGCGGCTCACGAAGAGCCGGATGTCCGGGCCTATGGCCGGATGTCTGGGCTGGGGTGGCCTGAACTCTGCTGCTCTCTGTATAGATGGAGCCGGATTTCCGGACGGGGGCCCGGATGTCCGGGGTGGACGGGCCGGATGTCCGGCGGCGGGGCCGGATGTCCGGGGCCTGTAGGCTTGTCTGCGGCTGATTTGGGGGAGCTGTTGGGGACTCCAGGGGCCGGATGTCCGGGGCTTGGGCTGCAGCAGCTCCGTCTCCGCTTCCATGCTTCCCTCGCGGATGGTGTAGTTGCTCCTTGGCGCTTGTACTCCTCCTCGTCATCCGTGAAGCTCCGACAATACCTATGCATGCACACGGGAGAAGTGTCAAGTAGTATACCATCCTCGAAGGGGTCAAGTGGACACGTGTAAAGGAGAGGATTCACCTTTGTGTATGTGAAGTAGATGTCGCACGTGTCACTTGCCAAACGGACTCTTGACATGGTGATGTCCGTAGGATGCTCCGCATCATCCCCTCCCCCTTGGAAAAGATCCGTCCTCGGAAATCACCATGGGAAAGAGATGTCGTCGCCATGTAGAAGTGGACGATCACCAAGCACTCTTTATCTTGAAGCTCAAAATGGGCACTCTCCAATGTCGCACCGTCTTGTGATTCCTTGAAAAGGAGCAAGGACAACAAACACTTGGAAAAACAAATGTGGTTAGCGTTAGTGCAAAACCAAGCATTCAAGCGGTGATACACCCAACAAGTGTTGTCGTTATGTATAGCATAAGGTGTGACAAAGGAATGAGACATGGCATGTAAGCACATAAATTGAGCACAAGCAAGATCATGATGGAAACAATCATGTAAATGGGAGATAGAGATGCTCATATGCGTGACAGGAGAACAAGCATCTACCTCAAGGTCATAGCAAGCATGCACAAAGCGCTCAATAAACGGTCGATGATAGGCATATGAATCATTCACAACACCAAATAGAATGAGATGTCTAAACACATGTGGTAATCCGAAGTGCAAGCCAATCCAAGCATAATGTGCACACGGTGTAGTGAAGATAGTGTAGCACTCAACACAATAGAAAGAGCAAATGTTCATCATGTGTGAGGCAATCAAGTCAAGCATGTAGCAATCAATGTGACATGGCATATGTGGAGTGATGACATTGTTGCAACCAAGCATATTATAGGAGCGTGTAGGCAACAAGTTGGATGCAACACACAAGGCATATATGTCATGAGGCATGGAAAGGTGAAAATGACAAGTCGAAGCAAGATCTCAAACATGTGCGCAATAAAGTGGTCCAAGATGACCAATAAGTCTCATGGTGCAAGCAACACAAGTAGTATGATCCACAATATCCATGCTCAAGAAGGATGTCACCTGAAAAGCGTGTCCTTGTGCGTCCTTCACAATGCCGAAGCACAAGCAAGTGCGATGTAGAAGCGAGTCGGTCGAAAGTGTACTAGGCTCGCTCTCAAGAGCTCGGATGATCCTACACATGCACACAACCAAGCAAAGAACGTATGTGCACGGTAGATAAACACATCATCCATCATGATGGTTCTCTTCTCTTGCACATAACCATTAGAAGCAAAAGTGCATGAATAATATGATGCAACAATGGATATATTCATGGCACTAGGCATATGGTGCAAAGAGGTAAGACAAGCATGCTTCACATGAAAGATGTCAAAAGCTCCAATAATATGGGAGAAAGCTATGGGGGCGATCTCATTAGCAAGACTAAAAGCATTGTAGCACTCAAGACATGGCAAATCATCTAGCATGAGAGATGCAACATATGGAGATATATGACAAGAAGCAATATCAATCATGTGCAAAGCATGTGAATGGATGCCATCAACCGCATGAAACGAGCAAGTATGTATCATCGGTGATGCAACAAGGCAAGCAATCATAGTAATCGTGTCGTGCAAACTAGTGGAACGAAGATGCAACACACTAGAGGAAATCATGGCAATCATGTCATGTGAGCAAATAATAGATATAGGCAATGCACATGACATATTGTAAGCACGAACACAAAGCAATATCAAAGTATCATCATAGGCATGAATGAGAAATGGAACATGCCAAGAACAATCAATATCTCCACCAAGCTTGCAAATACACATATAAGTACTAGAAGTATGGATCATGTGTAATGCAAAGCATGGGTCACCCAAGCATGTCATCCAAATGGAAATGAGCATATCATGCAAAGTGAACATGGCAATATGGGCAAACGATATATAATGGACAATAACCCATAACCATGTGAGGGCCATGTAGAAGAAATGCGCGAAGGCTCGTCGCGTAGAGGGCGGGTGGAGGGTAAGCACTCCATGTTGGCGCACATCTTCATTGCTCTCTAGAGCTCGTTTCGTCAACTCGTGCGCTTGCGAGGTTGACAAGTAAGCATGGGTACCTACACAACAAATAGGCAAACGAAACAAAGTGTGTGCGTGGTAAATGTACACATCATCCATCATGATGTGTATGTGCACGTTAGAGTAAGCACAAAACAAGCTATGCTCAAAGAAATTTGAGGCACGGTAGAGAAACATGTCATCCATCATGAAAGAATAATTGTTATGTATAACACGATGGGGACACAAATTGAGCATGCAAGTATGTGGCACAACAATAGCATTATTCATGGGGAGCATATTGTGCACATAATTATGAGGATCATGCAATGGATGGGAGTGATCAAAATCTCCAAACATGTATGAGGAAACTATGGGGGGCTCCTCATGAGCAATAGCGAAAACATCATATGGAGAAAATTGACAACATGGCAAACAATGCATGTCCGAAGCTAGGTGGTCATGGCATGGCATATGAGAGAAATGATGCAAAGGGAGCATATCAATATCATCACAAGAAAAACAAATGCCAATGACCATGGGCTTGTCATCTATGCCATATGTGCAAATTGGGTTTATTTTAATGGTATATGCATAGTCACTACGATGAGATTGCAAGTTTGACATTTGGGAGATCTCATTCATAGCATATGACAAGTCAAGAGGGGTTGCAAACATGATGTGACCGAGAGAATTATCACAAGATATCCTATGCAACATGGCATCACAACTAATAGACTCCACATGGCAAACATCATACTCATCATAAATGGGTAAATCATCGCATGGTGAAATCACACTAGCGTCAAGCATGTTAATAGGAGGATCAACATCATGCAAGCAATCAATGTCCACTAGTGGGACTAGCTCATCACCTTCACCTATGTTACCTTTGTCATTCCACTCATGTGGTGTAGGTGAGGTGGCAAAGAGCAAATCGTGGTCATCTTCATCGTGATGGAACCATGGGGGGGGGGGGTGCATCATATTCCACCATGGCCATTGTCTTGTCCATAGAAGGAACAAAATCGTCGAGGATCGGCGCGTCATCATATATATGGGACCTAGCACCAAAAGAGAAGACACAATAGAGGTAGAGGTTAAGTTGTTAGAAATCGAAATGGCCTCACAAGACTTATCAACTATCACACTCTCTCTATGTGGGGGCTCACTCACTCCCTCAAAGGAGGTGCACTCAATGTCACATATGGTGGAGTCACTCAAATCACTCAAGTGGTGGTGGTGGTGGCTCTCCTCACATGGGAATTGGGTCATCTCATCATATATGGGGCTAGTGGTGAACTCGCTCTCACTCTCAATATGGGTGCTCATGTCACTCAAGTCATCGTCGCCGTCGCCGCGGATGAAGGCCGAAGATGGCACATCATCACTCTCGCCTCCAAAGATGGAAGCATCATCCTTGCTCGCCACCTTGTCGCTCGCCTCCAAATCTTGTTCCTTGAGAGGCTCCGTAGTCGTAGTCATCGCCGTGCCGTCTTCAAAAAGAGTCGTGGTAGACTCGACATCATCAATGCCACAAAGAGGGATGGCGGTGATGTTGAACTTGGGAGCATCGTCTTGGAGCTTGGTCGTCGCGAAGTGTGCTTGGGGTGGAGAAGCCTTGGCCTTCTTGAGTTCTTTTTCCGCCTTGAGAGCACCAAAGTAGTTTTCGTCGAGGGACTTGTAGTTGTCGAGGAAGATAGTCTTGGAGATGTCGTTGTTCAATCCCATCATGAAGTGGAATTTCATCGAAATGGGGTCGTCCACACCAGCTTGTCGCAAGGCTTTCTTCATCTCCTTGAAGTACTCGTCGATGGACTTGGATCCTTGGATGGTGTTCTCCAATTGGCGTCGAAGATGTTCCGTGTAGGTGGAAGGCAAAAATTCTCGCCGCATCGCTTTCTTCGTCTTGGGCCAACTCATGTCGAAGCTTGTCGAAGGTTTGTGAAGCCACCATGTCGACGCGTAGTCGTGGAAGTTACTTGTGACGCACTTCACTTGATCTTCGGAGGGGACTTGATGTAGCTTGAGGTAGTCGTCCATCTTGCGCTCCCACTCGAGATACTCCTCGGGGTCTTGATTCCCATAGAAAGGAAGCTCGTGGTCGGTGTCGAGGTCGTAGTAGCTCGTGGAAGTCACGGACTTGAGCTTGGGGAGCTTCTCTTGAGCGTAATCTTGAGGTGCTTGTTGGCGAAGATGCCGTATGTCCAAAGGCGAAGATGCCTTGAAGTCGCTTGGCGAAGATGCCAAGGTAGATGGTGAAGTCGTGGAGCGGTGGTTGGTGTTGAGCTCTTGACCTTCACGTTCTCGTCGGTGATGGTGTCGATGCTGATGTGACCTTGCCGGAGATGGTAGCTCGGAAGCATGTGCACTTGAGCGTCTTCTCGAAGATGAGGGAGACCTCTTGGCGGTCTTGATGAGGGCTATGAGCTCCTCCTTGTGAGCTTGCATCTTGGTGTCGATGAAGTTTTTCGTGGCATCGAACTCGTTGTTGTTGGTGTAGACCGAAGTAGATGTGCTTTGCCTATCCATCATGCTCAAGCAAAAATGTGAGTGGAAGAAAGGAAAGAACTAGACCAAATGTACCTTACCCAATGTTGAAGATGGATCAATGATCACTCAATAATGTATTATGGAAGTAGCACAATTGGTACCGGATCTTGTCTATTATCACACCTACACAAGTAAAGCTTATGGAGTAGCTTGGTGAGGATAGTGGCACAAAAATTTGATGCAATTTTTAGTAAGAGTCAATAATGTTGAAAGAGATTCACAAATTCGCAAATGAAACAAGTAGACCAATAGCAATGAATGGCACACGGAAACGCACACACGGATAGATAAATGGGGTCGTGCAACCAAGGAATGAGCTCAAAATGTGATATCCACGGAAAATGCTCGTGTTGCACAACTCTAGAGAGACGCTAGCACGATTGCTCAATAGGCGGATACGACACTTGTGCACACCCTAGGGAAGACAAAACGTATCGACTTTCTATCCCAAGTATGCTATGTATGTATGGTTCCCGGTGTCTCGCACACAATGATCCAAGATGATCAATGATGGTAATTTGATATGCAATGTGGTATGATGCTATGGCTCTTGCTGACAAGCTCTTTATTTTTCTCTTTGCTTAAAAGTTTTTTTTCTCTGGCCAATATGCGCAACGCTCAAACCAAGATAGCAAGTGTGTATATGCGGGAACAATCTTGTGACACAAGAGATGGTATGATAATACCAAGATGAGGTATGTATGTAATGGAAGGGCGGATCGATAATCGCTAAAGTGCACAAGTAACGTTGCCGGCAATACTCAATGGCTAGTCTCGATAGGCAAGTGACGCAAAATGGGCTAGGGGTTAATAATGCAATGGCAAGGGGAATATACAATGGTGTCGTCAAGGTTACCGTTCCTGCTTACGGTTGCGGTGTCAAACTGATGAAGTGGTCAATGTCGATGACGACCTCGTGGCGATGATGAGTGGCGGTGTTCTCGATGTCGAACCGTTCCTAATTAGCCGAAACACCTTAGGAAACGGAAAAACCGCGAACTCAAAATCTCAAACGCAAATGTCAAATGGTGGTAGCGGAATTAATGCGGTGGTGGTTGCGAAGTTGGCAATGAGGAAGTGGAGTTGAAGTCACCGTCCCTAAGTAGCCGAAACACCTTAGGAGACACAAACCATAACTCAAACAAGCTCAAATGCTATGGGGATCAAAATGGGTTAGGTTGCGGAAATCGGTGGTGGTATTGCGGAAGTTATGGTGGAAGGCCTAGGCAAACTTGCCAAATTTTCAAAAATTTGATGGAGTCAAATGGTGGTGGAATTAATTTTGGGTGATGGGGGATGTCAATAGCTACAAAACGAGCCAAAGAACATCAAAATTGGACTCCGGATGAATTAGTTATGGTCGAAACGGTGGAACATGGGAGGCTGAAATCCCAGGGGCCGGATGTCCGGAGGGGAGCCCGGATTTCCGGGGCTGTATGTCCAGAACTGCGTCAGTTTTTGTGCTCCAGGTGCCGGATGTCCGGCCCGATGGCCCGGATGTCCGGCCTGTGGCCCGGATGTCCGTCCCGACGAATCCAGATCTCGTTTGGGGCGGAAATTTTCGAATTGGGGGCGGAAATAGATGATTCCAAGGTCAAAATTGGGAGAATTTCGTGGATGGAAAGTGGAGAAAAGATGGGGGAAAGCTAGATCCACTCGAAACACAGCAAATCCATGGATCAAAATCAACAAAACATCATCAAACCAACAAATCACAAAAAAAATTGGTATGGCTATTTTTGTGGGGATTTTCGAATTAGGATCAAAAGCAACAAAATTAGGCTAGAAAACGGTGGGGGAGACTCCAAAATCGTGATCAACGTGGCTCATGATACCAAGATGATGTAGGGTGGAACCCTAACGGTGTCGATCTTTGACGATTGGAACGGATCCCGCGAAGAACACGAAGAACACGAGAGGGGAAAACGAGAGGAAACACTCAAATAGACAAGACACAATCACACATGTGCTAAATCCACACACACATAAGGGATACACGGGTCCAAATCCAACAAAGGAGGATACACGGATCTTCTCACATGCTCACATGGAGGTCTTGAACTCCATGGGAGTGGTCTCTCTCTCTCTCTCAAGAGTAGAGGTAGGAGCAAAGCTCACCTAGAAATGAGCTATCATATTTGCTAACCCTAGATGGAGGAGGAAGAGGTCTATATATAGTGCTAGTACAAGCTGGGTCGAAGTGAAGGGGGTACATGGGCCTTTGACCCGGTCTCTGCACACAGGACGGTGCCGGATGTCCGGGCTGGGGGCCGGATGTCCGGCGGCTCACGAAGAGCCGGATGTCCGGGCCTATGGCCGGATGTCCGGGCTGGGGTGGCCTGAACTCTGCTGCTCTCTGTATAGATGGAGCCGGATTTCCGGGCGGGGGCCCGGATGTCCGGGGTGGACGGGCCGGATGTCCGGCGGCGGGGCCGGATGTCCGGGGCCTGTAGGCTTGTCTGCGGCTGATCTGGGGGAGCTGTTGGGGACTCCAGGGGCCGGATGTCCGGGCTGGGGCCGGTTGTCCGGGGCTTGGGCAGCAGCAGCTCCGTCTCCGCTTCCATGCTTCCCTCGCGGATGGTGTAGTTGCTCCTTGGCACTTGTACTCCTCCTCGTCATCCGTGAAGCTCCGACAATACCTATGCATGCACACGGGAGAAGTGTCAAGTAGTATACCATCCTCGAAGGGGTCAAGTGGACACGTGTAAAGGAGAGGATTCACCTTTGTGTATGTGAAGTAGATGTCGCACGTGTCACTTGCCAAACGGACTCTTGACATGGTGATGTCCATAGGATGCTCCGCATCATGATGCCAAGATGATACGGGGTTGCCCGATCTTCACGGAGGATCTGCTTGACGAACGAATCAACACCACCTGCAGGGTAGGAAGGAAACCCTCGATCCCAGCCAACAACATTGTCGGGTAATGGATAACTAGTGCAACCTAACGAGACCGAAGCTAGCTACTTCATATGCAACAACCAGCAACAAGTATTCGCCCAACCACACTCTTAGGATTCCAATCCACGCAACCACGCACGAAGTTGGAAGCACGAACTGGTCGCCGCCTCAACGGCTACTATTGTAAAATCACAAGGTGAGTTTACCCTCTCACAAGGCAAGATTACAAGAGCTAAGGAGGAAGTGAACTCTCAAACAAGATTCTGGTTGCACTTAGCTAACCTATGCTGAAATCAAATTGCTAAAGAGTTGTGGCTGAAGTTGGGGAAGGGGTATTTATACTAGGAACAACCCTCCTAGCTTAGGTGTGAAACCAGTCCAAAAGAGGGGCTCAAATTCGTGGTAACCAGCTGGTCAAGGGAGCAAACACATAGAGCCTCACGCAGCAATTAATGCTCTGGACAGCTTGCATTGGAACTCTCATATCCTTTGACTTAATGATGCACCGTTTGATTTTCCTGAAAGTAGAATTCATATGCTGTCCATTTTGTACTCCCACACGTGCTGGGCACTCATATATTTGTGTGGCATGGAGCAGCAAGTTCTGGGACGAATTTTGGAACTGCGCATGCAACAATAGAGTGTTGGAATGGCTTGCTATTCTTCTCTGAGATGTAACTAGTTGGCCTTGTTACCAAAACATGGTTTACATCAGAGTTGAAACTTGTTCTCTTCAAACTTGTTATATGGGCTTCAGAACTTGTTTCTTCATGTGCTGAAAGTTGTTGGTTGTCCTCAACATTGTACCTGAGTAAAATCAGCATAGAAGATTTAGGCAATATAAAGATCTCATGGATAGTTGAATTATGATCAGTTAGGAGCGCGTTCACCTCTTGTTCTATTTGTTTGGCATGACTCCTTGTCAATGGACCCAAATAGGTCTTCTTTGTAGAAGCTTCATTTGATAGCTGAGATTTATGATGAGGAGAAGATGACAAATGAGGTGAACCAGGGATGTCCTCATCAGCATGAGAGCAAAATTTCCCTTCTCGACCCACTTTTGGGTGTTTCGTAGCGTGTACGAAGGGTGCATGAGTCCACACTAGCTTAACACAAATACACTAGGAGCATGCATGAAGAGGGATGCTGAGATGAGCATGCACAAAGAGGGAACAACTATGCTGAGATGAGAATGCAACCAAACACACAATACGGCTCTACGGCTCTGGTCCTTATGGGCATCTGCACGAAGACTTCTCGTTTATCGTTAAAAAGGTCATGCCGACTCCGATAGGACAGCGGCGATATCGATCGACACATCTTCTATGAGTTAGTCTTTCGCGCTCTGATCCTCGTCGGGGCATAGTCGATGGAACTCCAACGTAGATTCATATCGTCTCCTAGCGGCGGTGAGGCTAGGGGGTCTTGTCATGTGGCGAAATATTGCGTTATATGAATTAGGTATTTCAGATCAATTACGACTACTATGGCTCCGGGTCACTGCTCCTTAGGGGCAAGGGCAAGAACACTTCCCGGCTGTCATCGACGAGGTCAAGCCAGCTCAGGTAGGATGGCAGCAACAGCGGTGCGTTGGTGGCTCGTTCTGACGGTAGTAGGTCATTCGATGGTCTCAGAATCTCGATGTAATTTTTATTATGTTTGAGATGCTTTTGTAGTACTCATGGTGAACTTTTTATAATAGATCTGGTCATTTTCACAAAAGGGATGCATATGTTGTAGTATGTTCAAAAGCAGAACAAAGATCGATGGCCCTTTACATTTTCTCTGCAAACGCTAAGATCATGAATTCAAAAATTTGATTATGTTGAGAACAAATATAGTTCAAGTTCTCGCTAGCGATTCGGATTGTAAACCATGCATGTGTTTATACGTATAGGGTAGTTATCAAAGAAAATGTATGGTATTCCCCCATTTAGATGGGAACTGCAAAAGCCACGTTACGGCAACTTCAAAGTAGTGAGTCCATTGATGCAGTGTGGGCAAACGGTACCATCGACATCTCAAAGCCAAGAGTTCCAACTTGTTTGTTCTCTCTCTATATATATCCACCCGTGTGGTTGTTTAATGAATGGAGGGCTGGGGTCCACAAGTGAACAATACTACTAGTACTCCTGGACGTCGTGGAGTTTTGCTCACTGTAGCACATTAAATAGAGAGTTTCTTTTCTTTAATGTCACATACACAAATTGAAATGATTGTTGTGGAGAGAAAAAGAAAATCACTCCACTATATATATGGGCAGGAGCCTCAGCGCTTGCTTTACTAGGGTTGCTCTCTTCACTCTCTTACCCTCTCCAGGTCTAAACAAGACAGCGGTGGCCACACACTCTCTCTGCTCGCCACTGGTCACAGATCCGTCCGGATCCCCTCGGCCAGGGTAGGGGAGTAGGTGCATCGTTCACGCGGCTAGGGAGGAGACCCACAGCTGCCAGCGCATCCCGATCAGCTATCCGTGCCGTTCTCTCCGACACAACGCCGTCTCGGGAGGGCCTCCGACCCCTTCTTCCTCCATCCCGTATTGTGGCCAGATCTGGCCTCCCGCCACTCTCCTAGCCACATCCCGACGACCATCAGGTATAGCTTCCTTTGAAAACGGCCTTGCTCTACTGCCCCAGCTCCCCACGTGGTTGCATGTGGATCTTTTTCTACTTCCATCAGCTGTTCCAAGGCCACCTTAATTTTTACTATTATTAGAGGTAAAGCTACTTCATGCAGTCGAATCTAGGACTTGGTTGAAACAGAGAATAAAGGGGGGGAAGGTGTAGCATGAATCTAGGACTTGATTCAAAGAGGAAATAGAAGGGGGAAAAGTTGTAGAGACTGGCCAACCTGTCTCTTGGTTCAAAAGGGAAATAAAGGGAAAACGCAGTACAAACTGGATAAGGAATAGATCTATTATTAGTGGAGGAAGGAAAGAAAGTGGCAGCTGGGGGACAAGTCAACAGAGTATGTCCAGGATTAGATTTGCTGTCCTCACGTAGTAAAAGGTGCCTAAAGAGAACTAAATTTGGGACCATCCCAGATCTTGGTTGGATGTTTGTTGCTCGGGGCAACAAACTCGGCCTCACCACATTATGCGTCCTTGTAGGTACATGGTGCTGATGCGTCCACTGCCCGCATGCCTTTGTACCAACTTTTTGCTGTTGTTAATGTAATGGCGCTTGTAAAATGAAGCAATCGCACTGTTAAAGCAAGGACTTGTCTAACCAATGTTGTTGTTAATCTAATGCCTCCAGTAATATGATGCAATTAAACTGTTTTACAAATGCTACTCTCCTGCCGATTTCCCCTTATGATAAGTAAGTTGCTTCTTTACGGTGGTGAATGTCATGGTGTCCCCACTGTCCCATGCACTTATACCAACTATTTAGCTGCTGTTAATCAAATGTAGCTGGTAAAACGAATCAATGCCACCATTAATGTAATGGCATATTTGACCGATGTCATTGTTGATCATAATGCTTCGAGTAATAATGCTGCCATTTTAAAATTTCTACTGTCCTTGCATGATTGCCATGAAGATAGATGCTTCTTTTCATTTCGTGTATGTTTCATATTTTGTTATTGACCATTAACTGTTTTCTTTCTATCTTTTTGTGCAGATAGGGATATCCATTTCACCTCGTTGCTATTGTGACCTTTTGGTGAACTGCACGAAACACTTTGTTTTTTTTTGAAAGAGTTTCTTGTGCAGTTCTACTAAAATCTCACATGGGCAATGTCTCTCGATTTTAGTGGAACTGCACAAAGGGTGATTGGAGTTCCTAACATCTCCGTCAAATCTGCCGGTAATCTCGTTCAACAGTTTATTAACCTTTGCAAGATTAGCCGTCACCGTCACCACAATGGCACTTGATTTTAGTGGAACTGCACAAAAGGATAAGCAAATTATAGTTGCACCTTCCATGAGCATGACAGCCAACCTTGACGTTGCTCAAATTTTAGTGCAACTAATGAAGGAGAAGCTGCCAGCTCATGGGACCAAAGTACATCTTGCTAGCTGCATGATGCAAACATTGCTATATTTTAGGTGAACTGCACAAAAAGGTTGCATCAATTGAATCATCCATGTTGGGGACTGGTGCTTGGACTGGTGTCAACCCGTCTATAATGGCCTTGACTGCGGTTATGGTTCCCATGACCGGGTATGTTCCTTTTTGGTTGATTTTGACTCTGCATTCAGCTAGTGATCTTGTGCTACTATTTTTGCACTGCTATGAGAAAGCAATAATGATATTGTTTTTGCATCTTAATGTAATGCCACTAATAATTTGAGGCAATGTTTTGGCACCGCTAGTGCCACTGATAAAATGATGTAATAATACAGTTATAATAGAGCTACTGTCTTAACTATCATCTCATTTCCAATGTAGATAACTTGCTGAAGGTGTATCCGGGAGAGTTGAGTCCATTTGCACTTCATCAACCACATAGCATGGGCACTGAACTAGTTGAGTCCATGAGGCGTACTGTCGAGGTGGCGCGGGCCCCCTCTCTCCCTCGCAACATGGCGAGCGCCATAATTTTAGTTGAACTGCACAAAAAAAGAGATTGGAATGACTCAAGGCCCCTCCTTCTACTGCCACACCGAAGTTGTTGATAGATGTCAATGAATCGCCATCATGGCAAGATACGGGGACCTGAAGAATAACTTGATCTCACAAAGTCATCTCACACTGGTCAGTAATGTCCTTCATCCACATGATCGTGCTTTGTCATACTGTGCTAGCGTTGTATTTTTTTTTATATAAAGCTATTGTATCGCAATTTTTTCCCATTAAGAAAATAAAGTTGCTACAACTAGTGCCACTATTATAGTAATCATGATTTTTCATTATCTGTGCAAACAGGAATACTCAACTACAGATGTTGGGATGGTCAAAGCATTCGCCAAGTTCTTGGTGCTGGACAGTGTTCTTTCCCTTGAACTTGTGGAAATTCCTCTGCACCACATTGGCGCTAGAAGAACCCTCTGCCCCTTTCGTGTGTGAGTCCTTTGCTCTCGAGTTCTTCTCAACACTTAGATGACGGATGACATCCTCAACATAGAATTCATGCCTCAAGTGCTTGAGAGAAGTAGCAAAGTTCCTCCATGAAGGAACGAGGCACCAGGGCACGCCCTGGTGGCTTGTGGGGCCTACACAGCTCCGTTTGACCTAATTCCACCACTATAAATTCTCTAAAATCGGGAAACCAATAGAGGAGTCCACGAAATACTTTTTCCACCGCCGCAAGCTTCTGTTCTCGAGAGATCCCATCTGGAGGCCTTTTCCGGTACTCCGCCGGAGGGGGAATAGATCACGGAGGGGCTCTCCATCAACCTTGCTGCCCTTCCGATGATGCGTGAGTAGTTTACCACAAACCTTCGGGTCCATAGTTAGTAGCTAAATGGCTTCTTCTCTCTTTTTGATCTTCAATACAATGTTCTCCTCGATGTTCTTGGAGTTCTATCCGATGGAATCACTTTTTGCGGTGTGTTTGTTGGGATCCGATGAATTGTGAGTTTATGATCAGATTATCCATGAATATTGTTTGAGTCTTCTCTGAACTCTTTTATGCATAATTATTATATCTTCGTATTTCTTCTCCGATCTATTGATTTGGTTTGGCCAACTAGATTGATTTATCTTGCCATGGGAAGAGGTGCTTTGTAATGGGTTCGATCTTGCGGTGCTCAATCCCAGTGACAGAAAGGGACATGACACGTATGTATCGTTGCTATTAAGGGTAAAAATATGGGGTTTATTCATGTGTGAGTTTACTTTGTCTACATCATGTCATCTTGCTTAAGGCGTTACTCCGTTCTTTATGGACTTAATACACTAGATGCATGCTGGATAGCGGTCGATGTGTGGAGTAATAGTAGTAGATGCAGGCAGGAGTCGGTCTACTTGTCTCGGACGTGATGCCTATATATATGATCATTGCCTTGGATATTGTCATGATTATTTGCGTTTCTATCAATTACCCAACAGTAATTTGTTTACCCACCGTATGCTATTTTCTTGAGAGAAGCCTCTAGTGAAAACTATGGCCCCCGGGTCTATCTAAATCATATATTAAAAACCCAAAAAATACCTTGCTGCACATTTTCTTTATTTATTTTATTTTATATTTTAGTTTAATCTATCTATCTATCACATACAATTTAATCTTGCAATTAACCGCCGAGGGATTGACAACCCCTTGTTTGCGTTGGGTGCAAGGATTTGTTGTTTTGTGTGCAGGTGCTGCTAACGAGGTGTTGCGTGATTCTCCTACTGGATTGATAACCTTGGTTTCATAACTGAGGGAAATACTTATCTCTACTGTACTGCATTTCCCTTCCTCTTCAGGGAATTACCAACGAGCTCACAAGTAGCATCAACTTAGTCAAAAAAAGTTTCTGACAATCTTTTCTGTTGGATGTACATCCAACGGCCGGCATTCTCCTTCAATCTCTCGTCTTCTTCCTCCAGCGCTGGCGGGACCGCCTGCTCCAGCCTCCGGTGTCCAGTAGCGCTGCTTCGCGCACCTCGCTGCGAAACACCACCCCACAGACGGCCAGGCCATCCCTCCACTCCTCCGCACCTCCTGTTATTCCCCGCCGAGTGTAGCCCCACCCCGCACCCGAACCAGTCAAGTCTCGCACTCATCTCCGTTTGTGACTCAACTGTCGCGTCTTCCCCATCTCCGGGTCATTCCTGTTTGGGGCGGTGGGGCCTCGCCGTCGTCCACCGCCTTGGTGCGCTTGCCGCGGCGTGTTCAACATGGTCAACAAATGAGAGTCATCGGAAGACGACTGTACGTGGAGAGGCTGACAGCTGCGACCCACGAGGTCCACGGTCGCACGCAAGGAAAGTGCCTCCTTATTACGCGAAAAAAAAGTTTCCTCCCCTTGACAGCTGGGACTCACCAGCTACATCTTCGCATGCAAGGAAGTGCCTCGTTATTACGCGAAAAATAAATGATTCCTCCCCCTGACAGCTGGGACCCACCAGCTATATCTTCGCACGGAAGGAAGTTCCTCCTTATTACGCGAAACAAACGATTCGTCCCCATGACAACTAGGACCCACCAGGTTTGGAGGCTGACTTGTGGGCCAACTCAGTTGACGCGTACGTAAGGCTTTGTCAACTTAGTCAACAAACGATTTTTTTTTTGGAATTCAACAAACGATTCTAGCAGCAGTGACCGTTGGATGTTCATCCAACGGCCGTGCAGCTTCTTCAATCTATGATCTTCTTGCTCCAGCCGCCCAAACCAGCATCGGCGGGACCGCCTACTCCGGCCTCCCGTGGCCGGTTGTGCTGCCGCGCAGGCCTCACCGCCCCACCCTACTTCCACCGCTGGCCAGGTGTTGTAGGGTAGGGACCCTAGGTGAAGATCTTTTCACACTTGGAGTGTAAGAGGGATGAACTCACAAGAACACAAGAGAGAAATCACTCAAACAAACCCAAATCACACATCCACTAGAGTAGCATACATAGATCCACAAGCATACATAGACAATCAAAGGAAAGTAGCACAAAGGTAAGGTTCTTCCCACTCCAAAGGAGGTGAGGTCTTGATGATCCTATGATGGGGATCCTTCCCTAGAAGGGGTCTTGAATCCACAAGGGGATCTTCTCTCTAGGAGGTCTTGATCTCCAAGAGGAGTGGTAGATGAGCAAAGCCCTCTAGGAATATCTCAATACACTTTGCTAACCCTAACAAATGACCCAGGTACGGAATATATAGTAGGTGGGAGGTAAGGGACGAAGTGGGGGGAAAAACAGCCACACACAGCCAGCTCGCTGGGAGGGGGCGTGCGCACGGGCTAAGGAGGCCCCGTGCGCATGGGGTCCCGTGTGCACAGTACACGCACGTGCGCACGGGGGGGGGGGGGGGCGGGGGCTACAGCGGCGAGGCCCGTGGGCACGGGGTCTTTGGGGCCCGTGCGCACGGGGTGTCCAGAGACTTTCTGGACAGGCCGTGCGCACGGGGTCCAAAGAGCCCGTGGGCACGGGGTCGCCTGGGCATTTCTTCTTCTTCCAGCTGCTGGCCTCCGTCTTCCGTGCGGTCTTGGCGTGGTTCCTCTTGGCCTTGGTGATTATCCTTAGCCTCTCGGTGGTCCACTCCATCGTTCCTAATGATGCACAACATTCCTTTGTGAGCCAGCATCCAAGTTCCATCCATATCTATGTGTAAGTCATAAAGGAGTGAGTTCACCTCGTTCTCGATGGCACGTGCGCGAGCTCTTGTCATAGGTCCACTTGGTGCTTGGTGAGGTGGTGAAGTATCCATGGGGATGATCGAAGGATGCTCCGCATCATCTCCCCCCCTTGGGAAAGATCCGCCCTCGGATCAATATCTTCATCACCATGGTAGGGGGATAGATCCTTGACGTTGAAGGTGTCACTCACGTTGTACTTGTCTCGCGGGAGGTCGATCTTGTATGCATTGTCGTTGATGCGTGCTAGCACCTTGAATGGCCCATCGGCACGAGGTAGAAGCTTGGACTTGCGTTCGTTGGGGAAGCGGTCCTTGCGAAGGTGTAGCCACACGAGATCACCGGGGTTGAATATCATTGGATGCTTGTTTGCGTTGAGCTTGTTGGCGAGTCGTTGTACTTGGCGTTCTATCGCGAGCCTTGTGTCTTCATGCACCTTCTTGATATATGTTGCTCTTGTGCTTGCGTCCAAGTTCGCTCGCTCTTGTAGTGGTAACGGTAGGATGTCCAATGGCGACAAGGGGTTGAAGCCATAGACCACTTCGAAGGGAGACTTGCCGGTTGTAGAGTGCTGTGCTCGATTGTAGGCGTACTCGGCGATCGGTAGGCATTCTTCCCATTCCGTGAGGTTCTTCTTGATCAACACGCGGAGTAGTGTAGAGAGCGTGCGGTTGGTGACCTCCGTTTGGCCGTCGGTTTGTGGGTGATAGGCCGACGTGAATAGGAGCTTGATCCCGAGCTTGCCGCATAGTGTCTTCCAAAAGTAGCTAAGGAACTTGACGTCGCGGTCCGACACAATCGTCTTGGGCATTCCATGAAGTCGCAGGATTTCCCTACAAAACAAATTTTCAACGTGTGAAGCACCGTCGTTCTTGTGACATGGAATAAAATGTGCCATTTTAGAGAAACGATCAACAACGACAAAAACTGAGTCTTTTCCATTTCTTGTTCTAGGCAAGCCAAGCACAAAATCCATACTAATGTCTTCCCATGGATGATATGGTATAGGAAGTGGCATATGTAGCCCATGAGATTGAGCTTGTGACTTAGCTTTGTGACATGTGGAGCATCGATTGGTGTAGCGTGCGACATCACAAAACATCTTGGGCCAAAAGTACTTGTTGGAGAGCGTGGCAAACGTCTTGTCGCGGCCGAAATGTCCCATAAGTCCACCACCGTGAGCCTCTTGCAAAAGCAACAAACGAAGAGAAGACTTGGGAACACAAAGTTTGTTAGCGCGCATAAGGTATCCATCCTTGATATAATATCGCTCCCAATAAGTGTTAGCAAGACATTTGGCATAAGGAGTTGCAAAAGAATCATCATGCTCATATAAATCTTTAATGTGCTCAAAGCCAATAACATTCAATTCAAGTTGAGTAACTATCATGCACTTGCGTGAAAGAGCGTCCGCTACAACATTCTCCTTTCCCTTGATATATTTGATGATGTAAGGGAAGGGCTCAATAAATTCACTCCATTTAGCATGCCGTTTGTTCAATTTTGTTTGACCTCTAAGGTACTTAAGCGTTTCATCATCGGTATGGATAACAAATTCACGAGGTCGGAGATAATGCTCCCAAACATGCAAGACTCTCATCAAAGCATACAACTCTTTGTCATAGATGGGATAATTAAGTTGAGCACCGGAAAGCTTTTCGCTAAAATATGCAATGGGTCGCTTTTCTTGCATTAAAACACCACCTATGCCATTACCACTAGCGTCACAATGCACTTCAAACGTTTTATCAAAGTTTGGCAAGGCAAGAATTGGAGCATGTGTAAGCAAATTCTTAAGCTCATGAAATGCGGTATCTTGCGAAGGTCCCCAAACAAAAGGAGTGTTCTTCTTACTCAAAGCGTGTAATGGTGAAGCAATAGTGCTAAAGTCCTTAACGAAACGACGGTAAAATCAGGCTAGACCAAGGAAGCTAGGCAATTGTTGCAAGTTGGTTGGTTGAGGCCAAGTTTAAATAGCATCAATTTTAGACTCATCAACTTCAACACCCTTAGAAGAGACAACAAAGCCCAAGAAAACAAGCTTATCAACACCAAAAGTGCATTTTTCCATGTTAGCATAAAGTCGCTCGTCTCTAAGAATTTGCAATACTTCTCTAAGGTGTTTGACATGATCTTCGAGAGTTTCACTAAACACAAGGATGCCATCAAAGTAAACCACAACACAAATGCCAATTAATTTGCGAAGAACATAGTGCATGACACGCATAAAAGTGCTAGGTGCTTACGATAAACCCATAGGCATGACTAACGATTCATACAAGCCAAATTTGGTTTTGAAAGCGGTTTTCCATTCATCACCTTCTTGCATGCGAATTTGATAATAACCACTTTTAGGATCAATTTTGAGAAAACGGTGGCTCCACTAAGTTCATCAAGCATGTCATCAAGGCATGGAATGGGATGAAGATATCTAACAGTGATAGCATTTATGGGACGGCAATCGGAACACATGCGATAGGTACCATCTTTCTTAGGCACAAGAATTACCGGAACGGCACATGGACTCAAGCTCTCGCGTACATACCCATTCTCCATGAGATGTTGGACTTGCCGTTGGATTTCTTTGGTCTCGTCGGGGTTGACGAGGTATGGTGCCTTGTTCGGTAGGGGTGCGCCGGGGATGAGGTCGATGCGCTGTTCGATTCCTCGTAGAGGAGGTAGTCCGGGAGGTAGCTCATCGGGAAACACGTCCTTGTATTCCTGTAAGAGATGAGACAACACTAGAGGAAGATGTTGTGAAGTATTAGTCCTCTCAGCTTCACCTTTGCATAAAAGCACAAAGTGAACAACACGAGATGGGCTCTCACTCACATCCCTCAAATCTCTTTTGGTGGCTAGGAGAACTAAATTTTTCTTCTCGCTCTTCGTGGAGTCACTCAATTTTGGCTTGTGGCGCTCACTTTCTTTGTGGTGGTTCACTCTCTCACTAGTCTCTCCACGATGGCTCGATGCTTGATTGTCGGCGACGACTTGACTTGGAGACATTGGTCGGAGAACGAATTCCTTGCCCTTCATCTTGAAACTATAGTGGTTGGTCCGGCCATTGTGGATGACGCCGCGATCGAATTGCCAAGGGCGCCCAAGTAGGAGGTGGCATACGAACATCGGAACCACATCACACTCCAAGGTATCTTCGTAGGCGCCAATCTTGAAGGATACTTGGATGGTATGCACCACTTGGATTGTGCCGGAGTCGCTAAGCCATTGGACCTTGTAGGGGCGAGGGTGCGTCTTCTTGACAAATTGTAGCTTGGAGCATAATTCTTCACTTGCCAAATTGTGGCAACTTCCGCTGTCGATGATGACCTTGACGGAACGTCCTTGGATGCCCGCTTTTGTGTGGAAGGTGTGGCAACGTTGGTCCTCGTCTTGATGTTGTTGAAGTGTCAAGACCTTGGAGACAACAAGAGCGGGGCTCACATCATTGTCGCAATAGATTTGTGCATCTTCGTCTTCATTCACTTGTCGGTGCATAGCCACATGTTCGAGGGCTTCCATTTCATCTTCGCTCATTGAGTCGTAGGTGCCGTCGTCGTTGAGGATCATTGTGCGTCGAGTTGGACACTCGAAAGACTTGTGGCCTCAGCCCTTGCAAGTGAAGCACTTGATGTCACTTGTCTTGTTGGCATCCGTAGGAGGTGTCGATGACGAAGGCTTTTGCTTGGAGTAGCTTGTAGTAGTAGGAAGGCGACTCGAAGATGTCGAAGGTTGCTTAGAGCTTGACTTGTCGCCGGTACTTGTGTTAGCTCGATTCGTGGAAGGAGTTTTCGTAGTCGTTGAAGCTTGAGTGTATGAGCCGTAGGTCTTGGAAGAGTACTTGGAGTACTTGAAGTCGTCTTGCACTTGTCGCTCCGCCTTGGTCGCTTGGTGCACTAGCTCGAGGAGGTTGGAGTACGGTTGGAAGTCCGCTATTTTCTTGATGGTGGATGAGCAAAGCTCTATCTCCAAAATGAGCTATCACAATGCTAACCCTAAAACGGAGGTAGGAGACGAGTATTTATAGTCTAGGTAGACAGAGGGGTACCTGGGCCTCGGCCCAGAGTCGTTGCGCGCAGGCAGGCCGAAAGTTCCGGACAGGGCCGGAAGTTCTGGGCTCCGGAAGTTCCGGGCTGGTTCCGGTGTAAGCCGAGAGTTGGCACGGCGTGATCGGGGCTGGAGTCCGGGGGCCGGAAGTTCCGGGACGTCCGGAAGTTCCGGGGGCCGAAAGGTCCGGGCGGGGGTCCGGGCTAGTTCCGGGCTGGACAAAAACTTTGCACGTTCGGTGGTCTGCTGAATCACCAGGGGCCGAAAGTTCCGGGGGGCGGAGGTTCCGGGCTCTGGCCGGAAGTTCCGGGCTGGACAGAGAGTTTGCACTCCTGTCCTTTTCTTCTCCTTCAGCGCTCGGATCCTCGGGATGCTCGCTGTACCTGATCATGCATAGTATCTCTGATTGAGGTAGCAACCATGTCTCGTTCACGTGTAGGGGAAGCTCAAGAAGGAGAGATGTCACCTCGGATTGAATAGCACGTGCACGAGATCTTGTCATGGGTCCACTTGGTGCTTGGGTAGATGGTGTAGCGTCCATGGGGATGACCGTGGGATGCTCCGCATCATCTCCCCCCCCCCCTTGGGAAAGATCCGACCTCGGATCGAAAACCTCATCACCATGGTAGGGAGAGAGATCCTTGACGTTGAAGATATCGCTCACGTTGTACTTGTCGCGGGGGATGTCGATCTTGTAGGCGTTGTTGTTGTAGCGTGCAAGCACCTTGAAGGGTCCGTCGGCACGTGGTCCAAGATGTAGCCACACAAGATCTCCAATGTTGAATATCATGGGTTGCTTGTTGATGTTGATCTTGGTCGCGAGTCGATGTACTTGGCGCTCGATGGTGTGCCTTGTATCTTCATGCATCTTCTTGAGATAGCTCGCTCGGGCACTCGCGTCCATGTTGATGCGCTCTTGAAGAGGTAGCAGTAGAATGTCCAAAGGGGATAATAATAGAGGCGAGGGTCCCGATCTTTCGATGAGATGATAACTATCGATTTGGTGGAGACGACTTTGATGATCTTCGAGAGTTCCACTAAACACAAGGATGTCATCAAAATAAACCACAACACAAATGCCAATTAATTTGCGAAGAACATAGTGCATCACACGCATAAAAGTGCTAGGAGCTTGAGATAAACCCATAGGCATGACTAACCATTCATACAAGCCAAATTTGGTTTTGAAAGCGGTTTTCCATTCATCACCTCCTTGCATGCGAATTTGATAATAGCCACTTTTTAGGTCAATTTTAGAGAAAATTGTGGCTCCACTAAGTTCATCTAGCATGTCATCTAGGCGTGGAATGGGATGGCGATATCTAACGGTGATAGCATTTATAGGACGGCAATCGGAACACATGTGATACGTACCATCTTTCTTAGGCACAAGAATTACCGGAACGGCACAAGGGCTCAAGCTTTCGCGTACATACCCATTCTCCATGAGATGTTGCACTTGCCTTTGGATCTCTTTAGTTTCTTCGGGGTTGACGCGGTATGGTGCCTTGTACGGTAGTGGTGCGCCGGGGATGAGGTCGATGCGGTGTTCGATTTCGCGGAGTGGAGGTAGTCCGGGAGGTAGCTCATCGGGAAACACGTCCGCGAATTCCTGCAATAAATGAGACAATACCAAAGGAAGATGTTGTGAAGTATTAGTCCGCACCACTTCATCTTTGCACACAAGTACAAAGTGAAGAACACTTGATGGGCTCTCACTCTCATCCCTCAAGTCTCTTTTGGTGGCTAAAAGAACTAGATCTCTTTTGTCACGCATCGTGGAGTCACTCATGTTTGGCCTGTGGCTCTCACTCTCTTTTTGGTGGCTCACTCGCTCACTTTTCTCTCCAGGATGGGTAGATGCTTGCTTGTCCGCGATGACTTGGTTTGGAGACATTGGTCAAAGAACGAATTCCTTGTCCTTCATCTTGAAACTGAAGTGGTTGGTCCGTCCGTTGTGGATGACGCCGCGATCGAATTGCCATGGTCGCCCAAGTAGGAGGTGGCATACGGACATGGGAACCACATCACACTCCAAGGTATCTTCGTAGGCGCCGATCTTGAAGGAGACTTGGACGGTGTTCTCCACTTGGATTGTGCCGGAGTCGCTAAGCCATTGGACCTTGTAGGGGCGAGGGTGCTTCTTCTTGACCAATTGTAGCTTGGAGCATAATTCTTCACTTGCCAAATTGTGGCAACTTCTGCCGTCGATGATGACCTTGACGGAACGTCCTTGGATACCCGCTTCGGTATGGAAGATGTGGCAACGTTGGTCTTCGTCTTGATGTTGTTGAAGTGTCAAGACCTTGGAGACAACAAGAGCGGGGCTCGAATCATTGTCGCAAAACACTTGAGCATCTTCTTCTTCATTCACTTGGCGGTGCATGGCCACTTGCTCGAGGGCTTCCATTTCATCTTCGCTCATTGAGTCGTAGGTTCCATCGTCGTTGAGTATCATTATGCGTCGAGTTGGACACTCGAAGGACTTGTGGCCTCGGCCCTTGCACGTGAAGCACTTGATGTCACTTGTCTTGTTGGCATCCGTAGGAGGTGTCGAGGATGAAGGCTTTTGCTTGGAGCTGCTTGTAGTAGGAGGAAGACGACTCGAAGATGTCGAATGTTGTTTGGAGCTTTACTTGTCGCCGGTACTTGGTGTAGCTCGAGTCATGGAAGAAGTTGTCGTAGTCGTTGAAGCTTGATTGTATGAACCGTAGGTCTTGGAATAGTACTTGGAGTACTTGTAGTCCTCTTGCACTTGTCGCTCCGCCTTGGTCGCTTGGTGCACTAGCTCGAGGAGGTTGGAGTACGGTTGGAAGTCCGCTATTTTCTTGATGGGATGGTTGAGACCATTCAAGAAACGCGCCATAGTTTGTTCATCATCTTCCTTGACATTGGCTCGTATCATGGAAACTTCCATTTCTTGATAGTATTCTTCAACCGACTTGGTTCCTTGCTTGAGGAGTTGGAGTTTCTTGAAGAGATCGCGGTTGTAATATGTAGGCACAAAACGAGCTCTCATGACATCCTTCATTTGGTTGCATGTCGCGATGGGTGGCTCGCCCTTCTCTTGACGTCTTGCGATCACTTGCTCCCACCAAATGAGAACATAGTCTTGGAACTCTAGCGATGCCATGGCGATCTTCTTTTCTTCATCGTAGTTGTGAAGGCGAAATATCTTGTCGACCTTTAATGCCCATGAGAGAAATTCTTCGGGATCGTTGCCGCCGTGGAACTTGGGCATGGTGAACTTGAGCTTGCCGAAACGTTGTTCTTCATCATGTCGTGGTCGATGGTGATGACGCTCTTGCCGTGGTGGAGGATCTTGACCGGCTTGCTCCTCGTGCTCCGCTTGATTAACTTGGCGTTGAGGGCGTGGGATTTGTGCACGGTTCCTCGTCTCTTGGCGCTCCTCGTGGTGGGCAGCTTCGTCTTGTCGCTCTCGTCGGAGGGCCTCTTCTTGTTCACGCACATGGCGGTTGCGTTCATTGACGGCTCTTGTGGCTTCTTGTAGCGCACGTTGGGCTACAAGGGCTTGTTCCTCACGGTGTTGTCGCTCTTCTTGAAGGGCGTCGCCATCGTGATTCTCGTGGTGATCTTGGCGTTGTGGAGCTTGCTCTTGGTCCATTTGATCTTTAGCTTGGCGGCGTAGTCGTTCACGTTCCCGGAGGCGGTCTTGTAAACCGTTGCCATGAAATGGGTTGTGTGGATCTTGGTGAGCTTCATCGTCTTGGCGACGATGCGGACGAGCTCGTGGAGGACTTGCATTCGAAGACGTGTCGGATGAGTATCGACTTGAATGGCGCCGTCTTGATGATGACGACGTGGAAGAAGAGCGATTGGCCATCATGGTTCGTATGTCTCTTGTACGTTGATATGTCGAAGTAGTCTCTTGTACGTTGCTCTTGTCGCAAGTCGGTGGCAAGTTGGTCGATGCGGTCGCCCAATGCTTCATTCTCTTGATGCAAAGCTCTTTGTGCGCCGAATAGGTGATTCCTTGTGACGTAGTTGTTCGGTTCCTCTTCTTGCTCGATGAAGAGTGGATTGGAAGAAGTGGTTGGCCTATCCATCATGACAAGCAAATATGTGAGTGGAAGAAAGGAAAGAACTAGACCAAATGTACCTTATCCGATGTTGAAGATGGATCAATGATCACTCGATATTGTATTATGGAAATAGCACAATTGGTACCGGATCTTGTCAATTCTCACACCTACACAAGTAAAGCTTTTGGAGTAGCTTGGTGAGGATGGTGGCACAAAATTGATGCAATTGTTAGCAAGAATCAATAATGTTGAAAAAGATTCACAAGTTCGCAAGTGTAACAAGTAGAACAATAGCAAGAAGTAGCACACGGAAACACACGCACGGATGGATAAATGAGGTCGTGCAACCAAGGAATGAGCTTAAAATGTGGAATCCGCGGGAAATGCTCTTGTTGCACAACACTAGAGAGAAACTAGCATGCTTGCTCAATAGGCGGATACGAACTTGTGCACAACCTATAAGAGAGTAAACGTATGGCTTTCTATCTCACTTATGCGATGTATGTATGATTCCCGGTGAACTTGTCACAATGATCCAAGATTATCAAATATGCTATGTAATGTGGCGATGCTATGGCTATTGCTTACAAGCTTGTTGCTCTTTCTCTTTTGCTTAAAAGCTTCTCTTCCTTTTGATGGTTGTCTTTGGCCACTTATGCGAAATGCTCGTACGAAGATAGCAATGATGTATATGCGGGAACAAAATTTTGGCACAAGAGATGATATGTGTATGTATGCACGCTATGATAGCTATGCGGAACGGTATCACTAAAGTGCACAAGTATCGTTGCCCGGCAATACTCAAATGGCTAGTCTCGTTGGAAAGCGACGCAAAAGATGGTCTCGGGGGTTTCACAATGCAATGGCAAGGATATGAACAAGTTGTCGTCGATGTTACCGTCCTTGCTTACGGTGAGGATGTCACAATGGTGGAGATGGTGTTGTCGATGACGAGTCCGTAGACGAGTGACGTGATGTAATGGTCGAGGACGTGATGCACGGTCTCCAGTACGTTGTCGAAGATACCGCTGCACCGTGTTCTAAGATGACCAACTTGTGGAAGCGAAAAGGCGGTGAACAACTTTCTGTCAAGGCCGGAAGTTCTGGGCAGAGGCCAGAAGTTCCGGTGGCCGGAAGTTCCGGGGAGGGGCCGGAAGGTCCGGGCGGGGCCGAAAGTTCCGGGGGTCGGGATTTCACCAAGAACAGAAAATTGCAGCTCGGGAATTTGGGCGGAAAAACTTCAGGAAAAACCCAAATTGGAAGGGGGAAAAGAAAAATTGGGTGGATAGGATGGTGGGAAAGCTAGATCTACGTGCTACACACGAAATCCATGGATCAATTTCAACAAAACATCATCAAAACCAACAAATCACAACAAATTTGGGAGGGCTATTTTTGGTGGGGATTTTCGAATTAGGACCAAAAACAACAAAATCAGAAACTTTGCATGTGTGAAAGGTCCGGGCGTCCGGAACTTTCTGTCCAGCCCGGAATTTGGGCGGAAAAATTTCTGGAAAAACTAGGCCGAAAGGTCCGGGCGGGGGTCCGGGCTAGTTCCGGGCTGGACAGAAACTTTGCACGTTCGGTGGTCTACTGAATCGCCAAGGACCGGAAGTTCTGGGCTGGTCGGAAGTTCCGGGGGCTGGAGGTTCCGGGCTCTGGCCGGAAGTTCCGGGCTGGACAGAGAGTTTGCACTCCTGTCCTTTTCTTCTCCTTCAGCGCTCGGATCCTCGGGATGCTCGCTGTACCTGATCATACATAGTATCTCTGATTGAGGTAGCAACCATGTCTCGTTCACATGTAGGGGAAGCTCAAGTAGGAGAGATGTCACCTCAGATTGAATAGCACGTGCACGAGATCTTGTCATGGGTCCACTTGGGGCTTGGGTAGATGGTGTAGCGTCCATGGGGATGACCGTGGGATGCTCCACATCATTTAGGCAGTATAAAGTTCTCATGGATAGTTGAATTATGATCAGTTAGGAGCGCGTTCACCTCTTGTTCTATTTGTTTGGCACGACTCCTTGTCATTGGACCCAAATAGGTCTTCTTTGTAGAAGCTTCATTTGATAGCTGAGATTTATGATGAGGAGAAGATGACAAATGAGGTGTACAAGGGATGTCCTCATCATCCCCCCCCTCTTCAAAAGGAGTCGTCCTCGACTCTTGACCCTCTTGATCGAAGCATGGATATTGACCAACAATATTGAATGTGAACAATAGCTTGGCTCCCGAGTTCCTTCTCGTCTTCACCTTTGGTTTGTGTAGATCATCATCGACATGCCGGCATAATAGTGATGATAGTAGTAGCACCACCACCCCTAAAACAAATAATATGGAACCCATAGTATATGGATTCACATGATCATCAACATGGTACAATAGTAGGCGCATTCCATCAATGGTCGCCATGATGGATTTCTCAAGTGTTTGGCTGCAACTAAACAATCTTAGTTGCCTAGGATGGTCCTCATCAACCACCCTTCCGTGAGCTCACCCACGGACAGATATATGGGCAATAACGTATGGAACAATACACCATCCCTCCATTGACGAACCCAAAAGAGTAAAGGTTCAGTCTGGATAGAAGGAGGAGGCTCTTTGTTGCATCGAAACCGAAGAATTCATGCTTCACATGTTCTATCACCCATCCCGCTACCACCCTCAGTTTTTCACCAGCAGATGCATTATTCTTGGATGATAAAGTACGTAACAGCTCAACCTCATTACGTTTTTGCACAAGAAAAATTATAGGTCATTCCGAATGGTGCAAGATGGCTCGTCGATGCGATCAAGTTACCCTGAAAGTTGTATTCACGGTCTGTCCCAAAATGTTGTATCCATAAAATGGCCACAATTTGGCCATACAAACTCCGTTGGAGCTTCATGACCCGCCAAATTGATCACAACGAAAAGTTGTATGCGTCCATTTCCCACTCGTCCGCTTCGACAACATTTTGGAGGCCAGATCCGGCTTGTAAAATTGAGTTTCGGATGATCATATCTTTTGCGTGTACTCTGCCACCCTCTACAACCCTTCCGTTAGCTCACCCACGGACAGATATATGGGGAATAACGTCTGGAACAATACACCATCCGTCCATTGACGAACCCGAAAGACTACAGGTTCAGTCTGGACAGAAGGAGGAGGCTCTTTGCTGCATCGAAACCAAAGAATTCATGCTTCACACGTTCTATCACCCATCCCGCTACCACCCTCACTTTTTTGACCAGCAGATGACTTATTCTTGGATGATAAAGTATGTAACAGCTCATCCTCATTATGTTTTTCCACAAGAAAAATTATAGGTCATTCCGAATGGTGCAAGATGGCTCGTTGATGCGATCAATTTACCCTGAAAGTTGTATTCACGGTCTGTCCCCCGATGTTGTATCCATAAAACGGCCACAATTTGGCCATACAAACTCCGTTGGAGCACCATTACCTGCCAAATCGATCACAACGAAAAGTTGTATGCATCCATATCCCACTATTCCGCTTCGATGATATTTCGAAAGCCAGATCGGGCTTGTAAATTTGAGTTTCGGATGATTTTATCTTTGGCGTGTACTCTGCCACCCTCTACCACCCTTTCGTGAGCTCACCCACGGACAGATATATGGGCAATAACGTATGGAACAATACACCATCCTTCCATTCACAAACCTGAAAGACTACAGGTTCAGTCTGGACAGAAGGAGGAGGCTCTTTGTTGCATCGAAACCGAATAATTCATGCTTCACATGTTCTATCACCCATCCGGCTACCACCCTCACTTTTTCACCAGCAGATGCATTATTCTTGGATGATAAAGTACATAACAGCTCATCCTCATTATGTTTTTGCACAAGAAAAATTATAGGTCATTCCGAATTGTGCAAGATGGCTCGTCGATGCGATCAAGTTACCCTGAAAGTTGTAGTCACGGTCTGTCCCCCGATGTTGTATCCATAAAACGGCCACAATTTGGCCATACAAACTCCGTTGGAGCTCCATGACCCAACAAATCAATCACAACGAAAGTTGTATGCGTCCATATCCCACTCGTCCACTTCGACAATATTTCGGAGGCCAGATCCGGCTTGTAAAATTGAGTTTGGGATGATTTTATCTTTTGCGTGTACTCTGCCGCCCTCTACCACCCTTCCGTGTGCTCAACCATGGACAGATATATGGGTAATAACGTATGGAACAATACACCATCCTTCCATTCACGAACACGAAAGACTACCGGTTCAGACTGGACAGAAGGAGGAGGCTCTATGTTGCATCGAAACCGTAGAATTCATGCTTCACTAGTTCTATCACCCATCCCGCTACCACCCTCTCTTTTTCACCAGCAGATGCATTATTCTTGGATGATAAACTACGTAACATCTCATCCTCATTTTATTTATGCACACAAAAAATTATAGGTCATTCCGAATGGTGCAAGATGGCTCGTCGATGCGATCAAGTTACCCAAAAAGTTGTATTCACGGTCTGTCCCCCGATGCTTTATCGATAAAAAGGACACAATTTGGCCATACAAACTCCGTTGGAGCTCCATGACCCGCCAAATCGATCACAATGAAAAGTTTTATGCGTCCATATCCCACTCGTCCGCTTCGACAACATTTCGGAGGCCAGACCCGGCTTGTAAAATTGAGTTTCGGATGATTTCGTCTATTGCGTGTACTCTGCCGCCCTCTACCACCCTTACATGAGCTCACCCACGGATAGATATATGGGCAATAACATATGGAACAATACACCATCCGTCCATTGACGAACCCGAAAGACTAAAGGTTCAGTCTGGATAGAAGGAGGAGGCTCTTTGTTGCATCGAAACCGAAGAATTCATGTTTCACATGTTCTATCACCCATCCCGCTACCAACCTCAATTTTTCAGCAGCAGATGCATTATTCTTGGATAATAAAGTTCGTAACAGCTCAACCTGATTATGTTTTTGCACAAGAAAAATTATAGGTCATTTCGAATGGTGCAGGATGGCTCGTCGATGCGATCAAGTTACCCTGAAAGGTGTATTCACGGTCTGTCCCCCGATGTTGTATCCATAAAACGGCCACAATTTGGCCATACAAACTCCGTTGGAGCTCCATGACCCGCCAAATTGATCACAACAAAAAGTTGTATGCGACCATATCCGACTCGTCCACTTCGATAACATTTCGGAGGCCAGATCCGGCTTGTAAAATTGAGTTTGGGATGATTTTATCTTTTGCGTGTACTCTACCGCCCTCTCCCACCCTTCCGTGAGTTCACCCACGGACAGATATATGGGTAATAACGTATGGAACAATACACCATCCTTCCATTCATGAACACGAAAGACTACAGGTTCAGTCTAGACAGAAGGAGGAGGCTCTTTGTTGCATCAAAACCAAAGAATTCATGCTTCACACGTTCTATCACCCTTCTCGCTACCACCCTCACTTTTTCAGCAGCAGATGCATTATTCTTGGATGATAAAGTACGTAAGAGCACATCCTCATTTTGGTTTTGCACAAGAAAAATTATAGGTCATTCCGAATGGTGCAAGATGGCTCGTTGATGCGATCAAGTTACCCGGAAAGTTGTATTCACGGTCTGTCCCGCGATGTTGTATCCATAAAATGGCCAGAATTTGGCCATACAAACTCCGTTGGAGCTCCATTACCCGCCAAATAGATCACAACGAAAAGTTGGATGCGTCCATATCCCACTAGTCCGCTTCGACAATATTTCGGAGGCCAGATCCGGCTTGTAAAAATGAGTTTCGAATGATTTTATCTTTGGCGTGTACTCTGCCGCCCTCTACCAGCCTTTCGTGAGCTCACCCACGGACAGATATATGGGCAATAACGTATGGAACAATACACCATCCTTCCATTCACGAACCCAAAAGACTACAGGTTCAATCTGGATAGAAGGACGAGGCTCTTTGTTGCATCAAAACTGAAGAATTCATGCTTCACATGTTCTATCACCCATCCCGCTTCCACCCTCACTTTTTCACCAGCAGATGCATTATTCTTGGATGATAAAGTACGTAACAGCTCATCCTCATTATGTTTTTGCACAAGAAAAATTATAGGTCATTCCGAATTGTGCAAGATGGCTCGTCGAAGCGATCAAGTTACCCTGAAAGTTGTAGTCACGGTCTGTCCCCCGATGTTGTATCCATAAAACGGCCACAATTTGGCCATACAAACTCCGTTGGAGCTCCATGACCCAACAAATCAATCACAACGAAAAGTTGTATGCGTCCATATCCCACTCGTCTGCTTCCGCAATATTTCGGAGGCCATATCCGGCTTTTAAAATTTAGTTGGGGATGATTTTATCTTTTGCGTGTACTCTGCCTCCCTCTACCACCCTTCCGTGAGCTCACCCATGGACAGATATATGGGTAATAACGTATGGAATAATACAGTATCCTTCCATTCACGAACCCGAAAGACTACAGGTTCAGTCTAGACAGAAGGAGGAGGCTCTTTGTTGCATCGAAACCGAAGAATTCATGCTTCACTTGTTCTATCACCCATCCCGCTACCACCCTCTCTTTTTCACCAGCAGATGCATTATTCTTGGATGATAAACTACGTAACAACTCATCCTCATTTTGTTTATGCACACGAAAAATTATAGGTCATTCCGAATGGTGCAAGATGGCTCGTCGATGCAATCAAGTTACCCTGAAAGTTGTATTCACGGTCTGTCCCCCGATGCGATATCAATAAAACGGCCACAATTTGGCCATACAAACTCCGTTGGAGCTCCATGACCCGCCAAACCGATCACAACGAAAAGTTGTATGCGTCCATATCCCACTCGTCCGCTTTGACAACATTTCGGAGGCCAGATCCGGCTTGTAAAATTGAGTTTGGGATGATTTTATCTTTTGCGTGTACTCTACCGCCCTCTACCATCCTTCCATTCACGAACACGAAAGACTACAGGTTTTGTCTGGACAGAAGGAGGAGGCTCTTTGTTGCATCAAAACCAAAGAATTCATGCTTCACACGTTCTATCACCCTTCCCGCAACCACCCTCACTTTTTCACTAGCAGATGCATTATTCTTGAATGATAAAGTACGTAACGGCTCATCCTCATTATGTTTTTGCACAAGAATAATTGTAGATCATTCCGAATGGTGCAAGATGGCTCGTTGATGCGATCAAGTTACCCTGAAAATTGTATTCACGGTGTGTCCCCCGATGTTGTATCCATAAAACGGCCACAATTTGGCTATACAAACTCCGTTGGAGCTCCATTACCTGCCAAATCGATCACAAGGAAAAGTTGTATGCGTCCCTATCCCACCAGTCCGCTTTCGACAATATTTCAGAGGCCAGATCCGGCTTGTAAAATTGAGTTTCGGATGATTTTATCTTTGGCGTGTACTCTGCCACCCTCTACCACCCTTTCGTGAGCTCACCCACGGACAGATATATGGGCAATAACGTATGGAACAATACAGCATCCTTCCATTCACGAACCGGAAAGACTACAGGTTTAGTCTGGACAGAAGGAAGAGGTTCTTTGTTGGATCGAAACCGACGAATTCATGCTTCACATGTTCTATCACCCATCCCGCTAACACCCTCACTTTTTCATTAGCAGATGCATTATTCTTGGATGATAAAGTACGTAACAGCTCATCCTCATTATGTTTTTGCACAAGAAAAATTATAGGTCATTCCGAATGGTGCAAGATGGCTCGTCGATGCGATCAAGTTACCCTGAAAGTTGTATTCACGGTTTGTCCCCCGATGCTGTATCGATAAAACGGCGACAATTTGGCCATACAAACTCCGTTGGAGCTCCATGACCCGCCAAATCGATCACAACGAAAAGTTGTATGCGTCCATATCCCACTCGTCCGCTTCGACAACATTTCGGAGGCCAGACCCGACTTGTAAAATTGAGTTTCGGATGATTTTATCTTTTGCATGTACTCTACCGCCCTCTACCACCCTTCCGTGACCTCACCCACGAACAGATATATGGGCAATAATGTATGGAACAATACACCATGCGTCCATTGACGAACCCGAAAGACTACAGGTACGTAACAGGTCAACCTCATTATGTTTTTGCATAAGAAAAATTATAGCTCATTCCGAATGGTGCAAGATGGCTCGTCGATGCGATCAAGTTACCCTGAAAGTTGTATTCACGGTCTGTCCCCCGATGTTGTATCCATAAAATGGCCACAATTTGGCCATACAAACTCCGTTGGAGCTCCATGACCCACCAAATTGATCACAACGAAAAGTTGTATGCGTCCCTATCCCACCAGTCCGCTTTTGACAATATTTCGGAGGCCAGATCCGGCTTGTAAAATTGAGTTTCGGATGATTTTATCTTTTGCGTGTACTCTGCCGCCCTCAACCACCCTTCCGGCTCACCCGCTGACAGATATATGTGCAATAACGTATGGAACAATACACCATCCTTCCATTCACGAACCCGAAAGACTACAGATTCAGTCTGGACAGAAGGAGGAGGCTCTTTGTTGCATCGGAACCGAAGAATTCATGCTTCACTTGTTCTATCACCCATCCCACTACGACCCTCACTTGTTGGTTGCTAAAGCATGTAACAGCTCATCCACATTATGTTTATGCACACGAAAAATTGTAGGTCATTCCGAATGGTGTAAGATGGCTCGTCGATGCGATCAAGTTACCCTGAAAGTTGTATTCACGGTCTGGCCCCCGAGGCTGTATCGATAAAACGGCCACAATTTGGCCATACAAACTCCGTTGGAGCTCCATGACCCGCCAAATCGATCACAACGAAAATTTGTATGCGTCCATGTCCCACTCGTCCACTTTGACAACATTTCGGAGGCCAGATCCGGCTTGTAAAGTTGAGTTTCGGATGTTTATATCTTTTGCGTGTACTCTGCCACCCTCTACCACCCTTCCGTGAGCTCACCCATGGACAGATATACGGCCAATAACGTATGAAAGAATACACCATCCTTCCATTCATGATCCTGAAAGACTACAGGTTCAGTCTGGACAGAAGGAGGAGGCTCTTTGTTGTATCGAAACCAAAGAATTCATGCTTCACATGTTCTATCACCCATCCCGCTACCACCCTCATGTGGCGCCCCGCCTGAATACCACTGTAGTCAGACGGTCACCTCACATACCAGCCCAGGAAATCAGTCTGGCATGCGCTTTTACAACAAGTATCATGAACACAGACATTTCTATTAATGAATATATCGGTCTTACATGATATATTACAAGGATGATGGCAGCGGAAAAGTTCTATCTAAGGCAGCATGGTCCTGGTGCGGCTCCAATCCACAGGGATCTGACTGGGTTACTCTCCTAGCCCGCGAACACTCCGGCTCCACGCTAGTGGACGTCGAATCCTTAGGTGAACCTGGCCACATTGAAGGCCGGTGAGTACTTTTGAATGTACTCGCAAGCAAACCATACCAACATATACACCAAGCAAAGCAAATCATGGCATTCAAGCATGCATTTGTTATCTTAACAATATTAGCTATCATACTAAGGCAGGATTACCTAGCAAGATTAATCATCTAGCAACATTAATTATCATGTCCTAACAGTATTATCTAGCATGATAATTACTGAAGTAAATGCAGTAAAGTATATCAGGTAAATGATCCGAACTCCGAATATGCTCACGATCCAAATCTGATCCAAGCTTTGCGGTCACCCGACCACTCATCTCATAGCCATCTCATGGCTAGCATTCAAACCTTTGACATCATCTGATGCCCATGCATCCTTACTGCAAGTCTGACAAACCTTACCATTCTCTGGTTCAGTCTTAACAATACGTTATATAGTTTGTTCCTCCAGACTCGACACAGACCAAATAGTGGCCTAGTACGAACTGTCCATGACCGAGGACGCGACTATTCGAATAGATTTACATTCTGCAGAGGTTGCGCACTTTACCCACAGCATGGAGCGCCTGGCCTCGTACTTTAGTACATGTTCCCATTCGGGTGGACCAGTGCTACTCCAACAAAACCTTGTCTATTGCATGGCATTCTTACGGTCCCACCGACAATCATACCCTCCCAGGGTCATGTCCTGGGTGGCCCCTGTGTCACCCCGTGACACCTGCCACCGTCGTGGCCAAACAAAACTGTCCCAAACGGGGACCGCGCGCAAACAAACAATTGGGCTCACAAGGTTATCGCCGTCTACCGGGCCAGGGTAGCGCGCCCGCATAACCTTCCCTATTTTGGTGGTACCAACAAGAGGCAAGACAATAGACTAAGTTAGGGCCGTCCCATACCGGCAAATGTGGTTGCACTAGATGAGCTCGGTTCGGTGGCACTATGACTAGATCCAGTCGACGGAGGAGGTTGTTGTCCTTATTAAGTCACATTTCATAATATTGCAGTAACAGTAACCATGCATGATGTAACAATTTTGAAAAACATAACAACCTATCTCCATACAATATCACAACTAGTCATTAGTGAGACAATATTTAAATGGCAAGTTATCACTTTACAAGTTCTAGTTGTAAGTGACGACCATCTGAACCCTTGTATGAAATCGGCAAATAAACCAGTAGCCACCAGAACGGTCTTTACAACTCAGATCTGGGACATGACTGGAATAACTCAACACCGGCTCAAGACGGCTGAAAAGCAGCTCAAAGCATGAGACGGTGTTGATAAGAAGAGTGTAGTAGTTCCCTAAGACGGCCGAAGAACAGCTTAGAGCATAGGGTCACCGCTACAGAAACAAATTCAACAGCTGCCCGAGACGGCCGAAAAGCAGCTCAGAACACGGGCCAGTTGTTGAAAAGAGAACATAAAGTCGGCATCCACCCCGGACGGCCGAAAGTAGCTCAGAACACAGGCGTGGTGCCGTCATCAAAGAAAGGCAGGCAAGGGTTCATTAGCGTCACTACAGCTTACCACTACGCATACAAACATAAGAATATTCATTTAAACACGCAAGAATAACACAGAGCAATGCTTTAGGGTACATATTAGATGGTCGGCTTGCCTGGGGGTGAAGGAATACTCCGGAGGAAGTGCGATCACCCCGCGGAAGAATTCGCCGGAAAGGATTCCCTCTCGGATGGGCTGAATGAAGGGCAAGGGCAAAATGGTCATTTTCAGAGTGTGGAAACATTATGAAAATGATGCCATCGGAACGGGCTCGACGAACTGAAGACGTTGGCATTGGATTCACCTGAATCGGAGTTGCGAGCGGAAAGTTATGAGGGTTTGACTGCCAGGGACCTATATGTAAAGAAAATAATTACAAACAAGCCCCTGACTGGAATTCGGCCGGAAAAAGAGAAATAGCACTATTCGACCGGGCTGGCTTGGGCCGAGACTGCCGCGGCTGCTGTTGTTGCTGCATTGGGCCGGCCCAAGGAGAAGGCGCCTTCCGGAGAGTGCGCTTCCACTGCGGGAACACGGACCCTGGCGAACCGCCTCCACTTACCCCTTCGATGTCCCTATGACAGGGGGCCCCGCCCGACAGGTTCTTCTCCCTCCTCGCGAAACAGAGGAGGAGCTCGGCTGGACGTGCCCCGGCGCTCGTTCCGGCGACGGTGATGCTCGAGGGGGCCGGCCGAGGATGGGGATGGATGAGGCGCTCCAAGCCGCACCCGCACGTACCCGCGGTGGAGGCTGGGGCGGCCTGTGGCGGCTGGACGATGGGGGGTGGCGGAGCACGGTTACTGGTGGGCTCGGGGTCGAGGCCATGGCCTTCTCCGGTGCAGAATGGAGGCAGGGAGGGCGTAGTGGAGATGGTGGTGCTCGGCCACGGTGGCTAGATGGAGCAATGGGAGGGAAGGGCACTCGAATCGGCCGAGGCCGAGGCGGAGGCCATGGTGGCCGTGGAGGCAAACCGTGCCGCGGGAGCTCGATTCCTCGAGCTAGGGGAGGGTTAGGGAGTAGAGGAGGAGGTGTGAGTGCTCGTGGGGCTCTGGGGAAGGGCTATTTATAGCCAGCGAGGGGAGAGGATAGGCACGGCCGCTCGGGTGAGCTGGCCGGCGTTCTAGAGGTTGTGGGCAACGTGGCTGGCTAGTTCCCGGCGTCGGGGAGCGGCCGACCTGACGAGGGGCAGAGGGAGGGGACGGCTCGGGAGGGAAGAGGCCAACGGAGAGGAAGACGACGATGGTCACGGGCGGACAGCACGGTGGCGGGACTCTCCGCGGCGTGGAGAAGAAGAAATAGGAAGGGAGAAGAGTCTGGAGAGGGGCAGGTGGACGCCGCGGAGCCATGGGACATGCCCGGACAAGCCAGAATTGGCCGGAGCGAGCTGGCCGACGACGACAGCACGCGGAGCGTCGCTTCTGCCTGCTGTCCACGCGGTCACCACGTGCATGGCTTGCTCTGGAAGGCTTCTGCATGTCCAAGCTTGTCTAACAAGTTTCTCGTTGCTCAAATAGATAAGATATGGCACTGGATAGACCAGGAAGGGTCTAGGTTGATCGGGGGGATCCAAAACAGTTTCTGGACAAAAACTTGGACAGGAAGTTGTGGTCAGAAAAATGTGCCAATGAGCTGGGAAAGTTGTCACAGGGAAATGTGGTAGGAAGGAGCACCTTATGGATAAATTTGAGGCAAATTGGACCAAGTTTGAAAGCACTTCCTTTACAATGCCCAATTTTTTTCCAGAATCTTGACTTTGAAGCTGCACTCATCTGGCTTGATGAAATGAGCTGAATTTTTGTGGAGAGAGGTGATTTGGGATTATGGGGATACTGGTAAAATCTCAGCTCATTTGGATATACCAAAATGGTACTTCCTTCACAGAGCTTGAATCTGGACAGAAACTAGATGGAATTTTTGGGAGAAATTGGCTAGATAAAATGATGTGAATTTTGGCATACTCACATCATATATGGAATTTGAGGTCCTGGATTAATTTCAAGATTTTTGAAGCAATATAAAATATAGTTGCTTCACAACCTCAAAATAAGTCCAGAAACAAGAATTGGAATATGTGCTCAAAAGTTGAACTATGGAACCTGGGTTCTTGGTGGAAATGGTGAAGATATGGATATGAGAGGCTCCACAAATTATTTGGGATTTTTCCTGGCTACCAAAATAGTAGCTCCTTTGGAGAGTGCCCAAAATGCAATATTGGCTTTAAATCGGAAAAGGTAATTTCCTTTATTTAATTATTGCCAATATTTTTATGGGAGCTCAATATGATCATAAAGAATATCTCCACAAGTTTTCATGAACTTTGGAGATGGATAGATATTTTCCTGGATTTAATTCCTTTAAACAGTAGAAAAAGGAATTAATTTTAAATGAAAAATATTGCAAATGACTTGGCAATATTTTTGCATATCCAGGGTTTATAGAGATAGGATGATTGCTGGGAAAAGTTTGGGAGGCAACAGATCAAAGGAAATTGAGGTTCCTTTGTAACGGAAGGAATTAGGGTTTCCCTCCCGGTAGATCGGAGAGTAGGGTTTCGGTGGCAGAATCCTGAGAAAAATATCTTGGGCGGCAAGGTTGGTCTGGAGAGAATCTCTGGTTTGATGGGAGAGGCAAGGCTAAGTGACCATCTTCATATACCCAAGAGCGAGAGAAAATCCAATAACACTGAAAAAAGACGGGAGCCAAATCCCGCGAAGGCAAAAAAAAACAAGGAGCGAAAACCAGGGTGTCACAAACCTACCCCCCTTAAGAAAATCTCGTCCTCGAGATTTTCGGGCTTACCTCCCGGCTAGGGCGAACATACCTGTGTGCGACTTGGATCCATCAGCTGTCTTGTCTTCATTGGTTTACTGGCCTTTTAACTGCCTCTTTTGATGGCTCAGGTGCTGTATTTTCCAATGACTGCATTGAATCTTTCTCTTTCCTGGCAGGCAAACCTTCTCTCCTGGTAGTTTGTAGCCTGAGGTTGGTTGGTAGCATGTAGTATCAACAGAATAGCTCATTTTCAAGGTTTGGAGCTAGCTGCTTCGGGTTTTATTGTGATACTTCGTACGCTGACTGCCAAGGGCGAGACATTCTTTCTGGGTACAGGGCTCATGTGCTCGTATGGCCTCGAGTGACTAGGGATGTCTTTCTTTCAGTCTGACTGTGGGTTCCGTACGAGGTGTTCCGTTCTGTCTCTTGCATTCTGACTTCGTTCTCAGGTGATTTCCCACTGAAATGTCGGGCATGATCACAAAGTAATCATAGACGGTAATCTCTGAGGTGGCTCTGCCATATATGGCCTTTGTGGTCCTTGCTATGACCACTGAGCTGACATAGTATGGCTATCATCCGGGGTATCTTTCGGAGCACAGCCTCTTATCTTGGTTGATGGCCCAGATTCATGATGAGTATAACATGATGGCTGCATGGTTGTGGCCGTATATGCAAGAGTCTGACAAGGATTGGTAATATCACCTTATCCATGAAGCTTTATTTTATTGCTCGTCACGGAGGTTGTTTATCCAAAACTTCTTTGTTCTTGAGGGTTCCTTCTTGTAGACCTGTCATGACCTGCCAACACGGCTTCTTGGCCTTATCATAACTTACTCTTGCATATCTCGTAGGGATTGCTGCCTTCATATCCTTCTTGGAAGTATGGGGCCGACGTTTCTCTTGAGCACAGTCATTCCCGTGTATGAGTGGCTCGCATGAACTGATCCCCTGGACTGCATGCTCACAACATATGCAAAGTAGGATAAATCTTTTTATAACCACCGAGTTCTGAGGCGGACGTGTGTCTGGACTAGTCCGTGCTTCTGACAAGATTGTTGCGGGCACGATGGCATGCTGAAGAAGGCTGAATTCCTTGCACTCGAAGCTTCTGCCAAGGTAACGTGCTGAAGAAGGCTGGGTATCGTACCTCAGAAGCTTTTCCTCATGTGGCTTGCTGCGGAAGGTCAGGTGCCTTATGCTGGAAGCTTTCCGCGGTAGCAGGCTGAGGAAGATGGTAGTGCCGTACCCTGAAAGATTTTACCACCAAGTGGTGTAGCGAGGAAGGTTGGGAGTCTTGCATCGTAAGCTCCTTCCGATAGCTTGCGGAGGAAGGCTGGGTTGCTTATACCAGAAGCCCTTTTACTGTGATATGCAGTCGGTCATGTGGCCGGTTCTGGCTTCCTTCTGAGATATCCGGAATTTACCCCTTTGCATTCAAAACAGGTGTTGCCGGTAGTGAGTAGTTGACGGATAATTCCATTCGATTTAGCTGAGCTCCCGGGTATTTGGAATCCTCATTGATTCTGGGCAGCCATGAACTCATCCATATTTCTCACAGACCTTGTTCATCATGCCCAGCAAATTTGTATATGCATCGAAGAATTCCAAAATATGCTGGGAAATTTATATCAACATACCGGAGTGTTGTTGTTGCTCTCGACACATTCACCTTCTTGAAATATGTCTTCTGTGGATAATAAATGAGTCTTGAGTCCATTGAGAAAAGATTCACGGTTCATCCCACTGGCTGAAATAATCCTTGTGTCGAGGACCGAATAATTTGCTCTTGCTGTAATCTATTCCGCGGCAAACCCCCTTATGTATAATCTGGCCTTGTCGGTTGCACTCAGATTCTGCTTCTGACCTAGTCCTTCATTCTTGGCAGCTCTGGGGTTGCTGTTCTGAATATCTTGTGGTTGACTTGAATCATCTGAGTTTGGACTATTGGGTAGTATCCAAGTTGTATGTTGGTCTTCTTGACTGCACTTGCGGATGGATCCAGTCGGAGCGAAAGAACGGAACCGACAAAAGAAGCAAAACTGCGAAAAACCAAAAAGCAAATAAAGCTCAAATTTTGAGGACCTTACACATGTGGCCGAAGATCCACTAGTATAACTAATATAGCGCACTCGATGTACCTCTAAGGACTTAGAAGCAAAACCTCACAATGCTCCTCGTAGCAATTGGGGTCAAGCTCCTACTACTTCCTTAGGGAACATCAAACTCGACGCACGACCATAGCCAAGGTGGCTTAGTCAGCGATCCTAGGGTTATCAGGGAAAGATGGAATTTATAGGTGTTTCCCAAGGGAAACTGGATTTGAGGAGAGAAATGCCATGGTTAGCAAGCAAGGTAGGGATATCTGGTTTACCTAGGGGTTCAGGACTCACGGGTCATTGCCTGGTGCGGACATTTCATCCCGAAGACAAAGACCACGAGAGTTGGGGTCTGATGGAGCCAAAACCTAGGGGGTTGCCTTATGATCAATAGTAGCCGTGCCGGTTTGGCAAAGATGGCTGAAATCCATCTGGGCTTTCTACTGATCAAGAGGCAATGAAATAAGGCTAGGGTAACCTACGGTCAGCCTGGCTCTGATACCATCCGTTGTGGCGCCCCGCCGGAATACCACTGTAGTCAGACGGTCACCGCACATACTAGCCCAGGAAATCACTCTGGCATGCGCTTTTACAACAAGTATCATGAACACAGACATTTCTATTAATGAATATATCGGTCTTACATGATATATTACAAGGATGATGGCAGCGGAAAAGTTCTATCTAAGGCAGCATGGTCCTGGTGCGGCTCCAATCCACAGGGATCTGACTGGGTTACTCTCCTAGCCCGCGAACACTCCGGCTCCACGCTAGTGGACGTCGAATCCTTAGGTGAACCTGGCCACATTGAAGGCCGCTGAGTACTTTTGAATGTACTCGCAAGCAAACCATACCAACATATACACCAAGAAAAGCAAATCATGGCATTCAAGCATGCATTTGTTATCTTAACAATATTAGCTATCATACTAAGGCAGGATTATCTAGCAAGATTAATCATCTAGCAACATTAATTATCATGTCATAACAGTATTATCTAGCATGATAATTACTGAAGTAAATGCAGTAAAGTAACGTATATCAGGTAAATGATCCGAACTCCGAATATGCTCACGATCCAAATCTGATCCAAGCTTTGCGGTCACCCGACCACTCATCTCATAGCCATCTCATGGCTAGCATTCAAACCTTTGACATCATCTGATGCCCATGCATCCTTACTACAAGTCTGACAAACCTTACCATTCTCTGGTTCAGTCTTAACAATACGTTATATAGTTTGTTCCTCCAGACTCGACACAGACCAAATAGTGGCCTAGTACGAACTGTCCATGACCGAGGACGCGGCTATTCGAATAGATTTACACTCTGCAGAGGTTGCGCACTTTACCCACACCATGGAGCGCCTGGCCTCGTACTTTAGTACATGTTCCCATTCGGGTGGACCAGTGCTACTCCAACAAAACCTTGTCTATTGCCTGGCACTCTTACGGTCCCACCGACAATCATACCCTCCCAGGGTCATGTCCTGGGTGGCCCCTGTGTCACCCCGTGACACCTGCCACCGTCGTGGCGAAACAAAACTGTCCCAAACGGGGACCGCACGCAAACAAACAACTGGGCTCACAAGGTTATCGCCGCCTACCGGGCCAGGGTAGCGCGCCCGCATAACCTTCCCTATTTTGGTGGTACTGACAAGAGGCAAGACAATAGACTAAGTCAGGGCCGTCCCATACCGGCAAATGTGGTTGCACTAGATGAGCTCGGTTCGGTGGCACTATGACTAGATCCAGTCGACGGAGGAGGTTGTTGTCCTTATTAAGTCACATTTCATAATATTGCAGTAACAGTAACCATGCATGATGTAACAATTTTGAAAAACATAACAACCTATCTCCATACAATATCACAACTAGTCATTAGTGAGACAATATTTAAATGGCAAGTTATCACTTTACAAGTTCTAGCTGTAAGTGACGACCATCTGAACCCTTGTATGAAACCGGCAAATAAACCAGTAGCCACCAGAACGGTCTTTACAACTCAGATCTGGGACATGACTGGAATAACTCAACACCGGCTCAAGACGGCTGAAAAGCAGCTCAAAGCATGAGACGGTGTTGATAAGAAGAGTGTAGTAGTTCCCTAAGACGGCCGAAGAACAGCTTAGAGCATAGGGTCACCGCTACAGAAAGAAATTCAACAGCTGCCCGAGACGGCCGAAAAGCAGCTCAGAACACGGGCCAGTTGTTGAAAAGAGAACATAAAGTCGGCATCCACCCCGGACGGCCGAAAGTAGCTCAGAACACAGGCGTGGTGCCGTCATCAAAGAAAGGCAGGCAAGGGTTCATTAGCGTCACATACAGCTTACCACTACGCATACAAGCATAAGAATATTAATTTAAACACGCAAGAATAACACAGAGCAATGCTTTAGGGTACATATCAGTTGTCGGCTTGCCTGGGGGTGAAGGAATACTCCGAAGGAAGTGCGATCACCCCGCGGAAGAATTCGCCGGAAAGGATTCCCTCTCGGAGGGGCTAAATGAAGGGCAAGGGCAAAATGGTCATTTTCCCAATGTGGAACCATTATGAAAATGATGCCAACGGAACGGGCTCGACGAACTGAAGACGTGGGCGTTGGATTCACCTAAATCGGAGTTGCGAGCGGAAAGTTATGAGGGTTTGACTGCCAGGGACCTATCTGTAAAGAAAATATTTACAAACAAGCCCCTGACTGGAATTCGGCCGGAAAAAGAGAAATAGCACTATTCGCCGGGCTGGCTTGGGCCGAGACTGCCGCGGCTGCTGTTGCTGCTGCATTGGGCCGGCCCAAGGAGAAGGCGCCTTTCGGAGAGTGCGCTTCCACTGCGGGAAAACGGACCCTGGCGAACCGCCTCCACTTACCCCTTCGCTGTCCCTATGACAGGGGCCCCGCCCGACAGGTTCTTCTCCCTCCTCGCGAAACAAAGGAGGAGCTCGGCTGGACGTGCGCTGGCGCTCGTTCCGGCGACGGTGATGCTCGAGGGGCCGGCCGAGGATGGGGATGGATGAGGCGCTCCAAGCCGCACCCGCACGTACCCGCGGTGGAGGCTGGGTCGGCCTGTGCCCGCTGGATGAGGGGGGGTGGCGGAGCACGGTTACTGGTGGGCTCGGGGTCGAGGCCATGGCCTTCTCCGGGGCAGAATGGAGGCGGGGAGGGCGTAGTGGAGATGGTGGTGCTCGGCCACGGTGGCTAGACGGAGCAATGGGAGGGAAGGGCGCTCGAATCGGCCGAGGCCGAGGCGGAGGCCATGGTGGCCGTGGAGGCAAACCGTGGCGCGGGAGCTCGATTCCTCGAGCTAGGGGAGGGTTAGGGAGTAGAGGAGGAGGTGTGAGTGCTCGTGGGGCTCCGGGGGAGGGCTATTTATAGCCAGCGAGGGGAGAGGATAGGCACGTCCGCTCGGGTGAGCTGGCCAGCGTTCTAGAGGTTGCGGGCGACGTGGCTGGCTGGTTCCCGGCGTCGGGGAGCGGCCGACCTGACGAGGGGCAGAGGGAGGGGACGGCTCGGGAGGGAAGAGGCCAACAGAGAGGAAGACGACGATGGTCACGGGCGGACAGCACGGTGGCGGGACTCGCCGCGGCGTGGAGAAGAAGAAAAGGAAGGGAGAAGAGTCTGGAGAGGGGCAGGTGGACGCCGCGGAGCCATGGGACATGCTCGGACAAGCCAGAATTGGCCAGAGCGAGCTGGCCGACGAGGACAGCACACGGAGCGCCGCTTCTGCCTGCTGTCCACGCGGTCACCACGTGCATAGCTTGCTCTGGAAGGTTTCTGCATGTCCAAGCTTGTCCAACAAGTCTCTCGTTGCTCAAATAGATAAGATATGGCACTGGATAGACCGGGAAGGGTCTAGGTTGATCGGGGGGATCCAAAACAGTTTCTGGACAGAAACTTGGACAGGAAGTTGTGGTCAGAAAAATGTGCCAATGAGCTGGGAAAGTTGTCACAGGGAAATGTGGTTGGAAGGAGCTCCTTATGGATAAATTTGAGGCAAATTGGACCAAGTTTGAACGCACTTCCTTTACAATGCCCAATTTGGTCCAGAATCTTGACTTTGAAGTTGCACTCATCTGGCTTGATGAAATGAGCTGAAGTTTTGTGGAGAGAGGTGATTTGGGATTATGGAGATACTGGTAAAATTTCAGCTCATTTGGATATACCAAAATGGTACTTCCTTCACAGAGCTTGAATCTGGACAGAAACTAGATGGAATTTTTGGGAGAAATTGGCTAGATAAAATGATGTGAATTTTGGCATACTCACATCATATATGGAATTTGAGGTCCTGGATTAATTTCAAGATTTTTGAAGCAATATAAAATATAGTTGCTTCACAACCTGAAAATAAGTCCAGAAACAAGAATTGGAAGAGGTGCTCAAAAGTTGAACTATGGAACCTGGGTTCTTGATGGAAATGGTGAAGATATGGATATGAGAGGCTCCACAAATTATTTGGGATTTTTCTTGGCTACCAAAATAGTAGCTCCTTTGGAGAGTGCCCAAAATGCAATATTGGCTTTAAATCGGAAAAGGTAATTTCCTTTATTTAATTATTGCCAATATTTTTATGGGAGCTCAATATGATCACAAAGAATATCTCCACAAGTTTTCATGAACTTTGGAGATGGATAGATATTTTCCTGGATTTAATTCCTTTAAACAGCAGAAAAAGGAATTAATTTTAAATGAAAAATATTGCAAATGACTTGGCAATATTTTTGCATATCCAGGGTTTATAGAGATAGGATGATTACTGGGAAAAGTTTGGGAGGCAATAGATCAAAGGAAATTGAGGTTCGTTTGTAACGGAAGGAATTAGGGTTTCCCTCCCGGTAGATCGGAGAGTAGGGTTTCGGTGGCAGAATCCTGAGAAAAATATCTTGGGCGGCAAGGTTGGTCTGGAGAGAATCTCTGGTTGGATGGGAGAGGCAAGGTTAAGTGACCATCTTCATATACCCAAGAGCGAGAGAAAATCGAATAACATCGAAAAAAGACGGGAGCCAAATCCCGCGAAGGCAAAAAAAAACAAGGAGCGAAAACCAAGGTGTCACAAACCTACCCCTCTTAAGAAAATCTCGTCCTCGAGATTTCCGGGCTTACCTCCCGGCTAGGGGGAACATACCTATGTGCGACTTGGATCCATCAGCTGTCTTGTCTTCATTGGTTTTCTGGCCTTTTAACTGCCTCTTTTGATGGCTCAGGTGCTGTCTTTTCCAATAACTGCCTCTTTTGATGGCTCACGGTTTGTCCCCCGATGTTGTATCCATAAAACGGCCACAATTTGGCCATACAAACTCCATTGAAGCTCCATGACCCGCCAAATCGATCACATCGAAAAGTTGTATGCGTCCATATCCCACTCGTCTGCTTCGACAACATTTCGGAGGCCAGATCCGGCTTGTAAAATTGAGTTTCGGATGATTTTATCTTTTGCGTGTACTCTGCCGCCCTCCACCGCCCTTCCGTGTGCTCACTCGCGGACAGATATATGTGCAATAACGTATGGAACAATACACCATCCTTCCATTCACGAACCCGAAAGACTACAGGTTCAGTCTGGACAGAAGGAGGAGACTCTTTGTTGCATCGAAACCGAAGAATTCATGCTTCACTTGTTCTATCACCCATCCCGCTACGACCCTCACTTTTTCACCAACAGATGCATTATTCTTGGATGATAAAGCGCGTAACAGCTCATCCTCATTATGTTTATGCACACGAAAAATTATAGGTCATTCCGAATGGTGCAAGATGGCTCGTCGATGCGATCAAGTTACCCTGAAAGTTGTATTCACGGTTTGTCCCCCGATGCTGTATCGATAAAACGGCCGCTATTTCGCCATACAAACTCCGTTGGAGTTCCATGACCCGCCAAATCGATCACAACGAAAAGTTGTATGCGTCCATATCCCACTCGTCCGCTTTGACCACATTTCGGAGGCCAGATCCGGCTAGTAAAATTGACTTTCAGATGATTTTATCATTGGCGTCTACTCTGCCACCATCTACCACCCTTCCGTGAGCTCACCCACGGACAAATATATGGGCAATAACGTATGGAACAATACACCATCCTTTCATTCACGAACTCGAAAGACTACAGGTTCAGTCTGGACAGAAGGAGGAGGCTCTTTGTTGCATCGAAACCGAAGAGTTCATGCTTCACATGTTCTATCACCCATAACGCTTCCACCCTCACTTTTTCACTAGCAGATGCATTATTCTTGGATGCTAAAGCACGTAACAGCTCATCCACATTATGTTTATGCACACGGAATATTGTAGGTCATTCTGAATGGTGCAAGATGGCTCGTCGATGCGATCAAGTTACCCAGAAAGTTGTATTCACGGTCTGTCCCCCGATGTTGTATCCATAAAACGGCAACAATTTGGCCATACAAACTCCGTTGGAGCTCCATGACCTGCCAAATCGATCACAACGAAAAGTTGTATGCGTCCATATCCCACTCGTCCACTTCGACATCATTTCGGAGGCCAGATCCGGCTTGTAAAATTGAGTTTGGGATGATTTTATCTTTTGCGTGTACTCTACCGCCCTCTACCACCCTTCCGTGAGCTCACCCACAGAGAGATATATGGGTAATAACATATGGAACAATACACCATCCTTCCATTCACGAACACAAAAGACTACAGGTTCAGTCTGGACAGAAGGAGGAGGCTCTTTGTTGCATCAAAACCAAAGAATTCATGCTTCACAAATTCTATCACCCTTCCCGCTACCACCCTCACTTTTTCACTAGTAGATGCATTATTCTTGAATGATAAAGTACGTAACGGCTCATACTCATTATGTTTTTGCACAAGAAAAATTGTAGGTCATTCCGAATGGTGCAAGATGTCTCGTTGATGCGATCAAGTTACCCTTAAAATTGTATTCACGGTCTGTCCCCCGATGTTGTATCCATAAAACGGCCACAAGTTGGCCATACAAACTCCGTTGGAGCTCCCTTACCTGCCAAATCGATCACAAGGAAAAGTTGTATGCGTCTGTATCCCACCAGTCCACTTCGACAATATTTCGGAGCCCAGATCCGGCTTGTAAAATTGAGTTTCGGATGATTTTATCTTTGGCGTGTACTCTGCCACACTCTACCACCCTTTCGTGAGCTCACCCACGGACAGATATATGGGCAATAACGTATGGAACAATACACCATCCTTCCATTCACGAACCCGAAAGACTACAGGTTCAGTCTGGACAGAAGGAGGAGGCTCTTTGTTGCATCGAAACCGAAGAATTCATGCTTCACATGTTCTATCACCCATCCCGCTAACACCCTCACTTTCTCATTAGAAGATGCATTATTCTTGGATGATAAAGTACGTAACAGCACATCCTCATTATATTTTTGCAGAAGAAAAATTATAGGTCATTCCGAATGGTGCAAGATGGCTCGTCGATGCAATCAAGTTACCCCAAAAGTTGTATTCACGGTCTGTCCCCCGATGCTGTATCGATAAAACGGCCACAATTTGGCCATACAAACTCCGTTGGAGCTCCATGACCCGCCAAATCGATCACAACGAAAAGTTGTATGCGTCCATGTCCCACTCGTCCACTTCGACAACATTTCGGAGGCCAGATCCGGCTTGGAATGTTGATTTATGATTTTATATATTGCGTGTACTCTGCCACCCTCTACCACCCTTCCGTGAGCTCACCCACGGACAGATATACGACCAATAACGTATGAAACAATACACTATCCTTCCATTCATGAACCCGAAAGACTACAGGTTCAGTCTGGACAGAAGGAGGATGATGCGTAGCATCCTTCGATCATCCCCATGGATACCTCACCAACTCACCAAGCACCAAGTGGACCTATGACAAGAGCTCGCGCACGTGCCATCGAGAACGAGGTGAACTCACTCCTTTACCACTTTCATATGGATATGGATGGAACTAGGATGCTACCTCACAAAGGAACTCTATGTATCATTAGGAATGATGGACTCGACCACCAAGAGGCTAAGGACAATCGCCAAGGACAAGGGGAACCAAGCCAAGCCCACGAGGACGATGGAGGAAGAATTACCAAGGGAAACAGCACCTCCCAGGCGATCCCGTGCGCACGGGCCCTCCAGACCCCGTGCCCACCGGATAGGGCAAATCTACAGGACACCCCGTGCGCACGGGCCCCCTGGACCCCGTGCACACGGGCCTCGCCGCTGTAGAACCCCGTGCGCACGAGCCTGTACCGTGCACACGGGACCCCGTGCGCACGGGGCCCACTTACCACGTGCGCATGGGCTGACTTCTGCCTGTTTTGCCCCCACTTCGTCCCTTACCTCCCACCTACTATATATTCCGAGGATAGACCATTTGTTAGGGTTAGCAAAGTGTATTGAGATATTCATAGAGGGATTTGCTCATCTACCACTCCTCTTGGAGATCAAGACCTCCTAGAGAGAAGATCCCCAAGTGGATTCAAGGCCCCTTCTAGGGAAGGATCCCCATCATAGGATCATCAAGACCTCACCTCCTTTGGAGTGGGAAGAACCTTTCCTTTGTTCTATTTTCCTTTGATTGTCTATGTATGCTTGTGGATCTATGTATTGATGCGGAGCATCCTTCGATCATCCCCATGGATACTTCACCACCTCGCCAAGCACCAAGTGGACCTATGACAAGAGCTCGCGCACGTGCCATCGAGAACGAGGTGAACTCACTCATTTACAACTTTCATATGGATATGGATTGAACTTGGATGCTACCTCACAAAGGAACTCTATGTATCATTAGGAATGATGGACTCGACCGTCAAGAGGCTAAGGACAATCGCCAAGGCCAAGGGGAACCAAGCCAAGACCATGAGGGCGATGGAGGAAGAATTACCAAAGGAAACAGCACCTCCCAGGCGACCCCGTGCGCACGGGCCCTCGAGACCCCGTGCCCACGGGATAGGGCAAATCTACTGGACACCCCGTGCGCACAGGCCCCCTGGACCCCGTGCACACGGGCCTCGTCGCTGTAGAACCCCGTGCGCACGGGCCTTGTACTGTGCACACAGGACCCCGTGCGCACGGGCCACACTTACCCCGTGCGCACAGGCCACCCAGCGTGGTGGCTGAGTTCTGCCTGTTTTGCCCCCACTTCGTCCCTTACTTCCCACCTACTATATATTCCGAGGATAGACCATTTGTTAGGGTTAGCAAAGTGTATTGAGATATTCATAGAGGGCTTTGCTCATCTACCACTCCTCTTGGAGATCAAGACCTCCTAGAGAGAAGATCCCCAAGTGGATTCAAGGCCCCTTCTAGGGAAGGATCCCCATCATAGGATCATCAAGACCTCACCTCCTTTGGAGTGGGAAGAACCTTTCCTTTGTGCTATTTTCCTTTGATTGTCTATGTATGCTTGTGGATCTATGTATGCTACTCTAGTGGATGTGTGATTTGGGTTTGTTTGAGTGATTTGCCTCTTGTGATTTGTGAGTTCATCCCTTTTCCCCCCTCCAAGTGTGAAAAGATCTTCACTTAGGGTTCTACCCTACAACATCTTGGTATCATGAGCCACGTTGATTCACACCTTGGAGTCCCTACCCCCCACTTTCTAGCCTGATTTTGCTTTGTTTTGTCCCAATTTCGAAAATTCCAACAAAAATAGCCATACCAAAATTTTTGCTTTTGTTAGATCTTGTGAGATTTTGTTGTTTTGGTCCACAAATTTTGTGTTTGGCAACTGGATCTACCCCTTCCCACCCTTCCCCATACATCCCACCACAACTTTTCCACGAATTTTGTGATTTTTGCCACGGATCGGGCGCTGTTCATCCGCAGCCGCGGACCCCGTGCGCACGGGCCCCTGCTACCCCGTGCCCACGGAGCCCCGTGCACACAGGCCCCTGGGACCCCGTGCACTCGGCCTCACCAGAAACTTGTCACATCCTATTTTAGTCCAGTTTTGACACACATTTGCAACACTTTCGTCTTCCGCACTAACACACCTGTTCTTTGAGATTTTGAGTTGCGGTTGCCGTGTCCTAAGGTGTTTCGGCTACTTAGGGACAGTTCATCATCACCATCACCGCCATTCATCATCGCCCCGACCTCGACTTCGACATCGACCACATCATCATCATTCGTTCTTGCTTACAAACGAGAACCCACGAACGGTAACCTCGACGACATCTTGTACTTACCCTTGCCATTGTATTGATAGCCTTGAGCCATTTTGCGTCACTTACCCATCGAGACTAGCAAGTTGAGAATTGCCGGGCCACGTTCTTTGTGCACCATAGTGATATGCCTACTCCGCATAGCTACATTTAGCGTGTATTTAGCTTGCTATCATCACTGTGCTCATAAGTCTCTACCGTGCATATCTTACTTACTTGTCTTAGATATCGGCTCTAGCATCAAGCATTTTGGCATAGTAAAAAAAAAGCTTTTAAGCAAAAGAGAAGAAACAAAGAGCTGTAAGCAATAGCATTGAGCCTTTTGCATAGTACATCATATAGGAACATACATACATATCATACTGGGATTGAAGACAAGCACGTTACTCTCTTAGGTTGGTGCACAAGCGTATCTAGCCCATTTGAGCAATCGAGCTAGTGTCTCTCTAGCATCCGTGCACCAAGAGCATTTCCCGTGGTTACACATTTTGAGCTCATTCCTTGGTTGTGCGGATCCCATTCATCTTCGTGTGTGAGTTTCCAAGTGTTCTATTCGGGTGTTGATCTATTTGTCTTACTTGCAATTTGTGAATCTTCTCAACATTTTCGATATCTTGACTAACACTTGCTTGAATTTCGTGCCACTCATCCTAACCAAGCTCCTCCATAAGCCTTACTTTGTAGGTGTGAGAAACAAACCCAGTAGAAATTCTACTATTGTTGCCTTACATTGAGTGATCCTTGATACATCCTCAATCATCGGAAAAGGTAACTTTGGTATTGTTCTCTCATTTCCTACTCACCACCACTTGACTATGATGGATAGGCCAAGTACATCGGAGAACCCGCTCTTTGAAGAGCAAGACGAGAAGCGCGACTACGTCACCAAGGGTCATCTCTTCGCCATCCAACGAGCGCTACCCTAAGAATGTGAAGCTTTGGGAGATCGCATCGAGCAACTCGCCACCGACTTGCGCCACTCCGAAACACGAACAAGGGACTACTTCGATGCCAAGCTTTCATCTCAAATGGAGGAATTGCGAGACATCATGGTCAACTGTGACACTTCCACAACTTCCCCTTCAAGACGGCGGCACTTGAGTCGACACTCTTCGGATTCTTCGTCACGCTCAAGTCCATCTCGAGCACGTTCTCATCGGTGCAACAATCATGACGATCATCAAGCTCCACAAAATCCATTCCATGGCAATGGGTTACAAGACCGACTTCGAGCACGAGAACGTCAAGCGCGCCAAGGCCAAGTACCATCACGTCCAAGACAAAATGACCAAGACGGTGACGCCCTCCGACAAGAACTCCTACGCCGAGAAGAACAAGCACTTGAAATGCAACGTGCTCTCCGACAAGCAACTCATGCCGTGAACGAGCGCAACCATCGTGTGCGTGAACAAGAAGAAGCGCTACGACATCAACAACAAGACGAAGAAGCTCACCTTGAGGAGCGCCAAGAAAGAAGAAAAATCGCTCTCGAATTCCACCTCCACGACCACCGCGTCAAGCAAATCGAGCGGAGCATGAGGATGATGATCCACCACCACGACAGGATCGACCTCACCAACGACGACATGATGAGGAACAACGTTTTGGCAAGCTCAAGTTCACCATGCCCAAGTTCCACGGCGGCAACGATCCCAAAGAATATCTCTCATGGGCATTGAAGGTCGACAAGATATTTCGCCTTCACAACTACGACGAAGAAAAGAAGATCGGCATGGCATCTCTCGAGTTCCAAGACTATGTTCTCATTTGGTGGGAGCAAGTGATCGCAAGACGTCAAGAGAAGGGCGAGCCACCCATCGCGACTTGGGATCAAATGAAAGATGTCATGAGAGCTCGTTTTGTGCCTACATATTACACCCATGACCTCTTCAAGAAACTCCAACTCCTCAAGCAAGGAACCAAGTCGGTTGAAGAATACTACCAAGAAATGGAAGTTTCCATGATACGAGCCAATGTCACGGAAGATGATGAACAAACGATGTCGTGTTTCTTGAATGGCCTCAACCATCCCATCAAGAAAATAGCAGACTTCCAACCGTACTCCAACCTCCTCGAGCTAGTGCACCAAGCGACCAAGGCGAAGCGACAAGTGCAAGACGACTACACGTACTCCAAGTACGCTTCCAAGAGCTATGGCTCATACACTCAAGCTTCAACGACTACGACAACTCCGTCCACGACTCGAGCCACCACAAGTACCGGCGACAAGTCAAACTCCAAGCAACCTTCGACATCTTCGAGTCGACTTCCTACTACTACAAGCAACTCCAAGCAAAAGCCTTCGTCATCGACACCTCCTACGGATGCCAATAAGACAAGTGACATCAAGTGCTTCACTTGCAAGGGCCGAGGCCACAAGTCTTTCGAGTGTCCAACTCGACGCACAATGATCCTCAATGACGACGGCACCTATGACTCAATGAGCGAAGATGAAATGGAAGCACTAGAGCATGTGGCTATGCACCGACAAGTGAATGAAGACGAAGATGCACAAATCTATTGCGACAATGACGCGAGCCCTACTCTTGTTGTCTCCAAGGTCTTGACACTTCAACAACATCAAGACGAGGATCAACGTTGCCACATCTTCCACACCAAAGCGGGCATCCAAGGACGTTCCGTCAAGGTCATCATTGACGGCGGAAGTTGCCACAATTTGGCAAGTGAAGAATTATGCTCCAAGCTACAATTGGTCAAGAAGAAGCACCCTCACCCCTACAAGGTCCAATGGCTTAGCGACTCCGGCACAATCCAAGTGGAGAACACCGTCCAAGTCTACTTCAAGATCGGTGCCTACGAAGATACCTTGGAGTGTGATGTGGTTCCCATGTCCGTACTACCTCCTACTTGGGCGACCATGGCAATTTGATCGCGGCGTCATCCACAATGGAGTGAATTTATTGAGTCCTTCGATCATCCAACAAGAAGAAGCATCCTTCGATCATCAATCATGAGTTTCTTTGCTTGGTATTCAATGGCACATTTTATTCCATGTCACAAGAACGACGATGCTTCACATATTGCAAATCTGTTTTGTAGGGAAATCTTGCGACTTCATGGAATGCCCAAGACGATTGTATCGGACCACGACGTCAAGTTCCTAAGCTACTTTTGGAAGACACTATGTGGCAAGCTCGGGATCAAGCTCCTCTTCACGTCGGCCACCCACAAACCGATGGTCAAACGGAAGTCACCAACAGGACGCTCTCTACACTACTTCACGTGTTGATCAAGAAGAACCTAACGGAATGGGAAGAATGCCTTCCGATCGCCGAGTACGCCTACAATCGAGCAAGACACTCTACCACGGGCAAGTCTCCCTTCGAAGTGGTCTATGGCTTCAACCCTTTGTCGCCATTGGACATCCTACCGCTACCACTACAAGAGCGCGCGAACTTGGACGCAAGCGCAAGAGCAACATATATCAAGAAGGTGCATGAAGACACAAGGCTCACGATAGAACGCCAAGTACAACGACTCGCCAACAAGCTCAACGCAAACAAACACCCCAGGGTGTTCAACCCCGGTGATCTCGTGTGGCTACATCTTCGCAAAGACCGCTTCCCCAACGAGCGTAAGTCAAAGCTTCTACCTCGCGCCGATGGGCCATTCAAGGTGCTAGCACGCATCAACGACAATGCATACAAGATCGACCTCCCGTGAGACAAGTACGACGTGAGCGACACCTTCAACGTCAAGGATCTATCCCCCTACCATGGAGATGAAGATATTGATCCGAGGGCGGATCTTTTCCAAGGGGGGGGGAGATGATGCGGAGCATCCTTCGATCCTCCCCATGGATACTTCAACACCTCACCAAGCACCAAGTGGACCTATGACAAGAGCTCGCGCACGTGCCATCGAGAATGAGGTGAACTCACTCCTTTACAACTTTCATATGGATATGGATGGAACTTGGATGCTACCTCACAAAGGAACTCTATGTATCGTTAGGAATGATGGACTCGACTGTCAAGAGGCTAAGGACAATCGCCAAGGCCAAGGGGAACCAAGCCAAGACCACGAGGGCGATGGAGGAAGAATTACCAAAGGAAACAGCACCTCCCAGGCGACCCCGTGCGCACGGGCCCTCGAGACCCCGTGCCCACGGGATAGGGCAAATCTACTGGACACCCCGTGCACACGGGCCCCCTGGACCCCGTGCACAGGTGCCTCGCCGCTGTAGAACCCCATGCGCACGGGCCTTGTACCGTGCACACGGGACCCCGTGCGCACGGGCCCCACTTACCCCGTGCGCACGGGCCAACCAGCGTGGTGGCTGACTTCTGCCTGTTTTGCCCCCACTTCGTCCCTTACCTCCCACCTACTATATATTCCGAGGATAGACCATTTGTTAGGGTTAGCAAAGTGTATTGAGATATTCATAGAGGGCTTTGCTCATCTACCACTCCTCTTGGAGATCAAGGCCTCCTAGAGAGAAGATCCCCAAGTGGATTCAAGGCCCCTTCTAGGGAAGGATCCCCATCATAGGATCATCAAGACCTCACCTCCTTTGTAGTGGGAAGAACCTTTTCTTTGTGCTATTTTCCTTTGATTTTCTATGTATGCTTGTGGATCTATGTATGCTACTCTAGTGGATGTGTGATTTGGGTTTGTTTGAGTGATTTGCCTCTTGTGATTTGTGAGTTCATCCCTTTTCCCCCTCCAAGTGTGAAAAGATCTTCACTTAGGGTTCTACCCTACAACATGTGTGCTACTCTAGTGGATGTGTGATTTGGGTTTGTTTGAGTGATTTCTCTCTTGCGTTCTTGTGAGTTCATCCCTCTTGCACTCCAAGTGTGAAAAGATCTTCACTTAGGGTCTCTACCCTACAACATCTTGGTATCATGAGCCACGTGGAATCACACCTTGGAGTCCCTACCCCCCACTTTCTAGCCTGATTTTGCTTTGTTTTGTCCCAATTTCGAAAATTCCCACAAAAAATAGCCATACCAATTTTTTTTTGATTTTGTTAGATCTTGTGAGATTTTGTTGATTTGGTCCACAAATTTCGTGTTTGGCAACTGGATCTACCCCTTTCCCGCCATTCCCCATCTTTCCCACCACAAATTTTCCCCGGAATTTTGCAATTTTCCACGGATTTGGAGCTGTTCATCCGCAGCCGCCGACCCCGTGCGCACGGGCCCCTGATACCCCGTGCACACGGAGCCCCATGCACACGGGCCCCCGATACCCCATGCGCACGGCCTCACCAGAGAGTTGTCACTTCCTGTTTTTCTCCAGTTTTGACACACACTTGCAACACTTTCGTCTTCCGCACTAACACACGTATTTCTTTGAGATTTTGAGTTGCGGTTGCCGTGTCCTAAGGTGTTTCGGCTACTTAGGGACGGTTCATCATCACCATCACCGCCATTCATCATCGCCCCGACCTCGACTTCGACATCGACCACATCTTCATCATCCGTTCTTGCTTACAAACGAGAACCCACGAACGGTAACCTCGACGACATCTTGTACTAACCCTTGCCATTATATTGATAGCCTTGAGCCATTTTGCGTCACTTACCCATCGAGACTAGCAAGTTGAGAATTGTCGGGCCACGTTCTTTGTGCACCATAGTGATATGCCTACTCCGCATTGCTACATTTAGCGTGCATTTAGCTTGCTATCATCATCGTGCTCATAAGTCTCTCCCGTGCATATCTTACTTACATGTCTTAGATATCGGCTCTAGCATCAAGCATTTTGGGCATAGTCAAAAAAGAAAGAAAAAAGAAAAAGCTTTTAAGCAAAAGAGAAGAAACAAAGAGCCTGTAAGCAATAGCATTGAGCCTTTTGCATAGTACATCATATAGGAACATACATACATATCATACTTGGATTGATGACAAGCACGTTACTCTCTTAGGTTGGTGCACAAGCGTATCTAGCCCATTTGAGCAATCGAGCTAGTGTCTCTCTAGCATCCATGCAACAAGATCATTTTCCGTGGTTCCACATTTTGAGCTCATTCCTTGGTTGTGCGGATCCCATTCATCTTCGTGTGTGAGTTTCCAAGTGCTCTATTCGGGTGTTGATCTATTTGTCTTACTTGCAATTTGTGAATCTTCTCAACATTTTCGATATCTTGACTAACACTTGCTTGAATTTTGTGCCACTCATCCTAACCAAGCTCTTCCATAAGCCTTACTTTGTAGGTGTGAGAAACAAACCCGGTACCAATTCTACTATTGTTGCATTACATTGAGTGATACTTGATACATCCTCAATCATCGGAAAAGGTAACTTTGGTATTGTTCTCTCATTTCCTACTCACCACCACTTGACTATGATGGATAGGCCAAGTACATCGGAGAACCCGCTCTTTGAAGAGCAAGATGAGACGCGCGACTACGTCACCAAGGGTCATCTCTTCGCCGTCCAACGAGCGCTACACCAAGAAAGTGAAGCTTTGGGAGATCGCATCGAGCAACCCGCCACCGACTTGCGCCACTCCGAAACACGAACAAGGGACTATTTCGACGCCAAGCTTTCATCTCAAATGGAGGAATTGCGAGACATCTTGGTCAACCGCGACACTTCCACAACTTCCCCTTCAAGACGGCGTCACTCTAGTCGACACTCTTCGGATTCTTCTTCACGCTCAAGTCCATCTTGAGCACGTTCTCATCGGCGCAACAATCATGACGATCATCAAGCTCCACAAAATCCATTCCATGGCAATGGGTTACAAGACCGACTTCGAGCACGAGAACGTCAAGCGCGCCAAGGCCAAGTACCATCACGTCCAAGACAAAATGACCAAGACGGCGACGCCCTCCGACAAGAACTCCTACGCCGAGAAGAACAAGCACTTGAAGCGCAACGTGCTCTACAACAAGCAACTCATGCCATGAACGAGCGTAACCGTCGTGTGCGTGAACAAGAAAAAGCGCTACGACATCAACAACAAGACGAAGAAGCTCACCTTGAGGAGCGCCAGGAAAGAAGAAATCGCTCTCGGATTCCACCTCCACGACCACCGCGTCAAGCAAATCAAGCGGAGCATGAGGATGACAATCCACCTCCAAGACCACCGCACCAAGCAAATCGAGTGGAGCATGAGGATCACGATCCACCACCACGACAGGATCGACCTCACCAACGACGACATGATGAGGAACAACGTTTTGGCAAGCTCAAGTTCACCATGCCCAAGTTCCACGGCGGCAACGATCCCGAAGAATATCTCTCATGGGCATTGAAGGTCGACAAGATATTTCGCCTTCACAACTACGACGAAGAAAAGAAGATCGCCATGGCATCTCTTGAGTTCCAAGACTATGTTCTCATTTGGTGGGAGCAAGTGATCGCAAGGCGTCAAGAGAAGGGCGAGCCACCCATCGCGACTTGGGATCAAATGAAAGATGTCATGAGAGCTCGTTTTGTGCCTACATATTACACCTGCGACCTCTTCAAGAAACTCCAACTACTCAAGAAAGGAACCAAGTCGGTTGAAGAATACTATCAAGAAATGGAAGTTTCCATGATACGAGCCAATGTCACGGAGGATGATGAACAAACTATGGCGCGTTTCTTGAATGTCCTCAACCATCCCATCAAGAAAATATCGGACTTCCAACAATACTCCAACCTCCTCGAGCTAGTGCACCAAGCGACCAAGGCGGAGCGACAAGTGCAAGACGACTACAAGTACTCCAAGTACTCTTCCAAGACCTACGGCACATACACTCAAGTTTCACCGACTACGACAACTCCTTCCACGACTCGAGCCACCACAAGTACCGGCTACAAGTCAAGCTCCAAGCAACCTTCGACATCTTCGAGTCGACTTCCTACTACTACAAGCAACTCCAAGCAAAAGCCTTCGTCATCGACACCTCTTACGGATGCCAACAAGAGAAGTGACATCAAGTGCTTCACTTGCAAGGGCCGAGGCCACAAGTCTTTCGAGTGTCCAACTTGACGCACAATGATCCTCAACGACGACGTCACCTACGACTCAATGTGCGAAGATGAAATGGAAGCACTCGAGCATGTGGCTATGCACCGACAAGTGAATGAAGACGAAGATGCACAAATCTATTGCGACAATGATGCGAGCCCCGCTCTTGTTGTCTCCAAGGTCTTGACACTTCAACAACATCAAGACGAGGATCAACGTTGCCACATCTTCCACACCAAAGCGGGCATCCAAGGACGTTCCGTCAAGGTCATCATCGACGGCGGAAGTTGCCACAATTTGGCAAGCGAAGAATTATGCTCCAAGCTACAATTGGTCAAGAAGAAGCACCCTCGCCCATACAAGGTCCAATGGCTTAGCGACTTCGGCACAATACAAGTGGAGCACACCGTCCAAGTATCCTTCAAGATCGGCGCCTACGAAGAAACCTTGGAGTGTGATGTGGTTCCAATGTCCGTATGCCACCTCCTACTTGGGCGACCATGGCAATTCGATCGCGGCGTCATCCACAACGGACGGACCAACCACTACAGTTTCAAGAGGAAGGGCAAGGAATTCGTTCTTCGACCAATGTCGCCAAGTCAAGTCGTTGCCGACACTCAAGCTTCGGGCCATCGTGGAGAACCTAGTGAGAGAGTGAACCACCACAAAGAGAGTGAGCGCCACAAGCCAAAATTGAGTGACTCCACGATGAGCGACAAGAAAAACCTAGTTCTACTAGCCACCAAAAGATATTTGAGGGATGTGAGTGAGAGCCCATCTAGTGTTGTTCACTTTGTGCTTTTATGCAAAGGTGAAGCTGAGCGGACTAATACTTCACAACATCTTCCTCTAGTGTTGTCTCATCTCTTGCAGGAATACAAGGACGTGTTTCCCGATGAGCTACCTCCCAGACTACCTCCTCTACGCGGAATCGAACACCGCATCGACCTCATCCCCAGCGCACCTCTACCGAACAAGGCACCATACCGCGTCAACCCCGACGAGATCAAAGAAATCCAACGCCAAGTCTAACATCTCATGGAGAATGGGTATGTACGCGAGAGCTTGAGTCCATGTGCCGTTCTGGTAATTCTTGTGCCTAAGAAAGACGGTACCTATCGCTTGTGTTCCGATTGCCGTCTCATAAATGCTATCACCGTTAGATATCGCCATCCCATTCCACGCCTTGATGACATGCTTGATGAACTTAGTGGAGCCACCATTTTCTCAAAAATTGATCTTAAAAGTGGTTACTATCAAATACACATGCAAGAAGGTGATGAATGGAAAACGGCTTTCAAAACCAAATTTGGCTTGTATGAATGGTTAGTCATGCCTATGGGTTTATCGCAAGCTCCTAGCACTTTCATGCGTGTGATGCATTATGTTCTTCGCAAATTCATTGCCATTTGTGTTGTGGTCTATTTTGATGACATTCTTGTGTTTAGTGAAACTCTTGAAGATCATGTCAAACACCTTAGGGACGTATTGCAAGTTCTTCGAGACGAGCGACTTTATGCTAACATGGAAAAATGCACTTTTGGTGTTGATAAGCTTGTTTTCTTGGGCTTTGTTGTCTCTTCTAAGGGTGTTGAAGTTGATGAGTCTAAAATAGATGCTATTAAAACTTGGCCACAACCAACCAACTTGCAACAAGTGCGTAGCTTCCTTGGTCTAGCCGGATTTTACCGTCGCTTCGTTAAGGACTTTAGCACTATTGCTTCACCATTACATGCTTTGAGTAAGAAGAACGCTCCTTTTGTTTGGGGACCTTCGCAAGATACCGCATTTCATGAGCTTAAGAATTTGCTTACTCATGCTCCAATTCTTGCCTTGCCAAACTTTGAGAAAACATTTGAAGTGCATTGTGATGCTAGTGGTAATGGCATAGGTGGTGTTTTAATGCAAGAAAAGCGACCCATTGCATATTTTAGCGAAAAGCTTTCCGGTGCTCAACTTAATTATCCCATCTATGACAAAGAGTTGTATGCTTTGGTGAGAGTCTTGCATGTTTGGGAGCATTATCTCCGACCTCATGAATTTGTTATCCATACCGATCATGAAATGCTTAAGTACCTTAGAGGTCAAACAAAATTGAATAAACGGCATGCTAAATGGAGTGAATTTATTGAGTCCTTCCCTTACATCATCAAATATATCAAGGGAAAGGATAATGTTGTAGCGGACGCTCTTTCACGCAAGTGCATGATAGTTACTCAACTTGAATTGAATGTTATTGGCTTTGAGCACATTAAAGATTTATATGAGCATGATGATTCTTTTGCAACTCCTTATGCCAAATGTCTTGCTAACACTTATTGGGAGCGATATTATATCAAGGATGGATACCTTATGCGCACTAACAAACTTTGTGTTCCCAAGTCTTCTCTTCGTTTGTTGCTTTTGCAAGAGGCTCACGGCGGTGGACTTATGGGACATTTTGGTCACGACAAGACTTTTGCCACGCTCTCCAACAAGTACTATTGGCCCAAGATGTTTCGCGATGTCGCACGCTACACCAACCGATGCTCCACATGTCGCAAAGCTAAGTCACAAGCTCAATCTCATGGGTTACATATGCCACTTCCTATACCATATCATCCATGCGAAGACATTAGCATGGATTTTGTGCTTGGCTTGCCTAGAACAAAAAATGGAAAAGACTCGGTTTTTGTAGTTGTTGACCGTTTCTCTAAAATGGCACATTTTATTCCATGTCACAAGAACGACGATGCTTCACATATTGCAAACTTGTTTTGTAGGGAAATCTTACGACTTCCTGGAATGCCGAAGACGATTGTATCGGACCGCGACGTCAAGTTCCTAAGCTACTTTTGGAAGACACTATGCGGCAAGCTCGGGATCAAGCTCCTCTTCACGTCGGCTTATCACCCACAAACCGATGGTCAAACGGAAGTCACCAACCGGACGCTCTCTACACTACTTCGCGTGTTGATCAAGAAGAACCTCACAGAATGGGAAGAATGCCTACCGATCGCCGAGTACGCCTACAATAGAGCAAGACACTCTACCACGGGCAAGTCTCCCTTCGAAGTGGTCTATGGCTTCAACGCTTTGTCGCCATTGGACATCCTACCGCTACCACTACAAGAGCGAGCAAACTTGGACGCAAGCGCAAGAGCAACATACATCAAGAAGGTGCACGAAGACACAAGGCTCACAATCGAACACCAAGTACAACGACTCGCCAACAAGCTCAACGCAACCAAACATCCCATGGTGTTCAACCCCGGTGATCTCGTGTGGCTACATCTTCGCAAAGACCGCTTCCCCAACGAGCGCAAGTCAAAGCTTCTACCTCGCGCCGATGGGCCATTCAAGGTGCTAGCACGCATCAACGACAATGCATACAAGATCGACATCCCACGAGACAAGTACAACGTGAGTGACACCTTCAACGTCAAGGATTTATCCCCCTACCATGGTGATGAAGATATTGATCCGAGGGTGGATCTTTCCCAAGGGGGGGGGAGATGATGCGGAGCATCCTTCGATCATCACCATGGATACCTCACCAACTCACCAAGCACCAAGTGGACCTATGACAAGAGCTCGCGCACGTGCCATCGAGAACGAGGTGAACTCACTCCTTTACAACTTTCATATGGATATGGATGTAACTTGGATGCTACCTCACAAAGGAACTCTGTGTATCATTAGGAATGATGGACTCGACCGTCAAGAGGCTAAGGACAATGGCCAAGGCCAAAGGGAACCAAGCCAAGACCACGAGGACGATGGAGGAAGAATTACCAAGGGAAACAGCACCTCCCAGGCGACCCCGTGCGCACGGGCCCTCCAGACCCCGTGCCCACGGGATAGGGCAAATCTACTGGACACCCCGTGCGCACGGGCCCCCTGGACCCCGTGCACACGGGCCTCGCCGCTGTAGAACCCCGTGCGTACGGGTGATGTAGGGTGGAACCCTAACGGTGTCGATCTTTCATGATTGGAGCGGATCCCGCGAAGAACACGAAGAACACGAGAGGGGAAAACGAGAGGAATCACTCAAATAGACAAGAAACAATCACACATGTGCTAAATCCACATACACATAAGGGATACAAAGGTCCAAATCCAACACAAGAGGGTACAATCGGTAGCTAGTTCATCCCGATCCGGAGAGGAGTCGAGGTCTTGGATATCCCGGAGGATCTTCTCACATGGAGGTCTTGAACTCCATGGGAGTGGTCTCTCTCTCTCTCAAGAGTAGAGGTAGGAGCATAGCTCAACTAATGAGCTATCATTTGCTAACCCTAGATGGAGGAGGGAGAGGTCTATATATAGTGCAAGTACAAGCTGGATCGAAGTGAAGGGGTACATGGGCCTTTGGCCCGGTCTCTGCACACAGGCAGGTGTCGGATGTCCGGGCTGGGGGCCGGATGTCCGGCGGCTCACGAAGAGCCGGATGTCCGGGTCTATGGCCGGATGTCCGGGCTGGGGTGGCCCGAACTCTGCTGCTCTCTGTATAGATGGAGTCGGATTTCCGGGCGGGGCCCGGATGTCCGGGGTGGACGGGCCGGATGTCCGGCGGCGGGGCCAGATGTCCGGGGTGGACGGGCCGGATGTCCGGCGGCGGGGCCAGATGTCCGGGGCCTGTAGGCTTGTCTGCGGCTGATCTGGGGGAGCTGTTGTGGACTCCAGGGGCCGGATGTCCGGGGCTTGGGCCGGATGTCCGGGGCTTGGGCTGCAGCAGCTCCGTCTTCTTCCGTCTCCGCTTCCATGCTTCCCTCGCGGATGGTGTAGTTGCTCCTTGGCGCTTGTACTCCTCCCCGTCATCCGTGAAGCTCCGACAATACCTATGCATGCACACGGGAGAAGTGTCAAGTAGTATACCATCCTCGAAGGGGTCAAGTGGACACGTGTAAAGGAGAGGATTCACCTTTGTGTATGTGAAGTAGATGTCGCACGTGTCACTTGCCAAACGGACTCTTGACATGGTGATGTCCGTAGGATGCTCCGCATCATCCCCTCCCCCTTGGAAAAGATCCGTCCTCGGATCGAAAACCAAATCACCATGGGAAAGAGATGTCGTCGCCATGTAGAAGTGGACGATCACCAAGCACTCTTTATCTTGAAGATCGAAATGGGCACTCTCCAATGTCGCACCGTCTTGTGATTCCTTGAAAAGTAGCAAGGACAACAAACACTTGGAAAAACAAATGTGGTTAGCGTTAGTGCAAAACCAAGCATTCAAGCGGTGATTCACCCAACAAGTGTTGTCGTTATGTATAGCATAAGGTGTGACAAAGGAATGAGACATGGCATGTAAGCACATAAATTGAGCACAAACAAGATCATGATGGAAACAATCATGTAAATGGGAGATAGAGATGCTCATATGCGTGACAGGAGAACAAGCATCTACCTCAAGGTCATAGCAAGCATGCACAAAGCGCTCAATAAACGGTCGATGATAGGCATATGAATCATTCACAACACCAAATAGAATGAGATGTCTAAACACATGTGGCAATCCGAAGTGCAAGACAATCCAAGCATAATGTGCACATGGTGTAGTGAAGATAGTGTGGCACTCAACACAATAGAAAGAGCAAATGTTCATCATGTGTGAGGCAATCAAGTCAAGCATGTAGCAATCAATGTGACATGGCATATGTGAATAAATGACATTGTTGCAATCAAACACATGGGAATAGCATGGGGTAATCATGTTCGATGCAACACACAAGGCATATATGTCATGAGGCATGGCAATGTGGCAATGACAAGTGAAAACAAGATGTGTAGCATGTGTGCAATGTGTCATGGTGCAAGCAACACATGAAGTATGATCCACTATATTCATGCTCATGGTGTTGGGATTCTCAAAAGAGAAGGATATCACCTGAAAAGTGTGTCCTTGTGCGTCCTTCACAAAGCCGAAGTGGTTGCAAATGCGTTGTAGAAGCACGTCGGTCGAAAGTGGCTCGCTCTCAAGAGCTCGAATGGTCAACTCACGGGAAGTGGATGTTGACACGATGTCGAAGGATCCTACACATGCACACAACCAAGCAAAGAACATATGTGCACGGTAGATAAACACATCATCCATCATGATGGTTCTCTTCTCTTGCACATAACCATTAGAAGCAAAAGTGCATGAATAATATGATGCAACAATGGATATATTCATGGCACTAGGCATATGGTGCAAAGAAGGAAGACAAGCATGCTTCACATGAAAGATGGCAAAAGCTCCAAACATATGGGAGAAAGCTATGGGGGCGATCTCATTAGCAAGACTAAAATCAAAGTTGCACTCAATACATGTCAAATCATCTAGCATGAGAGAGGCAACATATGGAGACATATGACAAGAAGCAATATCAATCATGTGCAAAGCATGGGAATGGATGCCATCAACCGGATGAAACGAGCAAGTATGAATCATCGGTGATGCAACAAGGCAAGCAATCATAGTAATCGTGTCGTGCAAACTAGTGGAGCGAAGATGCAACACACTAGAGGAAATCATGGCAATCATGTCATGTGAGCAAATAATAGATATAGGCAATGCACATGACATATTGTAAGCACGAACACAAAGCAATATCAAAGTATCATCATAGGCATGAATGAGAAATGGAACATGGTAAGAACAATCAATATCTCCACCAAGCTTGCAAATACACATATAAGTACTAGAAGTATGGATAATGTGTAATGCAAAGCATGGGTCACCCAAGCATGTCATCCAAATGGAAATGAGCATATCTTGCAAAGTGAACATGGCAATATGGGCAAACGATATATAATGGACAATAACCCATAACCATGTGAGGGCCATGTAGAAGAAATGCGCGAAGGCTCGTCGCGTAGAGGGCGGGTGGAGGGTAAGCACTCCATGTTGGCGCACATCTTCATTGCTCTCTAGAGCTCGTTTCGTCAACTCGTGCGCTTGCGAGGTTGACAAGTAAGCATGGGTACCTACACAACAAATAGGCAAACGAAACAAAGTGTGTGCGTGGTAAATGTACACATCATCCATCATGATGTGTATGTGCACGTTAGAGTAAGCACAAAACAAGCTATGCTCCAAGAAATTTGAGGCACGGTAGAGAAACATGTCATCCATCATGAAAGAATAATTGTTATGTATAACACGATGGGGACACAAATTGAGCATGCAAGTATGTGGCACAACAATAGCATTATTCATGGGGAGCATATTGTGCACATAATTATGAGGATCATGCAATGGATGGGAGTGATCAAAATCTCCAAACATGTATGAGGAAACTATGGGGGTCTCCTCATGAGCAATAGCGAAAACATCATATGGAGAAAATTGACAACATGGCAAACAATGCATGTCCGAAGCTAGGTGGGCATGGCATGGCATATGAGAGAAATGATGCGAAGGGAGCATATCAATATCATCACAAGAAAAACAAATGCCAATGACCATGGGCTTGTCATCTATGCCATATGTGCAAATTGGGTTTATTTTAATGGCATATGCATAGTCACTACGATGAGATTGCAAGTTTGAAATTTGGGAGATCTCATTCATAGCATATGACAAGTCAAGAGGGGTTGCAAACATGATGTGACCGAGAGAATTATCACAAGATATCCTATGCAACATGGCATCACAACTAATAGACTCCACATGGCAATCATCATACTCATCATAAATGGGTAAATCATCGCATGGTGAAATCACACTAGCGTCAAGCATGTTAATAGGAGGATCAACATCATGCAAGCAATCAATGTCCAGTAGTGGGACTAGCTCATCACCTTCACCTATGTTACCTTTGTCATTCCACTCATGTGGTGTAGGTGAGGTGGCAAAGACCAAATCGTGGTCATCTTCATCGTGATGGAACCATGTGGGGGGTGCATCATATTCCACCATGGCCATCGTCTTGTCCATAGAAGGAACAAAATCGTCGAGGATCGGCGCGTCATCATATATGGGACCTAGCACCAAATGAGAAGACACAATAGAGGTAGAGGTTAAGTTGTTAGAAATTGAAATGGCCTCACATGCCCTATCAACTATCTCACTCTCTCTATGTGGTGGCTCACTCACTCCCTCAAAATAGGTGCACTCCAACTCACATATGGTGGAGTCACTCATCTCACTCAAGTGGTGGTGGTGGTGGCTCTCCTCACATGGGCATTGGGTCATCTCATCATATATGGGGCTAGTGGTGAAGTCACTCTCACTCTCAATATGGTGGCATAAGTCACTCAAGTCATCATCGCCGTCACCGTAGATGAAGGCCAAAGATGGCACATCATCACTCTCGCCTCCAAAGATGGAAGCATCATCCTCGCTCGCCACCTTGTCGCTCGCCTCCAAATCTTGTCCCTTGAGAGGCTCCGTAGTCGTAGTCATCGCCGCGCCGTCTTCAAAAAGAGTCGTGGTAGACTCGGCATCGTCAATGCCACAAAGAGGGATGGCGGTGAAGTCGAACTTGGGAGCGTCGTCTTGGAGCTCGTTGGGCTTGGACATCATGGTGGTACTATCCTCATGCTCGCCGTCTTGGAGCTTGGCCTTCTCGAAGTGTGCATGGGGTGGAGAAGCCTTGGCCTTCATGTGTTCTAGTTCCGCCTTGAGAGCACCAATGTAGTTGTCGTCGAGGGACTTGTAGTTCTCGAGGAAGATAGTCTTGGAGATGTCGTTGTTTAATCCCATCATGAAGTGGAACTTCATCCAAATGGGGTCGTCCACGCCAGCTCGTCGCAAGGCTTTCTTCATCTCCTTGAAGTACTCGTCGATGGACTTGGATCCTTGGATGGTGTTCTCCAATTGGCGTCGAAGATGTTCCGTGTAGGTGGAAGGCAAAAATTCTCGCCGCATCGCTTTCTTCGTCTTGGGCCAACTCACGTCGAAGCTTGTCGAAGGTTTGTGAAGCCACCATGTCAACGCGTAGTCGTGGAAGTTACTTGTGGCACACTTCACTTGATCGTCGGAGGGGACCTGATGTAGCTTGAGGTAGTCGTCCATCTTGCGCTCCCACACGAGATACTCCTCGGGGTCTTGAGTCCCATAGAAAGGAATCTCAAGGTCGACGTCGAAGTCGTAGTACCTCGTGGAAGTCGCGGACTTGAGCTTGGGGAGCTTCTCTTGAGGTGCTTGCCATCGAAGATGTCACATATCCAAAGGCGAAGATGCCTTGAAGTCGCTTGGCGAAGATGCCAAGGTAGATGGTGAAGTCGTCGAGCGGTGGTTGGTGTTGAGCTCTTGACCTTCACGTTCTTGTCGGTGTCGATGCCGTTGTGTACTTGCCAGAGATGGGAGCTCGGAAGCATGTGCACTTGAGCGTATTCTCGAAGATGAGGAAGACCTCTTGACGTTTTTGATGAGGGCTTTGAGCTCCTCCATGTGCTTGTCCATCTTGACGTTGATGTGGTCCTTCATGGCATCGAACTCGTCGTTGTGGTTGTAGATCGAAGGAGATGTGCTTTGCCTATCCATCATGCTCAAGCAAAAATGTGAGTGGAAGAAAGGAAAGAACTAGACCAAATGTACCTTATCCAATGTTGAAGATGGATCATTGATCACTCAATAATGTATTATGGAAGTAGCACAATTGGTACCGGATCTTGTCTATTCTCACACCTACACAAGTAAAGCTTATGGGGTAGCTTGGTGAGGATAGTGGCACAAAAATTTGATGCAATTGTTAGTAAGAGTCAATAATGTTGAAAGAGATTCACAAATTCGCAAATGAAACAAGTAGACCAATAGCAATGAATGGCACACGGAAACGCACACACGGATAGATAAATGGGGTCGTGCAACCAAGGAATGAGCTCAAAATGTGGAATCCACGGAAAACGCTCGTGTTGCACAACTCAAGAGAGACGCTAGCACGATTGCTCAATAGGCGGATACGACACTTGTGCACACCCTAGGAAAGACAAAACGTATCGACTTTCTATCCCAAGTATGCTATGTATGTATGGTTCCCGGTGTTTCTCACACGATGATCCAAGATGATCAATGATGGTAATTTGATATGCAATGTGGTATGATGCTATGGCTCTTGCTTACAAGCTCTTTGTTTTTCTATTTGCTTAAAAGCTTTTTTTTTCTGGCCAATATGCGCAACGCTCAAACCAAGATAGCAAGTGTGTATATGCGGGAACAATCTTGTGACACAAGAGATGATATGATAATACCAAGATGAGGTATGTATGCAATGGAAGGGCGGATCGATAATCACTAAAGTGCACAAGTAACGTTGCCGGCAATACTCAAAGGCTAGTCTCGATAGGCAAGAGACGCAAAATGGGCTAGTGGTTAACAATGCAATGGCAAGGGAAATATAAAATGGTGTCGTCGAAGTTACCGTCCGTGGCGAAGATGAGAGGCGTTGATGTCGATGTCGAACCGTTCCTAGTTAGCCGAAACACCCTAGGAAACGGAAAAACCGCGAACTCAAATTCTCAACGGAAAATGTCAAATGGAGGTAGCGGAAAGCGGAGGTGGTTGCGGAAGTATTGGCAATGTGGAAGTGGAGTTGAAGTCACCGTCCCTAAGTAGCCGAAACACCTTAGGAGACACAAACCACAACTCAAACAACCTCAAATGCAATGGGGATCAAAATGAATTAGGTTGTGGAAGTCGGTGGTGGAATTGCGGAAGTTATGGTGGAAGGCCTAGGCAAACTTGCCAAATTCTCAAAATATGATGGAGTCAAATGGTGGTGGAATTAATTTTGGGTGATGGGGGATGTCAATAGCTACAAAAAGAGCCAAAGAACGTCGAAATCGGACTCCGGATGAATTAGTTATGGACGAAACAGTGAAACGCAGGAGGCTGAAGCTACAGGGGCCGGATGTCCGGGGTCCAGGCCGGATTTCCGGGGCTGTATGTCCAGAAACGAGTCAGTTTTTGCACTCCAGGTGCCGGATGTCCGGCCGGGGAACCGGATGTCCGGCCGGTGGCCCGGATGTCCGGCCCGACGAATCCAGATCTCGTTTGGGGCGGAAATTTTCGAATTGGGGGCGGAAATAAATGATTCCAAGGTCAAAATTGGGCGAATTTCGTGGAAGAAAAGTGGGGAAAAGATGGGGGAAAGCTAGATCCACTCGAAACAAAGCTAATCCATGGATCAAAATCAACAAAACATCATCAAACTCACAAATCACAAAAAAAAATTGGTATGGCTATTTTTGTGGGGATTTTCGAATTAGGACCAAAAGCAACAAAATTAGGCTAGAAAACGGTGGGGGAGACTCCTAAATCGTGATCAACATGGCTCATGATACCAAGATGATGTAGGGTGGAACCCTAACGGTGTCGATCTTTCACGATTGGAGCGGATCCCGCGAAGAACACGAAGAACACGAGAGGGGAAAACGAGAGGAATCACTCAAATAGACAAGAAACAATCACACATGTGCTAAATCCACATACACATAAGGGATACAAAGGTCCAAATCCAACACAAGAGGGTACAATCGGTAGCTAGTTCATCCTGAACCGGAGAGGAGTCGAGGTCTTGGATATCCCGGAGGATCTTCTCACATGGAGGTCTTGAACTCCATGGGAGTGGTCTCTCTCTCTCTCAAGAGTAGAGGTAGGAGCACAGCTCAACTAATGAGCTATCATTTGCTAACCCTAGATGGAGGAGGGAGAGGTCTATATATAGTGCTAGTACAAGCTGGATCTAAGTGAAGGGGTACATGGGCCTTTGGCCCGGTCTCTGCACACAGGCAGGTGTCGGATGTCCGGGCTGGGGGCCGGATGTCCGGCGGCTCACGAAGAGCCGGATGTCCGGGCCTATGGCCGGATGTCCGGGCTGGGGTGGCCCGAACTCTGCTGCTCTCTGTATAGATGGAGCCGGATTTCCGGGTGGGGCCCGGATGTCCGGTGTGGACGGGCGGGATGTCCAGCGGCGGGGCCGGATGTCCGGGGCCTGTAGGCTTGTCTGCGGCTGATCTGGGGGAGCTGTTGTGGACTCCAGGGGCCGGATGTCTGGGGCTTGGGCCGGATGTCCGGGGCTTGGGCTGCAGCAGCTCCGTCTTCTTCCGTCTCCGCTTCCATGCTTCCCTCGCGGATGGTGTAGTTGCTCCTTGGCGCTTGTACTCCTCCCCGTCATCCGTGAAGCTCCGACAATACCTATGCATGCACACGGGAGAAGTGTCAAGTAGTATACCATCCTCGAAGGGGTCAAGTGGACACGTGTAAAGGAGAGGATTCACCTTTGTGTATGTGAAGTAGATGTCGCACGTGTCACTTGCCAAACGGATTCTTGACATGGTGATGTCCGTAGGATGCTCCGCATCAACGGGCCTGTACCGTGCACACGGGACCCCGTGCGCATGGGCCCCACTTACCCCGTGCGCACGGGCCACCCAGCGTGGTGGCTGAGTTCTGCCTGTTTTGCCCCCACTTCGTCCCTTACCTCCCACCTACTATATATTCCGAGGATAGACCATTTGTTAGGGTTAGCAAAGTGTATTGAGATATTCATAGAGGGCTTTGCTCATCTACCACTACTCTTGGAGATCAAGACCTCCTAGAGAGAAGATCCCCTAGTGGATTCAAGGCCCCTTCTAGGGAAGGATCCCCATCATAGGATCATCAAGACCTCACCTCCTTTGGAGTGGGAAGAACCTTATCTTTGTGCTATTTTCCTTTGATTGTCTATGTATGCTTGTGGATCTATGTATGCTATTGTAGTGGATGTGTGATTTGGGTTTGTTTGAGTGATTTCTCTCTTGTGTTCTTGTGAGTTCATCCCTCTTGCACTCCAAGTGTGAAAAGATCTTCACTTAGGGTCTCTACCCTACAACAGAGGAGGCTCTTTGTTGTATCGAAAACAAAGAATTCATGCTTCACATGTTCTATCACCCATCCCGCTACCACCCTCACTTTTTCACCAGCATATGCATTATTCTTGGATGATAAAGTAAGTAACAGCTCATACTCATTATGTTTTTACACAAGAAAAATTATAGGTCATTCCGAATGGTGCAAGATGGCTCGTTGATGCGATCAAGTTACCCTGAAAGTTGTATTCACGGTATGTCCCCCGATGTTGTATCCATAAAACGGCCACAATTTGGCCATACAAACTCCATTGGAGCTCCATGACCCGCCAAATCGATCACAACGAAGAGTTGTATGCGTCCATATCGCACTCGTCTGCTTCGACAACATTTCAGAGGCCCGATCCGGCTTGTAAAATTGAGTTTCGGATGATTTTATCTTTTGCGTGTACTCTGCCGCCCTCTACCACCCTTCTGTGAGCTCACCCGCGGATAGATATATGTGCAATAACGTATGGAACAATACACCATACTTCCATTCACGAACCCGAAAGACTACAGGTTCAGTCTGGTAAGAAGGAGGAGACTCTTTGTTGCATCGAAACCGAAGAATTCATGCTTCACTTGTTCTATCACCCATCCCGCTACGACCCTCACATTTTCACCAACAGATGCATTATTCTTGGATGATAAAGCACGTACAGCTCTTCCTCATTATGTTTATGCACACGAAAAATTATAGGTCATTTCTAATGGTGCAAGATGGCTCGTCGATGCGATCAAGTTACCCTGAAAGTTGTATTCACGGTTTGTCCCCCGATGCTGTATCGATAAAACGGCCGCTATTTCGCCATACAAACTCTGTTGGAGTTCCATGACCCGCCAAATCGATCACAACGAAAATTTGTATGCGTCCATATCCCACTCGTCCGCTTTGACAACATTTCGGAGGCCAGATCCGGCTAGTAAAATTGAATTTTGGATGATTTTATCTTTGGCGTGTACTCTGCCACCCTCTACCACCCTTCCGTGAGCTCACCCACTGACAGATATATGGGCAATAACGTATGGAACAATACACCATCCTTTCATTCACGAACTCGAAAGACTACAGGTTCAGTCTGGACAGAAGGAGGAGGCTCTTTGTTGCATCGAAACCAAAGAATTCATGCTTCACTAGTTCTATCACCCATAACGCTACCACCCTCACTTTTTCACTAGCAGATGCATTATTCCTGGATGCTAAAGCACGTAGCAGCTCATCCACATTATGTTTATGCACACGAAAAATTGTAGGTCATTCTGAATGGTGCAAGAAGGCTCGTCGATGCGATCAAGTTACCCAGAAAGTTGTATTCACGGTCTGTCCCCCGATATTGAATCCATAAAACGGCCACAATTTGGCCATACAAACTCCGTTGCAGCTCCATGACCCGCCAAATCGATCACAACGAAAAGTTGTATGCGTCCATATCCCACTCGTCCACTTCGACAACATTTCGGAGGCCAGATCCGGCTTGTAAAATTGAGTTTGGGATGATTTTATCTTTTGCGTGTACTCTGCCACCCTCTGCCACCCTTCCGTGAGCTCACCCACGGACAGATATATGGGTAATAACGTATGGAACAATACACCATCCTTCCATTCACGAACCCAAAAGACTACAGGTTCAGTCTGGATAGAAGTAGGAGGCTCTTTCTTGCATCGAAACCGAAGAGTTCATGCTTCACATGTTTTATCACCCATCCCGCTACGAACCTCACTTTTTCACCAGCAGATGCATTATTCTTTGACGATAAAGTACATAATAGCTCATCCTCATTATGTTTATGCACATGAAAAATTATAGGTCATTCTGAATGGTGCAAGATGGCTCGTCGATGCGATCAAGTTACCCTGAAAGTTGTATTCACGGTATGTCCCGCGATGTTGTATCCATAAAACGGCCACAATTTGTCCATACAAACTCCGTTGGAGCTCCATGACCCCCCAAATCGATCACAACGAAAAGTTGTTTGCGTCCATATCCCACTCGTCCGCTTCGACAAAAATTCGGAGGCCAGATCCAGCTTGTAAAATTGAGATTCAGATGATTTTATCTTTTGCATGTACTCTGCCACCCTCTACCACCCTTCTCTAAGCTCACCCACGGACAAATATATGGGCAATAACGTATGGAACCATATCCCATCCTTCCATTCATTAACACGAAAGACTACAGGTTCAGTCTGGACAGAAGGAGGAGGCTCTTTGTTGCATCTAAACCGAAGAATTGATGCTTCACATGTTCTATCACGCATCCCGCTACCACCCTCACTTTTTCACCAGCAGATGCATTATTCTTGGATGATAAAGTACGTAACAGCTCATCCTCATTATGTTTATGCACACGAAAAATTGTAGGTCATTCTGAATAGTGCAAGATGGCTCATCGATGTGATGAACTTACCCTGAAAGTTGTACTCACGGTCTGTCCCCCGATGCTGTATCGATAAAACAACCACTATTTGGCCATACAAACTCCGTTGGAGCTCCATGACCTGCCAAATCGATCACAATGATAAGTTGTATGCGTCCATATACCCCCCGTTCCGCTTTGTCAACATTTCGGGGCCAGATCCGGCTTGTAAAAGTGAATTTCGTATGATTTGATCTTTGGCGTGTACTCTACGACGCTCTACCCCCTTTTCGTGAGCTCACCCACAGACAGATATATGGGCAATAACGTGTGGAACAATACACCATCCTTCCATTCACGAACTCGGAAGACTACATGTTCAGTCTGGACAAATGGAGGAGGCTCTTTGTTGCATCGAAACCGAAGAATTCATGCTTCACATGTTCTACAACCCATCCCGCTTCCACCCTCACTTTTTCACCAGCAGATGCATTATTCTTGGATGATAAAGTTCGTAACAGCTCATCCTCATTATGTTTATGCACACAAAAAATTATAGGTCATTCTGAATGGTGCAAGATGGCTCGTCGATGCGATTAAGTTACTCTGAAAGTTGTATTCACGGTCTGTCCCCCGATGCTGTATCCATAAAACGGCCACAATTTGGCCATACAAACTCCGTTGGAGCTCCATGACCCGGCAAATCGATCACAACTAAAAGTTGTATGCGTCCATATCCCACTCGTCCACTTCGACAACATGATGTAGGGTGGAACCCTAATGGTGTCGATCTTTCACGATTGGAGCGGATCCCGCGAAGAACATGAAGAACACAAGAGGGAAAACGAGAGGAATCACTCAAATAGACAAGAAACAATCACACATGTGCTAAATCCACATACACACGAGGAGATTCACGGTCCAAATCCAACAAAGGACGATACAAACGGTAGCTAGTTCATCCTGATCCGCGAATGAGTCGAGGTCTTGAATCCGGAGTGGATCTTCTCACATGGGGGCCATGGAGGTCTTGATCTCCATGGGGGAGAGGTGGATGAGCAAAGCTCTATCTCAAGAGCCAACTACTTTGCTAACCCTAAAACTTAGAGAGGGTACGGTATATATAGTCTCGGGGGCGAGGGAGGTACATGGGCTTCGGCCCAACTCCTGGACGCAGGCAGGGTCCGGATGATCCGAGTGTTGGTCCGGATGATCCGGGCTTCGGATGTCCGGATGATCCGGGCAGGCGTCCAGATGGTCCGGATGTGTTGTGGAGGCGGCGGGAGGTCCGGTTGTCCGGGTCCTGGTCCGGACGTCCGGGTCCGTCCGGATGATCCGGGCTGGGGTCCGGATGATCCGGCTTCAGCGAGCAGGCCACAGGTGTCTTTGGGCGAATTAGCCGGATCGTCCGGGCCGGCGTCCGGATCGTCCGGGCTTGGGCCGGATCGTCGGGACGGCGGTCCGGATCGTCCGGGCAAGTCCTGACTTGGCCTTTTCCTTCTCCGTCTTCGTGATTGCTTCTCTCCTTCGATCGTACTTCCTCCTTAGCATCTCCATGATGATTTCCATTGTACCTGAGTATGCACAAGTTCTCCTTTTGAGGTAGCATCCAATTCTCATGTGCATCGAAGGGAAATTGTGAGAGGAGTGAAGTCACCTCGTTCTCGATCGCTCTTGCTCTTGCTCGTGCTCGTGTCATCGGTCCTCGTGGCACTTGAGGTGACGTAGATGAGTCCATGGGGATGACCACGGGATGCTCCGCATCATCTCCCCCCCTTGGGAAAGATCCGGCTTGTAATTGAATTTCGGATGATTTTATCTTTTGCATGTACTCTGCCGCCCTCTACCACCCTTCCGTGACCTCACCCACGAACAGATATATGGGCAATAACGTATGGAACAATACACCATCCGTCCATTGACGAACCCGAAAGACTACAGGTACGTAACATGTCAACCTCATTATATTTTTGCACAAGAAAAATTATAGGTCATTCCGAATGGTGCAAGATGGCTCGTCGATGAGATCAAGTTACCCTGAAAGTTGTATTCACGGTCTGTTCCCCGATGTTGTATCCATTAAACGGCCACAATTTGGCCATATAAACTCCGTTGGAGCTCCATGACCCGCCAAATCGATCACAACGAAAAGTTGTATGCGTCCATATCCCACTCGTCCACTTCGACAACATTTCGGAGGCCAGATCCGGCTTGTAAAATTGAGTTTCGGATGATTTTATCTTTTGCGTCCATGTTGATGCGCTCTTGTAGAGGTAGCGGTAGAATGTCCAAAGGGGATAATTGATTGAATCCGTAGACGACCTCGAAGGGGGACTTGCCGGTAGTAGTGTGTTGTGCTCGATTGTAGGCGTACTCGGCGATGGGTAAGCACTCCTCCCACTCCTTGATGTTCTTCTTGATCAACATGCGGAGGAGAGTCGATAGCTTTCGGTTTGTGACCTCCGTTTGGCCGTCGGTTTGTGGATGGTATGCCGAAGAGAATAGGAGCTTGATTCCGAGCTTGGCGCGTAGCGTCTTCCAAAAGTAGCTAAGGAACTTGACGTCGCGGTCCGATACAATCGTCTTGGGCACTCCATGTAGACGCAAGATTTCCCTACAAAAGAGATTTGCAACATGTGAAGCATCGTCTATCTTGATGCATGGAATAAAATGTGCCATCTTAGAGAAACGGTCCACAACAACAAATACCGAATCTTTTCCGTTACGAGTCCTAGGCGATATGGAATTGGAAGTGGCATATAAAGACCATGAGGTTGAGCTTTTGACTTACCTTTGCGACATGTAGAACACCGGATGGTGTAGCGTGAAACATCTCGAAACGTCTTAGGCCAAAAGTAGTTCTTGGAGAGCGTAGCGAAGGTCTTGTCTCGTCCAAAATGTCCCATGAGTCCTCCACCATGAGCTTCTTGCAAAAGTAGCAAACGAAGAGAAGACTCGGGAATACAAAGCTTGTTAGCTCGCATAAGATAACCATCTTTCAAGTAATATCACTCCCAAGTTTGATGCGGTGAACATTTAGCATAAGGCATGGCAAAGAATGGATCATGCGCATACAAATCTTTAATGTGCTCAAATCCTATGACATTCAACTCAAGTTTAGTAACCAACATGCATTTGCAGGAAAGAGCTTCCGCCACAACATTTTCCTTACCTTTCATATACTTGATAACATAAGGAAATGACTCAATGAACTCACTCCACTGGGCATGACGCTTGTTCAATTTAGTTTGACACTTAAGGTATTTAAGCGTTTCATGATCCGTATGGATGACAAATTCACGTGGACGGAGATAATTCTCCCACACATGCAAGACTCTCACCAAAGCATATAACTCTTTGTCATAGATAGGATAGTTAAGTTGTGCGCCGGAGAGTTTTTCACTAAAATATGCAATAGGTCGTTTCTCTTGCATTAACACACCACCAATACCATTACCACTAGCGTCACAATGCACTTCAAAAGTTTTCTCAAAGTTGGGTAATGCAAGTAATGGAGCATGTGTAAGCAAGTTCTTAAGCTCATGAAATGCGGCATCTTGGGATGGACCCCAAACAAATGGTGCATTCTTCTTACTTAATGCGTGCAATGGTGATGCAATGGTGCTAAAATCCTTCACAAAGCGTCTATAAAATCCGGCTAAGCCAAGGAAGCTACGCACTTGAAGCAAATTTGTTGGTTGTGGCCAATTCTTAATAGCATCAATTTTAGTTTCATCCACATGAACACCCTTAGATGAGACAACAAAACCCAAGAAGACAAGCTTATCAACACCAGAAGTGCATTTTTCCATGTTAGCATAAAGTCGCTCGTCTCTAAGAATTTGCAATACTTCTCGAAGGTGTTTGACATGATCTTCGAGAGTTCCACTAAACACAAGGATGTCATCAAAGTAAACCACAACACAAATGCCAATTAATTTGCGAAGAACATAGTGCATCACACGCATAAAAGTGCTAGGTGCTTGCGATAAGCCCATAGGCATGACTAACCATTCATACAAGCCAAATTTAGTTTTGAAAGCGGTTTTCCATTCATCACCTTCTTGCATGCGAATTTGATAATAGCCACTTTTAAGGTCAATTTTAGAGAAAATTGTGGCTCCACTAAGTTCATCAAGCATGTCATCTAGGCGTGGAATGGGATGGCGATATCTAACGGTGATAGCATTTATAGGACGGCAATCGGAACACATGCGATAGGAACCATCTTTCTTAGGCACGAGAATGACCGGAACGGCACAAGGGCTCAAGCTTTCACGTACATACCCATTCTCCATGAGATGTTGCACTTGCCTTTGGATCTCTTTGGTTTCTTCAGGGTTGACGCGGTATGGTGCCTTGTTCGGTAGTGGTGCGCCGGGGATGAGGTCGATGCGGTGTTCGATTCCGCGGAGTGGAGGAAGTCCGGGAGGTAACTCATCAGGAAACACGTCTGCGAATTCCTACAATAAATGAGACAATACCAAAGGAAGATGTTGTGAAGTATTAGTCCGCACCACTTCATCTTTGCACACAAGTACAAAGTGAAGAACACTTGATGGGCTCTCACTCACATCCCTCAATTCTCTTTTGGTGGCTAAAAGAACTAGATCTCTTTTGTCACGCATCGTGGAGTCACTCATGTTTGGCTTGTGGCTCTCACTCTCTTTTTGGTGGCTCACTCGCTCACTTTTCTCTCCAGGATGGGTAGATGCTTGCTTGTCTGCGATGACCTGACTTGATGTCATTGGTCGAAGTATGAACTCCTTGCCCTTCATCTTGAAACTATATTGATTGGTCCGTCCATTGTGTGTGACGCCTCGGTCGAATTGCCACGGTCGTCCGAGTAGTAGGTGGCATACGGACATAGGAACCACATCAAATTCCAATGTATCTTCGTAGGCGCCGATCTTGAATGATACTTGGACGGTGTGCTCCACTTGAAGTGTGCCGGAGTCGCTAAGCCATTGGACCTTGTATGGGCGAGGGTGCTTCTTCTTGACCAATTGGAGCTTGGAGCATAATTCTTCACTTGCCAAGTTGTGGCAACTTCCGCCGTCGATGATGACCTTGATGGAACGTCCTTGAATTCCTGCCTTGGTATGAAAAATGTGGCAACGTTGGTCTTCATCTTGATGTTGTTGGAGTGTCAAGACCTTGGAGACAACAAGAGCGGGGCTTGAATCATTGTCGCAAAAGATTTGCGCATCTTCATCTTCATTCACTTGGCGGTGCATGGCCACTTGTTTGATGGCGTCCATTTCATCTTCACTCTTGGAATCGTAGGTGCCATCGGTGTTCATGATCATAGTTCGTCTTGTTGGGCACTCGAAGGACTTGTGGCCTCGTCCTTTGCACGTAAAGCACTTGATGTCACTTGTTTTGTCGGTGGCATCCGAAGGAGTTGTTGATGACGAAGCTCTTGGCTTGGGGTTGCTTGTAGTAGGAGGAAGACGACTCGAAGATGTCGTTGGTTGCTTGGAGCTTGACCTGTCGCCGGTACTTGGTGTAGCTCGAGTCATGGGAGGTGTTGTAGAAGTCGTTGAAGCTTGAGTGTATGAACCGTAGGTCTTGGAAGAGTACTTGGAGTACTTGTAGTCCTCGTGCACTTGTCGTTCCGCCTTGGTCGCTTGGTGCACTAGCTCGAGGAGGTTGGAGTACGGTTGGAAGTCTGCTATCTTCTTGATGGGATGGTTGAGGCCATTCAAGAAACGCGCCATAGTTTGCTCATCATCTTCCGTGACATTGGCTCGTATCATGGAAACTTCCATTTCTTGATAGTATTCTTCAACCGACTTGGTTCCTTGCTTGAGGAGTTGGAGTTTCTTGAAGAGGTCGCGGGTGTAATATGTAGGCACAAACAAGCTCGCATGACATATTTCATTTGATTCCAAGTGGCGATGGGTGGCTCGCCCTTCTCTTGACGCCTTGCGATCACTTGCTCCCACCAAATGAGAACATAGTCTTGGAACTCGAGAGATGCCATGGCGATCTTCTTTTCTTCGTCATAGTTGTGAAGGCGAAATATCTTGTTGACCTTCAACGCCCATGAAAGGTATTCTTCGGGATCATTTCCACCAGAGAATTTAGGCATGGTGAACTTGAGCTTGCCGTAGCGCTCCTCATTGCGTTGTCGGCGGTTGCGATGACGCTCTTGCCATGGAGGTTGATCTTCTAGCTCATCTTCATCGTCATGTTCATCTTGATTGACTTGACGTGGTTGCCTTGGGATTCGTGCATGGTTTCGCATCTCTTGCTGCTCCTCAAGTCGTACGGCTTCTTCTTGTTCGCGCACGCGGCGGTTGCGTTCGGCGACGTTGCGAATTGCTTCGCGTAGGGCACGTTGAGCTTCAAGTGCTTGCTCCTCACGACGTTGTCGTTCTTGTTGTAGGGCGTCGTCGTTTTGGTGCACTTGACGTTGGCGTTGTGGAACTTGATCTTGGTTCCCGTTGGCTTGTGCTTGCCGTTTTGTCGTTCGCGCTCTCGAAGGCGGTCTTGCAAACCATTGCCATGGAATGGGTTTCTTGAAGCTTGCCGGTCGTCATGTTCTTGAGAGCGATGAGAGCGTGCTCGTGGAAGACTTGCATCCGAAGAAGTGTCCGAAGAGTATCGGCTCGAATGGCGCCGTCTTGATCTTGATGAAGACGAAGTGGAAGAATGGCGGTTGACCATCATAGTGCGGAACTCTTCCATTTGAGATGAAATCTTGGCGTCGAAGTAGTCCCTTGTTCGTGATTCGGAGTGGCGTAAGTCGGTGGCGAGTTGCTCGATGCGATCTCCCAAAGCTTCACTTTCTTGGTGTAGCGCTCGTTGGACTCCGAAAAGTTGAGCCTTGGTGACGTAGTTGTTCGGTGCGTCCTCTTGCTCATCGAAGAGTGGGTTGATAGAAGTGCTCGGCCTATCTATGATTCTCAAACAATTGTTAGTGGAAGAAAGAAACGAACTAGAACAATGTACCTTATCCAATGTCGAAGATGGATCAATGATCACCCGATATGGTATTATGGAAATAGTGCAATTGGTACCGGATCGTGTCAATTCTCACACCTACACAAGTAAAGCTTTTGGTGGAGTTTGGTTAGGATGGTGGCACAAAATATTTGCAATTGGAAGCAAGATATCAATAATGTTGAGAAAGATTCGCAAATTTGCAAGTGAAACAAGTAGATCAAGCAATGTTACACGGAACACACACACGGATAGATAAATGAGGTCGTGCAACCAAGGAATGAGCTCAAAATGCGGAACACCCGGAAACGCTCGTGTTGCACAACTCTAGAGAGACGCTAGCACGATTGCTTAATAGGCGGATACGACACTTGTGGACAACCTATTGGATGCAAAATGATCAACTTCAATCTCAAGTATGCTGTGTATGTATGAGTCCCGGTGAACTAGTCACAATGATCCAAGATGATCAAATATGATATGTGGCGATGCTATGGCTATTGCTTACAAGCTTGTTATTGCTCTTTCTCTTTTGCTTAAAAGCTTTCTTTCTTTTGCTCTTTTCCTTTTGGCCACTTATGCGATATGTTCTCACGATGGTAGCAATGATGTATCTTCGGAAACAAAAATTTTGGGCACACGAGATGATATGATGATATGTTGGTAACACTAGAGTGCACAAGTTATCGTTGCCCGGCAATACTCAAATGGCTAGTCTCATAGGGAAGCGATGCAAAAGAGGGCCTTAGGGTTACAATGCAATGGCAAGGGGATAAACGAGTTGTCGTCGAGGTTACCGTCCTTGCTTACGGTGTTGTTGTCACGATGGTGATGATGCGCTCGTTGTCGATGTCGAGTCCGTGGCGATGATGAGGGGCGGTGGTCGATGTCGAACCGGGCCTAGATAGCCGAAACACACTAGGACACGGGGAAAATCACAACTCAAAATCACAATGGCAAATGGCAAACGAAGTTGTCGGAATGGTGGTGGTGGTTTAGGTAGGTATGTGGTAGCAGTGGAGCGATGGTGGGGCTCGGGGAACAATGCGGAAGTGGTGGCGGTGGCGGAAAAGCTGCTGAAAAAAAATTCAGCCGAAATCAGACGAAGCCGGATGATCCGGGCCTCGATCCGGCTGATCCGGGCAATGTCCGGATGATCCGGGTCCTGGTCAGGATCGTCCGGGCAGGTCAACTCGCGCGCGGTGAGGAGTCGGGTGGGGCTCCAAATCTCGGATTTCTTAGAATATTCGGAGGGGAATCGGGGTGGGGATGGTAGGGAAGGGTAGATCCACTTGCAACACACGAAATCCATGGATCAAAAACAACAAAACATCATCAAACTCACAAATCACAAAATTTTTGGGGGGCTATTTTTGTGGGAATTTTCGAAATTAGGGAAAAACATACAAATTAAGGGTAGAAAGTGGAGGGGAAGAACTCCAATTTGTGAATCAAGGTGGCTCTGATCCAAGATGATGTAGGGTGGAACCCTAATGGTGTCGATCTTTCACGATTGGAGCGGATCCCGCAAAGAACACGAAGAACACGAGAGGGAAAATGAGAGGAATCACTCAAATAGACAAGAAACAACCACACATGTGCTAAATCCACATACACACGGGGAGATTCACGGTCCAAATCCAACAAAGGACGATGATACGGGCTGGGGTCCGGATAATCCGGCTTCAGCGAGCAGGCCACGGGTGTCTTTGGGCGAATTAGCCGGATCGTCCGGGCCGGCGTCCGGATCGTCCGGGCTTGGGCCGAATCGTCCGGACGACGCTCCGGATCGTCCGGGCAAGTCCTAACTTGGCCTTTTCCTTCACCGTCTTCGTGATTGCTTCTCTCCTTCGATCGTACTTCCTCCTTAGCATCTCCATGATGATTTCCATTGTACCTGAGTATGCACAAGGTCTCTGTTTGAGGTAGCATCCAATTCTCATGTGCATCGAAGGGAATTTGTGAGAGGAGTGATGTCACCTCGTTCTCGATCGCTCTTGCTCGTGCTCGTGTCATCGGTCCTTGTGGCACTTGAGGTGACGTAGATGAGTCCATGGGGATGACCACGGGATGCTCCGCATCACAACATTTCGGAGGCCAGATCCGGCTTGTAATTGAATTTCGGATGATTTTATCTTTGGCGTGTACTCTGCCACCCTCTACCACCATTACGTGAGCTCACCCACGGACAGATATATGGGCAATAACGTATGGAACAATACACCATCCTTCCATTCACGAACCCGAAAGACTACAGGTTCAGTCTGGACAGAAGGAGGAGGCTCTTTGTTGCATCGAAACCGAAGAATTCATGCTTCACATGTTCTATCACCCATCCCGCTACCACCCTCACTTTTTCACCAACAGATGCATTATTCTTGGATGATAAACTACGTAACAGCTCATCCTCATTATGTTTATGCACATGAAAATTTATAGGTCATTCTGAATGGTGCAAGTATGCATGGCCTGTCCCCCGAGGCTGTATCGATAAAACGACCACAATTTGGCCATACAAGCTCCGTTGGAGCTCCACGACCCGGCAAATCGATCACAACGAAAAGTTGTATGCGTCCATATCCCACTCGTCCACTTCGACAACATTTCGGAGGCCAGATCCGGCTTGTAATTGAATTTTGGATGATTTTATCTTTGGCGTGTACTCTGCCACCCACTACAACCCTTCCGTGAGCTCATCCACAGACAAATATATGGGCAATAACGTATGGAATAATAAACCATCCTTCCATTGACGAACCCGAAATACTATAGGTTCAGTCTGGACAGAAGGAGATGGCTCTTTGTTGCATCGAAACCGAAGAGTTCATGCTTCACATGTTCTATCACCCATGCCGCTACCAACCTCACTTTTTCACCAGCAGATGCATTATTCTTTGATGATAAAGTACGTAATAGCACATCCTCCTTATGTTTATGCACATGAAAAATTATAGGTCATTCTGAATGGTGCAACATGGCTCGTCGATGCGATCAAGTTACCCTGAAAGTTGTATTCACGGTATGTCCCCCGATGTTGTATCCATAAAACAGCCACAATTTGGCCATACAAACTCCGTTGGAGCTCCATGACCCCCCAAATCGATCACAACGAAAAGTTGTATGCGTCCTTATCCCACTCGTCCGTTTCGATAACATTTGGGAGGCCAGATCCGGCTTGTAAAATTGAGATTTGGATTATTTTATATTTTGCGTGTACTCTGCCACCCTCTACCACCCTTCTCTAAGCTCACCCACGGACAAATATATGGGCAATAATGTATGGAACCATATACCATCCTTTCATTCACGAACCCGAAAGACCTCAGGTTCAGTCTGGACAGAAGGATGAGGCTTTTTGTTGCATCTAAACCGAAGAATTCATGCTTCACATGTTCTATCAACCATCCCGCTACCACCCTCACTTTTTCACCAGCAGATGCATTATTCTTGGATGATAAAGTTCGTAACAGCTCATCCTCATTATGTTTATGCACACGAAAAATTGTAGGTCATTCTGAATAGTGCAACATGGCTCGTCGATGCAATCAAGTTACCCTGAAAGTAGTATTCACGGTCTGTCCCCCGATGTTGTATCGATAAAACGGCCACTATTTGGCCATACAAACTCCGTTGGAGCTCCATGACCTGCCAAATCGATCACAACGAAAATTTGTATGCGTTTATATCCCACTTGTCCGCTTTGACAACATTTCGGGGGCCAGATCCGGCTTGTAAAATTGAATTTTGGATGATTTTATCTTTGGCGTGTACTCTACCACCCTTCCGTGAGCTCACCCACGGACAGATATATGGGAAATAACGTCTGGAACACAACACCATCCTTCCATTCACGAACTCGGAAGACTATAGGTTCAGTCTGGACAGAAGGAGGAGGCTCTTTGTTGCATTGAAACTGAAGAATTCATGCTTCACATGTTCTAGAACCCATCCCGCTAAAAGCCTCACTTTTTCACCAGTAGATGCATTATTCTTAGATGATAAAGTACGTAACAGCTCATCCTAATTATGTTTATGCACACGAAAAATTATAGGTCATTCTGAATGGTGCAAGATGGCTCGTCGATGTGATCAAGTTACCCTGAAAGTTGTATTCACGGTCTGTCCCCCAATGTTGTATCCATAAAACGGCCACAATTTGGCCATACAAACTCCGTTGGAGCTCCATGACCCGGCAAATCGATCACAATGAATAGTTGTATGCGTCCATATCCCACTCGTCCACTTCGACAACATTTCGGAGGCCAGATCCGGCTTGTAATTGAATTTCGGATAATTTTATCTTTGCCGTGTACTCTTCCACCCTCTACCACCCTTACGTGAGCTCACCCACGGACAGATATATGGGCAATAACGTATGGAACAATATACCATCCTTCCATTCTCGAACCCGAAAGACTACAGGTTCATTCTGGACAGAAGGATGAGGCTCTTTGTTGCATCGAAACCGAAGAATCCATGCTTCACATGTTCTATCACCTATCCCGCTACCACCCTCACTTTTTCACCAGCAGATGCATTATTCTTGGATGATAAACTACGTAAGAGCTCATCCTCATTATGTTTATGCACACGACAAATTATAGGTCATTCTGAATGGTGCAAGATGGCTCGTCGATGCGATCAAGTTACCCTGAAAGTTGTATTCATGGCCTGTCCCCCGAGGTTGTATCGCTAAAACGGCCACAACTTGGCCATACAAGCTCCGTTGGAGCTCCATGACCCGGCAAATCGATCACAACGAAAACTTGTATGCGTTAATATCCCACTCGTCCACTTCGACAACATTTCGGAGGCCAGATCCGGCTTGTAATTGAATTTCGGATGGTTTTATCTTTGGTGTGTACTACGCCACCCTCTACCACCCTTCCGTGAGCTCACCCACAGATAAATATATGGGCAATAACGTATGGAACAATACACCATCCTTCCATTCACGAACCCGAAAGACTACAAGATCAGTCTGGACAGAAGGAGGAGGCTCTTTGTTGCATCGAAACCGAAGAATTCATGCTTCACATGTTCTATCACCCATCCCGCTGCCACTCTCACTTTTTCACCAGCAGATGCATTATTCTTGGATGCTAAAGTATGTAACAGATCATCCTCATTATGTTTATGCACACGAAAAATTGTAGGTCATTCTGAATGGTGCAAGATGGCTCGTCGATGCGATCAAGTTACCCTGAAAGTTGTATTCACGGTCTGTCCCCCGATGTTGTATCCATAAAACGGCCACAATTTGGCCATACAAACTTCATTGGAGCTCCAAGACCCGCCAAATCGATCACAACAAAAAGTTGTATGCGTCCATATCCGACTCGTCCACTACGACAACATTTCGGAGGCCTGATCCGGCTTGTAAAATTGAGTTTCGGATGACTTTATCTTTTGCGTGTACTCTGCCACCCTCTACCACCCTTCCATAAGCTCACCCACGGACAGATATATGGGCAATAACGTATGGAACAATACACCATCCTTCCATTCACTATCACCCATGCCGCTACCAACCACACTTTTTCACCAGCAGATGCATTATTCTTTGATGATAAAGTACGTAATAGCACCTCCTCCTTATGTTTATGCACACGAAAATTGATAGGTCATTCTGAATGGTGCAACATGGCTCGTCGATGCGATCAAGTTACCCTGAAAGTTGTATTCACGGTATGTCCCCCGATGTTGTATCCATAAAACGGCACAATTTGGCCATACAAACTCCGTTGGAGCTCCATGACCCCTCAAATCGGTCACAACGAAAAGTTGTATGCGTCCTTATCCCACTCGTCCGTTTCGATAACATTTGGGAGGCCAGATCCGGCTTGTAAAACTGAGATTCGGATGGTTTTATATTTTGCGTGTACTCTGCCACCCTCTACCACCCTTCTCTAAGCTCACCCACGGACAAATATATGGGCAATAATGTATGGAACCATATCCCATCCTTTCATTCACGAACCCGAAAGACCTCAGGTTCAGTCTGTACTGAAGGATGAGGCTTTTTGTTGCATCTAAACCGAAGAATTCATGCTTCACATGTTCTATCAAACATCCCGCTACCACCCTCACTTTTTCACCAGCAGATGCATTATTCTTGGATGATAAAGTTCGTAACAGCTCATCCTCATTATGTTTATGCACACGAAAAATTGTAGGTCATTCTGAATAGTGCAACATGGCTCGTCGATGCAGTCAAGTTACCCTGAAAGTAGTATTTACGGTCTGTCCCCCGATGCTGTATCGATAAAACGGCCACTATTTGGCCATACAAACTCCGTTGGAGCTCCATGACCTGCCAAATCGATCACAACGAAAAGTTGTATTCGTCCATATCCCACTTGTCCGCTTTGACAACATTTCGGGGGCCAGATCCGGCTTCTAAAATTGAATTTCGGATGATTTTATCTTTGGCGTGTACTCTACCACCCTCTACCACCCTTCCGTGAGCTCACCCACGGACAGATATATGGGAAATAACGTATGGAACACAACACCATCCTTCCATTCACGAACTCGGAAGACTATAGGTTCAGTCTGGACAGAAGGAGGAGGCTCTTTGTTGCATTGAAACCGAAGAATTCATGCTTCACATGTTCTACAACCCATCCCGCTACCAGCCTCACTTTTTCACCAGTAGATGCATTATTCTTAGATCATAAAGTACGTAACAGCTCATCCTCATTATGTTTATGCACACGAAAAATTATAGGTCATTCTGAATGGTGCAAGATGGCTCGTCGATGCGATCAAGTTACCCTGAAAGTTGTATTCACGGTCTGTCCCCCGATGTTGTATCCATAAAACGGCCATAATTTGGTCATACAAACTCCGTTGGAGCTCCATGACCCGGCAAATCGATCACAACGAAAAGTTGTATGCGTCCATATCCCTCTCGTCCACTTCGACAACATTTCGGAGGCCAGATCCGGCTTGTAATTGAATTTCGGATTATTTTATCTTTGGCGTGTACTCTTCCACCCTCTACCACCCTTATGTGAGCTCACCCACGGACAGATATATGGGCAATAATGTATGGAACAATACACCATCCTTCCATTCTTAAACCCGAAAGTCTACAGGTTCAGTCTGGACAGAAGGATGAGGCTCTTTGTTGCATCGAAACCGAAGAATTCATGCTTCACATGTTCTATCACCCATCCCGCTACCACCCTCACTTTTTCGCCTGCAGATGCATTATTCATGGATGATAAAGTACGTAACAGCTCATCCTCATTATGTTTTTGCACACGAAAAATTATAGGCCATTCTGAATGGTGCAAGATGGCTCGTCGATGCGATCAAGTTACCCTGAAAGACGTATTGACGGTAGGTCCCCTCGATGCTATATCGATAAAACTCCGTTGGAGCTCCATGACCCGCCAAATCAATCACAACGAAAAGTGGTATGCGTCCATATCCCACTCGTCCGCTTCGACTACATTTCGTAGGCCAGATCCGACTTGTAAAATTGAGTTTCGGATGATTTTTTTCTTTTGCGCGTCCTCTGCCACCCACTACCACCCTTTCGTGAGCTCACCCACAGACAGATATATGGGCAATAACTTATGGAACAATAGACCATCCTTCCATTCACGAACCCGAAAGACTACAGGTTTAGTCTGGACAGAAGTAGGAGGCTCTTTGTTGCATCGAAACCGAAGAGTTCATGCTACGGAAGGGTGGTGTATTGTTCCATACGTTATTGCCCATATATCTGTCCGTGGGTGAGCTCACGTAAGGGTGGTAGAGGGTGGAAGAGTACACGCCAAAGATAAAATCATCCGAAACTAGTGCATCTGCTGGTGAAAAATTGATGGTGGTAGCGGGATGGGTGATAGAACATGTGAAGCTCGAATTCTTCGGTTTCGATCCAACAAAGAGCCTCCTCCTTCTGTCCAGACTGAACCTGTAGACTTTCGGGTTCATGAATGGAAGCATGGTGTATTGTTCCATATGTTATTGCCCATATATCTGTCTGTGGGTGAGCTCACAGAAGGGTGGTAGAGGGTGGCAGAGTACACGCAAAAGATAAAATCATCCGAAACTCAATTTTACAAGCCGGATCTGGCCTCCGAAATGTTGTCGAAGAGGATGAGTGGGATAAGGACACATACAACTTTTCATTGTGATCGATTTGGCGGGTCATGGAGCTCCAACGGAGTTTGTATGGCCAAATTGTGGTCGTTGTATGGATACAACATCGTGGGACAGACCGTGAATATAACTTTCAGGGTAACTTGATCGCATCGACGAGCCATCTTGCACCATTAAGAATGACCTATAACTTTTCGTGTGCATAAACATAATGAGGATGAGCTGTTACACACTTTATCAAACAAGAATAATTCATCTGCTAGTGAAAAAGTGAGGGTGGTAGCGGGATGGGTGATAGAACATGTGAAGCATGAATTCTTTGGTTTCGATGCAACAAAGAGCCTACTCCTTCTGTCCAGACTGAACCTGTAGTTTTTCATGTACGTGAATGGAAGCATGGTGTATTGTTCCATACGTTATTGCCCATATATCTGTCTGTTGGTGAGCTCACGGAAGGGTGGTAGAGGGTGGCAGAGTACACGCAAAATATAAAATCATCCGAAACTCAATTTTACAAGCCGGATCTGGCCTCCGAAATGTTGTCGAAGCGGACAAGTGGGTTATGGACACATACAACTTTTCGTTGTGATCGATTTGGCGGGTCATGGAGCTCCAACGGAGGTTGTATGCCCAAATTGTGGTCGTTTTATGGATACAACATCGTGGGACAGACCCTGAATACAACTTTAAGGGTAACTTGATCGCATCGACGAGCCATCCTGCACCATTCGGAATGCCCTATAATTTTTCGTGTGCATTAACAAAATGAGGATGAGCTGTTACGTACTTTATCATCCAAGAATAATGCATCTGCTGGTGAAAAAGTGAGGGTGGTAGCAGGATGGGTGATAGAACATGTGAAGCATGAACTCTTCGGTTTCGATGCAACAAAGAGCCTCCTACTTCTGTCCAGACTAAACCTGTAGTCTTCCGGGTTCGTGAATGGAAGGATGGTGTATTGTTCCATATGTTATTGCCCATATATCTGTCTGTGGGTGAGCTCACGGAAGGGTGGTAGTGGGTGGCAGAGTAAGCGCAAAAGAAAAAATCATCCGAAACTCAATTTTACAAGCCGGATCTGGCCTCCGAAATGTAGTCGAAGCGGACGAGTGGGATATGGACGCATACCACTTTTCGTTGTGATTGATTTGGCGGGTCATGGAGCTCCAACGGAGTTTGTATGGCCAAATTGTGGCCGTTTTATCGATACAGCATCGGGGGACCGACCGTGAATACGACTTTCAGGGTAACTTGATCGCATCGACGAGCGATCTTGCACCATTCAGAATGACCAATAATTTTTTGTGTGCAAAAACATAATGAGGATGAGCTGTTACGTACTTTATCATCCATGAATAATGCATCTGCAGGTGAAAAAGTGAGGGTGGTAGCGGGATGGGTGATAGAACATGTGAAGCATGAATTCTTCGTACCGATGCAACAAAGAGCCTCCTCGTTCTGTCCAGACTGAACTTGTAGTATTTTGGGTTCGTGAATGGTAGGATGGTGTATTGTTCCATACGTTATTACCCATATATTTGTCCATGGGTAAGCTCACGGAATGGTGGTAGAGGGTGGCTGAGCACATGCCAAAGATAAAATCATCCGAAACTTAATTTTACAAGCCGGATCTGGCCTCTGAAATGTTGTCGAAGCGGACGAGTGGGATATAGACGCATACAACTTTTACTTGTGATCGATTTGGGGGGTCATGGAGCTCCAACGGAGTTTGTATGGCCATATTGTGGCCATTTATGGATACAACATCAGGGCACAGACCGTGAATACAAATTTCAGGGTAACATGATCGCATCGACGAGCCATCTTGCACCATTCACAATGACCTATAATTTTTCGTGTGCATAAACATAATGAGGATGAGCTGTTACGTACTTTATCATCCAAGAATAATGCATCTGCTGGTGAAAAAGTGAGGGTGGTAGCGGGATGGGTGATAGAACTTGGGAAGCATGAACTCTTCGGTTTCGTTGCAACAAAGAGCATCCTCCTTCTGTCCAGACTGAACCTGTAGTCTTTCGGGTTCGTGAATGGAAGCATGGTGTATTGTTCCATACGTTATTACCCATATATTTGTCCATGGGTAAGCTCACGGAAGGGTGGTAGAGGGTGGCTGAGCACACGCCAAAGATAAAATCATCTGAAACTTAATTTTACAAGCCGGATCTGGCCTCTGAAATGTTGTCGAAGCGGACGAGTGGGATATAGACGCATACAACTTTTACTTGTGATTGATTTGGGGGGTCATGGAGCTCCAACGGAGTTTGTATGGCCAAATTGTGGCCATTTATGGATACAACATTAGGGCACAGACCATGAATACAACTTTCAGGGTAACTTGATCGCATCGACGAGCCATCTTGCACCATTCAGAATGACCTATAATTTTTTGTGTGCATAAACATAATGAGGATGAGCTGTTACGTACTTTATCATCCATGAATAATGCATCTGCTGGTGAAAAAGTGAGGGTGGTAGCGGGATGGCTGATAGAACATGTGAAGCATGAATTCTTCAGTTTCGATGCAACAAAGAGCCTCCTCCTTCTGTCCAGACTGAACCTGTAGTCTTTCGAGTTCATGAATGGAAGGATGCTATATTGTTCCATATATGTTCGGGGGGCAGACCATGAATACAACTTTCAGGGTAACTTGATCGCATCGAGGAGCCATCTTGCACCATTCGAAATGACCTTGATGAGGACATCACTACCATTGTTACACCCATAGCCCCTGCTACTAGACACACTGGACCAATTACTAGAGCTCGCGCACGCTAATTAAATTACCAGGTACTTTCGTTTGTTGGAAACACTTCTAATGTTCTTGAACATATGATGCTGCCTAAATTAGATTCTTTTGTTTTACTTATGAATGAAGGGCTTAGCATGGACAAGAGGGATGGCCATTGGAGCGGGATCAAACATGGAGCAGAAGGTGTGTGGTGGGAGACATCAATGGTGTTTCAAGTGATGATTTCTGGACTTTGAAGCCACCATAATGAGTCCATGAAGGCTTGGACGAAATATACAAGATGCCACTTCATAAATTTCGTCCAGAGGCTATTATAGGTGCTGCGTCACCTTATTATTGGGCCAGGCCCATGTAATTTCGAAATACTTCAGTATAGGCTGTTTTTTAGAGTCCGTGTGTGTGGGGAAACCAAGTAAGGGCTGGTTTCAGACCCCTCCTCCAAGAGGTCACGAAATTTCCCCCTATTCCCCCATATATACAGCCCTTAGGGCATCGTTTAGACTTTGGGTTTTGTTTGGACTAAAAGTTCGCCATAGCTGCAACTTCGCGTACTTCGTTTGTGTTCAACGACCAGACCAAGACATCACAGAACCCTACTTTCGTTAATAAAGTTTTCCTCTTATATTAGCAATATTCAGATTGCAATTTTAATTTCTTGCTTGTTCTTCGTTCGCACGCAGGAAATAGACCTTCGTGGTCAGGTTGATCGTGCTCCGGCGTGGTCAATAACCTCTCAAAGTTGGTTTAGCGATTGCTAAGGCGCGACATCATCGCACGTTCGTAGTCGGATCGTCAAAGTCAACTTCTACCAAACGATAGCCACCATCTCATTGAAAGACGGGACGCCTTCGCCTCTCTCAAGTGGTATCAGATTTCCAGGTTGCTCGGTGAGATTTTACCAGTTTTCATAGTCTAGATTGCATCTGTTCTTCATACCTACATTCCACGAAAAAGCCACAAAAAAATTAGGGTTAGTTCATCATATCCGAACCAATCTGAGCCTGTTGCAATTTTCTATTCGGTGTTTTGCTTTGTTGAATTTGTGGTTGCATCCTCGTGTCGAGTTGCTGGTCTTAGGTCTAGTCCCTTAGAGTTTCGAGTTCTGTTCACAGGTTGTCACGCCGCCGCCGCACCATCGTCATCACCGCTGCCACATACCACCAACCCACCATATACATCGCCGCTGCCATATACCACCACCCCACCATATACATCGCCGCTGCCATATACCACCACCCCACCATATACATCGCCGTTGCCATATACCACCACCCCACCATATACATCGCCGCTGCCATCTACCACCACCAGTCCAAGTCCATATACCACCACCAATCCGAGTCCATATACCACCACCAATCCGAGTCCATCACCCATTCGTGTTGCCTTGTCTGAGTAGGTTTCGGATTTCATCAATCTTTGCTCCATCCGTAGAAGAGAGGTGATTTCCAAAAACAAAAAAAAAGTCTGGAAACCACCCTCCGTTTAGGCCCAAAATTTTCCAAAAACGTACCTGTCAAAAAAAATCTGGCTATCCTATTTTTAGGTGGTCGCGAGCGTTTTGAGACAGTCCCCATTATAGAAATTCTTTTTGAGTCGTTTCAAATTTTTGGGTCTGTGCAGTCGAAAAAAATAAAAAAAATTAGTCAAAAAAATTTCGGGCCTATCCTATTTTTAGACCTTGGGAAGAGTTTTGAGACACTCGCCATTATAGTGATTTTTCTCTACGTCGTGCGTTTGACACCAGCTATAATTTTTTGGGTGCATAAACATAATGAGGATGAGCTGTTACGTACTTTATCAACCAAGAATAATGCATCTGCTGGAGAAAAAATGAGGGCGGTAGCGGGATGGGTGATAGAACATGTGAAGCATGAATTCTTCGGTTTCGATGCAACAAAGTGCCTCCTCCTTCTGTCCAGACTGAACCTGTAGTCTTTTGGGTTCACGAATGGAAGGATGGTGTATTGTTCCATACTTTATTGCCCATATAACTATCCGTGGGTGAGCTCACGGAAGGGTGGTAGAGGGTGGCAGAGTACACGAAAAGATAAAATCATCTGAAACTCAATTTTACAAGCCGGATCTGGCCTCCGAAATGTTGTCGAAGCGGATGAGTGGGATATGGATGCATACAACTTTTCTTTCTGATCGATTTGGCGGGTCATGGAGCTCCAACGGAGTTTGTATGGCCAAATTGTGGCCGTTTTATGGATACAACATCGGGGGACAGACCGTGAATACAACTTTCAGGGTAACCTGATCACATCGACGAGCCATCTTGCACCATTCAGAATGACCTATAATATTACATATGCATAAACATAATGAGGATGAGTTGTTACGTACTTTATCTTCCAAAAATAATGCATCTGCTGGTGAAAAAGTGAGGGTGGTAGCGGGATGGGTGATAGAACAAGTGAAGCATGAATTCTTCGGTTTCGATGCAACAAAGAGCCTCCTCCTTCTGTCCAGACTGAACCTATAGTCTTTCGGGTTCATGAATGGAAGGATGGTGTACTGTTCCATACGTTATTGCCCATATATTTGTCCGTGGGTGAGCATACAGAAGGGTGGTAGAGGGTGGCAGAGTACACGCAAAAGATAAAATCATCCGAAACTCAATTTTACAAGCCGGATCTAGCCTCCGAAATGTTGTCGAAGCAGACGAGTGGGATATGAATGCATACAACTTTTTGTTGTGATCGATTTTGGGGGTCATGGAGCTCCAACGGAGTTTGTATGGCCAAATTGTGGCCGTTTATGGATACAACATCGGGCGACAGACCGTGAATACAAATTTCAGGGTAACTTGATCGCATCGACGAGCCATCTTGCACCATTCAGAATGACCTATAATTTTTCATGTGCGTAAACATAATGAGGCTGAGCTGTTACGTACTTCGTCATCCAAGAATAATGCATCTGCTGGTGAAAAAGTGAGGGTGGTAGGGGGATGGGTGATAGAACATGTGAAGCATGAATTCTTCGGTTTCGATGCAACAAAGAGACTCCTCATTCTGTCCAGACAGAACCTGTAGTCTTTTGGGTTCGTGAATGGAAGGCTGGCGTATTGTTCCATACGTTATTGCCCATATATATGTCTATGGGTGAGCTTACGGAAGGGTGGTAGAGGGTGGCAGAGTACACACAAAAGATAAAATCATCCGAAACTCAATTTTACAAGCCGGATCTGGCCTCCGAAATGTTGTCGAAGCGGACGAGTGGGATATGGACGCATACAACTTTTCGTTGTGATCGATTTGGCGGGTCATGGAGCTCCAATGGAGTTTGTATGGGAAATTATGGTCGTTTTATCGATACAACATCGTGGGACAGACCATGAATACAACTTTCAAGGTAACTTGATCGCATCGACAAGCCATCTTGCAACATTCGGAATTACATATAATTTTTCGTGTGCATAAACAAAATGAGGATGAGCTATTACGTACTTTATCATCCAAGAATAATTCATCTGCTGGTGAAAACGTGAGGGTGGTAGCGGGATGGGTGATAGAACATGTGAAGCATGAATTCTTCGATTTCGATGCAACAAAGAGCCTCCTCCTTCTGTCCAGACTGAACCTGTAGTCTTTCGGATTCGTGAATGGAAGGATGGTGTATTGTTCCATACATTATTGGCCATATATCTGTCCGTGGGTGAGCTCACGGAAGGGTGGTAGTGGGTGGCAGAGTACACGCAAAAGATAAAATCATCCGAAACTCAATTTTACAAGCCGGATCTGGCCTCCGAGATGTAGTCGAAGCGGACAAGTTGGATATGGACGCATACAACTTTTTGTTGTGATCCATTTGGCAGGTCATGGAGCTCCAACGGAGTTTGTATTGCCAAATTGTGGCCGTTTTATCGATACAGCATCGGGGGACAGACCGTGAATACAACTTTCAGGGTAACTTGCTCGCATCGACGAGCCATCTTGCACCATTTGGAATGACCTATAATTTTTCTGTGTGCATAAACATAATGAGGATGAGCTGTTACGTACTTTATCATCCAAGAATAATGCACCTGCTGGTGAAAAAGTGAGGGTGGTAGCGGGATGGGTGATAAAACATGTGACGCATGAATTCTTCGGTTTTGATGCAACAAAGAGCCTCCTCCTTCTGTCCAGACTGAACCTGTAGTCTTTCGGGTTCATGAATGGAAGGATGGCGTATTGTTCTATACGTTATTGCCCATATATCTGTCAGTGGGTGAGCTCACGGAAGGGTGGTAGAGGGTGGCGGAGTACACGCAAAAGATAAAATCATCTGAAACTCCATTTTACAAGCCGCATCTGGCCTTCGATATGTTGTCGAAGCGGACGACTTGGATATGGACGCATACAACTTTTCGTTGTGATCGATTTGGCGGGTCATGGAGCTCCAACGGAGTTTGTATGGCCAAATTGTGGCCGTTTTATCGATACAACATCGGGGACAGACCGTGAATACAACTTTTAGGGTAAGTTCATCGCATCGACGAGCCATCTTGCACCATTCAGAATGACCTATAATTTTTCGTGTGCATAAACATAATGAGGATGAGCTGTTACGTACTTTATCATCCAAAAGTAAGGCATCTGCTGGTGAAAAAGTGAGGGTGGTAGCGGGATGGGTGATAGAACATGTGAAGCATGAATTCTTCGGTTTCGATGCAACAGAGAGCCCCCTTCTGTCCAGATTGAACCTGTAGTCTTTCGGGTTCGTGAATGGACAGATGATGTATTGTTCCATACGTTATTGCCCATATATCTGTCCGTGGGTGAGCTCACGGAAGGGTGGTAGAGTACACGCCAAAGATAAAATCATCTGAAATTCAATTTTACAAGCTGGATATGGCCTCCGAAATGTTGTCGAAGCGGACGAGTGGGATATGGACGCATACAACTTTTCGTTGTGATCGATTTGGCGAATCATGGAGCTCCAACGGAGTTTGTATGGCCAAATTGCGGCCGTTTTATCGATACAACATCGGGGGACAGACCGTGAATACAACTTTGAGGGTAACTTGATCGCATCGACGAGCCATCTTGCACCATTCAGAATGACCTATAATTTTTCGTGTGCATAAACATAACGAGGATGAGCTGTTACGTACTTTATCATCCAAGAATAATGCATCTGCTAGTGAGAAAGTTAGGGTGGTAGCGGGATGGGTGATAGAACATGTGAAGCGTGAATTCTTCGGTTTCGATTCAACAAAGAGTCTCCTCATTCTGTCCAGACTGAACCTGTAGTCTTTCGGGTTCGTGAATGGAAGGATGGCGTATTGTTCCATATGTTATTGCCCATATATATGTCTGTGGGTGAGCTTACGGAAAGGTGGTAAAGGGTGGCAGACTACACACAAAAGATAAAATCATCCGAAACTCAATTTTACAACCCGGATCTGGCCTCTGAAATGTTGTCGAAGCGGACAAGTGGAAGATGGACGCATACAACTTTTCGTTGTGATCGATTTGGTGGGGCATGGAACTCCAAAGGAGTTTGTATGACCAAATTGTGGGCGTTTTATGGATACAACATCGGGGGACAGACCGTAAATACAACTTTCAGGTTAACTTGATCGCGTCGACGTGCCATCTTGCACCATTCAGAATGACCTAAATTTTTTCGTGTGCATAAACATAATGAGGATGAGCTATTATGTACTTTATCATCAAAGAATAATGCATCTGCTGGTGAAAAGGTGAGGGTGGTAGCAGGATGGGTGATAGAACATGTGAAGCATCAATTCTTCGGTTTCGATGCAACAAAGAACCTCCTCCTTCTGTCCAGACTAAACTTGTAGTCTTTCGGCTTCGTGAATGGAAGGATGGTGTATTGTTCCATACGTTATTGCCCATATATCTGTCCGTGGGTGAACTCCCGGAAGGGTGGTAGAAGGTGGCAGAGTACACACAAAAGATAAAATCATGCGAAACTCAATTTTACAAGCTGGTTCTGGCCTTCGAAATGTTGTCGAAGCGGACGAGTGGGATATGGACGCATACAATTTTTGTTGTGATCGATTTGGCGGGTCATGGAGCTTCAAAGGAGTTTGTATGGCCAAATTGTGGCCGTTTTATGGATACAACATCGGGTGACAGATCGTGAATACAACTTTCAAGGTAAGTTCATCGCATCGACGAGCCATCTTGCACCATTCAGAATGACCTATAATTTTTCGTGTGCATAAACAAAATGAGGATGAGCTCTTCGGTTTCGATCCAACAAAGAGCCTCCTCCTTCTGTCCAGACTGAACCTGTAGACTTTCGGGTTCATGAATGGAAGCATGGTGTATTGTTCCATATGTTATTGCCCATATATCTGTCCGTGGGTGAGCTCACGGAAGGGTGGTAGAGGGTGGCAGAGTACACGCAAAAGATAAAATCATCCGAAACTCAATTTTACAAGCCGGATCTGGCCTCCGAAATGTTGTCGAAGAGGATGAGTGGGATAAGGACACATACAACTTTTCATTGTGATCGATTTGGCGGGTCATGGAGCTCCAACGGAGTTTGTATGGCCAAATTGTGGTCGTTGTATGGATACAACATCGTGGGACAGACCGTGAATATAACTTTCAGGGTAACTTGATCGCATTGACGAGCCATCTTGCACCATTAAGAATGACCTATAAGTTTTCGTGTGCATAAACAAAATGAGGATGAGCTGTTACGTACTTTATCATCCAAAAGTAAGGCATCTGCTAGTGAAAAAGTGAGGGTGGTAGCGGGATGGGTGATAGAACATGTGAAGCATGAATTCTTCTGTTTCGATGCAACAGAGAGCCTCCTTCTGTCCAGATTGAACCTGTAGTCTTTCGGGTTCGTGAATGGACGGATGATGTATGGTTCCATACGTTATTGCCCATATATTTGTCCGTGGGTGAGCTCACGGAAGGGTGGTAGAGGGTGGCAGAGTACACGCCAAAGATAAAATCATCTGAAATTCAATTTTACAAGCTGGATCTGGCCTCCGAAATGTTGTCGAAGCGGACGAGTGGGATATGGACGCATACAACTTTTCGTTGTGATCGATTTGGCGGGTCATGGAGCTCCAACGGAGTTTGTATGGCCAAATTGCGGCCGTTTTATCGATACAACATCGGGGGACAGACCGTGAATACAACTTTCACGGTAACTTGATCGCATCGACGAGCCATCTTGCACCATTCAGAATGACCTATAATTTTTCGTGTCCATAAACATAACGAGGATGAGCTGTTACGTACTTTATCATCCAAGAATAATGCATCTGCTAGTGAGAAAGTTAGGGTGGTAGCGGGATGGGTGATAGAACATGTGAAGCGTGAATTCTTCGGTTTCGATTCAACAAAGAGCCTCCTCGTTCTGTCCAGACTGAACCTGTAGTCTTTCGGGTTCGTGAATGGAAGGATGGCGTATTGTTCCATATGTTATTGCCCATATATATGTCTGTGGGTGAGCTTACGGAAGGGTGGTAAAGGGTGGCAGAGTGTACACAAAAAAGATAAAATCATCCGAAACTCAATTTTACAAGCCGGATCTGGCCTCTGAAATGTTGTCGAAGCGGACGAGTGGGATATGGACGCATACAACTTTTCATTGTGATCGATTTGGTGGGTCATGGAGCTCCAAAGGAGTTTGTATGACCAAATTGTGGGCGTTTTATGGATACAACATCGGGGGACAGACCGTAAATACAACTTTCAGGTTAACTTGATTGCGTCGACGAGCCATCTTGCACCATTCAGAATGACCTAAAAATTTTCGTGTGCATAAACATAATGAGGATGAGCTATTATGTACTTTATCATCAAAGAATAATGCATCTGCTGGTGAAAAAGTGAGGGTGGTAGCAGGATGGTTGATAGAACATGTGAAGCATCAATTCTTCAGTTTCGATGCAACAAAGAACCTCCTCCTTCTGTCCAGACTGAACCTGTAGTCTTTCGGCTTCGTGAATGGAAGGATGGTGTATTGTTCCATACGTTATTGCCCATATATCTGTCCGTGGGTGAGCTCACGGAAGGGTGGTAGAAGGTGGCAGAGTACAAACAAAAGATAAAATCATGCGAATCTCAATTTTACAAGCTGGTTCTGGCCTTCGAAATGTTGTCGAAGCGGACAAGTGGGATATGGACGCATACAATTTTTGTTGTGATCGATTTGGCGGGTCATGGAGCTTAAACGGAGTTTGTATGGCCAAATTGTGGCCATTTTATGGATACAACATCGGGTGACACATCGTGAATACAACTTTCAAGGTAACCTGATCGCACTGACGAGCCATCTTGCACCATTCAGAATGACCTATTATTATTCATGTGCATAAACATAATGAGGATGAGCTATTACGTACTTTAAAATCCAAGAATAATGCACCTGCTGGTCAAAAAGTGAGGGTGGTAGCGGGATGGGTGATAGAATATGTGTAGCATGAATTCTTCGGTTTCGATGCAACAAAGAGCCTCCTCCTTCTGTCCAGACTGAACCTGTAGTCTTTCGGGTTCGTGAATGGAAGGATGGCGTATTGTTCCATACGTTATTGCCCATATATGTCTGTGGGTGAGCTTACGGAAGGGTGGTAAAGGGTGGCAGAGTGTACACAAAAAAGATAAAATCATCCGAAACTCAATTTTACAAGCCGGATCTGGCCTCTGAAATGTTGTCGAAGCGGACGAGTGGGATATGGACGCATACAACTTTTCATTGTGATCGATTTGGTGGGTCATGGAGCTCCAAAGGAGTTTGTATGACCAAATTGTGGGCGTTTTATGGATACAACATCGGGGGACAGACCGTGAATACAACTTCAGGGTAACTTGATCGCGCGACGAACCATCTTGCACCATTCAGAATGACCTATAATTTTTCGTGTGCATAAACATAATGAGGATGAGCTATTACGTACTTTATCATCAAAGAATAATGCATCTGCTGGTCAAAAAGTGAGGGTGGTAGCGGGATGGGTGATAGAACATGTGAAGCACCAATTCTTCGGTTTCGATGCAACAAAGAACCTCCTCCTTCTGTCCAGACTGAAACTGAAGTCTTTCGGCTTCGTGAATAGAAGGATGGTGTATTGTTTCATACGTTATTACCCATATATCTGTCCGTCGGTGAGCTCACGGAAGGATGGTAGTGGGTGGCAGAGTACACACAAAAGATAAAATCATCTGAAACTCAATTTTACAAGCTGGATCTTGCCTTCGAAATGTTGTCCAAGCGGACGAGTGGGATATGGACGCATACAACTTTTTGTTGTGATCGATTTGGCGGGTCATGGAGCTTCAACGGAGTTTGTATGGCCAAATTGTGGCCGTTTTATGGATACAACATCGGGGGACAGACCGTTAATACAACTTTCAAGGTAACTTGATCGCATTGACGAGCCATCTTGCACCATTCAGAATGACCTATTACTTTTCGTGTGCATAAACATAATGAGGATGAGCTATTACGTAGTTTATAATCCGAGAATAATGCACCTGCTGGTGAAAACGTGAGGGTGGAAGCGGGATGGGTGATAGAACATGTGAAGCATGAATTCTTCGGTTTCGATGCAGCAAAGAGCCTCCTCCTTCTGTCCAGACTGAACCTGTAGTATTTCAGGTTCGTGAATGGAAGGATGGTGTATTGTTTCCATACATTATTGCCCATATATCTGTTCGTGGGTGAGCTCACGGAAGGGTGGTAGAGGGTGGCAGTGTACAAGCAAAAGATAAAATCAACCAAAATTCAATTTTACATGCCGGATGTCGCCTCTGAAATGTTGTCAAAGCATACGAGTGGGATATGGACGCTTACAAATTTTTGTTGTGATGGATTTGGCGGGTCATGGAGCTCCAACGGAGTTAGTATGGCCAAATTGCGGCCGTTTTATCGATACAACATCGGGGGACAGACCGTGAATACAACTTTCGAGGTAACTTGATCGCATCGACGAGCCATCTTGCACCATTCAGAATGACCTATAAGTTTTCGTGTGCATAAACATAATGAGGATGAGCTGTTACGTACTTTATCATCCAAGAATAATTCATCTGCTGGTGAAAACGTGAGGGTGGTAGCGGGATGGGTGATAGAACATGTGAAGCATGAATTCTTCGATTTCGATGCAACAAAGAGCCTCCTTCTTCAGACCAGACTGAACATGTAGTCTTTCGGATTCGTGAATGGAAGGATGGTGTATTGTTCCATACATTATTGGCCATATATCTGTCCGTGGGTGAGCTCACGGAAGGGTGGTAGTGGGTGGCAGAGTACACGCAAAAGATAAAATCATCCGAAACTCAATTTTACAAGCCGGATCTGGCCTCCGAGATGTTGTCGAAGCGGACAAGTTGGATATGGACGCATACAACTTTTCGTTGTGATCCATTTGGCAGGTCATGGAGCTCCAACGGAGTTTGTATTGCCAAATTGTGGCCGTTTTATCGATACAGCATCGGGGGACAGACCGTGAATACAACTTTCAGGGTAACTTGCTCGCATCGACGAGCCATCTTGCACCATTTAGAATGACCTATAATTTTTCTGTGTGCATAAACATAATGAGGATGAGCTGTTACGTACTTTATCATCCAAGAATAATGCACCTGCTGGTGAAAAAGTGAGGGTGGTAGCGGGATGGGTGATAAAACATGTGACGCATGAATTCTTCGGTTTTGATGCAACAAAGAGCCTCCTCCTTCTATCCAGATTGAACCTGTAGTCTTTCGGGTTCGTGAATGGACGGACGATGTATTGTTCCATACGTTATTGCCCATATATCTGTCCGTGGGGGAGCTCACGGAAGGGTGGTAGAGGGTGGCAGAGTACACGCCAAAGATAAAATCATCTGAAATTCAATTTTACAAGCTGGATCTGGCCTCCGAAATGTTGTCGAAGCGGACGAGTGGGATATGGACGCATACAACTTTTCGTTGTGATCGATTTGGCGGGTCATGGAGCTCCAACGGAGTTTGTATGGCCAAATTGCGGCCGTTTTATCGATACAACATCAGGGGACAGACCGTGAATACAACTTTCAGGGTAACTTGATCGCATCGACGATCCATCTTGCACCATTCAGAATGACCTATAATTTTTCGTGTGCATAAACATAACGAGGATGAGGTGTTACGTACTTTATCATCCAAGAATAATGCATCTGCTAGTGAGAAAGTTAGGGTGGTAGCGGGATGGGTGATAGAACATGTGAAGCGTGAATTCTTCGGTTTCGATGCAACAAAGAGCCTCCTCATTCTGTCCAGACTAAACCTGTAGTCTTTTGGGTTCGTGAATGGAAGGCTGGCGTATTGTTCCATACGTTATTGCCCATATATATGTCTATGGGTGAGCTTACGGAAGGGTGGTAGAGGGTGGCAGAGTACACACAAAAGATAAAATCATCCGAAGCACAATTTTACAAGCCGGATCAGGCCTCTGAAATGTTGTCGAAGCGGACGAGTGGGATATGGACGCATACAACTTTTCGTTGTGATCGATTTGGTGGGTCATGGAGCTCCAAAGGAGTTTGTATGCCAAATTGTGGGAGTTTTATGGATAGAACATCGGGGGACAGACCGTGAATACAACTTTCAGGGTAACTTGATTGCGTCGTAGAGCCATCTTGCACCATTCAGAATGACCTATAATTTTTCGTGTGCATAAACATAATGAGGATGAGCTATTACGTACTTTATCATCAAAGAATAATGCATCTGCTGGTGAAAAAGTGAGGGTGGTAGCGGGATGGGTGATAGAACATGTGAAGCATCAATTCTTCTGTTTCGATGCAACAAAGAACCTCCTCCTTCTGTCCAGACTGAACCTGTAGTCTTTCGGCTTCGTGAATGGAAGGATGGTGTATTGTTTCATACGTTATTGCCCATATATTTGTCCGTGGGTGAGCTCACGGAAGGGTGGTAAAGGGTGGCAGAGTACACACAAAAGATAAAATCATCCGAACCTCAATTTTACAAGCTGGATCTAGCCTTCGAAATGTTGTCCAAGCGGGTCATGGAGCTTCAACGGAGTTTGTATGGCCAAATTGTGGCCGTTTTATGGATACAACATCGGGGGACAGACCGTGAATACAACTTTCAAGGTAACTTGATCGCATTGACGAGCCATCTTGCACCATTCAGAATGACCTATTATTTTTCGTGTAAATAAACATAATGAGGATGAGCTATTACGTACTTTATCATCCAAGAATAATGCATCTTCTGGTGAGAAAGTTATGGTGGTAGCGGGATGGGTGATAGAACATGAGAAGCGTGAATTCTTCGGTTTTGATGCAACAAAGAGCCTCCTCCTTCTGTCCAGACTGAACCTGTAGTCTTTTGGGTTCGTGAATGGAATGATGGCGTATTGTTCCATACGTTATTGCCCATATATCTGTTCGTGGGTGAGCTTACGGAAGGGTGGTAGAGGGTGGCAGAGTACACACAAAATATAAAATCATCCGAAACTCAATTTTACAAGCCGGATTTGGCCTCCGAAATGTTGTCGAAGCGGACGAGTGGGATATGGATGCATACAACTTTTCGTTGTGATCGATTTGGTGGGTCATGGACCTCCAAAGGAGTTTGTATGGCCAAATTGTGGGCGTTTTATGGATACAACATCAGGGGACAGACCGTGAATACAACTTTCAGGGTAACTTGATCGCGTCGACGAGCCATCTTGCACCATTCAGAATGACCTATAATTTTCGTTTGCATAAACATAATGAGGATGATCTGTTATGTACTTTATCATCCAAGAATAATCCATCTGCTGGTGAAAAAGTGAGGGTGGTAGCAGGATGGGTGATAGAACATGTGAAGCATCAATTCTTCGGTTTCGATGCAACAAAGAATCTCCTCCTTCTGTCCAGACTGAACATGTAGTCTTTCGGCTTCTTGAATGGAAGGATGGTGTATTGTTCCGTACGTTATTGCCCATATATCTGTCTCTGGGTGAGCTCACGGAAGGGAGGTAGAGGGTGGCAGAGTACACGCCAAAGATAAAATCATCCGAAATTCAATTTTACAAGCCGGATCTGGCCTCCGAAATGTTGTCGAAGCGGACGAGTGGGATATGGACGCATACATTTTTTCGTTGTGATCGATATAGGGGGTCATTGAGCTCCAACAGAGTTTGTATGGCCAAATTGTGGCCGTTTATGGATAACATCGGGGGACAGACCGAGAATACAACTTTCAGGGTAACTTGATCGCATCGACGAGCCATCTTGCACCATTCAGAACGACCTATAATTTTTCGTCTGCATAAACATAATGAGGATGAGCTGTTACATACTTTATCATCCAAGAATAATGCATCTGCTGGTGAATAAGTGAGGGTGGTAGCGGGATGGGTGATAGAACTTGGGAAGCATGAACTCTTCGGTTTCGTTGAAACAAAGAGTGTCCTCCTTCTGTCCAGACTAAACCTGTAGTCTTTCGGTTTCATGAATGGAAGGATGGTGTATTGTTCCATACATTACTGGCCATATATCTGTCCATGGCAGAGCTCACGGAAGGGCGGTAGAGGGTGGCAGAGTACACGCAAAAGATAAAATCATCCTTTTACATGTCGGATATGGCCTCTGAAATGTTGTCGAAGCGGACGAGTGGGATATGGACGCATACAACTTTTCGTTGTGATCGATTTGGCGGGTCATGGAGCTCCAACGGAGTTTGTATTGCCAAATTGCGGCCGTTTTATCGATACAACATCAGGGGACAGACCGTGAATACAACTTTCAGGGTAACTTGATCACATCGACGATCCATCTTGCACCATTCAGAATGACCTATAATTTTTCGTGTGCATAAACATAACGAGGATGAGGTGTTACGTACTTTATCATCCAAGAATAATGCATCTGCTAGTGAGAAAGTTAGGGTGGTAGCGGGATGGGTGATAGAACATGTGAAGCGTGAATTCTTCGGTTTCGATGCAACAAAGAGCCTCCTCATTCTGTCCAGACTAAACCTGTAGTCTTTTGGGTTCGTGAATGGAAGGCTGGCGTATTGTTCCATACGTTATTGCCCATATATATGTCTATGGGTGAGCTTACGGAAGGGTGGTAGAGGGTGGCAGAGTACACACAAAAGATAAAATCATCCGAAGCACAATTTTACAAGCCGGATCAGGCCTCTGAAATGTTGTCGAAGCGGACGAGTGGGATATGGACGCATACAACTTTTCGTTGTGATCGATTTGGTGGGTCATGGAGCTCCAAAGGAGTTTGTATGCCAAATTGTGGGAGTTTTATGGATAGAACATCGGGGGACAGACCGTGAATACAACTTTCAGGGTAACTTGATTGCGTCGTAGAGCCATCTTGCACCATTCAGAATGACCTATAATTTTTCGTGTGCATAAACATAATGAGGATGAGCTATTACGTACTTTATCATCAAAGAATAATGCATCTGCTGGTGAAAAAGTGAGGGTGGTAGCGGGATGGGTGATAGAACATGTGAAGCATCAATTCTTCTGTTTCGATGCAACAAAGAACCTCCTCCTTCTGTCCAGACTGAACCTGTAGTCTTTCGGCTTCGTGAATGGAAGGATGGTGTATTGTTTCATACGTTATTGCCCATATATTTGTCCGTGGGTGAGCTCACGGAAGGGTGGTAAAGGGTGGCAGAGTACACACAAAAGATAAAATCATCCGAACCTCAATTTTACAAGCTGGATCTAGCCTTCGAAATGTTGTCCAAGCGGGTCATGGAGCTTCAACGGAGTTTGTATGGCCAAATTGTGGCCGTTTTATGGATACAACATCGGGGGACAGACCGTGAATACAACTTTCAAGGTAACTTGATCGCATTGACGAGCCATCTTGCACCATTCAGAATGACCTATTATTTTTCGTGTAAATAAACATAATGAGGATGAGCTATTACGTACTTTATCATCCAAGAATAATGCATCTTCTGGTGAGAAAGTTATGGTGGTAGCGGGATGGGTGATAGAACATGAGAAGCGTGAATTCTTCGGTTTTGATGCAACAAAGAGCCTCCTCCTTCTGTCCAGACTGAACCTGTAGTCTTTTGGGTTCGTGAATGGAATGATGGCGTATTGTTCCATACGTTATTGCCCATATATCTGTTCGTGGGTGAGCTTACGGAAGGGTGGTAGAGGGTGGCAGAGTACACACAAAATATAAAATCATCCGAAACTCAATTTTACAAGCCGGATCTGGCCTCCGAAATGTTGTCGAAGCGGACGAGTGGGATATGGATGCATACAACTTTTCGTTGTGATCGATTTGGTGGGTCATGGACCTCCAAAGGAGTTTGTATTGCCAAATTGTGGGCGTTTTATGGATACAACATCAGGGGACAGACCGTGAATACAACTTTCAGGGTAACTTGATCGCGTCGACGAGCCATCTTGCACCATTCAGAATGACCTATAATTTTCGTTTGCATAAACATAATGAGGATGATCTGTTATGTACTTTATCATCCAAGAATAATCCATCTGCTGGTGAAAAAGTGAGGGTGGTAGCGGGATGGGTGATAGAACATGTGAAGCATCAATTCTTCGGTTTCGATGCAACAAAGAATCTCCTCCTTCTGTCCAGACTGAACATGTAGTCTTTCGGCTTCTTGAATGGAAGGATGGTGTATTGTTCCGTACGTTATTGCCCATATATCTGTCTCTGGGTGAGCTCACGGAAGGGAGGTAGAGGGTGGCAGAGTACACGCCAAAGATAAAATCATCCGAAATTCAATTTTACAAGCCGGATCTGGCCTCCGAAATGTTGTCGAAGCGGACGAGTGGGATATGGACGCATACATTTTTTCGTTGTGATCGATATAGGGGGTCATTGAGCTCCAACAGAGTTTGTATGGCCAAATTGTGGCCGTTTATGGATAACATCGGGGGACAGACCGAGAATACAACTTTCAGGGTAACTTGATCGCATCGACGAGCCATCTTGCACCATTCAGAATGACCTATAATTTTTCGTCTGCATAAACATAATGAGGATGAGCTGTTACATACTTTATCATCCAAGAATAATGCATCTGCTGGTGAAAAAGTGAGGGTGGTAGCGGGATGGGTGATAGAACTTGGGAAGCATGAACTCTTCGGTTTCGTTGAAACAAAGAGCGTCCTCCTTCTGTCCAGACTAAACCTGTAGTCTTTCGGTTTCATGAATGGAAGGATGGTGTATTGTTCCATACATTACTGGCCATATATCTGTCCATGGCAGAGCTCACGGAAGGGCGGTAGAGGGTGGCAGAGTACACGCAAAAGATAAAATCATCCTTTTACATGTCGGATATGGCCTCTGAAATGTTGTCGAAGCGGACGAGTGGGATATGGACGCATACAACTTTTCGTTGTGATCGATATGGCGGGTCATGGAGCTCCAACGGAGTTTGTATGGCCAAATTGCGGCCGTTTTATCGATACAACATCGGGGGACACACCGTGAATACAACTTTCAGGGTAACTTGATCGCATCGACGAGCCATCTTGCACCATTCAGAATGACCTATAATTTTTCGTGTGCGTAAACATAATGAGAATGAGCTGTTACGTACTTAATCATCCAAGAATAATGCATCTTCTGGTGAGAAAGTTAGGGTGATAGCGGGATGGGTGATAGATTTAGGGGATAAACCGTGAATACAACTATCAGGGTAACTTGATCGCATCGACGAGCCATCTAGCACCATTCAGAATGACCTATAATTTTTCGTGTGCATAAACATTATGAGGATGAGCTGCTACGTACTTTATCAACCAAGAATAATGCATCTGCTGGTGAAAAAGTGAGGGTGGTAGTGGGATGGGTGATAGAACTTGGGAAGCATGAACTCTTCGGTTACGATGCAAAAAAGAGCCTCCTCCTTTTGTCCAGACTGAACTTGTAGTCTTTCGGGTTCGTGAATGGAAGGATGGTGTATTGTTCCATACGTTATTGGCCATATATCTGTCCGTGGGTGAGCTCACGGAAGGGCGGTAGTGGGTTGCAGAGTACACACAAAAGATAAAATCATCCGAAACTCAATTTTACAAGTCGGATCTGGCTTCCGAAATGTTGACGAAGCGGACGAGTGGGATATGGACGCATACAACTTTTCGTTGTGAACGATTTGGCGGGTCATGGAGCTCCAACGGAGTTTGTATGGTCAAATTGTGGCCGTTTTATCGATACAACATCGGGGGACAGACCATGAATACAACTTTCAGGGTAACTTGATCGGATCCACGAGCCATCTTGCGCCATTCAGAATGACCTATAATTTTTCGTGTGCATAAACATAATGAGGATGAGCTGTTACGTACTTTATCATCCAAGAATAATGCATCTGCTGGTGAAAAAGTGAGGGTGGTAGCGGGATGGGTGATAGAACTTGGGAAGCATGAACTCTTCGGTTTCGTTGCAACAAAGAGCCTCCTCCTTCTGACCAGACTAAACCTGTAGTCTTTCGGGTTCATGAATGGAAGGATGGTGTATTGTTCCATACATTATTGGCCATATATCTGTCCATGGGTGAGCTCACGGAAGGGCGGTAGAGGGTGGCAGAGTACACGCAAAAGATAAAATCATCCTTTTACATGCCGGATCTGGCCTCTGAAATGTTGTCGAAGCGGACGAGTGGGATATGGACGCATACAACTTTTCGTTGTGATCGATTTGGCGGGTCATGGAGCTCCAACGGAGTTTGTATGGCCAAATTGCGGCCGTTTTATCGATACAACATCGGGGGACAGACCGTGAATACAACTTTCAGGGTAACTTGATCGCATCGACGAGCCATCTTGCACCATTCAGAATGACCTATAATTTTTCGTGTGCATAAACATAATGAGGATGAGCTGTTACGTACTTTATCATCCAAGAATAATGCATCTGCTGGTGAAAAAGTGAGGGTGGTAGCGGGATGGGTGATAGAACTTGGGAAGCATGAACTCTTCGGTTTCGTTGCAACAAAGAGCCTCCTCCTTCTGTCCAGACTAAACCTGTAGTCTTTCGGGTTCATGAATGGAAGGATGGTGTATTATTCCATACATTATTGGCCATATATCTGTCCAAGGGTGAGCTCACGGAAGGGCGGTAGAGGGTGGCAGAGTACACGCAAAAGATAAAATCATCCTTTTACATGCCGGATCTGGCCTCTGAAATGTTGTCGAAGCGGACGAGTGGGATATGGACGCATACAACTTTTCGTTGTGATCAATTTGGCGGGTCATGGAGCTCCAACGGAGTTTGTATGGCCAAATTGCGGCCGTTTTTTCGATACAACATCGTGGGACAGACCATGAATACAACTTTCAGGGTAACTTGATCGCATCGACGAGCCATCTAGCACCATTCAGGATGACCTATAATTTTTCGTGTGCATAAACATAATGAGGATGAGCTGTTACGTACTTTATCATCCAAGAATAATTCATCTTCTGGTGAGAAAGTTAGGGTGGTAGCGGGATGGGTGATAGAACATGTGAAGCGTGAATTCTTCGGTTTCGATGCAACAAAGAGCCTCCTCCTTCTGTCCAGACTGAACCAGTAGTCTTTCAGGTTCGTGAATGGAAGGATGGCGTATTGTTCCATACGTTATTGCCCTTATATCTGTCCGTGGGTGAGCTCACGGAAGGGTGGTAGAGGGTGGCAGAGTACACGGCAAAGATAAAATCATCCGAAATTCAATTTTACAAGCCGGATCTGGCCTCCGAAATGTTGTCGAAGCGGACGAGTGGGTTATGGACGCATACATTTTTTCGTTGTGATCGATTTAGGGGGTCATGGAGCTCCAACAGAGTTTGTATGGCCAAATTGTGGCTGTTTATGAATACAACATCGGGGGATAAACCGTGAATACAACTATCAGGGTAACTTGATCGCATCGACGAGCCATCTTGCACCATTCAGAATGACCTATAATTTTTCGTGTGCATAAACATTATGTGGATGAGCTGCTACGTACTTTATCAACCAAGAATAATGCATCTGCTGGTGAAAAAGTGAGGGTGGTAGCGGGATGGGTGATAGAACTTGGGAAGCTTGAACTCTTCGGTTTCGATGCAACAAAGAGCCTCCTCCTTCTGTCCAGACTGAACCTGTAGTCTTTTGGGTTCGTGAATGGAAGGATGATGTATTGTTCCATACGTTATTGGCCATATATCTGTCCGTGGGTGAGCTCACGGAAGGGCGGTAGTGGGTTGCAGAGTACACGCAAAAGATAAAATCATCCGAAACTCAATTTTACAAGTCGGATCTGGCCTCCGAAATGTTGACGAAGCGGACGAGTGGGATATGGACACATACAACTTTTCGTTGTGAACGATTTGGCGGGTCATGGAGCTCCAACGGAGTTTGTATGGCCAAATTGTGGCCGTTTTATCGATACAACATCGGGGGACAGACCATGAATACAACTTTCAGGGTAACTTGATCGGATCGACGAGCCATCTTGCGCCATTCTGAATGACCTATTATTTTTCGTGTGCATAAACATAATGAGGATGAGCTCTTACGCACTTTACCATCCATGAATAATGCATCTGCTGTTGAAAAAGTGAGGGTGGTAGCAGGATGGGTGATAGAACATGTGAAGCATGAATTCTTCGGTTCGATGCAACAAAAAGCGTCCTCCTTCCGTCCAGACTGAACCTGTAGTCTTTCGGGTTCGTGAATGGAAGTATGGTGTATTGTTCCATATGTTGTTGCCCATATATTTGTCCGTGGGTGAGCTTACAGAAGGGTCGTAGAGGGTGGCAGAGTACACGCAAAAGATAAAATCATCCTTTTACATGCCGGATCTGGCCTCTGAAATGTCGTCGACGCGGACGAGTGGGATATGGACGCATACAACTTTTCGTTGTGATCGATTTGGCGGGTCATGGAGCTCCAATGGAGTTTGTATGGCCAAATTGTGGCCGATTTATGGATACAACATCGAGGGACAGACCATGAATACAACTTTCAGGGTAACTTGATCGCATCGATGAGCCATCTTGCACCATTCGGAATGACCTATAATTTTTCGTGTGCATAAACAAAATGAGGATGAGCTATTACGTACTTTATCATCCAAGAATAATTCATCTGCTGGTGAAAAAGTGAGGGTGGTAGCGGGATGGGTGATAGAACATGTGATGCGGAGCATCTCGAGGTCATCCCCATGGACCCACCTACGTCACCTCAAGCGTCACGAGGACCGATGACACGAGCATGAGCAAGAGCAATCGAGAACGAGGTGACATCACTCCTCTCGCAAATTCCCTTCGATGCACATGAGAATTGGATGCTACCACAAACGGAGATCTTATGCATACTCAGGTACCACGAGGATCATCTTGGAGAAGCTAAGGAGCATGGACGATCGATGGAGGAAGAGAAACGACAAGGAGAAGAGGAAATGCAGGCTAGCAGAAGCGGCCCGGACGATCCGGACCAGCATCCGGATGATCCGGCTATCAGCGCCCCCAGCAACAGTAGCTTGCCCCCTCTAGCCGAATCATCCGGGTCCCGGCCCGGAACATCCGGACGATGCCCGGATGTCCGGACCCTGGCCCGGAACATCCGGACGATTCCCGGATGTCCGGACCCCGGCCCGGATATCCGGCCCTCCCGCGTATGCTGCCGCACCGCCCGGACGTCCGGGTGACCGCCCGGATCATTCGGGCTCCCGAAGGCCGGATCATCCGGACGGCCGCCCGGATCATCCGGGCACCCCTCAGCCCATGTGTGTGTGTGAGGCCCGAGGCCCATGTATCTATTCCTTGTACTAGACTATAAATACCCCTTCCCCTCTATGTTTTAGGGTTAGCAAAGTATTGGACTTAGAGTATAGAGCTTTGCTCCTCCGTACCTCTCCTCCGGAGATCAAGACCTCCTCGTGGAGAAGATCCACTCCGGATATCAAGACATCGACTCCTCTCCGGATCGGGATGAACTAGCTACCGTGTATCCTCCTGTGTTGACTTTGTATCATGATTCATCGTATGTGTATGTGGATCTAGTGCATGTGTGATTTGTGATTGTGTCAATTGAGTGCTTGTGTTCTTCGTGTTCTTGCCTTTTCCCCCTCCAATTGTGAAAGATCGACGAATTAGGGTTTCACTCTACATCATCTTGGATCAGAGCCACATTGATTCACAATTTGGAGTCCATGCCCTCCACTTTCTACCCTCAATTTTGTGTTTTTTCCCCAATTTTGAAATTCCCCACAAAAATAGCTCCCAATTTTTTTTGTGATTTGTGAGTTTGATGATGTTTTGTTGTTTTTGATCCGTCGATTTCGCGTGTTGCAAGTGGATCTACCGTTCCCCATCCTTTCCCACTGTTAAAACCCTCGAAAATAAAAAAAAATTGCGAATTTTCCCCCCTCCCGAGCCATCCCCAAGCAGAATTGACCTGCCCGGATCATCCGGCTGCTCGCTCGGATCATCTGGCCTGGCCCGGATCAGCCGGACGTGGACCCGGGTCATCCGGCCTCCACTGAACCTGCTGAAATTTTTTTCAGCTGCGTTTTGATCACCGCCTTCGCTTCCACTCTGTTCCCCCAATCCACCTTAGCAACCCACCACCTCCCCCTACCTACCTAGTTCACCACCATCATCCTAACACAATCGGTTGCCATTTGCATTGTGTTTTGAGTTGTGGTTTCCCCCGTCTCCTAGTGTGTTTCGGCTATCTAGGCACGGTTCGACATCGACAAATGCCACTCATCATCGCCACGGACTCGACATCGACAATGACCGCCGCACCATCATGAAAACACCATCGTAAGCAAGGACGGTAACCTCGACGACACCTCGTTTCTTCCCTTGCCATTGCATTGTAACCCAAAGGCCCTCTTTTGCATCGCTTTCCTACGAGACTAGCCATTGAGTATTGCCGGGCAACGATAACTTGTGCACTCTAGTGTTACCAACATATCATCATATCATCTCTTGTGCCCAAAATTTTGTTCCCGCATATACATCATTGCTACCATCGTGAGAGCATATCGCATAAGTGGCCAAAAGAAAAAGAGCAAAAGAAAGGAAGCTTTTAAGCAAAGAGAAAAGAGCAACAACAAGCTTGTCAGCAATAGCCATAGCATCGCCACATTACATATCATATTTGATCATCTTGGATCATCGTGACAAGTTCACCGGGACTCATACATACAAAGCATACTTGAGATTGACGTTGATCGTTTTGCATCTTATAGGTTGTGCACAAGTGTCGTATCCGCCTATTAAGCAATCGTGCTAGCATCTCTCTAGAGTTGTGCAACACGAGCGTTTCCGGGTGTTCCACATTTTGTGCTCATTCCTTGGTTGCACGACCTCACTTATCTTTCCGTGTGTGTGTTCCGTGTCACTTTACTTGGTCTACTTGTTTCACTTGCGAATTTGCGAATCTTTATCAACATTATTGATATCTTGCTTACAATTGCAAATATTTTGTGCCACCATCCTAACCAAACTCCTCCAAAAGCTTTACTTGTGTAGGTGTGAGAATTGACACGATCCGGTACCAATTGCACTATTTCCATAATACCATATTGGGTGATCATTGATCCATCTTCAACATTGGATAAGGTACATTGGTCTAGTTCGTTCCCTTCTTCCACTAACACTTGTTTGAGAATCATGGATAGGTCGGGCACTTCTTCGAATCCTCTTTTCGATGAGCAAGACGATGCACCGAACGACTACGTCACCAAGGCACACCTCTTTGGCGTCCAACGAGCATTACATCAAGAAAGTGAAGCTTTGGGCGAACACATCGAACAACTCGCCTCCGACTTTCGACACACTCTTGACGACAAGCTCTCATCTCAAATGGAAGAGTTCCATGCCATGTTGGCACACCGCGCTTCTTCCACTTCGTCAAGCTCAAGATCAAGACGGCGCCACTCAAGACACGACTCTTCGGACACCTCTTCGGATGCAAGTCTTCCACGACTACGCTCTCTTCGCCCTCAAGTACATGAAGTCCGGCAAGCTCCAAGAAACCCATTACGCGGCAATGGTTTGCAAGACCGTCTTTGAGAGCGCGAACGCCAAAACTGGCGAGCAAACAATAACATGGAGCAAGATGAAGTTCCACAATGCCAACGTCAAGTACACCAAGATGACGACGCTCTACTACAAGAACAACATCTTCGTGAGGAGGAAGCACTTCAAGCTCAACACGACGCGAGCAACAAGAAGAAGCCGCAAGAAATGAGGAGCGCCAAGAGATGAGGAACCGTGCACGAATTCCATGACCTCGACGTCAAGCCAATCAAGATGAGCACGACGAGCAAGAGCTAGAAGATCCTCCTCCAAGACACGAGCGTCATCGTTACCGCTAACAAGACAATGAGGAGCGCTACGGCAAGCTCAAGTTCACAATGCCTAAATTCTCCGGTGGAAATGATCCCGAAGAGTACCTCTCTTGGGCATTGAAGGTCGACAAGATCTTTCGCCTTCACAACTACAACGAAGAAAAGAAGATCGCCATGGCATCTCTAGAGTTCCAAGACTATGTTCTCATTTGGTGGGAGCAAGTGATCGCAAGGTGTCAAGAGAAGGGCGAGCCACCCATCACAACTTGGAATCAAATGAAGGATGTCATGCGAGCTCGTTTTGTGCCTACACATTACAACCGCGACCTCTTCAAGAAACTACAACTACTCAAGCAAGGCACCAAGTCGGTTAAAGAATACTATCAAGAAATGGAAGTATCCATGATACGAGCCAATGTCAAGGAAGATGATGAACAAACTATGGCGTGTTTCTTGAACGGCCTCAATCATCCCATCAAGAAAAATAGCGGACTTCCAACCGTACTCCAACCTCCTCGAGCTAGTGCACCAAGCAACCAAAGCGAAGCGACAAGTACAAGAGGACTACAAGTACTCCAAGTACTCTTCCAAGACCTACGGTTCATACACTCAAGTGTCACCGCCTACGACAACTCCTTCCGCGACTCGAGCTACCACAAGTACCGGTGACAAGTCAAGCTTCAAGCAACCTTCAACATCTTCGAGTCGTCTTCCTACTACTACAAGCAACTCCAAGCAAAAACCTTCGTCATCAACAACTCCTATGGACGACGCCAAGACAAGCGCCATCAAGTGTTTCACATGCAAAGGACGAGGCCACAAGTCCATTGAGTGCCCAACACGACGCATTATGATCATGAATGCCAACGTCACCTACGATTCCATGAGTGAAGATGAAATGGAAGCCCTCGAGCAAGTGGCCATGCACCGCCAAGTGAATGAAGATGAAGACAATCAAATCTATTGCGATAATGATTCAAGCCCCACTCTTGTTGTCTCCAAGGTCTTGACACTTCAACAACATCAAGATGAAGACCAACGTTGCCACATCTTCCATACCAAGGCGGGTATTCAAGGACGTTCCGTCAAGGTCATCATCGACGGCGGAAGTTGCCACAATTTGGCAAGTGAAGAATTATGTTCCAAGCTCCAATTGGTCAAGAAGAAGCACCCTCGCCCCCACAAGGTCCAATGGCTAAGCGACTCCGGCACCATTCAAGTAGAGCACACCGTTCAAGTTTCCTTCAAGATCGGAGCATATGACTTTCGGGATTGTGAATGGAAGGATGGTGTATTGTTCCATACATTATTGCCCATATATATGTCCTTGGGTGAGCTCACGGAAGGGTGGTAGAGGGTGACAGAGTACACGCCAAAGATAAAATCATCTGAAACTCTATTTTACAAGCCAGATCTGGCCTCTGAAATGTTGTCAAAGCGAACGAGTGGGATATGGACGCATACAACTTTTCGTTGTGATCGATTTGGTGGGTCATGGAGCTCCAACGGAGTTATTATGGCCAAATTGTGGCCGTTTTAAGGATACAACATCGGGGGACAGACAGTGAATACAGCTTTCAGGGTAACTTGATCGCACCGTTAGGAATGACCTACAATTTTTCATGTGCATAAACAAAATGAGAATGAGCTATTACGTACTTTATAATCCAAGAATAATTCATCTGCTGGTGAAAAAGTGAGGGTGTAGCGGAATGGGTGGTAGAACATGTGAAGCATGAATTCTTCGGTTTCTATGGAACAAAGAGCCTCCTCGTTCTGTCCAGACCGAACCTGTAGTCTTTCGGGTTCGTGAATGGAAGGATGGTGTATTGTTCCATAGTTATTTGCCATATATCTGTCCGTGGGTGAGCTCACGGAAGGGTGGTAGTGGGTGGCAGAGTACACACAAAAGATAAATCATCCGAAACTCAATTTTACAAGCCGGATCTGGCCTCCGAAATGTTGTCGAAGTGGACAAGTGGGATATCGACGCATACAACTTTTCGTTGTGACCGATTTGGTGGGTCATGGAGCTTCAACGAAGTTTGTATGGCCAAATTGTGGCCGTTTTATCGATACAGCATCGGGGGATAGACCGTGAATACAACTTTCAGGGTAACTTGATCGCATCGACGAGCCATCTTGCACCATTCAGAATGACCTATTATTTTTCATGTGTATAAACATAATGAGGATGAGCTGTTACGTACTTTATCATCCATGAATAATGCATCCGCTGGTGAAAAAGTGAGGGTGGTAGCGGGATGGGTGATAGAGCATGTGAAGCATGAATTCTTCGGTTTCGATGCAACAAAGAGCCTCCTCCTTCTGTCCAGACCGAACCTGTAGTCTTTCGGGTTCGTGAATGGAAGGATGGTGTATTGTTCCATACGTTATTGCCCATATATCTGTCCTTGGGTGAGCTCACGGAAGGGTGGTAGAGGGTGACAGAGTAGACGCCAAAGATAAAATCATCCGAAAGTCAATTTTACAAGCCGGATCTGGCCTCCGAAATGTTGTCGAAGCAGACGAGTGGGATATGGACGCATACAACTGTTCGCTGTGATCGATTTGGCGGGTCATGGAACTCCAACGGAGTTTGTACGGCCAAATTGTGGCCGTTTTATGGATACAACATCGGGGGACAAAACCATGAATAAAACTTTCAGGGTAACTTGATCGCATGGACGAGCCATCTTGCAGCATTCGGAATGACCTATAACTTTTCGTGTGCATAAACAAAATGAGGAAGAGCTGTTACGTACTTTATCATCGAAGAATAATGCAACTACTGGTGACAATGTGAGGGTGGTAGCGGGATGGGTGATAGAACATGTGAAGCATGAATTCTTCGGTTTCAATGCAACAAAGAGCCTCCTCCTTCTGTCCAGACTTTAACCTGTAGTCTTTCGAGTTCGTGAATGGAACGATTTATAGAGGCGAAGGCGTCTCGTCTTTCGATGAGATGGTGGCTATCGTTTGGTAGAAGTCGACTTTGACGATCCGACTACGAACGTGCGAAGACGTCGCGCCTTAGCAATCGCTAAACCAACTTCGAGAGGTTATTGGCCACGCCGGAGCACGATCAACCTGACCACAAAGGTCTATTTCCTGCGTGCAAACGAAGAACAAGCAAGAAATTGAATTTGCAATCTGAATATTGCGAATATAAGATGAAAGCTTTATTAATGAAAGTGGGGTTCTGTGATGTCTTGGTCTGGTCGTTGAACACAAACGAAGTACGCGAAGTTGCAGCTATGGCGAACTTTTAATCTAAACAAAACCCAAAGTCTAAACGATGCCCTAAGGGCTGTATATATGGGTGAATAGGGGAGAATTTCGTGATCCCTTGGAGGAGGGGTCCGAAACCAGCCCTAACTTGGTTTCCCCACACATACGGACTCTAAAAACGGCCTATACTGAAGTATTTCGAAATTACATGGGCCTGGCCCAATAATAAGGTGACGCAGCACCTATAATAGCCTCTGGACGAAATTTATGATGTGGCATCTTGTATATTTCGTCTAAGCCTGCAGGCACTCATTATGGTGGCTTCAAAGTCCTGAAATCATAACTTGAAACTCCATTGATGTCTCCCACGCACACACCTTCCGCTCCATGCTTGATCCTGCTCCAATGGCCATCCCTCTTGTCCATGCTAAGCCCTTCATTCGTAAGTAAAACAAAAGTATCTAATTTAGGCAGCATCATATGTTCATGAACATTAGAAGAGTTTCCAAGAAACGAAAGTACCTGGTAATTTAATTGGCGTGCGCGAGCTCTAGTAATTGGTCCAGTGTGTGTAGTAGCAGGGGCTATGGGTGTAACTGTGGTAGTGATGTCATCAGCATCCTCTCCTTCTTGAATTGAAGTCGTCCTTGATGGAAGCTCATCTTCCTCACCCAAATATGGCTTCAAATCTTCAATGTTAAAAGTAGGACTAACCCCAAAATCTGCAGGCAGCACAAGTGTATATGCATTATCATTTATTTTCGTAAAGCAGGAAATCGATCTTAGCAACCAAAAGGACTATCAGCTCGTGGCATTAACTTAGACTTGCGTAAAGCAGGAAATCGATCTTTACGTAAATGCAACCAAACAAGATCTCCTGGTTCAAACACAATATGCTTTCTACCCTTATCACCAACAAACTTGTATTTAGCATTCATACGCTCAATGTTTTCTTTAGTTAGCTCATGCATTTTTAATATCAATTCAGCACGTTGCTTAGCATCATCACTTTTATGACATGGTATAAAGTGTGCCATTTTCGAAAATCTATCCACAACAACAAATATGCTATCCCTCCCCTTCTTTCTTCGAGGTAAACCTAAAACAAAGTCCATAGATATATCCTCCCAAGGAACAGTACGTACATGCAAAGGCATATATAAACCATGAGGATTGAGTCGTGACTTAGCTTTTTGACATGTAGTGCAGCGAGCAACGAAACGCTCAACATCCCGTCTCATCTTTGGCCAAAAGAAATGTGTAGCAAGTACGTCCTCCGTCTTCTTCATGCCAAAGTGTCCCATTAATCCTCCTCCATGTGCCTCCTGCAACAACAAAAGACGAACGGAGCTAGCTGGAATGCATAGCTTGTTAGCACGGAACACAAATCCATCATTAATTACGAACTTGTTCCATGTTCTTCCTTCTTTACAATTCTGCATTACATCTTTAAAATCAGCATCATGCACATATTGACTTTGATGGTCTCCAAACCAAATATTTTAAAGTCAAGTTGTGACAGCATAGTATATCGACGAGATAATGCATCAGTAATAACATTTTCTTTACCCTTCTTGTGTTTAATGACATAAGGGAAAGTCTCAATGAATTCAACCCATTTAGCATGTCTACGGTTCAGTTTTGGTTGACTTTTAATATGTTTCAAAGATTCATGATCAGAATGTATAACAAATTCTTTGGGCCATAAATAATGTTGCCATGTTTCTAAAGTCCGAACAAGAGCATATAATTCTTTATCATAAGTACAATAGTTCAGACTAGGCCCACTCAATTTTTCAGAAAAGTATGCAACAGGTTTACCATCTTGTAATAACACACCTCCTAATCCAATTCCACTAGCATCACATTCAAGCTCAAAAGTTTTATTAAAATCAGGAAGTTTGAGTAAAGGAGCATGTGTCAACTTATCTTTCAATACCGTGAAGGCTTCTTCCTGTGCGGTACCCCAAAGAAAAGGCACATCCTTCTTTGTAAGCTCATTGAGAGGTGCAACAATGGTGCTGAAATCTCTCACAAAACGCCTATAGAAACCAGCGAGGCCAAGAAAACTCCTCACTTGTGTGACCGTTTTGGGCTGCGGCCAACTCTCAATAGCTTCAATCTTGGCTTTATCAACTTCAATTCCCTGTGGAGTAACAACATAGCCAAGAAAAGATACTCGGTTGGTGCAAAAGGTGCACTTCCCAAGGTTACCAAACAAACATGCATCACGTAGCGCAATAAAAACATCACGTAAATGTTCCAAATGTTCCTCCAAAGATCTGCTATAAATCAGTATATCATCAAAATAGACTACCACAAATCGTCCAATGAAAGCACGTAAAACCCCGTTCATTAATCTCATGAAAGTACTAGGTGCATTAATTAACCCAAAAGGCATGACTAACCACTCATATAAGCCAAACTTAGTTTTAAATGTTGTTTTCCATTCATCTCCCAATTGCATACGAATTTGATGATATCCACTACGCAAATCAAATTTGGAGAAAATGGTAGATCCACTTAATTCATCAAGCATATCATCTAGCCTAGGAATAGGATGACGATAACGAATATTAAAATTATTAATGGATCTACAATCAACACACATACGAGATGTACCATCCTTATATAACCTTTGTCGAGCAGCTCCTGTACTTGGCGCATAATCTCCTTCGTCTCCTCTGGATTGGTATGGTATGGTGCACGGTTGGGTAGTGAGGCAGCGGGAATTAAGTCAATCTGATGCTCAATCCCTCGAATAGGTGGTAATCCCGATGGTACGTCTTGTGGAAAGACATCAGCGAACTCCTGCAAAATGTTAGTGACAGCAGGAGGCAAAGAGGAGGGCACGTCCTCGAATGAAAATAATGCCTCTTTGCACACAAAAGCATAGCAAACAGATTTGCTGAAATCTAGATCATCAATATCAGATTTGGTGGCAAGTAAACATCCACTTTTCAATTTAATTTCAGAAACAACACTAGATGGTTTGTTATTAGGCTTCATTTGTTGCTCAAATTCTTTTGCCACAATCTGATTTTCACTCTTCTTTTGCTCATGTTTTGCTTTACTAGCTCTATTAATATCATCCTTCAAAATGGAATCAGGAGACATAGGAAGCAAAGTAATATGTTTATCCTTATGAACAAAAGTATACTGATTGTTTCTACCATGGTGTACAGAATTTTTATCGAATTGCCATGGTCTACCAAGTAATAAGGAACATGCTTGCATGGGTACCACATCACAATCAACATAATCAGCATATGTAGCGATACTAAAATGCACATGAACAGTACGTGTTACCTTAACCTTGCCACTGTTGTTGAACCATTGTATGTAATAAGGATGCTGATGAGGACATCACTACCACAGTTACACCCACAGCCCCTGCTGTTACGTTACTAGAGCTCGCGCACGCCAATTAAATTACCAGGCACTTTCGTTTCTTGGAAACCCTTCTAATGTTCATGAACATATGATGCTGCCTAAATTAGATACTTTTGTTTTGCTTACAAATGAAGGGCCTAGCATGGACAAGAGGGATGGCCGTTGGAGCGGGATCAAACATGGAGCGGATCGTGTGTGCACGGGAGACCTCAATGGTGTTTCAAGGGATGATTTCAGGACTTTGAAGCCACCATAATGAGTGCATGAAGGCTTGGATAAAATATACAAGATGCCACTTCATAAATTTCGTCCAGAGGCTATTATAGGTGTTGTGTCACCTTATTTTTGGGCCAGGCCCATGTAATTTCAAAATACATCAGTATAGGCTGTTTTTAGAGTTCGTATGTGTGGGGAAACAGAGTTAGGGTTGATTTCGGACCCCTCCTCCAAGGGGTCACGAAATCCCCCCCCCCACTCCCCCATATATATAGCCCTTAGGGCGTCGTTTAGACCTTGGGTTTTGTTTAGATTAAAAGTTCGCCATAGCTGCAACTTCGCGTACTTCGTTTGTGTTCAACGACCAGACCAAGGCGTCACAGAACCCCACTTTCATCAATAAAGCTTTCATCTTATATTCGCAATATCCAGATTGCAATCTTAGTTTCTTGCTTGTTCTTCGTTTGCTCGCAGGAAATAGACCCTCATGGTCAGGTTGAGCGTGCTCCGGCGTGGTCAATAACCTCTTGGAGTTGGTTTAGCGATCGCTAAGGCGCGACGTCAGCGCACGTTCGTAGTCGGATCGTCAAAGTCGACTTCTACCAAAACGATAACCACCATCTCATCGAAAGACGGGACACCTTAGCCTATATCAAGTGGTATCAGATTTCCAGGTTGCTCGGTGAGATTTTACCAGTTTTCGTAGTCTAGATTGCATCTTTTCTTCATACCTATAGTCCACGAAAAAACCACAAAAAAAATTAGGGTTAGTTCATCATATCTGAACCAATCTGAGCCTGTTGCAATTTTCTGTTCGGTGTTTTGCTTTGTTGAATTTGCGGTTGCATCGTCGTGTCAAGTTGCTGGTCTTAGCGTCTAGTCCTTTAGAGTTTCGAGTTCTGTTCACAAGTTGTCACGCCGCCGCCGCACCATCTTCATCGCTGCCATATACCCCCATCGCACCATCTTCACCCTTACATATACCACCAATCCAAGTCCAGATATCCCACAAATTCAAGTCCACATATACCACCAATCCGAGTCCATCACATATTCCGTTTTACTTTCCAGATCCATCTGTAGTCAGATTCGTTTTTCTTTGTCTGAGTAGGTTTCGGATTTCATCAATCTTTCTTCGTCCGTAGAAGAGGGGTGATTTCCAAAAAAAAAATCCAAAAAACCACCCTCCGTTTAGGCCCAAATTTTTTCGAAAACGCACCTGTCAAAAAAACTTCTGGCTATCCTATTTTTAGGTGTTCACGAGCGTTTTGAGACAGTCGCCACTATGGAAAGTTTTTTTGAGCAGTTTCTAGTTTTTGGTCCGTGCAGCCAAAAAAAAATAGTCAATTTTTTTTGTGTCTATCCTGTTTTCAGACCTTGGGAAGAGTTTTGAGACACTCGCCATTATAGTGGTTTCCTGGAAAAAAAAAGCGCAAAAAAAAGAGCACCAAAAAAAAAGAGAGAATTTTTTTTTTCGAGTGTGCTTTTCCCTTGATTACGTGTCGCGCCGTGATTTTGTTGGTGTTCTAGGCTCGCGTCTATAGTACGGTCTAGCCTAGGACCAGCACAGTACCGTCATTGAGCATTTATTCAACTTTGCATCTCTGAATTGATTGTTGCTGACCTTTTTGCTACCATATATTAAGCCTTCCCATCTCCCCATATTCTCTACATCGTGCGTTTGACACCACCTGGCAATCGCTCTATCCAAGCTTTGAGGCGTTTTGACTACAACGGTTGCCGATCACCACCTGCTGCTTGGTAAGAACGGGTAAGAATTTGTGATTCGCTTGACGGATTTGTGACTTTCCACCACACCACTTCATATTAGTAGTCTGTAGGACATATTCTTGTGTGTTTCTATTGCTGCTAACCATGACAGGATCACAAGCCGACCAGATCGATTGGGAGAACATGATGCAGAAGGAACTACATGATAAGTTTCAACAAATGTTGGGTGAACAGGTACAAGATGTGATGAGCAGCTTTGGAAAGGCTCCGGAGAGGATACATGACATTGAGAAGACAATTGACACCGAGTTGGACGCCAAGTTCGATGAGCTACTCGCGCGTCTACCACCACCACCTGCTGTCCCTGCGGCACCGTTGCAACACCAACAACGACCACCTCCACGTCGCCCCGCTCCAGTAGAACGAGCGCAGCGTGTTCCCCTTGAGCCCGGCCAATATTCTGGTGCCGCTACAACTGCTGCTGATGCTTTTGTGGCTCCTGCTGCTGCTGTTGACGAGAACGATGATTACAAGGGTGATTATGAGGATGAGGTTGCTCAAAATCAGCACTACATGCAACCACCAGCACCACCACCAGGTCGTCCACATGCATATGATTGCAACGGTAGGGCTGCTCCACCTCCTCGGGTACGAGATAATGACCATATCCCTAAACTGAAATTGAATATTCTGCCATTTGAGGGTAGATACATTCCTGATGTTTATCTTAATTGGGAGTTAGAAACTGAACAACGTTTTACATGCTTACAATATCCTGAGGATAGATGTGTTGTTGCTGCTGTTTGTGCTTTCACTAGTTTTGCTTGTGTTTGGTGGTCTGAACATTGTAGATTATATCATGATAATATTCCAACTACTTGGGCTGCTCTGAAAAATGCTATGCATACTCGTTGGGTTCCACCATATTATCAACGTGAATTACTTCAAAAATTGCAGCGTTTAAGACAAGGAAAAAATTCTGTAGAAGAATATTATCAGGAATTACAAACTGGCATGATTAGATGTGGTATTGTTGAGGATAATGAAGCTATGCTTGCACGTTTTATGGGTAGCTTAAACAGAGAAATTCAAACCATCTTAGAGTATAAGGAGTATAACAATATCACTCGTTTGTTCCATCTTGCTTGCAAAGCTGAATGTGAAGTGCAGGATCGACAGGCATTGGCACGCACTAACTTTTCCGCAGGTCGATCTTCATCATGGACACCGCGTACATCGTCTACTTCCACACGTCTTGCTGCAATACCGCCTACTTCCTCCGCCAACTCCAACCGGGATACAAGAAAACAGGCACCACCACAACCATCCGCCAAGAGCACACCTTCTGGTCCAACACAGAGCTCTTCTTCATCCATGGCATCAACAGGGCAAACACATGATGTTATATGTCGTCGTTGCAAGGGTGGAGGTCACTATGCGAGCAAATGTCCGTCTCCGCGTGTGATGATTATTACTGAGGATGGTGGGTATGAGTCCGCTAGTGACTATGATGAGGAGACTTTGGCTCTTATTGCTAGTGAAGACCAGGGTGGACATGATTCTGAACAAGAGACACAATACATGGCTGCTGAAGACGCTAACAGGTATGAAAGTTTAGTTGCTCAATGTGTTTTGAGTGTGCAGGTAACACGGGCTGAGCAAAATCAGAGGCACAATTTGTTCCATACAAAGGGAGTTGTGAAGGAACGGTCTGTGCGCGTCATCATAGATGGAGGGAGTTGCAACAACTTGGCTAGCATGGAGATGGTGGAGAAGTTGTCTCTCACCACAAGACCACATCCACATCCTTACTACATCCAATGGTTCAACAACAGCGGGAAAGTTAAGGTAACACGTACTGTTCGTGTGCATTTTAGTATAGCTACATATGCTGATTATGTTGAATGTGATGTGGTACCCATGCAAGCATGTTCCTTATTACTTGGTAGACCATGGCAATTCGATAAAAATTATGTACACCATGGTAGAAACAATCAGTATACTCTTGTTCATAAGGATAAACATATTACTTTGCTTCCTATGACTCCTGAATACATTTTGAAAGATGACATGAATAGAGCTAGTAAAGCAAAACAGGAGCAAAACAAGAGTGAAAATCAGATTATTGCAAAAGAATTTGAGCAACAAATGAAGCCTAATAACAAACCATCATCTCATGTTGCCTCTGGAATTAAATTGAAAAGTGGATGTTTGCTTGCCACCAAATCTGATGTTGATGATCTAGATTTTAGCAAATCTGTTTGCTATGCTTTTGTGTGCAAAGAGGCATTATTTTCATTCGAGAACATGCCACCCTCTTTGCCTCCTGCTGTCACTAACATTTTGCAGGAGTTCGCTGACGTTTTTCCACATGACGTGCCACCGGGATTACCACCTATTCGAGGGATTGAGCATCAGATTGACTTAATTCCCAGTGCATCTCTGCCCAACCGTGCGCCATACCGTACCAATCCAGAGGAGATGAAGGAGATTATGCGTCAAGTACAGGAGCTGCTCGACAAAGGTTATATACGCGAATCTCTTAGTCCTTGTGCTGTTCCTATTATACTAGTGCCAAAAAAGGATGGTACATCGCGTATGTGTGTTGATTGTAGAGGCATTAATAATATTACTATTCATTATCGTCATCCTATTCCTAGGCTAGATGATATGCTTGATGAATTAAGTGGCTCTACAATTTTCTCCAAAGTTGATTTGCGTAGTGGATACCATCAAATTCGTATGAAATTGGGAGATGAATGGAAAACAACATTTAAAACTAAGTTTGGCTTATATGAGTGGTTAGTCATGCCTTTTGGGTTAACTAATGCACCTAGTAATTTCATGAGATTAATGAACGAGGTTTTACATGCTTTCATTGGACGATTTGTGGTAGTCTATTTTGATGATATACTGATTTATAGCAGATCTTTGGAGGAACATTTGGAACATTTACGTGCTGTTTTTATTGCGTTACGTGATGCACGTTTGTTTGGTAACCTTGGGAAGTGCACCTTTTGCACCGACCGAGTATCTTTTCTTGGTTATGTTGTTACTCCACAGGGAATTGAAGTTGATAAAGCCAAGATTGAAGCTATTGAGAGTTGGCCGCAGCCCAAAATGGTCACACAAGTGACGAGTTTTCTTGGCCTCGCTGGTTTCTATAGGCGTTTTGTGAGAGATTTCAGCACCATTGATGCACCTCTCAATGAGCTTACAAAGAAGGATGTGCCTTTTGTTTGGGGTACTGCACAGGAAGATGCCTTCACGGTATTGAAAGATAAGTTTACACATGCTCCTTTACTCCAACTTCCTGATTTTAGTAAGGCTTTTGAGCTTGAATGTGATGCCAGTGGAATGGGATTAGGAGGTGTGTTATTACAAGATGGTAAACCTGTTGCATACTTTTCTGAAAAATTGAGTGGGCCTAGTCTGAACTATTCTACTTATGATGAAGAATTATATGCTCTTGTTTGGACTTTAGAAACATGGCAACATTATTTATGGCCCAAAGAATTTGTTATACATTCTGATCATGAATCTTTGAAACATATTAAAAGTCAAGCAAAACTGAATCGTAGACATGCTAAATGGGTTGAATTCATTGAGACTTTCCCTTATGTCATTAAACACAAGAAGGGTAAAGAAAAATGTTATTGCTGATGCATTGTCTCGTCGCTATACTATGCTTTCTCAACTTGACTTTAAAATATTTGGTTTGGTGACCATCAAAGATCAATATGTGCATGATGCTGAATTTAAAGATGTAATGCAGAATTGTAAAGAAGGAAGAACATGGAACAAGTTCGTCATTAATGATGGATTTGTGTTCCGTGCTAACAAGCTATGCATTCCAGCTAGCTCCGTTCGTCTTTTGTTGTTGCAGGAGGCGCATGGAGGAGGATTAATGGGACACTTTGGTGTGAAGAAGACGGAGTACGTACTTGCTACACATTTCATTTGGCCAAATATGAGACGGGATGTTGAGTGTTTTGTTGCTCGCTGCACTACATGTCAAAAAGCTAAGTCACGACTCAATCCTCATGGTTTATATATGCCTTTGCCTGTACCTACTGTTCCTTGGGAAGATATATCTATGGACTTTATAGGTTTACCTCGAACAAAGAAGGGGAGGGATAGCATATTTGTTGTCGTGGATAGATTTTTGAAAATGCCACACTTTATACCATGTCATAAAAGTGATGCTGCTGCAAATGTTGCTGATTTGTTCTTCCGTGAAATTACTCGCTTGCATGGTGTGCCAAATACAATTGTTTCAGATCGTGATTCTAAATTTCTTAGCCACTTTTGGAGATGTTTATGGGCTAATAAGTTGGGGACGAAATTGCTTTTTAGTACTACATGTCACCCCCAAACTGATGGACAAACTGAAGTAGTCAATAGAACATTGTCTACTATGCTTAGGGCTGTTTTAAAGACTAATCTGAAAATGTGGGAAGAATGCTTACCTCATATTGAATTTGCTTATAATCGCTCGCTACATTCTACTACTAAGATGTGCCCTTTTGAAGTTGTGTATGGTTTCCTACCTCGTGCACCTATTGATTTGTTGCCTCTTCCATCTTCGGAGAAGGTTAATTTTGATGCTAAACAACGTGCTGAATTGATCTTAAAAATGCATGAGTTAACTAAGGAAAACATTGAGCGTATGAATGCTAAATATAAACTTGCTGGAGATAAGGGTAGAAAACGTGTTGTCTTTGTACCTGGAGATCTTGTTTGGTTACATTTGCATAAGGATAGGTTTCCTGATTTGCGCAAGTCAAAACTAATGCCACGTGCTGATGGTCCTTTTAAGGTGTTAGAGAAAATAAATGATAATGCATATAAACTTGAGCTGCCTGCAGATTTTGGGGTTAGTCCCACTTTTAACATTGCAGATTTGAAGCCTTATTTGGGTGAAGAATATGAGCTTCCGTCGAGGACGACTTCAATTCAAGAAGGGGAGGATGATGAGGACATCACTACCACAGTTACACCCACAGCCCCTGCTGTTACATACATGGGACTAGTTACTAGAGCTCGCGCACGCCAATTAAATTACCAGGTACTTTCGTTTCTTGGAAACCCTTCTAATGTTCATGAACATATGATGCTGCCTAAATTAGATACTTTTGTTTTGCTTACAAATGAAGGGCCTAGCATGGACAAGAGGGATGGCCGTTGGAGCGGGATCAAGCATGGAGCGGATGGTGTGTGCACGGGAGACCTCAATGGTGTTTCAAGTGATGATTTCAGGACTTTGAAGCCACCATAATGAGTGCATGAAGACTTGGACGAAATATACAAGATGCCACTTCATAAATTTCGTCCAGAGGCTATTATAGGTGCTGTGTCACATTATTTTTGGGCCAGGCCCATGTAATTTCGAAATACATCAGTATAGGCTGTTTTTAGAGTCCGTATGTGTGGGTAAACAGAGTTAGGGTTGATTTCGGACCCCTCCTCCAAGGGGTCATGAAATTCCCCCCTATTCCCCCATATATACAGCCCTTAGGGCGTCGTTTAGACCTTGGGTTTTGTTTAGATTAAAAGTTCGCCATAGCTGCAACTTCGCGTACTTCGTTTGTGTTCAACGACCAGACCAAGGCATCACAGAACCCCAGTTTCATCAATAAAGCTTTCATCCTATATTCGCAATATCCAGATTGCAATCTCAGTTTCTTGCTTGTTCTTCATTTGCTCGCAGGAAATAGACCCTCGTGGTCAGGTTGATCGTGCTCCGGCGTGGTCAATAACCACTTGGAGTTGGTTTAGCGATCGCTAAGGCGCGACGTCAGCGCATGTTCGTAGTCGGATCGTCAAAGTCGACTTCTACCAAAACGATAACCACCATCTCATCGAAAGACGGGACACCTTAGCCTATATCAGATGCGGATGTGGTCTTGTGGTGAGAGACAGCTTCTCCACCATCTCCATGCTAGCCAAGTTGTTGCAACTCCCTCCATCTATGATGACGCGAACAGAACGTTCCTTCACAACTCCCTTTGTATGGAACAAATTGTGCCTCTGATTTTGCTCAGCTTGTGTTACCTGCACACTAAAAAAACACGTTGAGCAACTAAACTTTCATACCTGTCAGCGTCTTCAGCAGCCATGTATTGCGTCTCTTGTTCAGAATCATCTCGACCCTGCTCTTCACTAGCAATAAGAGCCAAAGTCTCCTCATCATAGTCACTAGCGGACTCATACCCACCATCCTCAGTGTAGGAGATATGCCCTAGAGGCAATAATAAATGTTATTATTTATCTCCATGTTTATAGTTATGTTTATATTCCATGCTATAACTGCTATGGTTCTCGAGTCTGCAATAACCACGAGGCTCGGAGGAAAACTCATATGCACATGTGGAATAATAAATGGTAAGATGCATTCCTAGTCTGGCCTCTAAGACTTGCTCAAGTGTTGCGTGATGGTTCTGTTTTCCTGATCATGGGCATGACTATGCCGGCAACTTTGAGGACACGATGTTAGAAGAACACTTGTGTTGAATCGACCCGATTGATGTTATGCTATGAGATACATTCGTCACAAGTTAATGGTTAATAACACAGAGATAGTTTACGTTTGCATAATTCATTAGACCATGAGAGTATCGAGTTTCTTCATGCTTGCTTCATGAACTTTGGGGTTTGTTAAACGTCATCCGTAAATGGGTGGCTATTACGGCGGCTTACGGGTTCATGGAAAAGTATGTCAAGGGACTTGATAGCTCAAGATTGGGATTTGCTCCTCCGACGATGGAGAGATATTCTTTGGGCCCTCTCGGTGTTACGGTATCCACCATCGTCTGGCCAGACACAATGTGATTTGATCATAGGGATGCCGGAACACGGGAACGAGAAAAGAGAACAAAACCGGTAACGAGGTAACTGGCATAGTGGACAAGTTGTTGATCCACGGGGATGCCGATAAGTCTCACCTTGGGTATTTGTAACATATCGCGAAGCAACAGGAATAGCACATGGCAACTGGAGGTTCACTCGAATATTTATTCGTGTGGGTATAGGGGTCAATATGGGTGTCCACGGCTCCGATGTTGATCATTGATCGGAAAGAGTTCCGGTCATGTCTATACTTCACCGAACCTATAGGGTCACACGCTTAAGGGTCATCTATCTGCTGAATACTAGACAGGGAGTCTGAGAGAAAGTCACCGTAAAAGTTTCGAAGACAATGGAAAAGTTCCGGAGAGAGAACACCGGAATAGTTTCGGTAAAACTGAAAAGTTGTTTCGTAGTATACCATTAAGTTAAATTGGTTTCGGCACACGCCTGGAAATTCTGGGAGGGTGCCAGAATTGTTCTGGAAACTTCTGGGATTTTTCCGGGATAAAAACCGGAAATGTTCCGGAGCTGCCGGAACCGGTTTGGTTGCTTTTCGCAGATGAAAATCACTAATCCGGAATTGTTTCGGAACGCGTCCAAAATCATTTTAGTGGGTACTGGAATTATTCTAAGACCCACAGAAATATTTTTGATTTAACGGTCGCGGAAAAATGTTTCCGTGAATAGTGAAAGTGCTTTTTGGGCTACTTTATGGAAAGCCACCTTTTAGGGCTTTTCCCAAAAGGCTTCTAGAAGGGATTGGGGACCAAGGAACCCCCTTTGGGGGGGCCCCCTAGGGGTGGCCGACCAAGATGGAGCTCCTCCATGGAGGTCCACTTGCCGTCCTTTATGCCCTTATGGAGGATCCATTGATGGGTTTTTTGGGTATTTTTCCCCTTGGGTTTTCCTATAAATAGAGGTGGAGAGGCACTCTCCACACTCACTCTTTTCTCACATATAAGTGCCATGCAATGATCTAGCTTCTTCTCTCCCTCCCACGAAAAGAGTTTCGTAGAGCCGAAAGGCTGTCTGGGTTCCGGTGGGAACTAGTTCTGGACGGCGAAGCCCTGCCGGATAGATGACACCGTATGTGTGCAACCGCGTAGAGAGGTTGTAGGTTCGATCTTTTTGCCTGAGGGGCTGTTCGAGAGTGCTTCCCGAAGTGTTGTCCGAGTGACTGTCCGAGATTCTGTGTGTGCCTCCCGAAGGGCTGTCCGTGACACCGTCCGGGGGACTGTCCGACCGCCTCCCAAAGGGCTGTCCGAGGGACTGTCCGGGGGCAGATGAGGGAGTACATCCTCGCGGTTGGGAGGTTGTAAATCCTTGCTGTGGGGATCTGCACTGACGATCTACATCGACTCTACTTCCGCTGCGCTACGAGTCGGTAAAGATCAGATCAAACTCTGTATGCATCTCCATAGTGATCCTGGGCGTGCTCGCAGTATCGGAAATTTTTGTTTTTTGCTGCCTTCCCCTACACTCAGTAACAATCATCACACACGGAGATGGACATTTGCTCGCATGGTGACCTCCACCCTTGCAACGACGACATATAACATCATGTGTTTGCCCTGTTGATGCCATGGATAAAGAAGAGCTCTGTGCGGGACCAGAAGGTGTGCTCTTGGCTTGTGGTGGTGCCTGTTTTCTTGTATCCCGGTTGGAGTTGGCGGAGGAAGTAGGCGGTGCTGCAGCAGCACGTGTGGAAGTAGAAGATGTACGCGGTGTCCAAGATGAAGATCGACCTGCAGAAAAGTTAGTTCGTGCCAATGCCTGTCGATCCTGCACTTCACGTTCAGCTTTGCAAGCAAGATGAAATAAACGAGTGATATTGTTATACTCCTTATACTCTAAGATGGTTTGAATTTCTCTGTTTAGCCCACACATAAAACGTGCAAGCATAGCTTCATTATCCTCAAAACATCTAATCATGCCAGTTTGTAATTCCTGATAATATTCTTCTACAGAATTTTTTCCTTGTCGTAAACACTGCAATTTTTGAAGTAATTCACGCTGATAATAAGGTGGAACCCAACATAATAGAGGCGAGGGTCCCGATCTTTCGATGAGATGATAACTATCGATTTGGTGGAGACGACTTTGACGATCCGACTTCGAACGTGCACGACGTTGCGCCTTAGCAATCGCTAAACCAATCTCCAAGAGGTTATTGACCACGCCGGAGCACGATCAACCTGACCACGAAGGTCTATTCCTACAAGCAATCGAAGAACAAGCAAGAATATGATAATGCAATCTGAATATTGCGAATATAGATGAAGTATTGATAATGGTGGGGTTCCGAAAGTGGTCTTGGTCTGGTCGTTGGACACAAACGAAGTACACGAAGTTGCAATGGCTAACTTTTAACTAAACAAAACCCAAAGGAAAAGCTACTAGATTGATCTACTTATATAGGAGCAAGGGGTGGCGGCCAAGGAGGTGGGAGGACGTCCCAAGGCAGCCTAAAACTAACCCTAGGTCGTACAAGGCCTATGGGCCCAAGTGGAGGTGATGCAACACCTTTGGACTTGTAGTTTGATTCGGATTCTGGTGCAACGTCATATTGTTTCGTCAATATCTCTATGCTACGGACGAATTTGAAGGTGATTCCAATTGGTACGGAAAGCAGATAAAATCTACTTTTCAGCAAAAAAAGAATCACCCAATTCGGAGTCCGGATGAAAAAGTTATTGCCATTTTGGTACAGGTATGTCTGTGCAGTCCGAATCTCAGTCCAGAACGTGAGAGACTTGGACTCTATCTTCTCTTGGCCAAAAAGTGACGTGAGAGAACTTGTTGAATAGCACCTAATTGTTTCCTTTGACATGAGAGGACCTCTTGAATAGCAGCCAACCATTTCCTCTTCTTTTGTCATCACACGTGGTTCATACAAGTGTTCGTCCATCCTGCATATAAGCATAACATAAAAATAGGTGAAGTATTTTTGTTCCGGATAACATAAATAAATTATTGCATAACTCTTATAAGAAATCACCTCACAAATATGCATGTATGCAATATTTTTGGTCGTATCCAAGGTAGTCATGTCCTCATCATCCTCCCTTTCTTGAAAACAAAGCCGTCCTCGGCGTTGCTTAGTCTGAAATATAGCTAACAAAAGAGACAAGGTGTACATGTTGTATATGTATATGTCATCTATTTTTCTGGATCTCAGTTGTGGCACATGTGACACATTTATACAAGAGCACACTTCAAATGTCATGAAATATAAAGCCAAAATATTATCACAAGAAGTAGAAGGCATTAAAATATTGCAACACGGTTTGCATATATAAGTGAAGTCCTTATTCATATAAAAAGATTGACAATATTCATCATTAAACCATCCCAACATTGGTAAATAAACTTGAATTATTCCAAATTTTGATGCTACAACATGCTTAAATAAGCAAATATGCAACATGTCCTTTGGCACAGAATCGTCACCAAAATTGGAGGTCATATCAAAATGATTAAACAATGGCAAAATTATTTTCAAACATATTTGATCCAAATTTGATTTATTTCCTGATTCACATGGTTCTTTCTCATCAACAGTTAATTCAATAGGTGCACTCAAAATTGTTGATATTTGATCACATGGCAAAGTCAAATCATGAACATATTCCTCTAAAATAGGTGGTGTGATCAAAGTAATGGGTAGCTCATCACATGGTACATTGGAATTGACAAGGCATTCATCATACTCATGTGGAGGTGGAAGATCAGTACCTTTGTCATTACCTCTTATGATCAACTCACATGATGTAGGCACTCTCAGTGGTGACGTGTCACATGGTGAAGGTGATGTAGCCCTCACAACAATTGATGTGGTTGTCATACTATGCCTAGTAGTTGAAGGAACAACCGTATCAACTCTTGAAATGTGCACCTTGCGCTCGTTCTCCTTGTGGGCAACACGTTGTTTTATTACCTGTTCAGCTTTGCAAGCAAGACAAAACAAACAATGCATAGAATAACACTTTTCATGAATTAGTATCTCCTGAATATCACGGTTTAATCCTCCCCAAAATCTATCCATAAAATCTTCTTCACTTTCTTCTAATGAGGAATGCAACAAGGTCGTTTGTAAATCGTCATAATATTTCGTTACGGTGTCACTACCTTGTTTTAAATTTTCGAACTTTTTAATCATGTCACGAGTGTAATAAGTAGGAACGAATGTGTGTCTCATGGCAAGTTTTAAATCATCCCAAGTAATAGTATATAATCAGGGTGTAAACGACAATATTCACTCCACCAAACTGAAGCATAACCAGTGAATGAATCAATCGCGACCTTAACTTTTTTATGTTCAGCAAAATTATGAGAAGCAAATATATCATTTATTTCGAACTCCCATTCAATATATAAAGCAGGTCTAAAACGGCCATTAAATGGTGGTATAGAAACATTAACCTGATCATGTGTATTGGAATGTCTTTGCACTTCTCGTGACGGTTGTGGTATTTGCTTAGGTGGTGGCACGTCTCCCACGATTGACGAAGCCCACAAACTGACAACTCTGGATCCTGTCATGATTAGTAGAAACAAGAAATAAAATCCAAGAATATTGTTCCTATGAACTACTGGGATGTGCTGGTAAGACGCTCACAGTAAAGCAAATATCAATGTCTTACAAATTCTTACCATGCAGCAGGTGGTGACCGGCAACCGATGGTGTCAATATCTCCGAAGATTGAGTAAAGCGATTACCAGGTGAACGTATGCATACACGATGTAGAAATATATGGAGCTTGGAAGGCTTAATATATGGTAGCAAAAGATTAGCAATAATCAATTCAGAGATGCAATGTTGAATAAACGCTCAACGACGATACTGTGCTGGTCCTAGGCTATACCGTACTAGAGACGCGAGCCTAGAACACTAATGAAGTCACGGCGTAGGACAAATAGCAGCAACGGATGATAGGAATTAGCTCTGGACAGCAAGATATAAGTGAAGATCACAATGGCAGTAAAGACAATGATGATAAATGACCGCCAAGTAGGATATACCGAAACTCTCTCTACAATTTTCCTATGAAAGATAATATGTCAAATTTCTGATATTTTTTCTCAAGAATGCTACTGACTCAAGCTTTCGTATGCAAAAAGAATCACTCAATTCCGAGTTCGTATGAGGAGTCAAATAATTCAGAAACGAACCTGGAAAATAATGACAAACTGTGTTCACGACCTTCGGAGGGCAAAAAGTCCTATTTAGAAGACGATTTGGAGGTGACAATAATGAACTAGCTTGATGAACTATTCAGATGCGGCTCGTCGATAGCTCGAATTTGAATACTCGTGGAGCCAAAACGGAGTTCGTATGAGGAAGATACGCCTGTTTTACTGAACACTGCGCAAAACAGATTTCAATCCGAATTCAGATACGAGATTGAGTCTAGATAGATCCGAAATTTGTGTTTTTTTTCTCTTCTCTCTTTTTTTTCACTGACTTTTTTTTGTCTTCTTTTTTTTTTCTCTCTCTCACTTTTTTTTTTCTCTCTCACTTTTTTTTCCAACAAAATCAGATAAGATGCAGATTGGATCAAGCGTAGATGTGAACGACCTCAAGTATGATAATGACAATGACCGAAACAGGCGGTGGAAATTGATGTGGGCAACAACGGAAGGGATGACGGCTGTGTGCTGGTGGTATATGGCAGCAGCGATGAAGATGGTGCGGCGGTGGCGTGACAATCTGTGGACAGAACTCGAAACTCTAAGGCACTAGATGCTAAGACCAGCAACTCGACACGACGATGCAACCGATAATTCAACTATGCAAGCACTGAAAAGAAAATTGCAAAGGCTCAGACTGGCTTGGACAAAGGATGAATAGATCTAACTTTTTTTTGTATGGCTTTTTCTTGGGTAATAGGTAAGAAAAATAAATCTAATTTAGGGATAACGGGAAATTCTCACCGAGCAACCTGAAAACTGATACCACTTAATAGAGGCGAGGGTCCCGATCTTTCGATGAGATGATAACTATCGATTTGGTGGAGACGACTTTGACGATCCGACTTCGAACGTGCACGACGTTGCACCTTAGCAATCGCTAAATCAATCTCCAAGAGGTTATTGACCACGCCGGAGCACGATCAACCTGACCACGAAGGTCTATTCCTACAAGCAATCGAAGAACAAGCAAGAATATGATAATGCAATCTGAATATTGCGAATATAGATGAAGTATTGATAATGGTGGGGTTCCGAAAGCGGTCTTGGTCTGGTCGTTGGACACAAACGAAATACACGAAGTTGCAATGGCTAACTTTTAACTAAACAAAACCCAAAGAAAAAGCTACTAGATTGATCTACTTATATAGGAACAAGGGGTGGCGGCCAAGGAGGTGGGAGGACGTCCCAAGGCAGCCTAAAACTAACCCTAGGTCGTACAAGGCCTATGGGCCCAATGGAGGTGATGCAACACCTTTGGACTTGTAGTTTGATTCGGATTCTGGTGCAACGTCATATTTTTTCGTCAATATCTCCACGCTACGGACGAATTTGAAGGTGATTCCAATTGGCACGGAAAGCATATAAAATCTACTTTTCAGCAAAAAATGAATCACCCAATTCGGAGTCCGGATGAAAAAGTTATTGCCATTTTGGTACAGGTATGTCTGTGCAGTCCGAATCTGAGTCCAGAACGTGAGAGACTTGGACTCTATCTTCTCTTGGCCAAAAAGTGACGTGAGAGAACTTGTTGAATAGCACCTAATTGTTTCCTTTGACATGAGAGGACCTCTTGAATAGCACCCAACCATTTCCTCTTCTTTTGTCATCACACGTGGTTCATACAAGTGTTCGTCCATCCTGCATTTAGGCATAACATAAAAATAGGTGAAGTATTTTTGTTCCGGATAACATAAATAAATTATTGCATAACTCTTATAAGAAATCACCTCACAAATATGCATGTATGCAATATTTTTGGTCGTATCCAAGGTAGTCATGTCCTCATCACAACGAGTACGCATAGCAATTTTCAAAGCAGCCCAAGTAGTTGGGATATTATCATGATATAATCTACAATGTTCAGACCACCAAACACAAGCAAAACTAGTGAATGCACAAACAGCAGCAGCAAGACGTCTATCCTCAGGATATTGCAAGCATGTAAAACGTTGTTCAGTTTCTAACTCCCAAGTAAGATAAACATCAGGAATATTCAACTTCAGTTTAGGGATATGGTCTTGATCTCGTACCTGAGGGGGTGGTGCAGCCCTACCGTTGCGAATATATGCGTGTGGACGACCTGGTGGTGGAGCTGGTGGTTGCACGTAGTTCTGATTTTGTACAACCACATCGTCGTAATCATCCTCGTAATCAGCGTTCTCGTCAACAGTAGCAGCAGGAGCCACAGAAGCATCAGCAGCAGTTACAGCGGCACCAGAATGTTGGCCGGGCTCAAGGGGAACACGCTGCGCTCGTCCTACTGGAGCGGGGCAACGTGGAGGTGGTCGTTGTTGGTGTTGCAACGGTACAGCAGGGGCAGCAGGTGGTGGTGGTAGACGCGCGAGCTGTTCATCGAACTTAGCGTCCAACTTGGTGTCAATTGTCTTCTCAATGTCATCTATACTCTCCAGTGCCTTTCCAAAGCTGCTCATCACGTTCTGTACCTGTTCACCCAGCATTTGTTGAAATTTATCATGTAGTTCCTTCTGCATCATGTTCTCCCAGTCGATCTGGTCGTCTTGGGATCCTGTCATGGTTAGCAACAATAGAAACACAATATGTCCTACAGACTACTAATATGAAGTGGTGTGGTGGAAAGTCACAAATCCGTCAAGCGAATCACAAATTCTTACCCGTTCTTACCAAGCAGCAGGTGGTGATCGACAACCGTTGTAGTCAAAACGCCTCAAAGCTTGGATAGAGCGATTGCCAGGTGGTGTCAAACGCACGACGTAGAGAGTATGTGGAGCTAGGAAGGCTTAATATATGGTAGCAAAAAAGTCAGCAACAATCAATTCAGAGATGCAAAGTTGAATAAACGCTCAATGACGGTACTGTGCTGGTCCTAGGCTAGACCGTACTAGATACGCGAGCCTAGAACACCAACAAAATCACGGCGCGGCACGTAATCAAGGGAAACGCACACTCTGAATATTTTTTTGGCGCTCTTTTTTTTGCGCTCTTTCTTTTTTTTCTTCAGAAAACCACTATTATGGCGAGTGTCTCAAAACTCTTCCCAAGGTCTGAAAACAGGATAGGCACGAAATTTTTTTGACAAATTTTTTTTCGGCTGCACGGACCAAAAATTGGAAACGTCTCAAAAAAAACTTTCTATAATGAGGACTGTCTCAAAACGCTAGCGAACACCTAAAAATAGGATAGCCAGAATTTTTTTTGACAGTTGCGTTTTTGGAAAATTTTGGGCCTAAACGGAGGGTGGTTTCCAGACTTTTTTTTTTGGAATTCGCCTCTCCTCTACGGACGGGAAAAGATTGGTGAAATCCGAAACCTACTCAGACAAGGCAACACGAATCTGGTGACAGATGGAACTTAAACCCAAACCGAATATGTGACGGACTCGGATTGGTGGCGGAGATGCGGTGGTATATATGGACTTGGATTGGTGGTGTATATGCGGTGTTATATGTGGACTCGGATTGATGGTGGTATATGGCAGCGGTGATGAATATGATGCGGTGGTGGTATATGGCAGCGGTGATGAAGATGTTGTGGTGGTCGTATATGGCAGTGGTGATGAAGATGTTGTGGTGGTGGTATATGGCGGCGGTGATGAAGATGTTGTGGTGGTGGTATATGGCAGTGGTGATGACGATTGTGCGGCGGCTACGACCAGCAACTTGACACGACGATGTAACCGCAAATTCAACAAAGCAAAACACCGAATAGAAAATTGCAACAGGCTCAGATTGGTTCGGATATGATGATCTAACCTTAATTTTTTTTTGGCTTTTTCGTGGACTGTAGGTATGAAGAACAGATGCGATCTAAACTACAAAAAACTGGAAAATCTCACCGAGCAACCTGGAAATCTGATACCACTTCAAAGAGGTGAAGGCGTCCTTTCTTTCGATGAGATGGTGGCTATCGTTTGGTAGAAGTCGACTTTGACGATCCGACTACGAACGTGTGAAAACGTCGCGCCTTAGCAATCGCCAAACCAACTTCGAGAGGTTATTGACCACGCCGGAGCACGATCAACCTGACCACGAAGGTCTATTTCCTGCGTGCAAACGAAGAACAAGCAAGAAATTGAATTTGCAATCCGAATATTGTGAATATAAGAGGAAACCTTTATTAATGAAAGTGGGGTTCTGTGACGTCTTGGTCTGGTCGTTGAACACAAACGAAGTACGCGAAGTTGCAGCTATGGCGAACTTTTAATCTAAACAAAACCCAAAGTCTAAACGACGCCCTAAGGGCTGTATATATGGGGGAATAGGGGAGAATTTCGTGACCCCTTGGAGGAGGGGTCCGAAACCAGCCCTAACTTGGTTTCCCCACACATACAGACTCTAAAAACAGCCATTACTGAAGTATTTCGAAATTACATGGGCCTGGCCCAATAATAAGGTGACGCAGCACCTATAATAGCCTCTGGACGAAATTTATGAAGTGGCATCTTGTATATTTCGTCCATGCCTTCATGCACTCATTATGGTGGCTTCAATGTCCTGAGATCATCACTTGAAACACCATTGATGTCTCCCATGCACACACCTTCCGCTCCATGCTTGATCCCGCTCCAATGGCCATCCCTCTTGTCCATGCTAAGCCCTTCATTCATAAGTAAAACAAAAGTATCTAATTTATGTAGTATCATATGTTCATGAACATAAGAAGAGTTTCCAAGAAACGAAAGTACCTGGTAATTTAATTGGCGTGCGCGAGCTCTAGTAATTCGTCCAGTGTGTGTAGTAGCAGGGGCTATGGGTGTAACTATGGTAGTGATGTCCTCATCAAGGATGGTCTATTGTTCCATACGTTATTGGCCATATATCTGTCCGTGGGTGAGGGAAGGGTGGTAGAGGGTGGCAGAGTACATGCCAAAGATAAAATCATTCGAAATTCATTTTTACAAGCCGGATCTGGTCTCCGAAATGTTGTCGAAGCGGACAAGTGGAATATGGATGCATACAACTTTTCGTTGTGATTGATTTGGCGGGTCATGGAGCTCCAACGGAGTTTGTATGGCGAAATTGTGGCCGTTTTATGGACACAACATCGGGGGACATACCGTGAATACAACTTTCAGGGTAACTTGATCGCATCAACGAGCCATCTTGCACCATTCGGAATGACCTATAACTTTTTGTGTGTATAAACAAAATGAGGAAGAGCTGTTATGTACTTTATCATCCAAGAATAATGCATCTGCTGGTGAAAATGTGAGGGTGGTAGCGGGATGGGTGATAGAACATGTGAAGCATGAGTTCTTCGGTTTCCATGTAACAAAGATCCTCCTCCTTCTGTCCAGACCGAACCTGTAGTCTTTCGGGTTCGTGAATGGAAGGATGGTGTATTGTTCCATACGTTATTGCTCATATGTCTGTCCTTGGGTGAGCTCACGGAAGGGTGGTAGAGGGTGACAAAGTACACGCCAAAGATAAAATCATCCGAAATTCAATTTTACAAGCCGGGTCTGGCCTCCGAAATGTCGTCGAAGCGGACAAGTGGGATATGGAAACATACAACTTTTCGTTGTGATCGATTTGCCGGGTCATGGAGCACCAAAGGAGTTTGTATGGCCAAATTGCGGCCGTTTTATCGATACAACATCGGGGGCCAGATAGTGAATACAACTTTCAGGGTAACATGATCGCATCGGCGAGCCATCTTGCACCATTCGGAATGACCTATAATTTTTCGTGTGCATAAACATAATGAGGAAGAGCTGTTACGTACTTTATCATCCATGAATAATGCATCTGCTGGTCAAAAAGTGAGGGTGGTAACGGGATGGGTGATAGAACATGTGAAGCATGAATTCTTCGGTTTCGATGCAACAAAGAGCCTCCTCCTTCTGTCCAGACTGAACATGTAGTCTTTCGGGTTCATGAATGGAAGGATGGTGTATTGTTCCATACGTTATTGCCCATATATCTGTCCGTGGGTGAGCTCATGGAAGGGTGGTAGAGGGTGGCAGAGTACACGCCAAAGATAAAATCATCCAAAATTCAATTACAAGCCGGATCTGACCTCCAAAATGTTGTCGAAGTTTACGAGTGGGATATGGACACATACAACTTTTTGTTGTGATCGATTTGCCGGGTCATGGACCTCCAATGGAGTTTGTATAGCATAATTGTGGCCGTTTTATCGATACATCATCAGGGGACAGACCGTGAATACAACTTTAAGGGTAACTTGATCGCATCGACGAGCCATCTTTCACCATTCAGAATGACCTATAATTTTTCGTGTGCATAAACATAATGAGGATGAGCTGTTACATACTTTATCATCCAAGAATAATGCATCTGCTGGTGAAAAAGTGAGGGTGGTAGCGGGATGGGTGATAGAACTTGTGAAGCATGAATTCTTCGGTTTCGATGCAACAAAGAGCCTCCTCCTTCTGTCCAGATTGAACCTCTAGTCTTTCGGGTTCGTGAATGGAAGGATGGTGAATTGTTCCATACGTTATTGCCCATATTTCTGTCCGTGGGTGAGCTCACGGAAGGGTGGTAGAGGGTGGCAGTGTACACGCCAAAGATAAAATCATCCGAAATTCAATTAAGAGCCGGATCTGGCCTCCAAAATGTTGTCGAAGTGGATGAGTGGGATATGGATGCATGCAACTTTTCGTTGTGATTGATTTGCCGGGTCATGGAGCTCCAACGGAGTTTGTATGGCCAAATTGTGGCCGTTTTATGGATACAGTATCGGGGGACAGACCGTGAATACAACTTTCAGGGTAACTTGATCGCATCGACGAGCCATCTTGCACCATTCAGAATGACCTATAATTTTTCGTGCGCATAAACATAATGAGGTTGAGCTGTTACGTACTTTATTATCCAAGAATAATGCATCTGCTAATGAAAAAGTGAGGGTGGTAGCGGGATGGGTGATAGAACATGTGAAGCATGAATTCTTCGGTTTAGATGCAACAAAGAGCCTCCTCCTTCTGTCCAGACTGAACCTGTAGTCTTTCGGGTTCGTGAATGGAAGGATGGTGTATTGTTCCATACGTTATTGCCCATATATCTGTCCGTGGGTGAGCTCATGGAAGGGTGGTAGAGGGTGGCAGAGTACACGCCAAAGATAAAATCATCCAAAATTCAATTACAAGCCGGATCTGACCTCCAAAATGTTGTCGAAGTTTACGAGTGGGATATGGACACATACAACTTTTTGTTGTGATCGATTTGCCGGGTCATGGACCTCCAATGGAGTTTGTATAGCATAATTGTGGCCGTTTTATCGATACATCATCAGGGGACAGACCGTGAATACAACTTTAAGGGTAACTTGATCGCATCGACGAGCCATCTTTCACCATTCAGAATGACCTATAATTTTTCGTGTGCATAAACATAATGAGGATGAGCTGTTACATACTTTATCATCCAAGAATAATGCATCTGCTGGTGAAAAAGTGAGGGTGGTAGCGGGATGGGTGATAGAACTTGTGAAGCATGAATTCTTCGGTTTCGATGCAACAAAGAGCCTCCTCCTTCTGTCCAGATTGAACCTCTAGTCTTTCGGGTTCGTGAATGGAAGGATGGTGAATTGTTCCATACGTTATTGCCCATATTTCTGTCCGTGGGTGAGCTCACGGAAGGGTGGTAGAGGGTGGCAGTGTACACGCCAAAGATAAAATCATCCGAAATTCAATTAAGAGCCGGATCTGGCCTCCAAAATGTTGTCGAAGTGGATGAGTGGGATATGGATGCATGCAACTTTTCGTTGTGATTGATTTGCCGGGTCATGGAGCTCCAACGGAGTTTGTATGGCCAAATTGTGGCCGTTTTATGGATACAGTATCGGGGGACAGACCGTGAATACAACTTTCAGGGTAACTTGATCGCATCGACGAGCCATCTTGCACCATTCAGAATGACCTATAATTTTTCGTGCGCATAAACATAATGAGGTTGAGCTGTTACGTACTTTATTATCCAAGAATAATGCATCTGCTAATGAAAAAGTGAGGGTGGTAGCGGGATGGGTGATAGAACATGTGAAGCATGAATTCTTCGGTTTAGATGCAACAAAGAGCCTCCTCCTTCTGTCCAGACTGAACATGTAGTCTTTCGGGTTCGTGAATGGAAGGATGGTATATGGTTCCATACATTATTGCCCACATATTTGTCCGTGGGTGAGCTTAGAGAAGGGTGGTAGAGGGTGGCAGAGTACACGCAAAAGATAAAATCATCCGAATCTCAATTTTACAAGCCGGATCTGGCCTTCGAAATGTTGTCGAAGCGGACGAGTGGGATATGGACGCATACAAATTTTCGTTGTGATCGATTTGGGGGGTCATGGAGCTCCAACGGTGTTAGTATGGCCAAAATGTGGCCGTTTTATGGATACAACATCGGGGGACATACCGTGAATACAACTTTCAGGGTAACTTGATCGCATCGACGAGCCATCTTGCACCATTCAGAATGACATATAATTATTCGTGTGCATAAACATAATGAGGATGAGCTATTACGTACTTTATCATCAAAGAATAATGCATCTGCTGGTGAAAAAGTGAGGTTGGTAGCGGGATGGGTGATAGAACATGTGAAGCGTGAACTCTTCGGTTTCGATGCAACAAAGAGCCTCCTCCTTCTGTCCAGACTGAACCTGTAGTCTTTCGGGTTCGTGAATGGAAGGATGGTGTATTGTTCCATACGTTATTGCCCATATATCTGTCCGTGGGTGAGCTCACGGAAGTGTGGTAGAGGGTGGTAGAGTATACGCAAAAGATAAAATCATCCAAAACTCAATTTCACAAGCCGGATCTGGCCTACGAAATGTTGTCGGAGCGGACGAGTGGGATTTGGACGCATACAACTTTTCGTTGTGATCGATTTTGTGGGTCATGGAGCTCCAACGGAGTTTGTATGGCCAAATTGTGGCCGTTTTATTGATACAACATCGGGGGACAGACCGTGAATACAACATTTAGGGTAACTTGATCGCATCGACGAGCCATCTTGGACCATTCGGAATCACCTATAATTTTTCGTGTGCATAAATAAAATGAGGATGAGCTATCACGTACTTTATCATCCAAGAATAATGCATCTGCTGGTTAAAAAGTGAGGGTGGTAGCGGGATGGGTGATAGAACATGTGAAGCATGAACTCTTCGGTTTCGATGCAACAAACAGCCTCCTCCTTCTGTCCAGATTGAACCTGTAGCTTTTCGGGTTCGTGAATGGAAGGATGGTAAATTGTTCCATACGTTATTGCCCATATATCTGTCCGTGGGTGAGCTCACAGAAGGGTGGTAGAGGGTGGCAGTGTACACGCCAAAGATAAAATCATCCGAAATTCAATTACAAGCCGGATCTGGCCTCCGAAATGTTGTCGAAGTGCATGAGTGGGATATGGATGCATGCAACTTTTCGTTGTGATTGATTTGCCGGGTCATGGAGCTCCAACGGAGTTTGTATGGCCAAATTGTGGCCGTTTTATGGATACAGCATCGGGGGACAGACCGTGAAAACAACTTTCAGGGTAACTTGATCGCATCGACGAGCCATCTTGCACCATTCAGAATGACCTATAATTTTTCATGCGCAGAAACATAATGAGGTTGATCTGTTACGTACTTTATTATCCAAGAATAATGCATCTGCTAGTGAAAAAGTGAGGGTGGTAGCGGGATGGGTTGTAGAACATGTGGAAAAAAAATTCTTCGGTTTCGATGCAACAAAGAGCCTCCTCTTTCTCTCCAGACTGAACCTATAGTATTCCGAGTTCGTGAATGGAAGGATGGTGTATTGTTCCACACGTTATTGCCCATATATCTGTCCGTGGGTGAGCTCATGGAAGGGTGGTAGAGTACACACCAAAGATAAAATCATCCGAAATTCAATTTTACAAGCCGGATCTAGCCTCCAAAATGTTGTCAAAGCGGACGCGTGGGATATGGACGCATAAAACTTATCGTTGTGATCGATTTGGCAGGTCATGGAGCTCCAACGGAGTTTGTATGGCCAAATAGTGGCCGTTTTACCGATACAGCATCAGGGGACAGACCGTGAATACAACTTTCAGGGTAACTTGATTGCATCGACGAGCCATCTTGCACTATTCAGAATGACCTACAATTTTTCGTGTGCATAAACATAATGAGGATGAGTTGTTACAAACTTTATCATCCAAGAATAATGCATCTGCTGGTGAAAAAGTGAGGGTGGTAGCGGGATGGGTGATAGAACATGTGAAGCATGAATTCTTCGGTTTAGATGCAACAAAGAGCCACCTCCTTCTGTCCAGACTGAACCTGTAGTATTTCGGGTTCGTGAATGGAAGGATGGTATATGGTTCCATACGTTATTGCCCACATATTTGTCCGTGGGTGAGCTTAGAGAAGGGTGGTAGAGGGTGGCACAGTACACGCAAAAGATAAAATCATCCGAATCTCAATTTTACAAGCCGGATCTGGCCTTCGAAAAGTTGTCCAAGCGGACGAGTGGGATATGGACGCATACAACTTTTCGTTGTGATCGATTTGGGGGGTCATGGAACTCCAACGGTGTTTGTATGGCCAATTTGTGGTCGTTTTATGGATACAACATCGGGGGACATACCGTGAATACAATTTCAGGGTAACTTGATCGCATCGACGAGCCATCTTGCACCATTCAGAATGACCTATAATTATTCGTGTGCATAAACATAATGAGGATGAGCTATTACGTACTTTATCATCAAAGAATAATGCAGCTGCTGGTGAAAAAGTGAGGTTGGTAGCGGGATGGGTGATAGAACAGGTGAAGCGTGAACTCTTCGGTTTCGATGCAACAAAGAGCCTCCTTCTTCTATCCAGACTAAACCTGTAGTCTTTCGGGTTCGTGAATGGAAGGATGGTGTATTGTTCCATACGTTATTGCCCATATATCTGTCCGTGGGTGAGCTCACGGAAGTGTGCTAGAGGGTGGTAGAGTATACACAAAAGATAAAATCATCCAAAACTCAATTTCACAAACCGGATCTGGCCTACGAAATGTTGTCGAAGCGGACGAGTGGGATTTGGACGCATACAACTTTTCATTGTGATCGATTTGGTGGGTCATGGAGCTCCAACGGAGTTTGTATGGCCAAATTGTGGTCGTTTTATTGATACAACATCGGGGGACAGACCGTGAATACAACATTCAGGATAACTTGATCGCTTCGACGAGCCATCTTGGACCATTCGGAATCACCTATAATTTTTCGTGTGCATAAATAAAATGAGGATGAGCTATCACTTACTTTATCATCCAAGAATAATACATCTGCTGGTTAAAAAGTGAGGGTGGTAGCGGGATGGGTGATAGAACATGTGAAGCATGAACTCTTCGGTTTCGATGCAACAAAGAGCCTCCTCCTTCTGTCCAGACTGAACCTATAGTCTTTCCGGTTCGTTAATGGAAGGATGTGTATTGTTTCATACGTTATTGGCCATATATCTGTCCGTGGGTGAGCTCACGGAGGGGTGGTAGTCGGTGGCAGAGTACACGCAAAAGATAAAATCATCCGAAACTCAATATTACAAGCCGGATCTGGCCTCCGAAATGTTGTCGAATCGGAAGAGTGGGATATGGACGCATACAACTTTTCATTGTGCTCGATTTGGCGGGTCATGGAGCTCCAACGGAGTTTGTATCACCAAATTGTGGCCGTTTTATCGAAACAGCCTCGGGGGACAGCCATGAATACAACTTTCAGGGTAACTTGATCGCATCGACGAGCCATCTTGCACAATTCAGAATGACCTATAACTTTTTGTGTGCATAAACATAATGAGGATGAGGTGTTACGTACATTGTCATCCAAGAAATAATGCATCTGCAAGTGAAAAAGTGAGTGTGGTTGCGGGATGGGTGATAGAACATGTGAAGCATGAATTCATCGGTTTCGATGCAACAAAGAGCCTCCTCCTTCTGTCCAGACTGAACCTGTAGTCTTTCGGGTTCGTGAATGGAAGTATGGTGTATTGTTCCATACGTTATTGCCCATATATCTGTCCGTGGGTGAGCTCACGGAAGTGTGCTAGAGGGTGGTAGAGTACACGCAAATGATAAAATCATCCGAAACTCAATTTTACAAGCCGGATCTGGCCTTCGAAATGTTGTCAAAGTGGACAAGTGGGATATGGACGCATACAACTTTTCGTTGTGATCGATTTGGCGGGTAATGGAGCTCCAACGGAGTTTGTATGGCCAAATTGTGGCATTTTTATGGATACAACATCGGGGGACAGACCTTGAATGCAACTTTCAGGGTAACTTGATCGCATCAACGAGCCATCTTGCACCATTCGGAATGACCTACAATTTTTTTTGTGCATAAACGTAATGAGGATGAGCTGGTACGTACTTTAGCATCCAAGAATAATGCATCTGGTTGTGAAAAAGTGAGGGTGGTAGAACTTGTAGTCTCTCAGGTTCATCAATGGAAGGATGGAGTATTGTTCCATACGTTATTGCCCATATATCTGTCCGTGGGTGAGATCACGGAAGGGTGGTAGAGGGTGGCAGAGTACACGCCAAAGATAAAATCATTCGAAATTCAATTTTACAAGCCGGATCTGGCCTCCGAACTGTTGTCGAAGCGGACGAGTGGGATATGGACGCATACAACTTTTCGTTCTGATCGATTTGGTGGGTCATGGAGCTCCAACGGAGTTTGTATGGCAAAATTGTTGACGTATTATGGACACAACATCGGGGGACAGACCGTGAATACAACTTTCAGGGTAACTTGATCGCATCGACGAGCCATCTTGCACCATTCGGAATGACCTATAACTTTTCGTGTGCATAAACAAAATGAGGAAGAGCTGTTACGTACTTTTTCATCCAAGTGCATCTGCTGGTGAAAATGTGAGGGTGGTAGCGGGATGGGTGATAGAACATGTGAAGCATGAGTTCTTCGGTTTTGATGCAACAAAGAGCCTCCTCCTTTTGTCCAGACCAAACCTGTAGTCTTTCGGGTTCGTGAATGGAAGGATGGTGTATTGTTCCATACGTTATTGCCCATATGTCTGTCCTTGGGTGAGCTCACGAAAGGGTGGTAGAGGCTGACAAAGTACACGCCAAGGATAAAAACATCCCAAATTCAATTTTACAAGCCGGATCTGGCCTCCGAAATGTCGTCGAATCGGACAAGTGGGATATGGACACATAAAACTTTTCGTTGTGATCGATTTGCCGGGTCATGGAGCTCCAAAGGATTTTTATCGATACACCATCGGGGGCCAGACAGTGGATACAACTTTCAGGGTAACATGATCGCATCGACGAGCCATCTTGCACCATTCGGAATGACCTATAATTTTTCGTGTGCATAAACATAAGGAGGAAGAGCTGTTACGTACTTTATCATCGATGAATAATGCATCTGCTGGTCAAAAAGTGAGGGTGGTAGCGGGATGGGTGATAGAACATGTGAAGCATAAATTCTTCGGTTTCGATGCAACAAAGAGCCTCCTCCTTTTGTCCAGACCGAACCTGTAGTCTTTCAGGTTCGTGAATGGAAGGATGGTGTATTGTTCGATATATTAGTGCCCATATATCTGTCCGTGGGTGAGGTCACGAACGGGTGGTAGAGGGTGACAGAGTACATGCCAAAGATAAAATCATCCGAAATTCAATTTTACAAGCCAAATCAGGCCTCCGAAATGTTGTCGAAGCGGACGAGTGGGATATGGGCGCATACAACTTTTCGTTGTGATCGATTTGGTGGGTCATCGAGCTCCAACGTAGTTTGTATGGCGAAATTGTGGCCGTTTTATGGATACAACATCGGGGGACAGACCGTGAATACAACTTTCAGCGTAACTTGATCGCATCGACGGGCCAACTTGCACCATTCAGAATGACCTATAAATTTTCGTGTGCATAAACAAAATGAGGAAGAGCTGTTACGTACTTTATCATCCAAGAATAATGCATCTGCTTGTGAAAATGTGTGGGTGGTAGCGGGATGGGTGACAGAACATGTGAAGCATGAAATCTTCGGTTTCGATGCAACATAGAGCCTCCTCCTTCTGTCCAGACTGGACCTGTAGTCTTTCGGGTTCGTGAATGGAAGGATGGCGTATTGTTCCATATGTTATTGCCCATATATCTGTCCGTGGGTGAGCTCACGGAAGGGTGGTAGAGGCTGGCAGAGTACTCGCCAAAGATAAAATCATCCGAAATTCAATTTTACAAGCCGGATCTGGCCTCCGAAATGTTGTCGAAGTGGACGAGTGGGATATGGACGCATACAACTTTTCATTGTGATCGATTTGGGGGGTCGTGGAGCTCCAACGGAGTTTGCATGGCCAAATTGTGGCCGTTTTATGGATACATCATCGGGGGACAGACCGTGAATACAACTTTCAGGGTAACTTGATCGGTTTCGATGCCACAAAGAGCCTCCTCCTTCTGTCCAGACTGAACCTGTAGTCTTTCGGGTTCGTGAATGGAAGGATGGTATATGGTTCCATACGTTATTGCCCACATATTTGTCCGTGGGTGAGCTTACGAAAGGGTGGTAGAGGGTGGCAGAGTACACGCAAAAGATAAAATCAATCGAATCTCAATTTTACAAGCCGGATCTGGCCTTCAAAATGTTGTCGAAGCGGACGAGTGGGATATGGACGCATACAACTTTTCGTTGTGATCGATTTGGGGGGTCATGGAGCTCCAACGATCTTTGTATGGCCAAATTCTGGCCGTTTTATGGATACAACATCGGGGGACATACCGTGAATACAATTTCAGGGTAACTTGATCGCATCGACGAGCCATCTTGCACCATTCAGAATGACCTATAATTATTCGTGTGCATAAACATAATGAGGATGAGCTATTACGTACTTTATCATCAAAGAATAATGCAGCTGCTGGTGAAAAAGTGAGGTTGGTAGCGGGATGGGTGATAGAACATGTGAAGCATGAACTATTCGGTTTCGATGCAACAAAGAGCCTCCTCCTTCTGTCCAGACTGAACCTGTAATCTTTCGGGTTCGTGAATGGAAGGATGGTGTATTGTTCCATACGTTATTGCCCATATATCTGTCCATGGGTGAGCTCACGGAAGTGTGCTAGAGGGTGGTAGAGTATACACAAAAGATAAAATCATCCGAAACTCAATATGACAAGCTGGATCTGGCCTCCGAAATGTTGTCGAATCGGAAGAGTGGGATATGGACGCATACAACTTTTCATTGTGATCGATTTTGCGGGTCATGGAGCTCCAACGGAGTTTGTATGGCCAATTTGTGGTCGTTTTATCGAAACAGCCTCGGGGGACAGGCCATGAATACAACTTTCTGGGTATCTTGATCGCATCGACGAGCCATCTTGCACAATTCAGAATGACCTATAATTTTTCGTGTGCATAAACATAATGAGGATGAGGTGTTACGTACATTATCATCCAAGAATAATGCATCTGCAAGTGAAAAAGTGAGGGTGGTTGCGGGATGAGTGATACAACATGTGAAGCATGAATTCGTCGGTTTCGATTCAACAAAGAGCCTCCTCCTTCTGTCCAGACTGAACCTGTAGTCTTTCGGCTTCGTGAATGGAAGGATGGTGTATTGTTCCATACGTTATTGCCCATATATCTGTCCGTGGGTGAGCTTACGGAAGGGCGGTAGAGGGTGGCAGAGTACACGCAAAAGATAAAATCATCCGAAACTCAATTTTACAAGCCGGATCTGGCCTTTGAAATGTTGTCGAACTGGACGAATGGGATATGGACGCATACAACTTTTCGTTGTGATCGATTTGGCGGTCATGGAGCTCCAACGGAGTTTGTATGGCCAAATTGTGGTCGTTTTATGGATACAACATCGGGGGACAGACCTTGAATGCAACTTTCAGGGAAACTTGATCGCATCAACGAGCCATCTTTCACTATTCGGAATGACCTACAATTTTGTGTGTGCATAAACATAATGAGGATGAGCTGTTACGTACTTTAGCATCCAAGAATAATGCATCTGCTGGTGAAAAAGTGAGGGTGGTAGCGGCATGGGTGATAGAACATGTGAAGCATGAATTCTTCGGTTTCGATGCAAGAAAGAGCCTCCTCCTTCTTTCCAGATGGAACTTGTAGTCTTTCAGGTTCATCAATGGAAGGATGGTGTATTATTCCATACGTTATTGCCCATATATCTGCCGTGGGTGAGCTCACAGAAGGGTGGTAGAGGATGGCAGAGTACACGCAAAAGATAAAATCATCCAGAATTCAATTACAAGCCGGATCTGGCCTCCGAAATGTTGTCGAAGTGGACGAGTGGGATGTGGATGCATACAACTTTTTGTTGTGTTCGATTTGCCGGGTCATGGAGCTCCAACGGAGTTTGTATGGCCAAATAGTGGTCATTTTATCGATACAGCATCGGGGGACAGGCCGTGAATACAACTTTCAGGGTAACTTGATCGTATCAACAAGCCATCTTCCACTATTCAGACTGACCTACAATTTTTCGTGTGCATAAACATAATGAGGATGAGCTGTTACGTACATTATCATCAAAGAATAATGCATCTGCTTGTGAAAAAGTGAGGGTGGTTGCGGGATGGGTGATAGAACATGTGAAGTATGAATTCTTTGGTTTCGATGCAACAAAGAGCCTCCTCCTTCTGTCCAGACTGAACCTGTAGTCTTTCGGGTTCGTGAATGGAAGGATGGTGTATTGTTCCATACGTTAATGCCCATATATCTATCCGTGGGTGAGCTCACAGAAGGGTGGTAGAGGGTGGCAGAGTACACGCCAAAGATAAAATCATCCGAAATTCAATTGCAAGCCGGATCTTGCCTCCGAAATGTTGTCGAAGTGGACGAGTGGGATATGGACGCATACAACTTTTCGTTGTGATCGATTTGCCGGGTCATGGAGCTCTAACGGAGTTTGTATGGCCAAATTGTGGCCGTTTTATGGATACACCATCGGGGGACAGACCGTGAGTACAACTTTTAGGGTAACTTGATCGCATCGACGAGCCATCTTGCACCATTCAGAATGACCTATAATTTTTCGTGTGCATAAACATAATGAGGATGAGCTGTTATGTACTTTATCATCCAAGAATAATGCATCTGTTGGTGAAAAAGTGAGGGTGGTAGCGTGATGGGTTGTAGAACATGTGAAGCATGAGTTCTTCTGTTTCGATGCAACAAAGAGCCTCTTCCTTCTGTCCAGACTGAACCTGTAGTCTTCCGAGTTCGTGAATGGAAGGATGGTGTATTGTCCCATATGTTATTGCCCATGTATCTATCCGTGGGTGAGCTCACGGAAGGGTGGTTGAGTACACGCCAAAGATAAAATCATCCGAAATTCAATTTTACAAGCCGGATCTGGCCTCTGAAATGTTGTCAAAGCGGACGAGGGGTATATGGACGAATACAACTTTTTGTTGTGATCAATTTGGCAGGTCATGGAGCGCCAACGGAGTTTGTATGGCCAAATAGTGGTCGTTTTATCGATACAACATCGGGGGACAGACCGTGAATACAACTTTCAGGGTAACTTGATCGCATCGACGAGCCATCTTGCACTATTCAGAATGACCTACAATTTTTCGTGTGCATAAACATAATGAGCATCAGCTGTTACCTACATTATCATCCAAGAATAATGCATCTGCTGGTGAAAAAGTGAGGGTGGTAGCGGGATGGGTGATGGAACATGTGAAGCATGAATTCTTCTGTTTAGATGCAACAAAGAGCCTCCTCCGTCTATACAGACTGAACGTGTAGTCTTTCGGGTTCCTGAATTGAAGGATGGTGTATTGTTCCATACGTTATTACCCATATATCTGTCCATGGGTGAGCTCACGGAAGGGTGGTAGAGGGTGGCAGAGTACCCGCAAAAGATAAAATCATCCGAAACTCAATTTTACAAGCCGGATCAGGCCTCCGAAATGTTGTCGAAGTGGACGAGTGGCATATGGATGCATACAACTTTTTGTTGTAATCGATTTGCCGGGTCATGGAGCTCCAACGGAGTTTGTATGGCCAAATAGTGGCCGTTTATCGATACAGCATCGGGGGGACAGACCGTGAATACAACTTTCAGGGTAACTTGATCGCATCAACGAGCCATCTTGCACTATTCAGACTGGCCTATAATTTTTCGTGTGCATAAACATAATGAGGATGAGCTGTTACGTACTTTATCATCCAAGAATAATTCATCTGCTCGTGAAAAAGTGAGGGTGGTATGGGTGATACAACATGTGAAGCATGAATTCTTCGGTTTCGATGCAACGCCTCCTCCTTCTGTCTAGACCGAACCTGTAGTCTTTCGGGTTCGTGAATGGAAGGATGGTGTATTGTTGCATACGTTATTGCCCATATATCTGTCTGTGGGTGAGCTCACGGAAGGGTGGTAGAGGGTGGCAGAGTACACGCAAAAGATAAAATCATCCGAAGGATGCTCCGCATCATCTCCTCCCCCCCCTTGGGAGAGATCCGCCCTCGGATCAATATCTTCATCACCATGGTTGGGGGATAGAACCTTGACGTTGAAGGTGTCGCTCACGTTGTACTTGTCTCGCGGGAGGTCGATCTCATATGCATTGTCGTTGATGCGTGCTAGCACCTTGAATGGCCCATCGGCGCGAGGTAGAAGCTTTGACTTATGCTCATTGGGGAAGCGGTCTTTGCGAAGATGTAGCCACACGAGATCACCGGGGTTGAACACCATGGGGTGTTTGTTTGCGTTGAGCTTGTTGGCGAGTCGTTGTACTTGGCGTTCTATCGTGAGCCTTGTGTCTTCATGCACCTTCTTGATATATGTTGCTCTTGCACTTGCGTCCAAGTTCGCTCGCTCTTGTAGTGGTAGCGGTAGGATGTCCAATGGCGACAAAGGGTTGAAACCATAGACCACTTCGAAGGGGGACTTGCCGGTAGTAGAGTGTCTTGCTCGATTGTAGGCGTACTCGGCGATCGGTAGGCATTCTTCCCATTCCGTGAGGTTCTTCTTGATCAACACGCGAAGTAGTGTAGAGAGCGTGCGGTTGGTGACTTCCGTTTGACCGTCGGTTTGTGGGTGATAGGCCGACGTGAATAGGAGCTTGATTCCGAGCTTGCCGCATAGTGTCTTCCAAAAGTAACTAAGGAACTTGACGTCACGGTCCGAGACAATCGTCTTTGGCATTCCATGAAGTCGCAAGATTTCCCTACAAAACAAATTTGCAACATGTGAAGCATCGTCGTTCTTCTGACATGGAATAAAATGTGCCATTTTCGAGAAACGGTCAACAACTACAAAAACTGAGTCTTTTCCATTTCTTGTTCTTGGCAAACCAAGCACAAAATCCATACTAATGTCTTCCCATGGATGATATGGTATAGGAAGTGGCATATGTAAACCATGAGATTGAGCTTGTGACTTAGCTTTGCGACATGTGGAGCAACGATTGGTGAAGCGTGCGACATCGCGAAACATCTTGGGCCAAAAGTACTTGTTGGAGAGCGTGGCAAAAGTCTTGTCGCGACCGAAATGTCCCATAAGTCCACCGCCGTGAGCCTCTTGCAAAAGCAACAAACGAAGAGAAGACTTGGGAACACAAACTTTGTTAGCGCGCATAAGGTATCCATCCTTGATATAATATCGCTCCCAATAAGTGTTGGCAAGACATTTGGCATAAGGAGTTGCAAATGAATCATCATGCTCATATAAATCTTTAATGTGCTCAAAGCCAATAACATTCAATTCAAGTTGGGTAACTATCATGCACTTGCGTGAAAGAGCGTCCGCTACAACATTCTCCTTTCCCTTGATATACTTGATGATGTAAGGGAAGGACTCAATAAATTCACTCCATTTAGCATGTCGTTTGTTCAATTTTGTTTGACCTCTAAGGTACTTAAGCGTTTCATGATCGGTATGGATGACAAATTCACGAGGTCGAAGATAATGTTCCCAAACATGCAAGACTCTCACCAAAGCATACAACTCTTTATCATAGATGGGATAATTAAGTTGAGCACCGGAAAGCTTTTCACTAAAATATGCAATGGGTCGCTTTTCTTGCATTAAAACACCACCTGTGCCATTACCACTAGCGTCACAATGCACTTCAAATGTTTTCTCAAAGTTTGGTAAGGCAAGAATTGGAGCATGTGTAAGCAAATTCTTAAGCTCATGAAATGCGGTATCTTGGGAATGTCCCCAAACAAAAGGAGCGTTCTTCTTACTCAAAGCATGTAATGGTGAAGCAATAGTGCTAAAGTCCTTAACGAAGCGACGGTAAAATCCGGCTAGACCAAGGAAGCTACGCACTTGTTGCAAGTTGGTTGGTTGTGGCCAAGTTTTAATAGCATCAATTTTAGAATCATCAACTTCAACACCCTTAGAAGAGACAACAAAGCCCAAGAAAATAAGCTTATCAACACCAAAAGTGCATTTTTCCATGTTAGCATAAAGTCGCTCGTCTCTAAGAATTTGCAATACTTCTCTAAGGTGTTCGACATGATCGTCGAGAGTGGCACTAAACACAAGGATGTCATCGAAGTAAACCACAACACAAATGCCAATTAATTTGCGAAGAACATAGTGCATCACACGCATAAAAGTGCTAGGTGCTTGCGATAAACCCATAGGCATGACTAACCATTCATACAAGCCAAATTTGGTTTTGAAAGTCGTTTTCCATTCATCACCCTCTTGCATGCGAATTTGATAATAGCCACTTTTAAGGTCAATTTTAGAGAAAACTGTGGCTCCACTAAGTTCATCAAGCATGTCATCTAGGCGTGGAATGGGATGGCGATATCTAACGGTGATAGCATTTATAGGACGGCAATCGGAACACATGCGATAGGAACCATCTTTCTTAGGCACGAGAATGACCGGAACTGATAGAGGCGAGGGTGTCCCGATCTTTCAATGAGATGATAACTATCGATTTGGTGGAGACGACTTTGACGATCCGACTTCGAACGTGCACGACGTTGCGCCTTAGCAATCGCTAAACCAATCTCCAAGAGGTTATTGACCACGCCGGAGCACGATCAACCTGACCACGAAGGTCTATTCCTGCAAGCAATCGAAGAACAAGCAAGAATATGATAATGCAATCTGAATATTGCGAATATAGATGAAGTATTGATAATGGTGGGGTTCCGAAAGCGGTCTTGGTCTGGTCGTTGGACACAAACGAAGTACACGAAGTTGCAATGGCTAACTTTTAACTAAACAAAACCCAAAGGAAAAGCTACTAGATTGATCTACTTATATAGGAGCAAGGGGTGGCGGCCAAGGAGGTGGGAGGACATCCCAAGGCAGCCTAAAACTAACCCTAGGTCGTACAAGGCCTATGGGCCCAAGTGGAGGTGATGCAACACCTTTGGACTTGTAATTTGATTCGGATTCTGTGCAACGTCATATTGTTTCGTCAATATCTCCACGATACGGACGAATTAAAGGTGATTCCAATTGGTACGGAAAGCAGATAAAATCTACTTTTCAGCAAAAAAAGAATCACCCAATTCGGAGTCCGGATGAAAACGTTATTGCCGTTTTGGTACAGGTATGTCTGTGCAGTCCGAATCTGAGTCCAGCACGTGAGAGACTTGGACTCTATCTTCTCTTGGCCAAAAAGTGACGTGAGAGATTTGTTGAATAGCACCTGATTGTTTCCTTTGACATGAGAGGACCTCTTGAATAGCACCCAACCATTTCCTCTTCTTTTGTCATCACACGTGGTTCATACAAGTGTTCGTCCATCCTGCATTTAGGCATAAAATAAAAATAGGTGAAGTATTTTTGTTCCGGATAACATAAATAAATTATTGCATAACTCTTATAAGAAATCACCTTACAAATATGCATGTATGCAATATTTTTGGTCGTATCCAAGGTAGTCATGTCCTCATCATCCTCCCTTTCTTGAAAACAAAGCCGTCCTCGGCGTTGCTTAGTCTGAAATATGGCTAACAAAAGAGACAAGGTGTACATGTTGTATATGTATATGTCATCTATTTTTCTGGATCTCAGTTGTGGCACATGTGACACATTTATACAAGAGCACACTTCAAATGTCATGAAATATAAAGCCAAAATATTATCACAAGAAGTAGAAGGCATTAAAATATTGCAACTCGGTTTGCATATATAAGTGAAGTCCTTATTCATATCAAAAGATTGACAATGTTCATCATTAAACCATCCCAACATTGGTAAATAAACTTGAATTATTCCAAATTTTGATGCTACAACATGCTTAAATAAGCAAATATGCAACATGTCATTTGGCACAGAATCATCACCAAAATTGGAGGTCATATCAAAATGATTAAACAATGGCAAAATTATTTTCAAACATATTTGATCCAAATTTGATTTATTTCCTGATTCACATGGTTCTTTCTCATTAACAGTTAATTCAATAGGTGCACTCAAAATTGTTGATATTTGATCACATGGCAAAGTCAAATCATGAACATATTCCTCTAAAATAGGTGGTGTGATCAAAGTAATGGGTAGCTCATCACATGGTACATTGGAATTGACAAGGCATTCATCATACTCATGTGGAGGTGGAAGATCAGTACCTTTGTCATTACCTCTTATGATCAACTCACATGATGTAGGCACTCTCGGTGGTGACGTGTCACATGGTGAAGGTGATGTAGCCCTCACAACAATTGATGTGGTTGTCATACTATGCCTAGTAGTTGAAGGAACAACCGTATCAACTCTTGAAATGTGCACCTTGCGCTCGTTCTCCTTGTGGGCAACACGCTGTTTTATTACCTGTTCAGCTTTGCAAGCAAGACAAAACAAATGATGCATAGAATAACACTTTTCATGAATTAGTATCTCCTGAATATCACGGTTTAATCCTCCCCAAAATCTATCCATAAAATCTTCTTCACTTTCTTCTAATGAGGAATGCAACAAGGTCGTTTATAAATCGTCATAATATTTCGTTACGGTGTCACTACCTTGTTTTAAATTTTCGAACTTTTTAATCATGTCACGAGTGTAATAAGTAGGAACGAATGTGTGTCTCATGGCAAGTTTTCAATCATCCCAAGTAATATGTATATAATCAGGGTGTAAACGACAATATTCACTCCACCAAACTGAAGCATAACCAGTGAATGAATCAATCGCGACCTTAACTTTTTTATGTTCAGCAAAATTATGAGAAGCAAATATATCATTTATTTTGAACTCCCATTCAATATATAAAGCAGGTCTAAAACGGCCATTAAATGGTGGTATAGAAACATTAACCTGATCATGTGTATTGGAATGTCTTTGCACTTCTCGTGACGGTTGTGGTATTTGCTTAGGTGGTGGCACGTCTCCCACGATTGACGAAGCCCACAAACTGACAACTCTGGATCCTGTCATGATTAGTAGAAACAAGAAATAAAATCCAAGAATATTGTTCCTATGAACTACTGGGATGTGGTGGTAAGACGCTCACAGTAAAGCAAATATCAATGTCTTACAAATTCTTACCATGCAGCAGGTGGTGACCGGCAACCGATGGTGTCAATATCTCCGAAGATTGAGTAAAGCGATTACCAGGTGAATGTATGCATACACGGTGTAGAAATATATGGAGCTTGGAAGGCTTAATATATGGTAGCAAAAGATTAGCAATAATCAATTCAGAGATGCAATGTTGAATAAACGCTCAACGACGGTACTGTGCTGGTCCTAGGCTAGACCGTACTAGAGACGCGAGCCTAGAACACTAATGAAGTCACGGCGCAGGACAAATAGCAGCAACAGATGATAGGATTTAGCTCTGGACAGCAAGATATAAGTGAAGATCACAATGGCAGTAAAGACAATGATGATAAATGACCGCCAAGCAGGATATACCGAAACTCTCTCTACAATTTTCCTATGAAAGATAATATGTCAAATTTCTGATATTTTTCTCAAGAATGCTACTGACTCAAGCTTTCGTATGCAAAAAGAATCACTCGATTCCGAGTTCGTATGAGGAGTCAAATAATTCAGAAACGAACCTGAAAAATAATGACAAACGGTGTTCACGACCTTCGGAGGGCAAAAAGTCCTATTTAGAAGCCGATTTGGAGGTGACAATAATGAACTAGCTTGATGAACTATTCAGATGCGACTCGTCGATAGCTCGAATTTGAATACTCGGGGAGCCAAAACGGAGTTCGTATGAGGAAGATACGCCTGTTTTACTGAACACTGCGCAAAACAGATTTCAATCCGAATTCAGATACGAGATTGAGTCTAGATAGATCCGAAATTTGTGTTTTTTTTCTCTTCTCTCTTTTTTTTCACTGACTTTTTATTTGTCTTTTTTTTTCTCTCTCTCTCACTTTTTTTTTCTCTCTCACTTTTTTTTTCCAACAAAATCAGATAAGACGCAGATTGGATCAAGCGTAGATGTGAACGACCTCAAGTATGATAATGACAATGACCGAAACAGGCGGTGGAAATTGATGTGGGCAACAACGGAAGGGATGACGGCTGTGTGCTGGTGGTATATGGCAGCAGCGATGAAGATGGTGCGGCGGTGGCGTGACAATCTGTGGACAGAACTCGAAACTCTAAGGCACTAGATGCTAAGACCAGCAACTCGACACGACGATGCAACCGATAATTCAACTATGCAAGCACTAAAAAGAAAATTGCAAAGGCTCAGACTAGCTTGGACAAAGGATGAATAGATCTAACTTTTTTTGTATGGCTTTTTCTTGGGTAATAGGTAAGAAAAATAAATCTAATCTAGGGATAACGGGAAATTCTCACCGAGCAACCTGGCTCTGATACCACTTGATAGAGGCGAGGGTGTCCCGATCTTTCAATGAGATGATAACTATCGATTTGGTGGAGACGACTTTGACGATCCGACTTCGAACGTGCACGACGTTGCGCCTTAGCAATCGCTAAACCAATCTCCAAGAGGTTATTGACCACGCCGGAGCACGATCAACCTGACCACGAAGGTTTATTCCTGCAAGCAATCGAAGAACAAGCAAGAATATGATAATGCAATCTGAATATTGCGAATATAGATGAAGTATTGATAATGGTGGGGTTCCGAAAGCGGTCTTGGTCTGGTCGTTGGACACAAACGAAGTACACGAAGTTGCAATGGCTAACTTTTAACTAAACAAAACCCAAAGGAAAAGCTACTAGATTGATCTACTTATATAGGAGCAAGGGGTGGCGGCCAAGGAGGTGGGAGGACGTCCCAAGGCAGCCTAAAACTAACCCTAGGTCGTACAAGGCCTATGGGCCCAAGTGGAGGTGATGCAACACCTTTGGACTTGTAGTTTGATTCGGATTCTGGTGCAACGTCATATTGTTTCGTCAATATCTCCACGATACCGACGAATTTGAAGGTGATTCCAACTGGTACGGAAAGCAGATAAAATCTACTTTTCAGCAAAAAAAGAATCACCCAATTCGAAGTCCGGATGGAAACGTTATTGCCGTTTTGGTACAGGTATGTCTGTGCAGTCCGAATCTGAGTCCAGCACGTGAGAGACTTGGACTCTATCTTCTCTTGGCCAAAAAGTGACGTGAGAGAACTTGTTGAATAGCACCTGATTGTTTCCTTTGACATGAGAGGACCTCTTGAATAGCACCCAACCATTTCCTCTTCTTTTGTCATCACATGTGGTTCATACAAGTGTTCGTCCATCCTGCATTTAGGCATAAAATAAAAATAGGTGAAGTATTTTTGTTCCGGATAACATAAATAAATTATTGCATAACTCTTATAAGAAATCACCTCACAAATATGCATGTATGCAATATTTTTGGTCGTATCCAAGGTAGTCATGTCCTCATCAGGAACGGCACAAGGGCTCAAGCTTTCGCGTACATACCCATTCTCCATGAGATGTTGCACTTGCCTTTGGATCTCTTTGGTTTCTTCGGGGTTGACTCGGTATGGTGCCTTGTTCGGTAGTGGTGCGCCGGGATGAGGTCGATGCGGTGTTCGATTCCGTGTAGAGGAGGTAGTCCGGGAGGTAGCTCATCGGGAAACACATCCTTGTATTCCTGCAAGAGATGAGACAACAGGAGAGGAAGATGTTGTGAAGTATTAGTCCGCTCAGCTTCACCTTTGCATAAAAACACAAAGTGAACAACACTAGATGGGCTCTCACTCACATCCCTCAAATCTCTTTTGGTGGCTAGTAGAACTAGGTTTTTCTTGTCGCTCATCGTGGAGTCACTCAATTTTGGCTTGTGGCGCTCACTCCCTTTGTGGTGGTTCTCTCTCTCACTAGTCTCTCCACGATGGCTTGATGCTTGATTATCGGCGACGACTTGACTTGGAGACATTGGCCGAAGAACGAATTCCTTGCCCTTCATCTTGAAGCTATAGTGGTTGGTCTGTCCGTTGTGGATGACGCCGCGATCGAATTGCCAAGGTCGCCCAAGTAGGAGGTGGCATACGGACATTGGAACCACATCACACTCCAAGGTATCTTCGTAGGCGCCGATCATGAAGGATACTTGGACGGTGTGCTCTACTTGAATTTTGCCGGAGTCGCTAAGCCATTGGACCTTGTAGGGGCGAGGGTGCTTCTTCTTGACCAATTGTAGCTTGAAGCATAATTCTTCACTTGCCAAATTGTGGCAACTTCCGCCGTCGATGATGACCTTGACGGAACGTCCTTGGATACCTGCCTTGGTATGGAAGATGTGGCAACGTTGGTCTTCATCTTGATGTTGTTGAAGTGTCAAATCCTTGGAGACAACAAGAGCGGGGCTCGCATCATTGTCGCAATAGATTTGTGCATCTTCGTCTTCATTCACTTGTCGGTGCATGGCCACATGCTCGAGTGCTTCCATTTCATCTTCGCTCATTGAGTCGTAGGTGCCGTCGTCGTTGAGGATCATTGTGCGTCGAGTTGGACACTCGAAAGACTTGTGGCCTTGGCCCTTGCAAGTGAAGCACTTGATGTCACTTGTCTTGTTGGCATCCGTAGGAGGTGTCGATGACGAAGGCTTTTGCTTGGAGTTGCTTGTAGTAGTAGGAAGTCGACTCGAAGATGTCGAAAGTTGCTTGGAGCTTGACTTGTTGCCGGTACTTGTGGTAGCTCGAGTCGTGGAAGGAGTTGTCGTAGTCGTTGAAGCTTGAGTGTATGAGCCATAGGTCTTGGAAGAGTACTTGGAGTACTTTTAGTCGTCTTGCACTTGTCGCTCCGCCTTGGTCGCTTGGTGCACTAGCTCGAGGAGGTTGGAACTCATGGCCTCGTGCTCCCATTCGGGTGGACCAACGACATTCCGACAAAACCAATCTATTGCATGACACTCTCTCGGCCACTCCGACAAACACCCCTTTGGGCTATGTCATGGGTGGCCCCAATGTCAACTCGTGACATCCCGCCACCTCGTGGCTGCCACCGTCGTGGCCAAACAAAACAAAGTCGTCCCAAACGGGGACCTCGGTACCGTAAAACTCGGGCACAGAAGGTTATGACTGCCTACCGGGCCAGGGTAGCGCAAGTGCACAACCTTCCCTAGTTGGAGGCACCGGCGAGAGGCATGACAATAGACCAAATTAGGGCCTCCCCATCCAGGCAAGTGTGGTTGCACTGGTGAGCTCGATTCGGTGGCACCATGACTCGATCAACAGTTTGTTCAAGTTGAATTATCATCAGGTTTAACTTGAAATAAAATGATTCGAGCCATAGCATGCAAATGGATGCACGGGTCATGATCATATGAAACTGGGTAGCAAATGCATCATGCTATCATGAGAGTATACGACATGATCTCTACTGCACATTATAACAAGATGACATATTTATCACTGCATAGTAACAATATGACATGTAACAACTAGACTGCAACAAGTTATATATAGCAAATCATTTTAATAGTGAGGCATTTAATGATTTTAATTCAAATAAACCATTGTCATTGAAATGACATCTTGCATATGAATGTTGTGGCTTGCCTTGGTTCAGAGGAGTGTCACAATACTCCTAGTCTTCTCCAACACAACTAGGAACTTCTGAAAAGATTTTAAATGCAAAAAGAAAATGTCACATAAAGCATTTTATGGCACTGAAATTCCAAACAGCAAGGAAAATTCTGAAATTTGGCATACAGAAACTTTGGCTCAATACAAAACTAATGCAAAAAGAATCAACTCATTTGGACTTATAGAATAGAAACTAGAGCAGGTCAAAGTTAGGGTCAAAATCTAGATTTAAATGAATTTAACTGAATTTCCAGAAAAGGCCACGTCGAAGGCGTATTCTCAGAATACGAGAATACGCCTCCACTTATACCGCTTCGGGCGAGAGGGAGAGGCTGACAGTGGGGGTCCGCTGTCAGGGTTAAAAGGGAGAGAGAGAGGGAAACAGGGGAGGCAGCGCTGTCGCCGATGATTCTCCGGCGAGGAGACCATGGCGACCGCCGGAGAGGAGGGGGATGGATCTAGCGCATCAAGACAAGCACGGGAGTACCCGAAGTGACGGTGGGGGTGGACGGATGGGGTCGGAACGTTCCTCTCCAGAGACGGCGGCGGCGGAGCTCGTCGGCTACGGCGATTCCGGCGATGATCCGATGAACCAACGGTACCGGCGTGCTTAGGAGACCACCACGAACTCGAAGGTGGCAGAGGGCGGAGTTGGGGACGACTGGAATGAGTGAACGATCGAGGTGGATCTGCAGCAAACTCCAGCGATGACCGGTGGCAGGAGGCCTTCCCGGCCTTGCCGCACTTGCTGGGGAGCGATTTGTGGCCAGTGAAGGTGAGAGCGATGGCTAGAGGGGCTCAGGGGTGGCTCTATTTATAGATGGAGGGGTGGCCGTGCACTGGACTCCGCCGGCGATGAGCTGCAGAAGAAATGAGAGAGGGAGGAGCTCGGGCGCGACGCGTTGACGAAGGAGCGGAGCACAGCGACACAGTGCATGCACGCGGACACAGTGCGGTGCACTACGTAGGGCAGGCGGCGCACGCGCGCGCACTGTTCCGCCCGCTAGTGCTTCGGCTGCTTTCGGCGAGCTGCTTGCTGGCGTCGGGGAGGAACAGGGCAAGGCTAGGTGGCGTGCTGGAGGCTGCAGGGAGGCTGGGACAGGCTGCGGTGACGAGAGGAGGCGAAACGGGCGGTGGCAAAGGGGCCCGGTGCACAGAGCGCTGCGAGTGCGCGCTGAACACCTCACGCCTGCGTGGTCACCGCGTGCTCTAGCACACGCGGTGCTTCAGTCGATGCCAGATCGTGTCAAATGTGAAGTCCCTTCAACGCGGTGCCTAGATATGTGCTTGGTTTGCCACCTAGCTCACTGGATGGGACTAGAGCTTGCTGCAAAGTTTCTGGACAGAAACTTGGGACAAATGCTGGGGACAAACGGCTAGGAATTAAAGGCTGAAATTTGGGGGTTAAGCATCTCCTAGGAAGGTAGTCATGTGGTAAAAATTTCAGCTCCAACAGATCAAGGAAAAATATACTTGCTTCACAAAGTGCCACTTCTGACCAGAAGCAAAAATATTTTCCTTAGCTGAAAATTTCCAAATGGCTATGGGATATTTTTGCATGGAGAGGTGAGGCATGATCCAAATAATATTTGGGAATTTTCTGAGAATTTTCTGAGCAATAAAAATGAGGGTTGCTTCATAGCTTACTGAGAAAACAAGCATTGTCAGGAACAAAATGAATATAATGCCATTAAAGAAAATTATCCAATGGCATTATGGTGAGAAGGATGAGGTCTAGGGAGGGTTTAAGGATGATAGAACCCACTTGGGAGAAAATAAAAAATACTTCCCAAGTGGTAAGTCCAAAAGAATTGACTGAAAAACCCAAATGCAAATTCAAATATTCAATAAATCCTAATAAAATAAAAAGGGCAAAAACCAGGGTGTTACAGTATGTTTCCTAAGAATTATAATAAGGGTCTCTCTGTAACCCGGTAAAGTGGATGATGTGGCCAAAACACCTAGCCGGAAGACCTATTATTGTAGTATCTTGCTTCAGCAATTTGGCCATTCTTCCATGAGGATTTCATACGACTTGTTCTGGAAGTTGTTTCTTATGGATTCTTTGTGCTCTTGAAGTCCGACCTTTACTTGATGTTCTAGGTACCAAACTACCTATAATTGGTTATGCTAGTACATCAAGGAGAACATTAGAAGCGGAGTGCTAAATGTCTCTCGGTCGATCATCCACATTTTGTTTCCTTGGCATCGCTAAGGTGAAATCTGAAAAAGTGTTGTCCTCCTTTGCATCTGCATTCTCCATCTTTATTCATCGTGGTAGTATGAAGAGTTACCAAGATCTTTGGCATAGATGTTGGTAAAACCCTAATGAATATGGAGCTGCTCAAGTTCTTGAAAGCATGTTCAGACACTAGGTTATATCCTCGGTGTCAACTGGAATGTGCCTTCTGCTTGCCGATTGTTCTATAACCATAGTTTCCATTCCAATCTGAGTATGCCATTTCTTTTGAACTCCTTCAACGATCATTTGAGAATTTGCCTCAGTCTGGTATAAAGAGTTTCAATGATCTCCATATCAAATGTAATTCTTTTTGCTTGACTTAGGAAATAAATCTACGAGTCACCTCTCCTCAGGTGCCTTATTATGGTATAAAGGGCAATTAACTCCTTGTTACTTTGAAACCCATCCACCATCTTCGTTAAATGTGGAATTGTTGCCTACCAAACTGAACCTTCATCATCTAATCCTTTCCATTGCTCCAGATGTGTGTTTTGTGTCTCAGCTCGAGAGATGTTTCAACATCTCATTCCGTGAGTTGATCGTGAGTTGCTCGATCTTCGAGAAGATCGATTCTTTTAGAGTTTCCCTTTCTTCTCGTTATCGTGTTGGATGTACTTCTCAGAGCAAGACGTCGAGACCAAGATAATGAAATGAATCAACGTTCTTACGAAGTGCAATCTGGATCATGATGTTTGTGCCAGCTTAGTGTCCCCTCTTCCCTCTTACCTCACGTCTTGAATCTCGGGACGAGATTCTTGTTTAGTGTGGGTGAGTTGTCACATCCCTAGAATAATTGCTTGTAAATAGCTGCATTAGCATCCATGCATCATGTTCAAATTTCAATTAAAGTTGAAATGGGGATGTTCAAACCCTAGCACCAAATGGAATTCAACTAGGGTCAAAATAAAATATTTTCAATGAACCCAAAATGCCCTTCAGAAAAGTTCATGATTTTTGACTAAGGTGAAAACCTCTGTCAAAAATGATGCACACATTTCTAGGACATTTCTTGATTTTTGAATTAACACATATTGTCTTTGAATTGGGGCATTTAAAATGCTATAATTATTTCAAATGCCCCAATAACTCTGAAAACACTTGTGGGCCTTTGAAATAATTCAAATAATGTCCACAATTTATTTCAGGAGTTTTAAAAATGGTTTAGTATTTTTTCTAAATCAAAACAGAGATGCAAAAATAGAAAAAAGAAACAAAATAGAAAATGTAGAGAGAGAGAGAGAAAGTACCTGCGCCACTTACCTGCGCAACCCAGCAGCCAGGCCCAGCCCACCTCCTCCTCCTGTCGTCTTCCTCCTCTGGACAGAAGGACAGGGGCGCGTGGTCGCCACGCGCGCGCACGCGCTCGGCCACCTCCTGCCTGCCTGCTGCCCCCCTCCCCCCCCGACGTCGCTATGGACGCCACACAACCCCCTCTCACTCTCCCCCATGCTCATCCCCTCCTCTGGCTCCCTCTCTCTCACCCACCATGCGTAGCTCGTCGCTGCCGCTCGCTGTTGCCGCGGCCACAGCCAGCCCCTCACCTCTCCTTCGTGTCTGCAAGCTCCGCCGCGTGGTCCTCTTCGTCTCCACCGAGCCGAGCATCTCCGGGAGCCCTGATTCGTCCTCACCGTCCTCATCTTCAACCTCGGGCGTCCGAGATCGCTGCCGCTGCTTCGCCGTCTCCAGACCACCCCCGAGCCCACTAAGTTGCTCTGCTAACCCCCTATGAGCCCCGCCGTCGTTTCCCTCTCTCCCCTCTGTTGATTTTGACCCCTAACCGCGCTAGCCACAAAGCCCGAGAGATCGCTGCCGCCGGCCAGGTCACCGCCGTGCCCACAGCTGCCGACGCTTGCGTCCGAGCACTGGAACGTGCTCAGAATCTCCCCAGGAGCCGAACACACACACCAGCTCTTCACTCTGTGCTCTATAGCGAGTAACCGTACACGCTCGTAGCTCCGGCCGCCGCCGTCGTTGTTGCTATCGCTGCAGGCCTCCCCTCACCTAGCCGCTTGTTCCGTTGGATGCGGCGCACGTCCAGCAGACCGTAGGGCAAATCCGTGAGTCAAATGATCGCCTGTAGCGAAAACCCGATGCCCTCCGCCGTGATTTTGGTCACCGGCGGCCAAACTCCGGCGAAGCTGACGTGGCAACGTCATTAGTGGCTAATGACGCCACTAATTAAACCCTGACCCACTGACATGTGGACCCCGTTCTCTAATTAACCAACTAACTAATCCGGTTTAGCTTAATTGACCCTCTGTTTACCAGTGTGTCTATGACATGGGGGCCCCACACGTCGAGTTTGACTCTGGCCGACCCAGTTTACCTGCTGACGTCACAGTGAGGCAATGCTGACACAGTAACTCATTTCTCGAATTTGAATAAATCCTAGATGATTTATTTAATTCAAAAATTGTTTAAAACTTCTAAAAATCATAGAAATTCAACCGTAACTCCAAATGGAATAATTTATATATGAAAAAATATAAGAAAAATATGAAGAATCTGTTTATGTGCATGTTTGAACAATTTAACTCCACTGTTTAGGGCCAATCATGTTTGGGACTATTTTGATAATCAGTTTTCGAGTTGGAATTTGATATGTATTTGAATTCCACTTTAGTTAAAATGACTAACTATTGCATTAGGACAATTTAGCACCTTAACATGACATGTCATTCATTTGGATGTGCATTGCATTGAATGTGTCTGTTTTTCCTATTTGCCGGTGTTTGTTCCTTCTCGGTAGAAGTCGATTCCGATGTTGAGATCGTTGTCACTGATGAAGACACAATGCTAACTTCAGAAGTGCCAGGCAAGCAAACCCCCTTGGTCATTTCGATACAATACCACTCTCTCGCTCTTGCTCTCTTTTACTTCATTAGGCGACAACGATTCAACTGTTACATGTTGCGGTAGTTGAACCCATTCCTCTGCATGACCTGTCTTTGCCACAGTAAATAATAAAACCTACTAGCATGCGTAGGAATTGCTTGATCCATGATGTGACTACTCATCCATGCTTGTTTGCCATGCTTGCTATTGCTTAGAGTTGTGCCAGGTCTGATTCATCTGGGATGAGTTGGAATGGTTGTGATCATATTCTGATGTTGAGAGCTAAGTGTGTGAACACGATTTGATAAAGGTAGCGATGAGAGGCCATGTAGGAGTACATGGTGGGTTGTCTCATTGAGACCGTTCTTAGGAACTGAGTTCTGTGTATGTTATCCAAGACTAGCTACTACCACACATTGGGTTCCGGTAACTCGACCCCTCTCGGATTATTAATCACCTTGATCTTTGTCCAGGAGTCGCAACTAATTTCTGGTGTTTGTAGGTAGTGCTATTTGTCTACCAAGTGGCACCCGGCACAGGTGGGCTTGGGACAGACTAGGCATAGTGGCTCGGTGTACCAAGTGGCACCCGGATGGTGGACTTGGAAACCCTGCACACATCGTTTGGGGCCATGATGGAAACTTCGGTCGGACTTCCCTTGCGGGTTCAGCCTCAGATAGGCGATAAACCTGGACTAGAGTCTTGCGTGGTTAGTCAGGTTGTGGCCGACACCCTCGCCAGGCTTCCACTTGAATGTTGTCGAGATACATGACGTGTATATGGTGGTAAGTGGTGAGAGCGTGTGTGAAGAAGTACACCCCTGCAGGGTTATCAAACTATTCGAATAGCCGCGTCCTCGGATATTGACTACTTGGAGACTTATATGGTTCATAGATAACTTGAAGTGGATACCCTAAAATGCGCAAGATAAGTGTGAGTGCTATGGATGGCCTTCTCATAGGGATACGGGAGAGGATCCATAGTGGTGTATTGTTGTGGTGACTATGTGGACTCGTGTGCGTTCTCTCACCCCAAAAGATAACACTCGTAGTCGTAGTACAGGATAGCCACAGAGTCAAAGCTAGCTTGCTGCAGTTAAACTCCACCACCCCCTTTATTGATACTGATGCATATGTAGTTAGTTCTGATGCAAGTCTTGTTGAGTACATTTGTACTCACGTTTGCTTAATTTACGTTTTTGCAGAGGAGACTTCAGTCTCATTAGTAGTTCCACGTGGGCTTCGATGAGTAGCTTGGGAATCCCAGACAGAGGTCTGGTTCCGATGGAGGGTCTTGTAGATAGTCAGGCTTCCCAACCTTTTTCTTTTGTAGTTGTCTGTACTCAGACATGTTATGCTTCCGTTGCTTGTATGTTAGGTCATGAGACCCATGATTGTAATATCATGCAATGTATGGCTCCTCGAAGCCTTTTAAATAAATACTTTGAGTCGTAGAGTTATGTTGTGATGCCATGTTGTATCTACACATATCGTGCATATTGTGTGTATGTTTGAAATGCATTGGTATGTGTGGGATTCGACACCTAGTTATCTGCCTTTGGTAGCCTTTCCTACAGGGAAATGCCTCCTAGTGCTTCCACTGAGCCCTGGCAGTTCGCTATTGCTCCGGAACACATGAAATGACCCGCATGTATCCTTCTTTGCTCCTGTGTCTGTCCCTACGGGGAAATGTCACGCAGTGTTTTACTGGAGTCCTTGTAGCTTGCTACGACTGGGTTGCACACGCTGATGATCGACACGTGCACTGCTGGGTTACGTATGCATGTCCCTGTACATTTGTGCCACCTTGGTTTATGACTAGTCAGGTCGACCCGGGTTCTCTGTCATATGGATGCTAGCATCACAATCATATACATGAGCCAAAAGACGCAAACGGTCCCGGCCAAGGTAAAGGCGGCAGCCGTGGGTTACCGTGCGTGAGGCCGCAAAGTGATATGATGTGTCTTATGCTAGATCGGTACCCCGATCCTAAGTCACATCAATCTAGCATAAGACACATCATATCACTTTGCGGCCTCATGCACGGTAACCCACGGCTGCCGCCTTTACCTTGGCCAGGACCGTTTGCGTCTTTTGGCTCACGTATATGATTGTGATGCTAGCATCGATATGACAGAGAATCCGGGTTGACATGACTAGTCATAAACCAAGGCGGCACAAACGTACAGGGACAGACATAGGTAACCCAGCAATACACATGTCGGTCATCAGCGAGTGTAACCGGGCTGTAGCAAGCTATCAGGACTCCAGTGACACCGCGTGACATTTCCCCTTAGGGACAGACACAGGAGCAAAGAAGGATACATGGTCAATCCATGTGTTCCAGAGCAGTAGCGAACTACCAGGGCTCAGTGGAAGCACTAGGAGGCATTTCCCTATAGGAAAGGCTACCAAAGGCAGATAACTAGGTGTCGATTCCCACACATACCAATGCATTTCAAACATACACACAATACGCACGATATGTGTAGATACAACATGGCATCACAACATAACTTTATGACTCAAAGTATTTAGTTAAGAGGCTCCGAAGAGCCATACATAGCACGATATTACAAACATGAGTCTCATGACCCAACATACAAGTCATACACGCAACGGAAGCATAAACATGTCTGAGTACAGACAACTACAAAAGAAAAAGGATGAGAAGCCTGACTATCTACAGGACCCTCCATAGGAACCAGACCTCTGTCTGGGATTCCCAAGCTACTCGGTCAACATCGAACTCGTCATTGAAAACACTAGTGAGACTAACGTATCCTCTAAAAAAACATAAATTAAGCAACCGTGAGTACAAAGGTACTCAGCAAGACTTACATCAGAACTATCTACATATGCATCGGTATCAGCAAAGGGGGTTGTTGAGTTTAACTGCAGCAAGCCAGCTTTGACTCAGTGGCTACTCTGTACTATGACAACCTGTATTTTCTTTGAGGTGAGAGGGCGCACACGAGTCCACATAGTCACCACATCAATACACCACTATGGATCCTCTCCCGTCTCCCTACGACAAGGCCATCCATAGCACTCACACTTACGCATTTTAGAGTCTCCATTTCAAGTTGTCTATGAACCATATAATCTCCAAGTAGTCCATATCCGAGGACGCGGCTATTCGAATAGATCAATAACCCTGCAGGGGTGTACTTATTCACACACGCTCTAACCACTTACCACCATATACACGTCATGTATCTCGGCAACCTTCAAGCGGAAGCCTGGCGAGGGTGTCGGCCACAACCTGACTAACCACGCAAGACACTAGTGCAGGTTTATCGCCTATTTGAGGTTGTATCCGCAAGGGAAGTCTGACCGAAGTTTCTATCACGGCCTCAAATGATGTGAGCAGGGTTCCCAAGTCCACCTCGACGGATGGTACTGCGCTTGGTACACCGTGCCACATGCCTAGCCATCCCAAGTCCACCCCGTCAGGTGGTACTGCACTTGGTATGGCCAATAGCACATCCTACAAACACCAGAAACTAGTTGCAACTCCAGGACAGAGATCAGGGCGATTAATAAGTCGAGAGGGTCAATTAAGTATCCCAATGTGTGGTAGTAACTGTTCTTGGATAACATACACAGAACTCGGTTCTTAAGGACGGTCACAATGAGACAACCCACCATGTACTCCTACATGGCCTCTCATCACTACCTTTACCAAATCGTGTTCACACACTTAGCTCTCACACAGCAGGACATGAACACAACCATTCCAATTCATCGCCCAGATGGATCAGACCTGACACGACTCTAAGCATAGCAAGCATGACAAGCAAGCCTCGATGAGTAGTCACAACATGGCTCAAGCAATTCCTACTCATGCTAAGAGGTTTTAACTATTTACTGTGGCAAAGACAGGTCATGCAAAGGAATGGGTTCAACTACCGTAACAGGTAACAGTTGAATCGTTGTTGTCCTAATGCAGTAAAAGAGAGCAGGAGCCAAAGAGTGGGATTGTATCGGAATGCTCAAGGGGGGTTTGCTTGCCTGGCACTTCTAAAGATAGTAATGCTCTTCATCGGTGTCAACGATCACAACGTCGGAACCGTCTTCTACCGCGAGGGAACAAACACCAGCAAACAAAGGAACAACATTCAATTCATGGCAATGATGCACATCCATATGCATGGTATGTGATATTAAGGTACTGAATTCACCTAATGCAATAGTAAGCCAAGTAAACTGAAGTGGAATTCAAACCTATATCAAATTCTAACTCCAAATCTATTTATCAAATTTTCCCTAATCATGATTTACCCTAAACAGTGATGTTAAGTTGTTCAAACATGCATGAGCATGGCATCAACATATTCCTTGCATTTTTCTGATCATTTTTCATATATAAATTATTTCATTCTGAGCTACGGTTGATTTACTATGATTTTTCAAAGTTTTGACTATTTTCTGAATTTAATAAATCATTTCTGATTTATTTAAAATCCAGAAAATGTTTATGACGTCATCAATGCATCATGCTTACATAATCTAGTCAACAGGGGTGGTCCAGGTCAAACCTGACCAGTGGGGCCCCACATAAAGTGTCGGTGGGGCTGAGCCCCACATGTCAGTTACTCTGTGGGTTAACTAAAGTTTAATTAGCAAGTAAACTAAAATCAGCAGGGCCCGGGGCCCACCTGCCAGTGACGCAGGGGTGGGGTTAGGTTAGTGTTAACCGGCGTTTAGCCGGGATTTAGGCCGCCGGCGAGGCCAGACACGGTGGAGGTCGTCGGGAATTGTCCTCTGGCGACCATTTGGACGGCAAACAGCATCTATGCAAAGCCCAGGCTCGCGCGCATCTATTGGTGCAGACGACATCGTCGGAGATGGCCGGAGTCCACGGCAGCGACTATAGTAGCGGTGGCCGGAGTTCGGGCAGGCTCGGGTTCGGCGCTAGAGAGCACAAGAGGAGGAGCTGCGGGTGGCTACGGGGTCTTGAGGACGTGTTGCGCATGGTGGTTTGCCCAGATAGAAGCTCCAGTGGCCATAGCCACGGCGGCGACATGGCCGGAGTTCGGGAGCTCTCGGCTCCGATGGCTGACGCGGCTAGGGGGCACTATCGAGTTAGGGGAGAGAGGCAGGGGCTCATGGCGAGGACGATGATCATCTCCGCGGGCTCGGGGAAGGGCTGGAGGGGTCAGTGCGGCGATGGCGATCTCGGTGACCGAAGCTCGAAGATGGGGTCGGGGAGGATGCTACAGAGCTCGTCCGGTCGCGTGGCTCGGCTGGGTCGATGAGGAGGACGACGGCGGAGCTTCCAGACACGGAGAGGGAGCACGGGGACAGCGGCAGCTACGGCTATGGCGGCGGAGAGCTGGCGTTGGCTTCGGCCGTGGCGTCGGGGAGGCGAGGGAGAGAGCAGGGGACGAGTAAGGAGGTCGGGGCGATCGGGACGACACCAAGGGGGTGATTTGCGGCGTCGCGCTGTCCTGGGGGCACAGGCAGGCAGCCTGGTGGCGTGGCGCCCGCGCGCGCGCCGTGCGCTGTTCTGCCTCTGCCTACTGGCAGAGGTAGGAGACGACTAGTAGGAGGCCAGCTGGGCTGGGCCAACCAGCTGGGCTGCCAGGTAAGTGGCCCGGTAAGGTTTCCTCTCTCTCTCTTTTTATTCTTTCTGTTTTTCTATTTTTGCTATTATGTTTTGATTTAATTCAAAGACCAAACCATTTTTATAAATTCTGAAACTTTCTGTGGGACTCTCTGAATTAATCTAGTGGCCCTCACCAAGTTTCAAAATTATTGGAGCTATAAAAATATATATATCATTTATTTGGTCCAACTCAAATACAATATGGATTAATTCAAAACCCATATATGTCCTGGAAAAATGTGCACCATTTATGGTTAGGGTTTACACCTTTTTCCCTAAATCATGAACATTTTTGAAGGGCATTTTGGGTTCATTGAAAATATTTTTATTTGAACCTATTGATTTAATTTGGTGCTAGGGTTTGGACATCCCCATTTCAAATTTCATTTGAATTTGAACATGATGCATGAATGATTTAATGCAACTAATTACAATCAATTTCTAGGGCTGTGACAACTCACCCCCACTAAACAAGAATCTCGTCCTGAGATTCAAGACGTAGGGTAAGAGGAAGGGGAACACGGGACTGACATAGTCTTCATGATCCAACTGCCCTTCTCGAAGACGTTGGTTCATTGCATCATCTTGGTCCCGGCGTCTTGCTTTGGGAACTCCATCCAACATAATGACGAGAAGAAGAAACTCTATAGGAATCGATCTTCTCGAAGATCGAGCAGCTCACGATCAACTCATGGAGTGAGATGTAGAAACATCTCTTGAGCTGAGACTCAAAACAGATTTGAGGAGCGGGGAAAGGAAGTAGATGATGAGGTTCAATTTGGTAGGCACCAATTCCATGCTTAAGAAGATGGTGAAGGGGTGTCAATCTAGCGAGGAGTTAATTGCCCTTAATACCATATCAAGGCACCTTAGGAGAGGTGACTCGCAGAATTATTTCCTAAGTCAGGCAAAGAATTACTTTTGATACATGGATCATTGAAACTCTTTGTACCGAACTAAGGTAAGTTTACAAGTGAATGTTGGAAAGAATTCGAAGGAATGACATACTCAGATTGGACTAGAAACTATGGTTATACAAACAATTTGGCAAACAGAAGGCACATTCCAATTGATACCGAGGATATAACCTAGTGTCTGAGCGTGCTTTCAAGAACTTGAGCATTTCCATATTCATATGGCTTATCAAAATCTATGCCAAGGATTTTGATACAACTTCATACTACCATGATGAATAACAATGGGGGATGCAGACGCAAAGGAAGACAAACACTTCCTCGGATTTCACCTTAGCAAGGCCATGGAAACAACATCTGGATGATCGACCGAGAGACATTTAGCACTTCGCTTCTAATGTTATCCTTGATGTACTAGATACCACGATCATGCTTAAAAGCATCATTGATAAGGTCATCAAGTAAAGGTCAGACTTCGGGAACACAAAGGATCCATAAGGAACAACTTCTAGAATAAGTCGCACGGAAATCCTCATTGAGAAGATGGTCAAATTGCTCAATCAAGAATAATAGATCTTCCGTCTAGGTGTGTCGGCCAAAACATCAACCTTGCCGGAACCTACATCATAGATCTTGGGAAAATTCCAACCATCATATCTGCGTGAGATTCAAATCTGGTTGGTGACAGGATGCTTCAGACTCAGCATGTCTGGAAAGAAGGTTTGCAACACAAATTGATGAGATGATGTTGCGAGATTCTTAGAAAATAAACTATGGAAGCAAGCTCCAAAACATGATCTGGATTGCAAGATACACGTGAGCACACTGTCCAAGTCACATCGATCTAGCATAAGACACATCATATCACTTTGCGGCCTCAAGCATGGTAACCCACGGCTGCCGCCTTTACCTTGGCCGGGACCGTTTGCGTGTTTCGGCTCACGTATATGATTGTGATGCTAGGATATATGACAGAGAACCCGGGTCGACATGACTAGTCATAAACCACGGTGGCACAAACTTACAGGGACAGGCATACATAACCCAGCAATGCACGTGTCGGTCATCAACGTGTGCAACCAAGTCGTAGCAAGCTACAAGGACTCCAGTAAAACACCGCGTGACATTTCCCCGTAGGGATAGACACAGGAGCAAAGAAGGATACATGCCGGTGAATCCATGTGTTCCGGAGTAGTAGCGAACTACCAGGGCTCAGTGGAAGCACTAGGAGGAATTTCCCTGTAGGAAAGGCTACCAAAGGCAGATAACTAGGTGTCGAATCCCACACATACCAATGCATTTCAAGCATACACACAATATGCACGATATGTGTAGATACAACATGGCATCACAAGATAACTCTACGACTCAAAGTATTTATTTAAGAGGCTCCGAGGAGCCATAAATAACATGATATTACAAACATGGGTCTCATGACCCAACATACAAAGTCATACAAGCAACGGAAGCATAAACCTGTCTGAGTATAGACAGCTGAAAAGAAAGAAGGCTAGGTAGCATGTCTATCTACAAGACCCTCCATAGGAACCAGACCTCTGTCTGGGATTCCCAAGCTACTCATCGAAGACCACGTGGAACAAATAGTGAGACTGAAGTCTCCTCTGCAAAAACATAAATTAAGCAACCGAGAGTACAAAGGTACTCAGCTAGACTTACATCAGAACTAACTACATATGCATTGGTATCAACAAAGGGGTTGTTGAGTTTAACTGCAGCAAGCCAGCTTTGACTCCATGGCTATCCTGTACTACGACTACCAATAATTTCTTTGGGGTGAGAAAGCGCACACGAGTCCACATATTCACCATATCAATACACCACTATGGATCCTCTCCCGTCTCCCTACGAGAAGGCCATCCATAGCACTCACACTTGCGCTTTTTAGGGTATCCACTTCAAGTTATCTATGAACCATATAAGTCTCCAAGTAGTCCATATCCGCGGACGCGGCTATTCGAATAGATCATATTACCCTGCAGGGGTGTACTTCTTCACACACGCTCTCACCACTTACCACCATATAGACGTCATGTATCTTGGCAACCTTCAAGCGGAAGCCTGGCGAGGGTGTCAGCCACAACCTGACTAACCATGCAAGACTCGAGTCCAGGTTTATCGCCTATCAAAGGCTGAACCCGAAAGGGAAGTCCGGCCGAAGTTTCCATTACGTCCCCAAACGATGTGCACTGGGTTCCCAAGTCCACCTCGACGGATGGTACTGCGCTTGGTACACCGTGCCACTGTGCTTAGTCTGTCCCAAGACCACCTGTACCGGGTGCCACTTGGTAGACAAATAGCACTACCTACAAACACCAGAAACTAGTTGCAACTCCTGGATAGAGATCAGGGCGATTAATAAGTCGAGAGGGTCAATTAAGTATCCCAATGTGTGGTAGTAGCTAGTCTTGGATAACATACACAGAACTCAGTTCTTAAGGACGGTCTCAATGAGACAACCCACCATGTACTCCTACATGGCCTCTCATCGCTACCTTTACCAAATCGTGTTCACACACTTAGCTCTCAACATCAGAACATGATCACAACATTCCAATTCATTCTCGTATGAATCAGACCTGACACAACTCTAAGCAATAGCAGGCATAACAAGCAAGCATGGATGAGTAGTCACAAAATGGCTCAAACAGTTCCTACTCATGCTAAGAGGTTTCAACTATTTACTATGGCAAAGACAGGCCATGCAGAGGAATGGGTTCAACTACCACAACATGTAACAATTGAGTCGTTATTGTCCTAGTGTAGTAAAAGAGAGCAAGAGCGAGAGAGTGGGATTGTATCGGAATGCTCAAGGGGGTTTGCTTGCCTGGCACTTCTGAAGATAGTATAGCTCTTCATCGGTGTCAACGATCACAACGTCGGAATCGTCTTCTACCGAGAAGGAACAAACACCGACAAACAAAGAGGGAACACAATCAATGCAAGGCAACAATATGATGCATGATCATGACATGGCAATATGCTCTGATTTGGGCTATTGCAGCTAGCAACAATTTAAATGAAGTTGGTTTGCACGAGAGGTTCAAATTCAAACTCCATATGTGGTTAATCGAATGACTTTTATTTGATTTGTCCTAAACAGTAGCCAAAAGTTGTTCTAACATGCATGAAAGTGCTACCAACAGATTCTTCATATTTTTCTGATAATTTTTCATATATAAATTATTTCATTCTGAGCTATGGTTTATTTTCTGTGAATTTTTGTAGTTTTGATCATTTTCTGGAATTTATTAAATCATTTCTGATTTATTAATAACCAGAATAGCATTTATGACATCAGCACTGCATCATGCACGCGTCAGCTGCTCAACTGAGCTGACCAGGGTCAAACCTGACCAGTGGGTCCCACTGGTCGGTGACACACTGCTAGTTAGTGTCGCAGACAGGTGGGTCCGGTCAACGCTGACTAGGCCAAGGTCAAACTGACACGTGGGCCCTCTGTGGTTAGTTCAATTTTAATAGGAGGTTAACCCTGTGGTTAATTAAGAGGTGGGACCCGACTGTCATTGACCCTAGGGGGTTAATTAGCAGGGCTGTTATCGACTAATGACGTCCCACGTCAGCGTCACCGGAGCTTAACGCCGGCGACCTTATTTCGTGGTGGAGGCACACCAGAGCGGCTCGGGTTTCGCCTACAAGCCGCGGTTTGAGCCGCGGTTGGTTTCTACGGCGAGCTGACGCTCGCGCGCATCTGATGGAGCAAGCAGGGGGAGCAGCGATGGTGTATGGTGACGGCAGCAGCGAGCTAGGCGGTGGCCGGAGCTACTGCTTGGGTGTGCGCGCAGTTGCAGCTTGCAACCAAGCAAGTGGAGTGGCGCAGCAGCACTTACAACGCTGCAGGAGCATGCTAGTGCCAAGGGGTAAGCCGAGGGGCTCGAGGGCACTGGGTTCGTCGGCCATGGCGGCCGGCAGCGCGGGTGCTCACGGGGCGATGGCTAGCGGACGAATTAGAGCACAGGGGCAGGGGAAAACGCGTAGGAACTCACATCGGTGACGAGGAGCATCTTGGGGTGGCCGGGGATGATCTAGGGACGGCAAATCCGTCGATGGCGTCCGGCGGCAGTGCTCGAAGAAGATGAGTCAATGGCGACGGTTCAGGGCTCCCGGGCTTGCGTGCGTCGTCGTGGAGATGATTAGGAGCTTGGCGAAGCTGCTGGACATGGCGGCTCGACGAATGGACTACGGTGGCTGCGCTAGCGCCGAACGACGGCGAGCGGCGGCCCTCGGTCTCGCTTGGGAACGAGAGGAAGAGGAGGAGAGAAGGTCCAGGGAGAGAGAAGAAAGGTGCAGGGTGTCAAGGGCGGTCCAGAGCGAAGGGATCAGGACGGGGAGGCCAAGCAGGAGGTGGCGCGGCTTGGCCGTGCGCTCTCCACGCAGCTGCTTCTCCTCCTGGCAGGAGGAAGAAGACATCGCTGCCCTTGGTGGGCTGGGCCTCTCCGGTGGACTGCACAGGTGAGGTTAGGTAATGTGATACAAGTTAGTTTAGTTGCTAATTAAACTTTAGTTAACCACTGAGTAACTGACATGTGGGGCCGAGCCCCACTAAAAGTTTAGGTAGGGTTAACCCAACTCTAATTAACTCTGTTAATTAGCCGAGTCACTGACCAGTGGGCCCCACTGGTCAGGTTTGACCTGGACCGGCCCTGTTGACTAGATTATGTAAACATGATGCATTGATGACGTCATAAACGTTTTCTGGATTTTAAATAAAGCAGAAATGATTTATTAAATTCAGAAAATAGTCAAAACTTTGAAAAATCATAGTAAATCAACCGTAGCTCAAAATGAAATAATTTATATCTGAAAAATGATCAAAAAAATGCAAGGAATCTGTTGATGCAATGTTCATGCATGTTTGAACAACTTAACATCACTATTTAGGGTAAATCATGATTAGGGCAAATTTGATAAATAGATTTGGAGTTGGAATTTGATATAGGTTTGAATTCCACTTCAATTAACTTGGCTTACTGTTGCATTAGGTGAATTCAGTACCTTAATATGACATACCATGCATATGGATGTGCATAATTGCCATGAATTGAATGTTGTTCCTTTGTTTGCTGGTGTTTGTTCCCTCTCAGAAGAAGACGGTTCCGACGTTGTGATCGTTGACACCGATGAAGAGCATTACTATCTTTAGAAGTGCCAGGCAAGCAAACCTACCCTTGAGCATTCCGATACAATCCCACTCTCTCGCTCCTGCTCTCTTTTACTGCATTAGGACAACAATGATTCAACTGTTACCTGTTACGGTAGTTGAACCCATTCCTTTGCATGACTTCTCTTTGCCACAGTAAATAGTTAAAACCTCTTAGCATGAGTAGGAATTGCATGAGCCATGTTGTGACTACTCATCCATGCTTGCTATGCTTAGAGTCGTGTGAGGTCTGATCCATCTGAATGATGAATTGGAATGGTTGTGTTCATGTCCTGCTGTGTGAGAGCTAAGTGTGTGAACACTATTTGGTAAAGGTAGCGATGAGAGGCCATGTAGGAGTACATGGTGGGTTGTCTCATTGAGACCGTCCTTAAGAACTGAGTTCTGTACATGTTATCCAAGAACAACTACTACCACATATTGGGCCCGAAACCCATGGACCCTCTCGACTTATTAATCGCCATGATCTCTGTCCGGGAGTTGCAACTAGTTTCTGGTGTTTGTAGGATATGCTATTGGCCATACCAAGCGCAGTACAACCTGACGGGGTGGACTTGGGACGGCTAGGCATGTGGCACGGTGTACCAAGCGTAGTACCATCCGTCGAGGTGGACTTGGGAACCCTACTCACATCGTTTGGGGCCGTGATGGAAACTTCGGCAGGACTTCCCTTGCGGGTTCAGCCTCAGATAGGCGATAAACCTGGACTAGAATCTTGCGTGGTTAGTCAAGTTGTGGCTGACACCCTCGCCAAGCCTCCGCTTGAAGGTTGCTGAGATACATGACGTGTATATGGTGGTAAGTGGTGAGAGCGTGTGTGAAGAAGCGATACACGGCATACAGTTCACTCGGATGAACTGTTTGTGATTACCCAACACAATAGAAACTGGCAGCCAGTTCGAGGTGTGTGCGATACATGGCATACAGTTCACTCGGATGAACTGTTTGTGATTACCCAACACAACAGAAATGGTCAGGCAGATCAAGGTGTGTGCGATATACGGCATGTGGTTCACTCGGATGAACTGTTTGCGATTACCCAACACAACAGAAATGGTTCAATTTAACAAGATGTGTGTGATACGCGGCAACCAGGTCAGTAATCAAAAATGTGTGGGAAGACCGATAACAACACAGACGATTCCTGCTAATAACCCGTGTGTGTTGTGGGAAAATGCTTGCTGGTAAACAATTGTCAGCGATTGATGAAATCATCACCGACGGGTTCCGTAGTTTAATCCATGTGCGATGTGATTTGCTCAGTCTGCACAACATCTACGCTCTCTGTCTACAGAACAACAACATATATACTTATAAGGACATGATTGCATAACCAAATTAAACATCCAATTACATAACTGACTACACACATGACATTTGCACACACCAAAGTAAACAATTACCTGCATAATAAACTAGGATAAACGATCATATCTAATCATCATCTACTTCTTCTTGTGACGCTTGCCGCTGCTGCTCTGCTGGTGGCTCGATCCCTCATCATCTACAGGAAGGAGGCACTTCCTCATGTCGACGATCCGCCTGTGCATCTCGTAGCATGTGTACACGTTCTTGGCTACAAACTTGAGGTGAGGTTCATCCAGTCTCCGCACCCAGGAACCGTGCCAGGATCTAGGATTTCTCTTGGAACCTTCCTTCATGTTTTCGTAGTAGGGGTCGATGATGGCCGCGGCGAGTTCAACCAGGGAGTCCTTCTTCGTGCTGCCCCAGACCCTGTAGTGGCCACGGATGTCGACAAGCATCGGGCAGGCCAAGCCCGAAATCTGGAGCGCTTTTACATCGTCGACGGTGTCCACCGTAGCGAACTTGTAGTCACAGCTCCTGAAAAACCTGGCGAAACACTCGCAAGGCCTTGTGGCTAGGCAGTAGTGGTAGACGAGGACGTGATGGCCCACACACAACTAGGCGACGGCAACCGCCTGATCAACCCTGGGACGACCGACGGTGTACTGGAGGTCGAAGCCAACCACTTTGTACTTGTCGTCCTTAGCAAGCAACAACTCCATGGTGTTGATGGAGTCCTCCACCACGGCCGGGTCGATGGTGTAGACCACCGAGAGGTCCTTCCCCCTCACGTGGGTGTCCACACGATGCTTGCCGAACTCCATTGGAGCACCGCTGGATATCCTCTCTCTATGTGTCGTCGTGGGTGTGCTTGTTGTGTTGTGGGGCGCGATCGCAAGGTTGAAGAGACCAAGGTTATAATGGCCGTGGGAATAAATGGGGAGGCCGAACGGCCTGGAGTATCGACGTGCGCGGATGGCAGTTGTTGCAGCGTGTAACTGCATCATGCCGCACGTATTAACTGCATCGTGGCGACGCGCGCGGATGCAACCGCATGCATATGGCGCACAAAACGCGATCGTGCGCCGGCCCCAACCGCTGAAAGAACGCGTGCGGAGGGACGCAAGCAGAGCGCGCAGCGGCCGCCACAACGTCGAGCAGAGCGCGCGAAGGGACGCGAGCATAGTGCGCCGCGGCCGCCTAAACGGCGAGCAACCACCTGCGTATAGCAGTTCTGGTCAACCGTCTGGCACGCGTGGGAGGCGAGATGGCCCATCCATCGGACACGCTGACACGCCGATCAAACCTAAACGCGTTCACACCGATCAAATTACCATGCAATGAGTAATTGCTAATCTGTTCACACCGATCAAACCTAAACGTGTTCCCACTTAGCACTGGGCTATAAAAACTAACCACTCAAAAATTACTGCACATTCCTCTCCTCATCACCAAAAAAATAGGTCTTTCCTCTTAAGTCATTCCTTGCGTCTGCCATGGCCGGTAGGAGTTCTAGGTCGACATATAACCAGGGAGCAAAGACCAAGGCCGCGGAAGCTCTAGAGAGGTCACGCCGCAACGCAGCAGCCGCAGCAGAGAAGTCCTGCCGTGCCGCGGGGCCCTCGAACGAGCTCTCACAGGCAGGCGAGGGCTCTCACAAGCGCACTCGCCGCGTCGACGAACTCGACGAGCTGGTGGGCCTGAAGTCCTTAGCCAGCGACGACGACATTCTCGCTGGGCTAATTAATCAGCAGGAGCTGCTCGCCGGCTTGGAGAAGCTGCTCAAGATTAGCGATGCCTCGGTTGATAAGGTGACCGGCCTCGTCGTGAAACTCATGGGTGACAATGCGAAGCTCTACAAGGAGCTCGACAAGCAGAAGGAGGAGGCCGCCGGCTGGAGGGAGCTGTATGAGAAGAACATTGCCTCGCGGATGACGCAAACATCCGTCGTCCATGAACTTGGGGATGACTTGAAGAAGCTCCTCATCGAGCGCAAGCTGCAGGTGGCGAAATCCGTGGCTAATGTCAAGCAAAGTCATGCGGATGTGAAGAAGGAGCTGGAAGAACTCCTCGCCCACCGATCCATCGAGAAGTAGAGAGCAGCGACTTCCTTTTTTTTTTTTCTTCTCTTTTTCCCCTGTGTCTTTCGGGCGTTGCCGCATGTGGCATTTTAAATTATCCGAGATATGTAAGACAATTATTATCCATTGCCATTGTCAATTTGTCATCGTATTATTTCGTTCGTAACCTCGTAGGTACATGTATACGAGTCAAAAACAGGCTAAAAGTCACGTTCTCAGCGAGGCACGAACAAAACAATGCTAGCTAGCGTTGAGTGGGGCCATGGGATCACAAGCTAACACCTTCCGTCCAGGTGCATTAACCGCATGTTAAACAGCGGCTTGGCCGCCATTAATGGAGAAGTTGGGAGCGAGGCGGGCGGGTGGAGGTCAAAGAGCTCGCTTCCCGGTGAGCCTGCTCGGCCGCCATTATTGGAGAAGTTGGGAGTGAGGCGGCGGGTGGAGGTCAAAGAGCTCGCTTCCCGGTGAGCCTAGACAGCTCGCACAGGTCTCGTCGAGCCTGCGCGGTGGACTGCTCGCACGCGTCCCGTCGAGCCGTGCAGCGGACTTCTCGCACTCGACCCGTCTAATCAAATAGCTGCACGCACGCCACCTAGTATGGTCAAATTTTTACACAAAATACAAAGAGGACCAATAAACCAGGACCGAGGTAGTACTCTCCAATAAAAAGAGGGATGCGTGGCTGCACATAAAAGGTTAGTGGAATGCCCACGGTTCAAACAATACAACCGTTTGCGATATTAACGTGTCAACTATTTGTTCCAAAATGTCTACGTTGGCTATTAATGTGTGCGCCTTGTCTCAAATTGGACAAAAAATTTACCATGGCATATATGTGCCATATAATGACACTATGCCAAGTTTCATGAATTTCGGGTGAGTTTTGGATTTACGGGGATTTAAAAACCGAGATTCTCAATGTTTGAAGCTGAGCTAGGATGCCGAGATGTTTGTAATTCATTCCCATTTCTTGCATGGGACCTAAACATGCACCCAAGGACACATGTATGGTATTTGAAGATATTTTGGTGCACTAGAGCATGTGCTTGTAATTCAAATTTGAATTATGGAGATTAAATGCCTAGAAAACTCAATTAATGTATAAAAAGGCCAAACGAACCCTGAATAATTCCATATTTCAGCGTGAATCTCCTGTTGGTCTACGTTGCCTGTAGAAAAAATACAAGGTGAGAAGAGGCAGTGACGATTGTCGTTTCGCCCACAAGGGTGACATGTTCCCTATCGGAACTACGAGGCTTCTTGCTATAAGCTCCGGTTTGTAAGAGGCTTGTACCAAAACTTTCTCCAAATTGGACAATTTTTTACCACGACATATATGTGACATGTCATGACACGATGACAAGTTTCACGATTTTCGGGTGAGTTTTTGATTTACGGGGATTTATAAACCGAGATTCTCAATGTTCGATGCCGAGCCAGTACGCCGAGATGTTTGTAATTCATCCTGATGAGGACATGGCTACCTTGGGTACAACCAAAAATATTGCATATATGCATATTTGTGAGGTGATTTCTTATAAGAATTATGTAATAATTTATTTATGTTATCCGGAACAAAAATACTTCACCTATTTTTATTTCATGCCTAAATGCAGAATTGCTGAACACTTGTTCAAACCACGTGTGAAGACAAAGAAAAAGGAAATGATTAGGTGTTATTCAAGAACTCCTCTCCCGTCAAAGAAAATTATTAGGTGCTGTTCAAGAAGTCCTCTCACGTCACTTTTGGTCCAAGAGAAGATAGAGACCAAGTTCACCACGTTCTGGACTCAGATTCGGACTACATAGATATACCTGACTCAAAACTCCAAGAACTTTTGCATCCGGACTCCGAATTGGGTGATTCTTTTTTTGTTGGAAAGTTTATTTTGTGCACTTTCCAACCCAATTGGATTCACCTTCAAATTCGTCCGGAGCGTGGAGATATTGACAAAACAATCTGACACAGCAGCAGAATCCGAGTCAAACTACAAGTCCAAAGGTGTTGCATCACCTCCACTTGGATCCATGGGCCTTGTACGACCTAGGGTTAAGTTTAGGATGCCTTGGGACGTCCTCCCACCTCCTTGGCCGCCACCCCTTGCTCCTATATAAGTAGATCAATCTAGTAGCGTTTTGTTTGGGTTTTGTTTAGATTAAAAGTTCGTCATAGCTGCAACTTCACGTACTTCGTTTGTGTTCAACGACTAGACCAAGACGTCACAGAACCCCACTTTCATTAATAAAGCTTTCCTCTTATATACGCAATATTCAGATTGCAATTTTAATTTCTTGCTTGTTCTTCGTTTGCACGCAGGAAATAGACCTTCGTGGTCAGCTTGATCGTGCTCCGGCGTGGTCAATAACCTATAGGAGTTGGTTTAACGATTGCTAAGGCACGACGTCATCGCACGTTCGTAGTCGGATCATCAAAATCGACTTCTATCAAAACGATAGCCACCACCTCATCGAAAGACAGGACACCTTTGCCTCTATCAAGTGGTATCAGAGAAAGAAAAAAAGTAAAAAAATGAGAGAAAAAAAGAGAGAAAAGAAAAGTGAGAGAAAAAAAGAGAGAGAAAAAAAGACAAATTTCGGATCTATCTAGACTCAATCTCATACCTGAATTCGGATTGGAATCTGTTTTGCGCAGTGTCCAGTAAAACAGGCATATCTTCTTCATACGAATTCCGTTTTGGCTCCACGAGTACTCAAATTCAAGCTATCGACGAGCCGCATTGGAATAGTTCATGGAGCTTGTTTATTATTTTCACTTCCAAATCGGCTTCTAAATAGGAGTTTTTGCCCTCCAAAGTTCGCGAACACAGTTTCTAACTGTTTTTCAGGCCAGTTCCCAAATATTTTGAGTCCTCATACAAACTCGGAATTGAGTGATTCTTTTTTGCATTGGAAAGCTTGAGTAAATAGTATTCTTGAGAAAAAAATATGAATTTTTTTATCACAAGTGTTACAGAGGAAAGTTGCAGAGAGAGTGTTTGGTATATCCTTCTTGGAGCTTGTTTCGCATCATTATCTTTACTATCATTGTGATCTTCTCTTATATCTTGCTGTCCAGAGCTAATTCATATCCTTTGTTGCTGCTAGTTGTGCTACGTCGTGACCCCATTAGTGTTCTAGGCTCGCGTCTCTAGTTCGGTCTAGCCTAGGACCAGCACAGTACCGTCATTGAGCGTTTATTCAACATTGAATCTCTGAATTGATTATTGCTAATATTTTGCTACCATATATATAAAGCCAACCCAGCTCCGCATATTTACGTTCACATGGCAATCGCTTTACTCAATCTTCGGAGTTATTCGACACTGCTGGTTGCCGGTCACCACCTGTGGCATGGTAAGAACTTGTAAGACATTGATATTTGCTATACTGTGAGCGTTTCTCACCACATCCCAGTAGTTTATAGGAACATATTCTTGGATTTTGTTTCTTGTTTTCTACTAATTATGACAGGTTCCGGAGTTGGAAGTTCTTGGACGACGAACACATCTTCACCACCATGAGAGGTGCGACTACACACACAAGCATACGATCAGGTTATCTCTCTACCGCCTTTTCAGGGTAGATTTAATCCTGCTATGTATCTTGATTGGGAGCTTGAGGTAGAAAAAAAAAATAGTCGCCATGATTTTTCTAAACTTGAGAGAGTACGAGCTGCCACTCGAGCATTTACTTGTTTTGCTTCCGTTTGGTGGAGTATGTATTGCAAGAAAAACATTGATAATCATCCCACAAGTTGGAAAGATTTGAAAGCTGTAATGAGACATCAATTTGTTCCTCCTTACTATCGCCGCGCATTGCTTCGCAAATTGGAACAATTGAAACAAGGAAGTAACACTGTTAATGTTTACTACCAGGAGTTCAAATCTTATATGCATCATTGTGACATACAAGAATCTGAGGATGATAAAACGAATTGATTTTTTCATGGTTTGAACCATGATATTCGCGCAAGATTTCATTATATTCCTCGTTGCATTACGGGTATGTATGTTCATGCTTGTACCTTTGAGAGACAGATACAGGAGGAAGCATTGGGCGACTACGACAACTACTATTCCAGTTCATGCTCACCACCACCAGTTGTTTCCTCCACCGTTGCACCTACTGGAGCAGCCACACCTCAGATTGTGAGCGCGACATCATCTCAGGTCTTTGGTAAATTGACATCGTCCGTACCTACATCATCAGAGTCATTGCGACAAGGTAACAATAAAGGTATTGATGACACAACTGCACATGAGGATGATGAGTGCTTAGTTGACTTGAATACATCATGTGTTGAGTTACCTGTTGATTTGAGCACACCACCTATTTTAGAGAATGGTGTTACTGTTATGAATTTGCCATGTGATCAAACAACTGCAATATCAACAATTTTGAGTGCACCCATTGAATTAACCATTTATGCGAAAGAACCATGTGAATCAGGGAACAAATCAGATTTGGATCAACTACGTTTGAAAATAATTATGCCAATGTTTAATCATTTTGATATGACCTCTAATCTTGGTGATGATTATGTGTCAAATGACTTGTTCCATGTTTGCTTATTTAAGCATATTGTAGCATGTAAATTTGAAACAATTAAAGTTTATTCACCGATGTTGGGATGGTTTAATGATGAACATTGTCAATCTTTAGAAATGAATAAGAGCTTCACTTATATGCGCAAACCGAGTTGCAATATTTCCATGCCTTTTACTTGTGATAATATTGTGGCTTTGTATTTCACGCCATATGAAAGTTACTTACGTATAGATGTGTCACATGTGCGAAAACTGAGCGAAGTAAAAACGAATGACATATACATATACAACATGTACACCTTGTCTCTTTTGTTAGCCATGTTTCAGATTAAGCAACGCCGGGGACGGCTTTGTTTTCAAGAAGGGGAGGATGATGAGGACATGGCTACCTTGTATACAACCAAAAATATTGCATATATGCATATTTGTGAGGTGATTTCTTATAAGAATTATGTAATAATTTATTTATGTTATCCGGAACAAAAATACTTCACCTATTTTTATTTCATGCCTAAATGCAGAATTGTAGAACACTTGTACGAACCATGTGTGAAGACAAAGGAAAAGGAAATGATTAGCTGTTGTTCAAGAAGTCCTCTCCCGTCAAAGAAAATGATTAGGTGCTGTTCAAGAAGTCCTCTCACGTCACTTTTGGCCCAAGAGAAGATAGAGACCAAGTTCACCACGTTCTGGACTCAGATTCGGACTACAAGTCCAAAGGTGTTGCATCACCTCCACTTGGGCCCATGGGCCTTGTACGACCTAGGTTTAAGTTTAGACTGCCTTGGGATGTCCTCCCACCTCCTTGGCCGCCACCCCTTGCTCCTATATAAGTAGATCAATCTAGTAGCGTTTTCTTTCGGTTTTGTTTAGATTAAAAGTTCGCCATAGCTGCAACTTCGCGTACTTCGTTTGTGTTCAACGACCAGACCAAGACGTCACAGAACCCCACTTTCATTAATAAAGCTTTCCTCTTATATTCGCAATATTCAGATTGGAATTTCAATTTCTTGCTTGTTCTTCATTTGCATGCAGGAAATAGACCTTCGTGGTAAGGTTGATCGTGCTCCGGCGTGGTCAATAACGTCTCAGAATTGGTTTAGCTATTGCTAAGGCACGACGTCATCGCACGTTCGTAGTCGGATCGTCAAAGTCGACTTCTATCAAAACGATAGCCACCACCTCATCGAAAGACGGGACACCTTTGCCTCTATCACATCCCCATTTCTTGCATGGGACCTAAACATACACCCAAGGACAAATGTATGGTTTTTGAAGCCAATTTGGTGCACTTGAGCATGTGCTTGTAGTTCAAATTTGAATTATGTGCCTAGAAAACTCAATTAATATATGTATAAAAAGGCCAGACGAACCCTGAATAATTCAATATTTCAGCGCGAATCTCCTGTTGGTCTATGTTGCCTGTAGAAGAAAAATACAAGGCGAGAAGAGGCAGCGATTGTCGTTTCGCCCACAAGGGTGACACGTTCCCTATCGGAACCACGAGGCTTCTTGCTAGAAGCTCCGGTTTGTAAGAGGCGTGTACCAAAACTTGCCCCAAATTGGACAATTTTTTTACCATGGCATATATGTGCCATGTCATGACAGGATGCCAAGTTTCATGAATTTCGGGTGTGTTTTGGATTTACAGGGATTTAAAAACCGATATTCTCAATGATTGAGGCCGAGCCAGTACACCGAGATGTTTGTAATTCATCCCCATTTCTTGCATGGGACCCAAAGATGCACCCAAGGACACATGTATGGTTTTTGAAGCCATTTTGGTGCACTGGATCTTGTGCTTGTAGTTCAAATTTGAATTATGGACATTAAATGCCTAGAAAACTTAATTAATGTATAAAAAAGGCCAAACGAACCCTGAATAATTCCATATTTCAGCACAAATCTCGTATTGGTCTATGTTGCCCGTAGAAAAAAAAATACAAGGTGAGAAGAGGCAGCGATTGTCGTTTCGCCCACAAGGGTGACACATTCCCTATCGGAGGCTTCTTGTGAGAAGCTCCGGTTTGTAAGAGGCTTCTACCAAAACTTGCCCCAAATTGGTCAGTTTTTTTACCATGGCATGTATGTGCCATGTCATGACACCATGTAAAGTTTCATGAATTTCAGGTGATTTTTGGATTTATGGGGATTTAAAAACCAAGATTCTCAATGTTTGAGGCCGAGCCAGGACGCCGAGATGTTTGTAATTCATCCCCATTCCTTGCATGGGACCTAAACATGCACCCAAGGACACATATATGATTTTTTTAACCCATTTTGGTGCACTGGAGCATGTATTTGTAGTTCAAATTTGAATTTTGCACATTAAATGCCTGGAAAACTCTATTATAATGTATAAAAAATGCCAAACGAACCCTGAATAATTCAAAGCAGTTCTGTTCAACCGTCTAGCACCCGTGGGTAAGCACTGTGCGCACGCGTCGTGCTAGGTCGCGCTTCCTTCTTTCCCAAGTTTTCCATATTAATGGTGTTATATATCCAAACACGCTACCATTTCCCGCCACTCCCCCAATCGGTTTCCCGCCATTCCCCCCAATTGGTTTCCCGCCACTCACCCCCATCGGTTTCCCGCTGCCAGTGTCAGCGGGCATAGGAGGCTAGGCGGCGACACACCGGCCATACCGCAGTATGCCATTCCAAGCATGCCAATCCGGCGAAGCGCCGCCGCCGTCATCAACCTCCTCGACGACGAGAACGAGCCGGAGCAGGCCGGAGAGCCAGAACGGCCGTGCACCACCGAGCAAGAGAGGCAGCGCACCACCGAGCAAGAGCAGCAGCGCGTCGCCGAGCGTGAGCGGTATCATCGTGCCCCAGTGCTTGAGTGGGCCAATGTCTACACATGTGTTCGTCGCCGCCCATGGAGCGGAGCGGAGCAAGAGTGGCAAAGCGCTGCCGCGCAAGAGCGGGAGAACGCCGCCGCGCATCAGGTGTGGTGCGCCGCACTATCTGAGCGGAGCCGTGTCAGCATCCTGTTGACTCAACCCCTCGAGAGGCCGTTTCCAGGGCCGGTAAGCATCTCGATTCCCCGCCAGGAATGGGCAGACGCCATCAGCGCCATAATTGCGCCAGACGAAGTTCGCACTGCCAAAATGCGCCGCCACGATGCCAACCGGCTGGTCGATTGGCTCTTCGACCTCCTCGCCCCCCAGGTGTCGCCAACGACGAAGCAGAGCAAAATACTCGTCGCTGCTTGGAATCGACCGTCGCCGATGAAATATCCTGGGCGGAGATCGATATTGCGGTACAGCAGTTCCGCGAGCGTATCAGACGCATGGACGAAGGCCTGTACCAATTCATGCTGAGCCAAGAGTTCCCGTAGGTTTAGGCCCTGTTTGTATCGGTTTTCGCCTGGTTTTCCGCAATTAACTGGGCAACTATCTTGTTCTTAATTAATGAAAAGGCAAAGCTTTTGCTTCTTCTGGCTAATTTTAAGTAGTAAAAAATAATGTAAATATGAATGGAAGTGGTCCGGTATGTAAAGATTGCACACAGTTTCTAAAAGCACAAATGTGTGCGATAGTACGGAGTAGGTCCCACACGGTGACCATCGGTAAACGCCTTAAACGCGAGGAGGCAACTCTTATCAGCAAGGGGCAGCTTCCCATCCGCTAGCCTAGTCGAATAGAACGCACAAGTTAAGCGAGCTTGGGGCTGGAGCAGTCTAAGGATGGGTGACCGGGTGGGAAGTTGCTATATCTAAAGCTTCATTTAAGCGCTATGATATGTTCATTACATACATTAAGCATCTAAATGTGTCTGTAGTGACCTGTCATGTCGATTAAATAAACCTTGAGATCCTTGTTTTGAAAATTTGGAGAATGATGTTTTTTGTTATTTGTTGTTTTGAAAAATCAGAGAATGATCGAGATTGATCTGTGGGTCTGCCACGTTCTAATTTGGAGAATGATGTTTTTTTTATTTGTTGTTTTGAAAAATCAGAGAATGATCGAGATTGATCTGTTGGCCCGCCACGTTCTATCCTTTGACCCACAACATTCGAGATCTGTGGGCCCGCACGTTCTATCCTTTGACCCACAACATACGAGAAGGGTTTGACCATGACGGGTTCCTCTAGGTATAGGTCACGACATGTCAGACCAAATTTAGTTGGGGAACATTTGTTCGATTCCCTCCCGCCGGCTCGAAGTTGGGGAACCAACATCATACTAACGTGGCTTCCTCGGGGTACGGTGTTCGGCTTGTAATGCAACCAGTGCCCCATCGAAGTTGTGCATTGGGGATTTGATCACATCACACACCACCCATATATACATATATTTGGGCCGCATGCAGGGTATAGGGTCTTCTGATCGACCCCGTCTCCCATGTGCGGTTTTCAACGACACGCCTATCTATGGGCCTGGTCTATATATATCATCCCTTTGGCCGACAACGAGGGGGTTTGGCCATGAATGGATTCCTCCTGGTTCGTGTTGCCGCGGGTCATGGTGACATGTCCGAGCAAAGTTCGAGCTCATGCGTTCTCAGGATTCCCTCCCATGCGCTCGAAATGGTGGGTTGGATCGACACCCTACGTACATCGACGTCGTCCTAAATTACTACCTACCTTTCATGGGGGTTGTCCATTTCGTGAGGTAGGCGCCACATCAAAATTGTACATTATTGGGTATTTAAAACACATCACCCTTCCAACGTACATCAATTTGGGCCCCATGCAGGTGGTGCTGGTTTTGTGGCCCCTCTCGTGCGGTTTACAGTGATGGTCCAATCTATGGGCCCGAGCGGTCTATTATATCCCTTTTTGACCGACAACAATAGTGGTTGTTTGGCCAAGATAGATTCACTTGGTCCATCTTATGGTAGGTCATGGTGACATGCATGCATGTCCGACCAAAGTATGAGTACGTGCATCCGTCCTGCCGACACGAAGTGGGGGTGGGGCAGGCACCTAGCTACGACCTTAACCCGTCATTATAGATATCCAAGGGGGCTTTCCGGTTTGCGAGGGAGGTGCCACATCAAAGTTGTGCATTGTGTATTTAAACGTCACACCCTTTATTCCTACATATATTTGGCCACTTCCAGGTGGTTGTTGTCTTCTGGCCCCTCTCACCCGATCTTCGACGACGCGCCCACCCATGGGCCCGCGCGTCAAAGTTGTGCATTGGGAATTTGAACATCACACACCACCCTTTTCATTCATATATATTTGGGCCACATGCTGTTGTGGTTGTGTTCTTACCCTCTCTCGTGTTTTTGTTGTTGCCAAATGGTGCTATATAAAATAGCAGACGCCTCGGATGAAAAACTGCGTGCGAACGTATGTGCAACAGACACGGGTGCACTGGCTTAACCGTGTGCGAAGCTCGTGCCTTGTAAAATCGCCACGACTTTGCAAGCGCCAGCAAGGGAGAAGGGGTAATGTGTACAGGATATTTAGTATGAATTCCACGTATGCGTCTGAAAATTAGGACGAACCGTGTGCGATAAACCAGCTAGCTAGAAATCTCACAAAAAGCTACCCGCCTTGAGCGATGCAAAAATTGGTGGTTCCGCGGCTTTTCCTTATTATCATACACAATTATTATGTTTGGACCGTGTGCGATCTGGTTGCTCCCGCCCCGCTTCATTTCCTTTACCCAAATTTTAGTTGTCGCGGTATTTCAACCGTCGCCCTCACTCCTCCAACACCACCCGCCCTAACCCCGTCCCCCCTCCACAGTCTACACCCCCCCCCCCCCCGCTCAAACCCTAGCTCGCCGCCGTCGCCGAAGCCGCTGCCGCCGCCGCCACCAACCCCTGCCGGTCTGCCCGTGCCTCCTAGCTTAGATAAGTTTAGGTTACCCACCGATTCCCATACCCTCACCGCCCTGAGTTTTTTGATGAGGCCTGTGGTGTCCCTCCCCCCCCAAATCCCCATCCCCTACTCTAGAGAGTCGCAGCCTAAGCCCGACCACATATCCCGGGGAGCCCGAGGAGCGTATGGCCAAAAGGAGGTCTATCATGGCCTCTCCACCGGACGATGTCGGGGTGGCTGCCGTTCGTGCCGACCTGTCGATCCCGGAGGAACACCTCGTCGTGGAAGCCGGCGGGGATGTTGACTACGTCACCATGGCGAAGGCTTCACGCAGCGGGCTCACGTATTACTGAATCTCAGGATAGCCGGCTACGACATCAAGCTCGTCGACAGCGAAGGCTTCACGCGGGCCATGTCATAGGTTAAGTGGTCCATCCCCAATGCCTCTGGTTCAACCGCCGTCGATCTCTTCGAAGGCCCCGCCGCTGATCTCCTCCACCTCGCGGTCAAGGATTTGCGATCCTTGTACGCCATCGAGCCCATTATGTCATTTCTGAAGGACACGTTCTACGGCGGTGGCTTGGGATCCTCAGCTTCCAAGTCAGATCTCATCGACACGACCACGCGAAGGGCACCCACTACGGCTCTTCCAAGGTGAGACAGCCCATCTGCGACATCAAGGATCGCACCCTGGGTTTGTGCTCTTCCAAGTGGAAGGATCCCGTCCATGACAAGTGAGGCAATATCCTATAAGTAAATCTTACTTTTTCTAGCTAACCAACTCGTACCCATTGTTGTAGTAGCTTTTGCCATGCGATGTTTTAACTGTGCCGTGTTTAATTATTTCAATCATGCAAAAATGTAATGTTCAATAGGGCTATCTGATGTTTAAGTATGAATTGTCCACTTCAGTTTCACGAATGGCTATATTTGGTTGTTTATAGTGAGTAGATGCCTTGTTTATCTGTATTTGGTTGTTAGGTTGGTTGCAGTGAGCATTTGCCCAGTTTTTCAAGCAGATGCCCTGTTTATCTGTACTTGGTTGTTAGGTTGGTTGCATTGAGCATTTGTCCAGTTTTCAAGCAAATGCCTTGTTTATCTGTATTTGCTTGTTAGGTTGGTTGAAGTGAGCCTTTGTCCAGTTTTCAAGCAGATGCCTTGTTTATTTGTATTTGCTTGTTAGCTAGGTTGGTTGCAGTGATCCTTTGTCCAGTTTTCAAGCAGGTGCCTTGTTTATCTGTATTTGCTTGTTAGGTTGGTTATAGTGAGCCTCTGTCCAGTTTTCAATGGCTATATTAGGTTGTTATAGTGAGCATATATGCCTTGTTTATTTCCCTTATTCACAATGTGATGTTCATTATGTGCAAGTATGAACTGTGCAGTTTGATTTCATCAATACCAGTTTGAACGGCTATATTTGGTTCCTGTTATGCCTGGTGAAGTTAACACATGCCCATTATTTCAGTTTTACACATTTATGCAGTGTGATGTTTAAGCATGAGCTATGTTCTATTCATTTTCAACAGTACCTATTTGAATTACAATATTTGGTCCCTGTTAAGCCTGTTGTACTTAACATTCCCTTCCATTTTTTATCTGCTTTAACATCATGCTGAAACCAACACATTCAAGCTGTCATTTTGAGATGTTGTTGTTTACCATGGCTATATTTGGTTGATGTTAAGCCTGTAGTACTTATCACGCCTTTCCATGTACTTATGCAGGACAACAACGGGAGTGGCCAGCATTTTCCACCATGGTTAGTAGTTTCATCCCTCGTCTTATACTGCCTCCGTTCCATAATGTAGTGCATACAAATCCATGACTGGACACTTTTTAGCTTCTAATATTGACTTGTTACTTGTAGGTACATATGTTCTAGGCAAAGATCCACGCCTCGACCCTTTTTGTGTATGGGGCAGTGATATATTCATGAACCAGCATCAAGTGAGGAGACTGATATGAATTATTAGCAAAAAGATACGACCGATGGCAATTAAATTATTTGTCTACGCTCTATGCAACACAACAGTGACCTGTAGGATGGTAACTACGAACTTTGTAGCCTTCTCTTTTTACTGCCCATAATGAGTTGTTAGACAACAATGTCTGAATCTTTTTCGTTTGCAGTGGTTCCCAAAGCATTTTACTTAAGATTACCTCGCAAAGTACATGATTGGTGGACATGCAATGAAGGTTAAAGTATTTCATCGAGACTACAATGAGCATCGAGAAGTCCTAATGAAGACAGTGAAGGATGGGCGGGCGGCCATCACAAGGGGTTGACCTAGAGTCGTGCGCGCATTAGGCATGGAGGAGGGCACAATATGGGCATTCCACTTCACCTTCTCCAGCAACCAGAATGTCTTCCACCTCTCTCTTTACAGTCTTTAGTACAAATGTGGTTCATCATTCTTTCCTTGCTGCTTCTCTAGTTCTTCAGCATATGTACCTGTGCATCGAATTATTCATTCATCCTTGAACTTGTATTTGTAATAAACATGGTTTGATATGAAAGAAGTGATTGCCTAGTTTCATATTGAAAATCTGTTTCAATTTAAAATTCTGTGAATTGTAAATGTAGGGATTAAATTAGGGATAAATTATGATCTGCAGGCCATTACACTGCACACGGTTTGCGAAAGCAAAACGTCTGTGAAAAATGTCAAGATCAGACACGTTTCTCAGATCAGTACGTGTGCGATGAAACTCTACTGCACACACGATCAGACAAGAAAAAACACAACAACGCACACAGTTCCTTCTTAATAAATGTTTGTGAAAGTCACCTTATCACACACGCTAGGCAATTATGAACTGTTTATGATGTCGTGTGCATCGTAAATGTTTGCTCATAGAAGAACGCGTGTGATAGGCCTTCATCCGACACGGGTAATACGGATGAATCATTTGGGACATTTTATACATCTCAAACATTTATGTACATACAAATGTGTGGGATATTCAAGCTTTGCATACGGTGTACAATTGTGAACTGTTTGTGATGGGGTGAGCATCACAAATGTTGCAGCACAGAATACCGAGTGCGATGGTAATGGGAGCAAAAATGAGTAGCAAGGACGGAGCGTTTGGGAAAGATGCGGGCATCGCATACGCTTAGTTCTGTGAAACATATGCTTGTGTGCTCCCTATCACCGACGGTTTCTGGGTCGTGTGGGAAGACCCCCCCCCTATCGCACACACAGGCAAGGCAACAGTTTAAAACTCCGTCATGGAAAGGGGGTAAAAACCGTTTGTATAGTAGGTCGCTGCACCAGTGTATGTTTGATTTAAACTATGTGCTATGCTTGATTTTATTGTACATGGCCTCCGGCGGACGAGATGCGGCCGAAGATTCGGCCCCGCATTGGGCGCACGGACGGCGCATCCAGAAATCCGGGCGGACAAGGCCCCATTGCCACCCCCAAATGGACGAAATCCGGACAAAACGGACGTCCGTTTGGGGTCGTGCGTTGGAGTTGCCCTGAGGACATCAATACCATAGTTACACCCACAGCCCCTGCTACTACACATACTAGACCAATCACTAGAGCTCGCGCACGCCAATTAAATTATTAGGTACTTTTGTTTCTTATGAGTAATTCTAATGTTCATGAGAATATGAAGGGCCTAGCATGGATAAGAGGGATGAACACTGGAGCAGGATCAGGCATGGAGATAAAGGCACGCGCGAAGGGAACCAGTACGGCGTTTCTGATGGAGTTTTTAGCACTTTGAAGCCTCCATGATGGCATATAAGGACATGGACGAAATATACAAGATGCCCTTTCATAAATTTTGTCCATAGCTTATTTTAGGTGCTGCGTCACCTTAGTTTTGGGCCAACCCATGTAATTTCGAAATACTACTTCCTAGGCTGGTTTTAGAGTCCATATTGTAGGGGAAACGACTCAGGAGGTGTTTTAGTCCCACCTTGCCAAGCGTGGACGAAATCCCCTCCCTTTTCTCCTACAAATACAGCCCTTAAGGCACAGATTATACTTGGGTTTTGTTTAGTTTAAAGTTCGCCATAGCTGCAACTCGCGTCCTTCGTTTGTGTTCAACGACCCGACCAAGACGTCACAGAACCCCACTTGATTAATAAAGCTTTCCTCTTATATTCGCAATATCCAGATTGCAATCTCAGTTTCTTGCTTGTTCTCCGTTTGCGTGCAGGAAATAGACCCTCGTGGTCAGGTTGATCGTGCTCCGGCGTGGTCAATAACCTCTTGGAGTTGGTTTAGCGATTGCTAAGGCGCGACGTCTTCGCACGTTCGTAGTCAGATCGTCAAAGTCTACTCCACTGAAAATGATAGCTACTTCTCATCGAAACATCGGGACGCCTTCGCCTCTATCAGGTATGCTAGCTAGTTTTCCTTCAGTGGCCCTACATCCTTGTCCGTGTGCCATGCTATACTATCGGGCCGTGATCACCTCTGGGCGATGATCACGGATATATTATATACACTTTACAATGTTACATGAGATGATTAAAGTCGGGTCGGCTTGGAGAGCACCCGTGAGTGATTCACTGTGGCGGAAGGACAGGGCAGGTAGAGACCATCTAGGAGAGAGGTGGGCCTGGACCCTGGTCGTTGTCCGCGGTTACTTAATAATAACACGCTTAACGAGATTTGGGTATTTGATCTAAGACTGCCATTGGCATATACGCACAAACCGCCGCACGGGATAATGGTATATGGGACCCTCGGCGTCGTACGATTCTCCCGAAAGCTCTGTCAGACGTCACAGTTGAGTGGGCTGATTGTTGGGGTGGGTTGTAACCGCCTGCTTTGTATAAAGAGGTGGGCCTAGTCCCCGGCAGTCGCGCAACGTGCAGGAGTGCTTAGGGCGATTGGCCCATGACCCCTTCGCGCTTAGGATGTAGACCGGCGTGCTGACTTCTCTGCTGAGCCTAGGTAGGACTACAACGTGTCGATTGCCCAAGGTCGGGCATTACCCAGAAAAGTGTGTCCGGCCAGAGGTAATTGAGCGTATCGGGTTATGTGGTGCACCCCTGCAGGGAAGTAATCTATTCGAATAGCCGTGTCCACGGTAACAGGATGACTTGGAGTTGTATCCCGACCTCTTACAACTAAAACCGGATACTTGATAAAACACACCTAGATAACAGACAGATACCCCCGGAGATCGCTTTCCTCCAGGGAGACGAGGAGACGATCTCTAGGCAGGTGATTGCTATATGTATGTGTAAGATAATAATATACACACTCCTCTCTTCTACTCCTGAAAGATGTAGTCTTCGATAGGTTGAGCTTCTCCCCCTTATTCTGGCAATTCTGCAGTTTAGTCCACAGATATAGCCCCATTCCTTTGATACCGATGCATATCTAGTATGGGTCTGATGTAAGTCTTGAGAGTACTTTGGATGAGTACTCACCGTTGCTTTGCTACTCTTTTCATTCGACCCGGTTGCTGCAACAGTTAGTAGCACCGCGGATGTAGGTTACCCCGATGGTGCGTACTACGTGGAGACCAATGACCAGGAGTAATCCGGAGATCCCAGGCAGGAGGCCTCGCCTTTCAATCTCGTGTCTTTGTTTTCCTCAGCCTTCTTAAGGCAAAACTTGTCTAACTATGTCTGTACTCAGATATTATTTGCTTTGATGACTTATGTATTATGGGTCCTCGTGACCCTGGCTTGTAGTATAAAGATTTATGTATAATTTGTGTCGTAGAGTTGTGTTGTGATATTAACGTGGAGTCACCGTTCGTGATCGTGCATGATGCGTGTATGATTAGTGCACGATTATAAACGGGGGCGCCACAAGAAAGATAGGCGAAAGTGGAAGCAATTTGCAAAGCAAGGTGAATAGAGGAAGAGGGTTGCCACACCCACCTTTATAGGCAGGGCCATGGGCAGTTTCCCCACTTCCTCCACTCACCGTAATTACTCTGTTACGCTTTGCCCACGCTTCCCACGATCATCATAATTACCGCAATTTCCATGTCGTCACGAAGATCAATGCCATGCCTCAGCATCCTGCCATGCAATTAAGTCTAGCGTTGTGGCACATCAATTGATTTGATTGGACGGGCTGGCAGGGAGCCGTTGTTATGGGTTGCTTCACCCACATGTGGAATGGGCCTATGCTACTCCCGTAGGAGTTGTTGGATTTCCCCGAAGAGGAAGGGTGATGTCGGTGTACTAAGACATGGGTGCCCTCGTACCCAGACTTGTGCACAGGCAGTTGTAACCTCCCTTCCGGCAAGGGCTTGACAGAGGATAACTATGACTCAAGACTCAACACCAAGACCGTGAAGAAGACCTCAAGGCAGGTCATCGAGAAGTACTATTCTAGTACTGAAGGTCGACGTTGCCCTCGCCGGCAAGCTCCGTCCCGGCAAGGTGAAGACCAAGACTATGGTTGCCGGCAAGCTCCCTCGCCGGCAAGCAAGGCCCGGCAAGCTCCGTGCCAGCGGGCTTGTTCTGTCCCGTTACTGCTCCACCTCACCATCGACTAGATAGGCTAGCATGCTAGGTGTCGAGCGGGCAGGCAGTCAACATAGCCGGCCAAAGCATGTGTCAGCACGCCACGCCAAGATTAACTTTAATGACACCCGTCCCTGGGACGTGTCAAGATTACAGGAGGGCGCTAGGACTGGTGGTACAGATCTTTTGCCTAAGGCCTCGCCTCCCCAACGTAGCACCTAACGGTGCATTAAATGCGTTTGTCTTACCCCGTTGGAAGATAGACGTGATGATGGTGCAAGTCACTGTTCATACTCTGTAATGACCATATTAGCCATTGTGGTAACCCCTTGGCCTATAAAAGGAGGCCCATGGCTACAGGTAGAACGGTCGACACCCAGCTCAATTACACGCAGTAGCTGCTTTTCCCGTGCACCTTGCCGGAAGACTGCGCTCCTTGAAACTTGAGTTCATACACGATCAAACACAGAACATGAGTTGGGTTTTACGCTCATAGCGGCCCGAACCTAGAGAAACCCCAGCATGTTCTTGCACCTACTGAAAATCTACTCTTTGTCCCAGGCATGTCCCCTGATCCGAATCGCAAAGGGGCCCGTTCGGTCCCATAGATCGTCGTTTCCCACGACAGGTGATGTAGCACAGCAGCAAAAAGTATTTCCCTCATATAAGAACCAATGTTTAATCAAACCAGTAGGAGTCCACAAGCTAACAAGATAAGCAGCCCCTGCACACAAACAAAATAAAAGCTTGCACCCAACTTTGCAAGGGGGTTGTCAATCCCCTCACACTACTAGGAAATACCTTATAGGTAGAGGATTAACAGTAGCGCGGGGATAATGAGACGGCGCTACTGTTATTTATCAGTAGCGCGGGCTTAGCACACGCGCTACAGGTGGAGATTAGTAGTAGCGCGGGCATGCCAAACCAGCGCTACTATTATGAGGGCCCCGCTGTCCCTCCACGGGCTGGCCATAGCAGTAGCGCTGATCTCGGCCCAACTCTACTGCTAAACCCATTAGCAGTAGCGTCGGGCCATGGCCCGCGCTGCTACTGTGGCCAGCCCAGGCCCAGCTGCCCTTCCCCACTTAGCAGCAGCGCTGGTCTTGAACACGCGCTATAGCTAACTGATTTAGCAGTAGCGCTGGGCCATGACCCGCGCTGCTGCTAATCCAGCCTTATCCTCCTCGTCCCGCCCGTTCCTCACTCCCTGTCTCACTCTCCTCCTACCATCGCCGCATTGCTGCTGTCGCCGCCGCCATCCCCCGGCCTCGGTAAGCCTCCTCCTCCCTCCTCCTGCCTTTTTCCTCCTCCATCCCCCCTCCTCCTCCCTCCTCCCTCCTCCTGCCTTTTTCCTCCTCCATCCCCCTCCTCCTCCCTCCTCCCTCCTCCTCCCTCCCCCTGCTCCTTCCTCCTCTAGCCGCCCCTCCTCCCTCCCCCTCCTCCATCCACACAGCCCCTCCTCCATGCACAGCCCCTCCTACATTTTGATTAGTTGATATGTAACACTTTGATTTAGTTAATAGTTTTTAGGGTTTAGAGTGAATTAGTAAAAATTTAGACATAGTTGATAGATTTAGTCATTTTGATTAGTTGATATGTAACACTTTGATATAGTTAATATTTTTTAGGGTTTAGAGTGAATTAGTAAAAATTTAGACATAGTTAATATATTTAGTTGATATGTAACACTTTGATTTAGTATGCTTCTAGGGTTTAGTTGATAGCTTATAGGGTTTCACTAAGTCCTAAAATCAGCATAATAATTTTTTTTTATATTTTGTTTTCACAGAAATCAAGTATTTGCCCCTGCATCGTCCCCACCGTCGTCCCCGTCATCGACCCCCTCCGACCTCGAGGTGAGACCAACCAAATCCCCATGTCGTTGATGTCGATGATGATGTGTTGTGAATGTCAATGATGAACATGCATAGAGGTTTATATGCTAGTTTTCATAGATGTTTTTATAGATGTAGTAGTAGTAGATGAGTAGCTGTGACAATGCGAAGCTAGTTTTTTTTTTGAAATGATAATTGATTCGGATAGCATTTCAAGTTTAAACTTTTCTGTATAAAAAAGAACTTGACTTTGTTCATGCTTAAAAAAGAACATGTGTATGTGTATGGACATGTCGATCTTGAGCTGCTGTGTATATGGTGCCAAAGATGGCCACATTTGACTCTTTGTATCGCAGGGAAAATCCGAGTGGCCTATGTTTTGCCGGAGTGTTGATTCATTTCCGTTCCGGCAAATTTCAGGCGCTCGATATGTCCTATTTTAGCGAAGGTCATGCCGGATTTTGCCGTGAATTTTAGCATGACTTGTGCTAGAATATATAGGAAATATCGAGTGCCCTGGATTTGCCGGAAAGAGAATTAAATTTTAGCATGACTTGTGCTAGAATTTTAACACCACGCGAGATGAGAGTTTTCAAGGAAAGACTCGACAGACCGACAGTCAACCCGTGATGAATAATAATCATCTGTGTGTTGAGTTCCTACTAGTTGTCGTCGATTTATAATCTTTGAATTTTGAACACAAGAAATGTCCGACGATGATAAGATCCCGGAGTGCGACTACTACTGCGATGATCGGGGTTTGTGCGATAGGGAGCCTCACCTGCAAAATGATAGGTTCTTCACCGTGAAGTTGGAAGAGACCTTCGATGTTTGTACGTTACGCAACGACAAGTATTTCATCGTAATTAATCATGACATGTGATTCTTTGCTTCAACGTGTAAATTTTTTTTTTTTTTCAATTCGACTAGTACATCCCGTGTCATGCAAGACCGTTTGTCTTGCAGAAGCTCGGTTTCCAAGACCTTGAGAATATGGAGATGAGGAGGGCTCACCTCAGGACTAAACACGGTTATGCTTTTCGAGTTAAGCTCTACAATGCGCTTAATCACTCACATTCCGGCTGCTCTAATTGGGAAGCTTTCTGCAAGGCCTATGGATTTGAGGAGAATATGCAAATAACTTTTGATATTCGTCCCGAAGATGAAGATATTGAAGATAATATCGACATTTGGGTCGATGTGGATATGCCTCCTGTTTTGCCTAAATGTGAGTTTGTCAAACTAATTTGTTAAGTAATTTATATTTTTTATTTAAAAATATTTGGTGTTCATCGCTACTAAACTTGTTTATTTATAATGATCAGCTTATTTCTTATCTTCAAAAAATACTCGGAAAGTTGTGGACATGACGTACTACAGTTATGGCTACGAGCTTAATTGTGAGGAGAAAGGATATCTTGTCTCATTTATAGATGATGTTGAGAATTTTAAGACCAATCAGTTTATCAGCCCAAATTATACTGGATACGTGCCACTAGTTCATCAGTTGCTTGATGGTAATCTCATTGCGAAAAACTTGGTATGATTTTGTTAATGATGGTAACTTCGTTGCATACATTCTTCTTAAGTAAACTACATTGCTAACTATATATGTTACTATATTGTTCAACAGAAGCTCCCTAGCGAGGTTGTGCCTCACATGATGCTTACCGAAGGGAGTATGTACATGGTTAGCTTACGACCGTTTCCACCGACGGCTTACCAAAGTGCATACTCTATTTCTTTGAAAGATGGAAGGCTCAATATGAAAGATTGGAGCAAAGTAATGAAGGCGCGCACGCAACCGATTGGAGACAACATGCGTGTGCGCAAGCCAGAAGTTGGCGACAGGTGGATCTCCATTCTCCATTTTGGAGATGGACCGGTTTACCTGTTTTATGCTATTTTACCTAGGAGAGAGGACTAGGTCCTAGGTAGTAAGAACAATTAGCTAGTGTTGATATGACTATGATGATGATGATTAGTTATTATGATGATGATGAGTTATATGTGCTACAATGTGTTAGCTAGAATGATGAGTTGTTATATGACTCATAGATGATGATCATGAGGAGTTGTTTTGATGATGAGTTGTTATGACTATGATGATGATGATGATGATGATGAGTTATATATTACGATGATGATGAGTTGTTATTATGATCATGATGACTTATTATATCATTGGGTGAAAGAAATGCGGATTAGATTCAAGTGGATGGATCCAAAGTGACCATGTTGGATTAGTAGGACGTCCGACGACGTCCTACTAATCCAACATGGCCACTTTGGATCCAAACCACTTGAATCTAATCCGCGTTTATTTCACCCACCGATATAATAATTCATCATGATCATAAAATCATATGATGAGATTACTGTATAAAACCTGTACATATACAGCGCAAATACGCAGAAGAAAATAAAAATACACGAAATTGTAGCAGTAGCGCTGGTTGGACACACGCTACTGCTAGGTAGGTGTAGCAGTAGCGTTGGTCAGACCAGCGCTACTGGTACCTATCTTAGTAGTAGCGCTTCCCAACCAACGCTACTGCTAAACGTTAGCTGTAGCGCCATAGCAGTAGCGCGTGTACCCGCGCTACTGCTAGGCCATACACCCGCGCTACTGCTAGGGTTTTCCCTAGTAGTGTCATCTTGCTAGTTGCAAGATTAAAAGGAAATAGTGATAAATAGTGGTGTGGCAAATGGCAAAATAATAAAAAGGTATTAAAAGAGCAATTGTGTAAACGTAAGTATCAATTGAGAATGGACCCGGGGCCAAAGGTTCGCTAGTGGCATCTCTCTCAAAATCAGGTAGTGGCATGGTAGACAAATTACTGTTGGGCAATTGAGAGAAAAGCAGCAATTTATAACTATGATCATGCATGGCATAATTTTGTAAGGCATCACATCTGTGATAAGTAGACCGTTATCCAACTGCATCTACTACTATTACTCCACCCCGAAACCACTATCCAGCATGCATCTCAAGGTATTAAGTTTAACGAAAAATAGAGTAACGCAATAAGCAAGATGACATAATGTAGACAGAAAGAAATCTTGCAATATGATAAATCCCCATCGCTTTACCCTTAGTGGCAACAACAAATAAGTAACTTGTCCCTTTCTATCACTGGGATATAGAAATCACCACAAGATTGAACCCACTACTATGCACCACTCCCTCTGAAGAATTACCCACCTATCTTGGCTAGAGAAGACAAATAACTCAGAAAGCACACATAGCTACTTAATTATATATCAAAGATACTTCAAAATATTCAATTGATTTCAATGAACAATTTGATCATAAATCCACAATTCATCGGATCCCAACAAACACACTACAAGAATTACATCGGATTGATTTGAAAAGAGAACATGGTATTGAAGATCCAAGAGAGAGATAGAGAGACAGAGAGAGAGAGAACCATCTAGCTACTACTATGGACCCGTAGATCCCAAAGGAACTACTCACGCATCATCATGGAGGCAGCAAGGTTGATGAAGAAGACTCCAGCAATGGTTTCCCCCTCCGGTGGAGCTCCTGAATAGGGCTCCAGATGGGATCGCTTCGGAACAAAGGCTTGCGGCGGTGGGAAAATGGTTTTGAGGATACAGTGAAGGGTTTCAGTATTTATTGGAAATTTTGTTGTTGGAATTACGCCAAAAGGTGGCTCAGGGGGCCCACATGGACAAGGGGCGTGGCCTACCCCCTGTTCGGGCCATCTGTCCATGTGGGGCCCTCGTGGCTCATCTTGTCGTCTCCCGAAACTTTTAGTGTTCCTTCTGGTCCAGGATTTTTTTTCCAAAATTGGCATCGTATTTGGACCTTCCTAGATAATGATATTCTGTGAATCCAAAAACAAACAAAAAAACAGGAACTGGCACTGGGCACTATGTAAATAGGTTAGTCCAGAAAAATAATATAAAATGATATAAAAAGCATATAAAAGTGATAATACAATAGCATGAAACAATAAAAAATTATAGATATGTTTGAGACGTATCAGCAAGCCCAAGCTTAATTCTTGCTCGTCCTCGAGTAGGTAAATGATAAACAAAGATAATTTTTCATGTTGAATGCTACCTAGCATGTTCTTGATCAAATGATGTAATCATGGCATGAATTTGGGACATGAATGATTCTAGGCAATATTCTATCAATTTGACATCAAAATAATTATACATGAGCATGCAAATAAATAATCATTGCCTTTCCAAAATAAAGATTCTAAACAATGTGATCTATACCCACTTAATCATGATAAGCATAGCATGCTCGGTCATCCTAGCATAAAGACACCAAATCATGAACAACCCCGGTGCCAAACCAAGCAATTAAATCATACTTTTCTTGCTTCAGTTTTCAACTCCCACGCAATACTTGAGCGTGAGCCATGGTCTTAGCACTTTGGATGGAGAATAGAATGATGATGGGGGTTCAGTTGAGAAGACAAAAATAGAAGAAAGTCTCACATCAACGCAGTCTAATCAATAGGCAATGGAGAGGCTTTACAATCGATGTTAATGCGAGCAGTAGGGATTGCCATCCAACAGATGCACTAGAGCTATAAGTGTATGAAAGTTCTCCTAATGCAGCTAAGTGGGTGTGCATCCAACTTCCTTGCTCATGAAGACCTCGAGCACTTTGGTGAAGCTCGTCATTGGAATATACAAGCCAAGTTCTATAATGTAAAAAAATCCCACTAGCCTATGAAATGAATAATATGAAAACTCTCTATATGATAAACATGGTGCTACTTTGAAGCACAAGTGTGGTAAAGGATAGTACTGCGCCCCCTCTCTCTTTTTTTCTCTTTTTTTTCGATGGGATCTTTTTGGCCTCTTTTTTTCTTGGGATCATTAGCCTCCTCCCCTCTTTTTGAGGAATCATGGGCCTCCTCCTTTTTCCTCACTGGTAGGGCCACACTCTAGAAATGCATCACACTTCTATTTTACTTACAACTCATAATATGAAAGGATATGATGACTACATATGATTGCCTCTCGCGGTGTACTAGGATGTGCAATGATTCTAGCGTAACATGTATAATAATGATGAACGGTGGCCTTACCACATATATCATGTCATCTCTATGATCATGCAAAGCAAAATGACAATGAATGCTCAAGTCATGTAATGAATAGTAACAATGGAAGTTGCATGACAATATATCTCGGAATGGCTATGGAAATGCCATAATAGGTAGGTATGGTGGCTGTTTTGAAAATATATAATGAGGTTTATGTGTGAGAGAGCGTATCATCTCACGGGGTAGGATGCACTGGCGAAGTATGCACCATGCCTCAATGTGAGAGTGGGCAATGCACGGTACCGAAGAGGCTAGCAAACTATGGATGGTGGAAGTGCATGTAGACCAAAATACTCACATTAGTCCTAACGAACTCAAATAATTATTGCAAAAGTCTAGTAGCCCTTGAAGCAAGCACAACTCACATTCCCCTAGGGAGGAGGTTGGTGGGAGTTAACCATCGCACGCCCCCAATCCGAACAAACATGGGTGCCACTCTAAGACATCTCACACTCCTACTTCCTCGCTAATGCCAACGGCTACCACTTTCATGTATACGGACTCACAAACCTTAACACCAATATCGGTACTGATGTAGTGCAAACCCTATGGTGACCCGATCTTCATGAATTGGAGGTGGATTTGAGGAAGAACACGAAGAACATGAGGGGAAAACACTCTATTGGACAAGAGCCACACCAAGTACTTCTCAAATCACAAGTAATACTTGGGATACATCAAAATCCAAGGACAACAAGGGAAATAAAGATACAAGGTAGTTCATCCAAATCTCTAGGAGTGATGGGTCTTGAATTCCATGGAGGCATCTTCCCATGAAGAGGCGGGGCCTTGACAACAACGATGGTTCTTCTCACTAGGAGGCCTTGAATCCACTCATGGATCTTCCCCTAAGAGGAATCCCACAAGGGGAGGTACATGAGCTAAGCTCCATGATATTGATCTATTCTTAGCTACCTTAGAAATGAGGTGGGGAATGGGTATTTATAGCCCAAGGCACGAAGGGTTAAGTGAGGGGCAAAAGGGAAAGAGATACAAGGGCTTTGCTCAAATCTATGCGCAGGCAGGCCAGATGTCCTGGATGGGGCCGGATGTCCGGGTCTTCGTGAAGCGCCAGATGTCCGGCTGAAGCTCGGTGGCCTTCGGTTACCTCTCTGCCGGATTTTTGCGGAGAGTCCGGATGTCCGGGACGTCCAGGTGGCATCGTATGTCCGGGTAGTGGCCGGATGTCCGGCCGCTGATTGTCTTCGGGCACCCATTGGTGCTGCTCTTCTCCTCTGCGATAGCACTGGATGTCCGACCGCTGTAGCTTAGCAACTCCATCTTCTTCCGTCTTCATTTCCATGATTCCCTCGCGGATGGTGTGGTCGTTGTTGTGCCTGAACTCCTCCTCGCCATGTGCTATGCTCTGATAGTACCTATGCATGCACACGAGAGGAGTGTCAAGTAGTGTACCATCCTCGAAGGGGTCAAGTGAACACGTGTAAAGGAGATGATTCACCTTTATGTATGTGAAGTAGATTTGCACGTGTCACTTGCCAAATGGACTCTTAACATGGTGATGCCCGCAGGATGCTCCACATCATCCCCTCCCCCTTAGAAAAGATACGTCCTCAGATCAAAAAGCATATCACGATGGGAAAGAGATGGCGTCGCCTTGTAGAAGTGGACGATCACCAAGCACTCATCATCTTGAAGCTCGAAATGGGCACTCTACAATGTCGCACCATCTTGTGATTCCTTCAAAAGGAGCAAGGACAACAAACAATCGGAAAAACAAATGTGGTTAGCATTAGTGCAAAACCAAGCATTCAAGTGGTGACAAGTGTCGTCATCATGCATAGCATAAGGTTTGACAAAGGAATTGATGTAGGGTGGAATCCTAATGTGATGATCTTTTCACACTTGGAGGGGGAAAGGGGAAAATTGAGAGAAGAACACAAAGGCAACACTCAATTGACACAAATCCAACCACACATGTGCTAAATCCACATACACATAAGAGGATATAAGGGTCCAAATCCAACACAAGAAGGTAAAGAGGGTAGCTAGTTCATCCCAATCCTTGAAGGAGAGAGGTCTTGAATCCTAGATGGATCTTCCCACAAAGGGTCTTGAATCCACTTGCGGGATCTTCTAACATGGAGGCCTTGAACTCCATGGGAGTGGTAAGTGGATGAGAAAAACTCAATCTCAAAGGAGAGGGTCTATATATAGTAGTCCACGAGATAGGAGGGGAGAAAGAGGGATACATGGGCCTTTGGCCTGGTTAGGCACACGCAAGTGCCGGACGTCTGGGCTGGGGGCCGGATGTCCGGGGCTTCGGGAAGAGCCGGATGTCCCGGGTCACGGTCGGATGTCCGGGCGGGGAATAGCAGAGCTTCTGTTGCTCTCGGGTGGCCTCAGGCCGGATTTCCGGGCAAGGGGCCGGATGTCCGGGGTGGGGCCGGATGTCCGTCTCCTGGAACTCTGCAGCCGCTACCCTATTGCTGTTGCCGTGGTCTTCAGGCACCGGATGTCCGGGCCAGGGGCCGGATGTTTGGCCGCTGTAGCAGTTCATCAGTCTCCTTCGTCGTGCTTCATCATCCATGCTCTTGGGGACTTGATCTTCATTCTGAGCATCTCCGGGGTGGTCTTCCTCTTACCCAAGCACACATAGCATTCCGGATTGAGGTAGTAGCCATGTCTCACGTGGATCATATGGAAGCTCATTAAGGAGAGATGTCACCTCGGTCATGGTAGCTCTTGCACGTGCTCGTGTCATCGGTCCACTCGGCACTTGGGGTGATGAAGGTAGGTGCATGGGGATGACCGTAGGATGCTCCGAATCAGGAATGAGACATGGCATTTAAGCATATAAATTGAGCACAAGCAAAGGCATCATGGGAACAAGTATGCAAAGGTGAGGGAGGGATGCGAATATGTGTGACAAGCGAACAAGCATCTACCTCAAAGTCATAGCAAGCAGGCACAAATTGCTCAACAGATGGTCTATGGTAGGCATATGAATAATTCACAACACCAAAGAAGATAAGATGTCTAAACACATCGGGCAATCCAAGGTGCAACACAATCCAAGCATGGTGTGCATATCGTGTAGTGAAAATAGTGTGGCACTCAACATAATGGAAAGAGCAAGTGTTCATCATGTGTGAGGCAACCAAGTCAATCATGTGACACTCAATGGGACATGGCATATGTAAAGTGATGCCATTGTTGCAACCAAACATGTGATAGGAGCAAGTAATCAACAAATTGTATGAAACACACAAGTCATATATGTCATGAGGCATGGAAAGGTGGCAATCAACAGTGAATGCAATATCACTAACATGTGTGCAAATAAGTGGTCCAAGATGGCCAATAAGTGTCATGGTGCAAGCAACACATGAAGTATGATCCACAATATCCATGCTTAGTGATGAGGACATCACTACCACAGTAACACCCACAACCCCTGCTGCTACACATATTCGACCAATTACTAGAGCTCGTGCACACCAATTAAAATACCAAGTACTTTCGTTTCTTGGTAATGATTCTAATGTTCATGAGAATATGATCCTGCCTAAATTGAATACATTTGTGTTGCTTACTAATGAAGGGCTTAGCATGGAGAAGAGGGATGAACACTGGAGCAGGATCAAGCGTGGAGATGAAGGCGCACGCGAAGGGAATAAGAACGGAGTTTACAGTGGAGTTTTCAGCACTTTGAAGCCCCGTGATGACTTACAACGACATGGACGAAACATACAAGATGTCCTTTCATGAATTTCGTCCATAGCTTATTATAGGTGTTGTGCCACCTTATTTTTGGGCCAAGCCCATGTAATTTCGAAATACCTCTTATTAGGCTATTTTTAGAGTCTGTATTGTAGGGGAAATGACTCAGGAGGTGTTTTAGTCCCACCTTGCCAAGGGTGGACAAAATTCCCTCTCTTTTCCCCTATAAATACAGCCCTTAAGGTAGCATTTTGACTTGGGTTTTGTTTAGATTAAAGTTCGCCACAGTTGCAACTCACGTCCTTTGTTTGTGTTCAACGACCAGACCAAGACATCACATAACACCACTTCCATCAATAAAGCTTTCCTCTTATATTCACAATATCCAGATTGCAATATGTATTTCTTGCTAGTTCTTCGTTTGCGTGCAGGAAATAGACCTTCGTGGTCAGGTTGATCGTGCTCCGGCATGGTCAATAACCTCTCGGAGTTGTTTTAGCGATTGCTAAGATGCGACGTCTTCACATGTTCGTAGTCGGATCGTCAAAGTCTACTCCAGCGAAAATGATAGTTACCATCTCATCGAAATATGGGACACCTTCGCCTCTATCACTCAAGGTTTTGGGATTCTCAAAAGAGAAGGATATCACCTTAAAAGTGTGTCCTTGTGCGTCCTTCACAATGCCAAAGTGGTAGGAAATGCGGTGAAGAAGCACGCCGGTCGATGGTGTAATTGGCTCGCTCTCAAGTGCTCGAATGGTCAACTCACATGAAGCGGAGGTTGACACGATACCGAAGGATCCTACACATGCACAAAACAAAGCAAAGAATGTCTGTGCATGGTATATAAACACAACATCCATCATGATGGTTCTCTTCTGTTGCAGATAACACTACAAAAAAAACCACTTTCGTGATAATACGTGTTTGTCACAGTAGGTCACGTTTTTTGTAATGCATGTACATCTGTGACGATTTTATGACAGAATGAAGATAGTCATACATGTGCTATCGTAGAAGTGTTCCATGACAATACTCAAATTATCCACTTCCATGACGATAAATGGCGCGTCATGGAAGTGTTTTCGTCAAGGGTGACCGACACGTGGCATCCACCGTAACAGGTCGCCGTTAAGCTATCGGGTCCTGTTTTGGATCCGATAACCCGCTAACAGCCCCGACCAACGGCGATTTTCCACGTGTAAAATTCTCATTCACCAACGGTGCCACGTGCCAGCTCGGCGTGGCAACAGATGTCAACCGTCCAATGAACAGGAGTCGCTAATGAAACGTCGACATGTGGAACGGCCCAGCAGTGGCCCATTTAGGTTAAAAGGGTCGGCCCAGCAAAAGGCCCACAAGATTTCGTCAGATACTAATGGGCCGGCCCGTTAACAGCCGGCCATGTTTTGGGCCGAATTACGGCCCATATCAAATTCGGCCTGTTAACAGCCTGCCATGGTTTGGGGCAAATTACGGCCCATATCAGATCCGGCCTGTTAACAGCCTACCATGTTTTGGGCCAAACTACGGCCCATAAAAGATCTGGCCCTTTAACAGCCTGCCATGTTTTGGGCCAAATTACGGCCCATATCAGATCCGGCCCGTTAGCAGGCATTGTGCTTTCGGGCCCATTGAGGGCCAGATTTGGACTTTGTCCTCTTAAAGGCCCATTTAACAGTTCGATCCGATATTAGTTTCGGCCTGTTAGCGGCCCTTCGTACATATGGGCCATTGTCGGCCCGGTTTCACTTTCGTCCATTTAACGGCCCGTGCTGCATATGGGCCTATTTCTGGTCCGAAGTGACATTCGGCCTCTTAACGGCCCGTAGTCTTCGTGGATACATTTTAGCCCAACCTGGCTATCGGCCTGTTAAAGGCCCATGATATAGTTTGGCCTAATTATGGCCCGCTTTGCATTCGGCCTGCTTACAGCCCATAATAAGATTGGGCCAACCAAGGCCCGACATAATTTTTGGCCTGTTAACGGCCCGTCATGTCATTGGGCCAATCATGGGCCGAGTTATATTTCGGCCTGCTGTCGGCCCGTGAATTGTTTGGTACAATTCAGGCCCAATCTACTTTTCAGCCTGTTAAAAGCCCATTGTATTTTTTTGGCCCAACTAATGCAAGCGGTTTCATCGACCTGTTAAAGAACCGAAACTAATAATGGGCCAGTTTACATCTAGGCCTGCTAAGGGCCCAGATGATTGTTGATGCATGTTTCGGCCCATTTATAGCGATTGGCGGGCCGGCCAGTTTTAGTACCATATTTTTTTTATATAAACCTAACGTTTTGGCCCATTGTGCTCCGTCGAAGCTTACGGCCTTTTCAGAGAGTGACGACAGCATATACAATATATAAATTACAACATCGATACGAAGAATTAAGCTAGACTATACAACAAAGAAATTATAGCATATTACATCCACTGGACATCAAAGTTCGCTGCCAGTGATAATAAAGCGCAACCAGACAGCAGATTACATACACTAGGCATCAAAGTCCGCCACCAGTGCAAATAAACATGCCGACAAAATAATATACAGAACTGACAGCACTTCAACACAGCTCAAGAAAGGTTAGCCCTGCCCGGGAGCTGCAGCGCAAGCAGCTGAGGAAGCTGATGAGACTGCGCTTGTTTGAGGCTTATATCCTCCAACTCTGGCTGCATAGCATCAATCGACGTCCTGTACTTTTGGTTAATCTTGCATAGAGATTGGAGTTCCAGTAGGAGTTGAGCTGAAGCATGTCTTTCTGCTTGAATTTGAGACTGAAGAAGTCGAACAGATTCAGACGGCGACTTCATTGAGCTTGTGTCACTGCTATTAGCGAGTAACTTCGACACTACATCAAGACATGACTTTGGGGTTGTATCGCTATCCTCAAGATGTGTTGCCTTCTTCCCTGCAATATATGTTAGAGGGACAAGCAATGGGTTTGTCTCACTATCATTGTGGCAGTTCTTCCTGGCATCAGAGATATCACTCTGAAAGACAAACAAGAACAGATAACAGGTTTTGCACGTATAAGCATCAGTGCTGTGAATTCATCCCATTTCTTATTGGCAAATAAAGAGACACGGTTTAAAATAGCATTAACATCATATGGCATTGTTCATAGTTAAGACATGTCAGGAAATGGCATTGTGCAGGAGTGGCCAGCTTCACCACACCACTGGATTACCGATCAAGAACAAAAGCATACATGCAGTGCTAAAGAACGTATAAGCATCAATGGCCAGTGTGCTGTCAATTAATCCCATTTCAGATTGGCAAATAAAGAGACACAATTTAAATAACATTAACATAATATGGCATAGTTCATAGTTAAGACATAGCAGGATATGACATTGTGCTGGAGTGGGTAGTTTCACCACACCACTGGATTACCGATCAAGAACACAAGCATGCATGCACTCTAAAGAAGATCACTTGCTCTGTTTAGTTTAATTTACATGGTATGAATAAGGAACTTGGTTGTACAACTAAAAACTGAAATTGAGAAGGACAAACTTATGTTTATTAACTTCTTCATAATAAACTTTAAACATGCAATTTGATGCAAACGCGAAAAATAAACAGCAGTTGCGGTCATGTCTATCCAAATATACACGACAAAGTTTGAAGGCTCGAGAAGGACAAACTTACGTTAGTACTGAAGACCAGCTCTATAAAGCCCTTGTCCATGCTGATGGGGGGGGGCAATAAAAGTAGTTTACCAAAGAATCTTCTTCATAAGCATTGCCTTTATTCTACATTTTGTTAAGCATAAATATAGATGTGATAATATAGGAACAAATGGAGAATATTTAAGCTAAGATGCGGAGTGATGCTACATAATCAACTAGCTATAAATGTAAGTACAGCGGTACAGGCAAAAGGTACTGACAAGAGCAATGCAGAGCTAAACTTCTTCAGTAGCATTTGTTTTATTCAACATTTTGGTAAGAGTAAATATAGATCTGATAAGGTCTAGAAAATGGAGGGCAAGGGGAAATAAGCTGCAGAGTGATGGTACATGAACAACTAGCTGTCAATATAAGTATAGTGATGAAGGACAACAGGTACTTACAAGAACATGCAGAGCTAAACTTCTTCATAAGCATTGGGTTTATTCTACATTAATGTAAGCATTAATATAGATCTGATGATTTGGAGCGAACAGTGTATAAGCAAGCTATCATGCACATGGATGTCACATAATCAACCAGGTATGAATGTAAGTACAGTGATACATGGCAACAGGTACTAACAAGAGCTAAGCAGCGAGCAGCATAGTTGCGATATCCTGTCATTCATTTCAAGCCGTTATTCTTCTTTGAGCAGTTTTCCTACAAAAGATATCGGTAAGGCACATGCAGAAATGTAAGAGTTCAAACTGTCATGTGATCTCATAGACAGTATCTCTTCCTGGGGACGAGACCAGTGCATAACAAGGTTTTTCCATTCAATATCTTGTAAATTTAGCACAGGAGACTTCACCAAAATTTCATTTATAGACTTGCCATCAAAGTGTGTTTTCCTCAGGTAACACCGATATTGCTGCAACGCGTCCTTGCAAAGCGCAAGCACGCTTTGCTTGTCATGACTATCCAGATTGACCCTCGCCTATTTAGAAGAATGTAATGTAAATCATTGATGTGTTCAATCAACAGAAAACAAGACAATAATCACCATGAATAATAGCACTTACACGTAAGTGGGACAGGAAGATGTTAAAATGGTGTTTGTCTTCACTATAATCTTCCCATGATGGGAAGATACGCACGTGGTTCCTAACAACATTGAAAGCATTGTCTTTTAAACTGGGAATAACTGGAATGGGGTTCCAATCTACGGGAATTGGGGCACTCAGCAGTTGGATTAGGTCTTTGGCCTGTGGATTTGTTGTACTTTTTGCTGGATTGGGATTTTTTGGTGGTACGGCTGGTGCTATGGCAACTAAAATTGGCATACCTCTTGCTGGAGTGCGGTTCGTGTGTGGTGGGGCTAGTGGTATGGCCAGTGGAGTCTGGGTACAGTCTGCTGGAGTCGGGCCTAGAATTTGTGGCGCTGGTTCTATCGCCAATATAAGTGGGGTGCTATCTGATTTCTCCGGTACCACCACCTTTTTCAAAGACTTTGTTTGTACTCCTTCGGGTTCTGCAATCACCCTCTTCCTTTTGGATGTCCGATACACAAGAACAACATTTGAATGGAAAAACATGGTATGATGCTAGATGGAATAGGTATTGATAATGGATGGGCATGGCATCTTCACATATATGATGAGTAAACTATGCAGATGGCGGTGCAACGAAGTAGAAGAAATGCAAGACACCTTATGCAAGATACGTGCAACCAATAAAACCTTGCCAAATTAGAAAAGGCACCTTGATGGGTGAACACGGTAGGCAATCTGCCTTTGACTGCACGAGCTCAGAATAGTCATTAGGATCATATTCTGAACATGAATCTGTAGGTGGGGAGTGTGTGGGTTTCATTCCATCCAGAATGGAACTCAATCCCTTGATGCCAAGTTTGTTAGCCATTGCACTTTTCCACTGTATTCCTCTGATGCGTGTATTCTCATATTCATTGTGATCATGTTCAATATCTGATATGCATGAAAACATAAATAGTAGTGAGATTATCTTTCAAATGCATAGGATATCCTAATATAATGGGGGCTCCCTGTAAACCCTTGTGTGCTACCTCTGGAATTCTGATGAGAGAGCCCATGTGTGCTGTAATTTGGTGCGTACATTAATATAATCTGGCACTACTGCTCAAAAAAATAGGCTCCCTATTGGGAGCTCCAGAAGTAATGATAGTTGGCAGATGATAGGTTCAAAATATATTGTATACAAAGTTTATTGCCAAACCATGATAACGAGAGCGCACAGAGAAATAGTATTCCCTCATGTCTCTATATGTGGCACGCGTGCATTTCAAAACTCGTGTAGTAACATTAGCTGACCAATTAAATGTGTCTCTATTTTATTAGTATCTGTATCGTATCAGATTCGAATTTGATAACTAAGCATTGGAATTATGAGTGGCATGTAGTTTAGCTTGAAGGATGTAGTGCTGCTAGTACGACACGAAGCATGTAGGCAGATTGTAGTGTAGATAAAAGGGGGAAAACCATAACATCATAAATAAATCCACTGGAAAACATGGGGTTGTATTGTAGCTACTAATCGAAAGCATTTCGATCCCCTATAGGCCAGCTCTATTCAACTGAAGGCGCACTACTGTTACTATCAGTCTGGTCTCTCAAAGGCCACACAGCTCCTAGCATTTCCTGGATATTATGGCAGACGAACTCAAAGTGCTGAAAGCATCTAGCAGAAGTGGCCAATAGATCTGTTTACTGCAGATCTCCCTGCTCCCATTCCTGACAAGGAACATACTGTACTTATTAAAGAAGAACAGATGAGGAACATGTTAAAGAATAGAAGAGGAAGCATATTATGGATATTCCACGTCTTTCTATACATTTGGAAACTAAGCTCATGATAAACCAGGCCACGTTCATTTGGAAACTCAAGTGGGAACATTAGCAGACCAATTAAATGTGTTTGTTAACTAATATCATTATCATATCACATTCGTATATGAACAACTAAGCTTTGGAAATATGAGCGGTGAGTTGTTTAGCTTGAAGGGTGGACTGCTGCTAGTACGACACAAAGCACCTACGCAGATGATAGTGTAGATAAAATGGGAAGACCCTAAGCATCACGAGTAAAATCGAGAAAGTGGAACTAGCTGGAAAATATGGGCTTGTATTGCCGGTATGGCTAGAAAGGCTTTGGATCCCCTACAGGGGCAGCTCTATTCAACTTAAGGCAGACTACTGTTACTATCAGTCTAGACTCTCAAAGGCGACACAGCTCTCAGCATTTCCTGGATATTATGGCAGACCAACTCGAAGAGTTGAAAGCATTGATCAGAAACGACCCAATAGACATGTGGACTGCAAGTGTCCCTGCTTCTTTTCCCGACAAGGAACATACTGTACTACTATACTTATTAAAGAAGAACAAAAGAGGAACATGTTAAAGAAGAGCAAGCAGATTTTGGATAATACAAAGTTTGTTGCCCACCCATGATGAACCAGAGCGCACAAGGAAATGGAGTTCCCTGCTGTCTCTCTATATGTGGCCACATGCATTTGGGAACTCAAGTGGAAACATTAGCTGACCAATTAAATGTGTGTCTGTTAACTAATATCATTATCATATCACATTCATATATGAACAACTAAGCTTTGGAGTTATGAGTGGTGTGTTGTTTAGCTTGAAGGGTGGAATGCTACTAGTACGACACAAAGCACATACAAATCATAGTGTAGATAAAATGGGAAAACCCTAAGCATCACAAGTAAAATTGGGAAAGTGGAACTAGCTGGAAAATATGGGCTTGTATTGCCGGTATGGCTAGAAAGGCTTTGGATCCCCTACAGGAGCAGCTCTCTTCAACTGAAGGCGCACTACTGTTACAATCAGTCTAGACTCTCAAAGGCAACACAGCTCCCAGCATTTCCTGAATATTATGGCAGACCAACTCGAAGAGTTGAAAGTATCCATCAGATGCGAACCAATAGACCTCCCGACTGCAAATGTCCCTGCTCCTTTTCTAGGCAAGGAACATACTGTACTACAACACTTATTAAAGAAGAACAGAAGAGGAACAGGTTAAAGAAGAGCAAGCAGATTTTGGATACTACAATGTTCGTTGCCCACCCATGATGAACCAGAGCGCATAAAGAAATGCAATTCCCTGATGTCTCTCTATTTGTGGCGCACATGCTTTTTCGAAACTAAAGTAGGAACATTAGCTGACCAATTAAACGTTCTCTGTTTTAGTAATATCAGCATCATATCAGATTCATATTTGAACAATAAGCTTTGGAAATATGAGTGGCATGTTGTTTTGCTTGATGGGTTGAGGAGCAGTGCTGGCACGACATGAAACACCTAGGATGATGGTAGTGAATATAAAAGGAGAAAACCATAAGCATTGCGAGTATAGTGTTGAGCGTGCCATGGCAGATCTGAAGGTGCAAAGGGGACAAAGGCTACTTCGCAAACAATGTTTGCTTTCAACTAAGAAGTAAGATTCTAAGGGATGGACAAGAAATCACAGTAAAGCAGCGGCGATCTATTTTCTGGCTGAGATAAATAACTTGAGCAGATATGAAAGAGTACCGCCTCTGTTGCGGCGACGTGTAGGCTTCTACTGAGAAGTTGAGGGTGCTGCGGTTGCGATAGCTGTCGGCAGCGTCGAAGCAGATCTAGCAGGGCAGACGGTGGCGGCGGGGGATATGTCCCGGCGCGGTGGACGAGACGGTCGTAGGAGCGGCCCCGGCAAGGTGGACGATGGCGCGGATGAAGCCAGAGGACGTGATGCAAGGATCCTGGTCCGTAGCCATGGATGAGAGACGTTGATCTCTTGTAATGGACGATGGCGTCGGGGTATCAGCTCCGGCATGGTGGAAGAGGACGGCGGCGGATGGGGTGGCGGACGGAGGAGGCTGGGGTGGATAGGGTGTTTTAGCGCCCACACAGTACGAATGGGGAAAAGGGGGAGAGAGGTAGGGGAAACCATATCTTTGGGACGTGCTTGTCTCAGATGCAGGGAAAGTTACAAACTTAGCCCCCATTTAAAATTTCAGACATCAGAGCGATATTGGTTGGTTGGGAGTAGGACGGTAATCTCGCATACCCCGAATATTTGCCGAGAGTGATTTTGGCCGAGGAGAGTTTGTTTTGGCGCCCACCGTATATGAATCGGGGTGAGAGCCGATTTCGCCCGAGGAGAGACTATGTTTTGGCGCACACCGTGTATGAATCGGGGTCAGAGGCGGTTATGTCACGTTTGAGTGAAATTACAGACCTACCCCTATCGAGACCTTTAGAAATCGAGCCTGCAGGTTTTGCGTGTTAGGGCATAGGCAGTAATTTCCATCTCCCAAATTTGGTTTCGGGCGGTTACGGCCGAGGAGGGACTGGGTGTTTCGCTGCTTCATTCAATTTTTAGGAGAATAAGCTTGCACGTTTACCGTGCCATCTCAATTCGAATCCATTTTGTATTCTTTTTTTTTTCCGGGCAGGATCCATTTTGTATTCAAATACAAATCTATATACATCATTTTTTATATGTACTTTCAAAAGCACAACACCCTTTATATATAAATATGGTTTACAAATGCCATAATCTCAAATTCATAAGGTTGGATTCAAATATTTGAAACCACTTTATGTTCAACTCAAGTGCATGGATCACTGATATCAAGAAATTAAATAACATACATGTGCCCAAATTCAAATGAATATGCATGTTTGATAGATCAATTTTGGTTCAAGTATGAATTACATGTATCATCATCTCTAAATCAAATATTTGAATCCCTTTTATGTTGACATCTTTTATACACACAACTAAATATTTAAATCTCCTTTCATGCCCATCTCTCTCTAGGTCTCTCTCGCATGCTCCTTCACATAACTATCACTCTCTTTTCTCTATCTCACCCGCACACTCAGTACATGTTTCTCTTTTTTCACAAAAACAGTCTCTCGAGAGGTGTCACACTCTCTCTACCTCTATAGACCACTCGGCTTTCATTATCTCTTATGTCTCTATCGTGCTCTAGTATCTCTCCAGCTACATAGCATTATTTTTCCCCGCCACACACACTCTCTCACTCGGCTTTCATTTTCTCTCTCTCTCTCTAGGGATCTCTCACGCACCTCATCTCTTTCTAGATATCCTACCACTAAAATTTCTCTCTCTCTCCCTCTCTCTCTCGCACAAACACCGTTTGTCGGGGTCTCCTTTCCCTCTTCACCTCCGTTCCAAAACTGAAACTATTCCTTTGTTTACTGGTCAGACAAACTCACACACTATCTCTCTCTCTAACTCTCTGACAAACACACACACACACACACCTCTGCTTTCGCCCGTCCCCTCCCGACTCCTGTCTCCCTCACAAACACACACACACACACACACACACAACTCTCCCTTTCGCACCCCGTACTCCTGTCTCTCCCACACACAGTTATCGACCAGCCTATGGCTAGGTTTATCCATCTATTACACACTCTCGCTTCCCCTCTCTCGTATATGCTGTCTCTCTCGCGCTCCTTGTATCTATGTAGATATCTCGCCCCTTCTTGAAACACACCCTCTCTGTGTAGTGTCTCCCCCGCTCCCTATTTGTTTGTAGCAAGAACTCTCTTTCTCCGTAGCACACATACACACGCACTCGGCATTCTTTCTCCTGCGCTCTCTCTAGGTTTCTCTTGCATAATGTTTGTAGGCCCCTTCGTTCCACGCACCCCGTCTCTCTAGGCCTCCCTTGCACACAATGTATCTCGCTCCCTAACCATTCATGTGTACTCCATGTGAGTTCTCCCATTCTCTCTCCGTCGCACACACACGCACTCCATCGATCACCGAGCCTTCTTTCTCTACCTCTCTCACACCCACATACTCCGAAGTCTCTCTCTGATCCTCGATCTTTTGTCTACCTCTATTTCTCTCGATCGTGCACACACACTAGCTAGCGTCTCTCTTTATGTCGATACCTCTCGCACACATACTCTTCGTGTCTTTTCACACATGCACTCCCTCCTCTCTCTGTCCCTCTCTCTTCCAGACATACGATCTATCTCGAGGTCGATCTCTCTCGTATGCACGCTCACGCCCTCTCTCTCTCTAGGTTACTCTCTTTCTCTATGCCGGCTCTCACGCACACACACCATTTGTTTGTAGGACGATCCCTTGTAGGAAAAAATCAGGTGCTCCGAGGCCTCCCATGCTCCCAGGATACGAGAGTTCTCGGGCCGTTGGATCGTGGATACAACCTCTAGACCAGAGCAAAATTTTGAGACTCTTTGAGGGGTTTTCTGCAATTTTTTATGACCTCTAACTGTGTCCGTTCGATGATCCAACGGTCCCCACAGGAACGCTGGAGTATTATTTTTGGACATCACACAAACACTAGAGTACATATACGAAGAGAAGAGGCGCACGCAGTCGGTCTCTCACTGTCTCGCACACATGAGAGTTATGTAACGCACCGTAAACAAATAAACCCGTAGGTGCACGATTTCTGCATGCGCAGGTACTGGGTAAATGGTGGAGCACACTTTTGTACGAAAGAGTCAGCTCGCGTGATAATTTGATCCGCAGGTGTTGACGGTCTGGGACCACACGTGAATGACCTAGAGACGATGGCTTGCTAGTGATCGAGTTGCCACGTTTATAAAATACATTTTTTTGGCAAGACACGAGTTCCGTTTTTCAATGGTGCGTTATACAATTTATTAAAATGATTGGTATGGAGCGAAAAATGAAAATCGTCACTATACACATAGGCTGGAGTTTCAGCGCTTGCTGCTAGCCAGGGTTGCTCCCTTCACACTCTCACCCTCTCCTGATCTAAACAAGATGGGCGGTAGCCATTGTCTCTCTCCTCACCGACGGTGAAAGATCCGACCGGATCCTATCCGCCATGGAAGGGCGGCGATGCAGCATTGATGCGGTCGCCATTGGTGAGGTAGGAGACACACTGCCGGCGGACCGTGCCGTCCTCTCTCACCCGGTGCCAGAGCGGACGCGACCTCTCACTGGCGCAGGCATTGAACCAGCGCGCCGGCTGAGAGAGCGGCACCCGCTGCACTACAGGCTGAACACGCCTCCTCGCCGCATTATATCTTTGCTTAGTTGGAGGAGAGAGAAGAGGAGAGAGAAGGAAAGCGGGTTGTAGAATAAGAGCCGGCTATAGCACGAGACCCTAGACACTTTGTGAGAATGTATGGTGGGCCAGCTATTAACAAAGTACTACTGTACATATTTAAATCTTACTATTGTATAGGTGGCAACTTCTTATAGCCAATTGTTGGCTATATTATTAACCATGCTCTCAACCGGCTTCAGACTGCCCCACCTACCTCCATTGAATCCTCGTGTGTGCCGAGAAACCAACTCCGGCCACACGTCCGTCCGCGAGCCTACCGGCATTCAACACAACGCCGCTTGGCTCCTCGCGTCCGCCCGCTAGTTAAACGAGGCCAGACGCCTGGCAAGAACCGCACCACACCTCCGCTCCCCATCTCCTCCTTGCACCATTTTCTCCACACTCTCCATAGCATTCGGCGAGCATGAAGACGAGTTTTTCGGCATAAAAGTTGGCTGGGTGCCAAGCCGAGCCTGCCAGATACGAGCAAGGCAACTCGCCGCTCCACCTCCCTCCCTGCCCCAGGCTGTCAGTACCATGGGCGAGGCTGCAGGCGGGCAAGCGAAGGAGCAAGCTGCCGCTCCAAGCTGGCCCCTTGTGCAGCAACTCGCCGCTCCAAGCCAGCTCGCAGAGGACTGGCCAGTTGCTCCACGCCGGCACGCGGGGAAGCACGGCATCCAGTGCACCGTGGCTGGCTGCGCCATCCGCTGCAAACATTGGCGGAACAGCGGCTTGCCGGCGGAGGCGGCCAGCACCTCCGCGGCCGCCGCCAACACTGAGGAAAAGTAGACCATGGGAGCCGCCGCCACTTGGGTCCCACGAAGGCCACCGCCACCGCGTCACCGGCATACACACCCGGTGTGTTGCCCAGTTTAGCGCACAACACCATGGACCCCCACATCGGCTTCACGAAAGCAGAGGAGCCACTCTTCCCCTGGGTCATCCCCTTCGGCTGAAGCGCAGCCGGACATAGGGAAGTTATGGTGGAGGAGGCCACGGAGGCGGAAGGCATGGAGGGCCGCCGCGGTCGGCATTAGATTATACCTGCCTACAGAAGCTATTCGCGTTTAGTTAAAAAAAGTCCAAAATGTAATTAATTTCGTATGGTCTAGTTTTGTTGTGCTCGCACTGGTATGTTTGTTGCTCTCGGCAACCAGCTCTGCCTCGCCAATTTATTGCCTCTGTGGAGGTACTCTACATGGTGTTGGCGCGCCCAATATCGCCATGCCCTTATATTCCCATTGTTTTATTACTGTCAATCCAATGCCACTTGTAAAATGATGCAATGTCACAGAGGGAATAATATGCTGCTGTCAAATATGATGTTGTCAATCTAGTGCCATCGATAAATCCAATGGCACTTGTAAAATGATGTAATGCCATCGATAACCCTTTTACATATTTTTGCAAACACGGGTGTCAATCTCCATCTCAGGCATGTTTGTGCAAACAGAAGCAGATACCTCAATTTTAGTGGAACTCCACAAAATTATACGGGAGTCCCTCCTCCGCCATTGGTAGAAAATGCACCATTTTCATCAATGCTCTCAGAAGGAATTTGTGTTTTGGCTGTGAACTAAATGTTGTTTTGGAGAAGCATTGATGTTGGTAGTAAGAACTATAGATTTTTCTTTATTTCTAATTCTCCTCACATTTTTTTAGCTTTGAAGTGAATCATTGAGATGCATAAACTATTTCAACTATGGATACTAGTTGGTTGTGGACATTATCTATGAATGTGAAGATATCTGTGAACATGAGTTTGATGTGAAAGTTGAACTTCGAATGTTGGGCTTGCATGTGAACTATACCATGTCCAATGGTTTGTCTGTTATTGTTCTGGAAATAGTGTAAGTTATTACATGACCCAAAAAATATATTCTATGCCACATCTCGGCATCAGATTTAAATACATCTCAGTCGATGCACGCACATCACAATATGCATGCTGACTGGATCAACATTTGAACCTAGCTATTATGAATGAAAATTTGGATTGACATTAGTTTTAAATAGCAGGAGACGCTTAGCCTGCTCTGCCTCTGCTAGCTTCTTTCTGGCTTCTTCCATCTCTTGTTTGGCTTGGGTGAAGAGAGCATCTGATTGCTCTTTTCGCATCTTTAGGAACTCAGCTACATTCTCAAGGGCTGCTGCACGCTTTCTTTCAGCCTTTACTAGAGCCACGAGGAAACGAACACTTGACGACTCCACCTGGCTAGTGTGTAATCCAGCATCATTTAGGAATTGGCACCTTGTGTCTAATCTGGCATCATTAGGGAACTGGCACCTTGTGTGTAATCCAGCATCATTTGGGAACTGGCACATAGGACTAGCCTCAAAACCTGATCTTGAGGTTGACCATACTTCCCTCCTCGCACGAACTGCATCCGGACATGAAGAAGTTACTTCTTTTTTAGATCAAGAGTGAGAGCTCCCCAGATCCATTCAGTAGAAGCCCCATAAACAAGACTAGTAGAAGTGAGTTCAAAAGGAGAAATATAAAAACAGACTCGTAGGGTGAGAACACCCACTTCCTACATCAAGCTAAAAAGGAAAGCATTAGGACGATTAAGAGTGTGCTTATTACATATCGAGCAGAGCTACTTTACAGAAACTAAATATCTACATCAAAGAACACAAGGCTAAGCCAAATAGCAAAATCAGCAGAGGGGTGCACTAAGCCAAGGGTAGCTGCAGCAAAACAACCGGCAACCAGATGATCTCTAGGGCCTCTGTAGCCGCGTTTGACTGACTAGTTTTTCATCCTACGGCATGGTGGGTCCAGTGAGCCTAATCAAGTGTAGAGGCAATTATTTGTCCTGCCTATTACTATTTAATAATTTTCCACACTGCTGGATTGCATGGCAAGAACCCTAGCCAAGCACACAAATTGTTTGACGCTATTTTCGGCTCGGGGCTTGCCCAGGGCCTGGCCTGGTCCTGTCTACAATACTGCTGCCAGACACATACCATGTCAAAGTAATTGAAAGGCTGTTACTTACCAAAGCTCATTTTACAGGTTCGGTGCAGCTCGTCTTTATCTTGCGACGTTCCTTGAAGATGTCCCAAACATCACGTATGTGATCTTCATTTCCCCTCTGCATGTTGGCATTAGTAGTTTTGTAATCCCAACATGGCAAGAAAAATATAGTAATACTCAAACATCTTGTAGGCAACATCACTCATCTACAATGTTGGCACGAGTAATTTTTAATATCCTACTTAGTGGTTATTAAACTTTGCTAGAACTACGTTGTGGTTTCATTCTGAGTCAATAGAACTGGGGGGTCACCTCCCTGCTATTGTCAAAAACTTTTAACCATCTGCCACACTACTGGTTAGAGATGAAGAACCTACGCAAGCACACCACAATACAGGAGCGATGCCCAATTACAAGATGATATTCTATTGGATAATGCAAGCTATAACCAATTACTTTCACTGGAACAATAGCAGCCATGAAAGGGGAACAATAGCAGCACGGAAATTTGAAGGGTAGGTATGAACAGAATCGGAACTGCACACGTACAACTAAGAGAATCAATGTACACATTACCAATCACAGAGGAGCATGAATGTCGCGGTGATAAGGGGTGGCCCGATCTTCTCAGTGAACTGATGGTGTCGATGATGAACTTGTTGGATAACTTGTGAGACGCTCACGAACTCTCCGGCTGTTCCCCCGTTGCCAATGCGACGAATCTTCAACCCTATGGATATTTGCAACACCACACACTTGCGCACGTAGCCGCCGACCACGAAGCGGTTCTGCAATCTCCCAATTCCCAATGGAACGACAGATGGCACTTGACTTTCAGTAGCAAATACACCCTATAGAAACGAATTTGGTGTAGATAATATTCCTGATCGATGCAAAGAGGAATATGATTTCAGAGGAATGCTTAAAGCAATTCAATCTGGTAGAGGTTTAATCAAAACATGGTCTAACCCTAAAATCCACTACTTACAAAGGTATATAAAGACCCCTGGACGTCCAACCTAGTGTTGGGGTCGAAATCAACTATATCTCTAACTTTCCTAACTTAAATGACTCTATTTGGAAAACTGGCAGAAACAACCGCCATATTGTTTTGATGACTGCGACTCGGTCATCGCGAATCACGGGCTGCGGGTATACAGTTTGGAAAGCACACGACTCAAGCTTTCCAAATTGTATTTGCACGCTTTATTTGGAGCACGGACACGGATTCTGCACGTATATCAATTTCGGGCCTCCTGGCAGTCAATCTGAGTCTGGTTCTGATTTTCCTTCCTTTTATGTTGTGCACATGCCTCCCTCTCCGCCCTCATGCACTTGCTGATATTAGACATCGGTAGGTTTTCTTTTTCCTGCAATTCTTCATCTTCACGTGCCAAGCTTGTCTTCTTTTCAAATCTGATCATTCAAACATGCAAAGACTTAGGCAGTATAAAATTCTCATTAACACAGATGTCAGATTCAACTAAGAGTGAATTCACCTATTGTTCTAATAGTTTTGCACGTGCTCTTGTAATTGGTCCAATTCTGATTTCATTGGACTTGTCATGTGTAGCAACATCACTAGTGGAAAACGATGGCAAAGGACTAGGGATGTCCTCATCACGCGGCAGCGTCTGTGCATCATGGGCGGCAATGGGAGTTAGTTCATTGTCGCCGATGATGCTGCTTCTGTGCTTGCCGTCGGCTACCGGGAAGCAGATCCGAGACCGTGGATGACAGCGTCGGGGAAGCGGCTCCTGCACGGTGTACGACAGCGACGGTGGACCGGCTCCAGTGCGGCGTATGACGTCGTCGATGAGGCAGATGCACTGCGGTGGACGAGTGCACCGATCTACAAGGGGGGGGGGAGGAAGGCCGGCTAACTGCAGTCGGCTTGTTGTGCGGTGCTGCGGTGCCGTGGAGAAGTGTATTTTGTGGTGGGGATAGAAAATGGAGATTATTTAGGTGTCCTCTGGGTGGGGGTGGGGGTGGCTGGGCGGGGTGAACGTGAAATTCCCCAAGCAACCCCGGCCCAACACCGTCCTTCGGCCTGTTCGACCAAGGGTATGATGGTAATTTCGCATTGCTCGAATCTGGGTCGCGGGCGATCTCGATGGAAGCGGGAGATTTTGTCGCCGACCTGAAAATTTGTAACACTGTACTCCCTGTCCGGCGTGTTGGATGATCGGGCGAAGCAACTAGGAGTACTAGTACACATCTGTTTTCTTAGTTTACTGTCATGGCATTAATTATTTGTTGTAGTTGTCAAATAAATATATTGCTATTGACTTCGAATGTAATGGTTTATACAATTCAATAGTTAGAATCATTGTTAAATTCCAAGATGAATACCAAGTCTATGGTACTTCACAATATACTCAAACTAACATAATCCAACTCAAATGAAAATCTGAATGCATTTCATAATTATTAATTAGTTGGATGAAACGAAACCATCAATAACTCTACATGATCCAGTCCAAAACAATATTTGAACACATCCCAATGTGTGAATTCCTGCGTGTGTGAATGAAGCGTAGAGAGAGAGAGTGTGACGATGGAGCAATGGCGGGAGAGAGATGTGTGCGCGCAACACACAAGATATACACCCCATGGAAGAGAGAGACAGAGGGCGGGAATGATTGTATATATGTGGGCGAGAGAGTAGGAGAGAAACCTCACTAGAGAGAGAGAGAGTGAGTGAGTGAGGAAGTGTGCGAGAGAGGGACATTTGTATAGGGAGGAAGAAGTTAGGTCTGTGAGAAAGATGGAGACATGCATATATACAGAGTGAGATGCGTGCATGCGATCGAGATTTTGTACATGTGGAAGGAGAAGAGACAAAAGGTTTGATGAGAGAGCTCAAAAAAACATGGACGAGAGGGGGGGGAGGTTGTGTGTGTGGTTGTGGCCTTGTGGGTTGAGGGATTGATATTTTTGTGTGGGGGAGAGAGAGAGAGAGAGAGATCAAAGGAGTCAGTCAGCCGCTTTTACGTCAGCCTGCTTCCAAATGGCCCTGCATTTTCTAGTGCGGTCTGGTCGGCGTCTTCGTTCTTCCCGATGCCCTCCTTGAAGATCGAGGTGGTGTGCATGCCGGGGTGCAGAGAAGCACAAGCGATAGTGGTCGCTGTATAACCTTGGACGAGGATGGATAGTGTGCGAGGGGGGAGTGTGTGTGCGAAATATTGAGAGAAATTAAACCTAGGGAGAGAATGTGTGTGCATAGTGTGCAGGCGAGAGAGGCTAGTGGTGCGAGATGGATACATCATGTGCGTGAGTGTTTAAGCAATATAGAGAGATCGTGTGCGGGATACAAAGAGAGGACTATGGGGAGTGTGTTTGTGAGGCAGAGAGACATAGCGAGAGATAAATGTGTGTGCGTGGTATAGGGTGTATGTGACGGAGAGGTACATGCTAAATAGGGTTTTCGGGAAGAGATTGTGTGTGCGAGAGAGAGAGAGCGAGCGAGAGAGAGAGAGAGAGAGAGAGAGAGAGAGAGAGAGAGAGAGATAGGGGCCTTGAGGCGGGCAGGGGCTAGGTGAGGGTGTGAAAATGTGTGCGTTGATGCATGTGTTACATGCGATTGTGCGAGGGAGGGTCAAATCGAAAGATATGGTTGTTGTGTTGCGGATGCCTTTCTCTCTCTCACACACACATACAAACACAAATACAAGACCGTTCTCTCATGCATACACCATATCTCGGCATCTCTCTATGTCTCACTCATACGTGACCAATTGCACATTCACACCTCTCTATCACACACACCGTCTCCACATTGCCCTTTTGCCACAACACACATATAGACACATACACACATTCTCTCTCCGTCACACCCACATAATCTCTCTCAAAAAATATTATTAGGGTGCACCTAAAACGTCCAAATCCAAATAAGCATGAACTGAAGCTAAATTCAAATATATGGAAATATTGTAGCGTGAAAAACTTTTCCAGCAAAATAAATGTAGCGTGATATTCGGGGATTGTTTTCACACACACACAAAGGTTCGGTGGATGCCCTTCGAGCGCGACACCGTGACGCACCGTTCGATCGATCGCGCGGCCGCGGTGCATGCGCTTGCAGAGGATTCCGTATCGATGTTGAGCTAATTAATGTGGTACTGCTCCGGCCGACCATTTCTCGCCCATCACCGTCGTGTCCCCGCCATCCCTGTGCCATGAAATCATAGGCTCGCCCGCTCACGTCGTCTGCAGTCCCTCCGGGCGATGCCGCCGCGCTGCCAAGGACGCGAGCAGCTGGAGCCGTGTCTATGCCTGCAGCGTACGAAGAGGAGGAGGACGAGCGCGTGCTCCAACACAGCGGCGAGGAGGAGGAGCTAGTGGGTCATTGTGGTCTCCGCCCGCGAGGAGGAGGCCCGCATGGTGGCTATCACGGCGGAAGCCGGTCGCGCCCGCACCGAGGCCTCAAACCGGGTGTGGACGTGGAATGTACCCTCGAGACCTTGAATACCACGTGGATCCTCCAATCTGAAGGAACAATTTGGGTCAGTCGACACTTGTGAGCCGTTGGATGCAACATGGACGGCCAGAAGGGCTTCTTCAACCTCCGAAAATGATGCACTCTTCATCTTCTCTCTCAAACATCGAGCCGCCACAAGCCTAACCGCCTGCTGCCGCCGCCCCGCCCTCCCCTCAACAGCCTCCCACCGCCTTGCTACCCCCCTGCCATCCTTCTAACCCCGGGCACGATACATTTTTTCCGGCGAACTGCATCCCACACCCAACACTCATAAGATAGAACATGGGGGCCCTGCCACCATAATATAGATACCGGGGTAACATCTCTGCCATCTTCTTCCTTCCCTCCGGCGAACTTCTTCTTTCACAAATTAACTAACCCAAATTGCTATAGCTATTGTGTAAGAAATGAGTAGTACAGACGAATAGTACCAACTAGTTAGACGGATGGAAATAATACTACTAGTACTTATTAAGTATAGTAGGAACGTGAAGAAACTAGTAGTACCATCTACAAGATGAACTGTAAGAAATACTAGTACGTACTAAAGAGTTCAAGTAACGAGAAAGAGCATACTAACATAGTTCTGCTGGGAGCTCAGCACAACACACCCTTGAAATAAAACTTAGCACCCTGAAATAAAACTAAGCACCCTGAAATAAAATTAAGCAACTAATCCGGTTGACACTGCATTAGAACCAGCATGAGCAACGACACTGCCACCTTACTCGGAGTCCTCGTCCACGTCCTTGACTTCGTCCTTGTCCCTCTTCCTCTTCCCTGATACTTCTTTGCTTGAACTGGACACTAGGCTCCGCCTCTTCATCCAACCCTTGTAGATATTTAAACAAAGGTAGGCATCCAGTGCTGCGTACTCGATGTGAGATTCATCTATTTTCTTCCACTCCCATGAATAATGAAACATATAGTCAGGTTTCTTCTATTTACCGTATGAAGGATCAATCATGGCTCCTGCCAGGGTCAGGATTGAAGGCTGAGAGAAGGACACCAGGACTTTCTCCTGGAGGTCGAAGGGCTCGTGTACAATGAGGCCTATCCGACGCAGGACTTCCTTGTCGTTCTTAAAGTCTACAGTAATGAATTTGACTCTTTCGCCCTTGAGGAAGTCTTCAAAATTCTGGCACCTAACTTCGACATGGCATATGTGGTACACCAAGCACAAGTTATGTACGCAAACCTGGATCATGGCGGGCTTCTTCTTCTCTTCCTCCTTTAGAAACCTCTCTTTTCCCAAGACTGTGGTGTACTCAACATCTAGCCCAGCGACCCACTCATCATTTGAATTTACGAACATGCGTTGGAAGCCACCATGGCATCCTTGCACCGTCGCGGTAGAACGGGTGTAGATGACGTCGAACTCATCGCCGGTGATGCTTTTAACCTTGTACTCACCGCCGATCATGGAGATTTGGGAGGCCATGGAGTTTGGAGGAGGGCTAGGAGAAGTGAAACTGCTGTAATGAGAAAGGACGGGACGAGTGGGAGCGAACTGCTGTAATGTTAAAGGACAGGGACGAGTAGGAGCGAACTGCTAGTGGTTTTCTGATTGTAAAAATGCTGAGTAGGGCATGCGAACGGCGTGGGGTAGTGGCTTACCCGGTGGATAAACGGCTGCATGCCCCCAAAGAGTTCTCTAGTACTATGGGGGACCCACTATATGTCATGTCTACTAGACCCACTTCGTAGGGCTGGCAGTATAGGATCTACGTGTTCGCACGCCATGCCGGCGTGTGCATGCAACTTTGACTTAATTCTTTCAAGCATCGCACCTCCCACGACCGTCGCCTCGCTCGCGCGGTCACGCCCTTTGAGACTTTGGACGGCTATAAATGAGCATTTTTCCGATTTACCCTATCTCTAAGGCTCGTTTCCAAATAACTCCTCATGCTAATTACTCTCTACCGGTCCTTGCTCCTTTTTTTTCCATTGGTAGAAACGACTAGCATGCCAGCGGGTGGGAATTCCATTGGTCTTCATGAGGGGGCTGCATTGACCGCACCGTGAGAATACAATTGCATGCATGCATATCGTGGGAAACTAACTCTATTTAATTAACTAAACAAGATCTTGATTGGAGTAGCCAGTAGTCATCCACCTTGGTCACGATGTGATTCCTAGTGAGCCTTAACACCAGACCAGAGGGAGTACTTCGCATGCATGATACTACTTCCTCCGTCCAGGTGCGTTAGGCTATATGATGTTGCCATGTCATATATAATCATCACTTATAGTCACTCATACAACAAGGTTAGCTATAAGGTTGGCTATAAGAGTACTGTTTTTTTACCTTCTCTCTATCTCGTTCTTCGTATTTCTTGCATTTGCCAAGGAGTACGGATATAGCTAGTCTTTTGCATGAGAGCCCAGTCCCACCATTTTTCCATTTCTCTCTACTCCACATAGGCAAAACTGCTATGTAAGCGGGCAATAAGCTCATTATTGTACTCACTCTTCAGAAAATCGTAAAGTATTAGCGGCGATGTACAGTAGTAATTAAACTGCGCCTTGTTTAACTCAACCGCCTCATGCGCCCACCTCCCTCTCGATTCATTTTTCTCGTTCGCCCTACCAGGAACCCCGTTCGCCTCCAAATCTTTTCCTCTCCATGTGTGAAAACAATCTGCTGCATGACTCTCCTTCTCCCCCCCCCACAGTCCCACCTGTCCTTCCCGTGTGAAAACAATCTGCATGCATGACTCTCCCTCCCGTGATCGTCCAATCTCCTCCTGCCTAATAAATCGCAGATCACCTAAACCCTAAACCGTTGTGACCAGCAATATCTCCACCTCTCCCCCTGGATTCAGCTCGGTGCCCCCTCCCTCTTAATTTCCTCCAACAAAAAAAATGCCCACCTAGCTGTTACGTTAATCACGCAACCTACTCCCTAACCCTAGGTGTAGGCGTACCATTGCTCGCTATAAATATTGCGCCTCCCACGGCATTCCGAAGAACGCACACATTCATCTCCTTTATCTCCTCGCCCTCCCTCTCAATTACAGACCCGTTGACCACCATGGCATCGCCCTTCCCTAGCCCTAGGCGCCCCTCGCTGCCCCGCGCGGAGGGTCACGCATTAGCATTCCATTCCTCGCCGCCACAATTCGAGGAGGACGCGTCAGCGTTCCGCTCCTCGCTGCCATGAGTCGAGGATGACGCGTCCGCGTTCCGCTCCTCGCCGTCGCCGCGACGCATTGAGGTGGATGCGTCGGTGTTCCCAGTCTCGCCACCACGTGCATCGAAGGACGCGTCGGCACCCCGCTATGAGGAGGACGTTGTGCCGGCCCCCGAGCCCCCCAGCTCAAAGGAGCTATGGAAAGAAATGGAGGTCACCTTGTGGGAGGCTTTGCCTCCGGCGGAGCGCGCCAAAAGAGAGGCGGAGAAGAATGCCGAGGAAGAGAAGTGCGCCACGAGGGATGCTACCTGGCAGGCCTATGTCGCCTGCAAGAGAGTCAGGCAATTCACTCTTTGACAGAAGGCTTGTGTGAGGGCCGTGTGGGTGGCGGAGGACGCCCATGCCAAAGCCCTAAGTGCAGTCGGGTCCATGCGCCTCATCTACGCTTGGCGGTACGTCGATCGGGTGCATGCTTCCAGTGAGGAGGAGTACCTGTTGGTGCCGGATCACCAGACCGGTCAGATCGCGCTCGCCCGCCGGCAAGCTGCTAATCAGCACCTCGCGACTTGCGAGGCCAAGGAAGAGGCATTGTCTCACCGCGCTGGGAAACGGCCGCACACCAGGGCATCCGTGCGCGTCGCAAGCGCTCCTGCGAGCGCCGTGGCTTTTATTAGGAATAATTTAGTGTCGTAAGGTGATCCCATTGGTAGGTAGGAGTACTCGTAGTTTTCTATGGTATTGGGACGGAAATGATAAATCCCGAACGCTCGGGACCTATTAGCGTCCTTAATTAATTATGTATAAAAGAAACAAGTTTGAAAAACTTTTGTATCCGTATGCTTGTTACTTTTTGTAAGTAGAGTACGTACATATATAGGACGAAGTTGAACACTATATATCAAAGTACACGTCTCTGTCTAGTACACGTCTCTCTCTATATCTAGGCTTATGCACTAGGACAACTAGTATGTGTACACACGTGCGAATGCATGTTTGAACATTACAATGCGGTTTTGGTAAAAGTTGTAAAATAGTAGACAACCTTGTGAAATGATTCAATGCAAAAGAAATGCAAGAATGAGAAGTGAAAACTCCATTGATTGTTTTCTGATGAGCTATAAATGGTGGGACTCGTTCTCTATCGTAGTAGTACTATAGTATCTCACTGGTCGGGAGGCATGCAAATTTTCGGACAAGTGCCCTTGTGATTGTTCCAGAACAGTACGGATGTAGCAGCTAGCTACTGTTCAAGCGAATCCCGCAGATCAGCCATTCGATCTGTACCCTATGCACCGGGGAGGGAGTAGTGGCCTTTGGCGGCATACCGTATGTACTAGCACGTACTCCTACGAGTGACACCTACTACCCTCCGTTCCATAATGTAGTTCATATAGACTTTTTGAAAAGCCAAACTTCACTAAATTTGACCCAGTTTTTGGAGAAAAATATTTGCATCTAGAATGCAAAACATATATCATTAGATTATAACACATAGTTTCATAATTTATATATTCACTATTATGGATATAAGTAGTTTTCTATATAAACTTGGTCAAAGTTTGTAAAGTTTGACTTTTCAAAAAATCTATACGCACTGCATTTCTTTTGCAAGTACTACTACTACTCCCAAACCGCTTCGTACACTAGTACTCCAGTATAAGTTCGACGTCGGAACCACGTGACACATGTGGTAAGCAATCCAAACAATTCAAATAAAAATAAATTCGACGTGGTCGTATTTTTTCCTACGAAGTTGTGCCGTGCAATTGGAATTCCAACTTGAGTACTAGTAGTAGATAGGGATCGAGCGTGCCGCTTTAGGATCAACCGTAAATGTGGAGAGATGAACCGGACTGCAGAGAGATGAAATGCAATAAAGACAAGAGTGATATAATGGTTGCTTGTCCGTTCATTTTACCAGGCCACTTATTACTGGGAGTGGTGGGGTTTTGTGATATGACGGCTTTACTGACGCGCCACGAGTGGGGTGAGACTCCCCTGCAGCTCCGCCCTCTACTCTAGTACTACTCCTACTTCTGTCCCGGTTTACTAGCACCTCTCGTATTTCGACTTTTCGACCTATATTTTTATCGTAAATTTAACTAGTACAAGTAGGGAAATAGTACTCCAGTATAAGTTCGACGTCGGAACCACGTGACACATGTGGTAAGCAATCCAAACAATTCAAATAAAAATAAATTCGACGTTGGATTCGGGTCAAAAAATAGTGTACGTTATATGCCCTAGCAAAAATAATATTAATGGAAAGTGCATTCAAATGCAAATTATGATGGCCGTGAGTCGAGAAACCGGTTCCGACGAAAGAAGATCAAGCAGAAGCAATCACACTCGAGGGAGCTGGCCCACACGGGCTGCAGGACGAAGGCTAAGGGCAGACGTACGGATCTTGGTAATGAAACCGGTGAGAGCATCGGTGTCCACATGCTTAGATAGCTGCTTCCACTGAGCGAAGACTAATGATGAACAGTTAACTTGGTAATGCATATGCCCAGGTGAACCTCCTTGGAGTCCCAGTGCAGCATGTTGGGGTTGACATGTGCATGAAGCCAGCCCTATTCCATCTCCACCTTGCCAGGAACGGAGCAGCTCGCCACAGTCTCATTCAGCCTGAGGGAGCCGCCGAGGTCACCCTCGTACGCCGGAGCGGCATCAACAGTGAGCATGCACCTGTACAGTGGCCTCGTGTCAGCGTCAGCGGTGTTGCCCCTGACGCACACGACAGAGACGGGGCGGCGGCCTGCGCGGGCCCTGCCGGTGCCCACGGCCAAGAGGAAGACGCTGCCGTCCTCCTCCGTGACAAGCAGGCGGCGGTGATCCTCCAGTGACTCCGGCACGGCGAACGGGTAGCACGTCTCGTACTTGATGTTCGCCGCTGGCCAATAGTGTTTGCCAGACGGTGCCGTGAGGTGATGCATGAGGCTCGCTGGCGAGCCCTCAAACGGTGGCGTGCACTCATAGCAGTAGTAGGGCGCTTGTACGCATCTGGACCTATGATCCGCCACCGAGTGGTAGGCGACGAACCTCTCGCAGCTGAAACACTTGTAGACACAGGGCACCTTGCAGACATCGACCAGGCCGTCCATGAAACGGGAGTGGCTATAGGGGACGTCGCGCCCGCCGCATGAAGCACAGGAGTAGCACACGAAGCGGTAGATCGTACGTAGTACTCCCTCCGTTTCTTTTTAGTTTGCATATAATTCCAAACACCACATAGACACGCTCGCTGACCAGAAACACGGAGTACATAGTACCATTTTACAACTATTAGTATCAATGTTAGTGGTCAGCCGGTGCAAGTTCTAGCCCCTGGTGTTTTAACCATTTTTTAGTAATAATATCTGGCGAACGTTCGCTACGAGCCCAATCCCGGCGAACGCCCACATAACCGCCAGATTTCCATCCGACGGTGGCCTTTTTTTTAAGCCCATGGTATTTGACAAAACTGCCACCCTTACACATGTAACTGCGACGCGGGCGTTTGCAACTGCCATGTCTCTCAGCGAACGTTTGATGGGGATTGGCGTTAGCACCGATGGTGGTTCATAGTCGTTCCACGCTCGAGCATTGAATTTGTACTATTTCTTATACTGCTCCAGTAGAGCAGAGTCCTACTCCACTATAGTAGGTACTGTAGTTTATAGGAGTATATTTTAGTAGTACTATAATCAGTCAAGTTTTCTGGCATCGATATGACCCTACGTTGCTGGGATGTGTCTTGTAAGTCAAGCGGTGTGCTGTTGTTACATTGTCATCATCACCTGTCCACTTCCCGCAGCACATATTCGCTTCTCCATCCTCGCTAGCACATAATCGTCCAATTTTCCATCCCCACTAGGCGCCTCCCTCCTCTTCCAAAACCCAAGCACTAACAATGGCAGAACCGAGCAGCGTCCGCCAAAAGAGTGGCTGGAATTCGCTCCCCATAGAGGTAATGAAACTCATTGCTCGCGTGTGGACAATCTCAGTACCATGCCGCTCGCCGCGTGCTTGTCGGGGCTGTACCGTTTACTCAAAGCCCTCAGGCCGGAGCTTTTTAAGCCAGCTCCCTGCTTGATGATGCCGCCTGATCTTCAGAAACGGTGTGTCACGCAGCATAAGGATCCTAGGGTGGCGAGCATCAACCCCCTCGACTGCGATCCAATCCCCGTCACCCTCAACTACATTAACGGTATGTACTGGGTCGGCATGAACACGTCTTGGATGGTTCTCGTCGATGGACGCGGCAGGTGGATGCTCATGGAGGTCTACACCCGGCGATTGATACCCCTTCCTTCGATTAACACTGCACTACTTTGGCACCGCGGCTCAGAATACTCAAAATCTTACAGTAGCTAACACGATACCAAGTTTGACTAGTAGAACGCCCGTGCGTTGCCACGGGCTTTAAAAAACATTATGATGCTATGCCGTCTCAGCTAGGGGCGGAGCTATAGGATGGACAGGGTGGGCCGCGGCCCATCCTGGGATTTTTAATCAGCCCATACACCATAGGAGATAGAACTGTGAAAATTAAAAAAGCCCAGTTCAGCACCTCGACCAGGCCGGCCCTCCACTTGTCCGATTGATTCCTTCCAACTTGTTGACCATACTGTACTTAGGACTACACATGTCATAGCTCTTAAGATGCTAAAATATAAATTCCATATAACGACAAATACTCGAACCATACTGAGCAATTATTTTCTATGTACAAAACAATATCAATAGTTCCATGTGAAACACAGTTCTCAAACATTGATGTGTGTACTGGTATTTTTAAGAGCAAGACTAAGCCCCCACAAAACCGGATGAGGTACCAACCGTTTCACTAACAATATTAACTCACTTTCCTAAAAAAACAATATTAACTCACTAGTGTTATTATTCCCGAAAATCTGGGTGTGAACTGCTCCCGAAAACTACCTAAGAAATAATTAATTGCAAGTGATAGCCGAAACTAGTGCCCTACAGAAATGCTAAGCACCTGCCCCGCGTCGTCCCCCAGGGGCGACACGGGCAGACAACCAATCTCGCCGCTGCCTGGTCCCCTCTCCCTCGCCCCTTCCCTCACCGCCGCCGGTAGGCCCTGCCGGGCGAAGCCCCGGCATGGGTTGGCGGCGGCGGGGCCGCTCCACTTCTCCTTTCCCACCCTCTCTCTCTCCCCTACACTCCTCCCGAACCCTAGCTCCATAGTTGCGTCAATGCAGGGGTCCCTGCTCTCCTTCGTCCAGCTCGGGTGGCCGCCGGCCTAGAGCTCTCTGTCCGCGGCGAGGTAGGCTCGCATTTGCTTCACCCCGCCCGTGGTGCGGAGCCACCATCCCTCGAGCTCGCCTCTGCCCAGATCTAGTTGGAGGTCAGGGTCGTTGACCAAGAGAGGCTACAACCAGGGGGCTGCGGTCCTCTATCTGCTCCAGGGATGGGGCTCCTTCGCCGATGCTGCTCGTCCAGGGGGGTGGGGCAGGTTGCCTACACACCTGGTTCTAGTCAAATCTGACCGAGACCATGGGTTGGTGTCGTTCAACTTCTTTGATGATGTCGTCATGGCTCTTCCCTGGGGTCGAACCTCTTTGAAGACCGGTGGTGGTGCAGGAGTTTGGGTTCTCAGATGCCGAGGCGGCGGTCCGCCTTGTTTTATTTTATCAGCAGACGTCTTGGTGACGATGATGGAGGCATCTTCTAGTCGTATGGATGGCGGAGGATGTAGCGTTGGGTGATCCTTGTGTCGATGGTGCCTTGGGAGTGGCGATTCCCAGATCGTGCTCTGGAGGTCTTGTTTGGCGGTGGCATGCCTTCCCTTGGGGTGGGCAGGTGCTCGGGACTACTCGGTGTGGCGTGGCTGACAGGAGCCGGGCGAAAGCCTTGTACTCCGGCGCCAGTGACGGCGGTGCATGTGGGTGTCGCGTCCCTCCTGGGGGCGTCGCTGTGGCCCTCTTACCGAGCCAGGGCTCCGGGTGAAAACCCTTGGCCGTCTCCTCGGTCTCGGCAATGGTGACACATTGCGTTGTTCCCCTCCGGAGGGCATCCTCGTGGAGCCTAGGTTTCTCTGGCGCGTTGTGTCGTCATCGGCGGACGTTTTCAGATCTTGGCTTGGAGCTCCCTCGGCTTTGGCATGGGCGGATTCACTTGCCTCCTATTCTTTTACATGGGTCCTCATTGGTTCTGCTCACGGCCCTCGTTTTCTGCAGGCAGGCTCGGCTCCATGATACGGAGCGGGAGGGCAGGGGGTCCTCTCTGGTGGCAACTTGGTGTGAGAGGCGAAACAAGGTCTGGCAATTTCCCTTGGCGTCGAGTGTCCTTCCTTGTCGGTAGTCTAGGTTGCTTTGTGCTAAGGTGTGGTCTCTCATGTATTCATGTATTTTTCTTTGGACTACTTTGTAAGAGGATCTCCTCATCACCATGTATTGGTTTGGTTGTGGTGCTTTATATATAAAGCGGGGAGGAAGCCTTTTTCGGCATATATGAGAAATGATATGTACATTACAACAGATCACCATATACGAATAAAATTACTCCGATCACCATACATGAAAAATGATCTGTACATTACAAAAGTGATTCCATCATATTTTCCTTGTGCTCTATGTAGATTATAGGTTTGTCTCAGGTGTACGATGAGAAATTTAATTGCTTCCGAGAACAGAAAGATAGCAAATGAAAAAACCAGCTGCTGCCTGCACGACCCAGGTTTGCAACATACAAATAGATACACACAGACTATGTATGTACTACAACCTTATAAGATACAAATCAGAAGAATATACATTAATAGAATATTCCATATTGCAGGGGAAACAAATCTGAGGCACAAAGTAGAGAGAAACACGTACCTACAACACACGTGTAGGATATAAGATTACCTGAACGAAAATCTTCCTCATGAGAAACATATAGATGTCGGGTGCATATAAGAATTATTATTTTTCCCTTTAAGATTGCCCTCTCAGGAATAAAATGGAGTTATTCGAGTGGTGTGTGTTGAGTTGTATGCTGGATGGATCATTGCTTTATATATAAAGCGGGGTGCGAGCCTTTTTCGGATAAAATGTAGTTGTGTTTTCAATGGAACAAAATACTGTTATAGGCCATCAATGATGCACTATCAGTTTGAAATAGGAAACAAAAGTGAAGATGTATTGGTTCCATTGATGAATATCACAAATTGGACTCTCCACACGGAGAAAAAGTATCAAATGACTACTAATGATATACATATATGCATACATTTGATTATTCTCATCTAAGGGATATGCAATGCAAGTAACACTGTACATGGGCATGGTACTCAAGATGTTTCTCTAGTTTCGATGCCGCAATCGGTTTATGTAACACCCCAAGAATTTAAGCATGTTTTTACTAAGTAAAATTTGGCCAGAAATAAAATTTTGAATTATATGAGGTCATTTATTGTTTCAGAATCTTCTCTGTTATTGGTTTTCTAAAATTCTTCCCTCCATATAGAAAATTTTGGAAAAATATTGTGGGCTTTGGTAGTTTTCTTAAATCATTTCATTTATATTTTAAATAACAGTAGGAAATATTTTCACAATAAAATTTGCCCCAAAATAATTCTTTTAATAGCATTTTCAATCTTTGAAAAGCTTCTGTTGCACTACAACTATTTTAAGTAATTCTTCTAAAATTCCACAAAAATTATGAGGGGTCATGTGATGCCTATAGATCACATTTGTGCAAAAACTCAACATGGTCTTTTGAAAATTGTGAGCAAAACATCCTCTTTTCAATTCTGTCCCATTCCTAGGTTATAACTGCAACCCTAATTTTTCTTGCTCCAAAAATTCTGAAATTGTTCCACCTCATAGTCCTTCCAACCAAACCCTTAAGTCCAGAAGATCAGCTCCAATTACCTCTTTTTAGTTCACCAAATAATTCCCTGTAGTTTCTGTCCAGAACTGAAATTCTTCCAAATCTGCACTAGCAAGTTTTTCTTTTTACAGAACCAACCTTACCATCATATCTATCATCTAATGAGACATCATCCTGGCAATTTTCATAGCTAACAAAAATGCCTAGGACACCTTAGCATTTCATCAAACATCTGGTGGGCATGACAGAATTGTTGCATCCTTTTAAACTGCAAATGCCACTTGATCCTCTGACTAAACCAACATGTTCCCCATCTCTACCAGACCACGAGCAGCCATCCTGTCAATTTTCACTCCAATCAAGTCCATCTAGATCCTCCTGGCATTACGTCGAGCAGCTGGTGCACGTGCGCAGAGCGCGGCCGGAACGCCGGAACAGCAGGCGTCGGCACCACCCCGCGTGGCCCTCCCTGCTGCCTCCTCGACCCTCGCAACAGCCCAAACGGCATCGCCATAAACCCACCGACCCCGCTGACACTCCCCCACGTCCTCTAGCGCCGCCCTCTGCCGTCCAGGGCCGCCGCCCGTGCCGCCGTCTCGGGCACGGCACCGCCCAAGCCACCCGACCTAGCCAGCGCACCCCTGTGGTAAATTTGGACGGCCACCGTCCATACCAACTCGTACTGGCCATGCACGGACCTCACCGGCCACGCCCCCGCCTCCTGTGCCATCAATGGCCGCCGCCGTAGTCGGTTGGAGCAGTGCTCGACCAAACCGACCTACTCCACCTATTTAAGCCCACCCCGAGCCCCCTCGATCATCATCACCACTCCCTCCTTCCCTGCAGACCTCACGGAGCACCCCACTGACCCGGACATGGTCTTCTTCTCCCTCTCCGGTGACAGCAGTCGCCGTTCTGTCTCGGATGACTCCGGCACAACCAAAGCGTCCCCCTCACCGTTCTCTCCACCAATGGATTCCCCTTGACCTCGCATACCCATCCCACCTCTCAATTGCACCGGAGCAAGCTCTAGGGCGAAAGCCCTCTTTCATCGACGGCCGCCGTCCGCTGCGAAACTCGCCGCCGGCGACTCCGTCCACCCCGGAGGCCAAGGCGGGTCCCAGAGGATCACCTGGGTCCCCTGAGCACGCTCATGTGCTCGGAATTCCCTAGGGCGCCGCCGTTCGCCGGCGAGGAGCGCCGAAGCTCTGCCCTATTCTGCCGCGGGAGAGGAAGCCGACATGGACCGGTCAAACCTGACCAGTGGGCTAGGTGGGACCCACTGTCAGTGACCCAGTGCCACGCCAGCTCATCTTAAGTGGAAACGTACTTCTGCAGAATACGTTTTCCCTTCTCGGAAGCGTAATTCCCACCGAATCGTTTTCTTTTTAAGTTTTTAAATAAAAGCAAATTTGACCTAAATTTGACTGCCTCTAGTTTTTAAACCATAAGTCCAAATGAATTAATTCTTTTTCGGTTATTCTTCATTTTTCATCTAGTTTATTTTAGTATTTATTTCAAAAAATTCCAAACAACTTTTTTTTACTGTTTTCAAACTATGTGGTAATTGCAACATTTTGAAAATAGGAAAAATGGAGGGAAGAAAATTTTCAAAAGTTTTGGAGTGCACCCAATCCTTCTGCAAGCTCAAGGCAAGCATCTTGAACACTTGATATGGTGAATGCATGGTTGATTGTTTGCAAGAATAATTGAATCATGAATATATTGAATTCAAATAAAATTTGCATATTGCTAGTTACGCATGCATGATCCCTTGATAATATTTTATCTTCATTTAAACATGAAGTATGAGTGAGTATGGTTATTTTCACATGTCACATATGGCTATGTTGGTCTGGACTAATCTGCAGGAAAGAATCAGTCACGAGAAAAGTGACCGTGAGACTGAAATCTCATTGTGACGAGAATGATCAGTGAGGGCATGTTGGGACATGCCAGGTGGTGGCCCTGTTGGGTACTACCAAGGAGATATATTGTGCTAACCACTGCAGGAAAACTTAAAACCTCCCGAGTTGACCGTAGATCGAGTCTTGTTCCGGTAACCCCCATACTTGATTCGTGCTGCCACTTGTCCCTGCCACAGGTAGGGTATCGTTTAGTAAGTTGATAACCCCTTTCCTTGCACACACTGTACAGAGAGGCCATGGTGAAAGATACCAGAGGCCTCTGGTAGGCATGTCACCTGGTCAGGGGGCTTGGGTGTTTTCGGCTGGGCCGAGAGGGGAGCACCCCTTGTATTCCGCGCGTTATAAATTGTGATCCCATGCTATTCGAGACGGTGGTCTCCCTGTCTTAGAGTTTTTCTGGAATGACACCTTGGGTGATTCCGGGCATCAGAACGGTTAATCTAGTGTGTGCTGGTCAGGTGTGTTTTCATCCCAAAGACAGTAATGGGAATTAGTCAGCGCCTCGGTGCTGGCTAAAGAAATCCTTTACTTGTGGGTAAAGAGTACACCCTCTGCAGAGTTTTATAACCTAGTCGAATAGCTGTGTCCGCAGTTAAGGACTACAGTCTGGGTTGGTCAAGTGTCGGTCTACGGAGGAAATAATTAAAATTGTGCATGATTCATTTTTGCAAGATAATTGTTGTCACCACTGATGCCGACATGAATATTATTGTGGACTAACCTTTTTCTTCTATGTGCAACCTTGGGTATCTCTTGGGATGGTTAATCCACCTGGATACTCATTTCTATTTTCTTTCCTGAGTATCTCTTGGGATGGTTAATCCACCTGGATACTCATCTCTATTTTTTTTTCTGAGTATCCCTTGGGATGGTTGTGCCACCTGGATACTCATTTCTATTTTCTCTGAGTATCTCTTGGGATGGTTGTGCCACTTGGATACTCATTTCTATTTTTTCTGAGTATCTCTTGGGATGGTTGTGCCACCTGGATACTCATTTCTTTTCAAGACCTCTCGAGGTGTCGCATTCAGACACCCGTTTGGCATTTCTTTTCAAGACCTTTCGAGGCGTCGCATTCAGACACCCGTTTGGCATTTCTTTTCAAGACCTTTCGAGGCGTCGCATTCAGACACCCGTTTGGCATTTCTTTTCAAGACCTTTCGAGGCGTCGCATTCAGACACCCATTTGGCATTTCTTTTCAAGACCTCTCGAGGCGTCGCATTCAGACACCCGTTTGGCATTTTTCTTGGAAATCCTCGGGCGATCCAACGACCGATGTTCCATTTTAATTTTCTTGGAATTTTTCGGGCGGTCTAACGCCCGATGTTTCATACTATTTTCTTGGTTTATTTACTAGCCATCTACACCGTATTGATAATTATCATGCCATTCTTTAATATCAGTCAGCATATGCATATAATTTAGTTCATCATGATCATATGTTCTCTGTTGCATTCGGTATATCTTTTGTTCATGATGTTTGAGAGTACATTCAAACGTACTCACTGGCTTGTCCCTGGCTATTGTCTTGGCCAGATCACGATGAGGAGAAGAGCACTATGAAGGCATGCCCCGCAACCTAGGAATCGGAGATAGCAGCCACACGGGATAGGAGTTATCCAGGTCAGCCGTTCCTGTGGGATTCGAGCCTCGCCAGAGATGGAGATCCGCTACCCGCTTCCGCCATCCGCTGTTAGAAATCATTGTTGTATCATTAGACCTTTATGGTCTTGTATCCAATTCTTGTAATTGCTTGGTAATCTGTAACAAGGAAGTGTCCACCAGCGAACAATGATCCTGGGGCTGGTGATGACACGAGGGGTTAATTTCTGGGATATTGTGTCCCGAAAATTCGGCCCCAACAGCCTTGGTATCAGAGCCAGGCTGACCATTGGCTAATCCTATCTTAGCCTGGTCGCTATCCATAGGTTTTCACACCGTCCAAATCCTTTCCTATCTGTAGCCAGGTCCATCTCATCCGATAGCTTGCACAGTGGCCAGCCGACATCTTTTTGACAGTCGGTGCCCAACCTATCAGCCTGTCCATAGGCCGTGTGCTTGTGGCCGACACCTGAGTTGTCCCATCCACAAGCGTGCGATGGAAGACTCCACTGACCTATAAAGGAAGCCTTGCCCCAACCCAGCACATCACAACTTTCCCTCTCAGATCGATATCTAACCACCAAGATGCCTGGTCCAATCGTTCGTAATGAGACCACCGCAGCCGAGCTTGGAGACTTTGTAGTCATCCTCGCCAATCTCACCCGTCGAGCTTTTAGCATAGAAGAGCCCCCGGAATATGTTGTATACCAGGAGCACACGAGTGATGCCATCCACCACTTCTGGGCCATGGTGCACATCTATGGGAGGGGCACCACATCAGAACGCCCCTACCGGTTCACCAGAAGGACAACCTCCGACGAGCCCCAAGCCATCCAACTTGCAGCCCGAGAGGCTGTAGTTAATCTCCGGCATTTGTCGCCGAGGGTTAACATCCGTCCTTTCTACTACTACCCTAGTCGTGAAGGCTATGGTAGCCCGACCCAAGTCGCCAACGGAGACCATGAGACGGATCCTGCTCTAGTGCATCTGGTGCGCTACCTGAGAGCGCAAGAGGCACTATTCGATCAGGTCACCCTTGATCTGATTGCGACCCGCAGGACGCTCGCTCTCCTGACTCCGGTAAGAAGAGAAGCTGCACTCGCCACCGACACCGACACCCTGATAGTACTGCTCGGGAGACCAGTTGAGCCCCCAAGGTCTGCTCCTGTTATCCATCCGGGCAATGACTTCGTCTCCCCAGGCGAACTCTGTCGTCTCTTGGAGACCTACTCCAATGGGACTGTGACCTCGACACCCCGCGAGGGACACCACCGCTACCCCAGCCCTGTAGCTCCCCATCCGACCCCGGCCAGCTCCGACACTAAAGCACACGGAGAAGCCTCGACATCTGCGGGACACGCCCGGCTAGATGTCAACAAGGTGGACTGAGTCCACCAGAATTGTTGTAGAGCTTTTGTGGCCCTGTTGCCCTGTATTTTCGTAGTAGCAGTTGTATGGCGTGGTAACTTTATTACTTGCGTGCCATTTTCTTAATAGTAGTATGCGTGATCTAGAGTAAATTGTTAGCATGTGGTGGCAGAGTAAATTCTAGACATGACTGTCGAACCCCCCTAACCGACACGCACAGTAATACGTCACATTCCTTTTGAGGATTGAGGTCCGAGACTTTGACTTGGACAACTCTATGATGGAGCCGATGCACAAGTCGTACCGACGCCGCATCATGTTTCCTAACCCAAGCACTTTATAAGGGGCCATATCCACAAACCACACCAGCCACCATCAACCTTGAGCACTGCTTTTCCCCATCCATCCCTCCATGTTTCACTCCGGAGCCTACCTAAGAACTCCAGATGCAAGCCCTGGTAGTTTTGTTAAGGTTTTGTGGGATTTTACCCGCAATACCCTTGGTTCCATCCACCCACCCAGTATGAGTTGTACAAGATGAGGATCACCTCCGATTCCTCAAAATACTGGGCAGTTGTGCAAATCCCACCAGCGGATTTAAACCAAGGCCGTCCATATGTTGTCTTCATCGGGAGATCCATGCCAACCTCAGGCATGGCCATTGAGGCTGCTGCTTACGAAGCAGTTACCCGTCTTTGATTCGTGATACCCTGTGCCAGCGAAAGGGAGTATTATTACTTTCCGAGCTGCGCAGCACTCGGAGCAGAAGCTACGTTCCGCTGTGAACGTATAGAAAGAGATCCAGCTCTGGCCAATCTCATTCAGTATGTGATGGCCCAGGAGCATTTCACCCAGCAAATAATGGATTATCTCCATTATCTTGCTATCCTGAATCCTCAGATCGCCATTGGCGGACCACCTCTGCCAACTCAGGAAGGACATGTTCTTCGTCTGCTTCCTCCACTCCCTCCGGAAGAGGAAGAATGTGCTCCAACACCAGGAACCCTTCCGCAAGACCCCGTAGATCTTACCTTCGAACTGTAGACGATCATAAGTATGGTTGTTACTGTGTCTAGCACCTGTTTACATGATGCAATCTTTGCGATGTATTTTAGGGCCTATGTCATGAATGCATTAATATGATTGCAGTTTGCCTACGAATATTCGATTGTGGTGATCTGCATTTGGTTCATCCGCCCATAGGGGAGAAAATTTTCTTAAGGGCCATTATCACAAAATTTTCCCAGCATAAAATTTAATTCGCGTGCAGCCACGGCATCCGGCTTACAGTCGCACTAACTGTACCACATGCACTAAGTGCAGAAACCTCACACACACACTTAGCATCTAATTAACCGCCTCACTCACTGGATCACTCTCACCACACCATAGTTTTTCCAAAAAAAACTTGTGGGTTTTTATTTCTACGGAGCCTGCTGCAAAACACACTAGCACTCACTCATAACCGACACTGATGCCTAGTCCTCATGATCACCGCCGCCCTGGAGAGCCACTACTCGAGCAGCGGCATCACGGCGATCATCGAGGATCATCGCACACAACAGCAGCGAGAAGCCAACCAACGCCGCCAGCATACCAGCCAGGAGGATCGTGATCAGCTCCGGAACCACGTCCTCCATTAATGCCTCGTCTCGAGCTCCTACAACCAGAAGAAGAAGAAGACGAAGAAGAAGAAGAAGTGAGGTGAGGTGTGAGGTAGAAGGAAGAAAAAATGCGGTCATTTTTATAGCTCGAGCTCGGTGCATGGTGAGCGAAGTCCACCAGCACCGCTCGTCACTCGATCGCCGGTGTTCGGACGCGAATCCGCGAGCAGTGCCGACAGGGTACTGGCCCGCGAGGTGAGTGCACGCTGCGCGGGCGACAAGCATGCCGCGCACTACCGCGGTACGGCCCTAGATGCCCTACGCGCTAGACGCCACAAGAGGAGAAAGTGCGAGAGAGCATGCGAGAGAGAGAGAGAGAGAGGAGAAAGGAGAGCCGGAGGAAGAAGAAGAGACTGACAGTGGGCCCTGGGCCCACCTGTCAGTCGTAGAGAACACTGTGCACTGGAGTACATCAAGCGAAATTTGGAATTAGAAATTATACTTTTTCCAAATTTGTCTCACAATAGAACCACAACACCAGTACCTCACTGTAGTTGCACCAATTACTAGTAGCCCCATATCAATTGTGCCTAATTAGGTTATTTAAATAATTAGTTTAGAAAAAACTCCTCGAAAAGGTGGGCTCAATTCTGATGACCACCTAAATAAATCTCGAGGACAAGATTTTCTTAAGGGGGGGTAGAGTTTGTAACATCCCAAGAATTTAAGCATGTTTTTACTAAGTAAAATTTGGCCAGAAATAAAATTTTGAATTATATGAGGTCATTTATTGTTTCAGAATGTTCTCTGTTATTGGTTTTCTAAAATTCTTCCCTCCATATAGAAAATTTTGGAAAAATATTGTGGGCTTTGGTAGTTTTCTTAAATCATTTCATTTATATTTTAAATAACAGTAGGAAATATTTTCACAATAAAATTTGCCCCAAAATAATTCTTTTAATAGCATTTTCAATCTTTGAAAAGCTTCTGTTGCACTACAACTATTTTAAATAATTCTTCTAAAATTCCACAAAAATTATGAGGGGTCATGTGATGCCTATAGATCACCTTTGTGCAAAAAACCAACATGGTCTTTTGAAAATTGTGAGCAAAACATCCTCTTTTCAATTCTGTCACATTCCTAGGTGATAACTGCAACCCTAATTTTTCTTGCACCAAAAATTCTGAAATTGTTCCACCTCATAGTCCTTCCAACCGAACCCTTAAGTCCAGAAAACCAGCTCCAATTACCTCTTTTTAGTTCACCAAATAATTCCCTGTAGTTTCTGTCCAGAACTGAAATTCTTCCAAACCTGCACTAGCAAGTTTTTCTTTTCACAGAACCAACCTTACCATCATATCTATCATCTAATGAGACATCATCCTGGCAATTTTCATAGCTAACAAAAATGCCTAGGACACCTTAGCATTTCATCAAACATCTGGTGGGCATGACAGAATTGTTGCATCCTTTTGAATTGCAAATTGATCCTCTGACTAAACCAACATGTCCCCCATCTCTACCAGACCAAGAGCAGCCATCCTGTCAATTTTCACTCCAATCAAGTCCATCTAGATCCTCCTGGCATTACGTCGAGCAGCTGCTGCGCGTGCACAGAGCGGGGCCAGAGCGCCGGAACTGCAGGCGTCGGCACCGCCCCGCGTGGCCCACCCTGCTGCCTCCCCGGCCCTCGCAACAGCCCAGACGGCATCGCCATAAACCCACCGACCCCGTCGACACTCCCCCGCGTCTTCTAGCGCCGCCCTCCGCCGTCCAGGGCCGCCGCCAGTGCCGCCGTCTCCGGCACGGCACCGCCCAAGCCACCCGACCCAGCCAGGGCACCCCTGTGGTAAATTTGGACGGCCACCGTCCATACCAACTCGCACCGACCTCACCAGCCTCGCCCCGCCTCCTGTGCCATCAATGGCCGCCGCCGTAGTCGGTTGGAGCAGAGCTCGACCAAACCGACCTACTCCACCTATTTAAGCACACCCCGAGCCCCCTCGGTCATCATCACCACTCCCTCCTTCCCTGCAGACCTCGCGGAGCACCCCACTGACCCGGACATGGTCTTCTTCTCCCTCTCCGGTGACAGCAGTCGCCGTTCTGTCTCGGATGACTCCGGCACAACCAAAGTGTCCCCCTCGCCATTCTCTCCACCAATGGATTCCCCTTGACCTCGCATACCCATCCCACCTCTCAATTGCACCGAAGCAAGCTCTAGGGCGAAAGCCCTCTTTCACCGACGGCCGCCGTCCGCTGCGAAGCTCGCCGCCGGCGACTCCGTCCACCCCGGAGGCCAAGGCGGGTACCCAGAGGATTGCCTGGGTACCCTGAGCACGCTCGTGTGCTCGGAATTCCCTGGGGCGCCGCCGTTCGCCGGCAAGGAGCACCGGAGCTCCGCCATGTTCTGCCGCGGGACAGGAAGCCGACGTGGACCGGTCAAACCTGACCAGTGGGCCAGGGGGACCCACTGTCAGTGACCCAGCACCACGCCAGCTCGTCTTAAGTGGAAACGTACTTCTGCAGAATACGTTTTCCCTTCTCGAAAGCGTAATTCCCACCGAATCGTTTTCTTTTTAAGTTTTTAAATAAAAGCAAATTTGACCTAACTTTGACTGCCTCTAGTTTTTAAACCATAAGTCCAAATGAATTAATTCTTTTTCTGTTATTCTTCATTTTTCATCTAGTTTATTTTACTATTTATTTCAAAAAATTCCAAACAACTTTTTTGTATTGTTTTCAAACTACGTGGTAATTGCAACATTTTGAAAATAGGAAAAATGGAGGGAAGAAAATTTTCAACAGTTTTGGAGTGCACCCAATCCTTCTGCAAGCTCAAGGCAAGCATCTTGAACACTTGATATGGTGAATGCATGGTTGATTGTTTGCAAGAATAATTGAATCATGAATATATTACTAGTTATACATGCATGATCCCTTGATAATATTTTATCTTCATTTAAACATGAAGTATGAGTGAGTATGGTTATTTTCACATGTCACATATGCCTATGTTGGTCCGGACTAATCTGGAGGAAAGAATCAGTCACGAAAAAAGTGACCGTGAGACTGAAATCTCGTTGTGACGAGAATGATCAGTGAGGGCATGTTGGGACATGCCAGGTGGTGACCCTGTTGGGTACTACCAAGGAGATATATTGTGCTAACCACTGCAGGAAAACTTAAAACCTCCCGAGTCGATCGTAGATCGAGTCTTGTTCCGGTAACCCCCATACTTGATTCATGCTGCCACTTGTCCCTGCCACAGGTAGGGTATGGTTTAGTAAGTTGATAACCCCATTCCTTGCACACACTGTACAGAGAGGCCATGGTGAAAGATACCAGAGGCCTCTGGTAAGCATGTCACCTGGTCCGAGAGGGGGGCACCCCTTGTATTCCGCATGTTATAAATTGTGATCCCATGCTATTCTAGACGGTGGTCTCCCTGTCTTAGAGTTTTTCTGGAATGATACCTTGGGTGATTCCGGGCATCAGAACGGTTAAGCTGTTGTGTGCTGGTCAGGTGTGTTTTCCTCCCAAAGACCGTAATGGGAATTAGTCAGCGTCTCGGTGCTGGCTAAAGAAATCCTTTACTTGTGGGTAAAGAGTACACCCTCTGCAGAGTTTTATATCCTAGTCGAATAGCCGTGTCCGCGGTTAAGGACTACAGTCTAGGTTGGTCAAGTGTCGGTCTTCGGAGGAAATAATTAAAATTGAGCATGATTCATTTTTGCAGGATAATTATTGTCACCACTGATGCCAGCATGAATATTATTGTTAACATGAATATTATTGTGGACTAACCTTTTTCTTCTATGTGCAACCTTGTGATGCGGAGCATCCTACGGCCATCCCCATGGATCCACCTACGTCTCCCCAAGCACCAAGAGGACCAATGACGCGAGCACGTGCAAGAGCTCTCGAAAACGAGGTGACATCACTCCTTACAGAACTTCCATATGACGTGTGCGAGACATGGATGCTACCTCATTTTGAAACGCTATGTGTGCTTAGGTACCAAGAGGACCCTCTCGGAGAAGCCCGGACAAATGGACAAGTCGGCAAGTTCATGGATGAAAAGGACCAGCGAAGACGGTCACCGGAAGCCTACAGGGCCCGGACATCCGGCCCCAAGCCCGAACATCCGGCCCCTGGGAGCAACAGCAGCAGCAGCCGCCCTACAGCAGAGAAGCCTCAAGGCCCCAAACATCCGGCCCCGATGCCGGACATCCGGCCCATACCCCCCGGACATCCGGGCCCCCGCCCGGAAATCCGGCACCGCCCGACAGAAGACACCCGTAGGTTGACCCCTTTGGCCCGGACATCCGGCTCCAAGCCCGGACATCCGGCACCCTGGTGAACCGCCGGACATCCGGCCTGGTGCCCGGACATCCGGCCCGACGCCCGCATGCTTTTGGCCCTCTGGCCATGTATCCGCCCCCTTTCCGCCCTAACTTGTACTGGCACTATTTAAGGACCTCTTCCTCCTCCATCTAGGGTTAGCAAAGTAGATAGCTCTTTGAGATTAGAGCTTTGCTCATCCGTACCTCTCCCATGGAGATCAAGACCTCCATGAGACCCATGTGAGAAGATCCACTCCGGATATCAAGACCTCGACTCCTTCACGGATCGGGATGAACTAGCTACCGTGTATCCTCCTTTGTTGGATTTGGACCTTTGTATCCCTCTATGTGTATGTGGATCTAGTGCATGTGTGATTTGGATCTTGTTGATTTGAGTGCTCTTCTCGTGTTCTTCGTGGATTTCCTCCTTTTCCCCCTCCTAAGTGTGAAAAGATCGCCATCTAGGCTTCCACCCTACATCATCTTGGATCAGAGCCACGTTGATTCACACTTTGGAGTTCTTCCCCTCCACTTTCTAGCCCCGATTTTGTTGTTTTTACCCAATTTTGAAAATTCCCACAAAAATAGCCCTCCCAATTTTTTTGGTGATTTGTTGGTTTGATGATGTTTTGTTGATTTTGATCCATGGATTTGCTTGGTTTCGAGTGGATCTAGCGTTTCCCCATCTTCCCCACCTTTTTCTTCCACAAAATCGTCCGAATTTTGCCCCAAAATTTTCTTTTCCCTACTTGTTCATCAAGTTCTTCCGCGGATCTGCAGCCCCGGACATCCGGCCCGACAGCCCGGACATCCGGCGCCCCGGACATCCGGCCATCTGGCCCGGACATCTGGCCCCTGTGTACCAGCACACCAACAGCTCACAATTTCGTCGCTTTTCGCCGTTTTCCCACCGTTTCTTCTGCAACCCCTTGAGCCACTCCACCACCGACTTCCGCATACCACCACCTTCGTGCCACTTGAGATTTTGCGCTGCGGGTTTTGCCGTTTCCTAACGTGTTTTGGCTACTTAGGAACGGTTCGACAACGACATCACCGCCGCTCATCATCGCTCCGGACTTCGACATCGACAACGACCATCTTCACCATCGTGACACCCTAACCGTAAGCAAGGACGGTAACATCGACGACATCTTGTTCATATCCTTGCCATTACATTGTGAACCCCCAAGACCATCTTTTGCGTAGCTTTCCTACGAGACTAGCCATTTGAGTATTGCCGGCAACGCTACTTGTGCACTTTAGTGATACCGAGCCGCATAGCTATCATAGCGTGCATACATACACATATCATCTCTTGTGCCAAAATTTTGTTCCCGCATATACATCATTGCTATCTTCGTACGAGCATTTCGCATAAGTGGCAAAAGGAAACAATCAAAAAAAGAAGAAAAGCTTTTCAGCAAAAGAAAAAGAGCAACAAGCTTGCAAGCAATAGCCATAGCATCGCCACATTACATAGCATATTTGATCATCATGGATCATTGTGACAAGTTCACCGGGAATCATACATACATAGCATAAGTGAGATAGAAAGTGTTACGTTTTGTCTCTTATAGGTTGTGCACAAGTTCGTATCCGCCTGTTGAGCAATCCTGCTAGCGTCTCTCTAGTGTTGTGCAACAAGAGCATTTTCCGTGGATTCCACATTTTGAGCTCATTTCTTGGTTGCACGACCTCATTTATCTATCCGTGCGTGTGTTTCCGTGTGCTACGTATTGCTATTGGTCTACTCGTTACACTTGCGAACTTGTGAATCTTTTTCAACATTATTGATATCTTGCTTGCAATTGCAGAAATTTTGTACCACCATCCTAACCAAACTCCTCCAAAAGCTTTACTTGTGTAGGTGTGAGATTGACACGATCCGGTACCAATTGCACTATTTCCATAATACCATATTGGGTGATCATTGATCCATCGTCAACATTGGATAAGGTACATTGGTCTAGTTCGTTTCTTTCTTCCACTAACACTTGTTTGAGAATCATGGATAGGCCGAGCACTTCTATCAACCCACTCTTCGATGAGAAAGACGACGCAACAAACAACTACGTCACCAAGGCTCATCTCTTTGGCGTTCAACGAGCATTACATCAAGAGAGCGAAGCATTGGGCGAACGCATCGAACAACTCGCCTCCGACTTTCGACAAACCCTTGATGACAAGCTATCATCGCAAATGGGCGAGTTCCGGACCATGATGCTCCATCGTGATTCTTCCACTTCGTCGTCATCAAGATCAAGACGGCGCCATTCGAGCCGACACTCTTCGGACACTTCTTCGGATGCAAGTCCTCTACGAGCATGATCTCATCGCTCCCAAGACCATGACGATCGGCAAGCTTCAAGAAACCCATTCCATGGCAATGGTTTGCAAGACCGCCTGCGAGATCGCGAACGACAAAAGCGGCAAGCACAAGCCAACGGGAACCAAGATCAAGTTCCACAATGCCAACGTCAAGTACACCAAGACGACGATGCCCTACACCAGGAATGACAACATCATGACGAGCAAGCTCTTGAAGCTCAACGTGCCCTACGCGAAGCAACTCGCAACGTCGCCGAACGCAACCGCCGCGTGCGCGAACAAGAAGAAGCCGCACGACTTGAGGAGCGCCAAGAGATGAGAAACCGTGCACGAATCCCAAGGCAACCACGTCAAGTCAATCAAGATGAACACGACGACGAGGATGAGCTAGAAGATCAACCTCCACGGCAAGAGCGTCATCGCAACCGCCGACAACGCAATGAGGAGCGCTACGGCAAGCTCAAGTTCACCATGCCTAAATTCTCCGGTGGAAATGATCCCGAAGAATACCTTTCATGGGCGTTGAAGGTCGACAAGATATTTCGCCTTCACAACTACGACGAGGAAAAGAAGATCGCCATGGCATCTCTAGAGTTCCAAGACTATGTTCTCATTTGGTGGGAGCAAGTGATCGCATGGCGTCAAGAGAAGGGCGAGCCACCCATCGCGACTTGGGATCAAATGAAAGATGTCATGCGAGCTCGTTTTGTGCCCACACACTATAGCCGCGACCTCTTCAAGAAACTACAACTCCTCAAGCAAGGCACCAAGTCGGTTGAAGCATACTACCAAGAGATGGAAATTCCAATGATACGAGCCAACGTCAAGGAAGATGATGAACAAACTATGGCGCGTTTCTTGAATGGCCTCAACCATCCCATCAAGAAGATAGCGGACTTCCATCCGTACTCCAACCTCCTCGAGCTAGTGCACCAAGCGACCAAGGCGGAACGACAAGTACAAGAAGACTACAAGTACTCCAAGTACTCTTCCAAGACCTAAGGTTCATACAATCAAACTTCAACGACTTCTACAACTCCTTCCACGACTCGAGCTACACCAACTACCGGCGACAAGTCAAGCTCAAAGCAACAAATGACATCTTCGAGTCGTCTTCCTCCTACTACAAGCAACTCCAAGCCAAGAGCTTCGTCATCAACAACTCCTTCGGATACCACCGACAAAACAAGTGACATCAAGTGCTTTACGTGCAAAGGCCAAGGCCACAAGTCCTTCGAGTGTCCAACAAGACGCACTATGATCATGAACGCCGACGGCACCTATGATTCCATAAGTGAAGATGAAATGGACGCCATCGAACAAGTGGCCATGCACCGCCAAGTGAATGAAGACGAAGATGCGCAAATCTTTTGCGACAATGATTCAAGCCCTGCTCTTGTTGTCTCCAAGGTCTTGACACTCCAACAACATCAAGATGAAGACCAACGTTGCCACATTTTTTATACCAAGGCAGGAATTCAAGGACGTTCCGTCAAGGTCATCATCGACGGCGGAAGTTTCCACAACTTGGCAAGTGAAGAATTATGCTCCAAGCTCCAATTCGTCAAGAAGACGCACCCTCGCCCATACAAGGTCCAATGGCTTAGCGACTCCGGAACACTTCAAGTGGAGCACACCATCCAAGTGTCCTCCAAGATTGGCGCCTACGATGACAACTTAGAGTTTGATGTGGTTCCTATGTCCGTGTGCCATCTCCTACTTGGATGACCGTGGCAATTTGACTGAGGCGTCACCCACCATGGACGGACAAATCAATATAGTTTCAAGATGAAGGGCAAGGAGTTCATACTTCGACCAATGACACCAAGTCAAGTCATCGCGGACAAGCAAGCATCTACCCATCGTGGAGAGAAAAGTGAGCGAGTGAGCCACCAAAAAGAGAGTGAGAGCCACAAGCCAAACATGAGTGACTCTACGATGCGTGACAAAAGAGATCTAGTTCTTTTAGCCACCAAAAGAGACTTGAGGGATGTGAGTGAGAGCCCATCAAGTGTTCTTCACTTTGTACTTGTGTGCAAAGATGAAGTGGTGCAGACTAATACTTCACAACATCATCCTTTGGTATTGTCTCATTTATTGCAGGAATTCACGGACGTGTTTCCCGATGAGCTACCTCCCGGACTTCCTCCACTCCGCGGAGTCGAACACCGCATCGACCTCATCCCCGGCGCACCACTACTGAACAAGGCACCATACCGCGTCAACCTAGAAGAAACCAAAGAGATCCAAAGGCAAGTGCAACATCTCATGGAGAATGGGTATATACGCGAAAGCTTGAGCCCTTGTGCCGTTCCGGTCATTCTCGTGCCTAAGAAAGATGGTTCCTATCGTATGTGTTCCGATTGCCGTCCTATAAATGCTATCACCGTTCGATATCGCCATCCCATTCCACGCCTAGATGACATGCTTGATGAACTTAGTGGAGCCACAATTTTCTCTAAAATTGACCTTAAAAGTGGCTATTATCAAGTTTGCATGCAAGAAGGTGATGAATGGAAAACCGCTTTCAAAACAAAATTTGGCTTGTATGAATGGTTAGTCATGCCTATGGGTTTATCGCAAGCACCTAGTACTTTTATGCATGTGATGCACTATGTTCTTCGCAAATTGATTGGCATTTGTGTTGTGGTTTACTTTGATGACATCCTTGTGTTTAGTGAAACTCTCGAAGATCATGTCAAACACCTTAGAGAAGTATTACAAATTCTTAGAGACGAGCGACTTTATGCGAACATGGAAAAATGCACTTTTGGTGTTGATAAGCTTGTTTTCTTGGGCTTTGTTGTTTCCTCTAAGGGTGTTCATGTTGATGAAACTAAAATTGATGCTATTAAGAATTGGCCACAACCATCCAATTTGCTTCAAGTGCGTAGCTTCCTTGGCTTAGCAGGTTTTTATCGTAGCTTTGTGAAGGATTTTAGCACCATTGCATCACCATTGCACGCATTGAGTAAGAAGAATGCACCATTTGTTTGGGGTCCATCTCAAGATGCCGCATTTCATGAGCTTAAAATCTTGCTTACACATGCTCCATTACTTGCCTTACCCAATTTTGAGAAAACTTTTGAAGTGCATTGTGATGCTAGTGGTAATGGTATTGGTGGTGTGTTAATGCAAGAGAAATGACCCATTGCATATTTTAGTGAGAAGCTCTCTGGCGCGCAACTTAACTACCCCATCTATGACAAAGAGTTATATGCTTTAGTGAGAGTCTTGCATGTGTGGGAACATTATCTCCGTCCACGTGAATTTGTCATCCATACGGATCATGAAACGCTTAAGTACCTTAAGGGTCAAACTAAATTGAACAAGCGTCATGCTAAATGGAGTGAGTTCATTGAGTCATTTCCTTATGTTATCAAGTATATCAAAGGTAAGGAAAATGTTGTGGCGGACGCTCTTTCCTGCAAGTGCATGTTGGTTACTCAACTTGAGTTGAATGTCATAGGATTTGAGCACATTAAAGACTTGTATGAGCATGATTCGTCATTTGCAACTCCTTATGCCAAATGTTTACCTCATAAAACTTGGGAGCAATATTACTTGAAAGATGGTTATCTAATGCGAGCTAACAAACTTTGTATTCCCGAGTCTTCTCTTCGTTTGCTCCTTTTGCAAGAAGCTCATGGTGGAGGACTCATGGGACATTTTGGATGTGACAAGACATTCGCTACGCTCTCCAAGAACTACTTATGGCCCAAGATGTTTCGAGACGTCTCACGCTACACCAACCGGTGCTCTACATGCCGCAAAGCTAAGTCAAAAGCTCAATATCATGGTCTATATATGCCGCTTCCTATTCCATATCACCCATGGGAAGATATTAGTATGGATTTCGTGCTTGGTTTGCCTCGAACTCAAAACGGCAAAGATTTCCTATTTGTTGTTGTAGACCGTTTCTCTAAGATGGCACATTTCATTCCTTGCAACAAGATAGACGATGCTTCACATGTTGCAAATCTCTTTTGTAGGGAAATCTTGCGTTTGCATGGAGTGCCAAAGACGACCGTGTCGGACTGAGACGTCAAGTTCCTTAGCTACTTTTGGAAGACACTATGCGCCAAGCTCGGAATCAAGCTCCTATTCTCATCGGCATATCACCCTCAAACCGACGGCCAAACGGAGGTCACAAACCGGACTCTTTCCACACTACTCCGCGTGTTGATCAAGAAGAACATAAGGGAGTGGGAGGAATGTTTACCCATCGCCGAGTTCGCCTACAATCGAGCAAGACACTCTACTACCGGCAAGTCCCCCTTCGAGGTCGTCTACGGTTTCAACCCTTTGTCACCATTGGACATCTTACCGCTACCACTACAAGAGCGAACCGACATGGACGCGAGTGCACGATCGAGCGCCAAGTACAACGACTCGCGACCAAGGTCAACATCAACGAGCAACCCATGGTGTTCAACCCCGGAGATTTTGTGTGGCTACACCTTCGCAATGACCGCTTCCCCAACGAACGCAAGTCAAAACTACTACCCCGCGCCGACGGACCCTTCAAGGTGCTAGCACGCTACAACAACAATGCCTACAAGATCGACATCCCTCGCGACAAGTACAACGTGACCGACACATTCAACGTCAAGGACTTATCTCCCTTCCATGGTCATGCGGATTCCGATCCGAGGACGGATCTTTCCCAAGGGGGGGGGGAGATGATGCGGAGCATCCTACAGCCATCCCCATGGATCCACCTACGTTTCCCCAAGCACCAAGAGGACCAATGACGCGAGCACGTGCAAGAGCTCTCGAAAACGAGGTGACATCACTCCTTACAGAACTTCCATATGACGTGTGCGAGACATGGATGCTACCTCATTCCGAAACGCTATGTGTGCTTAGGTACCAAGAGGACCCTCTCGGAGAAGCCCGGACAAATGGACAAGTCGGCAAGTTCATGGATGAAAAGGTCCAGCGAAGACGGTCACCGGAAGCCTACAGGGCCCGGACATCCGGCCCCAAGCCCGGACATCCGGTCCCTGGGAGCAACAGCAGCAGCAGCCGCCCTACAGCAGAGAAGCCTCAAGGCCCCGGACATCCGGCCCATACCCCCCGGACATCCGGGCCCCCGCCCGGAAATCCGGCACCGCCCGACAGAAGACACCCGTAGGTTGACCCCTTTGTCCCGGACATCCGGCTCCAAGCCTAGACATCCGACACCCTGGTGAACCGCCGGACATCCGGCCTGGTGCCCGGACATCCGGCCCGACGCCCGCATGTTTTTGGCCCTCTGGCCATGTATCTGCCCCCTTTCCGCCCTAACTTGTACTGGCACTATTTAAGGACCTCTTCCTCCTCCATCTAGGGTTAGCAAAGTAGATAGCTCTTTGAGATTAGAGCTTTGCTCATCCGTACCTCTCCCATGGAGATCAAGATATCCATGAGACCCACGTGAGAAGATCCACTCCGGATATCAAGACCTCGACTCCTTCGCGGATCGGGATGAACTAGCTACCGTGTATACTCCTTTGTTGGATTTGGACCTTTGTATCCCTCTATGTGTATGTGGATCTAGTGCATGTGTGATTTGGATCTTGTTGATTTCAGTGTTCTTCTCGTGTTCTTCGTGGATTTCCTCCTTTTCCCCCTCCTAAGAGTGAGAAGATCGCCATCTAGGGTTCCACCCTACATCATCTTGGGTATCTCTTGGGATGGTTAATCCACCTGGATACTCATTTCTATTTTCTTTCCTGAGTATCTCTTGGGATGGTTAATCCACCTGGATACTCATCTCTATTTTTTTTCTGAGTATCCCTTGGGATGGTTGTGCCACCTGGATACTCATTTCTATTTTCTCTGAGTATCTCTTGGGATGGTTGTGCCACCTGGATACTTATTTCTTTTCAAGACCTCTTGAGGCGTCGCATTCAGACACATGTTTGGCATTTCTTTTCAAGACCTTTCGAGGCGTCGCATTCTGACACCCGTTTGGCATTTCTTTTCAAGACCTTTTGAGGCGTCGCATTCAGACACCCGTTTGGCATTTCTTTTCAAGACCTCTTGAGGCGTCGCATTCAGACACCCGTTTGGCATTTCTTTTCAAGACCTCTTGAGGCGTCGCATTCAGACACCCGTTTGGCATTTTTCTTGGAAATCCTCGGGCGGTCCAACGCCCGATGTTCCATTTTAATTTTCTTGGAATTTTTCGGGCGGTCTAACACCCGATGTTCCATACTATTTTCTTGGTTTATTTACTAGAATGATATATTTAGCCATCTACATCGTAATGATAATTATCATGCCATGCTTTAATATCAGTCAGCATATGCATATAATTTAGTTCATCGTGATCATATGTTCTCTGGTGCATTCGGTATATCTTTTGTTCATGATGTTTGCGCGTACATTCAAATGTACTCACTGGCTTGTCCCTGGCTATTGTCTTGGCCAGATCACGATTAGGAGAAGAGCACTACGAAGGCACGCCCCGCAACCTAGGAATCGGAGATAGCAGCCACGCGGGATAGGAGTTATCCAGGTCAGCCGTTCCTGTGGGATTGGAGCCCCACCAGAGATGGACATCCGCTACCCGCTTCCGCCATCCGCTGTTAGAAATCATTGTTGTATCATTAGACCTTTATGGTCTTGTATCCAATTCTTGTAATTGCTTGGTAATCTGTAACAAGGAAGTGTCCACCAGCGAACAGTGATCCTGGGGCTGGTGATGACACGAGGGGTTAATTTCTGGGATATTGTGTCTCGGAAATCCGGCCCCGACAGTTTATTGTCACAAGTTATGGGCTGTTAATTCCGAGAAATGCATTGCACCGCCTAACTATTTTTTGTGTGGCATGCTTGACCAATTAGCTTCTAGCTAGATGGCAAAACCACGTATATATGTATATATATAGTAAGTAGACCAGAAGGCTATGTGAAGTTGCCCAAAAATGCAGATAAGGACGTTGGTTTTCTGGGAAGAACCAGAGAGATGTATGTAATAAATGACACAGTGACAAAATGTATGGCTTAAAATAAATCAGAATTCATAGTTCGTAAACCTAAAGGATCAGAATTCGTTCAGTGAAGTGCCCCACAGATGACAAAAGCACAATGTTTAGAAATGTACCGCCAGTTCTGGATCAGTCTTCCTTGAATCCTGAATTCTAAATAATTTCTTTGCAAATAGACATAAGAGAGATTAGTGCAACCCACAAAATCAAATCAGAGAAGCAGATGGGTCTGGGTACATAAGGTAGGAGTCGAGTCGCCACCGCTACTGATGGGTGGCATGGAGACGACAGCAACGCGGCACACACTAGTGGCGAAGAGGCTGTCAAGGAAGGTAGCAGCATGTGCTACCATGAGGGGCGTGTTGGAGGCGTGGTCGAAGAGAGCACGATATAGCCTGCGGCCTGGAGATGGTTTTAAAACCAGGGCCATACTCGAGAAAATGGAGGCCCTAAAACGTGTTAGCAAAAAGAGAATGTCAAAATTCGCTAGGCTTACAATATTCCTGGGATACAAATCTTTTGCTAAAAAATACCAAAATCACCTTCTGATTATTTTCTTGCATTTTTAATATGAATTCATATTTCCTATTTCTCGAAGGCATTGTACCGAAAAAAGAAAAAGAAAAACTAAAGGACAAGAGCAAGCTATCTCTTGAAGTATGTTGATTCGGTGACCAAGCACCACACACAGATCGTTATGAGACATTATGACAACAAATGAGAACCAAATAAATAGATCATATATATATATATCAAGGATGAAGCGTACTAATTTATATGTATGAATGGATTTACTCTAGAAAAGTGCGAGGAATTAATCAGCATGTCAAAAGAGAATCAGGAGTAAATCACAAAGCCTGTTTCAGCCACTGGAGGAAGAACTCTGTTACTTATCATCAAAGAAGCATGTTCAACGCATGGCCTGTGGGATGTATGCCTTGAGAGCGTATCGTAGCTGTGCACCAACTGCTTCCTGGACGCGGAGGCGTCGATGTTGCCCCCAGTGGCCTCCACCTCCTGCACGATCTACAAGTGGCTCCGGTGCGACGTGTCCTTGAACGCCAACTTCTCCAGCAGGTGCGTCATACCAGAAGACTTCGTCAACTCGTGGATCAAGCCCGACGCCGCAAACACCCCCACGCATGCCGAGGGACCTAGAAAGCCCACAAGGAGCGTCAGCGGAGAGCGACAACGCCACAGCAGACGATACTATGAACCTATCATTAGAAAGAGCAGGCGGGGGAGGGGGAGGTGAGGTAGTACCAGGACGTACTCAGAGGCGCGGACACCATTGGGGAGCATGGTGATGCATGTGGGGAGGCGGGCCAGATGGTCGAGGAGAGGTACAGTGGGAGGTCAAGCCCGGCAGGGGGCGCAGGAGCTAGGCCGAGCATGCATTGGAGGCAACGCCCATGACAAAGGAGTGATGTTAATTTCAAGATCAAGTGGAATACTGATGCGGAGCATCCTACGGTCATCCCCATGGACCCACCTACGTCTCCTCAAGTGCCAAGCGGACCAATGACACGAGCACGTGCAAGAGCTATCGAGACTGAGGTGACATCCCTCCTTAACGACATTCCGTATGATCCTCGTGAGACATGGCTACTACCTCATTCTGAAATGCTATGTGTACTTAGGTACCAAGAAGACCCTCTCGGAGAAGCCCGGAGCAACGGACAAGCCCCAAAGTACATGGATGAAGGAGATCGAAAAGAGGAAGTGCAGCCTTGCATCAGCAGCCGGACATCCGGCCTATGGCCCGGACATCCGGCCTCTGGAAACGTCACCAACAGCACCAGCACAGTAGCTGCCAAGTCCAGGACCCAGACATCCGGCCCCTCTGCCGGACATCCGGCCCGACCGGCCCCGGACATCCGGCCCCCTGCCGGAAATCTGGCCCTCCTATCCAGAACGCCACCCAGCCGGCCCGAACACCCGGCCGGACATCCGGCACCTCAGTGAACGGCCGGACATCCGGCCCCTGCCAGCATGCATTCAGCCATCTGGCCATGTAATCCCTCTCCTCTCCCCTCCTACCTCGTGGACTACTATAAATACTCCCCTACCCCCTCCTAGCTAGGGTTAGCAAAGTATATTGAGACATTTGAGTAGAGCTTTGCTCCTTGTATCTCCTCTTGGGGAATCAAGACCTCTTCAGGGAGAAGGATCCCCATCATAGGATCATCAAGACCTCCTAAGGGAGAAGGATCTCATCTAGATCATCAAGACCTCACCACCTTTGGAGTGAGAAGAACGTTACCTTTGTGCTTGTTTCCATGGATTGATCTCGTATACTTGTTCATCTCATGTATGCTATCCTAGTGGATGTGTGATTTGGGTTTGTTTGAGTGATTTCCCTCTTGTTGTTCTTCCCTTTTCCCCCTCCAAGTGTGAAAAGATCGTCAATTAGGGTTCTACCCTACATCATCTTGGATCAGAGCCACGTTGATTCACACTTTGGAGTCTTTCACCTCACTTTCTACCCCCAATTTTGTTTGATTTTGCCCAATTTCGAAAATTCCCCACAAAAATAGCCCTACAAAATTTTTTGTGATTTGTTGGTTTGATGATGTTTTGTTGATTTTGATCCATGGATTTGCTGTGTTTCAAGGGGATCTAGCTTTCCCCCACCATCTCCATCAATTCCATCCACGAAATCTTCCAAATTTTGCCCTGAAATTTTCTTTTCCCCACTTGTTCATCGTGTTCAACCACGGATCCCCAGCCCGGACATCCGGCCCAAGAGCCCGGACATCCGGCGCCCCAGACATCCGGCCCCTGGCAGCCAACACTACACCATTTCGCTGTTTTTCTTCGATTTTTCATCTTTTTCCACCGATTCTTCCGCAAACCATTGAATACTCGTGTGACTCCACCACCGACTTCCGCAACCACCACAAATTTTGTCACGTTTGCCAATTGAGATTTCGAGTCGCGGTGTTCCGTTTCCTAATGTGTTTCGGCTACTTGGGGACAGTTCGACATCGACATCACCACAGCTCATCATCGCCACGGACTCGTCATCGACAACAACCACTTCACCATTGTGACACCATCATCATAAGCAAGGACGGTAACCTCGACGACAACTTGTTCATCTCCTTGCCATTGCATTTGTTAACCCCCGAGACCATCTTTTGCGTCACTTTCCTACGAGACTAGCCATTTGAGTATTGCCGGGCAACGTTACTTGTGCACTTTAGTGATACCGTTCCGCATAGCTATCATAGCGTGCCTATTTCATCATATCATCTCTTGTGCCAAATTTTTGTTCCCGCATATACATCATTGCTATCTACGTAAGAGCATTTCGCAAAAGTGGCCAAAGGAAACTATCAAAAGGAAGAGAAGCTTTTAAGCAAATGAGCAACAACAAGCTTGTAAGCAATAGCCATAGCATCGCCACATTACATAGCATATTTGATCATCTTGGATCATTGTGACAAGTTCATCGGGACTCATACATACATAGCATAAGTGAGATAGACAGTCGATACGTTTTGTCTCTTATAGGTTGTGCACAGGTTCGTATCCGCCTATTGAGCAATCGTGCTAGCGTCTCTCTAGTGTTGTGCAACAAGAGCATTTTCTGTGGATTCCACATTTTGAGCTCATTCCCTGGTTGCACGACCTCATTTATCTATCCGTGCGTGTGTTTCCGTGTGCTACTTATTGCTATTGGTCTACTTGTTACACTTGCGAACTTGTGAATCTTTTTCAACATTATTTATATCTTGCTTGCAAATTGCAACTATTTTGTGCCACCATCCTAACGAAGCTACTCCAAAAGCCATTTTGTGTAGGTGTGAGAAACAAACCCGGTACCAATTCTACTATCATAGCTATACATTGAGTGATACTCGATACATCTTCAATCTTCGAAAAAGGTAACTTTGGTTTTGTTCTCTCATTTCCTACTAACCTCTACTTGATCATGATGGATAGGCCAAGTACATCTTCGAATCCCCTCTTCGACGAGCACGAAGCACCGAACGACTACGTATCCAAGAGCCATCTCTTTGGGGAACAACGAGCCTTGCATCAAGAAAGTGAAGCTTTGGGCTATCGCATTGAGAAACTCGCCACCGACTTGCGTCACTCCAAAACGCAAACAAGAGACTACCTCGACGCCAAGCTTACTAAACAAATGGACGAATTTCGTGCCGTGATGTTTGACCGCGCTTCCTCAACTTCATCCTCGACAAGGCGAACAGGGTTAAGACGCCATTCTTCGGATTCATCATCGGATGCAAGTCTTCCTCGAGCTCATCTACATCCTCGACAAGAACATCAAGCTCGCCAAAATCCATTACATGGCAATGGTTTGCAACGACGCCTTCGAGAGCGTGAACATCAACGCCATCAAGTTCAAGACGACACGCATCAAGAGCAAGTTCCACGACGTCAACAACAAGACGCCCAAGACGGCGATCCACTTCGGCAAGAGCAACAACGTCGTGAACAATAAGCGCTTGACACACAATGTGCCCTTCGCGAAGCCACTCATGCCCTCAACGAACACAACCGTCGTGTGCATGAAGAAGAAGAGGCATGTCACCAAAAAGAAGCCGCACATTAAGAAGAGAATCAAGAAAGGAGGAACCAGGCAAGAGTACCTCGTCCCCACCATCAAGCCAACCGCGTAGAGCAAGAAGAGAATGGGGATGAAGACCCACCCCCAAGAAACGAGCGACGACAACATCGGCATAATGACGAACAACGCTACGGGAAGCTCAAGTTCAACATGCCCAAGTTTTCTAGAAGCAACGACCCCCAAGACTACCTCTCATGGGCCTTAAAGGTGGGCAAGATATTCCATCTACAAAACTATGACGAGGAAGAAAAGGTAGCCATGGCATTGCTTGAGTTCCAAGACTATGTTCTCATTTGGTGGGAGCAAGTCGTCGAGAGACGCCAAGAGAAAGGCGAACCACCTATCACAACGTGGACTCAAATGAAGGATGTCATGAGAGCTCGCTTTGTGCCTACACACTATTACCGCGACCTCTTCAAGAAACTTCAACTCCTCAAGCAAGGCACCAAGTCGGTTGAAGAATATTACAAAGAAATGGAGATTGCAATGATATGAGCCAATGTCAAGGAAGATGATGAAAAAACTATGGCGCGTTTCTTGAATGGTCTCAACCATCCAATCAAGAAAATTGTGGACTTCCAACCTTACTCCAACCTCCTCGAGCTAGTGCACCAAGCCACCAAAGCGGACCATCAAGTGCAAGAGGATTACTAGTACTCCAAGTACTCTTCCAAGACCTACGGTTCTTACACTCAAGCTTCAACGACTACGACACCTCCTCCAACGACTCGAGCTACACCAAGTACCGGTGACAAGTCAACCTACAAGAACACTTCGACATCTTCGAGTCGTCTCCCTACTACTACAAGCAACTCCAAGCCAAGAGCTTCGTCATCAACAACTCCTACGGACGGTACCGACAAAACAAGTGACATCAAGTGCTTTACTTGCCAAGGCCGAGGCCACAAGTCTTTTGAGTACCCCACACGGCGTACAATGAGTGCCAACGTGGATGGCACCTACGACTCTATGAGCGAAGAAGAAATGGAAGCACTTGAGCACGTGGCCCTGCATTGACAAGTGAATGAAGATGAAGACGATCAAGTATTTTGCGACAATGATTCGAGCCCCGCTCTTGTTGTCTCCAAGATCTTGACACTTCAACAACAACAAGACGAAGACCAACGTTGCCATATCTTCCATACCAAAGCGGGTATCCAAGGACGTTCCGTCAAGGACATCATCGACGGCGGAAGTTGCCACAACTTGGCAAGTGAAGATTTATGTTCCAAGCTACAATTGCTCAAGAAGAAGCACCCTCGGCCCTACAAGTTCAATGGTTAAGCGACTCCGGCACCATTCAAGTGGAGCACACCGTTCAAGTGTCCTTCAAGATTGGCACGTATGAAGACACCTTGGATTGTGATGTGGTTCCCATGTCCGTATGCCATCTCCTCCTTGGAAGACCTTGGCAATTCGACCACGGCGTCATCCACAACAGACGGACCAATCAATATAGCTTCAAGATGAAGGGCAAGGAATTCATTCTTCGACCAATGTCACCAAGTCAAGTCATCGCCAACAAACAAGCATCTACACATCGTGGAGAGACTAGTGAGCGAGTGAACCACCAAAAAGAGAGTGAGCGCCACAAGCCAAAAATGAGCGACTCCACGATGAGCGACAAGAAAGATTTAGTGCTTTTAGCCACCAAAAGATATTTGAGGGATGTGAGTGAGAGCCCATCAAGCGTTCTTCACTTTGTGCTTGTGTGCAAAGATGAAGTGGTGCGGACTAATACTTCACAACATCTTCCTTTGGTATTGTCTCGTCTATTGCAGGAATTCATGGACGTTTTTCCAATGATTTACCTCCCGGACTTCCTCCACTTCGCGGAATCGAACACCGCATTAACCTCATCCCCGGTGCACCTCTACCAAGCAAGGCACCTTACCGCGTAAACCCCGACGAGACCAAAGAGATCCAACGGCAAGTCCAACATCTCATGGAGAATGGGTATGTACGCGAGAGCTTGAGTCCATGTGCCGTTCCGGTAATTCTTGTGCCTAAGAAAGATGGTACCTATCGCATGTGTTCCGATTGCCGTCCTATAAATGCTATCACCATTAGATATTGCCATCCCATTCCACACCTAGATGACATGCTAGATGAACTTAGTGGAGCCACCATTTTCTCCAAAATTGATCTTAAAAGTGGCTACTATCAAATACGCATGCAAGAAGGTGATGAATGGAAAACGGAGTTCAAAAACAAATTTGGCTTGTATGAATGGTTAGTCATGCCTATGGGTTTATCGCAAGAACCTAGCACTTTCATGCGTGCCATGCATTATGTTCTTCCCAAATACATTGGCATTTGTGTTGTGGTTTACTTTGATGACATTCTTGTGTTTAGCCAATCTCTTGAGGATCATGTGAAACACCTTAGAGACGTCTTGCAAGTTCTTAGAGACGAGCGACTTTATGCTAACATGGAGAAATGCACTTTTGGTGTTGATAAGCTTGTGTTCTTAGGCTTTCTCGTCTCATCTAAGGGTGTTCAAGTTGATGAAGCTAAAATTGATGCCATTAAAACTTGGCCACAACCAACCAATTTGCTTCAAGTGCGTAGTTTCTTTGGCTTAGCCGGATTTTATTGTCTCTTTGTGAAGGATTTTAGCACTATTGCATCACCATTGCACGCATTGAGTAAGAAGAATGCATCATTTGTTTGGGGTCCTTCCCAAGATGCCGCATTTCATGAGCTTAAAAACTTGCTTACACATGCTCCATTACTTGCATTACCCAACTTTGATAAAACTTTTGAAGTGCATTGTGACTCTAGTGGTAATGGCATAGGTGGTGTGTTGATGCAAGAGAAGTGACCTATTCCATACTTTAGCGAAAAACTCTAAGCGCGCAACTTAACTACCCCATCTATGACAAAGAGTTATATGCTTTAGTAAGAGTCTTGCATGTGTGGGAACATTATCTTCGACCACGTGAGTTTGTCATCCATACGGACCATGAAACGCTTATGTACCTTAAGGGTCAAACAAAATTGAACAAGCGTCATGCTAAATGGAGTGAGTTCATTGAGTCATTTCCATATGTTATCAAGTATATCAAAGGTAAGGAAAATGTTGTGGCGGACGCTCTTTCCCGTAAGTGCATGCTAGTTACTAAACTTGAGTGGAATGTTAAAGGATTTGAGCACATTAAAGACTTGTATGCGCATGATGCTTCATTTGCGATTCCATATGCCAAATGCTTATCACACAACACCTGGGAGCGATACTATTTGAAAGATGATTATCTTATGCGAGCTAACAAACTTTGTATCCCTGAGTCTTCTCTTCGTTGGAGGACTCATGGGACATTCCGGACGCGACAAGACTTTTGCTATGCTCTCCAAGAACTATTTTTGGCCAAAGATGTTTCAAGACGTGTCACGCTACACCAACCGGTGCTCTACATGCCGCAAAGCTAAGTCCAAAGCTCAATCTCATGGTTTATATATGCCATTTCCTATTCCATATCACCCATGGGAAGATATTAGTATGGATTTTGTGCTTGGTTTGCCTCGAACTCACAACGGCAAAGATTCGGTATTTGTTGTTGTGGACCGTTTCTCTAAGATGGCACATTTTATTCCATGTAACAAGATCGACGATGCTTCACATGTTGCAAATCTCTTTTGTAGGGAAATCTTGCGATTGCATGGAGTGCCCAAGTCGATTGTGTCGGACCGCGACGTCAAGTTCCTTAGCTACTTTTGGAAGACACTATGCGCCAAGCTCGGAATCAAGCTCCTATTCTCATCGGCATATCACCCACAAACCGACGGCCAAACGGAGGTCACGAACCGGACTCTATCCACACTACTCCACGTGTTGATCAAGAAGAACATAAGGGAGTGGGAGGAATGTTTACCCATCGCAGAGTATGCCTATAATCAAGCACGACACTCTACTACCGGCAAGTCCCCCTTCGAGGTCATCTACGGCATCAATCCGTTGTCCCCATTGGAAATTCTACAGCTACCTCTACAAGAGCGCATCGATATGGACATGAGTGCATGAGCGAGCTACCTCATGAAGATGCATGAAGATACAAGGCACGCGATTGAGCGCCAAGTACAACGACTCACAACCAAGGTCAACATCAACAAGCACCCCATGGTGTTCAACCCCGGAGATCTTGTGTGGCTACACATTCGCAAAGACCGCTTCCCCAACGAGCTCAAGTCCAAACTACTACCCTTAGCCGATGGACCCTTCAAGGTGATAGCATGCTACAACAACAATGCCTACAAGATCGACATCCCTCGCGACAAGTACAACATGAGCGACATCTTCAACGTCAAGGACTTATCTCCCTTCCATGGTGATGTGAATTCCGATCCGAGGATGGATCTTTTTCAAGGGGGGGGGGAGATGATGCGGAGCATCCTACGGTCATCCCCATGGTGATAGAGGCTAAGGTGTCCCGTATTTTGATGAGATGGTAGTTATCGTTTTGGTAGAAGTCGACTTTGACGATCCGACTACGAACGTGTGCTGACGTCGCGCCTTAGCGATCGCTAAACCAACTCCAAGAGGTTATTGACCATGCCGGAGCATGATCAACCTGACCACGAGGGTCTATTTCCTGCGAGCAAACGAAGAACAAGCAAGAAACTGAGATTGCAATCTGGATATTGCGAATATAAGATGAAAGCTTTATTGATGAAAGTGGGGTTCTGTGACGCCTTGGTCTGGTCGTTGAACACAAACGAAGTACGCGAAGTTGCAGCTATGGGGAACTTTTAATCTAAACAAAACCCCAGGTCTAAATGATGCCCTAAGGGCTGTATATATGGGGGAATAGGGGGGAATTTCGTGACCCCTTGGAGGAGGGGTCCGAAATCAACCCTAACTTTGTTTCCCCACACATACAAACTCTAAAAACAGCCTATACTGATGTATTTCGAAATTACATGGGCCTGGCCCAAAAATAAGGTGACACAACACCTATAATAGCCTCTGGACGAAATTTATGAAGTGGCATCTTGTATATTTCGTCCAAGCCTTCATGCACTCATTATGGTGGCTTCAAAGTCCTGAAATCATCACTTGAAACACCATTGAGGTCTCCCGTGCACACACCTTCCGCTCCATGCTTGATCCCGCTCCAACGGCCATCCCTCTTGTCCATGCTAGGCCCTTCATTTGTAAGCAAAACAAAAGTATCTAATTTAGGCAGCATCATATGTTCATGAACATTAGAAGGGTTTCCAAGAAACGAAAGTACCTGGTAATTTAATTGGCGTGCGTGAGCTCTAGTAATTGGTCCCATGTATGTAACAGCAGGGGCTGTGGGTGTAACTGTGGTAGTGATGTCCTCATCATCCCCCCCTTCTTGAATTGAAGTCGTCCTCGACGGAAGCTCATATTCCTCGCCCAAATAAGGCTTCAAATCTGCAATGTTAAAAGTGGGCCTAACCCCAAAATCTGCAGGCAGCTCAAGTTTATATGCATTATCATTTATTTTCTCTAACACCTTAAAAGGACCATCCGCACGTGGCATTAGTTTTGACTTGCGCAAATCAGGAAACCTATCCTTACGCAAATGTAGCCAAACAAGATCTCTAGGTGCAAAGACAACACGTTTTCTACCCTTATCTCCAGCAAGTTTATATTTAGCATTCATACGCTCAATGTTTTCCTTAGTTAACTCATGCATTTTTAAGATCAATTCAGCACGTTGTTTAGCATCAAAATTAACCTTCTCTGAAGATGGAAGAGGCAACAAATCAATAGGTGCACGAGGTAGGAAACCATACACAACTTCAAAAGGGCACATCTTAGTAGTAGAATGCAGCGAACGATTATAAGAAAATTCAATATGAGGTTAGCATTCTTCCCACATTTTTAGACTAGTCTTTAAAACAGCCCTAAGCATAGTAGACAATGTTCTATTGACTACTTCAGTTTGTCCATCAGTTTGGGGGTGACATGTAGTACTAAAAAGCAATTTCGTCCCCAACTTAGCCCATAAACATCTCCAAAAGTGGCTAAGAAATTTAGTATCACGATCTGAAACAATTGTATTTGGCACACCATGCAAGCGAATAATTTCACGAAAGAACAAATCAGCAACATTTGCAGCATCATCACTTTTATGACATGGTATAAAGTGTGCCTTTTTCGAAAATCTATCCACGACAACAAATATGCTATCCCTCCCCTTCTTTGTTCGAGGTAAACCTAAAACAAAGTCCATAGATATATCTTCCCAAGGAACAATAGGTACAGGCAAAGGCATATATAAACCATGAGGATTGAGTCGTGACTTAGCTTTTTGACATGTAGTGCAGCGAGCAACAAAACGCTCAACATCCCGTCTCATCTTTGGCCAAAAGAAATGTGTAGCAAGTATGTCCTCCGTCTTCTTCACGCCAAAGTGTCCCATTAATCCTCCTCCATGCGCCTCCTTCAACAACAAAAGACGAATGGAGCTAGCTGGAATGCATAGCTTGTTAGCACGGAACACAAATCCATCATTAATGACGAACTTGTTCCATGTTCTTCCTTCTTTACAGTTCTGCATTACATCTTTAAATTCAGCATCATGCACATATTGATCTTTGATGGTCTCCAAACCAAATATTTTAAAGTCAAGTTGAGAAAGCATAGTATAGCGACGAGACAATGCATCCGCAATAACATTTTCTTTACCCTTCTTGTGTTTAATGATATAAGGGAAAGTCTCAATGAATTCAACCCATTTAGCGTGTCTACGATTCAGTTTTGCTTGACTTTTAATATGTTTCAAAGATTCATGATCAGAATGTATAACAAATTCTTTGGGTCATAAATAATGTTGCCATGTTTCTAAAGTCTGAACAAGAGCATATAATTCTTTATCATAAGTAGAATAGTTCAGACTAGGCCCACTCAATTTTTCAGAAAAGTATGCAACAGGTTTACCATCTTGTAATAACACACCTCCTAATCCAATTCCACTAGCATCACATTCAAGCTCAAAAGTCTTATTAAAATCAGGAAGTTGGAGTAAAGGAGCATGTGTCAACTTATCTTTCAATACCGTGAAGGCTTCTTCCTGTGCAGTACCCCAAACAAAAGGCACATCCTTCTTTGTAAGCTCATTGAGAGGTGCAGCAATGGTGCTGAAATCTCTCACAAAACGCCTATAGAAACCGGCGAGGCCAAGAGAACTCCTCACTTGTGTGACCGTTTTGGGCTGCAGCCAACTCTCAATAGCATCAATCTTGGCTTTATCAACTTCAATTCCCTGTGGAGTAACAACATAGCCAAGAAAAGATACTCGGTCGGTGCAAAAGGTGCACTTCCCAAGGTTACCAAACAAACATGCATCACGTAGCGCAATAAAAATAGCACGTAAATGTTCCAAATGTTCCTCCAAATATCTGCTATAAATCAATATATCATCAAAATAGACTACCACAAATCGTCCAATGAAAGCACATAAAACCTCATTCATTAATCTCATGAAAGTACTAGGTGCATTAGTTAACCCAAAAGGCATGACTAACCACTCATATAAGCCAAACTTAGTTTTAAATGTTGTTTTCCATTCATCTCCCAATTTCATACGAATTTGATGGTATCCACTACGCAAATCAACTTTGGAGAAAATTGTAGAGCCACTTAATTCATCAAGCATATCATCTAGCCTAGGAATAGGATGACGATAACGAATAGTAATATTATTAATGCCTCTACAATCAACACACATACGCGATGTACCATCCTTTTTTGGCACTAGTATAATAGGAACAGCACAAGGACTAAGAGATTCGCGTATATAACCTTTGTCGAGCAGCTCCTGTACTTGACGCATAATCTCCTTCGTCTCCTCTGGATTGGTATGGTATGGCGCACGGTTGGGCAGTGATGCACCGGGAATTAAGTCAATCTGATGCTCAATCCCTCGAATTGGTGGTAATCCTGGTGGCATGTCATGTGGAAAAACGTCAGCGAACTCCTGCAAAATGTTAGTGACAGCACGAGGCAAAGAGGGTGGCATGTCCTCGAATGAAAATAATGCCTCTTTGCACACAAAAGCATAGCAAACAGATTTGCTAAAATCGAGATCATCAATATCTGATTTCGTGGCAAGCAAACATCCACTTTTCAATTTAATTTCAGAGGCAACATGAGATGATTGTTTGTTATTAGGCTTCATTTGTTGCTCCAATTCTTTTGCCACAATCTGATTTTCACTCTTTGTTTTGCTCCTGTTTTGCTTTACTAGCACTATTCATGTCATCTTTCAAAATGTGTTCAGGAGTCATAGGAAGCAAAGTAATATGTTTATCCTTATGAACAAGAGTATACTGATTGTTTCTACCCTGGTGTATAGAATTTTTATCGAATTGCCATGGTCTACCAAGTAATAAGGAACATGCTTGCATGGGTACCACATCACAATCAACATAATCAGCATATGTAGCTACACTAAAATGCACACGAACAGTACATGTTACCTTAACTTTCCCGCTGTGGTTGAACCATTGGATGTAGTAAGGATGCGGATGTGGTCTTGTGGTGAGAGACAGCTTCTCCACCATCTCCATGCTAGCCAAGTTGTTGCAACTCCCTCCATCTATGATGACGCGCACAGAACGTTCCTTCACAACTCCCTTTGTATGGAACAAATTGTGCCTCTGATTTTGCTCAGCCTGTGTTACCTCCACACTCAAAACACGTTGAGCAACTAAACTTTCATACCTGTCAGCATCTTCAGCAGCCATGTATTGTGTCTCTTGTTCAGAATCATGTCCACCCTGGTCTTGACTAGAAATAAGAGCCAAAGTCTCCTCATCATAGTCACTAGCGGACTCATACCCACCATCCTCAGTAACAATCATCACACGCGGAGACGGACATTTGCTCGCATAGTGACCTCCATCCGTGTAACGACGACATATAACATCATGTGTTTGCCCTGTTGATGCCATGGATGAAGAAGAGCTCTGTGCTGGACCAGAAGGTGTGCTATTGGCGGATGGTTGTGGGGGTGCCTGTTTTCTTGTATCCCGGTTGGAGTTGGCGGAGGAAGTAGGCGGTATTGCAGCAGGACGTGTGGAAGTAGACGATGTATGCGGTGTCCATGATGAAGATCGACCTGCAGAAAAGTTAGTTCGCGTCAATGCCTGTCGATCTTGCACTTCACGTTCAGCTTTGCAAGCAAGATGGAACAAACGAGTGATATTGTTATACTCCTTATACTCTAAGATGGTTTGAATTTCTCTGTTTAAGCCACCCATAAAACGTGCAAGCATAGCTTCATTATCCTCAACAATACCACATCTAATCATGCCAGTTTGTAATTCCTGATAATATTCTTCTACATAATTTTTTCCTTGTCTTAAACGCTGCAATTTTTGAAGTAATTCACGTTGATAATATGGTGGAACCCAACGAGTACGCATAGCATTTTTCAGAGCAGCCCAAGTAGTTGGAATACTATCATGATATAATCTACAATGTTCAGACCACCAAACACAAGCAAAACTAGTGAAAGCACAAACACCAGCAGCAACACGTCTATCCTCAGGATATTGTAAGCATGTAAAACGTTGTTCAGTTTCTAACTCCCAAGTAAGATATACATCAGGAATGTATCTACCCTCAAATGGAGTAATATTCAATTTCAGTTTAGGGATATGGTCATTATCTCGTACCTGATGAGGTGGAGCAGCCCTACCGTTGCGATCATATGCATGTGGACGACCTGGTGGTGGTGCTGGTGGTTGCACGTAGTTCTGATTTTGAGCAACCACATCCTCATAATCATCGTTCTGGTCAACAGCAGCAGCAGGAGCCACAGCAACATCAGCAGCAGTTGCAGCGGCACCAGAATGTTGGCCGGGCTCAAGGGGAACACGCTGCGCTCGTCCTACTTGAGCGAGGCGACGTGAAGGTGGTCGTTGTTGGTGTTGCAATGGTGCCACAGGGACAGCAGGTGGTGGTGGTAGACGCGCGAGTAGCTCATCGAACTTGGCGTCCAACTTGGTGTCAATTGTCTTCTCAATGTCATCTATCCTCTCCAGAGCCTTTCCAAAGCTGCTCATCACATACAAGGTCAGGGTAAGTTTGAACCTAAGCTTTCAACTACTGGGTTGTACAAAATTTAGCATCCTAAACTCACACACCTAACATGGCAAAACTACAATGCAATAAAATACTGGGTAATATGATCAAATTGGAACTTGCCTTGGTTGTTGTTGTTGTTGTCAAAGGTGCACTCCTCACAGTCACAGGGGTTGCACACCTCGTAATCTAACATTGACAGAAAAATAACACATAGCAATCATAAGCACACAGTTCATGCAAAGAGAAAACTTGCATGAATGCAATTTGCAAATCACTCAAACACATAGTGTCGGGTTATTTGGCTTGGCTTCATTCAATTTGGCTTGTTTGATTTGTCCCTAGGGTTTAGTTAATCACTCATTGCAAGCCTTATTAGGTGAGCCAACTATGTTTAGAGTTCTATTAGGTTTAACTAGGCATCCTATTTTAGTATCTGGATTTCAATTAAGTTGGGCTACCTTAGTCAAAGTAATTGAATATTCAATTTTACTTGCCTCATTAAAACCTTACTTGACCCAAGTTTGTTTCTATTTCATAATTGCATAAGTCAATTGTCACTTGAATATATCAATGTAATTGGCTAGGTCATGTTGCATAGGCATTATTCATGTTAGGCCTAGGGTTTCAAAGTTATATTCAAGTATGTTTGAATTAACTCAAATGCCATTTGAATTCACTAAAGTTAAATAATAATCCAAAATTTACTAATTAAAGTTCAATTGTCATTCTGGACTCACTTACATCATAATTATTTAATTTAACAATTTTATTTTAAAATTAAACCTATCTAGGTTTAATTCCTATTTGAAATATGACTCCTACTATATTCTATTTGAAGTAAATTTTAAAATTATTCAAATTTGAACCAAGGTGCTCTAGACAGAAACTACATTTCATTACTTTCATTTTGCAAAAAGAATTAATTAATTTGGATTTATGAACTTCTAATTATGCCCTAATTGAGTTTGAATCCATTCTGTTTGAATGTGAATTTCAAATGATTCCAAAGTGAAATGTTTCTGGACAGGGTGAAATTACATTTCATGGGGATCATTTTGCAAAAAGAATCACCTAAATTGGATTTATAGATTATTAGGTATGATCAAATTGATATTTAAACTATTCTATTTGAATTTCAAATTTCAAAGTTTCAAATTTGATTTTACAAAAAATATTTTGAAACTACATCTAACAAGCTTTCATTTGCAAAAAGAATCATTCAATTTGGACCTCCGGAAAGTTATTTATGATGGTTTGAAGTTCCAGGGGCTTTTCTGCAAAACTGCCTTTTCTTTTTAATTAACGATTTTTTTCTAGATAATGTTTCGGAATAGGTTGTACATGTGGCGGCTTCTGGTTGGCTGATACCGATTCAGGTTTTTAAATAAAACATGTCTAATTCTAAGCATTGGATCTAGATCGAGCGGTTGAGATTAGATCGGGGCTCACCACGGTGGCTAGGTCGCCGAAGACTCGCCGGAAAACGTGAATGCGATGGCGCGGCGTCGGGTGCGGTGGTGGCCGGTGATGCAGTGGACTCGGGGGTGTGCGAAGGGCACGGCTGGACGCGGCGTGGCTCGAGGATGTCGCCGGTGGTCCTGGTCGGGGCTGGGGACGACGGAGACGAGCGGATTGAGCTCGCCGGAGTTGCGGTTGTCTCGAGCGTCGATGGTGTGCTCGAACCTGGGCAAAATGAGGCGGGCCAAAAGGTTAGGAAGGTGCATGGGGTCGCGGCGATCACGACGGACAAGGTGTGCGGCCAAATGGACGACGAAGCTCACTAGAGTAACGACGGCGGCGGCGCTGAGCTTCGTGCTCCGACGAACTCGAGGCTACAGAGGGCCTTGGGGTCAACGGAGATGTCCAGGAGGTTCGCCATGGAGTGGGGGTACGAGTGGTGGCAGTGATTGGCCTTGGCGGTGGCTGCGGTGGCCGGAATTGAGCGGCTAGTGTTTCGTTTAGTGGCGGAGACGGCGTGCTCGTGGCGGAGCAGCCTGACGGTGACTGGTGCTGTGAGTTGGGGCGAAAGAGAGAGCGGGGCAGGGGCTTCTTATAGGGCATGGCCGCGAGGCTCGGGGTGGCCGGAGTGCGCGAGTGGGGGAGATCGTGGGCGTGTGCGTGCTCGGGTTCGTGGGCGCGTGGGGCGAGCGACGGTTGCGGGAGGTTAGGGGAGGTGCTAACGAGCGGGGCCCGCTGTCAGTGAGAGGGAGAGAGGGAGAGCGGGCGCGCACAAGGCCTGGTCGGCTGGCTAGCTGGGCCGGCCTGGCTAGCTGGCTGGCTAGGCCTTCTTCTTTTTTTATTATTCTTTCTCTTTTCTATTTCTGTTTTTCAGTTCTGCTCTTTGTTTTCATTTTTGAAATTCAAATTGAATTTTCTCTAAAAGAGAAATTGTTCCTAAATTATCTTGGGATTATTTCTGACTATCAGAACATTTCTCCAAGTCTTTTTGACAAACTAGAATTTGTCGAATTGACTAATGGGCCTATTTGCAATGTTGTTTCTTTTCTTTTCTATTTTCTGTTTTTGTTTATTTATTCCAGAGTTTTACTTATAGTTTAATTGCCCAATTTAAACTATTTTCAAACTCTGGTTCACTCAAACTAAATAGGGCAAATATATATAATCTTAGGAAATTTCTTTCCTGCCCTTATGAAATTTTGAAAAGGAATTTTGGGTGAGGCCTCCATGACTTTCATTCAAATTCAAATGGTGATTTGAATTCAAATGTTGGCCTTGTTGATCTCAAAAACCAAATATGCAGAGAAATCATGGATGCATATGCTTCTAAGTTCACAACCAAAATTTAGGAGAAATTTAGTTTGTGACATAAATGTACACATCATCCATCATGATGTGTATGTGCGTGTGAGAGTTAGCACAAAATATGGAAGGCTCAAATAAATTGGATGCACGATAGAGAAATATGGCATCCATCATGAAGGGATTGTTGTGATGTATAGCATAATGGAGACATGAAGTGTATAATGCATTACTAGAATTATGTAGAGCATTTTTATTCATGGGATGCATATGGTGCACACAATCATGGGAAGCATGCAAAGTATAGGATGGATCAAAATCTCATAATATGTATGAGAGGGCTCTCTTCATGTGGAGAGAATGGACAACAACCAAAACAATGTATGTCCGAAGCATGGTGGACATGGGCATGGCATATATGAACAATTGCGCAAATGATGTAAAGGAAGCATGGCAATATCATCACAAGAAAAGCAAATGCCAATAACCATGGACTTGCCATCTATGCCATATGTGCAAATTGGGTTTATTTTAATGGGATATGCATAGTTACTACGATGAGATTGCAAAGATGCTATATGGTGTATCTCATTCATAGCATAGGACAAGTCAAGCGATTGTCAAACATGATGTGACCTAAGGAATTATCACAAGATATCCTATGCAACATGGCATCACAACTAATAGACTCCACATGGAAATCATCAAACCCATCATGGATGGGTAATAAATAATCGCATGGGGAAATCATACTGGCATGGTGCATGGCAATAGGTAAATCATCATCATGCAAGCAATCAATGTCCACTAGTGGGACAAGATCATCACCTTCACCTATGTTACCTTTGTTACTCAACTCATGTGGTGTAGGTGAGGTTGCAAAGACCAACTCATGGTCATCATCATCTTGATGGAACCATCGTCTATAGGAGGGACGGAGTCGTTGAGGATCGGTGCGTCATCATATAGGGGACCTAGCACCAAATGAGAAGACACGGTAGAGGTAGAGGCCAAGTTATTAGAAGTGCAAATGGCCTCACAAGACCTATCAACTACCTCACTCTCTCTATGTGGTGGTTAACTCACTCCCTCAATGTGGGTTCACTCAAAGCCACATATGGTGGAATCACTCATCTCACTCATGTGGTGGTGGTGATGGCTCTCCTCACATGGGAATTGGGGCATCTCATCATATATGGGCTAATGATGAACTCACTCTCACTCTCAATATGGGTGCTCGTGTCGCTCAACTCATCATACGCCGCCGTGGTTGAAGGGGAAATCCCATGCTCAACCGTCTCATCACCATCACCATCACCATGGAGGAAGGCCGAAATGGCACATCATCACTCGCATCCATGACTGAAGGAAAAATCCCATGCTAGATCACGTCACTCTCACCTCCTAAGATGGAAGCATCATCCTTGCTCACCACCATGTCACTCGCCTCGAAAGCATGTTCCTTGTGTGGCTCTGTTGTAGTCGTCGTCACACCGTCTTCAAAAAGATTCATGGTAGACTCGGCATCGTCAATGCCACAAAGAGGAGTGGCGGTGAAGTCGAACTTTGGAGCATCATATTGGAGCTCGTCGGGCGTGGACATCTTGGTGGTACCATCCTCATGCTCATCGTTGTGGGCCTTGGTCATTGTGAAGTGTGCTTGGGGTGGAGAAGCCTTGGCCTTCTTGACTTGTGCCTCCTTGAGAGCACCAATGTAGAGGTCGTCGAGAGACTCGTAGTCGTGGAGGGAGGTCGTCTTGGCGATGTCGTGTTCAATCCCATGGAGAAGTGGTATTTCATCCAAGTGGGGTCGTCCACACCAGCTTGTCGCAAGGCTTTCTTCATCTCCATGAAGTACTCATCGAGGGACTTGGATCCTTGTATGGTGTTCTCCACTTGGCGAAGAAGATGTTCCATGTAGGTGGAAGGCACAAACTCTCGCCGCATAGCTTTCTTCGTCTTGGGACAACTCATATCGAAGCTCTTCGAAGGTGTGTGAAGCCACCATGTCGACGCGTAGTCATGGAAGTTTCTTGTCGCACACTTCACTTGATCTTCGTAGGGGACGTGAAGTAGCTTGAGGAAGTAGTTCATCTTGCGCTCCCACTCAATGTACTCTTCGGGGTCTTGACTCCCATAGAAAGGAATCTCATAGTTGGTGTCGAAGTTGTAGTTGCTCGTGGAAGTCGTGGACTTGAGCTTGGGAAGCTTCTCTTGAGCGTTTGCTTGAGGTGCGTGTCGGTGAAGATACCGCACATCCAAAGGCGAAGATGCCAAGGTGAGTGGTCAAGTAGTAGAGCCAATGTTGGTGCTGAGCTCTCTAGCTTCTTGTCGGTGATGGTGTCGACGCTAATGTGCCCTTGCCGGAGATGGTAACTCGGTAGCATGTGCACTTGAGCATCTTCTCGAAGATGAGGAAGACCTCTTACCGGTGTTGATGAGGGCTTTGAGATCCTCCAAGTGCTTTTCCATCTTGGCATCGATGTAGTTGTTCGTGGCATCGAACTTGTCGTTGTTGTTGTAGACGGAAGGAGACGTGTCATCCCTATCCGTAGAAGCACTCGAGAATGTGTGAGAAAGAGATGGAATGAACACACCAAAGTTACCTCTTTCCTAAGTTGTAGATAGATCTCAAAAGACCACAATGTATGCAAAGAAAAGAGTGCACTTGGTGAAAACCTTGTCCAATCCTCACAACCTACACAAATGGCTTATAGTGGAGCTCGGTGGGGTTAGTGGCACAAATATCAAGCAAACTGACATCCAAGATACTGTAAATGTTGAATCAATCCAAAGGACTCAAAATGCAAAGAAAGTGATCACAATGTAGAGGAGGGCAGAAAGAAACACACGCGGTGGAATAATGGGGCTTGTGCCACTATAGGGATGAGCAATACAAGATTGCCTAACGAAGACTATGCTTTTGTTGCACAAACACAAGGAGAGACGCTAGCTTGATTGCACGTTTGGGCACGATTCACCACTTGGCACCAATCCTATTCATGCAAACAAAACGTTTCCTATTCCATGTATCCTCATGCACAAGTATATCTTTTCATGCTCAACTCTTTGCTTATAAGCTTTTCATATATATTTTTTCTTCCTTTTTCTTCCTTTCCACTATTTTGATTGAGCCATTGCCAAATATGCAAAACAAGTATCACAAGATATGCACGGGAGTAATCTATCATATGATATACCAAATGATGCAACAAGATATTGTATCACTACCGTGCTCAAGTTTTCGCGAAGCCCAGCAATACTCGGATAGCTAGTCTCGATAGGTATGAAGGTGATCGCAAAGATGGTGGGGCTATCAAGGTGTAATGGCAAGGAAAGAAAAGTTTGTGACAGGATGGATACCTTTGTCACACTTAAACTTTCACGAAGTCGGGGTAGTCGGCCTTGCTTCCGGTTGAAGGTCTCAAAGGATGGATGATCGTCGTCGTTTGCGGAAGCTTGCGGTTGATGTAGTCGATGAATCCATACACATAGCCGGTGGTTGATGACGAAGTAACCGTCCCTAAGTAGCCGAAACACCTTAGGAGACTCAAATCACAACTCAAGCAACCACAAATATAATGGGAAATGGGTTAGGTTGTGGAAGACTATAGTGGTATTGCAAAAGATATGGTGGAGCGCCTAGGCAAACATGCCAAAATTTGAAAAAATATTATGGAGTCAAATTGTAGTGGAACTAAATTTTGTAGATGGTGGATGTCAATAGCTACAAAAAAAGAACATCAAAATCGGAGTCCGGATGAATTAGTTATGGCCGAAACAGTGAAACACACGACGCTGAAACCTACATGGGCCGGATGTCCGGGACTTCACCAGATTTCCGGGCACTATGTTCAGTACCGCGGCACGTTTTGAGCTCCAGGGACTGGATGTCCGGCCCGGCAGTTTCCAGATCTCGATTTGGACCTCGAAAACTCGATTTTGGGCGGAAATTCTTGATTCAAAAGGCAAAATTGATGGGGGAAGCAAAATTAGGGCTATGGAACGCCAAGGGAGGTAGATCCACTTGCCAAACACTAGATCCATAGATTAAGATCAACAAAACTCACTAGAACATCAAAATGCAAGGGAAAAAATTGGGCTCTTTTTTGGGGGAAATTTTTGAAATTGGGGAGAAAAATTCAAACTAATGGCTAGAAAGTGGAGGGTAGGGCTCCAAATTCGTGTCAACCTGGCTCTTGATACCAAGATGATGTGGGGCAAATCCTATGGGGGCCCGATCTCCAAAAATTGGAGGTGGGACTGGAGGAAGAACTCGAGGGGAAACGTGGAGAGATCTAAGGGGAAAACACTCTATTGGACAAGATCCACACCAAGTACTCCTCAAATCACAAGCCATATATGGGATGCATCAAGATCAAAGGACAAAAAGGGAAATAAAGATACAAGGTAGTTCATCCAAACACTAAGAGAGATGGTTCTTGAATTCCATGGAGGAATCTTCCCATGAAGGGGCCTTGACAACCATAGATGGTTCTTCTCACTATGAGGCCTTGAATCCACTCATGGATCTTCTCCTAAGAGGAATACAAAAAGGGGAGGTACATGAGCTAAGCTCTATGATATGAGATCTGTTGTAGGGTAGAGACCCTAAGTGAAGATCTTTTCACACTTGGAGTGCAAGAGGGATGAACTCACAAGAACACAAGAGAGAAATCACTCAAACAAACCCAAATCACACATCCACTAGAGTACCATACATAGATCCACAAGCATCCATAGACAATCAAAGGAAAATAGCACAAAGATAAGGTTCTTCCCACTCCAAAGGAGGTGAGGTCTTGATGATCCTATGATGGGGATCCTTCCCTAGAAGGCGCCTTGAATCCACTAGGGGATCTTCTCTCTAGGAGGACTTGATCTCCAAGAGGAGTGGTAGATGAGCAAAGCCCTCTATGAATATCTCAATACACTTTGCTAACCCTAACAACTGGTCTATCCTCGGAATATATAGTAGGTGGGAGGTAAGGGACGAAGTGGGGGCAAAACAGGCAGAAGTCAGCCACCACGCTGGGCGGCCCATGCGCACGGGGTAAGTGGGCCCCGTGCGCACGGGGTCCCGTGTGCACGGTACAGGCCCGTGCGCACGGGGTTCTACAGCGGCGAGGCCCGTGTGCACGGGGTCCACGGGGCCCATGCGCACGGGGTGTCCAGTAGATTTGCCCTATCCCGTGGGCATGGGGTCTGGAGGGCCTGTGTGCACGGGGTCGCCTGGGAGGTGCTGTTTCCCTTGGTAATTCTTCCTCCATCGTCCTCGTGGTCTTGGCTTGGTTCCCCTTGGCCTTGGCGATTGTCCTTAGCCTCTTGACGGTCGAGTCCATCATTCCTAATGATACACAGAGTTCCTTTGTGAGGTAGCATCCAAGTTCCATCCATATCCATATGAAAGTTGTAAAGGAGTGAGTTCACCTCGTTCTCGATGGCACGTGCACGAGCTCTTGTCATAGGTCCACTTGGTGCTTGGTGAGTTGGTGAGGTATCCATGGGGATGATCGAAGGATGCTCCGCATCATCTCCCCCCCCCCTTGGGAAAGATCCGCCCTCGGATCAATATCTTCATCACCATGGTAGGGGGATAGATCCTTGACGTTGAAGGTGTCACTCACGTTGTACTTGTCTCGTGGGATGTCGATCTTGTATGCATTGTCGTTGATGCATGCTAGCACCTTGAATGGCCCATCGGCGCGAGGTAGAAGCTTTGACTTGCGCTCATTGGGGAAGCGGTCTTTGCGAAGATGTAGCCACACGAGATCACCGGGGTTGAACACCATGGGATGTTTGGTTGCGTTGAGCTTGTTGGCGAGTCGTTGTACTTGGCGTTCGATTGTGAGCCTTGTGTCTTCATGCACCTTCTTGATGTATGTTGCTCTTGCGCTTGCGTCCAAGTTCGCTCGCTCTTGTAGTGGTAGCGGTAGGATGTCCAATGGCGACAAAGGGTTGAAGCCATAGACCACTTCGAAGGGAGACTTGCCCGTGGTAGAGTGTCTTGCTCGATTGTAGGCGTACTCGGCGATCGGTAGGCATTCTTCCCATTCCGTGAGGTTCTTCTTGATCAACACGCGAAGCAGTGTAGAGAGCGTCCGGTTGGTGACTTCCGTTTGACCATCGGTTTGTGGGTGATAAGCTGACGTGAAGAGGAGCTTGATCCCGAGCTTGCCGCATAGTGTCTTCCAAAAGTATCTTAGGAACTTGACGTCACGGTCCGATACAATCGTCTTGGGCATTCCATGAAGTCGCAAGATTTCCCTACAAAACAAGTTTGTAATATGTGAAGCTTCGTCGTTCTTGTGACATGGAATAAAATGTGCCATTTTAGAGAAACGTTCAACAACTACAAAAGCCGAGTCTTTTCCATTTTTTGTTCAAGGCAAGCCAAGCACAAAATCCATGCTAATGTCTTCCCATGGATGATATGGTTATGAAGTGGCATATGTAACCCATGAGATTGAGCTTGTGACTTAGCTTTGCGACATGTGGAGCATCGGTTGGTGTAGCGTGCGACATCGCGAAACATCTTGGGCCAATAGTACTTGTTGGAGAGCGTGGCAAAAGTCTTGTCGCGACCAAAATGTCCCATAAGTCCACCGCCGTGAGCCTCTTGCAAAAGCAACAAACGAAGAGAAGACTTGGGAACACAAAGTTTGTTAGCGCGCATAAGGTATCCATCCTTGATATAATATCGCTCCCAATAAGTGTTAGCAAGACATTTGGCATAAGGAGTTGCAAAAGAATCATCATGCTCATATAAATCTTTAATGTGCTCAAAGCGAATAACATTCAATTCAAGTTGAGTAACTATCATGCACTTGCGTGAAAGAGCGTCCGCTACAACATTCTCCTTTCCCTTGATATATTTGATGATGTAAGGGAAGGACTCAATAAATTCACTCCATTTAGCATGCCGTTTATTCAGTTTTGTTTGACCTCTAAGGTACTTAAGCGTTTCATGATCGGTATGGATAACAAATTCACGAGGTCGGAGATAATTCTCCCAAACATGCAAGACTCTCACCAAAGCATACAACTCTTTGTCATAGATGGGATAATTCAGTTGAGCACCGGAAAGCTTTTCGCTAAAATATGCAATGGGTCGCTTTTCTTGCATTAAAACACCACCTATGCCATTACCACTAGCGTCACAATGCACTTCAAATGTTTTCTCAAAGTTTGGCAAGGCAAGAATTGGAGCATGAGTAAGCAAATTCTTAAGCTCATGAAATGCGGTATCTTGCGAAGGTCCCCAAACAAAAGGAGCGTTCTTCTTACTCAAAGCATGTAATGGTGAAGCAATAGTGCTAAAGTCCTTAACAAAGCGACGGTAAAATCCGGCTAGACCAAGGAAGCTACACACTTGTTGCAAGTTGGTTTGTTGTGGCCAAGTTTTAATAGCATCTATTTTAGACTCATCAACTTCAACACCCTTAGAAGAGACAACAAAGCCCAAGAAAACAAGCTTATCAACACCAAAAGTGCATTTTTCCATGTTAGCATAAAGTCTCTCGTCTCTAAGAACTTGCAATACGTCCCTAAGGTGTTTGACATGATCTTCAAGAGTTTCACTAAACACAAGAATGTCATCAAAGTAAACCACAACACAAATGCCAATTAATTTGTGAAGAACATAGTGCATCACACGCATAAAAGTGCTAGGTGCTTGCGATAAGCCCATAGGCATGACTAACCATTCATACAAACCAAATTTAGTTTTGAAAGCCGTTTTCCATTCATCACCTTCTTGCATGCGAATTTGATAATAGCCACTTTGAAGGTCAATTTTAGAGAAAATTGTGGCTCCGCTAAGTTCATCAAGCATGTCATCAAGGCGTGGAATGGGATGGCGATATCTAACGGTGATAGCATTTATAGGACGGCAATCGGAACACATGCGATAGGAACCATCTTTCTTAGGCACGAGGATGACCGGAACGGCACAAGGACTCAAGCTTTCGCGTACATACCCATTCTCCATGAGATGTTGCACTTGCCTTTGGATCTCTTTGGTTTCTTCGGGGTTGACGCGGTATGGTGCCTTGTTCGGTAGTGGTGCGTCGGGGGTGAGGTCGATGCGGTATTCGATTCCGCGGAGTGAAGGAAGTCCGGGAGGTAGCTCATCGGGAAACACGTCCGCGAATTCCTGCAATAAATGAGACATGACCAAAGGAAGATGTTTTGAAGTATTAGTCCGCACCACTTCATCTTTGCACACAAGTACAAAGTGAAGAACACTTGATGGGCTCTCACTCACATCCCTCAAGTCTCTTTTGGTGGCTAAAAGAACTAGATCTCTTTGGTCACGCGTCGTGGAGTCACTCATGTTTGGCTTGTGGCTCTCACTCTCTTTTTGGTGGCTCACTCGCTCACTTTTCTCTCCACGATGGGTAGATGCTTGCTTGTCCGCGATGACTTGGCTTGGAGACATTGGTCGAAGAACAAATTCCTTGCCCTTCATCTTGAAACTATAGTGGTTGGTCGGTCCGTTGTGGATGACGACGCGATCGAATTGCCATGGTCGCCCAAGTAGGAGGTGGCATACGGACATGGGAACCACATCACACTCCAAGGTATCTTCGTAGGCGCCGATCTTGAAGGAGATTTGGACGGTGTTCTCCACTTGGATTGTGCCAGAGTCGCTAAGCCATTGGACCTTGTAGGGGCGAGGGTGCTTCTTCTTGACCAATTGTAGCTTGGAGCATAATTCTTCACTTGCCAAATTGTGGCAACTTCCGCCGTCGATGATGACCTTGACGGAACGTCCTTGGATGCCCGCTTTGGTGTGGAAGATGTGGCAACGTTGATCCTCGTCTTGATGTTGTTGAAGTGTCAAGACCTTGGAGACAACAAGAGCGGGGCTCGCATCATTGTCGCAATAGATTTGTGCATCTTCGTCTTCATTCACTTGTCGGTGCATAGCCACATGCTCTAGTGCTTCCATTTCATCTTCGCTCATTGAGTCATAGGTGCCGTCATCGTTGAGGATCATTGTGCGTCGAGTTGGACACTCGAAAGACTTTTGGCCTCGGCCCTTGCAAGTGAAGCACTTGATGTCACTTGTCTTGTTGGCATCCGTAGGAGGTGTCGATGATGAAGGCTTTTGCTTGGAGTTGCTTGTAGTAGTAGGAAGTCGACTCGAAGATGTCGAAGGTTGCTTGGAGTTTGACTTGTCGCCGGTACTTGTGGTGGCTCGAGTCGTGGACGGAGTTGTCATAGTCGTTGAAGCTTGAGTGTATGAGCCATAGGTCTTGGAAGAGTACTTGGAGTACTTGTAGTCGTCTCACGCTTGTCGCTCCGCCTTGGTCGCCTGGTGCACTAGCTCGAGGAGGTTGGAGTACGGTTGGAAGTCCGCTATTTTCTTGATGGGATGGTTGAGGCCATTCATGAAACGCGCCATAGTTTGTTCATCATCCTCCGTGACATTGGCTCGTATCATGGAAACTTCCATTTCTTGATAGTATTCTTCAACCGACTTGGTTCCTTGCTTGAGTAGTTGGAGTTTCTTGAAGAGGTCGCGGGTGTAATATGTAGGCACAAAACGAGCTCTCATGACATCTTTCATTTGATCCCAAGTCACGATGGGTGGCTCGCCCTTCTCTTGACGCCTTGTGAGGACTTGCTCCCACCAAATGAGAACATAGTCTTGGAACTCGAGAGATGCCATGGCGATCTTCTTTTCTTCGTCGTAGTTGTGAAGGCGAAATATCTTGTTGACCTTCAATGCCCATGAGAGATATTCTTCGGGATCATTGCCGCCGTGGAACTTGGGCATGGTGAACTTGAGCTTGCCAAAACGTTGTTCCTCATCATGTCGTCGTTGGTGAGGTCGATCCTATCATGGTGGTGGATCGTCATCCTCATGCTCTGCTCGATTTGCTTGGTGCGGTGGTCTTGGAGGTGGATTGTCATCCTCATGCTCCGCTCGATTTGCTTGACGCGGTGGTCGTGGAGGTGGAATCTGAGAGCGATTTCTTCTTTCCTGGCGCTCCTCAAGGTGAGCTTCTTCGTCTTGTTGTTGATGTCGTAGCGCTTCTTCTTGTTCACGCACACGACTGTTGCGCTCGTTCACGGCATGAGTTGCTTGTCATAGAGCACGTTGCGCTTCAAGTGCTTGTTCTTCTCGGCGTAGGAGTTCTTGTCGGAGGGCGTCGCGTCTTGGTCATTTTGTCTTGGACGTGATGGTACTTGGCCTTGGCGTGCTTGACATTCTCGTGCTCGAAGTCGGTCTTGTAACCCATTGCCATGGAATGGATTTTGTGGAGCTTGATGATCGTCATGATTATTGCGCCGATGAGAATGTGCTCGAGATGGACTTGAGCGTGAAGAAGAATCCGAAGAGTGCCGACTAGAGTGACGCCGTCTTGAAGGGGAAGTTGTGGAAGTGTCGCGGTTGACCATGATGTCTCGCAATTCCTCCATTGGAGATGAAAGCTTGGCGTCGAAGTAGTCCCTTGTTCGTGTTTCGGAGTGGCACAAGTCGGTGCCGAGTTGCTCGATGCGATCTCCCAAAGCTTCACTTTCTTGGTGTAGCGCTCGTTGGACGGCGAAGAGATGACCCTTGGTGAAGTAGTCGCGCATCTCATCTTGCTCTTCAAAGAGCGGGTTCTCCGATGTACTTGGCCTATCCATCATAGTCAAGTGGTGGTGAGTAGGAAATGAGAGAACAATACCAAAGTTACCTTTTCCGATGATTGAGGATGTATCAAGTATCACTCAATGTAATGCAACAATAGTAGAATTGGTACCGGGTTTGTTTCTCACACCTACAAAGTAAGGCTTATGGAGGAGCTTGGTTAGGATGAGTGGCACAAAATTCAAGCAAGTGTTAGTCAAGATATCGAAAATGTTGAGAAGATTCACAAATTGCAAGTAAGACAAATAGATCAACACCCGAATAGAGCACTTGGAAACTCACACACGAAGATGAATGGGATCCGCACAACCAAGGAATGAGCTCAAAATGTGGAACCACGGAAAATGCTCTTGCTGCACGGATGCTAGAGAGACACTAGCTCGATTGCTCAAATGGGCTAGATACGCTTGTGCACCAACCTAAGAGAGTAACGTGCTTGTCTTCGATCCAAGTATGATATGTATGTATGTTCCTATATGATGTACTATGCAAAGGCTCAATGCTATTGCTTACAAGCTCTTTGTTTCTTCTCTTTTGCTTAAAAGCTTTTTCTGTTTTCTGTTTTTTTACTATGCCCTCAATGCTTGATGCTAGAGCAAATATCTAAGACAAGTAAGTAAGTTATGCACGGGAGAGACTTATGAGCACGATGATGATAGCAAGCTAAATGCACGCTAAATGTAGCTGTGCGGAGTAGGCATATCACTATGGTGCACAAAGAACGTGGCCCGGCAATTCTCAACTTGCTAGTCTCGATGGGTAAGTGACGCAAAATGGCTCAAGGCTATCAATATAATGGCAAGGGTTAGTACAAGATGTCGTCGAGGTTACCGTTTGTGGGTTCTCATTTGTAAGCAAGAACGGATGATGATGATGTGGTCGATGTCGAAGTCGAGGTCGGGGCGATGATGAATGGCGGTGATGGTGATGATGAACCGTCCCTAAGTAGCCGAAACACCTTAAGACACGGCAACCGCAACTCAAAATCTCAAAGAAATACGTGTGTTAGTGCGGAAGACGAAAGTGTTGCAAGTGTGTGTCAAAACTGGAGAAAAACAGGAAGTGACAACTCTCTGGTGAGGCCGTGCGCACGGGGTATTAGGGGCCCGTGTGCACGGGGCTCCGTGTGCACGGGGTATCAGGGGCCCGTGCGCACGGGGTCGGCGGCTGCGGATGAACAACTCCAAATCCGTGGCAAAATTGCAAAATTCCGGGGAAAATTTGTGGTGGGAAAGATGGGGAATGGTGGGAAAGGGGTAGATCCAGTTGCCAAACACGAAATTTGTGGACCAAATCAACAAAATCTCACAAGATCTAACAAAAGCAAAAAAAAACATTGGTATGGCTATTTTTTGTGGGAATTTTCGAAATTGGGACAAAACAAAGCAAAATCAGGCTAGAAAGTGGGGGGGGGGGGGGTAGGGACTCCAAGGTGTGAATCAACGTGGCTCATGATACCAAGATGTTGTAGGTTAGAGACCCTAAGTGAAGATCTTTTCACACTTGGAGTGCAAGAGGGATGAACTCACAAGAACACAAGAGAGAAATCACTCAAACAAACCCAAATCACACATCCACTAGAGTAGCATACATAGATCCACAAGCATACATAGACAATCAAAGGAAAATAGCACAAAGATAAGGTTCTTCCCACTCCAAAGGAGGTGAGGTCTTGATGATCCTATGATGGGGATCCTTCCCTAGAAGGGGCCTTGAATCCACTAGGGGATCTTCTCTCTAGGAGGTCTTGATCTCCAAGAGGAGTGGTAGATGAGCAAAGCCCTCTATGAATATCTCAATACACTTTGCTAACCCTAACAAATGGTCTATCCTCGAAATATGGTGGGAGGTAAGGGACGAAGTGGGGGCAAAACAGGCAGAAGTCAGCCACCACGCTGGGTGGCCCGTGCGCACGGGGTAAGTGGGGCCCGTGCGCACGGGGTCCCGTGTGCACGGTACAAGCCCGTGTGCACGGGGTTCTACAGCGGCGAGGCCCGTGTGCACGGGGTCCAGGGGTCCCGTGCGCACAGGGTGTCCAGTAGATTTGCTCTATCCCGTGGGCACGGGGTCTGGAGGGCCCGTGCGCACGGGGTCACCTAGGAGGTGTTGTTTCCCTTGGTAATTCTTCCTCCATCGTCCTCGTGGTCTTGGCTTGGTTCCCCTTGGCCTTGGCGATTGTCCTTAGCCTCTTGACGGCCGAGTCCATCATTCCTAATGATACACAGAGTTCCTTTGTGAGGTAGCATCCAAGTTCCATCCATATGCATATGAAAGTTGTAAAGGAGTGAGTTCACCTCGTTCTCGATGGCACGTGCGCGAGCTCTTGTCATAGGTCCACTTGGTGCTTGGTGAGTTGGTGAGGTATCCATGGGGATGATCGAAGGATGCTCCGCATCAAGATCTATTCTTAGCTAACCCTAGAAATGAGGTGAGGAGGGGGTATTTATAACCCAAGTCATGAAGGTGTAAGTGAGGGCAAAAGGGGAAGAGATGGGCTTTGCTCAAATCTGCGCGCAGGCAGGTGATACGTCTCCAATGTATCTATAATTTTTGATTGTTTCATGATATTATATTATCAATCTTATATACTTTATATGCCATTTTATATCATTTTTGGGAACTAACTATTAACCTAGTGCCTAGTGCCAGTTGTTGTTTTCTGCATGTTTTTGGTTTTACAGAAAATCCCCACAAAACGAAGTCCAAACGCAACGAAAATTTTTGACGATTTTTTCTGGACAAGGAGGGACCCTAGAAGTTTCGGGGAAGGACCAGAAGCCAGACGAGGAGACGACAAGGCATTAGGGCGTTCCCTAGGGGGCGCCCTGATGTCTTGTGGGCCCCTCATGGCTCCGTCTGACCTAATTCCGGCGCTATAAATTCCCAAATATTCCAAAACCCCCAGAGCGAGACCCGAAACAATTATTCCACCACCGCAAGCCTCTAGTCTTCCACGATCCCATCTGGAGGCCTTTTCCGGTAATCTATCAGAGGGGAATCGATCACGGAGACCTTCTTCATCAACCTTGCTGCCTCCATGATGATGTGTGAGTAGTTCCCGACAGGACCTATGGGTCCATAGCGGTAGCTAGATGGCTCTCTCTCTCTTTTTGATCTTCAATACAATGTTCTCTTCGGAGATCGATATGATGTAATCTTTTGCGGTGCGTTTGTTGGGATCCGATGAATTGTGGGTTTATGATCAGATTGTTCATTGAAAGTAATTAAGTTATTTCTTAACTTTATTATGTGTGACTGTTATAGCTTTGTATTTCTCTCCGATCTATCCGTTTAGTTTGGCCAACTAGATTGATTTATCTTCAGTGGGAGAGGTGCTTTGTGGTAGGTTCAATCTTGCAGTGTCCTCACTCTGTGACAGGAGGAGTAGCAAGGCACATATTTGTATTTTTGCTACTAAGGATAAAACGACAAGGTTCGATCATATTGATTGGTCTTATTTTGTCTACATTATGCCATCATGCTCCAAGCATTACTCTGTTTGTTATGAACTTAATTTTCAGTGTACTAAGACATGGGTGCCTTCATACCCTGACTTGTGCACAGGCAAAAAGCCTTCCTGGCGGCAAGGGCTTGCCGAAGGATTGCTGCCGTCAAGGCTAAAAGACTTGGTAAACAAGACCGTGAAGAAGACCACCAGGCAGGTCATCAAGAAGTACTATCCTAGTACTAGTACTAGAGATTAAGATTACCCTTGCCAGCAAGCTTCGTACCAGCAATGAAGACCAAGACTCTGGCTGTCGGCAAGCGAAGGCCCGGCAAGCTCCTTGCCGGCAAACGAAGGCCCGGCAAGCTCCGTGCCAGCAGGTTCGTTATGTCTCATTACCGCTCCACCTCATCATCGGCTAGATAAGCATGTATGATAGGTGTCGAGCGGGCTGGCAGTCAAACATATATGGCCAAGGAATGTGTCAGCATGCCACGCAAGGATTAACTTTAATGACACCCATCCCTGGGACGTGTCAAGATAACAGGAGGCCGGCTGGGCAGGTGGTACAAATCTTTTCGTCAAAGCCTTGCCTCCCCAGTGTAGCACCAAACGGTGCATTTAATGTGCTTGTCCTACCCTGTTAGGAGATAGACCTGGTGACGGTGCAGTCACTGTTCATACCCTGTAATGATCGTATTAGCCACTGTGGTAACCCCTTAGCCTATAAAAGGAGGCCCACGGCTACAGTTAGAACTGTTGACACCTAGTTCAATTACGCGCTGTAGCTGCACTTCCCGAGCACCTTGCCGGCAAGCTGCGCTCCTTGTAATATTGAGCTCATACACAATCAAACCACAAAAGCAAGAGTAGGGTTTTACGCTCACAGCGGCCCAAACCTGGATAAATGATTGCTTGTTCTTGCATCTATCAATCCTGCTCTTTGTAGCACACTGATCTTGTAGCCGAACCGCAAAGGGATCCTCCCGATCCCATAGATCATCGTTTTCCCATGACATTTTTGGCGCACCAGGCAGGGGGTCATGTATTACGAATCAGTGTTCGTGGTGTGAGTACCAGCCCCATCACCTTCGTCGATGGCACCGAAGAAGAAGAGCGGAGCCGCGATGGCTACCACCACCTCCAAGCGGCCTTCCCAGGCGGCGCAGGCGGCACAGCCGGCGCGGGCGCTACGGCTGGGACGGCCAGGGCAGGAGACGCCGGAAGTGCGGGTGTCCAGCATCCCCACCATTCCGGCGATCGCAGTCGCCACACCGAAGATGGCGCAGACGGCCAACTCCAACGGTGTTCTGGTGAGCGCAGTCACCGTAGCAATACAGTCCGGACCGGTGCAAGCCAGGACCCAGCCGCTGCGATGTCCAAGGATGGAGCGATGACATCCAACAACGCTGTGGTGGGACATGTGCCGCGACCATCGCAAGATGGGCGCGCCACGCTTCCCCGCGGTGCTGGTGGTCCTGGATGGCGTCAAGCCGGCCCTGAGCATCGTCCTCATGATGTTCAGGCACCACCACCACCACGCCAACCCGTTGGTGAGCATGCGCCGCGGCAGCAGGTGCGTGACGGAGTTCCTCGTGACTCTGTTAGAAGTCGAACGCCATCTCGTTCTATGCTTCCCGCCATGCCAACCACAGCGGCAGAAGTCATGGCGCGGGTTCAAATGCTTTTGAACTTCCTGCCAGCTCCTGACAAGATGGACGAATGGAGGGCCAGCATCCAGAATCTCATCAGTTTTGCTGATCCCGGCAAAACATAGGAGATGGGACCCTCCAGACGACCACCCACAGTGCCGGCAGGACCAACTGGCTGCCGTGCCGGAGACGGTGCGCCAATGGTGCAGTCGCCTCCACGTCAACAACCACAGCGGCGGCAAGCTCACCGATCGGATGACCAGGACGCGATGTCCATGGCATCATCGGATCTGCGAGGCCGCCAAGACCAGCGCCAAGTGCTCGATGAATGGTGCGTCGAAGACGCCCGTACGAAGATCGAGCGGTGCCGGGAGGCACGCCGTCTATCAGACGACCGTGCCGGGCCGGCAGCAGACGTGCCTGTGCCAGGGTACCCTGGGTGTTTACCTTACGAGGTAGGCTGCCCAGCATTTACTCGTGAGCTGCGGCAGGTTTGCTGGCCATCCCCCCGTGCCTTCAAGCCAGAGCTGCCCGACAGATACGACGGCACGCTCTGTCCGTCAGAGTTCCTTGGCATCTACACCATTGCGGTGCAGGCTGCCGGGGGGCGGGACGACAAGATACTGGCCAACTACTTTCCGTTGGCGCTCAAGCCCAACGTCAGATCATAGTTGATGAACTTGCCGGAGGGCTCCATTTCCTCTTGGTCGGATATGTGCCATTGCTTCGTTGGTGCTTACCGGGGTGGCCACAAGCTCCCTGGTCAAGCTAGCGATCTGCACTGATACCCCAGAGAGATGGCGAGCCCCTCCGCAAGTATATACAAAGGTTCAGCCGTGTGCACCACAACATCCCCGATGTTCATCCCGCGGTTGTGTGTGCCGCGTTCCACACGGACGTGCGTAACCGCAGAATGTGATCTGAGATGAACATCAAGAAGGTCAGAACCATCAACGAGCTATACGCCTTGGCGGACAAGTGTGCACGTGCTGAGGAAGGGAGGCGACTCACTGGGGAAGATGCTGGCGCCGAAGTCGACTCTGAGGACGATGACGCAGATGATGCATCGACCCCGCAAAAGAAGAATAGGAAGCACAACAGAAAGTGCAAGGGTAAGACTGTGATGGCCGTCAAAAGCCCTGGTGCCGCCAATGCCGCCAAGAAGCCCATGGCAGAAAGCCCTGGCAAGGAGGTTGCCGGATGCGCTGACTGTCGGGAGGCTGCGGCAGGCGACAAGGGCGGCAAGACTGGTCGGCAGTACTGCAAGATCCACCGTACCAAGGGCCACGATCTCCAGGATTGCCGGCAAGTGGAGAAGCTTACCGAGAAGCAGTGATACGGGGTCGCCCGATCTTCACGGAGGATCTGCTTGACGAACGAATCAACGCCACCTGAAGGGTACGAAGGAAACCCTCGATCCCAGCCAACAACGCTGTCGGGTAATGGATAACTAGTGCAACCTGACGAGACCGAAACTAGCTACTGCATATGCAACAACCAGCAACAAGTATTCGCCCAACCACACTCTTAGGATTCCAATCCACGCAACCACGCACGAAGTTGGAAGCACGAACTGGTTGCCGCCTCAACGGCTACTGTTGTAAAATCACAAAGTGAGTTTACCCTCTCACAAGGCAAGATTACAAGAGCTAAGGAGGAAGTGAACTCTCAAACAAGATTCTGGTTGCACTTAGCTAACCTATGCTGAAATCAAATTGCCAAAGAGTTGTGGCTGAAGTGGGGGAAGGGGTATTTATACTAGGAACAACCCTCCTAGTTTAGGTGTGAAACCAGTCCAAAAGAGAGGCTCAAATTCGTGGTAACCAACTGGTCAAGGGAGCAAACACATGGAGCCTCGCGCAACAATTAATGCTCTGGACAGCTTGCATTCGAACTCTCATATCCTTTGACTCAGGACTCCAAATGATGCACCGTTTGATTTTCCTGAAAGTAGACTTCATATGCTGTCCAATTTGTACTCTCACACGTGCTGGAACCTCATATATTTGTGTTGCATGATGCAGCACGTTCTGGGACGAATTCTGGAACTGTGCATGAAACAATAGATTGTTGAGATGGCTTGCTATTCTTCCTTGAGGTGTAATTAGTTGCCCTTGTCACCAAAACATGGTTTACATCAGAGTTGAAACTTGTTCTCTTCAAACTTGTTGTATGGGCTTCAGAACTTGTTTCTTCACGAGCTGAACTTGCTGAAAGTTGTTGGTTGTCCTGAACATTGTACCTGAGTAAAATCAGCATAGATGATTTAGGCAGTATAAAGTTCTCATGGATAGTTGAAGTATGATCAGCTAGGAGCGCATTCACCTCTTGTTCTATTTGTTTGGCACGACTCCTTGTCATGGGACTCAAATAGGTCTTCTTTGTAGAAGCTTCATTTGATAGCTGAGATTTATGATGAGGAGAAAATGACAAACGAGATGAACCTGGGATGTCCTCATCATCCTCCCCCTCTTCAAAAGGAGTCATCCTCGACTCTTGTCCCTCTTGAGCGAAGCATGGATATTGACCAACAATATTCAATGTGAACAATAGCTGGGCTCCTGAGTTCCTTCTCATCTTCACCTTTGGTTTGTGTAGATCATCATCCACATGCCTGCATAATAGTAATGATAGTAGCAGCTCGGCCACCCTTAAAACAAATAATATGGAACCCAAAGTATATGCGTTCACCTGATCGTCAACATGGCACAATAGTATGTGCGTTCCATGAATGCTCGTTATGATGGATTTCTCAAGTTGATGTTGTTGCATCTCAATATGAAACGTGCTTCTCGCCTTGTCATGATGTTTATAAATGAAGCTTACTGTTTGGTTGCAACTATACAATCTTACTTGCCTAGGATGGTCCTCATCATCCTCCCTTCCTTCAAGAAAAAACGTCCTCGGTTTTTGATAACCTGTAGCACCACTAAAAGAAACAAACAACGTGTATGCATGGTATATGAAGACGTCACACATTTTGTTGTTACCAAGATTTTGCGCATTCCAAATTTCAGAAAAGTTATCTTTATAGCAGAAAACCATATTTCTCATTGGGTCAACGTAAGTTCTGGGTTTGTAAAAATTGTTGCTTGTTTTGCAAATATAAGTTAGGGACATAGCAGAATCATTCACATCATTCCTACTCCTAGAAAAGCATGTTGTTATCATTTCAAAGCCAAAATCAGAAGTATGTATGTCCAATAGAACATATTTCACAAGCAAGATTATCTCATATGATAGTTCATATTTTCGCATAGTAAACCCGTGCAAATGCGGTGAACAAATTTTTAGTATCAACCATTCATCAACTCGAGATCTGAGAAGTTTAGTGCATGCAAAACATGAACTTATGGGGACCAACAAATCAGTGACACATTCACCACAAGCATACAGTTTCTTTTCACATGACACAAACTGTTTCACATGAGAATGGTTGCCCAATTGATTAGCATTCAGTTCTGCAAGTCTATTGCAAGCAATGCATATTTTGTCCACAACAAACTTCCCGCCAACACCATAAGCTCCAATCAAATTAAACTTAAAACAGTAGGTGTAGGTTTCATAGAGAGAGTATGAATGTGTGATTTCAGAAATGTTCATGACAGGATAACTCAATTCAATAGATTTAGCAAGCGTGGCACAATATAAAGCATGAACATGAGATATTTTATCAAGCATTTTGTCATGCCTTACTAATTTCACACTATCAAAATGATAGGCAATCATGTGATCCAATGGTTCATGCATGGTAGAACAAGCAATCATAGGAGGCGTTGTTGCAGCAGGGTTATACTTACAATCATTCTCTTGCTCTTGCTGCAATCTCGCTTCAATACCATCTTTCTTTTCTTCATCAAGCTGTTGTTCCTCCTGAGCACATGGTGAATCATCAACTCTGGTTTGCTTCTCTTCATGTTCCTCAATGTGGTGGGAAAGTGTATCAGCACCAGACTCCCTTTCTTCAAAGCAAACCTGTACATTGCGAGAGATAATGCAAGGAATAGAAATGTTTATGTTAGTTTCAGAATCCTCACATTTTGTATCAGCTAATACTCTCTTTTCCTTTGGTGTATCTCTCGAACTCTCATTTGTGGGACTCTCAATCTCACTTTGCGTGGAATCACACAGCTCACTTTTTGTAATATCACTCTCACTCTTTTTGGCTATGTGGCTCTCATTCTCACTTGGGATTTGATGTGTATTTGTTGCTACAGAATTTTGACCAATTGTGAGGCTCTTTTCTCGTGTTGCAAGCACCTTTTTCTCATCACAAGTCTTCTTACTTGTAGTGAACGACCAATTGTCCATCTTGTTCTCCGCATAGCTTAGCCTCTTCACACGACTGGTTCTTGAACGAAATTGAATACTCATGTTGAATGGACGTGCACGTTCTTTGTGAATTCTCCTTTCTTCATCTATGGCAAAAGTCACAAGGTCCTGCATACTACCATCATATTTCAAACGAACTGTAGCAGCCACATCACGATTCAGACCACTTTTAAAATATGCCCTTGCTGCAGATTTATCCATAACATTGGCACGATACATTGCTACCTTCAGCTCATCATAATAGGCTTGGATAGATCTGAGACCTTGCTTAATGCTCTTCATGTGACGCAACAAATAGTCTTCATATCTTGTTGGTACAAACTCCTTCCTCATGATCTCCTTCAACTCGACCCATGTTCTTACAAACCTCCTTTTGCGGTGGTGCTTCCACCACTTACAAGCATACTCTTCAAACTCCATGGTTGCTCGAAGCACTTGTTTTGTTTCTGGAAATTTCTTCAACTCCAACTCCATGAATTGTACCCATTCAAGGTACTCCTCCGGATCAGCACTTCCGTAGAAAGGAAGTTCCACGTACTCACGACCTGCCATGGTTAGTTTTGCAAAAGCCCTATAGTACTAGAAGCATATATGTGGGTAAAAACTCAAGCTCACCTCACTTACCAACCGAAGCTCATGTAACTTCCAAGTGAGAGCAGAATCGTGCTCAACCGTGGTGCCGGTGGTTGGTATACAAAGAGTGATGAATCAAGCGAATACAAGTCTAGGGTTGCACATGCGGGGCTGTTTGGTGGGGCTTGGGTGGGATATATATGTAGCAAAAGATTGACTAATCTGCAATCTAGATATTGTTGAACCAAGTAATCATCCACACAAGATTCTAATGCCGTTCGTTGCTGAATGAGATATAAGTGAGGTACATGCAACTCATACCAAGGAATCAGATTTGCTAGAAAGCAAGGATTGAAGATGTTGCACACTTGACAAGTTTCAGCTCACAATACAAACAGGGATTTCTCAAGATATAAGTGAAGAACAGTCCCAAATTTCTCTCTTTTGTTTCTTGCACACACTTTCTTTCTTTGGGCAGATCTCTTTTTTTTTGCCTTTTTTTTTGCTGTTTTTTGACAAACTTCAACAAGGGACTTGGATCTGAACACCCACTTTTGGGGATCCACGAAAATTACAATGGATGAGCTCAAACACCAAGAACATGCAGCTGAAACTTTGGCAGAAAACACACACGAACTGATCTGATTTTTCTGGCTGGAAAACACGGTGGGAATCAGATCTAACAAGGATGGATGGAAAGTACACGGTGTGGGCTTTCCAAAATGCACAAAAACACCCAAAACGGACTCCGGATGACAAAGATACACAAGATTTGGTGGAGGATGCAGATCTGAAATCTGTGGACGAAAACAAACACAAACACACAAGAATGGATGGGGAAACTCAGCAACTAAAAACAAAAGATCTAGTGGACAAGAACTTGATAAAACTCACCAAATGACAGATTAAAGGCTGCAAAGGGCTTGGTAACGGTATATTTTTTTGTGGGGCTATTTTCTGGACTTTAGGATGAACAAGAACACGAACTAAACTAGGGATACAAGATCCTACCGTGTCAACCGAAGCTCTGATGCCAAGATGATACGGGGTTGCCCGATCTTCACGGAGGATCTGCTTGACGAACGAATCAACGCCACCTGAAGGGTACGAAGGAAACCCTCGATCCCAGCCAACAACGCTGTCGGGTAATGGATAACTAGTGCAACCTGACGAGACCGAAACTAGCTACTGCATATGCAACAACCAGCAACAAGTATTCGCCCAACCACACTCTTAGGATTCCAATCCACGCAACCACGCACGAAGTTGGAAGCACGAACTGGTTGCCGCCTCAACGGCTACTGTTGTAAAATCACAAAGTGAGTTTACCCTCTCACAAGGCAAGATTACAAGAGCTAAGGAGGAAGTGAACTCTCAAACAAGATTCTGGTTGCACTTAGCTAACCTATGCTGAAATCAAATTGCCAAAGAGTTGTGGCTGAAGTGGGGGAAGGGGTATTTATACTAGGAACAGCCCTCCTAGTTTAGGTGTGAAACCAGTCCAAAAGAGAGGCTCAAATTCGTGGTAACCAACTGGTCAAGGGAGCAAACACATGGAGCCTCGCGCAGCAATTAATGCTCTGGACAGCTTGCATTCGAACTCTCATATCCTTTGACTCAGGACTCCAAATGATGCACCGTTTGATTTTCCTGAAAGTAGACTTCATATGCTGTCCAATTTGTACTCTCACACGTGCTGGAACCTCATATATTTGTGTTGCATGATGCAGCACGTTCTGGGACGAATTCTGGAACTGTGCATGAAACAATAGATTGTTGAGATGGCTTGCTATTCTTCCTTGAGGTGTAATTAGTTGCCCTTGTCACCAAAACATGGTTTACATCAGAGTTGAAACTTGTTCTCTTCAAACTTGTTGTATGGGCTTCAGAACTTGTTTCTTCACGAGCTGAACTTGCTGAAAGTTGTTGGTTGTCCTGAACATTGTACCTGAGTAAAATCAGCATAGATGATTTAGGCAGTATAAAGTTCTCATGGATAGTTGAAGTATGATCAGCTAGGAGCGCATTCACCTCTTGTTCTATTTGTTTGGCACGACTCCTTGTCATGGGACTCAAATAGGTCTTCTTTGTAGAAGCTTCATTTGATAGCTGAGATTTATGATGAGGAGAAAATGACAAACGAGATGAACCTGGGATGTCCTCATCATCCTCCCCCTCTTCAAAAGGAGTCATCCTCGACTCTTGTCCCTCTTGAGCGAAGCATGGATATTGACCAACAATATTCAATGTGAACAATAGCTGGGCTCCTGAGTTCCTTCTCATCTTCACCTTTGGTTTGTGTAGATCATCATCCACATGCCTGCATAATAGTAATGATAGTAGCAGCTCGGCCACCCTTAAAACAAATAATATGGAACCCAAAGTATATGCGTTCACCTGATCGTCAACATGGCACAATAGTATGTGCGTTCCATGAATGCTCGTTATGATGGATTTCTCAAGTTGATGTTGTTGCATCTCAATATGAAACGTGCTTCTCGCCTTGTCATGATGTTTATAAATGAAGCTTACTGTTTGGTTGCAACTATACAATCTTACTTGCCTAGGATGGTCCTCATCAAGCAGAAAGCTGAGTACAAGAAGCGCGACAAGGAGAAGGGCCAAGATGGTGCCAGTGGGTCCGGCAAGCAAAACCGTGGTTGCCGAGGAGGCCGCCGCGGCAAGGCCAAGCAACCAAAAGAGAAGGCCGCTCAAGGCCAGAACGATGATGATGAGGACGAAGACGGGTCCGACAAGGAGTTCCAGAACGCAGTGGATGCCATGTGTGTTGACGGAGGCGCATCTTTGCACTCCTCGCACCGGCAACTAAAGCAGTGGGTCCGCGAGGTGAATGCCGCGGAGCCAGTGATGGAAGCACAGAAGCCACTCAAGCGGTCACACGCGCCCATCGCCTTTGACGCCGAGGATCACCCTGATCACACCACTGCGGTCCGGTGTTTGCCGTTGTTGGTCTCACCAACAATCTGCAACCTCAAAGTGACAAAGATGCTGGTTGACTGTGGGGCCGGCTTGAACTTGATCTCTCCCGATGTGATCAAGAGGCTGCAGATCCCTGACAAGGATCTCGAGGAAACAGGCACTTTCCAAGGGATCAGTCCGGGGAGGAACAAGCCAAAGGGCCAAGTCACATTGCCGGTCACGTTCGGCAGCGAGCTCAATTATCGGACGGAGAAGATTGTCTTCGACGTCGTCAAGATGCCGCTGCCGTACAATAAGATTATGGGCCTGATACGTCTCCAACGTATCTATAATTTATGAAGAATTCATGCCATGTTTATAATAATTTTATATGGTTTTGGTATGATTTGATTAGAACTAACCCAGACTGACGATGTTTTCAGCAGAACTACCGTGGTGTTGTTTTTTTGTGCAGAAATAAAAGTTCTCGGAATTGGACGAAACTTTTTGATGATTTTTTTGGACCAAAAGAGACCCCCGAAGCTTCGTGGAAGGACCAGAAGCCTCACGAGGAGCCCATAAGGCAACACGGCGTGCCCTGGGGGGGGGGTCATGTGTTGTTGCCTTGTGGGGCCCTCGTAGCTCCTTTTCGCGTGATTCCAACACCAAAAAATCCTATAAATAGAGAAACCCCCAGAAATAAACCTAGAACTTCGCCGCCGCCGCCGCTGCAAGCCTCTGTACCGAAGAAATGCCATCTGGAGCCTTGTTCCGGTACCCTGCCGGAGGGGGGAATCATCACCGGAGGCCATCTTCATCATCCCAGCGGTCTCCATGATGAGGAGGGAGTAGTTCACCCTCGGGGCTAAGGGTATGTACTAGTAGGTATGTGTTTGATCTCTCTCTCTCTCTCTCGTGTTCTTGATTTGGCATGATCTTGATGTACCACGAGCTTTGTTAATATAGTTGGTTCATATGGTGTTCTTCCCTCTCTATCTTGTTGTGATGAATTGAGTCTTTCCCTTTGAGGTTTCATTATTATCAGATTGAATATTTTGGATTTGAGAACACTTGATGTATGTCTTGCATGTGGATACCCGTGATGACAATGGGGGTATTCTATTGAGTCACTTGATGTATGTTTTGGTAATCAACTTGCGGATTCCCGAAGTGACATTGGGGTAATCTAGGCATATGGGTTGGTACACGTTTTCATCTTCTTTTCTCCGATAGAAACTTTGGGGTACTCTTTGAAGTTCTTTGTGTGGATTGAATATTATGAATCTGAAGTTGTTTTGATGCATACCGAATAATCAACTCACAGATACTTGTGGTGACATTGGAGTATCTAGGTGACATTAGAGTTGGTTGATGTGTATCATATGGTGTTATTTTAGTACGAACTCTAGGGATGTTTGTGACACTTATAGGGATGGCTCAATAGATTGATTCGAAAGGATAACTTTGAGGTGGTTTCGTACCCTACAACAATTTCATCTTATGTTCTCCGCTAATAGGAACTTTGGAGTGATTCTTTGTCGCAGGTTGAGGGATTGTTATGTGATTCAATTATGTTAGCACTATTGAGAGATTGCACTAGTGAAAGTATGAACCCTAGGCCTTGTTTTCAAGCATTGCAATACCGTTTGTGCTCACTTTTGTTACTTGCTACCTTGCTGTTTTTTTATTTTTAGATTACAAAAACCTATATCTACTATCCATACTACACTTGTATCACCATCTTTTCGCCGAACGAGTGCACCTATACAATTTACCATTATATCAGGTGTGTTGGGGACACAAGAGATTTTTTGTATTTGATTGCAGGGTTGTTTGAGAGAGACCATCTTCATCCTACGCCTCCCACGGATTGATAAACCTTAGGTCATCTACTTGAGGGAAATTTGCTACTGTCCTACAAAATCTGCACTTGGAGGCCCAACAACGTCTACAAGAATAAAGTTGCGTAGTAGACATCAGGGCCGCCCAGCGCTGGCGAAGTTTATGGCTGCATCGCATTACGCGTACAATGTCATCAAGATGCCAGGGCCGATGGGCATTCTCACCATCAAGTCCAACCAGAAGGACGCAATCATTTGCATCGACAAGCTCTACCGAGAGGCAGTGGCAGCATCTGCCATCGAGGCATCTGCTCCTACCGGCAAAGCTCCCGGGGGAGGAAAGAAGAAGGAGACCGGCAAGACCTCTGATAAGGACTCCGGGAAGCGCACATTAGAGTGCAGCATGCCTGTTGAGGACGTATACCATGCCTGTTACCAGAGAGCTCTACCGGCGAGAGCAAGAAAGCCAAGGCCTCTGCGCCGGCGACCAAGCAAGTCTCTACAAGGGAAGATGGGACGAGTGGCACTTTTTCCATAAGTGCCACTCTCAGTGACAAATAGGAAAGCGCGCTCGTTGCCTTCCTACGGGCGAATGTCTATGTGTTTGCCTGGCAAGCATCTAACATCCCCGCATTCCTAGGGAGGTAATTGAGCACCACCTTGCTGTCTGCCCTCATGCGAGACCCGTCAAGCAAAAGGTTAGAAAGCAAGCCTTGGAGCGGTAAGAGTTTATTGCCGATGAGATCAAGAAGCTGGAAGCAGCACGCCTGGTCAGAGGAGTGCTACACCCCACGTGGTTAGCCAATCCAGTGGTAGTGCGCAAGGCGAATGGGAAATGGAGGCTTTGTATAAACTTCACTGATATAAATAAAGCTTGTCCAAAGGACCCTTTCCCTTTGCCGCGCATCGACCAGATTGTAGACTCCACTGCCGGCTGTGAGTTACTCTTTTTTCTTCACGCCTATTCTGGTTATCATCAGATTTTTATGGCCAAGGAAGATGAGGAGAAAACCTCATTCATCACTCCGTGTGGCACGTATTGCTTTTTACGTATGCCCTTCGGATTGAAGAGTGCCGGGGGAACCTTTGCCAGAGCAGTTCAGATCGGTTTTGAGCCACAGTTGCAAAGAAATGTGGAAGCCTATATGGACGATATTGTGGTCAAAACCAGAGACAAGTCAACACCGATCCAAGATTTGGAAGAGACATTTGCAAACTTGTGCAAACTCAACTTGAAGCTCAACCCCGAGAAGTGCGTGTTCGGTGTTCCGTATGGCAAGCTTCTTGGGTTCTTTGTATCTCAGAGAGGGATTGAAGCCAACCTCGACAAGATCAAAGCAATTGAGCAGATTGAAGCACCAAGACGCGTCAAGGACGTCAGGCGTCTTGCCAGCTGCGTTGTCGCCCTCAGCAGGTTCATCTCCAAATCGGCAGAGCGCGCCTTGCCATTTTTGAAAAAATTGAAAGAGGCAGGCCCAGTCAACTGGGCTCCGGAAGCGGAGGCCGCGCTCCAAGATTTGAAGGAGTACCTGTCCTCTCCGCCAGTCCTAGTTGTGCCTAGGCTGCAAGAGACGTTACTGCTATACTTAGCGACAACAAATCAAGTGGTTAGTGCTGCACTTGTGGCTGAAAGAGAGGCAGATGAGGAGGAGGCAGCAGCCGTAGAGCCATGACCCGACAAGCTAGAATCTTCTCCGGCAAAGTCAGGTGCCGACAAGCCAGAGATTGTGCAAGCAAGTGAGCCAGGTCAACCAGTCATGCAGAAGAAGATGGTGCAGCGCCCAGTCTACTTTGCCAGCTCTCTCCTGCAAGGGGCTAGGTCAAGGTCTTCTGGTGTGCAGAAGTTGCTTTTTGGCCTTCTCATGGCCTCAAGGAAGCTGCGCCACTACTTTCAAGCACATCAAGTCACCGTCGTCACTCGCTTTCCTTTGCAACGTATTCTAAGAAATCCAGAAGCTACCGACAGGATTGTGGAGTGGGCATTGGAGCTGTCAAGCTTTGATTTGAAGTTCGAGAGTACCTCAATAATTCAGAGAAGGGCTTTGGTAGAATTCATTGCAGAATGGACCCCGACGCCAGACAAAGAAATCCTAGAGACCTCTCTCCCCGGCAAGGAAACTGTTGACGATTGGATCATGTACTTTGATGGTGCTTTCATGCTAAAAGGCGCTGGTGCCGGCGTGCTGCTTATAGCACCCACCGGAGAGCACCTCAAGTATGTGCTTCAGATGCATTTTCCCAGGGAGCAGGCCACCAACAACACTGCTGAGTACGAGGGATTGCTTGCTGGCCTGCACATTGCAATCGACCTTGGTATTCGAAAGTTGATTATCAGGGGCGACTCGCAGCTTGTGGTGAGGCAGGTCAATAAGGATTATGAGAGCCCCTTGATGGAGGCATACGTTGATGAAGTGAGGAAATTGGAAGAGCACTTTGATAGTCTGCAAGCAGAGCACGTTCCCCGTGCCCAGAATGATATTGCCGATGACCTGTCGAAGCGTGCCGCCCAAAAGCTGCCTGTGGAACCAGGGACTTTTGTTCTCCATTTGACTTAGCCATCCGTTACACCATCAAGGCTGGCGAAGAAAAGAAAGCAAGATTTTGGTGGTTACTTTTCGGCAAAGCTGCCGACAGCCACCAAGAAAGTAGATACCGCCGACAAGACACCCTTGGCCGGTGAGCCGCGGCTTTCGACAAACCAGATTCTTGCCGTCGAGGCAAGCGCTCCCGCAGAGGAAGAAGTACCTTTAGTCCTTGTCGTCGAGCCACAGGCTCCGGCATGGGCACAGCCAATTGTCCAGTACCTTCAAACAGGAGATCTTCCCGATGAGCAAGAAGACTGATGAGGACATCCCTACTAATGTTACACCCACATCACCACCAGCTACACAGATTGGACCAATTACTAGAGCCCGCGCACGCCAACTAAATTATCAGGTACTTTCGTTTCTTGGAAATCCTTCTAATGTTCATGAACATATGATGCTGCCTAAATTAGATACTTTTGTTTTACTTATGAACGAAGGACCTAGCATGGACAAGAAGGATGGCCATTGGAGCAGGATCAAGCATGGGGGAGAAGGTGCGCGCACGGGAAGGAACAACAGAGTTTCCAGTGGTGATTTTCGCACTTTGAAGCCACCATAAGGAGTGCTTGGAGGCTTGGACGAAATATACAAGAGGCCACTTCATAAATTTCGTCCATAGGCTAATATAGGTGCTGCGTCACCTTATTTTTGGGCCAGGCCCATGTAATTTCTAAATACCACTTATTAGGCTATTTTTAGAGTCCGTATGTGTGGGGAAACGGAGTTAGGGCTGGTTTCGGACCCCTCCTCCAAGGGGCCACGAAATCCCCTTCTATTACCTCATATATACAGCCCTTAGGGCATCGTTTTAGATTTGGGTTTTGTTTAGATTACAAGTTCGCCATAGCTGCAACTTCGCGTCCTTCGTTTGTGTTCCACGACCAGACCAAGACGTCACAGAACCCCACTTCATCAATAAAGCTTTCCTCTTTAATACGCAATATCCAGATTGCAATCTTAGTTTCTTGCTTGTTCTTCATTTGCGTGCAGGAAATAGACCTTCGTGGTCAGGTTGATCGTGCTCCGGCGTGGTCAATAACCTCTCGGAGTTGGTTTAGCGATTGCTAAGGCGCGACGTCTTCGCACGTTCGTAGTCGGATCGTGAAAGTCGACTTCCACCAAAACGATAGCCACCATCTCATCGAAAGACGTGACACCTTCGCCTCTATCAAGTGGTATCAGATTTCCAGGTTGCTCGGTGAGATTTACCAGTTTTTCGTAGTATAGATTGCATCTGTTCTTCATACCTACCGTCCACAAAAAAAGCCACAAAAAAAATTAGGGTTAGATCATCATATCCGAACCAATCTAAGCCTTTGCATAGTCTTTTCAGTGTTTTGCTTTGTTGAAATTGCGGGTGCATCGTCGTGTCGAGTTGCTGGTCTTAGCGTCTAGTCTTTTAGAGTTTCGAGTTCTAGTCACAGATTGTCACGCCGCCACCGCATCATCTTCATCGCTGCCATATACCTCCACCACAGATCCGCCACACCAATCCGAGTCCTTATACTACCACCCATATCCGCCTCTAATCCGAGTTCCTTAGGTATTCGGATTGATTTTGAGATCCCTTTGTTTTTATTTTCGAGTTCCCTTGCCTGAGTAGGTGTCGGAAAAAAAAAAAGTCTGGCACGCTTTTCAGAGCACTTTCTAGGCCAAAATTTCGGTGGGTGAAAATATTTTTTTCCTATCATCATTTTAGGCCTTTCGGAGCGTTTTGAGACCCTCGCCATCATAGTGATTTTTTTCGCAATTTTTGGTCGTCGCAGCCCCGAATCGCTCCAGAAAAAAAAAATACTCAATTTTTTTTCGTGCCTATCCTGTTTATACGTCTCGGGAAGAGTTTTGAGACACTCGCCATTATAGTGATTTTCTGAGCAAAAAAAAAAAGAGCGCAAAAAAAAAAAAAGAGGCGCCAAAAAAAAAAGAAAAAAAAAGAGGCGCCAAAAAAAAAAGAAAAAAAGAAGAGAAAATCAGAGTGTGCTCTTCCCTTGATTACGTGTAACGTCGTGATTTTGTTGGTGTTTTAGGCTCGCGTCTCTAGCACGGTCTAGCCTAGGACCAGCATCGTACCGTCGTTGAGCGTTTTTTCAACTTTGCATCTTTGAACTGATTATTGCTGACCCCTTTTTGCTACCATATTTTAAGCCTTCCCAGCTCCACATATATCTACGCCGTGTGTTTGACACCACCTGGCAATCGCTCTATCCAAGCTTTGGGAGTTTTTGACTACACCGGTTGCCAATCACCACCTGCTGCTGGGTAAGAACTGGTAAGAATTTGAGATTTGCTTGACGGATTTGTGACACACCACCACCACTTCCTAGTAGTCTGTAGGTTCATATTCTTGTGTGTTCCTATTACTGCTAACCATGCCAGGATCACAAGCTGACGAGGTCGAATGGGAGGTTATGACCAACAAGGAGCTCCATGATAAATTCCAGCAAATGATGGCTGACCAGGTACAAGACTTCGTAACCAGCCTTGGAGAGGCTATGGAGAAGCTAGATGGATTGGAGAAGACGTTCGAGACGAAGTTGGACGCTAAGTTCAATGAGGTGCTTGCACGTCTACCACCAGCTGCACCGGTCATAACTCAGCAACAACAACAACGTCGGCCGAATTTTGCGGGGCGCGCACAACGTGTGCCCCTAGAGGAAGGCCAACATTCTGGTGCCGTTCCTACTGTTGTGGCTTCTGTGGCTGCTGCTGCTACTACTGTTGATCAGAACACTGACTACGATGGTGATTACGACGATGAGGGAGAGGTTGCTCCAGCTCAGCCCCAAGGACAACCACCACCACACGCACCAGGTCGTCCACGTGCCTACGATCGCAATGGTAGGGCTGCACCACCCCCTCAGGTACAAACTCATGACCATCTCCCTAAACTTAAATTGAATATTCCTACATTTGATGGTCGATATGTTCCGTATATATATCTTACTTGGGAGTTAGAAACAGAACAACGATTTACATGCTTACAATATCCTGAGGATAGATGTGTTACTGCTGCTGTTTGTTCGTTCACTAGTTTTGCTTGTGTTTGGTGGTCTGAACATTGTAGAATACATCACGCTAATATCCCAACTACTTGGGCTGCTTTGAAAACCGCTATGCGTAATCCTTGGGTTCCACCATATTATCAACGTGAATTGCTTCAAAATTTGCAGCGTTTAAGACAAGGAAAAAATTCTGTAGAGGAATATTATCAGGAGTTACAAACTGGCATGATTAGATGTGGTATTGTTGAGGAGAATGAAGCTATGCTTGCACGTTTTATGGGTGGATTAAATAGAGAGATTCAGACTATTCTAGAGTATAAGGAGTATAACACTATCACTCGTTTATTTCATCTTGCTGTAAAAGCTGAACGTGAAGTGCAGGATCGACAGGCATTGGCAAGAACTAATTTTTCTGCAGGTCGCACTTCATCATGGACTCCACGTACCTCTTCTACTTCCACACGTCCGGCTGCAGCACCGCCTACGTCAGCCTCCAACTCCAACCGAGATACCAGGAAACAAGCCTCTGTTCCACCCTCCGCGAAGAGCACACCTTCCGGGCCAGCACAGAGCTCTTCTTCTTCCATTGCATCCACAGGGCAAACACATGAGGTTATATGTCGTCGTTGCAAGGGTGGAGGTCACTATGCGAAAGAATGTCCTTCCAAGCGTGTGATGATAGTTACTGAGGATGGTGGATATGACTCCGCTAGCGATTATGATGAGGAGACCCTGGCTCTTATTGCGAGTGAAGAACAAGGTGTAGAGGAGACTGAACAAGAGACACACTACATGGCTGCTGACTACGCTGACAGGTATGAAAGTTTAGTTGCTCAACGTGTTTTGAGTGTGCAGGTTACACAGGCTGAGCAAAATCAGAGGCACAACTTGTTCCATACAAAGGGAGTTGTGAAGGAGCGTTCTGTTCGCGTCATCATCGATGGAGGGAGTTGCAACAACTTGGCTAGCATGGAGATGGTGGAGAAGCTTTCTCTAACCACCAGACCACATCCTCATCCTTATTACATCCAATGGTTCAACAACAGTGGCAAGGTTAAGGTAACACGTACTGTTCGTGTGCACTTTAGCATTGCTACATATTCTGATTATGTTGATTGTGATGTGGTACCCATGCAAGCATGCTCCGTTTTACTTGGTATACCATGGCAATTTGATAAAAATTCTGTACACCATGGTAGGACAAATCAGTATACTCTTGTTCATAAGGATAAAAATATAACTTTGCTTCCTATGTCTCCCGAACATATTATGAAAGATGACATTGCTAGAGCTAGTAAAGCAAAACAGAAGCAAAGTGAGAGTGAAAATCAGATTGTGGCAAAGGAATTTGAGCAACATAATAAGCCTCATAAACAATCATCTAGTGTTATATCTGAAATAAAACTGAAGAGTGGTTGTTTACTTGCCACTAAATCTGATATTACTGATTTGGATGTCACTACATCTGTTTGCTATGCTTTTTTATGCAAAGATGTATTATTTTCATTCGAGGACATGCCTCCCTCTTTGCCTCCTGCTGTCACTAACATTTTGCAGGAGTTCGCTGACGTCTTTCCACAAGACGTGCCACCGGGATTACCACCTATTCGAGGGATTGAGCATCAGATTGACTTAATTCCCGGTGCATCGCTGCCCAACCGTGCACCATACCGTACCAATCCAGAGGAGACGAAGGAGATTATGCGTCAAGTACAGGAGCTGCTCGACAAAGGTTATATACGTGAATCTCTTAGTCCTTGTGTTGTTCCTATTATTCTAGTGCCTAAAAAGGATGGTACATCGCGTATGTGTGTTGATTGTAGAGGCATTAATAATATTACTATTCGTTATCGTCATCCTATTCCTAGGCTAGATGATATGCTTGATGAATTAAGTGGCTCTACAATTTTCTCCAAAGTTGATTTGCGTAGTGGATACCATCAAATTCGTATGAAATTGGGAGATGAATGGAAAACAACATTTAAAACTAAGTTTGGATTATATGAGTGGTTAGTCATGCCTTTTGGGTTAACTAATGCACCTAGCACTTCCATGAGATTAATGAACGAGGTTTTACATGCTTTCATTGGACGATTTGTGGTAGTCTATTTTGATGATATACTGATTTATAGTAGATCTTTGGAGGAACATTTGGAACATTTACGTGCTGTTTTTCTCGCTCTACGTGATGCACGTTTGTTTGGTAACCTTGGGAAGTGCACCTTTTGCACCGACCGAGTTTCTTTTCTTGGCTATGTTGTTACTCCACAGGGAATTGAAGTTGATAAAGCCAAGATTGAAGCTATTGAGAGTTGGCCGCAGCCCAAAACGGTCACACAAGTGAGGAGTTTTCTTGGACTCGCTGGTTTCTATAGGCGTTTTGTGAGGGATTTCAGCACCATTGCTGCACCTCTAAATGAGCTTACAAAGAAGGATGTGCCTTTTATTTGGGGTACCGCACAGGAAGAAGCCTTCACGGTATTGAAAGATAAGTTAACACATGCTCCATTACTCCAACTTCCTGATTTTAATAAGACTTTTGAGCTTGAATGTGATGCTAGTGGAATTGGATTAGGAGGTGTGTTATTACAAGATGGTAAACCTGTTGCATACTTTTCTGAAAAATTGAGTGGGCCTAGTCTGAATTATTCTACTTATGATAAGGAATTATATGCTCTTGTCGGACTTTGGAAACATGGCAACATTATTTATGGCCCAAAGAATTTGTTATACATTCTGATCATGAATCTTTGAAACATATTAAAAGTCAAGCAAAACTGAACCGTAGGCATGCTAAATGGGTTGAATTCATTGAGACTTTCCCTTATGTCATTAAACACAAGAAGGGTAAAGAAAATGTTATTGCTGATGCATTGTCTCGTCGTTATACTATGCTTTCACAACTTGACTTTAAAATATTTGGTTTGGAGACCATCAAAGATCAATATATGCATGATGCCGAATTTCAAGATGTGTTGCAGAATTGTAAAGAAGGGAGAACATGGAACAAGTTCGTCATTAATGATGGATTTGTGTTTCGTGCTAACAAGCTATGCATTCCAGCTAGCTCCGTTCGTCTTTTGTTGTTACAGGAGGCGCATGGAGGGGGATTAATGGGACACTTTGGCGTGAAGAAGACGGAGGACGTACTTGCTACACATTTCTTTTGGCCAAAGATGAGACGGGATGTTGAGCGTTTTGTTGCTCGCTGCACTACATGTCAAAAAGCTAAGTCACGACCAATCCTCATGGTTTATATATGCCTTTGCCTGTACCTAGTGTTCCATGGGAGGATATATCTATGGACTTTGTTTTAGGTTTACCTCGAACAAAGAAGGGGAGGGATAGCATATTTGTTGTCGTGGATAGATTTTCGAAAATGGCACACTTTATACCCTGTCATAAAAGTGATGATGCTGCTAATGTTGCTGATTTGTTCTTTCGTGAAATTATTCGCTTGCATGGTGTGCCAAATACAATTGTTTCAGATCGTGATGTTAAATTTCTTAGCCACTTTTGGAGATGTTTATGGGCTAAATTGGGGACTAAACTGCTTTTTAGTACTACATGTCACCCCCAAACTGATGGGCAAACTGAAGTAGTGAATAGATCACTGTCTACTATGCTTAGGGCTGTGTTGAAGAATAACCTGAAAATGTGGGAAGAATGCTTGCCTCATATTGAATTTGCTTATAATCGTTCGCTGCATTCTACAACTAAGATGTGCCCTTTTGAAGTAGTGTATGGTTTCTTACCTCGTGCACCTATTGATTTGTTGCCTCTTCCATCTTCGGAGAAGGTCAATTTTGATGCTAAAGAACGTGCTGAATTGATATTAAAGATGCATGGGTTAACTAAGGAGAACATTGAGCGTATGAATGCTAAATATAAACTTGCTGGAGATAAGGGTAGAAAACATGTTGTCTTTGCACCTGGAGATCTTGTTTGGTTACATTTGCGTAAGGATAGGTTTCTTGAATTGCGCAAGTCGAAGCTAATGCCACGTGCTGATGGTCCTTTCAAGGTGTTAGAGAAAATAAATGATAATGCATATAAACTTGAGCTGCCTGCAGATTTTGGGGTTAGTCCCACTTTTAACATTGCAGATTTGAAGCCTTATATGGGTGAGGATGATGAGCTTCCGTCGAGGACGACTTCAGTTCAAGAAGGGGAGGATGATGAGGACATCCCTACTAATGTTACACCCACATCACCACCAGCTACACAGATTGGATCAATTACTAGAGCCCGCGCACGCCAAGTAAATTATCAGGTACTTTCGTTTCTTGGAAATCCTTCTAATGTTCATGAACATATGATGCTGCCTAAATTAGATACTTTTGTTTTACTTACGAACGAAGGACCTAGCATGGACAAGAAGGATGGCCATTGGAGCAGGATCAAGCATGGGGGAGAAGGTGCGCGCACGGGAAGGAACAACGGAGTTTCCAGTGGTGATTTTCGCACTTTGAAGCCACCATAAGGAGTGCTTGGAGGCTTGGACGAAATATACAAGAGGCCACTTCATAAATTTCGTCCATCGGCATTAATATAGGTGCTACGTCACCTTATTTTTGGGCCAGGCCCATGTAATTTCGAAATACCACTTATTAGGCTATTTTTAGAGTCCGTATGTGTGGGGAAACGGAGTTAGGGCTGGTTTCGGACCCCTCCTCCAAGGGGCCACGAAATCCCCTTCTATTACCTCATATATACAGCCCTTAGGGCATCGTTTTAGATTTGGGTTTTGTTTAGATTACAAGTTCGCCATAGCTGCAACTTCGCGTCCTTCGTTTGTGTTCCACGACCAGACCAAGACGTCACAGAACCCCACTTCATCAATAAAGCTTTCCTCTTTAATACGCAATATCCAGATTGCAATCTTAGTTTCTTGCTTGTTCTTCATTTGCGTGCAGGAAATAGACCTTCGTGGTCAGGTTGATCGTGCTCCGGCGTGGTCAATAACCTCTCGGACTTGGTTTAGCGATTGCTAAGGCGCGACGTCTTCGCACGTTCGTAGTCGGATCATGAAAGTCGACTTCCACCAAAACGATAGCCACCATCTCATCGAAAGACGGGACACCTTCGCCTCTATCAAAGACGCAGAAAGAGTAGCCCGTCAATCAAGGATGTACAAATTTGTTGACAACATTTTGTACAGGAAAAGACCAAACGGGGTGAAATTGAAGTGCATTTGCCAGGAAGATGGACAGAGGATGTTGGAAGAGATGCATGAAGGGATGTGTGGCTCTCATATTGGGTCACGCGCGCTTGTCGGCAAGGCATTCCGTCAAGGGTTCTACTGGCCGACGGCCCTTCAAGACGCCTTGGCGATGGTCATCAGGTGTGAAGCGTGCCAGTTCCACTCCAAGGACATCCACCGGCCAGCTCAAGCCCTCCAAACCATCCCTCTTTCCTGGCCTTTTTTGGTTTGGGGGCTCGACATCGTCGGCCCCTTCCCCTGCGCTACCGGGGGCTTTGAATTCTTGTACGTTGCAATCGACAAGTTTACAAAGTGGCCTGAGGTAGAGCCAGTGAGAAAGGTGACAGCACAGTCAGCTATCAAGTTCCTCAAAGGATTGGTTGCTCATTTTGGTGTACCCAACAGGGTCATCACTGACAACGGCACCAAGTTCATGAGCCGCGCCTTCACAGCATATTGCCAAGAACTTGGAAATAAGATCTGCTACACCTCTGTTGCTCACCCAAGGAGAAATGGACAAGTAGAGAGGGCCAATGCAGAAGTGCTGCGTGGTCTCAGGACCAGAACTTTCGACAGGCTGCACAAGTGTGGAAGGCGATGGGTGGAAGAGTTGCCGGTGGTTCTTTGGTCAATCAGAACGACACCAAGTCGAGCCACCAGCCAGACACCCTTCTCCCTGGTATATGGTGCAGAAGCGGTGCTCCCCACGGAACTCAGATATGGGTCACCTCGAGTTTTGGCCTTCGATGAGGATGATCAAGATGAGCTGCAGCAAGATGACGCCATGCTCCTTGAGGAAGATCGTTTCCAGGCTGCTGTCCGTGCTGCATGGTACCAGCAAGCTTTGCGCCGCTACCATAGCCGCAAAGTCAATGCCAGGAACCTTGAGGAAGGCGACCTTGTTCTTCATCGGATTCAGTCCACGAAGGGTCAAAACAAGTTGACGCCGAAGTGGGAGGGCCCTTACCGGGTAGTACGAGTCACTAGGCCTGGCGCAGTCCGCTTAGAGACCGAAGATGGCACTCCGGTGCTCAACTCATGGAATATTGAGCATCTTCGCAAGTTTTACCCGCAAGGCGCGGTTGCTGGGCTGCCCGGCAACCTCTTTTGTACAAGTTTGCCGGCATGGCATGTAATCCTTTGTACAGAGCCGGGCGCAGATCCTGTGCACAATGAATAAAAGCTAAGTGTTTCGCAACTCTTTGTCGAAGTACATATTTATTTATATGTTGCAGGCAGCGTTGTGCTACATTTTACCTTGCATAGGATGATTAATGAACCGTCAAGGTTCCAGCCTCCTCTTTTTCTCTTCTTTCTTTTTCTCAAAGGATAGAAGGGTTCCTCGCATGCAAGTTTCCTAGGGGGAGTGACGGTATGGACACCAAGTGACGTTCAAGATATCGTTCTATGACAAGAAGTACAACAAAGAAAAAGCTAAGTTGAAAAACTTTGAAATAAATTATTTGTTGTAGTTGCAATTTCTCCTTGAACGATTTTGGCCTTTGTATGAGAAACCTGCATGCTAAGGAACCTTGTCGTGATCAGCTACGCTCTTACTTTGTTTCTAATCTGCTCAACAACTTAAGTGGCTGTGTTGTGATCGTCAAGTGTAACCTTGCCGGCAGCGGCACTTCCGGCAAGCTGCTAAGGGCCCGTTCCTCAAGCGCTCACAGCAAGAGTGCGCGCACCGGCAAGATTCCAGCAAGCGTAGGGTACAAAAATCATGCAAAGACAGAATAGAATAAGGGGAATAGCATGCGTACATCCATTCAAAATACAAGTCATATTTCATCAATGCCATAGCGCAAATCTAACTTAAGATGAATCTGTCTTTTACATGATCTTACACGCGGCAAGGTGTAACTACAAGATCAATGGGTAGCCCCACCCTGAGTCCTGGAGACTTGGCCGACCCGGTCAGCTATTGGAGCGACGATCTGGTCAGCAGCTGTGGTGTCGGCGTTCTTCGGCAGGCTTGTGAGGCACTGGAGAGGTCAACATTTGGATTGCGATATGCAACTTTGACAAGTACCTTGCAGAGTATGTCTCGGGCAAGCTTGCGGGACTCCTTGGCAAAGGAGTCGGATCGCTCTCTATGAGGCTTCTCCAACGCCTCGACAAGGCCCTCGAAGAAGAGAGTCAGGCTGGTGCTTGCCGCTTCTTGATCATTGGGGGCGTAGCTGTATTCCGCCAACCCATGACGATAAGCTTGGCGCTGATCTATTATGTGGCCTCTACAAGGCGGGCGATCCACAGCTGCAAGTTTCTGTTAAGCGCGTTGAAGGAACTAACGGCGTCGGCGTACGCAGCTTTCTCCTTCTCAAGATCTTTGGACAAGGCTGCCTCTCTGGCCTTGGCACTATCAAGATGCTCCTCCTAACCACGTACCTTCAGCTTCAGATCTTCCTTGGCGTCGGCAGCTTGGCTAAGTTCTTGACTATGGCGGATAGCTACGTCTGCAGGTCACCCAAAGTGTGGGCTGCCTTCTGCGCTGATGCTTGGAGAGTCGAGAGCTCCTCTCTGTTGCCAGCAAGGTCCTCTTCGAACTTTGCTACCTTGGACTCCAACACTACCTTGGCGGCCTCGGTGCCCTTTGCGGTCGGCATGAACCTGAGCTTGAGTTTCAATGGCCTTTCTGTGGCCCTCCTCTAGCTCTTTGGTTCACTGCACGAGCAGAGTCTGGATCTCTTCATCCTTGTCGCGGAGCTTGGCGGCAAGTGCTTCTTCTTGGGCGGCGAGGTATTTCTCCTTGATGATGAGCTGCGCTTTGCGCTCCGTCAACTTGTCGTCCAAGGCCGTTGCCTTCTCCTTGGCAGCATCAAGCTTCTCTTCCTGCCTCTTAAGGCTATGGAATTTATCATTATACCACGTGCGGAGTTCCTCTGCCTTCTCTTTCAGTTTCCCCTCGGCTAGCTCTATGGCTTGCCACCGTGAATGGAGCTCCACCTAACGCTGGCTGTAGCGCCGCTGCACAATCTGGAAGCCGGTGGCCATTGTTTTCAGGAAGGCCATATCAACGGCGTTGTTGGTGGAGTCGTCCGTTCCCAGGGCACCTTGAGAGAGGGGTACCAAAATTCCGGCAATGGCATCCTCGAAGGAGAGTTCCCCAACACCAGATGAACTGGGGGCTTCGGATTCCTGCTGCTGATTGGTTGGCCCCGAGGGACCCATCAGAACTTGCACCACAGGCACGCTGGGATGGACGTCGGTGCCTGGCTTGTCGCTGCCAGCCTCCCCCATTTGAGCGTTTGTTGTGGCGACCTCCGATGTGCTGCCGGAGGGCATGACAGGCTCTTCGGGGGTTTTCCTGGCCTCCTCGGCGGCAGATGCAGCGGCCTCCGTGGCAGAAATCCTGGCGGCCTCGTCAGCAGCGCTTTTCGCAATCTCCTCCACAGATACCCCCCTCTCCTCCGGAGGGGTTAGTTCTTCTGCATGATAGGGAAGAAGCGGAAAGCAAGATGAAATCAAAACTTCAAGACAAGTTCAAGAAAACAAAAAAGAAGGATTGACAAGAGTTGGATTGCATCTGGAAAGGAACTTACCCTGATGAGCACGGAGAAGGAGCTGCAGTTCTTCCTCCAGCAACTTCGGTTGCCGTCGTTTGGTCTCCGGCAACGTCGGTTGCCGGGGGGGCTCGTTGCGAAGGAACCTTTCTAGGAGCTCCTCAGGGGGAGGGATGCACCTTGTCGGGGAAGGTCTTGGCGACGACTCAGGGGTTGAGGGTGCCATCAAGGGCTCCATCTCTTGGCGCTCTCCTTCCGACTGGCCACTTTCCAACCCCTTGTCGGTCTCCATTGCAGAAGATTCGATGGCGGCGCTCGCCGGTGGGAATTGGACGCGAGCCTCGCGCGGAGGGCTCGAGCCGACAACCTCAGGCGGGGTGACACCTTGCTCTGTGCCTGTTGCCGTCTCGCTTTCCTCGGCGGTTCTGGGCTTCCTCATCTACCTTTCTGCCAAGGGCGCCCTATCCCTGCAAGATCAGAACAGTCAGAATGATTAGTTCAGCAATGATATAAAGACAATTGCAAGGAAGTGGATGAAGATGATGGACTTACCCTTCCTCCTCTTCTAGGTCACTAAGAACAGATAGGTCCCAGTGCACTATGTCAGCCGCGCCGAAGGGTGTAGGTGCTGGCGGCGTCTTCCTAGCTCGCTTGGCTCTTGGCGGAGCCAGGGGCTGCGACACGCCTTCACCCTCTGCGGTTGGCGAAGCTGGTTGCCGGGAAGCGGCTCCCCGAGGAGGCTGACGCCTAGAAGGCTGAGGCTGGGAAGCTGCAACTGCTGCCTTGATGCCGGCAAGCTCCTTACTTGCCGGCTCGGTGTGCGTTGCCTTCTTGGCGGGCCTCTTGGTGATGGCAGTCTTCACCTTGATGGGAGAAGGGCGAGGTGCTTCCTCCTCTTCTTCCTCATCTGAAGATTCCTCAGGCTGCTCCTCTTCTTCCTCAGACTCCTTGGCCTGGTCCTCTTAGCTCGCATGCTCTTCGGCATGCTCTTGAGTGAGGCTTCCTCCGCTAGTTCCCGGGGCCGTGGCCTGCTTTTTGGGTTGACCTTCGGTGTGCCCCTCACTGCCGGCACCCTTAGCCGCTCGGGAGCGAGCTGCCTTCTTGAGCTCGTTTGCCCTTGCGATGAGGAACTCCTTCTCGTCATCCTTTGTCGGATGAACCATGTCATCCTCGACTTGGACAACCATTTCCTTCAGGCCGGCACACCAGTCTTCCACTGCCTTCTTGCCGGGTACTTTCCATGTGCTCAGAACCGTCTTGGCATCGTAAGGCGGCATCATTGCCAGTATGGAAGCCTTGGTGGTGTCGTTGCACAGTGGGATCACCGTTGCCGGCAGGTGGAAGGTGCAGCCCCTGTTGAAAAGCTGCAGATGAGCCGGTAATGCTCCATTACCGATAGATTGTCATTCAGGCCTGGGTGCAGACGCATCAGATTGGCAGGGTCCTGGTAATCCCATGCTTGCCGGCCTCCTCTGTGCTGCAGTGGGGCGATCCCGCGGCGGGTGAAGTCTGCTCCCACCATCTTGATTGTTGGGGATATTTCCCAGTAATGGAGACCCGGCAGGAAGATGACCCGGCCATTGATCTGTGAGGCTCAGCGGGCTATCTTGCTGCTGGGCCTAGAAGATTCCTAGTGGGTCAGCTTGGCCAAGGCCTATTGGAAACAGGCGGCTCGATGTGTAGGCCAACTTGTGAAGAAAGGAAGATTACCTTGAAGGACAAGTTAGTAGTAAGATACGGGTTAAGATTACAACCCGGACTCTCATGTAACCTAGGGCTCGACCTGTTATATAAAGGGGAGCACCTAAGGCAGAAAGACTAAGTTGCAATCCCTCGAGAGCTAGGTTAGCGATTCCGCATCCCTGTAATCGAGATCCAAAGCAATATAATCAAGCAGGACGTGGGCTTTTACCTCCATCGTGAGGGGCCGAACCTGGGTAACTCCGTGTCGTCTCATTCCCGATCAACCCTGTCAAGCTTCCACCTTCGTGCGATGGCCTCATCTCAAAGTCCTTTCACATGGGCATATGCCGTGCTAAAACCACGACAGTTGGCGCCCACCGTGGGGCCTATGCGTCCGTGGAGGTACATTGTAGTTTTTTCAACAAAGGGTGGATTTTATTGGCTCAAAACGGAGCATCAAGAAGATACATAACACAGTGAGCACACACCCGGCCTCTGCACAGCTAGGATCCACACAGCTAACACCATGCTATTATTGCCACTTTTTTTTGTTAGTATAACGCCACCGGTAAAATTATGCTACTGCTAAAGTGATGCCACTTTTAAGTAATGCCGCAGTCAGTCTAATGCCACCGATAAATTGAAAAAGGAAAGAAAGGGAGGAAAACTACTACCTCTCTTTCAAAATACAAGACGTTTTGGTACATTAAACTGAACTGCGACAACGTCTTATATTAAGGAACAGAAGGTGTAGAATTCTTCAAATTATGCCAGCAAAGCTAGTCACACCTTTGTTAAAATTAATGTTCATTATGTTATCAGAGGAGGTCTGCATTTTTGTCTCTATTGCCTGTTGATTACATATCTAACATCATGATGTAATGGTAAGTCAATTTTTTTGTACAGTTTCACCGAAATATCAAGGCGGTGATGGCATTTTATTTTAGTAGAACTGCACAAAAAATTCTTAAAAGAAGAGGAAAGGTCAGCAATGGTTCAATCTTTCACAAAATACTATGTATGCCTTCATGACATCCGTTGTTGTTGCCTTCTTTATTCCTTTGAACATGTGGCTAGAAACTGTCTTGCTACCTTTTCCCATTAAGAAATTTGGAATTCTTAAATTTGTGAGTCTATGCTTCAACTAGTGCCACTTTTAATCACACTTTCAATATCTGTGCAAACAGGGATGCTCGATTTTAGTGGAACTGCACAAAAAGTCCAGATGGTTCAACATTATGACCATTATTTTCTGCAAACAGTTATATCCAATCGGTGGCACTATGAGCTGTTCATTACCAAGATACATGATTTGCTACTATCTTCTATTTTTGTACTGTCATTAGATAGTAATATTAGTGGTTTGCATGTAAATTTATTGCCAGGGTGGACCTCCATTGGTGGTGCAGGACATGAATCAATGATTGGATGCTCACTTTTGGTTGTATCGATTTCACCTCTTCCATCCCTGCAAACATGGATATCCTTGGTCTGATGAAGAATAGGCGCTATATTTCTGCTCTGTACCAGCAAATCAATTCAGTATCAAATTGTCCAGTGCAAAACATGACAGATGCTAGGCGAAAACGACTAGCAGAGACGTGGTTAAATCGAAAATGTAAGGTGGAGTATATGTTAACTAGCTGCTTGATATTTGTGCAAACAGATGTCTGCCCATTGCTATTTGGCAAACAAACACAGGGACCTCAATTTTTGTGGAACTGCACAAAAGAATAGGATAGTCACTGCATGCAGTGCCATTTGAAAATAGACACAGAAGGATAGCATAGTCACTGCATGGACTGCACAAAAGAATAGGATAGTCACTGCATGCAGTGCCATTTGAAAATAGACACAGAAGGATAGCATAGTCACTGCATGGACTGCACAAAAGTAGTACTGTACTATTTATTGGCCAACACTAGGTGCTTCATTGCTCTGGTCTGATTATCCAATGGGCATCATCTTGCGAAACTTAAAGTTGAATTCCGAAAATAGTCTCGCCGTGTGATCGACAGATGACCATAACATATTTCAGTGGATGTTCCTCCATCATGTGTGATTGATTCTCATGGTTCTATCTGTTGGTGAAACCACTTACGTTTACAAGAGGAAATGTAGACTTTACAAACAAATTTGTCATTCACTCTGTACTGAATGTTGGCCCAGAGAAGCATCCATCGTTAGTAGCAAGAACAGATGTATTGTGTATGATCTGTAAATCATTGAGATGCATAAACATGTTGATCTTATGTATGGGAATCATACTATTTGGTTGTGAATTTGGGCTATTCATGTGAACATATTACTAAGCCAGACCTGTGAGTCTGGTGTGAACATTTAGAGCAGATCGGCTCTTACTACTATGCACAGCAGTTCCTTTTTTTCTCTTCGCTCAGTGTTTTCTTTTTTTTCGAAACGGAGGCAAAAGATTTGCCTCATGCATTAATTAAGAAGGAGTTCACAGTTGCTTTTACAAAGAAAAGCGAGACAGAAATTACAAAGACACTACTCTCCCGGCATGATGTGACCCAAATGTTTTGCGCTCGCGGTGACCCAAAGTTTTGTCTCAGACTGGATGTTTAACAACAGGATGGACGGAAGAGTAGACTTGTGCCGAAACACCCTAGCATTCCTGTCGCACCAAATGGTCCAACATGTTCCTTATTTCTCTTCGCTCAGTGTTTACAAGTTACTGATCGATCACTTGCTATCCTACTAATACACTCCTGGTAGTTTTAGTTGCGACGCAAGATCCAAGGGTGGCAGTTTTTAGAATAAAAATGCCTTCCTCTAAAGAAACTGACATGTTGTTCTAAAGAAAATGCCATGCGAATATGAAGAAACTGCCAGCAAAAACTTTCGCAAATGCCTTCTCTCCCAGCAAACATTCATCAGCTATTGCGATCCTACATGTACACTATCTGACCGACTCGATCCTACACGAATAACCAGTGGATCACGCACGTACCTCATCTGGATGAATCGAGTGCACTCGTTTGACTGTTGTGCCAATGTGCGACCCAGCACTGACGGGACGGGACAGGAGTACGGTACAGTCATAATTTCAGTTTTTCCAGTTTTCCACGGCAAGCTGGCACGCTAAGCCATGCCTGCTTATGCATTGAATTCCGATGACCGTCGCGTTTCCCGCGACACGCCGGTTTACCTACCGACTGCCTATAATTACTGGTTCCCGGCGTGCTCCGGTGGCACCTTCACCCAACGCACCCTATCCTCACAAGACCCCACCAGCCCGACGTCGCTCGCCACTTGCCCTCGCTCTCGCCACGTCCGTCCTTCCCCTGCGCGGCAGCAGTAGGTGCAGCCAGAGGCGCTCACCGCCGGAGTTAGTGTTCAGTTTTTCACGGGAAGGCAGACGGAGGGAGGAGGCATTCTGGCGGTCTTTAGATGGCAATGCGGAGTATGAGGATGCCTTGGAGCGCGACCGCATGGCGGAGGAGTAGCGTACCACCGATTTGCGCCGCCAGCAGAGCATGGAGGAGGAGCAGCGCACCTCCACTCTACATCGCGAGCAGAGCGCCCGCAACTGGGCCGACTACATGGAGGCCGGCGCCCGGTGAATAGCCCTAGAGGCTATCGGGCACGCACGCGTGTGCGACGCTGAATTTTACTTCCAGCTCGTCAAGTGGGTTTCCCGCTTAGAAGCCAAAGCTTCGGTGGACCACGCCGACATGGAAAGGGCCAACGGGCGCGAGCAACGCGCCCTATCGCACCTCTGCCAAGTCCGAGGTGAGGAGGAGGACGTCGGTGCCGGCGTTTAGCGTGTGCCGCAGATGGCGACCGGCATCATCTAGTTAGCTAAGAGTATGTTAGTTGTTCTAAACTCGAGTATTAGTGGGAGTAGATTGTTAAGTTGGCTATATGATGGTTGTCAACGTGGAAGTTCAGTACTCTATCTCTGAATCAGACCTGTTACTTTGCTCTGAATGTTGAACTTTCCGATTGAACATTTGGAATGGGCTATTATTTTTTAAATGGGCTGTATTTGTCTGCCACGGATTCAGAGGCTGACTTGTGGGCCTACTAGGTTGACATGTACACAAGGCTTTGTCAACTTAGGCAACAAACGATTGTGGCAGCCTAAGCCGTTGGATGTCAATCCAATGTCTGTCGTGCTTTCTCAATCTCTTGTCTTCTTCCTCCAGGCTCCAGCCGCCCAAACCAAACCAATGCCGGCGGGATCGCCTGCTCCCGCCTTCCGCGGCTTGCTGCGCAGCCGCGCACGCATTGCTGTCCCACCGTACCCTAACCGGTGCCAGGCCATCCCTCTACACCCCCACCCACCCACCCCCACCTCTTGTTATTCTTCGGTGACGGCATCCTCACCCCGAACCAACCCTCGTACTCCTCTCCGCTTCCGACCACACTGCCACATCTTCCACGGCTCCTTTTTGTTCCCGTCCGAGGCATCGCCGTCATCCTCCGCTTTGGTTCCCTCGCCGCGGCACTGCCTTCTGGCATTGTCAACATGGTCAACAACCGAGAGGAATCAGGAGATGATTGTACGTGGAGAGGATGACAGTAGGGACCCACCAAGGTCATGGCAGTACGCAAGCAAGTGCCTCCTTATTACAAGCAAAAAAAATGCTTCCTCCTAATGGTTTCCTGACATCTTGGTCCCACCCCATTGTCAACGTAGTCAATAAACGAGAGAATTGCACAACGAGCGACTGTCAACAAACGACAGGAATCGGTGAGGACTGTACGTGGAGAGGATGACAGTAGGGACCCCCAGGTGCATAGCCGCACGCAAGCAAGTTCCTCCTTATTACATGAAAAAATGCTTCCTCCGAATGGTTTGCTGACATTCGGGACCTACGACATTGTCAATGTAGTTAATAAATGAAAGAATTGCACAAGCAGCGGCTGACACCTGGGACCCAGTAGCTCGAGCAGTTTTTTTTGTTGCTGTTGAGACGGAGCAGGGTATCAACTGGGCTGTGCGGTGTTTGTGGCCTGTCTAGCCCAGGCTTTATTTACAACATGACGAGCCCAACTGTTTTTTGTCTGAGAAAATGACTAGCGCACCTTTTTTTCCGTACAATACCTTACACAGGCCGATTTCCTTTTCCCCGCCCTACTGGGTTGCGAATCTTTCAAGACGACGAGGGATACATTCGGCCTGGCCATAAAAAAAGGCTGTAAATTTTATGAGTAATATGAAATGGGGTGTAAATATATAAAAAACACATCAAATGGGCAATTAGTTTCAAATTGCGAATTTTATTTTATTTTTTGATATTTCATTGGATTTGAAGATAATTTAAATATATTTTAAAATTTGTTTTTATCGGGCTCGAAATTTAGGGATTAAAAATAGTTCAAAAATTTCAATGACGAGTCTTTTATTTTATGTTTACCACATCACCAGCCCAGTTTTTTTTCTTTCTTGAAACGGCTAGCCCAGTTCTATTTTCTTTTGCACAATACCCAATCGAGGCCTGCTTGCTTTTCTCAGCCCTGCTGGGCTTCAAATCTTTCAAGACAAGGAGGGATGCATTCGGCTTGCCCACAAAATGGCCTATTTCCTAAAAAAAGAAAATGGCCTATAAGCAATAAGAAATGGGCTGTAAATTTTAAAAAACACAGCAAACCGGTAATTAGTTTCAAATTTCGTTTCATTCGGATTTTGAAATTTTAAATTTCATTGGATTTTTTTGCGGTGAAAATATCATTGGATTATAAATTAATATAATTTTATTTTTCAAATTAGTCTGAAGACTCGAAACATCGGGATTAAAAACAGTTTGGAGCCCACCAAAATATGCAAAATTTCATTGAAATTTTTAACCGTGGCCAGAATATTGGCTGTAATGCTAACAAAAAGAATATGTGCTGCAAAAAATTCCTTAAGAATGAGCAAATGGGCTGTAAATTATTAATATAATAGAAAATGTGTTGTTTGATGTTTGCCACAGATTTGGAGGCTGACTTGGGCCTACTAAGTTGACGCGTACGCAGGGCTTTGTCAACTTAGTCAACAAACGATTCTAGCAGCAGTGACCGTTGGATGTTAATCCAACGGCCATGCTACTTCAATCTCTAATCTTCTTGCTCCAGCCGCCCAAACCAGCACTGGCGGGACCGCCTTCTCCCGCCTCCCGTGGCTGGTTGTGCTACCACGCAGGCCTCACCGCCCCACCCTACTCCCATTGCTGGCCAGGCCATCCCTCTACTCACTCACATCTCCTGTTATTCTCCGGCAATGGCAGCCTCACACCGCAGCCGAACCAGTAAACCCTCGTACTCCCCTCCGCGTGGGCAACCACTGCCAAGTCTTCCTCATCTTCGGGTCGTTCCCTTACTAGGCCTCGCCATTGTCCACCGCCTTGGTGCTCTTAGCACGGCGTCGTCAACGCAGTCAACGAACGGCAGCCATCGGAAGAGGACTGTATGTGGAGAGGCTGACAACTGGGACCCACGAGGTCCATGGTCGCACGGAAGGAAGTGCCTCCTTATTTCACGCAAGAAAAATGATTCCTCCCCCTGTTAGATGGGACCCACCTGATTTGGAGGCTGACTTGTGGGCCTACCAAGTTGACGCGTACGCAGGGCTTTCTCAACTTAGTCAACAAACGATTCTAGCAGCAGTGACCATTGGATGTTAATCCAACGGCCGTGCTGCTTCTACAATCTCTGATCTTCTTGCTCCAGCCACCCAAACCAGCGCCGGCGGGACTGCCTGCTCCTGCCTCCCATGGCCGGCTGTGCTGCCGCGCAGGCCTCACCGTCCCACCCTACTCCCACCGCTAGCCAGGCCATCCCTTTACTCACCCACACCTCGTGTTATTCTCTGGCGACGGCAGCCTCACACCACAGCCGAACCAGTAAACCCTCATAGTTCCCTCCGCGTGGGCAACCACTGCCTTGTCTTCCCCGGATCCGGGTCGTTCCCTTCCTAGGCCTCGACATCGTCCACCGCCTTGCTGCACTCGGTACGGCGTCGTCAACGCGATCAACAAACGACAACCATCAGAAGAGGACTGTACGTGGAGAGGCTGACAGCTGGGACCCACGAGGTCCATGGTCACACGCAAGGAAGTGCCTCCTTATTACGCCAAAAAAATGTTTCCTCCCCCTGACAGCTGGGACCCACCAGCTACATCTTCACACGCAAGGAAGAGCCTCCTTATTACGCGCAAAAAAATGATTCCTCCCCCTGACAGCTGGGACCCACCAGCTATATCTTCACACGCAAGGAAGTGCCTCCTTATCCCTTGACAGCTGGGACCCACTAGGTCGAAGCGTACATAGCGTTGTCTGTTTGGTCACGAGCGTGTACGTACAGACTGGTCGATCGGTCTCATGAACCGTGGCCATGTAAGGAGCGGCACGTGTCGTAGTAGAGGCCCCGACGTAGTAGTTCAGGCAGCCCCGTCTAAATTGTGGACACATACGTACAGCCACACGGCTAAAAATACGGGCACGTACGTACATACGGGCGGGGTCTTGAACGCGTACTCGCGCATACGTACGGCCAGGGCTCATACACATGGAGAGGCAACGGACGGCAACAACGGCCTCCTATTCATCGGCATCCAACCGGCTGGGTCGGAACGAAGGAAACAACGTCATGTTCATCGGGAGACAAGCGACTAGGTCGGAACACGTCCTGTTCATTGGGAGCCAACCGGTTTGGACGGAACAGCCGAAAAGGGGGTCCTGTTCATTGACTCGGGGTCTGGCGTACCGCAAAACAAAGGAAACAACCTTCTGTTCGACCGCCTACGGTCGAAACGGGGTCCTGTTCATCGGCTGGGGGTCTGGCGTACCGCAAAACGGAGGAAACGGACTTCTCTTCGAGCGCCTACGGTCGAAACGGGGTCCTGTTGATCGGGAGGGCTCTGGCGTACCGCAAAACGGAGGAAACGGACTTCTCCCCAACTGCCTACGGTCGAAACGGGGGTCCTGTTCATCGGGAGGGGTGTGGCGTACCGCAAAACGGGACTGCACGGGCTACCGTTCATCCACGGTCGACTTCCTCCAGCCTCCACCAGCTACTGTTCATCCACCGTCGACTTCCTCCAGCCTCCACCAGCTACTGTTCATCCAGCCTCCACGGGGTCTTGTTCATCCACCCCCAACTAGCTGGGTGTGGCGGCCTCCTCGGGGTCCTGTTCATCCAGCGCTAACCACCTTCACACGGCCAGGGTACTGTTCATCCACAGCCAACCCACCAGCTAAGGGGGGCGTATGAGCAGGCGGCAGCAACAGGGACTGTTCATCCATAGCCAACCAACTGGCTTGATTGATGCGTCTCGACTTGTGTCTACGTGTACCGCGCGTGCGGTAGCAACGGGCATTGTTCATCGAGAGGCAACCCAACACCGGCTGGCTACGTCTCTCACGGGGGCTCGATCGACTTCAGTAAGCAGCAAGAAGGATCGATCAGGTTCAGTTAGCAGCGAAGGAATCGCTCGAGTTCAGTTAGCAGCGAAGGGATCGCTCGGCTTCAGTACGCAGTGGGATCGATCGCTCGGGTTCAGTTAGCAGCGAAGGGATCGCTTGGCTTCAGTACGCAGTGGGATCGATCGCTCGGGTTCAGTACGTGTAGTAGTGTGAGGGATCGATCGATTGCTCGGGTTCAGTAAGCGAACACCTTGCTCGGGTTCCGTTAGCGAACGCCTCACACACACGCGCGTACGAGAGAAACGCGTAAACCACACTGCATCGCTTGGCCCTGACCACCCACTGTAGCTGGGAACTCCCCGAAAATTTCCTCGGCCTCACTTCTACCACGATTTTTTACGTCATGGACGGCCCAAAGAATGTCATGCGGGTGCGTCTCTGGCCCGCCCAGGACGAAAAGCCCATTTTCTGTCATAATTTTTGTCATAGAAGTAGGAGCCCACTACATCTATGATGATACGTGTTTTTGTCACAATTATTGTCATAGAAGTGTCACAACCATGACAGATTTTTTTTTCGTTCGGGCCATAATGTCACGGATGTATCTTTTTTTGTAGTGTCGGTCGCTGCCTTCAAGGGCACCACTAGTGGAATCACGACATCTTGCATTGTGCAAGGGCATGAGGAGAATACGGTGGCCCTAGTGGCTTCTTGGGGAGCATTGTGCCTCCACACCGCTCCAACGGAGACGTACTTCCCCCTAAAGGGAACGAACTGCGGCAACACATCCTCGTCTTCACCGACTCCACTTGTGATTACTTCTAACCTTTACTTTGTGCAAGCTTACTTTTTGTTATTATCTTGTGCTTGCTTGTGAGCTTGTTGTTGTGCTTATCATATAGGTTGTTCACCTAGTTGCATATCTAGACAACCTATTTTCATTGTCAAGCCTAATTTGATAAAAAGAATAAAAAATTGGTAGTTGCCTATTCACCCCTCCCCCCTCTAGTCAACCATATCGATCCTTTTAATTGGTATCAGAGCCTCGTCTCTGTTTAAGGGTTTAACCACCTAAAGAGTATGGTTGACGATGGAGATAGGGATGGGGAACTCCCCGTGGCCGTGGAGGAGACCGTAGTGACCCGAGATGCCTTAAACGAAGCTTTCGCCGCGATTAAGACCTCCATGATGGTCGAGGTCAAATCCATATTAAAAGAACTCCCTGAGGGCATGAAACAAACCCCCACCGATCCCGTGCAAGTGGTTAATCCCACTTTATAGGATACGGATGCCAACTCCGTCAAGGATGCGGTTAATGGTACTAAACCTCCTACTCCTCAAGGAAAGAATGGGTCGGGCACCCATACTGCGGTTGCCCCTCCCCCGGTCTATGGAGGACCGGTCCCCTCACCGCATATAAACTCTCATGGGCCTCCTCCTAAGCTTGATTTGAATAACTTTCATGATTGGGTTTTTCATATCAAGTCTCATTTGAATCACAGCTCAACACAACTTTGGAGAGTCATTGAGCAAGGCTTCTACCCCCATGATCCATACAACATGACCCCAAGAGAAGATGTGGACAATCAACTCAACCACTCCGCATTGTTCATCCTTCAAGCCGCAATGCCGCCGGAAGAGCTCTCTCACTTGTGGCCGTTCACCCGGGCCAGGGATGCATGGGAGCACATTGTCTCTTTGTACAAGGGAAGCTCGAGCATTCAACGCTCTAACTTTGAGGTCATACTTGATGAGGCCGATGAGTTCGTGATGAAGGATGATGAAGATCCTCGTGAGCTATACCGGAGATTGACTACTCTTGCGGTCTCACTCCGAGACCATGGGAGCAAGGACACAGATGACGCTTGGGTCAAGCGCAAGTTCCTCAAGGCATTCATGCCATTCAACAAGAGCATGTCCTCCGTGATCCGTCAAAGACCGGACTTCCACACCTTGTCCTCAAGTGAAGTGTTGGATGAGTTCATTGCAATGAACATCTTGAACAAGACCGCCGACAACGCTCTAGCTCATGTCCAACAGTTAAAGAAGACTAACCTTGCTTTGGCAGCCAAGGCCATGCCGGAAGAAGAAGAAGAAGAAGAAGAAGAGTGTTACCCCGAGGACACCAAATATGCTTACCACGAGCACATGGCTCTTGCGTCAAGGCAATTTTGGGGCATCAAGAGGAACACCAAGCCCTCCTACTCCAAGAACAACTCAAGTGGCTCCAAGGGCAAGCAACGTGTGAGAACTTGCTACAATTATGGCAACGTGAGTCACTTCATCGTGGATTGCCCCTACGAGAAGAGGGAAGATAATGGAGGCAAGCTCATCTGCAAAGACAAGGCCAAGTCCTTCCCCCAACAAGAACAACTTCACGAAGAAGGTGCCACAAAAAGGGTTGGTGGTGCACGAAGAGTACAACTCCGATGATGATGATGTTGATGCAAGTGGTGAAGTGATTGCAATGACCTCCGTGGCCATTGCCACCTCTTCCCCAACCTCGGTGTCTCTCTTCGATGCCCCCAGCGAGAACCTCATCACCTACCCCAAGTGCATCATGGCAAAAGGCGTCAACAAGGTAACCTCCAACATCAAAACTTCTATCTCTACTAATCCCTCTTTGATGGATTGTGTGGATGAAAGTGAGGAGGTAAAGGTGGATGAGAATGAGTTTGACAAGTTCTTGGGTAAGCTCACAGGTGAGACCAAGAAGCACTTTGTTAGGGTTAGGTATGATAGCACTGTAGCCACTATTCACCCTCTGTAATTACCATTTTGCCACTATGGCAGCCCCTTTTGTCTATAAAAGGAGGCCCATGGCTACCTTTACAAGGGTCAAAATCCTGCCCAATTGTAGTAGCTTAGCAGCACCTCCCGAGCTCCTTGCCGGCAAGGTCGCGCTCTCTGTACATTGGGCACTTACACACATAGTTCCACCAAAGCAGGAGTAGGGTTTTACGCTTCACAGCGTCTTGGACCCATAGATTGTCGTACGCCGACACTATGCCAATGAGATTGCGGAGCTTTCTCAAGCTCTTGAGGCAGAGCAAGGCATCGGAGTGGCTCTTGAGGAGTCACAAAGTGATGACCTTGCTAAATTGAAGAAAGCTCATGATCATGCTCAAGTTCTTACACGTGTGCTCAAATCCGAGAATGTTGAGCTTGGGATTGGCCATGCTAGACTTAAAGAGGAGTTTGAGTTGCTTGACAAGGCTCACAAGGCTTTAAAAAGTGCTCATGCTACACTCAAGGAGTCTCATGATCAACTCCAAGTGAAGCTAACTAAGGAAATAGCCACGTGCCCTCCTTTTGTATTAATTGATAATGCCCATGCTACTAACCCTTGTTGTGAGCATGTGCACCTTGTGGAGGAGAATGCCAAGTTGAATGAGCAACTTGAGAAGGGCCTTGTGTCATGCATACAAGGCAAGAAGAACCTCAACGAACTTTTGAGCAATCAAAAGGAAGTTGTGGCAAAGGAGGGACTTGGGTTTGCTCCCAAGTCAAACAAGAAGAAGCCAAAGTAGAAAAGCAAGACAAAGCAACCTCTCCCTCTCAAAGAGGTATTTGTAAAGGAGGGAGAGGGTGCTCCTAAGGAGAAGAAGAACAAGGTGGTGGGTGGTGATGCCAAGAAGGGCAAAACCACTCCTCCCAACAAAGCCGACGACTTTAACCCCTCTTATGTTTTGTGCCGTGCTAGTGATTGGCATGTTTATGCCAAATTTGTTGGTTCTCCTTATGAGTACATTGAATGGTCTATTTGGGTTCCTAAGACCCGTGTTACTAACCTCAAAGGACCCATTAAAAAATGGGTACCTAAATCGAAGCATTGATCTCTTGTAGGAGTTTGCTTACAGTGGGGTGTCATGGTTGCTCGATAGTGGAGCGACAAATCATATGACCGAAAGCAAGGATTTGGTGGTGGACTTGCAACCAAGCCCATCTATGCCCACCCATGTCCAATTTGGTGATGCCTCGTTATCTAAGGTATTGGGTCTTGGCAAGGTTGTCATTTCTCAAGACTTTTCCATTGAGAAAGTCATGCTTCTTGAGACCCTTGCATACAATTTACTTTCCGTTCGTTAACTAGCACTTATGGGCTTTGCCACTTTCTTTGATCTTGATACCGTGGCCCTTTTCTGGAGCAAGACTCTTAAAATAGCCTTTGTTGGGCGTGTCGAGAATGGTCTCTATGTGGTTAACTTTTCGGAGAGACCCACTAAGACCACGACATACCTAATGGCTAAAGTTGATGTGGGGTGGCTTTGGCATCACCATTTAGCCCACGTCAATATGAGATCTTTGCAGACTCTCCTCAAGGGGGACCATGTCCGTGGACTAACAAATGTTAGTTTTGCCAAAGATCGTGCTTGTAGTGCTTGTATTGAAGGAAAGCTACATGAGACGGCTCACCGACCCATGACTATGATTTACTCAAAGAGGCCCTTCGAGCTCCTTCACATGGATCTCTTTGGTCCTCCATCACTTGATAGTCTTGGGGGAAGAAAGTATTGCTTGGTGATTGTGGATGATTACTCAAGATACATGTCATGGGAAAACGATGATCTATGGGATCGAGAGGATCCCTTTGTGGTTCAGAAGTGGGATCACAATACTACAAAGAGCAGGGCTAGTAGATATGATCACAAGCAACGATTTATCCAGGTTCGGGCCGCCGTGAGCGTAAAACCCTACTCCTGTTCTGGTGGTTTGATTGTATGAGAGCTCAAAGGTTACAAAGAGCGCAGCTTGCCGACAAGGTGCGCGGGAAGTGCAGCTACATCGTGTAGTTGAGCTAAGAGTCGACCATTCTAAGTGTAGCTGTGGGCCTCCTTTTATAGGCCAAGGGGTTACCACAGAGGCTAACATGGTCATTACAGGCTTTGAATAGTAACTTGCACCATCACCACGTCTATCTCTAGATGAGGTAAGACAAGCGCATTAAATGCACCGTTAGGTGCTACGTCAGGGAGGCGAGGCTTGTACCACCGGTCCTGGCGCCCTCCTGTAATCTTGACATGTCCCAGGGATAGGTGTCATTAAAGTTAATCCTGGCGTGGCATGCTGACACGTGCCTTGGCCAGCTGCGTTGACCGCCTACCCGCTCGACACCTATCATGCGTGCTTATCTAGCCGATGATGAGGTGGAGCGGTAACGGGACAGAACGAGCTTGCCGGTGCGGAGCTTGCCGGGCCGTTGCTTCCCGGTAAGGAGCTTGTCGGCAACCAGAGTCTTGGCCTTCACCTTGCCGGCAAGGGCAATCTTGATCTTCAGTACGAGAATAGTACTTCTTGATGACCTGCCTTGAGGTCTTCTTCACGGTCTTGTTATTCTAAGTCTTGAGTCACGGTTATCCTCCGTCAATCCCTTGCCGCCAGGAAGGCTACAACTGCCTGTGCATAAGTCAGGGTACGAGGGCACCCATGCTTTAGTACACCGACAGGAGCCCCTGGGCCTGGGCCACACGCGCATGTGAGGCGTCGTTGGGCCAGGCCCGAACAGTGCACAGGCACGCGTGGCAGAGGATAACTGTCGTAATCTTCTCTGTTACCACACCCCCATGACGTGCATTAAATGCGGGCGTGGGAGAGGTGGAATGGAATGGGCGCGGAGAGGTAGTGCGCCTGAAAAGCGCAGCCATGTAGGACGATAAAGGGCCAGCCCTCGCGCCTTCCCCATAAAAAGGAATCCGCGAGGGGCGCTGCTCATTTACCCCCTTCCTTGATTCCTGCTATTGAAGAAGGCGAAGCGGCAGGGAGGATGACCCCCTAGGGTGCTATAAAAAAGGGCGGGGGGGGGGGGCTGGAGGCCTCCCCCACTCATCTTCTACCCTTGCCTCTCTCCTCCTTCAACTTCTCACCCATCCTTGCTTTCCCCGAGGTCCACCACCGCGATGGCGAGGGGTGGAGGTCGAGCCCGTGCATCTGCTGCTGCCATGAGGGCCCCCCTTGGGCCGAACGTGTTCCTCGGCGGCTGCCGCGGAGGCCAGCTCTAGCGCCCATGGAAGGGTCACCCCCCGCGGCCGTGGGGGGTGCGGCGTTCGTGGTCGAGACGGGCGTGGCGGAGCGGCCGCCCCTCCCCCTCAGGCAGAGGCCCACACGGCGGTGGCGGCACATGAGTTCGTCGTGGGGCTGCACCGTCGGCCCTGTAGTTGGCTCCGGCTCCCGGACTCCTTTGCGAGGGCAACGGAGGATAGCAGGCCCTCGGGCCTATGGCTGCTGTAACAGCCCCTCCTGGGTGGCGGCTGAGTTCTCCATCGCCGGTTTCTTGTTCCTGACACGAGGGTGGAAGTTGTTCGTCCGCTCCCGTGGTCTAGGGCGGGGGCACCTCTTCCAATTTAGATACGATGGCGCCGCCACACTCTTTGTGAAGTTCTTTGGGGTCTCCGGTGGCCGTATGGAGTGCTGTGCGGAGAGCGAGAGCAGCAGCGACACCGATTTTCCTAGCGGGAGCGAGGGAACTGACTCCACTAGCGGGAGCGGAAGCGACGAAAGCTCCCCGGGCATCAAGAGTGAGGGCAAAGATTCTGACTAGGCGCAGGCAGCGTTCGAGTCGAATCTTGAAGACGAGCCGTGCTCCGCCTAGGTCCCTCTCTCTTGCTCCTGTATCAGAATCAATGTAGCCCCATGGGAGCGATAAAAATGACTTTTGCATTTAAGCGCTTAATGGTTGCTGTAATTTGTGTTTTGGATGGATGTATGCATGCTATCTCTATTGTCTTATTCTGTCTTTGCATGGTTCTTGTACCCTACGCTTGCCGAAAACTTGCCGGTACGCGCACTCTTGCCGCGAGCGCTTTAGGAACTGGTCCTTAGCAGCTTGCCGGAAGTGCCGCTGCCGGTCAAGGGTACACTTGACAATCACAACGTAACCACTTAAGTTGTTGAGCGGACTCGAAGCAAAGTAAGGGCGTAGCTGATCACGACAAGGTTCGTTAGCATGCAGGTTTCTCATACAAAGGCCAAAATCATTCAAGGAGAAGTTGCGACTACAACAAAGAATTTACTTTAAAGTTTTGCAACTTAGCTTTTTTCTTTGCTGTGCTTCTTGCCGTAGGACGGTATCTTGAACGTCATTTGGTATCCATACCATCACTTCCCCTGGGAAACTTGTACACGAGGAACCCTTCTGTCCTTTGAGAAAAAGAAAGAAGAGAAACGAGGAGGTTGGAACCTTGACGGTTCGTTAATCATCCTATGCAAGGGAAAAAATGTAGCACAAGGCTGCTTGCAACATATAAACAAATATGTACTTGGACAAAGAATTGTGAAACACTTATATTTATTTACATGCACGGGATCTGCGCCCGGCTTTGTACAAAGGTTTACATGCCTTTTCGGCAAACTTGTACAAAAGAGGTTGCCGGGCAGCCCGGTAACCGCGCCTTATGGGTAAAACTTGCGAAGATGCTCAATATTCCATGAGTTGAGCACCGGAGTGCCATCTTCGGTCTCTAGGCGGACTGCGTCGGGCCTAGTGACTCGTAGCACCCGGTAAGGGCCTTCCCACTTCAGCGTCAACTTGTTTTGACCCTTTGTGGACTGAATCCGACGAAGAACATGGTTGCCTACCTCAAGATTCCTGGCGTTCACTTTGCAGCTATGGTAGCGGCGCAAAGCTTGCTGGTACCGTGTAGCACGGACAGCAGCCCGGAAACGATCTTCCTCAAGGAGCGTGGCATCATCTTGCCACAGCTCATCTTGAGCCTCCTCATCGAAGGCCAAGACTCGAGGTGACCCATATTTGAGTTCTGTGGGGAGCACCGCTTCTGCACCATAAACAAGGGAGAAGGGTGTCTGGCCAGTGGCTCGACTTGGCGTCGTTCTGATCGACCAAAGAACCGCCGACAACTCTTCCACCCAGCACCTTCCACACTTGTGCAACCTATTGAAAGTTCTGGTCTTGAGACCACGCAGCACTTCTGCATTTGCCCTCTCTACTTGCCCATTGCTCCTTGGGTGAGAAACAGATGTGTAGCAAATCTTATTTCCAAGGTCTTGGCAATATGCTGTGAAGGCGCGGCTCATGAATTGGGTGCCGTTGTCGGTGATGATCCTATTGGGGACACCAAAACGGGCAACCAATCCTTTGAGGAACTTGATGGGTGGTGCCGTCACCTTCCTCACTGGCTCCACCTCAGGCCACTTTGTAAACTTGTCGATTGCAACGTACAAGAATTCAAAGCCCCCGGTAGCACGGGGGAAGGGGCCGACAATGTCAAGCCCCCAGACTGAGAAAGGTCAGGAGAGAGTGATGGTTTGGAGGGCTTAAGCTGGCTGGTGAATGTCCTTGGAGTCCAACTGGCATGCTTTGCATCTGATGACCACTACCAAGGCGTCTTGAAGGGCTGTCGGCCAGTAGAATCCTTGACGGAACGCCTTGCCGACAAGCGCGCGTGTCCCAATGTGAGAGCCACACATCCCTTCATGCATTTCTTCCAACAGCCTCTGTCCATCTTCCTGGCAGATGCACTTCAGTTTCACCCCATTTGGTCTCTTTCTGTATAGAATGTTGTCAACAAACTTGTACATCCTTGATTAACGGGCTACTCTTTTTGCGTCCTCTTGCTCATCGGGAAGATCTCCTGTCTGAAGGAACTGGACAATTGACTATGCCCATGCCAGAGCTTGTGGCTCGACGACATGGACTAAAGGCATTTCTTCCTCTGCGGGAGCGCTTGCTTCGACGGCAAGGGTCTGGCTTGCCGGAAACTGCGGCTCACCGGCCAAGGGTATCTTGTTGGCGGTATCACTTTCTTAGCGGCTGCCGACAGCTCTACCAGAAAGTAACCACCAACATCTTGCTTTCTCTCTTCGCCAACCTTGATGGTGTAACGGATGGCTGAGTCAGATGGAGCACAAAAGTTCCTGGTTCCACAGGCATCTTTTGGGCGGCAAGCTTTGACAGGTCATCGGCAAACCAGTTCTGGGCACGTGGAACGTGCTCTGCTTGCAGACCGTCAAAGTGCTCTTCCAACTTCCTCACCTTATCAACGTATGCTTCCATCAAAGGGCTCTGGTAATCCTTGTTGACTTGCCTCACCACTAACTGCGAGTCGCCTCTGATAATTAGCTTCCGAATAACAAGGTCGATTGTAATGCGCAGACCGGCAAGCAATCCTTCGTACTCAGCAGTGTTGTTGGTGGCCTGCTCCCAGGGAAAGTGCATCTGAAGCACGTACTTGAGGTGCTCTCCGGTGGGTGCTATAAGCAGCACGCCGGCACCGGCGCCTTTCAGCGTGAAAGCACCGTCAAAGTACATGATCCAATCGTCAACAGTTTCCTTGCCGGCGAGCAAGGTCTCTGGAACTTCTTCGTCTGGCTTTGGGGTCCATTCTGCAATGAATTCCGCCAAGGCTCTGCTGTGAATCATTGAGGTACTCTCAAACTTCAAATCAAAGCTTTACAGCTCCAATGCCAACTCCACAATCTTACCAATTGCCTCTGGATTTCTCAAGATGCGTTGCAATGGAAAGCGAGTGACGACGGTGACTGGGTGACGGTGTCCAGGATTAGGGGGTGCCAATCTAGCCGGCTTGCCACCTCGGATGGGACGATATGCCCCCGTACGTGACCAAGATGGACTCCGGAAGTCGCAAATGGGAGACGTGATCAAGACTGCCTCAACCGAAGACTTGACGAACACTTCAAGATTATTCCAACCGCCTTACTCCAAGATACCGACCTTGTAACCCTAGATACCCTCCCTGGCGTGTATATAAGCCAGAGGGTTTAGCCCGTAGGGGACGGTAGCGAAACCTCGAACACCTAGCTATAGTAGTTAGACACATATTACGATCTCGAGGTAGATCAACTCTGTACTCGATACACCTCCATTAATATAAACAGAAGCAGGACGTAGGGTTTTACCTCCATCAAGAGGGCCCGAACCTGGGTAAAACATCGTCTCCCTTTGTCTCTGTTACCATCGATCCGAGATCCGCAGCTCGGGACCCCCTACCCCGAGGTCTGCCGGTTTTTACACCGACACTGGTGCTTGCATTGAGAGTTCCGCTGCGTGATCACCAGAAGGATTGGCGGCTCATCTGCAGAACAACTGCATCAATGGCTGTAAGGACGTCTACGCCCCAGGACAACTTTTCATCTTCGACAGCATGGTATTTTGCACCGACTCGACGGGTCATCTGACCTCTGTCGAGAACTACGCCCCTGGTCGGATCGTGACCTTTCGCGGCCTCGAATACACGGCGGACTCCCGTGGCGAGCTCGTCTTATCGGGATGGACTCCCGGCCGGATCGAAAGCTCGGCCGATTCTGGAGGCTCGACTCCAGAACCGAATTCCGTCACGGTGCCCCTTGAGACTCCGGACGCCGCCGCTCCGGCCAGTCTCTCCCCGATTATCGGTCCGGAGATAGATCCGGTACCCACTTCTGAAATTATGCCAGCGCCCGAATCGATCCAGGCGCAGGAATCGGATCCATGCTTGGATTCCCCTCGAACCGGAAACATGTCCGGCTACACACCGGGGCTGCTTCAAATCAGCCCTGCCTACGGCGCATCCATGGATCCTGAGGAGCTATCTCAGCTCGACGAGATGCTCGACCGTATGCGGAGTATGTCCATCTCGGACGACAAGACTTTGGTTTATAATCAGATCGGACTTAAAGCCAACGACAGGGAAATTTATACCCCACCTACCGCCCACCTAGTCGCCACGGTCGATGATTTAACCGACGTGTTGGAGTACGGCGAACCTTCCGACATGGGGGAAGATGCTGATGGCCCCCTTGAGGACACCTTAACCCCGGTCAACACGGGCAGGTGGACGGCCACATCCACCTACGATGTCTACATGGTGGATACCCCGAAGTCCCCTTCGAGACATCGACGAAGACGCCGACGGGGGAATAATGGAGAACCTAGTGGCAATGACGCGACAGCCAATAACAATGACGCGGAGGACGGTGATGCCAATGACCATGCGGAGGACATTCAAGCCCCCCGCAAGGGACGGCACGTCAGACCTATGTCTCGGGGACTCCGACCCCGATGACCTATTCGAAGGGACCGACGACAATTACATGCCGAAGTCCGGGGAGGACGACAGCCTCAGTACCGAGGACTTCATCATCCCCGAGGACCCCTTTGAACAAGAACGCTTCCGGCGACACCTCGTTGCGACGGCCCGGAGCTTAAAACGCAAGCAGCAGCAGCTGCAGGAAAATACCGACGCGCTAAATGACAAGTGGGTTGAAGTGCTCTCTGCCGAGCAGGATATGGAAAACCGATGCCATAGTGCGCCGAAGTCTTACCCACGCAGGCGCCTCCTACCAGAATTTGATGAAGAACTCGCGGAAGACCTCGATCGGCCCCCTTGAGGCCGGGACAGGCCAAGACGAGAAGACCAAGGTGAAAGACCACCCCCACGGCGTCATGGTAAAGAGCCCGTGGGCGACCTGGATCCCCACGATGCTAGACGTCGTATTGAAGAAAATAGGGCTCCTCCTCGGTCCATCTACGGATCCAGGGGACGCGCCCCCGCTGGGCTCAACGGCTACGACGCCTGGATGGACAGGAACGACCGTGCCCGAAATCAAGCTTACTCACGGCTCTCTCCCGAGACCCGACGAGACGCTCCTCGGTCCTGAGGTCCAGCTCACCCAATCTGCTTTACAGACGGGGTGATGGAGCATCAATTCCCGGAAGGGTTTAAACCCATCAATATAGAATCATATGATGGTACCACGGACCCAGCAGTTTGGATCGAGGATTTCCTCGTGCATATACACATGGCCAATGGAGATGATCTCCATGCCATCAAATATCTGCCGCTCAAACTAAAAGGGCCGACAAGACACTGGCTTAACAGCCTACCTCCTCATTCTATCGGCAGCTGGGAGGCCCTAGAAGACGCCTTTCGAGCAAGCTTCCAGGGCACATATGTCCGACCTCCGGACACTGATGACCTCAGGCGTGTCACCCAGCAACCAGGCGAATCAACTCGCAAGTTCTGGAACAGGTTCCTCACTAAGAAGAACCAGATTATAGACTACTCCGACGCCGAAGCCATCGCCGCTTTCAAAAACAATATCCGAGATGAATGGTTGGCCCGACAACTCGGACAGGATAAACCGAGAACTATGGCAGCCCTGACTTCACTGTTGACTCGCTTTTGCGCGGGAGAAGATAGCTGGCTCGCCCAAAGTACCCACAATGGCGAGGAAGGCACCTCGGAAATTCGCGACGCCAATGGAAAACCAAAGCGCAATAAAAATAAGCGCAGGTATAAAAACGGCGGAAGCGACACTGAAGACGCCGCGGTCAATGCAGGATTCACCGGACCTAAATCCGGGCAGAAAAGAAAACCCTATAAAGGGAACAAAGACGGACCTAGCCAGCTTGACAGACTCCTGGACCGCCCATGTGGGATTCACGGTACCCAGGAAAAACCAGCAACCCACACTAACAGGAATTGCTGGGTGTTTAAGCAAGCCGGGAAGATAGCGGCCGAGGGGCAAAATAAAACCCAACACCGCAGCGACGACGAGGATGAGCCTCGGCAGCCCACTAATGGAGGGCAGAAGAAGTTTCCAAACGAGGTAACAAAGGTCAATATGATCTACGTCCCCACATCCCCAGGAGGGAGCAGAAACGTGCACTTCGGGACGTATACGCGCTGGAGCCAGTCGCCCCGAAGTATACCCCGTGGTCGGCTTACCCGATCACTTTCGATAAGCATGACCATCCGACCAGCATCAGGCATGGCGGATCGGCGGCGCTCGTCCTGGACCCCATTGTTGATGGTTATCATCTAACACACGTCCTAATGGATGCGGGAAGCAGCCTTAACCTCATTTACGAGGATACAGTTCGGAAGATGGGTATCGACTCATCTCGGATCAAGCCGAGCTCCAGCACCTTTAAAGGTGTCATCCCGGGCGTCGAAGCCTGTTGTACGGGCACAATAACCCTAGAGGTAGTCTTTGGTTCGCCCGAGAACTTTAGAAGCGAGGAGTTAATCTTCGACATCGTACCCTTCCGGAGTGGGTACCACGCGCTCCTAGGGCGCACAGCCTTTGCTGGCTTTAACGCAGTTCCGCATTATGCCTATCTCAAGCTCAAAATGCCGGGACCCAAGGGTGTTATCACTGTCCATGGTAACACAGAACGCTCACTCCGGACAGAGGAACAGACCGCGGCTTTCGCAGTCGAGGTTCAAGCGTCCGAGGAGGCAGCCCGCAGCAGTAAACGCGCTGCCCGCTCTTTGAAGCGCGTTAAGGCTGTACAAGTCGACCTCGGCCAGTTATCCCCGCACCCGAAATAGGGGTGCGGGCTCCTCGGGTGCCCTCTCTATGGGCACTACGTCCCTAGGGTGCATAATTTTGCACTCAAGATCCCCTGGGACGCCGAGGAGCCAAAGCAATTCTGAAGCGTCATGCGCGGGTTAACCACGCAATGGAGAGGCTTAGAGCCCCAGCACAGGCAGGCATCTGTAAAAGAAGAAGCCAAATTATGCATACGTATAGGTGGCCTTCACCACAGAGTGACTTCGGCCACACCTCCACTCAAGGAGCTCGGTCAATCAAACACTTAGAGTGTATAAAGGGCCAGCAGGGGATCGACCTTCGCAAATTCTTCGTCTTCAATCAGACGATCTGGTCAAAAATTCTGGAACGCAGACGTGCGGCAGGCTTCGGCCCGGATCCTTTAAAATCCGTTAGTAATTATCCGACCTGTTTTTCCTCCTCCTTCTTTACCGTTTACATTGTATTCTTTTCATTATTCTCGTCTACAGGGCATGTACATGATTGATATTATGAAATAAAGAAACCATGCCCTTTCAAGGTCCCTATTGTATTTCTTTATCAGCATAGCTCTGGAACGATGAAGTTCTCTAAAAAAAAGATGCAATTGTATCACAAAAAGTCCGATGTGTTCGGCGTCTTGGATTTTGGCCTTATATGCATCAGTTTCGAACCTAGATTTCAGTCAATAGTTGGGTTGCCCGGCTCCTATGTGTACCCCTTACGTTTCCGATGAATTCGGCTAAGGGCGTAATGGGAGAACCACTGCGATTGCGCCGCCAGGTCAATTGGCGTGGCGCCGCAGTGGAGAAAGCCGAAAACTGACTATCTAGGTAAGCGTAAACTGGTCCGCCATCCGGAGACCGCGTCAAGCGATGTGGTCATATAGATCACCCGTGTTAAACGAAGGGCTTTTATCTTCTAGCCGAAGTGTGCTATGGCCTCGACCTCGGCCAATTAAGCCGAACACTTCCAACACCGGGGGCTGGTCGTCACCCCCATAGTCAAACTCCTATGGCTAAATGAAAGACTTCAAGCCACCATAGTCCGATTGCCTAGTTCCTCTAAGTCATCGACCGCCCATGGGTACCGAGACGTCGGCTAAGGGTCAAGCATGGCTTAGGGAACACCCTTTGTATGACCTACACTAGGGCTGAAGCCGACGACTGGCCACTCTCATTTTAAAAAGTCATATCGGAGGAATAATCGAATTACTAATAAACACATATGGAATTTCAAGCCATTTTCATTTCAAACGATAAAAGTTTTTACATCATACACCCCGGCATTCCGGAGTACCTAAAAATACAGGGTGTCCTTAGGGCACATGGCCTCGGTGGTCCGAGCTCCTGCCTCCACCTCGGTGAAGAACTGCTCGGCGGTCCTTGGCTTATCGACAGGGGGGCCAGCAGCACAAGTCTCCGCATCAACTTTGCGGAAGTGCGTTTTCACGCAAGCGTATGCCCTCCGAGCCCCTTCGAAGAACGCGGACCTCTTCCAGCGGTCAACGCAGGGCACGGCATCTCAAAGACGAGCCGACAGACCGAAGAGACTCCTCGGCATGGCTTCGGCCGGCCACAGAGCAACGCAGAGATCCTGGAGTGCTAGCCTGGTCATGCGGAACAGCTCGACCAGCTGCTTCACTCGATGATTTAGCAGCTGCGCCGAGGAGGACCCTGGGAATTGACCCCAGAAGGCTTTCTCCGCCTCATGACCCGCCAGCTGGCCGAATTAGGCCACCGCATCCTCTGCACTCTGCGGGAGATCCTTGAAGACCTCTGCGGAATGCCATAACTGGGTGAGCTCGACACACCCTTTGCTGCCAAACGCACACTGCAGCAAAAGTATCTTACCCGAGGCGATTTGTTCCACTTGCTGGAGCACCTCGCGGTCCGTACGAGCCGAGGTGTTGAGTTCGGAGTGGGCACGTTGAAGCTTCTCGAGCTCCTCTTTCGCGCGCCGCTCCTCCTCCTGAAGCTTGTCGCGTGCTTCAAACACGCCCTTCAGGGTCTCCTCGACCTCCAGCACCCGCGCCTGGTGCTTCTCCCCGGCCGCCTTCTCGGTGGCCCGCGCCTTCTCGGCTTTTGCGGCAGCGGCTTTCTGCTGCCGCACTTCCTTCCGAGCCCTTTCCAGCTCGGCTTTGAGCGTCTCCAGCTCCGCTGTCAACATATTTAAGTCTTAGTTGTTTTCCTCAAAATACAACACACACAGCAAAGTTTCACCTTGTTTACCTTGAGATCGCTCAAGTCTCCTGTTCATCTCTTCGGAGACGGAGTCCGGAACCAAGGTTGATACCTGTAGTATAACCAAATCCTTGTTAGATGCAAATGGCCTAGACCATCAACATGCTCCAGGACAGCCACTTCGGGTAGCGTCCTGGGGGCTCATTAATAGGCTCCTACTTACTCAAGCGACCCCGATGACGGTTTCTTGAAACCGACTTCGGGCTCGGGGGCTACTCACTCATTACGCCGTTTAGCAGGCTACATTTTTATGTCCTCGAACAAATTTCGTAAAGACAAAGCAAACCGAATGCGCAGAAGACGTACCTCGAAACCTGCTACAAGGGTTTTGAAGACCTCGTGTAGTCCGACCTCTGCGGACCGGTAGCCTTCGAGCGTCGTGCCTATCAAGGCGCGGTGCTCCTCCTTAAGGGAACAACCCTTTAGGGCCTCCTTCATCTCCTCGGCCCACCCCACGCCGATCCGTCCTCGGACAGCAGGCTGGGGTGGAGGGATGACCTCAGATGGATCCACCCGAGGAGCCCCCGTCTGCAAAAGCGGTGCCGAGGTAGACTCCGGATGGGCCGACATCTAACCCAGCCCTTCTTCGATGACCTCGGGGCGCTTCGTCCCCTGGTCTTGTTGGGCCGAGGTTTCAACCTCGGCCATGATCACCGCATCGTCGGCCCCCGCCGTGTTGACCTCGGGGGCCAGCATGGATGTTGCCTCCCCCAGACCGACTTGCATCGGGAGAGAAGCAGCGGGCTCTGAAGTCCCGCTGGCGGACGGTAACCCGTCCGAAGAGCCGCTGGGGATCACCTTCGGCGGTATGCGTATGAAAAGTCGGTTCTGTGAAAATTTCTCTTGATGAAACAATGACTCAAGCAAGGGAGAACAGGGATAAAGGCTTACCCTCGAGGCGCCGGCTTCTTCCTCCCCATTTTAAGGGGGTCTTCCTCTGAGTCACCGGAGAGCTCGGCTCTCTCCGACGACTTGTTGGAGGCCTCGGATGAGGCTCGCCTCAGCCTCTTTTGGCCCTTTGGTGGCATGCCCACGTCGGCGTCTTCTGACACCGACCTCTTCCCCTTCGGGGGGGGGGGGGGGGAATCTCCTCCTCGCCTTCCTCGGCGCCGCCGTCTTGAGCGGCGGAGGTATGGGTCTCCTCTGATCGGGTGACCGAAGTCCCTCGGGTCCGAGCACTAGACCTCCCCGTTTGGGTCTTCGTCCCTTTGGAAGCCACCACATGTGGCTCCTCGGTCAGAAGCGCCGAGAGCAGGGGAGTTTGGGGTTGTTCCGGCAATGGGGCTAGGCATCGTACCCCCTTTACCCATGCCGACCACTTCTGCAAAATGTCAAAACACGATGGCTCAAATAAAGACTTTACTCCTCGGAGCAGCAAGCAAAGAATGAAAGATTGAAGGACGGAACCACTCACCGGGGGGGCCTCATAGCCGTGTTCGAGGCCGCGGTCCTCTCCCTCCTGGGGAATCTTGTCCTTGGCCAGCTTCATGAGCTTTGTCCACATAGTGGCCAAGGTGGAGCGGAAGAAGGTGTTGATGGTGTCCATGTCCTCGGGCTTCTGTGCCCACATCAGGGTGGCCCGAAGTTGGAGAGGAAGGATGCGGCGGTTGAGCATGACGTTGATGACATCGGCCAGCTCAGCCTTCCCCGCGGTGATCCACCACACGATCCTCTCGACCAGGGTCTCTACCTCTTCGGGCTTCCCCCAGGCGACGCCCTTTTCCTTCCAAAACTTGAGTTTCTTGGGAGGCCCGGCCGAGAATGCCGGGACCTCGGTTTGACCAGCAGCAAGGGGTTCGGTGATGTAGAACCATTCCTTTTGCCACTCCTTCACCGCCTCGATGAAGGTGCCCTTGAACCAGGTGCCCCATGGTTCTTGCTGATCATTGCCCCTCCGCACTCCGCAAGTTCGGAGCCGCTTGACTTCGGTTTAATCCCGAAGAGCTTCAGCCATAGGCCGAAGTGTGGCTCACAGCGAAGGAAGGCCTCGCAGACTGTTATGAAAGCGGCGAGGTGGAGAATGGAGTTGGGGGCTAGATGATGGAAATCTAACCCGTAGTAAAACATGATCCCGCGCACGAAAGGGTGCAGCGGGAACCCCATGCCTCAGATGAGGTGGGGAACAAAGACCACCCGTTCCCCGGCGTTGGGAATGGGTACCAGCTCGTCGGCCTCTGGAGCGCGGGCGGCGACGTCACGGGCTAGGTACCCCGCGTCGCGCAGCTCGGCGATGGTCACCGCCGTCACGGTGGAGCCGCCCCAGTGCCCCTTAAGGGTATCGGCCATGGCTGATGGGGAAATCGAGCTTGCGTACGAGAAAGGCTTAAGAGTTGGATCTAGGCATTGGAGCTAGACGAAGCAGCAGCAAGGGAGGAATGGAAGCGTAGGCTATCGCGTTGTTCTCCCCATTGCCTTTATAAGCCTATGAAAGGCCAAGAGCCCCCTTTGCTGCGCCAATAAATTCGTGATTATTATCAAAGATGCCGTTGAGACATATGGGGAAACGAAATTTTGATGATATCCCTAAGAAAGCGGGCACGATCTCTACCTCGACGGGACGTGCCAGTAAAGGAGCCGCCTCGAAACGCGATTTGAGGGGAGGCAGTAACTGCTCAACCCGTCGTGGGGCGGACCTCTCCGATAAAGCTGTCAGGCCGGATTGGATTGTTCATACCGGCACAGCAAGCCTTCAAGGCTAAGATACTTGCTCACCTCGGACAGGGCAGAAGCTCGGTTGGACCACGGATGTCGATGCTCTATTCGTAGAATTCAAAATATAAGGTGGAACTTGTGTGTCAAGCCGGAGACTCCGGATCCGAAGTGATGGTTCAAAGTCGTCCTCGGCGTAGAAGACCAGTTCGGGGGCTACTGACGGTGTCCAGGATTAGGGGGTGCCAACCTAGCCGACCTGCCACCTCGGATGGGCCGATATGCCCCCGTACGTGACCAAGATGGACTCCGGAAGTCGCAAATGGGAGACGTGATCAAGACTGCCTCAACCGAAGACTTGACGAACACTTGAAGATTATTCCAACCGCCTTACTCCAAGGTACCGACCTTGTAACCCTAGATACCCTCCCTGGCATGTATATAAGCCATAGGGTTTAGCCTGTAGGGGACGGTAGCGAAACGTCGAACACCTAGCTATAGTAGTTAGACACATATTACGATCTCGAGGTAGATCAACTCTGTACTCGATACACCTCCATTAATATAAACAGAAGCAGGACGTAGGGTTTTACCTCCATCAAGAGGGCCCGAACCTGGGTAAAACATCATCTCCCTTTGTCTCTGTTACCATCGATCCGAGATCCGCAGCTCGGGACCCCCTACCCCGAGGTCTGCCGGTTTTTACACCGACACTGGGTGTGCTTGAAAATAATGGCGCAGCTTCCTTGAACCCATGAGAAGGCCAAAGAGTAGCTTCTGCACACCAGAGTACCTTGACATAGCCCCTTGCAGGAGGGAGCTGACAAAGTAGACTGGGCGCTGCACCATCTTCTTCTTCACTACTTGCTGATTTGGCTGGCTGGCTTGCACAATCTCTGGCTTGTCGGCACCTGACCTTGCCGGACAAGATTCCGGCTCGTTGGGTCGTGGCTCTGCGGCTGCTACCTCCTCCTCATCGGCCTCTCTTTCAGCCACAAGTGCTGCACTAACCACTTGATTCGTTGCCGCTAAGTATAGCAACAATGTCTCTTGCGGCCTAGGCGCAACTAGGACTGGCGGAGAGGACTGGTACTCCTTCAAATCTTGGAGCGCGGCCTCCACTTCCAGAGTCCAATTCACTGGACCTGCCTTTTTCAATATCATGAAAAATGGCAAGGCGCGCTCTGCCGATTTGGAGATGAACCTGCTGAGGGCGGCAACGCAACCGGCAAGACGCCTGACATCCTTGACGCGTCTCGGTGCTTCCATCTGCTCAATTGCTTTGATCTTGTCGGGGTTGGCTTCAATCCCTCTCTGAGACACAAAGAACCCAAGAAGCTTGCCGAACGGAACACCGAACACACACTTCTCGGGGTTGAGCTTCAAGTTGAGCTTGCACAAGTTCGCAAATGTCTCTTCCAAATCCTGAATCAAGGTTGACTTGTGTCTGGTCTTGACCACAATATCATCCATGTAGGCTTCCACATTTCTATGCAGCTGTGGCTCAAAACCGATCTGAACTGCTCTAGCAAAGGTTGCCCCGGCACTCTTTAATCCGAAAGGCATACGCAAGAAGCAGTATGTGCCACATGGAGTGATGAATGCCGTTTTCTCCTCATCTTCCTTGGCCATAAAGATCTGATGATAACCAGAATAGGCGTCAAGGAAAGAGAGTAAATCACAGCCGGCAGTGGAGTCTACAATCTGGTCGATGCGCGGTAAAGGGAAAGGGTCCTTTGGACAGGCTTTATTTATATTAGTGAAGTCTATACAAAGCCTCCACTTCCCGTTTGCCTTGCGCACTACAATTGGATTGGCTAACCACATAGGGTGTAGCACTCCTCTGACTAGACCTGCTGCTTCCAACTTCTTGATCTCCTCGGCAATGAACTCTTGCCGCTCCAAAGCTTGCTTCCCGACCTTCTGCTTGACGGGTCTCGCATGAGGGCAGACAGCAAGGTGGTGCTGAATTACCTCCCTAGGAACACCGGGGATGTCAGATGCTTACCAAGCAAACACATCGACATTCGCCCGTAGGAAGGCAACGAGCTCGCTTTCCTATTTGTCGCCGAGAGTGGCACTTACAGAAAAAGTGCCACTCGTCCCATCCTCTCTCGCAGAAACTTGCTTGGTCGCCGGCACGGAGGCCTTGGACTTCTTGCTCTTGCCGGTAGAGCTCTCTGGTATGTCCTCGACAGGCGTGCTGCACTCTAAAGTGTGCTTCCCGGAGTCCGTATCAGGGGTCTTGCCGGACTTCTTCTTCTTCTTTCCTCCCTCGGGACCTTTGCCGGCAGGAGCAGGTGCCTTGTCGGCAGATGCTGCCACTGCCTCCCGGTAGAGCTTGTCGGCGTAGATGATTGCGTCCTTGTTGTTCGACTTGATGGTGAGGACCCCCATCGGCCCTGGCATCTTGATGACATTGTAGGCGAAGTGCAACGCGGCCATGAACTTGGCCAGCGCCGGACGGTCTAGAATGCCATTGTAGGGCAGGGACATCTTGACGACGTCGAAGACGATCTTCTCCGTCCTGTAATTGAGGTCACTGCCGAATGTGACCAGCAACGTGATCTGGCCCTTCGGCTTGTTCCTCCCTGGACTGATCCCTTGAAACATGCCGGTCTCCTCAAGATCCTTGTTGGGGATCTACAGCCTCTTGATCACGTCGGGAGAGATCAAGTTCAAGCCGGCCCCACCGTCAACCAACATCTTCGTCACCCTGAGGTTGTGGATTGTTGGAGAAACCAACAACGGCAAACACCCGACCACAGTAGTGCGATCAGGATGATCCTCGGCGTCAAAGACGAGGGGCGTGTGCGACCACTTGAGTGGCTTCTGCGCTCCCATCACGGGCTCCGCGGCATTCACCTCGCGGATCCACTGCTTCAGTTGCCGGTGCAAGGAGTGCAAAGATGCGCCTCCGTCAACACACATGGCGTCCACTACGTTCTGGAACTCCTTGTCGAACTCGTCTTCGTCCTCATCACCATCATCTTGGTCTTGTGCAGTCTTCTCTTTCAGCTGCTTGGCCTTGGCGCGGCGGCCCCCTCGGCCACCATGGTTCTGCTTGCCGGACCCACCAGCACCATCCTGGCCCTTCTCCTTGTCACACTTCTCGTACTCTTGCTTCCGCTTCTCGGCAAGCTGCTCCACTTGCCGGCACTCTTGGAGATCGTGGCCCTTGGTGCGGTGGATCTTGCAGTAGGGCCCACCAGTCTTGCCGCTCTTGTCGCCAGCCGCAGCCTCTCGGCAGTTAGCGCATCTGGCAATCTCCTTGCCGGGGCTTTCTGCCCTGCACTTCTTGGCGGCGTTAGCGTCACCGGGGCTCTCAACTGCCATCACTGTCTTGCCTTTGCGCTTCCGATTGCGCTTCCGGCTCTTCTTCTGTGGGGTTGATGCATCATCTGCGTCGTCGTCTTCAGAATCGACGTCGGCGCCAACATCTTCCCCCGGGAGTCGCCTCCCTTCCTCAGCACGTGCACACTTGTCCGCCAAGGTGTACAACTCGTTGATGGTCCTGACCTTCATGACATTCATCTCAGACCGCATTCTGCGGTTGCGTACATTCGTGTGGAATGCGATGCAAACAGCTGCGGGATGAACATCAGGAATGTTATGGTGCACACGGCCGAACCTCTGTATGTACTTGCGGAGGGTTTCGCCATCTCTCTGGGGGATCACATGCAAATCGCTCTCCTGACCGGGGAGCTTGTGGCCACCCTGGTAGGCACCCACGAATTGATGGCATAGATCCGCCTAAGAAGAAATGGAGCCTTCCGGCAAGTTCATCAACCATGACCCGACGTTGGGCCGAAGCGCCAATGGGAAGTAGTTGGCTAGAAGCTTGTCGTCGCGTCCCCCGGCAGCCTGCACCGCAATGGTGTAGATGCCAACGAACTCTGCTGGACTGAGCGTGCCGTCATACTTGTCGGGCAGCTCAGGTTTGAAAGGGTGGGCGGACGGCCAGCAAACTTGCCACAGCTCATGAGTAAACGCTGGGCAGCCCACCTCGTAAGGTAGGCACCTAGGATACCCTGGTGCTGGCATGTATGCTGTCGGCCCGGCACGGTCATCTGATAGACGGCGTGCTTCCCGGCGCCGCTCAATCCTCGTACGGGCGTCCTCTTCGCGCCGTTCGTGGAGCACTTGGCGCTAGTCTCGGCGGCCCCGCGGATCTGACGACGCCATGGACATGGTGTCCTGGTCATCCGATCGGTGAGCTTGCCGCCGTGGTGGTTGTTGGCGTGGAGGCGACTGCACCATGGGTGCACCGTCTCCGGCGCGGCAGCCAGATGGTCCTGCCGGCACTGTGGGTGGTCGTCTGGAAGGGCCCACATCCTGTGTCATGCCGGGATCGGCAAAACTGATGAGACTCTGGATAGTGTCCCTCCATTCTTCCATTTTGTCTGGGGCTGGCGGGAAGTTCAAAAGCATTTGAACTCGCGCCATAGCCTCTGCCGCCGTGGTTGGCATGGCGGGAGACACGGAACGGGACGGCGTTTGACTCCTTGCAAGGCCAGGACGGAGCTCGTCGCGCCCCTGCTGCCGCGACGCATGTTCACCAACCTGTTGGCGTGGTGATGGTGGAACCTAAGCATCATGAGGACGATGCTCAGGGCCAGCTTGACGCCGTCTAGGACCACCAGCGTCGCGGGGAAGCGTGGCGCGCCCATCTTGCGATGGTCGCTGCACACATCTAGCTGCAGCGTTGTTGGACGTCGCCGCTCCGTCCCTGCACGTCGCGATGACGGGGTCCTGGTTCATACCGGTCCAAATTTTAATACTGGGATGAACAGGCTCACCAGTGGGTTGTTGGAGTTGGCCGTCTGCGCCGTCTCCGGTGTGGTGGCTGGGTTCGCCGGCATGGTGGGGATGCTGGACACCCGCACCACCGGCGCCTCCTGCGCCGGCCGTCCCAACCATAGCGCCACGCCGACTGCGCCGCCCGCACCGTCTACGGACACCTGGGAAAGCCGCTTGGAGTTGGTGGAAGCCGTCGTGGCTCCGGTCTTCTTCTTCGGCGCCATCGATGAAGGTGATGGAGCCGGTACTCAAACTACGAACACTGATTCGTAATATGAGACCCCCTGCCTAGCGCACCAAAGATGTCGTGGGAAAATGATGATCTATGGGATCGAGAGGATCCCTTTGCGATTCGGAAGTGGGATCACAATACTACAAAGAGCAGGGCTAGTAGATATGAGCAGAAGCAATGATTTATCCAGGTTCGGACCGCCGTGAGCGTAAAACCCTACTCCTGTTCTGGTGGTTTGATTTTATGAGAGCTCAAAGGTTACAAAGAGCGCAGCTTGCCGGCAAGGTGCGCGGGAAGTGCAGCTACAGCGTGTAGTTGAGCTAAGAGTCGACCGTTCTAAGTGTAGCCGTGGGCCTCCTTTTATAGGCCAAGGCGTTACCACAGAGGCTAACATGGTCATTGCAGGGTATGAATAGTAACTTGCACCGTCACCACGTCTATCTCCAGATGGGGTAAGACAAGTGCATTAAATGCACTGTTAGGTGCTACGTCGGGGAGGCGAGGCTTTGGGAAAAAGATCTGTACCATCGGTCCTGGCGCCCTCCTGTAATCTTGCGCGTCCGAGGGACGGGTGTCATTAAAGTTAATCCTGGCGTGGCATGCTGACACGTGCCTTGGCCAGTTGCGTTGACCGCCTGCCTGCTCGACACCTATCATGTGTGCTTATCTAGCCGATGATGAGGTGGAGCGGTAACGGGACAGAACGAGCTTGCCGGCGCGGAGCTTGCCAGGCCGTTGCTTGCCGGCAACCAGAGTCTTGGCCTTCACCTTGCTGGTACGAAGCTTGCCGGCAAGAGCAATCTTGATCTTCAGTACGAGAATAGTACTTCTCGATGACCTGCCTTGAAGTCTTCTTCATGGTCTTGTTATTCTAAGTCTTGAGTCATGGTTATCCTCCGTCAAGCCCTTGCCGTCAGGAAGGCTACAACTGCCTGTGCACAAGTCAGGGTACGAGGGCACCCATGCTTTAGTACACCGACAATACACATGGGTATATTTCTTCAAGAGGAAGAGTGAGACTCAACAAACTATCATAAACTTTGCAAATGAAGCTCAATGTCAACATGATGCAAAGATATTGATGATTAGAAGCGACAACGGCACCAAGTTCAAGAACTACACCTTGGATGAGTTTCTTAGTGATGAGGGGATCAAGCACCAATATTCCGCACCTTATACCCCTTAACAAAATGGTGTAGCGGAGAGGAAGAACCGGACGTTGATGGACGCGGCAAGGACCATGATGGCGGAATTCAAATCTCCGTACAACTTTTGGGCCGAATCCATGAACACCGCATGTCATACATCCAATCGGCTCTACCTCCGCAAAGGCTTGAACAAATTTCATCGATATAATAAAGGAACCTATTTATAAAAGCAAATTCCTGAACTTTGTCCCTAGGAGTGTGATTATTAAAAATTTGTATGCTAAACCTCCTAGGAAGCGTGGATGTATAATTGAGGAGTTGGATGTGAAGGATGATAATACTTGAAACAATGCATTATGCCTATCTAGGGGCATAAAAGAATATCGCTTGTTGGGAGGCAACCCAATATTTATCTTTATTGTAATTTTTATTTTTCTTGAGTCACACAATTTTTGCTACTATAATGATTGTGTTTTTATCTTTTAATTAGTGTTTGTGCCAAGTAATGCCTTTGGGATGATTTGAATGATAGTACAATTGATGCTGTTTGAAAACAGAAAGTTTTGTGCCCACTAGTTGATTTTTAATTTATTACTGGAACGTCAGAAAAATCTGAAATTTGTACAAAGTATTGAAATACAAATTGTTTACGTTGTCCTAAATTTTCAGAATTTTTAGAGATACATAAGTATGGATAAATATTCTATCATTGTGTACTGTTCTGTTTTAGACAAATTCTGTTTTTTATTGCATAGTTTACTTGTTTTAATGATGCTATGGATTATATCGGGGGGTATAAGTCATGGAGAAGTTAGAATACAGTAGGTATTATGCAAGAATAAATTATGAATGGGTTTATAACAGTGCCTAAAGTTTATGATTAGTTTATTATACTAACGGATCTCACGAGGTTTCTGTTGAGTTTTGTGTGCTGAAGATTTCAAGTTTTGGGTGAGATCAGGATGGATGCATGAAGGAATAAGTGATAGAGATGAGGGTCCCGATCTTTCGATGAGATGATAACTATCAATTTGGTGGAGAATGACTTTGATGATCCGACTACAAACGTGCACGATGTTGCGCCTTAGGAATCGCTAAACCAATCTCCTTGGGTTACTGGCGATGCCGGAAGCACGATCAGCCTGACCACGAAGGTCTATTCCTGCATGCAATCGAAGAACAAACAAGAATATGATAAAGCAATCTGAATATTGCGAATATATATGAAGTATTGATAAAGTGGGGTTTCAAAAGCGGTCTTGGCCTGGTCGTTGGACACAAACGAAGTACACGAAGTTGCAGCAATGGCTAACTTTTAACTAATTAAAACCCCAGTCTAAACGATGCCTTAAGGGCTGTATTTATAGGGGGAAAGGGAGGGGATTTTGTCCACCCTTGGCAAGGTGGGACTAAAACACCTCCTGAGTTGTTTCCCCTATTATACGGACTCTTAAAATAGCTTATGAAGTAGTATATCGAAATTACATGGGCCTGGCCCAAAAATAAGGTGGCGCAGCACCAATAATAAGCTATGGACGAAATTCATGAAAGACCATCTTGTATATTTCGTCCATCTTCTTGTATGTCATCATGGTGGCTTCAAAGTGCAGAAATCTCCACCGGGAACTCCATTCTTGTTCCCTTCGCGCCCGCCTTTGTCACAATGCTTGATCATGCTCGAGTGTTCATTCTTCTTGTCCATGCTAGGCGCTTCAACTGTTAGGCAGCATCATATTCTTATGAACATTAGAAACATTACCAAGAAACAAAAGTACCTGATAATTTAACTGGCATGCGTGAGCTCTAGTAGTTGGTGCAATAGGTATAGCAGCAGGGGATGTGGGTGTAACTATGGTAGCCATGTCCTCATCAATAAGGAGCGGCAAGACCCTAAGCTTGGGGATGCCCAAGGCACCCCATGGTAATATTCAAGGAAGACCCAAGCGTCTAAGCTTGGGGATGCCTCGGGTGGCATCCCCTCTTTCGTCTGCAATCTATCGGTAACTTACTTGGAGCTACATTTTTATTCATCACATGATATGAGTTTTACTTGGAGTGTCTTGTGCCATAGTTTTTCTTTGTTTGCTTTTTAGTTTGCCACAATCATTGTTTACTGGACACACCTTTTGAGAGGGACACACATTTATCGTGATTTGTTAGAATACTCTATGTGCTTCACTTATATCTTTTGAGCTAGACAGTTGCTCTAGTGCTATACTTTTAGAGCACGGCGGTGGTTATATTTTATAGAAATGATTGCACTCTCATGCTTCACTTAAATATTTTTCAGAGTCTAATAAATAGTAATGGCCATATGCACGTGTTATAAGACTAGTCCAAAAAGAATAGGTATTCAAGGGGGATATAATAAAAACTTTCATGTAGATCACTAAATATGAAATGTATGGTTTAATAATATTGATGTCGTAATATGAAAGGATATTGGTTCATGATCATTGGTTAGTAGAAATATCGGTATTAAAACTTGTTATTAACTTCTCATCTAAGTGTTGATCATGGCATGGTGGGGAGGTTTGAGCATTTTTTTTGTCTGAAATGAAATCCTTGAGTGCTGTTATAATCAGATGCGCGCGATGGTTAACTCCTACCAACCAATTTCCTAGGGGCATGCGATTAGTACTTTGCTTCTAGGGCTAATAGGCTTTCACAATAAGTATATGAGTTATTTATGACTAATGTGAGTCCATGGATTATACGCACTCCTAACTTTCCGCAATTTGCTAGCCTCTTCGGTACCGTGCATTGCCCTTTCTCACCTCGAGAGTTGGTGCAAACTTCGCCGGTGCATCCAAATCCCGTGATATGATACGCTCTATCACACATAAGCCTCCTTATATCTTCCTCAAAATAGCCACTATACCTACCTATTATGGCATTTCCATAACCATTCGGAGATATATTGCCATGCAACTTCCACCGTTCCGTCTCATGACTTGTGTGTTCATCATTATATTGCTTTGCATGATCATATAGAGCTGACATGATATTTGTGGCACAGCCACCGTTCATCATTATTATACATGTTATGCTAGATCATTGCACATCTTGGTACACTGCTAGAGGCATTCATATAGAGTCATATTGTTTCAGTTATCAAGTTGTAATATCGAGTTGTAAGTAAATAAAAGTGTGATGATCATCATTATTAGAGCATTGTCCCAGTGAGGAATGGATGATGGAGATTATGATTCCCCCACAAGTCGGGATGACAATCCGGACGAAAAATAAAAAATAAAATAAAAAGAAGAGGCCAAAAAGAGCCCAACAACAAAAAAAATGAGAGAAATGAGAGAAGGGGCAATGTTACTATCCTTTTTCCACCCTTGTGCTTTAGAGTAGCACCATGTTCTTCATATAGAGAGTCTCCTATGTTGTCACTTCCATATACTAGTGGGAATTTTTCGTTATTGAACTTGGCTTGTATATTCCAATGATGGGCTTCCTCAAATGCCCGAGGTCTTCATGAGCAAGCAAGTTGGATGCACACCCACTTAGTTTCCATTGAGCTTTCATACAGTTATAGCTCTTAGTGCATCCGTTGCATGGCAATCCCTACTCCTCGCATTGATATCGATTGATGGGCATCTCCATAGCCCATTGATCCGCCGAGTTGATGCGAGACTTTCTTCCTTTTTGACTTCCATTATTGATCTCTACCATCGCATTCTATTCCACCTATATTGCTATATCCATGGCTCACACTCATGTATTGCGTGAGGTTGCAAAATACTAAAGCACGTTAGAAGTACGATCCAATTGCCTGGTTTAACACTAGGGTGCTCATGATTTACATTTATGCGGTGAAGGCAGAGTCATGCCATGCTAACATGATAAAATGAGTTGGGATAACATTCGTTAAGGATCGTATATTTTGAAAGTTTAATGATTATGTTTCTTATATTCATGGATATTATTATGTTGATATTATTACTTCATCGCTTCTCATCATTTATACTGTAAAGAGATTACATGATAAACATGTTAATTAGGTAGCATTCAACATCAAAAATTATGTTTTTATCATTTACCTACTCGAAGACGAGCAGGAATTAAGCTTGGGGATGTTGATACGTCTCTGACATATCTATACATTTTTATTGTTTCATGCTATTATATTATCAATCTTGGATACTTTATATGCCTTAATATGCAATTTTATATCATTTTTGTGAACTAACCCATTAACCCAGTGCCTAGTGCCAGTTGCTGTTTTGTGCTTGTTTTTGGTCTTCTAGAAAATCAGTACCAAACGGAGTCCAGACGCTACGAAACTTTTTGACGATTTTTTTGGACATAAGAGACCCTAGAGGCTTTGGGAGGAGACCAAATGGCAAACGAGGAGATGGTAAGGCAACAGGGCGCGCCCTGGGGGGGTAGGCGCGCCCTGATGCCTTGTGGGCCCCACGTGACTTCGTCTAACCTAATTCCACTTCTATAAATTCTCAAATATTGGGAAACCAATAGAGAGCCACCCAAAATAACTTTTCTGCTGCCGCAAGCTTCTGTTCTATCACGATCCCATCTGGAGGCCTTTTCCGGTACTCTTCCGAAGGGGGAATCGATCATGGAGGGCTTCTACATCAACCTTGCTGCCCTACTGATGATCTGTGAGTAGTTCACCACAGACCTACGGGTCCATAGCTAGTAGCTAGATGGCTTCTTCTCTCTCTTTGATCTTCAATACAATGTTCTCCTCGATCTTCTTGGAGTTCTATCCGATGTAATCTTCTTTTGTGGTGTGTTTGTTGGGATCCGATGAATTGTGGGTTTAAAATCAGATTATTCATTGAAAGTAATCAAGTCTTTTTTGAACTTTATTATGCATGATTATGATAGCTTTGTATTTCTCTCGGATCTATCCGTTTGGTTTGGCCAACTAGACTGATTTTATCTTCAGTGGGAGAGGTGCTTTGTAATGCGTTCAATCTTGCGGTGTCCTCACCCAGTGACAGAAGGGGTAGCGAGGCACGTATTGTATTGTTGCTACTAAGAATAAAACGATGGGGTTTATTCATATTGATTGAGTTTACTTTGTCTACATCATGTCATCTTGCTTAAGGCGTTACTCTGTTTGTTATGAACTTAATACCATAGATGCATGTTGGATAGCGGTCGATTGGTGGAGTAATAGTGGTAGATGCAGGCAGGAGTCGGTCTACTTGTCACGGACGTGATGCCTATATGTGTGATGATTGCCATGAATACGTCATAACTATGCGCTTTTCCATCAATTGCCCAACAGTAATTTGTTTACCCACCATATGCTATTGTTTCGAGAGAGAAGCCTCTAGTGAAAACTATGGCCCCCGGGTCTACTTTAGTCATATTATAAAAACCAAAAAATACCTTGCTGCAATTTATTTACTTTTATTTTGTTTTGCAATTTACTTATGTACCTGTACAAGATTTGATCCTTGCAAGTAACGAGTTCAAGGGGATTGACAACCCTCTTGCCCGTGTTGGGTGCAAGTATTAGCTTTTGTGTGTGCAAGTGCTGTTCACTAGGATTTGCGTGGTTCTCCTTTTGGTTCGATAAACCTTGGTTCACACTGAGGGAAATACTTATCTCTACTGTACTGCTTCACCCTTTGATGCGGAGCATCCCTCGGTCATCCCCATGGACCTACCTACGTCTCCTCAAGTGCCAAGTGGACCTATGACACGAGCACGTGCAAGAGCTCTCAAAACCGAGGTGACATCTCTCCTAAGTGAACTTCCATTTGACTCGAGTGAGGCATGGCTACTACCTCAAGCCGAAGTGCGATGTGTGATCAGGTATGAAGAGGACCGCCTCGGGAATGCTCGGAACGAAGACCAAGTCGGCAAGTACACGGACGGACGTGCGCAAGGAGGAAGACCGCTAGAAAGCTACAGCGGCCGGACATCCGGCCCCTGGCCCGGACATCCGGCCCCTGAAGGAAATGCACAGGAGCAGCAGCCCAGCCGTGAAGATGCTACAGGGTCCGGACATCCGGCCGGCCAGGCCGGACATCCGGCCCCTGCCCGGAAATCCGGCGCCCCATCATAGTAGCTGAGCCCCTTTCAGCCGGACATCTGGCGCCAGGGCCGGACATACGGCACCCCCGCGAACCGCCGGACATCCGGCCCGACGCCCGGACATCCGGCCCCCTGACAGCAGCTCTAGGCCATTCGGCCGTGTAATCTCGTCCACTCATCCCCACTTCGTCCTAGACTATAAATAGACCTCCTCCTCATCCTTTCTAGGGTTAGCAAAGTATTTTGAGACATCTAGTTGAGCTTTGCTCCTTGTATCTCCTCTTGGGGAATCAAGACCTCTCTAGGGAGAAGGATCCCCATCATAGGATCATCAAGACCTCCTAAGGGAGAAGGATCTCATCTAGATCATCAAGACCTCACCTCCTCCGGAGTGGGAAGAACTTCACCTTGTGCTTGTTTCCTTGGATTGTCCTTGTATACTTGTGGATCTCATGTATGCTATCCTAGTGGATGTGTGATTTGGGTTTGTTTGAGTGATTTCCCTTGGTTGACTTTGTTGTTCCTCTCTCTTCCCCCTCCTAAAGTGTGAAAAGATCGTCAATTAGGGTTCCACCCTACATCATCTTGAATCAGAGCCACGTTGATTCACACTTTGGAGTCTTTCCCCTCCACTTTCTAGCCCCGATTTTGTTGTTTTTGCCCAATTTCGAAAATTCCCCACAAAAATAGCCATACCAAATTTTTTGTGATTTGTTGGTTTGATGATGTTTTGTTGATTTTGATCCATGGATTTGCTTGTTTTCGAGTGGATCTAGATTTCCCCCATCTTCTCCATCGATTCCATCCACAAAATCGTCCGAATTTTGCCCCAAAATTTTCTTTTCCCCACCTGTTCTTCGAGTTCATCCACGGATCCAGCAGCCCGGACATCCGGCCCGTGTGCCCGGACATCCTGCCAGAAGTCCCTGACATCCGGCCCCTGGGAAACCAGCACGCCAACACTTCACACTTTCGTCAATTTTCGCCTTTTTCCCACCGTTTCTTCCGCAATCCCTTGAGCTACTCCACCACCGATTTCCGCCAACCACCACTTCATGCCATTTGAGATTTTGAGTCGTGGATTTCCCGTTTCCTAACGTGTTTCGGCTACTTAGGAACGGTTCGACATCGACATCACCACCGCTCATCATCGCCACGGAACTCGTCATCGACAACACCAACTCCACCATCGTGACACACTCACCGTAAGCAAGGACGGTAACATCGACGACATCTTGTTCATATCCTTGCCATTGCATTGTGAAACCCCAAGACCATCCTTTGCGTAGCTTTCCTACAAGTGTAGCCATTTGAGTATTGCCGGGCAACGCTACTTGTGCACTTTAGTGATACCGATCCGCATAGCTATCATAGCGTGCATACATACTCATATCACCTCTTGTGCCAAAATTTTGTTCCCGCATATACATCATTGCTATATTCGTACGAGCATTTCGCATAAGTGGCCAAAGGAAAACATCAAAAGAAAGAGAAGCTTTTAAGCAAAAGAAAAAGAGCAACAAGCTTGTAAGCAATAGCCATAGCATCGCCACATTACATAGCATATTTGATCATCTTGGATCATTGTGTCAAGTTCACCGGGAATCATACATACATAGCATAAGTGAGATAGAAAGCCATACGTTTTGTCTCTTATAGGTTGTGCACAAGTTCGTATCCGCCTATTGAGCAATCGTGCTAGCGTCTCTCTAGTGTTGTGCAACAAGAGCATTTTCCGTGGATTCCACATTTTGAGCTCATTCCTTGGTTGCACGACCTCAGTTATCTATCCGTGCGTGTGTTTCCGTGTCCTACTTATTGCTATTGGTCTACTCGTTACACTTGCAAATTTGTGAATCTTTTTCAACATTATTGATTTCTTGCTTGCAAATTGCAATTATTTTGTGCCACCATCCTAACCAAGCTACTCCATAAGCCTTTTGTGTAGGTGTGAGAAACGAAACCGGTACCAATTCTACTATCATAGCAATACATTGAGTGATACTCGATACATCTTCAATCTTCAAAAAAGGTAACTTGGTTTTGTTCTTTCACTTCCTACTCACCTCTACTTGATCATGATGGATAGGCCGGGTACATCTTCAAATCCTCTCTTCGACGAGCAAGAAGCACCGAACGACTACGTCTCCAAGAGCCATCTCTTTGGGGTACAACGAGCCTTGCATCAAGAAAATGAAGCTTTGGGTGATCGCATCGAGCAACTCGCCACCGACTTGTGTCACTCCGAAACACGAACAAGAGACTACCTCGACACCAAGCTTACTACACAAATGGAAGAATTTCGTGCCATGATGATTGACCGCGCTCCTACAACTTCGTCCTCAACAAGAAGAACACGGTCAAGACACCATTCTTTGGATTCATCATCTGATGCAAGTCTTCCTCGAGCTCATCTACATCCTCGGCAAGAACATCAAGCTCGCCAAAATACATTACATGGCAATGGTTTGCAACAACGACTTCGAGAGCGCGAACGTCTACGCCATCAAGTTCAAGGCGCCACACACCAAGATTAAGTTCCACGATGTCAACAACAAGACACCCAAGACGGCGACCCACTTCGGCAAGAGCAACAACGTCGCGAACAACAAGCCCTCGAAGCACAACGTGCCCTTCGCGAAGCCACTCGTGCTCTAGATGAACACAACCGTTGCGTGCGTGAAGAAGAAGAGGCACGTCTCCAAGAAGAAGCATCACACCAAGAAGAGAATCAAGAAAGGAGGAACTGGGCAAGAATACCTCGTCCCCACCGTCAAGCCAATCGCGTGAACCAAGAAGAAAACGAGGATGACGACCCACCTCCAAGATAAGAACGACGACAACATCGGCATAATGATGAACAACGCTACGGCAAGCTCAAGTTCAACATGCCCAAGTTTTCCGGAAGCAACGACCCCGAAGACTACCTCTCATGGGCCTTAAAGGTTGACAAGATATTCCGTCTACATAACTATGACGAAGAAGAGAAGGTAGCCATGGCATCGCTTGAGTTCCAAGATTATGTTCTCATTTGGTGGGAACAAGTGGTCGAGAGACGCCAAGAGAAAGGCGAACCACCTATCACAACGTGGACTCAAATGAAGGATGTCATGAGAGCTCGCTTTGTGCCTACACACTATAGCCGCGACCTCTTCAAGAAACTTCAACTCCTCAAGCAAGGCACCAAGTCGGTTGAAGAATACTACAAAGAAATGGAGATTGCAATGATACGAGCCAACATCAAAGAAGATGATGAACAAACGATGGCGCGTTTCTTGAATGGTCTCAACCATCCAATCAAGAAAATTGCGGACTTTCAACCTTACTCCAACCTCCTCGAGCTAGTGCACCAAGCCACCAAAGCGGAGCGTCATGTGCAAGATGACTACAAGTACTCCAAGTACTCTTCCAAGACCTACGGTTCGTACACTCAAGCATCTATGACTACGATACCTCCTACAACGACTCGTGCTACACCAAGTACCGGTGACAAGTCAAGCCACAAGAACCCTTCGACATCTTCAAGTCGTCCTCCTACTACTACAAGCAACTCCAAGCCAAGAGCTTCGTCATCAACAACTCCTACGGATGCCAACAACAAGACAAGCGACATCAAGTGCTTTACTTGCAAGGGCCGAGGCCACAAGTCTTTCAAGTGCCCCACACGACGCACTATGATCCTCAACGCCGACGGCACCTATGACTCTATGAGTGAAGATGAAATGGAAGCACTTGAGCACTTGGCAATGCATCGACAAATGAATGAAGAAGAAGATGATCAAGTGTTTTGTGACAACGATTCGAGCCCCGCTCTTGTTGTCGCCAAGGTCTTGACACTTCAACAACATCAAGATGAAGACCAACGTTGCCACATCTTCCATACCAAAGCGGGTATCCAAGGATGTTCCGTCAAGGTCATCATCGAAGGCGGAAGTTGCCACAACTTGGCAAGTGAAGAATTATGCTCCAAGCTACACTTGGTCAAGAAGAAGCACCCTCGCCCCTACAAGGTACAATGGCTTAGCGACTCCGGCACCATCCAAGTGGAGCACACTGTCCAAGTCTCCTTCAAGATCGGCGCCTACGAAGATACATTGGAGTGTGATGTGGTTCCTATGTCCGTGTGCCATCTCCTCCTTGGAACACCTTGGCAATTCGACCGCGGCGTCATCCACAACGAAGGGACGAATCACTATAGCTTCAAGATGAAGGGCAAGGAATTTGTCCTTCGACCTATGACACCAAGTCAAGTCATCACGGACTAGCAAGCATCTACCCATCGTGGAGAGACAAGTGAGCGAGTGAACCACCAAAAGAGAGTGAGCGCCACAAGCCAAAAATGAGCGACTCCACGATGAGCGACAAGAGAGACCTAGTCCTTTTAGCCACCAAAAGAGATTTGAGGGATGTGAGTGAGAGCCCACCAAGTGTTCTTCACTTTGTGCTTGTGTGCAAAGATGAAGTGGTGTGGACTAATACTTCACAACATCTTCCTTTGATATTATCTCATTTATTGCAGGAATTCGCGGACGTGTTTCCCGATGAGCTACCTCCCGGACTTCCTCCACTTCGCGGAATCGAACACCGCATCGACCTCATCCCCGGCGCACCTCTACCGAACAAGGTACCTTACCACATCAACCCCGAAGAGATCAAAGAGATCCAAAGGCAAGTGCAACATCTCATGGAGAATGGGTATGTACGCGAAAGCTTGAGCCCTTGTGCCGTTCCGGTCATTCTCGTGCCTAAGAAAGATGGTACCTATCGCATGTGTTCCGATTGCCGTCCCATTAATGCTATCACCGTTAGATATAGACATCCCATTCCACGCCTTGATGACATGCTTGATGAACTTAGTGGAGCCACAATTTTCTCCAAAATTGATCTCAAAAGTGGCTACTATCAAATACGCATGCAATAAGGTGATGAATGGAAAACCGCTTTCAAAACCAAATTTGGCTTGTATGAATGGTTAGTCATGCCTATGGGTTTGTCGCAAGCTCCTAGCACTTTTATGCGTGTGATGCATTATGTTCTTCGCAAATATATTGGCATTTGTGTTGTGGTTTACTTTGATGACATCCTTGTGTTTAGTGAAACCCTTGAAGATCATGTCAAACACCTTAGAGACGTATTGCAAGTTCTTAGAGACGAGCGACTTTATGCTAACATGGAAAAATGCACTTTCGGTGTTGATAAGCTTGTTTTCTTGGGCTTTGTTGTCTGCTCTAAGGGTGTTCAAGTGGATGAAACTAAAATTGATGCTATTAAGAATTGGCCACAACCAACCAATTTGCTTCAAGTGCGTAGTTTCCTTGGTTAGCCGGCTTTTATCGTCGCTTTGAAGGATTTTAGCACCATTGCATCACCATTGCACGCATTGAGTAAGAAGAGTGCACCATTTGTTTGGGGTCCGTCTCAAGATGCCGCATTTCATGAGCTTAAAAACTTGCTTACACATGCTCCATTACTTGCATTACCCAACTTTGACAAAACTTTTGAAGTGCATTGTGACGCTAGTGGTAATGGTGTTGGTGGTGTGTTGATGCAAGAGAGGTGACCTATTGCATATTTTAGTGAGAAGCTCTCCGGCGCGCAACTTAACTACCCCATCTATGACAAAGAGCTATATGCTTTAGTGAGAGTCTTGCATGTGTGGGAACATTACCTTCGCCCTCGTGAATTTTTATCCATACGGATCATGAAACGCTTAAGTACCTTAAGGGTCAAACCAAATTGAATAAGCGTCATGCTAAATGGAGTGAGTTCATTGAGTTATTTCCTTATGTTATCAAGTATATCAAAGGTAAGGAAAATGTTGTGGCGGACGCTCTCTCACGTAAATGCATGCTAGTTACTAAACTTGAATTGAATGTTATAGGGTTTGAGCACATTAAAGACTTCTATGCGCATGATGCGTCATTTTTGATTCCTTATGCCAAATGTTTACCACATAAAACTTGGGAGCAAGATTACTTGAAGGATGGTTACCTTATGAAAGCTAACAAACTTTGTATTCCCGAGTCTTCTCTTCGTTTGTTACTTTTGCAAGAAGCTCATGGTGGAGGACTCATGGGACATTTTGGACGCGACAAGACCTTCGCTACGCTCTCCAAGAACTACTTTTGCCAAAGATGTTTTGAGACGTTTCTCGCTACACCAACCGGTGCTCTACATGCCGCAAAGCTAAGTCCAAAGCTCAATCTCATGGTCTATATATGCCACTTCCTATTCCATATCACGCATGGGAAGATATTAGTATGGATTTCGTCCTTGGTTTGCCTCGAACTCAAAACGGCAAAGATTCCGTATTTGTTGTTGTGGACCGTTTCTCTAAGATGGCACATTTCATTCCTTGCAACAAGATAGACGATGCTTCACATGTTGCAAATCTCTTTTGTAGGGAAATCTTGCGAGTGCATGGAGTGCCAAAGACGATCGTGTCGGACCGAGACATCAAGTTTCTTAGCTACTTTTGGAAGACACTATGCGCCAAGCTCGGAATCAAGCTCCTATTCTCATCGGCATATCACCCTCAAACCGACGGCCAAACAGAGGTCACGAACCGGACTCTATCCACACTACTCCGCGTGTTGATCAAGAAGAACATAAGGGAGTGGGAGGAATGTTTACCCATCGCCGAGTACGCCTACAATCGAGCACGCCACTCTACTACCGGCAAGTCCCCCTTCGAGGTCGTCTATGGCTTCAATCCGTTGTCTCCATTGGACATTCTACCGCTACCTCTACAAGAGCGCATCGACATGGACGCGAGTGCACACGCGAGCTACCTCAAGAAGATGCACGAAGATACAAGGCACGCAATCGAGCGCCAAGTACAATGACTCACGACCAAGGTCAACATCAACAAGCAGCCCATGGTGTTCAACCCCGGCGATCTTGTGTGGCTACACCTTCGAAAAACCCGCTTCCCCAACGAGTGCAAGTCCAAGTTACTACCTCGAGCCGACGGACCTTTCAAGGTGCTCGCCCGCTTCAAAAACAATGCCTACAAGATCGACATCCCTCGTGACAAGTACAATGTGAGCGACACATTCAACGTCAAGGACCTATCTCCCTTCCATGGTGATGTGGATTCCGATCCGAGGACGGATCTTTTTCAAGGGGGGGGGGAGATGATGCGGAGCATCCCACGGTCATCCCCATGGACCTACCTACGTCTCCTCAACTGCCAAGTGGACCTATGACACGAGCACATGCAAGAGCTCTCGAAACCGAGGTTACATCTCTCCTAAGTGAACTTCCATTTGACTCGAGTGAGGCATGGCTACTACCTCAAGCCAAAGTGCTATGTGTGATCAGGTATGAAGAGGACCGCCTCGGGAATGCTCGGAACGAAGACCAAGTCAGCAAGTACACGGACGGACGTGCGCGAGGAGGAAGACCGCTGGAAAGCTACAGCGGCCGAACATCCGGCCCCTGGCCCGGACATCCGGCCCCTGAAGGAAATGCACAGCAGCCGCAGCCCAACCGTGAAGATGCTACAGGGCCCGGACATCCGGCCGGCCAGGCCGGACATCCGGCCCCTGCCCTGAAATCCGGCGCCCCATCACAGTAGCTGAGCCCCTTTCAGCCGGATATCCGGCGCCAGGGCCGGACATCCGGCACCCCCGCGAACCGCCGGACATCCGGCCCGACGCCCGGACATCCGGCCCCCTGTCAGTAGCTTTAGGCCATTCGGCCGTGTAATCTCGTCCACTCATCCCCACTTCGTCCTAGACTATAAATAGACCTCCTCCTTGTATCTCCTCTAGGGTTAGCAAAGTATTTTGAGACATCTAGTTGAGCTTTGCTCCTTGTATCTCCTCTTGGGGAATCAAGACCTCTCTAGGGAGAAGGATCCCCATCATAGGATCATCAAGACCTCCTAAGGGAGAAGGATCTCATCAAGATCATCAAGACCTCACCTCCTCCGGAGTGGGAAGAACTTCACCTTGTGCTTGTTTCCTTGGATTGTCCTTGTATACTTGTGGATCTCATGTATGCTATCCTAGTGGATGTGTGATTTGGGTTTGTTTGAGTGATTTCCCTTGGTTGACTTTGTTGTTCCTCTCTCTTCCCCCTCCTAAAGTGTGAAAAGATCGTCAATTAGGGTTCCAGCCTACATCACCCTTCCTCTTTTGGGAAAATCCCAACACAACTCACAAGTAGCAAAGGACACCCAATGAAATCATCGATGATGGTGATGATGGTGCGGACACTTCTCCCGTCCGTCTTAAGCGAAGGTGTTAAAAGCGCAAGACCAAGGCGGTACTTGTGGTCGAGTCGCCCAGCAAGAAGCCCGAGGCCAACTCCAAGCGTGGGGATCGAGCCGCAGGCGGCGGTTGAAAGAGCCCATACTACAAGATCCACCGTTCGTCCGACCATGATATTCAAGACTGCCGCCTGGTTGAATACTTGGCCGAGAAGCAGAAGAAGGAGTATGAGCAGCGTGACAAGGAGAGGAAGGCCAAGGGAACGACTGGTGACTTCAAGAAGAAGAACAACAAGCCAGATGAGCGGTCAACCAGAGGCTGCGACAAGCGGAGTGGGGATGAAATGGAGGATGATGAGAAGAGGATGTCGTTGAGTTTCAAAAGGCTGAGGCCGTGGCATGCGTCCACGGTTGAGCATTTTCTCACCTCTCTCATCAGAGGTTTAAGAAACTCTCTCGTGAAGTGAACGCCGTTCAGCCTACTGTTAAAGCTTAACGCCCACTCAAGTGGTCCCAAACGCCCATCACTTTCGATGCTAGTGATCACCCAGACCGTACATCAGGCGTTGGAGTGCTTCCAATGCTGGTAGCCCCAACGATGCGAAATCTGAAGGTCACTAAAATGCTAGTAGATGGCAGATCTAGCCTCAACCTCATCTCCACCGACATCCTCAAGAAACTCCAACTCTTCGAGGCGGACCTTCAGGAAACAGGGACGTTTCAGGGAGTCAATCCTGGGAAGACCAAGCCGAAGGGGCAAATCACATCACCCGTGATGTTTGGTACTCCCATCAACTTCAGGACTGAGAAGATTGTCTTCGATGTTGTGGACATCCCCCTATCCTACAATGGCATCTTGGGGCGCCTGGCACTCGTGAAATTCATGGCGGCGTCTCATTATGCCTACAGTACGCTGAAAATGCCGTGCCCCGAAGGGATAATCACTATCAGGACTGACAGGAAGGATGCCATGACGTGTTTGGAAAAGATGTACAAGGATTTGGTCGCTGCAACCACTTGTAGTCTTGAAACACTCATCGTATCCGAAGCTTTTGGGAATGGCAGCAACCAAAGCATTCCCGGGGGAGGAGACAAGGCTTCCGGAAACCATGCTGGTTGTTGCGCTCCCGAAGGAGATCAGGCTCTCGGCAAGCGTGTAGATCTGTTTGTTTCCAGGAAAGACAACTGTCCGTCGGCGCAAAAGTGAGTGAAGCTGGCAACTGGTGCTCTCACCAAGAAGGTCATGGCCAGGGCAGATGGGTCCGGTGCCTTCACTATAGGCACCACCCTCTTTGACAAATAGGAAAGCGTGCTCGTTGCCTTCCTGCGAGAAAATGTCGACGTGTTTGCTTGGCAACCGTCGGATATTCTCAGTGTTCTCAGGGAGGTAATCGAGCACCACCTAGCTGTGTCCCCTGATGCCAGACCTGTCAAACAAAAAGTGAGGAAGCAAGCACCAGATCGCCAGTAATTTCTTGTCGACGAGGTTGAGAAGCTGAAGAAGGCCGGATTCATCAGAGAGGTATTGCACCGCACGTGGATAGCCAAACCCGTGGTCGTTCCAAAGACTAACGGAAAATTGAGGCAATGTGTCGGTGTATTGAATATGGGTGTTCATACCCCTGACTATACATAGACAGTAGTAGCCTCCTCACCGGGAAATGCTTGGCGGAGGATGAGCTTATTCCAAGTACTCAAGACTTGGTAGACAAAATCGTGGAGAAGACCTCCAGGAAGGCGATCGAGAAGTACTAAAGATGTACCGAAGATCAAGGCTCAAGTTGCCGGCAAGCTCCACATCGGCAAGATCCAGGCCGACAAGCACAAGTCCAGCAAGCTCCCTCCACTGCTCCACCTCAGCGACCTGTCAGGGTCTTGCCGATAGATGGCGGACGCGCAGGCAGTTAGGTGAAGCTTGTCGGGGCACGTGGTAGTTCGCCGCTTGAGGATCAACTTTATTGACACCCGTCCAAGTGGCGTGTCATGATAATAAGAGGTAGCTGGGCCGATTGTACAGGTGGAGCAGCGCTCCCTTGCCGGCATTCACTCCAGCGTGACATCTAATGGCGTATTTAATGCTTTTGTCCTATACCGTCAGGGTTAGGTATGATAGCACTGTAGCCACTATTTACCCTCAGTAATTACCGTTTTGCCACTATGGTAGCCCCTTTCATCTATAAAAGGAGGCCCATGGCTACCCTTACAAGGGTCGAACCCCTGCACAATTGCACTTAGTAGCTACACCTCCCGAGCACTCTGCCGGTAAGGTAGCGCTCATGTAATTGTGGGGTTTCCAAAAAAACATCAATCCACCAAAGCAGTAGGGTTTTACGCTTCAAAGTGACCCGAACCTGGGTAAACTTATTGTGTGTTGCGGTTGTTGCTGCTCTTCGTGTGCTGTGGGCCTTCAGCCGAACGTAGAAGGGGCGATGGCCCCATAGATTTTCATACGCCGACATCTTTGGCGCCCCAGGTAGGGGCTCTGCGCACGTGAACCTGCATTAGCCACGTCACCAGCTTCATCATCTTCTTCTTCATCGCCGTTGATCATGGCGCCCAAGAAGGCCAAGGGCGCTGCTGCTCTGTCTACCTCCAAAGTGCCGTCACACGCGCACACCGGAGATGGAGGCGGAGGTGGCCAAGCTTCACACTCTCGCACCGGAGACAAAGGCGGGGGTGGAGGTGCTCAGCTTCCTCGTCGCTCTGGTGACCCCGGTCATCACACTGATGGCGAGAAGAGCATGACTAGCCTCAACGGGAAGACGAAGGCGATGTCTCAAGGTGCCACAGCGAAGGATGCGCCAAGGCATTCGCAAGATGGACGAGACCCGCCACGTCCCGAACACACGCCGAGGACATCGCATGATGAGCGTGACCCACCGCGTCGTGAGTCTACACCGCACCAGTCACAACAAGTCCAAGATCCACCATGCCGTGTTGGTGATAGCTCAAGCCGTCGCCATGAGCACGGTTCTGAGCATCCTTCACGTGTCGATCAGCAAGTTCCACCACCAGAGCGAGATAGAGTTACTCCTGGCTCATCTAGGAGTCATGAGCCGTCTCGCACCGCTGGTGGCCATGCAGTTCCCACTCAGGAACGGGGCAGAGGTCCTCTTGGCCCGGTCAAGAGTCGTGAGCCGTCCCATGCATCAGCACTGTATATGACGCGCACTTCGGCAGAAGCTATGGCGCAAGCCCAGCTACTGCTTAACTTCCCTCCAGCAGCTCACCAGATGGATGAGTGGCGTGCCACCATCTAGAGCCTTCTCGTGCTTGCTGGCAACGGTAGTTCCCAACAAGAGGGGCCTTCACGACGACCGCAAACGGAGATGGTGCGGGGAGCCGGAGAGCGGGCCAGAGGACCAGCGCCAACGGGGGCACAGACGGTGCAGTTCCCACAGCGCACACCGCGTCAAGGACGGCACACAGAGGATCGAGATGAGGTGTCCATGGCCTCGTCTAATCCACGGAGTCGGCAAGACCAGCACCAAGTCTTGCGAGACCGACAAGGAGAAGACGCTCACGTGAGGATAGAGCGGCGCCGAGAGGCTCGCCGCCAATATGACGCGCGCGCAGGACAGGAGGCAACTTTGCCGGCATCTCGGAATGCTACAGCCCTACTGTATGACTCAGGCTGTCCAACATTTACCCATGAACTCCGGAAAGTTCGCTAGCCGTCCTCTCACAGCTTTAAGCCAGATATGTTGGAAATATGCCCTAGAGGCAATAATAAATTAGTTATTATTATATTTCCTTGTTCATGATAATCGTTTATTATCCATGCTATAATTGTATTGATTGGAAACTCAAATACATGTGTGGGTACATAGACAACACTGTGTCCCTAGTAAGCCTCTAGTTGACTAGCTCATTGATCAAAAGATGATGAAGGTTTCCTAGCCATGGACATAAGATGTCATTTGATAACGGGATCACATCATTAGGAGAATGATGTGATGGACAAGACCCAAACTATAAACATAGCATATGATCGTATCAGTTTATTGCTATTGTTTTCTGCATGTCAAGTATCTGTTCCTATGACCATGAGATCATGCAACTCCCTGACATCGGAGGAGTACCTTGTGTGTATCAAACATCGCAACGTAACTAGGTGACTATAAAGATGCTCTACAGGTATCTCCGACGGTGTCTGTTGGGTTGGCATGGATCAAGACTGGGATTTGTTACTCCGTGTGATGGAGAGGTATCTCAGGGCCCACTCGGTAATACAACATCACAATGAGCCTTGCAAGCAATGTGACTAAAGTGTTAGCCACGAGATCTTGTATTACGGAACGAGTAAAGAGACTTGCCGGTAACGAGATTGAACTAGGTATAGAGATACCGACGATCGAATCTCGGGCAAGTAACATACCGAAGAACAAAGGGAACAACATACGGGATTAACTGAATCCTTGACATAGAGGTTCGACCGATAAAGATCTTCGTAGAATATGTAGGAGCCAATATGGGCATCCAGGTCCCGCTATTGGTTATTGATCGTAGAGGTGTCTCGGTCATGTCTACATAGTTCTCGAACCCGCAGGGTCTACACACTTAACGTTTGGTGACGATTAGTATAATTGAGTTATTTTGTTGGTGACCGAAGGTTGTTCGGAGTCCCAGATAAGATCCCGGACATGACGAGGATCTCCGGAAGAGTCCGAAGGTAAAGATTGATATATGTGATAATAGTGTTTTGATCTCCGGAAGGGTTCCGGAATTCACCGGAAGGGGTTCCGGATGTTTACCGAAGTGTTCGGGTGCAGCAACACTTTATATGAGCCAAAGGGGTAAAGCCCACGAGGTATTGGAAAGTGCAAAAGGAAGTTTTGCTGCTGCCTTAAGCGGTACTATCGCTGGTAAGGCAGTACTACCGCGTAAGCGGTACTACCGCTTGTGTGAAGCGGTACTACCGCTCGTGAGCGGTACTACCGCTTGTACGCGATACTGCTGGAATCCGAGTTAGACTCTTTCCGTGCGGGCCAAACCGACCTTGTGCGGGCAAAACCGACCTTGTGGAGGCTTTCTCTCAAAGTTTAGACCCCAGGGCTCAACATATAAATAGAGGGGCAGGGCTAACACACGGGATACATCAAGATTTCCCAAGCCGTGTGTCGGCAACCCTAACCCTCTAGTTCCTCCCGTCATAATCTCCGTAGTGCTTGGCGAAGCCCTGCAGAGATTGTTCCTCACCACCATCACCACGCTGTCATGCTGCCGGAACTCATCCATTACTTCACCATCACTCGCTGGATCGAGGAGGTGAAGGCGTCATCAAGCCGTACGTGTGTTGAACGCGGAGGTGCCGTCCGTTCGGCGCTAGTTCGTGATCGGATCGAGGGACGACTTGCGATTTGGATCACGGAGACGTTCGACTACATCAACCGCATTTCTTAACGCTTCCGCTTAGCGATCTACAAGGGTATTTAGATTCACTCTCCCTCTCGTAGATGCTCATCACCATGGATAGATCTTGTGTGTGCGTAGGAAAAAATTTGTTTCCCATGCGACGTTCCCCAACAAGATATACCTGACAAGTATGACGGCAACGTCAACCCATCAGAGTTTCTTAGCATCTACACCGTGGCCATTCAGGCTGGTGGTGGTCGAGACAAGAAAGTACTCGCCAACTGGTTTCCGTTAGCGCTTAAGCCTAACGTGAGATCTTGGCTGATGAACTTGCCTGGAGAACTTGATCTCATCATGGATAGATTTGTGCCATCAGTTTGTCGGCGCATTCTAGGGTGGCCACAAGCCTCCTGGAATACCCAGCGATCTGCATGTGCTTCCACAGAAGCCCGATGAGCCCCTTCGCAAGTACATCCAGAGATTCAGCAGGGTGCACCACAACATCCCCGACGTGCATCCCGCTGCGGTAGTTACTTCCTTTCACAACAACGTGCGCAACCGCAGGATGCGTGAAAAGATGAACATCAAGCAGGTGAAAGATGTCGCCGAGCTGTACGCTCTTGCTGAAAAGTGTGCACATGCTGAGGTAGGGAGGCGACTTCCTGGAGAGGACACAGCTATTGCTGGCCCGGACTCTGATGATGATGAGGTGTCCACTCCGAAGAAGAAGGGTCAGAAGCGTTACCGCAAGCGCAAGGCTGTGATGGCAGTTGAAGGCTCTGCCGGCAAGAAGCCCAAGACCGAGGATGCCGGCAAGGAAGTTGCCGCCTGCACCTGTGGTCATGTGGCTGCCGGAGAGAAGCCTGACGGCCCATACTGCAAAATTCACCGCACTGCTGGCTATGATCTCCTGAAGTGCCGCCAAGTTGAGCATCTAGCTGAGAAGCAGAAGCAAGAATACGAGAAGCGTAACAAGGAGAAAGGTCAGGATGGTGCTGGTGGTTCCGGCAAGAAAAACTGTGGCACCCATGGGGCCGCCGCGGCAAGGTCGGGAAGCAACAAGAGAGGCCCGCTCGTGGCCGAGACAAAAAAGAAGGTGAAGAAGAGCAAGATAACGATGACGAAGAGTCTGGCGGAGAATTCTAGAATGCAGTGGATTGTATGTGCATTGACGGGGGTGCATCTTTGCACTCCTCTCACTGCCAATTCAAGCAATGGGCTCGTGAGATTAATGCAGCCGAGCCGGCAGTTGAAACACAGAAACCTTTGAAGTGGTCTAACACGCCTATCATCTTTGATACCGAAGACCACCCAGATCGTACGACTGGTGTTGGTTGTTTGCCTTTGTTGGTTTCACCAACAATTCGCAACATCAAGGTCTCTAAGATGTTAGTTGACGGTGGTGCTGGTCTGAACTTGATTTCTCCTGTAGTAATCAAGAAAATGCAGATTCCTGATGAGGACCTCCAAGAAACGGGAACGTTTCGAGGAGTGAACCCGGGAAGGACCAAGCCCAAAGGACAGATTACCCTGCCGGTCACTTTCGGCAATTCACTAAATTACAGGACCGAGAAGATAGTCTTTAACGTTGTCAAGTTGCCACTGCCCTACAACGGAATACTTGGTTGACCTGCCCTGGCTAAGTTCATGGCGGCATCCCACTATGCCTACAACACTTTGAAAATGCCTGGGTCCATGGAGGTGATCACAGTTCGTTTCGACAAGAAGGATGCAGTGATCTGTGCTGACAAGCTATACCGGGAAGTACTTGCAGCGTCTGCTGGCAACGCAATCGCTCCTGCCAACAAGGTTCCCGGGGGGCAGACACAGAAGAAACCTGATGAAACCGGCAAGTCCTCCAGGAAGCGCACTGCAGAGTGCAGCACGCCCGTTGAGGAAGTAGAAACCTCTGCCGGCAAGAGCAAGAAGGCCGTCAAAGCCGCTGCACATGCAATTAAGCAGATTCCCGCGAAGGAAGATGGGACCAGCACTTTCACCATAAGTGCCACCCTTGACAACAAATAGGAAAGCGCAATCGTCACTCTCCTGCGGGCGAATGTCGATGTGTTTGCATGGCAAGCATCTCACATACCCGGTGTTCCCCGGGAAGTGATTGAGCACCACCTTGTTATCTATCCTAATGCGAGACCCGTCAAGCAGAAGGTCAGGAAGCAAGCTTTGGAACGCCAATAGTTTATAGCCCAAAAATCCAAAAACTAGAAGCTGCAGGTCTGGTGAGAGGAGTGCTACATCCAACGTGGTTGGCCAATCCAGTGGTGGTTCGCAAGGCTAATGGGAAATGGAGGCTTTGTATTCACTTCACAAAAATCAATAAGGCTTGTCCCAAAGACCCATTTCCTTTGCCGCGAATTGACCAGATTGTAGACTCCACTGCCGGCTGCGGTCTCCTGTCTTTCCTTGACGCCTACTCTGGTTATCATCAGATCTTCATGGCTCGGGAAGATGAGGAGAAGACCGCATTCATCACTCCATGTGGCACATACTGCTTCGTGCGTATGCCTTTCGAATTAAAGAGTGCCGGTGCGACATTTCAGAGGGCGGTACAGATTGGTTTTGCTCCACAATTGAACAGAAATGTAGAAGCATACATGGACGATATTGTGGTCAAAACCAAGTGCCAATCAACACTCATCCAAGATTTAGAAGAGACATTTGCAAATTTGCGCAAGATCAACTTGAAGCTCAATCCCGAGAAGTGTGTGTTTGGTGTTCCATCTGGCAAGCTTCTCGGTTTCTTTGTATATCAGCGTGGGATTGAAGCAAACCCCGACAAGATCAAGGCGATTGAGCAAGTTGAGGCACCAAAATGCATCAAGGACGTACGACGTCTTGCCGGCTGTGTTGCTGCTCTAAGCAGGTTCATCTCCATGTCAGCTGAGCGTGCCTTGCCCTTTTTCAAAATCTTGAAAAAGGCAGGTCCTATGAAATGGACCCCAGAAGCGGAGGCCGTGCTCAAAGACTTGAAGAAGTACTTGTCTTCTCCGCCAGTGCTGGTTGCGCCTAAACCACAAGAGTGGCTGCTGCTATACTTGGCGGCTACCAATCAAGTGGTAAGTGCTACACTAGTTGCTGAAAGAGAGGCACAAGAAGAGTCAGCAACAGCAGAACCAAGTGCCGACAAGGTTGAGTCAGCGCAAGCAAATTGACAAGAACAACAACAAGATGTGCCGAAGAAGAAAATGGTGCAGCGCCCAGTTTATTTTGTAACTTCCTTGTTACAAGGAGCCAGGTCAAGATATTCTGGAGTGCAGAAATTGCCTTTCGGCCTCCTCATGGCCTCCCGCAAGCTGCGCCATTACTTCCAAGCACATCCAGTCACCGTCGTCACTTCCTTTCCATTGAAACACATCTTGAGAAATCCAGAGTCCACCGGCAGGATAGTGGAGTGGGCGTTGGAGCTGTCAAGCTTTGAGTTGTCATTTGAAAGCACGTCAACAATTTAGAGCAGAGCCTTGGCGGTATTCATTGCAGAATGGACCCCAAGGCCAGATGAAGAAATACCAGAAACTTCTCTTCCCGGCAAGGAAGATGCAAACGAATGGGTAATGTACTTTGATGGTGCCTTCATGCTTCAAGGCGCCGGTGCCGGAGTGCTGCTTGTCGCACCCACCGGAGAGCACCTCAAGTATGTTTTCCAGATACATTTTCCAAGAGAGATGGCCACTAACAACACTGCTGAGTACGAGGGATTGCTTGCTGATCTCCGGATCACAGTGGACCTTGGAATCAGAAAGTTGATCATCAGAGGCGACTCACAGCTTGTTGTCAGGCAAGTCAATAAGAATTATCAGGGCCCGTTGATGGACGTATATGTAGATGAAGTGAGGAAGTTGGAACAACACTTTGACGGTCTGCAAATGGAGCATATTCCTCGTGCCCAAAATGAAATTGCCGACGACCTGTCAAAACATGCCGTCAAAAGACTGCCCGTGGAACCGGGAACTTTTGTGCAACAACTTACTCAACCTTCAGTAACACCCATTAACACGGCCAGCGAAAAGGCAAAAGACCAATACCGGCAACTACGTTCCGACAGAGCCACCAGTAGTCGCCGAGAAGCCAGATGCCGACAACAAGTCAACTCTTGCCAGCGAGCAGCAGGCTCCGGCAGGACCTCTGCCGTTGAGACAGATGCTTCGGTAGAAGAAGAACAACCATTGGTCCTTGTTGTCGAGCCGCGGGCTCCAACATAGGCACAGCAGATCGTCCAATACCTTCAAACAGGTGAGCTTCCCGATGATCAAGAAGAAGCTGAGAAAGTCGCCCGAAGCAAGTATGTACCAGTTTGTTGACAGCATCCTATACAGAAATAGGCCAAATGGGGTGAAATTGAAGTGTATTTGCCGGGAAGATGGGCAGAAGTTGTTGCCAGAGATACATGGAGGGATGTGTGGCTCCCATATTGGGTCACGCGCACTTGTCGGAAAAGCTTTTAGGCAAGGTTTCTTTTGGCCGACAGCCCTCCAAGACGCAAGCTGCATTGGTAACTTCATGTGAGGCATGTCAGATCCATGCAAAGAACATTCATCAACCAGCTCAAGCTCTCCAAACCATTCCTCTCTCCTGGCCCTTCACGGTCTGGGAGCTGGACATCCTCGGCCCTTTTCCCCATGCAACCAGGGGCTTTGAGTTCTTGTATATTGCAATCAACAAGTTCACAAAGTGGCCTGAGGTAGAGCTGATGAGGAAGGTGACGGCACAATCAGCTATCAAGTTCTTCAAGGGATTGGTTGCCCATTTTGGCGTGCCCAACAGGATTATCATCGAGAATGGCAGCCAATTCATGAGTCGTGCCTTCACAACATAATGTCAAGAGCTTGGCAGCAAAATTTGCTACGCCTCTGTTGCTCACCCGAGAAGCAACAGATAGGCGGAAAGAGCCAACGCTGAAGTGTGCGAGGTCTCAAGACCAAAACTTTTGATAAGCTACATAAGTGTGTAAGGCGCTGGGTTGAAGAGTTCCCGGTAGTTCTTTGGTCACTTAGGACGACACCAAATCGAGCAACCGGCCAGACACCCTTCTCCCTTGTTTATGGTGCAGAAGCGGTGCTCCCACAGAACTCACATACGGATCTCCTCGAGTCCAGGCTTTTTCAGGAAGAGAGAAGACATGACGATGTCACACTCTTGGAGGAGGATTTTCATGAAGCAGACCAAAACTTTTGATAAGCTGCACGATCTGCATGTTACTAGCAAGCTTTGCGCCGCTACCATCTTGAGGAAGGCGACCTTGTTCTTCATCGGATTCAGTCTGCAAAGGGATCAAACAAGTTAACGCCAAAGTGGGAAGGCCCTTATCAGGTAGTTCATGTCACTACACCGGGCTCAGTCCGCCTAGAGACCGCAGATGGCACTCCTGTGCAAAACTCTTGGAATATTGAGCATCTTCATAAGTTCTACCCATAATGGCGCAGTTGCCGGTCCTACCGGCAACCTCTTTTGTACAAGTCGGTCATCAAGGCATGTAAACCTTTGTACAAAGCCGGACACAGAACCCGTGCGCAGTGAAATAAAGCTAAGTGTTTTGCAACTTTGTTTATGTACATTCATGTTATGTGTATGTGAGATGCAAAAGTTGTGTGACATATGTATGAGATGATTAACGCGTCATCAAGCATTCTACCTGTTTTCCTTTTCATCTCTTATTCTTCAGGGCAAAAAGTCTCCTCCGCATACAAGTTCTGTGTGGGGGGGGGGAGTAACGGTGTAGCCACCAATGACGTTCAAGTGATCATCAAATACAAGAAGTACATCAAAGAAAGCTAAGTTGCAAAACTTTGAAACAAATACTATTGCTGTTGTTGCTTTTTATCCTTGAACGATTTCTGTCTTTGTATGAAAAACCTGCACGCGAAGGAACATTGTCGGGATTAGTTGCGCTCTAGTTGTTTCGAGTCCGCTCAACAACAAAGGTAGTTGCACTAAGACCGAGAAGTGTTAACATGACCGGGAAGCAGCACTTCCAGCAAGCTGCTAAGGACCCATTCCACAAGCGCTGCCGGCTAGAGTGTGCGCACCGGGGAGTGTTTTCCGGAAAGCGTAGGGTACAAAAAGTACAAAGGCAAAATTACATAAGGAAAGAGCATACGTTATTCAGCATAAAGTTATATCTTACAAAGCAACAAGGCATGCCTAATTAAAAAATGAACTAGTTTTATTAGATGTGCCTTGTCAATTGCAAGCATACATGAAGCGACTTGTTCTTGAGCTTGCCATGGACTTGGTCGAGTCTCTCGGAGGCCTTGTCGGCAATTGGTGTCGTGACCATCTTGGCGGCTTCAAAGTTAGTCCCTTCCAGAAAGCTCTTGAAGATCTGGGAAAGGTCAACACTAGGGTTGTAGTGCACCACCTTGGTGAACATCCTCAAGAGCACATTGCGCACCAGAGGTCGCGCTTCATCGGCAAATTTCTTCGCGTGACCCTTGTGATGAGCGTCTAATGCCGCAAGGAGGCCCTCGAAGAAGAGAGTCAGTGTCACGCTTGTGGTTTGATTGGAGTCCAGGGTGAAGCTCCAACTTCCCATTTCCATGATGGCCAATTGCTTGTTGATGTGTTCAACGATGTTGACAAGCCGATTGGTCCTGAGAGACACAGATTCCTTCAACTGCCCAAACTTCTCTTCGGCGTCGTTCAATAGAACTTTGGTCTCCCCCAATTCTGTTGTCAAGAGCCTGTTTTTGGTGTTGGTGGCATCAAGAGAGTCCTCCAAGCCGGAGAGTTTGGTCTAAAATTCTAGCTTGGCATCAGAGGCACTCTGGAGTTCACTGTTCTTGGATGATAGCGAGGTTTGGAGCTCCGCCAAGGTGTGAGCTGCCTTTTGCGCTGAATCTTTGAGAGCAGCAATCTCCTTGTCCTTGGCGGCCAGTTCTTCTTTAAGTTTTTGGATCTTGGATTGAAGAGTTGCCTTGGCGGTATCAGCAGCATTGTCGACATCAAGGGCCTCCTGGAGCTTCTCGGCATGTTCTAATGCTTGGGCTTGGAGGGCTTCGGTGTGTGCCTGCTCGAGCTCGTTAGTACATTTGGCCAGGAGGGATTGAATCTCTTCATCCTTGGGGCGAAGTTTGGCGGCAAGTGATTCTTCTCTGGCGGCAAGATCTTCCTCTTGGGAATCAAGGTGAATCTTGCGCTGAGTCAGTGTACTATCGGTTGCCGCGGCCTTCTTGGCGGCTTCCACCTGAGCCATCTCAGCTGCTGCCTTCTCCAAAATGAAGGCTTCCCTCTCGGTGGCAAGTTGAACCTGCCGGTCTGTGATGTCCTGGATCTTCTCGGCATACCAGGTCTTCGCATCATCGACCCTTTGCAGGAATTCTTGTTCTGCCGTCTCAACGAGCTACTTGTGAAGTTGATGTTGGAAATATGCCCTAGAGGCAATAATAAATTGGTTATTATTATATTTCTTTGTTCATGATAATCGTATATTATCCATGCTATAATTGTATTAATTGGAAACTTAAATACATATGTGGGTACATAGACAACACTGTGTCCCTAGTAAGCCTCTAGTTAAACTAGCTTGTTGATCAAAAGATGGTGAAGGTTTCCTAGCCATGGACATGAGATGTCATTTGATAACGGGATCACATCATTAGGAGAATGATGTGATGGACAAGACCCAAACTATAAACGTAGCATATGATCGTGTCAGTTTATTGCTATTGTTTTCTGCATGTCAAGTATCTGTTCCTATGACCATGAGATCATGCAACTCACTGACACCGGAGGAATACCTTGTGTGTATCAAATGTCACAACGTAACTGGGTGACTATAAAGATGCTCTACAGGTATCTCCGAGGGTGTCTGTTGGGTTGGCATGGATCAAGACTGGGATTTGTTACTCCGTATGACGGAGAGGTATCTCAGGGCCCACTCGGTAATACAACATCACAATGAGCCTTGCAAGCAATGTGACTAAAGTGTTAGCCACGAGATCTTGTATTACGGAACGAGTAAAGAGACTTGCCGGTAACGGGATTGAACTAGGTATAGAGATACCGACGATCGAATCTCGGGCAAGTAACATACCGAAGAACAAAGGGAACAGCATACGGGATTAACTGAATCCTTGACATAGAGGTTCGACCGATAAAGATCTTCGTAGAATATGTAGGAGCCAATATGGGCATTCAGGTCCCGCTATTGGTTATTGATCGTAGAGGTGTCTCGGTCATGTCTACATAGTTCTCGAACCCGCAGGGTCTACACACTTAACGTTTGGTGACGGTTAGTATAGTTGAGTTATTGTGTTGGTGACCGAAGGTTGTTCGGAGTCCCGGATAAGATCCCGGACATGACGAGGGTCTCCGGAAGAGTCCGGAGGTAAAGATTGATATATGTGATAATAGTGTTTTGATCTCCGGAAGGGTTCCGGAATTCACCGGAAGGGGTTCCGGATGTTTACCGAAGTGTTCGGGTGCAGCAACACTTTATATGAGCCAAAGGGGTAAAGCCCACGAGGTATTGGAAAGTGCAAAAGGAAGTTTTGCTGCTGCCTTAAGCGGTACTACCGCTGTGAAGCGGTACTACCGCTCAAGCGGTACTACCGCTCGTGAGCGGTACTACCGCTTGTACGCGGGACTGCTGGGATCCGAGTTGGACTCTTTCCCTGCGGGCCAAACCGACCTTGTGCGGGCAAAACCGACCTGGAGGAGGCTTTTACTCCAAGTTTAGACCCCAAGGCTCAACATATAAATAGAGGGGAAGGGCTAGCACACGGGACACATTAAGATTTCCCAAGCCGTGTGCCGGCAACCCTAACCCTCTAGTTCCTCTCGTCATAATCTCCGTAGTGCTTGGCGAAGCCCCGCAGAGATTGTTCCTCACCACCATCACCACGCCGTCGTGCTGCCGGAACTCATCTACTACTTCATCATCGCTCGCTGGATCGAGGAGGTGATGGCGTCATCAAGCCGTACGTGTGTTGAACGCGGAGGTGCCGTCCGTTCGGCACTAGTTCGTGATCGGATCGAGGGACGACTTGCGATTTGGATCGCGGAGACGTTCGACTACATCAACCGCGTTTCTTAACGCTTCCGCTTAGCGATCTACAAGGGTATGTAGATTCACTCTCCCTCTCGTAGATGCTCATCACCATGGATAGATCTTGTGTGCGCGTAGGAAAATTTTTGTTTCCCATGCAGCGTTCCCCAACAGTGGCATCTGAGCTAGGTCTATGCGTAGATGAGATCTCGAGTAGAACACAAACGAGTTGTGGGCGTGGGTGTATACATATTGCTTGCCGTTACTAGTTGATACTTGATTCGGCGGTATTGTGAGATGAACCGGCCCGGACCAACATTACTCGTACGCTTACGAGAGACCGGTTCCTTCAACTGACATGTAACTTCGTTGCATAAAGATGGCTAGCGGGTGTCTGTCTCTCTCACTTTAGTTGAATCGATTTCAATGAAGAGGGTTCTTTTAGAAGATCAAAAAGCAATCACTACACCACGTTGTGGTTTTGCGTAGGTAAGAACGGTTCTTGCAAACCCGTAGCAGCCACGTAAAACTTGCAACAACAATTAGAGGACGTCTAACTTGTTTTTGCAGGGTATGTTGTGATGTGATATGGCCAAGTACATGATGAGATATATGTGATGTATGAGATGATCATGTGTTGTATAGAATATCACGACTTGCATGTCGATGAGTACGGCAACTGGCAGGAGCCATAGAGTTGTCTTTAATTATTTTCGCCGTTTTGCTTTACTTTATCGCTATGAGTTAGCAATAGTCGTGGAAGCAACAGTTGGCGCGACAACCTTATGGCGACACGTTGATGGAGATCAAGATGATGGAGATCATGGTGTCATGCCGGTGACGATGGAGATCATGCCGGTGCTTTGGAGATGGAGATCAAAAGCACAAGTTCATGGCCATATCATGTCACTTATGATTTGCATGTGATGTTAATCCTTTTATGCATCTTATTTTGCTTAGGACGACGGTAGCATTATAAGGTGATCCCTCACTTAAATTTCAAGATAAATTGTGTTCTCCCCGAGTGTGCACCGTTGCGAAAGTTCGTCGTTTCGAGACACCACGTGATGATCGGGTGTGATAGACTCTACGTCCTGCTCTTGTTTATATTGATGATGTATCAAGGTACAGAGTTGATCTACCTCAAGATCATGAGTTGTGGCCTAACCCTAGGGGTATGATGAATGATCTTTTTCCTACGGACTAAACCCTCTGGTTTATATAGGCACCAGGGGTATCTAGTGTGGCACCCCGGCTCAGAGAACCGGTTTACCTGTGTTCCCAACCCAGAGATCATGTCTTCTGGAAACACACAACAACTTGGAATAGAACAGAACTGATCTTTATTGATATGGTACAAGTACAAGCTCGGATGTTACATAGGATAATGAGGCCAGGAGCACTACGCGTGCTATGACAGTATCTACATTATTTATGAAACATCTCAAGGGCCTCAATACTAGTGGCTAATACTATGGCGTAGCGGAACATCGGGTGGGATACTCCATCCCATAGGGACACTGCTGGGACACGATCTAGTTAGCGTAGCCCGAACCATCGGGATCTCCCTCCTCGGCTTCTCCTGCATCTGGCATGATACGCCAGGTGAGTACTTGGAATGTACTCGCCAGCTCACAGCAACCAAAACAGTGCAGCAAACAACAGCATGGCAGTGGCTAGGATAAATGCACAGGAAATAGTTATGCAATGCAGTGCTCAACTTACTGTTCCGGTTATCCACTTACTCTCCTCCGGGTTCATATCATGACCCCCGGAACACTCGTGATTCACAGATCACGCCTGAGTTTAAGACGAGTTCTTCCATCATTATTACGGCTGACCATACAGTGTGACCTAGTGCGGACTGTGTCCAATACCGTGGACGTGGCTATTCGAATAGATTCTCACACTCTGCAGACGTTGCGCACTATACCCACACCATGGACATTCGTCCAACAAAACTTGCCTAACCTGTGACTCCTCTATCGTACCACCGACAATCATTCCCTTCCGGTCATGCCCTGGGTGGCCCCTGTGTCACTCCTGACACCTGCCACCGTCGTGGCCAAACTAAACTGTCCCAAACGGGGACGCCGACAAATAACTCAACTTGGGCTCACAATGTTATCGTCTCCTACCTGATCAGGGTAGCACGCACGCATAACCTTCCCTCTTTGGTGGTACCGGTAAAAGAGCACGCGGTCAGACCAAGTCAAGGCCGTCCCATTCCGGCAGATGTGGTTGCACGGGTAAGTCCAGGTCGGTGGCACTTTATCAACCATCAAAGTGACATTCATCATGTAAAGTTGCTTGTGATATTGGTGATGTTGAATAAATGAACTAACAGGGCAGGGTTCATGCAAAAAATATGAGTTATGACATATTTAAATTGGATTAAATGCAAAATAATTTAACATAAAGCCAATACTATAAAAATGCCTTATGCAATGGATGATGTGGCTTGCCTTGCTCAAGTGGGGTGCTAGCAAACTCCTGGTCTTCAACACCAAAGTAATTTCCTTCTGAAAATATTTTTAAATGACAAAAGAAAATGTCACATAAAGCCTTTTTGTTGATCAAAAATTCTTTACATATTGGAAAAATACCAACTTTTGTCAGAAAATAGAGGGGCTCAAGACAAAACCACAGCAAAAAGAATCAGTTGAATTGGACTCATGGTTTAAAAGTAATGACTGGTCAAAGTTTCTGGTCAAACTGGATTAAAAAGAATTTAAATAGAAAATCAGAAAAACCTCCAGCGGCCACGTCGAAGGCGTAAACCTGGAGTATGCCTCCACTTATACCGCTTCGGGCGCGGGCCTGGGCCACTGACAGGTGGGACCCGGCTACCATATTTAAAAGAGAGAGAGAGGAACAGAGGCGAGGTGGCTCACCGACGGCGGTTCAATGGCGTAGAGACGACGGCGAGGTCAGGAGACGGCGGGGATGGATTGAGCACTCAACGGCGGTTCTCCCTGTACCAGTAGCTCCCCCGGAGGTGGTCGGACGGCGTCGCCCCCTTCCTCTCCGGCGACGGCTGGTTTCGGTGGTCGTCGGAGACGGCGACTCCGGCAGGGCCTAGGCCAGGATAGAGGTCAAGGAGGACCAGGCAGTCTTGCTGGGCTTGGGGGTGGACTCAGTCGAGGCTGGGGTGGAGTGGAGGAGGGTGGAGGTGAAATTGGCTTAGCGGCAGAACTCCGGTGAGATGCGAGGCCAGAGGGCCTCCCGGCCTTGGCTCGGCGAGCTGGGGCTCGATTGAGAGGGGGAGGAGTGGAGTGGTGAGGGAGGGAGAGGCCGGCCGGGGCCTTTTATAGGCGAATGGGAGGTGGCCAAGCCGCTCGGTGCCGCGGACATGTCGCCGGAGCAAGTACGGCGAGGTGGCCGTCGCGGAGCGGGGCGAAGTGATGGAGGAGGCCAGGCGAGTTAATCCGTGAGGCGATGGCTCACCGGGAAGCCGCCAGCCAGCTCATCCACCATACGGCTACTATGCCGCCCATGGCGCACGGTGACCGTATCCGGCGAGCTTGCTGCCAGTGAGGGGGAAGGGTCGGGAGCGGCTACGTGGGCGGTGGAGAGGTCGCCGGTGCGCGGAGACAAAGTACGGCGACGCGGGCGTCGCACTCCGACGTGACCCGAGCCGGTCGGCGCTTAGAGCGTGTGTTTGGGAGCGTCGACAACGTGGTCACCGCGTGCACTGGCACACGCGGTGCGAGCTGGCCTGCCAAACCTTGTCCATTGCGTCGACCTGAGCTCAAACACTATGGTCATGACACGGGTAGGGCTAGGGATGGCTCAAGCTGGCTGAGCTCATCCAAAACAGCTTCTGGCTAGGATTTTGGGAGGGTTCTAGAGAAGAAAAGAATTGGAGATTGAGACAAAGGGCTTGTTTGGGGAATTCTAGGTTGGAGGGACTACAGGCTGGAGAGATTTGAGCAACTTTCAACAAGTTTTGAACATGGTTCATGTGTAAACCATTTTCTGGTCCAGAAACTTGTTGAGGAAGATGCACTCACATGGATGATCTTCTGGAAGTGAAATTTGGTGTTTGGAGGTTATTTGGTGGTGCCAAGATGTCATAAAAATCTCAGGGCAAAGGGACACTTCTAGCTGGTACTTTCTTCACAGAGGTTTGAAATGACCAGAAGCTTGTCAGAATATCTTTACTGAAAATTTGCACTGGACTAGAAGATATTTTTGGATATTGTGGAAAGATATTACTTGTAGTATCTCAGGGATTATTTTGGGAATTTTTTGATGTATGGAAATATAGGTTGCTTCATAGAGGCCAATTCTATCCAGAAAATAATAGGAATTTTCTGGGCAAAATTTTGTACTGGACAATGAAATATTTTTAGCTATTCTGGGAGTAGATGACATCAAGAATGTGTGGTATTAATTTGGGAATTTTTTATCAGCAGAGCTATAGGTTGTTTCACAACCCATAGTGAAGATAGGTATTTCCAGAGGAGAAAATGAATTATCTTGGGAGGATAAAGATTAGGATTTAGTCCAGCAGGGTTTTAGAGAGATTATGAGAGCCTTGGCACACTTGGGAAAAGAAATGAAAGTGTGCTCAAGTCCAGAGTCCAATGAATTGATTCCGAAAACCAGCAAATTGCAAATAAAACCAGGAAAATATTTGAAAAGAAAAAGTGGCCAAAACCAGGGTGTCACATCTAGGGTTACACATGGTCGGTTACAACTAGGGGAATACATGCCGAATCTCGTATCCTTGGGGTACACTCCAAGTCTTCGGTGAGGTCCAATATGTCTGTTATTCAAGTTGGAAACCTCCGGAGTCCCTGGTCTTTGACGGGCCTTGAGTTCGGGCCATGGACTAATCAACTAGGTCGGGACCCCCTAGTCCAGGACACCGTCAGTAGCCCCCGAACTTGTCTTCAAAGCCGAGGATGTCCACCTTCTTCAGATAAATGACTTCGGCTTAGCAGGCCAGTTCCATGCCCTAAGTTAATAAATTGCCTGGAACATATAAATCCCCATTCAAAAGGCATCTCCCGTTTAAAACATGAGACGAGGCCTGCCGACCATGTGTCGCCTACTGCGTATCTTCATCCATCCGAAGTACATGGCTAATCTTAGTCCCGAAGACCAACAATGACGATGCGAGACGGTCAATTACTGACAACTTTACCAAAACGTTAGAACCAATGACATCACATAAATCAGTTATTACATATTCAAATCGCGGTTTGAGGCAACCCTCTCATTGGCACATCTCATCAAAACAGAGATTGTGTCCCGCATTTTAGGGGATGTCATTAATCGATTGCTTTACCCCACGCGGCCATAACGGCACGATAAGCCAAAACGTGGTGAATTTTACGGCGCCTTAGGGGGACGCTTTGTATTTTTACTTACTTATAAAGAGAAGGGGGCGGTGAATCTATCTTCCCATGCTCCCCTGTCGCTCCAGCGCCCAAACCCTCCAAGCTCTTGCATCCTCAATCCCCCTTTCCAAGCCAAAAGCTCTCTCCAATCCTCCGCTCCTTGCAACAATGGCGGATGCGGATCTTAAGGGAAAGTGGGTGGCCTCCAAGGTTACCAACGCCACCATCGTCCACTTGGCGCGGTACATCCCTGACGACGCCGCCTGCCAGGCTCCTGAGCCGGGCCAGCGCGTCCCCACTCCCAAGCCTGGGGAGCTGGTCGTGTTCATCCCTCACCTCATCCGAGGTCTGGGATTCCCCCTGCACCCCTTCGTGCGGGGGATCCTCTTCTTCTATGGGCTGGATTTCCATAATCTGGCCCCAAACTCCATTCTGCATCTCACCACCTTCATCTTTTGCGAAGCGTTCTTACGCGTGGAGCCTCACTTTGGCCTATGGCTGAAGACCTTCTGCGTGAAGCCGAAGAGGAGCAGTGCCGAGCTGGCCAAATGCAGGGGTGCCATGATCAGCAAACTCCAGAAGCCGGAGTGGCTGGAGGGCACCTTCATCGAGACTGTGAAGATGTGGCAACGCGAGTGGTTTTACATCACGGAACCGCTCGCTCCGGGCCAGGCCGAGGTCCTCGCCTTCATAGGTCTGCCTCCTCGGAAGCTGGTGTCTTGGCAGAGGCAAGGCCTAGAGTTGGGCAGCGTGGACGAAGTCGCCTCTCTCCAGGGGAGGATCCGATCTCTAAAAAAGAGATTCAAGTTGCCGGCTGTGGTGGACGTGATGCTCCACCGCCGCATCCTTCCCCTCCAACTTTGGGCCAACCCCATGTGGTTGTACGAGCCCGAGGACGATGCTCCAGTGCGGCATTTCTTCCGCACTTCCCTGGACGGTATGTGGACGGCTCTCTTTAAGCTGTCCCAGAACGAATTCCCCGCGGCTGGGCCAGACGGCGGCTACAGCGCCGCCCATGCCACGTCCGAGGTACTATTCACCTTCCCTTTTCAACAAAGATTCCTCGTTTTATGCTTGTATGAATCCTCCTACTTTGTTTGCAGAAGTGGGTGCCAAAAGCGGCGCTCATCAGGTGCGCAGCACCGCTCCTCGAAGACAACCAGTCCCCCGAGCTGCAGGCCCCGCTGGCCGCAGTTCCCCCAAAGGCTCCTGCGAAGGCGAAGAAGGAGCCAGGGAAGAAAAGAACGGGTCTTTGGATCCGAGATCCCTCGAACACTAAGTTTGAAGAAGTCCAAACCCTCTCCTCGGACGAGGAGGAAGGAGAGGGAGAGGACGAGGGGGAGGAGAGCGCTTCCTCCCCAAAGAGGAAGAGGGCGGCATCCGAGGATGTCGCGGGGGCCGACGTGTCTCAGAAGCGAAAGTGCCTTATAAAGGCCACTGACGCCATCTCCAACAAGGCCCCTTCAGAGGCCGAGGTCCCCTCCGAGTCAGAGGACGATGTCTTCGGGCCCCGCAGGGACAGATCCCTGCCGAGGAGGTACTTATTGTAATTTACTTGTAAATTGTAATTGCCTTCCTCCCCTAAACTTTGACCGAGTAAATTTTACAGCCCCCAACGCTCCCGCCTTAGCGACAAGATGTCATTGAGCGGGCTCCCTCCTCCCAGCGCCTCGGAGGAGCATCACCCTTCCCCAGCGGCCCATGACGGGCTGGGGAAGGCTACCTCTCAGCCGCTGCTACTTGTGATCTGCGTTGGTTATTCCCCGAAGAGGAAGGGATGATGCAGTACAGTAGAGATAAGTATTTCCCTCAGTTATGAAACCAAGGTTATCAATCCAGTAGGAGAATCACGCAACAACTCGTTAGCTATACCTGCACACAAAACAACAAATCCTCGCACCCAACGCAAACAAAGGGTTGTCAATCCCTTGGCGGTTAATTGCAAAATTAAATTGTATGGTAATAGATAGATAGATCGAACAAAAATACAAAATAAAATAAATAAGGTAAAATTGTAGCAAAGTATTTTTGGGATTTTTAATATATGATAAAGGTAGACCCGAGGGCCATAGTTTTCACAAGAGGCTTCTCTCTTGAAAATAGCATACGGTGGGTACACAAATTACTGTTGGGCAATTGATAGAAAAGCAAATAATCATGACGATATCCAAGGCAATGATCATGTATATAGGCATCACGTCCGAGACAAGTAGACCGACTCCTGCCTGCATCTACTACTATTACTCCACACATCGACCGCTATCCAGCATGCATCTAGAGTATTAAGTTCATAAAGAACAGAGTAACGCCTTAAGCAAGATGACATGATGTAGACAAAGTAAACTCACGCATGAATAAACCCCATCTTTTTACCCTTAATAGCAATGATACAATACGTGTCATGTCCCCTTCTGTCACTGGGATTGAGCACCGCAAGATCGAACCCATTACAAAGCACCTCTCCCATTGCAAGATAAATCAATCTAGTTGGCCAAACCAAATCAATAGATCGGAGAGAAATACGAAGCTATAACAATCATGCATAAAAGAGTTCAGAGAAAACTCAAATAATATTCATGGATAATATGATCATAAACTCACAATTCATCGGATCCCAACAAACACACCGCAAAAAGTGATTACATCAGATAGATCTCCAAGAACATCAAGGAGAACATTGTATTGAAGATCAAAAAGAGAGAAGAAGCCATCTAGCTACTAACTATGGACCCGAAGGTCTGTGGTAAACTACTCACGCATCATCGGAAGGGCAGCAAGGATGATGTAGAGCCCCTCCGTGATCGAATCCCCCTCCAGCGGAGTGCCGGAAAAGGCCCCCAGATGGGTCTCTCGAGAACAGGAACTTGCGGTGGCGGAAAAAGTATTTCGTGGACTCCTCTATTGGTTTCCCGATTTTAGAGAATTTATAGAGGTGGAATTAGGTCAAACGGAGCCTTGTGGGCCCCATGAGGTACCAGGGCGCCCCCCCCCGGGGCGCGCCATGGTGCCTCGTGGGCCACTGCTCCATCTTCTCGTCCCCTCCCGAAGCTTCTAGTGTCTCTTATGTCCAGAAAAAAATCTCCAAAAAGTTTCGTGGCATTTGGACTTCGTTTGGTACTGATATTCTGGAAAACCAAAAACAGGCAAAAAAACAGCAACTGGCACTGGGCACTAAGTTAATAGGTTAGTCCCAAAAAATGATATATAATTGCTTGAAAATGTATATAAAACATCCAAGATTGATACTATAATAGCATGGAACAATCAAAAATTATAGATACGTTGGAGACGTATCAAGCATCCCCCAAGCTTAATTCCTGCTCGTCCTCGAGTAGGTAAATGATAAAAACAGAATTTTTGATGTGGAATGCTACCTACCATATTCATCATATATTCTTTTCTTTTGTAGCATGGACATTTGGATTTGAATTATTCAAAGCAATAGTCTATAGTTTGACATGAAGACATAAATACTCAAGCATACTAACAAGCAACCATGTCTTTCAAAATATCAACGCTAAAGAAAGTTATCCCTAGCCCATTATGCTCAATCATTGATCCATTCATGAAACACACTCAATATTAGCTACACACAATGCACAAGTATGACAATAGTGCTCTCTAGTTGGTGCATTATAAGAGAAGATGGAGACTCAAAATAAAAATAAAAAATGCATAAAAGTAAATAGATAGGCCCTTCACAGAGGGAAGCAGAGATTTGCAGAGGTGCCAGAGCTCAAGGCTTAAATTAGAGAGATAAAATCATTTTGAGAGGCATGCTTTTCCTGTCAACGAAAACGACCGAGAATTCCCAATATCTTCCATGCTAGACACATTATAGGCGGTTCCGAAACAGAAAATAAAGTTTCTTTCCTTTCCACCATTCTTTCACAATCCATGGCTAGCCGTATCCACGGGTGCCTTCCATACCAACACTTTCCAAGGAATTTATTATTATCATCATCTAATATTTTTTTTCATTTCGGGACTGGGCATCCCTATTACCTGCCACTCTCTCGTGCAATGACAAGTGAATAAACACTCATCGTGAGAATAACACACCTAGCATGGAAAATATTGGCCACCCCCTGCCGCTTCATGAGCGGTACAAGCACACAAAACGGAAAATTATTTTGAAAAATTAGAGTTGGCACATGCAAATTTACTTGGAACGACATGGAAATACCGCATATAGGTAGGTATGGTGGACTCATTTGGCACAACTTTAGGTTTAAGGAGTTGGATGCACAAGCAGCATTCCCGCTTAGTACAAATGAAGGCTAGCAAATAGATTGAGAAGCGACCAACCAAAAAGCGAAAACGGTCATAAACATGCATTGAACATAACTAACACCGAATAATGCACCATAAGTAGGATATAATTTCATTGCATAACTATTGACTTTATGTGCATGCATAGGGAATCACAAGCCTTAACACCAATATTCTTACTAAATCACAATTACTCACTAACATGACTCACATATTATCATCTCCATATTGCAAAACTATTGCAAGGAATCAAACTTATCATATCCAATGATCTTTCATGAAAGTTTTTATTATATCCCTCTTGAATATTCATCACTTTGGGACCAAATTCATATCTTGTGCAAATTACCATTACTATTATCAACTCTCAAAAAGATATAAGTGAAGCATGAGAGTGCAAACATTTCTTCAAAATTTCATCTTATCAACTCTCAAAATAATATAAGTGAAGCATGAGAGTTCAAATATTTCTTCAAAATATGTCCACCGCTGTGCTCAAAAAGATTTAAGTGAACCACTAGAGCAACCGCCTAGCTCAAATGATATAAGTGAAGCACATAGAGTATTCTAACAAATCATGATAAACGTGTGGCTCTCTCAAATAGGTGTGTCCAGCAAAGATGATTGTGACAAACTAAAAAGCAAACAGAGTAAAGACTCATATAATACACGACGCTCCAAGCAAAACTCATATCATGTGACGAATAAAAATATTAGCTCCAAGTAAAATTACCGATGGTTGGTAGAAGAAAGAGGGGATGCCTTCCGGGGCATCCCCAAGCTTTGACGCTTGAGTCTTCCTTGAATATTAACTTGGGGTGCCTTGGGCATCCCCAAGCTTAGGCTCTTGCCACTCCTTATTACTTCATCCATCGTGTTCTCACCCAAAACTTGAAAACTTCAATCACGCAAAACTCAACAAAACCTTCGTGAGATCCGTTAGTTTAACAAATAAATCCTTAACTCTAAGTACTGTAGTGAATTGATTCATATTTAATATTGGCATAATGCTACTGTACTCCAACTTCTCTATGGCTTATACCCCCTGATACAATCCATAGATTCATCAAAATAAGCAAACTATGCAACAAAAACAGAATCTGTCAAAAACAGAATAGTCTGTAAAGATCTATTTAAAAGATATACTTCTGTAACTCCAAAACTTCTGAAACGTTAGGAAAACGTGGGAAATTCATATAGCAATACTTTGTAAAAATTTCAGATTTTTCTGACGCTCCAGTAAAGAACTAAAATTCCAGCACTGGAAGCAAAACTTTCTGTTTTCCAAACAGCATCAATTATACTATCTTCCAAATCATCCCAAAGGCTTTACTTGACACAAACACTAATTAAAACATGAAAACACAATCATAACAGTAGCATAATTGTGTGCACACACAAGAACAGAAATAAAAAGCAAAAATTTATTTTATTCATTGGGTTGCCTCCCGACAAGCGCTATTATTTTATGCCCCTAGCTAGGCATAATGCATAGTTTCAAGTGTTGTCATCTTTGGTTTTAGTAATCTTTATAGGAGTTTTCTCAAACCCGGGAGGCTCTTTACGCTTCCCATTATTCTCAGGAAATGAGGCAATTTTAAGGTCTAGAATATCCAATCGCTTATTGCATAGAGTAATCAAAGTGTTCATGCGATTGAGGTTTCCACTAATATTTTTAAGAGGTTCGTTAGACTTTTGCAACTCAACCAAAGTTTTCTGCATGTCACCCAACTCTTGAGTAAAAGCAAAACCCTTTTGTGGTGGTGGAATCCCCAATATACCCTCTATTATTTCATAGGCAGTATTGGCCTCACTCTCAATAAATTTCCCTTTTGCTGCAAAGCCCAAAAGTTGTCTATGATGCATGGTTAAACCTATGTAGAAATTGCGAAGCAAAATTTTTAAATCCCCTTTTATAGAGCAAACACGGTAGGATTCCATTAACCTATACCAAGCATCCTTAAGATTTTCTCCTTGTTTCTGTTTGAAGTAAAACACTTCAAAATCCGGTGACAAAGGAGGGATAGTTACGCTAGTCATGATGACAAGGTAAGCAAGCCAAGCAAAAGAGCAAACGGAAAATATTTTTGTAAAAAAAATTAGAAGTGGGGGATATGAAAACGAGAGGCAAAGGTAAATAAAATAAATGCAAGGAGATGAAAGTTTTATGTGTAGATACTTGATAGATGTTGATGATGTCTCCCCAGCAACGGCGCCAGGAATTCTTCTGCTACTTGTGATCTGCGTTGGTTATTCCCCGAAGTGGAAGGGATGATGTAGTACAGTAGAGATAAGTATTTCCCTTAGTTATGAAACCAAGGTTATCAATCCAATAGGAGAATCACGCAACAACTCATTAGCAGATAGTGACGTTCTATGTCGATCCACCCACCCACCCACCCACCCCTAAACCCTAGCCCACCGGCAGACTCCATCCACGGCCAGTAATTTGGTTTTCCCCTCCGATCATTCTCTCCGGCGCACCCCAATCTACTCACTAATACCCATGGTGATGGGGTCCTCTACTGGATCTACTCTTGGCTTGGATTTCTCCAGGGGTAGAGTTTTTGCTGATGAGATCTTCAAGGCTTCTGGTCTCACGGTTCATCCTATGGAGAATATGGGATCATTTACGCTAGTGGTATCTTTTAGCCGGCATGATTTTAGGCTTAATGAAGATTCGGTGGCGGCTGCGCTTGAATCTGCCCTTGGTGGATCTGCCATTGAGTTCTTGGTTTCGGCCATCGGTGACAAGGTATTCAGCTTTAATGTTTCATGCAAGGACGTTGGTTTTTACATTGTGGATCTGCGTTCTTTTTCATGCCCACAATTCAAATGTTACTTTCATTTGTGGGGTAATGGAGGACCTAATTGGGTTCGTGAGCTTAAAATTTGGAGGAAGGAATGTGATGCTGAATGGATCCTTGTTAGTCCTTCCAAACGCAGAGCTGCTCTGGGGCTTTTGGCCATGCACAATCCTCCAGTAAAGTCTTCTATCAAATCGGCCTCCTCTGCTCGCAAAAAAATCTCATTTGCAACATTTCAGAATTACAATGTGTGCAAGGGCTATAGATACCCTGCCACGGCTAATTGCATTGCCACAACGGAGATTGCAGGTTATGAGATTTCGGATCATGAGCGTGTCATTATTCATGCTCCTTCCCCTACAGAACTTAATTGGACGGTTGCCTCACCGCCGATTGTTTTTGGCACGGTGGGTTCGTCGGAGATTCTCCATCGTCGTGATTTGCGCAATCAATCTTCTTTGGAGCCGTCATCTTCGGATCATCTGGTAGGCGGGACATCTAATCTTTCAATTTCTCATGATGGGCCGGCTGGAATTTGAGCCCACTGTGTGCTCCTCTTCCTTGGATCGCCTGGCCTCTGGTTCGCCTATTTCTGGTACTAAGATGGGCCTTGTTGATTCTGCCTCTATGGGTGGGCCTTTGGTGGATATTCCATCAACGCAGGATGCCAGTAATGCTTTTAATGATATGATTGATAATATGGTGGATAAAATCTTTACTTGTCAAAAATGCTCTCAGTCTGGCCATTTTGAAAAAAATTGCCCTCTTTCTCTTGTTTGTTTGGCATGCTCTCGTGTGGGCCATAATCGTAGGGATTGTGAAAAGATTGCTGTGGAGCAGGGGCTGTTCTGGAAGCCAAAATACGCTCCGTCCTCTCCGGTTCCCAATACCGGTCTTGAAGCTAGCGCCTCCGCAGTTTTTTCTGAAGCTTGGGACTCTTCGCGCTCCCCTGTCAGAGCCATCCCATCTATTCATTGCTGCTCTCCACCGAAACCCCAGCGGGCTCTCCTCCTGCTTCGCCACCACCTCCATTGCCATCGCCAGTGCATTCTGTTGACCCTTCCATGGCGGTCTTTGCTCTCGACCCGCATCGCTACGTTCCGGCTGGTCATCACATCATTGATGGCGGAGCAAATCGGCTGCCCCGGACATTCGTCACGCCTCCGTCGCCCATTGTTCGCCGTCATGAGGAGTTCATGGTTGCGGAGGTTATGCCTTTGCCGCCGCTTGATCAGGTTGGTCCTGCCAGGGAGGATGTTGTGGATTTCTTGGAGAATAGAGGTGTTCTGGTTCGATCTGCTCAACCCTGGGTTTGTGGAGTAGGATTGTTTCAGCTTAGAGATGCTGGGGTTTGCTTTCCTCTGTTACAGCTGCCTCCCCAGCCGATTGGCAATGATAGATTTGTTCGCTTTTTTAAGCATGATGAAGGAGTTGGTTATCGGGGCACCCATGGTTTCCAGGATGGGTGTTTGATGTTTCTTGGCATTCCTCCGGATTTAAGAACAACTGAGAACATTAGAGCTGCGGTCAATACTTTTGGGAAATTCCAGCATTGGGTCAGTGATGATCCATATCTCGTGAGGACCATTGTTTTTGCTTCGTTCCCTGAGGATATCTTTGTCCCTCATGATGTGGTTTTTATGGACTATGCTCCATATGGTGGAGCTAAGGTTTCCTGGACAGCCCCATGTTACATCTTGGGTGCTAATTTTGCTGATCAAATGCCTGAGGACGAGGATCCGATGCCGTTGGATGGCAATCCCCACCCTCTGCCTGGGGAATTTGTGCCTGATGTTCATAATTTTGTCTTGCCTCCATATCCAGCGCTTGGTTGGGACGATCTCCCACCAGTCCCACCGCCGATGCCCGATCATGTGGATCAGGACAACTGGGGCCATGCCCATTGGGGGGATGAGGCAGAGCAGCATGTTGACCAGCAGATTGAGGACAACCAACCAGTACAAGATCAAGAATCCATGGTGATTGATCAGCCTATTCTTTCAGATTCAGAAGTGCAGATGAATGCCCCAGTTATTGTGGATGATGAACCACCGCAGCAGTTTGATGCCAATGCTTGGGCTATTGTCCCCTATCAGCCTTCGCTCATCCAGGTTGATCGCATCATTGTTGGGGCAGTGAGGGTGGTTTACGGCCCTGTTCTGCCGCCAGAGCTTGCATGGAGGAGAACTTTTGATACTCTTTTACAGGTTTGCCCCATGCAGTGCAAACCGGTGCCCATGCTGTCGTTTGCTTTTCAGCCCATTGTGTTGTCTAAAAGGAACTGGGCTTTGGCCTTTGATGATGTTCAAGTGCTTTCTGAGTTGCAATGGATACAGGAGCCCACAGTCAGCCCAGCTAAACATCAGCCTGTGTCAAGGAATCTTTTCCCTGTTTTTGATTTGTCTGCTGATGTCAGTGTTAACTCCCCAAGTCTGAATGATGATTCTGTTCCCTCTGTGCTCTCTCAGCCAGAAAAAGATGAAGCTTTCTCCTTTTCTGCCCAACGTAACGCCAAGAAGATCAGGCGCCGTAAGACCTTGGCGCCCACACCAATTGTGGAGACTTTAGTTCATCGCTGCACCAGGGGATCGGTCAAGCGTGATGGTTACAAGCCAGTCTTTCAGAAGCTGCAGTCTCAGCCCAAGAAGAAGAGGCCGAGGTGTAAGCCTTTTGTGGCTGTCCCCTCGGAGGAAGTGGAAGATGTGGGTGATTCTGGCCACAAGACCAATGATGATTCAAACCTGGGTGATGTGCCGCCACCTACACCTATCAAGACTATCCAGCTGATTGGCCAGGACCTGGGAATTGCACCAGAGAAGATGACTGTGGAGCGGCTTATGGCCGATCCAACTGAAGACACTTTGGCCTCTTCTGATGATTAGCGCGCCTGCTTGCTCTTGGGTCTGGCCAGCCCTTAAATTAGCTGTTATATTTTGTTTTGGGCTTTATGCAGCCCAAATTTGCTATGTTGAACTGTCTGAATATCACGCTGGTTGTAATAATCTTGCACTTGGACCTCTATGGCTGTTAATCTTTCTTTGCCTGAAGCTCTGCTATGTAGTGCTTCTATGTTATTATTACTATGCTGTGCTCCTATGAATCACAACAACTTTAAAAGCTGGAGTGTGCTCTGTTGGAATGTAAGGGGTCTTAACTCCCCTGCCAGGCAGTGTGCTGTTAGGCAGAAAATGGAGGAAAGTCAGTGTGTGGTTGCTTGTTTTCAAGAAACCAAATGCAGTAATTTTGATATCAGAGATATTAGGGCTTTTTGTCCTAAACATTTTGACACATATGTCTTTGCACCTACTGTGGGAGCATCTGGTGGAATTCTTGTGGTCTGGAACTCTTTAGTTTTGTTTGGGATGCTGGTTGAGATACAATCTTTTGCAGTGGTGGTCAACTTCACCTCTAAACATAACAATGAGAAATGGACACTTGTGACTGTTTATGGCCCCTGTCAAGGTGAGCCCAGAGACAATTTTGTTAACTGGTTATATCATCTGAATATTCCTCTGGAAGATAACTGGCTACTGTTGGGTGACTTCAATTTCATCAGATCTATTGAAAATAGAAATTTGCCAGGGGGTGATATTAATGATATTTTTATTTTCAATGAAATCATTGGGCACTTGGGGCTGCTTGAGTTCCCTTTGAAAGGGAGATCTTTTACTTGGTCTAATATGCAGGATGCTCCTCTGTTAGAGCAACTGGACTGATTCTTTACCTCAACAAATTGGATTTCTTGTTATCCTTTTACTGAGGTCCTTCCTTTGGTCAGAACTACTTCTGATCATGTGCCCTGTGTGGTTGTTATAAAAACCTCTATTCCCAAGTCTAACATTTTTAGATTTGAGAACTATTGGGTTCAGATGGAGGGATTTTTTGATTGTGTTAAAAAGTCATGGGAAAAGCCTTCTAGGAAAACACATATCTCTGCCATCATTGCTGATAAGTTGAAAACTTTAAGGCAAGATCTTAAAAAATGGAAACTTGGAATCTCAAAGCTTAAATCCCTCATTGCCAAGTGCAACAAGGTGATTGTTATTCTGGACAATTTGGAGGAATTGAGGCCCCTTTTTCGGCAGGAGTTTAACTTCAGGAAAATTGTAAAACTTCATGTGGAGCATCTTCTGCACTTGCAGTTTCTTTACTGGAAGAAAAGATGTACCATTAGGTATATCAAGGTGGGTGAGGAGAATACTAAGTTCTTCCATGCCATGGCAACTGAGAGGTTCAGGAGGAACTCCATTGCTAGTCTTCAGCTGCAAGATGGGTCTGTTATTTCTGATCACAGTCAGATGGAAGGTAAAATTTGGTCTGCTTTCAAAGGAAGAATGGGAACCTCTAGGGGGATTAATATGGGATTTGATCTCAGAGCTTTAATTAAGCCAGTGCCAGGCTTAGATGCACTGACTAAGCCTTTTACTGCTGAGGAAATTAATGATGTAGTGAGGCACATGCCCATTGATAAAGCTCCTGGGCCGGATGGTTTCAATGGCCTGTTTTTAAAGAAATGCTGGCCTATAATCTCAAAGGATTTTCATACTCTGGCTCAAGAATTCTATGATGAAAAGGCTCAGCTTGCAAATCTTAATGCTTCATACATAACTTTGATCCATAAAAAGCTTGCTCCTGAGACTGTTGGGGATTACAGACCACTCTCCTTGACTGGAATGGGTCTTAAATTCCTTTCCAATATTGCTGCAAACAGGTTCCAAGAGCTCATCATGGACTGTATACATAAGAATCAATATGGGTTCATTAAATCAAGGACTATTCAGGACTGTATTGGTTGGACACTGGAATACATTCACCAATGTCATCAATCAAAGAGGCCCATTCTGATTCTTAAGTTGGACTTTGAAAAGGCGTTTGACTCCATTGAGCACTCTGTCATATTTGAAATTATGAAGTATAAAGGATTTAATAATAAGTGGATCAACTGGATCAATGAGCTGTTAACTACTGGAACATCCTCTGTGCTACTAAATGGAGTGCTTGGCAAGCAGTTTTTGTGCAAAAAGGGTGTGAGGCAAGGTGACCCTATTTCTCCTTTGCTTTTTGTCCTTGATGCAGATCTTTTGCAGACAGTTGTCAATCATATGCATCTCAGGGGGGAGCTTCAACTGCCTATTCCATGTCATGATAGGGACTATCCTATTATTCAGTATGCTGATGATACCTTAATCATTGTGCCCGCTGACGAGCATCAGCTGTTAGCTTTAAAGAAGATATTGCAAGTCTTTTCTCAATCTACAGGGTTAGATATTAATTATCATAAATCATCAATTGTCCCTATCAATGTGCCCCAGGAAGAAACTTGCAGGCTTGCCTCTATCTTTGGCTGTCAGGTTGGGAAGATGCCTTTCACTTACCTGGGACTCCCAGTTGGAACTACTAAGCCAAAGATGGTTGATCTAATGCCACAAGTTGATTGCATGGAAAGGAGAATGTCTGCCAGCTCATCCTTCCTTGCCCAGGGTGGCAGGCTGCAATACTTGAATTCTGCATTGTCCTCCCTGCCTATTTACTTCTTATGCAGTCTGCTCATTAATCCTGGAATTTTGAAGCAACTTCAGAGAATCCAAAGACAGTGCTTGTGGAGGAAAAATAAGCAAGAGCCTGCACCCTCTCTGGCTGCTTGGGATCTAATCTGTAGACCCAAGGACAAGGGTGGTCTGGAAATTATGAACCTTGGAATTCAGAATGCTACCCTCTTGCTCAAGCACGTTCATAAGTTCTTGAATAAAGCTGATGTTCCCTGGGTCCACCTCATTTGGAACTCTTATTATCATGGAATTGTGCCCCAAGGTACTACATCCTGCGGTTCCTTCTGGTGGAAAGATATCCTTAAATTGATTGATCAATTCAGAGAAGTTTCCTGGGTGGAGATTAATCATGGGGACACTGCTCTTTTTTGGTTTGACAAGTGGAAGTTGGGAGATTCTGTCTTGCCTCTTCAGAACATATTTCCTAGACTATTCTCTTATTGTAAGGACAATCTGCTAACAGTCAAGGATGGGTTAGAATGTCATGATCTATCCAGTTGGTTCAATTTACCTTTGTCTGAACAGGCTTATAATCAGTTGCTTTCCTTGCGAAACTTGCTTCAGACTCATGATGGACAGTCTACTTCCAGAGATGTCTGGCACTGGCATGGGACAGATAAACCCTACACTCCCAAGAGGTTCTATTCTTATATGCATTCAAATCTGTCTTTTAACCCTTTGCTCAAATGGGTCTGGGCCAGCTCTTGCACCATGAAAATTAAGGTGTTCGCATGGATGATGATCATGGATAGACTTAACACAAAAGATATGGTAGAGAGGAGGCACTAGCATATTGATGGTGGCACTTGCTGTGTTCTTTGTCATCTGCAGACTAGAGAGGGCAGAGATCATTTGTTCTTTAACTGCTTATTCAGCCAAGGGGTGTGGAACTATCTTCAGATTGATTGGTCTTTTGGAACTGATATGAGTGAGATAGCTGTGAATGCCAGAAGGGACTTTAACAAGCCTTTTTTTGCTGAAGTGGTCTTTACTGCCTGCTGGAACATTTGGCTGATCAGGAATGCTAAGGTTTTCAAACATGTCAGGCCTAGTTTTAACCAGTGGAGAGGAGCTTTCATCCATGACATGTCTCTGCTTTCACACAGCGTTAAGTCTAGATATAAGGAGGATCTGGTTCGTTGGGTTACTTACCTACCCCCTTAATTTTGTTTCTTAGATCTTTGTGGGCCAGGTTAGTCTTTTCCTTGCTTCTTTGGGTTACCCTTGGTAACCTTTGTACATACTGTATTTTTTGATTAATAAAATTTTGAGGCTGTGGGGGTTTTCCCTACAGTAGCCAGTCAAAAAAAAACTCGTTAGCAGTACCTGCACACAAAACAACAAATCCTCGCACCCAACGCAAACAAGGGGTTGTCAATCCCTTGGCGGTTAATTGCAAGATTAAATTGTATGGTGATAGATAGATAGATGGAACAAAAATACAAAATAAAATAAATAAGGTAAAATTGCAGCAAAGTATTTTTGGGATTTTTAATATATGATAAAGGTAGACCCGGGGACCATAGTTTTCACTAGAGGCTTCTCTCTTGAAAATAGCATACGGTGGGTAAACAAATTACTGTTGGGCAATTGATAGAAAAGCAAATAATCATGACGATATCCAAGGCAATGATCATGTATATAGGCATCATGTCCGAGACAAGTAGACCGACTCCTGCCTGCATCTACTACTATTACTCCACACATCGACCGCTATCCAACATGCATCTAGAGTATTAAGTTCATAAAGAACGGAGTAACGCCTTAAGCAAGATGACATGATGTCTACAAAGTAAACTCACGCATGAATAAACCCCGTCTTTTTACCCTTAATAGCAATGATACAATACGTGTCATGTCCCCTTCTGTCACTGGGATTGAGCACCGCAAGATCGAACCCATTACAAAGCACCTCTCCCATTGCAAGATAAATCAATCTAGTTGGCCAAACCAAATCAATAGACCGGAGAGAAATACGAAGCTATAACAATCATGCATAAAAGAGTTCGGAGAAAACTCAAATAATATTCATGGATAATCTGATCATAAACTCACAATTCATCGGATCCCAACAAACACACCGCAAAAAGTGATTACATCGGATAGAACTCCAAGAACATCGAGGAGAACATTGTATTGAAGATCAAAAAGAGAGACGAAGCCATCTAGCTACTAACTATGGACCCGAAGGTCTGTGGTAAACTACTCACACATCATCGGAAGGGCAGCAAGGATGATGTAGAGCCCCTCCGTGATCGAATCCCCCTCCGGCGGAGTGCCGGAAAAGGCCCCCAGATGGGATCTCTCGAGAACAGGAACTTGTGGCGGCGGAAAAGGTATTTCGTGGACTCCTCTGTTGGTTTCCCGATTTTAGGGAATTTATAGAGGTGGAATGAGGTCAAACGGAGCCTTGTGGGCCCCACGAGGTACCAGGGCGCGCCCCCCTGGGGCGCGCCGTGGTGCCTCGTGGGCCACTGCTTCATCTTCTCGTCCCCTCCCGAAGCTTCTAGTGTCTCTTATGTCCAGAAAAAAATCTCCAAAAAGTTTCGTGGCATTTGGACTTCGTTTGGTACTGATATTCTGGAAAACCAAAAACAAGCAAAAAATAGCAACTGGCATTGGGCACTAAGTTAATAGGTTAGTCCCAAAAAATGATATATAATTGCTTGGAAATGTATATAAAACATCCAAGATTGATACTATAATAGCATGGAACAATCAAAAATTATAGATACGTTGGAAACGTATCAGCCGCCCCCCCGATACCTACCACGGGGGGCGGCGCCGATGCCTCCATGGCTGTGGCCGAGGCCTCAGCCCCCAAAGGTGCGCCGGAGAAGACATCCTCCTCGAAAGGAGGGGAAGAGCCGGAACAACCGATAATCTCGGCCCCCGTTGTCCCAGAGCCACTTCGGCAGCCGAGCTCAACGGTGGCTCCTCCGTTGACGGAGAGGGCCGAGGTGACCCATCCATCCCGACCTGCTGGAGGGCAGGTGTCCACGGGATGGACCGAAGAGATGGAGGCGGCCCTGACAGGCTCCGCCATCGTAGCCGAGCACCACGTCATACTGGGCGCGGCGTTGAAGAACTACCGGTCCGCAGAGGCTGGTATTCGGGAGGCCTTCAAGGGCCTGTATGAAGGTTTTGAGGTAAGCTCAAACCGATTTCTTCTTTAGAATCGCATAAATGCGCAGAACTTTTTAGCACTAGATGTGTCTGATAGCCTTTAGGGAATAAGTAAAATTCGATATGAAGACATTGCTTACTGCATGGACTTGTTACAAGTGTATAACCATAGTAACCCCCAAGCCCCGAGGTAGATATGACAATCTTGCGTGGGGATTATAGGGAAAGCTAGTATAACAAAGCGTGTGGACAGTAGCCCCCGAGACCCTGGTTGGATGCACAAAGCCGACCAGGGGATCAATTCGTCTGAGGAAGCTAACAATGCCTTTTGCAGGTTTCGGCCTCAGTTTCAGCATCCAACTCAAGGGAGTTGGAGGAGCTGAACCATAAGCTCGACCGGTCCGAGAAGGACGCGGATCTGCTTAAGAAGCAGATGGAGCAATCTCAAAGTAAGCAAGAGTTTGAATATTTTGGTGTAATGTTATAAGTGCGGATGCAGTTGCTTTGAGCTCTAAAGGTTGTATGAATGTACTGCAGCTGCCTCCGTGGAGCTTGAGAAACTCCAGTCCGAGCTGCAAATAGCTTGACAGGCGGGCTGCGGCGCGGCAGGCCAGCAAAGCGCTGGCCAAGGAAAAGGAGGCTGGAGGGAAGCACGCGGCCCGGGTCGTGGAGGTCGAAGGTGACCTGAAGGGGCTGGCCAAGCAGCGCGACGCCCTCCAGGAGGAAAGAAACAAGCTCGCCTCCGAGCTCGAGACCGCGACCTCGGTCTGCAAGGAAGCCACGACCCAGGCGAGGGCGGATCGTGATGTGCTTCATCAAGTGAGGCAGATTGCCGCTGGTAAGCCATACATGCTTCGCTGCGTTTTCGGTGATCGTCGATTTGCCCATCTTATGCAAGTCTGGCGTTCTTCATAAGCCTTCAGGGATCTGCCACGGAGCGCCTCGGACGCCGGCACCTACTTTGTTGCCCACCCCGAGGAGTTGACAGAGAAGGTCTTCTAGGCGCAATTCCAGGCACCCGAGCATCCTCCGTTGCTAAATAGTCAGATGAAGCAGCTGGCCGAGCTGATTTGCATGACTCGGCCAATGATGGAGGATATTTGCGTCAATCTCTGGCCGCAGGAGCCACTACCGACTAGCCTATTCAGCTTGGTTCAGAGATTGCGAGGCGCGAGCCCCCAGGTGGAGAACTGGAAGCGGTCGGCTTGCCTGGAAGGCGCGGAGCAAGCCTATGCGTCCACCATGGCGCATTACCCGAAGATCAAGCCTCTTGCGATCGCGTCGGGGCCTCCAGAAGGGAAGAACCGGATGCCCAAGCAGTTTCTGTCCGAGGTCCATGAAGGGGCTCGGGTGACCGAAGTACAATGCTCGAAAACCGAGCTCCAGTTCTAAAGAACCTCTCTGTTATGACGTGGCACCTTCTGTAAAAAAAATTATTATTTATGCTAATTAGTCATTTGCATCCGCCGTGTTTATTTATTCCTTTGCGACCGTTTATACTGAAAGAGGTCGGTCATCGGCTTCTGCCCCCTCTGTAGATACTACACGGGGTGTTTCATAAAACGCGTAAACCCTTAGCCGACGTCTCGGTGCCCTGAGGCGGTTGCGTATTTGCAAAACAAGGCAATCGGACCATAGCGGCTTTATATCTTTCACTTAGTCATAGGAGTTCGAAAATTTGGGGTAGTTGATCTAGCCCCCAGTGTAGTGGTGATCGGACAAGCCGAAATGCACAAGTTATAACACCTCGGTTCATATAAGAAGAACCCTTCATTTATCACGGTCTAACCTCTAACGATTTAAAGTTTGACACTATCTTCAGATAGCTGACCAGTTTACGCTGATCATGATAGTCGATTTTCGGCTTTCGCCTACTGAGGTGTTTGACCGGGCCAAGCTGGAAATGCAATCGCAGTGGTTCTCCCTTTGCAAATGTAGCCGAACAGAGCGGAACGTAGGAGGCAAGCACAGGAGCCGGCCAACCCAATCATTGACCAAAATCATGATTCGAAATTGATGCATATAATGCAATATCCAAGATGCTGAACAGATATCGGACTTAGACATGGGCTCGATTTCATATCCGAGCCCCCGGTCGAAAGCGGACTCATTTGTATATTTCTAATGGTATCCCCATTGCTACGAGGCAAAAAGAGAAGAAAACGACACGTAATTTTGTGTGGAGACCAAAAAAAGGTCTGTTCTTTCATTCATTAGGGCATAGCCACAGATGCTGAGCTGATATCAAGAGGAACCTTACAAGATATAGAGAGTATGTAGAAAGAAGAATGGGAGGTATTTGGTACAGGGCTTTAGAAAAGCAGGGACTATTCCCAGTGCCTTCCCTGCCGCACGTCTGTGCCTTCGTGCTATTGAACAGCTACCCCTTGTCTAATCCAAGGCTTAGTGAGCATTCCTGGCCAATCCATCTTGACTACGTAGAACGCATCCAAGAAACGGGGCCCTCGAAGAGGTAATTGCCGGAGTGTGGCTACTTGACGCTACCAAAGATGTAAGTCCTGGTTGGCCTTTATATGCCGCCGAAGAGATAACCCGGATTTGGGTGATCGGCCATTCCAAGATGACGCGCCCTTTTTATAAATATTTGCTCCTCGGTCTCCCATGGAATTTTAAGTGCAAAGTTATGTATGCGAGGGACGTAGCTTGCTACCAAGAGAGGGGAACCAAGGAGCGCTTGTCCCTATTTAGGATCGATTCGAGTTTGGCCAGGGACCGAGGTGCCGGTGCGTATGCGCTTTGAAGAGCTTAGCAGCGCCTGCCGTGCTGTACATCAGGCAGCTTCCTCGGCCGCATGGAAATCGGCTGCGAAAGCCACTGTCCTCTCCTCTGTACGTTGGGAGGTCCCCGTGTTACCATTGATGGTAATGACGCTGTGAGGCCCCGGCATCTTAAGCTTCAGATAGGCATAGTGCGGCACCGCGTTAAAGCGGGCGAATGCAGTACGACCGAGCAAGGCATGGTAACCGCTGCGGAAGGGGACGATGTCGAAGATCAAGTCCTCACTTCGGAAGTTCTCGGGTGAGCCGAAGACTACTTCCAGCGTTACGGTGCCAGTGCATTGGGCCTCCACGCCAGGTATAACACCTTTGAATGTGGTGTTGCTGGGCATAATTCGTGACAAATCGATGCCCATCTTCCTGACAATGTCAGCATAGATCAGGTTCAAACTGCTCCCGCCGTCCATTAGGACGCGGGTTAGGTGGAATCCATCGATAATGGGGTCCAGGACTAAGGCTGCCGACCCGCCATGACGGATACTAGTCGGATGGTCCTTCTTGTCGAAAGTGAGCGGGCAAGCCGACCAAGGGTTGTACTTCGGTGCTACAGGCTCTATGGCATAGACGTCCCGAAGTGCGTGCTTCCGTTCCTTCTTAGGGATATGCGTGACATAGATCATGTTCACATTTTTAACGTCGGAAGGGAATTGCTTTTGGCTGCTGCTGCTCAGTCTGCGAGGTTCATCCTCATCATCGCTGCGGGACCCGCTCCTGGTTGGTTCCTCGATAACTGCTTTGCCGGCCTGCTTAAACACCCAACAATTTCGATTAGTGTGGTTGGTGGGCTTGTTCGAGGTGCCATGAATTTGGCAGGACCTATCTAGTATTTTGTCCAAGGCGCTAGGGCCATCCTTGTTCCCTTTAAAGGGCCTCTTCTTGGGTCCGGCTCGCGGGCCGATGAACCCTGCATTGACTGCTAGGTCCTCGGTATCGTTGCCACCATGCTTATTCCAACACTTGTTTCTGCTGCGCCTGAGTTTACCGTTTCCGTCGAGCGCCTCGAAGGTGCCGGGATCGTTCCTGTGGGAACTGCGGGGAAGCCAGCTGTCCTCGCCCACGCAAAAGCAGGTCATTAAGGAGGTAAGAGCCGCCATAGTTCTCGGCTTGTCCTGCCTAGGCTGTCGGGCGAGCCACTCATCCTGAATGCTGTGCTTGAATGCAGCAATAGCTTCGACGTCGGGGCAATCGACGATCTGGTTCTTTTTAGTTAAGAACCGATTCCAAAATTTTCGAGCAGATTCGCCCTCCTGCTGGACGATGTGACTAAGGTCATCGGCGTCCGGGGGCCAAACGTAAGTGCCCTGGAAGTTTGCCCTAAAGGCTTTCTCCATGTCCTCCCAGCTGCCGATAGGATTGCTGGGGAGACTGTTAAGCCAGTGCCTTGCCGGTCCTTTAAGTTTGAGTGGCAAGTATTTTATAGCGTGGAGGTCATCACCTCGGGCCATATGTATGTGGAGGAGAAAATCCTCAATCCAGACAGCCGGGTCGGTCATCCCGTCGTATTGGTCGATGTTAATGGGTTTAAACCCTTATGGGAACTGATGTTCCATAACCTCATCTGTAAAACAGACCGGATGTGCAGGTCCTCGGAAACGAGTCATATTTGGCTGTGCATTGGCTGATGTCCTGGCCCACAACTTCTCCCGAGCTCTGTCGTGCCTGTCTAACCAGGCATCATAGCCTTTGAGACCAGCGGACGTGCGATCCCGCGAACCATATATGGCTCGGGGAGGCACTTTATTGGCCTGTATTTTGTCACGTAGATCATAGGGGGCATTGAATCCGACCACGCTCTTGCCGTGAGGGCGGGTTTTTGCAGGGGGTTCTGTGTTTGCCCCTGCTGACCTGTCTCGTCCTCTAAGGGGGCGATCAGCCTGTCCTGTATTGCCGTGCGTAAACAGCTCATCGTTTGCCGCCTCGTCGTCGAAGTCGGGCAGCAGCCGTCATTTAGGGTATGACTTGGCGGCAGTACGTCGGGTCTCGAGCTCTGCTTCAGCTTCGAGGACCTTTACTCATTTGTCCTTGAGCGCGTTCTCGTGGGTGTACAGCTCTTGCTGCTTCCTCTTCATGCTTTGCGCAGTTGCTAGTAACCGTCGCTGGAAGCGTGCCTGCTCGGATGGGCTTATGGGTACTACGAAGTCCTCTGGTCTAAGGCTTAGATCGTCCTTGGATTCGGGAAGGTTGTCTGTGTCCGATCCATCGTTGAGAGTGCCCATGTACTCCAGATCATCCTCTGCAGGTGCCTCTATGGGGTCCTTTGGCTCCTCGAGTGAGGCTTGATTGTCCTCGCCCGGGTTCTCAGTGGCGCGGGGCCAGGACCGTTATCGGCGTCGCTCATGGTGTTGATCGTACTTCTACTTCCGTTACCTCCCTTTGATTGCCTCTTCGGGCGATGACGCTTAGTGTTCTCCTTAGGTTTATCCTGAGGGCTGTCTTTGGGGGTGTCGACCATGTAGACGTCATAAGTAGACGTTGCCGCCCAATCCCCTGTATGGTTTTTGGCGGGTGGGTTCGCTCCGGTATCGCCACAAACGTCTTCATCCATGTCGGTGGCTTCGTCGGAGCCGTAGTCGAGCGCGTCGGTCAAGTCTTCGACCGTGGCGACTAGGTGGGTGGTGGGTGGGTTGAAAATTTCCCGATCGTTAGCTTTACATCCGATCTGTTCGTTGGCGGCAGACGAGATCGCCAAGTCCTGGATTCGGTCCAGCACCTCATTAATCTGTGAGAGTTCCTCCATGCTCAAGACCTGGCTATAGGCCGGGTCGATCTGGAGTGGTCTACTCGGGCCACATGGGGTGGCACCGTCCACCTGTTCATCCAGGGCTGACTCCTGGCCGGCGGGAGGCGATGGGACCCCTGCTCCCGGGCCCATCGGTGAGCCGGGCTCAACACCAGCGTCCGAAGACACAACGACTGGGCCGGGCGCGGCGGTCATCGGATCTATATCTGAGGTACGTTCTACTGAAGGGTCGGGTCCGAAGACTAGATCGGAAGTCCGTCCGGGATCGCGGCACCAGAAAGGTTCTCAGGCTAAGCCGAGGTCCATCTCGAAAGGATTAGATCACCCTGGGCATCCGCGACGTACTCCAGGCTCCCGAACTTGATGACTTGATTCGGAGGGAAGTTTTCGACGTGGCCGAGGCGGCCGGCCGAATCAGCATGTAGCACAAGGCTGCCGAAGGCGATGAGTTGGCCGGGGATGAAGGTGTCACCGCAACCGATACTGTCGTTGAACTGCAAGCGATCCATCGATCTCAGGTGATCACACAGTGAGCTCTCAATGAAAGCACCAATGTCAGTGTCAAAACCGGCAGATCTCGGGTAGGGGTGCCCGAGCTGTGAGATCAGATCATTGGCTTAACAGGGGACGTAGGACACAATGTTTTTACCCAGGTTCGGGCCCTCTTTATGGAGGTAAAACCCTATGTCCTGCTCTTGTTTATATTAATGATGTATCAAGGTACAGAGTTGATCTACCTCGAGATCGTGAGTTGTGGTCTAACCCTAGGGGTATGATGAATGATCTTTTTCCTACGGACTAAACCCTCTGGTTTATATAGGCACCAGGGGTTTCTAGGGTTACACATGGTCGGTTACAACTAAGGGAATACATGCCGAATCTCGTATCCTTGGGGTGCACGCCATGCCTTCGGTGAGGTCCGATACATCGGTTCTTCAAGCTGGAAACCTCCGAAGTCCCTGCTCTGTGACGGGCCTTGAGTTCGGCCCATGGACTAATCAACTAGGCCGGGACCCCCTAGTCCAGGACACCGTCAGATGGGTTCCCTCTCTTCTCGAGGGGCCAATTCTGCGTAGGAAGGAAAAGCCAGAAGGGGAAATTCAAACCCAAAATCAAGAAATCAAGACAAAGAGAAAGTGATGCTGACAGAAAACGAAGAAGCATTTATGGAAGTTGATTACCTGGTTGTTCTTGTTGAGGGGGCTCAGTTTCCCCTCTAGCAACGTCGGTTGCCGTGGGCTGCTGGCAGCATCCGTTGCCGGTATGTCCTCGATGCGGATAGGTTCATCCACGGCGATCCTTTCCGGCGAACCGATCTCTGGAAGGATCGATGTCGAAGGTGTGGTCAGGGGCTTCAATCCTTGGTGCCCCTCTTCGAGACGAACACCTTCCATCTCCGTGTCGGCGTCAGCGGTGGCATTTGCCGATGGCGCATGACCAATCTCCTCCCGCTGGGGGCTGGTAACAACCACTTCAGGAGAGGCGAAGCCCTGCCCAACATCTGTTGCCGGCTCGCCCGCCTCGGCAGTCCTCGCCCTCTTCTAGGATCGTTGCGCCGAAGGTGTTTCGTCCCTGCAAGATCAAAGACAAACAAACCATTAGATCAACAATGACAAATAGCGAATAAAAATACGAGTAGAGGAAGAGGCAAGTGCTTACTCTTCTTCTTCCTCCTCAGAAAGGCGAGATAGATCCCAATAAGCCTGGTTCCCAAAGTCAGGACCCGGTTGTTAGCCTGCAAGTGCATAGGGTTTAGTTGTAGCCTTTTCAAAGTAAGAGTATCGATCCCACAGGGAGCACATGAATTAGTCTTGGGTCCTTTGCAAGGTGCAAATAATGTGCCTAAAAGTTGTAAGTGATCCGGCACAGTAAAAGTAATAATAATGAAGTTGCAAGTGTAAGGATGACTAAAATGAAATAACTGATAATATAAATAAGACTTGAAGCAAATGATTAAAAATGTTCCCGGGGGTCCGGAATCCCCTATAGTGTGCATCTATAGCGGTGCCTAAACACAATGCTATTTCGGATTCCTAAGCCACTTTACATGTTTCTCTTTGTGGGCGGAGCCAGTATAGATATGTGCATACTCGTGGTATCTCCGTATCCCATACGCCACCACCATTCTTCCCCACTCCGGTTATCAAACGCTGATTAAGGGGAAAGAGGTCCCCGTGGACGCAGCAAAATTGGTCTCCGTTTTACCCCGTGTTGCAACTATCCGCTACGAAGGGAGAAGGGGCCTGTCACGTCACCCATCTCCACAACCACACAGTTAGCCAACAGTAATAACCTTCCGTCCAAAGTTGGCATACGTTGGATGGTCGACTTCACCCAACGTCAAGAAGATTATCAACATAAACATGCAAAGAGGATATTAAATCCTAATATCAAACAACCTATTACACACTAGGGTTCATCCATACCCCGAGAACAACGGGTCTACTCACACATGGGAACGACAATCATCATGGTAATGGAATACATGGATGAATGAATCAACCGACACACCGAAGGATCCACTAGGGTTCTTGATGTTGCAGATGATAAGGATGTGGATGATGATGACGATGAAGACGGTGACGATGTAGATGGTGATGATGACTTCGTCCCCCTCGTGGTGATAGGAATCCCCTCCTTCCCCTCGTTGATCCTCCCTCCGGATTGGTTTCGGAGGCTAGGGTTCTCCCTTCTGGATGAGTTTCTGGAGTCTTCGCGCGTCTGATCGACAATTCGATTCGACGGGGCGAAAATAGCTGATCCCCCAGAGGCGGTGACGCGCCAAACGACCGCTCATGCGAGCGTGCGCGGTCGCATGAAACGCCATCGTTCACTCTAGAAGCGCGACGACGATTGTTTCTTTGGCCTTCTTGCTTGATTCTTTTTATAGAAAGTGTTTATCACCTTTAATGCGTGATTCAACTGCCATTTTTGACGATTTTCTCCATTAGATGAATATTGCTCCAAAAGACGTTACCTGAGGGATTATCAACAAAAAGAAGTGTGCGAACGCGGTAAAATTCTACAAAGTAGGCACAAAAATAACGGTAAAATGGTCTCATAATTTGGACTCATCAACTCCCCCAAGCTTAAAGATTTGCTCGTCCCCGAGCAAATACCGCAACTTGTAATGAAGAGATCATCTTGGTTATGAGCTGTGGATGAATCAAATGAATGGGTCCAAAGTAAAATTTTAGAATTTACAACGTATGATTAATTACACCATGCACCATTACATCCAAATTTCCATCAAATGAGTATGAAGGCTTCCACACCTTACTATCAATCATTAATGAGATATTTCTAACTCTTAGTGATACTTTATTCTCCTCTTTCAGTAGGCAAGTCCTAGTGCTATACATCTTTCTTTTCATTGTTCTTCACTTCCCTTTTTATTTCTTGAACTGCCAAGCCTGCCACATATCACTCGAAAATTTTCTTTTCTCCTTTTGAGACGTGATATGAATGGTATGCTTAAACATCCAAGTTCAATCATTTGGAATTATATAAGTTTTCTCGAATCTTTAATGTTTTGTTTTTATGCACAAGAACTTGTCCACATTTCATACTTGGTTCACTGGTTTTAAGAGACCTTACCAAGTAATCACCAAATAAACTGAAAGCAGTTGCAATGCACCACATCAAATTGTCAACTTCTCATTCCCGATTGATACTAAAGATTTGGAAGGCTTATAATCATCATCTAAAAGCAAAGATGCAAAGCACACAAGGATGCATAATCATACTAAGCGAATTCATCAAGATCATAATAGACTATTCATCAAACCATCCATGACTCAATGGATAAGGCTCTTCCCTCTTCACCAAAAGGTATGATAGTACTTTTATTACTCGAACTAAATAAACTCTTTCAAGCAAAGCTCAACGGAAAATAATAACGATAAAGGAAACGAGAAAGGGCTTCAAAATCCCCCCAAGCTTAACATGCTAAGCCGGTTGGATTCATTTAGTGTCCTTTTTTATTGATACCGGTGTTCTCTTCTGAAGGTGGAGCGGTGACACCAGTGAGGGCATCAATCATGAGCTTATTGGCAACCTCTAAATCCGTGATGCGAGAACAATACATGCGAAGGGTTGCATCCTGGTTGGCGATGATCCTTAAGCTTGTGTAGCCTCACGGGTCTTGACAGCCAAGGCAACCTCCATCTCCCTGATCTTATCAGTCATAGCCTTAGTCTCAACTACCAAATTATTGATTTGTACCTTGGGTGGAATTGGTTGCACCGGGATGGTGTTACACCTTTTCCTAGGAGGTCCAACTTGCATGCGAGCGCCAATGGTGTGCATCTCACGTGCCCTTGGATCGATCTTGCCGGATTCTTCCAACGGATCATGGATAGTGTAGTTACTGAAACCGCACTTACCATGACAGCGGGAGTCTCCTTGACAAAATTGATCTTGTCCTCGTTGATGATGACCTTGATGGTGTTGATGGGGATGGCCGTTGGTTTCTTGCCCTTCTATTTATCTTCCTCTTCTTCTTCCTCATAAGGAGGTTCCTCCGGATCTTCCTTGGAAGAGGTCCAATCACGATAGCGACGGAGCCTCTCCCTTATGCTTGCTGGAGAATAGCCCTCCCGCTCCAAGTCCTCCTCTTCCTGTGAAGAGGTTGGCCTCTCATCCCACGAACGAGCCATGGCTACCTGCAACTCAAAACTCAAGAAGACTTCTAGATTGGTTGGTTAGTTTTGATAGAGGAGGGAACTATAGTTCTGTATATAAGAGGCTAAGGACGCAGGTTTTGACGAGATAAGGAAGTTAGAAAGTATAGGAAACAAACCAAATCAGATCAGGCGAAATTCTGTTAGAATTCGGAAAGAAATCACGATCGACAGCCTTCCAAACGACTGTGACCGATCGTTTGAGCGGTCGTTTGACCCTCTTCCACCGAGCTCTTCGTAGACAGAGCGTATAATGGCCTTAAAAACGGGCGCATCCTATCGTACGGGCGTCCATTTGATCCCCTTCTTACTGCGAAAAAAACATTTTTTTTACACGGGTAGAGGCGCAGTTTCCCTCCACGAAACAGATCGAATGACGGCCTTCCAAGCGATCGCTTGAGCGGTCGTTTTCTCCTTTCGCCTGCATGCTTAAATAAACAGGATCAAAGACGGTGCTTCAAACAGCCGCAGGCAGTCGTTCATGCACCCGTTTGACTACGAAAAACATATAATTTCTTACAGAAAAATACAACGAAGACAAATTAGATGTAAGCTTAAGGAAAAAGAGAGAACTTTACTGTGTTCCCTAGTGCTTTCCACTCTTTGTGTTTTGCGAAGATCTTCGTCCCCGGCTTCTTTGTTCTTAGGGGTTGAGGAAGTGGTGACATCTTCTGCAACTTACTGGGGTGCAAAGAGTTGTTATAGCAAAATAAATCACTTTCTTCCCTTACCCTCAGTTTCACAAAAGATTCCTCTAGACCGATGAATGGTGGTCCTGTATCTCCAAGGGTACGAGTTGTAGCTCTATCCAAAGCCACAACCGTTCCATAGGGGATACATATACCTTTTGGATTGTATTGATGCTCCTCCTTTACCAGGGAGATGTTTGTCAACACTTCTCCTATCTTTTCGCGGTCGAAAATTTCACTGTCAAATTCCTGCAAAAGAAGAGACCACCTCACCCAGTGAGGCTTAGTTTCTTTAATATCCAACACCTCTTTTATTGCCTGGCGGTTAGTATAGAATATAACTTTTGTATCAGTGATATAAGGTCTAAACTTCTCACAAGCAAAGATCACTGCATAGAGTTCTCTATCATTCTTAGCATAATTTCTTTGGGCATCAGTGAGGGTGTGGCTTGCAAAGTAAATAACATTAAACTTCTCACCTACTTGTTGGCCCAAAACCGCACTTACCGCATTATCATCGGTTTCGCATATGACCTCAAAAGGCATGTCCCAGTCTGGAGGTGTAATGATAGGAGCATTAAGTAGAGCATGCTTCAGTTTTTCAAAGGCACTTTTACACTCATCATTGAACGTGGAGGGAACGTCTTTCTGCAAAAGGTTAGTCAAGGGTTTCAAAATATTAGAGAAATTCTTAATAAAGCGCCTATAGAAATTTGCATGCCCAAGAAAACTCCTTATCCCTTTTATAACACGGGGATAAGGGAGTTTCTCTATGGCATCTATCTTTGCTTTATCAACTTCTATACCTTTACCAGATATTGTGTGCCCCAAAACAATACCTTCATTGACCATGAAATGGCATTTCTCCCAATTCAAGACAAGATTAGTGTCCTCACACCTCTGCAAAACTTTATCAAGATTGCGAAGAAGTTTCATAGACTGAAATATCATCCATGAAGACTTCCATGATTTCTTCGACAAAATCAGCAAAAATAGCATTCATGCATCTTTGAAATGTAGCTGGTGCATTGCATAGGCCAAAAGGCATACGACGGTAAGAGTACATACCAAAAGGGTAGGTGAATGTTGTCTTCTCTTGATCTTCTGGATGCACTGCAATTTGTGAAAACCCCGAATATCCATCCAAATAACAAAAATGGGTATGCTTTGCCAACCTTTCAAGCATTTGATCAATAAATGGTAAGGTGTAATGATCCTTACGGGTCTCCTTATTCAGCTTCCTGAAATCAATGCACATTCTATACCCAACTATTGTTCTAGTAGGGATTAGTTCATTATGGCTATTAGGAACTACTGTAACTCGTCCCTTTTTAGGCACACTATGAACCGGACTTACCCATTTGCTTTCAAAAACTGGATATATAATACCTGCATCAAGTAGACGAATAATTTCTTTTCTTACCACTTCCTTCATTTCAGGGTTCAGCTTCCGCTGGTACTCACGAACTAGTTCAGCTCCTTCCTCCATGAATATACGATGAGTACATATAGAGGGGCTGATGCCCTTTAAATCATCCATTGAATACCCAAATGCTTTTCTATGTTTTCTCAAGGCATTCATTAATCTCTCTTTTTCTTCATCTAAAATATTAGCACTGATAATAATAGGGTATCTATTTGTCTCATCTAAAAACTCATACCTTAACTCTTTTCGTAGAGGTTTTAGTTCAGGTGGTGGTGGCTCCTCATCTCCATTCTTCTCAGGTACTTCATATTGCGCACTAGATACCGGATCTTGAACCAGTGTTTCATTCAAGTGATGATCTATTTCTTCCTTAGCTGGGTCCTCTGGATTTTTCTCGTATTCAGTTAAACTCCTTTCTAGATCATCTTCTGGGGTTCCGAAGTAGATTGCTGCTAGTTGAGCTATGGTCTTCTCTTCATTGTTGTCATGCTCTCATGGTTGGGGGTGATTCTTGAATCTGGAAAAATGAAATTCTCTTACCTCTTCCCCATACTTAAGGGAGACAACTTCCCTCTTACAATCAATGCTTGCACCTGCAGTGTTAAGGAATGGTCTTCCAAATATTATGGGACAAAAATCATCTTCAGGGATTTCCATTACAACAAAGTCTTCTTGATAAGTAAAGGTTCCCAATATGACATAAACATCAGATACCATCCCATAAGGTCTCCTTAGAGTACCATCTGCTAATTTAATTTCCATATCAGTTGGCTGCAGGTCACAAGCATAAATTTCATCATGAAGCTTAGTGTAAAGAGTGTAAGGTATAACATTAATAGAAGACCCTATATCACAAAGACCAAAATAAGAAGTACTACCAAACGAACAAGGAACTACCGGTTTACCAGTATCTGCTGCTTTGATGCAACCTTTCACAAAACAAGTTACCTCTTCTTCCATTGTTTCAATGGGTTTTTCCTGTTTTCTCCTTTTTTGAGACTTCACCTTAGCTTTGCCCTTGTTCTCATTTTCATCCTCAGAATGTTCCCTGCTAAAATATTCAAGATGTGCCTTTCTCATTGGACATGGTAATACCAGTTCGGGTTCATAATCTTCTTCCATGGGGAGTACTGATGTTTCTACCTCCAAGGTCTCAACAATGACCTCTTCCTCGGGGTCCTCATCAGTATAATTCTCCCATTTCCTCTTTGGGAACTCCATATGTTCTGCATAGCTTTGAACAAATCTTAAAACAACATTAGGGTCAAGGTATAATTCATTACTTATTTGTTCAACTCTCCCTGAGTTTAGATAAGCTTTTATGCAATCAAAATTCACTTCTACTTTACCCTCTCCGGCTTCATCGCTCCCCCAAGCTTCGTGGTTAGCAAGTTTTCCTTCTAATAATTCCAATGCTTCTGGGACTTTGCTAGTAATAAAAGAACCTGCAGATGCTAAACCTAGTCCTTCCTTTGAATCATATTGCAGTCCTCCATAGAAAAGATTTAATACTAACCATTCAGGGAGCTTATGATGAGGGCAATCATTTAGTAAAATTTTATACCTTTGATATGCGTTTACCTCCAGGCCTCTGTCAGAAGTTTAAAATCCTCCTCCTTGCATCATAGGATTTCTTTTCTGGGTAAAAATCCGACAGGAAAGTTTCTGCTAGTTTACTCCATGTATCAAAGGTACCTGTAGGGTGAGACACTAACCAATTCCTTGTCTTTTTAGCCAGAGTGTGAGGACATAATTTCAGTTTCATATCATCTGGGCTAAAAGCATTCAACTTAAATGTCCCACATACATCTTCAAAAAATTGCAAATGTTGATAAGGATCCTCACCTTCCTCACCTTTAAATTGTTTACCATGCAACAATTCGAGGACACTTGGGTTCACCTCATAAGCTACACCGGTGGGATTAGGACCCAATGATGTGAACATTTCTCGAATAGGTGGACCTGTAAGATGCATGGCTGCAAGTTGATAACTGTGTCCATACTCAGCCATGGTTGTTCCAGACCTGCAAACAACTTAGTATACAAAATTCAAACCAAACTCAGAACTTAGACCAAGAGCACTCAGCTCCCCGGCAATGGCGCCAGAAAAAGCTTGTTAGCCTGCAAGTACACAGGGTTTAGTTGTAGCCTTTTCGAAGTAAGAGTATCGATCCCACAGGGAGCACATGAATCAGTCTTGGGTCCTTTGCAAGGTGCAAATAATGTGCCTAAAATTTGTAAGTGATCCGGAATAGTAAAAGTAATAATAATGAAGTTGCAAGTGTAATGATGACTAAAATTAAATAACTGATAATATAAATAAGACTTGAAGCAAATGATTAAAAATGTTCCCGGGGGTCCGGAATCCCCTCTAGTGTGCATCTATAGAGGTGCCTAAACACAATGCTATTTCGGACTCCTAAGCCACTTTACATGTTTCTCTTTGTGGGCGGAGCCGATACAGATACGTGCATACTCGTGGTATCTCCGTATCCCATACGCCACCGTCGTTCTTCCTCACTCCGGTTATCAATCGGTGATTAAGGGGAAAGAGGTCCCCGTGGACGCAGCCAAATTGGTCTCTGTTTTACCCCCTGTTGCAACTATACACTATGAAGGGAGAAGGGGCCTGTCACATCACCCATCTCCACAACCACACAGTTAGCCAACAGTAATAACCTTCCGTCCAAAGTTGGCATACGTTGGATGGTCGACTTCACCCAACGTCAAGAAGATTATCGACATAAACATGCAAAGAGGATATTAAATCCTAATATCAAACAACCTATTACACACTAGGGTTCATCCATACCCCAAGAACAACAGGTCTACTCACACATGGGAACAACAATCATCATGGTAATGGAATACATGGATGAATGAATCAACTGACACACCAAAGGATCCACTAGGGTTCTTGATGTTGCAGATGATAAGGATGTGGATGATGATGACGATGAAGACGGTGACGATGTAGATGGTGATGATGTCTTCGTCCCCCTCGCGGTGAGAAGAATCCCCTCCTTCCCCTCATTGATCCTCCCTTCGGATGGGCTCCAGAGGCTAGGGTTCTCCCTTCTGGATGAGTTTTGGGAGTCTCCGCGCGTCTGATCCACGATCCGATTCGACGGGGTGAAAATAGCTGATCCCCCAAAGGCGGCGGCGCTCCAAACGACCGCTCATGCGAGCGCGCGCGGTCGCATGGAACGCCGTCGTTCACTCTGGAAGCGCGATGACGGTTGTTTCTTTGGCCTTCTTTGTTGTAGGGTAGAGACCCTAAGTGAAGATCTTTTCACACTTGGAGGGGGAAAATGGCAAATTGAGAGAAGAACACAAGAACAAACACTCAATCAACAAGATCCAATCACACATGTGCTAGATCCACATACACAAAAGGGATACAAGGGTCCAAATCCAACACAAGAAGGTAAAGAGGGTAACTAGTTCATCCCAATCCTTGAAGGAGTTGAGGTCTTGATGATCCTATGATGGGGATCCTTCCCTAGAAGGGGCCTTGAATCCACTAGGGGATCTTCTCCTTAGGAGGTCTTGATCTCCATGGGAGAGGTAGATGAGCAAAGTACTCTCTAGATCATATCATATCCTTTGCTAACCCTAACAAATGGCCTAGGTATGAAATATATAGGTAGCTGGAGGTTGGGGATGAGTGGAGGGGCGAAACAGGCAATCCACGGCCAGCCTCCTGTAGGTCCCGTGCGCACGGGCTAAGTGGACCCCGTGGGCACGGGGGTCCCGTGTGCACGGTACACGCTCGTGCGCACGGGGTATACAGCAGCTCCAGCGAGGGCCCGTGCACATGGGGTGTCCAGAAAGTCTCTGGATAGCTCGTGCGCACGGGGTCCAGGGAGGCCGTGCGCACGGGGTCGTCTGTGCACTTCTTCTTCTTCCGGCTGCTGGTCTCCTTCTTCCGTGCGGTCCTTCTCGCTCCTCTTCTTGGACTTGGTGAGGTTCCTTAGCTCCTTGGCGAGGGTCATCCACGTACCTAATGACACACGAGGTTCGCCGGTGAGGTAGTAACCAAGTCCAATGTATATTCATGTCAAGCTCAAAGAGGAGTGAGTTCACCTTATGTCCGATGGCATATGTGTGAGCTCTTGTCATAGGTCCACTTGGTGCTTGGTGAGTCGTTGTAGTATCCATGGGGATGACCGAAAGATACTCCGCATCATTCTTGCTTGATTCTTTTTATGGAAAGTGTTTATCACCTTTAATGCGTGATTCCACTACCATTTCTGAGGATTTTCTCCATTAGATGAATATTGCTCCAAAAGACGTTACCTGAGGGATTATCAACAAAAAGAAGTGTGTGAACGCGGTAAAATTCCACAAAGCCTACAAAGTAGGCACAAAAATAACGGTAAAATGGTCTTATAATTTGGACTCATCACCGGTGTGGGAGGAGAAGGCGGTCTGGCGCGCTTCGCTGCCGGAGAAGCTGGGGGCTGAGAAGTTCCCGCTTCCTCTGTGGCTAGTGGAGTCTGCCGCCATGAAGATTGCCTCCGGGAAGCCCGCTGCCGAGAAGGTTGTTGCCGAGAAGTTCTGGCACCAGTGTCCGTGCCGGCAACTTCACCACTTGTTGGTCTAGAGCTTGCCGGTCTTCTTTGGGCAGGCCTCCTCGAAGTGCTAGGCCCGGCGGTACCTCTTCTCGGAGCAGTAACTAGAGGAGCAGGGGGCTCTACTTCCCTCTCTTCTTCAGACTCTGTGGCGACCGCTAACGCGACACGTGAATCAGAGACCCCGTGACCAAACTATGTGCGATGCATGAATCGCAAACAGTGTCATAATAAAACCGTCGCCAATAAGACGAACTGTGTGCGATGCTGGAGACATCAAGCACGATTCAGATTAGAGATGTGTGTGCGATACGTGGCATACAGTTCATCCATACGAACTATTTGCGATGAGCCAGAACAACAGAAACAGGTAGCCAGTTCGAGGTGTGTGCGATATACGGCATACAGTGCACTTGGATGAACTGTTTGTGATGAGTCAAAACAACAAAAATGGATCACCTTAACAATTGTGTGTGATACGCAGCAAGCAGGTCAGTAATCAGAAATGTGTGGGAAGACCGATAACAACACAGATGATTCCGGCTAATAAGCCGTGTGTGTTGTGGGCAAACGGTTGGTGGTAAATAATTGTCAGCGGTTGATGAATTCATCACCGACGGGTTCTGTAGTTTAGTCCGTGTGTGATATGATTTGCTTTGTCTGCACAACATCTATGCTCTGTCTACAGAACAACAACATATATCCTTATAAGAACATGATTGCATAATGATATGTCTCTATATGGTTTTGGTATGATTTGATTAGAACTAACCCGGACTGACGCTGTTTTCAGCAGAACTACCGTGGTGTTGTTTTTTGTGTAGAAATAAAGTTCTGCAAATGCAGCGAAACTTTTTGACGATTTTTTTGGACCAAAAGAGACCCCCGAAGCTTCGTGGAAGGACCAGAAGCCTCACGAGGTGCTCACAAGCCACCACGGCGCGCCAGGGGGGGTGGCGTGCCGTGGTGCCTCGTGGGCCCATGTTAGCCCATCTTCGCGTGATTCCAACGCTGAAAAATCCTATAAATAGAGAAACCCACATAAATAACCCTAGAACTTGGACTCCGCCGCCGCAACCCTCTGTACCTTCGAAATACCATCTGGAGCCCTGTTTCGGCACCCTGCCGGAGGGGGAATCATCACATGAGGCCATCTTCATCATCCCGGTGGTCTCCATGACGAGGAGGGAGTAGTTCACCCTCGGGGCTGAGGGTATGTACTAGTAGCTATGTGTTTGATCTCTCTCTCTCTCGTGTTCTTAATTTGGCACGATCTTGATGTACCGCGAGCTTTGTTAATATAGTTGGATCATATGGTGTTTCTCCCTCTCTATCTTGTTGTGATGAATTGAGTTTTTACCTTTGAGGTTTCACTATTATCGGATTGAATACTTTTATGGATTTGAGAACACTTGATGTATGTCTTGCATATGAATACCCGTGGTGACAATGGGGTATTATATTGATTCACTTGATGTATGTTTTGGCACTCAACTCGTGGATTCCCGATGTGACATTGGGGTAATCTATGCATAGGGGTTGATGCACGTTTTCGTCCTACTTTCTCCGGTAGAAATCTTGGGGCACTCTTTGAAGTTCTTTGTGTGGATTGAATATTATGAATCTGAAGTTGTTTGATGCATATCGTATAATCAACTCATGGATACTTGTGGTGACATTGGAGTCTCTAGGTGACATTAGAGTTGGTTGATGTGTTATGGTGTTATTTTAGTACGAACTCTAGGGCTGTTTATGACACTTATAGGAATAGCTCAATGGATTGATCGGAAAGAATAACTTTGAGGAGGTTTCGTACCCTACAAACAATTTCATCTTATGTTCTCCGCTAGATAAGAACTTTGGAGTGATTCTTTATCGCACGTTGAGAGATATATGATCCAATTAGGTTAGCATTGTTGAGAGATTGCACCAGTGAAAGTATGAACCCTAGGCCTTGTTTCTAAGCATTGCAATACCATTTGTGCTCCGTTTTATCACTTGCTACCTTGCTGTTTTTTTTATTTTCAGATTACAAAAACTCTACTATCCATACTACTCTTGTATCACCATCTCTTCGCCGAACTAGTGCACCTATACAATTTGCCATTGTATTGGGTGTGTTGGGGACACAAGAAATTTCTTGTATTTGATTGCAGGGTTGTTTGAGAGAGACTATCTTCATCCTACGCCTCCCACGGATTGATAAACCTTAGGTCATCCACTTGAGGGAAAATTGCTACTGTCCTACATAACTCTGCGCTTGGAGGCCCAACACGAGTCTACAAGAATAAAGTTGCGTAGTAGATATCAAGCTCTTTTCTGGCGCCGTTGCCGGGGAGGTGAGTGCTTGAAGGTATATCTTTAGATCTTGCAATTGAATCTTTTAGTTTCTTGTTTTATCACTAGTTTGGTTTATAAAAGAAAACTACAAAAAAATTTGGAATTGAGGTTGCCTCATATTATTCATCTTTATAATGTCTTTCTTGAAAATGATGGAGCGGAAAATTGTGCTCAATTGATAGAAGAAGAATTCTATAAAATGTTTGGCATAAAATATTTGAATGATGAGCATGATTGCAATGTTGTTAGTATGAATTCTTTGAATATCCATGATGCTAATCATATGCAAAGCCATAAGCTCGGGGATGCTATGTTTGATGAATATGATATTTTTAGTCCCCCAAGTTTTGATGAGAATATTTATTATGATGATTGCATGCCTCCTATTTATGATGATTATTGTGATGATATGTATGCTATAAAGAATAATGATAACCATGAAACTTGTCACCATGATTTTAATTTTCAATTGGATTATGCCAATCAAGTATCTCATGATAGTTATTTTGTTGAGTTTGCTCCCACTATTATGAATGAGAAGAAAATTGCTTATGTGGAGAGTAATAAAATTTCTATGCTTGTAGATCATGGAAAGAATGATTTATGTGATAGTTATATTGTTGAATTCATCCATGATGCTACTGAAAATTATTATGAGAGAGGAACATATGCTTTTAGGAGTTGCAATAATATCAAGTTTCATCTCTTTATGTTGAAAGTTTTGAAGTTATACTTGTTTTACCTTCCTATGCTAGTTGATTCTTGCTCACATAAATTATTTGCTCACAAAATCCCTATGCATAGGAAGTGGGTTAGGCTTAAATGTGCTAGTCATATGCTTCATGATGCTCTCTTTTTGTTTCAATTCTTTACTTTTATGCGAGCATCATTGAAATCATCAAGCCTAGCTAAAAGGCATTAAAGAAAAGCGCTTGTTGGGAGACAACCCAACATCTATCCCTACTATTTTTGTGTGTTCACATGATTAAGCTACTGTAGTAATCATGTTTTATATGTTTTTGTTTCAATAATGTGCCAAGTAAAGCCTTTGGGATAGTGTGGATACTTGTTGATTTGATTCTGTGCAAAAACAGAAACTTTTGCGTCCAGTGCTGGAATTTCTATTATGTACTGGTGCGTGAGAAAATTCTGAAATTTTTACAGAGTATTGGGTTACAAATTGTTTACGTTTTCCTAATTTTTCAGAATTTTTTTAGGTACATAAGTATGGTTTTTAAATCGCGCACTACATGCTGTTTTGTTTTTGACATATTCTGTTTTTATTGCATAGTTTGCTTGTTTTAGTGTTTCCATAGCTTATATTGAGTAATATAAATTTTGGAAATGATAGACTACAGTAGTCATTATGTGAGAACAATTATGAATCTTGTCTTGACAGTACCTAAGTGGATGATTTATTTTTATCATACTTAGCTATCTCACAAGTTCCGTTAAGTTTTGTGTGATTGAAGTTTTCAAGTTTTGGGTGAGATACCGATATGAGGAGAATAAGGAGTGGCAAGACCCTAAGCTTGGGGATGCCCAAGTGATGTAGGGTGGAACCCTAACGGTGTCGATCTTTCACGATTGGAGCGGATCCCGCGAAGAACACGAAGAACACGAGAGGGGAAAACGAGAGGAAACACTCAAATAGACAAGACACAATCACACATGTGCTAAATCCACATACACACGGAGAGATTCACGATCCAAAGTCAACAAAGGACGATACAAACGGTAGCTAGTTCATCCCAATCCTTAAGAGGAATTGAGGTCTTGAATCCACTAGGTGGATCTTCTCCAATGGAGGTCTTGAACTCCAATGGAGTGTCTCTCTCTCTCTCAAGAGGAGTCCCACAAGGGGAGGTAGGAGCAAAGCTCAACTATGAATGAGCTATCACATTGCTAACCCTAGATGGAGGAAGAAGAGGTACTTATATAGTGCTAGTACAAGTTAGGACGAAACGGGAGAGGTACATGGGCCTGAGGGACAAAACAGGCGGACGTCGGGCCGAATGTCCGGGCTTGGAGCCGGATGTCCGGGCCAAATGGGTCAAACTTCGGGTGTCTTCTGTCAGGAGGTGCCGGATTTCCGGGCGGGGGCCCGGATGTCCGGGGTGGACGGGCCGGATGTCCGGCGGCGGGGCTGGATATCCGGGGCCTGGAGGCTTGTCTGCGGCTGATCTGGGGGAGCTGTTGTGGACTCCAGGGGCCGGATGTCCGGGCTGTATGCCGGATGTCCGGCTGCTGATGCTCAGCAGCACCTCCTCTTGTCATGCTTCTTCATCAGTGAACTTGCCAACTTGTCCATTTGATGTAGTTGCTCCTTGGCACTTGTACTCCTGCTCGTCATCCGTGAAGCTCCGACAATACCTATGCATGCACACGAGTGGAGTGTCAAGTAGTATACCATCCTCGAAGGGGTCAAGTGAACACGTGTAAAGGAGAGGATTCACCTTTGTGTATGTGAAGTAGATGTCGCACGTGTCACTTGTCAAACGGACTCTTGACATGGTGATGTTCGTAGGATGCTCCGCATCATCTCCCCCCCCCCCTTGGGAAAGTTCTGACCTTGGATCAAAAACCAAATCACCATGGGAAAGAGATGGCTTCGCCGTGTAGAAGTGGACGATCACCAAGTACGCATCATCTTCAAGCTCGAAATGGGCACTCTCCAATGTCGCACTGTCTTGTGATTCCTTCAAATGGAGTAAGGACAACAAACACTTGGAAAAACAAATGTGGTTAGCGTTAGTGCAAAACCAAGCATTCAAGAGGCTATTCACCCAACAAGTGTCGTCGTCATGCAAAGCATATGGTGTGACAAAGGATTGAGACATGGCATTTAAGCATATGAATTGAGCACAAGCAAAGTCATCATGGAAACATGCATGCAAAGGTGAGGTAGAGATGCTAATATGTGTGACAACTGAACAAGCATCTACCTCGAAGTCATAGCAAGCATGCATCAAGTGTTCAACAAATGGTCTATCGTAGGCATAGGAATCATTCACAACACCAAATAAAATGAAGTGTCTAAACACATGGGTCAAGTGCAAGACAATCCAAGCATAACGTGCATAGGGTGTAGTGAAAATAGTGTGGCACTCAACACAATAGAAATAGCAAATGTTCATCATGTGTGAGGCAATCAAGTCAATCATGTGACAATTAATGGGACATGGCATATGTGAAGAAATGACATTGTTGCAATCAAGCACATGGAAATAGCATGGGATAATCATGTTCGATGCAACACACAAGACATATATATCATGAGGCATGAAAAGGTGAAAATGACAAGTCGAAGCAAGATCTCGAACATGTGTGCAATCCAGTGGTCCAAGATGACCAATAAGTCTCATGGTGTAAGCAACACAAGTAGTATGATCCACAATATCCATGCTCAAGAAGGATGTCACCTGAAAAGCGTGTCCTTGTGCGTCCTTCACAATGCCGAAGCACAAGCAAGTGCGATGTAGAAGCGAGTCGGTCGAAAGTGTACTAGGCTCGCTCTCAAGAGCTCGGATGGTCAACTCACGGGAAGTGGACGTTGACACGATGTCGAAGGATCCTACACATGCACACAACCAAGCAAAGAATGTATGTGCACGGTAGATAAACACATCATCCATCATGATGGTTCTCTTCTCTTGCACATAACCATTAGAAGCAAAAGTGCATGAATAATATGATGCAACAATGGATATATTCATGGCACTAGGCATATGGTGCAAAGAAGGAAGACAAGCATGCTTCACATGAAAGATGGCAAAAGCTCCAAACATATGGGAGAAAGCTATGGGGGCAATATCATTAGCAAGACTAAAAGCATTGTTGCACTCAATACATGGCAAATCATCTAGCATGCGAGATGCAACATATGGAGATATATGACAAGAAGCAATATCAATCATGTGCAAAGCATGTGAATGGATGCCATCAACCGCATGAGACGAGCACGTATGAATCTTTGGTGATGCAACAAGGTTAGCAATCATAGCAATCATATCGTGCAAACTAGTGGAGCGAAGATGCAACGCACTAGAGGAAATCATGGCAATCATGTCATGTGAGCAAATAGTAGGCGTAGGCAATGCACATGACATATCAAAAGCACGAAAGCGAAATATGATCAAAGTATCATCATATGCATGTGGTACATAGCAAACATGGCAATAACAAGTGATATCTCCACCAAGCATGCAACCACACATAAAAGTACTAGAATCAAGTGTCATGTGAGATGCAAAGCATGGGTCACAAATGCATGGCAAAGGCATAGGAATGAGCATATCATGCAAAGTGAACATGGCAATATGGGCATAGAGGATGTAATGAACAATAACCCATAACCATGTGAGGGCCATGTAGAAGAATTGCGCGAAGTCATTGCACGGTGGGAGCGGTGGGAATGACAATCCACGGAATCCCAAATCATCATTACTCTCTAGAGCTCGTTTCGTCAACTCTTGCGCTTGTGAGGTCGACGAGGAAGCATGTGTACCTACACAACATGGGGACAAACGAAACAAAGTGTGTGCATGGTAAATGTACACATCATCCATCATGATGTGTATGTGCACGTGAGAATTAGCACAAGATAAGCATCGCTCAAAGAAATTTGAGGCACGGTAGAGAAATATGTCATCCATCATGAAAGAATAGTTGTTATGTATAACATGATTAGGATGCAAATTATAGAAAGTGTGTGGCACATCAAAAGCATTTTCATTCATGGGATGCATATGGTGAACACAATCATGGGAATCATGCAATTCATAGGATGGGTCAAAATCTCCTAACATGTATGAGGAAACTATGGGGGTCGCCTCATGAGCAATAGCGGACGCATAATATGGAGAAAATTGACAACATGGCAAACAATGCATGTTCAAAGCTAGGTGGTCATGGCATGGCATATGAGAGAAATGATGCAAAGGGAGCATGTCCATATCATCACAAGAAAAACAAATGCCAATAACCATGGGTTTGTCATCTATGCCATATGTGCAAATTGGGTTTATTTTAATGGAATATGCATAGTTACTACGATGAGATTGCAAATATGACATATGTGAGATCTCATTCATAGCATATGACAAGTCAAGAGGTGTTGCAAACATGATGTGACCGAGAGAATTATCACAAGATATCCTATGTAACATGGCATCAGAACTAATAGACTCCACATGGCAATCATCATACTCATCATAAATGGGTAAATCATCGCATGGGGAAATCATACTAGCATCAAGCGTGTCAATAGGAGGATCGACATCATGTAAGCGATCAATGTCAAGAATGTCCACTAGTGGGACAAGAGCATCACCTTCACCTATGTTACCTTTCTCATTCCACTCATGTGGTGTAGGTGAGGTGGCAAGGACCAACTCGTGGTCATCATCATCGTGATGGAACCATGTGGGGGGTGTATCATAGTCCACCATGGCCATCGTCTTGTCCAAAGGAAGGACGAAGTCGTCGAGGGTAGGCGCGTCATCATATATGGGACCTAGCACCAAATGAGAAGACACAATAGAGGTAGAGGTTAAGTCGTTAGAGTTTGAAATGGCCTCACATGCCCTATCTACTACCTCACTCTCTCTATGTGGTGGCTCACTCACTCCCTCAAAATAGGTGCACTCAATGTCACATATGGTGGAGTCACTCAAATCACTCAAGTGGTGGTGGTGGTGGCTCTCCTCACATGGGAATTGGGTCATCTCATCATATATGGGGCAAGTGGTGAAGTCACTCTCACTCTCAATATGGTGGCATAAGTCACTCAAGTCATCATCGCTGTCGCCGTGGATGAAGGCCGAAGGTGGCACATCATCACTCTCGCCTCCAAAGAGGGAAGCATCATCCTTGCTCGCCACCTTGTCGCTCGCCTCCAAATCTTGTTACTTGAGAGGCTCCGTAGTCGTAGTCGTCGCCGCGCCGTCTTCAAAAAGAGTCGTGGTAGACTCGGCATCGTCAATGCCACAAAGAGGGATGGCGGTGAAGTCGAACTTGGGAGCGTCTTCTTGGAGCTCGTTGGGCGTGGACATCTCGGTGGTACTAGCCTCATGCTCGCCGTCTTGGAGCGTGGTCGTCGCAAAGTGTGCTCGGGGTCGAGTAGACTTGGCCTTCATGTGTTCTTGTGCCGCTTGGAGAGCACCAATGTACATGTCGTCGAGGGACTCGTAGTTGTTGGTGAAAAGAGTCTTGGCGATGTCGTTGTTCAATCCCATCGTGAAGTGGAACTTCATCCAAATGGGGTCGTCCACACCGGCTCGTCGCAAGGCTTTCGTCATCTCCTTGAAGTACTCGTCGAGGGACTTGGATCCTTGTATGGTATTCTCCAATTGGTGAAGAAGATGTTCCGTGTAGGCGGAAGGCACAAATTCTCGCCGCATCACTTTCTTCGTCGTGGACCAACTCATGTTGTAGCTCTTCGAAGGTGTGTGAAGCCACCATGTCGACGCGTAGTCGTGGAAGGTACTTGTGGCGCACTTCACTTGATCTTCGGAGGGGACTTGATGTAGCTTGAGGTAGTCGTCCATCTTGCGCTCCCACTCGAGATACTCCTCGGGGTCTTGAGTCCCATAGAAAGGAAGCTCGTGGACGGTGTCGAGGTCGTAGTAGCTCGTGGAAGTCGCGGACTTGAGCTTGGGGAGCTTCTCTTGAGCGTAATCTTGATGTGCTTGTTGGCGAAGATGCCGTATGTCCAAAAGCGAAGATGCCTTGAAGTCGCTTGGCGAAGATGCCAAGGTAGACGGTGAAGTCGTGGAGCGGTGGTTGGTGTGGAGCTCTTGACCTTCACGTTCTCGTCGGTGATGGTGTCGATGCCGATGTGACCTTGCCGGAGATGGTAGCTCGGAAGCATGTGCACTTGAGCGTCTTCTCGAAGATGAGGGAGACCTCTTGGCGGTCTTGATGAGGGCTATGAGCTCCTCCTTGTGAGCTTGCATCTTGGCGTCGATGAAGTTTTTCGTGGCATCGAACTTGTTGTTGGTGGTGTAGACCGAAGTAGATGTGCTTTTCCTATCCATCATGCTCAAGAAAAAATGTGAGTGGAAGAAAGGAAAGAACTAGACCAAATGTACCTTATCCAATGTTGAAGATGGATCAATGATCACGCAATAATGTATTATGCAAGTAGCACAATTGGTACCGGATCTTGTCTATTCTCACACCTACACAAGTAAAGCTTATGGAGTAGCTTGGTGAGGATAGTGGCACAAAAATTTGATGCAATTGTTAGTAAGAGTCAATAATGTTGAAAGAGATTCACAAAGTCGCAAGTGAAACAAGTAGACCAATAGCAAAGAATGGCACACGGAAACACACACACGGATAGATAAATGGGGTCGTGCAACCAAGGAATGAGCACAAAATGTGGAATCCATGGAAAACGCTCGTGTTGCACAACTCAAGAGAGACGCTAGCACGATTGCTCAATAGGCGGATATGACACTTGTGCACAACATATAAGAGACAAAACGTATCAACTTTCTATCCCAAGTATGCTATGTATGTATGATTCCCAGTGTTTCGCACACGATGATCCAAGATGATCAATGATGGTATATGAGATGCAATGTGGTGATGCTATGGCTCTTGCTTACAAGCTCTTTGTTTTTATCTTTGCTTAAAAGCTTTTTTTTAGGCCAATATGCGCAACGCTCAAACCAAGATAGCAAGTGTGTATATGCGGGAACAATCTTGTGACACAAGAGATGATATGATGATACCAAGATGAGGTATGTATGCAATGGAAGGCGGATCGATAATCACTAAAGTGCACAAGTAACGTTGCCGACAATACTTAATGGCTAGTTTCGATAGGCAAGTGACGCAAAATGGGCTAGGGGTTAACAATGCAATGGCAATGGGAATATACAATGGTGTCGTCGAGGTTACCGTTCCTGCTTACAGTTGCGGTGTCAAAATGATGAAGTGGTCAATGTCGATGACGACCTTGTTGCGATGATGAGTGGCGGTGTTCTTGATGTCGAACCGCTCCTAATTAGCCGAAACACCTTAGGAAACAGAAAAACCGCGAACTCAAAATCTGAAACGCAAATGTCAAATGGTGGTAGCGGAGTAGCGGTGGTGGTTGCGAAAGTATTGGTGGAAACCCGGTCAAAATGGGTTAAGGTGGCGGAAGAGTATGGTGGGGCTATACACATTGTCGGAGTGGAAGGCACGGTCCCTAAGTAGCCGAAACACCTTAGGAGACACAAGCCACAACTCAAACAAACTCAAATGCAATGGGGATCAAAATGAGTTAGGTTGCGGAAGGCTATGGTGGTATTGCGGATGATATGGTGGAGGCCTAGGCAAACTTGCCAAATTCTCAAAAATTTGATGGAGTCAAATGGTGGTGCAATTAATTTTGTGTGATGGGGAATGTCAATAGCTACAAAATGAGCTAAAGAACGTCAAAATCGGACTCCGGATGAATTAGTTATGGCCGAAATGGTGAAACACGGGAGGCTGAAACTCCAGGGGCCGGATATCCGGGGGTGAGGCCGGAAATCCGGGCTGAATGTCCAGAAACTTGGCGATTTTTCTGCTCCAGGAGCCGGATGTCCGGCCGGGGACCCGGATGTCCGGCCTGATGGCCCGGATGTCCGGCCGGTGGTCCGGATGTCCGGCCCGACGAATCCAGATCTCGTTGGGGGCGGAAATAGATGATTCCAAGGTCAAAATTGGGCGAATTTCGTGGATGGAAAGTGGGGAAAAGATGGGGGAAAGCTAGATCCACTCGAAACACAGCAAATCCATGGATCAAAATCAACAAAACATCATCAAACCAACATATCACAAAAAAATTTGGCATGGCTATTTTTGTGGGGATTTTCGAATTAGGACCAAAAACAACAAAATCAAGCTAGAAAACGGTGGGGGAGACTCCAAAATCGTGATCAACGTGGCTCATGATACCAAGATGATGTAGGGTGGAACCCTGATGGTGTCGATCTTTCACGATTGGAGCGGATCCCGCGAAGAACACGAAGAACACGAGAGGGGAAAACGAGAGGAAACACTCAAATCGACTAGACACAATCACACATGTGCTAAATCCACATACACACGGAGAGATTCACGATCCAAAGTCAACAAAGGACGATACAAACGGTAGCTAGTTCATCCCAATCCTTAAGAGGAATTGAGGTCTTGAATCCACTAGGTGGATCTTCTCCAATGGAGGTCTTGAACTCCAATGGAGTGTCTCTCTCTCTCTCAAGAGGAGTCCCACAAGGGGAGGTAGGAGCAAAGCTCAACTATGAATGAGCTATCACATTGCTAACCCTAGTTGGAGGAGGAAGAGGTACTTATATAGTGCTAGTACAAGTTGGGACGAAACGGGAGAGGTACATGGGCCTGAGGGCCAAAACAGGCGGACGTCGGGCCGGATGTCCGGGCTCCAGGCCAGATGTCCGGCGGTTCACCAGGGCGCCGGATGTCCGGGCTTGGAGCCGGATGTCCGGGCCAAATGGGTCAAACTTCGGGTGTCTTCTGTCGGGAGGTGCCGGATTTCCGGGCGGGGGCCCGGATGTCCGGGGTGGACGGGCCGGATGTCCGGCGGCGGGGCCGGATGTCCGGGGCCTGGAGGCTTGTCTGCGGCTGATCTGGGGGAGCTGTTGTTGACTCCAGGGGCCGGATGTCCGGGTTGTATGCCGGATGTCCGGCTGCTGATGCTCAGCAGCACCTCCTCTTGTCGTGCTTCTTCATCCGTGAACTTGCCGACTTGTCCATTTGATGTAGTTGCTCCTTGGCGCTTGTACTCCTCCTCGTCATCCGTGAAGCTCCGACAATACCTATGCATGCATACGAGTGGAGTGTCAAGTAGTATACCATCCTCGAAGGGGTCAAGTGAACACGTGTAAAGGAGAGGATTCACCTTTGTGTATGTGAAGTAGATGTCGCACGTGTCACTTGTCAAACGGACTCTTGACATGGTGATGTCCGTAGGATGCTCCGCATCACCAAGGCACCCCAAGTTAATATTCAAGGAAGACTCAAGCTTCTAAGCTTGGGGATGCCCCGGAAGGCATCCCCTCTTTCGTTTTCAACATTATCGGTATACCGTACTCGGAGCTATATTTTTATTCATCACATAATATGAGTTTTTCTTGGAGCATCATTTTATTTTTTTTGGGTTTGATTTTTGTTATCAATAATCATGTTTTGTATATTTTAGTTCAATAAAATGCCAATTATAGCCTTTACCATGCTCAGTTTGCAAAGTTTATGTGTTGCTGTTTGAAAACAGAAAGTTTTCTGTTATGTCCAGAATATTCCTAAATAGTCAGAACATGATAAAAATCTGAAATTTTTACACAGTAAGCATGCATGGGTTCTCTGTCACGTGGTAATTTTTCAGAATTTTTGGAGTTAGGGAAGTATGGATTCTTATTCACCCTTTACAGACTGTTCTGTTTTGGCAGATTTCGGTTATAGTTGCATTGTTTGCATATGTTGCTTGTTTAATGTTTCTATTTGTGGATAGGAGTATTAGATATGCAGAGGAATTTAGTATGCAATGTTTAATTATAATTTTAGTGATTTTCTACAGTAGAGAATGTTAAGGTTTTGAGTTGATTTATACTAATTTATCTCATGATTTCTTGTTGAGTTTTGTGTGGATGAAGTTTTTAAGATTTAGGAGATGCCACGATATAAGAGGAATTAAGGAGACACAAGAGCTCAAGCTTGGGGATGCCGAAGGCACCCCAAGATAACATTCCAAGAAGTCTCAAGCAACTAAGCTTGGGGATGCCCCGGTAGGCATCCCACCTTTCTTCATCAAGACATATCGGTTAGCCTAAGTTTTTACTTGTTCACGTGATATGTGCTATTCTTGGAGTGTCTTTTTATTTTCATTTTGTTTGCTGTTTGAATAAAATCATCAAGAACTGAAATCTTTATGAGAGAGAGTCCTCACATAGCTACTTAATTGTTTGACTACTCATTGATCTTCACTTATATCTTTTTGGAGTAGTTTGTCATTTACTCTTGTACTTCACTTATATCCTAAGAGTAAATTATTGAATGAATTGAATATCATAATGTTGAAATTATATGTGCTTCATATGCTTGTATCATGTCTAGTAGTAGTTTCACATTTGGGTTAGAAAGTGAAATCTATTGAAGCTTGACAATCACAATATTGGTCATACAAGCAATTCATGAATGATTAGTATAAGGAAGAGAACTTTCACATATAAATATATTATCTTGGACATCTTTTATGATTGTGAATACCCATTAATTATTTTCAAACTTGAGCAAATTAGTTGAAGTTGGACAAGGAAGACAACGTAATGAGTTATGTTTGGGTATATTTGCATAGAAGTTATATTGTTATGGATCCTCTAACATGTGGTGCTTGCTTAGGATCTTTTGCTAGCCAAAAATTCGTACTAAGTAGAGATACTACTAGTGCATCCAAAAACCCTTAAACCCAGTTTCTTGCCATGAGTGTCCACCATATCTACCTATGGATTGAATAAGATCCTTCAAGTAAGTTGTCATCGGTGCAAAAAGCAATAAAAATTGTTCCTAAAATATGTATGATCTTTTATTACAAGGGAAAATAAGCGTTGTACGAACTTGTGATTGTAAAGAAATAAAAGCGATGGACTGCATAATAAAGGTTGCTATCACAAGGGGCAATATAATGTGACGTTCCTTTGCATTAAGGGCTTGCACATCCAAAAATCAAAAGCGCATGACAACCTCTGCTTCCCTCTGCGAAGGGCCTATCTTTTACTTTATGTATTTACTTTTATGCAAGATTCAATAGTATTCCTTCTCATTTCAACCTCAATTATTCTCTAGTTGGCAAGTATCATGTGGTCAAGAAAAATCCAGGCATATATGGCCAGTCAAATATATTTGATCATGGTTTATTATTGTTGACAATTATCTCTATGATAAATAAGTTGGGAGGTGAAACACTAAGCCCCTATCTTTATCTGTGTTCGATGGATGCCGTTTGTTCTAAAAATATGCTTTGAGTACTAGCAATCATAGAAGACTATATGATAATTGAGTATGTGGAGCTCTTACTTAGACTTTGTTGAAATTAAGTTGAATTGCAATTGTTTGGTGACTAAGAACATATGTTGTTAAGTTTCAAGAGAATGCATTGTTTGAACCATAACATGTGAATTGATTGCTACTTTATCATCATGAGTTTTATGAGAAAGAGTTGTTGTTATGATGCTAGGAAAAGTGATTGAAATTATCATTGATCAAACTTATGCACTATGCTAGCATTCACACTTCATAAATTATTTCTTTTATCATTTACCTACTCGAGGACGAGCAGGAATTAAGCTTGGGGATGCTGATACGTCTCCAACATATCTATAATTTATGAAGTATTCATGCCATGTTTATAACAATTCTATATGGTTTTGGTATGATTTGATTAGAACTAACCCGGACTGACGCTGTTTTCAGCAGAACTACCTTGGTGTTGTTTTTTGTGCAGAAATAAAAGTTATCCAAATGCAGCGAAACTTTTTGACGGTTTTTTTGGACCAAAAGAGACCCCCCGAAGCTTCGTGGAAGGACCAGAAGCCTCACGAGGTGCTCACAAGCCACCACGGCGCGCCAGGGGGGTGGCGTGCCGTGGTGCCTCATGGGCCCATCTTAGCCCATCTTCGCGTGATTCCAACGCTGAAAAGTCCTATAAATAGAGAAACCACCAGAAATAACCCTAGAACTTGGACTCCGCCACCGCAAGCCTTTGTACCTTCGAAATACCATCTGGAGCCCTGTTTCAGCACCCTGCCGGAGGGGGGAATCATCACCGGAGGCCATCTTCATCATCCCGGCGGTCTCCATGACGAGGAGGGAGTAGTTCACCCTCGGGGCTGACGGTATGTACTAGTAGCTATGTGTTTGATCTCTCTCTCTCTCTCGTATTCTTGATTTGGCACGATCTTGATGTACCGCGAGCTTTGTTAATATAGTTGGATCATATGGTGTTTCTCCCGCTCTATCTTGTTGTGATGAATTGAGTTTTTACCTTTGAGGTTTCACTATTATCGGATTGAATACTTTTATGGATTTGAGAACACTTGATGTATGTCTTGCATATGAATACCCGTGGTGACAATGGGGTATTATATTGATTCACTTGATGTATGTTTTGACACTCAACTCACGGATTCCCGAGGTGACATTGGGGTAATCTATGCATAGGGGTTGATGCACGTTTTCGTCCTACTTTCTCCGGTAGAAATCTTGGGGCACTCTTTGAAGTTCTTTGTGTGGATTGAATATTATGAATCTGAAGTTGTTTGATGAATATCGTATAATCAACTCACGGATACTTGTGGTGACATTGGAGTATCTAGGTGACATTAGAGTTGGTTGATGTGTATCATATGGTGTTATTTTAGTACGAACTCTAGGGCTGTTTGTGACACTTATAGGAATAGCTCAATGGATTGATCGGAAAGTATAACTTTGAGGTGGTTTCGTACCCTACAAACAATTTCATCTAATGTTCTCCGCTAGATAAGAACTTTGGAGTGATTCTTTATCGCACGTTGAGGGATTGTTATATGATCCAATTATGTTAGCATTGTTGAGAGATTGCACTAGTGAAAGTATGAACCATAGGCCTTGTTTCTAAGCATTGCAATACCGTTTGTGCTCCGTTTTATCACTTGATACCTTGCTGTTTTTTTATTTTCAGATTACAAAAACCTATATCTACTATCCATACTACACTTGTATCACCATCTCTTCGCCGAACTAGTGCACCTATACAATTTGCCATTGTATTGGGTGTGTTGGGGACACAAGAGATTTCTTGCGTTTGATTGCAGGGTTGTTTGAGAGAGACTATCTTCATCCTATGCCTCCCACGGATTGATAAACCTTAGGTCATCCACTTGAGGGAAAATTGCTACTGTCCTATAAAACTCTGCGCTTGGAGGCCCAACACGAGTCTACAAGAATAAAGTTGCGTAGTAGACATCACATAACCAAATTAAACTTCCAATTACATAACTGACTACAGATAGCGTTTGCACATCTAAGTAAACAATTACATGCATAATAAACTAGGAGAAATGATCATCATATAAACTACTTCTTGTTGTGATGCTTGCCTCCAATGCTCTGCTTGTGGCTCGATCCCTCGTCGTCTACAGGAAGGAGGCACTTCCTCATGTCAACGATCTGCCTGTACATCTCGTAGCATGTGTACACATCGATGGCTGCGTACTTGAGGTGATCTTCATCCAGTATCTGGTGGGGAAGGAGGGCAGGTCACCTCGCCTAGGATGCATGCCCAGCACCGCCGCTGAAGCAGGTTGGGCGATTTGGCTTCTTCTACCGCCCATCTAAATAGCCGCACTGGGTTCGTATACCATTCCGCAGGCATGCGCGTTCTCTCCTCGGCAGTTGACTCCGTGAATATGATCTCTGCCATAGGCGCCAGCTCCAAGTCGACGCGATGCTGCCAGATGCTAACATCCCTCAGCATCTCTGCCCTGAGATCGACTTGCGCCTCTGCCTTGTGCTTCGCCATGCGCAGCTCCTTCGAACATGTCTCCAATCGATGCCTCGCTTCCTCGATTCGATTTGCCCTTGCTGCCCACCACCTCCAACGCAGCCCCGGCATGTCCTCCGATGCCACCGATCTGCGAGTCCAGAGCAATGGATCCCCTCTAATAGATACGTGGGTTTCGCTCAACGGTAGCAGTGCTGCGGGCCGTAGCAAGAGGGAAGCCTGCGGGATGCTGGGATCTAGGGGATTATCCATGGCGCAATCCGATGGGTGAGGCATGGAGGCGAGTGTGGAAGGCCAGATTTAGGGGCTACGAGAGGAAAGAGACGATAGAGAGCGAAGAGAGGATAGAGAGCGAAGGAGGAGCAGCGCAATCAAGGTGAACAGGGAGTGGGCGAGGCAAAAAAATTGACCGCGCCAAATTGCCAATGAACACATCCCATTAATTAGGTTATTATAATTGCCAGAATAGAATCACTGCCCACTTCCTTATCATTTTCCTATTCCACCATGCATGCATGCAAACATAATTAAATTTTGGAGGTAGTTGGTTGGCTCATACATGGGAGGGGAAAAACTAAAAACTAAAAACACTTTTAACGATGAGAAAGACAATCGGGCAATTGGTGCTAATTAAGAAAGTGCGTCTAAAATTCTTGGAAAAATCTGAATTCTCTTAGGCGCCCTATGGACCTGGATGTTTCGTGTGCGATTATGTGTGTACAAAAACCTTTGAAAATGCAAACGAGTTGTTTGCGATGGTAGGAGCATCATGAGTGATGATTTGTAAGTTACACATACGTTTCCTTATGTTAACACGTGTGTGATAACACGTGACACTGCATACAGTTGTGTGCTGGGAATTGTGTGCGCCACTTAGTCTTCCCGCGGTCCAGCGATGCCTTCCTGCGTAAGCGCCAGCCACAGGGGTAAATTGTAAATCCCCAATCCCCTAGCCAGCTGCTAGCTAGCTATAAATAACCACAACAATGGCCGCCGGCGGCGACTCACTACTGATCCCCTTGCTAGCTAGTTACCCACACATACCGGCATACCCGGCCCCAACGGCCGACGACCGGATGGAGTTGGGCGATAGCGGAATCGAGGCTGCCGGCGCTATGGTCGGCTTTGCGGTCGATGGCCATGCCGCCGCCTCTCCCGACGACAGCCAGACGAGGCAGGAAACACGGTACGAGCAAGCCACCAGGTTAGCCAGGGTCGTCCTAAAAGCGGGTAGGGATCGCCAACGGGTGATACTGCTGGCTCAGCGCAGAGTGTGGCGGATGGTGCGGGCGGTGGAGCAGGAACCGCGACGACGCAAGGACAACTGCGGTAGTGGCGGCCGCCACACGAGGCGCAGACTTATGTCCCAGATGGAGGAGGGCGCTGCGCCGGGCGTCGCCGGGGCAGGCCTGGGGGCAGTGACGGCAGCCCTGGTGAGAGCCAACGTCTCGTTGGCCGCCGGGGCGATGTACGCCGAGCCGACGGTTGCGGCAGCCCTGGTGAGAGCTGCGCCCGTGGCAGTACCGGCGATCATCGATGTCGAGGCTGCCCCAGCCTCGATCGATCAAGGTGGTCATTGACTTGGCGACCTCCTCTCCTCCTGAGCCAAGCAGGATAGACATGATGATGGACGATGGCAGCTGTGCGTGCTGGGTCCGCGTCAGGGGCAGTAGCTCTTTTTGTGCGCGCGCGGTTCGTTATATTGATGTAAATTAGGGAGCTAACAATGGTTTGTAAATTACTCCTGGAACTAGGCACTGGACCAATTTGAGCATATATATGATCGATTGATTATTTGTTCATGCATGTCAAATATGTCAATTGTATGGGCTGGCCTATCTATATATTATCTCATTTTGCAATATGGAAAATTTAAGAACCTGAAAAATAGCATTTGAGTAACATATAGTGGTGACACTATTTAACATAAGGTGATACTAATACTATCCATGAAATGAACAATTTTGACAACCATATGGTCCATATCTAAATACTTAAGATAGGCCAACAACCACAACTATCCGCTGGAAGCAGCTTGATGACGGCGACTCGGCATCTCGTCAATGAAAAGGAAGATCCCCCTGTGCCTTGGTAGAGCATGAGTATAGCAGTGTCTCCGATTTTCAAATGTTGATGCATTACCAGGACAACCGAGAACCTATTAATTTGAATGGTTCCATTTGTGCGGGAAATGCAGTACCTTGCTATCACTTTGGCGTTCTTAGCAGGCACAAGTGTAATTCGACCACGCCGGGAAATCAATTTAGGAACAGCTGCAACGGACAATTTCTGTTGCAATGAAGAATAAAAACCAATTGTAACATATTGTTGAAGCTATATATAGTTTATGAACAACAACATACAAATAAGACTTTGTACCAGCATTTTGTTCACACAATTGGTCTTGTTCAATGTGTGCACTAGTGGTAGATTTATTCCCATCCCAAATCCAACGTCCATACGCTGTGCTAGGTCTTCTAGATTAGCAACAAATTGTATGACATGCTTCAACTCTTTCCAGTGAAATTTGGTATGCCGAGTAACATACAGTTTGTTAACTATGCATTCAACATATCCTGCTTAAAACGTGGAAAGGGATTATTTATTCAGAACATGGCAGAAGAATAGTGGGCATAAATTGGTAATTGGAAGTTGATACTGGCTAGTAACAGAGTCAGAAAATGAAATCCCAATTGGTTGCTCAAATAGTAATCATTTAGCCAGAACAATTACTTTAATTTTGCTAATAAGTAATATGCCGACATGGAGAAATTTAAAAGAACACTAACCTCGATCAGACTGTGGTCGGCTGATGATGCTGGGGAAGTAAACATCCATGTTTATTTGACCAGAATGTGGTGCACGCACTAGAATTTTGTTGCCACCTTTCAGTACATAAAACTTAGAAATATTTTTCCAAAGGTCTGCATCAAAATAGGAGTGACCATCTTTATCAACTTTTACCCTAACTGTCATTGTAAATCTATGCTGCGTGGTCAATATGACATCCATGGAGTCATTAACAAAGTAAAGGCCAAGATTTCCTTGTGCACATGTTCTTGCAAAGCAAGGGATGTACTGCGGGAAATGAAAATTAAGATCATTACATGCAAATATGGGAATAATTAAGAGAACAGAACAATAGCTGAAAGCAAAGTACAAAAATATATAATTAAACAGATAATGTAACCAAGATTTCATGCAAATATGAGAGTAACTGAAAGAACAATACATCATTTTTTAAGGGAACAAATACATCATTAATTTGCCTAATTTAGAAAAAAAATCCTCTTTGACGTCTATGGTGCATGTCGCACCTTTTATCCAAATATAGCAATATATGGTATATGTTCATAAAATTGGGACATGCCAACCGTGGTAGGATGAGATTGAACATACCGTGCGCTCCCTGAAGTCATCTGGTATGGTGAGATAGAACTTCTTGTTCGACTGGTCGTGACCACAGTGGCCTGATTTGTGCTTGCACTGTGGACACTAGAATGAAAAACCTCGAATCAGCTATAAGAAAAATGAATTCACGGCGATTTTCGCCGGGTGATTAACAGGGACAGACGGACTGCGATAAGAGATGAGCGAATATTTCGCTAAATTAATTACCTTGTTCTCCATGAGAGAGAGAGAAAAAAACCCCGGCCCAAGCCCGCGGAAAATCCCGTAGAAAACAACAATCGACCAGATTCGAGAAAGTCGGTGTCGATAGGCGTCGGCGAGGGGAAGAAACCAAATGTGGTGGCGTTTGTTGGCGGCAGCCGGCTGCGAGGGGCACCGTCGAGATCAAAGATTTGGGTAGACCTGTCGAGAACGAGCAACGATGACGTCTGCTAGTGGCGGTGCAGACAGGCGGCGGCAAGCGGCAGCGGCGAAATCCTGTGATGTTTGGCGCGGGGCCGAATCCCGCCGGCGACAGTCGTCAGCTAAGGGGTGGCCGTGGCGATAGAAGTTGACAGGTAGAGTTGCGGAGAGTGCAGTGCAAGTGAGGAGTGGGGACGAAGGGGGAGGGGGTGAGGGTTTTCTTTTCTTTATTAATGTGTTGGTGAGGGTTTTCTGCGCCCAAATAATGCGCTGCGGAGGCAACGTTTCGTAAACACAACCCGTGTGTGATTGATGTTACCAAGATTGGAAGGGAATCCAACTTTCCTTCGTCGTTCGTCCTTGAGTTTTTTTATTCGATCAACATAGACCCTGGAATGCACCTTGTTCAAATTTGGCACTTTTTCGGGCTCATTTACTATATTTGGGCCATTATTTGCATTTTCTAGGCATTTATGCACATAATTCAAATTCGCACAATCGTTGCATGAAAAAGGTGCACCATAATGGTTTAAAAAATCAAGCTTGTGGTATTTAGTAAATTTCCATGCCTTTTACAACGGAATGGGGAGAGATTTCAATGATATGTGTGGCAAGAGTCAACCACAAACGTGTCGTTTAATGGTTTATCAACTCTAGAAAATTGAAAAAACATGCCTGAAAAAGATGATACCTGGCATGATGCCATGGTATGACCTCAACATGCCATGGTAATTTTTTGAGAAGGTTTGGCTAATGTTGTTATACACGCTCTTCATAAATCGAACCATCACAAAGGAAGTTTTGTGGTTTCGGGAGGGAAATCACCAAGTTTGAAGGGGAGGGTCCAAATTTCCTTCGTTGTTTGTCCATGGGTTTTTATGTACGATCAATGTACACCCTAGAATGCACCGTGTTCAAATTTGGCACTTTTTCGGGCTAATTTACTATATTTGGGCCGTTATGTGCATTTTCTAGGCATTAATGCACATAATTCAATTTTGCACAATCGGTCCATGAAAAAGTGCACAAAAATGGTTTGGAAAATCATGTTTGTGGTATTTAGTAAATTTTCATCCCTTTTACGAGGAATGGGGATATATTTCAAGGACATGTGTCGCAAGAGTCAACCACAAATGTGTCGTTTAATGGTTTTTTCAACTCTAGAAAATTGAAAAACATCCCTGAAAAGATGATACCTGGCATGGTGCCCCTAGTGCCATGGTATGACCTCAGTATGTTGTGGTAAATAAAATGGCAAATTCTAGCACAAGTTGTAACGATAACTCCATGAAAACGAGAGCATCTCACAAGAAGAATCACTGTTTCGAAAATGATGAAATGGCAATTTGGACTTGAATTACGGTGGCTTCATCATTTCGCGTCCAAACTATTTACACGGTGCACAAGTACCATGAGCCGCTAGATTTGAATTTTTTGCGCATTTCAGGACTCGTTTGATATACTTAAGCACTTTATAGCATTTACCTAACATTTACCTCATATAAGTCAAATCCCAGCTACATCTACACGGCTATGTTGGGAGGGATGTGGATTGCCGTTCGATCGCAGTGCATCCTACGGTGCACACGCGCGATCCGCGTGGCTGGGGTTCTGACTAATCAGAACGCAGCACGATAGAGTCAGCCCACACGGCTTTCATAAGCAGCGAAAATGAACCGTGCGCGATAATAAATCACCAGGATTTCAAGGGAATCCAAATTTCCTTGGTCGTCCGCCCTTGTTTTTTTCTATGATCTACATAGACCCTAGAATGCACCGTGTTCAAATTTGGCACTTTTCCGGGCTCATTTACTATATTTGGGCCATTATTTGCATTTTCTAGGCATTTATGCACATAATTCAAATTGGCACGATAGGTGCATGAAAAGGTGCACAATAACAGTATGAAAAATCAAGCTTGTGGTATTACTAAATTTCCATGCCTTTTACAAGAGAATGGGGAGAGATTTCGATGATATGTGTCGCAAGAGTCAACCACAAACGTGTCGTTTATTGGTTTTTCGACTCTACAAAATTGAAAAACATGCCTGAAAAAGATGATACTTGGCATGGTGCCATGGTATGACCTCAGCAAAGCGTGGTAATTTTTTGAGAAGGTTCGGCTAATGTCGTTGTACACGCTCTTCATAAACCGAACCATCACAAAAGGAAGTTTTGGTGGTTTCGAGAGGGAAATCACCAAGTTTGAAGGGGAATCCAAAGTTCCTTCATCGTTTGTCCTTGAGTTTTTTTCTACGGTCAACATACACCCTATAATGCACCGTGTTCAAATTTGGCACTTTTCCGGGCTAATTTACTATATTTGGGCAGTTATGTGCATTTTCTAGGCATTAATGCACATAATTCAATTTCGCACAATCGGTCCATGAAAAAGTGCACAAAAATGGTTTGGAAAATCATGCTTGTGGTGTTTACTAAATTTGCATGCCTTTTACGAGGAATGGGGAGATATTTCAAGGACATGTGTGGCAAGAGTCAACCACAAACGTGTCGTTTATTGGTTTTTCGACTCTACAAAATTGAAAAACATGCCTGAAAAAGATGATACCTGGCATGGTGCCATGGTATGACCTCAGAAAAGCGTGGTAACTTTCTGAGAAGGTTCGGCTAATGTCGTTGTACACGCTCTTCATAAACCGAACCATCACAAAAGGAAGTTTTGGTGGTTTCGAGAGGGAAATCACCAAGTTTGAAGGGGAATCCAAAGTTCCTTCGTCGTTTGTCCTTGAGTTTTTTTCTATGATCAACATAGACCCTATAATGCACCGTGTTCAAATTTGGCACTTTTCCGGGCTAATTTACTATATTTGGGCTGTTATGTGCATTTTCTAGGCATTAATGCACATAATTCAATTTCGCACAATCGGTCCATGAAAAAGTACACAAAAACGGTTTGGAAAATCATGATTGTGGTGTTTACTAAATTTGCATGCCTTTTACGAGGAATGGGGAGAGATTTCAAGGACATGTGTGGAAGAGTCAACCACAAACGTGTCGTTTATTAGTTTTCCAACTCTAGAAAATTGATAAATGGCAATTTGGACTTGAATTTATGGTGACATTATCGTTTCGCGTCCAAACTATTTACACGGTGCGCAAGCACCATCAGCCACTAGATTTGAATTTTTTGCGCATTTCAGGACTCGTTTGATATACTTAAGCACTTTATAGCATTTACCTGTCATTTAGCGCATATAAGTCAAATCCCAGCTACAGCTACACGGGTGAGATGGGAGGGATGTGGATTGCCGTTCGATCGCGGTGCATCCTACGGTGCACACGCGCGATCCGCGTGGCTGGGGTTCTGGCCAATCAGGACGCAACACACAATAGGGTTAGCGCACACGGTTCTCATAGGCAATCAGATCTCGAGTGCCCTAAAAAACTACCACACTATACGGTTGTCCGGCCACTCCGTCCAAGAGCTCTCTCCAAGCGTCGCCGTCCATGCCACCGCGCCGCACACTAATTGGTAAGGAAGCGATGGCATCCCGGCCCGCCGAGTTCATCGCCGCCCGCGAGCGCACACTATCTGGTAAGGAAGCGATGGCATCCCGCCGCGCCGAGTTCATCGCCGCCCGCGACCGCACACCTACGTGGGCGGACTTTGAAGCTGCCATGGCCGAATGGGCGGTGGAGCAATAGGAGGCCAAATCCGCATAGAACGAGCGGAAAAGGCAGAAAGCACTCAAGAAAAGAGAGTCCCACCACGGTAAGAAAGAAGCGGCCGCACGCGCTGCTGAGGAGAGCCGGGTAGAGATTCAAGCACGGTGGGCTGCCGCCGACAAGGCCGGTAAGGAGTACGACGGTGTCTGGGGCTGGCCAGCATGCGAGAAGTAGTTAGTGTGTGTGTCGACCGTATGTTTGTTTAATTAATTATGAGCATCTACTACTACTACTACTTAATGAAAGAGATTTTTAAATTCGCAGGCTGCGGCTCTAGATGCTGATAGATATTTTAATTTTTAGGAGACCACAAAATACACGGTTGCTATGGCGTACCGTGTGCGTTAATGATCCATAAGTCGGTTAGAAAACATCGCACATGTACCATCACGACTGCCCGTGACTGATTTAATCAACTACACGTGTACACTATTTTGAATACGGGGTCCGCCAATTTTCTCTTTTCTCACACACGAGTATATTACACGCTTCGTCTGCGTTGTGTGTTTCACCCGCGTAAGTTTCAAGTTTCGCAGCGAAATTTTCAGTAGGCGCGGGATTTCAGAATTTATCCCCCCACCCCCATCCCCACCCATCACATTTCTGCACTATCTCCCCACCCTCTCCCCCCTCCCGGCAGCTCAAACCGCCGCTGCCGCAATCACAGCTTCAACCACATCTACGTTCTGCCCGAGCCTCATTGATCCAGTCAGGTAACCCACTGATCTCCATCACTGGCCCGGCTGATTGCTTAGATGGCGCCTGCAAAACATCCTCATGCCTCCAAATCCCCACCCCCTACTGTAGAGCATCGCCGCGTAAGCGTAACCACATATCACGTGGGAGGTCGAGGAGCTGATGGCGGTCGATGGCGCGGTTGCCGCTGTGCATGTCGACCCGGAGGAACACCTCGCCTTCGCCGCCGCTGACTTGGTGCGGGCTCTGGCCCAGATGAAATGCCCCGGCAACTACCCCTTGGGATTTACCAAGTATGAACTGTCCAGTTCAATTTTACCAATACTAGTTGCAAGGGCTATGTTTTGTACGGTTGATGTATTAAGCCTGTTGTAGTTAACATGCCTAACCATTCTTAGCTATTTTCCCTACCTTTTTATAGACAACTGGGCCATTCTCTACTCTAGCAGCACTTGCCTTGCGATGTTTAACTCTGTCAGTTTCAATTTCATCAGTACCACTTCAATGGCTATATTAGGTTGTCTGTACTTAACACATGCCATGTTTATTTCAGTAATGTACACTGTCATGTTGAAGTATGAACTGCCCAGTTAAATTTCACCAATACCAGCTAGAAACTTACAATGCCTGACTTAGGTTGCTGTCAAGCCTGTTCTAGCAAACAGTTCTATCCATTTTTTAATCTATCCCTTTACTACCGTGCTACTCTATGCAATGAAGAAATCACTAGAGATGTTGTCGTTTTATTACCATTTTCTATTTTTGGTGGATGTTAACCTTGTTGCAGTTAACATGCCTTTCCATGTACTTACACAGGGCCACAATGGGAAATGCTGTTGTTTACCATCGAGGTTAGTTCCATCCCAATGTCTCATAGTATTTTACATCATTTGTGCAATTGCAGTTTAGCTTATAGCATTTACGTGCTTCTTGTAGGTACACATGTTAGCGGCACTGATCGATGCTTCAACCCAGAGGAACACCTCACCTCCGCCGCCGCCGACTTGGGGCGGGCTCTGGCCCAGATGAAGTGCCCCACCAACTACCCCTCGGGATTTACCAAGTAGGAACTGTCCAGTTCAATTTTACCAATACCTGTTGCAATGGCTATGTTTTGTACGGTTGATATATTAAGCCTGTTGTAGTAAACACGCCTAACCATTCTTAGCTATTTTCCCTACCTTTTTATAGACAACTAGGCCATTCTCTGCTCTAGCAGCACTTGCCTTGCCATGTTTAACTCTGTCAATTTCAATTTCATCAGTACCAGTTTCAATGGCTATATTAGGTTGTCTGTACTTAACACATGCCTTGTTTATTTCAGTAATGTACACTGTCATGTTCAAGTATGAACTGTCCAGTTCAATTTCACCAATACCAGCTAGAAACTTACAATGCCCGACTTAGGTTGCTGTCAAGCCTGTTGTAGCAAACAGTTCTATCCATTTTTTAATCTGTCCCTTTACTCCCGTGCTACTCTTCGCAATGGAGATATCACTAGAGATGCTGTCGTTTTATTACCATTTGCTATTTTTGGTGGATGTAGTTAACATGCCTTTCCATGTACTTACGCAGGGCCGCAATGGGCGATGTCGTTGTTTGCCGTCGAGGTTAGTTGCATGCCATGTCTTATAGTTTTTTACATCATTTGTGCAATTGAAGTTTAGCTTCTAACATTTACTGGTTGCTTGTAGGTACATATATCAGCGGTACTGATCCACACTTTGACCCCTTTTGCGTATGGGGCAATGAGATTGATAAAGGCGAGGGTCTTGATCTTTCGATGAGATGATAACTATCGATTTGGTGGAGACGACTTTGACGATCCGACTTCAAACGTGCACGACGTTGCGCCTTAGCAATCGCTAAACCAATCTCCAAGAGGTTATTGACCACGCCGGAGCACGATCAACCTGACCACGAAGGTCTATTTCTGCAAGCAATCGAAGAACAAGCAAGAATATGATAATGCAATCTGAATATTGCGAATATAGATGAAGTATTGATAATGGTGGGGTTCCGAAAGCGGTCTTGGTCTGGTTGTTGGACACAAACGAAGTACACGAAGTTGCAATGGCTAACTTTTAACTAAACAAAACCCAAAGGAAAAGCTACTAGATTGATCTACTTATATAGGAGCAAGGGGTGGCGGCCAAGGAGGTGGGAGGACGTCCCAAGGCAGCCTAAAACTAACCCTAGGTCGTACAAGGCCTATGGGCCCAAGTGGAGGTGATGCAACACCTTTGGACTTGTAGTTTGATTCGGATTCTGGTGCAACATCATATTGTTTCGTCAATATCTCCACGCTACGGACGAATTTGAAGGTGAGTCCAATTGGTACGGAAAGCAGATAAAATCTAATTTTCAGCAAAAAACGAATCACCCAATTCGGAGTCCGGATGAAAAAGTTATTGCCGTTTTGGTACAGGTATGTCTGTGCAGTCCGAATCTGAGTCCAGAACGTGAGAGACTTGGACTCTATCTTCTCTTGGCCAAAAAGTGACGTGAGAGAACTTGTTGAATAGCACCTAATTGTTTCCTTTGACATGAGAGGACCTCTTGAATAGCACCCAACCATTTCCTCTTCTTTTGTCATCACACGTGGTTCATACAAGTGTTCGTCCATCCTGCATTTAGGCATAAAATAAAAATAGGTGAAGTATTTTTGTTCCGGCTAACATAAATAAATTATTGCATAACTCTTATAAGAAATCACCTCACAAATATGCATGTATGCAATATTTTTGGTCGTATCCAAGGTAGTCATGTCCTCATCATCCTCCCTTTCTTGAAAACAAAGCCATCCACGGCGTTGCTTAGTCTGAAATATGGCTAACAAAAGAGACAAGGTGTACATGTTGTATATGTATATGTCATCTATTTTTCTGGATCTCAGTTGTGTCACATGTGACACATTTATACAAGAGCACACTTCAAATGTCATGAAATATAAAGCCAAAATATTATCACAAGAAGTAGAAGGCATTAAAATATTGCAACTCGGTTTGCATATATAAGTGAAGTCCTTATTCATATCAAAAGATTGACAATGTTCATCATTAAACCATCCCAACATTGGTAAATAAACTTGAATTATTCCAAATTTTGATGCTACAACATGCTTAAATAAGCAAATATGCAACATGTCATTTGGCACAGAATCATCACCAAAATTGGAGGTCATATCAAAATGATTAAACAATGGCAAAATTATTTTCAAACATATTTGATCCAAATTTGATTTATTTCTTGATTCACATGGTTCTTTCTCATTAACAGTTAATTCAATAGGTGCACTCAAAATTGTTGATATTTGATCACATGGCAAAGTCAAATCATGAACATATTCCTCTAAAATAGGTGGTGTGATCAAAGTAATGGGTAGCTCATCACATGGTACATTGGAATTGACAAGGCATTCATCATACTCATGTGGAGGTGGAAGATCAGTACCTTTGTCATTACCTCTTATGATCAACTCACATGATGTAGGCACTCTCGGTGGTGACGTGTCACATGGTGAAGGTGATGTAGCCCTCACAACAATTGATGTGGTTGTCATACTATGCCTAGTAGTTGAAGGAACAACCGTATCAACTCTTGGAATGTGCACCTTGCGCTCGTTCTCCTTGTGGGCAACACGTTGTTTTATTACCTGTTCAGCTTTGCAAGCAAGACAAAACAAACGATGCATAGAATAACACTTTTCATGAATTAGTATCTCCTGAATATCACGGTTTAATCCTCCCCAAAATCTATCCATAAAATCTTCTTCACTTTCTTCTAATGAGGAATGCAACAAGGTCGTTTGTAAATCGTCATAATATTTCGTTACGGTGTCACAACCTTGTTTTAAATTTTTGAACTTTTTAATCATGTCACGAGTGTAATAAGTAGGAACGAATGTGTGTCTCATGGCAAGTTTTAAATCATCCCAAGTAATATGTATATAATCAGGGTGTAAACGACAATATTCACTCCACCAAACTGAAGCATAACCAGTGAATGAATCAATCGCGACCTTAACTTTTTTATGTTCAGCAAAATTATGAGAAGCAAATATATCATTTATTTCGAACTCCCATTCAATATATAAAGCAGGTCTAAAACGGCCATTAAATGGTGGTATAGAAACATTAACCTGATCATGTGTATTGGAATGTCTTTGCACTTCTCGTGACGGTTGTGGTATTTGCTTAGGTGGTGGCACGTCTCCCACGATTGACGAAGCCCACAAACTGACAACTCTGGATCCTGTCATGATTAGTAGAAACAAGAAATAAAATCCAAGAATATTGTTCCTATGAACTACTGGGATGTGGTGGTAAGACGCTCACAGTAAAGCAAATATCAATGTCTTACAAATTCTTACCATGCAGCAGGTGGTGACCGGCAACCGATGGTGTCAATATCTCCGAAGATTGAGTAAAGCGATTACCAGGTGAACGTATGCATACATGGTGTAGAAATATATGGAGCTTGGAAGGCTTAATATATGGTAGCAAAAGATTAGCAATAATCAATTCAGAGATGCAATGTTGAATAAACGCTCAACGACGGTACTGTGCTGGTCCTAGGCTAGACCGTACTAGAGACGCGAGCCTAGAACACTAATGAAGTCATGGCGTAGGACAAATAGCAACAACGGATGATAGGAATTAGCTCTGGACAGCAAGATATAAGTGAAGATCACTATGGCAGTAAAGACAATGATGATAAATGACCGCCAAGCAGGATATACCGAAACTCTCTCTACAACTTTCCTATGAAAGATAATATGTCAAATTTCTGATATTTTTTCTCAAGAATGCTACTGACTCAAGCTTTCGTATGCAAAAAGAATCACTCAATTCCGAGTTCGTATGAGGAGTCAAATAATTCAGAAACGAACCTGAAAAATAATGACAAACTGTGTTCACGACCTTCAGAGGGCAAAAAGTCCTATTTAGAAGCCGATTTGGAGGTGACAATAATGAACAAGCTTGATGAACTATTCAGATGCGGCTCGTCGATAGCTCGAATTTGAATTCTCGTGGAGCCAAAACGGAGTTCGTATGAGGAAGATACGTCTGTTTTACTGAACACTGCGCAAAACAGATTTCAATCCAAATTCAGATACGAGATTGAGTCTAGATAGATCCGAAATTTGTGTTTTTTTTTCTCTTCTCTCTTTTTTTTCACTGACTTTTTTTTTGTCTTCTTTTTTTTTCTCTCTCTCTCACTTTTTTTTCTTTTTGTTTCTCTCTCACTTTTTGTTTTCAACAAAATCAGATAAGATGCAGATTGGATTAAGCGTAGATGTGAACGACCTCAAGTATGATAATGACAATGACCGAAACAGGCGGTGGAAATTGATGTGGGCAACAACGGAAGGGATGACGGCTGTGTGCTGGTGGTATATGGCAGCAGCGATGAAGATGGTGCGGCGGCGGCGTGACAATCTGTGGACAGAACTCGAAACTCTAAGGCACTAGATGCTAAGACCAGCAACTCGACACGACGATGCAACCGATAATTCAACTATGCAAGCACTGAAAAGAAAATTGCAAAGGCTCAGACTGGCTTGGACAAAGGATGAATAGATCTAACTTTTTTTTTGTATGGCTTTTTCTTGGGTAATAGGTAAGAAAAATAAATCTAATCTAGGGATAACGGGAAATTCTCACCGAGCAACCTGAAAACTGATACCACTTGATAAAGGCGAGGGTCCCGATCTTTCGATGAGATGATAACTATCGATTTGGTGGAGACGACTTTGACGATCCGACTTCAAACGTGCACGACGTTGCGCCTTAGCAATCGCTAAACCAATCTCCAAGAGGTTATTGACCACGCCGGAGCACGATCAACCTGACCACGAAGGTCTATTTCTGCAAGCAATCGAAGAACAAGCAAGAATATGATAATGCAATCTGAATATTGCGAATATAGATGAAGTATTGATAATGGTGGGGTTCCGAAAGCGGTCTTGGTCTGGTCGTTGGACACAAACGAAGTACACGAAGTTGCAATGGCTAACTTTTAACTAAACAAAACCCAAAGGAAAAGCTACTAGATTGATCTACTTATATAGGAGCAAGGGGTGGTGGCCAAGGAGGTGGGAGGACGTCCCAAGGCAGCCTAAAACTAACCCTAGGTCGTACAAGGCCTATGGGCCCAAGTGGAGGTGATGCAACACCTTTGGACTTGTAGCTTGATTCGGATTCTGGTGCAACGTCATATTGTTTCGTCAATATCTCCATGCTATGGACGAATTTGAAGCAGATAAAATCTACTTTCCAGCAAAAAAAGAATCACCCAATTCGGAGTCCGGATGAAAAAGTTATTGCCGTTTTGGTACAGGTATGTCTGTGCAGTCCGAATCTGAGTCCAGAACGTGAGAGACTTGGACTCTATCTTCTCTTGGCCAAAAAGTGACGTGAGAGAACTTGTTGAATAGCACCTAATTGTTTCCTTTGACATGAGAGGACCTCTTGAATAGCACCCAACCATTTCCTCTTCTTTTGTCATCACACGTGGTTCATACAAGTGTTCGTCCATCCTGCATTTAGGCATAAAATAAAAATAGGTGAAGTATTTTTGTTCCGGATAACATAAATAAATTATTGCATAACTCTTATAAGAAATCACCTCACAAATATGCATGTATGCAATATTTTTGGTCGTATCCAAGGTAGTCATGTCCTCATCAGAGATATTCATGAACAAGAGTCAAGTGAGGAAACTAAGAAAGATTGTTAGGCAGAAGAGACAGGTGATGGGAATTAAACTCTTTATTTACAGTTTATCCAAGACAACAGTGAACTTTAGGATGGTAAGTAATCTGTTGCCTTTTCCCCCTGCCCACAACGAGTTACTCTATTAGACATGAATTTCTGAAAGTTTTCTCTTTTCAGTGGTTTTCGAAGCAATTTACTCATGATTACCTTGCAAACTACATGACCGGAGTGGAGGCAACTAAGGTTAAAGTATATAATTCATACTACCACGATAATGGTCTAGAAGTCTTCTTGAAGGCGGTGAAGGATGGGAGGGCGATCGTCACAAGGGGTTGGACAAAAGTTGTGCGCGCCTTTGGCATGGAGGAGGGCACATTATGGGCATTCCGCTTCTGCAACACTATTGGCAGCCAAAATGATTTACACTTCTCTCTTCACCTTTACCGCCGCTAAATATTGTGGTTCATCATAGTTAATCTGCTGCTGAATTTTGTAATTACTGAACACATTGTACTGAGATTATGATTTATGGATTGGTTGTTGAACCATTGTGATGAGAATATGAAATATTTAAATTCCACAGTATTCAAAATTTGAAAATTTCCAATTCGAATAATAAATTACAGAAAAAAATAAAATTAAACAGCAGGTATTAAAACACCGTACACATGGTTAGAAATAAAATAGCGTGTGCGATGGTAAACGTGTGCGATACTCAGCGGTCGAACGCACGGTTTATTCTCATACACGTGTGGGATTGCCATAAGTATTACACACATTTTCGTACGATGTGCGTGTGCGATTCTTGGATAAAAAGAAGACAGTTCACATTTGGAGACTGTGTGTGATAGGTTGGCGATAGTAGAGACACTGCACACATTTTATATTTTTGAACTGTGTGTGATATTGTACTTATCGCAAACAGACCGGTAGAAATAAATGTTTGTGATATCCACCTTTTGCACACGAGGATATCTGTGATATCGTTTCGGATGTCTCGTGGATCACAAACGTAGTGACCATGTCTAATGTGTGGGATAGTCCGCGACTTCGCATACGATTACTTTACGAAAATCGTCAGCAGTGGGTCGCCCTATCGCAGACGTTTTCTGGGTCATGTGGGAAGACCCCCCTATCGCACACAGGCAAGGCGATGGTTTAAAACTCTGTCCCGGAAAAGGGGAAAAAACATTTGTATAGCACATAACGGTACCAGTGTGGATGAGTTTCTGGAGTCTCCGCGCGTCTGATCCACGATCCGATTCGACGGGGTGAAAATAGCTAATCCCCCAGAGGCGGCGGCGCACCAAACGACCGCTCATGCGAGCGCGCGCGGTCGCATGGAACGCCGTCATTCACTCTGGAAGCGCGACGACGGCTATTTCTTTGGCCTTCTTGCTTGATTATTTTTTATGGAAAGTGTTTATCACCTTTAATGCGTGATTCCACTGCCATTTTTGAGGATTTTCTCCATTAGATGAATATTGCTCCAAAAGACGTTACCTGAGGGATTATCAACAAAAAGAAGTGTGCGAACGCGGTAAAATTCCTCAAAGCCTACAAAGTAGGCACAAAAATAACGGTAAAATGGTCTCATAATTTGGACTCATCACCGGTGCGGGAGGAGAAGGCGGTCTGGCGCGCTTCGCTACCAGAGAAGCTGGGGGGTGAGAAGTTCCCGCTTCCTCTGTGGCTGGTGGAGTCTGCCGCCGTGAAGATTGCCTCTGGGAAGTTTGCTACTGGGAAGCCCGCTGCCGAGAAGGTTGTTGCCAAGAAGTTCTACCACCAGTGTCTGTGCCGACAACTTCACCCCTTGTCGGTCCGGAGCTTGCCGGTCTTCTTTGGGCAGGCCTCCTCGAAGTGCTAGGCCCGGCGGTACCTCTTCTCGGAGCAGTAACCGGAGGAGCAGGGGGCTCTACTTCCCTCTCTTCTTCAGACTCTGTGGCCTCGTCGTCCTCCTCCTTCCCCTCACCAGAGCCGTCACCTACAGCCTCAAGGAGCTCAGCACCTCCAGCTTCTTCTACTCTTTTGGCGATGAGCTTAAACTCGTGCTTCTTGGTGTCATGGATCAGATCGTTCTCTACTCTCATAGGCGTTTTCGCCAAGTTATTGAACCACTCTTCCACTATGGCTTGATCAGGTTGCTTCCAAGTGCTCTCCACGCCTTGGGTATTGCTTGCCAGCATCATGGCCAAGATGGAGTCTCTGGCATTATTGTTGCACGGCGGAACCACGGTCTCCGGCAACTGATGTGGAACTCCTTTGTAGAAGAGCCTCCTGAAGAGCCAAGCGTGCTCAATCACTGTCAGATTGTTGAAGAGGCCGGGGTGGAGCCATATCGTATCTGCGGCGTTCTTGTATTCCCAAGCTCTCCGGCCCCTCAATTGTAACGGGGTGATCCGGCGCCACAAGAAATCGGCCCCAACCATCTCTATGGTTAGACCCTAGGCTCGCAGGCTCAAGATCGGTTCTAGAGCCAGCTTCAGCTTGTCATCATTGGGCCCGATGGCATCCCATTGAGGGCCCCTCTTGATCTTCTCGGTTCTTGGGCGACAGTACTCCGGGAAGCCATCCTGTTTGATCCAGCACCTGTCTGCTCTCCATTCAAACCACTTGGTATGGAACTTTCCCTTGAGGTACTGTTCTTTCAGCCCCGTCCGAGAAATCCAAGTCATTGCTGCCGGAAAGGGTACCGCCCTCGATTCGCGGCACATAAAAGTGACGAAACAGAGACACGTTTGGAACTATCCCCACAAAATTCTCACACAGATGGGTGAAAACAGACATACAGGTAACGACGTTTGGAGCGAAATCCAGAAGCTGAAACCCATATGTCCGCATCACCTCATCAAAGTAGTTCGAGAAGGGAGGAACTAATCCGCAGTAAAAGTAGTCTGCGAAGAACAGATACTTATCATCCGTGGGAGGGCTAGGCGCTGGCAGGACTTCGACGCCTTCATGATCCTTGGTCTTCCTACCCCACATGTATGAGTACATTTGGGTGAGATCTGCAACATTCAGCTTGGTGGGAAGACAACGTTTTCCCTCCGCATCTTCGCCACAGCGGCCTTCCTCTTCTCTGCATCCTTGTCCACCGGCTTGCTCACTCCTTTCTTGGGGGCAATGGCGGATTGGATTCAGGATTGGGCAAGGGGAAAGGTGGAAGTTGTGTGTGCGTGGTTGCGGTGACGCGAGGAACACGAAGATGGACACAGAGGTGGGGGAATGGAGAAGAGCGGGCGAAGGAAACAGTAAATCGAGCACCGCACCCGCAGACGCCTTTTTATGGGGAAGGCGCGGGGGCTGGCTCTTTACAGTTTGGCTTGGTCGCGCTTTTTTAGGCGCACGACCTCAAGCTGCCGTTTCGCTCCACCTTTCCCACATTCTGCATTTAATGCGCCCTCATGGGCACACAGTAAAAGTAATCATGATGATAGTTATCTTCTGCCACATGTGTGTCTGTGCATGGTAATGGGCCTAGCCCAAACGATGCTTCGCACGCGTGTCTGGTCCAGGCCCGGGGGCTCCTATCGGTGTATTGAACATGGGTGTTCATATCCCTGACTATGCACAGACAGTAGTAGCCTCCTCACCGGGAAAGGCTTGGCGGAGGATGAGCTTATTCCAAGTACTCAAGACTTGGTAGACAAAACCATGGAGAAGATCTCCAAGCAGGCGATCGAGAAGTACTAAAGATGTACTGAAGATCAAGGCTCAAGTTGCTGGTAAGCTCCACACCGGCAAGATCCAGGCCAGCAAGCACAAGACCGGCAAGCACCCTCCGCCGCTCCACCTCAGCGACCTGTCAGGGTCATGCCGACAGATGGCGGACGCGCAGGCAGTTAGGTGAAGCTTGTCGGGGCACGTGGCAGTTCGCCGCTTGAGGATCAACTTTATTGGCACCCGTCCAAGTGCCGTGTCATGATAATAAGAGGCAACTGGGCTGATGGTACAGGTGGAGCAGCGCTCCCTTGCCGGCATTCAACCCAACGTGACGCCTAACGGCGTATTTAATGTTTTTGTCTTATACCATTACGGTTAGGTATGATAGCTGTGTAGCCACTATTTACCCTTTTGTAATTACTGTTTTGCCACTTTGGTAGCCCCTTTCATCTATAAAAGGAGGTCCATGGCTACCTTTACAAGGGTCGAACCCTTGCACAATTGCACTTAGTAGCTGCACCTCCCAAACACTCTGCTGGCAAGGTAGCACTCTTGTAATTGTAGGGTTTCCAAAACAAACATCAATCCACCAAAGCAGTTGCCTGAACCTGGGTAAACTTATTGTGTGTTGCAGTTGTTGCTGCTCTTCGTGTGCTGCGGGCCCTCAGCCGAACGTAGAAGGGGCGATGTCCCCATAGATTGTCATACGCCGACACAATGCATCGATTTCATAGATTTGAACAAAGCTTGCCCCAAGGATCAGTTCTCGCTCCCAAGGATCGACCAAATCGTGGATTCCACTGCGGGGTGCGACCTGTTATCATTCCTCGATGCTTATTCTGGATACCATCAGATACTGATGGCACAAGAAGACAAAGAAAAAAACCGCGTTCATTACCCCGTCTGGAGCGTATTGCTATACGCGGATGCCATTTGGGTTAAAGAATGTCGGTTCCACTTTTCAGAGGGCTGTGTAGATTGGGTTTGGACTGCAATTACATCATAATCTTGAAGCATACATGGACGATATTGTGGTCAAGACTCGATGCCAATCCACACTCATTAAAGACCTGGAGGAGACTTTTGCCAACCTGTGGAAGATGAAGCTAAAACTCAACCCAGAGAAGTGCGTCTTTGGCGTGCCATCTGGGAAATTACTTGGTTTCTTCATAACGCATCGCGGGATCGAAGCCAACCCAGACAAGATTGAAGCCATCGAGCAGATTCAGGTGCCCAAGCGCGTAAAGGATGTCCAAAAGTTAAACGGATGCCTGGCCGTGCTCGGAAGGTTCATCTCGAAGCTTGCTGTCGGTGTACTAAGACATGGGTGCCTTCATACCGTGACTTATGCACAAGCAGTTGTAGCCTTCCTGACGGCAAAGGCATGCCGAAAGGTTTGCTACCGTCAAGACTCAACACTTAGATTGACAAGACCGTGAAGAAGACCTCCAGGAAGGTCATCGAGAAGTACTATTCTAGTACTGGAGATCAAGATTACCCTTGCTGGCAAGCTTCGTATCGGCAAGGTGAAGACCAAGACTCTGGTTGCCGGCAAGCTCCTTGCCAGCAAGCGAAGGCCCGGCAAGCTCCGAGCCAGCAGGCTCGTTCTGTCCCGTTACCGCTCCACCTCATCATCGGCTAGATAAGCACGTATGATAGGTGTCGAGCGGGCAGGCAGTCAAACGTAGCTGGCCAAGGCACGTGTCAGCATGCCACGCAAGGATTAACTTTAATGACACCCATCCCTGGGACGTGTCAAGATAACAGGAAGCCGGCTTGGCTGGTGGTACAGATCTTTTCGTTAAAGCATCACCACTCCGGCGTAGTACCTAACGGTGCATTTAATGCGCTGTCCTACCCCGTTAGGAGATAGACTTGGTGATGGTGCAAGTACTGTTCACTCCCTGTAATGACTGTATTAGCCATTGTGGTAACCCCTTGGCCTATAAAAGGAGGCCCACTGCTACAGTTAGAACGGTCGACTCCTAGTTCAATTACGCGTTGTAGCTGCACTTCCCGTGCACCTTGCCAGCAAGCTGCGCTCCTTGTAACCTTGAGCTCATACACAATCAAACCACTAAAGCAGGAGTAGGGTTTTACGCTCACAGCGGCCCGAACCTGGATAAATCGTTGCTTGTTCTCACATCTATTAGCCCTGCTCTTTGTAGCACATTGATCCCACAGCCGAACCGCAAAGGGATCCTCTCGATCCCATAGATCGTCGTTTTCCCGCGACATCTTTGGCGCGCCAGGCAGGGGGTCTTGTATTACGAATCAGTGTTCATAGTGTGAGTAGCAGCCCCATCACCTTCGTCGATGGTGTCTAAGAAGAAGAGCGGAGCCACGACGGCTGCCACCACCTCCAAGCGGCCTTCCTAGGCGTCTGCAGGCGGCGCAGCCGGCGCGGGCGCTACGGCTGGGACGACCGGGGTAGGAGGTCCCGACGATGCGAGTGTCCAGCATCCCCACCGTTCCGGCGATCGCAGTCAGCACACCGGAGATGGTGCAGACGGCCAACTCCAACGACGTTCTGGTGAGCACAATCATCGTAGCAATACAATTCGAACTGGTGCAAGCCAGGACCCTGCCGCTGCGACGTCCAACAACGCTGCGGTGGGACGTGTGCTGCGACCATCGCAAGATGGGCACGCCATGCTTCCCCACGGTGCTGGTGGTCCTGGACTACGTCAAGCCGGCCCTGAGCATCGTCCTCACGATGTTCAGGCACCGACACCACCACGCCAACCCGTTGGTGAGCATGCGTTGTGGCAACAGGTACGCGACGATCTTCGTGCTGGCCTTGCCAGGAATCGAACGCTGTCCCGTTCCGTGTTCCCCGCCATGCCAACCATGGCGGCAGAAGCCATGGTGCGGGTTCAAATGCTTTTGAATTTCCCGCTAGCTCCTGACAAGATGGAAGAATGGAGGGCCACCATCCAGAGTCTCATCAGTTTTGCCGATCCCGGCAAAACACATGATGTGGGACCCTCTAGACGACCACCCATAGTGCCGGTAGGACCAACTGCCTGCCATGCCGGAGATGGTGCACCAACGGTGCAGTCGCCTCCACGTCAACAACCACAGCGGCGGTAATCTCGCCGATTGGATGACCAGGACACTATGTCCATGGCATCGTCGGATCCGCGGGGCCGCCAAGACCAGCGCCAAGTGCTCCACGAACGGTGTGACAAGGACGCCCGTACGAAGATCGAGCGGTGCCGGGAGGCACGCCGTCTATCAGATGACCGCGCCCGGCCGGCAGCAGACGTTCCTGTGCCAGGGTACCCTGGGTGCTTACCTTACAAGGTAGGCTGCCCAGCGTTTACTCGTGAGCTGCGGCAGGTTTGCTGGCTGTCCACCCGTCCCTTCAAGCCAGAGCTGCCCGACAGATACGATGGCTCGCTCAGTCTGTCGGAGTTCCTTGGCATCTACACCATTGCGGTGCAGGCTGTCGGGGGGCGGGACGACAAGATACTGGCCAACTACATTCTATTGGCGCTCAAGCCCAACGTCAGATCGTGGTTGATGAACTTGCCGGAGGACTCCATTTCTTCTTGGTTGGATCTGTGCCATTGCTTCGTTGGTGCTTACCAGGGTGGCCACAAGCTCCCTGGTCAAGCTAGTGATCTACACGTGATCCCCCAGAGAGACGGCGAGCCCCTCCGCAAGTATATACAGAGGTTTAGCCATGTGCACTACAATATCCCCAATGTTCATCCCGCAGCTGTGTGTGCCCCATTCCACACGAATGTGCGCAACCGCAGAATGCGGTCTGAGATGAATATTGAGAAGGTTAGGACCATCAACGAGCTATACGCTTTGGCGGACAAGTGTGCACATGCTGAGGAAGGGAGGCGACTCCCCGGGGAAGATGCCGGCGCTGAGGTCGATTCCGAAGACGACGATGCAGACGATGCATCAACCCCACAGAAGAAAGGTCGGAAGCGCAATAGGAAGCGAAAGGCAAGTCAGTGATGGCAGTTGAAAGCCCCGGTGACGCCAACGCCGCCAAGAAGTCTAAGGCAGAAAGCCCCAGCAAGGAGGGTGCCGGATGCGCTGACTGCCGGGAGGCTGCGGCAGGCGACAAGGGCAGCAAGACTGGTGGGCAGTATTGCAAGATCCACCGTACCAAGGGCAACGATCTCCAGGAGTGCCGGCAAGTAGAGCAGCTTGTCGAGAAGCAGAAGCAAGAATACGAGAAGCGCGACAAGGAGAAAGGCCAAGATGGTGCCAGTGGATCCGGCAAGCAAAACCATGGTGGCCGCGAAGGCCGCCGTGGCAAGGCCAAGGAGCCGAAAGAGAAGGCCGCTCAGGGCCAGAAAGAAGATGATGGTGATGAGAACGAAGATGGGTCCGAAAATGAGTTCCAGAACGCAGTGGAAGCCATGTGTGTTGACGGAGGCGCATCTTTGCACTCCTCGCACCGGCAACTGAAGCAATGGGTCCGCGAAGTGAATGCCGCGGAGCCCATGATGGGAGCGTAGAAGCCACTCAAGTGGTCACACACGCCCATCGTCTTTGACGCCGAGGATCACCCTGATCGCACTACTGCGGTCAGGTGTTTGCCGTTGTTGGTTTCGCCAACAATCCGCAACCTCAAGGTGACAAAGATGCTGGTTGAAGGTGGGGCCGGCTTGAACTTGATCTCTCCTGATGTGATCAAGAGGCTGCAGATCCCCGACAAGGATCTTGAGGAGACAGGCACTTTCCAAGTGATCAGTCCAGGAAGGAACAAGCCGAAAGGCCAGATCACACTACCGGTCACATTTGGCAGCGACCTCAACTACCGGACGAAGAAGATTGTCTTCGACATCGTCAAGATGCCGCTGCCATACAATGGAATCCTGGGCCGCCCGGCGCTGGCTAAATTCATGGCTGGGTCGCACTTTGTGTACAATCTCATCAAGATGCCAGGGCCGATGGGCGTTCTCACCATCAGGTCCAACTACAAGGACGCAATCATCTGCACCGACAAGCTCTACCGGGAGGCAGTGGAAGCATCTGCCGTCAAGGCACCTGCTCCTGCTGGCAAAGCTCCCGGGGGAGGAAAGATGAAGAAGACCGGCAAGACCTCTGATAAGGACTCCGGGAAGTGCACTTTAGAGTGCAGCACGCCTGTTGAGGACATACCAGAGAGCCCTACCGGCAAGAGCAAGAAAGCCAAGGCCTCTGCACCGGCAACCAAGCAAGTCTCTGCAAGGGAAGATGGGACGAGTGGCACTTTTTCCATAAGTGCCACTCTCAGTGACAAATAGGAAAGCGAGCTCGTTACCTTCCTATGGGCGAATGTCGATGTGTTTGCCTGGCAAGCATCTGACATCCCCAGCGTTCCTAGGAAGGTAATTGAGCACCACCTTGCTGTCTGCCCTCATGCGAGACCCGTCAAGCAGAAGGTCAGGAAGCAAGCCTTCGAGCGGCAAGAGTTTATTACCGAAGAGATCAAGAAGCTGGAGGCAGCGGGCCTGGTCAGAGGAGTGCTACACCCTACGTGGTTAGCCAATCCAGTGGTAGTGCGCAAGGCGAATGGGAAGTGGAGGCTTTGTATAGACTTCATTGATATAAATAAAGCTTGTCCAAAAGAAACTTTCCCTTTGCCGCGCATCGACCAGATTGTGGACTCCACTTCCGGCTGTGAGTTACTCTCTTTCCTTGACGCCAATTCTGGTTATCATCACATTTTTATGGCCAAGGAAGATGAGGAGAAAACCGCATTCATCACTCCATGTGGCACATACTGCTTTTTGCGTATGCCTTTCAGATTGAAGAGTGCTGGGGCGACATTTGCTAGAGCAGTTCAGATCGGTTTTGAGCCACAGCTGCACAGAAATGTGGAAGCTGAAAGCACATTTGCTCCCTTGGTGGTTTTGGTAATTCATAACAACATATATCTCATTGAACTAATGTCCATTGAAGATTAAGATTTCAGGATGTTCAATGATTGGCATGGCATGGACTAGAGATGTGGATCCCTCAAAATGCTAACGACAAGGATTGGCAAAAACTCAAGACTCTACATTTTTGGTTTAGTGATCCAAGATCACATTGAGTCCATAGGAAAGCCAATATTATTAAAAGGGGATGAGGTGTTGCTTAATGGTCTATTTGCTCAAGTGCTTAGTGACAGTACTCCTAAACCCTCAACCACTCTCTCTACCCAAATATGTCCAAAACCTACATTCCAACTCGGCCCCACCGATATTTCCTATCCGGCCCCACCGAGTTCATCCAAGACTTAGCCACTGCCAAAACCCTAACAAATCGGATCCACCGAAATGGATCTCGGTCTCACCGAGATGGCCTTGCCAACTCTCTGTAATCGTTTGCACTTACTTCAGTCTCACCGAGTTTTGCAAATCGGTCTCACCGAGATGGCTTGCCAACTCTCTGTTGCCTTATTGCTTCACTTTGGTCCTACCGAGTTGATGCAATCGGTGCCACCGAGATGAGGTTTGCCCTAGCCATTGCACTTCGGTCCATCCGAGATGTTCGTATCGGTCCCACCGAGATACCTAACGTTCATATCTTTTACACAGTTCGCTGCTACCGAGATTGTCATTTCGGTGCCACCGAGTTGGGTAAAAAGTGTGTAACGGTTGGATTTTGTGTGGAGGCTATATATACCCCTCCACCTCCTCCTTCTCAGAAAGTAGAGCCATCAGAACGTGCCTACACTTCCACCATACATTTTCTGAGAGAGAACCACCTACTCATGTGTTGAGATCAAGCTATTCCATTCCTACCATTTGAATCTTGATTTCTAGCCTTTCCCAAGTTGCTTTCCACTCAAATCCCTCTTCCACCATAGCCAAATCTGTGAGGAATTGTTTGAGTGCTGGGAAGACTATCATTTGAAGCACAAGAGCAAGGAGTTCATCAACAACACACCGTCTATTACCTTTTGGAGAGTGGTGTCTCCTAGATTGGTTAGGTGTCACTTGGGAGCCTCCAACATGATGTGGAGTTGAACCAAGGAGTTTGTAAGGGCAAGGAGATCGCCTACTTCGTGAAGATCTACCCCGAGTGAGGCTAGTCCTTCGTGGACGTAAGCCATGGTGGAATAGACAAGGTTGCTTCTTCGTGGACCCTTCGTGGGTGGAGCCCTCCGTGGACTCGCGCAGCCGTTACCCTTCGTGGGTTGAAGTCTTCATCAACGTGGACGTATGATAGCACCACCTATCGGAACCACGCCAAAAACCACCGTGTCTTCATTGCGTTTGAAATCTCCAATCCCCTCCTTTACATACATATGCAATCGCTTACTTTCCGCTGCTATACTCTTAGAATTGCATGTGTAGGGTGATGCTTGACATGTATTATTGCTAAAATCAGCCCACAAGTAAAATTGTTAAATGGTTAGGTTTTATTTTGTCAAGTAGTCTAATCACCCCCCCGCTAGACATACTTTCGATCCTACAAGTGGTATCAGAGCTTTGGTCTCTGTAAGCCTTGATTTCCATTTCTTTGGTGATCACAGCCTTGGTTTCACAACCTAGGAGAGTATGGCATCTAGTGAGGGTAACTATCACCGTAGAGGTCCATATTTTGATGGTACAAACTTTGCTAGTTGGAAACATAAGATGAAAATGCATATTCTTGGTCATAACCCCGTCGTTTGGGCTGTTGTTCATGTTGGCTTGCAAGGTGACTTCTTTGAGGATGCCAAGGAACCGGATCGTGAAGCAACCCCGAAAGAATTGAAGATGTTGCAATACAATGCTCAAGCTTGTGACATTCTATTCAACGGTTTATGTCCCGAAGAATTCAACAAAATCAGCCACCTCGAGAATGCAAAGGAAATTTGGGATACTTTGGTTGATATGCATGAGGGTACCGAGTCCGTTAGGGAATCTAAGTTGGATGTGCTTCAAAGTCAACTTGACAAGTTCAAGATGAAGGATGGTGAAGGAGTCGCTGAGATGTACTCTAGGCTTGCTCTCATCACAAATGAGATTGCCGGCTTAGGAAGTGAAGAGATGACCGACAAATTCATCATCAAGAAGATACTTAGAGCTTTGGATGGAAAATATGATACCGTCTGCACATTGATCCAAATGATGCCAAATTACGAAGATCTCAAGCCCACGGAAGTCATTGGGAGGATTGTTGCTCATGAAATGTCACTTAAGGACAAAGAAGAGCTGCACAACAAATCAAGTGGTGCCTACAAAGCCTCAACCGATGCTCCAACCACTCCAAGTGACAAGCTAGTATCCAATGAAGAGATTAGCCTAATGGTGAAAAGGTTCAACAAGTTCTACAAGAACAAAGGGAAAGAAAGAAGTTCCAGCTCAAGACACTATGAGAGAAGATCATCAAGTCGTGACCGTAATTGTTACAACTGTGGAAAGCCTGGACACTACTCCAATGAGTGTACGGCTCCCTACAAGAAAAGAGACGAATCACCAAGAGGAAGACATAGAAGAGATGAATCACCTCATAAGGAGAGAAGGAGTAGAGATGATCGTTATGAATGAAGACACTCTCGAAGAAGCAAGGATTCGGAAAGGAAGGACAAGTCATCCAAGAGCTACACAAGAAGAAGACATCAAGCTCATGTTCGTGAATGGGTTTCCGGCTCCGACTCCGACAACCACTCCGAGAGAAGCTATCACTCCAACTCCGACTATAGTCAAGATGAAGGTGTTGCCGGACTTGCACTTGTGTCATCCAACTTCTATGATCTATTTGACTCACCAAATGAAGGAATTGGAAGATGCTTCATGGCAAAAGGCCCCAAGGTATCACACCCCGAGTATCTTGATTTCAATAGTGATGAAGATGATTTGCTTGGTGATGATGATTTACTTGTTGACAAGGATAGTAATGTGAGCTATAATGACAATGCTAGTAATCATGATAGTCAAGAGGAAACGAGTGACAATGCTATGAAGGAGATTGAGCGTCTAACTAGAGAACTAAATGGTCTTAAGTTAGCTCATGAAACAACTCAAGAGGATCATAGAGAACTTCTAAGAACTCATGAGAAGCTACGCTTCGAGAAGCTAAATTTAGAGCAAGAGCATGAGTTTCTTAAAGCTATCAATGACGATCTTCGAAAGAAGAGTTCTTCATATCTTACCAAGCGTTTACTCTTGTCTACCTTTATGCCACAAGTTAAACCTAAGCAAACTAGCAACAAGGGTAAAAATGGTTTTACCTCTAGTAGTAACAATAACAATGCTAAATCCAATGTTGTTACTTCTAGTAGTTCTATTGATTCCACTAATGATTCTCTTAGCCAAGTTACACTTGAGCAAGAAAATATGCTATTGAAAGGAATTATAGAAAAAGGTGTCTACAAGAGTCTTGCCGGGAGTAAGTAATTTGAGGAAATTGTACGCAAGCAAGGAAGGCACCGGAAGAACCAAGGTGTTGGTTTTGAATGAAAGTTCAATGCCGATGGAGTTGAGTGGGAAGAATATCAATACCCCAAGACGAAGTTTGTTCCTCAACAAGAGAAGTATGATCCTACTTCCTTCAAGGGAACACAAGCTCAAGAAGATCTTCCACCACAATACCACAAGCTAAAAGGCAAGGACAAGCTTCAAGAAGAGATTGATTCATTTGAAGAAGCTCCTCAAGCCATGGTCAAGTGGGTTCCCAAGACTTCATCAAGTTCTACTTCATCAAGTGCTACTACAACTCCAAGGATTCCCATCAAGTTGATGTGGGTCCAAAAGAAGAAGAACTAGAGAGTTCTTGAGGGTGACTCCGCCAACAAACTCCACTCATATTCTTTTTGGCAAGGACTTGTGCAACAAACTTCCACATTTTGCACTAGTTCATGGAGTCACAAACCCTCTTGTTAGTAAGGCAAGGGACAAGGTATTCAATGCATTTATGGACATCATCATATGTGAATTTCACTCTATGTCTATGGATATCCTTGTATGTTCCTTGTGTGGGACTAACCCATGTAGGTATTGAGAGCACAAAACTCCAAAGGATTGCTCCCAACTCTTGATGGTCTACATCAACTTTGAGCATCCACATCTTCAACATCTACATGAAGTCATCATCGACAAAACCCAAGGTTAGTTCATCCCTCTTAGGGGGGATATCACATCTAGGGGGAGCTTTGCTCTAAACAATTGAGCCAAAGCAACTCTAATGGTGTGAACACATCAATGCCTTATGTAAAAGTGGCAACCCCACTTGTGCTTAAACGATGAGTATGACCTATGATCAAATGTTCTCATTTGGCTCCTAAGTCAATATACTCATATATAGATGACCTAGTCATCGCCATTGCTTGATAGATACTAGAATTGGTTGTGCATGTTTGACACATATTTAATTTGCTATCTTATTGTGTGAGCATGTTGGTTTGCATGTTTTCATCATTCGAGGACATCCATTTGTTGTTTTGATTGTCTTGGTTTTTCTGGCCAAGTGGATGTACAAGAATGCCTAAGAACCTTCTCTAGCTATCTATGCTTTCTTGTCTCAAATTCTATTCTTGCTGCATCACAAAAATTGAACAAGTCATTTTCGGACCCTCCGGGTGAGGAGCACTCGGAGCCACCGATCTGAAAGGGCTGAACCTCCAAAACCTTCTATCTAATTTCGGCCGAACCAATTCACTCAAACTCGGTCCAACCGAAATCACTTAGATTGATCTAGGTTTTCCATCTCGGTGCAACCGAGTTGAACCACTTCGGAGCCACCGATGTGCTAATCTGCGTGCAGTTACACGTACCGGTGCCACCGAGTTGTCCAACTCGGCGCCACCGACAGCGTACGGGTATATATATCGCGTGGACTGAACGGTTGAAATTTCTCGACCCCACTCGTTCCCGCTCCCCGTTGCTGCCGTCGCCCTTCGTCTTCGGACTTCGCCGTTGTCTCCAGCGCGCCCTCGCCGCCGGATTCCGCCGCCGTCAACGGCAATCTGCCCCACCGTTGCCACCGTAGAGGATCTCCACCAAGTTAGGGTGAGATTCGATCCCTCTCGTGCTCCCATTTCCAATTCAATGCACGATTGGACTGCCTGAATTCATGCCACGGATTGAGAACTCCTGATACACTACAAACTCCGTAGATTAGATGCGAGTAAAATTTTTAGGTTTAAGTTTCCGCCGAATGCACCTCGGACCGACCGATTCGAAATTTTCCATCCCACCGATTTGGCCTCTGGCCATAGCACTAGTACATCTCGGTGCCACCGAGTTGTGTGAATCGGTGAGATCGAAAGTAAATCTCAGTGAAACCCTAGCAACTCGGAGTCACTGAAACCCATCTCGGTCTGACCGAAGTGGTGTGCAAGGTTTCTGTAGTGTGCTTCGGTATCACCGAGATGATCAACTCGGTCCATCCGAAATGCATCCTGTGAAAACTTGAAACTAAGAGTTGAACTCAAATTTTATGATAAATCTCTGCTTTTTGTGATGACTCATCTACTCTGCCCATACCAATCTATTCACAGGGTCAGCTCAGCAAGATGTCAGACAACAGTGACAGTCAGAACAGATCTGAACAGCAGGCAGAAATGAGTGAAGGGTCAAGCCCAGCTGAAAGTTTCTATGAGGGAGAGAGGAGCTCTCCAGATCTTCCTAAGGCTGCTACCAGAACAAGGAAGAAGAAAACCTCTGATAGTGAGGATGAAGATTTTGTTGCAAGTGAAGCTGCATCTAAGAAAAAGAGAGTAGTGCTTGCTAAGGAGTACAGCACCAAACCATCAACTACCAAAGAGAGGACTGATGTGAGGAAAGTTCCAAAATAGACTATGCAATTCACTCTTAAAGAGCCTAGTGACACAGAACCCGCTGCAAGTGGCAAGAAGAAGAGAGTAAGGAAAACTACTGCTCGTGTGATTAGCAGACCCTCCATGATGATTGATGAGGAAGAAGAGGAGGAGGAGCCAGCAGCCACTGCACCTCCAGCCAAGTCTCAAAAACTTATGTCAGATGCAATCAAGACTGCTGCCCCCAAGTCCAAGCCTAAGGTGTCAGCACCCAAGAGATCCACCAGGAACATATCAGCTGCAGAGAAGAACAAGGCCCCAGTGCCTGAGTCAAACGTTGATGAAGAGGCTCTAGTGCTCAGAAAATTGAAGCCAAAGATACCAGACCATGACAATGCACACCGGAGCTGCCAGCAGGAGCTTGCCTTCAGGAGCTTTGGAGGACCGTGTTTAGAGTGCCGACTAGTCCTATACTCATTCGATCTTTTTGGTACTTGTTGCCAAAGGGGGAGAATTTGTATAGATCATAGGCTTCGAGAGAGAGTGTTTTGTTCGTTGGTTTTTCTCTCGAATTCTTTTGCTACTTATTTGCTTGTTGGTACTTTATTATGTGTGTGCTTGCTACAGTGCCTGTGAGATATTCTATCGTTTATGCTTGTGAGCTATTGCTTGGTGATTGATCATATTATGCTTATTGTGATGATCTATGCTTATCTCTATCATTATCTTGTATGATCACTTACTTATGTTGGTGATGCGTGCTTTCTATTCCAATCATATCATTTTGCGCGCTCCACCAAGTTGTATGTGACATGGAAGAGTGACCCATAAGCCTAATCGATTGTGCATTTGCATTCAAAGGCAAATTTTTAATAATGCACAAATTTAGGGGGAGCTCTTGCTTATCACATACTTCTCAAAGCGACGATGTATTTCATTTGTTTAATCTTTTGTCGAAGCTTTGATCTATATGTTGCCATCAATTACCAAAAAGGGGGAGATTGAAAGCACATTTGCTCCCTTGGTGGTTTTGGTAATTCATAACAACATATATCTCATTGAACTAATGTCCATTCAAGATTAAGATTTCAGGATGTTCAATGATTGGCATGGCATGGACTAGAGATGTGGATCCCTCAAAATGCTAAGGACAAGGATTGGCAAAATCTCAAGACTCTACATTTTTGGTTTAGTGATCCAAGATCACATTGAGTCCATAGGAAAGCCAATACTATTAAAAGGGGATGAGGTGTTGCTTAATGGTCTATTTGCTCAAGTGCTTAGTGACAGTACTCCTAAACCCTCAACCACTCTCTCTACCCAAATATGTCCAAAACCTACATTCCAACTTGGCCCCACCGATATTTCCTATCCGGCCCCACCGAGTTCATCCAAGACTTAGCCACTGCCAAAACCCTAACAAATCGGATCTACCAAAATGGATCTCGGTCTCACCGAGATGGCCTTGCCAACTCTCTGTATCGTTTGCACTTACTCCGGTCTCACCGAGTTTTGCAAATCGGTCTCACCGAGATGGCTTGCCAACTCTCTGTTGCCTTATTGCTTCACTTCGGTCCTACCGAGTTGATGCAATCGGTGCCACCGAGATGAGGTTTGCCCTAGCCATTGCACTTCGGTCCATCCGAGATGTTCGTATCGGTCCCACCGAGATACCTAACGTTCATAACTTTTACACAGTTCGGTGCTACCGAGATTGTCATTTCGGTGCCACCGAGTTGGGTCAAAAGTGTGTAACGATTGGATTTTGTGTGGAGGCTATATATACCCCTCCACCTCCTCCTTCTTAGAAAGGAGAGCCATCAGAAGGTGCCTACACTTCCACCATACATTTTCTGAGAGAGATCCACCTAATCATGTGTTGAGATCAAGCTATTCCATTCCTACCATTTGAATCTTGATTTCTAGCCTTTCCCAAGTTGCTTTCCACTCAAATCCCTCTTCCACCATAGCCAAATCTGTGAGGAATTGTTTGAGTGCTGGGAAGACTATCATTTGAAGCACAAGAGCAAGGAGTTCATCAACAACACACCGTCTATTACCTTTTGGAGAGTGGTGTCTCCTAGATTGGTTAGGTGTCACTTGGGAGCCTCCAACATGATGTGGAGTTGAACCAAGGAGTTTGTAAGGGCAAGGAGATCGCCTACTTCATGAAGATCTACCCCGAGTGAGGCTAGTCCTTCGTGGACGTAAGACATGGTGGAATAGACAAGGGGTCTTCTTCGTGGACCCTTCATGGGTGGAGCCCTCCGTGGACTCGCGCAGCCGTTACCCTTCATGGGTTGAAGTCTCCATCAACGTGGACGTACGATAGCACCACCTATCGGAACCACGCCAAAAACCACCATGTCTTCATTGCGTTTGAAATCTCTGTCGGAAGTCGGGCTCCGGGGACCCAAAGGTTCGAACACTGGGGTGAGCTCGTTCTACGGCTTCGTCTCCTACCACGGCTAAGCTACGGCGAGGCTACGGCGAGAGCGCGCTAGCGAGGGATGGGGCGAGGACTCAGCGGTTTACCCAGGTTCGGGCCACCTTGCGGTGTAAGACCCTACTCCTGCTTGTGTTTTGGATTGCAATGGGCAAGAGAGTTCTTGCGTACAAGGTGGAGGAGGAGGAAGACTGGTCTGGAGAGCGTCCTTCCTACTATGGCAGCACTGTCCTCTTATGTCGGCCTTGGTCCTCTTCCCCCTCAAAACTTAGGCGGGAAAGGTTGCCACACTTGGCGATTTTGAAAGGGGACAGGCACTCAGGCTATCCTGACTAAAGGTGGTCTTCGCCTGCCAAAGCATGATCCATGACGCGCCGGTGGGCTCGGTGATGACCTCCACCCTGCGCGCCCATCGTCTTGGTCTTCCTTCGCCGATCGGGCAACCTTTGCGGTTGCTTTGGAGAGTAGATAGCTGGCCCTGCTCCCTTAACACGAAAGAGGAAACCATCTTCATCTGCGCCTGCTGGCGCGGCCTCTGCTGCTGCTCGTCGCCGCGCGCGTCACCCACGTGATGGGCTCCCGACCGCGCGGCACGCCGAACGGCCTTCATCTCGAGCGCCTGCAGAAGGGGTCATCGGGAGGCCACCTCGAGAAGCTGCCTCGCGAGGTCACTTCGGGAAGCCGCCTCGCGAGAGGGCCTCGTGAGGCCGTTGATGGTGGTGCTGACGATTACTCGCCACTTCCTGAGGAGGGGGCCTCAGGAGGCCAGGGCCTCAGGAGGCCAGGGCCTCATGAGGGGTCTTGGTGAGATGCTCGGTGGTGACGGCCCGCTGGGCCCATGCCAGGCGTTGCGCCCTGGGCCAAAGGCAGACGGGCCGGGATACCCCGGGTTCCATGGGCGCGACAGTAGCCCCCGGGTCCGTGGCGCGCACGTTCCCGCCTACCGAGGGGCGAAACGGCACGGGCCCTAACCGTCTGCGGCCAGGCGCGACGCGTGGCGCATGATGTTACGGGCAACGCCCCCACTTCCCCACGACGCCTCGGAAGCTGCCGTGCTGACATAAATCCTGGCGCGGGCGGTGCGAGGCCATCATTGCCTTCCTTCATACCTGCCGTCGCCCCAACTCCCGACGCCGAAGAAGGCGGAGTGGGGGGGGGGGGAAGTTCCGCGCCGAGTTTAAAGAGAGAGAGGGGAGAGCCGGAGTCCTCCACCCATCTTCTTCTTCCTCAGCTTCCTCCGTCTTCTTTTTAGAGCTGCCGAAGAGATGGCGAGGGGGAGAGGGCGCGGCCGTACTCCTGCTGCTGCACCCCAGATTCCGCCCCGGGGACGCGGGCGCTCCCCGACGGCCGCCGGCGCCGGTCCCAGCAATCGCGGAACAAGCGCCGCTCGTGGGCGCGGAGGGCGAGGCGCGCGGGGCCGGGGCGGCCGCGGCGGAGCGGCCGCGCTTCCGCCCCAGGCGGGGAGCCACTCGGCGGAGGCGACGCATGAGTTCATTGTGAACATGCACCGCATCCCCTGCACCTGGCTCCGGCTCCCAGACTCTTTCGCGGCGGCGATGGCGGACCGCGCACCCTTGGGCCTGTGGGTGCAGGCCGACGGCTGCTGCAACGGCCCCTCCTGGGTGGCGACGGAGCTCACCCCCTCGGGCTTCATGTTCCTGAGGCAGGGGTGGAAGTCGTTCGCCCTCGCCCGCGGCCTGAAGTGGGGGCACGTCCTCCAATTCAAGCACGACGGGGCCGCCACGCTCTTTGTGAAGATCTTCGGGCTCTCCGGTAGCCGCCTGGAGTGCTGCGCGGAGAGCGAGGACAGCTACAGCGGCTCCTCCAGCGAGGACGGCTCCTCCGGCGGTGCTGCCCCCTCCGGCGGGGGCGGAAGCGGCGATGACTCCCCACGCGTCAAGAGCGAGGACAAGGACTCCGACTAGGCACGCGCGGGGACGACTCCGGAACCCGTGGAGGCGGGCACTGCGCGTACGGTGACGGAGCCGCACTTGCCTGCAGCGCCTTCTTGGGGACGCGCGCGGCGCCCTGCACTAGAGTCTTGAGGGCGACGGCGCCTCGCCTAAGCCCTTTCTTTCTTTTCATTTTCCCGCATTGAACCGATGTAGCCCCGCGGGGGCGTGAAAACAGTATCTTCTATGTTTAACTTAATGCTTTTGTGACATGGGGATGTATGAATTCTCTCCTGAAGTCCTCTCGCGAGGCTGGTCTTTTTTCTTTGCTCGCCTCAGCGCTCTATGCCATTAGGACCCAGCCCCCGAGCGGGCCTCAGCCGTCGCTGGTATGTCCGGTCGCGATGCCAGAACAAGGCCAGGAGGTGAGGGGCACCGGGAGCTAGTGAGGGCTCCTGAGGCGCGATGCTCAGGGAGCCCCCCTTTAGCGTGCAAGTAGCTTACGCAGAAGAAAAACGCTACACTCAACGGGATCACGAGGGGAGAGAGCTTGAGTGATGGTAAGGGCGCCTCGCGAGGCAGTTACACTTAGCTTCGGGCGGAGAGCGGTGCCGGGCGAGCCACAGCCCGTGGGGAGCCCACGCATCTTGCGAGGCGCGCCCATGAGGCTTGCTCCCGAGGCTCATTGCTCGACGAATCTTCGCCTCGCGAGGCCGGCTCGCGAGAGGCCACCTGCGAGGTCCCCGCGGCTGTTGCGTGAGGAGATAAGGCACCAAGGACCTTGGTGAGGTGACGTGCACGGGAGCAGGCCCGCGAGCCAGAGCTCAGTCGCTTGGATTTGATGGCACTGCAGGGATGGACCCAAGCACAGGCACCGTTCCTAGCCCCCGCTCACGGAGTCGGCCAGGGGAGGGGTCGCGCGCGTGTGGCGCTCTCCGGCGGCATCAAATTTATCGTAGAGATTAGCAGGTAACATAACTCATCAAGGTAGAATCAGCAAAATTCATTACACAACCAAAAGGATAGGGTTCTGGGAGCGAAGCTCGAGAGGCGACGCGCCGGGCGCACCTGGCAGAACCGCGCTGTAGTGACGTCAGACCGCTTGGCGAGGCGCGCCAAGTGAGTCCGCTCCTCCGGAGCCAGGGGCTCGCGAGGACCTGGCGCGAAGGGGTGCCAGCCTCTGGAAAGAGGCGCCGGTGTTCCCCAGCCCGAAGGGCATGCGCGTGCTGCCGAAGGCGGGGCCAACGCCCTGGCCATCTCGCGGCAGCTGGAAGGGGTCATACGGGCAGAACTGGTTGAGGCTGGTGAAGTCGACGCACATGCGCTCCTTGCCGCCCTTCTTGGGGACGACGACTAGGTTGGCGAGCCATTCGAGATGGCGCACCTCACGAACGACTCCGGCTTCCTGGAGCTTCTGGACTTCCTTGACGATGAACTCTTGCTTCTCTGGCGCCTGGCGCCGTGCTTTCTGCTTGACCGGGCGTGCATTGGGGCACACCGCTAAGTGGTGCTCGATCACCTCCCTCGGCACACCGGACAAGTCGGATGCTTTCCAGGCGAAAACATCCAAGTTTGCCCAAAGGAAGGCGATGAGCGCGCTTTTCTATGCAGGAGGGAGGCCTGTGCCGATGGTGAAGGCAGGGCCGGAGCCGCTTCCGTCCACCGACACCTTCTTCGTCTCGGTGTGGTCCTGAGGGAACAGCTTCTTCTTCTTTGCTGGCGCGGCCTCGGAAGGCTCGGCCGCGTCCTCGTCGGCCGGGTGCGCGACAGCGGCAGCCTTGTAGGCACGCTCGAGGGTGCTGGCCGCGTCCTTTTCGTCGCAGGCGACGGTGATGATGCCGCTGCAGCCGGGCATCTTGAGGACGTTGTAGGCGTGATGGGTGGCCGCCATGAACTTGGTGAGAGCCGGGTAGCCCAAGATGGCATTATAAGGCAGGCCGATGTGCGCCATGTCGAAGTCGATGAGCTCGGTGTGGTAGTTCTTGCGGGTGCCGAAGGTGACGGGGAGGCGCACTTGCCCCAGCGGGATGGTGGAGCCATCGGTCACTCCGGAGAAGGGCCTGGTCGGCATCAGCTGGTCGTAGGGCACCTGGAGCGTCTCGAAGGTCTCGATGGAGAGTACGTTGAGGCCGGCACCCCCGTCGATGAGGGTCTTGGTGACCGCGACGTTGCTGATGGTGAGAGTGCACAGCATGGGGAGCGCGCCTGCAGAGACCGTGGACTTGGGGTGGTCCTTGGAGTCGAAGGTGATGGCGTACTGCAACCACTTGAGGGGCCGCGCGACCTCAAGCCTCGGGAGGGCGGCGTACACCTCGCGAGAGAGTTGCTTGAAGTGGCGGACAGACGCGGGGGCTTGGGACCCGCCAAGGATGCAGGCGACTGCGCGAGGCTCCTGGTAGCCCCCGGCGCCCTCGTCAGGTAGGTTGGCGTCGTCCCTCCAGGGTGGCGGCGGCAGCGGCGGGAGAGCGGCATTGGCCTGAGGATTCGCCTCACGAGGCTGGTCGTGCCAGCCCTGGCGGTAGCTGCCATTACTGTTGCGGCTGTCCCAGCGGTTGCCGCTGCGGCCACCCCCGCGGCCGGCGCCGCGGCCGTTGCGGTCGTCCCGGCGGCTCTGGCGCTCGTCGCGGAGCAGCTTGAGCTCCTGACAGTCTTCCGTGCTGTGGGAGCGGACGTTGTGAAAAGCGCAGAGTGGATGGTTGTCCTTTCTGGGCTCGTCGAGGTCGCGGCCGCGCTTCTGCTCGGGCTCCGCCGCAAGCACGGCAGGGCCCTTGCGCTTGATGTCCTTGCTCCTGGCCTTGCCGGCGTCGAGCGCCGCGTCGGGGTCGTTGTGGACGAAGAGGCGGTCTTCTTCAGCCTTGGCGCACTTGTCGGCGAGGTCGAGCAGCTCGAGCACGGAGTCGAGCTCACCGTTGATGGCGAGCTTCTCGCGCATCTTGACGTCTGTGACGCCGGTGGAGAACGCAGAGATGACGGCCGCATCGGAGGCGCGCGGAATCTTGTTGCGCACCTGACTGAAGCGCTGGATGTACTGGCGGAGGGTCTCGTCTGGGCCCTGCCGAACACGCCGCAGGTCGTTGATGGTGAGGGAGCGGACCTGTGTGCCCTTGAAGTTGGCGATGAACTGGCTGCAGAGCTCGTCCCACGATAAGATGGAAGCCTCGGGGAGGTTCATGAGCCAGGAGCGCGGGCCGTCCTTGAGGGCCATGGGGAACCAGTTCGCCATGACCTTGTCGTCGCCGTTCGCCGCCTCGACGCTCAGCGCGTAGAGCTGGAGGAACTCCGTGGGGTTGGAGGTGCCGTCGTAGCATGGAGGCAGCTCAGGCTTGAACTTCGCGGGCCAGACCACGCGACGCAGCTCACGGGTGAAGGCGCGGCAGCCCACGCCGCTCGAGGGGACGCCGCCAGTGTGGGCGGCGCGGTTTTGACGCCCGGCCGCTGCAACGTCCTGAACGACCTGGTCCTGGCGCTGGCGCTGCCGCTCAAGGAGCACTCACACGTCGGGGGGCGCGCGGTGGATGATCTGGCAGCTGGCTTCGTCTCGGTCTGGCGAGGACGTGCCGCGGGACGACTCACGAGCCCGCGCGCTGCGCTGGGGCCCGGCGCGCTCGTTGCGCAGAGGAGGCGGCGGGGGAGCGTCGTGCGCGAGGTCCCCAGCCCGAGACGGCGGAGGGCGGAGCGAGTGAGAAGGCGCCGGAGCGTCCCCAGCGGCGTTGACGAGATCGGTGATGCGGCCAAGCCAGGCGTCGTAGCCGGCGTCATCCGGACGGTAGCGGAGCAGCTCACGCGCCATGAGCAGCGCGGCCTGCGGGTTCGGCGGCCCACGATTGGCGAGGGAGGAGGCCGTGGCAGTGCGGCCGTCAGCCCGCACGGAGGGGTGCAGGGAGGAGTCCTGCTACTCACGGGCAGCGGGGTCGGTGGCGGCAGCAACCTCAGTTTCGGGGTGGCGGCGATTGCCGCGGGCCACCGGCTCTGTCTGAGCCACGCGGCCAGCCCTGCGCTCGGAGCGCTCGCGACGTGCATCGGCCATGGGGTTGGTGGAGCTGAGGGCGGAGCAGAAGAACGGTAGCACACCCCTACCTGGCACGCCAAAAGTCCGAAGTCGGGCTCCGGGGACCCAAAAGTTCGAACACTGGGGTGAGCTCGTTCTACGGCTTCGTCTCCTACCATGGCTAAGCTACGGCGAGGCTACGGCGAGAGCGCGCTAGCGAGGGACGGGGCGAGGACTCAGCGGTTTACCGAGGTTCAGGCCACCTTTGCGGTGTAAGACCCTACTCCTGCTTGTGTTTTGGATTGCAATGGGCAAGAGAGTTCTTGCGTACAAGGTGGAGCAGGAGGAAGACTGGTCCGGAGAGCGTCCTTCCTACTATGGCAGCACTGTCCTCTTATATCGGCCTTGGTCCTCTTCCCCCTCAAAACTTAGGTGGGAAGGGTTGCCACACTTGGCGATTTTGAAAGGGGACAGGCGCTCAGGCTATCCTGACTATAGGTGGTCTTCGCCTGCCAAAGCATGATCCATGACGCGCCGGTGGGCTCGGTGATGACCTCCGCCCTGCGCGCCCGTCATCTTGGTCTTCCTTCGCCGATCGGGCAACCTTTGGGGTTGCTTTGGAGAGTAGATAGCTGGCCCTGCTCCCTTAACACGAAAGAGGAAACCATCTTCATCCGCGCCTGCTGGCGCGGCCTCTGCTGCTGCTCGTCGCCGCGCGCGTCACCTACGTGTTGGGCTCCCGACCGCGTGGCACGCCGAACGGCCTTCGTCTCGAGCGCCTGCGGAAGGGGTCCTTGGGAGGCCACCTCGGGAAGCTGCCTCGCGAGGTCACTTCGGGAAGCCGCCTCGTGAGAGGGCCTCGCGAGGCCGTTGATGGTGGTGCTGAGGATTACTCGCCACTTCCTGAGGAGGGGGGCTCAGGAGGCCAGGGCTTCATGAGGGGTCTTGGTGAGATGCTCGGTGGTGACGGCCCGCTGGGCCCATGCCAGGCGTTGCGCCCTGGGCCAAAGGCAGACGGGCCTGGATACCCCGGGTTCCATGGGCCCGACAATCTCCAATCCCCTCCTTTACATACATATGCAATTGCTTACTTTCCACTGCTATACTCTTAAAATTTCATGTGTAGGGTGATGCTTGACATGTATTATTGCTAAAATCTGCCCACAAGTAAAATTGGGAAAAAGGTTAGGTTTTATTTGGTCAAGTAGTCTAATCACCCCCCTCTAGACATACTTTCGATCCTACAGAAGCCTACTTGGATGACATTGTGGTCAAAACCAGAGACAAGTCAACACTGGTCCAAGATTTGGAATAAACATTTGCGAACTTGCGCAAACTCAACTTGAAGCTCAACCCCAAGAAGTGTGTGTTCGGTGTTTCGTCTGGCAAGCTTCTTGGGTTCTTTGTATCTCAGAGAGGGATTGAAGCCAACCCCGACAAGATCAAGGCAATTGAGCAGATTGAAGCACCAAGACGCGTCAAGGACGTCAGGCGTCTTGCCGGCTGTGTTGCCGCTCTCAGCAGGTTCATCTCCAAATCGGCAGAGCGCGCCTTGCCATTTTTCAAAATATTGAAAAACGTAGGCCCAGTGAACTGTGCTCCAGAAGAGGAGGCCGCGCTCCAAGATTTGAAGGAGTACCTGTCCTCTCCGCTAGTCTTAGTTGCGCCTAGGCTGCAAGAGACGTTGCTGCTATACTTAGCGGTAACGAATCAAGTGGTTAGTGTTGCACTTGTGGCCGAAAGAGAGGTAGATGAAGAGGAGGTAGCAGCCGCAGAGCCATGACCCGACAAACCAGAATCTTCTCCGGCAGGGTCAGGTGCCGACAAGCCAGATATTGTGCAAGCAAGTGAGCCAGATCAACCAGTCGTGCAGAAGAAGATGGTGCAACGCCCAGTTTACTTTGTTAGATCCCGCCTGCAAGGGGCTAGGTCAAGGTATTCTGGTGTGCAGAAGTTGCTCTTTGGCCTTCTCATGGCCTCAAGGAAGCTGCACCATTATTTCCATGCACACCAAGTCACCATCATCACTCGCTTTACTTTGCAACGAATTCTGAGAAATCCAGAAGCAACCGGCAGGATGGTGGAGTGGGCATTGGAGCTGTCAAGTTTTGATTTGAAGTTTGAGAGTACCTCAACAATTCAGAGCAGGGCTTTGGCAGAATTCATTGCAGAATGGACCCCAACGCCAGACGAAGAAATCCTAGAGACCTCTTTCCCCGGCAAGGAAACTGTTGATGATTGGATCATGTACTTTGATGGTGCTTTCACGATGAAAGGCGTCGGTGCCGACGTGCTACCTATAGCACCCACCGGAGAGCACCTCAAGTACATGCTTCAAATGCACTTTCCCAGGGAGCAGGCCACCAACAACACTACTGAGTACGAGGGGTTGCTTGCCGACCTGCGCATTGCAATCGACCTTGGTATTCAAAAGTTGATTATCAGAGGCGACTCACAGCTTGTGGTGAGGCAGTTCAACAAGGATTACCAGAGCCCTTTGATGGAGGCCTATGTTGATGAAGTGAGGAAGTTGGAAGAGCACTTTGACAGTCTGCAAGCGAAGCAAGTTCCCCGTGCTCTGAATTGGATTGCCGACGAACTGTCAAAGCTTGCCGCCCAAAAGATGCATGTGGAACCAGGGACTTTTATGCTCCATCTGAGTCAGCCATCCGTTACACCATCGAGGCTGGCGAAGAAGAGAAAGCAAGATGTTGCTGGTTACTTTCCGGAAGAGCTGCCGGCAGCCGCCAAGAAAGTAGATACCGCCAACAAGATACCCTTAGCGGGTGAGCCGCAGCTTCTGGCAAGCCAGATTCTTGCCGTCGAGGCAAGCGCTCCCGCAGAGGAAGCAGTGCCTTTAGTCCTTGTCATCGAGCCGTAGGCTCCGGCATGGGAACAGCCAATTGTCCAATACCTTCAGACAGGAGATCTTCCCGATGAGCAAGAAGACGCAGAAAGAGTAGCCCGTCAATCAAGGATGTACAAATTTGTCGATGACATTCTGTACAGGAAAAGACCAAACGGGGTGAAATTGAAGTGCATCTGCCGGGAGGATGGACAGAGGCTGTTGGAAGAGATGCATGAAGGGATGTGTGGCTCTCATATTGGGTCACACGCGCTTGTCAGCAAGGCGTTCTGTCAAGGATTCTACTAGCCGACAGCCCTTCAAGACGCCTTGGCGGTGGTCATCAGGTGCGAAGCATGCCAGTTCCACTCCAAGGACATCCACCAGCCAGCTCAAGCCCTCCAAACTATCCCTCTCTCCTGGCCTTTCTCGGTCTGGGGGCTCGACATTGTCAGCCCCTTCCCCCGTGCTACCGGGGGCTTTGAATTCTTGTAGGTTGCAATCGACAAGTTTACAAAGTGGCCTGAGGTAGAGCCAGTGAGGAAGGTGATGGCACAGTCAGCCATCAAGTTTCTCAAAGGATTGATCACTCATTTTGGTGTAACCAACAGGATCATCACCGACAACGGCACCCAATTCACGAGCCGCACCTTCACAGCATATTGCCAAGAACTTGGAAACAAGATCTGCTACGCCTCTGTTGCTCACCCAAGGAGCAATGGACAAGTAGAGAGGGCAAATGCAGAAGGGTTGCGTGGTCTCAAGACAAGAACTTTCGATAGGCTGCACAAGTGTGGAAGGCGCTGGGTGGAAGAATTGCCAGCAGTTCTTTGGTCAATCAGAACGACACCAAGTCGAGCCACTGGCCAGACACCCTTCTCCCTTGTTTATGGTGCAGAAGCGGTGCTCCCCACGGAACTCAGATACGGGTCACCTCGAGTCTTGGCCTTCGATGAGGAGGATCAAGATGAGCTGCGACAAGATGATGCCACACTCCTTGAGGAAGATCGTTTCCGGGCTGCTGTCCGTGTTGCATGGTACCAGCAAGCTTTGCGCCGCTACCATAGCCGCAAAGTGAACGCCAGGAACCTTGAGGAAGGCGACCTTGTCCTTCGTCGGATTCAGTCCACGAAGGGTCAAAACAAGTTGATGCCGAAGTGGGAAGGCCCTTACCGAGTGGTACGAGTCACTAGGCCTGGCGCAGCCGCCTAGAGACCGAAGATGGCACTCCGGTGCTCAACTCATGGAATATTGAGCATCTTCGCAAGTTTTACCCGTAAGGCGCAGTTGCCGGGCTACCCGGTAACCTCTTTTGTACAAATTTGCCGGCAAGGCCTATAATCCTTTGTACAGAGCCATGCGCAGGCCCCGTGCACAATGAATAAAAGTTAAGTGTTTCACAACTCTTTGTCAAAGTACATATTTATTTATGTGTTGCAGGGAGCTTTGTGTTACATTTTACCTTGCACAGGATGATTAACGAACCGTCAAGGTTCCAACCTCCTCTTTTCTCTTCTTTCTTTTTTTCAAAGGACAGAAGGGTTCCTCGCGTGCAAGTTTCCCGAGGAGGGTGACGGTATGAATACCAAGGGACGTTCAAGATATCGTTCTACGACAAGAAGAACAGCAAAGAAAAAGCTAAGTTGAAAAACTTTGAGATAAATTCTTTGTTGTAGCTGCAATTTCTCCTTGAACAATTTTGGCCTTTGTATGAGAAACCTGCACGCTAAGGAACCTTGTCATGATCAGCTACACTCTTACTTTGTTTCGAGTCCGCTCAACAACTTAAGTGGCTGCGTTGTGATCGTCAAGTGTAACCTTGCCGGCAGCGGCACTTCGGCAAGCTGCTAAGGACCTGTTCCTCAAGCGCTCGCAGCAAGAGTGCGCGCACTGACAAGATTCTGGCAAGCGTAGGGTACAAAAATCATGCAAAGACAGAATAAGACAAGAGGAATAGCATGCATACATCCATTCAAAACACAAGTCATATTACATCAAAAGCATAGCACAGTTCTAAGATAGATTTGTCTTTTGCATAGACTGCACTTGCAACAAGATGGTACGACCAAAACTAGTGCCGGTGCTGGCCCTCTCTCTTCTGGATCTGGCCGACCCTGTCGGCGATGGGCGCGACAAGCTCTTCGGCGGCCTTGGTGTCGGCTCCCTTTGGCAGGCTGGTGAAGACTTTTGAGAGATCAACGCTTGGCTTCCGGTACACCACCTTGACGAGCACCTTGAAGAGGACGTCCCGGCAAAGCTTGCGGGATTCGCTGGCAAGGTATGCGGCTCGAGCCTCGTGGTGCTTTTCCAGCGCCTCGATCAAGCTTTCAAAGAAGAGAGTAAGCCTGGCGCTGGCGGTGTCCCCTTCGGTGATGGAGTAGTGGTATTCCGGCAAGCCCATGGCGGACAGCTGTGTAGAAAGGTTCTCCACGGCAACCACAAGGCGATCAGTCCAAAGCTTGTAGGCTCCTTTGACCTCATTGAAGGAGTTTGCGGCGCTCGTAAGCAGGGCCTTCTTGCTCTCGAGATCCTTCGTCAGAACTCTCTCATGCTTTTTGGCCTCATCAAGAGACTTCTCCAAGGTGGTCAGCTTCGCCTTGTGATCTTCAATAGTGTCGTTGGCCTTGGTGAGCTCTTGGCTCTGGGCGGACACTGAAGTTTGTAGCTCCACCAAGGTGTGAGTTGCCTTCTCTGCATCTGCTTTGAGCGCTAAGATCTCCTTGCCGTTGGCGGTGATATCTACTTCAAGCGCTCGCACCTTGCCTTCGAGCTCGATCTTGGCGGCCTCTGCGGCTTCAGTAGCATCGACGGCCTTCTTGATCTTGCTGGCATGCTCTGTAGCTTGAGCCTTGAGGGCCTCTTTGTGTTTGCGCTCCAGCTCCTGGGTATGCTGCGTAATGAGGGCCTGGATCTCATTATCCTTGCCGCGGAGCGTAGCGGCAAGCTCTGCTTCACGAGCGGCAAGCTCTTCTTCATAGGCGTCAAGGCCAACCTTGCACTTGTTCAATCCTGCCTCGGTTGTCGCTATCCTCTGCGCAGCCTTCTCATGTGCCTTGTCGACTTCAGCCTTTTCCAAGACAAACTGCTCCTTGGCCTTGGCGAGCTGGGTGTGTTGTTCTTGGAGATCCTGGAGGCATTCCGCATACCAGATCTGCGTCTCCTCCACATGCTTCTTGAACTCCTCCTCCGCCTTGTCAAGGACGGCAGCCCTGGAATCCAAGCTCTCGGTACGGCTAAGGTAGCATGCCTGAAACTTCTGAAAGTTCACGCCCATGGCCTTGAGGAGCTGCTGTTCTTTGGTCTTGTTGGTGTTGGCATGCGGCTCATCGACGACCTCAAGCCCAGCAGCGGCAATGATCTCATCATCCAAGACTTCTCCTTCCATGGGCGCCCCGATGCTTGACGTCCCAGGGAGGCTGACGAACAAGTTGTCGCCAACCTTCAGATATCTGCTCGAGAAGGGCTCTTCAGATGCCGAAGGGTGGTCGTCCACGACCGCCTTGCCAGTCAGGATCGCCCTCATGGCCAAGTCAGCGCTTGGTGCTCTTGGACAGGGATGTCTTCAGTGGCCCCGGCACTCTTGTTGCCACTCTCCTTAGCGGTGTCCTTGGCGGCCTCTTCGTGAGCGTCCTTGGCGGCCTCCTCATCAGCCCTCCCGACGGCCTCATCAGCAGCAATGTTGCTGGCCTCGTCGTCGGCATCCCTTGCGATCTCCTCGATGGTGGAGTCGATGTCCATTTCATCAGATAGAGGCAGATCTGGAAGGATGGGGAAGAAAGAAAATCAAGATTCAGATCAAGTTCAAGAAAACAAAAAAGAAGATTTAAAAGGGGAAAAGTGCTTAACGGCAAAAGGCTTACCGGACTAAGACTGTTGAGGGGGAGCAGTTTCCTCTCCGACAACCTCGGTTGTCGTCACCTGGTTGCCGGTGGCCTCGGTTGCTGGCACTTCATCAGTGCGAACGGGCTCATCTGTGGAGGTCCTTGCCGGAGAGCCGCTTGCCAGGGCAGCGGTTGACGGGGACATCCCAGTTGGATCTGCCTCGTGGTGTCCTTCTCCTGCTCCCATGCCGATGTCAGCGGTGAATATTTCAACACCAACACTTGCCAAAGGAAAGTGAATAGTGGCCTCACGCTGGGGGCTGCGCCGAGGGCTGGTATCCACGACGTCATCGCCTGGCGCTGTGCTTGTGGCCGGTCCCTCCTCTTCCATGGTCCTCGCCCTCTTGGCCATCCTTTGCGCCAAGGTCTCCCCGTCGCTGTCAAATCAAGGCAAGGCATGGCAAGTCAGATTAGCAATAATAAGAAATCAAGGATTGACGGAAGTGGACGGAGACACGTACTTTTCTTCCTCCTCCTCGTCGCTAAGGATGGAGAGATCATATAAGCTCTCAGGCCTGGTGCTGGAGGAGGGGGGCGGGGTAGAAGCTCTGGCCCGTTTGGGTGCCGTGGGCGTGGCATGTTGAGAAGACCCGCCTCCTCCGGTAGCCAGTACGGCCGTTTTCCTCGTAAAGGTACGCCGCACTCACTACTGTTGAGGGGCTTGGTGTCGAGATCCTTGTCGTCCGGTGGCCTCCCTGTCGGCCACTTCGTCACCTGAAGATGCTCCGTGGACTGGCTCTCCGGAGACAGCTCTCCAGAGAACGTGAGGCTTCCTTGCCGAAACGGCGGGAGCAGGGGGCTCCCTTTGCACTTGCCCTTCGGCGGTCTCCTTGCCCTCCTCCTCGGTAGGCTCCTCTTGCTCTCCAGCAAGTTCCTCCAGCGGCTCTTCTGCCGCTTCATCATCGGACTACTCATCAACATTGGCTGCCACAGACTCAGAGCCGTTGGCTCCTTCAGCCATTCTCGCCTCTGCCGCCCTGTTGGCGATATGCGCCAACTCTTCGGGGGTGGTGTCGCGGATGAGGTCTTTCTCCTCCATGACGGGCCTCTCCACCAAGGTATCAAACCACTCCTGTACTGCGTCTTCGGGCAGCTCCTGCCAAAGCGCTTCGACGCCATGGGCATTGCAAGCTGGCATCATCGCAATAATGGAATCCCTGGCGGAGTTGTTGCACAAGGGCACCACGCTTGCCGGCAGCTTGAAGTTGCCGAAGGTGCGGAAGAGCTGCTCACAGAGGACCCTGTGCTGTAGCACCGTCAGGTTGGCGTGCAATCCAGTCCGCGCCCGCATGATGTCTGCTGCATTCTTGTAGTCCCAGGAGGGCCTGCCTTTGTTCTGAAGATGAGGAGCGATGCGGCGCCAAAGGAAGTCAGCCCCCACCATTTCAATGGTGAGGCCGGCGGCTTTGAGGCGGAGGGTGCGTGTTGAGGCGATCGTGAGCTTCTTGTCGTCGGCAGCAACGGAGATCCAATCCGCGCCGCGCTCCACCCCTATCGTCCTGGGCTGGCAGAAGGCCGGGAAATCTTTTTCCTTAATCCAACACCATTCTCCGTGCCACTCGTTCCACTTCCGGTGGAGCAGCCCTGGAAGATAGGCATTCCTGTCCCTGGGGATCCAAGTGAGGCCACCGGAGAGGGCATCTGCTTCGATGCGTGGGGTAAAATAGTGGCGGAAGAGGGCTACACTAGGCATTACCCCAACAAAGTTTTCGCACATGTGCGCAAAAACGGCCATACAAGTCATGGCGTTGGGGGTGAAGTTTAGGAGACGGAACCCATAGGTGTACATGATTTCTACCAAGAATTCAGAGAAAGGGGGGACGAGTCCGCAGTAAAAATACGTGGTGAAAAAGGGGTACTTTTCTGGACCGGGCCTGACGGAACCGGGAAGAACCTCTGGCGTGGCGTGGGAGCTCATCTCCTTCCCCCACATGATCGAGTACCGACTCACCAAGTCGCTATGGTCCAGCACCAGCTTGAAGGTGACATTGTCTCTCCGCGCCGCTGCCAGCTCCTCCTTCCTCGCCTCTGCTTCGGGATCGACCGCCTTCTCCGGTTTGTTTTGGTTCCCCTTGGTAGCCATGGCTGCTTTGGGGAGGGCAGATTTGGAGGCAGACGGGGGCGTGGTGCGGCGGCGGCGGAAGCGATGGCGCACTCTGCTCTTGCGCGAGGAAGAAGACGGTGGGGATGGCTAGATTGGGAGAAAGGGGGTAAATGAGCAGCGCCCCTCGCGGTTTCCTTTTTATGGGGAAGGCGCGGGGGCTGGCTCTTTACTGTCCTACGTGGCTGCGCTTTTCAGGCGCACTACCTCCCATAGCCGTTTCGTTCCACCTCTCCCACGCTAGCATTTAATGTGTGTCGTGGGGGGGGCGTGATAAAAGAGAAGATTATGGCAGTTATCCTCTGCCACGCATGCCTGTGCACTATTTGGGCCTAGCCGAACGACGCTTCGCATGCGTGTATGGCCCAGGCCTGGGGGCTCCTATCGGTGTACTAAGACATGGGTGCCTTCGTACCCAGACTTATGCACATGAAGTTGTAGCCTTCCTGACAGCAAGGGCTTGCCGGAAGGTTTGCTACCATCAAGACTCAAGACTTAGATTAACAAGACCGTGAAAAAGACCTCCAGGAAGGTCATCGAGAAGTACTATTCTAGTACTGGAGATCAAGATTACCCTTGCCGGCAAGCTTCGTACCGGCAAGGTGAAGACCAAGACTCTGGTTGCCAGCAAGCTCCTTGCCAGCAAGCGAAGACCTGGCAAGCTCCACGCCAGCAGGCTCATTCTGTCCCGTTACCGCTCCACCTCATCATCGGCTAGATAAGCACGTATGATATGTGTCGAGAGGGCAGGCAGTCAAACGTAGCTGGCCAAGGCACGTGTTAGCATGCCACGCAAGGATTAACTTTAATGACACCCGTCCCTGGGACGTGTCAAGATAACAGGAAGCCAGCTGGGCAGGTGGTACATATCTTTTCGTTAAAGCATCACCTCCCCGGCGTAGCAGCTAACGGTGCATTTAATGCGCTTGTTCTACCCCGTTAGGAGATAGACTTGGTTACGGTGCAAGTACTGTTCACTCCCTGTAATGACCGTATTAGCCATTGTGGTAACCCCTTGGCCTATAGAAGGAGGCCCACGGCTACAGTTAGAACGATCGACTCCTAGTTCAATTACGCGTTGTAGCTGCACTTCCCACGCACCTTGCCGGCAAGCTGCGCTCCTTGTAACCTTGAGCTCATACATAATCAAACCACTCAAGCGGGACTAGGGTTTTATGCTCACAGCGGCCCGAATATAGATAAATCGTTGCTTGTTCTCACATCTATTAGCCCTGCTCTTTGTAGCACATTGATCCCATAGCCGAACCGCAAAGGAATCCTCTCGATCCCATAGATCATCATTTTCTCGCGACACTTGCCGAAAGGGCTCTGCCCTTCGTCAAAGTCTTGAAGAAAGCGGCACCCTTGGAATGGACACCTGAGGCAGAGTCGGCTCTCTAGGATCTCAAGAAGTACCTTTCGTCCCCTCGGATACTGGTGGCCCCAAGACCTAAAGAGAAGATTTTCTTGTATATAGCCGCCACCAACCAGGTGGTGAGTTCAGCCCTAGTAGTGGAATGAGAAGATGAAGGGACATCAACTGAAGAATCTGATTCTGATAGACCGGAGCCCTCCACATCAGATGGACCGAAGCAATGCCAACCAACCAAGAATATGTCCGTACAACGCCCAGTGTACTTTGTCTGCTCGTTACTTCAAGGAGCTGCCACAAGGTACCCCGATATTCAAAAGATCCTTCTAGGTCTCGTGGTTGCTTCATGGAAACTCAGGCATTACTGTAGTTACGTCCTTCCCATTGGGACGTATCCTTCACAGTCAGACGGTGACGGGTCGCATCGCTGAATGGTCTCTGGAGTTATCAGAATTTGACATTACCTATGAAAGCACATTAGTTATCAAGAGCAGAGTGTTGCAGGAATTCATTGTAGAATGGACAGCAACACCAGAAGATCCAGAGCCCACTTCCCTACCTGGGAAGGAAGATATGGATGATTGGATAATGTACTTTGATGGTTCGTTCTCTCTTGAAGGGGCGGGAGCTGGTGTTGTACCAGTCTCCCCAACCAATGAACACCTCAAGTATGTTATCAAAATGCTCTACACCGGCCCCAAAGCGACCAATAATACTACAGAGTATGAATGGTTGCTGGTTGGCCTTCGAGCAGCAATTGGATTGGGCATACAGAAGCTAATAGTCAGAGGTGATTCTCAGCTGGTTGTGAGGCAAATCAAAAAGGATTATCGGTGCCCACAGATGGCAGCATATGAGGATGAAGTGAGGAAACTGGAAAAGCACTTTGATGGCCTGCGCATGGAGCACATCCCTCGTGCTCAAAACTTTGTCGCAGATGGGCTGTCTAAGTTGGCTGCTCGGAAAGAACCTGTGGAACCGGGGATTTTTGTGCAAAGACTCACTCAACCATCGGTGCTCTCTTCTCCCGGCAAAAGTAAGAAGCTCACAACAGCACCCGTAAAGAGTTCCTTCCCTGGCGAGATACCACCCGACGCACAAGAAGATAGAACTGAAGACCCCCCCCCCCCACGAAGGTTTCCTTCCCGGGCGAGATGTTGTCTGACGTTCAAGAAGACAAAGCTGAAGACCCCCCCCCCTCCCGTGAAGACTTCCGTACTGGTGAGATGTCTGAAGCTCGAGAAGACAGGATAGAGGACCCCCTCGCGAAGGTTTCCTTCCTGGGCGAGATGTTGTCTGATGTCCAAAAAGACAAATCTGAAGACACACCTTCAGTCGGCCATGCTATGTGTGCAGTTGCGACACACATCCCAGAATGGGCAGCTAAGGTCGCTAAATATCTCAAAGAGGACGAGTTGCCTGAAAAGCGTGAAGACACTGAAAGGGTGGCTCATCAAGCAAGCATGTACCTACTCATGGAGGGAAACCTCTATCGAAGACGGCCCAACGGAGTGAAGTTGTTGTGCATACCCACAGAACAAGGGCTAAATCTTCTCCAAGATATTCATGAGGGCGTGTGCAGAACCCACATCGGGTCCCGTGCACTTGTGGGCAAGGATTCTATTGGCCCACAACCTTAAGTGATGCAGAAAAGTTAGATTGAACCTGTGATGCATGCCAGTTTCACTCCAAAGAGATCCATCAACCAGCGTAGGTTCTTCAGACGATTCCACTCTCATGGCCATTCGTAGTATGGGGGCTGGACATCCTCGGGCCTTTTCCCCGTGCTACCGGGGGCTTCGAGTACTTGTTAGTGGCTATTGACAAGTTCACGAAGTGGCCCGAGGTAGAGCCTGTTAGGAAAGTCACTTCTCAGTCTGTAATCAAGTTTCTCAGGGGGCTGGTCTGCCGTTTTGGTGTGCCTAATCACATCATTACTGACAACGGCACCCAGTTCACGAGTGCTGCCTTCACAACATATTGTGAACAAATCGGTACCCGGATCAGCTATGCATCCGTCGCTCACCCCAAGAGCAACGGGCAAGCAGAGAGGACCAATGATGAGGTGTTGTGTGGGCTCCGTACCTGGACTTTTGACAGACTGAAAAAATGTGGTAGATGCTAGACTAATGAAGTCCCGTTAGTTCTTTGATCACTCAGAATGACACCAAATCAAGTGATGGGACAAAACCCCTTCGCTCTAGTATATGGAGCTGAATCGGTACTCCCCACGAAACTCGTGTGCTGATCTCCTTGAGTCAGATATTATGATGAAGATGATCAAGGGCGAAGAAGACATGACGATGTCGATTTACTCGAGGAGAACCGATCCAGGGCAGCTGTACACGCAGAATGTTATCAACAGGGGTTGCGTCGCTATCACCGCCGCAACATCCGTTCCCGTGGATTCAAAGAAGGTGACCTTGTGCTTCGCCGGATTCAGTCCGGGAGAGCGCAAAGCAAGTTGACACCGAAGTGGGAAGGTCCTTTCAGGGAGGCGCAAGTTACTAGACCGGGTGCTGTCCGGCTAGAAACCAAAGATGGGAATCCTATGCAAAATTCATGGAACATTGAAAACTTGTAGAAGTGTCATCTTTGCAAGTTCTACCCCTAGGACGCTAACGGGATCCGTACCCATTGGCAACTATCATCGCTGCTGGATCCGCTCCTGCCGGCAACAACTAATGTACAAAGCAAATAAATAAGACCTAGCATCTTGCAATGCCATGTAAAGTTGTAGTCGTAACTCATGATCTATATCTGGTAGTATACTTATGGCATGCATCGTGCTGCATATTGCATATTTTATGCTCACGACTAACGAACGTGTTTTGGACGCACAACACAGTCAGAGTTTTTCTGCCTTCTTGTTGAAATTTCAAGTAGCAAAATCCTTCTTCACGGACGTGCCCGGGGGCTACACGGCAGGCCATGGCTACCGATACATCCGACACGAGAGCCAAATCAACAGAGATAAGTAAGATGTCACAATTAAAGGTTTGGTCCTTGGTTCGTTTCTCGTTTGCTTTTCGAATCTTCTCTTTGTGTTCCGCTCGCCCGTGAAGAAACATTTTTGGAATGCCCGGCTACGATTGGCAAATGCATTGTTCGGATGACCAACAATGCTCACGCAAGTTGTGGCATTTCTAATAATGTGTGTGTGAGGAAACAACAGCTCATGTGGTTGCATTATGGGTAGAGTCCTGATGCACTATGGTTGAGGTACTATGTACTCAAACATGATCTTATCGGAAGCATGGCGAGCGCATAGACGGAAGTGTCATTCAGAGCAAACGAGGGCGATTTAAAAAAAACTTAATATTTATAACTAATATGGTGGATTGGCGTTTACATTCGGCCTCGCCAACCCACTGGACTGACGGCACCTCGTGCCCATTTTTTCTTCATTATGCCCCCCGTGCAGATTACAGGGGGCTACATACTAGGAGAAGAGGGGGAGCGAGAAGATGACGATGCGGCTGGGGCGAAAGACAGCTTCAGGCGCCAAAGTCGTTCGCTCTCTCCTACAGCACCAACGCCTCTGCGACGGCACCCACCTCCTGCTCGGCCCGGCGCTGATCCTCCATGCTGAGCTCTTCCAGAAGTACCTCCACGGGGAAGTCGGGGGAGGCATTGTGGACACCAGCGAGAATGCAGTTTGCCTCCGCCTCCTGTGCTGCCTCACCCTTCTGACGGAACTCTTCGAATCATGTCGCCCGATGTTGGAAGAAGAACACCAGATGGTTCAGCTTCCCATCATCGAAAGCATGGTACGGGATGAACCTATCGAGGTCAAGGACATCCATGTCTTCATTCAGGCGGAGGTACACATCACGCAGCGCCGCCACGCCGTCATAGTGCTTGGCGTGGAGGGTGGCGAAGACCCGCTCTGCCCTGCGACGGCGGATCCACTCCATCTCCACCTGGCCGCGAAGCTCTGCGGTCTCGCCCTCCAAGCGGAGGGTGGTGCAACTGAGGATGCCGCGGAGCTCACGGATCTCTGCCTCTTTGGCGGCGAGGTTGGCGCGCATCTGCTCCCACTCGTAGCGGTTGACCTCACGCGACATGGTGATGGTGGAAGGAGGACTGCACTGAAGGTAGCGAAGGCAAGGGATCTAGGGTTCAGAGGGCTCGGGGCTCGTGTGGTGGCGTGACGATGAAGATGGAGGAAGAAGGACGAGGAGGGGCCAGCCTCGGTTCTCACCCTTATATAGGATGGGAATGGAGGCGAGATGCCCTCTCCAATCGATACCCTCTCCAATCGACGCCCTCCCCAATCGGCACCCTCCCCAATCGTCGCCCACTCCAATTGACGCCAAGCAATCAACATGCGCGGCGGGCGGTTGAGTTTCTCGATGAGAACTCGAAAGCCTCCGAGGCGCGTTGAATCGCGGAGTAGGGTTTAATGGCACGGGAGCATAATTTCTCCTGCGCCAGTATGAAGCCCGAGGCAAATTCAAGACAGATCGACAACACGCGGGACGATGCATGTTCAAACCGATGGTGGCAGGAGTCAAAAGATTTGATTCCTGCCCTCAGCAAGACTCTCTCGCCACATGTCAGGGTCATTGAGTACCGACGTGACTGAACAACCAGTGGGCGGTGCAAGTGGCCATGTCCCTAAGGTGCCATTCCTCCTTATTTTCTATCTCCTCCGGCTCGGAGTCGACTTCACAAAACCAGAAGACTAGTGGCAGATGATCCTTGTGCGCGATGGCGTAGGTGGAGCTCTGGAAGATAGGATTCAGGCGAGAGGGGAATCGGAGGCGAAGAGAGATCAGTAAGGCCGCCTATTAAACAGCGGCTCTCGGGCGCCATTAATGGAGAAGTTGGGAGCGAGGCGGGCGGCGATGGTGGTCAATGGGCTCTCTTCCCGGTGAGCCAGCACAGCGTACTGATCGCATGCCTCCCGGTCAGCCTGCGCAGCGTACTTCGCTCGCACGCCTCCTGTCTACTCAAACACCTGCCCGCACGGCATCTCCTAGCCATTAAAAAGTGGGACGCGTGGCGGCATGTAAATGGTCAGTAGAACGCCCATGATTTAAATAATACTATACAACCGTTTCTGATGATAACGTGATAGCTATTTGTTCCAAAATAACTTTGTTGGCTGTTAATGTGTGCGCCTTCTCTCATATTTGACACGAAAAATACCAGAGCATATTTGTGCTATATCATGACACCATGCCCAATTTCATGAATTTCGTGTGAGTTTTGGATTTACTAGAATTTAAACCAATATTCTCAATGTTGGCTCTAGAAGAAAAAAAAAATCAAAAAACTTGTCTCAAATTGGAAAACAAAAACCTACAGTCCCTACATGCACCCAAGGACACATATATGATTTTTCAACCGATTTTGGTGCACTGGAGCATGTGCCCGTAGTTCAAATTTGAATTATGCATATTAAATGCCTAGAAAAATCAGTTAATGTTTAAAAATGTCCAAACGAACCCTGAATAATTCCAAATTTTACCATGACACTCGTATTAATCCATGTTGCCTATGGAAAATTATTCAAGGCGAGAAGAGGCAACGAATGTCATTTCGTCCACAAAGGTGACACGTCCCCTACCGGAACCACGATGCTTCTAGTGAGAAGCTCTGGTTTGTAAGAAGCTTATACCAAAACTTGTCCCAAATTGGACAATTTTTTTACCACAGCATGTTGGTGCCATTTCATGATACCATGCCAAGTTTCATGAATTTCAGACGAGTTTTGGATTTACAGGAATTTAAAAACCAAGTTTCTCAATGTTTGCGGCTGATCCACGATGCCTAGGTGTTTGAAATTCATTCCCATTTCTTGCATGGGACCTAAACATGGACCCAAGGACACATATATGATTTTTCAACCCATTTTGGTGCACTGGATCATGTGCCTGTAGTTCAAATTTGAATTATGCACATTAAATGCCTAGAAAACTCACTTAATGTACAAAAATTTCCAAACAAACCCTGAATAATTCCAAATTTTAAGACGACACTCCTATTAATCCATGTTGCCTCTGGAAAAATATTCAAGGTGAGAAGAAGCAACAAATATCATTTCGCCCACAAAGGTGACACGATCCCCATCGGAACCACGAGGCTTCTACTTAGAAGCTCTGGTTTGTAAGAAGCTTATACCGAAACTTGTCCCAAATTGGACAAACTTTTTACCATAGCATGTTGGTGCTATTTCATGACACCATGCCAAGTTTCATGAATTTCAGACGAGTTTTGGATTTACAGTAATTTAAAAACCAAGTTTCTCAATGTTTGCGGCCGATCCACGATGCCGAGGTGTTTGAAATTCATTCCCATTTCTTGCATGGGACCTAAACATGCACCCAAGGACACATATATGATTTCAACCCATTTTGGTGCACTGTAGCATGTGCTTGTAGTTCAAATTTGAATTATGCACATTAAATGCCTAGAAAACTTAGTTAATGTATAAAAATATCCAAACGAACCCTGAATAATAAAAAATTTTAACACGACACTCCTATTAATCCATGTTGCCTCTGGAAAAATATTCAAGGTGAGAAGAGGCAATGAATGTCGTTTCGTCAACAAAGGTGACACGTTTCCCAACGGAACCACGAGGCTTCTAGTGAGAAGCTCTAGTTTGTAAGAAGCTTATACCAAAACTTGACCCAAATTGGACAAAATTTTTACCACAGCATGTTGGTGCCATTTCATGACACCATGCCAAGTTTCATGAATTTCAGACGAGTTTTGGATTTCAGGAATTTAAAAACCAAGTTTCTTAATGTTTGCGGCCGATCCACGACGCCGAGGTGTTTGAAATTCATTCCCATTTCTTGCATGGGACCTAAACATGCACCCAAGGACACATATATGATTTTTCAACCCATTTTGGTGCACTGGGGCATGTGCCTATAGTTCAAATTTGAATTATGCATATTAAATGCCTAGAAAACTCAGTTAATGTATAAAAATGTCCAAACGAACCCTGAATAATTCCAAATTTTAACACAACACTCCTATAGTTGCATGTTCACTACAGATAAATGTTCTAGCAATTCAAACACCGTCCTTTCCCGCTGTGACCCCATTTTGTATTTCAAATCAAAATGAAAAATCAAGTACATCACACATAGTTTATCATTAGGAATCGTGTGAGATGCAGTACAAAATATCTTGTAGAACCCTCATCTATGGCTTACGCCCGAAGCTTCATCGGCTACATTCCACCGTCGGCCCGTCAACCACACTTGATCCCCAATATCATTTTACTGTTCAATCATCGCCGGTCAAAGATGGGAGGTGGACCCGCGTCAAGAGGGCAACTTCGGCGGCCCACTCCGGCCAGAGCGCGGCCGCAGCCGCCATGAGCGCGCTCACAACCTCCATGAGCGCGGCCACAATCTCCGACCGGGCGGCTACGGCACCGAAAGGGCAGCTGTTGCAGCTGAGATGGCGGTAGCAACATCTGCGACGGGGATAGCAAATGCCGAGAGCAGCATAGTAGCTGTCCGTTCCTCGGCTGTCACACCCCTAGCTTCTGGTAATGTCCTAGGTTAGATAAATCTTGTTTGCATCATGTTTAAATTCGTTTGAACTTGAATTGGGGAATGATCAAACCCTAGCACCTCATTAATAAACTGGGCTCAGCTAAAATAATTTTTCATGAACCCAAAATGCACTTCAGAAAAGTTCATCATTTTTGAAATGGGTTAAAACCTCTGCCAAAAATGGTGCACATTTTCTAGATCATTTTTGGATTTCTGAATTAAATCATAATGTATTTGAATTGGAGCATTTAATTGCTATAAATATTTTAAATGCTTCAATAATTCTGAAAACCATTGAGGGCTGGTGGAAATAATCCAAATAGTGCCCACAAATATTTTTAGGAGTTTTGGAAATGATTTAGTATTTTTACTAAATCAAAAACAGAAAAGAAAATAGAAAACAGAAAGAAATAGAAAAAGAGAGAGAGAGAGGAAACTTACCGGGCCACTTACCTGTGCCGGCCCAAGCCACCGTGCCGTGCCAGTCGTCTTCCAGCTCGTGCCAGAAGGACTGGGCGCGTGCCCGATGCGCGCGCACGCTCGGTGTGCCACGCCGCAGCTGCGTGCCTGCCTCCCCCGCTAGCGCGAAGCCGCAGAGGAACTCCCCGAAGCCGTCTGGATCGAACCCACCTCTCTCCCCTCACTTTCCCTCTCCCTCGCTCACTCCTCGCCATGGCCGAAGCCGTCGCCAGCTCGCCGCCGCCCTAGCCGCAGCCACCGCCTCCCCCTCGACCCCTCGACGTGTCTAAGAGCTCCGCCTCCGCCGTCTACGCCTCCTCACCGAGCCACGCGACGCTGGGTGCCCTGCAACGCCGCCACAACCGCCGTCTTTAAGCATTGGCCGCCGAGATCGCCGACGACCGTGCGCTTCCTCCGACGCCTCCCCAAGCCCGTTGAGACGCCCGCTGCAACCGCCGTGAGCTCCTGCTCCTAACCCCCCCTCTTCCCCGCTTCATTTGCTAGCTATAACAGCCGTTCTGCCGATGACCGAAACCCGCCGCCGCCTGACCTCGTCGCCGATGACGCTCCGGTGACCATTTGGTTCCGGGCGTGCGTCCAACGTCCTCACCGCCGCGCGTAGAGCCTCGCTAGCGCCTCGCCCTGCTCGTTTGCGCATCGCAACGCTAACCCCGCGCGCACTCGAACGCCGGCCGCTGCTGCCGAGCTCGTCGCCGTCATCTCCGGCCACCACAGGTCCGACCACCACCACCGTTCGACGCGCGCCGGCGAGTGCTCTCCAACAAGCCCAGCCGCGCCTCGAACCGTGCCCCGTAACCGAATCTCGCAGCGCTCCGCCGCGTCAGACCCCGCTGGCGGCTAAACGCCGGTGGGTTTGACCCCATTTGACCGGGGGTTTGACTCCCCTGGGTCACTGACATGTGGGCCCAGGCCCCTAATTAACCTAGGTTAGAATTAACATTAGTGTTAGTTAAAACTGATAGTTAGGTTAGACACTGACATGTGGGTCCCACTGGTCAGTTTGACCTGGACCGCCCCAGTTGACCTACTGACGTCACAGTGATGTAATGCTGATGCAGTAAAGCATTTTCTGGATTTAATTTATTTTAGAATAACCAGGAAATTCCAGAAAATGATATAAACTTCAAAAATTCATAGTAAATCAACTGTAGCTCAGATGAAAAATATTTATATATGAAAAATGATTAGAAAAATCCAATCTATCCATTGGTAGCATTTTCATGCATGACAAAACAACTTAAACCTGCTGAACATGACAAATCAATTAAATGGTATTTGAATTACCATATGTGGAGTTTGAATTTGAATCTTTGATTCAAACCAGCTCCAACCAAACTGTTTCTAGCTGCATTAGCCCAAATCACTGCATATTGCCATGTCATGATCACGCATCATATTGTTGCATTGCATTGATTGTGTTCCTTCTTTGTTTGTCGGTGTTGTTCCTTCTCGGTAGCCGATGTTTCCGACGTAGTAACCGTTGACACTGATGAAGTGCAGTATCATCTTCAGAAGTGCCATGCAAGCAACCCCCCCCTCCCTTGATCACTCCGATACAATCTCACTCTCTCGCTCTTGCTCTCTTTTACTGCAATAGGACAACAACGATTCAACTGTTACATGTTGCGGTAGTTGAACCCATTCCTCTGCATGACCTGTCTTTGCCACAGTAAATAGTTAAAACCTTCTAGCATGAGTAGGAATTGCTTGAGCCATGTTGTGCCTACTCATCCATGCTTGCTTGTTATGCCTGCTATGCTTAGAGTCGTGTTGCGTTTGATCCATCTGGGCGATGAATTGGAATGGTTGTGTTCATGTCCTACTATGTGAGAGCTAAGTGTGTGAATCCGATTTGGTAAAGGTAGTGATGAGAGGCCATGTAGGAGTACATGGTGGGTTGTCTCATTGGGACCGTCCTCAGGAACTAAGTTCTGTGTTTGTGATCCAAGACAGTTACTACCACACATTGGGCCCTGAAATATGACCCTGCTCGACTTATTAATCGCCTTGATCTCCGTCCAGGAGTCGCAACTAGTTTCTAGTGTTTGTAGGATATGTGTTGGCGGCCGTGCGTAGCGCTGACCTTAGGGGTGGGCTATGATGTGGTAGAGACACCGAGGCATAGTGTACCAAGTGACACCCGAATGGTTCTCTTGGGAACCCTGCACTCATCGTTTGGGGCCGTGATAGAAACCTCGGCCGGACTTCCTTTGCGGATACAACCTCAAATAGGCGATAAACCTGGACTAGAGTCTTGTGTGGTTAGTCAGGTCGTGGCCGACACCCTCGCTAGGCTTCTGCTTGAAGGTTGCCGAGATACATGACGTGTATATGGTGATAAGTGGTGAGAGTGTGTGTGTGAAGAAGTACACCCCTGCAGGGTTAATGATCTATTCGAATAGCCGCGTCCGTGGATATGGACTACTTGGAAGCTTACATTGTTCATAGACAAGTTGAAATTGATACTCTAACATGTGCAAGATAAGTGTGAGTGCTATGGATGGCCTTCTCGTAGGGAGACGGGAGAGGATCCATAGTGGTGTATTGATATGGTGAATATGTGGACTCGTGTACGCTCTCTCACCCCAAAGAAATACTGGTAGTCGTAGCATAGGTTAGCCACTGAGTCAAAGCTGGCTTGCTGCCGTTAAACTCGACAACCCCATTGTTGATACTAATGCATATGTAGTTAGTTCTGATGTAAGTCTTGCTGAGTACCTTTGTACTCACGGTTGCTTAATTTATGTTTTTGCAGACGAGACGTTATTCTCACTAGTGGTTTCAATGATGAGTTCGATGTTGACCGAGTAGCTTGGGAATCCCAGACAGAGGTCTAGCTCCTATGGAGGGTCTTGTAGATAGATAGGCTTTCTAGCCCTCGTTCTTTTCAGCTTTTCAGCTGTCTGTACTCAGACAGGTTTATGCTTCCGTTGCTTGTATGACTTTGTATGTTGGGTCATGTGACCCCTGTTTGTAATATCATGTTATGTATGGCTCTTCAGAGCCTCTTAAATGAATACTTTGAGTCGTAGAGTTATGTTGTGATGCCATGTTGTATCTACACATATCGTGCATATTGTGTGTATGTTTGAAATGCATTGGTATGTGTGGGATTCGACACCTAGTTGTTTGCCTTTGGTTGCCTTCCTTACGGGGAAATGCCTCCTAGTGCTTCCACCGAGCCTTGGTAGTTCGCTACTGCTCCGGAACACATGGATTAACCGACATGTATCCTTGTTTGCTCCTGTGTCTGTCCCTACGGGGAAATGTCACGCGGTGTTACTAGAGTCCTGATAGCTTGCTACAACCTAGTACACACGATGATGACCGACACATGCATTCCTGGGTTACCTATGTCTGTCCCTGTAAGTTTGTGCCACCTTGGTTTACGACTAGTCATGTCGACCCGGGTTCCTTGTCATATGGATGCTAGCGACATAATCAGATACGTGAGTCAAAAGAAGCAAACGGTCCCGGCCAAGGTAAAGGTGGCAGCCGTGGGTTACCGTGTGTGAGGCCGCAAAGTGATATGATGTGTTACATGCTAGATCGGTGTGACTTAGGATCGGGGTCCCGACATCGGCAGCCGCCGTAGCCCTGATGGAGGCCGCTCACGCCCATGTGGATGCTGCCCACACCCAGCTCTTGGAGGTCACCGCACAAATCGCACGAAGCTTCTCTAACACTGGTCGGCAACCCACTTCCGAAGAGTTGGCAATCGCCGAGAGCGCTCGAGCATCCGTCCGTTCGTCAGCGCCATCCCTAGCCGAGATGGAGGTCGTCCACGCCCGGACCACAACCGCCCACGCCCAGCTCATGGCGGCCTTTTCCAAGGAGATGGCGGACGCGAATGGCGAGATGCTTGCCGAGTATGTTGCGATGGATGCCATGGAGACCCTTCCCTAGGAGATCGTCGAGCGCGAGCTGGACATGGAGGAGGCGGCGGAGATCGACGAGCGCCAGGCGGAGTAGTAGTCTTTGTTTAGTGCACCGGTCTTTTGTTAGAGTAATGTTTAGGTCAGCTTGCTCTGTTTAATTGCTGAAGTTGCTCGATTCAGAAGTGTGGGTGTGTTGTAGGCTCTTTTGTCTGTGTACCCAAATTATGCAATGAGGTGGATGACCACAGTAACCAAGGAAATTCGAACCAAAATTTGAACGTTCAAACTCATCACACACGGGGTAAGCCATATGAATTGTTTGTGATGTTCAGATATCGTACACGACCGTGTCTGTTGACACTTTGCGCGCCAGTTTTTCGCTACACGGAGCAAAAAAAATTGGCATCCGCGGAAATATCTACCTCCCCCCTCCTCCTGACCAAAAGCCACATTCCCCTGTTTCCACCTTCCTTTCCAAGTTCAAACCTTCATTGCTTGCTTGCAGCGCCGCCTCCTCACGAGCAACACTCCTTCCTCCTGCTCGGCCTCATCGATCTAGTCAGGTAATCCACACCCGACCCCCATCCTCCTCCTCCTCCTCCCACTGGTACAGCGACGTGCTATACAAATGGTGTTTACCCCTTTCCGTGACAGAGTTTTAAACCATCGCGTTGCATGTGTGTGCGATAGGGGGGGTCCTTCCCACACGACCCAAAAACCGTCGGCGATAGGGACTAGGAATGCATACGTTTTGCAAAACTAAGCATATGCGATACCCGCATCTATCCCAAACGCGAGTCGTCAGACACCTGTTTGTGATCTATCGAATATCCCAAACGCTCCATCTGTGCTACTCGTGTGTGCTCACATTACCATCACACTCGGTATTCTGTGGTGCAACGTTTACGATGCTCGCCCCATCACAAACAGTTCACGATTGTAAAGCGTGTATGATAAGGATACTATCACACACATTTACTTTTTCTACACCGTATGCGATTCGATGTAAGAGCGCATACAGTTGTCCCTATAAAACAGTATGCGAAGCTTGAATATATCCCACACGTTTTTCTGTCCATAAACATTTGTGATGTATAAAATGTCCCAAATGATTCATCCGTAGTACCCGTGTCGGATGAAGGCCTATCGCATGCTTCTTCTATGAGCAAACATTTACGATGCACACGGCATCATAAATAGTGCATAATTGCTTAGCATGTGTGATAAGGTGACTTTCACAAACATTTATTAAGAAGGAACTGTGTGCACTGCTGTTGCTAATCTCACACATTTTTTCTTGTCTGATCGTGTGTGCAGTAGAGATTCATCGCACACGTATTGATCTGAGAAACATGTCTGATCTTGACGTTTATCACAGAAGTTTTGCTTTTGCAAACCGAGTGAAGTATAATGGCCTACAGAGCATAATTTATCCCTAATTTAATCCCTGCATTTAAAATTCACAGAATTTGAATTTGAAACAGATTCTCAATTTGAAAGTAGGCAATCACTTATTTCATATCGAACCATGTTTATTACAAATATAAGTTCAAGGACGAATGCATAATTCGATGCACAGGTACATATACTGAAGAACTACAGAAGCACCAAGTAAAGAATGATGAACCATAGTTGTACTAAAGACTGTAAAGAGAGAGGTGGAAGACATTCTGGTTGCTGGAGAAGGTGAAGCGGAATGCCCATATTGTGCCCTCCTCCATGCCTAATGCACGCACGACTCTAGGCCAACCCCTTGTGATGGCAGCCCGCCCATCCTTCACTGTCTTCATTAGGACTTCTCGATGCTCATTGTAGTCTTGATGCAATACTTTAACCTTCATTGCATGTCCACCAATCATGTACTTTGCGAGGTAATCTTGAGTAAACTGCTTTGGGAACCACTGCAAACGAAAAAGATTCAGACATTGTTGTCTAACAACTCATTATGGGCAGTAAAAAGAGAAGGCTACAGAGTTCGTAGTTACCATCCTACAGCTCACTTTTGTGTTGGATAGAGTGTAGACAAATAATTTAATTGCCATTGTTCACATCTTTTTGCTAATAATCCTTATCTATTGCCTCACTTGATGCTGATTTATGAATATCTCATTGCCCCAAACGCAAAAATGGTCGAGGCGTGGATCTTTGCCTAGGACATATGTACCTCCAAGCAACAAGTCAATATTAGAAGCTAAAAAGTGTCCAGGCATGGATCTGTATGCACTACATTATGGAACAGAGGTAGTATAAGCCGAGGGATGAAACTAACCTCAGTGGAAAATGCTGGCCACTCCCGTTGTTGTCCTCCGTAAGTACATGGAAAGGCATGATAAGTACTACAGGCTTAACATCAACCAAATATAGCCATGGTAAACAACAACATCTCCAAATGATAGCTTGAATGTGTTGGTTTCAGCATGCTGTTAAAGTAGATAAAAATGGAAGGGAATGTTAACTACAACAGGCTTAACGGGGAGCAAATATTGTAATTTCAACTGGTATTGTTGAAAGTGAATAGAATGTAGCTCATGCTTAAACATCACACTGGATAAATGTGTAAAACTAAAATAAAGGGCATGTGTTAAATGCACCAGCGTCGGGCCAGTGGGAACCGGGGTACCACGGCCCGTCTGCCTGCGGCCCTGGATGCAACGCGTGGCGAAAGCCCAAGAGGTGGCCCAGCCACGGGCGCTGCGATGCAGGATACCTCGCGAGGCGCCGTCCTCACGAGGACCCCTCTGCAAGGAGCGAACCACCAAGACTTAGCAATAGTAGCAGGAAGCCTCGCGAGGTGGCCTCCCGAAGCCACCCGAGCCTGGCGTCAGCCACGCAGTCCTGTGCCCACCACGTGGGTGATGCGCTTGGCGACGAACAGCGGCAGGAGCCATACCAGCAGGCGCGGACAGAGAGGGTTTCCTCTTTGGTGCTAAAGGAGCAGCACCAGCTCCCCTCCTACAAAGCAAGTCCCAAAGCTTGCCCGTTTGGTGTATGAAGACCAGGACGATAAGGCGCACAGGGCGCAGGTCATCACCGAGCCTACCGGCGCGTCATGGATAACACCTTTGCAGGCGGAGACCGCCTTTTGTCAGGATAAGCCTGGGTGCCTGTCCCCTTTCAAATTGCCATCGTGTGTGGCTACCCTTCCCGCCAACGTTTTCGGGGGAAGAGGACTGAGGTGGCTATAAAAGCGGCAGTGCTGTCACCATAGAAGGGGATCGATTCCCTTGTCTTCAACCTTGTACGCGAGAACCTTCTTGCCCACAATAATCCCAAACACAAGCAGGAGTAGGGTTTTACACCGCGAGGTGGCCTGAACCTGGGTAGCTGTTGTGTCCCCTGTCGTGCCCTGCGTGTAGCGTGCTCTCGCCGTGGTCACCGTCTAGCGGGTAGGAGAGAGCGCACCCCCAGTGTTCGAACCAGGGTCCCCGAAGCCCCGATTCCGACATTTGGCGCGCCAGGAAGGGGACGTGCTTCCGCTTCATTCGCTTCGACATCGCCATGGCCGACGCTCGACGAGAGCGCGCGGAGCGCAGGGCGGTCAGGGTGGCCCAGATGGAGCCGGTCGCCCGTGACAACCGTCGTCGCCGCACCGGTGTTGCCACCGACCCCGCTGTTAGGGAGGAGCAGGCCTCCTCCCTCCACCCGTCCGTGCAGCCGGCCGGTCACACCGCCACGGCCTCCTCGCTTGCCAGCCGCGAGCCGCCGAGCCCATTGGCCGCGCTGCTCATGGTGCGCGAGTTGCTGCGCTACAACCCCACCGATGCCGGTTATGACGCCTGGCTCGCCTGCATCACCGAGCTCGTCAACGTCGCCAGAGACGCCCCCGCGGCCTCTCACTCGCTCCACCCTCCGCCGCCACTAGCCGGGGAAGTGGTGCATGGCGCGCCTCCACCGCCTCCTCCGTCGAACGGGGACGTCGGGCGCCACCGCGGCGCACGGGCGCGAGAGCCATCCCGCAACGCGTCTTCACCAGACCCCGACAATAAGAGCTACCAGATCGTCTGGCGCGCGCCGCCTGACGCGTGCGTTCTCCTTGAGCAGCAGTGCCAGCGTCAAGACCGCACCGTCTGGGAGGTCACGGCTGCCGGTCGCCAGAACCGCGCCGCCCTCGCTGGCGGCGTCGCCTCTAGCATCGGGGGCTGCTGCGCCTTCACCCGTGAGCCGCGCCGTGTGGTGTGGCCCATGAAGTTCAAGCTGGACCTGCCTGCTCGCTACGATGGCAGCCCCAACCCCATAGAGTTCCTACAGCTCTACACTCTGAGCATCGAGGCGGCAAACGGTGACGACAAGGTCATGGCGAACTGGTTCATTGCCAACTTTAAGGGCATGCACGAGCGTCCCCTCACGCTCAACGACTTGCGCGCCGTGCGCCAGCGCCCTGACGAGACTCCCGCAAGTACATCCAGCGCTTTAGTCAAGTGCGCAAGAAGATTCCGCGCGCCTCCGATGCCGCCATCATCTTCGCGTTCTCCTCCAGCGTCACGGACGTCAGGATGCGCGAGAAGCTCACCATCGACGACGAGCTTGAGGCCGTGGTCGAGATGTTCGACCTCGCCGACAAGTGCACCAAGGCTGAAGATGGCCGCCTGTTCATCCATAACGATCCAGACCAGGCGCCTGATGCCGCCAAGGCCAAGAGCAAGGATGCCAAGCGTAAGGGCCCTACCGTGCTGGCGGCGGAGCCTGAGCAGAAGCCCAGCCGCGACCGTGCCGAGCCCAAGAAGGATGGCCGCACATACTGCGCCTACCACGACATGTTCTCCCACAACACCGAAGACTGCCACGAGCTCAAGCTGCTTCATGAGAGGTGCCAGGACAGGCACGGCGGCTGCAACGATCGCAGTGTCGGCCGCAGAGGCGGCCGCAACAATAACCGCTGGGACGATCGTGGCAACAACGGCAACAACAGCTTCAGGCAGGGCTGGCGCGACCATACGCGGCAGGCCAACCCTCGGGCCAATGCCGCTCTGCCGCTGCTGCCGCCACCACCTCGAAGGAACAATGGCAACCAGCCTGACGAGGGCACCGGGGGCTACCAGGAGCCCCGCGAGGTGGCTTGCATCCTTGGCGGGGCCAAGCCCCCCTCCCCCGTCCAACTGCCACTTCAAGCAATTCGCTCGTGAGGTGAACACAGCCCTCCTGAGACCTGAGGCTTCTCAGCCCCTCAAGTAGTCGCAGTACGCCATCTCCTTTGACTCCAAGGACCACCCCAAGTCCACGGAGGCAGTGGGCGCGATCCCCATGCTGTGCACCCCCACCATCAGCAACGTTGCTGTCACCAAGACACTCGTCGATGGAGGCGCAGGACTCAACATGATCTCCATCGAGACCTTCGAGAAGCTCCAAGTACCCTATGAGCAGCTGATGCCGACGAGGCCCTTCTCAGGCGTCATTGATGGCTCCACGCTGCCTCTAGGGCAGGTGCGCCTGCCCGTCACCTTCCACACCCACAAGAACTACCGCACTGAGCTCATCGACTTCGACGTGGCACACATCAGCCCGCCGTACAACGCCATCTTGGGCTACCCCGCGCTCGCCAAGTTCATGGCAGTGACCATGCCTACAACGTCCTCAAGATGCCGGGCTGCAGCGACATCATCACCGTCCGCTGCGACGAGAAGGACGCAGTCCGCTCCCTCGTGAGCGCCTACAAGGTTGCCGCCACCGCCTACCCCGCTGACGAGGACGGCGTTGAGCCTCCTGAGGCCGCACTCGCGAAGAAGAAGAAGTTGTTCTCTCAGGCACGTGCCGAGACGAAGAAAGTGTCGGTGGACGGCAGCGGCCCAGGCCCTGCCTTCACCATCGGCACCGGCCTCTCTCTCGCATAGGAAGACGTGCTCGTCACCTTCCTTCGGGCAAATGCAGATGTGTTCGCTTGCACAGCATCTGATTTGTCCGGTGTGCCGAGGGAGGTGATCGAGCACCACTTAGCGGTGTGCCCCAATGCACGCCCCGTGAAATAGAAGGCACGGCGCCAGGTGCCAGAGAAGCAAGAGTTCATCGTCAAAGAAGTCCAGAAGCTACAAGAGGCAGGAGTCATCCGTGAGGTGCGCCATCCCGAATGGCTCGCCAACCCAGTCGTAGTACCCAAGAAAGGCGGCAAGGAGCGAATGTGTGTTGACTTCACGAGCCTCAACAAGGCCTGCCGTCAAGATCCTTTCCTGTTGCCTCGCATCGACCAGATCGTGGACTCCACCGCCGGGTGTGAGTTACTGTGCTTCCTAGATGCCTTCTCGGGCTACCACCAGATCAAGATGGTGACGGAAGACGTGGAGAGAACGGCCTTCATCACCCCATGCGGGATATACTACTACATTTGCATGCCCTTTGGCATGAGGAGTGCCGGAGCCACTTTCCTGAGGCTGATGCGCTTCGCCCTGGGGCCCCAGATGGGAAGAAAAGCGGAGGCCTACGTCGACAACATCGTTGTGAAGACGTGCGAGGCCTGGTCCCTCATCGCGGACCTCGAGGAAACGTTCGCCAACCTGCGCAAGGTCAACCTCAAGCTCAACCCTGAGAAATGCATCTTTGGAGTCCCTTCTGGCAAGCTGCTTGGCTTCCTGGTCTCCTACCGCGGCATCGAGGCAAACCCCGAGAAAATCAAGGCCATCGAGAAGATGCGGCCTCCCCGGAACCTCAAGGAAATGCAGCGCCTAGCAGGATGCATGGCCTCGCTTGGGCGTTTCATCTCCAAGTTTGGTGAGTGGGCCCTGCCGTTCTTCAAGCTCATGAAGATATCCGGCCCCTTGAAGTGGACTCCTGAGGCTGATGCTGCCTTCGAGGACCTCAAGAGGTACCTGACGAGCCCGCCCATCATGGTCGCGCCACGCTCTCACGAGCCCCTGCTCCTGTACTTGGCAGCCACCCCCCAAACGGACAGCACGGCCTTGGTGGCGGTACGAGAGGAACGCATCTGCATCCAGAAGAAGGCTACTGAGGCCGCATCAGCACCTGCCGAGGCCGCGCCTTCACCTGCCGAGGTCTTTCCTTCACCTGCCGAGGGCCCTCCTCAGGAGTCCCCTGATGAGCCGGCTCACGAGCCGCCTCCCGAGCCTTCTGAGCCTCACGAGCCTCCAGGGCCCTCTGGAGAGCAAGATGCTACCACAACTATGCGCCTCGTCGAGCACCATGTGTACTTCGTCAGCACGGTGCTGCGGGATGCGCGTGAGTGCTACCCCATGCAGCAGAAGCTCCTCCTATCGCACCTAGTTGCCTCCACGAAGCTGCGCCACTACTTCCAGGGCCATCCCATCAAGGTGATCACATCCTACCCACTGGAGCAAGTCTTGCGCAGCCCCAACACCGCCGGCCACGTCGCCGAATGGAACATCGAGCTGCAGGCCTTCGAGTTGGAATTCTGCACCACGTGGACGATCAAGGGCACAGCCTTGGCAGACTTTGTGGCTGAATGGACGGACCCGCACCAAGAAGAGCCTCGTGAGGACGAATCCCTCCTGCATGGGGATGAAGCGCCTGGCGGCTGGACCGTGCACTTAGACGGCGCATTCTCCCGGCAGGACGCGGGGGCTGGCGTCGTGCTTACCTTGCCAACAGGAGATAAGCTCTACTACGCTGTCCAACTCTGCTTCAAGCATGACGACAAGGTCTCCAACAACATCGCAGCGTACGAAGGCCTTATCACAGGGCTCATGGCTGCCTCAGCTCTCGGCATCAAGCGCATCATCATCAAGGGTGACTCCCAGCTCCTTGTGAGCTTCTCCAACAAAAGCTACAAGCCCAAGGATGAGCACATGGCCGCCTATCTGGAAGAGGTGTGCAAGCTCGAGAAGCGCTTCCTCGGCATGGAGCTCCAGCATATCCCGTGCGGCAGTAACAAAAAAGCAGACATCGCTAAGAGGGCATCTCGCTGCGAGCCTCAAAGGCCCGGCGTCTTCGAGGAAAGGCTCCTGAAGCCATCTGCTACACCACCTGCCGCAATCGCCACGGCGCGTCATGAGGAACTCCCTCCCGCACCGCCCACAGGCGCACCCGATTGCAGCCCATCTTCAGGCGCTCGCCTGCAGCTAGCGCTAGAGCCTCAAGCTGACTGTCGGGCCATTGGGAACCAGGGTACCCCGGCCCATCTGCCTGCGGCCCAAGAAACGACGCCTGGCGAAGGCCGAAGACATGGCCCGTCTAAGGGCACCGCGAAGCGAAGACGCCTCACGAGGTGCCAGCCCCGCGAGGACCCCTCCTCAAGACACGACCTACCGGCACTTAGCCGCGGCAGCGGCAGGGGCCTCGCGAGGTTGCTGTCGTGGTATGCTCATGGCAGATGCCATGGGTAGGCTAATCGAACATGGTTGGGGCTAGAGGACGTCGGAGGGTTTCGGAGGCAAGAATGGGGACAAGCGGTGGACGACACACGATGTACCCAGGTTCGGGGCCCTCCGAGGGAGGTAACACCCCTAGTCCTGCAAACTCAACTAGATGGATCACTAGAGGAGCTACAATGGCGCTCCTTGAGCTGTGCGGATGGAGGAGGAAGGAGGACTAGCTCTCTCCTTCTCCTGATGAAGTAGTGGTATGTCTCGCGTGGAGGGGAAAGAACTCAGCGTCCAGCAGCCCCCTCTGCATGGAGGGCTCCCTGGGGGTCTTATAGGCTGGCTCCCCAGGGTTACAATGGTAATCTACTAGGGCGTGGGGCCCAGTTGTCATCGCCTCATGGACCCGCCGGCCGTCCGGCACTGTAGCGTGTCTTCGCTTGCGTCATGGAGCGGCGGGCGTTGTTCAGCTACAGCGCCACGCCGGGTCGTCGCCGCCGACCCCGGGCCATGGTTTTCGGCCGTCCTGTAGCCACGCTCGCCCGGTCTTCGGGGCGGCGCGTACTGTAGCCACGCTCGCCGGTCTGCGGGGCGGCGCGCACTGTAGCCACGCTGGCTCCATCGTGGGGGGATGTCTTGTCACCTGGCCGGCTAGAGCTGATGCCGGCTTGGGCACCCGCCGCCTTCGGTGTCGCTGGGTCGAGCTTCATCGTCACGCCTGGCCGGGTCAAGGGCCTTCAAGTCGGCTGGTGAGCGGGCCGGGTCGAGCTTCATCGTCACGCCTTGCCAGCCCTGGGCCTCCAGGCCGGCTGGTGAGCGGGCCGGGTCAAGGGGTGCTGGCCGCCCCATTGTTTTGAAAATGGTTAAGTGTTGATGAGCCTACCCGGGGGTTATCCCCCCGATAGTAGTCCCCAAAGCTGGCGAGGCCGCCGGCTGCTGGCAGGGGGCCCCGGCAGCTTACCCCTTGATGAGCGATGTGTCCGGCCTAGCCGGCCACGAAGAGCATGTCGGGGTCCCCACACATCCGGCCTAGATGGCGGAGGCGGAGGGGCCTGTCGGTCCGTCTTCTGGTGCGAAAAGTCGCGCCTGCTGCTTGTCGGGAGCTCGCCACGTGGCGTCGTGGCCAGGCCTTAGCCTGCCAGGCCACGCGTGCGATGAGACGTCGCCGCAGGGCGGGCCCACCGGGCCACGGGCTCGACGCACGCGTGGGATCTTCTGCGGCGGCCCTGGACGCTTGTGCTTCCCGAGCCGTTTTAATGTGCCCGCACACCGCGGAGGGGGGGGGGAACGTGGGCGCAAACGATCCCACTTCCCCCACGCCCCCACGGGGTTTAAATGAGGGGGAGGAGGAAGAGCTGAGGCATAAACGCCCCTCGCCCTGCCCTGCTACCTCTTCTTCTTCCCTTGCTCTTCCTCTGCGCGCCCGCGTCCGTACACTCGCCGCCGCCACCACCCCACGCGGCAGGCCGACCGCAGCGCGTAGTTCCATCGCAGCACCGACGCCGCTTCTGTTCCTTCGTCGTGCCCGGCGATGGCGACCCAGAAGTGCTCGTGGGAGGGCTCTGATGTTTTGGACGAGCTCATCGGGCATCTTCGTTCTTGGCGGAGGCTGCCGCCTGCAGAGCGCGTGGTCGTGCAAGCTCCTGGCGACGAGGTCGTCGTCACTTCACTCGCGGGTTTGTCCTCCCCGCCAGCGGCTTCTTGCACCGCTTCCTCGACTATTTTGGCCTCCAGCCCCACCACTTCGGGCCCAACTCGATCCTCCAACTCTCCGCATTCGTGGCCTTCTGCGAGGGCTACACCGGGTTGGAGTCGTCGGTGGACATCTGGAACAGATGTTTCTTCCTCAAGCCGCAGACAGCACCGGCGTCGGGGGGGGGGGGCGGTGATGACCTCCTGTGGAGCAGCTCTTGTGACCGTCTGGCCCGTGGGAGGCTTTCCTAAGCTGCCGCTGCTGGAGTCGGCGAAGAAATGGCAGCGCTCGTTCTTCTACGTGAAGAACGCGGATCCGTCGTCCGACTATATAAACCTGCCGCCTTTCACGGACGTCGCTCTGGTGGAGAGGCACAACTGGAGCTTCGAGCCACGCAGGTTGACAGAGGAAGCCATCGCGGTCTACGGCCGGCTGGAGCATCTGAAGAATGTGGAGCACCTGCGCGGAACGGACCTCATCGCGGCCTTTGTCGACCGCCGGGTGCTGCCGCTACAGCGCCGGCCGCACCGCATATGCGACATGAGCGCCTGGTTCGACCCATGCCGGCTGGCGACTTCCGAGCTGACGCTCGCCCGGGTTGCCAAGCGGGTGAATCGCGTCACCTCCACCAAGCTCAACCCGAGCACCTGGAGCTTTGGGAAGGAGCCGTATAGCCGCGCACGCGCGGTGCCTCAGGTATGTTTTCGACCAGCATTTATCATTTCCTTTGCCCTTTTCTGCGCCGCGCTGACGCCGAGCATGGTGATGGGTGTAGAGGTTCTCCCGCCAGATTGCGTGGGACGGGGCAAACCCGCCGGCCTTCGAGCCGGACCAGGAGGCTTCGGATGGGAAGGGCGGATCGGACGATGATTCGGACGACCCCGAAGAGGCGTATGAGGCATACAAAGCAATCTCTCCGGCTGCGTCGTCCGCCGCCGCTGGCGAGGCTTTCATGACGGGGAGATGGCCGCGGAAGGCGGCGGAGCCGGCGCCGGCCGGCCGGTCAGAGGGCCCTGTCCGGCCGCACGGGAAGCAGGAGGTCGGGTCCTCAGCTGGGGGGGGGGGGGAGCGCCGAGGCGCCGTCTTGTCCCGATGCCGACCCCGAAGGGGGCGATCCCGACGAGCACCGGGTGAGCGCCGCTTATCCGACCTGGGGTTCAATCTCGGGCCATTTGTTATCTTTCGTTTCCTTTAGTTTGCTTATCTTTCCTCCGTGTTGTAGCAGGGCTCCCATCGTCCTCACAGTCGCAGGGGCACCGGCCCTGGTCGAGGAGGACGACGCTGGGGCTTCCACGCCCGAGGAGCGGGAGCGCACTGCTTAGAGGGACCTGGAGCGGGCCATGCGGGAGGAGGCCGAGGTCTCTATGAAGGCATGGGAGGATGCGGCGCCACGGAGGAGTGCGGTGCGCCCGGACAGGGTCGGGGGTACCGCGTGGGGATCCTAGGACGCAACCTCGCCGCCGCTCCCGACGCATTCCCACGAGCCGGCAATCCCCTCGCCGAGGTCGGCTGCCGACGCGCCGGCCACGAGCCGAGGCGAGGGCGGCGCACGGGCCGACGACGGGGGTCCTGGTAGTGCCGGCCGCCGAGCCGAAGGGGAGACGCCATCGAGTGGCGCGACGGCCGTGTCCAGGGTTGCCGGCACGGCCGTGGCCTCTCATCGGCTGACAAGGAGCGGAGCTAGCGCGAGCTCAGCTGCCCAGCTGCAATGGGACTGGGCGAGCACCAGGGAGACTCCCAGCGGGGAGCGTCCAAGGTTCCGAACGGTGGCCTTGGATCAGGTGCGTGCGGAGTTCACCAACTGCTGTCGCTTCCTGCAGGGGACCGCTGAGGGGGCGCAGGAGCAGCTCACCCGGCTGGAGGAGGCCATTGCCGTGAGTTCCCTCTCTCCTACCCCTTTTTTTTCTTCGGAACGCCTTCCGGTGGGGGGGCGCCAGCGCACCCACTGGGTGTAGCCCTTGAGGCCCGGGCCGGCTGTACAGCAGGCGGGCGGAGCCTCCTGGGATTATTTCTAGGCCTTGATTGCTGATGTTTCTTCTGCAGGGGCTTCATGACTGGCGCGTGGCAAGCTACACCCGGCTGCTCGGGGCGTACCAGGCGGCCGGGGTCGAACTCGTGGCGAGGGACGGAACTGCAGTGCTTTCGTGGTACGTGACTTATCTTCCTTCAGTGGGGGCGCGCCAGCACACCCACTGGGTGTAGCCCCCGAGATTCGGGCCGGCTGCTCTGCTGCCAGGTTGAATCTCTTCGCCCGATCGTTGTTCCTCTCGACCTTTTGTTTTTTGGTCTTCGTCGCGCCGCTAATCGTCCGGTCTGCTTGATGCGTAGCCGCCTACACCAGGTCTCGGGAGCTCTGACGCCAACTGGCGCGAGCCGGCCAGCAGCGCGACCTTCTGCAGGAGCGGGTGACCCAGTGTTGCGGAGCATCCTACGGACATCACCATGTCAAGAGTCCGTTTGGCAAGTGACACGTGCGACATCTACTTCACATACACAAAGGTGAATCCTCTCCTTTACACGTGTTCACTTGAGCCCTTCGAGGATGGTATACTGCTTGACACTCCACTCGTGTTCATGCATAGGTATTGTCGGAGCTTCACGGATGACGAGGAGGAGTACAAGCGCCAAGGAGCAACTACACCATCCGCGATGGAAGCATGGAAGCGGAGACGGAAGAAGACGGAGCTGCTGCAGCTACAGGACCCGGACATCCGGCCTGGGCCCTGGACATCCGGCCCTGGCAGCCCAGACATCCAGCCCCTGGGGACTTCAACTACACCACCAGATCAACAGCCGACGAGCCCCCAGGCCCCGGACATCCGGCCCCGCCACCGGACATCCGGACCGTCCACCCCGGACATCTGGTCCCCCTGCCGGAAATCCGCCCCCCTATCCAGAGAGCAACAAAAGGTTGGCCATCTCCAGGCCGGATATCCGGCCAGTGCCCCGGACATCCGGCGCCTCACGAGAGGCCGGACATCCGGGCCCCAGCCCGGACATCCGGCGCCGCCTGCGTGCGTGGACAGGGCCCGAGGCCCATGTATCTCTCTTTTCCCCTCCCACTTTGTGTCTAGACTATAACTACCCCTTCCCCTTCTCATTCTAGGGTTAGCTAAGATTAGAACTACACATTGGAGCTTAGCTCATGTACCTCCCCTTGTGGGATTCCTCTTGAGAGAGAGAAGACTCCATTGGAGTGCAAGGCCTCCTAAGCGAGAAGGATCTACCTAGATCATCAAGACCTCCTAAGGGAGAAGGATTCCCCAAGTGAATCATCAAGACCTCATCTCCTCTTGGATTTGGGATGAACTCTATCTTGTACCGATTTCCCTTTGTTGTTCTTGTACCTTGTGATCTTGTGTGATTGTTAGTCTAGTGGATGTGTGATTGGACTTGTTCTTGAGTGTTCCTCTCGTGATTTCCCTCGTGTTCTTCCCCGTGTTCTTTGTGTTCTTCATAGGATCCCCTCCAATTCGTGAAAGATCGTCATTTAGGGTTCCACCCTACATCATCTTCGTATCATGAGCCACGTTGATCACGGATTTGGAGTCCTACCCCCCACTTTCTAGCCTAATTTTGTTTGTTCTTGCCCAATTTCGAAAATCCCCACCAAAAATAGCCTCACCAAATTTTTTGCATTTTGTTGGTTCTTGTGAGATTTTGTTGTGTTTGATCCGCGATTTTGTTGTTTGGCAAGTGGATCTAGCTTCCCCACCACGAAATCCATACAAAAATTTCTTTTCCCCCATCAATTTTGCCCCCAAAATCATCAATTTCCGCCCCAAATCGAGTGTCGAAGTCCAAATCCCGATCTGGAATCGTCGGGCCGGACATCCGGGCCATCGGGCCAGACATCCGGGTCCCCGGCCGGACATCTGGCTCCTGAAGCGCAATCGCGCAAGTTTCTGGACATACAGCCCTGGATTTCCGGGCTCCACCCCCGATATCCGGCCCCTGGAGTTTCAGCCTTCCGTGTTTCACCGTTTCGGCCATAACTAATTCATCCGGAGTCCGATTTTGACGTTCTTTAGCTCGTTTTGTAGCTATTGACATCCCTCATCCCACAAAAATACTACCACCACCATTTTACTCCATCCAATTTTGTGCATTTTTGCATCTTTGCTTAGGCCCTCCACCATATCATCCGCAATACCACCATAGCCTTCCGCAACCTAACCCATTTTGATCCCCATTGCAATTGTGGTTGCTTGAGTTGTGATTCAAGTCTCCTAAGGTGTTTCGGCTACTTAGGGACGGTTACTTCTTCATCAACCACCAACTCCACTTTCACTTTGACGACTCCGAAACCACCACCGCTTTCTGCTACCACCATTTGACATTTGCCATTTGAGATTTTGAGTTGTGGTTTTCCGTTTCCTAAGGTGTTTCGGCTAATTAGGAACGGTTCTACATCGCCACTCATCATCGCCACGGACTCGACATCGACATTGTCCACTTCATCATCATCCGTCCTTGCTTACAAACGAGAACCCACCGATGGTAACTTCGACGACATCATTGTACATTTCCTTGCCATTGCATTGATCACCTTGAGCCTTTTGCGTCCCTTACCTATCGAGACTAGCGAGTTGAGAATTGCCGGGCCACGCTCATTGTGCACCTTAGTGATACGCTTACGCCACATAGCTACATTTAGCGTGCAATCATCTTGCTATCATCATTGTGCCATAAGTCTCTCCCGTGCATATCTTACATACTTGTCTCATTTCATACTTGGCTCGAGCATCAAGCATTGTGGCAAAGCATAAAAAAAGGGAGCAAAAGCTTTTAAGCAAAAGAGAAGATACAAAAGAGCTTATAAGCAATAGCAATAGCATTGAGCCATTTTGCATAGTACATACTCTTGGAGCATACATATATAGCATACTTGGGATTGAAGACGGCACGTTTACTCGCTTAGGTTGGTGCACAAGCGTATCTAGCCCATTTGAGCAATCGAGCTATTGTCTCTCTTGTATCCGTGCAACACGAGCTTTTTGCGTGGTAACATATTTTGTGCTCATTCCTTGGTTGCGCGGATCCCACTTATCTATCCGTGTGTGTGTTTCCTTGTGCCATCATAGCTATTGATCTATTTGCTTTACATTGCAATTTTGTGGATCTTCCTCAACATTTTAGATATCATTGACTAACACTTGCTTGAATTTTGTGCCACTTGTCCTAACCAAGCCACTCGATAAGCTTTACCTTGTAGGTGTGAGTGAACAAGTCTGGTACCAATTCCACTATTCTCTCAATTCACATTGAGTGACGCGGGATACATCCTCAACCTTGGGAAAAGGTAGCTTGGTATTGTTTATCTCATTTCCTACTCACCTTTGCTCAAGTTTTGTGATGGATAGGCAAAGCACATCTACTTCGGTCTACAACCACAACGACGAGTTTGATGCTATGAAGAAACACTTGGACGCCAAGATGGATGCTCAAATGGAGGAGCTCAAAGCCCTCATCAAGACCGGCAAGAGGTCTTCCTCATCTTCGAGAAGACACTCAAGTGCACATGCTTCCGAGCTACCATCTCCGGCAAGATCACATCGGCATCGACACATTCACCAACAAGAACGTGAAGGTCAAGAGCTCAACACCAACCACCACTCTACGACTTCACCATCTACCTTGGCATCTTCGCCAAGCGACTTCAAGGCATCTTCGCCTTTGGACATGCGGCATCTTCGCCGACAAGCACCTCAAGATTGCGCTCAAGAGAAGCTCCCCAAGCTCAAGTCCGCGACTTCCACAAGCTACTACGACTTCGACATCGACCATGAGGTTCCTTTCTATGGGAGTCACGACTCCGAAGAGTACCTCATGTGGGAGCGCAAGATGGATGACTACCTCAAGCTACTTCAAGTCCCCTCCGAAGATCAAGTGAAGTGCACCACAAGTAACTTCCACGACTACGCGTCGACATGGTGGCTTCACACACCTTCGAAGAGCTTCAACATGAGTTGGCCCAAGACGAAGAAAGCGATGCGGCGAGAATTTGTGCCTTTCACCTACACAGAACATCTTCAACGCCAATTGGAGAACACCATACAAGGATCCAAGTCCCTCGACGAGTACTTCAATGAGATGAAGAAAGCCTTGCGACGAGCCGGCGTGGACGACCCCATTTGGATGAAGTTCTACTTCATGATTGGATTGAACAACGACATCTCCAAGACTATCTTCCTCGACAACTATGAGTCCCTCGACGACATCTACTTTGGTGCTCTCAAGGCGGAACAAGAACACATGAAGGCCAAGGCTTCTCCACCCCAAGCACACTTCGAGAAGGCCAAGCTCCAAGACGGCGAGCATCAGGATAGTACCACCATGATGTCCAAGCCCAACGAGCTTCAAGACGATGCTCCCAAGTTCGACTTCACCGCCATCCCTCTTTGTGGCATTGATGATGCCGAGTCTACCACGACTCTTTTTGAAGACGGCGCGGCGACGACTACGACTACGGAGCCTCTCAAGGAACAAGGTTTGGAGGCGAGCGACAAGGTGGCGAGCAAGGATGATGCTTCCATCTTTGGAGGTGAGAGTGATGATGTGCCATCTTCGGCCTTCATCCACGGTGACGGTGACGAGGCGGTTGTGAACGGGATTTTCCCTTCAACCACGGCGGCGTTTGGAGATGACTTGAGTGACATGAGCACCCATATTGAGAGTGAGAGCGAGTTCACCACTAGCCCCGTATATGACGAGTTACCCCAATTCCCATGTGAGGAGATCCACAACCACCACCACTTGAGTGAGATGAGTGTAATATTGGCGAGGGTCCCGATCTTTCGATGAGATGATAACTATCGATTTGGTGGAGACGACTTTGACGATCCGACTTCGAATGTGCACGACGTTGCGCCTTATCAATCGCTAAACCAATCTCCAAGAGGTTATTGACCACGCCAGAGCACGATCAACCTGACCACGAAGGTCTATTCCTGCAAGCAATCGAATAACAAGCAAGAATATGATAATGCAATCTGAATATTGCGAATATAGATGAAGTATTGATAATGGTGGGGTTCCGAAAGCGGTCTTGGTCTGGTCGTTGGACACAAACGAAGTACACGAAGTTGCAATGGCTAACTTTTAACTAAACAAAACCCAAAGGAAAAGCTACTAGATTGATCTACTTATATAGGAGCAAGGGGTGGCGGCCAAGGAGGTGAGAGGACGTCCCAAGGCAGCCTAAAACTAACCCTAGATCGTACAAGGCCTATGGGCCCAAGTGGAGGTGATGCAACACCTTTGGACTTGTAGTTTGATTCGAATTCTGGTGCAACGTCATATTGTTTGGTCAATATCTCCACGCTACGGATGAATTTGAAGGTGATTCCAATTGGTACGGAAAGCAGATAAAATATACTTTTCAGCAAAAAAGGAATCAACCAATTCGGAGTCCGGATGAAAAAGTTATTGCCGTTTTGGTACAGGTATGTCTGTGCAGTCCGAATCTGAGTCCAGAACGTGAGAGACTTGGACTCTATCTTTTCTTGGCCAAAAAGTGACGTGAGAGAACTTGTTGAATAGCACCTAATTGTTTCCTTTGACATGAGAGGACCTCTTGAATAGCACCCAACCATTTCGTCTTCTTTTGTCATCACACGTGCTTCATACAAGTGTTCGTCTATCCTGCATTTAGGCATAACATAAAAATAGGTGAAGTATTTTTGTTCCGGATAACATAAATAAATTATTGCATAACTCTTATAAGAAATCACCTCACAAATATGCATGTATGCAATATTTTTGGTCGTATCCAAGGTAGTCATGTCCTCATCATCCTCCCTTTCTTGAAAACAAAGCCGTCCTCGGCGTTGCTTAGTCTGAAATATGGCTAACAAAAAAGACAAGGTGTACATGTTGTATATGTATATGTCATCTATTTTTCTGGATCTCAGTTGTGGCACATGTGACACATTTATACAAGAGCACACTTCAAATGTCATGAAATATAAAGCCAAAATATTATCACAAGAAGTAGAAGGCATTAAAATATTGCAACACGGTTTGCATATATAAGTGAAGTCCTTATTCATATCAAAAGATTGACAATGTTCATCATTAAACCATCCCAACATTGGTAAATAAACTTGAATTATTCCAAATTTTGATGCTACAACATGCTTAAATAAGCAAATATGCAACATGTCATTTGGCACAGAATCATCACCAAAATTGGAGGTCATATCAAAATGATTAAACAATGGCAAAATTATTTTCAAACATATTTGATCCAAATTTGATTTATTTCCTGATTCACATGGTTCTTTCTCATCAACAGTTAATTCAATAGGTGCACTCAAAATTGTTGATATTTGATCACATGGCAAAGTCAAATCATGAACATATTCCTCTAAAATAGGTGGTGTGATCAAAGTAATGGGTAGCTCATCACATGGTACATTGGAATTGACAAGGCATTCATCATACTCATGTGGAGGTGAAAGATCAGTACCTTTGTCATTACCTCTTATGATCAACTCACATGATGTAGGCACTCTCGGTGGTGACGTGTCACATGGTGAAGGTGATGTAGCCCTCACAACAATTGATGTGGTTGTCATACTATGCCTAGTAGTTGAAGGAACAACCGTATCAACTCTTGAAATATGCACCTTGCGCTCGTTCTCCTTGTGGGCAACACGTTGTTTTATTACCTGTTCAGCTTTGCAAGCAAGACAAAACAAACGATGCATAGAATAACACTTTTCATGAATTAGTATCTCCTGAATATCACGGTTTAATCCTCCCCAAAATCTATCCATAAAATCTTCTTCACTTTCTTCTAATGAGGAATGCAACAAGGTCGTTTGTAAATCGTCATAATATTTCGTTACGGTGTCACTACCTTGTTTTAAATTTTCAAACTTTTTAATCATGTCACGAGTGTAATAAGTAGGAACGAATGTGTGTCTCATGGCAAGTTTTAAATCATCCCAAGTAATATGTATATAATCAGGGTGTAAACGACAATATTCACTCCACCAAACTGAAGCATAACCAGTGAATGAATCAATCGCGACCTTAACTTTTTTATGTTCAGCAAAATTATGAGAAGCAAATATATCCTTTATTTCGAACTCCCATTCAATATATAAAGCAGGTCTAAAACGGCCATTAAATGGTGGTATAGAAACATTAACCTGATCATGTGTATTGGAATGTCTTTGCACTTCTCGTGACGGTTGTGTTATTTGCTTAGGTGGTGGCACGTCTCCCACGATTGACGAAGCCCACAAACTGGCAACTCTGGATCCTGTCATGATTAGTAGAAACAAGAAATAAAATCCAAGAATATTGTTCCTATGAACTACTGGGATATGGTGGTAAGACGCTCACAGTAAAGCAAATATCAATGTCTTACAAATTCTTACCATGCAGCAGGTGGTGACCGGCAACCGATGGTGTCAATATCTCCGAAGATTGAGTAAAGCGATTACCAGGTGAACGTATGCATACACGGTGTAGAAATATATGGAGCTTGGAAGGCTTAATATATGGTAGCAAAAGATTAGCAATAAACAATTCAGAGATGCAATGTTGAATAAACGCTCAACGACGGTACTGTGCTGGTCCTAGGCTAGACCGTACTAGAGACGCGAGCCTAGAACACTAATGAAGTCACGGCGTAGGACAAATAGCAGCAACGGATGATAGGAATTAGCTCTGGACAGCAAGATATAAGTGAAGATCACAATGGCAGTAAAGACAATGATGATAAATGACCGCCAAGCAGGATATACCGAAACTCTCTCTACAACTTTCCTATGAAAGATAATATGTCAAATTTCTGATTTTTTTTTCTCAAGAATGCTACTGACTCAAGCTTTCGTATGCAAAAAGAATCACTCAATTCCGAGTTCGTATGAGGAGTCAAATAATTCAGAAACGAACCTGAAAAATAATGACAAACTGTGTTCCCGACCTTCGGAGGGCAAAAAGTCCTATTTAGAAGCCGATTTGGAGGTGACAATAATGAACAAGCTTAATGAACTATTCAGATGCGGCTCGTCGATAGCTCGAATTTGAATACTCGTGGAGCCAAAACGGAGTTCGTATGAGGAAGATACGCATGTTTTACTGAACACTGCGCAAAACAGATTTCAATCCGAATTCAGATACGAGATTGAGTCTAGATAGATCCGAAATTTGTGTTTTTTTTTCTCTTCTCTCTTTTTTTTTCACTGACTTTTTTTAGTCTTCTTTTTTTTTTCTCTCTCTGTCACTTTTTTTTTTCTTTTTTTTTCTCTCTCACTTTTTTTTTCAACAAAATCAGATAAGATGCAGATTGGATCAAGCGTAGATGTGAACGACCTCAAGTATGATAATGACAATGACCGAAACAGGCGGTGGAAATTGATGTGGGCAACAACGGAAGGGATGACGGCTGTGTGCTGGTGGTATATGGCAGCAGCGATGAAGATGGTGCGGCGGCGGCGTGACAATCTGTGGACAGAACTCGAAACTCTAAGGCACTAGATGCTAAGACCAGCAACTCGACACGACGATGCAACCGATAATTCAACTATGCAAGCACTGAAAAGAAAATTGCAAAGGCTCAGACTGGCTTGGACAAAGGATGAATAGATCTAACTTTTTTTTGTATGGCTTTTTCTTGGGTAATAGGTAAGAAAAATAAATCTAATCTAGGGATAACGGGAAATTCTCACCGAGCAACCTGAAAACTGATACCACTTAATAGAGGCAACGGTGTCCCGATCTTTCAATGAGATGATAACTATCGATTTGGTGGAGACGACTTTGACGATCCGACTTCGAATGTGCACGACGTTGCGCCTTAGCAATCGCTAAACCAATCTCCAAGAGGTTATTGACCACGCCGGAGCACGATCAACCTGACCACGAAGGTCTATTCCTGCAAGCAATCGAAGAACAAGCAAGAATATGATAATGCAATCTGAATATTGCGAATATAGATGAAGTATTGATAATGGTGGGGTTCCGAAAGCGGTCTTGGTCTGGTCGTTGGACACAAACAAAGTACACGAAGTTGCAATGGCTAACTTTTAACTAAACAAAACCCAAAGGAAAAGCTACTAGATTGATCTACTTATATAGGAGCAAGGGGTGGCGGCCAAGGAGGTGGGAGGACGTCCCAAGGCAGCCTAAAACTAACCCTAGATCGTACAAGGCCTATGGGCCCAAGTGGAGGTGATGCAACACCTTTGGACTTGTAGTTTGATTCGGATTCTGGTGCAACATCATATTGTTTCGTCAATATCTCCACGCTACGGACGAATTTGAAGGTGATTCCAATTGGTACGGAAAGCAGATAAAATCTACTTTTCAGCAAAAAAGGAATCACCCAATTCGGAGTCCGGATGAAAAAATTATTGCCGTTTTGGTACAGGTATGTCTGTGCAGTCCGAATCTGAGTCCAAAACGTGGAAGACTTGGACTCTATCTTTTCTTGGCCAAAAAGTGACGTGAGAGAACTTGTTGAATAGCACCTAATTGTTTCCTTTGACATGAGAGGACCTCTTGAATAGCACCCAACCATTTCCTCTTCTTTTGTCATCACACGTGGTTCATACAAGTGTTCGTCTATCCTGCATTTAGGCATAACATAAAAATAGGTGAAGTATTTTTGTTCCGGATAACATAAATAAATTATTGCATAACTCTTATAAAAAATCACCTCACAAATATGCATGTATGCAATATTTTTGGTCTTATCCAAGGTAGTCATGTCCTCATCAGAGTGACTCCACCATATGTGAGTTTGAGTGCACCTATTTTGAGGGAGTGAGTGAGCCACCACATAGAGAGAGTGAGGTAGTTGACAGGGCATGTGAGGCCATTTCGATTTCTAACAACTTAACCTCTACCTCTATTGTGTCTTCTCATTTGGTGCTAGGTCCCATATATGATGATGCGCCTTCCCTTGACGACTTCATCCCTCTTATGGACAAGACGATGGCCATGGTGGACTATGATGCACCCCCACATGGTTCCATCAGGATGAAGATGACCACGACTTGGTCTTTGCCACCTCACCTACACCACATGAGTGGAATGACAAAGGTAACATAGGTGAAGGTGATGAGCTAGTCCGACTAGTGGACATTGATTGCTTCCATGATGATGATCCTCCTATTGACACGCCTCTTGCTAGTATGATTTCCCCATGCGATGATTTACCCATTTATGATGAGTTTGATGATTGCCATGTGGAGTCTATTAGTTGTGATGCCATGTTGCATAGGATTTCTTGTGATAATTCTCTTGGTCACATCATGTTTGACAATCCACTTAACTTGTCATATGCTATGCATGAGATCAACCATATCGCATCTTTGCAATCTCATCGTAGTAACTATGCATATGCCATTAAAATGAACCCAATTTGCACATATGGCATAGATGACAAGCCCATGGTTATTGGCATTTTCTTTTCTTGTGATGATATTGCTATGCTTCCTTTACATCATTTGCGCAATTGTTCACATATGCCATGCCATGACCACCTAACTTCGAACATGCATTGTTTTGGATGTTGTTCGTTTTCTCCATATGATGTTTCTGCTATTGCTCATGCGGAGACCCCCATAGTTTCCTCATCCATATTAGGAGATTTTGATCACTCCCATCCATTGCATGATCCTCATAATTATGTGCACAATATGCTTCCCATGAATAATGCTAGTGATGTGCCATATACTTGCATGCTCAATTTGTGTCCCCATCGTATTATACATAACAACTATTCTTTCATGATGGATGACATGTTCATATACCATGCCTCAAATTTCTTTGAGCGATGCTTGTTTTGTGCTAACTCTAACGTGCACATACACATCATGATGGACGATGTGTACATTTACCACGCACACACTTTCTTTCGTTTGTGCCTTTCTTGTGTAGGTCATCAAACTTACTCGTCAACCTCGCAAGCTCACGAGTTGACAAAACGAGCTCTAGAGAGCAATGAAGATGTGCGCCACCATGGAGTGCTTACCCTCCACCCACCCTCCACGCGACGAGCCTTCGGGCATTTCTTCTACATGGCCCTCACATGGTTATGGGTTATTGTCCATTACATATTCTATGCCCATTTTGCCATGTTCACTTTGCATGATATGCTCATTTCCATTTGGTTGACATGCTTTGGTGACCCATGCTTTGCATTACACATGATTCATGATTCTAGTACTTGTATGTGTATTTGCATGCTTGGTGGAGATATCACTTGTTATTGCCATGTTTGCATTGTACCCCATGCCTATGATGATACTTTGATATTGCTTTGTGTTCGTGCTTACGATATGTCATGTGCATTGCCTATATCTATTATTTGCTCACATGACATGATTGCCATGATTTCCTCTAGTGTGTTGCATCTTCGCTCCACTAGTTTGCACGACACGATTACTATGATTGCTTGCCTTGTTGCATCACCGATGATTCATACTTGCTCATTTCATGCGGTTGATGGCATCCATTCACATGCTTTGCACATGATTGATATTGCTTCTTGTCATATATCTCCATATGTTGCATCTCTCATGCTAGATGATTTGCCATGTCTTGAGTGCAACAATGCTTTTAGTCTTGCTAATGAGATCGCCCCCATAGCTTTCTCCCATATTATTGGAGCTTTTGACATCTTTCATGTGAAGCATGCGTGTCTTCCTTCTTTGCATCATATGCCTAGTGCCATGAATATTGCCATTGTTGCATCATATTATTCATGCACTTTTGCTACTAATGGTTATGTGCAAGAGAAGAGAACCATCATGATGGATGATGTGTTTATCTACCATGCACATGCGTTCTTTGCTTTGTTGTGTGCATGTGTAGGATCGTTCGACCCCGTGTCAACTTCAACTTCACGTGAGTTGAACATTCGAGCTCTTGAGAGCGAGCCACTTTCGACTGACGTGCTTCTACAACACATTTGCTACCATTTCGGCATTGTGAAGGACGCACAAGGACATGCTTTTGAGGTGATATCCTTCTCTTTTGAGAATCCCAACACCATGAGCATGAATATTGTGGAGCATACTTCATCTGTTGCACCATGACACTTTGCACACATGTTCGAGCTATTACTTTCACTCATGATTGCCACATTACCATGCCTCATGACATATATCCCTTGTGTGTTGCATCCGACTTGTGCATTACTTGCTCCTATCATATGCTTGGTTGCAACAATGTCATTTCTTCACATATGCCATGTCACATTGCTTGCTACATGCTTGAATTGATTGCCTCACACATGATGAACATTTGCTCTTTCTATTGTGTTGAGTGCCACACTATGTTCACTACACCATATGCACGTTATGCTTGGATTGTCTTGCACTTGACCCATGTGTTTCGACATGTCATTTTATTTGGTGTTGTGATTGATTCCTATGCCTACCATCAACCATTTGTTGACCGCTTGATGCATGCTTGCTATGACCTTGAGGTAGATGCTTCTTCTCTTGTCACATATATTAGCATCTCGACCTCCCATTTGCATGCTTGTTTCCATGATGATCTTGCTTGTGCTCAATTTATGTGCTTACATGCCATGTCTCATTCCTTTGGCACACCTTATGCCATACATGACAACGACACTTGTTGGGTGAATCACCGCTTGAATGCTTGGTTTTTTACTAACGCTAACCACATTTGTTTTTCCAAGTGTTTGTTCTCGTTGTTCCTTCTGAAGGAATCACAAGACAGTGCGACAATGGAGAGTGCCCATTTCGAGCTACAAGATGATAAGTTCTTGGTGATCGTCCACTTTTCCACGGCGACGACATCTCTTTCCCATGGTGATTTGGTTTTCGATCCGAGGACGAATCTTTTCCAAGGGGGAGGGGATGATGCGGAGCATCCTACGGACATCACCATGTCAAGAGTCCGTTTGGCAAATGACACATGCGACATCTACTTCACATACACAAAGGTGAATCCTCTCCTTTACACGTGTTCACTTGACCCCTTCGAGGATGGTATACTACTTGACACTCCACTCGTGTGCATGCATAGGTATTGTCGGAGCTTCACGGATGACGAGGAGGAGTACAAGCGCCAAGGAGCAACTACACCATCCGCGAGGGAAGCATGGAGGCGGAGACGGAAGAAGACGGAGCTGCTGCAGCTACAGGACCCGGACATCCGGCCCCGGCAGCCCGGACGTCCGGCCTACGGCCCGGACATCCGGCCCGTGGAGACTTCAACTACACCACCAGATCAACAGCCGACGAGCCCCCAGGCCCCAAACATCCGGCCCCACCGCCGGATATCCGGACTGTCCACCCCAGACATCCGCCCCCCCTACCGGAAATCCGCCCCCCCCTATCCAGAGAGCAACAGAAGGTTGGGCATCTCCAGGCCCGACATCCGGCCAGTGCCCCGGACATCCGGCGCCTCACGAGAGGCCGGACATCCGGGCCCCAGCCCGGACATCCGGCGCCGCCTGCGTGCGTGGACAGGGCCCGAGGCCCATGTATCTCTCTTTTCCCCTCCCACTTCGTGGCTAGACTATAACTACACCTTCCCCTTCTCATTCTAGGGTTAGCTAAGATTAGAACTACACATTGGAGCTTAGCTCATGTACCTCCCCTTGTGGGATTCCTCTTGAGAGAGAGAAGACTCCATTGGAGTGCAAGGCCTCCTAAGGGAGAAGGATGTACCTAGATCGTCAAGACCTCCTAAGGGAGAAGGATTCCCCAAGTGAATCATCAAGACCTCATCTCCTCTTGGATTTGGGATGAACTCTATCTTGTACCGATTTCCCTTTGTTGTTCTTGTACCTTGTGATCTTGTGTGATTGTTAGTCTAGTGGATGTGTGATTGGACTTGTTCTTGAGTGTTCCTCTCGTGATTTCCCTCGTGTTCTTCCCCGTGTTCTTCGTGTTCTTCATAGGATCCCCTCCAATTCGTGAAAGATCGTCATTTAGGGTTCCACCCTACATCACCCAGCTTGAGGCAGAGCAGGGCCTGCAAGCGGACGCCCATCAAGCTAAGCTAATCCGGCTGGCGGAGGAGCATCGGCGAGCGCTGGCGGGGAAGGATGAAGCGTGGGCGCTGAAGGAGCGGGGGATGCTTGCCGAGGTGCATCATATTGACGAGCTTCTAGCCGGTATGTCTCGGATGCCCCCTTCACCTGCTTCGTTCGACCAGCCTCGGCTGCCGGTCGGTTCCTTACGTCTTTTCTTTTTTCGTCCTTCTTTCAGGGGCTCTCCTGGAGACACAGGAGGTGGCCGAAGGTGCCGTGAGCTCCCATCAGGATGAGCAGCGGGCGGCCGGGAACCGCGTCGAGCGACATGCCGCCTGGGCGGTGGAAGAGACGGCAATTGACGTTGAGGCCCGCTTGCAGACGTTTGGGCGCGTCATGGACCGGCTCCGAGACGCCGGCCTGGCGGTGGTGCGCAGCCTCTGGCCGGATGCGGTCCAGCCGGCGACCGTCAACCGGCTGGCCCGGTGGCTGGAGATGGTGCCGGCCCGGATCAACGCCTGGAGAGCCTCCGCCGTGCGAGCCGGCGTAGCGATGGCGCTGCGGCTCGCGCTCTCCTGGTATCCGGGAGTGAGCTTGGCTCAGCTGGCGACTCAGCAGGCGGAGGCGGAGGCGGACCTGTTGGAGCGGGCGGAGCCGCTAGCTTGTCGCGCTTGTGCGATCGCCGCCTTCACCCCTTAGGATGAGTTCTTGAGGGAGCAGACTGTCGACGGCGAGGAGATCCCGGAGGACACCTACGAGCTGCTTTTTGGTGACCCACACGGCAGCCAAGCCAAGATGCTCGATGGGGAGGGTGACTCGAGCAGCGGAGCATACGCGGACACCGATGCCGATGCGGACATTGGCGCTACGAAGGAGCTGGAGCGACCCGGCACTGGTGATTCCTCTGCCTAGAGGGTCGTTTTCTGCACTGCCTTGTCAGCTCTGAGTAGTTGTAATTAGATACCTCGCAGTTCCACCCACTAGGGGTGTATGTCAGGACACTGATCCTAAGTCACACAGATCTAGTGTGTAACACATCATATCACACGGTAACCCACGGCTACCGCCTTTACCTTGGCCGGGACCGTTTGCGTCTTTTGGCTCACGTATATGATTATGTCGCTAGCATCCATACGACAGAGAACCCGGGTCGACGTGACTAGTCATAAACCAAGGTGGCACAAATGTACAGGGACAGACATAGATAACCCAGCAATGCACGTGTCGGTCATCAGCGTGTGTACTGGGCTGTAGCAAGCTATCAGGACTCCAGTAACGACGCGTGACACTTCCCCGAAGGGACAGACACAGGAGCAAAGAAGGATACATGTCGGTCAATCCATGTGTTCCAGAGCGGTAGTGAACTACCAAGGCTCTGTGGAAGCACTAGGAGGCATTTCCCTGTATGGAAGGCTACCAAAGCAGATAACTAGGTGTCGAATCCCACACATACCAGTGCATTTCAAACATACACACAAGATGCACGATATGAGTAGATACAACATGGCATCACAACATAACTCTATGAATCAAAGTATTTATTTAAGAAGCTCCGAAGAGCCATACATAACATGATATTACAAACAGGGGTCACATGGCCCAACATACAAAGTCATACAAGAAACGGAAGAATAAACTTGTCTGAGTATAGACAGCAGAAAAGAAAGAAGGCTAGAAAGCCTGTCTATCTACAAGACCCTCCATAGGAGCCAGACCTCTGTCTGGGATTCCCATGCTAATCAGTCAACGTCGAACTCACCGCAGAAAACAAGCGAGACTGAAGTCTCCTCTGCAAAAACATAAATTAAGCAACTGTGAGTACAAAGGTACTCAGCAAGACTTACATCAGAACTAACTACATATGCATCAGTATCAACAATGGGGTTGTGGAGTTTAACTGGAGCAAGCCAGCTTTGACTCAGTGTCTATCCTGAACTACGACTACCAGTAACTTCTTTGAGGTGAGAGAGCGCACACGAGTCCACATAGACACCACAACAATACACCACTATGGATCCGCTCCCGTCTCCCTACAAGAAGGCCATCCATAGCACTCACACTTATCTTGCGCATTTTAGAGTATTCATTTCAACTTGTCTATGAACAATGTAAGCTTTCCAAGTAGTCCATATCCGCGGACGCGGCTATTCGAATAGATAATTAACCCTGCAGGGGTGTACTTCTTCACACACGCTCTCACCACTTCTCACCATATACACGTCATGTATCTTGGCAACCTTCAAGCGGAAGCCTGGCGAGGGTGTCGGCCATGACCTGACTAACCAAACAAGACTCTAGTCTAGGTTTATCACCTATTTGAGGTTGTATTCGCAAAGGAAGTCTGGCCGAAGTTTCTATCACGGCCCCAAACGATGAGTGCAGGGTTCCCAAGAGCACCATTCGGGTGTCACTTGGTACACCGTTCCTCGGTGTCTCTACCGCATCATAGCCCACCCCTAAGGTCAGCGCTATGCACGGCCGCCAACACATATCCTACAAACACCAGAAACTAGTTGCAACTCCTGGACAAAGATCAAGGCGATTAATAAGTCGAGAGGGGTCGAGTTACCGGAGCCCAATGTGTGGTAGTAACTGTCTTGGATCACAAACACAAAACTCAGTTCCCGAGGACGGTCCCAATGAGACAACCCACCATGTACTCCTACATGGCCTCTCATCGCTACCTTTACCAAATCGTGTTCACACACTTAGCTCTCAATAGTAGGACATGTCCACCCCCATTCCAATCTATCCCAGATGAATCAGACCTGACACAACTCTAAGCATAGCAGGCATAACAAGCAAGCATGAATGAGTAGGCACATCATGGCTCAAACAACTCCTACTCATGCTAGTGGGTTTTACTATTTACTGTGGCGAAGACAGGTCATGCAGAGGAATGGTTCAACTACCGCAGCAAGTAACAGTTGAATCGTTTTTGTCCTAATGCAATAAAAGAGAGCATGAGCGAGAGAGTGGGATTGTATCGAAATTCTCAATGGGGGTTGCTTGCCTGGCACTTCTGAAGATAGTATAGGTATTAGCACTTCATCGGTGTCAACGATCACAACGTCAGAACCGTCTTCTACCGAGAAGGAACAAATACCGGCAAACAAAGAAGGAACACAATCAATGCAATGCAACAATATGATGCATGATCATGACATGGCAATATGCAGTGATTTGGGCTAATGCAGCTAGCCACAGATTGGATGGAGCTGGTTTGAATCAAAGATTCAAATTCAAATTCCACATATGGTAATTCAAATACCATTTAATTGATTTGACATGCTCAGCAGGTTTAAGTTGTTCAAACATGCATGGAAATGCCATAAACAGATTCTTCATTTTTTTCTGATCATTTTTCATATATAAATTATTTTCATCTGAGTTACGGTTTAATTTCTATGATTTTTCAAAGTTTATAACATTTTCTGGAATTTCCTGAATAATTGAAATTAACCTAAATCCAGAAATTGAATTACTGCATCAGCAGTGCGTCAGGGTGACGTCAGCAGTCAACACAGCGGTCTAGGTCAAACCTGACCAGTGGGTCCCACTGGTCAGTGTCACAGTGCTGGCTACGGTTACAGACAGGTGGGCCCGGTCAACGCTGACTTGGCCAAAGTCAAAGCTGACACATGGGGGCCACAGGATTAGCACTAATCTAAACAGAAAATTAGACTAACCTAAACAGGCATAGGGGCCCACATGGCACTGGCTCTAAGGGGTGATTAGCGGGGTCATTAGCAGCTAATGACGTTGCCATGTCAGCCCGCCGGCGTTTAGCCGCCGGCGACCATTTGCCATGGCGGATGTGCATCGGAAACGAGCTACAGAGGGCGGTTTTGAGCGCGGGTTGGTGCGTTGGGGAGCTGGTGGTGCGGCGCTTCCGTTGGTAGCCTCGGGGCTGCCGGGGATGGACGGAAATGAGCCCGGCGACGAGGTCAGGAGGCGGCGGAGCTTCGGGTTCGGGGCAAGCAACGCTACGGGGCACGGCGAGAGCGGCTGAGTGGCTCCATGGGTTCCTGGGGTCGCCAGGAGCACGCCAGGGCCACGACTGCAAGCGGAGAAGCTCGGGGACTACGCGTGCAACGGCAATGGCGGACGGCGGCGCGGGAGCTCGCAGGGTAGCAGCTGCAGCACGAACTCGAGCAAGGGGGCAGAGGGAAAATGGAGAGGAGCTCACTGTGCTTCGGACGGAGCCAGTGGTGAGGCCGGGGAAGCACTGGAACCCGTGAATCGATGGCAGCGATCATCAGATGCAGAGGATGAGGGCGACGGCGTAGACGGCATTGCATCACTTCCGGCAAAGCGTGGCTCGGTGGAGAGGTGTGCGGTAGCGAGACAGAGCTCGTGGACTAGCTGGCTTGGCATGGGGAGGTCGGTGGCCGCGGTGGTGCTCGTCGGCGTTCTCGAGCGCTCACGGCAGTCGCGGGAGAGAGAGACAGAGAGGGGATGAGGATGAGCGAGCGATCGAGGAGGGTCGAGGGAGAGTGTGTGGCGCCCTTGGGTGCCTCTAGCAGCGAGCAGGTAAGCAGGAGGTGGCTGCGGCGCGGCGACCATGCGCCCCTGTCCTTCTGTCCAAGGAGGAAGATGACAGGGAGGGGGGAGCTGGGCTGGGCCTGCTCTGGTGGGCTGCCAGGTAATTCCTTCTCTCTCTCTTTTTTATTTTGTTTTCTATTTTCTGTTTATTCTTTTCCGTTTTGATTTAGTATAAATACCAAATCATTTTTAAAACTCCTGAAAATAATTGTGGGCACTATTTGAATTATTCCAAAAGCCCTCAAATAGTTTCAGAATATTTGGAGCATTTAAAATAATTATAGCAATTAAATGCTCCAACTCAAATACATTATGGCTTAATTCAAAAATCCAGAAATGTTCCAAAATGTGTGCATCATTTTTCGCAGAGGTTTGCACCTTTTTCAAAAATGATGAACTTTTCTAAAGGGCATTTTGGATTCATTGAAAATATTTTTAAGTTGAACCTATTTGAAATTCATTTGGTACTAGGGTTTAATCATCCCCATTTCAAATTCATTTGAATTTCACATGATGCATTGATGCTCCGATGCAACTAATTACAACCATTATTCTAGGGCTGTGACAGTGTATTTTAAACTTGAAGAGTCTCGGCCGTGGGCCTTTTGTTACGCATGCCTATGTGTATGTTCTGCTTATGCGTGACTTTTGCCGGTTGGCGGCTCACCCTTGCTTTTTTCCTTCAACCTTCTTCTTGTGCCCCCTCCTTTTCGACCCTCTCCCCGTCAGCCGGACAGCCGGGAGCCGGTCTGTAGCTGGGTCGAGGAGTCGGCTTCGAAAGAGGGTGCACAGTACTTAGGCTCTTAGGACGTGAGCGCAAGCGAACCCACCACTGGGCCGGCCGGCTGCAGGCGGCAGAGTCGGCTGGAGTGCGGCCGGCCGGTGCGGCGACAAGCATAAGTGGGAGCCGGTTTGACCGAGCCGGCCGCTCTTCCTTAGCCATTTTTCTGCGTGAGAGCGCTTTCGGCCCTTGACTCTTGCCAGCCAGACAGCCGGGTACCGGTCTGTGGCATGTGGCGCAGAGAAGGCTTAGGCGACACGCACGCTATGTTGTCGGCTGCGGAGGGCGGGACGCGGGCTAGCCGGCGAGCCCCCGAGCCGGACGCGCTGACCCGGCGGGAGGGAGGCAAAATGCAGGGAAGGTGCTCGAGAGACAAAAAACTTTGATAAAAGTAAAAGGGGTAGCCCCCGAGTATAACTCGGGGTACCTGTTGCATTCATTAAGGGCCAAAAGTGGCAACACACTCATACCATAAGGGACGATACACACATACACCGATCTTGTCTTGCTTGCTTGACGCGGGACTTCCTAGGCCGGAAACAGCAGCCTCCGGGACCGGGCGGCTACTCCCAAGCCGGCGACGACCGCTGTCAACCCGGCCGGGAGAAAAACGGGGCTTTGACTCTCACCCGTTGAAGACATAGCAGGTGACGCCATGCTGGGCTTCGCTGCTGCCAGAGGTCCCTTCCCCGGGGGGGAAGGTGTAGACCAACCAGCCGGGCCCTGGACCGAACTGCTGCTGAAGGAGGTGCTGGTATCCGGTCGCGGCGTTGGTCAGGCCAAAGGGCCTAAAAACGCTGGGATATCCTTCGAGGGGGGCGCCCAGCATCCCGGCCTGCTTGTCAGGGCTCATCGCGGAACCCTCAGGATGAGGACCACCATCTGGGGGAGGGGGCGCGGACGGGCCCGTTGGCTTCGGCACGTCCCTCCTCGAGCGGGGGAGCCAAGGCTTCGGCTTGGAACGGGCCTTGCCACTTCCAATGGCTGGGGCGAGGCCACCTCCCCCTCACGCCACCATGCGCATGGACCGCCTATGGGCGAGCTGGTCCAACCTGACCCGTAGCCGGCCCTTGCGCGGCGGCTTGGGCCATGCCGGAGGCGATTCGGTAGGTCGGGAACCGATCACAAGCATGCTCATGCGGGCGCAGAGCCCCGCGATGCCATCGTCGCCGTCGCAGGAGTGCACGGAGCTGACGAGGTGGTTGACGTGGGCGTCCTACTGGCTTGGTCCGTCCGCGACTGGTGCTGCCTGCGGTACGCCTTTGGACGACCGGGTCGGCACGCTCGGCTGCTCACGGGACAGGGCCAGGAGCCGGTCGAACTGGCGCTTCTCCGTGATGACCAGGGACTTGGCCAGCTTGGAGCCAGCTTCCGCGCATTCGGCGGACTTTCTGAAGTCCCTGGCTACGGTGATGATCCCCCTTGGGCCCGGCATCTTCATTTTCAGGTAAGCATAGTGTGGGACCGCCATGAACTTGGCCAATGCCGGCCGGCCCAGGAGTGCGTGGTAAGGACTGCTCAGGTCCACCACCTCGAACCAGATAGGCTCACGGCGGAAATTGCGCGCGTCACCGAACAACACGTCCAGCCAGACCTTGCAGATCGGGGAGCAAGAGAGGCCGGGTACAATGCCATGGAAAGTAGTCCTACTGGGTTGTAGCTGCCTCTCCTTGAGGCCTAGCTTGAGCATGGTGTCGCGGTAGAGGATGTTGATGCTGCTGCCGCCGTCGATGAGCACCCTTGTGAAATGGCAGGTGCGCTTCTCGGACACGAAGGTGGGGTCGAGGAGGAGGGCGTAGCCGCCCGGCGTGGGCATCACGGCCGGATGGTCCCCCCGGCTCCAAGTGACCGGCCTCTCAGACCAGTGCATGAACTGGGGAGCGGCGGGGACGACGGCATTCACTTCGTGGGCATGCCTGCGGAGGCTATGCTTGTCATCCGACTGGCTGGTGAAGACGATGTAGGAAGCGTCCGGGCGAGGGTAGTCGTCACGGAGCCGGCCGGCGGCTGGGGCCGTTGCTGGAGCTGGAGCCGGCTGGGCGGCCGCCGGAGGCGGCGGGGGAGGGGGGGCACCCTCACCCCGCGCCAAGCGTTGCGTCCAACTGTAGTTCTGGGTCGTGTGTCTGGACGGCTTTGCCCCGCTGTGATGCTTGCAAGGGGCGTTGAGCATCTGCTCGAAGGTGAGCTTGGGCTGCCAGGAGCCCTTGCCGGTCTGCCGACACCGGCTGCCGCCTTGCTCAGCGGGCGGCTCCTCCTCGACGGTTGCTACCTGCCGGCTGCCATATCGAGCGTTCGGCTGCTTGTTCTTGCGCTTGTTGCTGGCATTGCTATTCTGCTGCCGGCCACTATTGGCGGCCGGACGAGGGTTGGCCGGCGCGGGCAGTACGGCCTTGCCGGCCGCATCCACTCGTACCTGGACCGTCATCGAGGACTCGGCCGTGGCGTACTTCTCCGCCGTGGCCATGAGCGCGGCCAGGGTGGCCGGCTCGGTGCGCATGAGCTTATGCTTGAGTAGAGTGCCATCCCGACACCCGTCGATGAAGAACTGAATGGCCTGCACCTCATGGACTCCCTCGCAACTATTGCACAGCTCCATCCAGTGCATCAGGTAGTCGCGCAGTGACTCATCCGGCTGCTGGATGCACATGGAGAGTTGGCGGGGCCGGGCCGGCCGCTTGTACGTGCCGGTGAAGTTGCGCACGAAGGCCTGCTCGAAGTCCAGCCAGGCATTGACGCTGTTGTCCTCCAGGCTGTTCAGCCAAGTCCTGGTGGAACCCTGCAGCATGAGAGGCACGTAGCGCACCGCCACGCGCCTGTTAACGCCGGCGATGCCGACGGCCGTAGTGTAGTCGGTGAGCCAGTCTTCCGGCTTGGCGATTCCGTTGTACTTGGGGTGTCGCGCGGGAGCGTGAAGCCCCTGGGGAAAGGCTCTTCGCGGATCCGCAGGCCGAAACACGCCGGCCCGACCGAGCCCTCCTCCTCCAGCGTGAGCGAGCGGGCCAGCTGGTCGATGCGGCGGCGGGCATCGTTTTTGTCGGGGATGTCACAGGGACCGAGCCGGTCGGCCACGTGGCCACGATCGGCCTGACCGACCGACCCCTCGCACCCCTACCGCGCGGGCGGAGGCTGGGGGGCCTGCCGCTGGCGCGCTGGGTCGGCCGGCTCCACGTTCTGGCTTGTGACGGCCGGGGCGTCCTGCCGGCGCTAGCCCACCCTGCCGCTGCGGGATTGCCCCCCGTGACTAGCCGCGGGCGGGGAGGAGGCTTGCATGGTGTTCCGGGGGTGGTCGTTCCGCCGCGAGTCGGCGTCTTGATGCGGGGGGTCCGAGCCGGATTGCGCCGGCTCAAACTGGTCCCGCTACTGGTTGGCGGCAACAACGAGATCGCGAATGCGCCGCTGTTGCTCCAACAGAGCTTCGCCCTCCAAGTGCTCGAGTTCGGCGGCAGCCGCCTGCGCCGCCCTCATGTTCTGGTCGGGGGTGGCGTAGACCGGCCGGTTGGCGCCGAAAAGCTCGCCGATGATGGCGCCACACTGCCGGACCTCCCCGCGTCGGCTGGGCTCGACGCCAGGGGGCGTGAGGCCGTAGGCGGTGTTGTGCTCACGCTGCGCGGACTCAAACCGGTGCTGCGCGTTGACCAACTCGTTGGCCTCGGTGAAAAGGCGCTTGCGGGAAGCCTCGAGCTCGGCCACAGCTGTTGCCGCGTCGGCGCCCGGTGTGATGGGGGTACGCAGACTCTGTAGTGTTGCCAGCAGCGGGTCGGATTGGCCTGCGCCAGTCGCATTCGCGGCGGCCATCTCGGCAGCGCGCTTGGCGCGGCTGGTAGTGGCGCTGGACCCGGTCGCGAGCACCTCCATGCGGACGCAGAGGTCGTCAAGGCCGCTGGTGACGCAGCTGCCGCTGGTCGGCAATGGGTCGGAGAAGGTGAGCACCCCGCTGGGGAACTCGTCAGGGACGAGCGCGGCGACGACACGCAGCTCACCGAAGGGGAAGATGGAGCCGCCAGCGAGGGGGGTTGCGCCTGCCGCCACATTGGAGCCAGCGTGCTCAACCGCACCAAGCGAGTTGATCAAGCCGTGCGCGATGCGCTCACCGGTGGGAGTGAAGGGTCTCGTCCGGAACGAAAACCCGGCCGATGCCGCGGATGGCCCCACGGTGGGCGCAAACTGTCATGGTGTGCTCACGACAGATGCCATGGGTAGGCTAATCAAACGTGGTTGGGGCCGGAGGACGTCGAAGGGTTCCGGAGGCGAGAATGGGGACAAGTGGTGGACGACACATGATCTACCCAGGTTCAGGGCCCTCCGGGGGAGGCAACACCCCTAGTCCTGCAAACTCAACTAGATGGATCACTAGACGAGCTACAATGGCGCACCTTGAGCTGTGCGGATGGAGGAGGAAGGAGGACTAGCTCTCTCCTTCTCCTGATGAGGTGGTGGTATGTCTCGCGTGGAGGGGAAAGAACTCAGCGTCCAGCAGCCCCCTCTGCATGGAGGGCTCCCTGGGGGTCTTATAGGTAGGCTCCCTAGGGTTACAATGGTAATCTACTAGGGCGCGGGGCCCAGTTGTCATCGCCTCATGCCGGACAGTGGGACCCGCCGGCTGCGGGCCCCGCCGGCCATCCGTCACTGTAGCGCGTCTGCGCTTGCGTCATGGAGCGGCAGGCGCTGTTCAGCTACAGCGCCACGCCGGGTCGTCGCCGTCGACCCCGGGCCGTGGTTTCAGGGCGTCCTGTAGCCACGCTCGCCTGGTCTTCGGGGCGGCGCGTACTGTAGCCACACTCGCCCGGTCTTCGGGGCGGCGCGCACTATAGCCACGTTGGCTCCATCGTGCGGGGATGTCTTGTCACCTGGCCGGCTAGAGCTGATGGCGGCTTGGGCACCCGCCGCCTTCGGTGTCGCCGGGTCGAGCTTCATCGTCACGCCTGGCCGGGTCAAGGGCCTTCAGGCCGGCTGGTGAGCGGGCCAGGTCAAGCTTCATCGTCACGCCTGGCCGGCCCTGGGCCTCCAGGCCGGCTGGTGAGTGGGCCGGGTCAAGGGGTTATCCCCCCGACAGCTACCTCCCGAGGCGGCCCCCCGAGGCCACCCGAGCCTGACGTCGGTTGCGCGGTCTTGTGCCCATCACGTGGGTGACGCGCGTAGCGACGAAGGGCGACAGAGGCCACGCCAGCGGGCACGGATAGAGAAGCTTTCCTCTTTGGTGCTAAAGGGGCAGTCCCAGCTGCCCACCCCCAAAGCGAGTCCCAAGAATTACCCGTTTGGTGATAGAAGACCGAGACAGCAAGGCGCGCAGGGCGGAGGTCATCACTGAGCCCACCGGCGCGTCATAGATCATGCTTTTGCAGGCGAAGACCGCCTTTAGTCAGGATAGACTGAGCGCCTGTCCCCTTTCAAAACCCGCCAAGTGTGGCAACCCTTCCCGCCTAAGTTTTTGGGGGAAGAGGACCAGGGCGGCTATAAAGCGGACAGGGCTGCCATTGTATGGGGGATCGATTCCTCTGCTTCCTACCTTGTACGCGAGACATCTTCTCGCCCACAGCAATCCCAACCACAAGCAGGAGTAGGGTTTTACACCGCAAGGTGGCCCGAACCTGGGTAACCATCGTGTCCCCTGTCGTGCTCCCGCGTAGCGCTCTCGCCGTAGCCTCGCCGTGGTCACCTTCGGTCGGAAAGAACTAGCTAGCCCCCAGTGTTCGAACCTTTAGTTCCCTGGAGCCCCGGCTCCGACATTTGGCGCGCCAGGTAGGGGGCCCGCTTCGGTTCTTTCCACCTCCTCGCCGTCATGGCCGACGCTTGCCGTGAGCGCTACGTGCGCCGAGCTGCCAGGGTGGCCCAGACGGAGCCCGTCGCCCGCGACGACCGTCGACGCCGCTCCGCCGGCGCTGCTACCGACCGTGCTGTGAGGGAGCAGTAGGCCTCTTCCCTCCACCCATCCGGGCAGGCGGATGGCCACACCGCTACGGCCTCGTCGCTCGCTCGCCGCGAGCTCCTGCGCTACCGTCCCACTGACGCCGGCAACGTCGCCTGGCTCGGCCACATCACCGAGCTCGTCAATGCCGCAGGTGACGCCCCGGTGCCCTCTCACTCGCTCCGTCCTCTGCCGTCTCGCGTCGGGGACGTGGCGCACGATGCGCCCCCTCCGCCTCCTCTGCACAGCGAGGGCGCCCGGTGCCACCGCGACGCGCAGGCGCGCGAGCCGTCCCGCGGCGCGTCCTCTCCGGACCATGGCAAGCCCAGCTGCCAGATAGTTCAGTGCGCGCCTCCTGACGCACGCGTGCCCCTCGAGCAGCAGCGCCAGCGCCAAGACAGGACCATCCAGGAAGTCGTGGCGGCCAGTCGCCAGAACCGCACCGCCCTCGCCGGCGGAGTCCCCTCCAGCTGCGTGGGCTGCCGCGCCTTCACCCGCGATCTACACCGTGTGGTGTGGCCCACCAAGTTCAAGCCAGACCTGCCTCCGCGCTATGATGGCACCCCCAACCCCGCAGAGTTCCTGCAGCTATATGCCCTGAGCATCGAGGCAGCAAACGGCGATGACAAGGTCATGGCAAACTGGTTCCCCATGGCCCTCAAGGACGGCCCGTGCTCCTGGCTCAAGAACCTTCCCGAGGCGTCCATCTCTTCGTGGGCGAGCTCTGCCAACAATTCGTCGCCAACTTCAAGGGCATGCACGAGCGCTCCCTCACGCTCAACGACCTGCGCGCTGTGTGCCAGCGCCCTGACGAGACCCTCCGTAAGTACATCCAGCGCTTCAGCCAAGTGCACAACAAGATTCCGCATGCCTCCTAGGCCGCCATCGTCTCCGCGTTCTCCAACGGCGTCACGGACGTCCGGATGCGCGAGAAGCTCGCCATCAACGATGAGCTCGATTCCGTGCTCAAGCTGTTCGACCTCGCTGACAAGTGCACCAAGGCCGAGGAAGGCCGCCTCTTCATCCACAATGACCCCGACGCGGCGCCGGACACCGCCAAGGCCAAGGGCAAGGGCACCAAGCGCAAAGGCCCTGCCGTGCTCGCGGCGGAGCCCGAGCAGAAGCGCGGCCATGAGCGCGACGAGCCCAAGAGGGACAGCCGCCCTCTCTGCACCTACCACAACTCGCACTCCCACATCACCGAGGACTGCCATGAGCTCAAGCTGCTTCGTGACAAGCGCTTTGGCCGCCACGGCGACCGCAATGACCGCGGCACCGGCAGCGGAGGTGGCCGTAACGGCGGCCGCTGGGGAGACCGCAACAACAATGGCAACTTCCGCCAGGGCTGGCGTGACCAGCCTCGCGAGGCCGCCTGGCGTGACCAGCCTCGTGAGGCCAACCCTCAGGCCAACGCCGCCCTTCCACCACTGCCGCCGCCACCACGACGGAACGACGGCAACCATCCTGACAAGGGCGCTGGGGGCTACCAGGAGCCTTGCGGCGTGGCTTGCATCCTTGGTGGAGCCGAGGCTCCCGCGTCCAACCGCCACTTCAAGCTGTTCTCTCGCGAGGTGCATGCCGCCCTCCCGAGGCCTGAGGCTTCTCGCCCCCTCAAGTGGTCCCAATACGCCATCACCTTCGACTCCAACAATGACCCCAAGTCTTCAAGCGTTGCGGACGCGCTTGTCACCTTCTTCGGGCAAATTCAGATGTGTTCGCTTGGACGGCATCTGATTTGTCCGGTGTGCCGAGGGAGGTGATCGAGCACCACTTAGCGGTGTGCCCCAACGCACGCCCCGTGAAACAGAAGGCACGGCGCCAGGCGCCAGAGAAGCAAGATTTCGTCGTCAAGGAAGTTCAGAAGCTCTAAGAAGCTGGAGTCATCCGAGAGGTGTGCCATCCCGAATGGCTCGCCAACCCTGCCGTGGTGCCCAAGAAGTGCGGCAAGGAGCAAATGTGCGTCGACTTCATGAGCCTCAACAAGTTCTGCCCTCAAGATCCATTTCCGCTGCCCCGCATCGACCAGATCGTGGACTCCACCGCCGGGTGCGAGTTGCTATGCTTCCTAGATGCCTTCTCAGGCTATCACCAGATCAAGATGGCAGCTGAAGATGTGGAGAAAACGGCCTTCATCACCCCCTGCGGCATATTCTGCTACATCTGCATGCCCTTCGGCCTCAGGAGCGCCGGGGCCACCTTCTAGAGGATGATGCGCATCGCCTTGGGGCCCCAGATGGGAAGAAACGCCGAGGCCTACGTCGATGACATCGTTGTCAAGACTCGCGAGGCCTGGTCCCTCCTCGCGGACCTCCAGGAGACGTTCGACAACCTGTGCAAGGTCAACCTCAAGCTCAACCCAGACAAGTGCGTCTTCGGAGTCCCCTTTGGCAAGCTGCTCGGCTTCCTGGTCTCCCACCGTGGCATCGAGGCCAATCCCGAGAAGATTAAGGCCATCGAGGAGATGCGTCCTCCCCAGAGCCTTAAGGAGATGCAGCGCCTAGCGGGATGCATGGCCTCCCTTGGGCGATTCATCTCCAAGTTCGGCGAGCGAGCCCTGCCATTCTTCAAGCTCATGAAGAGATCCGGCCCCTTCAAGTGGACTCCCGAGGCCGACGCTGCCTTCGAAGACCTCAAGAGGTACCTCACAAGCCCGCCCATCATGGTCGCCCCATGCTCTCGCGAGCCCTTGCTCCTATACTTGGCGGCTACTCCTCAGACGGCCACCGCGGCCCTGGTGGCAGTTCGAGAAGAGCGCGTCTGTGCACAAAAGAAGCCCACCGTGTCGGCGCCTCGCGAGGCCACGCTGTCGCCTGCTGAGATCCCGCCTCAAGAGACCCTTGGCGCGTCGCCTCCCGAGGCCGCGCTGTCACCTACCGAGGCCTTGCCTCAGGAGGCCTCCAATGAGCCGCCTCGCGAGCCGCCTCCTGAGCCTCCCGAACCTCATGAGCCCCTCGGCCCCCCTGAAGACCAAGCTGCCGCAACAACTATCCGCCTCGTCTAGCACCCCATGTACTTCGTCAGCACGGTGCTGCGAGATGAGCGCGAGCGCTACCCCATGCAGCAGAAGCTCCTCCTTGCGCTCCTCATCGCCTCCAGGAAGCTATGCCACTACTTCCAGGGCCATCCCATCAAGGTGATCTCATGTTACCCCTTGGAGCAGGTCCTGCGCAGCCCCAATGCCGCCAGCCGTGTCGCCGAGTGGAACATTGAGCTGCAGGCCTTCGAGCTGGAGTTCTGCACCACAAGGGTGATCAAGGGCGCAGCCCTGGCCGACTTCGTAGCAGAATGGACGGACCCGTCCCAGGAGGAGCCTCGGGAGGCTGAATGCCTCTTGCCTGGGGATAAAGCACCTGGCGGATGGTCCATGCACTTCGATGGTGCCTTCTCCTGACAGGCCGCGGGGGCTGGCGTCGTGCTCACGTCGCCAACGGGAGACAAGCTCTATTACGCCGTCCAGCTCTGCTTCAAGCACGACGACAAGGTCTCCAACAACATCACAGAGTACGAGGGCATCATCGCCGGCCTCAAGGCCGCCTCTGCCCTGGGCATCAAGCACCTCACCATCAAGGGTGATTCACAGCTCCTCGTCAACTTCTCCAACAAAAGCTACAAGCCCAAGGACGAGCATATGGCTGCCTATTTGGAAGAGGTACGTAAGCTCGAGAAGCATTTCCTTGGCCTAGAACTCCAGCATGTTCCTCGCGGCGACAACAAGGAGGCCGACGACATCGCCAAGCAAGCATCCTGCCACGAGCCTCAGAGCCCCGACATCTTTAAGGAAAGGCTCCTCAAGCCATCAGCTGCACCACCTGCCGCGGGCACCGCGCTGCTTCACGAGGAACTCCCGCCCGCACCACCCACGGGCGCACCAGATTGCGGCCCAGCCTCAGGAGCCCGCCAGCTGCTGGCGCTCAAACCTTAAGCGAACAGCTGGGCCGTGGAGTTCAAGGCCTACCTACTTCACGGCACCCTTCCAGAGAAGGACTCAAAAGCAGAGCGCGTGGCTCGCCAGGGCACCGCCTACTGCTTGCAAGATGGCGAGCTGTACCGCAGGCGTCCCAATGGCGTCTCGCTGTGGTGCATCTCTGAAGAACAAGGTCGTGAGCTGCTCGCCGACATCCATGGAGGGGACTGCGGCCACCACTCCTCATCGCGCACCCTTGCTGGCAAGGTGTTCCGCAGCGGCTTCTACTGGCCCACCGTGCTCCACGACGCCACTGAGCTAGTCCAATCCTGCGAAGCTTGTCAATTCCACACCAAGCTAATCCACCAGCCGGCGCAAGGCCTCTAGACGATTCCATGGCCCTTCGCGGTTTGGGGGCTGGATATCTTGGGGCCCTTCCCTCGCACAGCTGGCGGTTACCGCTACCTCTACGTCGCCATCGACAAGTTCACCAAATGGGCGGAGGTCGAGCCCGTGCGCACCATCCCAGCAGGCTCTGCCGTCAAGTTCATCAAGAGCCTCATGAGCCGCTTCGGCGTCCCCAACTGCATCATCACTGACAACGGCTCCCAGTTCACAAGCGGCCTCTTCAAGTCATACTGCACCAGCCTCGGCACGCAGATCTACTACCCCTCTGTGGCGCACCCATGAAGCAACGGCCAGGCCGAGCGTGCCAACGCCGAGGTCCTCATGGGCCTCAAGACGAGAAGCTTCAAGAAAAAGCTCGAAGCCTGCGGCAGGGGCTGGCTTGACGAGCTACAGTTCGTGCTGTGCTCCATCCGCACAACGGCAACCAAGCCTACCGGCGAGACTCCCTTCTTCCTCGTCTACGGAGCCGAAGCAGTCCTCCCGTCTAAGCTCCGACATGGCTCTCCGCGAGTCCTTGCCTTCGACGAGGCTCATCAGGACACCTCGCGAGAGGCTGACCTGCTGCTCCTCGAAGAAGCACGTCGCCAGGCCGCCCTGTGCGCCGCCAGATACCAGCAGGCTCTGTGTCGCTATCATAGCCACAACATACGCCCACGCACCCTCGAAGTCGACGATCTCGTCCTGAGAAGGATCCTCTCCAGAGAGGGACTCCACAAGCTCTCACTCATGTGGGAAGGCCCTTTCAGGGTTGCTCATGTCTCTAGGCCCGGCGCCGCCCGGCTGGAGACGGTCGACGGAGTTCCTGTGCCTAACGCCTAGAACATCCAACACCTCCGCAAGTTCTACCCGTGACCCTCATGCGTACGAACGAAGTTGGGCTGTACACGCCCCAGAGCCTCTCATTGCGTTCGCCTAATGGGCCCGCGAGAGCTCCTGCCCACGTCTCAGTGGAAGCCCCATGCTCTGCGCTGGCGGAACGATCGAACCGCGATCATGCCCACGCCTAGTGGAAGCCCCATGCTCGGCGCTGGCGGAACAATCACCTGAGGGCACCCCACGGGTTGCACCAACCTCACGCTGATCCATGCCTGAAATCCCGCTCGGAAGAAGAATGAGTCCATGAAGAATACGAACCAATGTAGTCGAACGAATCCTCACAATCGCAACGAAACCAGAACTATCGAGAAGAAGCACAACCGGAAAGAAGCAAACAACATGGTAAACACACAAACATAAACATGGCATGATGCACACCCAAATATGATGCATGACAAGATTAAATGTTGTTAACCATGGCAAGAGATGAAGCATAAGCAATCCCAACAACTAGGCAAGTTTAAATGAGGCCGGAAACACAAGTAACAATTCCGGAAAAACCCCATATGCAAATTTCGAATTTGGTACTGATCTGAGTTAAACACAATGTTAAAGTGGTTAAACAGCAAGTTAACATGCACCATGACAAACTACATGTTTTTCTAATCAAGTTACATATGTAGAACATTTAATTCGGAGCTAAGGGCTAGAAGATATGAGCTAAACAAGTTTAACATGGCAATAATGCAAAATGCATGCAAACATCAACCACAAGCACTCAAACCAAGGATGCAACATGACAAAATGAAACTACACACAAATCTAAGCAAGTTTCATATAGAACATGATTAAAACGGAGCAACGGTTCAACAATTACAATCAACACAAGTTATAATAGCAATCTGCCCCAAAACAGCAACATAGCACTTTGCCAACATCAAAACAGCAAGCTACAGTAACATGATGGGCACAAACTTGATATGCACTTAAAGTATATATGACATACTTCAAATCATCTTTAAGGTTCAGGTTCATAGGCATCAAGGTTAAGTCAATATGACCCATGCAAAATGCAATGTTCTGCTACAGATTATGACAGAGCATATACATGCGCAGGGTTAATGTGATGGCAACTTGAGAGCAAGAAAGAGACATGCTACATGAACTTTACATGGCAACCAAAGGCATGGCATCAAACTACACATCACATAGGCCAAATCACATGAAGGAATCAAATACATATGAGCTCTAGATTAGTGGCCATCATCAAGCAAAGTTGACAAGTTTTATCACACACAGCTTTTACTTAAAACAGCAACATTGACTAGGCATGTTTACAAGCTCATGGCAGTCACATCATGGCATATCATGGCATGAAATAAATACTACCAGTAAGAAGACATGAAAATGCTCCAAAGTCATGTTGACAAGATGCTCATATGACATTTGCATTAAATCACACAAAAATGACAAAGTGACAAGTATTAACAGTTTTCTGCAGTTAACATCATGAGGCACTTTTGCAACAGAGATTAACACAATTAGATGGATCCTAATATGCATGCAAATGCCACCATCATGTAGAGCACAGAGAGTAGAAGAATTTACATATATGGATCATCATCATGGGATGCTCAGGTCAAGAGGTACAAGCAACACAAAATGCATGTATGCTGCTGAAAATCTGAGGACTTGGCCATTTTGACAGAAAAACAGAGTGAGCGCATGATACTATGTGACGACAGTGGGCGAGAGATAGCGGGCCGCTCACATTGGGCTGGGCCTGATGCGGGAGGCTGTTGAGGCCGGCTTGGCTCGGCGGGGCTAGGCCGCTGGTGGCCCACACGCTAGGGCGAGCGAGGCGAGCGGATCGAGCAGCTCCTCTGCTCGATCCCGAGCAGGGCCATGGCGGCGGCGGCTGCTGGGTGAGGCCCCGACGATGGCGTGGACACAGGGGGAGGCGCAGACGGGCTGATCTGGCCGGGGCTCCTCGGATCCATCCATTACCGGTCGGATCCAGTGGGAAGAAGCTCAAGGCGGCCATGGCGTCGGGCTCAGGGATCCATGGCGAGGCGAGCTCCTGGGAGGGGGAGAGAGACCGTCAGAGGGAGAGAATAAGGGGAACGGGGGAGGAGAGAAGGAGGGCAGCAGCGCTGGCCTGGTCTGGTACCGGCAAGGCCGGCCGGCGCGAGGTGCGGCGGAGGAGGTCCAATGATGCTCGGGGCGGCGCTCGGGCACGGGATCCTCCCGATCGAGCGGACCGGCTCGGGGACGAGCAGCGCTCGGGGCGGCGGCGCACAGGCGGCGCGGACTTGCGCGGGCCTCGGATGGGCTCCGCGGGCCCGGTGGCTGGGTGGAGGCGCGGGGCTGGCGCTGGCCGTCAGATCCGGATCCGAGGGTCCAGATCGACGCGGGGGAGCGGCGGCGCGGCTGCCAAGTGGCAAGGAGGGGCTGGCCAGCACGGAAAACAAGGAGGGTGGCGGCGCTGGAGGTAGGGGAAAGGATAGGCTAGGGTTTTTAGCCCAAAATGGCTAGGGAGGCTATCTATTTATAGACAGGGGCTAGGGATTAGGGGATTTTGTCCGTTTTCGGACCGTTCGATCGCCATCGGACGGTCCGGAGCGGAGGGGGTAGCTAGGTGGGCTAGATGGGCTGTGTAGAGGGGTTGGGCTAAGAAGAGAGGGAAGTGGTGCAGCCCGGCTGGGTTTTTGGAACACCGAAAACGTCCGATGTTTGACCGGCTATAGTGCCGCTATAGGTTATCCGTTGGGGCATCAAACGACCTCCGAATGGAACGAAATTTGGCAAGCGGTCTACCTATAATATAATAAGACCGCACACCAACTTTCAACCCATCCCGAGAATATTTTTATCCCACTTATAAAATAATAATTCGGAGGTGCCGCGGGCGCGTGCGAGTGTGTCGAGTCTCGAAACGAACAACGGAAGGAACGGGGAGAATGACAACTATGAACGGATGCAAGTTTTATGAAAACATGCGGATGAAATGCACATGATGACATGACGAAGTGCAACAAGCAAACAAATCACACGACAATGACGGAAATAAATGGAAGGCATCTGGAGCATCGGTCTCGGGGCGTCACAGAGCTCAAGTAGGAGAGATGTCACCTCGGATTGAGTAGCATGTGCTCTTGTCATGGGTTCACTTGGTACTTGGGGAGTTGGTGTAGCATACATGGGGATGACCGTTGGATGCTCCGCATCATCTATGACTCAAAGTATTTCTTTAAGAGGCTCCAAGGAGCCATACATAGCATGATATTACAACCATGGGTCTCATGACCCAACATACAAAGTCATACAGGCAACGGAAGCATAAACCTGTCTGAGTACAGACAGCTGAAAAGAAAGAAGGTCGGAAAGCCTAACTATCTATGAGACCCTCCATAGGAACCAGACCTCTGTCTGGGATTCCCAAGCTAATCGTCGAAGCCCACGTAGAATTACTAGTGAGACCGAAGTCTCCTCTGCAAAAACATAAAAATAAGCAAACGTGAGTACAAAGGTACTAAGCAAGACTTACGTTAGAACTAACTACACATGCATCAATATCAACAAAGGGGTTGTGGAGTTTGACTTCAGCAAGCCAGCTTTAACTCAGTGGCTATCCTGAACTACGACTACCAGTATTTTCCTTGAGGTGAGAAAGCGCACACGAGTCCACATATTCACCATATCAATACACCACTATGGATCCGCTCCCGTCTCCCTACGAGAAGGTGATGCGGAGCATCCTACGGTCATCCCCATGTACACTATGACTACTCCCCAAGCCCCAAGTGGACCTATGACACGGGCATGAGCGAGAGCCATCGAAAACGAGGTGACATCTCTCCTCTCGCAATTTCCCTTTGATGCAAGTGAGACATGGCTACTACCTCAATATGGAATGCTTTGTGTCCTTAGGTGTCAAGAGGACCCTCTCGGAGAAGCCCGGAACAATGGACAAGTCCCCAAGTGCACGGGCGAGGAGGAACAAGAAGAGGAAGACTGCTGGAAGGCTACAGCGGCCGGACATCCGGCCCCTGGCCCGGACATCCGGCCCCTGAAGAAGAAATGCAGCAGCAGCAGCCCAGCCGTGCAGAAACTACAGGGCCCGGACATCCGGCCTCCTCCCTGAAATCCGGCCCTGCATCACAGTAACTTGACCCCTTTCGACCGGACATCCGGCGCCAGGGCCGGACATCCGGCGCCCCCGCGAACCGCCGGACATCCGGCCCGACGCCCGGACATCCGGCCCCCCTGACAGCAGTTTTAGGCCTTTTGGCCGTGTAATCTCGTCCACTCATCCCCCACCTCGTCCTAGACTATAAATAGGCCTCCTCCTCATCCTTTCTAGGGTTAGCAAAGACATAGAGACATTTGAGTGAGCTTTGCTCGTTGTACCTCCTTGTTGGAGAATCAAGACCTCTTTCGGGAGAAGGATCCCCATCATAGGATCGTCAAGACCTCCTAAGGGAGAAGGATCTCACGAGATCATCAAGACCTCAACTCCTTCAAGGATTGGGACGAACTAGTTACCCTTTGTATCCTCTTGTGTTGACTTTGGATCTTGTATCTCCCTCTTATGTGTATGTGGATTTAGCACATGTGTGATTGGATCTTGTTGATTGAGTGTTTTTGTGTGTTCTTCTCTTGATTTGCTCCTTTCCCCACCTCCAAGTGTGAAAATATCGTCAATTAGGGTTCCACCCTACATCATCTTGGATCAGAGCCACGTTGATTCACACTTTGGAGTTCTTCCCCTCCACTTTCTAGCCCCGATTTTCTTGTTTTTACCCAATTTCGAAAATTCCCACAAAAATAGCCCTCCCAATTTTTTTTGTGATTTGTTGGTTTGATGATGTTTTGTTGATTTTGATTCATGGATTTGCTTGGTTTCGAGTGGATCTAGCGTTTCCCCATCTTCCCCACCGTTTTTCTTCCACAAAATCGTCCGAATTTTGCCTCGAAATTTTCTTTTCCCCACTTGTTCATCAAGTTCTTCCGCGGATCTGCAGCCCCGGACATCCGGCCCGACAGCCCGGACATCCGGCGCCCCGGACATCCGACCATCTGGCCCGAACATCCGGCCCCTGTGCACCAGCACGCCAACAGCTCACAATCTCGTCGATTTTCGCCGTTTTCCCACCGTTTCTTCCGCAACCCCTTGAGCCACTCCACCACCGACTTCCGCATACCACCACCTTCGTGCCACTTGAGATTTTGAGCCACGGATTTTGCCGTTTCCTAACGTGTTTCGGCTACTTAGGGACGGTTACTTCAACTCCACTTCCACATTGCCAACTCTAAAACCACCACGCATTAATTCTGCTACCACCATTTGACATTTGCCGTTTGAGATTTTGAGTTCACGGTTTTTCCGTTTCCTAGGGTGTTTCGGCTAACTAGGAATGGTTCGACATCGACATCACCGCCTCTCATCATCGCCACGGACTCGACATCGCCATTGTCCACTTCATCATCATCCGTCCTTACTTACATACGAGAACCCACCAACGGTAACCTCGACAACATCTTTTACATTCTCCTTGCCATTGCATTGTTAACCGCCGAGCCAATTTTGCGTCACTTGCCTACCGAGACTAGCCATTTGAGTATTGCCGGGCAACGCTACTTGTGCACTTTAGTGATACACATTCCGCATAGCTATCATTGTGTGCATATATCATCATATCATCTCTTGTGTCATCAATTGTTCCCGCATATACAAAATTGCTATATTGATTTGAGCATTTCGCATAGTGGCCATATCAAAAAAAAAAGAGTGCAAAAGATTTTAAGCAAAGAGAAAAAGAAAGCAAAGAGCTTGTAAGCAATAGCCATAGCATCACACCACATTGCATATCATACACCATCATTAATCATCTTGGATCATTGTGTGCGAGACACCGGGAACCATACATACAATGCATACTTGGGATAGAAGTTGACACGTTTTGTTTCTATAGGTTGTGCACAAGTTCGTATCACGCCCAATATTGCAATCGTGCTAGTGTCTCTCTAGAGTTGTGCAACATGAGCATTTTCCGTGGATATCACATTTTGAGCTCATTCCTTGGTTACACGACCCCATCTATCTATCCGTGTGTGTGTTTCCGTGTGCCACCCACTTGCTATTGGTCTACTTGTTGCATTTGCGAATTTGTGAATCTTTTTCAACATTATTGACTCTTGCTAACAATTGCATTAAATTTTGTGCCACCTATCCTCACCAAGCTACTCCATAAGCCTTACTTGTGTAGGTGTGAGAATTGACAAGATCCGGTACCAATTGTGCTACTTCCATAATACCATATTGGGTGATCATTGATCCATCTTCAACATTGGAACGATACATTTGGTCTAGTTCTTCCCTTTCTTCCACTCACATTTGCTCGAGTCTTGTGATGGATAGGCCAAGCACATCATCTCCGGTCTTCGACGACAACGACGGCGCGAACAACTACACCACCAAAACTCCCCGCTATGGACTACACCGACAAATGCAAGGTGCACAACATGCCTTGCGAGAGCGCATCGAGAACCTCGCCATCGACATACGACACTCCGAAGCGCGGAAAAGAGAATACATCGACAACAAGTTGGACACACACATGGATCAATTACGAGACATGTTGGCCAACTACAACTCTTCTTCCCCTTCGTCATCTTCACGGCGGCGGCGAGCAAGTCGCACATCTTCGGAGCGCCCATCCGACATAAGCGCAATTCGACTACATCCTCATCTTCGGGACAACAAACAACATCGACATCAAGGTCAAGTGCGGCAACGTCACCATCAACACGAAGACGCTCAAGATGCGCGCACCAACAAGTCCCAACAAGCTCTACATCAAGCTACGACCAACATTCATGAGCACAAGAGAAGACCGAGAGACGCGCGCCACCAAGAAGAAGCTTTGGCGCCAAGTCCAAGGCGACCAAGTACAAGCGAGGGCGACCCTTCCATCTTCGGAAGCCCCTCAAGGAAGATGGCTGAGCATGGGAAATTCCCTTTGGTCATGGAGACGAGCAACGAGGTGCCACATCATAGGGGCCTCCTACAAGAAGACGACGACAAGACGGTCGAGCATGGACCATTCCCTTCGAACAAGGCGGCGAGCACGAACCTCTTCGACAACATGAAGATGACGCCCACATGGGACTCCAACTCGGACTCAAGCTACGCGACCGCAAATGAGACCCTCTCTTTGGTCTCGGAGGAGAGCGATGATTTTCCACATCCTATGGCATTCATCTTTGGAGGCGTTATGGATGAGGAAGTTGAGTATGGAGACGTTTGCACCTACATCTCTCCGGCACCCATATATGATGAGATGCCCCAATTGCCATGTGAGGAGAGCCACCACCACATGAGTGAGATGAGTGACTCCACCATATGTGACCTTGAATGCATTTCCTATGAGAGAATGAGTGTGACCACCACTAGCCCCACCCATGAGTACATGTCGCATATCCTATGTGAGGTTGAGAGCCATCACCACCCTTTGAGTGACTCAACCAACCATATGAGTGGAAGCATCATAGCGGGAGTGAGTGAGCCACAACACTTAGTGAGTGAGGTAGTTGATAGGGCATGTGAGGCTACTATGATTTCTAATGACTTAACCTCTACTACGAGTGTATTTTATTGTTTAGTGCTAGATCTCCTACAAGACGAAGTGCCAATCCTCGACGACTCCATGCCTCCAATGGGTAATACGATGGCCATCATGGACGATGATGCACCCCCCCCCCACATGGTTCCATCAAGACGTCAATTTTTGCCACCTCACCTACACCACACGAGTGGAGCTCCAAAGGTAAAATAGGTGAAGGTGCTTCGCTTGTCCCACTAGTGGACCATCTTGAATATGATTGCTTGCATGATGTTGATCACCTTATGGATACACCGCATACTATCTCTTACACATGCTTAGTTATGCCACCCATTTATGATGAATATGATGATGAGTATGTCGAATTACCTAGTTGTGATGCTATGCTCCATAGGATATCATGTGAAAATTCTATTGGTCACATCATGTTCGATAATCCGCTAAATTTGTCATATGCTATGAGTGAGATTTCCCATATGGCATCATTACAAACTCACCGTAGTAACTATGCATATCCAATTAAAATCAATCCCATTTGCACTTATGGCATAGATGACAAGATCATGGTCATTGGAATTTGCTTCTCTTGTGATGATATTGCTATGCTTCCTTTGCATATTTTGTGCAATTCATCTACTATGCCATGCCATGAAAATAATTGTAGTTCGCATTATTCCGTCCCTTGTGTGCACCATATGCTTCACATTCATGACAATGCTCTAGAAAGTACTAGTGATGCATTAAACACTTTGAGTCTCCATTATGCTATACATAACAACAATCCAATCATGATGGATGACATGTTTCTATATCATGCATCTCATTTATTTGAGCATTGGATATTTTGTGCTAACCAACACATGCACGTGCGCATCATAATGGATGATGTGTACATATACCACGCACACACAATTTTCCCTTTGCCTTTGTTTTGTGTAGGTACTCATGAATACTCGTCAACTTCTCAATCCCATGAGTTGACGAAAAGAGCTCTTGAGAGCAATGATGATTTGGGATCCAGTGGATTGTTCTTCACACCGTTTCCCTCGTGCAAGGACTGCGCGCTTTGCTTTTACTTGGCTCTCACACGGCTATGGGCTATTTACCACTTGTCACCCTATGCTCATTTTACCATGTTCACTTTGCATATTATGCCTCCTTCTATGCCTTTGTCATGCAATTGTGACCCTTGCTTGCATCTACTCATGATTCACCATTCTACTCATACTATGTGTATTTGCATGCTTGGTGGAGATACTTGTTGCTATTGCCATGCTCTATGTGTGACCTATGCGATTATTGCTTCTTGTGTTGGGAGAGTCATGTTCTTCAATTGCTATTTACATAGGACTTCTTGCCAATACAATGATGCTACTTTGCTCATATCTTGTTTTCCTGCTTGTGATATGTCATGTGCATTATGTATGCCCACTAATTGCACACATGACACGATTTCTATGATGACCTCTAGTATGTTGCATCTTCGAACTACAAGCTTGCATGACTTGATCACTATGATTGCTTGCTTTGTTGCATCACCCATGATTCATACTTGCTCGTTTCATTGGGTTGATGGCATATATGTTCTTGCCTCTCACATGATTTATTTTGATCATTGTCAATTGTCTCCGTTAGTTGCATCTCTCATATCCACTTTTACTGAGTGCAACCATGCTATGCTTATTGATCTTGGAGACTTGGACATCTTACTTGTGATGCATGATTGTTTGAATGAGCTTAATGTCTTTGGTCGTACTCGCATCATATTCTTCCATACCATGCCACATTCTCTTGTCCCTTCTTATGATAAGAATGATGATGACTCTTGTTGGGTATCTTACCACACGAATGATTGGTTTTGCATTCGTGCTAACCTCATTTGTTTTTCCGAGTGTTTGTCATGTTCTTTCGTTTTGAAGGATTCACAAGGCGGTGCCGTCATGAGACATATTGGTCATGCGAAGGCGTACACGATGCGCGACACCAACATTTTCGAGAAACTCGTAAAGGTGAACTCCTTCCCTTTGAGCCACTCTCACATATACATATCGAATGGGCCACACTTTCATTCTTGTTTGCTCCTTCTTGTCTACATGATACATCTATTGGATGGAGGACCGACATTGGAGATGGGCCCTATGGACCTTCAAGTTGAGGAGCGCTCGGAAATAATGGATGCACCACCGGACCACAACTCATGTCACGACTTTGAGCAATGGTATGCCACGAAACTTTTGCCATATTGCACCAACACCTACATATTTGTTGATGGGAATGCTAGTTGGACACACCACACCCATGACAAGTTTGCACCGTATGCATGGATTGACTTACATTATGATTGCCTTGTTGCATCTTCTATTTCCATGTCATCCATGATATATGAGATTGTGCACTTTCTTAGCAAATTTGTTGTGATCAACATTGATGGCATATTCATACATAATGTTCACATTTCCCACCATCAATTGCATGATAACATAATCATTTTGATCACCAAGTGCCATGTTCATGCTCTTGATAAACCTTCCATCTATGACAACATTTTGCACAATGGTAGTATTTGTAGCTTTGTGCACCATGACAATTACCACACATTCGTGTGCACAACGACTGACTTTGCTCCCATGAATGCTTTACATATCATTCTATATCATTTAGAGAACCTTCATGCCCCTTTTCATAAACATTATCGTCGGACGACCTCATGCTTACTTGATGGACACCTTGTGTGCACTAACCATTCTATTTCCAAGTGTCCTTTGTGTTTGCTCTTTTTACATGTTTACCATTACGGAGACACCTTGGAGTACTTGGATTACGCTATGTCTTGCACTCCGTCCAACTACAAGTCCTTCCACGACAACCGTTTCCATGGTGATGAGGTTTATGATCCGAGGTTGGATCTTTCCCAAGGGGAGGAAGATGATGCGGAGCATCCTACGGTCATCCCCATGTACACTACGACTACTCCCCAAGCCCCAAATGGACCTATGACACGGGCACGAGCGAGAGCCATCGAAAACGAGGTGTTTTCTCTCCTCTCGCAATTTCCCTTTGATGCATGTGAGACATGGCTACTACCTTAATATGGAATGCTTTGTGTCCTTAGGTGTCAAGAGGACCCTCTCGGAGAAGCCCGGAACAATGGACAAGTCCCCAAGTGCACGGGCGAGGAGGAACGAGAAGAGGAAGACCGCTGGAAGGCTACAGCGGCCGGACATCCGGCCCCTGGCCCGGACATCCGGCCCCTGAAGAAGAAATGTAGCAGTAGCAGCCCAGCCATGCAGAAACTACAGGGCCCGGACATCCGGCCATAGGCCCGGACATCCGGCCCGACCAGGCCGGACATCCGGCCTCCGCCCGGAAATCCGGCCCTGCATCACAGTAACTTGACCCCTTTCGGCCGGACATCCGGCGCCAGGGCCGGACATCCGGCGCCCCCGCGAACCGCTGGACATCCGGCCCCCCTGACAGCAGTTTTAGGCCTTTTGGCCGTGTAATCTCGTCCACTCATCCCCCACCTTGTCCTAGACTATAAATAGGCCTCCTCCTCATCCTTTCTAGGGTTAGCAAAGACATAGAGACATTTGAGTGAGCTTTGCTCCTTGTACCTCCTTCTTGGAGAATCAAGACCTCTTTCGGGAGAAGGATCCCCATCATAGGATCATCAAGACCTCCTAAGGGAGAAGGATCTCACGAGATCATCAAGACCTCAACTCCTTCAAGGATTGGGATGAACTAGTTACCCTTTGTATCCTCTTGTGTTGACTTTGGATCTTGTATCTCCCTCTTATGTGTATGTGGATTTAGCACATGTGTGATTGGATCTTGTTGATTGAGTGTTTTTGTGTGTTCTTCTCTTGATTTGCTCCTTTCCCCACCTCCAAGTGTGAAAAGATCGTCAATTAGGGTTCCACCCTACATCAGAAGGCCATCCATAGCACTCACGCTTATCTTGCGCATTTTCGAGTATCCACTTCCAGTTATCTATGAACCATATAAGCTTTCCAAGTAGTCCATATCCGCGGACGCGGCTATTCGAATAGATCATTTATAACCCTGCAGGGGTGTACTTCTTCACACATGTTTCCACCACTTAGCGCCTGCACACGACATGTGCTCAGCAGACTTCAAGCGAAAGCCGGCGTGGGTGTAGACCACGAACTGACTAACCACACAAGTCTCTAGTCCAGGTTTATCGCCTATTTGAGTTCCATCCGCAAGGAAGTCCGGCCGAGGTTTCCACTACGGCCCCAAACGATGAGTGACGGGTTCCCAAGAGCACCATTCTGGTGTCACCTGGTACACTGTGCCTCTAGCCTCTACCGCATCATAGCCCACCCCTAGGGTCAGCGCTACGCACTGCCCCCAACACATATCCTACAAACACCATAAACTAGTTGCAACTCCTGGACAGAGATCAAGACGATTAATAAGTCGAGCGGGGTCATATTTCAGGGCCCAATGTGTGGTAGTAACTGTCTTGGATCACAAACACGGAACTCAGTTCCTGAGGACGGTCCCAATGAGACAACCGACCATGTACTCCTACATGGTCTCTCATCGCTACCTTTACCAAGTCGTGTTCACACACTTAGCTCTCAACAGTAGGACATGTTCGCCACCATTCCAATCCATCCCAGATGAATCAGACCTGACACAACTCTAAGCATAGCAGGCATAACAAGCAAGCATGAATGAGTAGGCACATCATGGCACAAACATCTCCTACTCATGCTAGTAGGTTTCAACTATTTACTGTGGCAAAGACAGGTCATGCAGAGGAATGGGTTCAACTACCGCAACATGTAACTGTTGAATCGTTGTTGTCCTAATGCAGTAAAAGAGAGCAAGAGCGAGAGAGTGGGATTGTATCGGAATGCTCAATCGGGGTTTGCTTGCCTGGCACTTCTGAAGATAGTATAGCTCTTCATCGGTGTCAACGATCACAACGTCGGTTACCGAGAAGGAACAACACCGACTAGCAAAGAAGGAGCACAATCAATGCGATGCACATTCACATGAATGACATGTCATGTTAAGGTGCTGAATTTACCTAATGCAACAGTAGGTCATTTTAATTGAAGTGGAATCCAAACAAGATCAAATTCCAACTCCAAATGTTATTTCATAAATTGCCCTAATCATCATTTGTCCAATTCAGTGAGGTTAACTTGTTCAAACATGCATGAAAGTGGCATAAACAGATTCTTTGGATTTTTCTGATAATTTTTCATATATAAATTATTTCATTTGGAGTTACGGTTGATTTTCTATGATTTTCTGAAGTTTATAACATTCTCTGGAATTTCCTGGTTATTTTAAATTAATCTAAATCCAGAAAATGATTTACTGCGTCAGCATTGCATCACTGTGACGTCAGCAGGTCAATAGGGTTGACCCAGGTCAAACCTGACCAGCGGGGCCCACACGTCAGTGTAACAGGGCCAGCTACAGAGACTGACCAGTGGGGCCAGGTCAACGCTGACGTCAGCAAAGTCAAAACTGATGGCTGGGGTCCACTGGGTTTAATCTAATCCTAACCAAATAATTAGCCGGCCTAATTAAACATGCGGGTCCCACTGTCAGTGGCTCTAGTGAGTTAGTTAAGTGGGTAATTAACCCCTGATGACGAGGCCACATCAGCATCGCTGGAGTTAGACACCGGCGGCCATGTCCCGCGGCGGAGACACGCCGGAAATGCGCGGCGGCCATCATTTCGCGTGCGGCTTGCGGCTACGGCGAGCTGGCGGTGCGGCGCATCTAGCAGGACAGACGCCGGAGGCTGGGATGGCCCGTAGCGGCGGCGGCAAAGACGGAGGCGGCGGCCGGAGCTCGGGCGAGCTCGGGGTCGGGGCTAGCGGGCGCAAACGAGAGAGGGAGAAGAGGGGTTCGAGGCAGCAGCTCACGGCGAGGTCGACGGTAGTCTCAGCGGGCTCGGGGACGACCTCCAGTGCACGAATCGACGGCGACGTCCGGCGGGCGGTTGCGGCGGTGACGAGCTCGAGGAGAGAGAGCAGGAGGGGAGGAGAGCGGCCAGAGGGAGAGGGAAAGTGCAGGGGGGGTCGTGGGCATCTCCTAGCGAACGGAAGAGGACGGGGAGGCCAAGCAGGAGGTGGCCGATGCGGTGGCCGCGGGCGCTCGCGTGCGGGCACGCAAGTGCTTTGGGGCGAGGGGGAGGAAGACGACAGGGAGGAGGTGGTGAGCTGGGCCAGAACAGGTGCTGGGCCGGCTACAGGTAAGTGGCCCAGGTTAGTTTCCTTTTCTATTTTTCTTTCTGTTTTCTATTTTCTGCATTTATTTTGAATTTGGTTTGCCAACCAAATTATTTTTGGTTGCTTCTGGATAATATTATGGGAGCTAAAAGAATTAAACCAAAGCCCCACAAAATGTTATAGAATTATTGGAGCATCTAAAACATATATAGCAATTAAATGCTGCAATTCAAATACAGTATGGCTTAATTCAAAAATCCATAAATGTTCCAAAAATGTGTGCATCATTTTTAGCAGAGGTTTGCACCTTTTCCAAAAATGATGAACTTTTCTGAAAGGCATTTTGGATTCATTGAACATTTTTTTTTATTTTGATCCTAGTTGAAATTCATTTGGTGCTAGGGTTTATCATCCCCATTTCAAATTCATTTGAATTTAAACATCATGCATGGATGCTCACTGATGCAACTAATTACAAGCAATTTCTAGGGCTGTGACATTGGGTGCGGCAGCAATCCTTGGTGGGGAGAAGTGAGATGATCTCCCCAAGGATGGCGTCCGGCAGATCGCTAAAGCGGTCCGCCTGAGATTCTTCGGGTTCCTCAGATCCAGGGGGCTCATCGCCTCTCCCCACGCTGCCGGGTGCAGGATCTACAACCGGCGTCACCGCCGGTGGGAGCCTCATCTTCTTGGCGCTGGGGCCAGCCGACTCCATTTTCCTTGCGGACGTCATGTCGAGCTCACGGATTTGAGAAGAGTAACGAATGACGAGCCGAGTTGTGGTGCAAGTGAAGAAGAAGGGGAGCTGGGGTTTTTTGTAGCAGTGTGGAAGAAGGGGAGCTGGGGTTTTCTGTAGGAGTGAGGTGAGGAATTTGGGGGTACAACCGGAGGGGGAGACGAGTCGAGCGAGTGGACGTGAGGAGGAAGAAGAGCAGCCGGGTTTTTTGGGGGGGCGGTGCAGTGGGGAGCGCCTCTCTTAAGTAAAATAAGGGCTTTTGAATTGATTTTATTAATTAGGGTAGATGGGCTATTTTTTCTTGGGACCAGAAAAACAATTACTACTAGTACTACAGTGGAGACACTATACCACTCCCCAGAAAAACAATTACTCAATCCTAAAAAAAACAATTACTCCTACTTGTACAGTGGAGACACTACCGCTTCTGGCTCCTCCTCGGTCGTCGAAACGGCTCCCGCTACTGAATGTCGTTTTACTTTGGTTCACCGACATGCGGGTCATGCAGCGCGCGGGCCCAAATGGCATCCACCAAATTAGAAGGCAGCATGCACGCGGAGAGTCACCCCGGTCGTAGTGCGGCAGTAATGAGCCGTCATATCACAAAACCCCACCTCCCCGCAGTAAGTTGGATGGACGAAGCAACCATCATTTCACTCTTCGCTCAATCCACTTCTTCCTCATCTTCTTCAAGAAAGCCACCACTCGCTTCTGCCATTGTTCTTCTCTCCCAATGAAGGGAAGGTGAGCGCATCCGTGATGTTGGTATATTTTCTTTCCAAAAAAAAATCTTTTCCAAAGCAGTAACCGATCCTCACTCCCTTTTTGTTTCATTGTCATTGCGATTGTGTTTTCCTTTTGGTTGTCTTCTATTTGTCAGTTTCATGATGGATCATGGAGAACCGGGCAAAGATCTGCCGATGTTGGAGCAAACGCGGCAGGCTGATCCCCACGAGACAGAGAGCTCCAAGAAGATGAAGGCCACGACCGAGCCGACCCCAGATACACTAGAACCGGGCAAAGATCTGCCGATGTTGGAGCAGACGCGGCAGGCTGATCCCCACGAGACAGAGATCTCCAAGAAGATGAAGGCCACGACCGAGCCGACCCCAGATATGCTCACGGCCACTACGGAGATGGTCAACGCCACGTTTGAGGTTATAGCCCCCGTGGCCATGCAGGAGCAGTTGTCCCCCGGCAAGATGGACCCCTTCGAGGATGTGTCCCCCCCCCCCCCCCCCCGCTGAGCTGCCCAAGGTGATTTTGTTCTTTGGCGATCTTGATTGTGGTTTTTGATCTAAGTATGTGGTGATAAATAATGCAAGATTTATTAGGTCCCATGCCATGCTACCTTCCCTGTCATGCATACTTTTGACTCTACATGGTGGTTTAAATAACTTGTGTTTCTTATATTGGAAAGTAATTCAGAATTCGTTTCTGTTTCAATTAGAGCCCTGCTGCAAACAAGGATTGTGTGGTTGTACATGTCACTCGCTATAAGGTGGATGACCTGAATATACGCACTGGGAAAACAAAGTTCTTAGGCTGTTCGATCCTGGAAGCCATTTGCACTTATACCGAAGATGAAATGTATTCCAGCCACACTATTGTCAGGCGTGTTGTCCAGGGTGTACTGAAGCACAACAAGTTCATAGCTACTCCTTCGTTTGTGAGGCATAATGTTCTTGTCAAGCTTATCCATGAAGATGACGTGGCATGCCTCGATAAACAAGTTTATGAGTGGAAAGGCCACAAGGTTATCTTCAAGAAGGTTGACGGGATTGAGCTGCTGCCGGACGTCCTAGAGGATGTACATGGCAAGGTCCGTCTTGTGTCCATCCCCGATTAGATCGATGGCATGAAATAGTTGGCCCAGTTAGTGTTTCAAAGTAGTTTGGATTGTGTTTAATTACCCGAACCTTGCGTATTATCGAGCCCTCTTGAAGTAGTACTCTGTTTGAATCCCTCTATGGGAACTACTGCTACTTTTCTGTGCCCGTGAATCATGTGAGAACCCTCATAAGTATTGCTGAAACTGATGCATCCTCACGAGTTCTTTCATGTAATATGGCATGGTAAGACATAAGTTGCCACTGTTTATCTAACGAGCAGTGTGTGTTTGATGAAATACTTGTTTGACAACTCTTGGTGCGCCGACGTATACATAGTATAGGTAATGTTGGTTAAGTACTTGTAAACACTGTTAGTGCTACCCCACTTGTAAGCACAGTTGGTGCAAACACGGCACATTGGCACAGATCGCTTCAACACTAGAAAAGTCAGCTATCGACCAGCTCACACTCATACTCTGCTGTCTGACATATAAGCAACTACGTATCTAGTTACAGTGGTTCATGCGGTTAATTAATGCCACAATATACATTCCAAATGTTCACACGCTAGTCCAGCATTCATGTTAAACATTCACAATAAACTCGGCTACATATAATACTTCAAAAGCATAAGTTCAGCATTTTTATACATCTCAGTGATGCATAGAACATAACATCTCTTTTAGAAGTTCATAGCAAAAGACAAAGTTGTGAGAAGGTTTACAAATCAGGAAAAATCAAGCGAGGCTTCTTTGAGCAAAGGGCTGATACGTCCATTTTGCATCATGTTTTCCTACTGATATTTATAATGTTTTTGGTCATTATTTCACTTTATGATGCAATCCTAATGCTTTTTCTCTCTTAATTTGCAAGATTTACATGGAGAGGGAGATTACCGGTAGTTGGAATTTTGGACCAAAAAAGCTACAGCAGAGATACCTATTCTACAGAGCTCCAAATGACCTGAAACTTCACGAGGATTTTTTATCGAATATATGAAAAATACTGGAACAAAGAAATACCAGAGGGGGCCCAACAGGTACCCACAAGGCAACAGGGCGCGGCCACTCCCCTGGGGCCCACAGCTGGCCTCTGGCCCCCTCCGTCTGCTATATGAATCCATTTACCCTAAAAAAATAGGAGGAGGACTTTCGGGACGAAGCGCCGCCGTCTCGAGGCGGAACTTGGGTAGGAGCACTTTTGCCCTCCGGCAGAGCGATTTCGTCGGGGATACTTCCCTCCGGGAGGGGGAAATCGAAGCCATCGACATCACCAACGTTCCTCTCATCGTGGGAGGACCAATCTTCACCAGCACCATCTCATCTCAAACCCTAGTTCATTTCTTGTATTCAATCTTTGTCTCAAAACCTCAGATTGTTACCTGTGGGTTGCTAGTAGTGTTGATTACATCTTGTAGTTGATGCTAGTTGGTTTATTTGGTGGAAGATTATATGTTCAGATCCTTAATGATATTCAATACTCCTCTGATCTTGAACATGAATATGATTTGTGAGTAGTTACGTTTTTTCTTGAGGACATGGGAGAAGTCTTGTCATAAGTTATCATGTGAATTTGGTATTCGTTCGATATTTTGATGATATGTATGTTGTTGCTTCCTTTAGTGGTGTCATGTGAACGTCGACTACATGACACTTCACCATACTTGGGCCTTAAGGGAAGGCATTGTGGAGTAATAAGTAGATGATGGGTTGCTAGAGTAACAGAAGCTTAAACCCTAGTTTATGCGTTATTCTGTAAGGGGCTGATTTGGATCCATATGTTTCATGCTATCGTTAGATTTATCTTAATTCTTCTTTCGTAGTTGCGGATGTTTGCGAGAGGGGGTAATCATAAGTGGGATGCCTGTTCAAGTAAGGACATCACCCTAGCACTAGTCCACCCACATATCAAATTATCAAAGTAGCGAACGCGAATCAAATAAACATGATGAAAGTGACTAGATGATAATTCCCATGTGTCCTCGAGAACGCTTTGCTTTATATAAGAGACCGTTCCGGCTTATCCTTTGCTATAAAAAGGATTGGGCCACCTTGCTGCACTCGTGTTACTATTGTTACTTGTTACTTGTTACGAATCACCTTGCTATCAAACTAGCTGTTACCACTACTTTCAGTACTTGTAGAGAATACCTTGCTGAAAACCGCTTATCATTTCCTTCTTCTCCTCATTGGGTTCGACACTCTTACTTATTAAAAGGACTATGATTGATCCCCTATACTTGTGGGTCATCAAGACTCTTTTCTGGCACCGTTGCCGGGGAGTGAAGCGCCTTTGGTAAGTGGGATTTGGTAAGGAAACATTTTTATTACATGCTGAAATTTACTGTCACCTATCACTATGGAAGATAATCCTTTGAGGGGCTTGTTAGGGGTATCTTCACCTCGACCGGAATCAATAAGAGTTGCCCCTCAACCTACTGAACCTACTGAAAATATTTATTATGAAATTCCTTCGGGTATGTTGGAGAAACTGCTAGCTAATCCTTATGCAGGAGATGGAACAATACATCCTGATATGCACCTGATCTATGTGGATGAAATTTGTGGATTGTTTAAGCTTGCAGGTTTATCTGAGGATGTAGTTAAGAAGAAGGTATTCCCTTTATCTTTTGGGGGAAAGGAATTGACATGGTATAGGCAATTGGATGATACTGGAACATGGGATTGGAACCGGTTGAAGCTGGAATTTCACCAGAAATTTTATCCTATGCATTTGGTTCATCATGATCGGAATTACATATATAATTTTTGGCCTCGTGAAGGAGAGTAATGATGCACACATGCCCCAATCATGAGCTCTCAAGAGAAATAATTATGTAAAACTTTTATGCTCGGCTTTCTCATAACGATCAATGCATGCTCAATACTTCTTCTACCGGTTCCTTTATGAAGAGAACTATTGAATTCAAATGGGATCTTCTTGAAAGAATTAAACGTGAAGACTGGGAAATCGACAAAGGTAAGGAGTCAGGTATAAAACTTGAGTCAATTGTGTTAAATATTTTATGGAAACCAATGTTTTTCATAAGTTTAGTACTAAAAATGGACTTGACTCTGAGATAGTAGCTACTTTTTGTGAATCCCTTCCTGCTCATGTTGATCTCCCTAAGGAGAAATGGTTTAAGTTTCATCCACCTATTGAAGTAAAGGAGAACCTATTATAGCTAAAGATGAAACAATCATTTATAATGTTGATCCAGTTGTGCCTACTGCTTATATTGAGAAACCTCCTTTCCCTGTTAGGATTAAGGAGCATGCTAAAGCTTCAACTGTGGTTAATAAGAGTAATATTAAATCAATTAAACCCTCTAAACAAATTAGAGTGGAACCTAATGTTGCAATGATTAAAGATCTTTTGGTTGATAATATTGATGGACATGTCATATACTTCTGTAAGGAAGCAACTAGGATTGCTTCACGAGAACCAGCAGATAAAAACAAACCTGTTGTTGGCATGCCTGTGGTTTCTGTTAAAATTGGAGATCATTGTTATCATGGTTTATGTGATATGGGCACTAGTGTAAGTGTGTCAGGACCCCGATCCTAAGTCACACCGGTCTAGCATGTAACACATCATATCACTTTGCGGCCTCACGCACGGTAACCCACGGCTGCCGCCTTTACCTGGTCCGGGACCGTTTGCGCCTTTTGGCTCACGTATATGATTTTTTCGCTAGCATCCATTTGACAGAGAACCCGGGTCGACATGACTAGACGTGAACCAAGGTGGCACAAACATACAGGGACAGGCATACATGACCCAACAATGCACGTGTCGATCAGCAGCGAGTGTAACCGAGTCATAGCAACCTACAAGGACTGCAGTAAAACACCGCGTGACATTTCCCTGTAGGGACAGACACAGGAGCAAAGAAGGACACATACCGGTCAATCCATGTGTTCCGGATGGAAGCACTAGGAGGCATTTCCCCAAAAGGAAGGCTACCAAGAATAAACAACTAAGTGTCGGATCCCACACATACCAGTGCATTTCAAACATACACACAATATTCACGATATGTGTAAATACAACATGGCATCACAGCATAACTCTATGACTCAAAGTATTTATTTAAAAGGGCTCTGAGGAGCCCTACATAGCATGATATTACAAACATGTGTCTCATGACCCAACATTCAAGTCACACAAGCAACAAGCACAAACCTGTCTGAGTACAGACAGCTGAAAAGAAAGAAGGCTGGAAAGCCTGACTATCTACAAGACCCTCCATAGGAACCAGACCTCTGTCTAGGATTCCCAAACTAATCGGTCAACGTCGAACTCATCGCAGAAAACACTAGCGAGACTGAAGTCTCCTCTGCAAAACATAAATTAAGCAACCGTGAGTACAAAGGTACTCAGCAAGACTTACATCAGAACTAACTACATATGCATCAGTATCAACAACGGGGTTGTGGAGTTTAACTGCAGCAAGCCAGCTTTGACTCAGTGGCTATCCTGAACTACGAATACCAGCATTTTCCTTGAGGTGAGAAAGAGCACAAGAGTTCACATATTCACCATAACAATACACCACTAAGGATCCGCTCCCATCTCCCTACGAGAAGGCCATCCATAGCACTCACGCTTATCTTGCGCATTTTAGAGTATCCATTTCAACTTGTCTATGAACAATGTAAGCTTCCAAGTAGTCCATATCCGCGGACGCGTCTATTCGAATAGATCATATTACCCTGTAGGGGTGTACTTCTTCACACACACTCTCACCACTTACCACCATATACACTTCATGTATCTCGGCAACCTTCAAGCGGAAGCCCGGCGAGGGTGTCAGCCACAACCTGACAAACCACACAAGACTCTAGTGCAGCTTTATCGCCTATTTGAGTCCTACCCGCAAGGAAGTCCGGCCAAGGTTTCCACTACGGCCCCAAACGATGTGTGCAAAGTTCCCAAGTCCACCATCCGGGTGCCACTTGGTACACCGGGCCACGGTGCCTAGTCTGTCCCAAGCCCACCTGTACCGGGTGCCACTTAGTAGGCTACTAGCATGACCTACAAACACCAGAAACTAGTGCAACTCCTGGACAGAGATCGAGGCGATTAATAAGCCGAGAGAGGTCGAGTTACCGGAACCCAATGTGTGGTAGTATCTGTCTTGGATCACAAACAGGGAACTCAGTTTCTGAGGACGGTCCCAATGAGACAACCCACCATGTACTCCTACATGGCCTCTCATCGCTACCTTTACCAAATCGTGTTCTCACACTTAGCTCTCACACAGTAGGACATGTCACGCGCGCGCTTGGAGGCCTCCACCTCCTGCTTCGCGCTGGCGAGCTCCGCTTCATTCCTACCCCCGCGCCTGGAGACGCCAGGGACCCCCTCGACTCTCCCTCTTTCTCCCTCGTCCTCACCCTCTCCACTGGATCTCTCTCTCTCTCTCACCACCGAACGCGTCTGTCGTCGCCGCCGTGCACCACCGCGGCCACTGCCTCCCTCTCGCCCCGCCGTCGCGCCCCACAGCTCCAGCACGACGCCGCGCGTCTTCGAGCAGAAGAACCCAAGCCCGGATGGCCTGCTTACCCGCCAACGCCGCCATTGTCGACCTCGGGTGCCGGCGATCTCTGCCACCGATTCACCACCTATGGGTCGTCCCCGAGCTTGCCGAGCCCTCCGTTCGACTCCCTGTAAGCACCGCCATCGTTCTCCCCTCTCTCCGCTGTTCCTCGTGTCCTCTAGTCGCCGCACCCGTGATGCAGAGCATCCTTCGATCATCCCCATGGATACTTCACCACCTCACCAAGCACCAAGTGGACCTATGACAAGAGCTCGCGCACGTGCCATCGAGAACGAAGTGAACTCACTCCTTTACAACTTTCATATGGATATGGATGGAACTTGGATGCTACCTCACAAAGGAACTCTGTGTATCATTAGGAATGATGGACTCGACCGTCAAGAGGCTAAGGACAATCGCCAAGACCAAGGGGAACCAAGCCAAGACCACGAGGGCGATGGAGGAAGAATTACCAAAGGAAACAGCACTTCCCAGGCGACCCCGTGCGCACGGGCCCTCGAGACCCCGTGCCCACGGGATAGGGCAAATCTACTGGACACCCCGTGCACACGGGCCCCCTGGACCCCGTGCACATGGGCCTCGCCGCTGTAGAACCCCGTGCGCACGGGCCTTGTACCGTGCACACGGGACCCCGTGCGCACGGGCCCCACTTACCCCGTGCGCATGGGCCACCCAGCGTGGTGGCTGACTTCTGCCTGTTTTGCCCCCACTTCGTCCCTTACCTCCCACCTACTATATATTCCGAGGATAGACCATTTGTTAGGGTTAGCAAAGTGTATTGAGATATTCATAGAGGGCTTTGCTCATCTACCACTCCTCTTGGAGATCAAGACCTCCTAGAGAGAAGATCCCCAAGTGGATTCAAGGCCCCTTCTAGGGAAGGATCCCCATCATAGGATCATCAAGACATGACCTCCTTTGGAGTGGGAAGAACCTTACCTTTGTGCTATTTTCTTTTGATTGTCTATGTATGCTTGTGGATCTATGTATGCTACTCTAGTGGATGTGTGATTTGGGTTTGTTTGAGTGATTTGCCTCTTGTGATTTGTGAGTTCATCCCTTTTCCCCCTCCAAGTGTGAAAAGATCTTCACTTAGGGTTCTACCCTACAACATCTTGGTATCAGAGCCAAGTTGATTCACACCTTGGAGTCCCTACCCCCACTTTCTAGCCTGATTTTGCTTTGTTTTGTCCCAATTTCGAAAATTCCCACAAAAATAGCCATACCAAATTTTTTGCTTTTCTTAGATCTTGTGAGATTTTGTTGTTTTGGTCCACAAATTTCGTGTTTGGCAACTATATCTACCCCTTCCCACCCTTCCCCATACATCCCACCACAGCTTTTCCACGAATTTCGCAATTTTTGCCATGGATCGGGTGCTGTTCATCCGCAGCCGCCGACCCCGTGCGCACGGGCCCCTGCTACCCTGTGCACACGGGCCCCTGTGACACCGTGCGCACGGCCTCACCAGAAACTTGTCACATCCTGTTTTAGTCCAGTTTTGACACACATTTGCAACACTTCGTCTTCCGCACTAACACACCTGTTCTTTGAGATTTTGAGTTGCGGTTGCCGTGTCCTAAGGTGTTTCGGCTACTTAGGGACGGTTCATCATCCCCATCACCGCCATTCATCATCGCCCCGACCTCGACTTCGACATCAACCACATCATCATCATCTGTTCTTGCTTACAAACGAGAACCCACGAACGGTAACCTCGACGACATATTGTACTTACCCTTGCCATTGTATTGATAGCCTTGAGCCATTTTGCGTCACTTACCCATCGAGACTAGCAAGTTGAGAATTGCCGGGCCACGTATTGTGCACCATAGTGATATGCCTACTCCGCATAGCTACATTTAGCGTGCATTTAGCTTGCTATCATCATCGTGCTCATAAGTCTCTCCCGTGCATATCTTACTTACTTGTCTTAGATATCGGCTCTAGCATCAAGCATTTTTGCATAGTAAAAAAAACAGAAAACAGAAAAAGCTTTTAAGCAAAAGAGAAGAAACAAAGAGCTTGTAAGCAATAGCATTGAGCCTTTTGCATAGTACATCATATAGGAACATACATACATATCATACTTGGATTGAAGACAAGCATGTTACTCTCTTAGGTTGGTGCACAAGCGTATCTAGCCCATTTGAGCAATCGAGCTAGTGTCTCTCTAGCATCCGTGCAACAAAAGCATTTTCCATGGTTACACATTTTGAGCTCATTCCTTGGTTGTGCGGATCCCATTCATCTTCGTGTGTGAGTTTCCAAGTGTTCTATTTGGGTGTTGATCTATTTGTCTTACTTGCAATTTGTGAATCTTCTCAACATTTTCGATATCTTGACTAACACTTGCTTGAATTTTGTGCCACTCATCCTAACCAAGCTCCTCCATAAGCCTTACTTTGTAGGTGTGAGAAACAAACCCGGTACCAATTCTACTATTGTTGCATTACATTGAGTGATACTTGATACATCCTCAATCATCGGAAAAGGTAACTTTGGTATTGTTCTCTCATTTACTACTCACCACCACATGACTATGATGGATAGGCCAAGTACATCGGAGAACCCGCTCTTTGAAGAGCAAGATGAGACGCGCGACTACGTCACCAAGGGTCATCTCTTCGCCGTCCAACAAGCGCTACACCAAGAAAGTGAAGCTTTGGGTGATCGCATCGAGCAACTCGCCACCGACTTGCGCCACTCCGAAACACGAACAAGGGACTACTTCGACGCCAAGCTTTCATCTCAAATGGAGGAATTGCGAGACATCATGGTCAACTGCGACACTTCCACAACTTCCCCTTCAAGACGGTGTCACTCGAGTCGACACTCTTCGGATTCTTCGTCACGCTCAAGTCCATCTCGAGCACATTCTCATTGGCGCAACAATCATGACGATCATCAAGCTCCACAAAATCCATTCCATGGCAATGGGTTACAAGACCGACTTCGAGCACGAGAACGTCAAGCGCGCCAAGGCCAAGTACCATCACGTCCAAGACAAAATGACCAAGACGGCGACGCCCTCCGACAAGAACTCCTACACCGAGAAGAACAAGCACTTGAAGTGCAACATGCTCTCCGACAAGCAACTCATGCCGTGAACGAGCGCAACCGTCGTGTGCGTGAACAAGAAGAAGCGCTACGACATCAACAACAAGACGAAGAAGCTCACCTTGAGGAGCGCCAAGAAAGAAGAAATCGCTCTCGGATTCCACCTCCACGACCACCGCGTCAAGCAAATGGAGTGGAGCATGAGGATGACGATCGACCACCACGACAGGATCGACCTCACCAACGACGACATGATGAGGAACAACGTTTTGGCAAGCTCAAGTTCACCATGCCCAAGTTCCACGGCGGCAACGATCCCGAAGAATATCTCTCATGGGCATTGAAGGTCGACAAGATATTTCGCCTTCACAACTTCGACGAAGAAAAGAAGATCGCCATGTCATCTCTCGAGTTCCAAGACTATGTTCTCATTTGGTGGGAGCAAGTGATCGCAAGATGTCAAGAGAAGGGCGAGCCACCCATCGTGACTTGGGATCAAATGAAAGATGTCATGAGAGCTCGTTTTGTGCCTACATATTACACCCGCGACCTCTTCAAGAAACTCCAACTCCTCAAGGAAGGAACCAAGTCGGTTGAAGAATACTACCAAGAAATGGAAGTTTCCATGATACGAGCCAATGTCACGGAAGATGATGAACAAACGATGGCGCGTTTCTTGAATGGCCTCAACCATCCCATTAAGAAAATAGCGGACTTCCAACCGTACTCCAACCTCCTCGAGCTAGTGCACCAAGCGACCAAGGCGAAGCGACAAGTGCATGACGACTACAAGTACTCCAAGTACTCTTCCAAGACCTATGTCTCATACACTCAAGCTTCAACAACTACGACCACTCCGTCCACGACTCGAGCCACCACAAGTACCGGCGACAAGTCAAGCTCCAAGCAACCTTCGACATCTTCGAGTCGACTTCCTACTACTACAAGCAACTCCAAGCAAAAGCCTTCGTCATCGACACCTCCTATGGATGCCAACAAGACAAGTGACATCAAGTGCTTCACTTGCAAGGGCCGAGGCCACAAGACTTTCGAGTGTCTAACTCGACGCACAATGATCCTCAACAACGACGGCACCTATGACTCAATGAGCGAAGATGAAATGGAAGCACTAGAGCATGTGGCTATGCACCGACAAGTGAATGAAGACGAAGATGCACAAATCTATTGCGACAATGATGCGAGCCCCGCTCTTGTTGTCTCCAAGGTCATGACACTTCAACAACATCAACATGAGGATCAACGTTGCCACATCTTCCACACCAAAGCGGGCATCCAAGGACGTTCCGTCAAGGTCATCATCGACGGCGGAAGTTGCCACAATTTGGCAAGTGAAGAATTATGCTCCAAGCTACAATTGGTCAAGAAGAAGCACCCTCGCCCCTACAAGGTCCAATGGCTTAGCGACTCCGGCACAATCCAAGTGGAGAACACCGTCCAAGTCTCCTTCAAGATCGGCGCCTACGAAGATACCTTGGAGTGTGATGTGGTTCCCATGTCTGTATGCCACCTCCTACTTGGGCGACCATGGCAATTCGATCGCGGCATCATCCACAACGGACGAACCAACCACTACAGTTTCAAGATGAAGGGCAAGGAATTCGTTCTTCGACCAATGTCTCCAAGCCAAGTCATCGCGGACAAGCAAGCATCTACCCATCGTGGAGAGAAAAGTGAGCGAGTGAGCCACCAAAAAGAGAGTGAGAGCCACAAGCCAAACATGAGTGACAACACAACGCGTGACCAAAGAGATCTAGTTCTTTTAGCCACCAAAAGAGACTTGAGGGATGTGAGTGAGAGCCCATCAAGTGTTCTTCACTTTGTACTTGTGTGCAAAGATGAAGTGGTGCGGACTAATACTTCACAACATCTTCCTTTGGTCTTGTCTCATTTATTGCAGGAATTCGCGGACGTGTTTCCCGATGAGCTACCTCCCGGACTTCCTCCACTCCGCGGAATCGAACACCGCATCGACCTCATCCCCGGCGCACCACTACCGAACAAGGCACCATACCGCGTCAACCCCGAAGAAACCAAAGAGATCCAAAGGCAAGTGCAACATCTCATGGAGAATGGGTATGTACGCGAGAGCTTGAGTCCATGTGCCGTTCCGGTAATTCTTGTGCCTAAGAAAGATGGTACCTATCGCATGTGTTCCGATTGCCATCCCATAAATGCTATCACCGTTAGATATCGCCATGCCATTCCATGCCTTGATGACATGCTTGATGAACTTAGCGGAGCCACAATTTTCTCTAAAATTGACCTTAAAAGTGGCTATTATCAAATTCGCATGCAAGAAGGTGATGAATGGAAAACGGCTTTCAAAACCAAATTTGGCTTGTATGAATGGTTAGTCATGCCTATGGGCTTATCGCAAGCACCTAGCACTTTTATGCGTGTGATGCACTATGTTCTTCGCAAATTAATTGGCATTTGTGTTGTGGTTTACTTTGATGACATTCTTGTGTTTAGTGAAACTCTTGAAGATCATGTCAAACACCTTAGGGACGTATTGCAAGTTCTTAGAGACGAGAGACTTTATGCTAACATGGAAAAATTCACTTTTGGTGTTGATAAGCTTGTTTTATTGGGCTTTGTTGTCTCTTCTAAGGGTGTTGAAGTTGATGAGTCTAAAATAGATGCTATTAAAATTTGGCCACAACCAACCAACTTGCAACAAGTGTGTAGCTTCCTTGGTCTAGCCGGATTTTACCGTCACTTTGTTAAGGACTTTAGCACTATTGCTTCACCATTACATGCTTTGAGTAAGAAGAACGCTCCTTTTGTTTGGGGACCTTCTCAAGATACTACATTTTATGAGCTTAAAAATTTGCTTACACATGCTCCAATTCTTGCCTTGCCAAACTTTGAGAAAACATTTGAAGTGCATTGTGACGCTAGTGGTAATGGCATAGGTGGTGTTTTAATGCAAGAAAAGCGACCCATTGCATATTTTAGTGAAAAGCTTTCCGGTGCTCAACTTAATTATCCCATCTATGATAAAGAGTTGTATGCTTTGGTGAGAGTCTTGCATGTTTGGGAGCATTATCTTCGACCTCGTGAATTTGTCATCCATACCGATCATGAAACGCTTAAGTACCTTAGAGGTCAAACAAAATTGAACAAACGGCATGCTAAATGGAGTGAATTTATTGAGTCCTTCCCTTACATCATCAAGTATATCAAGGGAAAAGAGAATGTTGTAGCGGACGCTCTTTCACGCAAGTGCATGATAGTTACCCAACTTGAATTGAATGTTATTGGCTTTGAGCACATTAAAGATTTATATGAGCATGATGATTCATTTGCAACTCCTTATGCCAAATGTCTTGCTAACACTTATTGGGAGTGGTATTATATCAAGGATGGATACCTTATGCGCGCTGACCCGTCGTGGCACACGGCATGGCACATGTGCCGGACTGGATGCACAGACGTATGTGCCAAGAGGGAACGTTCCTGTGGCCCGACGAGGACGTCGGTTCCTCTGAGTGGGGGTGTATGTGATAGCCTGGCTTAATAGGGATGATAGACTACTCATATCAATAAGGAATTCCTTCTTTTCTGGGAGCCCATTCAGAAAGAACTCCAAAGTTAAGCGTGCTCAGCTTGGAGTAATTTCAGGATGGGTGACCGACCGAGAAGTTGCTCCCGGGTGCGCACGAGTGAGGACAAAGTGTGCAGGAAAGACTAGTATTGATCTGTGGGGCTAGTCTAGATCCCGCCAGGAGTAACGACCGCCGGCGGGTGTGTCCGGGGCGTTACAAGATATTTTCACACTTGGAGGGGGGGAAAGGGATGAACTCACAAATCACAAGAGGCAAATCACTCAAACAAACCCAAATCACACATCCACTAGAGTAGCATACATAGATCCACAAGCATACATAGACAATCAAAGGAAAATAGCACAAAGGTAAGGTTCTTCCCACTCCAAAGGAGGTGAGGTCTTGATGATCCTAAGATGGGGATCCTTCCCTAGAAGGGGCGTTGAATCCACTTGGGGATCTTCTCTCTAGGAGGTCTTGATCTCCAAGAAGAGTGGTAGATGAGCAAAGCCCTCTATGAATATCTCAATACACTTTGCTAACCCTAACAAATGGTCTATCCTCGGAATATATAGTAGGTGGGAGGTAAGGGACGAAGTGGGGGCAAAACAGGCAGAAGTCAGCCACCACGCTGGGTGGCCCGTGCGCATGGGGTCCCGTGTGCACGGTACAAGGCCCGTGCGCACGGAGTTCTACAGCGGCGAGGCCCGTGTGCACGGGGTGTCCAGTAGATTTGCCCTATCCCGTGGGCACGGGGTCACCTGGGAGGTGCTGTTTCCTTTGGTAATTCTTCCTCCATCGCCCTCATGGTCTTGGCTTGGTTCCCCTTGGCCTTGGCGATTGTCCTTAGCCTCTTGACGGTCGAGTCCATCATTCCTAATGATACACAGAGTTCCTTTGTGAGGTAGCATCCAAGTTCCATCCATATCCATATGAAAGTTGTAAAGGAGTGAGTTCACCTCGTTCTCGAGGGCACGTGCGCGAGCTCTTGTCATAGGTCCACTTAGTGCTTGGTGAGGTGGTGAAGTATCCATGGAGATGATTGAAGGATGCTCCGCATCATCTCCCCCCCCCCCCTTGGGAAAGATCCGCCCTCGGATCAATATCTTCATCACCATGGTAGGGGGATAGATCCTTGACGTTGAAGGTGTCGCTCACGTTGTACTTGTCTCGCGGGAGGTCGATCTTGTATGCATTGTCATTGATGCGTACTAGCACCTTGAATGGCCCATCGGCGTGAGGTAGAAGCTTTGACTTACGCTGCGAAGATGTAGCCACACGAGATCACCGGGGTTGAACACCCTTGGGTGTTTGTTTGCGTTGAGCTTGTTGGCGAGTCGTTGTACTTGGCGTTCTATCGGGAGCCTTGTGTCTTCATGCACCTTCTTGATATATGTTGCTCTTGCGCTTGCGTCCAAGTTCGCGCGCTCTTGTAGTGGTAGCGGTAGGATGTCCAATGGCGACAAAGGGTTGAAGCCATAGACCACTTCGAAGGTAGACTTGCCCGTGGTAGAGTGTCTTGCTCGATTGTAGGCATACTCGGCGATCGGAAGGCATTCTTCCCATTTCGTTAGGTTCTTCTTGATCAACACGCGAAGTAGTGTAGAGAGCGTCCTGTTGGTGACTTCCGTTTGACCATCGGTTTGTGGGTGATAGGTCGACGTGAAGAGGAGCTTGATCCCGAGCTTGCCGCATAGTGTCTTCCAAAAGTAGCTTAGGAACTTGACGTCGCGGTCCGATACAATCGTCTTGGGCATTCCATGAAGTCGCAAGATTTCCCTACAAAACAAATTTGCAATATTTGAAGCATCGTCGTTCTTGTGACATGGAATAAAATGTGCCATTTTAGAGAAACGGTCAACAATTACAAAAACCGAGTCTTTTCCATTTTTTGTTCTAGGCAAGCCAAGCACAAAATCCATACTAATGTCTTCCCATGGATGATATGGTATAGGAAGTGGCATATGTAACCCATGAGATTGAGCTTGTGACTTAGCTTTGCGACATGTGGAGCATCGATTGGTGTAGCGTGCGACATCGCGAAACATCTTGGGCCAATAGTACTTGTTGGAGAGCGTGGCAAAAGTCTTGTCGCGACCGAAATGTCCCATAAGTCGACCGCCGTGAGCCTCTTGCAAAAGCAACAAATGAAGAGAAGACTTGGGAACACAAAGACTCGCTGCTGACCGACAAGTGCATTCTTGGGTCATGTATGCCTGTCCCTGTACGTTTGTGCCACCTTGGTTTACGACTAGTCATGTCGGCCCGGGTTCTCTGTCACATGGATGCTAGCGACACAATCATATACGTGAGCCAAAAGGTGCAAACGGTCCCGGCCCAGGTAAAGGCGGCAGCCGTGGGTTACCGTGCGTGAGGCCGCAAAGTGATACGATGTGTTACATGCTAGACCGGTGTGACTTAGGATCGGGGTCCTGACAACTTTGGTATCAGAGCCTAACTGGCTGTAGGATTACCAAGCCAAATTGGTCGATGTCGAGTCTAGAAATGCTTTAGTTATATAAGGGAATTGATTGTGGAAGGGAACGTAAGGCTCTTTTTACTCCTTATCCTTGTGTCATTCTAACTCTGAGTCACTCTCTTCTTTTCTATGGGGTTAAGAAACTAGGCTTTCTCATCTATCTATTAGGATGACGAGTTGCTATGCCATAGACTTAAAGGAAAGGTGTTGTCCTCTTGGATCGGTGTTTCCATAGTAATTCAGTTGTTATGTTGTCAGTTGTCATGTAGGTTGTCTCATTTTTCATGTCGTACAGCCGTTATCTTGTCCAAGGTTTCTAAATAGTTTGATGCATTTGCAAATCATTTCTTCCTATTCCGATGCCTTTTTGGCCAGACTAAACACACAAATTATTGTGTTGGGGTATCCCATTACCTTAACATATCTGCTGAAGTTAATAGGAAACCATGTTATCTTAATTGATCCACACAGAGGTTCCGTCGTTGTGTTGTATCCCCAGTGTGATAATTCTGGCCATCATTCTTGAAAGCATCTCGTGACGTTATTTAGTTAGTAGGTATTCTATTTCTGGGTTCTTGGACCCAAGATTAGATCTGCTTATTCTTGTCGATAGTATTTGCTCGTTCCTTTAGGATATTAGTAACCTTTGTGATAGTCTTCGAGGTTCGTTGTATATCATTCGTCCAATACCATGAACTGCTTATGGTAGACATTCTTTTGAACCAAAAGATCACAACAAGAGTGCTCTTGACGAGTTCTCCATTCCATAATTGGGACTCTGCCAATCCTACCTTTCTGCATGGGTTATTCGGAAGAAATATGTTGAGCCTTGCTCGACATGCTAATCTATGCGTCCACAACTCATAAAAATCATATGTTCCTTTGAGTTGTCCCTCTGCAGTTGTATTCTGACCTTCATCTATCAATTGATAGTCAAGGGTATGTGTGCATTCGTGTTGCTGTTGCCTATTATCCTTGTGGTCCGTCAAGCCATTCTTTTTTAGAATGACTAGGAGAAACAAACTCGAGTACCTCATCCATTTCTAGGATTGGGTCAAAGCAGTTGTATTCCGCAGATCAAGAATGCCAGTCCAGCTTTTGTTCTGTTCTACCTTGGAGTGTTTCCCTATTTATGTCAGGAATGTCATGAGAATTGCACCACCTCTTATGAAATCTTGATGTAGTGATACTTCTCGCCACCGTTGTTCATTTCTAGGTTCCCGTGTTGTTGTAACCGGAATACCGACAAGTGAACCGTGATGTGTAACTTCAATACTCCTAGCAACTCCGTTGCTTGGTAGTTAAGGGACGATAATTTCATTCTTAGCGTGCTAGTTACTGAATCACCATCCTAAGACTGATCGTGCTACCTAGTCTATTTTTCCTGGTGCACTTTTTGATCAATGAGTTAGGATTGTACCAATCTCTGGCTCTTTTGATCGTATCATCTTGCCCTGAAAAGCAAGATTGATCTCGAGCTTAGTAACATATCGGTGGATCATGATTTTCCGAATATCTTCTCGGAAGTATCACCAGGTTGTCCCCTGACCGTTATGTTGAGTTCGTGATCAAGTTGGTTTTCTTTAAACCACCCCTTCTCCAAGAATCTGTGTTGAATACCCTGAGCTAGTTGGTTAAGCTAAACAACAACTTGGAGAGTTGGAAGATAAAAGCTTGCCTGACTTAGTTCATTCCAAAGGGGATATCTTTGTGTGTGTGTTGCAGAAAGATGATATCCTCCTCGATTGGTCTTCGTGATCAGTTGTTTGATCCATTGTCTTATCCAACCTTTTGATTTGAGTGTGGGCTATCGTCAAATCAAAATCAGAACCAACGGTTTTCGTAATGTTGTCTTACTCATGGTTGCTTCCTCGAGCCTACACCATTATATCCTTTGGTCTGACCAATGCTATCAGCTTGTTCACATAGTTGTGGAACTCCATCTTCATGGAAATCTTGAAGAGTGGCTGTTGAGCCCATCGGCAACATCCTTATCTTCTCCATGATTTGTGTTGAACATTAAGCTAGTGTTGGAAACTTGTGTTAGCATTTTCTTCGTGCCAGCTCATGAAGTAGATGTTTTGATGAGAGAAGTGACTTCCTCTAATTCGCGTGCATCTGGTGCAAGTTGCTGCCGTGGATTCGAGAAAGCTTGTTTTTGTTTCCTCTGGAATCATCCCAAGTCAATCATGCAGGTGCGAAGTATTCTATGGTCTGATAGACTGAACATCTTCATTCCATATGTAATCCCTAGCACACCAAGCCACTGATTGATTTGTTCAAGGATAAGAAGTTCATCGATAAGTGCGCAAGGATTTCGATATCCTCGATGATGGTTCCCAACCAGAACTCGGTAGTGTTTTGTTGTAAGGTTTCCATGTGTTCATGATCGTCTTGGACAGTGTGTTCACATGTATCTTGCAATCCAACTCATTTTTTTGGGTTGTTGCCGTAGTTCATTTCCTGAGAATCTCGCAACGTCATCTCGTCGAATTGTGTGGCAAACTTTTCTTTTCAGACGCGCCGAGTCTGAAGTATCCTGTCACCAACCAGATCTAAATCTCAGGCAAATATTATGGTTGGAACATTTCTCAAGAATATAATGTTGGTCTTTCTCAAACGGTAAAGTGGATGTTGTGGCTAACACACCTAGCCGGAAGACATGTTATTATAATATCTTGTATCAGCAACATTAGCCACTTCCCCATGAGGACTTTGTATGACTTATTCTAGAAGTTGTTCCTCATGGACCCTTTCTGATTCCGAAGTCCGACCTTTACCTGATGTTCTAGATACCAAAACGGTATCTATAGTTGGGTTACGCTAGTACCTCAAGGAGAACATTAGAAGCGGAGTGCTAAATGTCTCTCGTTCGATCATCCAAATTTTGTCCCTTGGCTTCGCTAAGGTCAAATCTGAGAAAGTGTTGTCTTCCTTTGCATCTGCATCCTCCATCTGTATTCATCATGGTAGTATGAAGTGTTGCCAGGATCTTGGCATAGATGTTGGTAAAAACCCGATGAATATGGAAATGCTCAAGTTCTTGAAAGCACGCTCAGTCACTAGGTTATATCCTCGGTATCAATTGGAATGTGCCTTCCGTTTGCCGAGTTGTTCTATAACCGTAGCTTCCTTTCCAAGCTGAGTACGTCATTCTTTCAAAATTCTTTTAAACGATCATTTGTGAATTGCCTTAGGCTGGTATAGAGAGTTTCAATGATCTATGTGTCAAAAGTAATTCTTTTTGCCACTTAAGGGAATAATTCTACGAGTCACCTTCCCTAAGGTGCCCCGTCATGGAATCATGGCAATTAACTCCTCGCTACGTTGAAACCGTGCACCATCTTACCTAATGCGTGGAATTGTTGCCTACCAAATTGAACCCTCGTCATCTGCTCCCTTCCATCATTCCTGATGTGTGTTTCGTGTCTTAGCTCGAGAGATGTTATTATGCCTCACTCCATGAGTTGATCTTGAGTTGCTCGATCTTCGAGAAGATCGATTCTTGTAGAGTTTCTTCTGTCGTCACCGTGCTGGGTGAAGCTCTCGAAGGCAAGGATGTCAAGATCATTGTGGTGTAGTGGATCAGCATCTTCGAGAAGGACAATTGGATCAAGAGGATTGTGATAGTTAGTGTCCCCTCTTCCTCTTACCCTACGTCTTGAATCTCGGGACGAGATTCTTGTTTAGTGGGGGTGAGTTATCACAGCCCTAGAATTTGTTTGTAATTAGTTGCATCAGCATCCATGCATCATGTTAAAATTCAAATGAATTTGAATTGGGGATGACCAAACCCTAGCACCAAAGTATTTCAAATAGGTTCAACCTAAAATATTTTTCAATGAACCCAAAATGCCTTTGGAAAAGTTCATGATTTTTGATAAAGGTGAAAACCTCTGCCAAAAATGATGCACATATTTCTAGGACGTTCTGGATTTTTGAATTAAACCATATTGTATTTGAATTGGGGCATTTTAAATTATATAGATATTTTAAATGGTCCAATAATTCTGAAAATTTCTGAGGGCCTCTGGAATAAGTCAGTTGATGCCCACAATTATTTTCAGAAGCTTATAAAAGAGTTTGGTTTGAAAACCAAATTGAAGCAAATTGCAGAAAACAGAAAAACAGAAAATAAAACAGAGCAGAAACCTCACCTGGCTTACCTGGCCTAGGAGAGAAGCCGGCCCAGCCCACCAGGCAGCTGTGTCTTCTTCCACCTCTGCCAGTAGGCAGAGGCGAAGGCGCACGCGCGCGCTGGGAGGCCTCCACCTCCTGCTTCGCGCTGGCGAGCTCCCCTTCATCCCTACCCCCGCGCCTGGAGACGCCAGGGACCCCCTCGACCCTCTCTCTTTCTCCCTCGTCCTCACCCTCTCCCCTGGATCTCTCTCTCTCTCTCTCACCACCGAACGCGTCCGTCATCGCCGCCGTGCACCACCGCGGCCACTGCCTCCCCCTCGCCCCGCCGTCGCGCCCCACAGCTCCACCACGACGCCACGTGTCTTCAAGCAGAACAACCCAAGCCCGGACGCCCTGCTTACCCGCCAATGCCGCCGTTGTCGACCTCGGGTGCTGGCGATCTTCGCCGCCGATTCACCACCTACGGGTCGTCCCCGAGCTTGCCGAGCCCTCCGTTCGACTCCCTGTGAGCACCGCTGTCGTTCTCCCCTCTCTCCGCTGTTCCTCATGTCCTCTAGTCGCCGCACCCGCCAGAGCAGTGAGCTCCTCGCCGGCGGCCTTGACGCCATCATGGCCACAGATGCCGCAGCTCGCGGGAAAGCACACCAGCGTGCTCAACGTCCCTCCACGAGCCTGTAGCCACCAACCATCTTCCCTCCCGAGCTCCCTAGCGCCGAGCCCAACCTAGCCAGTGCTTCGGCCGCCGCTGCGAGCTTGTTTCCGGCGAGCTCTGGCCACCCCAGCTGCTGTCGCTTGCTGCACTGGATGCGTCGCACTCCCAGCTACCTGCAGCCGCAAACCGCACCCGAAACCATCCCCCGCAGCGCATTCCCGTGGCGTTTCCGTCGTCGGTTTTGGTCACCGCCAGCCGAACTCCGGCGAAGTTGACGTGGCGTCATTAGCTTAGTGCCAATCACCGCATTAATCACCCGATGTGTGTATGATAGATGGGCCCCACGCCCTAATTAACTGCGGGTTAATTTCAGTTTAGATTTAATTAAACCCACGGGACCCACACGTCAGTTTGACCGTGCTGACGTCACCGTTGACTGGCCCCACCTGTCAGCTTTGACTTGACCACGTCAGCGTTGACCCGGACCCACTGGTCAGCCTGTGAAGTTGACTGGGTTGACCCTGCTGACGTCATGTTGACGCAGTACTGATGCATTAAAGAGTTTCTGGAATTTCGAATAAATCTTAAATGATTTATTTATTTCCGAAAATGTTTAAAACATCTAAAAATCATAGAAAATCAACCGTAACTCCGAATGAAATAATTTATATATGAAAAATTATTAGAAAAATATGAAGAATCTGTTTATGGCATTTTCATGCATGTTTGAATAACTTAAAGTTGCTGTATATAACAGTTTGAATAAATGGCATTTGAAATGCCTTATATGGAGTTTGAATTTGAACCTCTGGTTCAAACCAACTTTCATTTAAATTGTTGCTAGCTGCATTAGCCCAAACCACAGCATATTGCCATGCCATGATCATGCATCATATTGTTGCATTGCATTCATTGTGTTCCTTCTTGCTTGTCGGTGTTGTTCTTCCTCGGTAGCAGATGCTTCCAACATAAATATCGTTGACACTGATGAAGAGCGCTACTATCTTCAAAAGTGCCAGGCAAGCAACCCCCTTTGAGCATTCCGATACAATCCTATTCTCTCGCTCTTGCTCTCTTTACTGCATTAGGACAACAACGATTCAACTGTTACTTGTTGCGGTAGTTGAACCCATTCCTCTGCATGACCTGTCTTTGCCACAGTAAATAGTTGAAACCCACTAGCATGAGTAGGAGTTGTTTGAGCCATGATGTGCCTACTCATTCATGCTTGCTTGTTATGCCTGCTATGCTTAGAGTTGTGTCAGGTCTGATTCATCTGGGATGGATTGGAATGGTGGTGAACATGTCCTACCGTGTGAGAGCTAAGTGTGTGAACACGATTTGGTAAAGGTAGCAATGAGAGGCCATGTAGGAGAACATGGTGGGTTGTCTCATTGGGACCGTCCTCAGGAACTGAGTTCCGTGTTTGTGATCCAAGACAGATACTACCACACATTGGGTTCCGGTAACTCGACCCCTCTCGGCTTATTAATCACCTCGATCTCTGTCCAGGAGTTGCAACTAGTTTCTGGTGTTTGTAGGTCGTGCTAGTAGTCTACCAAGTGGCACCCGGTACAGGTGGGCTTGGGATAGACTAGGCACCGTGTCCTGGTGTACCAAGTGGCACCCGGATGGTGGACTTGGGAACCCTGCACACATCGTTTGGGGCCGTAGTGGAAACCTCGGCCGGACTTCCTTGCGGGTCGGACTCAAATAGGCGATAAACCTGGACTAGAGTCTTGTGTGGTTAGTCAGGTTGTGGCCGACACCCTCGCCAGGCTTCCGCTTGAAGGTTGTCGAGATACATGAAGTGTATATGGTGGTAAGTGGTGAGAGCGTGTGTGAAGAAGTACACCCCGGCAGGGTAATATGATCTATTCGAATAGCCGCGTCCGCGGATATGGACTACTTGGAAGCTTACATTGTTCATAGGCAAGTTGAAATGGATACTCTAAAATGCGCAAGATAAGCGTGAGTGCTATGGATGGCCTTCTCGTAGGGAGACGGGAGCGGATCCATAGTGGTGTATTGTTATGGTGAATATGTGGACTCGTGTGCGCTTTCTCACCTCAAGGAAAATGCTGGTAGTCGTAGTTCAAGACATCCACTGGGTCAAAGCTGGCTTGCTGCAGTTAAACTCCACAACCCCGTTGTTGATACTGATGCATATGTAGTTAGTTATGATGTAAGTCTTGCTGAGTACCTTTGTACTCACGGTTGCTTAATTTATGTTTTACAGAGGAGACTTCAGTCTCGCTAGTGTTTTCTGCGATGAGTTCGACGTTGACCGATAAGTTTAGGAATCCTAGACAGAGGTCTGGTTCCTATGGAGGGTCTTGTAGATAGTCAGGCTTTCCAGCCTTCTTTCTTTTCAGCTGTCTGTACTCAGACAGGTTTGTGCTTGTTGCTTGTATGACTTGAATGTTGGGTCATGAGACCCATGTTTGTAATATCATGCTATGTAGGGCTCCTCAGAGCCCTTTTAAATAAATACTTTGAGTCATAGAGTTATGTTGTGATGCCATGTTGTATTTACACATATCATGCATATTGTGTGTATGTTTGAAATGCACTGGTATGTGTGGGATCCGACACTTAGTTGTTTATTCTTGGTAGCCTTCCTTATGGGGAAATGCCTCCTAGTGCTTCCATCCGGAACACATGGATTGACCGGCATGTGTCCTTCTTTGCTCCTGTGTCTGTCCCTATGGGGAAATGTCATGCGGTGTTTTACTGGAGTCCTTGTAGCTTGCTACGACTCGGTTACACTCGCTGCTGACCGACAAGTGCATTCTTGGGTCATGTATGCCTGTCCCTGTACGTTTGTGCCACCTTGGTTTACGACTAGTCATGTCGGCCCGGGTTCTCTGTCACATGGATGCTAGCGACACAATCATATACGTGAGCCAAAAGGTGCAAACGGTCCCGGCCCAGGTAAAGGCGGCAGCCGTGGGTTACCGTGCGTGAGGCCGCAAAGTGATACGATGTGTTACATGCTAGACCGGTGTGACTTAGGATCGGGGTCCTGACAGCTTTGGTATCAGAGCCTAACTAGTTGTAGGATTACCAAGCCAAATTGGTCGATGTCGAGTCTAGAAATGCCTTAGTTATATAAGGGAATTGATTGTGGAAGGGAACGTAAGGCTCTTTTTACTCCTTATCCTTGTGTCATTCTAACTCTGAGTCACCCTCTTCTTTTCTATGGGGTTAAGAAACTAGGCTTTCTCATCTATCTATTAGGATGATGAGTTGCTATGCCATAGACTTAAAGGAAAGGTGTTGTCCTCTTGGATCGGTGTTTCCATAGTAATTCAGTTGTTATGTTGTCAGTTGTCATGTAGGTTGTCTCATTTTTCATGTCGTACAGCCGTTATCCTGTCCAAGGTTTCTAAATAGTTTGATGCATTTGCAAATCATTTCTTCCTATTCCGATGCCTTTTTGGCCAGACTAAACACACAAATTATTGTGTTGGGGTATCCCATTACCTTAACATATCTGCTGAAGTTAATAGGAAACCATGTTATCTTAATTGATTCACCCAGAGGTTCCGTCGTTGTGTTGTATCCCCAGTGTGATAATTCTTGCCATCATTCTTGAAAGCATCTCGTGACGTTATTTAGTTAGTAGGTATTCTATTTCTGGGTTCTTGGACCCAAGATTGGATCTGCTTATTCTTGTTGATAGTATTTGCTCGTTGCTTTAGGATATTAGTAACCTTTGTGATAGTCTTCGAGGTTCGTGGTATATCATTCGTCCAATACCATGAACTGCTTATGGCAGACATTCTTTTGAACCAAAAGATCACAACAAGAGTGCTCTTGACGAGTTCTCCATTCCATAATTGGGACTCTGCCAATCCTACCTTTCTGCATGGGTTATTCGAAAGAAATATGTTGAGCCTTGCTCGACATGCTAATCTATGCGTTCACAACTCATAAAAACCATATGTTCCTTTGAGTTGTCCCTCTGCAGTTGTATTCTGACCTTCATCTATCAATTGATAGTCAAGGGTATGTGTGCATTCGTGTTGCTGTTGCCTATTATCCTTGTGGTCCGTCAAGCCATTCTTTTTTAGAATGACTAGGAGAAACAAACTCGAGTACCTCATCCATTTCTAGGATTGGGTCAAAGCAGTTGTATTCTGCAGATCAAGAATGCCAGTCCAGCTTTTGTTCTGTTCTACCTTGGAGTGTTTCCCTATTTATGTCAGGAATGTCATGAGAATTGCACCACCTCTTATGAAATCTTGATGTAGTGATACTTCTCGCCACCGTTGTTCATTTCTAGGTTCCCGTGTTGTTGTAACCGGAATACCGACAAGTAACCGTGATGTGTAACTTCAATACTCCTAGCAACTCCGTTGCTTGGTAGTTAAGGGACGATAATTTCATTCTTAGCGTGCTGGTTACTGAATCACCATCCTAAGACTGATCGTGCTACCTAGTCTATTTTTCCTGGTGCACTTTTTGATCAATGAGTTAGGATTGTACCAATCTCTGGCTCTTTTGATCGTATCATCTTGCCCTGAAAAGCAAGATTGATCTCGGTGGTTCATGATTTTTCGAATATCTTCTCGGAAGTATCACCAGGTTGTCCCCTGACCGTTATGTTGAGTTCGTGATCAAGTTGGTTTTCTTTAAACCACCCCTTCTCCAAGAATCTGTGTTGAATACCCTGAGCTAGTTGGTTAAGCTAAACAACAACTTGGAGAGTTGGAAGATAAAAGCTTGCCTGACTTAGTTCATTCCAAAGGGGATATCTTTGTGTGTGTGTGTTGCAGAAAGATGATATCCTCCTCGATTGGTCTTCGTGATCAGTTGTTTGATCCATTGTCTTATCCAACCTTTTGATTTGAGTGCGGGCTATCGTCAAATCAAAATCAGAACCAACGGTTTTCGTAATGTTGTCTTACTCATGGTTGCTTCCTCGAGCCTACACCATTATATCCTTTGGTCTGACCAATGCTATCAGCTTGTTCACATAGTTGTGGAACTCCATCTTCATGGAAATCTTGAAGAGTGGCTGTTGAGCCCATCGGCAACATCCTTATCTTCTCCATGATTTGTGTTGAACATTAAGCTAGTGTTGGAAACTTGTGTTAGCATTTTCTTCGTGCCAGCTCATGAAGTAGATGTTTTGATGAGAGAAGTGACTTCCTCTAATTCGCGTGCATTTGGTGCAAGTTGCTGCCGTGGATTCGAGAAAGCTTGTTTTTGTTTCCTCTGGAATCATCCCAAGTCAATCATGTAGGTGCGAAGTATTCTATGGTCTGATAGACTGATCATCTTCATTCCATATGTAATCCCTAGCACACCAAGCCACTGATTGATTTGTTCAAGGATAAGAAGTTCATCGATAAGTGCGCAAGGATTTCGATATCCTCGATGATGGTTCCCAACCAGAACTCGGTAGTGTTTTGTTGTAAGGTTTCCATGTGTTCATGATCGTCTTGGACAGTGTGTTCACATGTATCTTGCAGTCCAACTCATTTTTTTGGGTTGTTGCCGTAGTTCATTTCCTGAGAATCTCGCAACGTCATCTCGTCGAATTGTGTGGCAAACTTTTCTTTTCAGACGCGCCGAGTCTGAAGTATCCTGTCACCAACCAGATCTGAATCTCAGGCAAATATTATGGTTGGAACATTTCTCAAGAATATAATGTTGGTCTTTCTCAAACGGTAAAGTGGATGTTGTGGCTAACACACCTAGCCGGAAGACATGTTATTATAATATCTTGTATCAGCAACATTAGCCACTTCCCCATGAGGACTTTGTATGACTTATTCTAGAAGTTGTTCCTCATGGACCCTTTCTGATTCCGAAGTCCGACCTTTACCTGATGTTCTAGATACCAAAACGGTATCTATAGTTGGGTTACGCTAGTACCTCAAGGAGAACATTAGAAGCGGAGTGCTAAATGTCTCTCGTTCGATCATCCAAATTTTGTCCCTTGGCTTCGCTAAGGTCAAATCTGAGAAAGTGTTGTATTCCTTTGCATCTGCATCCTCCATCTGTATTCATCATGGTAGTATGAAGTGTTGCCAGGATCTTGGCATAGATGTTGGTAAAAACCTGATGAATATGGAAATGCTCAAGTTCTTGAAAGCACGCTCAGTCACTAGGTTATATCCTCGGTATCAATTGGAATGTGCCTTCCGTTTGCCGAGTTGTTCTATAACCGTAGCTTCCTTTCCAAGCTGAGTACGCCATTCTTTCAAAATTCTTTTAAACGATCATTTGTGAATTGCCTTAGGCTGGTATAGAGAGTTTCAATGATCTATGTGTCAAAAGTAATTCTTTTTGCCACTTAAGGGAATAATTCTACGAGTCACCTTCCCTAAGGTGCCTCGTCATGGAATCATGGCAATTAACTCCTCGCTACGTTGAAACCGTGCACCATCTTACCTAATGCGTGGAATTGTTGCCTACCAAATTGAACCCTCGTCATCTGCTCTTTTCCATCATTCCTGATGTGTGTTTCGTGTCTTAGCTCGAGAGATGTTATTATGCCTCACTCCATGAGTTGATCTTGAGTTGCTCGATCTTCGAGAAGATCGATTCCTGTAGAGTTTCTTCTGTCGTCGCCGTGCTGGGTGAAGCTCTCGAAGGCAAGGATGTCAAGATCATTGTGGTGTAGTGGATCAGCATCTTCGAGAAGGACAATTGGATCAAGAGGATTGTGATAGTTAGTGTCCCCTCTTCCTCTTACCCTACGTCTTGAATCTCGGGACGAGATTCTTGTTTAGTGGGGGTGAGTTATCACAGCCCTAGAATTTGTTTGTAATTAGTTGCATCAGCATCCATGCATCATGTTAAAATTCAAATGAATTTGAATTGGGGATGACCAAACCCTAGCACCAAAGTATTTCAAATAGGTTCAACCTAAAATATTTTTCAATGAACCCAAAATGCCTTTGGAAAAGTTCATGATTTTTGATAAAGGTGAAAACCTCTGCCAAAAATGATGCACATATTTCTAGGACGTTCTGGATTTTTGAATTAAACCATATTGTATTTGAATTGGGGCATTTAAATTATATAGATATTTTAAATGGTCCAATAATTCTGAAAATTTCTGAGGGCCTCTGGAATAAGTCAGTTGATGCCCACAATTATTTTCAGAAGCTTATAAAAGAGTTTGGTTTGAAAACCAAATTGAAGCAAATTGCAGAAAACAGAAAAACAGAAAATAAAACAGAGCAGAAACCTCACCTGGCTTACCTGGCCCAGGAGAGAAGCCGGCCCAGCCCACCAGGCAACTGTGTCTTCTTCCACCTCTGCCAGTAGGCAGAGGCGAAGGCGCACGCGCGCGCTGGTAGGCCTCCACCTCCTGCTTCGCGCTGGCGAGCTCCCCTTCATCCCTACCCCCGCGCCTGGAGACGCCAGGTACCCCCTCGACCCTCTCTCTTTCTCCCTCGTCCTCACCCTCTCCCCTGGATCTCTCTCTCTCTCTCACCACCGAACGCATCCGTCATCGCCGCCACCGCGGCCACTGCCTCCCCCTTGCCCCGCCGCCGCGCCCCACAGCTCCACCACGACGCCGCGCGTCTTCAAGCAGAAGAACCCAAGCCCGGACGCCCTGCTTACCCGCCAATGCCGCCGTTGTCGAACTCGGGTGCTGGCGATCTCCGCCGCCGATTCACCACCTACGGGTCGTCCCTGAGCTTGCCGAACCCTCCGTTCGACTCCCTGTGAGCACCGCTGTCGTTCTGCCCTCTCTCCGATGTTCCTCGTGTCCTCTAGTCGCCGCACCCGCCAGAGCAGTGAGCTCCTCGCCGGCGGCCTTGACGCCGTCATGGCCACAGACGCCGCAGCTCGCGGGAAAGCACACCAGCGTGCTCAACGTCCCTCCACGAGCCTGTAGCCACCAACCATCTTCCCTCCCGAGCTCCCTAGCGCCGAGCCCAACCTAGCCAGTGCTTCGGCCGCCGCTGCGAGCTTGTTTCCGTCGAGCTCTGGCCACTCCAGCTGCTGCCGCTTGCTGCACTGGATGCGCCGCACTCCCAGCTACCTGCAGCCGCAAACCGCACCCGAAACCATCCCCCGCAGCGCATTCCCGTGGCGTTTCCGTCGTCGGTTTTGGTCACCGCCAGCCGAACTCCGGCGAAGCTGACGTGGCGTCATTAGCTTAGTGCTAATCACCGCATTAATCACCCCATGTGTGTATGACAGATGGGCCCCACGCCCTAATTAACTGCGGGTTAATTTCAGTTTAGATTTAATTAAACCCACGGGACCCACACGTCAGTTTGACCGTGCTGACGTCACCGTTGACTGGCCCCACCTGTCAGCTTTGACTTGACCACGTCAGCGTTGACCCGGACCCACTGGTCAGCCTGTGAAGTTGACTGGGTTGACCCTGCTGACGTCATGTTGACGCAGTGCTGATGCAATAAAGAGTTTCTGGAATTTCGAATAAATCTTAAATGATTTATTTATTTCCGAAAATGTTTAAAACTTCTAAAAATCATAGAAAATCAACCGTAACTCCGAATGAAATAATTTATATATGAAAAATTATTAGAAAAATATGAAGAATCTGTTTATGGCATTTTCATGCATGTTTGAATAACTTAAAGTTGTTGTATATAACAGTTTGAATAAATGGCATTTGAAATGCCTTATATGGAGTTTGAATTTGAACCTCTGGTTCAAACCAACTTTCATTTAAATTGTTGCTAGCTCCATTAGCCCAAACCACAGCATATTGCCATGCCATGATCATGCATCATATTGTTGCATTGCTTTGATTGTGTTCAACATAAAGATCGTTGACACCGATGAAGAGTGCTACTATCTTCAAAAGTGCTAGGCCAGCAACCCCCTTAGAGCATTCCGATACAATCCTATTCTCTCGCTCTTGCTCTCTTTACTGCATTAGGACAACAACGATTCAACTGTTACTTGTTGCGGTAGTTGAACCCATTCCTCCGCATGACCTGTCTTTGCCACAGTAAATAGTTGAAACCCACTAGCATGAGTAGGAGTTGTTTGAGCCATGATGTGCCTACTCATTCATGCTTGCTTGTTATGCCTGCTATGCTTAGATTTGTGTTAGGTCGGATTCATCTGGGATGGATTGGAATGGTGGTGAACATTTCCTACTGTGTGAGAGCTAAGTGTGTGAACACGATTTGGTAAAGGTAGCAATGAGAGGCCATGTAGGAGAACATGGTGGGTTGTCTCATTGGGACCGTCCTTAGGAACTGAGTTTCGTGTTTGTGATCCAAGACAGATACTACCACACATTGGGTTCCGGTAACTCGACCCCTCTCGGCTTATTAATCGCCTCGATCTCTGTCCAGGAGTTGCAACTAGTTTCTGGTGTTTGTAGGTCGTGCTAGTAGTCTAACAAGTGGCACCTGGTACAGGTGGGCTTGGGACAGACTAGGCACCGTGGCCCGGTGTACCAAGTGGCACCCAGATGGTGGACTTGGGAACCCTGCACACATCGTTTGGGGCCGTAGTGGAAACCTCGGCCGGACTTCCTTGCGGATCGGACTCAAATAGGCGATAAACCTAGACTAGAGTCTTGTGTGGTTAGTCAGGTTGTGGCCGACACCCTCGCCAGGCTTCCGCTTGAAGGTTGTCGAGATAGATGAAGTGTATATGGTGGTAAGTGGCGAGAGCGTGTGTGAAGAAGTACACCCCAGCAGGGTAATATGATCTATTCAAATAGCTGCGTCCGCGGATATGGACTACTTGGAAGCTTACATTGTTCATAGACAAGTTGAAATGGATACTATAAAATGCGCAAGATAAGCGTGAGTGCTATGGATGGCCTTCTCGTAGGGAGACGGGAGCGGATCCATAGTGGTGTATTGTTATGGTGAATATGTGGACTCGTTTGCGCTTTCTCACCTCAAGGAAAATGCTGGTAGTCGTAGTTCAGGATAGCCACTGAGTCAAAGCTGGCTTGCTACAGTTAAACTCCACAACCCCGTTGTTGATACTGATGCATATGTAGTTAGTTCTGATGTAAGTCTTGCTGAGTACCTTTGTACTCACGGTTGCTTAATTTATGTTTTGCAGAGGAGACTTCAGTCTCGCTAGTGTTTTCTGCGATGAGTTCGACATTGACTGATTAGTTTGGGAATCCAAGACAGAGGTCTGGTTCCTATGGAGGGTCTTGTAGACAGTCAGGCTTTCCAGCCTTCTTTCTTTTCAGCTGTCTGTACTCAGACAGGTTTGTGCTTGTTGCTTGTATGACTTGAATGTTGGGTCATGAGACCCATGTTTGTAATATCATGCTATGTAGGGCTCCTCAGAGCCCTTTTAAATAAATACTTTGAGTCATAGAGTTATGTTGTGATGCCATGTTGTATTTACACATATCGTGAATATTGTGTGTATGTTTGAAATGCACTGGTATGTGTGGGATCCGACACTTAGTTGTTTATTCTTGGTAGCCTTCCTTATGGGGAAATGCCTCCTAGTGCTTCCATCCGGAACACATGGATTGACCGGCATGTGTCCTTCTTTGCTCCTGTGTCTGTCCCTATGGGGAAATGTCACGCGGTGTTTTCTTGGAGTCCTTGTAGCTTGCTACGACTCGGTTACACTCGCTGCTGACCGACACGTGCATTGTTGGGTCATGTATGCCTGTCCCTGTAAGTTTGTGCCACCTTGGTTTTTGACTAGTCATGTCAGCCCGAGTTCTCTGTCACATGGATGCTAGCGACACAATCATATATGTCAGCCAAAAGGCGCAAACGGTCCCGGCCCAGGTAAAGGCGGGTGCCGTGGGTTACCATGCGTGAGGCCGCAAAGTGATATGATGTGTTACATGCTAGACCGGTGTGTCTTAGGATCGGGGTCCTGACACCCGGAGGTGGAGGCCACCCAGCACGCGCGTGCGCCTTCACCTCTGCCTAGTGGCAGAGGTGGAAGAAGACACGGCTGCCTTGTGGGCTGGGCCGGCTTATCTCTTGGGCTAGGTAAGCCAGGTGAGGTTTCTGCACTGTTTTATTTTCTGTTTTTCTGTTTTCTGCAATTTGTTTCAATTTGGTTTTCAAACCAAACTCTTTTATAAGCTTTTGAAAATAATTGTGGGCATCAACTGACTTATTCCATAGGCCCTCAGAAATTTTCAGAATTATTGGACCATTTAAAATATCTATAGAATTTAAATGCCCCAATTCAAATACAATATGGTTTAACTCAAAAATCCAGAACGTCCTAGAAATATGTGCATCATTTTTGGCAGAGGTTTTCACCTTTATCAAAAATCATGAACTTTTCCAAAGGCATTTTGGGTTCATTGAAAAATATTTTAGGTTGAACCTATTTGAAATACTTTGGTGCTAGGGTTTGGTCATCCCCAATTCAAATTCATTTGAATTTTAACATGATGCATGGATGCTGATGCAACTAATTACAAACAAATTCTAGGGCTGTGACAACGTGCTATTCCATTTTATCTTTATCAAGAAGTCATGAATGGTATTGCACCTGTTGAGATTGAAGATATTGATGTTACTATTAAGCTTGCAAACAGAGATACTATTTCACCACTTGGGATTGTTAGAGATGTTGAAGTCTTGTGTGGTAAGATCAAATACCCTACCAATTTTCTAGTTCTTGGATCACCACAAGATGATTTTTGTCCCATTATATTTGGTAGACCTTTCTTGAATATCGTTAATGCTGAAATTGATTGTTTTGAAGAAAAGGTTAGAGTTAAGTTTGGTGACGTATCTCATGAGTTTAATTTCTCTAAGTTTCGTAGACAACCACATGAGAAAGAATTACCTAATAAAGATGAAACTATTGGTCTTACTTCTATTGCTGTTCCCCCTACCAATCCTTTAGAACAATATTTGCTAGACCATGAAAATGGTATGCATATGAATGAAAGGAATGAAATAGATGAGATATTCTTTAAACAAGCACCTATCCTTAAGCATAATTTACCTGTTGAAACTCTTGGAGATCCTCTCCCACCTAAGGGTGACCCTGTGTTTGAATTAAAGAAATTACCGGATACATTGAAATATGCTTATCTTGATGAAAAGAAGATATATCATGTTATTATCAATGCTAACCTTTCTGAGCATGAAGAAAAGAGATTACTTAAAACTCTGAGGAAGCACCGTGCTGCTATTGGATACACTCTTGATGATCTTAAGGGCATTAGTCCCACTTTATGTCAACACAAGATTAATATGGAGCCAGATGCTAAACCAGTTGTTTATCATCAACGATGTCTGAATCCTAAAATGAAGGATGTGGTAAGAACTGAAATATTAAAGCTTCTGGAGGCATACCCTATAGCTGATAGTAGATGGGTAAGTCATGTTCATTGTGTTCCTAAGAAAGGAGGCATTACTGTTGTTCCTTATGATAAAAATAAACTTATCACACAAAGAATTGTAACTGGGTATAGGGTGGTAATTGATTTCAGGAAATTAAATAAAGCTACTAGGAAAGATCATTACCCTTTGCCTTTTATTGATCAAATGCTAGAAAGATTATCTAAGCATACACACTTTTGCTTCCTAGACGTATGCCTTTTGGTTTATCCAATGCACCTGCTACCTTTCAAAGATGTATGACTGCTATATTCTCTGACTTTTGTGAAAAGATTGTTGAGGTATTCATGGATGATTTCTCCGTTTATGGAACTTCTTTTGATGATTGCTTAAGCAATCTTGATCGAGTTTTGCAGAGATGTGAAGAAACTAATCTTGTCTTGAATTGGGAGAAGTGCCACTTTATGGCGAATGAAGGTATAGTCCTTGGGCATAAAATTTCTGAAAGAGTTATTGAAGTAGACAAAGCCAAAGTTGATGCAATTGAGAAAATGCCATGTCCTAAAGCTATCAAAGGTATATGAAGTTTCCTTGGTCATGCTGGTTTCTATAGGAGGTTCATTAAAGATTTCTCTAAAATTTCATGGCCTCTTACCAATCTATTGCAAAAAGATGTTCCATTTGTTTTTGATGATGATTATGTAGAAGCCTTTGAAACCCTTGAGAAAGCCTTAAATTCTGCACCCATCGTTCAACCACCTGATTGGAACTTGCCTTTTGAAATAATGTGTGATGCTAGCGACTATGCTGTTTGTGTTGTTCTAGGTCAAAGAGTCGATAAGAAATTGAATGTTATTCATTATGCTAGTAAGACTGTAGATAGTGCTCAAAGGAATTATGCTACTACCTAGAAAGAATTTTTTGCAGTTGTGTTTGCATGTGATAAATTCAGATCTTATATTGTTGATTCTAAAGTAACTGTTCACACCGATCATGCTGCTATTAAATACCTTATGGAAAAGAAAGATGCTAAACCTAGACTGATTAGGTGGGTTCTTCTACTATAAGTATTTGATTTGCATATTATTAATAGAAAGGGAGCTGAGAACCCTGTAGCAGATAACTTATCTAGGATGGAAAATGTTCTTGATGACCCACTGCCTATTAATGATAGTTTTCCTGATGAGCAGTTAGCTGTTATAAATACTCCTACTTCTCGTAAGAGTCCTTGGTATGCATACTATGCTAATTACATTGTTGCTAAATATATCCCACCTAGCTATACATACCAACAAAAGAAAAAAATCTTCTTTGATTTAAGACATTACTTTTGGGATGACCCACATTTGTATAAAGAAGGAGTGGATGGTGTTATTAGACGTTGTGTACCTGAGCATGAACAGGAACAAATCCTATGGAAGTGTCACTCCGACGCATACGGAGGACACCATGCGGGAGACATAACTGCACATAAGGTATTACAGTCTGGTTTTTATTGGCCTACTCTTTTCAAAGATGCACGTAAGTTTGTCCTTTCTTGCGATGAATGTAAAAGAATTGGTAATATTGATAGACGCCAGGAAATGCCTATGAATTATTCATTTGTTATAGAACCATTTGATGTTTGGGGTTTTGATTATATGGGACCATTTCCTTCCTCTAATGGGTATACACATATTCTAGTTGTTGTTGATTATGTTACTAAGTGGGTAGAAGCTATTCCAACTAGTAGTGCTGATCACAACACCTCTATTAAAATGCTTAAAGAAGTTATATTCCCAAGATTTGGAGTCCCTAGATACTTGATGACTGATGGTGGTTCACATTTTATTCATGGTACTTTCCGTAAACTTCTTGCTAAATATGATGTTAATCATAGAATTGCATCGCCTTATCATCCTCAGTCTAGTGGTTAAGTTGAATTGAGTAATAGAGAAATAAAGTTAATTTTGCAAAAGTCCGCTAGTAGATCCAGGAAAATTTGGTCTAAGAAATTTGATGATGCATTGTGGGCTTATAGAACTGCTTATAAAAATCATATGGGTATGTCTCTGTATAAAATGGTTTATGGAAAAGCATGTCATTTACCTCTCGAATTAGAACATAAAGCTTATTGGGCAATTAAGGAACTTAACTATGATTTCAAACTTGCTGGTGAAAATAGGTTATTGGATATTAGATCCCTAGATGAATGGAGAACTCAAGCCTATGAAAATGCCAAGTAGTTTAAAGAAAAGGTTAAAAGATGGCACGACAAAAGAATTCAAAAATAGGAATTCAAAGTTGGTGAGCATGTCCTATTATACAATTCACGTCTTAGATTTTTTGCAGGAAAACTTCTCTCTAAATGGGAAGGGCCATATATCATCGAAGAAGTTTATCGCTCAGGAGCTATTAAAATCAACAATGCTGAGGGCACTAATCTGAGAGTGGTTAATGGGCAAAGAATTAAACACTATATCTCAGGTACGCCCATTAATGTTGAAACTAATATTATTCAAACAATGACACCGGAGGAACACATAAAAGAGACCTTCCGGAACGCTCCAGAACCCTGAAATGGAGTAGGTATGTGATACAGTAAGTAAACCGACTTCAAAAATTCCATAAAAAATATTTCTGTCCGTTTTGGAATATTAGAAAAAATACAAAAATAAGAAACAACCGAGGAGACCCACGAGGAGGTCACAAGGCAATAGGGTGCGCCCTACCACCCTGGGCGCGTCGGGTTGCCTTGTGGGCCCCTCATGTGCCTTCCCGACTCCGTTTTCATCCCGTATACTTGTTCTGCAAGATAAAAATTCTCTATATATACTCCCTTGTGTTTTGACCACCGTATCGCAAGTTTCTCCTCTGTTCTTGTTTCGGGCAGTTTTTCTGACAGATCTAGATCGCCATGGCGCCTCCAAGTTCGTCCAAGGACAAGTTCTATGAGAAGGTCATCAACCCTTACCTACCAGAGGTGATGAAACACCCTCAAACCATTGAGATGCGTGAGGGGGTACTCCACATCCAGGACGTTCAAGGGCCTAAGAAGACCGGAAGTGAGAAGGCCAGGCTTGAAGCAGTGGAGCAGGAGATCTTCAAGTGCCAAGGGATGGTGGAGCGTGGACTCAACGCCAACCACTCCATGATCACAGAATTCATCTGTGAACACAAACTGGACAGCAAGGATGTTGGGGACATCATCTTCAAGCTCAATGACCGGATTGATCACCTTCAGGCCCAAATTTATGACTTAAAAAACCAAAATTTCGAGTATGAAGCTAGGTTTAAAGGTATGAGTTTAGCTACAAATTTCAGGACTCCGGAAACACGTTCAGCCTATGCCGTGGAAGACGGAGGACAAGCCCACTACATCATCACCATCATCACCGAAGAAAGACACTTGAGTACACGGGTATGGGCGCCACCTTTGGCTTGTTCCAAGCTTGGGGGAGGTGCCCCGATATCGTATCACCATCACCCTTTATCATCATTATCTATCTTAGTTCGATGCTTAGTTATTTCGTGATTTAGAGGAATAAAAAGTTTAGTATGATCTAGTTTCGAGTGCTTGTTTCGTGATCTATCTATCTATGTAATCGGGTGTGAGAGTTATATAATAAAGAGTAGTTTGAGTTTTTATTCTTTACCTCTATGTTTCAATCTTAGCAATAAAAGAATAAAAAGATCATATGCTAATCCCTTTGGGAGTAATGACTTTACATAAGAAAAGTATAGTTGATAAAATTTATTGGAAATTAACAAACATAACATTGTTCATTGATGCAATTCATGAGAGATTACTAAAGGAAGAGAGGATTCGCATATAAATATACTATCTTGGACATCTTTTATGATTGTGAGCCCCCATTAAATATTCTATGTCAAAGAGTTGACGTTGGACAAGGAAGACGACGTAATGAGTTATGTTTGCTTATATTCACATAGAAGTTATATTGTCATGGATCATCTAACATGTGGTACTTGCTCACTATCTTTTGCTAGCCACAAATCCGTACTAAGTAGAGATACTACTTGTACATCCAAAACCCTTTAACCCAGTTTCATGTCATGAGAGTCCACTATATCTACCTATGGATTGAATAAAATCCTTCAAGTAAGTTTTCATCGGTGTATAAAGCAATAAAAATTGCTCCTAAATATGTATGAACTTTTATTGTAAGCGAAAATAAGCTTTGTACGAACTTGTGATGGTGAAGAAATAAAAGCGACAGACTGCATAATAAAGGTTGCTATCACAAGGGGCAATATAAAATGATGTTCCTTTACATTACGAGTTTGCACACCCAAAAATAAAAAGCGCATGACAACCTCTGCTTCCCTCTGCGAAGGGCCTATCTTTTACTTTTTTGTATTTACTTTTATGCAAGAGTCAATAGTGTTCCTCCCTATTTCATTTTTATTTTTCTCTTGGCAAGCATCATGTGGTGGGGAAAGATCTAGGAACATATATCCAGTTGGATGTAAGTAATCATGAGTTATTATTGTTGACATTACCCTTGAGGTAAATTGGTTGGGAGGTGAAACTATAAGCCCCCATCTTCCTATGTGTCTGATTGAAGCTTTTGCTCCATAAATATGCCGTGAGTGTCAGCAATCATAGAAGACTAAATGATAGTTGAGTATGTGAACTTGCTAAATAAAAGCTCTTACATAGACTCTGTCGGCCCAGTGGGAACCAGGGTACCACGGCCCGTCTGCCTGCGGCCCAGGAGGCAACTCTTGGGGCGGCCCATGAAGGACGTCTCTGCCTTAGGCTCTCCGGAACAAGTCACCTCGCGAGGAGCCAGCCTCACAAGGCCCCTTCATCGCCAGACGGAACGCTGCAATCAACAAGTGGCAAGTAGCCTCGTGAGGGGCGGTGTTGTAGGGCACGGGCCAAAGTGCCCCGATTTGTCCCGATGTTCACGAATTGGAGGTGGCTACGAAGAGGAACACGTAGAGCACAAAGAATACGAGGGGAAAACACAAGAGAAACACTCAAGAACAAGTCCAATCAAACACCCACTAGACTAGCAACACATAAGATCCACAAGGTACAAGAACAACAAAGGAAAAGATACATGGTAAAGTTCATCCCAAATCCAAGAGGAGATGAGGTCTTGATGATCTAGATAGATCCTTCCCACAAGGGGGTCTTGATATCCCTAAGGATCTTCTCCAATGGAGGTCTTGAACTCCAATGGAGTGTGCCTCTCTCAAGAGGATTCCCACAAGGGGAGATACATGAGCTAAGCTCTAATGTCTAGATCTAATCTTAGCTAGCCCACAAATGAGGTGGAGGAGGATTATATATAGTCCTAGGCAATGAAGGGGTAAGCAGGGGTGTAATAGGGATTACATGGGCAAAGCCCAACAGCAACACAGAGGAGGCCCCGTGCGCACGGGGTAAGTGGAGCCCGTGCGCACGGGGTATCCAGAGAGCTGGCGACTTAGCCCGTGCGCACGGGTCTGTACCGTGGGCACGGGGTCCCGTGTGCACGGGGTCTAATGGCCCGTGCGCACGGGGTGTCCAGAAGCTTCACGTCTCGTCGCCTTCTCGTGGACATCCGTCGATGCACGTGGAACCTCGCCTTCTTCTTGACGGTTCCTTCTCCGCTTCCAGGCTTTCTTCTTGGATGGTGTAGTTGTTCCCTTGAGCTTGCACTCCTCCTCGTCATCCGTGAAGTTCTGACAATACCTATGCATGCACACGAGAGGAGTGTCAAGTAGTATACCATCCTCGAAGGGGTCAAGTGAACACGTGTAAAGGAGATGATTCACCTTTTTGTATGTGACGTAGATGCGGCACGTGTCACTTGCCAAACGGACTCTTGACATGGTGATGTCCGTAGGATGCTCCGCATCATCCCCTCCCCCTCGGGAAAGATCCGTCCTCGGATCAAAAACCAAATCACCATGGGAAAGAGATGGCGTCGCCGTGTAGAAGTGGACGATCACCAATTATTCATCATCTTGAATCTCGAAATGGGCACACTCCAATGTCGCACCGTCGTGTGATTCCTTCAAAAGGAGCAATGATAACAAACACTTGGAAAAACAAATGTGGTTAGCGTTAGTGCAAAACCAAACATTCAAGTGGTGATTCACCCAACAAGTGTAGTCATCAAGCATAGCATATGGTTTGACAAGGAAGTGAGACATGGCATTTAAGCATATCAAGTGAGCACATGCAAAGTCATCATGGAAACAATCATGCAAAGGTGAGGTAAAGATGCTAATATGTGTGACAAATGAACAAGCATCTACCTCAATGTCATAGCAAGCATGCACAAGGTGCTCAACGAAAGGTCTATGGTAGGCATAGGAATCATTCACAACACCAAATAAAATGAAGTGTCTAAACACATGGGGCGAGATAATCCAAGCATAATGTGCATATGGTGTAGTCAAGATAGTGTGGCACTCAACACCATGGAAAGAGCAATTGTTCAACATGTGTGAGGCAATCAAGTCAAGCATGTAGCAAGCAATGGGACATGGCATATGTTAAGAAATGACATTGTTGCAATCAAACACATGGGAATGGCATGGGATAATCATGTTCGATACAACACACAAGGCATATATATCATGAGGCATGGTAATGTGGCAATGACAAGTCAAAACAAAATCTCTAGCATGTGTGCAATGTGTCATGGTGCAAGCAACACATGAACTATGATCCACAATATTCATGCTCATGGTGTTGGGATTCTCAAAAGAGAAGGATATCACCTCAAAAGTATGTCCTTGTGCGTCCTTCACAATGCCGAAGTGGTAGAAAATGCGTTGTAGAAGCACGTCGGTCGAAAGTGGCTCGCTCTCAAGAGCTCGAATGGTCAACTCACGTGAAGTGGACGTTGACATGGAGTCGAACGATCCTACACATGCACACAACCAAGCAAAGAACGTATGTGCACGGTCGGTAAACACATCATCCATCATGATGGTTCTCTTCTCTTGCACATAACCATTAGAAGCAAAAGTGCATGAATGATATGATGCAACAATGGTGATATTCATGGCACTAGGCATATGGTGCAAAGAGGTGAAACAAGCATGCTTCACAAGAAAGATGGCAAAAGCTCCAAACATATGGGAGAAAGCTATGGCGGCAATCTCATTAGCAAGACTAAAAGCACTGTTGCACTCAATACATGTCAAATCATCTAGCATGAGAGAGGCAACATATGGAGATGTATGACAAGAAGCAATATCAATCATGTGCAAAGCATGGCAATGGTTGTCATCAACCGCATGAATCGAGCAAGTATGAATCATCGGTGATGCAACAAGGCAAGCAATCATAGTAATCATGTCGTGCAAACTAGTGGAGCGAAGATGCAACGCACTAGAGGAAATCATGGCAATCATGTCATGTGAGCAAATGGTAGGTCTAGGCAATGCACATGACATATCTCAAGCACGAAAGCGAAACATGATCAAAGTATCATCATAGGCATGGGGTACATAGTAAACATGGCAATAACAAGTGATATCTCCACCAAGCATGCAACCACACATAACCATAACCCATAACCATGTGAGGGCCATGTAGAAGAATTGCGCGAAGTCATTGCGCGAAGGGAGCGGTGGGAATGACAATCCACGGAATCCCAAATCATCATTGCTCTCTGGAGCTCGTTTCGTCAACTCTTGCGTTTGCGAGGTCGACGAGGAAGCGTGTGTACCTACACAATATGGGGACGAACGAAACAACGTGTGTGCGTGGTAAATGTACACATCATCCATTATGATGTGTATGTGCACGTTAGAGTTAGCACAAAACAAGCAATGCTCAAAGAAATTTGAGGCATGGTATATGAACATGTCATCCATCATGAAAGAGTAGTTGTTATGTATAACATGATTAGGATGCAATTTATAGCAAGTGTGTGGCACATCAAAAGCATTTTCAGTCATGGGATGCATATGGTGCACACAATCATGGGAATCATGCAATTCATAGGATGGGTCAAAATCTCCTAACATGTATGAGGAAACTATGGGGGTCGCTTCATGAGCAATAGCGGACGCATAATATGGAGAAAATTGACAACATGGCAAACAATGCATGTTCAAAGTTAGGTGGTCATGGCATGGCATATGAGAGAAATGATGCAAAGGAAGCATATCAATATCATCACAAGAAAAACAAATGCCAATAACCATGGGCTTGTCATCTATGCCATATGTGCAAATTGGGTTCATTTTAATGGCATATACATAGTCACTACGATGAGATTGCAAATATGACATATGGGAGATCTCATTCATAGCATATGATAAGTCAAGAGGGGTTGCAAACATGATGTGACCAAGGGAATTATCACAAGAAATCATATGCAACATGGCATCACAACTAATAGACTCAACATGGCAATCATCATACTCATCATAAATGGGTAAATCATCGCATGGGGAAATCATACTAGCATCAAGCATGTCAATAGGAGGATCAACATCATGCAAGCAATTAAGGTCAAGAATGTCCACTAGTGGAACAAGAGCATTACCTTCACCTATGTTACCTTTCTCATTCCACTCATGTGGTGTAGGTGAGGTGGCAAGGACCAACGTGTGGTCATCATCATCGTGATGGAACCATGTGGGGGGTGTATCATAGTCCACCATGGCCATCGTCTTGTCCAAGGGAAGGACAAAGTCGTCGAAGATCGGGGCGTCGTCATATATGGGACCTAGCACCAAATGAGAAGACACAATAGAGGTAGAGGGTAAGTCGTTAGAAATCGAAATGGCCTCACATGCCCTATCAACTACCTCACTCTCTCTATGTGGTGGCTCACTCACTCCCTCAAAATAGGTGCACTCAATGTCACATATGGTGGAGTCACTCAAATCACTCAAGTGGTGGTGGTGGTGGCTCTCCTCACATGGGAATTGGGTCATCTCATCATATATGGGGCTAGTGGTGAAGTCACTCACTCTCAATATGGTGGAATAAGTCTCTCAACTCATCATCATACGCCTCCTTGGTCGAAGGGAAAATCCCATGCTCAACCGTCTCGTCGTCGCCGTGGATGAAGGCCGAAGATGGCACATCATCACTCGCCTCCATGACCGAAGGGAACATCCCATGCTCGATCATCTCGTCACCGTCGTCATGGATGAAGGCCGAAGATGGCACATCATCACTCTCGCCTCCAAAGATGGGAGCATCATCCTTGCTCGCCACCTTGTCGCTCGCCTCCAAATCTTGAACCTTGAGTTGCTCCGTAGTCGTAGTCGTCGCCGAGCCGTCTTCAAAAAGAGTCATGGTAGACTCGGCATCGTCAATGCCACAAAGAGGTATGGCGGTGAAGTCGAACTTTGGAGCGTTGTCTTGGAGCTCGTCGAACTTGGACAACTCGGTGGTACTAGCCTCATGCTCGCCATCTTGGAGCGTGTTCGTCGCGAAGTGTGCTTGGGGTCGAGTGGACTTGTAATTGTTGGTGAAGTTGAAGTAGCCCGTGGAAGTAGTGGACTTGATCTCGTGGAGTAGGCGAAGATGCCGTACATCCGAAGGCGAAGATGCCTTGAAGTCACTTGGCGAAGATGCCAATGTAGCTGATGAAGTCGCAGTCTTGGGGTCGCTGTCGCTGTTCTGTATGGCCCGTGCGCACGGGGGTGCAGGAGGCCGTGTGCACAGGGTCCCGTGTGCACGGGGGTCGCAGGCCCGTGTGCACGGGGGTGGCAGAGAAGCCAGCTCACGCCCGGTAGGTTGCTCTTGATGGCCTGGAGCTTGATGGTCTTGTCGTTGTCGATGCCGGTGTGTCCTTGTCGAAGATGGTAGCTTGGAAGTTTTTGCACTTGAGCGTCTTCTCGAAGATGATGAAGACCTCGTGTCGGTGTTGATGAGGGCCTTGAGCTCCTCCATGTACTTGTCCATCTTGGCGTCGATGAAGTTCTTCATGGCATCGAACTCGTCGTCGTGGTTGTAGACCGGAGATGATGTGCTTAGTCTATCCATCACAAGACTCGAGCAAAGGTGAGTAGGAAATGAGATAAACAATACCAAGTTACCTTTTCCCAAAGTTGAGAATGTATCCCGTTTCACTCAATGTGAAATGAAAGAATAGTGGAATTGGTACCAGACTTGTTCACTCACACCTACAAGGTAAAGCTTATCGAGTGGCTTGGTTAGGACAAGTGGCACAAATTCATGCAAATTGAAGTCCAAGATATGTAAATGTTGAAATCAAGCCAAAGGACTCAAAATGCAAAGCAAGTGATCACAAATATATAGAGGAGGGCAATAAAGAAACACACACGGTGGGATAATGGGGCTCGTGCAACTATAGGGATGAGCAATACAAAATTGCCTAACGAAGACTAAGCTCGTGTTGCACAAACACAAGGAGAGACGCTAGCTTGATTGCACATTTGGGCACGATTCGACACTTGGCACCAACCTATATGTATGCAAGCAAAACGTTTCATATTCCATGTATCCTCATGCACAAGTATCTCTTTTCATGCTCAACACTCTTTTGCTTATAAGCTTTTGATCTTTCCTTTTCTTGCTTAAAAGCTTTTTTTTGACTCTTCTCTTCCTTTCCACTATGGTTAATGAGCCTCAACCACAAACATGAGATTAGTATCGCAAGATATGCACGGGAGCAAGATATATCAAATGATGCAACAATATGATATCGTATCACTAAGGTGCACAAGTTTTCGCGAAGCCCGGCAATACTCGGATAGCTAGTCTCAATAGGTATGAAGGTATTCGCAAAGATGGTGGGGCTATCAAGATGTAATGGCAAGGAAGGAAAAGTTTATGACGGAATGGATACCTTCGTCACACTTAACCTTTCACGAAGTCGGGGGTAACCGGCCTTGCTTCCGGTTGAAGATGGTCTCAAAGGATGGATGGTCGTCGTCGATGCGAAATGTCGTGGTGGATGTAGTCGATGTAACGATACAAGTCACCGATGGTGATGAAGATGTAACCGTCCCTAAGTAGCCAAAACACCTTAGGAGACTCAAATCACAACTCAAACAACCACAAATGCAATGGAAACCAAAATGGGTTAGGTTGCGGAAGTTTATGGTGGTGGTGCGGAAGTTATGGCGGAGGGCCTATGCAAAGATGCAAAAATGCACAAAATTTGATGGAGTCAAATGGTGGTAAAACCAAGATGAGCAGCTCCGTCACGTCGCTAGCTTTTCAACGAGCTAAAGATCACCCAAATCGGAGTTCGGAAGTGGGAGATATGGGCGAAACAGTGAAGCAGTGGCGGCTGATCCTGGGAGGGCCGTGCGCACGGGGTCTAAGGCCCGTGGACACGGGGTCCCGTGCGCACGGTACACGGGCCGTGGGCACGGGGTGTCCAGAGACGTATCGGGGGCCCGTGGGCACGGGGTGGGGAGCCCGTGGGCACGGGGGTGACGGAAAAATTGCGGTTTCAACTCCAAGTTCGAAGGGGGGGAAAGAAAAATTGGGCTATGGGGACGCAATAGGAGATGGATCTACTTGCTAAACACCAGATCCACGTATCAAAATCAACAAAAACGCACTAGGAACAACAAATCACAAAAAAATTGGTATGGCTCTTTTTGTGGGGAATTTTCGAAATTGGCAAGAAAAATTCGAACTAAAGGCTAGAACATGGGGGGTAGGGCTCTAAATTCGTGTCAACGTGGCTCATGATACCAAGATGTTGTAGGGCACAGGCCAAAGTGCCCCGATTTGTCCCGATGTTCACGAATTGGAGGTGGCTACGAAGAGGAACACGTAGAGCACGAAGAATACGAGGGGAAAACACAAGAGAAACACTCAAGAACAAGTCCAATCACACATCCACTAGACTAGCAACACATAAGATCCACAAGGTACAAGAACAACAAAGGAAAAGATACATGGTAAAGTTCATCCCAAATCCAAGAGGAGATGAGGTCTTGATGATCTAGATAGATCCTTCCCACAAGGGGGTCTTGATATCCCTAAGGATCTTCTCCAATGGAGGTCTTGAACTCCAATGGAGTGTGCCTCTCTCAAGAGGATTCCCACAAGGGGAGATACATGAGCTAAGCTCTAATGTCTAGATCTAATCTTAGCTATCCCACAAATGAGGTGGAGGAGGAGTATATATAGTCCTAGGCAATGAAGGGGTAAGCAGGGGCGTAATAGGGATTACATGGGCAAAGCCCAACAGCAACACAGAGGAGGCCCCGTGCGCACGGGGTAAGTGGAGCCCGTGCGCACGGGGTATCCAGAGAGCTGGCGACTTAGCCCGTGCGCACGGGTCTGTACCGTGGGCACAGGGTCCCGTGGGCACGGGGTCTAATGGCCCGTGCGCATGGGGTGTCCAGAAGCTTCACGTCTCGTCGCCTTCTCGTGGACATCCATCGATGCAGGTGGAACCTCGCCTTCTTCTTGACGGTTCCTTCTCCGCTTCTAGGCTTCCTTCTTGGATGGTGTAGTTGTTCCCTTCCGCTTGCACTCCTCCTCGTCATCCGTGAAGTTCCGACAATACCTATGCATGCACACGAGAGGAGTGTCAAGTAGTATACCATCCTCGAAGGGCGTGTAAAGGAGATGATTCACCTTTATGTATGTGACGTAGATGTGGCACGTGTCACTTGCCAAACGGACTCTTGACATGGTGATGTCCGTAGGATGCTCCGCATCAGGCGGCCTCGTGAGGGCCACCCCACGAAGGAGGCTGCGCGGTGCCAGTCGCGCGGCATGTGCCCATCACGTGGGTGACGTCCTGCTGTCAGGATAAGGATGGCAGGACGCGACCAAGACCAGTTTCCTCTTTGGTGCGAGGGAGCAGCGGCATCTGCCCCCCTCCAAAGCAAGTCCCAATGCCTTCCGCTTTGGTGAAAGAAGACCAGGACAGCTCAGCGTGCCAGGATGGAGGTCATCGCCGAGCCCACCAGCGCGTTAGGATAGCAACTTTAGTAGGCGAAGACCGCCTTTAGTCAGGATAAGCCTGGGCGCCTGTCCCCCTTTGAATGGCCGCCCTGTGGCCACCCTTTCTAGCTCATATTTTCGGGGAAGAGGGCCATGGCACGAAAAAGGGGGCAGGGCCGCTTCCATGTAAGGGGATCTACTCATTCTCCCCCACACCTGGTGTATCTTGAGCACAGGCTCTCCATTACAGAGCAATCCAACACAGGCAGGAGTAGGATATTACACCGCATGGTGGCCCGAACCTGGGTAGCTCGCACGTCCCCTTCGTGTCCGGTGAGAGCCAGCGAGCCCGTCGTGATCCCACCATAGTTGCCGTCGTGTCGTAGGTCGCCAAGCAAAGTCCCCCAGAGTTCGAATCCTAAGTTCTTGGAGAAGTTTCTTGGACACAGATCCTAGACTCCAACATTTGGCGCGCCAGGTAGGGGGACTTGTCGTCTTCGCGCCTTCGACCTCGATGCCAGCATCGACATGGACGATTCCGCCACTCGCCAGGAACGCGCCGCACGCCGAGCCGCTGCCAGGGTCCGCGCGGCACCCGCCGTCCGCGGTGCCCCTGGGCGGCGCCCTCGCGTTGCCACCGAGCCTGTTGGGGAGCGCATGGCCTCCTCCGCCCACCCGTCGGTGAACGAGCAGGTGCACGGCCGCTCCGCACGCCACGCTGCTCATGGCGCAGGAGCTGCTGCGCTACCATCCCAACGAAGACGGCTACGACGCCTGGCTTGGGCGCATCACCGAGCTCGTCGACACCGCGCGCGATGGCCAGGCGCCCTCTCGCTCCTTGCCTGCTCCGCCATCCCGTGCCGACTGGGCCGAGCGTGACGCGCCTCCTCCGCCTCCTCCGGACCGCGACGTGGCCGAGTGCCGCCCTGCAGCGCGCGCCCCAGAGCCGTCCCACGGCTCGCTCATGCCGGGCGGTGACGGCGACAGCTGCCAGATCGTCCATCACAAGCCCCCGGACGCACGAGTGGCCGTCGAGAAGGCGCGAGACCGCCAGGACCGCGTCCTCCACGACATCGCCATGGCGGGGCGCCAGAACCGCGCGGCCCTCGACGGTGGCGCCGTCACCAACGGGGGCTACCTAGCCCTCGCCCCCGAGCTTCATCGCGTGGTGTGGCCCGACAAGTTCAAGCCTGAGCTCCCCCAGCGCTACGACGGCAGCGCCAACCCCACGGAGTTCCTCCTGCTCTACACCATTAGCATCCTGGCCGCGAGGGGGGACGACCGGGTCATGGCGAACTGGTTTCCCATGGCCCTCAAGGACGCTGCGCGCTCATGGCTCATGAACCTCCCCGAGGCGTCCATCTCTTCGTGGGAGGACCTGTGCAAGCAGTTCGTCGCCAACTTCAAGGGCACGAGCGACCGTTCCCTCACGCTCAATGACCTGTGGAACGTGCGCCAACGCCCTGGTGAGCCCCTCTACAAGTTCATCCAGCGCTTCAGCCAGGTGCGCCACAAGATCCCAAAGGCCTCCGATGCCGCGATCGTCTCCGCCTTCACCAATGGCGTCACGGACGTGAAGATGTGCGAGAAGCTCTCGGTCAAGGACGAGCTTGACTCTGCGGCAGAGTTGTTCGTCCTCGCCGACCGTTGCGCCAAGGCTGAGGAAGGACGCCTCTTCCTCCACAACGACATCGACGCTGAGCCTGACGCGGCGAAACCCAAGGGCAAGGACACCAAGAGTAAGTGCCCTGCCGTGCTTGCGGCGGAGCCGGACTACAAGCGCGGCCGCGACCGTGGCGAAGCCAAGAAGGATGACCGTCCTTTCTGCGCCTACCACAACATGAACGCCCACAGCACAGAGGACTGCCCCGAGCTCAAGCTGCTTTGTGAGGGCGGCACCGAGCGCCGCGGTAGCCGCAAGGAGCGTGGCAAGGGCCGCGGCGGTGGCAGCGGAGGTGGCCGCTGGGGCGACAACCACAACAACGGCGCTGACGACAACAACCGTCAGGGCTGGCAGAACCAGCCGCGGCAGGCGGACCCTCACGCCAACGCCGCCCCAATACGCGCCAACGACTCCCCTCCCGCTGAGAACGCTGGGGACTACCAAGAGCCCCGCAGGGTGGCCTGCATCCTCGGCGGGGCCCAGGCCCATGCATCCAACCGCTACCTCAAGCAGTTCTCTCGGGAGGTGAACGCGGCCCTCCCGGCGCTCGAGTCCGCCGGCCGCCTCAAGTGGTCTGAGTTCCTGATGCGGAGCATCCTGTGGACATCACCATGTCAAGAGTCCGTTCGGCAAGTGACACGTGTGACATCTACTTCACATACATAAAGGTGAATCATCTCCTTTACACGTGTTCACTTGACCCCTTCGAGGATGGTATACTACTTGACACTTCTTCCGTGTGCATGCATAGGTATTGTCGGAGCTTCACGGATGACGAGGAGGAGTGCAAGTGCCAAGGAACAACTACACCATCCGCGAGGGAAGCATGGAAGAGACAACGGAAGAAGACGGAGCTGCTGAAGCTACAGCAGCCGGATATCCGGGCCAGAGGCCGAACATCCGGCGCCTGGGCAGCCGTGCAGGAGCTGCCCCAACAGACGGCCGAAGACATCAGCAGCCGGACATCCGGCATCGGCCCGGACATCCGGGCTTGGAGCCGGATGTCTGGGCCAAAGGGGTCAACCTACGGGTGTCTTCTGTCGGCGGTGCCGGATTTCCGGGCGGGGGCCCGGATGTCCGGCGTCGGGGCCGGATGTCCGGGGCCTGGAGGCTCTTCTGCTATTAGGCGTTTGCTGCTACTGTTGCTCCCAGGGGCCGGATGTCCGGGCTTGAGGCCGGATGTCCGGGCCCTGTAGACCTCCGGTGACCTTCTTCGCTGGTCCGTTTCATCCATGAACTTGCCGACTTGTCCATTTGTCCGGGCTTCTCCGAGGGGGTCCTCTTGGTACCTAAGCACACATAGCGTTTCGGAATGAGGTAGCGTCCATGTCTCGCACGCGTCATGTGGAAGTTCTGTAAGGAGTGATGTCACCTCGTTTTCGAGAGCTCACGCACGTGCTCGGGTCATTGGTCCTCTTGGTGCTTGGGGAGACGTAGGTGGATCCATGGGGATGACCGTAGGATGCTCCGCATCAAGATCGTTGAGCATCGCGCCTCGGGAACTCCTACCAGCCCTAAGAGCCCTACACCCTCTGGCGTTGCTGAGCACGCGCTCCAGCATACCAGCGACGGTCGTAGCCCGCTCGAAGGCTGGGTCCCAGTGACACAGGGCACAAGGGCAACGTAAAAAGGAAAGAAAGACTTCATGAGGAGACGAAAACATAGCAAATATTAAAGTACTTCAATCAAAAGTGCTAGGCAACATCTTCACACCCCCACGGGGCCACGTCTACTCTATGACAGGAGACAAAAGGTAAAGACTCAAGCAGACGAGCCACTATCGGCGCCATCGTCGCCAGCGACGCCTCCGCCCTCGGCGGCCGCCACGGTGTGCTCTAGGTTCTCCAGGAGCTCGCGCTCCTTCTCCTGCTCGGTGGTGGTCAGCGCGAGCTTGTGCTCCCGGATCTCCCTGTCCAGTTCCCGGACCACCACCATGCTCTCACGCCCGCTGAGCGCCTCCTCGTGAGGGGCAAGCTAGGCCTCGCAAGTTGCGGCGCGCTCCATGTATGCCTTCTCCGCGGCCTCCGGCTCCTCAAGTCGCCGGGCGGCCTCTTCCACATCCCGGGTCACCCCATCAAGGAGCTCCTTGGTCTTCCGGGTGGCCTCCTCGCGCTCCTCCCGCACGACGCCATCCCGCCGGCGGCCTAACTTGACGGCCACTTATAGTTGCCGCCAGCCCTCCGCGAGGCGCACTCGCTCTTGGCGGAGGTCCTCCTCCTCGGCCATGAGGTCGGCCTCAAGGGTGATGAGGGCCGACCGGGCATGGCGCAGAGTCCCGCGCCGCAGCAGAGTACTGTGGCCTACGAACGCCATGGCCAGGGACGCGTCCGGCCCATCTTCCTCGTCCGTCCCCGCTGGCCGTGAGAGGCCCGGGGGCTGCAGCTCCACCAAGCCCAGCGATGTCTCCGCCGGCAGGGGCTTCACCCCCCGTCAGATACTGGAGGTTCTCCATAGCCTCCACCTCCGCCTACGACTCCGTCGTGCGTGGGGGGCTTGGCGCGGTCGCCTTCGGCTCTTGGCGCACTAGAGGGTGCTCGGGGCTCACCGCGTGATGCGGAGCATCCTACGGCCATCCCCATGGATCCACCTACGTCTCCCCAAGCACCAAGAGGACCAATGACGCGAGCACGTGCAAGAGCTCTCAAAAACGAGGTGACATCACTCCTTACAGAACTTCCATATGACGTGTGTGAGACATGGATGCTACCTCATTCCGAAACGCTATGTGTGCTTAGGTACCAAGAGGACCCTCTCGGAGAAGCCCGGACAAATGGACAAGTCGGCAAGTTCATGGATGAAAAGGACCAGCGAAGGTGGTCACCGGAAGCCTACAGGGCCCGGACATCCGGCCCCTGGGAGCAACAGCAGCAGCAGCCGCCCTACAGCAGAGAAGCCTCCAGGCCCCGGACATCCGGCCCCGACGCCGGACATCCGGCCCGTACCCCTCGGACATCCGGGCCCCCGCCCGGAAATCCGGCACCGCCCGACAGAAGAAACTCGTAGGTTGACCCCTTTGGCCCGGACATCCGACTCCAAGCCCGGATATCTGGCACCCTGGTGAACCGCCGGACATTCGGCCTGGAGCCCGGACATCCGGCCCGACGCCCGCATGTTTTTGGCCCTCTGGCCATGTATCCGCCCCCTTTCCGCCCTAACTTGTACTGGCACTATTTAAGGACCTCTTCCTCCTCTATCTAGGGTTAGCAAAGTAGATAGCTCTTTGAGATTAGAGCTTTGCTCATCCGTACCTCTCCCATGGAGATCAAGACCTCCATGAGACCCATGTGAGAAGATCCACTCCGGATATCAAGACCTCGACTCCTTCGCGGATCGGGATGAACTAGCTACCGTGTATCCTCCTGTGTTGGATTTGGACCTTTGTATCCCTCTATGTGTATGTGGATCTAGTGCATGTGTGATTTGGATTGTGTTGATTTGAGTGTTCTTCTCGTGTTCTTCGTGGATTTCCTCCTTTTCCCCCTCTTAAGTGTGAAAAGATCGTCATCTAGGGTTCCACCCTACATCATCTTGGATCAGAGCCACGTTGATTCACACTTTGGAGTTATTCCCCTCCACTTTCTATCCCCGATTTTGTTGTTTTTACACAATTTCGAAAATTCCCACAAAAATAGCCATACCAAAAAAATTCGTGATTTGTGAGTTTGATGATGTTTTGTTGATTTTGATCCAGGGATTTGCTTGGTTTCGAGTGGATCTAGCGTTTCCCCATCTTCCCCACCTTTTTCTTCCACAAAATCGTCCGAATTTTGCCCCGAAATTTTCTTTTCCCCACTTGTTCATCAAGTTCTTCCGTGGATCTGGCAGCCCAGACATCCGGCGCCCCGGACATCCGGCCATCTGGCCTGGACATCCGACTCCTGTGCACCAGCACGCCAACAACTCACAATTTCGTCGATTTTCGCCGTTTTCCCAACCTTTCTTCCGCAACCCCTTGAGCCACTCCACCACCGACTTCCGCATACCACCACCTTTGTGCCACTTGAGATTTTGAGCCGCGGATTTTGCCGTTTCCTAACGTGTTTCGGCTACTTAGGAACGGTTCGTCAACGACATCACCGCCGCTCGTCATCGCCCCGGACTTCGACATCGACAACGACCATCTTCACCATCGGGACACCCTAACCGTAAGCAAGGACGGTAACATCGACGACATCTTGTTCATATCCTTGCCATTACATTGTGAACCCCCGAGACCATCTTTTGCGTAGCTTTCCTACGAGACTAGCCATTTGAGTATTGCCGGCAACGCTACTTGTGCACTTTAGTGATACCGAGCCGCATAGCTATCATAGCGTGCATACATACACATATCATCTCTTGTGCCAAAATTTTGTTCCTGCATATACATCATTGCTATCTTCGTACGAGCAATTCGCATAAGTGGCCAAAGGAAACAATCAAAAGAAGAAAAGCTTTTAAGCAAAAGAAAAAGAGCAACAAGCTTGTAAGCAATAGCCATAGCATCGCCACATTACATAGCATATTTGATCATCTTGGATCATTGTGACAAGTTCACCGGGAATCATACATACATAGCATAAGTGAGATAGGAAGCGTTACGTTTTGTCTCTTATAGGTTGTGCACAAGTTCGTATCCGCCTATTGAGCAATCGTGCTAGCGTCTCTCTAGTGTTGTGCAACAAGAGCATTTTCTGTGGATTCCACATTTTGAGCTCATTTCTTGGTTGCACGACCTCATTTATCTATCCGTGCGTGTGTTTCCGTGTGCTATGTTTTGCTATTGGTCTACTCGTTACACTTGCGAACTTGTGAATCTTTTTCAACATTATTGATATCTTGCTTGCAATTGCAGAAATTTTGTGCCACCATCCTAACCGAACTCCTCCAAAAGCTTTACTTGTGTAGGTGTGAGATTGACTCGATCCGGTACCAATTGCACTATTTCCATAATACCATATTGGGTGATCATTGATCCATCTTCAACATTGGATAAGGTACATTGGTCTAGTTCGTTTCTTTCTTCCACTAACATTTGTTTGAGAATCATGGATTGGCCGAGCACTTCTATCAACCCACTCTTCGATGAGCAAGAAGACGCAACGAACAACTACGTCACCAAGGCTCAACTTTTCGGAGTCCAACGAGCGCTACATCAAGAAAGTGAAGCTTTGGGAGATCGCATCGAGCAACTCGCCACCGACTTACGCCACTCCGAAACGCGAACAAGGGACTACTTGGACGCCAAGCTTTCATCTCAAATGGAAGAGTTCCGAACTATGATGGCCAACCGCCATTCTTCCACTTCGTCTTCATCAAGATCAAGACGGAGCCATTCGAGCCGGTACTCTTCGGACACTTCTTCGGATGCAAGTCCTCTACGAGCACGCTCTCATCGCTCCCAAGACCATGACGATTGGCAAGCTTCAAGAAACCCATTCCATGGCAATGGTTTGCAAGACCGCCTTCGAGATCGCGAACGACAAAAGCGGCAAGCACAAGCCAACGGGAACCAAGATCAAGTTCCACAACGCCAACGTCAAGTACACCAAGACGACGACGCCCTACACCAAGAACGACAACGTCGTGACGAGCAAGCTCTTGAAGCTCAACGTGCCCTACGCGAAGCAACTCGCAAAGTCGCCGAACGCAACCGCCGCGTGCACGAACAAGAAGAAGCCACACGACTTGAGGAGCGCCAAGAGATGAGAAACCATGCACGAATCCCAAGGCAACCACGTCAAGCCAATCAAGATGAACACGACGACGAGGATGAGCTAGAAGATCAACCTCCACAGCAAGAGCGTCATCGCAACCGCCAACAACGCAATGAGGAGCGCTACGGCAAGCTCAAGTTCACCATGCCTAAATTCTACGGTGGAAATGATCCCGAAGAATACCTTTCATGGGCGTTTAAGGTCGACAAGATATTTCGCCTTCACAACTACGACGAGGAAAAGAAGATCGCCATGGCATCTCTAGAGTTCCAAGACTATGTTCTCATTTGGTGGGAGCAAGTGATCGCAAGGCGTCAAGAGAAGGGCGAGCCACCCATCGCGACTTGGGATCAAATGAAAGATGTCATGCGAGCTCGTTCTGTGCCTACATATTACACCCGCGACCTCTTCAAGAAACTCCAACTCCTCAAGCAAGGAACCAAGTCGGTTGAAGAATACTACCAAGAAATGGAAGTTTCCATGATACGAGCCAATGTCACGGAAGATGATGAGCAAACTATGGCGCGTTTCTTGAATGGCCTCAACCATCCCATCAAGAAAATAGCGGACTTCCAACCGTACTCCAACCTCCTCGAGCTAGTGCACCAAGCGACCAAGGCGGAACGACAAGTGCAAGAAGACTACAAGTACTCCAAGTACTCTTCCAAGGCCTACGGTTCCTACACTCAAGCTTCAACAACTACGACAACTCCTTCCACGACTCGAACTACACCAAGTACCGGTGACAAGTCACGCTCCAAGCAACCTTTGACATCTTCGAGTCGTCTTCTTCCTACTACTACTAGCAGCTCCAAGCAAAAGCATTCATCCGCGACACGTCCTACCGATACCAACAAGACAAGTGACATCCAGTGCTTCACTTGCAATGGCCGAGGCCACAAGTCCTTCGAGTGTCCAACTCGACGCATAATGATCCTCAACGACGATGGCACATACGACTCAATGAGCGAAGATGAAATGGACGCCGTCGAGCAAGTGGCCATGCACCGCCAAGTGAATGAAGAAGAAGATGATCAAGTGTTTTGCGACAATGATTCGAGCCCCGCTCTTGTTGTCTCCAAGGTCTTGACACTTCAACAACATCAAGATGAAGACCAACGTTGCCACATCTTCCATACCAAAGCGGGTATCCAAGGACGTTCCGTCAAGGTCATCATCGACGGCGAAAGTTGCCACAACTTGGCAAGTGAAGAATTATGCTCCAAGGTCCAATTGGTCAAGAAGAAGCACCCTCGCCCATACAAGGTCCAATGGCATAGCGACTCCGGAACACTTCAAGTGGAGCACACCGTCCAAGTGTCCTTCAAGATTGGTGCCTACGAAGACAACTCAGAGTTTGATGTGGTTCCTATGTCCGTGTGCCATCTCCTACTCGGAGGACCGTGGCAATTTGACCGAGGCGTCACCCACCATGGACGGACAAATCAATATAGTTTCAAGATGAAGGCAAGGAGTTCATACTTCGACCAATGACACCAAGTCAAGTCATCGCGGACAAGCAAGCATCTACCCATCGTGGAGAGAAAAGTGAGCGAGTGAGCCACCAAAAAGAGAGTGAGAGCCACAAGCCAAACTTGAGTGACTCCACGATGCGTGACAAAAGAGATCTAGTTATTTTAGCCACCAAAAGAAAATTGAGGGATGTAAGTGAGTGCCCATCAAGTGTTCTTCACTTTGTACTTGTGTGCAAAGATGAAGTGGTGCGGACTAATACTTCACAACATCTTCCTTTGGTATTGTCTCATTTATTGCAGCAATTCGCGAACGTGTTTCCCGATGAGCTACCTCCCAGACTTCCTCCACTCCGCGAAATCGAACACCGCATCGACCTCATCCCCGGTGCACCACTACCGAACAAGGCACCATACCACGTCAACCCCGAAGAAACCAAAGAGATCCAAAGGCAAGTGCAACATCTCATGGAGAATGGGTATGTACGCGAAAGCTTGAGCCCTTATGCCGTTCCGGTCATTCTCGTGCCTAAGAAAGATGGTTCCTATCGCATGTGTTCCGATTGCCGTCTGATGCGGAGCATCCTACGGACATCACCATGTCAAGAGTCCATTTGGCAAGGGACACGTGCGACGTCTACTTCATGCATATAAAGGTGAAGCATCTCCTTTACACGTGTCCACTTGTACCCTTCGAGGAAGGTATACTACTTGACCCCTCTCTTGTGTGCATACATAGGTGTGAGCGGAGCTACACATTCTTCGAGGAGGAGTCCAAGCTCAAGGGAGCAAATACACCATCCAAGAGGGAAGCTTGGAAGCAGAGAAGGAGCCGTCAAGAAGACGGCGAGGTTCCACATGCGACGACGGGCGTCCATGAGAAGGCTGACGGCGAGGCCTCTGGATACCCCATGCGCACGGGCCCTGGACCCCGTGCCCACGGGACCCCGTGCCCACGGTACAAGCCCGTGCACACGGGCTAAGGTGTCAGGTCTCTGGATACCCCGTGCGCACGGGCTCCACTTACCCCGTGCGCACGGGGCCTCCCGTGTGCAGCTGCGGGCTTTGCCCATGTAATACCCATTACGCCCCTGCTTACCCCTTCATTGCCTAGGACTATATATACTCCTCCTCCTCATCCATTTAGCTTTAGCTAAGATTAGATCTAGACATTAGAGCTTAGCTCATGTATCTCCCCTAGTGGGAATCCTCTTGAGAGAGGCACACTCCATTGGAGTTCAAGACCTCCATTGGAGAAGATCCTTAGGGATATCAAGACCCCCTTGTGGGAAGGATCTATCTAGATCATCAAGACCTCATCTTCTCTTGGATTTGGGATGAACTTTACCATGTATCTTTCCCTTTGTTGTTCTTGTACCTTGTGGATCTTATGTGTTGCTAGTCTAGTGGATGTGTGCCTCAAATTTCTTTGAGCGATGCTTATCTTGTGCTAATTCTCACGTGCACATACACATCATGATGGATGATGTGTACATTTACCACACACACACACTTTGTTTCGTTTGTCCCCATTTTGTGTAGGTACACATGCTTCCTCGTCGACCTCGCAAGCGCAAGAGTTGACGAAACGAGCTATAGAGAGCAATGATGATTTGGGATTCCGTGGATTGTCATTCCCACCGCTCCCTTCGCGCAATGACTTCGCGCAATTCTTCTACATGGCCCTCACATTGTTATGGGTTATTTTTCTTTACATCCTCTATGCCCTTATTGCCATGTTCACTTTGCATGATATGCTCATTCCTATGCCTTTGCCATGCATTTGTGACCCATGCTTTGCATCTCACATGACACTTGATTCTAGTACTTGTATGTGTGGTTGCATGCTTGGTGGAGATATCACTTGTTATTGCCATGTTTACTATGTACCCCATGCCTATGATGATACTTTGTTCATGTTTCGCTTTCGTGCTTGTGATATGTCATGTGCATTGCCTAGACCTACCATTTGCTCACATGACATGATTGCCATGATTTCCTCTAGTGCGTTGCATCTTCGCTCCACTAGTTTGCACGATATGATTACTATGATTGCTTGCCTTGTTGCATCACCGATGATTCATACTTGCTCGTTTCATGCGGTTGATGACAACCATTGCCATGCTTTGCACAAGATTGATATTGCTTCTTGTCATACATCTCCATATGTTGCCTCTCTCATGCTAGATGATTTGCCATGTATTGAGTGCAACAGTGCTTTTAGTCTTGCTAATGAGATTGCCGCCATAGCTTTCTCCCATATGTTTGGAGCTTTTGCCATCTTTCTTGTGAAGCATGCTTGTTTTACCTCTTTGCACCATATGCCTAGTGCCATGAATATCGCCATTGTTGCATCATATCATTCATGCACTTTTGCTTCTAATGGTCATGTGCAAGAGAAGAGAACCATCATGATGGATGATGTGTTTATCTACCGTGCACATACGTTCTTTGCTTGGTTGTGTGCATGTGTAGGATTGTTCGACTCCGTGTCATCTTTTACTTCACGTGAGTTGACTATGCGAGTTCTTGAGAGCGAGCCACTTTCAACCGACGTGCTACTACAATGCATTTTCTACCACTTCGGCATTGTGAAGGACGCACAAGGACATACTTTTGAGGTGATATCCTTCTCTTTTGAGAATCGCAAAACCATGAGCATGAATATTGTGGATCATACTTCATGTGTTGCTTGCACCATGACACATTGCACACATGCTAGAGATTTTGTTTTGACTTGTCATTGCCACATTGCCATGTCTCATGATATATATGCCTTGTGTGTTGCATCGAACATGATTATCCCATGCTATTCCCATGTGTTTCATTGCAAAAATGTCATTTCTTCACATATGCCATGTCATATTGATTGCTACATGCTTGACTTGATTGCCTCACACATGATGAACATTTGCTCATTCTATTGTGTTGAGTGCCACACTATCTTCATTACACCATATGCACATTATGCTTGGATTGTCTTGCATCTCATCTTCTTTGGTGTTGTGAATGATTCCTATGCCTAGCATAGACCTTTCGTTGAGCACCTTGTGCATGCTTGCTATGACCTTGAGGTAGATGCTTGCTCACTTGTCAAACATATTTGCATCTCTACCTCCCATTTACATGCTTGGTCCTATAGATTGCTATTGCTTCTTGCCTTTGCGCATGATGAATTTGATTGTGCTCATTTGATATGCCTACATGACATGCCACTATCGTTTGTCACACCATATGATATGCATGATGACAACACTTGTTGGGTGAATCACCTCTTGAATGTTTGGTTTTGCACTAACGCTAACCACATTTGTTTTTCCAAGTGTTTGTTGTCATTGCTCATTTTGAAGGAACCACAAGACGGTGCGACATTGGAGAGTGCCCATTTCAAGCTTCAAGGTGATGAACGCTTGGTGATCGTCCACTTCTACACGGCGACGCCATCTCTTTCGCATGGTGATTTGGTTTTTGATCCGAGGACGGATCTTTCCCAAGGGGGAGGGGATGATGCGGAGCATCCTACAGACATCACCATGTCAAGAGTCCGTTTGGCAAGGGACACGTGCGACATCTACTTCATGCATATAAAGGTGAATCATCTCCTTTACACGTGTCCACTAGTACCCTTCGAGGATGGTATACTACTTGACCCCTCTCTTGTGTGCATACATATGTGTGAGCGGAGCTACACATTCTTCGAGGAGGAGTCCAAGCTCAAGGGAACAACTACACCATCCAAGAGGGAAGCTTGGAAGCGGAGAAGGAACCGTCAAGAAGACGGCGAGGTTCCACATGCGACGACGGGCGTCCATGAGAAGGCTGACGGCGAGGCCACTGGATACCCCGTGCGCACGGGCCCTGGACCCCGTGCACACGGGATCCCGTGCCCACGGTACAAGCCCGTGCACACGGGCTAAGGCGTCAGGTCTCTGGATACCCCGTGCGCACGGGCTCCACTTACCCCGTGCGCACGGGGCCTCTTGTGTGCAACTGCGGGCTTTGCCCATGTAATACCCATTACGCCTCTGCTTACCCCTTCATTGCCTAGGACTATATATACTCCTCCTCCTCCATTTAGCTTTAGCTAAGATTAGATCTAGACATTAGAGCTTAGCTCATGTATCTCCCCTAGTGGGAATCCTCTTGAGAGAGGCACACTCCATTGGAGTTCAAGACCTCCATTGGAGAAGATCCTTAGGGATATCAAGACCCCCTTGTGGGAAGGATCTATCTAGATCATCAAGACCTCATCTCCTCTTGGATTTGGGATGAACTTTACCATGTATCTTTCCCTTTGTTGTTCTTGTACCTTGTGGATCTTATGTGTTGCTAGTCTAGTGGATGTGTGATTGGACTTGTTCTTGAGTGTTTCTCTTGTGATTTCCCCTCGTATTCTTCGTGCTCTACGTGTTCCTCTTCGTAGCCACCTCCAATTCGTGAACATCGGGACAAATCAGGGCACTTTGGCCCGTGCCCTACAACATCTTGGATCAGAGCATAGGTTGTCACGAATTTGGAGCCCCCAATCCCCGACTTTCTTGCTTTAGTTCGAATTTTTCTTGCCAATTTCGAAAATCCCCACCAAAAAGAGCCATACCAATTTTTTTTTATTTGTTGTTCCTTGTGAGTTTTTTTTGGTTTCAATCCATGGATCTGGTGTTTAGCAAGTAGATCCATCTCCTATTGCGTCCCCATAGCCCAATTTTTCTTCCCCCCCTTCGAATTTCGAGTTGAAATCACAATTTTTCCGCCACCCCCGTGCCCACGGGCTCCCCACCCCGTGCCCACGGGCCCCCGATACGTCTCTGGACACCCCGTGCCCACGGCCTGTGTACCGTGTGCACGGGACCCCATGTCCATGGGCCTTAGACCCCGTGCGCACGGCCCTCCCAGGAACAGCCAGCACTGCTTCACTGTTTCGCCCATATCTCCCACTTCCGAACTCTGATTTGGGTGTTCTTTGGCTCGTTGAAAAGCTAGCGACGTGCCCGAGCTGCTCATATAGGTTTTACCACCATTTGACTCCATAAAATTTTGTGCATTTTTGCATCTTTGCATAGGCCCTCTGCCATAACTTCCACGCCACCAACATAGACTTCCGCAACCAAACCCATTTTGGTTCCCATTGCATTTGTGGTTGTTTGAGTTGTGATTTGAGTCTCCTAAGGTGTTTCGTCTACTTAGGGACGGTTACATCTTCATCACCACCGGCGACTTGTATCGACCCATCGACTACATCCACCACGACATTTCGCATCGACGACGACCATCCATCCTTTGAGACCATCTTCAACCGGAAGCAAGGCCGGTTACCCCCGACTTCGTGAAAGGTTAAGTGTGACGAAGGTATCCATTCTGTCATCAACTTTTCCTTCCTTGCCATTACATCTTGATAGCCCCACCATCTTTGCGAAAACCTTCATACTTATTGAGACTAGCTATCCGAGTATTGCCGGGCTTCGCGAAAACTTGTGCACCTTAGTGATACGATATCATATTGTTGCATCATTTGATATATCATATTGTGCAATTGCTTGCTCCCGTGCATATCTTGCGATACTTATCTCATGTTTGTGGTTGAGGCTCAATAAGTATAGTGGAAAGGAAGAGAAGAGTAAAAAACAAAGACACAAAAAAAGGCTTTTAAGCAAGAAAAAGAAAAGATCAAAAGCTTATAAGCAAACGAGTGTTGAGCATGAAAAGAGATACTTGTGCATGAGGATACATGGAATAGGAAACGTTTTGCTTGCATACATATAGGTTGGTGCCAAGTGGTGAATCGTGCCCAAACGTGCAATCAAGCTAGCGTCTCTCCTTGTGTTTGTGCAACACGAGCTTAGTCTTCGTTAGGCAATTTTGTATTGCTCATCCCTATAGTTGCACAAGCCCCATTATCCCACCGTGTGTGTTTCTTTATTGCCCTCCTCTATATATTGTGATCACTTGCTTTGCATTTTGAGTCCTTTGGCTTGATTTCAACATTTACATATCTTGGACTTCAATTTGCATAAATTTGTGCCACTTGTCCTAACCAAGCCACTCGATAAGCTTTACCTTGTAGGTGTGAGTGAACAAGTCCGGTGCCAATTCCACTATTCTTTCATTTCACATTGAGTGAAACGGGATACATTCTCAACTTTGGGAAAAGGTAGCTTGGTATTGTTTATCTCATTTCCTACTCACCTTTGCTCGAGTCTTGTGATGGATAGGCGAAGCACATCATCTCCGGTCTACAACCACGACGACGAGTTCGATGCCATGAAGAACTTCATCGACGCCAAGATGGACAAGTACATGGAGGAGCTCAAGGCCCTCATCAACACCGACAAGAGGTCTTCATCATCTTCGAGAAGACGCTCAAGTGCAAAGACTCCCGAGCTACCATCTTCGGCAAGGACACACCGGCATCGACACCGACAAGACCATCAAGCTCCAGGCCATCAAGAGCAACCTACTGGACGTGAGCTGGCTTCTCTGCCACCCCCGTGCACACGGGCCAGCGACCCCCGTGCACACGGCCTCCTGCACCCCCGTGCGCATGGGCCATACAGAACATCGACAGCGACCCCAAGACTGTGACTTCATCAGCTACATTGGCATCTTTGCCAAGTGACTTCAAGGCATCTTCGCCTTCAGATGTACGGCATCTTCGCCTACTCCACGAGCTCAAGCCCACTACTTCCACGGGCCACTTCGACTTCACCAACAACTACAAGTCCACTCGACCCCAAGCACACTTCGCGACGACCATGCTCCAAGATAGCGCGCATGAGGCTAGTACCACCGAGATGTCCACGCCTGACGAGCTCCAAGACGATGCTTCCAAGTTCGACTTCACCGCCATACCTCTTTGTGGCATTGACGATGCCGAGTCTACCACGGCTCTTTTTGAAGACGGAACGGCGACGACTACGACTACGGAGCAACTCAAGGATCAAGATTTGGAGGCGAGCGACAAGGTGGCGAGCAAGGATGCTGCTTCCATCTTTGGAGGCGAGAGTGATGATGTGCCATCTTCGGCCTTCATCCACGGCGACGACGAGAAGGTTGAGCATGGGATTTTCCCTTCGACCAAGGAGGCGTATGATGATGAGTTGAGCGACTTATTCCACCATATTGAGAGTGAGAGTGACTTCACCACTAGCCCCATATATGATGAGATGACCCAATTCCCATGTGAGGAGAGCCACCACCACCACCACTTGAGTGATTTTAGTGACTCCACTATATGTGACATTGAGTGCAACTATTTTGAGGGAGTGAGTGAGCCACCACATAGAGAGAGTGAGGTAGTTGATAGGGCATGTGAGGCCATTTCGATTTCTAACGACTTACCCTCTACCCCTATTGTGTCTTCTCATTTGGTGCTAGGTCCCATATACGACGACGCCCCGATCTTTGACGACTTCGTCCTTCCTTTGGACAAGACGATGGCCATGGTGGACTATGATACACCCCCCCCCCACAAGGTTCCATCACGATGATAATGACCACAAGTTGGTCCTTGCCACCTCACCTACACCACATGAGTGGAATGAGAAAGGTAATATGGTGAAGGTGATGCTCTTGTCCCACTAGTGGACATTCTTGACATTGATTGCTTGAATGATGTAGATCCTCCTATTGACACGCTTGATGCTAGTATGATTTCCCCATGCGATGATTTACCCATTTATGATGCGTATGATGATTGCCATATTGAGTCTATTAGTTGTGATGCCATGTTGCATAGGATATCTTGTGATAGTTCTCTTGGTCACATCATGTTTGCAACCCCTCTCGACTTGTCATATGCTATGAATGAGATCTCCCATATGTCATATTTGCAATCTCATCGTAGTGACTATGTATATGCCATTAAAATGAACCCAATTTGCACATATGGCATAGATGGCAAGCCCATGGTTATTGGCATTTGTTTTTCTTGTGATGATATTGATATGCTTCCTTTGCATCATTTCTCTCATATGCCATGCCATGACCACCTCGCTTTGAACATGCATTGTTTGCCATGTTGTCAATTTTCTCCATATTATGCGTCCGCTATTGCTCATGAAGCGACCCCCATAGTTTCCTCATACATGTTAGGAGATTTTGGTCTATCCCATGAATTGCATGATCCCAATGATTGTGTGCACCATATGCATCCCATGAATGAAAATGCTTTTGATGTGCCAAACACTTGCTATAATTTGCATCCTAATCATGTTATACATAACAACTATTCTTTCATGATGGATGACATATTTCTCTACCGTGCCTCAAATTTCTTTGAGCGATGCTTATCTTGTGCTAATTCTCACGTGCACATACACATCATGATGGATGATGTGTACATTTACCACACACACACACTTTGTTTCGTTTGTCCCCATTTTGTGTAGGTACACATGCTTCCTCGTCGACCTCGCAAGCGCAAGAGTTGACGAAACGAGCTATAGAGAGCAATGATGATTTGGGATTCCGTGGATTGTCATTCCCACCGCTCCCTTCGCGCAATGACTTCGCGCAATTCTTCTACATGGCCCTCACATGGTTATGGGTTATTTTTCTTTACATCCTCTATGCCCTTATTGCCATGTTCACTTTGCATGATATGCTCATTCCTATGCCTTTGCCATGCATTTGTGACCCATGCTTTGCATCTCACATGACACTTGATTCTAGTACTTGTATGTGTGGTTGCATGCTTGGTGGAGATATCACTTGTTATTGCCATGTTTACTATGTACCCCATGCCTATGATGATACTTTGATCATGTTTCGCTTTCGTGCTTGTGATATGTCATGTGCATTGCCTAGACCTACCATTTGCTCACATGACATGATTGCCATGATTTCCTCTAGTGCGTTGCATCTTCGCTCCACTAGTTTGCACGATATGATTACTATGATTGCTTGCCTTGTTGCATCACCGATGATTCATACTTGCTCGTTTCATGCGGTTGATGACAACCATTGCCATGCTTTGCACAAGATTGATATTGCTTCTTGTCATACATCTCCATATGTTGCCTCTCTCATGCTAGATGATTTGCCATGTATTGAGTGCAACAGTGCTTTTAGTCTTGCTAATGAGATTGCCGCCATAGCTTTCTCCCATATGTTTGGAGCTTTTGCCATCTTTCTTGTGAAGCATGCTTGTTTTACCTCTTTGCACCATATGCCTAGTGCCATGAATATCGCCATTGTTGCATCATATCATTCATGCACTTTTGCTTCTAATGGTCATGTGCAAGAGAAGAGAACCATCATGATGGATGATGTGTTTATCTACCGTGCACATACGTTCTTTGCTTGGTTGTGTGCATGTGTAGGATTGTTCGACTCCGTGTCATCTTTTACTTCACGTGAGTTGACTATGCGAGTTCTTGAGAGCGAGCCACTTTCAACCGACGTGCTACTACAACGCATTTTCTACCACTTCGGCATTGTGAAGGACGCACAAGGACATACTTTTGAGGTGATATCCTTCTCTTTTGAGAATCGCAAAACCATGAGCATGAATATTGTGGATCATACTTCATGTGTTGCTTGCACCATGACACATTGCACACATGCTAGAGATTTTGTTTTGACTTGTCATTGCCACATTGCCATGTCTCATGATATATATGCCTTGTGTGTTGCATCGAACATGATTATCCCATGCTATTCCCATGTGTTTCATTACAAAAATGTCATTTCTTCACATATGCCATGTCATATTGATTGCTACATGCTTGACTTGATTGCCTCACACATGATGAACATTTGCTCTTTCTATTGTGTTGAGTGCCACACTATCTTCATTACACCATATGCACATTATGCTTGGATTGTCTTGCATCTCATCTTCTTTGGTGTTGTGAATGATTCCTATGCCTAGCATAGACCTTTCGTTGAGCACCTTGTGCATGCTTGCTATGACCTTGAGGTAGATGCTTGTTCACTTGTCAAACATATTTGCATCTCTACCTCCCATTTACATGCTTGGTCCTATAGATTGCTATTGCTTCTTGCCTTTGCGCATGATGAATTTGATTGTGCTCATTTGATATGCCTACATGACATGCCACTATCGTTTGTCACACCATATGATATGCATGATGACAACACTTGTTGGGTGAATCACCTCTTGAATGTTTGGTTTTGCACTAACGCTAACCACATTTGTTTTTCCAAGTGTTTGTTGTCATTGCTCCTTTTGAAGGAACCACAAGACGGTGCGACATTGGAGAGTGCCCATTTCGAGCTTCAAGGTGATGAACGCTTGGTGATCGTCCACTTCTACACGGCGACGCCATCTCTTTCGCATGGTGATTTGGTTTTTGATCCGAGGACGAATCTTTCCCAAGGGGGAGGGGATGATGCGGAGCATCCTACGGACATCACCATGTCAAGAGTCCGTTTGGCAAGGGACACGTGCGACATCTACTTCATGCATATAAAGGTGAATCATCTCCTTTACACGTGTCCACTAGTACCCTTCGAGGATGGTATACTACTTGACCCCTCTCTTGTGTGCATACATATGTGTGAGCGGAGCTACACATTCTTCGAGGAGGAGTCCAAGCTTAAGGGAACAACTACACCATCCAAGAGGGAAGCTTGGAAGCGGAGAAGGAACCGTCAAGAAGACGGCGAGGTTCCACATGCGACGACGGGCGTCCATGAGAAGGCTGACGGCGAGGCCTCTGGATACCCCATGCGCACGGGCCCTGGACCCCGTGCACACGGGACCCCGTGCCCACGGTACAAGCCCGTGCACACGGGCTAAGGCGTCAGGTCTCTGGATACCCCGTGCGCACGGGCTCCACTTACCCCGTGCGCACGGGGCCTCTTGTGTGCAGCTGCGGGCTTTGCCCATGTAATACCCATTACGCCCCTGCTTACCCCTTCATTGCCTAGGACTATATATACTCCTCCTCCTCCATTTAGCTTTAGCTAAGATTAGATCTAGACATTAGAGCTTAGCTCATGTATCTCCCCTAGTGGGAATCCTCTTGAGAGAGGCACACTCCATTGGAGTTCAAGACCTCATTGGAGAAGATCCTTAGGGATATCAAGACCCCCTTGTGGGAAGGATCTATCTAGATCATCAAGACCTCATCTCCTCTTGGATTTGGGATGAACTTTACCATGTATCTTTCCCTTTGTTGTTCTTGTACCTTGTGGATCTTATGTGTTGCTAGTCTAGTGGATGTGTGATTGGACTTGTTCTTGAGTGTTTCTCTTGTGATTTCCCCTCGTATTCTTCGTGCTCTACGTGTTCCTCTTCGTAGCCACCTCCAATTCATGAACATCGGGACAAATCGGGGCACTTTGGCCCGTGCCCTACAACACCGTCCTATAAATGCTATCACCGTTAGATATCGCCATCCCATTCCACGCCTAGATGCCATGCTTGATGAACTTAGCGGAGCCACAATCTTCTCTAAAATTGACCTTAAAAGTGGCTATTATCAAATTCGCATGCAAGAAGGTGATGAATGGAAAACGGCTTTCAAAACCAAATTTGGCTTGTATGAATGGTTGGTCATGCCAATGGGCTTATCGCAAGCCCCTAGGACTTTTATGCGTGTGATGCACTATGTTCTTCGCAAATTAATTGGCATTTGTGTTGTGGTTTACTTTGATGACATCCTTGTGTTTAGTGAAACTCTCGATGATCATGTCAAACACCTTAGAGAAGTATTGCAAATTCTTAGAGACGAGCGACTTTATGCTAACATGGAAAAATGCACTTTTGGTGTTGATAAGCTTGTCTTCTTGGGCTTTGTTGTCTCATCTAAGGGTGTTCATGTTGATGAAACTAAAATTGATGCTATTAAGAATTGGCCACAACCAACCAATTTGCTTCAAGTGCGTAGCTTCCTTGGCTTAGCAGGCTTTTACCGTCGCTTTGTGAAGGATTTTAGCACCATTGCATCCCCATAGCACGCATTGAGTAAGAAGAATGCACCATTTGTTTGGGGTCCATCTCAAGATGCCGCATTTCATGAGCTTAAAACCTTGCTTACACATGCTCCATTACTTGCATTACCCAATTTTGAGAAAACTTTTGAAGTGCATTGTGACGCTAGTGGTAATGGTATTGGTGGTGTGTTAATGCAAGAGAAACGACCCATTGCATAGTTTAGTGAGAAGCTTTCCGACGCGCAACTTAACTACCCCATCTATGACAAAGAGTTATATGCTTTAGTGAGAGTCTTGCTTGTGTGGGAACATTATCTCCGTCCACGTGAATTTGTCATGCATACGGATCATGAAACGCTTAAGTACCTTAAGGGTCAAACTAAATTGAACAAGCGTCATGCTAAATGGAGTGAGTTCATTGAGTCATTTCCTTATGTTATCAAGTATATCAAAGGTAAGCAAAATGTTGTGGCGGGCGCTCTTTCCCGCAAATGCATGTTGGTTACTCAACTTGAGTTGAATGTCATAGGATTTGAGCACATTAAAGACTTGTATGAGCATGATTCGTCATTTGCATCTCCTTATGCCAAATGTTTACCTCATAAAACTTGGGAGCAATATTACTTGAAAGATGGTTATCTTATGCGAACTAACAAACTTTGTATTCCCGAGTCTTCTCTTCGTTTGCTACTTTTGCAAGAAGCTCATGGTGGAGGACTCATGGGACATTTTGGACGTGACAAGACATTCGCTACGCTCTCCAAGAACTACTTTTGGCCCAAGATGTTTCGAGACGTCTCATGCTACACCAACCGGTGCTCTACATGCCGCAACGCTAAGTCCAAAGCTCAATCTCATGGTTTATATATGCCACTTCCTATTCCATATCACCCATGGGAAGATATTAGCATGGATTTCGTGCTTGGCTTGCCTCGAACTCAAAACGGAAAAGATTTCGTATTTGTTGTTGTGGACCGTTTCTCTAAGATGGCACATTTCATTCCTTGCAACAAGATAGACGATGCTTCACATGTTGCAAATCTCTTTTGTAGGGACATCTTGCGTTTGCATGGAGTGCCAAAGACGATCGTGTCGGACCGAGACGTCAAGTTCCTTAGATACTTTTGGAAGACACTATGCACCAAGCTCGGAATCAAGCTCCTATTCTCATCGGCATATCACCCTCAAACCGACGGCCAAACGGAGGTCACGAACCGGACTCTTTCCACACTACTCCGCGTGTTGATCAAGAAGAACATAAGGGAGTGGGAGGAATGTTTACCCATCGCCGAGTTCGCCTACATTCGAGCAAGACACTCTACTACCGGCAAGTATTCCTTCGAGGTCGTCTATGGTTTCAACCCTTTGTCACCATTGGACATCTTACCACTACCGCTACAAGAGCAAACCGACATGGACGCGAGTGCACGAGCAAGTTACCTCAAGAAAATGCATGAAGATACAAGGCACACGATCGAGCGCCAAGTACAACGACTCGCGACCAAGGTCAACATCAACAAGCAACCCATGGTGTTCAACCCCGGAGATCTTGTGTGGCTACACCTTCGCAAAGACCGCTTCCCCAACGAACACAAGTCCAAACTACTACCCCGCGCCGACGGACCCTTCAAAGTACTAGCACGCTACAACAACAATGCCTACAAGATCGACATCCCTCGTGACAAGTACAATGTGAGCGACACATTCAATGTCAAGGACTTATCTCCCTTCCATGGTGATGCGGATTCCGATCCGAGGACGGATCTTTCCCAAGGGGGGGGGAGATGATGCGGAGCATCCTACGGCCATCCCCATGGATCCACCTATGTCTCCCCAAGCACCAAGAGGACCAATGACGCGAGCACGTGCAAGAGCTCTCGAAAACGAGGTGACATCACTCCTTACAGAACTTCCATATGACGTGTGCGTGACATGGATGCTACCTCATTCCGAAACGCTATGTGTGCTTAGGTACCAAGAGGACCTTCTCGGAGAAGCCCGGACAAATGGACAAGTCGGCAAGTTCATGGATGAAAAGGACCAGCGAAGACGGTCACCGGAAGCCTACAGGGCCCGGACATCCGGCCCCTGGGAGCAACAGCAGCAGCAGCCGCCCTACAGCAGAGAAGCCTCCAGGCCCCGGACATCCGTGCCGCCGCCCGGAAATCTGGCACCGCCCGACAGAAGACACCCGTAGGTTGACCCCTTTGGCCTGGACATCCGGCTCCAAGCTCGGACATCTGGCACCCTGGTGAACCGCCGGACATCCGGCCCGACGCCCGCATGTTTTTGGCCCTCTGGCCATGTTTCCGCCCCCTTTTCCGCCCTAACTTGTACTGGCACTACTTAAGGACCTCTTCCTCCTCTATCTAGGGATAGCCAAGTAGATAGCTCTTTGAGATTAGAGCTTTGCTCATCCGTACCTCTCCCATGGAGATCAAGACCTCCATGAGACCCATGTGAGAAGATCCACTCCGGATATCAAGACCTCGACTCCTTCGCGGATCGGGATGAACTAGCTACCGTGTATCCTCCTGTGTTGGATTTGGACCTTGGTATCCCTCTATGTGTATGTGGATCTAGTGCATGTGTGATTTGGATTGTGTTGATTTGAGTGTTCTTCTCGTGTTCTTCGTGGATTTTCTCCTTTTCCCCCTCTTAAGTGTGAAAAGATCGTCATCTAGGGGAGATGTCGTGCGCTCTCTGATGTAGGGTGGAACCCTAATTTGACGATCTTTCCACACTTGGAGGGGGAAAAGAGAGGAACAACAAAATCAACCAAGGGAAATCACTCAAACAAACCCAAATCACACATCCACTAGGATAGCATACATGAGATCCACAAGTATACAAGGACAATCCAAGGAAACAAGCACAAGGTAAGGTTCTTCGCACTCCAAAGGAGGTGAGGTCTTGATGATCTAGATGAGATCCTTCTCCCTTAGGAGGTCTTGATGATCCTATGATGGGGATCCTTCTCCCTAGAGAGGTCTTGATTCTCCAAGAGGAGATACAAGGAGCAAAGCTCTACTCTATGTCTCAAAATACTTTGCTAACCCTAGAAAGGATGAGGAGGAGGTCTATTTATAGTCTAGGGCGAAGTGGGGATGAGTGGACGAGATTACACAGCCGAATGGCCTAAAGTTGCTGTCAGGAGGCCGGATGTCCGGGCGTCGGGCCGGATGTCCGGCGGTTCGCGGGGGTGCCGGATGTCTGGCCCTGGCGCCGGATGTCCGGCCTGGAAGGGCTCAGCTACTGTGATGGGGCGCCAGATTACCGGGCAGGGGCCGGATGTCCGGCCTGGTCGGGCCGGATGTCCGGGCATCTGGCCGGATGTCTGGGCCCTGTAGCATCTGCACGGCTGGCTGCTGCTGCTGCGTTTCTTCTTCAGGGGCCGGATGTCTGGCCGCTGTACCTTCCAGCGGTCTTCCTCCTCGCGCACGTCCGTCCATGTACTTGCCGACTTGATCTTCATTCCCAGCATTCCCGAGGCGGTCTTCTTCATACCTGATCACACATAGCACTTCGGCTTGAGGTAGTAGCCATGTCTCACCCGAGTCGAATGGAAGTTCACTAAGGAGAGATGTCACCTCGGTTTCGAGAGCTCTTGCACGTGCTCGTGTCATAGGTCCACTTGGCACTTGAGGAGACGTAGGTAGGTCCATGGGGATGACCGTGGGATGCTCCGCATCATCTCCCCCCCTTGAAAAAGATCTATCCTCGGATCGGAATCCACATCACCATGGAAGGGAGACAAGTCCTTGACGTTGAATGTGTCGCTCACGTTGTACTTGTCGCGAGGGATGTCGATCTTGTAGGCATTGTTGTTGTAGCGTGCGAGCACCTTGAAAGGTCCATCAGCTCGGGGTAGTAGTTTGGACTTGCGTTCGTTGGGGAAGCGGTCTTTGCGAAGATGTAGCCACACAAGATCTCCGGGGTTGAACACCATGGGGTGCTTGTTGATGTTGACCTTGGTCGCGAGTCATTGTACTTGGCGTTCCATCGCATGCCTTGTATCTTCGTGCATCTTCTTGAGGTAGCTCGCTCGTGCACTTGCGTCCATGTCGATTCGCTCTTGTAGAGGTAGCGGTAGAATGTCCAATGGAGACAACGGATTGAAGCCATAGACGACCTCGAAGGGGGACTTGCCGGTAGTAGAGTGCCGTGCTCGATTGTAGGCGTACTCGGCGATGGGTAAACATTCCTCCCACTCCCTTATGTTCTTCTTGATCAACACGCGGAGTAGTGTGGAAAGAGTCCGGTTCGTGACCTCCGTTTGGCCGTCGGTTTGTGGATGGTATGCCGAAGAGAATAGGAGCTTGATTCCGAGCTTGGCGCATAGCGTCTTCCAAAATTAGCTAAGGAACTTGACATCGCAGTCCGATACAATCGTCTTGGGCACTCCATGTAGACGCAAGATTTCCCTACTAAAGAGATTTGCAACATGTGAAGCATCGTCTATCTTGTTGCATGGAATAAAATGTGCAATCTTAGAGAAACGGTCCACAACAACAAAAACCGAATCTTTTCCGTTACGAGTCCTTGGCAAACCAAGCACAAAATCCATACTAATATCTTCCCATGGGCGATATGGAATTGGAAGTGGCATATAAAGACCATGAGATTGAACTTTTGACTTAGCTTTGCGGCATGTAGAACACCGGATGGTGTAGCGTGAAACATCTCGAAACATCTTAGGCCAAAAGTAGTTCTTGGAGAGTGTAGCGAAGGTCTTGTCTCGTCCAAAATGTCCCATGAGTCCTCCACCATGAGCTTCTTGCAAAAGTAGCAAATGAAGAGAAGACTCGGGAATGCAAAGCTTGTTAGCTCACATAAGATAACCATCTTTAGAGTAATATCGCTCCCAAGTTTGATGCGGTGAACATTTAGCATAAGGCATGGCAAAGGATGGATCATGCGCATACAAATCTTTAATGTGCTCAAATCCTATGACATTCAACTCAAGTTTAGTAACCAACATGCATTTGCGGGAAAGAGCGTCCGCCACAACATTTTCCTTACCTTTGATATACTTGATAACATAAGGAAATGACTCAATGAACTCACTCCACTGGGAATGACGCTTGTTCAATTTAGTTTGACCCTTAAGGTATTTAAGCGTTTCATGATCCATATGGATGACAAATTCACGTGGACGGAGATAATACTCCCACACATGCAAAACTCTCACCAAAGCATATAACTCTTTGTCATAGATAGGATAGTTAAGTTGCGCGCCGGAGAGTTTTTCACTAAAATATGCAATATGTCGTTTCTCTTGCATTAACACACCACCAATACCATTACCACTAGCGTCACAATGCACTTGAAAAGTTTTCTCAAAGTTGGGTAATGCAAGTAAAGGAGCATGTGTAAGCAAGTTCTTAAGCTCATGAAACGCGACATCTTGGGATGGACCCCAAACAAATGGTGCATTCTTCTTACTTAATGCGTGCAATGGTGATGCAATGGTGCTAAAATCCTTCACAAATCGTCTATAAAATCCGGCTGAGCTAAGGAAGCTTTGCACTTGAAGCAAATTTGTTGGTTGTGGCCAATTCTTAATAGCATCAATTTTAGTTTCATCCACATGAACACCCTTAGATGAGACAACAAAACCCAAGAAGACGAGCTTATCAACACCAAAAGTGCATTTTTCCATGTTAGCATAAAATCGCTCGTCTCTAAGAATTTGCAATACTTCTCTAAGGTGTTTGACATGATCTTCGAGAGTTCCACTAAACACAAGGATGTCATCAAAGTAAACCACAACACAAATGCCAATTAATTTGCGAAGAACATAGTGCATCACACGCATAAAAGTGCTAGGTGCTTGCGATAAGCCCATAGGCATGACTAACCATTCATACAAGCCAAATTTAGTTTCGAAAGCGGTTTTCCATTCATCACCTTCTTGCATGCGAATTTGATAATAGCCACTTTTAAGGTCAATTTTAGAGAAAATTGTGGCTCCACTAAGTTCATCAAGCATGTCATCTAGGCGTGGAATGGGATGGCGATATCTAATGGTGATAGCATTTATAGGACGGCAATCGGAACACATGCGATAGGAACCATCTTTCTTAGGCACGAGAATGACCGGAACGACACAACGGCTCAAGCTTTCGCGTACATACCCATTCTCACGGTGATATGCCGATGAGAATAGGGGCTTGATTCCGAGCTTGGCGCATAGTGTCTTCCAAAAGTAGCTAAGGAACTTAACGTCTCGGTCCGACACGATCGTCTTTGGCACTCCATGCAATCTCAATATTTCCCAACAAAAGAGATTTGCAACATGTGAAGCATCGTCTATCTTGTTGCAAGGAATGAAATGTGCCATCTTAGAGAAATGGTCCACAACAACAAATACGGAATCTTTGCCGTTTTGAGTTCGAGGCAAACCAAGCACGAAATACATACTAATATCTTCCCATGGGTGATATGGAATAGGAAGTGGCATATATAGACCATGAGATTGAGCTTTGGACTTAGCTTTGCGGCATGTAGAGCACCGGTTGGTGTAGCGAGAAATGTCGCGAAACATCTTTGGCCAAAAGTAGTTCTTGGAGAATGTAGCAAAGGTCTTGTCGCATCCAAAATGTCCCATGAGTCCTCCACCGTGAGCCTCTTGCAAAAGCAACAAACGAAGCGAAGACTCGGGGATACAAAGTTTGTTAGCTCGCATAAGATAATCATCTTTCAAATAGTATCGCTCCCAAGTGTTGTGTGATAAGCATTTGGCATAAGGAATCACAAATGAAGCATCATGCGCATACAAGTCTTTAATGTGCTCAAATCCTATGACATTCAATTCAAGTTTAGTAACTAGCATGCATTTCCATGAGAGAGCGTCCGCCACAACATTTTCTTTACCTTTGATATACTTGATAACATAAGGAAATGACTCAATGAACTCACTCCATTTAGCATGATGCTTATTCAATTTAGTTTGTCCCTTAAGGTACTTAAGCGTTTCATGGTCCGTATGGATGACAAACTCACGTGGACGGAGATAATGTTCCCACACATGCAAGACTCTCACTAAAGCATATAACTCTTTGTCATAGATGGGGTAGTTAAGTTGCGCGCCGGAGAGCTTCTCACTAAAATATGCAATAGGTCGCTTCTCTTGCATCAACACACCACCAATACCATTACCACTAGCGTCACAATGCACTTCAAAAGTTTTGTCAAAGTTGGCTAATGCAAGTAATGGAGCATGTGTAAGCAAGTTCTTAAGCTCATGAAATGCGGCATCTTGAGATGGACCCCAAACAAATGGTGCATTTTTCTTACTCAATGCGTGCAATGGTGATGCAATAGTGCTAAAATCCTTCACAAAGCGACGATAAAAGCCAGCTAAGCCAAGGAAACTACGCACTTGAAGCAAATTGGTTGGTTGTGGCCAATTCTTAATAGCATCAATTTTAGTTTCATCCACTTGAACACCCTTAGAGGAGACAACAAAGCCCAAGAAAACAAGCTTATCAACACCAAAAGTACATTTTTCCATGTTAGCATAAAGTCGCTCGTCTCGAAGAACTTGCAATACGTCTCTAAGGTGTTTGACATGATCTTGAAGAGTTTCACTAAACACAAGGATATCATCAAAGTAAACCACAACACAAATGCCAATATATTTGCGAAGAACATAATGCATCACACGCATAAAAGTGCTAGGAGCTTGCGATAAACCCATAGGCATGACTAACCATTCATACCAGCCAAATTTAGTTTTGAAAGCGGTTTTCCATTCATCTCCTTCTTGCATGCGGATTTGATAGTAGCCACTTTTAAGATCAATTTTGGAGAAAATGGTGGCTCCACTAAGTTCATCAAGCATGTCATCAAGGCATGGAATGGGATGTCTATATCTAATGGTGATAGCATTAATGGGACGGCAATCAGAACACATGCGATAAGTACCATCTTTCTTAGGCACAAGAATGATCGGAACGGCACAAGGGCTCAAGCTTTCGCGTACATACCCATTCTCCATGAGATGTTGCACTTGTCTTTGGATCTCTTTGGTTTCTTCGGGGTTGACGCGGTAAGGTGCCTTGTTCGGTAAAGGTGCGCCGGGGATGAGGTCGATGCGGTGTTCGATTCCGCGATGTGGAGGAAGTCCGGGAGGTAGCTCATCGGGAAACACGTCCGCGAATTCCTGCAATAAATGAGATAATACCAAAGGAAGATGTTGTGAAGTATTAGTCTGCACCACTTCATCTTTACACACAAGTACAAAGTGAAGAACACTTGATGGGCTCTCACTCACATCCCTCAAATCTCTTTTGGTGGCTAAAAGAACTAGGTCTCTCTTGTCGCTCATTGTGGAGTCGCTCATTTTGGGCTTGTGGCGCTCACTCTCTTTTTGGTGGTTCACTCGCTCACTTGTCTCTCCACGATGGGTAGATGCTTGCTTGTCCGCGATGACTTGACTTGGTGTCATAGGTCGAAGAACGAATTCCTTGCCCTTCATCTTGAAACTTTAGTGGTTGGTCCATCCGTTGTGGATGACGCCGCGGTCGAATTGCCAAGGTCTTCCAAGGAGGAGATGGCACACGGACATAGGAACCACATCAAATTCCAAGGAATCTTCGTAGGCGCCAATCTTGAAGGACTCTTGGACGGTGTGCTCCACTTGAATGGTGCCGGAGTCGCTAAGCCATTGGACCTTGTATGGGCGAGGGTGCTTCTTCTTAACCAATTGGAGCTTGGTACATAACTCTTCACTTGCCAAGTTGTGGCAACTTCCGTCGTCGATGATGACCTTGACTAAACGTCCTTGGATACCCGCTTTGGTATGGAAGATGTGGCAACGTTGGTCTTCATCTTGATGTTGTTGAAGTGTCAAGACCTTGGAGACAACAAGAGCGGGGCTCGAATCATTGTCGCAAAACACTTGATCATCTTCGTCTTCATTCACTTGTCGATGCATTGCCATGTGCTCAAGCGCTTCTATTTCTTCATCACTCATAGAGTCGTAGGTGCCATCGGCGTTGATGATCATAGTGCGTCTTGTGGGGCACTCGAAAGACTTGTGGCCTGGGCCCTTGCAAGTAAAGCACTTGATGTCACTTGTCTTGTCGTTGGCATCCGTAGGAGTTGTTGATGACGAAGCTCTTGGCTTGGAGTTGCTTGTAGTAGTAGGAGGACGACTTGAAGATGTCGAAGGGTTCTTGTGGCTTGACTTGTCACCGGTACTTGGTGGAGCATGAGTCGTTGTAGGAGGTGTCGTAGTCGTTGATGCTTGATTGTATGAACCGTAGGTCTTGGAAGAGTACTTGGAGTACTTGTAATCATCTTGCACTTGACGCTCCGCTTTGGTGGCTTGGTGCACTAGCTCGAGGAGGTTGGAGTATGGTTGAAAGTCCACAATTTTCTTGATTGGATGGTTGAGACCATTCAAGAAACGCGCCATCGTTTGTTCATCATCTTCCTTGACGTTGGCTCGTATCATTGCAATCTCCATTTCTGATGCGGAGCATCCCGTGGTCATCCCCATGGACTCAACTACGTCACCTCAAGTCCCACGAGGACCGATGACACGAGCACGAGCAAGAGCGATCGAACGAGGTGACATCACTCCTCTCACAATTTCCCTTTGATGTACGTGAGAATTGGATGCTACCTCAAACGGAGACCTTGTGCATACTCAGGTACAATGGAAATCATCATGGAGATGCTAAGGAGGAAGTACGATCGAAGGAGAGAAGCAATCACGAAGACGGAGAAGGAAAAGGCCAAGTCAGGACTTGCCCGGACGATCCGGACCGCCGTCCGGATGATCCGGCCCAAGCCCGGATGATCCGGACGCCGGCCCGGACGATCCGGCTAATTCGCCCAAAGACACCCGTGGCCTGCTCGCTGAAGCCGGATCATCCGGACCCCAGCCCGGATCATCCGGACGGACCCGGACGTCCGCACCAGGACCCGGACAACCGGACCTCCCGCCGCCTCCATGACACATCCGGACCATCCGGACGCCTGCCCGGATCATCCGGACATCCGAAGCCCGGATCATCCGAACCAACATCCGGATCATCCGAACCCTGCCTGCGTGCATGAGTTGGGCCGAAGCCCATGTACCTCCCTCGCCCCCTAGACTATATATACCGTACCCTCTCTAAGTTTTAGGGTTTCGCAAAGTAGATAGCGCTTTGAGATTAGAGCTTTGCTCATCCGTACCTCTCCCATGGAGATAAAGACCTCCATGAGACCCATGTGAGAAGATCCACTCCGGATATCAAGACCTCGACTCCTTTGCGGATCGGGACGAACTAGCTACCGTGTATCCTCTTGTGTTGACTTTGGATCGAGAATTCCTCCATGTGTGTATGTGAATCTAGTGCATGTGTGATTGTGATTGTGTCAATTGGGTGTTTGTGTTCTTCAAGCTCTTCGTGTTCTTGCCTTTTCCCCCTCCAATTGTGAAAAGATCGACAAACTAGGGTTTCACTTTACATCATCTTGGATCAGAGCCACGTTGATTCACAAATTGGAGTTCTTCCCCTCCACTTTCTACCCTCAATTTGTGTGTTTTCCCTAATTTCCAAAATTCCCACAAAAATAGCGCCCCAAAATTTTTGTGATTTGTGAGTTTGATGATGTTTTGTTGTTTTTGATCCGTGGATTTCGTGTGTTGGAAGTGGATCTACCCTTCCCTACCATCCCCACCCCGATTCCCCTCCGAATATTCGAAGAAATCCTAGATTTGGAGCCCCACCCGACTCCTCACCGCGCCCGAGTTGACCTGCCCGGACGATCCGGACCAGGACCCGGATCATCCGGACATTGCCCGGATCATCCGGTTTCGTCTGATTTCGGCTGATTTTTTTTCCAACAGCTTTTCCGCCACCGCCACCACTTCCGCATTGTTCCCCGAGCCCACCATCGCTCCACTGCTACCACATACCTACCTAAACCACCACCACCATTCCGACAACTTTGTTTGCCATTTGCCATTGAGATTTTGAGTTGTGATTTTCCCCGTGTCCTAGTGTGTTTCGGCTATCTAGGCCCGGTTCGACATCGACCACCGCCACTCATCATCGCCACGGACTCGACATCGACAACGACCGCATCACCACCATCGTGACAACAACACCGTAAGCATGGACGGTAACCTCGACGACAACTCGTTTATCCCCTTGCCATTGCATTGTAACCCTAAGGCCCTCTTTTGCGTCGCTTCCCTATGAAACTAGCCATTTGAGTATTACCGGGCAACGATAACTTGTGCACTCTAGTGTAACCAACATATCATCATATCATCTCGTGTGCCCAAAAATTTTGTTTCCGAAGATACATCATTGCTACCATCGTGAGAACATATCGCATAAGTGGCCAAAAGGAAAAGAGCAAAAGAAAGAAAGCTTTTAAGCAAAAGAGAAAGAGCAACAAGAAGCTTGTAAGCAATAGCCATAGCATCGCCACATATCATATTTGATCATCTTGGATCATTGTGACTAGTTCACCGGGACTCATACATACACATCATACTTGAGATTGAAGTTGATCGTTTTGCATCCAATAGGTTGTGCACAATTGTCGTATCCGCCTATTAAGCAATCGTGCTAGCGTCTCTCTAGAGTTGTGCAACACGAGCATTTCCGGGTGTTCCACATTTTGAGCTCATTCCTTGGTTGCATGACCTCATTTATCTATCCGTGTGTGTGTTCCTTGTAACATTGCTGGATCTACTTGTTTCACTTGCAAATTTGCGAATCTTTCTCAACATTATTGATATCTTGCTTCCAATTGCAAATATTTTGTGCCACCATCCTAACCAAACTCCTCCAAAAGCTTTACTTGTGTAGGTGTGAGAATTGACACGATCCGGTACCAATTGCACTATTTCCATAATACCATATCGGAATCATTGATCCATCTTGGACATTGGATAAGGTACATTGGTCTAGTTCGTTTCTTTCTTCCACTAACAATTGTTTGAGAATCATGGATAGGCCGAGCACTTCTATCAACCCACTCTTCAATGAGCAAGAGGACGCACCGAACAACTACGTCACCAAGGCTCAACTTTTCAGAGTCCAACGAGCACTACACCAAGAAAGTGTAGCTTTGGGAGATCACATCGAGCAACTCGCCACCGACTTACGCCACTCCGAATCACGAACAAGGGACTACTTCGACGCCAAGATTTCATCTCAAATGGAAGAGTTCCGCACTATGATGGTCAACCGCCATTCTTCCACTTCGTCTTCATCAAGATCAAGACGGCGCCATTCGAGCCGATACTCTTCGGACACTTCTTCGGATGCAAGTCTTCCACGAGCACGCTCTCATCGCTCTCAAGAACATGACGACCGGCAAGCTTCAAGAAACCCATTCCATGCCAATGGTTTGCAAGACCGCCTTCGAGAGCGCGAACGACAAAAACGGCAAGCACAATCCAACGGGAACCAAGATCAAGTTCCACAACGCCAACGTCAAGTGCACCAAAACGACGACGCCTTACAACGAGAACGACAACGTCGTGAGGAGCAAGCACTTGAAGCTCAACATGCCCTACGCGAAGCAACTCGCAACGTCGCCGAACGCAACCGCCGCGTGCGCGAACAAGAAGAAGCCGCACGACTTGAGGAGCGCCAAGAGATGCAAAACCGTGCAGGAATCCCAAGGCAACCACGTCAAGTCAATCAAGATGAACACGACAACGAAGATGAGCTAGAAGATCAACCTCCACGGCAAGAGCGTCATCGCCACCGCCAACAACGCAACGAGGAGCGCTACGGCAAGCTCAAGTTCACCATGCCTAAATTCTCCGGTGGAAATGATCCCGAAGAATACCTTTCATGGGCGTTGAAGGTCGACAAGATATTTCGCCTTCACAACTACGACGAAGAAAAGAAGATCGCCATGGCATCTCTCGAGTTCCAAGACTATGTTCTCATTTGGTGGGAGCAAGTGATCGCAAGGCGTCAACAGAAGGGCGAGCCACCCATCGCCACTTGGCATCAAATGAAAGATGTCATGCGAGTTCGTTTTGTGCCTACATATTACACCCGCGACCTCTTCAAGAAACTCCAACTCCTCAAGCAAGGAACCAAGTCGGTTGAAGAATACTATCAAGAAATGGAAGTTTCCATGATACGAGCCAATGTCACGGAAGATGATGAACAAACTATGGCGCGTTTCTTGAATGGCCTCAACCATCCCATCAAGAAGATAGCGGACTTCCAACCATACTCCAACCTCCTCGAGCTAGTGCACCAAGCGACCAAGGCGGAACGACAAGTGCACGAGGACTACAAGTACTCCAAGTACTCTTCCAAGACCTACGGTTCATACACTCAAGCTTCAACGACTTCTACAACACCTCCCACGACTCGAGCTACACGAAGTACCGGCGACAAGTCAAGCTCCAAGCAACCAACGACATCTTTGAGTCGTCTTCCTCCTACTACAAGCAACCCCAAGCCACGAGCTTCGTCATCAACAACTCCTTCGGATGCCACCGACAAAACAAGTGACATCAAGTGCTCTACGTGCGAAGGACGAGGCCACAAGTCCTTCGAGTGCCCAACAAGATGAACTATGATCATGAACGCCGACGGGACCTACGATTCCATGAGTGAAGATGAAATGGACGCCATCGAACAAGTGGCCATGCACCGCCAAGTGAATGAAGATGAAGATGCGCAAATCTTTTGCGACAATGATTCAAGCCCCGCTCTTGTTGTCTCCAAGGTCTTAACACTCCAACAACATCAAGATGAAGACCAACGTTGCCACATTTTTCATACCAAGGCGGGAATTCAAGGACGTTCCGTCAAGGTCATCATCGACGGCAGAAGTTGCCACAACTTGGCAAGTGAAGAATTATGCTCCAAGCTCCAATTGGTCAAGAATAAGCACCCTTGCCCATACAAGGTCCAATGGCTTAGCGACTCCGGCACACTTCAAGTGGAGCACACCGTCCAAGTATCATTCAAGATCGGCGCCTACGAAGATACACTGGAATTTGATGTGGTTCCTATGTCCGTATGCCACCTACTACTCGGACGACCGTGGCAATTTGACCGAGGCGTCACACACAATGGACGGACCAATCAATATAGTTTCAAGATGAAGGGCAAGGAGTTCATACTTTGATCAATGACACCAAGTCAAGTCATCGCGGACAAGCAAGCATCTACCCATCGTGGAGAGAAAAGTGAGCAAGTGAGCCACCAAAAAGAGAGTGACAGCCACAAGCCAAACATGAGTGACTCCACGATGCGTGACAAAAGAGATCTAGTTCTTTTAGCCACCAAAAGAGAATTGAGGGATGTGAGTGAGAGCCCATCAAGTGTTCTTCACTTTGTACTTGTGTGCAAAGATGAAGTGGTGCGGACTAATACTTCACAACATCTTCCTTTGGTATTGACTCATTTATTGCAGGAATTCGCGGACGTGTTTCCCGATGAGTTACCTCCCGGACTTCCTCCACTCCGTGGAATCGAACACCGCATCGACCTCATCCCCGACGCACCACTACCGAACAAGGTACCATACCGCGTCAACCCCGAAGAAACCAAAGAGATCCAAAGGCAAGTGCAACATCTCATGGAGAATGGGTATGTACGCGAAAGCTTGAGCCGTTGTGTCGTTCCGGTCATTCTCGTGCCTAAGAAAGATGGTTCCTATCGCATGTGTTCCGATTGCCGTCCTATAAATGCTATCACCATTAGATATCGCCATCCCATTCCACGCCTAGATGACATGCTTGATGAACTTAGTGGAGCCACAATTTTCTCTAAAATTGACCTTAAAAGTGGCTATTATCAAATTCGCATGCAAGAAGGTGATGAATGGAAAACCGCTTTCGAAACTAAATTTGGCTTGTATGAATGGTTAGTCATGCCTATGGGCTTATCGCAAGCACCTAGCACTTTTATGCGTGTGATGCACTATGTTCTTCGCAAATTAATTGGCATTTGTGTTGTGGTTTACTTTGATGACATCCTTGTGTTTAGTGGAACTCTCGAAGATCATGTCAAACACCTTAGAGAAGTATTGCAAATTCTTAGAGACGAGCGATTTTATGCTAACATGGAAAAATGCACTTTTGGTGTTGATAAGCTCGTCTTCTTGGGTTTTGTTGTCTCATCTAAGGGTGTTCATGTGGATGAAACTAAAATTGATGCTATTAAGAATTGGCCACAACCAACAAATTTGCTTCAAGTGCAAAGCTTCCTTAGCTCAGCCGGATTTTATAGACGATTTGTGAAGGATTTTAGCACCATTGCATCACCATTGCACGCATTAAGTAAGAAGAATGCACCATTTGTTTGGGGTCCATCCCAAGATGTCGCGTTTCATGAGCTTAAGAACTTGCTTACACATGCTCCTTTACTTGCATTACCCAACTTTGAGAAAACTTTTCAAGTGCATTGTGACGCTAGTGGTAATGGTATTGGTGGTGTGTTAATGCAAGAGAAACGACATATTGCATATTTTAGTGAAAAACTCTCCGGCGCGCAACTTAACTATCCTATCTATGACAAAGAGTTATATGCTTTGGTGAGAGTTTTGCATGTGTGGGAGTATTATCTCCGTCCACGTGAATTTATCATCCATATGGATCATGAAACGCTTAAATACCTTAAGGGTCAAACTAAATTGAACAAGCGTCATTCCCAGTGGAGTGAGTTCATTGAGTCATTTCCTTATGTTATCAAGTATATCAAAGGTAAGGAAAATGTTGTGGCGGACGCTCTTTCCCGCAAATGCATGTTGGTTACTAAACTTGAGTTGAATGTCATAGGATTTGAGCACATTAAAGATTTGTATGCGCATGATCCATCCTTTGCCATGCCTTATGCTAAATGTTCACCGCATCAAACTTGGGAGCGATATTACTCTAAAGATGGTTATCTTATGTGAGCTAACAAGCTTTGCATTCCCGAGTCTTCTCTTCGTTTGCTACTTTTGCAAGAAGCTCATGGTGGAGGACTCATGGGACATTTTGGACGAGACAAGACCTTCGCTACACTCTCCAAGAACTACTTTTGGCCTAAGATGTTTCGAGATGTTTCACGCTACACCATCCGGTGTTCTACATGCCGCAAAGCTAAGTCAAAAGTTCAATCTCATGGTCTTTATATGCCACTTCCAATTCCATATCGCCCATGGGAAGATATTAGTATGGATTTTGTGCTTGGTTTGCCAAGGACTCGTAACGGAAAAGATTCGGTTTTTGTTGTTGTGGACCGTTTCTCTAAGATTGCACATTTTATTCCATGCAACAAGATAGACGATGCTTCACATGTTGCAAATCTCTTTAGTAGGGAAATCTTGCGTCTACATGGAGTGCCCAAGACGATTGTATCGGACTGCGATGTCAAGTTCCTTAGCTAATTTTGGAAGACGCTATGCGCCAAGCTCGGAATCAAGCTCCTATTCTCTTCGGCATACCATCCACAAACCGACGGCCAAACGGAGGTCACAAACCGGACGCTATCGACTCTCATCCGCGTGTTGATCAAGAAGAACATCAAGGAGTGGGAGGAGTGCCTACCCATCGCCGAGTACGCCTACAATCGAGCACAACACTCTACTACCGGCAAGTCCCCCTTCGAGGTCGTCTACAGATTCAATCCATTATCCCCTTTGGACATTCTACCGCTACCTCTACAAGAGCGCATCAACATGGACGCGAGTGCCCGAGCGAGCTATATAAAGAAGATGGAGATCTTGTGTGGCTACACCTACGCAAAGACCGCTTCCCCAACGAACGCAAGTCAAAGCTACTTCCCCGAGTCGATGGACAGTTCAAGGTGTTAGCACGCTACAACAACAATGCATACAAGATCGACATCCCTCGCGACAAGTACAACGTGAGCGATATCTTCAACGTCTAGGATCTCTCTCCCTACCATGGTGATGAGGTTTTCGATTCGAGGTCGGATCTTTCCCAAGGGGGGGGGAGATGATGTGGAGCATCCCATGGTCATCCCCATGGACTCATCTACGTCACCTCAAGTGCCACGAGGACCGATGACACGAGCACGAGCAAGAGCGATCGAGAATGAGGTGACATCACTCCTCTCACAATTTCCCTTCGATGTACATGAGAGTTGGATGCTACCTCAAACGGAGACCTTGTGCATACTCAGGTACAATGGAAATCATCATGGAGATGCTAAGGAGGAAGTACGATCGAAGGAGAGAAGCAATCACGAAGACGGAGAAGGAAAAGGCCAAGTCAGGACTTGCCCGGACGATCCGGACCGCCGTTCGGACGATCCGGCCCAAGCCCGGACGATCCGGACGCCGACCCGGACGATCCGGCTAATTCGCCCAAAGACACCCGTGGCCTGCTCGCTGAAGCCGGATCATTCGGACCCCAGCCCGGATCATCCGGACGGACCCGGACGTCCGGACCAGGACCCGGACAACCGGACCTCCAGCCGCCTCCACGACACATCCGGACCATCCAGACGCCTTCCCGGATCATCCGGACATCCGAAGCCCGGATCATCCGGACCAACACCCGGATCATCCGGACCCTGCATGCATGCATGAGTTGGGCCGAAGCCCATGTACCTCCCTCGCCCCCTAGACTATATATACCGTACCCTCTCTAAGTTTTAGGGTTAGCAAAGTAGATAGCTCTTTGAGACTAGAGCTTTGCTCATCCGTACCTCTCCCATGGAGATCAAGACCTCCAAGAGACCCATGTGAGAAGATCCACTCCGGATATCAAGACCTCGACTCCTTTGCGGATCGGGACGAACTAGCTACCGTGTATCCTCTTGTGTTGACTTTGGATCGAGAATTCCTTCGTGTGTGTATGTGGATCTAGTGCATGTGTGATTGTGATTGTGTCAATTGAGTGTTTGTGTTCTTCAAGCTCTTCGTGTTCTTGCCTTTTCCCCCTCCAATTGTGAAAAGATCGACGAACTAGGGTTTCACCCTACATCAATTTCTTTATAGTATTCTTCAACCGACTTGGTGCCTTGCTTGAGGAGTTGAAGTTTCTTGAAGTGGTCGCGGCTATAGTGTGTAGGCACAAAGCAAGCTCTCATGACATCCTTCATTTGAGTCCACGTTGTGATAGGTGGTTAGCCTTTCTCTTGGCGTCTCTCGACCACTTGCTCCCACCAAATGAGAACATAGTCTTGGAACTCAAGCGATGCCATGGCTACCTTCTCTTCTTCGTCATAGTTGTGTAGACGGAATATCTTGTCAACCTTTAAGGCCCATGAAAGGTAGTCTTCGGGGTTGTTGCTTCCGGAAAACTTAGGCATGTTGAACTTGAGCTTGCCGTAGCGTTGTTCATCATTATGCCGATATTGTCATTGTTCTTGTCTTGGAGGTGGGTCGTCATCCCCGTTTTCTTCTTGCTCCAACCAACCAACTTGCAACAAGTGCGTAGCTTCCTTGGTCTAGCAGGATTTTACCGTCGCTTCGTTAAGGACTTTAGCACTATTGCTTCACCATTACATGCTTTGAGTAAGAAGAACGCTCCTTTTGTTTGGGGACCTTCGCAAGATACCGCATTTCATGAGCTTAAGAATTTGCTTACTCATGCTCCAATTCTTGCCTTGCCAAACTTTGAGAAAACATTTGAAGTGCATTGTGACGCTAGTGGTAATGGCATAGGTGGTGTTTTAATGCAAGAAAAGCGACCCATTGCATATTTTAGCGAAAAGCTTTCCGGTGCTCAACTTAATTATCCCATCTATGACAAAGAGTTGTATGCTTTGGTGAGAGTCTTGCATGTTTGGGAGTATTATCTCCGACCTCATGAATTTGTTATCCATACCGATCATGAAACACTTAAGTACCTTAGAGGTCAAGCAAAATTGAATAAACGGCATGCTAAATGGAGTGAATTTATTGAGTCCTTCCCTTAAATCATCAAATATATCAAGGGAAAGGAGAATGTTGTAGCGGACGCTCTTTCACGCAAGTGCATGATAGTTACTCAACTTGAATTGAATGTTATTGGCTTTGAGCACATTAAAGATTTATATGAGCATGATGATTCTTTTGCAACTCCTTATGCCAAATGTCTTGCTAACACTTATTGGGAGCGATATTATATCAAGGATGGATACCTTATGCGCGCTAACAAACTTTGTGTTCCCAAGTCTTCTCTTCGTTTGTTGCTTTTGCAAGAGGCTCACGGCGGTGGACTTATGGGACATTTTGGTCGCCACAAGACTTTTGCCACGCTCTCCAACAAGTACTATTGGCCCAAGATGTTTCACGATGTCGCACGCTACACCAACCGATGCTCCACATGTCGCAAAGCTAAGTCACAAGCTCAATCTCATGGGTTACATATGCCACTTCCTATACCATATCATCCATGGGAAGACATTAGCATGAATTTTGTGCTTGGCTTGCCTAGAACAAAAAATGGAAAAGACTCAGTTTTTGTAGTTGTTGACCGTTTCTCTAAAATGGCACATTTTATTCCATGTCACAAGAACGACGATGCTTCACATATTGCAAACTTGTTTTGTAGGGAAATCTTGCGACTTCATGGAATGCCCAAGACGATTGTATCGGACCGTGATGTCAAGTTCCTAAGCTACTTTTGGAAGACACGATGCGGCAAGCTCGGGATCAAGCTCCTCTTCACGTCGGCTTATCACCCACAAACCGATGGGCAAACGGAAGTCACCAACCGGACGCTCTCTACACTACTTCGCGTGTTGATCAAGAAGAACCTCACGGAATGGGAAGAATGCCTACCGATCGCCGAGTACGCCTACAATCGAGCAAGACACTCTACCACGGGCAAGTCTCCCTTCGAAGTGGTCTATGGCTTCAACCCTTTGTCGCCATTGGACATCCTACCGCTACCACTACAAGAGCGAGCGAACTTGGACACAAGCGCAAGAGCAACATACATCAAGAAGGTGCATGAAGACACAAGGCTCACAATCGAACGCCAAGTACAACGACTCGCCAACAAGCTCAACGCAACCAAACATCCCATGGTGTTCAACCCCGGTGATCTCGTGTGGCTACATCTTCGCAAAGACTGCTTCCCCAACGAGCGCAAGTCAAAGCTTCTACCTCGCGCCGATGGGCCATTCAAGGTGCTAGCACGCATCAACGACAATGCATACAAGATCGACATCCCACGAGACAAGTACAACGTGAGTCACACCTTCAACGTCAAGGATCTATCCCCCTACCATGGTGATGAAGATATTGATCTGAGGGCGGATCTTTCCCAAGGGGGGGGGGGGAGATGATGCGGAGCATCCTTCGATCATCCCCATGGATACCTCACCAACTCACCAAGCACCAAGTGGACCTATGACAAGAGCTCGCGCACGTGCCATCGAGAACGAGGTGAACTCACTCCTTTACAACTTTCATATGGATATGGATGGAACTTGGATGCTACCTCACAAAGGAACTCTGTGTATCATTAGGAATGATGGACTCGACCGTCAAGAGGCTAAGGACAATCACCAAGGCCAAGGGGAACCAAGCCAAGACCACGAGGACGATGGAGGAAGAATTACCCAGGGAAACAGCACCTCCTAGGCGACCCCGTGCGCACAGGCCCTTCAGATCCCGTGCCCACGGGATAGGGCAAATCTACTGGACACCCCGTGCGCACGGGCCCCCTGGACCCCGTGCACACGGGCCTTGCCGCTGTAGAACCCCGTGCGCATAGGCCTGTACCGCGCACATGGGACCCCGTGCGCACGGGCCCCACTTACCCCGTGCGCACGGGCCACCCAGCGTGGTGGCTGACTTCTGCCTGTTTTGCCCCCACTTCGTCCCTTACCTCCCACCTACTATATATTCCGAGGATAGACCATTTGTTAGGGTTAGCAAAGTGTATTGAGATATTCATAGAGGGCTTTGCTCATCTACCACTCCTCTTGGAGATCAAGACCTCCTAGAGAGAAGATCCCCAAGTGGATTCAAGGCCCCTTCTAGGGAAGGATCCCCATCATAGGATCATCAAGACCTCACCTCCTTTGGAGTGGGAAGAACCATACCTTTGTGCTATTTTCCTTTGATTGTCTATGTATGCTTGTGGATCTATGTATGCTACTCTAGTGGATGTGTGATTTGGGTTTGTTTGAGTGATTTGCCTCTTGTGATTTGTGAGTTCATCCCTTTCCCCCCTCCAAGTGTGAAAAGATCTTCACTTAGGGTTCTACCCAACAACACCACCACTTGCGTGAGATGAGTGACTCCACCATATGTGAGTTTGAGTGCACCTATTTTGAGGGAGTGAGTGAGCCACCACATAGAGAGAGTGAGATAGTTGATAGGTCATGTGAGGCCATTTTGAACTCTAACAACTTACCCTCTACCTCTATTGTGTCTTCTCATTTAATGCTAGGTCCCATATATGATGACGCGCCGACCCTCGACGACTTCGTCCCTCTTATGGACAAGACGATGGCCATGGTGGAATATGATGCACCCCCCACATGGGTCCATCACGATGAAGATGACCAAGATTTGGTCTTTGCCACCTCACCTACACCACATGAGTGGAATGACAAAGGTAACATAGGTGAAGGTGATGAGCTAGGCCCACTAGTGGACATTGATTGCTTGCATGATGATGATCCTCCTATTGCCATGCTTCATGCTAATATGATTTTCCCATGCGATGATATACCCATTTATGATGAGTTTGATGATTGCCATGAGGAGTCTATTAGTTATGATGCCATGTTGCATAGGATTTCTTGTCATAATTCTCTTGGTCACATCATGTTTGACAATCCGCTTGACTTGTCATATGCATGAGATCAACCATATCACATCTTTGCAATCTCATCGTAGTAACTATGCATATGCCATTAAAATTAACCCAATTTGCACATATGGCATAGATGACAAGCCCATGGTTATTGGCATTTGTTTTTCTTGTGATGATATTGATATGCTTCCTTTGCATCATTGTTCATATATGCCATGCCATGACCACCTAGCTTCGGACATGCATTATTTGCCATGTTGTCAATTTTCTCCATATGATGTTTTCGCTATTGCTCAAGAGGAGACCCCCATAGTTTCCTCATACATGTTTGGAGATTTTGATCACTCCCATCCATTGCACGATCCTCATAATTATGTGCACAATATGCTCCCCATGAATAATGCTAGTGATGTGTCATATACTTGCATGCTCAATTTGTGTCCCCATCGTGTTATACATAACAACTATTCTTTCATGATGGATGACATGTTCATATACCATGCCTCAAATTTCTTTGAGCATTGCTTGTTTTGTGATAACTCTCACGTGCACCTACACATCATGATGGATGATGTGTACATTTACCATGCACACAATTTCTTTCGTTTGTGCCTTTCTTGTGTAGGTCATCACACTTACTCGTCAACCTCGCAAGCGCACGAGTTGACGAAACGAGCTCTAGAGAGCAATGAAGATGTGTGCCACCATGGAGAACTTACCCTCCATCCGCCCTATTCGCGACGAGCTTTCGCGCATTTCTTCTACATGGCCCTCACATGGTTATGGGTTATTGTCCATTACATATTCTATGCCCATCTTGCCGTGTTCACTTTGCATGATACGCTCATTCCTATGCCTTTGCCATGCATTTGTGACCCATGCTTTGCATTTCACATGATCCTTGATCCTAGTACTTATATGTGTATTTGCAAGCTTGGTGGAGATATTGATTGTTCTTGCCATGTTCCATTTCTCATTCATGCCTATGATCTTATTGATGCTTACCCCATTACTTGTCTTTCATGCGATATGTCATGTGCATTGTCTATGTCTATTATTTGTTCATATGACATGATTGCCGAGATTTCCTCTAGTGTGTTGCATCTTCACTCCACTAGTTTGCACGACATGATTGCTATGATTGCTTGCCTTGTTGCATCACCGATGACACATACTTGCTCATTTCATGCGGTTGATAGCACCTATTCCCATGCTTTGCACATGATTGATATTTCTTCTTGTCATATATCTCCATATGTTGCATCTCTCATACTAGATGATTTGCCATGTCTTGAGTGCAACAATGCTTTTAGTCTTGCTAATGAGATCGCCCCCATAGCTTTCTCCCATATTATAGGAGCTGTTGACATCTTTCATGTGAAGCATGCTTGTCTTACCTCTTTGCACCATATGCATAGTGCTATGAACATTAAGATTATTGCATCATATTATTCATGCACTTTTGCTACTAATGGTTATGTGCAAGAGAAGAGAACCATCATGCTGGATGATGTGTTTATCTACCATGCACATGCGTTCTTTGCTTTGTTGTGTGCATGTGTAGGATCGTTCGACCCCTTGTCAACTTCAACTTCACGTGAGTTGACCATTAAAGCTCTTGAGAGCGAGCCACTTTCAACCGACGCGCTTCTATAACACATTTGCTACCATTTCGGCATTGTGAAGGACGCACAAGGACATACTTTTGAGGTGATATCCTTCTCTTTTGAAAATCCCAACACCATGAGCATGACTATTGTGGATCATACTTCATGTGTTGCTTGCACCATGACACATTGCACACATGCTAGAGATGTTCATGTTTTGACTTGTCATTGCCACATTGCCATGCCTCATGATATATATGCCTTGTGTGTTGCATCGAACATGATTATCCCATGCTCTTTCCATATGCTTGGTTGCAACAATGTCATTTCTTCACATATGCCATGTCACATTGATTGCTACATGCTTGACTTGATTGCCTCACACATGATGAACATTTGCTCTTTCTATTGTGTTGAGTGCCACACTATCTTCACTACACCATATGCACATTATGCTTGGATTGTCTTGCATCTCATCTTCTTTGGTGTTGTGAATGATTCATATGCCTACCATTGACCGTTTATTGAGCGCTTTGTGCATGCTTGCTATGACCTTGAGGTAGATGCTTGTTATCTTGTCACACATATTTGCATCTCTACCTACCATTTGCATGCTTGTTTCCATGCTGATCTTGATTGTGCTCAATTTATGTGCTTACATGCCATGGCTCATTCCTTTGTCACACCTTATGCTATACATGACGACAATGCTTGTTGGGTGAATCACCGCTTGAATGCTTGGTTTTGCACTAACGCTAACCACATTTGTTTTTCCAAGTGTTTGTTGTCCTTGCTCCTTTTCAAGGAATCACAAGACGGTGCGACATTGGAGAGTGCCCATTTCGAGCTTCAAGATGAAGAGTGCTTGGTGATCGTCCACTTCTACATGGCGACGACATCTCTTTCCCATGGTGATTTGGTTTTTGATCCGAGGACGGATCTTTTCCAAGGGGGAGGGGATGATGCGAAGCATCGTACGGATATCACCATGTCAAGAGTCCGTTCGGCAAGTTACCCGTGCGACATCTACTTCACATACATAAAGGTGAATCATCTCCTTTACACGTGTTCACTTGACCCCTTCGAGGATGGTATACTACTTGACACTTCTCCCGTGTGCATGCATAGGTATTGTCGGAGCTTTCCGGATGACGAGGAGGAGTGGAAGCGCCAAGGAACAACTACACTATCCGTGAGGGAAGCATGGAAGCGGAGACGGAAGAAGACGAGCTGCTGCAGCTACAGGACCCGGATATCCGGCCCGAGCCCCGGACATCCGGCCCCGGCAGCCCGGACATCCGGCGCCCGCCCGGAAATCCGGCACCTCCCGACAGAAGGCCACAGAAGTTTGACCCTTCGGCACCAGATATCCGGCTGGCAGCCCGGACATCCGACGCCCGCCCGGAAATCCGGCACCTCCCGACAGCGAGCAACAGAAGAATGACCACTTTAGCCCGGACATCCGGCCTACCCGCCGGACATCCGGCTCTTCGTGAGCCGCTAGACATCCGGCCCCAGCCCGGACATCCGGCCCCTGTCTGCGCAGACTGGTTGGCCCAAGGCCATGTACCTCCCCCAACTCGTCCCAACTTGTACTAGCACTATATAAGGACTTCCCCCTCTTCCATCTAGGGTTAGCAAAGTATTGGCTCATCTAGTTGAGCCTAGCTCCTACCACTACTCCTCTTGAGAGAGAGAGTGACCTCTCCCATGAAGATCAAGACCTCCATGTGAGCATGTGAGAAGATCCCCTAGTGGATTCAAGACCTCATCTCCTCTTGGATTTGGGATGAACTTTACCATGTATCTTTCCCTTTGTTGTTCTTGTACCTTGTGGATCTTATGTGTTGCTAGTCTAGTGGATGTGTGATTGGATTTGTTCTTGAGTGTTTCCTCTCGTGATTTCTCCCCGTTTTCCCCTCGTGTTCGTCGTGTTCTTCGTAGGAACCTCCTCCAATTCGTGAAATATCGTCAATTAGGGTTCCACCCTACACCACCCTGTATCCCCTCCCATCTCACCCTAACTTGTACTGGCACCATATAAGGACCTCTCCCTCCTCCCTCTAGGGTCAGCAAAGTAGATAGCTCTTTGAGATAGAGCTTTGCTCATCCATACCTCTCCCATGGAGATCAAGACCTCCATGAGACCCATGTGAGAAGATCCTCTATGGATTCAAGACCTCGACTCCTCCGTGGATCGGGACGACCTAGCTACCGTGTATCCTCGTTTGTTGGATTTGGACCTTTGTATCCCTCTATGTGTATGTGGATCTAGTGCATGTGTGATTGGATCTGGTCTATTTGAGTGTTCTTCTTGTTTTCTTCATGGATTTGCTCCTTTTCCCCCCTCCTAAGTGTGAAAAGATCGTCATCTAGGGTTCCACCCTACATCATCCTCTCTCTCGCGCGTGCTCTCTCACGCTTTCTCCACCTGCGGCGTTTAGCGCGTAGGGCATCTAGGATGTACCGCGGTAGTGCGCGTCCTACTTGCTGCCGGCGCAGCGTGCACTCACCTCGCGGGCCAGCACCCTGTCGGCACTGCTCGCGGATTCGCCTCTTAACATCGGTGATCGAGCGGCGAGCGGCGCTGGTGGACTTCGCTCACCGTGCACCAAGCTCGAGCTATAAAAATGATCACGGTTTTTCTTCCTTCTACCTCACTCCTCACCTCACTTCTTCTTCTTCTTCTCCTTCTGGTTGCAGGAGCTCGAGACGAGGCACTAATGGAGGACGTGGTTCCGGAGCTGATCACGATCCTCCTGGCTGGTCTGCTAGTGGCGTTGGTTGGCTTCTTGATAAGGGGTGGCCCGATCTTATCACTCGGCTGATGGTGTCGATGATGAACTTGTTGGATAACTTGTGAGACACTCACGAACTCTCTGGTTGTTCCCCCATTGCCAATGCGACGGATCTTCAACCCTATGGATATTCGTAACACCACACACTTGCGCACGTAGCCACCGATCACGAAGCGGTTCTGCAATCTCCCAATTCCTAATGGAACGACAGATAGCACTTGACTTTCAGTAGCAAATACACCCTATCGAAACGAATTTGGTGTAGATAAATATTCCTGATCGATGCAAAGAGGAATATGATTTCAGAGGAATGCTTAAAGCAATTCAATATGGTAGAGGTTTAATCAAAACATGGTCTATCGGGAAAACTGGCAGAAACAACCGCCGTATTGTTTTGATGACTGCGACTTGGTCACCGCGAATCGCGGGCTGTGGGTATATAGTTTGGAAAGCACACGACTCAAGCTTTCCAAATTGTATTTACACGCCTTATTTTGACCACGGACACGGATTCTGCACGTATATCAATTTTGGGCTTCCTGGCTGTCAATCCGAGTCTGGTTCTGATTTTCCTTCCTTTTATGTTGTGCACTTGCCTCCCTCTCCTCCCTCGTGCACTTGCTGATATTAGACATCGGTAGGCATTCTTCTTGTTGCAATTCTTCATCTTCACGTGCCAAGCTTGTCTTCTCTTCAAATCTGATCATACAAACATGCAAAGACTTAGGTAGTATAAAATTCTCATTAACACAAATGTCAGATTCAACTAAGAGTGAATTCACCTGTTGTTCTAATAGTTTTGCACGTGCTCTTGTAATTGGTCCAATTCTGATTTCATTCGACTTGTCATGTGCAGCAACATCACTAGTGGAAAACGATGGCAAAGGACAAGGGATGTCCTCATCATCCTCCCCCCCTTGAAGAGGCGTCGACCCCGACGCGCCAAGGTCATCTCCATTATATGGCGTCAGATCAGCAACGTTGAATGTATTACTCACGCCAAACTCTTCAGTGGGAAGATCAATTTTGTATGCATTATCATTAATCCTAGCAAGCACTTTTATATGGTCCATCACCTCTTGGCTTCAACTTGGACTTACGCCGTTCAGGAAATCTATCTTTGCGAAAGTGTACCCACACCATGTCGCCCGGCTGAAATAGCACCTCCTTTCTCTTCTTATTAACACGATCAGCTGTGTACTTGCCCTTCTTTTCAATTGCTTCTTTAGTCTTCTCGTGTATCTTCCTCACAAAATCTGCTCTCTTGGATGCCTCCATGTTCACTCTCTCTTGTATTGGAAGGGGTAGCAAATCAAGCGGTGTAATGGGTTTAAAACCATAGACCACCTCAAATGGACAGAACTGAGTTGTGGAATGTACCGCCCTGTTATATGCAAACTCCACATGTGGCAAACACTCCTCCCATACACGCAGGTTCTTCTTTATCATGGATCGCAACAACGTGGAGAGTGTGCGATTTACCACCTCCGTTTGACCATCTGTTTGGGGATGACAAGTAGTGCTGAATAATAACTTTGTCCCCAGCTTTCCCCAAGGTGTCTTCCAGAAGTAGCTCATAAACTTCACGTCACGATGAGAAACAATCGTCTTTGGTACTCCATGTAAGCGCACTATGTCCCTGAGAAACAGATTAGCAATGTGCGACGCATCGTCGCTTTTGTGGCGGGCAATAAAATGTGCCATCTTAAAAAATCGATCAACTACCACAAAAATTGAATCATGTCCTCTCCTGGTCCTAGGCAATCCTAACACAAAATCCATGCTTATGTCTTCCCATGGTGTAGTAGGAGCAGGGAGAGGAGTACACAAACCGTGAGGTTTCAGCTTGGACTTCGCCTTATTACAAGTAATGCAACGCTTCACAAATCTATCCACATCATGCCTCATCCTAGGCCAATAAAAATGATCAGGGAGCATAAGCAAAGTCTTCTCACGTCCAAAGTGACCCATCAAACCGCCGGCATGTGATTCCTGCAACAATAGCAAACGCACGGACGATTCTGGAACACATAGTTTGTTAGCTCTAAACAAATAGCCATCATATATGTGATACTTTTCCCATGCTTTTACATCAGAACACAATTTGTATGGTGCTGAAAAATCAGGATCAGTAGCATATAAATCACGCAAACTCTCTAAACCAGGAACTTGAACATCCAATTGTGTCAACAACATGTTTTTCCTAGAAAGAGCATCAGCAACAACATTATCTTTACCCTTTTTATACGTAATGATGTATGGGAAAGATTCAATAAATTCAACCCATTTAGCATGACGTTTATTCAAATTGGATTGGCTTTTCAAATATTTCAGAGCCTCATGATCAGAATGTATGATAAATTCTTCCTCAAGGACACGAACTAGAGAATACAATTCTTTATCATAAACAGGATAGTTCAATTGTGCACCATGCAGTTTTTGGAAAAAAATGCAGTTTTTCAGAAAAATATGCAATCGGTTTACGCTCTTGCATCAACACACCACCAATACCAATTCCACTAGCATCACATTCAATCTCAAAGGGGTGCCCGATCTTCTCAGTAAGCTGATGGTGTCGATGATGAACTTGTTGAATAACTTGTGAGACGCTCACGAACTCTCTGGTTGTTCCCCCGTTGCCAATGCGACGGATCTTCAACCCTATGGATATTCGCAACACCACACACTTGCGCACGTAGCCGCCGACCACGAATCGGTTCTGCAATCTCCCAATTCCCAATGGAACGACAGATAGCACTTGACTTTCAGTAGAATATACACCCTATCGAAAAGAATTTGGTGTAGATAAATATTCCTGATCGATGCAAAGAGGAATATGATTTCAGAGGAATGCTTAAAGCAATTCAATCTGGTAGAGGTTTAATCAAAACATGGTCTATCTGGAAAACTGGCAGAAACAACCGTCGTATTGTTTTGATGACTGCGACTTGGTCACCGCGAATTGCGGGCTGTGGGTATACAGTTTGGAAAGCACACGACTCATGCTTTCCAAATTGTATTTACATGCCTTATTTGGACCACGGATACGGATTCTGCACGTATATCAATTTTGGGCTTCCTGGCTGTCAATCCGAGTCTGGTTCTTATTTTCCTTCCTTTTATGTTGTGCACCTGCCTCCCTCTCGTCCCTCATGCACTTGCTGATATTAGACATCGGTAGGCGTTCTTCTTGCTGCAATTCTTCATCTTCACGTGCCAACTTGTCTTCTCTTCAAATCTGATCATACAAACATGCAAAGACTTAGGTAGTATAAAATTCTCATTAACACAAATGTCAGATTCAACTAAGAGTGAATTCACCTGTTGTTCTAATAGTTTTGCACGTGCTCTTGTAATTGGTCCAATTCTGATTTCATTGGACTTGTCATGTGCAGCAACATCACTAGTGGAAAACGATGGCAAAGGACTAGGGATGTCCTCATCACTTCTCGCTGCTGCTGTGTGCGATGATCCTCGATGATCGCCATGATGCCGCTGCTCGAGTAGTGGCTCTCCGAGGCGGCGATGATCATGGGGACTAGGCATCAGTGTCGGGTGAGTGAGTGTTAGTGCGTTCTGCAGCAGGCTCCGTAGAAATAAAAACCCATGAGTTTTTCTTCGGAAAAACTGTGGTGTGGTGAGAGTGATCCAGTGAGCGAGGCGGTTAATTAGTTGCTAAGTGTGTGTGTGTGTGGTTTCTGCACTTAGTGCATGTGGTAGAGTCAGTGTGACTGTAAGCCGGATGCCGTGGCTGCACGCGAATTAAATTTATGCTGGGAATTTTTTTGTGATAATGGCCCTTAAGAAATTTCTCTCCCCTATGGGTGGATGAACCCAATTGCAGATCACCACAATCGAATATTTGTAGACAAACTGCAATCATATTAATGCATTCATGATATATGCCCTAAAATACATCGCAAGCTTGCATCATTCAAACAGGTGCTAGACACAGTAACAACCCCACTCATGACCGTCTACGGTTCGAAGGTAAATCTGCGGGGTCTTGCGGAAGGGTTCCTGGTGCTGGAGCACATTCTTATTCTTCCGGAGGAAGTGGAGGGACCAGACGAAGAACATGTCCTTCCTGAGTTGGCAAAGGTGGTCCGCCAATGGCGATCTGGGGATTCAGGACAGCAAGATAATGGAGATAATCCATTAGTTGCTGGGTGAAATGCTCCTGGGCCATCACATACTGAATGAGATAGGCCAAAGCTGGATCTCTTTCTATACGTTCATAGTGGAACGTAGCTTCTGCTCCAAAAGCTGTGCGGCTCGGAAAATAGCAGTATTCTCTTTCGCTGGCGCAGGGTACCGCGAATCGAAGACGGGTAACCGCTTCCTAAGCAGCAGCCTCAATGGCCATGCCTGACGTTGGCATGGATCTCCCGATGAAGACAACATATGGGGGCCTTGGTTTAAATCCGCTGGTGGGATTTGCACAACTGCCCAGTATTTTGAGGAATCATTGGTGATCCTCATCTTGTACAACTCATATTGCGGTGGGTGGATGGAACCAAGGGTATTGCGGGTAAAATCCCACAAAACCTTAACAAAACTACCAGGGCTTGCATCTGGGGTTCTTAGGTAGGCTCCGGAGTGAAACATGGAGTGGGGATACGGCCGCTTATAAGGTACCTGGGTTAGGAAACATGAGGTGGCACCAGTACGACTTGTGTATCAGCTCCGGCGTAGGGTTGTCTGAGTCAAATCTCAGACCTCACTCACCAAAAGGAATGTGACGTATTACTATGTGTGTCGGTTAGGGGTTCGGCAGTCACGTCTAGAATTTACTCTGCCACCACATGCCAACAATTTATGCTAGGTCACGCATACTACTAATAAGACAATGGCACACCAGTAATTTACAAACTTACCACGCCATACAACTGCTACTATGAAAATACAGGGCAACAGGGCTACTAAGGCTCTACAACGATTCTGGCGGACTCAGTCCACCTCATTGACATCTAGCCGGGCGCGTCTCGCAGATGTCGAGGCTTCTCCGTGTGCTTTAGTGTCGGAGCTGACCGGGGTCGGATGGGGAGCTACAGGGTTGGGGTAGCGGTGGTGTCCCTCGCGGGGTGTCGTGGTCACCGTCCCGTTGGAGTAGGTCTCCAAGAGACGACGGAGTTCCCCGGGGGAGACGAAGGCATTGCCCGGATGGACAACAGGGGCAGACTTCGAGGGCTCGATCGGTCTCCTGTACAGCACTATCAGGATGTCGGTGGCGGGTACAGCTTCACTTCTCACCGGGGTCAGGAGAGCGAGCGTCCTGCGGGTCGCAATCAGATCAAGGGTGACTTGATCGAATAGTGCCTCTTGCGTTCGGAGGTAGCGCACCAGATGCACTAGAGCAGGATCCGTCTCATGGTCTCTGTTGGCAACTTGGGTCGGGCTACCATAGCCTTCACGATTAGGGTAGTAGTAAAAAGGACGGATGTTAACCCTCGGCGACAAATGCCGGAGATTAACTACAGCCTCTCGGGCTGCAAGTTGGATGGCTTGGGGCTCGTCGGAGGTCGTCCTCCCGGTGAACCGGTAGGGGCGTTTTGATGGGGTGCCCCTCCCATAGATGTGCACCGTGGCCCAGAAGTGGTGGATGGCATCACTCGTGTGCTCCTGGTACACAACATACTCAGGCGGCTCTTCTATGCCAAAAGCTCGACTAGTGAGATTGGTGAGTATGACTACAAAGTCTCCCAGCTCGGCTTCGGTGGCCTCGTTACGAACAATGGGGCCAGGCATCTTGGTGGTTGGATATCGAACTGAGAGTGAGGCTGTGATGTGCTGAGTTGGGGCAAGGCTTCCTTTATAGGTCAGTGGAGTCTTCCATCACACGGTTGTGGATGGGACAACTCAGGTGTTGGCCACAGGCACACGGCCTATGGGCAGCGCTGATAGGTTGGGCACCGACTGTCAAAAGATGTCGGCTGGCCACTGTGTAGGCTTATCAGATGAGATGGGCTTGGCTACGGACAGAAAAGATTTGGACGGTGTGGAAACCTAGGGATAGCGACCAGACTAAGATAGGATTAGCCAGTGGTCAGCCTGGGCTCTGATACCAAGGCTGTCGGGGCCGGTTCTCCGGGACACAATGTCGGCGTACGACACCTATGGGATCGCTTGGATCCCTTTTACGGTTCGGCTAGGGAAAAGATTTGCACAAAGAGTGGATCCAACGATCAACGCGGGGATCTTTACCCAGGTTCGGGCCGCTGAGAAGCGTAAAACCCTACTCCTGCTTTGGTTTATTGTGGGTGTTCTTAAGCTCAAGTACACGGAGTGCTTGCGATGAACAGTACGTTCAAGAAGCAGCTACGCATGCAGAATGGCCCAAAAGGTCCTCCTTCCCTGTAGCTTCGCCTTGGGCCTCCTTTTATACGTACAAGGGGTCACCAACAGTGGCGTACAGTAAGTACAAGAGGTGTAAAGTTGCTACAGGGTTTACATGTTTATCACTGACGACTTAGGACAAACGCATTTAATGCTCCACTTAGGTGTCCCTTACTTTCTTGGGGACGGAAAAAGAGCCCGTCCCATCAGCACCGCTTAACCCCATCCGCCGCTAATGCCATGACACGCACCCAGGAGGACAAACCCTAAGCGACAGGCTGTTTGCTGCGCTGGAGCGGTGGCAGGGTGGCGGGATCTTGCCGGGTGCGAGTCCTTGCCGGGTCTTCGTGAGCTTTCCCGGCAAGATCTTGCCGGGAACCCAACCTTCAGTCTTCTGTTTTCTGATCATTGGCTTGAACGCCTTCTTGATAATCTTGTATTTGTTTCCAGCTGTTCTCCAGCAGGCCTTGCCGCTAGTACGGCTGCAACCGTCCGTGCACAAGTATGGGGTACTAAAAGACCCAAACTTTAGTACACCGACAGGAGCCCCCGGGCCTAGGCCATACACGGGTGCGAGGCATTGTTGGGCTAGGCCCAAACAGTGCATGGGCATGCGTGGCAGGAGTTAACTGTCATAATCATCTTATTTACCGCGCTCCCCCACGACGCGCATTAAATGCGGGACATGGGATACGTGCGCGGAACGGCCGCAGTAGTAGTGCGCCCGTAAAAATGCATTCATATTGATTAGTAAAGAGGCAGCCTCCGCTCCTTCCCCATAAAAGGGAATCCGCAGAGGCGCTGCTCATTTACCTCTCGTCATTTCCAATCTGGAGACCACCATCGCCTTCTTCCTCGAGCTTGAAGCAGAGCCTCTCCCATCCATCCGCCATCCCCATGCCCTCATCATTCTCGGCCTCCGCTTCCACAGTCGCTATGCCGCCCAAAGCAAGCAAGGGCAAAGCGGCGAAAGCCGCCGACTCAGATGCAGAGACGGAGAAGATCAAGCTGGTGGAGATGCGGAAGGAAAACACCGTCTTCGCCCCGACGCTCGACATGCGCGCCCTGGTTGAGCAGTACATGTGTATGTGGGGGAAGGAGACGAGGGCTCACCCTGCTACTCGCGTGCTCCCAGCTTCCGTCAAGGGCGGTCCAGATAAATTCCCCTTCTTCGTCGCTTACTTTTACTGCGGGCTCTGCCCTTCGTTTTCTGATTTCTTCATCGACATCATGTACACATACGGCTTCCGCCTCTTGGATTTTACGCCGAATGCCGTGACATGCATGTCAGTCTTTGCCCATCTCTGTGAGAATTTCGCAGGAGTAGTCCCCAGCACAGCCCTCTTTCGCCACTATTTCATTCCTCGTATCGAAACGGGAGACGCCCTTTCTGGTTCTATCACCTGGATTCCAAGGGCATGGAATAAAGAGATTTATCCAGACGGTCTCTACCGTAAGAAGTGGGATGAATGGCGGTCCGAGTGGTGCTGGATTAAGGAGAAAGATCCTCAGCCGTTCTGTTTGCCCCGGCAAACGAAAGTGGTTCGCGGCAAGAACTGGAGCAGCCTCGATCCTCAAGATGAGAAGCTCGCAATCGCAATTACCAGGATCCACCGTCTCAAGGTTGCCGGGCTCACAATAGAAATGGTTGGCGCTGATTTCCTCCGCCGCCGCATCGCCCCTCTGCAGAACAAAGGGAGATCAGCCTGGGATTTCAAGAATGCAGCAGATATCATGAGGCTGCGCCCTGGTGTGAACAACAACTTGACAGTCTTGCAGCACACAGCTCTCTGCCACAAACTGTTCAGGCCTGACGGGAAATTTAAGTTGCCGGCTGGCGTAGTTCCCCTGTGCAACAACTCTGCCTTGAGCTCAATCATCGCCATGATGCCGGTGTGTAATGCTCACGGCCTCGACGGAACTTGGGAAGAGCCATCCTCAGAGCACGCAGAGGAGTTCTTTGATAACTTGTCGGAGAAAGCCATCCGGGAAGAGCCAACCCTTATCCGCCCCACCACTGATGATGAAGTGGCTTATATTGCTAGCAGGGCGGAAGAGGTGAATCTAGCCACGGAGGCCAGCAACTTTGGCTTTGCGGAAGAAGAAGCCAGTGAAGAAGAAATAACGCTAGAGGAGACCCTTGCCGAGCAAGGTGAAGTTGCCGGGGAACAGAGTGGCATGGATGCCGGGAGCTCTCCTGTCGAAGACACAGCCGAGGAGCAGCTGCACGAGGAGCCCCCAGCTCCAGAGAAGAAGAAGCGTGTTCTTCGGAAAGCCGTCTCTGGCGTCCCAACACGTCAGCCTCCCTCGAGCAGTGAGGTTCCCGGCAAGGGGGCGGCCGGCAAGGCTGCGCAGCGGCAAGAAGCCCAACAGCAACCCGTGCGACGTACGAGACGCACGACCGCGGCAACAACTGGAGCGGCGGGGGCGTCTCATACGACGGCACCAACAGCTGGAGCAGCAGGATCATCTCAATCTACTGCTCCTGCCGCAGCCAAGCGTCCCAGGACCCCTTCTCCACCCCCTCGCACGGACATTGTAGAGGAGGTTGACTTCAACATCTCCTCTTTTAGTCCGAAAAGAGAAGAGTAAGGGTCCTTGCCGCATCTTTCAACTTCTGAATTCCTGGTTTTGCTTATCTCATTTGTTTTGCTTTGGCCTGTCCCCACAGAGATATGGAAACGTTGGCGCAAAGGATGGCGAAGAAGGCGAAGACTTCAACGGGTGATGAGCCTCCGGCAAGCACCGCAGGTGCGCCAGAGCCCATCGTCATCAGCCCGGAGCCTAGCCCTCAACGCAGCCTCCAACCCAGCCCCCAGCGTGAGCCCACTACCCATTTTCCGTTGGCGAGCGTTGGGGAGAATATCTTCGCTATTGACATCACCGGGCTTGTAGGAGAAGAACGGCAACAAGGAGAGCCATCGGAGGCCGCCCCTGGCGTGCCGCCTCCGTCGACCACGCCGCCCAAAGATGAACCTTTGGCAAGGGCTTCCACTGACGAGCCCATTCGCATTGAAGAGGAGCCGGCAAGCACGGGCACTGGCAATCCTACATCGGCAAACAATGTTGCCGGGAAAGGAGAAGCCACCTCTCAACAGCTCGACACAGGTAAACCGTTTGCCTTGGTGCACTTGTCATTCTTTCTTTATTTTTGTCTTCTTGAACTTCAACCTCGGTCTCATCTTGTTTCCTTTCCTGGTCTTCACATCTCCCTTCGGTGGAACATATGGACGTTGACGTTGTCATCGAAGAGACTGCCAAGGATGTTGCCGCCGAGGACAACAGAGCCGCGGCTGACGAAGCCGCCAAGGCCGCACAGGAGGAAGCCACCAAGGGGTCTGCTGAGGGGGCCGGCAAGGAGACCGGCGACCATACTGACGGCATTCCTGCCGCAGGAGCGCCTGGCGCTACACTGGTCGCGGAGCCCCTAGTTGCCGGCGAGGCGATCGTCAAGGATCAACCGTCAACATCCGACGCCCCCCCGTCAAGCAGATACCTTAAGGTCGGTGACAACCTGTTCATCAGCATACCAGGGACGGCAAGCATCGGGGTGCCAACCGAAGGAGAAATCTTTGACGAAGACGTCATCGCCGCCGCTGGACTCAAGATCGTTGATGAGCCACGCGCTAGCAGTAGTGGGTCCAAGGAAGAGCAGCTCCTCCAAGCCATGAGCGACAACTACCAAAAACATCAGGCGCTTCACCGCACCCGAAAGGAGAGGTTGGACTCCAGGGCGGCAGTTGTTGAAGCAGCGGAAGCAGATTTCCAGAAGCGCGTCGAAGAGATGCAAGTCTGGTACGCCGAGGCTTTCCAGGAATTGACGGCTGGCCGGGAGCAACTGAATCAGAGTTGGAATGAGTTCCTTTTAAAGCAGTCCGACGCCGAGAGGGCACAGGAGGAGGCTGCGCAGCAGGCTGCTGCAGAGGAAGCTCACTTAACGGAATGCCGTGTCGGGCTCGATGCTCATGAAGAAGACCTTGCCGCTCGCGAGGAGGCGCTTGCCGCCAAGCTCCGCGGCAAGGACGAAGAGATCGAGAAGCTTGTCGCGCGGCGAACCCAGGAACTGGAGCAGAGACACAAGGAAACACTCGAAGCTCTGGCCATAGATCACGCCGGTAAGTTAAAGGGAGCCATCGATGCTGCCGAAGCTGCAGAGGCCGCCAAGAACGAGCTGGGTGATCAAGTGAAGAGGGTGGAAGCAGATCTTGAGGGCCACGGCAAGGAGATCTCAACGCTCAAACCCGACAGAGAGAAGACTCTCTTCAGCCTGGCGGAGATGCAAGCCGCCATGTCCGACAAGACCAAGGACCTCACCTCAGCCAATGAATCCATCGCTGATCTGAAACTGAAGCTGACAACGCTGGAGGAGTCCCTTGAGAACGGCAAGGCTCGCGAGAGGGCTTTGATCAAAGACCTCCAAAGTGAGAAAAGCCTGCTCAACAGCGCCGCCGCCACCTATAATGATTTTGAGAAAGGTGTGAAGATCTGGACTGAGCGCCTTGTCGACGTCGCGAAAAGGCTTGCCGCAGAACTGTCCACCATGAGCCTACAAGACTTCAACTATTCTTCTGACGATAGGGTGTCTTCGAGCGCCAGGCTGACCATGTTCTTCGAGAGCATCGTTGACGCCCTCAAGCTGCTCCAGTCTAACCGAGAAACCCATCTGGCCAACGAATCCCGCAAGCTCTGCCGGGCCGTCCTCCGCAAGGTACTCGTCAAAGTGGTGCATAAGAACCCTGGCATCAACCTTGCCAATGTTCTTGCTAGCTTGCCGAAGGATGTAGACCTCAAGGCACTCGAAGAGTTTGTCGCGCCCATTGTTGACAGAGTGAGCCAGGTCAAGAGGGTCGAAGGCCAGCGCAGGGACTAGCCGCTTTGCTTCATTTTGTCGCCACCATTCCATGTCAAAGACAGTTTTTATCTTAATGTTAGAATCGCGGTGACAGTCAATATAACTTGCTATGTTTTGGATGAATGCATGCTATTTCCCTTGTTTGATTTCTTTCTGTATGGTTCATGCCCTACGCTTATCGGGAACTTGCCTGTGTGCGCACTCTTACCGCGAGCGCTTTGAGGAACGGATCCTTAGTAGCCTGCTGGAGGTGTCGCTGCCGGCAAGATACCTTGACGTTTTTAGTGCAGCCACTTAAACTGTTGAGCGGACTCGAAACAAAGTAAGGGCGCAACCAATCACGACAAGGTTCCTTCGGGTGCAGGTTTTCCATACAAAAGCCGAAATCGTTCAAGGAAAAATAGGTCTACAATGGAAATTTGCTTAAGAGTTTTGCAACTTAGCTTTTCGTTGCTGTACTCCTTGTTGCTGTACTCCTTGTTGCAATATGTTAACTTGAACGTCGCCTGTTGGTGTCCATACCATCATTCCCCCCGGCAAACTTGCACGCGAGGAAACCTTCTGTCCTTTGAGAAAAAGAAAGAAGAGAAAATAGAGATATGGAACCTTGGCGGTTCATTAATGCTTACCGGAAGCAGGTGTAATACAATATCTCAGACAAGCATGCATATAGAATGACATGAAAATCGACAAGAATTGTAAAATGCTTAAGTTTATTTAACTATGCATAGGGTCTGCGCCTGGCTTTGTACAAAGGATCATATGCCTTGCCGGCAAAACTTGTACAAAAGGTGGTTGCCGGGTGACCTGGCAACCGCACCTTACGGGTAGAACTTACAAAGGTGTTCGATATTCCAGGAATTGCTCACTGGAATGCCATCTTCAGTCTCCAGGCGGATTGCGCCGGGCCTGGTGACTCGTACTACCCGATAAGGGCCTTCCCACTTCGGCGTCAACTTGTTAGAATTCTTGGCCGACTGAACGCGCCGAAGAACAAGGTCGCCTTCCTCAAGGCTTCGGGCATGAACCCTGCGGCTATGATAGCGGCGCAAGGCTTGCTGGTAGAGTGCAGCTCGCACAGCAGCCCGAAGACGATTTTCCTCAAGGTGCGTGGCTTCATCTTGGCGCAGCTGCTCTTGCTCAAGCTCATCATAAGCGAGTACTCGAGGTGACCCGTATATGAGTTCTGTGGGGAGAACTGCTTCTGCCCCGTAGACTAGGGAGAAGGGTGTCTGGCCAGTAGCTCGATTTGGTGTCGTTTTGATTGACCAAAGAACCGCTGGCAGCTCATCAATCCAGCGTCTTCCGCACTTGCGCAGCTTGTCGAAAGTCCTTGTTCTGAAACCTCGCAGCACTTCAGCATTTGCCCTCTCCGCTTGGCCGGTGCTCCTCGGGTGAGCAACAGAAGCAAAACAGATTTCCCGCCAAGGTCTTGGACATACTGCATGAAGGTGCGGCTCGTGGACTGCGTGCCATTGTCGGTGATGATCCTGTTTGGCACACCAAAACGGCACACTATTCCCTTGAAGAACTTGACGGCTGATTGTGCTGTCACCTTTCTCACTGCTTCCACTTCCGGCCACTTCGTGAACTTGTCGATAGCAACGTACAAGTATTCGAAGCCCCCGGCAGCGCGAGGAAAGGGGCCCAATATGTCGAGCCCCCAGACCGAAAATGGCCAGGAAAGAGGGATTGTCTGAAGAGCTTGAGCTGGCTGTTGCAATTGCTTTGAATGGAACTGGCACGCTTCACACTTGGTTACTAGTGCAGTTGCATCCTGGAGAGCAGTGGGCCAGAAGAAACCTTGCCGGAATGCCTTGCCGACAAGAGCTCTTGAGCCTATGTGGGAGCCACATATGCCTCCATGTATCTCTGCCAACAGCTCCAGTCCATCCTCCCGAGGAATACACTTCAATTTCACACCGTTCGGTCTCTTTCTGTACAGGACGTCGTCAACGAACTGGTACATACTAGACTGACGGGCTACTTTCTCTGCTTCTTCCTGTTCTTCAGGGAGTTCTCCTGTTTGAAGGAATTGGACGATGTGCTGTGCCCATGTTGGAGCCTGCGGCTCGACAACAAGGACCAAAGGCATATCTTCGGCTGCGGGAGCGCTTGCTTCTGCGGCAAGAACCTGAGGTTCTGCGCGAAGGTGCTGCTCACCGGCAACCGTGTCGTTCCCGGCAACTTCCTTGCCGTCGGCTCCTGGGAGCTCTGCAGGAAAGTACTGGCCGGAACTCAATTTCCTTCTTTTGTCTTGCCTCGTCGATGGTGTTATGGATGGCTGAGTTAAGCGGAGCACAAAAGTTCCTGGTTCCACAGGTAACTTGAGGGCAGCACGTTTTGACAGGTCGTCGGCAATGTTGTTCTCCGCACGAGGAACATGCTCTGTTTGCAACCCGTCAAAACGCTCCTCCAACTTTCTCACTTCATCTACATATGCTTCCATCAACGGGCTCTGATAATCTTTGTTAACTTGCCTGACGACAAGCTGTGAGTCACCTCTGACAATGAGCTTCTTAATTCCAAGGTCCGCCGCGATCCTGAGACCGGCAAGCAGCCCTTCATATTCTGCAGTGTTGTTTGTTGATCTCTCCCGGGGAAAGTGCATCTGAATTACATACTTGAGGTGCTCTCCGGTGGGTGCGACAAGCAGCACGCCAGCACCAGCGCCTTGCAGCGAGAAAGCCCCGTCAAAGTACATAATCCATTCTCGATCTGTTTCCTTGCCGGGGATAGTTGTCTCTTGAATTTCTTCGTCTGGCGTTGGTGTCCATTCTGCAATGAACTCTGCCAAGGCTCTGCTCTGAATAGTCGAAGTGCTTTCAAATTTGAGACCAAAGCTTGACAGTTCCAACGCCCACTCCACAATTCTGCCGGTCGCATCTGGATTTCGTAAAATCCGCTGCAACGGGAAGCGAGTGACGACGGTGATTTCATGTGCCTGGAAATAATGGCGCAGCTTCCTCGAGGCCATAAGGAGGCCGAAGAGCAACTTCTGCATGCCAGAATATCTTGACCTAGCCCCCTGCAACAGGGAGCTGACAAAATAGACTAGGCGCTGCACCACCTTCTTCTTCTGCGTTGCTTCATTTGATTGCGCAGACCCTGCCTTGTCGGCACCAGACTCTGCCTAGGAAAATCCCTGTTTGTCGCTTGGCGGGCTTGCTGCTGTTGCTGCTTCTTCATCGACTTCTCTCTGCGCCACTAAGGCAGCACTAACCACTTGATTCGTTGCCGCTAGGTATAGCAGCAACGGCTCTTGTGGTTTAGGTGCGACTAGTGTTGGCGGAGAGGAGAGGTACCTCTTCAAGTCCCGCAGCACTGCCTCCGCTTCCGGAGTCCATTTCATTGGACCGACCTTCTTCAAGATTTTGAAGAGAGGCAGGGCGCGCTCAGCGGATTTGGAGATGAACCTGCTTAGAGCAGTGACGCAGCCGGCAAGTCGACGCACATCTTTGACACGTCTTGGTGCTTCAATCTGATCAATTGCCTTGATCTTGTCGGGATTTGCTTCGATTCCACGCTGAGACACAAAGAACCCAAGAAGCTTGCCGGATGGAACGCCAAACACACACTTCTCAAGATTGAGCTTCAGATTGATCCTGTGCAGATTTGCAAATGTCTCTTCTAATTCTTGTATGAGCGTTGCCTTGTCCTTGGTTTTAACCACTATGTCATCCATATAAGCTTCCATATTTCTATGTAGCTGGGGCTCAAAACCGATCTGGACCGCTCTTGCAAATGTTGAACCAGCACTTTTTAACCCGAAAGGCATGCGTATGAAGCAATACCTGCCACATGGGGTGATAAATGCGGTTTTCTCTTCGTCTTCCTTTGACATGAAAATCTGATGATACCCTGAATAAGCGTCAAGAAACGACAGCAAATCGCAGCCAGCAGTGGAGTCCACAATCTGGTCGATGCGCGGCAAGGGAAAAGGATCTTTTGGATAGGCTTTATTGATATCTGTATAGTCGATACATAGCCTCCATTTTCCATTCGCCTTTCGCACTACAACTAGATTGGCCAACCATGTTGGATGGAGCACTCCTCTGACTAAACCTGCCGCTTCCAGCTTCCTGATTTCTTCGGTAATAAATTCTTGCCGCTCCAAAGCTTGCTTCCTAACTTTCTGCTTGACGGGCCGCGCATGAGGATAGACAGCAAGGTGGTGCTCGATTACCTCCCTGGGAACACCGGGGATATCAGATGGTTGCCATGCAAACACATCGATATTCGCCCGCAGGAAGGCAATGAGCGCGCTTTCCTATTTGTCATCAAGGGTGGAACTCACGGTGAAAGTTCCTCCCGTACCATCCTCCTTGGCGGGCACCTTCTTAGTCGCTGGTGGAGCTACCTTGGATTTCTTGCTCTTGCCGGTGGAGCTCTCTGGCACATCCTCAACGGGAGCGCAGCACTCCGAGGAGGTGCGCTTGCCGGAGTGTATACTAGAGGTCTTGCCGGTCTTCTTCCCTCCGGGAGCTTCGGCGGCAGGAGCAAGTGCCTTGGCGGCAGGTGCTGCGACTGCCTCCCGGTAGAGTTGGTCGGTGCAGATAAGCGCATCCTTCTTGTCAGAGTTGATAGTGATGACGCTCATCGGCCCGGGCATCTTTAATGTATTATAGGCGTAGTGTGATGCCGCCATGAACTTGGCCAGCGCCGGGCGACCAAGAATCCCATTATATGGCAATGGAATCTTGGCGACGTCGAAGACGATCTTTTCTGTTCTGTAGTTCAGCTCACTACCAAATGTCACTGGCAGTGTGATCTTGCCCTTCGGCTGGCTCCTTCCCGGATTGATCCCTTGAAACGTGCCCGTTTCCTCGAGATCTTCGTCAGGAATTTGCAACTTCTTGATCACATCAGGCGAGATCAGGTTCAAACCGGCCCCACCGTCAACTAACATTTTTGTCACCTTGAGGTTGCGGATTGTTGGTGAAACCAACAATGGCAAACACCCGACCGCAGTTGTGCGATCAGGGTGGTCCTCGGCGTCAAAAATGATAGGCGTGTTGGACCATTTCAATGGTTTCCGGGCATCGACTGACGGCTCTGTCGCATTAATCTCGCGCGCCCACTGTTTAAGTCGGCGGTGAGAGGAATGCAATGAGGCGCCTCCGTCAACGCACATGGCTTCTATAGCTTTCTGGAACTCGTGCTTGCTGGACTCGTCGCCGTCTTCGTCATCATCGTCACCCCCCTGTTCCTTGTCGCGGCCTCGAGCGGGCCTCTCCTTTTGTTGCTTGGCCTGCCGCGGCGACCTCCTCGGCCACCGCGTTTCTTGCCAGACCCCTCAGCACCATCCTGGGCCTTCTCCTTGTCTCGCCTCTCATACTCAGCTTTCTGCTTCTCGACAAGCTGCTCAACTTGCCGGCAGTTTTGGAGATCGTGACCCTTGGTGCAATGGATCTTGCAGTACTACTTGTCGGAGCCCTCCGGCTTGTCAGCAGCCGCCAAGGCCTGACATGCGGCACACCCGGCAACCTCCTTGCCGGGGCCATCAGCCTTAAACTTCTTGGCGACGCTGGGGTTGCCGGATCTCTCAACGGCAAGCACGGCCTTGCCCTTGCGCTTCCTGTTACGCCGTCGGCCTTTCTTCGCCGAGGTGGTGGCATCTTCGCCTTCAGAGTCGATTTCCGCGCCAGCATCCTCGCCGGGGAATCTCTTCCCCTCCTCGGCCCGAGCACATCTGTCAGCCAGAGCATAGAGCTCGGCGACATCCCTGACTTTGTTCATCGCCAGCTCTTCCCGCATCTTGCGGTTGCGCACATTCTGATGAAACGCACTGATAACAGCGGCATGATGAATGTCTGGGATGTTGTGCTGTCTACGGCTGAATCTCTGTATGTACTTGCACAAGGTTTCGCCCTCTTTCTGGGGGATGAGATGCAAATCGCTTTCCTGGCCAGGAGCCTGGTGGCCTCCAGTGAAGGCGCCAACAAACTCATGACACAGATCTGCCCAGGAGGAAATGGAATTCACCGGCAAATGCATCAACCACGACCTGACATTGGGCTTAAGCACCAACGGGAAGTAGTTGGCAAGTATCTTGTCGTCGCGAGCCCCGGCAGCCTGCACCGCAATGGTGTAGATGCTCAGGAACTCTGACGGGTGAGTCTTGCCGCTGTATTTCTCCGGCACCTCCGGTTTGAAAGTTCGGGAATTGGGCCACTGGACTCGCCGCAGCTCACGAGTAAAAGCTGGACAACCCACCTCGTAAGGCAAGTTGCCAGAATACCCCGGCGCAGGCTCGTCTACAGTGGGTCCCGCGCGCCTGTCGGATTGACGGCGCGCTTCCCACCGCCGCCCGATGGTAGTTCGAGCGTCTTCTTTGTTCCATTCCCGAAGAACTTGACGTTGATCGCGGCGAACCCGCGGATCAGACGACGCCGTGGAATCGTCATCACGGGTGTCAATCCGCCGAGTTAGTGAGCGCTGCTGTCGTAGCGGAGCGGAGTGCATCGTAGTCGTACCGCCTCCGGTCTTTTCGCCATCAGCATGCACCGGCTCAGTGGACTGCCGCCGCGAAGGCCCCGCCTGCTGCGGCCGGTCATCATTAGCGAAGCCGATGAGGCTCTGGATAGCAGATCTCCATTCTTCTAGCTTCTCCGCAGCGGGAGGGAAATCTAGGAGCAGCTGAGCTCGCGCCAACGCTTCTCCGGTGTAGGCGGTGGCGAAAGGTCCGAAGAACGTGAGGTGCTCTGACTCCTAACTGTGTTATAAGGAGCTCCATCACGGTCTTGCGATCGCGCCCGGCTTCCACCGGCGTGTTGGCGCGCATGCTGGCCCCATGCATCTTGGGAGTGATGTGCAGGGGTTTTTCCATGGGGGCGCCTGGAACCACCAACGTCGCGGCGCTGCCCGTCGCGCACGACCTGAGAAGGCCGCGGCGCATGCGCCGGCATGGGTGTCTTGGAAGGCGCCGTCCCGTCCTTGGAGTTCGCTGCGCCACCCGTAGGTAGCACGGCTCCGTCCTTAGACCTGGCATCGCTGTTGCGAATGACGCCGCTTGCCTGGCTCTGATCGCCAGAACGTCGTGGAGGCTCGAGACCTCCACCTCCTCCACCAGCGCCCACGCCGTCGCCCGTCTGTGTGGGTACGGGCAGGCCGGACGCAGATGGATCAACCGCCGTCGCACCCTTCTTCTTGGGAGCCATGGCGATGAAAGTGATCAAGAACTGGCGCGCTGACCGCTAGATCGGGTTCGCGCAATCTCCCCCCCCTACCTGGCGTGCCAAAGATGTCAGCGTACGACACCTATGGGATCGCTTGGATCCCTTTTACGGTTCGGCTATTGAAAAGATTTGCACAAAGAGCGGATCCAACGATCAACGCGGGGATCTTTACCAAGGTTCGGGCCGCTGAGAAGCATAAAACCCTACTCCTGCTTTGGTTTATTGTGGGTGTTCTTAAGCTCAAGTACACGGAGCGCTTGCGATGAACAATACGTTCAAGAAGCAGCTACGCATGCAGAATGGCCCAGAAGGTCCTCCTTCCCTGTAGCTTCGCCTTGGGCCTCCTTTTATATGTCCAAGGGGTCACCAACAGTGGCGTACAATAAGTACAAGAGGTGTAAAGTTGCTACAGGGTTTACATGTTTATCACTGACGACTTAGGAAAAACGCATTTAATGCTCCACTTAGGTGTCCCTTACTTTCTTGGGGACGGAAAAAGAGCCCGTCCCATCAGCACTGCTTAACCCCATCCGCCGCTAATGCCATGACACGCACCCAGGTGGACAAACCCTAAACGACAGGCTGTTTGCTACGCTGGAGCGGTGGCAGGGCGGCGGGATCTTGCCGGGTGCGAGTCCTTGCCGGGTCTTCGTGAGCTTTCCTGGCAAGATCTTGCCGGGAACCCAGCCTTCGGTCTTCTGTTTTCTGATCATTGGCTTGAACGCCTTCTTGATAATCTTGTATTTGTTTCCAGCTGTTCTCTGGCAGGCCTTGCCGCTGGTACGGCTGCAACCGTCCGTGCACAAGTATGGGGTACTAAAAGACCCAAACTTTAGTACACCGACACACAATATCCCAGAAATTAACCCCTCATGTCATCACTAGCCCCAGGATTACTGTTTGCTGGTGGACACTTCCTTGATATAGAATTCCAAGCAATTACAAGAATTTGAGTACAAGACCATAAAGGTCTAATGATACAACAATGATTTCTAACAGCGGATGACGGAAGCGGGTAGCGGATCTCCATCTCTGGTGGGGTTCCATTCCCACAGGAACAGCTGGCCTGGATAACTCCTATCCCGCGTGGCTGCTATCTCCGATTCCTAGGTTGTGGGGTGTGGCTTCGTAGTGCTCTTCTCCTAATCATGATCTGGCCAAGACAATAGCCAGGGACAAGCCAGTGAGTACGTTTGAATGTACTCGCAAACATCATGGACAAAAGATATACCAAATGCAGCAGAGAACATATGATCATGATGAACAAAATTATATGCATATGCTGACTGATATTAAAGCATGGCATGATAAATAATAATACGATGTGGATGGATAAATATATCATTTTAGTAGTAAACCAAGAATATAATATGGAACATCGGGCATTGGACCGCCCGAGGAATTCCAAGAAAAATGCCAAACGGGTGTCTGAAAGCGACGCCTCGAGAGGTCCTGAAAAGAAATGCCAAACGGGTGTCTGAAAGCGACGCCTCGAGAGGTCTTGAAAAGAAATGCCAAACGGGTGTCTGAAAGCGACGCCTCGAGAGGTCTTGAAAAGAAATGCCAAACGGGTGTCTAAAAGCGACGCCTCGAGAGGTCTTGAAAAGAAATGAGTATCCAGGTGGATTAACCATCCCAAGTGATACCTAGAAAAGAAGTAGAAATGAGTATCCAGGTGGATTAACCATCCCAAGTGATACTCAAAAAGAAAATAGAAATGAGTATCCAGGTGGATTAACCATCCCAAGTGATACTCAGAAAGAAAATAGAAATGAGTATCCAGGTGGATTAACCATCCCAAGAGATACTCAGAAAAGAAAATAAAATTGGGTATCCAGGTGGATTAACCATCCCAAGTGATACTCAGAAAAGAAAATAAAATTGGGTATCCAGGTGGATTAACCATCCCAAGTGATACCCAAGGTTGCACATAGAAGAACAGGGTTAGTCCACAATAATATTCATGTTAACAATAATATTCATGCTGGCATCAGTGGTGACAATAATTATCCTGCAAAAATGAATCATGCTCAATTTTAATTATTTCCTCCAAAGACCGACACTAAGACCGACACTTTACCAACCCAGACTGTAGTCCTTAACCGCGGACACGGCTATTCGAATAGGTTTTAAAACTCTGCAGAGGGTGTACTCTTGAAAAGGAGCGGAGCCTACTGGCAGATGCCGAGGAGAAGTTCGACCAATTGAAAGGGTCCCTCTCACTCTGGACCAGCAAGCTCATCGACATCGCAGAATGCATCACTATGCAACTGGCCACCATGGGTATGAGGAACTGGGATTTCACCGTCAACCAGAAGGAGGCCACGAGTGTCAGGCTGACTATGTTCTTCCAGGGCCTCATCGATGCGCTGAACACACACCACAAGGAATGGGCCGCCTCATTCGCCAGTGAATCTCGCAAGCTTGCCCACGATGTGCTCTTCAAGGTGCTTGTCAAGATTGTGCACCGCAATCCTGGCATCGACCTCTCCAAAGTCTTCATGAACTTGCTGGAAGGGACCGACACCAGCACCACCGAGAAGCTTGTGGCTCCAATCGCCGACAAGGTTGGCTAGGTCTCCAGGACTCAAGGGCAGCTCAGAAACTAGCCTCTTCGTCATTCCTTGCCGCAAGTGCAGTCCATGTAAAAGACAATTTATCTTAAGTTAGAACCGCACCACGCCTTTGATGTAATATAACTTATCCTCGAATGAATGTATGCTTCTTTCCTTATATAATTCTTCCTTTGTATGTTTTTATGCCCTACGCTTGCTGGAAACTTGCCGGTGCGCACACACTTGCCGTTAGAGCTTGAGGAACGGATCCTTAGCAGCTTGCCATAGGTGCCGCTTCCCGACAAGATAACACTTAACGGTTTTGACGCAGGTAACTTACACTGCTGAGCGGACTCAAAGCAGTAATAAGAGCGCAACCAACCCCGACAAGGTTCCTTCGCGTGCAGGTTTTTTCATACAAAGACTAAAATTGTTCAAGGAAAAGTGGCAACTACAACAAAGAAATTTTGTTTCAAAGTTTTGCAACTTAGCTTTCTTTGCTGTACTTCTTGTCGTCAATGATAACTTGAACGTCATTTGGTATCCATACCGTCACTCCCCCCGGGAAACTTGCACGGGAGGAACTCTTCTGTCCTTTGGGAAAAAGAAAGAAGAGAAAAGAGGAGGCTAGAAACCTTGATGGTTTGTTAATCATCTCATACAAGGCAAAAATGCAACACAACGTTGCATACAACATACATAAAAAAATATGTACTTTGACAAAGAGTTGTGAAACACTTAGCTTTATTCAACTACGCACGTGTTCTGCGCCCGGCTTCGTACAAAGGATTACATGCCTTGCTGGCCTACTTGTACAAAAGAGGCTGCCGGGCAACCCGGCAACCGTGCCTCACGGGTAGAACTTGCGAAGATGCTCAATATTCCATGAGTTAAGCATAGGAGTGCCATCTTCGGTCTCTAGACGGACTGAGCCAGGTCTAGTGACTCATACTACCTGATAAGGGCCTTCCCACTTCGGCGTTAACTTGTTTGCTCCCTTCGCAGACTTGATCCGACGAAGAATAAGGTCACCTTGCTCAAGCTTTCTGGAATGCACTTTGCGGCTATGGTAGCGGCGCAAAGCTTGCTGGTAATGTGCAGCACGTACAGTAGCCCGGAAACAGTCCTCCTCGAGGAGCGTGGCATCGTCTTGTCGCAGCTCTTCTTGATCCTCTTCCTCAAATTCAAGACTCGAGGTGATCCATATCCGAGTTCTGTGGGGAGCACCGCTTCTGCACCATATACAAGGGAGAAGGGCGTCTGGCCGGTAACTCGATTTGGTGTCGTTCTGAGAGACCAAAGAACTGCCGGCAACTCTTCCACCCAGCGTTTTCCACACCTGTGTAGCTTGTCGAAAGTTTTGGTCTTGAGACCTCGCAGCACTTCAGCATTCGCCCTCTCTGCCTGCCCATTGCTTCTCGGGTGAGCAATCGAGGCATAGCAAATCTTGCTTCCATGTTCTTGGCAGTATGTTGGGAAGGCGTGACTCGTGAACTGGGTGCCGTTGTCTGTGATGATCCTATTGGGTATGCCAAAATGAGCAACCAACCATTTGAGAAACTTGATACCTGACTGTGCCATCACCCTTCTCACTGGCTCCACTTCATGCCACTTTGTAAAGTTGTCGATTGCAATGTACAAGAATTCAAAAGCCCCCAGTTGCACGGGGAAAGGGGCCAAGGATATCAAGCCCCCAGATCGAGAAGGGCTAGGAAACAGGGATAGTTTGAAGAGCTTGAGCTGGCTGGTGTATGTTCTTGGGGTGGAATTGACATGCTTCACATCTGGTTACCACCGCAAATGCATCTTGAAGGGCTGTCAGCCAATAGAAACCTTACCGGAATGCCTTGCGGAGAAGTGCGTGTGACCCAATATGAGAGCCACACATCCCTTCATGTATCTCTGCCAACAGCTTTTGCCCATCTTCCCGGCAAATGCACTTCAATTTCACCCCCATTTGGTCTCTTTCTATACAAGATGTTGTCAACAAATTGATATATACTTTATTGACGGGCTACTCTTTCAGCTTCTTCTTGCTCATCGGGAAGTTCTCCTGTTTGGAGGTACTGGACAATTGGCTGTGCCCATGCCGGAGCTTGTGGCTCGACGACAAGGACTAAAGGCACTTCTTCCTCTGCGGGAGCGCTCTCTTCGATGGCAAGAGCTTGCTTTGCTGGAAGCTGCTGCTCACCAGCAAGAGATGTCTTGTTGGCTGCTGGCAGCTCTGCCAGAAAATAACCACCAATGTTCAACTTTCTTTTCTTTGCTAGCCCTGTTGATGGTGTAAGAGATGGCTGAGTCAGTTGTAGCACAAAAGTTCCCAGTTCCACAGGAGATCTTTTGGCGGCAAGCTTTGACGGGTCATCGGCAATTTCATTTTGGGAACGAGGGATGTGCTCCATTTGCTGACCGTCAAAGTGCTCTTCCAACTTTCTCACTTCATCCACATACGACTCCATCAACGGACTTTGATAACCTTTATTGACTTGTTTCACCACCAGCTGCGAGTCACCTCTGATAATCAACTTCCTGATACCAAGGTCGATTGCAATGCGTAGACCGGCAAGCAATCCTTTGTACTCAGTAGTGTTGTTGGTGGCCTTCTCCGTGGGAAAGTGCATTTGAACCACATACTTGAGATGCTCTCCGGTGGGTGCGACAAGCAGCATGCCAGCACCGGCGCCTTGCAGCGTGAAAGCACCATCAAAGTACATGATCCAATTATCAACAGTTTCTTTGCCGGGGAGAGAGGTCTCTTGTACTTCTTCATCTGGCATTGGTGTCCATTCTGCAATGAATTCTGCCAAAGCTCTGCTTTGGATTGTTGAAGTACTTTCAAATCTCAAGTCAAAGCTTGACAGCTCCAACGCCCACTCCACTATCCTACCGGTGGCTTCTCGATTTCTCAAAATACGTTGCAGTGGAAAGCGAGTGACGACGGTGATCTGATGTGCTTCAAAGTACTGGCGCAGCTTCCTTGAGGCCATAAGAAGACCAAAGAGCAACTTCTGCACACTAGGATACCTTGATCTAGCCCCCTGTAAAAGAGAGCTGACAAAGTAAACTGGGCGCTGCACCATCTTCTTCTTCTGCACAAATTGTTGTTCCGGCTCATTTGCCTGCACAAGTTCAGACTTGTCGGCACCTGACCTTGCCGATGAAGATTCCAGCTTTTCGGCTTGCGGCTCTGCAGTTGTTGCCTCTTAGTCATCAGTTTCCCTCCCAGCCACTAGTGCAGCACTGACCACTTGATTGGTTGCCGCCAAGTATAGCAGCAACGGCTCTTGTGGTTTAGGCACAACTAGGACTGGTGGTCAGGAGAGGTATGTCTTCAAATCTTGGAGTGTGGCCTCTGCTTCCGGGGTCCATTTCATTGGACCTGCCTTTTTCAAGATTTTGAAAAACGGCAAGGCGTGCTCAGCTGACTTGGAGATGAACCTGCTCAATGCGGCAACACAACCGGCAAGACGCCTAATGTCCTTGACGCGCTTCGGTGCTTCTATTTGCTCAATTGCTTTGATCTTGTCGGGATTGGCATCAATTCCTCTCTGAGATACTAAGAACCCGAAAGATTGCTGATGCGGAGCATCCTACGGATATCACCATGTCAAGAGCCCGTTTGGCAAGTGACACGTGCGACATCTACTCCACATACACAAAGGTGAATCATCTCCTTTACGCGTGTTCACTTGACCCCTTCGAGGATGGTATACTACTTGACACTCCACTTGTGTGCATACATAGGTATTGTCGGAGCACCACGGACGAGGAGGAGGAGTGCCAGCGCACGTGTACAACTACACCATCCGCGAGGGAAGCTTGGAAGAGAAGGAAGAAGAAGCATGGACAAGCTTCTGAAAAAGCCCGGAACCTCCGGCCACTAGCCCGGAACTTTCGGCCCCCGGACCTTCCGGCCGCTCCGGAACTTCCGACCTCCGACGTCTAGAACAGCCCCAGGCGTGCCAACTCTCTGTTCAGCCCGGAACTTGCCCGGAACCTCCGGCCCCCGGCATCCAGCCCAGCCCCGAGCGCGACAACTCTCTGGTTAGCCCGGAACCCGGCCGGAACCTGCCCGGAACTTCCGGCCACCGGAACCTCCGGCCCTGCCTGCGTGCATTGACTTGGGCTGAGACCCGTGTACCCCTTCGCCCCTTAGACTATATATACTCTTCTTCCACCTACGTTTTAGGGTTAGCAAATAGGATAGCTCATTTCTAGGTGAGCTTTGCTCCTTTACCACTCCTCCTCTTGAGAGAGAGAGAGAGAGAGACCACTCCATTGGAGTTCAAGACCTCCATTGGAGAAGATCCCAAGGGATTCAAGACCCCCATTGTGGGAAGATCCATCTCGGATTCAAGACCTCAACTCCTCACGGATTGGGATGAACTAGCTACCGTTTGTATCATCCTTTGTTGACTTTGGATCGTGAATCTCTCCATGTGTATGTGGATTTAGCACATGTGTGATTGTGTCTTGTCTATTTGAGTGTTTCCTCTCGTTTTCCCCTCTCGTGTTCTTCGTGTTCTTCGCGGGATCCGCTCCAATTGTGAAAGATCGACACCATTAGGGTTCCACCCTACATCACTTGCCGAATGGAAACACACACTTCTCGGGATTGAGCTTCAAGTTGATCTTGCGCAAACTTGCAAACATTTCTTCCAGATCTTGTATGAGTGTTGATTTGTCCTTGGTTTTGCCCACAATATCATCCATATAGGCTTCCACATTTTGTGTAACTGGGTCTCAAAACCAATCTGGACTGCTCTTGCAAATGTTGATCCGGCACTCTTTAGTCTGAAAGGCATACGTATAAAGCAATACATGCCACATGCAGTAATAAATGCCGTTTTTACCTCATCTTCCTTGGCCATAAAGATCTGATGATAACCAGAGTAGGCGTCAAGAAAAGAGAGTAGATCACAACCGGAAGTGGAGTCCAAAATTTGATCAATCCGTGGCAAAGGAAAAGCGTCTTTTGGATAGGCTTTATTTAGATCAGTGAAATCAATACAAAGCCTCCATTTTCCATTTGCTTTTCGAACGACCATTGGGTTTGCTAACCAAGTTGGATGTAGCACTCCTCCTGACTAAACCTGCTGCTTCAAGTTTTTGGATTTCTTGGGCAATGAACTCTTGCTGCTCCAAGGCTTGCTTCTTGACCTTCTGCTTGAAGGGCTTCGCATGGGGACAGACGGCAAGGTGGTGCTCAATTACTTCCCTGGGAACGCCGGGGATGTCAGATGCTTGCCAAGCAAGCACATCGACATTTGCCCGCAGGAAAGCAATGAGCGTGCTTTCCTATTTCCTGTTAAGTGTGGCACTTACGGTGAAGTGCCTCCCGTCCCATCCTCCTTCGCAGATGCCTGCTTTGTTGCATGTGTAGTAGCCTTGGTTTTCTTGCTTTTAACGGCAGAGCTCTCCGGCTCCTCAACGGACGTGCTACACTCTGTAGCACACTTTCACTTTTCGAAGGTCTTGCCAGAGGTCTTACCGGTGTTCTTCTTCTTTCCCCCGGGAGCTTTGTCGGCAGGAGCAAGTGCCTTGCCGGCAGATGCTGCAACTGCTTCCCGGTAGAGCTTGTCGGTGCAGATGATTGCGTCCTTCTGATTGGACTTAATGGTGATCACGTCCATTGCCCCTGGCATCTTGAGTGTGTTGTAGGCATAGTGTGATGCCGCCATAAACTTCACCAGTGCTGGGCGGCCAAGAATTCCATTATACGGCAGTGGCAGATAATTCTCTATCATGTAGTTCAATTCGCTTCCAAACATGACCAGCAAGGTAATCTGACCCTTGGGCTTGCTTCTTCCCGGATTGATCCCCTGGAATGTGTCGGTGTGTGAAAACATGGGTGTCATCATACCCTGACTTATCCACAGATGGTTGCAGCCTTTCCCGACGGCAAGGGCTTGCCGAAGGATTGCTTCCGTCAAGAATCAAGATTAGAACCAACAAGACCACGAAGAAGACCTCGAGGCAGGTCATCGAGAAGTACTATGCTAGTACTGGAGATCAAAATTACTCTTGCCGGCAAGCTTCACACCGGCAAGGTGGGAGACCGGCAAGGCAAAGGCCTGGCAAAGCTGTTGTAGGGTGGAGACCCTAAGGGAAGATCTTTCCACACTTGGAGGGGTAAAAGTGCAAATTGAGAGAAGAACACAAGAACAAACACTCAATCAACAAGATCCAATCACACATGTGCTAGATCCACTTACACATAAAGGGATACAAGGGTCCAAATCCAACACAAGAAGGTAAAGAGGGTAACTAGTTCATCCCAATCGTTGAAGGGTTCCAGAAGATTTGCCGTATCCCGTGCGCATGGGGTCTTGGGGGCCCGTGTGCATGGGGTCGCCTGGGAGGTGCTGTCCTCTTCGGGTTTTCTTCCTCCGTCGTCCTCGTGGCCTTGGCATGGTTCCTCTTGGGTCTTGGGGAGATGTTGAGGTGTACATGGCGATGACCTTAGGATGCTCCGCATCATCCCCTCTCCCTTGGGAGAGATCCGTCCTCGGATCGGAAACCGCATCACCATGTTACCGGTAGGCATGGATGGACTTGCAATTCTCCATGTTGTGGCATGAGATGTGGTCCGGTGTCGAGGTCGTAGGAGCTTGTGGAAGTCGCGGACTAGAGCTCGTGATGTAGGCGAAGATGCTGTACATCCGAAGGCGAAGATGCCTATGTAGTGGATGAAGCCGTAGCCTTGGAGTGGACGTCAAGGTACTTGAAGGCCCACCTTCAATGTCGGTCCTCCATCCAATAGATGTATCATGTAGACAAGAAGTAGCAAACAAGAATGAAAGTTTGGGCCGTTCGATACGTGTATGTGAGCGTGGCTCAAAGGGAAGGAGTTCACCTTTACGAGTTCCTCGAAAATGTTGGTGTTGTGCATCGTGTATGCCTTCTCATGACCAATATGTCTCATGATGGCACCGCCTTGTGAATCCTTCAAAACGAAAGAATATGACAAACACTCAGAAAAACAAATGAGTTTAGCGTGAATGCAAAACCAATCATTCGTGTGGTGAGAGACCCAACAAGTGTCGTCATCATTCGTATCATAAGAAGGAACAAGATAATGTGGCATGGTATGGAAGCATATGATGCGAGTATAACCAAAGACATTAAGCTCTATCAAACAAGCATGCATCACAAGTGAGATGTCCAAGTCTCCAATATCAATAAGTATAGCATGGTTGCACTCACTACAAGTTGATATGAGAGATGTAGCTAAAGGAGACAAGGGACAATGATCATGAAAAATCATGTGAGAGGCAAGAAAATATATGCCATCAACCCAATGAAACGAGCAAGTATGAATCATGGGTGATGCAATAAAGCAAGCAATCATAGTGATCAAGTTATGCAAGCTAGTAGTGCGAAGATGCAACATACTAGAGGTCATCATAGAAATCATGTCATGTGTGCAAATAGTAGGCATACATAATGCACATGACATATCACGAGCATGAGAAAATGATATGAGCAAAGTAGTATCATTGTATTGGCAATAGCAACAAGGATCTCCACCAAGCATGCAAGTACATATAGAAATAGTAGAATGGTGAATCATGAGTAAATGCAAGCAAGGGTCACAATTGCACGGCAAAGGCATAGAAGGAGGCATATCATGCAAAGTGAACACAGTAAAATGAGCATAAGGTGACAAGTGGTAAAAAGCCCATAGCCATGTGAGAGCCAAGTAAAAGTAATGCGCGTAGTCCTTGCGCAAGGGAAATGGTAGGGTAAGCATTCCAAGCAATCCCAAAGCATCGTTGCTCTCAAGAGCTCTCTTCGTCAACTCATGGGATTGAGAAGTTGACGAGTATTCGTTAGTACCTACACAAAACAAAGGCAAAGGGAAAATTGTGTGTGCGTGGTATATGTACACATCATCCATTATGATGCGCACGTGCATGTGTTGGTTAGCACAAAATATCCAATGCGCAAATAAATGAGATGCATGATATAGAAACATGTCATCCATCATGATTGGTTTGTTGTTATGTATGCATAATGTAGACTCAAGGTGTGTAATGCATCACTTGAAACATCTATAGCATTGTTATTCATGATATGCTGATGGTGCACACAATGGATGTAAGCATGCGATCTACAATCATTTTCATGGCATGGCATAGTAGATGAATTGCACAAATTGCTCAAGGGAAGCTTAGCAATATCATCGCAAGAGAAACAAATTCCAATGACCATGATCTTGTCATCTATGCCATTAGTGCAAATGGGATTGATTTTAATTGGATATGCATAGTTACTACGGTGAGCTTGTAATGATGCAATATGGGAAATCTTACTCATAGCATATGACAAGTTTAATGGATTGTCAAACATGACGTGACCAATAGAATTTTCACAAGATATCCTATGGAGCATAGCATCACAACTAAGTAATTCGACATGCTCATCATCATATTCATCATGAATGGGTGGCATATCTTAGCATGTAGAAGACATAGTATGTGGTGAATCCATAGGGTTGTCAACATCATGCAAGCAATCGATGTCAAGATAGTCCACTAGTGGGACAACCGAAGCACCGTCACCTATGTTACCTTTGGAGCTCCTCTCATGTGGTGTAGGTGAGTTGGCAAAAAGCAAAGCGTGATCAACATTGTCGTCTTGATGGAACCATGTGGGGGGTGCATCATCGTCCACAATGGCCATCGTATTGCCCATTGGAGGTATGTACTCGTCGATGGTTGGCACTTCATCTTGTAGGAGATCTAGCACCAAACAAGAAAACACACTCAGAGTAGAGGGTAAGTCGTTAGAAATCATAGTGGCCTCACATGCCCTATCAACTACCTCACTCACTAAGTGTTGTGGCTCACTCACTCCCGCTAAGATGCTCTCACTCATATGGTTGGTCGAGTCACTCAAATGGTGGTGATGGCTCTCAACCTCACATAGGATATGCGGCATGTACTCATGTGTGGGGCTAGTGGTGGTCACTCGCATCCTCTCATAGGAAATGCACTCAATGTCACATATGGTGCATGTGGTGGTGGCTCTCCTCACATGGCAATTGGGTCAGCTCGTCATATGTGGGTGTCGGAGAGATGTGGGTCCAAGCGTCTCCATACTCAACTTCTTTCGCCACCTCGGTTGTGGGAGTAGTCCCATGGTCAACCTCGTCATCCATAACGCCTCCAAAGATGAATGCCATAGGATGTGGCAAATCATCGCTCTCCTCCGAGACCAAAGAGAGGGTCTCATTTGCGGTCTCGTAGCTTGACTCGGAGTAGGAGTCTCATGTGGGCGTCGTCTTCATGTCGTCGAAGAGGTTCGTTCTTGTCGTCGTGGTCGAAGGGGATGGCCCATGCTCGACCGTCTTGTCGCCGTCTTGTAGGAGGCCCATATGAAGTGGCACCTTGTTGCTCGTCTCCATGACCGAAGGGAATTTCCTGTGCTCGGCCATCTTCCTTGAGGGGCTTCCGAAGATGGAAGGGTCACACTTGCTTGTACTTGGTCGCTTGGACTTGGCGCCGAAGCTTCTTCTTTTTGGCGCTTGTCTCGCGGTCTTCTCGTAGCTTGATGTGGAGCTTTTTGGAACTTGTTTGTGTTCGCATCGTGAGCGTCTTCGTGTTGATGGTGACGTGGCCACGCTTGACCTTGATGTCGATGGTGTGTGATGTCGTGACGATGAGGACGTGGTCGAAGTGCGCTTGCATCGGTTGGGTGCTTCGAAGATGTGCTACTTGGTCGCCGCCGCCTTGAAGATGACGAAGGGGAAGAAGACTTGTAGTTGACCAACACGCGTCAGATGTCATCCATGTGTGCGTCCAACTTTTTGTCGATGTAGTCTCTTTTCCGCGCTTCGGAGGTTCGTATGTCGGTGGCGAGGTTCTCGATGTGTTCTCGCAAGGCATGTGGTGCACCTTGCATTTGGCGTTGTAGTCCGTAGCGAGGTGTTTTGGTGTTGTAGTTGTTCGCGCCGTCGTTGTCGTCGAAGACCGGAGATGATGTGCTTGGCCTATCCATCACAAGACTCGAGCAAATGTGAGTGGAAGAAAGGGAAGAACTAGACCAAATGTACCTTTCCAATGTTGAAATGGAGTAGCTTGGTGAGGATAGTGGCACAAAATTTTATGTAATTGTTAGCAAGAGTCAATAATGTTGAAAAAGATTCACAAATTCCCAAGTAAACAATTAGACCAATAGCAATGAATGGCACACGGAAACACACACACGGATAGATAGATGGGGTTGTGCAACCAAGGAATGAGCTCAAAATGTGATATCCACGGAAAATGCTCGTGTTGCACAACTCTAGAGAGACGCTAGCACGATTGCACTATTGGGCATGATACGAACTTGTGCACAACCTATAGAAACAAAACATGTCAACTTCTATCCCAAGTATGCTATGTATGTATGGTTTCCGGTGTGTCGCACACAATGATCCAAGATGATCAATGATGGTATATGATATTCTATTGCTATGATGCTATGGCTATTGCTTACAAGCTCTTTGATTTCTTTTTCTCTTCGCTTAAAAGCTTTTTTTTTTCTATGGCCACTATGCGAAATGCTCAAACCAATATAGCAATTTTGTATATGCGGGAACAATTGATGACACAAGAGTTGATACGATGATATATGCACGCAATGATAGCTATGCAGAACGTGTATCACTAAAGTGCACAAGTAGCGTTGCCCTGCAATACTCAACGGCTAGTCTCGATAGGCAAGTGACGCAAAATTGGCTCGGGGGTTTACAATGCAATGGAAAGGAGAATGTACAAAGATGTCGTCGAGGTTACCGTCCGTGGCGAAGTTGAGTGGCGGTAATGTCGATGTCGAACCGTTCCTAGTTAGCCGAAACACCCTAGGAAACGGAAAAACCGCGAACTCAAAATCTCAAACGGAAAATGTCAAATGGAGGTAGCAGAATGTGGTGGTTGTTCGGAAGTTGGCAATGCGGAAGTGGAGTTGATGTCACCGTCCCTAAGTAGCCAAAACACCTTAGGAGACACAACCTACAACTCAAACAACCTCAAATGCAAAGGGGGAACAAAATAGGTTATGTTGTGGAAGTCGGTGGTGGTATTGCGGAAGTTAGGCGGATGGCCTATGCAAAAGATGCAAAAATGCACAAAATGTGATGGAGTCCAATGGTGTTGGAACCTATCTAGATGGATGGTGGATGTTAATAGCTACTCAAGGAGCTAAAGAACGCCGAAATCGGACTCCGGATGTGAAAGTTATGGCCGAAATGGTGAAGGAGTGCTGGCTGGACTGGGGGGGCGTGCGCACGGGGTTGGGGGCCTGTGTGCACGGGGTCCTGTGTGCACGGTACAAGGCCGTGGGCACGGGGTCTCCAGAGACTTGTCGGGGGCCCGTGGGCACGAGGTCTGGGGCCCGTGTGCACGGGGGTGACGTAATTTCGCGATTTGAAACTCAGATTTGAAGAAAAATTGGGTGGATTTCGTGGTGGGGAAAGGGGCGGAAGGTTGGGGGAAGCTAGATCCACTTGAAAAACTTCGAATCCATGGATCAAAATCAAAAAAACATCATCAAACCAACAAATCATAAAAAAATTGGTATCGCTATTTTTGTGGGGATTTTCGAAATTGGTCAAAAAAACAAAGCAAAATCAGGCTAGAAAGTGGGGGGTAGGGACTCCAAGATGTGAATCAACATGGCTCATGATACCAAGATGTTGTAGGGTGGAGACCCTAAGGGAAGATCTTTTCACACTTGGAGGGGGAAAAGGCAAATTGAGAGAAGAACACAAGAACAAACACTCAATCAACAAGATCCAATCACACATGTGCTAGATCCACATACACATAAAGGGATACAAGGGTCCAAATCCAACACAAGAAGGTAAAGAGGGTAACTAGTTCATCCCAATCCTTGAAGGAGTTGAGGTCTTGATGATCCTATGATGGGGATCCTTCCCTAGAAGGGGCCTTGAATCCACTAGGGGATCTTCTCCTTAGGAGGTCTTGATCTCCATGGGAGAGGGTAGATGAGCAAAGTACTCTCTAGATCATATCATATCCTTTGCTACCCCTAACAAACGGTCTATCCATGGAATATATAGTAGGTGGGAGGTAAGGGACGAAGTGGGGGCGAAACAGGGCAAAGACAGCCACCACGCAGGGTGGCCCGTGCGCACGGGGTAAGTGGAGCCCGTTCGCACGGGGATCCCGTGTGCACGGTACATGCCCGTGCGCACGGGGTGTTACAGCGGCGAGGCCCGTGCGCACGGGGTCCAGGGGCCGTGTGCACGGGGGTTCCAGAAGATTTGCCGTATCCCGTGCGCACGGGGTCTTGGGGCCCATGTGCACGGGGTCGCCTGGGAGGTGCTCTTCGGGTTTTCTTCCTCCGTCGTCCTCGTGGCCTTGGCGTGGTTCCTCTTGGGTCTTGGGGAGATGTTGAGGTGTACATGGCGATGACCGTCGGATGCTCCGCATCAAAAGCTCCATGCGAGCAGGCTCTTTTCTGTCTTACTACAGCTCCACCTCATGATCAGCTAGATAAGCACGTATTGATAGGTGTCGAGTGGGCAGGCAGTCAAGCACAGCTGGTTAGGGCACGCGTTGGCACGCCACCCTAAGGTTAAGTTTAATGACACCCGTCCCTGGGTCGTGTCAAGATAACAGAAGGGCCGCTGGATAGGTGGTGCAGAACCTTTGCCGAAACTCGCCTCCCCAGTGTAGCACCTAACGGTGCATTTAATGTGTTTGTCCTACCCCGTTAGAGGTAGACTTGATGACATTGAAATCATTGTTCATACCATGAAATTACCATCTTAGCCACTGTGGTAACCCCTTGGCCTATAAAAGGAGGCCCACGGCTACTGGTAGAGGGGTCGACCCTTTGCCCAACTATGCGTAGCTACTGGATTTCCCGCACCTTGCCGGAAAAGTTGCACTCCTTTATACGTTGAGCTCAAAACACTATCAAACCACCAAAGCAGGAGTAGGGTTTTACGCCTCAGGGCGGCCCGAACCTGGATAAACCACCGTGTGTTCTTGCATCTACCGATCCTGCTCTTTGTACACGTCGACTCCCGTAGCCAAACCGCAAAGGGATCATTTTGATCCCATAGATCATCGTTCTCCATGAAATCTTTGGCGCGTCGGGCAGGGGATAGTGTGTTACGAATCAGTGTTGGTAGTGTGAGTGCCAGCTTCGTCACTTTCGTCGATGGCGCCCAAGAAGAAGGCCGGAGCCGCGACAGCTCCTTCCACCTCCAAGCTACCCTCACAGGCGTTCGCAGGTGGCTCTAGCGGCGCGGCCGGTTCCGGCAGCACGACTGAGGCGGGCGGAGCAGGAGGCGCGGGCGGCAAAGGTAGTCAGCTTCCTTATCGCACTGGTGAGCATAGCCACCACACCGGAGATGGCATAGACGGCCAACTCCCATGACGTTCTGGTGACCGTAGCCGCCATAGCAATATGGACCAGAGCGGTGCCAGCCAAGACCCAGCTGCGGCGACGTCCAACAACGCTGCGAAGGTACGTGTACCGCGACCATCACAAGATGGGCGTGACACGCTCCCTCGCGGTGCTGGCGGCCCTGGATGCCATCAAGCCGACCCTGAGCATCGTCCTCACGATGTTCAGGCAGACCACCATGCCAACCCGTTGGTGAGCATGTGCTGCGGCAGTAGGTACGCGACGAGCTTCCTGCTGGCTCTGCCAGGAGTCGAACGCCGTCCCGTTCCATGCTCCCCGCCATACCAACCACGACAGCAGAAACCATGGCGCGGGTTCAAATGCTGTTAAATTTCCCGCCAACTCCTGACAAGATGGACGAATGGAGGGCCACCATTCAGAGTCTCATCAGTTTTTCCGATCTCGACAAGAGACCGAAGGCGGGGCCATCACGGCGACCACCCACGGCGCCGACAGGACCAACCGGTGGCCGTGCCAGAGACGTTGCGCCAACAGTGCAGTCACCTCCGCGTCAACAACCACTGCGGCGGCAAGCTCACCGATCGGATGACCAGGACATGGTGTCCATGGCGTCATCAGATCCGCGGGGTCACCAAGATCAGCGCCAAGTGCTCCAAGAGCGGCGCATCGAGGACGCCTGTACGATGATCGAGCGGCGCCGGGAGGCACACCGTCTATCTGACAACCGTGCCAGGCCAGCGGTGGACACGCCTACGCCAGGCTACCCTAGGTGCTTACCTTACGAGGTAGGCTGCCCAGTGTTTACTCGTGAGCTGCGGTAGGTTGTCTGGCCGTCCACCCGTGCCTTCAAGCCAGAGTTGCCCGATAAGTACGACGGCAAGCTCAGTCTATTCGAGTTCCTTGGCATCTACACCATCGTGGTGTAGGCTGCCGGGGGGCAGGACGACAAGATACTGGCCAACCACTTTCTGTTGGCACTCAAAACCAACATCAGGTTGTGGTTGATGAACTTGCCGGAAGGCTCCCTTTCTTCTTGGTCGGATCTATGCCATCACTTCGTTGGTGCTTACCAGGGTGGCCACAAGCTCCCTGGTCAAGCTAGCAATCTGCATGTGATACCCCAGAGAGATGGTGAACCCCTCCACAAGTACATGCAAAGGTTCAGTCGTGTGCACCACAACATTCTTGATGTTCATCCCACAGCTGTTGTTGTCACATTCCACACGAATGTGCGCAATCATAGAATGTGGTCTGAGAGGAACATCGAGAAGGTCAGAACCATCAATGAGCTATATTCCTTGGCGGACAAGTATGCACGTGCTGAAGAGGGGAGGCAACTTCCCGGGGAGGATGCTGGTGCTGAAGTGGATTCTGAAGACGACGATGCATCAACCCCGAAGAAGAAAAGCCGGAACCGCAATCACAAGCGGAAAACAAGGTTGTGTTAGTAGTTGAGGATTTGGGGAATCCTAGCAAGAAGCCAAAGGCTGGGAGCGGTAGCAAGGAGACTGCTGTCTGCACTTGTAGCCATGAGGCCGCTGCCGGAGAGAAGACCGACGGCCCGTATTGCAAGATTCACCGTACCAAGGGCCACAATCTCCAGGAGTGCCGACAAGTGGAGTAGCTTGCCGAAAAACAGAAACAAGAGTACGAGAACCGCGACAAGGAGAAGGGTCAAGATGGTGCCGGTGGGTCCGTCAAGCAAAACCGTGGTGGCCGCGGAGGCCGCTGCGGCAAGACGAAGCAGCCAAAGGAGAAGCCCGCTCAGGGTCAGAAGGAAGATGTTGGTGATGGGGATGAAGAGGAGTCCGATAATGAGTTCCAGAATGTAGTGGACGCCATGTGTGTTGATGGAGGCGCATCTTTGCACTCCTCGCACCGGCAACTGAAGCAGTTGGTCCGCGAAGTAAATGCAGTGGAGCCGGCAATGAAAGTGCAAAAGCCACTCAAGTGGTCGCATGCGCCCATCGTCTTTGACGCCGAGGATCACCCTGATCGCACCACTATGATCGGGTGTTTGTCGTTGTTGGTTTCACCAACAATCCGCAACCTCAAGGTGACAAAGATGCTGGTTGACGGTTGGGCCAGCTTGAACTTGATCTCTCCTGATGTGATCAAGAGACTGTAGATCCCAGACAAGGATCCTGAGGAGATAGGTACTTTCCAAGGGATCAGTCCGGGGAGGAACTGTCGAAAGTCGGGCTCCGGGGACCCAAAGGTTCGAACACTGGGGTGAGCTCGTCCACTACCACAGCACAACTACGGCGAAGCTACGGCGAGAGCGCGCTAGCGGGAGCGGGCCGGACACACAGCGGTTTACCCAGGTTCGGGCCACCTTGCGGTGTAAAACCCTACCCCTGCTTGGTTGGGATTGCTCTGGCGCGAGAGTACAAGGTTTGGGGTGGAAGAGTCGATCTCCTCTACAGCAGCAACCTGCCCTCCTTTTATATCTGCCTTGGTCCTCTTCCCCCGAAAACATTGGCGGGAAGGGTTGCCACACAACGGCAAGTTTGAAGGGGGACAGGGGCACGGTCTATCCTGACAAAAGGTGGTCTTCGTCTGCAAAGCGATTACCCATGACGCGCCGGTGTGCTCGGGGATGACCTCCGCCCTGCGCGTCCATCATCTTGGTCTTCTTTCACCGATCGGGCAACCTTTGGGGGTTGCTTTGGGAAACAGACTGTTGGCCTTGCTCCCTTAGCACAAAAGGGGAAATCCTCACCATCCGCGCCTGCTGGCGCGGCCTCTGTCGCCATTCGTCACCACGCGCGTCACCCACGTGGTGGGCACGAGACCGCGCGACCGAGCTGAACAGTGCTCGCCTTGCATATCTTCGGGAGGCCGCCTCGTGAGGCTCTCGGTGAAGTCGCGGTTGAGTCCTCAGGAGGCCAGGGCCTCATGGGGGGTCTTGCTCGAGATGCCCGCTGGTGGGCCACCTATTGGGCCACCGCCAGGCACTGCGTACTGGGCCGCAGGCATACGGGCCAAGATACCCTGGGTTCCATGGGCCCGACAGTAGCCCCCGGGCCCGCGGCACGCACGTTCCCGCCTATTCGGGGGCGAAAGGATGCGGGCCCTAACTGCCTGCAGGCCAGGCGCGACGCGTGGCACACGATGTGATGGGGGGGGCGCCCCTACTTCTCCCACGACGCCTCGGTAACCGCCTGCACTGACATAAAGCCTGCCCGCGCACGGCGCGAGACCATCATTGCCTTCCTTCACGCATCCCGTCTCCCTGCGTCTTCCTTCTTGCGCACAGCTCCTCACGACCCCATCTCCGAGCTCCGCCCCTTCCCCCGCTTCCACTCGTGACTCCACCGCGCTTCGATGGCGCCCGCCGGCAGGAAGGGAAAAGCGACGGCCCCGGCCCCAAGTGCGCCTGCCATCGGGGCGGCGCTGCAGCGCTCTACCATCATCGACAAGGAGGGCCTAGACAAGCTGCTCCTGCTGGTGGCCAGCGACCAGAATGAGGGACAGGCGACCAAGATCTGGCCGGGCTCATGCGCGCGGCGTGACCTGGGGGCGACGGCCTACCCCTTCTTCCTCCACAATGTTTATGCCGGGTTGGTGCCGCCATTATCGGACTTTTTCTACGCCATCCTTACCATTATCGGATTCACGCCCTCCATCTTCAACCCAATTCCATCCTGCTCCTGGCTATGTTCATCTTTTACTGCGAGGCTTTCGTGGGCGTGATGCCTTCGGTGGCGCTCTTCCGCCACTTCTTCAGCCTGCGGCTGACTACGGCGGACCAGCGCTCCGGATGCACCTCGTTCCTCGCCGTCAAGGGGATGGAGTGCAGCATCATCAACCTGAAGGTCGCAAAGAAGGTGGAGGGCTACCGGCAGCGCTGGGTCTATATGGACGCGTGCCGGACCAGCCCGCTCCTGATGATCCCAACGGACCCGGTTAGAAGAACTCCGGGTGGGGGCACGCGAAGCTCACCGACCCGAGGATGGAGCCTGTCTTGGAGCGGATGGCCGCGCACCGGGCCGTGCGCCTGTCAGAGGCGACGGTCGTCAAGGAGTACTTGCGGTGGCGCATTGCGCCGCTCCAACAGCGCTCGCGCCCTGTGTGGGAGTCACCGGCGCGAGGGACTCCATGAGGCTGAACTTCGGCAGCCTGAAGCAAGACGTGCTAGACGGAGCCCTCGCGACTCTGCTTAGCAGCCCCGCTGCGGATCCGCCTGAGGATGCGCTCCCACTGTTCTGCTACCAGGATATGGTGGAGCTGATCGCAGAGATGCCCCGCTTTGACCGGTGGGGCCTCATGCTGGAGGGCCACGTCAGGCCCCGCGAGAACCCTCTTGTGGTGGCGCTGGATTCCAGAGACAGCGGCGGCAATGAAGACTCGGAGGAGGCCACGGAAGAGGACGCCAACCGGGCGCCACCGTGCACCCGCCATCAGCTCCTCTGCGACCTCGAGGATGATGATGCAGACAGTGCGCAGCCCGCGGTGGCGCCCTCCTGACCAGCTGGCGTGGAGGGAGAGGAGAGTTCTGGTGCCGCGGCAGATGGGTCGCGTGCGGCGGAGGCGACCCTCGGCCGGGAGGCGGTCGAGCCCCTAGCGACAGAGGCCCGTCAGGGAGCGAAGACATCCCAGGCCCTCAAGAACGGCGACGACGCGGCCGGGTCCACCGCGGCCCACTCCGGGGGCCCGGAAGGTGGAGCCGGGGCGGTGCTTGAGGGTGGCGGCGACGACCCGCCTCTCGTGGAGAAGAAGAGGAAGTGGACCGCCAGCGACAAGTAAGTCCCCGTGCATGTCCCGGCATTTTATGTTCACACTGCCTGTTTGAGCTCGGGGGCTAAGCCACCGTTTTGTAAAGGAGGTCCGCCAGTGACCAGAAGAAGAAGAAGAGGACGGCGAAGATGAAGATGGCCCCCAGCCTGAAGGGGGCACCGACGCCTGCCGCGAGTGTTGGGAGGCATGGAGAAGCTGCCCGCCGCCCCGAAGCCGAGACGGGGCGCACAGAGGTCGAGGAGGAGCAGGCTATCCCTCCGGAGCCGCGCGTGGGCGTGGTTCCTGAGGCCGGGATGGAAGAGCCTCGGGCGGCCGCCTCCGGAGGTGGGAGCGCGTGATGTAGGGTGGAACCATAATGGTGTCGATCTTTCACGATTGGAGCGGATCCCGCGAAGAACACAAAGAACACGAGAGGGGAAAACGAGAGGAAACACTCAAATAGACAAGACACAATCACACATGTGCTAAATCCACATACACACGGAGAGATTCACGATCCAAAGTCAACAAAGGACGATACAAACAGTAGCTAGTTCTTCCCAATCCGTGAGGAGTTGAGGTCTTGAATCCGAGATGGATCTTCCCACGATGGGGGTCTTGAATCCCTTGGGATCTTCTCCAATGGAGGTCTTGAACTCCAATGGAGTGGTCTCTCTCTCTCTCAAGAGGAGGAGTGGTAAAGGAGCAAAGCTCACCTAGAAATGAGCTATCCTATTTGCTAACCCTAAAACGGAGGTAGGAGACGAGTATTTATAGTCTAGGTGGACGGAGGGGTACATGGGCCTTGGCCCAGAGTCACTGCGCGCAGGCAGGCCGGAAGTTCCGGGCAAGTTCCGGTGTAAGCCGAAAGTTGGCACGGCGTGAGCGGGGCTGGAGTCCGGGGGCCGGAAGTTCCGGGATGGCCGGAAGTTCCGGGGGCCGGAGGTTCCGGGTAGCTTCCGGGAAGGGTCCGGGCTGGACAGAGACTTTGCACGTCCGGGGGTCGTCTGGATCGCCAGGGGCCGGAAGTTCTAGGCTGGCCGGAAGTTCCGGGATGGAGGCCGGAAGTTCCGGGCTTTCCAGAAGCTTGCCCATGCTTCTTCTTCCTTCTCTTCCAAGCTTCTCTCGCGGACGGTGTAGTTGTACACGTGTGCTGGCATTCCTCCTCCTCGTCCGTGGTGCTCCGACAATACCTATGTATGCACACGAGTGGAGTGTCAAGTAGTATACCATCCTCGAAGGGGTCAAGTGAACACATGTAAAGGAGATGATTCACCTTTGTGTATGTGGAGTAGATGTCGCACGTGTCACTTGCCAAACGGGCTCTTCACATGGTGATGTCCGTAGGATGCTCCGCATCATCTCCCCCCCCCCTTGGGAAAGATCCGACCTCGGATCGAAAACCAAATCACCATGGGAAAGAGATGGCTTTGCCATGTAGAACTGGACGATCACCAAGTACTCATCATCTTCAAGCTCGAAATGGGCACTCTCCAATGTCGCACCGTCTTGTGATTCCTTCAAATGGAGTAAGGACAACAAACACTTGGAAAAACAAATGTGGTTAGCGTTAGTGCAAAACCAAGCATTCAAGAGGCGATTCACCAAACAAGTGTCGTCATCATGCAAAGCATATGGTGTGACAAAGGATTGAGACATGGCATTTAAGCATATGAATTGAGCACAAGCAAAGTCAGCATGGAAACAAGCATGCAAAGGTGAGGTAAAGATGCTAATGTGTGTGACAAATGAACAAGCATCTACCTCAATGTCATAGCAAGCATGCACAAGGTGCTCAACAAAAGGTCGATGGTAGGCATATGAATCATTCACAACACCAAAGAAGATGAGATGCAAGATAATCCAAGCATAATGTGCATATGGTGTAGTGAAGATAGTGTGGCACTCAACACAATAGAAAGAGCAAATGTTCATCATGTGTGAGGCAATCAAGTCAAGCATGTAGCAATCAATGGGACATGGCATATGTGAAGAAGGGACATTGTTGCAACCAAGCATATTATAGGAGCGAGTAGGCAACAAGTTGGATGCAACACACAAGGCATATATGTCATGAGGCATGGAAAGGTGAAAATGACAAGTCAAAGCAAGATCTCGAAAATGTGCGCAATCAAGTGGTCCAAGATGACCAATAAGTCTCATGGTGCAAGCAACACAAGTAGTATGATCCGCAATATCCATGCTCAAGAAGGATGTCACCTGAAAAGCATGTCCTTGTGCGTCCTTCACAATGCAGAAGCACAAGCAAGTGCGATGTAGAAGCGAGTCGGTCGAAAGTGTACTAGGTTCGGTCTCAAGAGCTTGGATGGTCAACTCACGGGAAGTGGACGTTGACACGATGTCGAAGGATCCTACACATGCACACAACCAAGCAAAGAACGTATGTGCACGGTAGATAAACACATCATCCATCATGATGGTTCTCTTCTCTTGCACATAACCATTAGAAGCAAAAGTGCATGAATAATATGATGCAGCAATGGCAATATTCATGGCACTAGGCATATGGTGCAAAGAAGGAAGACACGCATGCTTCACATGAAAGATGTCAAAAGCTCCAATAATATGGGAGAAAGCTATGGGGGCGATCTCATTAGCAAGACTAAAATCATAGTTGCACTCAATACATGGCAAATCATCTAGCATGAGGGAGGCAACATATGGAGACATATGACAAGAAGCAATATGAATCATGTGCAAAGCATGGGAATAGGTGCTATCAACCACATGAAACGAGCAAGTATGAGTCATCGGTGATGCAACAAGGTTAGCAATCATAGCAATCATATCGTGCAAACTAGTGGAGCGAAGATGCAACACACTAGAGGAAATCTTGGCAATCATGTCATGTGAACAAATAATAGGCATAGACAATGCACATGACATATCGCAAGAAAGACAAGTAATGGGGTAAGCATCAATAGGATCATAGGCATGAACGAGAAATGGAACATGGCAAGAACAATCAATATCTCCACCAAGCGTGCAAATACACATATAAGTACTAGAAGTATGGATCATGTGTAATGAAAAGGATGGGTCACCCCAGCATGTCATCGAAATGGAAATGATCATATCATGCAAAGTGAACATGGCAATATGGGCATAGAATATGTAATGGACGATAACCCATAACCATGTGAGGGCCATGTAGAAGAAATGCGCGAAAGCTCGTCGCGAATAGGGCGGATGGAGGGTAAGTTCTCCATGTTGGTGCACGTCTTCATTGCTCTCTAGAGCTCGTTTCATCAACTCGTGCGCTTGCGAGGTTGACGAGTAAGTGTGATGACCTACACAAGAAAGGCACAAGCGAAAGAAAGTGTGTGCGTGGTAAATGTACACATCATCCATCATGATGTGTATGTGAACGTGAGAGTTAGCACAAAACAAGCAACGCTCAAAGAAATTTGAGGCATGGTATATGAACATGTCATCCATCATGAAAGAATAGTTGTTATGTATAACACGATGGGGACACAAATTGAGCATGCAGGTATGTGGCACAACAATAGCATTATTCATGGGGAGCATATTGTGCACATAATTATGAGGATCATGCAATGGATGGGAGTGATCAAAATCTCCAAACATGTATGAGGAAACTATGGGGGTCTCCTCATGAGCAATAGCGAAAACATCATATGGAGAAAATTGACAACATGGCAAATAATGCATGTCCGAAGCTAGGTGGTCATGGCATGGTAGACATGAACAATGATGCAAAGGAAGCATATCAATATCATCACAAGAAAAACAAATGGCAATAACCATGGGCTTGTCATCTATGCCATATGTGCAAATTGGGTTCATTTTAATGGCATATGCATAGTTACTTCGATGAGATTGCAGATTGGACATATTGTTGATCTCATGCATAGCATATGACAAGTCAAGCGGATTGTCAAACATGATGTGACCGAGAGAATTCACACAAGAAATCCTATGCAACATGGCATCACAACTAATAGACTCCACATGGCAATCATCAAACTCATCATAAATGGGTAAATCGTCGCATGGGGAAATCATACTAGCATGAAGCATGGCAATGGGAGGATCGACATCATGCAAGAAATCAATGTCCACTAGTGGGACAAGAGCATCACCTTCACCTATGTTACCTTTGTCATTCCACTCATGTGGTGTAGGTGAGGTGGCAAAGACCAAATTGTGGTCATGTTCATCGTGATGGAACCATGTGGGGGGTGCATCATATTCCACCATGGCCATCGACTTCTCCATAGGAGGGACGAAGTCGTCGAGGGTCGGCGCGTCATCATATATGGGACCTAGCACCAAATGAGAAGACACAATAGAGGTAGAGGTTAAGTCGTTAGAGTTTAAAATGGCCTCACAAGACCTATCAACTATCACACTCTCTCTATGTGGTGGCTCACTCACTCCCTCAAAGTAGGTGCACTCAAAGTCACATATGGTGGAGTCACTCATCTCACTCAACTGGTGGGGGTTGTGGCTCTCCTCACATGGGAATTGGGTCATCTCATCATATATGGGGCTAGTGGTGAAGTCACTCTCACTCTCAATATGGTGGCATAAGTCGCTCAACTCATCATCGTCGTTGCCGTGGATGAAGGCCGAAGATGGCACATCATCACTCTCGCCTCCAAAGATGGAAGCATCATCCTTGCTCGCCACCTTCTCGCTCGCCTCCAAATCTTGTTCCTTGAGAGGCTCCGTAGTCGTAGTCGTCGCCACGCCGTCTTCAAAAAGAGTCGTGGTAGACTCGGCATCATCAATGCCACAAAGAGGGATGGCGATGAAGTCGAACTCGGGAGCGTCGTCTTGGCGCTCGTTGGGCTTGGACATCATGGTGGTACTATCCTCATGCTCGCCATCTTGGAGCTTGGCCTTCTCGAAGTGTGCTTGGGGTGGAGAAGCCTTGGCCTTCATGTGTTCTTGTTCCGCCTTGAGAGCACCAAAGTAGATGTCGTCGAGGGACTCGTAGTTGTCGAGGAAGATAGTCTTGGAGATGTCGTTGTTCAATCCCATCATGAAGTGGAACTTCATCCAAATGGGGTCGTCCACACCGGCTCGTCGCAAAGCTTTCTTCATCTCCATGAAGTACTCGTCGAGGGACTTGGATCCTTGTATGGTATTCTCCAATTGGTGAAGAAGATGTTCCATGTAGGTGGAAGGCACAAACTCTCGCCGCATCACTTTCTTCGTCTTGGGCCAACTCATGTTGTAGCTTTTCGAAGGTGTGTGAAGCCACCATGTCGACGCGTAGTCGTGGAAGGTACTTGTGGCGCACTTCACTTGATCTTCGGAGGGGACTTGATGTAGCTTGAGGTAGTCTTCCATCTTGCGCTCCCACCCGATATACTCCTCGGGGTCTTGAGTCCCATAGAAAGGAAGCTCGTGGTCGGTGTCGAGGTCGTAGTAGCTCGTGGAAGTTGCGGACTTGAGCTTGGGGAGCTTCTCTTGAGCGTAATCTTGAGGTGCTTGTTGGCGAAGATGCCGTATGTCCAAAGGCGAAGATGCCTTGAAGTCTCTTGAAGAAGATGCCAAGGTAGATGGTGAAGTCGTGGAGCGGTGGTTGGTGTTGAGCTCTTGACCTTCACGTTCTCGTCGGTGATGGTGTCGATGCCGATGTGACCTTGCCGGAGATGGTAGCTCGGAAGCATGTGCACTTGAGCGTCTTCTCAAAGATGAGGGAGACCTCTTGGCGGTCTTGATGAGGGCTATGAGCTCCTCCTTGTGAGCTTGCATCTTGGCGTCGATGAAGTTTTTCGTGGCATCGAACTCGTCGTTGTTGGTGTAGACCGAAGTAGATGTGCTTTGCCTATCCATCATGCTCAATCAAAAATGTGAGTGGAAGAAAGGAAAGAACTAGACCAAATGTACCTTATTCAATGTTGAAGATGTATCAATGATCACTCAATAATGTATTATGGAAGTAGCACAATTGGTACCGGATCTTGTCTATTCTCACACCTACACAAGTAAAGCTTATGGTGTAGATTGGTGAGGATAGTGGCACAAAAATTTGATGCAATTGTTAGTAAGAGTCAATAATGTTGAAAGAGAATCACAAATTCGCAAATGAAACAAGTAGACCAATAGCAAAGAATGGCACACGGAAACGCACACACGGATAGATAAATGGGGTCGTGCAACCAAGAAATGAGCACAAAATGTGGAAGCCACGGAAAACGCTCGTGTTGCACAACTCAAGAGAGACGCTAGCACGATTGCTCAATAGGCGGATACAACACTTGTGCACACCCTAGGGAAGACAAAACGTATCGACTTTCTATCCCAAGTATGTTATGTATGTATGGTTCCCGGTGTTTCTCACACGATGATCCAAGATGATCAATGATGGTATATGATATGCAATGTGGCGATGCTATGGCTATTGCTTACAAGCTCTTTGTTTTTCTCTTTGCTTAAAAGCTTTTTTTTTAATTTGGCCAATATGCGCAACGCTCAAACCAAGATAGCAAGTGTGTATATGCAGGAACAATCTTGTGACACAAGAGATGATATGATGATACCAAGATGAGGTATGTATGCAATGGAAGGGCGGATCGATAATCACTAAAGTGCACAAGTAACGTTGCCGGCAATACTCAATGGCTAGTCTCGATAGGCAAGTGACGCAAAATGGGCTAGGGGTTAACAATGCAATGGCAAGAGGAATATACAATGGTGTCGTCGAGGTTACCGTCGGTGGGTTCTCGTTTGTAAGCAAGGACGGATGATGATGAAGTGGACAATGTCGATGACGACCTCGTGGCGATGATGAGTGGCGGTGTTCTTGATGTCGAACCGTTCCTAATTAGCCGAAACACCTTAGGAAACGGAAAAACCGTGAACTCAAAATCTCAAACGCAAATGTCAAATGGTGGTATCGGATTAGCGGTGCTGGTTGTGGAAGTATTGGTGGAAACCCGGTCAAAATGGGTTAAGGTGGCGGAAGAGTATGGTGGGGCTATACACGTTGTCAGAGTGGAAGTCACGGTCCCTAAGTAGCCGAAACACCTTAGGAGACACAAGCCACAACTCAAACAACCTCAAATGCAATGGGGATCAAAATGAATTAGGTTGTGGAAGTGTATGGTGGAATAGCAGATGATATTGTGGAGGCCCTAGGCAAAGATGCCAAAGTTCCAAAACTTTGATGGAGTCAAATGGTGGCGAAACCAAGGTGAGGACCTCGGGCACGTCGATAGCTTCAAGACGAGCCAAAGAACACTCAAATCGGAGTTCGGAGCGAAAAGTTGTGATGAAAATGGTGAAGAAGGGCGATGCTGAAATTTCGGGTAAAGTTTCTGGTTAGGCCGGAAGTTCCGGGGTTAGGGCCGGAAGTTCCGGGCTCCGGAAGTTCCGGGGGGTTGCCGGAAGTTCCGGGGGTCGCGGGAGACGTGTGGGGGAACCCGGGGGATTTTGGGGTAAACTTTCTGTCTAGCCCGGAAGTTCCGGGGTATAGACGGAAGTTCTGGGTGACAGAAGTTCCGGGGAATGCCGGAAGTTCCGAGGGTCGTGGAATTTCTTCCGGGACGAACCCTAAATTTCAGATCTAAGAACGGGGGCGGAAAAACACGATTTCCCGGGGCAAAATTGAGAAGATTTCGTGGATAGAAATGGGGAAAAAGATGGGGAAGGCTAGATCCACTTGAAACACAACGAATCCATGGATCAAAATCAACAAAACATCATCCAACCAACAAATCACAAAAAAAAAATTGGTATGGCTATTTTTGGTGGGGATTTTCGAATTAGGACAAAAACAACAAAATCAAGCTAGAAAACGGTGGGGGAGACTCCAAAATCGTTATCAACGTGGCTCATGATACCAAGATGATGTAGGGTGGAACCCTAATGGTGTCGATCTTTCACGATTGGAGCGGATCCCGCGAAGAACACGAAGAACACGAGAGGGGAAAACGAGAGGAAACACTCAAATAGACAAGACACAATCACACCTGTGCTAAGTCCACATACACACGGAGAGATTCACGATCCAAAGTCAACAAAGGACGATACAAACGGTAGCAAGTTCATCCCAATCCGTGAGGAGTTGAGGTCTTGAATCCGAGATGGATCTTCCCACGATGGGGTCTTGAATCCCTTGGGATCTTCTCCAATGGAGGTCTTGAACTCCAATGGAGTGATCTCTCTCTCTCTCTCAAGAGGAGGAGTGGTAAAGGAGCAAAGCTCACCTAGAAATGAGCTATCCTATTTGCTAACCCTAAAACGGAGGTAGGAGACGAGTATTTATAGTCTAGGTGGACGGAGGGGTACATGGGACTCGGCCCAGAGTCACTGCGCGCAGGCAGGCCGGAAGTTTCGGCCAGGGCCGGTAGTTCCGGGCTCCGGAAGTTCCGGGCTCCGGAAGTTCCGGGCTCCGGAAGTTCCGGGCAAGTTCCGGTGTAAGCCGAAAGTTGGCACGGCGTAAGCGGGGCTGGAGTCCGGGGGCCGGAAGTTCCAGGATGGCCGGAAGTTCCGGGGGCCGGAGGTTCCGGGTAGCTTCCGGGAAGGGTCCGGGCTGGACAAAGACTTTGCACGTCTAGGGGTCGTCTGGATCGCCAGGGGCCGGAAGTTTCGGGCTGGCCGGAAGTTCCGGGGGCCGGAGGTTCCGGGATGGAGGCCGGAAGTTCCGGGCTTTCCAGAAGCTTGTCCATGCTTCTACTTCCTTCTCTTCCAAGCTTCCCTCGCGGATGGTGTAGTTGTACACGTGCGCTGGCACTCCTCCTCCTCGTCCGTGGTGCTCCGACAATACCTATGTATGCACACGAGTGGAGTGTCAAGTAGTATACCATCCTCGAAGGGGTCAAGTGAACACACGTAAAGGAGATGATTCACCTTTGTGGATGTGGAGTAGATGTCGCACGTGTCACTTGCCAAACGGGCTCTTCACATGCTGATGTCCGTAGGATGCTCCGCATCAGCGCGCCCAACGCGGACCCCGCCGCGAGAGAAGATGCAACGATGGGGGAGGCCGAGGCGCCCACTCCCCTACCAGATGCCTCCCTTAACGCGGAGGGGGACAACGCGGGGCGTGCCGCGGCGAGCTCTCAAGCCGCACCCGCGCGTGAGGCCCCCGTGGCAGGCATGGCGAGCCCCCGCAGCCGAACGCGGGGGAAACCTCGACGAGCCCCCCGCTCCTCGGGAATGATGCCGAGGCCTCCCCGGCCGCGCCAACGGAGGGCAACAAGGAGCTCTGCCCGGACTGGGCCCTGGCGCTCGTGAGCAACCGCACCTTGCTCAGGCGTGGTGCCTTGCGTGATGCCAAGGTCGCGCTCAATCGGCTCGGGGCAGAGTTCCAAGACGCAGAGGCGCGCCTCGTCGAGGAGCGCCTGAGGCTTGTTGAAGGGTGGCGCTGGCTTAGCGTCGCCGTCAAAATGGGCTAGCGCCAAAACGAGGCCGCCCGTGCGAAGGGCGAGAAGGATGCCACCGAGGCGAAGGGGGCCTGTGCGAGCGCTCTCCGGGAGGCTGAAGCGGCCATCAAGCGTCGTGAGGAGGCAGAGGTCCGCGTGAAGGAGCTCCAGGATCAACACGCCGCGCAGGCGCAGCTGTTCCATACGCGGGAAAGAGCCATCGTTACCCATGAGGGCGAGCTTGCGGCCCGCGAGGCGGACCTTGTGACTCGCGAACGAGACCTCGTGAAGGTGTTGACTGAGCAGGCCACGGAGCACGGGCGCCTGGAGACGCTGGGGCGCCAGGTGGCCGACGCTCAGGATGCCCACGCGAAGCGCGTGGACGAGGCCACCCAGCTGGAGGCCAAGGAGAAAAAGGCCGAGGAAGACGCCGAAGCGCCGATAGCGGCGGAGCTCCAAGCACTTGCCGAGGAGCACGGCAAGGAGCTGAAGCGGCAGGAGGGCCACTTCGAGACGGAGCGCGAGGGACTCCGGCAGGAAATTGCCAGGCTTAAGGTGGCGCTGACTGAATCTGAGGCCCACCGGGAGACCGCGCTGAAGGCCCAAGCCATCGCTGAAGCCGAGCTGGCCTCGCTTCATCTCCAGGCAAGGGGCGCCTCCAGCGCCGTCGAACAGGCTGGAGGTGAGGCAGATCAGGAGCGGGAGTGGCAGCACGAACGCGCCAAGACGTTCCACCTCCTTGAGCTCTGAGCCCGTAGTGCCCTGAGCTCCATCTGTAAGGAGAGGTTCGAAGCCCCCCGCGAGCCCCATGACGCCGACCACATTGTTTTCTTCACCAAGCTCGTGGAGCGGCTCGAGGACGGAGCCAGGAAGGCAGACGGCATCTTCGAGGAGGAGTGTCGCGACCTCTTCTCTCAGGCGGCGACTCGCGTCTTCAGCCACCTCCTTCACGCCGACCCCAACTTTGATCTTGATGAGGTAATAGCCCCCGTCCCTGAGGAGCTCCGCGATGGCCTCGCGAAGGCGGTGGAAGGCCATGTGGACACGCTGCTTGGGAAGTTCTCTCGTGACAGCAACGAGAGCCCTGACGGAGGCGGGGACGACCACGATGATGGCGACGACAGCGACGATGACGATGACGACGGCACGACTTCTTAGGATCCCCTTTCCTTCGTCATCCTGCACTAGACCGATGTGGCCCCGTGGGGGCGTGAAGACAATGCCTTTGTGTTTAAGTACTTTATGATTTGCTGTGATGTATGCTTGTGCCCTCGTAAAGCTTTCTCTCGAGGCCTGTTTTCCCTTTTTGCTTGCCTTGTGTGCTCTACGTTGTCAGGACCCAGCCCCCGAGCAGGCTACAGCCGCCGCTGGTATGCTAGGACTCGTGCCTGAGCAAGGCCAGGAGGTGTAGGGCACCGACGGCGGTAAGAGCTCCCAAGGCGCGATGCTCAGGGAGCCCCCCTTTGACGTGCAAGCGGCTCGTGAAAGGAGAAATGCCAGCGCTCAGCGAGGTTGCTAGAAGGGGAAGCTTAGGAGATGGCGAGGGTGGCTCGCGAGAAAGTTAGACTTAGCTTTTGTGGGGGGTAGCATCTGGTGAGCCGCCACTTGTAGGGTGTGCCTCGTGAGGTTTTCGCTCGCGAGATCTCCTCCTGAGATGGCCTTTATAGGTTGGCTCCCGAGGCAAGGCCTGCGAAGCTTCCTGAGGCTCAAAGGGGCATCTTGCCATGGAACCACCTCGCGAGGCGTCGCTCGCGAGGCCTTCCAGGTGACCTGCTCCTGAGATAACTGCATGCAGAAAAGTTTCACAACTGGGGAGCAGCGCTGCCGGGGCCGGATTTCCGGGACAGAATATCCCAGCAAATGACCCCTCGTGTCGTCACCAGCCCAGGATTACTGTTACTGGTGGACACGCCCTTGATACAAATTACCAAGCAATTACAAGAATTGGATACAAGACCGTGAAGGTCTAATGATACAACAATGATTTCTAGCAGCGGATGGCGGAAGCGGGTAGCGGGTCTCCATCTCTGGTGGGGCTCCATTCCCACAGGAACAGCTGACCCGGATAATTCCTATCTCGTGTGGCTGCTATCTTAGGCTCCTAGTCCGCATGGATGACGTTGTAGTACTCCTCGCTGAAATCCTGACCTGGCCAATTAAATAGCTAGGGACAAGCCAGTGAGTACGTTTGAATGTACTCGCAAACATTATGAACAAAAGATATACCGAATGCATATGCTCATGCTGGATTAAATGCTATGCATATGCTGACCGAAATTTAATCATGGCATGATAAATATTAATACGGTGCAGAAGAATAAATATAAAATTCTAGTGGCAAACAAAGAAAGTTAATGGAACATCGGGCGCTGGACCGCCCGAAAATCTAGAAGAAAATATAAAAGTGGAGAATCGGGCGAGACAGAACCGCCCGAGAATCCAAAAGAAATGCCAAACGGGTGTCAAAAAAGCGACGCCTCGAGAGGTCTTGAAAAGAAATGCCAAATGGGTGTCTAAAAGCGACGCCTCGAGAGGTCTTGAAAAGAAATGCCAAACGGGTGTCTAAAAGCAACGCCTCGAGAGGTCTTGAAAAGAAATGACAAACGGGTGTCTAAAAGCGACGCCTCGAGAGGTCTTGAAAAGAACTGAGTATCCGGGTAGTCTAGCCATCCCATGAGATACCCAGAAAAGGAAATGAATATGTCGGGTAGTCTAGCCATCCCAATAGATATTCAGAAAGAAAATAAAAGAAAAGGTTAGTCCATAATAATATTCATGATAACAATAGTATTCATAATAGCACCACTAGTGACAATAATTATCCTACAAAATGAATCATGCTCAGTTTAATTATTTCCTTCGGAGACCGACACTAAGACCGACACTTGACCAACCCAGACTGTAGTCCTTAATCGCGGACACGGCTATTTGAATAGGTAAAACTCTGCAGAGGGTGTACTCTTTACCCACAAGTAAAGGATTTCTTTAGCCAACACCGAGATGCTGACTAATTCCCATTACGGTCTTTGGGTTGAAAACACACCTAACCATCACACACCAGATTAACTTTCCTGATGCCGGGAATCACCCAAGGCATCGTTCAAGATAAACTCTAAGACGGGGAGACTACAATCTCGAATAGCATGGAATCACAATCTTATATATAACATGCGCAAAGATCAGGGGCGCTAGCCCTCTCGGCCCAGCCGAATACACCCACGCCCCCTGACCAGGTGACATGCCTACCAGAGGCCTCTGGTATCTTTCACCATGGCCTCTCTGTACGGTGTGTGCAGGAAAGGGGTTAACAACTTACTGAACCATACCCTACGTGAGGCAGGGACATGTGGTAGCACGGATCAAGTTTGGGGGTTACCGGAACAAGACTCGATCTACGGTCGACTCAGGAGGCTTATGTATTTCCTACAGTGGTTAGCACAATAAAGTGTTCTTTCAACAGTAACACCAAAACAGGGCCATAGCCCTTGCATGTCCCAACATGCATAACGAACAAGGCATGATCACGCTCCGACGTGATCACCCTTCTACCGGTAATGGTATTTCTCTTATACCTGCTCCTGCAAGTTAGTCATGACAAGCACACATTGCACGGTGCGAGGAAACATGCCAACACTACATGCATGCAAATTTTTATTTGAATTCAACATATGCATGATTCAATTATTCTTGCAACAACAACTATGCATTCACCATATCAAGTGTTCAAGATGCTTGCCTTGAGCATGCAGAAGTGTTGGGTGCACTCCAAAACTTTGAAAGTTCTCTTCCCTCCATTTTTCTTATTTTCAAAATATTGCAATAATCACATAAAGCCAAAACAGTGCTAAAAAGTTGTTTGGAATTTTTTTTAGATAATTACTAAAATAAACTAGATGAAAAATGAAAAATAAAAGAAAAAGAATCAATTCATTTGGAGTCAAGATGATTTTTTTTAGGGATTTTCAAAGCTGAAATAAATGACTAAATGGACTATTTAATAGATACCACAAAAACTAAGCTTAGGAAAAATGTTCACCATAGCTGTATTAATAGGGCATGATTTTAGGAATATTTAGAAATTTGAATCATCAAATTTAGATTTGAAATGGTTGCTGTAGAATTATTTGCAATGTGCTGAAAAAAGAAAAGAGAAAAGGACAGAAGCGCGCCCTGAGCGCTGTTTAGCCGCCTGGCGCTACTGGGCCAAGCCCAGTCGTTCGGCCGCGCGGAAGGCTGATGACGTCGAAGGCGTATTCCCGGGAATACGCTTTCCTCGCGCGGAGGCGGCTCCAGGGCAGTCCGTCTCCACTTACGGACAAGTCGGCGTGGACTCGGTCGCTGACAGTGGGCCCCGCCTGTCGGGTTTGACCCTGGGTCAATTTCACACGCGGGAACAGGACTGAGCTCCTGCCGGCGACGATTGCCGGCGAACGGCGGCACTTCTCGGGGAGCCGAGCACATGAGCGGAACCAGGAGACCGAGGCGATCCTCTGGGTACTAGTCGTGGTCGCCGGGGAGCACGGGGTCGTCGGCGGCGAGCTCATCCGAGGAGCTTTGGCGGAGGTGGAAGAGGGCTTTTGCCCCTGGGCACTTCCCGATGAAATTGATGAGCTGGGCGTGTTCGTGGTGGTCTGCTGGGGCTCTTGGTGAAGACAGAAGGGAGGGGGTTCCTCTGGTTGCGTCGGGTTTAACCGAAAGGTGGCGGCGGCCGAAGTTTGCCGGAGTTGGGGGAGACGACATCTCCGGTTAGTTTGCTGCCCTGGGGCGTTTCTAGAGGTAGGAGGAGTGCTGTGGTGCAGCGAGGTGATCTCAAGGTGGCCTTTTATAGGCAGGAGACGTCGGTGCCGTAGCTTCCCGACTACAGACACGGTGGCGGCGGTCATTACTGCGCCGTTGAAGTGGTTGTGGTCGGTGGCGAGGATTAGCGAGGCCGGTAGGGGGTCGGTGGGGCGTTGGTGAGCTGTGGATAGGCTCGGCCGTTGGCCATTAAGAGAGAGGGACCCGGCCAGAGACGTGGCCGAGAGAGACTCATCGGGGGGCGATGAACGGCAGAAGTGGACGGTGGTAGACGGCGCTAGCGGCCAAAGGGAGGTGTCGGTGAAGGCGGTGGCTTCCCCTTGAGGTTATCTGGATGGCTTGCGCGAGAGTAGAGGCAGCAGAGGGAGCGGCAGTAGCTCGATGCCAGCGGTCCAATACACGCACTCTGGCCGCGCACGGGACACGCACACCACGTGTTCGACCCAATGCTAGTGCTCCCTAGGCTGTCCCAAATGAGCTAATCTTTGGCAGGGTGGTGCTAGTGTGGATGGTGATGATGCTGGACATGCTGGTTTGGTCAGATGGTCAAGTGGCATTTGCAGTTTAAAATGATGCAACAATTCTATCATGCCCACCAGATGTTTGATGAAATGCTAATGTGTACTAGAAACTTTGGTTGGATGTCAAAATTGCCAGGGTGGTGTCTCTTTAGATGATAAAGAGGATGGCAGGGTTGGTTTGACCAAAAGAAAAACTTGTAAGTGCAAGTTTGGTTGGATTTCAGATCTGGACCAAATATTGAGAGAATTATTTGGTGAACCAAAATGATGCAAATAGGGGTGGGCTCCTGGACTTATGGGTTTCTTAGGAAGGACTACAGGTGGGAAAAATTTCAGAATTGTTTGATGAAGGAAAATTAGGGTTGCAGTTATAACTCAAGAATGGGACAGAATTGAAAAGAGGATGTTCTGCTCAAAATTTACAAAAGACCTAGTTGGGTTTTTGCATAAAAGTGATCTATAGGCATCACATGAACCCTCATAATTTTGGTGGAATTTTTAAAGAATTATTTAAAATAGTTGTTGTGCAACAGAAGCATTTCAATTATTGAAAATGCTATTAAAATGATTATCTTGGGCAAAATTTTATTATGAAAATAATTCCTACTGTTATTAAAATATAAATGAAATGATTTAAGAGAGCTACCAAGCCCATAATATTTTCCCCAAAATTTCTATATGGAGGGAAGAATTTTGGAAAACAGAATAGAAAAGAATCTGAAATTAATAAAAGACCTAGTATAATTCAAAAAAATTATTTCTGGCCAAATTTTACTTAATAAAAATGTGGATAATTTTTTGGGGTGTTACAAGCGCACGCTCGGCGGCTCGCTTATGAGCGTTACGCGAGGAGATAAGACACCAAGGACCTTGGTGGGGTGGCTTGCACGGGAGCAGGCCAGCGAGCCAGAGCCCGGTTGCTTGGGTTTTTCAATGCTGCTGGGACTGACCCGAGCACAGGCACCGTGTCCAGCCCCCGCTCGTGTGAGGCTCATGAGGGAGGCCGTGAGCGCGCACGGCTCGTGAGGCAAAGATATGACGAAACACACCATGTATGGAAACTGAAGCTTTACTGATGCAAGATAATGGATTCCATTACACAACCAAAAAGAGATGCGGATGCCGTGTCCGGCACGGCTCAGCTTGAGGTTGGTGCAGCCCGTGGGGTGTCCTCAGTTACACACCCGAACGAGAAAAAGACGGGTTGTCGTGTCAGGCATGGGTCAGCTTGAGGTTGGTGCAACCCGTTGGGCGCCCTCAGTTGATTGTTCCGCCACCGCGGAGCATGGGGCTTCCATCGGGGTGTGGGTATGATCGTGGCTTGATCCTTCCGCTAGCGCGGAGCATGGGGCTTCCACTTGGACGTGGGCGGGAGCTCTTGCGTGCCCGTCAGGCGAACGCATTGAGAGTCTCCGGGGCGTGTACAGCCCAATTTCGTTCGTACGTGTGAGGGTCACGGGTAGAACTTGCGGAGGTGTTGGATGTTCCAGGCGTTAGGCACAGGAACTCCATCCTCTGTGTCCAGCCGGGCGGCGCCTGGCCTGGAGACATGAGCAGCCCTGAAAGGGACTTCCCGCATGTGTGAGAGCTTGTGGGGCTCCTCCTCGTCCGAGGCCCCGGCGCGAGGCACGTCAGTCTCTGGAAGGTGGCGCAGGCATTTGATGCGGAGCATCCTACGGACATCACCATGTCAAGAGTCTGTTTGGCAAGTGACACGTGCCACATCTACTTCACATACATAAAGGTGAATCACCTCCTTTACACGTGTTCACTTGTACCCTTCGAGGATGGTATACTACTTGACACTCCTCTCGTGTGCATGCGTAGGTATTACCGGAGCTACACCATTGACGAGGAGGAGCGCGAGCGCATGTGTACGACGACACCATCCGCGAGGGAAGCGTGGAAGAGAAGACGTAAGAAAGGAGAAGAAGACGGCGCGGCTGCTGAAGCTGGATCATCCGGGCTCCCAGCCGGATCATCCGGGCTCGGCCGGATCATCCGGGCCACCTCCCGGATCATCCGGGCAACCCCATCCGAGGACACCCGAAGTGGAGCCCTGAAGCCGGATCATCCGGGCCCTAGGCCGGATCATCCGGACGGAGCCGAACGTCCGGACCTGCACCCGAACATCCGGACCACCTGCAGCTGCTACGACGCCTCCGGACGATCCGGACGGTCGCCCGGATCATCCGGACCCCTGACGCCCAGATCATCCGGACCACCTTCTGGATCATCCGGACCACGCCTGCGTGTGTGACTTGGGCCGAAGCCCATGTACCCCTTCGCCCCCTAGACTATATATACTCCCTCTCCCCCAACGTTTTAGGGTTAGAAAAGTAGTTGGCTCTTGAGATAGAGATTTGCTCATCCACCTCTCCCCCATGGAGATCAAGACCTCCATGGCCCCCATGTGAGAAGATCCACTCCGGATTCAAGATCTCGACTCCTTCGCGGATCGGGATGAACTAGCTACCGTTTGTATCGTGCTTTGTTGGATTTGGGCCGTGAATCTCCCCATGTGTATGTGGATTTAGCACATATGTGATTGTTTCTTGTCTATTTGAGTGATTCCTCTCATTTTCCCTCTCGTGTTCTTTGTGTTCTTCGCGGGATCCGCTCCAATCGTGAAAGATCGACACCATTAGGGTTCCACCCTACATCATCTTGGATCAGAGCCACGTTGATCACGAATTTGGAGCCTTCCCCATCGTTTTCTAGCCTTTTTTTGTTGTGATTTTGTCCCAATTTGAAAATCCCCACCAAAAATAGCCCTCCCAAATTTTTTTTGTGATTTGTTGGTTTGATGAAGTTTTGTTGATTTTGATCCGTGGATTCGTTGTGTTGCAAGTGGATCTAGCATTCCCCCACCTCACCACCACGAAATCCCTCCAAAATTTTCTTTTCCCCATCAATTTTGACCCACTAGATCGAAAGTTTCCGCCCAAATCGCCTTCCCGAGAGCAAATCCCGAGCAGAGTTGACCTGCCCAGATCATCCGGACAAGGTCCCGGATCATCCGGACATCCCCCGGATCAGCTGGGTGCCCTCCCGGACGTCCGGATAACCCACGCACCCGAACAACAGTACCAGAGTTGACGAACCCGGATCATCCGGACGTGCTCCCGGACCATCCGGACATTGCCCGGATCAGCTGGACCTACCCCCGGATGTCCGGGTAACACTGAAACTGACACGGCTGAAATCCTGTTTTGGCCATAACTAATTCATCCGAACTCCGAATTTGACGTTCTTTAGCTCGCTTTGTAGCTATTGACATCCCCCATCCCAAAAAAATACTTTATCCACCATTTGACTCCATCATAATTTGTCATATTTGGCATCTTTGCCTAGGCCCTCTACCATATCATCCGCCATCCACCATAGCCTTCCGCAACCTAACCCATTGTGATTCATATAGCATTTGTGGTTGCTTGATTAGTGACTCGGGTCTCCTAAGGTGTTTCGGCTACTTAGGGACGGTTACTACTCCATCCACTATAACTTTCACATGACCACCCACCATTCCTCTTTCGCTACATTAACCCATTTGACATTTGACGTTTGAGATTTTGGGTTCGCGGTTTTTCCGTTTCCTAAGGTGTTTCGGCTAATTAGGAACGGTTCGACATCGAGAACACCGCCACTCATCATCGCCACGAGGTCATCATCGACATTGCCACTTCACCATTTTGACACCATCAACCGTAAGCAAGGGATGGTAACTTCGACGACACCATTGTATATTCCCCTTGCCATTGCATTTTTAACCCCTAGCCTATTTTGTGTCACTTGCCTATCGAGACTAGCCTTTGAGTATTGCCGGCAACGTTACTTGTGCACATTAGTGATCATCGATCCGCCCTTCCATTGCATACATAACTCATCTTGGTATCACCATATCATCTCTTGTGTCATAAGATTGTTCCCGCATATACACACTTGCTATCTTGGTTTGAGCATTTCGCATAGTGGCCATATAAAAAAAAGCTTTTAAGCAAAAAAGAAAGAGAAAGCAAAGAGCTTGTGAGCAATAGCCATAGCATACCGCCACATTGCATATCCTATACCATCATTGATCATCTTGGATCATTGTGTGCGAGACACCGGGAACCATACATACATAGCATACTTGGGATAGAAGTCGACACGTTTTGTTTCTATAGATTGTGCACAAGTTCGTATCCGCCTATTGAGCAATCGCGCTAGCGTCTCTCTAGCGTTGTGCAACACGAGCATTTTCTGTGGATTTCACATTTTGAGCTCATTCCTTGGTTGCACGACCCCATCTATCTATCCGTGTGTGTGTTTCCGTGTGCCACTCTTTGCTATTGGTCTACTTGTTTCATTTGCGAATTTGTGAATCTCTTTCAACATTATTGACTCTTACTAACAATTGCATCAAATTTTTGTGCCACTATCCTCACCAAGCTACTCCATAAGCTTTACTTGTGTAGGTGTGAGAATAGACAAGATCCGGTACCAATTGTGCTACTTCCATAATACCATATTGGGTGATCATTGATCCATCTTCAACATTGGATAAGGTACATTTGGTCTAGCTCTTTCCTTTCTTCCACTCACATTTTTGCTTGAGCATGATGGATAGGCAAAGCACATCTACTTCGGTCTACACCAACAACGACGAGTTCGATGCCACGAACAACTTCATCGACGCCAAGATGCAAGCTCACAAGGAGGAGCTCATAGCCCTCATCAAGACCGCCAAGAGGTCTCCCTCATCTTCGAAAAGACGCTCAAGGCACATGCTTCCAAGCTACCATCTCCGGCAAGGTCACATCGGCATCGACACCATCACCGACAAGAACGTGAAGGTCAAGAGATCAACACCAACCACCACTCTACGACTTCACCATCTACCTTGGCATCTTCGCCTTTGGATATGCGGCATCTTCGCCAACAAGTACCTCAAGAAAAGCTCCCCAAGCTCAAGTCCGCGACTTCCACGAGCTACTACGACCTCGACACCGACCACGAGCTTCCTTTCTATGGGACTCAAGACCCCGAGGAGTATCTCGAGTGGGAACGCAAGATGGACGACTACCTCAAGCTACATCAAGTCCCGTACGAAGATCAACTGAAGTGCGCCACAAGTAACTTCCACGACTATGCGTCGACATGGTGGCTTCATAAACCTTCGACAAGCTTCGACATGAGTTGGCCCAAGACGGAGAAAGCGATGCGGCGAGAATTTTTGCCTTCCGCCTACACGGCACATCTTCGACGCCAATTGGAGAACTCCATCCAAGGATCCAAGTCCATCGACGAGTACTTCAAGGAGATGAAGAAAGCCTTGCGATGAGCCGGTGTGGACGACCCCATTTCGATGAAGTTCCACTTCATGATGGGATTGAACAACGACATCTCCAAGACTATCTTCCTCGACAACTACAAGTCCCTCGACGACAACTACTTTGGTGCTCTCAAGGCGGAAAAAGAACTCAAGAAGGCCAAGGCTTCTCCACCCCAAGCACACTTCGCGACGACTAAGTTACAAGACGGCGAGCATGAGGGTAGTACCACCACAATGTCCAAGACCGACAAGCTCCAAGACGATGCTCCCAAGTTCGACATCCCCGCCATCCCTCTTGGTGGCATTGACGATACCGAGTCTACCATGACTCTTTTTGAAGACGGCGCGGCGACGACTACGACTACGGAGCCAATCAAGGACCATGTTTTGAAGGCGAGCAACAAGGTGGCGAGCAAGGATGATGCTTCCATCTTTGGAGGCGAGAGTGATGATGTCCCATCTTCGGCCTTCATCCACAGCGAAGGCGATGATGACTTGAGCGACTTGTGCCACCATATTGAGAGTGCGAGCGAGTTCACCACTAGCCCCAGATATGATGAGATGCTTCAATTCCCATGTGAGGATAGCCACAACCCCCACCACTTGAGTGACATGAGTGACTCCACCATATGTGAGTTTGAGTGCACCTATTTTGAGGGAGTGAGTGAGCCACCACATAGAGAGAGTGAGATAGTTGATAGGTCTTGTGAGGCCATTTGCATTGCTAACAACTTGACCTCTACCTCTATTGTGTCTTCTCATTTGGTGCTAGGTCCCATATATGATGACGCGCCGATCCACGACGACTTCGTCCTTCCATTGGACAAGACGATGGCCATGGTGGACTATGATGCACCCCACACATGGTTCCATCACGACGAAGATGACCACAATTTGGTCCTTGCCACCTCACCTACACCACATGAGTGGAATGAGAAAGGTAACATAGGTGACGGTGATGCTCTTGTCCCACTAGTGGACATTGATTGCTTGCATGATTTCGATCCTCCTATTAACACGCTTCATGCTAGTATGCTTTCCCCATGCGATGATTTGCCCATTTATGATGAGTTTGATGATTGCCATGTGGAGTCTCTTAGTTGTGATGCCATGTTGCATAGGATTTCTTGTGATAATTCTCTTGGTCACATCATGTTTGCAACCCCGCTTGACTTGTCATATGCTATGCATGAGATCTCCCATATGTCATATTTGCAATCTCATCGTAATGACTATGCATATGCAATTAAAATAAATCCCATTTGCACTTATGGCATAGATGACGAGCCCATGGTTATTGGCATTTGTTTTTCTTGTGATGATATTGATATGCTCCCTTTGCAAAATTTGTGCATTTCATCTCATAGGCCATGCCATGACCACCTATCTTCGGGCATGCATTGTTTGCCATGTTATCCATTTTCTCCATATTATGCTTCCGCTATTGCTCATGAGGCGACCCCCATAGTTTCCTCATACATGTTAGGAGATTTTGACCCATCTTATGAATTGCATGATTCCCATGATTGTGTGCACCATATGCATCACATGCATGACAATGCTTTTGATGAGACACGCACTTGCTATAATTTGCATCCCCATCGTGTTATACACAACAACTATTCTTTCATGATGGATGACATGTTTCTCTACCGTGCCTCAAATTTCTTTGAGCATTGCTTGTTTTGTGCTAACTCTCACGTGCACATACACATCATGATGGATGATGTGTACATTTACCACGCACACACTTTGTTTCGTTTGTCCCCATGTTGTGTAGGTACACATGCTTCCTCGTCGACCTCGCAAGCACAAGAGTTGACGAAATGAGCTCTAAAGAGCAATGATGAATTGGGATCCCGAGGATTGTCATTCCCACCGCTCCCTTCACGCAAAGCCTTCGCGCATTTCTTCTACATGGCCCTCACATGGTTATGGGTTATTGTTCATTACATCCTCTATGCCCATATTGCCATGTTCACTTTGCATGATATGCTCACTCCTATGCCTTTGCCATGCATTTGTGACCCATACTTTGCATTACACATGATCCTTGATTCTAGTACTTATATGTGTATTTGCATGCTTGGTGGAGATATGATGCGGAGCATCCCGTGGTCATCCCCATGGACTCATCTACGTCACCTCAAGTGCCACGAGGACCGATGACACGAGCACGAGCAAGAGCGATCGAGAACGAGGTGACATCACTCCTCTCACAATTTCCCTTCGATGTACATGAGAATTGGATGCTACCTCAAACGGAGACCTTGTGCATACTCAGGTACAATGGAAATCATCATGGAGATGCTAAGGAGGAAGTACGATCGAAGGAGAGAAGCAATCACGAAGACGGAGAAGGAAAAGGCCAAGTCAGGACTTGCCCGGACGATCCGGACCGCCGTCCGGATGATCCGGTCCAAGCCCGGACGATCCGGACACCGGCCCGGACGATCCGGCTAATTCGCCCAAAGACACCCGTGGCCTGCTCGCTGAAGCCGGATCATCCGGACCCCAGCCCGGATCATCCGGACGGACCCGGACGTCCGGACCAGGACCCGGACAACCTGACCTCCCGCCGCCTCCATGACACATCCGGACCATCCGGACGCCTACCCGGATCATCCGGACATCCGAAACCCGGATTATCCGGACCAACACCCGGATCATCCGGACCCTGCCTGCGTGCATGAGTTGGGCCGAAGCCCATGTACCTCCCTCGCCCCCTAGACTATATATACCGTACCCTCTCTAAGTTTTAGGGTTAGCAAAGTAGATAGCTCTTGAGATTAGAGCTTTGCTCATCCGTACCTCTCCCATGGAGATCAAGACCTCCATGAGACCCATGTGAGAAGATCCACTCCGGATATCAAGACCTCGACTCCTTTGCGGATCGGGACGAACTAGCTACCGTGTATCCTCTTGTGTTGACTTTGGATCGAGAATTCCTCCGTGTGTGTATGTGGATCTAGTGCATGTGTGATTGTGATTGTGTCAATTGAGTGTTTGTGTTCTTCAAGCTCTTCGTGTTCTTGCCTTTTCCCCCTCCAATTGTGAAAAGATCGACGAACTAGGGTTTCACCCTACATCATCTTGGATCAGAGCCACGTTGATTCACAAATTGGAGTTCTTCCCCTCCATTTTCTACCCTCAATTTGTGTGTTTTTTCCTAATTTCGAAAATTCCCACAAAAATAGCCCCCCAAAATTTTTGTGATTTGTGAGTTTGATGATGTTTTGTTGTTTTTGATCTGTGGATTTCGTGTGTTGCAAGTGGATCTACCCTTCCCTACCATCCCCACCCCGATTCCCCTCCGAATATTCGAAGAAATCCAAGATTTGGAGCCCCACCTGACTCCTCACCGCACCCGAGTTCACCTGCCCGGACGATCCGGAGCAGGACCCGGATCATCCGGACATTGCCCGGATCAGCCGGACCGAGGCCCGGATCATCCGGCTTCGTCTGATTTTGGCTGAATTTATTTTTCAGCAGCTTTTCCGCCACCACTTCCGCATTGTTCCCCGAGCCCACCATCGCTCCACCGCTACCACATACCTACCTAAACCACCATAGCCATTTGCCATTGAGATTTTGAGTTGTGATTTTCCCCGTGTCCTAGTGTGTTTCGGCTATCTAGGCCCGGTTCGACATCGACCACCGCCACTCATCATCGCCACGGACTCGACATCGACAACGACCGCATCATCACCATCGTGACAACAACACCGTAAGCAAGGACGGTGACCTCGACGACAACTCATTTATCCCCTTGCCATTGCATTGTAACCCTAAGGCCCTCTTTTGCGTCGCTTCCCTATGAGACTAGCCATTTGAGTATTGTCGGGCAACGATAACTTGTGCACTCTAGTGTTACCAACATATCATCATATCATCTTGTGTTCCCAAAATTTTTGTTTCCGAAGATACATCATTGCTACCATCGTGAGAACATATCGCATAAGTGGCCAAAAGGAAAAGAGCAAAAGAAAGAAAGCTTTTAAGCAAAAGAGAAAGAGCAACAACAAGCTTGTAAGCAATATCCATAGCATCGCCACATATAATATTTGATCATCTTGGATCATTGTGACTAGTTCACCGGGACTCATACATACACAGCATACTTGAGATTGAAGTTGATCGTTTTGCATCCAATAGGTTGTGCACAAGTGTCGTATCCGCCTATTAAGCAATCGTGCTAGCGTCTCTCTAGAGTTGTGCAACACGAGCGTTTTCGAGTGTTCCACATTTTGAGCTCATTCCTTGGTTGCACGACCTCATTTATCTATCCGTGTGTGTGTTCCGTGTAACATTGCTTGATCTACTTGTTTCACTTGCAAATTTGCGAATCTTTCTCAACATTATTGATATCTTGCTTCCAATTGCAAATATTTTGTGCCACCATCCTAACCAAACTCCTCCAAAAGCTTTACTTGTGTAGGTGTGAGAATTGACACGATCCGGTACCAATTGCACTATTTCCATAATACCATATCGGGTGATCCTTGATCCATCTTCAACATTGGATAAGGTACATTGGTCTAGTTCGTTTCTTTCTTCCACTAACAATTGTTTGAGAATCATGGATAGGCCGAGCACTTCTATCAACCCACTCTTCGATGAGCAAGAGGACGCACCGAACAACTACGTCACCAAGGCTCAACTTTTCGGAGTGCAACGAGCGCTACACCAAGAAAGTGAAGCTTTGGGAGATCGCATCGAGCAACTCGCCACCGACTTACGCCACTCCGAATCACGAACAAGGGACTACTTTGACGCTAAGATTTCATCTCAAATGGAAGAGTTCCGCACTATGATGGTCAACCGCCATTCTTCCACTTCGTCTTCATCAAGATCAAGACGGCGCCATTCGAGCCGATACTCTTCGGACACTTCTTCGGATGCAAGTCTTCCACGAGCACGCTCTCATCGTTCTCAAGAACATGACGACCGGCAAGCTTCAAGAAACCCATTCCATGGCAATGGTTTGCAAGACCGCCTTCGAGAGCGCGAACGACAAAAACGGCAAGCACAAGCCAACGGGAACCAAGATCAAGTTCCACAACGCCAACGTCAAGTGCACCAAAACGACGACGCCCTACAACAAGAACGACAACGTCATGAGGAGCAAGCACTTGAAGCTCAACATGCCCTACGCGAAACAACTCGCAACGTCGCCGAACGCAACCGCCGTGTGCGCGAACAAGAAGAAGCCGCACGACTTGAGGAGCGCCAAGAGATGCGAAACCGTGCAGGAATCCCAAGGCAACCATGTCAAGTCAATCAAGATGAACGCGACGATGAGGATGAGCTAGAAAATCAACCTCCACGGCAAGAGCGTCATCGCAACCGCTGACAACGCAATGAGGAGTGCTACGGCAAGCTCAAGTTCACCATGCCTAAATTCTCCGGTGGAAATGATCCCGAAGAATACCTTTCATGGGCGTTGAAGGTCGACAAGATATTTCGCCTTCACAACTACGACGAAGACAAGAAGATCGCCATGGCATCTCTCGAGTTCCAAGACTATGTTCTCATTCGGTGGGATCAAGTGATCGCAAGGCGTCAAGAGAAGGGCGAGCCACCCATCGCCACTTGGAATCAAATGAAAGATGTCTTGCGAGCTCGTTTTGTGCCTACATATTACACCCGCGACCTCTTCAAGAAACTCCAACTCCTCAAGCAAGGAACCAAGTCGGTTGAAGAATACTATCAAGAAATGGAAGTTTTCATGATACGAGCCAATGTCACGGAAGATGATGAGCAAACTATGGCGCGTTTCTTGAATGGCCTCAACCATCCTATCAAGAAGATAGCGGACTTCCTACCGTACTCCAACCTCCTCGAGCTAGTGCACCAAGCGACCAAGGCGGAACAACAAGTGCACGAGGACTACAAGTACCCCAAGTACTCTTCCAAGACCTACAGTTCATACACTCAAGCTTCAACGACTTCTACAACACCTCCCACGACTCGTGCTACACCATGTACCGGCGACAAGTCAAGCTCCAAGCAACCAATGACATCTTCGAGTCATCTTCCTCCTACTACAAGCAACACCAAGCCAAGAGCTTCGTCATCAACAACTCCTTCGGATGCCACCGACAAAACAAGTGACATCAAGTGCTTTACGTGCAAAGGACGAGGCCACAAGTCCTTCGAGTGCCCAACAAGATGAACTATGATCATGAAAGCCGACGGCACCTACGATTCCATGAGTGAAGATGAAATGGACGCCGAACAAGTGGCCATGCACCGCCAAGTGAATGAAGATGAAGATGCGCTAATCTTTTGCGACAATGATTCAAGCCCCGCTCTTGTTGTCTCCAAGGTCTTGACACTCCAACAACATCAAGATGAAGACCAACGTCGCCACATTTTTCATACCAAGGCGGGAATTCAAGGACGTTCCGTCAAGGTCATCATCGACGGCGGAAGTTGCCACAACTTGGCAAGTGAAGAATTATGCTCCAAGCTCCAATTGGTCAAGAAGAAGCACCCTCGCCCATACAAGGTCCAATGGCTTAGCGACTCCGGCACACTTCAAGTGGAGCACACCGTCCAAGTATCATTCAAGATCGGCGCCTACGAAGATACATTGGAATTTGATGTGGTTCATATGTCCGTATGCCACCTACTAGTCGGACGACCGTGGCAATTCGACCGAGGTGTCACACACAATGGACGGAACAATCAATATAGTTTCAAGATGAAGGGCAAGGAGTTCATACTTCGACCAATGACACCAAGTCAAGTCATCGCGGACAAGCAAGCATCTACCCATCGTGGAGAGAAAAGTGAGCGAGTGAGCCACCAAAAAGAGAGTGAGAGCCACAATCCAAACATGAGTGACTCCACGATGCGTGACAAAAGAGATCTAGTTCTTTTAGCCACCAAAAGAGAATTGAGGGATGTGAGTGAGAGCCCATCAAGTGTTCTTCACTTTGTGCTTGTGTGCAAAGATGAAGTGGTGCGGACTAATACTTCACAACATCTTCCTTTGGTATTGTCTCATTTATTGCAGGAAGTCGCGGACGTGTTTCCCGATGAGTTACCTCTCGGACTTCCTCCACTCCGCGGAATCGAACACCGCATCGACCTCATCCCCGGCGCACCACTACCGAACAAGGCAACATACCGCATCAACCCCGAAGAAACCAAAGAGATCCAAAGGCAAGTGCAACATCTCATGGAGAATGGGTATGTATGCGAAAGCTTGAGCCCTTGTGCCGTTCCGGTCATTCTCGTGCCTAAGAAAGATGGTTCCTATCGCATGTGTTCTGATTGCCGTCCTATAAATGCTATCACCGTCAGATATCGCCATCCCATTCCACGCCTAGATGACATGCTTGATGAACTTAGTGGAGCCACAATTTTCTCTAAAATTGACCTTAAAAGTGACTATTATCAAATTCGCATGCAAGAAGGTGATGAATGGAAAACCGCTTTCAAAACTAAATTTGGCTTGTATGAATGGTTAGTCATGCCTATGGGCTTATCGCAAGCACCTAGCACTTTTATGCGTGTGATGCACTATGTTCTTCGCAAATTAATTGGCATTTGTGTTGTGGTTTACTTTGATGACATCCTTGTGTTTAGTGGAACTCTCGAAGATCATGTCAAACACCTTAGAGAAGTATTGCAAATTCTTAGAGACGAGCGACTTTAACATGGAAAAATGCACTTTTGGTGTTGATAAGCTTGTCTTCTTGGGTTTTGTTGTCTCATCTAAGGGTGTTCATGTGGATGAAACTAAAATTGATGCTATTAAGAATTGGCCACAACCAACAAATTTGCTTCAAGTGCGTAGCTTCCTTGGCTTAGCCGGATTTTATAGACGATTTGTGCAGGATTTTAGCACCATTGCATCACCATTGCACGCATTAAGTAAGAAGAATGCACCATTTGTTTGGGGTCCATCCCAAGATGCCGCATTTCATGAGCTTAAGAACTTGCTTACACATGCTCCTTTACTTGCATTACCCAACTTTGAGAAAACTTTTGAAGTGCATTGTGACGCTAGTGGTAATGGTATTGGTGGTGTGTTAATGCAAGAGAAACGACCTATTGCATATTTTAGTGAAAAACTCTCCGGCGCGCAACTTAACTATCCTATCTATGACAAAGAGTTATATGCTTTGGTGAGAGTTTTGCATGTGTGGGAGCATTATCTCCGTCCACGTGAATTTGTCATCCATACGGATCATGAAACGCTTAAATACCTTAAGGGTCAAACTAAATTGAACAAGCGTCATGCCCAGTGGAGTGAGTTCATTGAGTCATTTCCTTATGTTATCAAGTATATCAAAGGTAAGAAAAATGTTGTGGCGGACGCTCTTTCCCGCAAATGCATGTTGGTTACTAAACTTGAGTTGAATGTCATCGGATTTGAGCACATTAAAGATTTGTATGCGCATGATCCATCCTTTGCCATGCCTTATGCTAAATGTTCACCGCATCAAACTTGGGAGCGATATTACTTGAAAGATGGTTATCTTATGCGAGCTAACAAGCTTTGTATTCCGAGTCTTCTCTTCGTTTGCTACTTTTGCAAGAAGCTCATGGTGGAGGACTCATGGGACATTTTGGACGAGACAAGACCTTCGCTACGCTCTCCAAGAACTACTTTTGGCCTAAGATGTTTCGAGATGTTTCACGCTACACCATTCGGTGTTCTACATGCCGCAAAGCTAAGTCAAAAGCTCAATCTCATGGTCTTTATATGCCACTTCCAATTCCATATCGCCCATGGGAAGATATTAGTATGGATTTTGTGCTTGGTTTGCCTAGGACTCGTAACGGAAAAGATTCGGTATTTGTTGTTGTGGACCGTTTCTCTAAGATGGCACAATTTATTCCATGCAACAAGATAGACGATGCTTCACATGTTGCAAATCTCTTTTGTAGGGAAATCTTGCGTCTACATGGAGTGCCCAAGACGATTGTATCGGACCGCGACGTCAAGTTCCTTTGCTACTTTTGGAAGACGTTATGCGCCAAGCTCGGAATCAAGCTCCTATTCTCTTCGGCATACCATCCACAAACTGACGGCCAAATGGAGGTCACAAACCAGACGCTATCGACTCTCCTCCGCGTGTTGATCAAGAAGAACATCAAGGAGTGGGAGGAGTGCTTACCCATCGCCGAGTACGCATACAATCGATCACAACACTCTACTACCGGCAAGTCCCCCTTCGAGGTCGTCTACGGATTCAATCCATTATCCCCTTTGGACATTCTACCGCTACCTCTACCAGAGCGCATCAACATGGACGCGAGTGGCCGAGCGAGCTATATAAAGAAGATGCATGAAGATACAAGGCACACCATCGAGCGCCAAGTACATCGACTCGCGACCAAGATCAACATCAACAAGCAACCCATGATATTCAACATTGGTGATCTTGTGTGGCTACACCTACGCAAAGACCGCTTCCCCAACGAACGCAAGTCCAAGCTACTTCCCCGAGCCGATGGACCGTTCAAGGTGTTAGCACGCTACAACAACAATGCATAAAAGATCGACATCCCTCGCGACAAGTACAACGTGAGTGATATCTTCAACGTCCAGGATCTCTCTCCCTACCATGGTGATGAGGTTTTCGATCCGAGGTCGGATCTTTCCCAAGGGGGGGGGAGATGATGCGGAGCATCCCGTGGTCATCCCCATGGACTCATCTACGTCACCTCAAGTGCCACGAGGACCGATGACACGAGCACGAGCAAGAGCGATCGAGAACGAGGTGACATCACTCCTCTCATAATTTCCCTTCGATGTACATGAGAATTGGATGCTACCTCAAACGGAGACCTTGTGCATACTCAGGTACAATGGAAATCGTCATGGAGATGCTAAGGAGGAAGTACGATCGAAGGAGAGAAGCAATCACGAAGACGGAGAAGGAAAAGGCCAAGTCAGGACTTGCCCGGACGATCCGGACCGCCGTCTGGACGATCCGGCCCAAGCCCGGACGATCCGGACGCCGGCCCGGACGATCCGTCTAATTCGCCCAAAGACACCCTGCTCGCTGAAGCCGGATCATCCGGACCCCAGCCCGTATCATCCGGACGGACCCGGACGTCCGGACCAGGACCCCGACAACCGGACCTCCCGCCGCCTGCATGACACATCCGGACCATCCGGACGCCTGCCCGGATCATCCGGACATCCGAAGCCCGGATCATCCGGACCCTGCCTGCGTGCATGAGTTGGGCCGAAGCCCATGTACCTCCCTCGCCCCCTAGACTATATATACCGTACCCTCTCTAAGTTTTAGGGTTAGCAAAGTAGATAGCTCTTGAGATTAGAGCTTTGCTCATCCGTACCTCTCCCATGGAGATCAAGACCTCCATGAGACCCATGTGAGAAGATCCACTCCGGATATCAAGACCTCGACTCCTTCGCGGATCTGGACGAACTAGCTACCATGTATCCTCTTGTGTTGACTTTGGATCGAGAATTCCTCCGTGTGTGTATGTGGATCTAGTGCATGTGTGATTGTGATTGTGTCAATTGAGTGTTTGTGTTCTTCAAGCTCTTCGTGTTCTTGCCTTTTCCCCCTCCAATTGTGAAAAGATCGACGAACTAGTGTTTCACCCTACATCAAGTTATCACTCCAACTCCGACTATAGTCAAGAGGTCCTGAGTGCAAGCCTTGTTGAGGCTCGCGAAGTCGACGCACATTCGTTCCTTGCCACCCTTCTTGGGGATGACGACTGGGTTGGCGAGCCATTCGGGATGGCGCACCTCACGGACGACTCCAGCTTCTTGCAGCTTGTGCACTTCTTGAACAATGAACTCTTGCTTCTCGGGTGCCTGGCGCCGTGCTTTTTACTTGACGGGGCGTGCGTTGGGGCACACCGCTAAGTGGTGCTCGATCACCTCCCTCGGTACACCAGACAAATCAGATGCTTTCCAGGCGAAAACATCTGAGTTTGCCCGAAGGAAGGCGACGAGCGTGCCTTCCTATGCAGGAGAAAGGCAGGTGCCGATGGTGAAGGCAGGGCCTGAGCCGCTGCCGTCAACTGACACCTTCTTCGTCTCGGCGCGGCCCTGAGAGAACAGCTGCTTCTTCTTCGCGGGCGTGGCCTCAGGAGGCTCGGTCGCGTCCTCGTCAGCTGGATGGGCGGTTGCGGCAGCCTTGTAGGCATGCTCAAGGGAGCAAATCGCGTCCTTCTCATCGCAAGAGACGGTGATGATGCCGCTACAGCCAGGCATCTTGAGGACGTTGTAGGCGTGATGAGAACTTGGCGAGAGCGGGATAGCGAAAGATGGCGTTGTAGGGCAGGCCGAGGTGGGCGACGTCGAAGTCGATGAGCTCAGTGTGATAGTTCTTGCGGGTGCCGCGGGTGACAGGGAGGCGCACCTGCCCCAGAGGCAGCGTGGAGCCGTCGGCCACGCCTGAGAAGGGCCTCGTCGGAATGAGCTGCTCGTAAGGCACCTGGAGCTGCTCGAAGGTCTTGATGGAGAGCATGTTGAGGCCCGCGCCTCCATCGATGAGGGTCTTGGTGAGAAGGGCAAATTGAGAGAAGAACACAAGAACAAACACTCAATCAACAAGATCCGATCACACATGTGCTAGATCCACATACACAAAGAGGGATACAAAGGTCCAAATCCAACACAAGAAGGTAAAGAGGTAGCTAGTTCATCCCAATCCTTGAAGGAGTTGAGGTCTTGAATCCTAGGAGGATCTTCTCCATAAGGGAGGTCTTGAATCCCTAAGGGATCTTCTCACATGGAGGTCTTGATCTCCATGGGAGAGGTGATAGATAGGAGCAAAGCTCTACTAGATATCTAATACATCTTTGCTAACCCTAACAAATGACCTAGGTACGAAATATATAGGTAGCTGGAGGTAGGTGACGAGTGGAGGGCAAAAGGGGCAACCCACGGCTAGCTCGCAGGCAGGCCGGTGCGCACGGGCTAAGTTAGCCCCGTGTGCACGGGGTCCTGGAGGCCTGTGCGCACGGGGTGCCCATAAAGTTTCTGGATAGGCCATGCGCACGGGGTCCGGGAGGGCCGTGCGCACGGGGTCTTCTGATCCGTGCCTCTTCTTCCAGCTGCTGGACTCCTTCTTCCTTGCATTCTCCTCGATGATGGTGTACATGCCCTCTTGAGCTTGGACTCCTCCTCGATGAATGTGTAGCTCAGCTCACACCTATGTATGCACAGGAAAGAGGGTCAAGTAGTATACCATCCACGAAGGGCACAAGTGGACACGTGTAAAGGAGATGATTCACCTTTGTATAGATGAAGTGGATGTCGCACGTGTCACTTGGCGAATGGACTCTTGACATGGTGATGTCCGTAGGATGCTCCGCATCATCCCCTCCCCCTTGGAAAAGATCCGACCTCAGATCAAAATCCAAATCACCATGGGAAAGAGATGATTTCGCCGTAGAAAGGTGGACGATCACCAAGCATTCGTTATCGTGAAGCTCGAAATTGTCATGAGCTATAGTCCGGTGTCCGGGTTGTAGGAGCTTGTTGAAGTCGCGGGCTTGATCTCGTGGAGTAGGCGAAGATGCCGTACATCCGAAGGCGAAGATGCCTATGTAGTGGATGAAGCCGTAGCCGTGTAGTCGATGTCGAGGTACTTGAAGGCCCATCTTCAATGTCGGTCCGCCATCCAATAGATGTATCATGTAGACAAGAAGTAGCAAACAAGAATGAAAGTTTGGCCCGTTCGATATATGTATGTGAGGGTGGCTCAAAGGGAAGGAGTTCACCTTTACGAGTTCCTCGAAAATGTTGGTGTCATGCATCGTGTATGCCTTCTCATGACAAATGTGTCTCATTACGGCGCCGCCTTGTGAATCCTTCAAAACGAAAGAATAGGACAAACACTCGGAAAAACAAATGAGGTTAGCGTGAATGCAAAACCAATCATTTGTGTGGTGAGATACCCAACAAGTGTCGTCATCATTCTTATCATAAGAAGGAACAAGATAATGTTGCATGGTATGGAAGCATATGATGCGAGTACAACCAAAGACATTAAGCTCATTCAAACAAGCATGCATTATAAGTAAGATGTCCAAGTCTCCAAACATAGATGAGAAAGGTAGAGCAATCTCAAAATCAATAGGCATAGCATTGTTGCACTCACTACAAGAGAATATGAGAGAGGCAACTAATGGAGACAAGTAACAATCATCGAGACAATTCATGTGGTAGGCATGAACATACAAGTCATCAACCCAATGAAACGAGCAAGTATGAATCATGGGTGATGCAACAAAACAAATGATCATATGAATCCAGTCATGCAAGCTAGTAGTGCGAAGATGCAACATACTATAGGTCATCATAGAAATCATGTCATGTGTGCAAATAGTGGGCATACATAATGCACATGACATATCACAAGAATGAAAACAAGATATGAGCAAAGTAGCATCATTGTATGGGCAAGAAGTCCTATGTAAATAGCAATTAAAGAACATGACTCTCCCAACACAATAAACAATAATATCATAGGGCACATGGTAAGCATGGCAATAGCAACAAGGATCTCCACCAAGCATGCAAGTACACATAGAACTAGTAGAATGGTGGAGCATGGGTAAATGCAAGCAAGGATCACAATTACATGGCAAAGGCATATAATGAAGCATAACATGTAATGTGAACACGGTAAAATGGGCATAGAGTGAAAAGTGGTATAAAACCCATAGCCGTGTGAGAGCCAAGTAAAAGTAATGCGCGAAGTCCTTGTGTGAGGGAAATGGTCGGGTAAGCATTCCAAGCAATCCCAAAGCATCGTTGCTCTCAAGAGCTCATTTCATCAACTCATGGGATTGAGAAGTTGACAAGTATTCGTGAGTACCTACACAAAACAAAGGCAAAGGGAAAATTGTGTGTGCGTGGTATATGTACACATCATCCATTATGATGCGCACGTGCTTGTGTTGGTTAGCACAAAATATCCAATGCTCAAATAAATGATATGCATGATATAGAAACATGTCATCCATCATGATTGGTTTGTTGTTATGTATAGCATAATGGAGACTCAAAGTGTGTAATGCATCACTTGAAACATCTAGAGCATTGTTATTTATGATATGTGGATGGTGCACACAATGGATGTAATCATGCGATCTACAATTATTTTCATGGCATGGCATAGTAGATGAATTGCACAAATTGCTCAAGGGAAGCATAGCAATATCATCGCAAGAGAAACAAATTCCAATGATCATGATCTTGTCATCTATGCCATAAGTACAAATGGGATTGATTTTAATTGGATATGCATAGTTACTACGGTGAGTTTGCAATGATGCCATATGGGAAATCTCACACATAGCATATGACAAGGTTAATGAATTGTCAAACATGACGTGACCAATAGAATTTTCACAAGATTTCCTATGGGGCATAGCATCACAACTAGGTAATTCGACATGCTCATCATAATATTCATCATAATTGGGTGGCATATCTAAGCATGTAGAAGACATAGCATGTGGTGAATCCATAGGGTGATCAACATCATGCAAGCAATCGATGTCAAGATGGTCCACTAGTGGGACAAGCGAAGCACCTTCACCTATGTTACCTTTGGAGCTCCACTCATGTGGTGTAGGTGAGGTGGAAAAAATCAAAGCGTGATCAACATTGTCGTCTTGATGGAACCATGTGGGGGTGCATCATCGTCCACCATGGCCATCGTCTTGTCCAATGGAGGTATGTACTCATCGAGGATTGGTGCTTCGTCGTGTCGGATATCTAGCACCAAACAAGAAAACACACTTGGAGTAGAGGTTAAGTCGTTAGAAATCATAGTGGCCTCACATGCCCTATCAACTACCTCACTCACTAAGTATTGTGGCTCACTCAGTCCCGCTAAGATGCTCTCACTCATATGGTTGGTCGAGTCACTCAAATGGTGGTGATGGCTCTCAACCTCACATAGGATATGCGGCATGTACTCATGTGTGGGGCTAGTGGTGGTCACTCTCATCCTCTCATAGGAAATGCACTCAATGTCACATATGGTGGAGTCACTCATCTCACTCATGTGGTGGTGGCTCTCCTCACATGGGAATTGGGTCATCTCGTCATATGTGGGTGTCGGAAAGATGTAGGTGCAAGCGTCTCCATACTCAACTTGTTTCGCCGCCGCGGTTGTGGGAGTAGTCCCATGGCCAACCTCCTCATCCATAACGCCTCCAAAGATGAATGCCATAGGATGTGGCAAATCATCGCTCTCCTCCGAGACCAAAGAGAGGGTCTCATGTGCGGTCTCGTAGCTTGACTCGGAGTATGAGTCCCATGTGTGCGTCGTCTTCATGTCGTCGAAGAGGTTCGTTCGCGTCGCCGTGGTCAAAGGGGATGGCCCATGCTCGACCGTCTTGTCGCCGTCTTGTAGGAGGCCCAATTGATGTGGCACCTAGTTGTTCGTCTCCATGACCGAAGGGAATTTCCCATGCTCGGCCATCTTCCTTGAGGGGCTTCCAAAGATGGAAGGGTCACCCTCGCTTGTACTTGGTCGCCTTGGACTTAGCGCCGAAGCTTCTTCTAGGTGGTGGTCGTCTCACGGTCTTCTCGTAGCTTGATGTAGACCTTGTTGGAACTTGTTGGTGTTCGCATCGTGAGCGTCTTCGTGTTGATGGTGACGTTGCCACGCTTGACCTTGATGTCGATGGTGTGCGATGTCTTGAAGATGAGGACGTGGTCGAAGTGCGCTTTCATCGGTTGGGCTCTTCGAAGATGTGCTACGTGGTCGCCGCCGCCTTGAAGATGACGAAGGGGAAGAAGCCAATGTAGCTAATGAAGTCACAGTCTTGGGGTCGATGTCGATGTTCTGTATGGCCCGTGCGCACGGGGGTGTAGGAGGCCATGTGCACTGGGTCCCGTGTGCACGGGGGTCGCTGGCCCGTGTGCACGGGGTCGTCAGAGAAGCCAACAAGCTCCCGGAAGGCTGCTCTTCCGTTCTTGTGGTGCGCCCTTGATGAACTTGAGCGTCCTGGTCTTGTCGGTGTCGATGCCGGTGTGTCCTTGCCGAAGATGGTAGCTCGGGAGTCTTAGCACTTGAGCGTCTTCTCGAAGATGATGAAGACCGCTTGTCGGTGTTGATGAGGACCTTGAGCTCCTCCATGTACTTGTCCATCTTGGCGTCGATGAAGTTCTTCATGGCATCGAACTCGTCGTCGAAGACCGGAGATGATGTGCTTGGCCTATCCATCACAAGACTCGAGCAAATGTGAGTGGAAGAAAGGGAAGAACTAGACCAAATGTACCTTTCCAATGTTGAAGATGGATCAATGATCACCCAATATGGTATTATGGAAATAGCACAATTGGTACCGGATCTTGTAAATTCTCACACCTACACAATAAAGCTTATGGAGTAGCTTGGTGAGGATAGTGGCACAAAATTTAATGCAATTGTTAGAAAGAGTCAATAATGTTGAAAAAGATTCACAAATTCGCAAGTAAAACAAGTAGACCAATAGCAATGAATGGCACACGGAAACACACACACGAATAGATAGATGGGGTTGTGCAACCAAGGAATGAGCTCAAAATGTGATATCCACGGAAAATGCTCGTGTTGCACAACTCTAGAGAGACGCTAGCATGATTGCACTATTAGGCGTGATACGAACTTGTGCACAACCTATAGAAACAAAACATGTCAACTTCTATCCCAAGTATGCTATGTATATATGGTTCCCGGTGTCTCGCACACAATGATCCAAGATGATCAATGATGGTATATGATATGCTATTGCTATGATGCTATGGCTATTGCTCACAAGTTCTTTGCTTTCTTTTTCTCTTTGCTTAAAAGCTTTTTTTTTGCTCTATGGCCATTATGCGAAATGCTCAAACCAATATAGAAATTTTGTATATGCGGGAACAATTGATGACACAAGAGATGATACGATGATATATGCACGCAATGATAGCTATGCGGAACGTGTATCACTAAAGTGCACAAGTTGCGTTGCCCGGCAATACTCAACGGCTAGTCTCGGTAAGCAAGTGACGCAAAATTGGCTCGGGGGTTAACAATGCAATGGCAAGGAGAATGTACGAAGATGTCGTCGAGGTTACCGTTTGTGGCGAAGGTGAGTGGCGGTGTTGTCGATGTCGAACCGTTCCTAGTTAGCCGAAACACCCTAGGAAACGGAAAAACCGCGAACTCAAAATACAAACGGCAAATGTCAAATGGTGGTTGCGGAATGCGGTGGAGGTTCGGAAGTTGGCAATGCGGAAGTTGAGTTGAAGTCACCGTCCCTAAGTAGCCGATACACCTTAGGATACACAACCCACAACTCAAACAACCTCAAATGCAACGGGTGGAACAAAATGGGTTATGTTGCGGAAGTCGGTGGTGGTATTGCGGAAGTTAGCCGGATGGCCTATGCAAAAGATGCAAAAATGCACAAAATTTGATGGAGTCAAATGGTGTTGGAGCCTATCTAGAAGGATGGTGGATGTCAATAGCTACTCAACGAGCTAAAGAACGCCGAAATCGGACTCCGAATGTGAAAGTTATGGCCGAAATGGTGAAGGAGTGCTGGCTGGACTGAGGGGGCCGTGCGCACGGGGTTAGGAGCCCGTGTGCACGGGGTCCCATGCGCACGGTACAAGGCCGTGTGCACGGGGTGTCCCGAGACTTTGCGGGGGCCCGTGGGCACGGGGTCTGGGGCCCGTGTGCACGGGGGTGGCGGAAATTTCGCGATTTCAAGCTCAGATCTGAAGAAAATTGGGTGGATTTCGTGGTGGGGAATGGGGTGGAAGGTTGGGGGAAAGCTAGATCCACTTGAAACACTTCGAATCCATGGATCAAAATCAACAAAACATCATCAAACCAACAAATCACAAAAAAAATTGGTATGGCTATTTTTGGTGGGTATATTCGAAATTGGACAAAAACAAGCAAAATTAGGCTAGAAAGTTGGGGGTAGGGACTCCAAGATGTGAATCAACCTAAGCTCTGATCCAAGATGTTGTAGGGTGGAGACCCTAAGGGAAAATCTTTTCACACTTGTAGGGGAAAAAGGCCAAATTGAGAGAAAAACACAAGAACAAACACTCAATCAACAAGATCCAATCACACATGTGCTAGATCCACATACACAAAGAGGGATACAAAGGTCCAAATCCAACACAAGAAGGTAAAGAGGTAGCTAGTTCATCCCAATCCTTGAAGGAGTTGAGGTCTTGAATCCTAGGAGTATCTTCTCCACAAGGGAGGTCTTGAATCCCTTAGGGATCTTCTCACATGGAGGTCTTGATCTCCATGGGAGAGGTGATAGATTGGAGCAAAGCTCTACTAGATCTCTAATACATCTTTGCTAACCCTAACAAATGACCTAGGTACGAAATATATAGGTAGCTGGAGGTAGGGGACAAGTGGAGGGCAAAAGGGCAACCCACGGCCAGCTCGCAGGCAGGCCCGTGCGCACGGGCTAAGTTAGGCCCGTGTGCACGGGGTCCTGGAGGCCCGTGCGCACGGGGTGTCCAGAAAGTTTCTGGATAGGCCGTGCCCACGGGGTCCGGGAGGGCCATGCGCACGGGGTCTTCTGATCCGTGCCTCTTCTTCCAGCTGCTGGACTCTGAGGGTGTCCTGGACTAGGGGGTACTCGGGCCGCCGGCCTATCTCACGTGGGCCGGACTGGTGGGCCGCTCTCTACTCGTCGATGGAAGGCCGGATTGTGGGCGACCCCGTGTATCGGAAGGAAACCCCCGAAGACTTGGCGTCTCCTCCAAGGAACAATTTGCATAACCGGCATGTTTATCCCCTGATGGTAACCGGCCATGTGTAACCCTAGGACCTCCTGGTGTCTATATAAACCAGAAGGCCTAGTCCGTAGAGGATCATCATATCCACTGCCTAGGGTTTAGCCCATACGATCTCGAGGTAGATCAACTCTGTAACATTCATACAATCACATCAATACAATCAAGCCGGACGTAGGGTATTACCTCTTCGAGAGGGCCCGAACCTGGGTGTATCTACGTTCCCTGTTACCATTGACTCCTAGACCCACAGTTCGGATCCCCCTACCCGAGATCTGCCGGTTTTGGTACCGACATTGGTGCTTTCATTGAGAGCTCCGTCGTGGGTCGCCAAGGATCAATGGCTCACCGTCCCCAAACAGCTCTTCGGCGATGGAATCTACAGCGGGGACATCTTCGTCCTCGGACAGCTCTTCTCTTCAGCGATGGAATCCGCAGCGGGGACATCTTCATCCCTGGACAGCTCTTCGTGTTCGGCAGCATTGTGCTGCACGCCGATCCGACCGGTCACCTCGACCAGGTCGGCAGCTTCACCCCCGAGCAGGAAATCAGGTTTGGCGGCCTTGAGTACGTCGCTGATGCTCGAGGCGATCTGGTCTTCACTGGGTTCTCGGCTGTATCCGAGGAACCAACCAATCCCGAGGCCTTGACCTCGGATTCCTTCCCCGTCCCGGGGGCGGGCCGCAGTTCGGATCTGACCTTGAGTTTAGATCCGACCCCGGCACCGGAAAACCAAGGGTCACCCTTGGCCGAACACACTCCCGTTATCGGCACGCCGGAGCTCAACTCCGATGGCTGCCCGAACATAGATCCGGTGAACCCCTCGATTTTAAGCGAGATGCTAGACCGGATCCAGAAGATAAATATCGCGGATGGCCCGTCCTCGGACCAGGAGCAGGTCGGACAGGATGCCAGCCGCGGGGAATTTTGCGTCCCACCCACCACCCACTTGGTAGCCACTGTCGAAGATTTAACCGACATGCTGGACTACGCCTCGGAGGAGGCTGATGACATGGACGAGGGCATTGACGTCCCGCCCTACACGGATACCTTCCTTGCCACTTCCAGTACCGGAAAGTGGACCGCCACCTCCACCTATGACGTTTACATGGTTGACACCCCCATGAAGGACGGTGACACAACCAAGAAGGACGGCGACGACCCCGCCGAAGAACCGCCCAGACGCCGACGACGGCGAGCTAGAGGGCGGGGAAAGGGCAAGGAAAATCACACAGACACGAACGGCACCGGAGATAACGAGACTCCGGACAACTTAGGGGAGCTCGGCGATAACATGCCCGAGCAGCGACCCGAAGCCCCAGAAGGGCACGAGGACCAGGGTGACCCCGATGACCTCGACGAAGGACAGCAATTACCTCTCTCCGATCGAAGAGGAAGATAGCCTCGGACCCGAAGACTTTATCGTCCCCGAGGATCCCCTGGAACAAGAGAAATTCAAGCGGCAACTCATCGCCACTGCCTGAAGCTTGAAGATGAAACAACAACGGCTAAAGGCCGAACAGGATACGCTCAACGACAGATGGACGATGGTCTTAGCTGCCGAAGAAGGCCTCGACGATGAACGTCAGGGCCAATACAAGAGTTACCCACGGCGGCGCCTACTCCCAGAATTCGAGGATGAGGCCTTCGAGCCCACGCCTCCCAGACGAACTTACGCAAACCAGCCCGACCGCCCGCCTCTAGGACGAGATAGGCCCGCTGTGGAAACCGAGCTCCCACCCGCGCCCCCTCGAGGACGAGATAGAGCGGCCGGAGCGCCGAATACCCACCCGTGCCCCCTCAAGGACAGGATAGAGCAGCCGGAGAAGCCGAACTCCCACCCGTGCCCCCTCGAGGACGGGATAGGGTGGCCAGGGAAACCGTATACCCACTTGCGTCCCCCCGCCGAGCAGGCAAAGACCCGGTTCAACCGGATGACCAATACGATCTGCACCACGACCTAAACGCACGAGGGCTCCAGTCGAGGTCCATCTATGGATCCACAGGATACGCACCCACCGGGCGGGACGGATACCAAGCCTGGCGTGATAGAAACGATAGAGCTCGGGAGCAGCACCGTGCCCGGATGATAACCGATCTCCGCTGCGACGTGGCCCGGGCCAGGGGCGCCGCACACCCAATGTGTTACACAGACGAGGTGATGCAGCATCAGTTCCCCGAGGGGTTCAAACCCGTCAATATAGAATCCTACGATGGGACAACTGACCCGGCCGTGTGGATTGAGGATTTTCTCCTCCACATTCACATGGCCCGAGGAGATGATCTCCACACTATTAAGTACCTACCGTTGAAACTCAAGGGACCGGCGAGGCATTGGCTGAACAGCCTACCCGAAAATTCCATAGGGAGCTGGGAAGAGCTCGAGGATGCATTCCGAGCTAACTTTCAAGGAACCTACGTTCGGCCACCGGACGCCGATGACCGGAGCCATGTTATTCAGCACCCCGGAGAGTCAGCCCGGCAATTCTGGAACCGGTTTTTGACCAAGAAAAACCAAATCGTCGACTGTCCGGATGCCGAAGCGATTGCGGCATTCAAACACAGTATTCGGGACGAGTGGCTCACCCGTCAGCTCGGCCAGGACAAGCCGAGAACAATGTCGGCCCTTACCTCCCTAATGACCCGCTTTTGCGCGAGTGAAGATAGCTGGTTGGCTCGTCGAAGCAACCACCCCGAAGACCCCGGCACGTCAGAGGCCCGGGACGGGAACGGAAAACCCCGGCGCAATAGGAATAATAAGCGTCGGCACTCAAACAATGGGGTGAAGCCGATGACATAGCAGTAAACGCCGGATTCAGCGGCTCGAAATCGGGACAGCGGTAAAAACCCTCTAAAGGGAACCGGGATGGCCCGTCTGCGCTGGATAGAATATTGGATAGGCCCTGCCAGATTCACGGCACCCCTGACAAGCCAGCCAACCACACCAACCGTAACTGTTGGGTAATTAAGCAGGCCGGCAAAGTCACCGCCGACGAACAGGGCAAGGGCCCCCGCAGTGAGGACGACGATGAACCTCGCGGGCCGAACAATGGAGGCCAAAAACAGTTCCCTCCAGAAGTAAAAACCGTGAACATGATCTATGTCACGCACATACCAAAGAATCAGCGGAGACGCGCGCTTCGGGATGTCTACGCCTTAGAGCCGGTAGCCCAGAAATTCAACCCGTGGTCGGCTTGCCCGATCACTTTCGATTGTCGAGACCATCCGACCAGTATAAGTCATGGAGGAACGACGGCTCTGCTGCTCGACCCCATCGTGGACGGCTTTCACCTCACCAGAGTCCTTATGGACGGAGGTAGCAGCTTCAATCTGATTTACGCAGATACAGTGAAGAAAATGGGGATTGACCTGTCAAGAATCAAGCCCAGCAACACCACCTTTAAAGGTGTAATCCTAGGGGTCGAGGCACGCTGCTCGGGATCCGTGACACTGGAAGTTGTCTTCGGCTCGCCCGATAACTTCCGCAGCGAGGACTTGATCTTCGATATCGTCCCCTTCCGCAGCAGTTACCACGCACTCCTCGGCCGAACTGCGTTCGCCCGCTTCAACGCTGTCCCGCACTATGCATACCTGAAGCTCAAGATGCCAGGACCAAAGGGCGTTATTACCATCAACGGTAATACCGAGCGCTCGCTCCGGACAGAGGAACACACGGCGGCTCTAGCCGCCGAAGAAGCGTCGCAGGCCCAGTCTACTGCCAAGCTACTGGATGCACGCAAGCGCTCCCGAGCTACAGCCTCGGTCCCGGAGCACTCCCACGCTCACCCCAAATAGGGGCACGCGCCCCACAGCACGCCCAACCTAGTCGCGAAGTACGTACCTCAAGTGCACAATTTCGCGCTCAAAATTCCATGGGCAGTTGTGGGGACACATGAAACAAAAGCCGAGAGCTCGGTTCGACCAAGCAACGGCCAACAGATTTCCTCGAATCAACATCGGCAACGGGCACCATCTAGGGCCTGATCAGCGTCAAACTGATATACCACGGCGACTTCTCAAAACCCTTTCCCAATGGCTCGTCCGCCGAATATTACTACTTTCGCCGAACACACGGTCGACAGCTTCCCTCACACGGCAGCTTCTTAAAAGAGCAAAGGCGCAGACGTGCAGCAGGGCATAGTAGGGACGTCAAACCACTCATGAAGGCCCTGTGTAAACCTTTCCTCCTATGTATTTATTTCTTCAAAAGTATCTATCAAAGTTACTTCGCAATCCGGATTGTACGGTTGGACGTCACATATTCAAAGGAAATAAAGACCAAGTTTTCTCTGGTAATTGCGCATTCATTCACGATGCATATTCCTTTCCGTTTTTCAGGCCGAAGTACACTATTACGATACATCCCTTTTTTTTAAACCGGCTTATAGACCGGGGGCTCGAACATAAGTCTTGCCTCAAACTTTATCCCAGCACCTACTTTTATTTTATGTGCTCGGCGTCATGGATATTGCACTATATGAATTAGTTCCGAATTGCGTCTTTGGTCAATAGTTGGGTTGCCCGGCTCCTGTGTTTACCCTCTTACGTTCCGCACTGTTCGGCTAAGAGGGTAAAGGGAGAACCACTGCGATTGTACTTCTAGCTCGCCTGGTTAAGTACCTCAGTGGAGAAAGCCGAAAACTGACTGTCACAATAAGCGAGAACTGGTCGGCGATCCGATGACTCGTGTCAAACCAAAAATTGTTGGAGGTTAGTCCGTGTTAAACGAAGGGTTCTCTGTTACAGGAACCTTGTGATGATGGTATCAACTGCGGCTCGTCCGAATATCACAAAACACTGGGGGCTAGTCACCAGCCCCCGCAGTCAAGCTCCTATGGCTAAGTGAAAGCACTAAAACCGCATAGTCTGATTGCCTGGTTTTCTGTACATACAACCGCCTCCAGGCATCGAGACGTCGGCTAAGGGTTCAAGTATTACGAGAAAACACCCCATGCAGTATCTGCCAGGGGGCTGAAGCCGACAACTGGTAACTTTCAGTTTGAAAGCGGCCGCGCGGGAGTCAAAATTAAACAGGCACTATATTAATAGCCGACAACTTGCATTACAATAAAGCAAAAGTTTCAACTCCTTACCTACGAGGAAAATAAATCTACTCATATATTACATCTTTTGAACATTGGGCCTCTACTGCCCGAGCACCATCCATCACGATGGGAAAGTACTGCTCGAGGCGCCTATGCTCCTTCCCTGGCGGCGGAGGTCCGGTGGCCATCTCGGCTGGCTTTATCTTCGGCCAATGTACCATTGTTTTGCCGAAGGCCATCCGAGCCCCCTCAATGCATGTGGAGCGCTTCCACGCATCGATCCGGGGAGCAGCGTCGTACAGCCTCTGCACCAGGCCGAAGTAGCTGCTCGGCAGCGGCTCCGCCGGCCATAGCTTAACACAGAGCTCCTTCATCATCGGCTCCGCCATCAGATGCAGCTCCACCAGCTGCTTCATTTGGTTGTTGTGGAGGGGAGGGTGTTCGGGCGCTTGAAATTACGCCCAGAACAGCCTCTGCTCGGCCCAACCCTCCTGAGCAGCGAAGAACCTGGCCGCGTCCGCCGCACTCTTCGGGAGGTCCGCAAAAGCGCCTAGGGAATGACATACTCGCGTGAGCAACGCGAACCTGTTACCTCCAAAGATACTTTGCAGCAAGTACGGCTTACCGTCCGCAATAAGCCTGACTTGGCGGAGCTCTTCTTGGTAGCCGCGCGCCTCTGTCCACGCTTCCGTAGCCACCGCCGCCAACGAGGTCAGCTCGGCGGCCTGCTCCTTATTCTTTTGCTCGAGGGCCTCACACTTCGTGACGGCATCCCTGAGCTCTTGCTGCACTTCCAGCACCAGGGCCTCGTGCTTCTCACTAGCGGTTCTCACCGCAGACAGCTCAGCAGCCACCTGTTCGGCTGCCGACTTTTGCGCCGCCGCATCCAGCTGAGCCGTCCTCAGCGCGGCCTTGAGGTTTTCCACCTCCGCGGCGGCAGCTGTAGTAGAATCGGTTAACTCCGTTAGGGTACTTCGAACCCTGCTTACAAAACAACGGTTGTATTCAATATTACAGCTCGGACTTACCTTGCGCCTCGTCGAACCTCTTGTTTACCAGGCTCAGGTCATCTTCGGAGCTCTTCAGCTTCCGATTCAGCTCGGCCAACTCTTCGGCGTTGGCGGCTGCGGCCGAAGATGATGCCTATGCAATATTATACACACGTTAGTATCCGGGATATTGATTTTCGATCCTCTGACAGGCTTTTCCCAAGCCAGTCAGCGTCTCGGGGGCTACTGTGTATGAGGCTATGCATTTACACAAAAGAATTTTTCTAAGGAAAAAGCATTACTTCGCTCACCTTGAAGCCGGTAAGAAGGCCACTAAAGGCCTCCTTCAGTCCGTTATCCACGGACCGAATACTTTGCAACACCGCGCCCATAAGTGCACGGTGCTCTTTGGCGATAGAGGAGCTGGTTAGAGCATCCTCCATCTCGTCCGGCCACCCGGTCGATGCCTGCTCTGGGGCGGGCGGGGGTGGCGGACTCTGGACGCCTTGACGTCTCCGGAGCCGTCTTCGGAGAGAGCTCGGCTTGTCCGACCTCCTCCTCTTTGTTCACCAGAGGGGCCCTCCCCTCCTAGTCTTCGGCGACCGAGGTGTTCACCTCGACCATGATAGTATCGCCCCCTCCCGCCGCGTGCGGCACTGGAAGGGTCCTCCTCGATAGGACCTCCTCGGCCTCCTCGACGATCAGGGGAGGTGAGGCGCGGGATTCGGTCCCGCTCTCCGCTAGCGGGCTACGAAATTATAAACGGAAACGGGATCAATATTAAACCCAGTTCGGCTAAAGACGGTCGAGCAGTTACTAGGACGCGTACCTCTGAGCATGTGGCTTGGCCTTAGGGATCCTCCGAGGAACCTCTTCGGAGGCCTCAGAGTCCTCGGCAGAAGTCGAGCTATCGCCGGACAAGGCTACCTTGGCCTTCCGCGGTCTTTTAGGAGCGGGATGTGGTGGCTCCAGCTCGGCGTCCTCGGACGCCGCTCTTTTCCCTGTTCGGGAGGAATCGTCTTCCTCCCCGTCCTCTCCCTGCTCCTTCTCCTCCTCTTGCATGGAGGGAGCATTGGTGTCCCCAGATCTAGCGCCCGGGGGTCCTCGGGATCGGAGGCCCTCTCTGGCCTCCCTCTGCTGGTCCTTCTTTTCTCCTTCCTCTCCGGCGCCTCGTATTGTTCCACGGCCAGCATGGCCGTCAGTAGGGCGTCCGGGGTCCCTCTGGCAGCAGCGCCGGACTGTCGATCCGCTGGGCTTTCTTCAGCCAATTCTGCGGATGAAAAGTAACAAAGCTGAGCAACTTGTTAAAAGGGAACAGTTCGGATATAAAGTACAAAATTATTCATACCTCCCATGGAGGATTTGCGGCGTCAAGTCCGATGTCTTCCTCCTCGGCCGGCCAGTCCTTCTGCGGCTTGAATAGCGCCCTCCACAGTTGGGCGTGGGAGGCGCGGAAGAAGGTGCGCACGGTGGCCGGGTCTTCGGGCTTGTAGGCCCACATGGGGGCAGCCTTGTCCTGGGAAGGATGGATTCGGCGGCCGAGCATGATCTGGATCACGTTGACCAGCTCGACGCCCTTCTCTATCATTTTGGCGATCCGGCTCTGCAGCAGCACCACCTCCTTATTCGGCCCCCAGTCGAGGCCCTTCTTAGTCCATGAGACCAGCCTTGTAGGGGGCCCGGGTCAGAAGGCCGGAATCGCCTCCCAATTTGCGCGCCTCGGCTCTGTGATGTAGAACCATTCCTTTTGCCAGATCTTGACGGTCTCGATGAAGGTACCATCTGACCATCTGGCCACTCCACTCGCGGAAGCTTGCTGATCATCGCCCCCCCCCCCACAGTCCGCATGCTGGCCATCTACTATCTTCGGCTTGACGTTGAAGATCTTCAACCACAGACCGAAGTGTGGCCGGACCCGGAGAAAGGCCTCACAGACGATGATGAAGGCTGAGATGTGAAGGAAGGAGTTCGGCGCGAGATCGTGGAAGTCGAGTCCGTAGAAGAACATGAGGCCCCTGACAAAGGGGTGAAGGGGGAAACCCAAACCCCGGATGAAGTGGGGCACGGACACTACTCTCTCGCCCTGCCGCGGCGTGGGGATGGCCTGGCCTGCCTCTGGAACACGGTGGGCGACGTTGGCCGGGAGGTAGCCCGCGCTCCTCAACTCCAAGATGGCGCTGTTGGTGACGCTAGAGGCCTCCCACTTGCCCTTGGACCCGGAACCCGCCATTGCTGAATTGGGCGGGTGGATGGAAAGGTTCTTGGGAGGAAGAGCGGATCTGGGCGTTGGAGCTCAAGAGATGGGGAAGGCAATGGCGAAGGGGGGAAATGAGAGCGTACGACAGGAGCGAAGGCTGTGCCCCTTTTATGGGCTGTATAACCCACGGTCCCTTTACTGCGCCGCAGTCCTCGCCATTTCCCCATGTAACTGTGCCATTATGTGCGCATGAGGTGAGGCGGATTATTGATCATATCCCTTGAAAACAGGACACGATCTCCATATCGATGGGACATGCCAATGAAAACCGCCTCGAACCGCGAATCGAGTTTTTCATAAACCAACTCGCAGTCGTGGCGAGGTGTGACCCTTCGGTAAAAGTTTTCAGATGAGGACACTGTTCACACCGAAGCGGCTAGCCTTCGGGGCTAAGTTATTATTATACTTTGTTACCGAGGTACAGCTCGGCGCATATATGACCGGGCAATGCTTGAGAATATAACTCGGAGTGATACAGGCCTGTTACCGGTGTCACGGAGGAAAGGGAACTGGTCTTCAAAGCCGATGATGTTCGGCACCTACCTCGGCTTCGAAGACTAGTTCGGGGGCTACTGAGGGTGTCCTGGACTAGGGGGTACTCGGGCCGCCGGCCTATCTCACGTGGGCCGGACTGGTGGGCTGCTCTCTACTCGTCGATGGAAGGCCGGATTGTGGGCGACCCCGTGTATCGGAAGGAAACCCCCGAAGACTTGGCGTCTCCTCCAAGGAACAATTGGCATAACCGGCATGTTTATCCCCTGATGGTAGCCGACCATGTGTAACCCTAGGACCTCCTGGTGTCTATATAAACCAGAAGGCCTAGTCCGTAGAGGATCATCATATCCACTGCCTAGGGTTTAGCCCATACGATCTCGAGATATATCAACTCTGTAACCTTCATACAATCACATCAATACAATCAAGCAGGACGTAGGGTATTACCTCTTCGAGAGGGCCCGAACCTGGGTAAATCGCTGTCTCTACGTTCCCTGTTACCATTGACTCCTAGACCCACAGTTCTGATCCCCCTACCCGAGATCTGCCGGTTTTGGTACCGACATTGGTGCTTTCATTGAGAGCTTCGTCGTGGGTCACCAAGGATCAATGGCTCGCCGTCCCCAAACAGCTCTTCGGCGATGGAATCTACAGCGGGGACATCTTCGTCCTCAGACAGCTCTTCTCTTCATCGATGGAATCTGCAGCGGGGACATCTTCGTCCCTGGACAGCTCTTCGCGTTCGGCAGCATTGTGTTGCACGGCGATCCGACCGGTCACCTCGAACAGGTCGGCAGCTTCACCCCCGAGCAGAAAAATCAGGTTTGGCGGCCTTGAGTACGTCGCCGATGCTCGAGGCGATCTGGTCTTCACTGGGTTCTCGGCTGTATCCGAGGAACCAACCAATCCCGAGGCCTTGACCTCGGATTCCTTCCCCGTCCCCGGGGCGGGCCTCAGTTCGGATCTGACCTTGAGTTTAGATCCGACCCCGGCGCCGGAAAACCAAGGGTCACCCTTGGCCGAACACACTCCCGTTATCGGCACGCTGGAGCTCAACTCCGATGGCTGCCCGAACATAGATCCGGTGGACCCCTCGATTTTAAGCGAGATGCTAGACCGGATCCAGAAGATAAATATCGCGGATGGCCCATCCTCGGACCAGGAGCAGGTCGGACAGGATGCCAGCCGCGGGGAATTTTGCGTCCCACCCACCACCCACTTGGTAGCCACTGTCGAAGATTTAACCGACATGCTGGACTACGCCTCCGAGGAGGCTGACGACATGGACGAGGACATTGACATCCCGCCCTACACGGATACCTTCCTTGCCACTACCAATACCGGAAAGTGGACCGCCACCTCCACCTATGACGTTTACATGGTTGACACCCCCATGAAGGACGGTGACACAACCTGATAGAGCCAACGGTGTCCCGTCTTTCGGTGAGATGATAACTATCGATTTGGTGGAGACAACTTTGACGATCCGACTACAAACGTGCAACGACGTTGCGCCTTAGCAATCGCTAAACCAACTCCGAGAGGTTATTGACCATGCTGGAGCACGATCAACCTGACAACGAAGGTCTATTCCTGCAAGCAATCGAAGAACAAGCAAGAATATGATAAACAACCTGAATATTGCAAATATGAATGAAGTATTGATAAAGTGGGCTTTCAAAAGCGGTCTTGGTCTGGTCGTTGGACACAAACGAAGTACACGAAGTTGCAGCAATGGCTAACTTTTAACTAATTAAAACCCAAGCAAAACGCTAGGGGATCGATCTACTTATATAGGACTAAGGGGTGGCGGCCAAGGAGGTGGACGCACGTCCCAAGGCATCCAAAAACCAACCCTAGGTCGTACAAGGCCCATGGGCCCAAGTGGAGGTGACGCGGCACCTTTTGACTTGTAGTCTGACTTGGATTCTGCTGCACCGCTGGACTGTTTCGATGATATCTCCACACGCCGGATGAATTTGAAGGTGAATCCAATTGTTCTGGAAAGTGCACGAGATAAGCTTTCCAACAAAAAAAGATTCACCCCATTCGGAGTCCGGATGCAAAAGATGTAAGCGTTTGAAGTCAGGTATGTTTGTGCAGTCCGAATTTGAGTCCAGAACGTGACGAATTTGGACTGTAAATTCTCTTGGGCCAAAAGTGACGTGAGAGGACTTCTTGAACAGAACCAAATCATTTCCTTTTCCTTTATCTTCACACGTGGTCTGCACAAGTGTCCAGTAATTCTGCAGTTAGGCATGAAATAAAAATAGGTGAAGTATTTTTGTCCTGTATAACATAAACAAAGTATTGCATAGTTTTTATTAGAAATCACCTCACAAATATATATGTATGCAATATATTTGGTCGTAGTCATGTCCTCATCATCCTCCCCTTCTTGAAAACAAAGCCGTCCTCGGCGTTGCTTAATCTGAAACGTGGCTAACAAAAGAGACAAGGTGTACATGTTGTATATGTATATGTCAGCCATTTTTACTCCCCTCAATTGTTGTACATGTGACACAATTATACGAATCCAACCTTCATATGTCGTGAAATATAAAGCCAAAATATTATCACAAGAACTAGAAGGCATGAAAGTATTGCAACTCAGTTTGCACATATAAGTGAAGCTCTTATTCATATCAAAAGATTGACAATGCTCATCATTAAACCATCCCAACATTGGTGAATAAACTTCAATTGTTTCAGAATTACATGGTACAACATGCTTAAATAAGCAAACATGCAACAAGTCATTCGACACAGAACCATCACCAAGATTAGAGGTCGTATCAAAATGATTAAACATTGGCACAATTATTTTCATTTGTTTAAAGCTGGCATGATCATCACTCGCGATGCAAATCCTATGCACCCAAAATTTGTTATCTAGGCCATACTCTCCAATCAAGTTAAACATAAAATCGAGATCGAAAACACTTTGCAAAGGTTTCGAATATGTGATGTCATTTATTTTATTTCGCGCATGTGACAAAGGCATGGGTGAATTCAACACGATGGAATACAAAGAAGTAGCATGAAAAATTCGAGCGAACACTTCATCATGTCTAACCAGTTGTATATGATCCGAATCAGATTTAATTATCAAGTCACATGGTTCTTGCTCATCACATGGCGCAATTAAATCAACAAGGCATTCATCATTCTCATGTGAAGGAGAAAGATCGGTACCTTTGTCATTACCTCTTATGGTCAACTCAGATGATGTAGGTACTCTCGGTGGCGACGGGTCACATGGTGGAGGTGATGTAGTACTCATAACAACGGATGCTGTTGTCATAGTAGGCGCAGTGGTGGAAGGAACAACCGTCTCAACTCTTCGGATTTGCACATTGCGCTCCTTTGTATTGTGGGCAACACGTTTATTTATTTCCTGTTCAGCTTTGCAAGCAAGATGAAACAAACGATCCATAGGATAACACTTTTCATGAATTAGCATCTCCTGAATATCATGGTTTAATCCTCCCCGAAATCTATCCATAAAATCTTCTTCACTTTCTTCTAAAGAGGAATGCAACAAGGTAGTTTGTAAATTATCATAATATTTTGTTACGGTGTCACTAGCTTGTTTTAAATGTTGTAGCTTTTTAATAATGTCACGAGTATAATAAGCGGGGACAAATGTATGTCTCATGGCAAGTTTTAAATCAGCCCAAGTAGTATGTATATAATCAGGGTGTAACCGACAATATTCGCTCCACCAAACTGAAGCATAACCAGTGAATGAACCAACCGCGACATTAACTTTTTTACGTTCAGTAAAATTATGGGAAGCAAATATATCATTTATTTCGAACTCCCATTCAATATATAAAGCAGGTCTAAAACGGCCATTAAATGGTGGTATAGAAACATTAACATGATCGTGTGTATTGGGATGTCTTTGCACCTCTCGTGACGGTTGTGGTATTTGCTTAGGTGGTGGCACGTCTCCCACGATCGACGAAGCCCATGAAGTGACAACTCTGGATCCTGTCATGATTAGTAGAAAACAAGAAACAAAATTCGAGAATAATGTTCCTATGAACTACTAGGATGTGGTGGTAACGCTCATAGTAAAGCAAATATCAATGTCTTACAAGTTCTTACTGTTGGAAATATGCCCTAGAGGCAATAATAATTTAGTTATTATCATATTTCCTTGTTCGTGATAATCGTTTATTATCCATGCTATAATTGTATTGATTGGAAACTCAAATACATGTGTGGGTACATAGACAACACTGTGTCCCTAGTAAGCCTCTAGTTGACTAGCTCGTTGATCAAAAGATGGTGAAGGTTTCCTAGCCATGGACATGAGATGTCATTTGATAACGGGATCACATCATTAGGAGAATGATGTGATGGACAAGACCCAAACTGTAAACGTAGCATATGATCGTGTCAGTTTATTGCTATTGTTTTCTGCATGTCAAGTATCTGTTCCTATGACCATGAGATCATGCAACTCCCTGACATCGGAGGAATACCTTGTGTGTATCAAACGTCGCAACGTAACTGGGTGACTATAAAGATGCTCTACAGGTATCTCCGAGGGTGTCTGTTGAATTGGCATGGATCAAGACTGGGATTTGTTACTCCGTGTGACGGAGAGGTATCTCAGGGCCCACTCGGTAATACAACATCACAATGAGCCTTGCAAGCAATGTGACTAAAGTGTTAGCCACGAGATCTTGTATTACGGAACGAGTAAAGAGACTTGCCGGTAACGAGATTGAACTAGGTATAGAGATACCGACGATCGAATCTCGGGCAAGTAACATACCGAAGAACAAAGGGAACAACATACGGGATTAACTGAATCCTTGACATAGAGGTTCGACCGATAAAGATCTTCGTAGAATATGTAGGAGCCAATATGGGCATCCAGGTCCCGCTATTGGTTATTGACCGTAGAGGTGTCTCGGTCATGTCTACATAGTTCTCGAACCCGCAGGGTCTACACACTTAACGTTTGGTGACGATATAAGTATAGTTGAGTTGTTATGTTGGTGACCGAAAGTTGTTCGGAGTCCCGGATGAGATCCCGGACATGACGAGGAGCTCTGGAATAGTCCGGAGGTAAAGATTGATATATGGGATAATAGTGTTTGGTCTCCGGAAGGGTTCCGGAATTCACCGGAAGGAGTTTCGGATGTTTCCCGAAATGTTCGGGTACGAGAACACTTTATTTGGGCCAAGGGGTAAAGCCCACGAGGCTTTAGGAAGGTGCAAAAGGAAGTTTTGCGGAGGCCAGGGGCCAGACGCCAGGGACCCTGGCGTCTGGGGCCAGACGCCGAGGACCCTGGCGTCTGGTCCTGGAGTCCGAGTAGGACTCTTGCCTTGCGGGCCAAACCGACTTTGAGGAGGCTCTTTCTCCAAGTTTCGACCCCAGGGCTCAACATATAAATAGAGGGGCAGGGCTAGCACCCGAAATACATCAAGATTTCCCCAAGCCGTGTGCGGCAACCCTAACCCTCTAGTTCCTCCGTCATAATCTCCGTAGTGCTTGGCGAAGCCCTGCAGAGATTGTTCCTCACCACCATCACCACGCCGTCGTGCTGCCGGAACTCATCTACTACTTCACCATCGCTCGCTGGATCGAGGAGGTGAAGGCGTCATCAAGCCGTACGTGTGTTGAACGCGGAGGTGCCGTCCGTTCGGCACTAGTTCGTGATCGGTTCGAGGGACGACTTGCGATTTGGATCGCGGAGACGTTCGACTACATCAACCGCGTTTCTTAACGCTTCCGCTTAGCGATCTACAAGGGTATGTAGATTCACTCTCCCTCTCGTAGATGCTCATCACCATGGATAGATCTTGTGTGTGCGTAGGAAAATTTTTGTTTCCCATGCAACGTTCCCCAACAGTGGCATCCGAGCTAGGTCTATGCGTAGATGAGATCTCGAGTAGAACACAAACGAGTTGTGGGCATGGGTGTATACATATTGCTTGCCGTTACTAGTTGATACTTGATTCGGCGGTATTGTGAGATGAAGCGGCCCGGACCGAAATTACGCGTACGCTTACGCGAGACAGGTTCCTTCAACTGACATGTAACTTCGTTGCATAAAGATGGCTAGCGGGTGTCTGTCTCTCTCACTTTAGTTGAATCAATTTCAATGAAGAGGTTTCTTTTAGAAGATCAAAAAGCAATCACTACACCACGTTGTGGTTTTGCGTAGGTAAGAACGGTTCTTGCAAACCCGTAGCAGCCACGTAAAATTTGCAACAACAATTAGAGGACGTCTAACTTGTTTTTGCAGGGTATGTTGTGATGTGATATGGCCAATTACATGATGAGATATATGTGATGTATGAGATGATCATGTGTTGTATAGAATATCACGACTTGCATGTCGATGAGTACGGCAACTGGCAGGAGCCATAGAGTTGTCTTTAATTATTGTATGACCTGCGTGTCAATCATTAAGCGCTATGTAATGCTTTACTTTATCGCTAAACGTTAGCAATAGTCGTGGAAGCAACAGTCGGCGCGACAACCTCATGGCGACACGTTGATGGAGATCAAGATGATGGAGATCATGGTGTCATGCCGGTGACGATGGAGATCATGCCGGTGCTTTGGAGATGGAGATCAAAAGCACGAGTTCATGGCCATATCATGTCACTTATGATTTGCATGTGATGTTAATCCTTTTATGCATCTTATTTTGCTTAGGACGACGGTAGCATTATAAGGTGATCCCTCACTTAAATTTCAAGATAAATTGTGTTCTCCCCGAGTGTGCACCGTTGCGAAAGTTCGTCGTTTCGAGACACGCCGTGATGATCGGGTGTGATAGACTCTACGTTCACATACAACGGGTGTAAGCCATGTTGCACGTGCGGAACACTCGGGTTAAACTTGACGAGCCTAGCATCTACAGACATGGCCTCGGAACACAAGAGACCGAAAGGTCGAACATGAGTCATATAGTAGATATGATCAACATGAAGATGTTCACCATTGAAACCACCTCAACTCACGTGATGATCGGACTTGAGTTGGTGGATTTGGATCATGTGACACTCGAATGACCGGAGGGATGTCAATTTGAGTGGGAGTTTTTAAGTAATATGATTAACTAAACTCATTATCATGAACATAGTCAAAATGTCTTTGCAAATTATGTTGTAGATTAGTAGCTCGCGCTGTAGCTCCCTTGAATTTTTATATGTTCCTAGAGAAATAGATTTGAAAGATGATGGTAGCAATAATGCGGACTGGGTCCGTGATCTGAGGATTGTCCTCAATGTTGCACAGAAGGCTTATGTCCTTAATGCACCACTCGGTGCGCCACCCCCTCAAGCGTCGTCTGTAGATGTTGTGAACATCTGACAGGCACGTTCTGATAACTACTTGATAGTTCAGTGCGTCATGCATTACGGCTTAGAATTGAGGCTCCAAAAACGTTTTGAACGTCACGGAACATATGAGATGTTCTAAGAGCTGAAATTGGGATCTCAGGCTCGTGCCCGTGTTGAGAGGTATGAGACCTCCAACAAGATTCTTTGCCTGCAAGATGATGGAGAATAGCTCAATCATTGAGCATGTGCTCAGATTGTATGGGTACTACAATCGCTTGAATCGAGTGGAAGTTGATCTTCCAGATAAGATAGTGATTGGTATAGTTCTCCAAGTCACTGTCACTAAGCTACTAGAGCTTCGTGATGAACTATAAAAGGCCAGAGATGGAAATAATGATCCCTGAGCTATTCGCGATGTTTGACCCCGCAAAGGTAGAAATCAAGAAGGAGCATCAAGTGTTGATGGTTAGTAAAACCACTAGTTTCAAGAAGGGCAAGGGCAAGGAGGGATACTTCATGGATGGCAAGCCAGTTGCTGCTCCAGTAAAGAAACCCAAGGTTGAACCCAAACCCGAGACTGAGTGCTTCTATTATGAGGAGAACGGTTGCTGAAGTGGAACAACCCTAGATGCTTGGTAGATAAGAAGGTTGGCAACGTCGACAGAAGTATATTTGATATACGTGTTATTGATGTGTACCTTACTAGTACTCCTAGTAGCACCTGGGTATTAGATACCGGTTCGGTTGCTAAGTGTTGGTAACTCGAAATAAAAGCTACGGAATAAACGGAGGCTAAGGGTGAGGTGACGATGAGTGTTGGAAGTGTTTCCAAGGTTGATGTGATCACCATCGCGCGCTCTCTCTACCTTTGGGATTAGTGATGAACCTAAATAAATGTTATTTGGTGTTTGCGTTAAGCATGAACGTGATTAGATCAAGTTTATTGCAATACGGTTATTCATTGCAGTTAGAGAATAATGGTTATTCTGTTTACATGAATAATACCTTCAATGGTCATGCACCCAATAAGAGTGGTTTATTGAATCTTGATCGTAGTGATACACATGTTCATAATATTGATGCCAAAAGATACAAAGTTAATAATGATAGTACCACATACTTGTGGCACTGCCGCTAAATGTCATATTGGTGTAAAACGCATGAAGAAACTCCATGCTGATGGATCTTTGGACTCATTCGATTTCGAATCGGTTGAGACATGCGGACCATGCCTCATGGGCAAGATGACTAAAACCCCGTTTTCCGGTATGATGGAGCGGGCAATTGACTTATTGGAAATGATACATGTTGATGTATGCGGTCCAGTGAGTTTTGTAGTGGGCGGTGGATATCGTTATTTTCTTACCTTCACTGATGATTTGAGTAGATATAGTGTATATTTACTTAATGAAACACAAGTCTGAATCGTTTGAAAAGTTCAGAGTGAAGTTTGAGATCATCGTGACAAGAAGATAAAATGTCTACGATATGATCGTGGAGGTAAATATCTGAGTTACGAGTTTGGTATATAACTTAAGACAATGTGGAAGTTGTTTCACAATTCACGCCACCTGGAACACCATAGTGTGATGGTGTGTCCGAAACTCGTAGTTGTGCTCTATTAGATATGGTGCGAACTATGATGTCTCTTATCGATTTGCCACTATCGTTTTGGGGTTATGCATTAGAGACAACTACATTCACTTTAAAAAGGGGCACCATCTAAGTCCGTTGACATGACACCGTATGAATTTTGGTTTGGCAGAAACCTAAGCTGTCATTTCTTAATGTTTGGGGCTGCGACGCTTATGTGGAAAAGGTTTTCAACCTGATGAGCTCGAACCCAAAGCGGACAAATGCATCTTCATAGAATACCCTAACGTAACAGTTGGGTAAACCTTCTATCTCAGATCCAAGCACAAAGTGTTTGTTGCTAAAACGGGTCCTTTCTCGAGAAAGAGTTTCTCTCGAAAGAATTGAGTGGGAGGAAGATAGAACTTGATGAGGTTGTTGAACCTTTACTTCAACCTGAGAGTAGCGCAGCACAGAAAGATGTTTCTGTAGAGCCCACATTAGTTGAAGAGGAAGTTAATGATGATGATCATGAAGCTTCGGATCAAGTTGCTATCGAACCTCGTAGGTCGACAAGGGCGCGTACTACTCCTGAGTGGTACGGCAACCCTGTCTTAGAGGTCATGTTGTTGGACAACGATGAACCTACGAGCTATGGAGAAGCGATGATGGGCCCGGATTCTGAGAAATGGTTAGAGGCCATGAAATCCGAGATGGGATCCATGTAAGAAAACAAAGTATGGGCTTTGGAAGTATTACCTGAAGGGCGAAAGGCCATTCAGAACAAATGGATCTTTAAAAGGAAGACGGACGCGGACGGTAATATCACCGTCTATAAAGCTCGACTTGTGGCAAAGGGTTTTTCACAAGTTCAAGGAGTTGACTACGATGAGACTTTCTCACCCGTAGCGATGCTAAAGTCTGTTGGAATTATGTTAGCAGTTGCTGCATTTTTCGATTATGAAATCTGGCAGATGGATGTCAAAACAGAGTTTCCTTAACGGTTTCCGTGAGGAAAGGTTGTATGTGATACAACCAGAAGGTTTTGTCAGTCCTAAGGATGCTAAAATGTATGCAAGTTCCGGCAATCCTTCTATGGACTGGAGCAAGCAACTCGGAGTTGGAATATACGCTTTGATGAGGTGATCAAAGTTTTTGAGTCTATACAAAGTTTATGAGAAACTTGTATTTACAATAAAGTGAGTGGGAGCACTATAGAATTTCTGATAAGTATATGTGGATGACATATTGTTGATCGGAAATGATGTAGAATTTCTGGAAAGCATAAAGGGTTGTTTGAAAAGGAGTTTTTCAAAGGAAAACCTGGAATGAAGCTACCTAAATGTTGGGCGTCAGGATCTATAGAGATAGATCAAGACGTTTGGTAAAACTTTCAATGAGTACATACCTTGACAAGATTTTGAAAGAGTTCAAAATGGATCAGTCAAAGAAAGAGTTCTTGCCTGATTTGTAAGGTGTGGAATTGAGTGAGACTCAAAGCTCGACCACGGCAGAAGAAAGAGAAAGGACGAAGGTCGTCCCCTATGCCTTATCCATAGGCTCTATATAGTATGCCATGCTGTGTACCGCACCTGTGTGTGCCTTGCCATGAGTTTGTCAAGGGGTACAAGAGTGATCCAGGAGTGGATCACTGGACAGCGGTCAAGATTATCCTTAGTAACTAGAGGACTAAGGAAATATTTCTCAATTATGGAGGTGATGAAGAGTTCGTCGTAAAGGGTTACGTCGATGCAAGCTTTGACACCTATCCGGACGACTCTGAGTAGCAGTCAGGATACATATAGTGGAGCAGCCATTTGGAATAGCTCCAAGTGGAGTGTGGTAGAAGTGTCTACAGTATGACATAGAGATTTGCAAAGTACACACGGATCTGAATGTCGCAGACCCATTGACTAAAGACCTCTCTCACATGCAAAGCATGATCGAACCCCAGAACTCATTGGGTGTTAGAACAATGTAAATCACATGGTGATGTGAACTAGATTATTGACTCTAGTGCAAGTGGGAGACTGTTGGAAATATGCCCTAGAGGCAATAATAATTTAGTTATTATCATATTTCCTTGTTCGTGATAATCGTTTATTATCCATGCTATAATTGTATTGATTGGAAACTCAAATACATGTGTGGGTACATAGACAACACTGTGTCCCTAGTAAGCCTCTAGTTGACTAGCTCGTTGATCAAAAGATGGTGAAGGTTTCCTAGCCATGGACATGAGATGTCATTTGATAACGGGATCACATCATTAGGAGAATGATGTGATGGACAAGACCCAAACTGTAAACGTAGCATATGATCGTGTCAGTTTATTGCTATTGTTTTCTGCATGTCAAGTATCTGTTCCTATGACCATGAGATCATGCAACTCCCTGACATCGGAGGAATACCTTGTGTGTATCAAACGTCGCAACGTAACTGGGTGACTATAAAGATGCTCTACAGGTATCTCCGAGGGTGTCTGTTGAATTGGCATGGATCAAGACTGGGATTTGTTACTCCGTGTGACGGAGAGGTATCTCAGGGCCCACTCGGTAATACAACATCACAATGAGCCTTGCAAGCAATGTGACTAAAGTGTTAGCCACGAGATCTTGTATTACGGAACGAGTAAAGAGACTTGCCGGTAGCGAGATTGAACTAGGTATAGAGATACCGACGATCGAATCTCGGGCAAGTAACATACCGAAGAACAAAGGGAACAGCATACGGGATTAACTGAATCCTTGACATAGAGGTTCGACCGATAAAGATCTTCGTAGAATATGTAGGAGCCAATATGGGCATCCAGGTCCCGCTATTGGTTATTGACCGTAGAGGTGTCTCGGTCATGTCTACATAGTTCTCGAACCCGCAGGGTCTACACACTTAACGTTTGGTGACGATATAAGTATAGTTGAGTTGTTATGTTGGTGACTGAAAGTTGTTCGGAGTCCCGGATGAGATCCCGGACATGACGAGGAGCTCTGGAATAGTCCGGAGGTAAAGATTGATATATGGGATAATAGTGTTTGGTCTCCGGAAGGGTTCCGGAATTCACCGGAAGGAGTTTCGGATGTTTCCCGAAATGTTCGGGTACGAGAACACTTTATTTGGGCCAAGGGGTAAAGCCCACGAGGCTTTAGGAAGGTGCAAAAGGAAGTTTTGCGGAGGCCAGGGGCCAGACGCCAGGGACCCTGGCGTCTGGGGCCAGACGCCGAGGACCCTGGCGTCTGGTCCTGGAGTCCGAGCAGGACTCTTGCCTTGCGGGCCAAACCGACTTTGAGGAGGCTCTTTCTCCAAGTTTCGACCCCAGGGCTCAACATATAAATAGAGGGGCAGGGCTAGCACCCGGAATACATCAAGATTTCCCCAAGCCGTGTGCGGCAACCCTAACCCTCTAGTTCCTCCGTCATAATCTCCGTAGTGCTTGGCGAAGCCCTGCAGAGATTGTTCCTCACCACCATCACCACGCCGTCGTGCTGCCGGAACTCATCTACTACTTCACCATCGCTCGCTGGATCGAGGAGGTGAAGGCGTCATCAAGCCGTACGTGTGTTGAACGCGGAGGTGCCGTCCGTTCGGCACTAGTTCGTGATCGGTTCGAGGGACGACTTGCGATTTGGATCGCGGAGACGTTCGACTACATCAACCGCGTTTCTTAACGCTTCCGCTTAGCGATCTACAAGGGTATGTAGATTCACTCTCCCTCTCGTAGATGCTCATCACCATGGATAGATCTTGTGTGTGCGTAGGAAAATTTTTGTTTCCCATGCAACGTTCCCCAACACTTACCATGCAGCAGGTGGTGACCGGCAACCAGCAGTGTCGAATAACTCTGAAGATTTAGTAAAGCGATTGCCAGGTGAACGTATGTATACACGGTGTAGAAATATATGGAGCTGGGTTGGTTTTATATATGTGGAAAAAAAATGCTACAACCACGTTAATTAATGCAAGATGAAAAATCGCTCAAAGTGGTCGAGTGCTGGTCCTAGGCTAGACTATGCTAGAGACGCGAGCCTAAGACACAGACAAGTTCACAGAACGGGAGCGGCAAGTGAGCAAGCCAGAAAAACAGCTAGGACGAAAATCTGCAACGGCCGAACTCACAAAGGGGCACGAACTCCAAGGCTGGCAAAACTATGTTCGGTTCAGTACTAGTGTGTACCAAAACTTCTCATGCGGTCTTGTTTTTTCTTTCTCAAACCAATTATCTTTCTTATTCTATTCAGATTCACAGTCTCTCCAAAAAAAAGTCTGCTCGGACGTGTGACAAGTCCTTTCCAAAAGTGCAGCCCTTCAATTTTCTCTCTCTCCTTCTCTTCCTCCAACTAACCAGCCGTATTACTTTTTTTTTCTCTCAAAATCAACTCTCCAACCGAATCAAAACAGATCTGCACTTTTTTTTATGTCCCACACAAGCTGCACCCAACCAACCTCTCTCTTTGATTTTCAAAGTCAAACGTGCCAACTAGGATTTCTTTTTTTTTCTTCTCCCAAGTCCAAACGTGGCAGCTAGGAATCTCTGACCAACAAAACTAGGAAAGATCAAATAGATGGATTCTCTTTGCAACCGAACCAAATCACAACATTCCCAAAATCTAGTACTGCCAAACAAGAGATATCAACCGTGAATTCCTTCCAAAAGTAATAAAACTGGCAACTAATTTATTGCCTCTCCAATAACCGAAACAAAATCTGGCTGATTTCTTGAATCCTTCTTTAAGGGCAACGTCCCAAAGAGTTCCTTTTTAGAAGGCCAAAACGAATCTGCTCTATATTCTATTTCGTTTTTCTCTCACAGTTTCCAAACATGCATGCACAACGGATCAGGATCCTATATTTTTTTCCCTTTATTTTCTCCAAGGACACGTCCAGAATATGGAAACCTCCAACCGAATCTTGTTTCTTTTTTTTCTATTGCATCAAACGAATCTGGACTCCTCCTCTATTATTTTCTCTTCAACACAACACAACCTTGCTCTTTCTTTTTCAACGATCAAAACAGCCACAAAGTTTTTTTTTAGTGGCTGGTTCCCTTCCAAACTCAAACCGACTAGCACTTTCTCTTTCTTGGGAAACAAACTCAACTTTCCAAAACCAGTAGCATGTCACGTCCTCTTTCTCTTCTTTAATTTTGTTTCTCTCTTATACTTTCCAAGTATGAGACAACCGAATCCAGACTTCTGTATAATTTTTTTCTAAGTTCCTTCTGGAGTCCTCACATGATCTCCTACAATATTTTTTTCTGGTCGATCCGATCTCTCTCTTACTTTTTTTCACAAGGTGAATCAGGCACCAAGGGGAACTAATGTGATGATGGTGATGAACGACAATAGCAAACGGACGGTGGTGATGGCGACAGCGGCGGCAAAGAAAATAAGTGGCAGTGGAAGATGGCAACGAAGTGGATGATAGTGTGAGCAGACGCGACGTGAACAAAATGTGACTAGAACTCGACACTCTAAAAGACTAGACACTAAAACCAGCAACTCGACACGCGATGCAACCGAAAATTCAACAATGCAAAAACTAAGTGATAATAGCGAAAAGCTCAGACTGTCTGGGACATGGATGAACTAATCTAACTTATTTTTTGTGGCTTTTTCTTGGACTCTAGGTATGATGAACAGATGCAATCTAAACGATGAAAAACTAGAAATTCTCACCGAGCAACCTGAAAACTGATACCACTTGATAGAGCCAACGGTGTCCCGTCTTTCGGTGAGATGACAACTATCGATTTGGTGGAGACAACTTTGACGATCTGACTACAAACGTGCAACGACGTTGCGCCTTAGCAATCGCTAAACCAACTCCGAGAGGTTATTGACCATGCTGGAGCACGATCAACCTGACCACGAAGGTCTATTCCTGCAAGCAATCGAAGAACAAGCAAGAATATGATAAACAAGCTGAATATTGCAAATATGAATGAAGTATTGATAAAGTGGGCTTTCAAAAGCGGTCTTGGTCTGGTCGTTGGACACAAACGAAGTACACGAAGTTGCAGCAATGGCTAACTTTTAACTAATTAAAACCCAAGCAAAACGCTAGGGGATCGATCTACTTATATAGGACTAAGGGGTGGCGGCCAAGGGGGTGGACGCACGTCCCAAGGCATCCAAAAACCAACCCTAGGTCGTACAAGGCCCATGGGCCCAAGTGGAGGTGACGCGGCACCTTTTGACTTGTAGTCTGACTTGGATTCTGCTGCACCGCTGGACTGTTTCGATGATATCTCCACGCTCCGGATGAATTTGAAGGTGAATCCAATTGTGCTGGAAAGTGCACGAGATAAGCTTTCCAACAAAAAAAGATTCACCCCATTCGGAGTCCGGATGCAAAAGATGTAAGCATTTGAAGTCAGGTATGTTTGTGCAGTCCGAATTTGAGTCCAGAACGTGACGAATTTGGACTGTAACTTCTCTTGGGCCAAAAGTGACGTGAGAGGACTTTCTTGAACATAACCAAATCATTTCCTTTTCCTTTATCTTCACACGTGGTCTGCACAAGTGTCCAGTAATTCTGCAATTAGGCATGAAATAAAAATAGGTGAAGTATTTTTGTCCTGTATAACATAAACAAAGTATTGCATAGTTTTTATTAGAAATCACCTCACAAATATATATGTATGCAATATATTTGGTCGTAGTCATGTCCTCATCACAACCAAGAAGGACAGCAATGACCCCGCCGAAGAACCGGCCAGACGCCGACGACGGCGAGCTAGAGGGCGGGGAAAGGGCAAGGAAAATCACACAGACACGAACGGCACCGGAGATAACGAGACTCCGGACAACTTAGGGGAGCTCGGCGATAACATGCCCGAGCAGCGACCCGAAGCCCCAGAAGGGCACGAGGACCAGGGTGACCCCGATGACCTCGACGAAGGACAGCAATTACCTCCCTCCGATCGAAGAGGAAGATAGCCTCGGACCCGAAGACTTTATCGTCCTTGAGGATCCCTTGGAACAAGAGAAATTCAAGCGGCAACTCATCGCCACTGCCCGAAGCTTGAAGATGAAACAACAACAGCTAAAGGCCGAACATGATATGCTCAACGACAGATGGACGCTGGTCTTAGCTGCCGAAGAAGGCCTCGACGATGAACGTTAGGGCCAATACAAGAGTTACCCACGGCGGCGCCTACTCCCAGAATTCGAGGATGAGGCCTTCGAGCCCATGCCTCCCAAACGAACTTACGCAAACCAGCCCGACCGCCCCCCTCGAGGACGAGATAGGCCCGCTGTGGAAACCGAGCTCCCACCCGCGCCCCCTCGAGGACGAGATAGAGCGGCCGAAGAAGCCTAATACCCTCTCGTGCCCCCTCGAGGACGGGATAGAGCGGCCGAAGAAGCGGAACTCCCACCCGTGCCCCCTCGAGGACGGGATAGGGCGGCCAGGGAAACCGTATACCCACTTGCGTCCCCCCGCCGAGCAGGCAAAGACCCGGTTCAACCGGATGACCAATACGATCTGCGCCACGACCTGAACGCACGAGGGCTCCAGTCGAGGTCCATCTATGGATCCACAGGATAGGCACCCGCCGGGCGGGACGGATACCAAGCCTGGCGCGATAGAAACGATAGAACTCGGGGGCAGCACCATGCCCCGATGATAACCGATCTCTGGTGCGACGTGGCCCGGGCCAGGGGCGCCGCACACCCAATGTGTTTCACAGACGAGGTGATGCAGCATCAGTTCCCCGAGGGGTTCAAACCCGTCAATATAGAATCCTACGATGGGACAACTAACCCGGCCGTGTGGATTGAGGATTTTCTCCTCCACATTCACATGGCCCGAGGAGATGATCTCCACGCTATTAAGTACCTACCGTTGAAACTCAAGGGACCGGCGAGGCATTGGCTGAACAGCCTACCCGAAAACTCCATCGGGAGGTGGGAAGAGCTCGAGGATGCATTCCGAGCTAACTTTCAAGGAACCTACGTTCGGCCACCGGACGCCGATGACCTGAGCCATGTTATTCAGCAGCCTGGAGAGTCAGCCCGGCAATTCTGGAACCGGTTTTTGACCAAGAAAAACCAAATCGTTGACTGTCCGGATGCCGAAGCGATTGTGGCATTGAAACACAGTATTCGGGACGAGTGGCGCACCCGCCAGCTCGGCCAGGACAAGCCGAGAACAATGTCGGCCCTTACCTCCCTAATGACCCGCTTTTGCGCGGGTGGAGATAGCTAGTTGGCTCGTCGAACCAACCACCCCGAAGACCCCGGCACGTCAGAGGACCGGGACGGAAACAGAAAACCCCGGCGCAATAGGAATAATAAGCGCCGGCACTCAAACAATGGGGTGAAGCCGATCACACAGCAGTAAACGCCGGATTCAGCGGCTCGAAATCGGGACAGCGGAAAAGACCCTCTAAAGGGAACCGGGATGGCCCGTCTGCGCTGGATAGAATATTGGATAGGCCCTGCCAGATTCACGGCACCCCTGACAAGCCAGCCAACCACACCAACCGTAACAGTTGGGTAATTAAGCAGGCCTGCAAAGTCACCGCCGACGAACAGGGCAAGGGCCCACGCAGCGAGGACGACGACGAACCTCGCGGGCCGAACAATGGAGGCCAAAAACAGTTCACTCCAGAAGTCAAAACCGTGAACATGATCTATGTCATGCACATACCAAAGAAGGAGCGGAAACGCGCGCTTCGGGATGTCTACGCCTTAGAGCCGGTAGCCCCGAAATTCAACTCGTGGTCGACTTGCCCGATCACTTTCGACCGTCGAGACCATCCGACCAGTATACGTCATGGAGGAATGGTGGCTCTGGTGCTCGACCCCATCGTGGACGGCTTTCACCTCACCAGAGTCCTTATGGACGGAGGTAGCAGCCTCAATCTGATTTACGCAGATACAGTGAAGAAAATGGGGATTGACCCGTCAAGAATCAAGCCCAGCAACACCACCTTTAAAGGTGTAATCCCAGGCGTCGAGGCATGCTACTCGGGATCCGTGACACTGGAAGTTGTCTTCGGCTCACCCGATAACTTCCGCAGCGAGGACTTGATCTTCGATATCGTCCCCTTCCACAGCAGTTACCACGCACTCCTCGGCCGAACTGCGTTCGCCCGCTTCAACGCTGTCCCGCACTATGCATACCTGAAGCTCAAGATGCCAGGACCAAAGGGCGTTATTACCATCAACGGTAATACCGAGCGCTCGCTCCGGACAGAGGAACACACGGCGGCTCTAGCCGCCGAAGTCCAAGCCGCCGAAGAAGCGTCGTAGGCCCAGTCTACTGCCAAGCTACTGGACGCACGCAAGCGCTCCTGAGCTACAACCTCGGTGCCGGAGCACTCCCACGCTCACCCCAAATAGGGGCACGCGCCCCACAGCACGCCCCACCTAGTCGCGAAGTACGTACCTCGAGTGCACAATTTCGCGCTCAAAATTCCATGGGCAGTTGTGGGGACACATGAAACAAAAGCCGAGAGCTCGGTTCGACCAAGCAACGGCCAATAGATTTCCTCGAATCAACATCGGCAATGGGCACCATCTAGGGCCTGATCAGCGTCAAACTGATATACCACAGCGACTTCTCCAAACCCTTTCCCAAGGGCTCGTCCGCCGAATATTACTACTTTCGCCGAACACACGGTCGACAGCTTCGCTCACACGGCAGCTTCTTAAAAGAGCAAAGGCGCAGACGTGCAGCAGGGCATAGTAGGGACGTCAAGCCACTCATGAAGGCCCTGTGTAAACCTTTCCTCCTATGTATTTATTTCTTCAAAAGTATCTATCAAAGTTACTTCGGCAATCCGGATTGTACGGTTGGACGTCACATATTCAAAGGAAATAAAGACCAAGTTTTCTCTGGTAATTGCGCATTCATTCACGATGCATATTCCTTTCCGTTTTTCAGGCCGAAGTACACTATTACGATACATCCCTTTTTTTAAAACCGGCTTATAGACCGGGGGCTCGAACATAAGTCTTGCCTCAAACTTTATCCCATCACCTACTTTTATTTTATGTGCTCGGCGTCATGGATATTGCACTATATGAATTAGTTCCGAATTGCGTCTTTGGTCAATAGTTGGGTTTCCCGGCTCCTGTGTTTACCCTCGTACATTCTGCACTGTTCGGCTAAGAGGGTAAAGGGAGAACCACTGCGATTGTACTTCTAGCTCGCCTGGTTAAGTACCTCGGTGGAGAAAGCCGAAAACTGACTGTCAGAATAAGCGAGAACTGGTCGGCGATCCAATGACTCGTGTCAAACCAAAAATCGTTGGAGGTTAGTCCGTGTTAAACGAAGGGTTCTCTGTTACAGGAACCATGTGATGATGGTATCAACTGCGGCTCGTCCGAATATCACAAAACACTGGGGGCTAGTCACCAGCCCCCGCAGTCAAGCTCCTATGGCTAAGTGAAAGCACTAAAACCGCATAGTCTGATTGCCTGGTTTTCTGTACATACAACCGCCTCCGGGCATCGAGACGTCGGCTAAGGGTTCAAGTATTACGAGAAAACACCCCATGCAGTATCTGCCGGGGGGCTGAAGCCGACGACTGGTAACTTTTAGTTTCAAAGCGGCCGCGCGGGAGTCAAAATTAAACAGGCACTATATTAATAGCCGACAACTTGCATTACAATAAAGCAAAAGTTTCAACTCCTTGCCTACGAGGAAAATAAATCTACTCATATATTACATCTTTTGAACATTGGGCCTCTACTGCCCGAGCACCATCCATCACGATGGGAAAGTACTGCTCGGGGCGCCTATGCTCCTTCCCTGGCGGTGGAGGTCCGGTGGCCATCTCGGCTGGCTTTATCTTTGGCCAATGTACCATTGTTTTGCCGAAGGCCATCCGAGCCCCCTCAATGCATGTGGAGCGCTTCCAGGCATCGATCCGGGGAGCAGCGTCGTACAGCCTCTGCACCAGGCCAAAGTAGCTGCTCGGCAGCGGCTCCGCCGGCCATAGATTAACACAGAGGTCCTTCATCATCGGCTCCGCCATCCGATGCAGCTCCACCAGCTGCTTCATTTGGTTGTTGAGGAGGGGAGGGTGTTCGGGCGCTTGAAATTATGCCCAGAACAGCCTCTGCTCGGCCCGACCCTCCTGAGCAGCGAAGAACCTGGCCGCGTCCGCCGCACTCTTCGGGAGGTCCGCAAAAGCGCCTGGGGAATGCCATACTCGCGTGAGCAACGCGAACCTGTTACCTCCAAAGATACTTTGCAGCAAGTACGGCTTACCGTCCGCAATAAGCCTGACTTGGCGGAGCTCTTCTTGGTAGCCGCGCGCCTCTGTCCGCGCTTCCGTAGCCACCGCCGCCAACGAGGTCAGCTCGGTGGCCTGCTCCTTATTCTTTTGCTCGAGGGCCTCACACTTCGTGACGGCATCCCCGAGCTCTTGCTGCACTTCCAGCACCCGGGCCTCGTGCTTCTCACTAGCGGTTCTCACCGCAGACAGCTCGGTAGCCGCCTGTTCGGTTGCCGACTTTTGCACCGCCGCATCCAGCTAAGCCGTCCTCAGCGCGGCCTTGAGGTTTTCCACCTCCGCGGCGGCAGCTGCAGTCGAATTGGTTAACTCCGTTAGGATACTTCGAACCCTGCTTACAAAACAACGACTGTATTCAATATTACATCTCGGACTTACCTTGCGCCTCGTCGAACCTCTTGTTTACCAGGCTCAGGTCATCTTCGGAGCTCTTCAGCTTCCGATTCAGCTCGGCCAACTCTTCGGCGTTGGCGGCTGCGGCCGAAGATGATGCTTGTGCAATATTATACACACGTTAGTTTCCGGGATAATGATTTTCGATCCTCTGACAGGCTTTTCCCAAGCCAGTCAGCGTCTCGGGGGCTACTGTGTATGAGGCTATACATTTACACAAAAGAATTTTTCTTAGGAAAAAGCATTACTTCGCTCACCTTGAAGCCGGTAAGAAGGCCACTAAAGGCCTCCTTCAGTCCGTTATCCACGGACCGAATACTTTGCAACACCGCGCCCATAAGTGCACGGTGCTCTTCGGCGATAGAGTAGCTGGTTAGAGCATCCTCCATCTCGTCCGGCCACCCGGTCGACGCCTGCTCTGGGGCGGGCGGGGGTGGCGGAGGCGCTTCGGTTCCTTCCTTCTCGAAGTTCGGAGCGCCGGACTCTGGACGCCTTGACGTCTCCGGAGCCGTCTTCGGAGAGAGCTCGGCTTGTCCGGCCTCTCCTCTTCGTTCACCAGAGGGGCCCTCCCCTCCTGGTCTTCGGCGACCGAGGTGTTCACCTTGACCATGATAGTATCGCCCCCTCCCCCCGCGTGCGGCACGGGAGGGGTCCTCCTCGGCCTCCTCTATGATCGGGGGAGGTGAGGCGCGGGATTCGGTCCCGCTCTCCGTTAGCGCTGCCGTGGAGAATCCCCCTCCGAGACTCGGTCGGTGGGGAGATCGCCCAGCGGGCTACGAAATTATAAACGGAAACGGGATCAATATTAAACCCAGTTCGGCTAAAGACGGTCGAGCAGTTACTAGGACGCGTACCTCTGAGCATGTGGCTTGGCCTTGGGGATCCTCCAAGGAACCTCTTCGGAGGCCTCAGAGTCCTCGGCAGAAGCCGAGCTATCGCCGGACAAGGCTACCTTGGCCTTGCGCGGTCTTTTAGGAGCGGGATGTGGTGGCTCCACCTCAGCGTCCTCGGACGCCGCTCTTTTCCCTGTTCGGGAGGAATCGTCTTCCTTCCCGTCCTCTCCCTGCTCCTTCTCCTCTTCTTGCACGGAGGGAGCATTGGTGTCCCCGGATCTAGCGCTTGGGGGCCCTCAGGAGCGGAGGCCCTCTCTGGCCTCCTTCTGCTGGTCCTTCTTCTTCTCCTTCCTCTCCGGCGCCTCGTACGGTTCCACGGCCAGCATGGCCGTCAGTAGGGCGTCCGGGGTCCCTCTGGCAGCGACGCCGGACTGTCGATCCGCTGGGCTTTCTTCAGCCAATTATGTGGATGAAAAGTAACAAAGCTGAGCACCTTGTTAAAAGGGAACAATTCGGATATAAAGTACAAAATTATTAATACCTCCCATGGAGGATTTGCGGCGTCAAGTCCGATGTCTTCCTCCTCGGCCGGCCAGTCCTTCTGCGGCTTGAATAGCGCCCTCCACAGTTGGGCGTGGGAGGTGCGGAAGAAGCTGCGCACGATGGCCGGGTCTTCGGGCTTGTAGGCCCACATGGAGGAAGCCCTGTCCTGGGAAGGAAGGATTCGGCGGCCGAGCATGATCTGGATCACGTTGACCAGCTCGACGCCCTTCTCTATCATTTTGGCGATCCGGCTCTGCAGCAGCACCACCTCCTTATTCGGCCCCCAGTCAAGGCCCTTCTTGGTCCATGAGACCAGCCTTGTAGGGGGGCCGGGTCAGAAGGCCGAAATCGCCTCCCAATTTGCGCGCCTCGGCTTTGTGATGTAGAACCATTCCTTTTGCCAGATCTTGATGGTCTCGATGAAGGTACCATCTGGCCACTCCACTCGCGGAAGCTTGCTGATCATCGCCCCCACCCCCCACAGTCCGCCTGCTGGCCATCTACTATCTTCGGCTTGACGTTGAAGATCTTCAACCACAGACCGAAGTGTGGCCGGACCCGGAGAAAGGCCTCACAGACGATGATGAAGGCTGAGATGTGAAGGAAGGAGTTCGGCGCGAGGTCGTGGAAGTCGAGTCCGTAGAAGAACATGAGGCCCCTGACGAAGGGGTGAAGGGGGAAACCCAAACCCCGGATGAAGTGGGGCACGAACACTACTCTCTCGCCCTGCCGCGGCGTGGGGATGGCCTGGCCCGCCTCCGGAACACGGTGGGCGACGTTGGCCGGGAGGTAGCCCGCGCTCCTCAACTCCAAGATGGCGCTGTTGGTGACGCTAGAGGCCTCCCACTTGCCCTTGGACCCGGAACCCGCCATTGCTGAATTGGGCGGGTGGATGGAAAGGTTCTTGGGAGGAAGAGCGGATCTGGGCGTTGGAGCTCAAGAGATGGGGAAGGCAATGGCGAAGGGGGGAAATGAGAGCGTACGACAGGAGCGAAGGCTGTGCCCCTTTTATGGGCTGTATAACCCACGGTCCCTTTACTGCGCCGCAGTCCTCGCCATTTCCCCATGTATCCGTGCCATTATGCGCGCATGAGGTGAGGCGGATTATTGATCATATCCCTTGAAAACAGGACACGATCTCCATATCGATGGGACGTGCCAATGAAAACCGCCTCGAACCGCGAATCGAGTTTTTCATAAACCAACTCGCGGTCGTGGCAAGGTGTGACCCTTCAGTAAAAGTTGTCAGATGAGGACACTGTTCACACCGAAGCGGCTAGCCTTCGGGGCTAAGTTATTATTATACTTCGTTACCGAGGTACAGCTCGGTGCATATACGACCGGGCATTGCTTGAGAATATAACTCGGAGTGATACATGCATGTTACCGGTGTTACGGAGGAAAGGGAACTGGTCTTCAAAGCCGATGATGTTCGGCACCTACCTCGGCTTCGAAGACTAGTTCGGGGGCTACTGAGGGTGTCATGGACTAGGGGGTACTTGGGCTGCCGGCCTATCTCATGTGGGCTGGACTGGTGGGCCGCTCTCTACTCGTCGATGGAAGGCCGGATTGTGGGCGACCCCGTGTATCGGAAGGAAACCCCCGAAGACTTGGCGTCTCCTCCAATGAACAATTGGCATAACCGGCATGTTTATCCGCTGATGGTAACCAACCATGTGTAACCCTAGGACCTCCTGGTGTCTATATAAACCAGAAGGCCTAGTCCGTAGAGGATCATCATATCCACTGCCTAGGGTTTAGCCCATACGATCTCGAGGTAGATCAACTCTGTAACCTTCATACAATCACATCAATACAATCAAGCAGGACGTAGGGTATTACCTCTTCGAGAGGGCCCGAACCTGGGTAAATCGCCGTCTCTACGTTTCCTGTTACCATTGACTCCTAGACCCACAGTTCGGATATCCCTACCCGAGATCTGCCAGTTTTGGTACCGACAGACTCCTTCTTCCTTGCATTCACCTTTGTATAGATGAAGTGGATGTCGCACGTGTCACTTGGCGAATGGACTCTTGACATGGTGATGTCCGTAGGATGCTCCGCATCACCTGCGGTGGCCGTGGACTTGGGGTGGTCCTTGGAGTCGAAGGTGATGGCGTACTGCGACCACTTGAGGGGCCGAGCATCCTCAGGCTTCGGGAGGGCGGCGTTCACCTCACAGAGAACTACTTGAAGTGGCGATTGGACGCGGGAGCCAGAGCTCCGCCGAGGATGCAGGCAACCGCGCGAGGCTCCTGGTAGCCCCCAGCGCCCTCGTCAGGCTGGTTGACGACGTTCCTCCGGGGTAGCGGCGGCAGCGGCGGAAGAGTGGCGTTGGCCTGAGGGTTTGCCTCACGAGGCTGATCGCGCCAGGTGACCTCGCGAGGCTGGTCGCGCCAGCCTTGGCAGAAGTTGTCGTTGCCGTTGCGGCTGTCCCAGCGGTTGCCGCTACGGCCACCTCTGCGGCCGGTGCCGCGGTCGTTGCGGTCGCCTTGGCGGCCCAGGCGCTCATCGCGGAGCAGCTTGAGCTCTTGGCAGTCTTTGGTGTTGTGGGAGTGCACGTTGTGGTAGACACAGAGCGACCGGCCGTCCTTCCTGGGCTCGTCGCGGTCACGGCCGCGCTTCTGCTCGGGCTCCGCCGCAAGCACGGCAGGGCCCTTGTGCTTGACGTCCTTGCTCTTGGCCTTGGCGGTGTCGGGCGCCGCATCGGGGTCGTTGTGGATGAAGAGGCGACCTTCTTCAGCCTTGGCGCACTTGTCGGCGAGGTCGAATAGTTCAAGCACCGAGTCCAACTCGTCGTTGATGGCGAGCTTCTCGCGCATCTTGACGTCCACGACGCCGGTGGAGAACGCTGAGATGACGGCCACGTCGGAGGCATGCGGGATCATGTTGCGCACCTGGCTAAAGCGCTGGATGTATTTGCGGAGGGTCTCGTCCGGGCGCTGCCGCACATGCCGCAGGTCGTTGATCGTGAGGGAGCGGTCATGCGTGCCCTTGTGGCGACGAACTGGCTGCAGAGCTCGCCCCACGACGAGATGGACGCCTCAGGGAGAGTCATGAGCCAAGAGCGCGGGCCGTCCTTGAGGGCCATGGGGAACCAGTTCGCCATGACCTTGTCGTCGCCGTTCGCCGCCTCGACGCTCAGCGCATAGAGCTGAAGGAACTCTGTGGGGTTGGGGGTGCCGTCGTAGCGCGGAGGCAAGTCTGGCTTGAACTTGGCGGGCCACACCACCTGACGCAGCTCGCGAGTCAAGGTGCGACAACCCACGCCGCTCGAGGGAACACCACCGGCGAGGGTGGCGCGGTTCTGGCACCCGGCCGCCGCGACCTCCTGAACGGTCCGGTCTTGACGCCGGCGCTGCTGCTCGAGGAGCACACGCGCATCAGGGCGCGCGGCGGACGATCTGGCAACTGGCCTCGTCTCGGACTGGCGAAGACGCACCGCGGGGCGGCTCACGCGCCCGCGCGTCGCGCTGGTACCCGGCGAGATCATCGCGCAGAGGAGGTGGCGGGGGAGCGCCATGCGCTACGTCCCCAGTCCGAGACGGCGGAGGGCGGAGCGAGTGGGAAGGCGCCAGAGCGTCCCCGGTGACATTGACGAGCTCAGTGATGCGACCAAGCCAGGCATCGTAGCCGGTGTCAGCTGGACGGTAGCGGAGCAGCTCACGCGCCATGAGCAACGTAGCCTGCGCGTTTGGCGGCCCATGGCGGACGAGGGAGGAGGAAGCCATGGCGGTGCGGCTGTCTGCCGGCACGGAGGCGTGCAGGGAGGAGTCATGCTGCTAGTGGCAGCAGGGTCGGTGGCGGCAGCGGCCTCGACGTGGCGGCGGCGGTTACCGCTGCCCACTGGCTCCGTCTGGGCCACGCGACCCGCCCTGCGCTCAGCGCGCTCGCGGCGAGCGTCGGCCATGAAGCTGGTGGAGTGGAGAATGGAGCGGAAGAACAGTAGCGCACCCCTACCTGGCGTGCCAAATGTCGGAAGTCGGGCTCCGGGGACCCAAAGGTTCGAATACTTGGGTGAGCTCGTCCCTACCGCCTCGTCCCCTACCACAGCACAACTACGGCGAAGCTACGGCAAGAGCGCGCTAGCGGGAGCGGGCCGGAGACACAGTGGTTTACCCAGGTTCGGGCCACCTTGCGGTGTAAAACCCTACTCCTGCTTGGTTGGCGCGAGAGTACAAGGTTTGGGGCGGAAGAGTCGATCTCCTCTACAGCAGCACCCTGCCCTCCTTTTATATCTGCCTTGGTCCTCTTCCCCCGAAAACATTGGTGGGAAGGGTTGCCACACAACGGCAAGTTTGAAGGGGGACAGGGGCGCAGTCTATCCTGACAAAAGGTGGTCTTCGTCTGCAAAGCGATTACCCATGACGCGCCGGTGGGCTCGGGGATGACCTCCGCCCTGTGTGTCCATCATCTTGGTCTTCTTTCACCGAACGGGCAACCTTTGGGGGATGCTTTGGGAAATAGACTGCTGGCCTTGCTCCCTTAGCACAAAAGGGGAAATCCTCACCATCCGCGCCTGCTGGCGCGACCTCTTTCGCCATTCGTCGCCGCGCGCGTAACCCACGTGGTGGGCATGAGACAGCGCGACCGAGCCGAACAGCGCTCGCCTTGCATATCTTCGGGAGGTCGCCTCGGGAGGCTGCCTCGTGAGAGGGCCTCGCGAGGCTCTCGGTGAAGTCGCGACTAAGTCTTGCTTGTCCGCTCCCGGAGGAGGGGTCCTCAGGAGGCCAGGGCCTCATGGGGGGTTTTGCTCGAGGTGCCCGCTGGTGGGCCACCTATTGGGCCACTGCCAGGCACTGCGTACTGGGCCGCAGGTAGACGGGCCGAGATACCCTGGGTTCCACAGGCCCGACAGGAACAAACAAAGGGCCAAGTTACATTGCCGGTCACGTTCGGCAGCGAGCTCAACTACAGGACGGAAAAGATTATCTTTGGCGTCGTCAAGATGCCGCTGCCGTATAATGGTATTCTAGGCCGCCCGGCGCTGGCAAAGTTTATGGCTGCATCGCACTATGCGTACAATGTCATCAAGATGCCAGGGCCGATGGGCATTCTCACCATTAAGTCCAACCAGAAAGACGCAATCATCTGCGCCAACAAGCTCTACCGGGAGGCAGTGGCAACATCTGCCGTGGAGGTACATGCAACTGCTGGCAAAACTCCTGAGGGAGGAAAGAAGAAGAAGACCGGCAAGACCTCTGATAAGGACTCCGGGAAGCGCACCTTAGAGTGCACCATGCCTGTTGAGGACATACCAGAGAGCTCTACCGACAAGAGCAAGAAAGCCAAGGCCTCTGCACCGGCGACCAAGCATGTCTCTGCGAGGGAAGATGGGACGAGTGGCACTTTCTCCATAAGTGCCACTCTTAATGACAAATAGGAAAGCGCGCTCGTTACCTTCCTATGGGCGAATCTCGATGTATTTTCTTGGCAAGCATCTGACATCCCCGGTGTTCCTAGGGAGGTGATTGAGCACCACCTTGCTGTCTGTCCTCATGCAAGACCCATCAAGCAGAAGGTCAGAAAGCAAGCTTTGAAGCGGCAAGAGTTTATTGCCGAAGAGATCAGGAAGTTGGAACCGGCAGGCCTGGTCAGAGGAGTGCTACACCCCACGTGGTTAGCCAATCTGGTGGTGGTGCGTAAGGCAAATTGGAAATGGAGGCTTTGTATCGACTTCACTGATATAAATAAAGCTTGTCCAAAAGACCCTTTCCCTTTGCCGCGCATCGACCAGATTGTGGACTCCACTGCCGGCTGCGAGATACTCTCTTTTCTTGATGCCTATTCTGGTTATTATCAGATTTTTATGGCCAAGGAAGATGAAGAGAAAATGGCATTCATCACTCCGTGTGGCACGTATTGCTTTATATGTATGCCCTTCGGATTGAAGAGTGCCGGGGCAACATTTGCCAGAGCAGTTCAGATTGGTTTTGAGACCCAGTTGCACAGAAATGTGGAAGCCTACATGGATGATATCGTGGTCAAAACCAAGGACAAGTCAACGCTGATCCAAGATTTGGAAGAAACATTTGCAAACTTGTGCAAACTCAACTTGAAGCTCAACCCCTAGAAGTGCGTGTTCGGTGTCCCGTCCGGCAAGCTTCTCAGGTTCTTTGTGTCTCAGAGGGGGATTGAAGCCAATTCCGACAAGATCAAAGCAATTGAGCAGATCGAAGCACCAAAACGCGTCAAGGTCGTTAGGTGTCTTGCCGGCTGCGTTGCCGCACTTAGCAGGTTCATCTCTAAATCGGCAGAGCGCGCCTTGGCGTTTTTCAAAATATTGAAAAAGGCAGGCCCAGTGACATGGGCTCCGAAAGCGGAGGCCGTGCTCCAAGATTTGAAGGAGGACCTGTCTTCTCCGCCAGTCTTAGTTGTGCCTAAGCCACAAGAGACGTTGTTGCTATACATAGCGGCGATGAATCAAGTGGTTAGTGCTGCACTTGTGGCTGAAAGAGAGGCAGATGAAGAGGAGGCAGCAGCCGTAGAGCCACAGGCCAACAAGCCAGAATCTTCTCCGGCAAGGTCAGGTGCCGACAAGTCTGAGATTGTGCAAGCAAGTGAGCCAGATCAACAAGTTGTGCAAAAGAAGAAGATGGTGCAGCGCCCAGTCTACTTTGTCAGCACTCTCCTGGAAGGGGCTAGGTCAACATATTCTGGTGTGCAGAAGTTGCTCTTTGGCCTTCTCATGACCTCAAGGAAGCTGCGTCACTACTTTAAAGCACACCAAGTCACCGTCGTCACTCACTTTCCTTTGCAATGTATTCTCAGAAATCCAAAAGCCACCGACAGGATTGTGGAGTGGGAGTTGGAGCTGTCAAGCTTTGACTTAAGGTTTGAGAGTGCCTCAATAATTCAGAGTAGAGCTTTGGCGGAATTCATTGAAGAATGCACCCCGACGCAAGACGAAGAAATACAAGAGACCTCTCTCCCCGGCAAAGAAACTGTTGATGATTGGATCATGTACTTTGACGGAGCTTTCATGCTGAAAGGCGCCGGTGCCGGTGTTCTGCCTATAGCACCCACCGGAGAGCACCTCAAGTACATGGTTCAGATGCACTTTCCTAGGGAGCAGGCCACCAACTAAACTGCTGAGTACGAGGGATTGCTTGCCGGCTTGCGCATTGCAATCGACCTTGGTATTCGAAAGATGATTATCAGAGGCGACTCGCAGCTTGTGGTGAGACAGATTAATAAGGATTACCAGAGTCCCTTGATGGAGGCTTATGTTGATGAAGTGAGGAAGTTGGAGGAGCACTTTGATGGTCTGCAAATGGAGCACGTCCCTCGTGCCTAGAATGAGATTGCCAATGACCTGTCCAAGCTTGCCGCCAAGAGATCTCCTGTGGAGCCAGGAACTTTTGTGCTACGACTAACTCAGCCATCCGTTACACCATCAAGGTTGGCAAAGAAAAGAAAGCAAGACATAGGTGGCTACTTTCCGGCAGAGCTGCCGGCAGCCACCAAGAAAGTGGATACCACCGACAAAACAACCTTTGCTCGTGAGCCGCAGCCTCCGGCAAGCCAGGTCCTTGCCATCGAAGCAAGCGCTCCCGCAGAAGAAGAAGTGCCTTTAGTCCTTGTCGTCGAGCCATAAACTCCGGCATGGGCGCAACCGATCATCCAATACCTTCAAACAGGAGAGCTTCCTGATGAGCAAGAAGAAGCGGAAAGAGTAGCCCGTCAATCAAGAATGTACCAATTTGTTGACGACACTTTGTATGGAAAGAGACCAAACAAGGTGAAATTGAGGTGTGTTTCCCGGGAAGATGGACAGAGGCTGTTTTCAGAGATGCATGAAGGAATGTGTGGCTCTCATATTGGGTCGCGCACGCTTGTCGTCAAGGAGTTCCGTCAAGGATTCTACTAGCCGATAGCCCTTCAAGACGCCTGGGCAGTGGTCACCAGATGCGAAGCATGCCAGTTCCACGCCAAGGACATACACTAGCCAGATCAAGCTCTTCAAACCATCCCTCTTTCTTGGCCTTTCTCGGTCTGGGGGCTCGACATCATCGGCCCTTTCCCCGTGCTACCGGGGGCTTTGAATTCTTGTATGTTGCAATTGACAAGTTTACAAAGTGGCCTGAGGTAGAGCCAGTGAGAAAGGTGACAACACAGTCAGCTTTCAAGTTCCTCAAAGGATTGGTTGCTCGTTTCGGTGTACCCAATAGGATCATCACCGACAATGGCACCCAGTTCACAAGCCTCACCTTCATAGCATATTGTCAAGAACTTGGAAACAAGATCTGCTACGTCTCCATTGCTCACCCAAGGAGCAATGGACAGGTGGAGAGGGCAAATGCAGAAGTGTTGCGTGGTCTCAGGACCAGTACTTTCGACAAGCTGCACAAGTGTGGAAGACGCTGGGTGGAAGAGTTGTCGGCGGTTCTTTGGCCACTCAGAATGACACCAAGTCGAGCCACTGGCCAGACACCCTTCTCCCTTGTATACGGTGCAGAAGCGGTACTCCCCATGGAACTCAGATACGGGTCACCTCGAGTTTTTGCCCTTGACAAGGAGGATCAAGATGAGCTACGGCAAGATGATGCCACACTCCTTGAGGAAGATCGTTTCCGGGCTGTTGTTCGTGCCGCACGGTACCAGCAAGCTTTGCATTGCTATCATAGCCGTAAAGTTAACGCCAGGAACCTTGAGGAAGGCGACCTTGTTCTTCGTCGGATTCAGTCCACGAAGGGTAAAAACAAGTTGACGCCGAAGTGGGAAGGCCCTTACCTTGTAGTACGAGTCACTAGGCCTGGCGTAGTTCGCCTAGAGACTGAAGATGGCACTCCTGTGCTCAACTCATGGAATATTGAGCATCTTCGCAAGTTTTACCTGTAAGGCATGGTTGCTGGGGTGCCCGGCAGCCTCTTTTGTACAAGCTTGCTGGCAAGGCATCTCACCCTTTGTACAAAGCCGGGCGCAGACCCCGTGCATAATGAATAAAAGCTAAGTGTTTTGCGACATTTATCAAAGTACATATTTATTTATGTTGCACACAGTGTTGTGCTACATTTTGCCTTGTATAAGATGATTAACGAACCGTCAAGGTTCCAGCCTCCTCTTTTCTCTTCTTCCTTTTTCTTAAAGGAATGAAGTGTTCCTCGCGTGCAAGTTTCCTGAGGGGAGTGACGGTATAGATACCAAATGACATTCAAGGTACCATCCACAACGAGGAGTGCAGCAAAGAAAAGCTAAGTTGAAAAACTTCAAAATAAATTTCTTTGTTGTAGTTGCTTTCCCTTGAATGATTTACGTCTTTGTGTGAAAAACCTGCACGCGAAGGAACCTTGTCGGGATTGTTCACGCTCTTATTCCTGTTTCAAGTCCACTCAACAGTGTAAGCTAGCCGTGTCGAAACCGATGAGTGTACCTTGCCGGAAGGCGGCATTTCCGGCAAGCTGCTAAGGATCCGTCCTCAAGCGCTAGCTGTGAGTATGGGCGCACCGGCAAGTTTCCGGCAAGCGTAGCAAGAAAACACATACATGGATCGAGTCATAAAAGGAATGGCATGCATTCATTCATCAAGATATGCAAGTCATGTTACATCAGAACGCAATGCAGATCTAACTTAAGATTAATTTGTCTTGTACAAGATCGCATTCACGGCAAGGTGTGACTACAAGATTAATGGGTGACCCCACCCTATGTCCTGGAAACTTGGTCAACCCTCTCGGCTATTGGAGCAACAATCTTGTCGGTATCTGAGATGTCGGCATCCTTCGACAAGCTTGTGAAGGCGCCGGAGAGGTCGACGCTTGGGTTGCGGTACACAAGCTTGATGAGTACCTTGTAAAGTATGTCTCGAGCAAGCTTGCAGGACTCCTTGGCGAAGGAAGCGGACTGCTCTTCGTGATGCTTCTCCAACGCCTCGACAAGGACCTCAAAGAAGAGAGTCAAGCTGGCGCTTGCTGCTTCTTGGTTGTTGGGGGGGGGGGGGGTAGCTGTATTCCGTCAAGCCCATGACGACAAGCTAGGCGCTGATATGTTCTGCGGCTTCTACAAGGCGGTTGGTCCACAGCTGTAAGTTGCCCTTCAGCATATTAAAGGAATTGACGGCATCGGCGTACGCAATTTTCTCCTTCTCAAGATCTGTGGACAGGATCTTCTCCATGGCCTTGGCGCCGTCGAGATGCTCCTCCAAAGTGCGTAGCTTCAGCTTCAGATCTTCCTTGGCATCGGCAGCTTGGCTAAGTTCTTGACTCTTGGTGGATAGCTGCGTCTGCAGTTCACCCAAAGTGTGAGCCGCCTTCTCCGCTGATGTTTGGAGAGTCGAGAGCTCCTCTCTATTGCCGGCAAGGTCTTCTTCAAGCTTTTCTACCTTGGACTCCAACTCCACCTTGGCGGCCTCGGCGTTCTCTGCGGCCTTGATGGCCTCCAAGAGCTTGTCGGCATGAACCTGAGCTTGAGTCTCAATGGCCTTCTTATGGCCCTCTTCTAGCTCTTTGGTTCGTTGCACGAGTAGAGTCTGGATCTCTTCATCCTTGCCGCGGAGCTTGGTGGCAAGTGCTTCCTCTCGGGCGGCAAGGTCTTTCTCCTTGATGATGAGCTGCACCTCGCGCTCCGTCAACCTGCCATCCAAAGCCGCTGCTTCCTTCTTAGCAGCGGCAAGCCTTTCATCCTGCCTCCTGATGCATTGGGATTTCTCATTATACCACCGGCGAATTTCGTCCGCCTTCTCCTTCAGTTTATGTTCAGCCAGCTCCACGGCTTGTTATTGCGTGTGAAGCTACTCCCAACGCTTGCCGTAGCGATCTTGCACGTCCTTGAAGCCGGCAGCCATTGCTATCAATAAGGCAAGATCTGCGGCACCATCGTTGGAGCTGTCTGGTACCATGACACTGCTGGAGAAAGGCGCCAAAATTTTCGCGATGGCATCTTCAAAAGTAGGTTCCCCGGCACCAGATGAGCTGGGGGCTCCGGATTCCTGCTGCTGATTGGTAGGCTCCAAGGGACCCACAGAGCTTGCATCTCGGCTGCGCTGGGGTGGACGTCCACACTTGGCTTGTCGCTGCCAGCCTCTCGCATCTCAGCGTCTACTATGACAGGCCCAGATGTGCTGCCGGAGGGCTTGTCAGGCTCTTCGGGAACTTTCCTGGCCTCCTCAGCGGCGGACGCAGTGGCCTCCGTGGCGGAAATTCTGGCGGCCTCATCAGTGGCGCTCTTCGCAATCTCCTCCACAGAGACATCCCTCTCTTCCGGAGGGGTTGGTTCTACAAGACAGGAAAGAAGCGGAGAGCAAGATGAAATCGAAACTTCAGGACAAGATCAAGAAAATAAAAAAGAAGGATTGACAAGGGTTAGATTACATCTGGAAAGGAACTTACCTTGATGAGCACTGGGAGGGGATGCCGTTCTTCCTCCAGGGACTTCGGTTGCCGTTGCTTGGTCTCCGGCAACGTTGGTTGCCGGAGGCTTGCTCCTCGATGCGAAGGAGCCCTTCTTGGGGCTCCTATGGGGAGGGCTCCTCCTTGTCAGTGAAGGTCTTGGCGACGACTCGGAGGTCGAGGGTGCCGTTAGGGGGTCCATCCCTTGGCACTCTCCTTCCGGCTGGCCGCTTCCCAACTCCTTGTCGGTCTCCATTGCAGAAGACTCGATGACGGTGCTCGCCAGTAGGAATTGGACGTGAGCCTCGCGCGAGGAGCTCGAGCCGGCAACCTCAGACGAGGTGACACCTTGGTCTATGCCTGTTGCCGCATCACCCTCTTCGGCGGTCCTGGGTTTCTTCCTCTGCCTTTCCACCAAGGGCACCTCATCCCTGCAAGATCAGAACAGTCAAGATGATTAGTTCAACAACAATATCAAGACAATCGTAAGAATGATGGATGAAGAAGATAGACTTACTCTTCCTCCTCTTCTCGAGCACTAAGGACAGACAGGTCCCAATGCATCGCGTCGTCCGCGCTGGAGGATGTACGTGGTGGTTGCGTCTTCCTAGCCCGTTTGGCTCTTGACGGAGCCAGGGGCTGTGATGCACCCTTGTTCTCTGTGGTTGGCGACATTGGTTGCCAGGAAGCGGCTCCATGAGGGGGCTGACGCCGGGAAGGCTGGACCCGAGAAGCTGCAGTTGCCGCCTTGGTGCCGACAAGTTCCTCACATGCCGGCTCGATGTGCACTGCCTTCTTTTGGGCAGGCTTCTTAACGATGGCAGTCTTCACCTTAGCGGGAGGAGAGTGAGGTGCTTTGTTGTAGGGTGGAGACCCTAAGGGAAGATCTTTTCACACTTGGAGGGGGAAAGGGGCAAATTGAGAGAAGAACACAAGAACAAACACTCAATCAACAAGATCCAATCACACATGTGCTAGATCCACATACACAAAGAGGGATACAAAGGTCCAAATCCAACACAAGAAGGTAAAGAGGTAGCTAGTTCATCCCAATCCTTGAAGGAGTTGAAGTCTTGAATCCTAGGAGGATCTTCTCCACAAGGGAGGTCTTGAATCCCTAAGGGATCTTCTCACATGGAGGTCTTGATCTCCATGGGAGAGGTGATAGATAGGAGCAAAGCTCTACTAGATCTCTAATACATCTTTGCCAACCCTAACAAATGACCTAGGTACGAAATATATAGGTGGGAGGTAAGGGACGAAGTGGGGGCAAAACAGGACAAAGTCAGCCACCACGTAGGATGGCCCGTGCGCACGGGGTAAGTGGGGCCCGTGCGCACGGGGTCCCGTGTGCATGGTACATTCCCATGCGCACGGGGTGCTACAGCGCGAGGCCCGTGCGCACGGGGTCCAGGGGCCCGTGTGCATGGGGGTTCTAGTAGTTTTGTCGTATCCCGTGCGCACGGGGTCTTGAGGGCCCGTGCGCACGGGGTCGCCTGGGAGGTGCTGTCCTCTTCGGGTTTTCTTCCTCCGTCATCCTCGTGGCCTTGGCGTGGTTCCTCTTGGGTCTTGGGGAGATATTGAGGTGTACATGGAGATGACCGTCCTCGTGGCCTTGGCGTGGTTCCTCTTGGGTCTTGGGGAGATGTTGAGGTGTACATGGAGATGACCGTAGGATGCTCCGCATCATCCCCTCCCCCTTGGGAGAGATCCGTCCTCGGATCGGAGACCGCATCACCCTGTAACCGGTAGGCATGGATGGACTTGCAGTTCTCCATGTTGTGGCATGAGTTGTGGTCCGTTGTCGATGTCGTAGGAGCTTGTGGAAGTCGCGGACTTGAGCTCATGGAGAAGGCGAAGATGCCGTACATCCGACGGCGAAGATGCCTATGTAGTGGATGAAGCCGTAGCCTTGGAGTCGATGTCGATGTACTTGAAGGCCCGTGCGCACGGGGGTGCAGGCAGTCGTGTGCATGGTGTCCCATCTTCAATGTCGGTCCTCCATCCAATAGATATATCATGGAGACAAGAAGTAGCAAACAAGAATGAAAGTTTGGCCCGTTCGATATGTGTATGTGAGAGTGGCTCAAAGGGAAGGAGTTCACCTTTACGAGTTCCTCTAAAATGTTGGTGTCGTGCATCGCGTATGCCTTCTCATGACCAATATGTCTCATGACGGCGCCGCCTTGTGAATCCTTCAAAACGAAAGAATATGACAAACACTCGGAAAAATAAATGAGGTTAGCATGAATGCAAAACCAATCATTCGTGTGGTGAGATACCCAACAAGTGTCGTCATCATTCTTATCATAAGAAGGAACAAGATAATGTGGCATGGTATGGAAGCATATGATGCGAGTACAACCAAAGACATTAAGCTCTATCAAACAAGCATGCATCACAAGTGAGATGTCCAAGTCTCCAAGATCAATAAGCATAGCATGGTTGCACTCACTACAAGTGGATATGAGAGATGAAACTAAGGGAGACAAGGGACAATGATCATGATAAATTATGTGAGAGGCAAAAACATATATGCCATCAACCCAATGAAACGAGCAAGTATGAATCATGGGTGATGTAACAAAGCAAGCAATCATAGTGATCAAGTTATGCAAGCTAGTAGTGCGAAGATGCAACATACTAGAGGCCATCATAGAAATCATGTCATGTGTGCAAATAGTAGGCATACATAATGCACATGACATATCACGAGAATGAGAAAATGATATGAGCAAAGTAGTATCATTGTATTGGCAATAGCAACAAGGATCTCCACCAAGCATGCAAGTACATATAGAAATAGTAGAATGGTGAATCATGAGTAAATGCAAGCAAGGGTCACAATTGCATGGCAAAGGCATAGAAGGAGGCATATCATGCAAAGTGAACACGGTAAAATGAGCATAAGGTGACAAGTGGTAAATAGCCCATAGCCATGTGAGAGCCAAGTAAAAGTAATGTGCGTAGTCCTTCCACGAGGGAAATGGTCGGATAAGTATTCCAAGGAATCCCAAAGCATCGGTGCTCTCAAGAGCTCGTTTTGTCAACTCATGGGATTGAGAAGTTAACAAGTATTCGTGAGTACCTACACAAAACAAAGACAAAGGGAAAATTGTGTGTGCGTGGTATATGTACACATCATCCATTATGATGCGCACGTGCATGTGTTGGTTAGCACAAAATATCCAATGCTCAAATAAATAAGATGCATGATATAGAAACATGTCATCCATCATGATTGGTTTGTTGTTATGTATAGCATAATGGAGACTCAAGGTGTGTAATGCATCACGTGAATGAATGGTATGCATATGGTGCACACAAAGGATGGAATCATGCGATCTACAATTAATTTCATGGCATGGCATAGTAGATGAATTGCACAAATTGCTCAAGGGAAGCATAGCAATATCATTGCTAGAGAAACACATACCAATAACCATGATCTTGTCATCTATGCCATTAGTGCAAATGGGATTGATTTTATTTGGATATGCATAGTTACTACGGTGATTTTGTAATAATGCAATATGGGAAATCTCACTCATAGCATATGACAAGTTTAATGGATTGTCAAACATGACGTGACCAATAGAATGTTCACAAGATATCCTATGAGCATAGCATCACAACTAGGTAATTCGACATGCTCATCATCATATTCATCATAAATGGGTGGCATATCTAAGCATGTAGAAGACATAGAATGTGGTGAATCCATGGGGTAATCAACATCATGCAAGCAATCGATGTCAAGATGGTCCACTAGTGGGACAAGCAAAGCACCTTCACCTATGTTACCTTTGGAGCTCCAGTCATGTGGTGTAGGTGAGGTGGCAAAAATCAAAGCGTGATCAACATTGTCGTCTTGATGGAACCATGTGGGGGGTGCATCATCGTCCACCATGGCCATCGTCTTGTCCAATGGAGGTATGTACTCATCGAGGATTGGCGCTTCGTCGTGTCGGATATCTAGCACCAAACAAGAAAACACACTTGGAGTAGAGGTTAAGTCATTAGAAATCATAGTGGCCTCACATGCCCTATCAACTACCTCACTCACTAAGTGTTATGGCTCACTCACTCCCGGTAAGATGCTCTCACTCATATGGTTGGTTGAGTCACTCAAAGGGTGGTGATGGCTCTCAACCTCACATAGGATATGCGGCATGTACTCATGTGTGGGGCTAGTGGTGGTCACTCTCATCCTCTCATAGGAAATGCACTCAATGTCACATATGGCGGAGTCACTCATCTCACTCATGTGGTGGTGGCTCTCGTCACATGTCAATTGGGTCATCTCGTCATATGTGGGTGTCGGAGAGATGTAGGTGCAAGTGTCTCCATACTCAACTTGTTTCGCCGCCTCGGTTGTGGGAGTAGTCCCATGGTCAACCTCCTCATCCATAATGCCTCCAAAGATGAATGCCATAGGATGTGGCAAATCATCGCTCTCCTCCGAGACCAAAGAGAGGGTCTCATGTGCGGTCTCGTAGCTTGACTCGGAGTATGAGTCGCATGTGGGCGTCGTCTTCATGTCGTCGAAGAGGTTCGTTCTCGTCGTCGTGGTCAAAGGGGATGGCCCATGCTCGACCGTCTTGTCGCCGTCTTGTAGGAGGCCCATATGAAGTGGCACCTCGTTGCTCGTCTCCATGAGTGAAGGGAATTTCCCGTGCTCGGCCATCTTCCTTGAGGGGCTTCCAAAGATGGAAGGGTCGCCCTCGTTTGTACTAGGTCGCCTTGGACTTGGCGCCGAAGCTTCTTCTTGGTGGCGCTCGTCTCGCGGTCTTCTCTTGTGCTCATGAAGGTTGGCCGTAGCGTGATGTCGAGCTTGTTGGGACCTATTGGTTTGCGTCACTCGAGCATCTTCATCTTGATGGTGATGTTGTTGTGCTTGACCTTGATGTCGATGTTGTGCGATGTCTTGAAGTTGAGGATGTGGTCGAAGTGCGCTTGCGTCGGTTGGGCACGTCGAAGATGTGCTACTTGGTCGCCGCCGCCTTGAAGATGACGAAGGGGAAGTAGCCAATGTAGCTGATGAAGTTGCAGTCTTGGGGTCGCTGTCGATGTTCTGTATGGCCCGTGCGCATGGGGGTGTAGGAGGCCGTGTGCACGGTGTCCCGTGTGCACGAGGGTCGCTTCCCCGTGTGCACGGGGTTGGCAGAGAAGCCAACATGCTCCCGGAAGGCTGCTCTTCCATTCTTGTGGTACGCCCTTGATGAACTTGAGCGTCTTGGTCTTGTCGATGTCGATGCCGGTGTGTCCTTGCCAAAGATGGTAGCTCGGGAGTCTTTGTACTTGAGCATCTTCCCGAAGATGATGAAGACCGCTTGTCGGTGTTAAGGAGGACCTTGAGCTCCTCCATGTACTTGTCCATCTTGGCGTCGATGAAGTTCTTCATGGCATCGAACTCGTTGTCGTGGTTGTCGTCGAAGACCGGAGATGATGTGCTTGTCCTATCCATCACAAGACTCGAGCAAATGTGAGTGGAAGAAAGGGAAGAACTAGATCAAATGTACCTTTCCAATGTTGAAGATGGATCAATGATCACCCAATATGGTATTATGGAAATAGCACAATTGGTACCGGATCTTGTCAATTCTCACACCTACACAATAAAGCTTATGGAGTAGCTTGGTGAGGATAGTGGCACAAAATTTAATGAAATTGTTAGAAAGAGTCAATAATGTTGAAAAAGATTCACAAATTCGCAAGTAAAACAAGTAGACCAATAGCAATGAATGGCACACGGAAACACATACACGGATAGATAGATGGGGTTGTGCAACCAAGGAATGAGCTCCAAATGTGATATCCACGGAAAATGCTCGTGTTGCTCAACTCTAGAGAGACGCTAGCATGATTGCACTATTGGGCGTGATACGAACTTGTGTACAACCTATAGAAACAAAACGTGTCGACTTCTATCCCAAGTATGCTATGTATGTATTGTTCCCGGTGATCTTGCACACGATGATCCAGGATGATCAATGATGTTGATATGCTATCCCAAGTATGTGGCTATGGCTATTGCTTACAAGCTCTTTGCTTTCTTTTTCTCTTTGCTTAGAAGCTTTTTGCACTCTCTTTTTTTCTATGGCCACTATGCGAAATGCTCAAACCAATATAGCAATTTTGTATATGCGGGAACAATTGATGACACAAGAGATGATATGATGATATGTGTACGCAATAATAGCTATGCGGAACGTGTATCACTAAAGTGCACAAGTAGTGTTGCCCGGCAATACTCAACGGCTAGTCTCGGTAGGCAAGTGACGCAAAATTGGCTCGGGGGTTAACAATGCCATGGCAAGGAGAATGTACAAAGGTGTCGTCGAGGTTACCGTCCGTGGCGAAGTTGAGTGGCGGTGATGTCGATGTCGAACCGTTCCTAGTTAGTCGAAACACCCTAGGAAACGGAAAAACCGCGAACTCAAAATCTCAAACGGCAAATGTCAAATGGTGGTAGCGGAGTTCGGTGGTGGTTCGGAAGTTGGCAATGCGGAAGTGGAGTTGAAGTCACCGTCCCTAAGTAGCCGAAACACCTTAGGAGACACAACCCACAACTCAAACAACCTCAAATGCAACGGGTGGAACAAAATGGGTTATGTTGCGGAAGTCGGTGGTGGTATTGCGGAAGTTAGGCAGATGGCCTATGCAAAAGATGCACAAATTGTGATGGAGTCAAATGGTGTTGGAACCTATCTAGATGGATGGTGGATGTTAATAGCTACTCAACGAGCTAAAGAACGCCAAAATCGGATTCCGGATGTGAAAGTTATGGCCGAAATGGTGTAGCAGTGTTGGCTGTTCTGTAGGAGCCGTGCGCACGGGGTTAGGAGCCCATGTGCACGGGGTCCCGTGCGCATGGTACAAGGCTGTGTGCATGGGGTGTCCCGAGATTTTGCGGGGGCCTGTGTGCACGGGGGTGGCGGAAATTTCGCGATTTCAAGCTCAGATCTGAAGAAAAATTGGGTGGATTTCGTGGTGGGGAATGGGGTGGAAGGTTGGGGGAAGCTAGATCCACTTGAAACACTTCGAATCCATGGATCAAAATCAACAAAACATCATCAAACCAACAAATCACAAAAAAAATTGGTATGGCTATTTTTGGTGGGGATTTTCGAAATTGGACAAAAACAAGCAAACTTAGGCTAGAAAGTGGGGGGTAGGGACTCCAAGATGTGAATGAACCTAAGCTCTGATCCAAGATGTTGTAGGGTGGAGACCCTAAGGGAAGATCTTTTCACACTTGGAGGGGGAAATGGGCAAATTTGAGAAGAACACAAGATCAAACACTCAATCAACAAGATCCAATCACACATGTGCTAGATCCACATACACAAAGAGGGATACAAATGTCCAAATCCAACACAAGAAGGTAAAGAGGTAGCTAGTTCATCCCAATGCTTGAAGGAGTTGAGGTCTTGAATCTTAGGAGGATCTTCTCCACAAGGGAGGTCTTGAATCCCTAAGGGATCTTCTCACATGGACATCTTGATCTCCATGGGAGAGGTGATAGATAGGAGCAAAGCTCTACTAGATCTCTAATACATCTTTGCTAACCCTAACAAATGACCTAGGTACGAAATATATAGGTGGGAGGTAAGGGACGAAGTGGGGTCGAAACAGGACAAAGTCAGCCACCACGCAGGGTGGCCCGTGTGCATGGGGTAAGTGGGGCCCGTGCGCACGGGGTCCTGTGTGCACGGTACATTCCCGTGCGCATGGGGTGCTACAGCGGCGAGGCCCGTGCGCACGGGGTCCAGGGGCCCGTGTGCATGGGGGTTCCAGTAGTTTTGCCGTATCCCGTGCGCACGGGGTCTTGGGGGCCCGTGCGCACGGGGTCGCCTGGGAGGTGTTGTCCTCTTCGGGTTTTCTTCCTTCGTCGTCCTCGTGGCCTTGGCGTGGTTCCTCTTGGGTCTTGGGGAGATATTGAGGTGTACATGGAGATGACCGTCCTCGTGGCCTTGGCGTGGTTCCTCTAGGGTCTTGGGGAGATGTTGAGGTGTACATGGAGATGACCGTAGGATGCTCCGCATCATGCTTCCTCCTCTTCGTCCTCATCTGAAGATTCCTCGGGCTGCTCCTCTTCTTCCTCATATTCCTTGGCTTAGTCCTCCTCGCCCACATGCTCTTCGGCATGCTCTTGAGTGCGGTCTCCTCCGCTAGTTTCCGGAGCCGTGGCCTGGTCTTCGGCCTGGCTTTCGGTGCGTTCCCCACTACCGGCGCCCTTGGCCGCCTGGAAACTAGCTATCATCTTGAGCTCCTTAGCTCTTGCGACAAGGAACTCCTTCTATTCATCCTTTGTCGGATGAATCATGTTGTCTTCGACTCTGATGGGTTTCTCCACCAAGCCGGCAAACCAGCTTTCCACTTCTTTCTTGCTGGGTACCTTCCATGTGCTCAGGACTGTCTTGGCGTCGCAGTCCGGCATCATCGCTAAGATGGAAGCCTTGGCGGTTTTGTTGCAAAGTGGGATTGCCTTTGCTGGCAGATGGAAGGTACAACCCCTGTTGAAGAGCTGACAAATGAGCCCGTAATGCTCCATTACCGCCAGGTTGTTATTGAGGCCTGGATGCAGGCGCATTGTATTGGCAGGATTCTTGTAATCCCACGCTTGTCGTCCTCCTCTGTGCTACAGCGGGGCGATCCGACGGCGGGTGAAGTCTGCTCCCACCATCTCGATCGTCAAGTCGGCCTCCCTGAGGGAGAGGATTCGGTACAGTGCCACTCCAAGCTTGGTGTCGTTGGGATCGACGCTGCTCCAGTTGGTGGCCTTCTCGATCTTCTCGGTTCTGAGGTGACAGAACGTCGGGAAGTCCTGCTGCTTGATCCAGCACCAATTGGCCCGCCACTTGTTCCACTTGATGTGCAGCTTGCCGTCCAAGTAGTGCTTCTTCAGATTTCACCTTGGAATCTAGGTGACAGTGCCGGAAAGGGCGTCGTCCTCGACCCGGGAAACGAAGAAGTGCCGGAACAGAGCAACATTTGGGGCTATTCCCACAAAGTTCTCACACAAGTGCGCGAAGACCGACACGCAGGTGACCGCATTGGGTGTGAAATCTAGCAGTGTGAATCCAAAAGTGTTCATCACTTCTACAAAACTGTCAGAGAAGGGCGGGCACAACCTGCAATAGAAGTACCCGGCAAAGAAGTGGTACTGGTAGTCCGCGGGAGGGAGGGATCCTGAGAGGACCACTGTGGCTTCATGATCTTTTGTCTTCCTCGCGTACACATACGAGTACCTCCTCGTCAGATCATCTACTATGAGCGCCGGCGGAAACATGGCGTTAACCCGCTGCCGTGCTACATTAGCGGCTTTCTTCTCCTCCGCCGCCGAATTGGGGGGCTTCGCGGCTCTCTTCGGTGCGATGGCGAGATCTGGGGGGGGGGGGAGAAAGCTTGGTAGTGGCTGCGTAGAACTGTGCATAGGTGATGTGCTTTGTTCTTGCGCGAGGTTGAAGAAGGAGGCGGTTGGATTGGGGGCGAGATGGGTAAATGAGCAGCGCCCCTTCGCGAGCACCCTTTTATGGGGAAGGCGCGAGGGGTTGGCTCTTTACTGCCTGACGTTGATGCACTTTTGCAGGCGCACTACCCCAGTCGCCGTTTCGTTCCACCTCTCCCACGTCCCGCATTCAACGCGCGTCATGGGTAAACAGTAAAAACGAAGATTGCGGCAGCGATTCTGTGCCACGTGTGTCTGTGCATCGGTTTGGGCCTATCCCAATGACGCCTCGCACGCGCGTGTGGCCCAGGCCCAGGGGCTCCTGTCGATGTATGAAAACATGGGTGTCATCATACCCTGACTTATGCACAGACGGTTGCAGCCTTCCCCGATGGTAAGGGCTTGCTGGAGGATTGCTTCCGTCAAGACTTATGATTAGAACCAACAAGACCATGAAGAAGACCTCGAGGCAGGTCATCGAGAAGTACTAAGCTAGTGCTGGAGATCAAGATTACTCTTGCTGGCTTGCTTCGGACCGGCAAGGTGGGAGACCGGCAAGGCAAAGGCCCGGCAAAGCTCCATGCCAGTAGGCTCTTTTCTGTCTTACTACTGCTCCACCTCATCACCAGCTAGATAAGCAAGTATTGATAGGTGTTGAGCAGACAGGCAGTCAAGCACAGCTGGTCAGGGCATGTGTCGGCATGCCACCCTAATGTTAACTTTAATGACACCTGTCCCTGGGTCGTGTCAAGATAACAGAAGGGCCATTGGACAGGTGGTGCAAAACCTTTGCCGGAACTCGCCTCCCCAGCGTAGCACCTAACGGTGCATTTAATGCGTTTGTCCTACCCCGTTAGAGATAGACTTGATGATAGTGTAATCACTGTTCATACCCTGTAATTACCATCTTAGGCACTATGGTAACCCCTTGGCCTATAAAAGGAGTTCCACGGCTACTGGTTGAGGGGTCGACCCTTAGCCCAACTAGGCGTAGTTGCTGGATTTCCCGCACCTTGCCGGAAAAGTTGCGCTCCTTTGTACGATGAGCTCAAAACACTATAAAACCACCAAAGCAGGAATAGGGTTTTACACCTCAGGGCGGCCCGAACCTTGATAAACCACCGTGAGTTCTTGCATCTACTGATCCCGCTCTTTGTACAAGTCGACTCCCGTAGCCAAACCGCAAAGGGATCGTTTTGATCCCATAGATCATCATTCTCCACGACAGAATGTGCGTGTTTCCTTCCGATCTTCATCGGGAATTTGCAGTTTCTTGATCACATCAGGTGAGATCAAGTTAAGGCCAGCTCCACCGTCAACCAACATCTTAGTGACCTTGAGGTTGCGAATTGTTGGTGAAACCAACAACGGCAAGCACCCGACCGCAGTTGTGCGATAAGTGATGCGGAGCATCCTACGGTCATCCCCATGGACCCACCTACGTCTCCCCAAGAACCAAGAGGACCAATGACACGAGCACGTGCAAGAGCTCTCGAGACCGAGGTGACATCACTCCTTAAAGAACTTCCATATGACGCGTGCGAGACATGGATGCTACCTCATTCCGAAACACTATGTGTGCTTAGGTACCAGGAGGACCCTCTCGGAGAAGCCCGGAACAATGGACAAGTCGGCAAGCTCACGGAAGAAAAGGACCAGCCAAGACGGTCACCGGAGGCCTACAGGGCCCGGACATCCAGCCCTAAGCCCGGACATCCGGCCCCTGGGAGCAACAACAGCAGCAGCCGCCTTACAGCAGAAGAGGCTAAAGGCGCCGGACATCCGGCCGGTAGCCCGGACATCCGGCCCGTGCAGCCTGGACATCCGGCGCCAGCCCGGAAATCCGGTAGCTCCCAACAGAAGACACCCGTAGGTTGGCCAGTTTCGGCCAGACATCCGGCCCCCAGGCCCGGACATTCGGCACCATGATGAACCGCCGGACATCCGGCCTGGAGCCCGGACATCTGGCCCGACGACGCCTGTATTTCGGCCCACGGCCCATGTATACCCCCTACTTCGCCCTAATTTGTACTAGCACTATATAAAGACTTCCCCCTCTCCCATCTAGGGTTAGCAAAGTAGATAGCTCTTTGAGATTAGAGCTTTGCTCATCCATACCTCTCCCATGGAGATCAAGACCTCCATGAGACCCATGTGAGAAGATCCACTCCGGATATCAAGACCTCGACTCCTCTCCGGATCTGGATGAACTAGCTACCGTGTATCCTCCTTTGTTGGATTTGGACCTTTGTATCCCTCTATGTGTATGTAGATCTAGTGCATGTGTGATTTGGATCTTGTTGATTTGAGTGTTCTTTTTTTCGATTTGCTCCTTTTCCCCCTCCTAAGTGTGAAAAGATCGTCATCTAGGGTTCCACCCTACATCATCTTGGATCAGAGCCACATTGATTCACACTTTGCAGTTCTTCCCCTCCACTTTCTAGCCCCGATTTTGTTGTTTTTACCCAATTTCGAAAATTCCCACAAAAATAGCCGTACCAATTTTTTTGTGATTTGTGAGTTTGATGATGTTTTGTTGATTTTGATCCATGGATTTGCTTGGGTTCGAGTGGATCTAGCATTCCCCCATCTTTTCCCCACTTTCCATCCACAAAATCATCCGAATTTTGCCCCAAAATTTTCTTTTATCCACGTGTTCTTCGAGTTCATCCACGGATCTGCCTGCCCGGATATCCGGCCCGACAGCCCGGACATCCGGCGCCCCGGACATCCGGCCATCTGGCCCGGACATCCGCCCCCCTGTGCACCGGCACACCAATAGCTCACAATTTCATCGATTTTCGCCGTTTTCCCACCGTTTCTTCTGCAACCCCTTGAGCCACTCCACCACCGACTTCTGTATACCTCCACCTTCGTGCCACTTGAGATTTTGAGCCACGGATTTTGCCGTTTCCTAATGTGTTTCGGCTACTTAGGAACGGTTCGACAACGACATCACCGCCGCTCATCATCGCCCCGGAATTCGACATCGACAATACCATCTCCACCATCGTGACACCCTAACCGTAAGCAAGGACGGTAACTTCGACGACATCTTGTTCATATCCTTGCCATTGTATTGTGAACCCCCGAGACCATCTTTTGCGTAGCTTTCCTACGAGACTAGCCATTTGAGTATTGCCGGCAACGCTACTTGTGCACTTTAGTGATACCGATCCGCATAGCTATCATAGCGTGCATACATACACATATCATCTCTTGTGCAAAATTTTGTCCCCGCATATACATCATTGCTATCTTCGTACGAGCGTTTCGCATAAGTGGCCAAAGGAAATCATCAAAAGAAAGAAAATCTTTTAAGCAAAACAGAAAGAGCAACAAGCTTGTAAGCAATAGCCAAAGCATTGCCACATTACATAGCATATTTGATCATCTTGGATCTTTGTGACAAGTTCACCGGGAATCATACATACAAAGCATAAGTGAGATAGAAAGCGTTACATTTTGTCTCTTATAGGGTGTGCACAAGTTCGTATCCACCTATTGAGCAATCGTGCTAGCGTCTCTCTAGTGTTGTGCAACAAGAGCATTTTCCGTGGATTCCACATTTTGCGCTCACTCCTTGGTTGCACGACCTCATTTATCTATTCGTGTGTGTGTTTCCGTGTGCTACTTATTGCTATTGGTCTTCTCGTTACACTTGCGAACTTGTGAATCTTTTTCAACATTATTGATATCTTGCTTGCAATTGCAGAAATTTTGTGCCACCATCCTAACCAAACTCCTCCAAAAGCTTTACTTGTGTAGGTGTGAGATTGAGTCGATCCGGTACCAATTGCACTATTTCCATAATACCATATTGGGTGATCATTGATCCATCTTCAACATTGGATAAGGTACATTGGTCTAGTTCGTTTTTTTCTTCCACTAACACTTGTTTGAGAATCATGGATAGGCCGAGCACTTCTATCAACCCACTCTTCGATGAGCAAGAAGACGCAACGAACAACTACGTCACCAAGGCTCAACTTTTCGGAGTCCAACGAGCGCTACACCAAGAAAGTGAAGCTTTGGGAGATCGCATCGAGCAACTCGCCACCGACTTGCGCCACTCCGAAACACGAACTAGGGACTACTTCGACGCCAAGATTTCATCTCAAATGGAAGAGTTCCGCACTATGATGGCCAACCACCATTCTTCCACTTCGTCTTCATCAAGATCAAGACGGCGCCATTCAAGCCGATACTCTTCGGACACTTCTTCGGATGCAAGTCTTCCACGAGCACGCTCTCCTCGCTCTCAAGAACATGACGACCGGCAAGCTTCAAGAAACCCATTCCATGGCAATGGTTTGCGAGACCGCCTTCGAGAGCGCGAACGACAAAAACGACAAGCACAAGACAACGGAACCCAAGATCAAGTTCCACAACGCCAACGTCAAGTGCACCAAGACGACGACGCCCTACACCAAGAACGACAACGTCGTGAGGAGCAAGCACTTGAAGCTCAACGTGCCCTATGCCAAGCAACTCGCAACGTCGCCGAACGCAACCACCGCGTGCGCGAACAAGAAGCCGCACAACTTGAGGAGCGCCAAGAGATGCGAAACCGTGCACGAATCCCAGGGCAACCACGTCAAGTCAATCAAGATGAACACGATGATGATGAACTAGAAGATCAACCTCCAAGGCAAGAGCGTCATCGCAACCGCCGACAACGCAATGAGGAGCGCTATGGCAAGCTCAAGTTCACCATGCCTAAATTCTCCGGTGGAAATGATCCCGAAGAATACCTTTCATGGGCGTTGAAGGTCGACAAGATATTTCGCCTTCACAACTATGACGAAGAAAAGAAGATCGCCATGGCATCTCTCGAGTTCCAAGACTATGTTCTCATTTGGTGGGAGCAAGTGATCGCAAGATGTCAAGAGAAGGGCGAGCCACCCATCGCGACTTGGGATCACATGAAAGATGTCATGAGAGCACGTTTTGTGCCTACATATTACACACGCAACCTCTTCAAGAAACTCCAACTTCTCAAGCAAGGAACCAAGTCGGTTGAAGAATACTGTCAAGAAATGGAAGTTTCCATGATACGAGCCAATGTCACGGAAGATGATGAACAAACTATGGCGCGTTTCTTGAATGGCCTCAGCCATCCCATCAAGAAGATAGCGGACTTTCAACTGTACTCCAACCTCCTCGAGCTAGTGCACCAAGCGACCAAGGCGGAACGACAAGTGCAAGAGGACTACAAGTACTCCAAGTATTCTTCCAAGACCTATGGTTCATACACTCAAGTTTCAACGACTACGACAACTCCTTCCACGACTCGAACTACACCAAGTACCGGCGACAAGTCACGCTCCAAGCAACCTTCGACATCTTCAAGTCGTCTTCCTCCTACTACGAGCAGCTCCAACAAAAGCCTTCCTCCTCGACACCTCCGTCGGATGCCAACAAGACAAGTGACATCCAGTGCTTCACTTGCAAGGGCCGAGGCCACAAGTCCTTAGAGTGTCCAACTCGACGCACAATGATTCTTAACGACGATGGCACCTACGACTCAATGAGTGAAGATGAAATGGAAGCCCTTGAGCATGTAGCTATGCACCGACAAGTGAATGAAGACGAAGATGCACAAATCTATTGCGACAATGATGCGAGCCCCGCTCTTGTTGTCTCCAAGGTCTTGACACTTCAACAACATCAAGAAGAAGACCAACGTTGCCACATCTTCCATACCAAAGCGGGTATCCAAGGACGTTCTGTCAAGGTCATCATCGACGGCGGAAGTTGCCACAATTTGGCAAACACAATCGGCGGTGAGGCCACGGTCCACTAAAGATCGGAGGGAGGAGGTGGATGAATGATGAGACGCTCATTGTTAGGGACCTCATATCCAGCAATCTCAGTGGTGGCAATGCAGTTGGCCGTAGAATGATATCTATAGCCCTTACAAACATTATAGTTCTGAAAAGTAGCAAATGAAAGCTTTTTACGAACAGAAGAGGCCGACTTGATAGCAGATTTGACAGGGGGATTATGCATTGCTAAAAGCCCCAAAGCGGGTCTGCGCTAGGATGGGCTAACCAAAATCCATTCGGCATCACATTCTTTCTTCCAAATTTTGAACTCACGTACCCAATTAGGCACTCCATTGCCCCAAAGATGGAAGTAGCATTTGAATTGTGGGCAAGAGAAAGAATGTAGATCCACAATGTAAAATCCAACATCCTTGCATGAAACATTAAAGTTGAATACCTTATCACCAATGACCGAGACCATGAATTCAATGGCAGAACCTCCCAACGCAGATTCAAGCGCTGCCGCCACAGAATCCTCAGTAAGCCTGAAATCATGCCTACTAAATAAGGCCACCAAAGTGAAAGATCCCATATTCTCCATAGGATGAACCGTGAGTCCCGATGCCTTAAAGATCTCATCTGCAAAAACTCTACCCTTGGAGAAATCCAAGCCAAGAGTAGATCTAGAAGAGGAACCCATCACAATGGGTACTAGCATGTAAATCAAGAGACGCCGGAGATGATGATCGGAGCAGATCCCAAAGTTACTGGCTATGTGTGGAGATCACCGGGGGGCTAGGGTTTAGGGGTGGGTGGAGATCGTCTCCATGCGCCATGTGGATGTGGAGAAGGAAATCTTCGATCCACACCACTGGGTCAGTAGTGATTGTTATAGCTTTGTATTTCTCTCTGATCTATCCGTTTGGTTTGGCCAACTAGATTGATTTATCTTGCAATGGGAGAGGTGCTTTGTAATGGGTTCAATCTTGTGGTGCTCTATCCCAGTGACAAAGTAGGGGACAAGACACGTATTTGTATTGCTGCCATTAAGGATAAAATGATGGGGTTTATTCATATTTCTTGAGTTTACTTTGTCTACATCATGTCATCTTGCTTAAGGCGTTACTCTATTTTCATTAACTTAATACCCTAGATGCATGCTGGATAGCGGTCGATGGGTGCAGTAATAGTAGTAGATGCAGGCAGGAGTCAGTCTACTTGTCTCGGACGTGATGCCTATATACATGATCATTGCCATGAATCCGTCATAACTATGCGCTTTTCTATCAATTGCCTGACAGTAATTTGTTTACCCATCGTATGCTATGTGTTCGAGAGAGAAGCCTCTAGTGAAAACTATGGCCCCCGGGTCATTTATCCATCATATATAAAATCCAAAAATACCTTGCTGCAATTTTATTTTCTTTATTTTGTTTTGCAATTTATTTATCTATCTATCACTATCAGAATTAATCCTTGCAAGTTACCGCCAAGGGGATTGACAACCCTCTTGTTCGCGTTGGGTGCAAGTATTTGTTTTTGTGTGTGTGGGTGCTGCTAACGAGGTTCTGTGTGGTTCTCCTACTGGATTGATAACCTTGGTTCTTAACTGAGGGAAATACTTATCTCTACTGTACTGCATCATCCTCTCCTCTTCGAGGAAATCCCAACGCAGCTCACAAGTAGCAGGAAGAATTTCTGGCGCCGTTGCCGGGGAGACATCACCAAAACCTATCAAGTACCTTCGCATAAACTATCATCTACTTGCTCTTATTTTTATTTGCATTTGCCTCTTGTTTTCATCTCCCCCACTTCTAAAACAAAATAAAATCACAAAAATATTTTATTTGCTTGTTTGCTAGTTTGCTTGCTTTGTCACTATGTCTCAAGAAAATACCAAATTGTGTAATTTTTCCAACACTAATAATAATGATTTTATTAGTACTCCAATTGCTCCTCCCGCCACTAGTGTGGAGTCGTGTGGTATTAATGCTGCTTTGCTGAATCTTGTTATGAAAGAGCAATTTTCTGGTAGTCCTAATGAAGATGCTGCATCCCATCTTAATACTTTCGTTGAACTTTGTGATATGCAAAAGAAGAAAGATGTGGATAATGATATTGTCAAATTGAAATTATTTCCGTTCTCACTACGAGATCGTGCTAAAACTTGGTTTTCATCCTTGCCTCGAAATAGTATTGATTCTTGGGATAAGTGTAAGGATGCTTTTATTGCCAAGTATTTTCCTCCTGCTAAAATTATTTCTCTAAGAAATCAAATAATGAATTTTAAGCAACTTGAGCATGAACATGTTGCACAATCTTGGGAGAGAATGAAGTTAATGATTAGAAATTGTCCCACTCATGGTTTAAGCTTATGGATGATCATACAAAAAAATTATGCGGGACTAAACTTTGTTTCTAGAAATCTTCTAGACTCTGCCGCAGGTGGTACTTTTATGGAAATTACATTGGGAGAAGCTACAAAACTCCTTGATAATATTATGACCAATTATTCCCAATGGTACACTGAATGAACTCCAACTGGTAAGAAGGTAAATTCTGTCGAAGAAATTAGTACTTTGTGTGATAAGATGGATGCTCTTATGAAAATGGTTGCTAGTAAAAGTGCTCATGTTGATCCTAATGATGTGCCATTATCTACTTTGATTGAGAAAAATAACGATGCTATTGATGTGAATTTTGTTTCTAGAAATAATTTCAACAACAATGCTTATAGGGGTAATTTCAATCCTAGACCGTTTCCTCGAAATTCCTCTAATAATTATGGTAATTCCTATGGTAATTCCTTTAGTAATAATAATAGGATACCTACTGATCTTGAAAGCAATATTAAGGAATTTATTAATTCTCAAAAGATTTTCAATGCTATGGTAGAAGAAAAATTGAATAAGGTTGATGATATGTCTAGAAACATGGATAGAATTGCTCATGATGTTGAAACTCTTAAAGTTCAAATTTTGACACCCAAGCATGATATAAATGAGTCTATTAAAGCTATCAATGTCTCCATTAATGAAAGTAAAGAAAGAACCGCTAGGTTGAGAGCTAAGAGAGAATTCTTAGAAAAAGCTATTCCACCCGGTTTTTATCATAGTAATGAAGATATTAAAATGATTGGTGTCTCACCTATTGAATCTTTATTTAGTAATATAAAACTTGATGAACAAGGGACTGAATATGAGTCAACTTTAGCTATAAGGAGTCCCAATTGGTCGGAGGGTGATGATCTTAATGATAAAAATGATAAAAGTGGGTTTGGAGAGGTCAAAACTTTAAATAGTGATGTGCCCACTACTTTGGATTACAAGGACTTTAATTATGATAATTGCTCTTTAGTTGAGTGTATTTCCTTGTTGCAATCCATGATTAATTCACCTAATGCTTATGAACAAAATAAAGCTTTTACTAAACATATTGTAGAAGCTATGATAAAAGCTCATGAAGAAAAGCTTGAGTTGGAAGTTTCAATACCTAGAAAATTGCATGATGAATGGGAACCTACTATTAAAGTTAAAATTAAAGATTATGAATGTAATGCTTTGTATGATCTAGGTGCTAGCATCTCTACTATACCAAAATCTTTGTGTGACGTGCTAGGTCTCACCAATGTGGATGCTTGTTCCCTTAATTTGCATTTAGCAGATTCAACTATTAAAAAACCATTGGGTAGAATAAATGATGTTCTCATAATTGCAAATAGTAATTATGTACCCGTGGATTTTATTGTGCTTGATATTGAATGCAATCCATCTTGCCCTATAATACTTGGTAGGCCTTTCCTACGAACCATAGGTGCTATTATTGATATGAAAGAAGGTAATATAAGATTCCAATTCCCATTAAAGAAAGGGATGGAACACTTTCCTAGAAATATAATTAAGCACCCTATGAATCTATTATGAGGGCCACCAATGGAATTAATTTGAAGGATGATAATACTTGAAACTATGCATTATGCCTAGCTAGGGGCATAAAACAATAGCGCTTGTTGGGAGGCAACCCAATATTTATCTTTATTGCAACTTTTTTATTTTTCTTGTGTCACACAATTTTAACTTATGTTATGATTGTGTTTTTATCTTTTAATTAGTGTTTGTGCCAAGTAATGCCTTTGGGATGATTTGGATGATAGTATAATTGATGTTGTTTGAAAACAGCAAGTTTTGAGTCCAGTGCTGGATTTTTGGTTCCATACTGGAGCGTGATAAAATTCTGAATTATTTACACAGTATTGTTATATGAAGTTTTTACATTTCCCTAATTTTTCAGAATTTTTGGAGTTACAGAAGTATAGCTTTTAAATAGATCTTTACAGACTGTTCTGTTTTAGACAGATTCTGTTTTTGTTGCATAGTTTGCTTATTTCAATGAATCTATGGATTGTATTAGGGGGTATAAGCCATGGGGAAGTTGGAGTACAGTATGCTAATGGATCTCACGAGGTTTCTGTTGAGTTTTGTGTGCTGAAGTTTTCAAGTTTTGGGTGAGACCGCGATGGATGAAGGAATAAGGAGTGGCAAGACCCTAAGCATGGGGATGCCCAAGGCACCCCAAGGTAATATTCAAGGAAGACCCAAGCATCTAAGCTTGGGGATGCCCCAGATGGCATCCCCTCTTTCGTTTACAATCTATCGGTATATCACTTGGAGCTATATTTTTATTCATCACATGATATGTGTTTTACTTGGAGCGTCTTGTGCCATAGTTTTATTTTATTTGTTTGCTTTTTTAGTTTGCCACAATCATCTTTGCTGAACACACCTGTTTGACAGGGACAGACATTATTCATGATTTGTTAGAATACTCTATGTGCTTCACTTATATCTTTTGAGCTAGGCAGTTGCTCTAGTATATTTTAAAGAAATAGTTGCACTCTCATGATTCACTCATATATTTTTGAGAGTCTAATAAATAGTAATGGTAATATGCACGGGTTATGAATTTGGTCCTAATATGATAGGTATTCAAGAAGGATATCATAGAAACTTTCATGTAGATCACTGAATATGATAAGTTTGATTCCTTGCAATAGTTTTGCGATATTAAGATGGTAATATGTGGGAGGTACTGGTAGATAATTGTGGTTTAGTAAGAATATTGGTGTTAAGGTTTGTGATTCCCGAAGCATACACATATGGTCTGTCGTTATGCTAAGAAGTTGGAGCATGATTTATTATTGATTGTCTTCCTTTGCGTGGCGGTCGGGGACGCGCGATGGTTAACTCCTACCAACCTCTCCCCTAGGGGCATGCGTAGTAGTACTTTGCTTTGAGGGCTAATAAACTTTCGCAATAAGTATGTGAGTTCTTTATGACTAATGTGAGTCCATGGATTATACGCACTCTCACCTTTCCGCAATTTGCTAGCCTCTTCGGTACCGTGCATTGCCCTTTCTCACCTCGAGAGTCATTGCAAACTTCGCCGGTGCATCCAAACCCTGTGATATGATATGCTCTATCACACATAAGCCTCTTTATATCTTCCTCAAAACAGCCATCATACCTACCTATTATGGCATTTCCATAGCCATTCCGAGATATATTGCCATGCAACTTCCACCATTCCGTTTATATGACACACATCATCATTGTCATATTGCTTTGCATGATCATATAGCTGACATAGTATTTGTGGCTCAGCCACCGTTCATCATTTTCATACATGTTACGCTAGCATCATTGCACATCCTGGTACACTGCCAGAGGCATTCATATAGAGTCATATTTGTTCTAGTATCGAGTTTTAATTTTGAGTTGTAAGTAAATAGAAGTGTGATGATCATCATTATTAGAGTATTGTCCCAGTGAGGAAATAAAAAAAAGAGAAAATAAGAGAAAACAAAGAGGTCAAAAAGAGCCCACCAAAAAAATGAAATGAGAAAAAAAAGAGAAGGGGCAATGTTACTATCCTTTTCCACACTTGTGCTTCAGAGTAGCACCATGTTTTTCATATAGAGAGTCTCCTATGTTGTCACTTTCATATACTAGTGGGAATTTTTTATTATAGAACTTGGCTTGTATATCCGATGATGGGCTTCCTCAAATGCCCGAGGTCTTCATGAGCAATCAAGTTGGATGCACACCTACTTCGTTTTTAGTTTGAGCTTTCATAAACTTATAGCTCCTAGTGCATCCGTTGCATGGCAATCCCTACTCCTCTCATTGACATCAATTGATGGGCATCTACATAGCCTGTTGATTAGCCGCGTCGATGTGAGACTATCTTCCTTTTTTGACTTCCCCTTATTAATCTCTATCATCATATTCTATTCCACCCATAGTGCTATGTCCATGGCTTGCGCTCATGTATTGCGTGGGGATTGAAAAAGCTGAAGCGCGTTAAAAAGTATGAACCAATTGCTTGATTGTCTCTGGGGTTGTGCATGATAAATACTTTATGTTAAGAAGATGGAGCATGACAGGATTATATGATTTTGTAGGGATAACTTTCTTTAGCATTTTTATTTTGAAAGACATGATTGTTTGTTAGTATGCCTGAGTATTAATGTCTTTATATCAAATTATAGACTATTGCTTTGAATCATTCGGATCTTAATATTCATAGCGTAAAAGATAATTACATGATGAACATGTTAGGTAGCATTCCACATCAAATTTTTTGTTTTTATCATTTACCTACTCGAGGACGAGCAGGAATTAAGCTTGGGGATGCTTGATGTCTCCAACGTATCTATAATTTTTTATTGTTCCATGTTATTATAGTATCAATCTTGGATGTTTTATATGCAATTATATGCAATTATATATCATTTTTTGGGACTAACCTATCAACCTAGTGCCCAGTGCCAGTTGTTGTTTTTTGCTTGTTTTTGGCTTTTCAGAAAATCAATATCAAACGGAGTCCAAACGAAGAAAAATTTTGGATTGATTTTCTCTGGACCAAGAGAGACCCTAGAAGGTTCGGGAGAAGACCAGACGAGCCACGAGGGAGCGACAAGCTTGGGAGACGCGCCCAGGGGGGTAGGCGCCCCCCCCCCCCAGGCTTGTGGGCCCCTCATGGCACCTCTTGACCGAATTCCAAGCCTATAAATTCTCAAATATTCCCCGTATACCAGAGAGCCACCTCGAATAACTTTTCCACTGCCGCAAGCTTCTGTTCTTTCGCGATCCCATCTGGAGGCCTTTTCCGGTACTCTGCCGGAGGGGGAATCGATGACGGAGGGCTTCTACATCAACCTTGCTGCCCTTCCGATGATGTGTGAGTAGTTTACCACAGACCTACGGGTCCATAGCTAGTGGCTAGATGGCTTCTTCTCTCTCTTTGATCTTCAGTACAATGTTCTCCTCGATCTCCTTGGAGTTCTATTCCATGTAATCTTCTTTTGCGGTGTGTTTGCTGGGATCCGATGAATTGTGGGTTTATGATAAGATTCTTCATGAGAAATATTTGAGTCTTTTTCTGAACTTATTTATGCATGATTGTTATAGCTTTGTATTTCTCTCCGATCTATCCGTTTGGTTTGGCCAACTAGATTGATTTATCTTGCAATGGGAGAGGTGCTTTGTAAGGAGTTCAATCTTGCGGTGCTCTATCCCAGTGACAAAGTAGGGGACAAGACACGTATTTGTATTGTTGCCATTAAGGATAAAACGATGGGGTTTATTCATATTGCTTGAGTTTACTTTGTCTACATCATGTCATCTTGCTTAAGGCGTTACTCTGTTTTCATTAACTTAATACCCTAGATGCATGCTGGATAACGGTCGATGGGTGGAGTAATAGTAGTAGATGCAGGCAGGAGTCGGTCTACTTGTCTCGGACGTGATGCCTATATACATGATCATTGCCATGAATCTGTCAAAAATGTGCGCGTTTCTATGTGTTCGAGAGAGAAGCCTCTAGTGAAAACTATGGGCCCCGAGTCATTTATCCATCATATATAAAATCCAAAAATACCTTGCTGCAATTTTATTTTCTTTATTTTGTTTTGCAATTTATTTATCTATCTATCACTATCAGAATTAATCCTTGCAAGTAACCGCCAAGGGGATTGACAACCCTCTTGTTCGCGTTGGGTGCAAGTATTTGCTTTTGTGTGTGTAGGTGCTGCTAACGAGGTTCTGTGTGGTTCTCCTACTGGATTGATAACCTTGGTTCTTAACTGAGGGAAATACTTATCTCTACTGTACTGCATCATCCTCTCCTCTTCGAGGAAATCCCAACGCAGCTCACAAGTAGCACAGACCAACTCGATGAGTTGAAAGCATCGATCAGAAGCGACCCAATAGACCTGTGGACTGCAAATGTCCCTGCTCCTCTTTCCAACAAGGAACATACTCTACTACTATACTTATTAAAGAAGAACAGAAGAGGAACATGTTAAAGAAGAGCAAGCAGATTTTGGATAATACAATGTTCGTTGCCCACCCATGATGAACCAGATCATACAAAGAAATGCAATTCCCTGCTGTCTCTCTATATGTGGCGAACATTTTTATTTTTGAAAAGGAGGATGACCCCCGGCCTCTATATGTGGAGGACATGCTTTCCATAACTAAAGTAGGAACATTAGCTGACCAATTAAACGTGTCTCTGTTTTAGTAATATCAGCATCATGATACGTCTCCAACGTATCTATAATTTTTGATTGTTCCATGCTATTATAGTATCAATCTTGGATGTTTTATATGCAATTATATGCTATTTTATATCATTTTTTGGGACTAACCTATTAACCTAGTCCCAGTGCCAGTTGCTATTTTCTACCTGTTTTTGGTTTTTCAGGAAATCAGTACCAAACGGAGTCCAAACGCTACGAAACTTTTTGACGATTTTTTCTGGACAAAAGAGACCCTAGAAGCTTTGGGAGGAGGCCAGAAGCCTCACGAGGAAGTCACAAGGCAACAGGGCGCGGCACCAGGGGGCGCGCCCTGATGCCTTGTGGGCCCCTCGTGGCTCCTTTTGACCTAATTCCACCTCTACAAATTCTCAAATATTGGGAAACCAACAGAGAGCCCCACGAAATAGCTTTTCTGCCGCTGAAAGCTTTTGTTCTTCCGCGATCCCATCTGGGGGCCTTTTCTAGCACCCTGCCGTAGGGGGAATCGATCATGGAGGGCTTCTACATCAACCTTGCTGCCTCTACGATGATGTGTGAGTAGTTTACCACAGACCTACGGGTCCATAGCTATTAGCTAGATGGCTTCTTCTCTCTCTTTGATCTTCAATACAATGTTCTCCTCGATCTCCTTGGAGTTCTATTCGATGTAATCTTCTTTTGCGGTGTGTTTGTTGGGATCCGATGAATTGTGGGTTTATGATCAGATTATTCATGAGAAATATTTGAGTCTTCTCTGAATTCTTTTATGCATGATTGTTATAGCTTTGTATTTCTCTCCGATCTATCCATTTGGTTTGGCCAACTAGATTGATTTATCTTGCAATGCGAGAGGTGCTTTGTGATGGGTTCAATCTTGCGGTGTTCTATATCCCAGTGACAAAGTAGGGGACAAGACACGCATTTGTATTGTTGCCATTAAGGATAAAATAACGGGGTTTATTCATATTGATTGGGTTTACTTTGTCTACATCATGTCATCTTGCTTAAGGCATTTACTCCGTTTTTATTAACTTAATTCCCTAGATGCATGCTGGATAGCGGTCGATGGTTGGAGTAATAGTAGTAGATGCAGGCAGGAGTCAGTCTACTTGTTTTGGACGTGATGCCTATATACATGATCATTGCCTTGAATATCATCATAACTATGCGCTTTTCTATCAATTGCCCAACAGTAATTTGTTTACCCACCGTATGCTATGCGTTCGAGAGAGAAGCCTCTAGTCAAAACTATGGCCCCAGGTCTACTTAAATCATATAAAAAACCTAAAAATACCTTGCTGCAATTTTATTTCCATTATTTTATTTTGCAATTTATTTTATCTATGTATCACTATCAGAATTAGTCCTAGCAAATAACAAGTTCAAGTGGATTGACAACCCTCTTGCCCGCGTTGGGTGCAAGTATTTGCTTTTGTGTGTGTAGGTGTTGTTCACGAGGTTTTCCGTGGTTCTCCTACTGGATTGATGCCTTGGTTCTCACTAAGGGAAATACTTATCTCTACTGTGCTGCATCACCCCTCCTCTTCGGGGAAATCCCAACGCAATTTTACAAGTAGCAGGAAGAATTTCTGGCACTGTTGCCGGGGAGACATCATCAAAACCTATTAAGTACCTTCACATAAACTATCATCTACTTGCTCTACTTTTTATTTGCCTTTTATTTGCATTTGCCTCTCGTTTTCATCTTCCCCACTTCTCATAAAAAAATACAAAAACACAAAAATATTTCTGTTTGCACGTTTGCTTGCTTGCTATAAGTGTTTGGTTTTGTGTGTGTAGGTGCTGCTAATGAGGTTATGTGTGGTTCTCCTACATGATTGATAACCTTGGTTCTTAACTAAGGGAAATACTTATCTCTTCTGTACTGCATCATCCTCTCCTCTTCGGGGAAATCCCAACGCAGTTCACAAGTAGCAGGAAGAATTTCTAGCGCCGTTGCCGGGGAGACATCACCAAAACCTATCAAGTACCTTCGTATAAACTATCATCTACTTGCTCTTCTTTTCATTTTCCTTTTTATTTGCATTTGCCTCTCTTTTTTATCTCCCCCACTTCTAAAACAGTTTTACAAAAAACACAAAAATATTTTTATTTGCTTGTTTGCTTGCTAGCTATAATTGTGTGACTCAATGAAAATAAAAATATAGACATATGGATCCTCATCCACTTGCTAATCTTTTCAACCAATCCAATTATGATGAACCAATTGCTAGTGAGTTGAGTGCACTTGATTATCTTTATGAAGTTTTGCTTGAAAATCATGAATCTGAAAATTGTAATGAAGTGCTAAAAGAAGAAGTTTATAAAGTGATTCATGACAACTCCTTGAATGAAAAGCATGATTGCAATGATATTATTATAAATTCTATTAATGTCAATTGTGCAAATGTTATGCAAAACTACGAGCTTGGGGATGATAATTTTGTCATGTCCACTACTTATTGTAATGATCATGATTTGGGTGATAATGCTTCTTATGATCTTGGAAATTTATTTATGCCTCATGATGAATATGATATTGACAATAATACTATTGAAAGTGGGTTTGGAAGAGTATCAACTTTAGGAAAAATAATCCCACATATTTGGAGAGTGTTTAATCTTATGAAATTTTTGATAAAAGTGGGTTTGGAGAGGTCATGACTTTAGTTAATATTAATCCCACTATCTTGGAAGATTCTAAAACTTTTATGCATGTGGATCATGAAGAGAATATTTTATATGGTAGCTATATTGTTGAATTTTACTATGATCCTACATGTAATTATTATGAGAGAGGAAAATATGGTTGTAGAAATTTTCATGTTACTCAATTACCTCTCTTGAAGTTCAAATTGTTAATGTTTTGTTCTTCTTCCTTGCATATGCTAGATACTTCTTGTCTTGATAATTTGTTTGCTTATAAAATGGCTATGCATAGGAAGTATGTTAGACTTGAATATGATTGTTACATGCTATATGATGCTTTTTTTGTGCTTGAATTCCTATCTTTTATGTGAGCATCATTAAAATCTCGAAGCCTATCTTAGTGGCTATAAAGAAAGAGCTTGTTGGGAGACAACCCAATAGTTATCTTTATTTTTGATTTTTTACTTTTTGTGTGCAAACACAATTATAGATACTGTTATGATTGTGTTTTTACCTTTTAATTAGTGTTTGTGCCAAGTAATACCTTTAGGTTGATTTGGATGATAGTATAATTGATGATGTTTGGAAAACAGAAAGTTTTGCGCCCAGTTCTGGATTTTTGGTTCTCTACAGGAACGTCGGAAAAATCTGAAATTTTTACACAGTATTTTTATATGAATTGTTTACGTTGTCCTAAGTTTTCAGAATTTGTGGAGTGACATAAGTGTAGATTTTAAATAGATCTTTACAGACTGTTCTGTTTTAGAAAGATTCTGTTTTAGACAGATTCTGTTTTCTATTGCATAGTTTGCTTATTTAATGATGATATGGATTATATCGGGGGGTATAAGTCATGTAGAAGTTAGAGTATAGTAGCATTATGCAAGAATTAAATATGAATCAATTTATAAGAGTACCTAAAGTTTAAGATTTTTTTGTTATACTAATGGATCTCACGAGGTTTCTGTTGAGTTTTGTGTGCTGAAGTTTTCAAGTTTTGGGTGAGATCACGATGGATGAAGGAATAAGGAGCAGCAAGACCCTAAGCTTGGAGATGCCCAAGGCACCCCAAGGTAATATTCAAGGAAGACCCAAGCGTCTAAGCTTGGGGATGCCCCGGATGGCATCCCCTCGTTCGTTTACAATCTATCGGTATATCACTTGGAGCTATATTTTTATTCATCACATGATATGTGTTTTACTTGGAGTGTCTTGTGCCATAGTTTTATTTTCTTTGCTTGCTTTTTAGTTTGCCACAATCATCTTTTGAACACACCATTTTGAGAGGGACACACATTTATCGTGATTTGTTAGAATACTCTATGTGCTTCACTGAAATCTTTTGAGCTAGGCAGTTGCTCTAGTGCTTCACTTATATCTTTTAGAGCATGGTGGTAGTTATATTTTAAAGAAATAGTTGCACTCTCATGCTTCACTTAAATATTTTTGAGAGTCTAATAAATAGTAATGGCTATTTGCACAGGTTATAGGAATGGTCCTGATATGATAAGGTATTCAAGGGGGATATGATAAAAACTTTCGTTTAGATCACTAAATAGGAAGTGTATGGTTAATTTTATTAATGTCGTAATATGAAAGGATATAGGTTCATGATCATTGGTTAGTAGAAATATCGGTATTAAAGTTTGTTATTAACTACTCATCTAAGTATTGGTCATGGCATGGCGAGGAAGTTTGATCATTTATAGGTCTGAAATGAAATCATTGAGTGATGTTACGATCGGGGGCGCGCGATGGTTAACTCCTACCAACCTCCCTCCTAGGGTCATGCGGTTAGTACTTTGCTTCGAGGGCTAATAGGCTTTCACAATAAGTATGTGAGTTCTTTATGACTAATGTGAGTCTATGGATTATACACACTCCTATCTTTCCGCAATTTGCTAGCCTCTTCGGTACCGTGCCTTGCCCTTTCTCACCTCGAGAGTTGGTGCAAAGCATCCAAACCCCGTGATATGATACGCTCTTTCACACATAAGCCTCCTTTTACCTTCCTCAAAACAGCCACCATATCTACCTATTGTGGCATTTCCGTAGCCATTCCGAGATATATTGCCATGCAACTTCCACCGTTACGTTTATATGACACACATCTTCATTGTCATATTGCTTTGCATGATCATATGGCTGACATAGTATTTGTGGCTCAGCCACCGTTCATCATTTTTTATACATGTTACGCTAGATCATTGCACATCCTGGTACACTTCCAGAGGCATTCATATAGTCATATTGTTCTAGTATCGAGTTGTAATATTGAGTTGTAAGTAAATTAAAGTGTGATGATCATCATTATTAGAGCATTGTCCCAGTGAGGAAAGGATAATGGAGACTGTGATTCTCCCACAAGACGGGATGAGGCTCCGGACAAAAAATATAAAAAAGACAAAAAAGAAAAAAAAAGAGGCCAAAAAGAGCCCAGCAAAAAAAATGAGAGAAAAAGAGAGATGGGGCAATGTTACTAACATTTTCCACACTTGTGCTTCAGAATAGCACCATGTTTTTCATATAGAGAGTTTCCTGAGTTGTCACTTTCATATACTAGTGGGAATTTTTCATTATAGAACTTGGCTTGTATATTCTGATGATGGGCTTCCTGAAATGCCCGAGGTCTTCATGAGCAAGCAAGTTGGATGCACACCCACTTAGTTTTCAGTTTGAGCTTTCATACACTTATAGCTCTTAGTGCATCCGTTGCATGGCAATCCCTACTCCTCGCATTGATATTGATTGATGGGCATCTCCATAGCCCGTTGATCCGCCGAGTTGATGCAAGACTTTCTTCTTCTCCTTTTACCATTATTGATCCCCATCACCGCATTCTATTCCACTTAGTGCTATGTCCATGGCTCACGCTCATGTATTGTGTGGGAGTTGAAAATGCTGAAGCGCGTTAGAAGTTACGATCCAATTGCCTGGTTTAACACTGGGGTGCTCATGATTTATATATTTGCGGTGAAGATAGGGTCATGCCATTGCTAATATGAGAAAGTGAGTAGGGATAACACTCGTTAATGATCGTATATTTTGAAAGTTTAATGATTATGCTTCTTATGTTCATGGATATGTTGATATTGTTAATTCATCGCTTCACAATATTTATGCCGTAAAAGAGATTAAATGATAGACATGTTAGGTAGCATTCCACATCAAAAAAATTGTTTTTATCATTTACCTACTCGAGGACGAGCAGGAATTAAGCTTGGGGATGCTGATACGTCTCCAACGTATCTATAATTTTTGATTGTTCCATGCTATTATAGTATCAATCTTCGATGTTTTATATGCAATTATATGCTATTTTATATCATTTTTTGGGACTACCTATTAACCTAGTGCCCAGTGCTAGTTGCTGTTTTTTTGCCTATTTTTTGTTTATCAGGAAATGAGTACAAAATGGAGTCCAAATGCTACGAAACTTTTTGATGATTTTTTTCTGGACAAAAGAGACCCTAGAAGCTTTGGGAGGAGGCCAGAAGCCTCACAAGGAAGTCACAAGGCAACAAGGCGCGACCCAGGGGGGCGCGCCCTGATGTCTTGTGGGCCCCTCGTGGCTCCTTTTGACCTAATTCCACCTCTAAAAATTCTCAAATATTGGGAAACCAACAAAGAGCCCCACGAAATAACTTTTCCGCCGCCGCAAGCTTCTGTTCTTCCGCGATCCCATCTGGAGGCCTTTTCTGGCACCCTGCCGGAGGGGGAATCGATCACGGAGGGCTTCTACATCAACCTTACTGCCCCTCCGATGATGTGTGAGTAGTTTACCACAGACCTACGGGTCATAGCTAGTAGCTAGATGGCTTCTTCTCTCTCTTTGATCTTCAATACAATGTTCTCCTTGATCTCCTTGGAGTTCTATTCGATGTAATCTTCTTTTGCGGTGTGTTTGTTGGGATCCAATGAATTGTGGGTTTATGATTAGATTATTCATGAGCAATATTTGAGTCTTTTCTGAATTCTTTTATGAATGATTCTTATAGCTTTGTATTTCTCTCCGATCTATCTATTTGGTTTGGCCAACTAGATTGATTTATCTTGCAATGGGAGAGGTGCTTTGTGATGGGTTCAATCTTGTGGTGTTCTATATTCCAGTGACAAAGTAGGGGACAAGACACGTATTTGAATTGTTGCCAATAAGGATAAAACAACGGGATTCCTTCATATTGATTGGGTTTACTTTGTCTACATCATGTCATCTTGCTTAAGGCGTTACTCCGTTTTTATTAACTTAATACCCTAGATGCATGTTGGATAGCGGTCGATGGGTGGAGTAATAGTCGTAGATGCAGGCAGGAGTCGGTCTACTTGTTTTGGACGTGATGCCTATATACATGATCATTGCCTTGAATATCGTCATAACTATGCGCTTTTCTATCAATTGTCCAACAGTAATTTGTTTACCCACCGTATGCTATGCGTTCGAGAGAGAAGCCTCTATTGAAAACTATGGCCCCCGGGTCTACTTAAATCATATAAAAAACCTAAAAATACCTTGCTGCAATTTTATTTCCTTTATTTTATTTTGCAATTTATTTTATCTATCTATCACTATCAGAATTCATCCTTGCAAATAACGAGTTCAAGGGGATTGACAACCTTCTTGCCCACGTTGGGTGCAAGTATTTGCTTTTGTGTGTGTAGGTGTTGTTCACGAGGTTATGCGTGGTTCTCCTACTGGATTGATACCTTGGTTCTCATTGAGGGAATATACTTATCTCTACTGTGCTGCATCACCCCTCCTCTTCGGGGAAATCCCAATGAAGTTTACAAGTAGCACATCATATCAGATTAGTATTCAAACAACTAAGCTTTGGAGCAGACTAGCACCTAGGATGATGATAGTGAATATAAAAGGGGAAAACCATAAGCATAACGAGAATAGTGTTGACCGTGCCATGGCGGATCTGAAGGTGCAAAGTTGACAAAGGCTACTTTGCAACCAATGTTTGCTTTCAACTAACAAGTAAGATTCTAAGTGGTGGACAAGAAATCACAGTAAAGCAGTGGCGCTCTATTTTCTGGCTGAGATAAATAACATGAGCAGATATGAAAGAGTACTGCCTCTGTTGCGGCGTCGTGTAAGCATCTGCTGAGACGTGGAGGGTGCTGTGGTTGTGATGGCTGTCGGCGGCGTGGAAGCAGATTTGGGAGAGTAGATGGTGGCGGTGGGGGATATGTCTTGGCGCGGTGGACGAGACGGTTGTAGGAGCGGCCCCGACAAGGTGGATGATGGCACGGATGAAACGGGAGGACGCGATGCAAGGATCCTGGTCCGAAGCAGTGGATGAGAGACGTCGATCTCTTTTAATGGACGACGGCGTCGGGGTATCAGCTCCGACATGGTGGAGGAGGACGGCGGTGGATGGGGTGGTGGACGGAGGAGGCTAGGGTGGAGAGGGTGTTTTGGCGCCCACGGAGTACGAATGGGGAAATGGAGGGAGAGAGGTAGGGGGAACCATGTCTTTGGGACGCGCTTATCTTAGATGCAGGGAAAGTTACAAACTTAGCCCCTGTTTAAAATTTCGGACATTAGTGCGATATTGGTCGGTTGGGGATAGGACAGTAATCTCGCATACCCCGAATATTTGACGACAACGATTTTGGCCGAGGAGAGTTTGTTTTGGTGCCCACTGTTGGCGCCCAGCGTGTATGAATCGGGGTGAGAGGCGATTTCGCCCGAGGAGAGACTGTGTTTTGGCGCCCACCGTGTATGAATCGGGGTGAGAGGCGGTTATGTCACGTTTGAGTGAAATTACAAACCTACACCTATCGAGACATATAAAAATCGAGCCGATGGGCTTTGCGTGTCAGGGATAGGCAGTAATTTCCATCTCCCAAAATTTCTTTTCGGGCGGTTACGACCAAGGAGGGACTGGGTGTTTCGCCGCTTTGTTCAAATTTTAGGAGAATGTAAGTTTCACGTTTACAGTGCCAACTAAATTCAAAACCATTTTGTATTCTTTTTTTCGGGGAGGATCCATTTTGTATTCGAATACAAATCTATATACATCATTTATATATATATACTTTCAAAAGCACAACACCCTTTATATATAAATATGGTTTACAAATGCCATGATCTCAAATTCATAAGGTTGAATCCACCTTAAGTTGAATTCAAATATTTGAATCCACATATAATGTGTTTGACACACAACATATAGTGTAATCCCATTTAGACATGAATTGCATAAGCCATGCATTGTCTCTAATTAAAAAGAAATCTATGGATCACTAATATCGACAAATTAAATAACATTTTGTGTCCCCAAATTCAAATGAATATGCATGTTTGATAGACCAATTTTTGTTCTGATATTATCGATGTCCTGATCTCTAATTCAAATATTTGAATCCCATTTAATCCAAATATTTGTCTCATATAGCAATCACTCATGCCCTTATATATATCTCTAGACCCGTATGCCTTCACTATCTCTCGGGTATCTCTCGTGCTCCTTGTATATATCTCTCTGGATAGCAGTCTATTTTCTTCGTCACACACTAACAGTACCCTCTCCCTCAACATTCACTCTATCTCTCTCTAGGTATATCTCGCCCCCTACTATGTCTCTCTAACTATGATTCTCCCTCTGAAGTCTCTTTCTCTCCCACAAACACAAACTCCGTCTCCTGGGTCTCATTTCTCTCTACTACTCCCCTGCAAGCCGCTCCCACACACCCTCTCTCTCTAGATGTCTCACGCTCCCTATGTCTCTGTAGCTATGACTCTTCCTCTTAAATATCTTTCTCTCTCACAAACACAAACTCAGTCTCCCGGGGTCTCATTCCTCTCCACTATTCCAATGTATGCCGCTCACACACACCCTCTCTCCCTAGGTATATCTGGCGCTCCCTATGTCTCTCTAGCTACGACTCTCCCTCTGAAATATCTTTCCCTCTCACAAACACAAACTCCGTCTTTCGGGGTCTCATTTCTCTTTAATATTCGCTTGTATGTTGCTCACATGCACCCTCTCTCTCTCTCTCTCTCTCACACACACACACAGAACTCACCCTTCTGATCCACTCGACTCTTATCTCACAAACACATAATAGCCAATCTCCCTCTAGCTAGCGATCTCTCTCTATCTCTCTCTTTCTCCATCAACCTTCTTTCTCGGACGCGCTTTCGCTTCCTATCACGCACACTATATCTCTTTCTCTCTACATGCATCTATAGGTCGATCTCTTTTGCACACACATTGTATCTTGCTCTCTCTGCTGGCCATATATCCATACTCCAACTCACGTCACTCTCTCTTAAAGACAAAAACACACGCTCCATCATCGAGCCTTCTTCCCTCCACATCTCACATGCATGCGTCGATCTCTTTTGCACACACATTGTGTCTCACTCTCTCTGTTGGCCATATATATGCATACTGCACCTCACGTCACTCTCTCTTAGAGACAACAACACTCGCTCCATCATCGAGCCTTCTTCCCACCACATCTCACATGCATGCATATTGTGATATCGATCTATCTCTCCCATCCTTGATCTTATGACTCATGTCTCCTCTCTTTTTATCTCGATCATGCGTGCGCGCACACACACCCCCTCTATCCACGTATATATGTATACCTCTCGCACATGCATGTTCTAGGTCTCATCTCTCTCCATACGTAGTTAATTACCCCACCCCACCTCGAATCTCTCTCTTCTTTCATGCACATATGACTTCCGTCTGGATGGTCTCTTGACTCTCTTCTCTAAAACACACACTCACACTTATCTATCTCCCTCTAGCTATCTCTCTCTCTCTCTCCCTCCCTCCATCTATATCCCTGAAACCAATAAGACCATCCCTTCGTTTAATTCCCACCTACATGCACCATTGATAGTACTCTTTCTCGGCGTCTCTCGAACAAACGCGTTATCTCGATGTCCATCCCTCTCACATGCACATGCCTTCTCTTCCCTCTCTCCGGTCCTCTTATCTCTAACACCCCCTAGTTTGAGGCCTCTGCCATACAAATCACCTCTCTATGATGAAGCCACACACACTTAATTACTTTCCCTACTAAAGACTCCATTTCACACACTCTCTCTCTCTCTCTCCTCTCTCTTCTCTCTTTCACACACACCGTCTCTCTATATGACCAATATACGACCAGACACACACACATGCTCTAGGTGGAGTATTCGTTCCTACCACACCTTTCGTCCAACCTTCCCCGTATGATTATCAATCACCTTAATTTACTTATAACATGGACAAATTCCACTTTAATTTAGTTAGCAAACTTCTCATCAAAATATAACGCAAATCACGAGCAGGAATTGACAAATTTTTATTTACACAATCACATTAATATGGTCAGGTAAATCACAAGCTAACATACCATTATAATATTTATATCCTGTTGCAAAAGGTGGAGTACATATCCGAAGAGTAGAGGCGCGCACACACACTCCGTCTCTCAGAATCTCCGACACATGCGAGTTACGTGACGCACCCTAAACAGACCCGTATGTGTACAATTTCGGCACGCACGGGTACACGTGATGGATTGCATTTATTTAAGCCGGATAGCGAACCCAAACACAAGACACATTCATTCCCCACTACCTCTTCTCCGCTCGCCGTCGCCCGATAGCCATGGATCGGCAGAAGGTAATGACATACGCCATGCTCGCGCCGGAGCGGCACTTTGAGCTGCTTCCAAAGATCTGGAGGTGGCGCGAACCCCGGATCGCAGCTAGCCTGCCTCCAGACTCACCGGAGCCGGAGGAGGAGGCTGGGGAGGCAGAGCAGGATGCGGCCATGGAGGACGCGGAGCCGGAGGAGGAGGACAACGATGCGGGCGAGGCGGAGCTGGTGCCACCGGCTGTAGGCTTCGCCATGGCCGATACCATGGCGGAGTTGACCCAAGCGGAGGGGGCAGCGGAACAACAGGCCATCCTCTTGTCCATCCAGTCGGAGGCCGAGGTGGAGGCCAACCGCCGCTTCCTCCGCCAGCGGGAGGGGGGATTAAAGAAATGTTCGCCGAACTAGAGGAGGAGCAGGAGGAGATGGAGTTGCAGCATGCGGCCGCCTACCCATCTTTGAAGACGAGTAGTGTGGTCTAGCTTAGATTATGTGCGTAGTACTACATACTATTGCGTGCTTTGTATGGATTTGAGATATCTAATATACGTGGTACTCCCTCTTTCTGGTTTAAAGGGCTCATCTAAAAAAATAGATTTCCATTATATTAGGCTCACGTTGAGTCCAATTAAGTTAAAAGGGCTTTGAGTCTCATGCCACATTTAATTAATAGAGATATAAGAGAAAGGAAATTAGTGGTCATGCATGCATCTTTTTGTAGTACTGTACTGTACTTGGAGATGGTGAAGGAAAACTTCCTCCATTTTTATTTACTCCGCATATTAGGTTTGTCTAAAGTCAAACTTTATGTACTTTCAACAAGTTTGTAGAAAAAATATATTAACATATACACCACCAAATCAATATCATTGGATTCATCATTGCATATATTTTCACATCATATAAATTTGTTACTATAAATGTTCAGATTGTTTTCTACAAACTTGGTCAAAATTTATAAAGTTTGACTTCAGTCAAAGCTAATATGCGGAGTAAATAAAAACGGAGGGAGTACTATATTAGGGTTGACCCGTCGCTGCCCGCGGACGTGCCCGGGCGGTGGAAGAGGAAGGAGAAGAGAAGCGGGCTGTGGAGTACACCAGCTGCAACACGAGCTCCAAGGAACTTTCGTGCCAAACAATGCATATTTAACTACTGGTACTACGTACACCCAGGCCTTTAGGTTGTGTGTAGATGACATAGCTACAACATGCAGGCTGTAGTTCGACAGCCTACCGCTCCGCCTTGCATGTTTTTTTGGCCACGCAAGATTTGCATGCAGGCATGTCACGCACGAGAGAGTATCTGGTGCTACCGAGGCTTAGGTGCTACCGTGATACGGGCTCCTGGGCTTTTTTTGCAAATGTTGCAGAGTTACTGGGAGCCATTCGATCTGAGAATCTAACGGCCCAGAAGCCCGTATCACGGTAGCACCTAAGCCTTGGTAGCACTAGATATTTTCCCTGTCACGCACGTAGTTGTCAAAGTCGTGCTCGAAAAAGGGCGACGAGGTCTGCTAGTCTGCATTGGTCGGTGCACCCGGAAAACAAACCAATTCCAATTGCTGTAAATGTCGTGCATGCTTTAATTATGGGCTAGTGGATGGACGCGAATGTGCCATACAACGAACCGCCCACCGGCTCCCTGATCTCAAATATATACCGCACTAGCGCACTACTGCTAATGCGCACCCGTAGAACATCATTTCCGAAGGGACGAAGCCCTGCGGTTACCGGGTAATAAATGATCCAATATTTTTCAAATGGCCTCTTATTCCGGGTAAACAATGCTACCGAATCGATTTTTTATTTTCATTGCACGAAAAATATATTTTCTGACAAAAATGGTTTTTCTTAAGAACCTACCAAATATTTGTTGCAAAATACCAAAACAATTTTCAAAAATATTAGACCACATTTTATGTATAGATAACCAAATGGTTGCATGTGAAAAGCTTTCGATACACCTCTTATCAAAAAGACAAATTACCGACGATTCAGGAGGAACTGGGTCAAATTTGAACTACAGTTGCTTTATAGTTTGCTCTTTATTTTTCCCAAAAATCATTTTAGGTACGAAAGTAGCTGAGGTGGCTTGACACGTGGACACGCCACGTCAGCGAAATTGGTGAGGTGTCTGCCAGTCACTTTGAAAAATTAGTAGTCATGACCATTTAAATTGGTCATGATCGGCTAAAATTAAGGGTGTTGATCAGTGTTATGTTATGACCATTTCGTATAAGAAAATTACGAATTTTCTGATGAAAATGGTCATAATGATGTAGGGTTTGGCCCCTCCCAAACGGCTTACGACCATCTGCCGCAAAATGGTCATAGATTTATGACCAATTCACCCACGGTCACTACGAGAAGGTCACAATTTAGCATATTTCTTGTAGTTTACCATCTCCTCTCATCTAAGCTAGTTCCCAAAGGGAGAAGGCAGTTCATCGCCATTGCCATGGATTCCCAAGGCGGTGGTGCTTCTCGTCCTCGTTGAGGTTGGGAGACCTTGGACGATGATGCTTTGGGGGAAATCATAAGTCGCTCCGACTTCCTTACATCCGAAAGACTCAGCGGTGCTTGCACCAAATATTTTAAGATGATGCGTAAATATGCGTGGGAGAAGGCCATGCTAGTTGGTCTGCCATGCGTTCTTGAGGACGAGAATGTTTCCTGGGGGGTCTCTCCAGCGTGGCGTGGTCGTAGTTGCAAGTTGACGCCCCTAGAGATGCCGACGTTGAGGGGCACTCGGATTTTGTCCGATGAGCAGGTCAGTGATGAGTTTGATCACGTAAATGTATTCTAAAGACTACTTCCGTGTTCCATTTCATAATTCTCCCACTGCCCACTATTGCACAGTTTAGGCTTGGTGCCAATGGAGATTGGCTTGCATACGTATGGGAGGGTACCAACATCAATTTGCACAACATTCACACCGGTGAGACCGTTCCCGTCAAACCTTTGTCCAGCATTGGGATCGGCCATCAATGGGGCACTGCCTAAATTGGTACAATGGAACCATGATGGTGAGTTTGAAGAAGATAGCAATCCCGGAAGCCCCGACAAGGTCGTGTGGCAACAAAAAATACTCTCTCATCACGGTGTTGGACATCGCAATTGCTTTCACGAACAATCCTGCACATGGCGGTCAAAGTTGGACCATGCTGTTTACGGCCGATTTGTTGCCATACGAGTAAGAAGACGCCGTGCTCCTTTTCAACCGCATCTTCGCGGTGACAAACCAGGGGACTTGTTTCGTATGGGACACATCCTATAGTATACTCCCTCTCTTTCGGTTTAATATGTTTAGTTTTTCCGTTTTATAAGTTTCAAATTTATTGCTCCCCATCACATGTTCAGATTTCAAGGTGCATTAAATCGTTGCATGAAAGGATTAAGAGAAAACTCACCAATGCATGTACTAGTTTTTTTGGTCATTTATTGGTCACACATGCATGCATTGCAATTAACATTTTTAACCACAATTTTTTAGGAAATTGAGTGCATTAGCTGAGTACTTTTGCAAAGTACAAAATCAATACCACCACGCCCGCGTCTGACCGCCCTGGCCCACCCAAACCCCCTCCTGACCCGCGCGTGCTTCCCTCCTAAAACGGTCATCACCGTTCCAGAGCGTCAGTGTCGCATTCATACCCGGCCAGAGTGGACGTGACTTCTCACTGGCGTCGGCTTTGAAGCAGCGCGATGGCCGAGAGAGTGCCGCTTCCCGGTGCACGCGACTGTTCCGCATTGAATTGACACCATGGCCGGCCGGCCATCTGTCCGTCTGCCACCCACATTAATGACACGCGGTTGCCGTGGAACCTACTCCAGTGCCACCCGTCCGTCCGCCTGCCACCGCCCATTGCCATTCACCCGCTATATAAACTTCAGCCCAGACCCCGCAGTCATCCTCCTCTGGTCCCTTTCTCCTCTCGGCACTACTCCCACCATGGCCTCCTCGCACTCCAAAGCTCTCTAGGACGGACTATCGCCGGAGCAGAAGAAGGACATTGCTGGCTCCGCCCCGGCCGCGCTCCGCTTCCACGATCACGAAGCCGGCATGTCTGTGCGGGCGCCGCCGGCAGCGAGGAAGAGTAGTGCATGGTAGGTCGCCGCTGCTCGGGTCCCAAGAAGGCCACCGCTTCTCCCCTCCCGTCAAAGCTAAGCTCATTGGGCACAACATCGAGGGCCAATTTTCCTATTGGCGGTGACGTGGCGGCGGACATCTTCACTTCCTGGAGCTTCGGAGGAGGAGGTTACGGAGGTGGAGCTGGAGAGCGCCGACTCGGAATAGGAGAAGGCGAAGGCAATAGCCGAAGCTTCAGTTCTCGGGGCTCATGTCCGGACATGGGGGACGGGCGTCGGCGATCATTTAGAATAGGTTTAGAGTTGGTTTTAGTCCGGTTTGTATGAAAATGTAATGAATTTCGTCCGGTTTATATGAAAAGTTTTCGAAATGTCATGAATTTCGTCCAGTTTATATGTATTCCACCGTGTTTGCATGAATTTCATCCGGTTATTCATATAGTTGTCAAAAGGTATGCGGGCAGCGTTGGATGGCAGCCTCTGGCATCAGTGTCCGTGGATAGATGCCGGAGTAAATTTGGGGGGTCAGCGTTGGAGATGCCCTAACCCTCATGGTGTAATCCCTAATAGTGCTCCACTATTTTGCAGGGAAAAGTCATCCCCCGATCAAAATTAGACCGCCGATCGTGGATGTCCACGGGGCATTCGGTCTCACTTGGAACCTTGTAACTGATGACACCCAGTTGGGACGTACTATCTTAGTAGTTGTTACCCATGGTACCATTGAAGGGCAACAAGGTGCCACGATCTATCACGATCGGACCCTGATCATGTACCCAGGTAATCAATTCTCTCCGATCTAGGAGTAATAGAGCTAGGAGCTAGAGTATATCTTATTGCCATGTCATCTTATAACATTTCAGTACATGTCTCGTTATACTCCATGAGGAGTAGTTCTTTTCTTTTTTTGATTGATTGGGATAGTCATCGACGCAACATTATAATGCCAGTTATAATTAACAATGTACTTAGCAATTTCAATTCTGCAATGTACTAGCTAGTGAGCCTGAATCCCATCAAATAAAAAAAGTACTACTACTACTAGGACTCCTCCTACTTTAATTAATATACATGGCCCATGTCACACTCTCAAATTGATTCCTGTAGCCCGTGCCGCAGCTGGCACAAATCTACTCCTACTAGACTGCTTCCCTTCCCTATCATAGAAATAAGCAAATATAGAATATTTATTTTAATCCGTATCCTCTGCTTACGTTACCTTATTATACTTGCTTCACAACATTTATCCTTCATGGACCTTGACCATGCCCGTCACCATGTATCCAGGTTTGAGATGCCAGGTGTACCAGACAGACGGTGGCGTGTTCGACCCCCGTGATGCTACTTGGGTGCGGATGAACACACTTGGAGAGTACTCGATTTTCATTGGGGACAGCTACCCCATAGTGAAAACGATGCCACCTTCTGTGCACGACGCCGACGGCCTGCCGTTCATGAAGAATGGGTGCGTTTTCATTGCGCACCGCTTGATTAATATCTTAAACGCCCCTATCCCTGACTTATGCCGCTTCAACTTGGATGAGTCTCCATCGTGGGGAGCCACACTAAAAAGCTGCGATGATGTGGATTCCCGTTGCCCTCCGTTATGGATCGTGCCATCTATGAAGAACACCTGGGACTGGAACTACGAGGTGGACATGTACCCAGGCATGTACAAACCTGAGTAATGTATCGCAGTAAATATAGGTGAAGTAGCCAGGCACAAATAGTATGAACCTGCGGGGTAGGTTGGCATTTGTCTCTTTTTTTTAAAGAAGGCAAAAGACTTGCATTTGTCTTTCAGAACTTACTACCACTAAATGTTACGTGCAATGCACGTTGATATTATGATGTACGTACCTAAGTACTCTACTATATTAATTGCAGGCACATATTAGGTTGGATATTTGTTTACGTATATTGTCCGAGACCTTCCAACTAGACGCGTCTGTCTTTCCGGGTAGCACTTTGTATCATTATATACTACGTGTGGTCTCCGACCCTCCAACTACATAGTCAAATTACCCACAAAGAAAAATCGGACGGTCATATAACCTGTGCTGCCGTGTTTCGCACTCCTCCCTCATAGAGTGGAGACGCTTGCTTTCGTAAAAATGGAAGAAGTGGAGACGTTGTACCACGCTGTTCCTGTCCTCGTCCTTTCGCTGATGTGTGGGACATCCAACATGTGCCAAGCAGCAATTTATCCCCGTATCTTGATCTCTAGGCTGCGTGTCGGACATAAGACAAGTCTGCTGTATGAACCACTGCACACCAAGCAACAGGCGTGGTGAGCAATCTTCAAATCATCAAGTCATTAAAAAACAGTATGAACCACTGCACATGCCAAGTTCACTGGGCTGCCGTGTTTCATACTCCTCCGTCGTAAGAGTGGAAACGCTAGCTTTCATCAAAAATAAAAAATAAATATAAAACAACAATGACACTCTACCGCGCGGTTTCCTTGCTTCTCCTCCATAGCGGGTAGAGTACTTTCATTCGCCATGCACCAAAATTAGAGTGAACCACGCAGAACTGCAGGGGAGACTCACCCCGGTCGTAGCACCACAGTAATAATGACTAATGAGCCGTCAAATCACAAGGCCCCACCTATCCAACTGTAAGTTGCTTGGACGAAGCAACCATCATTTCACTCTTCGTTGAATCCACGTCTTCAAGAAAGCTACTGTAGCATCAATACTGCTAGCACACGCGAAGACTGGACGACACTGTGGCAGCACAGCATATGAAAATTGTCCGTAACGTGAAGGGAGGATGGTTCCAGAAAATAATATTCCCTCACTTCCGGTTATAGGACTTACAAAATGTAGCAGGATTCTTCCCGGGATTAGTAGAAAGTGCGGCGCCTTTTTAAATGGGTTTTGCATCGATCGTTCGTATGAAGGTGCTAAACCAAGTGTTGCACTTACAAGTTCAAAACGAGAAAGTGGACCACTCACGGCACGCCTGTCACGTTCGGCCCATCGCTCAACGCGCTTCCTCACGGCATATCATTGACATGTGGGAACGTATGTGAGCAAACCGACTAGGCCAAACTAGCCCGCCTAATGCGCGGGAAAGCCCCGCGCTCCTCTTTTCTATCTGGATTTCTACCGATCGATCGCAAGAACAAGCGAAAGAAAATGTTACACTTTACAAGTTCAAGAAAAGGCAGCACACTTAAAGCACGCCTGTCACGTTCACGTCCCACCCCCCACGGTCGGTCTAGCATGCCGCTCACCAAAGGGAGCACGCACGCGTTGTCTTGCATTTTTAATGACATGTGGGACTGCAATTGAATAAACTGACGATACCCAAAATCTAATCGCCCGCCGAGTGCCGGCTGAGAAGAGAGAGACGAGGAGGGAGAAGAGATCGCCCGCCAGCCGTGCATGGACTCCAAGAAATATGGTGATACTATGAGGTGGGCCATGTTTTAATAAAGTCGGAGCACTCCTTTGTACTGCTTGCAGAGTTGATTTGACGCATGTCCAGATTTGACGGAAATGTATTATAAAATGCACCGTTTGAAAGTTTTTGTATGCCAATGTTCTAGGATTCGTACGTTTCTGTATGATTTTGTTGCCGACTAAAAAGAAATGGAAAGCCTTTCTCGCTCTCTAGGTCTGTCTTCATCCCACAACCCCTCTCTAACACACGTACACACACACTCTGTAGGCACTGCAAAAGTACTACTCATTCACGCTTATTCCAAAAGATCGATGGCCAAACCTATTATTGTGGAACGAGCTGAGCAGCCCCAATGTTTTTCTTCAGTCAGTGTTTGCAAGTAGTAGTATATATAGCTCGCAAAGTAGCTAGTGATGCGGAGCATCCTACGGTCATCCCCATGTGCGCTACACCAACTCCCCAAGTACCAAGTGAACCCATGACAAGAGCACGTGCTACTCAATCCGAGGTGACATCTCTCCTACTTGAGCTCCCCTTACATTCGAATGAGATATGGTCGCTACCTCAAGCATGGACACCGTGTGTGATCAGGTACATCGATCGACCCAAGGAAGGAGGAACGGCCAGCGTCAAGACTTGTGCAGAGTTTCTGCCAAGCCCGGAACTTCCAGCCACAGCCGGAACCTCCGGCCCCCGGACCTTCCGGCCAGCCCGGAACCTCCGGCCCTCGACACTCCAGGCGACGCCCGGACGCGCCAACTCTCTGTCCAGCCCGGACCCCCCGCCCGGAACCTGACCGGACCCTCCGGCCCCCGAAACATCCGGCCTGCCCGGAACTTCCGACCCCCGGAAACCAGCCCAGCTCTCGCCGTGCCGACTCTCGGGTTACCCCGGACCCTGCCCGGAACCTCCGGCCTGCCTGCGCGCAGTGTATCTGGGCCGAGGCCCATGTACCCCTTCGCCCACCTAGACTATATATACTCTTCCCCTACCTATGTTTTAGGGTTAGCATTGTGATAGCTCATTCCTAGTTGAGCTTTGCTCCTACCTCCCCTTGTGGGACTCCTCTTGAGAGAGAGAGAGAGACACTCCATTGGAGTTCAAGACCTCCATTGGAGAAGATCCACCTAGTGGATTCAAGACCTCAATTCCTCTTAAGGATTGGGATGAACTAGCTACCTTTGCTACCTTCTTGTGTTGGATTTGGACCATTGTATCCCTTATGTGTATGTGGATCTAGCACATGTGTGATTGGATCTTGTTGATTTGAGTGTTTTCTCTCATGTTTCCCTGTCGTGTTCTTCGCGGGATCCCCTCCAAACGTGAAAGATCGACACCATTAGGGTTCCACCCTACATCATCTTGGTATCATGAGCCACGTTGATCACGATTTTGGAGTCTCCCCCACCGTTTTCTAGCTTGATTTTGCTTCGTTTTGTCCCAATTTCGAAAATCCCCACCAAAAATAGCCATACCAATTTTTTTTGTGATTTCTTGGTTGGATGATGTTTTGTTGATTTTGATCCATGGATTCGTTGTGTTTCAAGTGGATCTAGCCTTCCCCATCTTTTTCCCCATTTCCATCCACGAAATATTCCCAATTTTGCCCCGGGAACTCGTGTTTTTCCGCCCCCGTTCTCAGATCTGGAATTTAGGGTTCGTCCCGGAAGAAATTCCACGACCCCCGGAACTTCCGGACTTCCCCGGAACTTCCGTCACCCGGAACTTCCGTCCATGCCCCGGAACTTCCGGGCTAAACAGAAAGTTTACCCCAAAATCCCCCGGTTTCCCCCACACGTCTCCCGCGACCCCCGAAACTTCCGGCAACCCTCGGGAACTTCCAGAGCCCGGAACTTCCGGCCCTACCCCGGAACTTCCGGCCTAACCAGAAACATTACACAGAATTTCAGCATCGCCCTTCTTCACCATTTTCATCACAACTTTTTGCTTCGAACTCCGATTTGAGTGTTCTTTGGCTCGTTTTGTAGCTATCGACGTGCCCGAGGACCTCACCTTGGTTTCACCACCATTTGACTCCATCAAATTTTTGGAACTTTGGCATCTTTGCCTAGGGCCTCCACCATATCATCCGCAATACCACCATAGCCTTCCGCAACCTAACCCATTTTGATTCCCATAGCATTTGTGGTTGCTTGAGTAGTGATTCGAGTCTTCTAAGGTGTTTCGGCTACTTAGGGACGGTTACTACTTCATCAGCCATAACTTCCGCATGCCCGCCCACCATCTTCTTCTGCCACCTTTACCCATTTTGACCGGGTTTCCACCAATACTTCCGCAACCACCACTGCTAATCCTCTACCACCATTTGACATTTGCGTTTGAGATTTGAAGTTCGCGGTTTTTCCGTTTCCTAAGGTGTTTCGGCTAATTAGGAATGGTTCGACATCAAGAACACCGCCACTCATCATCGCCACGAGGTCGTCATCGACATTGTCCACTTCATCATTTTGACACCGCAACCGTTAGCAAGGACGGTAACCTCGACGACACCATTGTATATTCCCCTTGCCATTGCATTGATAACCCCTAGCCCATTTTGCGTCACTTGCCTACCGAGACTAGCCATTTGAGTATTGCCGAGCAACGCTACTTGTGCACTTTAGTGATACACATTCCGCATAGCTATCATTGCGTGCATATATCATCGTATCATCTCTTGTGTCCTTAATTCTTCCCGCATATACAAAATTGCTATATTGGTTTGAGCATTTCGCATAGTGGCCATATCGGAAAAAAAACAAAGAGTGCAAAAAGCTTTTAAGCAAAGAGAAAAAGAAAGCAAAGAGCTTGTAAGCAATAGCCATAGCATCACGCCACATTGCATATCATACACCATCATTGATCATCTTGGATCATTGTGTGCGAGACACCGGGAACCATACATACATCGCATACTTGGGATAGAAATCGACACGTTTTGTTTCTATAGGTTGTGCACAAGTTCGTGTCACGCCCAATAGTGCAATCGTGCTAGCGTCTCTCTAGAGTTGTGCAACACGAGCATTTTCCGTGGATTCCACATTTTGAGCTCGTTCCTTGGTTGCACGACCCCATTTATCTATCCTTGTGTGTGTTTCCATGTGCCATTCTTTGCTATTAGTCTACTTGTTTCACTTGCGACTTTGTGAATCTCTTTCAACAATATTGACTCTTACTAACAATTGCATCAAATTTTTGTGCCACTATCCTCACCAAGCTCCACCAAAAGCTTTACTTGTGTAGGTGTGAGAATTGACAAGATCCGGTACCAATTGTGCTATTTCCATAATACATTATTGGGTGATCATTGATCTATCTTCAACATTGGATAAGGTACATTGGTCTAGTTCTTTCCTTTCTTCCACTCACATTTCTTTGAGCGTGATGGATAGGCAAAGCATTTCATCTCCGGTCTTCGACGACAACGACGGCGCGAACAACTATGTCACCAAGACTCACACCGTCGAACTACAACGACAAATGCAAGGCGCACAATCTACCTTGCGTGAGCGCATTGAGAACATCGCCACCGACATACGACACTCCGAAGCAAGGAAAAGGGACTACATCGACAACAAGGTGGACGAGCTAAAGGATCAACTACGAGACATGTTGGCCAACTACAAGTCTTCTTCCCCTTCATCATCTTCAAGGTGACGGCGAGCAAGTCGAACATCTTCAGAGCGCCCATGCGAGGCAAGCGCAATTCGTCCACGTCCTCATCTTCGTGACGACCGCCATCATGTTCGTGATACACATCGTCATGAAGTGCAAGTCACCTACAAGCACCATGTACGCGACGACGAAGCGCGCCATATTGCTCAAGCACGACAACGACACCATCAAGATGAAGATGCTCGAGACGCGTAAACCTACAAGTCCCAACAAGCTCTACATCACGCTACGGCCAACCTTCATGAGCACAAGAGAAGACCGCGAGACAAGCACCACCAAGAGGAAGCTACGGCTACCACCCCCACTTTGGCATCTTCGCCAAGTGTTATCAAGGCATCTTCGCCTTTGGACGTACGGCATCTTCGCCTACTTCCCACGAGTACGCCTACATCGACATCATCAAGTCCAAGGCGACCACCTACAAGCACGGGCGACACTTCCCTCTTCGGAAGCCCCTCAAGGAAGATGGCCGAGCATGGGAAATTCCCTTCGGTCATGGAGACGAGCAACGAGGTGCCACATCAATTGGGCCTCCTACAAGACGGCGACAAGACGGTCGAGCATGGGCCATCCCCTTCGACCACGGCGACGAGAACGAACCTCTTCGACGACATGAAGACGACGCCCACATGGGACTCCTACTCGGACTCAAGCTACGCGACCGCAAATGAGACCCTCTCTTTGGTCTCCGAGGAGAGCGATGATTTGCCACACCCTATGGCATTCATCTTTGGAGGCGTTATGGATGAGGAGGTTGAGCATGGGACTACTCCCACAACCACGGCGGCGAAAGAAGTTGAGTATGGAGACGCTTGCACATACATCTCTCCGACACCCACATACGACGAGATGACCCAATTCCCATGTGAGGAGAGCCACCACCACATAAGTGATATGAGTGACTCCACCATATATGACATTGAGTGCATTTCCGTTGAGAGAATGAGTGTGACCACCACTAGCCCCACACACGAGAGCATGCCACACATCCTATGTGAGGTTGAGAGCCATTTGAGTGACTTCACCAACCATATGAGTGAGAGCATCCTACCGGGAGTGAGTGAGCCACAACACTTAGTGAGTGAGGTAGTTGAGACGGCACATGAGGCCACTATGATTTCTAATGACTTAACCTCTACTCCGAGTGTGTTTTCCTTTTTGGTGCTAGATCTCCTACAAGATGAAGCGCCAATCCTCGATGAGTCCATACCTCCAATGGGCAAACTGATGGCCATGATGGACGATGATGCACCCACCACATGGTACCATCAAGTTGATGAAGCTATTGACCAAGCGTCAATTTTTACAACCTCACCTACAACACAAGAGCGGAGCTCGAAAGGTAACATAGGTGATGGTACTTCACTTGTCCCACTAGTGGATTATCTTGACATTGATTGCTTCCATGATGTTGATCACCCTATGGAATCATCACATACTATGTCTTCTACATGCTTAGATATGTCACCCATTTATGATAAATATGATGATGAGCATGTTGAATTACCTAGTTGTGATGCTATGCTCCATAGGATATCATGTGAAAATTCTATTGGTCACGTCATGTTTGACAATCCATTAAACATGTCATATGCTATGAGTGAGATCTCCCATATTGCCTCCTTACAATCTCAACATAGTAACTATGCATGCGCCATTAAAATAAATCCCATTTGCACTTATGGCATCGATGACGAGATGATGGTTATTGGATTTTGTTTCTCTTGTGATGATATTGCTATGCTACATTTGCAAAATTTGTGCAATTCATCCCATATGCCATGCCGTGAAAATGATTGTACATCGCATGAATCCATACATTGTGTGCATCATCCCATGAATAACATTGCTACACATGACTATGGTGATGCATTACAAATGCCATGCCATGAGGTTGGGTATAGATTGCATGAATGCATCCATTGTGGGCACCATATGCATACAACACATGACAATGCTCTAGATATCTATAGTGATGCCTTACACAATTTGAGTCTCCATTATGCTATACATAACAACAAACCTTTCATAATGGATGACATGTTTCTATATCATGCATCTCATTTATTTGAGCATTGGATATTTTGCGCTAACCGACACATGCACGTGCGCATCATAATGGATGATGTGTACATATACCACACGCACACAATTTTCCCTTTGTCTTTGTTTTGTGTACGTACTCACGAATACTCGTCAACTTCTCAATCCCATGAGTTGATGAAAAGAGCTCTTGAGAGCAATGATGATTTGGGACCCCGTGGAGTGTTCTTCACATCGTTCCATTCGCGCAAGGACTTCGCGCATTACTTTCACTTGGCTATCACACGGCTATGGGCTATTTACCAATTGTCCACTTATGCTCATTTTCCCGTGTTCATTTTGCATGCTATGACTCCTTCTATGCCTTTGTCATGCAATTGTGACCCTTGCTTGCATTTACCCATGATTCACCATTATACTACTCCTATGTGTATTTGCATGCTTGGTGGAGATCCTTGTTGCTATTGCCATGTTCTATACATGCTCCATTATAGTGTTACTTCTTGTGTTGGGAGAGTCATAATGTTCCATTGCTATTTACATAGGACCTCTTGCCAATACAATGAACCTACTTTGCTCATATCTTGTTTTCATGCTTGTGATATGTCATGTGCATTATGTATGCTCAATATTTGCACACATGATATGATTGCCATGATTATCTCTAGTATGTTGCATCTTCGCAATACTAGCTTGCATAACTTGATCACTATGATTGCTTGCTTTGTTGCATCACCCATAATCCATTCTTGCTCGTTTCATTGGGTTGATGGCATATATGTTCATGCCTCTCACATGATTTATCTTGCTCATTGTCAATTGTCTCCATTAGTTGCCTCTCTCATATTCACGTGTAGTGAGTGCAACCATGCTATGCTTATTGATCTTGGAGACTTAGACATCTTACTTGTGACGCATGCTTGTTTGATTGAGCCTAATGTCTTTGGTTGTGCTACCATCATATGCCTACATACCATGCCCTACACCCTTGTCCTTTCTTATGATAAGAATGATGACAACACTTGTTGGGTATTTCACCGCACGAATGATAGGTTTTGCATTTTCGCTAACCTCATTTGTTTTTCCGAGTGTTTGTCATGTTCTTTCATTTTGAAGGATTCACAAGGCGGTGCCATCATGAGACATATTGGTCATGTGAAGGTGTGCACGATACGCAACACCAACACGTTCAAGAACATTCTAAAGGTGAACTCCTTCCCTTTGAGCCATTTTCGAATAGGCATATTGGATGGGCCATACTTTCATTGTTGTCTCCTTCTTGTCTACATGAAACATATATTGGATGGAGGACCGACATTGGAGATGGACCCTATGGACCTTCAAGTTGTGGAGCGCTCGGGAATAGTGGATGCACCACCAGGCCAGAACTCATGCCACGACATTGAGCAATGGTATGCCACAAAACTTTTGCCATATTGCACGAACACCTACATATTTGTTGATGAGCATGCTCGATGGAAACATTCCTTCCATAAAAAAATTGCACCTTATGCATGGTTTGACTTACATTATGATTGCCTTGTTGCATCTTGTATTTCCATGTCATCCATGATATATGAGCTTGTGCACTTTCTTAGCAAATTTGTTGTGATCTACATTGATGGCATATTCATACATAATGTTCACATTGCCAACCATCAATTGCATGATAACATAATAATTTTGATCACAAATTGCCATGTTCATGCTCTTGATAAACATTCCCACTATGACATCATTTTGCACAATGGTAGAATTTGTAGCTTTGTGCACCATGACAATTACCACACCTTTGTGTGCACAACAAATGAATTTGCTCCCATGAATGCATTACATCTCATTCTATATCATTTTGCGAAGCTTCATGTGCCTTGTCAAAAACAATCTTGTAGGACGAACTCATGCTTACTTGATGGACACCAAGTGTGCGCTAACCATTCTATTTCCAAGTGTCCTTTGTGTTTGCTCTTTTTACATGTATACCATTCCGGAGACACCTTGGAGTACTTGGATTGCGCTATGACTTCCACTCCGTCAAACTACAAGTCCGTCCAAGATCTCTCTCCCTACCATGGTGATGAGGTTTTCGATCCGAGGTCGGATCTTTCCCAAGGGGAGGAGATGATACGGAGCATCCTACGGTCATCCCCATGTGCGCTACACCAACTCCCCAAGTACCAAGTGAACCCATGACAAGAGCACGTGCTACTCAATCCGAGGTGACATCTCTCCTGCTTGAGCTCCCCTTACATTCGGATGAGATATGGTCGCTACCTCAAGCATGGACACCGTGTGTGATCAGGTACATCGATCGACCCAAGGAAGGAGGAACAGCCATCGTCAAGACTTGTGCAGAGTTTCTGCCAAGCCCGGAACTTCCGGCCACAGCCGGAACCTCCGGCCCCCGGACCTTCCGGCCAGCCCGGAACCTCCGGCCCTCGACACTCCAGGCGACGCCCGGACGCGCCAACTCTCTGTCCAGCCTAGACCCCGCCCGGAAACTGACCGGACCCTCCGGCCCCCGGAACATCCGGCCTGCCCGGAACTTCCGGCCCCCGGAACATCCGGCCTGCCCGGAACTTCCGGCCCCCGGAAACCAGCCCAGCTCCCGCCGTGCCGACTCTCGGGTTACCCCGGACCCTGCCCGGAACTTCCGGCCACCGGAACTTCCGGACCTGCCCAGAACCTCCGGCCTGCCTGCGCGCAGTGTATCTGGGCCGAGGCCCATGTACCCCTTCGCCCACCTAGACTATATATATATTCTTCTCCTACCCACGTTTTAGGGTTTGCATTGTGATAGCTCATTCCTAGTTGAGCTTTGCTCCTACCTGTGCTGCCGTGTTTCGCACTCCTCCCTCATAGAGTGGAGACGCTTGCTTTCGTAAAAATGGAAGAAGTGGAGACGTTGTACCACGCTGTTCCTGTCCTCGTCCTTTCGCTGATGTGTGGGACATCCAACATGTGCCAAGCAGCAATTTATCCCCGTATCTTGATCTCTAGGCTGCGTGTCGGACTTAAGACAAGTCTGCTGTATGAACCACTGCACACCAAGCAACAGGCGTGGTGAGCAATCTTCAAATCATCAAGTCATTAAAAAACAGTATGAACCACTGCACATGCCAAGTTCACTGGGCTGCCGTGTTTCATACTCCTCCGTCGTAAGAGTGGAAACGCTAGCTTTCATCAAAAATAAAAAATAAATATAAAACAACAATGACACTCTACCGCGCGGTTTCCTTGCTTCTCCTCCATAGCGGGTAGAGTACTTTCGTTCGCCATGCACCAAAATTAGAGTGCACCACGCAGAACTGCAGGGGAGACTCACCCCGGTCGTAGCACCACAGTAATAATGACTAATGAGCCGTCAAATCACAAGGCCCCACCTATCCAACTGTAAGTTGCTTGGACGAAGCAACCATCATTTCACTCTTCATTGAATCCACGTCTTCAAGAAAGCTACTGTAGCATCAATACTGCTAGCACACGCGAAGACTGGACGACACTGTGGCAGCACAGCATATGAAAATTGTCCGTAACGTGAAGGGAGGATGGTTCCAGAAAATAATATTCCCTCACTTCCGGTTATAGGACTTACAAAATGTAGCAGGATTCTTCCCGGGATTAGTAGAAAGTGCGGCACCTTTTTAAATGGGTTTTGCATCGATCGTTCGTATGAAGGTGCTAAACCAAGTGTTGCACTTACAAGTTCAAAACGAGAAAGTGGACCACTCACGGCACGCCTGTCACGTTCGGCCCATCGCTCAACGCGCTTCCTCACGGCATATCATTGACATGTGGGAACGTATGTGAGCAAACCGACTAGGCCAAACTAGCCCGCCTAACGCGCGGGAAAGCCCCGCGCTCCTCTTTTCTATCTGGATTTCTACCGATCGATCGCAAGAACAAGCGAAAGAAAATGTTACACTTTACAAGTTCAAGAAAAGGCGGCACACTTAAAGCACGCCTGTCACGTTCACGTCCCACCCCCCACGGTCGGTCTAGCATGCCGCTCACCAAAGGGAGCACGCACGCGTTGTCTTGCATTTTTAATGACATGTGGGACTGCAATTGAATAAACTGACGATACCCAAAATCTAATTGCCCGCCGAGTGCCGGCTGAGAAGAGAGAGACGAGGAGGGAGAAGAGATCGCCCGCCAGCCGTGCATGGACTCCAAGAAATATGGTGATACTATGAGGTGGGCCATGTTTTAATAAAGTCGGAGCACTCCTTTGTACTGCTTGCAGAGTTGATTTGACGCATGTCCAGATTTGACGGAAATGTATTATAAAATGCACCGTTTGAAAGTTTTTGTATGCCAATGTTCTAGGATTCGTACGTTTCTGTATGATTTTGTTGCCGACTAAAAAGAAATGGAAAGCCTTTCTCGCTCTCTAGGTCTGTCTTCATCCCACAACCCCTCTCTAACACACGTACACACACACTCTGTAGGCACTGCAAAAGTACTAATTCACGCTTATTCCAAAAGATCGATGGCCAAACCTATTATTGTGGAACGAGCTGAGCAGCCCCAATGTTTTTCTTCAGTCAGTGTTTGCAAGTAGTAGTATATATAGCTCGCAAAGTAGCTAGTGATGCGGAGCATCCTACGGTCATCCCCATGTGCGCTACACCAACTCCCCAAGTACCAAGTGAACCCATGACAAGAGCACGTGCTACTCAATCCGAGGTGACATCTCTCCTACTTGAGCTCCCCTTACATTCGGATGAGATATGGTCGCTACCTCAAGCATGGACACCGTGTGTGATCAGGTACATCGATCGACCCAAGGAAGGAGGAACGGCCAGCGTCAAGACTTGTGCAGAGTTTCTGCCAAGCCCGGAACTTCCGGCCACAGCCGGAACCTCCGGCCCCCGGACCTTCCGGCCAGCCCGGAACCTCCGGCCCTCGACACTCCAGGCGACGCCCGGACGCGCCAACTCTCTGTCCAGCCCGGACCCCCCGCCCGGAACCTGACCGGACCCTCCGGCCCCCGGAACATCCGGCCTGCCCGGAACTTCCGACCCCCGGAAACCAGCCCAGCTCTCGCCGTGCCGACTCTCGGGTTACCTCAGACCCTGCCCGGAACCTCCGGCCTGCCTGCGCGCAGTGTATCTGGGCCGAGGCCCATGTACCCCTTCGCCCACCTAGACTATATATACTCTTCTCCTACCTATGTTTTAGGGTTAGCATTGTGATAGCTCATTCCTAGTTGAGCTTTGCTCCTACCTCCCCTTGTGGGACTCCTCTTGATAGAGAGAGAGAGAGACACTCCATTGGAGTTCAAGACCTCCATTGGAGAAGATCCACCTAGTGGATTCAAGACCTCAATTCCTCTTAAGGATTGGGATGAACTAGCTACCTTTGATACCTTCTTGTGTTGGATTTGGACCCTTGTATCCCTTATGTGTATGTGGATCTAGCACATGTGTGATTGGATCTTGTTGATTTGAGTGTTTTCTCTCGTGTTTCCCTCTCGTGTTCTTCGTGTTCTTCACGGGATCCCCTCCAAACGTGAAAGATCGACACCATTAGGGTTCCACCCTACATTAGCTAGCCTACTAACACATCACGGATTCGGATGAGGTTTGATACCAAGAATCATCAAACAAGCCCTACTTATATGATCGACAGTGCAAACTTACGTCTCAGCATGCCATATATTACATCAAATGCTGGTGAGGATACATCTATTTCCATAACTCAGAGAGGGTTCACATGATTCACTAACAAACAAAAGTAGCAAGTACCCCCCAGACAGACCCTACAGGGTTTGATAACACAATGCAAACTACGTTGAAAGATTAGCCCGACCAACTATTTCGTGTCATCGATCTCTGGGGCAATGTCCACAGGACAGACCGCGGCATGGGTATCATCAAGGACGTCCACCGGCAGCTACACAACCCTAACATATTAGCAAGCACATTGCAAATAATCAAAGACCACAATTATGGTAAGCCAATATTTTTTTCCTTGGGCTGCTCACCGGGGGATCCCATCCCTCCGGGGGCCATCTCCTCGAAGAGGGCCATCGTCTTGCCTGGGGAACACTACTCCTCGATGGCGACTATCTCCTCAAACCCGGTCTTGAGCCTCTCATAGGTGGCCATTAGGGTTTCTGGGGTAGGCAGGATGGGGCCCTTGCTGTTGTTGGATCTCTCTGTGTTCAGGAGTTTGTCTGCCAACGTCGTCAACTCTTTGGCCAGTGCTTGTTTCTTGGAGCTCTTCGTCTCCATGGGTTTGCCGGCCAGCATCGCCAACATCACCAACTCGTTGGCTGGTGCTTGCTTTCTGGAGATCTCTGTCTCGAGTGGGCTGTCCGTCGGCAACTCTTTGCCTAGTGCTCTAGGATCCATCAATAAACTGACAAACAAAAAGGAATCAAAAGGAAACCACAATCACAATGACAACGAAAAAAAGAATAGGCAGTGAGGATCGGTCGGTGCTTCGCAAAAAGAAGAATCTTGGAAAGAAAATAGAGCGGCATCACTGATTCGCTCACCTTTGCTTCGTCGGTAGAGAAGAAAAATGGCGGAAGTGAGTAGCCTGGAGTGTGGTTTTCTTCAAGATAGGGGAGAAAGGGATTGAGCGAGCATTCCGGTGAAATGATGAATGCTTCGTCCGTCCAACTTACCAGGCCACTTTACTACTGCTGGTAAAGGTATGGGTTTTGTTATTGGCGGCCTACTACTCAGTAGTACTAACAGTAGACACGCTTGACCGCTTGGTAGCCCCTCGGTCATCGAAACTGTTTCTATGACAAGCCGCTCTATTCCATTGTTTCATGAGCATGCGGGCCATCAAGCTTCTGGGCCCGAGTGCCATCCACCAAATCACAGCGAGGTGCTACAGGCTAGACTTACCAGTCACCCCGGTGTGGCAGTCATGACCCATCATATCACAAAGGGCCATTTGCATTTCTGTCCCTAACTCGAACCACCTACTCATATATGCCCCTAATTTCGAAGCCTGCTCAAATTTGCCCCTCTGCCGTTATGTGCACTTATAGAAATGCCCTTCCGTGCCGTTACCGTTCGGTCAAAGGGCATTGACCGTCCTGAAAAAAATAGCAAAAAAAATCTAAAAAATCTAAAATTTTGTGGGATCGAAGATACTCATGTGTGCAAGGTGCGTGCAAATTTCCGTGCTGTTTGGACATTCCAGGAGCTCGTGGCGAGGAAAAACAGTAAATCTGTATGCTTGTGAATAGTAAATTTGAAATAAAATAGCAAGAAAATTCAAAAAAATATGAAATTTTTTGGCATCAAAGAGGCTTGGGTGCACAAGGTGCTTGCAAGTTTTTGTGATCAAATGACATGCGAGGAGCACTAGCACAAAATAGTCATTTTTTTCCAAAGTTTTTTCCCGAGCCAAATTTTGTTTTTTTCTCCACGAGCTCCTACAATGTCCAAACACAACAAAAAAATTCACGCACCTTGCGGACCCGAGCCTCTTTGATGAATTTTTTTTTTCATATTTTTTTGAATTTTCTTGCTATTTTTTTTTAATTTAGTGTTCACAGGCGTACATATTTACTGTTTTTCCTTCGCCACGAGCTGCTGGAATGTCCAAACAGCACGAAAATTTGCACGCACCTTGCGAACCTAAGTATCTTTGATCCCACAAAATTTCAGATTTTTTAGATTTTTTTTGCTATTTTTTTCAGGACGGTCAAAGCCCTTTGACCGGCTTTGACCAGACGGTAACGGCACAGAAGGGCATTTCTATAAGTGCACATAACGGCAGAGGGGCAAATTTGAGCAGGCTTCGAAATTAGGGGCAAATATGAGTAGTGGGTTCCAGTTAGGGACACAGATGTAAAAGACCCCCTCATATTTCATGTTATATTTTGACCATAATTTTAACTAATAAAATATAAATTGTATGTAGAAAAATCAATACTCCATAAAAATAGAAATCCAACAATACAATTTTTGGTGACATGCATTAAAAGTTTGCTACTTATATATGTGGTCAAATTGTACATAGAAAATATAAATAATATTGCATGTTGGTGCAGCCCACGTTTCCGATAATTTGAGCCATGAGCTTGTTCAGAAATTTTATGAGGGGGTGTTTGTTCACTTAATGGAGGGTCGAGTACCACATGTGAACATTACAAAGTGCGACCTGGCACGTACACAATTTTAAACGATTGTTTTTATGGAGTGAAAAAAGAAAACTACTCCACTATATGTATATATAGGCAGGAGCCTCCGCTCTTGCTTGCTAGGGTTGCTCTCTTCACACACCCTCATCCTCTCTAGATCTAGGCAAGATAGCGGTGGTCTCTCTCTCTGTCTCTCTCTATCTCTCTATCTCTCTCTCTTTGGTCGCCGCTGGTTACAGATCCAAACGCATCCCCTCCGCTGAGGAAGGGGAAGAGGTGCAGCGTTTAGGCCGTCGTCGACGGTGAGGGAGGAGTCCCATTGCTCAGAGCACTGGCGCGGGAGTTCCTCTGCTCCCTTTGTCGCTGCCGTAGTGTGGGCGGATCCAGCCTCCCGCCCCCACCTAGCCACACCCCGACGACCTTCAGGTATATCTTCCTTCGAAACCGGCCTTGCTCTACTGCCCCAGCTCCCCACGTCGCTGCATGTGCATCATTTTCTACCTCTCAGCCCCCACATAGCTAGGCTCGATTGGCTGGTCCAACGCCACCAATTTTTTTCTATTATTAGAGGTAAAGCTACTTCATGCAGTCAAATCTTGTACTTGGTTCAAACAGGAAAGAAAGGGGGGGAAAAGATGTAGTATGTATATAGGACTTGGTTCAAACAGGAAAGAAAGGGGGTGGAAGTAGTACAGGCTAGCTATCCAACCTGTCTCTTGGTCGAAAAGGGAAATATAGGGGAAACGCTGTACACACTGGATAAGCAACCAATATCTTGGTTGAAAAAGGAAAGAAAGTGGGGGCTGGGCGTGACAAGGCAATAGTGTATGACCAGGACTAGATTTGCTATCCACACATAGTAATAGGTGGCTAAAGAGAACAAAAATGGGTCCAACCCCAATATGTTGCTTGGATGTTTGTTTCTCTCGGGGAAACAAACTCTGCATCACCACTTTATGCCCCAGTTCAGGTACATGGTACTGGTGCACCCACTGTCCCATGCCCTTATAGCAACTATTTAGTTGTTCTTAATCTAATGGCCCTGGTAAAATGAAGCCATTCCACTATTGTTAGTCATGACAAGTTTAACCAATTGTTATTACAGTAATTGTTTCAGACTCTGATTGTTTCCTTTGTAGCTTTTTGTGCAAACAGGGATATCCATTTCACCTCATTGCTATTGCGACCTTTTGGTGTACTGCACAAAACACTTCTTAAAAGAAGCGAGAAGTGCTTTGTGCAGTTGAACTAAAATGTCACACCAGAACCGTTGGTCGATTTCAGTGGAACTGCACAAAGGGAGATCTGTGTTCCAATCCTCATCATCCATATTGGCAGCATAACCTTCCCTTAGGTAAGAATGATATTTAGCGCATGTGTTCACCTCTATTTTGCTACGGTCATGAGAAAATAATGCTATTGTTTACTAGTATACTTGTACCCCCTCATTGACAAAACCAAATCTGACATTGAAGGCCAATCATGTCCTTGGTTTCACCAATTGGTGAGGAGAAAGGGGACAGACTAAGAAGACGAAGACGAAGAAGAAGAAGGAGGAAATGAAGAAGGATCACTCGCTGGTACCGTCCTCTGTTATCCTTACATCTTGCTAGTGGTACTGTATTGCTGTGTTGCTACTATCTTGGTAGTGTCACGAGAAAGTAATTCTATCGTTTTGTATGTCAATTCATTGCCACTGGTTGAATGAGCCAATGTTTTCCTACTTTATTGTCATCATGATTTAATGCTACTATTAAATTAATATGCTATTGTCTTTCTATCATTTCTCACTAAGCTAATGAAGGTATCACCTTGTTCCTACTTGTGCAAACAGGGATCATCTTGTGTCAATCGTACATTTTAGTGGAATTGCACAAGAGGATACTATGGATTGTATTCCAGCCAGTGCTTTTACTCTGATGGAAGTGCTTGATAGTCTCTCGATATAATCTCACAAGAGGATACCATTGAATGATTCCAGTCAGTGCTTTATCTTCTCTTCTGGAATTACTTGAATAATTTTCCTCACGCAGGTTGGTACCCTCCTATGTCCTTAATCCAGATTAGTGTGCTGTCATCTCTATTGGTATCATGCTACTGTTTTGCTACTGTCATGAGAAAGTGCTTTATCTTTGCACGTTAAATCTTTGCAACTGATGATACATGGCAATGCTTTGCGTGTTGAGCTAATTGGCACTGATAAAATAAACTAATACCTCTCTTTAAGCAAGGCTACTATGTTGCTATCTTTACCCGTTAAGATAATGAGGACGCTTCTATTTGTTAGTGTATGTTTCATCAACCAGTGCCAATATTACAGTAATCTCACTTTCTCAATATATGTGCCAACAAGGATGCTCGATTTTAGTGGAACTGCACAAAGACTCTGGGTGGTTCATTGCCTCAACTGCCTCCTTACTTTCCTATCAGTTGCTTATCTCTGCTTCCAGTCATAGGAAGTACTAATTGATAAGCTTCCTCACACAGGTTGGTACCGGCCTACGGCCTTCATCATGATTATTGTGCTTTGTCATATCTATTGGTAATTTGGTATTGTGCTACTGTTTTGCTACTGTCATGATAAAGTGCTTTAGTTTTGCATGTTAATCTAATGCAACTTATGTACACGACAATTCTTTGCGTGATGACCCTAGGCCACTAATAAAATAAACTAATACCACCCTTTAAGCTTGCTATCTTTAGCCATTAAGATAATCACAATGCTTCTATTTGTTAGTATATGTTAAATGAACTAGTGCCGGTATTATAGTAAATCTCACTTTCTCAATATCTGTGCAAACAGGGATGCTCGACTGCTGGAAATATTGGCACCTTTTCGATTAATCTAATCCACGAGTAGATAATAAGCATGGCAATCACAGTGGGTGGTTCATTGCCTTCATTGCCTCCTTTCTTGCCTGCAAGGTAAGAGTCTTGGCGAGCTACAGACCCAAGATGAGGCAGCATAGCTTTATAGCTTTATAAAAGGAGTAACTTGGAGCCTCAACTCGCATGCAACATTAAGCATATCATCTCGTAATGTTCCATGTCAACCTCGGAACTGAGAACATACCCCATCCAAACTACATGCAACATTAATGGGAAGACCCTACAAGCCTCGTTACGTTGCCGATTTCAGTAGAACTGCACAAAAAGATTAGATGGTCAGATACTTATGCTGGCTCCTATGTACTCCAAAGTTCATGCAGACAAGCATCGATTTTTACAAGAAGAAGTACTAGAGTGAACACCACTTAACCAGCCTGCACTCCAGGGATGCTCCATTTCAGTTCAACTGCAGAAAAACTTTGGGTGGTTCATTTTGTCCACTGCCTCCTTGTCTGCACGGTAGAATTTTGGCGAGCTACAGGACTAAGATGAGCCAGTAAACTAGTTGGATGAAAGTAGTGGCCAAGATGCTCAAACCTCTCGTGGCATCGAGGCCACCATCATGAGGATAACCTACAAGCAAAGTTCAGATGGTCTGTGCTACCTCTTATGTACTCGAAAGTTTGCTCAGACAAGCACTAATTTTAGCAAGAAGTACCACCGAGTGAACACCACTTAACCAGTCTACACCCCAGGAAATTAAACTGTGTCGATGGAGGATATTGGTTGTGATCTCTTAATCATTTGGATGCATAAACATGCTGAACTTGTATACGTGAATCTTTTGAGTTGTGATTGTGAATGTTGGCTATGAATATTGGCTTGTGATATCTCAATCATTTTGATGCATAAACATGTTGAACTTGTCTATATGTGAGTCTTTTGAGGAGTTGATTGTGAATGTTGGCTATGAATATGAATGTATCCTGTGAACCTGAGTTTGATCTAAATGTTTACCTTTTCTGTTGTACTTGTGTGTTAACTTGTTAGAATGTATACTGTGGGCTCGTGACGTGTGAGTGTCACACGACACACCATCGTCCCGAGGAGAATGGCACCTGCTTGTTAGGGTTGCAAGGGCGCATCAACTCTTATTTATCTTTTGCTTAGTCTTTACAAGCACTGATCGCTAACTAGCCTGCTAACACACGAACACTACATGGGATCAAATTGACTGTATCCTACACGAATGACCCAGCGCACCATCACACTCGAACACACAGGATACCTAGCAGATTTCAGACTGACATCCGGTACCCAGCTGGTTGAACCGCCCCGTTCAGCCCCCGCCATATTGTTTTCGGCCTCTAAAAAAACATACTACTGCATTGTTTTTGGGCTTTGACAAGTACTGTTTTCTGTAGGTTGGGCCGCCCAGCAAATGGGCTGCTGGTCCGCCACGGACTGGGAGGCTATAAAAACAAGTTGTATCTTGGAGAGGCAAGCTAAAAAAACCCATCGAGAGCCATCCACTGAAAAAAATCGCGTCTGGCGTTCTTCTTCAGTCTTCCCTCTGCTGGTTATCCCGCCGCCCAAACCAGCGCGGCTGGACTGCCTGCTGCCGCCCAAGGGCTGGTGGCGCTGCCTCACACTGTGCCTCCTACCCCCTCTTAAATCCAGCTTGCTCCATACCCCAATCGCCATCGCGGGATGGAAGTTTCATCTTCTTCCCCCTCGCGCTGTCGGGGGATTTAAGAAGCGCGGCATCCAATGCACCACCGACGATGGCTGCCTGTCATTAATCTCTCCAATTACGGAGACTGCGACACATCATCCCTGTGCATCCGGGAGGCGTGCGAGCCGGCGGTAGCAGCTTTTCTCACCGGGAGACACGCCCTTTCACCGCCTGCCGCCGCTCTTACCTCCTCCTTAATGGCGCCCGCAGCAACCTATAAGATGCCATTAACGTACCCTCTATCGCCCAAATCCTCTCTCTGGCGCCTCCCATTCCCATCTCCAATCCACCAGCACTCCCTCATCAATGGCGCAACCGAAGGAGCACCCACTCGTGTTCAATTTTGGAGAGGAGGAGGATGAGCATCCCGCGAATCCTCTGGATCCGTTATGGGATGAGATGGACCTGGGCTTGGAGATAGTTGCCCAGAAGAAGGCGGAGGCGGAGCAGCTGTTTGGGGCCCCTGCGCCTGCCGTGGACGAATGGCCTAACTTGGACGCTGACGCCGCCGAGGCGTATTTCCACGCCATCCACTCCAACTTTGCCCGATTCCACGCATTTTACCATGGCGGTGGCGCGGTCATGGCCGTGGGGGTGGCGCTGGCCACAGCTATGGCGGTGGCGGAGGTCGCGGCCGTGGGGGTGGTGCTGGCGGTGGCTGTGGTGGTGGCAATGACCGCGGCCATGGCGATGGCGGAAGTCGTGGCCATGGGGGTAGCACTTGCCGGGGCCATGGGGGTGGCGCTGGCCGGGGCTGTGGGGGTGGCGCTGGCCGTGGCTAGTGTCTGGTTCAGCTTCAGCTTCTAAAAATGTAGTTGTGGTGGAAGCAAATTAACTATTACTACTACTGTTGTTCGTCTGAATGAATCAACTGTCAAAGGGGTGTTTTCTTTCTGCCAATGGTTGGATTCATATCGAACGGCTGGCGTGCATTTTCTCTTACATCTTCTATCTCCTGTCTTCTTCTTCCTCCAGCCTCCCAAACCAGTGCTGGCCGGACCGCATGCTCCCGCCACCCCGCGACCGGCGACTGACGCGAACAAATGTTCTGCCAGCAGAAATATAAATAGTAAAAGCGAAAAAGAGTCCCACCGCCTACTAAAATACTAACATCTCAAACCCACCAGGTTGTCAATGTAGTAAATAAACGAGTGAATTAAACAAGGAGAGGCAGTCACCAAAGACTTCTTTTTTTAGGTCAAGCAAATATAAACTGGGCTTTGGCCTGCCCAGCCTAGTATATGCGCAGCCCACGATATGCTGACACCAGGATCCAGCAGGTCTCGACTGGGCTGTGGGACACCGAGTCTAGTTTTTTTCCTTAAAAAATGGCACAACCAGGTTATGTTACCTTTTTTTAAGAAAACACGCATAGCGATTGTGAGAACCCGGAATTAACTTCCAGACCCTCCTGTGTATATTTGTCAACCCCAGGATCATTGTTGACAACACAGCGAAATGGTATCATTGCACAATACATATAAGTATTAAAAGTTTAATAAATATTACCTCAAGGCATACATAGGGAAATGTCTCATGACATTTTACATTCAGAAAACAACGGAAAGTAAAATGCGTAGCGACTCCATCTCAGCCACAGGCAGTCGATGTAGTCCACGTGACCTCACTCCTACGGATCGCCATTGTAGTCATAGTCGGCGCCCTCATCTTCATAGATCTCTGTTGTTCAACAAAATTATTGCCATGAGTACATTACGTACTCAACATGCCTCCCTCGGGGAAGGACCTAATAGCTACATGTGGCTTCAAAGGAAGGTTGTATGGCTCATTTGCATAAAAGCTAATTTTGTTTGAAATAACATAGTACTTGGATAATAGCAGTTTTAGATAAAAACATGTTTTATCCCCAGAATAACTTTCATCATAGTGAGGATCCTCAATCAACTCACACTCTTCATAGGTTCCAAGAATAGGGGCAAAGAGGGAATAAGCAAGACAGGTCCTGTATGTCAAGGAAGATTCATGTGCCGTCCATGACCGTGGACATGGCTATTCGAATAGTTTTACACTCTGCAGAGGTTGTACACTTTACCCACACGACACAATCCCGACTTGTTGCCACCAGTGGCCGCTGGCATAGTACACCATTTGGTATACCGGCAGGGAGATTGTGATGAGGTCTTTCATTAGACCACACTTACTGTGCCAAGCCCACTAGGTTTCTGTTGGTGCAATACTTGCCCTCTTGCGTTTTGGATATTGTTGACAGAAACAGGTATGGACTGACTTGTTTGCTAGTGCACACAGAGAGAAATAGTCCATGCAGTACCGAAGAGAATGCTGTCTCCGGTGTACAGTTCGAGGAACTTCACCGAAAAATATCTGCACCGCCGAGATAAATGAGCTACATCCTTTGAAGACGTGTAAACGAGAAGAATGAAGTGAAGAAGTTGACCCCTCGAAAATTTATTGCTGACGTGAAGCAATTGGTTCGGTGATTACGTGTGAAGAAAATTGACTGCAGCGATGGGAGGCGAAGACGAAGTGAAGACGTAGCATTCTTTTTGTTGTTCTTCTTCCATTCAATTGAGTCATAGGACCTCCGTACTATTAAGTGGGGTATAGGTTCTCGAAGCTTAGATCCGCTGTGATGCTTAGCCCAAACCTATGCAAGACTGAGAGAAATCTCTTTATGCTTCGAATGATTACCTACCAGCAGAAGACGTTGTTCTTCGTTGCTGTAGGAGATATCTTTCGAACTGAGGAATTAGCATTACTTGCTCCGCACGTAATGTTACCGTTGTGCTCAATTCCGACCGTTGGACTCGTGTCGTTCGGCCATTGGCTGCTCCACATGTCCAATTTGGTCTTTTCCCTTCAGGGAAGGCTGCGGCTATAAATAGCCACCCCGCTCCAACGTTGCCCGTTGGCTGCTCCACTTAAGATTTCTGAGAAGATTCATTGAGCATCCCCTCTCCGAGTGATTTGAGTTTAAAATCCACCGAGAGAAAAAAATCAAGAGCCGAAACTTAGACAGTGGTTGAGCATCACAGTAGTTCTGAGTTAGAGTTGTTGTACCTATTACTCTTGAGAGCTGCACACTCTCTAGACGGATAGGTGTCGGCTCGAGTGTCGAAGAGTAATTGTCTTCACCGAGCAAGATCTTCAGCAACCAAGAGTCATTGTGGTTCGCGAAGAAGTCTGTCGAAGGTTTGGAGATCGCCGACAAGTATCTACCATGAGTGAAATCAACTGGAGTCTAATCAGCTCCGAGTTGAAGGAGAATAGGGCGAGGAGAGTTTATCCTCTGTGTTAAATCACAACCCCTCCAACCAGACGTAGTCCTTTGGCAGAAGGGCGAACTGGTCTACCAAATTCTTCTGGCGCCATCGAGCACCACTGGTTCGCTTTACAGTACTGCATTTCCTTCAGCAGTTCACATTAGTGCTCAGTGTCGATAGTTATATCTGATCAATCATAGTTCATCAAGTGTCTGCTTCACTCTCATCGTTCTTTTCCATCATCTCAGGCTAATTTAATTCTCTTCGTATCTCTGTATGCCTGCGTAATTACTTTCACTACCGAATCTTTACCTTGCTACCAATATCTGTGCATTTCCATCGTAGTCCACATATTGTTTTTCCTCGTGCTGCTGGATCTGTTTGTATATTGCATTGCCTTCGTTTCTATCGTACCTGTGTTCGAATGATAACTGACTTCTACTTCGATAGATACACTCTTCTATAGCGAGCTCAATTATAAGTTATTCTATCGAACCATATTTCCGCTGCTGTGTTTGGGATCATTTCAAAACTCTCGCAAGAATTTTTGAATCTCCCATTCACCCCCCCCTCTGGTCAATATACTCTCGGTCCTAACAATTGGTATCAGAGCAGGTACTCCCTGTCTCTGTCTATTAAAGGTCTAACAACCTTGGAGTTTTGAGTATGTCGTATGCAGGTAGATCCTCGCACTCTAAAAGGTTTCCTATCTTCGATGGAAATGATTATGTCTATTGGAAAGAGCGAATGAAAATCAGACTTCAAGCCATCAACATTGAACTTTGGGAAATTGTGGAAAATGGATACACTGTTCAGCACCCTGATGCTCCCACTTCCGATGACAAAGCTAGAATGCGACTGAATGCTCAAGCAAAAGATATCATCTGTGACAGTATCTCAAAAGACATTTTCATTCGGTTCCGAAAGCTTGACTCTGCAAAGCAACTCTGGGATGCTATCAAAGATGTTCATGAAGAATCCATTGCCAGAATAGATCAACACACAGAAATGCTTCGTGCCATGTTCACTGGTTTCAGAAGCCTTCGTAGGGAAAGTGCTATGGAACTCACCGATCGGTTGACAAATATTGTTGAAAGACTTCATCAACGAGGAGTAACAGATATCACCGATAGAGATGTGGTCAACAAGCTACTGAGTGCTCTTGATGGAACCTTCGATCCAATCGTGGCTGAAATCAAGCAAAGACCAGACTATGAAGAACTTCACTATGTCGAGGTCATGACACTGTTGTCTATTCACGAAGAAAAGATGGAACTTGAAAATGGGCATCAAGAATCTTCTTCGAAAAGCGAAGGGGAAATTCTTTCACACTATGGTAGTTCACAAGAAGAAGATGTCGAGAATCAACACTCTGTCACACGAGAACTCGAAATGCTCACGGAAAGACTTGGTGATCTCAGAAGACAAAATCTGTGTCTCACAAATGATGACGAAGTTGACTTGCCTGAATCTTCAAGAAGATTACCTCCGAAAGAAATAAAGTGCTTCAAGTGCAAACAACTCGGTTACTACATTGCAGACTGTCCTTGCTGGGAGCAAGATGAAAAACCTAGCAGCAGATGGATTTATCTTCACTGCTCTGGATTCACTCAAGTGGATCGTCATACCAAGCTCTCGAAGAAAAATGAATCTGCCGCATCATCTTCGACGAGACCAGTCACTGACGTACATACGAGAGCAACCATTGAATCTAATATGAAGAAAATATCGCAGCTGACTAGAGTGTGTGCAGAAATGAATGTGGAATCTGAAGATGAAACATCAGAATCCTTGCTACCAATATCTGTGCATTTCCATCGTAGTCCACATATTGTTTTTCCTCGTGCTGCTGGATCTGTTTGTATATTGCATTGCCTTCGTTTCTATCGTACCTGTGTTCGAATGATAATTGACTTCTACTTCGATAGATACACTCTTCTATAGCGAGCTCAATTATAAGTTATTCTATCGAACCATATTTCTGCTGCTGTGTTTGGGATCATTTCAAAACTCTCGCAAGAATTTTTGAATCTCCCATTCACCCCCCCCCCTCTGGTCGATATACTCTCGGTCCTAACAGTTTCAACACGGAAGTAACGGCAGCTCACAGTCCGGGCCCCCCTTTTGTGCTGAGGATACTCCTTGCAAGGCCGCTATCCATCTGCGGTACGGCGATGACGACAATAAGGGTGAACTAACTAATCAACCAAGCCAATGCCCATATAGCATGTGGCTGTACAGTTATCACAATCTTCAAATTCAAGACTTATTAGGCCTCATGCGGCACGGACGACTGATTGCCCCCTTCAACCTGTGAAGGGCAGTGTCGGTGTACTAAAGTTTGGGTCTTTTAGTACCCCATACTTGTGCACGGAGGTTGCAGCCGTACCAGCGGCAAGGCTTGCCGGAGAACAGCTGGAAACAAATACAAGATTATCAAGAAGGCGTTCAAGCCAATGATCAGAAAACAGAAGACCGAAGGCTGGGTTCCCGGCAAGATCTTGCCGGGAAAGCTCACGAAGACACAGCAAGGACTCGCACCAGGCAAGATCCCGCCGCCCTGCCACCGCTCCAGCGCAGCAAACAGCCTGTCGTTTAGGGTTTGTCCTCCTGGGTGCGTGTCATGGCATTAGCGGCGGATGGGGTTAAGCGGTGCTGATGGGACGGGCTCTTTTTCCGTCCCCAAGAAAGTAAGGGACACCTAAGTGGAGCATTAAATGCGTTTGTCCTAAGTTGTCAGCGATAAACATGTAAACCCTGTAGCAACTTTACACCTCTTGTACTTACTGTACGCCACTGTTGGTGACCCCTTGGACGTATAAAAGGAGGCCCAAGGGGAAGCTACAGGGGGGAGGACCTTCTGACCCATTCTACATGCGTAGCTGCTTCTTGAACGTACTGTTCATCGCAAGCGCTCCGTGTACTTGAGCTTAAGAACACCCACAATAAACCAAAGCAGGAGTAGGGTTTTACGCTTCTCAGCGGCCCGAACCTGGGTAAAGATCCCCGCGTTGATCGTTGGATCTGCTCTTTGTGCAAATGTTTTCCCTAGCCGAACCGTAACAGGGATCCAAGCGATCCCATAGGTTCTTTGGCGTGCCAGGTAGGGGAATTGATTGCGCGAACCCGATCTAGTGGTCAGCGCGCCAGTTCTTCATCATTTTCATCGTCATGGCTCCCAAGAAGAAGGGTGCGACGGCGGTTGATCCATCTGCGTCTGGCCTGCCCGTACCCACACAGACGGGCGACGGCGTGGGCGCTGGTGGAGGAGGTGGAGGTCTTGAGCCTCCACGACGTTCTGGCGATCAGAGGCAGGCAAGCGGCGTCATTCGCAACGGCGATGCCAGGTCTAAGGACGGAGCCGTGCTACCTACGGGTGACGCGGTGAACTCCAAGGACGGGACGGCGCCTTCCAAGACACCCACGCCGGCGCATGCGCCGCGGCCTTCTCAGGTCATGCGCGACGGGCAGCGCCGCGACGTTGGTGGTTCCAGGCGCCCCCATGGAAAAACCCCTGCACATCACTCCCAAGATGCACAGGGCCAGCATGCGCGTCAACACGCCGGTGGAAGCAGGGCGCGATCGCAAGACCGTGATGGAGCTCCTTCTAACACAGTTAGGAGTCAGAGCACCTCACGTTCTTCACACCTTTCGCCACCGCCTACACCGGCAGAAGCGTTGGCGCGAACTCAGCTGCTCCTAGATTTCCCTCCCGCTGCGGAGAGGCTAGAAGAATGGAGATCTGCTATCCAGAGCCTCATCGGCTTCGCTAATGATGACCGGCCGCAGCAGGCGGGGCCTTCGCGGCGGCAGTCCACTTAGCCGGTGCGTGCTGATGGCGAAAAGACCGGAGGCGGTACGACTACGATGCACTCCCCTCCGCTACGACAGCAGCGGTCGCTACCTCGGCGGATTGACACCCGTGATGACGATTCCACGGCGTCGTCTGATCTGCGGGTTCGCCGCGATCAACGTCAAGTTCTTCGGGAACGGAACAAAGAAGACGCTCGAACTACCATCGAGCGGCGACGGGAAGCGCGCCGTCAATCCGACAGGCGCGCGGGACCCACTGTAGACGAGCCTGCGCCGGGGTATTCTGGCAACTTGCCTTACGAGGTGGGTTGTCCAGGTTTTACTCGTGAGCTGCGGCGAGTCCAGTGGCCCAATTCCCGAACTTTCAAACCAGAGGTGCCGGAGAAATACGACGGCAAGACTCACCCGTTAGAGTTCCTGAGCATCTACACCATTGCGGTGCAGGCTGCCGGGGCTCGCGACGATAAGATACTTGCCAACTACTTCCCGTTGGTGCTTAAGCCCAACGTCAGGTCATGGTTGATGCATTTGGCGGCGAATTCCATTTCCTCCTGGGCAGATCTGTGTCATGAGTTTGTTGGCGCCTTCACTGGAGGCCACCAGGCTCCTGGCCAGGAAAGCGATTTGCATCTCATCCCCCAGAAAGAGGGCGAAACCTTGCGCAAGTACATACAGAGATTCAGCCGTATATAGCACAACATCCCAGACGTTCATCCTGCCGCTGTTATCAGCGCGTTTCATCAGAATGTGCGCAACCGCAAGATGCGGGAAGAGCTGGCGATGAACAAAGTCAGAGATGTCGCCGAGCTCTATGCTCTGGCTGACAGATGTGCTCGGGCCGAGGAGGGGAGGAGATTCCTCGGTGAGGATGCTGGTGCGGAAATCGACTCTGAAGGCGAAGATGCCACCACCTCGGCGAAGAAAGGCCGACGGCGTAAAAGGAAGCGCAAGGGCAAGGCCGTGCTTGCCGTCGAGGGATCCGGCAACCCCAGCGTCGCCAAGAAGGTTAAGGCTGATGGCCCCGGCAAGGAGGTTGCCGGGTGTGCCGCATGTCAGGCCTTGGCGGCTGCCGACAAGCCGGAGGGCTCTGACAAGCAGTACTGCAAGATCCATCGCACCAAGGGTCACGATCTCCAAAACTGCCGGCAAGTTGAGCAGCTTGTCGACAAGCAGAAAGCTGAGTATGAGAGGCGAGACAAGGAGAAGGCCCAGGATGGTGCTGAGGGGTCTGGCAAGAAACGCGGTGGCCGAGGAGGTCGCCACGGCAAGGCCAAGCAACAAAAGGAGAGGCCCGCTCGAGGCCGCGACAAGGAACAGGGGGGTGACGATGATGACGAAGACGGCGACGAGTCCAGCGAGCACGAGTTCCAGAAAGCTACAGAAGCCATGTGCGTTGACGGAGGCGCCTCGTTGCATTCCTCTCACCGCCGACTTAAACAGTGGGCGCGCGAGATTAATGCGACAGAGCCATCGGTCGATGCCCGGAAACCATTGAAATGGTCCAACACGCCTATCATTTTTTACGCCGAGGACCACCCTGATCGCACAACCGCGGTCGGGTGTTTGCCATTGTTGGTTTCACCAACAATCTGCAACCTCAAGGTGACAAAAATGTTAGTTGACGGTGGGGCCGGTTTGAACTTGATCTCGCCTGATGTGATCAAGAAGTTGCAAATTCCTGACAAAGATCTCGAGGAAACGGGCACGTTTCAAGGGATCAATCCGGGAAGGAGCCAGCCGAAGGGCAAGATCACACTGCCAGTGACATTTGGTAGTGAGCTGAACTACAGAACAGAAAAGATCGTCTTCGACGTCGCCAAGATTCCATTGCCATATAATGGGATTCTTGGTCGCCCGGCGCTGGCCAAGTTCATGGCGGCATCACACTACGCCTATAATACATTAAAGATGCCCGGGCCGATGAGCGTCATCACTATCAACTCTGACAAGAAGGATGCGCTTATCTGCACCGACCAACTCTACCGGGAGGCAGTCGCAGCACCTGCCGCCAAGGCACTTGCTCCTGCCGCCGAAGCTCCCGGAGGGAAGAAGACCGGCAAGACCTCTAGCACACACTCCGGCAAGCGCACCTCCTCGGAGTGCTGCGCTCCCGTTGAGGATGTGCCGGAGAGCTCCACCGGCAAGAGCAAGAAATCCAAGGCAGCTCCACCAGCGACTAAGAAGGTGCCCGCCAAGGAGGAATGTACGGGAGGAACTTTCACCGTGAGTTCCACCCTCGATGACAAATAGGAAAGCGCGCTCATTGCCTTCCTGCGGGCGAATATCGATGTGTTTGCATGGCAACCATCTAATATCCCCGGTGTTCCCAGGGAGGTAATCGAGCACCACCTTGCCGTCTGTCCTCATATGCGGCCCGTCAAGCAGAAAGTTAGGAAGCAAGCTTTGGAGCGGCAAGAATTTATTGCTGAAGAAATCAGGAAGCTGGAAGCAGCAGGTTTAGTCAGAGGAGTGCTCCATCCAACATGGTTGGCCAATCCAGTTGTAGTGCGCAAGGCGAATGGAAAATGGAGGCTATGTATCGACTATACAGATATCAATAAAGCCTGTCCAAAAGATCCTTTTCCCTTGCCGCGCATCGACCAGATTGTGGACTCCACTGCTGGCTGCGATTTGCTGTCGTTTCTTGACGCTTATTCAGGGTATCATCAGATTTTCATGTCAAAGGAAGACGAAGAGAAAACCGCATTTATCACCCCATGTGGCACGTATTGCTTCATACGCATGCCTTTCGGGTTGAAAAGTGTTGGTTCAACATTTGCAAGAGCGGTCCAGATCGGTTTTGATCCCCAGCTACATAGAAATATGGAAGCTTATATGGATGACATAGTGGTTAAAACCAAGGACAAGGCAACGCTCATACAAGATTTAGAAGAGACATTTGCAAATCTGCGCAGGATCAATCTGAAGCTCAATCCTGAGAAGTGTGTGTTTGGCGTTCCATCCGGCAAGCTTCTCGGGTTCTTTGTGTCTCAGCATGGAATCGAAGCAAATCCCGACAAGATCAAGGCAATTGAGCAGATTGAAGCACCGAGACGTGTCAAAGATGTGCGTCGACTTGCTGGCTGCGTCGCTGCTCTAAGCAGGTTCATCTCCAAATCCGCTGAGCGCGCCCTGCCTTTCTTCAAAATCTTGAAGAAGGCCGGTCCAATGAAATGGACTCCGGAAGCGGAGGTAGCGCTGCAGGACTTCAAGAGGTACCTCTCCTCTCCGGCAACACTAGTCGCGCCTAAACCACAAGAGCCGTTGCTACTATACCTAGCGGCAACGAATCAAGTGGTTAGTGCTGCCTTAGTGGCGCAGAGAGAAGTCGACGAAGAAGCAGCAGCAGCAAGCCCGCCAAGCGACAAACAGGGATTTTCCTAGGCAGAGTCTGGTGCCGACAAGGCAGGGTCTGCGCAATCAAATGAAGCAACGCAGAAGAAGAAGGTGGTGCAGCGCCTAGTCTATTTTGTCAGCTCCCTGTTGCAGGGGGCTAGGTCAAGATATTCTGGCATGCAGAAGTTGCTCTTCGGCCTCCTTATGGCCTCGAGGAAGCTGCGCCATTATTTCCAGGCGCATGAAATCATCATCGTCACTCGCTTCCCGTTGCAGCGGATTTTACGAAATCCAGATGCGACCGGCAGAATTGTGGAGTGGGCGTTGGAACTGTCAAGCTTTGGTCTCAAATTTGAAAGCACTTCGACTATTCAGAGCATAGCCTTGGCAGAGTTCATTGCAGAATGGACACCAACGCCAGACGAAGAAATTCAAGAGACAACTATCCCCGGCAAGGAAACAGATCGAGAATGGATTATGTACTTTGACGGGGCTTTCTCGCTGCAAGGCGCTAGTGCTGGCGTGCTGCTTGTCGCACCCACCGGAGAGCACCTCAAGTATGTAATTCAGATGCACTTTCCCCGGGAGAGATCAACAAACAACACTGCAGAATATGAAGGGCTGCTTGCCGGTCTCAGGATCGCGGCGGACCTTGGAATTAAGAAGCTCATTGTCAGAGGTGACTCACAGCTTGTCGTCAGGCAAGTTAACAAAGATTATCAGAGCCTGTTGATGGAAGCATATGTAGATGAAGTGAGAAAGTTGGAGGAGCGTTTTGACGGGTTGCAAACAGAGCATGTTCCTCATGCGGAGAACAACATTGCCGACGACCTGTCAAAACGTGCTGCCCTCAAGTTACCTGTGGAACCAGGAACTTTTGTGCTTCTCTTAACTCAGCCATCCATAACACCATCGACGAGGCAAGACAAAAGAAGGAAATTGAGTTCCGGCCAGTACTTTCCTGTAGAGCTCCCAGGAGCCGCCGGCAAGGAAGTTGCCGAGAACGACACGGTTGCCGGTGAGCAGCAGCTTCGCGCAGAACCTCAGGTTCTTGCCGCAGAAGCAAGCGCTCCCGCGGCCGGAGATATGCCTTTGGTCCTTGTTGTCGAGCCGCAGGCTCCAACATGGGCACAGCACATCGTCCAATTCCTTCAAACAGGAGAACACCCTGAAGAACAGGAAGAAGCGGAGAAAGTAGCCCGTCAGTCTAGTATGTACCAGTTCGTTGACGACGTCCTGTACAGAAAGAGACCGGACGGTGTGAAATTGAAGTGTATTCCTCGGGAGGATGGACTGGAGCTGTGGGCAGAGATACATGGAGGCATATGTGGCTCCCACATAGGCTCAAGAGCTCTTGTCGGCAAGGCATTCCGGCAAGGTTTCTTCTGGCCCACTGCTCTCCAGGATGCAACTGCACTAGTAACCAAGTGTGAAGCGTGCCAGTTCCATTCAAAGCAATTGCATCAGCCAGCTCAAGCTCTTCAGACAATCCCTCTTTCCTGGCCATTTTCAGTCTGGGGGCTCGACATATTGGGCCCCTTTCCTCGCGCTGCCGGGGGCTTCGAACACTTGTACATTGCTATCGACAAGTTCACGAAGTGGCCGGAAGTGGAAGCAGTGAGAAAGGTGACAGCACAATCAGCCGTCAAGTTCTTCAAGGGAATAGTGTGCCGTTTTGGTGTGCCAAACAGGATCATCACCGACAATGGCACGCAGTTCACGAGCCGCACCTTCATGCAGTATGTCCAAGACCTTGGCGGCAAAATCTGTTTTGCTTCTGTTGCTCACCCGAGGAGCAACGGCCAAGCGGAGAGGGCAAATGCTGAAGTGCTGCGAGGTCTCAGAACAAGGACTTTCGACAAGCTGCGCAAGTGCGGAAGACGCTGGATTGATGAGCTGCCGGCGGTTCTTTGGTCAATCAGAACGACACCAAATCGAGCTACTGGCCAGACACACTTCTCCCTAGTCTACGGGGCAGAAGCAGTTCTCCCCACAGAACTCATATACGGGTCACCTCGAGTACTCGCTTATGATGAGCTTGAGAAAGAGCAACTGCGCCAAGATGACGCCACGCTCCTTGAGGAAGATCGTCTTCGGGCTGCTGTGCGAGCTGCACGCTACCAGCAAGCCTTGCGCCGCTATCATAGCCGCAAGGTTCATGCCCGAAGCCTTGAGGAAGGCGACCTTGTTCTTCGGCGCGTTCAGTCGGCCAAGAATTCTAACAAGTTGACGCCGAAGTGGGAAGGCCCTTATCGGGTAGTACGAGTCACCAGGCCCGGCGCAGTCCGCCTGGAGACCGAAGATGGCATTCCAGTGAGCAATTCCTAGAATATCGAACACCTTCGTAAGTTCTACCCATAAGGCGCGGTTGCCGGGTCACCCGGCAACCACCTTTTGTACAAGTTTTGCCGGCAAGGCATTTGATCCTTTGTACAAAGCCAGGCGCAGACCTTGTGCATAGTTAAATAAACTTAAGCGTTTTACAATTCTTGTCGATTTTCATGTCAATCTATATGCATGCTTGTCTGAGATATTGTATTACACCTGCTTCCGGTAAGCATTAATGAACCGCCAAGGTTCCATATCTCTATTTTCTCTTCTTTCTTTTTCTCAAAGGACAGAAGGTTTCCTCGCGTGCAAGTTTGCCGGGGGGAATGATGGTATGGACACCAACATGCGACGTTCAAGTTAACATATTGCAATAAGGAGTACAACAACAAGGAGTACAACAACGAAAAGCTAAGTTGCAAAACTCTTAAGCAAATTTCCATTGTAGACCTATTTTTCCTTGAACGATTTCGGCTTTTGTATGGAAAACCTGCACGCGAAGGAACCTTGTCGTGATTGGTTGCGCCCTTACTTTGTTTCGAGTCCGCTCAACAGTTTAAGTGGCTGCACTAAAAATGTCAAGGTATCTTGCCGGCAGCGACACCTCCAGCAGGCTGCTAAGGATCCGTTCCTCAAAGCGCTCGCAGTAAGGGTGCGCGCACCGGTAAGTTCCCGATTAGCATAGGGCATGAACCATACAGAAAGAAATCAAACAAGGGAAATAGCATGCATTCATCCAAAACATAGCAAGTTATATTGACTGTCGCCGCGATTCTAACATTAAGATAAAAACTGTCTTTGACATGGAATGGTGGCGACAAAATGAAGCAAAGCGGCTAGTCCCTGCGCTGGCCTTCGACCCTCTTGACCTGGCTCACTCTGTCAACAATGGGCGCGACAAACTCTTCGAGTGCCTTGAGGTCTACATCCTTCGGCAAGCTAGCAAGAACATTGGTGAGGATGATGCCAGGGTTCTTATGCACCACTTTGACGAGTACCTTGCGGAGGACGGCCTGGCAGAACTTGCGGGATTCGTTGGCCAGATGGGTTTCTCGGTTAGACTCGAACAGCTTGAGTGCGTCAACGATGCTCTCGAAGAACATGGTCAGCCTGGCGCTCGAAGACACCCTATCGTCAGAAGAATAGTTGAAGTCTTGCAGGCCCATGGTGGACAGTTCTGCGGCAAGCCTTTCCGCGACATCGACAAGGCGCTCAGTCCAGATCTTCACACCTTTCTCAAAATCATTATAGGTGGCGGCGGCGCTGTTGAGCAGGCTCTTCTCACTTTGGAGGTCTTTGATCAAAGCCCTCTCGCGAGCCTTGCCGTTCTCAAGGGACTCCTCCAGTGTTGTCAGCTTCAGTTTCAGATCAGCGATGGATTCATTGGCTGAGGTGAGCTCCTTGGTCTTGTCGGACATGGCGGCTTGCATCTCCGCCAGGCTGAAGAGAGTCTTCTCTCTGTCGGCTTTGAGCGTTGAGATCTCCTTGCCGTGGCTCTCAAGATCTGCTTCCAGCCTCTTCACTTGATCGCCCAGCTCATTCTTGGCGGCCTCTGCAGCTTCGACAGCATCGATGGCTCCCTTTAACTTGCCGGCGTGATCTATGGCCAGAGCTTCGAGTGTTTCCTTGTGTCTCTGCTCCAGCTCCTGGGTTCGCCGCGCGACAAGCTTCTCGATCTCTTCGTCCTTGCTACGGAGCTTGGCGGCAAGCGCCTCCTCGCGAGCGGCAAGGTCTTCTTCATGAGCATCAAGCCTGACGCGGCGTTCCGTTAAGCGAGCTTCCTCTGCAGCAGCCTGCTGCGCAGCCTCCTCCTGTGCCCTCTCGGCGTCGGACTGCTTTAAGAGGAATCATTCCAACTCTGATTCAGTTGCTCCCGGCCAGCCATCAGTTCTTGGAAAGCCTCGGTGTACCAGACTTGCGTCTCTTCGACGCGCTTCTGGAAATCTGCTTCCGCTGCTTCAACAACTACCACCCTGGAGTCCAACCTCTCCTTTCGGGTGTGGTGAAGCGCCTGAAGTTTTTGGTAGTTGTCGCTCATGGCTTGGAGGAGCTGCTCTTCCTTGGACCCACTGCTGCTAGCGCGTGGCTCATCAACGATCTTGAGTCCAGCGGCGGCGATGACGTCTTCGTCAAAGATTTCTCCTTCGGTTGGCACCCCGATGCTTGCCGTCCCTGGTATGCTGACGAACAGGTTGTCGCCGACCTTAAGGTATCTGCTTGACGGGGGGGCGTCAGATGTTGACGGTTGATCCTCGATGACCGCCTCGCCGGCAACTAGGGGCTCCGCGACCGGTGTAGCGCCAGGCGCTCCTGCGGCAGGAATGCCGTCAGTATGGTCGCCGGTCTCCTTGTCGACCCCCTCAACAGACCCCTTGGTGTCTTCCTCCTGTGCGACCTTGGCGGCTTCGTCAGCCGCGGCTCTATCGTCCTCGGCGGCAACATCCTTGGCGGTCTCTTCGATGACAACGTCAACGTCCATCTATTCCACCGAAGGGAGATCTGAAGACCAGGAAAGGAAACAAGATGAGACCGAGGTTGAAGTTCAAGAAGACAAAAATAAAGAAAGAATGACAAGTGCACCAAGGCAAACGGTTTACCTGTGTCGAGCTGTTGAGAGGTGGCTTCTCCTTTCCCGGCAACATTGGTTGCCGATGTAGGATTGCCAGTGCCCGTGCTTGCCGGCTCCTCTTCAACGCGAATGGGCTCGTCAGTGGAAGCCCTTGCCAAAGGTTCATCTCTGGGCGGCGTGGTCGACGGAGGCGGCACGTCAGGGGCGGCCTCCGATGGCTCTACTTGTTGCAGTTCTTCTTCTACAAGCCCGGTGATGTCAATAGCGAATATATTCTCCCCAACGCTCACCAACGGAAAATGGGTAGTGGGCTCACGCTGGGGGCTGGGTTGGAGGCTGCGTTGAGGGCTGGGCTCCAGGCTGATGACGATGGGCTCTGGCACACCTACGGTGCTTGCCGGAGGCTCATCACCCGTTGAAGTCTTCGCCTTCTTCGCCATCCTTTGCGCCAACGTTTCCGTATCTCTGTGGGGACAGGCCAAAGCAAAACAAATGAGATAAGCAAAACCAAGAATTCAGAAGTTGAAAGATGCGGCAAGGACCCTTAGTCTTCTCTTTCCGGACTAAAAGAGGAGATGTCGAAGTCAACCTCCTCTACAATGTCCGTGCGAGGGGGTGGAGAAGGGGTCCTGGGACGCTTGGCTGCGGCAGGAGCAGTAGATTGAGATGATCCTGCTGCTCCAGCTGTTGGTGTCGTCGTATGAGACGCCCCCGCCGCTCCAGTTGTTGCCACGGTCGTGCGTCTCGTACGTCGCATGGGTTGCTGTTGGGCTTCTTGCCGCTGCGCAGCCTTGCCGGCCGCCCCCTTGCCGGGAACCTCACTGCTCGAGGGAGGCTGACGTGTTGGGACGCCAGAGACGGCTTTCCGAAGAACATGCTTCTTCTTCTCTGGAGCTGGGGGCTCCTCGTGCAGCTGCTCCTCGGCTGTGTCTTCGACAGGAGAGCTCCCGGCATCCATGCCACTCTGTTCCTCGGCAACTTCACCTTGCTCGGCAAGGGTCTTCTCTAGCGTTATTTCTTCTTCACTGGCTTCTTCTTCCGCAAAGCCAAAGTTGCTGGCCTCCGCGGCTAGATTCACCTCTTCCGCCCTGCTAGCGATATAAGCCACTTCATCATCAGTGGTGGGGCGGATAAGGGTTGGCTCTTCCCGGATGGCTTTCTCCGAGAAGTTACCAAAGAACTCCTGTGCGTGCTCTGAGGATGGCTCTTCCCAAGTTCCATCGAGGCCGTGAGCATTACACACTGGCATCATGGCGATGATTGAGCTCAAGGCAGAGTTGTTGCACAGGGGAACTACGCCAGCCGGCAACTTAAATTTCCCGTCAGGCCTGAACAGTTTGTGGCAGAGAGCTGTGTGCTGCAAGACTGTCAAGTTGTTGTTCAGACCAGGGAGTAGCCTCATGATATCTGTTGCATTCTAGAAATCCCAGGCTGATCTCCCTTTGTTCTACAGAGGGGCGATGCGGCGGCGGAGGAAATCAGCGCCAACCATTTCAATTGTGAGCCCGGCAACCTTGAGACGGTGGATCCTGGTAATTGCGATTGCGAGCTTCTCATCTTGAGGATCGAGGCTGCTCCAGTTCTTGCCGCGAACCACTTTCGTTTGCCGGGGCAAACAGAACGGCTGAGAATCTTTCTCCTTAATCCAGCACCACTCGGACCGCCATTCATCCCACTTCTTACGGTAGAGACCGTCTGGATAAATCTCTTTATTCCATGCCCTTGGAATCCAGGTGATAGAACCAGAAAGGGTGTCTCCCGTTTCGATACGGGGAATGAAATAGTGGCGAAAGAGGGCTGTGCTGGGGACTACTCCGGCGAAATTCTCACAGAGATGGGCAAAGACTAACATGCATGTCACGGCATTCGGCGTAAAATCCAAGAGGCGGAAGCCGTATGTGTACATGATGTCGATGAAGAAATCAGAAAACGGAGGGCAGAGCCCGCAGTAAAAGTAAGCGACGAAGAAGGGGAATTTATCTGGACCGCCCTTGACGGAAGCTGGGAGCACGCGAGTAGCAGGGTGAGCCCTCGTCTCCTTCCCCCACATACACATGTACCGCTCAACCAGGGCGCGCATGTCGAGCGTCGGGGCGAAGACGGCGTTTTCCTTCCGCATCTCCACCAGCTCGATCTTCTCCGTCTCTGCATCCGAGTCGGCGGCTTTTGCCGCTTTGCCCTTGCTTGCTTTGGGCGGCATAGCGACTGTGGAAGCGGAGGCCGAGAATGATGAGGGCGTGGGGATGGCGGATGGATGGGAGAGGCTCTGCTTCAAGCTCGAGGAAGAAGGCGATGGTGGTCTCCAGATTGGAAATGACGAGAGGTAAATGAGCAGCGCCTCTGTGGATTCCCTTTTATGGGTAAGGAGCGGAGGCTGCCTCTTTACTAATCAATATGAATGCATTTTTACGGGCGCACTACTACTGCGGCCGTTCCACGCACGTATCCCACTCCTGCCACGCGTGCCCGTGCACTGTTTGGGCCTAGCCCAACAACGCCTCGCACCCGTGTATGGCCTAGGCCCGGGGGCTCCTGTCGGTGTACTAAAGTTTGGGTCTTTTAGTACCCCATACTTGTGCACGGACGGTTGCAGCCGTACCAGCGGCAAGGCTTGCCGGAGAACAGCTGGAAACAAATACAAGATTATCAAGAAGGCGTTCAAGCCAATGATCAAAAAACAGAAGACCGAAGGCTGGGTTCCCGGCAAGATCTTGCCGGGAAAGCTCACGAAGACCCGACAAGGACTCGCACCCGGCAAGATCCCGCCGCCCTGCCACCGCTCCAGCGCAGCAAACAGCCTGTCGTTTAGGGTTTGTCCTCCTGGGTGCGTGTCATGGCATTAGTGGCGGATGGGGTTAAGCGGTGCTGATGGGACGGGCTCTTTTTCCGTCCCCAAGAAAGTAAGGGACACCTAAGTGGAGCATTAAATGCGTTTGTCCTAAGTCGTCAGTGATAAACATGTAAACCCTGTAGCAACTTTACACCTCTTGTACTTACTATACGCCACTGTTGGTGACCCCTTGGACGTATAAAAGGAGGCCCAAGGCGAAGCTATAGGGGAGGAGGACCTTCTGGGCCATTCTGCATGCGTAGCTGCTTCTTGAATGTACTGTTCATCGCAAGCGCTCCTTGTACTTGAGCTTAAGAACACCCATAATAAACCAAAGCAGGAGTAGGGTTTTATGCTTCTCAGCGGCCCGAACCTGGGTAAAGATCCCTCGTCGATCGTTGGATCCGCTCTTTGTGCAAATCTTTTCCCTAGCCAAACCGTAAAAGGGATCCAAGCGATCCCATAGGTGTTGTACGCCGACAGGCAGCCAATCGCTCCTTCAATGCTTGATTCAGCTATCGCCCGCGCCAGTATTTAGATGGTAAGTTTCACCCAGAGTAGAAGAGGATAGAGGAAATCAATAAGGGCTAACCGGCCTAGCTCAGCGAGCTCAACAATAAGTTTCAAGTGTCAATGACTCAAAGGTCATTCAATAAAGCACCTATAGGGTAATAAGCATGGCTAAGCATTTCTACTCTACCAGAATATTATATAATTCTACTCAGGTGTCAAGTGAATAGGCGACAAGCGGATCAAGGTAATGTGTCAATCGACACGCTAGCTACGAGATAAAATAGCATGCATATAGTAACCATAAAACACAGTGCAATTTTGTAAAACATAGGATAAGTATGATCAAAGAAGGAGGCATGCCTTCGTTGTTGAGTCCTTCTTCGGTAACCTGTGTATGTCCAAGTCCAACATCGCCACTCCCTACTCGTCGTAACGATAGCAAATGAAAAACAAATAAATATCAAAGCAGAAGTAAACCCAAATAACATCCAAAACAAATTAAGGGTGGATGGATAGCAAGATATTGATCAGATGGAGATTCCAAAAGGAGATAGCATGATTGGAAGGTAAGTAGAGGACTCAATGAATTTACAGGGTTTAGGTTGTTGATGGATAATCAAGGCTCGCCAACAAGACTAACGTTTCGATACAAACTATGCTATTGACCACAAGTAGTTCCCACTACACATATCGGCCAACTAAACTACTATATAACAAATGCAATGGCATCAACACACCTGAAATGGAACCATCCTATTTAACTACACAATCAGAAGATGGCATGATGAAGGTAAAAGTTAACCACAAATAAATATTTAGATAGAATCTAAATATTTATAATGGTCAATAGCAGTCAAACATGAACATCAACTATAATAATTCAAAAGCAAGTATCCTATAAGACAATCAACCAACATACAAACCATACTAGTTAAGCAATGAAACATCATATACAATAACATGAGTTAAGTTGGACCTAGATTCAGTTCGAAAGCAATACCAAACCATGTAGATACAATATTACAAACCAAAGCATATGACAACTAATATAAATATATTAAACAATACATCGAATAAATAAACAACAAATGCCCAATACATGACATAGTAATAGAAATTGATGTAACATTATACTACCACACGCAATAGATGGCATGATTAAAAGTAACAATCAACCACAAATAAATATTTAGATACTTCTAAATATTTATAACGGTTGACAAAAAGGAAAGTCTAAACATCAACCATTACAACTATGAGCAATCATTTCTATAACAACAGACAAACCAATGCTATGGTAAAAGCTAATTGAACAATTAAATCTAAGTTGCATATCATACAAGGCATGTGAAAAGAATCATGAAGGTCTTAGCTAATACCACAAGCATCAAGCATACAAGTGGTCATTAGAAGATATTAAACTATGACATGCTCTTTGTTACAATAAACAACATTATCCAAATAATAACCAGCAACAAGGTTACCACCACATTCTTGTAATAACATAACTATTTGTGCATGCTAAGCTCATGAGGAAGGCACGAGTCATCTAACATGAAAGGAAAACTATATTAAGCATGATATGAACTATTGCATCAAGTATAAAACACTCATAAAACTAACATGTGACAAGGATAATCATCTATAAGAAGCATAAGGACTAAATACTCAACTATAACACATGGAGCATAATAAGACATGAAATATCACTATCATGGCAAGATGTATAGGTTAGGCATACCACAAATGAAATAGTAAGATAACAAAGATATAGTGCTAATTATGACATATAAACACATGGAGTATCATGCTAAGCAACTAAACATCTAAGTCATGGCATCAATGACATAAAGCAAAGTACTATACTAGAATGAATAACATGATTCCATGCATTTCCTATCTAGTACGTCATACACTTGTAAGTACATAGATAGACAACTTAGGCATGATCTAATACACAAATTGCTACACACATGCTATGCAACCTAGTTATGCCACCACAAAATTATGTCATGGTATTGCTCGAGCAAGAAGGAATCCTACTCAACTAAACCATATGAGATCATAAACTACTAACATGTATCTCTACCAAGCAAAGGCTATCATATGTGCAATCATACAGTAGTGCATACTAGCAATGCTATAACACATGGAAATCATACAATAAACATGCATTCAACGTTTGAGCAAGTGCTAGCATGGCATGGTATTGTCCTATGTACACAAAACACACCGAATGATTATCAAGATGTAATAAACTAACTTCTATGCCACAAGAAATAAATTCTACAAGGAACACAAATATAACCATGACATAAAAGCATCCAACCATGTAATCTTGGATAATAAAGATCTACAAATATGAATAACAACTACACAAATGGTTCTACTAAAATATCACACAAACATGACATGTCACGCATCTTTGGAAATGTAAGAAAATGTTCTTGAACCATGATCAACAAATAATCTAACTGCTAATAATAGAGCTACAACAAGCGACTCATCACAAGCATGACTATGCTCTAATATAACATACTAATTCATGACAACAATTAAAGAGAATTAAACCACAAATTGAATAGATTAACGACAGCCATCATAGGCATGACATGAATCATAATATATAGAACACACATGCTACATGGATGAAAATGAATGTGTAAACTAAATCTAGGATATCTTTATGCGAAACAAAAATGAAAATAATCAAACAAGAAATATTCCATAACTAAAGAAATCAAGCAAAGCTTTGAATAATTATGTAAATTCATAAGCATGGAAACAATTCACCAAAACCTATGCATAATCTTAACATGGGATAATACAAAATATTACCGAAATAACAATAATAACATTACACTAATGATGCTCTAAATCTAATTAAAATAATAACACCCGCCAAGCACGTATGAACAATGATAATCCGGTACACCGAATCAACTTCTACACAGGATAATAGTTCGCAGAAAGTTGTACATAGCCATATCATATGACTACGTACCATACGAAAGAAAAATATCACATAAATATAATCGGTAAAACAAATCAAAGTCACACGCAAAATTATGAGACCAATAGCATGCACTCCGAGGAATAACACGAACATAATAAAAATTTTAAACTAACAAGAAAAGTTATCAAACTCAAAATACTATCAGATTTAGGCCAGAACGACTATAATTCATTCTACACTAAAACACGATTATCAAAGAAGTAATCTAACTCTTCCACGGGGTTGTTGCAGCCATATAAAACGTTTCATCTATTGGGATCGAGATGAAACGATGAACAAAATCGATGGAAATATGACCATGACTTACGGTTCATGTGACAGATAGCATCGACGCGCCCAACGACAAAAATGGGAGGAACTATGATGTCTAGGAGATAGTATGAGTGATGTGGAGAAGGCGTGCAAGAGGAATTTGATAGAGGCTCACCGAGTTTGACGGAACGGTGCGATGAACTCGACGAACAGTGTGGACGGACATGTAAAATTGTTCGCGTGCGGTCGACGGAACGCGTTCCTTCTTTCCTGAATGGATTCATGGCGTTGAGGAGAAGAACCTGGTGCAAGGGTTTGGACGGAGATGGTCCGAGTCACCCGGTTCAAGACCTCGCGTCCATGAAGCTTCAAAAGTTCAGGGAGGGTTCTTGAGGAGAGGAGGAAGGGAGAGGGCAGGGATGCTGCGGGAGTTGGAAGAGGAGGTCGGGGTGCACATATATATACTCACGGATTCTGAAGTGGTGGAGAATTAAAGGAATTAGAGGAGGGGTGCAAGTGCCTGTACGTTTTCTGCTGTGCGTCTCAACCTGTACGTGAGTGGAGGAAGGAGATGAAGCGCTTGGAGAGAAATAAATCAAGGGAGAGAGAATAATAGGAAGGGCAACAGTCTAGCGTACATGCCTTTCTTCTGTGCAAGGATGGGATGAGTATGTGAGGAAGACCACCACGTGATCTAAATGGGCTAAGGCCCAAGTGGAAATAAAATATAGAATGGAGGAAGAGAAAGAAAAACAGATTGGGTGTAGTTTGGAAAAATATCTGAGGTGGGTCGTACTAAGAGAAGATATAAAAGAGATGTTGAGCAAATTCGGCCCACAACTTGAGAACAATAAAATGGATTTTTGAGAGAGGAAAATGAGTTAGTCCTTCCTAAAGGAAAATCTAAAAAAAAGGAATAGAAGCTCACAAGAATCAAACGAAGATCCAAAAATACAAATGCGCATAATTTAATATGCCGAAGACAAGCAAAAAAATACTCGACGAAAAGAGAAGAATACAACTCAAATTTTAATTTAAGTTGGCATTAGTTCAAATTAAATCCATGATTTTGTGAAAACACAATTAAGCTTTTATTAGCAGAAAACAATGAAATTTTCTGGCCCTACTTTTTGAAAACTTTTTCATAACATTCCGAGAATCGGGATGTTACAGCTAAGTTCTTATTTTCTACACCCTTCATATAAAAATATAACACGTTTTGGTAGGCTAAAATAGCCTACAAAATGTCTTATATTTTATAAGAATATTGTGGCAGACCAACATTACTATTTAACCCAGAGAAGCAAATGTGTGTATTTCTAAAAAAAGATAATGGCTGTAAATTATCCGAAAATATTAAATGGGGCATGTCCGCAACATTATATTTTAATCCAGCCCAGAAATCGGTGTATTTCAAAAAAAAATTGGGCTTTAAATTCTCCTAAAAAAGTTAATGGGTTGTAGTCCGCAACATTATTTTTTCACCCATCCTGTAAAATATTAAAGAAAATCTCTTGTCCAAACGAAATGCCCAGCTCAGTTTTATTTTCTGTAACATTGCTCCGTCCAGCCAGCCCAGCAAATGCGTGTATTTAGAAAAGAAGCAAATGGGCTGTAAGTTCTAAGAAAAAAAGAATAAATGGTTGCAGCATGCCCGCAACATTATTTTTTCACCCAGCCCAGTAAATGGGTGTATTTTAATTTTTTAACAAATAGGCTGTAAATTCTAAAAAATATGAAATGGGCTCAATGTCCGACATAGAATAGGAAGCTGACATTGTGGGCCCACGAGGTTGAAGCCCATGCAAGGCGTTGTCAACTTGGTCAACAAAACGATTCTGATAGCCATATGCATTGCATGTAAATCAAACGGCCAACGTGCTTCTTCAATCTCTCGTCCTCTTCCTCCTGCGATGGTGGGACCCAACTGGGCTGCAATTTTTTTTGCAAATTGCTAGGTTGCAAATCTTTCAAGACAAGGAGGCATGCATTCGGCTTGCCCAGAAATTTGGCTGAAATAACTAATAAGAAAAAGGTTGTAAATATAAAAAACAAAGCAAACTGGCAATTAGTTTCAAATTTAGCCTTTTTTCTTTGGATTTTGAGATTTTAAATATCATTGGATTTTATTTAATATAATATAATTTTATTTTAAAATTAGTTTGAATCAAACGCGAAATTTCGGGATTAGAATAGTTCGGACACCACCGAAATATGCACAATTTCGTTGAATTTATTAACCATGGTACTCGGCAGAAAATGGGTTGTAATAAATTCCTTAAGAATTAGCAAATGGGCTGTAAATTATTTAAAAAAATAGCAAATGTGTTGTATGCTGTCTATCACACATTTGGAGGCTGACTTGTGGGCCTATGAAGTTGACGGGTACACAAGGCTTTGTCAACTTAGTCTACAATCGATTCTAGCAGCGTGACCATTCGATGTTAATCCAACAGCCGTTGTGCTTCTTCAATCTCTGATTTCTTGCTCCAGCCGCCCAAACCAGTGCCGATGGGACCGCCTGCTCCCGACTCCGATGGACGGCTGTGCTGCCGCGAAGGACTCACCGCCCCACCCTACTCCCACCACTAGCCAGTCCATCCCTCTACTCACCCACACCTTCTATTGTTCTCCAGCGATGGCAGCCTCACCCCGCAGTCAACCCTCATACTCCCCTCCGCCTGGGACTACACTGCCGCGTCTTCCCCGGCTTCACGTCATTCCCATCCTAGGCCTCGCCGTCGTCCACCGCCTTGGTGCTCTCGGCGCGGCGTGGTCAACGCGGTCAATGAACGACAGCCATCAGAAGAGGACTGTACTTGGAGAGGCTGACAGCTGGGTCCACGGCCACACGCAATGAAGTGCCTCGTTATTACGCGCAAAATAATGATTCCTTCACCTGACAGCTGGGACCCACCAAAAGTGCCTCCATATTATGCGGAAAAAAATGATTCCTTCCCCTGACAGCTGGGACCCACCAGCTATATCTTAGCATGCAAGGAAGTGCCTTCTTATTACGCGGAAAAGAAATGCTTCATTTCCCTGACAGCTGGAACCCACTAGCTACATCTTCGCACGGAAGGAAGTGCCTCCTTATTACACGCAAAAAAATGATTCCCCCTGACAGCTGAGACCCACCCGGTCGAAGCGTATGTAGCGTTATCTGTCAGGTCGCGAATGTGTACGTACATACTGGTCGATCGGTCTCTCTGCAACGATGAACCGTGGCTGAGTAAGGAGCGCCACGTGTCATAGTAGATCCCCCGACGTAGCATGTCACGCAGTCCCGTCTATATCATGTACACATACGTACAGCGGTGCTGATAAAAATACGGCCACGTACATAGATACGGGTGGGGTCTCGAATGCATACTCGCGCATACGTACAACCAGGGCTCGTGTACATGGAGAGGCAATGGACGGCAGCAACGACCTCCTGTTCGTTGGCAGCCAACTGGCTGGGTCGGAAAGGAGAAATAGCGTCATGTTCATCGGGAGGCAACCGACTGGGTCGGATGTGTCCTGTTCATCGGGAGCCAATCGGCTTGGACGGAACAGCTGAAACAGGGTCCTGTTCATCGGCTGGGGGGGGGGGTTGTGGCGTACTGTAAAACGGAGGAAACAGACTTTTGTTCGACCACCTACGATCGAAACAGGGTCCTATTCACCGGCTGGGGGTCTAGCATACCGCAAAACGGAGGAAACGGACTTCTCTCCCACCGCCTACGGTCGAAATGGGGACCGGTTCATCGAGAGGGCTGTGGCGTACCGCAAAATAGAGGAAACATACTTCTCTCCAACTGCCTACGGTTGAAATGGGGTCCTGTTCATCGGGAGGGGTGTGGCATACCGCAAAACAGGACTCCACGGGCTACTGTGCATCCACTGTCGACTTCCTCCAGCCTCCACCGGCTACTGTTCATCCAGCCTCCATGGGGTCCTATTCATCCACCCCCAACTGGCTGGGGTATGGCGTACTGCAGCACGGCCTCCTCGGGGTCCGGTTCATCCAGCGCAAACCGCCTACATGGTTGGGGTACTGTTCATCCAACCCCCACCAGCTGGGGTGGGGCGTACGAGCGGGCGGCAGCAATGAGAACTGTTCATCCACAGCCAACCACCGGCTAGGTCAACTCACCATGTCTTGCGCAAGGGGCTCGATCGATGCATCTTGACTCGTTCTACGTATCGCGCGCGCGGCAGCAATGGGCACTGTTCATCAAGAGGCAACCCAACTAGCTACGCTCGCACGTATGGGGGCTCGATTGGCTTAAGTAAGCAGCGAAGGGATCGATCGGGTTCAGTTTGCAGCAAAGAGGGATCGATCGGGTTCAGTTTGCAGCAAAGGAATCACTTGGCTTTAGTTAGCAGCGAAGGGATCGCTTGGGTTCAGTACGTAGTGCAAGGGATCGATCGCTCGTGTTCAGTACGTAGTGCGAGGGAGATCGATCACTCGGGTTGAGTAAGCGAACGCCTCTCTCGGGTTCAGTTAGCGAACGCCTTGCACACACGCGCGTACAAGAGAAACGCGCAAACCACAGTGCATCGCTTGGCCCCGACCACCCACGAGTGCCCACCGTAACCGGGAAACTCCCCAAAAATTTCCTCGCCCTCACTTCTACAATGATTTTTTACGTCATGGACGGCGCAAAGAATGTCATGCAGGTGCGTCTCCGGCCCGCCCAGGATGAAAAGCCCATTTTATGTCATAATTTTTTGTCATAGAAGTAGGAGCCCACCACATCTATGATGATATGTGTTTTTGTCACAATTATCGTCATAGAAGTGTCATAAACATGACAGAAAAAGTTTTCGTTCGGGCCATCATGTCACATAAGTGTCTTTTTTTGTAGTGATTGTTGAAAGCGCTAGTGAAGATAATATTAGCGAGTCTCTTGAGGAATAGCCTAAATTATTTGATCTTAATCATGATCCTTCGGGGAATAAAGCTCCCACAATGTTTAAAACTAAAACCTATCGTGTGGGTAGAGGGAATATTATTGGAAAGAATGTCATTCAGGAATTCTTTAATTGCACGGGAGTCATACCAATAATTAAAGGATCTATTCTTGATAAAACAAATTGCTATGTGGATGCTATTTCTATGCTTGTGGTTAAACTGGAAAGAAAATTCTTGCATATCCACCCTGCCTTACAAAAGATATTCTTTGAACTCCCTGACATCCATAATCCTAGGGCTAAAAAGACTGCCACTATCATCCTTATGCATGAATTTGACTATAATATTCAAGAGGCTACAGACATCTTTGCCTTCTATAAAATTGATTCCGAACGCCCTCCAATAGAGGAGATCCTCCATTATAAGGATACCATACGTAGGTTGGAATCTAATGATTATTTTTTCTTATGGTGACAATATTAGGAGGAAAGTTCCTTATGCTGAAGTAATCAAAACTTTGTACCACAATACTTGTGATAAATTTGAATGGATAACTAAGGGAATTCATGAGGGATTTAGTGAAGAATGGTTTGAGAATACTGCTAGATATCCTATTGATGATGAAATCCATGTTTTATATGAAGATCTCTATGGTGATGATTTGGAGTTTGAAGTCATGAATGTTAAAATCACCAAGCAAAGTCCCTTCAATTATTTAAGTTCCCCAACTAGAAAATTAGAGTATGAAAGTAGGGAATTAATGAGAAAGGTTCTTGAAGATTTGATTCAAAAGGATTTAAAAACGAAGGATGACAATACTTGAAAGAATACATTATGCCTAGCTAGGGGCATAAAACAATAGTGCTTGTTCTGAGGCAACCCAATATTTATCTTTATTGCAATTTTTATTTTCTTGAGTCACACAATTATAGCTACTGTAATGATTGTGTTTTTATCTTTAATTAGTGTTTGTGCCAAGTAATGCCTTTGGGATGATTTGAATGATAGTATAATGGATGTTGTTTGAAAACAGAAAGTTTTGTGCCCATTAGTTGATTTTTATTTTATTATTGGATTGTCTGAAAAATCTGAAATTTTTACACAGTTTTGGGATACAAATTGTTTACGTTGTACTAATTTTTCAGAATTTTTTGAGTTACAGAAGTATGGATAACTATTCTGTCATTGTGTACTATTCTGTTTTAGAAAGATTCTTTTTTTATTGCATAGTGTGCTTGTTTTAATGGAACTATGGATTATATCGGGGGTATAAGTCATGGAGAAGTTAGAATACAATAGGTATTATGCAAGAACAATTATGAATAAGTTTATAACAGTACCTAAAGTGGATGATTGATTTGTTATACTAACGGATCTCACGAAGTTTCTGTTGAGTTTTGTGTGCTGAAGTTTTCAAGTTTTGGGTGAGATCACAATGGATGAAGGAATAAGGAGCGGCAAGACCCTAAGCTTGGGGATGCCCAAGGCATCCCAAGGTAATATTCAAGGAAGACCCAAGCGTCTACGCTTGGGGATGCCCCGGATGGCATCCCCTCTTTCGTCTACAATCTATCGGTAACTTACTTGGAGCTATATTTTTATTCATCACATGATATGAGTTTTACTTGGAGCAGCTTGTGCTATAGTTTAGTTTTACTTTTAGTTTGCCACAATCATTGTTTGCTGGACACACCTTTTTAGAGGGACACACATTTATCGTGATTTGTTAGAATACTCTATATGCTTTACTTATATTTTTTGAGCTAGGCAGTTGCTCTTGTGCTTCACTTATACATGTTAGAGCATGACGGTGGTTATATTTTATAGAAATGATTGTACTCTCATGCTTCAGTTAAATCTTTTTGAGAGTCTTAAATAGGAAGTGGTAATGTGCTTGAGTTATGAGATTAGACCAAAAAGTATAGGTATTCAAGAGTGGTATATTAAAAACTTTCATGTAGATCACTAAATACGAAATGTATGTTTTAATTATATTGATGTCGTAATATGAAAGGGTATTAGTTCATGATCATTGGTTAGTAAAAATATCGATATTAAAGCTTGTTATGCACTACTCATTTAAGTGTTCATTATGGCATGGTGGGGATGTTTGAGCATTTTTATGTCTGATTGAAATTCTTGAGTGCTTTCATAATCGGGGGTGCGCAATGGTTAACTCCTACCAACCTCCTCCCTAGGGGCATGCGAGTAGTACTTTGCTTCGAGGGCTAACAAAACTTTCACGATAAGTATATGAGTTCTTAATGACTAATGTGAGTTCATGGACAATTACGCACTCCTACCTTTCCGCACATTGCTAGCCTCTTCGGGACCGTGCATTGCCCTTTCTCACCTCGAGAGTCGGTGCAAACTTCACCGGTGCATCCAAACCCTGTGATATGATACGCTCTATCACACATAAGCCTCCTTATATCTTCCTCAAAACAGCCACCATACCTACCTATCATGGAATTTCCATGGCCATTCCGAGATATATTGCCATGCAACTTCCACTGTTCCGCCTTATGACATGTGTGTTCATCATCATATTGATTTGCATGATCATATAGAGCTGACATGATATCTGTAGCAAAGCCACTATTCATCATTATTATACATTTTACGCTAGATCATTGCACATCCTGGTACACTGCCAGAGGCATTCATATAGAGTAATCGTTGATCAGTTATTGAGTTGTAATATCGAGTTGTAAGTAAATAAAAGTGTGATGATCATCATTATTAGAGCATTGTCCCAATGAGGAAAAGAATGATGGAGAATGATGAGTCCTCCAAAATGAGGGGATGAGGTCCATGAGATTGTTCTAAAAAAAGAGAACAAAAAGAGAAAAAAGAGAAACAAATGAGAGAAAAAGAGAGAATGGACAATGCTACTATCCTCTTACCACACTTGTGCTTCAAAGTAGCACCATGTTCTTCATATAGAGAGTCTCCTAAGATATCACTTTCATATACTAATGGGAATTTTTCACTATAGAACTTGGCTTGTATATTCCGATGATGGGCTTCCTCAAATGCCCAAGGTCTTCATGAGCAAGCAAGTTGGATGCACACCCACTTAGTTTCCATAGAGCTTTCATACAATTATAGCTCTTAGTGCATCCGTTGCATGACAATCCCTACTCCTCACATTGATATCGATTGATGGGCTTCTCCATTGCCTATTGATCCGCTGAGTTGATGCGAGCCTTTCTTCCTTTTTGACCTCCCCTATATACCTTTACCACCGCATTCTATTCCACCTATAGTGCTAATGTCCATGTATCATGCTCATGTATTGAGTGGAGTTGAAAATGCTGAAGTGCATTAAAAGTATGATACAATTGCCTGGTTTGACACCGGGGTGCTCATGATTTATATTTATGCGGTGAAGGCGGAGTCATGCCATGCTTACATAATTCAATGAGTAGGGATAACATTCTTTGAGCATCATATATTTTGAAAATTTAATGAGTATGTTCTTGTATTCATGGATATTATTATGTTGATATCAATTACTTCATTGTTTCTCAATATTTACACCATAAGAGAGATTACATGATACACATGCTAGGTAGCTTCAACATCAAAAATTCTGTTTTTATCCTTTACCTACTCGAGGACAAGCAGGAATTAAGCTTGGGGATGCTGATACGTCTCGAACGTATCTATAATTTTTGATTGTTTCATGCTATTATATTATCAATCTTGGATACTTTATATGCTTTATATGTAATTTTATATCATTTTTGGGAACTAACCTATTAACTGAGTGCCCAGTGCTAGTTGCTGTTTTTTTGCCTATTTTTGGTTTTTTAGGAAATCAGTACGAAACGAAGTCCAAACAGAAATAAAACTTTAAAATGATTTTTTCTGGACCAGAAGGGACCCTAGAAGCTTCGGGAGGAGGCCAGAAGCCCTATGGGAGAGCCACGAGCTCACCTGGCGCGCCCCTGGGGGGCACCTGAGCTCGTGGGTCCCACACATCTCCGTTTGACCTAATTGTACTTCCATAAATTCCCAAATATTCCAAAACCAGCAGAGAGCCACCCGAAATAAATTTTTCGCTGCCGCAAGCTTCTGTTCTTCCACGACCCCATCTGGAGGCCTTTTACGGCGATCTGCCAGAGGGGGAATCGATCACGGAGGGCTTCTACATCAACATTGCTGCCCTTTCGATGATGTGTGAGTAGTTTACCACAGACCTACGAGTCCATAGCCAGTAGCTAGATGGCTTCTTCTCTCTCTTTGATCTTCAATAAAAAGTTCTCTATGATCTCCATGGAGTTCTATCCGATGTAATCTTGTTTTGCGGTGTGTTTGTTGGGACCCGATGAATTGTGGGTTTATGATCAGATTATTCATTGAAAATAATTGAGTCTTTTCTGAACTTTACTATGCATGATTGTTATAGCTTTGTATTTCTCTTTGATCTATCCGTTTGTTTTGGCCAACTAGATTGATTTATCTTCAGTGGGAGAGGTGCTTTGTGATGGGTTCAATCATGCGGTGTCCTCACCCAGTGACAGTAGGGGTAGCGAGGCACATATTTGTATTGTTGCCATTAAGGGTCAAACGACGGGGTTTATTCATATTGCTTGAGTTTATTCTGTCTACATCAAGTCATCTTGCTTAAAGCGTTACTATGTTTGTTATGAACTTAATACCATAGATGCATGCTGGATAGCAGTCGATTGGTGGAGTAATAGTAGTAGATGCAGGCAGGAGTCGGTCTACTTGTGACAGACGTGATGCCTATATACATGATCATTGCCATGAATAACATTGACGGTGTCCTGGACTAGGGGGTACGAACCTAGACGACCCATAGTCCTCGGGATGGGCCCGAAGGCCCTGTTCTCATCCAGATGGACTCCGCAAGCTGTGACGTGATCAAGATGGTATCTTCCAAAGACTTGGAGTATACCCCAAGAGGTCTCCTGCCGCCTCCATACACATCCCTAGATACCGCCTATGTAACCCTAGATACCCCTACCTGGCGTGTATATAAGCCGGAGGGTTTAGCCTGTAGACGATACGGAATCACAATTACCATCCACCTAGGTCTAGGGTTAGGCTTCTCCTGACGATCTCGAGGTAGATCAAGCTTGTACTCAATACTTCATCATCAATATAAACAAGAGCCGGACGTAGGGTTTTACCTTCATAGAGAGGGGCCGAACCTGGGTAAACATCATCTCCTTTGTTCCTGTTACCATTGATCTGAGATCCACAGCTCGGGACCCCCTGCCCCGATGTCAGCCGGTTTTCACACCGACACTGGTGCTTTCATTGAGAGTTCCGCTGTGAGATCAGCAAAGGATCGATGGCTCACCTGCAGATCAACTGCGGCTCCGGCTACGGGGGCATCTTCGACCCCGGCCAGCTATTCGTTTTCGGCAGCATGGTCTTTTGCGCCGACTCCTCGGGCCATCTGGCTTCCGTCGAGAATTACGCTCCAGACCATGCCATAACTTTCGGAGCCTTGGAGTACACCGCAGATTCCCGCGGAGAGCTTGTCCTTACTGGTTGGACACCAGGCCGGATTGAGGGTCTAGCGGACATCGGGGGCTCGATCGCGGAACCGATCTCCTTCGAGGATGTCGGATCAAACCCCTTGCCCCTACAGGGCCCTACGGAGGAATTGACTACCTCCACCACGTGTTGGAAATATGCCCTAGAGGCAATAATAAAATGGTTATTATTATATTTCCTTGTTCATGATAATCGTTTATTAACCATGCTATAATTGTATTGGTTAGAAACACAAATACATGTGTGGATACGTAGACAACAACGTGTCCCTAGAGAGCCTCTACCGGACTAGCTCGTTGATCAAAGATGGCCATGGTTTCCTGGTCATAGACATGAGTTGTCATTTGATAACGGGATCACATCATTAGGAGAATGATGTGATGGACAAGACCCAAACTATGAACGTAGCATATGATCGTGTCAAGTTTATTGCTATCGTTTTCGCATGTCAAGTATCTATTCCTATGACCATGAGATCATGCAACTCACTGACACCGGAGGAGTACCTTGTGTGTATCAAATGTCGCAACGTAACTGGGTGACTATAAAGATGCTCTACAGGTATCTCCGAGGGTGTATGTTGAGTTGGCATGGATCAAGACTGGGAATTCGTCACTCCGTATGACGGAAAGGTATCTCAGGGCCCACTCGGTAATACAGCATCACAATAAGCTTGCAAGCAATGTGACTAAAGAGTTAGCCATGGGATCTTGTATTACAGAACGAGTGAAGAGACTTGCCGGTAACGAGATTGAACTAGGTATGGAGATACCGACGATCGAATCTCGGGCAAGTAACATACAGATGGACAAAGGGAACTGCATACGGGATTGACTGAATCCTTGACATCGAGGTTCGACCGATAAAGATCTGCGTTGAATATGTAGGAACCAATATGGGCATCGAAGTCCCGCTATTGGTTATTGACCGGAGAGGAGTCTCGGTCATGTCTGCATATTCCCGAACCCGTAGGGTCGCACGCTTAACGTTCGGTAGCGCTAGGGTAGTATTGAGATATTAATAGTGGAAAGTCCGAAGGTGGTTCGGAGTCCCGGATGGGATCCGGGACATAACGAGGAGCTCCGGAATAGTCCGGAGGTAAAGATTCATATATGGAAAGTTGTTATCGGGGTTCCGGAAAAAGTTCGAGTTTTTTCAGTATTATACCGGGAAGGTTCTAGAAGGTTCCGGAGTGGAGCCCACCTGCAATTGGGACCCACATGAACGTGGGTAGTGGGGAAAGTCCCCACAACCCTGGTCTAGGCGCACCAAGATCCTCCCTTAAAAGGAATAGTATCATATCCCAAAGGGATAAGATCAGGATCCCTAAAAAGGGGGGATAGCGATCGGTGGGGAAGGAAAGGAGGGATTTCCTTCCTCCCCCTTTGGCCAACGACCCTAGGGCCTTGGAGGGCAAGCCACCAGCCCCCTCCACGCCTATATAAAGGTGGGGAGGCGTTGGGGGAAGCCACCCTTGGACCCTTGCCCGTTACCTCTCCCAACTCCTCCCACGTTTCACCGGTACGCTCTTGGCGAAGCCCTGCCGGAATTCCGCAGCCACCACCACCACCATACCGTCGTGTTGGTCCCGATCTCATCTACCCCCTCTCTCTCGCTTGCTGGATCAAGAAGGAGAGGACGCCGCCGAGCCGCACGTGTGCTAAACTCGGAGGTGCCGTCCGTTCGGCACTTGATCGGGAGTTCGTGGACGGATCGTGATTGGATCGCGAAGACATTCGACTACATCAACCGCGTTTCTTAACGCTTCCGCTTAGCAATCTACAAGGGTATGTAGATCCAATCTCTCCTCTCGTAGATGTGCATCTCCTAGATTGATCTTGGTGAGCGTAGGAAATTTTTGTTTCCCATGCAACGTTCCCCAACAGTGGCATCATGAGCTAGGTCTTTGCATAGATGACATCACTAGTAGAACACAAAGGAGTTTGTGGGTGTTGATATTCAGATTGCTTCCTTCCTTGGTCTTTTCTTGATTCAGCGGTATTGTGGGATGAAGCGGCCCGGACCAACTTTACGCGTCCACATACATGAGACCGGTTCCATCGACTGACATGCGACTTTGTTGCATAAGATGGCTGGCGGGTGTCTGTCTCTCCCACCTTAGTTGAATCGGATTTGACAAAGGCGGTCCTTGTAGAAGGTTAAATAGCAACTTGCATATCACCGTTGTGGTTTTGCGTAGGTAAGAATCGTTCTTGCTAGATACCCATAGCAGCCACGTAAAACATGCAACAACAAATTAGAGGACGTCTAACTTGTTTTTGCAGGGTATGTTGTGATATGATATGGCCAAAGACATGATGAAATATATTTGATGTATGAGATGATCATATTTTGTAATAGTTTATCTCGGCTTGCATGTCGATGTATACGGCAACCGGCAGGAGCCATAGGGTTGTCTTTAATTATTGTATGACCTGCGTGTCAATCATTAAGCGCTATGTAATGCTTTACTTTATCGCTAAACGGTAGCAATAGTAGTAGAAGCATGGTTGGCGTGACAACCCCGATGGCAACGCGATGATGGAGATCATGGTGTCATGCCGGTGACGATGGAGATCATGCCGGTGCTTTGGAGATGGTGATCAAAAGCACAAGTTCATGGCCATATCATGTCACTTATGATTTGCATGTGATGTTAATCTTTTTATGCATCTTATTTTGCTTAGGACGACGGTAGCATTATAAGGTGATCCCTCTCTAAAATTTCAATATAAAATTGTGTTCTCCCCAAGTGTGCACCGTTGCGAAAGTTCGTCGTTTCGAAGCACCACGCGATGATCGGGTGTGATAGACTCTACGTTCACATACAACGGGTGCAAGCCAGTTTTGCACATGCGGAACACTTGGGTTAAAATTGACGAGCCTAGCATGTACAGACATGGCCTCGAAACACAAGAGACCGAAAGGTCGAACATGAGTCATATAGTAGATATGATCAACATGGAGATGTTCACCATTGAAACCACCTCATCTCACGTGATGATCGGACTTGGGTTGGTGAATTTGGATCATGTTACAATCGGACGACCGGAGGGATGTCGATTTGAGTGGGAGTTTTTAAGTAAACTAAACTCATTATCTTGAACAATAGTCTAAGTTGTCTTTGCAAATTTATGTTGTAGATCAATGGCTCGCGCAGTAGCTTCCCTGAATTTCAATGCGTTCCTAGAGAAAGCCAAGCTGAAAGATGATGGAAGTAACTTTGTAGACTGGGCCCGTAATCTGAGGATTATCGTCACGGCTGCCCAAAAGGCTTATGTTCTTGATGCACCGCTTGGTGAGCAACCCCCTCTAGCGTCTGTGGACGTTATGAACGCCTGGCAGGCGCGTGTTGATGACTACTCAATAGTTTAGTGCACCATGTTGTATGGCTTGGAACCGGGACTTCAAAGGCGTTTTGAACGTCATGGAGCATATGAGATGTTCCAGGAGTTGAAGTTTATTTTTGAGAAGAATGCCCGGATCGAGAGGTATGAGACCTCCGATAAGTTCTATGCTTGCAAGATGGAGGAGAACGGGTCTGTCAGTGAACACATACTCAAAATGTCTGGGTATTACAACCGTCTGGCTGAGTTGGGAGTTGTGCTCCCGCCAGAGGCGATCACTGCCAGAGTTCTTCAATCGCTACCACCTAGCTACAAGAGCTTTGTGTTGAACTATAACATGCAAGGGATGAACAAGTCAGTCGCCGAGCTGTTTGCGATGCTGAAAGTCGCTGAGTCAGACATCCAGAAGGAGCATCAAGTGTTGATGGTCAACAAAACCACTAGTTTGAAGAAGAATGTCAAGGGCAAGAAGGGAAACTCCAAGAAGAGTGGCAAAGTAGTTTCCCCTCCCGTGAAGAAACCCAAGGCTGGGCCCAAGCCGGAAACTGAGTGCTTCTATTGCAAGGGAACCGGCCACTGGAAGCGGAATTGCCCCAAGTATCTGGCCGACAAGAAGGGGGCCAACGCCAAACAAGGTATATATGATATACATGTTATTGATGTGTACCTTACCAACTCTCGTTGTAGTGCCTGGGTATTTGATACCGGTGCGGTTGCTCACATTTGCAACTCAAAGCAGGAACTACGGAATAGACGGAGGCTGGCGAAGGACGAAGTGACGATGTGCGTGGGAAATGGTTCCAAGGTTGATGTGATCGCCGTCGGCACGCTCGCTCTTCGATTACCATCGAGATTAGTGATGAACCTGAATAATTCTTATTTAGTGCCTGCGTTGAGCATGAACATTATATCTGGATCTTGTTTAATGCGAGACGGTTACTCATTTAAATCAGAGAATAATGGTTGTTCTATTTATATGGGTAATATCTTTTATGGTCATGCACCCATTGTGAGGGGTTTATTCTTATTGAAACTCGATAGTGATGATACACATGTTCATAACATTGATGCCAAAAGATGTAGAGTTGATAATGATAGTACCACTTTCTTGTGGCACTGCCGCTTAGGTCATATTGGTGTAAAACGCTTGAAGAAACTCCATGCTGATGGACTTTTGGAGTCACTTGATTTTGAATCACTTGACACATGCGAACCATGCCTCATGGGCAAGATGACTAAGACCCCGTTCTCCGGAACAATGGAACGGGCAAGTGACTTGTTGGAAATCATACATACTGATGTGTGTGGTCCGATGAGCATTGAGGCACGCGGTGGATATCGTTATTTTCTCACCTTCACCAACGATTTGAGTAGATATGGGTATATTTACTTAATGAAACACAAGTCTGAAACGTTTGAAAAGTTCAAGCAATTTCAGAGTGAAGTTGAGAATCATCGTAACAAGAAAATCAAATTCCTACGATCTGATCGAGGGGGAGAATATCTGAGTTATGAGTTTGGCAGTCACTTAAGACAATGTGGAATTGTTTCACAGTGGACGCCACCTGGAACACCACAGCGTAATGGTGTGTCCGAACGTCGTAATCGAACCTTATTGGATATGGTGCGTTCTATGATGTCTCTTGCCGATCTACCACTATCATTTTGGGGTTATGCGTTAGAGACAGCTGCATTCACTTTAAATAGGGCACCATATAAGTCCGTTGAGACGACACCGTATGAACTGTGGTTTGGCAAGAAACCAAATTTGTCATTTCTTAAAGTTTGGGGATGCGATGCTTATGTCAAAAGGCTTCAGCCAGAAAAGCTTGAACCCAAAGCGGACAAATGCGTCTTCATAGGATACCCAAAAGAGACGGTTGGGTATACCTTCTATCTCAGATCCGAAGGCAAAGTGTTTGTCGCTAAGAATGGGTCCTTTCTCGAGAAAGAGTTTCTCTCGAAAGAATTGAGTGGGAGGAAGATAGAACTTGGTGAGGTTGTTGAACCTTTACTTCAACCAGAGAGTAGCACTGCGCAGAAAGATGTTTCTGTGGAACCTACGTCAGTTGAAGAGGAAGCTGATGATGGTGATCATGAAGCTTCGGATCAAGTTACTATCGAACCTCGTAGGTAGACAAGGATACGTACTGCTCCTGAGTGGTACGGTAACCCTGTCTTGAATGTCATGTTGTTGGACAACGATGAACCTACGAGCTATGGAGAAGCGATGGTGGGCCCAGATTCCGACAAATGGTTAGAGGCCATGAAATCCGAGATGGGATCCATGTATGAAAACAAAGTATGGACTTTGGAAGTATTACCTGAAGGGCGAAAGGCCATTCAGAATAAATGGATCTTCAAGAAGAAGACGGACGCAGACGGTAATGTCACCGTCTATAAAGCTCGACTTGTGGCAAAGGGTTTTCCACAAGTTCAAGGAGTTGACTACGATGAGACTTTCTCACCCGTATCGATGCTTAAGTCCGTCAGAATCATGTTAGCAATAGCTGCATTTTTCGATTATGAAATTTGGCAGATGGGTGTCAAAACAGCGTTCCTTAACGGTTTTCTTAAAGAAGAGTTGTATATGATGCAACCAGAAGGTTTTGTCGATCCAGAGAATGCTGACAAAGTTTGCAAACTCCAGCGATCCATTTATGGACTGGTGCAAGCGTCTCGGAGTTGGAATCTTCGCTTTGATGCGATGATCAAAGCGTTTGGGTTTATACAAGTTTACGGAGAAGCTTGTATTTACAAGAAAGTGAGTGGGAGCTCTATAGCGTTTCTAATATTGTATGTGGATGACATATTACTGATTGGAAACAATATAGAACTTTTGGAAAGCGTGAAGGGATATTTGAACAAGAGTTTTTCAATGAAGGACCTAGGAGAAGCTGCTTTCATATTAGGCATCAAGATCTATAGAGATAGATCGAGACGCTTAATAGGACTTTCACAGAGCACGTACCTTGATAAAGTTTTGAAGAAGTTCAAAATGGATCAGTCCAAGAAGGGGTTCTTGCCTGTTTTGCAAGGTGTGAAGTTGAGTAAGACTCAATGCCCAGCGAATACAGAGGATAGAGCAAAGATGAGTGTCATCCCCTATGCTTCTGCCATAGGCTCTATCATGTATGCGATGCTGTGCACAAGACCAGATGTCAACCTTGCCATAAGTATGGCCGGAAGGTTTCAAAGTGATCCAGGAGTGGAACACTGGACAGCGGTCAAGAATATCCTTAAGTACTTGAAAAGGACTAAGGAAATGTTTCTCGTTTATGGAGGTGATCAAGAGCTCGTTGTAAAGGGTTACGTCGATGCAAGCTTTGACACTGATCCGGATGACTCTAAGTCTCAAACCGGATATGTATATATTATAAATGGGGGAGCGGTAAGATGGTGCAGTTCCAAGCAAAGCGTGGTAGCTGATTCTACATGCGAAGCGGAGTACATAGCTGCCTCGGAGGCGGCAAAGGAAGGTGTCTGGATGAAGCAGTTCATGACAGATCTTGGACTTGTGCCCAGTGCACTGGACCCGATGACTCTGTTCTGTGACAACACTGGTGCCATTGCTCTAGCCAAGGAACCAAGGTTTCACAAGAGGACCAGACACATAAAGCGATGCTTCAATTCCATCTGCGATGCGATCAAGGAGGAGGACATAAACATTTGCAAAGTGCACACGGATCTGAATGTTGCAGATCCGTTGACTAAACCTCTTCCACGGGCAAAACATGATCGACACCAGAACTCTATGGGTGTTAGATTCATAAACGTGTAATGCTAGATTATTGACTCTAGTGCAAGTGGGAGACTGTTGGAAATATGCCCTAAAGGCAATAATAAAATGGTTATTATTATATTTCCTTGTTCATGATAATCGTTTATTATCCATGCTATAATTGTATTGGTTGGAAACACAAATACATGTGTGGATACGTAGACAACAACGTGTCCCTAGTGAGCCTCTACCGGACTAGCTCGTTGATCAAAGATGGCCATGGTTTCCTGGTCATAGACATGAGTTGTCATTTGATAACGGGATAACATCATTAGGAGAATGATGTGATGGACAAGACCCAAACTATGAACGTAGCATATGATCGTGTCAAGTTTATTGCTATCGTTTTCGCATGTCAAGTATCTATTCCTATGACCATGAGATCATGCAACTCACTGACACCGGAGGAGTACCTTGTGTGTATCAAACGTCGCAACGTAAGTGGGTGACTATAAAGATGCTCTACAGGTATCTCCGAGGGTGTCTGTTGAGTTGGCATGGATCAAGACTGGGAATTTGTCACTCCGTATGACGGAAAGGTATCTCAGGGCCCACTCGGTAATACAGCATCACAATAAGCTTGCAAGCAATGTGACTAAAGAGTTAGCCACGGGATCTTGTATTACAGAACGAGTGAAGAGACTTGCCAGTAACGAGATTGAACTAGGTATGGAGATACCGACGATCGAATCTCGGGCAAGTAACATACCGATGGACAAAGGGAACTGCATACGGGATTGACTGAATCCTTGACATTGAGGTTCGACCGATAAAGATCTTCGTTGAATATGTAGGAACCAATATGGGCATCCAGATCCCACTATTGGTTATTGACTGGAGAGGAGTCTCGGTCATGTCTGCATATTCCCGAACCCGTAGGGTCGCACGCTTAACGTTCGGTAGCGCTAGGGTAGTATTGAGATATTAATAGTGGAAAGTCCGAAGGTTGTTCGGAGTCTCGGATGGGATCCGGGACATCACGAGGAGCTCCGGAATAGTCCGGAGGTAAAGATTCATATATGGAAAGTTGTTATCGGGGTTTCGGAAAAAGTTCGAGTTTTTTCGGTATTGTACCGGGAAGGTTCTAGAAGGTTCCGAAGTGGGGCCCACCTGCAATGGGGACCCACATGAACGTGGGTAGTGGGGAGTCCCCACAACCCTGGTCTAGGCGCACCAAGATCCTCCCTTAAAAGGAATAGTATCATATCCCAAAGGGATAAGATCAGGATCCCTAAAAAGGGGGGATAGCCATCGGTGGGGTAGGAAAGGAGGGATTTCCTTCCTCCCCTTTGGCCAATGACCCTAGGGCCTTGGAGGGCAAGCCACCAGCCCCCTCCACGCCTATATAAAGGTGGGGTGGCGTTGGGGGCAGCCACCCTTGGACCCTTGCCCGTTACCTCTCCCAACTCCTCCCACGTTTCACCGGTACACGCTTGGCGAAGCCCTGCCGGAATTCCGCTGCCACCACCACCACCATACCGTCATGTTGGTCCCGATCTCATCTACCCCCTCTCTCTCACTTGCTGGATCAAGAAGGAGAGGACGCCGCCGAGCCGCACGTGTGCTAAACTCGGAGGTGCCGTCCGTTCGGCACTTGATCGGGAGTTTGTGGACGGATCGTGATTGGATCGCGAAGACGCTCGACTACATCAACCGCGTTTCTTAACGCTTCCGCTTAGCGATCTACAAGGATATGTAGATCCAGTCTCTCCTCTCGTAGATGTGCATCTCCTAGATTGATCTTGGTGAGCGTAGGAAATTTTTGTTTCCCATGCAACGTTCCCCAACACCACGGACAGCCTCGTCCTGGCATCAAGCCACGACGCCGCCCCGGATGCCACCTCGGATACAATGTCGAATCTAGAGCCGGCTCGGGTGATGGATCCAGGATGAACCCCAGCCCCGCACGAGGCCAATGACGCGTCAGGCGATCTACCCGTCATGCTTCAAGTCAGCCCGGTTTACAGCCAGGCGATGGATCCCGAAGAGCCGTCTCACTTAAACGAGATGCTGGATCGCATCCAGAGCTTATCAATCTCAAATAGCCAGACTTCGGTCTACTACAAGATCGGACTTAAAGCCGACGATCGGGAAATTTATATCCCACCCACAACCCATCTAGTTGCCACGGTCGATTACTTAACCGACGTGTTGGATTATGTTGAAGCCACCGAGATGGATGAAGATGTCGATGGCCCCGCAGAAACCACCATGCCGCTGGTCAACACCAGCAAGTGGACTACAACCTGCACCTATGACGTGTACATGGTGGATACTCCGAAACCTCCATCAAGACGTCGGCGAAGGCGTGGACAAGGCGCCAACGGGGACCCCAGCGGGCATGATGCCACCGCCAGCAACACCGGTGCTGCGGCAGACGACGCTGATAACCTGGGAGAAGACTCTCACACATCCCCAGGGCGGCCACATAGCCCTGTAGGAATCCCCGAGGATGAGGACCCCGATGACCTCTTTGAAAGGGCGGATGACAATTACTTACCTCAGTCTGAAGAGGACGAGAGCCTGGGCACCAAGGACTTCATAGTCCTTGAAGACCCCTTTGAGCAGGAACGGTTCCGACGACGCCTCATGGCCACTACCCAAAGCATGAGACGGAAGCAGCAGCTGCTGCAAGCCAATCAAGACGCGCAGAATGATAAGTGGGTCGAGATACTCTCGGCCGAACAGGACCTCGAGGAGCGGCTCCGTAGCGTGCCCAAATCCTACCTGCGCAGGCGTTTGCTGCACGAATTCGACGAAGAATTAGCCGACGACGTGTTCTTAACACGCGGACGGGCTGACGAACCTGACCACCCCCCTTGAGGGCGCAACAGGCCAGCGCGGGAAAATTTACACACCCAAACAACAACACACCGTTATGGCAAGGACCCCGTTGACTATCTGATGTAGGGTGGAACCCTAGATGACGATCTTTTCACACTTAGGAGGGGGGAAAGGAGCAAATCCATGAAGAACACAAGAAGAACACTCAAATAGACAGGATCCAATCACACATGCACTAGATCCACATACACATAGAGGGATACAAAGGTCCAAATCCAACAAAGGAGGATACACGGTAGCTAGTTCGTCCCGATCCGCGAAGGAGTCGAGGTCTTGAATCCGTAGAGGATCTTCTCACATGGCTCTCATGGAGGTCTTGATCTCCATGGGAGAGGTATGGATGAGCAAAACTCTATCTCAAAGAGCTATCTACTTTGCTAACCCTAGATGGAGGAGGAAGAGGTCCTAATATAGTGCTAGTACAAATTGGGGCGAGTTGGGGGAGGTACGTGGGCCTAGGGACACTTGTCTGCGAAGTCAGGGGCCGGATGTCCGGGCTAGGACCGGATGTCCGGCGGCTCACGAGGAGCTGGATGTCCGGCGGGTTGGCCGGATGTCCGGGCCGAAGGGGTAAGACTTCTGTTGCCTTCTGTCGGGAGGTGCCGGATATCCGGGCAGGCGCCGGAGTTCCGGGCTGCCGGGGCCGGATGTCCGGGCTGCCAGCCGGATGTCCGGTGCCTGTAGCTTCTCGGCTGTAGGGCTAGGGCTGCTGCTGTTGCTCCCAGGCGCTGGATGTCCGGGCCCTGTAGACCTTCGGTGACCTTCTTCGTTGGTCCTCTTCATCCGTGAACTTGCCGACTTGTCCATTGTTCCGGGCTTCTCCGAGAGGGTCCTCTTGGTACCCAAGGACACATAGTATTTCGGAATGAGGTAGCAACCATGTCTCGCACGTGTCGTATGGAAATTCATTAAGGAGTGATGTCACCTTGTTTTCGAGAGCTCTTGCACGTGCTCGTGTTATTGGTCCTCTTGGTGCTTGGGGAGACATAGGTGGGTCCATGGGGATGACCGTAGGATGCTCCGCATCATCTCCCCCCCTTGGGAAAGATCCGTCATCAGATCGTAATCCACATCACCATGGAAGGGAGATAAATCCTTGACGTTGAAGATGTCGCTCACGTTGTACTTGTCACGAGGGATGTCGATCTTGTACGCATTGTCGTTGTAGCGTGCTAGCATCTTGAACGGTCCATCGGCTCGAGGAAGTAGTTTGGACTTGCGTTCGTTGGGGAAACGGTCCTTGCGAAGGTGTAGCCACACAAGATCGCCGGGGTTGAACACCATGGGGTGCTTGTTGATGTTGACCTTGGTCGCGAGGCATTGTACTTGGCGCTCGATCGTGTGCCTTGTATCTTCATGGATATTCTTGAGGTAACTCGCTCGTGCACTCGCGTCCATGTCGGTTCGCTCTTGTAGCGGTAGCGGTAGGATGTCCAATGGGGACAAAGGGTTGAAACCGTAGACGACCTCGAAGGGGGACTTGCCGGTAGTAGAGTGTCTTGCTCGGTTGTAGGCGAACTCGGCGATGGGCAAGCATTCTTCCCACTCCTGTATGTTCTTCTTGATCAACACGCGAAGGAGTGTGGATAACGTCCGGTTGGTGACCTCCGTTTGACCGTCGGTTTGTGGGTGATATGCCGAAGAGAAGAGGAGCTTGATTCCGAGCTTGGCGCATAAGGTCTTCCAAAAGTAGCTTAGGAACTTGACGTTGCGGTCCGATACAATCGTCTTCGGCACTCCATGCAATCGCAAGATTTCCCTACAAAAAAGATTTGCAACATGTGAAGCATAGTCTATCTTGTTGCAAGGAATGTGCCATCTTAGAGAAACGGTCCACAACAACAAATATGGAATCTTTGCCGTTTTGAGTTCGAGGCAAGCCAAGCACGAAATCCATACTAATATCTTCCCATGGATGATATGGAATAGGAAGAGGCATATAAAGGCCATGAGATTGAGCTTTAGACTTAGCTTTGTGGCATGTAGAGCACCGGTTGGAGTAGCGAGAAACGTCTCGAAACATCTTTGGCCAAAAGTAGTTCTTGGAGAGCGTGGCGAAGGTCTTGTCGCGTCCAAAATGTCCCATGAGTCCTCCACCATGAGCTTCTTGCAAAAGTAACAAACGAAGAGAAGACTCGGGAATACAAAGTTTGTTAGCTTTCATAAGGTAACCATCCTTCAAGTAATATTGCTCCCAAGTTTTATGAGGTAAACATTTGGCATAAGGAATCACAAATGATGCATCATGCGCATACAAGTCTTTAATGTGCTCAAATCCAATAACATTCAAGTCAAGTTTGGTAACCAACATGCACTTGTGGGAAAGAGCGTCCGCCATAACATTTTCCTTACCTTTGATATACTTGATGACATAAGGAAATGACTCAATGAACTCACTCCATTTAGCATGACACTTATTCAATTTGGTTTGTTCATGATCCGTATGGATGACAAATTCACGTGGACGGAGATAATGTTCCCACACATGCAAGACTCTCACTAAAGCATATAACTGTTTGTCATAGATGGGGTAGTTAAGTTGCGCACCGGAGAGCTTCTCACTAAAATATGCAAGGGGTCATTTCTCTTGCATTAACACACCACCAATGCCATTACCACTAGCGTCACAATGCACTTCAAAAGTTTTCTCAAAGTTGGGTAATGCAAGTAATGGAGCATGTGTAAGCAAGATTTTAAGCTCATGAAATGCGGCATCTTGAGATGGACCCCAAACAAATGATGCATTCTTCTTACTCAATGCGTGCAATGGTGCTAAAATCCTTCACAAAGCGACGGTAAAAACCTTCTAAGCCAAGGAAACTATGCACTTGAAGCAAATTGGTTGGTTGTGGCCAATTCTTAATAGCATCAATTTTAGTTTCATCCACTTGAACACCCTTAGAGGAGACAACAAAGCCCAAGAAAACAAGCTTATCAACACCAAAAGTGCATTTTTCCATGTTAGCATAAAGTTGCTCGTCTCTAAGAACTTGCAATACATCTCTAAGGTGTTTGACATGATCTTCAAGAGTTTCACTAAACACAAGGATGTCGTCAAAGTAAACCACAACACAAATGCCAATGTATTTGCGAAGAACATAATGCATCACACGCATAAAAGTGCTAGGAGCTTGCAACAAACCCATAGGCATGACTAACCATTCATACAAGCCAAATTTGGTTTTGAAAGCGGTTTTCCATTCATCACCTTCTTGCATGCGTATTTGATAGTAGCCACTTTTAAGATCAATTTTGGAGAAATTTGTGGCTCCACTAAGTTCATCTAGCTTGTCATCTAGGCGTGGAATGGGATGGCGATATCTAACGGTGATAGCATTTATAGGACGGCAATCGGAACACATGCGATAAGTACCATCTTTCTTAGGCACAAGGATAACCGGAACTGCACAAGGGCTCAAGCTTTCGCGTACATACCCATTCTCCATGAGATGTTGCACTTGCCTTTGGATCTCTTTGGTCTCTTAGGGGTTGACACGGTAAGGTGCCTTGTTTGGTAGTGGTGCGCCGGGATGAGGTCGATGCGGTGTTCGATTCCGCGAAGTGGAGGAAGTCCGGGAGGTAGCTCATCGGGAAACACGTCCATGAATTCCTGCAATAAATGAGACAATACCAAAAGAAGATGTTGTGAAGTAGTAGTCCGCACCATGTCATCTTTGCACACAAGTACAAAGTGAAGGACACTTGATGGGCTCTCACTCACATCCCTCAAATTTCTTTTGGTGGCTAAAAGAACTAGATCTCTTTTGTCACGCATCGTGGAGTCACTCATGTTCGGCTTGTGGCTCTCACTCGCTTTTTGGTGGCTCACTCGCTCACTTTTCTCTCCACGATGGGTAGATGCTTGCTTGTCCGTGATGACTTGACTTGGTGTCATTGGTCGAAGTATGAACTCCTTGCCCTTCATCTTGAAACTATATTGATTGGTCCGTCCATTGTGTGTGACACCTCGGTCAAATTGCCACGGTCGTCAGAGGAGTAGGTGGCATACGGACATAGGAACCACATCAAACTCCAAGTTGTCTTCGTAGGCGCCAATCTTGAAGGACACATGGATGGTGTGCTCCACTTGAATGGTGCTGGAGTCGCTAAGCCATTGGACCTTGTATGGGCGAGGGTGCTTCTTCTTGACCAATTGGAGCTTGGTACATAACTCCTCACTTGCCAAGTTGTGGCAACTTCCGCTGTCGATGATGACCTTGACGGAACGTCCTTGGATACCAGCTTTGGTATGGAAGATGTGGCAACGTTGGTCTTCATCTTGATGTTGTTGGAGAGTCAAAACCTTGGAAACAACAAGAGCGGGGCTTGAATCATTGTCGCAAAAGATTTGCGCATCTTCATCTTCATTTACTTGGCGGTGCATGGCCACTTACTCGATGGCTTCCATTTCTTCTTCGCTCATGGAATCGTAGGTGCCGTCGGCGTTCATGATCATAGTGCGTCTTGTTGGACACTCGAAGGACTTGTGGCCTCGGCCTTTGCACGTAAAGCACTTGATGTCACTTGTTTTGTCGGTGGCATCTGAAGGAGTTGTTGTTGACGAAGCTTTGTGCTTGGAGTTGCTTGTAGTAGTAGGAAGACGACTCGAAGATGTCGTTGGTTGCTTGTAGCTTGACTTGTCGCCGATACTTGGTGTAGCTCGAGTCGTGGAAGTAGTTGTAGAAGTCGTTGAATCTTGATGGTATGAACCGTAGGTCTTGGAAGAGTACTTGGAGTACTTGTAGTCTTCTTGTACTTGTCGCTCCACTTTGGTTGCTTGGTGCACTAGCTCAAGGAGGTTGGAGTACGGTTGGAAGTCCGCAATTTTCTTGATGGGATAGTTGAGGCCATTCAAGAAACGCGCCATTGTTTGTTCATCATCTTCCTTGACGTTGGCTCGTATCATTGCAATTTCCATCTCTTGGTAGTATACTTCAACCGACTTGGTGCCTTGCTTGAGGAGTTGAAGTTTCTTGAAGAGGTCACGGCTATAGTGTGTAGGCACAAAACGAGCTCTCATGACATCCTTCATTTGATTCCACGTGGTGATGGGTGGTTCGCCTCTCTCTTGGCGTCGTTCGATCACTTGCTCCCACCAAATGAGAACATAGTCTTGGAACTCGAGAGATGCCATGGCAATCTTCTTTTCCTCGTTGTAGTTGTGAAGACGGAATATCTTGTCGACCTTCAACGCCCATGATAGGTATTCTTCGGGATCATTTCCACCGGAGAATTTAGGCATGTTGAACTTGAGCTTGCCGTAGCGCTCCTCATTGCGTTGTTGGCGGTTGCGATGACGCTCTTGCCGGGGAGGTTGATATTCTAGCTCTTCTTCCTCATGCTCATCTTGATTGTCTTGACGTTGTGGTCTTGGTATACGCGCATGGTTCCTCATCTCTTGGCGCTCCTCAAGTCGTGTGGCTTCTTCTTGTTCGGGCACACGACGGTTGCGTTCGGCGACGTTGCGAGTTGACTCGCGGAGGGCACGTTGAGCTTCAAGTGCTTGCTCCTCACGACGTTGTCGTGCTTGTTGTAGGGCGTCTTCGTCTTGGTGGACTTGACGTTGGTGTTGTGGAACTTGATCTTGGTTCCCGTTGGCTCGTGCTTGTCGTTGTTGTCGTTCTTGGGAGCGATGAGAGCGTGCGTGTGGAAGACTTTCATCCGAAAAAGTGTCCGAAGAGTGTCGGCTCGAATGGCGCTATCTTGATCTTGATGAAGACGAAGTGGAAGAATTGCGGTTGGCCATCATAGTGCGGAACTCTTCCATTTGAGATGAAAGCTTGGCGTCCAAGTAGTCCCTTGTTCATGTTTCGGAGTGGCGCAAGTCGGTGGCGAGTTGCTCGATGCGATCTCCCAAAGCTTCACTTTCTTGATGTAGTGCTCGTTGGACTCCGAAAAGTTGTGCCTTGGTGACGTAGTTGTTCGGTGTGTCTTCTTGCTCATCGAAGAGGGGATTGATAGAAGTGCTCGGCCTATCCATGATTCTCAAACAAGTGTTAGTGGAAGAAAGAAATGAACTAGACCAATGTACCTTATCCAATGTTGAAGATGGATCAATGATCACCCAATATGGTATTATGGAAATAGTGCAATTGGTACCGGATCAAGTCAATCTCACTTTTGGAGGAGTTTGGTTAGGATGGTGGCACAAAATTTCTGCAATTGCAAGCAAGATATCAATAATGTTGAAAAAGATTCACAAGTTCGCAAGTGTAACGAGTAGACCAATAGCAATAAGTAGCACACGGAATCACACGCACGGATAGATAAATGAGGTCGTGCAACCAAGGAGTGAGCTCAAAACGTGGAATCCACGGAAAATGCTCTTGTTGCACAACACGAGAGAGACACTAGCACGCTTGCTCAATAGGCGGATACGAACTTGTGCACAACCTATAAGAGACAAAACTTATTGCTTTCTATCTCACTTATGCTATGTATATATGATTCCCGGTGAACTTGTCACAATGATCCAAGATGATCAAATGTGCTATGTAATGTGGCGATGCTATGGCTATTGCTTACAAGCTTGTTGCTCTTTCTCTTTTGCTTAAAAGCTTCTCTTTCTTTTGATGGTTTCCTTTGGCCACTTATGCGAAATGCTCGTACGAAGATAGCAATGATGTATATGCGGGAACAAAATTTTGGCACAAGAGATGATATGTGTACGTATGCACGCTATGATAGCTATGTGGATCGGTATCACTAAAGTGCACAAGTAGCGTTGCCCGGCAATACTCAAATGGCTAGTCTCGTAGGAAAGCTACGCAAAAGATGGTCTCGGGGTTTCACAATGCAATGGCAAGGATATGAACAAGTTGTCGTCGATGTTACCGTCCTTGCTTACGGTTAAGGTGTCACAATGGTGGAGATGGTGTTGTCGATGACGAGTTCCGGGGCGATGATGAGCAGCGGCGATGTCGATGTCGAACCGTTCCTAAGTAGCCGAAACACATTAGGAAACGGCGAAATCCGCGACTCAAAATCTCAAAAGGCACAAAGAGGTGGTTTGCGAAATTCGGTGGCGGAGTGGCTCAAGCGGTTGCGGAAGAAACGGTGGGAAAAAGAGGAAAACTGGTGAAATGGTGAAGTTTTGGCGTGCTGGAGCTTAGGGGCCGGATGTCCGGGGCGCCGGATGTCCGGGTTGTCGGGCTGGATGGTCCGGGCTATCAGATCCGTGGATGAACTCGAAGAACACGTGGATAAAAGAAAATTTTAGGGCAAAATTCGGACGATTTTGTGGATGGAAAGTGGGGAAAAGATGGGGGAAAGCTAGATCCACTTGAAACCAAGCAAATCCATGGATCAAAATCAACAAAACATCATCAAACTGACAAATCACAAAAAATATTGGTATGGTTATTTTTGTGGGGAATTTTTGAAATTCGGCAAAACAACAAAATTGGGGCTAGAGAGTGGAGGGGAAAGACTACAAAGTGTGAATCAACGTGGCTCTGATCCAAGATGATGTAGGGTGGAACCCTAGATGACGATCTTTTCACACTTAGGAGGGGGGAAAAGGAGCAAATCCACGAAGAACACAAGAAGAACACTCAAATAGACAAGATCCAATCACACATTTACTAGATCCACATACACATAGAGGGATACAAAGGTCCAAATCCAACAAAGGAGGATACACGGTAGCTAGTTCGTCCCGATCCGCGAAGGAGTCGAGGTCCTGAATTCGTAGAGGATCTTCTCACATGGGTCTCATGGAGGTCTTGATCTCATGGGAGAGGTATGGACGAGCAAAACTCTATCTCAAAGAGCTATCTACTTTGCTAACCCTAGATGGAGGAGGAAGAGGTACTTATATAGTGCTAGTACAAATTGGGGCGAGTTGGGGGAGGTACGTGGGCCTAGGGCCACTTGTCTATGAAGTCAGGGGCCGGATGTCCGGGCTGGGGTCGGATGTCCGGCGGCTCACGAGGAGCCGGATGTTCGGCGGGTTGGCCGGATGTCCAGGCCGAAGGGGTCAGACTTCTGTTGCCTTTTGTCGGGAGGTGCCGGATTTCCGGGCAGGCGCCGGATTTCCGGGCTGCCGGCCGAATGTCCGGTGCCTGTAGCTTCTCGGCTGTAGGGCTAGGGTTGCTGCTATTGCTCCCAGGGGCCGGATGTCCGAGCCCTGTAGACCTTCGGTGACCTTCGTTGGTCCTCTTCATCCGTGAACTTGCCGACTTGTCCATTGTTCCGGGCTTCTCCGAGAGGGTCCTCTTGGTACCTAAGCACGCATAGTATTTCGGAATGAGGTAGCACCATGTCTCGCACGTGTCGTATGGAAATTCATTAAGGAGTGATGTCACCTTGTTTTCGAGAGCTCTTGCACGTGCTCGTGTCATTGGTCCTCTTGGTGCTTGGGGAGACGTAGGTGGGTCCATGGGGATGACCGTAGGATGCTCCGCATCACTATCCCGAGCCATATGACGCAAGACGCCAGATAGAGGCGAACCGAGCACCTTCTCGGTCCATCTGCGGATCAAGAGGACGCGCACCGGCCGGGCGCGACGGCAACGACGCCTAGATGGACAGGAACGGCCGAGCTCGAGAGCAAGCCTATGCACAGATATCTCCCGACGTCCGGCACGAGTCTGCGCAGTTCCGAGGTCCCGCTCACCCGATCTGTTTCACAGACAGGGTGATGGAACACCAGTTCCCTAATGGGTTTAAACCCATCAACATTGAGTCGTACGATGGCACTACCGATCCAGCGGTGTGGATTGAAGATTTCCTTCTCCACATCCACATGGCACATGGAGACGATCTCCACGCCATCAAATATCTGCCGCTCAAACTAAAGGGGCCGGCTAGGCATTGATTGAACAGCCTGCCTCCCAATTCTATTGGAAGCTGGGAGGCACTAGAGGATGCCTTTAGGGCTAACTTCCAGGGCACATACGTCCGGCCTCCAGATGCCGATGACCTCAGCCACGTCATTCAACAGCCCGACGAGTCGGCAAGGAAATTCTGGAACTGGTTCTTAACTAAAAAGAACCAAAATATGGACTGCCCCGACACCGAGGCCATCGTCGCTTTCCGGCATAGCATCCGAGATGAGTGGCTCACAGGCCAGCTCGGGCAGGATAAGCCGAGGACCATGGCGGCCCACACCTCGCTCATGACCCGCTTTTGCGCGGGAGAGGACAGCTGCCTGTCCCGCAGTACTCACAACGGCGAGGCCGGCACTTCGGAAACTCGTGACGCGAATGGCAAGCCGAGGCGCAGTAAAAATAAGCACAGGCATAAAAATGGTGGCAGCGACACCGAGGACGTCGCAGTAAATGCAGGGTTCAACAGACCTAGATTCAGTCAGAAAAAGAGGCCCTTTAAAGGAAGCAAAGACGGACCCAGCCAGCTCGATAAGATCCTTGACAGGCCATGTCAAATCCTTGGCCCCTCGGATAAGCTTGCAAACCACACAAACCGAAACTGCTGGGTCTTCAAGCAGGCCGGAAAAATAGCGACGGAGGGCCAAAGTAAAACCCAACCTCGCAGCAAGGACGAGGATGAACCTCATCGATCCAACAACGGAAACCAGAAACAGTTCCCACCCAAGGTGAAGGACGTAAACATGATTTACGTGACCCAAATCCCTAAAAAGGAGAGGAAGCAAGCACTTCGGGACATTTACGCCTTAGAGCTTGTTGCCCCGAAGTTCAATCCGTGGTCGGCTTACCCGATCACGTTCGACAAACATGATCACCCAACTAGCATACGACATGGCGGATCGGCTGCCTTGGTCCCGGATCCGATCGTTGATGGATTCCATCTGACGCGTGTCCTAATGGACGGAGGCAGTAGCCTCCATTTAATCTACGCGGATACGATCAGGAAGATGGGCATAGAATCATCCAGGATCAAACCCAGCACCACCACCTTTGAAGGTGTCATACCGAGCGTCGAGGCTCGCTGTACAGGAACAGTAACGCTGGAGGTAGTCTTCGGATCACTCGAGAATTCCGGAGCGGAGAGTTAATCTTTGATATAGTCCCTTTTCGGAGCGGATACCACGCGCTGCTTGGGCGCACTGCATTTGCCCGCTTTAACGCAGTTCCGCATTACGCATACTTAAAGATGAAAATGCTGGGACCAAATGGTGTTATTACAGTCAATGGTAACACCGAGCGCTCCCTCCGAACAGAGGAACAGACCATGGCTTTCGCAGCCATGGTACAGGCAACTGAGGAGGCAGCTCGTAACAAACCCAGCCCTTCAAAGCGCGTATGAGCCGCACGAGCCGACCTCGGCCAGGCCACGATTCCCCCCAAATAGGGGCACGGGCTCCTCGGCTGCCTCCTCTTGGACGGGCATTATGTCCCCAGGATGCATAACTTTACAATAAAAAATCCATGGGTGGCCGAGGAGCCAAATCGAATGACGCGTCGTTATCAGTTCAACCAAATAGTAACGCACTTCAGACTTGCATACCAGCAGGACTCTGTAAAGGGCCCAGTCAGAAGCAGCATGTCCACATGGCTTAAACCATCTAAGTGGCAGCCGCACACCTTTTCAAAGGACTCGACCGACAAAAGCATCAAGCAAATAAGAGGCTGAGGTCGCAGACAGCCCACACCTCCTTCGTTTTCAACGAAGGCAAGCTGATTGATATGTCTCCAACGTATCTATAATTTTTGATTGTTCCATGCTATTATAGTATCAATCTTGGATGTTTTATATGCAATATATGTCATTATATATCATTTTTTGCGACTAACCTATTAACCCAGTGCCAGTTGCTGTTTTCTGCTTGTTTTTTCCTTTTCAGAAAATCATTATCAAAAAGAGTCCAAACGAGAAAAAAAAACTTTGGATTAATTTTTTCTGGACCAGAAGAGACCCACGAAGCTTCGGGAGAAGACCAGAAGAGCCACGAGGAGGCGACAAGCCTGGAGGGCGCGCCCCCCCAGGCTTGTGGGCCCCTCGTAGCCCCTCCTGACCTAATTCCAGCGCTATAAATTCCCAAATATTCCCAATATACCAGGGAGACAAAAGACAAAACTTTTCCGCCGTCGCAAGCCTCTGTTCTTCCGCGATCCCATCTGGAAGCCTTTTCCGGTACTCTGCCAGGGGGGAATCGATCACGGAGGGCTTCTTCATCAACCTTGCTGCCCTTCCGATGATGTGTGAGTAGTTTACCACAGACCTACGGGTCCATAGCTAGTAGCTAGATGGCTTCTTCTCTCTCTTTGATCTTCAATAGCATGTTCTCCTCGATTTTCTTGGAGTTCTATCCGATGTAATCTTCTTTTGCGGTGTGTCTGTTGGGATCCGATGAATTGTGAGTTTATGATCAGATTATTCATGAGAAATATTTGAGTCTTCTCTGAACTCTTTTATGCATGATTATTATAGCTTTGTATTTCTCTTCGATTTATCGATTTGGTTTGGCCTACTAGATTGATTTATCTTGCAATGGGAGAGGTGCTTTGTGATGGATTCAATCTTGCGGTGCTCAATCCCAGTGACAGAAGGGGACATGACACGTATTTGTATTGTTGCCATTAAGGATAAAAAGATGGGGTTTAATCATATTGCTTGAATTTACTTTGTCTACATCTTGTCATCTTGCATAAGGTGTTACTCTGTTTCATACTTAATACCCTAGAAGCATGCTGGATAGCGGTCGATGGGTGGAGTAATAGTAGTAGATGCAGGCAGAGTCGGTCTACTTGTCTCGGACGTGATGCCTATATACATGATCATTGCCATGAATCCGTCATAATTATTTGCTTTTCTATCAATTGCCCAACAGTAATTTGTTTACCCACTGTATGCTATGCGTTCGAGAGAGAAGCCTCTAGTGAAAACTATGGCCCCCGGGTCTACTTTATCATATATTAAAAACCTAAAAATACCTTGCTGCAATTTATTTACTTTTATTTTATTTAGTATTTTAGTTTATCTATCTACCACTATCAGAATTAATCCTTGCAAATAACCGCTAAGAGGATTGACAACCCTCTTATTTGCGTTGGGTGCAAGTGTTTGCTTTTGTGTGTGCAGGTGCGCTTAACGGGATTTTGCTTGGTTCTCCTACTGGATTGATAACCTTGGTTCTTAACTGAGGGAAATACTTTACTATACTGCATCATCCTATCCTCTTCGGGGAAATACCAATGCAGTCTACAAGTAGCACTGATCAACAGCACGGAGACGCAGACGTGCGACATCGACGGGCTTGGGCGAATAATCCCATTAGCATATCCGCCCTGTTCTTACTCCCTTGCCTTTTCTCTTAAGTTGTATCTTCTACAAATTTCTTTTGTTTAAAGCTCGGAATGTACGGCTTGACCAGATGAAATAAAAGTGCACCCATCGAGGTCATTATGCATCTCCTTATGTTCACTGCCTTTGAGCCAAAAGCATACTTTCAAGATACAACTGTCATTTAAAATTACTATGGGATTCGCTTTTAATCTCATGCCTCACCGCCCTACAAGTCCGAAGTATCTATTCGGCGTTTTGGATGTTGCATTATATGAATCAGTTTAGAACCTCGATTTTGGTCAATAGTTGGGTTGCCCGGCTCCTGTGCTTACCCCTTATGTTTCCGATCTATTCGGCTAAGGGTGTAAAGGGAGAACCACTGCGATTGCGCTGCTAGCTTGCATGGCAAAGCGCCTCAGTGGATAAAGCGGAAAACTGACTGTCCTGGTAAGCGTAAACTGGTCGGCCATCCGAAGACAGCGTCCAGCAATGTACCCTTGAGGTTACCCATGTTAAACGAAGGGCTCCTTATCAAATCAACCGAAGTGGTTAGTGGCACAGACCTCGGCCATATAGCCGAACCACTCCATGGACCGGGGGCTCGTCATCAGCCCCCACAGTCATGCTCCTACGACTAAGTGAAAGTTATAAAACCTCTATAGTATGATTGCCTTGTTTTTGCGAGCATGGACTGCCTTTGGGAACCGAGACGTCGACTAAGGGTCATGACTGCCCCGGAAGCACCCGATGTGCACTGCACAAAGGGGTCGAAGCCGACGACTGGTCACTTTCAGTTAAGAACAATCACACAGGAGTAAAAAAACAAAAACACACAAGCACATGTCGGAAAATAAGGCCGAATTCATTGCAATGTAAAGGATAGTTTTTTACATCTGAACTACACTTTGGCATACCGAAGTACAAATCTAAAAATACAGATTTTCCTTAGAGCATTCCGCCTCGGTGATCCTGGCCCCTTCCATCGCCTTGTCCATGTACTGCTCGACGGTCCGATTCTTCCCTTCGGGGAGCCGGGCAGCCACGACCGCCGTTTCAACACACGGATAGTGCGTATTCACGCGGGCATACGCCCGCTGAGCACCCTCCAGGCACGCCGAACGCTTCCAGCGCACCAACTGGGGGGGTGGCCTCCCACAGACGGGCGAAGAACCCAAAGAAGCTGGTCGGTAGGACCTCTGTGGGCCAAAGATTGGCGCAGATGTCTTGAAGCACCGGCCTCGCCGTGCGCAGGAGCTCCATCAGCTGCTTCATCTGATTGTTCAGAAGCTCTGGATGTGAGGGCGCCTGGAATTGCAGCCAGAACGCCCTCTCCATAGTATGGCCCTCTTGCGCGCCGTAGAAGCGGCCGGCGTCCACCGCTCTCCTCGGAAGATCCTCGAAGGCCTCTGCGGATCGCCATAGCTGGGTGAGCTCGACGAACCCCTTGCGGCTGAAAACACATTGAAGCAAAAATGGCTTACTGGCAGCGATCTCTTCACCTACCGGAGCACCTCCCGGTCTGTGCGGGCCTAGGACTGGACCTCGGCGTGGGCCTGGCGCAGCTTTTCGAGCTCGGTGCTCGCCACCTTCTCCTTCTCCTGGAGGGCGTCGTGCTCCTTGTTGACACCCTCCAAGGTCTCTTCCACTTCCAGGACTCGTGCCTGGTCCTTACCCCTAGCCGCCTTCTCGGCAGCCAGCTCTTCCTCGACCTTCGAGGCCACAGCCTTCTGCTGCTCGGCCTCTTGCCGAGCTTTGGCTAGCTCGGCCTTAAGCGTCTCAAGCTCCGCCATAGCAGTTGTCATGCAAAACAGCTCGGCGTCAAAATTGGATCTTTTAAGAACATTTCCCGAAGTAAAATCGGCACTCTCAAAACTTCTTGAAGTTTACCTTGAGACATCTCGAATTGTTTCTTCATCAGATCGAGGTCCTCCTCGTACCTCTGCAGCTTCCTGTTCATCTCCGCCACCTCCTCGGAGGCAGAGTTCGGACCAGAGGACGACACCTGCAAATACGCACTCATGCGTCAGTCCCTGGTCACCCCCTTTTTTAAAGATCGGCCAGAGCCTTGGGGGCTACAGGCCATGCAACAAAGTCTTACTCGAGCATCGACCCCAAGGCAAGGTTTTGGCAAACTAGCTTTGGGCTCAGGGGCTACTGGCTGGCTATGCTCCTATAAATGCCATGCTACGCAATAAGTCTTCAGACAAAAGCCCGCTACTACAGGCAATCGTAAACTCGAAGGTTATTCATAATTATAAACACGAAAGAGCGTACCTCGAAGTTCCTAAAGAGGCCCTTGAAGACCTCACGCATTCCGGCCTCCGCAGACCGGAAGCCTTGTAGTGCCATACCTATTAAGACACGGTGCTCTTCTGTGATGGAGGAGCCTGTTAAGGCCGCCTCCATCTCCTCAGGCCACCCCGCACCAAGCCGCTCCGCGATGGGAGGCGGGGGTGGAGCAACCTCTGAACCCACCACCGTAGTGCTGGGAACGAGGGTCTCCTGCTATGGCGTAGGCGCCGAAGACTGTTTGGGCTGGGCCGAGGTCTGGCCCAACCCTTCCTTGAGGACATCGCGGACTGGTTCCCCTAGGCCCGGTGCGGTCGAGGTGTCAACCTCAGCCACGACGACCGACCTCGGCCCCTGATGTGTTGGCTGGAGGGGCCAGACTAGACGACACTTCCCCCAGCCCTTCGAGAGCTGGGGGAGTCTTGGCGCGCTCAGGCGTCCCGTTGTCCAACGGGGGCAAATCGCCCGAAGTGTCGCCGCTGAGGCGGGCCCCCGGCGGGCTGGCAAAAGACCCCTTGTAAGTCTCATGTGGGAAAACAGGCTCTCGAAGTCTAAATTAAGTACTGATTACATACCTTTGGGGCGCCGGTTTCCTCCTCCCCAGGGTGAGGAGGTCCTCGTCCGAATCTTCGGGGAAGCTGGGCTTCTCCGGCTGGACGGGATCGACTGAGGCCTTGCGCGGCCTCTTCGGGCCTTTCGGCCTCGCCTCCTCTTGGTCGCCCTCGGACGCCGCCCTCTTCCCTATAGGGGAAGATCTCTCTTCCCCCTCGCCTCCCTCCTCATCTTCGTGGGTGGAGGAGGCATGGGTTTCCTCGGACCGGGTGACCGAGGTCTCCCGACCTCGGAGGCCCGCTCTGCCCCTTGGAGGTCTGGACCAGGAAACACAAAGTGTAAGACTAAACATCAAAATTTACCTTGGGGCCGTCGTAGGCGGCTTCGAAGCGGAAGTCCCTGCCGGCCTCGGGAAAGCCGTCCTTGGACGGCTTGAATAGCAGCTTCCACATCCCTGCCGGGGTGGAGCGGAAGAAGTGGTGGATGGGCACCACGTCCTCGGGCTTGTACGCCCACATCGGGGTAGCCCGGGACTGAAGCGGCAAGATGCGGCAGTGGAGCATGACCTTCGCCATGTCCGTCAGCTTGATGCCCCTCTGGTTTATCCAGAAGTCGATCTTCTTGGTCAGCACCTCCACCGCCGCCAGGTTCCCCCCAGTCCATGCCCTTCGTCTTCAAGGAAATGAGCTTCTTCGGAGGCCAGCCAAAAACTCAACCTCGGCTTGGCCGACAGCGAGCACCTTTGTGATGTAAAACCACTCGCGCTGCCACTCCTTGACAGTCTTGATGAAGGTGTCTTTGAACCAGACCGCCTTCTGGTTCTTGCTGATCATTGCTCCCCCGCACTCTGCGAGCTCGAAGTCGCTGGACTTCGGCTTGACGCCGAAGATCTTCAGCCACAGCCCGAAGTGTGGCTCAATGCGGTGGAAGGCCTCGCAGACCGTGATGAAGGTGGCAAGGTGGAGGATGGAATTTGGGGCTAGATTGTGAAAATCTAGCCCGTAGTAGAATAGGATCCCGCGCACGAAGGGGTGCAGCGGGAACCCCAAACCCCTGATGAAGTGGGGGACGAAGACGACCCGCTCCCCGGCTTCAGGGGTGGGAATGCGCTGCTTCGGAGTCGTCGCATGAGTATGGACCTCTGCGGAGATGTACCTCACGCTGCGCAACTCTAGGATGGTGCCCTCTGTCATGGAGGAACTGCCCCAGTGCCTCTTGAGGTTGGGCTCCGCCATTGTTGAGGTGAAGGGCGCTGAGGGAGTGGGAAGAGTTCAGGATTGGATCTGAGCGGTGGAGCTTGGAAGGCGATAGGCAGGGAAGCACGGGAGCGTGTACTCTCTGTTGTAACCCCCTCGCTCTTATATGGACTGGTAAAAAGGCCAAGAGTCCCTCCTTCCGCGCCGTTGAAATCGCCATTACCCGTAAAAGATGCCATTATGCGTATAGGGAGAAACAAAATCTTAATGACATCCCTTAAAAAGTGGGCACGATCTCCGTTTCGATGGGACGCGCCTGTAAAAAGATTGCCTCGGGCCACGATTCGAGTGAGTAGTAACTGCTCATCGGGTCATGGGTGGTGCCGCTTCGATAAAGTTGTCAGGCTAGAAAGTACTGTTCACACCTACGCGGCAGGTCTCTGAGGTAAGTAACCCCACGACCTCGGATATGGATCGTGTTTTTGGGTTCCGAACAAGGGATGCCACTCCTTCAAGGAGTGGTCTGCGGCAGCCATGAGTAAGAAGACAAGTGTCAACAGGAGGAGGGAACTCATCTGTCGAGCCAAGGACTCCGCATCCGAAGTTGCGAAGGGCGAAGGTGTTGTCCTCGGCATAGAAGACTAGTTCGGGGGCTACTGACGTTGTCCTGGACTAGGGGGTACCAACCTAGACGGCCCATAGTCCTCGGGATGGGCCCGAAGGCCCTGTTCTCATCCAGATGGACTCTGGAAGCTATGACGTGATCAAGATGGTATCTGCCGAAGACTTGGAGTATACCCCAAGACGTCTCTTGCAGCCTCCATACGCATCCCTAGATACCGCCTATGTAACCCTAGATACCCCTACCTGGCATGTATATAAGCCGGAGGGTTTAGCCTATAGAGGACACGGAATCACAATTACCATCCACCTAGCTCTAGGGTTAGGCTTCTCTTGACGATCTTGAGGCAGATCAAGCTTGTACTCGATACTTCATCATCAATATAACCAAGAGTAGGACGTAGGGTTTTACTCCATAGAGAGGGCCCGAACCTGGGTAAACATCGTCTCCTTTGTTCCTGTTACCATTGATCCAAGATCCACAGCTCGGGACCCCCTACCCCGAGGTCAGCCGGTTTTCACACCGACAAACATCATAACTATGTGCTTTTCTATCAATTGCCCAACAGTAATTGGTTTACCCACCGTATGCTATGTTTCGAGAGAGAAGGCTCTAGTGAAAACTATGGCCCCCAGGTCTACTTTTATCATATTAGAAAACCCTAATTTACCTTGCGGCAATTTATTTACTTTTCAATTTATATATCTATCACTATCAGATTTAATCCTTGCAAGTAACGAGTTCAAGAGGATTGACAACCCTGTTGCCCGCGTTGGGTGCAAGTATTTTCTCTCTTGTGTGTAGGTACTATTGACGGGTGTTTGCGTGGTTCTCCTATTGGTTCGATAACCTTGCTTCTCACTGAGGGAAATACTATCCGCTACTATATTGCTTCACCCTTCCTCTTCGGGAAAAATCCCAACGCAGCTCACAAGTAGCAGTGTCGTGTGCGGCACGCACATTAAGCAAAACCTCGTGCCTCCAACTGAGCCTCCACGTTTTGAACTTTTGAATCTCAAGGCCAAGGAGCAACGTGAACCTTTGATAGAGCCAATTGGATGGTTGAGAACACTACGATTCGTAGCTACAGATGAATGTGTGAGAGAGGACGAGTGCGTGCGTGCACCTCTTCTCTTCGTGTACGATGTACTAAACCTAGAGTTCAAGTGTATGTGTGTGGCATCGACCTAGAGAACTAGAGATGGTGTGTGCGAGAAGTCCCGAGATACTCGTGAGCATAGGTGTGTGCGTGGGAAAGAGGGAGAGAGATTATATGTGTCGATGTAATGCGTGTGCAAAAGAGACTAGTCAATAGTTCGCCACGAGGCTATTCCTGGCGAATGCCCCAATAACCGTAAGATCTGCATCCAACAGTGCCAGTTATTGGACAAAAACAGCAGTAAAAAAAGAAATGCCATGGCATTTTACAAAACTGCCACACCACGCCCCTCCCCTACACATGAAACTGCCACGCGAGCGTTCGCAACTGCCATGGTCTGCTCCTTGTGCGATCTATACTATTATTAAAAAGGTCGAGCTTTTGGCGCGCTGTAGGCGGTGGAGCTTGGCATGTCGGTTTGCTATTGCTCACATGTGGTTGCACATGTCAGTGACGTAGCAAGCCGATGCGCGTCCCTTCGGTGAGCGGTGGGCCGGATCGACCATGTGTTGGTGCTACTGCTCACATGCGGTCGCACATGTCAGTGATGCACCAAGCCAATGCACGTCCCTTCGGTGAGCAGCGGGTCGAAACAACCGTGTGTTGGTCCTACTGCTCACATGCGGTCGCACATGTCAGAGATGCACCAAGCCGATGCGCGTCCCTTCGGTGAGCGGCGGGCCGGACCGACCGTGTGTTAGTGCGACGCGAACGCGACGGGCTATAAGTTTACCGCCTAACTTAATTTGTAAAGTGTAACACTTGCTTTGGCTCCTTGACGAGATCGGTCGATAGAAATCCCCATTAGAAAGGCGAGGGCGGTGTTTTTCCCGTGCAGGAAGCGAGGGAGTTTTATTTGGAGTGGAGCGGAGGCGTGGGAGTTTGGCCAACGGTTTGCATACGTTTCTCGGACGTGTACATGGGCCCGCATTCTCGGAGGCCGTCGTGGCAGAGCCAGACGCCCGCAACCTCTCAGAGCGAAAAAAGAGGAGCCCGCTGCTGGCTATTTCTATAATCAGTTTTGAAAATTTCAATCGTTCACGTGTGACGTGATATCAGCCGTTCATTGATGTTGATCCAATGGTCTAGGTGTCTGGGATTCGCGTCAACAGTAACCTAATTGTACCCAGTAGTGTCTACGTTCTTCTGGAACCAACGGCACGTCAGTTTTATCAATCCACATAAGAAGCTGGAAAACAACACATCCAAATGTGCCACGTGGCTTCATTGATACCCCCACATCATTTTATTCATAAATATATGACTAAAAAAGAGAGACATCACCCGAAATAAGATATTGCTCGTATTTTGTTTCCTACGAAGTAGTGCCATGCTATTGGAATTCCAACTTACTTGCTTTGCACGTACTGGAAGTACTAGTGCCACATCATCTAAAAAGCCTTTCTACATGCGTCAAATTATCACATGGGCTACCTCTTCTTATAGAAATGTGCTCCACCATGTACCCGCGTGTGTGTATGAGGGAAGGAGTGCATGCGTGCACCTCTTCTCTTCGTACATGTACTTCACCTAGTGGGTGTGTCAGAGAGATAGAGAGAGAGAAAGAGATGGTGTGTGCGAGATGCTGTCGGCGTACGACAATCTATGGGACTAGCAAGGCCCCTTTGCGGTTTGACTAAGGGGACGCAACACACAAAGAGAAGATCCAGCAGATCAGCATACAAAGATTTACCCAGGTTCGGGCCGCTTGTGAAGCGTAAAACCCTACTCCTACTTTTGGTGGATTATATGTGGAAAAGCCCAAGTTACAACAGAGCACGACCTTGCCGGCAAGGCACTCAGGAGGTGCAGCTACGTAGTGCAAATGGGCAGAGTGTCGACCTTTGTAAAGGTTGCGATGGGCCTCCTTCTATAGATGAAAGGGGCTACCACAATGGCAAAATGGTAATTACGTGATGAAACGATAGCAACAGTGCTATCATACCTAACACATATGAGTTAGGACAAAGGCATTAAATGCTCCGTTAGGTGTCAAGCTGAGGATGAATGCTGGCAAGGGAGCCCAGCTCTACCTGTACCGCTTGCCCAACTACCTTTTATTCCTTTGACACGCCTCCTAGACGGGTGTCAATAAAGTTGCTTCTTCAGCGCCGGGTTGCCACCTGCCCCGACAAGCTCTACCTAACCACCTGCCCGCTCCACACCTGTCGGCAAGTTCCTGATAGCTGCCACGGTGGAGTGGTGGGACCGAGCTCGTCGGTCTTGAGGTCGTTGGCCCGAAGCTTGTTGGCTCACAGCTTGCCGGCTACTTGAGCCTTCATCTTCAGTACTTCTTTAGTACTTCTCGATGACCTGCCTCAAGGTCTTTTTCATGGTTTTGATTACCATGTCCTGTGTGTTTTAGAAATGCTATCCTCCAACAAGCCCTTGCCGTCAGGAAGGCTGCAACTTGTATGTGCATTGTCAGGGTATGAACACCCAAGTTCAATACACCGACAGGAGCCCCCGGACTTGGGCTACACACGCGTGCGAGGCGTTGTTGGGCTAGGCCCATAGCAATGCACAGACACACGTGGCAGAGGATAACTGTCGCCATGATTACTTTTACTGCGCACCCATGATGGCGCATTAAATGCGGGACATGGGAATGGTGGAGCGAAATGGTAACTCCGGCGAGGGCAGCCTCACCCCACAGTCAACCCTTGTACTCCCCTCCGCCTTGGACTACACTGATGCGTCTTCCCCGGCTTTGGGTCGTTCCCTTCCTAGGCCTCGCTGTCGTCCACCGCCTTGGTGCTCTCGGCGCAGTGTGGTCAACACGGTTAATGAATGACAGCCATTCAAAGAGGACTGTACTTGGAGAGGCTGACAGCTGGGTCGACGACCACACGCAATGAAGTGCCTCCTTATTACGCGCAAAATAATGATTCCTTCACCTGACAGCTAGGACCCACCGGAAGTGCCTCTGTATTATGCGGAAAAAATGATTCCTCCCCCTGACAGCTGGGACCCACCAGCTATATCTTCGCACGCAAGGAAGTGCCTCCTTATTACGCGGAAAAGAAATGCTTCATTTCCCTGATAGCTAGAACCCACTAGCTACATGTTCGCACGGAAGGAAGTGCCTCCTTATTACACACAAAGAAAATGATTCCCCCTGACAGCTGGGACCCACCCGGTCAAAGCATATGTAGCATTATCTGTCTGGTCGTGAACGTGTACGTACATACTGGTCGATCGGTCTCTCTTCAAGGATGAACCGTGGCTGAGTAAGGAGCGGCACGTGTCGTAGTAGATCCCCCGACGTAGCATGTCACGTAGTCCCGTCTATATCATGTACACATACGTACAATGGTGCTAACAAAAATACGGCCACATACATAGATACGGGTGGGGTCTCGAACACATACTCACGCATACATACGGCCAGGGCTTGTTTACATGGAGAGGCAACAGACGGCAGCAAGGACCTCCAGTTCATCGGCAGCCAACCGGCTGGTTCGGAAAGGAGAAACAACATCGAATTAATCGGGAGGCAACCGACTGGGTCGGAATGCGTCCTGTTCATCGGGAGCCAACCGGCTTGGACGGAACAGCTGAAACAGTGTCCTGATCATCGGCTGGGGGGTGTGGCGCACCGCAAAACGGAGGAAACAGACTTTTGTTAAACCGCCTACGATAGAAATGGAGTCCTGTTCACCGACTGGGGGTCTGGCATACCGCAAAACGGAGGAAACAGACTTCTCTCCCACAGCCTACGGTCGAAATGGGGTCCTGTTCATCGAGAGGGTTGTGGTGTACCGCAAAACGGAGGAAACAGACTTCTCTCCAACTGCCTACGGTCGAAATGGGGTCCTGTTCATTGGGAGGGGTGTGGCGTACCGCAAAACGGGACTCCACGGGCTACTGTTCATCCACCGTGGACTTCCTCCAGCCTCCACCGGCTACTGTTCATCCAGCCTCCACGGGGTCCTATTCATCCACCCCCAACCGGCTGGGGTGTGGCGTACCGCGGCACGGCCGCCTCGGGGTCCGGTTCATCCAGCGCCAACCGCCTACACGGCTGGGGTACTGTTCATCCAACCCTCACCGGCTGGGGTGGGGCGTACGAGTGGTCAGCAGCAACATGAACTGTTCATCCACAGCCAACCAACCGGCTAGGTCAACTCACCATGTCTTGCGCAAGGGGCTCGATCGATGCGTCTCGACTGGTTCTACGTATCGCGTGCGGCTGCAATGGGCACTGTTCATCGAGAGGCTACCCAACCGGCTACGCTCGCACGTACGGGGGCTCGATCAGCTTAAGTTAGCAGCGAAGGGATCGACCAGGTACAGTTAGCAGCGAAGAGGGATCGATCGGGTTCAGTTAGCAGCGAAGGAATAGCTCGGATTCAGTTAGCAGCGAAGGGATCGCTCGGGTTCAGTACGTAGTGCGAGGGATCGGTCGCTCATTGTTAGGGCATATTTCTCTCTTAGTGGTTTTGGTGATTGATGACAATGCATTTGCGGACTAATCGTGTGCACTGAGCATTTCAGATAATACATCATATGGCACAAGACGATTGATGCCCCTCTGATTGTGGAAGTCAAGACGGTTATTTTTCCCATGTTTCTTTTTCGGTGGACTTGGGTCATAGGAAAACCATACTATTAAGAGGGGGTCCGCTTTGGAAAGGTTTGGGTGGAATCATCACGTACACGTTTCACTTTGCACCCACTTTCCATTCCTGCAACTTTGGAGTTCCAACTGTTTTTCTGTGTCCCTGTAAGCTGCTAAGCGGTAGTTGATAACCCACAAGTATAGGGGAACAGTTGTAGCCTTTGTCTATAAATAAGAGAGTCGAACCCAATGAGAAGCTAAAGGTAGAATTAATATTCCCTTCAAGTTCTGTCGACCACTGATACAACTCCACGCACACTTAACGTTTGCTTTACCTAGAACAAGTATGAAACTAGAAGTACTTTTGTAGGTGTAATGCTAGAACTACTTTGCAAGAATAAGACTAGGAGTACTTAGCGAGAATAAAACTTCGAGTAAATTGCAAGATAATAAAAGTTAGTTGTTTAGTAGAAAGCTTTTTGTAACTCAAGAGAAGGATTTGTCCCTAGGCAATCGATAACTAGACCGGTAATCATTATTGCAATTTTATATGAGGGAGAGGCATGAGCTAACATACTTTCTGTACTTGGATCATATGCACTTATGATTGGAACTCTAGCAAGCATCCGCAACTACCAAAGATCATTAAGGTAAAACCCAACCATAGCATTAAGTAACAAGTCCTCTTTACTCCCATACGCAACAACCCCCTTACTTGGGTTTGTGTTTCAGTCACTCACGCAACCCACTATAAGTGAATTATGAACGTATTGCAACACCCTACAGCAGTAATCCCACACGCTTGCGCGACACGGAGGGCACCATAGGACAGCACCAAAATAAACAATACAACTCAAACCAATCACGATCATCAATCAACCCATAGGACAAAAAGAATCTACTAAAACATCATAGGATGGCAACACATCATTGGATAATAATATGTAGCATTAAGCACCATGTTTAAGTACAGATTACAGCAGGGAGAAGAGGTGTTACACTGCTACATAGAGGGGGGGAGAGTTGGTGTTGACGGCGGCGAAGTTGTTGGTGTAGATCGTCATCACGATGATTGCCCCGGTAGCGTTCCGGCGCCACCGGGAGAGAGGGGGAGAGAGCCCCCCTCCTTCTTCTTCTTCCTTGGCCTCCCCCCTACATGCGAGGAGAGTTCCCCCTCTGGTCCATGGCCGCCATGGCTCCTGGAGGGGAAGAGCCCCTCCGAGATTGGATCTCTCTCTCTGTTCTCTTCTGTTTCGTGTTCCTGTTTTCTGGCCGAAAACCGTTTCTTATATTCCCGGAGATCCGTAACTCTGATTGGACTGAAATTTTGAGGGGATCTTTATCCGGATATTAGCTTCCTTGTGGACAAAGGATACCTCCAACCAACCTACAGGGACCCACAAGCCTGCCAAACGCGCCCTGGGTAGGGGGGGCGCGCCCTTTGGGCTTGTGGCCCCCTCGGTCATCGTCTCGCGTTGATTCTTCTTCCCAAAAATCACATATATTCCAAAATAAATCTCCGTAAATTTTCATCGTGTTTGGAGTTCGTTTGATAGATTTTCTGCGAAACAAAAAAACATGCAACAAACAGGAACTGGCACTGGGCACTGGATCAATATGTTAGTCCCAAAAAATAATATAAAATGTTGCCAAAAGTATGTGAAAGTTGTAGAATATTGGCATGAAACAATCAAAAATTATAGATACGAAGGAGACGTATCAGCATCCCCAAGCTTAATTCTTGCTCGTCCTTGAGTAGGTAAATGATAAAAAAGATAATTTTTGATGTGGAATGCTACCTAGCATAATCATGATCATGTAATCTAATCATGGCATGAATATTGAGACACGAGTGATTCAAAGCAATAGTCTATAATTTGATATAAAGACATCAATACCCAGGCATACCAACAAACAATAATGCCTTTCAAAATAAGAATGCTAAAAAAAGTTATCCCTACAAAATCATATAATCCTATCATGCTCCATCTTCTTAAAATAAAGTATTTATCATGCACTACCCCGATGACAAGCCGAGCAATTGGTTCATACTTTTTAACGCGCTTCAGCTTTTTCAACCCCCATGCAATACATGAGCGCAAACCATGGATATAGCACTATGGGTGGAATAGAATGTGGTGGTAGAGATTAATCAGGGGAAATCAAAAGGAAGAAGATAGTCTCACATCGACGCGGCTAATCAATGGGCTATGGAGATGCCCATCAATTGATGTCAATGCAAGGAGTAGGGATTGCCATGCAACGGATGCACTAAGAACTATAAGTGTATGAAAGCTCAAAATAAAAACTAAGTGGGTGTGCATCCAACTTGCTTGCTTATGAAGACCTCGGGCATTTGAGGAAGCTCATCATCGGAATATACAAGCCAAGTTCTATAATGAAAATTCCCTCTAGTATATGAAAGTGACAAAATAGGAGACTCTCTATACGGAAAACATGGTGCTACTTTGAAGCACAAGTATTGAAAAAGATAGTAACACTGCCCCTTCTCTCTTTTTCTCTCATTTTTATTTATTTATTTTTCTTTTTTCTCTTTTTTTTTCCTTTTTTTATTTTTTTTATTTTTTTCGTGGGCTCTTTTTGGCCTCTTTTTTTTTCTTTTATCTATTTATTTCCTCACTGGGACAATGCTCTAATAATGATGATCATCATACTTCTATTTACTTATAACTCAACATTATAACTCGATACTAGAACAAATATGACTCTATATGAATGCCTCTGGCAGTGTACCAGGATGTGCAATGATCTAGCGTAGCAAAGATATAAAAAAACGGACAAGCCATGAAAATATCATGCTAGCTATCTTACGATCATGCAAAGCAATATGACAATGAATGCTCAGGTCATGTATATGATGATGATGGAAGTTGCATGGCAATATATCTCGGAATGGCTATGGAAATGCCATAATAGGTAGGTATGGTGGCTGTTTTGAGGAAGATATAAGGGGGCTTATGTGTGATAGAGCGTATCATATCACGTGGTTTGGATGCACCGGCGAAGTTTGCACCGACTCTCGAGGTGAGAAAGGGCAATGCAAGGTACCGAAGAGGCTAGCAAATTGCGGAAGGGTGAGAGTGCGTATAATCCATGGACTCACATTAGTCATAAAGAACTCACATACTTATTGCGAAAGTTTATTAGCCCTCAAAGCTAAGTACTACTACGCATGCCCCTAGGGGGATAGGTTGGTAGGAAAAGACCATCGCTCGTCCCCGACCGCCACTCATAAGGTAGACAATCAATAATAAGTCATGCTCCAACTTCTTAGCATAACGACAGACTATACGTGCATGCTTCGGGAATCACAAACCTTAACACCAATATTCTTAGTAAACTACAATCATTCACTAGTACCTCCCACATATCACCATCTTAATATCGCAAAACTATTGCAAGGAATCAAACTTATCATATTCAGTGATCTACAAGTTTTATGTAGGATTTTATGACTAACCATGTGAATGACCAATTCCCGTTGACTCTCTAAATAGATATAAGTGAAGCATGAGAGTTTAATTCTTTCTACAAAATACTTGCCCCCGCTCTAATAAATATAAGTGAAGCAAAAGAGCATTCTACAAATAACGGTTTTCCAAAAGTAGAGAAACAGGCATCCAAACTTCAAATGATATAAGTGAAGCACATGAAGCATTCTACAAAGCCATACTCAAAATATATAAGTGAAGTGCAAAGATCATTCTATAAATCAACCAAGGACTATCTCATACCAGCATGGTGCATTATTAAAACAAAAATAAAAATCACACGACGCTCCAAGAATTTACGCATATCATGTGAGCAAAACAAAAACCGAGACATACCGACAATTTTTTAAGAAAGATGGGATGCCTTCCGGGGCATCCCCAAGCTTAGACGCTTGAGTCTCCTTGAATATTTACTTGGGGTGACTTGGGCATCCCCAAGCTTGAACTCTTGGCTCTCCTTATTCCCTCATATCGATACCTCCTTGATTTTCGAACACTTCATCCACACAAAACTTAACCGAACTTTTTATTAGAGGGGTTAGTACATATAACATCAAATCCCATCATGTCCTGCTGTAACATTATTGTATAATTATAATCAAACATTACCCACTATATGCTATCACAATTCTATGGCTCCCAAATCAATGGGGCTCAACAAGATTTCAAACATACGCAAATAAAGAAACTATAACAGCAATATGTGAAAACAGGACAGTCTGTAAAGATGCAAATGAAACATATAGTTATGTAACTCCAAAAATTCTGAAAAAATAGGAAAAAATAAATAATTTGCATATCAGTACTGTGTAAAAATTTCAGAATTTTTTCATGTTCCAGTAAAATACAGAAATTCAAACACTACAGCAAAAGTTTCTGTTTTTTCACAGCACACACCAAACAAGCAATTTAAACATCCTAAAGGTAAATCTTGGCACATTATTTTTACAATACAATGGATTTGTACAAGGGGATAATTATTTTTGTTGAAAATTTTCTGTAATCAAGGTACACAAAGTTTCCATGGGGATGAACAAAGTTCAAGGCTAGCCCCCACTTCCACATTGCTCATCTGTCTCACTTTCACTTTTCTTTTTGAAAAGTTTTAGGTTCCCCTCTATATTTTTTTGTTTTTAAACCTTTTTTTAAAGCACACAACAGAACAAAATGACTCTCTAAAACTTCCGGGTTGTCTCCCAGGCAGCGCTTTCTTTAAAGCCATTAAGTTAGGCATAAAGTGCTCAAGTAATTGATCCACCCAGATCCCAAGGTATATCAAAGCCAATTTTAATTAACAATGATTTGTGATTTAGTAGTGAGCACAAAGAAACATATATCACATAACAATGGAGTCCAACTCTCTTCCTATGCGTCGGCATGTCATAAAAGAACAATTCATGCACATCAAGTAGAGGCCAATGCATAGTATAAACAGTTTCTTGCAATTTTATCGTATTGGAAACATAGAGAGGTGGAGATATAGTTCCTCTCTCATAATAATTGCAATTAGGTGCAGCAAGCACATGCATATTATATCCATCAAAATCATCATGTGCAACGGTAAAACGCAACCCATCAATATAATCCTTAATAAGCGCAAACTTCTCCGATATAGTGTAGTTGGGAGAATTCAAAAAGATAATAGGACTATCATGTGTGGGTGCAATAGAAACAATTTCATTCTTAACATAAGAAACTATAGCAAGTTCATCTCCATAAGCATCATTCATATTGGCATCATGGCCACAAGCATAGCAAGCATGAATTTCATCAAAAAGGGATATCTCAAATGAGTCCAAGGGATCATAGCAATAGCATTCATTCTTTGGTAAGCACGAAGGGAAATTAAACAATGTATGAGATAAAGAGTTACTCTCATCAGAAGGTGGGCATGGGTGATCAATCCGCTCTTCCTCCCTTTGTTCTTCACTCTCCTCCTCATCTTTTTCATGTAATGAGCTCACAGTTTCAACAATTTCTTCGTTCATAAATTCCTGCAAAATATTAGTCTCTTCTTGGGCAGCGGAGACTTTCTTAATAAATTCATCAATATAGGCATTGTATTCATAATTATCAGAGCAATATTTAAGTATAGCCAAATTTTCAGATCTGTAAAGAGCACACAATCTTCAAACTTTTCAAACAAAGACTCAATTTCATAAGCACCCTTAAAAGCAACAAATTCTTCTATTTGTTCCACATCATAGTAATCATATACACCGTTAGCATAAGAAGCCAAGGTTTCATTATCATTAAATTCACATGAAAAGGGAAGGTGTGAGCCTTCATCTTAGAGCAACAAGTACAATCATATCTTAAGCATAAATTCCGAGCATACCAATGCAAATAATCAATTTGATCCCATAAGAGTTTCCCTTTTTGAGACAAGCGATAATCCCTAAAGTATTCCCGTTGATCCAAAGTATCTCCCATTATCAAGTTGAATGAAGATTTATCAGGATTATCAAAGTAGTGTTTAATATTTTCCACATAACCAGCATCGAGGGTTTTAAGAGGTTCCCCATCTCCATGAGTAGCAAGTACAACTAGTTTTTTTGGTATTTCGTGTTCCATATCCATAACTAAAGATATAAAACAACTTAAAACAAAAAAAAATCTACTTAGAGATAAAGCAAACAAGCACACACGAGAATATCAACCCCACGCTATTGCTCCCCGGCAACAGCGCCAGAAAAAGGTCTTGATAACCCACACGTATAGGGGATCAGTTGTAGCCTTTCTCGATAAATAAGAGTGTCGAACCCAACGAGGAGCTAAAGGTAGAATTAATATCCCCTTAAAGTTCTATCGACCAACGATACAACTCTATGCACAGTTAACGTTTGCTTTACCTAGAACAAGTATGAAACTAGAAGTACTTTGTAGGTGTAATGCAAGAACTACTTTGCAAGAATAAGACTAGGAGTACTTAGCGAGAATAAAACTACGAGTAAATTGCAAGATAATAAAATTTAGTTGTTTAGTAGAAAGCTTTTTGTAACTCAAGAGAAGGATTTGCCCCTAGGCAATCGATAACTAGACCGGTAATCATTATTGCAATTTTATATGAGGGAGAGGCATGAGCTAACATACTTTTCGTACTTGGATCATATGCACTTATGATTGGAACTCTAGCAAGCATCCGCAACTACCAAAGATCATTAAGGTAAAACCCAACCATAGCATCAAGTAACAAGTCCTCTTTACTCCCATACGCAACAACCCCCTTACTCGGGTTTGTGTTTCAGTCACTCAAGCAACCCACCATAAGCGAATTATGAGCATATTGCAACACCCTATAGCGGTAATCCCACACGCTTGCGCGACACGGAGGGCACCATAGGACAACACCAAAATAAAACATACAACTCAAACCAATCACGATCATCAATCAACCCATAGGACAAAACGAATCTACTCAAACATCATAGGATGGCAACACATCATTGGATAATAATATGTAGAATTAAGCACCATGTTTAAGTAGAGATTATAGCGGGGAGAAGAGGTGTTACACCGCTGCATAGAGGGGGAGAGAGTTGGTGTTGACGGTGGCGAAGTTGTTGGTGTAGATCGCCATCACGATGATTGCCCCGGCAGCGTTCCGGCGCCATCGGGAGAGAGGGGGAGAGAGCCGCCCCCGTTCTTCTTCTTCCTTGGCCTCCCCCATATATGGGAGGAGAGTTCCCCCTCTGGTCCATGGCCTCCATGGCTCCCAGAGGGGAAGAGCCCCTCCGAGATTGGATCTCTCTCTCTCTGTTCTCTTCTGTTTCGCATTCCTGTTTTCTGGCCGAAAACCGTTTCTTATATTCCCGGAAATCCGTAACTCCGATTGGGCTGAAATTTTGAGGGGATTTTTATCCGGATATTAGCTTCCTTGCTGGCAAAGGATACCTCCAACCGACCTACAGGGGACCCACAAGCCTGCCAGGCACGCCCTGGGTAGGGGGGCGTGCCCTGTGGGCTTGTGGCCCCCTCGGTCATCGTCTCCCGTTGATTCTTCTTCCCAAAAATCACATATATTCCAAAATAAATCTTCGTAAATTTTCATCACGTTTGGACTTCGTTTGATATGGATTTTCTGTGAAACAAAAAAACTTGCAACAAACAGGAACTGGAACTGGGCACAGGATCAATATGTTAGTCCCAAAAAATAATTTAAAATGTTGCCAAAAGTATGTGAAAGTTGTAGAATATTGGCATGAAACAATCAAAAATTATAGATACGACGGAGACGTATCAGTATTACCACTCCCCTGAGCGGGGTCAATACCGTGCGTACTACCGCTTAGTTGAGGCGTTCTGTTGCCTTTTCGTGCTCAGCTGAAGTGGCACGACAGTAGGGCGGTAGTACAGCTCGTGGTACTTCCGTCCCTACCACCGCTCCACTACCACTGGCTCGCTATAGCACAGAGCTGTAGGATCAAAAGTATGTCTAGAGGGTGGTCATTAGACTACTTGACCAAATAAAAATCTATCCTTTTCCCAATTTTAGTTGTGGGCAGATTTTAGCAAGTACACCAAGTCAAGGAACACCCTACACATGCAAATCTAAGAGTGTAGCAGCGGAAAGTAAAACATTGCACATGTAACTAAGTGAGGGGATTGGAGATTTCAAACGCAATGAGGACAAGATGATTTTTGGCGTGGTTCCGATAGGTGCTGCTATCGTACGTCCACGTTGATGGAGGCTTCAACCCACGGAGGGTAACGGTTGCGCGAGTCCACGGAGGGCTCCACCCACGACTGGTCCACGTAGAAGCAACCTTGCCTATTCCACCATGGCATCCGTCCATGAAGGACTAGACTCACTCGGGGTAGATCTTCATGAAGTAGGCGATCTCCTTGCCCTTACAAACTCCTTGGTTCTACTCCACATGATCTTGGAGGCTCCCAAGTGACACCTAACCAATCTAGGAGACACCACTCTACAAAAGGTAACAAATGGTGTGTTGATGATGAACTCCTTGCTGTTGTGCTTCAAATGATAGTCTCCCCAACACTCAAACAGTTCCTCACAGATTTGGATTTGGTGGAAGAAAGATTTGAGTGGAAAGCAACTTGGGAAAGGCTAGAAATCAAGATTCAAATGGTTGGATTGGAATATCTTGACCTCAACACATGAGTAGGTGGTTCTCTCTCAGAAATCGTATGGTGGAAGTATAGGCACGTTCTGATGGCTCTCTTACTTGGTAAGAGGGTGGTGGAGGGGTATATATAGCCTTCACCTAAAATCCAACCGTTACAAGTCTTTGACCCAACTCGGTGACACCGACATGAAAATCTCGGTGAGACCGACTAGTGTAAAAGACATGAACGTGGTGTGGTGAAGCTGGCCACTCCTGCACAATGCCATTTCCTGCCATGTCTTAACTATGAACAATGCCATATGATGTTAATGTTATTTTAAACCGTGTCTCTATATTTGCCAATAAGAAATGGGATGAATTGACAGCATTGATGCTTATACGTGCAAAACCTGTTATCTGTCTACTGGTTTCTCTTTCAGAGTGATATCTCTGACGCCAGGAAGAACTACCACAATGATAGTGAGACGAACCCATTGCTTGTCCCTTTAACATATGTTGCAGGGAAGAAGGCAACACATCTTGGAGATAGCGATACAACTCCAAAGTCATGTCTTGATGTAGTGTTCAAGTTACTCGCTAATAGCAGTCACACAAGCTCGATGAAGTCGCCACCTGAATCTGTTCGACTTCTTCAGTCTCAACTTCAAGCAGAAAGACGTGGCTCAGCTCAACTCCTACTGGAACTCCAATCTCTATGGAAGATCAATGAGAAGTACAGTGCGTCCATTGATGCTATGTAGCTAGAGTTGGAGGATATAAGCGTCAAACAAGCGCAGTCTCATCAGCTTGCTCAGCTGCTTGCGCTGCAGCTGCCGTGCAGGCCTAACCTTTCTTAATTGTGTTGAAGTGCTATTGGTTCTGTATATTATTTTGTCGGCGCGTTTATTTACACTGGTGGCGACCTTTGATGCCCAATGTATGTAATATGCTGTCTGGTTGCGCTTTATTATCACTGGTGGCGAACTTTGATGCCCAGTGGATGTAATATCCCGTTATTTCTTTATTGTATGTTCTAGGTCTATTCTTACTCACTATGCTGTAATTTATTTACTGTATATGCTATCGACACTAGGCCGTAAGCTTCGACGGAGATCAATGGGCCAAAACATTATTGGTCCGTCAGTGCTATATATAAAAAAAATTAGACTACGCAAACGGGCTGGCCCGCAACTTTATATATGGGTCAAAACGTGGGCCCACAATCATCTCAGGCCATTAGGAGGCCTGAACGTAAACCGGGTCCAAGTAGTTTCGGACCTTTAACAGGCTGAGTAAACCGCGGGCCTTAGTTGGGCCAAAAACTACCGTGGGCTTTTAACAGGCTAAAAATTAGATTGGGCCTGAATTGTGCCGAAGAATTCACGGGCCGACAGCAGGCCGAAATATACTCGGCCCATGATTGGCCCAATTATATGACGGGCCTTTAACAAGCCAAAATTTATCTCGGGCCTTGGTTGTCCCAATAACATGATGGGCTGTAAGCAGGCCGGGTGCAAAGCGAGCCATAATTAAGCCCAATTATATGACGGGCCTTTATCATGCCGATAGTCAGAGTGGGCTGAAATTTATCCACAAAGACCACGGGCCGTTAAGAGGCTGAAAGTCACTTGTACCAGAAATGGGCCCAAATGCTGCACAGGCCGTTAAGAGGCTGAAAGTCACTTGTACCAAAAATGGGCCCAAATGCCATACGTGCCTTTAAATGGCCAAAAGTTAAACAGGGCCGAAAACGGCCCAATTGCACGAAGGCTGCTAACAGGCCGAAACAATCATCGGGCCGAACTGGGTCAAACTGTTCAACGGGCCTTTAACATGCCGTAATACAAAACGATCCTTAAATGGGCCCAAAACACAGTGCACTGTTAACGGTCCATATCTGATATGGGCCATAATTTGGCCCAAAACATGACAGGCTATTAACGGGCTGGCCCACTAGTATCTGACAAAATCTTGTGGGCCTTTGGCTGGGCCGGCACGTTTAACCTGAATGGGCCACTATTGGGCTCTGCCACGTGTCGACGTGTCATAGGTGACTCTCGTCCAATGAATGGATGACAAATGTCGTAATGCCGAGCTGACACGTGGTTCCCTTGGTGAATGAGAATTTTACACATGGAAAATCGCCATTGGTCTGGGCTGTTAACGGGTTATCGGATCCAAACCCGCACCTGATAGCTTAACGGTGACCCGTTACGGTGGATGCCACGTCTCGGTTACCCTTTACGAAAACACTTCCATGACGCGCCATTTATCGTCATGGAAGTGGACACGTCCGTGATGATAATTTGAGTATTGTCATGGAACACTTCTACGACAGCACAGGTATGACTATCTTGATTCTGTCATAAAATCGTCATAGATGTACATGCATGACAGAAAACGTGACCTACTATGACAAACACGTATCATCACGGAAGTGTTTTTTAAGTGAATAACTTTCTCGAACACAGACATGATAGCAACTTCAAGCAAGCAAGAAAACAAGCAAAGTAAAATATTTTTGATTTTTTGATTTTATTTACGAGACTAATAAAGACAAATAAAAGCAGATAAAAAGTAGAACAAGTAATTGATAAATTGTGTGAAGGGACCTGCTAGGTATTTGATGATGTCTCCCCGACAACAGCGCCATAAATTCTTTTTGCTCCTTGGCCTTGAGATTCAAAAGTTCAAAATGCGGAGGCACAGCTGGAGGAGCGAGGTTTTGCTTAATGTGCGTGTCGCACACGGCACTGCTACTTGTGAGCTGCGTTGGGGTTTTCCCCGAAGAGGAAGGGTGAAGCAATATAGTACCGGATAGTATTTCCCTCAGTGAGAACCAAGGTTATCGAACCAATAGGAGAACCACGCAAACACTCGTCAACAGTACCTATACACATGAGAGCAAATACTTGCACCCAACATGGGCAAGAGGGTTGTCAATCCTCTTGAACTCGTTACTTGCAAGGATTAAATCTGATAGGGATAGATATATAAATTGAAAAGTAAATAAATTGCAGCAAGGTAAATTAGGGTTTTCTAATATGATAAAAATAGATCCAGGGGCCATAGTTTTCACTAGAGGCTTCTCTCTCGAAACATAGCTTACGGTGGGTAAACAAATTATTGTTGGGCAATTGATAGACAAAGCGCATAGTTATGATGTTATTCATGGCAATGATCATGTATATAGGCATCACGTCCGTGACAAGTAGACCGACTCCTGCCTACATCTACTACTATTACTCCACCAATCGACCGCTATCCAGCATGCATCTATGGTATTAAGTTCATAACAAACAGAGTAACGCTTTAAGCAAGATGACATGATGTAGACAGAATAAACTCAAGCAATATGAATAAACCCCATCGTTTTACCCTTAATGGAAACAATACAAATACGTGCCATGCTTCCCCTACTGTCACTGGGTGAGGACACTGTAAGATTGAACCAATCACAAAGCACCTCTCCCACTGAAGATAAATCAATCTAGTTGGCCAAACCAAATGGATAGATCGGAGAGAAATACAAAGCTATAACAATCATGCATAATAAAGTTCAAAAAAGACTCAATTACTTTCAATGAATAATCTGATCATAAACCCACAAATCATCGGATCCCAACAAACACATCGCAAAAGAAGATTACATCGGATAGAACTCCATGGAGATCATGGAGAACTTTGTATTGAAGATCAAAGAGAGAGAAGAAGCCATCTAGCTACTAGCTATGGACCCGTAGGTCTATGGTTGTCGTGCGAAAACGACGATCTATGGGATCGAGAGGATCCCTTTGCGTTTCGGCTGTGGGATCAATATACTACAAGAGCAGGGCTAATAGATGTGAGAACAAGCAACGATTTATCCAGGTTCGGGCCGTTGAGAGCGTAAAACCCTACTCCTGTTCTTGTGGTTTGATTGTGTATGAGCTCAAGGTTACAAAGAGCGCAGCTTGCCGGCAAGGTGCGCGGGAAGCACAGCTACAGCGTGTAATTGAACTAAGAGTCGACCGTTCTAAGTGTAGCCATGGGACTCCTTTTATAGGCCAAGGGGTTACCACAATGGCTAACACGGTCATTTATAGGGTATGAATAGTGACTTGCACCGTCGCCACGTCTATCTCTTGATGGGGTAGGACAAGCGCATTAAATTCACCGTTAGGTGCTACGTCGGGGAGGCGAGGCTTTGGGTAAAATATTTGTACCACCGGTCCTGGCGCCCTCCTGTTATCTCGACACGTCCCACGGACGGGTGTCATTAAAGTTAATCCTGGAGTGGCATGCTGACACGTGCTTTGGCCAGCTATGTTGACTGCCTGCCCGCTCAACACCTATCATACGTGCTTATCTAGTCGATGATGAGGTGGAGCGGTAACGGGACAGAACGAGCCTGTCGGCACGGAGCTTGCCGGGCCTTCGCTTGCCGGCAACCAGAGTCTTGGTCTTCACCTTGCCGGCACAAAGCTTGCCGGCAAGGGCAATCTTGATCTTCAGTACTAGAATAGTACTTCTTGATGACCTGCCTTGAGGTCTTCTTCACGGTCTTGTTTAATCTAAGTCTTGAGTCATAGCAACCCTCTGGCAAGCCCTTGCTGTCAGGAAGGCTACAACTGCCTGCGCACAAGTCAGGGTACGAGGGCATCCATGCTTTAGTACACCGACAGTGGTAAACTACTCACACATCATCGGAAGGGCAGCAAGGTTGATGTAGAAGCCCTCTGTGATCGATTCCCCCTCCGGCAGATCGCCGGAAAAGGCCTCCAGATGGGATTGCGGAAGAACAGAAGCTTGCGGCAGCGGAAAAGTTATTTCGGGTGGCTCTCTATTGGTTTTGGAATATTTGGGAATTTATAGAAGTGGAATTAGGTCAAACGGAGCTGCGTGGGACCCATGAGCTCAGGTGGACCCCCCACAAGGGCGCGCCAGGTGAGCTCGTAGCTCTCCCATAGGGCTTCTGGCCTCCTCCCAAAGATTCTAGGGTCCCTTCTAGTCCAGAAAAATCATTTTAAAGTTTTATTTCCGTTTGGACTTCGTTTGGTACTGATTTCCTAAAAAACCAAAAACAGGCAAAAAACAGCAGCTGGCACTGGGCACTGAGTTAATAGGTTAGTTCCCAAAAATGATATAAAATTGCATATAAAGCATATAAAGTATCCAAGATTGACAATATAATAGCATGAAACAATCAAAAATTATAGATACGTTGGAGACGTATCAGGCACCAACACGATACGAGCTTGGTCTACCTGGTGCGCAGTCGGGTGCGGCACATTTTGGGAATCAAAATAAATCCATTTGTTTATTATAGTTGGCAAATGAAGTTTGTTTACTACTCCGTCCTGGTTTATTGGTCGTCTTCGTATTTTGAGCCCAAATTTGACCAGAGATTTAACTGACAAAATGTTAATGCATGTCATAAAAAGTTACTATACGTAACAAATTTATTCCACCAGTCACCATCTACCTTGGTTAGAGAGATTTTCAAATTGAGCCATATTGTAAACCGGAAAGGAAGCACTATGGATTATAGTGAGTACTAGTAGTACTACTTTGATGTGTCGCGTCAACTCACAGAAGTATGCAGACTAAGGCATAGCCTAGTGGTGAGAAGGGGCTAATGCCTTCCTACCCACCCAGGTTCAAGGCATGGTACTTGCAATTTGGGTTTGTTGCACCAATTATACTGTACGGGGTTCCCTTACAGTCTTTCTGTCAAAAAAAAAACAGTTCCTTAACAAATAAACATATAAGTAGCTTATATTTTGGTTTACTTCTTACCCAAAGGATCTTATATCCAACAGACACAAAATCTCTTCGACTGTTGGAAATTACTTCAAGTGCTGATCTGATGTTGAAGTAATTGATGCATCGCCACCAAAATCCACCATCTCTTAAGCTAAAGTAGACCAAACTAATTTACTAAGATAACTAGAAGGCATTGTGGAATCATTTAGGAGGTGAGCTTGTCAATTCGAATGTGGAGGGACACTGTCCTCGACGACCCAGCCCCGGCCAGCAGCTTGGGCGGCACTGTCAAGAAGGTCAGCTCCACCACGGCGACGACGCCGGGCTCCTTGCTGCTTGTCACCTCAATTTCCACCTTGACGGTGTCGGCCTGCCGTTGGGCGCCCCCCGGCGGCCCGTTCGCCCACACCTTGGCCGCGTAGTGTGGCAGTGGGGACGCCCCCGCTCTGATGCGGACGACCGACACGGCGATAGGCGCGCCAATTGGAGTGCGCCACCGACCACGAAAAATGTGCGGCCGTCCTCCTCCACGAATAGCAAGCGTCGCGGCTCCGACACCGGCACCTGCAGCTGGATCACCTTGCCGTATTGGATCCTGTGCACGGGCATGGGGTGCACGGTGCTGAGGTGGTGGGGGAGTGCCAACGGCGGGCCTTCGTAGCTGCAGCCGGGCACAGGGCACTTGCAGGGCGCGAGCGGACACACGCTTTGGTGATCGTTGAGCTTGTGGTAAGTGACGTAGAGCCCACAACCTTCGTGCGGGCACTCCACCCTCGCCGAGGAGAGGACGGCGTCCATCACCGTGTTGCGTAGATCGAAGACGTCGCCGCGCTCGGACTTCTGGCACTACCGCTGGTTCCCTGGGCGCTCGCCACGGCAGTCCGCGCAGGCCAGGTTCCCTCCCTTGCACTGCACAAATCAATCGAACACCACATCAATCAAGAATCATGCGCCTTGCTCGATCAGCCGAACATATGAGATGTATTCGAACCTCGTACACTGGAGGCTTCAAGGGGTGGAGGTAGAAGGGGCAAAAGACCTGCACCGTCGGGTCCTGTTCCGTAGGCTTGATCTCGCCCTCCTCGTGCACCACCATCTCTCGCTTTAGGGCCAGGGCACTAGAAAGTTTTACCATCACATGTTCAAGGTGCATTAAATCAACACATGCAAGGATCAAAAGGAAACTCACAGCATGCATGCATGCATTGTAATTAATGCATCGGTGCATTAAATCAACACATGTGTGATCCCTTGCTCACATTTGGCGTTAATTATATGTATCACTGTCTCCGTCCTGGTTTATTGGTCACCTTCGTGTTTTGTGCCAAATTTTGACGTCAGATTTAACTAACAATATGTTCATGCATGTCACAAAAAACAATATCATTGGAAACTATGTTCAAATACGAATCTAATGACATATTTTTTGGTGACATGCATTAATATTTTGTTAGTTAAATCTATGGCCAAATTTTGCACCCCACACGGTCGAGAGTGCTCTACGGTTGGTCCGGCACGCCACTCAAGCTAGGGAATGCGTGTTGTCTAGCATTTTCACTGTCATGTGGGACCGCAGTTGAGCAAATCAACTATCGGCAAATCCCCACCCCGCCTGCCTCGCGTCGGCTAAGTTAGAATTAGAAGAGAGAAACGAGGAGGGAGAAGAGCTAGCTGTAGCATGGACGCCAATAAATTTGTTGTCAGATGGGACTCGTGTTGATAGAGTAGGAGCACTCCGTACTCGTTGTACTCCTACATACTACCACTAGTTGGGTGCATGCGACCTATACCTGTCATCACTAGGTCACCTGTTTGAACCGCAGCTATGCTTCATATATTTTTTCACGCATTTTTCGTCCTTGCTGAGATGTACTACGTGGTTCCGGGCTCCTCGGCACTGCGGTCGTCGGAAATATTTCTACGTGCTTCCTTTCGCCGACATGTGGGACATACAGCATCTAGGTCCACGTGCATGCATGACTCGGGGCATCTCCAACGCTGAGCACCAACCGGTAGGGACGACTCCCCGAACAGTGATGTGGGAGCGGGCCATCCAACCATGCCGGCGTACATTTCAAACTGGTCGAATTACATGCAAACCCCCCGCAAAAGAATAATTAGATGAATTACTACATGCAAAACGGATGATATTCATAGAAACCAGAGCACATTCATTACATTTTGGACATATTTCATTGAAAAAGTGACCGGACCTAAACCAGTCTAAGGGCCTGTTTGATTCACAGGATTCTGACAATATAGGAATGGGGAAAGTATGGGATTGGAGTGGCATATCCACCTAAATCCAATAGGATTAGCAAGGAGTGCTCAATGCCATAGGAAAAACAAAGGAATTGTAAAAAAAGGTTGGACAGGAGTACAAAATATTACATAGGAAAAATTCCTATGGAATCCGATCCTACGTAGGGACTAGCTAAGTGGCGACGTCTCTCTTGCTCCGCCGATGGAAAGAAAACGATGGGTAGAGGAGGAAGCGGTGGCGTGTCTATTACGGACATGCTAAGAACGCCATAAAGGCTGGACTATAGTATATCATTTTTTATCGCCATATCGCCTGCTGGTTCACTAGGCTACCGTGTTTCGCACTCCTCCGTCCTACTAGTACTCCAGTGGAAAACTAGAGTATACCGCAAGGTTCTATGCTCCTCCTTAGGTCGTCGGCAACAATTATACTTACTTTCGCCAACATGTGGGGCAACCAGCATCTGGGTCGACGTGTCATGCACCAGATTAGAGTGGGGAAAGGAAGGGGAGACTCGTAGCGCTGCAGTAATAATGACTATAATGAGCAGTCAAATCACAAGGCCCCACCTTCCTAGCAGTAACGAGCCGTCAAATCACACAGCCCCACCTTTCTTGTAGTAAGTTGAATCCGCTAGTCCCTCATCCTTCTCGCCTCTCTGTCAAACCGACTAGGTGAAACTGCTCCGGCTACCGCGCGGGAAAAGCCCCGCCCTTGACTTTTAAATATAATTTTGTATCGATGGATTGCGCCATGGAGCAAAACCAAAAGAAAAAGGTGGTACATGTATACAGCACGCTCATCGCGTTCGCGTCGCACCCACACAGTCGGTCTGGCATGCCGCTCATCAAATGGAACGCGCGTCATGTTGCGCATTACTACTACTACTACTACTACCACTACTACTACAGTAGAAAAAGAGAGACGAGTGTCAGAAGAGGGGCACCGGGAACCCTGGTTCGAACACTGGGGGCCTGCTTGCTACCTAACGACCAGACGGTGACCGCGGCAAGGCTACGGCAGGGACACGAGGAGTTACCCAGGTTCGGGCCACCGTGCGGTGTAAAACCCTACTCCTGCTTGGTGGGATTGCTGTGAGTATAGTGCTCTGGAGTTACAAGGCAGAGGAAGGTGGAATCGCCCCCCTCCCAAGGTAGCAGCACTGCCCCTTATATAGCTGCCTAGGTCCTCTTCCCCCGAAAATAATGGCGGGAAGGGTTGCCACACAACGGCAGTTCAAAAGGGGGACAAGCGCTCAGTCTTATCCTAACAAAAGTAGTCTTCGTCTGCAAATAAGCCATCCATGACGCGCTGGTGGGCTCGCCGATGACATCTACCCTAGTACGCCTCATCATAGGTCTTCTTGCACCAAAGTGGCAAGCTTTGGGACTTGCTATGGGGGAGGCAGCTGCAGCTACTCCTTTATCACCAAAGAGGAAACTGCCCCTGACCGCGCCTGCTGGCACGGCCCCTGTCGCTGTCGTCTTGTGCAGGCATGTCACCCAAATGGGGGGCACGCAACCACGCGACCAGCATCACGCGGCTCCCCCACGCGTAGGGCCTCGCGGGAAACTGCCTCGCAAGGGGGCCTCGCGAGGCTGCCTACCGCGGAAGGTTGTCTTTGGTAGTGCCTCCCCTCGTGGAGAGGGTCCTCGTGAGGCTCGAGCCTCGCGAGGCGTCTGGCATCGCGGCGCCCACGGCTAGGCCACCTCTTGAGTTCTTCGCGAGGTGTTGCTTCCTAGGCCGTAGGCAGACGGCCCGTGGTCCCCTGGTTTCCACTGGGCCAATAGTAGCCCCCGGGCCGGCGACGCGCACGCTTTCGCCCATTGGCAACAAAATGGCGCGGGGCCTAAGTAGACTGTCGGGCCCAGGTAGGGACGCGTGGTGGCACGACGGGACGTGGGCGCCTCCACTCCCCCCACGACGCCTCGGTAACTGCTCACCCTGCCATAAAACTGACCCGCGCGGGGCGTGGCACCATCATTGCCTTCCTTTGCTCCATTTGCCTCCCTTGCGCCCTACTCCTTGCGATCCTTCTCTCACTCCCAAGCTTTCCTTGCATCCATGGCTCCCGTGGCCATCATTGTGTCGGACTTGGAGCCAGCCCTGTTGAGGTCCAACATCCTCAACGGGGAGGGGCTGGACAAGGTGCGCCCCATGACGGCTTGCGACCACAACGAGTGGAAGGCCATGCGGATCTGGCCGGCTTCGCGCGCGACTCGTGACCTGGAGGCCACGACCTTCCCCTTCTTCCTCCACACCATCTTCGCTGGCCTGGTACCTCCCTTCTCCGACTTCTTCTGCGCCATCCTCGCCCACTACCAGATCCATGCTCTCCACCTTCAACCCAACTCTGTCCTCCTCCTCGCCATCTTCGCCTACCTCTGTGAGGGTTTCCTGGGCGTGTTGCCCTCGGTGGCACTCTTCCGTACCTTCTACAACTTGTGGTTGTCTATGGCGAATCAGCGCTCGGGGTGTGTCTCGTTCCGCATCATCGCCGGCATGGCGGGCCACATCATCCCCATTAAGATGTCAAAGAAGGTGGAGGGCTATCGGGCGCGCTGGGTATACATGGACGCGGGCCAGTTCAGCCCCCTCCTGCTGATGCCGGCCACCCCCGCCGTGAAGAGCTTTGGATGGGAGCACGCCAAGCTCACCGATGAGAGGTTGGTGCCGCTCGTGGAGCGGATGAAGGACCTGCGGGCCGCGAAGCTTACGGGGGCGATTGTCGCCAAGGAGCTCGTGCGCCGATGCATTGCCCCTCTCCAGAAGCGCTCGCGCCCAGTATGGTCCTGCACCGGCCTCGAGGACCCGATGAGGCTGAGTGTCGACAACCTCACAAGGCCGGTGATGGACGAGGTCATGAAGATCTTGTTCGCCGAAGAAGTGGGGAACCTGCCCGAAGCCGCGTACCCGCTATACCGCTACAGTAATAGGGACGAGATGGTCAAGGAGATGTCGCGGTTCGACCAGTGGGGGCTGGTCCCTGATGGCCACGAGGGGCCTCGCGATAACCCCCTCTTGGTGGTGCCCGGCTCCGGCGGCCGCGACGACGCCGAGGCCTCGGCAAGCACCGAGGAACAGAGCGATGAAGGAGCGGACCCGCCAAGCCGCCACTAGCTGCTAGCCGCCCTCAGCGACGACAACGACGACGATGACCAGTTCGTGGTCGTGCCCTCCCAGCCCACAAGGACAGGGGGTGGAGGAAACACCAGCGTGGAGGCCACCGAGCCTCGCGCGGAGGAGGCCCCCACCGGCCTAGCAGAAGAAGCCCCCAGCGGGCCTCGCACCGAGCCCTCTGGAGGGAGCGCGAGCGAGCCTCGCAGGAGCGACAACGGCAGCCGTCCGCCGCCGAAGCTGAAGAAGAGGCACTGGGTCCCCAACGACGAGTAAGTCCTTACATCTTGCTCCTTTCTTTGGATTTTGCTTTCTGCTTCTCGAGGTCCGGGACTGAGCCCTCGCGCCATGCAGGGAGCCCACGAAGAAGAAGAGGAAGGCCCCTGACTCGTGGGGGGCCACGGCGTACACCGCAGGCACCGAGGGGCACGAGGAGGCCACCCGCCGCCCTGAGGCTGAAATAGGGCGCGCGGAGGTGGAAGAGGAGCTCGTGGCTCTTCCTGAGCCGCGTGTGGACTTGCCTCCGCCGGCTGGGGAGAGCGAGCCTCGAGAGGAGGCCTCTAGAGGTGGGGTCGTGCCACCAGAGGCGCCTGGCGCAGGAGGCGACGCAACGATGGAGGAGGCTGAAGAGCCGATTCATCCACGAAGCTCCACACCCGCCAAGGAAGCCGGCGCCAACGAGGGGGCTACGACGAGCCCCCGGCGATCGCCTATGCACCAGGCTCCTCGCGCGGGCGCGTCGAGCCCGCAGCGCTCACCGGTGCGGCAGGCCGAGGAGGAGACCACGAGGAGCCCCCCGCGCTCGACGGCGGACGCGGCCCCCACGGGGAGCGTGGACAAGGAAGCCCGGAGGGAGTCTGATGACGGCCCCTCGCAGGCCATGATGGTGGAGGGCGCCGTCGACGCGCGCACCGGATGGGCCCTGCAACTAGTGAGCAACAGTGCCGTGCTCAAGTGCGGCGCCCTGCAGGGCGCCAGGGTGGCCCCTGACGCCCTTGAGGAGGACCTCCAGGCGGAGGAGGCGCGCCTCGCCGGCGAGTGCCTGCGCCTCGCGGAAGGGTGGCGCCAGCTTGATGTGGCCATCAAGCTGGGCCGCTGTGACACCCCGATTTTGGCCCTTTCTTTTTTCTTTTGGATTTCTTTGGATTTTTTATTTGGAGTTCCTTTTTTCGTGGCTATGTGGTCTTGAACCCGGGAATATCATCTTTTATTCCTCTCCCTAGTGGCTTGTCATTCTCAAATCCATCACAAGACCATGTCATTTACATCTTAGCCCAACCCCAATATTTATTTATTGGGAATATTCCTTTTTCTATTAAAGGAATAACCCTGTTTGCTCTAGGTTGTGAAGCAACCTATATTTCTGTCTTCCACAAAATTCTCATAAATTCTTTGGATCATATCTTCCACTAATATGTCAAAATCCATCCTTGCCTAGTTCAAAAATAATTCAAGAATATTCCTTTCCTATTCTGTCCAGTATGGCACTTTGTGAAGGAAGTGCTATTTATATTTTCTTGATTGCCCTCAAACTTTTTGAGCACTCTTCCATATCCATATAATTGCCACATGCCAAAATTCAGCTTCATTTGCCTAGTAAATCTTCCTCAGCAAATTTCCAAAGTTTTTGTCCAGAGAGAAGCTTTGTAAAGGAAGTACTAGCTAGGCTAATCCAAATGAGTTGAAATTTTGGCAGATCATTCATATGATCAAATCATTACTTTCCACCAAATTTCATTTCCATCCAACAATCTATGTGAGCACACCATCCAATCTTTGTTGCTGGTCACAATTTCAGTTTGTGAAGAAACTATATTTTATATTGCTTCATAAAATATGAAATTAATCGAGGACCCAAACATCCCTATATCCTTTGAGCATGCCCAAATTCACATCATTTTGTCAAGCCATTTTCTCCACAAAACTCCCCCAAGTATCTGTCCAGTAGAAAGCATTGTGAAGGAATTACCATGTTGGTGTATCCAAATGGTATGAAATTTTTGCAGTGCCTTCTTATGACCAAATGATCAACCTCCCCCAAATTTCAGCTCAATCCCATCATCTATATGAGTGCAGCTTCCATTTTCATGTTTCTGTCCAGTGGGGCAGTTTGTGAAGGAAGTGCTAGCTAACTTCATCCATTTGAGCTGAAACCTTGTCACAATAGTTATCTTAGTGATTTATCTAGATCACCCAAAGCTCAGCATCTATCCCCAAGTGATCCTCCCCCACCCCACAACAAACACCTTGCTGCCAAGGTGGCTTTCTGCACACAGCTCATCCCCAGCACCGCCCATTTGATCCTAGCCGTAGATCTAACCTTTTTGAGCAGTGAGTGCCCTGTTTGACAAGCTCATACGGCCAGAGCCGCGGCAGAGCGCCAGTGCACGCGGTGACCACGTGTAGAGCGTGTGCACTGCGTGCAGACCGCGTGCTCTGGACATCGGGCCCCTCTGCCACCATCCAAACCACGACGTATCGCCACCGGAGCATGTCAAGCGGCTTTGCAGTGGCCACGCACTCGCTCTGGACCCCTCTCCCCCTCCTCTTTCCACTCCGGCGAGCCACGCCGCACCGCGTGCCCATGGCCGTCGTCGTTTTGCTGCTGTCCTCTTCCTCCTCCTCGATGCTCTGGCACTCCACTACCTCTCTCCCATGGCCATCCATGCCTGCCCGTGTGCGCACGCGTGCGTGGTCGCGCCAGAGCATCGTTTGCTCGTTCGTGGCAGCATCCGGCGAGGGCATCGTCACCATGGCTATTTTAGCCCTCCTCGAGACCGCTCGACCTCACCAACCTCCTCTCCACCCTCCTCTAGCCCTCCCCAACCACTCCTTTGAGCTCGAGGAGCTCTCGTTCCTTCCCACGGTCACCATTGCCGCCGTCGGACCCCGCTCAAATTCGAGCAAACCCGGCCTCCTCCCCTCCTTTCTCCACCAGAGAAACCCCCTGGCCCCGGCGGATCTCCCCCGCCCTTCCCCTCTTCCTCCGGTGCCCTGTCGCGCCGTGCCCGAAGACGGCCGAGGCCGCCGCCCGCCGTGGCCAATGCCTTGCCCTACCTCATGCTTCTCGGCGGCCGTGTCCTACCTAGACGGGACCACCTCGTCGCCCTGAGCAAGCCGGTAGGCCGGGCGTCGCCAATGGTGGTCCGTGCAGCCGGCAATCGCCGGACAAGCACCGCCCCGCCTCGGCCATGCGCGGGCGTGAGGTAGAAGACAACGGCGCCTCCCTCACCTGCCGCTGGGTCCCGCCTGTTAGTGACCCAGAGGCCGGGCCCGCGGGTTTAAGTGGAAGCGCACTCTCTAAAATGTCTTTTCCCTTTTGGGAAAGCGTATTTCGCTACTGCTTCAGCCGGAAATGCGCTTTCAGTATACAGAAAGCGTATTTTTCTGAAGTGCGTTTTCTGTTTAAACCCGCCGGCCGAAACCCTTTAATAGCGAGCGTTCATCAATTAGCAGCAGAAACAGACAGTTTTATTTCTTTTTCTGCCTAACGAACGAACGGCCGAATCTCTTCAACCGTAACTCCAATTCAGGTGATTCAAAAGCCCACGTTCTCTATTCATCGAGTCCGTTCTATTGGTATCATTTTCATTATCTTTTCACATACTGAAAATGACCACTGTGCCCTTGCCCTTTATCAGCCCCATTCGAGAGGGAAAAAAATTCGACAAAAATTTTCGCGTGTTCATCACACCTCTCCCCGATGGTTCCTTCATCCCCAGGCAAGCCACAACAGCCACTTGCATGAGGGCCTTGCAATAATTGTGGTTTTCACTTGAATATTTAATAATTGTTTGCTCATTTAATGATGTTAATACTTCGGTTATACTTGTGAATCCATGCTCATACAAATAGCTTAAAGGTGCCATAAGCTCGAAAAACCAAAAAACTTTAGGAAAAACTTTACGTCCGAACTAAATCAAGGTTTTTGGTGCCAATCCAAAAATTGGTCTTAAAATTAAATTATGCTTCCATCGTGCTTTAACATGATACATCCGATCTCCAGACTTCAAGCGGGTCAGCCTTCGGCTTCAACCTCCTATCCCGAAGGCGGAGTGCTTCTCAGGCCAGTTTAGCGAACTAAACTCGAGCGGCTTTAGAGAGAAACTAGGCTATCCGGCTATTGACCACACACTCACGTCGGAAAAAGGAGTAGTAGAAAAAGACTTTGCAACGACTAAGAAGAAAACACTTATTATAACGGCTCATATAAATTTAAGAGCCCCCAGTTAACATGGGAAAAAGAAGCGGTTTTTAACGAACCTCGTTTTTTACAAACAAATTTTAACATAAATATAATGCTTGGTTGAACCGAACAAAAAATTAAGAATTTAGAATATTTAAGCATGAAAGCGACTTAGCTGTTTAATGTGCTCGGCGTTGATGACGTGGTGCGGGCTTGTGGCGGGACGAGGACGCATAGTCCTCGGCTTGACCGAGGTCCCAACCCCCAAGCCCAAGGTGGCCGAGCGAAGAGCTCGACTTGATGAAGCAGCGATGCGACACGGTCGATGTGGCAAGGCGAAGCCCCCGGTCCAGCCGAGGTGACGAAGTTGATCGGCTGGTGACGCCGAAGTCCCCGGAGTAGGTTGATGAAGAGATGGCGAAGCCCCCGGTCTAGCCGAGGTGTCGGAGCAGGTCGGTAAGGTGACGTTGCAACCCCCATGCCAGCCGAGGTGTCGAAGCAGGTCAGCGAGGTGGACATCGGCTCGAAGAAGCAACGGCGCGGCGATGCCGACGCAGGTCAAAACTTTGTGACGCGGTCAATGCCGGCTTGAGAAGTGACCGCGCGGCGATGCTGGCGCACCCGACCCGTGCAATCCGTAAGGTGACGATGTTATCTTGATGGTCATTAGGGAGAGCGGTGCCGAACTCTTGGTCGGCTCGCCAAGGTGATGATCCGAGGTGGTTGTCGTCGGCTCGATGAAGCGACGGCGCAGTCGATGCTGGTGCAGGTCGGCAGCCATGGAGCAACGTGGCCGGGCTGGTTTGACACCGGCGCGATGACGAAGATCGCCTCGGAAAAGGCTTAAAATTTGCAGGCACGTGCTTGAAAACAAAACACAATACCCTATAAAAAATTCCCTTCAAAAAGGATGTCCGATAATCTGTTCATGAAAAAGATGAACTCGGGTCGGATTCGTTTTCGCGCAGAAAACAGATCCGGAAATTGGCGCACTCATCGGGCTGTTCCCGGAGTTTGAACGGTCGGATCGAGCTGAAATTTTGACGGATGGTAGATATAGGAATTCCGCAGCCGATCAATGGTTGGATCTTCCAAAGGATGTCCCAGCTGGACGCTGGACTCCTCGCCCTAAACTCGTCCAGATTCACATCCAGATTTGACAGGGCTCCGGTATATCGTAGATCGCCGGAGATTCCTCCATCGGAATACGACGAAATTTTACGAGGTCATTATAGACTCAATTACACACAATTCCACCAAAGGATTCGTCAAAACGACACTCGAGGAGGCGGTGACGGTGGACGCGATCCCGCTGTCCAGAAAAAACTACATGATCATGCGAGGGCAATGTTGACTCTGAGCCCCCGAGCACCATGGATGATTTTTCCATGATCCCGAATGAGATCAGAGTTGATGATGATGAAGACATCCGTCCGATCTTGACGATCCGAAGAGGAGCCTGGTCCTCGGCCCAGCCGAGGTGACTAGTCGAGCTGGCGACGAAGATGCCGACATCGACAATAAAGCTCGGTTCCGACGTGTAGATCGCGCCGGAGACGATCTGAATTCCCATCGCACCACGGCGACTGCCAGCAGGCTCTCAATGAAAGCACCAATGTCGGATCTAAATCCGGCATATCTCATAGTAGGGGTCCTAAGCTAGGCGTCTTGGAGCGATGGTAATATGGACACATGATTTTACCCAGGTTCGGGCTCTCTCAAAGAGATAATACCCTACGTCCTGCTTTTTATTGTATTCATATGGGGTGTAGTAAAAAGTACATGTAACTACCACGAGATTGTTCTAATGAATATGAGATCATCTATTGACTAGCCTGGCCTTAGTTTATATATGCACCGGAGGCCTAGGGTTTAGGAGAGTCCTCATCTTGGGCGCCAAGTCTTGTGGAATCTTCCTTGTATTCGTCATGGATTGCCCGAAGTGGCCCATGAGTGAACCGCCATGGGGGCCCTTGGCCCAATCTACCAGGTCGGGAGACGACATGATGAGTACCCCCTAGTCCAGGACACCATCAGATGGCGGCGGTGGCGACAGCGATGAAGGTGACGACGACGGCGGCGACAGCGCCTCGTCCGCTTATGCTCCTCTTCTCGCCTTATCCTGAATTTAGAGTAGATGTAGCCCCGTGGGGGCGTGAAGACATTGCCTTTCTGATTATGCGAAGTACTTGATGCTTGTTGCAACTTCATGTTCCCTCGCGAGGCATGTTCTTTCCTTTTTACATGCTTTCGTGCTCTACGTCGCTAGGACCCAGCCTCCGAGCGTGCTACGACCGTCGCTGGTATATTAGGACGCATGCCTAGACAAGGCCAGAGGGTGTAGGGCTCCGCGAGGCGATAAGGGCGACCGAGGCGCGATGCTCAAGAAGCCCCCCTTTGACATGCAAGCAGCTTGCGCAAAGGAAAAAACCACTGGTGCTCAGCAAGATTACGAGGAAGAGAGAATTCGAGGGGCGCTGAGGAAGGCTCGTGAGGCGTTTAGACTTAGCTTTTTCACGGCGTGTGAGGCTTGGGGTGCCGTAGCTTGCGGGGTGCACCTTGCGGGGCACTCGCTCGTGGGGCCTCCCGCTGGCGCTTGGCGGAGGTGGGCACTGCAGGCCGCCTCGTGAGGCAACGCTCGTGAGTCTTCTTGGGGGCTTCTTGAGGAGGCGATGCGCCGTGGGCAACTTCGTGAGGCGACGCTCGTGAGGCCTTCTACGCGCCCTGCTTCTGCGACAACCATAGTCCAACAAGTTTCACAAGTAGTGTAGTGGCGCGCGCTCACTAATTCGCTCATGGGTGTCGCACGAGGAGACAAATCACCAAGGACCTTGGTGAGGTGACGTGCGCGGGAGCAGGCCCGCGAGGCGGATCTCAGTCACTTGGGTTTAGCGGCGCTGCTGGGACTGATCCAAGTGCAGGCACCGTGTCCAGCCCCCGCTCGCGTGATAGGCGGGAGGGAAATCGCGAGCGCGCACAGCTGTCTAAGTAAATTGCTTGCCGAGCACACATAATACTTAAGGAAATAAAACTTTACTGCTGCATGAAAATGGTTCATTACACAACCAAAAAGATAATGCTGCCGTGATGCGCACGGGGCAGCTTGAGGATGTAGTGGCCAGGCAGCACCCTCAAGTAATCAGTCCGCCATGTCTGAGCATGGGGCCCCACTGTGTTGTGGGCGGGAGCTCTCGCGGCCTCGGCAAGCACCGCAAAGAGAGGCTCTGGAGCATGTACAGCTCCACTTCGTTCGTGCCCGTGAGGTCACGGGTAGAACTTGCGGAGGTGTTGGATGTTCCATGTGTTTGGTATAGGAACACCCTCCTCGTTCTCCAGCCGTGCTGCGCTAGGCCGGGAAACGTGCATGACCCTAAACGGGCCTTCCCACATGGACGAGAGCTTGTGGAGTCCTTCCCTGGGGAGGATCCTTCGCAGGACAAGATTGCCAGCTTCAAGGGTGCGGGGGCGTATGGTGCGGCTGTGGTAGCGACGCAGCGCCTGCTGATACCGGGCGGCGCGGATGGTGGCGTGCCTCCTCGAGGAGGAGCAGATCAGCTTCTCGCGGGCCATCCTGGTGAGCCTCGTCGAAGGCCAGGACCTGCAGGGACCAGTGCTTGAGCTCTGAAGGAAGGACCGCTTCCGCCCCGTAGACGAGGAAGAAGGGTGTTTCACCGGTAGGCTTGGTCGCTGTTGTGCGGATCGACCATAGCATGGACTGGAGTTCGTCGAGCCAGCCTTTGCTACAGGCTGTGAGCTTTTTCTTGAAGCTTCGTGTCTTGAGACCCTTGAGGACCTCAGCGTTGGCACGCTCGGCCTGGGCATTGCTTCGTGGGTGCGCCACGGAGACGTAGCAGATCTGCGTGCCAAGGTTGGCGCAGTATGACTTGAAGAGGCCGGTGGTGAACTGTGAGCCATTGTCAGTGATGATGCGGTTGGGGACGCCGAAGCGGCACACAAGGCCCTTGATGAACTTGACCGCTGATCCTGCCGAGATAGAGCAGACGGGCTCCACTTCCGCCCACTTGGTGAACTTGTCGATGGCGACGTAGAGGTAGCGGTAGCCACCAGCTGCACGGGGGAAGGGGCCCAGGATGTACAGCCCCCAGACCGCAAAGAGCCACGAGAGGGTGATGGTCTGGAGTCCTTGCACTGGCTAATGGATCTGCTTCGTGTGGAACTGGCGGGCCTCGCAGGATTGAACCAGCTCGGTGGCGTCTTGAAGTACTGTGGGCCAGTAGATGCCGCTGCGGAACACCTTGTCGGCGAGGGTGCGCGATGAGGAGTGATGGCCACAGTCTCCACCATGTATGTCGCCGAGCAGCTCGCGCCCTTGCTCCTCGGAGATGCATCGCAGCACAAGTCCATTGGGGCACCGACGGTAGAGACCGCCATCCCTCAGGCAGTAAGATCTGGCCTAGCGGGCCACACGCTCTGCGTTTGCGTCGTCCTCTGGGAGGGTGCCGTTCTCCAGGTAGGCTTTGAACTCGGCGGCCCAGCTATCAGCTTGCGGCTCCAGTGCCAGCACCAAGTGAGCGCCTAAGGGTGGGCCGTAGTCTGGTGCGCCTGCGGGAGGTGCAGGTGGTAGTTCTTCATTGGGCGCCATGACGCTGGTGGCGGGCGGTGCAGCTGAAGGCTTCAGGAGCCTTTCCTCAAAGACGCCAGGGTTTTGAGGCTCGCGGCGAGATGCCCGCTTGGCCATGTCGTCTGCTTCCTTGTTGCCGCCGCGACGGACATGCTGGAGTTCCATGCTGAGGAAGCGCTTCTCGAGCCTGCGCACCTCCTCTAGGTAGGCGGCCATGTGCTCGTCCCTGGGCTTGTAGCTCTTGTTGGACAAGTTGATGAGGAGCTGCGAGTCTCCCTTGATGAGGATGCGCTTGATGCCAAGAGCGAAGGCAGCCTTGAGCCCGGCGACGAGGCCCTTGTACTCAGCGATGGTGTTGGAGACCTTGTCGTCATGCTTGATGCAGAGTTGTACAGCGTTGTAGAGCTTGTCTCTTGCTGGCGAGGCGAGCACGACACCAGCCCCCGCGCCCTGCCGGGAGAACGCGCCATCGAAGTGCATGGTCCAGCCACCGGGGGTGTCCTCCCCATGCAGGAGGGATCCTTCCTCGCGAGGCTCCTCTTGGTGCGGATCCGTCCATTCCGCCATGAAATCCGCCAAGTGTTGTAGGGTGGAACCCTAAGATGGTGATCTTTTCACACTTGGAGGTGGAAAGGAGCAAATCAAGAGAGAAACACAAACAAGAACACTCAATTGACAAGATCCAATCACACATACACTAGATCCACATACACATAAGAGGGATACAAGATCCAAAGTCAACACAAGAGGATACAAAGGTAACTAGTCCAACCCAATCCTTGAAGGAGTTGAGGTCTTGATGATCCTATGATGGGGATCCTTCCCTAGATGGGGTCTTGATATCCACTAGGGGATCTTCTCCTAGGAGGTCTTGGTCTCCATGGAAGAGGAGGTAGATGAGAAAACCTCTCTCTAGATCATATCATATACTTTGCTAACCCTAGAAGAGGGGAGGAGGAGGCCTATTTATAGTCTAGTAAAAGTTGGGGACGAATGGATGGGTACATGGGCCGTAGGCCCTTTCACTGTGTGCAGACAGGGGCCGGACGTCCGTGTCGGGCCCATGGAACACGGCGTATCCAGGCCCGTCTGCCTTTGGCCCAGGGTGCAACGCCAGGCATGGGCCCAGCGGGCCGTCACCACCGAGCATCTCACCAAGACCCCTCATGAGGCCCTGGCCTCCTGAGGCCCCCTCCTCAGGAGGTGGCGAGTAATCCTCAGCACCACCATCAACGGCCTCGCGAGGCCCTCTCACGAGGCGGCTTCCAGGAGTGACCTCGCGAGGCGGCTTCCCGAGGCCCCCTCCCGCAGGCGCTCGAGACGAAGGACGTTCGGCGTGCCGCGCGGTCTGGAGCCCATCACGTGGGTGACGCGCGCGGCGACGAGCAGCAGCAGAGGCCGCGCCAGCAGGCGCGGATGAAGATGGTTTCCTCTTTCGTGTTAAGGGAGCAGGGCTAGCTATCTACTCTCCGAAGCAACCCCAAAGGTTGCCCGTTCGGCGAAGGAAGACCAAGACGACGGGCGCGCAGGACGGAGGTCATCACCGAGCCCACCGGCGCGTCACGGATCATGCTTTGGCAGGCGAAGACCACCTTTAGTCAGGATAGCCTGAGCACCTGTCCCCTTTCAAAATCGCCAAGTGTGGCAACCCTTCCCGCCTAAGTTTTGAGGGGGAAGAGGACCAAGGCCGATATAAAAGGGGCAGTGCAGCCACCGTAGAGAGGGATCGATCCCACCGTCGTCAACCTTGTGCGCGAGAACTCTCTGGCCCCTGGCAATCCAAACCACAAGCAGGAGTAGGGTCTTACACCGCAAGGTGGCCCGAACCTGGGTAAACCGCTGAGTCCTCGCCCCGTCTAGTGCGCTCTCGTCGTAGCCTCGCCGTAGCTTAGCCGTGGTAGGAGACGAAGCGGTAGAACGAGCTCACCCCAGTGTTCGAACCTTTGGGTCCCCGGAGCCCAACTTCTGACATTTGGCGCGCCAGGTAGGGGTGTGCTACCGTTCTTCTGCTCTGCCCTCAGCTCCACCAACCCCATGGCCGACGCACGTCGCGAGCGCGCCGAGCGCAGGGCTGGCCGCGTGGCTCAGATAAAGCCGGTGGCCCGCGGCAATCGCCGCCGCCCTGAAGCCGAGGCTGCTGCCGCCACCGACCCCGCTGCCCGCGAGCAGCAAGACTCCTCCCTGCACCCCTCCATGCGGGCGGACGGCCGCACCGCCATGGCCTCCTCCCTCGCCCACCGTGGGCCGCCGAACCCACAGGCCGCGCTGCTCATGGCGCATGAGCTGCTCCGCTACCGTCCGGATGACGCCGGCTATGACGCCTGGGTTGGCCGCATCACCGAGCTCGTCAACGTCGCCGGGGACGCTCCGGCGCCTTCTCACTCGCTCCGCCCTCCGCCGTCTTGTGCTAGGGACCTGGCGCACGACGCTCCCCCACCTCCTCCTCTGCGCGACGAGCGCGCCGGGCCCTAGCGCAGCGCGCTTGCTCGTGAGCCGTTCCACGGCGCGTCCTCGCCAGACCGAGACGAAGCCAGCTGCCAGATCATCAGCCGCGCGCCCCCCGACGCGCGAGTGCTCCTCGAGCGGCAGCGCCAGCGCCAGGACCAGGCCGTTCAGGACGTTGCAGCGGCCGGGCGTCAAAACCACGCCGCCCTCACTGGCGGCGTCCCCTCGAGCGGCATGGGCTGCCGTGCCTTCACCCGCGAGCTGCGTCACGTGGGCTGGCCCGCGAAGTTCAAGCGTGAGCTGCCACCATGCTACAACGGCACCCCCAACCCCACGGAGTTCCTCCAGCTCTATGCGCTGAGCGTCGAGGCGGCGAACGGCGACGACAAGGTCATGGTGAACTAGTTCCCCATGGCCCTCAAGGACGGCCCGCGCTGCTGGCTCATGAACCTCCCCGAGGCTTCCACCTCGTCGTGGGCCGAGCTCTGCAGCCAGTTCATCGCCAACTTCAAGGGTACATAGGACCGCTCCCTCACCATCAACGACCTGCGGCGTGTTCGGCCGCACCCAGACGAGACCCTCCGCAAGTACATCCAGCGCTTCAGTCAGGTGCGCAACAAGATCCTGCGCGCCTCTGACGCGGCCGTCATCTCTGCGTTCTCCACCGGCGTCACAGATGTCATGATGCGCGAGAAGCTCGCCATCAACGGTGAGCTTGACTCCGTGCTCGAGCTGCTCGACCTCGCCGACAAGTGCGCCAAGGCTGAAGAAGGCCGCCTCTTCATCCACAACGACCCCGACGCGGCGCTCGACGCCGCCAAGGCCAAGAGCAAGGACGTCAAGCGCAAGGGCCCTGCCGTGCTTGCGGCGGAGCCCGAGCAGAAGCGCGGCCGCGACCTCGACGAGCCCAGAAAGGACAACCGGCCACTCTGCGCTTTTCACAACGTCCGCTCCCACAGCACCGAAGACTGTCACGAGCTCAAGCTGCTCCGCGACGAGCGCGAGAGCCGCAGGGACGACCGCAACGGCCGCGGCACCGGCCGCGGAGGTGGCCGCAACGGCAACCGTTGGGACAGCCGCAACAGTAATGGCAGCTACCACCAGGGCTGGCGCGACCAGCCTCGTGAGGCCGTCTGGCGCGACCAGCCTCGTGAGGCGAATCCTCAGGCCATGCCGCTCTCCCGCCGCTACCGCCGCCACCCCGGAGGGACGACGTCAACCGGCCTGACAAGGGCACTGGGGGCTACCAGGAGCCTCGCGCGGTCGCCTGCATCCTTGGCGGGTCCCAAGCCCCCACGTCCATCCGCCACTTCAAGCAACTCTCTCGCGAGGTGTACGCCGCCCTCCCGAGGCCTGAGGTTGCGCGGCCCCTCAAGTGGTCGCAGTACGCCATCACCTTCGACTCCAAGGACCACCCCAAGTCCACGGCCTCTACAGGCGCGCTCCCCATGCTGTGCACTCCCACCATCAGCAACGTCGCGGTCACCAAGACCCTCATTGACGGGGGTGCCGGCCTCAACGTACTCTCCATCGAGACCTTCGAAACGCTCCAGATGCCCTACGACCAGCTGATGCCGACCAGGCCCTTCTCCGGAGTGACCGATGGCTCCACCATCCCGCTGGGGCAAGTGCGCCTCCCCGTCACCTTCGGCACCCGCAAGAACTACCACACCGAGCTCATCGACCTCGACGTGGCGCACATCGGCCTGCCTTATAACGCCATCTTGGGCTACCCAGCTCTCACCAAGTTCATGGCGGCCACCCATCACGCCTACAACGTCCTCAAGATGCCTAGCTGCCGCGGCATCATCACCGTCGCCTGCGATGAAAAGGACGCGGCCAGCACCCTCGAGCGTGCCTACAAGGCTGCTGTTGTCGTGCACCTGGCTGACGAGGACGCGGCCAAGCCTTCCGAGGACGCGCCAGCGAAGAAGAAGCAGTTGTTCTCTCAGGACCGCGCCGAGACGAAGAAGGTGTCGGTGGACGGCAGCGGCTCTGGCCCTGCCTTCACCATCGGCACAGGCCTCCCTCCTGCATAGGAAAGCGCGATCGTCGCCTTCCTTCGGGCAAACTCGGATGTTTTCGCCTGGAAAGCATCCGACTTGTCTGGTGTGCCGAGGGAGGTGATCGAGCACCACTTAGCGGTGTGCCCCAATGCGCGCCCGGTCAAGCAGAAAGCATGACGCCAGGCGCCAGAGAAGCAAGAGTTCATCGTCAAGGAAGTCCAGAAGCTCCAGGAAGCCGGAGTCGTTCGTGAGGTGCGTCATCCCGAATGGCTCGCCAACCCAGTCGTCGTCCCCAAGAAGAGCGGCAAGGAGCGCATGTGCGTCGACTTCACCAGCCTCAACCAGTTCTGCCCGTATGACCCCTTCCGGCTGCCGCGAGATGGCCAGGGCGTTGGCCCCTCCTTCGGCAGCACGCGCATGCCCTTCGGGCTAGGGAACGTCGGCGCCTCTTTCCAGAGGCTGGCACCCTTCGCGCCAGGGCCTCGCGAGCCGCCTGGCTCCGGAGGAGCGGACTCCCTTGGCGCGCCTCGCCAAACGGTCTGATGTCACTACATCGCGGTTCTGCCAGGTGCGCCCGGCGCGCCGCCTCGCGCGGCCCTCACACCTCCTCGCCGCGCCTCTCGAGCTTCGCTCCCGGAACCCTATCCTTTTGGTTGTGTAACGAATTTTGCTGATTCTACCTTGATGAGCTATGTTACCTGCTAATTTCTACGTTAAATTCGATGCCGCCGGAGAGCGCCACACGCACGCGACCCCTCCCCTGGCCGACTCCGTGAGCGGGGGCTAGGCACGGTGCCTGTGCTCGGGTCCGTCCCTGCAGTGCCGCCAAACCCAAGCGACTAAGCTCTAGCTCGCGGGCCTGCTCTCGTGCACGTCACCTCACCAAGGTCCTTGGTGCCTTATCCCCTCACGCAACGGCCGCGGGTGAGTTAGCGAGCGCGTGCCGCTCCCCCTATCGTGAAATTTGTCGACATGCAGCCCCTCAGGAGGCGAGCTGCGCAGGGACCTCGCGGGTGGCCTCTCGCGAGCCGGCCTCGCGAGGCGAAGACACTTCGGACGCCGAAAATCGTGCGCACGTCTCGCGAGCGCGCCCCGTGGGTGCGGCTCGGGAGCGGCAAGGGCTGGCTCGAAGAGTGGCGGTTCGTGCTGTGGTCCGTCCGCACGACGGCAAGCAAGCCTACTGGCAAGACGCCCTTCTTCCTTGTCTACGGTGCTGAAGCGATCCTCCCATTGGAGCTTAAGCACGGCTCCCCGCGAGTCCTCGCCTTCGACGAGGTGCGTCAGGATGGCTCGCGGGAGACCAATCTGCTGCTCCTCGAGGAGGGCCGCCGTCAGGCCGCCCTTCGTGCCGCGAGGTACTAGCAGCCCTTGCGTCGCTACCACAGCCGCAACATCCGCCCTCGCACTCTCGAGGTCGGCGACCTCGTCCTGCGCAGGATCCTCTCCAGAGAGGGACTTCACAAACTCTCACCTATGTGGGAAGGCCCTTTCAGGGTTACTCATGTCTCTAGGCCCGGCTCAGCCCGGCTGGAGACGGAGGACAGAGTTCCTGTGCCTAACGCCTGGAACATCCAACACCTTCGCAAGTTCTACCCGTGACCCTCACGCGTACGAACAAAACGGGGTTGTACATGCCCCGGAGCCTCTCATTGCATTCGCCTGATGGGCCCGCGAGAGCTCCCGCCCATGCCCAAGTGGAAGCCCCATGCTCCGCGCTGGCGGAACGATCGACCCGCGCTCATACCCACACCCCTGTGGAAGCCCCATGCTCCGCGCTGGAGGAAAAATCAACTAAGGGCGCCCCACGGGTTGCACCAACCTCAAGCTGACCCATGCCGGACATGGCAGCACTCTTTTTCTCATTTTGGAGCGTAATTGAGGGCGCCCCACGGGTTGCACCAACCTCAAGCTGACCCGTGCCGGACACGGCAGCCGCATCTTTATTTGGTTATGTAATGGGTTGCTCTCTTGCTTCAGTAAAGTTTCCATTTCCTTATATGGCGTTTCGTTTCCCCTTGCCTCACGAGCCTCACGCGCTCACGACTTCCCTCATGAGCCTCACGCGAGTGGGGCTAGACACGGTGCCTGCGCTCGGGTCAGTCCCAGCAGCACTGAAAAACCCAAGCAACCGGGCTCTAGCTCGCGGGCCTGCTCCATGCACGTCACCCCACCAAGGTCCTTGGTATCCTGTCTCCTCGCGTAATACCCATGAGCGAATCGACAATCGAGCGCTGCCGTTAAGTGCTCTGCGTGCAGTTATCTCAGGAGCAGGTCCCCTGAAAGATCTCGCGAGGTAGCCCCCTCAAGACCTTAGGAAGCCAGCAGGCCCCGCCTCGGGAGAAAGCGCGAGCGGAACCCTCACGACTCGTCATACCGGTAGCGGTTATGGCCCGCTCGGGGGCTAGGTCCTACCGACGCAGAGCGCCATGACAAGCAGAAAGAGCAAAACAAGCTGCAAGGGCACGGGCATTCGATACAGTCAGGAGCGAAGTACCTAAAATGCTAAAGCATTGTCCTCACGCCCCCACGGGGTCACAATCAGCTATGCGCAGGATATGGGGAAGGACCTAAGAAGACATGTTGCCATCACCGCCGCTGCCACCGTCTTCGTCACCCCCCTCGACTCCGCTCGAGCTCTCGCCTGGAGCGAAGTGCTCGTGCAGGGCGTCCACGTGGTCCTCCACCGCCTTCCCAAGGGTGCCGCGGACCTCCTCAGGGACGGGAGCTATCACCTTGCCGAAGTCAAAGTTGGGGTCGGCGTCCAGAAGATGGCTGAAGATACGCGTCGCGGCCTGGGTGAGGAGGTCGTGGCTCTCCTCCTCGATGATTCCGCCTACCTTCTTGGCGCCCACCTTGAGCCGCTCCATGAGCTTGGTGAAGAAGTCGAGGTAGCTGTCGTCGTGGGTCTCGAGGGGGCTGCTGACGTCCTCCTTGCAAATGGAGCCCAAGGCACGGCGGGCCCGGAGCTCGAGAGCGCGGAACATCTTAGAGCGCTGGAGTTGCCGCCCCCGCGCTCGGGCCGCCTCGTCCCGCGCCTGCTCCACGACCGCAGTGACACCCCCCACCTGTTGCCGGAGGGAGGACAGCTCGGCCTCGGCGTCGGCCTGGGCCTTCAGGGTGGTCTCCCGCCACCTTTCAGCTTCGGCTGGCATCTCCTTGAGGCCCACGATCTCGTGCTGGAACTCCTCGCGCTTGGCCTTGAAGCGGTCCTCCTGCCGCTTCAGCTTCTTGCTGTTCTCGTTGGCAAACGCTTCGCGGCTCTGCGCAACCCTCCTGTCGGCGTCCTCCTGGATCTTCTCCGCCTTGGCCGCCAAATTGGCGTTGGCCTTGTCTAGGCGCTCGGCGTAGGAATTTTGGGCAGCGGACACCTCTCGCTCCAATGTATCCAGCCGCTCGCGCTCCAAGTCCTGCGCGGATGCCGACCGCGCGAGCTCCCGCTCACGGATGTCAAGGTCCGCCTCGCGGGACGCCAGCCCCCCTTCGAGGGCGGAGATGGCGTTTCTTCATGCCTGGAGTTGTCGCTCCAGCAAGGCGTTCTGGTCCTGGAGCTCCTTCCCGCGGGCCTCCGCCGCCTCCTGCCGCCTGTCGGCCTCGTCGGCCTCCCTGACGGCGTTCTCGAAGATCTCCTTCGCGTCCTGGGCGGCCTTCTCGCGCTTCTCCCACGCGGTGTCGTCTTGACGGCGGCTCAGTTTGATGGCCACATCAAGCTGGCGCCACCCCTCCGCGAGGCACTGGTGCTCCTCGATGATGCGCGCTTCTTTCGCCCGGAGGTCTGCTTCCAGCTGGTCAAGGGCAGCCCTGGCGCTTTGCAGGGCCCCGCGCTTGAGCACGGCGCTGCCGCTCATGAGCTGCAGGGCCCAACCGGTGTACGCCCGAGCGCTGCCCTCCCGCGAGGGCCCGGCGCTGCCGGTCGCGAGCGGAGAGCTCGCGGGGGTCCCCTGTTCGTTCCGATGGGGTGACGCACCCCGTGGGCTTGGCGACCCCCCGGCTTGCGGGGCCCCGCGCGCGGTCGAGTCTGGCTGGCCCCCCGCGATATCGCTGTCGCCCATGTTCCGGGGGGTGGAAGCCGGCGTCTCCGCCTCCGTCGCCGCGACTTCCGCCCCGGCAGTGGGCGCCCCAGGAATTGCAGAGCCGTTCCTCGGCGACGCCTCCCGACGCTCGCCTGCTCGGGTCCCCCGAGCGGCGTCCTCCTGCGGGTCAGAAGGGACTGCCTCCCCCTCAGCCCTCGCGAGGCCAGCCTCAACGGCGAGGCTGCTGGTGCTCTCCTCACGCCCCCCGGTCCTGGCAACCGGCGGTGTAGCCCCCGCCAGGCCAGGAGGCCTTCCCTCCTTCTTCTTCTTCTTGCTCGAAGAGGTCCTGGACATGGAAAGAGAAACAAGGACTCAGGCGCGCGCGACACATCGGGTGCGGGAGGAAGGAAGGCAAGAGCTTACTAGTCCCTGGCAAACCACCTCCTCTTCTTCAGCAGCCACGGAGGAACATTGCTGCCGCCGTCTTCACGGGACCATCTCTCGCGATCGACCCCCCCTCTCGGGAGGGCCACAGGATCCGCCCTCGCCACCGCCTCCGGAGCCCCGTAGCTTCATAGCTGCCGCGCGGGGGCTTCCCGCACCCTCCGCCCGGACGGACGCGGCAGGCATGGCCTTAGGCGGGGATGGTGCCATCGTCGCTTTCAAGCTCGCGGACGAGTTGGCGGCGGGCCGGCCGAACTGGGCTGCCTCCGCCCCCCCCCCCAGTGCCCACCGAGGCCCCGGCGCTACCGTACTCGCCTGAGCCAGGGACCACCAGAAAGGGGTTGTCCCGGGGCCCTTCGAGGCCCTCTGGAAGCGGCCCCCACTGGTCGAAACATGGCATTGAGCCGGCTAGCGCCTCCTTGTTCGTGTAGCGATACAAGGGAAGCCCATCCATGGGTGGCTCGCTCGTCTCTTCGCCGGTCAGGGCTTGGAGCATCCCGTTCAGCACCTCCGGCAGCAAGCTGTCCGTGCTCAGCCGCATCAGGTCCTCCAGGCCGGTGAAGGCCCACATCGGGCGGGAGTGCCGCTGGAGGGGAGCAATGCGGCGCCGGAGGAACTCCCTCACGACCATGACCACCGTCACTTTTGCGGCCCTCAGCTCGGCCAACCTCTTCCACACCCGCGCCAGCCTTGGGTCGGCGAGCCTTTCGTGCCCCCACCCGGATCTCCTCACCGCCGGAGACGACGGCAGCTGCAGTAGGGGGCTTGATTGGGCCGCGTCCATGTACACCCATTGCCACCTGAAGCCCTCGACCTTTTTGGCAAGCATCATGTCAATGCCGTCGCCCGCCGTCTTGTCTGCAATGCGGAACGAGACGCATCCGGAACATTGGTTTGCTGCGGTCAGCTGCAGGCTGAAGAAGTGGCGGAAGAGCGCCACCGAGGGCGTCACGCCCAGGAAGGCCTCGCATAAAAAGGCAAAGGCAGAAAGAAGAAGGACGGAGCTCGGCTCGAGATGCAGCGCATGGACTTGATAGTGGGAAAGGGCGGCGTTAAAGAAATCAGAGAATGGGGGTACCAAGCCCGCGAAGAGCGCCAGAAGGAAGAGGACGGCAAAGGTGGCGTCAAGGTCGGAGGCCGGGCGAGAAGCGGGCCAGATGCGAGTGGCCTCCCATTCGTTGGAAGCGGCCGCGGTCATTGGGAGCACCTTGCTGAGCCCCTCGGCGTTGACGATTGTGGGCCTACTCAGGGCGAGCTCAGCCACCGCCCCTTCAACCTCCGTGTTCGCTGCCTCTTCCTCCTTTCGGGGGGGCGACATGGCGGCACAACGAGGGTTTGGGGCGACAGAGTCGAGGGAGAGGTAAAAGGAACCGTTCGTGGGAAGGAAGAGCGCTGAGAGACGGCAAGTATGAAGGAAGGCAATGATGGCCTCGCACCGCCCGCGCCAGGATTTATGTCAGCGCGGTGGTTTCCGAGGCATCATGGGGAAGTGGGGGCGTCGCCCGTCACATCGTGCGCCACGCGTCGCGCCTGGCCGCGGGCGGTTAGGGCCCGCGCCGTTTCGCCCCTCGGTAGGCAGGAACGTGCGTGCCGCGGGCCCGGGGGCTACTGTCGGGCCCATGGAACCCGGGGTATCCAGGCCCATCTGCCTTCGGCTCAGGGCACAACGCCAGGCATGGGCCCAGCGGGCCGTCACCACTGAGCATCTCACCAAGACCCCTCATGAGGCCCTGGCCTCCTGAGGCCCCCTCCTCAGGAGGTGGCGAGTAATCCTCAGCACCACCATCAATGGCCTCGCGAGGCCCTCTCACGAGGCGGCTTCCAGGAGTGACCTCGCGAGGCGGCTTCCCGAGGGGGCCTCCCGAGGCCCCTCCCGCAGGCGCTAGAGATGAAGGCCGTTCGGCGTGCCGCGCGGTCTGGAGCCCATAACGTGGGTGACGCGCGCGGCGACGAGCAGCAGTAGAGGCCGCGCCAGCAGGCGCGGATGAAGATGGTTTCCTCTTTCGTGTTAAGGGAGCAGGGCCAGCTATCTACTCTCCAAAGCAACCCCAAAGGTTGCACGTTCGGCGAAGGAAGACCAAGACTACGGGCGCGCAGGGCGGAGGTCATCACCGAGCCCACCGGCGCGTCACGGATCATGCTTTGGCAGGCGAAGACCACCTTTAGTCAGGATAGCCTGAGCGCCTGTCCCCTTTCAAAATCGCCAAGTGTGGCAACCCTTCCCGCCTAAGTTTTGAGGCGGAAGAGGACCAAGGCCGATATAAAAGGGGCAGTGCAGCCACCATAGAGAGGGATCGATCCCACCGTCGTCAACCTTGTACGCGAGAACTCTCTGGCCCCTGGCAATCCAAACCACAAGCAAGAGTAGGGTCTTACACCGCAAGGTGGCCCGAACCTGGGTAAACCGTTGAGTCCTCGCCCCGTCTAGCGCGCTCTCGCCGTAGCTTAGCCGTGGTAGGAGACGAAGCGGTAGAACAAGCTCACCCCAGTGTTCGAACCTTTGGGTCCCTGGAGCCCGACTTCCGACAGTCCGAGCGTCGGGCCGGGTGTCCGGGGCTTCGAGGGGGTGCCGGATGTCTGGGGCACAGGGCCAGATGTCCGGCCTGGACTCTGGCCAGGTTCTGTTGGCACCGGCCGGAAATCCGGGACAGGGGCCAGATGTCCAGGCCGCTCGGGCCGGATCTCCGGGGCTAGGCCTGATGTTCGGGCCCTGGAACTTGCAGCTACTGGCTTGCTACTATTGCCGTGGCCTTCAGGGGCCGGATGTCCAGGCCAGAGGCCGGATGTCTGGCTGCTGTAGTCTTGCAGTGGTTCCTCTCGTCGCGCTCCTTCATCCATGTACTTGGGGACTCGTCCGTTGTTCTGGGCTTCTCCGAGAGGGTCTTCTTGGTACCTAAGCACACATAGCATTCCGGATTGAGGTAGTAGCCATGTCTCACATGGATAATACGGAATTAGGAGAGATGTCACCTCGGTCTCGATAGCTCTTGCACATGCTCGTTTCATTGGTCCTCTTGGTTCTTGGGGAGAGGGTGGGGGGTCCATGGGGATGATCGTAGAATGCTCCGCATCATCTCTCCCCCCTCCCTTGGGAAAGATCCATCCTCGGATCGTAATCCACATCACCATGGAAGGGTGATAAGTCCTTGACGTTGAAGATGTCGCTCACGTTGTACTTGTCGCGAGTGATGTCGATCTTGTAAGCGTTGTTGTTGTTGTAGCGTGCGAGCACCTTGTAGGGTCCGTCGGCTCGAGGTAGTAGTTTGTTCTTGTGCTCGTTGGGAAATCGGTCTTTTTGAACGTGTAGACACATAAGATCTCCGGGGTTGAACACCATGGGGTTCTTGTTGATGTTGACCTTTGTCGCGAGTCGTTGTACTTGGCGCTCAATCGTGTGCCTTGTTTCTTCATGCATCTTCTTGAGGTAGCTCGCTCGTGCACTCGCGTCCATGTCGATGCGCTCTTGTGGTGGTAGCGGTAGGATGTCCAATGGGGACAACAGGTTGAAGCCGTAGACGACCTCGAAGGGGGACTTGCCGGTAGTAGAGTGTCTTGCTCGATTGTAGGCGTACTCGGCGGTGGGCAAACATTCCTCCCACTCCCTTATGTTCTTCTTGATCAACACGCGGAGTAGTGTGGAAAGCATCTGGTTTGTGACCTCCGTTTGGCCATCGGTTTGTGGATGATATGCCGAAGAGAAGAGTAGCTTGATTCCGAGCTTGGCGCAAAGTGTCTTCCAAAAGTAGCTAAGGAATTTGACGTCGCGGTGCAACACAATCGTCTTGGGCACTCCATGCAATCTCAAGATTTCCCTACAAAAGATATTTGCAACATGTGAAGCATCGTTGATCTTGTTACATGGAATAAAATGTGCCATCTTAGAGAAACGGTCCACAACAACAAATACCGGATCTTTGCCATTTTGAGTTTGAGGCAAACCAAGCACAAAATCCATACTAATATCTTCCCATGGTTGATATGGAATAGAAAGTGGCATATACAGACCATGAGATTGGGCTTTGGACTTAGCTTTGCGGCATGTAGAGCACCGGTTGGTGTAGCGTGACACATCGCGAAACATCTTTTGCCAAAAATAGTTCTTGGAGAGCGTGGCAAATGTCTTGTCTCATCCGAAATGTCCCATGAGGCCTCCCCCGTGAGCCTCTAAGCAACAAACAAAGAGAAGACTTGGGGATACAAAGTTTGTTAGCTCGCATAAGATAATCATCTTTCAAATAGTATCACTCCCAAGTTTTGTGTGTTAAGCATTTGGCATAAGGAATCGCAAATGAAGCATCATGCACATACAAGTCTTTATTGTGCTCAAATCCTATAACATTCAATTCAAGTTGAGTAACTAGCATGCACTTACGTGAAAGAGCGTCCGCCACAACATTTACCTTACCTTTGATGTACTTGATAACATAAGGAAAAGACTCAATGAACTCACTCCATTTAGCATGGCGTTTATTCAATTTTGTTTGACCCTTAAGGTATTTAAGCGTTTCATGATCCGTATGGATGACTAATTCACGAGGCCGATGATAATGTTCCCACACATGCAAGACTCTCACTAAAGCATATAACTCTTTGTCATATATGGGGTTGTTACGTTGCGCGCCGGAGAGTTTCTCACTAAAGTAAGCAACGGGTCACTTCTCTTGCATTAACACGCCATCTATGCCATTACCACTAGCGTCACAATGCACTTCAAAAGTTTTCTCCAAGTTGGGTAATGCAAGCAATGGAGTATGTGTAAGCAAGTTTTTAAGCTCATGAAATGCAGCATCTTGGGATGGACCCCAAACAAATGGTGCATTCTTCTTACTCAATGCGTGCAATGGTGATGCAATAGTGCTAAAATCCTTCACAAACCGACGATAAAATTCGGCTAAGCCAAGGAAACTACGCACTTGAAGCAAATTGGTTGGTTGTGGCCAAGTTTTAATAGCATCAGTTTTAGCTTCATCAACTTGAACACCCTTAGAGGAGACTACAAAGCCTAAGAAAACAATCTTGTCAACACCAAAAGTGCATTTTTCCATATTAGCATAAAGGCGCTTGTTTCTAAGAACTTGCAAAACATCTCTAAGATGTATGACATGGTCCTCAAGAGATTGGCTAAACACAAGAATATCATCAAAGTATACCACAACACAAATGCCAATATATTTGCGAAGAACATAATGCATCACACGCATGAAAGTGCTAGGTGCTTGAGATAACCCCATAGGCATGACTAACCATTCATACAAGCCAAATTTGGTTTTGAAAGCCGTTTTCCATTCATCACCTTCTTGCATGCGAATTTGATAATAGCCACTTTTAAGATCAATTTTGGAGAAAATGGTGGCTCCACTAAGTTCATCAAGCATGTCATCAAGGCGTGGAATGGAGTGTCTATATCTAACGGTGATAGCATTAATTGGACGGCAATCGGAACACATGCGATATGTACTATATTTCTTAGGCACAAGTATAACCGGAATGGCACATGGACTTAAGCTTTCGCGTACATACCCATTCTCCATGAGATGTTGCACTTGCCTTTGAATCTCTTTGGTCTTGTCAGGGTTGACGCGGTATGGTGCCTTGTTCGGTAGAGGTGCGCCGGGGATGAGGTCGATGCAGTTTTCGATTCCACGAAGTGGAAGAAGTCCGGGAGGTAGCTCATTGGGAAAAACATTCGCGTATTCCTGTAACAGATGAGACAACACTAAATGTAGATGTTGTGAAGTATTAGTCCTCACCGATTCATCTTTGCACATAAGCACAAAGTGAAGAACGCTCGATGGGCTCTCACTCACATCCCCCATGTCTCTTTTGGTGGCTAAAAGCACTAAATCTTTCTTGTCGCTCATCGTGGAGTCGCCCATTTTTGGCTTGTGGCGCTCACTCTCTTTGTGGTGGTTCACTCACTCACTAGTCTCACCATGATGGGTTGAAGCTTGCTTGTCGGCGATGACTTGACTTGGCGTCATGGGTCGAAGCATGAATTCCTTGCCCTTCATCTTGAAGCTATAGTGATTGGTCCGTCCGTTGTGGATGACGCCGCGGTCGAATTGCCAAGGTCTTCCAAGGAGGAGATGGCATACGGACATGGGAACCACATCACACTCCAAGGTGTCTTCATATGCGCCAATCTTGAAGGACACTTGAACGGTGTGCTCCACTTGAATGGTGTCGGAGTCGCTTAACCATTGGACCTTGTAGGGGCGAGGGTGCTTCTTCTTGAGCAATTGTAGCTCGGAACTTAGCTCTTCACTTGCCAAATTGTGGCAACTTCCGCCGTCGATGATGACCTTGACGGAACGTCCTTAAATACCCGCTTTGGTATGGAAGATGTGGCAATGTTGGTATTCATCTTGTTGTTGTTGAAGTGTCAAGATCTTGAAGACAACAAGAGTGGGGCTCGAATCATTGTCACAAAAGACTTGATCGTCTTCATCTTCATTCACTTGTCGATACATGGCCACGTGCTCGAGGGCTTCCATTTCTTCTTCGCTCAGGGAGTCATAGGTGCCGTCGTCATTGGCGATCATGGTCCGCCGTGTGGGGCACTCAAATGACTTGTAGCCTCGGCATTTGCACGTAAAGCATTTGATGTCACTTGTCTTGGCGGTAACATCCGTAGGAGTTGTTGATGACGAAGCTCTTGGCTTGGTTGTACTTGAGTAGGACGACTCGAAGATGTCATTGGTTGCTTGGAGCTTGACTTGTCACCGGTACTTGGTGTAACTCGAGTTGTAATAGGAGGTGTCGTAGTCGTTGAAGCTTGGGTGTATGAACTGTAGGTCTTGGAAGAGTACTTGGAGTACTTGTAGTCCTCTTGCACTTGACGCTCAGCTTTGGTGGCTTGGTGCACTAGCTCGAGCAGGTTGGAGTACGGTTGGAAGTTCGCAATTTTCTTGATAGGATGGTTGAGGCCATTCAAGAAACGCGCCATAGTTTGTTCTTCATCTTCCTTGATGTTGGCTCATATCATTGCAATTTCCATCTCTTGGTAGTATTCTTCAACCGACTTGGTGCCTTGCTTGAGAAGTTGTAGCTTCTTGAATAGATCGCGGCTATAGTGTGTAGGCACAAAATGAGCTCTCATGACCTCCTTCATTTGAGTCCAAGTGGTGATAGGTGGTTCGCGTTTCTCTTGGCGTCTTTCCATCACTTGCTCCCACCAAATGAGAACATAGTCTTGGAAGTTTAGCGATGCCATGGCTACCTTCTCTTCCTTGTCATATTGGTGGAGACGGATTATCTTGTCCACCTTTAAGGCCCATGAGAGGTAGTCTTCGGGATCGGTGCTTCCGGAGAACTTTGGCATGTGGAACTTGAGCTTGTCGTAGCGCTCCTCATTGTGTTGACGATGACGAGGACCCTCTTGCCATGGAGGTGGGTCTGGTAGCTCTTGCTCCTCATGCTCTTCTTGATTTACTTGTCGTCGAGGGCTTGGGATACGTGCACGGTTTCTCATTTCTTGGCGCTCCTCAAGTAGTGCGGCTTCGTCTTGTCGCTCTCGTCACAGGACCTCTTCTTGTTCGCGCACGCGGTGGTTGCGCTCGTTGACGGCGCGAGTTGCTTCGCGTAGGGCACGTTGAGCTTCAAGTGCTTGCTCCTCACGACGTTGTCGTTCTTGTTGTAGAGCGTCACCGTCTTGGTTTTCTTGACGTTGGCGTTGTGAAACTTGCTCTTGGTCCATGGTGCCTTGTACTTGACGATGTTGTCGTTCGCGCTCTCGAAGGCGGCCTTCCAAACCATTGCCATGGAATGGGTTTGGTGAAGCTTGATGGTCTTCATGGTCTTGGTGACGATGTGGTCACTCTCGTGGAAGACTTGCATCCGAAGACGTGTCCGAAGAGTGTCGGCTCGAGTGGTGCCATCTTGATCTAGAAGTAGACGAAGTGGAAGAAGCGTGGTTGACCATCATGGCACAGAACTCTTCCATTTGAGATGATAGCTTGTCGTCAAGGGTTTGTCGAAAGTCGGAGGCGAGTTGTTCGATGCGTTCGCCCAATGCTTCGCTTTCTTGATGTAAGGCTCGTTGGACGCCAAGGAGGTGATTCTTGGTGACGTAGTCGTTCGGTGCGTTGTGTTGCTCATCGAAGAGTGGATTGGTAGAAGTGCTTGGCCTATCCATGATTCTCAAACAAGTGTTAGTGGAAGAAAGAAATGAACTAGACCAATGTACCTTATCCAATGTTGAAGATGGATCAATGATGACCCAATACGGTATTATGGAAATAGTGCAATTGGTACCGGATCATGTCAATCTCACACCTACACAAGTAAAGCTTTTGGAGTAGCTTGGTTAGGATGGTGGCACAAAATTTTTACAATTGTTAGCAAGATATCAATAATGTTGAGAAAGATTCACAAATTCGCAAGTGAAACAAGTAGACCAATAGCAATGAGTGACACACGGAAATACACACACAGATAGATAATTGAGGTCGTGCAACCAAGGAATGAGCAACAAAATGTGGAATCCACGGAAAATGCTCATGTTGCACAACACTAGAGAGACGTTAGCACGATTGCTCAATAGGTGGATATGACACTTGTGCACAATCTATTGGAGACAAAACGTATCGACTTTCTATCTCAAGTATGTTATGTATGTATGATTCCCGGTGAACTTGTCACGATGATCAAATATGATATGTAATGTGGTGATGCTATGGCTATTGCTTACAAGCTTGTTGTTGCTCTTTCTCTTTTTGCTTAAAAGCTTTTCTTTCTTTTGATGTTTTCCTTGGCCACTTATGCGAAATGCTCTTACGAAGATAGCAATGATTGATATGCGGGAACAATTGATGACACAAGAGATGATACGATGATATATGCACGCTATGATAGCTATGCGGAACGTGTATCACTAAAGTGCACAAGTAGCGTTGCCCGGCAATACTCAAATGGCTAGTCTCGTAGGAAAGTGACGCAAAAAATGGTCTCGGGGTTAACAATGCAATGGCAAGGGAGAACAAGTTGTCATCGATGTTACCGTCCTTGCTTACGGTGGTGGTGTCAAAATGATGAAGTGGTTGTTCTCGATGTCGAGTCCGTGGCGAAGATGAGCGGCGGTGATGTCGATGACGAACCATCCCTAAGTAGCCGAAACACGTTAGGAAATGGGAACCACAAGCTCAACTTCTCAAATGGCAATCGCGACAAAATTGTTGTTGGTTGCGGAAAGCGGTGGTGGTTTGCGGAAGTAAACGATGGGTTGCGGAAGAAGCGGTGGAAAACGATGAAAAATCGGCGAAATTGCGAAGTGTTGGAATGCTAGTTTCCAGGGGCCGGATGTCCAGGCTAGTGTCGTCGGGCCGGATGTCCGGGCTCACGGGCCGGATGTCCGGGGTCTCTGATCCGTGGATGAACTTTTGGAAAAACTTTGGGGAACGCAAAATTTGGGGCAAAATTCGGAGAATTTCGTGGATGGAATTGGTGGGGAAAAGCTAGATCCACTCGAAACACAGCAAATCCATGGATCAAAATCAACAAAACATCATCAAACCAACAAATCACAAAAAAATTGGTATGGCTATTTTCATGGGGAATTTTCAAAATTGGGCAAAACCAACAAAATTGGGGCTAGAAAGTTGAGGGGAAGAACTCCAAAGTGTGAATCAACGTGGCTCTAATCCAAGATGATGTAGGGTGGAACCCTAAGATGGTGATCTTTTCACACTTGGAGGTGGAAATGAGCAAATCAAGAGAGAAACACAAACAAGAACACTCAATTGACAAGATCCAATCACACATACACTAGATCCACATACACATAAGAGGGATTCAAGATCCAAAGTCAACACAAGGGGATACAAAGGTAACTAGTTCATCCCAATCCTTGGAGGAGTTGAGGTCTTGATGATCCTATGATGGGGATCCTTCCCTAGATGGTGTCTTGATATCCACTAGGGGATCTTCTCCTAGGAGGTCTTGGTTTCCATGGGAGAGGAGGTAGATGAGCAAAGCTCTCTCTAGATCATATCATATAGTTTGCTAACCCTAGAAGAGAGGAGGAGGAGGAGGCTTATTTATAGTCTAGTACAAGTTGGGGACGAATGGATGGGTACATGGGCCGTAGGCCCTTTCACTGTGCGCAGACAAGGGTCGGACGTCCGGGTGTCGGACCAGATGTCCGGGGCTTGGAGGGGGTGCCGGATGTCTGGCCTGGACTCTGGCCAGGTTCTGTTGGCACCGGCCGGAAATTCGGGCTAGGTGCCGGATGTTCAGGCCGCTCGGGCCGGATGTCCAGGCCGCTCGGGCCGGATGTCCGAGGCTAGGCCGGATGTCCGGGCCCTGGGACTTGCAGCTGCTGGCTTGCTGCTGTTGCCGTGGCCTTCAAGGGCCGGATGTCCGGGCCAGAGGCCGGATGTCCGGTTGCTGTAGTCTTGTAGCGGTTCCTCTCGTCGCGCTCCTTCATCCATGTACTTGGGGACTCATCTGTTGTTCCGGGCTTCTCCGAGAGGGTCTTCTTGGTACCTAAGCACACATAGCATTCCGGATTGAGGTAGTAGCCATGTCTCATGTGGATCATACGGAATGTCATTTAGGAGAGATGTCACCTCGATCTCGATAGCTCTTGCACGTGCACGTGTCATTGGTCCTCTTGGTTCTTGGGGAGATGGAGGTGGGTCCCTGGGGATGACCATAGGATGCTCCGCATCACCAAGGCTGCGCCCTTGATCGTCCTTGTGGTGAGGAATTCCAGCTCGAAGGCCTGCAGCTCGATGTTCCACTCGGTGATGCGGCGAGTGGCGTTGGGGCTGTGTAGGACTTTCTCCAATGGATAAGACATGATCACCTAGATGGGGTGGCCCTGGAAGCAGTGACGCAGCTTTCTGGAGGCGATGAGGAGCGCGAAGAGAAGCTTCTGCTGCATGGGGTACCGCTCGCGCGCATCTCGTAGCACAGTGCTGACGAAGTAGACAGGGTGCTCGATGAGGCGCGTGGTCGTAGGAGTGGTGGCTTGTTCTTGGGAAGGCTCGTCAGGCGGCTCGCCAAGGGCCTCCTGAGGGGGGCCCTCAGTAGGCACAGGCGCGGCCTCGGCAGGTGCGAGCGTCGCCTTGGCAGGCGTAGGCATGGCAGGCTTCTTCTTGGCGCAGGTAGGCTCTTCCCGTTCCACCACAAGGGCCGCGCTGGCTGTTTGGGGGTGGCTTCCAAGTATAGGAGCAAGGGCTCGCGAGGGCACGGGGCAACCATGATGGGAGGGCTTGTCAGGTACTTCTTGAGGTCTTCGAAGGTCGCGTCAGCTTCGGGACTCCACTTGAAGGGCCCGATCTCTTCATGAGCTTGAAGAACGGCAGGGCTCTTTCGCCAGACTTGGAGATGAAACGCCCAAGTGCGGCCATGTATCCCGCCAGGCGCTGCATGTCCTTGAGGTTCCGGGAAGGGCGCATGTGCTAGATGGCCTTGATCTTCTTGGGGCTCGCTTCGATGCCGCGGTGGGAGACCAGGAAGCCGAGCAGCTTGCCTGAAGGGACTCCAAAGACGCACTTGGCGGGGTTGAGCTTGAGGTTGACCTTGCGTAGGTTGGCAAAAGTTTCTTCGAGGTCCACGATAAGGGAGCACGACTTGCAGCTTTTCACAATGATGTCGTCGACGTAGGCCTCGGCGTTCCTTCCCATCTAGGGCCCCAGGGCGATGCGGATCAGCCTCTGGAAGGTGGCTCCCACACTCTTCAGGCCGAAAGGCATGCAGATGTAACAGTACACTGCGCAGGGGGTGATGAAGGTCGTTCTCTCTTCGTCTTCCTTCGCCATCTTTATCTGGTGGTAGCTTGAGAAGGCATCCAGAAAGCAGAGCAACTCGCACCCAGCGGAGGAGTCCACGATCTGGTCGATTCGTGGCAGCGGGAAGGGGTCCTTGGGGCAAGCCTTGTTGAGGCTGGTAAAGTCGACGCACATCCGCCCCTCGCCGCTGTGCTTGGGGACCACGACAGGGTTGGCGAGCCACTCGGGGTGGCACACCTCGCGGATGACTCCTGCCTCCTGCAGCTTCTGAACTTCTTGAACGATGAATTCTTGCTTCTCGAGCGCCTGGTGCCGTGCCTTTTGTTTCATGGGCCGTGCGTTGGGGCTCACCGCCAAGTGGTGCTCGATCACCTCCCTTGGCACACCAGACAAATCTGATGCTGTCCATGCGAACACATCAGCATTTGCCTAGACGAAGGCGACGAGCGCGCCTTCTTATTTGGGAGAGAGACCATTGCCGATGGTGAAGGCGGGACCGAAGCCACTGTCGTCCACCAACACCTTCTTTGTCTCGGCGCGTGCTTGAGAGAACAACTACTTCTTCTTCGCGGGTGCGGGCTCGGCAGGCCCGACATCGTCCTCGTCGACAGGGTGAGCGGTGGCGGCAACCTTGTAGGCGCGCTCGAGGGAGCGTACCGCGTCCTTCTCGTCGCAGCGGACGGTGATGGTGTCGCTGTAGCCCTGCATCTTGAGGGTGTTGTAGGCGTGGTGGGTCACTGCCATGAACATGGCGAGCGCGGGGTAGCCCAAGATGGCGTTGTAGGGCAAGCCGATGTGCGCCACGTCGAAGTCGATGAGCTCGGTGTGGTAGTTCTTGCGAGTTCCGAAGGTGACGGGAAGGCGCACTTGCCCCAGAGGCAGGGTGGAGCCGTCTTTCACGCCCGAGAAGGGCCTCATTGTCATCAAGCGCTCGTAGGGCACCTGGAGCTTCTCGAAGGTCTCTATGGAGATCACGTTGAGGCCTGCGCCGCCATCGATGAGCGTCTTGGTGACGGCGACGTTGTTGATGGTGGGCGTGCACAACATGGGGGTGGTGCCCACAGCTCTCGTGGACTTGGGGTGGTCATTGGAGTCGAAGGAGATCGCATACTGTGACCACTTGAGGGGCTGGGAGGCTTCGAGCCCCGGGAGGGCTGCGTTCACCTCGCGAGAGAACTGCTTGAAGTGGCGGTTGGATGATGGTGCCCCCGCCGAGGATGCACGCCACCTTGCGAGGCTCCTGGTAGCCCCCAGCGTTCTCGTCAGGGAGGTTGCCGTTGTTCCTGCCAGGGGGCGGCAGGGCGGCGTTGGCCTGGGGATTGGCTTGCCGCGGCTAGTCCCGCCAGCCTTGCCGGTAGTTGTTGCCTCCGTTGTTGTTGCGGTCTCCCCAGCGGTTGCCACTGCGGCCGCCTCCGCGGCCTGCGCCGCGCTCGTTGCAGCTGCCGCTCCCGTCCTGGCGGCTGTGTCGAAGCAGCTTGAGCTCGTGGCAGTCCTCGGTGCTGTGGGAGTGCTTGTTGTGGTAGGCGCAGAAGGGGCGTCTGTCCTTCTCGGCCTCGTCGCTGTCGCGTCCGCGCTTCTGCTCAGGCTCTACCGCAAGCACGGCAGGGCCCTTGCGCTTGGCGTCTTTGCTCTTGGTCTTGGCGACGTCTGGTGCCGCGTCAGGGTCGTTGTGGGCGAAGAGGTGGCCCTCTTCGGCCTTGGCACACTTGTCGGCGAGGTCGAACAGCGCGACCATGGTGTCGAGCTCATCGTTGACGGAGATCTTCTCGCGCATCCTGACGTCCGTGACACCGAAGGAGAACGCAGAGATGATCGCGACATCGGAGGCGCGCGGGATCTTGTTGCGCACTTGGCTGAAGCGCTGGATGTACTTGCGGAGGGTCTCGTCAGGGAGCTGGTGCACGGCGCGCACGTCATTGAGCATGAGAGGGCTCTCGTAGGTGCCCTTAAAGTTGGCGACGAACTGCCGGCATAGCTCGGACCACGAGGACACAGAGGCCCCAGGAAGGTTCATCAACCACGAGCGCGCGGCGTCCTTGAGGGACATGGGGAACCAGTTCGCCATGACCTTGTCGTCACCGCCCGCAGCCTCGATGCCCAGGGTGTAGAGCTACAGGAACTCCGTGGGGTTGGGAGCGCCGTCGTAGCGGGGAGGCAGCTCTGGCTTGAACTTCACGGGCCACACCACGCGGTGCAGCTCGCGAGTGAAGGCGCGGCAGCCCCCGCTGCTAGAGGCAACGCCGCCGGCGAGAGCGACGCGGTTCTGGCGCCTGGCCGCAGCGACATTTTGGATGGTGCGGTCTTGGCGTTGGTGCTGCTGCTCGAGGATCACGCGCGCGTCCGGCGCCACGCGCGGAACGATCTGGCAGCTGGCGTCGTCGTGGTCCGGCGAGGACGCGTCGTAGGACGGCTCCCACGCACGCGCCACGGCGATGTCCCGCGCCGTCGTCGATTGGAGGAGGCGGAGGAGGCGCGCCGTGCCCTGCCTCCGCGCCCCGCGGTGACGGAGGCGGCAGAGAGCGGGAAGGCGCCGGGGCGTCTCCGGCGGCGTTGACGAGCTCGGTGATGCGCGCAAGCCAGGTGTCATACCCGGCCTCAGTGGGACGGGAGCGCAGCAGCTCGCGTGCCATGAGCAACGCGGACTGCGGATCCGGCGGGTCGTGGTGGACGAGCGAGGATGACGTGGAGGTGCGATCAGGCGGCCGCACGGATGGGTGAAGGGAAGAAGCTTGCTCCTCCCCCCCCCCCCGCGGGCTCGGTGGCGGCGCCGGTGCGCCCATGGCGGTTGTCGTTGGCGCCAGGCTCCATGCGGACCACCCTGGCGGCCCTGCGCAGGACGCGCCCGCGTCGGGCGTCGGCCATGTCGATGTCGAGGTCGAGGACGCGGAAGCCGCCCCCCTACCTGGCGCACCAAATGTCGTAAGAGGGGCTCGGGGAACCCTGGTTCGAACACTGGGGGTCTGCTCGCTACCTAACGACCAGACGGTGACCGCGGCAAGGCTACGGCGAGCGGAGCACGACGGGAGCGCGCACACACACACACAAGGCATGGCAGGGGCACGAGGAGTTACCCAGGTTCGGTCCACCGTGTGGTGTAAAACCCTACTCCTGCTTGGTGGGATTGCTATGACTATAGTGCTCTGGAGTTACAAGGCAGAGGAAGGTGGAACTGTCCCCCTCCCAAGGTAGTAGCACTGCCCCTTATGTAGCTGCCTAGGTCCTTGCTACTTGTAGTCTGCGTTGGTATTTCCCCGAAGAGGAGAGGATGATGTAGTACAGTAGAGATAAGTATCTCCCTCAGTTAAGAACCAAGGTTATCAATCCAGTAGGAGAACCAAGCAAAATTCCGTTAAGCACTCCTGCACACACAAGAGCAAACACTTGCACCCAACGCAAATAAGAGGGTTGTCAATCCTCTTAACGATTATTTGCAAGGATTAAATCTTATAGAGGTAAATAGATAAACTAAAATACTAATTAAAATAAAAGTAAATAAATTGCGGCAAGGTATTTTTAGGTTTTAATATATGATAAAGTAGACCGGGGTCCATAGTTTTCACTAGAGGCTTCTCTCTCGAACACATAGCATACGGTGGGTAAACAAATTACTGTTGGACAATTGATAGAAAAGCAAATAATTATGACAGATTCATGGCAATGATCATGTATATAGGCATCACGTCCGAGACAAGTAGACCGACTCCTGCAATATGATTAAACCCCATCTTTTTATCCTTAATGGAAACAATACAAATACGTGTCATGTCCCCTTCTGTCACTGGGATTGAGTACCGCAAGATTGAACCCATCACAAAGCACCTATCCCATTGCAAGACAAATCAATCTAGTAGGCCAAATCAAATTGATAGATCAGAGAGAAATACAAAGCTATAATAATCATGCATAAAAGAGTTTAGAGAAGACTCAAATATTTCTCATGAATAATCTGATCATAAACTCACAATTCATCGGATCCCAACAAACACACCGCAAAAGAAGATTACATCGGATAGAACTCCAAGAACATCGAGGAGAACATGGTATTGAAGATCAAAGAGAGAGAAGAAGCCATCTAGCTACTAGCTATGGACCCGTAGGTCTGTGGTAAACTACTCACACATCATCGGAAGGGCAGCAAGGTTGATGAAGAAGCCCTTCGTGATCGATTCCCCCTCCGGCAGAGTACCGGAAAAGGCCTCCAGATGGGATCGCGGAAGAACAGAGGCATGCGGTGGCGGAAAGGTTTTCTCTTCTGTCTCTCTATTGGTTTGGGAATATTTGGGAATTTATAGTGTTGGAATTGTTGGAAATATGCCCTAGAGGCAATAATAAATTGGTTATTATTATATTTCCTTGTTCATGATAATCGTTTATTATCCATGCTATAATTGTATTGATTGGAAACTCAAATACATGTGTGGGTACATAGACAACACTGTGTCCCTAGTAAGCCTCTAGTTGACTAGCTCGTTGATCAAAGATGGTTAAGGTTTCCTAGCCATTGACATGAGATGTCATTTGATAACGGGATCACATCATTAGGAGAATGATGTGATGGACAAGACCCAAACTACGAACGTAGCATATGATCGTGTCAGTTTATTGCTATTGTTTTCTGCATGTCAAGTATCTGTTCCTATGACCATGAGATCATGCAACTCCCTGATATCGGAGGAGTACCTTGTGTGTATCAAATGTTGCAACGTAACTGGGTGACTATAAAGGTGCTCTACAGGTATCTCCGAGGGTGTCTGTTGGGTTGGCATGGATCAAGACTGGGATTTGTTACTCCGTGTGACGGAGAGGTATCTCAGGGCCCACTCGGTAATACAACATCACAATGAGCCTTGCAAGCAATGTGACTAAAGTGTTAGCCACGAGATCTTGTATTACGGAACGAGTAAAGAGACTTGCCGGTAATGAGATTGAACTAGGTATAGAGATACCGACGATCGAATCTCGGGCAAGTAACATACCGAAGAACAAAGGGAACAGCATACGGGATTAACTGAATCCTTGACATAGAGGTTCGACCGATAAAGATCTTCGTAGAATATGTAGGAGCCAATATGGGCATCCAGGTCCCGCTATTGGTTATTGATCGTAGAGGTGTCTCGGTCATGTCTACATAGTTCTCGAACCCGCAGGGTCTACACACTTAACGTTTGGTGACGATTAGTATAGTTGAGTTATTGTGTTGGTGACCGAAGGTTGTTTGGAGTCCCGGATAAGATCCCGGACATGACGAGGATCTCCGGAATAGTCGGGAGGTAAAGATTGATGTATGTGATAATAGTGTTTTGATCTCCGGAATTCACCGGAAGGGGTTCCGGATGTTTACCGAAGTGTTCGGGTGCAGCAACACTTTATATGAGCCAAAGGGGTAAAGCCCACGAGGTATTGGAAAGTGCAAAAGGAAGTTTTGCTGTTGCCTTAAGCGGTACTACCGCTGGTAAGGCAGTACTACTGCGTAAGCGGTACTACCGCTTGTGTGAAGCGGTACTACCGCATAAGCGGTACTACCGCTTGTGTGAAGCGGTACTACCGCTCGTGAGCGTTACTACCGCTTGTGTGAAGCGGTACTACCGCTCAAGCGGTACTACCGCTCGTGAGCGTTACTACCGCTTGTGCGCGGTACTGCAGGGATCCGAGTTGGACTCTTTCCCTGCGGGCCAAACCGACCTTGTGCGGGCAAAACCGACCTGGAGGAGGCTTTTACTCCATGTTTAGACCCCAAGGCTCAACATATAAATAGAGGGGCAGGGCTAGCACACGGGACACATTAAGATTTCCCAAGCCGTGTGTCGGCAACCCTAACCCTCTAGTTCTCCCGTCATAATCTCCGTAGTGCTTGGCGAAGCCCTGCAGAGATTGTTCCTCACCACCATCACCACGCCGTCGTGCTGCCGGAACTCATCTACTACTTCACCATCGCTCGCTGGATCGAGGAGGTGAAGGCATCATCAAGCCGTACGTGTGTTGAATGCGGAGGTGCCGTCCGTTCGGCACTAGTTCGTGATCGGATCGAGGGACGACTTGCGATTTGGATCGCGGAAACGTTCGACTACATCAACCGCGTTTCTTAACGCTTCCGCTTAGCGATCTACAAGGGTATGTAGATTCACTCTCCCTCTCGTAGATGCTCATCACCATGGATAGATCTTGTGTGTGCGTAGGAAAATTTTTGTTTCCCATGCAACGTTCCCCAACAGTGGCATCTGAGCTAGGTCTATGCGTAGATGAGATCTCGAGTAGAGCACAAACGAGTTGTGGGCGTGGGTGTATACATATTGCTTGCCGTTACTAGTTGATACTTGATTCGGCGGTATTGTGAGATGAAGCGGCCCGAACCGACATTACGCGTACGCTTACGCGAGACAGGTTCCTTCAACTGACATGTAACTTCGTTGCATAAAGATGGCTAGCGGGTGTCTGTCTCTCTCACTTTAGTTGAATCGATTTCAATGAAGAGGGTTCTTTTAGAAGATCAAAAAGCAATCACTACACCACGTTGTGGTTTTGCGTAGGTAAGAACGGTTCTTGCAAACCCGTAGCAGCCACGTAAAATATGCAACAACAATTAGAGGACGTCTAACTTGTTTTTGCAGGGTATGTTGTGATGTGATATGGCCAATTACATGATGAGATATATGTGATGTATGAGATGATCATGTGTTGTATAGAATATCACGACTTGCATGTCGATGAGTACGGCAATTGGCAGGAGCCATAGAGTTGTCTTTAATTATTTTCGCCGTTTTTGCTTTACTTTATCGCTATGAGTTAGCTATAGTCGTGGAAGCATCAGTCGGCGCGACAACCTCATGGCGACACGTTGATGGAGATCAAGATGATGGAGATCATGGTGTCATGCCGGTGACGATGGAGATCATGCCGGTGCTTTGCAGATGGAGATCAAAAGCACAAGTTCATGGCCATATCATGTCACTTATGATTTGCATGTGATGTTAATCCTTTTATGCATCTTATTTTGCTTAGGATGACGGTAGCATTATAAGGTGATCCCTCACTTAAATTTCAAGATAAAATTGTGTTCTCCCCGAGTGTGCACCGTTGCGAAAGTTCGTCGTTTCGAGACACGCCGTGATGATCGGGTGTGATAGACTCTACGTTCACATACAACGGGTGTAAGCCATGTTGCATGTGCGGAACACTCGGGTTAAACTTGACGAGCCTAGCATGTACAGACATGGCCTCGGAACACAAGAGACCGAAAGGTCGAACATGAGTCATATAGTAGATATGATCAACATGAAGATGTTCACCATTGAAACCACCTCAACTCACGTGATGATCGGACTTGAGTTGGTGGATTTGGATCATGTTACACTCGAATGACCGGAGGGATGTCAATTTGAGTGGGAGTTTTTAAGTAATATGATTAACTAAACTCATTATCTAGAACAATAGTCTAAGTTGTCTTTGCTATATTTATATTGTAGATCATGGCTCGCGCAGTAGCACCCCTGAATTTTAATGCATTCCTAGAGAAAGCTAAGTTGAAAGATGATGGAAGTAACTTTGTGGACTGGGCCCGTAATCTAAGGATTATCCTTACGGCTTCCCAGAAGGCTTATGTCCTTGATGCACCGCTTGGTGATCCACCCGCTCCAGTTGAGTCTCTAGACGTTGTGAACGCCTGGCAGGCTCGTTCTGAAGATTACTCAATAGTTCAATATGCGATATTGTATGGCTTAGAACCGGGACTTCAAAGACGTTTTGAACGTCATGGAGCATATGAGATGTTCTAGGAGTTGAAGTTTATCTTTCAGAAGAATGCCCGGATCGAGAGATATGAGATCTCCGATAAGTTCTATGCTTGCAAGATGGAGGAGAACGGGTCTATCAGTGATCACGTGCTCAGAATGTCTGGGTACTCCACCCGTCTGGCTGAATTGGGGATGCCCCTTCTGCCAGAGGCTATCACTGACAGAGTTCTTCAATAATTGCCACCTAGCTACAAGAGCTTCGTGTTGAACTATAACATGCACGGGATGAACAAGTCAGTCGCCGAGCTGTTTGTGATGCTGAAAGCCGCTGAGTCTGAAATTCAGAAGGAGCATCAAGTGTTGATGGTCAATAAAACCACTAGTTTCAAGAAAAATGGCAAGGGTAAGAAGGGTAACTCCAAGAAGAGTGGCAAAGCAGTTGCTCCTCTCGTGAAGAAACCCAAGGCTGGACCCAAACCAGAAACTGTGTGTTTTCATTGCAAGGGAACTGGACACTGGAAGCGGAACTGCCCCAAGTATTTGGCTGACAAGAAGGCGGCCAACAACAAACAAGGTATATATGATATACATGTTATTGATGTGTACCTTACCAACTCTCGTTGTAGTGCCTGGGTATTTGATACCGGTGCGGTTGCTCATATTTGCAACTCAAAACAGGAACTGCGGAATAGACGGAGGCTGGCAAAGGACGAAGTGACGATGCGCGTGGGAAATGGTTCCAAGGTTGATGTGATCGCCGTCGGCACGCTCGCTCTTTGATTACCATCGGGATTAGTGATGAACCTGCATAAATGTTATTTGGTGCCTGCGTTAAGCATGAACATTATATCTGGATCTTGTTTATTGCGAGACGGTTACTCATTTAAATCAGAGAATAATGGTTGTTCTATTTATATGAGTAATATCTTTTATGGTCATGCACCCAATATGAGGGGTTTATTCTTATTGAATCTCGATAGTAATGATACACATGTTCATAACATTGATGCCAAAAGATGTAAAATTGATAATGATAATACCACTTTCTTGTGGCACTGCCGTCTAGGTCATATTGGCGTAAAACGCATGAGGAAGCTCCATGCTGATGGACTTTTAGAGTCACTTGATTTTGAATCACTTGACACATGTGAGCCATGCCTCATGGGCAAGATGACTAAAACGCCGTTCTCTGGAACAATGGAACGGGCAAGTGACTTGTTGGAAATCATACATACTGATGTGTGCGGTCCGATGAGTATCGAGGCGCGCGGTGGTTATCGTTACTTTCTCACCTTCACTGATGACTTAAGTAGATATGGGTATATTTACTTAATGAAACACAAGTCTGAAACATTTGAAAAGTTCAAACAATTTCAGAGTGAAGTTGAGAATCATCGTAACAAGAAGATTAAATTCCTACGATCTGATCGAGGAGGAGAATATCTGAGTTATGAGTTTGGCAGTCACTTAAGACAATGTGGAATTGTTTCACAACTGACACCGCCTGGAACACCACAGCATAATGGTGTGTCCGAACGTCGTAATCGAACCTTATTGGATATGGTGCGGTCTATGATGTCTCTTGCCGATTTGCCACTATCATTTTGGGGCTATGCATTAGAGACAGCTGCATTCACTTTAAATAGGGCACCATCGAAATCCGTTGAGACGACGCCATATGAACTTTGGTTTGGCAAGAAGCCAAAGCTGTCGTTTCTTAAAGTTTGGGGATGTGATGCTTATGTCAAAAAGCTTCAGCCTGAAAAGCTGGAACCCAAAGCGGAGAAATGCGTCTTCATAGGATACCCAAAAGAGACAGTTGGGTATACCTTCTACCTCAGATCCGAAGGCAAAGTGTTTGTCGCTAAAAACGGAACATTTCTTGAGAAAGAGTTTCTCTCGAAAGAATTGAGTGGGAGGAAGATAGAACTTGATGAGGTTGTTGAACCTTTACTTCAACCTGAAAGTAGCGCAGCGCAGAAAGATGTTTCTGTAGAGCCTACAACAGCTGAAGAGGAAGTTAATGATGATGATCATGAAGCTTTGGATCAAGTTGCTATCGAACCTCGTAGGTCGACAAGGACGCGTACTGCTCCTGAGTGGTACGGCAACCCTGTCTTAGAGGTCATGTTGTTCGACAACGATGAACCTACGAGCTATGGAGAAGCGATGATGGGCCCGGATTCCGAGAAGTGGTTAGAGGCCATGAAATCCGAGATGGGATCCATGTATGAAAACAAAGTGTGGACTTTGGAAGTATTACCTGAAGGGCGTAAGGCCATTCAGAACAAATGGATCTTTAAGAGGAAGACGGACGCGGACGGTAATGTCACCGTCTATAAAGCTCGACTTGTGGCAAAGGGTTTTTCACAAGTTCAAGGAGTTGACTACGATGAGACCTTCTCACCCGTAGCGATGCTTAAGTCCGTCAGAATCATGTTAGCAATAGCTGCGTTTTTCGATTATGAAATTTGGCAGATGGATGTCAAAACAGCGTTCCTTAACGGTTTCCTTAAGGAAGAGTTGTATATGATGCAACCAGAAGGTTTTGTCGATCCAGAGAATGCTGACAAAGTTTGCAAACTCCAGCGATCCATTTATGGACTGGTGCAAGCATCTCGGAGTTGGAATCTTCGCTTTGATGAGGTGATCAAAGCGTTCGAGTTTATACAAGTTTACGGAGAAGCTTGTATTTACAAGAAAGCGAGTGGGAGCTCTATAGCGTTTCTAATATTATATGTGGATGACATATTGCTGATTGGAAACAATATAGAAATGTTGGAAGGCGTGAAGGAATATTTGAACAAGAGTTTTTCAATGAAGGACCTAGGAGAAGCTGCTTTCATATTAGGCATCAAGATCTATAGAGATAGATCAAGACGCTTAACAGGACTTTCACAAAGCACATACCTTGATAAGATTTTGAAGAAGTTCAAAATGGATCAGTCCAAGAAGGGGTTCTTGCCTGTTTTGCAAGGTGTGAAGTTGAGTAAGACTCAATGCCCAGTGACTGCAGAAGATAGAGAAAAGATGAATGTCATCCCCTATGCTTCAGCCATAGGCTCTATCATGTATGCAATGCTGTGCACAAGACCCGATGTCAGCCTTGCCATAAGTATGGTCGGAAGGTTTCAAAGTGATCAAGGAATGGAACACTGGACGGCGGTCAAGAATATCCTGAAGTACCTGAAAAGGACTAAGGACATGTTTCTCGTTTATGGAGGTGATCAAGAGCTCGTCGTAAAGGGTTACGTCGATGCAAGCTTTGACACTGATCCGGATGACTCTAAGTCACAAACCGGATACGTATTTATTCTTAATGGGGGTGCGGTTAGCTGGTGCAGTTCCAAGCAAAGCATGGTAGCTGATTCTACATGCGAAGCGGAGTACATCGCTGCCTCGGAGGCGGCGAAGGAAGGTGTCTGGATGAAGGAGTTCATGACAGATCTTGGAGTAGTGCCTAGTGCGCTTAACCCAATGACTCTGTTTTGTGATAATACTGGTGCCATTGCTCTAGCCAAGGAACCAAGATTTCACAAGAGGACCAGACACATAAAGCGACGTTTCAATTCCATCCGCGATTACATCAAGGAGGACGACATAAATATTTGCAAAGTACACACGGATCTGAATGTTGCAGATCCGATGACTAAACCTCTTCCAAGGGCTAAACATGAACAACACCAGAACTGCATGGGTGTTCGATTGATTACAATGTAAATCACATAGTGATGTGAACTAGATTATTGACTCTAGTGCAAGTGGGAGACTGTTGGAAATATGCCCTAGAGGCAATAATAAATTGGTTATTATTATATTTCCTTGTTCATGATAATCGTTTATTATCCATGCTATAATTGTATTGATTGGAAACTCAAATACATGTGTGGGTACATAGACAACACTGTGTCCCTAGTAAGCCTCTAGTTGACTAGCTCGTTGATCAAAGATGGTTAAGGTTTCCTAGCCATTGACATGAGATGTCATTTGATAACGGGATCACATCATTAGGAGAATGATGTGATGGACAAGACCCAAACTACGAACGTAGCATATGATCGTGTCAGTTTATTGCTATTGTTTTCTGCATGTCAAGTATCTGTTCCTATGACCATGAGATCATGCAACTCCCTGATATCGGAGGAGTACCTTGTGTGTATCAAACGTCGCAACGTAACTGGGTGACTATAAATGTGCTCTACAGGTATCTCCGAGGGTGTCTGTTGGGTTGGCATGGATCAAGACTGGGATTTGTTACTCCGTGTGACGGAGAGGTATCTCAGGGCCCACTCGGTAATACAACATCACAATGAGCCTTGCAAGCAATGTGACTAAAGTGTTAGCCACGAGATCTTGTATTACGGAACGAGTAAAGAGACTTGCCGGTAACGAGATTGAACTAGGTATAGAGATACCGACGATCGAATCTCGGGCAAGTAACATACCGAAGAACAAAGGGAACAGCATACGGGATTAACTGAATCCTTGACATAGAGGTTCGACCGATAAAGATCTTCGTAGAATATGTAGGAGCCAATATGGGCATCCAGGTCCCGCTATTGGTTATTGATCGTAGAGGTGTCTCGGTCATGTCTACATAGTTCTCGAACCCGCAGGGTCTACACACTTAACGTTTGGTGACGATTAGTATAGTTGAGTTATTGTGTTGGTGACCGAAGGTTGTTTGGAGTCCCGGATAAGATCCCGGACATGACGAGGATCTCCGGAATAGTCCGGAGGTAAAGATTGATGTATGTGATAATAGTGTTTTGATCTCCGGAAGGGTTCCGGAATTCACCGGAAGGGGTTCCGGATGTTTACCGAAGTGTTCGGGTGCAGCAACACTTTATATGAGCCAAAGGGGGTAAAGCCCACGAGGTATTGGAAAGTGCAAAAGGAAGTTTTGCTGCTGCCTTAAGAGGTACTACCGCTGGTAAGGCAGTACTACTGCGTAAGCGGTACTACCGCTTGTGTGAAGCGGTACTACCGCTCGTGAGCGGTACTGCAGGGATCCGAGTTGGACTCTTTTCCTGCGGGCCAAACCGACCTTGTGCGGGCAAAACCGACCTGGAGGAGGCTTTTACTCCAAGTTTAGACCCCAAGGCTCAACATATAAATAGAGGGGCAGGGCTAGCACACGGGACACATTAATATTTCCCAAGCCGTGTGTCGGCAACCCTAACCCTCTAGTTCTCCCGTCATAATCTCCGTAGTGCTTGGCGAAGCCCTGCAGAGATTGTTCCTCACCACCATCACCACGCCGTCGTGCTGCCGGAACTCATCTACTATTCACCATCGCTCGCTGGATCGAGGAGGTGAAGGCGTCATCAAGCCATACGTGTGTTGAACGCGGAGGTGCCGTCCGTTCGGCACTAGTTCGTGATCGGATCGAGGGACGACTTGCGATTTGGATCGCGGAGACGTTCGACTACATCAACCGCGTTTCTTAACGCTTCCGCTTAGCGATCTACAAGGGTATGTAGATTCACTCTCCCTCTCGTAGATGCTCATCACCATGGATAGATCTTGTGTGTGCGTAGGAAAATTTATGTTTCCCATGCAGCGTTCCCCAACAGGAATTAGGTCAAGAGGTGCCACGAGGGGCCCACAAGCCTGGGGGGCACGCCTACCCCCCTGGGCGTGCCCTCCAGGCTTGCCGCCTCCTCGTGGCTCTTCTGGTCTTCTCCCGAAGCTTCCTGGGTCTCTTCTGGTCCAGAAAAAATTAATCCAAAGTTTTTTTCTCGTTTGGACACTTTTTGATAATGATTTTCTGAAAAGGCAAAAACAAGCAGAAAACAGCAACTCGCACTGGGCACTGGGTTAATAGGTTAGTCCCAAAAAATGATATATAATGGCATATAATTGCATATAAAACATCCAAGATTGATACTATAATAGCATGGAACAATAAAAAATTATAGATACGTTGGAGACGTATCAATCCTCTTCCCCCAAAAATATTGGCGGGAAGGGTTGCCACACAACGGTATTTCAAAAGGGGGACAGGCGCTCAGTATTATCCTGACAAAAGTAGTCTTCGTTTGCAAAGAAGCCATCCATGACGCGCTGGTGGGCTCGCCGATGACATCTGCCCTAGCGCGCCTCGTCATCATGGTCTTCTTGCACCAAAGTTGCAAGCTTTGTGACTTGCTATGGGGGAGGCAGCCGCAGCTGCTCCTTTATCACCAAAGAGGAAACTGCCCCCGACTATGCCTGCTGGCACGGCCCCTGTTGCTGTCATCTTGTGCAGGCACGTAACCCACATGGTGGGCACGCAACCACGCGACCAGCGTCACGTGGCTCCCCCGCGCGGAGGGCCTCACGGGAAACCGTCTCGCGAGGGGGCCTCGCGAGGCTGCCTGCCGCGGAAGGTTGTCTTCGGTAGCGCCTCCCCTCGAGGAGAGGGTCCTCGTGAGGCGTCTGGCTTCGCGGCGCCCACGGCTGGGCCACCTCTTGAGTTCTTCGCTACGTGTTGCTTCCTGGGCCGTAGGCAGACGGCCTGTGGTACCCTGGTTTCCACTGCGCCGACAACGAGCGATGGTAGCATATGGCTGACTTACTTTTTTTAGGCGGGCTGAGTATGGTAGAAAACATAGACGAGCGATGGTAACATACGGGCTGTAGATTTGTTGAGAAATCTAAAAAAAGGTAGGAGCACCGGCTATATATTACAATACCAATAAAATTCGAATCTATTTTTGATATGAATACAAATCTACTCCCCCGACCCTAGGCAGCTAGGGCAACCTCCCTGCTCCACGCTTCACCGGTGATCCCGTGGATTCACCCCTCACCTCCTCCCACCACTCTGGCCACCGGTGGTGGGGAGGGGAAAATCCAGTGCCTCCACTCCAGTTAGTAGTTTACGTTAGGGTTTTTTAGTCCATGCATGTGAAGCACTCACTCGGATAGCGGCACTTCTCCTTTGAGTTTGTCTTTCGAGCTCTGATCCTCCTCGAGTTCGTCCGTCTAGACATAGTCGATGGAACATCAGCGTATTGTCATGTGGCGAGATTAGGTGTCAAGTGCTTCGGATCAATGCAAGGGTTCAACGACAAAAACTACGGCTCTACGGCACTGGTCCTTATGGGCATCTGCATGAAGACTTCCCATTTGCCATCAAAAAGGTTAAGCCGACTCCGGTAGTACAGCGGCGACATCGATCGATGCATCTTCTGTGAGTTTGTCTTTCAAGCTCTGATCCTCGTCGGGATGTAGTCGAAGGAGCTCCGGAGTATATTCATGCCATCTCCTTGGCGCGGTGAGGTTACGGTTTGTTGTCATGTGGCAAAATTTTGAGTTATATTAATTAGGTGCTTCAGATCAGTTACGACAACTATGGCTCCGGGGCGCTGCTCCTTAGGGGCACGTGCACAAAGACTTACCGGTTGTCATTGCCGAGGTCAAGCCGGCTCAGGTAGGATGGCGGCAACAGTGGTGCGTCAGCTGCTCGTTCTGACGGCAGTAGGTCGTTTGGTGGTCTCGGAATCTTGATGTAATTTTTATTATGTTTGAGATGCTTTGTACTCCTGGCGAACTTTTTATAATAGATCGGGTCATTTTCAAAAAAGGGTTACATATATTGTAGTATGTTCAAAAGGAGAACAAAGATCGATGGCCCTTTACATGTTTTTTGCAAACGCTAAGATCATGAGTTCAAAATTTTGATTCCACTTTATGTTGAAAACAAATACGGTTCAAGCTCTAGCAAGCCATTCGGAATGTAAACTGTGCATGTGCTTATACGTACATCGCAGTTATCAAACAAAATGTATGGTATTCCCCCATTTAGATGTGAACTGCAAAAGCCATGCATTACATCAAATTCAAAGTACTGAGTCCATTAATGCAATGTGGTCAAACGGTACCATCGATATCTCAAAGCCAAAAGAGTTGCAGCTTGTTCGTTCTATATATATTCACCCGTCTGGTTGTTCAATGAATGGATGGCCGGGGACCACAAGTGAACAATACTATGTACAAAGTGCGACCGACTCAAGTGCGACCAGGACGCCGTGGAATTTTCTTCACTGTAGTTGCATGTTAAATAGAGAGTTTCTTTTGTTTAATGTCACGTACACAAATTGAAACATTGTTGTGTAGAGAAAAAGAAAATCACTCCACTATATATATAGGCAGGAGCCTCAGTGCTTGCTTTACTAGGATTGCTCTCTTCAGTCTCTCATCCTCTCCAGATCTAAACAAGACAGCGATGGCCACACACACACACACTCTCTCTCTCTCTCTCTCTCTGCCCCCCGCTGGTCACAAATCCGGCCGGATCCCCTCTGCCGGGGTAGGGGTAGGTGCATTGTTCATGCGGTCATCAGCGGCGAGGGAGGAGACCCACAGCTGCCGGCGCGTCCCAATCAGTGGTCCGTGCCGTTCTCTCTGACACAATGCCGGCTCGGGAGGGCCTAAGACCCCTTCTTCCTCCCTGCCATATTGTGGCCAGATCCGGCCTCCAGCCACATCCCGATGACCCTTGGGTATTACTTCCTTCGAAAACGGCCTTGCTCTACTGCACCAGCTCCCCACGTGGCTGCATGTGGATCTTTTTCCACTTCCATCGGCTGTTCCAAAGCCACCTAAATTTTACTATTATTAGAGGTAAAGCTACTTCATGCAGTCGAATCTAGGACTTGGTTCAAACAGGGAAGAAAGGGGGGAAAATTGTAGCATGAATCTAGGACTTGGTTCGAAGAGGAAAGAAACGGGGGGGGGGGACATAGTAGAGACTGGCTACCCAACTGGTGTCTTGGTTGAAAAGGGAAATAAAGGGAAAATGCAGTACAAACTGGATAAGGAACAGATCTATTATTGGTTGAAAAAGGAAAGAAAGTGGCGGCTGGGGGGCAAGTCAACAGAGTATGTCCGGGATTAGATTTGCTGCCCTCACATAGTAAAAGGTGGCTAAAGAGAACTAAATTTGGGACCAGCCGGCATTGCCACTTTATGCCTCCTTGGTGGTACATGGTGCTGGTGCGCCCACTGTCACATGCCCTCATACCAACATTTTGTTATTGTTAATGTAATGGCACTTGTAAAATGAAGCAATCCCACTGTTAAAGTAAGGACATGTCTAACCAATGTTATTGTTAATCTAATGCCTCCAGTAATATGATTCAATTAAACTGTTTTACAAATGGTACTCTCCTGCTATATTTCCCATTATGATAAGTAAGTTACTTCTTTACGCTGGTGTATGTCCTTGTGTCCCCACTCTCCCATGCCCTTATACCACCTCTTCAGCTGCTGTTAATCTAATGTAGCTGGTAAAACGAAGCAATGCCACCATTAAAGTAATGGCATTTTTTGACCATTGTCATTGTTAATCTTATTGCATCCGGTAATATTAAGCAATGCTGCCGTTTAAAAATTTCAACTGTCCTTGCTTGATTGCCATGAAGATAAGGAAGATGCTTCTTTTCATTTCGTGTATGTTTCACATCTTGTTATTGACCAGTAACTGTTTCCTTTCTACTTTTTTGTGCATATAGGGATATCCATTTCACCTCGTTTCTATTGTGACCTTTTGGTGAACTGCACAAAACATTTTTTTGAAAGAGTGTCATGTGCAATTCTACTAAAATGTCACACGGGCAACGTCTCTAGATTTTAGTGGAACTGCACAAAGGGTGATTGGAGTTCCTAACCTCTTCGTGCAACTCTGTCGGTAATCTTGTGTAACAGTTTATTAGCCTTTGCAAGATTAGCCGTCACCGTCACCACAATGGCAATTGATTTTAGTGGAACTGCACAAAAGGATAAGCAAATTATAGTTTCACCTTCCACGAGCATGACAGCCAACCTTGATGTTGCTTAATTTTAGTGCAACTAATGAAGAAGAAGCTGCCAGCTCATGGGACCAAGTACTTCTTGCTAGCTGCATGATGCAAAAATTGCTCCATTTTGGGTGAACTACACAAAAAGGTCGCATGAATTGAATTATCCATGTTGGTGACTGGTGTCAACCCATCTACAATGGCGTTGACTGCAGTTATGGCTCCCATGACAGGGTAAGTTCCTTTTTGGTTACATTTTGACTATGCATTCAGCTAGTGATCATGTGCTACTGTTTTGGCACTGCTATGAGAAAGCAATAATGCTATTGTTTTTGCATCTTAATCTAATGCCACTAATAATTTGAGGCAATGTTTTGGCACCGCTAGTGCCACTGATAAATTGAAGTAATAATATAGTTAAAATAGAGCTACAGTCTTAGCTATCATTTCATTTCCAATGTAGATAACTTGCAGAAGGCGTATCCGGGAGAATTGAGTCCATTTGCACTGCATCAATCACATAGCATGTGCACTGAACTAGTTGAGTCCACCAGGCCTACCGTCGAGGCGGCGCAGGGGGGCCCTCTCTCCCTCGCAGCACGACGTGCACCATAATTTTGGTTGAACTACACAAAAGAAGAGATTGGAATGACTCAAGGCCCCTCCTTGTACTGGCACACTGAAGTTGTTCATAGTCTCAATGAATTGCCTTCATGGCAATATATGAGGACCTGAAGAATAACTTGATCTCACAAAGTCATTTCACACAGGTTAGTACTGTCATTCATCCACAGGATCGTGCTTTGTCATACTGTGCTATTGTTGTTATTTTTTTAATAAATCTATTGTGTCGCATTCTTTTCCCATTAAGAAAATAAAGTTGATTCTATTTATTAGCGTATGTTTCATCAACTAGTGCCACTATTATAGTAACCATGCTTTTTCATTATCTGTGCAAACATGGTTACTCAGCTACAGATGTTGGGATGGTGAAAGCATTCCACAAGTTCTTCGTGGCCCGCTTATGCAGTTATTGGTAGTGGTAGTGCCACTAGCGACCCAGAACATGTTCATCTACCAATGTTTGACATGTGTGCCTGTAAACGGCAGTGGTTTCAGTGTTGCAGCAAATCCTTGAATCACAGTGTTGCAGCAAATCCTTGAATCAAAATGCTTACATAAATTAGGTTTATGGATTGCTGGTGCTGAGAGAAGGATCGAACGATTTTTCTTTATTTGTATAAACATTCTCACAACTTTGTTTTAGTTGCAAAGTAACTATTGGCTCTGATCTGTGAATCATTGAGATGCATAGGCATCTTTGTTGTACTTATTATGGGAATCTTATGAGTTGGTTGTGAATCTTGCAAGCTGTGAAATATGGCATGATGATGCAGGGGACAGCAACCTAAGAATAATGCTTGCATGTTGATCTTATGACCGGGTGCCATGGAGATTGTGCAGAAAATGGTGCAAGGAGGAGATGGGAGCGGAGGTGTGGTGCGATTTTTGCCAACCGTCTGTCACCGTTTAAATAGCCGGCTGGTGGGAGGAGCTTGCCCGACGTTGTGTTTAATGACGACACGCTCGTGAACAAACGTGTGGCCGGAATAGGTTTCTCGGCTTCCATGCAGTGGAGACGTTCAAATGCGGCGAGGAGGCGTGTTCTGCCGGGCGTGCAGCGGGCGAGGGAGGTGGGGGTAGTAACTGCTGCCACCTGTACCCAGTATGTTCACTAGTGATTGCAGATCCCCAAGAGTGAAAGAATGAACTGCTCCCGCCACCTACCCACTATGTTCACCGGCGATTTCAGTTCCCCAAGAGTGGAAAAATGAACTGCTGCCGCCGCCTACCCACTACGTTCACTGGTAATTGTAGTTCCCCAAGAGTGGAAAAACTAACTGCTGCCGCCACCACCCAGTACCCCACAACACACCGATCCCTAGTGTAAATAAGGAGCCCTCCGCTGTACATATCTCCCCATCGTCTTCATCTTCCCCCTACCCCCAATCCCCACAAAACGAGAACTGCCACATCAACTCTGCGTGAGAAGAGACTCCAATGGCGATCCGAGGGGTGAGCCTGCTGGATATTGACTTCAGCAAGGAGTTCACCTTTGAGTTCGCCGTTCAGACTCAAGGCAGCACCAAGCTGAATGTGATGTACACCAACGATCCGGACTCAGTGAAGCGCTACCTTGGCAAGTTCAAGCAGTACCTACAGAAGGAGAAGCACAAGGTCGCGGGATTAGACCTTGTGCCCATCCATCCGTCTCCTGACAGGGACCAGCGGATCGCCGTTGACCAGGTATGTGTGCGGGACCAGGTTCTTGTCTACCACTATTGTGGGGCCATCACGGGTTTTGGAGCATTCGCCCATTTCATCGGCACCGCCGACTGCACCTTCGCTACGGTGGAGAGCAGGAAGAACGCCACTTTGCTTTACGATTCGGCCATCTGGTGCAAGAAGCTCGTCGACATCCAGAAGCAATACAAGATCATCGGCAACGGGCAGGAGATGGACTCCGTGGTTGACCTCACCGTGGCAATCATCAACCCCTACTACGCTAACATGAAACAAGACGTGGATACGAAGGACCACAACACGTGGGAGGTACCTCTGAATCTAGCCTACATCACCTACGCGGCCAAGGACACATACGCATGCTACGACATGTACAGGCGGATCTTGGACATGAGGGCATGTCTGCTTCCCGGAACCGAGGAGTACACAGACAGCCGCAGCGTCATGATCAAGCATGCCAGGTAGATCTAGATGGTGTAGTTTATCTGTTCAAGCACCTTTATCATCTGAGTGTTTCATGCATTAGCCTATGTGTCATGTTTATCTATTTTATCCATAGTAAGAACCCATGAACCTGTTTGCTTATGTATGTAATAGGAGTACTAGTTCACTGGGCTACCGTGTTTCCTTTTTTTTGAGGTCGAGTAGGTATCAACTAGGCTGTAGGTACCCTGCACCTGAACCAATCAACCCTCGTACTCCCCTCCGCCTGCGTCTTCCCTGGCTCTGGTTCGTTTCGGTCCGAGGCCTCGACGTCGTCCTCCGCCTTGGTGCTCTCGCCGCGGCGCTGCCGTCTGTTGTTCTCAACATGGCCAACAAATGAGAGGAATCGGGAGATGACTGTATGTGGAGAGGCTGACAGTCCGGACCCACCAGGTCCATGGCCGTACGCAAGGAAGTGCCTCCTTATATATTGCAAAAAATGCTTCCTCCATATGGTATATTGACATGTGGGGCCGACGAGATTGTCAACGTAGTCAATAAACGAGAGAAAGTTACCATGCAGACTGTCATCGGGGACCTTTTTTTACGGGGCTATCATCGGGGACCTACCAGGTAATCATTTTTTACCAGAGGTCGAACAAAGTAACAACTAGGCTGTGGCCTGCCCAGCCTAGGTTGTTTAACATGCGTAGCCCACGACATGTAGAAACAGTGGATCCAACAGGTTTCAACTTATATTATTTTGAAGTCCAGCAGGTATCAATCGGCCTCTAGGCCTCCTAGCCTAGCTTGTTTTATAACATCCACAGCCCAACTTATATTTATTTTTTGAAGATAATGCACAGCTCGGTTCTATTTTTCTATAAGAATGGCAAACTCAACTTATGTTTTCCCTTCTATAATCTTATATATATATTTATATTATAATTTATTATATATATATATATATATATTAGAAAGAACATAAGGTTTCCGTTTCACCTGTCCTTCGTCCAACCTTTGCATAGACATTCCCACTTCCTTTATTTTTGGTTTTTATTAATCCTATCTCTGATTTTTCTCCCACTGGTTTTCCCTAAAACCAGCACAATTGTCCCACGTCTAGCGTAAATAAATAATAATATCCCACGTCTTATTAACTCACAAAATCAAATAATATTTTATTTGGTAAATCGATTAGTTCTTGCTAAATAATAATTATTTAACAATAAGTTGGCAAGTTAAATCCTGGTGATTTACAAAACTTTGCTAAGATTTTACGGACCAATGCAGTAATAGACGTGCAATCACGTGTTTATGCTCCACAAATTATGTAGTTTTATAATAAAATGCCCAGCAGCGGTTTAAATTTTTACAACATTGCTCTATCCAGCCCAACATTATATTTTCACCCAGCCCAACAAATCCGTGTATTTCGAAAAAAATGCAAATGGGCTGTAAATACTAACCAAATAAATAAATGGGCTGCATTGATGCTACATTATTTTTTTCACGCAGCCCACCAAATGGACTGACTGACATGTGGGCCAATAGGTCGAAGCCTACGCAAGGCATTGTCAACTTAGTCAAAATAAGTTACCCTAAAAAAACTTAGTCAAAAAAATATTCTGACAGCCTTATCCATTGGATTTACATCGAACGGCCGGCATTCCTCTTCAATCTCTCATCTTCTTCCTCCAGCGCTGGCGGGACTGCCTGCTCCAGCCTCCGGCGTCCAGCGGCGCTGCTTCGCGCGCCTCGCTGCAAAACGCTACCCAACTGACGGCCACGCCATCCCTCCACTCCTCCGCACCTCCTTTATTCTCCGCCGAGTGTAGCCCCACCCCGCACCCGAACCAGTCAACCCTCGTACTCCTCTCCGTCCGTGACTCCACCGTCGTGTCTTCCCCATCTCCGGGTCGTTCCATCTGGGCTCACCGTTATCCACCGCCTTGGTACGCTCGGCACGGCGTGGTCAACGTGGTCAACCAACGAGAGTCGTCGGAAGAGGACTATACATGGAGAGGCTGACAGCGGGGACGCACCAGGTCCATGGACGCACGCATGCAACTGCCTCCTTATTACGCGAAAAAAATTATTCCTCCCCCTGACTGCTGGGACCCACCAGCTACATATTCGCACGCAAGGAAGTGCCTCCTTATTACGTGGAAAAAAATGTTTCCTCCCCCTGACAGCTGGGACCCACCAGCTACATCTTCGCATGCAAGGAAGTGCCTCTTTATTATGCGCCAAAAAATAAAAATGATTCCTCCCCCTCATAGTTGGGACCCACCAGGTATATCTTCGCACGCAAGGAAGTACCTCCTTATCCCCCTGATAGTTGGGACCCACCAGGTCGAAGCGTACGTAGCGTTATCTGTCTGGTCGCAAACGTGTATGTACATACTAGTCGATCGGTCTCATGAATAGTGGTCATGTAAGGAGCGACACGTGTCGTAGTAGAGCCCCCTACGTAGCAGTTCAGGCAGTTCCGTCTAAATCGTGTACATGTACGTACACCCACGTTGCAAAAAAGACGGCCACGTACGTACATACGGGCGAGGTCTAGAACGCGTACTCGTGCATACGTACGGCCAGGGCTCGTGTACATGGAGAGGCGACTGTGGGGGTATGCAGCAACGGCATCCTATTCATCGGCAGCCAACCGGCTGGGTCAGAACGGAGAAACAGCGTCGTGTTCATCGGGAGGCAACCGACTGGGTCGGAATGCGTCTTGTTCATCGAGAGCCAACCGGCTTGGATGGAACAGCTGAAACGGGATCCTGTTCATCGGGAGGGGTCTGGCGTACCGCAAAAAGGAGGAAACAGACTTCTGTTCAACTGCCTACAGTCGAAACGGGGTCCTGTTCATCAGGAGGGGTCTGGAAAACCGCAAAATGGATGAAACGACTTCTCTTCAACCGCCTACGGTCGAAACGGGGTCCTGTTCGTCGGGAGGGGTCTGGCATACCGCAAAATGGACGAAACGGAATTCTCGCCAACCGCGTACTGTCGAAACGGCGCCCTGTTGATCGGGAGGGGTGTGGCGTACCGCAAAATGGAGGAAATGGACTTCTCTCCAACCGCCTACGGTCGAAACGGGGTCTTGTTCATCGGGAGGGGTGTGGCGTACCAAAAAAGGGACTCCACAGGCTACTGTTCATCCACTGTCGACTTCCTCCAGCCTCCATCGGCTACTGTTCATCCACCGTCGACTTCCTCCAGCGTCCACAGGGTCCTGTTCATCCACCCCCAACCGGCTAGGGCGTGGCGTACCGTAGCACGGCCTCCTCGCGGTCATGTTCATCCAGTGCCAACCGCCTACACGGCCGGGGTTGTTCATCCAACCCCCACCGGCTGGGGTGGGGCGTACGGGCGGGCGGCAGCAACGGGAACTATTCATCCATAGCCAACCAACCGGCTAGGTCAACTCACCACATCTCGCGCAAGGGGCTCGATCGATGCAAGGTCTCAACTCGTTCTACGTATCACGCGCGCGGTAGCAACGTGCACTGTTCATCGAGAGGCAACCAACCGGCTACGTACGTCTCGCACGGGGGCTCGATGCAACGCATTGATCGATCGACTTCAGTAAGCAGCAGCGATTGATCGCTCGGGTTCAGTTAGCAGCGAAGGAATCGGTCAGGTTCAGTTAGCAGCGAAGGAATCACTTGGGTTCAGTTAGCAGCGAAGGGATCGATCAGCTTCAGTACGTAGTGGGATCGATCGCTCGAGTTCAGTACGTGTAGTAGTGCGAGGGATCGATCGATCGCATGGGTTCAGTAAGAGAACCCCTCGCTCGGGTTCAGCTAGCAAACACCTCGCACACACGTGCATACGAGAGAAACACGCAAACCACACTGCATTGCTCGGCCCCAACCACCCACCGATTACCCATCGTAACTGGGAAATCCTAGAAAATTTCCTCGCCCTCACTTCTACCACGATTTTTTACATCATGGACGGCCCAAAGAATGTCATGCAGGTGCGTTTCCAGCCCACCCAGGATGAAAATCCCATTTTCTGTCATAGAAGTAGGAGCCCACCACATCTTTGTTGATACGTGTTTTTGTCACAATTATCGTCATAGAAGTGTCATATCCATGATAGAAAAAGTTTTTGTTTAGGCCATAATGTCACGGATGTGTCTTTTTTTGTAGTGTATGGATGAGGCAAACTTTAAAGGATTACAGTGTCACTTGTGACAAAGTGCCTCTTCTATGTGACAATGAAAGTGCAATCAAGATCTCCTACAACCCCGTGTAACATAGCAAGACGAAGCATATTGAGATTCGTCATCACTTCAGTCGAATCACATCAAGCGTGGAGATATTGACCTTATTTATGTAGGTACTCAAGAGCAACTTGCGGACATATTCACGAAGCCATTGGATGAAGCAAAATTTCACGAGTTAAGGCATGAGCTAAATAACATTGATTCGAGCAATGTGGCTTGAAACTAGGCACACCCCACCGCATTCATCATGTTTATTTTGTTCTAGATGCAGGCATGAACATAGAGGGAGTGTCCTTCTCTTCATGAACTCACACTCACTCTGTTATGCATAAATAAAATCAATCTTTCACATTAGCAATTTTTTATGGTACTTGTGCTTCAAAGATGAGTTCTGGTCTTGGACCCAAGGTTAAAATTTTCGCGCTGCCAAACCATTCGACTCAAACATAGGTGGCTTCGGCCACCGACCCTTTCGTTAAAGGGTTTTTGGTTCTCTTTTTGGGCCTTGTTTGTCGTTGGTAGTTTCTTTAGGTCCTAGGTGTGTGCCTGCTCCAAATATTGGCTTTTATCGTTTGCTTCTTGCAATCTTGGAGTATGCGTCACCATATTACAGTGCCTTGTTTCCATCCCAAGCCATCTCTTCCCATAAAACCATCTATTTCTAAATGTACACAAGTTGTGATCTTGGCATGGGTGGCTGTGACTGGGCGGTACAACTGGTGTTCGGGGCGGTTCTACTGCCCTGCACATTCGGCTGTAACGTTCCGGCGGTACAACCGGTCCGCGCCTGGCGGTTCTACCACTTGACTCGTGACCTGTGCCATCAGCCGATACTACCGGGGCGTTACACGCGGTACTACCGCTGCCTTTGCAGGCGACGAAAGTACCGCCCGTAACCCCAGGGTAGCTCCAGGGAGTGGTACAACTACTCTTCAGTGAGGTACAACCGGTCCACGGTCTGGGCAGTTACTTAAGGGCGCGGGCCGAAGGGGTATCTCTTTTCCCCCTTCGTGCCCGTCCTCTTCTCCTGCCCTAGCCACCGGTCACTGTCCCCATCGCCCCGGAGTGCCCTCCGGTGCTCCGGATCCATTGGTTCTTCATCGGATCCGGTCCATGGAGGCCGTCTCCTCCCCGATCTCTTCCCATGGATGCCGGTAATGCCCCGTTTCTTCTCTTTTATGATTTCAATCTTTGAATCCTCCTCTCTAGGGCATTACTTGTACTCCCATGTTTTTGGCTAAACTTTAGGGTGGAAGAGATCCCACTATATGTCTCTATTACTTGTGAATAGCTAGAACTCAAAATATTGTGTTAAGATTCAGTGTTTGCTTGGTGTCTGTCCTCCCTTGGGTGGAACTGCTGTTGACCAGCAGTACAACTGCTCTTCCAGAGCGGTACAACCGCCTCGAGCGGTACTACCGGCTAGATGACCGGTACAACCGGATTTACTGAACCTTGGTGTACTATTTCTTCTTTTCTCTACTTACAAGTAATATATTCCTCTGATCTTCTGTACATTCCTCTCATCTTTGCTGGATCTCTTGTATTCTTCCCGTGTGTGTGTGCAGGTGGCTCTGGTTCTCGCTCGGCTACTCGGTCAAGGAAGAGAGTCCATATGGGCAAGCAGCGTGCTGACAATGAAGATGAACTAGAGGTAGTGGTTCCCACCAAGCCCACTTGTCGTGAGAAGTCAACCGCAGCCAAGGAACACGCTGCCTTGCCGATGCACAGATGGCCTCAGAAGGACCGGGTAAGGTTCCGCAAGTAGAATCCATACGAGGTTGCCATTCATCCTCGTTGGACCACTACTCAGTTCGAGAAACGAGATGCAAGTGAGGATTGTGCATGAGTTATTTGAGCAAAACAAGAACCAGTTCACCAAGCAATGGACAGTGGACCTTGATCACCGGAGGAACAACATGGATTACTTTGGAGAGGCCTTGTCTCTTTGTGAGGAGTTTGACTTGATCAAGAATATGTCTCTCAACTGTGACTTCGATGTGCAGCTTGTTCATCAGTTCTATGCCACCGTTCACTTCTGTACGGATGATGCTCGTACCCTGACCTTCATGTGCCGTGATGAGCTCTTTCAGGTGCCTTGGAGAGCTTTCTGCAATGCTCTTGGCTATGATGATACTGGACTTTCTGGGAATGGAGGCATTCATCCTCACGACCGTGTTGAGTCTATGAAGGAGAAGCTAGGCCCCTTGTACATCCGAGGCCGTGGAGCCATTGGTGAGTCCAAGGATCTTGAGAAGGTATATGACATTATGCACCGTGTCTTCAGAAATGTGCTTTTGCCCAAGGTTGGGAATCAGGATGAGATTTATAGCTATCTGGTGGATCTGATGGAGGCCATGAAGACCAAGGTGGGGTCTGGTGCTACGTTCGATCTGTCCAAGTGGATGTGGGAGGAGATGCACAACATGGTCATGCACCGGAAAGTGCCTATTTATGCTCCTTTTGTGATGTGCTTCTTGAACTCTGTGTGGGAGGTTCGCAGGCCAGGAGATCCTCTCACCTCTCCAGATAACCTCACTGTGCATGAGGTCAAGCAGCTCAGGAGGAAGAAACATGTTGAGCCTCGCTTTCCTGCTGACGACCCTGAGGATGTCTATGCTACTTCTAGTGACAGTGACTTTGAGCTCGAGCCCGGGGCCAAGCCATCATGGGTTGCCAAACTCACAGCTAAGGTGACGAAGACTTTCTACATGCAGACTCACATTCAGAAGAAGCTCTATGAGGCTCATGTGAATGAGAAGAAGGCCAGACACAGACAAATTCTGATGATGAGGCATCTTAACATGCAAGTTGACAGTGGGACAGAGAAGAGCATCACTCCAGAGGAGAAGTGGGTCTATGAGAACAGTAAGTGGTCAGATGAGCATGACTCTGCCCCTCCTACTACTTCTACCTCTGCTGCCGCGATGATGATATCATGAAGGAGTCTGATGGTGATGATCTGGAGGACTCTGATAGTGTGGATCCCGAGGAGACCGAGGAGTCTGAGGAGGACTACTGAGCTCTGGGGAGTTAGCATCGTTCTTTTCCTTTTGGGTGTCTTGATGCCAAAGGGGGAGAGAGTTCTATTTAGGTCTCAGGATTTGCATGGGTGTGCTTATTTGCTTTTGCTGAACTATTTGCTTTGGTTTGGTTTGTGAACTTGGTTTATGTGGAGACCTTCATTGTGCATGGTGTGAGACATGCGTTCCCAAGCTATCTATCTATCTATCTTTAATTTATCTTGTCTAGTTGTATGTAGAGTTGTGCATTATATTCTTGCCCTTTATCTATTGCTCTACATCTTTTTTGTTGCAAATGCATGCTTATAGCTCAATCATTTCTTTTGCAACCGATTGTTGGTCTATAAAATCTAGGGGGAGCATTGATCCTAGTTGTGAGCACTTTGCATTCCAGAAGCAAATTCTAAATAGTGCTTACATCTAGGGGGAGCCTGTCTATATTTTCTAGACCTCATGTGCAAATCCTTGTATTGTCATCAACCACCAAAAAAGGGGGAGATTGTTAGGGCATTTCCCGCCTTAAGTGTTTTGGTGTTGATGACAATGCAATTTGCGGACTAATCATGTGCCTTAGCTACTTAGGTTAACCTCGTATGGCACAAGACGGTTAGGTATTCCCTCCGGATGGAAAAGATGGAAGACAGAGTTTCCGACGCTTTTTATTTCTTTGGTCATAGGAAATCCGTACTATTAAGAAGGAATCCACATCAGAAGGTATTAGGTGAATCGATACACGTACACATTCTCTTGCACCCACTATTCATCCTTCCGTTCGAGGAGAGAGAACCTCAAATCCTATCTGTGGCAGTGGTCTCTGCGCCAAACGGTTGTACTACTTTGCCAAGCGGTTGTACCGCTAGACCAGTACTTCCGGCACAACCACCGACCTAGGGGTGCTACCCTAGGGTTTGCAGTCTCTAGGTGTTTGTCAAGCGGTTGTACCGCTGCCTCTGGGTAGTTGTACCGCCTGATGCTTGGCAAACCCTAAGACTGAGGCGAGGCGGTTGTACCGGCCTAGTACCACCCTACCACCGGAAACTCTTCTGTTGTGGAGCGATAGTAGGGCGGTGGCGGCCAGGAAGTTACTGGACGGCTCCAGCCAACCGGTACTACCGGTGTCTGGAAGCGGTTGCACCGCTCCGGACATAGCCACCACACGTACGTGGGTCAGGCGGTTGCACCGGCGCCAGTACCGCCCCAACCACCGCTATGGGGGTGACTCCCTTCTGTAATGAGGCGATTGTTGGGCGGTATTGGACCGGTAGTTCCCTGGTGGCTTCGGCCTACCGGTACTACTAGTGCTCCCATTGGTTGTACCGCTTGGTGCATTTCTGTAGGGTACCCCGCGAATCCCGGTTGTACCGGTGCCTGGAGCGGTTGTACCGCTGCAGTGTAAAAACTGTTGTAACGGTTGGATTTGGGGGACACTATATAAGTAGGTGGTTCTTCCATCTACCACTAACTTCTTGCCTCTCTCTCTCCTCCATTAATGCCCTCCAAACTTTCTTGCCCGATCTCTCTCTCTAGCCACTCAAACTTGTTGATTTGCTAGGGAAAGAAGGAGGAGACCTAGATCTACACTTCCACCAAAGGAAATCCGATTCCCCCATGCTTGCTTGTGTGGATTTTGTTACTCTTGGGTGTTTGGGCACCCTAGACGGAAGAAGTCACCTCAAAGCCACAATCCACTGTGGTGAAGCTTCGTGGTGGTGTTGGGAGCCTCCAATTCAGTTGTCGAGAGAGCCCCAACCTTGTTTGTAAAGGTTCGGTCGCCGCCTTCAAGGGCACCACTAGTGGAATCATGGCATCTTACATTGTGCGAGGGCGTGAGGAGAATACGGTGGCCCTAGTCGCTTCTTGGGGAGCATTGTGCCTCCACACCGCTCCAACGGAGACGTACTTCCCCCTAAAGGGAAGGAACTTCGGTAACACATCCTCGTCTTCACCGACTCCACTTGTGGTTACTTCTAACCTTTACTTTGTGCAAGCTTACTATGTGTTCTTATCTTGTGTTTGATTGTGAGCTTGTTGTTGTGCTTGTCATATAGGTTATTCACCTAGTTGCATATATAGAAAACCTATTTCATTCTCAAGCCTAATTTGATAGAAAGAACTAAAAATTGGTAGTTGCCTATTCACTCCCCCCCCCTCTAGTCAACCATATCGATCATTTTAACGGTGTTCCGTACGAACACTCGCGCTCGTACGCGGGCTCGTCTGAGGGGGTGACGTTGGGCATTGTCTACCCAAACGGGCGACGGCGTTCGATACGACCGCACGTGGTCGTTTGAGCGCCCGTATGAGGGCAATAACACCTCCATCTGATTCATTTTCGACGTCTGAGGTCGACGAGGAGTTTTCTAACCGACTAACTTCTTTCTAATTAATGTTAATTACCTTTGAAACTCCGTAGCTAATAATTCTCTTTAGCAACTATGTTTTCTTTATTTCTTTTTACCTGTTGGGTACTCCGTTCATATACCGGATCGATGTTTTTATTTTGTGTGTTATTTTCGCAGGGGCTTGGACCTTATGTGGTGACATGTACGGTATAGTGCCAACCATATAAAAGATCCACACAAACCACTTGGTTGCTTCATCATGATGAATGACATGTACGGTATGGTGCCAACCGTATAAAAGATCCACACAAACCACTTGGTTGCTTCATCATGATGAAATTCATCGATAAATTCCCGGTAATGTTTTCCTATTTGAACCTTGCTCAAATAAAAGTTGTGAGTCTCACCTTAAGTGAGATCTCTCTTTTAATTAGGCACTTAGGAGCTGCACACTCGTGTTTTATATCTTGCCTCACACGCACTTCACCACAATCTAGAGTAACTATAGAACTTCTAGACATAGTTTATCTTCTTAAGCGAGGTGCTTAGGTAGATGAACCGATCATTGTGAGGCATATTTTTATCACTTGTGTTGCTAATCCTTTGTGCTAGAAAAACTGAAAAACACAAAAGCACAAAAATATCTCATTTTCTTTTTAGTTTTGTTCTAGCAGGTTCTATCGGAGGGCAACCACCGAACCACAACAAGAAGATCACCTGAAGCAAGGTCCACGTCTATTAAAAGATAGGTCATATGCACCTCAACGGTAAAATTTTCTAACCCTTAATTAGACGTAGGCTTGGAGGGGTAACCACTTCTCACGCTGTCTTTTAATAACTGCATCTTCTTTTTACTTTCGTAATTTCCCTAGTTCATTATTGCAAAGTTCTAAGCGTGGGGGGGGGTTACTTTCGCATGTGTAGTGTCTTGTGGAATGATCTTGATCATATGGTTTTCGTGCATTAGTGTGTCCCGCTATTTTGACATGTTTGCTTTGCACTTGTTTTACTTAGCTTGTGGAAATTTTGTTATCTTCTGAAAAACATTGCCATGTTCTTTTATCAAAAACCCAATAAAGGAGTCCTTTGAACTATTGCCTTTCTTTCACTTAATTACATAAGTTGGGGACTCTAGTGGTGGCTTGATTAGGGATTGAATGATTGTAGAGGCTTTTTGCTGATGAACCCGGCATCTTTGGTTGATCCAGGACGCGCAACGGGGTTTATCTCCGCCAAACTATCCCCTTGGGGTACTTAGCTTTTGAGTCTTATGCAACATGACACCACGATGCTCTTGTGTAGTGTTTGAGTTCTTTGTGACTAAAGCAAGCTTGAAGCCTTTTGCTCTTCTGTTCATGTTTTATTGCCAGCCTCTACGGTACCGTGCATTGCCCACTCTCACATTGAGACTTGGAGCAAACTTCGCAGGTACATCCAAATCCATGGGAGGACTTTATCTTGTTCTCCTACACATAAAACACCTCATCTCCGCAAAACAGCCACCATACCTACCTACATGGCATTTTCATAGCCATTCTGAGCATATCGCCATGCACTACCATCATATTATATTACATGATTAGAGACATGTTTTCATTTGCCTTGCATGATCATAGTATGGCTAGCTCGATATTTTCATGGCTTGTCCGTTTTTTGATATCTATGCTACGCCGGATCATTGCACATACTGGTACACTGCCAGAGGCATTCATCATATAGAGTTTCCCTCATGTTTTCAGTTTTGAGTTATGATTGCATTTAGTTGAAGTGGGTAATTGGAAAGTGTATCATTCATCATTGTAAGGTGTTGCTCCTACAAAAAAAAAGAGAGACAAAATAAAAGATGCACCACGGAGGTGCCAAAAAAAAGAGAAAAAGGAGAGGAAGAGAGAAGGAGCAACAACATTATCTTTTTAAGTATACACTTGTGCTTCAAAGTAGCACCACTTCATGCATTGTCAAGTAGAAAGTTTCATGAGCTTCATAAGTTTCATACTAGTGGGGAACCTACACTATAGAACTTGGCTTGTATATTCCGATGACGAGCATCGTCAAAAGCTCGAGGTCTTCATGAGCAAGCAAGTTGGATGCACCCCCACTTGGTCAATAGGAGAGCTTTCATATATTCATAGCTCTATGTGCATCCTAGTTGCATGGCGATCACTACTCCGTGCGTTGACATCGATCATAAGGCCTTCTCCATTACCTAGTGGTCAGCTGGGTTAACGCAAGACTTTCTTTATTTTTGACTTCTCAAAGCCCCAACCATTTTCTATCTTTCCCTTAAGTGTGAGGCATAGGCTTGCGCTCAGTACTACATAGGTAGTTGAGCGGTTGAATAACGCAGAGAGACGATCTTGCTATTGTACCTGGTATGCCTCGAGTTGGTGTTTTTGAACTTTGAAGCGATCGCTAATGCTTGATTTCTTTTGTCTTTGATTGTCATTGCCGTGTTCCTAACATAATACTGACCTTCTCTCTAAACCTTTGACAATGGGAATTTGGGCTCCATATGTGACACCCCAATTTTTTGCCCTTTTCTTTTCTTTTGGTTTTCTTTGGATTTTGAGTTTGATTTCTTTTGAGTTGGCTCTACGGACTTAAAACTTGGGAAGATCAACTCTTCTTCTTCTTCTCCCAAGTGAATCATCACTCTTACATCCTTCCCAAGACCATGTCATTTCCATCTTAGCCCAACCACAAAATCTATTTCATGATAATATTCGTTTTCCCATTAAAGGAATAGTCATGTTTGCCCTTGGTTGTGAAGCAACCTATATTTCTGTCTTGTCATTAATTCCCAAAAAATTCTCATAAATACTTTGACTCATAAGGACCTTGGATATGTAAAAATATTCAAGCCCTCATGCTCATGGTGATCACGCCATCCACTTCTTGTTTCTGGACTTAATTTCAGTTTGTGAAGCAACTATATTTTATATTGCTCCATAATTTCTGAGATTTTACCAGCACATTATACCACCTTTATAACTTCCCTCCACGAAACTTGTGTTCATTTCATCCAGCCAATATTTCTCTATAATTCTCACAAGTTTCTGTCCAAAGAGGACCTTTGTGAAGGAAGTACCATCTAGGTATTTCCAAATGGCATGAAATTTTACCAATGCCTACATGGTCCCAAACAATCAATCTATGCCAAATTTCAGCCCAATCCAACACTCCATGTGTGTGCAGCTTTAAAATCCAGTTTCTGGACTAGATTTGTAGTTGCAAAGCAACTACCCCCAAACCTTGTCCAAATCCTCTCAAATTCCACCAGATCATAGTCCTTCCTACCCTAAACCTCTGTGACAGCTTGTTTATCTCATTTATCAAGTAATTTGACCCCAGCATCCATTCTAATCTCGCCGCAGCAAAGTTTAGTTGATGCTACACTTCATTGCAAAGCCACTTTAATTGAGCCAAAGCCTCAGTGCAGTTGCACGATGAAAGGACTACACCCTAGATACCTTTTGCCAGGCCCCCATGCCTTCTCCTCACCATGCCACGCGGTGCCCACGCTGCTGGCATGCCAGTGCGCGTGCTCTGCTCATTGTAGCCGCGCTCTGCATGTCGGCTAGCATCGGGCTTCGTCTTCCTGGCTGTGCACGCGCGTCCCCTGGTGCCATCCACCCTCCTCCTCCTCCCACGTAGCCCCATGACTCATCTCCCCCACCAGAAGCTCCCTCACCGGCGCCAACCATCGCGCCCACCAGTGCACAGTGCGCCGTGGTGGCGGACAGCCCCTGCCTGCCTCCGTCTCCTTCCTCTGCATCCCTAGCTCCGCTTTGCCTACATCAGTGGCCCTCCTGTGCTCTCTCCCGTCACTCTCATCGGCCCCGCAGCGCACTACCTTACCGGAGCATCTACCGCATCCCCGCGGTGGCTCTCGGCCTCAGGCATCTTGCCCTGGCTATATAAGCCGCCCCCGAGCTCGCCCCTGCTCATCTCTCACCTCAACCACATCCCAATCGAAGCCCAACGCCAAGGACTCGAGCCAGGAGGCCCTCCTTCCTCAGCTCCGGCCGGAGCTCCTCCTCTTGGCCATCTTCTCCAGCAGCTCGCTCTGGCGAAGACCAGCCCTTCCCAGTACCACCACCCAGCCTCTGGTGCTCCGCTGACTCACCCAGCCTCTCTCCCGAGCCAATCATCACCGGAGTTAGCGATCCCGACGACCATCGAAGCTTGCCGCTGCCGGAGAACTTGTTTCCGTCGCAGTCCGGAAACCATTCAAAGAGCCACAGGTATGGGTGTACTCGCTGGAGATTGCCCATTCCATCTTCGGCCCCTCTCAACTTCGGTGTTGTCTCCTCGTCGCCGTTCCATCACCGGTGAGTGCCGCCGCCCCTGTTCCCTTCTCTCTCTTCAAAACTGATCGAAGGGGCCCACTGGTCAGTGACTTCGTCCGAGCTCGAAACGTTTTTCTAGTGAAGACGTATTGGCAAAGTACGCCTTCGACGTGGCCTCTCTGAAGTTTTCTGGAAATTCATTTTAATTCATTTTAAATCCAGATTTGACCCAACTTTGACCAGCTCTATCTCCTAAACTACAAGTCCAAATGAGTTGATTCTTTTTGTAGTATTTTTCTTTTGAGCTCCTTTATTTTCTGGTAGAGTTTGGTATTTTTTCTCTTCTGTCTAGAATTTTTGGACAAAAGAATTGCTTTATGTGCTATTTACAAATGCTTTCAGAAATGTTTTTCAGAGTGTTTTGATTGAGTGTTGAAGACCAGGAGTACTCTCATCCCTCTCTTCACTAAAAAAACACTTCCGTGATGATACGAGTTTGTCACAGTAGGTCACGTTTTATGTCATGCATGTACATCTGTGACGATTTTATGACAGAATCAAGATAGTCATACCTGTTGATGGTGTCCTGGACTAGGGGGGTACCAACCTAGTCGGCCCATATTCCTCGGGCTGGGACAATGGGCTCTCATTCTTATCAAGATGGACTTCGGAAGATGTGGGCGAGAAGGAAGAACAAGATTATATCTGCCGAAGACTTGACGTATACTCCAAGACTTCCCCTGCTGCCTCCTCGCCTGGATACCGACCTTTGTAACCCTAGATACCCTATCCGGCGTGTATATAAGCCGAAGGGTTTAGCTCTTAGAGGGGACCTCAACACAATCTCATTCACCTAGCCTTAGGACTATATCATACGATCTCGGGGTAGATCAACTCTGTACTTGATACTTCTCCATCAATATAAACAAGAGCAGGACATAGGGTTTTACCTTCATCAAGAGAGCCCGAACCTGGGTAAACATCGTCTCCCTATTCCTATTACCATATGTCTGAGATCCACAGCTCGGGACCCCCTACCCCGAGGTCTGCCAGTTTTTACACCGACACTGGTGCTTTCATTGAGAGTTCCGCTGTGTGATCACAAAGGATCAATGGCTCATCTGCAGATCAACTGTGGTGAGGGCTATGGGGACACCTATGTCCTTGACCAACTTTTTGTGTTTGGCAGCATGATCTTCTGCACCGACTCGACAGGCCACCTGGCCACCGTCGAGAACTACGCTCCCGATCAGATCGTCACCTTCGGAGGTCTGGAGTACATCGCGGATTCCCGCGGTGAGCTCGTCTTATCAGACTGGACCCCCGGCCGGATTCCGAATCTGGCAAACTCCAGAGGTTCGACCTCGGAATGGATCTCCGCTGAAGACCACGAATCATGCCCCCCAACACCGCCGAGGGCTATGGAGGAACTTCCCTCCCCCTCGTCGGATAACCCTGTCGCGGTACCTGACTCCGACGTGGATCAGAGTTCAGTCGGGAGCACCAAATCGGGCTTAGAACCGATCCCGGCAGTGGATCTTGAATCCACCCTGCTTCCTCGTACGGCAAAAAACACATCAAGCATGCCGCTGCGAGTCGATCCGGCTTATGGCCAGACCATGAACCCCGAGGAGCTATCTCACCTTAATGAGATGCTTGACCGGATCCAAAGTTTGTCAATCTCGAACTCCTCGGTTTATGACAAGATCAAACTTAAAGCCGACGACCGGGAAATTTACATCCCACCCACCACCCATCTAGTCGCCACTGTTGACGATTTAACCAACGTGCTAGACTACGACGAGGCAACCGACATGGATGAAGATGTCGGCTCCCCTACGGACAACACCTTGCCACCTACCAATACCGGCAGGTGGAAAGCAACATCTACATATGATGTGTACATGGTCAACACTCCCAACTCCCCTCCAAGGCGTAGGCAAAGATGCAGAAGGGGTACTAATGGGGAGACTAGCGGGAACAACCTTACCGCCGATACGGCGGCCAACGACGCAGAATACCAAGGGGAAAACGCTCAAGCCTCCCCGGAATGCCCCGTCGACCCCGAAGGCATCCCCAGGGACTCGGATCCCGACGACCTCTTTGAAGGGGCCGATGACAATTACATGCCGGAATCCGAGGAGGACGTAAGCCTCGGCACAGAGGACTTCATAGTCCCCAAAGACCCGGTTGAGCAGGAACGCTTTCGGCGACGCCTAGTCGCCACCGCCCGAAGCATGAAGCGCAAGCAGCAGCAGCTGTAGGCTAACGAGGACGCGCTCAATGACATGTGGGTCGAAATATTATCAGCCGAGCAAGACTTCGAAGAACGGCGCCGCAGTGCGCCCAAATCCTATCCACGTAGGCGTTTGCTGCCTGAATTCGATGACGAACTAACCGTTGAGTCACCTGACCGCCCCCCTCGAGGACATGACATGCCCGCGCGGGAGGATTTCCACACCCAACCAGCTCCACGCCCTCATGGCAAGGACCCTGTGGACTATGTTGACCCTCAAGACGTTCGACGTCGGATAGAGGCAAACCGGGCGCCACCCCAGTCTATTTACGGATCAAGATGACGCGCTCCGGCCGGGTACGACGGCTACGATGCCTGGTTGGATAGGAACGACCGCGCCCGAGATCAAACTCATACAAGGTTCTCTGCCGAAGCCCGGTACGACACCGCTCGGTTCCGAGGACCAGCTCATCCGATCTGTTTTATAGACAGGGTAATGGAACACCAGTACCCCGATGGGTTTAAACCCATCAACCTAGAATCGTACGATGGCACCACGGACCCAGCCGTATGGATTGAAGACTTTCTTCTCCATATACACATGGCCAATGGAGATGACCTCCATGCCATCAAGTACTTGTCGCTCAAGCTAAAGGGGCCGGCAAGGCACTGGCTGAATAGCCTACCGCCCCACTCCATCGGAAGCTGGGAAGCTCTTGAAGACGCCTTTAGGGCAAATTTCCAAGGAACCTACATCCGACCCCCGGACGCCGATGACCTCAGCCGTGTCACTCAGTAGCCCGGCGAATCAGCTCGGAAATTCTAGAATCAGTTTCTTACTAAAAAAACCAGATCATAGACTGCTCAGACGCCGAGGCCATCGCTGCATTCAAAAACAACATCCGAGATTAGTGGCTCGCCCGCCAGCTCGGCCAGGACAAACCGAGGACCATGGCAGCCCTAACCTCACTCATGACCCGCTTTTGCGTGGGAGAGGACAGTTGGCTGGCCCGCAGCACTCACGATGGAGAGGCAGGGACCTCGGAGACCCGCGACGCCAACGGCAAGTCTAAGCGCAACAAAAACAAGCGCAGGCATAGAAACGGCGGAAGCGACACAGAAGACGTAGCAGTCAATGCAGGCTTCGCCGGACCTCGATCCAGACAGAAAAGAAAGCCCTTCAAAGGGAACAAGGATGGACCGAGCCAGCTTGACAAGATCCTGGATCGACCGTGCCAAATCGATGGCACTCAGGAAAAACCAGCAACCCACACCAACAGGAATTGTTGGGTCTTTAAGGAAGCCGGCAAGATAGCGACAAAGGGTCAACATAAAACCCAAAATTGCAGCGAAGACAAGGATGAACCTCAGCGGCCAAACAATGGAGTCCAGAAAAAGTTTCCTAATGAGGTAACGGAGGTAAACATGATTTACGTTACCCACATCCCTAAAAGGGAGAGGAAACGCGTACTTCGGGACATCTACGCGTTGGAGCCTGTAGCCCCGACGTACAATCCATGGTCGGCTTACCCGATCACATTCGACAAACACGACCATCCGACAAGCATCAGGCATGGTGGATTGGCCGCACTCGTCCTGGACCCGATCGTCGATGGCTTCCACCTGACGCGCGTCCTTATGGACGGAGGAAGCAGCCTCGACTTGATCTATGAGGACACAGTATGGAAGATGGGGATTGACTCATCTCGGATCAAGCCTAGCAGCACCACCTTCAAAGGTGTAATACCAGGCGTCGTGGCTCGCTGCACAGGAACCGTGTCCCTGGAGGTAGTATTTGGATCACCCGAGAACTTCTGGAGTGAAGAGTTAATCTTCGACATCGTATCTTTTCGCAGCGGATACCACACGCTCCTAGGACGCACCGCATTCGCCCGCTTTAACGCAGTCCTGCATTACGCTTATCTTAAGCTCAAGATGCCGGGACCCAGTAAATGGTAACACCGAACGCTTTCTCCGGACAGAAGAGCAGACTGCGGCTTTCGCAGCCGAGGTACAGGCATCCGAGGAGGCCGCCCGTGGCGGTAAACGCACCCCCAGCTCTTCGAAGCATACGCGGGCTACGCCAGTTGACCTCGGACAGGCACCTCCCCACCCTAAGTAGGGGTACGGGCTCCTCGCGCGCCTCCCTTGGAAGGGGCACTACATCCCCAGGGTGCATAACTTTGCACTGAAAATTCCCTGGGTCGCCGAGGAGCCACAACAATGGAGACGTTGCCTCAGCTAGACCGAGCAGCGACGAAACCTTGGGCTCGTATATCGGCAGGGTTCTGTCAAAGAGCTAGCCAATATTAGCATGCCCACATGGCTTTAACCACACAACCAACAACTGCAGACCTCTTCAAAGGGATCGACCAATGAACGCATTAAGCACATGCTTGGCTGAAGCTGCACATTACCAATACCAACCCCAGCCATCAACGAGGACGAGCTGGTCAATAGCACAGAGACGCAGACGTGCGGCAGGAAGCAGCCCGGGCTCATAGATCCGATGACATGGTCCACCCTATTTTCTTTTAGTTTCTCTCTCATTATCTTTACACGCATTGTATCTTGCTTATTTCCTTTCCTCAAATATTCGGCATGTAAAGCTTGGATACTTGAAATAAAGAAATCGTACCCATAAAGGTTTTCAAACGCATTTTCTTACAAGCACTGCCCACATCTTTAAGATACAATTGCTAAAGGTTTTCGATGTTACACCCTGAAACAAAAGCCCGAAGTACTCGGCGTCTCGGATGTTGCACTATATGCATCAGATTCGAACCTAGATTTTGGTCAATAGTTGGGTTGCCCGGCTCCTATGTGTACCCCTTACATTCGCAACAAATTCGGCTAAGGGTGTAATGGGAGAACCACTGCGATAGTGCCACTAGTTTAACTGGCAGAGCGCCTCAGTAGAGAAAGCTGAAGACTGACTATCTGGGTAAGCGAAAACTGGTCGGTAATCCGAAGACTGCGTCAAGCGACGTGTCGTTATAGATCACCCGTGTTAAACGAAGGGCCTTTTCCTCGAATTGGCCGAGGTGGGCAGGATATAAACCTCGGCTGACTAGGCTGACCACTTCACACACCGGGGGCTCATCATCAGTCCCCACCGTCAAACTCCTATGGCTAAGTGAAAGTTACAAAGCCACCATAGTCCGATTGCCTAGCCCCTATGTGCACAGACCTCCCTCAGGAACCGAGACGTCGGCTACGGGTCAGGGATGCTTAAAGGGGGCACCCTTTGTATATTATACAAAGGGGTTGAAGCCGACGACTGGCCGCTTTCAGTGCAACATGGTCAAACAGGAGGAATATTAAAAATAAAACATAAATATATGAGAGGAAATTCAACCATACTCATTAAATAACTTGAAATCTTTATACATCACATGCACTTCAGCATTCGGAGGTGCTACCTAGAAATACAAGTTGGCCTTAGGACACATGGCCTCGGTAAGACGGGCGCCCTCCTCCACATCGGCGAAGAACTGCTCCGCGGTGCGTGCCTTCCCTTCGGGGGGCCCCGCAGAAACAACCTCCGCCTCCACCTTCCGGAAGTGCGTTTTCACGCAGGCATACGCCCGCCGCGCTCCTTCCAGACACACGGATCGCTTCCAGCGGTTGACTTGCGGGACGGCTTCTTACAGCCGCACCAGGAGCCTGAAGAAGCTGGCTGGCAACGCCTCCGCGGGCCATAGATTGACGCAGAGGTCTTGGAGCACCGGCCTCGCCATCCGAAGCAATTCCACCAGTTGCTTCATCCGATGATTGAGCAACTGCGACTGCGACGACTCCTGGAACTGACTCCAGAAGGCCTTCTCCGCCTCATGGCCCTCCAGTTGGCAAAAATGAAGACCAGCGTCTGCCACGCTCTTCGGGAGATCGGCGAAGGCCTCTACGGATCGCCATAGCTGGGTGAGCTCGATGCACCCCTTGCTGCCAAATACACATTGCAGTAAATATAGCTTACCCGCGGCTATCCTCTCCACTTGCTGGAGCACGTGGTGGTCAGCCCGGTTCCGGGTCTGGAGCTCGGCGTGAGACAGGCGTAGCTTTCGCAGCTGCTCGCTCGTCTCTTTCTCCTTCTTCTCAAGGGAATCGTGTTCGAGATACACGCCCTTGAGAGTCTCCTCGACCTCTAGGACCCGCGCCTGGTCTTTCTCCCTAGCCACCTTTTCGGTGGCTAGGTCTTTCTCCACTTTGGCCATCGCAGCCTTCTGTTGCTCGACCTCTTGCCGAGCCATCAAGAGCTCAGCCTTGAGCCTCTCAAGCTCGGCCAACGCCGCTGTTATCAAATCAGTTCGGCATCTGTCCTTGCTCAAAATTAAACTTCAAAGAAAAATGCAACGCATCAATCGCTTACCTTGAGACTGCTCGACCTGCTTGTTCACCAGGTCGAGGTCCTTTTCGGACCTCTCGAGCTTCTGGCTCATCTCCGCAATCTCCTTGGAGGCGGAGCCCGGAGCCGAGGTTGAAACCTGCATAAACAACTCCTAATGAGCCCCATAGTAAATGACACTTCGGACATACATCCTGTTTCATCAATCCTGGGGGCTACTATCTCCTCCGAACCTATACTTTCACCCCAACACCGGTTTTTCAAACTGGCCCTGGGCTCGAGGGCTACTCACTGGGCAGGCCGTCTAAACGACGGGTAATATATGCCTTCAGACAATTACAAAAATCGATAAATCTAAGCAGAGAAGATCCTTTTTCTCAAAAGGCAGAGGGTTACCTCGAAGCTCGTCAGGAGGCCCTTGAAGACCTCATGCATTCCAGCCTCTGCGGACCGGAATCCTAGCAGCGCCACGCCAATCAACACGCGGTGCTCATCCTTGAGGGAGGAGCATGTCAAGGCTGCCTCCACCTCTTCGGTCCACCCCGCGCTAGCCCGCCCTGGAGCGGGAGGCGAGGGCGGAAAGACCTCGGGCCCCAGCACCTGGGTGCTAGGTTCGTGGGTCTCCGACTGCGGTGGTGGAGCCGGAGTAGACTTTGGCTGGGCCGTTATTTGGCCCAGCCCTTCCTGGACGACCTCGGGGACCTCGTCCCATTGGCCTTGCGGGGCCGAGGTGTCAACCTCGGCCATGATCACCTCTTCGACCCCCGCTGCGTCAGCCTGAGGGGCCGGGTTCGACATCACCTCGCCCTGCCCTTCTGGAGCCGGGCCAGCGCGGTCCGGCGTCCCGCTGGTGGGCGGCAACCCGCTAGAGGAGTGTGACACCCTGGTTTTTGCTCCTTGTTTTTCTTCCTTTGTAGGATTGGACTCCCGTCTTTTTTTCCGATGTTATCGGATTTTCTCTCGCTCTTGGGTATATAAAGATGGTAATTTAACCTTGCCTTTCCTATCCAACCAGAGATTCTCTCCAGTCCAACCTTGCCACCCAAGATATATTCTCAAGATTTTGCCACCGAAACCCTACCTCTCGGAAGGGAAACCCTAATTCTTTCCGTTACAAAGGAACCCCAATTTCCTTTGATCTGTTGCCTCCCAAACTTTTCCTAGTGATCATCCTATCTCTGTAAACCCTGGATATGCAAAAATATTGCCAAGTCATTTGCAATATTTTTCATTCAAAATTAATTCCTTTTTCTGCTGTTTCAAGGAATTAAATCCAGGAATATATCTATCCATCTCCAAAGTTCATGAAAACTTGTGGAGATATTCTTTGTGATCAAATTGAGCTCCCCTAAAAATATTGGCCATAATTAAATAAGGGAAATTTCATTTTCCTAATTAAAGCCAATATTGCCTTTTGGGCACTTTCCAAAGGAACTACCATTTTGGTAGCTAGGAAAAATCCCAAATAATTTGTGGAGCTTCTCCTATCCATATATTCACCATTTCCATCAAGAACCCAAGTTCTATAGTTCAAATTTTGAGCACATCATCCAATTCTAGTTTCTGGACCTATTTTGAGGTTGTGAAGCAACTATATTTTATATTGCTTCAAAATTCTTGAAGTTAATCCAGGGCCTCACATTCCCTATATGATGTGAGCATGAAAAAATTCACATCATTTTATCTAGCCAATTTCTCCCAAAAGTTCCATTTTGTTTCTATCCAGTAGGAAGCTCTGTGAAGGAAGTACTTTCACAGGGCATCCAAATGAGCTGAAATTTTACCAGTACCTACATGTTTCCAAATCATCTCCCTACCCCAAATTTCAGCCAATTCCATAAAGCCATTTGAGCACAACATCAAAACCTAGTTTCTGGACCAATTTGGCAGTTGTGAAGCAAGTATATGCAAACCAAGTCCAAATGGCCTCAAATTTTGCCAGCATCTACTCCTTTCTACCACATTTCATTGTGACAAAGATCCAGCTCCTCTCCTTCATCCATGTCTTTAGAAAAGTCCATCCAAGTTTGCTGTTAGAACCTGTTTCTGCTAGTACCTCTCACCTCACGGCCTTCTAGTCGATTCCAGCCACTCCTAGGATCTATCCGACCACTGAGCCATGCTTGAGACAAGTTTTTGGGTCAGGACATGCGCCAGAGCACGCTATGCACGTGGTGACCGCGTGGCGGCCGAGCCAAACGTCGTGCTCTGCGCACTGCCTGTACATGCGGTCGACTCTTGCCAGCCGTGACTTGTCGCAGCATGTCCACCGGCTCCGCAGCACCCATGGACCCTTCTCCCCTCCGTTCTCTTCCCCGCCGCGCCGCGACGAACGCAGCCGTACGCCACTGTACTCGCACAGTTCCCGCCGTATGCGGACGAGCTCGAGCTCTCCCGAAGCCCAGCTCACCTCCCCTGCTCCTCCGTGACACTCCACGACGGCCGCAAAACGCCAGCCACGTCGCCCGCAGGCTCCAGAACTCCGGCCAGCTCACCGAGCGGCCGAGCTTATCCGATGAGCCCCGCGGCTATAAATAGCATGCACCCGAGCTCCCCTAGCACGCTAGCCTCCTTCCCACCCTCGTAGCTCTCCTCTGGACCAAGCAAACGAGCTCGGGGAGCCCCCATTTCCTCTCTCTGGCCGGTGCTCCGCTGGCGGCCACCGCTCGAATTCGAGCCAACCGAAGCCCCATTTCTCCTCCTTGCTCATCCAGTAGAACCAACAGAGCACGGCGAGTCTCCCGCTATTCTCGTTTCGTCCCCGGGACGCTCGTGGCCTCGTCTCCGAATCCGGCCGACGGCCTCATCCGTGGGAGCTCGAGCCACTGCCGCTCTAGTCCGCCTCGGCGTCCGCATTCTGTCCAAGTGGATGCGCCGCTCCTCTTGAGCTCGCCGGTGCCCGGGGCCTCGCCGGAGATGGCCTGTGCTGCAGGAGTGAGTGTCGGCGCGCGCCGGCCGAGCTTCCCCTGCCGCGGCCCGTCGGGAGAAAGAAGGAGAGGTGAGGAGGAGAGAGAGAAGCCCGGCAGGACCCACCTATCGGCGACCGAAAGGGGGTGGCCCAGTCCGCCAGCTCGGTTAAGTGGAAACGTATTCGACTCGAATACGCTTTCTGCTTTCGAAAGCGTAATCTGTCACAGCTTCAGGCAGAAGTGCGTTTTCCTTGTCCCGAAAGCGTATTCTTAGCAATACGCCTTCCGTTTGCAGCCGCCAGCTGAAACCTTTAATTTGTGAACGTTCACCCGTTAGGAGCAGAAAAGCATAGAATCTGTTTGTTTTTCTGCCTAACGAACGAACGGCCACAACTCTTTAACCGTAACTCCGATTCAGGTGATTCCAAAGCCCACTTTCTCTGCTCGTCGAGCCTGTTCCGATGACATCACTTTCACCATGTTGACACATTCTGAAAATGCCTATTTTTCCCCTGCCCTGTATTCAGCCCCTTCGAGATAGAAACCTTTCCCGCGAATTTTTCCGCGAGGTGATCGCACTTCTCTCCGGCGAATCTACCGACCCCCAGGCAAGCCGACCATCTGATATATGCCCTAAAGCATTGATCTATGTTATTCTTGCGTGTTTAATTAATGAATATGCCTGTGTTAGAATTAATTAAACTCCTGCTAGGCTGAATTTTCTATTTACATCACCTGCTAATGCACATCATATTATCACACTAGGGACTCGTAGGTGACAATATGGAGATAGGTTGTTATGTTTTCACCGTACATTATTGTTGTTATTGCAATGGTAAAGAATGTGACTTAATAATGACAACCTCCTCCGTCGGCTGGATTGAGTCATAGTGCCACCTAATCGAGCTCATCAGTGTAGCCACATTTGGGAAGGCCCTAACTTAGTCTGTTGTCTTGCCTCTTATCGGTACCACCAAAGAGGTAAGGTTATGCGTGCGTGCTACCCTGGCCCGGTAGGCGGCGATAACCTTGTGAGCCCAGTTAAGTTATTTGCCGGCGTCCCCGTTTGGGACAGTTTTGATTGGCCACAATGGTGGCAGGTGTCAGGAGTGACACAGGGGGCCACCCGGGATATGACCCAGAAGGGGTATGGTTGTCGGTGGGACCATAAGAGTACCAGGCAATAGACAAGTTTTGTTGGAGCAGCACCGGTCCACCCGAATGGGAGCATGAGGCCAGGAGCTCCATAGTGTGGGTAAAGTGCGCAACCTCTGCAGAGTGTAAATCTATTCGAATAGCCGCGTCCTCGGTCACGGGACATAGTTCGTACTAGGTCACACTATTTGGTCTGTGTCGAGTCTAGAGGAGTTAACCGAATGATTGTTAAGAACGAACCGGATAAGGTAAGGTTTGTCAGACTTGCAGCACAGATGCATGGACATCAGATGATGTCAGGGATATGAATGTTAGCCATGCGATGGCTATGAGCTAAGTGGTCAGATGACCGCAAGGTTTGGATCGGACTTGGATATGATTGGGATTGGTTTATGAGAAGGTTTGGAATATGAAATCATTACTTGATGTGTTTTATCCTCATCATACTGTATTTACCTTAGTAGTTATTTTGCTAGATAATCCTATTATGACATGATGATTAATATTGCTAGATAACCATGTCATGCCTTGATAGATAATATTGCACTAATAATAATAAAAGCATGCTTGAATGCCATGGATTGCTTTGCTTGGTGTATATGTTGGTTTGGTTTGCTTGCGAGTACATTCAAAAGTACTCAGCGGCCTTCAATGTGGCCAGGTTCACCTAAGGATCCGACATCCACTAGCGAGGAGCCGGAGTGTTCGCGGGCTAGAAGAGTAACCCAGTCATATCCCTATGGATTGGAGCCGCACCAAGACCATGCTGCCTTAGATAGAGCTTTTCCGCTGCCATCACCCTTGTTAATATCATGTAAGACTTATATATATCCATTAATAGAAATGCCTGTGTTCATGATACTTGTTGTAAATGCGCACGCCAGAGTGATTTCCTGGGCTGGTGTGTGCGGCAACCGTCTGGCTACAGTGGTATTCAGGCGGGGCGCCACAATGGATGGTATCAGAGCCAGGCTGACTGTAGGTTACCCTAGCCGGATTTCATTGCCCTTTGATCAGTAGAAAGCCCAGATGGATTTCAGCCATCTTCGACAAATAGGCACGGCTACTATTGATCATAAGGCAACCCCATAGGTTTTTGGCTCCATCAGACCCCAACTCTCGTGGCCCTTGCCTCTGGTGTGAAACGTCCGCACCAGGCAACGACCCGTGAGCCCTTAACCCCTAGGTAAACCAGATATCCCTACCTTGCTTGCTAACCATGGCATTTCTCTTCTCAAATCTAGTTTCCTTTGGGAAATGCATATAAATTCCATCTTTCCCCGACAACCCTAGGATCGTTGACTAAGCCATCTTGGCTATGGTCGTGTGTCGAGTTTGATGTTCCCTAAGGAGGTAGTAGGAGCTTGACACCAATCGCTACCAGGAGCATTGTGTGGTTTTGCTTCTAAGTCCTTAGAGGTGCATTGAGTGCGCTAGAATAGTTATACTAGTGAATCTTTGGCCACGTGTGTAAAGTCTGCAAAATTTGTGCTTTATTTGCTTTTGGTATTTTTGGTTTTATGCGGTTCTTGCTTCTTTTTCTCGATTCCGTTCTCTTGCTCCGACTGGATCCATCCACGAGTACCGCTAAGAAGACAAGCATACAACCTGGATAATACCCAATAATCCAAATTCAGTAAGAGTCAAGCCAAGTCAACTACACGATACTCAGAACATTATCACCGGATCTATCAAGAATGAAGAATGGGTCAGAAGCAGACTCCGCGTGCAACAGACAAGGCCAAAATATACCTAAGAGAGTTTGCCTCAAAACAGATCATACCTAAGGAATAGTCAGACGAGCTATCAGTAATGAACACCAGTGGGGATAAATGACTCCGTCCTCGACACAAAGACTATTTCAGTCAGTGGGGTGAACCTTGAGTCTTTTCTCAATGGACTCAAGAATCATTTATTACCCACAGAAGACATATTTCAAGAATGTGAACATGTCGAGAGCAGCAACAAAACTCTGGTATGATAGGATATTTTGGAGTTCACCAGTGCAAAACACAAAACTTCCGGGCCACCGTGAACAAGGTCTGCAAGGGATATGGATAAAATCACGGCTGCCAGAATCAATGAGAATTTCAAATACCTGGAAGTTCAGCCAAACCAAAAGGAATTCTCCGTCAACTACTTAGTACCAGCAACATCTGGTATCCCAAATTAATTATCAACACAAAGTCGGTAACCATTGCAATGATCAGACCAGCAGAAGGACAAGTGGTATGCATGACCAATGGAATATCTTCTGTCAAGACCGCATATCACAGTGAAAGGCCTCTGGTACAAAAAACCCAGCCTTCCTCCGCTATTGGGAGAAGCTTACGATGCAAGACTCCCAACCTTCCTCGCCACACCACTTGGCGAGAAAAGCTTCTGGGGTACGGCACTCCCATCCTCCTCAGCCCGCTACCGCGGAAAGCTTCCAACATAAGGCACCTGACCTTCTGCAGTAAGCCACATGAGGGAAAACTTCTGAGGTACAACACCCAGCCTTCTTCAGCACACTACCCTGGCAAAAGCTTCGAGCGTAAGGAATTCAGCCTTCTTCAACACGCCATCGTGCCCACAACAATCTTGTCGGAAGCGCAAACTAGCCCAGACACACGTGTGCTTCAGAACTCAGTGGTTATGAGAGGATTTATCCTACACCGGCATATGTTGTGAGCATGCAATCCAGTGGATCAGTTCATGCGAACCACTCGTACACGAGGAATGACTGTGTTCAGAGAAACATTGGCCCCATATTTTAAAGGAGGATATGAACAGAGCAACCCCTATGAGATATGCAAGAGTAAGTTGTGTGTACAAGCCCGACAAGCTAGGATATGACCAAGGAGCTGTGTTAGCAGGTCATGACAGGTCTCCAAAAGGAACCCTCAGAAACAAGGAAGCTTCGGACAAACCACATTTGTGACAGTCAATAAAATAAAGCTTTATTGACAAGATGATACTACCAATCCTTGTCAGACTCTTGCATATACGGCCACAACAATGCAGCAAGCATGTTATACTCATCATGAATATGGGCCATCCACCGAGATAAGAGGTTATGCTCCGAAAAATGCACTGAAGGATAGCCACACTATGTTTAGCTCAGAGGTTTTAACAAGGACTACAGAGGATATAGATGGCAGAGCCCCCACAGTGATCAATGAAGTTTGGCAGTCTGGATTCATGTGGAAGTATGGTACATCCTGTGCCAGTACGGAAATTTGGAAGGAGCAGCTAAAAGCACATGTACGTCAGCATCGACAGTTTGTAGATGCCATGGTGACGTTGAAGTAAGAGATTACTGTCTATGATTACTTTGTGATCATGCCTGACATTTCAGTTGGGGATCCCCTGAGGACAAAGCCCGAATGCATATGGCAGGAGAAAAGCACCCTTACAGAACCCACAGCCAGACTAAGGATTGATCCTGAGCAAGATACAGGGACAATTGTCCATAGATACCCAGGAGGAATAGTGGATGTATGCATGCAATACCATGCACCAAGGAAGGATGTCTTGCCCATGACAGTCAGAATACAGAGTATCGCAATAAAACCCGAAGCAGCTAGCTCCAGGTCATGGAAACCAAATTACTTGTCAATACTCAGAGCTACCCACCAACCCCAAGCAACAAACTACCAAGACAGAAGGGTTGCCTGACAGGAAAGAGAAGGATTCAATGCAGTCATCGTAAAAGAGAACACTTGAGCCATCAGAAGAGGCAGTTAAAAGGCCAGTGAACCGACGAAGACAAGACAGCTGATGGATCCAAGTCCCACACGGGTATGTCCCCCTTCGCCGGGAGGTAAGCCCAGAAATCTCGAGGACGAGATTTTCTTAAGGGGGGTAAGTTTGTGACACCCTGGTTTTCGCTCCTTGTTTTTTTCCTTTGCGGGATTGGACTCCCGTCTTTTTTTTATGTTATCGGATTTTCTCTCGCTCTTGGGTATATAAAGATGGTCATTTAGCCTTGCCTTTCCTATCCAACCGGAGATTCTCTCCAGTCCAACCTTGCCACCCAAGATATATTCTCAAGATTTTGCCGCCGAAACCCTACCTTCCGAGTTGTCGGAAGGGAAACCCTAATTCCTTCCGTTACAAAGGAACCCTAATTTCCTTTGATCTGTTGCCTCCCAAACTTTTCCCAGTGATCATCCTATCTCTGTAAACCCTGGATATGCAAAAATATTGCCAAGTCATTTGCAATATTTTTCATTCAAAATTAATTCCTTTTTTTGCTGTTTAAAGGAATTAAATCCAGGAAAATATCTATCCATCTCCAAACTTCATGAAAACTTGTGGAGATATTCTTTGTGATCATATTGAGCTCCCCTAAAAATATTGGAAATAATTAAATAAGGGAAATTGCATTTTCCTATTTAAAGCCAATATTGCCTTTTGGGCACTCTCCAACGGAACTACCATTTTGGTAGCCAGGAAAAATCCCAAATAATTTTTGGAGCTTCTCCTATCCATATATTCACCATTTCCATCAAGAACTCAAGTTCCATAGTTCAAATTTTGAGCACATCATCCAATTCTAGTTTTTGGACCTATTTTGAGGTTGTGAAGCAACTATATTTTATATTGCTTCAAAATTCTTGAAATTAATCCAGGACCTCACATTCCCTATATGATGTGAGCATGCAAAAATTCACATCATTTTATCTAGCCAATTTCTCATAAAAATTCCATTTAGTTTCTGTCCAGCAGGAAGCTCTATGAAGGAAGTACTTTCATAGGGCATCTAAATGAGCTGAAATTTTACCAGTACCTACATGTTTCCAAATCATCTCCCTACCCCAAATTTCAGCCAATTCCATAAAGCCATTTGAGCACAACATCAAAACCTTGTTTCTGGACCAATTTGGCAGTTGTGAAGCAAGTATATGCAAACCAAGTCCAAATGGCCTCAAATTTTCCCAGCATCTACTCCTTTCTACCACATTTCATTGTGACAAAGATCTAGCTCCTCTCATTCATCCATTTCGTCAGAAAAGTCCATCCAAGTTTGCTGTTAGAACCTGTTTCTGCTAGTACCTCTCGCCTCACGGCCTTCTAGTCGATTCCAGCCACTCCTAGGATCTATCCGATCACTGAGCCATGCTTGAGACAAGTTTTTGGGTCAGGACGTGTGCCGGAGCACGCTATGCACATGGTGACCGCGTGTGGGCTGAGCCAAACGTCGCGCTCTGCGCACTGCCTGTCCGTGCGGTCGACTCTGGCCAGCCGTGGCTTGTCGCTGCATGTCCATCGTCTCCGCAGCACCCACGTACCCCCTCTGGACCCTTCTACCCCTCCGTTCTCTTCCCCGCCGTGCCACGACGAACGCTGCCGTATGCCACTGTACTCACACAGCTGCCGCCGTATGCGGACGAGCTCGAGCTCTCCCGAAGCCCAGCTCACCTCCCCTGCTCCTCAGTGACACTCCCCGATGGCTGCAAAACGCCAGCCACGTCGCCCGCAGGCTCCAGAACTCCGGCCAGCTCACCGAGCGGCCGAGCTTATCCGACGAGCCCCGCGGCTATACATAGCCCGCACCCGAGCTCCCCTAGCACGCCAGCCTCCTTCCCTCCCTCTTAACTCTCCTCTGGACCAAGCAAACGAGCTCGGGGAGCCCCCATTTCCTCTCTCTGGCCGGAGCTCGAATTTGAGCCAACCGAAGCACCATTTCTCCTCGCTCATCCAGTAGAACCACCAGAGCACGGCGAGTCTCCCCTATTCTCATTTCGTCCCCGGGACGCTCGTGGCCTCGTCTCCGAATCCGGCCGACGGCCTCATCCACGAGAGCTCGAGCCGTTGCCGCTCCAGTCCACCTCGGCGTCCGCATTCGGTTCAAGTGGATGCGCCGCTCCCTCCCGAGCTCGCCGGTGCCCGGGGCCTCGTCGGAGATGGCATGTGCTGCCGGAGCGAGCGCCGCCGCGCACCGGCCGAGCTTCCCCTACCGTGGCCTGTCGGGAGAAAGAAGGAGAGGTGAGGAGGAGAGAGAGAAGCCCGGCGGGACCCACCTGTCGGTGACCGAAAGGGGGTGGCCCAGCCCGCCAGCTCGGTTAAGTGGAAACGTATTCGACTCGAATACGCTTTCTGCTTTCGAAAGCATAATCTGCCACATCTTCAGGCAGAAGTGCGTTTTCCTTGTCCCGAAAGCATATTCTCAGCAATACGCCTTCTGTTTGTAGCCGCCAGCCGAAACCTCTAATTTGTGAATGTTCACCCGTTAGGAGCAGAAAAGCACATAATCTGTTTGTTTTTCTGCCTAACAAACGAACGACCACAACTCTTTAACCGTAACTCCAATTCAGGTGATTCCAAAGCCCACTTTCTCTGTTCGTCGAGCCCGTTCCGATGACATCATTTTCACTATGTTGACACGTTCTTAAAATGCCTATTTTGCCCCTGCCCTATATTCAGCCCCTCTTAGAGAGAAACCTTTCCGGCGAATTTTTCCGTGAGGTGATCGCACTTCTCTCCGGCGAATCTACCGACCCCCAGGCAAGCCGACCATCTGATATATGCCCTAAAGCATTGCTCTGTGTTATTCTTGCGTGTTTAATTAATAAATACGCCTGTGTTAGAATTAATTATACTACTGCTAGGTTGAATTTGCTATTTACATCACCTGCTAAAGCCCATCATATTATCACACTAGTGACTCGTAGGTGACAATATGGAGATAGGTTGTTATGTTTTCACCGTACATTACTCCTGTTATTGCTATGGTAAAGAATGTGACTTAATAATGACAACCTCCTCCGTCGGCTGGATCGAGTCATAGTGCCACCAAATCGAGCTCATCAGTGCAGCCACATTTCCCTTTATGGGAAGGCCCTAACTTGGTCTGTTGTCTTGCCTCTTATCGGTACCACCAAAGAGAGAAGGTTATGCGTGCGTGCTACCCTTACCCGGTAGGTGGCGATAACCTTGTGAGCCCAATTAAGTTATTTGCCGGCGTCCCCGTTTGGGACAGTTTTGTTTGGCCACAACGGTGGCAGGTGTCAGGAGTGACATAGGGGGCCACCCAGGACATGACCCTGAAGGGGTCTGGTTATCGGTGGGACCGTAAGAGTGCCACGCAATAGACAAGTTTTGTTGGAGCAGCACCGGTCCACCCGAATGGGAGCATGAGGCCAGGAGCTCCATAGTGTGGGTAAAGTGCGCAACCTCTGCAGAGTGTAAATCTATTCGAATAGCCGCGTCCTCGGTCAAGGGACACAGTTCGTACTTGGTCACACTATTTGGTCTGTGTCGAGTCTGGAGGAGTTAACCGAATGATTGCTAAGAACAAACCGGACAAGGTAAGGTTTGTCAGACTTGCAGTACAGATGCATGGACATCAGATGATGTCAAGGATATGAATGTTAGCCATGCGATGGCTATGAGCTAAGTGGTCAAATGACCGCAAGGTTTGGATCGGACCTGGATATGATTGGGATTGGTTTATGAGAAGGTTTGGAATATGAAATCATTACTTGATGTGTTTTATCCTCGTCATACTGTATTTACCTTAGTAGTTATTTTGCTAGATAATCCTGTTACGACTTGATGATTAATATTGCTAAATAACCATGCCATGCCTTGATAGATAATATTGCACTAATAATAATAAAAGCATGCTTGAATGCCATGGATTGCTTTGCTTGGTGTATATGTTGGTTTGGTTTGCTTGCGAGTACATTCAAAAGTACTCAGCAGCCTTCAATGTGGCCAGGTTCACCTAAGGATCCGACATCCACTAGCGAGGAGCCGGAGTGTTCGCGGGCTAGAAGAGTAACCCAGTCAGATCCCTGTGGATTGCAGCCGCACCAAGACCATATTGCCTTAGATAGAGCTTTTTCGCTGCCATCACCCTTGTAAATATCATGTAAGACTTATATATATCCATTAATAGAAATGCATGTGTTCATGATACTTGTTGTAAACGCGCACGCCAGAGTGATTTCCTGGGCTGGTGTTTGCGGAGACCGTCTGGCTACAGTGGTATTCAGGTGGGGCGCCACAAGGAGTCGCTAAGGCGTGCCCTAGGCGGCCTGCGCAAAAACATTTACATGGCATTAGTTCTGCCGGGAAAACTTAACTGTTAAGACAAATACAAAGGACAGCGGTGTACCTTCGAGGCGCCGGCTTCTTCCTCCCCAGCGCAAGGGGGTCGTCTTTGGACTCGTCGGAGAGCATGTTCTTCTCCGACAGCTGGGGCTCGTCAGCCGCCCTAGCCGAGGTTTCTTTCAACCTCTTTTGGCCTGAGGGCTCGGCCTCGGCCTCGGCGTCTTCTGGTGCCGCCCTCTTCCCCTTTAGGGGAAGGTTATCCTCATCCTCCCCCCTCCCATCACTTTCATGGGTGGAGGAGGCATGGGTCTCCTCGGACCGGGTGACCAAGGTCTCCCGCCCTCGAAGACCCGTCTTGCCCTTCTGGGGCTTCGCCGCCCTGGGGATCACCACGTGCGGCTCCTCGGTCAGGAGCGCAGTGAGCAAAGGGGACTTCTCCCCCTCCAGGGGAGTGGTGCTGGGCATGACATCTGCTGCACCTTGGTCACTCAGTTCTGCAAATACGAAATGGATCGATTCACCGAAATCCATCTCACTTGACAGGAAAGGAATATGAACGTATATATTGAACACTTACCGGGGTGGCAGTGTAGCCGACCTCGAAGCCGAGGTCCTTCCCCTCCTCAGGAATCTTGTCCTTGGCCAGCTTGAAGAGCCGCGTCCATATCCCGGCCAGGGAGGAGCGGAAGAAGCTGAGGACGGGTCCAGCATCCCCAGATTTGTGCTCCCACAATGGGGCGGCCCCGGAGTTGAAGCGGGAGGATGCGGCGATGGAGCATGACGTTGACCACGTCGGGCAGTTAGAGTTTCTTCTTGAGGGACCACCACCGGATCCTCTTGATCAGTGTCTCCACCTCCTCTGGGTTTCCCCAGAGGACGCCCTTCTCCTTCCAGGACTTGAGCTTCCTTGGAGGCCCAGCCGAAAAGGCTGGGACCTTGGTCTGGCCAGCGGCGAGCGGCTCAGTGATGTAGAACCACTCCCGTTACAACTCCTTGACCGTCTCGATGAAGGTGTCGTCGAACCAGGTGGCCCCCTGGTTCTTGCTGACCCTGGCGCCTCCACACTCTGCCAAATCGGAGCCGCTGGACTTCGGCTTAACACCGAAGGTCTTCAGCCATAAGCCGAAGTGCGGCTCGATGCGGAGGAAGGCCTTGCACACCGTGATGAAAGAGGCGAGGTGGAGGATGGAGTTCGGGGCCATGTGGTGGAAATCAAGCCCGTAGTAGAACATGACCCCGCACACGAACGGGTGTAGCGGGAACCCTAAGCTTCTGATGAGGTGAGGGATAAAGACCACCCGCTCCCCTGAGTTGGGAGCAGGCACCTGCTGGACGGCGTCGGGGGCACGGGCGGCGATGTTGGCGAGGATATACCCCGCGCTCCGCGGCTCTTGGAGCGTGCCCTCCGTCACGATGGAGCCCCACCAGTGCCCTTTAAGGGTATCGGCCATGGCTAAGAGGGGGAGCACGGAGCTGCAGAGGAGGGAGGAGGCAAGATTGGATCTGGGCGCTGGAGCTCGAGGAGGCAGAAGGCAGGGGAAATGGGAGCATAGCTACAGGCTCTGTTAACTTTTTGCTCTTATAGGCTGCCGAAAGGGCAAGAGTCCCCCCTGTCGTGCCGATAAAAATGCCACTCTCCTCCTCCGAAGATGCCGTTATACGCATGGGGGGAAACAAAATCTTGATGATATCCCTGAAAATACGGGCACGATCCCCACCTTGACGGGACATGCCAGTAAAAGGGCGGCCTCGAACCACGATTTGAGATAGGCAGTAACTGCCTGACCCATCGTGGGTAGCGTCGCTTTGATAAAGTTGTCAGACTATGGGGTACTATTCACACCTGGGTGGCTAGCCTTCAAGGCTAAGTTAACTCATGACCCCGGATGGGGAGAGAACCCGGCTGAATCTCGTCTACAAGACACCACTCCTTAGAAGGGCGGCTAAGAGATCTGGAATTCCGAAGGGGAACTCGTCTGTCAAGCCAAGGACTTCGGATCCGAAGTTACCACCGTTGAAGAGATCGTCCTCGGCGTAGAAGACCAGTTCGGGGGCTACTGACGGTGTCCTGGACTAGGGGGTACCAACCTAGTTGGCCCATATTCCTCGGGCTGGGACAATGGGCTCTCATTCTTATCAAGATGGACTCCGAAAGATGTGGGCGAGAAGGAAGAACAAGATTATATCTGTCGAAGACTTGACGTATACTCCAAGACTTCCCCTGCTACCTCCTCGCCTGGATACCGACCTTTGTAACCCTAGATACCCTATCCGACGTGTATATAAGCCGAAGGGTTTAGCTCTTAGAGGGGACCTCAACACAATCTCATTCACCTAGCCTTAGGACTAGATCATACGATCTCGAGGTAGATCAACTCTGTACTTGATACTTCTCCATCAATATAAACAAGAGCAGGACATAGGGTTTTACCCCCATCAAGAGGGCCCAAACCTGGGTAAACATCGTCTCCCTATTCCTGTTACCATCTGTCCGAGATCCACAGCTCGGGACCCCCTACCCCGAAGTCTGCCGGTGTTTACACCGACACCTGTACTGTCGTAGAAGTGTTCCATGACAATACTCAAATTATCATCACAGAAGTGTCCACTTCCATGACGATAAACGTCATGGAAGTGTTTTCGTCAAGGGTGACCGACACGTGGCATCCACCGTAACGGGTCGCCATTAAGCTATCGGGTTCTGGTTTGGATCTGATAACCCGTTAACAGCCCGGACCAATGGCGATTTTCCACGTGTAAAATTCTCATTCGCCAACGGAACCACATGTCAGCTCGTCGTCACGATAGGTGTCATCCATCCAGTGGACGAGAGGCGCCAATGGAACTGTGACATGTCGCATGGCCCAACAGTGGCCCATTTAGGTTAAAAGGCCGGCCCAGTCAAAATAAGCAGGTTGGCCCATTTACGGCCTACTTGCGTCTGGCCCATTTACAACCACGGCCCATACGAGTTCTGCCAATTCGGCCCGTTAAAGATTTGACACCATTGCGGCCCATCGTCAGTTCCAGCCCGTTAACAGCCTGCTATGTCTTTGGGCTCATTTGTGGCCTGAGCTTTTTTCGGCCTGTTAGCGGCCCATTCTATAGATGGGCCAATATCCAGGCGGTACGACTTTTGGCCTTTTACCGGCCCATTCTGTAGTTGGGCCAATTTTCGGCCCGGTGTTTCTTTTGGCCTGTTAAGGTCCCGCACCACAGTTGGGCCATTTACGATCCGACCTTACTTTGGGTCCATTAGCGGCCCATGTTCTCCATGGCACAATTCCAGCCTGACCTGACTTTCGGCCTATTAAAGGCCCTGTTGTACATCGGCCCGCTTTTGGCCCGATAGTATTTCGGCCTGTTAACGGCCCGACATGGAAATGGGCCAAGCTTTAACTGATGTCTATTTCGGCCTGCTAGTGGACCATGGGCTCATCTCCATTATTGCGGCTCAATTGAGCTTTCGGCCTGTTAACGGCCTGGTAAGAGCCCTTCATAGGATGGGCCCACCTTCGAGCATGAAATCCATTTCTGGCACGTGACGGCCCATGATTGTAACGGGCCTCGTAGATTGGACCATCCGAGCAAATATGGGCCCTTGTAGATTAGGGGCCACTTATTATTAGTAGGCCAGCCCAATAACGGCCCACTTTAACTACCCATTCTCTTTCTGTTCTGATGGCGTCCAGCTAACGTCCCCATTTCAACGATAGCATAGAAACCTACACTATACAATCCCCTCAAAAAACCTACACTATACAATAAAGAAATTAAGGCATAGAAATGAAGAATAATCATACACTATACAATAAAGAAATATGGCAGATTACATCCACTGGGCTTCAAAGTACGCCACAAGTGATAATAAAGCATAAACAAACAGCAAATTACATACACTGGGCACATACACCTCATACATCATGGACGCGCATCAACACAACTTACCATTTGAACTATGATCTCTTCAGAAAATAGGATTGGCTGGATTCAGATGGCACAAATTTCAGTCTGCAAAATCTCCACTTTCTTTGTGGTTTCCTCAGTCTCTTGTTTCATTTTGTCGGTTGATGCATCTGATTTCTGCACCACCCTTCTCAACATGTTGATTAAATCTTGAGACTCATATGCACACTGTCTTGCCGCCTCTAGTTGATGCTCTAGAACATTAGCACATTCCAATTCCAATCCATAATCATTTGGTAACGGCCATGCCGCACTGCTCTGAGAGCTTTGTGTTGATGTCACTTTATCCTAAAATGTTTCTGTAAGTACACATGACTAGGGCAAAAATATAGTTATAACAATGAAGCGAGCAAGACAGACTATCTTTTACATGGCAGACAGGACTAACAATAATGTACACGTCATGAAGCATAAGCAGGTGATATTTTAAAAATTATAAAGATGGTAGTCTGTGCAGCACGCATACAGAAATCTCTCTTCGCTCACCAAAGGAGCATGATGTTGGGGCCAAATCCAAAACAGTGACAGGTTATGAATTTAAACCACGCGCAGCTACTGAACATTAGATATATCATGCACATAAGTAAGCAAGCAGTTAGCCATTGTGTAGCTCGTATTAACTAGCTGGAACATTGAGTGCCATGTTTCAAAAGAGTCTTAGGGAGCATAATGAACTGCAGAGGGATTCATACAAACCTACTACAACAAGCAAAACAATGCAATCATTAGCCTCGTATAAACTAGATTGTGAGCCTCATGCAGTAATAGTTGGTTAATGGACTTCAAAGCTTTAGGCACACTTTGCCATAGTAATGAAATGGTAAGGCATTTAATTATGTCAACTAATAGTTATACAAGTACCCTACATCAGGCAGCATTGTTTGGGCATCTCATTGACTGAGGACAAATAAAGCAATTGAAAAGACCAATTTAACTATGCCTGAAGCAAACAAGCAATTGAACTGTTGTGTTGGCAGCATGCATACATGAACGCCTCAATAACATCCTTGGCCTGGCTACATTTGAATCAACTGATGTATCTTCTATATAATGGAACAAGTAATGTAACATTGTTTTCCCCCTATGAAGTATCTCGACTAGTATGTACTCAAGATCCTAGTAATGATAGGGATGCTAATGATGGGAACATGCATTTGGTTATGACATTTATGACATCGAGAACTCTACCATAGCAGGAAGGAGTTTCTCACTCTGTTCACTAATATAAGATGTTTTAGATATTTAAATGTAGACTACATCCGTACTGAAATGAGTGAACAGGCACATTAAAATGTATTTACATACATCTGATTTAGAAAAAAGTTAGAACATCTTATAACAGTGAGCGGAGGGAGTATTAATCAATGGCCCAATGATTGGGTTACAGGTGAAGAACCATACACAAGCACAATGTCAGACAAATAGGGTGCCCTAGTAATTGTTATACAATGACTTACCATAACTGGTTGTACAGGCTCAGCGCTCCTCCTCCTCTTGCAAGGCTCCTTCCTAACATCTTGTACTTGGAAATCCTGAATCTTCGCTTTGTTGTACCCCCTCTGCAAGGTGACACAAACCAGTTACAGGTCTCCTTACATGGAAGATAAATATGCATACTTTCCGGTCTCTGGGCAACACCAAAGCATGAGTTTGTAACAAAACGACACCACATAATGAAACATGCCACATCTCTTGCACACACTCAAATGAGCATTTACTATGTGTGAGCTATGTATAAACTAGGCGTACCTTCGTGAACTGGACCTCCACGTACTCTTGGGGAGCCTATAGTGTACAGGCAAACCTTTATGTCACCTATGAGTTATACAAGCCCCCACTACAGCAGCCATTAGTGTTTAAATCATTGACAAGCTCCGTTAGGTCATGAACAGCAAGTAATCAAAGCAAACAGTTCTAGTATGGATGGCTGATACAAACAAGCAATTGAACACATGTGTGAGCAAATTTTGCACAACACTGAATTACATATCAAGAAAACAAGCATAGAAGGAGGCTTAAAGATCATCACTTGATTGACCAGATTTAGGAGGCATTTAAACATCATGTGCAACGTATGAACTAGCATAAACATTACATATTGCAGATTCTATAATGAAATGCACATGTATTAGGTTATGCCATGTATGATGCCTAAATCTACACTATAGCAGGCAGGAGTGATTCATCATTGCACGCACAATTGAATTGCAAGGTTAAGGGCCAGTTCCTTTCCACCTTTTGAGAGCTTATTGTCAAAATAAGCCATCAAAGCTGTAAAGAACTCGTTTTTGAGTTATGGGCTTGGGCTTAACTTATTTCCACCACCCATTCCTTCACAACGAGAAAAAGCATGGGCAGGGAGGGGGGGTGCTTCACGTAGAAGCTCACTTAAAATTGAAGGGGTATAGCAAAATGACTGTTGTTTGCCCATATTACACTGAAAATGCCACTGCTCAGGCCCGCGTCACACCCGACCCCCAAGTAAAAACAAACACGCAAGCGTTCGTTCCCCTGCCCGCTTGCATCTCCTCTCCCCTTTCCCTCTGCCTCGATCCCCTGCCTGCAGCGCTAGGGTTCCTCCAGTGAGCCACCGCCACCGGTCCCATCTGCCCTACTCTGCGACGATGCTCTCTCCAGCGAGGCTACATGGCTGACGGGTAGGGCTCCATCTCCCCGACTGCTCCTCCCTCTGGCGCTGCCCCTCACTCTCCTGGTCTCCAGCAGTTGCTCCGCTATGGTCCGTCCAACGCTCCACTCCGGCGGTCGCCGCCCAACTACGGCCGATGCCCCACTCTAGCAAAAGGCCCCTCGTTCCCCCTCCCCTCCTCCCAGGCCGTGGCCATGAGGTGCTGTTGCGGGATGAGCTCATCCAACAAAGTGCGGATCTCCTCTGATTTTTTGCCAAATTTTCATTCTGATCTGCTATATGATGAATTGCTATGAGCTGCTGTTGCTGCTATGTGATGAATTGCTATGAGCTGCTGCTACTGCTATATGATGAATTGCTATGAGTTGCTGCTGCTATATGATGAATTGCTATGAGCTGTTGCAGCAGCTATATGATGAATTGCTATGAGCTGCTGCTGCTACTCTTGCTACTATATGATGAATTGCTATGAGCTGCTGCTATATGATGCTTTCAGGTGGTGCTGCTATATGATAAAAACCAGCCACTTGGACCATGGAATTTTGATAAATAATGGTTAATCATATAAATTTAGGCAATTATCCTCTGTTTGGAAGACATTGACCAAAGTAGATTGTGCCAAGTAGATGGTATCTTTGTATTTGCATTTTGAACATATAATGATGGTATGTTTTCCTATCATATTAATTACTGCGATGGGTTCAATTCGTGATGTTTGCAAGTCAAATTTATTTTCACTAGGAAACAGACCCGTGCGTTGCAACGAGAAAAAACATTCACAAACTCCTAACTCAATAAGCATGCCTCAAAACGCCCAGCCCATGTCCTCTATTACAACACGATGCCTCACAATGTCATCACTTAGTCTCCTTCCCGCTTTCATCGACGATGACCACGGTGTTCACCCGATCACGATGCATACGTACATGGTCAAACCCAATGTAATGATGTTGCCACCGCACGGTACATGTATCATTGAACCCTGTCAGCACAAGTGAATGTTTATAAAACTTAAAAAGAAAACTAATGCCATCATGTTAAAACTTAGAATTGCACAAAGATATCAAATATCCATTTCCGAGCCCGGGCTCATCTGCACCCTATGAACAGTAAAATCAAATAAAATATTTAAAAAAATTCCAGATTTTTTTTTGCAAGGAAGATGATTCAGTGCGTGAGGTCTGTGCAAAATTTCAGGTTGTTTCGACATCTGATTAGCTCTCAGCAAAAAAAACAAAATTGATCCAAACAGTACACTCTTTCACAGACCTCAAATTTGTCTTTTTTGCTGAGAGCTACTCAGATGTCCAAATGAGCTGAAATTTGGCACGGTTCTCACGCACTGAAACATCTATCATGCAAAAAAATCAGATTTTTTTTTAAATTTTTCTAGTATTTTATTTGATTTTACTGTTCATGGCGGGTGTAGATGAGCTCGGGATCCAAATCGCCCCTCTCCAAAGATACTCCATTCTCTGTCTAATATAATCGGACAAAGTTTAGACACACCAGGGACTCTGAGTGCAACTCGTCGTATGTTGGTGACGGGACTCATTAGGTTGAGCGAAGCAGGCTTCTACCCGACATATCCTATCCAGATAGCACAAACAACAGGCATGCAGATGGTGATGGGGATTATAATGTGGGAGATAGGAATATGGCATATTTCTAAGGGATCCCTATTTCTAAATCTGCCAATTCGTATCTCGACATCTGATTTTTATAGACTATGACAATGCAATTTTGCGTTGGCGGACAGAGATGTATTACTGAAAATTTTACTTTAGCCTTTTTTTCAATGCCACACACACTGTCCTTACAAAAATTCCCAGCTAAAATCAAATCCATACTAACCATCCTGAAAAAAAAACAGAATATATACATCGAAACCCAAGCCTTTCTATGCTTGACAATGGATCATGTGGTAAAGAAGCTATAACTCTAAGATCAATCGATATTGATTTTGCTAAGCTGGGTATTCGGATTTCCGTGATTTGGCCTTATTTAAAACCGAGAAGATAAAAAGCTCATCTCCTCGATCTTGATTGAAATAACACCTACCGATCTGCAGCTTCTCAATCATAGCAACCTTGACAAGATCCTTTATTCCATTCGTTGCAGCTTCATCATCAAAGAAAAACATCATATTCCCTGCGAGACAGTGTATTGGGCCCCAATGCACCGGGGCAGAAGGTAAGGGATAACTCACCACGCCACACTTTGGGACTACAGTGCACCATCTGCTGTTGCAAGTGTTCCCGCAGCGTGAGCCTGCGCTTCTTCACCGCCCTCTCCGAGACTCCAATGCCATGGTCTAATCCAACAGCATGATCACTGAACATAGACAACACAACAAAACAAACCACGTCAGAACCAAGTAGCAAGTAGCAACAAATCAAAGAGCTCGCCTCACTTTTGGACTTATTTTCTTGTGAGTCCTCAATTTTCGACTTTTGTTGCGGGGGCCTCAATTTTGGACTTGATCGCCACTCAAAGGCCCTGAACGGAAAATGACAACATATTAAAGCATGCACTATCTAGAGACCCCAAAACTGAACTGCATTTGTACTATGGTAACCTGAAGCCCTCAATGTTAAGAATAAATTAGATAAGCAAATAAAAAATCACATGAATGAAGAGACTATTACAATTCACCCTATTTACTCCTCGCATTTCACTCTCAAGGACTGTATAAGTTGTGCAGCAGAAGTCCAATGGTATTCTCAACTGGGCTATAAAAACAATATAAGAATGTTCAGTGCAACAACCTTTTACACGTCCATTGTATCACGAAAATTTCAATAGTAGACTGAGTAAAACAAATTTGATCTCAACAACTTGCAAGCATACCGATATAGTAACAGGAATAGTTGGCACGTGCGAACCAACCTGTGGTTGGATGGTTAGAGGGACTGTGGTATCCCCAGCCCACCAGGGTTCAAATCCTGGTGCTCGCATTTATTCCTGAATTTATTTCAGGATTTCAGGCAATGTGCATTCAGTGGGAGGAGACGTTCCCATCGACGACGAGGCGCCTATGGTGACTTCGTAAATGTCAAGATGATATGCCGGCTCAGTCTCTCGGAGGTGCTCATAGGGGTAGGGTGTGCGTGTGTGCGTTCATAAGGGTGAGTGTATGCGCGTGTATATGAACGCTTGCGTCTGTACTGTGTTCAAAAAAAAAGGAATAGTTGGCACGTCATAAAATAGAAAAAATAAGAGAAATTATCAATACCTGTGCAGGTAAATTCATCGACGAACATGTGAGTCCTTGATTGCACTGTCATCAAAATACACATGCACATCCAGCTCTCCTATGAACTGAACCACCGGTTGCATGGCAGGTGAAATACCAAACCATTACAACAACCACATGAAAGATACAAATAGAGGATTCAGTGATATAGTAGAAATTCCAGACCATTAGACCAGCGTTTCCCTCACCTAGTGGTGGCAACCTCATCTATGAAATCTTCAATCTTGTGTCCGTAGCACCATAGGCCCCACTCCTGCTGCCTTCCCACTGGAATCTGGAGATGCTTCCAGCCATAGGTCGCGGTGCAGGGCCCTCTGCAACATCTTCAGTTCGAAAGTCGTCTGCGGTTGTAAGGAGAGGGGATATTGGTCCTGGGGGTTGGAGTGGGGCTCGTTGGCGGCAGCGGCGTCGTCGTCTGGAGGAAGACCTGTAGCGGGAGCGGGGGCTGGCAGCAGCACCCCCCGCTGGCGTCGACCTGTCCGCTCCGCCCCTACATCGCGCGGATCAGATGCTATGCGTGGGTGCGCAAGCTCTGCGCTGCCGTCGCGCTCACCGTACTGGCCTCCGGCCTCTCCCAACACCGCTGTTGTCGTCACTTCTCCGCGCTCATGCACTCCCCCGCTTTGGACTTCCCTGCCTCCAGGCCTGCAGATGCGGAGGCGGAGGTGTCGATGTTGGCCAGGACCCAGGAGCGGAACCTGTGCGACTGTTTGACACCAGTGGCAATCCTCAGGTCAACGACCTCGCGGATGTGTCCCTCGCCGGCGCCATGCGTCACGCGAGACCCTGCAACACGAGCCTCTCCGCGTTGCTCTCAGGTCAGGTCTGTTAAGAATTGAGATAAGGCTGCGAGGCATCACACTTGTATTCATCCACAAGGGGTAGTAAATATATAGAGAGTACATCTGAGAGAGGGAGAAGAGATACACACGCACTCTCTAACTGAATACAACAATCGATCCTAGATCGATGGGATGGAGGTGCTGGCCGTTGCCCTGCATGCGCCATGCAAGGTCGGTGGGAGAGGGTGCGCTTGACCAGCTCAAGCTGGTAGCGCCGGAGACCAGCTCATGTAGTCTAACAGCCCCCTGCAGTCTCATCGTGGGTTTGCCGAACGTTGAGACTGGACCGGAACTGTGTGAAAGTAGCAGTAGGCAGCCCTTTCGTGAAGATATCTGCATACTGTGAAGAAGTAGGAACATGCAACACACGCACTTCTCCCAAAGAAACCTTGTCACGGACGAAATGAATGTCGATCTCGATATGTTTCGTCCGCCGATGCTGCACTGGGTTAGCGGACATATACACCGCAGAGACATTATCACAATAAACCACGGTAGACTTGGCAATAGGTTGATGAAGCTCCTGCAATAACTGTCGCAGCCAAGCCGTCTCGGCAACGACGTGGGCAACGGCCCGGTACTCCGCCTCAGCGCTAGACCTGGAAACAGTAAGTTGTCGCTTCGACGACCAAGATATCAAATTATCCCCAAGAAAAACGCAAAACCCAGAGGTAGAACGTCGAGTGTCGGGGCAGCCAGCCCAGTCTGCGTCGGAGTAGGCGAGGAGAGTGGAGGGTGATGATGGGTATATATGCAAGCCGTAGTCTAGGGTTCCCTTGAGGTAACGTACGATGCGCTTGACAAGGTTGTAGTGAGAGGAGCGAGGAGCGTGCATGAAAAGACAGGCTTGTTGAACAGCGTAAGACAAATCAGGACGGGTGATGGTCATGTACTGCAAGGCGCCGGTGAGGCTGCGGTAGATAGTGGGGTTATCAAGGAGATCACCGTCGGATATGGAGAGTTTAGCACCGGAGTCGATAGGAGTGCGAACAGGATGACAGTCGGACATACCGGCTCGCTCGATAATATCCAAAGCATACTGTCGCTGAGAAAGGTGGAGACCCGAAGGCGAGCGGGAAACGGCAATGCCGAGGAAGTGAGAGAGGGGACCGAGGTCTGTCATGGAGAACTCGCGACTGAGGAGAGAAATAACGTAGTCGAGAAAAGCCGGGGATGATGCAGTGAGAATGATGTCATCTACGTATAGGAGGAGGTAGGCCGTGTGGTTAGTGGATTTGTAGATAAAAAGAGAAGTGTCGCATTTAGAGGCAACGAAGCCAATGGATGCGGCAAAGGCGGCAAAGCGAGTGAACCAGACACGAGGGGCTTGTTTAAGTCCGTACAGAGATTTCTTAAGAAGACAAACGTGTGTGGGGGCTACTGGATCTTCGAAACCGAGGGGCTGCTGACAGTAAACGGTCTCGGTAAGGTGTCCGTGGAGGAAGGCATTTTTAACGTCTAACTGGTGAATGGGCCATGAGTGAGAAGTAGCGAGAGAAAGAACTACACGGATAGTGCTCGGTTTGACTACCGGAGAGAATGTCTCATCGTAATCGATGCCTTCGGTTTGAGAAAATCCACGGACGACCCATCGCGCCTTATAGCGAGCGAGGGAGCCGTCAGAATTGTACTTATGCCGAAAAACCCACTTCCCACTAATAACCGGAGCCGTGGAGGGTCGAGGAACGAGCGACCAAGTCTCATTCTAGAGGAGGGCTTGGTACTCATCACTCATGGCACTAGCCCAGCGTGGATCGGCAAGGGATGTGCGGTAGGTGCGGGGAAGTGGCGAGGCACCGCAGAGGTCAGCGAGAAAATTGAGTCTGCGGGAGGGTAAGTGGAAACCCGACTTGGCCCGGGTGCGCATGTTGTGTGGGTTAGCGGGAGGCGCGACAGCGACGGCACGGGGTGGAAGAGGTCGCGGTGTAGTGGGACTGCCAGAAGAGGTGGAGGCAGGGCTCGTGGACATCGAGCTGCTGGAGGAACCGAGGGTGGGAGTAGGGGACGCCGGGTTATGAACCAGAGGCGACGGCAAGGGGAGGAGGCTGGAGCCGTGGCAGGGGTTACGCTGGGCGAAGGAGCTGCTGGGGCGGCGATCGCGCGGGGCGAAAGGGCTGCCGTGGCAGCGTTCTGGTCAGACGAAACGTCTACCGTGACGGCGTTCGGGCCGACACAGAATGGTGCCATGGCAGCACCCGTGGTGAGGGAAGGGGCAAGGACAGGCGCTGTGGTAGACGAAGTGGGCTCGGCTGGGTGAGAGAAGTCGGGCGGCAAGGGGTCTTGGGGGGTGTGAGAGAAGGGAAAGACAAACTCATTGAAGGTGACGTGCCGCGAGACGTAGACGCGATTCGTAGAGGGATCTAGGCAGCGATACCCCTTGTGATCGTGGGGATAACCAATGAAGACACACGCGACCGAGCGTGCGGCGAGTTTGTGAGATGCGGTGGCCTCCGTGTTAGGGTAGCATAAACACCCAAAGACACGGAGGTGGGTGTACGTGGGTGGTGTTTTGTGAAGGGTTTCGTGTGGTGTGACGAGAGAGAGACGCTTGGTGGGACGAAGATTAAGTAGAATGGTGGTGGTGATGAGAGCGTCAGCCCAGTAGCGCGGCGGCATGGAGGCTTGGAGCAGAAGTGTGCGTATGACGTCATTGGTCGAACGAATAGCACGTTCGGCTTTACCGTTCTGGGAAGATGTGTATGGGCAAGAAAAACGCATCACCGTACCGAAGGGAAGGAAGAAATCGCGATTTTGTGCGCTGTCAAACTCACGCCCGTTGTCGCATTGGAGAGTCCGTATGGTCTGCCCAAAGTGAGTGCGAACATAAGAATGAAAGAACCGAAAGATGGCAGGAACGTCAGATTTTAGTTTTAAAGGAAAAGTCCATCGGTTGCACGAAAAATCATCAATAAGCAGAAGATAATACTTCCTCCCAGAAGCGCTAGACAAAGGGGCTGTCCAAACATCGCAATGTATAAGATCAAACGGGGCAGTAGTTCGACTAGTGGAAGAAGTAAAAGGGAGGCGGACGTGCTTGCCAGTCTGACAAGCATCACACAAGCGTCCGTCCGAAATAGGTTTATTACAATGTTCTAAATTTTTATTTGCACGGAAAGTAGCATCGCCGGGGTGGCCCAAACGCCGGTGCCAAAGGTCGGTGAGGCGCGAGACGGTGACGGCGAGAGCCGTGGGTGCAGCCGGAGGGAAGATGTCGTACAGCTCGCCATCACTGTTGCATCGAAGAATTTCCGCCTTGGTTGGATAGTCCTTCACAGAGAGACCATAAGGATCAAACTCAACAGAGCAATTATTATCAGTGGTTAAGCGACGTACGGAAAGCAAGTTTTTAATGAGATTAGGGGCAACGAGCACGTTGTTAAGGTATAGGGGTCGATTAGGGTTAGGAAGACAGGAGGAACCAACGTGACTAATAGGCATAGAACTACCGTTACCGACAAAAACAGGGGGATAATTTGATAAAGTGGCGACGGAGGAGAGCATACCGGGATCAGCAGCTAGGTGAGAGGAGGCGCCCGAGTCCGCAACCCAGCCACCGCTGAGCGACTGGATCGACAGATTGTGCAGAGCGCTCATCAGGGCCGAGTGGTCGACGGCACGTGAGTCGGCGGCCGGCTGCGGATGGAAGTACTGCTGCGCCTGGTACTGCTGCTGGTGAAGTGGCGCCGGCAGGCACTGCTGCGGCGGATGGTAGCCCAGATGCTGCTGCGGGAAGGCCGGCTGGAGCTGCTGCGGTGGGAAGCCCAGCGGGGATGGCTGCTGGAGGTGGCCGCCGAAGGCGGTGTAGGCGTGCGGCGGCCGCGCACCGAGGATCCCAGGCGCCGGATGAGGTGGAGGAGGGAGAGCCATCGGGTAGGCGTAGACGTGCCCCGTCCATGGCGGTGCAGCAGCGGCCCCCTGATACCCGCCGTTGTTGGTGAAGCGGCGACGTTTGTTGTGCCCCTGGTTGGGTGAGGGAGAGGCGGGCTTGCCACCGCCGAAGCCAGGAGCGGGCGGCCGAGCCTGGCTGCCGGAGGCACCACCCGAGGGCGCGGGCGGCGGACCCTTCTGCTGGACAGCGAGGGCGCTGTGATGGGTGGAGCCGGCGAAGTCGTTGCCGATCTCATCGTGCAGAAGCATGCCGACGGCGACGTCAAAAGGGATGGGAGTGGGGGACTTCTCTATAATCTTGGCGGTGGTCTGATGGCGATCTTTGTTGACGCCGCGGAGGAGCTAGATGACCAGCTCGTCGTCATCCAAGATCTTGCCGGCGTCGCGCAGAGCGTCGGCGACGGACTTGAGGCGAGCGCAGAACGTGGAGACGGAGGAGTCCCGTTGACGGATGGCGTAGAGCTCCGTCTGGAGCTGGAACCGCCGCGCCCGGCGATTGTTGACGAAGAGAGCTTCGACGGAGGCCCAAGTCTGGGCGGCGGTGGCCTTCCGGTCGAGCATGAAGGCGGCGAGCTCCGTCACCATGGCGTTGAGGAACCACCGCTTCACCGCCTTGTTCACGATGTTCCAGCACGCGTCGCCGTCATGGTCGGCAAAATGCGGCGCGATCCAGGGGGCGACGTCATACTGATCGATGACTTCCAGCATCATCCCGCGCCAGACGGTGTAGTTGGCCCCGTTCATGGCGAGGCGGACGCTGAGATTGATCTGGGCGCCCTCGACACGCATGGTGTGCACATAGGCAGGCGTCGGGAAAAAGCTGGTGGGTGGCGGCACCGTCTGGAGAGGGAGGGGCGCGGCAGCGACACGCAGAGGTGGGGTTTCGGGAGGTAGGGTGGGGTTTGGCAGGGGAGAGGTAGCGGGAGGGGAGAGAGGAGTGGAGGTAGCCGGAGAGGAGGCCGGGGTAGCGGCGGCGGCGGCGGCGGCCGCGGCGGCGGCGACCTCGGTGGCCATGGCGGAAGCGTGGGTTGGATCAAACTGATACCATGTTAAGAATTGAGATAAGGCTGCGATGCATCACACTTGTATTCATCCACAAGGGGTAGTAAATATATAGAGAGTACATCTGAGAGAGGGAGAAGAGATACACACGCACTCTCTAACTGAATACAACAATCGATCCTAGATCGATGGGATGGAGGCGCTGGCCGTTGCCCTGCATGCGCCATGCAAGGTCGGTGGGAGAGGGTGCGCTTGACCAGCTCAAGCTGGTAGCGCCGGAGACCAGCTCGTGTAGTCTAACAAGGTCGAGGGATTAAAGCTTATCTTTATATAGCTTCTCGTCCTCGCCGGTCACATGCTGCTGCATGAGGCCCGGCTTCCCGGACAGGATGAGGTGCTTCCGGCAAGGTCGCGCATGGTGAGCAGCTTGTGAGCGGTGCCAGCAACGGGTGCTACCCCGTCCCCACCGTGAGCGAGCGCGTGTAGAAGGACATGCCAACGCCCACTTCAGTCGACGAGAAGAAGAAGAAGATGATGATATATTGGTTGTGCGTGCCAGTTGATCCTGCGTCGTCTACGTCGCTAAAGTGGTCGAAGGTGAGCGTCGTGTTCCATGCCCGGCAGCTCATAGTTCAGCGGAGGCTCGTTGTTGCAACGACCAGACCTTGAAATCCATCTTTGCCTGGCCGGACTGAGTCGATGTGTTGACCAAACTATTTTGTCGATGGATTCGCACCGCAGGTAAATATAGAGAGGGCTTAGACAATGTCCCGATTCAAAGTTGTAATCGTATTCGATTCGTTTTCATGGCCAGATTTGATACACACACGCGGTCCAAAGTTCAGACACAAGGAGAGACCTATGTGTGCATGCGTGCAAGGTTTGGATTCTGGCTAGCATCGTGGGAAGGATTATGTTGGAGACTTCTTACACTGCCTGTTTGCTTCCGTGGAGTTTGGTTTGGGCCGGACGTGCAGCATAAGAAAGAAAAGATTTGATTGTCTTTTAATCTTGGCCCAATTTGGTGACGCAAGAGCAACCTATAGGCGACTTAAACAACGATGACATACGACGATAGACGCAGTACGGAGCCCCTTTTTTTGTTGGTCAAAAAAGAAAACGGAGCCTTCTTTTAAATCTCAGCCACTAATCTTAAAGGTTAACATAAAATTAACGGATATAAAGAGATGACATATGGAGAACTATGAAAGGCTCCTCCCTTTAATATTAGGTAAAGATATGGGCATTAAAATGACAAAATATAATGCAATATGGACATTTCACTGATCATACAACAGATAAGCTGAAAAAGCAGGCAATGAAAAGAACTGGTTGGCTTATTATCTGGAGCTTATATTCACATGAGCTTATTGTTATAGGATAACTGAAAATAATTGGCCCTAAGAACCTTGGCCAACAGCAATGCCAAACAAATAACATGTCACGATGATTGCAATGGACTGACTTACCATACCACGCTATATAGGCTCACCGTTGCCCCTCCTTTTTTGCGATGTTCCATGAAAGTGCCCCATACATCTTGTACTGAGAAATCTTGTACTTTTTCATTGCTGCACCCCATCTGCAAGTTGACACAGCTAATTTGAGATATCTCTACAAGATAATACATTGCATATCCCTTGCACATGATTAAACCACCAATTAACGATTGTGTGTGTCGCATAAACTAGCCATGACTCTGTGTACTGGACTTGCAGGCACTCTAAGGGAGCCTAATTTAGTGCAATGGCATTCCTTCATGCCACCTATGACTTTGTGTAATGTATGACGTCTATATCTCAAATTTAGCAGCCAATAGTGGTAATCATTGGCTACACAAAGGGATAACTGGTCGAAAATCCTAGCAAAGCAGGCTGGCAGGCACACAACATACAAGAGAGAGACGCACTTACAAGATCATAGCAATGCTTCAGTCCAAGATTTTGGTTGGCCAAGGTGTTAGCTCCAGAAGAAACATCGTCCTTGTAGCTCTTGCCAGCTCCATAACATGTAACATCGACCTGTTAGTATATTAGAAGTACATCTGCCAGGTGATGTTGGACGGGTTTAAAGGTGATAGGTACCTAGGTCGCGGCGGGTGCTTGGCATCGTGCCAGACGGTGGGAATCAGGTTAGAAACGTCAAGGGTGATGACGTTGCGGTGGCTGTCGGGGTCCGGTAAGGAGATCTAGGACCGTGGACGAGGGTGTTTGTGAAGCGGCTCCGCTAGTGTGGGCGACGGTGTGGATGAAGCGGATCTGAGGCCGTGGATGAGGGCGTCGGTGAAGCTGCTCCGGTGGTAGGGTTGAGGATGGTGCCGACGATGCGGATCTATGGCCGTGGACAAGGGCGTCGAGAAGCTGCTCCGGTAGGGTGGACGATGGTGTCGACGAAGCGGATCTGAGGCCGTGGACTTGGGTGTCCGCGAAGCGACTCCGGTAGAGTTGAGGATGGTGTCGACGAAGCTGCTCTGGGAGGGTTGAGGATGGTGTTGGCGAAGTGGCTCCGGTAGGGTTGAGGATGGTGTCGACGAAGCGGATCTGAGGCCGTCGGCGGGGGCGTCGGTGAGGCGGCTCCGGGGGTGTGGACGAAGCGGCACCGGTGCAGTGTAGGAAGGAACCACTGCAGATGCGCTGCGATTGACGAGAGCACCGGCGAAGCAGATCCAACGCGGTGGACAAGGCCAGCACTGAATGGGTTGTGGTATAGTGGTGGATGAGCAGTCTACGGTTTCTAGGGGAGGTGGGAGGGGTAGATGCGGCCGCAGAATCAGATCCGGCGAGGTGGACAACGCCGGCAGTGAATAGGCTCTAGTACGCCGGTGGATGAGCAGTCTAGGGTTTTGAGAGGGATGGGGTAGAATTGCCGATGAAGTACGGACGGCGTGATGTAAGATGCTCTGGTGATGTGGAGTAGTCATTTTGCGGGAGGGGAGAGGAAATGGGGGTGCCGTGTGGTGGGGGGAACCGGAAGTTACCAAGGCAACCCCGACCTATTATGTAAATGAGGGTCGTGTTGTTCTCCGTGCACCAAGGACAAAAGGGGAATTTCGCATGCTCCAGACCAGGTTGCGGAAATTTTAGTAGGAGGCGGGAGATTTTGCCACCCGCGGGACCATTCGTATCCAGTTTCAACTAATTTTGGACAGTGCTAGCGGGAAGCCGGTGATGCGCGACTGTGTACACGGCGCCCACATGAGCAATAACTCGTATGAAGTCGACCCCGAAAAAAAAGACAATAACTCCGGATGATGCACGGATAACTTGTTACGATCACATGTGCGCGGCCGATCGTACGGGTGTAACTGAGGCGCGTTCATAAAAAACGGAGCAAACGCTCAGCCTATGTATTTCTCGTGTAAATATATAATTTTGTGTCATTGGTTATTTATTTTAAACACAATGCATTGACGTGTTAATTTCAATTATATTGTACAGTAACAAATGGATAATATAGATGCGCAAAATAAATTGATATTAAGTGTGGCACCTCTGCTCAGAGGACCGGTTTACCAGTGTTTCCAACCCAGAGATCATGTCTTCTGGAAACACTCAACAACTTGGAACAGAACTGAACTGAACTTTATTGCAATATCTCGAGTACAAGCTCATAAATTTTCATGGATAGTGAGGCCAGAGCACTGCAGGTGCTGAGAACAATATCTACATTATTTATGGAACATCGCAGGGCCTCGATACTACTGGGTAGAACTACGGCGTAGCGGAACATAGCGCGGGAAACTCCATCCACAGGGACACTGCTGTGGACACGGCCTAGTTAGCATAGCACGAACCTTCGGGACCTCCGTCCTCGGCTTCTCCTGCATCTGGCATGATACGCCAGGTGAGTACTTGGAATGTACTCGCAAGCTCATGGCAACCAAAACAATGCAGCAAACAATAGCATGGCAATTAAAAGATTAAAAGATTAGGTTGTTCACTTACTGGTACCCAGTACCAACTTACTCTCATCTGGGTTGTCCCACAACCCTCGGAATGCTCACAATCCACAGAGCACTTCCGACATAAGACAAGTTCTTCCATCATTATTATCTTTACGGTTGACCATCCTAGAGAGGCCTAAACGGACTGTCCAATACCGTGGACGCGGCTATTCGAATAGGTTTTACACTCTGCAGAGGTTGCGCACTTTACCAACACTATGGAGTACCTGGCCTCGTGATCCCATTCGGGTGGACCGGTGGTGCTCCAACGAAACCTGCTTGACCCGTGATCCCTCTATCGTACCACCGACAATCATACCCTCCCAGGGTCATGTCCTGGGTGGCCCCTGTGTCACCCCGTGACACCTGCCACCGTCGTGGCCAAACAAACTGTCCCAAACGGGGACGCCGGGAAAATAACTCAACTGGGCTCACAGGATTATGGTCGTCTACCTGATCAGGGCAGCACGCACGCATAACCCTCCCTAGTTTGGTGGTACCGATAAAAGAGCACAAAGCCAGACCAGGTCAAGGCCGTCCCATACCGGCAAATGTAGCTGCACGGAAAAGTCCGGGTAGATGGCAATTGATCAACCAACTAAGTTTAGTATTGTCAAGCATTTCACCAGCATGAATATTTATCAGAAATAATTTAATATGGTAGTAGCTAGGCAATTAAATAATTTACTAGGGATTAGCACATATTAAAAATAATGCATGAAATTTAATTAAATAACCAACACTATTGAAATGCTTCATGCAATGGATGACATGGCTTGCCTTGCTCTGTTGGGTTGTCCACAAACTCCTGGGCTTCAAATCCAAAAGAATTCCCTTCTGAAAATATTTGAAAAGTGCAATTGAAAATGTCACATACTACTGTTCTGTTCACCAGAAATTCTGTGAGCACGAGAAAAATACCAAAATTTGCCAGAAAATAGAGGAGCTCAAGACAAACTCAGAGCAAAAAGAATCAATTGATTTGGACTTATGGTTAAAAAGGTATTAAAGGTCAAAGTTCTGGTCAAAATCTGGATTAAACAGAAAAATCAGAAAAACCTCAGGGGGCCACGTCGAAGGCGTAAAGTGGAGGGGCGCCTCCACTTACCGCTTCGGCGTGTCGCTGACTGGCGGGCCCCAGCCGTCAGATTTAAAAGGAGGGGGAGGAAAACAGAGACGGCGGAGCTCCGGCGACGCTCACCGGCGATACAGACGGCGGCGAGGTAGGGAGAGAGAGGGAATGGATCGAGCACTCCAAGACCATCACGCACGTACCCGTGGCTTCGCGAGAGACGGCCGGACGACGTCGTCCCCTTCCTCTCCGGCGGCGGCGGAGCTCAGGTGTCGTCGGAGACGGCGACTCCGGCAGCAATTCGACCGGGCAAGGGATTGGGCAGGGTCAGTGGAACGAGGTGAACTCGCGGGTGCAGTCGGTGGAGCTCGGGGAGGAGTAGAACGGCGGGGAGGCAGAGCTCGGGTGGCGGCGGTGCTTCGGCGAGATGCGAGGCCAGAGGGCCTCTCAGCCTTGGCTCGAGCTCGGGGAGGTCGATTAGGAGGTGGAGGTGGTAGATGAGGAGCTCGGGAGAGGCCGGGGAGGAGTACTTATTGGAGGGGGAGGAGCTATCTGGAACGGCCGGGACTCGGGCCACGTCGCCGGCGATGGTACACCGCGCTGGCTGGCTGCTTGCGGGCGACACGATGGGAGAGGGCAGAGGAGTTAAGACGGCTAGTGGCGGGTAGCGGGGGAAGAGGACGCGCCGCACAGCCACTGTGCCCGCACGGGTGGCACAGTGCGCGTGTTCCATGGCGGCCGGCGAGGGTTTCTCCGGCGAGGGGAAGGGTCCAGGGCGGCCAGGTGGAGGAAGGAGAGGATGTCAACGCACGGGGACAAGCTACAAGCGCGCGAGGCAGTCGGACGCGACGCCACAGACACGGGCGCGGTGCAGAGCGCGCGCAATGGCATGCCATTGTCGTGCTCACCACGGGAGTTGATGTCTGCAGGCCGTCCAAGTCCAGCGCACCATGTCTAGGGTGTTCTCCTTTGGTCATTTAGCTCCTCTGTGCACTTGGGTTGGCTAGATACAGACTGAGTTGAAGTGTAGCTTCAGCTACAGTTTCTGACAGAGAACTTGAGAGAGATCTAGAGGAGTGGTGAGCTGGAGATGGAGCCAGTGGGGATGTCTGGGAGGATCTATGTTGGAAGGACTCCAATCTGGCCAAGTTTGAAAGGATTTCATCAAGATTTGAATATAGTTTATGTACAATTGTTGTACTGAACCAGAAATCTAGATGAGCTTGTAGCACTCATCTGGTTGATCTCCTGGAGCTGAATTTTGGTGTGGCAGGTTTATTTGATGAGGAGAAGATGCCATAAAAATTTCAGCTCAATTGGATACCTCTAGCTGGTACTTCCTTCACAGAGGTTCCAATTGGACAGAAACTTGGCAGAATATTGGTGATGAAAATTTGTACTGGACAAGATGATATTTTTGGATATTATGGAAAGATAGGTTCCCTAATATCTCAGGGAATTTTCTGGGAATTAATTGAGTAGGGAAAATATGAGCTCCTTCACAAATGGCCAGTACTTTCCAGAGAGCAAATGGAGTTTTCTGGACTAAACTTTGTACTGGACCATGAGATGTTTTTGAAGATTGTGGGAGTAGATGATGTCAAGAAGGTCTAGGATTAATTTGGGATTTTTCTGATCACCAGAACTATAGGTTGCTTTGTAACCCATAGTGATGACAGATTTTCCCAAAAGAAGAAAATGAATATTTGGGAAAGATGAAGAATTGGAAATTGATCCAGATGGTGAGAGACAGGATTTTGGCAAGATGCTGAGGGCTTTGGATCAATCAGAGGAATTCATAAGTCCAAAGTCAACTGAAAGGTTCAAAATCCAACCAAATTGCAAATAAAGCGAGAAAGATTTCGAAAAGAAAAAGTTGCCAAAAACCAGGGTGTCACAAACCTACCCCCCTTAAAATGAATCTCGTCCTCGAGATTCGGTTGCTCAGGTAACAAGTGTGGATAGGCTGATCTCAGAAAATCCTCTCTTTCCCAGGTAGCCTCTTCCTCAGTATGGTGATCCCACAATACCTTGTAAAACTTAATTGTCTTACTCCTGGTAGTTCTTTCCATCTCATCCAATATTCTGACAGGTCTTTCCTCGTATGTCAAATCCTTAGTCAGTTCCAGCTCACTCATATCTGCCTGTTTGATCGGGGGTGCAATGCACTTCCTCAACTGTGATATATGGAAGACGTCGTGAACGTCAGACAACTCTGGTGGTAACTCTAGCTGATATGCCACTCTGCCTCTTTGGGCCATAACCGGAAAGGGTCCGATATACCTCGGTGCAAGCTTTCCTCGGGTATGAAACCTCTTTATTCCTTTCATGGGGGTAACTCGGAGATAGGCATAGTCTCCGGGTTCAAAAGTTACTTCCCGATGCTTTGGGTCATAGTAGCTCTTTTGTCGGGACTTGGCCGCTCGAAGTCGCTCCTGGATATCCTTGACTTGTTTCTCAGCCTCGAGCATCAAATCCGTGCCGAAGATACGGTTGTCTCCTGTCTGAGACCAATTTAAAGGAGTGTGGCATTTCCGTCCGTACAAAGCCTCGAATGGTGACATCTTGAGACTTGACTGATAGTTGTTGTTGTATGAGAATTCTACATAGGGTAGACTGTCCTCCCATTTGGATCCGTAAGCAAGAGCACAGGACCGAAGCATATCTTCCAATATCTGATTCACACGCTCGGTCTGTCCATCTGTCTGTGGATGATATGCCGTACTATGCTTTAGCACAGTGCCCAGGGCTAGGTGCAGTCGTAGCCAAAATGCTGAGGTAAACAGGGAGCCTCTATCTGATGTAATAGACTTGGGTACTCCATGAAGGCTGACTATCCGGGACATGTAGAGCTGTGCGAGCTGATTCGCGTTGAAAGTGGTCTTTACCGGAAGGAAGTAAGCCACTTTCGCAAGTATATCTACGATGACCCAGATAGCATCATGGCCTCTTTTTGACTTGGGTAGTCCAACAATGAAGTCCATGCATATGTCATCCCATTTCCACTGGGGAACTGGTAAAGGTTGCAGTAGCCCAGCGGGTTTCTGATGTTCAGCCTTGACTCTGTTGCAGATGTCACAGCATGCGACATAGTATGTTATGTCCCTTCGCATTCCGGGCCACCAAAAGGTTTCTCGCAAGTCCTGGAACATTTTTGTTCCTCCCGGATGGATAGAATATGCAGATTCATGTGCCTCTCTGAGTATTTGCTGTCTCAAGCTATCTTGATCAGGCACACATATTCGGTTCTCAAACCATACCGTGTCATGGTCATCAATTCGGAAGGACTTGGCCTTTCCTAGCGGAATGCGCTCTCTGATCTCTTGTATTTCTTGGTCTGATTTCTGAGCCGTTTTAATTTCTTCCATAAGTGTTGGAGTAATTTCCATTGTATCCGGGCTGATTGGGCCGCATAACACCATATTCAGCTTGGCAAACTCTTCTCGTAGCCTCGGATGCATTCCCTCCATTAGTGCATTTAGGGTACCTTGTTTTTTGCTGAGGGCATCGGCGACTACATTGGCTTTTCCCGGATGATAATTAATCCCAAGGTCATAATCCTTGACTAATTCAAGCCATCTTCTCTGCCTGAGATTGAGGTCGGGCTGGGTGAAAATATACTTGAGACTCTTATGGTCTGTGTATATTTCACATCGCTGCCCAATGAGATAATGCCTCCAAATTTTTAGTGGATGTACCACGGCTGCCAATTCCAAGTCATGAGTGGGATAATTCTCTTCATGAGGTCGTAGCTGTCTGGATGCATAGGCTACAACCTTTCCCTCTTGCATTAGAACGCAGCCGATTCCTCGTCTGGAAGCATCGTAATATATGTCAAAGCTTTTGTGAATGTCTGGAAGAACTAAGACAGGAGTTGTAGTTAGCCTCGTCTTTAATTCCATGAAACTGATGTCACATTCTTCTGTCCAGGCAAATTTGTGGTTCTTCTTCAGCAATTCTGTCAGTGGCTTGGCTATTTTTGAGAAGCCTTCGATGAAGCGACGGTAGTAGCCTGCCAATCCCAGAAAGCTACGAACTTCCGTTACTGTGGCTGGGGTCTTCCAGTTTAATACAGCAGTCACTTTACTAGGGTCGACAGCCACACCTTGCTCTGACAGAATATGTCCCAGAAATCCCACCTCTCTTAGCCAAAATTCGCATTTACTGAATTTGGCATACAAGCGATGGGTCCTTAGTCTTTTCAGGACAGTACGGAGATGTTGCATGTGCTCCTCTTCATCTCTGGAGTAGATGAGAATATCATCGATGAATACTACCACAAATTTGTCCAGAAAGTCCATGAAGACCTTATTCATCATGCTCATGAAATATGTTGGAGCATTTGTTAGCCCGAACGACATGACTGTAAACTCATACAGACCATATCTGGTAGTAAAGGTTGTCTTGGGGATATCCTCTTTTCTGATCTTTAACTGATGATACCCCGTTCGAAGGTCAATTTTGGAAAATACCCGGGCTCCGTTCAACTGGTCGAACAGATCATCAATGCGGGGGAGCGGATATTTATTTTTGATATTGACCTCATTCAGCTGGCGGTAGTCCACGCACATTCGTAGGCTGACATCCTTCTTCTTGACAAACAGCACGGGTCATCCCCATGGTGAAGCGCTTGGACGAATATACCCTTTTTGCAATAATTCATCCAACTGCTTCTTCAATTCCACCAGCTCTGGGGAAGGCATGCGGTAATACTTCTTGTATATTGGAGCAGTTCCGGGAACAACCTCAATAGCAAACTCTAGTTCCCGATCAGGTGGCATTCCCGGTATCTCTTCCGGAAATACGTCCGGAAATTCGCTGACTACCGGAATCAGACTTATGTCTGTAGCTGTGGCTTTGAATGCCATTCCTTTCTTTGACATCACCCTGCTAGCAGTGAATTGCACTATTTGGCCTGCCGGGTTAACCAGTGTCACCTTCCTGGTGGCACAGTTGATACACAGCTGGTGTGGTACCAACCAATCCATCCCCAGTATTATATCCAGTCCAGGGGATTCAATGGCAACTAGAGTGGCTGGAAACTTCACATCATGTATCAAGATTTCCAGATTCTTGTATATCACATTTGTTCTGAGCATGGAGCCAGGGGATTGTACCACCATGATTTTGTCCAAAAGAGAAGGGGAAAATTTGTGCAAGGTGGCAAAACTCCGCGAAATAAACGAATGAGAAGCCCCAGAGTCAAATAAAATTATTGCAGGTATGTTGTTAACAGAAAACATACCAAGGACCACATCTGGTGCTTCGCGGGCTTCCTCAGCGGAGATATGATGGACTTGGCCGCGGTAGAAGTTCGTATTGGGGCGGCGTCCAACACTGTTGACTTGTGGCTTGAAGTCGGATGGTGGCTTCCCATTTCTTGTGGGGCACTGCTTGGAGTAATGCCCGCTCTGGCCGCAAGTGAAGCATGTGTTGTTGCGACGGCAGTCCTCTAGTACTGGCTGTTTGCCAAAGGTCTTGTCCTGGCTGACAGGCTTGTTGTTGTTGTTGCCATTGTTCCAGGCATGCTTGTATTCAGATGTCCCTGGTTGCCAAATACGTGGCTTCTGCACAAACTGCTCACGGTTTTCCTTCTTGGGTTCAAACTTCCGCTTGCGATCATCATAGCTTGACTTGTGCTCTCGTTCAGCTATGAAGGCCTTGTTTACCGGAGTCTGGAAGTAAGGGAAGTCCAGCATACAAAGCTGACAACGGAGGGTATGATTCAGCCCTCTGAGGAATCGGTCAATCTTCCTTTCTTCGGTGGACACGTCATGGATAGAGTACCGTGCCAGATTATTGAACTTGTTCAGATACTCACCCACTGACATATTCCCTTGAGTAAGAGCAAGAAATTCCCTCTGCTTCACCTTCATTATGCCAGTAGGAATATGATACTTGCGGAATACCTCTTTGAACTTTTCCGAAGAAATATCCTCTCCAGAAGGCCATAACATTTTTGTGTTGTCCCACCATATGGCTGCTGGTCCTTCCAGGTAGTGAGTGACGAAAGGAACCTTATCTGCCTCATCACAGCGGGCTATGTCCAATTTCTTTTCCATCGTCCTCAGCCAGTCATCAGCTTCCATCGGATCCACGGCTTGACCAAAACTGGGCGGCTTTGTCCGCTGAAAATCAGACAGCTTAGAAGGTGTTCCATTGTGGTTGTTCTGACCCACCATAGTCTGCATACTCTTCAGAAATTCCATGAGATCTTGGTTTCTTTTCTCTTCAAACATCCTCATGATCTGATCAGTGGTTGGTGACTATGGGGCTGGAGGTGGTAAATCTTCTGGTGGCTGTCCTGCCTATCGGGCGGATCGACGAACGGGAGTTCCATCGCCGCCTTGAGTACTACACCTCTTCATCCTAAATTTTGTTCCCATTGCAAAATACCGAATCGATGAGGAAAAGCAGGGTAGTATGACACCAGAAAAGAAGCCAAATAGAAAGTGCGAATAAAGAAAGCAACATAATTATACAAGGCAACCCAACATCATACATGACAAGCTAGTAGGGGGATGATCATGACTAGATTGCTCAGACGGCAGTTGACATATGCGGGGATGCTATGATGCATGCACTGAAACTCAAGCCTCTGCTCTAGTGAAGCCGGTGGCACGAGCACTGGTAAACTGAAGACTCCTCGTCGTCTGACCCTGACTCGGAATCTGAGCTGATGATGTGCACCTCGGCCTCAGGATCAAAGGAAATACGATGATGCTGACGGGAAGGTTCTCCCTCAGAAGGAGAAGAAGCACGACGCCGCAGCATCGGAGCAGCTGGAGTAGCTTGGAGTGAGGCCCACTCTGACGGGGTCTCACGTCGGCTACCAGACGAAAAGCCTGGCGGTCCGAACGAGCTAGAAGGAGTATCGGAAAGTGGAACGGGTGGAGTGTACATAGGTGAAAACGGAGGTGGAGGAGGAGACTGTGCTGCCGCAACAGCCGCAAGTGCCTCGCGAGCAGAAGTCAGCTCCTCGGCTAGAGAAGTGATCATACGGTAACTGGCGTTCAGATAATGAGATAAAACACCAGTAGCACGATCACTCGCCGGATCAACGGGTGCAAAAAGGACTCGCCCTGTCGTAGGCGACATGGTGGGGTAATGAAAGGAACCAGGATGAGTCTGCATCTCGACCTCGTGGAAGCGCAAGTCAGTGAGAGCCTCCATCGCAGCAAACTGGATCGCCAACTCCGGAGTAGAAGCAGTTCCGCCCTTGGAAGAACGGGAGTAGCTGCTGATGTCTGAACTCGTAGTGAGAAAGGCTTCCGCATGATACTGGAATACTGAACCAGCAAGCTGCTCTCGGAACACCTAGAACACTGGGTCTTCGCCGTTGGGATACAGCCGAAGCCAGACGTTACGAAGCAGTAATGGAAAAGTGAATGGTGCCGGCTCATGATGGTAGTGGTACGGAACTGGTGCCATCTACACTCATCAAACCAGCGGTTAGCATAATAAAAACTATATGCATGCCATGCAATGTAGCAAGCAAATGCAACAATCAGATGCAGCAAGCAAATGCAACAATCAGATGCAGCAAGCAAGGCACATCCCAAGACTCTAAACTACTCGCGGTTCTAGCGCAGGGTTAACTAGGGTGTCCTACAGTCAGCGCGGCTCTGATACCAAGTGTTGTGGCACCCCGGCTCAGAGGACCGGTTTACCAGTGTTTCCAACCTAGAGATCATGTCTTCTGGAAACACTCAACAACTTGGAACAGAACTGAACTGAACTTTATTGCAATATCTCGAGTACAAGCTCATAAATTTACATGGATAGCGAGGTCAGAGCACTGCAGGTGCTGAGAACAATATCTACATTATTTATGGAACATCGCAGGGCCTCGATACTACTGGGTAGAACTACGGCGTAGCGGAACATAGCGCGGGAAACTCCATCCACAGGGACACTGCTGTGGACACGGCCTAGTTAGCATAGCACGAACCTTCGAGACCTCCGTCCTCGGCTTCTCCTGCATCTGGCATGATACGCCAGGTGAGTACTTGGAATGTACTCGCAAGCTCATGGCAACCAAAACAATGCAGCAAACAATAGCATGGCAATTAAAAGATTAAAAGATTAGGTTGTTCACTTACTGGTACCCAGTACCAACTTACTCTCATCTGGGTTGTCCCACAACCCTCGGAATGCTCACAATCCACAGAGCACTTCCGACATAAGACAAGTTCTTCCATCATTATTATCTTTACGGTTGACCATCCTAGAGAGGCCTAAACGGACTGTCCAATACCGTGGACGCGGCTATTCGAATAGGTTTTACACTCTGCAGAGGTTGCGCACTTTACCCACACTATGGAGTACCTGGCCTCGTGATCCCATTCGGGTGGACCGGTGGTGCTCCAACGAAACCTGCCTGACCCGTGACCCCTCTATCGTACCACCGACAATCATACCCTCCCAGGGTCATGTCCTGGGTGGCCCCTGTGTCACCCCGTGACACCTGCCACCGTCGTGGCCAAACAAACTGTCCCAAACGGGGACGCTGGCAAAATAACCCAACTGGGCTCACAGGATTATGGTCGTCTACCTGATCAGGGCAGCACGCACGCATAACCCTCCCTAGTTTGGTGGTACCGATAAAAGAGCACAAAGCTAGACCAAGTCAAGGCCGTCCCATACCGGCAAATGTGGCTGCACGGAAAAGTCCGGGTAGGTGGCTCTTGATCAACCAACTAAGTTTAGTATTGTCAAGCATTTCACCAGCATGAATATTTATCAGGAATAATTTAATATGGTAGTAGCTAGGCAATTAAATAATTTACTAGGGATTAGCACATATTAAAAATAATGCATGAAATTTAATTAAATAACCAACACTATTGAAATGCTTCATGCAATGGATGACATGGCTTGCCTTGCTCTGTTGGGTTGTCCACAAACTCCTGGGCTTCAAATCCAAAAGAATTCCCTTCTGAAAATATTTGAAAAATGCAATTGAAAATGTCACATACTACTGTTCTGTTCACCAGAAATTCTGTGAGCACGAGAAAAATACCAAAATTTTCCAGAAAATAGAGGAGCTCAAGACAAACTCAGAGCAAAAAGAATCAATTGATTTGGACTTATGGTTAAAAAGGTATTAAAGGTCAAAGTTCTGGTCAAAATCTGGATTAAACAGAAAAATCAGAAAAACCTCAGGGGGCCACGTCGAAGGCGTAAAGTGGAGGGGCGCCTCCACTTACCGCTTCGGCGTGTCGCTGACTGGCGGGCCCCAGCCGTCAGATTTAAAAGGAGGGGGAGGGAAACAGAGACGGCGGAGCTCCGGCGACGCTCACCGGCGATACAGACGGCGGCGAGGTAGGGAGAGAGAGGGAATGGATCGAGCACTCCAAGACCATCACGCACGTACCCGTGGCTTCGTGAGAGACGGCCGGACGACGTCGTCCCCTTCCTCTCCGGTGGCGGCGGCGCTCGGGTGTCGTCGGAGACGGCGACTCCGGCAGCAATTCGACCGGGCAAGGGCTTGGGCAGGGTCAGTGGAACGAGGTGAACTTGCGGGTGCAGTCGGTGGAGCTCGGGGAGGAGTAGAACGGCGGGGAGGCAGAGCTCGGGTGGCGGCGGTGCTCCGGCGAGATGCGAGGCCAGAGGGCCTCTCGGCCTTGGCTCGGGCTCGGGGAGGTCGATTAGGAGGTGGAGGAGGTGGATGAGGAGCTCGGGAGAAGCCGGGGAGGAGTATTTATAGGAGGGGGAGGAGCTCTCTGGAACGGCCGGGACTCGGGCCACGTCGCCGGCGATGGTACGCCGCGCTGGCTGGCTGCTTGCGGGCGACGCGATGGGAGAGGGCAGAGGAGTTAAGACGGCCAATGGTGGGTAGCGGGGGAAGAGGATGCGCCGCACAGCCACTGTGCCCACACGGGCGGCATAGTGCGCGTGTGCCGTGGCGGCCGGCGAGGGCTTCTCCGGCGAGGGGAAGGGTCCAGGGCGGCCAGGTGGAGGAAGGAGAGGATGTCGGCGCACGGGGACAAGCTACAAGCGCGCGATGCAGTCGGACGCGACGCCACAGACACGGGCGCGGTGCAGAGCACGCGTAATGGCATGCCATTGTCGTGCTCACCACGGGAGTTGATGTCTGCAGGCCGTCCAAGTCCAGCACACCATGTCTAGGGTGTTCTCCTTTGGTCATTTAGCTCCTCTGTGCACTTGGGTTGGCTAGATACAGAATGAGTTCAAGTGTAGCTTCAGCTACAGTTTCTGACAGAGAACTTGAGAGAGATCTAGAGGAGTGGTGAGCTGGAGATGGAGCCAGTGGGGATGTCTGGGAGGATCTATGTTGGAAGGACTCCAATCTGGCCAAGTTTGAAAGGATTTTATCAAGATTTGAATATAGTTCATGTACAACTGCTTTACTGAACCAGAAATCTAGATGAGATTGTAGCACTCATCTGGTTGATCTCCTGGAGCTGAATTTTGGTGTGGCGGGGTTATTTGATGAGGAGAAGATGCCATAAAAATTTCAGCTCAATTGGATACCTCTAGCTGGTACTTCCTTCATAGAGGTTCCAATTGGACAGAAACTTGGCAGAATATTGGTGATGAAAATTTGTACTGGACAAGATGATATTTTCGGATATTATGGAAAGATAGGTTCCCTAATATCTCAGGGAATTTTCTGGGAATTAATTGAGTAGGGAAAATATGAGCTCCTTCACAAATGGCCAGTACTGTCCAGAGAGCAAATGGAGTTTTCTGGACTAAACTTTGTACCGGACCATGAGATGTTTTTGAAGATTGTGGGAGTAGATGATGTCAAGAAGGTCTGGGATTAATTTGGGATTTTTCTGATCACCAGAACTATAGGTTGCTTTGTAACCCATAGTGATGATAGATTTTCCCAAAAGAAGAAAATGAATATTTGGGAAAGATGAAGAATTGGAAATTGATCCAGATGGTGAGAGACAAGATGTTGGCAAGATGCTGAGGGCTTTGGATCAATCAGAGGAATTCATAAGTCCAAAGTCAACTGAAAGGTTCCAAATCCAACCAAATTGCAAATAAAGCCAGAAAGATTTCGAAAAGAAAAAGTTGCCAAAAACCAGGTGTCACATTAAGTTCGCTACTTAAAAGTGTTACCTCATATGATTACATGGCCTCCATTTCATAAATTGCAGTACCCGTTGAATTCATATATGAATATTATGTATATTACTTCCTAATAGTGCCTTAAATCATCCAAAACTAATGAATTTTAATGTAACACTAATAATGGTGCATGTACACTATAACTACAGTGGTTGTTTGAAGAAATATCACTATAACATGCACGATTGAAAAAGGCTATTGGAAAAAAAAGTATAACTTATGCGATATGTGAGTGACCAATCTTTATAGCGTTGAATCGATATTGTATCTTCGGCCACGACACGAAGTAGATATTGATTATGTTCAAGCGAGGCACATCCTCGACCGTTAGATAGTGATACGTGAATGAATTGTGCAATCTCTCTCACACACATACAAATCTCCCTTCTCTGTGGGCATCTCAATCACACACGCGTGCTCCGTCTATTTCTCTCCATCCGTCAAGGTTAGAAATCGTCTTTCTACCTCGTCCTACAAGTCTCTCACAGCAAAACACACACTCTCTCTCTGTCGAACACGCCCACCCCTTTAATTCCGCCCACCCACCGCCACTCATGTCTCAAAGTATAACTACGCCTCGCACACATATCCCTAAGGTTAACTCGAGTCCCCGGAACCATATGAATCCATACAATGAGATTCCAACTGAGCACCTTTTGTTTTGAGATTTCAAGAAGAGTTCGCTCACACACACACACACACACACACACACACACACACACACACACACACACATACACACACATTGTTTCTCTCTTCATTTATTTCGGGCATTTGCATGCACACCCGCTTGTTATCTCCCTAATGTTTTAGGTATGCCTCGCACACATGCTATCTACCTATCCCCTAATATAGATCTGTAACACACAAACTCTCTCTCTCTCTAACTGTCTCTGGCACCCTCCCCCTCCCAACACTGACAGGACCAGGGTGACACCTCGATCTTGATCTTAATCTATCTACTGGCTTCTCTCTCAAACACACACACACTCGCTAGTTGTCTCTCTGTGCCTAGCACACGCACACTCTCGATACGTCTTTCTCTCCCTCTCCTCCCCCCAACAAAGACAGGAGCAGGGTGACACCTCGATCTTGATCTTAATCTATCTATTGGCTTCTCTCTCAAACACACACACACTCGCTAGTTGTGTCTTTGTGCCACGCACACACACTCTCGATACGTTTTTCTCTCCGTAGCCCCCGTCGATATGTAGATTTCTCGGTGGTCGTTGATGGTGGGGTCAAAGTCACGCGCGCACAGGTGTAATGACGATGATGCCGAATTGCAACCTCGACGATGCTTTTCTCTTCGACAACATGTGTGCGTTCTTGTGTGTAGCCAGCTCGCCCATTGTGCCTTGTTTTTACGGGCCTGATGTCATGGTTTTCGCCCGGTTTTCTGTTAATTAACCGGGCAACTCTTTTCTTTGTTATTAATGAACTCGAGATCCTTCGGGGCAGACATAAAATATATCACTTTAAACCAATTATCACAGTAACTATATAAAAAGACAGACATCTCCTGCTTGTTCGAGAAAGAACATCTGGTGGAGAGGTTAGCGCCCGATGCTCGCAACGCGTTGTCCCGAGTTCAAATCCTGTCGGAAACTTTAGTTTCTTATATGTTTTTATATATACTTCTTTCTTTAATCTACTGACAGTGGAACCCACAGATAAAATGAGAGCGGGCACCATGCTACATATGCGGATTTAACAGAGAGTACTTAGAATACAAGTTTAAGGATGGAATGTTCATTTTTGAGCCGAGGCTCATCTGCACCCGTGCTGAAAAAAATGAAAAAAAATACTAGAAAAATTCAAACAATTCCAAAAAAAATTGCACGGTAGATAATTTGGTGCGTGAGGTCCACTCCAATTTTTAGATCATTTAGACATCTCAGTAGCTCTCGGCAAAAAAGACAAATTTGGGGTATGTAAAAAGTTTATTGTTCATGTACTGTTCTGACCCAATTTGTCTTTTTTCGTTGATAGCTACTCAGATGTCCAAATGATCTAAAAATTGGAGCAGACCTCACGCAACAAATTATCTACCATTCAAAAAAAATTGGGAATTTTTTGAATTTTTTGTGGCTTATTTCTAGACCGGGTGCAGATGAGCCTGGGTACCGAATCGCTGCTCTAATTTTTTAAGGATTGATTTGTTTCATCTTTTTACTTTTTGTACGAATCTGTACCCACCCTGCAAGTTCATGTACTGTACATGCAATTAACTTTTTATTTTTGACAATCATACATGCAATTAACTCACATGGATTTGATGTGACTCTATAATTTCCAGCATAAGGGCATCTCCAATGGCAACCAGCAAATGTCCTCCCGCATCCGTCCGTGGACACGGATGTGGGAGGACGACATCCAATGCTAGCCGCATACATTTTGACAACAACTCAAACCAACCGGACAAAATTCATGCAAACACGGCCGGATTTCATATAAACATGATAGATTTCATATAAAAATGCCGGATTTTCATATAAACATGACGGATTTCATTACATTTACATCAACTAAGCGGTGCTAGTCCGGCTCTGGAGGTATAATTAATACCTAATCTAAATGGTCCCCCGCGGATCCCTTTGTCTTCCTCATGTCTAGCAGCCCGATCAAGACAGTTGCGGGGTCGACGATGGTCCTCGCAAGAGAAGAACCGGGCAAGACACCGGCTGTGTACGCCGTCGTCGCCTCAGCGGTGGCCTTCATGGGACCCAAGTGGCGGCGGCCTCCCGTGTTCTATTTCTCCTCGATGATGGCGGCGGACGCGGACACGCTGGCCACCGACTCGTCGCTCTCTGCGCACCCGGCTTCTGTCTCTGCCTGCATGGCGAGGCTGCATGCACGGGAGGCGCGGCCACAGACATGGGAGGCGCAGTCGCAGACACGGGAGCGATGACGCCTGTGCCGGCGTGGAGCAACTCGCCACTCCTCATCGAGTTGGCCTAGAGTGGTGAGTTGCTGAACCACGCACCGGCTTGGGGCGGCAACTAGCTCCATCGGGCTAGGTGAGGGAGGTGGAGCAGCGAGCTGCCTCGCTCATATCCGGCGGGCTCGGCGGGCCACCCAGCCGGCTTGCATGCTGGAGAACTGCTCCTTGGAAGCCATCGGAAGAGTGGAGATAATGGTGAAGGAGGAAATGGGGGAGCGGCGGAGGGGTGCGATTCTTGGCCGGCGTCTGGCCTCGGTTAAAATAGAGGGCGGATGGGAGGAGCTCGGCTGGCGTTGCGTTTAATGCCGGCCCGCTCATGAACGGACGTGTGGCCGGAGTAGGTTTCTAAGCTTCCACGCGGGTTTAATGGAGGCGTTTGAATGCGGCGAGGAGGCATGTTCAGCCGGGCGTGCAGCGGGCGGCGCCTCGGCCGGCGCACCACTTTACTAGTACTTTACAGCTAGTAAACCAGGATGGTATTTTTTTTGAGAAATGGATGGTAAACTAGTAAACCAGGACTGTTCCCGATACGGCTTGAATGCAGACGAGGGAGAGGGTAGCGGTTCCCGAAACGTTGAACGACCAATGATGCATCCTCCTTTAATTAGCATGTTGAGGGAAGTAATTAATGGGAGAAGCGGAAAGGAGGCAGCACGATGTGAATGCGACGCAGTTTGCACTCATATAAAGGCGTCCCTCCACTCCAACGCATCTACCAGATCGTACGCACCTACGCACCTACACTAAGCGCAACAGTGCTCACTCCAATTCCCAAACCAAGTGACCAGAAGCCAGACCCATGGCGGCGATGTGCGCGAGCGGCCTGCAGCTATGCCAGATGGTCCAAGACGCTGGCCTGCGGCACGGCACCGCGGATCGTCTCGAGCCGGTGCTTTGGACCGGCTGGTTAATGGCCCGCAGCGACGCCAGCTATGACTCTCAGTTGGACAAGATGATCGTCGACACCATCAACAAGTTCACTGTCGTCAAGAAGCTCGCGGACGACATCGCCGAACTCCTCTAGCCCGTGCGCCTAGCCTCCTCGTTGCCTGCCACCCTAATCGGCCTCCATGGTGAGAACCTCTTTCAAGCACTGGTGGCCCTGCGACTGCCCGCCGACGTGATGAAGAATGTCCACCTTGAGGTCGCGCTCATCGCTAGGCGCCTCGCCCTACAAGCATTCATCGACCTAAACATCCACGTGTACGAGCTAGTCATGTACGTAGGTGATGTAGGGTGGAACCCTAGATGACGATCTTTTCACACTTTAGGAGGGGGAAAAGGAGCAAATCCAAGAAGAACACTCTAATGACACAATCCAAATCACACATGCACTAGATCCACATACACATAGTAGAGATACAAGATCCAAAGTCAACACAAGAGGATACACGGTAGCTAGTTCATCCCAATCCGTAGAGGAGTTGAGGTCTTGAATCCGGAGCGGATCTTCTCACATGGGTCTCATGGAGGTCTTGATCTCCATGAGCAAAGCTCTATCTCAAAGAGCTAACTACTTTGCTAACCCTAATTCGTAGCTAGGAGACGAGTATTTATAGTCCAAGGGGTAAGTGGAGGGATACATGGGGCGTTGCCCTTTCACAACGCGCAGGCTTACCGGTTGTACCGGACATGCGGGCGGTTGTACCGCTGGGGCTCAGGCACCGGTTCCTGGAGGTGTTCGCTGAAGGGAGAACCGGTTGTACCGCTTGGGGAACCGGTTGTACCGGGCTGGCTGGCGCTGGGGGAATAACCGGGCTGGTACCGGCCTTGCTCTGCTCGAATACAGAAGGTTGACCAGTACTTGGGCGGTAGTGGAGCGGTTAAACCGGTGGACCGGTTGTTGACCGGTAGTGGGGCGGTTGTACCGGTGTTCCTGGGCTGGGCACAGTCATTTCCAAGTCCTTGGTGTCCATCTTGCTCCATTCCTTCTCCTTGGCCGATTCCTTTGTACCTAAGTATGCAAAGTGTCTCCGTTTGAGGTAGTAGCCATGTCTCACTCGAGTCGAATGGAAGTTTACTAAGGAGAGATGTCACCTTGGTTTCGAGAGCTCTTGCACGTGCTCGTGTCATCGGTCCTCTTGGTACTTGGGGAGACGTAGGTGGGTCCATGGGGATGACAGTAGGATGCTCCACATCATCTCCCCCCCTTGGGAAAGATCCGTCCTCGGATTGGAATCCTCATCACCATGGAAGGGAGATAAATCCTTGACGTTGAAGATGTCGCTCACGTTGTACTTGTCACGAGGGATGTCGATCTTGTAGGCATTGTCGTTGTAGCGTGCTAGCACCTTGAATGGTCCATCGTCTCGAGGTAGTAGCTTGGACTTGCGCTCGTTGGGGAAGCGGTCTTTGCGAAGGTGTAGCCATACAAGATCACCGGGGTTGAACACCATGGGGTGCTTGTTGATGTTGACCTAGGTCGCGAGGCGATGTACTTGGCGCTCGATCGTGTGCCTTGTATCTTCATGCATCTTCTTGAGGAAACTTGCGCGTGCACTCGCGTCCATGTCGGTTCGCTCTTGTAGCGGGAGCGGTAAGATGTCCAATGGGGACAAAGGGTTGAAACCGTAGACGACCTCGAAGGGGGACTTGCCGGTAGTAGAGTGTCTTGCTCGATTGTAGGCGAACTCGGCGATGGGTAAACATTCCTCCCACTCCCTTATGTTCTTCTTGATCAACACGCGGAGAAGTGTGGAAAGAGTCCGGTTCGTGACCTCCGTTTGGCCGTCGGTCTGAGGGTGATATGCCGATGAGAATAGGAGCTTGATTCCGAGCTTGGCGCATAGTGTCTTCCAAAAGTAGCTAAGGAACTTGACGTCTCGGTCCAACACGATCGTCTTTGGCACTCCATGCAACCGGAAGATTTCCCTACAAAAGAGATTTGCAACATGTGAAGCATCGTCTATCTTGTTGCAAGGAATGAAATGTGCCATCTTAGAGAAACGGTCCACAACAACAAATACGGAATCTTTGCCGTTTTGAGTTCGAGGCAAACCAAGCACGAAATCCATGCTAATATCTTCCCGTGGGTGAAATGGAATAGGAAGTGGCATATATAAACCATGAGATTGAGCTTTGGACTTAGCTTTGCGGCATGTAGAACACCGGTTGGTGTAGCATGAGACGTCTCGAAACATCTTGGGCCAAAAGTAGTTCTTGGAGAGCGTAGCGAATGTCTTGTCACGTCCAAAATGTCCCATGAGTCCTCCACCATGAGCTTCTTGCAAAAGTAGCAAACGAAGAGAAGACTCGGGAATACAAAGTTTGTTAGCTCGCATAAGATAACCATCTTTCAGGTAATATTGCTCCCAAGTTTTATGAGGTAAACATTTGGCATAAGGAGTTGCAAATGACGAATCATGCTCATACAAGTCTTTAATGTGCTCAAATCCTATAACATTGAACTCAAGTTTGGTAACCAACATGCACTTGCGGGAAAGAGCGTCCGGCACAACATTTTCCTTACCTTTGATATACTTGATAACATAAGGAAATGACTCAATGAACTCACTCCATTTAGCATGACGCTTGTTCAATTTTGTTTGGCCCTTAAGTTACTTAAGCGTTTCATGATCCGTATGGATGAAAAATTCACGTGGACAGAGATAATGTTCCCACACATGCAAGACTCTCACTAAAGCATATAACTCTTTGTCATAGATGGGGTAGTTAAGTTGCGCGCTGGAGAGCTTCTCACTAAAATACGCAATGGGTCGTTTCTCTTGCATTAACACACCACCAATACCATTACCATTAGCGTCACAATGCACTACAAAAGTTTTCTCAAAATTGGGTAATGCAAGTAATGGAGCATGTGTAAGCAAGGTTTTAAGCTCATGAAATGCGGCATCTTGAGATGGACCCCAAACAAATGGTGCATTCTTCTTACTCAATGCGTGCAATGGTGATGCAATAGTGCTAAAATCCTTCACAAAGCGACGATAAAAACTTGCTAAGCCAAGGAAGCTATGCACTTGAAGCAAATTGGTTGGTTGTGGCCAATTCTTAATAGCATCAATTTTAGTTTCATCAACATGAACACCCTTAGATGAGACAACAAAGCCCAAGAAAACAAGCTTATCAACACCAAAAGTGCATTTTTCCATGTTTGCATAAAGTCGCTCGTCTCTAAGAATTTGCAATACTTCTCTAAGGTGTTTGACATGATCTTCGAGAGTTCCACTAAACACAAGGATGTCATCAAAGTAAACCACAACACAAATGCCAATTAATTTGCGAAGAACATAGTGCATCACACGCATAAAAGTGCTAGGTGCTAGGGATAAACCCATAGGCATGACTAACCATTCTTACAAGCCAAATTTGGTATTGAAAGCGGTTTTCCATTCATCACCTTCTTGCATGCGAATTTGATAATAGCCACTTTTAAGATCAATTTTAGAGAAAATTGTGGCTCCACTAAGTTCATCAAGCATGTCATCTAGGCGTGGAATGGGATGGCGATATCTAACGATGATAGCATTGATAGGACGGCAATTGGAACACATGCGATAGGAACCATCTTTCTTAGGCACGAGAATGACCGGAACGGCACAAGGGCTCAAGCTTTCGCGTACATACCCATTCTCCATGAGATGTTGCACTTGCCGTTGGATTTCTTTGGTTTCTTCGGGGTTGACACGGTATGGTGCCTTGTTCGGTAGTGGTGCGCCAGGGATGAGGTCTATGCAGTGTTCGATTCCGCGGAGTGGAGGAAGTCCTGGAGGTAGCTCATCGGGAAACACGTCCGCGAATTCCTACAACAAATGAGACAATACAAAAGGAAGATGTTGTGAAGTATTAGTCCGCACCACTTCATCTTTGCACACAAGTACAAAGTGAAGAACACTTGATGGGCTCTCACTCACATCCCTCAAGTCTCTTTTGGTTGCTAAAAGAACTAGATCTCTGTTGTCACGCATCGTGGAGTCACTCATGTTTGGCTTGTGGCTCTCACTCTCGTTTTGGTGGCTCACTCGCTCACTTTTCGCTCCACGATGGGTAGATGCTTGCTTGTCCGCGATGACTTGACTTGGTGTCATTGGTCGAAGAACGAATTCCTTGCCCTTCATCTTGAAACTGTAGTGGTTGGTCCGTCCGTTATGGATGACGCCGCGATCGAATTGCCATGGTCGCCCAAGTAGGAGGTGGCATACGGACATTGGAACCACATCACACTCCAAGGTATCTTCGTAGGCGCCGATCTTGAAGGATACTTGGACGGTGTGCTCCACTTGTATTGTGCCAGAGTCGCTAAGCCATTGGACCTTGTAGGGGCGAGGGTGCTTCTTCTTGACCAATTGTAGCTTGGAGCATAATTCTTCACTTTCCAAATTGTGGCAACTTCCGCCGTCGATGATGACCTTGACGGAACGTCCTTGAATTCCTGCTTTGGTATAGAAGATGTGGCAACGTTGGTCTTCATCTTGATGTTGTTGAAGTGTCAAGACCTTGGAGACAACAAGAGCGGGGATCGAATCATTGTCGCAAAACACTTGATCATCTTCTTCGTCATTCACTTGGCGGTGCATGGCCACTTGCTCGATGGCTGCCATTTCATCTTCGCTCATAGAATCGTAGGTGCCGTCGACGTTCATGATCATCGTGCGTCTTGTTGGGCACTCGAAGGACTTGTCGCCTCGTCCTTTGCACGTAAAGCACTTGATGTCACTTGTTTTGTCGGTGGCATCCGAAGGAGTTGTTGATGACAAAGCTCTTGGCTTGGTGTTGCTTGTAGTAGGAGGAAGACGACTCGAAGATGTCGTGTGTTGCTTGGAGCTTGACTTGTCACCGGTACTTGGTGTAGCTCGAGTCGTGGAAGGAGTTGTGGAAGTCGTTGAAGCTTGAGTGTATGAACCGTAGGTCTTGGAAGAGTACTTGGAGTACTTGTAGTCTTCTTGTACTTGTCGCTCCGCTTTGGTTGCTTGGTGCACTAGCTCGAGGAGGTTGGAGTACGGTTGGAAGTCCGCAGTTTTCTTGATTGGATAGTTGAGGCCATTCAAGAAACGTGCCATTTTTTGTTCATCATCTTCCTTGACGTTGGCTCGTATCATTGCAATTTCCATCTCTAGGTAGTACGCTTCAACCGACTTGGTGTCTTGCTTGAGGAGTTGTAGTTTCTTGAAGAGGTCGCGGCTATAGTGTGTGGGCACAAAACGAGCGCGCATGACATCCTTCATTTGATCCCAAGTTGTGATGGGTGGTTCGCCTCTCTCTTGGCGCCGTTCGATCACTTGCTCCCACCAAATGAGAACATAATCTTGGAACTCGAGAGATGCCATGGCAATCTTCTTTGCCTCGTCGTAGTTGTGAAGACGAAATATCTTGTCGACCTTCAACGCCCATGAAAGGTATTCTTCGGGATCATTTCCACCGGAGAATTTAGGCATGGTGAACTTGAGCTTGCCGTAGCGCTCCTCATTGCGTTGGCGGCGGTTGCGATGACGCTCGAGCCGTGGAGGTTGATCTTCAAGCTCATCTTCATCGTGTTCATCTTGATTGACTTGACGTGGTGGCCTTGGGATTCATGCACGGTTCCGCATCTCTTGGCGCTCCTCAAGTCGTGCGGCTTCTTCTTGTTCGCGCACGCGGCGGTTGCGTTCGGCGACGTTGCGAGTTGATTCGCGTAGGGCACGTTGAGCTTCAAGCGCTTGCTCCTCACGATGTTGTCGTTCTTGGTGTAAAGCGTCGTCGTCTTGGTGCACGTGACGTTGGCGTTGTGGAACTTGATCTTGGTTCCCGTTGGCTTGTGCTTGTCGTTGTTGTCGTTCGCGTTCTCAAATGCGGTCTTGCAAACCATTGCCATGGAATGGGTTTCTTGAAGCTTGCCGGTAGTCATGTGCTTGAGGACGATGAGAGTGTGCTCGTGGAAGACATGCATCCGAAGAAGGGTCCGAAGAGTGTCGGCTCGAATGGCGCCGTCTTGATCTTGATGATGACGAAGTGGAAGAATCATGGTTGAGCATCATGGTCCGGAACTCGTCCATTTGCGAAGATAGCTTGTCATCGAGGGTTTGTCGAAAGTCGGAGGCGAGTTGTTCGATGCGTTCGCCCAATGCTTCGCTCTCTTGATGTAATGATCGTTGGACGCCAAAGAGGTGAGCCTTGGTGACGTAGTTGTTCAGTTCGTCTTCTTGCTCATCGAAGAGGGGGTTGATAGAAGTGCTCGGCCTATCCATGATTCTCAAACAAGTGTTAGTGGAAGAAAGAAACGAACTAGACCAATGTACCTTATCCAATGTTGAAGATGGATCAATGATCACCCAATATGGTATTATGGAAATAGTGCAATTGGTACCGGATCGTGTCAATCTCACACCTACACAAGTAAAGCTTTTGGAGGAGTTTGTTTAGGATGGTGGCACAAAATTTCTGCAATTGTTAGCAAGATATCAATAATGTTGAAAAAGATTCACAAGTTCGCACGTAAAAATAAGTAGACCAATAGCAATAAGGAGTACACGGAAACACACACACGGATAGATAAATGAGGTCGTGCAACCAAGGAATGAGCTCAAAATGTGGAAACCACGGAAAACGCTCGTGTTGCACAACACTAGAGAGAAGCTAGCGCGATTGCTCAATAGGCGGATACGAACTTGTGCACAACCTATAAGAGGCAAAACGGAACGCTTCCTATCTCACTTATGCTATTTATGTATGATTCCCGGTGAACTTGTCACAATGATCCAAGATGATCAAATATGATATGTAATGTGGCGATGCTATGGCTATTGCTTACAAGCTTGTTGTTACTCTTTTCTCTTTGCTTAAAAGCTTCTCTTTCTTTCGATATTTTCCTTTGGCCACTTATGCGAATTGCTCTTACGATGATAGCAATGATGTATATGCGGGAACAAAATTTTGGCACAAGAGATGATATATGATATATGCACGCTATAATAGCTATGCGGAACGGTATCACTAAGTGCACAAGTAGCGTTGCCCGGCAATACTCAAATGGCTAGTCTCATAGGAAAGCGACGCAAAAGAGGGCCTTGGGGTTAACAATGCAATGGCAAGGAAAAGAACAAGTTGGCGTCGAGGTTACCATCCTTGCTTACGGTTGTGGTGTCACGATGGTGAGACGGTCGTTGTCGATGTCGAGGAAGGGGAGTGCACGGTATTCAGTACGTTGGCGAAGATGCCGCTGCACCGTTGTGGAAGATGCCCTTCTCGTAGAAAGTGCCGATGTTGCGGAAGTTGTCAGGTGTGGCGGTGGTAGGGCGGTTGTACCGGTCGACCGGTAGTTGACCGGTAGTTGGGCGGTACAACCGGTAAACACGGGAAAAATTTCCAGATTTCAAATCTGGTGGAAGAACACGAGATGTAAGAGGAAAATTGGTGGGGAAAGGAAAAAATTTGGGAAATTTCGTGATGGGGAAGGTGGGGGAAAGCTAGATCCACTTGAAACACAGCAAATCCATGGATCAAAATCAACAAAACATCATCAAACCAACAAATCACAAAAAATTTGGTATGGCTATTTTTGTGGGGAATTTTCGAAATTGGGCAAAAACAACAAAATTGGGGCTAGAAAGTGGAGGGGAAGAACTCCAAAGTGTGAATCAACGTGGCTCTGATCCAAGATGATGTAGGGTGGAACCCTAGATGACGATCTTCTCACACTTTAGGAGGGGGAAAAGGAGCAAATCCAAGAAGAACACAAGAAGAACACTCTAATGACACAATTCAAATCACACATGCACTAGATCCACATACACATAGTAGAGATACAAGATCCAAAGTCAACACAAGAGGATACACGGTAGCTAGTTCATCCCAATCCGTAGAGGAGTTGAGGTCTTGAATCCGGAGCGGATCTTCTCACATGGGTCTCATGGAGGTCTTGATCTCCATGGGAGAGGTATGGATGAGCAAAGCTCTATCTCAAAGAGCTAACTACTTTGCTAACCCTAATTTGGAGCTAGGAGACGAGTATTTATAGTCCAAGGGGTAAGTGGAGGGATACATGGGTCGTTGCCCTTTCACAACGCGCAGGCTGACCGGTTGTACCGGACATGCGGGCGGTTGTACCGCTGGGGCTCAGGCACCGGTTCCTGGAGGTGTTCGCTGAAGGGAGAACCGGTTGTACCGCTTGGGGAACCGGTTGTACCGGGCTGGCTGGCGCTGGGGAAATAACCGGGCTGGTACCGGCCTTGCTCCGCTCGAATACAGAAGGTTGACCGGTACTTGGGCGGTAGTGGAGCGGTTAAACCGGTGGACCGGTTGTTGACCGGTAGTGGGGCGGTTGTACCGGTGTTCCTGGGCTGGGCACAGTCATTTCCAAGTCCTTGGTGTCCATCTTGCTCCATTCCTTCTCCTTGGCCGATTCCTTTGTACCTAATTATGCAAAGTGTCTCCGTTTGAGGTAGTAGCCATGTCTCACTCGAGTCGAATGGAAGTTCCTAAGGAGAGATGTGACCTCGGTTTCGAGAGCTCTTGCACGTGCTCATGTCATCGGTCCTCTTGGTACTTGGGGAGACGTAGGTGGGTCCATGGGGATGACCGTAGGATGCTCCGCATCAGTAGGCCTCTACAAGGCCAGTGAGGACGCTACGACGTTGGCCTTCGTCTACCGGCTGGAAGCCTTGGATGCCATTGTTCAGAAGCACCTTGACCTCACCACAAAAGTCGCTGCTCCTCAGCTGCCGGTTGGTGGCCCGGCGCACTAAGTCGAGGAGGAGGAGGTCGTTGATGGATGCATCTTTCTTCTTGCCTCCTGTAACCACCACTGTGATCACGTCGTCGTGGCCTTAATTCTTATTGTATCGCATTCACATTCCAATCGATAAGGACATGTGTGATCCCTTTGCTCGCATTTGGTGTCAATTATATGCATCACTATAACTAGTAGTACCTCTGTCCTGGGTTATTGGTCACCTTCGTGTGTTTGTGCCAAATTTTGACTTTAGATTTAACTAACAATATGTTAATGCATGTCACAAAAAATAATATCATTGGAAACTATGTTCAAGTACGAATCCAACGATATATTTTTTTGGTGACATGCATTAATTTTTTGTTAGTTAAATCTATGGTTGAAATATGGCACAAAGGGGACCAACAAACCAGGACGGACATTGTGCTTACCTTTTGCACCAACTTCGTAATTTACATACGATGCATGACCCAACCTACCGAACTACTCGTAAATTCAAAACTACGACCGAACTGATAAATTCAAAACTACTCGTGCAGCACGCCTGTCCCATTCGCAAGTTCAAAACAAGAAACTGGAATGCGTACAGCAAGCCTGTCCCGTCGCGTCGCATCCCACACTATCGTTCCAGCCCGCCGGTCAATGCGCATTGGCTAGGCATATATCACTAACATGTGGGACCGCATGTGAGGAAACCGACAATGCGCCAAACTGGCTAACTCCCCCACTTACCACGCAGGAAAAGCCCCGCCCTAGCATTTTCAATCGTCATTTCTATCTATCGATCGCGCCGAGGAGCAGAACCAAATGTTACAATTTATACTCCCTCGGTTTCTTTTTAGTCTGCATATAAAGTTTGGTCAAAGTCAAGCTTTGTAAAGTTTGACTAACTTTATATTAAAAAATATCAACATTCACAATATCAAATCAATATTATCAGATGCACCATGAAATGTATTTGCATACTATATAGTTTTAAAAGGAAAAGCCTGCCGCGTTCGAGTCACACGCCCACACGGTCGGGACTCGGGAGTACTCCAAGGTCGGTCCGGCACGCCACATAGCTAGGGAAGGCGTGTCGCCTAGCATTTTCATTGTCATGTGGGACCACAGTTAAGCAAACCGACTATCGGCAAACCCCCACCCCTCCTGCCACGCGTCAGCTGAGTTTGAATTGGAAGAGAGAAACGAGGAGGGGAAGAGCTAGCTGTAGCACGGACGCCAAGAAATTTGGTGTCAGATGGGAGTTGTGTTGATAGAGTAGGAGCACTCTGTACTAGTTTGTACTACTACCACTATACAACTAGTACTGTACTAAAGTTATAGAGTACTAGTACTCCGGTACGTGCACGGCACAGCTTCGTAGGAACAAAATTCGGGCAAGATCTTGTTTCGGGTGATTTCTCTCTTTTCTCAGTCAATGTATTATGAATAATATGATGTGGAGGGCACCCATGAAGCCACGTGGCACATCTGGAGGTCTTGTTGCGAGCTTCTTGTGTGGATCGATCACACTGTCGCGCTGCTGGTTTGAGAAGAATGTGTTTGGGTAAAATTAGGTTATAGTAGATCTGAATCCCAGCCACCTGGACCATTGGATCAACATCAATCAACGGTTTATATCATGTACATGCAAATGCACGCATTGACTATATAAAAATAATGAATATATAATATATAATACATAATACCGCATATTAGGTTTCTCTAAAGTCAAACATTGAATACTTTCAACAAGTTTGTAGAAAAATATATTAACATATACACCACCAAATATATATCATTTGATTCATCATTGCATATATTTTTTGCATCATGTAAATTTGTTAGTGTAAATGTTCACATTGTTTTCTATGAACTTGGCAAGGTTTATAAAGTGTGACTACAGTCAAAGCTATATGCAGAGTAAATAAAAACGGAGGGAGTAGTATAGATATAGATATAGAAATAAAAAATCTAGTACTATAGTCTATAGATATAGATATATAGCTACCTTTTTTCTATATTAAAACTCGCGTTTTTGTTTAGACATTGTCTAGCTTCGCTACAATTTGCATCTGCGAGATGTGTAGGACTACCGCCTTGTTTAGATCCTCTATTAGGAACCCCACCATTATCCTTAATTAATTCATATTAGAAATTTAGATTGCATTATCTTAGTTCTTGTCGGTTCTTCGGTTGCTTGCAGGAACTCGATCTCGTTATTCAGGTTGATCGTGCATACGACAAGATCAATGACCATGGGAGATTGGTTTAATTAGCGATTGTCGATTCATATCATTGTGTACGATATAGTTGGATCGTTGACGTCAAAATCTACCAAATCAATAGTTATCCCCACTCTCATCAAAAGACTGGGTCACCTTCACATGACTACCAGCTAGACAATTCCTTCTCTAAAACATACACATGAACACCCATCTCAGTATCTAGGTCCACGCCTCCCTCTCTCTCGGAACACACACACCTCTCCACACGATCCATGTCTATTGGTCTCTCTCCCATCCCATCAAAACAAATAGGCACACCGCCATTCTCTCCTTCTCGTGGCCCCTATCTATGTAGTTAGGTCTCCGTGTGACACACAAGCATTGCTCTCTATCTCTACTCTATCTCTCTCTCCCACACATAACCTTACCCCCCCCCCCCCGGCGAGCTATGCTGACGAGCTCTATCTAGCTCTCAGACACGAAAACATACGATGTTTGTGTGTCCCTTCATCGCACACAAACTATCGCTCGCCCAATATCCCCACCCCTGTAACCTTGTCGATCCCCTCTATGTCTATATCCTGTAACAGGTTGACGTTACATGCACCCCCCTCACTCTCTATTTCTCTCACGCACACGCACACACCCTCTTCCTCCCTTTCGGACACCCCTCTCTCTCCGACACACACGCACAGTCTTTCGAACATGCATATGCCCCTCTCTCTCTCTTTCTCTCACGCACACGCACACACCCTCTTCCTCCCTTTCGGACACTCCCCTCTCTCCGACACCCACACATCGAACACGCATATGCCCCTCTTGTTTAGGTCTCGCTGCCACCTTCGCCCCCTCCTCCCCCTCCCCCCCCCCCCCGCGCGTCTTTGTAAAACAAATATTCTCTCTATATCTAGCTATCTCTCGCAATAATACATGGATAGTCTAAATTGGAATCAAGCAAAGGACCACACTTCTCTTGATTCTCTCTTGGAAAAATGAGCTCCAATTACAAAAATCGAATCCACTCACAAACAGAATATATGAACATAGAGTGAAATCTTCCACACAAATGTTTGTTGCGTGCATGCATGTCAATGATATGGATGTAGTACTACTCGTACATCCACACTGACCCAATTCACAAAAATTACATTAAACCCTTCTCAAAATATGGTGCACATGTGATGTTTATTGTACTGCTCCTACTAGTCAGCCTCGACACGTTCCAACATATTGTGCTACTTGAGATTCTGTTTTTCTCGGTCAGACGATGTGTAAGTGTAACCACGAAAAGGTCAACCCCTACCCCATTGGTACAATAGCTCCAAGCCCCCATACGGACACAACACCCATCGGAGCACGCAACCGTTGCCGAAGTGGACGGCGCCGCGGCTTGGGAAGACGACGGAGTCTCCGACCTCGCCGAGGTGGAGCACGCAATCGACGGCCGAGAGTAGCGCGCCCTGTAGGGGAACGCAGCAGAAATCAAAAATTTCTGGTACTGCGAGCACGCCCAGGAACACTATGGAGATGCATACAGGGTTTTGATCTGATCGTTACCGACTCATAGTGCAGCGGAAGTAGAGTCGATGTAGATCGTCGGTGTAGATCCCCGTAGCTAGGATTTACAACCTCCCAACCGCGAGGATGTACTCCCTCGTCTGCCCCTGGACGGTCCCTAAGACAGCCCTTCGAGAGGCACACACAGAATCTCGGACAGTCACTCGGACAGCCCTTCGGGAGGCACTCTCGAATAGCCCCTCGGGCAAAAAGATTGAAACAACGACCTCTCTACGGGGTTGCACACATACGGTGTCATCTATCCGGCAGGGCTTCGCCGTCCAGAACTGGTTCCCACCGGAACCCAGACAGCCTTTTGGCTCTACGAAAACTATTTCGCAGGGAGGGAGAGAGAAGCCAGATCATTGCATGGCACTTGTATGTGAGATTGAGTGAGTGTGGAGAGCACCTCTCCACCTCTATTTATAGGAAATCCCAAGGGGTAGGGTGGCATTCCAAAAACCCAAAATGCACATGAATGGAGTCCTTCACAAGGGCATAAAGGGGGAGCCAAGGGGCAAGTGAGGCCCCATGGAGGAGCCCCTCATGTGGCCGGCCACCCCTCTTGTGGGCCTCCCAAAGGGGTTCCCATCCATCCATGTCATCCCCTAGATCTTTTGAGCAAAGCCCAAAAAAGTGGCTTTCCAAAAAGTAACCATAAAGTGCTTTTCACTCTTCACGGAAACATTTTTCCGCGACCGTTAAATCCGAAAATATTTCTGTAGGTCTTAGAACATTTCCAGTACCCACTAAAATAATTTTGGACGCTTTCCGAAACAATTCCAGATTAGTGATTTTCATCTGCGAAAAGCAACCAAAGCGGTTCCGGCAGCTCCGGAACATTTCCGGGTTTTTTCTCCGAAAAAATCCCAGAAGTTCCCAGAACAATTCTGGCACCCTCCAAGAATTTCCAAGCGTGTGCCGAAACCAATTTAACTTAATGGTATACCCCGAAACAACTTTTTAGTTTTACCGAAACTCTTCCGGTGTTCTCTCTCCAGAACTCTTCCGTTGTCTCCGAAACTTTTTCGGTGACTTTCTCTCCGACTCCCTGTCTAGTATTCAGCAGATAGATGACCCTTAAGCGTGTGACCCTATAGGTTCGGTGAAGCATAGACATGACCGGAACACTTTCCGATCAATGATCAACATCGGAACCGTGGACACCCATATTGACCCCTATACCCACACGAATAAATATTCGAGTGAACCTCCAGTTTGCTGTGTGCTATTCCTGTTGCTTCGCGATATGTTACAAATACCCGAGGTGAGATTTATCGGCATCCCCGTGGATCAACAACTTGTCCACTATGCCAGTTACCTCGTTACCGATTTTGTTCTCTTTTCTCGTTTCTGTGTTCCCGCATCCCTGTGATCAAATCACAATGTGTCTGGCCAGACGATGGTGGATACCGTAACACTGAGAGGGCCCAGAGATATCTCTCCATCGTCGGAGGAGCAAATCCCAATCTTGAGCCATCAAGTCCCTTGCCATACTTTCCCATGCACCCATAAGCCGCCGTAATAGCCAACCAGTTACGGATGGCGTTTAACAAACCTCAAAGTTCATGAATCAAGCATGAAGGAACTCAATACTCTCATGGTCTAAGGAATTATGCAAATGTTAACTTTCTCTGTGTTATTAACCATTAACTTGTGACGAATGTATCTCATAGCATAACATCAATCGGGTCGATTCAACACAAGTGTTCTCCTAACATTGTGCCCTCAAAGTTGCCGGCATAGTCATGCCCATGATCAGGAAAGCAGAACCATCATGCAACACTTGAGCTAGTCTTAGAGGCCAGACTAGGAATACATTTTACCGTTTATTATTCCACACGTGCATATGAGTCTTCCTCCGAGCCTCGTGGTTATTGCAGACTCGAGAACCATAGCAGTTATAGCACGGAATATAAACCTAATTAGGAACATGGAGATAAATAATAACATTTATTATTGCCTCTAGGGCATATCTCCTACAGACTCCCACTTGCACTAGAGTTAATAAGCTAGTCAATGCTAAAGCACTTTACACCTATAGCATACCGGTGTAAAATATGCTTCGCTTGTGGAATAGCCTGATGTCCAACGGATCTGACAACTTCAGTTCCGTGTGTATCTTTGCATCTCCTCGCATTTTCACGCTTTCACAAAATTCATATTTTGTGTGGACTTGGCTTTGTATATATGTGAATCACAGGTCAAACCTTGATTCCTCAGACTGAGCTATGGAGCAACTATCTACAATAGTGTCCCATTGACCGAAGCCATCTTGGAACCATACTAAGTTCATGAATGAACTATATGATTCAACATCTTCTTTGTCGCTTCCAAAGTGTCAACATACTTAGCCTTTGTTATAGAAATCGCCACAGTAACCTGTTTGGAACAATTTCCAACTACCGTGCCACCATATCGTGTATTACACAAAACCCTTAATTTAAATCGAAAAATCGCTTGGAGCATTGATGAAGACTGTATCGATGTAACCTTTTACAACAAACTCTTCATAATCTCTGCTTGCGAGAAAACCTTGTCATCAGTGCTACTTTAGTACTTAATGACGTTTTTCACTGTTGTCCCATGATTAGAACTTTGATCACTTTGGTATCTATACTCGCAACTGCTTGGGAGTACCGGACATATCTGGTTGTTTTACATACCATGGAATACATGATTAATCCAAACACAAAAGTGTGTGGAATCTCCATCATGTATTTTGCTCATCAGTGTTTTAGGACACCGAGTCTTGCAAAACCCTTTCCATGTGACTTCGGCAAGAATCACTCCTTGGCATTTTAATGCTAAACTGTTTTAGCATCTTGTCAATATGTATTTAGGCTTAGCCGTATTAGGCAATTCTATCTCGCAGATAATTATGCCTAATATCGAGGCTACCTAGCCTAAGCACTTCATCGAAAAACTATTTTCAATGAAGTCCTAATTCGTGTCAAGAAATTTATATTATTTCCAATCAACAATGTGTCAAGCACACAAGGTTTTTAGAAATATTATTATGCTCCCACTTACTTTCTTGTAATCACAAGCATCTTCGCTATCCATTGATGAAATCAAACTCTTTTGATTATTTCATCAAAAACGAAGATTCCAACTCCATTTTGCTCTCTTCTGTCCATTGCTGGAACTCTGATGATTGCACACACACTAGCATCCTTTGGATTGTCAAAATACTTCGGACTATATCACATGCAAGTCCTAGGTTGCATTTCCATCACATGGAAATCCTTTTGGCATCCATGTATCATATCTCAAGATTGAAATTTGTATTAATTCCTAGTTTAACCCGAACCGACTTTTAAGCATCGCTACGGTGAGACAACCTCAACGTAGTCAACTCCTTGAATTTGTTATTGCAACAAGTTGAGCTTTATGGATAAAACATTTTTATCCGTATCAGTTTATAGTTCCATTACAATCCATTAGACTCTAAGTCTTCCGGAGGGTTTATCAAGATATAATCTTGAATCATTTGTATGGAAACTATCTCGGATTATATTGACATTTAGCCAATTCCGGAGTCAGGGCCCATCAACACTTCCTTGTGTATCGTAGGTATACTGTTGTCTAGCAACAATATCTCGTATGCGCACCTGAGAGGTTTGCACGAGTTTTGCCTACGTGGTTCAGTTGCAAGTTCGACCGAAGTCCATACATCTCGTGTAGAGGCTTTCGTATCAGTCGTGGTAGGAAACTCTGGAATCACTTCCAAAGTTTCTTTCCCTTGGCCTGATGACGAAGATACTGTTATCTCGTCGAGTTGTACTGTCCTCCCACTCACCTTTTTGCAAGAAACATTTTTCTTCAAAATCATACCGTTCTTTGTGGCAAACCTTTTGCCTCGGTATAGTGATGGAGGAATACCCAATGAATTAGGATAACCTACAAAGTAGCACTTGTCTGATTTGGAATAGGTTTGTAAACATTTTACACATGACCCATATTCCAAATGTCAAGAAAAGACATAACATGGTTGGGTGTACCAAACCATGGCGTCATTTCAACAGACCTGATGGCGCTCTTTTCAGTGTAAAAGCCGCAGTCTCTAAAGCATTACTTTAAAAGGGATAATGGTAAATTGATTTATGTCATCTTTGATCTTACCATGTCATAAATGGTTTGATTACATCTTCACGGACATTCCACTCATAGTGGTGTTCCGAGAGGTGTAAGTTATGAAACTCTTTTCACGACTCATCAGACATTCGCTAAACTTGTAACTCAAATATTCCTTTCCGCAATCTAATTGCAGAAACATAATTTTCTTGTTACAATAATTCCTACTTCATTTTGAAAACCTTTTGAATGATTTCAAAAGATCGAGACTTACGTCTCATCAAGTAGATATCCATATATCTACTTGAGTCATTTTTGAAGATAGACAAATCCACTGCTAGCAACAACATTTATCGGACTACACACATCAAAATGTATGATCACCAATAAGTTTGTTGCTCGTTCCTTATGGCTTGTGAACGGTATTTTAGTCACTTCACTTTTCGGATGAAAGTTGCAAGTGTCAGATGATTCATAATCAAATGACTTCAAAATCCATCATAATGGAATTTCTCCATGCGGGTTTCTCCAATGTGACCAAATGCAGTGCCACACATATGTGGTATTCTTTTAGTCTTGCGACATTTAGCATCAGTGTTATGGATGTATCATATTACCATCAATATTCATAACATACATCCCATCATTGATGGAAGCATGACCCTTTATGTTATTCATAATACTGAACAACAATTGTTCTTTTATGAACAACCCTTTTGAAACAAACATTATGCAAAGGGGCTAGAGTGTATGAAACTCTAAAATAAATTATGAAAGTAAATACAGAGGTAATGTATTATTATCAATATTCATAACATACATTTCATTCATAATGAAAGTATGGCCCTTATGTTATTCATAACACCGAACATCAAAAGTTCTCTTATGAACAACCTTCTTGCAAGATGCCTTATGCAATGGGCTAGAGTGTATAAAACTCCAAAAATGAATTATGAAAATAAATACATAGGTAATACACCGATGGAAGGTATAGTAACATTTACTATGTTCCCAGCGCGTATCTAAACCTCATTCCCGGCAAGTCTTTTAGGCCATAGTAGTTCTTGCATCGAGTCGCAACAGAATGCAATCGAGCGGGTATCTCTGTGATCAACTCACAATACCCAAGAATTAGCGATTAACATGTTTAATCATAATTCCCAAGAATTATATCTTTGACCAGCCTTCTATACATCAATAACTTGTATGACTTTCATACATGAGCTGGACATTCCAGTCTTCTCTCTTTTTGCCTTTATACTTCTAACTGTTTAAATTTCAGTATTTCTCCTACTCTCAGAAGAAGCACCCAACTTTAAGAGTGTTGTTAGCCCCGGACTTCCTAGGTGTGTAAGTCACACTAACACCCTTTGGACATTTCCTCTCTCTTTACGTTGTTGTTTTATTCACCTTCATCATATGACAGGCATTCTTCTGGATCCCTCTCTTATCAGTCTAATGCATAGTAAACACTTTACTAATAATTTGCAAACGAACATTGCTCTGGATATCCCATATCATCTAGCCTTTGTTTGTATGTGAAACTAGTTTTCAGTTCCATGAATATCACATAGCTATCCCAAACTTTTGAAGTTCGGGTCTCATGGAAGCAAACATATTGCACTTGACTGTAACGGAATTCTAGCTTTTGGATCGAAGGACGCGAGTCACATCATCCATAGAATTAGCGGGAGAATTCCAAAAGCATGCGATAGGACAAAGTCCTTCTCAGCACTCTTGAGGACAATCCTCACATTACGTTTACCAACCGTAAAGTTTTAACCAGATATTTAACAGCTATTCAATCTTCAATAGGGAAGGTGGAAATGCGAGCCATTATTCTACAACTATTATGCAAATCACACTTAGACAGTGTTCACAATTAAATGCACTGAGAATTAAACAAGTTAATTCTACAGTGCGCTCCCACTCAAACCAATATCTCTCATAATTGATTGTAAGTAATTCAAGATCCGCATTTCAATTCCACGCTATTGATGGGAACATCACTGATGACGGGAACTTCAATCCGTAGGCCAACTTGCCGATCATATCTCAATGTGATTCTTGTTCATATTTCGATGCGTGTGTTCCGAGCTCAGGACTCTCCTGCCTGAATGTCAAGACAACCAAGTGATCTCGCTGCGAGGCCTCAACTCACCCGCCTCACACTTTTCTAATCGTTTGTACTCATGGAAACATGACGCACTCCGAAAAGATAGGTGCCGTGACGGTGCTACACATGGGAGAACACTAACTACTTGATAATTTAAGTGAGAGATCACCCTAATAAAAGCGACTACCGCGCAATCAAAAAGGGTGCATCATAAGGGATAAACATCTCAGGTAATTCATAATAGCATGATATGGTATAACCCTTTCTGACGGAGAAGTCTTTAATTTCTTCGTCTTCGGCATTCGCGTCGGTGTTCACCTTTGCGAAGATTTCCACCACCTTGTCGATGCACCAGATAATATTGCTATCTCTATAGCTAATAAAATAATGCATTACAACAAGGTTGACATGCAGGTCATTTAAAGTGACAATCATATGGCTCCAGCCATCATGCCGAATCATGACTCGCAGGTCATGTTAATTTTACATCATATAGTCATCTCATACATAATCAAATTAATATGAGAACTGCTATACCACATCACATGCACATCCTGCAAAACCAAGTTAGACGCCTCTAATCGGTTTATGCAAAATTTTATTTTTCGTGGCTTCTAAGGTTTCGAAACAAACCGAAGCTACCAACATCCATCATCAAGTATGATTATTCAAGTCGCTAGATTAACTTTGCGGGGTGTATGAAACACGAGATAATAAAATCTCAAGCCCCATACTGAACTTCGTCATACGCATGACCCCCGTGCAGATCATATCTGCATTGCCCATTCATCTGCGAAATTTCATCTTTCTTTTAACTATGGTGGAATTCAATGAACTGTTAGCACTTCGTTGATCAATCGGGATCGCAGATTGCCAGAACTTTGAAAATCCACCATGCCGTTATCAAGATCAGAAATACGCAAATTTCAGGGAAGCAACAAGAACATCGGGTAACAGATTTCATCTGCTACCGGCACAAATAATTTTCAGTAATAGAACTCATCTACTACAAATTATATTGTGCAACACCCATACATCTCTATGTATTCTAGATCGTAACCTGCATCTACGCATAGCACGGCTCATGATGCCACTGTAGGGGAAGGCAGCAGAAAACAAAAATTTCCGGTACTGCGAGCATGCCCAGGAACACTATGGAGATGCATACAGGGTTTTGATCTAATCGTTACCGACTCGTAGCGCAGCGGAAGTAGAGTCGATGTAGATCGTCGGTGTAGATCCCCCCAGCTAGGATTTACAACCTCCCAACCGCAAGGATGTACTCCCGCATCTGCCCCCGGACGGTCCCTCGGACAGCCCTTCGGGAGGCGGTCGGACAGTCCCCCGGACGGTGTCACGGACAGCCATCGGGAGGCACACACAGAATCTCGGACAGTCACTCGGACAGCCCTTCGGGAGGCACTCTCAAACAGTCACTCGGACAGCCCTTCGGGAGGCACTCTCAAACAGCCCCTCAGGCAAAAAGATCGAACCTACGACCTCTCTACGGGGTTGCACACATACGGTGTCATCTATCCGGCAGGGCTTCGCCGTCCAGAACTGGTTCCCACCGGAACCCAGACAGCCGTTCGGCTCTACGAAAACTATTTCGCGGGGAGGGAGAGAGAAGCCAGATCATTGCATGGCACTTGCATGTGAGATTGAGTGAGTGTGGAGAGCACCTCTCCACCTCTATTTATAGGAAATCCCAAGGGGTAGGGTGGCATTCCAAAAACCCAAAATGCCCAGGAATGGAGTCCTTCACAAGAGCATAAAGGGGAAGCCAAGGGGCAAGTGGGGCCCCACGGAGGAGTCCCTCATGTGGCCGGCCACCCCTCTTGTGGGCCCCCCCAAAGTGGTTCCCATCCATCCATGTCATCCCCTAGATCTTTTGAGCAAAGCCCAAAAAAGTGGCTTTCCAAAAAGTAACCATAAAGTCATTTTCACTATTCACGGAATCATTTTTCCGCGACCGTTAAATCTGAAAATATTTCTGTAGGTCTTAGAACATTTCCAGTACCCACTAAAATAATTTTGGACGCGTTCCGAAACAATTCCGGATTAGTGATTTTCATCTACGAAAAGCAACCAAAGCGGTTCCGGCAGCTCCGGAACATTTCCAGGTTTTTTCTTCGAAAAAATCCCAGAAGTTCCGAGAACAATTCTGGCACCCTCCAAGAATTTCCAGGCATGTGCCGAAACCAATTTGACTTAATGGTATACCCTGAAACAACTTTTCAGTTTTACCAAAACTCTTCCGGTGTTCTCTCTCCGGAACTCTTCCGTTGTCTCCGAAACTTTTCCGGTGACTTTCTCTCAGACTCCCTGTCAAGTATTCAGCAGATAGATGACCCTTAAGCATGTGACCCTATAGGTTCGGTGAAGCATAGACATGACCGGAACACTTTCCGATCAACATCGGAGCCGTGGACACCCATATTGACCCCTATACCCACACGAATAAATATTCGAGTGAACCTCCAGTTTGCCGTCTGCTATTCCTGTTGCTTCGCGATATGTTACAAATACCCGAGGTGAGATTTATCGGCATCCCCGTGGATCAACAACTTGTCCACTATGCCAGTTACCTCGTTACCAGTTTTGTTCTCTTTTCTCGTTTCCGTGTTCTGGCATCCCTGTGATCAAATCACAATGTGTCTGGCCAGACGATGGTGGATACCGTAACACCGAGAGGGCCCAGAGATATCTCTCCATCGTCGGAGGAGCAAATCCCAATCTTGAGCCATCAAGTCCCTTGTCATACTTTCCCATGAACCCGTAAGCCGCCGTAATAGCCAACGAGTTACGGATGACGTTTAACAAACCCCATAGTTCATGAATCAAGCATGAAGGAACTCGATACTCTCGTGGTCTAAGGAATTATGCAAACGTTAACTTTCTCTGTGTTATTAACCATTAACTTGTGATGAATGTATCTCATAGCATAACATCAATCGGGTCGATTCAACACAAGTGTTCTCCTAACATTGTGCCCTCAAAGTTGCCGGGATAGTCATGCCCATGATCAGGAAAACAGAACCATCATGCAACACTTGAGCTAGTCTTAGAGGCCAGACTAGGAATACATTGTACCGTTTATTATTCCACATGTGCATATGAGTCTTCCTCCGAGCCTCATGGTTATTGCAGACTCGAGAACCATAGCAATTATAGCACGGAATATAAACCTAATTAGGAACATGGAGATAAATAATAACATTTATTATTGCCTCTAGGGCATATCTCCTACACGCCCTCACTGGAAACGCGCCCACGCGGAGGACAATGTGATCCAGTGGCTCGCCCTCGTCAGCGATGAGGGGGAGCGCGTGCTTCAACAGCACGCCCTGGTCGGTCACGAGGAGGTGCATCGCGTCCTCGCCGCTCACAATGTGGACGAGCGCGTTCTCCAGCAGCATGCCCGCGAGCATCGCATCGTCGCCGCTCTCGACATGGACAAGCGCGTGCTCCGGCAGTACGCCCGCGAACATCGCATCCTCGCCACTCAGGTGCACGACTGTGTTCTCCAACAGCACGGTCGCGAGCATGGCAGCCTCACCGCTCACGAGGTGGATGAGCACGTGCTCCAGACAGTACCCCAGGAGTCAGGACGCGAGCACCGCGCCCCTGGTGACGAGGAGTACTGCATGGTGGCCATCGTGGTTCTGGAAAATCCCATGACTCCGCCGCGCCCTGGAGGAGCGCGAGCTCTAGTGGGCGCTCGAGGAGTCCCGCGCCGATATGCAGGTGGTGACTGACGTGCAAGATTATCCTTCGAGCTCTCCTCCTCCTACGACAACGCCTCCAGCGCGCCCGTCCTACGTCCTCTGCCTCGGCTCCGGCAGACCTTTGTAGTTTAGTTGTATGGAACATGAATATTTGGATTAATCATACGACTACTGAAAAAGAATGTCATCTCTAACAAATTGTGAAGGATTAAGACTAATGCAAAAAACAACCTATGACTAACACGCATGAATAGATGATGTGGCAGCATTGCATGCTGGAAAGTAACGCAATATATTGCAATTTATGGATTGCATGCATGCCTAGCTTATGTGGCATGGTTACATGGCTAGGAAAAAAAATAGATCATGTGTTGTATAGATATTTAGGAATAGAAGATACTATCCACATGCAGAGTTGCTCTAGAGCATATAAAGATCTTTAGAGTGCACTCCAATATTTTTTCAGAGGCTTAGGTGCACCGGATGCCGTGCCACGTTACAAAATGTTAGAAAAAAATAAGAAACAAATTTCAAGTTTGGCACGAGTGGGAAAATATCTGGTGCTACCGCACCTTATATGCTACCGTGATACGGAGGCACCAGGGCCATTAGATATGTGATCCAACGGACAACATCTCAGGCTGTGGACCAAAGCGCCATTTCAAAAATGTTTGGGAGTTTTCTACAAAACTCGCACTAACCGATGCTGGCCACTCGATCCACAATCCAATGGCTCAGAATCTTGTATCACGGTAGCATTTAAAGGTGTGGTAGACGAGCACCACAAGGGTGGGGTAAAACAGATACACTCCCCTCTCGGCACACCCGGCGGAGGGGCGGTGGGGCCGTGAGGGGTGAGGCGCACGTCGGGGGACGTGGTGTCGTGGGTTCGAGCGGCGCCGTGGGAATCGCATGTGTCAGTGGTGGAAATGTGATGGTCGCCGTAGTTCAGCGTCCATGGACAAGCTGTCATGTCGTTTGACACATTCATTGCATACTGATCATTACAAGGAGTAGGAGAGAAAACTAGGCAGATAAATACTTCATTATATTCAAGCGGAGCTACGCTACTAGTACATTTGTTCGAAAGACATGCACGCCAACGAAATAGTTCATCTATCCATATATACAGAGAGGAAATATATATTTTTATGAATAAGAGAGGAAATAGTTCATCCATCTATAGTGCCCTACTGCTTCTTCTTCTTCTTCTTCTTCTTCTTCTTTTTCTTATTTTCTGTGGGGCGCTACAAGCTCCTTCAACCTTGCATCTATCTCGAAACTCACACGGGCATCGTGGGCTGCATATTTTATCCGCATGTAGGTCAAGGGATAAGTATCCCATCCAGACGACCTTAATTCCAGCATCTCATCGCCCTTCTCAAGCTTTGTTCCGAGTACATAATTTGCTATGTCGGATAAGGATGGTGTTGGTTTCTTACAACCCTCTACAGGAATTTTGGTTTGTAGCTCGGCGGTCTTTTTCACATCAAGGTTGTACGGCGCCAGCTTTTCTTTGTCCCCATCGATGGCTACTCCACAGAAGAATATGTCCTCCCGAGACAAGAAATCGTGGAGCTCACCTGGTATGGAGGGCGCGTGCATGATGTGATACACCAAAACTTCATATCCGAGGCACAGCTGAAGGACGGCGGTGCATTGAATCTCCCCACTGACACGCGTGGTGTACTCTGCGTCAAGACCAATGATCTTCATCTCCACATTTTTTAGGCAGTTGGATACATTGTTGATCCACTCCCGAACAATCCTTGCGTGGTCGGTGATGGTGGCGGCTATCCTCAACGAGCCTTCGTTGATCACATGTTTGACGCTAAAAACCTGCATACGTATCTCTTTCTCCATTTGGAACCGCCGGACCGGAGGGCGATGGTTTGGAGTATTAGGATTAGGTGGCTAAACAGAGTGGAAGAAGATGATTATTTAAAGGGGTTTCAGAGGTATGTGAAGAGGTTAAAATAGTGTGAATCTAGTGGGGTTTGAATGCAAACGAAGGAGAGGTGAAGAAGCCGAGGAAAATTGGTTCCCGATGGAGAATTAATGGAAAAGTGGCATGCAGGCAGTTGATTAGACGGCTAGGTAGACCGGCCTGTAGAACGAAAAGCCTATGCGAGTAGGAGCCGGTTCGGATGGATATTGGCGCGTGCGTGCGAGACACAACTCCTGCGTTCGAATACCCGCAGAGCTAACCATTTTGTTTTAGTTTTTTCCCCATACTGTTGTGCTACTCCACATACACGTATCGGTTTGGCATTTCCCGTTACACTTTGCTCTAATTCCCGAGACATTTTTTGGGGGGACAATAGACAGATCGTGTGCGTTATCAGAGAACATGGCACAGATTTCGAGATCCCAAGCCTTCTTCTGGTGGTTTCTCGACGATTCTGCGTGTGTGCTATGTGTGTAACCTTTTCTGGTTCAGGAATATGCGGTTATCCTCAAAAAAGAAAAAAGGCCTTCTTCGCGCTTCCGCATGCACGACAATTTGGGTCTGCTTGCAATATGGATGCTACCTGGAGGATGAAGTGAACCTAGAGGCATGCTAGCACGACCTCTTTCCGATATACTACTGTAGTACTATGTTACTACTAGTAGTAGTACAGGTGTAGTACTTGTTGGTCAAAATATTATTCATCCGGTCCTCACAGTGAAGTAACAAGACCCTGCGCCCGAGGTGACACTAGTCCAGGCAGTGTGTTCGGGTTACCAAAGTCAACCTCACCCTGTGCAGTCACTGTCACCGTCGTTGTATAGCATACCTCGCCTCGTCTCCCTCTCCCCTAGCACCACTCCTCCATCTCCATCTCGCCGGAGATCCTAAGGTCACTCTTCTTCATCTCACAGTGCCCCCGCGTACCCTCGCCTCGCTTGCCTCCTCCAGTACCACTATTCTACTCGCTAGCCGCTCCAGCACCGAGAGCCTTCTCCCCCGTAAATCAAGCCCCAAAAAACCCCACCTTCCAAACTCCACCATGGCCGAACCCGAACCGTGCAGCATTCGTATGAGCCGCGACTGGAGCGATCTCCCCAGGGACATCCTCCACCTTTGTTGTTCGCGTATGGATATGTTCAGCGCCGTGCGGCTGGCTACATGCTTGAGGGACATGCACGCGGCCATCGTCGAAGCGAGGCTTGAGATTTTCAAGACACCCTGCTTGCTGCCAACTGATGTTGTGGGATGGCGTGCTCACCACTATGCTCACCACTGTCACCATTATACGGAGGCGTACATCATGCCCCTCGACTTCAATCCGACCACCATCACCCGAAACTTCTTGTCAGGTATGTACTGGGTCGGCATGAACTCCCACTGGATGGCTGCCGTCGGAGAATACCGGAATAAGTGGGTGCTCGTGAACGTCCACACCTCCCATGAGATTATCCTTCCTCCCTTGGATCATATAGGGATTTGCCATTGTGGCCCAATTCCTGTAGATTACCACGTCAGCTGGACGGACCTTGTTTTGCTGAAGGTTGTAATCAGCCAAGTGCCCACGGCATCTGGGAGTTACACAGACTTCAAGCTAATTGCCTTGTTCGACTGCGGAGTCGCCTATGTTTGCGGCGGTGCCGACTGTAGGTGGACACTACTCCCCTCGAAGAACTATATTTTTGACCCCAGTATACATTTCCCTCTATTTTCCTCTCAGCTCCAACAGGGACAGATCAATGTTGTTTGTTACATTATCCTACGCATACTCTGAACAATGTTGATCTTACATAAACAATGTATGTCCTTTTTGTCTCCTTTTTGATATGTTGCAGTGTCCATACGGCTCCTGCCCTTTGTAATCACACCACCTTTGCCGAAAATAGGGAAGCACAACTAGTTCCTCGCTTGATCAGACGATGGTGAAAGACTGATGATCATTCACACGCATTAGCCGGCAAGTTTATATTGCAAAAACCCCACTGTGTACAAGCATCGTGAAATACGTGAGTATCCAGAGAATATTGTTACGTCTATGAGCAGGATACCAGCTTGTTGGGGCCTTCAGGATTTTTGAGTTGGAGGCGGGTAAACAGCCTTAGTTCACACTCTCTCTTTCTCGGACTCAATTATCCGATTAACCAGGAGATCACCTTCAAGAATCCTGATGGCAGAGAGGCTATGTTTGCTAGGGAAAACTGTGTGTACACGGTGAACCCTAGGTCTACGGGATCAGCCGCCCCTGATTGTCAATGATATAGCATGCAGCCAAAAGAAGGTGAGAATGAGAAAGGCATCTGGATTTACTTTGATCCATGGATGTCCCAACTCCGAAAGGCAGTGATGTGGTTCAAGCCTTGAGGTTGGTAGGTAACGGGGCTGTTACGTCGAAAGGGTGGAGTCCTGGTGTCTATGAATCACTGGTGGCTAAAGGGGAGCTACAAATTATTATGGCGCTGGATCATCCCTCTTCGAATGACTTGCTGTCTTTGCTGCTTGTTCTGGATGGGTGATGTTCTCTTTTGTTATGCAGACTCCTTGTAATTTGGTCATCCTTGTCTATGTCACTCTTACTATGTACTAGTTCACTCTATTTAGAACTTTGTGATTTGTGTCTGGATCACAAGAGTCCGAGCGCTTTAGATGGGTGCATTTTGGTGGTTTAGCAAGACTTGTGAACTTTCATGTCTCGCTGTTTATGTCAGTAGTAGACACTAGTCAGTGTTTGCATGTTCTATATAACGTTGTTTCGAACTGTTTTTTGTTTCAAACTGCTGATGTGCTAAATGAGGGCATCACCATTCACCAGTGTTCAGTGTCTATATCCTTTTTTCAAATTATAATTTGAGCTCAGTGACTTTTCGATGATGTACACTTGTTTGGGCCATCTGAGGTGTCATTGAATATGGGCCGAGTAGTAACGCAATGCCAAACAGGGCAATTATGAACTCTGATGTCGGGCGCTCAAAAAAAGAAATATTAGTCTGACATGTGGGCGCCACCGGTGTTTTCGTGCGCTTGCGCGGTAAGAGCGTACTGGCGCGCGTTCGAAATTCATGCTACCTTTTCATTCCGAATCCCCCTCCCCTCCCCCACCTCTGGAATCTCGATTCCTACTCCAGTTCCCCCAAAGCCGCCTCCTCTACTCCCTGTTCTCAAGCGCACTATCATGTCGCCGGTCAACGCGGATCTCCCAGCCAGAGATCCTGAGGTCCGTCCTGCCTTCGGGCGCTGCGTCCTGTCGCTCAATAGTGGCATGGCGATGCTTGACGACCAGTTTGCCGGCAAAGTGTTGATGGTAACCATCAACGGCGACCGGCCTCCCGTCTCGCCAGTAAACCTGGTCAAAGCTCTTGGCATTGCGCACAACATCCAAATAAGTGACTTGCTCATCGAAGTCTGTCCGCCACCGACAAATTTTTTTCGTCAGGTTCCGGACAACTTTCGACTACAGTCGTGTGTTCGAATCTTCCCGGAGTTTGTTCTGCGATGGCGCGCTAGTGAGCTTCGATCAGTGCCCTCTGAGCTTGAGTTTTTTAACAAAGCTTACCTTCCACGGCATGCCTCGACGGTCTTGGAACAGCGAGTCCATGAATGAGCTTATCAATGACCTAGGAGGTGAGCACTTAAGTATGTTTGTTCCTCCAGACAGCTGGGCTCTGACGGTTATGGCATGGATGAAGAAGCCATCCACCATACAGAAGGTGATTGGTGTTGAGATACCGGTGCAGGAACCGAGGTTGTACTATTCGTCTCCACCAAGGCCGCCGCGGACCACGTTAGGTATGTACCTATATCGAGTCTTTGTGCATGTTGAAGAAGTGGTCAATCCATCAATTGAAGTCCTGCCGTCGCCGCTGGTGGTGGGGTCCGTCGACGACGTCCATTACAGGAGTCAACGTCAGACTTTCCCCGTGTTGCTCGGAATGATGGATGGCACAGGGCCTACTCCATCGCGCGGCGGAGGCCACTGCTTCTTTGGGAGAAGAGGCCGGGCTGACTGCCTGGATGTGCTCTAATTTGAGGTAACAACTGAATCTTCTCAGATACTACTTATATCCGAGCTATAGGTGTCAAGCTCTGATGTGCCAATACATTTTCTTATGACCTGTTCTATTTTTGAACCTGATTTTTTTCGGAATGGGTGTACGTCAACTTAATGTGCTAGCAGAACTTATTATGTTTGTCTGTCTGTTTTCTTTGCACAGCAATCAAGATATTTCCACGTCATTGATCAAGACGATGAACGGTGACATGCGAGTTTGTTGGTTTCAAGATAGCTCTACCCGTAGCGATCCACTGCTTCCACCCCTATTGTGCCGCCCGCGTGAAATTTTTGTATGCAAGCTCAATGTGTTATGATGTTGTATATGATTGTGTCAACTATATAAGTTTATACTGAGCATCAGCAATGCATATGGCTGAAAGATGTATGCATGAGCATCGACCGATCGGTTTCTCTCTCTCTCCCGCTAACAAGTGGGACCCACTGCATTATTTCTTCGCTAGTGACAGCTTTCAATTAGGTTTCACTGGACTCTACCTTTTTTCTTAACTTATAATTTGAGTTCAGTGACTTTAAAAATGTACACAACCATTGTTTGGGCCATTTCAGGCGTCGTTGAATGTGGGCTGAGTACCTACGTAAAGTTGTACTGTACTACACAGGCCTTGTTCGTTGAACATCAGCAACGCAACTGGGCCAAAAGACGCGTGCCAGCCCAGGTTATGTTTTGACCTAAAATAAGCGCAGCCCAGCTGTTGGTGTATAAAACTTGGGTATTTTATACCCTGACTTATGCACAGGCAGTGATAGCAACCTCGATGGATAGGGTTTGCCAGGGATCACTAACATCAAGACACTAGGAAGAAGATCAACACAAGACATCAAGAAACCCCTGGCTGATGCCAGAGATGAAGATGGTCCTTGCCGCCAAGACTCGAGCCGGCAAGGTGAAGGCCCGGCAAGCTCCGTGCCAACAAGCCCTCGCTGGCTCGTCTGCGCTCCATCTCATCAAGCAACTAGTCACTAATCGGGGAGGTGTCGAGCGCACAGACGGTTTGGTGAGGCTTGTCGGGGCACATGTCAGCCTGCTGGAAGGAGAATTAGCTTTAATGACACCCGTCCAGGAGGCGTGTCAAGATTTTAAGAGGTAGCTGGGCGAGCGGTGCAGAAACCTTGCCGGGGCTCCTCCTCCACACGACACCTAACGGCGCAATAAATGCATTTGTCCTAATCCGGCAGAGTTAGGTATGATAGCACTGTTTGCTATCTAATCAACATGTAATGACTGTTTTGCCACTGTGGTTACCCCTTGAGCTATAAAAGGAGGACCAGGGCAACCTTTACAAAGGTCGACACTTTGCTCATTTCGCATGCGTAGCTGCCCTTCCCGCACTCTTGCCGGCAAGGAGCGCTCCTTGTACTTGAGCACAAACACATCCAATACAACAAAGCAGGAGTAGGGTTTTACACCTCACGGTGGCCCGAACCTGGGTAAAATCGTTTGCGTTTGCAGTTGATTCTGCTCTTTGTGCTTGCGCATTCCCCTAGTCGAACCGCAAAGGGACTAGATGGCCCCATAGATGGTCGTACGCACAACATCTTTGGCACGCCAGGTAGAGGGGTCGCTTGCGTGAACCTGAATCAATAGTTTGCACGTCACTTTCATTTTCATCATCTTTGATGGCGCCCAAGAAGAAGGGCGCATCCGCAGCGGCTCCACCGACGTCCAAGCTTCCGTCGCAGGCGCATACGGGCGGCGGAGATGATCCCGCCGGCGCAGGCGGTGCAGGAGGCACAGTCGGCACGGGCGGCGCGGAATGGGTCACCGGTGCAGGCAGCGCAGGCGGCGTAGCCAACACCGGCGGAGCACACAACCAGCAGCGGTAACACGCAAATTTTTGGCCCTTTCTTTTTCTTTTGGATTTCTTCGAATTTTTATGTGGATTTCCTTTTCAGTGGCTTTGTGGTCTTGAAACCTGGGAAGATCTCCTCTTCTTCCTCTCCCTAGTGTCTGGTCACTCTCTAGTCCATCCCAAGACCATGTCATTTCCATCTTAGCCCAACACCAATTTTCATTTCTTGGGAATATTCCTTTTTTCTATTAAAGGAATAACCCTGTTTGCCCTAGGTTGTGAAGCAACCTACATTTCTGTCTTTCCAAAAATTCCCACAAAATTCTCTTAAATTCTTTGGATCATATATTACACAAATATGTCAAACCCCATCCTTGCCTAGTTAAAAAATAACTCAGGAATATTCATTTCCTATTCTGTCCAGTATGGCACTTTGTGAAGGAAGTGATATTTATCTTTTATTGATTGCTCTAAAACTTTTTGAGCACTCTTTCATATCCAAATAATTGCCACATGACAAAATTCAACTCCATTTGCCTAGTAAATCTTCCTCAGCAAATTTCCAAAGATTCTGACCAGAGAGAAGCTTTGTGAAGGAAGTACTAGCTAGGCTACTCCAAATGAGTTGAAATTTTGGTAGATCATCCATATGATCAAATCATTACTCTCCACCAAATTTCATCTCCATCCAATAATCTATGTGAGCACGCCATCCAATCTTTGTTTCTGGTCATAATTTCAATTTGTGAAGCAACTATATTTTATATTGCTTCAAAAATTCTGAAATTAATCCAAGACCCAAATATCCCTATATCCTTTTAGCATGCCAAAATTCACATCATTTTGCCAAGCCATTTTCTCCACAAAATTCCCCCAAGTTTATGTCCAGAGGAAAGCATTGTGAAGGAAGTACCATTTATATTTATCTAAATGGTATGAAATTTTTCCAGTGCCTTCATGTGACCAAATCTTCATCCTTCACCAAATTTCAGCTCAATCCAATCATCCATGTGAGTGTCACTTCATTGTCTAGTTTCTGGACCAGATTGGCAGTTGTGAAGCAACTAGGATAAATCTTGGTCCAAATCATTTCATATTTCAAAGGATTGTAGTCTTTCCTACCCTAAACCCCTGTGACATCCTGGTTAGCTCTTATCTCATCCCATTTGACCACAACTTCATGACCAAGTTTGCTACAGCAAACTGTAGATGATCACTCACATCAGCACACAGCTGCTTTCATCGATCCATCACCTCAGGGAGGTCCCACTTAGGGAGGACTACACGGTAGAGAACTTTTGCCAGTCCCGCGTGCCCTCAGAGCGCCATGCCACGCGGTGACCGCGTGATTGGCATGCCTTGGCCGCGTGCTCTGCGTCGTTTTGCTTCGGGCGTCTTCCTCCTGCCCGTTCTCTCGTGTCCCTGGTGTCGTCCAGCTCCCTCCTCCCCCCACGTAGCACTCTGGCCCCTCTCCCCCTCCTCTCTCTCGCCCGACCGTGTCCGGGAGCAGACCGTGTCTGCTACACCACGGCCTGTCGGCCATGCCGGCCCGAGCCTTCTCGAGCACGCCCGAGCTCCCTCTGCTCCTCGTGAACCCTCTGGATGCGTCACCCCTGCTCCTCCGCGTGTCCCCGAGCCCCGGCGCGCGGCGCACGCGTCGCCACGGCCACGCTCTCAATCACCTATATAAAGGCCACCCCGAGCCCTCTCGATGTCACCAACCTCTCTCTCTCTCCCTCCTAGCATCCTCCCCGACCAGTCGTTTGAGCTCGAGGAGCTCTCCTCGCCTCCCACAGCCACCATGACCATTGCCTCGGCCCGCTCAAATTGGCGCAATGCCGGCCCTCCCTCTCCCTCTAACCACCACCAGAGCACCCTGCAGACGTCCACGAGCCTTCCCGCAACCCACCGCTTCCTCCTGGGTGTCGTGCCGTGCACCCCGGCGATGGCCGATGCTGCCATCCGCCGCGGCCGAAGCACTGCGGGCTACGGTTCTCCCCGGCGAGCGAGGCGAGTCCAGGCGGGTGCGCCTCTTCGCCCCGAGCCCGCCCATAGCCAGACCTTCGCCGGAGACGCTCTGTGGCGCCGGGAATCGCCGGAGGACGGCGCCTCTGTTCCCTGCCACGAGCGCGCGCGGGAGGTAGAAGAAGGAGGCAGGAAGGAGAGAGAGAGAAGGCGCGGTGGGGCCCGGTTGTAAGTGACTCTAGGTCTGGGCCCAGCCGAGTAAGTGGAGGCGCCTTCTGCAAGAATACGTTTTCGTTTGTTGAAAGCGTATTCTAATGAAGCTTCAAATAGAAATGCGTTTTCTTTGTTCCCAAAGCGTATTCGCTGAAATACGTTTTCAGCCTCAGCTGCCGGCCAAAAGGTTTAAATAGCGGACGTTCGCCCGTTAAGGATAGAAACAAACAGTTTTCTGTTTGTTTTCTGCCTAACGTACGGACGGCCGTATCTCCGCAACCGTAACTCCGAATCAGGTGATTCCAAAGCCCACAATCTCAGTTCATCAGGCCCGTTCCAATGGTATCATTTTCACATGTTGTAACATTCTGAAAATGACCATTTTGCCCCTGCCCTTATTCAGCCCCCTCTGAAAGGGAAACGCTTCCGGCAAATTTTTCCGCGAGTGTCTCGCACTTCTCCTCGGTGAATCCTTCATCCCCAGGCAAGCCACAACAGCCACTTGCATGATGGCATTGCAGTAGCCATGGTTTCCACTTGAATATTTAAATAATTGCTTGCTCATTTAATGATTTTGTTAATGCTTCGAATATGCTTGTGACTCCATGTCTATGCTTATGCCACGTTCATTTTCATCTAGTAAGTGAAATAATAAATTGTTAATGCTATTACTATCATGTTCATTCTTGCAATCACTCCCGATGTTAGTAATAATGATATGCTCACGTGAGTAGTTACGGTTTGATATGGAAATACTTGTGATATTCATGATCCTCTTTATGCCATGCTCATCTGCATCCCGAAGACTACATGAGTTATCCTTGTTGATGTTATGTTGTTAAATTGTTAGGTCGCCCATCCATGGTTACACTGATATCATGCTCAAATGCATTATCATGTTATTGTGACTCAGCTCATCGCCATTCAAGTTAAACCTGACGTTAATTGAACTTGAACAAATATGTTGGCTGAGTCATGGTGCCACCGAATCGAGCTCACCAGTGCAACCACACTTGCCTGGATGGGGAGGCCCTAATTCGGCCTATTGCCATGCCTCTCGCCGGAACCTCCAACTAGGGAAGGTTATGTGTGCGCGCTACCCTGATCAGGTGGGCGGCCATAGCCTTGTGTGCCCGAGTTGTATGGATCCAGAGTCCCCGTTTGGGACAGTTTTGTTATTTTGGCCACGACGGTGGCAGCCACAAAGGTGACGGATGTCACGAGTTGACATCGGGGCCACCCATGACATAGCCCAAAGGGGAGTTTGTCGGAGTGGCCGGGAGAGTGTCATGCAATAGATTGGTTTTGTTGGAATATCGTTGGTCCACCCGAATGGGAGCACGAGGCCATGAGTTCCGTAGTGTGGGTACAATGTACTAACCTCTGCAGAGTGTATAATCTATCGATAGCCGCGTCCTCGGTCATGGACACAGTTCGTAGTAGGTCACACTATGGGTCAACAGAAACAATAACCTGGATAATTAACAACCCCGGTTCCATGAGGAAAGAAGTTGGTTGATCTTTATGTGGTCGTGCGATGATCACAGGTAGAGATCAAGCTCCGTGTGGTCATGTGATGATCATGATGGTATAGTTGATACCGAGCTTGGTCGATCCTGAGGTGATCGTGTGATGTTCACGACGGTAAGCTTGATGCATATGGTGGTTACGAGGTAACCACCGAGAAGAGTAAGTTGGTCCAAGGGACCTTAAGCGTCCACCCTCTCTCATGCTAGTGCTTGTATCATCATGTTCATATCCTGATTAACATGTACATGCCATGCTCATTATCGTGATTGCTCTAGAAGTATCATGATCACCTTTGATAATTAACCTGTAACTGCCATGCTATTGTTTGTCTTGATTGCTTTGGTTGCTGTGAGCTTGCGAGTACATTTAAAGTACTCACCTGGCGTGTCATGCCAGATTGCAGGTCATGTCGTGATTGATTGCTTGTCGAGGATCCTGAGTTTGCGCTCTAGGATGCGTCCCAGCCAGAGTCCCTGCGGAGTGGAGTCCATCACCGTCGTCGTTGTTCCGCTGCTAGAAGTTATTCCGCTATGAGATGTTCCGCTGCTAACATAGAGCTACCTTAGCAGGCGTAGTGTCGCCGTGACGATGTAATCCTTTGTAATACTCGAACCCTTGTACCCCGATTATTGGTAATAAGAGCTGATTTGTTCTATGCTAAGCAGTGCCGTATTCCAGAAGACTTGATCTCTGGGCTGGAATACGGGGTGTTCCGGTTCCTCTGAGCCGGGGTGCCACAGCAGCTTCCTCGTCAGTCTGACGACGGAAGCCACAACGGTGCAGGCGGCGCGGATGGTCAACTCCCGCCTCCTCGACGCACCGGCGAACGAAGCCACCGGAGTAACACCATCCGGACCGGCACAAGTCAAGACTCACACCTCAGGACGCACACCGCGACCATTGCAAGATGGGCGCGACGCGAATCCGAACGGCGCTGGCGGTTCTGGGCGACGACGTCCTCATGGCAAGACACATGTTGATCAGCCACAAGATCTTTAGGCACCACCTCTACCGCGTCAGCCCATTGCTGGACATGAGCCGCGGCAGCAAGATCATGGTGCCGCTCCTGCTGGTTCTGCCAGGAGTCGAGCGACATCTCGTTCTTCACTCCCAGCCATGCTAGCTACGGCAGCAGAGGCCATGGCGCGAGCACAGATGCCGCTGAACTTCCCTCCGGCTGCTGACAATATGGATGAGTGGAGAGCCACCATCCAGAGCCTCATTGGGTTCGCCGAAGCCAACAGCTCACAGCAAGCTGGACCTTCATGGCGTCCATTGACGGCACCAACCGATGGCCGTGCCAGAGAAGGGCGCAAACGGTATAGTCACCCCCACAGCAACAACACCGGCAGCCGCAACAAACTCACCGGTCCGTTGAGCCCGACGAGATGTCGATGGCTTCTTTGGATCCATGAGCGCGGCAAGATCAGCGTCAAGTACTGCAGGATAGACGGGCGGAAGATGCTCGCACCACCATTGAACGGCGTCGGGAGGCACGCCGTCAGTCTGACATGCGCAACGGTTCAGCCGTTGATGAGCCTGCACCCGGGGTTGGTGGGTATCTACCTTACAAGGTTGGATGCCCAGCCCTCACTCATGAGCTGCGGCAAGTCCGTTGGCCGTCGTCTCGAGCCTTCAAACCAGAATTGCCGGAGAAGTACGACGGCAAGCTTAACCCGACAGAATTCTTAGGCATCTACACGATTGCCGTGCAAGCTGCTAGGGTAAGAGATGAAAAGATTCTCGCCTACTATTTCCCATTGGCGCTCAAACCCAATGTGAGATCTTCGCTGATGAACTTTCCAGAGGATTCCATTTCTTCATGGTCAGATCTATGCAACGAGTTCATTGGTGCTTTTACCGAAGGCCACAAGGCTCCTGGTCTGCCCAGCGACTTGCAAGTGATCCCACAAAGAGATGGCGAGTCCCTGCGGAAATATATTCAGAGGTTCAGCCGTGTACACCGTAACATCCCTGATGTGCACCCTGCAGCTGTGATTGCCGCCTTTCACATGAATGTGCACAATCGGAAGATCCGAGAGAAGTTGAATATCCGATTACCAAAAACCGTCAACGAGTTGTATACGTTGGCGGATAAATGTGCACGGGCTGAAGAAGGAAGGAGACTTCCTGTGGAGGATACTGGCACTGAGGTTGACTCAGAGGATGATGGCGCCGCCACCCCGAAGAAAAAAGGCCGGAGGCGCAACAGGAAGCGCAAGGGTAAAACTGTTATGGCTGTCGAAGGTTCCGGCAACTCCAATGCCGCCAAGAAGGCTAAGACCGAGAGCTCCGGCAAGGAAGCAGCTGCATGCGCTGATTGCCAAGAAGCCATGGCTGGCGAGAAGACCGGCAAGTCTGATGGGCTGTACTGCAAGATTCACCGCACAAAAGGCCATGATCTCCAAGAATGCCGGCAGGTTGAGCAACTTGCCGAGAAACAGAAGGCTGCGTATGAAAAGCGCGATAAGGAGAAGGGCCAAGATGGTGCTGGCGGATCTGGAAAGAGGGGTCGTGGTGGCCGAGGCGGTCCCTGTGGCAAGGCCAAGCAGCAGAAGGAGAAGCCTGCTCGAGGCCGAGACAAGAAAGAAGATGATGATGATGAGGATGATGACGAGGACGAAGATGAGTCCAGCGAACGAGAATTCTAGAAAGCAACTGAAGTCATGTGCATTGACGGGGGTGCATCTTTGCACTCCTCTCACCGCCAACTCAAGCAGTGGGCGCGTGAGGTTAATGTGGCAGAATCGGTAGTGGGTGCTCAGAAACCGCTCAAGTGGTCCCACACGCCCATCATTTTTGATGCGGAGGATCACCCTGATCGCACAACTGCGGTTGGGTGCTTGCCGTTGTTGGTTTCACCAACGATACGCAACCTCCAAGTCACGAAAATGTTGGTTGGCGGTGGGGCCGGCCTGAATTTGATTTCACCAGAGGTCATCAAGAGGTTACAAATTCCTGATGAAGATCTCCAGCAAACAGGAACGTTTCAGGCGGTCAATCCCGGAAGGAGCCAACCCAAGGGGAAGATCACTCTGCCGGTGACATTTGGCTGGGAATTAAATTACAGAACAGAGAAGATTGTGTTTGATGTGGTTAAAATTCCTCTGCCTTACAATGGAATTCTTGATTGCCCAGCTTTGGCAAAGTTCATGACAGCGTCCCATTATGCCTATAACACTCTCAAAATGCCAGGGCCGATGGGGGTCATCACCATCAACTCCGACAAGAAAGATGCAGTGATCTGCGTCGATAAGCTTTGCAGAAAAGCGGTTGCAGCGTTTGCCGTCAAGGCACCCGCTCCCGCCAACAAGAAGAAGAACAAGAATAGCGGCAAGACCTCTGACAAGCCTTCTGGGAAGCGCACCTCTTTGGAATGCTGCGCACCCGTTGATGACGTACCGGAGAGGTCTACCACCAAGAAATCCAAGGCTACTCCACCAGCAACCAAGAAGGTGCCGGCAAAGGAGGACGGCATTGGCGGTACTTTCACCGTCAGTTCCGCTCTTGACAGCAAATAGGAAAGCGCGCTCATTGCCTTCCTGCGGGCGAATGTCGATGTGTTTGCATGGCAACCATCTGACATCCCTGGTGTTCCCAGGGAGGTAATTGAGCACCACCTTACCGTCTGTCCCCATGGTCGGCCCATCAAGCAGAAGGTCAGGAAGCAAGCTTTGGAATGGCAACAGTTTATCGCCGAAGAAATAAAGAAGTTAGAAGCAGCTGGTTTAGTTAGAGGTGTATTACATCCAACGTGGTTAGTGATACGTCTCCAACGTATCTATAATTTATGAAGTATTCATGCCATGTTTATGACAATTCCATATGATTTTGGTATGATTTGATTAGAACTAACCCGGACTGACGTTGTTTTCAGCAGAATTGCCATGGTGTTGTTTTTTGTGCAGAAATAAAAGTTCTTGGAATTGGATGAAACTTTTTGGACATTTTTTATGGAACAAATAAAAAATACTGGAACCAAGACCCACTTGAGGGGGGCCACCCAGTGCCCACGAGGCACCAGGGTGCGCCACCCCCCCCCCCCCAGGCGCGCCCTGGTACCTCGTGGGGCCCACGTGGCTCAGTTTGACCTGATTCCAATGCTGAAAAATCCTATAAATAGAGAAACCCCCAGAAATAACCCTAGAACTTCGAATCCGCCGCCGCAAGCCTCTGTACCTCCACGATCTCATCTACAGCCCTTTTTCGGCACCCTGCCGGAGGGGGGAAATCATCACCGAAGGCCATCTTCATCATCCCGGCGGTCTCCATGACGAGGAGGGAGTAGTTCACCCTCGGGGCTGAGGGTTTGTATCAGTAGCTATGTGCTTGCTCTCTCTCTCGTGTTCTTTATTTGGCACGATCTTGATGTATCGCGAGCTTTGTTAATATAGTTGGATCATATGGTGTTTCTTCCCTCTCTATCCTTGTTGTGATGAATCGAATCTTTTCCCTTTGAGGTTTCGTTATTGTCGGATTGAATATTTCAGATTTGAGAACACTTGATGTATGTCTTGCATATGAATACCCGTGGTGACAATGGGGTATTATATTGATTCACTTGATATATGTTTTGGCACTCAACTCGCGGATTCCCGAGGTGACATTGGGGTAATCTATGCATAGGGGTTGATGCATGTTTTCATTATCTTTTCTCCGATAGAAACTTTGGGGTGCTCCTTGGAGTTCTTTGTGTGGATTGAATATTATGATTATGAAGTTGTTTGATGCATATCGTATAATCAACTCACGGATACTTGTGGTGACATTGGAGTATCTAGGTGACATTAGAGTTGGTTGATGTGTATCATATGGTGTTATTTTAGTACGAACTCTAGGGCTGTTTGTGACACTTATAGGAATGGCTCAATAGATCGATCGAAAAGGATAACTTTGAGGTGGTTTCGTACCCTACAAACAATTTCTATCTTATGTTCTCCGCTAATAGGAACTTGGGAGTGATTCTTTATCGCACGTTGAGGGATGGTTATATGATCCAATTATATTAGCATTGTTGAGAGATTGCACTAGCGAAAGTATGAACCCTAGGCCTTGTTTTTAAGCATTGCAATACCGTTTGTGCTCACTTTTGTTACTTGCTACCTTGCTGTTTTTATATTTTCAGATTACAAAAACCTATATCTACTATCCATACTACACTTTTATCACCATCTCTTCGCCGAACTAGTGCACCTATACAATTTACCATTGTATTGGGTGTGTTGGGGACACAAGAGATTTCTTGTATTTGGTTGCAGGGTTATTTGAGAGATACCATCTTCAACCTACGCCTCCCACGGATTGATAAACCTTAGGTCATCCACTTGAGGGAAAATTGCTACTGTCCTACAAAACTCTACGCTTGGAGGCCCAACACGAGTCTACAAGAATAAGTTGTGTAGTAGACGTCAAGCTCTTTTTTGGCGCCGTTGCCGGGGAGGTGAGTGCTTGAAGGTATATCTTTAGATCTTGCAATCGAATCTTTTAGTTTCTTGTTTTATAACTAGTTTGGTTTATAAAAGAAAACTACCAAAAAAATGGAATCAAGGTTGCCTCATATTATTAGTCTTTATCATGTCTTTCTTGAAAATGATGGATCGGAAAATTGTGCTCAAATGATAGAAGAATAATTCAATAAAATGTTTGGCATAAATCTTTGAATGATGAGCATGATTGCAATGTTGCTAGTATGAATTCTTTGAATATCCATGATGCTAATGATATGCAAAACTACAAGTGTGGGGATGCTATGTTTTATGAAGATGATATTTTTACTCCCCCAAGTTTTGATGAGAAAATTTATTATGATGATTGCATGCCTCCTATTTATGATGATTATATTGATGAAAGTGGATTTGGAGAGGCCATGACTTTATTTAATGATGATTCCACTATTTTGGAAGAAGTTTCAATTGATTATGACAACAAAGTTGCTATCTATGATGATTATTGTGATGACATGTATGCTATAAAGAATAATAATAACCATGAAACTTGTCATCATGATTTTAATGTTCAATTTGATTATGTCAATCAAGTATCTCATGATAGTTATTTTGTTGAGTTTGCTCCCACTATTATGAATGAGAAGAAAAATGCTTATGTGGGGAGTAATGAAAATTCTATGCTTGTGAATCATGAAAAGAATGCTTTATGTGATAGTTATATTGTTGAATTCATTCATGATGCTACTGAAAATTATTAGGAGAGAGGATCATATGCTTGTAGGTGTTGCAATAATATCAAGTTTTCTCTCTATGTGTTGAAAGTTTTAAAGTTGCACTTGTTTTGCCTTCCTATGCTAGTTGATTCTTGCTCCCATAAATTGTTTGCTCACAAAATCCCTATGCATAGGAAGTGGGTTAGACTTAAATGTGCTAGTCATATGCTTCATGTTGCTCTCTTTGTGTTTCAATTCTTTACTTTTATGTGAGCATCATTGAAATCATCATGCCTAGTTAAAAAGGCATTAAAGAAAAGCGCTTGTTGGGAGATAACCCAATACTTATACCTTCTGTTTTTGTGTGTTCACATGATTGATCTACTGTAGTAATCATGTTTCATATGTTTTGTTTCAATAATGTGCCAAGTAAAGCCTTTGGGATAGTGTGGATGCTTGTTGATTTGATTCTGTGCAAAAACAGAAACTTTTGCGTCCAGTGCTGGAATTTCTATTCTGTACTGGAGCATGAAAAAATTCTGAAATTTTTACACAGTATTGGGTTACAAATTTTTTACGTTGTCCTAATTTTTCAGAATGTTTGGAGGTACAGAAGTATGGTTTTTAAATCGCTCACTACATGCTATTCTGTTTTTGACAGATTCTGTTTTCGATGCATTGTTTGCTTGTTTTAGTGTTTCCATAGCTTATATTGAGAAATATAAATTGTGGAAATGATAGAATACAGTAGGAATTATGTGAGAACAATTATGAAACTTGTCTTTACAGTACCTAAGTGGATGATTTATTTTTGTCAAACTAACCTATCTCACAAGTTCCGTTAAGTTTTGTATGATTGAAGTTTTCAAGTTTTGGGTGAGATATCGATATGAGGAGAATAAGAGGCGGCAAGGCCCTAAGCTTGGGGATTCCCAAGGCACCCCAAGGTAATATTCAAGGAAGACCCAAGCATCTAAGCTTGGGGATGCCCCGGAAGGCATCCCCTCTTTCGTCTTCAACACTATCGGTAACCTCACTCGGAGCTATATTTTTTATTCGTCACATAATATGAGTTTTGCTTGGAGTGTCATTATATTTTGTTGAGATTTGCTTGCTGTTATCAATAATCATGTTTTGTATCTTTTAGTTCAATAAAATGCCAATTATAGCCTTTACCATGCCCAGTTTGCAAGTTCATGTGTTGCTGTTTGAAAACACAAAGTTTTCTGTTATGTCCAGAATAATCCTGAATAGTCAGAAGATGATAAAAATCTGAAATTTTTACACAGTAAGCATGCATGAGTTCTCTGTCACGTGGTAACTTTTCAGAACTTTTGGAGTTAGGGAAGTATGGATTCTTATTCCCCTTTTACAGACTGTTCTGTTTTGGTAGATTGCTGTTATAGTTGCATTGTTTGCATATGTTTGCATGTTTAATGTTTCTATTTGAGGATAGGAGTATTAAATATGAAGAGGCATTTAGTATGCAATGTTTAATTATAATTTTTGTGATTTTCTACATTAGAGAATGTTAAGGTTTTGAGTTGATTTATACTAACTTATCTCACGAGTTCTTGTTGAGTTTTGTGTGGATGAAGTTTTTTAAGATTTAGAGAAACCGTGATATGAGAGGAATTGAGGAGACACAAAAACTCAAGCTTGGGGATGCCCAAGGCATCCCAATATAATATTTCAAGAATTCTCAAGCATCTAAGCTTGGGGATGCCCCGGTTGGCATCCCACCTTTCTTCATCAACAATTATCGGTCAGTTTTGGTTGAGCCTAAGTTTTTGCTTCTTCACATGATATGTGCTATTCTTGGAGTGTCATTTTATTTTGTTTTCTTTGCTGTTTGAATAAAATACTTAAGATCTTAAATTTTTAAATGAGAGAGAGTCCTCACATAGCTACCTATTTACTTAACTACTCATTTGGTCTTCACTTATATCCTATGAGTAAATTGTTGAAATGAATTGAATATCATAAAGTTGAAATTTATATGCTTCATATGGGGAGTAGTGACTTCACATACAAGAAGTATAAGTGGTAAAATTTATTGAAAGTTAACAAACATAGCATTGGTCACTTGAACAATTCATGAAAGAATTTTGAAGGAAGAGAAATTTCACATATAAATATACTATCTTGGACATCTTCTATGATTGTGAGCCCCCATTAATTATTTTCAAGCTTGATCAAGTAGTTGACGTTGGACAAGGAAGACAACGTAATGAGTTATGTTTGTTTATATTCACATAGAAGTTATATTGTCATGGATCCTCTAACATGTGGTGCTTGCTTAGGATCTTTTGCTAGCCGAAAATTTGCACTAAGTAGAGATACTACTTGTGCATCCAAAAACCATTAAACCCAGTTTCTTGCCATGAGTGTCCACCATATCTACCTATGGATTGAATAAGATCCTTCAAGTAAGTTGTCATCGGTGCAAAAAGCAATAAAAATTGCTCCTAAAATATGTATGATCTTTTATTGCAAGGGAAAATAAGCGTTGTACGAACTTGTGATGGTAAAGAAATAAAAGCGACGGACTGCATAATAAAGGTTGCTATCACAAGGGGCAATATAACGTGACGTTCCTTTGCATTAAGGGCTTGTGCATCTAATAACAAAAAGTGCATGACAACCTCTGCTTCCCTCTGTGAAGGGCCTATCTTTTCCTTGTATGCATTTACTTTTCTGTATTTACTTTTATGCAAGAGTCATTAATGTTCATCCCTATTCTGCTCTATTTATTCTTTAGTTGGCAAGCATTATGTGGTAGGGAAAGATCCAGGCACATATATCCAGTTGAATATAGGTGATCATGAGTTATTATTGTTGACATTATCCCTGATATAAATAAGTTGGGAGGCGAAACATTAAGCCCCTATCTTCCTATGTGTTTGACTGAAACGGTTTGTTCTAAAAATATGCTTTGAGTGTCAGCAATCATGGAAGACTAAAAGATGGTTGAGTATGTGGAGTTTGCTAGATCAAGCTCTTACATAGACCCTTCCTGAAAATAAGATGAATTGCAATTGTTTGATGACTGAGAACATAGTTTGTTAGTTTTCAAGAAAGTTTATGGCCTATACTTTAAACATGTGAATAGCTTGCTACTTGATCATGAGAAGTTTTATGAGATGAGCTACTGATTATGATATATATTGATGCTAGAAAAAGTGATTGAAATTATTATTGATCAAACTTATGCATTATGCTAGCATTCACACTTCATAAATTATTTCTTTTATCATTTACCTACTCGAGGACGAGCAGGAATTAAGCTTGGGGATGCTGATGCGTCTCCAACGTATCTATAATTTATGAAGTATTCATGCCATGTTTATAACAATTCCATATGTTTTTGGTATGATTTGATTAGAACTAACCCGGACTGACACTGTTTTCAGCAGAATTGCCATGGTGTTGTTTTTTGTGCAGAAATAAAAGTTCTTGGAATTGGATGAAACTTTTTTGAGATTTTTTATGGAACAAATAAAAAATACTGGAACCAAGACCCACTGGAGGGGGGCCACCTAGTGCCCACGAGGCACCAGGGCGCGCCACTCCCCCCCCCCCCAGGCGCGCCCTGGTACCTCGTGGGGCCCACGTGGCGCCGTCTGACCTGATTCCAACGCTGAAAAATCCTATAAATAGAGAAACCCCCAGAAATAACCCTAGAACTTCGACTCCGCCGCCGCCGCCGCAAGCCTCTGTACCTCCACGATCTCATCTACAGCCCTTTTCCGGCACCCTGCCGGAGGGGGAAAATCATCACCGGAGGCCATCTTCATAATCCCGGCGGTCTCCATGATGAGGAGGGAGTAGTTCACCCTCGGGGCTGAGGGTTTGTACCAGTAGCTATGTGTTTGATCTCTCTCTCTCTCTCTCTCTCTCTCTCTCTCTCCCGTGTTCTTTATTTGGCACGATCTTGATGTATCGCGAGCTTTGTTAATATAATTGGATCATTTGGTGTTTCTTCCCTCTCTATCCTTGTTGTGATGAATCGAATCTTTTCCCTTTGAGGTTTCGTTATTGTCAGATTGAATATTTGAGATTTGAGAACACTTGATGTATGTCTTTCATATGAATACCCGTGGTGACAATGGGGTATTATATCGATTCACTTGATATATGTTTTGGCACTCAACTCGCAGATTCCCGAGGTGACATTGGGGTAATCTATGCATAGGGGTTGATGCACGTTTTCATTATCTTTTCTCCGATAGAAACTTTGGGGTGCTCCTTGGAGTTCTTTGTGTGGATTGAATATTATGATTATGAAGTTGTTTGATGCATATCGTATAATGAACTCACGGATACTTGTGGTGACATTGGAGTATCTAGGTGACATTAGAGTTGGTTGATGTGTATCATATGGTGTTATTTTAGTACGAACTCTAGGGCTGTTTGTGACACTTATAGGAATGGCTCAATAGATCGATCGGAAAGGATAACTTTGAAGTGGTTTTGTACCCTACAAACAATTTCTATCTTATGTTCTCCGCTAATAGGAACTTGGGAGTGATTCTTTATCGCACGTTGAGGGATGGTTATATGATCCAATTATATTAGCATTGTTGAGAGATTGCACTAGCGAAAGTATGAACCCTAGGCCTTGTTTTTAAGCATTGCAATACCATTTGTGCTCACTTTTGTTACTTGCTACCTTGCTGTTTTTATATTTTCACATTACAAAAACCTATATCTACTATCCATACTACACTTTTATCACCATCTCTTCGCCGAACTAGTGCACCTATACAATTTACCATTGTATTGGGTGTGTTGGGGACACAAGAGATTTCTTGTATTTGGTTGCAGGGTTGTTTGAGAGATACCATCTTCAACCTACGCCTCCCACGGATTGATAAACCTTAGGTCATCCACTTGAGGGAAAATTGCTACTGTCCTACAAAACTCTGCGCTTGGAGGCCCAACACGAGTCTACAAGAATAAGTTGTATAGTAGACATCAGTTAGCAAATCCAGTTGTAGTGTGAAAAGCAAATGGAAAGTGGAGACTTTGTATTGACTACACAGATATCAACAAAGCATGTCAAAAGGATCCTTTCCCTTTGCCGCGTATTGATCAAATTGTTGACTCTACGGCCGGCTGCGATTTACTCTCCTTTCTTGACGCATACTCTGGTTACCATCAAATCTTCATGGCCAAGGAAGATGAGGAGAAGACCGCCATTATTACTCCATGTGGCACATACTGCTTCATACGTATGCCTTTCGGACTAAAAAGTGCTGGTTCAACATTTGCAAGAGTAGTCCAGATTGGTTTTGAGCCCCAGCTGCACAGGAATGTTGAAGCATATATGGATGATATAGTGGTCAAAACCAAGGACAAGTCAACCCTTATTCAGGACTTGGAAGAGACATTCGCAAATTTGCGCAGAATCAATTTGAAGCTCAACCCCGAGAAGTGCGTGTTTGGCGTTCCATCCGGCAAGCTTCTTGGGTTCTTTGTGTCTCAACGTGGAATTGAAGCTAATCCCGACAAGATCAAAGCCATTAAGAAAATTTAAGCACCAAAACGCGTCAAGGATGTGCGACGTCTTGCCGGCTGCATTGCTGCATTAAGCAGGTTCATCTCCAAATCTGCTGAGCGCGCCTTGCTGTTTTTCAAAATCTTGAAAAAGGCAGGTCCAATGAAATGGACTCCAGAAGCGGAGGCCGCGCTGCAAGATTTGAAGAAGTACCTCTCCTCCCTGCCAACACTGGTTGCGCCTAAGCCACAAGAGTCGTTGCTGCTATACTTGGCGGCAACAAACCAAGTGGTCAGTGCTGCATTAGTGGCAGAGAGAGAAGCAGACAACGATGAAGCGGCAGTAGCAAGCCCGTCAAGCAACGAACCGGGATCTTCTCCCATAGAGTCTGGTGCCGACAAGTCAGAATCAGTACAAGCAAGTGCTACAAACCAACAAGTAGTGCCGAAGAAGAAAATGGTGCAGCGGCCAGTTCACTTTGTTAGTTCCCTTTTGCTGGGGGCTAGGTCAAGATACTCTGGCATGCAAAAGCTGCTTTTCGGCCTTCTCATGGCCTCGAGAAAGCTGTGCCATTACTTCCAAGCACATGAAATTACTGTCGTCACTCACTTTCCATTGTAGCGTATCTTGAGGAATCCAGATGCAACCGGCAGGATAGTGGAGTGGTCGTTGGAGCTGTCCAGCTTTGCACTTAAGTTTGAAAGTACTTCAACTATCCAAAGTAGAGCCTTGGCGGAGTTCATTGCCGAGTGGACGCCAACACCCGACGAAGAAATTCAAGAAATAGTTCTCCCCGGCAAAGAAGCACCTAAGGAATGGATCATGTACTTTGACGGTGCCTTCTCGCTGCAAGGCGCGGTGCCGGAGTGCTGCTTGTCGCACCCACCGGAGAGCACCTCAAGTATGTGGTACAAATGCACTTTCCCAGGGAGAAGGCTACAAACAACACTGCTGAATATGAAGGGCTCCTTGCCGGTCTCAAAATCGCAATAGACCTTGGAATCAGAAAGTTGATTGTCCATGGAGACTCGCAGCTCGTTGTCAAGCAAGTTAACAAAGATTATCAGAGCCCATTGATGGAAGCTTATGTGGAAGAAGTGAGGAAATTGGAAGAACACTTTGGCGGACTGCAAACAGAGCACGTCCCTCGTGCGGAAAATAGCATTGCTGATCATTTGTGAAAGTGTGCTGCCCAAAAGCTTCCCGTGGAACCGGGAACTTTTGTGCTCCATTTAACTCAACCATCTGTCACGCCATCAATGCAGGCGAGCAAAAGAAGAAAGTTGAACACCGGTAAGTATTTCCCGGCAGATCTTCCAGAAGCCGTTGGCAAAGAAGTTGCTGGTAACAACATGCTTGCCGGTGAGCTGCGGCCTCGCGCAGAACCGCAGGTTCTTGCCGTCGAGGCAAGCGCTCTCGCAGCCGAAGAAATGCCTTTAGTCCTTGTCGTCGAGCCACAGGCTCCGGCATGGGCACAGCAAATCGTCCGCTTCCTTCAAACAGGAGAACTTCCCGATGATCAAGAAGAAGCCAAAAAAGTAGCCTGACAGTCAAGTATGTACCAGTTTGTTGACAGCATCCTGCACAGAAAAAGGCCAAATGGGGTGAAATTGAGGTGCATTTGCCGGGAGGATGGACTGAAGCTGTTGGCGGAGATACATGGAGGCATATGTGGCTCTCACATAGGATCAAGGGCTCTTGTCGGCAAAGCTTTCGGCAAGGCTTCTATTGGCCCTCTGCTCTCCAGGATGCCACTGAGCTAGTAACCAAATGTGAAGCATGCCAGTTCCATTCAAAGAATATTCATCAGCCAACACAAGCTCTTGAAACAATTCCGCTAGCTTGGCCTTCTCGGTCTGGGGGCTCGACATCCTGGGCCCTTTCCTCGTGCTACCGGGGGCTTTGTGTTCTTGTACGTTGCAATCGACAAGTTCACAAAGTGGCCAGATGGTAGAGCCAGCGAGGAAGGTGACAGCACAATCAGCCGTCAAGTTCTTTAAAGGACTAGTTTGCCGTTTTGGTGTTCCTAATAGAATTATCACAGATAACGGCACACAGTTCATGAGCCGCACCTTCATGCAGTACATCCAAGATCTTGGAAGCAAGATATGCTTTGCATCCGTTACTCATGCAAGAAGCAATGGCCAAGCAGAAAGGGCAAACGCTGAAGTGTTGCGAGGCCTCAAGACGAGAACTTTTGACAGGCTACACAAGTGCGGAAGGCGTTGGATTGATGAGTTGCCGGCAGTTCTTTTGTCGCTCAGGACGACACCAAATCAAGCTACCGGCCAAACACCCTTCTCCCTAGTCTATGGTGCAGAGGCGGTGCTCCCCACGGAACTCACATGCGGGTCACCTCGAGTGCTTGCTTATGATGAAGCACATCAAGAGCAGCTGTGGCAAGATGATGCCACGCTCCTTGAGGAAGATCGTCTTCGAGCTGCTGTGCGAGCTGCACGCTACCAGCAAGCTTTGCGCCGCTATCATAGCCGCAAAATACACGCTCGAAGCCTTGAGGAAGGTGACCTTGCTCTTCGGCGCGTTCAGTCTGCCAAGGGATCTAACAAGTTGACGCCAAAGTGGGAAGGCCCTTATCAGGTAGTGCGAGTCACCAGACCAAGCGCAATTCGTTTGGAGACCGAAGATCGCATCCCGGTGCAAAACTCATGGAACATTGAGCATCTTCGAAAGTTCTATCCATAAGGCGCAGTTGCCGGGACCCCCAGCAACACCTTTTGTTCAAGCCTTGTCGGCAGACATGTAACTCTATGTACAAAGCCAGGCACAGATCCTGTGCATAATTGAAATAAAGCTAAGTGTTTCACAACTCTTTGTTAAATACATCTCCACTTATGTATGATTACATATGATGTTGTATTACGCTCTGCATTGTATGAAATGATTAATGAGCTGTCAAGGCATCCATCCACTTCTTTCTCTTTTTTTCTTTTTCTTAAAAGGACAGAAGGTTCCCTCGCGTGCATGTTTCCCGGGGGGGATGATGGTGTGGATACCACCAAATGACGTTCAAGTGATCATTTTGTAACAAGAAGCACGACAAAGAAAAAGCTAAGTTGAAAAACTTTGAAATGATTTCTTTGTTGTACTTGCAATCTTCCTTGAACAATTTCTATCTTTGTGTGTGAAACCTGCACGCTGAGGAACCTTACCGTGACCAATCGCACTCTTACTTTGTTTCGAGTCCGCTCAACAACTTGAGCAGCTGCGTTGGGACCGACAAGGGTAAAACTTGCCGGCAGTGGCACTTTCGGCAGGCTGCTAAGGATCCGTCCTCAAGCGCTCGCGGCAAGAGTGTGCGCACTGGCAAGCATCCGGCAAGCGTAGGGCTTACAGCTTATACAAAGGCAGAATAAGACAAGGAAAATAGCATACATTCATTCAGAACAGTTTGAGTTGCATTACATCATAAGTACAGTGCAGATCTAACTTCAGATTAAATGTATCTGTTACATGACAGTACTGACAACAAGGTACAACGACAAGGCTAGTTCCAAAGATCGCCTTCGTGCCTGGGAACAAGAAGAACCTTGTCGGCCAATGGAGCAACAATCTTGTCGATGGCCGTGATGTCAGTGTTCTCCGGAAGGCGCCTGAATACCCCGGAGAGATCAATTTCAGGATTCCGGTAGGCGATCTTGACAAGCACCTTGTAAACGACGTCACGGCCAAACTTGCGGGATTCATCGGCAAAGGAAGCAGACCTGTCCTCATGATAAGTCTTCAAAGCATCGATGAGGCCTTCGAAGAACTTGGTTAATCTGGCACTGGCGGTCTCCTTGTCATTGACAGTGAAGCTCCAGCTCCTCATGTCCATGACGACAAGTTGGGAAGTTATGCGCTTAGCTATGTTAACAAGCCTGTTTGTCCAAAGGGAGAGCACCTCGCGCAACTCCATGAATTTGTTTTCGGCGTCTTCCTGGGAGGTCTCTTCTGCGTCAAGCTTCTCCGTCAAAATCACCTCCCTTTCTTTGGCGGCCTCAAGATCCTTCTCCAGGGTGATAAGCTTGGATTTCAGATCCTCCATTGCCTTGCCGGTTGTATTGAGATCTTGATTCTTAGATGCTAGCTGCGTCTGCAGCTCCCCTAGGGTATGAGCTGCCTTCTGCGCTTCCCCTTTGAGGACCTCGATCTCTTTACTGTTGGTGGCAAGATCTTCCTTCAGCTTGTTCACCTGGATCTCTAAATCTGCCTTGGCAGTGGCAGCAGCAGCAGCAGCATTATCGGTAGCTTCCTTGAGCTTGGCGGCATTCTCTCGAGCTTGGGTTTCGATAGACTCTTTATGATTCTTCTCCAGCTCTTGGGTCCTTTGCTCAAGGAGCTTTCCAATCTCTTCATCCTTGCCACGAAGCTTGGCGGCAAGGGCCTCTTCTCGTGCGGCAAGACTCTTTTCGTGGGCATTGAGCTGCGCCTCACACTCTGCCAACTTGCTGTCCAAAGCTGTCACCTTCTCCTGGGTGGCGCCAAGCTTCTCCTCTTGCCTCCTTAGATTGTGAGATTGACTACTGTACCAATTGCGGATTTCCTCCGCCTTCTTCTTCAGTTTCTCTTCGACCACCTCCAGAGCTATATGTTCTTCTTGAAGCTTGTCCCATCGCTTACCATAGTGTTCTTGCACATCCCTAAGACCAGCAGCCATGGTTTCTAGGAAGGCGAGATCTGCTGTGCTATCGGTAGCGTTATTAGTTTCGAGAGTACTTCGGGGGATGGAGGTGAGGATCCGGGCAATTTCTTCGTCAAAGTTTGGCTCTCCGGTGCTTGATGAACTGGGGGCTTCAGATCCTTGCTGGGGAGCAGTGAGCGTCATGACACCCGTTAAAGCTTGGGTGGTTGGTATAGTTGGTTGAGCAGCAGGGTCTGGCTTGTCAGCAACAACCACTACCATTTCTGTGCTTGCTTGGACGGGGGCAGACGTGTTGCCGGGAGACTTCCCTAGCTCTCCGGTGACTTCCCTTGCTTCCTGTGGCGCCCCGCCAGAATACCACTGTAGCCAGACGGTCGCCGCACATACCAGCCCAGGAAAATCACTCTGGCATTCGCTTTTACAACAAGTATCAAGAACACAAGCATTTCTATTAATGGATATATAAGTCTTACATAATATTTTACAAAGGTGATGGCAGCAAAAAAGCTCTATCTAAGGCAGCATGGTCCTGGTGCGGCTCCAATCCATAGGGATCTGACTGGGTTACTCTTCTAGCCCGCGAACGCTTTGGCTCCTCGCTAGTAGTCGTCGAATCCTTAGGTGAACCTGGCCACATTGAAGGCCGCTGAGTACTTTTGAATGTACTCGCAAGCAAACCAAACCAACATATACACCAAGCAATGCAATCCATGGCATTCAAGCATGCATTTGTTATCTTATCAGTATTAATCATCATGTTGTGGCAGGAATATCTAGCAATATTAAACTTCTAGTAACATTAATCATCTGAAGTTTTTAAAATGCTTACTGTTACCAATTACCAACTTACTCTCTTCTGGGTTGTCCCACAACCCTCGAAATACTTAAGATTCATTGAGCACTTCCAAACACAAGACAAGTTCTTTCATCACTATTAGAATCACGGTTGACCACTTAGTGAGGCCTAGGCGGACTGTCCAATACCGTGGACGCGGCTATTCGAATAGATTTTTACATTCTGCAGAGGTTGCGCACTTTACCCACACTATGGAGCTCCTGGCCTCATGCTCCCATTCGGGTGGACCAGTGCTGCTCCAACAAAACTTGTCTATTGCCCTGGCACTCTTACGGTCCCACCGACAATCATACCCTCCCAGGGTCATCTCTTGGGTGGCCCATGTGTCACCCCGTGACACCTGCCACCGTCGTGGCCAAACAAAACTGTCCCAAATGGGGACGTGCGCACCTACCAAACTGGGCTCACAGGATTATCGCCGCCTACCGGGCCAGGGTAGCACGCATGCATAATCCTCCCTCTTTGGAGGTACCGACAAGAGGCAGGACAATAGACCAAGCTAGGGCCGTACCATACCAGCAAATGTGGCTGCACGGATAAGTCCGGATAGGTGGCTCTTGATCAACCCAGTAAATTTAGATTTATCAAGTACTTAACAAGTATAGTTATTTAACATGATCAACTTAACATGGCAGTAGCTATTCATCCAAATAAAATTACTATGACTTATCACATAATGAAAATAATGCATATAATAACAACTATGAAAACATAACAACCTATCTTCATATAATATCACAGCGAGTCATTAGTGCAACAATGTAATGAGCATTAGCAGGTAATGTAAATAGCAAGTTATCACTTTACAAGTTTTAGCTGTAAGTGACAACCATCTGAACCTTTGCACAAAACCGGCAAATAAACCGGTAGCCACCAGAACGGTCTTTACAACTCAGATCTGGGACGTTACCGGAATAACTCAACCCCGGCTCAAGACGGCTAAAAAGCAGCTTAGAGCATGAGACGGTGTTGGTAAAAAGAGTGTAGCGGTTCCCTAAGACGGCCGAGAAACAGCTCAGAGCATGGGGTCACCGCTACGGAAAGAAATTCAACAACTGCCCGAGACGGCCGAAAAGCAGCTCAGAACACGGGACAGTTGTTGAAAAGAGAAATATAAATTCGCCATCGACCCCGGACGGCCGGAAACAGCTCAGAACACAGGCGTGGTGCCGTCACCGAAGAAAGAGAGGCAAGGGTTCATTAGTGTCACCTACAGCCTACTACTATGCACATGGGCACAAGCATATTCATATAAACACGCAAGAATAACACAGAGCAATGCTTCAGAGCATATATCAGATGGTCGGCTTGCCTGGGGGTCGAGGAATGCACCGGAGAGAAGTGCGGTTACTCCGCGGAAAATTCACCGGAGAAGATTCCCTCTCAAAGGGGCTGGATATATGGCAGGGGTAAAATGGGTATTTTCAGAATGTTATGACATGATGAAAATGTTGTCATCGGAACGGGCTCGGAAAAATATGAAGGTGGGCTTTGGATTCACCTCGATCGGAGCTATGAATAAAAAGTTATAACACTTTTTCTAACAGGGACCAATCTGCAAGAAAAGTATTAACAGAGGGGTCCTTGACAGCACAGCCGATCGCGCACTCGGGGAAAATACGTTTTCCTTCGGGGGAAATGTAAAGCGGGCAGGGCGCCTCCAATTAATCCACGCTGGCAGGGGCCGCGGTCGCCGACATGTGGGCCCCGTGTGGGGTTTCTCTCTCCTCCCTCCCCTTCTTCTTCCTCTCTTCCTTCCTTCCCGATGCCGCGGCTGGGCGCCCGGACTCCGGTGGCCGGCGCCGCTCCGGTGGGCCATAGGGGAGGGCGACGACGCAGAAAGACTCGTCGGAGAAGGCCGCCTCCAGGGATGGAGACTTGGACGGCGGGGAGGGTTGGGCGCGCGGCGGCGTCCACGGCCGTAGGCGGCAGCTCCGGTGAGGTTCCGGGGACCTGGGCGTTCCCCGGAGAGGGTGAGGAGGCGGGAGAACTCACCGGAGAACGAGGGTTCGCCTGGTGGTGGTAGGAGGGCGAGAGGGACTCCGGCTTGCCGCAATTTCAGCGGAGGCCGACGACGGCAATGGCGACGGTGGAGAGGAACGAGAGCTCTTTGAGCTCGAGCGAGTGGAGTGGTGGGGCTCTAGGAGGTAGAGGAGGAGGCCGCAGGTGCTGGTGCTGCTCGGGGAGGGCATGGCCGTGGCTATTTATAGCCGGCCGTGGCATGCGGATGAGGATGGCCGCCATGGCGAGCTTATCTCCTTCCTGGAGCTCCGGCGAGGTGGCGCGTGACGAGAGGTGCCGACCTGACGACGATCAGAGGGAGGGGACGGCTCGGGAGAGGAAGAAGCCAACGGAGAGGAAGACGACGGTGCTCACGGGCGGAGCAGTACCGCGGCGGCACTCGCCGTAGCGTGGGGAGGAAGGGGGAGAAGGGGAAAGCTGCGGGAGAGGATGCACGCGTCCACCGCGGAGCCGTTGGACATGCCCGGACGAGCCAAGGCTGGCCGGAGGCGACCACACGAAGCTGACAGAGGGCAGAGCACTGTTTTGGCGTGCTCTCAAGCGTGGTCACCAGGGGTACCGCGTGTCCAGGGCACCGGATAGCTCTAGGACCTTGTCAAATAGGTGCATCAGAGGTCAAGTAGATCCTAGGTGTGGCTGGAATCCACTGGAAGGTCAAGAGGTGAGAGCTACTTGCAAGAACAGGTTTTGACATCAAACTTGAGTGGAAATTTCTGGAGAGATGGATGGAGATATGGAGTTGAATCTTTGTCAAAATAAAATAGGGTAGGAAGGACTATATTCTGGAATAATTTTAGGCCATTTGGACAAGATTTGCACATACTTCCTTTGTAATGCACAAAGTGGTCCAGAAACTGGAACTTGAAGCTATGCTCAAATGGCTGGGTGAAATGAGCTAGATTTTGGTGTGGGGTAATGATTTGGAGATATGAAGGTACTGGAAAAATTTCAGCTCCTTTGGACATACCAAAATGGTACTTCCTTCATAGAGCTTCAATCTGAACAGAAACTTAGATAATTTACTGGGGAAAATTGGCTAGATGAAATGGGCTGATTTTTGGTATCCAGGGGTTATTTATCATGGTTAACCACCCTGAAAAGTTTCAGCCCAAAAAGATCAAGGGAGCAGGCACTTCCTTTGCAAACTGGAAATCTGGACAGAATTTGCAAATGGATGTTGTGCTCAAAATTTGATCTATGGAACCTGGGTTCTTGATGGAAATGTTGAAGATATGGATAGGGGAAGCTCCATAAATTATTTGGGATTTTTCCTGGCTACCAAAATGGTAGTTCCTTTGGAAAGTGCCCAAATTGCAATATTGGCATAAAATAGGAAAATGCAATTTCCCTTACTTAATTATGGCCAATATTTTTATGGGAGCTCAATATGATCAGAAAGAATATCTCCACAAGTTTCATGAACTTTGGAGATGGATAGATATTTTCCTGGATTTAATTCCTTTAAACAGCAGAAAAAGGAATTAATTTTAAATGAAAAATATTGCAAATGACTTGGCAATATTTTTGCATATCCAGGGTTTAAAAAGATAAGATGATCACTGGGAAAAGTTTGGGAGGCAACAGATCAAAGGAAATTGGGGTTCCTTTGTAACGGATGGAATTAGGGTTCCCCTTCCGGCAACTCGGAAGGTAGGGTTCCGACGGCAAAATCCTGAGAAAATATCTTGGGTGGCAAGGTGGAACTGGAGAGAATCTCTGGTCGGATAGAAAAGGCAAGGCTAAATGTCCATCTTCATATACCCAAAGGCAAGAAAAAATCCAATAACATCGAAAAAAAGACGGGAGTCAAATCCCGCAAAGGAAAAAAAACAAGGAGCGAAAACCAGGGTGTCACAAACCTACCCCCTTAAGAAAATCTCGTCCTCGAGATTTCCGGGCTTACCTCCCGATGAAGGGGAACTTACCTGGGTGCGACTTGGATCCATCAGCTATCTTGTCTTCATTTGTTTACTGACCTTTTCAACGGTCTCCTTTGATGACTCAGGTGCTGTCTTTTCCAACGACTGCATTGAATCCTTATCTTTCCTGTCAGGCAAACCCTTTGTGCTGGTAGTGTGTTGGATGGGGTTGGTGGGTAGCTCCAAGTATCGACAAATAGTCTGGTTTCCATGGCCTGGAGCTGGATGCTTCGGGTTTTATTGCGATATTTCGTACCATGACTGTCATGGGCAAGACATTCTTTCCTGGTACAAGGGTCATGTGATCTTATGGCTGCAGGTGACTAGGGGTGGCTTTCTTTCTATTTTGTCAGAACGCTCAGTCTGACTCTGGGTTCCGTACAAGGTGTCTCTTTCTGTCTTATGCATTCGGGCTTTGTCCTCAGGGGATCCCCAACTGAAATGTCAAGCATGATCACAAGGTAATCATAGACGGTAATCTCCTTCTCCAATGACACCGTGGCATCTACGAACTGTCGATGCTGATGTGCATGTGCTTTTAGTTTTTCTATCTGAATGTCTTGTTTCCAAGTGAGTTCAGACTGTCAAACTTTGTCAATTACTGAGGTGGCTCTGCTTTATACACCCTCTGTAGTCCTTGCTATGACCACTGAGCTGAGCATAGTATGGTTAGCATCCGGTGTGTTTTCCGGAGCATAGCTTCTTATCTTGGTTGATGGCCCGTATTCACGATGAGTATGACATGCTGGCTGCATTGTTGTGGCCGTATATGCAAGAGTCTGATAAGGGTTGACAATATCTCCTCGTCAAATTTCATTTTATTGACTGTTGCGGAGACTGTTCATCCAAAACTTCTTGGTTCTTAAGGGGCCTATCCTAACCTGCCAATACGGCTCCTTGGCCGTATCATAACTTACTCTTGCATATCCCATTGGGGTGGCTGTGCTCATATCCTTGCTTTGAAGTATGGCCCGACGTTACTCTGAACACAGTTATTCCCGTGTACGAGTGGCTCACATGAAGTGATCCACTGGACTGCATGCTCACAACATATGCAAGGGTAGGATAAATCATTTCACAATCAACTGAGCTCTGAGGCGGACGTGTGTCTGGACTAGTTCGTACTTCTGACAAGATTGTTGTGGGCACGATGGCGTGTTGAAGAAGGCTGAATACCTTATGCTCAAAGCTTCTGCCAAGGTAGCGTGTCGAAGAAGGCTGGGTATCGTAACTCGGAAGCTTTCCCTCATGAGGCTTACTGCGGAAGGTCAGGTGCCTTATGTCGAAAGCTTTCTGCGGTAGCATGCTTGAGGAAGATGGGAGTGCCGTACCCCAGAAGATTTTCTCACCAAGTGGTGTGGCAAGGAAGGTTGGGAGTCTTGCGTCGTAAGCTTCTTCCGATAGCTTGCGGAAGAAGGCTGGGTTTCTTACACCAGAAGCCTTTCGCTATGATATGCGGTCGGGTCTATGACCGATTCTGGCTTCCTTCTCATGTATCCGGAATTTACTCATAGAGGAGCCAAAACTTGATGTAGGCCATACCTTGACTGAAGATATTCCGTTATTCATGCACACCACTTGTCCTTCCGCTGGTCTGATCATCATTGCTGTAAAGGTTGCACAACTGATGCATACTTCATGTGGGTAATTAATTCAGAATATCCTTTATCTTCAAACCAAATGTTGCCAAGTAACGAGCAGTTGACGGATAATTCCCTTTGATTTGGCTTAGCTTCTAGGTGCATGGAATTCTCATTAATTCTGAACAGCTGTGAACTCGTCCATATGTCTCGCAAACCTTGTTCATAGTGCTCGAAAATTTTGCATATACACCAGTGAATTCCAAAATATGCTTTCAAATTTGTATCAACATACCAAAGTTTTGTTGTTGCTCTCGGCACAATCACCTTCTTGAAATATGTCTTCTGTGGATATTAAATGATTCTTGAGTCTATTGAGAAAAGACCCAAGGTTCACCCCACTGACTAAAATAATCCTTGTGTCGAGGATCGAATAATTTGCTCTTGCAGATGTCCCTTCTTGATAGCTCATCTCACTGTTCCTTTGGTGTGATCAATTATGAGGCAAACTCTCTCGGGCATATTTTGGCCTTGTCTGTTGTACACAGATTCTGCTTCTGACCATTCTTCATTCTTGACAGATCCAGTGATAATGTTCTGAATATCGGGCAGTTGGCTCGGCTTGACTCTTATTGAATTTGGATTATTGGGTATTATCCAAACTGTACAATGGTCTTCTTACTGATGGATCCAGTCGGAGCGAGAGAACGGAGCCGACAAAAGAAGCAAAACCGCGAAAAACCCAAAAAGCAAATAAAGCTCAAATTTTGCGGACCTTACACACGTGGCCAAAGATTCACTAGTATAACTATTATAGCGCACTCGATGTACCTCTAAGGATTTAGAAGCAGAACCACACAACGCTCCTAGTAGCAGTTGGGGTCAAGCTCCTACTACTTCCTTAGGGAACATCAGACTCGACGCACGACACTTGCCAAAGCGGCTTGGTCAACGATCCTAGGGTTGTCAGGAAGAGATGGAATTTATAAGCGTTTCCCAAAGAAAACTGGATTTGAGGAGAGAAATGCCATGGTTAGCAAGCAAGGTAGGGATATCTGGTTTACCTAGGGGTTCAGGGCTCACGGGTCTTTGCCTGGTGCGGACATTTCACACCAGAGGCAAAGGCCACGAGAGTTGAGGTCTGATGGAGCCAAAACTATGGGGTTGCCTTATGATCAATAGTAGCCGTGCCAGTCTGGCAAAGATGGCTGAAATCCATCTGGGCTTTCTACTAATCACAAAAGGCAATGAAGTCGGCTAGGGTAACCTACCATCAGCCTGGCTCTGATACCATCCGTTGTGGCGCCCCGCCAGAATACCACTGTAGCCAGACGGTCGCCGCACATACCAGCCCACTAAAATCACTCTGGCATGCGCTTTTACAACAAGTATCAAGAACACAAGCATTTCTATTAATGGATATATAAGTCTTACATAATATTTTACAAAGGTGATGGCAGCGAAAAAGCTCTATCTAAGGCAGCATGGTCCTGGTGCGGCTCCAATCCACAGGGATCTGACTGGGTTACTCTTCTAGCCCGCGAACGTTTCGGCTCCTCGCTAGTAGTCGTCGAATCCTTAGGTGAACCTGGCCACATTGAAGGCCGCTGAGTACTTTTGAATGTACTCGCAAGCAAACCAAACCAACATATACACCAAGCAATGCAATCCATGGCATTCAAGCATGCATTTGTTATCTTATCAGTATTAATCATCATGTTGTGGCAGGAATATCTAGCAATATTAAACTTCTAGTAACATTAATCATCTGAAGTGTTTAAAATGCTTACTGTTACCAATTACCAACTTACTCTCTTCTGGGTTGTCCCACAACCCTCGAAATACTTAAGATTCATTGAGCACTTCCAAACATAAGACAAGTTCTTCCATCACTATTAGAATCACGGTTGACTACTTAGTGAGGCCTAGGCGGACTGTCCAATACCGTGGACGCGGCTATTCGAATAGATTTTTACACTCTGCAGAGGTTGCGCACTTTACCCACACTATGGAGCTCCTGGCCTCATGCTCCCATTCGGGTGGACCAGTGCTGCTCCAACAAAACTTGTCTATTGCCCTGGCACTCTTACGGTCCCACCGGCAATCATACCCTCCCAGGGTCATGTCTTGGGTGGCCCCTGTGTCACCCCGTGACACCTGCCACCGTCGTGGCCAAACAAAACTGTCCCAAATGGGGACGTGCGCACATAACCAAACTGGGCTCAAAGGATTATCGCCGCCTACCGGGCCAGGGTAGCACGCACGCATAATCCTCCCTCTTTGGAGGTACCGACAAGAGGCAGGACAATAGACCAAGCTAGGGCCGTCCCATACCGGCAAATGTGGCTGCACGGATAAGTCCGGATAGGTGGCTCTTGATCAACCCAGTAAATTTAGATTTAGCAAGTACTTAACAAGTATAGTTATTTAACATGATCAACTTAACATGGCAGTAGCTATTCATCCAAATAAAATTACTATGACTTATCACATAATGAAAATAATGCATATAATAACAACTATGAAAACATAACAACCTATCTTCATATAATATCACAGCGAGTCATTAGTGCAACAATGTAATGAGCATTAGCAGGTAATGTGAATAGCAAGTTATCACTTTACAAGTTTTAGCTGTAAGTGACAACCATCTGAACCTTTGCACAAAACCGGCAAATAAACCGGTAGCCACCAGAACGGTCTTTACAACTCAGATCTGGGACGTTACCGGAATAACTCAACCCTGACTCAAGACGGCTGGAAAGCAGCTCAGAGCATGAGACGGTGTTGGTAAAAAGAGTGTAGCGGTTCCCTAAGACGGCCGAGAAACAGCTCAGAGCATGGGGTCACCGGTACGGAAAGAAATTCAACAGCAGCCCGAGACGGCCGGAAAGCAGCTCAGAACACGGGACAGTTGTTGAAAAGAGAAATATAAATTCGGCATCCACCCCGGACGGCCGGAAACAGCTCAGAACACAGGCGTGGTGCCGTCACCGAAGAAAGACAGGCAGGGGTTCATTAGTGTCACCTATAGCCTACTACTATGCACACGGGCACAAGCATATTCATATAAACACGCAAGAATAACACAGAGCAATGCTTCAAAGCATATATCAGATGGTCGGCTTGCCTGGGGGTCGAGGAATGCACCGGAGAGAAGTGTGGTTACTCCGCGGAAAATTCGCCGGAGAAGATTCCCTCTCAGAGGGGCTGGATATATGGCAGGGGTAAAATGGGTATTTTCAGAATGTTATGACATGATGAAAATGTGGTCATCGGAACGGGCTCGGAAAAATATGAAGGTGGGCTTTGGATTCACCTCGATCGGAGCTACGTATAAAAAGTTATAACACTTTTTCTGCCAGGGACCAATCTGCAAGAAAAATATTAACAGAGGGGTCCTTGACAGCACAGCCGATCGCGCACTCGGGGAAAATACGTTTTCCTTCGGGGAAAATGTAAAGCGGGCAGGGCGCCTCCACTTAATCCACGCTGCCAGGGGCCGCGGTCGCCGACATGTGGGCCCCGTGTGGGGTTTCTCTCTCCTCCCTCCCCTTCTTCTTCCTCTCTTCCTTCCTTCCCGATGCCGCGGCTGGGCGCCCGGACTCCGGTGGCCGGCGCCGCTCCGGTGGGCCATAGGGGAGGGCGACGACGCAGAAAGACTCGCCGGAGAAGGCCGACTCCAGGGATGGAGACATGGACGGTGGGGAGGGCTGGGCGCGCGGCGGCGTCCACGGCCGTAGGCGGCAGCTCCGGTGAGGTTCCGGGGACCTGGGCGTTCCCCGGAGAGGGTGAGGAGGCGGGAGAACTCGCCGGAGAACGAGGGTTCGCCTGGTGGTGGTAGGAGGGCGAGAGGGACTCCGGCTTGCCGCAATTTCAGCGGAGGCCGACGACGGCAATGGCGACGGTGGAGAGGAACGAGAGCTCTTTGAGCTCGAGCGAGTGGAGTGGTGGGGCTCTAGGAGGTAGACGAGGAGGCCGCAGGTGCTGGTGCTGCTCGGGGAGGGCACGGCCGTGGCTATTTATAGCCGGCCGTGGCATGCGGATGAGGATGGCCGCCATGGCGAGCTTATCTCCTTCCTGGAGCTCCGGCGAGGTGGCGCGTGACGAGAGGTGCCGACCTGACGACGATCAGAGGGAGGGAACGGCTCGGGAGAGTAAGAAGCCAACGGAGAGGAAGATGACGGTGCTCACGGGCGGAGCAGTACCGCGGCGGCACTCGCCGTGGCGTGGGGAGGAAGGGGGAGAAGGGGAAAGCTGCGGGAGAGGATGCACGCGTCCACCGCGGAGCCGTTGGACATGTCCGGACGAGCCAAGGCTGGCCGGAGGCGACCACACGAAGCTGACAGAGGGCAGAGCGCCGTTTTGGCGCGCTTTCAAGCGTGGTCACCAGGGGTACCACGTGTCCAGGGCACCGGATGGCTCTAGGACCTTGTCAAATAGGTGCATCAGAGGTTAAGTAGATCCTAGGTGTGGCTAGAATCCACTCGAAGGTCAAGAGGTGAGAGCTACTTGCAAGAACAGGTTCTGACAGCAAACTTGAGTTGAAATTTCTGGAGAGATGGATGGAGATATGGAGTTGAATCTTTGTCAAAATAAAATAGGGTAGGAAGGACTATATTCTGGAATAATTTTAGGCCATTTGGACAAGATTTGCACATACTTCCTTTGTAATGCACAAAGTGGTCCAGAAACTGGAACTTGAAGCTATGCTCAAATGGCTGGGTGAAATGAGCTAGATTTTGGTGTGGGGTAATGATTTGGAGATATGAAGGTACTGGAAAATTTTCAGCTCATTTGGACATACCAAAATGGTACTTCCTTCATAGAGCTTCAATCTGAACAGAAACTTAGATAATTTACTGGGGAAAATTGGCTAGATGAAATGGGCTGATTTTTGGTATCCAGGGGTTATTTATCATGGTTAACCACCCTGAAAAGTTTCAGCCCAAAAAGATCAAGGGAGCAGGCACTTCCTTTGCAAACTGGAAATCTGGACAGAATTTGCAAATGGATGTTGTGCTCAAAATTTGATCTATGGAACCTGGGTTCTTGATGGAAATGGCGAAGATATGGATAGGGGAAGCTCCATAAATTATTTGGGATTTTTCCTGGCTACCAAAATGGTAGTTCCTTTGGAAAGTGCCCAAATTGCTATATTGGCATAAAATAGGAAAATGCAATTTCCCTTACTTAATTATGGCCAATATTTTTATGGGAGCTCAATATGATCAGAAAGAATATCTCCACAAGTTTCATGACCTTTGGAGATGGATAGATATTTTCCTAGATTTAATTCCTTTAAACAGCAGAAAAATGAATTAATTTTAAATGAAAAATATTGCAAATGACTTGGCAATATTTTTGCATATCCAGGGTTTAAAAAGATAAGATGATCACTGGGAAAAGTTTGGGAGGCAACAGATCAAAGGAAATTGGGGTTCCTTTGTAACGGATGGAATTAGGGTTCCCCTTCCGGCAACTCGGAAGGTAGGGTTCCGACGGCAAAATCCTGAGAAAATATCTTGGGTGGCAAGATGGAACTGGAGAGAATCTCTGGTCGGATAGAAAAGGCAAGGTTAAATGACCATCTTCATATACCCAAAGGCAAGAAAAAATCCAATAACATCGAAAAAAAGACGGGAGTCAAATCCCGCAAAGGAAAAAAAAACAAGGAGCGAAAACCAGGGTGTCACAAACCTACCCCCTTAAGAAAATCTCGTCCTCGAGATTTCCGGGCTTACCTCCCGGTGAAGGGGAACTTACCTGGGTGCGACTTGGATCCATCAGCTATCTTGTCTTCATTTGTTTACTGACCTTTTCAACGGTCTCCTTTGATGACTCAGGTGCTGTCTTTTCCAACGACTGCATTGAATCCTTATCTTTCCTGTCAGGCAAACCCTTTGTACTGGTAGTGTGTTGGATGGGGTTGGTGGGTAGCTCCGAGTATCGACAAATAGTCTGGTTTCCATGGCCTGGAGCTGGATGCTTCGGGTTTTATTGCGATATTTCGTACCATGACTGTCATGGGCAAGACATTCTTTCCTGGTACAAGGGTCATGTGATCTTATGGCCGCAGGTGACTAGGGGTGGCTTTCTTTCTATTTTGTCAGAACGCTCTGTCTGACTCTGGGTTCCGTACAAGGTGTCTCTTTTTGTCTTATGCATTCGGGCTTTGTCCTCAGGGGATCCCCAACTGAAATGTCAAGCATGATCACAAGGTAATCATAGACGGTAATCTCCTTCTCCAATGACACCGTGGCATCTATGAACTATCGATGCTGATGTGCATGTGCTTTTAGTTTTTCTATCTGAATGTCTTGTTTCCAAGTGAGTTCAGACTGTCAAACTTTGTCAATTACTGAGGTGGCTCTGCTTTATACACCCTCTGTAGTCCTTGCTATGACCACTGAGCTGAGCATAGTATGGTTAGCATCCGGTGTGTTTTCCGGAGCATAGCTTCTTATCTTGGTTGATGGCCCGTATTCACGATGAGTATGACATGCTGGCTGCATTGTTGTGGCCGTATATGCAAGAGTCTGATAAGGGTTGACAATATCTCCTCGTCAAATTTCATTTTATTGACTGTTGCGGAGACTGTTCATCCAAAACTTCTTGGTTCTTAAGGGGCCTGTCCTAACCTGCCAATACGGCTCCTTGGCCGTATCATAACTTACTCTTGCATATCCCGTTAGGGTGGCTGTGCTCATATCCTTGCTTTGAAGTATGGCCGACGTTACTCTGAACACAGTTATTCCCGTGTACGAGTGGCTCACATGAACTGATCCACTGGACTGCATGCTCACAACATATGCAGGGGTAGGATAAATCCTTTCACAATCAACCGAGCTCTGAGGTGGACGTGTGTCTGGACTAGTTCGTACTTCTGACAAGATTGTTGTGGGCACGATGGCGTGTTGAAGAAGGCTGAATACCTTATGCTCAAAGCTTCTGCCAAGGTAGCGTGCGGAAGAAGGCTAGGTATCGTACCTCAGAAGCTTTCCCTCATGAGGCTTACTGCGGAAGGTCAGGTGCCTTATGTCGAAAGCTTTCTGCGGTAGCATGCTTGAGGAAGATGGGAGTGCCGTACCCCAGAAGATTTTCTCACCAAGTGGTGTGGCGAGGAAGGTTGGGAGTCTTGCGTCGTAAGCTTCTTCCGATAGCTTGCGAAAGAAGGTTGGGTTTCTTACACCAGAAGCCTTTCGCTATGATATGCGGTCGGGTCTATGACCGATTCTGGCTTCCTTCTCATGTATCCGGAATTTACTCATAGCGGAGCCAAAACTTGGTGTAGGCCATACCTTGACTGAAGATATTCCGTTATTCATGCACACCACTTGTCCTTCCGCTGGTTTGATCATCATTGCTGTAAAGGTTGCACAACTGATGCATACTTCATGTGGGTAATTAATTCAGAATACCCTTTATCTTCAAACCAAATGTTGCCAAGTAACGAGCAGTTTAAGGATAATTCCCTTTGATTTGGCTTAGCTTCTAGGTGCTTGGAATTCTCATTAATTCTGAGCAGCCGTGAACTCGTCCATATGTCTCGCAAACCTTGTTCATAGTGCTCGAAAATTTTGCATATACACCAGTGAATTCCAAAATATGCTTTGAAATTTGTATCAACATACCAAAGTTTTGTTGTTGCTCTCGGCACATTCACCTTCTTGAAATATGTCTTCTATGGATATCAAATGATTCTTGAGTCCATTGAGAAAAGACCCAAGGTTCACCCCACTGAGTAAAATAATCCTTGTGTCGAGGATCAAATAATTTTCTCTTGCAGATGTCCCTTCTTGATAGCTCATCTCACTGTTCCTTTGGTGTGATCAATTCTGAGGCAAACTCTCTCAGGCATATTTTGGCCTTGTCTGTTGTACACAGATTCTGCTTCTGACCAGTCTTCATTCTTGACAGATCCAGTGATAATGTTCTGAATATCGGGCAGTTGGCTCGGCTTGACTCTTATTGAATTTGGATTATTGGGTATTATCCAAACTGTACAATGGTCTTCTTACTGATGGATCCAGTCGGAGCGAGAGAACGGAGCCGGCAAAAGAAGCAAAACCGCGAAAAACCCAAAAAGCAAATAAAGCTCAAATTTTGCGGACCTTACACACGTGGCCAAAGATTCACTAGTATAACTATTATAGCGCACTCGATGTACCTCTAAGGATTTAGAAGCAGAACCACACAACGCTCCTGGTAGCTGTTGGGGTCAAGCTCCTACTACTTCCTTAGGGAACATCAGACTCAACGCACGACCGTAGCCAAAGTGGCTTGGTCAACGATCCTAGGGTTGTCAGGAAGAGATGGAATTTATAAGCGTTTCCCAAAGGAAGCTGGATTTGAGGAGAGAAATGCCATGGTTAGCAAGCAAGGTAGGGATATCTGGTTTACCTAGGGGTTCAGGGCTCACGGGTCTTTGCCTGGTGCGGAGATTTCACACCAAAGGCAAAGGCCACGAGAGTTGAGGTCTGATGGAGCCAAAACCTATGGGGTTTCCTTATGATCAATAGTAGCCGTGCCAGTCTGGCAAAGATGGCTGAAATCCATCTGGGCTTTCTACTAATCACAAAAGGCAATGAAGTCGGCTAGGGTAACCTACCATCAGCCTGGCTCTGATACCATCCGTTGTGGCACCCTGCCAGAATACCACTGTAGCCAGACGGTCGCCGAACATACCAGCCCAGGAAAATCACTCTGGCATGCGCTTTTACAACAAGTATCAAGAACACAAGCATTTCTATTAATGGATATATAAGTCTTACATAATTTTTTACAAAGGTGATGGCAGCGAAAAAGCTCTATCTAAGGCAGCATGGTCCTAGTGCGGCTCCAATCCATAGGGATCTGACTGGGTTACTCTTCTAGCCCGCGAACGCTTCGGCTCCTCGCTAGTAGTCGTCGAATCCTTAGGTGAACCTGGCCACATTGAAGGCCGCTGAGTACTTTTGAATGTACTCGCAAGCAAACCAAACCAACATATACACCAAGCAATGCAATCCATGGCATTCAAGCATGCATTTGTTATCTTATCAGTATTAATCATCATGTTGTGGCAGGAATATCTAGCAATATTAAACTTCTAGTAACATTAATCATCTGAAGTGTTTAAAATGCTTACTGTTACCAATTACCAACTTACTCTCTTCTGGGTTGTCGCACAACCCTCGAAATACTTAAGATTCATTGAGCACTTCCAAACATAAGACAAGTTCTTCCATCACTATTAGAATCACAGTTGACTACTTATTGAGGCCTAGGCGGACTGTCCAATACCGTGGACGCGGCTATTCGAATAGATTTTTACACTCTGCAGAGGTTGCGCACTTTACCCACACTATGGAGCTCCTGGCCTCATGCTCCCATTCGGGTGGACCAGTGCTGCTCCAACAAAACTTGTCTATTGCCCTGGCACTCTTACGGTCCCACCGACAATCATACCCTCCCAGGGTCATGTCTTGGGTGGCCCCTGTGTCACCCCATGACACCTGCCACCGTCGTGGCCAAACAAAACTGTCCCAAATGGGGACGTGCGCACATAACCAAACTGGGCTCACAGGATTATCGCCGCCTATCGGGCCAGGGTAGCACGCACGCATAATCCTCCCTCTTTGGAGGTACCGACAAGAGGCAGGACAATAGACCAAGCTAGGGCCGTCCCATACCGGCAAATGTGGCTGCACGGATAAGTCTGGATAGGTGGCTCTTGATCAACCCAGTAAATTTAGATTTAGCTAGTACTTAACAAGTATAGTTATTTAACATGATCAACTTAACATGGCAGTAGCTATTCATCCAAATAAAATTACTATGACTTATCACATAATGAAAATAATGCATATAATAACAACTATGAAACATAACAACCTATCTTCATATAATATCACAGTGAGTCATTAGTGCAACAATGTAATGAGAATTAGCAGGTAATGTGAATAGCAAGTTATCACTTTACAAGTTTTAGCTGTAAGTGACAACCATCTGAACCTTTGCACAAAACCGGCAAATAAACCGGTAGCCACCAGAACGGTCTTTAGAACTCAGATCTGGGACGTTACCGGAATAACTCAACCCCGGCTCAAGACGGCTGAAAATCAGCTCAGAGCATGAGACGGTGTTGGTAAAAAGAGTGTAGCGGTTCCCTAAGACGGCCGAGAAACAGCTCAGAGCATGGGGTCACCGCTACGGAAAGAAATTCAACCGCTGCTCGAGACGGCCGGAAAGCAGCTCAGAACACGGGACAGTTGTTGAAAAGAGAAATATAAATTCGGCATCCACCCCGGACGGCCGGAAACAGCTCAGAACACAGGCGTGGTGCCGTCACCGAAGAAAGACAGGCAAGGGTTCATTAGTGTCACCTATAGCCTACTACTATGCACACGGGCACACGCATATTCATATAAACACGCAAGAATAACACAGAGCAATGCATCAGAGCATATATCAGATGGTCGGCTTGCCTGGGGGTCGAGGAATGCACCGGAGAGAAGTGCGGTTACTCCGCGGAAAATTCGCCGGAGAAGATTCCCTCTCAGAGGGGCTGGATATATGGCTAGGGTAAAATGGGTATTTTCAGAATGTTATGACATGATGAAAATGTTGTCATCGGAACGGGCTCAGAAAAATATGAAGGTGGGCTTTGGATTCACCTCGATCGGAGCTACGAATAAAAAGATATAACACTTTTTCTGCCAGGGACCAATCTGCAAGAAAAATATTAACAGAGGGGTCCTTGACAGCACAGCCGATCGCGCACTCGGGGAAAATACGTTTTCCTTCGGGGGAAATGTAAAGCGGGCAGGGCGCCTCCACTTAATCCACGCTGGCAGGGGCCGTGGTCTCCGACATGTGGGCCCCGTGTGGGGTTTCTCTCTCCTCCCTCCCCTTCTTCTTCCTCTCTTCCTTCCTTCCAATGCCGCGGCTGGGCGCCCGGACTCCGGTGGCCGGCGCCGCTCCGGTGGACCATAGGGGAGGGCGACGACACAGAAAGACTCACCGGAGAAGGCCGCCTCCAGGGATGGAGACTTGGACGGCGGGGAGGGCTGGGCGCGCGGCGGCGTCCACGGCCGTAGGCGGCAGCTCCGGTGAGGTTCCGGGGACCTGGGCGTTCCCCGGAGAGGGTGAGGAGGCGGGAGAACTCGCCGGAGAACGAGGGTTCGCCTGGTGGTGGTAGGAGGGCGAGAGGGACTCCGACTTGCCGCAATTTCAGCGGAGGCCGACGACGGCAATGGCGACGGTGGACAGGAACGAGAGCCCTTTGATCTCGAGCGAGTGGAGTGGTGGGGCTCTAGGAGGTAGAGGAGGAGGCCGCAAGTGCTGGTGCTGCTCGGGGAGGGCACGACCGTGGCTATTTATAGCCGGCCGTGGCATGCAGATGAGGATGGCCGCCATGGCGAGCTTATCTCCTTCCTGGAGCTCCGGCGAGGTGGCGCGTGATGAGAGGTGCCGACCTGACGACTATCAGAGGGAGGGGACGGCTCGGGAGAGGAAGACGATGGTGCTCACGGGCGGAGCAGTACCGTGGCGGCACTCGCCGTGGCGTGGGGAGGAAGGGGGAGAAGGGGAAAGCTGCGGGAGAGGATGCACGCGTCCAGCGCGGAGCCGTTGGACATGCCCGGACGAGCCAAGGCTGGCCGGTGGCGACCACATGAAGCTGAGAGAGGGCAGAGCGCCGTTTTGGCACGCTCTCAAGCGTGGTCACCAGGGGCACCACGTGTCCAGAGCACCGGATGGCTCTAGGACCTTGTCAAATAGGTGCATCAGAGGTTAAGTAGATCCTAGGTGTGGGTAGAATCCACTCGAAGGTCAAGAGGTGAGAGCTACTTGCAAGAACAGGTTCTGACAGCAAACTTGAGTGGAAATTTCTGGAGAGATGGATGGAGATATGGAGTTGAATCTTTGTCAAAATAAAATAGGGTAGGAAGGACTATATTCTGGAATAATTTTAGGCCATTTGGACAAGATTTGCACATACTTCCTTTGTAATGCACAAAGTGGTCCAGAAACTGGAACTTGAAGCTGTGCTCAAATGGCTGGGTGAAATGAGCTAGATTTTGGTGTGGGGTAATGATTTGGAGATATGAAGGTACTGGAAAAATTTCAGCTCATTTGGACATACCAAAATGGTACTTCCTTCAGAGAGCTTCAATCTGAACAGAAACTTAGATAATTTACTGGGAAAAATTGGCTAGATGAAATGGGCTGATTTTTGGTATCCAGGGGTTATTTATCATGGTTAACCACACTGAAAAGTTTCAGCCCAAAAAGATCAAGGGAGCAGGCACTTCCTTTGCAAACTGGAAATCTGGACATAATTTGCAAATGGATGTTGTGCTCAAAATTTGATCTATGGAACCTGGGTTCTTGATGGAAATGGTGAATATATGGATAGGAGAAGCTCCATAAATTATTTGGGATTTTTCCTGGCTACCAAAATGGTAGTTCCTTTGGAAAGTGCCCAAATTGCAATATTGGCATAAAATAGGAAAATGCAATTTCCCTTACTTAATTATGGCCAATGTTTTTATGGGAGCTCAATATGATCAGAAAGAATATCTCCACAAGTTTCATGAACTTTGGAGATGGATAGATATTTTCCTAGATTTAATTCCTTTAAACAGCAGAAAAAGGAATTAATTTTAAATGAAAAATATTGCAAATGACTTGGCAATATTTTTGCATATCCAGGGTTTAAAAAGATAAGATGATCACTGGGAAAAGTTTGGGAGGCAACAGATCAAAGGAAATTGGGGTTCCCTTGTAACGGATGGAATTAGGGTTCCCCTTCCGGCAACTCGGAAGGTAGGGTTCCGACGGCAAAATCCTGAGAAAATATCTTGGGTGGCAAGGTGGAACTGGAGAGAATCTCTGGTCGGATAGAAAAGGCAAGGCTAAATGACCATCTTCATATACCCAAAGGCAAGAAAAAATCCAATAACATCGAAAAATAGACGGGAGTCAAATCCTGCAAAGGAAAAAAAACAAGGAGCAAAAAGGAGGGTGTCACACTTCCTCGGCGGCAGACTTGCCGGCCTCTTCAGCAGAGATCTTGGCGGCTTCATCGGCAGCGCTCTTAGCAATTTCTGCCACATCTGCAAGGATTTATCCCTCTTCGGGAGAAGTTGGATCTGCAGGATGAAGTGGAAGCAAGGGCAAAAAAGTGATTCAGTTTACAAGTAAAGTTCAAGAAAACAAAATTTTTGGACAAGTTCTTAAAGACAAGTGGATTACCTGTTGGTGTTCGTTGAGGAAGGGTGTTTCCTTCCCCGGCAACTTCGGTTGCCGCCACACGGTCTCCGGCAGCTTCGCTTGCCGGGACAATGTCGGTGCGGGTTGGCCCTTATCGGAGAAGCACTCTCCGGGATGATGGTCAACGGAGGAACCACAGCAGGATCTGCCTCTTGGCGCTCTTCCTCTTGGCGGGCTCCTCCTATCTCTTTGTTGGGCTTACAAAGAGGAACTTCAGTGTCGGCGCCTGCGAGCGGGAACTGCACCACAACTTCACGTAGGGGGCTGGGCTGGGGGCTGACGACAATAGTATCAGTATATATGCCCCCCTGCCCAGCGCTTGCCGTGGGTTCATGCTCTACTGCACCTCTCGTTCGCTTCGCCCTGTGTATGAGCGGTTCTGTATCCCTGCAAAGACAAAGGAAGTCAAATCAAATGACTGTCAAGACAAAGATCAATATTAAATGAAGATGAGCGATTATGATTACTCTTCGTCTTCAGACTCGCTGAGAACGGAGAAGTCATATCTCACCGGCGGAGGCGACTCCCTGGCCCTTTTGAGTGCCGAAGGGACTGAACTTGGCGGTTGAGAAGACTCAAATTCGCTGACAACCTCTTGCCGGGAAGATGGATGCTGACCTCGAGGACGCCGAGTTTGTTGATGGCGCACCTCTTCTTGGTGGCCAGTCTTAGTGGTCGTCTTCTTTATGGAAGGGCCAGCCCCTGACGAAGAAGGTCACACTGCCTCTTGACTAGACGCTTTCCGAAGAATGCGTGCCTTCTTCTTCGGGCCCTGAGGATCCTCTCCTTCTTCAGTTTCGCTGGCAACTTCTTCCCCGGCAAGATCTCCCTGATGCTCCTCGGCAACCTCCTCCTCGGGGGTTTCTTCCTCCCCTTCGGTTGCCGCGACGCCTTGCTGGCCTTCAGGGCCTCTTCGGCCCTGTAGGTAATAAAAACCAGTTCTTCGGCCCTGGTGGCTTGGACGAGATCTTTCTCTTCACGGGTGGCCTTCTCCGTCAAGTTTGAAGCCCAAGTCATCTCGTCCTCGAGTGAGGGCAGCTCCCAGTCAGCTTCAACTCCTTGGGCGTTACACGCCGGCATCATGGCCACAATGAATCTTTGGCAGAATTGATATGCAGCGGCACGACCTTGGATGACAAGTGGAACTTGTCGAAGACCCTGAATAATTGGTGACACAAGCTGATGTGCTGCATGACCATCAAGTTGTTGCCGAGTCCTGGGTACAACCGCATGATATCGCCAGCATTCTGGTACTCCCAAGTGAACCTTTGCCTTCTCTGCAGCGGCGCGATGCATCGCCGGAGGAAGTCAGCTCCTACCATTTCAATCGTCAGTCCGGCAGTCTGAAGGCGAGTGATCCGGTTTAGTGCCGGGCCGAGCTTCTTGTCGGTGGTGCCAAGATCACTCCAATTCTTGCCGCGGTCAATCCTTTCCGTGCGCGGCAAGCAGAAGTTGGGGAAATCCTTTTCTTGAATCCAGCACCATTCGGCCCGTCATTCCTCCCACTTCAGGTGCAGCTGCCCGGTAAGATACTGGCCCTTGGTCTTGGCCCGAGGAATCCACGTTACGCTACCGGAGAGCGCTTCACCCTCAATGCGAGGAATGAAGAAATGGCGGAACAAATCAACATTGGGGGCAACTCCAACGAAATTTTCACACAAATGGGTGAAGACTGATATGCACGTCATGGCATTTGGAGTAAAGTCCAGCAGTCGGAACCCAAAGCTATACATCATTGCGCTGAAGAAATACGAAAATGGAGGAACCAGACCGCAATAAAAGTACACGCAAAAAAATGGATATGCGTCTGACGGGGTCTTGCCACCGGCGGGGAGCACCACTGGAGCCTTGTGGTCTTTGGTATCCTTTCCCCACATATACGCATACCTCGCTATCAAGGCATTGTTGTCCAGAGCCGGCAGCGAGAAAACCGCGTTTTCCTCCGCCGCTGTTCCAATTCCTCCAGATCCCTCTTCTTCTTCTCTGCCTTGGGATCAACGGGTTTAGTGGGCTTCTTCCATTCAGTGTCGGCCTTTTTGGGCGCCATGAGGGCTCAGGAAGGAAGGAAGAGGTTGAGATGAGATGCGGATTGGTGGCGGCGGCGGCGGAAACTGCTCTGGCTAGAGGAAGAAGAGGAAGCAGAGAAGGGCGAGGGCGAATGAGCAGCGCCTCCTCGTGGTTGCCTTTTTATGGGGAAGGCATGAGGGGGCTGGCTCTTTGCTGTTCAATGTGGTAGTGCTTTTGCAGGCGCACTACCACAAAACCGCCTCTACAGTCCACCACTCCCATGACCCGCATTAAATGCGCGACGTGGGCGTGCTTGAGGGAAATCATCATCACAAGATTTTACGGCAGTAATTTCCAACCTCGTCTCTGTGCATTGTTTGGGCCTAGCCCAATGACGCTTCGGACGCGCGTGTGGCCCAGGCCCGGGGGCTCCTGTCGGTGTATAAAACATGGGTATTTTATACCCTGACTTATGCACAGGCAGTGGTAGCAACCTCGATGGACAGGGTTTGCCAGGGATCACTAACATCAAGACACTAGGAAGAAGATCAAGACAAGACATCAAGAAACCCCTGGCTGATGCCAGAGATGAAGTGTCGAGCGCACAGACGGTTTGGTGAGGCTTGTCGGGGCACGTGTCAACCTGCTGGAAGGAGAATTAGCTTTAATGACACCCGTCCAGGAGGCGTGTCGAGATAATAAGAGGTAGCTGGGCGAGCGGTGCAGAAACCTTGACGGGGCTCCTCCCCCACACAACACCTAATGGCGCAATAAATGCATTTGTCCTAATCCGGCAGAGTTAGGTATGATAGCACTGTTTGCTATCTAATCAACATGTAATGACTGTTTTGCCACTGTGGTTACGCCTTGAGCTATAAAAGGAGGACCAGGGCAACCTTTACAAAGGTCGACACTTTGCTCATTTCGCATGCGTAGCTGCCCTTCCCGCACTCTTGCCGGCAAGGAGCGCTCCTTGTACTTGAGCACAAGCACATCCAATACAACAAAGAAGGAGTAGGGTTTTACACCTCACGGTGGCCCGAACCTGGGTAAAATCCTTTGCGTTTGCTGCTGATTCTGCTCTTTGTGCTCGCGCATTCCCCTAGTCGAACCGCAAAGGGGCTAGATGGCCCCATAGATGGTCGTACGCACGACACCAGCCTATGTTTTTTATAATAAAAAATGCACAACTCAGTTCTATTTTTATACAAGAATATCAAGCTCAATTTAAGTTTTTTAATAAAATTCCTAGCTCAAAATTATTTTTTATAGCAAATGCTCTGTCCAGACCAACATTGTTTTTCCACCCATCCCAGAAAATGGGTCTATTTATACCTTTTTTTTATAATCGGGTCTATTTCTACTAAAAGCAAATGGGTTGTAAACTAATAGAAATAATAAATGGGCTGCATGTCCGCAATATTATTTTTTCACCCAGCCCAGTAAATAGGTGTATTCGAACAAATAATCAAATGGGCTGTAAATTCTCATAAATAGTAAATAGGCTATTATTTTTTCACCCAGCCCAGGAACTAGATGTATTGGAAAACAAAATCAAATGGGCTGTAAAAACTAAATAAATGGGATGCATGTCCGCCACAACTTTCGAAGCTGATTTTGTTAGCCCACGCCGAGGAGTTCTCAAAAAAAATGATGGCCCACGAGGACGAAGCCTGCGCAAGGCATTGTCCATTTAGTCGACAAAATGATTTAATGGTCAAAAAGAAAAGTCAACAAACTATTCTGAAAACCGTAGCCATTGGATTGACATCCGACGGCCATCCTGCTTCTTCAATCTCTGATCTTGTTGCTCCAGCCGCCAAAAGCCCAAAACCATCGCTGGCGGGAGCACCTGCTTCTGTCTCCCGTGGCCGGCTGTGCTACCACGCAGGCCTCGCCGCCCCACCCTACTCCCACCGGTGGCCAGGTCATACCTGTACTCACCCACACCTTCTGTTATTCTCTGGCGACGGCAGCCTCACACCGCAGCCGAACCAGTCAACCCTCGTACTCCCCTCCCTGTGGGCATCCACTGCCGAGTCTTCCCTAGCTCCGGGTCATTCCCACCGTTAGCCTAGCCGTCATCCACCGCCTTGGTGCTCTCGGCATGGTGTCGTCAACGCGGTCAACGAACGACAGCCATCGGAAGAGGACTTTACGTGGAGAGGCTGACAGCTGGGACCCACGAGGTCCATGGTCGCACGCCACGAAGTGCCTCCTTATCACGCGCAAGAAAAATGATTCCTTCCCCTGACAGCTTGGACCCACCAGCTACATCTTCGCACGCAAGGAAGTGCCTCCTTATTACGCACAAAAAAATGACTCCTCCCCCTGACATCCGGGACCCACCACCTACATCTTCGCATGCAAGGAAGTACCTCCTTATTACACGAAAAATAAATGATTCCTCCCCCTGACAGCTGGGACCCACTAGCTATATCTTCGCACGAAAGGAAGTGCCTCCTTATTACACGAAAAAACGATTCCTCCCCATGACAACTGGGACCCACCAGATTTGGAGGCTGACTTGTGGGCCTACTAAGTTGATGCGTACGCAAGGCTTTGTCAACTTAGTCAACAAACGATTCTAGCAGTAGTGACCATTGGATGTTCATCCAACGGTCATGCTGCTTCTTCAATCTCTGATCTTCTTGCTCCAGCCGCCCAAACCAGCGCCGGCGGGATCGCCTGCTCCTGCCTCCCATGGTCGGTTGTGCTGCCGCGCAGGCCTCACCGCCCCACCCTACTCCCACCAGTGGCCAGGTCATACCTTTACTCACCCACATCCCCTGTTATTCTCTGGCGACGGTAGCATCACACCTCAGCCGAACCAGTCAACCCTCGTACTCCCCTCCGCATGGGCATCCACTGACGCGTCTTCCCTGGCTTCGCGTCGTTCCCTTCCTAGGCCTCGCCGTCGTCCACCGCCTTGGTGCTCTCGGCATGGTGTAGTCAACCTGGTCAATGAATGACAGCCATCGGAAGAGGACTATACGCGGTGAGGCTGATAGCTGGACCCACCAGCTACATCTTCACATGCAAGGAAGTGCCTCCTTATTACGCGCAAAAAAAAATGATTCCTTCCCTTGACAGCTGGGACCCACCAGCTATATCTTCGCACACAAGGAAGTGCCTCCTTATCCTCCCTGACAGCTGGGACCCACCCGGTCGAAGCGTACGTAGCGTTGTCTGTCTGGTCGCGAACGTGTATGTACATACTGGTCGATCGGTCTCTGCAAGGATGAACCATGGCCGAGTAAGTAGTGGCACGTGTCGTAGTAGAGCCCCCGACGTAGCAGTTCAGGCAGTCCCGTCTAAATCGTGTACACATATGTACAACCACATGGCAAAAAATACAGCCACGTACGTACATACGAGCGGGGTCTCAAACGCGTACTCACGCATACGTACGGCCAGGACTCGTGTACATGGAGAGGCAACGGGCGGCAGCAACAGTGTCCTGTTCATTGGCAGCCAACCGACTGGGTCGGAATGGAGGAAACAACGTCATGTACATCGGGAGCCAAGCGACTAGGTCAGAATGAGTCCTGTTCATCGGGAGCCAACCGGCTTGGACGGAACAGCCGAAACGGGGTCATGTTCATCGGCTAGGGGTCTGGCGAACCGCAAAAAGGAGGAAACCGACTTCTGTTCAATCGCCTACGGTCGAAACGGGGTCATGTTCATTGGCTGGGGGTCTGGCGTACCGCAAAACAGAGGAAACGGACTTCTGTTCAACCGCCTATGGTCGAAACGGGGTCCTGTTGATCAGGAGGGGTCTGGCGTACCGCAAAACGGAGTAAACGGACTTCTCCCCAACTGCCTACGGTCAAAACGGGGTCCTGTTCATCAGGAGGGGTGTGGCGTATCGCAAAACGGGACTCCATGGGCTACTGTTCATCCACCGTGAACTTCCTCCAGCCTCCACCGGCTACTGTTCATCCAGCCTCCACGGGGTCCTGTTCATCCACCCCCAACCGGCTGGGGTGTCGCGGTCTCCTCAGGGTCCTATTCATCCAGTGGCAACCGCCAACTACCACGAGATCCTGTTCAACCAACCCCCACCGGCTGGGGTGGGGCCTACAAGCGGGCGGCAGCAACGAGAACTGTTCATCCATGGCCAACCAACCGGCTAAGTCAACTCACCACGTCTCGCGCAAGGGGCTCGATCGATGCAAGTCTCGACTTGTTCTACGTATCGCGCGTGCGGCAGCAACATGCACTGCTCATCGAGAGGCAACCCAACACCGGCTGGCTACGTCTCGCACGGGGGCTCAATCGGCTTCAGTAAGCAGTGAGAAGGATCAATCGGGTTTAGTTAGCAGCGAAGGAATCACTCGGGTTCAGTTTGTAGCGAAGGGATCGATCAAGTTCAGTACGTAGTGCGAGGGATCGATCGCTCGGGTTCAGTACGTAGTGCGAGGGCGAGATTGATCGCTCGGGTTCAGTAAGTGTCGGGCCTGTTTCCGGAATATATCACGGAATAGCCTCAAGTCACACCAGCCCCAAGATCAAAACAACTGGTGGACTCCCTTGATATAGATAACCAGTACATACATAATATTACACAAGGTTGAGCCAGAGTGCTCAACATTTATTACAAACTTGTCAATATATGACGGTGGCGGAATAAGACAGTGGTGTGGTGATATTACAACACTGATACAATAAAGTAAAGCCAAGCGTCAGTGTGAGGCTTGACTATTTTATTGGTGGAGCGGAAGCACTGCGGATGATACACGTGGTAGACTCCAAGACCACAAGTTGACTGACTGGGAACACCTCTAAGCGTCGATCTCGCTAGCGCACTCTTCCTCCACAAGATCGTCTTCTTCCGGGTCTGGCCAAATTAACAAGCCAGGGACAAGCCTGTGAGTACGTTGGAACGTACTCGCAAACATAATGAACAAAAGATATACCGAATGCATATGTTAATGATGGATTAAATTATATGCATATGCTGGCCGAAATTAAAGCATGGCATGATAAATATTAACACGGTCTGGATGAATAAATATATTATTTTAGTAATAAACCAAGAAAATAAAATGGAACATCGGGCGCTGGACCGCCTGAGGAATTCCAAGAAAAATGCCAAACGGGTTTTCTGAAAGCGACGCCTCGAGAGGTCTTTGGAAAGAAATGCCAAACGGGTGTCCAAAAGCGACGCCTCGAGAGGTCTTGAAAAGAAATGCCAAACGGGTGTCTGAAAGCGACGCCTCGAGAGGTCTTGAAAAGAAATGAGTATCCCGGTGGATTAACCATCCCAAGAGATACTCTGAAAAAATAGAAATAAGTATCTAGGTAGACTAGCCATCCCAAGAGATACTCAGAAAAAAAAGAAATGAGTATCCAGATGGACTAGCCATCCCAAGAGATACCCAAGGTAGCACATAGAAGAAAAAGGTTAGTCCACAATAATATTAATGTTAACAATAATATTCATGCTGGCATCAGTGGTGACAATAATTATCCTGCAAAAATGGATCATGCTCAATTTTAATTATTTCCTCCGAAGACTGACACCGGGACCGACATTTGACCCTTCCCAGCTAACGTCCTTGACCGTGGACACGACTATTCAAATAGGTATAACTCTGCAGAGGGTGTACTCTTTACCCACGTGTATAAGATTTCTTTAGCCAACACCAAGACGCTGACTAATTCCCGTTACGGTCTTTGGGTTAAAAACACACCTGACCAGCACACACCAGATTAACTTTCCGGATGCCAGGAATCACCCAAAGCATCGTTCAAGAAAAACTCTAAGACGGGGAGACCACCGTCTCCAATAGCATGGGATCACAATTTATAACGCGCGGATTACAAGGGGTGCCCCCCTCTCGGCCCAGCCGGATACACCCATGCCCCCTGACCCGATGGCTGGCATTAGTCCATGGCCATGGAACCCTCATCATGGCCCCTCTATGTGTGGTGTGCACTCGGAAAGGGGTTAGAACTTACTAAGCCGTACTCCCCTCGCGGGAAGACAACTGGCAGCACGAATTTTAGCTAGGCATGATGGAACAAGACTCGATCTAGGTCGACTCAGGAGGTGTTATTATTATGACTGGCATGCTTCACATGCCAGAGTGACGCCATCGTGTCATGATGTGACCCGTGCCCACCGGCATGATATAGACAGGAGGTACACCACTGATTCCTCACAATCTTCATCCAAGTTAGAAAGGTTCTTGTATGCATGAAATGCACAAAAAGATATGACCATGCATGCACTTGCTATCCACTACATATCCGGCGATATTTCGAACTTATGCAAACATGCATGCAAACACCATATGCCAAGTTCAAAAATGCTTGCCTTGATCAAAGTAGGCAGAAGGTGATCCCTCGAAATTTTCGGCAAAGTTTCCCTCCTCGTTTTCTATAAAATAAGAATTCAAATTCAAATCAATTTTTTTTGTGACAGCACAAAAAGTTGGCTCCCAATATTTTTAAATAAATACTAAAAAAACTAGAGTGAAAAATAATTTTTTTAGAAAAAGAATCAATTGAAAAGGAGTTATGGTTAAAAAGTAATAAAGGTTTTAAAACCAGGGACCTTTCTATAATTAAAACAAGTACTATCGGGTCCCTGCTATAATAACAGAAAACGCCCCGGGCAGAAATATGTCTTCTAGTGCAGAAAACGTAAAGAGGTAGAAGACGCTCCCGAAATAAAACAGAAAAGAATAAAACGCTGACGGGTGGGCCCCACCCGTCAGGTTTGAAATTTGAACGCACCTCGCGCGCGAGAACAGAGAGTGTGCGGTGGTCCCCGGCGGCGAGGATATGAGCGTGCTCGGGGAAGTGTTCCGTGTTGGTGGGTGGTGGAGTTGGTCGCCGGCGAGGACTGTGGCGATGGCGGGGTCAACTCCGGTGGACGGCGGCGTCAGGTGGTGATGGATCTTGTCGGGGGGGGCGCCGGTCATAAAATTGATGCGCGGAATGGATGTGTGGGTGTACGAGAAGCCTACTGACGGAGTTTGAGAGGTGGAGGTGGTCGAACGGCGACGTGAGGTTCGCGGGGACAGTGGCGGATCGGGCGGCCGAAGTCGGGGAAGAAGACCTCCCCGAGGTCGTCCGACTCCTCTAGGTGGCGATTAGGAGTGGATGGAGGCGGTTGTCGGTACCAAAACCGGCAGATCTCGGGTAGGGGATCCGAACTATAGGTCTAGGAATCAATGGGTAACAGGGAACGTAGAGACGGCGATTTACCCAGGTTCGGGCCTTCTCGAAGAGGTAATACCCTACGTCCTGCTAGATTGTATTGATGTGATTGTATGAAGGTTACAGAGTTGATCTACCTCGAGATCGGATGGGCTAAACCCTAGGCAATGGATATGATCATCCTCTACGGACTAAACCCTCTGGTTTATATAGACACCAGAGGGTCCTAGGGTTACATATGGTCGGTTACCATCAGGGGATAAACACGCCGGCCACACCAGTTATTCCTTGGAGGAGACGCCAAGTCTTAGAGGTTGCCGTCTGATACACGGGGTCGCCCACAATCCGGCCTTCCATCGACGAGTAGAGAGCGGCCCACCAGCCCGGCCTACGAGAGATAGGCCGGCAGCCCGAGTACCCCCTAGTCCGGGACACCCTCAGTAGCCCCCGAACTAGCCTCCAATGCCGAGGTTGATAGTCTTCGGCAGCTTCATGCTTCAATGGTCTTTGGCTTGGGTGGCGAGTTCCTCCCTTTACCTGTATTTGGTTTAACAATAGTTCGGCCACCAATAGCTCGGTTGCCGAAGAATCCTCTACTTGGCGAGGCCCCGTGGGGCTCGTCATACCGCTTTTCTTCACCCAGAATCAAATGACGACCCTCGATTTCTGCGCACCCACGGAATGCGAGTGGCCCGATGGGTTTTTACAAAAATGCCCCTCTCTCGGGGGGAGTCAATGCCCCTTTAATAGGCCAAGGGTGCGGAGGTTGACGCACCCCACCCCCTGCCATTCTTCCTCATGTCCTCGCGAAGTCACGACCAGCAGACAATGGAGAGCGTCCCAGGCTCTTCCTCACGCCCTCACGGCCCCCGGCAAGGTGATTGGGCGAGCTGCTCCGTATCCCTCATGCGTTTACGCAGGCTCGGGACGCAGGGATATCTCCCTGGTTCAGATCTCGCATCCACCCGTCCCGGATTAACTTCCGCAGACGGGGCGGCCCTCGCAGAGAACTTTCCTTCCCCCCATGGGGAGGAAAGGGTGTGCTTCGTGCCCTTCCTCTTGCGAGGGATGGGTTTCCCCATTCATCCTTTCTTGAGGGGTCTACTAGAGTTTTACGGGATTCAACTCCACCACCTTACCCCAGGATCAATTCTTCATATATCAGGCTTCGTCGCTCTCTGCGAGATGTTCCTGGGCTGCGAGGCCCACTTCGAGTTGTGGAGGAAGTTCTTCTGCCTCGTCCCCCGTACCCGAGGAGGGACAATCTACGAGGTCGGCGGGGCCGAAGTATGTCGGATCGCCGGAACCGGATACCCCGTAGGGACTCCGAAGAAAGATGCCGAATTCGGAATGGTTTTATATCGAAGACGTCCCCCTATTTGATCCAGTCCGGAGGGGACTGCCCGAGTTCTCATTGGTCCCTCCGAAGAAGCGGTTCAACTGGCGCTCGAAGAGTCCTTCTTAAGAGGAAAGCGCCGAAGTAACTCGGTTGGCCGCTCAAGTGAGGTGGCTAGCCCACAACGGGCTAACCGCTATTGACGTGATGGTCGCAGCCATTGCTCGGTGCGTCCAACCTCTCCAACAGAGAATGCACCCGCTTTGGTGCTACAACGGGGAAGATGATGCAACCCGGTACACACGGATGGGACCTGCCGACCAGGCGGCGATGGCAGCCATACTGGCCGATCTCTTCAAGGGAGAAGAGCAGGAATTTGCTCGGTTAAGGCCCAAGGAAGGCTTCTCGAGCTACAAACCCATTGAAATGGTGAGTCCGACCACGTTTTATAGTTCGGAAGGTACCCCAAATTTTTCTTAACCAAATTCCAATCCTGTCCGAACAGAACTGGAGGCGCTGGATCGAGACAGTGAGCTGCCCTGCTCCTCAGCCGGAGAATTACTCTCGTGATGATGATCCTGGGTTCCATGATGACCCTGAAACATCGATTAATTTCGAGGAGGGGGTCTTCTACCAGGAGAGCCTCGATGGTTCTAAGGTGGCCCTTTTCACCGATCATCCCAGGGCGCTTCCCTCCTCCGTTGTAAGTGGCCAACGGGCTTCCTCTTGAAAGAAACACTCAGCCGCTGCTGCCCCGAATACACTGACACCTACTCCCAAGGGCCGCCGCACGACGCGCTGAACAGCCACAAGAGCGGCACCAGCGGCCCCAGCGACGAGTAGTCGTGGGGTGACCAGACGCGTGGCCCCAACGGGAGCTACATCATCTGCGGCCCGCCCGAAGAGGTAATGCATCCGCCGTACCGTCATTGCCTCTATCTTCGACATCCACCAAATATGCCAATAATTTTCTCCAAGGTGTCTTGTAGACGATATGTGGAACCGCCCTCGGCTGGGGATGTTGAAGAGGCGCCGAGGGGTGACTCAAACCCGAGGTCGCCAGCTGTAGCCGGAGTTACTCCGGGGGTCCCTGCCGAGGACCAACATCCCGAGGACTCGGGTGGCGTCTCGGTCACTAACTCCGAGGTTGAAAGTGTGATGAATCATCGGCGGCGTAAGGCGTCACTTCGGCACTCCGCGTTTTCTGATCAGGAGTTTAATGCCCTTAGCTCGGTAGACGCGTACCTCGGCGCTGCCCGAACGGGACTTGAACGGGCCGTGAAGCTCATGTCTACTATTATGCAGGTATGGTATTAGTTTTGACAACTAGTATCTAACCCAGTAGCCCTCGAGCCTTAATTTGGGCGGGACGGCCGAGTGAAGGGTCTGACATTTATAATGCCCTGCTATTGTGCAGACTGTTCGGGATCAAAACAGAAAGTTGTCCGAGGACCTCAAACAGGCGCGAACAGAGTTAGAGTCTGTGAAGGCCGAGCTAGAGGGTGTGAAGAAATTCACCAGAGAGGCACATGGTAAGTGCCGGGCTCAAAGTTATTTAAGAAAAATTTGATGGAACACCTCTGCTAATGAAAGATGATTCCATAGCAGCCGAGTCGATAAATCAGCTGCAGAAGGATCTAGATATTGCCAGGGAAGCTCAAAGGTATGCGGAGGCACAGCAAGAGGCTGACTACCGGGTGCTTTCCCGAAGTTATGAGGAGAGGGATAAGCTTAAGGCGGATGGCGAACAACAGGCTCAAGAAATCAAAAGTTTGAGAGCTCAACTGACCCTATCCCAAGAGGAGAACCAGAGACTGAAAGCGGGCATGTTCGGTAAGTGCAATCTGATTTTTCAGTTCATAAACTGCACGTATTAGGCAGCAATATGAACAATGCCACCTCTCGTTGTAGTTCTTCTGACCGGACGTCCCGAAGAGGAGGCCGGCTCATTCGGGCGGGACCTCCTGAAGGAGCTATCCGACGTACATGAGCAGGCCTGGAGAGCCATGAAGAGCATGTTCAAAGCATTGTGGCCTGGCGAAGTGGCTCCGGAAGGGATGGCCGAGCTCACAAATCGTTCCAAAGGAGCTCGGCGCCGCTTGGAGCTATGGAAGATATCATCTTGTCGTGAGGGAGCACGGGAGGCTTGGGCGATGATCAAGACCCGTTTCACCAAGCTGGAGCCGGAGCATTTAACTAGGGTTGGGCCGGTAGGGCCAGATGGGCAGGAAGTGCCCGTGCATCTAGTATATGACCAGGTTATGCCCACAGCTCGGTTGTCCCAAGCAGATTGTGCTCTGGAGACCATAATAGATGGTCTTGATCAGATTAACAGTTTGATTCTATGTATCTATGTACTTTACATCAAATAGCCTCCGAACCGTGCATAAAACGTTGTCTTAACCAGCCATCGGCTTCCGCCTCCTCGACCAGGAGCCGATGAGTGTTTCCTACTATGTGATCCGAAAACATCAGAAAATACTTCGGAGTACTAGGCAATCCGGCCATTTGGTGCAAACAGATAAAAACGTGCTCGGGGAGTTATGTTATATTACTGTTTAACGTAAGAAACATCTTCCGACGAAAATAGTTCCTCGATGGGTCCCTTTCATCGGGTTACCATGTTAACCGTGGATGGATAACCGAATACCCGAAGTAGACGGGGATGGTTACTTCGGGAAAATACCCCGGAAACTTGGTGATAGCTACCAATTATTTTCACTTCCCCCGTGGCCGACCAACTTGTGTTCTTAAGAATGCTAGCTTTTGGCTTCACCCGTCTGAGGTACGTACCCGGGAAATCCGGACGTAACAATCACAGAGGTGCTCCCTTTACTCCCTAGCTGAACAATCGGGAATGTAGGGGGTAAACACAGGAGCGAGGCAACCCAGCTTGGCCAAATCTTAAGTCAAATTGATGCATATAGTGGCTTTAAAACGATGCAGGAAGGTTGCAAACTCGTAAAAGACGGATGGTTGCATAAATAAAATATGATTGGCTCCGTAAAAGAAGCCCCCAGGTGGCAGCGTGTGGTACATTCAAAGATGTTTGCCGAAGAAAAGACTTAACGTAGTTTGGCATATCCGAACACAACCCGGGAGAGACTATTGACTAGAAAAATATAGATCCTAGAAGGATAAACCGAATCAAGGTAAGGTCGTGGAGTTAGCCGTAGAAACGTCGTAGCCGAGCTGCATTCCATGGGTTTGGTTCGAGGCGGCCGTCCTTTGGGTCGCGGAGACGATATGCTCTGCCCGCGAGTACTTGATTGATTATGAAGGGCCCCACCCATTTGGGCGACAACTTATGCTTCTGCTTCTCTGGGAGACGCAGGACTAGATCGCCGACGCTGTAGGCCTTCGCCCGTACTTCCCTGCTCTGATAACGTCTGGCATGCTGCTGATAAAAAGCAGAACGAGCCCGAGCTATGTCGCGCTCGCCCTCCAGGGCGTCCAGGTCATCTTGCCGATCCAGTTCGGCCTCCTTTTCTTCATACATACGCACCCGAGGGGCGTCATGAATAAGGTCGCTGGGGAGGACGGCTTCTGCCCCATACACCATGAAGAACGGTGTGTAGCCCGTGGATCGATTAGGGGTGGTGCGTAGGCCCCACAGTACGGAGTCAAGCTCCTCGACCCAATGGCAGTCGGATTCTTTTAAAGATCGGACCAAATGGGGCTTGATGCCGCTCAAGATCGGTCCATTAGCTCTCTCGACCTGTCCATTAGACTGTGGGTGATACACCGAGGCATAGTTGAGCTTAATGCCTAAATTAGCACACCAGTCTTTGACTTCCTAGGTGGTAAAATTGGATCCGTTGTCCGTTATTATGCTATGGGGGACACCGTAACGGTGTACGACGTTGGATATAAAATCGATGACCGGCTTAGACTTGGCTGAAGTTACCGGTTTTGCCTCAATCCATTTAGTAAATTTGTCTACCATGACGAGTAGATATTTATTTTTCTTGGTCCCCCCTTTAAGTGGTCCGACCATGTCCAGCCCCCAGACCGCGAAAGGCCAAGTAATCGGTATCGTCCGAAGGGCCGTGGGGGGCATATGGCTCTGATTTGTGAAGAGCTGGCATCCAACGCAATGTTGGACCAATGTTTGGGCGTCTGTTCAGGCAGTGGGCCAGAAGAACCCTGCTCGAAAAGCCTTGCTGACCAAGGCCCGAGCTGCCGTGTGGTGACCGCCCATGCCAGCATGAATCTCGGCCAGGAGCTGCCTTCCCTCCTCTTCAGATATACATCTTTGGAGGACGCCAGTAGTGCTTTTCTTATATAGTTCTCCCTCGTGGACTTTATAGGCTTTAGATCGTCGAATGATACGCCTTGCCTCAGTCTGGTCGGCCGGTAATTCTTGGCGGAGGAGGTAGGCGAGGAAGGGCTCGGTCCATGGCGCGATTACCGCCATGACTTCGTGAGCCGAAGATGTCATTTCAATTGCCGAGCCCCCGATAATTCCTTCGTCTGGTTCGATAGGCGGAGGGATGAGCTCTCCTGAGGTATTGGATTCCAAGCCCTGGGCATCCTCCTGCCACACCACAGACGGCTTGAAGAGTCGTTCCAAAAAGGTGTTCTCAGGGACACGGTTGCGCTTGGCGCCCATTCGAGCAAGGATATCGGCAGCTCTATTGCTGTCTCTAGGTATATGGTGAAACTCCAGTCCTTCAAAACGGGCGGAGATTTTTAGGACGGCGTTGCGGTATGCTATCATTTTCGGGTCTTTTGCGTCGAACTCGCCGTTGACTTGAGAGATGGCGAGATTAGAATCTCCCCGTACCTCGAGCCGCTGTATGCCCATTGGCACTGCAATCCGAAGTCCATGTAACAGAGCCTCGTATTCGGCTGCGTTGTTGGAGTCGGTGTACATGATCTGGAGTATGTACCGAATATTGTCGCCAGTGGGGGATGTGAGGACCACTCCAGCCCCCCAGCCCGGCGAGCATTTTGGAGCCGTTGAAGTACATCGTCCAATGCGAGTATGTACTGTGCTCCCTAGGGAGTTCGGCTTCCGTCCATTCCACAACGAAATCAGCCAAAACCTGAGATTTAATAGCTCGGCGTGGTCGATATATGATTTCAAAGGGGAGGAGTTCTATAGCCCATTTGGCTATGCGGCCGGTGGCATCTCGATTGTTGATTATGTCATTCAGTGGTACTTTGGATGTCACCATAATCGAGCACTCCTGGAAGTAATGGCGGAGCTTTCGGGATGCCATGAAAACTGCGTAGGCAATCTTCTGATAATGCGGGTACCTCGTTTTACACGGGGTGAGCACTTCAGATACGTAGTACACAGGTTTCTGCACCTGGAACTTGTGACCGTCTGCCTCTCGTTCGACGACGAGAACCGCGCTGACCACCTGATTCGTGGCCGAGATATATAGCAGCATTGGCTCGCCCGGGCTGGGTGCTGTCAAGATCGGGTTGCTGGCCAGTAGAGTTTTTATTTCTTCGAGTGCTGCCGCCGCTTCACTGGTCCATTCGAAGTTCTTCGTCCGTTTGAGCAATTTATATAGCGGTAAGGCCTTTTCTGTGAGGCGTGAGATGAAGCGGCTTAGGGCTGCAACAGTGCCGGCAAGTTTCTGGACGTGTTTGAGCTCAGTGGGGATAGCCAGCTCGGACAGTGCCCGTATTTTCGCTGGGTTGGCTTCTATTCCTCTATGGGAAATGATGAATCCGAGCAGCTTACCGGCCGGCACTCCAAAGACGAACTTTTCTGGATTGAGCCGTATATCGAAAGTCCGAAGACTATCAAAGGTTTGCCGGAGATCGTCCACCAGCTGGCTGACATGTTTGGTTTTGATAACCACGTCGTCCACATATGCTTCGACTATTTTGCCGATTTGTTTTTCCAAACATGTTTGAATCATGCGCTGGTATGTAGCCCCTGCGTTCTTTAATCCGAAGGGCATTGTGTTGAAGCAGAATGGTCCATAAGGAGTGATGAATGCAATGGCCGCTTGGTCGGACTCCTTCATTTTAATTTGATGGTATCCGGAGTAAGCGTCGAGGAAACACAGTGAGTCATGCCCGGCAGTGGCGTCTATGATCTGGTCTATGCGGGGCAAGGGGAAAGGATCCTTGGGGTAGGCCTTGTTTAAATCCTTGAAATCGACACACAACCGCCAGGACTTATCCTTCTTTGGTACCATGACCAGATTGGCCAACCACTCAGGATGTTTGATGTCCCGGATGAATCCGGCTTCGAGCAACTTTGCCAGTTCCTCGCCCATAGCCTGACGCTTGGGTTCAGAAAACCGACGCAGAGTCTGTTTGACTGGCTTGAAACCCTTAATGATGTTCAAGCTGTGCTCGGCTAATCTACGCGGGATCCCTGGCATGTCTGACGGGTGTCAGGCGAAGATATCCCAGTTTTCACGCAAAAATTTGCGCAGCTCTTCATCGACCGCGTGGTCCAGCTGAGCTCCAATGGACGCCGTCTTGTTGGGATCTGTTGGGTGCACTTGGAATTTGACGATTTCATCCGCTGGTTTGAAGGACGTGGATTTGGGCCTTTTGTCGAGGATTACGTTGTCCTTATCCACCGTTGAGCGGAGCGCGGTCAGTTCTTCAGCTGCGAGGGCTTCGGATAACGTTTCGAGGGCGAGGGATGCTGTTTTGTTCTCGGCCCGAAGAGCTTTGTCCGGATCACTTATTATTGTGAACACGTCGTTTGGCCCTGGCATTTTGAGCTTCATGTACCCGTAATGTGGGACAGCATGGAATCGTGCGAAGGCATCGCGCCCTAATAAGGCATGGTAGCCACTGCGGAAGGCACGATGTGGAAAAGCAGTTCTTCGGATCGGTAGTTCTCGGGAGTTCCGAAGACCACATCAAGAGCCACTCGGCCACTAGAACGTGCCTCCTTTCCGGGGATGATCCCTCGAAAGGTGGTGTGACTTTGCTCGATGCGGGATCTGTCGAACTGCATTTTGTCCAAGGTGTCCTCGTAAATGAGGTTTAGCCCGCTACCGTCGTCTATTAACACCTTTTGGTGTCGGAATCCAACCACTATGGGATCAAGGACAAGGGCGGCAGCAGCTCGAGTAGGGCGGGACCTTGGCTGGTCTTGTTCACTGAAAGTGATGGGTGTGTCTGTCCATGAGTCTGTCTCTGCCACATGGTGAATTTGAGCGAGCTCTCGAAGGGCATTCTTCCTTTGATTCTTCGAGGAATACGTCTCGTAGATTGTTAAGATCTCGGCGTCATCATCAAAGGGCATTGCTGGACTTTTATTTGAGTACGGGCCTCCGAGGATGACTTCGCCGCTCTTGGCGACTTGTGTGACCACCCAGCAAGCTCGAAGGTTGTGGGTTGGGTTTGTGTTGAGGAGGACGGAGTGTATGGGGCATGGTTTATCCAGTAGTTCGTCAAGGACCGTTCTGGACCATGTTGGGGTTTTCATCCTTTTCTCGAATGGCTCGTATTGGGGTGTCCGGCGAGGGTGTGTGCGTTTTGCCCGAGCTCGGTTTGGTTCCTCTGTACAGATTGACTCCGTTTGCTTGAGCTGAGCCTGCCAAGCACACTCCATGGCGCAGTATTTGGACACCAGATCCGATAAATCAGAGAAATTTTGGATGTGGCGGCGGGCGAGGGCGTTTAAGACGCCCTCGTCTCGGCAGTTCTGTCGAAAGATCTCCAGAATGTCCTTGTTGCAGCCGTCCGTCATCTTGTTTTTGACGATAAGGAATCTGGCCCAGAAGTGCCGAACTGTCTCTCCAGGCTACTGCTTTACGTACATTAGGTCCCATATGTCGGGCCGTCCTGAGTTATCTGGACAGTACTCAATATGGGGGGTGGGTGGGATAAAAAATTTGATCCCAGCGGATTGTGAGTCCGGAGTTTTGGCGGCCGCGTCCTGGACTGACATGGAATCCAATGCGCCAAGCTCTGGATAGTTGGCCGGGCGTGGGTGCGTGGATCCGGAATTGCGTGCTGAACCAGACTTCGGCTCTAAACTCTGTCCGGAGCGGAGTTTGGCTGCCGAGCTGGAGGGTGAAGCCTGCTGGTCAGAAACTTGCACCTCATGCGCTTTTGGTTCTGGGGGAAAGGGTGAGCCTTCTGTGGGGCCTTCGATAGTGGCGACAAAGTGAGTGGTGGTGGGGGCGTGAGTTTCCCTGTCGTCGGTTTTAAGCCCGATCTGATCGTAGACTGAGGACTGGCCATCGGTGATTCCCAGGGCCTGGATCCGATCTAGTATCCCGTTTAATAACGAGAGATCCGTCGGCTCCAAGTTCTGGCAGTTTGCAGTGTCAACCCATAGTATGGCCGTGACGGGGGCGTCTGAATTCGCCCCGTAGTCATGTTCGGCCGAGGCTGATCTTCGGCAGCCGAGCGCGGAGATTAGGTCCGGGCTCAAGGCTGGATCCGCAGTGGCGGCCGTCTCGGTAGTGGGGTTGGTCGTACTCGAAGTCGGTGCTTCAGGATTTGTGGGTCCTTCAGGCGAGGTTGAGGACCTCGTGAGGATAAGATCTCCCCGGGAGTCGGCAACGAACTCTAAGTTTCCGAACCTGATCTCCTGGTCAGGGGTGAAGCTGTCGACCCGGCCAAGGTGACCGGCCGGATCGGCGTGTAGCATGACGCTGCCGAACGCAAAGAGCTGGCCGGGAACGAAAGTGTCCCTGTGGCTAGCGCTGTTGCTAATGACTAGGCGAGCCATGGATCCTTGATGACCCACGGCGGAACTCTCAATGAAAGCACCAATGTCGGTACCAAAACCGACAGATCTCGGGTAGGGGATCTAAACTGTAGGTCTAGGAATCAATGGGTAACAGGGAACGTAGAGACGGCGATTTACCCAGGTTCGGGCCCTCTCGAAGAGGTAATACCCTATGTCCTGCTAGATTGTATTGATGTGATTGTATGAAGGTTACAGAGTTGATCTACCTCGAGATCGGATGGGCTAAACCCTAGGCAATGGATATGATCATCCTCTAAGGACTAAACCCTCTGGTTTATATAGACACCAGAGGGTCCTAGGGTTACATATGGTCGGTTACCATCAGGGGATAAACACGCCGGCCACGCCAGTTATTCCTTGGAGGAGACGCCAAGTCTTCGGAGGTTTCCGTCTGATACACGGGGTCGCCCACAATCCGGCCTTCCATCGACGAGTAGAGAGCGGCCCACCAGCCCGGCCTATGAGAGATAGGCCGGCAGCCCGAGTACCCCCTAGTCCGGGACACCCTCAGCGGTGTGAGTACTGAACGGGGCTCGGGAGCTCCTTTTATATGTGAGACGGAGATGGCCGAAGTGAGGCGGATCGCGGCGGAGTAATTCCGGTCGGCGAGGTAGGTTTGGGGCGGTCGGCCTGGGCAGTGGTCATCAGTGGGGTCGGTGGAGTTCTCTCGAAGCGCCAGCACGACGTCCTCGAGCTCTATCGCCTTATCCCGAAGCTGAGCTCCCGTACGGCCATGGCGGATGGCGAGTGGCTCCGGCGACTGACAGGCGGGGCTCGGTCGGCTTGGACGGCGCGTGGGAGTTGCGGAGGAGCTGCCGCATGGAGAGGAGGTAGCAGAGGGAGCGGTGGAGAGGAGTGATGGTGGCTGGTGGCCGTGCTGATCCTCTCGGCCGCTACGGTCGAGGGCAGCAGCCGTTGCACCGGCCTGCCACTGTTATATCGGCGGCGAGACGCTGGCGAGGGGGTCCCGTGGCGATGCATTGATGGCAAGAACGATGTGGATGAGGGAGCGGAGGAGTGAAGTGCACCGCACGGCATCGATCTCCCCCGTCTCTGAACTTACTGAAATTTCTGAATTTTTCGACAGTGATCTATAGTGCACATGAGGTGTATGATGAAATGCTAGATGGCCCTAGGCTTTTTTGGAATTTTTGAGAATTTTTGTGGTGAGGTACTGATGCATAATAGAGATGCTGGCAAAATTTTAGAATTTTTTGAGTAATTTAAATTAGGTTTTGAACAGAGAGTTTGAATCTGGTCCAAATTTCAATTGAATGAAATTTGAAAATTTTGAAATGTGGAACAGAATGCTTTTGGTGAAATGGAGTGTGGGTACAGTCAAGTAGCTGGGATAATTTTTGTGGGTGCAGAAGAGTTGGGAAAAATATAGTTCATTTATAAATCAAAGGAACTAGGAATAAATGAAATTCAAATTTTGGAATTTGCTAAATATGATAAAAATACTTTTGTGGAGAGGAGAAGTATTGGGTACTGTCCTAGGGTGTGAGAATGACTTGGGTGATAATTAAAAATGACAGAATAATTTTTGTGAGAATTTTCTAAGTGTTTGAAAAGAATGGAAGGGGCCATTTTATTGAAATAATTTATTTATTCAAAAACTTTTCTGAAATAAATATTTTGATCCTTCAAAAATATTTACTTAAGTAAGAAACCATCAAATCAGAACCATTTTTAAAAATTTTGAAACCCAAATGAAAACTTAAAAATGGCTTTCAAAACAAAAGAAGAAGAAATATAGCCATAGTGATTCAAATCATTTTTCTTTTTAAAGAAAATATTTGAAAATCAAAAGAAAATATTTTTGGGGTGTTACAACACCTACCCCCCTTAAGAAAAATCTCCTCCAGCTGTCCCTTAAATAGGTACGGGTACTCGGTCCTTAGGTGATCCTCTCTTTCCCATGTTGCCTCTTCTTCGGTGTGATTACTCCACTGAACCCTGTAAAACTTTATCACATTCTGACGGGTTCTCCGTTCTGACTCTTCCAAAAAAATTATAGGACGTTCCTTATATGTAAGGTCTGGTTGGATATCCAGGTCCTGATGTTGGACTTGTTTGTCCGGATTACTGACACATCTCCTCAGCTGTGACACGTGAAACACATCATGAACATCCGACAATTCTGCTGGTAGCTCCAGTTGGTAGGCAACCTTGCCTCTCCTTGCAATTATTCTAAATGGTCCAATAAATCGCGGTGCCAGTTTCCCTTTGACTTTAAATCTCTGTAGTCCTCTCATTGGGGATACGCTGAGATACACATATTCGTCGGGTTCAAAACTGATATGACGGTGTTTCTGGTCATAATAGCTCTTCTGGCGGCTCTGAGCTGCTTTTAGTCTGTCTTGGATAAGTTTTACTTTTGTTTCTGCTTCTTTGAGAACTTCTGGGCCGAAGATTCGGCTATCTCCGGTTTCAGACCAATTTAGTGGGGTATGGCACCTTCATCCGTATAGGGCTTCGAAAGGTGATATCTTTAGACTGGCTTGATAACTGTTGTTATATGAAAATTCTGCATATGGCAAACTGTCCTCCCAGCTGACTCCATAGGTAAGGACACAAGCTCTCAGCATGTCCTTTCAGTCTGCCCCCCTGTCTGTGGGTGATATGTTGTACTGAATACCAGTTGAGTTCCTAAGGCTTGCTGCAAGTGATCCCAAAACCTAGAGACAAACTGAGTGCCTCTATCAAAGACTATGGTCTTGGGTACTCCGTGTAAGCAAACAATTCGGGAGAGGTGTAACTTAGCAAGCTTCTGTGTTGAATATGTTGTTTTTACCGGAATGAAGTGTGCCACCTTGGTTAATAAATCTGTGATAACCCAAATTGCATCATTCCCGTGTTGTGACCTTGGTAACCCGGCGATAAAATCCATCCCTATCTCATCCCATTTCATTCAGGCACTCTGAGTGGCTATAAAAAATCCTGCTGGCCTCTGGTGTTCTGCTTTTATACGCTGACAAGAGTCACACCGTGCGACATATACAGCTATATCCCTTTTCAACCTGTGCCACCAAAATTTGTCCTGAAGATCTTTGTACATCTTGGTTCCCCCTGGGTGAATGGAGTATGGGGTGGTATGGGCTTCTGCCAAAATCTGTTGCTTTAGCTCTTCCTTATTGGGTACGCATAGTCTTTTCCCGTACCACAGGATTCCCTGATTATCAATGGTAAATTCGGATGCCTTGCCTGAATTTACTTTCCTTTTAATTCCTTCGATACTAGGGTGTCCTTTCTGGGTTTCTTTGATCTGATCCTCCAATGTTGGTTTTACTTCTAGGCAGGCAATGGTTCCTTCCGTGACTAGAACCATGTTAAGTTTGGCAAATTCCCGGTTGAACTCATGCTGTGAGAATTGCACACTGTCATTGTCGGTGCATGGATTTCGGCTGAGGGCATCCGCCGCATCATTTGCTTTACCCAGATGGTAATGAATTCCCACATCATAATCCTTAATTAGCTCAAGCCAGCGACGTTGTCGTAAGTTTAGTTCTGGTTGGGTGAAGATATACTTAAGACTTTTGTGATCCGTGTATATCTCACATCGATTACCAAGGAGTAAATGTTGCCATTCCTTGACTGCATGTACTACAACTTCTAGTTCCAAGTCATGGGTAGGATAATTTTCTTCGTGTCATCGTAGTTGTCTTGAAGCATATGCTACGACCTTTCCTTCTTGCATTAATACACATCCAAGGCCTTTTCTGGAAGTGTCACAGTATATTTCAAAATTCTTGTGCACATCTGGCACGGTCAGAACAGGTGCCGTTGTTAACCTATTTTTTAATTCTTGGAAACTTTTCTCACATGCTTCAGTCAATTCGAACTTTTTATCCTTCTTGAGCAACTGGGTCATGGGTTTGGCTATGGTGGAGAATCCTTCAATAAATCATCGATAGTAGCCAGCCAAACCAAGGAAACTCCTGATCTCAGTCATGTTGGTGGGTTGCTTCCATCCTAAGACATCCTTTACTTTACTTGGGTCCACTGCTATCCCATCCTTTGTCAGTACATGACCCAGAAAACCAACTTCTCGTAACCAAAATTCACACTTACTGAATTTGGCATATAGTTGATTTTTCCGTAATTCTTCCAGGACTATTCGAAGATGTTGCTCATGTTCTTTTGGCGTCTTGGAATAAATAAGTATGTCATCAATGAACACAACCACGAACTTGTCAAAATATTTCATGAATTCATGAGATGTACAAAATAAGCAGGAGCGTTGGTCAATCCGAAAGGCATCACAGTGAACTCATATAATCCGTATCTGGTGGTAAAAGCGGTCTTGGGTATGTCAGATGATCGGATTCTTAACTGATGGTTGCCTGATCTCAAGTCTATTTTTGAGAAAACCTTGGCTTCTGCCAGTTGGTCGAACAAGTCGTTGATCCTTGGTAGTGGGTATTTATTTTTGATGGTAACCATATTGATTGCCCTGTAATCAATACATAACCTTAGGGTCCCATCCTTTTTCTTGGCAAATAAAACCGTAATCCCCATGGTGATGAGCTGGGTCGGACATAACCCTTTTCCAATAATTCCTTAATTTGTTTCTTCAGCTCAACCAATTTTGTCGGAGCCACTCGATAAGGCTAATTGTAGATGGGTGCCATTCTAGGTGCTAGTTCAATAACAAATTCAATTTCACGATCTGGTGGCATGCCTGGTAGTTCCTCAGGGAATACATCGGGGTATTCGCATACCACTGGAACCTTGCTTAATTCTGTCATGTCCACTTGATTTAACTTTCCTTGCGAGGTAGAAATTCCCCTTGTACCAAACTTTACTGTCTTCCCTTGACAATTGGTGAGAGTCACTGTACGATTGTAGCAGTCTATAAATCCTTTATTTGTGGTCAACCAGTCCATTTCCAGAATAACATCCAGATCAACTGCTTCCAATACAATAAGATTTGCTAAAAACTTCATTCCTTTTAACTCAATGTTCACATCCTGGCAGTACCATTGTGTGCTTTGCTTTGATCCCGGGGACTGAATAACCATTGAATATTTCAAAGGCGAAAAAGAAAACTGATTCTTCGAGGCAAATCTTTTAGAGATGCACGAATGGGAAGCTCCAGAATCAAATAAAACTGTAGCATTAATGGTGTTGACAGGAAACGTACCAAACACAATGTCCGGTGCATTCTGTGCTTCCTCAAATGTCATGTGGTTAACCTGCCCCTTTCTGTGATTGTTGTTGAGGTTGTTGTGTCGCGGAGCTTCATTAGTACTGCGGCCATTGTTGTTGGGTTTGGGGGCATTATTCCCCTATTTTGGGCATTGCCTAGCATAATGCCCCTCTGCTCCACAGGCATAACAGGTGATGCCAGGATGGTATATTACTTCCTTGGCCCTGTTGTTGTAGGTACTGCGGTTTAGTTGCGGTCGTGGTGTTGGAATTGCTGGTCGGGGTGCCACAGGCCTCTGAGATTCATTTCGGGGCCTGTTGTAGCGAACCTGTACTGACTGGTTCATGCGGCGCTTGCGAATCTCATTCATGTTGCAGTGCTCATTTTCCAGGACAATAGCCTTGTCTACCAGTGTCTTGAAATCCGGAAAAGTATGGACTACCAGTTGGCACTTTAAAGATGGAACAAGCTTGTCGAGAAATTTCTCCATTCTTTTGCTTTCTGTCATATATTCGTCATTGGCATACCGGGCTAGCTGAGTAAACTGGTCGAGGTACTGAGTTACCGTTGTGCCCCGTTGCTAGAGATCCTCAAATTCTCTTTTCTTCAATCTCATGATGCTGTTGGGGATATGTGCTCCCCGGAAACTTTCCTTGAATTGCTCCCAGGTAATGTCATCTCCATTGGGATGCGTGTGGTGTAGATTTTCCCACCATGATGCTGCTGTCCCAGAAAAATAATGTGGAGTGTATAGTACTTTTTCCTGGTCCGTACACTGGGCTATGACCAATTTTCTTTCAATATCACACAGCCAGTCGTCTGCCTCCAGAGGTTTGTCTGTGTGAGAAAAGACAGTCGGATTGGTCCTCTGAAGTTCAGATAATTTTGATCTGGGTTGGTGCTGTCCTTTATGATTTTCCATATTTATCAAATGCTGCATCATTTCCTGGTGCTGCTGCTGACTTTGTTCATAAAGACATCATACTTGTGAGAATGCTGAATCATTGCTTTGTTGGCTTGTCTGTCCTGGTGTGAAGTTATTTCCCATCTGTGCAAAGTTGTCCTATGGTGGACTGGGCATAGAACGAGTCCAGGGACGATGCATTTTCTTTCTGGGGTATTGTGTAAACACCAATGAGGAAAGAAATTATAAAGGAAGAAAATAAATTTAAGAGACTGAAAATAACCCCCCCCCAAAGACGTGAGTACATAAAAGTAACGAGTTATATTATACATGCAAGGTTTAATTATAGATGCAAGATTTAATTATACATGCAAGATTTAATTATACAATACTCTCGTCGTAGTCGTGATGCTTACATGACCGCTTATTTAGACTAGTGCACTTCTCCATCCTCTTAGCAAGCTGCGATCCAAGTCTACTACTCCCCATCTTACAAAGAAGAAAAGAAACAGAAAATAAATATTTTATAGCTACACTCTCATAAAAGGCGACTGCGGTGATGATGCCTAGTCTGCTATCACGGAGTGTCTGGAACGTCGTAGGCCCTGCTGAGGGTAAGTCCCAGACGGGGTGCTGAAGACTCGACCTCCTCCTCCTCGGGTATGGTCTCCAGTCAGGCAGCTGTCGATGCCATACCTGCTCGCGGTGGTACTGTACTCGTAGGTGGTGAAGCTCTAACCGGAGTGGGTGCAGCCAAGCGACTAGACTCATCGCTCGGGGATGTGTGTCGAATCGCGGAACGGGTAGGAGGATCATATGGTGGAGTCAGAATGCGAGGAGCACGTGGTGAAGGAGAACGGAACTCCCTCCTGTGAGGAGCCCTCACACGAGCCAAGTCCATCCATGCAGCGAGATAGTCGTCCACCAGTGAGGTGAAAACTGCCTCTAGAGCCATGATGTACTAAACAAGGGGCTCAATCACCTCGTCCCTTTCTCCCACGGTGCAAGAGAAAGCATAGTGACTAGTGTATGGAACATGGCATGGAAGATAATGATAGGGACGTGTCTGCATGACTGGAAGAATGTCCCTAAGACGAGCGATGGCCTCTTGGCCAGCCATCTGGATAGCATGCCTCTCAGTAGGCATGACTCTCCCCACAAATCGATAGTTGCGGTGAGGTGCGGCATCTCCACCCCGAATATATACCGAGGCCTGGTACATAGTCAGGGTGTCCGGAATCCTGTCGGGAAAGACTGTGTACTCCGGACGACTCGGAGATCCCATCGCGACCCTGGCGATGTAGACGAGAAGGCAGGAAAACCCTGCAGGCTCGTTGGCGAAAATCTGGGTCGGGCAGCTGCCACCAGACATCTACAACAGTAGACAAAAAATCCAAATAGTCATATCATAAGTATATGATGACCAAGGAAAATTTGTTACAATGCATGAGATGCTGCTAAAAATTGTTAGGACTGACTCTACTACTAGCGATCGCACCTAGGGCTTACTACAGCCAGCCTGGCTCTGGTACCAAGGTTTGTCGGGCCTGTTTCCGGAATATATCACGGAATAGCCTCAAGTCACACCAGCCCCAAGATCAGAACAACTGGTGGACTCCCTTGATATTGATAACCAGTACATACATAATATTACACAAGGTTGAGCTAGAGTGCTCAACATTTATTACAAACTTGTCAATATATGACGGAGGCGGAATAAGACAGTGGTGTGGTGATATTACAACACTGATACAATAAAGTAAAGCCAAGCGTCAGTGTGAGGCTTGACTATTTTATTGGTGGAGCGGAAGCACTGCGGATGATACACATGGTAGACTCCAAGACCACAAGTTGACTGACTGGGAACACCTCTAAGCGTCGGGCTCGCTAGCGCACTCTTCCTCGACAAGATCGTCTTCTTCCAGGTCTTGCCAAATTAACAAGCCAGGGACAAGCCTGTGAGTACGTTGGAATGTACTCGCAAACATTATGAACAAAAGATATAACGAATGCATATGTTCATGATGAATTAAATTATATGCATATGCTGACCGAAATTAAAGCATGGCATGATAAATATTAACACGGTGTGGATGAATAAATATATTATTTTAGTAATAAACCAAGAAAATAAAATGGAACATCGGGCGCTGGATCGCCCGAGGAATTCCAAGAAAAATGCCAAACGGGTGTCTGAAAGCGACGCCTCGAGAGGTCTTTGAAAAGAAATGCCAAACGGGTGTCTGAAAGCGACGCCTCGAGAGGTCTTGAAAAGAAATGCCAAACGGGTGTCTAAAAGCGACGCCTCGAGAGGTCTTGAAAAGAAATGAGTATCCTGGTGGATTAACCATCCCAAGAGATACTCAGAAAAAAATAGAAATGAGTATCCAAGTGGACTAGCCATCCCAAGAGATACTCAGAAAAAAATAGAAATGAGTATCCAGGTGGATTAACCATCCCAAGAGATACTCAGAAAAAAAATGGAAATGAGTATCCAGGTGGATTAACCATCCCAAGAGATACTCAGAAAAAAATAGAAATGAGTATCCAGGTGGACTAGCCATCCCAAGAGATACCCAAGGTAGCACATAGAAGAAAAAGGCTAGTCCACAATAATATTCATGTTAACAATAATATTCATGCTGGCATCAGTGGTGACAATAATTATCCTGCAAAAATGGATCATGCTCAATTTTAATTATTTCCTCCGAAGACCGACACCGGGGCCAACACTTGACCCTTCCCAGCTAACGTCCTTGACCGAGGACACGGCTATTCGAATAGGTATAACTCTGCAGAGGGTGTACTCTTTACCCACGTGTATAAGATTTCTTTAGCCAACACCAAGACACTGACTAATTCCCGTTACGGTCTTTGGGTTGAAAACACACCTGACCAGCACACACCAGATTAACTTTCCGGATGCCAGGAATCACCCAAAGCATCGTTCAAGAAAAACTCTAAGACGGGGAGACCGCCGTCTCGAATAGCATGGGATCACAATTTATAACGCGCGGATTACAAGGGGTGCCCCCCTCTCGGCCCAGCCGGATACACCCATGCCCCCTGGCCCGATGACTGGCATTAGTCCATGGCCATGGAACCCTCATCATGGCCCCTCTATGTGTGGTGTGCACTCGGAAAGGGGTTAGCAACTTACTAAGCCGTACTCCCCTCGTGGGAAGACAAGTGGCAGCATGAATTTTAGCTAGGCATGACAGAACAAGACTCGATCTAGGTCAACTCAGGAGGTGTTATTATTATGACTGGCATGCTTCACATGCACAATGACACCATCGTGTCATGATGTGACCCGTGCCCACCGGCACGATATAGACAAAGGGTACACCCCTGATTCCTCACAATCTTCATCCAAGTTAGAAAGGTTCTTGTATGCATGAAATGTACAAAAAGATATGACCATGCATGCACTTGCTATCCACTGCATATTCGGTGATATTTCGAACTTATGCAAACATGCATGCAAACACCATATCCCAAGTTCAAAAATGCTTGCGTTGATCAAAGTAGGCAGAAGGTGATCCCTCGAAATTTTCGGCAAAGTTTCGCTCCTCGTTTTCTATAAAATAAGAATTCAAATTCAAATCAATTTTTTTGTGACAGCACAAAAAGTTGGCTCCAAATATTTTTAAATAAATGCTAAAAAAACTAGAGTGAAAAAGAAAATTTTCAGAAAAAGAATCAATTGAAAAGGAGTTATGGTTAAAAAGTAATAATGGTTTTAAAACCAGGGACCTTTTTGTAATTAAAACAACTACTATCGGGTCCCTGCTGTAATAACAAAAAATGCCCCAGGCAGAAATACGTCTTCCAGTGCAGAAAACGTAAAGAGGCAGAAGACGCTTCCGAAATAAAACAGAAAAGAATAAAACACTGACGGGTGGGCCCCACCCGTCAGGTTTGAAATTTGAACGCGCCTCGCGCGCGAGAACAGAGAGGGTGCGGTGGTCACCGGCGGCGATCGCCGGCGTTTCAGAGGGCGGCGAGGATATGAGCGTGCTCGGGGAAGTGTTCCGTGTTGGTGGGTGGTGGAGTTGGTCGCCGGCGAGCACTGTGGCGACGGCGGGGTCAACTCCGGCGGACGGCGGCGTCGGGTGGTGATGGATCTCATCGGGGAGGTATCCGGTCGTCAAATTGACACGCAGAATGGATGTGTGGGTGTACGAGAAGCCTACTAACGGAGTTTGGGAGGTAGAGGTGGTCAAACGGCGACGTGAGGTTCGTGGGGACAGTGGCGGATCGGGCGCCCGGAGTCGGGCAAGAAGACCTCCCCGAGGTCGTCCGACTCCTCTGGGTGGCGATTGGGAGTGGGTGGAGGCAGTGTGAGTACTGAACGGAGCTCGGGGGCTCCTTTTATAGGCGACACGGAGACGGCCAAAGTGAGGCGGATCGTGGCGGAGTAATTCCGACCAGCGAGGTAGGTTTGGGGCGGTCGGCCTGGGCGGTGGTCATCAGTGGGGTCGGTGGAGTTCTCTCGAAGCGCCAGCGCGACGTCCTCGAGCTCTATCACCTTATCCCGAAGCTGACCTCCCGTATGGCCATGGCGAACGGCGAACGGCGAGCGGCTCCGGCGACTGACAGGTGGGGCTCGGTCGGCTTGGACGGTGTGACACCCTGATTTTTGGCAACTTTTTCTTTTCAAAATTTTCCTGGTTTTATTTGCAAGTTGTTGGTTTTTGGAAGCAAATCATTTGACTTTGGACTTGAGGATTCCTTGGATTTCTCTTTAAGTGATCCAACACCCTCAACATCTTGCCAAAATCTTGTCTTATACCCTCTGATCCAAACCCTAATTTTTATTCTTCATATATAATTCATTTTCTTCTCTGAAAATGCCTATTCTCACTATGGGTTGTGAAGCAACCTATTGATCTGTTAATCAGAAAAATTCCAAATTAATACCACACCTTCTTGAGATCATTTACTTCCATAATCCCCAGAAATATTGCATTGCCCAGTATAAAATTTTGTGCAGAATATTCCTTTTATCTTCTGGACAGAATTGACCCTTTGTGAAGCAACATATATTTCTATGCCTCAGAAAATTCCCAAATAAATCCCTGGGATACTGGGAGTCATATCTTTCCACAATATCCAAAAATATCATCTAGTCCAGTACAAATTTTTAGCAAGAATATTCTGCCAAGCTTCTGCTCATTTCAAATCTCTGTGAAGGAAGTACCAGCTAGAGGTTCCCATTTGAGCTGAAATTTTTATGGCATGCTGTCACCACCAAATAACCTCCCAACACCAAATTTCGTCATCAGGAGCTAACTCATGTGAGTGCAACAACCTCAGTTAGTTTCTGGACCAGAACATGGCTTATACATGAACCATGTTCAAATCTTAGCAAAACTTTTTCAAATCTCTCCAGTCTGTAGTCCTTCCTACCTAGAGCACCCCCATTGGCCCCATCCACACCTCATCTCTTCTCTAGATCTCTCCCAAGTTCCTGTCCAGGAACTATTCTTGATGCTACCACTCGGTTCAGGTTGTATCTAGCTGAACCAGTGGCACAGGGGGGCTGTGTGATCTAGGGTCGATGCACTGGACAAGGTGTGCCAGGCGTACGTGGCCTCCAGGTGCCAGCAACCGTGGTGAGCACGGCACTGGCATGCCTGTGCACATGCTCTGCGCGCCGACCGCGTCAGACGCGACCGCTCTGGCCGCCCCGCATCGCCGTACCATGTCCACTTGCGCCGACAACTTTTCTGCCGTCCACCTGGATCCTCTAGGCCCTTCCCCCTCTCCGGCAGTGAGCTCGCCAGATATGGCCACCGTTCACCACGGGCGGCACAGTAGCCGTACGAGGGATGAGCTGGCTGGAGTCTTCCCCGCGAGCCGTCGCCTCGCGCCTTAACTCCCTCTGACCTCCTCCGTCACTTCGCCCCACCTCGCGACGGCCAGCTCGCCGTCCTCCCCGCTCTCATCCACGGCGGCTTCCGGCTCGGCCACCCTCGGCCCGCCTATAGAAGGCCACGCCTGGCCTCTCCGCACCTCACCACCCACTCCACCACCTCCTAATCGAGCTCAGCTCGCCGCGCCAAGGCCGAGAGCCCCTCTGGCCTCACAGCTCGCCGGAGTTCTGCCGCCAAGTGAGCTCCGCCACCCAGCACACTCCACTCCACCCCAGCCTCACCCGACCTCACCTGCGAGCTCAGGGCACTCCCCTGGTTCTCCTCGACCCCTCGCACAGCCGGGACGATGCCAGAGTTGCCGTCCCCGACGACCACCGAGAGCAGCCACCGCCGGAGAGGAAGGGGGCGACGCTGTTAGGCCACCTCTGGAGACGCTGCGGGTACAGGGAGGACCGCTGTCGTGGGCTCGATCCATCCCGGTCGTCTCCCGAGCTCGCCGCCGTCGCTATCATCGGCTATCGCCGTCGGTGAGCTGCCCTCCTTCTGTTCCTCTTCTTTTTCTTTTAAATCTGATAGCGCGGCCCCACCTGTCAGCGGCTCCGGCCCGCGCCCAAAGTGGTATAAGTGGAGGTGCCCCCCCCCCCACTTTACGTCTTCGACGTGGCCCACTGAGGAATTTTCTTATTTTCTGTTTTCTGTTTATTTAATCCAACTTTGACCAGAAACTTTGACCAGCTATTACTTTTAAACTACAAGTCCAAATCAATTGATTCTTTTTGCCGTGGTTTTGTCTTGAGCCCCTCTATTTTCTGATAAATTTTGGTATTTTTCTAATGCTCATAGAATTTTTGGTAAACAAAAAGGCTTTATGTAACATTTTCTTTTGCCATTTAAAAATGCTTTCAGAGGGAAATTACTGTGGAATTGAAGACCAGGAGTTTGTTGATCCCTCACTTGAGCAAGGCAAGCCACATCATCCATTGCATAAGGCATAGCAATAGTATTGGCTTTATAAGGGATTATTTTGCATTTAATTCAATTTAATTAGGCCATATTATATATTGTTGATTTTGTTGCAATAACCCTGCCATGCTAGATCATTTGTTCAACATGATTAATATTACCAACAACTTTGCATATTAAATGGTTGATCAAGTGCCATCGACCCGGACTCACCCGTGTAGCCACATCTGCCAGAATGGGAGGGCCTTGACTTGGTCTGACTGCGTGCTCTTTTACCGGTACCACCAAAGAGGGGAGGTTATGCGTGCGTGCTGCCCTGATCAGGTAGGCGACGATAACCTCGTGAGCCCAAGTTGAGTTATTTGCCGGCATCCCCATTTGGGACAGTTTAGTTGGCCACGACGGTGGCAAGTGTCAGGAGTGACACAGGGGCCACCTAGGGCACGACTCGAATGGGGGATGATTGTCGGTGGTATGATAGAAGGGTCACGGGTTAGACAAGTTTCGTTGGATGAATGTCCATGGTGTGGGTAACGTGCGCAACCTCTGCAGAGTGTAAGAATCTATTCAAATAGCCGCGTCCACGATATTTGACACAGTCCGCACTAGGTCACACTGTGTGGTCAACCGTAATGATAATAATGATGGAAAAACTCGTCTCATGCTTGAAGGTGACCGATGGGTCACGAGTGTTCCGGGAGTCATGATATGATCCCGGTGAAGAGTAAGTTGGTAACCGGTAACAGGAAGTGAGCATCCTAAAGCATTAACATATTCATTGCCATGCTGTTGTTTGCTGCACTATTTTTGTTGCTGTGAGCTTGCGAGTACATCCCAAGTACTCACCTGGCATATCATGCCAGATGTAGGAGAAGCCGGTGATGGAGATCCCGAAGGTTCGTGCTACGCTAACTAGGTCGTGTCCCAGTAGTGTCCCTATGGGATGGAGTGTTCCACACAATCTTTCGCTACGCTGTAGTCTTTCCACTAGTACTGAGGCCACGCTGTAGTCTTTCCACTAGTACTGAGGCCCTTGAGATGTTTCATAAATAATGTAGATACTGTCATAGCCGGAGTAGTGCTTCTGGCCTCGCTATCCCATGTAATATCCAAGCTTGAACTGGTATAATATCAATAAAGATCGGTTATGTTCTGTTCCAAGTTGTTGTGTGTTTCCAGAAGACATGATCTCTGGGTTGGGAACACAAGGTAAACCGGTCCTCTGAGCCGGGGTGCCACAGCGCTTGGTATCAGAGCCGTGCTGACTGTAGGGCACCCTAGTTAACCCCACGGTAGAATCCCGATTAGCGTAGAGTCTTGGTGTGTGTTTTGCTTGCTGCATTTGCCTGTTGCATAGCATGCATCTCGATTCATTTGTTTTACTAACCGCTGGTCTGATGAGTGTAGATGGCCCCAGTTCCGTACCACTACAACCATGAGCCGGCACCGTTCACCTTTCCAGTACTACTTCGCAGCATCTGGCTTCGACTGTATCCCAACGGCGAAGACCCAGTGTATCAGCTGTTCCAAAAGCAGCTTGTAGATTCGGTCTTCGAGTACCACGCTGAGGCTTTCCTTACTGTGAGTTCGGAGATCGGCAGCTACTCCCGCTCTTCCAAGGGCGGAACTGCTTCTACTCCCGATCTGGCGATCCAGTTTGCTGCTATGGAGGCTCTCACTGACTTGCGCTTCCATGAGGTCGAGATGCAGACACACCCAGGTTTCTTTCACTACCCCACCCTGTCGCCTACGACAGGGCGAGTCCTTTTTGCGCCTGTTGATCCGGCAAGTGATCGTGCGACTGGTGTTTTATCCCGTTATCTGAACGCCAGTTATCGTATGATCATCTCCTTGGCTGAGGAGTTGTCCCGTGCCTAAGAGGCACTTGCCGCTGCTACGGCAGCACAGTCTCCTGCTCCTCCTGCGTTCTCACCTATGTATACACCGCCTGTTCCACCTCCACGTATGCATGAGACTCCTTCTAGCTCGCTTGGACAGCCAGGCACTTCGTCTGGTACCCGATGTGAGACCCCAGCTGAGTGGGCCTCACTGCTAGCCACTCTAGCTGCTCTGATGCTGAGGCATCGTGTTTCTTCTTCCACAGAGGGAGAACCTTCCCGTCAGCGTCGTCGTGTTTCCTTTGATCCGGAGGATGTGATCCACATCATCAGTTCCGATTCTGAGGCAGGATCAGATGATGAGGAGTCTTCAGTCTGTCAGTGTCCATGCCACCCGCGCTACTAGAGTGGATGCTTGAGTTTTAGCATGTGTATGAATCGTAGCATCTTTGCATATGTCAACTGCCGTATGAGCAGTACCAGTCATGATAACCCCCTACTAGTTTGCCATGTATGATGTTGGAATGCCTTGTATAATTATGTTGCTTTTCTCGTTTTCCTTTGATTTTCTTTTCTTGGTGTCACATGGTCGTATTTCCCCTATGGATGTTGCTCATCAATTCGGTGTTTTGCAATGGGAATGGGTATAGGATGAACAGGTGTGGCAATCAAGACGGCGATGGAACTCCGGTCCGTCGATCCGCCAGACAGGCAGGACAACCACCAGAAGATTTGCCACCCCCACCTCCACAACCACCGACCACTGATCAGATTATGAGGATGTTTGAGGAGAAAAGAAATCAGGATCTGATGGAATTTCTGAAAAGTATGCAGACTATGGTAGGACAGAATTAGAACAACGGGACGCACTCCAAGCTGTCTGATTTCCAGCGTACTAAGCCACCCAATTTTGGCCAAGCTGTTGATCCAATTGAAGCTGATGACTGGCTAAGGACCATGGAAAAGAAGCTGGAAATATCTCGCTGTGATGAGTCAGACAAGGTTCCTTTTGTTACTCACTACCTAGAAGGACCGGCAGCTATCTGGTGGGACAATGCAAAAATGGTGTGGCCTCCTGGGGAAGACATTTCCTGGGAGAAATTCAAGGAAGTGTTCCGAAGGTATCATATCCCCACCGGCATCATGAAGGTGAAGCAGAGGGAATTCCTTGCTCTTACTCAAGCAAGTATGTCAGTCGGTGAGTATCTGAACAAATTTAATAATCTGGCACGATACTCCACCCATGATGTATCCACGGAGGAAAGGAAGATAGATCGATTCCTAGGAGGACTCAACCATGCCCTCCGTTGTTAGCTCTGCATGCTGGATTTTCCGCACTTCCAGACCCGGATAAACAAAGCTTTCATAGCTGAATGAGAGCATAAGCCTGGATATGATGACCGCAAGCGTAAGTTTGAGCCCAAGAAGGACAATCGCGAGTAGTTTGTGCAGAAGCCACGTATCTGGCAACCAGTTCAGTCTGAGTACAAGCCTACCTAGAATGGCGGCAACAATAACAACAAGCCAGGTAACCAGGACAAGACCTATGGCAAGCAGCCAGTGCTGGAAGACTGTCGCCGCAACAACACTTGTTTCACCTGTGGACAAGGCGGGCATTATTCAAAGCAGTGCCCCACAAGAGCTGGAAAGTCACAGTCCGACTTCAAGCCACAAGTCAACACTATTGGACGCCGCCCCAATCAGAACTTCTGCCGCGGTCAAGTCCATCATATCTCCGCTGAGGAAGCCCGCGAAGCACCAGATGTGGTTCTTGGTATGTTTTCTGTTAACGACATACCCACAATAATTTTATTTGATTCCGGGGCTTCCCATTCGTTTATTTCGCAGAGTTTTGCCACCATACACAAATTTTCCCCTTCTCTTTTGGATAAAATCATGGTGGTACAATCCCCTAGCTCCATGCTCAGAACAAATGTGATATATAAGGACCTGGAAATCTTGATACATGGAGTTAAGTTTCCAGCCACCCTTGTTGCCATTGAATCCCCTGGACTAGACATAATACTGGGGATGGACTGGTTGACACCGCATCAAGTCTACATCAACTGCGCCACCAGAACAGTAACACTGGTAAACCCGGCAGGACAAACAGTTCAGTTTATTGCTAGCAAAATGATGACGAAGAAAGGAATGGCATTCAAGACCACCGTTACAGATATGAACTTGATTCCGGTAGTCAGTGAATTTCCAGATGTATTTCCTGAGGAACTACCGGGAATGTCCCCGACCGGGAATTGGAATTTGCTATTGATGTTATTCCTGGAACTGCTCCAATTTACAAGAAGTACTACTGCATGCCGTCCCCAGAGCTGGTGGAATTAAAGAAACAGTTGGATGAATTGTTGCAAAAAGGGTACATTCGCCCAAGCATCTTGCCATGGGGATCACCTGTGCTATTTGTTAAGAAGAAGGATGGCAGTCTATGAATGTGCGTGGACTATCGCCAATTGAATGAGGTCACAATCAAAAATAAGTACCCACTTCCTCGCATTGATGATTTGTTTGACCAGTTGAACGGAGCCCGGGTATTTTCCAAGATTGACCTCCGAACGGGGTATCACCAGTTGAAAATCAGGAAAGAGGATATCCCCAAGACAGCCTTCACCACTCGATATGGTCTGTATGAATTTACAATCATGTCGTTTCGGCTGACAAATGCTCCAGCTTATTTCATGAGCATGATAAACAAGGTTTTCATGGACTTTCTGGACAAGTTTGTAGTGGTGTTCATCAATGATATCCTTATATACTCCAAGGATGAAGAGGAGCACAAACAACATCTCCGTGCTGTCCTGAAAGATTAAGGACCCATCGCTTGTATGCCAAGTTCAGCAAGTGTGAATTTTGGCTAAGAGAGGTGGGATTTCTGGGGCACATTCTTTCAGAACAAGGTGTGGCCGTCGACCCCAGCAAAGTGACTGTTGTGCTAAACTGGAAGACACCAGCCTCGGTAACAGAAGTTCGCAGTTTCCTAGGTTTGGCAGGCTACTAATGTCGTTTCATTGAAGGCTTCTCTAAGATAGCCAAGCCACTGACAGAATTGTTGAAGAAGAATCACAAGTTTGTCTGGACGGAAGAATGCGATAGCAGCTTTATGGAGTTAAAGACGAGGCTAACTACGGCCCCTGTCTTAATTCTTCCAGATATCCACAAAAGCTTTGACATATACTGTGATGCTTCCAGGCGTGGAATCGGCTGCGTATTAATGCAAGAAGGAAAGGTTGTAGCATATGCATCCAGACAGCTACGACCCCATGAAGAGAATTACACCACTCATGACTTAGAATTGGCAGCCGTGGTTCATGCCCTGAAGATTTGGAGGCATTACCTCATTGAGCAACGTTGTGAGATATACACAGACCACAAGAGTCTCAAGTATATTTTCACACAACCCGATCTCAACCTCAGACAAAGAAGATGGCTTGAACTGGTCAAGGACTATGACCTTGGGATCAATTACCATCCGGGAAAATCCAATGTGGTCGCAGATGCCCTCCGCAGGAAACCAGGCCCGGTGAATGCAATAATGGAGGGTATCCATCCAAGGTTACAAGAAGAGTTTGCCAAGCTCAACTTGGTACTTTGTGGCCCAATTAGCCCGGATACGTTGGAAATCACTCCAACACTTATGGAAGAAATTAAGGAAGCTCAGAAAACTGACAAGGGCACACAGGAGATCAAGGAGAACATACAGCAAGGAAAGGCCAAGTCCTTCTGTGTTGACGAGCAAGGGACATTATGGTTTGACAGCCGAATATGCGTGCCTAACCAGGAAAACCTGAGGCAGCAGATATTGCGAGAGGCACATCAATCCGCATATTCCATTCACCCGGGAGGAACAAAAATGTATCAGGACCTAAGAGAAACCTTTTGGTGGCCAGGAATGCGAAGAGATATTGCGTACTATGTCGCGTGTTGCGACGTATGCAATAAGGTTAAGGCTGAGCACCAGAAAGCAGCTAGACTGTTACAACCCTTACAAGTTCCCCAATGGAAATGGGATGATATATGCATGGACTTCATTGTTTGACTACCCAAGTCAACAAGAGGCCATGATGCCATCTGGGTTATCATGGATATACTTACCAAAGTGGCCCATTTCATTCCAGTAAAGACTACTTTCCGGGCCGATCAACTCGCACAACTCTATATGTCCCAGATAGTCAGCCTTCATGGAGTACCCAAATCCATCACATCAGATAGAGGATTCCTGTTTACCTCGGCATTCTGGCTACGCTTGCATCAGGCCCTGGGAACAGCATTGAAGCATAGCACGGCATATCATCCACAAACAGACGGGCAGACCGAATGAGTGAACCAAATATTGGAAGATATGCTTCGGTCTTATGCCCTCACCTATAGACCCAAGTGGGAGGATAGTCTACCCTATGCAGAATTTTCCTACAACAACAATTATCAGTCAAGTCTTAAGATGTCACCATTTGAGGCACTGTATGGGCGGAAATGCCGCACTCCCTTAAATTGGTCACAGATAGGAGACAGCCGTATCTTCGGTACAGATTTAATGCTCGAGGCTAAGAAGCAAGTTAAGGAAATTCAAGAGTGTCTTCGAGCAGCTAAGTCCCGTCAGAAGAGTTACAATGATCCTAAGCACCGGGAAGTAACTTTTGTGCCTGGAGAGTATGCTTACCTCTGAGTAACTCCTATGAAAGTGGTGAAGAGGTTTCATACTCGAGGAAAACTTGCACCCAGATATATCGGACCCTTTCCAGTGATTCCTAGAAGAGGCAGGGTGGCATATCAGTTGGAGTTACCACCAGAACTGTCCGAAGTTCATGATGTCTTTCACATATCACAGCTGAGAAAGTGCATTGCACCTCCGATTAAACAGGCAGATATGAGTGAACTAGAGTTGACCAAGGATTTGACCTATGAGGAAAAACCCGTCAGAATTCTGGATGAGATGGAAAGAACCACTAGGAGCAAGGTGATCAGATTTTACAAGGTACTGTGGGATCACCATACTAAAGAAGCTACACGGGAAAGAGAGGATTTTCTGAGACCAGCATATCCGTATTTGTTCCCTGAGCAACCGAATCTCGAGGACGAGATTCATCCTAAGGGGGGTAGGTTTGTGACACCCTGATTTTTGGCAACTTTTTCTTTTCAAAATTTTCATGGTTTTATTTGCAAGTTGTTGGTTTTTGGAACCAAATCATTTGACTTTGGACTTGAGGATTCCTCGGATTTCTCTTTAAGTGATCCAACACCCTCAACATCTTGCCAAAATCTTGTCTCATACCCTCTGATCCAAACCCTAATTTTTATTCTTCCTATATAATTCATTTTCTTCTCTGAAAATGCCTATTCTCACTACGGGTTGTGAAGCAACCTATTGATCTGTTGATCAGAAAAATTCCAAATTAATACCACACCTTCTTGAGATCATTTACTTCCATAATCCCCAGAAATATTTCATTCCCCAGTATAAAATTTTGTCCAGAATATTCCTTTTATCTTCTGGACAGAATTGACCCTTTGTGAAGCAACATATATTTTTATGCCTCAGAAAATTCCCAAATAAATCCCTGGGATACTGGGAGTCATATCTTTCCACAATATCCAAAAATATCATCTAGTCCAGTACAAATTTTCAGCAAGAATATTCTGCCAAACTTCTGCTCATTTCAAATCTCTGTGAAGGAAGTACCAGCTAGAGGTACCCATTTGAGCTGAAATTTTTATGGCATGTTGTCACCACCAAATAACCTCCCAACACCAAATTTCATCATCAGGAGCTAACTCATGTGAGTGCAACATCCTCAGTTAGTTTCTGGACCAGAACATGGCTTATACATGAACCATGTTCAAATCTTTGCAAAAGTTTCTCAAAAATTTCTCCATGGTCGATGCACTGGACAAGGTGTGCCAGGCGTACGTGGCCTCCAGGTGCCAGCAACCATGGTGAGCACGGCACTGGCATGCTTGTGCACGCGCTCTGCGCGCCGACCGCGTCGGACGCGACCGCTCCGGCCACCCGGCGTCGCCGTACCATGTCCCCTTGCGCCGATAACTTCCCCGCCGTCCACCTGGACCCTCTAGGCCCTTCCCCCTCGCCGGCAGTGAGCTCGCCAGATACGGCCACCGTGCGCCACGGGCGGCACAGTAGCCGTACGGGGGATGAGCTGGCTGGAGTCTTCTCCGCGAGCCGTCACCTCGCGCCTTAACTCCCTCTGATCTCCTCCGTCACTTCGCCCCACCTCGCGACGGCCAGCTCGCCGTCCTCCCCGCACCAGCTCATCCACGGTGGCTTGCGGCTCGGCCACCCTCCGCCCGCCTATAAAAGGCCACGCCCGGCCTCTCCGCACCTCACCACCCACTCCACCACCTCTTAATCAAGCTCAGCTCGCCGCGCCAAGGCCGAGAGGCCCTCTGGTCTTGCAGCTAGCCGGAGTTTTGCCGCCAAGTGAGCTCCGCCACCCAGCACACTCCACTCCACCCCAGCCTCACCCGACCTCACCTGCGAGCTCAGGGCACTCCCCTGGTTCTCCTCGACCCCTCGCACAGCCGGGACGCTGCTGGAGTTGCCGACCCCGACGACCACCTCTGGAGACGCTACGGGTACAGGGAGGACCGCCGTCGTGGGCTCGATCCATCCCCGTCGTCTCCCGAGCTCGCCGCCGTCGCTATCGCCGTCGGTGAGCCGCCCTCCTTCTGTTCCTCTTCTTTTTCGTTTAAATCTGACAGCGCGGCCCCACTTGTCAGCGGCTCCGGCCCGCGCCCAAAGTGGTATAAGTGGAGGCGCCCCCCCATTTTACGTCTTCGATGTGGCCCACTGAGGGATTTTCTTATTTTTTGTTTTCTGTTTATTGAATCCAACTTTGACCAGCTATAACTTTTAAACTACAAGTCCAAATCAAGTGATTCTTTTTGCTGTTGTTTTGTCTTGAGCCCCTCTATTTTCTGATAAATTTTGGTATTTTTCTTATGCTCACAGAATTTTTGGTAAACAAAAAGGCTTTATGTAACATTTTCTTTTACCATTTAAAAATGCTTTCAGAGGGAAATTACTGTGGAATTGAAGACTAGGAGTTTGTTGATCCCTCACTTGAGCAAGGCAAGCCACATCATCCATTGCATAAGGCATAGCAATAGTATTGGCTTTATAAGGGATTATTTTGCATTTAATTCAATTTAACTAGGCCATATTCTATATTGTTGATTATGTTGCAATAACCTTGCCATGCTAGATCATTTGTTTAACATGATTAATATTACCAACAACTTTGCATATTAAATGGTTGATCAAGTGCCACCGACCCGGACTCACCCATGTAGCCACATCTGCCGCAATGGGACGGCCTTGACTTGGTCTGACCGTTTGCTCTTTTACCGGTACCACCAAAGAGGGGAGGTTATGTGTGTGTGCTGCCCTGATCAGGTAGGCGATTATTACCTCGTGAGCCCAAGTTGAGTTATTTGCCGGTGTCCCCGTTTGGGATAGTTTAGTTGGCCACGACGGTGGCAGGTGTCAGGAGTGACACAGGGGCCACCCAGGGCATGACTCGGACGGGGGATGATTGTCGGTGGTACGATAGAAGGGTCACGGGTTAGACAAGTTTCGTTGGACGAATGTCCATGGTGTGGGTAACGTGCGCAACCTCTGCAGAGTGTAAGAATCTATTCGAATAGCCGCGTCCACGGTATTGGACACAGTCCGCACTAGGTCACACTGTGTGGTCAACCGTAATGATAATAATGATGGAAGAACTCGTCTCATGCTCGAAGGTGACCGATGGGTCACGAGTGTTCCAGGAGTCATGATTGATCCTGGTGAAGAGTAAGTTGGTAACCGGTAACAGGAAGTGAGCATCCTAAAGCATTAACATATTCATTGCCATGCTATTGTTTGCTGCACTATTTTGGTTGTTGTGAGCTTGCGAGTACATTCCAAGTACTCACCTGGCGTATCATGCCAGATGCAGGAGAAGCCGGTGATGGAGATCCCGAAGGTTCGTGCTACGCTAACTAGGTCGTGTCCCAGCAATGTCCCTATGGGATGGAGTGTTCCACACGATGTTCCGCTACGCTGTAGTCTTTCCACTAGTACTGAGGCCCTTGAGATGTTTCATAAATAATGTAGATATTGTTATAGCCGGAGTAGTGCTTCTGGCCTCGCTATCCCATGTAATATCCAAGCTTGTGCTGGTATAATATCAATAAAGATCAGTTCAGTTCTGTTTCAAGTTGTTGTGTGTTTCCAGAAGACATGATCTCTGGGTTGGGAACACAAGGTAAACCGGTCCTCTGAGCCGGGGTGCCACAGACGGCACGTGGGAGTTGTGGAGGAGCTACCACGTGGAGAGGAGATAGGAGAGGGAGCGGTGGAGAGGAGTGATGGTGGCTGTGCTGATCCTCTTGGCCGCCGCGGCCGAGGGCAGCGGCCGTTGCACCGGCCTGCCACTGTTCTGTCAGCGGCGAGACGCTGGCGAGGGGGTCCCGTGGCGATGCATTGATGGCAAGAACGATGTGGATGAGGGAGAGGAGGAGTGAAGTGCACCGCACGGCATCGATCTCCCCCGTCTCTGAACTTACTGAAATTTCTGAATTTTTCGACAGTGATCTACAGTGCACATGAGGTGTATGATGAAATGCTAGATGGCCCTAGGCATTTTTGAAATTTTTGTGGTGAGGTATTGATGCATAACAGAGATGCTGGCAAAATTTCAGAATTTTTGGAGTAATTTCAATTAGGTTTTGAGCAGAGAGTTTGAATCTGGTCCAAATTTCAATTGAATGAAATTTGAAAATTTTGAACTGTGGAATAGAATGCTTTTGGTGAAATGGAGTGTGGGTACTGTCAAGTAGCTGGGATAATTTTTGTGGGTGCAAAAGAGTTGGGAAAAATATAGTTCCTTTGTAAATCAAAGGAACTAGGAATAAATGAAATTCAAACTTTGGAATTTGCTAAATATGATAAAAGTACTTTTGTGGAGAGGAGAAGTATTGGGTACTGTCCTAGGGTGTGAGAATGACTTGGGTGATAATTAAAAATGACAGAATAATTTTTGTGAGAATTTTCTAAGTGTTTGAAAAGAATGGAAGGGGCCATTTTATTGAAATAATTTATTTATTCAAAAACTTTTCTGAAATAAATATTTTGTTCCTTCAAAAATATTTACTCAAGTAAGAAACCATCAAATCATAACCATTTTTAAAAAATTTGAAACCCAAATGAAAACTTAAAAATGGCTTTCAAAACAAAAGAAGAAGAAATAGAGCCATAGTGATTCAAATCATTTTTCTTTTTAAAGAAAAGATTTGAAAATCAAAAGAAAATATTTTTGGGGTGTTACAGTAAGCGAACGCCTCGCTCGGGTTAAGTTAGCGAGCGCCTCACACACACGCGTGCATATGAGAGAAACGCGCAAACTGCACTGCATCGCTCGGCCCCGACCACCCACCGTAATCGGGAACTCCCCTAAAATTTCCTCGCCCTCACTTCTACCATGATTTTTTACATCATGGACGGCCCAAACAATGTCATGCAGGTGCGTCTCCGGCCCGCCCAAGACGAAAAGCCCATTTTTTGTCATAACTTTTTGTCATAGAAGTAGGAGCCCACCACATCTATGATGATACAAGTTTTTGTCACAATTATCGTCATAGAAGTGTCACAATCATGACAGAAAAAGTTTTCGTTCGGGCCATAATGTCACGAATGTGTCTTTTTTTGTAGTTCTTGGAGCAAGGCAAGCCACAACCTCCATTTGTATGATTGCAATGCAATGCCATGGTTTTAATTAATAATCTTGCTTAAAATTTGAATTAGCTAGAAATGATTTATTCATGGCAAATTCTTGGAGTATTATTTGATCTTGCTACTGCCATGAAAATGCTTGGATTATATGTGACTACTTTCTTGGAAGTTCGATGATGCTATGTTAACCCTGAATTATTAGGATCAATAGTTATGACTCTTTATGCTCGTATTGGATATTACATGCTTATTGGACTATTATTGGATTTGCTACAGTCATATTGATGGATGGACTGGATATGATCAATAGTTTACCATCTTGTTATTGCCATTGGATTAGTAGGATCAATAGTTATGTTTTCATTATGATCATATTGGATATCATTGCTTATGGAGTTAGTAGAGATGACTTGGCTATATTATTCTTTGGATTATTAGTTGCATATTGCTATGATTTGGATCACAGGTTTATATATGATATTGGAGTAACAGTTATTACAGAGATCTATCTTGGGGATGAATTCCATCATTTCGTTGATCAAGTGCCACTGAATCGAGCTCACCAGTGCAACTACATTTGCCTGAATGGGGAGGCCCTAACTTGGCCTATTGCCATGCCTCTTATCGGTACCTCCAACTAGGGAAGGTCATGTGTGCATGCTACTCTGATCAAGTAGGCGGCCATAATCTTGTGAGCCCAAGTTGTATAATACCCGGGGTCCCCGTTTGTGACAGTTTTGTTTAGCCACGCGGTGGCAGGATGTCACACGGTCACATCGGGGACACCCATGACATGACCCAGAAAGGAGGGTATGTCGGATTAGCCGTAAGAGTGTCACGCAATAGGTCGGTTTTGTCAGAATATCGGTGGTCCACCCAAATGGGAATATGTACTAAAGTACGAGGCCAAGAGTTTCATGGTGTGGGTATAGTGCGCTACCTCTGCAGAGTGTACAATCTATTCGAATAGCCGCGTCCTCGGTCATGGACACAGTTCATACTAGGTCACACTGTTCGATCAACACTTACGATGATGGAATGACTTATACTATTATTTGAGCAAGTAACAGTTTGGCAGGAACATCAGTGATGATATTGGGATGATCTTGAAGATGATCATTGGATGATTTTGTGATCACGTGGTGATCATGAGGATTTATTGCTTGGCCGGATAGCCAAGAGTGAGACGGTCCATATGACCTTAAATGATGGTTACCCATTTCTTTAGTTCACATCACCATGATTAAAATTTAATTCTACCATCATATTAATTGAGCATAACTTAACCTTTAATGATATGTTGTTGTTTTGCCTTGATGCCTTTAGTTGTTGTGAGCTTGCGAGTACATTCAAAGTACTCACCTGGCGTGTCATGCCAGATTGCCGGTGATGCCATGATTGATTGCATGCTTGTCGAGGATCCTGAGTCTGCGAGCTAGGCCGTGTCCCAGCCAGTATCCCTGTGGAGTGGATTCCATCACCGTCGTCACCGTTCCGTTGCTAGAAGTTATTCCGCTGCTACGAGTTGTTCCATTGCTAACCTAGAGCTACTTTAGCAGGCATAGTACCGCCGTGCCCCTGTAACCTTTGTAATATCAGAAACCTTGTACTCCTTTTAGTCGTAATAAAGAGTTTTTTTGTTCTATGCCAAGCAGTGTCGTATTACAGAAGACTTGATCTCTGGGCTGGAATACGGGGTGTTCCTGTTCCTCTAAGCCGGGGTGCCACACCATAAAAAATATTTTCCTCTTTCTCAACCTCCATGGCAATGGAACTAGGAGGATGACTTGTATTACTCCCTTGCTGGTTAACTTTTGCATGCTTGCACGATGAACATGAATATCACTTTTGGGGTTTGGTACAATGTATGCTTTAGAGTTGGTAGCAATGAGCTTTTGGTAGTCAACCTTCCTACTCGAGGATGAGCAAGTTTTAAGTGTGGGGAGGTTGATGGCTCTTTATTTTACGCATTTTTAGAGCTCATTTGTTGCATGTTCTCTTTATATATCATATCCCATTGAACCAAATAGTTGTCCATTATGCAAGATTACCGGTATTTACACTTTTCATTGAGAGCATTGCACATTTAGTTTTTATTTGGTTTTTATTAGTTTTCTTTGTTTTCTTGTGTCTACAAGTGTTTTGGAGCAACCTAGGACCAAGCACGATGAAAGGACCAAGGATGGGTTCAATACGGAGTCAACCAGGGGTCAGACTTAGCCATTTCAAAGGTCGCAAAAATTCATTTTTCAAAGTGCTCCAAATCAAGATCTAATATCAGAAATAGATCAGCATCGTTCATACGAATCCAACGAGCCCAAGAACGTCAAATTCTGAGTTCGTATAAAGAAATGGCGACCGTTTTACCGGAGGAGGTCAGATCAAAAGACGGCGTTCCATGCGACCGCCCGCGGTCGTTTCGGCGGTCGTATGATGTGCAGAGAGCTCCGAAAGTTGCCCTTCCATACAGGATTCTTCACCGATTTCGTCCCCGTTCAATCCCATGAGATCCTTGGCTTGTAAAGAAGAGATTGGGAGAGGATTTGGCTCATTGAGAGCCCTTGGATGAAGCCCATCAAGAGAGGGGGCTAGGGAGGCTCCATATATATCATCCTCAGCCCTAGCCGCCGCTGGCATGAGGGGAGATCTCATCTCATTCATCACCAACACATCCAAGTTCATCTCCATTGCTGCTCCACCACCGTAGAAGGAAGGGACAACCACCAAGGGAAAAGGAGGAGACTCCACCACCGTAGAAGGAAGGGACAACCACCATAGAAGGAAGGGACAACCACCAAGGGAAAAGGAGGAGGCTCCACCTCCTCACCGGTGGTGCCCTCGCACTGGCGTCATCACCGGCGACGCCCCCATCTCCATCACCACCGGCGCGGGCACCATCATCACCATCGCCATCGGGCCACCGTCTCCACCATCACCACCATGCCTTCTCCCTTCACCGGCTTGATGCCGGCTTGTAACTTGTCCCTAACCTTCATGTTTAAGATTGAGTAGTTGTACTAGTTCTTGAGGATATGGTTGAACCCTTTATGATAATTGTTGCGATCCAATATTACTTGTTCATTATTCGAGTTAGTAGCCTTCGCGAATGTTGAGAGGAGCGCTCACTCACATTTGTGCCTTGTGCCGTGAAGTATATTACTGTCGTTGTGAAGGGTTGGGGCGTTGGGGTAATTTGAGGTGACAGTAAAATCATCGATTCCTCACCATTGCAATTGATAGGGGAGTTACGGAGAACCCTTAGAGAGGCCGCGTCCACGGGGTAACCCTTAATTATCATGAGTTGTAACCCTATGGGGGAGGCTATGATGGTGGCATGCGTGGCACGAAGTCTACCTTGAGTAGAACGTGTACTGTACCCGGCTCCGCCCACTTATGCATTTGACCAGTTACTAGAGGATACGATAGTTCATATATGTGGTAGTGATTCCGGAACCCTCGAGAATGCTTTACTACTCAAGCGTTGTCTTTACTAACTTAGTGTCATTTATTTACTGTTTTTACCTTCTTGTTAGTAGTTTAGTTAATTACCCTTTTATCTAGTTTTCCTAGCAACTTATCGAGTAGACTATTTCCAAACTCCGGTTTGGGTGCGTATGTGGCTGCGTGAAGTCACAACATAGTTGCAGGGTTTGTGGTGCCTTCCTATCTGCTCCCTATGGGTTCGACACTTTACTTACACTGGTGCAGTGACGTCCTATACAAACGGTTTTTACCCCCTTTCCGCGACAGAGTTTTAAACCGTCGCCTTGCCTGTGTGTGCGATAGGAGGGTCCATCCCACATGACCCAAAAAACGTCGGCAATAGATCATCCGGTCACACACGCTTAGCGCATATGCACGTGTGCGACCGGGTGAGCTAACGCAGACGTTTTGTCAGACAAGCCGTTTGAGATCGTCTTGCCAGATCGCATCACACACAGCTTTCTGCATAGCCTCGTCTCTGATAGGTGGAGCGATCACAGACGCTCTGCCTCAGTTAAGCGTTTGCGTTATTCAAGTATATCACACACGGTTCAGTAAAGAAATCTGTATGACATTGGGCTATCCATCACACACGCTTTTACTACTTGAAACATTTGGAAAGTGCCATGACCCATTTAGCAGGTTTATTAGTTTACTATTAATACTCCCAGTATTAAGAAAATTCATATTTCATATGGAATAGTTGTTTACCACTTACATATCAGGCACACAGATATATTTTAACATCACAGTACGATAGCTATGTCACAACAGCACATTACACCATATAGCTAGTTCACCTTCATAAGCACAAAGTATGTTAAGCACAATATTAGAACGATATATTCATCAATTTCCCTAATTGGCTAATGTATGTTGGTGGATGCGTGCATGATCAGCCAAATTCGTCTTCTCCAGCTCTGCTTTTAGTTCAATAAGAGCCTGTTTTGCACTGCCCAGCTAGGAAAGTGCCTCCTCCTACTGAAACACCATCTCAGCAAAGTCTAATTTAAAAAATCTGAGCTCATACTCCATCTTCCACTTTTTCCCCGTATCTTGAAATATTCTTCAGCGTTGACAACATTTTCTCTAAACTTATCTCTATTCTCTTCCTCATACATACTCCAAAGCTTTGCTAGGCACATCTTCAAAGACTGTGGCCACTCTTGATCAACCCACTCCAGGTAAGAACACTTCCGTTCATCCTATAATATTTAAAACTAAATTAGTTACAATTGTAGGAAAAGTTGGGTTTCTAGCAACTTAGAAAATCACCACATACATATTTTGTAAAACTGAAGAAACACATTAATTATGACATATCTTCTCAAAAAGTTCAGTGTGCAAATGAATTAATTGCTACTGAGACAACAACCAAATTCAGCAACATCACAAGATAAAATTAAATGCAATAACGCTACAAGTTCTTAGTCATGTATAATAGCAAATTGACCATTTTATGAGGAAGCTAAATATACCTGCAACAGCACAGCGACGGTGTTTGAATGACATCAAATTAATACTAACAGGTATGTACATGCACAAATTTAATAACATAGAACTAATAGCACTAAGGCCCTCCACTATGTAGGCCAAAACCGATGCCAAATCAACTTTTGCTACATTTGGCACTACTGCCCTGCACTGCTGAGCCGATGCCAGAGGGAAAATTTAGGGAACCGGGGCACCTAGTTGCTCCGATGCCCAGTTCCTTCGTGCTATAAAGTATTAGTATTTTACTACTTGGTGATACCTCCTTTTATTGATCTGGTAATGGAACAGAAAAGTGTATCACGCATCTATTTCTCCAGAGGTGACCCTGGGTATCAAACCCACGAGAGGAAGATTCCCATGAAGCGATGGTCTCTAGCAAGCTTTTGTCAAAGTGTCAAATCCAGCTTTTGACCGGATCAAGCAAGCAAATAGTGATTCAAACACTTACAATAAAAAGAGGTACGGGTATGAGGTCCTAATGCTTACAACCATGTATTTGTGTTGGGACTAGATATGATCTTAATTTGTGCGCTGGAAGTCACCCATCGAGATGTGCTTGTTACGGATCGAAGTGGGGAATGTGTCCAAATAACAACTTGACCGACACGAGTCCTGCATCAAGAATCAGTTGTCGTACCGCAGGCCCTATCCGTCGTGTGGGGTTGCCTTGATAATTAAGATAATTAAATCAGACAAGACCTTTGGGCATTTAATGACTACACCTCATGTATCCCCAAGGATATGATCCATGTTACCCTACTGAACCATACTGTCACCGGTGTTGGGTATAACACTTCACGGTCTCCTCGCTCCTAGCCTCACCGGTGCTCGATCTCCATGATCCTGGGTACCTGCAGGTATGAAGATCGCAGACAAGACAAGAGACATCTACGAAACAATTTTATTTCACACATACGGGACGTTATTTCAAAGCCCTTCCATTGATCCCCACAACAAATACAGAGGGTTGCAAGGCTCATGCCTCAACCCATACCTTACCGAACTACTCACACATGGAGATCAGATCGCGAGACGAAAACATTGAAGAACACATAGATTGATTGATTGCAAATATGTCTTACAATGGATGCCTTGTGCGATGCATGATTACAAGTATGAACTAGATGAGGAAGCACTGTGGTGGTGATGGTGGCTACGGAAATGGAAATGGCAGCGCATAGGGTTTGTGGATGATGATGATGATGATGTAGGTGTTTTGGTTGCTGATGACGCTCTCCCCATACTCGTTTTGTTGACATTTCGATGGGGTCCCCTTTATAAAAGTTGTACGGGTGGACGATCTGCCTCGGTTTCCACGCCAAATGGGTGCTCATACGGGTGCGCGCGCCCGTATGGAACGCCATCTTTTGCTCTGTTTCCACAGAGACGCCTCCTGTTGATTCCTTCTTCTTCCATTCTCCTTCCTTTCCATTCCCACACGTGATTTCTTCCCTTTTTAGCCCATTTCCTATGGAAACACATCAAAGAGAGGATTTGTGGAATACTTTGCATTCATTATTCATTAGTAGCAATATCGGAGCGAATATCTCTTTTTTAAATGAAATATCTTGGTTTAAACAAAGGTGAATAAGTGTAAAAATATCACTCATCAACTCCCCCAAGCTTAAACTTGATCATTCTCGAGCAACATAAAGAGAAATCCGAATCATAAGGAACTCAGTTGTTTAAACCGAAATAACAAGAAGGCTTTGGTTCACTTACGATCGGTATGCCTAGATAGCCCTCCGCTTCTTGACCTGAAAACTTAGCATAGCTGTAGTGGTGGCATGGTTATAGTGCAAGTGTTAGTGAATCAAAGATAATCCACACAAAGTTCTTGATCTACTAGATAAAACAACTTTGCAACACTCTATTCTATTTATTCTAGACAACACTTGCTTGCCGGGAATGCACGGAAGAGTTTTCTTTTGATAGAGCCATAAAACATATGTTAGGGAGTGAAAAGCATGTAGAAAAATATGATGCTCTAGTGCTCATAAGCACACCCACAATTATTTCCTCCTCAAGGCTCTTAAGCACTTCATTTCAATCATTGTTTGCTGGAACTTTGGTTGTCACGTGAAGGGATTATGCCAAATAAGTGATCATGCATAGAGTTTCTTTGTGGCTTAATGTTTGGGAACTATGGACCTTTGATATATGTCTCTTCCGAGCTCTTTTGACCAGTCCCCTTTATTTACCACATACACACACACATTCAAGAGAAAGCCGAATAATATGCATTTGTAGTGTTGCCACTACATATGGTAACAAACTCATATCCGAAATCCGAGCTATCGCTCTTGGTGGATTGTTCATTGGCTAGCAGAGTCCTCGGCATAACATCAAGAAAGGTGATGAAGCCACATTTACACACGTACACGTGCATATTGTAGCGGGGCTATGGCACCAGCGAGAAGTTGAATCACCATATAAGAGATACAACACATATTTTTGGCATAATCTCGTTCACCCTTCAGCTAAGTTCCTCTAGACAATTTAATCCACAAGTGCTATCAAGTCTATTAAAATTAACAACATGAGGTTGAGCATTTCAAACATCATTTCTACTACAATTTTTCTCAACTCCCAAGTCTTTGAAAACTTTCTCTTGTGCATGGTTATTCTTAGTTAAGATCATTTCATTTAAAAACAGTCCCACGCCAAGTCTTGGTTGTCTAAACTAAATAGAACAAAGGCTACAAAATTATTTCAGCTACTAGAACAAAACCTTTGTCCTAATTATCAACGTTACCAATACGGGGATCTCGGCCATGAGAACTTGTAGAACTTGTCTCTTGAATTGCACCCCCCCCCCCCCCCCGCATTCGTGTACAAACAAGTGCAGACGAAGTAACACGAATATCTCCGGTAGTCAGTCTATTTCCATCAGCCGGCCGGTGGGAGCGAAGGAAACGGACTTCAATCCCTCATTCTTATTGTTTGTTCTTCTGATCCCCTTGTTTTTCACTCGCTTAATTCGGAAGAGGAAAACGACAGCAGCTAAAGTGAGAAATAAACAACTGCTCGGAAAGCTTCGGTTTGAGCGTTGGTTTTGATGACAGTGAAGAAAGCTCGCCCAAAAGACGTACGTGGAACCAATGATACCAAAAAAAGAATCAAATATCTTAATTTGAAAGCCATATTTCGACCCGGACGCTTTTGGGATGCTTCTAATAACCAACGAATGGCAAGTGCAGGCCGAGGAAACCTCCACTACTGGCTGAACTGAAACACATCATCCCATCCATTCCATCAAGTAAGTACGGGTCCCCAGTGACATATTAAAGAATGCCAACTTTCTCCCAACCGGTCTGTGAGAAGAAATGCCTAGATACTCGGTATGAGGAGAGCTCGGTAAGCAGGCAAAGAGCAGGGTTTGGTAGGCTGAGCCTCTTCTGGGGCAGGAAATTGGTCTATACCCACAGTTGCTTTTGTTTTTTCGTATGGCACTCTTAGGGTGATTTGCGAAGTTGTTGTTTCTGACTGTAGCCTGTAAGAACCGTTAGTTTCGGTCGGGAGCCGGACGGTAATGGACCTACAACCCTTGCTTGTGGACTAGCTGCAGAGCTAACCTTTGTTCTATTGGTTTGGTGGTTGCTACCAAGACGATTTCTTTATGCCCATCAAAGAACCTCGAGATGCTAATCCACGAAAAACGATACGAGAAATGAATATGGTCCGAATAATTTCGATAGTAGTTCCATGAACAATCATTCCGCTGCAACAAGTATGCCACTCCAGGAATTCTGATGCAATGACGGCCATTACGAACTACTACCATTCTAGCTCTAGTGAGAACACGAATATTAACAAGGGTGTTACCGACAATGGGGCAAAGGTGATTGTAGTTGAGACCAAGGGAGTTAGCCAAAATGGTGATCACTCCTCCACACATCCAAGATATGAGCAACCTCACGAAGTCTCTTCGAGGCTCGTCCGCCTACATGAACATGAACTTCTCCAACTGGAGCCAAGGATGGGCTCCTGACCAACCGCCACAATGATGCCGCCGGTTTGGGCTTGCAAAAGCTTAAGCTTTGGGGAGGTCATCATCACTTCTACATCAACATGTGGCGATATTATTTGAATAAATTGTAATGAGGTTGTACTTAAGCTCGTGGAGCTTCAAAACACTTGTGTTGGTTTGTTCCAACACTTTGCTTTTATTTGCTTTTGCCTTTGCGATTTTTTGTTTGCAAGTTAGTTTTCAAAAACCCAAAAATCAAAAAAATAGAATAAGCTTTGCTTTGCTCTTTTTTTGCCCCTTGGAGTTCATTTGCATTTTGTTTTCAGAGGAGTTGATCTACACGGGACAACGAGGAATGCAAGAGTAAGGAAGAGAAGTGTGTTAATTCGCAACCGTGAAGGTATGTCCTATGACTCCCGTCTTTTGCACTTGAAATACTTAGAGTAGATGTAGTAGTAGTATGTGTGATATGTGCAAATGGGAGTGTGTCGATAACATAATAGAAATAACGTATAGCAGGACTTTCAATGCAACAAGCTCTTGAGCCATGTATGCTCATCAAATTGAAGGATTGCCTTGGGTGCGGGTCAGTGAAATCATAAACATATCTAAGATCATCATCATTGTTGGTGAAGCCAAAGTAATTACACCACTCTTCGAGAGTGATGTTGAAGTCTTGGTCCAGGAGATGGAAAGTGATCCTCTCCTCCTCATATGCATTTAGCACCAAACCAACATTATACGAGAGAGTGCTAAGAAACTCAAGCGTCATGCATTCGCATGTCTCACATCCCTGATAAACAAAATGATGCAACCCGGCATTATGACAAAGAAAATTGAAATCATTAGTAATACCTAGCTTGGCGAGTGTTGTCGCGCAAGACCTTTGGTTGCGTTGATCTTCCTTGTACCGAGCTTTTGGAAATTCTTCCTTGCTTTACGGTCGGTGAAGACCATCCCCTGAGTGAAAACTTGTTGCGGCGGTGCGGTGGATGAACTCGAAGCACCGCGTACAAGAGTAGACCTCCTTGTAAACATCTACAAAACAATTTTTTCAGTCCAATACAATTAAACAAAATTGATCCTACGGTAGTCACAACATCATACTCCTCTAAAAATATCAACGAATCCAAGCCAAACTCAAATTTGGATCAAAAAATACGCATCTCCTAATCATGGCAATGCTAGGCATGTAGAACACGGATTCGCGAAAAATAAATTGGGGATCGGAGGAGAAACATACCGCAAATCGATCACACGAAAGGATTTGAACTGAAATCGAGCGAGTAGAGAGATCGGGTGAAGTTTTGCTAGGGTTTGGAGAGGTTTGGAGGAGGAAGAAGAAGAAGAAAAGAGAGAGATGGGGGTGATTTACCTTCTTCCTCGGGCTTATTGGGGCCGCCAGGGGTCAAAACGACTGCTCATACGAGCGCATGCGCCCGTATGGAATGCCGTCGTTCAAACTGATGACTTACCTATGTTTGTACATAAATGAAATGACCGTTGAAACGGGCGGCAGTGTCCATTTGGTATGCCGTGTTTCATTCTGATCTTTTTCTTCTTCTGGTCGAGGATGTCATACGACCGCTCGAACGGGCGCGTGCGCCCGTTTGGAACGCAGTCAAATGCTTTGGACTCTTTCTTGTTTCTCCAGAGATTTCAAACGACCACTGAAACGAGCGCTTGCACTCGTTTGAAACGTCGTCGATCACTCTGATGTCTCTGGTTGTTTTGGATGGAACCTCCAGCAGGCTATACGACCGCTACAGTCATTTTAAAGGCCGTCTTTTGATATGTTTCTTTCGAAACTTTTCTTCTTCTTTGTTCTCCGGCGGGGTTAGTTCCAAAACAATACATAGACATATTTCTAGGCATCCAAACATCAATACAACATATATTTTAACTTGCACATAGCAAAGCCTTCATTAGAACAACTCTTCCAAACTTACTTCTTTATAAAGAACTTCAATCACTCTTTTATTAAAACAAAAATAAAAACTCACTTGTCTACTTTATTCGCGTGGGTTGCCTCCCACGAAGCACTTGTTTTCGGTTTGTTAGCTCGACCATAATGGTGATCAAGGTGGTACAAACGCACCGAGACCATAGCTTCTGGCATTCACGATGATGCCTTCTCCTATGTAGGTCTTCATTTTCTTTTTCCTGGGGAAATCTCTCACAAAAGGATGTTTAGCTGGTAAGTCAAATCTTACATTCCCCTCAAATACATTTATCACAGCTTTGATAGTCCTTAGAAAAGGTCTACCGAGAATTATAGGAGCAATTGGATCTTCAGGCATATCTACTATCACAAGATCAATCATGACAGGGCAATCATTAATTTGAACTATAACTCAATGCTTAATGCCTACTGCCTGAGTAAAAGTAGAATTAGCCATATTCAATATAATCTCAGTAGTAGCATAGGGACCTAGATTGAGACTATCATAAATAGATTTAGGGATAGTGGAAACACTAACCCCTAGATCACATAAGGCACTGAATTTATTCAATCCAATCTCAATCTCTATTGTAGGTTCAAAAGCATCTTCTTGCTTAGCTGGTAACTTACTGTAAAGCTTCTTCCTTTCATCATCAAGTTCACGTACCTTAGCTGCAACTTGTTTAACAAAGACATTATAAGCTTCGTTATTAGTTACCTCAGGTAGTGAATACTTCATGGATATCATCTTTACAAAATCAGCAACGGTGTAATTGTACTCTAGCACATGGCTTGTGACAACTACTTCGGCCTTCTCTTCGTTGCTTCTCATCATTTAAACATCTTCAACCGGGTTAGGATCCGGTTTACCTACGAACTTGGCTAAAATTAATGTTTGGCTCTCTACAATTTTAGCCACTTGTGCTTCCATATTCTTGGACCTTCCTTCAAGTATCTGCACATCATTTGTCAGTCCAACAACCTTCCTGGTCAATTGACCAAGTAAGTTATCATGGTTCTTCAGGATATTCTTGAAGTTTTCATTTTGCTCAGTCTGACTAGCAATAGAACTTTTAAGAGTTTCTTCAAGAGTTTTCTATTGCTACCATTAGCCCCATTAAAACTATTGGATGCTCCTCCATTGCTAGGATAAGGGAGTCTAGGAGCAAAACCATTATTTTTCCAATTAGGATTGTAGCTATTACGAGCAATAAAATTCACATCACTAGTTTCTTCATTAGTGATGGCATTCACATTTACCTCTTCTTTACCTTTCATCATGGAGATAAGTTCATCAAGTTTGGCTGTCAACTCCGTGCTACTTTCTTCAATGGCATTCACCCTCCTGGTGGTGTCTGTTTCAACATGCCATTGGGCATGGTTCTCTTGCATATCATCTAGTAGTTTCTTGACATCTTCTATGAGCTTTCCCATGATTGTTCCTCCTGTAGCTGTATCAAGCATAGTTTTTGACATGTGATTTAAATCATTATAAAACATATGAAGGATTAACCATTCCTCCATTCCATGATTGGGACAGTTCCTTATAGCTTCTTTCATCTTATCCCATGCAAGCGCTAGTGGCTCACGTTCTTCTTGCTTGAAACCTGTAATCTGAGAACGTAATTGCATAATCTTTGCAGGTGGACAAAACTTAGATAAAAATTTACTGCAACAATCAGCCCAAGAAGTAATACTGCCTCTAGGTAGAGCTAGAAGCCATTCCTTAGCTTTTCCTCTCAGAAACAACGGAAATAGACGCAATTTCAGAGCGTCAGGGTCATAATCTTTAGGGAAATGTGAGTCATGTTGCACAATTCAGTAAATTGTGCATGTGCATACCGGTATCCTCAGAACCAGAGCCTCCAAATTGGTCCTGTTGGACCATGGAAACTAAGTTCGGTTTGATCTCATACTCAGCGGCTGCAACCTCAGGTTGTGTTATAGGTTCACGCCTGAAGTTATTGCTGGGAGTAGCAAAACTCCCAAGATTACGAGCCATAGTAATCTTTTTGGTTTTTCTCAACTAACAAGACTTGCAACAAAAATTAAACTTAAACTAAAAACAGAAAAGCAAACACAAAAACTAAAAATTAACTTTAACAAAAACTCTAACCACAAAGACTAGGAATACTAAACTCCTCCCCGGCAACGGCACCAGAAAAAGGGCTTGATACCTCCTTTTATTGATTCGGTAATGGAACAGAAAAGTGTATCCCGCACCTATTTCCCCAGAGGTGACCCTGGGTTATCGAACCCACGAGAGGAAGATTCCCTTGAAGCGAAGGTCTCTAGCAAGCTTTTGTCAAAGTGTCAAATCCAGCTTTTGACCGCAAGCAAGCAAATAATGATTCAAACACTTATAATAAAAAGAGGTATGGGTATGAGGTCTCAATGCTTACAACCATGTATTTGTGTTCGGACCAGATATGATCTTAATTTGTGCGCTGGAAGTCACCCATGGAGATGTGCTTGTTACGGATCGAAGTGGGGGATGTGTCAGAATAACATCTTGACCAGCACGAGTCGTGCATCAAGAATCAGTTGTCCTACCGCAGGCCCTATCCGTCGCGCGGGGTTGCCTTGATAATTAAGATAATAAAATCAGAAAAGAGCTTTGGGCGTTTAATGACTACACCTCATGTATCCCCAAGGATATGATCCATGTTACCCTACCGAACCTTACTGTCACCGGTGTTCGGTATAACACTTCACGGTCTCCTCACTCCTAGCATCACCGGTGCTCGATCTCCATGATCCTGGGTACCTGCAGGGATGAAGATCGTGGACAAGACAAGAGACATCTACGGAACAATTTTATTTCACACATACGGGACGTTATTTCAAAGCCCTTCCATTGATCCCCACAACAAATACAGAGGGTTGCAAGGCTCATGCATCAACCCATACCTTACCGAACTACTCACACATGGAGATCAGATCGCGAGAAGAAAACATTGAAGAACACATCTTGAAGATTGATTGATTGCAAATATGTCTTACAATGGATGCCTTGTGTGATGCATGATTACAAGTATGAACTAGATGAGGAAGCACTATGGTGGTGATGGTGGCTACGGAGATGGAAATGGCGGCGGCTAGGGTTTGTGGATGAAGATGATGATGAAGGTTTTCTGGTTGCTGATGACGCTCTCCCCGTGCTCGTTCTGTTGACATTTCGATGGGGTCCCTTTTATAAAAGTTGTACAGGTGGACAATCTACCTCGGTTTCCATGCTATACGGGCGCTCAAACTGGCGCGCGCGCCCCTATGGAACGCCGTCTTTTGCTCTGTTTTCACAGAGATGCCTCCTGTTGATTCCTTCTTCTTCGATTCTCCTTCCTTTCTATTCCCACACATGATTTCTTCCCTTTTTAGCCCATTTCCTGTGGAAACACATCAGAGAGAGGATTTGTGGAATCCTTTGCATTCATTAGTCATTAGTAGCCATATCGGAGCGAATATCTATTTTTTAAATGAAACATCTCAGTCATCACTTGGATGCTTGGATGTGTGGAGCAAAGTTGGCTGCACAAGTTGTTGAAGCGGTGCCAAATAATTTTCTCATGGCACTGCTGATGAGATGGCAACATTTTTAGATACTAGGTAGACCTGTGACAGTGTCTTAATCACATCCGGAATAACATAGCACAGTGACAGTGTCTGAATCACATCTCACAAATGATTTCTAACAACAAAAGTGGGGCTAACCTTCTCTACACATGCCAGAAACTTCCTCCCACTGTCCACAGATTCAAAATCCAATAACTTCATGCATGGAGATTGATGCTGACAACAAGCAGGCAGATCTTCAGCTACCCCGCTCCATTCCTTGCAAGGGATGGTCCTAGGGAGCTACAAGAGGAATAAATGGCTCATATCGGCCGCCGGGTTAAAATCCTCAATTCCAAATCATAACCCTAAGCCTAGGGGAATGAGAGAGAGAGGGGAGAGGCATACCCGGCTGGTGACAGAGTAGTCATCATCGGAGGAGGAACCGCTGGAGAGGTCATTCAGGAAGACCATGGCATCCGCGGCGGTCGAATGCGAGACGGCGAGAGGGAGCAAGCAAGCGCGGACGCGGCTATAGCTTAGGAAGGAAGGAGGAAACAGGGGAAATGTGGCTCGTGGTCGGGAAGAAAAGGGGGTGGGGAGGGGGAGAGTTAGATATTTTGGTGGTAGGAAAAAAATTAAAAGGTGGAGGGAAACTTGGCGCGCAAAGTGTCATCGGACACAATTCACTTTGAACAAATGTGTGCATCGCAAACGATTCTTCTGCTTTACATGCATGCGATGAGTTTGACCATTCAATGGTCCAAATTTCCCTAGGTACAGTGCTTATCCACGTCATTGCATAATTTAACATCACTTGCTAATTTGGGTACACAAAAGAGCCTACAGCACACAGACCACACATACTTAATCGAGCAATTTTAGTAACTAAACAGAGCCAGTTGACCTAAACATTGCTCTAACAAAAGACCGGCGTTATAAACAAAGGCAAAGTACGCATAATTTTAACAAACTGCCAACGCGCTACCCTATGCCTCGCCGGTGTAAGATGAGATGTCGACGACTTATCCTGGCGACATTCCACCGTTGGTGGACTCCGCGTCCCCCAGGCTAAACTCGACCGTGGCGTCGTCCTCGTCCTCATCCTCGGTGTCACCCTCAAGGTTGTAGTACTCGTAGTAGTGGTGGCGCCAGAGCTCGTGTTGGTAGTCCACTGCCGATTCCTCGACGGACAGGCACTTCTCCACCTCCTCCTTAGCCAAGAGCAACTCCTCCTCCCGGCGCTCGTCGCTCTCCGCCGCCTCGTGCATGTCCAGCTCCCGCTCGGCGATCTCATGAGGAAGGGGATCCATGGCCTCCGCCGCTGCATTGTCGGCAAGCATCTCCGCCACCTCTTCGGATGTGAGGTGGATGCTCGATTCCGAGGAGACCTGGAATATCTTGGCGTGGGCGTCCTCGATCTGGGTGTGGGTGGCCTCAACCCGGGCCAGGGAGACCTCCGCGGCACGGACGGCTTCTCGAGCGCTCTCAGCGTTTGCAGCCGCCATCGCAGCAGCTACTGCAGCCGTCTCAGCTGCTGCAGCTGCCCTGTCGGCTGCCGCAGATGCCCTCTCGGCGGATGCGGACACACTCAATGCGGATGCGGCCGCGCTCTCGGCGGAGGCAGAGCCGCTCGGGGGCGGACGCGGTGACCGTACGGGCCCTCACGAAGCGTCTCCACGGCGTCATTCTTTGCAAGAAGGTGTTGGGGAATGGGGATCGGGGATTCGAGGGTGAACGGGGAGCAGACGAAGCCGGCGAAGCTTATGGAGGACGACATAAATAGACCCACGAACTTTCATCGCAAACGGTTCCTATAAGCAATTGTGTGTGATGTAGTGGATTTTTTGTATTAGGTGTGAAAGACTAATTTGAAGTACAGTGGCAACGAATGGTGTTCTAATTGTATGGAAAAAATGTGTACCGTTAACATGAACTAATACAACTATCATGTTAAAATTTGGAATTTTTTAGGGTTCATTTGACCTTTTTAAGACATTAAGTGAGTTCCAACCCATATAATGGCCGTAATTCAAATTCAAACTACATGTACATGCAAAAGCAAACCATCATGGGTTGAAAAATCATATTTGTGTCCTTGTGTGCAAGTTAATGTCCTGTGCAGTAAATTGGAAGGAATTTTCAAACATATAGGTGTCACGGCTTGGACACAAACATTGAGTACCATGGCTTTTAAATTCCAAAAATAAATAAAAAATGATCAGAAATACATGAATCCTTGCTTGATGTCATGGCATGGCACCAAGATGCCGTGGTAAAAAAATTGGGCTGTTTGACGAAAGTTTTGACACACACACCTCTTACAAATCGGAGCATCAGACAAGAAGACTCGTGGTTCCGAGGGGGGACAATGCATGTTTGATGACGAACCAGCGGTTGCTTTCTCATATGGCCTTGAAATTTTTTGTACCGTAAACATCAACTAATACAACTGTCATGTTAAAATTTGGAAATTTTTAGGGTTCATTTGACCTTTTTAAGACATTAAGTGAGTTTCTTGCCATATAATGGCCGTAATTGAAATTTGAACTACATGTACATTCAACAGCAAACCATCATGGGTTGAAAAATCATATTTGTATCCTTGTGTGCAAGTTAATGCCCTGTGCAGTAAATTGGAAGGAATTTTCAAACATATTGGTGTCACGGCTTGGACACAAACATTGAGTACCATGGCTTTTAAATTCCAAAAAAATCAAAATTGATCAGAAATACATGAAACCTTGCTTGATGTCATGAAATGGCACCAAGATGCCGTGGTAAAAAATTTGCCATGTTTGACGAAAGTTTTGACACACACCTCTCACAAATCGTCTCATGAGAAGACTCATGGTTCTGAGAGGGAACAATATGCATGTTTGATGACGAACCGGCGGTCGCTTCCTCGTATGGCCTTGAAATTTTTTGTACCGTAAACATCCACTAATACAACTGTCATGTTAAAATTTGGAAATTTTTAGGGTTCATTTGACCTTTTTAAGACATTAAATGAGTTTCTTGCCATATAATGGCCGTAATTCAAATTTGAACTACATGTACATGCAACAGCAAACCATCATGGGTTGAAAAATCATATTTGTATCCTTGTGTGCAAGTTAATGCCCTGTGCAGTAAATTGAAAGGAATTTTCAAACATATTGGTGTCACGGCTTGGACACAAACATTGAGTACCATGGCTTTTAGATTCCAAAAAAATCTAAAATGGTCAGAAATACATGAAACCTTACTTGATGTCATGAAATGGTACCAAGATGTCGTGGTAAAAAAATTGGCCTGTTTGTCGAAAGTTTTGACACACACCTCTCACAAATCGGAGCATCTCACGAGAAGACTCGTGGTTCCCAGAGGGAACGATGTGCATGCTTGATGACGAACCGACAGTCGCTTCCTCTTATGGCCTTGAATTTTGTTCTACCGTTGACATGCACGAATACAACTTCCATGTTAAAATTTGGAAATTTTCACGAGTCATTTGACCTTTTTAAGACACTAAGTCAGTTTCTAGCCATTTAATGTCCGTAATTCAAATTTGAACTACATGTACATGCAACAACATACCATCATGGGTTAGAAAATCATATTTGTGTCCATGTGTGCAAGTTTATGCCCTGTGCAGTAAATTGGAAGGAAATTTCAAACATATTGGTGTCATGGCTTGGCAACAAACACTAAGAACCATGGTTTTTAAATTCCAAAAAAAATAAAAAATGATCAGAAATACATGAAACCTTGCTTGATGTCATGACATGGCACGAAGACGCCGTTGTAAAAAAATTGGCTTGTTTGACGAAAGTTTTGACACACACCTCTCACAAATCGGAGCATCTCACGAGAAGACTCGTGGTTCTGAGAGGGAACATTAATTGCATGTTTGATAACGAACCGACAGTCACAGCCTCTTATAGACTTGAATTTTTTTTCCATCGTTAGAATGCACGAATACAACTTTCATGTTAAAATTTGGAAATTTTCAGGGTTCCTTGACCTTTTTAAGACATTAAGTGAGTTTCTAGCCATTTAACGGCCTTAATTCAAATTTGAACTACATGTACATGCAACAGCAAACCATCATGGGTTGGAAAAATCATTTATGTATTACATTTTACAATAATATCATAGTAAGACAAAATAAGCATTCGTGCCTTACATTTGGAAAGAAAATGTAAATATCTGGCAAGACAACTGGGAAGCCGCCGTGCTGGGAAGCGCTACGTGGCGGAGGAGGCGGAGAACTCCCTCCGTGCTGGGAAGCCGCCGCGCACCAAGAAGCTGCTGGCGAGGGGCTGCCAGAATACTGGCCCCCTAAGGAGGGATTATTAGTTTTAGTATTGTTCGTTTTCAATTTTTATGCATTGAACGTAGTAGTTAAGTATCATCACGTACATATGATGATATTATATATATCTTATGAACTACTGAACAATTAATATATATTATGGATTTCATATTTCTATCTGTTTTTGTACTAATTTCTATCTAGCTATTACCATCCACATGTACAGAATGGAAAGCATAAACACATTGAAACAGAACAATATATAAGAACCAAAAACAGAGTACACACATTGAAATAGAACAATATTATAATTGTTGTGAAGACATAGCAATCAACGTCGGAACGACCCAACAAAATAAAACGCGTCCATGACCACCACCCTTGCCTACGGAAGCTCTTAGCTTTGCCTAAACTCATGCAGTCGTTCGTCCAAGCGGTTGACATGCTCGCGATACATCTAGAGCGCGATCTCGAGCTCCACGTTGGCTATTTCATCGGAGATCACCAGCTATAGGATATGATGGACATGTTCTGTCAGGACCCCGATCCTAAGTCACACAGACCTAGCATAAGACACATCATATCACTTTGCGGCCTCACGCACGGTAACCCACGGCTGCCACCTTTACCTTGGCCGGGACCGTTTGCGTCTTTTGGCTCACGTATATGATTGTGATGCTAGCATCCATATGACAGAGAACCCGGGTCGACATGACTAGTCATAAACCAAGGTTGCACAAACGTACAGTGACAGGCATACGTAACCCAGCAATGCACGTGTCGGTCATCAGCGTGTGCAACCGAGTCATAGGAAGCTACAAGGACTCCAGTAAAACACCGCGTGACATTTCCCCGTAGGGACAGACACAGGAGCAAAGAAGGATACATGCCGGTCAATCCATGTGTTCCGGAGCAGTAGCGAACTACCAGGCTCAGTGGAAGCACTAGGAGGCATTTCCCTGTAAGGAAGGCTACCAAAGGCACACAACTAGGTGTCGAACCCCACACATACCAATGCATTTCAAACATACACACAATATGCATGATATGTGTAGATATAACATGGCATCACAACATAACTCTATGACTCAGGTATTAATTTAAGAGGCTCTGAAGAGCCATACATAACATGATATTACAAATAGGGGTCACATGACCCATCACACAAAGCATAGAAGCAACGGAAGCATAAACATGTCTGAGTAGAGACATCTACAAAAGAAGAAGGCTGAGAAGCCTGACTATCTACAAGACCCTCCATAGGAACTAGACCTCTATCTGGGATTCCCAAGCTAATCGTCGAAGCCCACGTGGAACTACTAATGAGACTGAAGTCTCCTCTGCAAAAACATAAATTAAGCAACCGTGAGTACAAAGGTCCTCAGCAAGACTTACATCAGAACTATCTACTTATGCATCATGTATCAAAGAAGGGGATTGTGGGGTTTAACTGCAGCAAGCCAGCTTTGACTCAGTGGCTATCCTGTACTACGACTACTAGTAATTTCTTTGAGGTCAGAAAGCGCACACGAGTCCACATATTCACCATATCAATACTCCACTATGGATCCTCTCCCGTCTCCCTACAAGAAGGCCATCCATAGCACTCACACTTATCTTACGCATTTTAGAGTATCCACTTCAACTTGTGATGCGGGGCATCCTACGGTGATCCCCATGGACCCACCTACGTCTCCCCAAGCACCAAGAGGACCAATGACTCGAGCACGTGCGAGATCTCTCGAAAACGAGGTGACATCACTCCTTAATGAACTACCATACGACGCATGCGAGACATGGTTGCTACCTCATTCCGAAATGCTATGTGTGCTTAGGTACCAAGAGGACCCTCTCGGAGAAGCCTGGAACAATGGACAAGTCGCCAAGTTCACGGATGCGAAGGACCAGCAAAGAAGGTCACCAGAGGTCTACAGGACCCGGACATCCGGCCCCTGGCCCGGACGTCCGGCCCCTGGGAGCAACAGCAGCAGCAGCAGCCCTACAGCAGAGGAGCTACAGGCGCCGGACATCTGTCCGGCCGCCCGGACATTCGGCCCGTGCAGCCCGGACATTCGGCGCCCGCCCGGAAATCCGGCACCTCCCGACAGAAGACAGCAGTAGCTTGACCATTTCGGCCCAGACATCCGGCACCAGGCCCGGACATCCTACCCCCTGATGAACCGCCGGACATCCGGCCTGGCGCCCGGACATCCGGCCCGACACCTGCGTTTATTCGGCCCTCAGGCCCTGTATCCTCTCCCATCTCGCCCTAACTTGTACTGGCACTATATAAGGACCTCTCCCTCCTCCATCTAGGGTCAGCAAAGTAGATAGCTCTTTGAGATAGAGCTTTACTCATCCATGCCTCTCCCATGGAGATCAAGACCTCCATGAGACCCATGTGAGAAGATCCTCTACGGATTCAAGACCTCGACTCCTCCGCGGATCGGGATAAACTAGCTACCGTGTATCCTCCTTTGTTGGATTTGGACCTTTGTATCCCTCTATGTGTATGTGGATCTAGTGCATGTGTGATTGGATCTGGTCTATTTGAGTGTTCTTCTTGTGTTCTTCATGGATTTGCTCCTTTTTCCCCCTCCTAAGTGTGAAAAGATCGTCATCTAGGGTTCCACCCTACATCATCTTGGTATCAGAGCCACGTTGATTCACACTTTGGTGTCTTCCCCCTCTACTTTCTAGCCCCAATTTTGTTTGATTTTGCCCAATTTTGAAAATTCCCCACAAAAATAGCCATACCAAAAAAAATTGTGATTTGTGAGTTTGATGATGTTTTGTTGATTTTGATCCATGGATTTGCTTGGTTTCGAGTGGATCTAGCTTTCCCCCATCTTTTCCCCCACTTTCCATCCAAAAAATCGTCCGAATTTTGCCCCAAAATTTTCTTTTATCCATGGGTTCTTCGAGTTCATCCACGGATCTGACAGCCCGAACATCCGGCCCGACAGCCCGGACATCCGGCGCCCTGGACATCCGGCCATCTGGCCCGGACATCCGGCCCCTGGGCACCAGCATGCCAACATCTTGCCATTTCTTCCCCTTTTCGCCTTTTTTCCCACCGTTTCTTCCGCAACCCCTCGAGCCACTCCACCACCGAGTTCCACAACCACCACCTTGTGCCATTTGAGATTTTGAGCCACGGATTTTCCGTTTCCTAACGTGTTTCGGCTACTTAGGAACGGTTCGACATCGACATCACCGCCGCTCATCATCGCCACGGAACTCGTCATCGACAACACCATCTCCACCATTTTGACACCACAACCGCAAGCAAGGACGGTAACATCGACGACAACTTGTTCACATCCTTGCCATTGCATTATGAAACCCCGAGACCATCTTTTGCGTCGCTTTCCTACGAGACTAGCCATTTGAGTATTGCCGGGCAACGCTACTTGTGCACTTTAGTGATACCGATCCGCATAGCTATCATAGCGTGCATACGTACACATATCATCTCTTGTGCCAAAATTTTGTTCCCGCATATACATCATTGCTATCTTCGTACGAGCATTTCGCATAAGTGGCCAAAGGAAACCATCAAAAGAAAGAGAAGCTTTTAAGCAAAAGAGAAAGAGCAACAAGCTTGTAAGCAATAGCCATAGCATCGCCACATTACGTAGCACATTTGATCATCTTGGATCATTGTGACAAGTTCACCAGGAATCATACATACATAGCATAAGTGAGATAGAAAGCAATACGTTTTGTCTCTTATAGGTTGTGCACAAGTTCATATCCGCCTATTGAGCAAACGTGCTAGTGTCTCTCTCGTGTTGTGCAACAAGAGCATTTTCTGTGGATTCCACATTTTGAGCTCACTCCTTGGTTGCACGACCTCATTTATCTATCCGTGCGTGTGTTTCCGTGTGCTACTTATTGCTATTGGTCTACTCGTTACACTTGCGAACTTGTGAATCTTTTTCAACATTATTGATATCTTGCTTGCAATTGCAGAAATTTTGTGCCACCATCCTAACCAAACTCCTCCAAAAGCTTTACTTGTGTAGGTGTGAGATTGACTCGATCCGGTACCAATTGTACTATTTCCATAATACCATATTGGGTGATCATTGATCCATCTTCAACATTGGATAAGGTACATTGGTCTAGTTCGTTTCTTTCTTCCACTAACACTTGTTTGAGAATCATGGATAGGCCGAGCACTTCTATCAATCCCCTATTCGATGAGCAAGAAGACGCATCGAACAACTACGTCACCAAGGCGCAACTTTTCAGAGTCCAACGAGTGCTACATCAAGAAAGTGAAGCTTTGGGAGATCGCATCGAGCAACTCGCCACCGACTTGCGCCACTCCGAAACACGAACAAGGGACTACTTGGACGCCAAGCTTTCATCTCAAATGGAAGAGTTCCGCACTATGATGGCCAACCGCCATTCTTCCACTTCGTCTTCATCAAGATCAAGACGACGCCATTCGAGCCGACACTTCTTCGGATGCAAGTCTTCCACGAGAACGCTCTCATCGCTCCCAAGAACATGACGACCGGCAAGCTTCAAGAAACCCATTCCATGGCAATGGTATGCAAGACCGCCTTCGAGAGCGTGAATGACAACAACGACAAGCACAAGCCAACGGGAACCAAGATCAAGTTCCACAACACCAACGTCAAGTCCACCAAGACGAAGACGCCCTACAACAAGCACGACAACGTCGTGAGGAGCAAGCACTTGAAGCTCAACGTGCCCTCCGCGAGTCAACTCGCAACGTCGCCGAACGCAACCGCCGAGAAGAAGCCGCACGACTTGAGGAGCGCCAAGAGATGAGGAACCATGCGCGTATACCAAGACCACAACGTCAAGACAATCAAGATGAGCATGAGGAAGAAGAGCTAGAATATCAACCTTCCCGGCAAGAGCGTCATCGCAACCGCCGACAACTCAATGAGGAGCGCTACGGCATGCTCAAGTTCAACATGCCTAAATTCACCGGTGGAAATGATCCCGGAGAATACCTATCATGGGCGTTGAAGGTCGACAAGATATTCCGTCTTCACAACTACGACGAGGAAAAGAAGATTGCCATGGCATCTCTTGAGTTCCAAGACTATGTTCTCATTTGCTGGGAGCAAGTGATCGAACGACGCCAAGAGAGAGGCGAACCACCAATCACCACGTGGAATCAAATGAAGGATGTCATGAGAGCTCGTTTTGTGCCTACACACTATAGTCATGACCTCTTCAAGAAACTTCAACTCCTCAAGCAAGGCACCAAGCCGGTTGAAGCATACTACCAAGAGATGGAAATTGCAATGATACGAGCCAACGTCAAGGAAGATGATGAGCAAACAATGGCGCGTTTCTTGAATGGCCTCAACTATCCCATCAAGAAAATTGCGGACCTCCAACCATACTCCAACCTCCTCGAGTTAGTGCACCAAGCAACCAAAGCGGAGCGACAAGTACAAGAAGACTACAAGTACTCCAAGTACTCTTCCAAGACCTACGGTTCATACACTCAAGCTTCAACGACTTCTACAACTCCTTCCACGACTCGAGCTACACCAAGTACTGGCGACAAGTCAAGCTCCAAGCAACCAACGACATCTTTGAGTCGTCTTCCTACTACTACAAGCAACTCCAAGCAAAGAGCTTCGTCATCAATAACTCCTTCGAATGCCACCGACAAAACAAGTGACATCAAGTGCTTTACGTGCAAAGGCCGAGGCCACAAGTCCTTCGAGTGTCCAACAAGACGCACTATGATCATGAACGCCGACGGCACCTACGATTCCATGAGCGAAGATGAACTGGACGCCATCGAGCAAGTGGCCATGCACCGCCAAGTGAATGAAGAAGATAATCAAGTGTTTTGCAACAATGATTCGAGCCCCGCTCTTGTTGTCTCCAAGGTCTTGACACTCCAACAACATCAAGACGAAGACCAACGTTGCCACATTTTTCATACCAAAGCGGGTATCCAAGGACGTTCCGTCAAGGTCATCATCGACGGCGGAAGTTGCCACAACTTGGCAAGTGACGAGTTATGTACCAAGCTCCAATTGGTCAAGAAGAAGCATCCTCGCCCCTACAAGGTCCAATGGCTAAGCGACTCTGGCACCATCCAAGTGGAGCACAGCGTTCAAGTTTCCTTCAAAATCGGAGCATACGAAGATGCATTGGAGTGTGATGTGGTTCCTATGTCCGTGTGCCATCTCCTCCTTGGACGACCTTGGCAATTCGACCGCGGTGTCATCCACAACGGACGGACCAATCACTATAGCTTCAAGATGAAGGGCAAGAAATTCGTTCTTCGACCTATGACACCAAGTCAAGTCATCGCGGACAAGCAAGCATCTACCCATCATGGAGAGAAAAGTGAGCGAGTGAACCACCCAAAAGAGAGTGAGCACCACAAGCCAAACATGAGTGACTCCACGATGAGCGACAAGAGAGACCTAGTTCTTTTAGCCACCAAAAGAGATTTGAGGGATGTGTGTGAGAGCCCATCTAGTGTTGTTCACTTTGTGCTTTTATGCAAAGGTGAAGCTGAGAGGACTAATACTTCACAACATCTTCCTCTAGTGTTGTCTCATCTCTTGCAGGAATACAAGGACGTGTTCCCCGATGAGCTACCTCCCGGACTACCTCCTCTATGCGGAATCGAACACCGCATCGACCTCATCCCCGGCGCACCTCTACCGAACAAGGCACCATACCGCGTCAACCCCGATGAGACCAAAGAAATCCAACGGCAAGTCCAACATCTCATGGAGAATGGGTATGTACGCGAGAGCTTGAGCCCATGTGTCGTTCCGGTAATTCTTGTGCCTAAGAAAGATGGTACTTATCGCATGTGTTCCGATTGCCGTCCTATAAATGCTATCACCGTTAGATATCGCCATCTCATTCCACGCCTTGATGACATGCTTGATGAACTTAGTGGAGCCACCATTTTCTCCAAAATTGATCTTAAAAGTGGCTACTATCAAATACGCATGCAAGAAGGTGATGAATGGAAAACCGCTTTCAAAATTAAATTTGGCTTGTATGAATGGTTAGTCATGCCTATGGGTTTGTCGCAAGCTCCTAGCACTTTTATGCGTGTGATGCATTATGTTCTTCGCAAATACATTGGCATTTGTGTTGTGGTTTACTTTGATGACATCCTTGTGTTTTGTGAAACTCTTGAAGATCATGTCAAACACCTTAGAGACGTATTGCAAGTTCTTCGAGACGAGCGACTTTATGCTAACATGGAAAAATGCACTTTTGGTGTTGATAAGCTTGTTTTCTTGGGCTTTGTTGTCTCCTCTAAGGGTGTTCAAGTGGATGAAACTAAAATTGATGCTATTAAGAATTGGCCACAACCAACCAATTTTCTTCAAGTGCGTAGTTTCCTTGGCTTAGCAGGTTTTTACCGTCGCTTTGTGAAGAATTTTAGCACCATTGCATCACCGTTGCACGCATTGAGTAAGAAGAATGCACCATTTGTTTGGGGTCCATCTCAAGATGCCGCATTTCATGAGCTTAAGAATTTGCTTACACATGCTCCATTGCTTGCATTACCCAAATTTGAAAAAACTTTTGAAGTGCATTGTGACGCTAGTGGTAATGGCATTGGTGGTGTGTTGATGCAAGAGAAGCGCCCTATTGCATAATTTAGCGAAAAACTCTCCGGCGCGCAACTTAACTACCCCATCTATGACAAAGAATTATATGCTTTAGTGAGAGTCTTGCATGTGTGGGAACATTATCTCCGTCCACGTGAATTTGTCATCCATACGAATCATGAAATGCTTAAGTACCTTAAGGGACAAACTAAATTGAATAAGCGTCATGGTAAGTGGAGTGAGTTCATTGAGTCATTTCCTTATGTTATCAAGTATATCAAAGGTAAGGAACATGTTGTGGCGGATGCTCTTTCCCGCAAATGCATGTTGGTTACTCAACTTGAGTTGAATGTCATAGGATTTGAGCACATTAAAGATTTGTGTGAGCATGATTCGTCATTTGCAACTCCTTATGCAAAATGTTTACCTCATAAAACTTGGGAGCAATATTACTTGAAAGATGGCTATCTTACGCGAGCTAACAAACTTTGTATTCCCGAGTCTTCTCTTCGTTTGCTACTTTTGCAAGAAGCTCATGGTGGAGGACTCGTGGGACATTTTGGACGTGACATGACATTCACTACGCTCTCCAAGAACAACTTTTGGCCAAAGATGTTTCGAGACGTCTCACGCTACACCAACCGGTGCTCTACATGCCGCAAAGCTAAGTCCAAAGCTCAATCGCATGGTTTATATATGCCACTTCCTATTCCATATCACCCATGGGAAGATATTAGTATGGATTTCGTGCTTGGTTTGCCTCGAACTCAAAACAGCAAAGATTCCGTATTTGTTGTTGTGGACCGTTTCTCTAAGATGGCACATTTCATTCCTTGCAACAAGATAGACGATGCTTCATATGTTGCAAATCTCTTTTGTAGGGAAATCTTGAGATTGCATGGAGTGCCCAAGACGATTGTATTGGACCGCGACGTCAAGTTCCTAAGCTACTTTTGGAAGACCCTATGCGCCAAGCTCGGAATCAAGCTCCTCTTCTCTTCGGCATATCATCCACAAACCGATGGCCAAACGGAGGTCACGAACCGGACGTTATCCACACTCCTCCGCGTGTTGATCAAGAAGAACATACGGGAGTGGGAAGAATGCTTGCCCATCGCCGAGTTCGCCTACAACCGAGCAAGACACTCTACTACCGGCAAGTCCCCCTTCGAGGTCGTCTACGGTTTCAACCCTTTGTCACCATTGGACATCCTGCCGCTACCGCTACAAGAGCGAACCGACATGGACAAGAGTGCACGAGCGAGTTACCTCAAGAAGATGCATGAAGATACAAGGCAAACGATCGAGCGCCAAGTACAACGTCTCGCGACCAAGGTCAACATCAACAAGCACCCCATGGTGTTCAACCCCGGCGATCTAGTGTGGCTACACCTTCGCAAAGACCATTTCCCCAACGAGCGCAAGTCCAAACTACTACCCCGAGCCGACGGACCGTTCAAGGTGCTAGCACGCTACAATGACAATGCATACAAGATCGACATCCCTCATGACAAGTACAACGTGAGCGACACATTCAACGTCAAGGACTTATCCCCTTTCCATGGTGATGCGGATTCCGATCCGAGGATGGATCTTTCCCAAGGGGGAGAGATGATGCAGAGCATCCTACGGTCATCCCCATGGACCCACCTACATCTCCCCAAGCACCAAGAGGACCAATTACTCGAGCACGTGCGAGAGCTCTCGAAAACGAGGTGACATCACTCCTTAATGAACTACCATACGACGCGTGCGAGACATGGTTGCTACCTCATTCCGAAATGCTATGTGTGCTTAGGTACCAAGAGGACCCTCTCGGAGAATCCTGGAATAATGGACAAGTCGCCAAGTTCACGGATGCGAAGGACCAGCGAAGAAGGCCACCGGAGGTCTACAGGACCCGGACATCCGGCCCCTGGCCCAGACGTCCGGCCCCTGGGAGCAGCAGCAGCAACCCTACAGCAGAGGAGCTACAGGCGTCGGACATCCGGCCCGTGCAGCCCGGACATCCGGCGCCTGCCCGGAAATCCGGCACCTTCCGACAGAAGACACCAGTAGCTTGACCATTTCGGCCCGGACATCCGGCACCAGGCCCGGACATCCGGCCCCCTAACGAACCGCCGGACATCCGGCCTGGCGCCCGGACATCCGGCCCGGCGCCCGGACATCCGGCCCGACGCCTGCGTTTATTCGTCCCTCAGGCCCTGTATCCTCTCCCATCTCGCCCTAACTTGTACTGGCATTATATAAGGACCTATCCCTCCTCCCTCTAGGGTCAGCAAAGTAGATAGCTCTTTGAGATAGAGCTTTTCTCATCCATACCTCTCCCATGGAGATTAAGACCTCCATGAGACCCATGTGAGAAGATCCTCTACGGATTCAAGACCTCGACTCCTCCGCGGATCGGGACGAACTAGCTACCGTGTATCCTCCTTTGTTGGATTTGGACCTTTGTATCCCTCTATGTGTATGTGGATCTAGTGCATGTGTGATTGGATCTGGTCTATTTGAGTGTTCTTCTTGTGTTCTTCGTGGATTTGCTCCTTTTCCCCCCTCCTAAGTGTGAAAAGATCGTCATCTAGGGTTCCACCCTACATCAACTTGTCTATGAACCATATAAGTCTCCAAGTAGTCCATATCCGAGGACGCGGCTATTCGAATAGATCATTTTACCCTGCAGGGGTGTACTTCTTCACACAGGCTCTCACCACTTACCACCATATACACTTCATGTATCTCAGCAACCATCAACCGGAAGCCTGGCAAGGGTGTAGGCCACAACCTGACTAACCACGCAAGACTCTAGTCCAGGTTTATCGCCTATCTGAGGCTGAACCCGCAAGGGAAGTCCGGCCGAAGTTTCCATTACGGCCCCAAACGATGTGTGCAGGGTTCCCAAGTCCACCTCGACGGATGGTACTACGCTTGGTACACTGTGCCACGATGCCTAGTCTGTCCCAAGCCCACTTGTACCGGGTGCCACTCGGTAGACTACTAACACAACCTACAAACACCAGAAACTAGTTGCAACTCCTGGACAGAGATCAAGGCGATTAATAAGTCGAGAGAGTCAATTAAGGATCCCAATGTGTGGTAGTAACTGTTCTTGGATAACATACACAGAACTCAGTTCCTAAGAACGGTCTCAATAAGACAACCCACCATGTACTCCTACATGGCCTCTCATCGCTACCTTTACCAAATCGTGTTCACACACTTAGCTCTCACACAGTAGGACATGAACACAACATTCCAATTCATTCCCAGATGAATCAGACCTGACACAACTCTAAGCAATAGCAAGCATGGCAAACAAGCATGGATGAGTAGTCACATCATGGCTCAAGCAATTCCTACTCATGCTAGTAGATTTTACTATTTACTGTGGCAAATACAGGTCATGCAGAGGAATGGGTTCAACTACCGCAACAAGTAACAGTTGAATCATTGTTGTCCTAATGCAATAAAAGAGAGCAGGAGCGAGAGAGTGGGATTGTATCGGAATGCTCAAGGGGGTTTGCTTGCCTGGCACTTCTGAAGATAGTACTGCTCTTCATCAGTGACATCGATCTCATTGTCGAAACAACGCCTACCGAGAGGGAACACACACCGGCAAACAAGAAAAGGGAGCACATTCAATGCAATGCACAATCAAATGAATGACATGACAAATTAAGGAACTGAATTGATCTAATGCAATAGTAAGCCAAGTTAATTGAAGTGAAATTCAAATAAGATCAAATTCCAACTCCAAAAGCTATTTCATAAATTGCCCTAATCATGAATTGTCCTAGTTGGTGATGTTAACTTGTTCAACCATGCATGAAAATACCATAAACAGATTCTTCATATTTTTCATATATAAATTATTTTCATCTGAGTTATAGATTATTTTCTATGATTTTTAGAATTTTTAAGCATTTTCAGGAATTTCCTGGCTATTTTAGATTAAACTAAATCCAGAAATTGCTTTATTGCATCGAGATGACATCAGTGTGACGTCGGCGGGTCAACTGGGGCGGTCCAGGTCAAACTGACCAGTGGGGCCCAGTGGCCAGTTACACATGGTTAATTAGGGGTTAAACTAATCCTAACCAGAAACGTTAGGGGGGCTGTGGCCCACTGTTAGTGACCTAGTGGTCAATTAGGTTAGCCCTAATTAAACGGCCACATCAGCATCGCCGGCGTTTAAATGCCGGTGACCAAATCTGCGGTGGAGGGCGTCGGGATTTCGCTACAGGGATCGATTTCGAGTGCGGTTTGCGGCTACGGGACGCTGGGACTCACGCGCATTCAACGGTGCAAGCGACTTCATCGGAGGCGGCCGGATTTGACGGTGGCATCCAAGTTAGCGGCGGCCGGAGCCACGGGTTTGAGCGGAACGAGGCTACGGCGCACGGGGAGCCCAACTAAGGAGGCCTACGGCTTCCTGGGGTCACCAGGAGCTCGACCGTGTGCTCGGGCGCGACTAATGCACGCTAAAACGACGGAGGCAATAAAGGCACCGGCGGTGAGCTCACGGCCATGGTTGCGATCGGCCTAGCGGGCGCAAATGAGGGAGGGAGAAGAGGGGTTTGACGCGGAAGCTCACAACGAGGCTAGCAGAGGGCTCTACAGGCTCGGGGAGGCTCTGGAGCGGCCGAATCGACGATAGCGATCTCGGTTGCCCGAGGTAGAAGGCGATGGCACTGACGACGATGCGGTGCTTCCCCGCTCGAATTCTTCAGCGTGGAAATGAGTAAGAGCTTCGCGGAGCGTCCAGACACGACGGAGCAACGAGAGGTGGCCAGTGGCTACGACAACTACGGCGGCGTTCTCATGGCGGCTCGGCCATGGTGGGGATCGAGCGAGCAGCGAGCAAGGGGGAGAGTGAGGAGGTCGGCTCGATCAGGATGGCAACGCGATGCCTGTCCGCGGTGTCGGTGAGGCAAGCAGGCTGCTGGTGGCGTGGCGCGCATGCGTGCATCGTGCGCTGTCTCGCCTCTGCCTACTGGCAGAGGTAGGAGATGACTAGCATGGGCCAGCACAGTGCCAGGCCGGGTAAGTGGCCCAGGTACTGTTCTCTCTCTCTCTCTCTCATTTCTTTCTGTTTTTCTATTTTGTTTTTTGGTTTTGATTTAGTAAAAATACTAAATCATTTCCAAAAATCCTAAAATAAATTGTGGGCACATTTTAAATTATTTCCAACGGCCCTCAACGGTTTTCAGAATTATTTGAGCATTTAAATTATTTATAGCAATTAAATGCTCCAATTCAAATACATTATGATTTAATTCAAAAATCAAGAAATGACCTAGAAATATGTTCATCATTTTTGGCAGAGATTTTCACCTTTATCAGAAATCATGAACTTTTCTGAAGGGCATTTTGGGTTCATTGAAAATATTTTTAAGTTGAACCTATTTGAATTATTTTGGTGCTAGGGTTTGAACATCCCCATTTCAAATTCATTTGAAATTTAAACATGATGCATGGATGCTGATGCAACTATTTACAATCAAATTCTAGGGCTGTGACAACTCACCCCCACTAAACAAGAATCTCGTCCCGAGATTCAAGACGTAGGGTAAGAGGAAGGGGGGACACGGAACGGACACGGTCTTCATGATCCAATTGCCCTTCTCGAAGATGTTGATTCATTGCATCATCTTGATCTAACGTCTTTGCCCCGAGGACTTCATCCAACACGACGAAAAAAGGAACAGAAAATTCTACAAGAATGGATCATTGCAATGATCACACGATCAACTCACGGAGTGAGACGTAGAAACATCTCTTGAGCTGGGACACAATCACACATCGAGAGCGATGGCAAGAGACACGTGACGGAAATTCAATTTGGTAGGCAACAATTCCACGCTTAAGTAAGATGGTGCATGGGTCTCAAATTAGCGAGGAATTAATTACCCTTAACCGAACGGGGCACCGTAGAGGAGGTGCGATGCGGAGCATCCTACGGACATCACCATGTCAAGAGCCCGTTTGGCAAGTGACATGTGCGACATCTACTCCACATACACAAAGGTGAATCATCTCCTTTACGCGTGTTCACTTGACCCCTTCGAGGATGGTATACTACTTGACACTCCACTCGTGTGCATACATAGGTATTGTCGGAGCACCACGGAGGAGGAGGAGGAGTGCCAGCGCACGTGTACAACTACACCGTCCGCGAGGGAAGCTTGGAAGAGAAGGAAGAAGAAGCATGGACAAGCTTCTGGAAAGCCCAGAACTTCCGGCCTCCTGCCCGGAACCTCCGGCCCCCAGACCTTCCGGCCAGCCCGGAACTTCCGGCCCTCGACACTCCAGGCGACGCCCGGACGTGCAAACTCTCTGGATAGCCCGGACCCTTCCCGGAACCTGCCCGGAAGTTCCGGCCTCCAGAACCTCCGGCCCTGCCCGGAACTTCCGGCCCTGCCTACGTGCATTGACTTGGGCCGAGACCCGTGTACCCCTTCGCCCCCTAGACTACATATACCCTTCTTCCACCTACGTTTTAGGGTTAGCAAATATGATAGCTCATCTTAGTTGAGCTTTGCTCCTACCTCTACTCTTGAGAGAGAGAGAGAGACCACTCCCATGGAGTTCAAGACCTCCATGTGAGCATGTGAGAAGATCCCACGGGATATCAAGACCTCGACTCCTCACCGGATAGGGATGAACTAGCTACCGTTTGTATCGTCCTTTGTTGACTTTGGATCGTGGATCTCTCCGTGTGTATGTGGATTTAGCACATGTGTGATTGTGTATTATCTATTTGAGTGTTTCCTCTCGTGTTCTTCGCGGGATCCGCTCCAATCGTGAAAGATCGACACCGTTAGGGTTTCACCCTACATCATCTTGGATCAGAGCCAGCTTGCTCTTGATACATCTTGGTATCATGAGCCACGTTGATCACGAATTTGGAGTCTCCCCCACCGTTTTCTAGCCTAATTTTGCTTCGTTTTGTCCCAATTTCGAAAATCCCGACCAAAAATAGCCATACCAAATTTTTTTTTTGTGATTTGTTGGTTGGATGATGTTTTGTTGATTTTGATCCATGGATTCGTTGTGTTTCAAGTGGATCTAGCCTTCCCCATCTTTTCCCCCATTTCCTTCCACGAAATCTTCTCAATTTTGCCCTGGGAAATCGTGTTTTTCTGCCCCCATTCTCAGATCTGGAATTTAGGGTTCGTCCCGGAAGAAATTCCACGACCCCCGGAACTTCCGGACTTCCCCGGAACTTCCGTCACCCGGAACTTTCGTCCATGCCCTGGAACTTCTGGGCTAAACAGAAAGTTTACTCCAAAATCCCCCGGTTTCCCCACACGTCTCCCGCGACCCCCGGAACTTCCGGCAAACTCCCGGAACTTCCGGAGCCCAGAACTTCTGGCCCTAACCCCGGAACTTCCGGCCTAACCAGAAACATTCCTCGAAATTTCAGCATCACCCTTCTTCACCATTTTCATCACAACTTTTCGCTCCGAACTCCGATTGAGTGTTCTTTGGCTCGTTTTGAAGCTATCGACGTGCCCGAGGTCCTCACCTTGGTTTCACCACCATTTGACGCCATCACATTTTTGGAACTTTGGCATATTAGCCTAGGGCCTCCACCATATCATCCGCTATTCCACCATAGCCTTCCGCAGCCTAACTCATTTTGATCCCCATTGCATTTGAGTTTGTTTGAGTTGTGGCTTGTGTCTACTAAGGTGTTTCGGCTACTTAGGGACCGTGCCTTCCACTTCGACAACATGTATAGCCCCACCATACTCTTCCGCCACCTTAACCCATTTTGACCGGGTTTCCACCAATACTTCCGCAACCACCACCGCTAATCCGCTACCACCATTTGACATTTGCGTTTGAGATTTTGAGTTCGCGGTTTTTTCGTTTCCTAAGGTGTTTTGGCTAATTAGGAATGGTTCGACATCAAGAACACCGCCACTCATCATCGTCACGAGGTCGTCATCGACATTGTCGACTTCATCATCATCCGTCCTTGCTTACAAACGAGAACCCACCGACGGTAACCTCGACGACACCATTGTATTTTCCCCTTGCCATTGCATTGTTAACCCCTAGCCCATTTTGCGCCACTTGCCTATCGAGACTAGCCATTGAGTATTGCCGGCAACGTTACTTGTGCACTTTAGTGATTATCGATCCGCCCTTCCCTTGCATACATACCTCATCTTGGTATCATCATATCATCTCTTGTGTCACAAGATTGTTCCCGCATATACACACTTGCTATCTTGGTTTGAGCGTTGCGCATATTGGCCAAAAAAAGCTTTTAGGCAAAGAGAAAAACAAAGAGCTTGTACGCAAGAGCCATAGCATCGCCACATTGCATATCATATACCATCTTTGATCATCTTGGATCATCGTGTGCGAAACACCGGGAACCATACATACATAGCATACTTGGGATAGAAAGTCGATACGTTTTGTCTTCCCTAGGGTGTGCACAAGTTTCGTATTCTCCTATTGAGCAATCGTGCTAGCGTCTCTCTAGAGTTGTGCAACAAGAGCATTTTTAGTGGATTCCACATTTTGAGCTCTTTCCTTGGTTGCACGACCCCATTTATCTATCCGTGTGTGTGTTTCCGTGTGCCATTCTTTGCTATTTGTCTACTTGTTTCACTTGCGGCTTTGTGAATCTCTTTCAACATTATTGACTCTTACTAACAATTGCATCAAATTTTTGTGCCACTATCCTCACCAAGCTACTCCATAAGCTTTACTTGTGTAGGTGTGAGAATAGACAAGATCCGGTACCAATTGTGCTACTTCCATAATACATTATTGAGTGATCATTGATCCATCTTCAACATCGGATAAGGTACATTTGGTCTAGTTCTTTCCTTTCTTCCACTCACATTTTTGCTTGCGCATGATGGATAGGAAAAGCACATCTACTTCGGTCTATACCAACAACGACGAGTTCAATGCCACGAAAAACTTCATCGACGCCAAGATGCAAGCTCAGAAGGAGGAGCTCATAGCCCTCATCAAGACCGCCAAGAGGTCTCCCTCATCTTCGAGAAGACGCTCAAGTGCACAGGCTTCCGAGCTACCATCTCCGGCAAGGTCACATCGGCATCGACACCATCACCGACGAGAACGTGAAGGTCAAGAGCTCAACACCAACCACCGCTCCACGACTTCACCATCTACCTTGGCATCTTCGCCAAGCGACTTCAAGGCATCTTCGCCTTTGGACATAAGGCATCTTCGCCAACAAGCACCTCAAGATTACGCTCAAGAGAAGCTCCCCAAGCTCAAGTCCGCGACTTCCACGAGCTACTACGACCTCGACACCGACCACGAGCTTCCTTTCTATGGGACTCAAGACCCAGAGGAGTATCTCGAGTGGGAGCGCAAGATGGACGACTACCTCAAGCTACATCCTGTCCCCTATGAAGATCAAGTGAAGTGCGCCACAAGTAACTTCCATGACTATGCGTCGACATGGTGGCTTCACAAACCTTTGACAAGATTCGACGTGAGTTGGCCCAAGACGAAGAAAGCGATGCGGCGAGAATTTTTGCCTTCCACCTACACGGAACATCTTCGACGCCAATTGGAGAACACCATCCAAGGATCCAAGTCCATCGACGAGTACTTCAAGGAGATGAAGAAAGCCTTGCGACGAGCCGGTGTGGATGACCCCATTTCGATGAAGTTCCACTTCATGATGGGATTGAACAACGACATCTCCAAGACTATCTTCCTCGACAACTACAAGTCCCTCGACGACAACTACTTTGGTGCTCTCAAGGCGGAAAAAGAACTCAAGAAGGCCAAGGCTTCTCCACCCCAAGCACACTTCGCGATGACCAAGCTCCAAGACGATGCTCCCAAGTTCGACATCACCGCCATCCCTCTTTGTGGCATTGACGATGCCGAGTCTACCATGACTCTTTTTGAAGACGGCACGGCGACGACTACTACTACGGAGCAACTCAAGGATCAAGATTTGGAGGCGAGCGACACGGTGGCAAGCGAGGATGATGCTTCCATCTTTGGAGGCGAGAGTGATGATGTGCCATCTTCGGCCTTCATCTACGGCGACGGCGACGATGACTTGAGCGACTTATGCCACCATATTGAGAGTGAGAGTGACTTCACCACTAGCCCCATATATGATGAGTTGACTCAATTCCCATGTGAGGAGAGCCACCACCACCACCACTTGAGTGATTTGAGTGACTCCACCATATGTGATATTGAGTGCACCTATTTTGAGGGAGTGAGTGAGTCACCACATAGAGAGAGTGAGATAGTTGATAGGTCTTGTGAGGCCATTTTCAACTCTAACAACTTGACCTCTACCTCTATTGTGTCTTCTCATTTGGTCCTAGGTCTCATATATGATGACGCGCCGACCCTTGACGACTTCGTCCTTCCTTTGGACAAGACGATGGCCATGGTGGACTATGATACACCCCCCACATGGTTCCATCATGATGATGATGACCATGAATTGGTCCTTGCCACCTCACCTACACCACATGAGTGGAATGAGAAAGGTAACATAGGTGAAGGTGATGCTCTTGTCCCACTAGTGGACATTCTTGACATTGATTGCGGCATGATGTCGATCCTCCTATTAACATGCTTGATGCTAGTGTGATTTCACCATGCGACGATTTACCCATTTATGATGAGTTTGATGATTGCCATGTGGAGTCTATTAGTTGTGATGCCATGTTGCATAGGATTTCTTGTGTGAATTCTCTCGGTCAAATCATTTTTGACAATCCGCTTAACTTGTCATATGCTATGCATGAGATCAACAATATGTCCAATCTGCAATCTCATCGTAGTAACTATGCATATGCCATTAAAATGAACCCAATTTGCACATATGGCATAGATGACAAGCCCATGGTTATTGGCATTTGTTTTTCTTGTGATGATATTGATATGCTTCCTTTGCATCATTGTTCATATATGCCATGCCATGACCACCTAGCTTCGGACATGCATTATTTGCCATGTTGTCAATTTTCTCCATATGATGTTTTCGCTATTGCTCATGAGGAGACCCCCATAGTTTCCTCATACATGTTTGGAGATTTTGATCACTCTCATCCATTGCATGATCCTCATAATTATGTGCACAATATGCTCCCCATGAATAATAATGCTATTGTTGTGCCACATACTTGCATGCTCAATTTGTGTCCCCATCGTGTTATACATAACAACTATTCTTTCATGATGGATGACATGTTCATATACCATGCCTCAAATTTCTTTGAGCATTGCTTGTTTTGTGCTAACTCTCACGTGCACATACACATCATGATGGATGATGTGTACATTTACCACGCACACACTTTCTTTCGCGTGTGCCTTTCTTGTGTAGGTCATCACACTTACTCGTCAACCTCGCAAGCGCACGAGTTGACGAAACGAGCTCTAGAGAGCAATGAAGACGTGCACCACCATGGAGTGCTTACCCTCCACCCACCCTCTACGCGACGAACCTTTGCGCATTTCTTCTATATGGCCCTCACATGGTTATGGGTTATTGTCCATTATATATCCTTTGCCCATATTGCCATGTTCACTTTGCATGATATGCTCATTTCCATTTGGATGACATGCTTTGGTGACCCATGCTTTGCATTACACATGATCCATGATTCTAGCACTTGTATGTGTATTTGCATGCTTGGTGGAGATATCCCTTGTTATTGCCATGTTTGCTATGTATCCCATGCCTATGATGATACTTTGATCATGTTTTGCTTTCGTGCTCGTGATATGTCATGTGCATTGCCTAGGCCTACTATTTGCTCACATGACATGATCGCCATGATTTCCTCTAGTGCGTTGCATCGTCGCTCCACTAGTTTGCACGACATGATTACTACGATTGCTTGCCTTGTTGCATCACCGATGATACATACTTGCTCGTTTCATGCGGTTGATGACAACCATTGCCTTGCTTTACACATGATTGCTATTGAATATTGTCCAATTGCTCCATATGTTGCCTCTCGCATGCTAGATGATTTGCCATGTATTGAGTGCAACAATGCTTTTAGTCTTGCTAATGAGATTGCCCCCATAGCTTTCTCCCATATGTTTGGAGCTTTTGCCATCTTTCATGTGAAGCATGCTTGTCTTCCTTCTTTGCACCATATGCCTAGTGCCATGAATATATCCATTGTTGCATCATATTATTCATGCACTTTTGCTTCTAATGGTTATGTGCAAGAGAAGAGAACCATCATGATGGATGATGTGTTTATCTACCGTGCACATACGTTCTTTGCTTGGTTGTGTGCATGTGTAGGATCCTTCGACATCGTGTCAACGTCCACTTCCCGTGAGTTGACCATTCGAGCTCTTGAGAGCGAGCCACTTTCGACCGGCGCGATTCTACATCACATTTCCTACCACTTCAGCATTGTGAAGGATGCACAAGGACATACTTTTGAGGTGATATCCTTCTCTTTTGAGAATCCGGACACCATGAGCATGCATATTGTGGAGCATACTTCATGTGTTTCTTGCACTATGACACATTGCACACCTGCTAGAGATTTTATTTTGACTTGTCATTGCCACATTACCATGCCTCATGATATATATGTCTTGTGTGTTGCATCGAACATGATTATCCCATGCTATTTCCATGTGCTTGATTGCAACAATATCATTTCTTCACATATGCCATGTCCCATTGATTGCTACATGCTTGACTTGATTGCCTCACACATGATGAACACTTGCTATTTCCATTGTGCCGAGTGCCACCCTATCTTCACTACACCATGTGCACATTATGCTTGGTTTGTCTTGCACTTGACCCATGTGTTTAGACACTTCATTTTATTTGGTGTTGTGAATGATTCTTATGCCTACCATAGACCATTTGTTGAACGCTTGATGCATGCTTGCTATGACATTGAGGTAGATGCTTGTTCATTTGTCACACACATTAGCATCTTCACCTCACCTTTGCATGATTGTTTCCATGATGACTTTGCTTGTGCTCAATTAATATGCTTACATGCCATGTCTCACTTCTTTGTCAAACCATATGCTATGCTTGATGACTACACTTGTTGGGTGAATCACCACTTGAATGTTTGGTTTTGCACTAACGCTAACCACATTTGTTTTTCCAAGTGTTTGTTGTCCTTGCTCCTTTTGAAGGAATCACAAGACGGTGCGACATTGGAGAGTGACCATTTCGAGCTTCAAGATGAAGAGTACTTGGTGATCGTCCACTTCTACACGGCGAAGCCATCTCTTTCCCATGGTGATTTGGTTTTCGATCTGAGGTCGGATCTTTCCCAAGGGGGGGGGAGATGATGCGGAGCATCCTACGGACATCACCATGTCAAGAGCCCGTTTGGCAAGTGACATGTGCGACATCTACTCCACATACACAAAGGTGAATCATCTCCTTTACGCGTGTTCACTTGACCCCTTCGAGGATGGTATACTACTTGACACTCCACTCGTGTGCATACATAGGTATTGTCGGAGCACCACGGAGGAGGAGGAGGAGTGCCAGCGCACGTGTACAACTACACCGTCCGCGAGGGAAGCTTGGAAGAGAAGGAAGAAGAAGCATGGACAAGCTTCTGGAAAGCCCGGAACTTCCGGCCTCCAGCCCGGAACCTCCGGCCCCCGGACCTTCCGGCCAGCCCGGAACTTCCGGCCCTCGACACTCCAGGCAACGCCCGGACGTGCAAACTCTCTGGATAGCCCGGACCCTTCCCGGAACCTGCCCGGAACTTCCGGCCTCCGGAACCTCCGGCCCTGCCCAGAACTTCCGGCCCTGCCTGCGTGCATTGACTTGGGCCGAGGCCCGTGTACCCCTTCGCCCCCTAGACTATATATACCCTTCTTCCACCTATGTTTTAGGGTTAGCAAATATGATAGCTCATCTTAGTTGAGCTTTGCTCCTACCTCTACTCTTGAGAGAGAGAGAGAGACCACTCCCATGGAGTTCAAGACCTCCATGTGAGCATGTGAGAAGATCCCACGGGATATCAAGACCTCGACTCCTCACCGGATCGGGATGAACTAGCTACCGTTTGTATCGTCCTTTGTTGACTTTGGATCGTGGATCTCTCCGTGTGTATGTGGATTTAGCACATGTGTGATTGTGTATTGTCTATTTGAGTGTTTCCTCTCGTTTTCCTCTCTCGTGTTCTTCGCGGGATCCGCTCCAATCGTGAAAGATCGACACCGTTAGGGTTCCACCCTACATCAAGGTGACTCGTTAAATTATCTCCTAAGTCAGGCAAAAAGAATTACTTTTGATACAGGGATCATCGAAACTCCTTATACCAGACTGAGGCAAATTCACAATTGATCGTTTGGTGGAATCCGGCTGAACGGCATACTCAGTTTGGAATGGAAACTATGGTTATAGAACAACTCGACCTGCGTAACGAGGTTGATCGGGAACGAGAAGACGCCGGGTTACCCAGGTTCGGCCCCTCACGGTGGAGGTAAAAGCCTACGTCCTGCTTGATTGTATTACTGTGGCTCTCGATTACAAGGATGCGGATTCGCTAACCTAGCTTTCGATGAGATTGCAACTTGGTCTTTTTCGTACAGGTGCTCCCCTTTATATACACAGGTGGAACCCTAGATTAGATGAGAGTCCGGATCGTTCTTTGACCCGTCTCCTACTCTTTCCTACTTGTCCTCCAAGACAGCCTTCATGCCACTCATCATCTCCGTGAGCCGGCCCACTGCCTAAGCCGGCCTGTAATCGCCAGGCCTCGTTAAGCCGGCCCGCCAAGAGCCCTTCGACCCTGCCGTGAGTTGACCCGCTGAGCCTGCTCCATGGCCGGGTTAACACCCTGCCGGGTCTACATGCTGGTAAACATCCCCAACATTAGCCCTCAGTTTGACTTGAATTTATTCATGTTAAACTTCCCTGAAAAAGCAAAACATCAGTAATATACTCTCCAAGTGCTTCCCAAGCCAGTCTTTTAGAACACCGTCCTTGACCGGCTCAAGTTGCCGGGTTAAGTGGATCAACGGGCCACCCCTTCAGGTTTAGACTTAGCATTTTCATCTCCTTTTTCCCTCATGACGTCACAATCCACCTCCGCAAAATCTGGGATGACATCATATCGAATCTTTGAGTGGGTATGTATCGTCTTGTCAGGCGCGTGGATCGAGGAGCCCCGCAACCGAAAATTACTACGTCGCCTGGGGTTCTGCCCCTGCCGTTTTAACCTTTACTGTGCCTATAAATGGGCCAGCTCACCCCCACTGTTACTTTTTACCTCTCTCTCGTCTTCCTCCCCGCGTCCGCCACTTCACGCACCCGAAGCGCCACCGCCCTTGAGTTCGGCCACTTCAATAGCAACCTCTTCGCCACCACAGTCGCCGCCGGAGCTCATCGAAGCACTCCGGCCTCCTCCGCCACGCTCAGGTACACCGAAAACCTTCTTTCTTCAGATCTGCAATGCCTCATTTCTCTATGTTGCTCGCCGTAGTTCAACCATGCTCTCCCCTTTCATCAGTAGATCTAGAACCGATTGAATGGTCCGCGTAGGTATTGTAGTTATTGTGGCACTCCTATTTTCCCATCTAGATCCTTGCATCGCCTTCCACAAACCCCCATTCGATAAACGGGCTCCTGCCTTCATCCATGTTTAGGCTTTTAGAATTTTCTTTTTTCGAACCTTTTTTAGATCCGTAACAGCAATCACTCCGTTGGATTCCTATTTATAGCCAACTCAACACTTAACAAAAACTCAAAGCACCACTGACTTACTAGCACCGGCTTATGGTCACGCTGGCTTATCATTGCTTTCGGCGGCTTGTATAAATCCGGGTCATGACTTTTAGCAACCATGGTCGCCTTATTATTTTGCCGGGTTATACCTCATGAGCTTAACACACCGGCTTATCTTTATTGCCTTTGCAGTTGAACTCAGAAATCGTCATGGCCCCCAAGACCGACAAATCCTGCAACTAGGTCAGATCCCAGGTCTCCACTCTTATGTTGAACGAGCTCATGGGGCAAGGCCTCTTGCCGGCTCAAGCAACAATCAGCTGGCGGGCGCCTAATGAAGAGAGCTCCCCCCAGCCAAAGCAGGACGAAGTGGTGGTCTTCGCAGATCATCTTCATAAGGGGTTTCGGCCACCCGGGTCAAAATTCTTCCGTGACATCCTCAACTTTTTCGACCTCCGACCGCAGGATCTTGGCCCCAACTCAATCACAAATCTATGCCAATTTCAAGTCTTCTGCGAAGTGTATCTCCAAATAGCGCCAACTGTCCTTCTCTTTCGAGAATTTTTCTACATCAACCATCAGACCGAGTTCACCGATGGCCCTAGTATAGAACTTGGTGGCGTTTCCATTCAAAGGCGAAGAAACACCCCCTTTCCTGAGGCCAAGCAGGCGAGTCATCCCAAGGGCTGGAACAAGACTTGGTTCTACTGCAAAAGCACTGCCCCTCAAAATGAAAACCCCCTGCCGGGTTACAGACTGGACCGGCTCAATGCCACGGTTGCCTTTCCGGGTTGGCCATCAACTGAGGAATGCAAGCAAATTGCCCCCATTTACTCAAAGATAAGGTCCTTGGTCGCTAACGGCCTCACCGGGGTCGACCTGACCCGGTGCTGGGTAAGCTGGCGAATCCAGCCCCTTAGCCAGAGGGGCGACTTGATGTGTAATTACACTGGTGAGCCGGCTGACGTTCAACGCTTCAGCCAAGTTAATTTATCTGCGAGTGACATCAATAAGGCCACCAAGAGATTACTGGGAGAGCCTCAAGAGAAATGCAACAAAACCGGGTTGGCACCCTTCTGCTTAACTAACCCGGTGCCTTCAGTAAGTGTTTGCACCTTCTTATTCTGTTATTGACTCGCCTTCTTCATCTCATTCTTAACTGCCGACTTGTCACAAATGCAGGCAGACGACAAGTTTTGGAAGAGGAAGAAGACTCGACAACCCGCTCCCACTCCAACGGAGCAATGCTGATGAGCCGGCTGTAGAAGACGAGGCTGAGGTAGAACTTGACTCGCTTGGTCGCCTTTTTATTCAACTTGCTGACGCCCCTTCTCTCCAGGATGAAGCTGAAATCAGCCACACCAACGAGCCAGAGGTAACCTTGATCTCTTCTGATTCTGACTCTCCAGTACCTATTTAGAAGAAAACTCGGGTTGTAATCCGCAAGGTTCGAAGGAAGCCCCGGGTTGCCATCTGTAAGGTCCCTTTTTCCCACCAGGATGCTCATCTGGATCTCGAATTTGTTTTGAAGAAAACTCGTCAAGCCGGGACCTCCAAAAGGAAGACCCGGAGCAGTGAAGGCAAGTTAAGTGGCGGGCTTCCATACGAGCCGGCATCCCGTAAGGCGCGAGCTGAGGTGCTTCTTAGTCCAACTACCTCTTTTCCTCTAGCTGGCCGTTTTAAGGAGCCCTTACATTTAAATGACTCGGCATATCAGACGTCCCACTCCTCGAGCGAGTCAAGCGCTACGCAGGCGACGGCTTTCAACATCAACCTTGGGTAAGCAAACACTCATGTGACATAGCGGTTCCTTATTCTTCCCCCCTCAGATGAATAATTATTTTGTTTCCTGTACAGTGCCAAGGCTATCAAGAAGAAAGCACCTGCCGGGTCATCTAACCCGGTCATTCAACCAGGCCCTCAAGGAGAGAGAGAGACCACCTTGGTCACGCAAGACGAGCCGGCAGTCCATAACAGCCCGCCGCCCCTGGACACAACAAGCCCGGCTCGCGCATCCCCTCCTGCTCAGGAGAGGGAAAATGTAATTGAAGACCAACCCACCCCGCAGCCCGAGGCGCCGGCTCAAGAAGAAGTAGTGGTGACGAGTGAGCGGCAAACTGCTACACCAGATTCCTCCACCGCTCTTACCAAAGTTCCGGCCAAACCTGAGCCGGCCCCGAAGGACAAGGGGAAGACGGCTCTTGAGTTTTCTACATTTGAAGACCAAGATGCTAGTACCCTGCATCGGGCTGTGCTGACCCGGCTGTCTGAAAGCCGGGACACAGAGATCGCCATGATAACGTCTTTGAAGCGGAAGTATGAGGTAATTTGTGCCCTTTGTTTGTACCATATATATATATGTAGCCCCCAAGGGCCGGGTCATTATGAAATGATGACCCGGGACTTCAAAATTTAAACTTGCATGCATAACGTTAATCGGTGACCCCAAAGGCCGGTTCGCTATTCATGACGGGCGGGTCTTCATAACTTGTAAGCCGGATAGATCAATTTATGCATTAGCCCCCAAGTGCCATGTAGAGTGCTTGCAGCTGCATGGAACTTGCCTTGCTGGGTTTTGAAGCTCGAAAACATGTAGCCCCCATGGGCCGGGTTGTCCTTTAGGGCGGCTCGGGTCATACATATATATATGATGTATAACAGACTGCTCTTGCAGGAAATGCTGGAGCAAGTGGAGACCCAGGCCGCCTCCTTCCAAAAGGAAGCCAGGAAGGAGAAGAAATTGCGCAAAGAGGCTGAAGAAACCGCTGCTGAGGCCAATAAGTCTTTGGTCATTGTGAGGAACACCTTGCAAGAGACTGAAGCTGCCAGAGCCGTCCAAGCTGCGTGAGCGGAAGAGGCCGAAGCCAAACTTGAGCCGGTCACTCAAGAGCTGGCGACTCTAAAAGGCCAAATCACCGCCATGTGCCGGGCCATCTTCGGTAAGCCAATAGACCATCATACCCCAATAGCTCCGGCTTAAATACGCCAAACCGGCTTGACTGAGGGTGAAAACTTATATTTGCAGGTCGGAAGAATCAAACTCTTGTGCAGCAACCTTTGGTGAAGTTGAAAGCAGTATATACCTTTGTGGAACAGCTCTACATAGGCGGCTTAAGATTTATTATGGCCGCAAAAAACACCACCTCACCACCACAACTGATCGCGGACATGTTGAAGGAGCTGTCTGTCGTACCAAGGTGGTTTGAGGACTGGAAGAAGGCGTGTTGCCGCTCTGGGGCCCTAACAGCACTTGCCCGAGCCAAGGCAGACGTGCCAGAGCTCGACCCGGCTCAAATTGTGGGCTGGTACCCAGAGTTCAATGTAGACGACTCTCCGTTCACCAAGAAGGACTTCCAATGCTGCATCAAAGAAACCCGGATTGCAGCCACCGCAATCGCAGAAGAGGCAGATCTTACCCGGTACCAAGCGCCCTACTCAAAGGATAATGAGCGGATAGAGCCGCCTAATCATGAGCCGGTGGCCCTGACTCGCATGCGTAAGCCAACTTTCGCCCCCGAAGTCGACCCTTCCTCCCTGATATCCGCCGATGCCCTATTTGAAGCATTGCGCTCAATTCAGTGGTCGACCGGCGAGTCAAGTCAAGAGGCGGAGGATGACGACGGCCGCGAAGAGCCGGCTCATGGTGCTTCAACGGGCGCTGGCGCCAGCCCTGACCCGGCGACATAAACGCCGGCTTATCCTTTTGTAGGCGGAACTTGTAAAAAAAATGGCGTGGCCACAATTGATGGGAGGCTTGTAATAGCATAGCTGAAAACACTTGTTACTGATGCTAGTGCCATCGCATACTGTGCTTGCCTGTACCAATACTTGGCGCTTCTGTGAATCCTCTTTTGGGCTTCGAGAGCCGGTTGTTGCAATAGAGTGATTCCGCTGAAATAATAACAATTGAATGTGATGATGACTGAGGATATCACATAATGAGTAATCTTTGTTACTGGTTGTAATGAATCAAAAATATCTAAGTAACTAAAGTAAATGCTATGCATGGATGTATGCACGTATGCAGAGATGAGATGAGTGCAACAAAAAGAATATAATCGTAAGCCGGAATATGCTTGAACGCCCGGCTTATAAATCGCAAGCCGGAATATGCTTTCATGAAACTGGCACTTCTGGCCTTTTGGTTTGTCCTCGCTCTCTGAAAGCCGGCTCTCACACAACCAATCGGACATTTTAACTCTGACGAATTCAGGGTCACCTGTGTGATTGACTCGTCAGACGTATGTCGGGTCGTTTTTGAGGGAGTAGCATCTTGCTAACAGGCAGGTTTAACCAATTTTGTGGCATCTCGCCGAGTTAAAGGGTTTTTTAAGCTAAACTCAATTGAGTTGGAAGCCCCCAAGTAACCAAGATCAACAAATAAAGATCCAGCACACAAATTTTGAGGCAAAACAGCACCTGTACACAGTGCTGCTGGTCGTTATTTTATTTGATCAAGAATAGGTATATACAGTATAAAAGGCATGTACAAAGGTATGACCTAGTCGATGACTTAGGTGTAGTATGGCTGGAGTTGGGCAATGTTCCAGGGCCGGCTTGTTTCCTCCTCGGAGGAACGTGATTTATCTGTCTCACGTATATCAATCAGGTAATATGACCCGTTGTTGAGATTCTTGCTGACCACAAAGGGCCCTTCCCAAGGTGGGGAAAGCTTATGCATGCCTGTCTGGTCTTGTATCAGACGGAGCACTAAGTCACCCTCCTGAAAAGTACGGTTGTGATAGCGACGTAGGTCTTGCTGATAAATTGTTGATCTGGACGCGGCAAGGTCACGCTCTTCCTCCAGAGCATCAAGAGCGTCTTGGCGAGCCTGCACATTATCTGATTCCACATAAGCCGCCACTCGAGGGGAGTCATGACGAATGTCGCTCGGAAGTACAGCTTCTGCACCATAGACTAGGAAAAATGGCGTATAGCATGTTGACCTGTTGGGAGTAGTCCGTATGCTCCAAAGCACCAAAGGTAACTCTTCTTCCCAGCAACCCAGCGTGCGCTGCAAAGGCACCATGAGTCAGGGTTTGATACCACACAGCAATTCCTGATTGGCCTGTTTGGCCTGTCCATTGGACTGAGGATGCGCAACCGATGCTAGGTCAAGTCGGATGTTCTCCTGTTGACAGAACTATTCCATGGCTCCCTTGGAAAGATTGGTCCCATTGTCTGTAATGATACTATGTGGGTAGCCAAATCGGAATATCAGCTTCTTCAGAAACTTAACAGCTGTAGCCGCGTCGCAGTTGCTGATCGGCTCTGCTTCCACCCACTTGGTAAACTTGTCCACAGCCACCAGTAGGTGTGTATGCTTGTTCTTAGAATGTTTGAAGGGTCCCACCATGTCAAGCCCCCAGACCGCGAATGGCCAAGTAAACGGGATCATCCTTAACTCTTGAGCCGACACATGGGCCTGGCGAGCATATTTCTAGCAACCATCACACTTACGGACAATGTCCTCTGCGTCAGCATGAGCCGTGAGCCAGTAAAAACCATGCCGGAAGGCCTTTGCGACCAGTGATCTTGAGCCGGCATGGTGGCCGCAGTCACCTGAATGAATCTCATTGAGAATTGCATGGCCTTCTTCAGGTGAAATGCAACGCTAAAAAACACTAGTAACGCTTCGTCGGTGCAACTCGCCATTAACAATGGTCATAGACTTGGACCGTCTAATGATCTGCTGAGCAAGGAGTTCCTCTGTTGGCAGTTCTCCCCGGCTTAGATAAGCCAAGTAGGGGACCGTCCAATCAGGGATTGCGTGAACAGCAGCCACTAGAACCGCCTCCGGGTCAAGAACAGCCAAGTCCTCCTCTGTTGGTAACTTGACAGACGGGTTGTGCAAAACGTCCAGGAACACATTGGGTGGCACCGGCTTGCACTGTGAGCCCAAGCGAGAGAGTGCATCCGCCGCCTCGTTCTGCCTACGATCAATGTGATCAACTTGATAACCTTTGAAGTGTCCAGCGATATTGGTGACCGCGTGCCGATAAGCCGCCATAAGGGGATCCTTGGAATCCCAAGTACCAGAAACCTGCTGGGCCACCAAGTCTGAGTCGCCCAAACACCTGACCCGGTTCAGGTTCATCTCCTTGGCCATCCGAAGCCCATGAAGCAAGGCCTCATATTCTGCCGCATTGTTAGTACAGGGAAACATGAGTCTCAAAACATAACAGAACTTATCCCCTCGGGGGGAAGTAATCACAACTCCAGCCCCCGAGCCTTCGAGCTGCCTGGAGCCGTCAAAGTGTATGGACCAGTATGTTGCGTCGGGCTTCTCTTCGGGAGCCTGTAACTCTGTCCAATCATTGATGAAATCCACCAGCGCCTGTGATTTGATTGCTGTGCGGGGCACGTATTTGAGATGATGCGGACCGAGCTCGATGGCCCACTTAGCAACCCGGCCTGTCACCTCCCGGTTCTGGATTATATCCCCAAGAGGTGCTGAGCTGACCACAGTGATTGGATGCTCATGGAAGTAATGCTTCAGCTTGCGGCTAGCCATAAATACTTCGTAGACCAGTTTCTGCCAATGTGGATACCGCTGCTTGGACTCGGATAACACCTCACTGATATAATACACAGGGTGCTGGACTACATATTCCTTGCCATCCTCCTTGCGCTCTACCACGACTGCCACGCTTACCGCTTTGTTATTGGCAGCAACATATAGCAACATTGGTTCCTTCTCACGAGGGGCAGCAAAGACTGGCGGCTCAGACAACTGCTTCTTAAGGGCCTCAAAAGCCTGATCTGCAGCATCACTCCAGACGAAGTCATCTGATTTCTTAAGCAATTGGTATAACGAAATTGCCTTTTCTCCAAGCCAGCTTATGAACCGACTTAGCGCCGCAACCCGCCCAGCCAGTTTTTGCACGTCATTAAGTCTGACCGGCTTAGCCAGGGTCGTGATTGCCTTGATCTTTTCCGGGTTAGCTTCAATGCCACGCTCGGAAACAAGAAATCCCAGAAGTTTTCCTGCAGGGACACCAAAAACACACTTTTCCAGGTTAAGCTTCATCTGGTAGACACGGAGGTTGTCAAATGTTTCCTTGAGATCCTCCAATAGAGTTTCTTTCTTCCGGGACTTAACCACAATGTCATCAACATAAGCATGAACGTTCCGCCCGATCTGTTTATGAAAGCAGCTCTGGACACAATGCTGGTAAGTCACCTGTGCACACTTCAGACCAAACGGCATGGTGGTATAACAGAAAGCTCCAAAGGGTGTGATGAAAGCCATCTTTTCCTGGTCTTCCAGCTTCATTTTGATCTAATGATAGCCAGAGTAAGCATCCAGGAAGCATAAACTCTCACAACCAGCCGTAGCATCGATGATATGGTCAATACGGGGCAAGGCAAAGGGGTCGCTAGGACAAGCCTTATTCAGGTCTGTGTAATCAACACACATTCACCAAGTCCCGTTTTTCTTCAGAACAAGCACTGGGTTAGCAAGCCATTCAGGATGGAAGACTTCGACAATGAACCCGGCAACTAGGAGCCGGGCCACCTCTTCACCAATAGCTTTCCGCCTTTCCTCATTAAAGCGACGGAGATACTGGCGAACTGGTTTGAACTTGGGATCCACATTAAGGGAGTGCTCAGCAAGTTCTCTCGGTACACCTGGCATGTCAGAAGGTTTCCATGCAAAGATGTCCCGGTGCTCACGGATGAACTCGATGAGGGCGCTTTCCTATTTGGGATCCATATTTGCCCCGATGGTGAACTGCTCAGAAGAATTGCCCGGGGTGAAATCAACTTGCTTCGTGTCTCTGGCCGACTTAAACTTGAGCAGAGGGTTGACTCCGTTGTGGGCTTCTTCAGGGACGTCATATCCGACGGGTCAACATTGTCCTTATAGTACCGCAATTCCTCCGCAGCACAAGCCGTCTCGGCGTATGCTGCATCTCCTTCCTCGCATTCGAGCGCAATCTTCCGGTTTCCTTCCACTATGATGGTTCCCCTCGGTCCTGGCATCTTCATTTTCAGGTAGACATAACACGACCGTGCCATGAACCGTGCATAAGCCGGCCGGCCAAATAAGGCGTGGTATGGGCTCTTAAGTTTAACCACCTCAAAGGACAAGAACTCAGAACGCCAGTTATCCTCTGAGCCAAAAGCCACCTCAAGGGAAATTCTTCCCACGGGATAGGCCGACTTGCCAGGAACAATGCCGTGAAAGACTGTAGAGGACGGAGTTAACTGCTTATCGGACAGATTCATCCGCCTGAACGTGTCGTAGTACAGAATGTTGATGCTACTACCTCCGTCCATGAGCACCTTAGTCAGGGTGTAACCGCCGACTTGCGGCGCCACCACCAGAGCTAAGTGGCCAGGGTGATCGAGTAGGACTGGATGATCCACCCTGCTCCAAGTAACCGGCTGCTCAGACCAGTTGAGATAATAGGGAACCGCCGGCTCAACTGTGTGGGTGGCTCGTCGTTGCACCTTCCGATCCCGTTTGCAGGTGCTAGTGGTGAAAACATGATACTGCCCACTACTTAACTGTTTTGGGTTACTCTGAAATCCTGTCGCGCTGGCTTGGTGCTGATTCCCCTGGTTGTTTCTCTGATTGCCACCTCCAGTATTACCAGCCCCCTGAAACCCGCCGCCTTGGCCACCGTTCCCCTGGAAATCGGGTCCTGCGAAGGGCCCTTGCAAGCCGGCCCCTGAGAAGTTGGGTCCCTGTTGGGCGGGTTGTCCGCCATTGCCGCCCCCATTATGATGATTCTGGAAGACCTGCTTGGCAAACTCTTGCATGACATAGCAATTTTCCCAGGAGTGACTGGATGGCTTACCATTGTAACTGTGTTTCGGGCAAGGAGCCTTGAGAGCCTCTTCGTAAGTGAGAGGGCGATTACCAGTGGACTGCCTCCTAGAACCGTCATTCTGGCGCTGACCCTTGTTCTCTGCGTTCGTATTCGCCACCAGGTCAGAGCTACCATCATAACCCTTATGTTTCCTGCCGTTGTTATTCTGACCAGTGTCGTTGTTCTGCTGCTGACCCTTACCACCGGTTTTCTTCCCCTTCTCGGATTTCTCCTCGTCCGACAGTGGATCCTTGGTGTTATCTGACTCTGCATACCGGGTTAAGACATCCATGAGGTCACCCATATCCTGGACTTTTTACGCTTGAGCCGCCCAAGCTTTTGGACCAGGGGCTAAAACTTGCATGTTCGTTCTAGAACGAGTACTGCTTGCGCGGCCGAGATGCTGTCTGAGCTGTGTATAACCTCCGCAACTCGGCGAGCCCAGTGATGCACCGACTCATCCTCGCGCTGGACACAACGCTCAAGATCCACAATTGTGGTTGGCCTTTTACAAGTTCCCTGGAAATTCTTGATGAAGCGCTCCTTGAGTTCCAGCCACGTGTTGATGGAATTCGCCGGTAGGTTTTTCATCCAGGTGCGTGCAGGGCCTTCCAACATTAGAGGCAGGTAACTTGCAAAGACCGACTCACTTGCGTCCAACAAGTCCATTGCCAACTCATAGCTCTCGATCCACTCGGTGGGCTCTAGGTTCGTTGTATAGTTAGGAACCTTGCGAGGCCCTTTGAAATCCGAGGGGATGCGCGCCTCTCGCAACGCTGGTACCAAGCAGGGAGTTCTGATCATGCGGCTCGAAGAGCCCCCAAGCCGGCCATCTGACCGGGTTACGTCGGGCGAGTGCTGCACTTCCGACGGGTTGGCATTCGGCGGGTCGACTCGCGCAGGCGTGTTGACGTGCGCCGGCGGGTTGTGCCCTGCACGCGCGTTTTCCTCCTCCCACGCTCGTAGAATCCGAGCCGCGTCCGCAACGTCTTGCAGGATCCTGGGCTGGTGCTGCTCCGCCAGCGGCTGGGCGGCTCTCCTGCGGTGTGCGCTGCTGGAGACCGCAGGCGACTCAGGGCGCTGACTCCTGGTGCGGCTCTGATGAGGGGTTGAGTGAAGCCGACGCTGGCTATGCGAGTAGTTGGCTTGCTGCACCACTACCATCTTGAGCATTGCAATGGCGTTCCTAGCCTTGGTTTGAATCGGGCCGTCCCCCTCGATCGGAATAGCCGCCAAGTTGTGGGTTGCAGCCAGCACGTTATCAACCGGGTTGGAGTAGTGTCCAATTGGGGTCTGGAACCTGTGAGACGGTGGCTGCTGTTGCTGATCCGGCGTGCGATGCCGGGCCGGCTCTCGCTGCTGAACAGGCTGCTGCAAAGGCGGCTCTCCCGTGGGGATGACTTCAGCCCCCGGGTTCGTCGGAGCCGGTGGTGTGGTGAACATCTGAGTCGGCTCGAGATTAGCCGGAAGCCGGCTCTGATGACGCCTCCTGTGAACGAGCTCCGACTCGGCCTGTCGGCGGTTCAGATAATGCGCCTCCTCATCCAGATGCTACCTCTCCGCGGCAATCTGTGCCTGCTCCTGCGCCATGCGGGCGTTCTCCGCATTGATGTCCTCTTGGATCTTGGCCATCTGCTCGCGACACTTCGTGATCTCCGCGTTGCGCGCCGCCTCGTTCTCTGCAGTGACCGGCTCGGTCAACAGTGTAGTCATCAAGTCCGCGAGTGCTTGAACCCCGGTCTTCTGAGAGCTGGTGGCTGAGGCGCCGGCTCCTCCTGAGCCGGCCAGGAGGTTGTTCTGCCCCGTCGTCGGATTGGTCGGGTCACGCACTGGATCTTGCCTACCCGCCATGTACACCGCCGCGAAGCGAGGCGGATCAGGGCTCTCCGAAAAGACGTCGTCCGTGCGCCCGAGCACTCCATCATGCAGCGGAAGAATTGACTCGGTTTCCCCCATTGAGGACTCGCCGTCAGATTGGACGAGCGTGTCATCCTGAGACAGGGAGTTCTCCGACAAGGCCACCCCTTGGGTGAAACCCACGAAGACATGGTTTGGGCCGGCTTGAAGCGGGCCGAGACAAGCCTGGCGCTGACCAGCGCGGTGTGCCGACTTGACGCCGGCGATCTTTTCCAACCCGGCGGCCGGCTCGCCGATCACGCCGATGAAGGTGTGAATCTTGCCGAAGGGGACCCGGTACCCGTACTCGATTGAGTCGGCGTCGGGGCCCCAGTGTGAATCGTCGATGTAGAATTTCCCGCGGCGACTCTTGGTCATCATGCCAACCGCGTACCTCCCGAACCCTGGGAGAGATCCCACTAAGAACTCAACTCCACCATGCATGAGCCCCACGATGGGCGCCAACTGTCGTGGTTTTGACACGGCAGATGCCCTTGTGAAAGGACTTAGAGATGAGGCCATCGCACAAGTGTGGAAGCTTAACGAGGTTGATCGGGAACGAGAAGACGTCGGGTTACCCAGGTTCGGCCCCTCACGGTGGAGGTAAAAGCCTACGTCCTGCTTGATTGTATTACTGTGGCTCTCGATTACAAGGATGTGGATTCGCTAACCTAGCTTTCGATGAGATTGCAACTTGGTCTTTTTCGTACAGGTGCTCCCCTTTATATACACAGGTGGAACCCTAGATTACATGAGAGTCCGGATCGTTCTTTGACCTGTCAACTACTCTTTCCTACTTGTCCTCCAAGACAGCCTTCGTGCCACTCATCATCTCCGTGAGCCGGCCCACTGCCTAAGCCGGCTTGTAATTGCCAGGCCTCGTTAAGCCGGCCCGTCAAGAGCCCTTCGACCCTGCCGTGAGTTGATCCGCTGAACCTGCTCCATGGCCGGGTTAACACCCTGCCGGTTCTACATGCTGGTAAACATCCCCAACAACCTAGAAGTCTTACAATAAAAACACTACCGAGTTCTGATTGGGAACCATCATTGAGGACATCGAAATCCTTGTATACTTATCGATGAACTTGTTATCCTTGAACAAATCAATCAGTGGCTTGGTGTGCTAGGAAATACGTATGGAATGAAGGTAGCTAATCTGTCAAACCATAGAATACATTGCACATGCATGACTGACTTGGGATGATTACAAAGGAAGCAAAATAAACTTTCTCGAATTCACGGCGGCAACTTGCACCAAATGCATGTGAATTAGAGGAAGTCACTTCTCACATCAAAACATCTACTTCATGAGCTGGCACGAAGAAAATGCTTACAAAAGTTTCCAACACTAGCTTAATGTTCATCATGAATCATCGAGAAGAGGAAGATGTTGTCGATGGGCTCAACAACTCATCGAGATTCCCATGAAGATGGAATTCCACAATTACGTGAACAAGGTGATAGCATTGGTCAGACCAAAAGATATAATGATGTATGCTCGAGGAAACAACCACGAGTAAGACAACATTACGAAAATCATTGGTTCTGATTTTGATTTCGCGATAGCCCACACTCAAATGAAAGATTGGATAAGACAATAGATCCACCAACTGAACACGATGATCAATCTATGAAGATATCATCCTTCTTCAGCACACACACACACACAAAAAAGATATCCCTTTGGATGAACTACGTTAGGCAAGCTTTTATCTTCCAACTCTCCAAGTTGTTGTTTAGCCTAACCAGCTAGTTCAGGGTATCCAACACAGATCCTTGGAGAAGGGGTGGTTTATAGGAAACCCAACTTAATCACGAACTCAACATAACAGTCAGGGAACAACCTGGTCATACTTCCGAGAAGATATTCGGAAAATCACGAACCACCGATATGTTATTAAGCTCGAGAACAATCTTGCTTTTCAGGGCAAGATGATATGATCAAAAGAGCAAGGGATTGACACAATCTTAACTCATTGGTCAAAAAGTGCACCAAGGAAAATGGACTAGGTAACACAATCAATCTTAGAATGATGATTCAATAACCAACACACTAAGAATGAAGTTATTGTCCATTAACTACCAAGCAACGAGGTTGCTAGGAGTATTGATTTCACACATCACAGTTCACTTGTCGACATTCCGGTTACAACAACACGGGGACCGAGGAATGAATGATGATGGTGAGAAGTATCACTGTATCAAGAGTTCATAAGAGGTTGTGCAATTCCCATGACATTCTTGACATAAAAGAAGGTAATACTCCAAGGTAAAACAGAACAGAAGCTGGATTGGCTTTCTTGATCTGCAGAATACAACTTCTTCGACCCAATCCTAGAAATGGATGAGGTACTGGAGTTTGTTTCTCCTAGTCATTCTGAAATAGAATGGCTTGACGGACCATAGGAATAATAGGCACCGATGAACACGAATGCACAACTACTCCTGACTATCAATTGATAGATAGAGGTCAGAATACAACTGTAGAGGGACAACTCAAAGGAACATATGATTTTTCTGAGTTGTGGATGCATAGATTAGCATGTCGAGCAAGGCTCGACATATTTCTTCCGGATAACCCATGCAGAAAGGTAGGATTGGCAGAGTCCCAATTATGGAATGGAGAACTCATCAAGAGCACTCTTGTTGTGATATTTTGGTTCAAAAGAACTTCTGCCAAGGATGGTTCATGGTATTGGAAGAATGATATACCACGAACCTCGAAGACTAGAACAAAATTACTAAACATCCTAAAGGAGCAACAATCACTATCAACACGAAGTAAGTAGAATGAATCATGGGTTCAAGAACCCAAAGATAAAATACCTACTAACTAAATGACATCATGAGATGCTTTCGAGAATGGTGGCCAGAATCATCACACTGGGAACACAACACAAGGTTGGGTTACCGGGTGGTTCTCTAAGATATCCTAGTTTCCTAACAACTTCAGCATTTATGTTGAGGCAACGCAGTACCTCGACACAATGGTTAGTGTGGTTAATCTAGCCCAAAAGGACATTGGGAACAGGGAGGAAAGAGGTTGCAAATGCATCAGATTACTTAGAAACCTGGAACAACTCGGATAGCATAACGGCTATATGGGCATGGAATGTGAGACAACCTGCAAGACAACTAACAACATAGCACCGAATTCTTATGGAAACACCAATCCAAGAAGACAACACCTTTCCTATAAGTCTCCAGCATAGTAACTCATCATCCTGATAGATAGATGAGAAAGCCTAGTTTCTTAACCCCGTAGAAAAGAAAAGGGTGACTCGGAATCAGAATGACACAAGGAAAGGAGTAAAAAGAGCCTTACGTTCCCTTCCACAATCAATTCCCTTACATAACTAAAGCATTTCTAGACTCGACTTCGACCAGTTTGGCTTGGTAATCCTACAGGCAGTCAGGCTCTGATACCAAAGCTGTCAGGACCCCGATCCTAAGTCACACAGATCTAGCATAAGACACATCATATCACTTTGCGGCCTCACGCACGGTAACCCACGGCTGCCACCTTTACCTTGGCCGGGACCGTTTGCATCTTTTGGCACACGTATATGATTGTGATGCTAGCATCCATATGACAGAGAACCCGGGTCGACATGACTAGTCATAAATCAAGGTGGCACAAACGTACAGGGACAGGCATACGTAACCCAGCAATGCACGTGTCGGTCATCAGCGTGTGCAACCGAGTCGTAGCAAGCTACAAGGACTCCAGTAAAACACCGCGTGACATTTCCCCGTAGGGACAGACACGGGAGCAAAGAAGGATACATGCCGGTCAATCCATGTGTTCCGGAGCAGTAGCGAACTACCAGGCTCAGTGGAAGTACTAGGAGGCATTTCCCTGTAAGGAAGGCTACCAAAGGCACACAACTAGGTGTTGAACCCCACACATACCAATGCATTTCAAACATACACACAATATGCACGATATGTGTAGATACAACATGGCATCACAACATAACTCTACGACTCAGGTATTTATTTAAGAGGCTCTGAAGAGCCATACATAACATGATATTACAAACAGGGGTCACATGACCCATCACACAAAGCATACAAGAACCGGAAGCATAAACATGTCTGAGTACAGACATCTACAAAAGAAGAAGGCTGAGAAGCCTGACTATCTATAAGACCCTCCATAGGAACCAGACCTCTGTCTGGGATTCCCAAGCTAATCGTCGAAGCCCACGTGGAACTACTAATGAGACTGAAGTCTCCTCTGCAAAAACATAAATTAAGCAACCGTGAGTACAAAGGTACTTAGCAAGACTTACATCAGAACTATCTACTTATGCATCATGTATCAAAGAAGGGGATTGTGGGGTTTAACTGCAGCAAGCCAGCTTCGACTCAGTGGCTATCCTGTACTATGACTACTAGTAATTTCTTTGAGGTGAGAAAGCGCACACGAGTCCACATATTCACCATATCAATACTCCACTATGGATCCTCTCCCGTCTCCCTACGAGAAGGCCATCCATAGCACTCACACTTATCTTGCGCATTTTAGAGTATCCACTTCAACTTGTCTATGAACCATATAAGTCTCCAAGTAGTCCATATCCGAGGACGCGGCTATTCGAATAGATCATTTTACCCTGCAGGGGTGTTCTTCTTCACACACACTCTCACCACTTACCACCATATACACGTCATGTATCTCGGCAACCTTCAAGCGGAAGCCTAGCGAGGGTGTCGGCCACAACCTGACTAACCACGCAAGACTCTAGTCCAGGTTTATCGCTTATCTGAGGCTGAACCCGCAAGGGAAGTTCGGCCGAAGTTTCCATTACGGCCCCAAACGATGTGTGCAGGGTTCCCAAGTCCACCTCGACGTATGGTACTGCACTTGGTACACCGTGCCACGGTGCCTAGTCTGTCCCAAGCCCACTTGTACCGGGTGCCACTCGGTAGACTACTAACACAACCTACAAACACCAGAAACTAGTTGCAACTCCTGGACAGAGATCAAGGCGATTAATAAGTCGAGAGAGTCAATTAAGGATCCCAATGTGTGGTAGTAACTATTCTTGGATAACATACCACCATGTACTCCTACATGGCCTCTCATCGCTACCTTTACCAAATCGTGCTCACACACTTAGCTCTCACACAGTAGGACATGAACACAATATTCCAATTCATTCCCAGATGAATCAGACCCGACACAACTCTAAGCAATAGAAATCATGGCAAACAAGCATGGATGAGTAGTCACATCATGGCTCAAGCAATTCCTACTCATGCTAGTAGATTTTACTGTTTACTGTGGCAAAGACAGGTCATGCAGAGGAATGGGTTCAACTACCGCAACAAGTAACAGTTGAATCGTTGTTGTCCTAATGCAATAAAAGAGAGCAGGAGCGAGAGAGTGGGATTGTATCGGAATGCTCAAGGGGGTTTGCTTGCCTGGCACTTCTGAAGATAGTACTGCTCTTCATCAGTGACATCGATCTCATTGTCGAAACAACGCCTACCGAGAGGGAACACACACCGGCAAACAAGAAAAGGGAGCACATTCAATGCAATGCACAATCAAATGAATGACATGACAAATTAAGGTACTGAATTGATCTAATGCAATAGTAAGCCAAGTTAATTGAAGTGAAATTCAAATAAGATCAAACTCCAACTCCAAAAGCTATTTCATAAATTGCCCTAATCATGAATTGTCCTAGTTGGTGATGTTAACTTGTTCAAACATGCATGAAAATACCATAAACAGATTCTTCATATTTTTCTGATAATTTTTCATATATAAATTATTTTCATCTGAGTTATAGATTATCTTCTATGATTTTTAGAAGTTTTAAGCATTTTCTGGAATTTCCTAGCTATTTTAGATTAAACTAAATCTAGAAATTGCTTTATTGTGTCAGGATGACATCAGTGTGACGTCAGCGGGTCAACTGGGGCGGTCCAGGTCAAACTGACCAGTGGGGCCTAGTGGTCAGTGACACAAGGTTAATTAGGGGTTAAACTAATCCTAACCAGAAATGTTAGGGGGCCTGTGGCCCACTGTTAGTGACCCAGTGGTCAATTAGGTTAGCCCTAATTAAACGGCCACGTCAGCATCGCCGGCGTTTAAATGCCGGTGACCAAATCCACGGTGGAGGGCGTCGGGATTTTGCTACAGGGATCGGTTTGGAGTGCGGTTTGCGGCTACGGGACGCTGGGACTCGCGCGCATTCAACGGTGCAAGCGGCTTCATCGGAGGCGGCCGGAGCCACGGGTTCGAGCGAAACGAGGCTATGGAGCACGGGGAGCCCAACTAAGGAGGCCTACGGCTTCCTGGGGTCACCAAGAGCTCGACCGTGTGCTCGAGCGCGACTAATGCACGCTAAAACGACGGCGGCAATAAAGACGTCGACGGTGAGCTCACGGCCATGGTTGGGATCGGCCTAGCGGGCGCAAACGAGGGAGGGAGAAGAGGGGTTCGACGCGGAAGCTCACAACGAGGCTAGCAGAGGGCTCTACAGGCTCGGGGAGGCTCTGGAGCGGCCGAATCGACGACGGCAATCTCAGTTGCCCGAGGTAGAAGGCGATGGTGCTGACGACGATGCGGTGCTTCCCTGCTCGAGTTCTTCGGCATGGAAATGAGTAAGAGCTTCGCAGAGCATCTAGACACGACGGAGCAACGAGAGGTGGCCGCTGGCTACGACAACTACGGCGGCGTTCTCATGGCGGCTCGGCCATGGTGGGGATCGAGCGAGCAGCGAGCAAGGGGGAGAGTGAGGAGGTCGGCTCGATCAGGACGGCAACGTGACGCCTGTCCACGGTGTCGGTGAGGCAAGCAGGCAGCTGGTGGCGTGGCACGCGTGCATGCGCCGTGCGCTGTCTCGCCTCTGCCTACTGGCAGAGGTAGGAGATGACTCGCATGGGCCAGCACAGTGCCGGGCCGGGTAAGTGGCCCAGGTATTGTTCTCTCTCTCTCTCATTTCTTTCTGCTTTTCTGGTTTTGATTTAGTAAAAATACTAAATCATTTCCAAAAATCCTGAAATAAATTGTGGGCACATTTTGAATTATTTCCAACGGCCCTCAACAGTTTTCAGAATTATTTGAGCATTTAAATTATTTATAGCAATTAAATGCTCCAATTCAAATACATTATGATTTAATTCAAAAATCCAGAAATGACCTAGAAATATGTTCATCATTTTTGGCAGAGATTTTCACCTTTATCAGAAATCATGAACTTTTCTGAAGGGCATTTTGGGTTCATTGAAAATATTTATAAGTTGAACCTATTTGAATTATTTTGGTGCTAGGGTTTGAACATCCCCATTTCAAATTCATTTGAAATTTAAACATGATGCATGGATGTTGATGCAACTATTTACAATCAAATTCTAGGGCTGTGACATGTTCCTCTACTGCGCCTAGGTGGACACCTGGGCCAAGGAGGCGCTCGAACCTAGCGACCAGCGCGTTGGCATCAAGCGGGCCGCTGACAAGGCGAACGGCGCGACCCATGCGAATGACGCGGCCGGCGTCCGGTGCAAGTACGGCGCGGCCGGCCTCTGGTGCAAGTACGGCGCAGATGGCCTCTGCCCACTCCTGGCGAGGAATGGGGCTACTGACGGGCCGTGTACACAGCTGGAACACACTGTCGACAGTAGGCAAGCGCCGATGGATCCGCTCTTGCTGTGCGGCACGCCGCACCACTCGCTCTGCGACGCTCCATAAGTCTCATTGTGCAGCGCGCCGCACCCTATCGGCGCGGACATGCCTATCTTGCTCTGCGGCGCACCACCGATCATGTCGCGTTGACCTGCAGCCTCTCGACGCTGACGCACCTATCTTGATATGCGGCGCTGCCGCGCCCTGCACCAAGGGTCTGCTCAACCCTGGTGATGACGTGCAGCATGGCGTCGTCCATCGCGTTGCTGGGGACGCCCTCGGCCTCGGCGAGGAGGTTGATGGCAGAGGCGGCACTTCGGTGGGTTGGCATGCTTGGAAAAGGTAGAAGAGCTATTGGCTGCGCTTGTGCCTCGGTGTGTTGCGCGCCGCCTCGGTTTATGTTCAATCGCTTTTGGCGGCGGGAAACTGATGGGGAAGTGGCGGGAAACGGTGGCGTGTTCATCAAACGCCATCAATTAATGAAAACTTAGCAAAGAAGGAAGCGCGAGCTAGCACGACGCGTGCGCGCACATTGCTTACCCACGGGTGTGATCCATATACTCGTGTGCCCAATAAAGCACACAATTCACACTAAAGAATTTGTTTTGTACACAGAGAGCATAGATGTTGTGCAGACTGGGCAATTCACATCGCAGACAATTAAACTAAGGAACATGTTGATGATGATTTCAAGAATCGCAAACAATTATTTACCAGCAAACGTTTGCCCGCAGCACACACAGCTTATTAGCAGGAATCGTCTGTGTTATTATCGGTCTTCCCACACAGTTCTGATTACTGACCTGTTTGTCGGGTATCACACATATCTTGTCAAGCCAAATCATTTGTGTTCTTCTGGATCATCGCAAACAGTTCATCCTAGTGACATGTATGTTGTCTATCGCACACACCTTGATCTGGCTGACCGTTTCTTTTGTTTTGGCTCATCGCAAACAGTTCATCCGAGTGAACTGTATGTCATCTATCGCACACACCTTGATTTGGCTGACCGTTTCTGTTGTTTTGGCTCATCGCAAACAGTTCTTATGGATCAACTGTATGCCACGATTCGCAGACGCAACTCTTTTCTGAGTCGTGCTTGATGGATCCTCCATCGCACACAATTCGTTTTATTGGTGATGGTTTTATTACGATGCCGTTTGCAATTAATGCATCACACACAGTTTGGTTGATTGGTCTCCTATACATGTGTTGCGTTAGGATCTTCCTGCAGTAGTGTTATCACGAAAATGCTACAATAGCCATGTGCACTTGCAGGACATCAGAAGTCAACTGGGTCCCACTGTTAGCCACACATGCACATATCTGGGTACACTCTCTATGTACCCATAGCAATTATATTTATTATAATTTCGAATTAAAATAAATCCAGTAAATTCAAAAAAATATTTAAACTTTGAAAAAATATATAAAATAATCTATAACTCGGATGAAAAAGTTTTATATATGAAAGTTGATCAGAAAAATATAATGAATCTGAATATGTCATCCACATATATGACAAACCCCTCTAACATAATGAACCTAGACATTTTGCATCAGGATCATCTGATCGAATAATACCTGGAGCTGGGAAAATATTGCCAGATATTTTCCCTCTTCTTTTAAAATGTTTAGTAATGCATTAGGGCATATCATCAACACATATTGCCATGACATGCATCTGTATTGCATTTGTCTGCCCGTTATTTATCTGTTTCCCCCCTCCTCTGCTTTCTTTCCGGTAGACCCCGAGACTGTCGTTGACCCTAAGTACGACTACGTCGCCGACGATCCGTCCTTCTCAGCAGAGCTTCCACGCAAGCAAACCCCCTTGATCATTCTGATATCGCCCATTCTTTCTCTCTACTTCTTGCATTAGAGAGTCGGTTCAGTTGATGCTTTATCGGTAGCTCCTATTTCTGACGCATAGCGTGTTGTTGATAACTGTTATTGATACCTTGCATGTTATCTTATATGCTTAGTGAAAACCATTAACCAGTGAAAATCTGGAAACTTACGACTTGGGACGTTGGATCATTGACTGATGGCACAGATCACAGGTGGGTTTGCTAACCAGCCACTTAAGCCCATTTTTCACATGACCCCTCTTCTTACTCACCCGGGGCAGGAAATCCCTTTGACGTCAGCATGTCTTCGATCTAACCTTCTCCATGGTCGTCCCGCACGGCGACGATCGTCCCCATGACGCTGCTGCTGTTCCCCAACGCGAAGATCGACCACCGAGTCGTCCCCCGCCGCGAAGACCATCCCCCCACCGTGACGATGGAGGACGGAGCTGCCCCCCATCGCAACGACCGACAACAGAGCCGCCCCCATGGCGTGAAGCTCGAGGCAAGGCGGCGACAGCGGGTTGAGCTCCCAATGGCACCGATGTAGGCGTCCACCGCGCCGAAGCTCCCCTCAGCGTGAGGGCTCCCGCAAGGGATGCTACCGATGGGGCATGCGAGGACGCCCACAATGTTCGGCTCAGGTAGCCTCCTGGCGACGCCGACCGTGGGGTGAATGGTGGGCAGCAGCACTGCATGGGCGACGACTCGCGTGCGGCGCGCCGGCGACACTGGCGGCAGAATAGCCCGTTGCTTCTTTGTAGCTTGATTCTAGAATGCCTCCAAACTGAATTTTCCAATGTTATTGTCCGAGCTTGTCATGTACAGACAAAAAAATTGAATGCAATTTTGATGTTGTGAGGTGTTGTCACTCAATGTGAAAGCAATATTGATTCTCTTTATTTAAACTGGGTGGTGCTTCATTGTTGTAATTTGGAAATATGTACAAGACAAAATTTCTCAATACAAGCTTCTGAACTCCTATGCACTATTGAGCAAAATGTCTGTATATGTTTCAGGCTTTGACCTGCTGAAGGGAAGATAATGCTGAAGCTCAACAGCATGTACTGTTATGAACAGTGCATAGCAATTGCTGAACTGGAATGTACACAAGCTTCCCTTCAACAGTATGCACTGCTATGAACTGGAATATACCACTAAAAATGTACACAAAATTTTCCTCAAGCTCTCAACAGTAGTATAATATCCACAAAATGTGGCCATCCAAGCAAAATATGGGCAAATAGAAATTTTAAAATCATGCAAGGCATGGACTTCTTGTCCTGCACCAAATCATACAACTGAGTTCTTCTCCTCTATTTAAAGTGACAACTACAGAGCATGAACAGCTACAAATTCTGACAAACAACTAAGATTTATTAATAGGAAATATTGTGCAGCTTCAAATAAGTACAGAATCTCTCAAGAGATAACCCTCAAAAGCTTTCAGTTCCATCTTCTACTACACCGAAATAAATTCATCAGGTTGCCTCAAATCAAAATCAAAGAACCTGCAGATAGACATGAACAGATCACTTAGAATGGACATATCAATTATGAAATAAGATAGCGATTTTGTGCATATGACAACTACCTGTGCAATTCTTAGTTCTTGTTGGGGCACGTACGACTATCATGGAAACCAATCTGCTTACAAGTCTTGCACATTCGGGGCTTTTTCGGTCCTTCAGATTTTTTCTTCCCCTCCACATTCTTATTTTGCTTCCCTTCTCCACGCTTGTCTAAATGCCCCTTAATTCTTTTGCATCTCCCCTTTGTGCGTACCTCAGTTGGTGGATGGATTTCAACTTCATTAGGCATACTAAAGCCAATGTATGCCTCAAATTCATCTTGTCTACTAGGATGATCGGCAGCAACCCTTTCAGATAACTTTCTTTTCATGTTAACGAGATCATTCCTCAATGCTTCCAATTCTTCAGGGGAGTGTTCGGCCAGCCTGATTGTGTCATCCAATGTTTGGTGTATCTCTGAAATCATTTTCCGCTTTGTCAAATCTATTGAACTACCCTCATTCTCTTCAAGCAAGTTGCCACAGCTATCATATAGTGCCTTCCTATTAACCATTTTCTTCCACCTATCCAGAATAAACTGGCTAGGGAGCTCATTAATCTTTGCACCTCTCAAAACCACAATGACATGTCGGCATGAAATTCCACGTGTCTCAAATAACATACAAGAACATTGAGCACTCATGGATGAAGTGTGGAATTGAACTTTTCTAGACTTGGAAGAGTAATCACCTCCTATTATCGTGGTTTTCACGTCACCTTCTTGTGATATGCTTTCAATCAAGCAATGTTCTCTAGCTGCACGCACCTCCTTTTGAAAAGCTTTGAAAACCTCATGGGTGAAGTACAAACTCGCATGCTTCTCAATCTCCCAAGATGTAATCAAAGGAGGCATGGAATTGAGGCATTCGTGGTCAGCCTTGAGTTCATTCTGACGTTGTTCTTCTAAGGCTGTACCAATCCTAATCCAAAACTCCACCAAAGCATGCTTGTAACCGATAAAGTGATTGAAGAATGAGTTAGCACTCTCTGACCTCGAGGTGGTTCGTAGAGTCTCACCCAAGAATACACCTCTGAAGTACGCTAGAATCCATGAACGACGAATTCTATATCTCCTAGTGAACCATGTGTTGTCCTCGAGACCAAATTCAGTAATCGAGGATGACCATTTTTCCTCAAATTCAGCTGGGTTTTCAGAGCCCCATACACATTTGTTAACTGTTTTATAGAAATGTTCATCCTCTCTCAACAAAGGACCAACCTTCTCTGGAAGCTTTCTCATTATGTGCCACATGCATAACCTATGGACTGTGTTTGGCATAACCTCATCAATGGCAGACTTCATGCTGGCATCTTCATCAGTTACTATAAGCCTTGGTGCTACTCCATCCATTGCTTTCAAGAATGTTTGAAACACCCATTGATATGACTCTATCTTCTCATTAACAATCAAGGCGACACCATAAAAAACAGATCCCATGTGGTGGTTTATTCCTGTGAAGGGGCAAAATATCATGTTGTACTGATTAGTGCTATATGTAGAGTCAAAAGACACCATTTCTCCAAACAAAGCATAATTCTTTCTACAAAAAGCGTCCGCCCAGAACACATGTGTCAGACGGTTTTTATCATCAAGAACATATTCAAAGAAGAATCCTGGGTTGATTTGCTTCCTCTTTTTGAGGTTGTCGATGAACATTTGAGCATCTGTATCCTTGAAAGTACTTCTCATGTCACGATGATAATTCTGCAGGTCTCTCTTTGTGCACCCCACAAACTCAAATCCTCCCTCACCAACACGAAGCAATCAAAAGGCCCCAGATGTGCCAATGCTAGCCGTGTGGCATGTGAATAATGCGTTCTTGGCCTTCTCACTTGTCTATTTGACTTGATTAAATGCTGCTTGCTAGGCGTGACAAATTCATGTGTGTGTTCTTCATGAAAGTATGATATCGAGTACTTGCCATCTTGCATGCGCTTGACAGTTATCATGGCCTCACAACCACATCTAGTGATTTTTCTTGCATGTGTTCTTATCTTCTCTCCATTCAAATCCTTCTTTTGTTCCTCCTCCTTCGTTCAGAAACCTGCTTTGCAACAAAGAAATCGCCTCCAGGTCACAATGTTATCTACGGTCTTCTTCTGCCCAATTCTGACTGAAAATCCAACATTGTGTGCATAAGCCTTGTAAAACTCCTCGACGGCTTCCAAACTATCGAATGTCATACCAACAGTTGGCTTTAAGTTCTCATCACATTCAGGTGTACACGATGAACCCTACAATTACAAGATGAATTTTCTACACTAGTTAGTAATTGTTAAAGAAATTTGAACAACGTTATAGTGATAATGATACTCACACAAAATGGGCCGCTGGTAGCTATCTTTTTTAGAGTACTAAAGCTATCGAGATTAGTTGGGGGAGGATGGATTTGTGTGTCCCTGCTTCCTCCATCATTGCTATTGTGGGTTTGCAAAACCAAATCACAGCCACGCTCAACCTCGTGCTGTAATGGAACAAGAAATCGGTACATATGCATCATTAGTTTGACTTGATTAAACTGTATCAATGGATGGAGAAAACAATAAAAAGAGAAGAAATTTCAGTTCTTACCTGTGCAGGGCTATGAGGAGACGGGGGCATTGGATGGGACTTAGCAGCTAGGGCATCGAGTATGATGAACGGTGTAGCCGTGTAGGTCCAGGATGATGCGGGGGCATGGGAGAGGACGGAACGGCGAGGGCGTCGACGAGGGCCGATGCAGGTCTAGGAGGAGGCGGGGCCATGTGAGAGAATGGAGCAGCGGCAGCGTTCTCTATCAAGTCTGGCGGAGGGCGAGGGCTTACAGCCGATGGAGCAGCCGGCGGTGGCATCCTCACACAACTAGATCGAAGACCAAACGTTCATGGGCTGCCGACGTCAAAGGGATTTCCTGCCCCGGGTGAGTAAGAAGAGGGGTTATGTGAAAAATGGGCTTAAGTGGCTGGTTAGCAAACCCACCTATGATCTGTGCCATCAGTCAATGATCCAACGTCCCAAGTCGTAAGTTTCCAAATTTTCACTGGTTAATGGTTTTCACTGGATATTCCACCAGTATAGATATGCTAGAGTCTCATCAGTGGCCCTACTACACCCTTGTCCATTTTCCATGCTATATTATCGGGCCATGATCCCTTCGGGCGATGATCACGGATATACTATATACAATTACACTATACATGTTTCGTTAAAGTCGGGTCGGCTCGGAGAGCACCCGCGACAGATTCTCTATGGCGGAGCGACAAGGAAGGCGGAGACCATCTAGGAGAGAGGTGGGCTTGGACCCTGGTCGTTGTCTGTGGTTATATAATAATAACACGCTTAACGAGATTTGGGTATTTGATCTGAGACTGCCATTGGTATATACGCACTGACCGTTGCACGAGATAACGGTTTATGGGGCCCTCGGCTTCGTCAGTTCCTCCTGAAAGCTCTGTCAGATGTCACAGTTCAGAGATGTGGCGCGGAGACCAGCAGATATCCTCCGGATGAGGTGAAGCTGGACCGCCCTCGCCACGTGCAGTAGTGCTTAGGGGTGAGCGGCCGAACAACCCCTTCGCGCTTAGGATGTAGACCGGCGGGTGACCTCTCTGGAGAGCCTAGCTAGAACTTCGGCGTGTCGATTGCCCAAGGCCGGGCATTACCTAGGAAAGTGTGTCCGGCCAGAGGTAATCGAGCGTATCGGGTTATGTGGTGCACCCCTGTAGGGAAGTTAGACTATTCGAATAGCCGTGTCCACGATAACAGGACGACTTGGAGTTGTATCCCGACCTCTTACAACTAAAACCGGATACTAATTAAAACACACCCAGATAACAGACATATACCCCCAGAGATCGCTTTCTCACAGAGTGACGAGGAGAGGATCTCTGGGTAGGTTATTGCTATATGTATGTACAAGTTGATACCATATACGCTCCTTCTACTGCTGAAAGATGTAGTCTTCGATAGGATGATCTTCTCCCCCTTATTCTGGCATTTCTGCAGTTTAGTCCACAGATATTACCCCATTCCTTTGATACCGATGCATATCTAGCATAGTTCTAATGTAAGTCTTGCGAGTACTTTGGATGAGTACTCACCATTGCTTTGCTACCCTTTTCATTCAACCCGGTTGCTACAACAGTTGGTAGCTCCATGGATGCAGTTAATTTCCGAGGATGGCTACTATGTGGAGACCGATGTCGAGGAGTAGTTCGGAGGTCCCAGGTAGGAGGCATGCACTACTGCAGGATGGTCCTAACGCGACACATCAATCAGAGACCCCGCGACCAAACTGTGTGCGATGCATTAATCGCAAATGGTGCCGTACTAAAACCGTTGCCAATAAGACGAACTGTGTGTGATGCCAGGGACATCAAGCACGATTCAGATTAGAGACGCGTGTGCGATACGTGGCATACAGTTGATCCATACGAACTGTTTGCGATAAGACAGAACAACAAACACGATTCAGATTAGAGACGCGTGTGCGATACGTGGCATACAGTTGATCCATATGAACTGTTTGCGATAAGACAGAACAACAAACACGGTCAGCCAAATCGAGGTGTGTGCGATACACGGCATATAGTTCACTTGGATGAACTGTTTGCTATTACCCAACACAACAGAAACAGTCAGGCAGATCAAGGTGTGTGCGATACACGGCATACAGTTCACTCGGATGAACTGTTTGCGATGAGCCAAAACAACAGAAACGGTCAGCCAGATCAAGGAGTCTGCGATATACGGGCACACATTCTAATTAAAAGAATTGTGCGCGATGGTAATAACAAGCGCACACGGTTGATACGTCTCCAACGTATCTATAATTTATGAAGTATTCATGCCATGTTTATAACAATTTTATATGGTTTTGGTATGATTTGATTAGAACTAACCCGGACTGACGTTGTTTTCAGCAGAACTACCGTGGTGTTGTTTTTTGTGCAGAAATAAAAGTTCTCGGAATTGGATGAAACTTTTTGACGATTTTTTTAGACCAAAAGAGACCCCCGAAGCTTCGTGGAAGGACCAGAAGCCTCACGAGGAGCCCACAAGGCAACACGGCGCGCCCTGGGGGGTCATATGTTGTTGCCTTGTGGGGCCCTCGTAGCTCCTTTTTGCGTGATTCCAACGCTGAAAAATCCTATAAATAGAGAAACCCCCAGAAATAAACCTAGAACTTCGATGACACCGCCGCAAGCCTCTGTACCGAAGAAATACCATCTGGAGCCCTGTTTCGGCACCCTGCCGGAGGGGGAAATCATCACCGGAGGCCATCTTCATCATCCCGGCGGTCTCCATGACGAGGAGGGAGTAGTTCACCCTCGGGGCTGAGGGTATGTACCAGTAGCTATGTGTTTGATCTCTCTCTCTCTCTCGTGTTCTTGATTTGGCACGATCTTGATGTATCACGAGCTTTGTTAATATAGTTGGATCATATGGTGTTTCTTCCCTCTCTATCTTCTTGTGATGAATTGAATCTTTCCCTTTGAGGTTTCGTTATTGTCGGATTGAATATTTCAGATTTGAGAACACTTGATGTATGTCTTGCATGTGGATACCCGTGGTGACAATGGGGTATTCTATTGAGTCACTTGATGTATGTTTTGGTAATCAACTTGCGGATTCCCGAGGTGACATTGGGGTAATCTAGGCATAGGGGTTGGTTGCACGTTTTCATCTTCTTTTCTTCGATAAGAAACTTTGGGGTACTCTTTGAAGTTCTTTGTGTGGATTGAATATTATGAATCTGAAGTTGTTTGATGCATATCGAATAATCAACTCACGGATACTTGTGGTGACATTGGAGTATCTAGGTGACATTAGAGTTGGTTGATGCGTATCATATGGTGTTATTTTAGTACGAACTCTAGGGCTGTTTGTGACACTTATAGGGATGGCTCAATAGATTGATCGGAAAGAATAACTTTGAGGTGGTTTCGTACCCTACAACAATTTCATCTTATGTTCTCCGCTAATAGGAACTTTGGAGTGATTCTTTATCGCACGTTGAGGGATTGTTATATGATTCAATTATGTTAGCTCTAATGATTCAATTATGTTAGCACTGTTGAGAGATTGCACTAGTGAAAGTATGAACCCTAGGCCTTGTTTTCAAGCATTGCAATACCGTTTGTGCTCCGTTTTATCACTTGCTACCTTGCTATTTTTTATTTTTCAGATTATAAAAACCTATATCTACTATCCATACTACACTTGTATCACCATCTCTTCGCTGAACTAGTGCACTATACAATTTACCATTGTATTGGGTGTGTTGGGGACACAAGAGATTTCTTGTATTTGATTGCAGGGTTGTTTGAGAGAGACCATCTTTATCCTACACCTCCCACGAATTGATAAACCTTAGGTCATCCACTTGAGGGAAATTTGCTACTGTCCTACAAAACTCTGCACTTGGAGGCCCAACAACGTCTACAAGAATAAAAGTTGCGTAGTAGACATCAACGGTTGATGGAACAAGTTGTGTGCTGACATCGTCAATTGCGGTGCACACGCCACGTATGCATCCGAGAACGCTTCCCCGCGTTAATTACACCATCCGGGAATCATGCCACACTTCGAAACCGGAACCGTCAAATAATTTTGAGCTTGTTTCCTGTCACATTCCAAGTTACCACGCTATATGTAATTGCAAACCTGTTCACACCGATCAAAACCTAAACGTTTTCCCACTTAGCAGCTTATTACTAGGTTATAAATACCACCTACTCGAAAATGACTGCACATTCCTCCTCAATTCCTCATCAACAAACAAACAAGTCTTCATCCTTCCTTGCATCTGCCATGGCCCGTGGGAGGATTTCTTGGTCAAGAAATGACCACGGAGCGGCGAGCGAAGCAGCAGAGATGTCCCGCCTCACCGCGATAGCAGCCGAGAGGTCCCGCCACGCCGCCGAAGCAACACAGAGGTCCCGCCGCGCCGCCGAAGCAACACTGAGGTTCCGCCACACCGCCGAAGCAGCAGAGTGGTCCGGCCGCGTCGCGGCAGCCTGGATGGATCTATCGCGGGCACTCGAGGGCTCTCACAGGCGCATGCGCGCTATGCTCAATAAGCTGATGGACGATGACATCTCCCGCTGGGCGAAGCTGTGGGAGGAGAGCTATGCCGCATTGGATAAGTCGACCGGCGTCATCCGGGGACTACAGGGTGACAAGGTGAGGCTCGGCACCGAGTGCGACCTGCTGAGGGCGAAGATCGTCGGCAGGGCGAAGCAGCACGAGGAGACAACTGCCGTGTTGAAGAAGACGGATGTCATGGTCATGAAACTTATGGACGAGAATGCTAAGCTCCACATCGAGCGTGAAATGCTCCTAGAGGAATCCGTGGATGCTCGCAAGCGACGTATTGAGGACGTGAAGGAGATCAAGGTGGACGAAATGGCGAAGATGGCGTAGTAGATCGAGGTGAAGTAGAGAGCAGCGACCCAGATCGTTGTCTGCGTCTTCCTTCTTTTTGCCCTTGTGTCTTTCGGGCGTTGCCGCATGTGGCATCTTTAATTATCTTCCTAAATATGTAAGACAATTATTATTATCCATTGCCATCGTCATCATATATATCAGTCTTGCTAAGTCTCAGTCGATGCTATGTCCGTGAGATCTTACATCAAGATCCGTGCAAAATTTTCTTTTCAGATTTTCTTTTCTCTCTCTTAAATCTCAGTCAATTGAGGCCTAGCCACGCCATTAAAACTGGGGCTCGGGTGCCATTAATGGAGAAGTTGGGAGCGAGGTGGGCGGCGGATGGAGGTCAAAGGGCTCGCCTCCCGGTGAGCCTGCGCAGCGGTCTGCTCCATGCCTCCCATCTACTCGAATAGCTACCCCGCACGGTGCCTCCTAGCCAATAAAAATGGGGATGTGTGGCGGCACGTAAATGGTTACTACAACGCCCACGGTTTGAATAACACTTGTGTTTCTGATTGTAACATGGCAGCTCTTTGTTCCAAAATGACTTTGTTGGTTGTTAATCTGTGCGCCTTCAAAAAGTTGGACAAATTTTTTACCACAGCATGTTGGTGCCATGTCAAGGCAACATGCCAAGTTTCATGATTTTCACGCAAGTTTTGGATTTACAGGAATTTAAAAACCAAGTTTGTCAATGTTTTCGGCCGAGCCACGACGCCCAGATGTTTGAAATTCATTCCCATTTCTTGCATGGGACCTAAACATTCACTCAAGGACACATATACGATTTTTCAACCCATTTTGGTGCACTGGAGCATGTGCATGTAGTTCAAATTTGAATTATGCACATTAAATGCCTAGGAAACTCAATAAATATATAAAAAAAGGCCAAACGAACCCGGAATAATTCCAAATTTTAGCATGACACTCCTATTGGTCTTTGTTGCCTCTGTAAAAAAATCAAGGCAGGAAGAGGCAGCGTATGTCGTTTTGCCCACAAAGGTGACACATCCCCTATCGGAACCATGAGCCTTCTTGAGAGAAGCTCCGGCTTGTAAGAAGCTTATACCAAAACTTGTCCCAAATCGAACAAAATTTTTACCACAGCATGTTGGTGCCATGTCAAGACACTGTGCCAAGTTCCGTGATTTTTAGGCAATTTTTGGATTTACACGAATTTAAAAACCAAGTTTCTCAATGTTTTTGGCCGAGCCACGACGCCCAAATGTTTGAAATTCACTCCCATTTCTTGTATGGGACCTAAACATTCACCCAAGGACACATATACGATTTTTCAACCCATTTTGATGCACTGGAGCATGTGCCTGTAGTTCAAATTTGAATTATGCACATTAAATGCCTAGAAAACTCAATTAATGTATAAAAAATGCCAAACGAACCCGGAATAATTCCAGATTTTAGCACGGCACTCCTATAGTTGCATGTTCACTGCAGATAAATGTTCTAGCAATTCAAACAGCGACCTTTCCTGCCATAACCCCATTTTGTCTTTCAAATCAAAATGAAAAAATCAAGTACACCACAAACAATTTGTTAGCAACAATCGTGTGCGATGCAGTATAAAATATCTTGGGGCTCCCTCATGTATGGCTTACGCAGGAAGGTTCGTCAGCTACAGTCCACCGGCCGCACGTCAACCACACTTGCGCGCCAGTTTTTTGCTGCACCGTTCGTAAATTTTCGGCAACCGCAGAAATATCTAGGTCCCCGCCCCCTCCCTCCCACCAAAAGCCACATTTCCACTGTTTCCTCCTTCCTTTCCAAGTTCAAACCTTCACTGCTTGCTTTGCAGCACCGCCTCCTCACCGGCGGCGCTTCTTCCCGCTGCGCGGCCTCGTCCATATAGTCAGGTAATCCACACCCCGCCCCCATCCTCCTCCTCCTTCTCCATCCCACATGCCTCAACCACCGGCGACATCTTCCACCCAAATCACTGCCCCATCCTCCAAATAAGCGCCGCCCATAGCCATGGTTCATGCATTATAGCCAGGAGCTCAAGAAGCATCTGGCAGCGGTGAAGCAAATCGCGGCCGCACGCGCGGATGAGGTCGCGATGGCTGCCATGTGTGCCGACCGCTAGATCTTGGAGGAGCACCTCGCCATCGAGGCCACCGTCGTCCCCTCGCGCGCGGACGCCGCCTCACGTTTGGCTGCTTTAAAAGACAGTCCGTGGTGTTTTCTAAAGGCCACCTCTGGTGCCTTCTAGTGAATTGTCCTCTGTAATGTTAATATGCAATCTGATCTTCTGAAATGTGATGTTCAGTTAACAGTTTGGTTCATTTATTGTGATGTTCATTTAACAGTTTGGTTCAATTCTGAAATGTGATTTTCAATTCTTGTGGGTACAATTTTTTTATTGTTATGCATGTGAGGAATAAAATCGAATTTGGATGTACTCTATACATGAGAAACATACACAAATGCTATATTTCCTAGTAGTTCTTAAGCACGTTAGGCTTGGTTAACTGTATGACCTTCTAGTATATGTTCTATTCTGCAATGTGGTTCTCAGTTAGCTGCTTGCTTCATTTGTTGTGGTGTCCAGTTAACTTTTTGGTTCAATTCTGCAGTGTGATGTTCATTTGTTGTGGGTACAAGTTTTCATTAATATATTCTACTGATAGTATGCCAACTCTCACTTAAACTGATCAATATTTGCCTTATATGTGTTGTAGGGAAACAATGGGAGGCACTGAGGTTTACCATCGAGGTTTGCACATGCATGGTACTTTGGCTAATAGCACATTATTATGCAATTGCAGGAACCATTCTAATATTTAGGTTTTTAACAATTTGGTCTTGCACATGTAGGTCCTGCTGTCAGAGGTTTAGACCCATTGTTCGATCCATTTTGCATATGGGGAAATGAGATGGACATGAATATCAGTCAAGTTAAGAAACTCAAAAAGATTGTTAGGATAAAGAAACTAGCGTTGAATAACAACAAGATCTTTGTTTGCACAATGAAGAAGACATCAGTCAACTATAGGATGGTACTAACTCTTTTACCTTGTGTTTTTTCCTATGCGCCATTTCAAAATTTAGAACAAATATTTATGCATATCTTTGTTTTCAGTCCTTTCCAAAGCAGTTCACAGATGATTACCTCTCAAACCACCTCCATGATCAAGAGGCGAGGAAGGTACTCATTCAACACCCACGGTACAATATTGAAGTCTCCCTCAAGAGGACGAAGGTTGGGCAGGCAATCATCCACAGCCACTGGTGTAAAGTTGCAAGGACATTCAACATCATTGAAGGCTCAATATTCGCCTTCAGATTCAGCAGTTTTCCAGATGAGATTCATCTCTCTATATACCGTATATGATGCTACTTTCCAAAGGTTTTAGATGTTGCATGTGAAACTTCGTGCTGTTGTGTAATTGCGTAGCTAGCTATATGCCTATATGTTGTAACTGAGTGCTAAAGCTATGTGATGTTGTACTCTGATGTAATTCAGCTATGAAATCCTTGTTACCGTAATACGGCTATGAAACATATGGTGTGTTTGATATGAAATGTCAATTTGATTACTAAATGCATTATCAATAATAGGCCAATTAGCCTGCTTATTGGGTTTTTGAATTGCAGACAGTTTCTCAGACAACACCGTGGGCGATGACCTCAAACAACGTACACAGTTTCTAGAAAGTAGCCGTGTTGGATCAATGAACAATCACACACGCCTTCCGCCCGACAAATGTTTGCGTTAGACCACCTTGCACAAACGTTTCCACATAAAAATTGTGTGTGATGTACATATGAACGAAAATGTTTTTCTGAGATTCATTGTGTGGGATGAACATACAAACAGAAATGATTGGGCCAGTATAATTGTCTGCGATGGCTCGCCCGATCATACACGAGCTCTTTTTGCCCCGCGTGTGTGACTGGAGGCCCTATCGCCGACGGTTTCTGGGTCGTGTGGGAAGGACCCCCCTATCGCACACACATGCAAGGTGACGGTTTAAAACTCTGTCGCGGAAAGGGGATAAAAACCGTTTGTATAGCAGCTCGTTGTACCAGTGATGCGCCTTTTCGATCTAATGTCGTTGTTATGCTCAGGCTTCTTAAGGCAAAACTTGTTTAACTTCGTCTGTACCCAGACTTATGTTGTTTGTTGACTAATGTATTATGGGTCGTCGTGACCCGGGCTTGTAATATAAAGATTTATGTTATTTTTGTGTCGTAGAGTTGTGTTGTGATATTAACGTGGGTCACCGTTCGTGATCATGCATGATGCGTGTATGTTTAGTGCATGATTATAAACGGGGGCATCACAAAACACTAGCACCTAGATCACATAAAGCATTGAACCTATTCAAACCAGTCTCAATCTCTATAGTAGGCTCAAAAGCATCTTCGTGCTTAGCTGGTAACTTACTGTACAACTTCTTTCTTTCATCATCTAGCTCACGTACCTCGGCTGCAATGTGATCAACAAAGACATTATATGCCTCATCATTGGATACCTCGGGTAGTGGGTGCTTCATTGTTGCTATCATCTTCATGAAGTCTGCAACAGTGTAGGTATATTCTGACACATGGCTTTTATCAAGCTCTTCTGCCTTCTCTTCATTGCTTCTCATCATCTTGACATCTTCAACCGGGTTAGGTTCTGGTTTACCTGCAAACTTGGCTAGGATTAAAGTTTGGATTTCTGCAATTTTAGCCACTTGTGCCTCCATATTCTTGGATCTTCCATCTAGCATCTGCACATCATTCGTTAGTCCAACAATCTTACCGGTCAACTGACCAAGTAAGTTATCATGGTTCTTCAAAATATTTTTGAAGTTATCATTCTACTCAGTTTAACTAGCAATGAAATTCTTCAGAGTATCTTCAAGAGTATTTCTATTGCTATTGCTATTGCTAGCTCCATTAAAATTATTAGGTGCTCCACTATTTTAGGATATGGTAATCTAGGAGCATACCCATTATTTTTCCAGTTGGGATTGTAGCTATTGCGAGCAATGAAATTCACATCATCAATTTCTTCATTAGTGATGGCATTCACGTTTACCTCTTCTTTACCTTTCATGACAGAGATGAGTTCATCAAGCTTGGCTGTCAACTCCGTACTACTTTCTTCAATTGCATTCACTCTCTTGGTGGTAGTTCTTTCAACATGCCATTGGGCATGGTTCTCTTGCATATCATCAAGTAGCTTCTTAACATCAACTATGGGCTTTCCCATGATTGTTCCTCCTGCGGCTGTATCAAGCATAGTTTTTGACATAGGATTTAAACCATTATAAAACATATGAAGGATTAACCATTCCTCCATTCCATGGTTAGGACAATTCCTTATGGCTTCTTTCATTCGATCCCACGCAAGCGCTAGCGGCTCACGATCTTCCTACTTGAAACCTGTAATCTGAGAACGAAGTTTCATAATTTTTGCAGGTGGACAAAACTTAGATAAAAATTTACTGCAACAATCAGCCCATGAAGTTATAGTGCCTCTAGGTAAAGCTAGAAGCCATTCTTTCACTTTTCCTCTCAAAGAGAAAGGAAATAGATGCAACTTTAAAGCGTCAGTGTCATAATCTCTAATGCGTGTCATGTTGCACATTTCAGTAAAATTATGCAAGTGCATACCGGCATCTTCAGAAACAGAGCCTCCAAATTGGTCCTGTTGAACCATGGAGACTAGGTTCGGTTTTATCTCATACTCAGCGGCAGCAACATCAGGTTGTGCTATGGGTTCACACACAAAGTTATTGCTAGGAGTAGCAAAACTTCCATACGAACCATGGTAATCTTTTGGGGGTATTCAGCTGACAAGACTTGCAACAAAAAGTAAAACTAAAACTTAAACAAAAATTAACACTTTAACAAAAACTCTAAACAGAAAGACTAGGAACACTCAACTCCTCCCCAGCAACAGCGCCAGAAAAAGGCCTGATTACTTCCTTTGGTGGTCCGAAAATGGAGCAGAAAGGATTCTCGTGTATTTCCCCGGAGGTGACCCTGAGTTATCGAACCCACGGGAGGAAGGCCCCCTTCAAGCTAGGGTCTCAAGCAAGCTTTTGTTAAAGAACAATTCCAACTTTTTGCCGGATCAAAATCAAACAAATTGAAGGGGGACACTTATAATAAAAATAGGCATGGGTATGAGGTCTTAATGCTTACAACCATATATTTGTGTTGGGACCAAATATGATCTTAATTTGTGCGCTGGAAGTCACCCATCGAGATGTGCTTGTTACGAACCGAAGTGGGGGATGTGTCCAAATTACGTCTTGACCGGCACGTGTCCTGCATCAAGAGTCAGTTGTCCAACCGAAGGCCCTATCCGTTTCACGGGGTTGCCTCGATAATTAAGATTGCAATAATCAGACAAGAGCTTTGGGTGTTTAATGACTACACCTCTTGAATCCCCATAACTAGGATCCGTGTTACCGTACTAAACCTTTCTGTCACTAGTGTTCAGAATAACACTTCACGGTCTCCCTTCCTGTCGGAATCGGGGCTCCGGGGACCCTGGTTCGAACTCTGGGGCGTGCTCGTTTCTATTTGCTCCGCGGTGACCACGGCGAGGCTACGGCGAGAGCGTACGGAGCACAGGGCACGACAGGGGACACAACAGCTACCCAGGTTCGGGCCACCTCGTGGTGTAAAACCCTACTCCTGCTTTGTGTTTGGGATTATGGTGAGCAAGAAGGCTATCGCGTACAAGGTTGAAGGCAAGGGAATTGGTCTCTCCCTCTCTACGGTGGCAGCACTGCCCCTTTTATAGCCGCCTTGGTCCTCTTCCCCCGAAAACGTTGGCGGGAAGGGTTGCCACACACAACGGCAATTTGAAAGGGGACAGGCGCACAGGCTTATCCTGACTAAAGTTGGTCTTCGCCTGCAAAAGCATTATCCATGACGCGCCGGTGGGCTCGGTGATGACCTCCGCCCTGCGCGCCTTGCTGTCTTGGTCTTCTTTCAGCAAACGGGCAGTCCTTCGGACTCGCTTTGGAGGTGGGTAGCTGGTGCTGCCCCTTTAGCACCAAAGAGGAAACCCTCTCTGTCCGCGCCTGCTGGTACGGTTCCTGCCACGGCTTGTCTCCAAGCACGTCACCCACGTGGTGGGCACTGGACCGCGCGACCGGTGCCAGGCGACGCCCGCCTCGGGTGGCCTCGGGAGGCCGCCTCGGGAGACCACCTCGCGAGAGGGTCTCACGAGGCCTCCTGCTGTCGCTGCTGCTGCTAAGTCTTGGTCGCCCGCTCCATGCGGAGGGGTCCTGATGCGGAGCATCCTACGGTCATCCCCATGGACCCACCTACGTCTCCCCAAGTACCAAGAGGACCGATGACACGAGCACGTGCAAGAGCTCTCGAAACCGAGGTGACATCTCTCCTTAGTGAACTTCCATTCGACTCGAGTGACACATGGCTACTACCTCAAACGGAGACACTTTCATACTTAGGTACAAAGGAATCGGCCAAGGAGAAGGAATGGAGCAAGATGGACACCAAGGACTTGGAAATGACTGTGCCCAGCCCAGGAACACCGGTACAACCGCCCCACTACCGGTCAACAACCGGTCCACCGGTTTAACCGCTCCACTACCGCCCAAGTACCGGTCAACCTTCTGTATTCGAGCGGAGCAAGGCCGGTACCAGCCCAATTATTCCCCCAGCGCCAGCCAGCCCGGTACAACCGGTCCCCCAAGCGGTACAACCGGTCCTTCCTTCAGCGAACACCTCCAGGAACCGGTGCCTGAGCCCCCAGCGGTACAACCGCCCGCAAGTCCGGTACAACCGGTCAGCCTGCGCGCTGTGAAAGGGCAACGACCCATGTATCCCTCCACTTACCCCTTGGACTATAAATACTTGTCTCCTAGCTCCGAATTAGGGTTAGCAAAGTAGTTGGCTCTTTGAGATAGAGCTTTGCTCATCCATACCTCTCCCATGGAGATCAAGACCTCCATGAGACCCATGTGAGAAGATCCGCTCCGGATTCAAGACCTCAACTCCTCTACGGATTGGGATGAACTAGCTACCGTGTATCCTCTTGTGTTGACTTTGGATCTTGTATCTCTACTATGTGTATGTGGCTCTAGTGCATGTGTGATTTGGATTGTGTCATTTGAGTGTTCTTCGTGTGTTCTTCTTGGATTTGCTCCTTTTCCCCCTCCTAAAGTGTGAAAAGATCGTCATCTAGGGTTCCACCCTACATCAGGTCCTCGTGAGGCCAGCGCCTCGCGAGGTGTCTTGCTTCGTGGCGGCCGTGACTAGGCCGCCTCTTGGGCCTTCGCCAGGTGTTGCATCCTAGGCCGCAGGCAGACGGGTCGTGGTACCCCGGTTCCCACTAGCCCGACAGTAGCCCCCGGGCCCGTGGTGCGCACGTTCCCACCCGTTGGGAGCGAAATGACGCGGGCCCTGATAGACTGCGGGGCCCAGGTTCGACGCGTGGCACACGACGGGATGTGGGACACCCCCACTTCCCCCACTACGCCTCGGTAACTGCCCGCGCTGACATAAAGCAGCCCCGTGCGCGGTGCAGAGCATCATTGCCTTCCTTCATACTCCTCGCCTCCTAGTTCTTGACTCCTCGCATCTCCTTCCTTGATTCCCGGTATTGAAGAAAGCGAAGCGGCAGCGAGAGTGCCCCCTTAGGGCGCTATAAAAGGAGCGGGGGTAGAAACCTTCCTCACTCATCTTCTACCCTCGTCTCTCCCCTTCTCCGGCCTTCCACTCTTCCTTGCTTTCCTCGAGGACCACCGCAGCGATGGCGAGGGGTAAGGGTCGAACCAATGCATCCGCCGCTGCCACGAGGGTTCCTCCTCAGGGCAGAACGCGATCCTCGGCGGCCGCCGCAGCCAGCCCTAGCGCTCGTGGAAGGGTCGCCCCCCTCCCCCCGCGACCGCGGAGGGCGTGGCGCTAGTGGTCGAGGCGGACGCGGCGAGGCGGCCGCCCTTCCTCCCCAGGCGGAGGCCCACACGGCGGTGGCGGCGCACGAGTTCATTGTGGGGCTGCACCGTCGACCCTGCAGTTGGCTTCGGCTCCCGGATTCCTTTGCGAGAGCGATGGAGGACAGCGGGCCCTTGGGCCTGTGGCTGCAGGCGGACGGCTGCTGCAACAGCCCCTCCTGGGTGGCGACTGAGTTCTCCCCCACTGGCTTCATGTTCCTGAAGCGGGGGTGGAAGTCGTTCGCCCGCTCCCGCGGTCTAAGGCAGGGGCAGGTCCTCCAGTTTAGGTACGACGGAGCCGCCACACTCTTTGTGAAGTTCTTCGGGGTCTCCAGTAGCCGCATGGAGTGCTGCGCGAAGAGTGAGAGCGGCAGCGGCACCGACTCCTCCAGCGAGGGCGAAAGCAACGGCGGCACCGACTCCACCAGCGGGGGCGAGAGCGACGGAAGCTCCCCGCGCATTAAGAGTGAGGGCGACGATTCCGATTAGGCGTAGGTAGCGCCCAAGTCGGATCCTGAAGATGAGCTACGCTCCGCCTAGGCTTCTTTATTTTGCTCCTATATCAGAACCAATGTAGCCCCGTGGGGGCGTGAAAACAATGTCTTTTGCATTTAAGTACTTGATGGTTTGCTATAATTTGAGCTCCTCGTGAGGCCCTCTCGTGAGGCCTGTTTTCCACCTTTTCGCATGCCTTGGTGCTCTACGTCATCAGGAACCAGCCCCCGAGCGGGCTACGACCGTCGCTGGTATGTTAGGACGCGTGCCTAGACAAGGCCAGAGGGTGTAGGGCTCTGAGGGGCGGTAAGAGCTCCTGAGGCGCGATGCTCAGGGAGCCCCCCTTTGACGTGCAAGCGGCTCGCGCAAAGGAGAAAACAACAGCACTCGGCGAGTTTGCGGGAAGAGGAGAGCGGCGCTGAGAGCGGCTCGCGAGGTGTTTTTAGACTTAGCTTTTTATCGCAGTGCGGCGCTTGCCGTGTCGTGGCTGCGGAGTATGCCTCATGAGGCCCTTGCTCGTGAGGCCTCCGTTGGCACTTGGTGAGGATGGCCATCGCAGGCCGCCTCGCGAGGCAGCGCTCGCGAGGCCTCCTGCAGGCTTCGTCAAGAGACGGTTCGACGTGGGTTGCCTCGCGAGGCAGCGCTCGTGAGGCCTTCTGCGTGCCTTGTTCCTGTGACAACTGCATATCGACAAGTTTTTACAAAAGGGGGAGTAGTGCACACTTGCTAGCTTGATCATGGGCATCACGCGAGGAGACAAGGCACCAAGGACCTTGGTGAGGTGGCGTGCACGGGAGCAGGCCCGCGAGCCAGAGCTCAGTCACTTGGGTTTTGCGGCGCTGCTGGGACTGACCCGAGCATAGGCACACCGTGTCCAGCCCCCACTCGCGTGATGCACAGGAGGAAGGTCGCGAGCGCGCATGGCTCCTGAGGCAGACAACTTACCAAACACATATAATATCTTAGGAAATAAATTTTACTGCAGCTTAATAGTAAGGTTCATTATAGAACCGAAAAAGATGCGGCTGCCATGTCTGGCAAGGGTCAGCTTGAGGATGGTGCAGCCACGTGGCGCCCTCGGTATCACATCCAAAAGAGAAGAGGTTGCCGTGACGGACACGAGACAGCGTGAGGATGGTGTAGCCAGGCAGCGCCATCAATTCGATCGATCCGCCAGTGCTGAGCATGGGGATTCCACTAGGTTGTGGGAGGGAGCTCTCGCGGGCCCATCAGGCTAGCGCAAGGAGAGCTCCGGAGCGTGTACAGCTCCATTTCGTTCGTACACGTGAGATCACAGGTAGAACTTGCGGAGGTGTTGGATGTTCCATGTGTTGGGCACAGGAACACCCTCCTCCGTCTCCAGCCGAGCGGCGCCGGGCCGGGAGACATGAGCAACCCTGAATGGGCCTTCCCACATGGGTGAGAGCTTGTGGAGTCCTTCTCTGGAGAGGATCCTTCGTAGGACAAGATCGCCTACTTCGAGTGTGCGGGGGCATATGTTGAAGCTGTGATAGCGACGCAAAGCCTGCTGGTATCGGGCAACGCGTAGAGCGGCCTGGCGACGGGCTTCCTCGAGGAGCAGTAGGTCGGCCTCTCGTGAGGCGTCCTGATGAGCTTCGTTGAAGGCGAGGACTCATGGGGAGCCGTGCTTGAGCTCAGAGGGGGGCACCGCTTCAGCTCCGTAGACGAGGAAGAAGGGAGTCTCACCAGTGGGCTTGGTTGCTGTCATGCGGATTGACCATAGCACGGATTGGAGCTCGTCAAGCTAGCCTTTGCCACAGGCGTCAAGCTTTTTCTTAAAGCTTCGTGACTTGAGGCCCTTGAGCACTTCAGCGTTGGCACGCTCGGCCTGGCCATTGCTTCGCGGGTGCCGAGGCTGGCTCAATATGACTTGAAGAGGCCGCTGGTGAACTGCGAGCCGTTGTTAGTGATGATGCGGTTGGGGACGCTGTGACACCCTGGTTTTTGGCAACTTTTTCTTTTCGAAATCTTTCTGGCTTTATTTGCAATTTGGTTGGATTTTGAACCTTTCAGTTGACTTTGGACTTATGAATTCCTCTGATTGATCCAAAGCCCTCAGCATCTTGCCAAAATCTTGTCTCTCACCATCTGGATCAATTTCCAATTCTTCATCTTTCCCAAATATTCATTTTCTTCTTTTGAGAAAATCTGTCATCACTATGGGTTACAAAGCAACCTATAGTTCTGGTGATCAGAAAAATCCCAAATTAATCCCAGACCTTCTTGACATCATCTACTCCCACGATCTTCAAAAACATCTCATGGTCCAGTACAAAGTTTAGTCCAGAAAACTCCATTTGCTCTCTGGACAGTACTGGCCATTTGTGAAGGAGCTCATATTTTCCCTACTCAATTAATTCCCAGAAAATTCCCTGAGATATTAGGGAACCTATCTTTCCATAATATCCAAAAATATCATCTTGTCCAGTACAAATTTTCATCACCAATATTCTGCCAAGTTTCTGTCCAATTGGAATCTCTGTGAAGGAAGTACCAGCTAGAGGTATCCAATTGAGCTGAAATTTTTATGGCATCTTCTCCTCATCAAATAACCCTGCCACACCAAAATTCAGCTCCAGGAGATCAACCAGATGAGTGCTACAAGCTCATCTAGATTTCTGGTTCAGTACAGCAGTTGTACATGAACTATATATAAATCTTGATGAAATCCTTTCAAACTTGGCCAGATTGGAGTCCTTCCAACATAGATCCTTCCAGACATCCCCACTGGCTCCATCTCCAGCTCACCACTCCTCTAGATCTCTCTCAAGTTCTCTGTCAGAAACTATAGCTGAAGCTACACTTCAACTCAGTCTGTATCTAGCCAACCCAAGTGCACAGAGGAGCTAAATGACCAAAGGAGAACACCCTAGACATGGTGCGCTGGACTTGGACGGCATGCAGACATCAACTCCCGTGGTGAGCACGACAATGGCAAGCCATTGCGCGCGCTTTGCACCGCGCCCGTGTCTGTGGCGTCGCGTCCGACTGCCTAGCGCGCTTGTAGCTTGTCTCCGTGCGCCGACATCCTCTCCTTCCTCCACCTGGCCGCCCTGGACTCTTCCCCTCGCCGGAGAAGCCCTCGCCGGCCGCCACGGCACACGCGCACTGTGCCGCCCGTGCGGGCACAATGGCTGTGCGGCGCGTCCTCTTCCCCCACTACCCGCCACTGGCCGTCTTAACTCCTCTGCCCTCTCCCATCGCGTCGCCCGCAAGCAGCCAGCCAGCGCGGTGTACCATCGCCGGCGACGTGGCCCGAGTCCCGGCCGTTCCAGAGAGCTCCTCCTCCTCCTATAAATACTCCTCCCCGGCCTCTCCCGAGCTCCTCATCCACCTCCTCCACCTCCTAATCGACCTCCCCGAGCCCGAGCCAAGGCCGAGAGGCCCTCTGGCCTCGCATCTCGCCGGAGCACCGCCGCCACCCGAGCTCTGCCTCCCCGCCGTTCTACTCCTCCCCGAGCTCCACCGATTGCACCCGCGAGTTCACCTCGTTCCACTGACCCTACCCAAGCCCTTACCCGGTCGAATTGCTGCCGGAGTCGCCGTCTCCGACGACACCTGAGCGCCGCCGCCGCCGGAGAGGAAGGGGACGACGTCGTCCGGCCGTCTCTCGCGAAGCCACGAGTACGTGCTTGATGGTCTTGGAGTGCTCGATCCATTCCCTCTCTCTCCCTACCTCGCCGCCGTCTGTATCGCCGGCGAGCGTCGCCGGAGCTCCGCAGTCTCTGTTTCCCTCCCCCTCCTTTTAAATCTGACGGCTGGGGCCCGCCAGTTAGCGACACGCCGAAGCGGTAAGTGGAGGCGCCCCTCCACTTTACGCCTTCGACGTGGCCCCCTGAGATTTTTCTGATTTTTTCTGTTTAATCCAGATTTTGACCAGAACTTTGACCTTTAATAACTTTTTAACCATAAGTCCAAATCAATTGATTCTTTTTGCTCTGAGTTTGGCTCCTCTATTTTTTGGCAAATTTTGGTATTTTTCTCTTGCTCACAGAATTTCTGGTGAACAGAACAGTAGTATGTGACATTTTCAATTGCATTTTTAAAATATTTTCAGAAGGGAATTCTTTTGGATTTGAAGCCCAGGAGTTTGTGGACAACCCAACAGAGCAAGGCAAGCCATGTCATCCATTGCATGAAGCATTTCAATAGTGTTAGTTATTTAATTAAATTTCATGCATTATTTTTAATATGTGCTAATTCCTAGTAAATTATTTAATTGCCTAGCTACTGCCATATTAAATTATTCCTGATAAATATTCATGTTGGTTAAATGCTTGACAATACTAAACTTAGTTGGTTGATCAAGAGCCACCTACCCGGACTTTTCCGTGCAGCCACATTTGCCGGTATGGGACGGCCTTGACTTGGTCTGGCTTTGTGCTGTTTTATCGGTACCACCAAACTAGGGAGGGTTATGCGTGCATCCTGCCCTGATCAGGTAGACGACCATAATCCTGTGAGCCCAGTTGAGTTATTTTGCCGGCCTCCCCGTTTGGGACAGTTTGTTTGGCCACGACGGTGGCAGGTGTCACGGGGTGACACAGGGGCCACCCAGGACATGACCCTGGGAGGGTATGATTGTCGGTGGTACGATAGAGGGGTCACAGGTCAGGCAGGTTTCGTTGGAGCACCACCGGTCCACCCGAATGGGATCACGAGGCCAGGTACTCCATAGTGTGGGTAAAGTGCGCAACCTCTACAGAGTGTAAAATCTATTCGAATAGCCGCGTCCACGGTATTGGCCAGTCCGTTTAGGCCTCTCTAGGATGGTCAACCGTAAAGATAATAATGATGAAAGAACTTGTCTTATGTCGGAAGTGCTCTGTGGATTGTGAGCATTCCGAGGGTTGTGGGACAACCCAGATGAGAGTAAGTTGGTACTGGGTACCAGTAAGTGAACAACCTAATCTTTTAATCTTTTAATTGCCATGCTATTGTTTGCTGCATTGTTTTGGTTGCCATGAGCTTGCGAGTACATTCCAAGTACTCACCTGGCGTATCATGCCAGATGCAGGAGAAGCCGAGGACGGAGGTCCCGAAGGTTCGTGCTACGCTAACTAGGCCGTGTCCACAGCAGTGTCCCTGTGGATGGAGTTTCCCGCGCTATGTTCCGCTACGCCGTAGTTCTACCCAGTAGTATCGAGGCCCTGCGATGTTCCATAAATAATGTAGATATTGTTCTCAGCACCTGCAGTGCTCTGGCCTCGCTATCCATGTAAATTTATGAGCTTGTACTCGAGATATTGCAATAAAGTTCAGTTCTGTTCTGTTCCAAGTTGTTGAGTGTTTCCAGAAGACATGATTTCTGGGTTGGAAACACTGGTAAACCGGTCCTCTGAGCCGGGGTGCCACAACGCTTGGTATCAGAGCCGCGCTGACTGTAGGACACCCTAGTTAACCCTGCGCTAGAACCGTGAGTAGTTTAGAGTCTTGGGATGTGCCTTGCTTGCTGCATCTGATTGTTGCATTTGCTTGCTGCATCTGATTGTTGCATTTGCTTGCTGCATTGCATGGCATGCATATAGTTTTTATTGTGCTAACTGCTGGTTTGATGAGTGTAGATGGCACCAGTTCCATACCACTACCATCATGAGCCGGCACCGTTCACTTTTCCAGTACTGCTTCGTAACGTCTGGCTTCGGCTGTATCCCAACGGCGAAGACCCAGTGTTCCAGGTGTTCCGAGAGCAGCTTGCTGGTTCAGTATTCGAGTATCACGCGGAAGCCTTTCTCACTACGAGTTCAGACATCGGCAGCTACTCCCGTTCTTCCAAGGGCGAAACTGCTTCTACTCCGGAGTTGGCGATCCAGTTTGCTGCGATGGAGGCTCTCACTGACTTGCGCTTCCACGAGGTCGAGATGCAAACTCATCCAGGTTCCTTTCATTACCCCACCCTGTCGCCTACGACAGGGCGAGTCCTTTTTGCACCCGTTGATCCGGTGAGTGATCGTGCTACTGGTGTTTTATCTCGTTATCTGAACGCCAGTTACCGTATGATCACTTCTCTAGCCGAGGAGCTGACTTCTGCTCGCGAGGCACTTGCGGCTGTTGCGGCAGCACAGTCTCCTCCTCCACCTCTGTTTTCACCTATGTACACTCCACCCGTAACAGTTTCCGATACTCCTTCTAGCTCGTTCGGACCGCCAGGCTTTTCGTCTGGTAGCCGACGTGAGACCCCGTCAGAGTGGGCCTCACTCCTAGCTACTCCAGCTGCTCCGATGCTGCGGCGTCGTGCTTCTTCCCCTTCTGAGGGAGAACCTTCCCGTCAGCGTCGTCGTGTTTCCTTTGATCCGGAGGCCGAGGTGCACATCATCAGCTCAGATTCCGAGTCAGGGTCAGACGATGAGGAGTCTTCAGTTTACCAGTGCTCGTGCCACCGGCGTCACTAGGGCAGAGGCTTGAGTTTCAGTGCATGCATCATAGCATCCCCGCATATGTCAACTGCCGTCTGAGCAGTCTAGTCATGATCATCCCCCTACTAGCTTGTCATGTATGATGTTGGGTTGCCTTGTATAATTATGTTGCTTTCTTTATTCGCTCTTTCTATTTGGCTTCTTTCCTGGTGTCATACTACCCTGCTTTTCCTCATCGATTCGGTATTTTGCAATGGGAACAAAATTTAGGATGAAGAGGTGTAGTACTCAAGGCGGCGATGGAACTCCCGTTCGTCGATCCGCCCGACAGGCAGGACAGCCACCAGAAGATTTACCACCTCCACCCCCATAGTCACCAACCACTGATCAGATCATGAGGATGTTTGAAGAGAAAAGAAACCAAGATCTCATGGAATTTCTGAAGAGTATGCAGACTATGGTGGGTCAGAACAACCACAATGGAACACATTCTAAGCTGTCTGATTTTTAGCGGACAAAGCCGCCCAGTTTTGGTCAAGCCATGGATCCGATGGAAGCTGATGACTGGCTGAGGACGATGGAAAAGAAATTGGACATAGCCCGCTGTGATGAGGCAGATAAGGTTCCTTTCGTCACTCACTACCTGGAAGGACCAGCAGCCATATGGTGGGACAACACAAAAATGTTATGGCCTTCTGGAGAGGATATTTCTTGGGAAAAGTTCAAAGAGGTATTCCGCAAGTATCATATTCCTACTGGCATAATGAAGGTGAAGCAGAGGGAATTTCTTGCTCTTACTCAAGGGAATATGTCAGTGGGTGAGTATCTGAACAAGTTCAATAATCTGGCACGGTACTCTACCCATGACGTGTCCACCGAAGAAAGGAAGATTGACCGATTCCTCGGAGGGATGAATCATACCCTCCGTTGTTAGCTTTGTATGCTGGACTTCCCTGACTTCCAGACTCTGGTAAACAAGGCCTTCATAGCTGAACGAGAGCACAAGTCAGGCTATGATGATCGCAAGTGGAAGTTTGAACCCAAGAAGGACAACCGTGAGCAGTTTGTGCAGAAGTCACGTATTTGGCAACCAGGGACATCTGAATACAAGCCTGCCTGGAACAATGGCAACAACAACAACAAGCCTGTCAGCCAGGACAAGACCTTCGGCAAACAGCCAGTACTGGAGGACTGCCGTCGCAACAACACATGCTTCACTTGCGGCCAGAGCGGGCATTACTCCAAGCAGTGCCCCACAAGAAATGGGAAGCCACCATCCAACTTCAAGCCACAAGTCAACAGTGTTGGACGCCGCCCCAATACGAACTTCTACCGCGGCCAAGTCCATCATATCTCCGCTGAGGAAGCCCGCGAAGCACCAGATGTGGTCCTTGGTATGTTTTCTGTTAACAACATACCTGCAATAATTTTATTTGACTCTGGGGCTTCTCATTCGTTTATTTCGCGGAGTTTTGCCACCTTGCACAAATTTCCCCCTTCTCTTTTGGACAAAATCATGGTGGTACAATCCCCTGGCTCCATGCTCAGAACAAATGTGATATACAAGAATCTGGAAATCTTGAAACACGATGTGAAGTTTCCAGCCACTCTAGTTGCCATTGAATCCCCTGGACTGGATATAATACTGGGGATGGATTGATTGGTACCACACCAGGTGTGTATCAACTGTGCCACCAGGAAGGTGACACTGGTTAACCCGGCAGGCCAAACAGTGCAATTCACTGCTAGCAAAGTGATGTCAAAGAAAGGAATGGCATTCAAAGCCACATCTACAGACATAAGTTTGATTCCGGTAGTCAGCGAATTTCTAGACGTATTTTCGGAAGAGATACAGGGAATGCCACCTGATCGGGAACTAGAGTTTGCTATTGAGGTTGTTCCCGGAACTGCTCCAATATACAAGAAGTATTACCGCATGCCTTCCCCAGAGCTGGTGGAATTGAAGAAGCAGTTGGATGAATTATTGCAAAAAGGGTATATTCGTCCAAGCACTTCACCATGGGGATCACCCGTGCTGTTTGTCAAGAAGAAGGATGGCAGCCTACGAATGTGCGTGGACTACCGCCAGCTGAATGAGGTCACCATCAAAAATAAATATCCGCTCCCCCGCATTGATGATCTGTTCGACCAGTTGAACGGAGCCCGGGTATTTTCCAAAATTGACCTTCGAACGGGGTATCATCAGTTAAAGATCAGAAAAGAGGATATCCCCAAGACAACCTTTACTACCAGATATGGTCTGTATGAGTTTACAGTCATGTCGTTCGGGCTGACAAATGCTCCAGCATATTTCATGAGCATGATGAATAAGGTCTTCATGGACTTTCTGGACAAATTTGTGGTAGTATTCATCGATGATATTCTCATCTACTCCAGAGATGAAGAGGAGCACACGCAACATCTCCGTACTGTCCTGAAAAGACTAAGGACCCATCGCTTGTATGCCAAATTCAGTAAATGCGAATTTTGGCTAAGAGAGGTGGGATTTCTGGGACATATTCTGTCAGAGCAAGGTGTGGCTGTCGACCCCAGTAAAGTGACTGCTGTATTAAACTGGAAGACCCCAGCCATAGTAACGGAAGTTCGTAACTTTCTGGGATTGGCAGGCTACTACCGTCGCTTCATCAAAGGCTTCTCAAAAATAGCCAAGCCACTGACAGAATTGCTGAAGAAGAACCACAAATTTGCCTGGACAGAAGAATGTGACAGCAGTTTCATGGAATTAAAGACGAGGCTAACTACAGCTCCTGTCTTAGTTCTTCCAGACATTCACAAGAGCTTTGACATATATTGCAATGCTTCCAGACGAGAAATCGGTTGCGTTCTAATGCAAGAGGGAAAGGTTGTAGCCTATGCATCCAGACAGCTACAACCTCATGAAGAGAATTATCCCACTCATGACTTGGAATTGGCAGCCGTGGTACATGCACTAAAAATTTGGAGGCATTATCTCATTGGGCAGCGATGTGAAATATACACAGACCATAAGAGTCTCAAGTATATTTTCACCCAGCCCGACCTCAATCTCAGGCAGAGAAGATGGCTTGAATTGGTCAAGGATTATGACCTTGGGATTAATTATCATCCGGGAAAAGCCAATGTAGTCGCCGATGCCCTCAGCAGAAAACAAGGTACCCTAAATGCACTAATGGAGGGAATGCATCCGAGGCTACGAGAAGAGTTTGCCAAGCTGAATATGGTGTTATGCGGCCCAATCAGCCCGGATACAATGGAAATTACTCCAACACTTATGGAAGAAATTAAAACGGCTCAGAAATCAGACCAAGAAATACAAGAGATCAGAGAGCGCATTCCGCTAGGAAAGGCCAAGTCCTTCCGAATTGATGACCAGGACACGGTATGGTTTGAGAACCGAATATGTGTGCCTGATCAAGACAGCTTGAGACAGCAAATACTCAGAGAGGCACATGAATCTGCATATTCTATCCATCCGGGAGGAACAAAAATGTACCAGGACTTGCGAGAAACCTTTTGGTGGCCCGGAATGCGAAGGGACATAGCATACTATGTCGCATGATGTGACATCTGCAACAGAGTCAAGGCTGAACATCAGAAACCCGCTGGGCTACTGTAACCTTTACCAGTTCCCCAGTGGAAATGGGATGACATATGCATGGACTTCATTGTTGGACTACCCAAGTCAACAAGAGGCCATGATGCTATCTGGGTCATCGTAGATATACTTACGAAAGTGGCTCACTTCCTTCCGGTAAAAACCACTTTCAACGCGAATCAGCTCGCACAGCTCTACATGTCCCGGATAGTCAGCCTTCATGGAGTACCCAAGTCTATTACATCAGATAGAGGCTCCCTGTTTAATTCAGCATTTTGGCTGCGACTGCACCAAGCCCTGGGCACTGTGCTAAAGCATAGTACGGCATATCATCCACAGACAGATGGACAGACCGAGCATGTGAATCAGATATTGGAAGATATGCTTCGGTCCTGTGCTCTTGCTTACACATCCAAATGGGAGGACAGTCTACCCTATGCAGAATTCTCATACAACAACAGCTATCAGTCAAGTCTCAAGATGTCACCATTCGAGGCTTTGTACGGACGGAAATGCCGCACTCCTTTAAATTGGTCTCAGACAGGAGACAGCCGTATCTTCGGCATGGATTTGATGCTCGAGGCTGAGAAACAAGTCAAGGATATCCAGGAGCGACTTCGAGCGGCCAAGTCCCGACAAAAGAGCTACTATGACCCGAAGCATCGGGAAGTAACTTTTGAACCCGGAGACTATGCCTATCTCCGAGTTACCCCCATGAAAGGAATAAAGAGGTTTCATACCCGAGGAAAGCTTGCACCGAGGTATATCGGACCCTTTCCGGTTATGGCCCGAAGAGGCAGAGTGGCATATCATCTAGAGTTACCACCAGAGTTGTCTGACGTTCACGACGTCTTCCATATATCACAGTTGAGGAAGTGCATTGCACCCCCGATCAAACAGGCAGATATGAGTGAGCTGGAACTGACTAAGGATTTGACATACGAGGAAAGACCTGTCAGAATATTGGATGAGATGGAAAGAACTACCAGGAGTAAGACAATTAAGTTTTACAAGGTATTGTGGGATCACCATACTTAGGAAGAGGCTACCTGGGAAAGAGAGGATTTTCTGAGATCAGCCTATCCACACTTGTTCCCTGAGCAACCGAATCTCAAGGACGAGATTCATTCTAAGGGGGGGTAGGTTTGTGACACCCTGGTTTTTGGCAACTTTTTCTTTTCGAAATCTTTCTGGCTTTATTTGCAATTTGGTTGGATTTTGAACCTTTCAGTTGACTTTGGACTTATGAATTCCTCTGATTGATCCAAAGCCCTCAGCATCTTGCCAAAATCTTGTCTCTCACCATCTGGATCAATTTCCAATTCTTCATCTTTCCCAAATATTCATTTTCTTCTTTTGGGAAAATCTGTCATCACTATGGGTTACAAAGCAACCTATAGTTCTGGTGATCAGAAAAATCCCAAATTAATCCCAGACCTTCTTGACATCATCTACTCCCACAATCTTCAAAAACATCTCATGGTCCAGTACAAAGTTTAGTCTAGAAAACTCCATTTGCTCTCTGGACTGTACTGGCCATTTGTGAAGGAGCTCATATTTTCCCTACTCAATTAATTCCCAGAAAATTCCCTGAGATATTAGGGAACCAATCTTTCCATAATATCCAAAAATATCATCTTGTCCAGTACAAATTTTCATCACCAATATTCTGCCAAGTTTCTGTCCAAGTGGAACCTCTGTGAAGGAAGTACCAGCTAGATGTATCCAATTGAGCTGAAATTTTTATGGCATCTTCTCCTCATCAAATAACCCTGCCACACCAAAATTCAGCTCCAGGAGATCAACCAAATGAGTGCTACAAGCTCATCTAGATTTCTGGTTCAGTACAGCAGTTGTACATGAAGTATATTCAAATCTTGATGAAATCCTTTCAAACTTGGCCAGATTGGAGTCCTTCCAACATAGATCCTCCCAGACATCCCCACTGGCTCCATCTCCAGCTCACCACTCCTCTAGATCTCTCTCAAGTTCTCTGTCAGAAACTATAGCTGAAGCTACACTTCAACTCAGTCTGTATCTAGCCAACCCAAGTGCACAGAGGAGCTAAATGACCAAAGGAGAACACCCTAGACATGGTGCGCTGGACTTGGACGGCATGCAGACATCAACTCCCGTGGTGAGCATGACAATGGCATGCCATTGCGCGCGCTTTGCACCGCGCCCGTGTCTGTGGCGTCGCGTCCGACTGCCTCGCGCGCTTGTAGCTTGTCCCCGTGCGCCGACATCCTCTCCTTCCTCCACCTGGCCGCCCTGGACCCTTCCCCTCACTGGAGAAGCCCTCGCCGGCCGCCACGGCACACGCGCACTGTGCCACCCGTGCGGGCACAGTGGCTGTGCGGCGCGTCCTCTTCCCCCGCTACCCGCCACTGGCCGTCTTAACTCCTCTGCCCTCTCCCATCGCGTCACCCGCAAGCAGCCAGCCAGCGTGGCGTATCATCGCCGGCGACGTGGCCCGAGTCCCGGCCGTTCCAGAGAGCTCCTCCCCCTCCTATAAATACTCCTCCCCGGCCTCTCCCGAGCTCCTCATCCACCTCCTCCACCTCCTAATCGACCTCCCCGAGCCCGAGCCAAGGCCGAGAGGCCCTCTGGCCTCGCATCTCGCCGGAGCACCGCCGCCACCCGAGCTCTGCCTCCCCGCCGTTCTACTCCTCCCCGAGCTCCACCGACTGCACCCGCGAGTTCACCTCGTTCCACTGACCCTGCCCAAGCCCTTGCCCGATCGAATTGTTGCCGGAGTCGCCGTCTCCGACGACACCTGAGCGCCGCCGCCGCCGGAGAGGAAGGGGACGACGTCGTCCGGCCGTCTCTCGCGAAGCCACGGGTACGTACGTGATGGTCTTGGAGTGCTCGATCCATTCCCTCTCTCTCCCTACCTCGCCGCCGTCTGTATCGCCGGCGAGCGTCGCCGGAGCTCCGCAGTCTCTGTTTCCCTCCCCCTCCTTTTAAATCTGATGGCTGGGGCCCGCCAGTCAGCGACACGCCGAAGCGGTAAGTGGAGGCGCCCCTCCACTTTACGCCTTTGACGTGGCCCCCTGAGGTTTTTCTGATTTTTTCTGTTTAATCCAGATTTTGACCAGAACTTTGACCTTTAATAACTTTTTAACCATAAGTCCAAATCTATTGATTCTTTTTGCTCTGAGTTTGGCTCCTCTATTTTTTTGGCAAATTTTGGTATTTTTCTCTTGCTCACAGAATTTCTGGTGAACAGAACAGTAGTATGTGACATTTTCAATTGCATTTTTAAAATATTTTCAGAAGGGAATTCTTTTGGATTTGAAGCCCAGGAATTTGTGGACAACCCAACAGAGCAAGGCAAGCCATGTCATCCATTGCATGAAGCATTTCAATAGTGTTAGTTATTTAATTAAATTTCATGCATTATTTTTAATATGTGCTAATTCCTAGTAAATTATTTAATTGCCTAGCTACTGCCATATTAAATTATTCCTGATAAATATTCATGCTGGTTAAATGCTTGACAATACTAAACTTAGTTGGTTGATCAAGAGCCACCTACCCGGACTTTTCCGTGCAGCCACATTTGCCGGTATGGGACGGCCTTGACTTGGTCTGGCTTTGTGCTCTTTTATCGGTACCACCAAACTAGGGAGGGTTATGCGTGCGTGCTGCCCTGATCAGGTAGACGACCATAATCCTGTGAGCCCAGTTGAGTTATTTTGCCGGCGTCCCCGTTTGGGACAGTTTGTTTGGCCACGACGGTGGCAGATGTCACGGGGTGACACAGGGGCCACCCAGGACATGACCCTGGGAGGGTATGATTGTCGGTGGTACGATAGAGGGGTCACGGGTCAGGCAGGTTTCGTTGGAGCACCACCGGTCCACCCGAATGGGATCACGAGGCCAGGTACTCTGCAGAGTGTAAAACTTATTCGAATAGCCGCGTCCACGGTATTGGACAGTCCGTTTAGGCCTCTCTAGGATGGTCAACCGTAAAGATAATAATGATGGAAGAACTTGTCTTATGTCGGAAGTGCTCTGTGGATTGTGAGCATTCCGAGGGTTGTGGGACAACCCAGATGAGAGTAAGTTGGTACTGGGTACCAGTAAGTGAACAACCTAATCTTTTAATCTTTTAATTGCCATGCTATTGTTTGCTGCATTGTTTTGGTTGCCATGAGCTTGCGAGTACATTCCAAGTACTCACCTGGCGTATCATGCCAGATGCAGGAGAAGCCGAGGACGGAGGTCCCGAAGGTTCGTGCTACGCTAACTAGGCCGTGTCCACATCAGTGTCCCTGTGGATGGAGTTTCCCGTGCTATGTTCCGCTACGCCGTAGTTCTACCCAGTAGTATCGAGGCCCTGCGATGTTCCATAAATAATGTAGATATTGTTCTCAGCACCTACAGTGCTCTGGCCTCGCTATCCATGTAAATTTATGAGCTTGTACTCGAGATATTGCAATAAAGTTCAGTTCTGTTCTGTTCCAAGTTGTTGAGTGTTTCCAGAAGACATGATCTCTGGGTTGGAAACACTGGTAAACCGGTCCTCTGAGCTGGGGTGCCACAGACGCCAAAGCGGCTCACGAGGCCCTTGATGAACTTGACGGCTGAGGCTGCCGGGATGGTGCGGACTGGCTCGACCTCCGCGCACTTGGTGAACTTGTCGATGGCGACAAAGAGGTAGCGGTAGCCGCCTGCCGCACGAGGGAATGGGCCCAAGATGTCCAGCCCCCAGACCGTGAAGGGCCACGAGAGTGGGATCGTCTGGAGGCCTTGCGCCGGCTAGTGGATTTGCTTGGCGTGGAATTGGCAGGCTTCGCAGGATTGGACCAGCTTGGTGGCATCTTGAAGCGCTATGGGCCGGTAGAAGTCGCTGCGGAACACCTTGCCGGCGAGGGTGCGCGACCAGGAATGGTGGCCATAGTCTCCACCGTGGATGTCCGCGAGCAGCTCACGACCTTGCTCTTTGGAGATGCACCGTAGCGCGACGCCATTGGGGCGCCTGCGGTAGAGCTCGCCGTCTTGCAAGCAGTAGGCGATGGCCTGGCGAGCCACGCGCTCTGCCTCTGAGTCCTTCTCCGGGAGGGTGCCGCTCTGCAAGTAGGCCTTGAACTCCGTGACCCAGCTGTCCGGTTGAGGCTCCAGCGCGAGCAGCAAGTGAGCGCCCTAGGATGGGCCGCAATCAGGCGCACCTGCGGGTGGTGCGGGAGGGAGTTCCTCATGAGGCGCCGTGGCGCTCACGGTAGGTGGTGCGGCTGATGGCCTCAGGAGCCTTTCTTCGAAGACGCCAGGGTTCTGCGGCTCGCGGCGAGGTGCCCGCTTGGCGATGTCATCTGCCTCTTTGTTGCTGCCGTGAGGGATGTGCTGGAGCTCTAGGCCAAGGAAGCGCTTTTCAAACTTGCGAACTTCCTCCAAGTAGGCGGCCATGTGCTCGTCCTTGGGCTTGTAGCTTTTGTTAGAGAAGTTGACGAGGAGCTGAGGGTCGCCCTTGATGATGATGCGCTTGATACCCAGAGCAGAGGCAGCCTTGAGCCCAGCGATGAGACCCTCGTATTCTACAATGTTGTTGGAGACCTTGTCGTCATGCTTGAAGCAGAGTTGGACAGTGTAGCAGAGCTTGTCTCCTGTTGGTGAGGTGAGAATGACACCAGCTCCCGCGCCCTGTCGCGAGAATGCACCGTCGAAGTGCATGGTCCAGCCGCCAGGTGCCTCGTCTCTAGGCAGGAGGGATTGGTCCTCATGAGGCTCTTCTTGGTGCGGGTCCGTCCATTCAGCCATGAAGTCCGCCAAAGCTGCGTCCTTGATCATGCGTGTGGTGCAGAATTCCAGTTCGAAGGCCTGTAGCTCGATGTTCCACTTGGGGACGCTGCCTGCGGCGTTGGGGCTGCGCAAGACTTGCTCCAGGGGGTAGGATGTGATCACCTTGATGGGATGGCCCTGGAAGTAGTGGCGCAGCTTCCTGGAGGCGACGAGAAGCGCGAGAAGGAGCTTCTGCTGCATGGGGTAGTGCTCGCGCGCATCCCGCAGCACCATACTGACGAAGTACACGGGGTGCTCGACGAGGCGCGTGGTTGAGGAGGCATCTTGCTCTTCGGAGGCCCTTGGGGGCTCATGAGGCTCAGAGGGCTCAGGAGGCGGCTCATGAGGTGGCTCGGAGGGCTCAGGAGGCGGCCCGTGAAGCGGCTCGCGAGGGGGCTCGATGGGGGCCTCCTGAGGAGGGCCCTCGGCAGGCGATGGCATGGCCTCGGGAGGCGCTGATGCGGCCTTGGCAGGCTTCTTCTGGATGCAGACGCGCTCCTCTCGTACCGCCACCAAGGCTGCGCTGGCCGTTTGGGGAGTGGCCGCCAAGTACAGGAGCAGGGGCTCGCGAGAGCGCGGCGCGACCATCATGGGCGGGCTCGTGAGGTACCTCTTGAGGTCCTCGAAGGTAGCATCAGCCTCAGGAGTCGACTTGACGGGGCCGGACCTCTTCATGAGCTTGAAGAACGGCAGGGCTCGCTCGCCGAACTTGGAGATGAAGCGCCCCAGGGAGGCCATGCATCCCGCCAGGCACTGCATTTGCTTGAGGTTCTGGGGAGGGCACATCTTCTCAATGGCCTTGATCTTCTTGGGGTTCGGCTCGATGCCGCGGTGGGAGACCAGGAAGCCAAGCATCTTGCCAGAAGGAACTCCGAAGACGCACTTGTCTGGGTTGAGCTTGAGGTTGACCTTGCGCAGATTGTTGAACGTTTCCTCAAGGTCCGCGAGGAGGGACCAGGCCTCGCAAGTCTTGATGACGATGTCGTCGACGTAGGCTTCCGCATTCCTCCCCATCTGAGGCCCCAGGGCGATGCGCATCAGCCTTTGGAAAGTGGCTCCAGCACTCCTCAGGCTGAAGGGCATGCAGATGTAGCAGTATATCCTGCATGGGGTGATGAAGGCCGTTTTCTCCAGATCTTCCATCGCCATCTTGATCTGGTGGTAGCCTGAGAAGGCATCTAGGAAGCACAACAACTCACACCCGACGGTGGAGTCCGCGATCTGGTCGATGCGAGGCAGCGGGAAGGGATCTTGAGGGCAGAACTTGTTGAGGCTCGTGAAGTCGACGCACATTCGCTCCTTGCCGCACTTCTTGGGCACTACAATGGGGTTGGCGAGCCATTCGGGATGGCGCACCTCACGGATGACTCCTGCTTCTTGTAGCTTCTGGACTTCTTTGATGATGAACTCTTGCTTCTCTGGTGCCTGGCGCCATGCCTTCTGTTTCACGGGGCGTGCGTTGGTGCACACCGCTAAGTGGTGCTCGATCACCTCCCTCGGCACACCGAACAAATCAGATGCTATCCAAGTGAACACATCCACATTTGCTCGAAGGAAGGTGACGAGCGCGTCTTCCTATGCAGGAGAGAGGCCCCTGTCGATGGTGAAGGCAGGGCCTGAGCCGCTGCCATCCACCGACACCTTCTTCGTCTCGGTGCGCGCCTGAGAGAACATCTGCTTCTTCTTCGCGGGTGCGGCCTCAGGAGAATCGACGTTGTCCTCATCAGTGGGATAGGCGGTGGCGGCAGCCATGTAGGCGCTCACGAGGGAGCGGACTACGTCCTTCTTGTCGCAGCGGACGGTGATGATGTCACTGCAGCCCGACATCTTGAGGACGTTGTAGGCGTGATGGGTCACGGCCATGAACTTGGCGAGCGCAGGGTAGCCCAAGATGGCGTTGTACGGTAGGCCGATGTGTGCCACATCGAAGTTGATGAGTTCAGTGCAGTAGTTCTTGCGGGTGTCGAAGGTGACGGGAAGGCGCACCTGCCCCAAGGGCGGCGTGGAGCCATCAGTGACGCCTGAGAAGGGCCTCGTCGGCATCAGTTGCTCGTAGGGTACTTGGAGCTTCTCGAAGGTCTCGATGGAGATCACGTTGAGTCCTGTGCCTCCGTCGATGAGTGTCTTGGTGATAGCAACGTTGCTGATGGTGGGGGTGCACAACATGGGGATCGTGCCCATGGCTTCCTTGGACTTGGGGTGGTCCTTGGAGTCGAAGGAGATGGCGTACTACGACCACTTGAGGAGCTGAGAAGCCTCAGGCCCCCGGTGCCATCATCAGGCTGGTTGCCGTTGTTCCTTCGGGGCGGTGGCGGCAGCGGCGGCAGAGCGGCGTTGGCCTAAGGATTGGCCTGCCACGGCTGGTCGTGCTAGCCCTGCCTGAAGTTGCCGTTATTGTTGTTGCCGCGGTCGCCCCAGCGGTTGTTGTTACGGCCACCTCAGCGGCCGGCGCCGCGATCGTTGCGGCCGCCGTGCCCGTCCTGACGGCTCTCGCGGAGGAGCTTGAGCTCATGGCAGTCTTCGGTGTTGTGGGCGAACATGTCGTGGTAGGCGCAGTACGGGCGGCCATCCTTCTTGGGCTCAGCGTGATAGTGGCCGCGCTTCTGCTCAGGCTCCGCCGCGAGCACGGCAGGGCCCTTGCGCTTGGCGTCTCTGCTCTTGGCCTTGGCGGCGTCAGGCGCCACTTCCGGGTCGTTGTGGATGAAGAGGCGGCCCTCTTCAGCCTTGGCACACTTGTCGGCGAGGTCGAACAGCTCAACCACGGTGTCAAGCTCGTCGTTGATGGCGAGCTTCTCGCGCATCCGGACGTCCGTGACGCTGAAGGAGAACGCAGAGATGATGGCGGCGTCGGGGGCGCGTGGGATCTTGTTGCGCACTTGGCTGAAGCGCTGGATGTACTTGCGAAGGGTCTCGTCGGGGCGCTGGCGCACGGCGCGCAAGTCATTGAGCGTGAGGGGACGCTCGTGCGTGCCCTTGAAGTTGGCGACGAACTGCCGGCACAGCTCGACCCACGAGGAGATGGACGCCTCGGGAAGGTTCATGAGCCAGGAGCGCGACGCGTCCTTGAGAGCCATGGGGAACTAGTTCGCCATGACCTTGTCGTCCCCGTTCGCTACCTCGATGCTCAGAGTGTAGAGCTACAGAAACTCCGTGGGGTTGGGGGTGCCGTCGTAGCGAGCAGGCAGGTCTGGCTTGAACTTCGTGGGCCACACCACGCGGCGCAGCTCACAGGTGAAGGCGCGGCAGCCCCCGATGCTGGAGGTGACGCCTCCAGTGAGGGCGGTGCGGTTCTGGCGACCGACAGCGGCGACCTCCTGGATGGTGCGGTCCTGGCGCTGGCGCTGCTGCTCGAGGAGCACGCGCGCGTCGGGAGGCGCGCGCCTGACGATCTAGCAGCTCTCGTTGTCGGGGTCCGGCGAAGATGCGTTGCGGTACGGTTCCCGCGCCCGCGCGCCGCGGTGGCGTCCGGCATCCCCGTTCGACGGAGGAGGCGGTGGAAGTGCGCCATGCGCCACATCCCCGGCGCGTGGCGACGGAGGGCGGAGCCAGTGAGAGGCCACTAGGGCGTCTCCGGCGGCGTTGACGAGCTCGGTGATGCGGCCAAGTCAGGCGTCGTAGCCGGCTTCAGTGGGGCGGTAGCGCAGGAGCTCGCGCGCCATGAGCAGCGCGGTCTGCGGGCCCGGCAGCTCGCGGCGGGCGAGCGAGGACGCGGTGGTGGTGTGGCCAGCCGCTTGCACGGACGGGTACATGGAAGAGGCCTGCTGCTCCCTAGTAGCAGGGTCGGTGGCGGCACCGGCGCGGCGACGGTGGTTGTCACAGGCGACCAGCTCCGTCTGGGCCACACTGACCGCCCGGCGCTCCACGCGCTCATGGCGAGCGTTGGCCATGGCGAGGCTGAGGCGGGGCAACAAAACGGAAGCAGCTCCCCTACCTGGCGCGCCAAATGTCAGAATCAGGGCTCCGGGGACCCTGGTTCGAACTCTGGGGCATGCTCGTTTCTATTTGCTCCGCGGTGACCACGGCGAGGCTACGACGAGAGCGTATGGAGCACAGGGCACGACAGGGGACACAACAGCTACCCAGGTTCGGGCCACCTCGCGCTGTAAAACCCTACTCCTGCTTTGTGTTTGGGATTATGGTGAGCAAGAAGGCTCTCGCGTACAAGGTTGAAGGCAAGGGAATTGGTCTCTCCCTCTCTACGGTGGCAGCACTGCCCCTTTTATAGCCGCCTTGGTCCTCTTCCCCCGAAAACGTTGGCGGGAAGGGTTACCACACACAACGACAATTTGAAAGGGGACAGGCGCCAAGCTTATCCTGACTAAAATTGGTCTTCGCCTGCAAAAGCATTATCCATGACGCGCCGGTGGGCTCGGTGATGACCTCCGCCCTGCGCGCCTTGCTGTCTTGGTCTTCTTTCACCAAACGGGCAGTCCTTGGGACTCGCTTTGGAGGTGGGCAGCTGGTGCTGCCCCTTTAGCACCAAAGAGGAAACCCTCTATGTCTGCGCCTGCTGGTATGGTTCCTGTCGTGGCTTGTCTCCAAGCACGTCACCCACGTGGTGGGCACTGGACCGCGCGATCGGCGCCAGGCGACGCCCGCCTCGGGTTGCCTCGGGAGGCCGCCTCGGGAGACCGCCTCGCGAGGCCTCCTGCTGTCGCTGCTGCTGCTAAGTCTTGGTCGCCCGCTCTGTGCGGTGGGGTCCTCGTGAGGCCAGCGCCTCGCGAGGTGTCTTGCTTCGTGGCGGCCGTGACTGGGCCGCCTCTTGGGCCTTCGCCAAGTGTTGCATCCTGGGCCGCAGGCAGACGGGTCATGGTATCCCTGTTCCCACTGGCCCGACACTGCCCTTAGCCTCTCCGTGGCTCGCTCTCCATGATCCTGGGTACCTGCAAGGATGAAGAACGCAGACGAGACAAGAGACATCTACGGAACAATTTTATTTCACACAGACGGGATGTTAATTCAAAGCCCTTCCATTGATCCCCACAACAAATACAGAGGGTTGCAAGGTTCTGGCCTCAACCCATACCTTACCGAACTACTCACACATGGAGATCAGATCACATGAAGAACACATCATAGAACACATCATGAAGGTAGATTGATTGATAATATGTCTTACAATGGATGTTGTGTGTGATACACGATTACTAGTATGATCTAGTGGAAGAAGAACTATGGTGGTGATGGTGGCTATGGAGATGGAAATGGCGGCGACTAGGGTTGATGGAGATGGATGAGGATGACTCTGTTCTGGTTCTTCTCACGGATGTTCTGTTGACATTTCGACCTCAACCCCTTTATAAAAGTTGTTCAGGTGGACGAGAGGCCTCGGTTTTCCACGCCATACGACAACTCATGCGAGCGATTGTGGTCACATGAAACGCCGTCTTTGGTGTTGTTTCTTCTGATGTGCCTCCTCCTGATTTCTTCTATCTCCTCCTTTACTTCTTTCCATGTTCTCACTTGATTTCGTCCATATTTATCCCATTTCCTATAGAAACACAATAAAGAGAGGATTTGTGGAATCATATGCATTCGTTAGTCATTAGTGGCAATATCAGAGCAAATATCTCAGTTTTTATGAAATATTTTGGTTTAAACAAAGGGTAGAGGAGTGTAAAAATATCACTCATCAGTACTCCACCATCCTTTATAGGAGTATTAGGAAAGAAAATGAAGAGGTAGCTAACTGTGGGCGACCTTGATGGTGAGCTAGGTAATAGGTTGACCAACATCCTTGTTTGGCTCAGCGACTACCTAGGCCTTGCCTTCCTTGTGCATGAAGGATGTCTTCAAATTGATAAGGTAGTCAAACAATTATGTCAATCCTCACATTAAAATACCAGTAAAGAGCTTGATTTTAAAATCTACTTCATCCATGATAGAATGGTATGAAAACGATTCTACATCATCCATGATAGAATGGTATGAAAACGATTCTACATGTTTTCCTGTCTACTGGTTATGAATAGGACATATAGAATTAAAACTAAATCCATCCTCTGATTATGTACATGCCATGTCAGATAAATATGCATGAATCGAAACTGCGATGACGCGGTGGGGATGGAGAGGAGAGGAAGAGGTACCTGAAGGAATGTCAAGGAGATAGGATTAGTATGACATCAATGTCTAAACTTCTACATAACCATCCCCCAAAACGCTGAAATAAATTCAACAAAAATAAAGAAAATGTGCAACTATTCAGGAATGTTCTATGTTTAAGTACACTCCTAGGAGAGAAAAAGAATCTGCACTACTAAGACCTATGGCTAGAGACAGATAACTACCTTATCTAACAGTTCCATTACAGACTACAACAGTAGCAGCAACAAGAAAGCATCAAGATTCTGCTTACGCCACTACCAAAATGTGATCTTATGGAACAATGAGTAAATCATCTGCAAAAAACCCTATAAATACAAATAAACGAGCATTGTAGGCTTTTATTTATCACATTTTCAGGCTGGTGGGGCGACATAATTCGGTCTCATATCAAAAGCTAACATTTTAGCCATATCAAAATGGCATATGACAAAACAAATCATTCTGCAAACTATATCTCCAGGCCACTCAAATTCAAAGGTTACTAATAACCAAGAAGCTAAAATCATGGTGAGAACAGAACATTGTGCAAACTATATCTCCAGGCCACTCAAACTCAAAGTATATTAATAACGAAGAAGCAACAGGTTACCTAGGGTACAAACCGTGACATGGGGCTTGAAGGGGTGCTCCTCTTCGAGGTCTAAAACCATCATCTGATTATGTACATGCCATGTCAGATTAACATGCATGAACCAAAACTGTGATGAGGGGGCGGGGATGGGGAGGAGAGGAAGAGGTACTTGAAAGAATATCAAGGAGATATGATTAGTATGACATCAATGTCTAAACTTCTACATAACCATCCCCCAAAACGCTAAAATAAATTTGAGAGAATTAAAGAAAATGTGCAACTATTCAGGAATGTTCTGTGTTTAAGTAAACTCGTAGCAGAGAAAAAGAATCTGCACTACTAAGACCTACGGCTAGAGACAATTAACTACCTTATCTAACAGTTCCATTACAGACTACAACAGCAGCAGCAACAAGAAAACATCAAGATTCAGCTTACGCCACTACCAAAATGTGATCATATGCAACAAAGAGTAAATCATATGTACAACGAAGCCTGTAAATACAAATAAATGAGCATTGTAGGCTCTTATTATCACACTTTCAGGCTGGTGGGCAACATAATTCTGTCTCATATCAAAAGCTATCATTTTAGCCATATCAAAATGGAATATGACAGAACATAACATTTTGCAAAGTATATCTCCAGGCCACTCAAATTCAAAGGTTACTAATAACCAACAAGCTAAAATCATGGCCAGAACAAAACATTGTGCAAACTATATCTCCAGGCCAATCACACTCAAAGTATACTAATAACCAAGAAGCAGCGGGTTACCTGGGGGTACAAACCGCAACATGGGGCTGGAAGGGGTGCTCCTCTTCGAGGTCTAAACCCATCCTCTGATTATGTACATGCCATGTTAGATTAATATGCACGAATCAAAACTGCGATGTGGGGGTGGAGATGGAGAGGAGAGAAAGAGATTATTGGGTTCAACGGTAGGGTGCGTTGACTGCAGATTAAAATTTCCTACCCAGAGAACATCCAGGAACATGCTAACAGAGATGGATCACAGATCGTTACCACTAGATGCGCAGTGCCGTTCAGCGGAAGTAGAGTTGGGGCAGCGCGTCTCCGGAGTCGTCTCCTTCTCGTTGATTTCCCACGTAGCCAATCACCGGATCCCACGCAAGTTCACCGGAGCGGCGCAAGTGCACCACCTCTAACGGTATCCGCGCGTGCTGGAGGAACGTCGTGCGGCGGACTGCTTGGTCCGATCACACAATCGGCGGAGAGTGGAGGTGGCTAGTTGAAACACATGCAAAGCCCTAATGACGGCGCCGAGGCGACTAACCTAATAAGTGTGCCGTACCTCCAATATATATAGGCATCCATCGCGGGCTCAACTCTTGGGCCTCGCACGGATCCTAAAGCCCAAAGTCTACTCGGTCATGATCCAAGTCCAGCTCGGATCACATCCGACCAGTGTCCTTGGATCCGACTTCGTAGGTTCCATCCCTTAAGCGCGCGACCCCTTAGGTTCAAGTCGGCTTGGCCGCAGGTCGGATCACCTCCGACCTGCTCGTTTGGTAGCGGCCTCTAGCAAGGCGTGCCGACCACCAAGTAGACAATGAAGCTGGTTAGGCGAACCTGTACATCACACTTATGTTCCCTTTGCCACACGATATATGTTGTCGGGCTCAAGGCGAGTCTGTCATCCCTGTGCTGGCCCGGCCTCTTTCTTGTTCCAGTGATGTCGACCACAAACCGGATTATCTCATAATCCTTGTCGCATGGCCATTCTTATCTTGGTCGGATCACATGAGGGGCCCAGAGTATATCTCTCCTGGTCGGAGGGGCAAATCCCATCTTGCTCGACCATGTCTCGCAGCATGGGTCTGGACAAGCCCGAAACCTACCTTTATAACCTAGTTACGGAGTAGCGTTTGGTCGGCGCAAAGCAGGTCTGTCACCACCCCGAGTACATGCGCCAGCTCAGGTCTTTAGGACATAGAACGTATGTTGTACTAGAGACTCGCAGATGACATATCACCGCGTCTCATAGTTGGGTCTGTCCGACTCGGACCTTATCTGGACTCGGATCCGACTATGTCGAATCCAACCAGATCCTTCTGAGTCCATATTATCCAGCTAGCATCCAATGCTCCATGGCTAGTGAGACCGAGCCATCTACCGTGTCATATGCTAGTCTAGTCGGCTGCGCGTCCACACAACCCTTTCGACTAGGGACCTTTTAGGACAGTCATCATACAATGCATAGTCCCACAAAAAGTCACGTACTTATTCGCAAAAAAAAAGTCACGTACTTGTTGATACACATCATTGATAATGTCCAAGGACTATCTTTATTCATAAACACATAGGAAATATCATCATACATGATTGCCTCTAGGGCATATCTCCAACAGAGGTACCTGAAGGAATGTGAAGGAGATAGGCCGGAGGGGAGTGGGGCGGCGGTTCCACATTGCCTCACAGAGAAAATGTGGCAGATCCACCATCGAGGTCCAAGCATCGAGCCACCGAGGCCCAGCCCCAAATACTTGATGATGACGTTGCCAGAATGGAGGGGGTGGTAGATCCATGGCAAACTTCGCCGACCAGCGGCCCAAGAGTAGGGCTCGACGTAGGAGGCGCTTTGGGTCGTCTTCCTCACCCTCTCACGTGGTGTGGCGATGGGAGCGGCCGCTATGGAGTAAGAGGAGCTCAGTGGCTTCGTCTGACCTAGGCGACGTAGAGGAGAAGAGGCGAGGCCGGGAGAGTGGGTGACGAGAAGGGAAGAGGTGGGGGTGGGGTGGCGACGCGAGCGGGGCAGGAGGAAGAGTCACGGGGGAGGCAAATCGTGGGAGGAAGAGAGCTAGGGTTCTAGCACCACAGGAGTGACTGCCTTTTATATACCTATAAGTGAAATGACGAAACTACCCCGACGGGGGCATGGTATTTACAATTAGTTGCATTTGAAAATTTATCCAAGGCTGAGCTCCATCGCGGTTAAGATCGGACGGCTCACATCACATTTTCCCGAGATCCGACAGTCTGTATCGCTCAAAGATTTTGATCGGACGATCCAGAGTGCTTGATCGTTGTGAGAAGCTCATTCCCTTCGAGTCTTTACTCCTGGGATGTGGCCTTCGGTAGTTAGAGTAGCTAAGGGCATCTCCAACGCCGACCCACAAACGGCCCGCAACCGTCCGGACCGTGCGGCCCGGGCGTGTTTTGCCATCTAACGCGGGCCTTTATCGTCCACAGGCCGGGCCGGGCGTGCTTTTTCCCATAAACCGGAAACAAATAGGGGGGCTTTGCGGGCATCCGGACCGCTGCCACGCCCGCTTCTGATTGCCCTGGCCCACCCAAAAAACCCTTCCTCACCCGCGTCCCTTCCCGCCCGAAGCGGTCAGCGCCGCTCTGATCCAGAGCATAGGTACCACATTCATCCCGACTCAGAGCGACGTGACCTCTCACTGGCGCTTCGGCCGAGAACGGCGCTGCGCCGTTTCCTGGTGCACACAACTCCTCCGCGTTCAAACGACAACCCGTCGTTCCGCCTCCCTACATTAAACATGCACGGTTGCCGTGGAACCTACTCTGGCGCCACTTGTCTGTCCGTTTGCCGGCCACCATTAACCACCCCGCCGTTTGCCCTACCATCCGCCGACCATTTAAACTCCATCCTCGGCCATAGCCTCATCCATCCTCCTCCGCTCCCTTTCTCCTCTCCGCACCATGCCCGCCATGGCGTCCTTGAGCTCCAAATCCATTTGGGACGACCTCTCGTCCGAGAAGAAGACGGAGATCGCCGCCATTGCTGCAGGCCGGCGGAGGCCGGCGCTGCAGACGTCCCAATGGAGGACGTGGCCGATGATGAGCCGGCGCCATGCTCCTCGCCGGTCCATGCCGGCATCACCAAGGGTGAGGCCCGTGCTCACTACACCAAAATGGCCTTGGCCGAGCGGGAGGCCTTGTTCCGGCAGGCGTAGACCGACCAAGAATACAACCTCCGCCTCCTCGACGAGCATTGGCGCGCGGAGGAGCAACTCGCCGCCAGCACGGCCATCACGCCGGGCATGGTCGTGGCCGAGTAGGAAGCGCTGGTTGACTCATATCGCACCGCCCGCGAAATCCTCCACGACCACTGGCGGTACCGCCAGCATCAGGCGGAGCTAGAAGCCGCCTTCAATGAGATCGACGAGGCGGCAGACGAAATCTTCGGCAAGACGAGGACGAGGACGACGTCGCCAGCTCCGCCGCCACGACCACGAAGCCGGTAAGTCCGCGGGTGCCGGCAGCGGCGAGGAAGAGTAGAGCATGGAAGGTCGTCGGCACTCGGGTCCCAGGAAGGCCACCGCTCTTTCGGCCCCGCTGAAGCCAAGCTTGGCGGCGCTCACCATCATCGGTTGATTAGCCGCTGGCAGGCTGCAGAGGCGGAGACAGAGCTTCATTTTTCGGGGCTCATGGCCGGCCGGAGAAAGGGAACAGGTGCCGGCGGTCATTTTAGGCTAGGTTAGAGTCCGGTGTAGTTCAAATATGTCGAAAACCATCCAGTTTTATGTAAAAATTATCCAAGTTTCAATGAAATTTGTCCGGACATTTAAATATGCATCAAATTTGTTCAATTTCATTATATTTCGACCGAAATGCAACCGGACATATGCGGCTAACTTTGGATGGCCGGCTCCCACATCCGTGTCCGTGGACTGGTCCCCCGGTCCGCGGACGGATGCGGTGTCCGGTTTGCGGGTCGGCGTTGGAGATGTCCTAACGAACATTTTCTACATAATGCAAGTCCTAAACAAAATCCACATGTCTTGTAGCCCTGTAATTTTAAGTCCTTTCACGATTTCACGAGGCAAATATGTAATCTGGCACCATCTCAACCTACAACTGATCAAGCTTCCCTTTATTTTTCTCTTCTTAATAAAACAGAACAAACCAAAAAAGAAAAACAAACCATCGTCGCTCTTGTGGAAAACCAAAAGGGAAAAGAAAAAGAAACCCACTTCTTCTCCAGTCCACCTCCTTTTTCGACAAAGAGCATATATTAATATCGCGGAGATACCAATTACACCCAGCCTCTGCAACAACGCAATGCCCTAGCGACATTACGGATGCACACAGCCAAAAAAAGAAAGAAGAATAACGAAAAAGAAAAGTCCCGCTGCAATGATCTATTCCCTGAAACAGCAGCACTAACACCACCAAGACAGCACCAGAAGTCCAGCTTCTCCAAAAGCGACGCCTCTAATAAGGGAACAGTGCACAAACACCGTCGTCGCCCGATCATCGATCTTAGGTTTTCACCCTGAAGAAAGTCCTCGCTCTCAAAAACAATGCCTTCAACAAGGCCATTGCCAGGCACAACCAATTAAGGCCAGACCTTGGATTTTCATCCTGAAAGAAAGACTTTGGACTTCTCCTGTGCAGTCGCCCCCACTAGCATGCCGCTGCTCCAAGTCACGAATCACCAAGCCAATTCCTCATCGCCACAGAGACTCGAAACACCATTGCTAGTCCTCAGATCTCAGCTTCCATGACATTCTCCGCCAGCTGACTTCAACATGGAACGAGAAAGCATACCCCATGATGGTAACAGCCAGCAGAGCTTCGCAGCGCTCCCTCTGAAACCAAACGGTCAGAGAAAAACACGGGTGCGCACGACCGAATCCCACCCGATCCAGCAATCTCCAGGCATGAATCGCCCAAGGGAGTTCCCGACGGAGCCTTCCGGAACACGACACTGCAGCCAGATCGATGGGGACATGCATCCGGTCGATCAAAATCTCGGCGCGAGTTGGAACCCTAGGACCGCCGCCGGAGGAGATCGGATCAGGGCCGGGGGCCCCAGATCCACCGCCGCCAGCCCCCAAGACCGGGCCCCAGATCCCCCAAGGTGCACGCACAGCCAGGAGATCCGGTGCCATCCACCTCCTTGCCGCCTAGAGATCGGGGCCGAAGCCGCCGCCCCTCCAAGGCGCAGACCACCGCGACCAACTCCCCACACACCTCCGGGCAACCACCGGCCGCATGGTGACGAAGGCCCCGTACAGGGTCCAGGTCGCCGTCAGCCGGATCCGTGCGGAGGGAGGGGAAGGGGTCGCCGCCGTCCACCGCAACCGGCGTAGCCAGACCCGGCAAGGCCAGATCCGCCGCCGCCGCCACAGGGGACCCCGCCCCGCAGCCCGCCGCGCCGCGCGAACCGTCGAAGGAGCTCCGCGCCGAAGAGCCGACGGGTAGTCTCGCCGGGGCGCCGCCACGCCGAGATGCCCCACGGGAGCAGCTCGTCCAGATGCGGCCCAGGCCGCCCGCGTCGGGAGGCCGCACGAGGAGGCGAAGAAGGCCCCGCCGCCGCCGGCACCGTCCGGGCTTCGCCCGGTCGTGCCCTGTGGCGGCGGCGAGGGAGGGGGCGGAGGAAGGGTGGACCGGCGGCGGTGGGGTTGGAGTCGCCTCCCGGTCGCCTCGCGGGGGCGACACGGGAGGAAGGGGGAGATGTCCAGTCTGCAAGTACTTCACTCCTCAAGAAACATGTCGGCCTCCAGTCCACCTCCTGCTGCGAGAGAACGACGCAGACACAACCGAAGCAAAGCTTGCTTCTCCCCGCAGCAATACAGCGCAGGACAACGAATCCAAAAGGGGAGGGAATAGCCGAGACGGAGAGCAAGAGGAACAGCGAGAGGAGCGCGGGGTGGTAGGACGGAGGCGGAGGAGAAAGTGGCGAAACCCTAGAATTCCCACCCATCCCCACGGTGAGGGCCCACTGGGGCTGCGCTCGGATCTGCCTCGACGCTCGCGCTTGCGGCGGGGGAGATCGGAGGACGACGACGCTGGTAAGTTGGGCTCAGGGCGGCCGATTCTTGCTGCAGGTGTTGGAATGTGGCTGGGTGGAGTGGCGATTCGAACTGCTGCTGTCTTTTTTTTTTTTTGGAAGCGTCGTACCGCGCTGGTGTCGTTGATTTGGTTCTTTATTTGGTTTTGTGTGCGTGAATGGGGATAGTGCAGTGGTTGAGAGGTGGAATGCGGGGACGTGGGGGTAAGATTTATCGCTAATTGGTAGACTTTTGATGATTCTTGGTTTTTTTCGTTCATACTACTAGCTTGTTAGATCCAGTTTGGTGGTTTTAGGTGTGAAAAGTGGCAAATTTCAGCCAATTATTGTCCATACTTTGTTCCTGCTGGCGTTCTTGTGCTCAGTTCCACGGAATTTGTGGTTATTGAATGGGACAACTACTCTGGCAACCACTCCTATTGTGTATTGAACTTGCTTGCTGTGTCCTTTTTTAGTTGAACTTTATTTTGTGTGTTTTATCGGTTGTTAGATTCTGTTTTAAATTTATGTTTGCTCTGTTTGGCATTGATCTCTTGTTTTCTATTCCTTGTTGATTTAGGGCTGGTCGTCCTGGATCTGTATGTGCATGGCTGATGCAATTTCATGTTTTGGGTGATGGAGTGGTGCTAAATTGTTGAATTTCTGTTTAACTTTTGCTTTTTCGATTCACTGTTTTTGTTTTTTTTTGAATTTTACTAAATACTGTACTGTTTAGGTCTTATGTCTTGACTAATTGTTGATACCGTGTTGCAGATGCTGGGTGTAATTGGTATCTTCTGGATATTAATATTATTACCCTTCATAAAAAAAGAGTCTTGTTGTTTGTTCACTCGTTGCATACAATAGGTGTGTTTTAGATTGAAGAATAGCAACGTTAGTTTTTGCCCCTCTTTTGGTTCTTTGCTTTCTCATCCATTTTATTTTGAAGGAATCCCTCTCCGTGTTGCTGATGCTTTCATCCAGAGATGTGCGATTAAGCAGGCTGGGTTCTTATGTGGGCGAAACTGCAGGTCCAACTTTTGGGTGCTTTTAGTACCTTTTTAGTTGGCTCGTTCTTTTTGAAGTATGATAGCTTTGTTGGTTTAATTGGGTTGATAGTTTCATTTGACAATGCGATGGATTGTTTATTTTGACAATTCATGATGAAATCAGCATGCCTTTTTTCTTCTTTGCTGGTTACATGTCTTGTGCTACCATAGCTATCATTTTCCCTTCTCTTTTGGTGCAAATTTGGTTTATTTAGTTATTGAATAACACTGTTCTATATTGCAGCTCGGGCTATGGTTTGGACCTGATGTCTGAGAAGGAGCATAGAAGCACTTGGAGAGATTAAGAAGCCATAAAAGATGCCACATTCACCCTCAAGGAGGAGATCTCCTTCAAGGGAGTCTGCTCACAGGAGGGTCAACGATTTCGGGAATGCACTGCCTGCTAAACCAAAGGATGATGAGCTCACATTATTTGCTGATATGCAGAAAACTGAGATTGAGAACTTCTTACTGGAACCATCCGAGGATTTTGATGAATCCATCTGTAATGCTCATAGATACCCTCCTCCTTTATACAATAATATGGTTCTATTTTTATTTTCGCTATATCTCTTTGTTTATTTTTATTTTTGTAATGTCCTATTCCCTTGTGTATATTGAGGCACTATTAATACTTACTTTTTTTATTCATGTCTACCAGCAAAATTGAGCTTTTTCCCAGATGTTAAGCTTGGTATCAATGTCCCAGCACGAGGGGAAAGCCATGATTTGCTTAAGGTGGATGGTGATAAAAACGATTATGAGTGGTATGGACACTTAATAGCGCATGTTGCTTTGCTTTCTTTTGATTAATATGGTTGATGTAGCTATATTTGGGAGATTAGCTGTTCTATTGCTTATTTTGCCATCTGTTCTGCCCAATACATTTATTGGAAGCTAGCCCTAACTAATCTGGTTAGCCATCTAACTTCGAGAAGATCGCTAAAACAATTTGATAATAAGGGAGATAAGGCAATGGTGCTGTCCCTTGCGTCAGTTGATTCGACCAATAGCTGTGTGTGGATGTGACAAGGAAACTAATATAAATCAAGTTGCAGTTATGGTTTCACAATATCCACACTTTGTGTCTAGTGTCTTGATAATTAGCTACCGGACTTAATGAAGAGAAAATTACATAAAATAGCAATCATCGATCATGTGCCCAGTAGGTGGTAGCTCAAAGTCGATGATCAGTGGGCATTTCAGCCTTAGTTCTGTAGTTGTAGCCATGCAATACTTGTGAGAATTAGTTGTTAAGTACTCCCTCCGTCCCACAATATAAGACGTTTTTGCAAGTTAACTTGCAAAAACGTCTTATATTATGGGATGGAGGGAGTAGATGAGATGAGTCACATCATGAGGAACTCTTTAGCCTCTTTTTTGTCGAGTGTAATTTGTCCTTTATGCCATCTCTTGGTTCGATTTAAGGTTGGTATGATTGCACACAGTATAATGCTTCAATGGGCTACAAGTTTTGTAATAACGAGGTATTTTCATCTTTGTTTTGTTGTGAGTTTGTGTCATCTACTTGTGATATTGCTTCAAGATAACATGGTATTCTAATTCATTAGTCAATTGAAAAAAATGCTGAAAATATTTTGATAACCTCTTCTTCAGTTGTCTCAACATCATATATCTGCATAAAGGCATTTTCAGTGATAAATGCCTGTATATTTCAATGAATGAAATATTTTTCACTATTATCATTTTATTTATCCTTTTTTTAAGCTACATTGGACCCTGATTTGTTGTTTAAATTCTATGCACCGTGGTATTATTCCTCATCTCCATTCGACATTTCAGTTTGACCTCTAAACAATCCGTTGTCATAACAATTGAGTCAACCTAAACTCTTCACTTATTTGTAAGGTATGCAGATTTTCCTTAATTTTAAGTAAAAAAGAATGTGTACTGTTGTGGACACTAGTATGTTGCTTTAAACCAGCATCAGATGCATTGCGGCGGGTCGGCCAACAAGATTCAACAGTCGGCTTGGGAAGAGTTCAGAAAGGAAATAACTTCAAGTGGGAAAGATGAGTTAGAAATAGAATTAGGAAAACTTAGTTCGGAACCGTAACAATTGGGAAAGTATGGTTCAGATACTCGTATTAGAGGGTTTCATAGTTAAGAGTACACCACCTTGACTTCATTGTAGTCCCTCCGGTTCACCAATAAGTAGAGTTTTGGTCATTGACACGGTCTTCAAGATGCAGCTTTGACCACTAATTTATACTGTATTGTATATATAATCCACAAAAGTATAATATTGTATTCTGGAAATATTTTTGTAAACAAACCTATACATATGGTTTTCAAGTTTCCAATCCAAATATTTAAAATTATATTGGCAGTCAAAGTTTAAAAGTTTTACGAAAGGTCACTTATTTGTGACCTGGAGGGAGCACCTCCTAAGGCCTTCCAGAGCGTATGCCCCAACCGGTGCCAAATCAACTTTTGGGGCATTTGGCTCCGGTGCCATGCACTGCCCAGCTGACGCCAGATAAAAAACAATCAGGGAACCGGAACACCTAGTTGTTCCGATGCCCAGTTCTTCCATGCAATAAAAGTATTTGGAGTGCTAGGCTGCTCCAATGTGAGGTGGAAAATTAGCTGGGTCAAGTCCCTTTATGCATGTGCGGGTCCGGCATTTTTACAAGCTGCAAACACACACTGCTAGAGCGGTGCTAAATTTTTTTCTCAGGGCATCACAGATGAGGTGGCAATATTTTGACGTATGGGGCCACCGATTACATTGTGGTGGGCCTAAGGTTCAATAATGAGACCAAGCAGACTAGCACCTCCGGCATATTATTAAGAGGACAACGAGATACACTATTTTATTATTTGCCCAGCAGTATAAATCAACGAGATTTAATCTGCTCCACGGGTCATACGCAGGTAGGCACGGAGATGCGACTCCGCTCCCACCCATCATAGGGCTATGACCCACTCCTCATTGTGGCTCATGAGGTTTTCGACGATGAACATGTGGAAAAAAACGCTCGCTTAATCATCCTGTAGTTTGTATTCGAGTCATATGTACATCAGAAAACTGCATACAGAAGGTATAATTAATGATTAACCATTCTTGATGAATGTTGCAATTTAAAACTGCTATAATTAATACAGTTCTTTGGTGTGCTTCAGAGCATTGTGCTTTTTCAAGCCTGGCCTGAAATCCGGCCCAGTCTGTGGGGTATGCCCAGGTTTAGTGTGCAGTGACTTCATAATAGTTATTCAGGCATCCATGTCTGGAATAACTAAATATTCCATTCAATGTTTCTCGTAAGTACAAAGTTGTTGGCTAAAGGCTTCAACGAAGGTCACTGTTTGCTACCGCAGTAATATGGAACATTGCAGAATGATAATCTAAGAACATAATAATACCTTTCGTGTTTAAAGTAGGGCAGAGCTGGTAGAAGCGTTCAGTTCAGGTGAACCCAATGAAATTCAACACACACTCATAAAATTAGTCTTTAACATTGCTCATTAGTGGAAGATTGCACCATAACCAACAGAGGTAAACCCAATGATTTTCTGCCCCAGCTTCGCCCCTGGTTTAAAGCAGGTTAACAAATGCCCTATTTATATAATGCTTTGGATGGGTAACTACAATACGAATTACTCATGTTTTTGGATTATCGTTTCTCAGAATTGTAGCATAGACTTGAGCATAATATGGTGCTGGGATGTTTCTTACAATTATTTTAAGTACTTTAAACATCTCTGGCTTAGATTATACTTATTACACTTACCGTATGCAAATCTTGCATGTGTAAACGACTTGATCGCCTTCTATCTTTTCAATTAATAGGCTGTTGACTCCTCCAGAGACTCCACTTTTCCATTCGTTAGATGACGAAGAAGAACGGTCTGTTGGCCAGGCTTCCAGGGGCAGGGCTCAGAGTAAAGCCATGCAAATCTCGAGGCCATCCACGGTATGTTTGCCATAGTTTTTGCTCTTGAATTCTTAATGTGGGCTTGCAACAAATACCCACCCGTTTTGTTATTTATTGTCCATACACAGATGGGTAATGCTCAAAGGTCTAGTAGAAGCAGTGCAAGCCCAAATAGGCTTAGCCTGTCACCACGCTCTATGGCAAGGACAAAATCACCTATTTCAGCTTCTCGTGCTAGCCCACCACTTTCTGTTCAACCACCAACGCCATCGCGAAGACCTTCATCCCCTCCAGCTGCTAAGATATTGACACTTCCACAAAGGTCTGCAAGTCCAGTCTCTAGAAGGATGAGTACTGGTTCAAGTGGCTCAGCATTAGATGGAACAAGGGGAGCCTCTCCAGTTAAAGCTAATCACAGATCTTCTTCCCCAAAACCTCAAGGATGGCAGTCCAATGATCCTGCTTTCTCTTATAATGCACCTCCAAACCTTCGTACATCTCTACCAGATCGTTCGGTATCCCGTTCAAGGGGTGGATCCCCTACATCTTTCAGTGGACTAGATACAGGTTCAAGAGGTCGAAGGCAATCAATGTCTCCTACTCCAACTAGAAGAGCCAGTTCATCACATAGCATTGAACGAGATCGATTGAGCACACACAGCAAAGCTTCCGCAACATCGTCTGGTGATGATGATCTGGACTCAATGCAGTCTATATCTATTGGCTATTCCAGCAGCCCAGCTGTAAAAAAGAGCTTGGCAGTGATGAAGACGAGAAGTATTGCATCATCAAAGAAGCTGTCCAAGAATTTTTCCCCTATCTCAGCCCCAAAATGGTCATTTGATTCTGCTGTTTGGTTGATGGTAAGTGTTGTCCTGTTTTCCCCTAAAAAAGTGTTGTCCTGTTTTTTAGTAGGATGACGGATTGTAAATTTGAATAGCATATTTAACAATTTATTCATTCAGTTACTCAGTTACACTGGTTTAGTCCCTTTTACTTTCTTAGCAGTTGCGGCTTCCCATTTGGAGGAATCCAGGGGCTTCCGTAAATTTCTTTTGTTATACTTTGACAAGGAAACAACGGTTACCCCAACTGTATTGAGTGGTCAAGTGCTTTGGACGGATGCCTTTATGAATTAGCAGTCACATAATAGCTTAAAAGAAATCGTTGGTTGAAACGAAAACATTTGTTTATCCTGAATATTTGATTGGCAAATGCTCCTGCTCCATTCACTAGGTTCTTTTACCTTTTGTGACTAAGTTGCTTAACTCATGGAATGTGTTCATTCAATCAGATATTGTATGATACAGTAAATTGCTCTCTTATCCTTTCTTACACAAATTAGTATAGCTTATTCTGCCAAAAATAATTACTCCTTGGTTGTTTTGTTGTTTATTTGCGTGATGCGTCCAATGTGCTTTTACTGCAAGTTGAGACCTTACTATTCTTTAGTGTGTTCCAGATTTCCTTAAATTGACTAAGATGAGAAATGTGTTCTTACTTTTCTAGGATCATCGGAAAGGTCCTCAAGATAGGTTCCGGCCACTTCTATCAAGTGTCCCTGCCACCACATTTGGTGCTGGCAAAATAAATAATGTGCACAAGCCTATGTTCTCACACAATTCCTCTATGACAACTAGCAGTAATGCAAGCTCTGAGCACGGTGCCATTTTTGGCCCTTACGTGGAAAGCGACCAAGAGCAACAGGATCTTATTGGTGAATGGGAAGCAGATGATGGCCTTCGAGTTCATGAGGACATATTTATGTTTGATAAGTTGGATGAATTGAATGAAGAAACCAGTTACAATAAGAGCACAAAATATGCAGAAGATTCGCCCATCCAAGTAAAATACATGAAGAGTGATAAACATGACTTTGATATGGAAAGATGGGCAGCTAATCAAACGGCATATGATGGTGCAGATAGTTCTCAGGTTGGACATGGTGAAATGGCTACTTGCAGTAGATGTGGGATGTCTTTCAGTGTGATGGATTTGGATGGAAAAGGTGACTCTTGCGAAGAATGCTCTTCAAAGGTTGGAGGATTTTCTGCAGACCGTATGTTATGGACTTCAGAAGCACATCAACATGATAATAAAATTGTAAATTCTGGGCCTTACGTTGAATCTGAACCTTCTATGGCCCCAGATAGTGTAGACTACAGCAAACATGCATCTCTTGGTCATCAAACAGTGAACAATGAACCTTTAGCGGATTGTATAGAAAAATGTCCTCCAGGCCAGTCGATGGTGGATACAGACGAGGACATGCTGCTGGGGCAGGAAGTAGTGAATCATGAGGAGAATATGAGGCCCTATCATGTATCTGACTCCTTACTTGAAAATGAAGTTGATATTTCATTTAGTCGATCTAGCGTAAGTAATCATCAACAAACAGAACCAACATCAGCGGAGCATGGCCCTTATGGAGGCCAAATGGATAGTTGCAATCATGGATTATCCCCATGCCTTAATGAGTCAGACTGCCAACATAATGAAGCTGTATCTGAAACTGCATTTGGTGATAATTCTCATCAACTGGGATCAAATATACATCCGTTTCCAAAGGTTGAAAGTGCTGAAGGTGCTGGGATATCGGTACTCTTACACCAGAAATCAAGCAGCAACAAATGGCCGGTCATGGAAGGGAGGGCCCTAGCTGCTACTAATATTGTTTGTTCTGAACCATATTATACAAGAGATGGTATAAATATGATGAAACGTAGCTTTGGACGTGACAGCTCTTCAGCTTCTTCCATTGATTTAGGATCTTCAAGGCAATCAGATGCACGCTTTGAGCGCCATAGTAGCAGTAAGAAGGGTGAATTCGAGAAAGCTCAACTAAGCAGCACTATGAGTCATCAAAGCATAACTTCGGTGTCAGATATGTCAGTTAGTGGTTCTTCAGCTTCACTTTGCCATCAGAGTGATGCAATTGAAGACACTTGTTCCCGAATTGACACTTTGGAAAGCAGTGCTTCAAGAACTGTGGTTTCTACCGGAGAAGATGGCTCTAGTAAGGATGCTTTGTCAAATGCTCTTGAGTGTTTGTCTACTGCACGACCTATTGTCATTGATGACATCCCTGTTGACTTGAACTCCTCGAGCTTTGATACGTCGAGTGAGACAGAAGATGTAATTAGTATGGGTAGGATGGCTGACAACGATCATTCCAGCACTAATATGTGTTTGTCAGAGATGGAAGAGCCAATTAATGTCCAAGAGTCTTCAGCTGCCGAGGGAAGTTGCATGCTAAAAACAGATGAAGATACTTCTGATACCGTTCAGTGCTGTTTAGCTGGCACTCCAGAATATCCAAGTGAGGAGAACTTAGATAACCTTATAATGCAGTCTGAAGCAGTTCAGGATTCAATTGAGGAACACATCTTGGATGATTGTTGTGTGTCTGCCATCTCGGAGGAAGATGTGTTGGTTTCTAGGACAGGAACTAGCATAATAGAACTTCCTAACGATGGTATGTATTTGGGCTGTTCTAATTTTTGTTTAACTTAATCAAGTTTCTGAATTCTTTTTTCTCTCAGAACTCATGTTTATCCTTTATTTATCGATTGTGTGCTGTGTCCTTCTCATCTTTCTGAGAATCATTTTTAGTTGGTCTTTCTGAGAATCGTCTTTAGTTGTCCTAAAGACGAGTTAGACATTAGCATGGTCTCTGGCATGCATGTTTGATTATTACTTACTCTATGCATATGCCAGGAAAACATAGAAAATGTGTAGTATAAGGAAAAGAAAGTCCTGAATGATAGTTCTAATAGAAGTTTTACGATAGAAAAATTAGTATGTTTTGGTGCATGCATTTTGGTCTGGAGAAGAAACATAATGGATAAATGAGCGACTGGAAGTATTAGCGAGACGAGGTTTATACATTCTTCACATCCAATATGCTGTTGCATTTATGATACCAGTCTCTAGGTACAGTTGACGTTTTCTTTTAGACATAACCTATGACTCTTGTTGTGTTCAATGAATATTTGTTCCGTGTGAGTGAATATATATATTTAACCTAATCATTCTCTCTACCTTGTAGAAAAATCACCTCAGGCAGTAGAAGGGTCAAGGAAACAAATTCAGAGGTGCTTCACTTTAGAAGAAGCTACTGATACAATTCTCCTGTGTAGTTCTATCGTTCATGATCTGGCATACAAGGCAGCAACAATTGCACTGGAGCACGAGCAAGAATCAGAACGCCCTCGACCAACTGTTACCATCGTAGGGAAGTCCATTCCAGACGAGGATGGTTTCCTTAAGCTGCCCCACAGAAGAACCCCAAATCGTAAGGTTAAAAGGAAAAGATTGGAAGGTGAAACAACAACCATCACAGAAACCGCTGAAAAAGAATCCGTCGTCGAAGATCCTTCACCTGTACGTTCTGCTTCAGGAATCACAAGGGCATCTGATAATATGAAACCTCCAAAGTTGGAATCCAAGTGCAACTGTGTAATTATGTAAGTTACTTCAGGCATCCATCCAGTATGCCAAAGAGACATGGGATATACACGCACGCAAACCACTACTTTGTGCCAGCCTGCTTCAAATCGCTATCAGCAACGGATAGAGTTTCACACGTGTCTCTAGATTATTTTTCAACGATAGTGCATTTTCTGTTTTTTAGGCAACAGAATTGCACTGCGAGCTATTCTTTCTGTAAATTCTTTTCCCCCCTGTGTGAAATTTCATGTGATCCACTGCGGATTGTCCAAATACTAGATTAAATGTCTCTATTTTTAGCATATTTTCCTGCAGCGCACGTGGCTTGTATGAATGCAATCTTAAGCATCCTGTTGACACTAGTTTTTGGCTCGCACAGAACAATTCTGACCCCAAAGGGAAAAGTGTTCAAAATTTTCTAAAAGTGGCCACAATTTTGCTTTCTAGATCATCTCAAATCCAAGGTCATATGCGACCTCTAAAGCCAAAACATAGTTGATGTGGAGCTTCACATGGACATCACCATGAATCCACCATAAAACTTTTTTTTTTCAAGAGCGCAAATTGCGTATCATAGCTTTAGGACACCGATATCTCCCGAACGTTCGGTTTAGGAGAGCCCCGGACCGAACGATTCGTTCGCTGTTAGTGCGGCAATCGATCGAACGAATAAGTTCGGGACGAGAAGCCCCCAGCATAAACACCATCGGTCCCAGGGCCTATAGGCCTTTTTTGCTTCGAATCCCCCCGTCGAGCCTCCATTTGGGCCAAAAAAGGCCCAGTTTTGCTGTGACGACTCTAAACAACATTTAGAAAACTGATATTTTGGATCTCATTTTGAATAGCTAAACAAAAACCCAACAAAATTGCCATAACGTACAAAAAGGGGGAAATTGGCATGTGCTGAGCTATAAAAATGCCAACGTATAAAACAGAAGTTGAAAAGAATACTGGAAGATGGATTTTTGGCCACCTGACTAAATTATACGCATTACTAAAAAATTGCCATGTTTTTTTACAAACAAAATGAAAATTTTCAATTTTTTTTGCCATTCAAGTATAATAAAAATATTTACAATTTTGCATGATGTTGTATTTTTACAATGCCAAGGTTTGCAACATTATGAATTCTAAAAAAAGCATGGAAAAAATGTATAACAAAATATATCTAATAATGCTCACATGGCAATTTTTCAAAAATTTACCATGGGGAAAATTTATGTTCGGAAAATGGCATGGAAAATGAACAATATAAACAGGAATTATGAACAAAAAATTGTCATGGCAACATGAATGTTAAAATTTTGCCATTGTATTTCAATTAAAAATGCCATCTTTTGTACAAGCAAAAATGTCATGTACGTGAAATGACATAAATTATGAACAAAAAAATTGACATGGTAGATACATATTAAACTTTGCCATGGTATTTTAATTTAAAATTGCCATCTTTTGTGTAAGAAAAATTATCATGTACGTGAAATAACACAAAAAATGGCTGGAAATTGCCATGGCAAAATGCATATTCAAAAAATTGCCATCGTATTTTTATAAAAATAGCCATGCTTTGTATAAGTAATTTGCCATGTATGTAATATAATTTTTTTCAACTCAAACGGCAAAAACAAAAAAGATGTTCCACTGGTGGTGTGAATGGCTGAAATTGCCATTGCAAATGCATATTAAATTTGCCATGTTATTAAAAATAAGTTGCCACAGTTGTACAAATAAATTTGCCATGTAAGTAAGAAAAAAACAGCCATGTTCCATGTCAAACGTCAAGGGAAAATTGCCATGATTGTATATTTTGTTTCTTGTACATTTGCCATGTGGGAAAAAAAGACACATCTACAATTTACGGCCCCCCTTCAAGTTGTACTTCGTGAGTATAACTTAGGACCCTAAAAAACTTGACAGGGGCTTACTAGTGGTATTACCAAATGTCGACTAGAGGAGGAGGAGCTTACTAGTGGTATACCAGCGGCGACTAAAGGAGCTCGATGATGCTGATAGAATACCAGCAGCAAAACAAGAGCTTGGTCGCCCCCCTAGGCCAGCGAGCGCCACCCATCAATGCTCTGTACCCGCCGCCGCTCTTCAGCCCCCACCCGTGTGCACGGCTAGCAGACACCACCGGTATGCACCTAAAAGGCAGGCATGAACAAAACAAAAATACGGTATTAATCAGGAGCTAAAAGCTCACCAGGGTTAATCTTTGCAAACTAGTTATCACATATTCACTTATACATACAATGAATAGTCAAGAAATAAAAAAATACAAGGATGATATCATTAATGAACATAGAGAAAAATACATAAGGTATTGTCAGCAAAGCAAATAAATTGCAGCTATACATGCTCAAGCACACACTAATAACATAATCTCCTATGAAATTCCCAACAGTCTGTACACACTAGATCACACCAAAAAAAACTAGAAAAAGCAAAATGAGCAAACATGCCAGAAAGGAGCAGAGGAAACAACAACTGAAAAATAGATTGTCGCTACAAATGACATATCAAAAAAGCTACATGAGCACATCCAGCTGAATTCAACAAGAACCATTGGAAGAGCCGATGCCTTGCAATCGCAAAAAAGGTACTTTGGTGATCTAGGAAATAACAGAGAAGGGAGGAGAATCATGGATACCGATCTCCTCTTGCTGCCATGAACCTCGCTTACACCCGCCGGACACCGATATCTCCCGAACGTTCGGTCTGGGGACCTCCCAGACCGAATGAACGGTTCGGTAGGAGGGCTCCCCCCTCATGAACACTTTTGTTCGATAGGACAGCATCAAAAGAACGAACGCCCTCCCAAGGCCCCTACACGGCCTTTTTCATGTAAAACAAAAAGAAAAAAAAGCCCAATAGTGAAACAAAAGAAGAAGCCCAGATTTTGTTTCCTTTTTCTGTGACAAATAAAAAGACTAGTTTTGATGTACTACGAAAAAAATGCCATAGACTTTAGAAGCATAAAAATGCCAGGGAAAATTCCAAAAAAATGCCATTTGAGTTTGACCAACTATTTTATGATTTGCCATGATATAATTTTACGAATGGCAATGTTTACAACATATTTGATTCCTAAGAAAGCATGGCAAAGCTGCCATGGCATAAAATTCAAAAATACTATGGCAATTTTTTCCCCATGATGCATAAAATAAAATCGCCATGGTCCCGTATGAATAGAAAATTGCCATGTTGCAAAAAAGAGAAGAAATTTGCCATGGTACCTTATAGTAAAATGTCATGGTCCAAAATAAAAAGAAAATTTTGCCATGTCGAAAAGAAAATTGCCGTGATCCATAACATACATTTGCCATGCTCGAACAACTTAATTTGCCATGGTCCACCAAAAATTTCCATGGTATTAAACGAGAAAACATGAGTAAAAAATAACTTCATTAGAAATTTTTCTGCATACTCTATATTTCCCATAATGCATACACTAAATTTTCCATGGTCCCATACAAAAAATAGAAAATTGCCATGTTGCAAAAAAGAGAAGAAATTTTCCATGGTACTTATAGTAAAATTGCCATGATCCGTATACTACATTTGCCATGCTCCATGAAAACTAAATTGCCATGGTCCAAAAAAACGTACCTTTTGCCATGTTGAAAAGAAAAGGAAAATTGCCGTGATCCATAAACTACAGTTGCCATGCTCGACCAACTTAATTTACCATGGTCAAAAAAATAAAATTCCATGGTATTGAACGAGAAACCATGATGAGTAAAATATAATTTTGCATGAATAGAATAAAAAGTTGCCATGGCCAATTAATATATTTGCCATGGCAAAATTTCGACATGTATGTAAAAGGTAAAGTTGCCATGGCATAAAAATGTAAATTTTCCATGGAAAAATAAAAAGTATAAATTGCCATGGTAATAAAAGTTAAAATTTGCCATGACGATTTAGGTAAATTTGCCATGTCAATAAAGATAAATCTGCCATGACAAAATAGAAAGTAAAATTTGCCATGCCAATAAACTAGAAAATACCGTGCTACAATCTGAATGATGGCAGATGTACATATCATGTTGGAATGCATTTTTTGGAGTACTAGTCACAAAAGGCAAGTTTATGGAATTTTTCCATAGCATGGCAAGTTTTATATCTGGTCACATGGCAAATTCATAAAAAAACATTTTGTTTTCCCAAAAAAGGAATGGCAAAAGTGTATAAAACTTTGAAATGTCCTCATGGCAAAACTATGAAATTTTTAGACTTGTCACATGGGCAAATTTATGTATTCCTGGACATGGCAAATTTATACATATTCGGTGCACAAAAAACATGGCAAATTTATGCATTTTTATCCACTAACTGAAAATTGCCATGGCAAAAATGAAGGTATACTTGCCATGGAGAATGAGAAGTAAAAATTTCCATGTATGATAAGTAAAAATTGCCATGCATGCATAAGTAAAAATGCCATGGCAATAAAGGATAAAATTTGCCATGGCAAAAATAAGAAACAATAACTTGTCGTGGTAATAAAGTAAATTTTCCATGGCAATAAAAAGGTGAATTTGCCATGCGCTTTGAAAGTTAATTGCCCATGGCTATACAAGTTAATTTAAATTGCCATGGGCTTTAAAAGTTAGTTTGCCCATGGCTATACAAGTTAATTTGCCATGTACTATAAACTAAATTTTCCATGTGGTATGAAATTAAATTGCCATGGCTATGAAAGTTAAAATTGTCATGGGCTATGAGTAAAAAATGCCATAAATACATCATGGGGCACACTAGTTAGTGTAGATTTGCCGTCAAAATGAGGATCAATTGTTTTGGGTTCTAGAAAGTATCTAACCGAGGGTTCATTTATCGTTGCTTGGCCAAAAAATGTTTCTCTGCTACCAGGTTTATACTGACTAGAAGATAGTAGTAAAATGGAAATCACTGGAGTAACTCCAGTCAGCTCCTGATCTGGTTAGGTAAAAAACATGCGCTACCATTGTTTGAATCAGAGCCGGGGGAAGCGCGATTGGTACCTTTCCCATGATGTCGGAGTGGAACTCAAGCTCTTTCTTGCCGCTGATGATGTAATAGCAGAGGTAGTCGTCGATCTGGCCGTCATTCTTGCAGCTGATGTAGTCCTGGGAGTAGAAGCCCCGGATCTGACCAGCAAAGCGTGTGGGGAACTTGGCTGTGGCCACCGGAGCAGAAGCGGGAGCGCATCGCCCGGAGCAGAGCAATCGGCGACACACCCTGTTGGTGCGCGCGCGGGGCAGGGATTCACCACCGCCGGCATGAGCAGCGCCTCGATGGGGGCCTCCCCGGTGGCGGAGAGGCGACGACGCCTTGACCTCCTCGGCTGCTCCAACTCCGGCATCCCCGGCGATCCGTCCACCGCGAATCCCTGACGAACGTCATCCCGCAGCACCGGCCGCCACCAAATCCACAGGTCTGGCAACCACCACCCCCGGCCACGCCAGGATCTCGTCGAGATCGAACCCAAGGGACGTGGCCGTCCTACGTTCTCCAGGAGAGCCCAGACTCCCAGTGCCATGCGCAATCGGGGGGGGGGGGGCGAGAAAGAGAGAGAGAGAGTGAGAGAGAGAGATGGGATGAAGGTTAGGGAGGAGATGGGGAGGAGGAGAAGGAAGTAGATGCAGGTGGAGCGCGGGGCGGCTCACCGGTGGCTTGCCAAAAGCGACCAGTTGCTAGAGGAGGCGGCCGGAGATAGGAGAGGAGTACGCGAGTGGGGGAGGCGGCCGGATGAGAGGAGTGGGCGAGTGGGGGGGGATTGGGCGAGTGGAGGAGGTGGATGAGAGGAGTGGGTTCGCGTTCGGGTGGACTTTCTGTTTCACGGAACGAGTTTTTTGGCTGACGTGTCCCTCTCCAGTGCTTTGAGATCAGTGCAACTAATCTAACGGCAGAAAGTGTGTTCGGGCTGAGATGAAAAAAGCGTCACGTTCGAGAGTTATCTTTATTGTAGCTTTATAGAAGAAGATAATAGCAAGTACAAGACGACTACCACTCGCTGCGAACAACGAGCGTAGCACAACTCCACATCCGGCTAGTCCAAGGACAGCCACCCACGACAACACAACTACAACGCAAAAGAGCCTACCCAAAACCGAGAACCTCACCGCGTCTCGACCGACGTCGGTCACCTCTAAAGAACAACCGCTCCCGCTAAGCATCCTTTGTCAACGTACCATCCCTCTTAAAGCCAAAAGGAGGTGGCAAGAGGATGGCAGGACTCGATCTGACTTGAGAAAAGCACCATCTTGGAATCACCGGGGATGACCGTACATTGCGTCGGGGAAGAACAATCAGGGTAACGGCAAACATCGGAGGAGCGCAACATAGGAACTCCAAGTCTCCCGGCACAATGCTCCCAACGGAGAGACGACGTCGAAGACGCCGCCATCGTGCCGATCCAACACCGAATCAAGGCTTTCGTCCAGAGACAACTGCCAACACCAAGCAAGCGAGGGACTTGGCGACACACTCGGCGACGCCTCCAGGGAGGGGAATGACACCACGGGTGCCATCGCCACCGGCCTGGCCAAAACCGGGCATGATTTTCATTCGTAATGCCGCGCATCTCCACTGCTCCGAGGTATTGGGTAGTACCATCCATGATGCCTCACACTACCATCACCGCAGCAAATCGTCATCGAAGACGCACAACCGTGGTCCAATGACAAGATTTTATGTATGTGTCATCGAAACCGTGGTGACTTCGTTACTCTTTGATCTCCATATGCATTCAAATGCGACATGCCTACTACCTCAACCCAAGACTGATATGGAGCATCCCATGGGCATCACCATGTCAAGTGCTCCATCATCGAGATACACATGCATCATTCACATCTTATATGCAAAGGTGAATCTTCTCCATTACGCGTGTCTACTTGACCCTTTCGAGAATGGTATACTCCTTGACACCCCTCACGTGTGCATATATAGGCCGATCATCAAGCGCGTCGAGGAGTCGAAGCACAAGAGCACAAGAGTGCATGCAAATGTGCCAGCAGGCTCCCTAGCGCCTCCCTTTCCCTAGCGTCGATTGCCACTCCGGTGCCGGTGGCCACCAGAGCCGCCGGCCGTCACTCCGACACCGGCGACTGATGTCTACTACACAGCTTTATTCTTGTAGACTCTGTTGGGCCTCCAAGCACAGAGTTTTGTTGGACAGTAGCAAATTTCCCTTAAGTGGATGACCTAAGGTTTATCAATCCATGGGAGATGTAGGATGAAGATGGTCTCTCTCAAACAACCCTGCAATCAAATACAAGAAATCTCTTGTGTCCCCAACACACCCAATACAATGGTAAATTGTATAGGTGCACTAGTTCGGCGAAGAGATGGTGATACAAGTGTAGTATGGATAGTAGATATAGGTTTTTGTAATTTGAAATAATAAAAACAGCAAGGTAGCAACTGATAAAAATGAGCACAAACGGTATTGCAATGCTTGGAAACAAGGCCCAGGGTTCATACTTTCACTAGTGCAATCTCTCAACAGTTCTAACATAATTGAATCATATAACAATCCCTCAACGTGCGACAAAGAATCACTCCATAGTTCCTATCGGAGAAAGTAGATCGAAAATGTGTATCAACCTATGTGCCTAGATTACCCCAATGTCACCATGGGAATCCACAAGTTGATTACCAAAACATATATCAAGTGACTCAATAGAATACCCATTATCACCTCGGGTATCCACATGCAAGAAATACATCAAGTGATCTCAAATCCAAAATATTCAATCCGATAATAATGAAACCTCAAAGAGCAAGACTCAATTCATCACAACAAAGATAGAGAGGAAGAACACCATATGATTCCACTATATAAACAAAGCTCATGGATACATCAAGATCGTGCCAAATCAAGATCACGAGAGAGAGAGAGAGAGATCAAACACATAGCTACTAGTACATACCCTCAGTCCCGGGGGTGAACTACTCCCTCCTCGTCATGGAGGCAGCGGGGATGATGAAGATGGCCTCCGGTGATGACTTCCCCCCTCTGGCAGAGTACCGGCGGAGGCCTCCAGATGAGATCGCTTCGGAACAGAGGCTTGCGGCGGCGTAAAAACTCATCTAGGTTAACTTTCAGGGCTTTCTGTATTTATAGGATTTTTCAGCGTTGAAATCATGCCAAAAGGTATTATGAGGGGCCCACAAGCTCAGCCCACGCTTCCTAGGGGGGAGGGCGCGCCATGTGAGCTTGTGGTGTCGTCATGGGTCTTCTGGTCCTTCCTCGAAGCTTCAGGGGTCTCTTATGCTCCAGAAAAATCACCGTAAATTTTTATCGCGTTTGGACTTCGTCTGGTATGGTTTTTCTGCGAAACAAAGAAATAGACAAAAACTGGCACTGGGCACTAGATTAATATGTTAATCCATACAAATCATATAAAAGTGCACCAAAACCATATAAAATCATTGTAAACATGGCATTAATACTTCATAAATTATAGATACGTTGGAGACGTATCAGCATCCCCAAGCTAAATTCCTGTTCGTCCTCGAGTAGGTAAATGATAAAAGAAATAATTTATGAAGTGTGAATGCTAGCATAGTGCATAAGTTTGATCAATGATAATTTCAATCACTTTTCCTAGCATCATAAACAACAACTCTTTCTCATAAAACTCATCATGATAAAATAGCAATCAATTCACACATTATGGTTTAAACAATGCATTCTCTTGAATCTTAACAACCTATGTTCTTAGTCACCAAACAATTACAAATCATATTATTTTCGGAAAAGTCTAAGTAAGAGCTCCACATACACAATTATCATATAGTCTTCTATGATTGCTAGTACTCAAAGCATATTTTTAGAACAAACAACATCCATCAGACACAGAGGAAGATAGGGGCTTAATGTTTCACCTCCCAACTTACTTATCATAGAGATAATTGTCAGCAATAATAATTCATGATCAAATATATTTGACTGGATATATGTGCCTAGATCTTTCCCCACCACACGATGCTTGCCAAGTGGAGAATAATTGAGGTTGGAATAAGAAGTTGACTCAACATGAAAAGTAAACAGATATGCCCTTCGCAGAGGTAAGCAGGGATTTGCGTATGTGCCAGAGCTCATTGCTTAAAACAGAGATAATTTCATTTGAGAGGTGTACTTTTCTTGTCAACGGTTTAACGACAAAGTTTTCAATATCTTCCATGCTAAACACGTTAATGGCGGTTCCCATGCAAAAAGTTTTACTCCCCTTTCCACCATACAAACACAAACCATGGCTATCTGAATCCACGGGTGCCTGCCAACTTTCAACTTTCCAGGGGGAGCATTTTTTATAAATAATTCAGGACTGGGCATCCTTGGTACCAGCCTCCCACAAATTTGACGAGTGAATAAACTCTCGTCAGTGAGTAAAACACACTTAGCATGGAAGATATTGACTACCCCATCACTCCACGAGCGGTACGGGCACACAAAACAGATGTTCATTTGAAGATTTTAGAGATGGCACATGCAAATTTACTTAGAACGGTAGGGTAATACCGTCTATAGGTAGGTATGGTGGACATTCATGGAAGAAGTTGGGCTCAAGGATTTTGGATGCACAAGCAGTATTCCCGCTTAGTACAGAAATTTTTGGCTAGCAAAGATTATAAACAAGCACCACATGTTGGAGGATCCAAAACAATATAACTTGATGCGGAGCATCCTACGGACATCACCATGTTAAGAGTCCGTTTGGCAAGTGACACATGCCACATCTACTTCACATACATAAAGGTGAATCATCTCCTTTACACGTGTTCACTTGACCCCTTCTAGGATGGTATACTACTTGACACCCCTCTCGTGTGCATGCATAGGTATTGTTGGAACTTCACGGATGACGAGGAGGAGTGCAAGCGCAAGGGAAGAACTACACCATCCAAGAGGGAAACCTAGAAGCGGAGAAGGAACCGTCAAGAAGAAGGTGAGGTTCAACGTGCATCGACGGATGTCCACGAGAAGGCGACAAGTTGCGAAGCTTCTGGACACCCCGTGCGCACGGGCCCTTAGACCCTGTGCCCACGGTACAGGCCCATGCGCACGGGCTAAGTCACCAGCTCTCTGGACACCCTGTGCGCACGGGCTCCACTTACCCCGTGCACACGGGGTCTCCTGTGCGCAGCTGTTGGGATTTGCCCATGTAATCCCTATTATGCCCCTGCTTACCGCTTCATGCCTTGGACCTATATATACTCCTCCTCCACCTCATTTGTGGGATAGCTAAGAATAGATCTAGACATTAGAGCTTAGCTCATGTATCTCCCCTTGTGGGAGTCCTCTTGAGAGAGAGACACTCCATTGGAGTTCAAGACCTCCATTGGAGAAGATCCTTAGGGATTCAAGACCCCTTTTAGGGAAGATCCTCCCATGGATTCAAGACCCATCTCTCCATGAGATTTGGATGAACTACCTTGTAACATTATTTCCCTCGTTGTCTTTGGATCTTGATGCACCTCTTGTATTGCTTGTGATTTGAGGAGTACTTGGTGTGGATCTTGTCCATTAGAGTGTTCTTCTTGTGTTTTCCCCTTGTGTTCTTCGTGTTCTTCCTCGAATCCACCTCCAATTCGTAAACATCGGGCCACCTAGGGTATTGCCCTACATCATCTTGGATCAGAACAAGGTTGTCACAAATTTGGAGCCCCCAATCCCCCACTTTCTTGCTTTAGTTCGAATTGTTTTGACCCAATTCGAAAATTCCCCACAAAAAGAGCCATACCAAATTTTTTGTGATTTGTTGTTCCTTGTGAGTTTTTCTTGATTTTGATCCGTGGATGTGATGTATAGCAAGTAGATCCACTCCCTATTGCGTCCCCTTGGCCTAATTTTTCTTTCCCCCCTTCGAATTTGACCTTGAAATCGCGAAATTTCCCCACCCCGTGCCCACGGCCCCCCGATACGTTCCTGGACACCCCGTGCCCACGGCCTTTGTACCATGTGCACAGGACCCCGTGTCCACGGCCCTATACCCCCGTGCGCACGACCCCCCTCCCCCCCAGAAACAGCCGCCACCGCTTCACCATTTCGGCCATATCTCCCACTCCCGAACTCCGATTTGGGTGTTCTTTGGCTCGTTTGAAAGCTATCGACGTGCCCGAGCTGCTCATCTTGGTTTTACCACCATTTGACTCCATCAAATTTTGTTTCCGCAACCTAACTCATTTTGATTTGCCATTGCATTTGTGGTAGCTTGAGTTGTGATTTGAGTCTCCTAAGGTGTTTCGGCTACTTAGGAACGGTTACTTCTTCATCAACCACCGGACACGTGTATCGTTCCATCGACTACATCCACCACGAACTTCCTCATCGACGACGGCCATCCATCCTTTGAGACTATCTTCAACTGGAAGCAAGGCCGGTTACCTCCGACTTCGTGAAATGTTAAGTGTGACAAAGGTATCCATTCCGTCATAAACTTTCCCTTCCTTGCCATTACACCTTGATAGCCCCACCATCTTTGCGAATACCTTCATACGTAGTGAGACTATAATTACGACTATTGTCGGGCTTCACGAAAACTTGTGCACCATAGTGATACGATATCATATTGTTGCATCATTTGATATATCATATAGTGCAATTGCTTGCTCCCGTGAATATCTTTTGATACTTGTCTCATGTATGTGGTTGAGGCTCAATAAGAATAGTGGAATGGAAGAAAAAGAGCAAAAAAAAAGCTTCTAAGCAAAAGAATGATCAAAAGCTTATAAGCAAAGATTTGAGCATGAAAAGAGATACTTGTGCATGAGGATACATGGAATAGGAAACATTTTACTTGCATGCATATTGGTTGGTGCCAAGTGGTGAATCGTGCCCAAGTTTGCAATCAAGCTAGTGCTCTCCTAGTGTTTGTGCAACACGAGCGTAGTCTTCGTTAGGCAATTTTGTATTGCTCATCCCTATAGTTGCACAAGCCCCATTATCCATCGTGTGTGTTTCTTTATTGCCCTCCTCTATATTTGTGATCACTTGCTTTGCATTTTGAGTCCTTTGGATTGATTTCAACATTTACTTATCTTGGACTTCACTTTGCATGAATTTGTGCCACTAACCCCACCGAGCTCCACTATAAGCCATTTTGTGTAGGTTGTGAGGATTGGACAAGGTTTTTCACCAAGTGCACTCTTTTCCTTGCATACATTGTGGTCTTTGAAATCCATATAACTCTTCAGAAAGAGGTAACTTTGGTATGTTCATTCCATCTCGTTCTCACACCTTCTCGAGTGCTTCTATGGATAGGGACGACACATCTCCTTCGGTCTACAACCACAACGACAAGTTCGATGCCATGAAGAACTTCATCGACGCCAAGATGGACAAGCACATGGAGGAGATCAAAGCCCTCATCAACACCGGCAAGAGGTCTTCATCATCTTCGAGGAGACGCTCAAGTGCAAAGCCTTCTGAGCTACCATCTCCGGCAAGTACACACTGACATCGACACCGACAAGACCATGAAGCTCCAGGTCATCAAGAGCAACATTCCGGTCGCGAGTTGGCTTCTCTGCCACCTCCGTGCCCATGGGACTATGACCCCCTATGCACACGGGCTTCTGCACCCCCATGCGCATGACCCATACAGAACAGCGTCGTCGACCCCGACACTTCGGCTTCATCAACTACGTTGGCATCTTCGCCAAGTGACTTCAAGGCATCTTCGCCTTTGGATGTACGACATCCTCGCCTACTCCACGATCTCAAGTCCACTACTTCCATGAGCTACTTCGACTTCACCGACGATGATGAGATTCCATTCTTTGGGACTCATGACCTTGAAGAGTACCTCGAGTGGGAGCACAAGATGGAAGACTACCTCAAGCTACATGAAGTCCCCTCCGAAGATCAAGTGAAGTGCGCCACAAGTAACTTCAACGACTACGCGTCAACATGGTGGCTTCGCACACCTTCGAAGAACTTCGACATGAGTTGGCCCAAGACGAAGAAAGCAATGCGGCGAGAGTTTGTGCCTTCCGCCTACATGTAACATCTTCAATGCCAATTGGAGAACACCATACAAGGATCCAATGATGAAGACCATGAGTTGGTCCGTGCCACCTCACCTACACCACATGAGTGGAATGAGAAAGGTAACATATGTGAAGGTGATGCTCTTGTCCCACTAGTGGACATTGATTGCTTGCATGATGTTGATCTTCCTATTTCCATGTCTCATGCTAGTATGATTTCCCCATGTGATGATTTACCCATTTATGATGAGTTTTATGATTGCCATGTGGAGTCTATTAGTTGTGATGCCATGTTGCATAGGATTTCTTGTGATAATTCTCTCGGTCACATCATATTTGACAATCCACTTGACTTGTCATATGCTATGCATGAGATCACCCATATGTCATATTTGCAATCTCATCGTAGTAACTATGCATATGCCATTAAAATAAACCCAATTTGCACATATGGCATAGATGACAAGCCCATGGTTATCGACATTTGCTTTTCTTGTGATGATATTGATATGCTCCCTTTGCATCATTTCGATCATATGACATGCCATGACCACCTAGCTTCAGACATGCATTGTTTGCCATGTTGTCAATTTTCTCCATATTATGCTTCCGCTATTGCACCTGAGGAGACCCCCATAGTTTCCTCATCCATATTAGGAGATTTTCACCCATCCTATGAATTGCATGATCCCCATGATTGCGTGCACCATATGCATCCCATGAATAAAAATGCTATTGTTGTGCCACACACTTGCTATAATTTGTGTCCCAATCATGTTGAACACAATAACTATCATTGCATGATGGATGACGTATTCTTATACCATGCCTCAAATTTCTTTGAGCATCGTTTATCTTGTGCTAACTCTCACGTGCACATACACATCATGATGGATGATGTGTACATTTACCACACACACACTTTGTTTCATGTGTCTCCTTATTGTGTAGGTACACATGACTCCTCGTCAACCTCGCAAGCGCACGAGTTAACGAAACGAGCTCTAGAGGGCAATGAAGATGTGCGCTACCATGGAGTACTTACCCTTCACCCACCTCCCTCGCGCATGGACTTCACGCATTTCTTCTACATGGCCCTCTCACATGGTTATGGGTTATTGTCCATTACATATTCTATGCCCATCTTGCCATGTTCACTTTGCATGATATGCTCATTTCCATTTGGATGACATACATTTGTGACCCACGCATTGCATTACAAATGATCCATGATTCTAGTACTTGTATGTGCACTAGTGCAGAAAAGCCTAGCTATGGCGTGCCAAAAATGACCTTGCTGGTGTGGACACACGACGCCACCAATATGGTGCCATTGTTAGAAAATAGTGCTGGCGTTGGACCCTACGCCAGCAGTATTTTGGAGGTTAATGGCGTGCCACGTGGCCAATGCCAACAATAATTTTCATCAGTAGTGACATTCCATGTTTTCGCGACGCCAGTAATTTGATTTTCAGATTTGAAATAAAAGCTGTACAACAGCGATCCCAACCAAAATGACAGCACAATCCAGTTTAAGAACAGTAATTAAATCAACCTTAAAAAGTACTAAATAGACCCAATAACAACATTTAAGTTCAACAGTGCACTTATTGATATAGTTCAACAAAGTAGGCAAAGTAACACATGAATGTACAAGTTCAAATAAATAGAGGTGGTAATAACATGAGATCTTCCATGCATGCCAACTAGCTAACTAGACTTTTCGGCGGGCAGACTCAGGGTCATAGTCTGGAGTAAGTGAACCATCGTTGCTGCCAATAGGCCTGTAGTAGACCATGATCTCGTCACGATCATAGTCGAGGTAGAACGTGGCTCTCTGCCCAGCTTCCATCTCGTAAGCAGTTGCAAGGGCTCTCCAACCAGGGCAACCGAAATAGGTGCGGTTTGTCTCGTTGGTGACAAGACAATTGAATTGTTGGGCCATCAGCATCTTCATGAGGGATGCACTGGAATGTGATGGTGGCATCAAGTGGAACTCGAAACTTCTCTAAGAAGTCATGCCTTGCCCGCAAGGGATGACCTGAGCAAAATTGAAAGAAAGAACTGGCTAGTTAGACAATTTTGGGCACAACCGTATCCATCATATGAAACTCAATCAGAACATGTTCTACTAAAACATACCGTCCTAGTGAGGAAGTCATTCGGAAGATCAATGAAGAACTTCTTAGCCCTTTGGCATCTCACTGAACCACATGTCTCACATGGGGCATCCATTATTGCTTTCATCAAGTTGACAAAAATAAGCATATATAATAGATGCATAGATATAATGCAACATATAAGCAGTTAATACGAACTAGCGTTACCCGGCCATCTAGATATTAACACATACTTGTAATTAAGTAGTTCTACAAACCATGCGTAGTTCAAACATAAAACATGCATAAAGTTAAACAGTTCATACTAAATATGTAGCGCTACCCATCTAGCAAGCTAGTGGCCAGAGGGACCAGCCTCGTGGTCATCCCTAGTGGACCTACGACACCCCTGCTGACCCTCCTCCTCACGCTCCAAGGCATCCCAGTCTATGGGATCCTCCTCCGCGCTCTTCCTGGCTGCATACTGAAGTAGCATCATCTTGTTGGTCTCCACGAGTTTCTCATCTCTCGCAAGCTCGCTCACCAATGGGTCGAAGAACTGCATCTCGACCTGTTTGTTCTCCTTCTCCTCAGCCCTAGTGCATATCCGAATGCTCGGCGTCGTGAGGAACTTCGCGTACTCACGACACTCAGGGAAGTTCAGAATCGCCCCTTCCTGAAAGAACTCTACAGCCATGGCATCATAGGCGCGCGCCGCTAACTCCGGGGTGTCCCAGTGGCCAAGCTTGTGGACGACATTGTCCTTCCTAATGGTGGCATAGTACTTATTCCCCTTCGGCTGCACACCACGAAACTTCGGAGACATCTGTGACGGTGCATATATAACTAACAAGTTAGTAAAAATTGGGCATATTGACGAGTACATGCAAAAGCTACAATCTACAATGTAATTAAACGTACACTACATAGAACTATAATAAAAACTACACTAAAATCATACTCTACAACGACTACACTAACTTCTTTCACTACAAGTACACTATGTAGAAGTACAATAAAACTACACTAAAATCATATACTAAAATTCTACACTACACTAAAATCATATACTAAAATTCTACACTACATTAAAATCTTATACTAAAAATTGTACACTACTCTTACACAAAAACTTCTACACTACAACTACATCTACACTAAAATCTTACACTACAACTACACTACACTAAAATCTTATACTAAAAATTGTACACTACTCTTACACAAAAACTTCTACACTACAACTACAACTACACTAAAATCTTACACTACAACTACACTACACTAAAATCTTGCACTACAACTCACCGGCGGCGGCGGAGATGGTGAGGGGGCGTTGCGGGGTGGAGGCGACGGGGGCAGCGGTGTGGAGACGACGGGGGCAGCGGGGTGGAGACGACGGGGGCGGCGGTGGTGGAGGCGGAGGCGACGGCGAGGGGGAGACGTAGGCGGAGAAGACGAAGACAACGACGGTGGCGGAGAAGACGACGAGGGGGCGGTGGCGTAGGCGGAGACGGCGGCAGAGAAGACGAAGACGGCGACGGTGGCGGGTATTTGACGGCGTCCGGGGGCGCTGTCGGCTGTGGCGGCGGCGGTGCGGGGCGTGGATTTGGAGTGGTTGGGGAATAGGGATGCGGTGGGTGTGTGGTTTATTAATTAGTTGATCCGGGGTCGGCGTTGTAATTGCTGGCGTTGGCCTACGTGGCCAACACCATTGCTATTGTCTTTAATTTTATTAAATTTTCTTTTTTTACTTTTATTTGTTAGACACATTGTTTTTATATTCATATAGATGTTTAGTTTATTATTTTATTGTGTTATTATTCTGTTAATTTTATATTATATTTATTATTTTGTGTAAATATATGAACATACTAAAATATAGTTCAAGACCAATAATTAGAACAACATCGATCTCATTAATCTGGCCTAGATACATAATAGTTGAAGGATGAAAACAATAACAAATATATATAACTTCTACTACTTGATCTAAACTAAGAACATCATCAGTGTAATGACTCCCACGAGAAAAAATGCTGCCACCGATCCAGCTGGGAGAACGAGGGCAAGCATAACACCAGCTAAAAGAGCATATCGAAGCATCTTGAATTTTTGGATTTGGCCGCGCATCACATCATTCTTGAGCTGCATCTCATCTATCTGTTGTCTTAGTGGTCCAATGGAGTACTCGAGCAACTCACTTACGTACTTCTGCACGAGATCAACCCATATCCATGTGTAGCAATATTTTGTCCCTGGTGTCTGTGGATCACAATATACATAAACATAGTCATGTGAGCGACACTAGACGATAGAGTTGAATTGTGCAAATTAGCAGAAAAGACCGAGAGGTATTTTCTGTCATATTATACCTTTCCACGGTTAGTGCAGATGTAGAACTCTCACTCTGGATTCCATTCTATGTGCGACATATGCTTATCAGCAGGGCGTCGATAGCCGCAAAGCAGCACATGTGTCCTCGCTCGATTCCCGGCAACTTCGGCGGTGGCGTAGCTGCCGGATCGAATGGACGTTGCGCTGCAGCGGGATGATTTGCTGGACAGGGCCGGCTGCATTGACCGTGGTGAGCTCATGCCGTAGCCAATGGGGCCAGAAGAGAGCTCGGCCAAGGCGGCGTTGTCCCAAACTTTCGACACGCCCCGCCGACGTGGGCTCGCACGCGGGGCTCGTGCCGATTCGACAAGCTCCGGTGGGTCCATTGTCACCAAAGCAGCTAGCTAAGAGGGAGTAGAATTTTGTGGAGAATGGAAGTGAATGTGTTTGATAAACAAGGGCTGCCAACACATCTATATATAGGCAAAACTTAGTGCTGGCGTTCCATAGTAGGGCACGACAGCACTAGAAACAATATCTATGGCGTGTATACGAAGCCTACGCCAGCAGTATCTGCCAACTGGTCAGCACAACATGGCCCACAAAGTATTGACGTCAGGCAAAATAGCCACGCCAGCACTACCCATATATAGCTGGCATACCAATCTATATACCAATTTAGCATACCTATTTCTACCCACTTGTGATTCAGCGTGTTCTGGTCGGCTTGCAGCTGTTGCTGCTTCCTCTTCATACTCCTAGCAATAGCTACCAGGTGCCGTCTGAACCGCTCTTGCTCAAAGGGGTCCTCAGGGACTACGTAGTCCTCGGTTCCGAGGCTCTCATCCTCCTCGGATTCGGGTAGATAATTGCTATCGACCCCGTCGAAGAGGTCATCGGGGTCCTCGTCTTCAGGTATTCCTACGGGGCTATTTTGCTGTTCCAGGGATGCTTGAATGTCCTCTCCCTGGTTATCAGCTTCATCAGCTACTACACTGTTGTCAGTGGCGGCGGTGTCATGCCCACTGGGGCCCCCGTTGGCGCCCTTCGCGCGTCTGCGTCGACGCCTCGATGGGTTCTTAGGTGTGTCCACCATGTATACGTCATAAGTGGACGTTGCTGTCCATTGGCCAGTATTGGCCGTAGGCGTAATGGTTTCTGGAGCACCGTCGACATCTTCATCCATGTCGGTGGCCTCCTCGTAGTCTAGCATGTGATTAAGTCATCGCCCGTGGCGACTAGGTGGGTGGTGGGCGGGATGTAAATTTCCCTATCATCGGCTTTAAGTTCGATCTTGTCATAGACCGAAGTCTGACTGTTTGAGATTGATAAATTTTGAATGCGATCCAGCATCTCATTAAGGTGAGACAGATCTTCAGGGTTCATGGCCTGGCTAAAAGCCGGACAGACTCGAAGCATGCTCCGGGCGCTACTTGACGCGAGCTTGGAGTGTTGGTCAGCCCGATCTAACTCTTGGCCACCAGCTGGGAAGGTTGGATCCGTACTTGATGTAAGGTCCATGTTGGAATTTAGATTGGGGTCGGGGCCTGACCCGATGTCGAGGCCCTCGCCCGGCATGATAGTAGCTGAATCCTCGGATGGGACCAGATCCGTCGAGAGATCGGATCCGAAGTTTAGATCGGAGATCGGCTCCGGAGTTGAGCCCGCGACAGCCGAGGGATCCTTGATCCGGTCCGGAGCCCATCCAGAAAGAACAACTCACCACGGGAATTCACGGTGTATTCCAAGCTTTCGAAAGTGACCATATGGTCCGGGGCGAAGTTCTCGATGGGTGCTAGATGGCCTGTTGAGTCGTCATGGAGAACCATGCTGCCGAACACGAATAGTTGGCCAGGGACGAAGATGTTGTCCTAGCCAGCATTGCAGTTTATCCGCAGATTAGCCATAGATCCTTCTTTGATCACACAGCGGAACTCTCAATGAAAGCACCAATGTCGGTGGTAAAATCGACAGACCTCGGGGTAGGGGGTCCAGAGCTGTGGATCTCGGATCAATAGTAATAGAGACAAGGGACACGGTGTTTACCCAGGTTCGGGCCCTCTCGAAGAGGTAATACCCTACGTCCTGCTTTTGATTATATTGATGATTGTGTATCGAGTACAAGCTTGATCTACCTCGAGATCGTAAGTTGTGTTCTAACCCTAAGGCTAGGTGGATGAGATTATGATTCGATCCCCTCTACAGGCTAAACCCATTAGCTTATATACACGCCAGAGGGGTACCTAGGGTTACATAGTCGGTTGCTGATCTAGAGATGCATATGGCGGCGGCCGAAGATGTCCTTGGAGTACATGTCAAGTCTTCGGCAGAGGCTGTCTTGATCACGTCTAGGTGTGAGGCTTCCAGAGTCCTTCCTTATGAGAATGAGGGCCCCTAAGCTCAGCCCAAGGACTGTGGGCCAACGAGGTTGATACCCCCTAGTCCAGGACACCGTCACCTTGGTTAGAAAATTTCCGAAAGAGGTATCGAGGTAGATAAGGCTATGTGGCACCCCGGCTCAGAGTCACCGGAGCACCCCGTATTCCAGCCCAGAGATCAAGTCTTCTGGAATATGGCACTGCTTAGCATAGAACAAATCAGCTCTTTATTACAAATAGTTGGGGTACAAGGGTTTGAGATATTACAAAGGGTTGCCTCGACAAAGCTACGCTTGCTATGATAATTCTATGCTAGCAATGGCTCGAAACCTAGCAGCAGAATCACGGCGTCGAAATGGACTCCACTCCGCAGGGACTCTGGCAGGGACACGTCCTAGCTCGCAACTCGAACAACTCCACTAAGCAAACATAGCAGCACCTGCAAACAGGCATGACACGCCAGGTGAGTACTTTGAATGTACTCGCAAGCTCGCAACAATCAAGAGCATCAAGGCATAACAATGTCATAGCAATCATGATTAAATCAGATTCAAATGCTACTAAAAGGGTGGAAGAAAATAATAGCATGCTGTTGCTACAACCATCAATCTTGCTACTACTATGGAACCACTTTGTTCTCAGCCACTTGATTGAACCACTTACTCTCGTGTCCAACTCATGGTCACCTTGAGAACTTCTGACAATCATCCCCGAGAATCATCCTCAACAATTACCAGCGGTTCTCAGCAGTCGATCACATAACTATACGAAGACGAGTTCTTCCATCATTAGCACGTCATTCCCTCATTGGTGTTGATCAGACAGTGTGACTTAGTACGAACTGTGTCCAATACCGTGGACTCGGCTATTCGAATAGATTCTTACACTCTGTAGAGGTTGCGCACTTTTCCCACACCATGGAGCTCCTGGTCCCGTACCTCGGTACACTTCCCTTCTGGGTGGACCGGTGCTGCTCCAACGAAACTTGTCTAACCCGTGACTCCCCCACCATACCACCGACAATCATCCTCCCCCGGAGTCATGCCCTGGGTGGCCCCTGTGTCACTCTTGACACCTGCCACCGTCGTGGCCAACCAACTGTCCCAAACAGGGACCTGAGCTCAAAAACCAAACTGGCCTCACAAGGTTATTATCGTCTACCTGATCAGGGTAGCACTCACGCATAACCTTCCCTCTTTGGTGGTACCAATAAAAGAGCACGCTGTTAGACCAAGCAAAGGCCGTCCCATTCCGGCAGGTGTGGCTGCACTGGAAAGTTTGGTTCAGTGGCACTTGATCAACGAGGAAGGAATTTATCCCCGAGTAATCATAGTCATTACTGACACTCAGATATACAAGTGATCCAAGTTACCACAATAACCAACTAGAAATCCCATGTGCATCATGATCAATTTCTACTACTGATCCCACATATGCAGTACCAGCGGAATCACAAAGTAATCATAGACGGTAATCTCATAGTCCAACAGCATTACCGCATAAATCTGGAAATCTACTATTATCCTATAATCCCATCATCATCATGACAGTAACTTATCCAAGATCCTCAAAGTATTGCATGAATTAATCCACTCCTAAATAATTCATATTTAGCATTAAAACAATTATTTAAACCATGATATTGCAATGCAATTATGCAAATGAGAGTTGTGGCTTGCCTTGCACCAAAGAAGTGTGGGAGTACTCCTGGCCTTCACCAACTAAGCAAAACAATCTGAAAAGCATTTTTGAAAGCATTTTCAAATACCACATAAAGCATTTTCTTTTGACCAGAAATTCTAAACAGCAGAGAAAAATACCAAATTTTTACAGCAGAAAGAGGAGCTCATAAGAAAAATAATGCAAAAAGAATGAACTCATTTGGACTTATGGTTTAAAAGTTATTGATGGTCAAAGTTCAGTCAAAGTTTCTGGAATTATTTGAATTAAACAGAAAACTAGAAAATCCCAGAAGCGGCCACGTCGAAGACGTAAACTGGCTAGGCGTTTCCACTAGCGTACCGCTTCGGCCGCGCGTGGAGTCGCCGACAGGTGGGGTCCGCTTGCCAGGTTTGAACACAGAGAGAGAGGGAACAGAAGGCGGCGGGACTCACCGGCGAAGTTCACCGGCGTAGAGGCTGCGGCGGAGCTGGGCAAGGGCGGGGATGGATCGGGCGGACGCCGGCGAGCATTCCCGTACCCGTAGCTCCTCGAACGGTGGCCTGACGTGGTCGCCCCCTTCGTCTCAGGCGGCGGCGAGCTTCGGGTGGCTATCGATCCGGCGACTCCGGCGAGCACCCGGGCTAGGAAAGGGCTGGGACGAGTCAGTGGAGTGCCACGAGCTCGGGGGTGGCCTCGGCTGGGGCTAGGGTGGTTGGAATCGAGTGGGAGGAGCTGGGGCAGAGCGGCGGAGTACCTTGCCGGAGATGGAGGAGGGTTCCCTGGAGTGGCTCCTGGGTGTGGGGTGATGATTTGGAGGTAGGGAGAGTGGGTGGTGCGGAGAGGGGAGCTCGGGGCTGGCTTTTATAGCCAGGCGGGAGGTGGCCGAGCTGGATCCCGCCACGGTTGAGCTGGCCGGGCGAGGACGGTGAGCTGGCCGTCGCGACGTGGGCTGAAGTGACGAGAGGGGTGGGAGAGGTCAATTCGACGGCGACGGTTCGAGGCAGAAGACGCCAGCCAGCTAGGTCACAGTGCCCGTACGGTGCACAGTGGCGGAGCTTGGCCGTGTCTGCCGGCGAGCTTCGCCGGAGGGGGAGAGAGTTCTAGACGGGCCAGGTGGACGGCGGCGATGACGTCGGCACGACTGGACAAGGAGAGGCATCGTGAAGTGGCCGGAGCAGTCGCGTCCGACGCGGTCGACGTGCAGAGCACGGTTTTGGCTCGGCCAGATGCGTGGTTACCGCATGCACTAGTGCACGCGGTGCACTCTGGCTCGAGGGGTCTTGTCTACACGGTAGTCCATCCAACCACTGATCTCTTCATGCTTCTGGTTTGGTAAGAGGTGGCTGGGACAGCTGGCTAGGCTCCATGCAAGTTTCTGGACAGAAACTTGTGCAGCAAGTTGAGGACAAATGGCTTGGGCTTTAGGAGTGAAAGTTTGCCACACTGAAATGCAGTAGGAAGGTGCACATACTGGGAAAAATTCAGACCAAATGGATCAGTGTAAAGCATGGTTGCTTCACAACTGCCTCTCTGGTCCAGAAATCTTGCAGAGGATGTTGCACTCACTTGGATGGGTTCCTGGAGTTGAAACTTGGTATTTGTGGGTGATTTGGGAATGCCAACATGCTATAAAAATTTCAGTCCAATTGGGTTAGTGTACAGGGTACTTCCTTCACAACACTTCCCACTGGACAGAAATTAGGAGGAATTTTATAGAAAAATTGGCTAAATGAAATGAGCCAAAAATTTGTGGAGACTGATAATATGGGTAGAAGAATGTCCTGGATTAATTTCAGAATTTTTGAAGCAATATAAAATATAGTTGCCTCACAAACTGAAATTATGACCAGAATCAAAGATTGGATGCTGTGCTCACCATGATGAGTAAATCTTGAATATTATCACATATCCAAGGTTCACATGGTCCAAAGGATTTATGAGAATTTTCTTGGGATTTTTGGAGGAACAGAAATATGGGTTGCTTCACAACCCAGAGCTCAAAAGGGTTATTCCTTTAATGGAAAAAGGAATATTAAATTGGAATAAAATTGAGATTGAGCAAGAATGGAAGTGACATGACTTGAGAGAAGCTTTTGAGCGCCTGAGTCACTTGGGAAAGAAAGTCAAAAGAAATTCCCAAGTTTTAAGTCCATAGAGCCATTCAGAAACAAATCCAAGCCAAATTCCAAATAACATTTGGAAAGGAAAAGCTGAGAAAAACCAGGGTGTCACAAACCTACCCCCCTTAGGATAAATCTCGTCCTCGAGATTTGGTTGCTTAGGGAACCAGTATGACTATTCTGCCTTAAGGAAAAACCGGTTCCAACTCGGGTATCCTTTTTCTTGATATAATGTTTCCCCACGAATCTCATACGACCTGACTTTCTTACTCTGGGGTGGTTTGGTTTACCGCACCCACATTCTGACAGATCTTTGCTCGCATATCCCACATTATGTTGACTTCATTCTTACCATGTCTGCTGGTTCATCTGGCATATTTTCCTGACTGGAGTAAGTCACCCTCCCATAAGTCCGGGAGCGCTGTTTGATGAGCATGTCCTGCTCTTGTCTGGTACCAATAAGGATCATGAACAATTTTCCCTGGTGGACACAGCCCAATCGGTTATTGTATCGAGTTACGATGCTGAGAGTCACAATGTTTTTCCTGGTGGGTCTGGCTGTTTGCAGGGTGGCTGAATCCTCTGAGCTGACTGTTTTGTCTCCATTCTGCATTGATGATTTAGCTGCTATTCATCATATCCAAAGAAGTAATACCTTATAGCAATACCTTGACTGACGGTGGTCCTGGCAGACTAACCTTGTTCCTGACAGAGGAGTGCATGCGTGGGCATTTAATCCGAAGTTGTTGTGTAGCATTGCAAGTGCCCATCCTGTCGAGATATCCATAAGTCTTGCGATGCCTGATATGAAATCCTTCAATATAGAGCGAAGCGGACCACTTGGTGGTGTATTCATGATGATTGATACAAAATCAACCAATCTTAGGTATTCGTAACATGTGGTTTTTGTAATGATCATCATACTTACATCTTCAATCTTGCTCTTCCTTATTGTTCTCTTTCCTGATTCCTGTGCCGCAGAAACTTGGTCACCTAACCTCGACTCTTCATATGACCATGGATGTTATCAGGTGCAAAATTCCGGCAAACATGTCTTGTCCTTAACCTAGTGCAGTCACACTTATCGGGCAAGCTTTTCATCTCACAAGCTGTAGTGGTAAGGCATTGGTCCTCCGAACCCCTTGCATAAAATCAGCAAATAAACCAGTGGCCACTAGAACGGTCTTTACAACTCAGATCTGGGGCTTTTACTGGAGTAATTCAATCATGGCTCAAGACGGCTGGAAAGCAGCTCAGAGCATGTGACCATGTTGATAAAAAGAATGTAGCGGCTCCCTAAGACGGCCGAAGAACAGCTCAGAACGTAGAGTCACCACTACCGAAAGAAACTCAACAGCTGCCTGAGACGGCCGAAAAACAGCTTAGAACACAAGACAGTTGTTGAAAAGAGAAATATAATGCCGGCATCCACCCTGAACGGCCGAAAAATAGCTCAGTACACAGGCGTGGTGCCGTCTTCAAGGAAAAGCAAGCAAGGGTTCATCGGGACCATATACCAAGTTCATAAGTACCTTGGTATCCACTGCCCAAATTGTGGTTCCAAGCTTGTGAGTCCTCCTAACATGCTGATGGTTATACCGGCGTTCGTTCACTTGCATAACTTTTGCAGGTGTTGGGTCCTTACCTTCCTTCGGTAGTCTGTCTCAAACATAATTGCTTTCGTACGAGTGACTGTCATGACCCGGGAAATATTCCACAATGTATATAGAAGCATGTATAGCTGAACATCTGATTCCCAAGGCCGACTTTTGTGTTCTGACCAGCTCATATTTCTGACCGAACAATTTATAACTTAGCTTCTCGAGATACACTGCCAACACACCGTGTACTAACTTGTACCAATGCTGCCACCTGTTGTAGTGCTGTGCTGACGAAGGTTGGATAGCTTATGTTGGAAGCCATCGGGTATCATGCTGAGGAAGACTGGGTAACTTGTGCTCGAAGCTGTTGCCGTAATAGCGTGCGGAAGAAGGCTGGGTAGCGTCCCCCAGAAGCTTTCCCTCCTGGTTACTTGTCGATGAAGATTCTGTACCTTATGCTGGAAGCTTTCCCACGGTAGCTTACCGAGGAAGATAGAGTATCTTGTGCTGGAAGCCATCCGTATATCGTACTGAGAGCCTTGCCCCATAAGTTTCTCCGGTGGCGTGCAGAGGACGACTGGATTGCTTATACCAGAAGTTTCTTGCTATACCATGCTGCTATATATATATACATCCTCACAACTCCGCTTGTTGGTTACCCGCGGAAGAGTTGGCCGACTATCCTTCTTGAATTCTGACTTGTACGGTAAGCATATTACTGGACTTGCACACACAGGTCTTACTGCTATGACTATTGCAGCGCTGATGTAAACTTGACACCGATAGTACGTTCAGAATACTATTTGCTTTCAACCAAATGTTCCCCCAGGCAACCTGATCCTGAGAATTTCATACTGCTCAACCTAACCTCCAAGCACTTGCAATCCTTATTATCTCTTCGTGTCCGATAATTGATGAGCAACTTCCATGGGGAAAGTAGTATGACACCGAAAAACCAAAGAAGAGCAAATAAAACTATTCAAGGAAAAGCACCAAACTTGCAAAACCACACTTTATTGCTACTCATGGTAATTTACAGCACTCGGCACTACCACAACTCATGCAACATGAACTTCGCAAATACTTAGGTACTAGGGTTGGAGGGCGGGTTGCTGGAGAGCGAAGGAGCTGGCGGAGAGGTCGATGGAGCTAAAGCCATACCAAGGGCTCTCCAGGCACGAGTTGCATCTTGGACTAGCTCAGCGATGAGGACGTACTCTGCGACCATGTAACGAGACATGTATGCCACATCGACATCATCATCTGAGCGGACAGGAGGAAATCTAATCCATCTGGGAGTGGTGGACATGGTGGGATAATATTGGAATGCACGATTCTCTTGCATCGTGCTTTCCTGATGGCGAAGAATAGTAAGGCCTGCCAAAGCGGCAAGTTGGACAGCGCGATCCGGGGTAGAGGCATAACCACCATGGAGACTATAGGTGCGCTTCCCCAAAGGTAGGTCGACTAACAGAATGACATTGGCATGATACTCAAGCACCATTCCTGCAAGCGAGGTCTGGAACACTTGGTACCTTGGCATCTCCCCACTGGGATAGAGAAGACGCCAGACATCCCAAAGCAGTGTTGCGAAGCTGAGGGGTGCAGGGGCTGAGTTGTAGTCAACTGGAACGGATGCCATCTACAAAATCAACTGATTAGTGAGCCAAATCTATATGCATGCCATGCAACAAACAAATGCATCAACCAAGTGCAGCAACTCATATGCAACACACAAGCAAACTGGGCTCTAAACTAACGGTTTCTAGCGCTGGGGGTTAGCTAGGGTGTCCTATAGCCAGACTTGCTCAGATACCAAACCTTGTGGCACCTCGGCTCAGAGTCACCGGAGCACCCCGTATTCCAGCCCAGAGATCAAGTCTTCTAGAATACGGCACTGCTTAGCATAGAACAAATCGGCTCTTTATTACAAATAGTTGGGGTAGAAGGGTTTGAGATATTACAAAGGGTTGCCTCGGCAAAGCTACGCTTGCTATGATAATTCTATGCTAGCAGCGGCTCGAAACCTAGCAGCAGAATCACGGCGTCGAAATGGACTCCACTCCGCAGGGACTCTGGCTGGGACACGTCCTAGCTCGCAACTCGAACATCTCCACTAAGCAAACATAGCAGCACCTGCAAACTGGCATGACACGCCAGGTGAGTACTTTGAATGTACTCGCAAGCTCGCAACAATCAAGAGCATCAAGGCATAACAATGTCATAGCAATCATGATTAAATCAGATTCAAATGCTACTAAAAGGGTGGAAGAAAATAATAACATGCTGTTGCTACAACCATCAATCTTGCTACTACTATGGAACCACTTTGTTCTCAGCCACTTGATTGAACCACTTACTCTCGTGTCCAACTCATGGTCACCTTGAGAACTTCGGACAATCATCCCCGAGAATCATCCTCAACAATTACCAGCGGTTTTCAGCAATCGATCACATAACTATACGGAGACGAGTTCTTCCATCATTAGCACGTCATTCCTTCATTGGTGTTGATCAGACAGTGTGACTTAGTATGAACTGTGTCCAATACCGTGGACTCGGCTATTCGAATAGATTCTTACACTCTGCAGAGGTTGCACACTTTTTACACACCATGGAGCTCCTGGTCCCGTACCTCGGTACACTTCCCTTCTGGGTGGACCGGTGCTGCTCCAACGAAACTTGTCTAACCCGTGACCCCCACCGTACCACCGACAATCATCCTCCCCCGGAGTCATGCCCTGGGTGGCCCCTGTGTCACTCTTGACACCTACCACCGTCGTGGACAACCAACCGTCCCGAACGGGGACCTGAGCTCAAAAACCAAACTGGGTTCACAAGGTTATTGTCGTCTACTTGATCAGGGCAGCACGCACGCATAACCTTCCCTCTTTGGTGGTACCGATAAAAGAGCACGCTGTTAGACCAAGCCAAGGCCGTCCCATTCCGGCAGGTGTGACTGCACTGGAAAGTTTGGTTCAGTGGCACTTGATCAACGAGGAAGGAATTTATCTCCGAGTAATCATAGTCATTACTGACACTCCGATATACAAGTGATCCAAGTTACCACAATAACCAACTAGAAATCCCATGTGCATCATGATCAATTTCTACTACTGATCCCATATATGCAGTACCGGCGGAATCACAAAGTAATCATAGACGGTAATCTCACAGTCCAACAGCATTACCGCATAAATCTGGAAATCTACTATTATCCTATAATCCCATCATCATCATGACAGTAACTTATCCAAGATCCTCAAAGTATTGCATGAATTAATGCACTCCTAAATAATTCATATTTAGCATTAAAACAATTATTTAAACCATGATATTGCAATGCAATTATGCAAATGAGAGTTGTGGCTTGCCTTGCACCAAAGAAGTGTGGGAGTACTCCTGGCCTTCACCAACTAAGCAAAACAATCTGAAAAGCATTTTTGAAAGCATTTTCAAATACCACATAAAGCATTTTCTTTTGACCAGAAATTCTAAACAGCAGAGAAAAATACCAAATTTTTATAGCAGAAAGAGGAGCTCATAAGAAAAATAATGCAAAAAGAATGAACTCATTTGGACTTATGGTTTAAAAGTTATTGATTGTCAAAGTTCAGTCAAAGTTTCTGGAATTATTTTAATTAAACAGAAAACTAGAAAATCCCAGAAGCGGCCACGTCGAAGACGTAAACTGGCTAGGCGTTTCCACTAGCGTATCGCTTCGGCCGCGCATGGAGTCGCCGACAGGTGGGGTCCGCTTGCCAGGTTTGAACAGAGAGAGAGAGGGAACAGAAGGCGGCGGGACTCACCGGCGAAGTTCACCGGCGTAGAGGCTGCGGCGGAGCTGGGCAAGGGCGGGGATGGATCGGGTGGACGCCGGTGAGCATTCCCATACCCGCAGCTCCTCGAACGGTGGCCGGACGTGGTCGCCCCCTTCGTTTTAGGCGGCGGCGAGCTTCGGGTGGCGATCGATCCGGCGACTCCGGCGAGCACCCGGGCTAGGAAAGGGCTGGGACGAGTCAGTGGAGTGCCACGAGCTCGGGGGTGGCCTCGGCTGGGGCTGGGGCAGTTGGAATCGAGTGGGAGGAGCTGAGGCAGAGCGGCGGAGTACCTCGCCGGAGATGGAGAAGGAGGGTTCCCCGGCGCGGCTCCTGGGTGTGGGGTGACGATTTGGAGGTAGGGAGAGTGGGTGGTGCAGAGAGGGGAGCTTAGGGCTGGCTTTTATAGCCATGCGGGAGGTGGCCGAGCCGGATCCCGCCACGGTTGAGCTGGCCGGGCGAGGACGGCGAGTTGGCCGTCGCGACGTGGACTGAAGTGACGAGAGGGGTGGGAGAGGTCAATGCGACGGCGACGGCTCGAGGCAGAAGACGCCAGCCAGCTAGGTCACAGTGCCTGTACGGTGCACAACGGCGGAGCTTGTCCGTGTCTACCGACGAGCTTCGCCGAAGGGGGAGAGAGTTCCAGACGGGCCAGGTGGACGGCGGCGATGACGTCGGCACGACTGGACAAGGAGAGGCATCGTGAAGTGGCCGGAGCAGTCGCGTCCGACGCGGTCAACGTGCAGAGCACGGTTTTGGCTCGGCCAGATGCGTGGTCACCGCATGCACTAGCGCACGCGGTGCGCTCTGGCTCGAGGGGTCATGTCTACATGGTAGTCCATCCGTCCACTGATCTCTCCATGCTTCTGGTTTGGCAAGAGGTGGCTGGGACAGCTGGCTTGGCTCCATGCAAGTTTCTGGACAGAAACTTGTGCAGCAAGTTGAGGAGAAATGGCTAGGGCTTTAGGAGTGAAAGTTTGCCACACTAAAATGCAGTAGGAAGGTGCACATACTGGGAAAAATTCAGACCAAATGGATCAGTGTAGAGCATGGTTGGTTCACAACTGCCTCTCTGGTCCAGAAATCTTGCAGAGGATGTTGCACTCACTTGGATGGGTTCCTCGAGTTGAAACTTGGTATTTGTGGGTGATTTGGAAATGCCAACATGCTATAAAAATTTCAGTCCAATTGGGTTAGTGTACAGGGTACTTCCTTCACAACACTTCCCACTAGACAGAAACTGGGAGGAATTTTATAGAAAAATTGGCTAAATGAAATGAGCCAAAAATTTGTGGAGACTGATAATATGGGTAGAAGAATGTCCTGGATTAATTTCAGAATTTTTGAAGCAATATAAAATATAGTTGCCTCACAAACTGAAATTATGACCAGAATCAAAGATTGGATGTTGTGCTCACCATGATGAGTAAATCTTGAATATTATCACATATCCAAGGTTCACATGGTCCAAAGGATTTATGAGAATTTTCTTGGGATTTTTGGAGGAACGGAAATATGGGTTGCTTCACAACCTAGAGCTCAAAAGGGTTATTCCTTTAATGGAAAAAGGAATATTAAATTAGAATAAAATTGAGATTGAGCAAGAATGGAAGTGACATGACTTGAGAGAAGCTTTTGAGAGCCTGAGTCACTTGGGAAAGAAAGTCAAAAGAAATTCCCAAGTTTTAAGTCCATAGAGCCATTCAGAAACAAATCCAAGCCAAATTCCAAATAAAATTTGGAAAGGAAAAGCTGAGAAAAACCAGGGTGTCACAGGCTAAAGTTGATGCAATTGAGAAAATGCCATGTCCTAAAGATATCAAAGGTATAAGAAGTTTCTTAGATCATGCTGGTTTTTATTGAAAATTTATTAAGGACTTCTCTAAAATTTCTAGGCCTCTAACTAATCTCCTACAAAAAGATGTCCCATTTGTTTTTGATGATGATTGTGTAGAAGCCTTTGAAATACTTAAGAAAGCCCTAATATTTGCTCCTGTTGTTCAACCACCTGATTGAAACTTACCTTTTGAAATCATGTGTGATGCTAGTGATTGTGCTATTGGTGCTGTTTTAGGTCACATAATTGATAAGGAACTAAATGTTATCCATTATGCTAGTAAGACCTTGGATAGTGCTCAAAGAAATTATGCTACTACTGAGAAAGAATTTTTAGTAGTTGTGTTTGCATGTGATAAGTTCAGACCTTACATTGTTGACTCTAAAGTTACTATTCACACTAATCATGCTGCTATTAAATATGTTATGGAAAAGAAAGATGCTAAACCTAGACTGATTAGGTGGGTTCTTCTACTACAAGAATTTGATTTACATATTGTTGATAGAAAAGGAGCTGAAAATCCCGTACCAGATAATTTGTCTATAATGGAAAATGTTCTTGATGAGCCACCGCCTATTGATGATAGTTTTCCTGATGAGCAATTAGCTATTATAAATTCTTCTACTTCTCGCAATAATCCTTGGTATGTAGACTATGCTAATTTCATTGTTGCTAAATATATACCACCAAATTATACCTATCAACAAAAGAAAAAGTTCTTCTTTGATTTAAGACATTACTTTTGGGATGACCCATATCTTTATAAAGAAGGAGTAGATGGTGTTATGAGACGTTGTGTACCTGAGCATGAACAGGAACAAATCTTACAGAAGTGCCACTCCGAGGCATACGGAGGACACCATGCAGGAGATAGAACTGCACACAAGATATTACAATATGGTTTTTATTGGCCTACTCTCTTCATGGATACACGTAAGTTTGTCCTTTCTTGTGCTGAATGTCAAAGAATTCGTAATATTGGTACACGTCAAGAAATGCCTATGAATTATTCACTTGTTATTGAACCATTTGATGTCTGGGGCTTTGATTACATGGGACCTTTTCCTTCCTATAATGGATATACTCATATTTTGGTTGCTGTTGATTATGTTACTAAGTGGGTAGAAGCTATTCCAACTAGTAGTGCTGATCACAACACCTCTATTAAAATGCTTAAAGAAGTTATCTGTCCAAGGTTTGGAGTCCCTACATATTTAATGACTGACGGTGGTTCACATTTCATTCATGGTGCATTCCGTAAAATCTAGCTAAATATGATGTAAACCATAGAATTGCATCACCATATCATCCTCAGTCTAGTGGGCAAGTTGAATTAAGCAATAGAGAAATAAAACTAATCTTGCAAAAGACCATTAATAGATCTAGACAAAATTGGTCTAAGAAACTTGATGATGCACTGTGGGCATATAGAACTGCTTATAAAAATCCTATGGGTATGTCCCCGTATAAAATGGTCTATGGAAAGGCATGTCATTTACCTCTTGAATTGGAACATAAAGCTTATTGGGCTATTAAAGAACTCAACTATGATTTTAAGCTTGCCGGAGAAAAGAGGTTATTTGATATTAGTTCTTTGGATGAGTGGAGAACGCAAACTTATGAAAATGCCAAGTTATTTAAAGAGAAGGTTAAAAGATGGCATGATAAAAGAATTCAGAAACAAGAATTTAACGTAGGTGATAAAGTTCTATTGTACAATTCTCGTTTTAGATTTTTTGCAGGCAAACTTCTCTCCAAATGGGAAGGGCCATACATCGTCGAAGAAGTTTATCGTTCCGGAGCTATTAAGATCAATAATGCTGAGGGAACCAATCCGAAGGTGGTTAATGGGCAAAGAATTAAACACTATATTGCAGGTACCCCCATTAACATTGAAACCAATATTATTCAAACAATTGCACTAGAGGAACATCTAAAAGAGGCCTTCCAGAACACTCCAAAATCCTGAAAAAGGAATAGGTATGTGATACGGTAAGTAAACCGACTCTAAAAATTCCATAAAAATACTTTTTGATAGTTTTGGAATATATAAAAAATTACAAAAATAAGAAACAACCGAGGAAGTGCACGAGGGGGCCACAAGCTCAGGGGGCGCGCCACCCAAGCTTGTAGGGCCCTCGTGAACCTTGTGGACTCCGTTTTCTTCCCGAAGACTTGTCCTGCATGGGAAAAATTCATTATATATATTTTGACTCCCGTATCGCAAGTTTCTCCTCTGTTCTTGTTCTGGGCTGTTTTTCTGACAGATCAAGTGATGCGGAGCATCCTACGGTCATCCCCATGGACCCACCTCCATCTCCCCAAGCATCAAGAGGACCAATGACACGAGAACGTGCAAGAGCTATCGAGACCGAGGTGACATCTCTCCTAAATGACATTCCATATGATCCACGTGAGACATGGCTACTACCTCAACCCGGAATGCTATGTGTGCTTAGGTACCAAGAAGACCCTCTCGGAGAAGCCCGAAACAATGGACGAGTCCCCAAGTACATGGATGAAGGAGCACGACGAGAGGAACCGCTGCAAGACCCCAGCAGCCGGACATCCGGCCTTTGGCCCGGACATCCGGCCTCTGGCCCGGACATCCGGCCCCTGAAGGCCACAGCAATAGCAGCAAGCCAGCGGCTGCAAGCCCCAGGCCCCGGACATCCGGCCCGATCGGCCCGGACATCTGGCCTCCGGCCCGGATTTCCAGCCTGTGTCAACAGAACCTGGCAGAAGGCCAGGCCGGACATCCGGCCCCGTGCCCCGGACATCTGGCACCCCCTCTAAGCCCTGGACATCCGGTCCGACGCCCGGACATCCGGCCCCTGAAGGCCACGACAACAACAGCAAGCCAGCGGCTGCAAGCCCCAGGGTCTGGACATCTGGCCCCCGGCCCGGATTTCCGGCCCGTGTCAACATAACCTGGCAGAAGGCCAGGCCGGACATCCGGCCCCGTGCCCCGGACATCCGGCCCGATGCCCGGACGTCCGACCCCTGTCTGCGCATAGTAAAAGGGCCGACAGCCCATGTACCCATCCACTCGTCCCCAACTTGTACTAGACTATAAATAGACCTCCTCCTCCCCTCTTCTAGGGTTAGCAAAGTACATGATATGATCTAGAGAGAGATTTGCTCATCTACCCCCTCTCCCATGGAGACCAAGACCTCCTAGGAGAAGATCCCCTAGTGGATATCAAGACCCCATCTACGGAAGGATCCCCATCATAGGATCATCAAGACGTCAACTCCTCCAAGGATTGGGATGAACTAGTTACCTTTGTATCCTCTTGTGTTGACTTTGGATCTTGTATCTCTGTTATGTGTATGTGGATCTAGTGCATGTGTGATTGGATCTTATTGATTGAGTGTTTGTTCTTGTGTTCTCTCAATTTGCCCTTTCCCCCCTCCAAGTGTGAAAAGATCATCACTATAGGGTTGCACCCTACATCATGTTGGATCAGATCCACGTTGATTCACACTTTGAAGTCTTTCCCCTCCACTTTCTAGCCCCAATTTTGTTGTTTTTATCCAATTTTGAAAATTCCCCACAAAAATAGCCATACCAATTTTTTAGTGATTTGTTGGTCGACGATGTTTTGTTGATTTTGATCCATGGATTTTCTGTGTTGCAAGTGGATCTAGCTTTCCCCCACCATCTCCATCCTTCCCATCCACGAAATTCCCTGAATTTTTGCCCCGATTTTTCTTTTCCCCAAAGTTTTGCCCAAAGTTCATCCGTGGATCAGGCTGCCTGGATATTCGGCCATTACCCCGGACATCCGGCCCGACGAAGCCAACCCAGACATCCGGTGCCCAAGCCCGGACATCCGGCCCCTGTCAGCCTTCATCACTCCACCTCTTTGCAATTTCGTTGATTTGATCGTTTTTCCACCGCTTCTTCCACAACCCATCGCTTATTTCCGCAACCCCACCACCTACTTCCGCAACCACCATGAGTTTTGCCACTTGAGAATTTGAGTTTGCGGTTCCCGTTTCCTAACGCAGTTCGGCTACTTAGGGACGGTTCACCATTGACATCACCACCGCTCAACTTCGCCACGGACTCGACATCGACAACGACCACTTCATCATTGTGACACCACCACCGTAAGCAAGGACGGTAACATCGACAACAACTTGTTCATTCCCTTGCCATTGCATTGATAACCCCGAGACCATCTTTTGCGTCACTTTCCTACGAGACTAGCCATTTGAGTATTGCCGGGCAACGCTACTTGTGCACTTTAGTGATACACATTCCGCATAGCTAAAATAGCATGCATATATCATCGTATCATATCTTATGTCAACAATTGTTCCCGCATATACATCATTGCTATCTTCATAAGAGCATTTTGCATAAGTGGCCAAGGAAAACATCAAAAGAAAGAGAAGCTTTTAAGAAAAAAAAGAAAGAGCAACAACAAGCTTGTAAGCAATAGCCATAGCATCGCCACATTACATATCATATTTGATCATCTTGGATCATCGTGACAAGTTCACTAGGAATCATACATACATAGCATAAGTGAGATAGAAAGTCGATATGTTTTGTCTCTTATAGGTTGTGCACGAGTTTCGTATCCGCCTATTGAGCAATCGTGCTAGTGTCTCTCTAGTGTTGTGCAACACGAGCATTTTCCGTGGATTCCACATTTTGTGCTCATTCCTTGGTTGCACGACCTCACTTATCTATCCGTGTGTGTGTTTCCGTGTGCCACTCATTGCTATTGGTCTACTTGTTTCACTTGCGAATTTGTGAATCTTTCTCAACATTATTGATATCTTGCTAACAATTGCAGAAAGTTTGTGCCACCATCCTAACCAAGCTACCAAAAGCTTACTTGTGTAGGTGTGAGACTGACATGATCCGGTACCAATTGCACTATTTGCATAATACCATATTGGGTGATGATTGATCCATCTTCAACATTGGATAAGGTACATTGGTCTAGTTCGTTTATTTCTTCCACTAACACTTGTTTGAGAATCATGGATAAGCCGAGCACTTCTACCAATCCACTCTTCGATGAGCAAGACGACGCACCGAACGACTACATCACCAAGAATCACCTCTTCGGCGTCCAACGAGCATTACGTCAAGAAAGCGAAGCATTGGGCGTCATCGAACAACTCGCCTCCGACTTTCGACAAACCCTTGATGACAAGCTATCATCTCAAATGGAAGAGTTCCGTACCATGATGGTCAACCATGCTTCTTCCACTTCGTCTATTTCAAGATCAAGACGGCGCCACTCGAGCCGACACTCTTTGGACACGTCTTCGGATGCAAGTCTTCCACGAGCGCGGCCACATCATCACCAAGAACATGAAGACCATCAAGCTACACGAAACCCATTACATGGCAATGGTTTGCAAGACCGCCTTCGAGAGCGCGAACGACAACATCGTCAAGCACAAGGTGCCATGGACCAAGAGCAAGTCCCACAACGCCAACGTCAAGAAAACCAAGACGACGACACTCTACATCAAGAACGACAACGTCGTGAGGAGCAAGCACTTGAAGCTCAACGTGCCCTACGCGAAGCAAATCGTGCCGTCGACGAGCGCAACCTCTGAGTGCGCGAACAAGAAGAGGCCCTCCGACGAGAGTGACATGACGAAGCCGCACGACTTGAGGAGCGCCAAGAATTGAGGAACCGTGCACGTATCCCACGCCCTCGACGCTAAGTTAATCAAGAAGAGCACGAGGAGCAAGAGCTACAAGACCCACCTCCACGGCAAGAGCGTCCTCATCATCGCCAACGCAATGAGGAGCACTACGGCAAGCTCAAGTTCCACACACCAAAGTTCTCCGGAAGCACCGATCCCGAAGACTACCTCTCATGGGCCTTAAAGGTGGACAAGATATTACGTCTCCACCAATATGACGAGGAATAGAAGGTATCCATGGCATCGCTTGAGTTCCAAGACTATGTTCTCATTTGGTGGGAGCAAGTGATCGAAAGATGCCAAGAGAAAGGCGAACCACCCATCACCACTTGGACTCAAATGAAGGATGTCATGAGAGCTCGTTTTGTGCCTACACACTATAGCCGCGACCTCTTCAAGAAACTACAACTCCTCAAGCAAGACACCAAGTCGGTTGAAGAATAATACCAAGAAATGGAGATTGCCATGATAAGAGCCAACGTCAAGGAAGATGATGAACAAACAATGGCGCATTTCTTGAATGGCCTCAACCATCCAATCAAGAAAATTGCGGACTTCCAACCTTACTCCAACCTCCTCGAGCTAGTGCACCAAGCCACCAAAGCGGAGTGACAAGTACAAGAGGACTACAAGTACTCCAAGTACTCTTCCAAGACATACGGTTCATACACTCAAGCTTCAACGACTACGACACCTCCTCCTACGACTCAAGCTACACCAAGTACGGGCGACAAGTCACAACCAATGACATCTTCGAGTAGTCCTACTTCAAGTACAACCAAGTTAAGAGCTTCGTCATCAACAACTCCTACAGATGCTACCGCTAAGACAAGTGACATCAAATGTTTTACTTGCAAACGCCGAGGCCATAAGTCATTTGAGTGCCCCACACGGCGCACCATGATCGCTAATGACGACGGCACCTACGACTCCATGAGTGAAGAAGAAATGGAAGCCCTCGAGCACGTGGCCATGCATCGACAAGTGAATGAAGATGAAGACGATCAAGTCTTTTGTGACAATGATTCGAGCCCCACTCTTGTTGTCTCCAAGATCTTGACACTTCAACAACAACATGACGAAGACCAATGTTGCCACATCTTCCATACCAAAGCGGGTATTCAAGGACGTTCCGTCAAGGTCATCATCGACGGCGGAAGTTGGCACAATTTGGCAAGTGAAGAGCTATGTTCCAAGCTACAATTGCTCAAGAAGAAGCACCCTCGCCCATACAAGGTCCAATGGTTAAGCGACTCCGGCACCATTCAAGTGGAGCACACCATTCAAGTGTCCTTCAAGATTGGTGCATACGAAGACACCTTGGAGTGTGATGTGGTTCCCATGTCCGTATGCCATCTCCTTCTTGGTAGACCTTGGCAATTCGACCGCGGCGTCATCAACAATGGACGGACCAATCACTATAGCTTCAAGATCAAGGGCAAGTAATTCGTGCTTCGACCCATGTCGCCAAGTCAAGTCATCGCCGACAAGAAAGCTTCAACCCATCGTGGAGAGACTAGTGAGCGAGTGAACCACCAAAAAGAGAGTGAGCACCACAAGCCAAAAATGAGCGACTCCAGGATGAGTGAAAAGAAAGGTTTAGTGCTTTTAGCCACCAAAAGAGACATAAGGGATATGAGTGAGAGCCCATCGAGCATTCTTCACTTTGTGCTTGTGTGCAAAGATGAAGCGGTGAGGACTAATACTTCACAACATCTACCTTTAGTGTTGTTTCATCTATTGCAGGAATTCACTGATGTTTTTCCCGATAAGCTACCTCCCGGACTTTCTCCACTTCGCGGAATCAAACACCGCATCGACCTCATCCCCGACGCACCTCTACCGAACAAGGCACCTTGCCGCGTCAACCCCGAAGAGACCAAAGAGATCCAAAGGCAAGTGCAACATCTCAGGGAGAATGGGTATGTACGTGAAAGCTTGAGTCTTTGTGCCGTTCCGGTTATTCTTGTGCCTAAGAAAGATGGTAGCTATCACATGTGTTTCGATTGCTGTCCAATTAATGCCATCACCGTTAGATATCGACATCCCATTCCACGCCTTGATGACATGCTTGATGAACTTAGTGGAGCCACTGTTTTCTCCAAAATTGATCTTAAGAGTGGCTATTATCAAATTCGCATGCAAGAGGGTGATGAATGGAAAATGGCTTTCAAAACTAAATTTGGCTTGTATGAATGGTTGGTCATGCCTATGGGCTTATCTCAAGCACCTAGCACTTTTATGCATGTGATGCATTACGTTCTTCGCAAATTAATTGGCATTTGTGTTGTGGTATACTTTGATGACATTCTTGTATTTAGCCAATCACTTGAAGATCATGTCGTACATCTTAGGGAAGTTTTGCAAGTCCTTAGAAACGAGCGCCTTTATACTAATATGAAAAAATGCACTTTTGGTGTTGACAAGCTTGTTTTCTTGGGCTTTGTAGTCTCCTCTAAGGGTGTTCAAGTTGATGAAGCTAAAATTGATGCTATTAAAACTTGGCCTCAACCAACCAATTTGCTTCAAGTGCGTAGTTTCCTTGGCTTAGCCGGATTTTATCGTCGCTTTGTGAAGGATTTTAGCACTATTGCATCACCATTGCACGCATTGAGTAAGAAGAATGCACCATTTGTTTGGGGTCCATCCCAAGATGCCGCATTTCATGAGCTTAAGAACTTGCTTACACATGCTCCTTTACTTGCCTTACCCAACTTCGAGAAAACCTTTGAAGTGCATTATGACGCTAGTGGTAATGGCATAGGTGGTGTGTTAATGCAAGAGAAGCGACCCATTGCATACTTTAGTGAGAAACTCTCTGGCGCACAACTAAACTACCCCATATATGACAAAGAGTTATATGCTTTAGTGAGAGTCTTGCATGTGTGGGAACATTATCTTCTCCCTCGTAAATTTGTCATCCATACGGATCATGAAACGCTTAAATACCTTAAGGGTCAAACAAAATTGAATAAGTGTCATGCCAAATGGAGTGAGTTCATTGAGTCTTTTCCTTATGTTATCAAGTACATCAAAGGTAAGGAAAATGTTGTGGTGGACGCTCTTTCCCGCAAGTGCATGATAGTTACTCAACTTGAGTTGAATGTTATAGGATTTGAGCACATTAAAGACTTGTATGAGCATGATATTTCATTTGCAATTCCTTATGCCAAATGCCTAACACACAAAACTTGGGAGCGATACTATTTGAAGAATGATTATCTTATGCGAGCTAACAAACTTTGTATCCCCGAGTCTTCTCTTCATTTGTTGCTTTTCCAAGAGGCTCACGGTGGAGGACTCATGGGACATTTCGGACGCGACAAGACATTTGCCACGCTGTCCAAGAACTATTTTTGGCCAAAGATGTTTCAAGACGTCTCGCTCGCACTACACCAACCGTTGCTCTACATGCCGCAAAGCTAAGTCCAAAGCTCAATCTCATGGTCTATATATGCCACTTCCTATTCCATATCAACCATGTGAAGATATTAGTATGGATTTTGTGCTTGGTTTGCCTCAAACTGAAAACTGCAAAGATTTGATATTTGTTGTTGTGGACCGTTTCTCTAAGATGGCACATTTTATTCCATGCAACAAGATCAACGATGCTTCACATGTTGCAAATATCTTTTGTAGGGAAATCTTGCGATTGCATGGAGTGCCCAAGACGATCGTATCGGACTGAGACGTCAAGTTCCTTAGCTACTTTTGGAAGACACTTTGCGCCAAGCTCGGAATCAAGCTCCTATTCTCTTCGGCATATCATCCACAAACCGACGGTCAAACGGAGGTCACCAACCGGACGCTTTCCACTCTCCTTCGCGTGTTGAGCAAGAAGAACATAAGGGAGTGGGAGGAATGTTTTCCCATCGCCGAGTACGCCTACAATCGAGCACGACACTCTACTACCGACAAGTCCCCCTTCGAGGTCGTCTACGGCTTCAACCCGTTGTCCCCATTGGACATCCTACCACTACCACTACAAGAGCGCATCAACATGGACGCGAGTGCAAGAGCTACCTACCTCAAGAAGGTGCATGAAGATACAAGGCACACGATCGAGCGCCAAGTACAACGACTCGCGACCAAGGCAACATCAACAAGCACCCCATGGTGTTCAACCCCGGAGATCTTGTGTGGCTACACCTTCGTAAAGACCGCTTCCCTAAAGAGCGCAAGTCCAAACTCCTACCTCGCGCCGACGGACCCTTCAAGGTGCTCGCATGCTACAACAACAATCCCAACAAGATCGACATCCCGAGCGACAAGTACAACGTCAGCGACATCTTCAACGTCAAAGACTTATCTCCATTCCATGGTGATGTGGATTACGATCCGAGGACAGATCTTTCCCGGGGGGGGGGGGGAGATGATGCAGAGCATCCTACGGTCATCCCCATGGACCCACCTCCGTCTCCCCAAGCATCAAGAGGACCAATGACACGAGCACGTGCAAGAGCTATCGAGACCGAGGTGACATCTCTCCTAAATGACATTCCATATGATCCACGTGAGACATGGCTACTACCTCAACCCGGAATGCTATGTGTGCTTAGGTACCAGGAAGACCCTCTAGGAGAAGCCCGGAACAATGGACGAGTCCCCAAGTACATGGATGAAGGAGCACGATGAGAGGAACCGCTGCAAGACCCCAGCAGCCGGACATCCGGCCTCTGGTCCTGACATCCGGCCCCTGAAGGCCACGACAACAACAGCAAGCCAGCGGCTGCAAGCCCCAGGGTCTGGACATCTGGCCCCCGGCCCGGATTTCCGGCCCGTGTCAACATAACCTGGCAGAAGGCCAGGCCGGACATCCGGCCCCATGCCCCGGACATCCGGCCCGATGCCCGGACGTCCGACCCCTGTCTGCGCATAGTAAAAGGGCCGACAGCCCATGTACCCATCCACTCGTCCCCAACTTGTACTAGACTATAAATAGACCTCCTCCTCCCCTCTTCTAGGGTTAGCAAAGTACATGATATGATCTAGAGAGAGATTTGCTCATCTACCCCCTCTCCCATGGAGACCAAGACCTCCTAGGAGAAGATCCCCTAGTGGATATCAAGACCCCATCTACGGAAGGATCCCCATCATAGGATCATCAAGACGTCAACTCCTCCAAGGATTGGGATGAACTAGTTACCTTTGTATCCTCTTGTGTTGACTTTGGATCTTGTATCTCTGTTATGTGTATGTGGATCTAGTGCATGTGTGATTGGATCTTATTGATTGAGTGTTTGTTCTTGTGTTCTTCTCTCAATTTGCCCTTTTCCCCCTCCAAGTGTGAAAATATCATCACTATAGGGTTCCACCCTACATCATCTAGACTGCCATGTCGTCGCAAGACTCGGAGGGAGAAAGCTATGTCTTGCATCTCACCGCAAATCCTAAGGTTTATGGTGATGTTGATCCTTATGGATGGTCAACGGATGCGGAGGAGCACGCTGATTTAAGGAGGAGGGACTCCTCAAGCGGAGAGGAAGAAGACGTCCCTCTACGTCAACCAGGGGACATGCATGTGGAGTTTAAGAAATCGAGCTTTCCGTACACGATGAAAGCTCCAAAGGTTAAATTCACTCCTTCTCACCATTTGCAGGACGACCCAAGTAAGCTGCGTCAGAAAATTTGGGGGCTTGAACAAGAGGTCGACAAGTTGAAAGAAGAAAATCGTATTCTTAAGTGGAAAGTGAAGAACAAGACCACTACTTCATCACCATCTCCAAAGAAGGAAACTTGAGTACACGGGTATGGGCACCACCCTTGGCTTGTTCCAAGCTTGGGGGAGGTGCCCCAGTATCGTATCACCATCACTTTTATCATCATTATCTATCTTAGTTTGATTCTTAGTTATCTTGTGATTTAGAAGAATAAAAGTATTAGTATGAAGTTGCTTTTGAGTACTTGTTTCGTGATCTATCTATCTATGTAATCGTGTGTGAGGGTTATGTAATAAAGAGTAGTTTGAGTTTTGTTGCTTTATCTTCTTGCTTCGTTCTAAGCAAGAATAAGAAGCTTATGAGCTGTCCCATGGGGAGTAATGACTTCACATAAAGAAAGTATATTGATAAAATTTATTGAAAGTTAGCAAACATAGCATTGGTCATTGATGCAATTCATGAAAGATTAATAAAGGAAGAGAGGTCTCACATAGATACACTATCTTGGACATCTTTTATGATTGTGAGCCTCCATTAAATATTTTTAGCTTGATCAAATAGTTGATGTATGACAAGGAAGACAACGTAATGAGTTATGTTTGCTTATATTCAGGTAGAAGTTATATTGTCATGGATCCTCTAACATGTGGTGCTTTTTAATAATCTTTTGCTAGCCAAAAATTCGCACTAAGTAGAGATACTACTTGTGCATCCGAAAAACCTTTAAACCCAGTTTCTTGCATAAAAGTCCACCATATCTACCTATGTATTGAATAAGATCCTTCAAGTAAGTTGTCATCGGTGCAAAGCAATAAAAATTTCTCCTAAATATGTATGATCTTTTATTGTAAGGGAAAGTAAACTTCGTACGATCTTGTGATGGCAAAGAAATAAAAGCGACGGACTGCATAATAAAGGTTGCTATCACAAGGGGCAATATAAAGTGGGGTTCCTTTACATTAAGAGCTTGCACATCCAAATAAGAAAAAGTGCATGACAACCTGTGCTTCCCTCTGAGAAGGGCCTATCTTGTACTTTTTGGTTGTTACTATTATTATGCAAGAGTCAAGTATTCATCCCTATTCCACTCTTAACTATTCTCTACCTGGCAAGCACCATGTGGTGGGGAAAGATCCAGGCACATATATCCAGTTGGATGTGGGTAATCATAAGTTATTATTGTTGACATTATCCTTGAGATAAATAAGTTGGGAGGTGAAATTATAAACCCCCATCTTCCTATGTGTCCGACTGAAATGTTTGCTCCAAAAATATGCTCTATGCGTTAGCAATTATGGAATATTATATGATAGTTGAGTATGTGGAACTTGCTAAACAAAAGCTCTTACATAGACTCTTCCTGGAAATATGATGAATTGTAATTGTTTCAATGACTGAGAACATAGTTTGCTAGTTTCAAGAAAGTTTATGCTTTATACTCCAGCTTGTGGAGGAATTGTTACTTGATCATGAGAAGTCTTATAATATTTAGTTGCTGTTATAATAATGATCATGATGCTTCTATGTCCATATTTTTTTATCGACATCTCTCTCTCTAAACATGTGGTCATGATTATCGAGTTTGGTATTCGCTTGAGGACAAGCGAGTTCTAAGCTTGGGGGAGTAGATACGTCCATTTTGCATCATGTTTTCCTACTGTTATTTGTAGTGTTTTTTATCAATATTTCAGTTTATGATGCAATTCTTACGCCTTTCTCTCTTATTATGCAAGATTTACATGAAGATGGAAATTGCCAGCAGCTGGAATTCTGAACCTGAAAAGACCTACAGTAGAGATAGCTATTCTCCAGAGCTTCAAATGACCTGAAAGTTTATGGAGATTTATTTTGGAATTAATAAAAAATAATGGAAGAAGAATCACCAGGAGGGGCCCCACCAGTGATCCACAAGCTCAGGTGGTGCACCCCCTATGGTGCGCCAGGTGAGCTTGTGGGCCCACCAGCAGGCCTCCGTGGCCCATCTTCTCCTATATGAAGCCATTTGACCCAGAAAAAAATTAGAAGAAGACTTTCGGGACGAAGCGCTGCCGTCTCAAGGCAGAACCTGGGCAGGAGCACTTTTGCTCTCCGGCGGAGCGATTCCGCCGGGGATACTTCCCTTCGGGAGGAGGAAATCGAAGCCATCGACATCACCAACGTTCCTCTCATCGTGGGAGGACCAATCTTCATCAACATCTTCACCAGCACCATCTCATCTCAATCCCTAGTTCATCTCTTGTCTTCAATCTTTGTCTCAAAACCTCAGATTGGTACCTGTGGGCTGCTAGTAGTGTTGATTACGTCTTGTAGTTGATGCTAGTTGGTTTATTTGGTGGAAGATTATATGTTCATATTGTTGTAGGGTGGAGACCCTAAGGGAAGATCTTTTCACACTTGGAGGGGGGAAAGGGCAAATTGAGAGAAGAACACAAGAACAAACACTCAATCAACAAGATCCAATCACACATGTGCTAGATCCACATACACAAAGAGGGATACAAAGGTCCAAATCCAACACAAGAAGGTAAAGAGGTAGCTAGTTCATCCCAATCCTTGAAGGAGTTGAGGTCTTGAATCCTAGGAGGATCTTCTCCACAAGGGAGGTCTTGAATCCCTAAGGGATCTTCTCACATGGAGGTCTTGATCTCCATGGGAGAGGTGATAGATAGGAGCAAAGCTCTAATAGATCTCTAATACATCTTTGCTAACCCTAACAAATGACCTAGGTACGAAATATATAGGTAGCTGGAGGTAGGGGACGAGTGGAGGGCAAAAGGGGCAACCCACGGCTAGCTCGCAGGCAGGCCCGTGCGCACGGGCTAAGTTAGCCCCGTGTGCACGGGGGTCCCGTGTGCACGGGGTCCTGGAGGCCCGTGCGCACGGGGTGTCTAGAAAGTTTCTGGATAGGCTGTGCGCACGGGGTCCGGGAGGGCAGTACGCACGGGGTCTTCTGATCCGTGCCTCTTCTTCCAGCTGCTGGACTCCTTCTTCCTTGCATTCTCCTCGATGATGGTGTACATGCCCTCTTGAGCTTGGACTCCTCCTCGATGAATGTGTAGCTCCGCTCACACCTATGTATGCACACGAAAGAGGGTCAAGTAGTATACCATCCACGAAGGGCACAAGTGGACACGTGTAAAGGAGATGATTCACCTTTGTATAGATGAAGTGGATGTCGCACGTGTCACTTGGCGAACGGACTCTTGACATGGTGATGTCCGTAGGATGCTCCGCATCATCCCCTCCCCCTTGGAAAAGATCCGACCTCGGATCGAAATCCAAATCACCATGGGAAAGAGATGATGTCGCCATAAAAAGGTGGACGATCACCAAGCATTCGTTATCGTGAAGCTCGAAATTGTCATGAGCTATGGTCCGGTGTCGAGGTTGTAGGAGCTTGTTGAAGTCGCGGACTTGATCTCGTGGAGTAGGCGAAGATGCCGTACATCCGAAGGCGAAGATGCCTATGTAGTGGATGAAGCCGTAGCCGTGTAGTCGATGTCGAGGTACTTGAAGGCCCATCTTCAATGTCGGTCCGCCATCCAATAGATGTATCATGTAGACAAGAAGTAGAAAACAAGAATGAAAGTTTGGCCCGTTCGATATATGTATGTGAGGGTGGCTCAAAGGGAAGGAGTTCACCTTTACGAGTTCCTCGAAAATGTTGGTGTCGTGCATCGTGTATGCCTTCTCATGACCAATGTGTCTCATTACGGCGCCGCCTTGTGAATCCTTCAAAACGAAAGAATAGGACAAACACTCGGAAAAACAAATGAGGTTAGCGTGAATGCAAAACCAATCATTCGTGTGGTGAGATACCCAACAAGTGTCGTCATCATTCTTATCATAAGAAGGAACAAGATAATGTGGCATGGTATGGAAGCATATGATGTGAGTACAACCAAAGACATTAAGCTCATTCAAACAAGCATGCATCATAAGTAAGATGTCCAAGTCTCCAATCATAGATGAGAAAGGTAGAGCAATCTCAAAATCAATAGGCATAGCATTGTTGCACTCACTACAAGAGAATATGAGAGAGGCAACTAATGGAGACAAGTAACAATCATCGAGACAATTCATGTGGTAGGCATGAACATACAAGTCATCAACCCAATGAAACGAGCAAGTATGAATCATGGGTGATGCAACAAAGCAAGTGATCATATGAATCCAGTCATGCAAGCTAGTAGTGCGAAGATGCAACATACTATAGGTCATCATAGAAATCATGTCATGTGTGCAAATAGTGGGCATACATAATGCACATGACATATCACAAGCATGAAAACAAGATATGAGAAAAGTATCATCATTATGTTGGCAAGAAGTCCTATGTAAATAGCAAAGGAACATCATGACTCTCCCAACACAAGAATCAACAATAGCATGGGGCACAAGGTAAACATGGCAATACCAACAAGGATCTCCACCAAGCATGCAAATACACATAGAAATAGTAGAATGGTAAATCATGGGTAAATGCAAGCAAGGGTCACAATTGCATGGCAAAGGCATTGAAGGAGGCATAACATGCAAAGTGAACACGGTAAAATGAGCATAAGGTGACAAGTGGTAAATAGCCCATAGCCGTGTGAGAGCCAAGTAAAAGTAATGCGCGTGGTCCTTGCGCGAGGGAAATGGTCGGGTAAGCATTCCAAGCAATCCCAAATCATCGTTGCTCTCAAGATCTCATTTCGTCAACTCATGGGATTGAGAAGTTGACAAGTATTCATGAGTACCTACACAAAACAAAGGCAAAGGGAAAATTGTGTGTGCGTGGTATATGTACACATCATCCATTATGATGCGCACGTGCATGTGTTGGTTAGCACAAAATATCCAGTGCTCGAATAAATGATATGCATGATATAGAAACATGTCATCCATCATGATTGGTTTGTTGTTATGTATAGCATAATGGAGACTCAAGGTGTGTAATGCATCACTTGAAACATCTAGAGCATTGTGAGTCATGATATGCGGATGGTGCACACAAAGGATGGAATCATGCGATCTACAATCAATTTCATGGCATGGCATAGTAGATGAATTGCACAAGTTGCTCAAGGGAAACATAGCAATATCATCGCAAGAGAAACACATACCAATAACCATGATCTTGTCATCTATGCCATAAGTACAAATGGGATTGATTTTAATTGGATATGCATAGTTACTACGGTGAGTTTGCAATGATGCCATATGGGAAATCTCACTCATAGCATATGACAAGGTTAAAGGATTGTCAAACATGACGTGACCAATAGAATTTTCACAAGATATCCTATGGAGCATATCATCACAACTAGGTAATTCGACATGCTCATCATCATAAATGGGTGGCATATCTAAGCATGTAAAAGACATAGTATGTGGTGAATCCATAGGGTGATCAACATCATGCAAGCAATCGATGTCAAGATGGTCCACTAGTGGGACAAGCGAAGCACCTTCACCTATGTTACCTTTGGAGCTCCACTCATGTGGTGTAGGTGAGGTGGCAAAAATCAAAGCGTGATCAACATTGTCGTCTTGATGGAACCATGTGGGGGGTGCATCATCGTCCACAATGGCCATCGTATTGCCCATTGGAGGTATGTACTCGTTGAGGATTGGCACTTCGTCTTGTAGGAGATCTAGCACCAAAGAAAACACACTTGGAGTAGAGGGTAAGTCATTAGAAATCATAGTGGCCTCACATGCCCTATCAACTACCTCACTCACTAAGTGTTGTGGCTCACTCACTCCCGCTAAGATGCTCTCACTCATATGGTTGGTTGAGTCACTCAAATGGTGGTGATGGCTCTCAACCTCACATAGGATGGCTGGCATGTTCTCATGTGTGGGGCTAGTGGTGATCACTCTCATCCTCTCATAGGAAATGCACTCAATGTCACATATGGTGGAGTCACTCATCTCACTCATGTGGTGGTGGCTCTCCTCACATGGGAATTGGATCATCTCGTCATATGTGGGTGTTGGAAAGATGTAGGTGCAAGCGTCTCCATACTCAACTTGTTTCGCCGCCGTGGTTGTGGGAGTAGTCCCATGCTCAACCTCCTCATCCATAACGCCTCCAAAGATGAATGCCATAGGATGTGGCAAATCATCGCTCTCCTCCGAGACCAAAGAGAGGGTCTCATGCGCGGTCCCGTAGCTTGACGCCGAGTGTGAGTCCCATGTGGGCGTCGTCTTCATGTCATCGAAGAGGTTCGTTCTTGTCGGCGTGGTCGAAGGGGATGGCCCATGCTCGACCGACTTGTCGTTGTCTTGTAGGAGGCCCAATTGATGTGGCACCTCGTTGCTCATCTCCATGACCGAAGGGAATTTCCCGTGCTCGGCCATCTTCCTTGAGGGGCTTCCGAAGATGGAAGGGTCACCCTCGCTTGTACTTGGTCGCCTTGGACTTGGCGCCGAAGCTTCTTCTTGGTGGCGCTCGTCTAGCGGTCTTCTCGTAACTTGATGTAGAGCTTGTTGGAACTTGTTGGTGTTCGCATCGTGAGCGTCTTCATGTTGATGGTGATGTTGTCGTGCTTGACCTTGATGTCGATGGTGTGCGATGTCTTGAAGATGAGGACGTGGTCGAAGTGCGCTTGCGTCGGTTGGGCGTTTCAAAGATGTGCTACTTGGTCGCCGCCGCCTTGAAGATGACGAAGGGGTAGAAGCCAATGTAGCTGATGAAGTCGCTGTCATGGGGTCGCTGTCGATGTTGCTGTACTGGAAGGCCCGTGCGCATGGGGGTGTAGGAGGCCGTGTGCACGGGGTCCCATGTGCACGGGGGTCGCTGGCCCATGGGCACGGGGTTGGCAGAGAAGCCAACATGCTCTCGGAAGGCTGCTCTTCCGTTCTTGTGGTACGCCCTTGATGAACTTGAGCGTCCTGGTCTTGTCGGTGTCGATGCCGGTGTGTCCTTGCCGAAGATGGTAGCTCGGGAGTCTTTGCACTTGAGCGTCTTCTCGAAGATGATGAAGACCGCTTGTCGGTGTTGATGAGGACCTTAAGCTCCTCCATGTACTTGTCCATCTTGGCGTCGATGAAGTTCTTCATGGCATCGAACTCGTCGTCGTGGTTGTCGTCGAAGACCGGACATGATGTGCTTGGCCTATCCATCACAAGACTCGAGCAAAGGTGAGTGGAAGAAAGGGAAGAACTAGACCAAATGTACCTTTCCAATGTTGAAGATGGATCAATGATCACCCAATATGGTATTATGGAAATAGCACAATTGGTACCGGATCTTGTCAATTCTCACACCTACACAATAAAGCTTATGGAGTAGCTTGGTGAGGACAGTGGCACAAAATTTAATGCAATTGTTAGCAAGAGTCAATAATGTTGAAAAAGATTCGCAAATTCGCAAGTAAAACAAGTAGACCAATAGCAATGAATGGCACACGGAAACACACGCACGGATAGATAGATGGGGTTGTGCAACCAAGGAATGAGCTCAAAATGTGATATCCACTGAAAATGCTCGTGTTGCACAACTCTAGAGAGGCATTGGGGAGTAGTAAGTGGATGATGGGTTGTGAGAGTGACAGAAGCTTAAACCCTAGTTTATGCGCTATTCCGTAAGGGGCTGATTTGGATCCATATGTTTCATGCTATGGTTAGATTTATCTTAATTCTTCTTTCATAGTTGTGGATGCTTGTGAGAGGGGGTAATCATAAGTGGGTTGTTTGTTCAAGTAAGAACAACACCCTAGCACCGGTCCACCCACATATCAAATTATCAAAGTAGTGAACGCGAATCAACCAAACATGATGAACGTGACTAGATGAGAATTCCCATGTGTCCTCGAGAACACTTTGCTCACTATAAAAAGTACTTTCGGCTTGTCCTTTGTTACAAAAAGGATTGGGCCACCATGCTGCACCTTTGTTGCTATTGCTACTAGTTACTTGTTACGAATTATCTTGCTATCAAACTATCTGTCACTACTACTTACAACACTTGCAGAGAATATCTTGCTGAAAACCGCTTATCATTTCCTTCTGCTCCTCGTTGGGTTCGACAATCTTACTTATCGAAAGGACTATGATTGATACCCTATACTTGTGGGTCATCAAGACTCTTTTCTTGCGCCGTTTCCGGGGAGTGAAGCGCCGTTGGTAAGTGGAATTTGGTAAGGAAACATTTATATTACGTGCTGAAATTTATCTTCACTTGTCACTATGGAAAGTAATCCTTTGAGGGGCTTGTTCGGGGTATCTTCACCTCGACCGGAAGTGGTAAGAGCCGCTCCTCAACCTAAGGAAGCCAGCATGTGCGTCTTCATGGATGGGGACCTTTATCGAAGACGACCAAATGGGGTTCATGAGAGGATGGCAGTACCCACATTGGGTCAATCCCCTTAAGAACTTATATTGCCAACTGGGCAGTTACTTTCCTGACAAGCATTCCGGTGTATTTCACGGGAACAAGGACAAACATTTGCTGGCGGAGATTCATGAGAGGATGTGCAGTACCCACATTGGGTCACGTGCACTCATAGGCAAGACATTTCGGCAAGGATTCTATTGGCCTACAACCCTGAATATACAATGGAATTGGTGTGTTCTTGCAACACTTGCCAATTTCATTCTAAGGAAATCCATCAGCCGGCGCATGTGTTACAGACGATTCCACTCTCATGGCCGTTCGCGGTCTGGGGTCTGGATATCATTGGGTCGTTTCCCCGTGCAACCGGGGGCTTTGAATATTTGTATGTTGCAATTAACAAATTTAAAAAGTGGCCAGAAGTTGAGCCTGTCAGGAAAGTAACTGCCCAGTTGGCAATATAAGTTCTTAAGGGGATTGGTGTGTCATTTTGGTGTGCCCAATCGGATCATTACCGACAACGGCACCCAATTCACAAGTGGCACCTTCATGGGATATTGTGAGAAATTGGGTACCCGAGTATGTTATGCATCTGTTGCTCACCCGTGAAGCAATGGACAAGCAAAAAGGGCAAATGCTGAGGTGTTGCGTGGTCTCTGGACAAGAACTTTTGACAAACGGAAAAACTGCGGTAGACGCTGGGATGATGAAGTGCCTGCTGTTCTTTGGTCGCCCCGTACGAAGCCAAATCGAGCAACAGGAGAAACCCACTTTGCTCTCGTCTATGGAGCAGAAGCGGTACTCCTCACAGAACTCGTATACGGGTCTCCTCGAGTTTTAGCTTAACAAGAGCAAAGAACACATGATGATGTCAATTTGCTTGAGGAGAACCGTTCCTGAGCAGCTATATGCGTCACGCGTTATCAGCAGGGTTTGCGCCACTACCATAGCCGCAACACCCATTCCTAGGGATTCGAGGAAGGTGACCTTGTTCTTTGCCAGCTCTAGTCCGAGAAGGGAAGCAACAAGTTGGCACCAAAATGGGAAGGTCCTTTTCGGGTGGTTAAAGTTACTAGACCTGGTGCAGTCCATCTAGAAACCGAAGATGGGGTTCCTGTGCAAAACTCATGGAACATTGAAAACCTGCAGAAGTATCATCTTCACAAGTTCTACACATAGGGCACATAGCTATTGGATCCGTTTCGACAAGTGACTATCATGTAAAAATCGGGCTCAGTTTTCGTGTATGATAAATAAAGATAAGTGTTTCGCAACTTTGTGCAAGTTCTCATGTTACTTTGTGTCATGATACTGTTATCTTGTTGTGTGCACGTGCGTCAAATTGTTTCTATGATGCAACTAATCGACGTATCGTGGATGCACGAAATGATCAAAATGTATGTCTTTTTCGTATTAAGGCATCAAGGCGCTCCTTCACGACCACGCTCCGGGAAGCGGATGGCATGGTGCTTAGTGATGTTCAAGAGATGACAATAGAAACAAATTAAGAAAAAGCTAAGGTGAATCACCTTGATTGTTTTTGCTTTGCCTGATTCTTGAACGATTTTCAATTTTTTTTACTTAGCCTGTACGTGAAGGAGCGTTCTAGGGGCATTCCGTACTCGTGGTTCGTTGCCGGTCTTCCCGGTGACACCAATGTTGTTGCGTTTGTTCCTGGAATGTTAAATACCCAGGAAGGCGGCGGTCCATTTGGCTGCTAAATAGGACTTGATCCTAAGCGTCATTGCCTGAGCGCGCGCAACCGGGGACGTCATAATTAACGTGGGGACATACGAGTACAAAAAGAGAATCGTTTAAGAAGACAAGGCACTTAGCATAATATATTATATTGGCAAAAGTGGGCGATGCTTACAACTTATTGCATCTCACCCACAACTGGTGCCACCCAATGCCATTTCTTTCCCGCCCCACAGAACAAAAGGGGCAACCAACACAAGAAGAAGAAAAAACAAAAAAGATAGGTGGAGGAAAACTTCAAGCGTTGCCAAAGTCGTTCTCCTTCTCCATCTGCACCACTGCATCGGTGACATCCGCCACTGCCCGCTCCGCCTTCCTTCGGTCCTCGAAGCTGAGGTTTTCAAGGACGAGCTCCACCGGGAAGCTCGGTGCAGCATGGTGGATGCAAGCGAGGATGCGGGAGGCAACAACTTTTGCCGCCCATTCGGCCTCTACGTCCTGCGTCACCTCCACCTACTGACAAAGATCGTCAAGCTCCGAGGCAAGGTGCTGGAAGAAGAAGGCCAGGTGGTTCAGCTTGCCATTGTCAAAGGCACTGTAGGGGACGAATGGCCGGGGCTTTAAGGTGTCCATCTCTCCATTGATCTGGAGATAGACGTCATGCAGTGCGCCGACGCCGGTGTGGTAGTCGGCGTTGAGTCACCCGAAGAGCTGCTCCACTTCCCGGCGATGGGTCCGCTTGAGCTCCAAGTTCCCACGTAGCTCGTGGCCTCCTCTCCAAGCGGATGATGGTGCCATGCCCCAGAGCTCGCTCACTTATGCCTCCTTGGCGTTGAGGTGGGTACGTAGCTGCTGCATCTCGAACTGAGACACCTCATGAGACATGGTGGCAGCGAGGTGGGCGATGATGGAATGATGCAATGAGGAGTGACGGTGGTGGGAAAACTACAGAGCTAGGAGGAGAAGAAACGAGTGAGTGAGGAGGGACAGAAGCTACGCCTCGCCTTAATAGGCCGGAGGCTTACTGCGTCTCGACTCCTCACTGCCACAGGCAATTAACCCCATCAACAGATCAACCGGCCTTTGGTTTTCCCCATGCGAGCTCAAGCGATGTCCTGTCACATCCTTCTTGGTGGGTTTTCATGGCAGAAGACATCGTGACCTTTCCTGTCGTCGGGAATATTGAAGTGATGCAGAATTGAATTATCGATGCGCGAACCATCACATTTTCAAATCTGTGGTGGCAGGCGTCAAAGATTTGATTCCTGTGCCCGAGATAATTGCGGTGCCATGTGTTGCGGCACCCACTAGCAAAGCTACTAAGTGTTGCAGTAATTAGTGGTGAGTGGATCGAGCTATGCCTCCACTTGCATTTACACAGCAGGCTTGGGGGCTGGCTCTCCGTTACACCATTTGCGAGTCCTCTGTTGATTTGATTGAACAGAGAGTCTTGCTGACACATGTGGCCCATGCATTAAAACGACCTGACCCTGACAGTGAGGGCAACACGCATCCGACCCAGGCCCAAGGGCTTCTGTCGTTATCATGACCATTGGGTTTCACTCTCCCAACTGCGCACGGGCCAGAGTAGCCTCATCGGGAAGGATGACAAGAGAGCTCTCCGGCAAGACCAAACATATTCCTAGCATCAAGATGAAGAAGACCTCCAAGCAGGTGATCGAGAAGTTATCATCTATCATAGCTCTACTTCCACACCAACAAAAGGTGTATAGGCAAGGAGGGTTGCTCTCATAACCTGACAACGCTACCAATCAAGAAGCACCCGGGAACGACCACGGCTTCCTGGGAGTGCCTTCCACCCAATCCGCCAAGATCTGGTTCACATCGAAAATCGGCAACGGTAGGCCGCCGCATCAAATACGTGTTGCATCAGTGCTGCACAACCAGACCTTTTCTGACACGTGGCGAGCGCACATGCGGATTGGTGGAATTACAGTGGTGCAAGAGATGACTCATGATACGTCCATTTTGCATCATGTTTTCCTACTGATATTTATAATGTTTTTGGTCATTATTTCACTTTATGATGCAATCCTAATGCCTTTTGTCTCTTAATTTGCAAGATTTACATGCAGAGGGAGATTACCGGCAGTTGGAATTCTGGACCTAAAAAGCTAAAGCAAAGATACCTATTCTACGGAGCGCCAAATGACCTAAAACTTCACGAGGATTTTTTATCGAATATATTAAAAATACTGGAACAAAGAAACACTAGAGGGGGCCCACCAGTTGCCCACAAGGCAACAGGGCGCGGCCACCCCCTGGGCGCGCCCTGATGCCTTGTGGGGCCCACAGCTGGCCTCTGGCCTCCTCCTTATGCTATATGAAGCCATTTACCCTAAAAAAATAGGAGGAGGACTTTCGGGACGAAGCGCCGCCGTCTCGAGGCAAAACTTGGCCAGGAGCACTTTTGCCCTCCGGCCGAGCGATTCCGCCGGGGATACTTTCCTCCGGGAGGGGGAAATCGAAGCCATCGACATCACCAACGTTCCTCTCATCGTGGGAGGACCAATCTTCACCAGCACCATCTCATCTCAAACCCTAGTTCATCTCTTGTATTCAATCTTTGTCTCAAAACCTCAGATCTGTACCTATGGGTTGCTAGTAGTGTTGATTAGATCTTGTAGTTGATGCTAGTTGGTTTATTTGGTGGAAGATTATATGTTCAGATCCTTAACGATATTCAATACTCCTCTGATCTTGAACATGAATATGATTTGTGAGTAGTTACGTTTGTTCTTGGGGACATGGGAGAAGTCTTGTCATAAGTAATCATGTGAATTTGGTATTCGTTCGATATTTTGATCATATGTATGTTGTTGCTTCCTTTAGTGGTGTCATGTGAACGTCGACTACATGACACTTCACCATACTTGGGCCTAAGGGAAGGCATTGTGGAGTAATAAGTAGATGATGGGTTGCTAGAGTGACAGGAGCTTAAACCCTAGTTTATGCGTTATTCCGTAAGGGGCTGATTTGGATCCATATGTTTCATGCTATGGTTAGATTTATCTTAATTCTTCTTTCGTTGTTGCAGATGCTTGCAAGAGGGTGTAATCATAAGTGGGATGCGTGTTCAAGTAAGGACAGCACCCTAGCACCGGTCCACCCACATATCAAATTATCAAAGTAGTGAACGCGAATCAAATAAACATGATGAAAGTGACTAGATGATAATTCCCATGTGTCCTCGGGAATGCTTTGCTTTATATAAGAGACCGTTCTGGCTTGTCCCTTGCTATAAAAAGGATTGTGCCACCATGTTGCACTCTTGTTACTATTGTTACTTGTTACTTGTTACGAACCACCTTGCTATCAAACTATCTGTTACCGCTACTTTCAGTACTTGCAGAGAATACTTTGCTGAAAACCGCTTATCATTTCCTTCTGCTCCTCGTTGGGTTCGACACTCTTACTTATCAAAAGGACTATGCTTGATCCCCTATACCTGTGGGTCATCAACTCATCACGCGCTTACCATGTGGTTGATACCTATATTAGTGCGTGTCGCACTAATACCAGGTAGTTACACTAAGTGGCACTAAAGGACGAGCGTTCGATCCCGGAGGCCGGAAGACAATTACACCTTGCATGTCATTTAATGCATCTGCCTACTCTGTCAGAGTTAGATATAGACTACTATAGCCACTGTGGTACCCTTGAGCTTTAAAAGGAGGGCCGGGCTACTAAAGAAAGGTTTGGACTTTAGTTAATTCACAAGAGCACATAGATAGCCATTCCTTTCCGAGGAAAGACTTGTAGCTTCTGTCCAAAGCATAAAAAGCACAAAGCAGGAGTAGGGTATTACGCTACCATGCGTCCCGAACCTCAGTAAATCCTCGCGTGTTCTACTATTTTCCTTCGGTGTTGTTCCTTGTTGTTGCGCCCTCTCCACGAATCGGCAAAGGGACCTTTCCGGTCCTTGGTGTCTCGTGTGTGTTCTGCACACACATGACGACAAATACCATCTACTCCTTTATAAAGATGTGGGTCATCCCAAAAGTAATGTCTTAAATCAAAGAAGAATGTTTTCTTTTGTTGGTATGTAAAGTTTGGTGGAATATACTTAACAACAATGTAATTAGCATAATCAACATACCAAGGGTTATCACGAGAGGAAGTATTTATAATAGCCAATTGCTCATCAGGAAAACTATCATTCACCTAAATTGGGTCATCAAGAATGTTTTCCATCCTAGACAAATTATATGCTACATGGTTATCAGCTACCTTTCTATCAACAATATGCAGATCAAACTCTTGCAGTAAAAGAACCCATCTAATCAACCTAGACTTAGCATCTTCCTTATCCATAAGATATTTAATAGAAACATGATCAGTGTGAATAGTTATTTTAGAATCAACAATGTAAAGTCTAAACTTATCACAAGCGAACACAACTGCTAAAAACTCTTTCTCAGTAGTAGCATAGTTTTTCTGAGCATTGTCCAAGGTCTTACTAGCATAATGAATAATATTTAATTTCTTATCAACTCTTCGACCAAGGACAACACCTATGCATAGACACTAGCATCACACATAATTTCAAAGGGTAAATTCGAATCAGGTGGTTGGACAATATGAGCAGTGATTAAAGCTTTCTTTAGTATCTCAAAGGCTTCTAAAAAATCATCATAAAACACAAATGGAACATCTTTTTGCAAGAGATTAGTAAGTGGCCTAGAAATTTCAGAAAGTTCTTAATAAACCTTCTATAGAAACCAGCATGACCAATAAAACTTCTTATACCTTTGATATCTTTAGGACAGGGCATTTTCTCAATGGCATCCACTTTAGCTTTATCTACCTCAATGCCTCTTTCAGAAAACTTATGACCGAGGACTATACCTTCGTTTACCATGAAGTGGCACTTCTCCCAGTTCAAGAGAAGACTAGTTTCCTCACATCTTTGCAAAACTTTGTCAAGATTTCCCAAACAGTCACCGAAAGAAGTTCCATAGACGAAGAAATCATCCATGAAAACTTCAAAAAAATTCTCACAAAAATCAGAAAATATGGCAGTCATGCATCTTTGAAAGGTAGCAGGTGCATTGCATAAACCAAACGGCATACATCTACAAGCAAAAGTTCCAAAAGGACAAGTGAAAGTACTTTTTTCCTGATCTTCAGGAGATACAGGTATTTGAGAAAAACCAGAATATCCATCTAGGAAGCAAAAATGCGTATGCTTAGACAACCTTTCTAACATTTGATCAATAAAAGGCAAAGGATAATGATCATTTCTAGTATCTTTATTTAATTTTTTGAAATCAATAACCATCCTATAACCAGTTACAACTCTTTGCGGGATAAGTTCATTTTTTATCATTAGGAACAAAAGTAATACCTCCATTCTTAGGAACACAATGAACATCTTTAGGATAGGGCATTTTCTCAATGGCATCCACTTTAGCTTTATCTACCTCAATGCCTCTTTCAGGAAACTTATGACCGAGGACTATACCTTCGTTTACCATGAAGTGGCACTTCTCCCAGTTCAAGACAAGACTAGTTTCCTCACATCTTTGCAAAACTTTGTCAAGATTGCTCAAACAGTCACCGAAAGAAGTTCCATAGACGAAGAAATCATCCCTGAAAACTTCAACAATTTTTTCACAAAAATCAGAAAATATGGCAGTCATGCATCTTTGAAAGGTAGCAGGTGCATTGCATAAACCAAACGGCATACATCTACAAGCAAAAGTTCCAAAAGGACAAGTGAAAGTACTTTTTTCCTGATCTTCAGGAGATACAGGTATTTGAGAAAAACCAGAATATCCATCTAGGAAGCAAAAATGCATATGCTTAGACAACCTTTCTAACATTTGATCAATAAAAGGCAATGGATAATGATCATTTCTAGTAGCTTTATTTAATTTTCTGAAATCAATAACCATCTATAACCAGTTACTACTCTTTGCGGGATAAGTTCATTTTTTATCATTAGGAACAAAAGTAATACCTCCATTCTTAGGAACACAATGAACATGACTTACCCATCTACTATCAGCTATAGGATAAATAATATCTGCCTCCAGAAGTTTTAGTATTTCATTTCTTACCACTTCGTTCATCTTAGGATTTAAGTGGAATATATGATCAACAACGGGTTTAGCATCTGGCTCCATATGAATTTTATGTTGGCACATACTTGGGCTAATGGCCTTGAGATCATCCAGAGTATATCCAATTGCAACACGATGTTTCTTTAAAGTTTCCAATAATCTCTTTTCTTCGTGCGTTGAAAGGTTAGAATTGATAATAACATGATATATTTTCTTTTCCTCAAGATAAGCATATTTCAATGTATGAGGGAGTTTCTTTAATTCGAACACAGGATCACCCTTAGTTGGAGGAGGATCTCCCAAAATTTCAATAGGCAAATTATATTTAAGAATAGGTTCCTGCCTGAAGAATATTTCATCTATTTCTTTCCTTTCATTCATATGCATATTATTCTCATGATCTAGCAAATATTTATCTAAGGGATCTGTAGGAGGTACAACAATAGAAGTAAGACCAATAATAACATCCACATCAGGTAAATCTTTAGCATGATGTTGTTTGGTGAACTTAGAAAAATTAAATTAATGTGATCCCTCACCAAACTGAACTTTATCTTTCTCCTTAACACAATCTATTTCAGCATTAACAGTATTCAAGAAGGGTCTACCAAATATTATGGGACAAAAATTATCTTGTTCAGATCTAAGGACTAAGAAATCAGTAGGATATTTGATCTTACCGCACAAGACTTAAACATCTCTTACAATCCCCAGTGGTGAAATGGTATCCCTATTTGCAAGCTTAATAGTAACATCAATCTCTTCTATCTCAATAGGTGAAATATCATGCATAACTTCTTGATAGAGAGAAAAGGGAATAACACTTATACTAGCACCAATATCACATAAACCATGATAACAATGATCTCCGATCTTAACAGAAACATCAGGCATGCCAACAACTCTTTTATTTTTATCTAACTTATCATGTTCATTCCTAACAGGTTTAGAATTCTAGCTGCATCTTCACAGAAATAAATTAGACGCCCATCAATATTTTCAACCAAAAGATCTTTAACCATGGAAAGAGAAGGTTCTACTTTAATTTGTTCAGAAGGTTTAGGTGCTTTAATAATTTTTACGGACCACAGTTTTAGCCTTAGATTGCTCCTTAATTCTAACAGGGAAAGGAGGCTTTTCAATATAAGCAGTGGGTACAACAGGATTAGCAGAATAAGCTTGTTGTCGGGATTATAAATATTGGGTAGGCCCAAGTATACCGATGGCCCACTATAGGCCCATGACCCATCCGGGATACGACCTAGAAGACCATGGGCTAACGGGATTCGTCATCAGTCCATCAAGGATAAGTAGGGTGGCTCAGGACCGCACTAAGTCCCTACAGTCGGATACTGAGCCAGCCGACAGCCGGGCGCTAGCAGTCGGTCGGAGACGAAGGGAGCAGTCGGCTAGACCACCAGTCGGTAGCTACCTAAGATACCTCTCGCCCACGATGTCTTAATGATAGTAGTTACCCAACGGCGGTATAATCTAGTTAAATATGGCAGTTACCAGTTGTAAATGCCATGGAATATTCGGCCACACCTGAGGCCATGAACAACATTAATACCAGCCCATTATGTACCCCCACCTGGCGCACTCTATATAAGCCAGATGGGAAGCTCCGGGCTAAAAGTTGAGCATACACACAATGTACCTTACGCCAAGAGCTAAGAGCACCACAGGAGTAGGTTATTACCTCCACCGCAGACGGGCCGAACCTATATAAATCCTTGAGCGTACTCCCAGTTGCACCATTCAGTAGATACAATTGCCTCTACATTCCTACCCACTAGTATTATTAGGATTATATCCATGACAATTGGCCCCCACCATGGGGAAAGCGTCTAACGATGATATGGTGCAATTGGCTTCATCCTCGGTTCTGGCTAGCAACATCCGTTTCAGAGAGCCGAGTTTCCCATCGATGGATTGGCGTGGCATCCTGATGCCCCGCTGAACAATGCTGACCTGCCGGCACGCAGGAGCATTCACTACCGGGCCAATGGCTCAGGGGTTTTGAGCTTGTAGCTCACATCATCACATCAGTCGGCGCAGCTAGTGCCGTGTCATCGCCGGAAGCGATCCGGCAAACCACGTCCTCAGCTCCGTCGTTCCGCGAGCCGACTCGTAGGGATGATGGACTCTGAGTCAATTGTTTCCTCTCTTGGAGTTTGCCTCTGAGGGAGAAGAGATCTTTGGATCACAGTTGACGGTGTGCTGGAGTAGGGGGTACCAACCTCGATGGCCCATAGCCCTCGGGATGGGCCCGAAGGCCCTGTTCTCATCCAGATGGACTCCAGAAGCTATGACGTGATCAAGATTGTATCTGCCGAAGACTTGGAGTGTACCCCAAGACATCTCCTGCCGCCTCCATACGCATCCCTAGATACCGCCTATGTAACCCTAGATGCCCCTACCTGGCGTGTATATAAGCCAGAGGGTTTAGCCTGTAGAGGACACGGAATCACAATTACCATCCACCAAGCTCTAGGGTTAGGCTTCTCCTAACGATCTCGAGGTAGATCAAGCTTGTACTCGATACTTCATCATCAATATAAACAAGAGCAGGACGTAGGGTTTTACCTCCATAGAGAGGGCCCGAACCTGGGTAAACATCGTCTCCTTTGTTCCTGTTACCATTGATCCGAGATCCACAGTGATGCGGAGCATCCTACGGTCATCACCATGTACACCTCAACATCTCCCCAAGACCCAAGAGGAACCACGCCAAGGCTCTGAGGATGACGGAGGAAGAAAACCCGAAGAGGACAGCACCTCCCAGGCGATCCCGTGCGCACGGGCCCCCAAGACCCCGTGCGCACGGGATACGGCAAATCTTCTGGAACCCCCATGCACACGGGCCCCTGGACCCCATGCGCACGGGCCTCGCCGCTGTAGCACCCCGTGCGCACGGGCATGTACCGTGCACACGGGACCCCCGTGCGCACGGGCCCCACTTACCCCGTGCGCATGGGCCACCCTGCATGGTGGCTATCTTCTGCCTGTTTTGCCCCTCACTTCATCCCTTACCTCCCACCTCCTATATATTTCGTACCTAGACCATTTGTTAGGGTTAGCAAAGGATATGATATGATCTAGAGAGTACTTTGCTCATCTACCCTCTCCCATGGAGATCAAGACCTCCTAAGGAGAAGATCCCCTAGTGGATTCAAGGCCCCTTCTAGGGAAGGATCCCCATCATAGGATCATCAAGACCTCAACTCCTTCAAGGATTGGGATGAACTAGTTACCCTCTTGTGTTGGATTTGGACCCTTGTATCCCTTTATGTGTATGTGGATCTAGCACATGTGTGGTTGGATCTTGTTGATTGAGTGGTTGTTCTTGTGTTCTTCTCTCAATTTGCCCTTTTCCCCCTCCAAGTGTGAAAAGATCTTCCCTTAGGGTCTCCACCCTACAACATCTTGCATCAGAGCTTAGGTTGATTCACATCTTGGAGTCCCTACCCCCCCACTTTCTAGCCTAATTTTGTTTGATTTTGCCCAATTTCGAAAATCCCCACCAAAAATAGCTATACCAATTTTTTTGTGATTTGTTGGTTTGATGATGTTTTGTTGATTTTGATCCATGGATTCGAAGTTTTTCAAGTGGATCTAGCTTCCCCCCAACCTTCCACCCCATTCCCCACCACGAAATCCACCCAATTTTTTCTTCCAATCTGAGCATCAAATCGCGAAATTCCGCCACCCCCGTGCACACGGGCCCCAGACCCCGTGCCCACGGGCCCCCGACTAGTCTCTGGACACCCCGTGCCCACGGCCTTGTACCGTGCGCACGGGACCCCGTGCGCATGACCTCCCCAGTCCAGCCAGCACTCCTTCACCATTTCGGCCATAACTTTCACACCGGAGTCCGATTTCGGCGTTCTTTAGCTCGTTGAGTAGCTATTGACATCCACCATCCAACTAGATAGGTTACAACACCATTTGACTCCATCAAATTTTTGGAACTTTGGCATCTTTGCCTAGGCCTTCCACCCTAACTTCCGCAATACCACCACCGACTTCCGCAACATAACCCATTTTGTCCCCCCTTTGTATTTGAGCTTGTTTGAGTTGTAGGTTGTGTCTCCTAAGGTGTTTCGGCTACTTAGGGATGGTGACTTCAACTCCACTTCCGCATTGCCAACTTCCGAACCTCCACCACATTCCGCTACCACCATTTGACATTGGCCGTTTGAGATTTTGAGTTCACGGTTTTTCCATTTCCTAGGGTGTTTCGGCTAACTAGGAACGGTTCGACATCGACATCACCGCCACTCAACTTCGCCACGGAGGGTAACCTCGACGACATCTTTGTACATTCTCCTTGCCATTGCATTGTTAACCCCTGAGCCAATTTTGCGTCACTTGCCTACCGAGACTAGCCGTTGAGTATTGCCGGGCAACGCTACTTGTGCACTTTAGTGATACACATTCCGCATAGCTATCATTGCATGCATATATCATCGTATCATCTCTTGTGTCATCAATTGTTCCCGCATATACAAAATTGCTATATTGGTTTGAGCATTTCGCATAGTGGCCATAGAAAAAAAAAGCTTTTAAGCAACGAGAAAAAGAAAGCAAAGAGCTTGTGAACAATAGCCATAACATCGCCACATTGCATAGCATATCAACATCATTCATCATCTTGGATCATCATGTGCAAGTCACCGGGTACCATACATACATAGCATACTTGGGATAGAAGTCGACATGTTTTGTTTCTATAGGTTGTGCACAAGTTCGTATCACGCCCAATAGTGCAATCGTGCTAGCGTCTCTCTAGAGTTGTGCAACACGAGCATTTTCCGTGGATATCACATTTTGAGCTCATTCCTTGGTTGCACAACCCCATCTATCTATCCGTGCGTGTGTTTCCGTGTGCCATTCATTGCTATTGGTCTAATTGTTTACTTGGGAATTTGTGAATCTTTTTCAACATGATTGACTCTTGCTAACAATTGCATAAAATTTTGTGCCACTATCCTCACCAAGCTACTCCATAAGCTTTATTGTGTAGGTGTGAGAATTGACAAGTTCCGGTACCAATTGTGCTATTTCCATAATACCATATTGGGTGATCATTGATCCATCTTCAACATTGGAAAGGTACATTTGGTCTAGTTCTTCCCTTTCTTCCACTCACTTTTGCTCGAGTCTTGTGATGGATAGGCCAAGCACATCATCTCCGGTCTTCGACGACAACGATGGCACGAACAACTACAACACCAAAACGCCCCGCTACGGACGACAACGACAAATGCAAGGTGCACAACATGCCTTGCGAGAGCGCATCGAAAACCTCGCCACCGACATACGAAACTCTGAGGCGTGGAAAAGAGACTACATCGACAACAAGTTGGACGCACACATGGATGACATCCGACACGTGTTGGTTAACTACAAGACTTCTTCCCCTTCGTCATCTTCAAGGCGGCGGCGACCAAGTAGCACATCTTCGAAGCGCCCAACCGACGCAAGCGCACTTCGACCACGTCCTCATCTTCAAGACATCACACAACATTGACATCAAGGTCAATCGTGGCAACGTCACCATCAAGATGAAGATGCTCGAGTGACGCACACCAACAAGTCCCAACAAGCTCGACATCACGCTACGGCCAACCTTCATGAGCACAAGAGAAGACCGCGAGACGAGCGCCACCAAGAAGAAGCTTCGGCGCCAAGTCCAAGGCCACCAAGTACAAGCGAGGGTGACCCTTCCATCTTCGGAAGCCCCTTAAGGAAGATGGCCGAGCACGAGACATTCCCTTCGGTCATGGAGACGAGCAACGAGGTGCCACTTCATGTGGGCCTCCTACAAGACGGCGACAAGACGGTCGAGCATGGGCCATCCCCTTCGACCACGCCGACGAGAACGAACCTCTTCGACGACATGAAGACGACGCCCACATGGGACTCCTACTCCGAGTCAAGCTAGGAGACCGCACATGAGACCCTCTCTTTGGTCTCGGAGGAGAGCGATGATTTGCCACATCCTATGGCATTCATCTTTGGAGGCGTTATGGATGAGGAGGTTGACCATGGGACTACTCCCACAACCGAGGCGGCGAAACAAGTTGAGTATGGAGACGCTTGCACCTACATCTCTCCGACAGCCACATATGACGAGATGACCCAATTGCCATGTGAGGAGAGCCACCACCACATGAGTGAGATGAGTGACTCCACCATATGTGACATTGAGTGCATTTCCTATGAGAGGATGAGAGTGACCACCACTAGCCCCACACATGAGTACATGCCGCATATCCTATGTGAGGTTGAGAGTCATCACCACCATTTGAGTGAGTCGACCAACCATATTAGTGAGAGCATCTTAGCGGGAGTGAGTGAGTCACAACACTTAGTGAGTGAGGTAGTTGATAGGGCATGTGAGGCCACTATGATTTCTAACGACTTACCCTCTACTCCGAGTGTGTTTTCTTGTTTGGTGCTAGATCTCCTACAAGACGAAGTGCAAATCCTCAATGAGTACATACCTCCAATGGGCAATACGATGGCCATTGTGGACGATGATGCACCCCCCACATGGTTCCATCAAGACGACAATGTTGATCATGCTTTGATTTTTGCCACCTCACCTACACCACATGATTGGAGCTCCAAAGGTAACATAGGTGATGGTGCTTCGCTTGTCCCACTAGTGGACTATCCTTACAATGATTGCTTCCATGATGTTGATCACCCTATGAATTCACCACATGCTATGTCTTCTACATGCTTAGATGTGCCACCCATTTATGATGAATATGATGATGAGCATGTCGAATTACCTAGTTGTGATGCTATGCTCCATAGGATATCAAGTGAAAATTCTATTGGTCACGTCATGTTTGACAATCCATTAAACTTGTCATATGCTATGAGTGAGATTTCCCATATGGCATCATTACAAACTCACCGTAGTGACTATGCATATCCAATTAAAATCAATCCCATTTGTACTTATGGCATAGATTACAAGATCATGGTCATTGGAATTTGTTTCTTTTGCGATGATATTGCTATGCTTCCTTTGCATGATTTGTGCAATTCATCTACAATGCCATGCCATGAAAATAATATTAGATCGCATGATTCCATCCTTTGTGTGCACCATATGCATCCCATTCAGGACAATGCTCTAGATGTTTCAAGTGATGCATTACACACTTTGAGTCTCCATTATGCTATACATAACAACAAATCAATCATGATGGATGACATGTTTCTATATCATGCATATAATTTATTTGAGCATTGGATACTTTGTGCTAACCAACACATGCACGTGCGCATCATAATGGATGATGTGTACATATACCACGCACACACAATTTTCCCTTTGCCTTTGTTTTGTGTAGGTACTCACGAATACTCGTCAAGTTCTCAATCCCATGAGTTGACGAAGAGAGCTCTTGCGAGCAACAATGCTTTGGGATTGCTTGGAATGCTTACCTGACCATTTCCCTCGCACAAGGACTACGCGCATTACTTTTACTTGGCTCTCACACGGCTATGGGCTATTTACCACTTGTCACCTTATGCTCATTTTACCGTGTTCACTTTGCATGATATGCCTCCTTCTATGCCTTTGCCATGCAATTGTGACCCTTGCTTGCATTTACTCATGATGCACCATTCTCCTATTTCTATGTGTACTTGCATGCTTGGTGGAGATCCTTGTTGCTATTGCCATGCTTACCATGTGCCCCATGCTACTATTGTTAATTGTGTTGGACGAGTCATGTTGTTCAATTGCTATTTGCATAGGACTTCTTGCCAATACAATAATGCTACTTTGCTCATATCTTGTTTTCCTGCGTTTGCTATGTCATGTGCATTATGTATGCCCACTATTTCCACATATGACATGATTACCTTGATGACCTCTAGTATGTTGCATCTTCGCATTACTAGCTTGCATAACTTGATCACTATGATTGCTTGCTTTGTTGCATCGCCCATGATTCATACTTGCTCGTTTCGTTGGGTTGATCGCATATATGTTCTTGCCTCTCACATGATTTATCATGATCATTGTCCATTGTCTCCTTTAGTGCATCTCTCATATCCACTTGTCGTGAGTGCAACCATGCTATGCTTATTGATCTTGGAGACTCGGACATCTCACTTGTGATGCATGCTTGTTTGATAGAGCTTAATGTCTTTGGTTGTACTCGCATCATATGCTTCCATACCATGCCACATTATCTTGTTCCTTCTCATGATAAGAATGATGATGACACTTGTTGGGTATCTCACCACACGAATGATTGGTTTTGCATTCACGCTAACCTCATTTGTTTTTCCGAGTGTTTGTCATATTCTTTCGTTTTGAAGGATTCACAAGGCGGTGCCGTCATGAGACACATTGGTCATGAGAAGGCATACACGATGCACGACACCAACATTTTCGAGGAACTTGTAAAGGTGAACTACTTCCCTTTGAGCCACCCTCACATACACATTTCGAACGGGCCAAACTTTCATTCTTGTCTGCTACTTCTTATCTACATGATACATCTATTGGGATGGAGGACCGACATTGAAGATGGGCCTTCAAGTACCTCGACATTGACTCCAAGGCTATGGCTTCATCCACTACATAGGCATCTTCACCTTCGGATGTACGACATCTTCGCCTACTCCACGAGCATCAAGTCCGCGACTTCCACAAGCTCCTACGACATCGACACCGGACAACAACTCATGCCACAACATGGAGAATCTGCAAGTCCATCCATGCCTACCGGTTACATGGTGATGCGGTTTCCGATCTGAGGACGGATCTCTCCCAAGGAGGAGGGGATGATGCGGAGCATCCTACGGTCATCTCCATGTACACCTCAACATCTCCCCAAGACCCAAGAGGAAACACGCCAAGGCCACGAGAACGACGGAGGAAGAAAACCCGAAGAGGACAGCACCTCCCAGGCGACCCCGTGCGCACGGGCCCCCAAGACCCCGTGCGCACGGGATACGACAAATCTTCTGGAACCCCCGTGCACACGGGCCCCTGGACCCCGTGCGCACGGGCCTCGCCACTGTAGCACCCCGTGCGCATGGGCATGTACTGTGCACACGGGACCCCCGTGCACACGGGCCCCACTTACCCCGTGCGCACGGGCCACCCTGCGTGGTGGCTATCTTCTGCCTGTTTTGCCCCTCACTTCGTCCCTTACCTCCCACCTCCTATATATTTCGTACCTAGACCATTTGTCAGGGTTAGCAAAGGATATGATATGATCTAGAGAGTACTTTGCTCATCTACCCTCTCCCATGGAGATCAAGACCTCCTAAGGAGAAGATCCCCTAGTGGATTCAAGGCCCCTTCTAGGGAAGGATCCCCATCATAGGATCATCAAGACCTCAACTCCTTCAAGGATTTGGATGAACTTGTTACCCTCTTGTGTTGGATTTGGACCCTTGTATCCCTTTATGTGTATGTGGATCTAGCACATGTGTGATTGGATCTTGTTGATTGACTGGTTGTTCTTGTGTTCTTTTCTCAATTTGCCCTTTTCCCCCTCCAAGTGTGAAAAGATCTTCCCTTAGGGTCTCCACCCTACAACACACAGCTCGAGACCCCCTACCCCGAGGTCAGCAGGTTTTTACACCGGCACTGGTGCTTTCATCGAGAGTTCTGATGTGAGATCAGAAAAGGATCGATGGCTCACCTACAGATCAACTGCGGCTCCGGCTACGGGGACATCTTCGTCCCCGGCCAGCTATTCGTTTTCGGCAGCATGGTCTTTTGCACTGACTCTTCGGGCCATCTAGCTTTCGTCGAGAATTACGCTCCAGATCACGTCGTAACTTTCGGAGGCTTGGAGTACACCGCAGATTCTCGCAGAGAGCTCGTCCTTACTGGTTGGACGCCAGGCCGGATTGAGGGCTTAGCGGACATCGGGGGCTCGGCCTCGGAACCGATCTCCTTCGAGGATGTCGGATCAAACCCCTTGCCCCTACAGGGCCCTGTGGAGGAATCGACTACCTCCACCATGGACAGCCTCGTCCTGGCATCATGCCACGACGCCGCTCCGGACGCCATCTCGGATACTACGTCGGATCTAGAGCCGGCTCGGATGACGGATCCGGGATCAACCCCAGCCCCGCACGAGGCCAATGACGCGTCAGGCGATCTACCAGTCGTGCTTCAAGTCAGCCCGGCTTACAGCCAGGCCATGGATCCCGAAGAGCTGTCTCACTTAAACGAGATGCTGGATCGCATCCAGAGGTTATCAATCTCAAATAGCTAGCCTTCGGTCTACGACAAGATCGGACATAAAGCCGACGATCGGGAAATTTATATCCCACACACCACCCATCTAGTCGCCACGGTCGATGACTTAACCGACATGTTGGATTATGATGAAGCCACCGACATGGATGAAGATGTCGACGGCCCCGTAGAAACCACCACGCCGCTGGTCAACACCGGCAAGTGGACTGCAACCTCCACCTATGAAGTGTACATGGTGGATACTCCGAAACCTCCATCAAGACGCCGGCGAAGGCGCGGACGAGGCACCAACGGGGACCCCAGCGGGCACGATGCCACTGCCACCAACACCGGTGCCGTGGCAGACGACGCCGACAACCCGGGAGAGGACTCTCATGCCTCCCCAGGGCGGCCACACATCCCCGTAGGAATCCCCGAGGACGTGGACCCCGATGACCTCTTTGAAGGGGCGGATGACAATTACTTACCTCAGTCCGAAGAGGACGAGGGCCTGGGCACCGAGGACTTCATAGTCCCCGAAGACCCCTTTGAGCAGGAACGGTTCCGACGACGGCTCGTGGCCACTGCCCAAAGCATGAGACGGAAGTAGCAGCAGCTGCAAGCTAATCAAGGCGCGCTGAATGATAAGTTGGTCGAGATACTCTTGGCCGAACAGGACCTCGAGGAGCGGCTCCGTAGCGCGCCTAAATCCTACCCGCGCAGGCGTCTGCTGCCCGAATTCGACGAAGAATTAGCCGACAACGTGCTCTTAACACGTGGACGGGCTGACGAACCTGACCGCCCCCTTAGAGGGCGCGACAGGCCAGTGTGGGAAAATTTACACACCCAAACAACGACACGCCATTATGGCAAGGACCCCGTTGACTATCCCGAGCCATACGACGCAAGACGCCAGATAGAGGCGAACCGGGCACCTTCTCGGTCCATCTACGGGTCAAGAGGACGCGCACCGGCCAGGCACGACAGCTACGACGCCTGGATGGACAGGAATGGCCGAGCTCGAGAGCAAGCCTATGCGCGGATATCTCCCGACGTCCAACGCGAGTATACTCAGTTCCGAGGTCCCGCTCACCCGATCTGTTTCACAGACTGGGTAATGGAACACCAGTTCCCTGACGGGTTTAAACCCATCAACATTGAGTCGTACGATGGCACTACCGACCCAGCGGTGTGGATTGAAGATTTCCTTCTCCACTTCCACATGGCACATGGAGACGATCTCCACGCCATCAAATATCTGCCGCTCAAACTAAAGGGGCCGGCTAGGCATTGGCTGAACAACCCGCGTCCCAATTCTATTGGAAGCTGGGAGGCACTAGAGGATGCCTTCAGGGCTAACTTCCAGGGCACATACGTCCGACCTCCAGATGCCGACGACCTTAGCCATGTCATTCTACAGCTCGGCGAGTCGGCAAGAAAGTTTTGGAATAGTTTCTTAACTAAAAAGAACCAAATTATGGACTGCCCGGATGCTGAGGCCATCGCCGCTTTCCAGCATAGTATCCGAGACGAGTGGCTCGCATGCCAGCTCGAGCAGGACAAGCCGAGGACCATGGCAGCCCTCACCTCGCTCACGACCCGCTTTTGCGCGGGAGAGGACAGTTGGCTGGCCCGCAGTACTCATAACAGCGAGGCAGGCACTTCGGAAGCTCGTGACACCAATGGCAAGCCTAGGTGCAATAAAAATAAGCGCAGTCATAAAAATGGCGGGAGCGACACCGAGGACGTCGCCGTAAACGCAGGGTTCAATGGACCTAGATCCGGCCAGAAAAAGAGTCCCTTTAAAGGGAACAAAGACGGACCCAGCCAGCTTGATAAGATCCTCGATAGGCCATGTCAAATCCATGGCACCTCGGACAAGCTAGCAAACCACACCAACTGGAACTGCTGGGTCTTCAAGCAAGCCGGAAAGATAGCGATGGAGGGTCAAAGTAAAACCCAACCTCGCAGCAAGGATGAGGATGAACCTCGTCGATCCAACAATGGAAACCAAAAATAGTTCCCTCCCGAGGTGAAGGATGTAAACATGATTTATGTGACCCACATCCCAAAAAAGGAGAGGAAGCAAGCACTTCGGGACATTTACGCCTTAGAGCATGTTGCCCCGAAGTTCAATTCATGGTCGACTTACCTGATCACATTCGACAAACATGATTACCCGACCAGCATCTGACATGGAGGATCAGCTGCCTTGGTCCTAGATCCGATCGTTGATGGATTCCATCTAACGCGCGTCCTCATGGACGGAGGCAGTAGCCTCAATTTGATCTACGCAGATACGATCAGGAAGACGGGCATAGACTCATCCAGGATCAAACCAAGCACCACCACCTTCAAAGGTGTCATTCCGGGCGTCGAAGCTCGCTGCACGGGTACAATAACGTTGGAGGTAGTCTTCAGATCACCCGAGAACTTCCGGAGCGAAGAGTTAATCTTCGATATAGTCCCTTTTCGGAGCGGATACCACGCACTGCTTGGGCACACCGCATTCGCCCGCTTTAACGCAGTCCCGCATTATGCATACTTAAAAATGAAAATGCCGGGACTAAACGGTGTTATTACAGTCAATGGTAACACTAAACGCTCCCTCCGAACAGAGGAATAGACCGTGGCTTTCGCAGCCGAGGTACAGGCAACTGAGGAGGCAACTCGTAATAAACCCAGCTCCTCAAAGCGCGTACGGGCCGCACGAGCCAACCTCGGTCAGGCCATGATCCCTCTCAAATAGGGGCACGGGCTCCTCGTTGGCCTAACCTTGGAGGGGCATTACGTCCCCAGGATGCATAATTTCGCACTAAAAATTCCATGGGCGGCCGAGGAGCCGAATCAAATGATGCGTAGTTATCAGCTCAACTGAATAGCAACGCACTTCGGGCTTGCATACCGGCAGCGTGCTGTAAAAGGCTCAGTCAAAAGCAGCATGTCCACGTGGCTTAAACCATCTAAGTGGCAGCCGCACACCTTTTCAAAGGACTCGACCGGTGAAAGCGTCAAGCAAACAAACGGCCGAGGTCGCGGACAACCCATACCTCCTTTCCTTTTAATGAAGGCAAGCTGATCAACAGCACGGAGACGCAGATGTGCGACAGCGACGGGCTTGGGCAAATAAACCCATTAGCATATCCACCCTGTTCTTACTCCTTTACTTTTTCTTTTAAGTTGTATCTTCTGTAAGTTTCTTTTGTTAAAGCTCAGCATGTTCGGCTCGACCACATGAAATAAAAGTGCACCTATCGAGGTCATTGTGCATTTCCTTATGTTCACTGCTTTTGAGCCAAAAGAATACACTCACGATACAACTGTCATTTAAAATTACTATGGGCTTCGCTTTTAATCTCACGCCCCACCGCCCTACAAGTCCGAAGTGTCTATTCGGCGTCTTGGATGTTGCATTATATGAATCAGTTTCGAACCTCGATTTTGGTCAATAGTTGGGTTGCCTGGCTCCTGTGCTTACCCCTTACGTTTTCGATCTATTCGGCTAAGGGTGTAAAGGGAGAACCACTGCGATTGCGCTGCCTGCTTGCATGGCAAAGCGCCTCAGTGGATAAAGCCAAAAACTGACTGTCCTAGTAAGCGCAAACTGGTCGGCCATCCGAAGACAGCATCCAGCAATGTACCCCTCGAGGTTACCCGTGTTAAACGAAGGGCTCCTTATTAAATCAGCCGAAGTGGTTAGCGGCATAGACCTCGGCCATATAGTCGAACCACTCCATGGACCGGGGGCTCGTCATCAGCCCCCACAGTCAAGCTCCTACGACTAAGTAAAAGTTATAAAACCTCTATAGTCTGATTGCCTTGTTTCGTGAGAATGGACCGCCTTCGGGAACCGAGACGTTGACTAAGGGTCATGACTTCCGCGGAAACACCCGATGTGCACTGCACAAAAGGGCCGAAGCCGACGACTGGTCACTTTCAGTCACATACGGTCGCACAGGAGTCAAAAAACAAAAATATATATATACGCAAGCAAGCACATGTCGGAAAATAAAGCCGAATTCATTGCAAAATAAAGGATAGTTTTTTACATCCGAACTACACTTCGGCATACCAATGTACAAATTTAAAAATACAAATTTTCCTTCGAGCATTCCGCCTCGGTGAGTCGGGCCCCTTCCATCGCCTTGTCCATGTACTGCTCCACGGTCCGGTTCTTCCCTTCGGGGAGCCGGGCGGCCACGACTGCCGCTTCAACACACGGGTAGTGCGTATTCACGCGGGCATACGCCCGCTGAGCACCCTCCAGGCACGCCGAATGCTTCCTGCGCACAAACTGGGGGGCGGCCTCTCGCAGACGGGTGAAGAACCCGAAGAAGCTGGTCGGTAGGGCCTCCGTGGGCCAAAGGTTGGCGCAGAGGTCTTGAAGCACCGGCCTCGCCATGCGCAGGAGCTCCATCAGCTACTTCACCTGATTCTTCAGCAGCTCCAGATGCGAGGGCGCCTGGAATTGTAGCCAGAATGCCCTCTCCGTAGTATGGCCCTCCTGCGCGCCGTAGAAGCGGCCGGCGTCCGCCGCGCTCCTCAGAAGATCCTCGAAGGCCTCTGCGGATCGCCATAGCTGGGTGAGCTTGACGAACCCCTTGTGGCCGAAAACACATTGAAGCAAAAATGGCTTACCGGCAGTGATCTGCTTCACCTGCAGGAGCACCTCACGGTTTGCGCGGTCCTGCGACTGGACCTCGGCGTGGGCTTGGCGCAGCTTTTCGAGCTCGGTGCTCGCCACCTTCTCCTTCTCCTGGAGGGCGTCGCGCTCTTTGTAGACGCCCTCCAAGGTCTCCTCCACTTCCAAGACCCGTGCCTGGTCCTTACCCCTGGCCACCTTCTCGGCAGCCAGCTCTTCTTCGGCCTTCGAGGCCGCAACCTTTTGCTGCTCGGCCTCCTGTCGAGCTTTCACCAGCTCGGCCTTGGGTGCCTCAAGCTCCGCCGTCGCAGCTACCATACAAAATAGGCCGGCGTCAGATTCAAATCTTTCAAGAGCATCCTTTAACAAGTGAAAATGGCACACTTATAGCTTATTGAAGTTTACCTTGAGACAGCTCGATCTGCTTCTTCATCAGATTGAGGTCCTCCTCGGACCTCTGCAACTTCCTTTTCATCTCCGCCACCTCGTCGGAGGCGGAGTTTGGAGCCGAAGTCGACACCTGTAAACATGCACTCATGCCTTAGTCCCTATTTTTTCGACTTTAAAACCTCTGGTCAATCCTTTTTGAAGAACGGCCAGAGTCTTGGGGGCTACTAGATCAGCACCTAAAACTTGTTCATACATCGACCCCAAGGCCTGTTTTTTTTCAAAACCAGCCTTGGGCTCGGGGGCTACTGGCTGGATATGCTCTTATAGATGACGTGCTAGGCGACAAGTCTTCAGACAAAAAGCCGCTACTATAAATAAATTAATGGAGAGATAAAAGGCGTACCTCAAAGCTCCTCATGAGGCCCTTGAAGACCTCGCGCATTCCAGCTTCCGCTGACCGGAAGCCTTGTAGCGCCGTGCCGATTAAGGCACGGTGCTCTTCTGCGATGGAGGGTCCCATTAAGGCCGCCTCCATCTCCTCATGCCACCCCGCGCTAACCCGCTCCGCGATGGGAGGCGGGGGTGGAGCAACCTCTGAACCCACCACCGAAGTGCTGGGAACGAGGGTCTCCGGCTGTGATGCAGGCGCCGGAGACTGTTCGGGCTGGGCCGAGGCCTGGCCCAACCCTTCCTTGAGGACCTCGGGGCCTGGTTCCCCTTGGCCTAGTGCGGCCAAGGTGTCAACCTCGGCCATGACGACCGATATCCCAGCCCCTGATGTGTTGGGTGGAGGGGCCGGACTGGATGACACTTCCCCCAGCCCCTCGAGAGCTGGGGGAGTCTTGGCGCCCTCGAGCGTCCCGCTGTCCGACGGGGGTAGATCGCCCGAGGTGTCGCCACTGAGGCGAGCCCCGGGCGGGCTGGTGAAATATCCTTCGTGAATCTCATGTGAGAAAATAGGCTCTCGAAGTCTAAATTAAAGTAGTAATTACATACCTCCGGGGCACCGGTTTCTTTCTCCCTAGGGCGAGGAGGTCCTTGTCCGAATCTTCGGGGAAGCTGGGCTTCTCCGGCAGGACGGGATCGGCCGAGGTCTTGCGCGGCCTCTTCGGACCTTTCGGCCTCGCCTCCTCTTCGGTGCCCTCGGACGCCGCCCTCTTCCCTTTAGGGGAAGATCTCTCTTCTCCCTCGCCTCCCTCCTCGTCTTTGTGGGTGGAGGAGGCGTGGCTTTCCTCGGACCGGGTGACCGAGGTCTCCCGACCTAGGAGGCCCGCTCTGCCCCTTGGAGGTCTAGACTCCTTGGGGATCACCACATGTGGCTCCTCGATCAGGAGGGCCACAAGCTGGGGAGTCCTCTCCCCCTCGGGCTGCGGCGCCGGGCACAGCATCCGCTGTACCTTGGGTATCCACTTCTGCGAATGATGGATCGGTTAGCCAAAATTTGTGAGGAACTGAGAAGCACAAAGCATATAATTGAGCATTGAAATTTACCTCGGGGCCGTCGTGGGCGGCTTCGAAGCCGAAATCTCTCCCGGCCTCGGGAAAGCCTTCCTTAGACGGCTTGAACAGCAGCTTCCACATCCCAACCGGGGTGGAGCAGAAGAAGTGGTGGATAGGCACCACGTCCTTGGGCTTGTACGCCCACATCGGGGCAGCCCGAGACTGAAGCGGCAGGATGCGGCGGTGGAGCATGACGTTCACCACGTCCGTCAGCTTGGTGCCCCTCTGGGCTATCCAGAACTCGATCTTCTTGATCATCACCTCCACCTCCGCCGGGTTCCCCCAGTCCATGCCCTTCCTCCTCCAGGACACGAGCTTCTTCGGAGGGCCAACTGAGAACTCGACCTCGGCCTGGCCAGCAGCGAGTGGCTCTGTGATGTAAAACCACTCGCGCTGCCACTCCTTGATGGTCTCTATAAAGGTGCCTTTGAACTAGACCGCCCTCTGGTTCTTGCTGATCATTGCTCCCCCGCACACTGCGAGCTCGGAGTCGCTGGACTTCGGCTTGACGCCGAAGATCTTCAGCCATAGCCCGAAGTGTGGCTCGATGCGAAGGAAGGCCTCGCAGACCGTGATGAAGGTGGCGAGGTGGAGGATGGAATTCGGGGCTAGATGGTGAAAATCTAGCCCATAGTAGAATAGGATCCCGCGCATGAGGGGGTGCAGCGGGAACCCCAGACCCCTGATGAAGTGGGGGACAAAGACGACCCGCTCCCAGGCTTCGGGGGTGAGTATGCGCTGCTTTGGAGTAGGCGCGCGAGTGCGGACCTCCGCGGGGATGTACCCCGCGCTGCGCAACTCCAGAATGGTGCCCTCCGTGACGGAGGAGCTGCCTCAGTGCCCCTTGAGGTTGGGCTCCGCCATTGTTTAGGCGAAGGGCGCTGAGGGAGTGGGAAGAGTTTGGGATTGGATCTGAGCAGTGGAGCTTGGGAGGCGATAGGCAGGGAAGCAAGGGAGCGTGTACTCTCTGTTGTTACCCCTCGCTCTTATATGGACTGGTAAAAAGGCCATGAGTCCCTCCTTCCGCGCCGTTGAAATCGCCATTACCCATAAAAGATGCCATTATGCATATTGGGAGAAACAAAATCTTAATGATATCCCTTAAAAAGTGGGCACGATTTCCGTTTCGATGGGACGCGCCTGTAAAATGATTGCTTCGAGCCACGATTCGAGTAAGCAGTAACTGCTCGCCGGGTCGTGGGTGGTGCCGCTTCGATAAAGTTGTCAGGCTAGAAAGTAATGTTCACACCTACGCGGCAGGCCTTTGAGGCTAACTAACCCCACAACCTAGGATATGGATCGTATTTTTGATTGGGTTCCGAACAAGGGATGCCACTCCTTCGAGGATTGGTCTGCGGCGGCCTTGAATAAGAAGACAAGTGTTAACAGGAGGAGGGAACTCGTCTGTCGAGCCAAGGACTCCGTATCCGAAGTTGTGAAGGTGTCGTCCTCAACATAGAAGACGAGTTTGGGGGCTACTGACGGTGTCCTGGACTAGGGGGTACCAACCTAGACGGCCCATAGTCCTCGGGATGGGCCCGAAGGCCCTGTTCTCATCCAGATGGACTCCAGAAGCTGTGACGTGATCAAGATTGTATCTGCCGAAGACTTGGAGTGTACCCCAAGACATCTCCTGCCGCCTCCATACGCATCCCTAGATACCGCCTATGTAACCCTAGATGCCCCTATCTGGCGTGTATATAAGCCGGAGGGTTTAGCCTGTAGAGGACACGGAATCACAATTACCATCCACCTAGCTCTAGGGTTAGGCTTCTCCTGACGATCTTGATGTAGATCAAGCTTGTACTCGATACTTCATCATCAATATAAACAAGAGCAGCACGTAGGGTTTTACCTCCATAGAGAGGGCCCGAACCTGGGTAAACATCGTCTCATTTGTTCCTGTTACCATTGATCCGAGATCCACAGCTCGGGACCCCCTACCCCGAGGTCAGCCGGTTTTGACACCGACAACAGTCATACGTGGCAGAAATCTTCATGGCTGGTACGCCACCACCTGATATGAGTCGCAGGTGGGTGGCAGCCGACCCATCCGCTGCAGTCAGCGAAGACACAGTGGATGAGGACCCTCTCACCTGAGAGTAACGTGAAGCGGCCGAGTGACTCCGTAACACCCCTATTCCGGGTGATTCGCCGGCTGATAAGGCCCTTGAGGCCGCCCGCCAGGAGACTCTGGCGGAGCATGCCCATCTGGCACAGCTTGAACACAACTTAGTTGTTCATGAGCAAGCGCTGGTGGACAACAAACGGCAGCGGCGCCCTGACCCCTCAGTTGTCCGACGGGGTTGGGATATTAACAACAACTTTGCAGTCGGAGGCCCCAGCGATATCCGAATCCTTCGCACCCCGATTGACAATGTCCGGGTGGTGACTAGGCTGGTTGATGCAATCCAGCAGCCTGGAGATGGAGTTGTCGCGGATGGCATTCGGCAACTTTCCACCTTCCTAAAGGCGGCAGTCGTGCAGAATGAGCTCATTTCTGAATCTCGTGATCGACTGGCGTGATGCAGTCAGATCCCGGGAGGAACCAATAGCCGAGTGCCTACTATTACTTCATCACATCCTCGCCACACGACTGATCAGAGAGCTACCACACGGATGGATGAAAGACGAGTTCGGTCCCCACCTCGACAAGAGGATCGTTCGCGACGGCACGACGACTACTCTCCGCAATGCAGAAACGATTCTCCTCTGTCTCATGATGATGTCTCCCCGCGCAGGCGTAGAGATGAGCCACATGGGCAGGATGTGTATTCGTCATGGTGACGAGGAACTCCACCCCGTCGTTGCGATGATTCGCCATGCAGTCAGGATATTCATCCCCGGAGGCGTGCTACTTGTGATAGAGTTGGGATTTCTCCGAAGACGAAGGCTGATGTAGTATAGTAGCAGATAGTATTTCCCTCAGCTAAGAACCAAGATTTATCGAACCAGTAGGAGATGCCACACAAACACGAAAAGCGGTACCTGCACACACAAAAAGCAAATGCTTGCACCCAACGAAGGCAAGAGAGTTGTCAATCCCCTTGTTTCGCCAATTGCAAGGATTAATTCTGGTAGTGGTAGATATATAAAATAAAAAGGAAAATAAAAGTAAATATATTGCAGCAAGTATTTTTAGGGTTTTAGTAAATATAAAGAGAATGGACCCGGGGGCCATAGGTTCACTAGAGGCATCTCTCTCATAAGCATAACAACGGTGGGTAAACAAATTACTGTTAGGCAATTGATAGAAAAGCATATAGTTATGATGATTCATCATGGCATGACCAATATATAGGCATTACGTCCGAGACAAGTAGACCGAAATCTGTCAGCATCTACAACTATTACTCCACCCCTCGACCGAAATCCAGCATGCATCTTAAGGTATTATGTTCATAACAAACAGAGTAATGCTTGAATTATGATGACATAATGTAGACAAAGAAAGATCAAATAATATGTCCGAGCCCAGTTTCACCGTTAGTAGCAACAATACAAATACGTGCCTTGCAACTCCTCCTGCCACAGAGTAAGGACACCACAAGACTGAACCTACTACCAAGCACCTCTCCCACTGAAGATAAATCAATCTAATTGACCAAAAGAGATAGATAGATAGATAGATGAGAGAGAAATACAAGGCTATAAAATCACACATATATAAATCTCAGAAAAGACTCAAATACTTTCAATGAATAATCTGATCATAAATCCAAAATTCATCGGATCCCGACAAACCCACCGCGAGAATTACATCGCATAGAAATCTAAAGAGATAATTGTATTGAAGATCAAAGAGAGAGAGAGAGAGAGAGAGAGAGAGAGAGAGAAAGCCATCTAGCTACTGCAATAGATCCATTAGGTCCTGTGGGAACTACTCACACATCATCATGGAGGCAACAAGGTTGATCAAGATGGCCGCCGTGATGGATTCCCCCTCCGACAGAGTACCAGCAGAGGCCTCCAGATGGGATCACGGAAGAACAGAGGCTTGCGGTAGCGATAAAATTGTTTCAAATCTCGCTCTGGGGGTTTCTGAATTTTAGGGAATTTATAGCGCTCGAATTAGGTCAAATGGAGCCACGTGGGACCCACAAGCTCACAGGGAGCCCCCCTGGGGCACGCCCCCTGATCTTGTGCCTCCCTCGATCATCGTCTGGTGCATCCCCGAAGCTTCAAGGGTCTCTTCTAGTCCAGAAAAAATCACCGTAAAGTTTCATCGTCTTTGGACTTCGTTTGGTACGGTTTTTCTGTGAAACAAAGAAATAGGCAAAAAACAGGAACTGACACTGGGCACTAAGTTAACAGGTTAGTCCACAAAAATAATATAAAATGGCAAATAAAGCATACAAGATTGATAATATAATAGCATGAAACAATAAAAAAATTATAGATACGTTGGAGACGTATCAGCATCCCCAAGCTTATTTACTACTCGTCCGCGAGTAGGTGAATGATAAAAACAAAAAATTTGATGTGAAATGCTACCTAACATGTCTTAATCATGTAATTCTTTTTGGTATGAATGTTGAGAAGCGATGACTTAATAGATATCAAAACGATAATATGTAGGAGTGCTAGAAAATAATCATCACTCTTCAAAATAAACAATGCTAAAGAACGGTATTCCTACTCATTTAATCATGTAAGCATGGCATAGCTCAGTTGTCCGGGCATAAAGTATAAATCATGAACACCCTGGTGCCAAACCAAGCAATTCTATCATACTTTTTCTCGCTTCAGCTTTTTCAACTCCACTCAATACATGAGCGTGAGCCTTGGACTTAGCACTTTGGATGGCAAAGAGAATGATGGTAGGGGTTTATAAGGGAAGACAAAAAGTTGAGAAAGTCTCGCATCAATTCGGCAGATCGTTAGGCAATGGAGAGGCCTTACAATCGATATCAATGCGAGGAGTAGGGATTGCCATGCAACGGATGCACTAGAGCTGTAAGTGTATAAAAGCTCCCTATGAAACTAAGTCGGTGTGCATCGAACTTGCTTGCTCATGAAGAACTCGAGCATTTGAGGAAGATTTACATCAAAATATGCAAGCCAAGTTCTATAATGTAAAAATTCCCACTAGTATATGAAAGTGACAAATCATGGAGACTCTCTATATGAAGAACATGGTCCTTCTCTGAAGCACAAGTGTGGTAAAGGATAACAACATTGCCCCTTCTTCTTTTTTCTTTTTATGTCATTTTTTTAGAATAATATCATGAACCTAATGCCCACTTTTTCGAGGATTCGTCCATCTCCATCATTCTTTTCCTCACTGGGACAATGCTCTAATAATGATGATCATCACACTTCTATTTACTTACAACTCGATACACTGAATGATATGACTACTTATGAATGCCTTTGGTAGTGTACCAGGATGTGCAATGATTGAGCGTAACATGTACAACAATGATGAATGGTGGCTTTGCCACAAATATCATGTCAGCTCTACGTGATCATGCAAAGCAAAATGACAATGAATGCTCAAGTCATGTGAATAGTAACGGTGGAAGTTGCATGGCAATATATCTTGGAATGGCTATGGAAATGCCATGATAGGTAGGTATGGTGGTTGTTTTGAGGAAGGATATAATAAGGCTTATGTGCAGCGTATCATATCACGGGATTTGGATGCACCGGTGAAGTTTGCACCAAGTCTCAAGGTGAGAATGGGCAATGCATGGTACCGAAGAGGCTAGCAAATTATAAGGGTGGAAGTGCTTATAGTCCACAAACTCACATTAGTCATAAAAAACTCAAAAATTTATTGTGAAAGTTTATTAACCCTCGAAGCAAAGTAATCTCGCATGCCCCTAGGGAGGAGGTTGGTAGGAGTTAACCATCGCACCCCCCAATCCGGACAACACAGAGGATATCAATCAAGGATAAATTACGATCCAACTTCCCTACTATGCCATTACCGACACTTTAATGAGGTCGAAATCACAAACCTTAACACCGATATTTTTACAAACCAATGCTTATCAACTAGAAAACCTTCATATTATGACTTCAATATCGTTGATCAATCGCATCATATTCAGTGATCTACATGAAAGTTTTTATTATACCACTCTCGTATACCTATCATTCTTGGACTAAACATATAACTCATGCAAATTACCACTACCTATTCAGCTCTCAAAAAGATATAAGTGAAGCATGAGAGTGCAAATGATTTCTATAAAATATAAGTATTGCCGTGCTCTAAAGATATAAGTGAAGCACATGAGCAAATTGCCTTAACTCAAAAGATATAAGTGAAGCATAATGAGCATTCTAATAAATTGTGATGAATGTGTGTCTCTCATAATTGGTGTAATCAGGAAACAATGATTGTGTAAACAAGCAAAGAAATAAAACTATAATGCACGATCTCAAAGCAAAACACATATCATGTGATGAATAAAAATATAGCTCCGAGTGATATTACTGATAGATTGGAGACAAAAGAGGGGATGCCTTTCGGGGAATCCCCAAGCTTAGGGTCTTGCCGCTCCTTATTCTTTCATCCATCATCATCTCACCCAAAACTTGAAAACTTCGATCACACAAAACTCAACAAAACCTCGTGAGATCCATTAGTATAATAAAATAATCATTAACTTAGGTACTGCCATAAATAGATTCATAATTTTTCTTTCACAATACCTACTGTATTCTAGCATCTCTATGACTTATACCCCTGATACAATCCATAGAAACATCAAAACAAGCACACTATGCAATAAAAACAGAATCTGTCTAAAAGAGAACAATACGTAATGAAGATTTTTTTAGTCATACTTATGTAACTCTAAATATTCTAAAAAATTAGGGAGACGTAAATAATTTGCATATAAGTACTGTGTAAAATTTTCATAATTTTATCACGCTCCAGTAAAAAATGTAAATTTCTACACTGAGCGCAAAAAAATCTGTTTTTGCACATAACCAAATAAACAATCATTCACATCAACCTAAAGGCTTTACTTGGCACAAAATTTAAAAGCAAAGATACAAACATAATCATTAAAGTATCAATAATCATGTTGACTCACAAAAATAAAAAGGAAATAATAAAGTTAACTATTGGGTTGCCTCCAACAAGCGCTATTGTTTAATGCCCCTAGCTAGGTATAATGCATAGTTTCAAGTATTATCATCTTTCAACTTGTCCATCTTAGTATGGGTTTTTTCAAATCCAGGAGGCTCTTTACGCTTCCCATTAATTTCCGCATTATGATCTAGAGATGATGCAATTTTGTTTTCAAGAGTATCAAGCCTTTTGTTGCAAGTAGTAAGAAGTGAATTCATGTGATTGAGATTTGAACTAAGAGTTTTAAGTGGTTCGTTAAATTTTTGTAAATCAATCATATTTTTCTGCATATCCCCTAGTTTTTCTAAGATCTGAATTCCTTCTTGAGTGTACGAAGATCCCTTTTGTGTGGGAGGAACCCCTACTATTCCTTCTATCATTTCATAGGCAGAATTAGCATCACTTTCAATAAAATTCCCTTTAGCGATAAAATCCAAAATTTGTCTATTAGGCATAGTTAGCCCTGGACAAAAATTTCTAAGAAGGATCTTTATATCACTTTTTATAGTAGAATTATGATAGAATTCTATTATCCTAAACCATGCATCTTTTGAACTCTCCCCTTGTTTCTGTTTAAAATAAAGTACTTCAAAATCGGGGGAGAGGGTGACGACAGAAGAGCTGGACATAGCAACAAGTAAAGATAGCACGTAATGTATTTTTGGTATTTTTAATTTTTTAAAGAAGTTGGGTGAGATAAAAAGAGAAGGCAAATAAAAGGCAAATGGCAAAGAAAGTAAAACAAGCAAATGATAAATGTGAGCGAAGGAACCTATACTTGTTTGGTGAAGCCTCCCCGGCAACGGCGCCAGAACTTCTTCTGCTACTTGTGATAGAGTTGGGATTTCCCCGAAGAGGAAGGGTGATGTAGTATATTAGCAGATAGTATTTCCCTCAGTTAAGAACCAAGGTTTATCGAACCAGTAGGAGACGCCACACAAACAAGATAAGCGGTACCTGCACACACACAAAGCAAATGCTTGCACCCAACGAAGGAAAGAGGGTTGTCAATCCCCTTGTTTAACCAATTGCAAGTACTTGATTTGGGGGGTGGGTGGGATCACAAATTCGATCCTAGCCGGATGTGAGCTCGAAGCTCCGACGTGTTTATCCCAAGAAGGGTGCGCCGTCGAGGAGTCGGCCGAAGCGGCTTTAAGATCTGAGCCTCCAGCTGCATCCAATCGGATAGTATTGTGATTGACTGTTATCTGGCACTTCGGGCTTTGGTTCTCTTCTATACAGAGATCTTAGGCCAGGCCCAGAGAAATAGCGCAAGGCTCGAAAGCGAACTCGCGATCGTCGTGTCTCAACTCTTGAAGGAGTAGGCGCGATCCGTGATGCTGCGAGTCTTCGGATGATCTGATGGGAGATTTCGGTGAAAAAGTTACGCCATGGGGGTTTTGATTGTTAACCGATGCTTCCATCGCTCTAGAGTGATCACACAGCGGGACTTGCATGGGCCACCAGTGCCGGTACTAAAACCGGCTGATCTCGGGTAGGGGGTCCTGAGCTGTGGATCTAGGAACGATGGGTAACAGGAGACAAGGGAGATGATGTTTACCCAGGTTCGAGCCCTCTCGAAGAGGTAAAACCCTACGTCCTACTTTGATTATATTGCTTACAAGGTAATCTACCTCGAGATCATATGCTGTGTTCTAAACCCTAAGGCAAGTAATTGTGTCTCTATGAACTAAACCCCTTGGCTTATAAAGGCACCGGGGGTAGTTAGGGTTACACATGTCGGTTGCCAACTGGGGATAAAGTTGCCGACTATTAGAGTTGTCCTTGAAGTAGACGCCAAGTCTTCGGCGGTGTCCATCTTCATCACGCCAGGGTTCGTAGCTTCTAGAAACCTTCCTTTTGGAGATTGGTGGGCCATAAGCTCGGCCCATGGACTGCGGGCCTCATAGGTTGGTACCCCCTAGTCCAGGAAACTGTTAAGGATCCTCGGGCTTGTTATGTTTCAGTCAGCGTATTCGAACAACCCCGTTTCCGGAGCCTTTCCGGATGGCCTCAGGAATTGGGAAGTATGATGGAAAGACCAAGCCGGAGACATGGCTAGCCAACTACCTTGTTGTTGTCCAAATCGGAGGAGGCAATGAGAATGTAGCCATGCATAACTTGTCCCTCTACTTGGAGGGGTCGGCCAGATCTTGGTTGAACAATCTGCCAGAGGATAGCATTCACAGCTCGAGGGAGTTTAAGGAACTCTTCTTCAAGAACTTCGAGGGTATGTACAAACGCCCTTGAGGTTACCAAGAGCTGATGCTATTCGTCCAACAGCCCAAGGAATCCACTAGGAAGTATATTCATAGATGGACCCAGCTCCGCAATTCAATGGAAGGCGTGACCGAAGACCAAGCGATCCTTGGTTTTCAGCAGGGAGTGAGGTACAAACATCTCCAACTAAAGCTGGGCAGAACTAAACTTAACTCCATGTGCCAGTTGATGGACATAGCCAATCGGTATGCTAATGAGGAGGACGATGACAAGATCCGTCGAGGCGAGTACCGCGGAGAGTTGGCTGCACGAAAGGGCGGAACAATCAGAATAAGTGGGGCAGAAAGAACAAACGCCGATAGTCGGACAGTGATGGAGTTAGTGGGGTAGACCTGGTTGCAGTAGTCGGCCAAGGGAAGAAGGGTGTCGGGCAGAAAAATGATTGGGTTCCACGGAAGCTTTCAGCGATGACATTCTGGACAAGCCTTCTTGCCTCCAGAGTAATGAGGACTATGATCCGGCCAAACATACCCTCAGACAATGCAGGGCCCTCAAGAGGATGCAGTCGGAGAAGGACAAGGACGCGTCCGACGAAGGCGCCAGAAAGGAGGGGGATGACCTTGCAGATGGATACCCTGGTGAAAAGGCTGTCCTGCTGATCTTTGCAGGCCTAGAGATAAACCGGGTGCGCAAAGTACGCAATCGAGAGGTCAACATGGCAGCTTCGACCGTCCCCAATTACTTGAGCTGGTCGGAGATGCCCATTACCAATTACTGCAGGCGACCGCTAACGCGACACATGAATTAGAGACCCCGCAACCAAACTGTGTGCGATGCATGAATCGCAAACGGTGTCGTAATAAAACCGTCACCAATAAGACGAACTATGTGTGATGCCGGAGACATCAAGCACGGTTTAGATTAGAGACGCGTGTGCGATACGTGGCATACCGTTGATCCATACGAACTGTTTGCGATGAGCCAGAACAACAGAAACGGGCAGCCAGTTCGAGGTGTGTGCGATACACGGCATACAGTTCACTCAGATGAACTGTTTGCGATGATCCAGAAGAATAGAAATGATTCGGCGTAACAAGATGTGTGTGATATCCGGCAAACAGGTCGGTAATCAGAATTGTGTGCGATAATTATAGACAGTGCATATGATTTTTTTTTGTGAATTGTGTGCTCGACAGGGCACATAATTCAAGAAACCAACTGTGGACGATAATGTAAAAGATCTCTGTCGAATACGTATTGCTAACCGTCTGCAATGAGATTGACAGGGGACACAGATTAATATGAACGAACGGCAACAGAGATATACAGTCTTCTTAATTTAGTCCTTCTTGTTGTTGTTGTTGGATGGCCCCATGACATCGTCTTGGCGAGGACGCTTCTTGATGCTGACCGTTGGCTTTTCATCGCCACCGCTGTCATCATCGTCGTTGATGTCCTCGTCGTCGTCCTCCTCGTTCGAACATTCCTTCTCCTCATCTTCATCGTCGTCATCTTCTTCGTCCTCCGACGGCTCCTCGTTTGTCTGGTCGTCGTCCGACGACTCGGGCGGCGGCGTCCCTTCCATGATCCGGATAAAATCGAGGTCAGGGCTCGACGCCAGACTCATGGAAGATGAGCGGGATGATTCCGAGGTTGACCTATCATCGGGCGCCAGACTGCTGGCGGAACTGTCGTCCTCGCTGTCACTCAACATGGCTGCGGTACATACAAAGCAAGAGAAATCGAGATTGAAGAGTGTGTGTAAGTGTGTAGCGTGGCCGGCTGGGACGATGAAGACGGTGGAGACTGAAGCGGGGTATGAAGAAAAGAGGAATGGTGATGACGACATCCCTAATCCTTTGCCATCGTTTTCCACTAGTGATGTTGCTGCACATGACAAGTCCAATGAAATCAGAATTGGACCAATTACAAGAGCACGTGCAAAACTATTAGAACAACAGGTGAATTCACTCTTAGTTGAATTTGACATTTGTGTTAATGAGAATTTTATACTGCCTAAGTCTTTGCATGTTTGTATGATCAGATTTGAAGAGAAGACAAGCTTGGCATGTGAAGATGAAGAATTGCAGCAAGAAGAACACCTACCGATGTCTAATATCAGCAGGTGCACAACATAAAAGGAAGGAAAATCAGAACCAGACTCGGATTGACTATCAGGAGGCCCGAAATTGATATACGTGCAGAATCCGTGTCCGTGCTCCAAATAAAGCGTGCAAATACAATTTGGAAAGCTTGAGTCATGTGCTTTCCAAACTGTATACCCGTAGCCCGCGATTCGCGGTGACCGAGTCGCAGTAGTCAAAACAATATGGCGGTTGTTTCTGCTAGTTTTCCAGATAGAGTCATTTAAGTTAGGAAAGTTAGAGATATAGTTGATTTCGACCCCAACACTAGGTTGGACGTCCAGGGGTCTTTATATACCTTTGTAAGTCGTGGATTTTTGGGTTAGACCATGTTTTGATTAAACCTCTACCAGATTGAATTGCTTTAAGCATTCCTCTAAAATCATATTCCTCTTTGCATCGATCAGGAATATTTATCTACACCAAATTCGTTTCGATAGGGTGTATTTGCTACTGAAAGTCAAGTGCTATCTGTCGTTCCATTGGGAATTGGGAGATTGCAGAACCGCTTCGTGGTCGGCGGCTACGTGCGCAAGTGTGTGGTGTTGCGAATATCCATAGGGTTGAAGATCCGTCGCATTGGCAACGGGGGAACATCCGGAGAGTTCATGAGCGTCTCACAAGTTATCCAACAATTCCATCACCGACACCATCAGCACACTGAGAAGATCAGCCCCCCCCCCCCCCCCGCTTATCATCTTGGTATCAGATTTCCAACATTTACTCGGTGAGCATACATCAATCCCTTAGATTAGTTTTGTTTTAGTCCTATACAGAAAAAGCCATACAAAAATATTAGGTTTAGAGTTTGCTGCCATAGCCTACATAACATCGGTTCCAAGTTTTAGTTGCTGATCACAGTCTTTTATTTGCGTAACTTATTTTCTGATCTGAGTCATACTAGATTGTTTAGGTTTTCATTATCAAGTCGGAGTCATTTGGTTGCTGTCAAGTCTGTTCCTTCGAGTCGGTTTAGTTAGCTTAGATTAACAATCCGAATCAGATTGCGTTTCCGTTTGATAACCATAGTCGGCCTTTCTTCTTTTGCGAAGCACTTTCCTATTGAGACTAGCATATCCTTTGCTCTACGGGCTGCTCAGATAGGAATTTGGAGAGTGCATCATTTGTTTTGGCAAATTCAGATTGGTTACTAATTGCTCAGGTTTCTGTTGATAAAAAAAGAAAGAAAAGAAAAAAAAAAGAGAAAGAAAGAAAGAAAAAGAGAAAAAAAAAAAAAAAGGAGCAAAAGAAAGCCTTACGTGAAAGTTTGATACTGTTTCGGAGACGTGTTTTAGTAATTCTGCCACGTTCATTGCACTAGTAGATTGAGCAATGTTCTGCCCGTATACTTTGAGCGATTTGCTAGCGTCTCTCCTGTGCAATTGCAACACGAGCATCACTCCGACATACCATAATTTTGAGCTCAATTTCAGAGTTGCATTTGCCCCATTTATCTCCACCGTGTGTGTTTCCGTGGGTCTTTTTGTCATACGATCAGCACTAGGATTTGTGAATTGGTGTTGTTAGGTATCCCAAGCAAGCTCCACCATCTACCCTGGTTTGTCGTGTGATAGTTTTCACCCTCGGTATTCGCTACATCACATCCGTGCACGTTCTGCCCATACAAGTTGGTAAGCTTTTCTAATTCACTTTAGAACGGTAAGATACCTTGTTTCTTTCAGTTTTGAGTGAGTTGAGAGTTTTCCACATACACTATATTTTCTATGAGTACAGCAGAAAAAGGATCCTAAATCCGTGGTGCATTGGAATGAATATGAAGCTCTTCGTGATCATCTTCAGCGACAAATTCAGTGTGCAACTGATCCCATAAATGAGAATGTGCAGAACATGGAGTTGGACCTGAAGGATGCTACTGAAACCATCACAGCAACACAACGACAAGTTACTAAAATTCAGGGGACTCTAGTTACCTTGCAGCAAGCTTTGGCTGCGTTGCAACAGTCCGTTGATCGCCAACAAAATCAGCAGCATGATGATGATGATGGTGAAGCTAGTGTTTATGGTGATGTCGCAGCTACTAATGCTGCCAATGTTGAAGGTGCTGCAGCTCGTCGTGCACAATTACAGCAAGTTAATCGCGACCGGCAAGCTCCACACGAGTCGGTTGTTGCTGGCCAAGATGTTGGTCGTGGTAATGGTGGCCGTGGTGTTGGCCGTGTTGGTGCCATGCCCGTAGGCCATGGATTTGCTCCTCTTGGTGCGCACCGTCGATTTGATGATGATGCTTTTGCACAAGCAGCCAACCGTGATGATGATGGGCTGGGCAAACCAAAGTTCACCGTTTCCAAGTTTGTTGGTTCTACTGATGTTGTAGAGTACCTCAATTGGGAGCTAAAGGTGGAAAAATTATGGCGCATGCATGAGTACACCGAGGACAGAAAAATAAAACTTGCATCTTCTGAATTTGATGACTATGCTTTGCTTTGGTGGGATAATATTGTACAGTCCAGAATTGAAGATGGTGAACGTCCCATTGTTACATGGAGAGCTATGAAGGAAGAGATGCGTGCTCGCTTTGTTCCATGCAATTATATTCGTTCTCTCTATGATAGATTGCAGAATTTGAGGCAAGGTATTTCTTCTGTGGATGAATATTTTCAGGAGATGGAGCTTATTATGCAGTGTGCTAGAGTGCGTGAAGAGCCTGAACAAACAATGCAGCGATTTCTCTCTGGTCTGAACTATAACATTAAGAGTATTGTTCGGCTTCACCAATATTATGACATGACAGATTTGTTACACCGAGCACATGAGGCTGAATTGCAAGTGGCTGAGGATGCTAAGTTTACATCTCGCACAACAACGAGTAGAGGTCGTTTTACACCACGAACAACACCTAGTGTGGAGCCTACTCCTAGTTCCACTTCTGGCTTCCGTGGTAATGCTTCTTCCAAATCAGATTCGGTGATCTCTAATGCGAAGAAACTAGCACAACCTACTGCTGGTTCTACTAATTCTACAGCAAGAAACAGGGGCATGAACTATCATACATGTGGTGGAAGGGGTCATTTTAAGAGAGATTGTCCCAATAAAAAGGTTATGTTGATTAATGAGGATACATCAGAATATGAAACCGGTGATGATGCTGACCTTGATTCTGAAATTTGGGAGGAAGATGAAGATGGTTCAATAGATGCTTCTGGTACACACTATCCTACAATTGTTTGCTCTCCCAAAGTGCTAAGTGTTACTCCTAGTCCTGCAGAACAGCGGTGCAATTTGTTTCAAACAAAGGCTGTTGTTGGTCCTGGTAAGGCGTGCAAGGTTATAATTGATGGTGGTAGTTGTCACAATTTGGCTAGTAAGGAGTTATGCCAAAAGTTGAAACTGAAATATTTACCGCACCCCAATCTATATTTTATTCAGTGGCTAACTGATAGTGGAGAGATGAAGATCAACCACATGGTGCGTGTGGAATTTCAGATTGGACCATACAAAGACACCATTGAGTGTGATGTGGTTCCTATGACCGTGTGTCACTTGTTGTTGGGACGCCCATGGCAGTATGATAGAGATGTTCGTCACAACGGGAGAGCCAACACATATCATTTGAATTGGCGTGGCAAGGAGGTTACTTTGAGGCCTATGACACCGCAGCAAATTGTAAATGAATCTCGTCATAAAACTGAAGTGAATCTTGAAAAAGAGAGTGAGAGATTAGATAGGCGAGAGACTACACTTCCGGTGAGTGAGAGCCACAAGCCAAATGTGAGCCGTAAAAATAAAAGTGAGGGAGTGAATTCCTTAGTTGTGTTAGCCACCAAATCTGATTTGAGAGAGTTTCACGAGGATCCCATTGCTGTACCACTTGTGCTGATGTGCAAGGGTCAAATTTTGGTTTCTAACGACATGACCCCTCTCCCTATTGGTGTTTCTAATGTGTTGCAGGAATTTAGCGATGTGTTTCCAGAGGAGGTACTCGTTGGTTTACCACCATCGCGAGGTATAGAGCATCAAATTGATTTGATACCGGGAGCATCGCTGCCCAATCGAGCACCATATCGCACCAACCCCGAGGAAACAAAGGAAATTCATAAACAAGTACAAGAGCTTCTCGACAAAGGTTATATTCGTGTGAGCTTAAGTCCTTGTGTTGTTCCTGTAATTTTAGTTCCTAAGAAAGATGGTACATGGCGCATGTGCGTAGATTGTAGAGCTATAAATAACATCACTATTCGATATCGTCATCCTATTCCATGTTTAGAAGATATGTTAGATGAATTGAGTGGTGCTGCTGTTTTCTCTAAAATTGATTTGCGTAGTGGTTATCATCAAATTAGGATGAAAGAAGGGGATGAATGGAAGACAACCTTTAAAACAAAGTTTGGTCTATATGAGTGGTTAGTCATGCCTTTTGGGTTAACTAATGCACCTAGTACTTTCATGCGATTAATGAACCATGTTTTGAGGCATTTCATTGGTAAATTTGTGGTTGTATATTTTGATGATATACTTATTTACAGCCGCAATGAATCTGAACATAGTGATCATATTCGACAAGTTTTGCAAGTGTTGCGTGATGCTCAGCTTTATGGTAATCATGATAAGTGCACATTTTGCAAAGATAAGGTCATATTTCTGGGATATGTTGTTTCAAAGCATGGAGTTGAGGTTGACAAATCTAAAATTGAAGCTATTAAAAATTGGCCTACTCCTCTGAATGTTAGTCAAGTACGAAGCTTTCACGGTCTTGTTGGTTTCTATAGACGTTTTGTGAAAGATTTCAGTACCATTGTTGCACCTTTGAACGAGCTTACTAAAAAGGGTGTTGAGTTTGTGTGGGGCACAGCCCAAGATAATGCATTTGATGAGCTGAAACGTCGTTTGACTGCTGCATCTTTGCTTGTACTTCCTGATTTCACTAAGCAATTTGAGATTGAATGTGATGCTAGTGGAATTGGTATTGGAGGTGTGTTGATGCAAGAGGGTAAACCGATTGCATATTTTTCTGAAAAACTGAATGGTGCACAATTGAAGTATCCTGTTTATGATAAAGAATTGTATGCTCTAGTTCGTGTCCTTGAGGTTTGGCAACATTATTTGTGGCCAAAGGAATTTCTCATACATTCTGATCATGAGGCTCTGAAATATTTGAAAAGCAATCCAATTTGAATAAACGTCATGCTAAATGGGTTGAATTTATTGAATCTTTCCCATACATCATTAAATATAAAAAGGGTAAAGATAATGTGGTTGTTGATGCTCTTTCTAGGAAAAACATGTTGTTGACACAATTGGATGTTCAAGTTCCTGGTTTAGAGAGTTTGCGTGATTTATATGCTACTGATCCTGATTTTTCAGCACCATACAAATTGTGTTCTGATGTAAAAGCATGGGAAAAATATCACATACATGATGGCTATTTGTTTAGAGCTAACAAACTATGTGTTCCAGAATCGTCCGTGCGTTTGCTATTGTTGCAGGAATCACATGCCGGCGGTTTGATGGGTCACTTTGGACGTGAGAAGATTTTGCTTATGCTCGCTGATCATTTTTATTGGCCTAAGATGAGGCGTGATGTGGACAGATTTGTGAAGCGTTGCATTACTTGTAATACGGCGAAGTCCAAGCTAAAACCTCACGGTTTGTATACTCCTCTCCCTACTCCTACTACACCATGGGAAGACATAAGCATGGATTTTGTGTTAGGAGGCCTAGGACCAGGAGAGGACATGATTCAATTTTTATGGTAGTTGATCGTTTTTCTAAGATGGCACATTTTATTGCCTGCCACAAAAGCGACGATGCGTCGCACATTGCTAATCTGTTTTTCAGGGACATCGTGCGCTTACATGGAGTACCAAAGACGATTGTTTCTGATCGTGATGTGAAGTTTATGAGCTACTTCTGGAAGACACTTTGGGGAAAGCCGGGGACAAAGTTATTATTCAGCACTACTTGTCATCCCCAAACAGATGGTCAAACGGAGGTGGTAAATCGCACACTCTCCACGTTGTTGCGATCCATGATAAAGAAGAACCTGCGTGTGTGGGAGGAGTGTTTGCCGCATGTGGAGTTTGCATATAACAGGGCGGTACATTCCACAACTCAGTTCTGTCCATTTGAGGTGGTCTATGGTTTTAAACCCATTACACCACTTGATTTGCTACCCCTTCCAATACAAGAGAGAGTGAACATGGAGGCATCCAAGAGAGCAGATTTTTTGAGGAAGATACACGAGAAGATTAAAGAAGCAATTGAAAAGAAGGGCAAGTACACAGCTGATCGTGTTAATAAGAAGAGAAAGAAGGTGCTGTTTCAGCCGGGTGACATGGTGTGGGTACACTTTCGCAAAGATAGATTTCCTGAACGGCGCAAGTCCAAGTTGAAGCCAAGAGGTGATGGACCATATAAAGTGCTTGCTAGGATTAACGCTAATGCATACAAAATTGATCTTCCCACTGAAGAGTTTGGCGTGAGTAATACGTTCAACGTTGCTGATCTGATGCCATATAATGGAGATGAACTTGGCGCGTCGGGGTCGACGCCTCTTCAAGGGGGGGAGGATGGTGAGGACATCCCTAGTCCTTTGCCATCGTTTTCCACTAGTGATGTTGCTGCACATGACAAGTCCAATGAAATCAGAATTGGACCAATTACAAGAGCACGTGCAAAACTATTAGAACAACAGGTGAATTCACTCTTAGTTGAATCTGACATTTGTGTTAATGAGAATTTTATACTGCCTAAGTCTTTGCATGTTTGTATGATCAGATTTGAAGAGAAGACAAGCTCGGCACGTGAAGATGAAGAATTGCAGCAAGAAGAACGCCTACCGATGTCTAATATCAGCAGGTGCACAACATAAAAGGAAGGAAAATCAGAACCAAACTCGGATTGACTGCCAGGAGGCCCAAAATTGATATACGTGCAGAATCCGTGTCCGTGCTCCAAATAAAGCGTGCAAATACAATTTGGAAAGCTTGAGTCGTGTGCTTTCCAAACTGTATACCCGCAGCCCACGATTTGCGGTGACCGAGTCGCAGTCGTCAAAACAATATGGCGGTTATTTCTGCCAGTTTTCCAGATAGAGTCATTTAAGTTAGGAAAGTTAGAGATATAGTTGATTTCGACCCCAACACTAGGTTGGACGTCCAGGGGTCTTTATATACCTTTGTAAGTCGTGGATTTTAGGGTTAGACCATGTTTTGATTAAACCTCTACCAGATTGAATTGCTTTAAGCATTCCTCTGAAATCATATTCCTCTTTGCATCGATCAGGAATATTTATCTACACCAAATTCGTTTCGATAGGGTGTATTTGCTACTGAAAGTCAAGTGCTATCTGTCGTTCCATTGGGAATTGGGAGATTGCAGAAGCGCTTCGTGGTCGGTGGCTACGTGCGCAAGTGTGTGGTGTTGCGAATATCCATAGGGTTAAAGATCCGTCGCATTGGCAACGGGGGAACAGCCGGAGAGTTCGTGAGCGTCTCACAAGTTATCCAACAATTTCATCATCGACACCATCAGCTCACTGAGAAGATCAGGCCCCCGCTTATCAAATGGCAATTGAAGCGATGGATTGATGGTTTATATTGGCGCCTTGGCAGGCGGTTAGAATCCTGATATAATCAACCGCAATTATTAGTACCCAGTCGCTCCAAATTCCCGCGGTTGCGCAGTTCTCAATGTGATAATTACACACACAGGTTGGAGGGTCCAAATGTGAAACAAGCAGTTTTCATAGGACAGTTGTCAAGCAATAGATGAGCTCTGCTTATTGATGTAGCCAGTAATAATCAAAGAAAACCCCTAATCATCATTGCAAACAGCGCATAGAAGATGGCTAATGCGACAACTACAACTACACATGCTAGTTCCTTCTTGTCTCTTGCTTTCATATGTTGCCTCTTATTGAGTCTTTCTTGCTTCATCGTAGTGATTGTACACTCCAGATCAGTCAGTTTCTTCTTCAGCTTTGTGTTATCTCTGCAAGCTTGGTGATAACACTCCAAGCCCTACCATGCCATTCATCATCCAACCAGTTAACAAAGGCACAAGCCTCATATCCCAGCCAATGTTAAATATTCAGGATGGGCGGGGGCATTAACTCAACTTAAATGATGAACTTAGCACTAACCTCTAAGGGGCAACTGAGAAACCGTCTGCCAATGTCAAATCCATCTGTGCATACACGTCGAGCGGGAGTGTGTCCATGCGCACAACTCAGCTTTTGGTACTTCTTGGTGGCGCAAAACTCGGAGTCGAACTCATGTTGCGGGAGTCTAGAGTCATACTCCGGATCCGGCGGTTGATCGCTTTCCTGGGTGGGGGAGCGGGGGTTATTCAGGACGGATTGAGCAGGGAGCTACTTTAATTTGGACATGCTAAAAAAGATCGGGATTGATTGGAACCTGACAAGATGATTTGGATTCGTAGTACACCAGCCTTCTGATGAACTTAGGCAAGCACTCGGCGGTGACCGCCGTCGTGGCGGCGCCGCCCATCGCGCTGCTGAGAGCGACGATACGAGCCGGAGCAGCCGCACCGAAACCATCAGCACCACTCGTCCATATTCCCCCAATGTCAGCGCCACGCGAGGGAATTTGGGGGCTATCTAGGGATTTGGGGGAAATGGGGAAACTGTAGGGATCTGATAACGGTCGGGAACTACTTATCGCACTCTGTTGTATACAACACACGGTTTGTACATATCGTTTGTGTTCGATATTACAACTTCACACACGATTTCCACACCAAACCGTGTGAGAAGACAACGTGCGTGAGACATGGTTCCCGTGACATAACCGTATGTGATGTACTACCCGGTACATATGGGGATGCAATAATGGAGTTAGTACTGTAAACAGCCACTCTGCGGATACCCGTCAAAAAATAAAAATAGCCGCTCTGCAGATAGAGATGGGTGCAGCGGCCGAGGCAGTGGCTACCGGATAGAAGGTCAATCCTCGGTCGGTCGGCGGTGGCGGCATGATAGGAGGTCAATCCTCGGTCGGCGGCGGGAGATAGGAGGAGCTCAATCCTCGAGGTTGGCGGCGGCGTGATTGGAGCACATCCCTCATGGTCGAAGGCGGGATAGTGGAGCTCGAACTTCAGGCGGATGCCTCACTAAGCTTTGCTCCTTGACCCTGCTGTCTCGGCGTGCCGCGGCATCGCGCTTCTCTGTCTGCTGGGTGGAGGTCGCCGCGCGGCTAATTAATTAAGGTATTCTTTTCGTTGAGTGGCTTAATTGAGGTATTCAGTTCATTAGGGTAGTATAATGTACTATGCGTGTAAATTGACTGGTCATTAATTTGTGTCATCGCACGTCTGGATAACAATATGGAGGGCCCTTCGTAAATTATGAAAATAAAATCTTGTGATTTATGCACTCATCTTTGGGCATCAATTAATCCATTTATTAATGCTTTTTTCAATTACCCCTCGTGTGGTGCAGATGGAACGATCTGAATGGATGAAGGATCGGAGAAGCTCAAAGTTTGCGAGTGGTGTGACGGAGTTCATCACTTTGGCTAAAAGGACAAAGAAGAGAGTCCGTAACGACTATTACATCCTGTGTCCATGCAAGGATTGTACCAATACAGAGTGACATAAAGTTACAGACGTCGAGTACCACTTAGTCAAGCGGGGATTCATGGATGGATATACACGTTGGACTAGACACGGTGAAGAGCCGGTCATGGATGAAGGTAACCAGGGCGGCGAGATGCCAAACCCCGATCAGAGTCACATGGATGTTGAATCTAACCTCGGGGCTCAGACATCAAGCTACCAATGGAACAGAGATAAGCGAAAACCCCCACTGGAAAACCAAGACGACGACGAATACGACGACCTTGATGGTATGCCAGATTTTGCTACTATGATTGTAGATTTCCAGGGCCCAAATAAAGATATGGTTGGGTACAAGGATCTGCCAACCATTGATGCGGACTCCAAGAAAGATTTGTGTCCAGGTTGCAAAAAGAAATATTCCAAGTTGAGTGGCACACTAGCGCTTCTCAGATTTAAAACAGAAAATGGTCTATCAAACAAGGGCGTCACAGAGTTGGTAGGTCTTTTCAAAGACATTCTTCCAGAAGGTAATGTGCTCCCCAAAAGCACGAACGAAGCGAAGAAAGTTGTTTGCCCATTGGAACTTGAAGTCCAGAAGATACACGCTTGTGTGAATGATTGTATGTTGTACCGCGGTCGGTACAAAGATTTGTGTGCATGTTGCATATGCAAGCATCCATGATACAAGTGCAGGAGAGCAAAGGACAAGTACAAATTGGACGACGAGATCAAGACAGGAATCCCGTTCAAGGTTGTTTGGTACTTGCCTTTAATTCCAAGGTTGAAGCGTTTGTTTGCAAACCCTAGAGTGGCAAAGAGGTTGCGCTAGCATCATGATGAGTGAATTGCGGATAAATATTTGAGGCACCCGAAAGATGGGGCTCAGTGGGAGTCAATCACGAAAAAGTATGAAGACTTTGCCAAGGATCCTAGAAGTATATGGCTCGGGGAGTGTACTGACGGGATGAATCCATTTGGCGATATGAGCACCAAACACAGCACATGGCCAGTGCTTCTGTGCATATATAACCTTGCTCCTTGGTTGTGTATGAAGAAAAAAATACATCATGATGTCAATGATTATCCAAGGCCCGAAGCAACCTGGAAATGACATCGACATTTACTTTCAGCTACTAGTAGAAGAACTGCTGACATTGTGGGAAATGAGCCTGCTGTAAAATGTTATGATGCTTACAAAAAGGAGTTTTTTGATCTACATGCATTGCTGCTGCACACCATTCAAGATATGCCGGCATTAGGCAACACGTTGGGGCAGTAAACAAGGGGAGATGTAGGATGTGTCACATGCATGGATAGGACAGCGAGTAGATTTCTTTCCAACTCGCACAAGTACGTGTATTTACGTCATCAACGGTTCTTACGGAAAGATCACACTTACCGAAAGATGAAAGCTGAATTTGATGGTATGGCAGAGGTAGGTTTGGGCCCAAGACCTTATTCTGGGAAGGAGGTCCACAGCATGGCTAAACAAATTGAAGTTGTGCTTGGCAAGGGACACGGTTCGTCGTCGAAAAAAACACCCAAGGGGCAGGTGTGTAAGAAGAAATCAGTGTTCTGGGAATTACCTTACTGGGAGATTCTAAGTGTGCATCACTGCATCGATGTCATGCACGTAGAGAAGAACGTATGTGAAAGCATCCTTGGTACTCTACTCAAGATTAAAGGTAAAACAAAGGATGGTGGCGGTGCACGACTCGATATGCTTGGTGATAAACCAAAACGCATGAATGAAGCAGAAGATGATGACAAATTCCTCAACGTTCGCCAGAGTTACAATTTCACTACAAAAGAAGCAAAAGAGTTCTTCCACTATTTGTTGTCAGTTAAGACACCCTCTTCCTACTCCGCAAACATCAGAAGTCTCATGGATGTGAGCTCAGGTAAAATGAAGTTGGCACACATGAAGTCACATGATTGCCACGTAATGTTGACACAAATCCTCCCGGTGGCCATCAGGAATTTGATGGACACAGACATAAGAAACACACTCATTGATCTCTATGATTTCTTCAACATACTATGGCAGAAAGTGGTAGATCATGAAGAGCTGGATTATATGCAAGAGGATATTGCAAGAATATTGTCCAACCTAGAGATGTTTTTCCCACCGTCATTCTTTGATGTCATGGTCCATCTCACTGTGCACCTTGTTGATGAGATAAAGTACTGTGGTCCTGTGTTTCTTCGCAACATGTATCCCTTCGAGTGGTACATGGGAATATTGAAGCGCTATTGTCGGAACCGATGCCATCCAGAGGCAAGCATCCTACAAGGTTATACCACGAATGAAGTGGTTGAGTTTTGCAACGAATACATGAAACAAAGACCTATAGGTTTGCCCCTCTCTCGCGACGAGGGAAGGCTGGCTGGTAAGCTGGTCCTTGCTGGCATGCCACATGCTGCACCCGGAGATGAGACCGATCAAGCCCATTTGACGGTACTGCTTAACTGCCCAGTTCTCAACGCTTATGCTGAAGAACACTTGGCGGAGATACGACGAAACTTCTTACCCATGGTGCATCCATTAGATGTCGTGATGAAGGCGCACAATAAGAACTACGTCAGATGGCTGAAGGATCGTTTGTCACGCGGATCCATGGATGACATTGCAACGTGGTTGGCACAAAAGCCATCACCTACGGTATTGAGGTACCAAGCGTATGACATAAATGGCTACACGTTCTACACTGAGGAACGTGATATGAAGACCTCATATCAGAACAGCTCTATTCGAATAGAATGCATAACTGTAGATGAAGATGATAAAAGGGTATACTATGGAACCATTGAAGAGATTTGGGAGCTTAACTATGTGGAAGTTAAGGTGGCATTATTCAGGTGCAAATGGGTCCCTCTTAGTCAGGTAAAGGTTGGTCAATACAGGAAGACCTGTGTTAACATGACAAAGATGGCATATCACAAGGACCCGTTCATTCTTGCCAGCGATGCAACCCAAATTTTCTATGTGAAAGACCCCTTGCATAAGAACTGCCTTGTAGTGATGCGTGGGAAGAGGAGGGTACTGGGCGTTGAGGGTGTTGCTGATGAGGACGAGTACGATGAATTTGCTGAGTCGCCAGCCAAGGGATCACGCACCAAACATAAAGAGAGGCTTAAAATCATCAGAAATCCTAAGTTCATTCGGGGTCAACCTAATGATCCCAGTTCTCCCATGTACATGGGAATTAATACATAACACTGTTTATTATGTCTATTCTGCAACTTAATTCGTTCAATTACAACTGTCGCATGAACTGAATTGTGAGTTATGCCCGGCCTTCTGTTGAAGTAAGAATGATTAATATGTTGACCTTGATATGTTGTCAGCACAGGCAATGAGTTTGAACTATTTACGATTATATACCCTAGAGCTAGCGCACTCAATTGATCTCACTCCAGTATGTATGAATAGAACATATGTAATCTGGTTTGCAAATAGCACACGGTTCATTCACAAAAGTCGTGTGCCTACCAAACCGTGGCCGATGACCCCTACTGCGCACGGCGTGAGTCGTGAGTTCTGATTGGCCAGAACCCAAACCCCACGGATCGTACGTCTGCATCATTGGATGCACCTAGATCGAACGACAATCCTCATCCCTTTCATCACCACATGCAGTTGCAGTTAGGATTTGATTTATATGCACTAAATGCCCGGTAAATCCAAAAAATGGCTTGAATATAGTAAAGGAGCCCGAAATGCGCTAGAAAATCAAACCTAGGGTTTAATAGCGATTGCGTACTGTGGAAAAAAATTCGAGACGAAACGATGAAGTCACCAGTAACTGGAGTTCGAATCACCATGTCTCGTTTTGGAAACTATGATCCTTCTTGTGAGATACTCCGGTTTCCAAGGAGCGATCATCCAAACTTGTGCCAGACTTTACCAACAAATTTCCACGGGGTCTTGAGAGCACGCAATGGTGACACACCAATTTTTGTGATTTTCGGACTCCATCTGCATTTCCTGTAATTAAAATGCCAACAAGACCTATGCCGGTGGCCACATCTCGCATCCAAAATGTTTGAAAATTCTTCCCATTCCTTGGACAATGAATGAAAACATGCAAAGCAACACACAAATGATTTTGTAGACCTGCTTTGCCGACACCCACATGTAGTTGCGGTTGGGATTTGATTTATATGCACAAAATGCACGGTAAATGCAAAAAAAAGGCTTAAATATAGCAAACGAGACCCGAAATGCGCTAGGAAATCAATATTGGTGTGTAATGGTGATTGTGTACCATGGAAAAAATTTCGAGGCAAAACGATGAAGTCACCGACGATTGGAGTCCAAATTGCCACGCCTCCTATTGGGAACTATGATCCTTCTTGTGAGATGCTCCGGTTTGCAAGGAGCGATCATCGTAACTTGTGCGAAACTTTACCAAAATTTTTCCACTGGGTCTTGAGATCTCGCCACGGTGACACACCGATTTTCATGATTTTCGGAGTCCATCTGCATTTCCTGTAATTAAATTACCAACAAGCCCTATGCCGGTGGCCGCATCTCACAGGCAAAATGTTTGAAAATTCTTCCCGTTTCTCGGACAATGAATTAAAACTAGCAAACTGACACAGAAATGATTTTTACACCTTCTTTGCTAACACCAACATGTAGTTGCAGTAGGGTTTTGATTTATATGCACTAAATGCATGGTAAATGCAAAAAAATGGCTTAAATGTAGCAAACGAGACCTGAAATGCGCCAGAAAATCAAACCTAGGGTATGATGGTGATTGCGTACCATGGAAAAAAATTCGAAGCGAAACGTTGAACTCATGCCTTCATTTCAAAATTACCACATCTTCATTTCAAAAGAAATTATGTTGCTCCTTGATGTAAATGTTTTCCAACAGCACACGGTTCATTCACGAAAGCCGTCTGCCTATGAAACCGTAGCCGATGACCCCTACCTCCTGCGCGCGATGTGAGTCGTGCGTTCTGATTGGCCAGAACCCAAACCCCACCGATTGTATGTCTGCACCGTTGGATGCACCCAGATCGAACGGCAATCCTCACCCCTTTCATCACCAAATGCAGTTGCAGTTGGGATTTGATTTAAATGCACTAAATGCCCAGTAAATGCAAAAAAATGCTTAAATATAGCAAAGGAGCCCCGAAATGCGCCAGAAAATCAAACCTAGGGTATAATAGTGATTGCGTACTGTGGAAAAAAATTCAAGGCGAAACGATGAAGTCACCGGCGACTGGAGTTCGAATTGCCACGTCTCCTTTTGGAAACTATGATCCTTCTTGTGAGATGCTGCAGTTTCAAAGGAGCAATCATCCAAACTTGTGCCAAAATCTACCAAATGTTTTGCACGGGGTCTTGAGAGCACGACATGGTGACACACCGATTTTCGTGATTTCCGGACTCCATCTGCATTTCTTGTAATTAAAATGCCAACAAGACCTACGACGGTGGCCGCATCCCGCATCCGAAATGTTTGAAAATTCTTCCCATTCCTTGGACAATGAATGAAAACACGCAAAGCGACACACAAATGATTTTGTAGACCTGCTTTGCCGACACCCACATGTAGTTGCGGTTGGGATTTGATTTATATGCACAAAATGCACGGTAAATGCAAAAAATGGCTTAAATATAGCAAACGAGACCCGGAATGCGCCAGAAAATCAATACCGTGGTGTAATGGTGATTGTGTATCGTGGAAAAAATTTCGAGGCAAAACGATGAAGTCATCGACGATTGGAGTCCGAATTGCCACGTCTCCTATTGGGAACTATGATCCTTCGTGTGAGATGCTCCGGTTTGCAAGGAGCGATCATCGTAACTTGTGCCAAACTTTACCAAAAAATTTCCACTGGGTCTTGAGATCGTGCCACGGTCACACACCGATTTTCATGATTTTCGAAGTCCATTCGCATTTCCTGTAATTAAATTACCAACAAGCCCTACGCCGGTGGCCGCATCTCGCGGTCGAAATGTTTGAAAATTCTTCCCGTTTCTCAGACAATGAATTAAAACTAGCAAAGCGACACAGAAATGATTTTTACACCTTCTTTGCTAACACCCACATGTAGTTGCAGTAGGGTTTTGATTTATATGCACTAAATGCATGGTAAATGCAAAAAATGGCTTAAATGTAGCAAACTAGACCTGAAATGCGCCAAAAAATCAAACCTAGGGTATGATGGTGATTGCGTACCATGGAAAAAAATTCGAGGCGAAACGTTCAACTCACGTCTTCATTTCAAAATTACAACGTCTTCATTTCAAAAGAAATTATGTTGCTCCTTGATGTAAATGTTTTCCAATAGCACACGGTTCATTCACGAAAGCTGTCTGCCTACGAAACCGTGGCCGATGACACCTACCTACTGCGGGCGATGTGAGTCATGCGTTCTGATTGGCCAGAACCCAAACCCCACGGATCGTACGTCTGCACCGTTGGATGCACCCAGATCGAACGGCAATCCTCACCCCTTTCATCCGCACATGCAGTTGTAGTTGGGATTTGATTTATATGCACTAAATGCTTGGTAAATGCAAAAAAATGCTTAAATATAGCAAAGGAGCCCTGAAATGCGCCAGAAAATCAAACTTAGGGTCTAATAGTGATTGCGTACTGTGGAAAAAAATTCGAGGCGAAACGATGAAGTCACCGGCGACTGGAGTTCGAATTGACATGTCTCCTTTAGGAAACTATGATCCTTCTTGTGAGATGCTGCGGTTTCCAAGGAGTGATCATCCAAACTTGTGCCAAAATTTACCAAATTTTTTGCACGGGGTCTTGAGAGCACGACATGGTGACACACTGATTTTTGTGATTTTCGGACTCCATCTGCATTTCCTGTAATTAAAATACCAACAAGACCTACGCCGGTGGCCGCATCTCGCATCCGAAATGTTTGAATTTTTTCCAATTCCTTGGACAATGAATGAAAACACGCAAAGCGACACACAAATGATTTTGTAGACCTTCGTTGCCAACACCCACATGTAGTTGCGGTTGGGATTTGATTTATATGCACAAAATGCACGGCAAATGCAAAAAATGGCTTAAATATAGCAAACGAGACCCGAAATGCGCTAGAAAATCAATACTAGGGTTTAATGGTGATGGTGTACCGTGGAAAAAATTTTGAGGCGAAACGATGAAGTCACCGACGATTGGAGTATGAATTGCCATGTCTCCTATTGGGAACTATGATCCTTCTTGTGAGATGCTCCGGTTTGCAAGGAGCGGTTATCGTAACTTGTACCAAACTTTACCAAATTTTTTCCACTAGGTCTTGAGATCACGCCACGGTGACACACCGATTTTCGTGATTTTTGAAGTCCATCCGCATTTCCTGTAATTAAATTACCAACAAGTCCTACACGGGTGGCTGCATCTCGCGGCCGAAATGTTTGAAAATTCTTCCCGTTTCTCGGACAATGAATTAAAACTAGCAAAGCAACACAAAAATGACTTTTACACCTTCTTTGCTAACACCCACATGTAGTTGCAGTAGGGTTTTGATTTATATGCACTAAATGCATGGTAAATGCAAAAAATGGCTTAAATGTAGCAAACGCGACCTGAAATGCGCCAGAAAATCAAACCTAGGGTATGATGCTGATTGCGTACCGTGGAAAAAAATTCGAGGCAAAACGTTGAACTCATGTCTTCATTTCAAAATTACCATGTCTTCATTTCAAACGAAATTATGCTGTTTGTGTACATGGGCTCGTAGAGGCTTCCGTTTGCATAGGCCTTTCCGCGTCGCGACCGGCGCCCTTTTTTCACTGAAGCCGCCAACACTCCCCCACCGCCCGCCCCCGTTTCACTCAACAGTCCGCATATTCTACCAAAACTCCATCGCCAGCTCCCCCCTCCCCCAGATCCACACCAGAACCCTTTTCGGCGCCGGCGTGCTCAACCAGGATGTGTGCCCACTCTTCGGCGTCAACCCTACCTTCGCTGTCGTTCCCAACACGCGGCTGCCCGCACCTTGCCGTCTTCGTTTGCTCGCCAGCCGCCCTCGAGCATATCCATCCTCTAACCCTCGCCTCTCCTACCGGGTTTGGACAAAAACTTGTCAGTTACTGCTCTCCATCACGGTGAGGCATATTTCCTCGTGATCCCTCTTCCTATTTGGTTATGTATGTTCCCAAATTGGCTATAAAATAACATAGAGCATATATATGTTCATTATCTACCTTCCTAACTAGTACATATAAGCTGTATTTGTTCCAATTAGTTATTGTTGATTTACAGATCGTGGGTGCCTGAGTCACACAAAATGAACAAATTAGCCGTACATTTTCCAAATTATTTCATGACATGTCTAGACAGCTTGCTACCAAGTTGTTAGTTTTATGCTTATCCCCCTTTTCTGAATTTCGCATGTGTTCTCTGTAGATGCCGAGTAGTAGCGACAACACTCATGCTTCAGGCGATGTATCTTCATCTGAGTCTGACAATGTCGGAATCGGGGCTCCGGGGACCCAAATGTTCGAACAATGAGGGCAAGCTAGTTCTTACCGACCAAGGGTGACCACGGCGAGGCTACGGCGAGAGCGCTAGCGCGGAGCACGACAGGGGACACGACGGTTACCTAGGTTCGGGCCACCTTATGGTGTAAAACCCTACTCCTGCTTGTGGTTGAGATTGCTGGGAGCAAGAAGATGTTCTCGCGTACAAGGTACGAGCCGAAGGAATCGTTCCCCTCTACAATGGCGGCACTGCCCCTTTTATAGCCGCCTTGGTCCTCTTCCCCTGAAAATATCGGCGGGAAGGGATGCCACACTTGGTGGGTTTTGAAAGCGGACAGGCTCAGGCTATCCTGACTAAAGGCGGTCTTCGCCTGCAAAAGCATGATCCATGACGCACCGGTGGGCTCGGTGGTGACCTCCGCCCTGCGCGGCTTGCCGTCTTGGTCCTCTTTCATCAAACGGGCATTCCTTGGGACTTGCTTTGGAGGCGGGCAGCTGGGGCTGCCCCCTTAGCACCAAAGAGGAAAGCCTCTCTATCCGCGCCCGCTAACGAGGCCTCTGCTGCCATTCATCACCACGTGCGTCACCCACGTGGTGGGCACAGGACTGCGCGGCTGGCGTCTGGCACGGTCGACCTCGGGCAGCCGCCTCGAGGGGGCGCCTTGGGAGGCCGCCTCGCGAGGTTTCCGCCGCTGCTGCGGCTAAGTCTTGGTGGTTCACACCTCGAGGGGAGGGGTCCTCGGGAGGCTGGTGCCTCGCGAGATGTCTTCGCTCTGCGGCGCCCTTAGAAGGGCCGCGTCTTGGGCTTTTGCTAAGCGTCGTTTCCTGGGCCGCAGGCAGATGGGCCGAGGTACCCTGGTTCCCAATGGCTCGACAGTAGCCCCCGGGCCCGTGGCACGCACGTTCCCGGCCGTTGGGAGCGAAACGGTGTGGGCCCTGACAGACTGCGGGGCCCAGGTTCGACGCGTGGCGCACGACGGGACGTGGGATGCCCCCACTTCCCACTACGCCTCGGTAACCGCCTGCGCCTGCCATAAACCCTGCCCGCGCGGGGCGCAGGCCATCATTGCTCCCCTCCTGCTTCCTCCTCCAGCGCCTGGCTTCTCACATCCGCACCCTGCGCGCCGCACCTTCCTCCTACCGCCCTCCAAGCTCCACCGCATAGCAATGGCGCCCGCCGGCAAGAAGGGCAAGGCAGCGGCCGTGGCCTCGCTCACACCGGCCATGGAGCCAGCTCTGCAGCCCTCCATCATCGCCAACCGAGAGGGCCTGGATAAGGTGATCTCGATGATCGCCAGTGACAAGAACGAGAATGGAGCGATGAAGATCTGGCCGGGCGTGCGCGCGCGGCGCGATCTGGAGGCGACGACCTTCCCCTTCTTCATCCACAGCATCTACGCCGGCTTGGTGCCGCCGTTCTCCGACTTCTTCAATGCCATCCTCTCTCACTACCAGATCCAAGCTCTCCATCTCCAACCCAACTCCATCTTCCTCCTCGCCATCTTCGCCTTTTACTGCGAGGCCTTCGTGGGCATGATGCCCTCGGTGGCACTCTTCCGCCACTTGGTGAATCATCGCTGTAGGGCCTATTTCCGGAATAAATCACGGAATAGCCTCAAGTCACACCATCCCCAAGATCAGAACAACTGGTGGACTCCCTTGACATAGATAACCAGTACATACATATTATTACACAAGGTTGAGCCAGAGTGCTCAACATTTATTACAGACTTGTCATTATATAACGGTGGCGGTATAAGATAGTGGTGTGGTGATATTACAACACTGATACAATAATGTAAAGCCAAGCGTCAGTGCGAGGCTTGACTATTTTATTTGTGGGGCGGAAGCACTGCGGATGATACACGTGGTAGACTCCAAGACCACAAGTTGATTGACTGGGAACACCTCTAAGCATTGGGCTCGCTAGCGCACTCTTCCTCCACAAGATCGTCTTCTTCCGGGTCTGGCCAAATTAACAAGCCAGGGACAAGCCTGTGAGTATGTTGGAATGTACTCGCAAACATTATGAACAAAAGATATACCGAATGCATATGTTCATGATGGATTAAATTATATGCATATGCTGACTGAAATTAAAGCATGGCATGATAAATATTAATACAGTGTGGATGGGTGAATATATCATTTTAGTAATGAACCAAGAAAATAAAATGGAACATCGGGCGTTGGACCGCCCGAGGAATTCCAAGAAAAATGCCAAACGGGTGTCTGAAGGCGACGCCTCGAGAGGTCTTGAAAAGAAATGCCAAACGGGTGTCTGAATGCGACGCCTCAAGAGGTCTTCAAAAGAAATGCCAAACGAGTGTCTAAATGCGATGCCTCGAGAGGTCTTGGAAAAATGAGTATCCAGGTGGATTAACCATCCCAAGAGATACTCAGAAAAAATAGAAATGAGTATCCAGGTGGATTAACCATCCCAAGAGATACTCAGAAAAGGAAATAGAAATGAGTATCCAGGTGGATTAACCATCCCAAGAGATACTCAGAAAAGGAAATAGAAATGAGTATCCAGGTGGATTAACCATCCCAAGAGATACTCAGAAAAGGAAATAGAAATGAGTATCCAGGTGGATTAACCATCCCAAGAGATACCCAAGGTTGCACATAGAAGAAAAAGGTTAGTCCACAATAATATTCATGTTAACAATAATATTCATGCTGGCATCAGTAGTGATAATAATTATCCTGCAAAAATTGAATCATGCACAATTTTAACTATTTCCTCCAAAGACCGACACCGGGACCGACACTTGATGCTTCCCAGCTAACGTCCTTGACCGTGGACACGGCTATTCGAATAGGTATAACTCTGCAGAGGGTGTACTCTTTACCCACGTGTATATGATTTCTTTAGCCAACACCAAGACACTGACTAATTCCCATTACGGTCTTTGGGTTGGAAACACACCTGACCAGCACACACCAGATTAACTTTCCGGATACCAGGAATCACCCAAAGCATCGTTCAAGAAAAACTCTAAGACGGGGAGACCGCCGTCTCGAATAGCATGGGATCACAATTTATAACGCGCGGATTACAAGGGGTGCCCCCCCTCTCGGCCCAGCCGGATACACCCATGCCCCCTGACCCAATGACTGGCATTAGTCCATGGCCATGGAACCCTCATCATGGCCCCCCTATGTGGTGTGCACTCGGAAAGGGGTTAGCAACTTACTAAGCCGTACTCCCCTCGCGGGAAGACAAGTGGCAGCACGAATTTTAGCTAGGCATGACGGAACAAGACTCGATGTAGGTCAACTCAGGAGATGTTATTATTATGACTGGCATGCTTCACATGCCACAGTGACACCATCGTGTCATGATGTGACCCGTGCCCACCAGCACGACAAAGACTGGAGGTATACCCCTGATTTCTCTCAATTTCACCCAGGATAGAAAGGTTCTTGTATGCATGAAATGCACAAAAAGATATGACCATGCATGCACTTGCTATCCACTACATATCCGGTGATTATTTCAAACTTATGCAAACATGCATGCAAACACCATATCCCAAGTTCAAAAATGCTTGCCTTGATCAAAGTAGGCAGAAGGTGATCCCTCAAAATTTTCGGCAACGTTTCCCTCCTCGTTTTCTATAAAATAAGAATTCAAATTCAAATAAATTTTTTTGTGACAGTACAAAAAGTTGGCTCAAAATATTTTAAAATAAATACTAAAAAAACAGAGTGAAAAATAAAATTTTCAGAAAAAGAATCAATTGAAAATGAGTTATGGTTAAAAAGTAATAAAGGTTTTAAAACCAGGGACCTATCTATAAATAAAATACTTGCCAGCGGGTCCCTGAGCAGTAAAACAGAAAGCGCCTCGGGCGAGAGTACGCTTTCCAGTTCAGAAAGCGTAAAGAGGGTGAAAACACTTTCAAAATAAAACAGAAAAGAATAAAACGCTGACGGGCGGGCCCCACCCGTCAGGTTTGAAATTTGAACGCGTCTCGTGCGCGTGTACAGAGAAGGTGCGGTGGTCACCGACGGCGATCGCCGGCGTTTTAGAGGACGACGATGATATGAGTGTGCTCGGGGGAGTGTTCCGCGTCGGCGGGTGGTGGTGGTGGTCGCCGGCGAGCACTGTGGCTACGGCGGGGTCAACTCCGGCGGACGGCGGCGTCGGGTGGTGATGGATCTTGTCAGGGAGGGCTCCGGTCGTCAAATTGACGCGCGGAATGGATGAGTGGGTGTACGAGGAGGCTACTGATGAAATTTGAGGGGTGGAGGTGGACGGACGGCGACGTGATGTTCTCGGTGGCAGTTGCGGATCGAGCGGCCGGAGTCGGGGAAGAAGACCTCCCCGAGGTCGCCCGACTCCTCTGGGTGGCGATTGGGAGTGGGTGGAGGTGTGGTGAGTACCGAACGGAGCTCAAGGGCTCCTTTTATAGGTGAGATGGGGATGAATGAGGCGAGGCGGATCACGACGGAGTAATTCTGGCCGGCGAGGTAGGTTTTGGACGGCGAGCGCGGTCGGTGGGTGTCAGTGAGATGAGAGGAGACTTCTGGTAGCGCCAGCGTGGCGCCCGCGAGCTCTATGACCTTCTCCCGATGCTGGGCTCCCGTACGGCCATGGCGGCGACGAGCAGCTCCGGCGACTGACAGGCGGGCTCGATCGGCTTGGACGGCGCGTGGGAGTGGAGGAGATGCTTCGACATGGAGAGGAGGTAGGAGAGAGAGATGAGAAGGAGTGATGGCGGCTGTCGGTGGCCGTGCTGATCCTCTCGGCCGCCGTGGCCGAGAGCAGCGGCTGCTGCACCGGCTTGCCACGGACTCCTCGGCGATGACCGGCTGGCGAGGGGGTCCCGAGACAATGCATTGATGGCAAGAGCGATGTGGATGAGGGAGAGGAGGAGTGAAGTGCACCGCGCGGGATCTATCTCCCCCTTCTCTGAACTTATCTGAACTTTTCTGAATTTTCGACAGTGATGAACAATGCACATGAAGTGCTTGATGAAATGCTAGATGGCCCTAGGCAGTTTTGAAATTTTTGTGGTGAGGTACTGATGCATAACAGAGATGCTGGCAAAATTTCAGAATTGTTGTAGTTTAAATTAGGTTTTGAGCAGAGGGTTTGAATCTGGTCCAAATTTCTATTGAATGAAATTTGAAAATTTTGAACTGTGGAACGGAATATTTTTTGTGAAATGGAGTGTGGGTATTGTCAAGTAGCTGGAATAATTTTTGTGGGTGCAGAAGAGCTAGGAAAAATATAGTTCCTTTATAAATCAAAGGAACTAGATTTTAATGGAATTCAAATTTTGGAATTTGCTAAATATGATAAAAAATATTTTTGTGGGGAGGAGAAGCATTGGGTACTGTCCTAGGGTGTGAGGATGACTTGGATGATAATTTAAAAATGACAGAATAATTTTTGTGAGAATTTCCTAAGTGTTCTGAAAAAGATGAAATGGACTATTTCCTTGAAATAATTTAATTACTCAAAAAGTTTTTTTAAGAGAAAAGAATTTTTGGTCCTATAAAATATTTACTCAAATAAGAAACCATTAAATCAGAAACCATTTTTTAAATTTTAGAAACCCAATTAAAAACTCAAAATGGTTTTCAAAACCCAAGAAAGAAAAATAGGGCCATAGTAATTCAAAGTATTTTCTTTTAAAGAAAAGATTTTGAAAATCCAAAGAAAATATTTTTGGGGTGTTACAATCGCTCCGTGTGCGCCTCGTTCCTCGCTGTCAAGGTGACGGAGAATGACATCATCAGCCTGAAGATCCCGAAGAAGGTGGAAGGCTATCGGCAGCAGTGGATCTACATGGATGCGCGCCACCGCAACCAGCTGCTGATGGAGACGACGGCCCCTGCCGTGAAGAGCTCCGGGTGGGAGTACGAGAAGCTCACCAACCTGAGACTGGCACCCGTCTGGGAGCGGCTGGCCGACCACAAGGCGGCGCGCCTCACGGGTGCGATGGTTGTCAAGGAGTTCCTGCAGCGGCGCATAGCGCCACTCCAGCGGTGCTCACGCCCGGTGTGGAAGATCACCGGCATGAAGGATCCCATGCGGCTGAGCGTCGCCAGTCTGAAGTCGGAGGTGGTGGACGGAATCATGCAGATCTTGCTCGGCAGCACCGCGGAGGACCCACCCACGGACGCGCTCCCGCTGTACCGCTACGAGGAGGTCGATCAGCTGGTCGCTGAGATGCCGATCTTCGACGAGTGGGGCCTCGTGCCGGAGGGCCATGGTGGTTCCCGGCTCAGGGGAGCTGGACGATGCCGAGGCCTCGGGGGGCGACGCGGAGAGGAGCGACGGCAGTCCGGCCTCGCGGACCCGCCGCCAACTCATCTGCGACCTCGAGGACGACGACGATGACGATGATGCCCGATTCAGGGTTGAGCCCTCCCGACCTGCTAATGCGGGGGGCGAAGGGAGTACCAGCGCGATGGCTGGCGAGCCGCGCGTGGAGGAGATAGACGCCGGTAGCGGGGGCACCGAGCCCCCCATGGAGGAGGCCGGCGCAGAAGGCGGGGCCGCCAAGCCCCCGGCCATAAAGGGTGACGCCGAGGCCGAGGTCGCCGAGCCTCGGGGGGCCACCTCGAGAGGAGGCCTCGGGAGGGGGCCTCGCGAGGGCGACAGTGAGGACTGCCCACCGGCTGTTCTGAAGAAGAGGAAGTGGGTTGCCAACGACAAGTAAGCGTCTAACTTTCCCATTTCTTTGTGTTTGCCTCGCGGTTTGGGGCCGAGGCCTTGCTTCGCATAGGGCATCCACAAAGAAGAAGAAGAAGAAGATGACGAAGAGGATCCCTAGCTTGAAGGGGGCCCCGGCGCCTGCCGTAGGCGCCGAGGGGCGCGAAGAGGCCAGCTGCCGCTATGATGCCGGAACAGAGCGTGCGGAGGCGGAGGAGGAGCGCGTGGTTCCTCTGGAGCCCCACGTGAGCGTGGCTCCTGAGGTCAAGGACGCCGAGCCTTGGGAGGCGGCCTCCGGAGGCGGCGCCACGGCTCCCGAGGTGGCAGCCGTGGAGGCGGACGTAGTGATGACGGAGGCGGAGGCGCCGACTCCACCGCCAAGCACCGCAGATGCCGGGGGTGCCTCAGGAAGCCCTCTGCACTCGCCAGTGCGCGAGGTTCCCGCCGCGGGCGCGACGAGCCCGCGGGATGCACCGCCGCAGCAGGAGGGGGAGGAAGCTACAGCGAGTCCCCCGCTCCTGACGAACGACGCGGGGCCTTCCCAGGCCGTGACGGCGGAGGGCGGCGAGGCGTCGGACCCCGCTTGGTCCCTGACGCTCGTGCGCAACTACACCCTGCTCAGGCGCGGGGTCCTGCGGACTGCAAGGGGAGCTCTAGGCCAGCTCGAGGCGGAGTTCCAGGAGGCCGAGGGGCGCCTTGCCGAGGAGCGCCTGCGCCTTGCCGAGGGGTGGCGCCGGCTCGATGTCGCCGTCAAGCTGGGCCGTCGCCAGGACAAGGCCGCGGAGGAGAAACACGAGAAGTCCGCCGCCGAGGCGAAGGAGGTTTTCGAGAGCGCCCTCCGGGAGGCAAACGCGGCCGACAAACTCCGCGAGGAGGCGGAGGCCCGCACGAGGGTGCTCCGAGAGCAGCACGCCACGCAGGAGCAGCTGTTCCAGACGTGGGAGAAGGCCTTCACGTCCCGTGAAGAGGAGCTCACAGCCCGAGAAGCGGACCTTGCGATCCGCGAACGAGAGCTCGCGCAGACGATGATCGAGCAGGCCACGGAGCGCGAGCGCTTGGAGACGTTGGACTGCCAGGTGGCCGCCGCCCAGGACGCCTACACCAAGTGCATGGAGCAGGCCAACGCCCTGCTGGAGGCCAAGGGGAAGAAGGCGCAGGAGGACGCCGACGCAAAGATAGAGAAGAACCGCCTGGCTCTTGTTGCAGATCACAGCAAGAAGTTGAAGATCCAGGAGGACCGCTTCAAGCAGAAGCGCGAGGAGCTCCAAAAGGAGATTGATGGCCTCAAGGAGGTCCTGGCAGAGGCAGAGAACCGGCGGAACACCGCGCTGTAGGCTAAGGCCAATGACGAGACGGAGCTAGCCTTCCTCCAGTAGTAGGTGAGTGGTGTCTCCACCGTCGTTGAGCAGGCGAGGCTGGAGGCGGACCGGGCGCGGGGGCGACAACACGAGCGCGCCAAGATGTTCCGCTCCCTCGAGCTTCGGGCCCGCGGCGCCCTGGCCATCATTTGCAAGAAGATGCTCGAGGGCCCCCGCGAGACCCACGACGCCAGCTACCTCGACTTCTTCACCAAGCTTGTGGAGCGGCTCGAGGCTGGAGCGAAGAGGGTGAATGGCATCATCAAGGATGAATGCCACAACCTCCTCTTCCAGGCGGCGACGCGCGTCTTCAGCCATCTCCTCTGCGCCGATCCCAACTTTGACTTCGACAGGGTGATAGCCCCCGTGCCCGAGGAGCTCCGTGACAGCCTTGGGAAGGCGGTGGAGGACCACGTAGACGCCCTGCTCGCAAAGTTCTCCCACGGCAGCAGTGAGAGCTCCATCGGAGTCGAGGGCGACGATGGCGAAGGCGATGATGGCGATGCTGCGACCTCCTAGATCCTCCCTTTTACCTATGCTAGATTGACGTGGCCCTGTGGGGGCGTGAAAACAATGTCTTTTCCTTAAGTACTTGGTGATTTGCTGCAATGTATGTTTTCTCGTGAGGCTCTCTCGTGAGGCCTCTTTCCCTTTCTTTGCTTTCCTTGGTGCTCCATGTCGTCAGGACCCAGCCCTCGAGCAGGCTACAGCCGTCGCTGGTATGTCAGGTCGCGTTGCCTGGACAAGGCCAGGAGGTGTAGGGCACTGAGAGGCGGTAAGGGCTCCTGAGGCGCGATGCTCAGAGAGACCCCCTTTAACGTGCAAGTGGCTTGCGCAGAGGAGAGAACGTCAGCACTCAGCGAGATTGCGGGGAGAGGAAAACTTGAGGGGCGCCGAGAGCGGCTCGTGAGGTGTTTTTGTACTTAGCTCTTTCGTAAGTGTCATTTGCCGTATCGTGGCTGCAGAGTGCGCCTCGCGAGGCTCTTGCTCGTGAGGCCTCCCGCTAGCACTTGGTGGAGATGGTCGCCGCAGGTTGGCTCGCGAGGCAGCGCTCGCGAGGCTCTCTGAGGGCTTACGGAGGCGTGTTGTCGTGAGTCACCTCACGAGGCAGCGCTCGCGAGGCCTTTGAGTGCCTTATTCCTGTGAAAACTTCATATCGATTTCACAAAGGGGGGAGCGGTGCGTGCTTGCTAGCTTGCTCGTGGGCATCACGCGAGGAGATGACACCAAGGACCTTGGTGAGGTGGCGTGCACGGGAGCAGGCCCACGAGCCAGAGCTCGATCACTTGGGTTTTGCAGCGCTGCTGGGACTGGCCCGAGCACAGGCACCATGTCCAGCCCCCTCTCGCGAGATGCGCAGGAGGAAGGCCGCGACCGTTCACACTCCTGAGGCAAGCAACTTAGCAACACATAAGATATCTTAGGAAATAAAGCTTTACCGTAGCATAATAATAAGTTCATTAAAAAACCAAAAAGAGATGTGGCTGCCGTGTCCGGCACGGGTCAGCTTGAGGTTGGTGCAGCCCATGGGGCGCCCTCAGGTTCACATCCGAAAAAAAGAGGTTGCCGTGTCCGGCACGGATCAGCGTGAGGTTGATGCAGCCCGTGGGGCGCCCTCAGGTGATTGTTCCATCAGCACTGAGCATGGGGCTTCCACTAGGCATGGGACGTTCCGCCAACGCGGAGCATGGGGCTTCCACTGAGATGTGGGCGGGAGCTCTCACGGGCCCATCAGGCGAACGCAATGAGAGGCTCCGGAGAGTGTACAGCTCCACTTCGTTCGTACGAGTGAGGGTCATGGGTAGAACTTGCGGAGGTGTTGGATGTTCCATGTGTTAGGCACAGGAACTCCGTCCTCCGTCTCCAGCCGGGCGGCGCCGGGCCTGGAGAGATGAGCAACCCTGAAAGGGCCTTCCCACATGGGTGAGAGCTTGTGGAGTCCCTCTCTGGAGAGGATCCTTCTCAGGACGAGATCACCGACTTCGAGGGTGCGTGGGCTTATGTTGCGGCTATCATAGCGACACAAAGCCTGCTGGTATCTTGCGGGTGCCAAAGGTGACGGGGAGGCGCACTTGCCCCAGAGGGATGGTGGAGCCATCAGTCACTCTGGAGAAGGGCCTGGTCAGCATCAGCTGGTCGTATGGCACTTGGAGCTGCTCGAAGGTCTCGATGGAGATCACGTTGAGGCCGGCACCTCCGTCGATGAGCGTCTTGGTGATGGCGACGTTGCTGATGGTGGGGGTGCACAACATGGGGCCCGTGCCCGCAGCGCTTGAGGACTTGGGGTGATCGTTGGAGTCGAAGGTGATTGCGTACTGCGACCACTTGAGGGGACGAGAAGCCTCAGGCCTCGGGAGGGCAGCGTTCACCTCGCGAGAGAACAACTTGAAGTGGCAGTTGGACGCGGGAGCTTGGGCCCCGCCAAGGATGCAAGCCATGCCGTGAGGCTCCTGGTAGCCCCCAGCGCCCTCGTCAGGCTGGTTGCCGTCGTTCCTTCGGGGTGGCGGCGGCAGCGGTGGGAGAGCGGCGTTGGCCTGAGGGTTGGCCTCACGTGGCTGGTCGCGCAAGGCGGTCTCGCGAGGCTAGTCACGCCAGCCCTGGCGGAAGTTGCCGTTGCCGTTGCGGTCTCCCCAAGGGCTGCCATTGCGGCCACCTCCACGGCCGGTGCCGCGGTCGTTGCGGTCGCTGCGGCGGCCCGGGCGCTCGTCGCGGAGCAGCTTGAGCTCGTGGCAGTCTTCAGTGCTGTGGGAGTGCGAGTTGTGGTAGGTGCAGAGAGGGCAGCTGTCCCTCTTGGGCTCATCACGCTCGCGGCCGCGCTTCTGCTCGGGCTCCGCCGTGAGCACGGCAGGGCCCTTGCGCATGGCGTCCTTGCTCTTGGCCGTGGCGGCGTCTGGCGCCGCGTCGGGGTCATTGTAGGCAAAGAGACTGCCTTCTTCGGCCTTGGCGCATCTATCGGCGAGGTCGAACAGCTCGAGCACGGAGTCGAGCTCGTCGTTGATGGCGAGCTTCTCGCGCATCCGAACGTCCGTGATGCCATTGGAGAACGCGGAGACGATGGCGGCCTCGTAGGCAAGCGGGGTCTTGTTGCGCACTTGGCCGAAGCGCTGGATGTACTTGCGGAGAGTCTCGTCAGGGCGCTGGCGCACGGCGTGCAAGTCGTTGAGCGTGAGGGAGCGCTCGTGGGTGCCCTTGAAGTTGGCGACAAATTGCCGACAGAGCTCGGCCCACGAGGAGATGGACGCCTCAGGGAGGTTCATGAGCCATGAGCGCAGGCCGTCCTTGAGGGCCATGGGAAACCAGTTCGCCATGACCTTGTTGTCGCCGTTCGCTGGCTCAATGCTCAGGGCGTAGAGCTGCTGGAACTCTGCGGGGTTGGGGGTACCGTCGTAGCGCGGAGGCAGGTTCGGCTTGAACTTGGTAGGCCACACCACGCGGCGCAGCTCGCGGGTGAAGGGTGGTAGCCCCCACAGGTTGAGGGAACGCCACCAGCGAGGGCAACACGGTTCAGGCGGCCGGCGGCCGCGACCTCCTGGATGGTCCTGTCTTGGCACTGGCGCTGCCGCCCGAGGAGCACGCGCGCGTCGGGTGGCGCGCGTCGGACGATCTGGCAGCTGGGCTCGCCATGGTCCGGCGTAGACGCGCCGCGGGACGGCTCATGCGCCCGCTTGTCGCGGTGGCGCCTGGCACCCTCCCTGGGCAGAGGGGGCGGAGGCGGCGCGCCATGCGCCACGTCCCCGGCGCGAGACGACGGAGGAGGGAGCGAGCGAGAGGGCGCCGGGGCGTCCCCGGCGGCGTTGACAAGCTCGGTGATGCGGCCGAGCCAGGCGTCGTAGCCGGCGTCGGTGGGATGGTAGCGCCGGAGCTCGCTCGCCATGAGCAGCGCGGCCTGCGGGGCCGGCGCGTCGCGGTGAGCGAGCGAAGAGGCCGTGGCGGTGTGGCCGTCCGCCTGCACGGACGGGTGGAGGGAGAAAGCCTGTTGCACCCTCGCAGCAGGGTCGGTGGCGGCGCCGGCGGCGCGGCGTCGACGGTCGTCATGGGCGATGGACTCCGTCTGGGCCACCCTGGCAGCTCGGCGTGCGTAGCGCTCACGACGGGCGTCGGCCATGGCGGTGAGGTAGTGGGAAGAACTGAAGTCGCCCCCTACCTGGTGCGCCAAATGTCCGAATCAGGGCTCTGGGGACCCAAAGGTTCGAACATTGGGGGCGAGCTAGTTCTTACCGACCAAGGGTGACCACGGCGAGGCTACGACGAGAGCGCTAGCGTGGAGCATGACAGGGAACACGACGGTTACCCAGGTTCGGGCCACCTTGCGGTGTAAAACCCTACTCCTGCTTGTGGTTGAGATTGATGGGAGCAAGATGTTCTCGCGTACAAGGTAGGAGCCGAAGGAATTGATCCCCTCTACAATAGCGGCACTGCCCCTTTTATAGCCGCCTTGGTCCTCTTCCCCTGAAAATATCGGCAGGAAGGGATGCCACACTTGGCGGGTTTTGAAAGGGGACAGGCGCTCAGGCTATCCTGACTAAAGGCGGTCTTTGCCTGCAAAAGCATGATCCATGACGCGCCGGTGGGCTCGGTGGTGACCTCCGCCCTGCGCGCCTTGCTGTCTTGGTCCTCTTTCACCAAACGGACAGTCCTTGGGCTTGCTTTGGAGGTGGGCAGCTGGGGCTGCCCCCTTTAGCACCAAAGAGGAAAGCCTCTCTGTCCGCACCCGCTGGCGCGGCCTCTGCCGCCGTTCGTCGCCACGCGCGTCACCCACGTGGTGGGCACAGGACTGCACGGCTGGCATCAGGCACGGTCGACCTCGGGCAGCCACCTCGGGAGGGCGCCTCGGGAGGCCGCCTCGCGAGGCTTCCGCCGCTGCTGCGGCTTAGTCTTGGTGGTTCGCACCTCGAGGGGAGGGGTCCTCGGGAGGCTGGTGCCTCATGAGATGTCTTCGCTCTGCGGCGCCATTAGATGGGCCGGGTCTTGGGCTTTCGCTAAGCGTCATTTCCTAGGCCGCAGGCAGACGGGCCGAGGTACCCTGGTTCCCAATGGCCCGACTTACAACCCTAGATCTCCAGCAGATGATCAGGGATCAAGTAATCTGGAACAGGATAGAGCTGCCACAATCACCCTTCCAGTCAGGACATGGAAGAACGCTCCAAGAAAGCCCACACACCAGCCTAAAGGTGTATATGAAGTAACCGAGATCGATTTAAAGTCTTGGGCCCCAACTAAACCAGATAAAGCACACACGAGGTTTAGGAGTGTGTGTGGATTTGTTGGCAGGGCAAGGCTCAACATTAATCTGCCGGGGTTTCGGAAGGCTGACACAGAAATATGGCACATGATAGTCTGGGAGATCATGGATCACTTCAATGTTCCAGAGCAGTGGAGAATGTAGGTGGAACACGCTGCACTGAAGAAGGCCAGGGATGCTTGGAGAAACTAGAAGCACGTGTTCTACAAGAAGTACTTGAGTGAAGGGAAGGACCCAATCCCCGCGTACTCCCAAATTACAAAGGCAGACTGGGTAGAATTCAAAAGGGTCAGGGCAACTACAGAGTTTACCGAGAAGAGTGCCAAGCAATCGGAACTTCAGAAGAGGAACACACACCCCCACCGTATGGGTGTGGCGGGATACTACGGCATGAAACCGATATAGGACCAGGAGGACAAAGAAGCAGTAGCTGTAGGTGGGAAACCGGCCTTTAGTGACATCAGGGGCGAACACGCTAGAGACTACTTGCGGGCACGTGCAAGGAGGCGTGATGATGGTTCTTATTACTTTGATAACTCACATGACGAAGAACTGTATCGCGCGATGTTAAAGGCTTCCACCAGCAACCCTGGAAGGTTCTACAGGAACTCAGGGCCATGTGACATTCTGTCCGATGCTCTGGCAACAAAAAAGCCCCCCGGCCGTGCAAGGGGTATAGGTGTCAATGTCCCACACAATGTCCCGCACAAGAAGAGAAGCTCGCCATGAAAAAAGCGAGGAGTGAACAGAAGAAGAAAGAATTGTATGATATGTTGAGGATGGACATGTATCCAAAAGTTCGAATGGAAATTGAGGAGTCAATGATGATGCAGAAGACTCTAACACTGAGAGATAGCCAGCAGATGGGAGGGGAGGCGGGCATGGACGATGCTGCTTATTGCGCGCAACACTGCACAAGAGTAGCTGTGCATCAGCTGACCCCAGCGACACTGAGACTGCAGCTGCGCATGATGATGCTATATCTGATCTATCTGGAATGAAAGACAAACTGAGGGGCGTGCTTACACATTATGAAGGTACGTTAAAATGTGCAACAGCCTGGGTTTTGCCCCCCCCCACTCAGAAGGCAGCCTCTTGTTGGACAATGTGCCATTGAAGCCGGGCTGTGTGAAGTGCTATGTGACTAAAGTAAAGCCTGGATTCAATAAATTTGCCCTGAAGAATGTCCTAGGGGACTGTGATGAGCAGAAGAACTTGGAAGAAACACTGTTAAATCATATCTAGTGGCCACAAAAGGAAATAGACTTCATAGATGAGATCCCTCAAGCCCTGTTGTCGGTGTAAAAATCGGCTAACCTCGGGGTAGGGGGTCCCGAGATGTGGATCTCGGATCAATGGTAACAGGAACAAAGGAGACGGTGTTTACCCAGGTTCGGGACCTCTCGAAGAGGTAATACCCTATGTCCTGCTTTGATTATATTGATGATGGAGTATCGAGTACAAGCTTAATCTACCTCGAGATCATAAGGAGAAGTCTAACCCTAGGGCTAGGTGGATGGTAATTGTGATTCCGTGTCCTCTACAGGCTAAACCCCCTGGCTTATATACACGCTAGGTAGGGCATCTAGGGTTACATAGGCGGTATCTAGGGATGTGTATGGAGGCGGCAGGAGATGTCTTGGGGTATACTCCAAGTCTTCGGTAGATGCAATCTTGATCACGTCATGGCTTCCGAAATCCATCTGGACGAGGATGAGGGCCTTCGGGCCCAGCCCGAGGACTATGGGCCGGCTAGGTTGGGACCCCCTAGTCCAGGACACCGTCAGTAGCGCCTGAACTGGTCTTTGACGCCGAGGACAACACCTTTGAACTTTGGCTCCGGAGTCTTTGGCTCGATAGACGAGTTCCTGTTTATTATCTTTAGCTCGGCTTTGAAGTCTTCAGTATATTTGACGATTGTCATTCCGGCCCCACTACACGTGGCTTTCAATCCCTGACCTCGATCACCGTGCCTTCTGGGGAATCGAGTCGCTTTATGGCGAGACGTCGAAGCATCGGCCTTTTCTATTTATAAACACATAGCCCAGGTTTACGACAGAGCGCATCTTGACCCTTCTCCGGAATCCATATGAGTTCCTCTTTCTACTCCCAGGTCCATCCCCAAGAGCTTCGAGCAATGGCCAGTGACGCGGGATCCTCAAGGTGCTCCCATGGCCCCATTAGGGGTGACTGGGGGAGCTCCTCCGTCACGCGCCTCCAACTAGAGCGCCTAGCCACCCATGGCTATTTACCAGATTCAGATCTGGCCTCCACCCGCCCGGGATTAACCTCCATGAACGGGCAAGCCCACGCGGAGAGCCACCCTTCCTCGCGCGGGGATGAGCGGGCATGCTTCGTTCCTTTCCTCCTTCGTAGCCTTGGATTTCCCATTCATCCCTTTCTTCAGTGTTTGCTTGAGTTTTATGGGCTACAACTCTACCACCTCACCACAATTCAATCCTACACATCGCGGGGTTCATTGCCCTCTGCGAAATGCACCTCGGATGTGAGGCACACTTCGGGCTGTGGCGGAGGTACTTTTGCGTAGTGCCCTGCTCCCCAACCGGGAAGCTATACGAAGTGGGAGCAGCCGAGGTCTACCGAATTGATGGGACCAACTATCCATCAAGCACCCCTCGAGAGGATGCCGACATCTGGTCATCCGAGTGGTTTTATATAGATGACGTTCCGTTGTATGACCCAGCCCGGCCTGGTCTTCCTGCATTCACCTCGGAACCCCCGAAGGAGCGTTACAGCTGGAGACCGCCGAGCGCCGCTCAGGAGAACGATGCCGACGTGACTAGCCTAGCAGCTCAAGTGAAGATGCTATCTGGCGCTGGCCTCACTATCATAGACGTAATGGCTACGTCGATGAACCGAAGAGTCCAACCACTTCGGCAACGCCAGCACCCATTGTTCATGTACAACGGGACCGAAGACGCCTCCCGATCGATTCGGAAAAGCTTCCACGACCAAATGTCCTTTGGGACTGCGCTAGCCGGCATCTACCAGGGCTCGGCGGAGGACTTCGCAAGGCGATAGTTCTGAGACGGACTGTCTTATTACAACCCTGCTGACATAGTAAGTTTTCCTAGACCTTCTCGTCTAACCGAGTTGTTTCATGGTTAATTCTTCTTTAGCCGACCCTTTACTGAATCTGGACAGAGATGGAGACGTTCGGTCGACACCTTGAACAGCCCCGCGCCCGAACCAGAGGCGCATCATCGGGTGGAGGACCCCATTTTTCATGAGGATGAGGAACTGGCCCTCATATACGAAGGGGGGAGGTTTTATCTGGAGAGCCTTGACGGCTCAAGGGTGGCCGTTACTCCCGACGCTCCGGGGACGCGGCCGGCCTCATCAGTAAAGCCCCCTTCCTCTACTTGAAAGAGAGCTTCTCGTCCTGAAGCCCCTGGTCCTCTAACTTCTCCTCCAAAGGGACGACACTCAAAACGTCCATGCGGAGAATCGGCCCCTCAAAGGGGCTCTCCGCTGGAGGCGCACGGAGCTCGGGCGCACGTGGCAACCACGGAGGCGGACCGAAGTGCTTCATCAGCTCAGAGGTAATGTCCTTGCTACTGTTTCCCTTAAAATGGCGTCACAGGTTTCAATTCTTTTAATCCATGTGCAGACAGCCTGCCCCTCCTTCGGCAACTGAAGATGCAGGAGCCGGGAGGACGTCGGCTCCGAGCAGTGGTGCGGGACTCCATCCCACCTCGGGAACTATTCCCGAGGTGCCCCACTCAGAGGATTCGGGGACCTGTTCAGCCACGCCGTCCGAGGTCGAAAGTGCCATGAACTACTGACGACGGAAGGCCTCCCTAAGGAATTTTGCCTTCACGAGCCAGGAGTATAACGCTCTCAGTTCGGTGGACGCATATCTCGGCGCGACCCGTTCCGTCTTTGAAAAGGCGGTGGGTGTCTTATCACAGGGCTTGCAGGTAAGACCCCGTCTCCGCATACGTTGTTTTTAGAGATTTCTTGTGATTGTCATAATTTGTTTGCTTGAGGGAAAACTAAACTGTCGAACACGGTAATAGCCCCTAAGTCTTGATATGGGCGCTGGCGACCATATCGAGACTTGTAATGGTAAAAATGATGCCTTTGACAGGGTGCTCGGGATAAGATTGATCATCTTGCCGAGGTGCTCAGCCGGACAGAAGGGAAGCTGAACACTGCTCTAGCCGAGGTAGAGCAGGTGAAAACTTTCACCCGAGACGCACACGGTACGTGCTTTCATTTCATATGGTACTCTTGTGGTGAAAATCCTTGAGTCATGTAACAACATGATGTATTGTAGTAGCGGAAGCCCTTGGTCACCTGGAGAGGGATCTTATACAGGCCCGCGAAGATTTTCTTTATACAGAGTCGCAACGGCAGGCTAGCCAGCACGTGTTATCCCAAAGGAGGGAAGATACAAACGCACTAAAGGCGGAAAATGCCCGATAGGCTCAGGAGATTGAGGCCTTGAAAGCTCAACAGGCTGCTGCCGAAGCGAAAAACAGGCGAACAAGCGAAGCAATATTTGGTAATCTTCTCCTTTCCATTTGAAGATGGTTTCCTTGTCATAGGATTGTTAGAGTTGGTCGGTAGGCTAATGTTTAATTTCTGGCAGCCTCCTTAACCGGTCAGCCCCTAAAAGCCCCTGGCCAATTGCCCGAAGACGCCACAGCTCATCTAGCCGAGGTGCATGAAAGTTCCCGGACGTCGATGAAGGCGGTGTTCAATGCTTTATGGCCCGAGGAGGAACATGTACACGAAGACATGTCAGTCCTTGTCGAGCGTCTTAAGAGAGCTCGGTGCCGGATTCAAGCCTGGAAGGTATCGGCGTGCTGCGAAGGAGCAAGGGAGGCCTAGACCATGGTCAAGACACGGTACACCAAGGTGGATACATCACACCTGGCTGAGGTAGGGCCCATAAGGCCTGACGGGGAAGAAATCCACACCAGCCTGACGTATGAAAATGTTATGCCTGCGGCGCGCTTCTCTCAAAAAGATTGTACCCTTGATACCTTAATAGATGGACTAGACCGAGCATAGTTGAATTTTTGTATGACTCTATGTATCAAAGTACTTAACGTCATGAATCATTCTGCGCATCCAAACCCTATCAACCAGCCATCGGCTTCGACCTCCTCGTCCATTGGCCGAGGAGTATCCCTTACTACTGGCCGAACTAGTTGGACCAGATGCTTCGGGCGACTAGGCAATCCGGCTGTGTGGTTCGAAAGACAAGGGGGGGCAAAAAGTTATGTTATTACTTTTTAACGTAAGAAACATCTTCCAAAAAAAATAGTTCTTCCAACAGTCCCTTTTCTTGGGTGGTTGTGGCGAGCACTTGTGTCCGAAGACGAAAGACCTCGGGGGTAAAGCCCCTGGCCGGGGTGTAAAAGACCCGTTCCACTGTATTCCTGTGCCATGGCCGACCAATTTGTATTGTTAAGATCGCTAGCTTTCGGCTTTATCCGTCTGAGGTACTGCTTCGGGTGACCCGAGAGTAACAATCACAGTGGTGCTCCCTTTGCCCTTTAGCCGAAGAATCAGAAATGTAAGGGGCAAAAACAGGAGCCGGGCAACCTAGCTTGGCCAAATCTTAAGTCAAATTCGGTGCATATGTTGGCTTTATGGGCAATAAGGTAAAGGGAGTGGAAAAAATGCATGATGTGAAGAGCACACGGTATGTTGGCATGGCCCGCATGGGAGGACATGTAAAGATGTCACTGACGTGGGCTGAAGGTAAAAATAATGTTGAATGCAAAAAAAGAAAAGGTATGTACATAGGAAGAGGATGCTTGAATTTTTATCCGTAGAAGCGCAGAAGTAGCGCGGCATTCCAGGGCTTCGGCTCCAGACGTCCATCCGTACGATCTCGGATCTGATAGGCACCTCCGACTAGGATCAGGTCGATGATGAATGGTCGGTCCCACTTGGGCGAAAGTTTATTTGTCACAGTCCTAGAATTGATTGTAAATAGTTACATTAAAGCATCCATGCATCATGTTTAAATTCAAAGGAAATTTGAATTGGGGATGACCAAACCCTAGCACCAAAGTAATTCAAATAGGTTCAACTCAAAATATTTTCAATGAACCCAAAATGCCCTTCCAAAATGTTCATGATTTAGGGACAAAGGTGAAAACCCTAACCCTAAATGGTGCACATTTTTCCAGGACACAAATGGGCTTTGAATTAACCCAACAAGAATTTGAATTGGAGCATTTAAATGCTATATATATTTTACTTGCTCCAAATATTTTGAAAATTAATTGAGGGCTTTTGGAATAATTCATTTACTGCCCACAAATATTTGCAGGATTTATAAAATTGATTTGGTATTAAAACTAAATCAAAAACAAACTGCAAAAATAGGAAACAGAAATAAATAGAAAGAGAGAGAGAGAGGGAAGTTTACCTGTGCAGCCCACTGAACCAGCCCAGCCCACCAGGGGCAAGGTTGTCTTCAACCTTGCGCCTACTGGCAGCCGAGCATTCACGCGAGGGCGCCAGCTCCTGCTTCGCGCTAGCGAGCCCTCCTTCATCCCAACCCCGCGCCCAGGAGACGTGGACGAGGTCCCCTGCTGACCCTCCTCCTCTGGTCTTTCCCCCTCTCGCCCTCGTTCTTCGCCCGAACCCAAGAGCTCCTGCCAGCCGCCGTTGCTCGTCCGCGTGGCCACCGACGACAACACGCTGATCCACCATGTCCAGTCGTTCCACCGGGCTCCAATTCATCTCCAAGCCGATGGAAGCTTCCAGAGAAGCTCCGAGACGATGGGATCGACTCCATCTCGCCGCCTCTGTTCCTCGCTCGTTGCCGTCGATTCGACTGCTCCAGGCCTCCCCGAGCCCACTGACCACCCTGTCGACATCACTGTGAGCCCCTGAGCATTTCCCCTCACCTTCCCCTCTCGCGTTCTTCCTCTAGCCACCGCCCCGCGAGCACCCGAGGCCGCCGTCCACCATGGTCGACGTGTTACTCACCTCCGAGCTTGCCTCACCCAGCTGTGCTGCCCACCGTGCTACCTGGTTCGCTCGAATGCGAGTCGTAGCCCTGCGCCCGTGCTATCCCGTGCTCTGGCCGCTGCCTAGCTCGCTGCCGCCGCCGCCACAGTGCACCCCAGCTGCTGCCGCTCGTTTCATTGGATGCGGGAGAGCATCGGCTCCACGCAGAGCCCCTCTGCTGTCGATTTGGTCACCGGAGGAGCTTTTCCGAGCCCCTCCGCCGTCTCGGCCTCGCCGGCGGCTAACCACCGGCGGGTTTGACCCGTTTTGACCACTAACAGACTCCGGTGAGTCACTGACATGTGGGCCTAGCCGACTGACAGTTTTTAATTAGCACGAAGATTAACACTAACTACACTGTTAACTGACTGTGTCATTGACCAGTGGGTCCCACTAGTCAGATTTGACCTGGACCAGCCATGTTGACTAGATGATGCCGTGCTGACATCATGCTGATGCAATATTTGCTCTCTGGATTTTAAATAAATCTAAATAATTTATTTATTCCAGAAAATAGTTAAAACTTTAGAAAATCATAGAAAATAATCTATAACTCAGATGAAAATAATTTATATATGAAAAATGATCAGAAAAATATGAAGAATCTGTTTATGGCATTGCATGCATGTTAGAACAACTTTTGTCCTCTGTTTAGGACAAACCTTTTAAATGACATTTAAATAACCACATGTGGAGTTTGAATTTGAACCTTTGGCTCAAACCAACTCCATTTAATCTGGTTGCTACTTGCATTAGCTCAATCAACAGCATGTTGCCATGTCATGATCGTGCATCATATTATTGCATTGCATTGATTGTGTTCCTTCTTGTTTGTCGGTGTTTGTCCCCTCTCGGTAGTAGACGATTCCGACATATTGATCGTTGACACCGATGAAGAGCATTGCTATCTTCAGAAGTGCCAGGCAAGCAAACCCCCCTTGATCACTCCGATACAATCCCACTCTCTCGCTTTTGCTCTCTTTTACTGCATTAGGACAACAATGATCCAACTGTTACATGTTGCGGTAGTTGAACCCATTCCTCTGCATGACCTGTCTTTGCCACAGTAAATAGTTGAAACCTCTTAGCATGAGTAGGAACTGTTTGAGCCATGTTGTGACTACTCATCCATGCTTGCTTTTTATGCTGGCTATGCTTAGAGTCGTATCAGGTCTGATCCATCTGGGCGATGAATTGGAATGGTTGTGTTCATGTCCTACTGTGTGAGAGCTAAGTGTGTGAACACGATTTGGTAAAGGTAGCGATGAGAGGCCATGTAGGAGTACATGGTGGGTTGTCTTATTGAGACCGTCCTTAAGAACTGAGTTCTGTGTATGTTATCCAAGACTAGCTACTACCACATATTGGGCCCTGAAATATGACCCTTCTCGACTTATTAATCGCCTTGATCTCTGTCCAGGAGTTGCAACTAGTTTCTGGTGTTTATAGGTCGTGCTATTTGTCTACCAAGTGGCACCTGGTATAGGTGGGCTTGGGACAGACTAGGCACAGTGGCACGGTGTACCAAGCGTAGTACCATCCGTCGAGGTGGACTTGGGAACCCTGCACACATTGTTTGGGGCCGTGATGGAAACTTCGGCCGGACTTCCCTTGCGGGTTCAACCTCAGATAGGCAATAAACCTGGACTAAAGTCTTGCATGGTTAGTCAGGTTGTGTCCGACACCCTCGCCAGGCCTCCGCTTGAAGGTTGCCGAGATACATGACGTGTATATGGTGGTAAGTAGTGGGAGCGTGTGTGAAGAAGTACAACCCTGCAGGGTAAAATGATCTATTCGAATAGCTGCGTCTTCGGGTATGGACTACTTGGATGGCCTTCTCGTAGGGAGACGGGAGAGGATCGATAGTGGGGTATTGATATGGTGAACATGTGGACTCGTGTGTGCTTTCTCACCTCAAAGAAATTACTGGTAGTCGTAGAACAAGATAGCCACTGAGTCAAAGCTAGCTTGCTGCAGTTAAACTCCACAACCCCATTGTTGATACTGATGCATATGTAGTTAGTTCTGATGTAAGTCTTGCTGAGTACCTTTGTACTCACGGTTGCTTAATTTACGTTTTTGCAGAGGAGACTTCAGTCTCACTAGTAGTTCCACGTGGGCTTCGACGAGTAGCTTGGGAATCCCAGACAGAGGTCTGGTTCCTATGGAGGGTCTTGTAGATAGTCAGGCTTCCCAGCCTTTTTCTTTTGTAGTTGTCTGTACTCAGACATGTTATGCTTCCGTTGCTTGTATGACTTTTATGTTGGGTCATGAGACTCATGATTGTAATATCATGTTATGTATGGCTCTTCAAAGCCTCTTAAATAAATACTGGAGTCATAGAGTTATGTTGTGATGCCATGTTGTATCTACACATATCATGCATATTGTGTGTATGTTTTGAAATGCATTAGTATGTGTGGGATTCGACACCTAGTTATCTGCCTTTGGTAGCCTTTTCTACAGGGAAATGCCTCCTAGTGCTTCCACTAAGGCTTGGTAGTTCGCTACTGCTCCGGAACACATGGATTGACCGACATGTATCCTTCTTTGCTCCTATGTCTGTCCCTGCGGTGAAATGTCACGTGGTGTTACTGGAGTCCTGATAGCTTGCTACAGCCCGGTTACACATGCTGATGACTGACACATGCATTGCTAGGTTACCTATGTCTGTCCCTGTACGTTTGTGCCACCATGGTTTATGACTAGTCATGTCGACCTGGGTTCTCTGTCATATAGATGCTAGCATCACAATCATATACGTGAGCCAAAAGACGCAAACGGTCCCGGCCAAGGTAAAGGCGGCAGCCGTGGGTTACCGTGCGTGAGGCCGCAAAGTGATATGATGTGTCTTATGCTAGATCGGTGTGACTCAGGATCGGGGTCCTGACACTTATGTTTCTGCTTCTCCGGGTGACGCCTCATGACCAGATCCCCAACGGTGAACTCCTTTCCGCGGACCTCCCTATTATGCTAGCGTCTCGCTTGCTGCTGATAGATTGCAGAGCGCGCCTTGGCTACGTTGCGTTCCTCTTCCAAGGTGTTCAATGCGTCCTCCCGATCTAGCTCGGCCTCCCGTTCCTCATACATGCGTACCCGAGGTGCGTCATGTATTATGTCGCAGGGGAGTACCGCCTCGGCACCGTATACCATGAAAAACGGGGTGTATCCCGTAGATCGTTTGGTGTGGTGCGTAAACCCCATTGGATGGAATCGAGCTCCTCCACTCATTTGCAGTCCGCCTCTTTAAGGGAGCGTACTAGCCTTGGCTTGATGCCACTGAGGATTAGTCTATTGGCGCGTTCTACCTGCCCGTTTGACCGCGGGTGGTAGAGTGACGCGTAGTCGAGTTTTATGCACATCTTTACACACCATTCTTTCACCTCTTCGGTAGTGAAGTTTATCCCATTGTCCGTTATAATGCTGTGGGGGATACCGTAATGGTGCACCACTCCGGAAACGAACTCAATTACTGGGACTGCCCCCGCCGAGGTGACGGTCTTTGCCTCGATCCATTTTGTGAACTTGTCTACCATGACAAGTAGATATTTTTTTTTTCGTGATCCTCCCTTAAGTGGGCCGACCATGTCGAGCCCCCAGACCACGAAAGGGCAAGTGATTGGGATAGTCCTGAGGGCTGTAGGGGCATGTGGCTTTGTTGGGCGAATACCTGACAGCCGGGGCAACATTGTACCAAAATTTTGGCATCGGCCCCTGCTGTTGGCCAATAGAAACCAGCTCGGAACGCCTTGCTTACCAAGGTCCGAGCAGCGGCGTGATGTCCGCTCATGCTGGAGTGTATTTCTCTAAGCAGCGATCTCCCCTCCTCTTCGGGTATACATCGCTGGAGGACCCCCATGGTACTTTACTTGTGGAGCTCACCTTCATGGACTTTATAGGCTTTAGACTGCCTTATGATCTGACATGCATCGGTTTGGTCCTCGGGGAGCTCTTTCCAGAGTAGGTAAGCGAGGAGGGGCTCGGTCCAGGGGCAATGACTGCCATGACCTCGTGAGCCAAGGCCGTTTCCTGGACAGCTGTCCCTCCGATGACCTCTTTCTCCGTTTCGTCCTCGGGTGGGGCGAATTGCCTTGCGTCGTTTGACACAGACGTCTCTGTGTCGTCCTGCTAGATTACGGTGGGCTTGAAGAGCCATTTGAGGGAGGTGTTTTTTGGTACCTTATCCCGTTTGGCGCCCAATCGGGCTAGGATATCGGCGGCCTGGTTGCTGTCATGAGGGATATGATGGAATTCAAGCCCCTTGAACCTGGCCGAGATTTTTACGACTGCGTTTCGGTAGGCTGTCATTTTTGGGTCCTTTGCATCGAACACGCCGTTTACTTGGGAGATGGCGAGGTTGGAATCTCCTCGGACCTCGAGGCGTTTAACGCCCATTGAGACTGCTATCCGGAGCCCGTGTAGAAGGGCTTCGTATACGGCCGCATTATTGGAGTCCGTGTACATGATATGCAGCACGTAGTGGATGTTGTCGCCTGTTGGTGACGTGAGTATTACTCCAGCCCCCAGCCCGGTGAGCATTTTCGAACCGTCGAAGTACATGGTTCAGTGTGAATACGTACTGTACTCTCTAGGGAGCTCGGCCTCTATCCATTCGGCTACGAAGTCTGCCAGCACCTGAGATTTAATAGCTCGACGCGGCTGGTATGTTATTTCGAAGGGTAGGAGCTCTATGGCCCATTTGGCTATGCGTCCTGTAGCATACCTATTGTTAATTATGTCACTTAAAGGGACTTCAGATGCCACCGTGATTGAGCACTCTTGAAAGTAGTGCCGAAGTTTTCGTGATGCCATGAAGACGGCGTAGGCTATCTTCTGATAGTGCGGGTAGCGCATTTTGCACGGGGTTAAGACCTCGGAAATGTAATAGACTGGTTTTTGGACCTGGAACTTGTGGCCCTCCATGTCTCGTTCGACCACGAGTACTGTACTGACCACCTGGTTGGTGGCCGAAATGTACAATATCATCGGCTCACCTATGCGTGGCGCGGCTAAGATGGGGTTTGTGGCGAGGAGGGATTTGATATCTTCCAGGGCGGCTACTGCCTCATCAGTCCATTTAAAATTCTTGGTCTGTTTCAGTAGCCTGTAAAGGGGTAAAGCTTTTTCCCCGAGTCTTGAGATAAAACGGCTTAGAGCGGCCACGTGTTGGAAATATGCCCTTGAGGCAATAATAAAATGGTTATTATTATATTTCCTTGTTCATGATAATCGTTTATTATCCATGCTATAATTATATTGGTTGGAAACACAAATACATGTGTGGATACGTAGACAACAACATGTCCCTAGTGAGCCTCTACCGGACTAGCTCGTTGATCAAAGATGGCCATGGTTTCCTGGTCATAGACATGAGTTGTCATTTGATAACGGGATCACATCATTAGGAAAATGATGTGATGGACAAGACCCAAACTATGAACGTAGCATATGATCGTGTCAAGTTTATTGCTATCGTTTTTGCATGTCAAGTATCTGTTCCTATGACCATGAGATCATGCAACTCACTGACACCGGAGGAGTACCATGTGTGTATCAAACGTCGCAACGTAACTGGGTGACTATAAAGATGCTCTACAGGTATCTCTGAGGGTGTCTGTTGAGTTGGCATGGATCAAGACTGGGAATTTGTCACTCCGTATGACGGAAAGGTATCTCAGGGCCCACTCGGTAATACAACATCACAATAAGCTTGCAAGCAATGTGACTAAAGAGTTAGCCACGGGATCTTGTATTACGGTACGAGTAAAGAGACTTGCCGGTATGAGTAAAGGGAACTGCATACGGGATTGACTGAATCCTTGATATCGAGGTTCGCCCGATAAAGATCTTCGTAGAATATGTAGGAACCAATATGGGCATCCAGGTCCCGCTATTGGTTATTGACCGTGGAGGTGTCTCTTTCATGTCTGCATAGTTCTCGAACCCGCAGGGTCTACACACTTAACGTTTGGTGACGATATAAGTATAGTCGAGTTATTATGTTGGTGACCGAAGGTTGTTTGGAGTACCGGATGAGATCCCGGACATGATGAGGAACTCCGGAATGGTCCGGAGGTGAAGATCGATATATAGGACGAAGGGAATCGGAGCCCGGAAGTGTTCCGGGGGTACCGGGTTATGACCAAGAGAACCGAAAGGGGTTTCGGGGGCCCCGGCAAGTGTTGGGGGGCCTCATGGGCCAAGGGGAGGAAGCACACCAGCCCACTAAGGGGCTGTGCGCCTCCCTCACCCCATCTCACGATCACCAGAGGGGGTGGGGCGCCCCCCTTAGGGCTGCCTCCACCTGGCTTGGGGGGCAAGTCACCCTAGGGTTTCCCTAGGGGCGCCCCCATCTGGTGTGGCCACCGGCCCCCCTAGGGGAAACCCTAGGGCGCCTCCTCCTCCTCCCTTTCCCCTATATACAGAGGGGTAGAGAGACGGCAGCCGTACCCATCTATGCCACGGCGCTGCCCTCCCTCTCCCTCGTAGTTCCTCTCTCTCTCCGCGTAGCTTAGCGAAGCTCTACTGAGATTGCTCCACCACCACCGCCGCCACGCCGTCATGCTGCCGGAGGACTCGAGCTACTACTTCACCATCACTCGCTGGATCGAGGAGGTGAAGGCGTCATCAAGCCGTACGTGTGTTGAACGCGGAGGTGCCGTCCGTTCGGCACTTGATCGGGAGTTCGCGGGACGGATCGTGATTGGATCGCGAAGACGTTCGACTACATCAACCGCATTTCTTAACGCTTCCTCTTAGCGATCTACAAGGGTATGTAGATGCAATCTCTCCTCTCGTAGATGTTCATCTCCTAGATCGATCTTGGTGAGCGTAGGAATTTTTTTGTTTCCCATGCAACGTTCCCCAACAGTGGAATCATGAGCTAGGTCTTTGCGTAGATGACATCACGAGTAGAACACAAATGAGTTTGTGGGCGTTGATATTCAGATTGCTTCCTTCCTTGGTCTTTTCTTGATTCAGTGGTATTGTGGGATGAAGCGGCCCGGACCAACTTTACATGTCCACGTACATGAGACCGGTTCCATCGACTGACATGCGACTTTGTTGCATAAGATGGCTGGCGGGTGTCTGTCTCTCCCACCTTAGTTGAATCGGATTCGACGAAGGCGGTCCTTGTAGAAGGTTAAATAGCAACTTGCATATCACCGTTGTGGTTTTGCGTAGGTAAGAATCGTTCTTGCTAGATACCCATAGCAGCCACGTAAAACATGCAACAACAAATTAGAGGACGTCTAACTTGTTTTTGCAGGGTATGTTGTGATATGATATGGCCAAAGACATGATGAAATATATTTGATGTATGAGATGATCATATTTATAATAGTTTATCTCGGCTTGCATGTCGATGAATACGGCAACCGGCAGGAGCCATAGGGTTGTCTTTAATTATTGTATGACCTGCGTGTCAATCATTAAGCGCTATGTAATGCTTTACTTTATCGCTAAACGGTAGCAATAGTAGTAGAAGCATGGTTGGCGTGACAACCCCGATGGCGACGCGATGATGGAGATCATGGTGTCATGCCGGTGACGATGGAAATCATGCCGGTGCTTTGGAGATGGAGATCAAAAGCACAAGTTCATGGCCATATCATGTCACTTATGATTTGCATGTGATGTTAATCTTTTTTTTTGCATCTTATTTTGCTTAGGACGACGGTAGCGTTATAAGGTGATCCCTCTCTAAAATTTCAAGATAAAATTGTGTTCTCCCTAAGTGTGCACCATTGCGAAAGTTCGTCGTTTCGAAGCACCACGTGATGATCGGGTGTGATAGACTCTACGTTCACATACAACGGGTGCAAGCCAGTTTTGCACATGCGGAACATTTGGGTTAAACTTGACGAGCCTAGCATGTACAGACATGGCCTCGGAACACAAGAGACCGAAAGGTCGAACATGAGTCATATAGTAGATATGATCAACATGGAGATGTTCACCATTGAAACCACCTCATCTCACGTGATGATCGGACTTGGGTTGGTGAATTTGGATCATGTTACACTCGGACGACCGGAGGGATGTCGATTTGAGTGGGAGTTTTTAAGTAAACTAAACTCATTATCTTGAACAATAGTCTAAGTTGTCTTTGCAAATTTATGTTGTAGATCAATGGCTCGCGCAGTAGCTTCCCTGAATTTCAATGCGTTCCTAGAGAAAGCCAAGCTGAAAGATGATGGAAGTAACTTTGTAGACTGGGCCCGTAATCTGAGGATTATCCTCACGGCTGCCCAAAAGGCTTATGTCCTTGATGCACCGCTTGGTGAGCAACCCCCTCCAGCATCTGTGGGCGTGATGAACGCCTGGCAGGCGCGTGTTGATGACTACTCAATAGTTCAGTGCGCCATGTTGTATGGCTTAGAACCGGGACTTCAAAGGCGTTTTGAACGTCATGGAGCATATGAGATGTTCCAGGAGTTGAAGTTTATTTTTGAGAAGAATGCCCGGATCGAGAGGTATGAGACCTCCGATAAGTTCTATGCTTGCAAGATGGAGGAGAACGGGTCTGTCAGTGAACACATACTCAAAATGTCTGGGTATTACAACCGTCTGGCTGAGTTGGGAGTTGTGCTCCTGCCAGAGGCGATCACTGACAGATTTCTTCAATCGCTACCACCTAGCTACAAGAGCTTTGTGTTGAACTATAACATGCAAGGGATGAACAAGTCAGTCGTCGAGCTGTTTGCGATGCTGAAAGTCGCTGAGTCGGACATCCAGAAGGAGCATCAAGTGTTGATGGTCAATAAAACCACTAGTTTCAAGAAGAATGGCAAGGGCAAGAAGGGAAACTCCAAGAAGAGTGGAAAAGTAGTTGCCCCTCCCGTGAAGAAACCCAAGGCTGGGCCCAAGCCAGAAACTGAGTGCTTCTATTGCAAGGGAACCGGCCACTGGAAGCGGAATTGCCCCAAGTATCTGGCCGACAAGAAGGGGGCCAACGCCAAACAAGGTATATATGATATACATGTTATTGATGTGTACCTTACCAACTCTCGTTGTAGTGCCTGGGTATTTGATACCGGTGCGGTTGCTCACATTTGCTACTCAAAGCAGGAACTGCGGAATAGACGGAGGCTGGCGAAGGACGAAGTGACGATGCGCGTGGGAAATGGTTCCAAGGTTGATGTGATCGCCATCGGCATGCTCGCTCTTCGATTACCATCGGGATTAGTGATGAACCTCAATAATTGTTATTTAGTGCCCGCGTTGAGCATGAACATTATATCTGGATCTTGTTTAATGCGAGACGGTTACTCATTTAAATCAGAGAATAATGGTTGTTCTATTTATATGGGTAATATCTTTAATGGTCATGCACCCATTGTGAGGGGTTTATTCTTATTGAATCTCGATAGTGATGATACACATGTTCATAACATTGATGCCAAAAGATGTAGAGTTTATAATGATAGTACCACTTTCTTGTGGCACTGCCGCTTAGTCATATTGGTGTAAAATGCATGAAGAAACTCCATGCTGATGGACTTTTGGAGTCACTTGATTTTGAATCACTTGACACATGCGAACCATGCCTCATGAGCAAGATGACTAAAACCCCGTTCTCCGGAACAATGGAACGGGCAAGTGACTTGATGGAAATCATACATACTGATGTGTGCGGTCCGATGAGCATTGAGGCGCGCGATGGATATCATTATTTTCTCACCTTCACCGACGATTTGAGTAGATATGGGTATATTTACTTAATGAAACACAAGTCTGAAACGTTTGAAAAGTTCAAGCAATTTCAGAGTGAAGTTGAGAATCATCGTAACAAGAAAATCAAATTCCTACGATATGATCGAGGGGGAGAATATCTGAGTTATGAGTTTGGCAGTCACTTAAGACAATGTGGAATTGTTTCACAGTTGACGCCACCTGGAACACCACAGCGTAATGGTGTGTCCGAACGTCGTAATCGAACCTTATTGGATATGGTGCGTTCTATGATGTCTCTTGCCGATCTGCCACTATCATTTTGGGGTTATGCGTTAGAGACAGCTGCATTCACTTTAAATAGGGCACCATCTAAGTCCGTTGAGACGACATCGTATGAACTGTGGTTTGGCAAGAAACCAAAGTTGTCGTTTCTTAAAGTTTGGGGATGCGATGCTGATGTCAAAAGGCTTCAGCCAGAAAAGCTTGAACCCAAAGCGGACAAATGCGTCTTCATAGGATACCCAAAAGAGACGGTTGGGTATACCTTCTATCTCAGATCCGAAGGCAAAGTGTTTGTCGCTAAGAACGGTTCCTTTCTCGAGAAAGAGTGTCTCTCGAAAGAATTGAGTGGAAGGAAGATAGAACTTGATGAGGTTGTTGAACCTTTACTTCAACCAGAAAGTAGCATTGCGTAGAAAGATGTTTCTGTGGAACCTACGTCAATTGAAGAGGAAGCTGATGATGGTGATCATGAAGCTTCGGATCAAGTTACTATCGAATCTCATAGGTCGACAAGGATACGTACTGCTCCTGAGTGGTACGGTAACCCTGTCTTGACTGTCATGTTGTTGGACAACGATGAACCTACGAGCTATGGAGAAGCGATGGTGGGCCCAGATTCCGACAAATGGTTAGAGGCCATGAAATCCGAGATGGGATCCATATATGAAAACAAAGTATGGACTTTGGAAGTATTACCTGAAGGGCGAAAGGCCATTCAGAATAAATGGATCTTCAAGAAGAAGACGGACGCAGACGGTAATGTCACCATCTATAAAGCTCGACTTGTGGCAAAGGGTTTTTCACAAGTTCAAGGAGTTGACTACGATGAGACTTTCTCACCCGTAGCGATGCTTAAGTCCGTCAGAATCATGTTAGCAATAGCTGCATTTTTCGATTATGAAATTTGGCAGATGGATGTCAAAACAGCGTTCCTTAACGGTTTTCTTAAGGAAGAGTTGTATATGATGCAACAAGAAGGTTTTGTCGATCCAGAGAATGCTGACAAAGTTTGCAAACTCCAGCAATCCATTTATGGACTGGTGCAAGCGTCTCGGAGTTGGAATCTTCGCTTTGATGAGGTGATCAAAGCGTTTGGGTTTATACAAGTTTACGGAGAAGCTTGTATTTACAAGAAAGTGAGTGGGAGCTCTATAGCGTTTCTAATATTATATGTGGATGACATATTACTGATTGGAAACAATATAGAACTTTTGGAAAGCGTGAAGGAATATTTGAACAAGAGTTTTTCAATGAAGGACCTAGGAGAAGCTGCTTTCATATTAGGCATCAAGATCTATAGAGATAGATCGAGACGCTTAATAGGACTTTCACAGAGCACATACCTTGATAAAGTTTTGAAGAAGTTCAAAATGGATCAGTCCAAGAAGGGGTTCTTGCCTGTTTTGCAAGGTGTGAAGTTGAGTAAGACTCAATGCCCAGCGACTACAGAGAATAGAGAAAAGATGAGTGTCATCCCCTATGCTTCTGCCATAGGCTCTATCATGTATGCGATGCTGTGCACAAGACCAGATGTCAGCCTTGCCATAAGTATGGCCGGAAGGTTTCAAAGTGATCTAGGAGTGGAACATTGACAGCGGTCAAGAATATCCTTAAGTACCTGAAAAGGACTAAGAAAATGTTTCTCGTTTATGGAGGTGATCAAGAGCTCGTCGTAAAGGGTTACGTCGATGCAAGCTTTGACACTGATCCGGATGACTCTAAGTCTCAAACCGGATACGTATATATTCTAAATGGGGGAGCGGTAAGCTGGTGCAGTTCCAAGCAAAGCGTGGTAGCTGATTCTACATGTGAAGCGAAGTACATAGCTGCCTCGGAGGCGGCAAAGGAAGGTGTCTGGATGAAGCAGTTCATGACAGATCTTGTAGTTGTGCACAGTGCACTGGACCTGATGGCTCTGTTCTGTGACAACACTGGTGCCATTGCTCTAGAAAAGGAACCAAGATTTCACAAGAGGACCAGACACATAAAGCGACGCTTCAATTCCATCCGCGATGCGATCAAGGAGGAGGACATAAACATTTGCAAAGTGCACATGGATCTGAATGTTGCAGATCCGTTGACTAAACCTCTTCCACGGGCAAAACATGATCAACACCAGAACTCTATGGGTGTTAGATTCATAACCATGTAATGCTAGATTATTGACTCTAGTGCAAGTGGGAGACTGTTGGAAATATGCCCTAGAGGCAATAATAAAATGGTTATTATTATATTTCCTTGTTCACTATAATCGTTTATTATCCATGCTATAATTGTATTGGTTGGAAACACAAATACATGTGTGGATACGTAGACAACAACATGTCCCTAGTGAGCCTCTACCGGACTAGCTCGTTGATCAAAGATGGCCATGGTTTCCTGGTCATAGACATGAGTTGTCATTTGATAACGGGATCACATCATTAGGAGAATGATGTGATGGACAAGACCCAAACTATGAACGTAGCATATGATCGTGTCAAGTTTATTGCTATCGTTTTTGCATGTCAAGTATCTGTTCCTATGACCATGAGATCATGCAACTCACTGACACCGGAGGAGTACCTTGTGTGTATCAAACGTCGCAACGTAACTGGGTGACTATAAAGATGCTCTACAGGTATCTCCGAGGGTGTCTATTGAGTTGGCATGGATCAAGACTGGGAATTTGTCACTCCGTATGACGGAAAGGTATCTCAGGGCCCACTCGGTAATACAATATCACAATAAGCTTGTAAGCAATGTGACTAAAGAGTTAGCCACGGGATCTTGTATTACGGTACGAGTAAAGAGACTTGCCGGTAACGAGATTGAACTAGGTATGGAGATACCGACGATCGAATCTCAGGCAAGTAACATACCGATGGACAAAGGGAACTGCATACGGGATTGACTGAATCCTTGACATCGAGGTTCGACCGATAAAGATCTTCGTAGAATATGTAGGAACCAATATGGGCATCCAGGTCCCGCTATTGGTTATTGACCGTGGAGGTGTCTCGGTCATGTCTGCATAGTTCTCGAACCCGCAGGGTCTACACACTTAACGTTTGGTGACGATATAAGTATAGTCGAGTTATTATGTTGGTGACCGAAGGTTGTTCGGAGTCCCAGATGAGATCCCGGACATGACGAGGAACTCCGGAATGGTCCGGAGGTGAAGATCGATATATATATAGGACGAAGGGAATCGGAGTCCGGAAGTGTTCCGAGGGTACCGGGTTATGACCAGGAGAACCGAAAGGGGTTTCGGGGGCCCCGGCAAGTGTTGGGGGGCCTCATGGGCCAAGGGGAGGAAGCACACCAGCCCACTAAGGGGTTGTGCGCCTCCCTCACCCCATCTCACGATCACCAGAGGGGGTGGGGCGCCCCTCTTAGGGCTGCCTCCACCTGGCTTGGGGGGCAAGTCACCCTAGGGTTTCCCTAGGGGCGCCCCCATCTGGTGTGGCCACCGGCCCCCCTAGGGGAAACCCTAGGGCGCCTCCTCCTCCTCCCTTTCCCTTATATATAGAGGGGTAGAGAGACAGCAGCCGTACCCATCTATGCCACGGCGCTGCCCTCCCTCTCCCTCGTAGTTCCTCTCTCTCTCCGCGTAGCTTAACGATGCTCTGCTGAGATTGCTCCACCACCACCGCCGCCACGCCGTCATGCTGCCAGAGGACTCGAGCTACTACTTCACCATCGCTCGTTGGATCGAGGTGGTGAAGGCGTCATCAAGCCGTACGTGTGTTTAACGCGGAGGTGCCATCCGTTCGGCACTTGATCGGGAGTTCGCGGGACGGATCGTGATTGGACCGCGAAGACGTTCGACTACATCAACCGCGTTTCTTAACGCTTTCGCTTAGCGATCTAGAAGGGTATGTAGATGCAATCTCTCCTCTCGTAGATGTTCATCTCCTAGATCGATCTTGGTGAGCGTAGGAAATTTTTTGTTTCCCATGAAACGTTCCCCAACACCACGCAGCCTGCTAGCTTCTGTACATGCTTGAGCTCGGTTGGTGCCTCTAGTCGGGCCAGGGCTCGTATTTTTGTCAGATTGGCCTCGATTCCTCGGCTAGACACGATAAAGCTGAGGAGTTTTCCCGCGGGTAAGCCGAAAACACACTTTTTCGGGTTGAGATTGATTTGGTACTCCTGAAGGCTGTTAAATGTGTCGCGGAGGTTGTCCACTAACTGTCTGACGTGCTTGGTCCTGACCACCACATCGTCGACGTAGGCCTCAATGTTTTTTCTGATGTGTTTTTCTAGGCATGCTTGGATCATGTACTGGTATGTTGCTCTGGCATTTTTCAGCCCGAAAGGCATTGTATTGAAGCAAAATGACCCGTAGGGTGTAATGAAGGCGGTTGCGGCCTGATCGGAATCTTTCATCTTTATCTGATGATACCCCAAGTAGGCATCTATGAAGCACAATGAATCATGCCTGGCGGTGGCATCCACGATCTGGTCGATGCGGGGTAGTGGGAAGGGGTCTTTGGGGCAAGCCTTGTTAAGGTCTTTAAAATCGACACACAGGTGCCAGGACTTATCCTTCTTGGGCACCATGACTAGATTGGCGAGCCACTCGGGGTGCTTTATGTCTCTTATGAATCCGGCCTCGAGAAGTTTAGCTAGTTCTTCACCCATCGCTTGACGCTTGGGTTCAGAGAAGCGCCGAAGTGCTTGTTTGACAGGCTTGTAGCCCTTTAGGATGTTCAAGCTGTGTTCAGCGAGCCTGCGGGGTATCCCCGGCATATCTGAGGGATGCCAGGCGAATATATCCCAGTTTTCTCTAAGGAAGTTGCGTAAGGCCTTGGCAATCTCCGGCTCAAGATTTGCCCCGATCGATGCCGTTTTAGCCGGGTCAGTGGGGTGCACTTGAAACTTGATTATGTCGTCGGCCGGCTTGAATGAGGTCGACTTCGGCCGCTTGTCAAGGATGACATCACCTCGGTCGACTTCAGCTCGCAGTGTCGTTAATTCCTCGGCTGCGAGGTCCTCGGATAGGGACTCTAGGACGAGCGATGCTGTCTTATTTTTGGCCCTTAACGCCCTGTCGGGGTTGCTCGCGATCGTAATGATCCCGTTGGGTCCCGGCATTTTGAGCTTCATGTAGCCGTAGTGTGGAATTGCTTGAAATTTCGAGAAAGCGTCCGTCCCAGGAGGGCATGATAGCCACTCTTAAAGGGAACGATATGGAAAGCTATTTCTTCGGATCGGTAGTTGTCAGGTGTTCTGAAGAACACGTCCAAGGTGATTTTCCTGCTGCAACGTGCTCCGCGTCCGGGTATTATACCTTTAAAGGGGGTACGACTCTGTTCGATGCGCGATTTATCGATTTGCATCTTGTCCAGAGTATCTTCGTATATTAAGTTTAAACTGCTGCCCCCGTCCATGAGTACCTTCTGAAGACGGCAGCTACCCACAATCGGGTCGAGAACCAGTGCGGCGGGACACCTGTTCGGGGCGGACCTCGGTAGATCTTTATGATCAATGGTGATTAGCGTGTCTATCCACGTGCCCCGGGCGGCTACTTCCCGGATTGAATTAACTTCCCGGAGAGCTCGCTTCCTCTGGTTATTGGACGTGAAGGTTTCGTAGATCATTAGGACTTCCTCATCGCCTGATGGCTCCTCCGAGCGCCTAGGCGTGGCAGTGAGGAGGACTAGGCCTCCCTTGGCTACTTGCCTCGTCACCCAGCAATCACGAAGGCTGTGAGTTGGGCTGGTGTTCAGTAGAACGGAGCGGATCGGGCATGGCTTTTCTAGGAGGCCATCGAGGGCGGTCCTAGATTGGTCTGCGGTTTTCCTCTTTTTCCGAGATCGCGTGACCAATGTGCGTTGATCACGGTGTTCATGACGAGGCGTGAGCCTATCGCATTTCAAGTGGTTGTCACAGATCGAATCTGTTCATTCTTTCTGGGCCAACCAGGCGTCTTCAATGGCGCAAAACCTTGACACCAGATCACATAGTTCGGAGAGTGTTTGGACGTAGCGGCGGGTGAGAGCATTCAAAATGCCCTTATCCCTACAGCCGCGTTGGAATGCTACTATTATTTCTGAGTCCTGGTGATCTGGTATGTCATTTTTGACAGATGAGAACCTGACCCAGAAGTGCCTGATTGACTCGTCAGGTAGCTGTCACACATAGGCTAGATCCCAAACATCGGGAAGGCTCGATTTGTCGGGGAAATATTCGATGTGAGATGTGTTCGAGAAACGAACTTCGGTTCCTGTAGGCCGAGGGTTTGAAGTCCCGACGTTTTTGTCCTACGAGGGACACGTGGCCGGCGGAGAGGCCGAACTGATTGGAGGATCTGATTTTTCGGTCGTCTCTGGCCGGATGCTGTCGGAATCGCTTTCCAGAAAGTACCTCAGCCCTTTGCTCTTTATGGAGACTTCGGCCGGGGCGAGAGAAGGGCCGGGGATCATTTCTTGCTCGTAAAGGAGAGGGAGTGATCCGGCGATGAGGGTTTCGGGCATAGACATAGTGCCCTGGGGGTTGGAGTCGTTGACCGATGATCCGATCGATCTTTTGCTGATCTCATAGCAGAACTCTCAATGAAAGCACCAGTGTCGGTGTAAAAACCGGCTGACCTCGGGGTAGTGGGTCCCGAGCTGTGGATCTCGGATCAATGGTAACGGGAACAAAGGAGACGGTGTTTACCCAGGTTCAGGCCCTCTCGAAGAGGTAATACCCTACGTCCTACTTTGCAACACACGCCATGACTTTGAGAACTTCATCTCCACAGCGGACCTGGTTCTAATTCAAACAGAAACCAATATTTTATTACTGACACCGTTCACAAATATAAGATGATTTTCTATATTTTACTCCATATAAGACTACATGTAAGCACAAAAATGAGTGAACAAAGACACTTAAACATGTCTACATCAGATACACAAAAAAGTTATAACATCTTATATTTGTGAATAGAGGGATTACTTACAATACCCATAACACAAGTTACTGAGGCTACTATATTCTCTTCCTACAGCTAGCGTTGATGTTCATAAAGTAGTTGAAAGTAATCTATAAGAAATCTATGTTATGTGCAAAAATCATATGCATGTCAACCTCTCGCATGTTTTGGTCAAAAGAGACATTTACAACCGTCATTTGGCACACAAAAATCACATGCAAGATCACCCAGAAAGTTATACTACTAGTACTACGTGTACATTACACAAACCTGGTATATTAGCAAGCACTTTGCAAGTTAGATCAAAAAACACAATCAAGATCGCCAAAAAGATCGTGAACAAGAGATATTACCTCGACCGGCTTAAGAGGTGGCCTTAGCCAAGGCGATGGCCTTGAGCTTGTCTGTGGTCATCTCGGCGGGGTGCTTGCTAATACGTCTCCAATGTATCTATAATTTTTGATTGTTCCATGCTATTAAAGTATCAATCTTGGATGTTTTATATGCTATTTTATATCATTTTTGGGAACTAACCTATTAACCCAGTGCCCAGTGCCAGTTGCTCTTTTCTGCTTCTTTTTGGTTTTCCAGAAAATCAGTACCAAATGGAGTCCAAACGCTACGAAACTTTTTGACGATTTTTTTCTGGACATAAGAAACCCTAGAAGCTTCGGGAGGAGACCAGAGGATGTACGAGGAGACGGCAAGGCAACCCGGCGCGCCCTGTTGCCTTGTGGGCCCCTGATACGTCTCCAACGTATCTATAATTTTTGATTGTTCCATGCTATTATAGTATCAATCTTGGATGTTTTATATGCAATTATATATCATTTTTGGGACTAACCTAGTGCCCAGTGCCAGTTCCTGTTTTCTACCTGTTTTTGGTTTTTCAGGAAATCAGTACCAAACGAAGTCCAAATGCCACGAAACTTTTTGACGATTTTTTTCTGGACAAAAGAGACCCTGGAAGCTTCGGGAGGAAGCTAGAAGCCTCACGAGGAGGCCACAAGGCAACAGGTCGCGGCCCAGGGGGGCGCTTTGATGCCTTGTGGGCCCCTCGTGTCTCCTTTTGACATAATTCCACTTCTATAAATTCTCAAATATTGGGAAACCAATAGAGAGCCAGGCGAGAAAACCCTACCACCGTCGCAAGCTTCTGTTCTTTCACGATCCCATCTGGAGGCCTTTTCCGGCACTCTGCCGGAGGGGGAATCGATCACGGAGGGCTTCTACATCAACCATGCTGCCCCTCCAATGATGTGTGAGTAGTTTACCACAGACCTACGGGTCCATAGCTAGTAGCTAGATGGCTTCTTCTCTCTCTTGGATTTTCAACAAAGTTCTCCTCGATGTTCTCGGAGTTCTATCCGATGTAATCTTCTTTTGCGGTGTGTTTGTTGGGATCCGATGAATTGTGGGTTTATGATCAGATTATTCATGAGAAATGTTTGAGTCTTCTCTGAACTCTTTTATGCATGATTATTATAGCTTTGTATTTCTCTCTGATCTATCCGTTTGGTTTGATGAACTAGATTGATTTATCTTGCAATGGGAGAGGTGCTTTGTGATGGGTTCAATCTTGCGGTGTTCTATATCCTAGTGACAGAAAGGGACAAGACACGTATTTGTATTGTTGCCATTAAGGATAAAGCGATGGGGTTTATTCATATTGCTTGAGTTTACTTTGTCTACATCATGTCATCTTGCTTAAGGCGTTACTCTGTTTTATATTTAATACTCTAGATGCATGCTGGATAGCGGTCGATGAGTGGAGTAATAGTAGTAGATGCAGGCAGGAGTCGGTCTACTTGTCGAGGACGTGATGCCTATATACATGATCATTGCCTTGAATATCGTCATAACTATGCGCTTTTCTATCAATTGCCCAATAGTAATTTGTCTACCCACCGTATGTTATGCGCTCGAGAGAGAAGCCTCTAGTGAAAACTCTGGCCCCCGGGTCATTTATCATTATTATATAAACAAAAATCCTTAAAATAATTTGCTGCAATTTATTTACTTCTATTTTATTTTTCAATTTACTTTATCAGCTTATCTATCACTACGAGATTTAATCCTTGCAAGTAACCGCCGAGGGTATTGACAACCCCTTGTTCTTGTTGGGTGCAAGTATTGGCTTTTGTCTGTGCAGGTGCTGCTAAAGAGGTTTTTCTTGGTTCTCCTACTGGATTGATAACCTTGGCTCTTAACTGAGGGAAATACTTATCTCTACTGTACTGCATCATCCTGTCCTCTTCGAGGAAATCCCAACGCAGCTCACAAGTAGCAGGAAGAATATCTGGCGCCGTTGTCTGGGAGACATCATCTAAACTTATCAAGTACCTTCGCACAAACTATCCCTTACTTGCATTTATTTTATTTGCCTTTTTATTTGCATTTGCCTCTCGTTTTCATATCCCCCACTTCTAAACTAAATTTACAAAAACACAAAAATGTTTTATTTGCTTGTTTGCTCGCTTGCTTGCTTGTTTTGTCATCATGTCTCTAAAAGAATTTCATGGTAGTTTCTATGACAAAAGGTTATCTAAAATTGAAAATACCACTAAAAGTTTCATTTCTTCACAATATGAGCATAACAAATTCTTTTTTGAAGAACTTAAGGAACATTCTATCTTGCTAGACACTATCAATGAACAACTCGAAGAGGTCAATCTAGAAGTAGCCAATCTTCATTCTCAACTTGCCCGTACTGAAAACTTGCTAGGGAAAATTTCGGATAAACAAACCACGCTAGTGGACAAGATGGCTGCTAAACCAGAGTCACATCGTAGTAATGATGAAGATATTAAAATGATTGGTGTCTCACCTATTGAATCCCTGTTTATTAATACAAAAATTGATGAAAGGACTGGAGATGAGTCAACTTTAGCTAGAAGGCATCCCAATTATTTGGAGGGTGATGATCTTAATGATAAAAATGACAAAAGTGGGTTTGGAGAGGTCAAAACTTTAAATAGTGATGTACCCACTACTTTGGATTACAAGGACTTTAATTATGATAATTGCTCTTTAGTTGAATGTATTTCCTTGTTGCAATCCATGATTAATTCACCTAATGCCTATGAACAAAATAAAGCTTTCACTAAACATATTGTAGAAGCTATGATAAAAGCTCATGAAGAAAAGCTTGAGTTGGAAGTTTCAATTCCTAGAAAATTACATGCTGAATGGGAACCTACTATTAAAGTTAAAATTAAAGATTATGAATGTAATGCTTTATGTGATCTAGGTGCTAGCGTCTCTACTATACCAAAAATCTTTGTGTGATGTGCTAGGTCTCACCGATATGGATCCTTGTTCCCTTAATTTACATCTAGCGGATTCCACCATTAAAAAACCATTGGGTAGAATAAATGATGTGCTTATTCTTGCAAATAGGAATTATGTACCCGTGGATTTTATTGTGCTTGACATTGAATGAAATCCATCTTGTCCTATAATACTTGGTAGGCCTTTCCTACGAACCATAGGTGCTATTATTGATATGAAAGAAGGTAATATAAGATTTCAATTCCCATTAAAGAAAGGGATGGAACACTTCTCTAGAAAGATAATTAAGCCACCATATGAATCTATTATGAGGACCACCTATGGAATTAATTTGAAGGATGATAATACTTGAAACAATGCATTATGCCTAGCTAGGGGCATAAAACAATAGCGCTTGTTGGGAGGCAACCCAATATGTATCTTAAATTTTTGTTTTAATTTCTGTTTTTGTGTGTTAAAACAATTTTAGCCTCTGTTATGATTGTGTTTTTATCTTTTAATTAGTGTTTGTGCCAAGTAATGCCTTTGGGATGATTTGGATGATAGTATAATTGAGGCTGTTTGGAAAACAGAAAGTTTTGCATCCAGTATTTGATTTTTAGTTCTGTACTGGAGTGTCAAAAAAATCTGAAATTTTTACACAGTATTGGTATATGAATCGTTTACGTTGTCCTAATGTTTCAGAATTTTTGGAGTTACAGAAGTATGGATTTTAAATAGATGTTTACAGACAGTTCTGTTTTAGACAGATTCTGTTTTTGTTGCATAGTTTGCTTATTTTGATGAATCTATGGATTGTATCGGGGAGTATAAGCCATGGGTAAGTTGGAGTACAGTAGCATTATGCCAATATTAAATATGAATCAATTTACAACAGTACCTAAAGTTTAAGGTTTATTTATTATACAAACGGATGTCACGAGGTTTCTGTTGAGTTTTGTGTGCTGAAGTTTTCAAGTTTTGGGTGAGACTACGATGGATAAAGGAATAAGGAGTGGCAAGAGCCTAAGCTTGGGGATGCCCAAGGCACCCCATGGTAATATTCAAGGAAGACTCAAGCGTCTAAGCTTGGGGATGCCCCGGATGGCATCCCCTCTTTCGTCTACAATCTATCGGTATATCACTTGGAGCTATATTTTTATTCATCACATGATGTGTGTTTTACTTGGAGCGTCTTGTGCTATAGTTTGCTTGCTTTTGTTTGCTTTTTAATTTTCCACAATCATCTTTGCTGAAAACACCTTTTTGAGAGGGACACACATTATTCGTGATTTGTTAGAGTACTCTATGTGCTTCACTTATATCTTCTGAGCTAGGAAGTTGCTCTAGTGCTTCACTTATATCTTTTAGAGTACGGCGGTGGTTATATGTTAAAAAAATAGTTGCACTCTCATGCTTCACGTATATCTTTTGAGAGTCTAATATATAATGGCAATTTGCACATGTTAAAAGAATGGTCCTGATATGATAAGGTATCCAAGGGGGATATAATAAAAACCTTCATGTAGATCACTAAGTATGAAGTGCATGATTAATTTTATTAATGTCGTAATATGAAAGGATATAGGTTCATGATCATTGGTTAGTAGAAATATCGGTATTAAAGTTTGTTATGACATATTCACCTAAATATTAGTTGTGGCATGGCGAGGAAGTTGGAGCATTTATAGGTCTGAAATGAAATCCTTGAGTGCTATTATAATCGGGGCCGCGCGATGGTTAACTCCTACCAACCCTCCTCCTAGGGGCATGCGGTGAGTGCTTTGGTTAGAGGGCTAAGTAGACTTTTGCAATAAGTATGTGAGTTCTTTATGACTAATGTGAGTCCTTAGATTATACGCACTCCTATCTTTCCATAATTTGCTAGCCTCTTCAGTACCATGCCTTGCCCTTTCTTACCTCGAGAGTTGGCGCAAACTTTGCTAGTGCATCCAAACCCCATGATATGATACGCTCTTTCACACATAAACCTTTTTTTCCTTTATCAAAACAGCCACCATACCTACCTATTATGGCATTTCCATATCCATTCCGAGATATATTGCCATGCAACTTCCACCGTTCCGTTTATATGACACACATCATAATTGTCATATTGCTATACATGATCATATAGCTGACATAGTATTTGTGGCTCAGCCACCATTCATCATTTTTCATACATGCTACGCTAGATCATTGCACATCATGGTACACTGCCAGAGGCATTAATATAGAGTCATATTTGTTCTAGTATCGAGTTGTAATTTCGAGTTGTAAGTAAATAAAAGTGTGATGATCATCATTATTAGAGCATTGTCCCAGTGAGGAAAGGATGATGGAGGCTATGATTCTCCCACAAGTCGGGATGAGGCTCCGGACGAAAAATAAAATAAAAAAAGAGAAAAAAAGGGGGGGAGAGAGAAAAAAATTAATGAGAGAAAAAGAAAGAAGGGGCAATGTTACTATCCTTTTCCACACTTGTGCTTCAAAGTAGCACCATGTTTTTCATATAGAGAGTCTCCTATGTTGTCAGTTTCATATACTAGTGGGAATTTTTCGTTATAGAAATTCGCTTGTATATTCCGATGATGGGCTTCCTCAAATGCCCGAGGTATTCATGAGCAAGCAAGTTGGATGCACACCCACTTAGTTTCAGTTTGAGCTTTCATACACTTATAGTTCTTAGTGAATCCGTTGCATGGCAATCCCTACTCCTCGCATTGATATCGATTGATGGGCATCTCCATAGCCCGTTGATCCGCCGAGTTGATGCGAGACTTTCTTCTTCTCCTTTCCATTATTTGATACCTACCACCGCATTCTATTCCACCTAGTGCTATATCCATGGCTTGCGCTCAAGTATTGCGTGAGAGTTGAAAATGCTGAAGTGCGTTAGAAGTACGATCCAATTGCCTGGTTTAACACCGAGTTGCTCACTATTTATATATTTGCGGTGAAGATAGAGTCATGCCATGATTAATATGAGAAAGTGAGTAGGGATAACACTCGGTAAGGATCGTATATTTTGAAAGTTAATGATTATGCTTCTTATGTTCACGGATATTATTATGTTGATATTGTTAATTCATCGCTTCACAACTTATATGCCATAAAGAGATTACATAATAAACATGTTGGGTAGCATTCCACATAAATTCTGTTTTCATCATTTACCTACTCGAGGACGAGCATGAATTAAGCTTGGAGATGCTTGATACGTCTCCAACGTATCTATAATTTTTTATTATTCCATGCTATTATAGTATCAATCTTGGATGTTTTATATGCAATTATATATCATTTTTTGGGACTAACCTATTAACCTAGTGCCAAGTGCCCACGAGGAGGCCACAAGGCAACTGGGCGCGGCCCCAAGGGGCGCGCCCTGATGCCTTATGGGCCCCTCGTGGCACCTTTTGACCTAATTCCACTTCTATAAATTCTCAAATATTGGGAAACCAATAGAGAGCCAGACGAGAAAACCCTACCGCCGCCGCAAGCTTCTGTTCTTTCACGATTCCATCTGGAGGCCTTTTCCGGCACTCTGCCGGAGGGGGAATCGATCACGGAGGGCTTCTACATCAACCTTGATGCCCCTCCGAAGATGTGTGAGTAGTTTACCACAGACCTACGGGTCCATAGCTAGTAGCTAGATGGCTTCTTCTCTCTCTTTGATCTTCAATACAAAGTTCTCCTCGATGTTCTTGGAGTTCTATTCGATGTAATATTCTTTTGCGGTGTGTTTGTTGGGATCTGATGAATTGTGGGCTTATGATCAGATTATTCATGAGAAATATTTGAGTCTTCTCTGAACTCTTTTATGCATGATTGTTATAGCTTTGTATTTCTCTCCGATCTATCCGTTTGGTTTGGCTAACTAGATTGATTTATCTTGCAATGGGAGAGGTGCTTTGTGATGGGTTCAATCTTGCGGTGTTCTATATCCCAGTGATAGAAAGTGACAAGACACATATTTGTATTATTGCCATTAAGGATAAAACAATGGGGTTTATTCATATTGCTTGAGTTTAGTTTGTCTACATCATGTCATCTTGCTTAAGGCGTTACTCTGTTTTATACTTAATACCCTAGATGCATGCTAGATAGCGGTCGATGAGTGGAGTAATAGTAGTAGATGCAGGCAGGAGTCGGTCTACTTGTCTCAAACGTGATGCATATATACATGATCATTGCCTTGAATATCTTCATAACTATGCGCTTTTCTATCAATTGCCCAATAGTAATTTGTCTACCCACTGTATGTTATGCGCTCGAGAGAGAAGCCTCTAGTGAAAACTATGGCCCCCGGGGCATTTATCATTATTATATAAACAAAAATCCTAAAAATAATTTGCTGCAATTTATTTACTTTTATTTTATTTTGCAATTTATCTATCACTACGAGATTTAATCCTTGCAAGTAACCGCCGAGGGGATTGACAACCGCCTTGTTCGCGTTGGGTGCAAGTATTGGCTTTTGTGTGTGCAGGTGCTACTAAAGAGGTTTTGCTTGGTTCTCCTACTAGATTGATAACCATTGTTGTTAACTGAGGGAAATACTTTTCTCTACTCTACTGCATCATCCTCTCCTCTTCGAGGAAATCCCAATGCAGCTCACAAGTAGCAGCCCCTCGAGGCTCCGTCTGACCTAATTCCACTTCTATAAATTCTCAAATATTGGGAAACCAATAGAGAGCCACCCAAAATAACTTTTCCGCCGCCGCAAGCTTCTGTCTTCCGCGATCCCATCTGGAGGCCTTTTCTGGTACTCTGCTGGAGGGGGAATTGATTACGGAGGGCTTCTACATCATCCTTGCTGCCTTCCGAGGATGCGTGAGTAGTTTACCACAGACCTATGGGTCCATAGCTAGTAGCTAGATGGCTTCTGCTCTCTCTTTGATCTTCAATATAATGTTCTCCTTGGTGTTCTTGGAGTTCTATTCAATGTAATATTCTTTTGCGGTGTGTTTGTTGGGATCTGATGAATTGTGGGTTTATGATCAGATTATTCATGAGAAATATTTGAATCTTCTCTGAACTCTTTTATGCATGATTGTTATAGCCTTGTATTTCTCTCCGATCTATCCGTTTGGTTTGGCCAACTAAATTGATTTATCTTACAATGGGAGAGGTGCTTCGTGATGGGTTCAATCTTGTGGTGTTCTATATCCCAGTAACCGAAAGGGACAAGACACATATTTGTATTGTTGCCATTAAGGATAAAAGGATGAGGTTTAATCATATTGCTTGAGTTTACTTTGTCTACATCATGTCATCTTTCTTAAGGCGTTACTCTGTTTTTATTAACTTAATACCCTAGATGCATGCTGGATAGCGGTCGATGGGTGGAGTAATAGTAGTAGATGCAGGCAGGAGCGGTCTACTTGTCTCGGACGTGATGCCTATATACATGATCATTGCATTGAATATCATCATAACTATGCGCTTTTTTATCAATTGCCCAACAGTAATTTGTTTACCCACCGTATGCTATGTGTTCGAGAGAGAAGTCTCTAGTGAAAACTATGTCCCCCGGGTCTACTTAAATCATATATAAAAACCCAAAATATATTTCCTGCAATTTTATTTCTTTTATTTTGTTTTGCAATTTATCTATCTACCACTACAAGATTTAATCCTGGCAAGTAACAAGTTCAAGGGGATTGACAACCCTCTTGCCCTTGTTGGGTGCAAGTATTTGCTTTTGTGTGTGCAGGTGCCATTCACGAGGCTTTGCGTGATTCTCCTACTGGTTCGATAACCTTGGTTCTCGCTGAGGGAAATACTTATCTCTACTATACTGCATCTCCTCTCCTCTTCGAGGAAAATCCCAACGTAGCTCACAAGTAGCAGGAAGAATTTTCGGCGCCGTTGCCGGGGAGACATCATCAAAACCTATCAAGTACCTTCACTCAAACTATCATCTACTTGCTCTACCTTTTATTTCCCTTTTTATTTTGCCTTTGCCTCTCATTTTCATCTCCCCCACTTCTCATAAAAAAAATACAAAAGCACAAAAATATTTTTGTTTGCTCGTTTGCTTGCTTTGTCGCTATGTCTCAAGAAAACACCAAGTTGTGTGACTTTTCAAATGCTAATAATAATGATTTTATTAGTACTCCAATTGCTCCTCCCGCCACTAGTGCGGAGTCATAGGATATTAATGCTGCTTTGCTAAATCTTGTTATGAAAGAACAATTTTCTGGAACTCCTAATGAGGATGCTGCTTCCCATCTTAATACTTTCGTTGAATTGCATGATATGCAAAAGAAAAAAGATGTGGATAATGATATTATTAAGTTGAAATTATTTCCGCTCTCACTAAGAGATCGTGCTAAAACTTGGTTTTCATCCTTGCCTCGAAATAGTATTGATTCATGGGATAAGTGTAAGGATGCTTTTATTGCCAAGTATTTTCTTCCCGCTAAGATTATTTCTGTTAGAAATCAAATAATAAATTTTAAGCAACTTGAGCAAGAACATGTTGCACAAGCATGGGAGAGAATGAAATTAATGATTAGAAATTATCCCACTCATGGTTTAAGCTTATGGATGATTATGCTAAATTTCTATGCTGGACTAAACTTTGTTTCTAGAAATCTTCTAGACTCTGCTGCAGGTGGTACTTTTATGGAAATTACATTGGGAGAAGCTACAAAACTCCTTGATAATATTATGACAAACTATTCTCAATGGCATACCGAAAGAGCTCCAACTGTTAAGAAGGTAAACTCTGTCGAAGAAGTCTCTATTTTGGGTGATAAAATGGATGCTATTATGAAAATGCTTGCTAGTATAAATGCTCATGTTGATCCTAATGATGTGCCATTATCTACTTTGATTGAGCAAAATAATGATGCTATTGATGTGAATTTTGTCTCTAGAAATAATTTCAACAATAATGCTTATAGAGGAAATTTTAATCCTAGACCGTTTCTCGAAAACTCCTCTAATAATTATGGTAATTCATATAACAATAATAATAGGATACCTACTAATCTTGAGAACAATATTAAAGAATTTATTAGTTGTCAAAAGATTTTGAATGCTATGGTAGAAGAAAAATTGAAAAAAGTTGATGAAATGTCTAGAAACATGGATAGGATTGCTCATGATGTGGAAACTCTTAAAATTAAAACTTTGCCACAGAAGCATGATATTAATGAGTCTATTAAATCTATCTATGTCTCCATTAATGAAAGTAAAGAGAGAACCGCTAGGTTGAGAGCTAAGCAAGAATTCTTAGAAAAAGCTATTACACCCGGTTTTTATCGTAATCATGATGAAGATATTAAAATGATTGGTGTCTCACCTATTGAATCTTTATTTAGTAATATTAAAAATGATGAAAAAGGGGCCAGAGATGAGTCAACTTTAGCTAGAAGGCCTCCCAATTGTTCGGAGGGTGATGATCTTAATGGTAAAAATGATAAAAGTGGGTTTGGAGAGGTCAAGACTTTAAATAGTGATGTGCCCACTACTTTGGATTACAAGGACTTTAATTACGATAATTGTTCTTTGATTGAATGTATTTCGTTGTTGCAATCCATGATAAATTCACCCAATGCTTATGAACAAAATAAAGCTTTTACTAAACATATTGTAGAAGCTATGATAAAAGCTCATGAAGAAAAGCTGGAGTTGGAGGTTTCAATACGTAGAAAATTGCATGATGAATGGGAACCTACTATCAAAGTAAAAATTAAAGATTATGAATGTAATGCTTTATGTGATTTAGGTGCTAGCGTTTCCACTATACCCAAATCTTTATGTGATGTGCTAGGCCTCACCGATATGAATGAATGTTCCCTTAACTTGCACTTAGCGGACTCAACTATTAAGAAACCTTTGGGTAGAATAAATGATGTGCTTATTCTTGCTAATAGAAATTATGTACCCATTTATTTCATTGTGCTTGATATTGATTGCAATCCGTCTTGTCCTATAATACTTGGTAGGCCTTTCCTATGAACCATAGATGCTATTATTGATATGAAAGACGGAAATATTAGGTTTCAATTTCCATTAAAGAAAGGAATGGAACACTTCCCTAGAAAGAGAATTAAACCACCATATGAATCCATTATGAGGACCACCAATGGAATTAATTTGAAGGATGATAATACTTGAAACAATGCATTATGCCAAGCTAGGGGCATAAAACAATAGCGCTTGTTGGGAGGCAACCCAATATTTATCTTTATTGCAAGTTTTATTTTTCTTGTGTCACACAATTTTAGCCACTATTATGATTGTGCTTTTATCTTTTAATTAGTGTTTGTGCCAAGTAATGCCTTTGGGATGATTTGGATGATAGTATAATTGATAATGTTTGAAAACAGAAAGTTTTTCACCCAGTTCTGGAATTTATATTCTTTACTGGAACATTACAAAAATCTGAAATTGTTACACAGTATCGGGATACAAATTTTTTACGTCTTCCTAATTTTCAGAATTTTTGGAGTTACAGAAGTATAGGTAATAATCTCTCATTATGTACAGTTCTGTTTTAGACAGATACTGTTTTTATTGCGTAGTGTGCTTGTTTTAATGAAACTATGGATTATATCGGGGGGTATAAGTCATGGAAGAGTTAGAATACAGTAGGTATTATGCAAGAACAATTATGAATAAGTTTATAACAGTACCTAAAGTGGATGATCAATTTATTGTACTAACGGATCTCATGAAGTTTCTGTTGAGTTTTGTGTGCCGAAGTTTTCATGTTTTGGTTGAGATTACGATGGATGAAGGAATAAGGAGTGGCAAGACCCTAAGATTGGGGATTCCCAAGGCACCCCAAGGTAATATTCAAGGAAGACCCAAGCGTCTAAGCTTGGGGATGCCCCAGATGGCATCCCCTCTTTCGTCTACAATCTATCGATAACTTACTTGGAGCTATATTTTTATTCATCAAATGATATGAGTTTTACTTTGAGCGTCTTGTGCCACGGTTTTCTTTTCTTTGTTTGCTTCTTATTTTGCCATAATCATCTTTTGCTGGACACACCTATTTTAGAGGGACACGCATTTGTTCGTGATTTGTTAGAATACTCTATGTGCTTCACTTATATCTTTTGAGCTAGGCAGTTGCTCTAGTGCTTCACTTATATATTTTGGAGCATGGCGGTGGTTATATTTTGTAGAAATAGTTGCACTCTCATGCTTCACTTAAATCTTTTTGAGAGTCTAATAAATAGTAATGGCAATTTGCACGGGTTATAAGATTATTCCATAAAGGATAGGTATTCAAGAGGGATATAACAAAAACTTCCATGTAGATCACTAAATGTGAAACATATGGTTTAATGATATTGATGTCGTAATATGAAAGGATATTGGTTCGTGATCATTGGTTAGTAGAAATATCGGTATTAAAGCTTGTTATTAACTTATGATCATTTTGAACCATCATTTGGCACACAAAAATCACATGCAAGATCGCCCAGAAAGTTATACTACTAGTACTACGTGTACATTACACAAACCACGCATATTAGCAAGCACTTTGCAAGTTAGATCAAAAAACATGATCAAGATCACCAAAAAGATCATGAACAAGAGATATTACCTCGACCGGCTTAACGGGGGATCCCGGAGAGGTGGCCTTGGCCAGGGCGATGGCCTTGAGCTTGTCTGTGGTCGTCTCGGCGGGGTGCTTCCTGATACGTCTCCAACGTATCTATAATTTTTTATTGTTCCATGCTAATATAGTATCAATCTTGGATGTTTTATATGCTATTTTATATCATTTTTGGGATCTAACCTATTAACCCACTGCCCAGTGACAGTTTCTCTTTTCTGCTTGTTTTTGGTTTTCCAGAAAATCAGTACCAAATAGAGTCCAAATGCTATGAAACTTTTTGACGATTTTTTCTGGACATAAGAAATCCTAGAAGCTTCGGGAGGATACTAGAGGATGTACGAGGAGACGGCAAGGCAACCCGGCGTGCCCAGGGGGGTGCGCGCCCTGTTGCCATGTGGGCCCCTCGAGGCTCCGTCTAACCTAATTCCACTTCTATAAATTCTCAAATATTGGGAAACCAACAGAGAGCCACCCGAAATAACTTTCCGCCGCCGCAAGCTTCCGTCTTCCGCGATCCCATCTGGAGGCCTTTTCTGGTACTCTGGCGGACGGGGAATCGATCACGGAGGGCTTCTACATCATCCTTGCTGCCTTCCGATGATGCGTGAGTAGTTTACCACAGACGTACGGATCCATAGCTAGTAGCTAGATGGCTTCTTCTCTCTCTTTGATCTTCAATACAATGTTCTCCTCAGTGTTCTTGGAGTTCTATTCGATGTAATATTCTTTTGCGATGTGTTTGTTGGGATCCGATGAATTGTGGGTTTATGATCTGAATATTCATGAGAAGTAATTGAGTCTTTTCTGAACTTTATTATGCATGATTGTTATAGCTTTGTATTTCTCTCCGATCTATCCGTTTGGTTTGGCCAACTTGATTGATTGATCTTCAGTGGGAGAGGTGTTTTGTAATGGGTTCAATCTTGTGGTGCTATATATCCCAGTGACAGAAAGGGACAAGACATGTATTTGTATTGTTGCCATTAAGGGTAAAACGATGGGGTTTATTCATATTAGTTGAGTTTAAAACTTAATACCCTAGATGCATGCTGGATAGCGGTCGATGGGTGAAGTAATAGTAGTAGATGCAGGCAGGAGTCGGTCTACTTGTCTCGGACGTGATGCCTATATACATGATCATTGCCATGAATATCGTCATAACTATGCGCTTTTCTATCAATTGCCCAACAGTAATTTGTTTACCCATCGTATGCTATGTGTTCGATAGAGAAGCCGCTAGTGAAAACTATGGCACCCGGGTCTACTTAAATCATATATAAAAACCCAAAATATATTTGCTGAAATTTGATTTCTTTTATTTTGTTTTGCAATTTATCTATCTACCACTACAAGATTTAATCCTTGCAAGTAACGAGTTCAAGGGGATTGACCACCCTCTTGCCCGCGTTGGGTGCAAGTATTTGCTTTTGTGTGTGCAGGTGCTGTTCACGAGGCTTTGCGTGATTCTCCTACTGGTTCGATAACCCTGGTTCTCACTCAGGGAAATACTTATATCTACTTCATTGCATCTCCTCTCCTCTTTGAGGAAAATCCCAACGCAGCTCACAAGTAGCACTTTTGCTTCTTCAGACTCCGAGCCTCGACGGTTTTGGCCAGAGCCATAGACATCACTTTGGCCGGTGCTCCAGGGTCCATCAAGAAACTATCAAATATAAATAAAAGGAAAGAAAACGATAATCAGAAACCCAAAAGAAGAACAGAGAGGGAGTTAGGATCGGTCGCGGGTTTCAAAAGATGACTAGAACGGATGTATAGCAACACCATTGATGCGCTCACCTTTCCTTCTTTGGGAGAGAAGAATAATGGCAGAAGCGAGTTGGGGTTTTCTTGAAGAAATGAGGAACAAGATGAGGGAGAAGTGAGTTGGGGTTTTCTTGAAGAGAGGAAGATGAGGAAGAAGAGTCAAATGATGGTTGCTTCGTCTGTCCAACTTACTGCTAGAAAGGTGGGGTTTTCTGATTTAACGACTCATTGGGCATTACTGCGGCGCTACGACCGGGGTAAGTCCACCGTGTAGTTGTGCACTCTAGTGCGGAGTAATTTGGTGCATGGCAAGTGGACCCCGATGATGGCTGTCCCACACGTCGGCGAAAGTGAGTAGCAAGGTTCCCGACGACCGTGGAGGATCCGCACAGTAGAGCGTCTCCACTATTTCTTAAAAACATTTTTTTATTACAGCAAGCATTTCCACTCTTATGACGGAGGAGTGCGAAACACGGCAGCCACTTGAACTTACACTACTAGTACTCCAACTACTAGGCATGTGCAGTGGTTCATACAACAGTCTTATCTTGTTGCCAGTGTAGTAAGATATGACGATAAAAAATGATGTATAGTAAACTGATTATACCCACCCGAAGAAAATTAACTGATTATAAATAAATCTGTGGTGAGGGATATTGTTGCGAGTGTTTCAGCATATTTTTGGTTTACATCGCGGCTAGTATTCATGAATACGGTCCTGGGTGGGTCCCCTGCGTGTACGTGCCTTCCATCCCGTGCTACCTCGGCGTACAGGTGACCTGTGGTGTATTATTTTTAGCAGACAAGGCAACCGGAGAAGTAGAATCAAGGGATGGAGGCGGCAGCCACCCCGGAAGGGTGTCCCGGGAGGATTGACATCCAGTGGCATGCTGTGCGCATGTCACCTCTGAACAGTAGTGTAACATGCCCATTTTTTGACCATCCAATCGACAATGAACGGTGAGATCAATGTCAACAGTACTTGGGCTATAGTGCACGGAGAGTACGCTGCTACAGTACTCGACCAAACAGGAACCATATGAAGCACACCTCTATAGTGCTTTGTGCTACAGTGACTGATCTGGACCGTCTGAGTTTGATCCAACGGTCATGTTACGCCGTGACATGCCCATGCAGAGGACGCCTAAATAGCACCGAAGTCCCTCTGCTTCTCCAGGTGCACGACGGTGGTGATGCAGGGTGCCACCACCCACAGAGCCCGCTCCCGGTCGACAGGAGCCAGCTCGTCAAAGACGGCGTCCAATGGCACAAATGGATTCCGGTGACGAAGCCCAGAGAGGATTCGCCCGGCAACGGCGATGGCCGCCCGCACACCCTCCTTGTCCAGCACCGCCCCCACCACCGTGCGGAGACGGTTCAGCTCCTCGGAGATATAGGTGAAGAAGGAGACCAGGTCAGGAAGCCGCAGCTCGTTGAAGTCGATGGGGTGGTCGAACGGGTTTAGCCCGACGGCCGGCATGGTCGCGCTGGCATGACGGTAGGCATGACGCAGCCGCAACACGTGCGTGGTACCATGGTCCAGCAAGTGGTTGAGGCGATCCTGGACCTCGTCACGATTGGCCCGCTCGCGCTCCAGCCGGCTCGCCATCAGGGCAACATGGCTGCCTAGGTTATCTCCCTCTTTCTACAACAACGTCGCCGACACCTCAAGCATCTTTGTGGTGGACTCCTGCCGCTTTTGAAGCTCCGTGAACTCCCGCTCATAATGGAGGAGCATGGCACTCTTCTCCTCCCTGAGCTCACGGATCTCCACGTCCTTGGCCCTGAGCTCCACATCCTTGGCCTGGAGCTCCTCTGTCAGGCGCCTCACCTCAGACTCCATGATCTGGTGCGCCGCCATGGAACCCAGTAGAAGCAATGGGGAAAGGAAGCAAAGGGGGCGAAACGGCTGAAAGGCAATGCAATCTACGGGAAGGCGGAGGGAGCGGGGTAAATCTTTTGGTTTTCACCATGGGAAACCCCAGTCGATGCCTTTTCACATCACGGAGCAGTGGGTTTTATTGGCGAAGTCATCATGACTAATTCCTGCCGTGCCTGCTCCCGTCAAAAAAAAAATTCCTACCGTGCCCAAAGACCAAAGCAACGCAGCGATGGATAGTATTTTAATTTACCTAGTGGCAAGGAGGAAAAAAATGCGTGAAAAAACAAATGTGGCGGCGACCTAGCTGATCGGCCGCACTAGCCCAACTAGCTAGCCACCGTGCTTCACTGATGTACTCGGCGGGAAAGGTGGGGTTTTGTGATTTGACGACTCATTACTTCGGCGCTATGACCGAGGAGGACCCAGAAACTGCGCGGTAGGGTGTCCCACGTCTCAGCAAGGAAGAAAATATGCGTCCACCACCGGGGAGGACCCAGAAACCGTGCGGTAGGGTGTGCAACGTCTCAACATGGAGGAAAATGTGCGTGTAAAAATATATGAGACGTAGCTATGGTTCGAACTCGGGACCCAGCCAGTCGGTCTAAAATACCCCACTAGCCACACAGCTTCATCATGCTAATGTGGCACGGAGGATAGGTGTGGTTAGCTCCGTCTCGACCAGCCACGAGGTCTCTTACTCCTAGGCGATTCATCTATTTTCCAAGCAGTTTTTTAGTTATAATAACACCACGGCCAGCTCGGCCGCTCTTCGTGTTTGCCCGTGCGTCTAAAGGTTGTAGATGGAGAGGAGAGAGAGAACGCAGACATGGGACCCGTGAGTAAGTGAGTCAATGTTCATGCACGTGCTGACGAGCCACTCCCTCTACTCTACTAAATGTAATACAATATAAAATCAAGTTATGCGACAAAGCCAACAACCGTTGCTATTTCTGGCTATCGACGTACGCTTTGTAGTCCAGGTTGCCAGCTCGAATCTCGTCCTTCTGAATTTTTATTTTTAGGTCCAAATTTGTTCCCTGACAAGTGGGACCCCCGTGTGTTGTTCCGATCTTTCTGTGTATGAGGGATTCTTTGCACAAACACTTTGCGCGGTTAGACAAGTTACGGCACTAGTTACATGTATTTTACAAGTTTAGGAACAAAAGTGATAGCGGCGGAGAATATCACATGCTCCCCGCAGCTTAGATGCTACGGTGCTACGAGATTCTACGTCGTTGGATCTGAGATCCAATGGCATGTGAGTAGTCTTTGTACTTATGCGCAATTCCCAAACTCTCCGAGGGCTTTTTTGCAAAAAACATTTAGACCTCCTGTGAGCCGCTGGATCTTGGATCCAACAGCTCCCAGGAGCTCGTATCACCGTAGCATCTAAGGTATGGGAGCACCCGATATTCTCACGTACGAGAGAATATAAGGTGCTCCCTGCAGCTTAGCCGTTGCGGTGATACGAGCTTCTAGCAGCCGTTGGATATGAGATCCAATGCCATGTGCGTAGTATTTGTACTTCTGCGCAATTCCCAAACTCTTTGAGGCCTATATTGAAAAAACAGTCAGACCTCCTACTGGGAGCCGTTAGATCTCCCGGGAGCTCGTATCACCGTAGTATCTACGATGTGGGAGCACCTCATATTCTCCCGGGCGAGAGAACATCAGGTGCTCTCACAGCTTGGATGCTACGGTCATACGAGCTTCGAGGCCATTTGATCTGAGATCCAATGGCATGTGAGTAGTCTTTGTACTTGTGAGCAGTTCCCAAACTCTTTAAGGGCTTTTTTGCAAAAACCATTCGGACCTCCTAGAAGCTGTTGGATCTCAGATCCAACGGCTCCGAGGAGCTCATATCACCACATCATCTAAGGTGTGGTATCACATGATATTATTATAGACAAGAGAATATCACGTGTTCCCGCATCTTAGATACTACGGTGATACGAGCTTCGAGGCCGTTGGATCTGGGATCCAATGGCATCTGAGTAGTTTTTGTACTAATTGTGTGCAATTCCCAAACTCATTAAGGTTTTTGTGCGAAAATATTCAGACCTCCTATGAGCCGTTGGATCTCAGATCTAATGGCTCACAGGAACTCGTATCACCATATAGCATCTAAGTTGTGGGAGTAGCTGATATTCTCCTGGGGGGGGGGCACAACCCATCGGTGTTTGGGAGGGTGGGGCCAAATGTTTAAAAAATATAATCTAAACCCTCCTAAAAAGACCTTCACAATTTTAGCTAAGGTTGGGGGGGTTACCCCCCGACAATCTACAAAGCTCCGCCTATGCAAGAGCCGTAGAGGGAGCGTCTATGTGTGAGAGAGATGACACGAGAAAAGCGAGGTCAATCGAGTCATATATAGAGGGAGAGATCCAGTGAGTCTCGGCTAGCGTACACTCGAATGTGAAAGACGATACAGAGAGATATCGTGCGACGAAGCTGTAGTGAGGGCTGGAGGGAGATAGTTACCGAGAGAGTGGACTAGATAGACTTTGTGAGTGTGCGCGCGGCATGTAGGTTTTTTTATAGAGGCAACGTATGTGTCTAGAGGGAGAGAGCGAGAGAAATAGAGAGAGGGAGAGAGAGAGCTCATCATGGAGCGCACGACGAGGTTGTGTGTGAGAAATACATTTGTTGAGAGCGTGAGGGCGGGTGTGAGATAAATGGAGATCGAAACATGAAGAGAAATAATGAGCGTGTGTCGGATACCAATAGCTCTATTAACAAAGAGATGAAGATCGATCGATACAGGAAGTATGTGTGGTGAAGGGGGGGGGGCGATGGAGAGACCTAAACACAACATTTGAGTATACATAGTAGTAGACTTAATATTCACATTTCAGTTTAGTGTACATTGTAAACATTGAATTGAGGACCATGCATGGCTTACATTTTATTTTTGAATTCGTGCCATACATGCATGGTTTGGAAAAGTAGATGCACTATACTGACTCGGTTGTTGTTGTATTTGTGCGTGTGTTGTCATATGCTTGAATACATACAAAATTTTCTCACCACCATACCATTCAACTTTTAAATCTGAATTTGCATTCAAAAACTTAGTGTGGATACCATGAAATGTGAGATCCACGTTGAGATCGCTATATCACAAACTCACTCTAATCCAAGAACTCATCATAAATCAATTGCCGCCCCTTTTGGAATGACCAATTATTTGCAAGGAAAATATGGGCATTGTAATACATATAGATTCGTTCGCCAATTATAAAAAATGATTCCTTTCGCATTCTTGAATGGTAGCACCTGACGGCGTACCAGCCAGACCGGGCTCGTGTCATGGTGGTGGCGTGCGTGGTATGCTCATTAGCCAACCCCAACCAAAAGAAGCGTGATAAAAACTTCGCGCCTCCACTCGAGCCTCGGCATTTCGAATTGAAATATCTGGCGGCCAGAATTCTAGCCCTGCGAAATTCCCCTGTTATCCCGATCCATAATGACTACTACCGATGAACAATGGAGGGATGCTTTAGTAAATAGTCCACGTTACCTACCGTGCCGAGCATGTTCAAGTCCCTCGGTCGCCGCTACCCAAGGTCACCCGTCAATTCCATTGCCTACTACACTAGGATGAGTACAGAATGGAGCTTCGTTTGTTCCTGCCTACTAGAGTATCACGCAATGCACTGGTACGGAGGGAGTATCTTTTTACTCTGCATATATAATTTGTTTGAAGTCTAACTAAGCAATGTTTGACCAAATTCTATCTTAAAAAATATGAACATCTACTACAACACTAAATATGTATTGCTCAAAAATTTATTTCATGAGGCATGTAATGATATTGTTTCGAATCCTAGTTTTTAAATTCCAGAAAATCCAAAACTCACCTGAAATTCATGAAACTGCGCATGGTCTTGTGATATGGCACAAATAGGCTGTGTTAATTTTTTTTGTTCAATTTGAGACAAGCTGCTTATGAATTGTTGCACACATGAACAGCCAAGGTATTTTGGAATAAAGAGCTGTCACGTTAACGCAAATGGTTTCACTATTCAAACTGTGGGTGTTAGACTAACATGCCGCCACGCATCCTGATACGTCTCCAACGTATCTATAATTTTTGATTGTTCCATGCTATTATAGTATCAATCTTGGATGTTCTATATGCAATTATATATCATTTTTTGGGACTAACCTATTAACCTAGTGCCCAGTGCCAGTTGTTGTTTTCTGCCTGTTTTTGGTTTTTCAGGAAATCAGTACCAAACGAAGTCCAAATGCCACGAAACTTTTTGACGATTTTTTTCTGGACAAAAGAGACAATGGAAGCTTTGGGAGGAAGCCAGAAACCTCACGAGGAGGCCACAAGGCAACTGGGCGCGGCCCCAAGGGGGCACCCTAATGCCTTGCGGGCCCCTCGTGGCTCCTTTTGACCTAATTCCACTTCTATCAATTCTCAAATATTGGGAAACCAACAGAGAGCCAGACGAGAAGACCCTACCACCGCCGCAAGCTTCTGTTCTTTCACGATCCCATCTGGAGGCCTTTTCCGGCACTCTGCCGGAGGGGGAATCGATCACGGAGGGCTTCTACATCAACCTTGCTGCCCCTTCGATGATGTGTGAGTAGTTTACCATAGACCTACGGGTCCGTAGCTAGTAGCTAGATGTCTTCTTCTCTCTCTTTGATCTTCAATACAAAGTTCTCCTCGATGTTCTTGGAGTTCTATCCGATGTAATCTTCTTTTGCGGTGTGTTTGTTGGGATCAGATGAATTGTGGGTTTATGATCAGATTATTCAGGAGAAATATTTGAGTCTTCTCTGAACTCTTTTATGCATGATTGTTATACCTTTGTATTTCTCTCCGATATATCCGTTTGGTTTGGCCAAGTAGATTGATTTATCTTGCAATGGGAGAGGTGCTTTGTGATGGGTTCAATCTTGCGGTGTTCTATATCCCAGTGACAAAAAGGGATGAGACACGTATTTGTATTGTTGCCATTAAGGATAAAACGATGGGGTTTATTCATATTGCTTGAGTTTACTTTGTCTGCATCATGTCATCTTGCTTAAAGCGTTACTCTGTTTTATACTTAATACTCTAGATGCATGCTGGATAGCGGTCGATGAGTGGAGTAATAGTAGTAGATGCAGGCAGGAGTCGGTCTACTTGTCGAGGACGTGATGCCTATATACATGATCATTGCCTTGAATATCGTCATAACTATGCGCTTTTCTATCAATTGCCCAACAGTAATTTGTCTACCCACCGTATGTTATGCGCTCGAGAGAGAAGCCTCTAGTGAAAACTATGCCCCCCTGGTCATTTATCATTATTATATAAACAAAAATCCTAAAAATACTTTGCTGCAATTTATTTACTTTTATTTTATATTTCAATTTACTTTATCAAATTATCTATCACTACGAGATTTAATCCTTGCAATTAACCGCCGAGGGGATTGACAACCCCCTTGTTCGCGTTGGGTGCAAGTATTTGCTTTTGTGTGTGTGCAGGTGCTGCTAAAGAGGTTTGGCTTGGTTCTCCTACTAGATTGATAACCTTGGTTCTTAACTGAGGGAAATACTTATCTCTACTGTACTGCATCATCCTCTCCTCTTTGAGGAAATCCCAACGCAGCTCACAAGTAGCAGGAAGAATTTCTGGCGCCGTTGTCGGGGAGACATCATCAAAACTTATCAAGTACCTTCGCACAAACTGTCCCATACTTGCATTTATTTTATTTGCCTTTACCTCTCGTTTTCATCTCCCTCACTTCTAAAACAATTTTACAAAAACACAAAAAAAATCGGTTGCCTGTTTGCTTGTTTTTTAGTTTGCTTTCCTGAAACTGCTACCATGTCTGAGTTTGTTATCTCAAATTTGGATACTAAAATATTTGTGACGGGAAGTGGGAATATCATTGGAAAAAGTGTTATCCAAGAATTCTTTACTTGTACGGGAACTTTGGTTTGCAATGACATTCCCATTCTTAAAAGAACCAATAGTTACGCCGAAGCTATCTCTGCACTTGTTCTTAAACTTGAGAGAAGATTTATACGTACTGATCCCACTTTGCAAAGATTGTTCTATGAGTTACCGGTTATAAAAAACCCTACGGCTAAAAAGATAGCTACTCTTATCCTTATGAATGAATTTGATTACATAGTTCGAGAAGCTAGAGAGATCTTTGATTTTTATAATATGAGCCATGAAAACCGTGTGATAGATGAAATTTTATATAATTAAGATTATATGTTAAGATTTATATTTCGTGATGATCATACTTTTGATGAGAATACTACGAAGGAAGTTCCTCCATTACATATTATCCAACAAGTTTTCAATGGTATTAATCAGAAATATTATTGGATCGTAAAAGGGAACCAACAAGGATATGAGGAAAATTGCCTTAATAATGATACAATCTTGATTGATGATTTGTTCCACATTGTTTTTGAAAAGCCTCCAAACAAACATACATCTCAAGATGAAGAAACTGAGGATGATAATACTCGAAATTATGCATTATGCCTAGCTAGGGGCATAAAACAATAGCGCTTGTTGGGAGGCAACCCAATATTTACTTTTATTGCACCTTTCTATTTTCTTGTGTCACACAATTTTAGCTACTGTTTTGAATGTGTTTTTATGTTTTAACTAGTGTTTGTGCCAAGTAATGCCTTTGGGATGATTTGGATGATAGTATAATTGATGCTGTTTGGAAAGCAGAAAGTTTTGCGTCCAGTATTTGATTTTGATTCTGTACTGGAGTGTCAGAAAAATCTGAAATTTTTACACAGTATTGGTATATGAATTGTTTACGTTGTCCTAAGTTTTCAGAATTTTTGGAGGTACAGAAGTATGGATTTTAAATAGATCTTTACAGACTGTTCTGTTTTAGACAGATTCTGTTTTTGTTGAATAGTTTGCTTATTTTGATGAATCTATGGATTGTATCGGGGGGTATAAGTCATGGAGAAGTTGGAGTACAGTAGCATTATGCCAATATTAAATATGAATCAATTTACAACAGTACCTAAAGTTTAAGATTTATTTGTTATACTAACAGATCTCACAAGGTTTCTGTTGAGTTTTGTGTGCTGAAGTTTTCAAGTTTTGGGTGAGAATACGATGGATAAAGGAATAAGGAGAGGCAAGAGCCTAAGCTTGGGGATGCCCAAGGCACCCCAAGGTAATATTCAAGGAAGACTCAAGCGTCTAAGCTTGGGGATGCCCCGGATGGCATCCCCTCTTTCGTCTACAATCTATCGGTATATCACTTGGAGCTATATTTTTATTCATCACATGATATGTGTTTTGCTTGGAGCGTCTTGCGCTATAGTTTTATTTTCTTTGTTTGCTTTTTAATTTGAAACAATCATCTTTGCTAAACACACCTTTTTCAGAGGGACACACATTATTTGTGATTTGTTAGAATACTCTATGTGCTTCACTTATATCTTTTGAGCTAGGCAGTTGCTCTAGTGCTTCACTTATATCTTTTAGAGCATGGCGGTGGTTATATTTTAAAGAAATATTTGCACTCTCATGCTTCACTTATATCTTTTTCAGAATCTTATATATAGTAATGGCAATTTGCACATGTTAAAAGAATGGTCCTGATATGATAAGGTATCCAAGGGGGATATAATAAAAACCTTCATGTAGATCACTAAGTATGAAGTGCATGGTTAATTTTATTAATGTCGTAATATGAAAGGATATAGGTTCATGATCATTGGTTAGTAGAAATATCGGTATTAAAGTTTTTTATGACATATTCACCTAAATATTAGTTGTGGCATGGCGAGGAAGTTGAAGCATTTATAGGTCTGAAATGAAATCCTTGAGTGCTGTTATAATCGGGGTCGCGCGATGGTTAACTCCTACCAACCCTCCTCCTAGGGGCATGCGGTGAGTGCTTTGCTTCGAGGGCTAAGTAGACTTTTGCAATAAGTATGTGAGTTCTTTATGACTAATGAGAGTCCATGGATTATACGCACTCCTATCTTTCCATAATTTGCTAGCTTCTTCAGTACCATGCCTTGCCCTTTCTCACCTCAAGAGTTGGCGCAAACTTTGCCGGTGCATCCAAACCCCGTGATATGATACGCTCTTTCACACATAAAACCTTTTTTTCCTTCCACAAAACAGCCACCATACCTACCTATTATGGCATTTCCATAGCCATTCCGAGATATATTGCCATGCAACTTCCACCGTTCCGTTTATATGACACACATCATCATTGTCATATTGCTTTACATGATCATATAGCTGACATAGTATTTGTGACTCAGCCACCGTTCATCATTTTTCATACATGTTACGCTAGATCATTGCACATCCTGGTACACTGCCAGAGGCATTCATATAGAGTCATATTTGTTCTAGTATCGAGTTGTAATTTCGAGTTGTAAGTAAATAAAAGTGTGATGATCATAATTATTAGAGCATTGTCCCAGTGAGGAAAGGATGATGGAGGCTATGATTCCCCCACAAGTCGGGATGAGGCTCCGGATGAAAAATAAAATAAAATAAAAGAGAAAAAAGGGGGGGGGGAGAGAAAAAAAATGAATGAGAGAAAAAGAGAGAAGGGGCAATGTTACTATCCTTTTCCACACTTGTGCTTCAAAGTAGCACCATGTTTTTCATATGGAGAGTCTCCTATGTTGTCAGTTTCATATACTAGTGGGAATTTTTCATTATAGAACTTGGCTTGTATATTCCGATGATGGCTTCCTCAAATGCCCGAGGTCTTCATGAGCAAGCAAGTTGGATGCACACCCACTTAGTTTTCAGTTTGAGCTTTCATACACTTATAGCTCTTAGTGAATCCGTTGCATGGCAATCCCTACTCCTCGCATTGATATCGATTGATGGGCATCTCCATAGCCCGTTGATTTACCGAGTTGATGCGAGACTTTCTTCTTCTCCTTTCATTATTTGATACCTACCACCGCATTCTATTCCACCTAGTGCTATATCCATGGCTTGCGCTCATGTATTGCGTGAGAGTTGAAAATGCTGAAGCGCGTTAGAAGTACGATCCAATTGTCTGGTTTAACACCGGGGTGCTCACTATTTATATATTTGCGGTGAAGATAGAGTCATGCCATGATTAATCTGAGAAAGTGAGTAGGGATAACACTCGTTAAGGATCGTATATTTTGAAAGTTAATGATTATGCTTCTTATGTTCATGGATATTATTATGATGATATTGTTAATTCATCGCTTCACAACTTATATGCCATAAAGAGATTACATAATAAACATGTTGGGTAGCATTCCACATCAAAAATTCTGTATTTATCATTTACCTACTCGAGGATGAGCAGGAATTATGCTTGGGGATGCTTGATACGTCTCCAACATATCTATAATTTTTTATTGTTCCATGCTATTATAGTATCAATCTTGGATGTTTTATATGCAGTTATATATCATTTTTTGGGAGTAACCTAGTGCCAAGTGCCAGTTGCTGTTTTCTGCCTGTTTTTGGTTTTTCAGGAAATCAGTACCAAACGAAGTCCAAATGCCACAAAACTTTTTGACGATTTTTTTCTGGACAAAAGAGACCCTGGAAGCTTCGGGAGGAAGCCAGAAGCCTCACGAGGAAACCACAAGGCAACAGAGCGTGGCCCCGGGGGGGGGGGGGCTGATGCCTTGTGGGCCCCTCGTGGCTCCTTTTGACCTAATTCTGCTTCTATAAATTCTCAAATATTGGGAAACCAACAGAGAGCTATACGAGAAAACCCTACCGCCACCGCAAGCTTCTGTTCTTTCACAATCCCATCTGGAGGCCTTTTCCGGCACTCTGCCGGAGGGGGAATCGATCACGGAGGTCTTCTACATCAACCTTGCTGCCCCTCCGATGATGTGTGAGTAGTTTACCATAGACCTACGGGTCCATAGCTAGTAGCTAGATGGCTTCTTTTCTCTCTTTGATCTTCAATACAAAGTTCTCTTTGATGTTCTTGGAGTTCTATCCGAGGTAATCTTCTTTTGCGGTGTGTTTGTTGGGATCCGATGAATTGTGGGTTTATGATCAGATTATTCATGAGAAATATTTGAGTCTTCTCTGAACTCTTTTATGCATGATTTTTATAGCTTTGTATTTCTCTTCGATCTATCCGTTTGGTTTGGCCAACTAGATTGATTTATCTTGCAATGGGAGAGGTGCTTTGTGATGGGTTCAATCTTGCAGTGTTCTATATCCCAGCGACAGAAATGGACAAGACACGTATTTGTATTGTTGCCATTAAGGATAAAACGATGGGGTTTATTCATATTGCTTGAGTTTACTTTGTCTACATCATGTCATCATGCTTAAGGCGTTACTCTGTTTTATACTTAATACTCTAGATGCATGCTGGATAGCGGTCGATGAGTGGAGTAATGGTAGAAGATGCAGGCAGGAGTCAGTCTAGTTATCTAGGACGTGATGCCTATATACATGATCATTGCCTTGAATATCGTCATAACTATGCGCCTTTCTATCAATTGCCCAACAGTAATTTGTCTACCCACCGTATGTTATGCGCTCGAGAGAGAAGCCTCTAGTGAAAACTATGGCCCCCGGGTCATTTATTATTATTATATAAACAAAAATCCTACAAATACTTTGCTGCAATTTATTTAATTTTATTTTATTTTGCAATTTACTTTATCAATTTATCTATCACTACGTGATTTAATCCTTGCAGTTAACCGCCGAGGGGATTGACAACCCCCTTGTTCGTGTTGGGTGCAAGTATTGGCTTTTGTATGTGCAGGTGCTGCTAAAGAGGTTTTGCTTGGTTCTCCTACTAGATTGATAACCTTGGCTCTTAACTCAGGGAAATACTTATCTCTACTGTACTGCATCATCCTCTCCTCTTCGAGGAAATCCCAATGCAGCTCATAAGTAGCAGGAAGAATTTCTGGCGCCGTTGCCAGGGAGACATCATCAAAACTTATCAAGTACCTTCGCACAAACTATCTCGTACTTGCATTTATTTTATTTACCTTTTTATTTGCATTTGCCTCTCGTTTTCATCTCCTCCACTTCTAAAACAATTTTACAAAAACACAAAAATATTTTTCGGTTGCCTATTTGCTTGTTTGTTAGTTTGCTTGCTTGAAACTGCTACCATGTCTGAGTTTGTTATCTCAAATTTGGGTACTAAAATTTTTGTGACGAGAAGTGGGAATATCATAGGAAAAAGTGTTATCCAAGAATTCTTTACTTGTACTTGAACTTTGGTTTGCAATGACATTCCCATTCTTAAAAGAACCAATAGTTACGCCGAAGCTATCTCTGCACTTGTTCTTAAACATGAAAGAAGAATTATACGTACTCATCCCACTTTGCAAAGATTGTTCTACGAGTTACCGATTATAAAAACCCTAAGGCTAAAAAGATAGCTACTCTTATCCTTATGAATGAATTTGATTACACAGTTCGAGAAGCTAGAGAGATCTTTGATTTTTATAATATGCGCCATAAAAACCCTGTGATAGATGAAATTTTATATAATGAAGATTATATGTAAAGATTTATGTTTCGTGATGATCATAGTTTTGATGAGAATACTAAGAAGGAAGTTCCTCCATTACATATTATCCAACAAGTTTTCAAAGGTATTAATCAGAAATATTCTTGGATCGTAAAAGGGAACCAACAAGGATATGAGGAAAATTGCCTTAATAATGATAAAATCTTGATTGATGATGTGTTCCACATTGTTTTTGAAAAGCCTCCTAACAAACATACATCTCAAGATGAAGAAACTAAGGATGATAATACTTGAAATTATGCATTATGCCTAGCTAGGGGCATAAAACAATAGCGCTTGTTGGGAGGCAACCCAATATTTATTTTTATTGCACCTTTTTATTTTCTTGTGTCACACAATCTTAGCTACTATTATGATTGTGTTTTTATGTTTTAATTAGTGTTTGTGCCAAGTAATGCCTTTGGGATGATTTGGATGATAGTATAATTGATGCTGTTTGGAAAACAAAAAGTTTTGCGTCCAGTATTAGATTTTAATTTTGTACTGGAGTATCAGAAAAATCTGAAATTTTTACACAGTATAGGCATATGAATTTTTTTACGATTTCCTATTTTTTCAGAATTTTTGGAGTTACATAAGGATGGCTTTTAAATAGATCTTTACAGACTGTTCTGTTTTAGACAGATTCTGTTTTTGTTGCATAGTTTGCTTATTTTGATGAATCTATGGATTGTATCGGGGGTATAAGTCATGGATAAGTTGGAGTATAGTAGCATTATGCCAATATTAAATATGAATCAATTTACAACAGTACCTAAAGTTTATGATTTATTTTTTATACTAACAGATCTCACGAAGTTTCTGTTGAGTTTTCTGTGCTGAAGTTTTCAAGTTTTGGGTGAGACTTCGATGGATAAAGGAATAAGGAGTGGCAAGACCCTAAGCTTGGGGATGCCCAAGGCACCCAAGGTAATATTCAAGGTAGACTCAAGCGTCTAAGCTTGGGGATGCCCCGGATGGCATCCCCTCTTTCGTCTGCAATCTATCGGTATATCACTTGGAGCTATATTTTTATTCATCACATGATATGTGTTTTGCTTACAGCGTCTTGTGCTATAGTTTTATTTTCTTTGTTTGCTTTTAAGTTTGCCACAATCATCTTTGCAGAACACACCTTTTTGAGAGGGACACACATTATTCGTGATTTCTTAGAATACTCTATGTGCTGCACTTATATCTTTTGAGCTAGGCAGTTGCTCTAGTGCTTCACTTATATCTTTTAGAGCACGACAGTTGTTATATTTTAAAGAAATAGTTGCACTCTCATGCTTCACTTATATCTTTTTGAGAATCTTATATATAGTAATGGCAATTTGCATATGTTAAAAGAATGGTCCTGATATGATAAGGTATCCAAGGGGGATATAATAAAAATCTTCATGTAGAACACTAAGTATGAAGTGCATGGTTAATTTTATTAATGTCGTAATATGAAAGGATATAGGTTCATGATCATTGGCTAGTAGAAATATCGGTATTAAATTTTGTTATGACATATTCACCTAAATATTAGTTGTGGCATGGCGAGGAAGTTGGAGCATTTATAGGTCTGAAATGAAATCCTTGAGTGCTGTTATAATCGGGGTCGCGCGATGGTTAACTCCTACCAACCCTCCTCCTAGGGGCATGCGGTGAGTGCTTTACTTCGAGGGCTAAGTAGACTTTTGCAATAAGTATATGAGTTCTTTTTGACTAATGTGAGTCCATGGATTATACGCACTCCTATCTTTCCGTAATTTGCTAGCCTCTTCGGTACCGTGCCTTGCGCTTTCTCACCTTGAGAGTTGGCGCAAACTTTGCCGGTGCATCCAAAACCCATGATATGATACGCTCTTTCACACATAAACCCCTTTTACCTTCCTCAAAACAGCCACCATACCTACCTATTATGGCATTTCCATAGCCATTCCGAGATATATTGCCATGCAACTTCCACCGTTCCCTTTATATGACACACATCATCATTGTCATATTGCTTTGCATGATCATATAGCTGACATAGTATTTGTGGCTCAGCCACCGATCATCATTTTTCATATATGTTACGCTAGATCATTGCATATCCTGGTACACTGCCAGAGGCATTCATATAGAGTCATATTTGTTCTAGTATCGAGTTGTAAGTAAATAAAAGTGTGATGATCATAATTATTAGAGCATTGTCCCAGTGAGGAAAGGATGATGGAGGCTATGATTCCACCACAAGTCGGGATGAGCCTCCGGACGAAAAATAAAATAAAATAAAAAGAGAAAAAAAGAAAAAAAGGAAAAAGAGAAAAAGAAAAAATAAATAAATGAATGAGAGAAAGAGAGAGAAGGGGCAATGTTACTATCCTTTTCCACACTTGCGCTTCAAAGTAGCACCATGTTTTTCATATGGAGAGTCTCCTATGTTGTCAGTTTCATATACTAGTGGGAATTTTTCATTATAGAACTTGGCTTGTATATTCCGATGATGGGCTTCCTCAAATGCTCGAGGTCTTCATGAGCAAGCAAGTTGGATGCACACCCACTTAGTTTTCAGTTTGAGCTTTCATACACTTGTAGCTCTTAGTGAATCCGTTGCATGGCAATCCCTACTCCTCGCATTGATATCAATTGATGGGTATCTCCATAGCCCGTTGATCTGCCGTGTTGATGCGAGACTTTCTTCTTCTCCTAGTGCTATATCCATTGCTTGCGCTCATGTATTGCGTGAGAGTTGAAAATGCTGAAGCGCGTTAGAAGTATGATCCAATTGCCTGGTTTAACACCGGGATGCTCACTATTTATATATTTTGCGGTGAAGATAGAGTCATGCCATGATTAATATGAGAAAGTGAGTAGGGATAACACTCGTTAAGGATCATATATTTTGAAAGTTAATGATTATGCTTCTTATGTTCCTGGATATTATTATGTTGATATTGTTAATTCATCGCTTCACAACTTATATGCCCTAAAGAGACTACATAATAAACATGTTGGGTATCATTCCACATCAAAAATTCTGTTTTTATCATTTACCTACTCGATGACGAGCATGAATTAAGCTTGGGGATGCTTGATACGTCTCCAACGTATCTATAATTTTTGATTGTTCCATGCTATAATAGTATCAATCTTTGATGTTTCATATGCAATTATATATCAATTTTTGGGACTAACCTATTAACCTAGTGCCCAGTGCCAGTTGCTGTTTTCTGCCTATTTTTGGTTTTTTAGGAAATCAGTACCAAACAAAGTCCAAATGCCACGAAACTTTTTGACGATTTTTTCTGGACAAAAGAGACCCTGGAAGCTTCAGGAGGAAGCTAGAAGCCTCACGAGGAGGCCACAAGGCAACAGGTCCTGTTTGTTAGGATCCGATGAATTGTGGGTTTATGATCAGATTATTCATGAGAAATATTTGAGTCTTCTCTGAACTCTTTTATGCATGATTGTTATAGCTTTGTATTTCTCTCTGATCTATCTGTTTGGTTTGGCCAACTAGATTGGTTTATCTTGCAATGGGAGAGGTGCTTTGTGATGGGTTCAATCTTGCGGTGTTCTATATCCTAGTGACAGAAAGGGACAAGACATGTATTTGTATTGTTGCCATTAAGGATAAAATGATGGGGTTTATTCATATTGCTTGAGTTTACTTTGTCTACATCATGTCATCTTGCTTAAGGCGTTACTCTGTTTTATACTTAATACTCTAGATGCATGCTGGATAGTGGTCGATGAGTGGAGTAATAGTAGTAGATGCAGGCAGGAGTCAGTCTACTTGTCTAGGACGTGATGCCTATATACATGATCATTGCCTTGAATATCGTCATAACTATGTGCTTTTCTATCAATTGCCCAACAGTAATTTGTCTACCCACCGTATGTTATGTGCTCGAGAGAGAAGCCTCTAGTGAAAACTATGGCTTCCGGGTCATTTATCATTATTATATAAACAAAAATCTTACAAATACTTTGCTGCAATTTATTTACTTTTATTTTATTTTGCAATTTACTTTATCAATTTATCTATCACTATGAGATTTAATCCTTGCAATTAACCGCCGAGGGGATTGACAACCCCCTTGTTCGCGTTGGGTGCAAGTATTGGCTTTTGTGTGTGCAGGTGCTGCTAAAGAGGTTTTGCTTGGTTCTCCTACTGGATTGATAACCTTGGTTCTTAACTGAGGGAAATACTTATCTCTACTGTACTGCATCATCCTCTCCTCTTCGAGGAAATCCCAATGCAGCTCACAAGTAGCACGTCCCGCTTCTCATAGGCAAGTGACGTCTGAGCAAGCGTGTGAGTCGATGGGAGGCATGCGAGCAGGCCACTGCGTAGGGTCACCGGGAGGCGAGGCCTTTGACCAACCTCCGCTGCCCACCTTCATCCCAACTGCCCCCACTTTTAATGGCGCCCGCGCCACAATTTAAATCACTGCCACACTCCCCGGTCTCGCTACAATCTTCTCTCTGCCGCTTCGATTCCCCTGTCGTCTACCTCCAATCAGGCTGACCTCGCCGTACGCCATGGCGCATCATGATGGGCTGCCCCTAGTCTTCCAGTTTCCTGAGGAAGACCCTAAGGAGCTTTCGGACGAGCTTGACCTGGCCGTGCGGGAAGTCGCTGCGTCTGTCCCCGCGCCCGTTCTAGCTCCCGTCACTGGGCCTGCGCCAGCGCCCATCCCCATGGCATTGATGGGCTGGAAGCCGCACATTGTCGCCCTGGTTGAACCCGCGGGGATCCACAAGGTCCCCGCTGACTTCCATGCGCCCGTGCACCTGCCAGCGCATGCGTCTGCGCGTGCACTAACGCACGGGCCCGTGCCGGTGCCCGTGCACACGAATGTCTCCGCCGCGCCATTGCCAACGCCTCTTCCCATGCCGGTGCCAGTGCCCCCCTCAACGGCATGGGTCGCCGCTGTCAACCGCTTCCTTGCAGCGCCGCCAGTCGCTGCCTCCCGCCGGTTGACTAGCTCCTGGAGACCGAAGTCCAGAACATTCTGGCCTTCCTTGAAGCTTGGGCCAACGTCCATGAGTATGCCAACGCCGGCGCAAGATGCCGCCGTCGCCATTGGTCAGTGGCCCAACGGCACATAGGGCACGGCAGAGGAGCCGCAAGACGCCCCCGCCGCCGCTGCAATTAGTTTTATTCATTTATTTTTTTTAGTTCGATCATGGTATGAATGTCAAGTCACAGTCAAACTGTATGAAATCTATGGTTTGATCGATTGAGTGTTCTGCTAGAGCCCTATTAAATTAAATAAAAAAAGTCATCAAGCGACTGCGTCAATTCCAAACACTTGAAGGGCGCGAGCAGGTCCCTTGTTCGAGCACTAGGTGATACATCTATTTATCCACGCATTTAATTATTACTACTAGTTAAATACACCACGGGTGCCTGAACTAGTCCGTCACGGTCATTTTTTCCTATACTTGTAAAATACTAGTTGGTGAAACTGGTGCCGTAACTTGTGAACGCGTCCAGATACGGTCAACGGCTTCAGGCATCTACCCCGGGTGGCACACCATGTTTACTGGCTCGCGCGTTCTTCGTGTTTGCCCGTGCGTCTAAATGTAGAAGGGGAGGTGAGAGAGAGAGAGCAAACATGGGACCCACCAGTATGTGGCTCAACAATGGGGAGTAGTACGTGCTGACGAGCCGGTCCGACTAATCTACTGAAAGTAATATAAAAACATGTTATCCATTAAAGATACAACAAACATGAAAATCTATTTCTGAGCCCAGACTCATCTGCGCTCACGCTGAAGAAAAAAATGAAAACAAATACTAGAAAAATTCAAAAAATTCCATTTTTTTGCATGGTAGACAATTTGGTGCATGATGTCCGCTCCAATTTTCATATCATTTGGACATCTGAGTAGCTCTTGGCAAAAAAGACAGATTTGGGATCTGTAAAAGAGTATACTGTTCATGTACAGTTCTGACCCAATTTATCTTTTTTGCTGAGAGCTACTAAGATGTTCAAATGCTCTGAAAATTGGAGAGGACCTCACGCAACAAATTATCTACCATGCAAAAAATTGGAATTTTTTGAATTTTTTTGATTTTTTTGTGAATTTTTTCTTGCCCGGGTGCAGATGAGCCTGGGCACTGAATCGCTGACGTGCCCATAATATGAAAATTATGGCCAGTTTATGGGGACCTCGCCAAAACTCAAAGTTTTAGCATATTATGGCCAGTTTTCGAAACAATTACTCACTGATTTTGGGTCCAGGGCTGAACCAAACATTCGGGGAACCCCGGGGTCCGCTTACGGGGACCTTGCCAAAACTCGTAGATTTGGTCCATTCTGACCAGTTTTCTATGCTATTATTCACTGTTTTGGTTTTCGTGGTCATCCGAACGTTCGGGGAGTCGCCTCGCCAAAACTAGCAGATTAGGTCCATTATGGTCAGTTTTCTATGCTATTAATCAGTGATTTTGGGTCTCTGGACGATTCGGACGTTCGGGGAACCATAGCGTCCGGTTATGCAGACCTCCAAAATTCGTAGATTTGGCATATTATGGCTAGTTTTCTATGCAATTACTCATTGATTTTTGGTCCTGGGGCGATCCAAACGTTCGGGGAACCGCGGGGTCCGCTTACGGGGACCTCGCCAAAACTCGCAGATTTGGTCCATTCTGACCAGTTTTCTATGCTATTATTCACTGTTTTGGTTTTCGTGGTCATCCGAACGTTCGGGGAGTCCCCTCGCCAAAACTAGCAGATTAGGTCCATTATTGTCAGTTTTCTATGCTACTAATCAGTGATTTTGGGTCTCTGGACGATTCGAACGTTCGGGGAACCCTAGGGTCCGGTTATGCGGACCTCGCCAAAATTCATAGATTTGGCATATTATGGCTAGTTTTCTATGCTATTAGTCATTGATTTTTGGTCCCGGGGCGATCCAAACGTTCGGGGAACCCCGGGGTCCGCTTACGGTGACCTCGCCAAAACTCGCAGATTTGGTCCATTCTGACCAGTTTTCTATGCTATTATTCCCTGTTTTGGTTTTCGTTGTCATCCGAACATTCGGGGAGTCCCGTCGCCAAAACTAGCAGATTTGGTCCATTATGGTCAGATTTCTATGCTATTAATCACTGATTTTCGGTCTCGGGACGATTCGAACGTTTGGGGAACCCTAGGGTCCGGTTATGCGGACCTCGCCAAAACTCGTAGATTTGGCATACTATGGCCAGTTTTCTATGCTATTGCTCATTGATTTTTGGTCCCGGAGCGATCCAAACGTTCGGGGAACCTCGGGGTCCGCTTACGTGGACCTCGCCATAACTCGCAGATTTGGTCCATTCTGACTTGTTTTCTATGCAATTATTCACTGTTTTTGGTTGTTGTGGTCATCCCAACATTCTGCGAAGCCCAGGGTCTAGGGACGGGGACCTCGCCAAAACTCGCAGATTTGGTCCATTCTGGTCAGTTTTCTTTACTATTACTCATTGACTTTGGGTCCCGGGGCGATCCGAATGTTCGGGGAACCCAGGGGTCCGCTTATGGGGACCTCGCCAATACTCAAAAATTTAGCATATTATGGCCAGTTTTCGAAACAATTACTCACTGATTTTGGGTCCAGGGCTGAACCAAACATTCGGGGAACCCCGGGGTCCGCTTACGGGGACCTCGCCAAAACTCGTAGATTTGGTCCATTCTGACCAGTTTTCTATGCTATTATTCACTGTTTTGGTTTTCGTGGTCATCCGAACGTTCGGCGAGTCCCCTCGCCAAAACTAGCAGATTAGGTCCATTATGGTCAGTTTTCTATGCTATTAATCAGTGATTTTGGGTCTCTGGACGATTCGGACGTTCGGGGAACCCTAGGGTCCGGTTATGCAGACCTCGCCAAAATTCGTAGATTTGGCATATTATGGCTAGTTTTCTATGCTATTACTCATTGATTTTTGGTCCCGGGGCGATCCAAACATTTGGGGAACCCCGGGGTCCGCTTACGGGGACCTCGCCAAAACTCGCAGATTTGGTCCATTCTGACCAGTTTTCTATGCTATTATTCACTGTTTTGGTTTTCGTGGTCATCCGAACGTTCGGGGAGTCCCCTCGCCAAAACTAGCAGATTAGGTCCATTATGGTCAGTTTCTATGCTATTAATCAGTGATTTTGGTTCTCTGGACGATTCGGACGTTCGGGGACCCTATTGTCCGGTTATGCGGACCTCGCCAAAATTCGTAGATTTGGCATATTATGGCTAGTTTTCTATCCTATTACTCATTGATTTTTGGTCCCGGAGCGATCCAAACGTTCGGGGAACCCCGGGGTCCGCTTACGGGGACCTCGCCAAAACTCGCAGATTTGGTCCATTCTGACCAGTTTTCTATGCTATTATTCCCTGTTTTGGTTTTCGTTGTCATCCGAACATTCGGGGAGTCCCGTTGCCAAAACTAGCAGATTTGGTCCATTATGGTCAGATTTCTATGCTATTAATCACTGATTTTAGGTCTCGGGACGATTCGAACGTCCGGGGAACCCTAGGGTCCGGTTATGCGGACCTCGCCAAAACTCGTAGATTTGGCATATTATGGCCAGTTTTCTATGCTATTGCTCATTGATTTTTGGTCCCGGAGCCATCCAAACGTGCGGGGAACCCCGGGGTCCGCTTACGTGGACCTCGCCATAACTCGCAGATTTGGTCCATTCTGACTTGTTCGGGGAACCCTAGGAACCCTAGTTTTCTATACTATTACTCATTGACTTTGGGTCCCGGGGCGATCCGAATGTTCGGGGAACCCATGCGTCCGGTTATGGGGACCTTGCCAAAACTCAATGTTTTAGCATATTATGGCCAGTTTTCGAAACAATTACTCACTGATTTTGGGTCCAGGGTTGAACCAAACATTCGGGGAACCCAGGGGTCCGCTTACGGGGACCTCGCCAAAACTCGCAGAGTTGGTCCATTATGACCAGTTTTCTATGCTATTATTCACTGTTTTGGTTTTCGTGGTCATCCGAACGTTCGGGGAGTCCCCTCGCCAAAACTAGCAGATTAGGTCCAATATGGTCAGTTTTCTATGCTATTAATCAGTGATTTTGGGTCTCTGGACGATTCGAACGTTCGGGGAACCCTAGGGTCCGGTTATGCGGACCTCGCCAAATTTCGTAGATTTGGCATATTATGGCTAGTTTTCTATGCTATTACTCATTGATTTTTGGTCCTGGGGCGATCCAAACGTTCGGGGAACCCCGGGGTCTGCTTACGGGGACCTCGCCAAAACTCGCAGATTTGGTCCATTCTGACCAGTTTTCTATGCTATTGTTCCCTGTTTTGGTTTTCGTTGTCATCCGAACATTCGGGGAGTCCCGTCGCCAAAACTAGCAGATTTGGTCCACTATGGTCAGATTTCTATGCTATTAATCACTGATTTTGGGTCTCGGGACGATTCGAACGTTCGGGGAACCCTAGGGTCCGGTTATGCGGACCTCGCCAAAACTCGTAGATTTGGCATATTATGGCCAGTTTTCTATGCTATTGCTCATTGATTTTTGGTCCCGGAGCGATCCAAACGTTCGGGGAACCCCGGGGTCCGCTTACGTGGACCTCGCCATAACTCGCAGATTTGGTCCATTCTGACTTGTTTTCTATGCTATTATTCACTGTTTTTGGTTGTTGTGGTCATCCCAACATTCGGCGAAGCCCAGGGTCTAGGGACGGGGACCTCGCCAAAACTCGCAGATTTGGTCCATTCTGGTCAGTTTTCTATACTATTACTCATTGACTTTGGGACCCGAGGCGATCCGAATGTTCGGGGAACCTAGGGGTCCGCTTATGGGGACCTCGCCAAAACTCAAAGTTTTAGCATACTATGGCCAGTTTTCGAAACAATTACTCACTGATTTTGGGTCCAGGGCTGAACCAAACATTCGGGGAACCCCGGCGTCCGCTTACGGGGACCTCGCCAAAACTCGTAGATTTGGTCCATTCTGACCAGTTTTCTATGGTATTATTCACTGTTTTGGTTTTCGTGGTCATCCGAACGTTCGGGGAGTCGCCTCGCCAAAACTAGCAGATTAGGTCCATTATGGTCAGTTTTCTATGCTATTAATCAGTGATTTTGGGTCTCTGGACGATTCGGACGTTCGGGGAACCATAGCGTCCGGTTATGCAGACCTCTCCAAAATTCGTAGATTTGGCATATTATGGCTAGTTTTCTATGCAATTACTCATTGATTTTTGGTCCTGGGGCGATCCAAACGTTCGGGGAACCGCGGGGTCCGCTTACGGGGACCTCGCCAAAACTCACAGATTTGGTCCATTCTGACCAGTTTTCTATGCTATTATTCACTGTTTTGGTTTTCGTGGTCATCCGAACGTTCGGGGAGTCCCCTCGCCAAAACTAGCAGATTAGGTCCATTATTGTCAGTTTTCTATGCTACTAATCAGTGATTTTGGGTCTCTGGACGATTCGAACGTTCGGGGAACCCTAGGGTCCGGTTATGCGGACCTCGCCAAAATTCATAGATTTGGCATATTATGGCTAGTTTTCTATGCTATTAGTCATTGATTTTTGGTCCCGGGGCGATCCAAACGTTCGGGGAACCCCGGGGTCCGCTTACGGTGACCTCGCCAAAACTCGCAGATTTGGTCCATTCTGACCAGTTTTCTATGCTATTATTCCCTGTTTTGGTTTTCGTTGTCATCCGAACATTCGGGGAGTCCCGTCGCCAAAACTAGCAGATTTGGTCCATTATGGTCAGATTTCTATGCTATTAATCACTGATTTTCGGTCTCGGGACGATTCGAACGTTTGGGGAACCCTAGGGTCCGGTTATGCGGACCTCGCCAAAACTCGTAGATTTGGCATACTATGGCCAGTTTTCTATGCTATTGCTCATTGATTTTTGGTCCCGGAGCGATCCAAACGTTCGGGGAACCTCGGGGTCCGCTTACGTGGACCTCGCCATAACTCGCAGATTTGGTCCATTCTGACTTGTTTTCTATGCAATTATTCACTGTTTTTGGTTGTTGTGGTCATCCCAACATTCTGCGAAGCCCAGGGTCTAGGGACGGGGACCTCGCCAAAACTCGCAGATTTGGTCCATTCTGGTCAGTTTTCTTTACTATTACTCATTGACTTTGGGTCCCGGGGCGATCCGAATGTTCGGGGAACCCAGGGGTCCGCTTATGGGGACCTCGCCAATACTCAAAAATTTAGCATATTATGGCCAGTTTTCGAAACAATTACTCACTGATTTTGGGTCCAGGGCTGAACCAAACATTCGGGGAACCCCGGGGTCCGCTTACGGGGACCTCGCCAAAACTCGTAGATTTGGTCCATTCTGACCAGTTTTCTATGCTATTATTCACTGTTTTGGTTTTCGTGGTCATCCGAACGTTCGGCGAGTCCCCTCGCCAAAACTAGCAGATTAGGTCCATTATGGTCAGTTTTCTATGCTATTAATCAGTGATTTTGGGTCTCTGGACGATTCGGACGTTCGGGGAACCCTAGGGTCCGGTTATGCAGACCTCGCCAAAATTCGTAGATTTGGCATATTATGGCTAGTTTTCTATGCTATTACTCATTGATTTTTGGTCCCGGGGCGATCCAAACATTTGGGGAACCCCGGGGTCCGCTTACGGGGACCTCGCCAAAACTCGCAGATTTGGTCCATTCTGACCAGTTTTCTATGCTATTATTCACTGTTTTGGTTTTCGTGGTCATCCGAACGTTCGGGGAGTCCCCTCGCCAAAACTAGCAGATTAGGTCCATTATGGTCAGTTTCTATGCTATTAATCAGTGATTTTGGGTCTCTGGACGATTCGGACGTTCGGGGACCCTATTGTCCGGTTATGCGGACCTCGCCAAAATTCGTAGATTTGGCATATTATGGCTAGTTTTCTATCCTATTACTCATTGATTTTTGGTCCCGGAGCGATCCAAACGTTCGGGGAACCCCGGGGTCCGCTTACGGGGACCTCGCCAAAACTCGCAGATTTGGTCCATTCTGACCAGTTTTCTATGCTATTATTCCCTGTTTTGGTTTTCGTTGTCATCCGAACATTCGGGGAGTCCCGTTGCCAAAACTAGCAGATTTGGTCCATTATGGTCAGATTTCTATGCTATTAATCACTGATTTTAGGTCTCGGGACGATTCGAACGTCCGGGGAACCCTAGGGTCCGGTTATGCGGACCTCGCCAAAACTCGTAGATTTGGCATATTATGGCCAGTTTTCTATGCTATTGCTCATTGATTTTTGGTCCCGGAGCCATCCAAACGTGTGGGGAACCCCGGGGTCCGCTTACGTGGACCTCGCCATAACTCGCAGATTTGGTCCATTCTGACTTGTTCGGGGAACCCTAGGAACCCTAGTTTTCTATACTATTACTCATTGACTTTGGGTCCCGGGGCGATCCGAATGTTCGGGGAACCCATGCGTCCGGTTATGGGGACCTTGCCAAAACTCAATGTTTTAGCATATTATGGCCAGTTTTCGAAACAATTACTCACTGATTTTGGGTCCAGGGCTGAACCAAACATTCGGGGAACCCAGGGGTCCGCTTACGGGGACCTCGCCAAAACTCGCAGAGTTGGTCCATTATGACCAGTTTTCTATGCTATTATTCACTGTTTTGGTTTTCGTGGTCATCCGAACGTTCGGGGAGTCCCCTCGCCAAAACTAGCAGATTAGGTCCAATATGGTCAGTTTTCTATGCTATTAATCAGTGATTTTGGGTCTCTGGACGATTCGAACGTTCGGGGAACCCTAGGGTCCGGTTATGCGGACCTCGCCAAATTTCGTAGATTTGGCATATTATGGCTAGTTTTCTATGCTATTACTCATTGATTTTTGGTCCTGGGGCGATCCAAACGTTCGGGGAACCCCGGGGTCTGCTTACGGGGACCTCGCCAAAACTCGCAGATTTGGTCCATTCTGACCAGTTTTCTATGCTATTGTTCCCTGTTTTGGTTTTCGTTGTCATCCGAACATTCGGGGAGTCCCGTCGCCAAAACTAGCAGATTTGGTCCACTATGGTCAGATTTCTATGCTATTAATCACTGATTTTGGGTCTCGGGACGATTCGAACGTTCGGGGAACCCTAGGGTCCGGTTATGCGGACCTCGCCAAAACTCGTAGATTTGGCATATTATGGCCAGTTTTCTATGCTATTGCTCATTGATTTTTGGTCCCGGAGCGATCCAAACGTTCGGGGAACCCCGGGGTCCGCTTACGTGGACCTCGCCATAACTCGCAGATTTGGTCCATTCTGACTTGTTTTCTATGCTATTATTCACTGTTTTTGGTTGTTGTGGTCATCCCAACATTCGGCGAAGCCCAGGGTCTAGGGACGGGGACCTCGCCAAAACTCGCAGATTTGGTCCATTCTGGTCAGTTTTCTATACTATTACTCATTGACTTTGGGACCCGAGGCGATCCGAATGTTCGGGGAACCTAGGGGTCCGCTTATGGGGACCTCGCCAAAACTCAAAGTTTTAGCATACTATGGCCAGTTTTCGAAACAATTACTCACTGATTTTGGGTCCAGGGCTGAACCAAACATTCGGGGAACCCCGGCGTCCGCTTACGGGGACCTCGCCAAAACTCGTAGATTTGGTCCATTCTGACCAGTTTTCTATGGTATTATTCACTGTTTTGGTTTTCGTGCTCATCCGAACGTTCGGGGAGTCCCCTCGCCAAAACTAGCAGATTAGGTCCATTATGGTCAGTTTTCTATGCTATTAATCAGTGATTTTGGGTCTCTGGACGATTCGGACGTTCGGGGAACCCTAGGGTCCGGTTATGCAGACCTCGCCAAAATTCATAGATTTGGCATATTATGGCTAGTTTTCTATGCTATTACTCATTGATTTTTGGTCCCGGGGCGATCCAAACATTTGGGGAACCCCGGGGTCCGCTTACGGGGACCTCGCCAAAACTCGCAGATTTGGTCCATTCTGACCAGTTTTCTATGCTATTATTCCCTGTTTTGGTTTTCGTGGTCATCCGAACGTTCGGGGAGTCCCCTCGCCAAAACTAGCAGATTAGGTCCATTATGGTCAGTTTCTATGCTATTAATCAGTGATTTTGGGTCTCTGGACGATTCGGACGTTCGGGGACCCTAGTGTCCGGTTATGCGGACCTCGCCAAAATTCGTAGATTTGGCATATTATGGCTAGTTTTCGATGCAGTTACTCGTTGATTTTTGGTCCCGGGGCGATCCAAACGTTCGGGGAACCCCGGGGTCCGCTTACGGGGACCTCGCCAAAACTCGCAGATTTGGTCCATTCTGACCAGTTTTGTATGCTATTATTCACTGTTTTGGTTTTCGTGGTCATCCGAACGTTCGGGGAGTCCCCTCGCCTAAACTAGCAGATTAGGTCCATTATGGTCAGTTTTCTATGCTATTGATCAGTGATTTTGGGTGTCTGGACGATTCGAACGTTCGGGGAACCCTAGGGTCCGGTTATGCGGACCTCGCCAAAATTCGTAGATTTGGCATATTATGGCTAGTTTTGTATGCTATTACTCATTGATTTTTGGTCGCGGGGCGATCCAAACGTTCGGGGAACCCCGGGGTCCGCTTACGGGGACCTCGCCAAAACTCGCAGATTTGGTCCATTCTGACCAGTTTTCTATGCTATTATTCCCTGTTTTGGTTTTCTTTGTCATCCGAACATTCGGGGAGTCCCGTCGCCAAAACTAGCAGATTTGGTCCATTATGGTCAGATTTCTATGCTATTAATCACTGATTTTAGGTCTCGGGACGATTCGAACGTTCGGGGAACCCTAGGGTCCGGTTAAGCGGACCTCGCCAAAACTCGTAGATTTGGCATATTATGGCCAGTTTTCTGTGCTATTGCTCATTGGTTTTTGGTCCCGGAGCCATCCAATCGTGCGGGGAACCCCGGGGTCCGCTTACGTGGACCTCGCCATAACTCGCAGATTTGGTCCATTCTGACTTGTTCGGGGAACCCTAGGAACCCTAGTTTTCTATACTATTACTCATTGACTTTGGGTCCCGGGGCGATCCGAATGTTCGGGGAACCCATGCGTCCGGTTATGGGGACCTTGCCAAAACTCAAAGTTTTAGCATATTATGGCCAGTTTTCGAAACAATTACTCACTGATTTTGGGTCCAGGGCTGAACCAAACATTCGGGGAACCCCGTGGTCCGCTTACGGGGACCTCGCCAAAACTCGCAGATTTGGTCCATTCTGACCAGTTTTCTATGCTATTATTCATTGTTTTGTTTTTCGTGGTCATCCGAACGTTCGGGGAGTCCCCTCGCCAAAACTAGCAGATTAGGTCCATTATGGTCAGTTTTCTATGCTATTAATCACTGATTTTGGGTCTCGGGACGATTCGAACGTTCGGGGAACCCTAGGGTGCGGTTATGCGGACCTCGCCAAAACTCGTAGATTTGGCATATTATGGCCAGTTTTCTATGCTATTGCTCATTGATTTTTGGTCCCGTAGCGATCCAAACGTTCGGGGAACCCCGGGGTCCGCTTACGTGGACCTCGCCATAACTCGCAGATTTGGTCCATTCTAACTTGTTTTCTATGCTATTATTCACTGTTTTTGGTTGTTGTGGTCATCCCAACATTCGGCGAAGCCCAGGGTCTAGGGACGGGGACCTCGCCAAAACTCGCAGATTTGGTCCATTCTGGTCAGTTTTCTATACTATTACTCAGTGACTTTGGGTCCCGGGGCGATCCGAATGTTCGGGGAACCCAGGGGTCCGCTTATGGGGACCTAACCAAAACTCAAAGTTTTAGCATATTATGGCCAGTTTTCGAAACAATTACTCACTGATTTTGGGTGCAGGGCTGAACCAAACATTCGGGGAACCCCGGGGTCCGCTTACGGGGACCTCGCCAAAACTCGTAGATTTGGTCCATTCTGACCAATTTTCTATGCTATTATTCACTGTTTTGGTTTTCGTGGTCATCCGAACGTTCGGGGAGTCCCCTCGCCAAAACTAGCAGATTAGGTCCATTATGGTCAGTTTGTATGCTATTAATCAGTGATTTTGGGTCTCTGGACGATTCGGACGTTCGGGGACCCTAGTGTCCGGTTATGCGGACCTTGCCAAAATTCGTAGATTTGGCATATTATGGCCAGTTTTCGATGCAGTTACTCGTTGATTTTTCGTCCCGGGGCGATCCAAACGTTCGGGGAACCCCGGGGTCCGCTTACGGGGACCTCGCCAAAACTCGCAGATTTGGTCCATTCTGACCAGTTTTCTATGCTATTATTCACTGTTTTGGTTTTCGTGGTCATCCGAACGTTCGGGGAGTCCCCTGGCCAAAACTAGCAGATTAGGTCCATTATGGTCAGTTTCTATGCTATTAATTAGTGATTTTGGGTCTCTGGACGATTCGGACGTTCGGGGACCCTAGTGTCCGGTTATGCGGACCTTGCCAAAATTCGTAGATTTGGCATATTATGGCTAGTTTTCGATGCAGTTACTCGTTGATTTTTGGTCCCGGGGCGATCCAAACGTTCGGGGAACCCCGGGGTCCGCTTACGGGGACCTCGCCAAAACTCGCAGATTTGGTCCATTCTGGCCAGTTTTCTATGCTATTATTCCCTGTCTTGGTTTTCGTTGTCATCCGAACATTCGGGGAGTCCCGTCGCCAAAACTAGCAGATTTGGTCCATTATGGTCAGATTTCTATGCTATTAATCACTGATTTTGGGTCTCGGGACGATTCGAACGTTCGGGGAACCCTAGGGTCCGGTTATGCGGACCTCGCCAAAACTCGTAGATTTGGCATATTATGGCCAGTTGTCTATGCTATTGCTCATTGATTTTTGGTCCCGGAGCCATCCAAACGTGCGGGGAACCCCGGGGTCCGCTTACGTGGACCTCGCCATAACTCGCAGATTTGGTCCATTCTGATTTGTTCGGGGAACCCTAGGAACCCTAGTTTTCTATACTATTACTCATTGACTTTGGGTCCCGGGGCGATCCGAATGTTCGGGGAACCCATGCGTCCGGTTATGGGGACCTTGCCAAAACTCAAAGTTTTAGCATATTATGGCCAGTTTTCGAAACAATTACTCACTGATTTTGGGTCCAGGGCTGAACCAAACATTCGGGGAACCCCGGGGTCCGCTTACGGGGACCTCGCCAAAACTCGCAGATTTGGTCCATTCTGACCAGTTTTCTATGCTATTATTCCCTGTTTTGGTTTTCGTTGTCATCCGAACATTCGGGGAGTCCCGTCGCCCAAACTAGCAGATTTGGTCCACTATGGTCAGATTTCTATGCTATTAATCACTGATTTTGGGTCTCGGGACGATTCGAACGTTCGGGGAACCCTAGGGTCCGGTTATGCGGACCTCGCCAAAACTCGTAGATTTGGCATATTATGGCCAGTTGTCTATGCTATTGCTCATTGATTTTTGGTATCGGAGCGATCCGAACGTTCGGGGAACCCCGGGGTCCGCTTACGTGGACCTCGCCATAACTCGCAGATTTGGTCCATTCTGATTTGTTCGGGGAACCCTAGGAACCCTAGTTTTCTATACTATTACTCATTGACTTTGGGTCCCGGGGCGATCCGAATGTTCGGGGAACCCATGCGTCCGGTTATGGGGACCTTGCCAAAACTCAAAGTTTTAGCATATTATGGCCAGTTTTCGAAACAATTACTCATTGATTTTGGGTCCAGGGCTGAACCAAACATTCGGGGAACCACGGGGTCCGCTTACGGGGACCTCGCCAAAACTCGCAGATTTGGTCCATTCTGACCAGTTTTCTATGCTATTATTCCCTGTTTTGGTTTTCGTTGTCATCCGAACATTCGGGGAGTCCCGTCGCCCAAACTAGCAGATTTGGTCCACTATGGTCAGATTTCTATGCTATTAATCACTGATTTTGGGTCTCGGGACGATTCGAACGTTCGGGGAACCCTAGGGTCCGGTTATGCGGACCTCGCCAAAACTCGTAGATTTGGCATATTATGGCCAGTTTTCAATGCTATTGCTCATTGATTTTTGGTATCGGAGCGATCCGAACGTTCGGGGAACCCCGGGGTCCGCTTACGTGGACCTCGCCATAACTCGCAGATTTGGTCCATTCTGATTTGTTCGGGGAACCCTAGGAACCCTAGTTTTCTATACTATTACTCATTGACTTTGGGTCCCGGGGCGATCCGAATGTTCGGGGAACCCATGCGTCCGGTTATGGGGACCTTGCCAAAACTCAAAGTTTTAGCATATTATGGCCAGTTTTCGAAACAATTACTCACTGATTTTGGGTCCAGGGCTGAACCAAACATTCGGGGAACCACGGGGTCCGCTTACGGGGACCTCGCCAAAACTCGCAGATTTGGTCCATTCTGACCAGTTTTCTATGCTATTATTCCCTGTTTTGGTTTTCGTTGTCATCCGAACATTCGGGGAGTCCCGTCGCCCAAACTAGCAGATTTGGTCCACTATGGTCAGATTTTTATGCTATTAATCACGGATTTTGGGTCTCGGGACGATTCGAACGTTCGGGGAACCCTAGGGTCCGGTTATGCGGACCTCGCCAAAACTCGTAGATTTGGCATATTATGGCCAGTTTTCTATGCTATTGCTCTTTGATTTTTGGTATCGGAGCGATCCGAACGTTCGGGGAACCCCGGGGTCCGCTTACGTGGACCTCGCCATAACTCGCAGATTTGATCCATTCTGACTTGTTTTCTATGCTATTATTCACTGTTTTTGGTTGTTGTGGTCATCCCAACATTCGGCGAAGCCCAGGGTCTAGGGACGGGGACCTCGCCAAAACTCGCAGATTTGGTCCATTCTGGTCAGTTTTCTATACTATTACTCATTGACTTTGGGACCCGGGGCGATCCGAATGTTCGGGGAACCTAGGGGTCCGCTTATGGGGACCTCGCCAAAACTCAAAGTTTTAGCATACTATGGCCAGTTTTCGAAACAATTACTCACTGATTTTGGGTCCAGGGCTGAACCAAACATTCGGGGAACCCCGGGGTCCGCTTACGGGGACCTCGCCAAAACTCGTAGATTTGGTCCATTCTGACCAGTTTTCTTTGCTATTATTCACTGTTTTGGATTTCGTGGTCATCCGAACGTTCGGGGAGTCCCCTCGCCAAAACTAGCAGATTAGGTCCATTATGGTCAGTTTCTATGCTATTAATCAGTGATTTTGGGTCTCTAGACGATTCGGACGTTCGGGGACCCTAGTGTCCGGTTATGCGGACCTTGCCAAAATTCGTAGATTTGGCATATTATGGCTAGTTTTCGATGCAGTTACTCGTTGATTTTTGGTCCCGGGGCGATCCAAATGTTCGGGGAACCCCGGGGTCCGCTTACGGGGACCTCGCCAAAACTCGCAGATTTGGTCCATTCTGACCAGTTTTGTATGCTATTATTCACTGTTTTGGTTTTCGTGGTCATCCAAACGTTCGGGGAGTCCCCTCGCCTAAACTAGCAGATTAGGTCCATTATGGTCAGTTTTCTATGCTATGAATCAGTGATTTTGGGTGTCTGGACGATTCGAACGTTCGGGGAACCCTAGGGTCCGGTTATGCGGACCTCGCCAAAATTCGTAGATTTGGCATATTATGGCTAGTTTTCTATGCTATTACTCATTGATTTTTGGTCCCGGGGCGATCCAAACGTTCGGGGAACCCCGGGGTCCGCTTACGGGGACCTCGCCAAAACTCACAGATTTGGTCCATTCTGACCAGTTTTCTATGCTATTATTCCCTGTTTTGGTTTTCGTTGTCATCCGAACATTCGGGGAGTCCCGTCGCCAAAACTAGCAGATTTGGTCCATTATGGTCAGATTTCTATGCTATTAATCACTGATTTTAGTTCTCGGGACGATTCGAACGTTCGGGGAACCCTAGGGTCCGGTTAAGCGGACCTCGCCAAAACTCGTAGATTTGGCATATTATGGCCAGTTTTCTGTGCTATTGCTCATTGGTTTTTGGTCCCGGAGCCATCCAAACGTGCGGGGAACCCCGGGGTCCGCTTACGTGGACCTCGCCATAACTCGCAGATTTGGTCCATTCTGACTTGTTCGGGGAACTCTAGGAACCCTAGTTTTCTATACTATTACTCATTGACTTTGGGTCCCGGGGCGATCCGAATGTTCGGGGAACCCATGCGTCCGGTTATGGGGACCTTGCCAAAACTCAAAGTTTTAGCATATTATGGCCAGTTTTCGAAACAATTACTCACTGATTTTGGGTCCAGGGCTGAACCAAACATTCGGGGAACCCCGGGATCCGCTTACGGGGACCTCGCCAAAACTCGCAGATTTGGTCCATTCTGACCAGTTTTCTATGCTATTATTCACTGTTTTGGTTTTCGTGGTGATCCGAACGTTCGGGGAGTCCCCTCGCCAAAACTAGCAGATTAGGTCCATTATGTTCAGTTTTCTATGCTATTAATCACTGATTTTGGGTCTCGGGACGATTCGAACGTTCGGGGAACCCTAGGGTCCGGTTATGCGGACCTCGCCAAAACTCGTAGATTTGGCATATTATGGCCAGTTTTCTATGCTATTGCTCATTGATTTTTGGTCCCGGAGCGATCCAAACGTTCGGGGAACCCCGGGGTCCGCTTACGTGGACCTCGCCATAACTCGCAGATTTGGTCCATTCTGACTTGTTTTCTATGCTATTATTCACTGTTTTTGGTTGTTGTGGTCATCCCAACATTCGGCGAAGCCCAGGGTCTAGGGACGGGGACCTCGCCAAAACTCGCAGATTTGGTCCATTCTGGTCAGTTTTCTATACTATTACTCAGTGACTTTGGGTCCCGGGGCGATCCGAATGTTCGGGGAACCCAGGGGTCCGCTTATGGGGACCTAACCAAAACTCAAAGTTTTAGCATATTATGGCATGTTTTCAAAACAATTACTCACTGATTTTGGGTGCAGGGCTGAACCAAACATTCGGGGAACCCCGGGGTCCGCTTACGGGGACCTCGCCAAAACTCGTAGATTTGGTCCATTCTGACCAGTTTTCTATTCTATTATTCACTGTTTTGGTTTTCGTGGTCATCCGAACGTTCGGGGAGTCCCCTCGCCAAAACTAGCAGATTAGGTCCATTATGGTCAGTTTCTATGCTATTAATCAGTGATTTTGGGTCTCTGGACGATTCGGACGTTCGGGGACCCTAGTGTCCGGTTATGCGGACCTTGCCAAAATTCGTAGATTTGGCATATTATGGCTAGTTTTCGATGCAGTTACTCGTTGATTTTTGGTCCCGGGGCGATCCAAACGTTCGGGGAACCCCGGGGTCCGCTTACGGCGACCTCGCCAAAACTCGCATATTTGGTCCATTCTGACCAGTTTTGTATGCTATTATTCACTGTTTTGGTTTTCGTGGTCATCCGAACGTTCGGGGAGTCCCCTCGCCTAAACTAGCAGATTAGGTCCATTATGGTCAGTTTTCTATGCTATTGATCAGTGATTTTGGGTGTCTGGACGATTCGAACGTTCGGGGAACCCTAGGGTCCGGTTATGCGGACCTCGCCAAAATTCGTAGATTTGGCATATTATGGCTAGTTTTGTATGCTATTACTCATTGATTTTTGGTCCCGGGGCGATCCAAACGTTCGGGGAACCCCGGGGTCCGCTTACGGGGACCTCGCCAAAACTCGCAGATTTGGTCCATTCTGACCAGTTTTCTATGCTATTATTCCCTGTTTTGGTTTTCTTTGTCATCCGAACATTCGGGGAGTCCCGTCGCCAAAACTAGCAGATTTGGTCCATTATGGTCAGATTTCTATGCTATTAATCACTGATTTTAGGTCTCGGGACGATTCGAACGTTCGGGGAACCCTAGGGTCCGGTTAAGCGGACCACGCCAAAACTCGTAGATTTGGCATATTATGGCCAGTTTTCTGTGCTATTGCTCATTGGTTTTTGGTCCCGGAGCCATCCAATCGTGCGGGGAACCCCGGGGTCCGCTTACGTGGACCTCGCCATAACTCGCAGATTTGGTCCATTCTGACTTGTTCGGGGAACCCTAGGAACCCTAGTTTTCTATACTATTACTCATTGACTTTGGGTCCCGGGGCGATCCGAATGTTCGGGGAACCCATGCGTCCGGTTATGGGGACCTTGCCAAAACTCAAAGTTTTAGCATATTATGGCCAGTTTTCGAAACAATTACTCACTGATTTTGGGTCCAGGGCTGAACCAAACATTCGGGGAACCCCGGGGTCCGCTTACGGGGACCTCGCCAAAACTCGCAGATTTGGTCCATTCTGACCAGTTTTCTATGCTATTATTCATTGTTTTGGTTTTCGTGGTCATCCGAACGTTCGGGGAGTCCCCTCGCCAAAACTAGCAGATTAGGTCCATTATGGTCAGTTTTCTATGCTATTAATCACTGATTTTGGGTCTCGGGACGATTCGAACGTTCGGGGAACCCTAGGGTCCGGTTATGCGGACCTCGCCAAAACTCGTAGATTTGGCATATTATGGCCAGTTTTCTATGCTATTGCTCATTGAGTTTTGGTCCCGGAGCGATCCAAACGTTCGGGGAACCCCGGGGTCCGCTTACGTGGACCTCGCCATAACTCGCAGATTTGGTCCATTCTGACTTGTTTTCTATGCTATTATTCACTGTTTTTGGTTGTTGTGGTCATCCCAACATTCGGCGAAGCCCAGGGTCTAGGGACGGGGACCTCGCCAAAACTCGCAGATTTGGTCCATTCTGGTCAGTTTTCTATACTATTAGTCATTGACTTTGGGTCCCGGGGCGATCCGAATGTTCGGGGAACCCAGGGGTCCGCTTATGGGGACCTAACCAAAACTCAAAGTTTTAGCATATTATGGCCAGTTTTCGAAACAATTACTCACTGATTTTGGGTGCAGGGCTGAACCAAACATTCGGGGAACCCCGGGGTCCGCTTACGGGGACCTCGCCAAAACTCGCAGATTTGGTCCATTCTGACCAGTTTTCTATGCTATTATTCACTGTTTTGGTTTTCGTGGTCATCCGAACGTTCGGGGAGTCCCCTCGCCAAAACTAGCAGATTAGGTCCATTATGGTCAGTTTGTATGCTATTAACCAGTGATTTTGGGTCTCTGGATGATTCGGACGTTCGGGGACCCTAGTGTCCGGTTATGCGGACCTTGCCAAAATTCGTAGGTTTGGCATATTATGGCTTGTTTTCGATGCAGTTACTCGTTGATTTTTCGTCCCGGGGCGATCCAAACGTTCGGGGAACCCCGGGGTCCGCTTACGGGGACCTCGCCAAAACTCGCAGATTTGGTCCATTCTGACCAGTTTTCTATGCTATTATTCACTGCTTTGGTTTTCGTGGTCATCCGAACGTTCGGGGAGTCCCCTCGCCAAAACTAGCAGATTAGGTCCATTATGGTCAGTTTCTATGCTATTAATCAGTGATTTTGTGTCTCTGGACGATTCGGACGTTCGGGGACCCTAGTGTCCGGTTATGCGGACCTTGCCAAAATTCGTAGATTTGGCATATTATGGCTAGTTTTCGATGCAGTTACTCATTGATTTTTGGTCCCGGTGCGATCCAAACGTTCGGGGAACCCCGGGGTCCGCTTACGGGGACCTAGGCAAAACTCGCAGATTTGGTCCATTCTGACCAGTTTTGTATGCTATTATTCACTGTTTTGGTTTTCGTGGTCATCCGAACGTTCGGGGAGTCCCCTCGCCAAAACTCGCAGATTTGGTCCATTCTGGCCAGTTTTCTATGCTATTATTCCCTGTTTTGGTTTTCGTTGTCATCCGAACATTCGGGGAGTCCCGTCGCCAAAACTAGCAGATTTGGTCCATTCTGGTCAGATTTCTATGCTATTAATCACTGATTTTGGGTCTCGGGACGATTCGAACGTTCGGGGAACCCTAGGGTCCGGTTATGCGGACCTCGCCAAAACTCGTAGATTTGGCATATTATGGCCAGTTTTCTATGCTATTGCTCATTGATTTTTGGTCCCGGAGCGATCCAAACGTTCGGCGAACCCCGGGGTCCGCTTACGTGGACCTCGCCATAACTCGCAGATTTGGTCCATTCTGACTTGTTTTCTATGCTATTATTCACTGTTTTCGGTTGTTGTGGTCATCCCAACATTCGGCGAAGCCCAGGGTCTAGGGACGGGGACCTCGCCAAAACTCGCAGATTTGGTCCATTCTGGTCAGTTTTCTATACTATTACTCATTGACTTTGGGTCCCGGGGCGATCCGAATGTTCGGGGAACCCAGGGGTCCGCTTATGGGGACCTCGCCAAAACTCAAAGTTTTAGCATTCTATGGCCAGTTTTCGAAACAATTACTCACTGATTTTGGGTCCAGGGCTGAATCAAACATTCGGGGAACCCCGGGGTCCGCTTACGGGGACCTCGCCAAAACTCGCAGATTTGGTCCATTCTGACCAGTTTTCTATGCTATTATTCACTGTTTTGGTTTTCGTGGTCATCCGAACGTTCGGGGAGTCCCCTCGCCAAAACTAGCAGATTAGGTCCACTATGGTCAGTTTTCTATGCTATTAATCAGTGATTTTGGGTCTCTGGACGATTCGGACGTTCGGGGAACCCTAGGGTCCGGTTATGCAGACCTCGCCAAAATTCGTAGATTTGGCATATTATGGCTAGTTTTCTATGCTATTACTCACTGATTTTTGGTCCCGGGGCGATCCAAACATTTGGGGAACCCCGGGGTCCGCTTACGGGGACCTCGCCAAAACTCGCAGATTTGGTCCATTCTGACCAGTTTTCTATGCTATTATTCACTGTTTTGGTTTTCGTGGTCATCCGAACGTTCGGGGAGTCCCCTCGCCAAAACTAGCAGATTAGGTCCATTATGGTCAGTTTCTATGCTATTAATCAGTGATTTTGGGTCTCTGGACGATTTGGACGTTCGGGGACCCTAGTGTCCGGTTATGCGGACCTTGCCAAAATTCGTAGATTTGGCATATTATGGCTAGTTTTCGATGCAGTTACTCATTGACTTTTGGTCCCGGCGCGATCCAAACGTTCGGGGAACCCCGGGGTCCGCTTACGGGGACCTCGGCAAAACTCGCAGATTTGGTCCATTCTGACCAGTTTTGTATGCTATTATTCACTGTTTTGGTTTTCGTGGTCATCCGAACGTTCGGGGAGTCCCCTCGCCAAAACTCGCAGATTTGGTCCATTCTGGCCAGTTTTCTATGCTATTATTCCCTGTTTTGGTTTTCGTTGTCATCCGAACATTCGGGCAGTATCGTCGCCAAAACTAGCAGATTTGGTCCATTATGGTCAGATTTCTATGCTATTAATCACTGATTTTGGGTCTCGGGACGATTCGAACGTTCGGGGAACCCTAGGGTCCGGTTATGCGGACCTCGCCAAAACTCGTAGATTTGGCATATTATGGCCAGTTTTCTATGTTATTGCTCATTGATTTTTGGTCCCGGAGCGATCCAAACGTTCGGCGAACCCCGGGGTCCGCTTACGTGGACCTCGCCATAACTCGCAGATTTGGTCCATTCTGACTTGTTTTCTATGCTATTATTCACTGTTTTTGGTTGTTATGGTCATCCCAACATTCGGCGAAGCCCAGGGTCTAGGGACGGGGACCTCGCCAAAACTCGCAGATTTGGTCCATTCTGGTCAGTTTTCTATACTATTACTCATTGACTTTGGGTCCCGGGGCGATCCGAATGTTCGGGGAACCCAGGGGTCCGCTTATGGGGACCTCGCCAAAACTCAAAGTTTTAGCATTCTATGGCCAGTTTTCGAAACAATTACTCACTGATTTTGGGTCCAGGGCTGAACCAAACATTCGGGGAACCCCGGGGTCCGCTTACGGGGACCTCGCCAAAACTCGTAGATTTGGTCCATTCTGACCAGTTTTCTATGCTATTATTCACTGCTTTGGTTTTCGTGGTCATCCGAACGTTCGGGGAGTCCCCTCGCCAAAACTAGCAGATTAGGTCCATTATGGTCAGTTTCTATGCTATTAATCAGTGATTTTGTGTCTCTGGACGATTCGGACGTTCGGGGACCCTAGTGTCCGGTTATGCGGACCTTGCCAAAATTCGTAGATTTGGCATATTATGGCTAGTTTTCGATGCAGTTACTCGTTGATTTTTGGTCCGGGGCGATCCAAACGTTCGGGGAACCCCGGGGTCCGCTTACGGGGACCTCGCCAAAAGTCGCAGATTTGGTCCATTCTGACCAGTTTTGTATGCTATTATTCACTGTATTGGTTTTCGTGGTCATCCGAACGTTCGGGGAGTCCCCTCGCCAAAACTAGCAGATTAGGTCCATTATGGTCAGTTTTCTATGCTATTAATCAGTGATTTTGGGTCTCTGGACGATTCGAACGTTCGGGGAACCCTAGGGTCCGGTTATGCGGACCTCGCCAAAATTCGTAGATTTGGCATATTATGGCTAGTTTTCTATGCTATTACTCATTGATTTTTGGTCCCGGGGCGATCCAAACGTTCGGGGAACCCCGGGGTCTGCTTACGGGGACCTCGCCAAAACTCGCAGATTTGGTCCATTCTGGCCAGTTTTCTATGCTATTATTCCCTGTTTTGGTTTTCGTTGTCATCCGAACATTCGGGGAGTCCCGTCACCAAAACTAGCAGATTTGGTCCATTATGGTCAGATTTCTATGCTATTAATCACTGATTTTGGGTCTCGGGACAATTCGAACGTTCGGGGAACCCTAGGGTCAGGTTATGCGGACCTCGCCAAAACTCGTAGATTTGGCATATTATGGCCAGTTTTCTATGCTATTGCTCATTGATTTTTGGTCTCGGAGCGATCCAAACGTTCGGCGAACCCCGGGGTCCGCTTACGTGGACCTCGCCATAACTCGCAGATTTGGTCCATTCTGACTTGTTTTCTATGCTATTATTCACTGTTTTTGGTTGTTGTGGTCATCCCAACATTCGGCGAAGCCCAGGGTCTAGGGACGGGGACCTCGCCAAAACTCGCAGATTTGGTCCATTCTGGTCAGTTTTCTATACTATTACTCATTGACTTTGGGTCCCGGGGCGATCCGAATGTTCGGGGAACCCAGGGGTCCGCTTATGGGGACCTCGCCGAAACTCAAAGTTTTAGCATTCTATGGCCAGTTTTCGAAACAATTACTCATTGACTTTGGGTCCCGGGGCGATCCAAACGTTCGGGGAACCCCGGGGTCCGCTTACGGGGACCTCGCCAAAACTCGCAGATTTGGTCCATTCTGACCAGTTTTCTATGCTATTATTCGCTGTTTTGGTTTTCGTGGTCATCCGAACGTTCGGGGAGTCCCCTCGCCAAAACTAGCAGATTAGATCCATTATGGTCAGTTTTCTATGCTATTAATCAGTGATTTTGGGTCTCTGGACGATTCAGACGTTCGGGGAACCCTAGGGTCCGGTTATGCAGATCTCGCCAAAATTCGTAGATTTGGCATATTATGGCTAGTTTTCTATGCTATTACTCATTGATTTTTGGTCCCGGGGCGATCCAAACATTTGGGGAACCCCGGGGTCCGCTTATGGGGACCTCGCCAAAACTCGCAGATTTGGTCCATTCTGACCAGTTTTCTATGCTATTATTCACTGTTTTGGTTTTCGTGGTCATCCGAACGTTCGGGGAGTCCCCTCGCCAAAACTAGCAGATTAGGTCCATTATGGTCAGTTTCTATGCTATTAATCAGTAATTTTGGGTCTCTGGACGATTCGGACGTTCGGGGACCCTAGTGTCCGGTTATGCGGACCTTGCCAAAATTCGTAGATTTGGCATATTATGGCTAGTTTTCGATGCAGTTACTCATTGATTTTTGGTCCCGGTGCGATCCAAACGTTCGGGGAACCCCGGGGTCCGCTTACGGGGACCTAGGCAAAACTCGCAGATTTGGTCCATTCTGACCAGTTTTGTATGCTATTATTCACTGTTTTGGTTTTCGTGGTCATCCGAACGTTCGGGGAGTCCCCTCGCCAAAACTCGCAGATTTGGTCCATTCTGGCCAGTTTTCTATGCTATTATTCCCTGTTTTGGTTTTCGTTGTCATCCGAACATTCGGGGAGTCCCGTCGCCAAAACTAGCAGATTTGGTCCATTCTGGTCAGATTTCTATGCTATTAATCACTGATTTTGGGTCTCGGGACGATTCGAACGTTCGGGGAACCCTAGGGTCCGGTTATGCGGACCTCGCCAAAACTCGTAGATTTGGCATATTATGGCCAGTTTTCTATGCTATTGCTCATTGATTTTTGGTCCCGGAGCGATCCAAACGTTCGGCGAACCCCGGGGTCCGCTTACGTGGACCTCGCCATAACTCGCAGATTTGGTCCATTCTGACTTGTTTTCTATGCTATTATTCACTGTTTTTGGTTGTTGTGGTCATCCCAACATTCGGCGAAGCCCAGGGTCTAGGGACGGGGACCTCGCCAAAACTCGCAGATTTGGTCCATTCTGGTCAGTTTTGTATACTATTACTCATTGACTTTGGGTCCCGGGGCGATCCGAATGTTCGGGGAACCCAGGGGTCCGCTTATGGGGACCTCGCCAAAACTCAAAGTTTTAGCATTCTATGGCCAGTTTTCGAAACAATTACTCACTGATTTTGGGTCCAGGGCTGAACCAAACATTCGGGGAACCCCGGGGTCCGCTTACGGGGACCTCGCCAAAACTCGTAGATTTGGTCCATTCTGACCAGTTTTCTATGCTATTATTCACTGCTTTGGTTTTCGTGGTCATCCGAACGTTCGGGGAGTCCTCTCGCCAAAACTAGCAGATTAGGTCCATTATGGTCAGTTTCTATGCTATTAATCAGTGATTTTGGGTCTCTGGACGATTCGAACGTTCGGGGAACCCTAGGGTCCGGTTATGCGGACCTCGCCAAAATTCGTAGATTTGGCATATTATGGCTAGTTTTCTATGCTATTACTCATTGATTTTTGGTCCCGGGGCGATCCAAACGTTCGGGGAACCCCGGGGTCTGCTTACGGGGACCTCGCCAAAACTCGCAGATTTGGTCCATTCTGGCCAGTTTTCTATGCTATTATTCCCTGTTTTGGTTTTCGTTGTCATCCGAACATTCGGGGAGTCCCGTCACCAAAACTAGCAGATTTGGTCCATTATGGTCAGATTTCTATGCTATTAATCACTGATTTTGGGTCTCGGGACAATTCGAACGTTCGGGGAACCCTAGGGTCAGGTTATGCGGACCTCGCCAAAACTCGTAGATTTGGCATATTATGGCCAGTTTTCTATGCTATTGCTCATTGATTTTTGGTCTCGGAGCGATCCAAACGTTCGGCGAACCCCGGGGTCCGCTTACGTGGACCTCGCCATAACTCGCAGATTTGGTCCATTCTGACTTGTTTTCTATGCTATTATTCACTGTTTTTGGTTGTTGTGGTCATCCCAACATTCGGCGAAGCCCAGGGTCTAGGGACGGGGACCTCGCCAAAACTCGCAGATTTGGTCCATTCTGGTCAGTTTTCTATACTATTACTCATTGACTTTGGGTCCCGGGGCGATCCGAATGTTCGGGGAACCCAGGGGTCCGCTTATGGGGACCTCGCCAAAACTCAAAGTTTTAGCATTCTATGGCGAGTTTTCGAAACAATTACTCACTGATTTTGGGTCCAGGGCTGAATCAAACATTCGGGGAACCCCGGGGTCCGCTTACGGGGACCTCGCCAAAACTCGCAGATTTGGTCCATTCTAACCAGTTTTCTATGCTATTATTCGCTGTTTTGGTTTTCGTGGTCATCCGAACGTTCGGGGAGTCCCCTCGCCAAAACTAGCAGATTAGGTCCATTATGGTCAGTTTTCTATGCTATTAATCAGTGATTTTGGGTCTCTGGACGATTCGGACGTTCGGGGAACCCTAGGGTCCGGTTATGCAGACCTCGCCAAAATTCGTAGATTTGGCATATTATGGCTAGTTTTCTATGCTATTACTCATTGATTTTTGGTCCCGGGGCGATCCAAACATTTGGGGAACCCCGGGGTCCGCTTATGGGGACCTCGCCAAAACTCGCAGATTTGGTCCATTCTGACCAGTTTTCTATGCTATTATTCACTGTTTTGGTTTTCGTGGTCATCCGAACGTTCGGGGAGTCCCCTCGCCAAAACTAGCAGATTAGGTCCATTATGGTCAGTTTCTATGCTATTAATCAGTAATTTTGGGTCTCTGGACGATTCGGACGTTCGGGGACCCTAGTGTCCGGTTATGCGGACCTTGCCAAAATTCGTAGATTTGGCATATTATGGCTAGTTTTCGATGCAGTTACTCATTGATTTTTGGTCCCGGTGCGATCCAAACGTTCGGGGAACCCCGGGGTCCGCTTACGGGGACCTAGGCAAAACTCGCAGATTTGGTCCATTCTGACCAGTTTTGTATGCTATTATTCACTGTTTTGGTTTTCGTGGTCATCCGAACGTTCGGGGAGTCCCCTCGCCAAAACTCGCAGATTTGGTCCATTCTGGCCAGTTTTCTATGCTATTATTCCCTGTTTTGGTTTTCGTTGTCATCCGAACATTCGGGGAGTCCCGTCGCCAAAACTAGCAGATTTGGTCCATTCTGGTCAGATTTCTATGCTATTAATCACTGATTTTGGGTCTCGGGACGATTCGAACGTTCGGGGAACCCTAGGGTCCGGTTATGCGGACCTCGCCAAAACTCGTAGATTTGGCATATTATGGCCAGTTTTCTATGCTATTGCTCATTGATTTTTGGTCCCGGAGCGATCCAAACGTTCGGCGAACCCCGGGGTCCGCTTACGTGGACCTCGCCATAACTCGCAGATTTGGTCCATTCTGACTTGTTTTCTATGCTATTATTCACTGTTTTTGGTTGTTGTGGTCATCCCAACATTCGGCGAAGCCCAGGGTCTAGGGACGGGGACCTCGCCAAAACTCGCAGATTTGGTCCATTCTGGTCAGTTTTGTATACTATTACTCATTGACTTTGGGTCCCGGGGCGATCCGAATGTTCAGGGAACCCAGGGGTCCGCTTATGGGGACCTCGCCAAAACTCAAAGTTTTAGCATTCTATGGCCAGTTTTCGAAACAATTACTCACTGATTTTGGGTCCAGGGCTGAACCAAACATTCGGGGAACCCCGGGGTCCGCTTACGGGGACCTCGCCAAAACTCGTAGATTTGGTCCATTCTGACCAGTTTTCTATGCTATTATTCACTGCTTTGGTTTTCGTGGTCATCCGAACGTTCGGGGAGTCCTCTCGCCAAAACTAGCAGATTAGGTCCATTATGGTCAGTTTCTATGCTATTAATCAGTGATTTTGGGTCTCTGGACGATTCGAACGTTCGGGGAACCCTAGGGTCCGGTTATGCGGACCTCGCCAAAATTCGTAGATTTAGCATATTATGGCTAGTTTTCTATGCTATTACTCATTGATTTTTGGTCCCGGGGCGATCCAAACGTTCGGGGAACCCCGGGGTCTGCTTACGGGGACCTCGCCAAAACTCGCAGATTTGGTCCATTCTGGCCAGTTTTCTATGCTATTATTCCCTGTTTTGGTTTTCGTTGTCATCCGAACATTCGGGGAGTCCCGTCACCAAAACTAGCAGATTTGGTCCATTATGGTCAGATTTCTATGCTATTAATCACTGATTTTGGGTCTCGGGACAATTCGAACGTTCGGGGAACCCTAGGGTCAGGTTATGCGGACCTCGCCAAAACTCGTAGATTTGGCATATTATGGCCAGTTTTCTATGCTATTGCTCATTGATTTTTGGTCTCGGAGCGATCCAAACGTTCGGCGAACCCCGGGGTCCGCTTACGTGGACCTCGCCATAACTCGCAGATTTGGTCCATTCTGACTTGTTTTCTATGCTATTATTCACTGTTTTTGGTTGTTGTGGTCATCCCAACATTCGGCGAAGCCCAGGGTCTAGGGACGGGGACCTCGCCAAAACTCGCAGATTTGGTCCATTCTGGTCAGTTTTCTATACTATTACTCATTGACTTTGGGTCCCGGGGCGATCCGAATGTTCGGGGAACCCAGGGGTCCGCTTATGGGGACCTCGCCAAAACTCAAAGTTTTAGCATTCTATGGCCAGTTTTCGAAACAATTACTCACTGATTTTGGGTCCAGGGCTGAATCAAACATTCGGGGAACCCCGGGGTCCGCTTACGGGGACCTCGCCAAAACTCGCAGATTTGGTCCATTCTAACCAGTTTTCTATGCTATTATTCGATGTTTTGGTTTTCGTGGTCATCCGAACGTTCGGGGAGTCCCCTCGCCAAAACTAGCAGATTAGGTCCATTATGGTCAGTTTTCTATGCTATTAATCAGTGATTTTGGGTCTCTGGACGATTCGGACGTTCGGGGAACCCTAGGGTCCGGTTATGCAGACCTCGCCAAAATTCGTAGATTTGGCATATTATGGCTAGTTTTCTATGCTATTACTCATTGATTTTTGGTCCCGGGGCGATCCAAACATTTGGGGAACCCCGGGGTCCGCTTATGGGGACCTCGCCAAAACTCGCAGATTTGGTCCATTCTGACCAGTTTTCTATGCTATTATTCACTGTTTTGGTTTTCGTGGTCATCCGAACGTTCGGGGAGTCCCCTCGCCAAAACTAGCAGATTAGGTCCATTATGGTCAGTTTCTATACTATTAATCAGTAATTTTGGGTCTCTGGACGATTCGGACGTTCGGGGACCCTAGTGTCCGGTTATGCGGACCTTGCCAAAATTCGTAGATTTGGCATATTATGGCTAGTTTTCGATGCAGTTACTCATTGATTTTTGGTCCCGGTGCGATCCAAACGTTCGGGGAACCCCGGGGTCCGCTTACGGGGACCTAGGCAAAACTCGCAGATTTGGTCCATTCTGACCAGTTTTGTATGCTATTATTCACTGTTTTGGTTTTCGTGGTCATCCGAACGTTCGGGGAGTCCCCTCGCCAAAACTCGCAGATTTGGTCCATTCTGGCCAGTTTTCTATGCTATTATTCCCTGTTTTGGTTTTCGTTGTCATCCGAACATTCGGGGAGTCCCGTCGCCAAAACTAGCAGATTTGGTCCATTCTGGTCAGATTTCTATGCTATTAATCACTGATTTTGGGTCTCGGGACGATTCGAACGTTCGGGGAACCCTAGGGTCCGGTTATGCGGACCTCGCCAAAACTCGTAGATTTGGCATATTATGGCCAGTTTTCTATGCTATTGCTCATTGATTTTTGGTCCCGGAGCGATCCAAACGTTCGGCGAACCCCGGGGTCCGCTTACGTGGACCTCGCCATAACTCGCAGATTTGGTCCATTCTGACTTGTTTTCTATGCTATTATTCACTGTTTTTGGTTGTTGTGGTCATCCCAACATTCGGCGAAGCCCAGGGTCTAGGGACGGGGACCTCGCCAAAACTCGCAGATTTGGTCCATTCTGGTCAGTTTTCTATACTATTACTCATTGACTTTGGGTCCCGGGGCGATCCGAATGTTCGGGGAACCCAGGGGTCCGCTTATGGGGACCTCGCCAAAACTCAAAGTTTTAGCATTCTATGGCGAGTTTTCGAAACAATTACTCACTGATTTTGGGTCCAGGGCTGAATCAAACATTCGGGGAACCCCGGGGTCCGCTTACGGGGACCTCGCCAAAACTCGCAGATTTGGTCCATTCTGACCAGTTTTCTATGCTATTATTCGCTGTTTTGGTTTTCGTGGTCATCCGAACGTTCGGGGAGTCCCCTCGCCAAAACTAGCAGATTAGGTCCATTATGGTCAGTTTTCTATGCTATTAATCAGTGATTTTGGGTCTCTGGACGATTCGGACGTTCGGGGAACCCTAGGGTCCGGTTATGCAGACCTCGCCAAAATTCGTAGATTTGGCATATTATGGCTAGTTTTCTATGCTATTACTCATTGATTTTTGGTCCCGGGGCGATCCAAACATTTGGGGAACCCCGGGGTCCGCTTATGGGGACCTCGCCAAAACTCGCAGATTTGGTCCATTCTGACCAGTTTTCTATGCTATTATTCACTGTTTTGGTTTTCGTGGTCATCCGAACGTTCGGGGAGTCCCCTCGCCAAAACTAGCAGATTAGGTCCATTATGGTCAGTTTCTATGCTATTAATCAGTAATTTTGGGTCTCTGGACGATTCGGACGTTCGGGGACCCTAGTGTCCGGTTATGCGGACCTTGCCAAAATTCGTAGATTTGGCATATTATGGCTAGTTTTCGATGCAGTTACTCATTGATTTTTGGTCCCGGTGCGATCCAAACGTTCGGGGAACCCCGGGGTCCGCTTACGGGGACCTAGGCAAAACTCGCAGATTTGGTCCATTCTGACCAGTTTTGTATGCTATTATTCACTGTTTTGGTTTTCGTGGTCATCCGAACGTTCGGGGAGTCCCCTCGCCAAAACTCGCAGATTTGGTCCATTCTGGCCAGTTTTCTATGCTATTATTCCCTGTTTTGGTTTTCGTTGTCATCCGAACATTCGGGGAGTCCCGTCGCCAAAACTAGCAGATTTGGTCCATTCTGGTCAGATTTCTATGCTATTAATCACTGATTTTGGGTCTCGGGACGATTCGAACGTTCGGGGAACCCTAGGGTCCGGTTATGCGGACCTCGCCAAAACTCGTAGATTTGGCATATTATGGCCAGTTTTCTATGCTATTGCTCATTGATTTTTGGTCCCGGAGCGATCCAAACGTTCGGCGAACCCCGGGGTCCGCTTACGTGGACCTCGCCATAACTCGCAGATTTGGTCCATTCTGACTTGTTTTCTATGCTATTATTCACTGTTTTTGGTTGTTGTGGTCATCCCAACATTCGGCGAAGCCCAGGGTCTAGGGACGGGGACCTCGCCAAAACTCGCAGATTTGGTCCATTCTGGTCAGTTTTCTATACTATTACTCATTGACTTTGGGTCCCGGGGCGATCCGAATGTTCGGGGAACCCAGGGGTCCGCTTATGGGGACCTCGCCAAAACTCAAAGTTTTAGCATTCTATGGCCAGTTTTCGAAACAATTACTCACTGATTTTGGGTCCAGGGCTGAATCAAACATTCGGGGAACCCCGGGGTCCGCTTACGGGGACCTCGCCAAAACTCGCAGATTTGGTCCATTCTGACCAGTTTTCTATGCTATTATTCGCTGTTTTGGTTTTCGTGGTCATCCGAACGTTCGGGGAGTCCCCTCGCCAAAACTAGCAGATTAGGTCCATTATGGTCAGTTTTCTATGCTATTAATCAGTGATTTTGGGTCTCTGGACGATTCGGACGTTCGGGGAACCCTAGGGTCCGGTTATGCAGACCTCGCCAAAATTCGTAGATTTGGCATATTATGGCTAGTTTTCTATGCTATTACTCATTGATTTTTGGTCCCGGGGCGATCCAAACATTTGGGGAACCCCGGGGTCCGCTTATGGGGACCTCGCCAAAACTCGCAGATTTGGTCCATTCTGACCAGTTTTCTATGCTATTATTCACTGTTTTGGTTTTCGTGGTCATCCGAACGTTCGGGGAGTCCCCTCGCCAAAACTAGCAGATTAGGTCCATTATGGTCAGTTTCTATGCTATTAATCAGTAATTTTGGGTCTCTGGACGATTCGGACGTTCGGGGACCCTAGTGTCCGGTTATGCGGACCTTGCCAAAATTCGTAGATTTGGCATATTATGGCTAGTTTTCGATGCAGTTACTCATTGATTTTTGGTCCCGGTGCGATCCAAACGTTCGGGGAACCCCGGGGTCCGCTTACGGGGACCTAGGCAAAACTCGCAGATTTGGTCCATTCTGACCAGTTTTGTATGCTATTATTCACTGTTTTGGTTTTCGTGGTCATCCGAACGTTCGGGGAGTCCCCTCGCCAAAACTCGCAGATTTGGTCCATTCTGGCCAGTTTTCTATGCTATTATTCCCTGTTTTGGTTTTCGTTGTCATCCGAACATTCGGGGAGTCCCGTCGCCAAAACTAGCAGATTTGGTCCATTCTGGTCAGATTTCTATGCTATTAATCACTGATTTTGGGTCTCGGAACGATTCGAACGTTCGGGGAACCCTAGGGTCCGGTTATGCGGACCTCGCCAAAACTCGTAGATTTGGCATATTATGGCCAGTTTTCTATGCTATTGCTCATTGATTTTTGGTCCCGGAGCGATCCAAACGTTCGGCGAACCCCGGGGTCCGCTTACGTGGACCTCGCCATAACTCGCAGATTTGGTCCATTCTGACTTGTTTTCTATGCTATTATTCACTGTTTTTGGTTGTTGTGGTCATCCCAACATTCGGCGAAGCCCAGGGTCTAGGGACGGGGACCTCGCCAAAACTCGCAGATTTGGTCCATTCTGGTCAGTTTTGTATACTATTACTCATTGACTTTGGGTCCCGGGGCGATCCGAATGTTCGGGGAACCCAGGGGTCCGCTTATGGGGACCTCGCCAAAACTCAAAGTTTTAGCATTCTATGGCCAGTTTTCGAAACAATTACTCACTGATTTTGGGTCCAGGGCTGAACCAAACATTCGGGGAACCCCGGGGTCCGCTTACGGGGACCTCGCCAAAACTCGTAGATTTGGTCCATTCTGACCAGTTTTCTATGCTATTATTCACTGCTTTGGTTTTCGTGGTCATCCGAACGTTCGGGGAGTCCTCTCGCCAAAACTAGCAGATTAGGTCCATTATGGTCAGTTTCTATGCTATTAATCAGTGATTTTGTGTCTGTGGACGATTCGGACGTTCGGGGACCCTAGTGTCCGGTTATGCGGACCTTGCCAAAATTCGTAGATTTGGCATATTATGGCTAGTTTTCGATGCAGTTACTAGTTGATTTTTGGTCCGGGGCGATCCAAATGTTCGGGGAACCCCGGGGTCCGCTTACGGGGACCTCGCCAAAAGTCGCAGATTTGGTCCATTCTGACCAGTTTTGTATGCTATTATTCACTGTATTGGTTTTCGTGGTCATCCGAACGTTCGGGGAGTCCCCTCGCCAAAACTAGCAGATTAGGTCCATTATGGTCAGTTTTCTATGCTATTAATCAGTGATTTTGGGTCTCTGGACGATTCGAACGTTCGGGGAACCCTAGGTTCCGGTTATGCGGACCTCGCCAAAATTCGTAGATTTGGCATATTATGGCTAGTTTTCTATGCTATTACTCATTGATTTTTGGTCCCGGGGCGATCCAAACGTTCGGGGAACCCCGGGATCTGCTTACGGGGACCTCGCCAAAACTCGCAGATTTGGTCCATTCTGGCCAGTTTTCTATGCTATTATTCCCTGTTTTGGTTTTCGTTGTCATCCGAACATTCGGGGAGTCCCGTCACCAAAACTAGCAGATTTGGTCCATTATGGTCAGATTTCTATGCTATTAATCACTGATTTTGGGTCTCGGGACAATTCGAACGTTCGGGGAACCCTAGGGTCAGGTTATGCGGACCTCGCCAAAACTCGTAGATTTGGCATATTATGGCCAGTTTTCTATGCTATTGCTCATTGATTTTTGGTCCCGGAGCGATCCAAACGTTCGGCGAACCCCGGGGTCCGCTTACGTGGACCTCGCCATAACTCGCAGATTTGGTCCATTCTGACTTGTTTTCTATGCTATTATTCACTGTTTTTGGTTGTTGTGGTCATCCCAACATTCGGCGAAGCCCAGGGTCTAGGGACGGGGACCTCGCCAAAACTCGCAGATTTGGTCCATTCTGGTCAGTTTTCTATACTATTACTCATTGACTTTGGGTCCCGGGGCGATCCGAATGTTCGGGGAACCCATGCGTCCGGTTATGGGGACCTTGCCAAAACTCAAAGTTTTTGCATATTATGGCCAGTTTTCGAAACAATTACTCACTGATTTTGGGTCCAGGGCTGAACCAAACATTCGGGGAACCCCGGGGTCCGCTTACGGGGACCTCGCCAAAACTCGCAGATTTGGTCCATTCTAACCAGTTTTCTATGCTATTATTCACTGTTTTGGTTTTCGTGGTGATCCGAACGTTCGGGGAGTCCCCTCGCCAAAACTAGCAGATTAGGTCCACTATGGTCAGTTTTCTATGCTATTAATCAGTGATTTTGGGTCTCTGGACGATTCGGATGTTCGGGGAACCCTAGGGTCCGGTTATGCAGACCTCGCCAAAATTCGTAGATTTGGCATATTATGGCTAGTTTTCTATGCTATTACTCATTGATTTTTGGTCCCGGGGCGATCCAAACATTTGGGGAACCCCGGGGTCCGCTTACGGGGACCTCGCCAAAACTCGCAGATTTGGTCCATTCTGACCAGTTTTCTATGCTATTATTCACTGTTTTGGTTTTCGTGGTCATCCGAACGTTCGGGGAGTCCCCTCGCCAAAACTAGCAGATTAGGTCCATTATGGTCAGTTTCTATGCTATTAATCAGTGATTTTGGGTCTCTGGACGATTCGGACGTTCGGGGACCCTAGTGTCCGGTTATGCGGACCTTGCCAAAATTCGTAGATTTGGCATATTATGGCTAGTTTTCGATGCAGTTACTCATTGACTTTTGGTCCCGGCGCGATCCAAACGTTCGGGGAACCCCGGGGTCCGCTTACGGGGACCTCGGCAAAACTCGCAGATTTGGTCCATTCTGACCAGTTTTGTATGCTATTATTCACTGTTTTGGTTTTCGTGGTCATCCGAACGTTCGGGGAGTCCCCTCGCCAAAACTCGCAGATTTGGTCCATTCTGGCCAGTTTTCTATGCTATTATTCCCTGTTTTGGTTTTCGTTGTCATCCGAACATTCGGGGAGTCCCGTCGCCAAAACTAGCAGATTTGGTCCATTATGGTCAGATTTCTATGCTATTAATCACTGATTTTGGGTCTCGGGACGATTCGAACGTTCGGGGAACCCTAGGGTCCGGTTATGCGGACCTCGCCAAAACTCGTAGATTTGGCATATTATGGCCAGTTTTCTATGCTATTGCTCATTGATTTTTGGTCCCGGAGCGATCCAAACGTTCGGCGAACCCCGGGGTCCGCTTACGTGGACCTCGCCATAACTCGCAGATTTGGTCCATTCTGACTTGTTTTCTATGCTATTATTCACTGTTTTTGGTTGTTGTGGTCATCCCAACATTCGGCGAAGCCCAGGGTCTAGGGACGGGAAACTCGCCAAGACTCAAAGTTTTAGCATTCTATGGCCAGTTTTCTATACTATTACTCATTGACTTTGGGTCCCGGGGCGATCCGAATGTTCGGGGAACCCAGGGGTCCGCTTATGGGGACCTCGCGAAAACTCAAAGTTTTAGCATTCTATGGCCAGTTTTCGAAACAATTACTCACTGATTTTGGGTCCAGGGCTGAACCAAACATTCGGGGAACCCCGGGGTCCGCTTACGGGGACCTCGCCAAAACTCGTAGATTTGGTCCATTCTGACCAGTTTTCTATGCTATTATTCACTGCTTTGGTTTTCGTGGTCATCCGAACGTTCGGGGAGTCCCCTCGCCAAAACTAGCAGATTAGGTCCATTATGGTCAGTTTCTATGCTATTAATCAGTGATTTTGTGTCTCTGGACGATTCGGACGTTCGGGGACCCTAGTGTCCGGTTATGCGGACCTTGCCAAAATTCGTAGATTTGGCATATTATGGCTAGTTTTCGATGCAGTTACTCATTGATTTTTGGTCCGGGGCGATCCAAACGTTCGGGGAACCCCGGGGTCCGCTTACGGGGACCTCGCCAAAAGTCGCAGATTTGGTCCATTCTGACCAGTTTTGTATGCTATTATTCACTGTATTGGTTTTCGTGGTCATCCGAACGTTCGGGGAGTCCCCTCGCCAAAACTAGCAGATTAGGTCCATTATGGTCAGTTTTCTATGCTATTAATCAGTGATTTTGGGTCTCTGGACGATTCGAACGTTCGGGGAACCCTAGGGTCCGGTTATGCGGACCTCGCCAAAATTCGTAGATTTGGCATATTATGGCTAGTTTTCTATGCTATTACTCATTGATTTTTGGTCCCGGGGCAATCCAAACGTTCGGGGAACCCCGGGGTCTGCTTACGGGGACCTCGCCAAAACTCGCAGATTTGGTCCATTCTGGCCAGTTTTCTATGCTATTATTCCCTGTTTTGGTTTTCGTTGTCATCCGAACATTCGGGGAGTCCCGTCACCAAAACTAGCAGATTTGGTCCATTATGGTCAGATTTCTATGCTATTAATCACTGATTTTGGGTCTCGGGACAATTCGAACGTTCGGGGAACCCTAGGGTCAGGTTATGCGGACCTCGCCAAAACTCGTAGATTTGGCATATTATGGCCAGTTTTCTATGCTATTGCTCATTGATTTTTGGTCCCGGAGCGATCCAAACGTTCGGCGAACCCCGGGGTCCACTTACGTGGACCTCGCCATAACTCGCAGATTTGGTCCATTCTGACTTGTTTTCTATGCTATTATTCACTGTTTTTGGTTGATGTGGTCATCCCAACATTCGGCGAAGCCCAGGGTCTAGGGACGGGGACCTCGCCAAAACTCGCAGATTTGGTCCATTCTGGTCAGTTTTCTATACTATTACTCATTGAAAAAGCTTTCAATAGTCTTAGTAAGTTTCAGAAAGGAGAATACCAAGGTTGAATCGAAGATAAAAGTCAAGCAGGTCACACCGCCGATGAGTTGTGTAGGAAGGATTGCTTGTCAAGCTCTTGCGGAATTTGGACTTATTATTTTGACTTATGGCTCTGAGAAAAACCCTTTTCTATTCCCGGGGCGATCCGAATGTTCGGGGAACCCAGGGGTCCGCTTGTGGGGACCTCGCCAAAACTCAAAGTTTTAGCATTCTATGGCCAGTTTTCGAAACAATTACTCACTGATTTTGGGTCCAGGGCTGAATCAAACATTCGGGGAACCCCGGGGTCCGCTTACGGGGACCTCGCCAAAACTCGCAGATTTGGTCCATTCTGACCAGTTTTCTATGCTATTATTCACTGTTTTGGTTTTCGTGGTCATCCGAACGTTCGGGGAGTCCCCTCGCCAAAACTAGCAGATTAGGTCCATTATGGTCAGTTTTCTATGCTATTAATCAGTGATTTTGGGTCTCTGGACGATTCGGACGTTCAGGGAACCCTAGGGTCCGGTTATGCAGACCTCGGCATATTATGGCTAGTTTTCTATGCTATTACTCATTGATTTTTGGTCCCGGGGCGATCCAAACATTTGGGGAACCCCGGGGTCCGCTTACGGGGACCTCGCCAAAACTCGCAGATTTGGTCCATTCTGACCAGTTTTCTATGCTATTATTCACTTTTTGGTTTTCGTGGTCATCCGAACGTTCGGGGAGTCCCCTCACCAAAACTAGCAGATTAGGTCCATTATGGTCAGTTTCTATGCTATTAATCAGTGATTTTGGGTCTCTGGACGATTCGGACGTTCGGGGACCCTAGTGTCCGGTTATGCGGACCTTGCCAAAATTCGTAGATTTGGCATATTATGGCTAGTTTTCGATGCAGTTACTCATTGATTTTTGGTCCCGGTGCGATCCAAACGTTCGGGGAACCCCGGGGTCCGCTTACGGGGACCTAGGCAAAACTCGCAGATTTGGTCCATTCTGACCAGTTTTGTATGCTATTATTCACTGTTTTGGTTTTCGTGGTCATCCGAACGTTCGGGGAGTCCCCTCGCCAAAACTCGCAGATTTGGTCCATTCTGGCCAGTTTTCTATGCTATTATTCCCTGTTTTGGTTTTCGTTGTCATCCGAACATTCGGGGAGTCCCGTCGCCAAAACTAGCAGATTTGGTCCATTATGGTCAGATTTCTATGCTATTAATCACTGATTTTGGGTCTCGGGACGATTCGAACGTTCGGGGAACCCTAGGGTCCGGTTATGCGGACCTCGCCAAAACTCGTAGATTTGGCATATTATGGCCAGTTTTCTATGCTATTGCTCATTGATTTTTGGTCCCGGAGCGATCCAAACGTTCGGCGAACCCCGGGGTCCGCTTACGTGGACCTCGCCATAACTCGCAGATTTGGTCCATTCTGACTTGTTTTCTATGCTATTATTCACTGTTTTTGGTTGTTGTGGTCATCCCAACATTCGGCGAAGCCCAGGGTCTAGGGACGGGGACCTCGCCAAAACTCGCAGATTTGGTCCATTCTGGTCAGTTTTCTATACTATTACTCATTGACTTTGGGTCCCGGGGCGATCCGAATGTTCGGGGAACCCAGGGGTCCGCTTATGGGGACCTCGCCAAAACTCAAAGTTTTAGCATTCTATGGCCAGTTTTCGAAACAATTACTCACTGATTTTGGGTCCAGGGCTGAATCAAACATTCGGGGAACCCCGGGGTCCGCTTACGGAGACCTCGCCAAAACTCGCAGATTTGGTCCATTCTAACCAGTTTTCTATGCTATTATTCACTGTTTTGGTTTTCGTGGTGATCCGAACGTTCGGGGAGTCCCCTCGCCAAAACTAGCAGATTAGGTCCATTATGGTCAGTTTCTATGCTATTAATCAGTGATTTTGTGTCTCTGGACGATTCGGACGTTCGGGGACCCTAGTGTCCGGTTATGCGGACCTTGCCAAAATTCGTAGATTTGGCATATTATGGCTAGTTTTCGATGCAGTTACTCATTGATTTTTGGTCCGGGGCGATCCAAACGTTCGGGGAACCCCGGGGTCCGCTTACGGGGACCTCGCCAAAAGTCGCAGATTTGGTCCATTCTGACCAGTTTTGTATGCTATTATTCACTGTATTGGTTTTCGTGGTCATCCGAACGTTCGGGGAGTCCCCTCGCCAAAACTAGCAGATTAGGTCCATTATGGTCAGTTTTCTATGCTATTAATCAGTGATTTTGGGTCTCTGGACGATTCGAACGTTCGGGGAACCCTAGGGTCCGGTTATGCGGACCTCGCCAAAATTCGTAGATTTGGCATATTATGGCTAGTTTTCTATGCTATTACTCATTGATTTTTGGTCCCGGGGCGATCCAAACGTTCGGGGAACCCCGGGGTCTGCTTACGGGGACCTCGCCAAAACTCGCAGATTTGGTCCATTCTGACCAGTTTTCTATGCTATTATTCACTGTTTTGGTTTTCGTGGTCATCCGAACGTTCGGGGAGTCCCCTCGCCAAAACTAGCAGATTAGGTCCATTATGGTCAGTTTTCTATGCTATTAATCAGTGATTTTGGGTCTCTGGACGATTCGGACGTTCAGGGAACCCTAGGGTCCGGTTATGCAGACCTCGGCATATTATGGCTAGTTTTCTATGCTATTACTCATTGATTTTTGGTCCCGGGGCGATCCAAACATTTGGGGAACCCCGGGGTCCGCTTACGGGGACCTCGCCAAAACTCGCAGATTTGGTCCATTCTGACCAGTTTTCTATGCTATTATTCACTTTTTGGTTTTCGTGGTCATCCGAACGTTCGGGGAGTCCCCTCACCAAAACTAGCAGATTAGGTCCATTATGGTCAGTTTCTATGCTATTAATCAGTGATTTTGGGTCTCTGGACGATTCGGACGTTCGGGGACCCTAGTGTCCGGTTATGCGGACCTTGCCAAAATTCGTAGATTTGGCATATTATGGCTAGTTTTCGATGCAGTTACTCATTGATTTTTGGTCCCGGTGCGATCCAAACGTTCGGGGAACCCCGGGGTCCGCTTACGGGGACCTAGGCAAAACTCGCAGATTTGGTCCATTCTGACCAGTTTTGTATGCTATTATTCACTGTTTTGGTTTTCGTGGTCATCCGAACGTTCGGGGAGTCCCCTCGCCAAAACTCGCAGATTTGGTCCATTCTGGCCAGTTTTCTATGCTATTATTCCCTGTTTTGGTTTTCGTTGTCATCCGAACATTCGGGGAGTCCCGTCGCCAAAACTAGCAGATTTGGTCCATTATGGTCAGATTTCTATGCTATTAATCACTGATTTTGGGTCTCGGGACGATTCGAACGTTCGGGGAACCCTAGGGTCCGGTTATGCGGACCTCGCCAAAACTCGTAGATTTGGCATATTATGGCCAGTTTTCTATGCTATTGCTCATTGATTTTTGGTCCCGGAGCGATCCAAACGTTCGGCGAACCCCGGGGTCCGCTTACGTGGACCTCGCCATAACTCGCAGATTTGGTCCATTCTGACTTGTTTTCTATGCTATTATTCACTGTTTTTGGTTGTTGTGGTCATCCCAACATTCGGCGAAGCCCAGGGTCTAGGGACGGGGACCTCGCCAAAACTCGCAGATTTGGTCCATTCTGGTCAGTTTTCTATACTATTACTCATTGACTTTGGGTCCCGGGGCGATCCGAATGTTCGGGGAACCCAGGGGTCCGCTTATGGGGACCTCGCCAAAACTCAAAGTTTTAGCATTCTATGGCCAGTTTTCGAAACAATTACTCACTGATTTTGGGTCCAGGGCTGAATCAAACATTCGGGGAACCCCGGGGTCCGCTTACGGAGACCTCGCCAAAACTCGCAGATTTGGTCCATTCTAACCAGTTTTCTATGCTATTATTCACTGTTTTGGTTTTCGTGGTGATCCGAACGTTCGGGGAGTCCCCTCGCCAAAACTAGCAGATTAGGTCCATTATGGTCAGTTTCTATGCTATTAATCAGTGATTTTGTGTCTCTGGACGATTCGGACGTTCGGGGACCCTAGTGTCCGGTTATGCGGACCTTGCCAAAATTCGTAGATTTGGCATATTATGGCTAGTTTTCGATGCAGTTACTCATTGATTTTTGGTCCGGGGCGATCCAAACGTTCGGGGAACCCCGGGGTCCGCTTACGGGGACCTCGCCAAAAGTCGCAGATTTGGTCCATTCTGACCAGTTTTGTATGCTATTATTCACTGTATTGGTTTTCGTGGTCATCCGAACGTTCGGGGAGTCCCCTCGCCAAAACTAGCAGATTAGGTCCATTATGGTCAGTTTTCTATGCTATTAATCAGTGATTTTGGGTCTCTGGACGATTCGAACGTTCGGGGAACCCTAGGGTCCGGTTATGCGGACCTCGCCAAAATTCGTAGATTTGGCATATTATGGCTAGTTTTCTATGCTATTACTCATTGATTTTTGGTCCCGGGGCGATCCAAACGTTCGGGGAACCCCGGGGTCTGCTTACGGGGACCTCGCCAAAACTCGCAGATTTGGTCCATTCTGGCCAGTTTTCTATGCTATTATTCCCTGTTTTGGTTTTCGTTGTCATCCGAACATTCGGGGAGTCCCGTCACCAAAACTAGCAGATTTGGTCCATTATGGTCAGATTTCTATGCTATTAATCACTGATTTTGGGTCTCGGGACAATTCGAACGTTCGGGGAACCCTAGGGTCAGGTTATGCGGACCTCGCCAAAACTCGTAGATTTGGCATATTATGGCGAGTTTTCTATGCTATTGCTCATTGATTTTTGGTCCCGGAGCGATCCAAACGTTCGGCGAACCCCGGGGTCCACTTACGTGGACCTCGCCATAACTCGCAGATTTGGTCCATTCTGACTTGTTTTCTATGCTATTATTCACTGTTTTTGGTTGATGTGGTCATCCCAACATTCGGCGAAGCCCAGGGTCTAGGGACGGGGACCTCGCCAAAACTCGCAGATTTGGTCCATTCTGGTCAGTTTTCTATACTATTACTCATTGAAAAAGCTTTCAATAGTCTTAGTAAGTTTCAGAAAGGAGAATACCAAGGTTGAATCGAAGATAAAAGTCAAGCAGGTCACACCGCCGATGAGTTGTGTAGGAAGGATTGCTTGTAAAGCTCTTGCGGAATTTGGACTTATTATTTTGACTTATGGCTCTGAGAAAAACCCTTTTCTAGTCCCGGGGCGATCCGAATGTTCGGGGAACCCAGGGGTCCGCTTATGGGGACCTCGCCAAAACTCAAAGTTTTAGCATTCTATGGCCAGTTTTCGAAACAATTACTCACTGATTTTGGGTCCAGGGCTGAATCAAACATTCGGGGAACCCCGGGGTCCGCTTACGGGGACCTCGCCAAAACTCGCAGATTTGGTCCATTCTGACCAGTTTTCTATGCTATTATTCACTGTTTTGGTTTTCGTGGTCATCCGAACGTTCGGGGAGTCCCCTCGCCAAAACTAGCAGATTAGGTCCATTATGGTCAGTTTTCTATGCTATTAATCAGTGATTTTGGGTCTCTGGACGATTCGGACGTTCAGGGAACCCTAGGGTCCGGTTATGCAGACCTCGGCATATTATGGCTAGTTTTCTATGCTATTACTCATTGATTTTTGGTCCCGGGGCGATCCAAACATTTGGGGAACCCCGGGGTCCGCTTACGGGGACCTCGCCAAAACTCGCAGATTTGGTCCATTCTGACCAGTTTTCTATGCTATTATTCACTGTTTTGGTTTTCGTGGTCATCCGAACGTTCGGGGAGTCCCCTCACCAAAACTAGCAGATTAGGTCCATTATGGTCAGTTTCTATGCTATTAATCAGTGATTTTGGGTCTCTGGACGATTCGGACGTTCGGGGACCCTAGTGTCCGGTTATGCGGACCTTGCCAAAATTCGTAGATTTGGCATATTATGGCTAGTTTTCGATGCAGTTACTCATTGATTTTTGGTCCCGGTGCGATCCAAACGTTCGGGGAACCCCGGGGTCCGCTTACGGGGACCTAGGCAAAACTCGCAGATTTGGTCCATTCTGACCAGTTTTGTATGCTATTATTCACTGTTTTGGTTTTCGTGGTCATCCGAACGTTCGGGGAGTCCCCTCGCCAAAACTCGCAGATTTGGTCCATTCTGGCCAGTTTTCTATGCTATTATTCCCTGTTTTGGTTTTCGTTGTCATCCGAACATTCGGGGAGTCCCGTCGCCAAAACTAGCAGATTTGGTCCATTATGGTCAGATTTCTATGCTATTAATCACTGATTTTGGGTCTCGGGACGATTCGAACGTTCGGGGAACCCTAGGGTCCGGTTATGCGGACCTCGCCAAAACTCGTAGATTTGGCATATTATGGCCAGTTTTCTATGCTATTGCTCATTGATTTTTGGTCCCGGAGCGATCCAAACGTTCGGCGAACCCCGGGGTCCGCTTACGTGGACCTCGCCATAACTCGCAGATTTGGTCCATTCTGACTTGTTTTCTATGCTATTATTCACTGTTTTTGGTTGTTGTGGTCATCCCAACATTCGGCGAAGCCCAGGGTCTAGGGACGGGGACCTCGCCAAAACTCGCAGATTTGGTCCATTCTGGTCAGTTTTCTATACTATTACTCATTGACTTTGGGTCCCGGGGCGATCCGAATGTTCGGGGAACCCAGGGGTCCGCTTATGGGGACCTCGCCAAAACTCAAAGTTTTAGCATTCTATGGCCAGTTTTCGAAACAATTACTCACTGATTTTGGGTCCAGGGCTGAATCAAACATTCGGGGAACCCCGGGGTCCGCTTACGGGGACCTCGCCAAAACTCGCAGATTTGGTCCATTCTGACCAGTTTTCTATGCTATTATTCGCTGTTTTGGTTTTCGTGGTCATCCGAACGTTCGGGGAGTCCCCTCGCCAAAACTAGCAGATTAGGTCCATTATGGTCAGTTTTCTATGCTATTAATCAGTGATTTTGGGTCTCTGGACGATTCGGACGTTCGGGGAACCCTAGGGTCCGGTTATGCAGACCTCGCCAAAATTCGTAGATTTGGCATATTATGGCTAGTTTTCTATGCTATTACTCATTGATTTTTGGTCCCGGGGCGATCCAAACATTTGGGGAACCCCGGGGTCCGCTTATGGGGACCTCGCCAAAACTCGCAGATTTGGTCCATTCTGACCAGTTTTCTATGCTATTATTCACTGTTTTGGTTTTCGTGGTCATCCGAACGTTCGGGGAGTCCCCTCGCCAAAACTAGCAGATTAGGTCCATTATGGTCAGTTTCTATGCTATTAATCAGTAATTTTGGGTCTCTGGACGATTCGGACGTTCGGGGACCCTAGTGTCCGGTTATGCGGACCTTGCCAAAATTCGTAGATTTGGCATATTATGGCTAGTTTTCGATGCAGTTACTCATTGATTTTTGGTCCCGGTGCGATCCAAACGTTCGGGGAACCCCGGGGTCCGCTTACGGGGACCTAGGCAAAACTCGCAGATTTGGTCCATTCTGACCAGTTTTGTATGCTATTATTCACTGTTTTGGTTTTCGTGGTCATCCAAACGTTCGGGGAGTCCCCTCGCCAAAACTCGCAGATTTGGTCCATTCTGGCCAGTTTTCTATGCTATTATTCCCTGTTTTGGTTTTCGTTGTCATCCGAACATTCGGGGAGTCCCGTCGCCAAAACTAGCAGATTTGGTCCATTCTGGTCAGATTTCTATGCTATTAATCACTGATTTTGGGTCTCGGGACGATTCGAACGTTCGGGGAACCGTAGGGTCCGGTTATGCGGACCTCGCCAAAACTCGTAGATTTGGCATATTATGGCCGGTTTTCTATGCTATTGCTCATTGATTTTTGGTCCCGGAGCGATCCAAACGTTCGGCGAACCCCGGGGTCCGCTTACGTGGACCTCGCCATAACTCGCAGATTTGGTCCATTCTGACTTGTTTTCTATGCTATTATTCACTGTTTTTGGTTGTTGTGGTCATCCCAACATTCGGCGAAGCCCAGGGTCTAGGGACGGGGACCTCGCCAAAACTCGCAGATTTGGTCCATTCTGGTCAGTTTTCTATACTATTACTCATTGACTTTGGGTCCCGGGGCGATCCGAATGTTCGGGGAACCCAGGGGTCCGCTTATGGGGACCTCGCCAAAACTCAAAGTTTTAGCATTCTATGGCCAGTTTTCGAAACAATTACTCACTGATTTTGGGTCCAGGGCTGAATCAAACATTCGGGGAACCCCGGGGTCCGCTTACGGGGACCTCGCCAAAACTCGCAGATTTGGTCCATTCTGACCAGTTTTCTATGCTATTATTCACTGTTTTGGTTTTCGTGGTCATCCGAACGTTCGGGGAGTCCCCTCGCCAAAACTCGCAGATTTGGTCCATTCTGGCCAGTTTTCTATGCTATTATTCCCTGTTTTGGTTTTCGTTGTCATCCGAACATTCGGGGAGTCCCGTCACCAAAACTAGCAGATTTGGTCCATTATGGTCAGATTTCTATGCTATTAATCACTGATTTTGGGTCTCGGGACAATTCGAACGTTCGGGGAACCCTAGGGTCAGGTTATGCGGACCTCGCCAAAACTCGTAGATTTGGCATATTATGGCCAGTTTTCTATGCTATTGCTCATTGATTTTTGGTCCCGGAGCGATCCAAACGTTCGGCGAACCCCGGGGTCCGCTTACGTGGACCTCGCCATAACTCGCAGATTTGGTCCATTCTGACTTGTTTTCTATGCTATTATTCACTGTTTTTGGTTGTTGTGGTCATCCCAACATTCGGCGAAGCCTAGGGTCTAGGGACGGGGACCTCGCCAAAACTCGCAGATTTGGTCCATTCTGGTCAGTTTTCTATACTATTACTCATTGACTTTGGGTCCCGGGGCGATCCGAATGTTCGGGGAACCCAGGGGTCCGCTTATGGGGACCTCGCCAAAACTCAAAGTTTTAGCATTCTATGGCCAGTTTTCGAAACAATTACTCACTGATTTTGGGTCCAGGGCTGAATCAAACATTCGGGGAACCCCGGGGTCCGCTTACGGGGACCTCGCCAAAACTCGCAGATTTGGTCCATTCTGACCAGTTTTCTATGCTATTATTCGCTGTTTTGGTTTTCGTGGTCATCCGAACGTTCGGGGAGTCCCCTCGCCAAAACTAGCAGATTAGGTCCATTATGGTCAGTTTTCTATGCTATTAATCAGTGATTTTGGGTCTCTGGACGATTCGGACGTTCGGGGAACCCTAGGGTCCGGTTATGCAGACCTCGCCAAAATTCGTAGATTTGGCATATTATGGCTAGTTTTCTATGCTATTACTCATTGATTTTTGGTCCCGGGGCGATCCAAACATTTGGGGAACCCCGGGGTCCGCTTATGGGGACCTCGCCAAAACTCGCAGATTTGGTCCATTCTGACCAGTTTTCTATGCTATTATTCACTGTTTTGGTTTTCGTGGTCATCCGAACGTTCGGGGAGTCCCCTCGCCAAAACTAGCAGATTAGGTCCATTATGGTCAGTTTCTATGCTATTAATCAGTAATTTTGGGTCTCTGGACGATTCGGACGTTCGGGGACCCTAGTGTCCGGTTATGCGGACCTTGCCAAAATTCGTAGATTTGGCATATTATGGCTAGTTTTCGATGCAGTTACTCATTGATTTTTGGTCCCGGTGCGATCCAAACGTTCGGGGAACCCCGGGGTCCGCTTACGGGGACCTAGGCAAAACTCGCAGATTTGGTCCATTCTGACCAGTTTTGTATGCTATTATTCACTGTTTTGGTTTTCGTGGTCATCCGAACGTTCGGGGAGTCCCCTCGCCAAAACTCGCAGATTTGGTCCATTCTGGCCAGTTTTCTATGCTATTATTCCCTGTTTTGGTTTTCGTTGTCGTCCGAACATTCGGGGAGTCCCGTCGCCAAAACTAGCAGATTTGGTCCATTCTGGTCAGATTTCTATGCTATTAATCACTGATTTTGGGTCTCGGGACGATTCGAACGTTCAGGGAACCCTAGGGTCCGGTTATGCGGACCTCGCCAAAACTCGTAGATTTGGCATATTATGGCCAGTTTTCTATGCTATTGCTCATTGATTTTTGGTCCCGGAGCGATCCAAACGTTCGGCGAACCCCGGGGTCCGCTTACGTGGACCTCGCCATAACTCGCAGATTTGGTCCATTCTGACTTGTTTTCTATGCTATTATTCACTGTTTTTGGTTGTTGTGGTCATCCCAACATTCGGCGAAGCCCAGGGTCTAGGGACGGGGACCTCGCCAAAACTCGCAGATTTGGTCCATTCTGGTCAGTTTTCTATACTATTACTCATTGACTTTGGGTCCCGGGGCGATCCGAATGTTCGGGGAACCCAGGGGTCCGCTTATGGGGACCTCGCCAAAACTCAAAGTTTTAGCATTCTATGGCCAGTTTTCGAAACAATTACTCACTGATTTTGGGTCCAGGGCTGAATCAAACATTCGGGGAACCCCGGGGTCCGCTTACGGGGACCTCGCCAAAACTCGCAGATTTGGTCCATTCTGACCAGTTTTCTATGCTATTATTCGCTGTTTTGGTTTTCGTGGTCATCCGAACGTTCGGGGAGTCCCCTCGCCAAAACTAGCAGATTAGGTCCATTATGGTCAGTTTTCTATGCTATTAATCAGTGATTTTGGGTCTCTGGACGATTCGGACGTTCGGGGAACCCTAGGGTCCGGTTATGCAGACCTCGCCAAAATTCGTAGATTTGGCATATTATGGCTAGTTTTCTATGCTATTACTCATTGATTTTTGGTCCCGGGGCGATCCAAACATTTGGGGAACCCCGGGGTCCGCTTATGGGGACCTCGCCAAAACTCGCAGATTTGGTCCATTCTGACCAGTTTTCTATGCTATTATTCACTGTTTTGGTTTTCGTGGTCATCCGAACGTTCGGGGAGTCCCCTCGCCAAAACTAGCAGATTAGGTCCATTATGGTCAGTTTCTATGCTATTAATCAGTAATTTTGGGTCTCTGGACGATTCGGACGTTCGGGGACCCTAGTGTCCGGTTATGCGGACCTTGCCAAAATTCGTAGATTTGGCATATTATGGCTAGTTTTCGATGCAGTTACTCATTGATTTTTGGTCCCGGTGCGATCCAAACGTTCGGGGAACCCCGGGGTCCGCTTACGGGGACCTAGGCAAAACTCGCAGATTTGGTCCATTCTGACCAGTTTTGTATGCTATTATTCACTGTTTTGGTTTTCGTGGTCATCCGAACGTTCGGGGAGTCCCCTCGCCAAAACTCGCAGATTTGGTCCATTCTGGCCAGTTTTCTATGCTATTATTCCCTGTTTTGGTTTTCGTTGTCATCCGAACATTCGGGGAGTCCCGTCGCCAAAACTAGCAGATTTGGTCCATTCTGGTCAGATTTCTATGCTATTAATCACTGATTTTGGGTCTCGGGACGATTCGAACGTTCGGGGAACCGTAGGGTCCGGTTATGCGGACCTCGCCAAAACTCGTAGATTTGGCATATTATGGCCAGTTTTCTATGCTATTGCTCATTGATTTTTGGTCCCGGAGCGATCCAAACGTTCGGCGAACCCCGGGGTCCGCTTACGTGGACCTCGCCATAACTCGCAGATTTGGTCCATTCTGACTTGTTTTCTATGCTATTATTCACTGTTTTTGGTTGTTGTGGTCATCCCAACATTCGGCGAAGCCCAGGGTCTAGGGACGGGGACCTCGCCAAAACTCGCAGATTTGGTCCATTCTGGTCAGTTTTGTATACTATTACTCATTGACTTTGGGTCCCGGGGCGATCCGAATGTTCGGGGAACCCAGGGGTCCGCTTATGGGGACCTCGCCAAAACTCAAAGTTTTAGCATTCTATGGCCAGTTTTCGAAACAATTACTCACTGATTTTGGGTCCAGGGCTGAATCAAACATTCGGGGAACCCCGGGGTCCGCTTACGGGGACCTCGCCAAAACTCGCAGATTTGGTCCATTCTGACCAGTTTTCTATGCTATTATTCACTGTTTTGGTTTTCGTGGTCATCCGAACGTTCGGGGAGTCCCCTCGCCAAAACTCGCAGATTTGGTCCATTCTGGCCAGTTTTCTATGCTATTATTCCCTGTTTTGGTTTTCGTTGTCATCCGAACATTCGGGGAGTCCCGTCACCAAAACTAGCAGATTTGGTCCATTATGGTCAGATTTCTATGCTATTAATCACTGATTTTGGGTCTCGGGACAATTCGAACGTTCGGGGAACCCTAGGGTCAGGTTATGCGGACCTCGCCAAAACTCGTAGATTTGGCATATTATGGCCAGTTTTCTATGCTATTGCTCATTGATTTTTGGTCCCGGAGCGATCCAAACGTTCGGCGAACCCCGGGGTCCGCTTACGTGGACCTCGCCATAACTCGCAGATTTGGTCCATTCTGACTTGTTTTCTATGCTATTATTCACTGTTTTTGGTTGTTGTGGTCATCCCAACATTCGGCGAAGCCCAGGGTCTAGGGACGGGGACCTCGCCAAAACTCGCAGATTTGGTCCATTCTGGTCAGTTTTCTATACTATTACTCATTGACTTTGGGTCCCGGGGCGATCCGAATGTTCGGGGAACCCAGGGGTCCGCTTATGGGGACCTCGCCAAAACTCAAAGTTTTAGCATTCTATGGCCAGTTTTCGAAACAATTACTCACTGATTTTGGGTCCAGGGCTGAATCAAACATTCGGGGAACCCCGGGGTCCGCTTACGGGGACCTCGCCAAAACTCGCAGATTTGGTCCATTCTGACCAGTTTTCTATGCTATTATTCGCTGTTTTGGTTTTCGTGGTCATCCGAACGTTCGGGGAGTCCCCTCGCCAAAACTAGCAGATTAGGTCCATTATGGTCAGTTTTCTATGCTATTAATCAGTGATTTTGGGTCTCTGGACGATTCGGACGTTCGGGGAACCCTAGGGTCCGGTTATGCAGACCTCGCCAAAATTCGTAGATTTGGCATATTATGGCTAGTTTTCTATGCTATTACTCATTGATTTTTGGTCCCGGGGCGATCCAAACATTTGGGGAACCCCGGGGTCCGCTTATGGGGACCTCGCCAAAACTCGCAGATTTGGTCCATTCTGACCAGTTTTCTATGCTATTATTCACTGTTTTGGTTTTCGTGGTCATCCGAACGTTCGGGGAGTCCCCTCGCCAAAACTAGCAGATTAGGTCCATTATGGTCAGTTTCTATGCTATTAATCAGTAATTTTGGGTCTCTGGACGATTCGGACGTTCGGGGACCCTAGTGTCCGGTTATGCGGACCTTGCCAAAATTCGTAGATTTGGCATATTATGGCTAGTTTTCGATGCAGTTACTCATTGATTTTTGGTCCCGGTGCGATCCAAACGTTCGGGGAACCCCGGGGTCCGCTTACGGGGACCTAGGCAAAACTCGCAGATTTGGTCCATTCTGACCAGTTTTGTATGCTATTATTCACTGTTTTGGTTTTCGTGGTCATCCGAACGTTCGGGGAGTCCCCTCGCCAAAACTCGCAGATTTGGTCCATTCTGGCCAGTTTTCTATGCTATTATTCCCTGTTTTGGTTTTCGTTGTCATCCGAACATTCGGGGAGTCCCGTCGCCAAAACTAGCAGATTTGGTCCATTCTGGTCAGATTTCTATGCTATTAATCACTGATTTTGGGTCTCGGGACGATTCGAACGTTCGGGGAACCGTAGGGTCCGGTTATGCGGACCTCGCCAAAACTCGTAGATTTGGCATATTATGGCCAGTTTTCTATGCTATTGCTCATTGATTTTTGGTCCCGGAGCGATCCAAACGTTCGGCGAACCCCGGGGTCCGCTTACGTGGACCTCGCCATAACTCGCAGATTTGGTCCATTCTGACTTGTTTTCTATGCTATTATTCACTGTTTTTGGTTGTTGTGGTCATCCCAACATTCGGCGAAGCCCAGGGTCTAGGGACGGGGACCTCGCCAAAACTCGCAGATTTGGTCCATTCTGGTCAGTTTTGTATACTATTACTCATTGACTTTGGGTCCCGGGGCGATCCGAATGTTCGGGGAACCCAGGGGTCCGCTTATGGGGACCTCGCCAAAACTCAAAGTTTTAGCATTCTATGGCCAGTTTTCGAAACAATTACTCACTGATTTTGGGTCCAGGGCTGAATCAAACATTCGGGGAACCCCGGGGTCCGCTTACGGGGACCTCGCCAAAACTCGCAGATTTGGTCCATTCTGACCAGTTTTCTATGCTATTATTCACTGTTTTGGTTTTCGTGGTCATCCGAACGTTCGGGGAGTCCCCTCGCCAAAACTCGCAGATTTGGTCCATTCTGGCCAGTTTTCTATGCTATTATTCCCTGTTTTGGTTTTCGTTGTCATCCGAACATTCGGGGAGTCCCGTCACCAAAACTAGCAGATTTGGTCCATTATGGTCAGATTTCTATGCTATTAATCACTGATTTTGGGTCTCGGGACAATTCGAACGTTCGGGGAACCCTAGGGTCAGGTTATGCGGACCTCGCCAAAACTCGTAGATTTGGCATATTATGGCCAGTTTTCTATGCTATTGCTCATTGATTTTTGGTCCCGGAGCGATCCAAACGTTCGGCGAACCCCGGGGTCCGCTTACGTGGACCTCGCCATAACTCGCAGATTTGGTCCATTCTGACTTGTTTTCTATGCTATTATTCACTGTTTTTGGTTGTTGTGGTCATCCCAACATTCGGCGAAGCCCAGGGTCTAGGGACGGGGACCTCGCCAAAACTCGCAGATTTGGTCCATTCTGGTCAGTTTTCTATACTATTACTCATTGACTTTGGGTCCCTGGGCGATCCGAATCTTCGGGGAACCCAGGGGTCCGCTTATGGGGACCTCGCCAAAACTCAAAGTTTTAGCATTCTATGGCCAGTTTTCGAAACAATTACTCACTGATTTTGGGTCCAGGGCTGAACCAAACATTCGGGGAACCCCGGGGTCCGCTTACGGGGACCTCGCCAAAACTCGTAGATTTGGTCCATTCTGACCAGTTTTCTATGCTATTATTCACTGCTTTGGTTTTCGTGGTCATCCGAACGTTCGGGGAGTCCTCTCGCCAAAACTAGCAGATTAGGTCCATTATGGTCAGTTTCTATGCTATTAATCAGTGATTTTGTGTCTCTGGACGATTCGGACGTTCGGGGACCCTAGTGTCCGGTTATGCGGACCTTGCCAAAATTCGTAGATTTGGCATATTATGGCTAGTTTTCGATGCAGTTACTCGTTGATTTTTGGTCCGGGGCGATCCAAATGTTCGGGGAACCCCGGGGTCCGCTTACGGGGACCTCGCCAAAAGTCGCAGATTTGGTCCATTCTGACCAGTTTTGTATGCTATTATTCACTGTATTGGTTTTCGTGGTCATCCGAACGTTCGGGGAGTCCCCTCGCCAAAACTAGCAGATTAGGTCCATTATGGTCAGTTTTCTATGCTATTAATCAGTGATTTTGGGTCTCTGGACGATTCGAACGTTCGGGGAACCCTAGGGTCCGGTTATGCGGACCTCGCCAAAATTCGTATATTTGGCATATTATGGCTAGTTTTCTATGCTATTACTCATTGATTTTTGGTCCCGGGGCGATCCAAACGTTCGGGGAACCCCGGGATCTGCTTACGGGGACCTCGCCAAAACTCGCAGATTTGGTCCATTCTGGCCAGTTTTCTATGCTATTATTCCCTGTTTTGGTTTTCGTTGTCATCCGAACATTCGGGGAGTCCCGTCACCAAAACTAGCAGATTTGGTCCATTATGGTCAGATTTCTATGCTATTAATCACTGATTTTGGGTCTCGGGACAATTCGAACGTTCGGGGAACCCTAGGGTCAGGTTATGCGGACCTCGCCAAAACTCGTAGATTTGGCATATTATGGCCAGTTTTCTATGCTATTGCTCATTGATTTTTGGTCCCGGAGCGATCCAAACGTTCGGCGAACCCCGGGGTCCGCTTACGTGGACCTCGCCATAACTCGCAGATTTGGTCCATTCTGACTTGTTTTCTATGCTATTATTCACTGTTTTTGGTTGTTGTGGTCATCCCAACATTCGGCGAAGCCCAGGGTCTAGGGACGGGGACCTCGCCAAAACTCGCAGATTTGGTCCATTCTGGTCAGTTTTCTATACTATTACTCATTGACTTTGGGTCCCGGGGCGATCCGAATCTTCGGGGAACCCAGGGGTCCGCTTATGGGGACCTCGCCAAAACTCAAAGTTTTAGCATTCTATGGCCAGTTTTCGAAACAATTACTCACTGATTTTGGGTCCAGGGCTGAACCAAACATTCGGGGAACCCCGGGGTCCGCTTACGGGGACCTCGCCAAAACTCGTAGATTTGGTCCATTCTGACCAGTTTTCTATGCTATTATTCACTGCTTTGGTTTTCGTGGTCATCCGAACGTTCGGGGAGTCCTCTCGCCAAAACTTGCAGATTAGGTCCATTATGGTCAGTTTCTATGCTATTAATCAGTGATTTTGTGTCTCTGGACGATTCGGACGTTCGGGGACCCTAGTGTCCGGTTATGCGGACCTTGCCAAAATTCGTAGATTTGGCATATTATGGCTAGTTTTCGATGCAGTTACTCGTTGATTTTTGGTCCGGGGCGATCCAAATGTTCGGGGAACCCCGGGGTCCGCTTACGGGGACCTCGCCAAAAGTCGCAGATTTGGTCCATTCTGACCAGTTTTGTATGCTATTATTCACTGTATTGGTTTTCGTGGTCATCCGAACGTTCGGGGAGTCCCCTCGCCAAAACTAGCAGATTAGGTCCATTATGGTCAGTTTTCTATGCTATTAATCAGTGATTTTGGGTCTCTGGACGATTCGAACGTTCGGGGAACCCTAGGGTCCGGTTATGCGGACCTCGCCAAAATTCGTAGATTTGGCATATTATGGCTAGTTTTCTATGCTATTACTCATTCATTTTTGGTCCCGGGGCGATCCAAACGTTCGGGGAACCCCGGGATCTGCTTACGGGGACCTCGCCAAAACTCGCAGATTTGGTCCATTCTGGCCAGTTTTCTATGCTATTATTCCCTGTTTTGGTTTTCGTTGTCATCCGAACATTCGGGGAGTCCCGTCACCAAAACTAGCAGATTTGGTCCATTATGGTCAGATTTCTATGCTATTAATCACTGATTTTGGGTCTCGGGACAATTCGAACGTTCGGGGAACCCTAGGGTCAGGTTATGCGGACCTCGCCAAAACTCGTAGATTTGGCATATTATGGCCAGTTTTCTATGCTATTGCTCATTGATTTTTGGTCCCGGAGCGATCCAAACGTTCGGCGAACCCCGGGGTCCGCTTACGTGGACCTCGCCATAACTCGCAGATTTGGTCCATTCTGACTTGTTTTCTATGCTATTATTCACTGTTTTTGGTTGATGTGGTCATCCCAACATTCGGCGAAGCCCAGGGTCTAGGGACGGGGACCTCGCCAAAACTCGCAGATTTGGTCCATTCTGGTCAGTTTTCTATACTATTACTCATTGACTTTGGGTTCCGGGGCGATCCGAATGTTCGGGGAACCCAGGGGTCCGCTTATGGGGACCTCGCCAAAACTCAAAGTTTTAGCATTCTATGGCCAGTTTTCGAAACAATTACTCACTGATTTTGGGTCCAGGGCTGAACCAAACATTCGGGGAACCCCGGGGTCCGCTTACGGGGACCTCGCCAAAACTCGTAGATTTGGTCCATTCTGACCAGTTTTCTATGCTATTATTCACTGCTTTGGTTTTCGTGGTCATCCGAACGTTCGGGGAGTCCTCTCGCCAAAACTTGCAGATTAGGTCCATTATGGTCAGTTTCTATGCTATTAATCAGTGATTTTGTGTCTCTGGACGATTCGGACGTTCGGGGACCCTAGTGTCCGGTTATGCGGACCTTGCCAAAATTCGTAGATTTGGCATATTATGGCTAGTTTTCGATGCAGTTACTCGTTGATTTTTGGTCCGGGGCGATCCAAATGTTCGGGGAACCCCGGGGTCCGCTTACGGGGACCTCGCCAAAAGTCGCAGATTTGGTCCATTCTGACCAGTTTTGTATGCTATTATTCACTGTATTGGTTTTCGTGGTCATCCGAACGTTCGGGGAGTCCCCTCGCCAAAACTAGCAGATTAGGTCCATTATGGTCAGTTTTCTATGCTATTAATCAGTGATTTTGGGTCTCTGGACGATTCGAACGTTCGGGGAACCCTAGGGTCCGGTTATGCGGACCTCGCCAAAATTCGTAGATTTGGCATATTATGGCTAGTTTTCTATGCTATTACTCATTGATTTTTGGTCCCGGGGCGATCCAAACGTTCGGGGAACCCCGGGATCTGCTTACGGGGACCTCGCCAAAACTCGCAGATTTGGTCCATTCTGGCCAGTTTTCTATGCTATTATTCCCTGTTTTGGTTTTCGTTGTCATCCGAACATTCGGGGAGTCCCGTCACCAAAACTAGCAGATTTGGTCCATTATGGTCAGATTTCTATGCTATTAATCACTGATTTTGGGTCTCGGGACAATTCGAACGTTCGGGGAACCCTAGGGTCAGGTTATGCGGACCTCGCCAAAACTCGTAGATTTGGCATATTATGGCCAGTTTTCTATGCTATTGCTCATTGATTTTTGGTCCCGGAGCGATCCAAACGTTCGGCGAACCCCGGGGTCCGCTTACGTGGACCTCGCCATAACTCGCAGATTTGGTCCATTCTGACTTGTTTTCTATGCTATTATTCACTGTTTTTGGTTGTTGTGGTCATCCCAACATTCGGCGAAGCCCAGGGTCTAGGGACGGGGACCTCGCCAAAACTCGCAGATTTGGTCCATTCTGGTCAGTTTTCTATACTATTACTCATTGACTTTGGGTCCCGGGGCGATCCGAATGTTCGGGGAACCCAGGGGTCCGCTTATGGGGACCTCGCCAAAACTCAAAGTTTTAGCATTCTATGGCCAGTTTTCGAAACAATTACTCACTGATTTTGGGTCCAGGGCTGAACCAAACATTCGGGGAACCCCGGGGTCCGCTTACGGGGACCTCGCCAAAACTCGTAGATTTGGTCCATTCTGACCAGTTTTCTATGCTATTATTCACTGCTTTGGTTTTCGTGGTCATCCGAACGTTCGGGGAGTCCTCTCGCCAAAACTTGCAGATTAGGTCCATTATGGTCAGTTTCTATGCTATTAATCAGTGATTTTGTGTCTCTGGACGATTCGGACGTTCGGGGACCCTAGTGTCCGGTTATGCGGACCTTGCCAAAATTCGTAGATTTGGCATATTATGGCTAGTTTTCGATGCAGTTACTCGTTGATTTTTGGTCCGGGGCGATCCAAATGTTCGGGGAACCCCGGGGTCCGCTTACGGGGACCTCGCCAAAAGTCGCAGATTTGGTCCATTCTGACCAGTTTTGTATGCTATTATTCACTGTATTGGTTTTCGTGGTCATCCGAACGTTCGGGGAGTCCCCTCGCCAAAACTAGCAGATTAGGTCCATTATGGTCAGTTTTCTATGCTATTAATCAGTGATTTTGGGTCTCTGGACGATTCAAACGTTCGGGGAACCCTAGGGTCCGGTTATGCGGACCTCGCCAAAATTCGTATATTTGGCATATTATGGCTAGTTTTCTATGCTATTACTCATTGATTTTTGGTCCCGGGGCGATCCAAACGTTCGGGGAACCCCGGGATCTGCTTACGGGGACCTCGCCAAAACTCGCAGATTTGGTCCATTCTGGCCAGTTTTCTATGCTATTATTCCCTGTTTTGGTTTTCGTTGTCATCCGAACATTCGGGGAGTCCCGTCACCAAAACTAGCAGATTTGGTCCATTATGGTCAGATTTCTATGCTATTAATCACTGATTTTGGGTCTCGGGACAATTCGAACGTTCGGGGAACCCTAGGGTCAGGTTATGCGGACCTCGCCAAAACTCGTAGATTTGGCATATTATGGCCAGTTTTCTATGCTATTGCTCATTGATTTTTGGTCCCGGAGCGATCCAAACGTTCGGCGAACCCCGGGGTCCGCTTACGTGGACCTCGCCATAACTCGCAGATTTGGTCCATTCTGACTTGTTTTCTATGCTATTATTCACTGTTTTTGGTTGTTGTGGTCATCCCAACATTCGGCGAAGCCCAGGGTCTAGGGACGGGGACCTCGCCAAAACTCGCAGATTTGGTCCATTCTGGTCAGTTTTCTATACTATTACTCATTGACTTTGGGTCCCGGGGCGATCCGAATGTTCGGGGAACCCAGGGGTCCGCTTATGGGGACCTCGCCAAAACTCAAAGTTTTAGCATTCTATGGCCAGTTTTCGAAACAATTACTCACTGATTTTGGGTCCAGGGCTGAACCAAACATTCGGGGAACCCCGGGGTCCGCTTACGGGGACCTCGCCAAAACTCGTAGATTTGGTCCATTCTGACCAGTTTTCTATGCTATTATTCACTGCTTTGGTTTTCGTGGTCATCCGAACGTTCGGGGAGTCCTCTCGCCAAAACTTGCAGATTAGGTCCATTATGGTCAGTTTCTATGCTATTAATCAGTGATTTTGTGTCTCTGGACGATTCGGACGTTCGGGGACCCTAGTGTCCGGTTATGCGGACCTTGCCAAAATTCGTAGATTTGGCATATTATGGCTAGTTTTCGATGCAGTTACTCGTTGATTTTTGGTCCGGGGCGATCCAAATGTTCGGGGAACCCCGGGGTCCGCTTACGGGGACCTCGCCAAAAGTCGCAGATTTGGTCCATTCTGACCAGTTTTGTATGCTATTATTCACTGTATTGGTTTTCGTGGTCATCCGAACGTTCGGGGAGTCCCCTCGCCAAAACTAGCAGATTAGGTCCATTATGGTCAGTTTTCTATGCTATTAATCAGTGATTTTGGGTCTCTGGACGATTCAAACGTTCGGGGAACCCTAGGGTCCGGTTATGCGGACCTCGCCAAAATTCGTATATTTGGCATATTATGGCTAGTTTTCTATGCTATTACTCATTGATTTTTGGTCCCGGGGCGATCCAAACGTTCGGGGAACCCCGGGATCTGCTTACGGGGACCTCGCCAAAACTCGCAGATTTGGTCCATTCTGGCCAGTTTTCTATGCTATTATTCCCTGTTTTGGTTTTCGTTGTCATCCGAACATTCGGGGAGTCCCGTCACCAAAACTAGCAGATTTGGTCCATTATGGTCAGATTTCTATGCTATTAATCACTGATTTTGGGTCTCGGGACAATTCGAACGTTCGGGGAACCCTAGGGTCAGGTTATGCGGACCTCGCCAAAACTCGTAGATTTGGCATATTATGGCCAGTTTTCTATGCTATTGCTCATTGATTTTTGGTCCCGGAGCGATCCAAACGTTCGGCGAACCCCGGGGTCCGCTTACGTGGACCTCGCCATAACTCGCAGATTTGGTCCATTCTGACTTGTTTTCTATGCTATTATTCACTGTTTTTGGTTGTTGTGGTCATCCCAACATTCGGCGAAGCCCAGGGTCTAGGGACGGGGACCTCGCCAAAACTCGCAGATTTGGTCCATTCTGGTCAGTTTTCTATACTATTACTCATTGACTTTGGGTCCCGGGGCGATCCGAATGTTCGGGGAACCCAGGGGTCCGTTTATGGGGACCTCGCCAAAACTCAAAGTTTTAGCATTCTATGGCCAGTTTTCGAAACAATTACTCACTGATTTTGGGTCCAGGGCTGAACCAAACATTCGGGGAACCCCGGGGTCCGCTTACGGGGACCTCGCCAAAACTCGTAGATTTGGTCCATTCTGACCAGTTTTCTATGCTATTATTCACTGCTTTGGTTTTCGTGGTCATCCGAACGTTCGGGGAGTCCTCTCGCCAAAACTTGCAGATTAGGTCCATTATGGTCAGTTTCTATGCTATTAATCAGTGATTTTGTGTCTCTGGACGATTCGGACGTTCGGGGACCCTAGTGTCCGGTTATGCGGACCTTGCCAAAATTCGTAGATTTGGCATATTATGGCTAGTTTTCGATGCAGTTACTCGTTGATTTTTGGTCCGGGGCGATCCAAATGTTCGGGGAACCCCGGGGTCCGCTTACGGGGACCTCGCCAAAAGTCGCAGATTTGGTCCATTCTGACCAGTTTTGTATGCTATTATTCACTGTATTGGTTTTCGTGGTCATCCGAACGTTCGGGGAGTCCCCTCGCCAAAACTAGCAGATTAGGTCCATTATGGTCAGTTTTCTATGCTATTAATCAGTGATTTTGGGTCTCTGGACGATTCGAACGTTCGGGGAACCCTAGGGTCCGGTTATGCGGACCTCGCCAAAATTCGTAGATTTGGCATATTATGGCTAGTTTTCTATGCTATTACTCATTGATTTTTGGTCCCGGGGCGATCCAAACGTTCGGGGAACCCCGGGATCTGCTTACGGGGACCTCGCCAAAACTCGCAGATTTGGTCCATTCTGGCCAGTTTTCTATGCTATTATTCCCTGTTTTGGTTTTCGTTGTCATCCGAACATTCGGGGAGTCCCGTCACCAAAACTAGCAGATTTGGTCCATTATGGTCAGATTTCTATGCTATTAATCACTGATTTTGGGTCTCGGGACAATTCGAACGTTCGGGGAACCCTAGGGTCAGGTTATGCGGACCTCGCCAAAACTCGTAGATTTGGCATATTATGGCCAGTTTTCTATGCTATTGCTCATTGATTTTTGGTCCCGGAGCGATCCAAACGTTCGGCGAACCCCGGGGTCCGCTTACGTGGACCTCGCCATAACTCGCAGATTTGGTCCATTCTGACTTGTTTTCTATGCTATTATTCACTGTTTTTGGTTGTTGTGGTCATCCCAACATTCGGCGAAGCCCAGGGTCTAGGGACGGGGACCTCGCCAAAACTCGCAGATTTGGTTCATTCTGGTCAGTTTTCTATACTATTACTCATTGACTTTGGGTCCCGGGGCGATCCGAATGTTCGGGGAACCCAGGGGTCCGCTTATGGGGACCTCGCCAAAACTCAACGTTTTAGCATTCTATGGCCAGTTTTCGAAACAATTACTCAATGATTTTGGGTCCAGGGCTGAATCAAACATTCGGGGAACCCCGGGGTCCGCTTACGGGGACCTCGCCAAAACTCGCAGATTTGGTCCATTCTGACCAGTTTTCTATGCATTCACTGTTTTGGTTTTCGTGGTCATCCGAACGTTCGGGGAGTCCCCTCGCCAAAACTAGCAGATTAGGTCCATTATGGTCAGTTTTCTATGCTATTAATCAGTGATTTTGGGTCTCTGGACGATTCGGACGTTCGGGGAACCCTAGGGTCCGGTTATGCAGACCTCGCCAAAATTCGTAGATTTGGCATATTATGGCTAGTTTTCTATGCTATTACTCATTGATTTTTGGTCCCGGGGCGATCCAAACATTTGGGGAACCCCGGGGTCCGCTTACGGGGACCTCGCCAAAACTCGCAGATTTGGTCCATTCTGACCAGTTTTCTATGCTATTATTCACTGTTTTGGTTTTCGTGGTCATCCGAACGTTCGGGGAGTCCCCTCGCCAAAACTAGCAGATTAGGTCCATTATGGTCAGTTTCTATGCTATTAATCAGTGATTTTGGGTCTCTGGACGATTCGGACGTTCGGGGACCCTAGTGTCCGGTTATGCGGACCTTGCCAAAATTCGTAGATTTGGCATATTATGGCTAGTTTTCGATGCAGTTACTCATTGACTTTTGGTCCCGGCGCGATCCAAACGTTCGGGGAACCCCGGGGTCCGCTTACGGGGACCTCGGCAAAACTCGCAGATTTGGTCCATTCTGACCAGTTTTGTATGCTATTATTCACTGTTTTGGTTTTCGTGGTCATCCGAACGTTCGGGGAGTCCCCTCGCCAAAACTCGCAGATTTGGTCCATTCTGGCCAGTTTTCTATGCTATTATTCCCTGTTTTGGTTTTCGTTGTCATCCGAACATTCGGGGAGTCCCGTCGCCAAAACTAGCAGATTTGGTCCATTATGGTCAGATTTCTATGCTATTAATCACTGATTTTGGGTCTCGGGACGATTCGAACGTTCGGGGAACCCTAGGGTCCGGTTATGCGGACCTCGCCAAAACTCGTATATTTGGCATATTATGGCCAGTTTTCTATGCTATTGCTCATTGATTTTTGGTCCCGGAGCGATCCAAACGTTCGGCGAACCCCGGGGTCCGCTTACGTGGACCTCGCCATAACTCGCAGATTTGGTCCATTCTGACTTGTTTTCTATGCTATTATTCACTGTTTTTGGTTGTTGTGGTCATCCCAACATTCGGCGAAGCCCAGGGTCTAGGGACGGGAAACTCGCCAAAACTCGCAGATTTGGTCCATTCTGGTCAGTTTTCTATACTATTACTCATTGACTTTGGGTCCCGGGGCGATCCGAATGTTCGGGGAACCCAGGGGTCCGCTTATGGGGACCTCGCCAAAACTCAAAGTTTTAGCATTCTATGGCCAGTTTTCGAAACAATTACTCACTGATTTTGGGTCCAGGGCTGAACCAAACATTCGGGGAACCCCGGGGTCCGCTTACGGGGACCTCGCCAAAACTCGTAGATTTGGTCCATTCTGACCAGTTTTCTATGCTATTATTCACTGCTTTGGTTTTCGTGGTCATCCGAACGTTCGGGGAGTCCCCTCGCCAAAACTAGCAGATTAGGTCCAATATGGTCAGTTTCTATGCTATTAATCAGTGATTTTGTGTCTCTGGACGATTCGGACGTTCGGGGACCCTAGTGTCCGGTTATGCGGACCTTGCCAAAATTCGTAGATTTGGCATATTATGGCTAGTTTTCGATGCAGTTACTCATTGATTTTTGGTCCGGGGCGATCCAAACGTTCGGGGAACCCCGGGGTCCGCTTACGGGGACCTCGCCAAAAGTCGCAGATTTGGTCCATTCTGACCAGTTTTGTATGCTATTATTCACTGTATTGGTTTTCGTGGTCATCCGAACGTTCGGGGAGTCCCCTCGCCAAAACTAGCAGATTAGGTCCATTATGGTCAGTTTTCTATGCTATTAATCAGTGATTTTGGGTCTCTGGACGATTCGAACGTTCGGGGAACCCTAGGGTCCGGTTATGCGGACCTCGCCAAAATTCGTAGATTTGGCATATTATGGCTAGTTTTCTATGCTATTACTCATTGATTTTTGGTCCCGGGGCGATCCAAACGTTCGGGGAACCCCGGGGTCTGCTTACGGGGACCTCGCCAAAACTCGCAGATTTGGTCCATTCTGGCCAGTTTTCTATGCTATTATTCCCTGTTTTGGTTTTCGTTGTCATCCGAACATTCGGGGAGTCCCGTCACCAAAACTAGCAGATTTGGTCCATTATGGTCAGATTTCTATGCTATTAATCACTGATTTTGGGTCTCGGGACAATTCGAACGTTCGGGGAACCCTAGGGTCAGGTTATGCGGACCTCGCCAAAACTCGTAGATTTGGCATATTATGGCCAGTTTTCTATGCTATTGCTCATTGATTTTTGGTCCCGGAGCGATCCAAACGTTCGGCGAACCCCGGGGTCCGCTTACGTGGACCTCGCCATAACTCGCAGATTTGGTCCATTCTGACTTGTTTTCTATGCTATTATTCACTGTTTTTGGTTGATGTGGTCATCCCAACATTCGGCGAAGCCCAGGGTCTAGGGACGGGGACCTCGCCAAAACTCGCAGATTTGGTCCATTCTGGTCAGTTTTCTATACTATTACTCATTGACTTTGGGTCCCGGGGCGATCCGAATGTTCGGGGAACCCAGGGGTCCGCTTATGGGGATCTCGCCAAAACTCAAAGTTTTAGCATTCTATGGCCAGTTTTCGAAACAATTACTCACTGATTTTGGGTCCAGGGCTGAATCAAACATTCGGGGAACCCCGGGGTCCGCTTACGGGGACCTCGCCAAAACTCGCAGATTTGGTCCATTCTGACCAGTTTTCTATGCTATTATTCACTGTTTTGGTTTTCGTGGTCATCCGAACGTTCGGGGAGTCCCCTCGCCAAAACTAGCAGATTAGGTCCATTATTGTCAGTTTTCTATGCTATTAATCAGTGATTTTGGGTCTCTGGACGATTCGGACGTTCGGGGAACCCTAGGGTCCGGTTATGCAGACCTCGCCAAATTTCGTAGATTTGGCATATTATGGCTAGTTTTCTATGCTATTACTCATTGATTTTTGGTCCCGGGGTGATCCAAACATTTGGGGAACCCCGGGGTCCGCTTACGGGGACCTCGCCAAAACTCGCAGATTTGGTCCATTCTGACCAGTTTTCTATGCTATTATTCACTGTTTTGGTTTTCGTGGTCATCCGAACGTTCGGGGAGTCCCCTCGCCAAAACTAGCAGATTAGGTCCATTATGGTCAGTTTCTATGCTATTAATCAGTGATTTTGGGTCTCTGGACGATTCGGACGTTCGGGGACCCTAGTGTCCGGTTATGCGGACCTTGCCAAAATTCGTAGATTTGGCATATTATGGCTAGTTTTCGATGCAGTTACTCATTGATTTTTGGTCCCGGTGCGATCCAAACGTTCGGGGAACCCCGGGGTCCGCTTACGGGGACCTAGGCAAAACTCGCAGATTTGGTCCATTCTGACCAGTTTTGTATGCTATTATTCACTGTTTTGGTTTTCGTGGTCATCCGAACGTTCGGGGAGTCCCCTCACCAAAACTCGCAGATTTGGTCCATTCTGGCCAGTTTTCTATGCTATTATTCCCTGTTTTGGTTTTCGTTGTCATCCGAACATTCGGGGAGTCCCGTCGCCAAAACTAGCAGATTTGGTCCATTATGGTCAGATTTCTATGCTATTAATCACTGATTTTGGGTCTCGGGACGATTCGAACGTTCGGGGAACCCTAGGGTCCGGTTATGCGGACCTCGCCAAAACTCAAAGTTTTAGCGTTCTATGGCCAGTTTTCGAAACAATTACTCACTGATTTTGGGTCCAGGGCTGAACCAAACATTCGGGGAACCCCGGGGTCCGCTTACGGGGACCTCGCCAAAACTCGCAGATTTGGTCCATTCTGACCAGTTTTCTATGCTATTATTCACTGCTTTGGTTTTCGTGGTCATCCGAACGTTCGGGGAGTCCCCTCGCCAAAACTAGCAGATTAGGTCCATTATGGTCAGTTTCTATGCTATTAATCAGTGATTTTGTGTCTCTGGACGATTCGGACGTTCGGGGACCCTAGTGTCCGGTTATGCGGACCTTGCCAAAATTCGTAGATTTGGCATATTATGGCTAGTTTTCGATGCAGTTACTCGTTGATTTTTGGTCCGGGGCGATCCAAACGTTCAGGGAACCCCGGGGTCCGCTTACGGGGACCTCGCCAAAACTCGCAGATTTGGTCCATTCTGACCAGTTTTCTATGCATTCACTGTTTTGGTTTTCGTGGTCATCCGAACGTTCGGGGAGTCCCCTCGCCAAAACTAGCAGATTAGGTCCATTATGGTCAGTTTTCTATGCTATTAATCAGTGATTTTGGGTCTCTGGACGATTCGGACGTTCGGGGAACCCTAGGGTCCGGTTATGCAGACCTCGCCAAATTTCGTAGATTTGCATATTATGGCTAGTTTTCTATGCTATTACTCATTGATTTTTGGTCCCGGGGCGATCCAAACATTTGGGGAACCCCGGGGTCCGCTTACGGGGACCTCGCCAAAACTCGCAGATTTGGTCCATTCTGACCAGTTTTCTATGCTATTATTCAGAGTTTTGGTTTTCGTGGTCATCCGAACGTTCGGGGAGTCCCCTCGCCAAAACTAGCAGATTAGGTCCATTATGGTCAGTTTCTATGCTATTAATCAGTGATTTTGGGTCTCTGGACGATTCGGACGTTCGGGGACCCTAGTGTCCGGTTATGCGGACCTTGCCAAAATTCGTAGATTTGGCATATTATGGCTAGTTTTCGATGCAGTTACTCATTGACTTTTGGTCCCGGCGCGATCCAAACGTTCGGGGAACCCCGGGGTCCGCTTACGGGGACCTCGGCAAAACTCGCAGATTTGGTCCATTCTGACCAGTTTTGTATGCTATTATTCACTGTTTTGGTTTTCGTGGTCATCCGAACGTTCGGGGAGTCCCCTCGCCAAAACTCGCAGATTTGGTCCATTCTGGCCAGTTTTCTATGCTATTATTCCCTGTTTTGGTTTTCGTTGTCATCCGAACATTCGGGGAGTCCCGTCGCCAAAACTAGCAGATTTGGTCCATTATGGTCAGATTTCTATGCTATTAATCACTGATTTTGGGTCTCGGGACGATTCGAACGTTCGGGGAACCCTAGGGTCCGGTTATGCGGACCTCGCCAAAACTCGTAGATTTCGCATATTATGGCCAGTTTTCTATGCTATTGCTCATTGATTTTTGGTCCCGGAGCGATCCAAACGTTCGGCGAACCCCGGGGTCCGCTTACGTGGACCTCGCCATAACTCGCAGATTTGGTCCATTCTGACTTGTTTTCTATGCTATTATTCACTGTTTTTGGTTGTTGTGGTCATCCCAACATTCGGCGAAGCCCAGGGTCTAGGGACGGGAAACTCGCCAAAACTCGCAGATTTGGTCCATTCTGGTCAGTTTTCTATACTATTACTCATTGACTTTGGGTCCCGGGGCGATCCGAATGTTCGGGGAACCCAGGGGTCCGCTTATGGGGACCTCGCCAAAACTCAAAGTTTTAGCATTCTATGGCCAGTTTTCGAAATAATTACTCACTGATTTTGGGTCCAGGGCTGAACCAAACATTCGGGGAACCCCGGGGTCCGCTTACGGGGACCTCGCCAAAACTCGTAGATTTGGTCCATTCTGACCAGTTTTCTATGCTATTATTCACTGCTTTGGTTTTCGTGGTCATCCGAACGTTCGGGGAGTCCCCTCGCCAAAACTAGCAGATTAGGTCCATTATGGTCAGTTTCTATGCTATTAATCAGTGATTTTGTGTCTCTGGACGATTCGGACGTTCGGGGACCCTAGTGTCCGGTTATGCGGACCTTGCCAAAATTCGTAGATTTGGCATATTATGGCTAGTTTTCGATGCAGTTACTCATTGATTTTTGGTCCGGGGCGATCCAAACGTTCGGGGAACCCCGGGGTCCGCTTACGGGGACCTCGCCAAAAGTCGCAGATTTGGTCCATTCTGACCAGTTTTGTATGCTATTATTCACTGTATTGGTTTTCGTGGTCATCCGAACGTTCGGGGAGTCCCCTCGCCAAAACTAGCAGATTAGGTCCATTATGGTCAGTTTTCTATGCTATTAATCAGTGATTTTGGGTCTCTGGACGATTCGAACGTTCGGGGAACCCTAGGGTCCGGTTATGCGGACCTCGCCAAAATTCGTAGATTTGGCATATTATGGCTAGTTTTCTATGCTATTACTCATTGATTTTTGGTCCCGGGGCGATCCAAACGTTCGGGGAACCCCGGGGTCTGCTTACGGGGACCTCGCCAAAACTCGCAGATTTGGTCCATTCTGGCCAGTTTTCTATGCTATTATTCCCTGTTTTGGTTTTCGTTGTCATCCGAACATTCGGGGAGTCCCGTCACCAAAACTAGCAGATTTGGTCCATTATGGTGAGATTTCTATGCTATTAATCACTGATTTTGGGTCTCGGGACAATTCGAACGTTCGGGGAACCCTAGGGTCAGGTTATGCGGACCTCGCCAAAACTCGTAGATTTGGCATATTATGGCCAGTTTTCTATGCTATTGCTCATTGATTTTTGGTCCCGGAGCGATCCAAACGTTCGGCGAACCCCGGGGTCCGCTTACGTGGACCTCGCCATAACTCGCAGATTTGGTCCATTCTGACTTGTTTTCTATGCTATTATTCACTGTTTTTGGTTGATGTGGTCATCCCAACATTCGGCGAAGCCCAGGGTCTAGGGACGGGGACCTCGCCAAAACTCGCAGATTTGGTCCATTCTGGTCAGTTTTCTATACTATTACTCATTGACTTTGGGTCCCGGGGCGATCCGAATGTTCGGGGAACCCAGGGGTCCGCTTATGGAGACCTCGCCAAAACTCAAAGTTTTAGCATTCTATGGCCAGTTTTCGAAACAATTACTCACTGATTTTGGGTCCAGGGCTGAATCAAACATTCGGGGAACCCCGGGGTCCGCTTACGGGGACCTCGCCAAAACTCGCAGATTTGGTCCATTCTGACCAGTTTTCTATGCTATTATTCACTGTTTTGGTTTTCGTGGTCATCCGAACGTTCGGGGAGTCCCCTCGCCAAAACTAGCAGATTAGGTCCATTATGGTCAGTTTTCTATGCTATTAATCAGTGATTTTGGGTCTCTGGACGATTCGGACGTTCGGGGAACCCTAGGGTCCGGTTATGCAGACCTCGCCAAATTTCGTAGATTTGGCATATTATGGCTAGTTTTCTATGCTATTACTCATTGATTTTTGGTCCCGGGGCGATCCAAACATTTGGGGAACCCCGGGGTCCGCTTACGGGGACCTCGCCAAAACTCGCAGATTTGGTCCATTCTGACCAGTTTTCTATGCTATTATTCACAGTTTTGGTTTTCGTGGTCATCCGAACGTTCGGGGAGTCCCCTCGCCAAAACTCGCAGATTAGGTCCATTATGGTCAGTTTCTATGCTATTAATCAGTGATTTTGGGTCTCTGGACGATTCGGACGTTCGGGGACCCTAGTGTCCGGTTATGCGGACCTTGCCAAAATTCGTAGATTTGGCATATTATGGCTAGTTTTCGATGCAGTTACTCATTGATTTTTGGTCCCGGTGCGATCCAAACGTTCGGGGAACCCCGGGGTCCGCTTACGGGGACCTAGGCAAAACTCGCAGATTTGGTCCATTCTGACCAGTTTTGTATGCTATTATTCACTGTTTTGGTTTTCGTGGTCATCCGAACGTTCGGGGAGTCCCCTCGCCAAAACTCGCAGATTTGGTCCATTCTGGCCAGTTTTCTATGCTATTATTCCCTGTTTTGGTTTTCGTTGTCATCCGAACATTCGGGGAGTCCCGTCGCCAAAACTAGCAGATTTGGTCCATTATGGTCAGATTTCTATGCTATTAATCACTGATTTTGGGTCTCGGGACGATTCGAACGTTCGGGGAACCCTAGGGTCCGGTTATGCGGACCTCGCCAAAACTCGTAGATTTGGCATATTATGGCCAGTTTTCTATGCTATTGCTCATTGATTTTTGGTCCCGGAGCGATCCAAACGTTCGGCGAACCCCGGGGTCCGCTTACGTGGACCTCGCCATAACTCGCAGATTTGGTCCATTCTGACTTGTTTTCTATGCTATTATTCACTGTTTTTGGTTGTTGTGGTCATCCCAACATTCGGCGAAGCCCAGGGTCTAGGGACGGGGACCTCGCCAAAACTCGCAGATTTGGTCCATTCTGGTCAGTTTTCTATACTATTACTCATTGACTTTGGGTCCCGGGGCGATCCGAATGTTCGGGGAACCCAGGGGTCCGCTTATGGAGACCTCGCCAAAACTCAAAGTTTTAGCATTCTATGGCCAGTTTTCGAAACAATTACTCACTGATTTTGGGTCCAGGGCTGAATCAAACATTCGGGGAACCCCGGGGTCCGCTTACGGGGACCTCGCCAAAACTCGCAGATTTGGTCCATTCTGACCAGTTTTCTATGCTATTATTCACTGTTTTGGTTTTCGTGGTCATCCGAACGTTCGGGGAGTCCCCTCGCCAAAACTAGCAGATTAGGTCCATTATGGTCAGTTTTCTATGCTATTAATCAGTGATTTTGGGTCTCTGGACGATTCGGACGTTCGGGGAACCCTAGGGTCCGGTTATGCAGACCTCGCCAAATTTCGTAGATTTGGCATATTATGGCTAGTTTTCTATGCTATTACTCATTGATTTTTGGTCCCGGGGCGATCCAAACATTTGGGGAACCCCGGGGTCCGCTTACGGGGACCTCGCCAAAACTCGCAGATTTGGTCCATTCTGACCAGTTTTCTATGCATTCACTGTTTTGGTTTTCGTGGTCATCCGAACGTTCGGGGAGTCCCCTCGCCAAAACTAGCAGATTAGGTCCATTATGGTCAGTTTTCTATGCTATTAATCAGTGATTTTGGGTCTCTGGACGATTCGGACGTTCGGGGAACCCTAGGGTCCGGTTATGCAGACCTCGCCAAATTTCGTAGATTTGCATATTATGGCTAGTTTTCTATGCTATTACTCATTGATTTTTGGTCCCGGGGCGATCCAAACATTTGGGGAACCCCGGGGTCCGCTTACGGGGACCTCGCCAAAACTCGCAGATTTGGTCCATTCTGACCAGTTTTCTATGCTATTATTCAGAGTTTTGGTTTTCGTGGTCATCCGAACGTTCGGGGAGTCCCCTCGCCAAAACTAGCAGATTAGGTCCATTATGGTCAGTTTCTATGCTATTAATCAGTGATTTTGGGTCTCTGGACGATTCGGACGTTCGGGGACCCTAGTGTCCGGTTATGCGGACCTTGCCAAAATTCGTAGATTTGGCATATTATGGCTAGTTTTCGATGCAGTTACTCATTGACTTTTGGTCCCGGCGCGATCCAAACGTTCGGGGAACCCCGGGGTCCGCTTACGGGGACCTCGGCAAAACTCGCAGATTTGGTCCATTCTGACCAGTTTTGTATGCTATTATTGACTGTTTTGGTTTTCGTGGTCATCCGAACGTTCGGGGAGTCCCCTCGCCAAAACTCGCAGATTTGGTCCATTCTGGCCAGTTTTCTATGCTATTATTCCCTGTTTTGGTTTTCGTTGTCATCCGAACATTCGGGGAGTCCCGTCGCCAAAACTAGCAGATTTGGTCCATTATGGTCAGATTTCTATGCTATTAATCACTGATTTTGGGTCTCGGGACGATTCGAACGTTCGGGGAACCCTAGGGTCCGGTTATGCGGACCTCGCCAAAACTCGTAGATTTCGCATATTATGGCCAGTTTTCTATGCTATTGCTCATTGATTTTTGGTCCCGGAGCGATCCAAACGTTCGGCGAACCCCGGGGTCCGCTTACGTGGACCTCGCCATAACTCGCAGATTTGGTCCATTCTGACTTGTTTTCTATGCTATTATTCACTGTTTTTGGTTGTTGTGGTCATCCCAACATTCGGCGAAGCCCAGGGTCTAGGGACGGGAAACTCGCCAAAACTCGCAGATTTGGTCCATTCTGGTCAGTTTTCTATACTATTACTCATTGACTTTGGGTCCCGGGGCGATCCGAATGTTCGGGGAACCCAGGGGTCCGCTTATGGGGACCTCGCCAAAACTCAAAGTTTTAGCATTCTATGGCCAGTTTTCGAAATAATTACTCACTGATTTTGGGTCCAGGGCTGAACCAAACATTCGGGGAACCCCGGGGTCCGCTTACGGGGACCTCGCCAAAACTCGTAGATTTGGTCCATTCTGACCAGTTTTCTATGCTATTATTCACTGCTTTGGTTTTCGTGGTCATCCGAACGTTCGGGGAGTCCCCTCGCCAAAACTAGCAGATTAGGTCCATTATGGTCAGTTTCTATGCTATTAATCAGTGATTTTGTGTCTCTGGACGATTCGGACGTTCGGGGACCCTAGTGTCCGGTTATGCGGACCTTGCCAAAATTCGTAGATTTGGCATATTATGGCTAGTTTTCGATGCAGTTACTCATTGATTTTTGGTCCGGGGCGATCCAAACGTTCGGGGAACCCCGGGGTCCGCTTACGGGGACCTCGCCAAAAGTCGCAGATTTGGTCCATTCTGACCAGTTTTGTATGCTATTATTCACTGTATTGGTTTTCGTGGTCATCCGAACGTTCGGGGAGTCCCCTCGCCAAAACTAGCAGATTAGGTCCATTATGGTCAGTTTTCTATGCTATTAATCAGTGATTTTGGGTCTCTGGACGATTCGAACGTTCGGGGAACCCTAGGGTCCGGTTATGCGGACCTCGCCAAAATTCGTAGATTTGGCATATTATGGCTAGTTTTCTATGCTATTACTCATTGATTTTTGGTCCCGGGGCGATCCAAACGTTCGGGGAACCCCGGGGTCTGCTTACGGGGACCTCGCCAAAACTCGCAGATTTGGTCCATTCTGGCCAGTTTTCTATGCTATTATTCCCTGTTTTGGTTTTCGTTGTCATCCGAACATTCGGGGAGTCCCGTCACCAAAACTAGCAGATTTGGTCCATTATGGTGAGATTTCTATGCTATTAATCACTGATTTTGGGTCTCGGGACAATTCGAACGTTCGGGGAACCCTAGGGTCAGGTTATGCGGACCTCGCCAAAACTCGTAGATTTGGCATATTATGGCCAGTTTTCTATGCTATTGCTCATTGATTTTTGGTCCCGGAGCGATCCAAACGTTCGGCGAACCCCGGGGTCCGCTTACGTGGACCTCGCCATAACTCGCAGATTTGGTCCATTCTGACTTGTTTTCTATGCTATTATTCACTGTTTTTGGTTGATGTGGTCATCCCAACATTCGGCGAAGCCCAGGGTCTAGGGACGGGGACCTCGCCAAAACTCGCAGATTTGGTCCATTCTGGTCAGTTTTCTATACTATTACTCATTGACTTTGGGTCCCGGGGCGATCCGAATGTTCGGGGAACCCAGGGGTCCGCTTATGGAGACCTCGCCAAAACTCAAAGTTTTAGCATTCTATGGCCAGTTTTCGAAACAATTACTCACTGATTTTGGGTCCAGGGCTGAATCAAACATTCGGGGAACCCCGGGGTCCGCTTACGGGGACCTCGCCAAAACTCGCAGATTTGGTCCATTCTGACCAGTTTTCTATGCTATTATTCACTGTTTTGGTTTTCGTGGTCATCCGAACGTTCGGGGAGTCCCCTCGCCAAAACTAGCAGATTAGGTCCATTATGGTCAGTTTTCTATGCTATTAATCAGTGATTTTGGGTCTCTGGACGATTCGGACGTTCGGGGAACCCTAGGGTCCGGTTATGCAGACCTCGCCAAATTTCGTAGATTTGGCATATTATGGCTAGTTTTCTATGCTATTACTCATTGATTTTTGGTCCCGGGGCGATCCAAACATTTGGGGAACCCCGGGGTCCGCTTACGGGGACCTCGCCAAAACTCGCAGATTTGGTCCATTCTGACCAGTTTTCTATGCTATTATTCACAGTTTTGGTTTTCGTGGTCATCCGAACGTTCGGGGAGTCCCCTCGCCAAAACTCGCAGATTAGGTCCATTATGGTCAGTTTCTATGCTATTAATCAGTGATTTTGGGTCTCTGGACGATTCGGACGTTCGGGGACCCTAGTGTCCGGTTATGCGGACCTTGCCAAAATTCGTAGATTTGGCATATTATGGCTAGTTTTCGATGCAGTTACTCATTGATTTTTGGTCCCGGTGCGATCCAAACGTTCGGGGAACCCCGGGGTCCGCTTACGGGGACCTAGGCAAAACTCGCAGATTTGGTCCATTCTGACCAGTTTTGTATGCTATTATTCACTGTTTTGGTTTTCGTGGTCATCCGAACGTTCGGGGAGTCCCCTCGCCAAAACTCGCAGATTTGGTCCATTCTGGCCAGTTTTCTATGCTATTATTCCCTGTTTTGGTTTTCGTTGTCATCCGAACATTCGGGGAGTCCCGTCGCCAAAACTAGCAGATTTGGTCCATTATGGTCAGATTTCTATGCTATTAATCACTGATTTTGGGTCTCGGGACGATTCGAACGTTCGGGGAACCCTAGGGTCCGGTTATGCGGACCTCGCCAAAACTCGTAGATTTGGCATATTATGGCCAGTTTTCTATGCTATTGCTCATTGATTTTTGGTCCCGGAGCGATCCAAACGTTCGGCGAACCCCGGGGTCCGCTTACGTGGACCTCGCCATAACTCGCAGATTTGGTCCATTCTGACTTGTTTTCTATGCTATTATTCACTGTTTTTGGTTGTTGTGGTCATCCCAACATTCGGCGAAGCCCAGGGTCTAGGGACGGGAAACTCGCCAAAACTCGCAGATTTGGTCCATTCTGGTCAGTTTTCTATACTATTACTCATTGACTTTGGGTCCCGGGGCGATCCGAATGTTCGGGGAACCCAGGGGTCCGCTTATGGGGATCTCGCCAAAACTCAAAGTTTTAGCATTCTATGGCCAGTTTTCGAAATAATTACTCACTGATTTTGGGTCCAGGGCTGAACCAAACATTCGGGGAACCCCGGGGTCCGCTTACGGGGACCTCGCCAAAACTCGTAGATTTGGTCCATTCAGACCAGTTTTCTATGCTATTATTCACTGCTTTGGTTTTCGTGGTCATCCGAACGTTCGGGGAGTCCCCTCGCCAAAACTAGCAGATTAGGTCCATTATGGTCAGTTTCTATGCTATTAATCAGTGATTTTGTGTCTCTGGACGATTCGGACGTTCGGGGACCCTAGTGTCCGGTTATGCGGACCTTGCCAAAATTCGTAGATTTGGCATATTATGGCTAGTTTTCGATGCAGTTACTCATTGATTTTTGGTCCGGGGCGATCCAAACGTTCGGGGAACCCCGGGGTCCGCTTACGGGGACCTCGCCAAAAGTCGCAGATTTGGTCCATTCTGACCAGTTTTGTATGCTATTATTCACTGTATTGGTTTTCGTGGTCATCCGAACGTTCGGGGAGTCCCCTCGCCAAAACTAGCAGATTAGGTCCATTATGGTCAGTTTTCTATGCTATTAATCAGTGATTTTGGGTCTCTGGACGATTCGAACGTTCGGGGAACCCTAGGGTCCGGTTATGCGGACCTCGCCAAAATTCGTAGATTTGGCATATTATGGCTAGTTTTCTATGCTATTACTCATTGATTTTTGGTCCCGGGGCGATCCAAACGTTCGGGGAACCCCGGGGTCTGCTTACGGGGACCTCGCCAAAACTCGCAGATTTGGTCCATTCTGGCCAGTTTTCTATGCTATTATTCCCTGTTTTGGTTTTCGTTGTCATCCGAACATTCGGGGAGTCCCGTCACCAAAACTAGCAGATTTGGTCCATTATGGTGAGATTTCTATGCTATTAATCACTGATTTTGGGTCTCGGGACAATTCGAACGTTCGGGGAACCCTAGGGTCAGGTTATGCGGACCTCGCCAAAACTCGTAGATTTGGCATATTATGGCCAGTTTTCTATGCTATTGCTCATTGATTTTTGGTCCCGGAGCGATCCAAACGTTCGGCGAACCCCGGGGTCCGCTTACGTGGACCTCGCCATAACTCGCAGATTTGGTCCATTCTGACTTGTTTTCTATGCTATTATTCACTGTTTTTCGTTGATGTGGTCATCCCAACATTCGGCGAAGCCCAGGGTCTAGGGACGGGGACCTCGCCAAAACTCGCAGATTTGGTCCATTCTGGTCAGTTTTCTATACTATTACTCATTGACTTTGGGTCCCGGGGCGATCCGAATGTTCGGGGAACCCAGGGGTCCGCTTATGGAGACCTCGCCAAAACTCAAAGTTTTAGCATTCTATGGCCAGTTTTCGAAACAATTACTCACTGATTTTGGGTCCAGGGCTGAATCAAACATTCGGGGAACCCCGGGGTCCGCTTACGGGGACCTCGCCAAAACTCGCAGATTTGGTCCATTCTGACCAGTTTTCTATGCTATTATTCACTGTTTTGGTTTTCGTGGTCATCCGAACGTTCGGGGAGTCCCCTCGCCAAAACTAGCAGATTAGGTCCATTATGGTCAGTTTTCTATGCTATTAATCAGTGATTTTGGGTCTCTGGACGATTCGGACGTTCGGGGAACCCTAGGGTCCGGTTATGCAGACCTCGCCAAATTTCGTAGATTTGGCATATTATGGCTAGTTTTCTATGCTATTACTCATTGATTTTTGGTCCCGGGGCGATCCAAACATTTGGGGAACCCCGGGGTCCGCTTACGGGGACCTCGCCAAAACTCGCAGATTTGGTCCATTCTGACTAGTTTTCTATGCTATTATTCACAGTTTTGGTTTTCGTGGTCATCCGAACGTTCGGGGAGTCCCCTCGCCAAAACTAGCAGATTAGGTCCATTATGGTCAGTTTCTATGCTATTAATCAGTGATTTTGGGTCTCTAGACGATTCGGACGTTCGGGGACCCTAGTGTCCGGTTATGCGGACCTTGCCAAAATTCGTAGATTTGGCATATTATGGCTAGTTTTCGATGCAGTTACTCATTGATTTTTGGTCCCGGTGCGATCCAAACGTTCGGGGAACCCCGGGGTCCGCTTACGGGGACCTAGGCAAAACTCGCAGATTTGGTCCATTCTGACCAGTTTTGTATGCTATTATTCACTGTTTTGGTTTTCGTGGTCATCCGAACGTTCGGGGAGTCCCCTCGCCAAAACTCGCAGATTTGGTCCATTCTGGCCAGTTTTCTATGCTATTATTCCCTGTTTTGGTTTTCGTTGTCATCCGAACATTCGGGGAGTCCCGTCGCCAAAACTAGCAGATTTGGTCCATTATGGTCAGATTTCTATGCTATTATTCACTGATTTTGGGTCTCGGGACGATTCGAACGTTCGGGGAACCCTAGGGTCCGGTTATGCGGACCTCGCCAAAACTCGTAGATTTGGCATATTATGGCCAGTTTTCTATGCTATTGCTCATTGATTTTTGGTCCCGGAGCGAACCAAACGTTCGGGGAACCCCGGGGTCTGCTTACGGGGACCTCGCCAAAACTCGCAGATTTGGTCCATTCTGGCCAGTTTTCTATGCTATTATTCCCTGTTTTGGTTTTCGTTGTCATCCGAACATTCGGGGAGTCCCGTCACCAAAACTAGCAGATTTGGTCCATTATGGTCAGATTTCTATGCTATTAATCACTGATTTTGGGTCTCGGGACAATTCGAACGTTCGGGGAACCCTAGGGTCAGGTTATGCGGACCTCGCCAAAACTCGTAGATTTGGCATATTATGGCCAGTTTTCTATGCTATTGCTCATTGATTTTTGGTCCCGGAGCGATCCAAACGTTCGGCGAACCCCGGGGTCCGCTTACGTGGACCTCGCCATAACTCGCAGATTTGGTCCATTCTGACTTGTTTTCTATGCTATTATTCACTGTTTTTCGTTGATGTGGTCATCCCAACATTCGGCGAAGCCCAGGGTCTAGGGACGGGGACCTCGCCAAAACTCGCAGATTTGGTCCATTCTGGTCAGTTTTCTATACTATTACTCATTGACTTTGGGTCCCGGGGCGATCCGAATGTTCGGGGAACCCAGGGGTCCGCTTATGGAGACCTCGCCAAAACTCAAAGTTTTAGCATTCTATGGCCAGTTTTCGAAACAATTACTCACTGATTTTGGGTCCAGGGCTGAATCAAACATTCGGGGAACCCCGGGGTCCGCTTACGGGGACCTCGCCAAAACTCGCAGATTTGGTCCATTCTGACCAGTTTTCTATGCTATTATTCATTGTTTTGGTTTTCGTGGTCATCCGAACGTTCGGGGAGTCCCCTCGCCAAAACTAGCAGATTAGGTCCATTATGGTCAGTTTTCTATGCTATTAATCAGTGATTTTGGGTCTCTGGACGATTCGGACGTTCGGGGAACCCTAGGGTCCGGTTATGCAGACCTCGCCAAATTTCGTAGATTTGGCATATTATGGCTAGTTTTCTATGCTATTACTCATTGATTTTTGGTCCCGGGGCGATCCAAACATTTGGGGAACCCCGGGGTCCGCTTACGGGGACCTCGCCAAAACTCGCAGATTTGGTCCATTCTGACTAGTTTTCTATGCTATTATTCACAGTTTTGGTTTTCGTGGTCATCCGAACGTTCGGGGAGTCCCCTCGCCAAAACTAGCAGATTAGGTCCATTATGGTCAGTTTCTATGCTATTAATCAGTGATTTTGGGTCTCTAGACGATTCGGACGTTCGGGGACCCTAGTGTCCGGTTATGCGGACCTTGCCAAAATTCGTAGATTTGGCATATTATGGCTAGTTTTCGATGCAGTTACTCATTGATTTTTGGTCCCGGTGCGATCCAAACGTTCGGGGAACCCCGGGGTCCGCTTACGGGGACCTAGGCAAAACTCGCAGATTTGGTCCATTCTGACCAGTTTTGTATGCTATTATTCACTGTTTTGGTTTTCGTGGTCATCCGAACGTTCGGGGAGTCCCCTCGCCAAAACTCGCAGATTTGGTCCATTCTGGCCAGTTTTCTATGCTATTATTCCCTGTTTTGGTTTTCGTTGTCATCCGAACATTCGGGGAGTCCCGTCGCCAAAACTAGCAGATTTGGTCCATTATGGTCAGATTTCTATGCTATTATTCACTGATTTTGGGTCTCGGGACGATTCGAACGTTCGGGGAACCCTAGGGTCCGGTTATGCGGACCTCGCCAAAACTCGTAGATTTGGCATATTATGGCCAGTTTTCTATGCTATTGCTCATTGATTTTTGGTCCCGGAGCGATCCAAACGTTCGGCGAACCCCGGGGTCCGCTTACGTGGACCTCGCCATAACTCGCAGATTTGGTCCATTCTGACTTGTTTTCTATGCTATTATTCACTGTTTTTGGTTGTTGTGGTCATCCCAACATTCGGCGAAGCCCAGGGTCTAGGGACGGGGACCTCGCCAAAACTCGCAGATTTGGTCCATTCTGGTCAGTTTTCTATACGATTACTCATTGACTTTGGGTCCCGGGGCGATCCGAATGTTCGGGGAACCCAGGGGTCCGCTTATGGGGACCTCGCCAAAACTCAAAGTTTTAGCGTTCTATGGCCAGTTTTCGAAACAATTACTCACTGATTTTGGGTCCAGGGCTGAACCAAACATTCGGGGAACCCCGGGGTCCGCTTACGGGGACCTCGCCAAAACTCGCAGATTTGGTCCATTCTGACCAGTTTTCTATGCTATTATTCACTGCTTTGGTTTTCGTGGTCATCCGAACGTTCGGGGAGTCCCCTCGCCAAAACTAGCAGGTTAGGTCCATTATGGTCAGTTTCTATGCTATTAATCAGTGATTTTGTGTCTCTGGACGATTCGGACGTTCGGGGACCCTAGTGTCCGGTTATGCGGACCTTGCCAAAATTCGTAGATTTGGCATATTATGGCTAGTTTTCGATGCAGTTACTCGTTGATTTTTGGTCCGGGGCGATCCAAACGTTCGGGGAACCCCGGGGTCCGCTTATGGGGACCTCGCCAAAAGTCGCAGATTTGGTCCATTCTGACCAGTTTTGTATGCTATTATTCACTGTTTTGGTTTTCGTGGTCATCCGAACGTTCGGGGAGTCCCCTCGCCAAAACTAGCAGATTAGGTCCATTATGGTCAGTTTTCTATGCTATTAATCAGTGATTTTGGGTCTCTGGACGATTCGAACGTTCGGGGAACCCTAGGGTCCGGTTATGCGGACCTCGCCAAAATTCGTAGATTTGGCATATTATGGCTAGTTTTCTATGCTATTACTCATTGATTTTTGGTCCCGGGGCGATCCAAACGTTCGGGGAACCCCGGGGTCTGCTTACGGGGACCTCGCCAAAACTCGCAGATTTGGTCCATTCTGGCCAGTTTTCTATGCTATTATTCCCTGTTTTGGTTTTCGTTGTCATCCGAACATTCGGGGAGTCCCGTCACCAAAACTAGCAGATTTGGTCCATTATGGTCAGATTTCTATGCTATTAATCACTGATTTTGGGTCTCGGGACAATTCGAACGTTCGGGGAACCCTAGGGTCAGGTTATGCGGACCTCGCCAAAACTCGTAGATTTGGCATATTATGGCCAGTTTTCTATGCTATTGCTCATTGATTTTTGGTCCCGGAGCGATCCAAACGTTCGGCGAACCCCGGGGTCCGCTTACGTGGACCTCGCCATAACTCGCAGATTTGGTCCATTCTGACTTGTTTTCTATGCTATTATTCACTGTTTTTGGTTGATGTGGTCATCCCAACATTCGGCGAAGCCCAGGGTCTAGGGACGGGGACCTCGCCAAAACTCGCAGATTTGGTCCATTCTGGTCAGTTTTCTATACTATTACTCATTGACTTTGGGTCCCGGGGCGATCCGAATGTTCGGGGAACCCAGGGGTCCGCTTATGGGGACCTCGCCAAAACTCAAAGTTTTAGCATTCTATGGCCAGTTTTCGAAACAATTACTCACTGATTTTGGGTCCAGGGCTGAATCAAACATTCGGGGAACCCCGGGGTCCGCTTACGGGGACCTCGCCAAAACTCGCAGATTTGGTCCATTCTGACCAGTTTTCTATGCTATTATTCACTGTTTTGGTTTTCGTGGTCATCCGAACGTTCGGGGAGTCCCCTCGCCAAAACTAGCAGATTAGGTCCATTATGGTCAGTTTTCTATGCTATTAATCAGTGATTTTGGGTCTCTGGACGATTCGGACGTTCGGGGAACCCTAGGGTCCGGTTATGCAGACCTCGCCAAATTTCGTAGATTTGGCATATTATGGCTAGTTATCTATGCTATTACTCATTGATTTTTGGTCCCGGGGCGATCCAAACATTTGGGGAACCCCGGGGTCCGCTTACGGGGACCTCGCCAAAACTCGCAGATTTGGTCCATTCTGACTAGTTTTCTATGCTATTATTCACAGTTTTGGTTTTCGTGGTCATCCGAACGTTCGGGGAGTCCCCTCGCCAAAACTAGCAGATTAGGTCCATTATGGTCAGTTTCTATGCTATTAATCAGTGATTTTGGGTCTCTGGACGATTCGGACGTTCGGGGACCCTAGTGTCCGGTTATGCGGACCTTGCCAAAATTCGTAGATTTGGCATATTATGGCTAGTTTTCGATGCAGTTACTCGTTGATTTTTGGTCCGGGGCGATCCAAACGTTCGGGGAACCCCGGGGTCCGCTTATGGGGACCTCGCCAAAAGTCGCAGATTTGGTCCATTCTGACCAGTTTTGTATGCTATTATTCACTGTTTTGGTTTTCGTGGTCATCCGAACGTTCGGGGAGTCCCCTCGCCAAAACTAGCAGATTAGGTCCATTATGGTCAGTTTTCTATGCTATTAATCAGTGATTTTGGGTCTCTGGACGATTCGAACGTTCGGGGAACCCTAGGGTCCGGTTATGCGGACCTCGCCAAAATTCGTAGATTTGGCATATTATGGCTAGTTTTCTATGCTATTACTCATTGATTTTTGGTCCCGGGGCGATCCAAACGTTCGGGGAACCCCGGGGTCTGCTTACGGGGACCTCGCCAAAACTCGCAGATTTGGTCCATTCTGGCCAGTTTTCTATGCTATTATTCCCTGTTTTGGTTTTCGTTGTCATCCGAACATTCGGGGAGTCCCGTCACCAAAACTAGCAGATTTGGTCCATTATGGTCAGATTTCTATGCTATTAATCACTGATTTTGGGTCTCGGGACAATTCGAACGTTCGGGGAACCCTAGGGTCAGGTTATGCGGACCTCGCCAAAACTCGTAGATTTGGCATATTATGGCCAGTTTTCTATGCTATTGCTCATTGATTTTTGGTCCCGGAGCGATCCAAACGTTCGGCGAACCCCGAGGTCCGCTTACGTGGACCTCGCCATAACTCGCAGATTTGGTCCATTCTGACCAGTTTTCTATGCTATTAATCAGTGATTTTGGGTCTCTGGACGATTCGGACGTTCGGGGAACCCTAGGGTCCGGTTATGCAGACCTCGCCAAATTTCGTAGATTTGGCATATTATGGCTAGTTATCTATGCTATTACTCATTGATTTTTGGTCCTGGGGCGATCCAAACGTTCGGGGAACCCCGGGGTCCCCTTACGGGGACCTCGCCAAAACTCGCAGATTTGGTCCATTCTGACCAGTTTTGTATGCTATTATTCACTGTTGTGGTTTTCGTGGTCATCCGAACGTTCGGGGAGTCCCCTCGCCAAAACTAGCAGATTAGGTCCATTATGGTCAGTTTTCTATGCTATTAATCAGTGATTTTGGGTCTCTGGACGATTCGAACGTTCGGGGAACCCTAGGGTCCGGTTATGCGGACCTCGCCAAAATTCGTAGATTTGGCATATTATGGCTAGTTTTCTATGCTATTACTTATTGATTTTTGGTCCCGGGGCGATCCAAACGTTCGGGGAACCCCGGGGTCCGCTTACGGGGACCTCGCCAAAACTCGCAGATTTGGTCCATTCTGACCAGTTTTCTATGCTATTATTCACTGTTTTGGTTTTCGTGGTCATCCGAACGTTCGGGGAGTCCCCTCGCCAAAACTAGCAGATTTGGTCCATTATGGTCAGTTTCTATGCTATTAATCAGTGATTTTGGGTCTCTGGACGATTCGGACGTTCGGGGAACCCTAGGGTCCGGTTATGCAGACCTCGCCAAAAGTCGTAGATTTGGCATATTATGGCTAGTTTTCTATGCTATTACTCATTGATTTTTGGTCCCGGGGCGATCCAAACATTTGGGGAACCCCGGGGTCAGCTTACGGGGACCTCGCCAAAACTCGCAGATTTGGTCCATTCTGACCAGTTTTCTATGCTATTATTCACTGTTTTGGTTTTCGTGGTCATCCGAACGTTCGGGGAGTCCCCTCGCCAAAACTAGCAGATTAGGTCCATTATGGTCAGTTTCTATGCTATTAATCAGTGATTTTAGGTCTCTGGACGATTCGGACGTTCGGGGAACCCTAGGGTCCGGTTATGCGGACCTCGCCAAAATTCGTAGATTTGGCATATTATGACTAGTTTTCTATGCAATTACTCATTGATTTTTGGTCCTGGGGCGATCCAAACGTTCGGGGAACCCCGGGGTCCGCTTACGGGGACCTCGCCAAAACTCGCAGATTTGGTCCATTCTGACCAGTTTTGTATGCTATTATTCACTGTTGTGGTTTTCGTGGTCATCCGAACGTTCGGGGAGTCCCCTCGCCAAAACTAGCAGGTTAGGTCCATTATGGTCAGTTTTCTATGCTATTAATCAGTGATTTTGGGTCTCTGGACGATTCGAACGTTCGGGGAACCCTAGGGTCCGGTTATGCGGACCTCGCCAAAATTCGTAGATTTGGCATATTATGGCTAGTTTTCTATGCTATTACTTATTGATTTTTGGTCCCGGGGCGATCCAAACGTTCGGGGAACCCCGGGGTCCGCTTACGGGGACCTCGCCAAAACTCGCAGATTTGGTCCATTCTGACCAGTTTTCTATGCTATTATTCACTGTTTTGGTTTTCGTGGTCATCCGAACGTTCGGGGAGTCCCCTCGCCAAAACTAGCAGATTTGGTCCATTATGGTCAGTTTCTATGCTATTAATCAGTGATTTTGGGTCTCTGGACGATTCGGACGTTCGGGGAACCCTAGGGTCCGGTTATGCAGACCTCGCCAAAAGTCGTAGATTTGGCATATTATGGCTAGTTTTCTATGCTATTACTCATTGATTTTTGGTCCCGGGGCGATCCAAACATTTGGGGAACCCCGGGGTCAGCTTACGGGGACCTCGCCAAAACTCGCAGATTTGGTCCATTCTGACCAGTTTTCTATGCTATTATTCACTGTTTTGGTTTTCGTGGTCATCCGAACGTTCGGGGAGTCCCCTCGCCAAAACTAGCAGATTTGGTCCATTATGGTCAGTTTCTATGCTATTAATCAGTGATTTTGGGTCTCTGGACGATTCGGACGTTCGGGGAACCCTAGGGTCCGGTTATGCAGACCTCGCCAAAAGTCGTAGATTTGGCATATTATGGCTAGTTTTCTATGCTATTACTCATTGATTTTTGGTCCCGGGGCGATCCAAACATTTGGGGAACCCCGGGGTCAGCTTACGGGGACCTCGCCAAAACTCGCAGATTTGGTCCATTCTGACCAGTTTTCTATGCTATTATTCACTGTTTTGGTTTTCGTGGTCATCCGAACGTTCGGGGAGTCCCCTCGCCAAAACTAGCAGATTAGGTCCATTATGGTCAGTTTCTATGCTATTAATCAGTGATTTTAGGTCTCTGGACGATTTGGACGTTCGGGGAACCCTAGGGTCCGGTTATGCGGACCTCGCCAAAATTCGTAGATTTGGCATATTATGACTAGTTTTCTATGCAGTTACTCATTGATTTTTGGTCCTGGTGTGATCCAAACGTTCGGGGAACCCCGGGGTCCGCTTACGGGGACCTCGCCAAAACTCGCAGATTTGGTCCATTCTGACCAGTTTTGTATGCTATTATTCACTGTTGTGGTTTTCGTGGTCATCCGAACGTTCGGGGAGTCCCCTCGCCAAAACTAGCAGGTTAGGTCCATTATGGTCAGTTTTCTACGCTATTAATCAGTGATTTTGGGTCTCTGGACGATTCGAACGTTCGGGGAACCCTAGGGTCCGGTTATGCGGACCTCGCCAAAATTCGTAGATTTGGCATATTATGGCTAGTTTTCTATGCTATTATTTATTGATTTTTGGTCCCGGGGCGATCCAAACGTTCGGGGAACCCCGGGGTCCGCTTATGGGGACCTCGCCAAAACTCGCAGATTTGGTCCATTCTAACCAGTTTTGTATGCTATTATTCACTGTTTTGGTTTTCGTGGTCATCCGAACGTTCGGGGAGTCCCCTCGCCAAAACTAGCAGATTAGGTCCATTATGGTCAGTTTTCTATGCTATTAATCAGTGATTTTGGGTCTCTGGACGATTCGGACGTTCGGGGAACCCTAGGGTCCGGTTATGCAGACCTCGCCAAAATTCGTAGATTTGGCATATTATGGCTAGTTTTCTATGCTATTACACATTGATTTTTGGTCCTGGGGCGATCCAAACGTTCGGGGAACCCCGGGGTCCGCTTACGGGGACCTCGCCAAAACTCGCAGATTTGGTCCATTCTGACCAGTTTTGTATGCTATTATTCACTGTTGTGGTTTTCGTGGTCATCCGAACGTTCGGGGAGTCCCCTCGCCAAAACTAGCAGATTAGGTCCATTATGGTCAGTTTTCTATGCTATTAATCAGTGATTTTGGGTCTCTGGACGATTCGGACGTTCGGGGAACCCTAGGGTCCGGTTATGCGGACCTCGCCAAAATTCGTAGATTTGGCATATTATGGCTAGTTTTCTATGCTATTACTTATTGATTTTTGGTCCCGGGGCGATCCAAACGTTCGGGGAACCCCGGGGTCCGCTTACGGGGACCTCGCCAAAACTCGCAGATTTGGTCCATTCTGACCAGTTTTCTATGCTATTATTCACTGTTTTGGTTTTCGTGGTCATCCGAACGTTCGGGGAGTCCCCTCGCCAAAACTAGCAGATTTGGTCCATTATGGTCAGTTTCTATGCTATTAATCAGTGATTTTGGGTCTCTGGACGATTCGGACGTTCGGGGAACCCTAGGGTCCGGTTATGCAGACCTCGCCAAAAGTCGTAGATTTGGCATATTATGGCTAGTTTTCTATGCTATTACTCATTGATTTTTGGTCCCGGGGCGATCCAAACATTTGGGGAACCCCGGGGTCAGCTTACGGGGACCTCGCCAAAACTCGCAGATTTGGTCCATTCTGACCAGTTTTCTATGCTATTATTCACTGTTTTGGTTTTCGTGGTCATCCGAACGTTCGGGGAGTCCCCTCGCCAAAACTAGCAGATTAGGTCCATTATGGTCAGTTTCTATGCTATTAATCAGTGATTTTAGGTCTCTGGACGATTCGGACGTTCGGGGAACCCTAGGGTCCGGTTATGCGGACCTCGCCAAAATTCGTAGATTTGGCATATTATGACTAGTTTTCTATGCAGGTACTCATTGATTTTTGGTCCTGGTGTGATCCAAACGTTCGGGGAACCCCGGGGTCCGCTTACGGGGACCTCGCCAAAACTCGCAGATTTGGTCCATTCTGACCAGTTTTGTATGCTATTATTCACTGTTGTGGTTTTCGTGGTCATCCGAACGTTCGGGGAGTCCCCTCGCCAAAACTAGCAGGTTAGGTCCATTATGGTCAGTTTTCTACGCTATTAATCAGTGATTTTGGGTCTCTGGACGATTCGAACGTTCGGGGAACCCTAGGGTCCGGTTATGCGGACCTCGCCAAAATTCGTAGATTTGGCATATTATGGCTAGTTTTCTATGCTATTATTTATTGATTTTTGGTCCCGGGGCGATCCAAACGTTCGGGGAACCCCGGGGTCCGCTTATGGGGAACTCGCCAAAACTCGCAGATTTGGTCCATTCTAACCAGTTTTGTATGCTATTATTCACTGTTTTGGTTTTCGTGGTCATCCGAACGTTCGGGGAGTCCCCTCGCCAAAACTAGCAGATTAGGTCCATTATGGTCAGTTTTCTATGCTATTAATCAGTGATTTTGGGTCTCTGGACGATTCGGACGTTCGGGGAACCCTAGGGTCCGGTTATGCAGACCTCGCCAAAATTCGTAGATTTGGCATATTATGGCTAGTTTTCTATGCTATTACACATTGATTTTTGGTCCCGGGGCGATCCAAACATTTGGGGAACCCCGGGGTCCGCTTACGGGGACCTCGCCAAAACTCGCAGATTTGGTCCATTCTGACCAGTTTTCTATGCTATTATTCACTGTTTTGGTTTTCGTGGTCATCCGAACGTTCGGGGAGTCCCCTCGCCAAAACTAGCAGATTAGGTCCATTATGGTCAGTTTTCTATGCTATTTATCAGTGATTTTGGGTCTCTGGACGATTCGGACGTTCGGGGAACCCTAGGGTCCGGTTATGCAGACCTCGCCAAAAGTCGTAGATTTGGCATATTATGGCTAGTTTTCTATGCTATTACTCATTGATTTTTGGTCCCGGGGCGATCCAAACATTTGGGGAACCCCGGGGTCAGCTTACGGGGACCTCGCCAAAACTCGCAGATTTGGTCCATTCTGACCAGTTTTCTATGCTATTATTCACTGTTTTGGTTTTCGTGGTCATCCGAACGTTCGGGGAGTCCCCTCGCCAAAACTAGCAGATTAGGTCCATTATGGTCAGTTTCTATGCTATTAATCAGTGATTTTAGGTCTCTGGACGATTCGGACGTTCGGGGAACCCTAGGGTCCGGTTATGCGGACCTCGCCAAAATTCGTAGATTTGGCATATTATGACTAGTTTTCTATGCAATTACTCATTGATTTTTGGTCCTGGGGCGATCCAAACGTTCGGGGAACCCCGGGGTCCGCTTACGGGGACCTCGCCAAAACTCGCAGATTTGGTCCATTCTGACCAGTTTTGTATGCTATTATTCACTGTTGTGGTTTTCGTGGTCATCCGAACGTTCGGGGAGTCCCCTCGCCAAAACTAGCAGGTTAGGTCCATTATGGTCAGTTTTCTATGCTATTAATCAGTGATTTTGGGTCTCTGGACGATTCGAACGTTCGGGGAACCCTAGGGTCCGGTTATGCGGACCTCGCCAAAATTCGTAGATTTGGCATATTATGGCTAGTTTTCTATGCTATTACTTATTGATTTTTGGTCCCGGGGCGATCCAAACGTTCGGGGAACCCCGGGGTCCGCTTACGGGGACCTCGCCAAAACTCGCAGATTTGGTCCATTATGACCAGTTTTCTATGCTATTATTCACTGTTTTGGTTTTCGTGGTCATCCGAACGTTCGGGGAGTCCCCTCGCCAAAACTAGCAGATTTGGTCCATTATGGTCAGTTTCTATGCTATTAATCAGTGATTTTGGGTCTCTGGACGATTCGGACGTTCGGGGAACCCTAGGGTCCGGTTATGCAGACCTCGCCAAAAGTCGTAGATTTGGCATATTATGGCTAGTTTTCTATGCTATTACTCATTGATTTTTGGTCCCGGGGCGATCCAAACATTTGGGGAACCCCGGGGTCAGCTTACGGGGACCTCGCCAAAACTCGCAGATTTGGTCCATTCTGACCAGTTTTCTATGCTATTATTCACTGTTTTGGTTTTCGTGGTCATCCGAACGTTCGGGGAGTCCCCTCGCCAAAACTAGCAGATTTGGTCCATTATGGTCAGTTTCTATGCTATTAATCAGTGATTTTGGGTCTCTGGACGATTCGGACGTTCGGGGAACCCTAGGGTCCGGTTATGCAGACCTCGCCAAAAGTCGTAGATTTGGCATATTATGGCTAGTTTTCTATGCTATTACTCATTGATTTTTGGTCCCGGGGCGATCCAAACATTTGGGGAACCCCGGGGTCAGCTTACGGGGACCTCGCCAAAACTCGCAGATTTGGTCCATTCTGACCAGTTTTCTATGCTATTATTCACTGTTTTGGTTTTCGTGGTCATCCGAACGTTCGGGGAGTCCCCTCGCCAAAACTAGCAGATTAGGTCCATTATGGTCAGTTTCTATGCTATTAATCAGTGATTTTAGGTCTCTGGACGATTCGGACGTTCGGGGAACCCTAGGGTCCGGTTATGCGGACCTCGCCAAAATTCGTAGATTTGGCATATTATGACTAGTTTTCTATGCAGTTACTCATTGATTTTTGGTCCTGGTGTGATCCAAACGTTCGGGGAACCCCGGGGTCCGCTTACGGGGACCTCGCCAAAACTCGCAGATTTGGTCCATTCTGACCAGTTTTGTATGCTATTATTCACTGTTGTGGTTTTCGTGGTCATCCGAACGTTCGGGGAGTCCCCTCGCCAAAACTAGCAGGTTAGGTCCATTATGGTCAGTTTTCTACGCTATTAATCAGTGATTTTGGGTCTCTGGACGATTCGAACGTTCGGGGAACCCTAGGGTCCGGTTATGCGGACCTCGCCAAAATTCGTAGATTTGGCATATTATGGCTAGTTTTCTATGCTATTATTTATTGATTTTTGGTCCCGGGGCGATCCAAACGTTCGGGGAACCCCGGGGTCCGCTTATGGGGACCTCGCCAAAACTCGCAGATTTGGTCCATTCTAACCAGTTTTGTATGCTATTATTCACTGTTTTGGTTTTCGTGGTCATCCGAACGTTCGGGGAGTCCCCTCGCCAAAACTAGCAGATTAGGTCCATTATGGTCAGTTTTCTATGCTATTAATCAGTGATTTTGGGTCTCTGGACGATTCGGACGTTCGGGGAACCCTAGGGTCCGGTTATGCAGACCTCGCCAAAATTCGTAGATTTGGCATATTATGGCTAGTTTTCTATGCTATTACACATTGATTTTTGGTCCTGGGGCGATCCAAACGTTCGGGGAACCCCGGGGTCCGCTTACGGGGACCTCGCCAAAACTCGCAGATTTGGTCCATTCTGACCAGTTTTGTATGCTATTATTCACTGTTGTGGTTTTCGTGGTCATCCGAACGTTCGGGGAGTCCCCTCGCCAAAACTAGCAGATTAGGTCCATTATGGTCAGTTTTCTATGCTATTAATCAGTGATTTTGGGTCTCTGGACGATTCGGACGTTCGGGGAACCCTAGGGTCCGGTTATGCGGACCTCGCCAAAATTCGTAGATTTGGCATATTATGGCTAGTTTTCTATGCTATTACTTATTGATTTTTGGTCCCGGGGCGATCCAAACGTTCGGGGAACCCCGGGGTCCGCTTACGGGGACCTCGCCAAAACTCGCAGATTTGGTCCATTCTGACCAGTTTTCTATGCTATTATTCACTGTTTTGGTTTTCGTGGTCATCCGAACGTTCGGGGAGTCCCCTCGCCAAAACTAGCAGATTTGGTCCATTATGGTCAGTTTCTATGCTATTAATCAGTGATTTTGGGTCTCTGGACGATTCGGACGTTCGGGGAACCCTAGGGTCCGGTTATGCAGACCTCGCCAAAAGTCGTAGATTTGGCATATTATGGCTAGTTTTCTATGCTATTACTCATTGATTTTTGGTCCCGGGGCGATCCAAACATTTGGGGAACCCCGGGGTCAGCTTACGGGGACCTCGCCAAAACTCGCAGATTTGGTCCATTCTGACCAGTTTTCTATGCTATTATTCACTGTTTTGGTTTTCGTGGTCATCCGAACGTTCGGGGAGTCCCCTCGCCAAAACTAGCAGATTAGGTCCATTATGGTCAGTTTCTATGCTATTAATCAGTGATTTTAGGTCTCTGGACGATTCGGACGTTCGGGGAACCCTAGGGTCCGGTTATGCGGACCTCGCCAAAATTCGTAGATTTGGCATATTATGACTAGTTTTCTATGCAGTTACTCATTGATTTTTGGTCCTGGTGTGATCCAAACGTTCGGGGAACCCCGGGGTCCGCTTACGGGGACCTCGCCAAAACTCGCAGATTTGGTCCATTCTGACCAGTTTTGTATGCTATTATTCACTGTTGTGGTTTTCGTGGTCATCCGAACGTTCGGGGAGTCCCCTCGCCAAAACTAGCAGGTTAGGTCCATTATGGTCAGTTTTCTACGCTATTAATCAGTGATTTTGGGTCTCTGGACGATTCGAACGTTCGGGGAACCCTAGGGTCCGGTTATGCGGACCTCGCCAAAATTCGTAGATTTGGCATATTATGGCTAGTTTTCTATGCTATTATTTATTGATTTTTGGTCCCGGGGCGATCCAAACGTTCGGGGAACCCCGGGGTCCGCTTATGGGGACCTCGCCAAAACTCGCAGATTTGGTCCATTCTAACCAGTTTTGTATGCTATTATTCACTGTTTTGGTTTTCGTGGTCATCCGAACGTTCGGGGAGTCCCCTCGCCAAAACTAGCAGATTAGGTCCATTATGGTCAGTTTTCTATGCTATTAATCAGTGATTTTGGGTCTCTGGACGATTCGGACGTTCGGGGAACCCTAGGGTCCGGTTATGCAGACCTCGCCAAAATTCGTAGATTTGGCATATTATGGCTAGTTTTCTATGCTATTACACATTGATTTTTGGTCCCGGGGCGATCCAAACATTTGGGGAACCCCGGGGTCCGCTTACGGGGACCTCGCCAAAACTCGCAGATTTGGTCCATTCTGACCAGTTTTCTATGCTATTATTCACTGTTTTGGTTTTCGTGGTCATCCGAACGTTCGGGGAGTCCCCTCGCCAAAACTAGCAGATTAGGTCCATTATGGTCAGTTTTCTATGCTATTTATCAGTGATTTTGGGTCTCTGGACGATTCGGACGTTCGGGGAACCCTAGGGTCCGGTTATGCAGACCTCGCCAAAAGTCGTAGATTTGGCATATTATGGCTAGTTTTCTATGCTATTACTCATTGATTTTTGGTCCCGGGGCGATCCAAACATTTGGGGAACCCCGGGGTCAGCTTACGGGGACCTCGCCAAAACTCGCAGATTTGGTCCATTCTGACCAGTTTTCTATGCTATTATTCACTGTTTTGGTTTTCGTGGTCATCCGAACGTTCGGGGAGTCCCCTCGCCAAAACTAGCAGATTAGGTCCATTATGGTCAGTTTCTATGCTATTAATCAGTGATTTTAGGTCTCTGGACGATTCGGACGTTCGGGGAACCCTAGGGTCCGGTTATGCGGACCTCGCCAAAATTCGTAGATTTGGCATATTATGACTAGTTTTCTATGCAATTACTCATTGATTTTTGGTCCTGGGGCGATCCAAACGTTCGGGGAACCCCGGGGTCCGCTTACGGGGACCTCGCCAAAACTCGCAGATTTGGTCCATTCTGACCAGTTTTGTATGCTATTATTCACTGTTGTGGTTTTCGTGGTCATCCGAACGTTCGGGGAGTCCCCTCGCCAAAACTAGCAGGTTAGGTCCATTATGGTCAGTTTTCTATGCTATTAATCAGTGATTTTGGGTCTCTGGACGATTCGAACGTTCGGGGAACCCTAGGGTCCGGTTATGCGGACCTCGCCAAAATTCGTAGATTTGGCATATTATGGCTAGTTTTCTATGCTATTACTTATTGATTTTTGGTCCCGGGGCGATCCAAACGTTCGGGGAACCCCGGGGTCCGCTTACGGGGACCTCGCCAAAACTCGCAGATTTGGTCCATTCTGACCAGTTTTCTATGCTATTATTCACTGTTTTGGTTTTCGTGGTCATCCGAACGTTCGGGGAGTCCCCTCGCCAAAACTAGCAGATTTGGTCCATTATGGTCAGTTTCTATGCTATTAATCAGTGATTTTAGGTCTCTGGACGATTCGGACGTTCGGGGAACCCTAGGGTCCGGTTATGCGGACCTCGCCAAAATTCGTAGATTTGGCATATTATGACTAGTTTTCTATGCAATTACTCATTGATTTTTGGTCCTGGGGCGATCCAAACGTTCGGGGAACCCCGGGGTCCGCTTACGGGGACCTCGCCAAAACTCGCAGATTTGGTCCATTCTGACCAGTTTTGTATGCTATTATTCACTGTTGTGGTTTTCGTGGTCATCCGAACGTTCGGGGAGTCCCCTCGCCAAAACTAGCAGGTTAGGTCCATTATGGTCAGTTTTCTATGCTATTAATCAGTGATTTTGGGTCTCTGGACGATTCGAACGTTCGGGGAACCCTAGGGTCCGGTTATGCGGACCTCGCCAAAATTCGTAGATTTGGCATATTATGGCTAGTTTTCTATGCTATTACTTATTGATTTTTGGTCCCGGGGCGATCCAAACGTTCGGGGAACCCCGGGGTCCGCTTACGGGGACCTCGCCAAAACTCGCAGATTTGGTCCATTCTGACCAGTTTTCTATGCTATTATTCACTGTTTTGGTTTTCGTGGTCATCCGAACGTTCGGGGAGTCCCCTCGCCAAAACTAGCAGATTTGGTCCATTATGGTCAGTTTCTATGCTATTAATCAGTGATTTTGGGTCTCTGGACGATTCGGACGTTCGGGGAACCCTAGGGTCCGGTTATGCAGACCTCGCCAAAAGTCGTAGATTTGGCATATTATGGCTAGTTTTCTATGCTATTACTCATTGATTTTTGGTCCCGGGGCGATCCAAACATTTGGGGAACCCCGGGGTCAGCTTACGGGGACCTCGCCAAAACTCGCAGATTTGGTCCATTCTGACCAGTTTTCTATGCTATTATTCACTGTTTTGGTTTTCGTGGTCATCCGAACGTTCGGGGAGTCCCCTCGCCAAAACTAGCAGATTAGGTCCATTATGGTCAGTTTCTATGCTATTAATCAGTGATTTTAGGTCTCTGGACGATTCGGACGTTCGGGGAACCCTAGGGTCCGGTTATGCGGACCTCGCCAAAATTCGTAGATTTGGCATATTATGACTAGTTTTCTATGCAGTTACTCATTGATTTTTGGTCCTGGTGTGATCCAAACGTTCGGGGAACCCCGGGGTCCGCTTACGGGGACCTCGCCAAAACTCGCAGATTTGGTCCATTCTGACCAGTTTTGTATGCTATTATTCACTGTTGTGGTTTTCGTGGTCATCCGAACGTTCGGGGAGTCCCCTCGCCAAAACTAGCAGGTTAGGTCCATTATGGTCAGTTTTCTACGCTATTAATCAGTGATTTTGGGTCTCTGGACGATTCGAACGTTCGGGGAACCCTAGGGTCCGGTTATGCGGACCTCGCCAAAATTCGTAGATTTGGCATATTATGGCTAGTTTTCTATGCTATTATTTATTGATTTTTGATCCCGGGGCGATCCAAACGTTCGGGGAACCCCGGGGTCCGCTTATGGGGACCTCGCCAAAACTCGCAGATTTGGTCCATTCTAACCAGTTTTGTATGCTATTACTCACTGTTTTGGTTTTCGTGGTCATCCGAACGTTCGGGGAGTCCCCTCGCCAAAACTAGCAGGTTAGGTCCATTATGGTCAGTTTTCTATGCTATTAATCAGTGATTTTGGGTCTCTGGACGATTCGGACGTTCGGGGAACCCTAGGGTCCGGTTATGCAGACCTCGCCAAAATTCGTAGATTTGGCATATTATGGCTAGTTTTCTATGCTATTACACATTGATTTTTGGTCCCGGGGCGATCCAAACATTTGGGGAACCCCGGGGTCCGCTTACGGGGACCTCGCCAAAACTCGCAGATTTGGTCCATTCTGACCAGTTTTCTATGCTATTATTCACTGTTTTGGTTTTCGTGGTCATCCGAACGTTCGGGGAGTCCCCTCGCCAAAACTAGCAGATTAGGTCCATTATGGTCAGTTTTCTATGCTATTTATCAGTGATTTTGGGTCTCTGGACGATTCGGACGTTCGGGGAACCCTAGGGTCCGGTTATGCAGACCTCGCCAAAAGTCGTAGATTTGGCATATTATGGCTAGTTTTCTATGCTATTACTCATTGATTTTTGGTCCCGGGGCGATCCAAACATTTGGGGAACCCCGGGGTCAGCTTACGGGGACCTCGCCAAAACTCGCAGATTTGGTCCATTCTGACCAGTTTTCTATGCTATTATTCACTGTTTTGGTTTTCGTGGTCATCCGAACGTTCGGGGAGTCCCCTCGCCAAAACTAGCAGATTAGGTCCATTATGGTCAGTTTCTATGCTATTAATCAGTGATTTTAGGTCTCTGGACGATTCGGACGTTCGGGGAACCCTAGGGTCCGGTTATGCGGACCTCGCCAAAATTCGTAGATTTGGCATATTATGACTAGTTTTATATGCAATTACTCATTGATTTTTGGTCCTGGGGCGATCCAAACGTTCGGGGAACCCCGGGGTCCGCTTACGGGGACCTCGCCAAAACTCGCAGATTTGGTCCATTCTGACCAGTTTTGTATGCTATTATTCACTGTTGTGGTTTTCGTGGTCATCCGAACGTTCGGGGAGTCCCCTCGCCAAAACTAGCAGGTTAGGTCCATTATGGTCAGTTTTCTACGCTATTAATCAGTGATTTTGGGTCTCTGGACGATTCGAACGTTCGGGGAACCCTAGGGTCCGGTTATGCGGACCTCGCCAAAATTCGTAGATTTGGCATATTATGGCTAGTTTTCTATGCTATTATTTATTGATTTTTGGTCCCGGGGCGATCCAAACGTTCGGGGAACCCCGGGGTCCGCTTATGGGGACCTCGCCAAAACTCGCAGATTTGGTCCATTCTAACCAGTTTTGTATGCTATTACTCACTGTTTTGGTTTTCGTGGTCATCCGAACGTTCGGGGAGTCCCCTCGCCAAAACTAGCAGATTAGGTCCATTATGGTCAGTTTTCTATGCTATTAATCAGTGATTTTGGGTCTCTGGACGATTCGGACGTTCGGGGAACCCTAGGGTCCGGTTATGCAGACCTCGCCAAAATTCGTAGATTTGGCATATTATGGCTAGTTTTCTATGCTATTACACATTGATTTTTGGTCCCGGGGCGATCCAAACATTTGGGGAACCCCGGGGTCCGCTTACGGGGACCTCGCCAAAACTCGCAGATTTGGTCCATTCTGACCAGTTTTCTATGCTATTATTCACTGTTTTGGTTTTCGTGGTCATCCGAACGTTCGGGGAGTCCCCTCGCCAAAACTAGCAGATTAGGTCCATTATGGTCAGTTTTCTATGCTATTTATCAGTGATTTTGGGTCTCTGGACGATTCGGACGTTCGGGGAACCCTAGGGTCCGGTTATGCAGACCTCGCCAAAAGTCGTAGATTTGGCATATTATGGCTAGTTTTCTATGCTATTACTCATTGATTTTTGGTCCCGGGGCGATCCAAACATTTGGGGAACCCCGGGGTCAGCTTACGGGGACCTCGCCAAAACTCGCAGATTTGGTCCATTCTGACCAGTTTTCTATGCTATTATTCACTGTTTTGGTTTTCGTGGTCATCCGAACGTTCGGGGAGTCCCCTCGCCAAAACTAGCAGATTAGGTCCATTATGGTCAGTTTCTATGCTATTAATCAGTGATTTTAGGTCTCTGGACGATTCGGACGTTCGGGGAACCCTAGGGTCCGGTTATGCGGACCTCGCCAAAATTCGTAGATTTGGCATATTATGACTAGTTTTCTATGCAATTACTCATTGATTTTTGGTCCTGGGGCGATCCAAACGTTCGGGGAACCCCGGGGTCCGCTTACGGGGACCTCGCCAAAACTCGCAGATTTGGTCCATTCTGACCAGTTTTGTATGCTATTATTCACTGTTGTGGTTTTCGTGGTCATCCGAACGTTCGGGGAGTCCCCTCGCCAAAACTAGCAGGTTAGGTCCATTATGGTCAGTTTTCTATGCTATTAATCAGTGATTTTGGGTCTCTGGACGATTCGAACGTTCGGGGAACCCTAGGGTCCGGTTATGCGGACCTCGCCAAAATTCGTAGATTTGGCATATTATGGCTAGTTTTCTATGCTATTACTTATTGATTTTTGGTCCCGGGGCGATCCAAACGTTCGGGGAACCCCGGGGTCCGCTTACGGGGACCTCGCCAAAACTCGCAGATTTGGTCCATTCTGACCAGTTTTCTATGCTATTATTCACTGTTTTGGTTTTCGTGGTCATCCGAACATTCGGGGAGTCCCCTCGCCAAAACTAGCAGATTTGGTCCATTATGGTCAGTTTCTATGCTATTAATCAGTGATTTTGGGTCTCTGGACGATTCGGACGTTCGGGGAACCCTAGGGTCCGGTTATGCAGACCTCGCCAAAAGTCGTAGATTTGGCATATTATGGCTAGTTTTCTATGCTATTACTCATTGATTTTTGGTCCCGGGGCGATCCAAACATTTGGGGAACCCCGGGGTCAGCTTACGGGGACCTCGCCAAAACTCGCAGATTTGGTCCATTCTGACCAGTTTTCTATGCTATTATTCACTGTTTTGGTTTTCGTGGTCATCCGAACGTTCGGGGAGTCCCCTCGCCAAAACTAGCAGATTAGGTCCATTATGGTCAGTTTCTATGCTATTAATCAGTGATTTTAGGTCTCTGGACGATTCGGACGTTCGGGGAACCCTAGGGTCCGGTTATGCGGACCTCGCCAAAATTCATAGATTTGGCATATTATGACTAGTTTTCTATGCAGTTACTCATTGATTTTTGGTCCTGGTGTGATCCAAACGTTCGGGGAACCCCGGGGTCCGCTTACGGGGACCTCGCCAAAACTCGCAGATTTGGTCCATTCTGACCAGTTTTGTATGCTATTATTCACTGTTGTGGTTTTCGTGGTCATCCGAACGTTCGGGGAGTCCCCTCGCCAAAACTAGCAGGTTAGGTCCATTATGGTCAGTTTTCTACGCTATTAATCAGTGATTTTGGGTCTCTGGACGATTCGAACGTTCGGGGAACCCTAGGGTCCGGTTATGCGGACCTCGCCAAAATTCGTAGATTTGGCATATTATGGCTAGTTTTCTATGCTATTAGTTATTGATTTTTGGTCCCGGGGCGATCCAAACGTTCGGGGAACCCCGGGGTCCGCTTATGGGGACCTCGCCAAAACTCGCAGATTTGGTCCATTCTGACCAGTTTTCTATGCTATTATTCACTGTTTTGGTTTTCGTGGTCATCCGAACGTTCGGGGAGTCCCCTCGCCAAAACTAGCAGATTAGGTCCATTATGGTCAGTTTCTATGCTATTAATCAGTGATTTTAGGTCTCTGGACGATTCGGACGTTCGGGGAACCCTAGGGTCCGGTTATGCGGACCTCGCCAAAATTCGTAGATTTGGCATATTATGACTAGTTTTCTATGCAGTTACTCATTGATTTTTGGTCCTGGTGTGATCCAAACGTTCGGGGAACCCCGGGGTCCGCTTACGGGGACCTCGCCAAAACTCGCAGATTTGGTCCATTCTGACCAGTTTTGTATGCTATTATTCACTGTTGTGGTTTTCGTGGTCATCCGAACGTTCGAGGAGTCCCCTCGCCAAAACTAGCAGGTTAGGTCCATTATGGTCAGTTTTCTACGCTATTAATCAGTGATTTTGGGTCTCTGGACGATTCGAACGTTCGGGGAACCCTAGGGTCCGGTTATGCGGACCTCGCCAAAATTCGTAGATTTGGCATATTATGGCTAGTTTTCTATGCTATTATTTATTGATTTTTGGTCCCGGGGCGATCCAAACGTTCGGGGAACCCCGGGGTCCGCTTATGGGGACCTCGCCAAAACTCGCAGATTTGGTCCATTCTAACCAGTTTTGTATGCTATTATTCACTGTTTTGGTTTTCGTGGTCATCCGAACGTTCGGGGAGTCCCCTCGCCAAAACTAGCAGATTAGGTCCATTATGGTCAGTTTTCTATGCTATTAATCAGTGATTTTGGGTCTCTGGACGATTCGGACGTTCGGGGAACCCTAGGGTCCGGTTATGCGGACCTCGCCAAAATTCGTAGATTTGGCATATTATGACTAGTTTTCTATGCTATTACACATTGATTTTTGGTCCCGGGGCGATCCAAACGTTCGGGGAACCCCGGGGTCCGCTTACGGGGACCTCGCCAAAACTCGCAGATTTGGTCCATTCTGACCAGTTTTCTATGCTATTATTCACTGTTGTGGTTTTCGTGGTCATCCGAACGGTCGGGGAGTCCCCTCGCCAAAACTAGCAGGTTAGGTCCATTATGGTCAGTTTTCTACGCTATTAATCAGTGATTTTGGGTCTCTGGACGATTCGAACGTTCGGGGAACCCTAGGGTCCGGTTATGCGGACCTCGCCAAAATTCGTAGATTTGGCATATTATGGCTAGTTTTCTATGCTATTATTTATTGATTTTTGGTCCCGGGGCGATCCAAACGTTCGGGGAACCCCGGGGTCCGCTTATGGGGACCTCGCCAAAACTCGCAGATTTGGTCCATTCTGACCAGTTTTCTATGCTATTATTCACTGTTTTGGTTTTTGTGGTCATCCGAACGTTCGGGGAGTCCCCTCGCCAAAACTAGCAGATTAGGTCCATTATGGTCAGTTTCTATGCTATTAATCAGTGATTTTAGGTCTCTGGACGATTCGGACGTTCGGGGAACCCTAGGGTCCGGTTATGCGGACCTCGCCAAAATTCGTAGATTTGGCATATTATGACTAGTTTTCTATGCAGTTACTCATTGATTTTTGGTCCTGGTGTGATCCAAACGTTCGGGGAACCCCGGGGTCCGCTTACGGGGACCTCGCCAAAACTCGCAGATTTGGTCCATTCTGACCAGTTTTGTATGCTATTATTCACTGTTGTGGTTTTCGTGGTCATCCGAACGTTCGGGGAGTCCCCTCGCCAAAACTAGCAGGTTAGGTCCATTATGGTCAGTTTTCTACGCTATTAATCAGTGATTTTGGGTCTCTGGACGATTCGAACGTTCGGGGAACCCTAGGGTCCGGTTATGCGGACCTCGCCAAAATTCGTAGATTTGGCATATTATGGCTAGTTTTCTATGCTATTATTTATTGATTTTTGGTCCCGGGGCGATCCAAACGTTCGGGGAACCCCGGGGTCCGCTTATGGGGACCTCGCCAAAACTCGCAGATTTGGTCCATTCTAACCAGTTTTGTATGCTATTATTCACTGTTTTGGTTTTCGTGGTCATCCGAACGTTCGGGGAGTCCCCTCGCCAAAACTAGCAGATTAGGTCCATTATGGTCAGTTTTCTATGCTATTAATCAGTGATTTTGGGTCTCTGGACGATTCGGACGTTCGGGGAACCCTAGGGTCCGGTTATGCGGACCTCGCCAAAATTCGTAGATTTGGCATATTATGACTAGTTTTCTATGCTATTACACATTGATTTTTGGTCCCGGGGCGATCCAAACGTTCGGGGAACCCCGGGGTCCGCTTACGGGGACCTCGCCAAAACTCGCAGATTTGGTCCATTCTGACCAGTTTTCTATGCTATTATTCACTGTTGTGGTTTTCGTGGTCATCCGAACGGTCGGGGAGTCCCCTCGCCAAAACTAGCAGGTTAGGTCCATTATGGTCAGTTTTCTACGCTATTAATCAGTGATTTTGGGTCTCTGGACGATTCGAACGTTCGGGGAACCCTAGGGTCCGGTTATGCGGACCTCGCCAAAATTCGTAGATTTGGCATATTATGGCTAGTTTTCTATGCTATTATTTATTGATTTTTGGTCCCGGGGCGATCCAAACGTTCGGGGAACCCCGGGGTCCGCTTATGGGGACCTCGCCAAAACTCGCAGATTTGGTCCATTCTAACCAGTTTTGTATGCTATTATTCACTGTTTTGGTTTTCGTGGTCATCCGAACGTTCGGGGAGTCCCCTCGCCAAAACTAGCAGATTAGGTCCATTATGGTCAGTTTTCTATGCTATTAATCAGTGATTTTGGGTCTCTGGACGATTCGGACGTTCGGGGAACCCTAGGGTCCGGTTATGCAGACCTCGCCAAAATTCGTAGATTTGGCATATTATGGCTAGTTTTCTATGCTATTACACATTGATTTTTGGTCCCGGGGCGATCCAAACATTTGGGGAACCCCGGGGTCCGCTTACGGGGACCTCGCCAAAACTCGCAGATTTGGTCCATTCTGACCAGTTTTCTATGCTATTATTCACTGTTTTGGTTTTCGTGGTCATCCGAACGTTCGGGGAGTCCCCTCGCCAAAACTAGCAGATTAGGTCCATTATGGTCAGTTTTCTATGCTATTTATCAGTGATTTTGGGTCTCTGGACGATTCGGACGTTCGGGGAACCCTAGGGTCCGGTTATGCAGACCTCGCCAAAAGTCGTAGATTTGGCATATTATGGCTAGTTTTCTATGCTATTACTCATTGATTTTTGGTCCCGGGGCGATCCAAACATTTGGGGAACCCCGGGGTCAGCTTACGGGGACCTCGCAAAAACTCGCAGATTTGGTCCATTCTGACCAGTTTTCTATGCTATTATTCACTGTTTTGGTTTTCGTGGTCATCCGAACGTTCGGGGAGTCCCCTCGCCAAAACTAGCAGATTAGGTCCATTATGGTCAGTTTCTATGCTATTTATCAGTGATTTTAGGTCTCTGGACGATTCGGACGTTCGGGGAACCCTAGGGTCCGGTTATGCGGACCTCGCCAAAATTCGTAGATTTGGCATATTATGACTAGTTTTCTATGCAATTACTCATTGATTTTTGGTCCTGGGGCGATCCAAACGTTCGGGGAACCCCGGGGTCCGCTTACGGGGACCTCGCCAAAACTCGCAGATTTGGTCCATTCTGACCAGTTTTGTATGCTATTATTCACTGTTGTGGTTTTCGTGGTCATCCGAACGTTCGGGGAGTCCCCTCGCCAAAACTAGCAGGTTAGGTCCATTATGGTCAGTTTTCTATGCTATTAATCAGTGATTTTGGGTCTCTGGACGATTCGAACGTTCGGGGAACCCTAGGGTTCGGTTATGCGGACCTCGCCAAAATTCGTAGATTTGGCATATTATGGCTAGTTTTCTATGCTATTACTTATTGATTTTTGGTCCCGGGGCGATCCAAACGTTCGGGGAACCCCGGGGTCCGCTTACGGGGACCTCGCCAAAACTCGCAGATTTGGTCCATTCTGACCAGTTTTCTATGCTATTATTCACTGTTTTGGTTTTCGTGGTCATACGAACGTTCGGGGAGTCCCCTCGCCAAAACTAGCAGATTTGGTCCATTATGGTCAGTTTCTATGCTATTAATCAGTGATTTTGGGTCTCTGGACGATTCGGACGTTCGGGGAACCCTAGGGTCCGGTTATGCAGACCTCGCCAAAAGTCGTAGATTTGGCATATTATGGCTAGTTTTCTATGCTATTACTCATTGATTTTTGGTCCCGGGGCGATCCAAACATTTGGGGAACCCCGGGGTCAGCTTACGGGGACCTCGCCAAAACTCGCAGATTTGGTCCATTCTGACCAGTTTTCTATGCTATTATTCACTGTTTTGGTTTTCGTGGTCATCCGAACGTTCGGGGAGTCCCCTCGCCAAAACTAGCAGATTAGGTCCATTATGGTCAGTTTCTATGCTATTAATCAGTGATTTTAGGTCTCTGGACGATTCGGACGTTCGGGGAACCCTAGGGTCCGGTTATGCGGACCTCGCCAAAATTCGTAGATTTGGCATATTATGACTAGTTTTCTATGCAGTTACTCATTGATTTTTGGTCCTGGTGTGATCCAAACGTTCGGGGAACCCCGGGGTCCGCTTACGGGGACCTCGCCAAAACTCGCAGATTTGGTCCATTCTGACCAGTTTTGTATGCTATTATTCACTGTTGTGGTTTTCGTGGTCATCCGAACATTCGGGGAGTCCCCTCGCCAAAACTAGCAGGTTAGGTCCATTATGGTCAGTTTTCTACGCTATTAATCAGTGATTTTGGGTCTCTGGACGATTCGAACGTTCGGGGAACCCTAGGGTCCGGTTATGCGGACCTCGCCAAAATTCGTAGATTTGGCATATTATGGCTAGTTTTCTATGCTATTATTTATTGATTTTTGGTCCCGGGGCGATCCAAACGTTCGGGGAACCCCGGGGTCCGCTTATGGGGACCTCGCCAAAACTCGCAGATTTGGTCCATTCTGACCAGTTTTCTATGCTATTATTCACTGTTTTGGTTTTCGTGGTCATCCGAACGTTCGGGGAGTCCCCTCGCCAAAACTAGCAGATTAGGTCCATTATGGTCAGTTTTCTATGCTATTTATCAGTGATTTTGGGTCTCTGGACGATTCGGACGTTCGAAGAACCCTAGGGTCCGGTTATGCAGACCTCGCCAAAAGTCGTAGATTTGGCATATTATGGCTAGTTTTCTATGCTATTACTTATTGATTTTTGGTCCCGGGGCGATCCAAACGTTCGGGGAACCCCGGGGTCCGCTTACGGGGACCTCGCCAAAACTCGCAGATTTGGTCCATTCTGACCAGTTTTCTATGCTATTATTCACTGTTTTGGTTTTCGTGGTCATCCGAACGTTCGGGGAGTCCCCTCGCCAAAACTAGCAGATTTGGTCCATTATGGTCAGTTTCTATGCTATTAATCAGTGATTTTGGGTCTCTGGACGATTCGGACGTTCGGGGAACCCTAGGGTCCGGTTATGCAGACCTCGCCAAAAGTCGTAGATTTGGCATATTATGGCTAGTTTTCTATGCTATTACTCATTGATTTTTGGTCCCGGGGCGATCCAAACATTTGGGGAACCCCGGGGTCAGCTTACGGGGACCTCGCAAAAACTCGCAGATTTGGTCCATTCTGACCAGTTTTCTATGCTATTATTCACTGTTTTGGTTTTCGTGGTCATCCGAACGTTCGGGGAGTCCCCTCGCCAAAACTAGCAGATTAGGTCCATTATGGTCAGTTTCTATGCTATTTATCAGTGATTTTAGGTCTCTGGACGATTCGGACGTTCGGGGAACCCTAGGGTCCGGTTATGCGGACCTCGCCAAAATTCGTAGATTTGGCATATTATGACTAGTTTTCTATGCAATTACTCATTGATTTTTGGTCCTGGGGCGATCCAAACGTTCGGGGAACCCCGGGGTCCGCTTACGGGGACCTCGCCAAAACTCGCAGATTTGGTCCATTCTGACCAGTTTTGTATGCTATTATTCACTGTTGTGGTTTTCGTGGTCATCCGAACGTTCGGGGAGTCCCCTCGCCAAAACTAGCAGGTTAGGTCCATTATGGTCAGTTTTCTATGCTATTAATCAGTGATTTTGGGTCTCTGGACGATTCGAACGTTCGGGGAACCCTAGGGTTCGGTTATGCGGACCTCGCCAAAATTCGTAGATTTGGCATATTATGGCTAGTTTTCTATGCTATTACTTATTGATTTTTGGTCCCGGGGCGATCCAAACGTTCGGGGAACCCCGGGGTCCGCTTACGGGGACCTCGCCAAAACTCGCAGATTTGGTCCATTCTGACCAGTTTTCTATGCTATTATTCACTGTTTTGGTTTTCGTGGTCATCCGAACGTTCGGGGAGTCCCCTCGCCAAAACTAGCAGATTTGGTCCATTATGGTCAGTTTCTATGCTATTAATCAGTGATTTTGGGTCTCTGGACGATTCGGACGTTCGGGGAACCCTAGGGTCCGGTTATGCAGACCTCGCCAAAAGTCGTAGATTTGGCATATTATGGCTAGTTTTCTATGCTATTACTCATTGATTTTTGGTCCCGGGGCGATCCAAACATTTGGGGAACCCCGGGGTCAGCTTACGGGGACCTCGCCAAAACTCGCAGATTTGGTCCATTCTGACCAGTTTTCTATGCTATTATTCACTGTTTTGGTTTTCGTGGTCATCCGAACGTTCGGGGAGTCCCCTCGCCAAAACTAGCAGATTAGGTCCATTATGGTCAGTTTCTATGCTATTAATCAGTGATTTTAGGTCTCTGGACGATTCGGACGTTCGGGGAACCCTAGGGTCCGGTTATGCGGACCTCGCCAAAATTCGTAGATTTGGCATATTATGACTAGTTTTCTATGCAGTTACTCATTGATTTTTGGTCCTGGTGTGATCCAAACGTTCGGGGAACCCCGGGGTCCGCTTACGGGGACCTCGCCAAAACTCGCAGATTTGGTCCATTCTGACCAGTTTTGTATGCTATTATTCACTGTTGTGGTTTTCGTGGTCATCCGAACGTTCGGGGAGTCCCCTCGCCAAAACTAGCAGGTTAGGTCCATTATGGTCAGTTTTCTACGCTATTAATCAGTGATTTTGGGTCTCTGGACGATTCGAACGTTCGGGGAACCCTAGGGTCCGGTTATGCGGACCTCGCCAAAATTCGTAGATTTGGCATATTATGGCTAGTTTTCTATGCTATTATTTATTGATTTTTGGTCCCGGGGCGATCCAAACGTTCGGGGAACCCCGGGGTCCGCTTATGGGGACCTCGCCAAAACTCGCAGATTTGGTCCATTCTGACCAGTTTTCTATGCTATTATTCACTGTTTTGGTTTTCGTGGTCATCCGAACGTTCGGGGAGTCCCCTCGCCAAAACTAGCAGATTAGGTCCATTATGGTCAGTTTTCTATGCTATTTATCAGTGATTTTGGGTCTCTGGACGATTCGGACGTTCGAAGAACCCTAGGGTCCGGTTATGCAGACCTCGCCAAAAGTCGTAGATTTGGCATATTATGGCTAGTTTTCTATGCTATTACTTATTGATTTTTGGTCCCGGGGCGATCCAAACGTTCGGGGAACCCCGGGGTCCGCTTACGGGGACCTCGCCAAAACTCGCAGATTTGGTCCATTCTGACCAGTTTTCTATGCTATTATTCACTGTTTTGGTTTTCGTGGTCATCCGAACGTTCGGGGAGTCCCCTCGCCAAAACTAGCAGATTTGGTCCATTATGGTCAGTTTCTATGCTATTAATCAGTGATTTTGGGTCTCTGGACGATTCGGACGTTCGGGGAACCCTAGGGTCCGGTTATGCAGACCTCGCCAAAAGTCGTAGATTTGGCATATTATGGCTAGTTTTCTATGCTATTACTCATTGATTTTTGGTCCCGGGGCGATCCAAACATTTGGGGAACCCCGGGGTCAGCTTACGGGGACCTCGCCAAAACTCGCAGATTTGGTCCATTCTGACCAGTTTTCTATGCTATTATTCACTGTTTTGGTTTTCGTGGTCATCCGAACGTTCGGGGAGTCCCCTCGCCAAAACTAGCAGATTAGGTCCATTATGGTCAGTTTCTATGCTATTAATCAGTGATTTTAGGTCTCTGGACGATTCGGACGTTCGGGGAACCCTAGGGTCCGGTTATGCGGACCTCGCCAAAATTCGTAGATTTGGCATATTATGACTAGTTTTCTATGCAGTTACTCATTGATTTTTGGTCCTGGTGTGATCCAAACGTTCGGGGAACCCCGGGGTCCGCTTACGGGGACCTCGCCAAAACTCGCAGATTTGGTCCATTCTGACCAGTTTTGTATGCTATTATTCACTGTTGTGGTTTTCGTGGTCATCCGAACGTTCGGGGAGTCCCCTCGCCAAAACTAGCAGGTTAGGTCCATTATGGTCAGTTTTCTACGCTATTAATCAGTGATTTTGGGTCTCTGGACGATTCGAACGTTCGGGGAACCCTAGGGTCCGGTTATGCGGACCTCGCCAAAATTCGTAGATTTGGCATATTATGGCTAGTTTTCTATGCTATTATTTATTGATTTTTGGTCCCGGGGCGATCCAAACGTTCGGGGAACCCCGGGGTCCGCTTATGGGGACCTCGCCAAAACTCGCAGATTTGGTCCATTCTGACCAGTTTTCTATGCTATTATTCACTGTTTTGGTTTTCGTGGTCATCCGAACGTTCGGGGAGTCCCCTCGCCAAAACTAGCAGATTAGGTCCATTATGGTCAGTTTTCTATGCTATTTATCAGTGATTTTGGGTCTCTGGACGATTCGGACGTTCGAAGAACCCTAGGGTCCGGTTATGCAGACCTCGCCAAAAGTCGTAGATTTGGCATATTATGGCTAGTTTTCTATGCTATTACTTATTGATTTTTGGTCCCGGGGCGATCCAAACGTTCGGGGAACCCCGGGGTCCGCTTACGGGGACCTCGCCAAAACTCGCAGATTTGGTCCATTCTGACCAGTTTTCTATGCTATTATTCACTGTTTTGGTTTTCGTGGTCATCCGAACGTTCGGGGAGTCCCCTCGCCAAAACTAGCAGATTTGGTCCATTATGGTCAGTTTCTATGCTATTAATCAGTGATTTTGGGTCTCTGGACGATTCGGACGTTCGGGGAACCCTAGGGTCCGGTTATGCAGACCTCGCCAAAAGTCGTAGATTTGGCATATTATGGCTAGTTTTCTATGCTATTACTCATTGATTTTTGGTCCCGGGGCGATCCAAACATTTGGGGAACCCCGGGGTCAGCTTACGGGGACCTCGCCAAAACTCGCAGATTTGGTCCATTCTGACCAGTTTTCTATGCTATTATTCACTGTTTTGGTTTTCGTGGTCATCCGAACGTTCGGGGAGTCCCCTCGCCAAAACTAGCAGATTAGGTCCATTATGGTCAGTTTCTATGCTATTAATCAGTGATTTTAGGTCTCTGGACGATTCGGACGTTCGGGGAACCCTAGGGTCCGGTTATGCGGACCTCGCCAAAATTCGTAGATTTGGCATATTATGACTAGTTTTCTATGCAGTTACTCATTGATTTTTGGTCCTGGTGTGATCCAAACGTTCGGGGAACCCCGGGGTCCGCTTACGGGGACCTCGCCAAAACTCGCAGATTTGGTCCATTCTGACCAGTTTTGTATGCTATTATTCACTGTTGTGGTTTTCGTGGTCATCCGAACGTTCGGGGAGTCCCCTCGCCAAAACTAGCAGGTTAGGTCCATTATGGTCAGTTTTCTACGCTATTAATCAGTGATTTTGGGTCTCTGGACGATTCGAACGTTCGGGGAACCCTAGGGTCCGGTTATGCGGACCTCGCCAAAATTCGTAGATTTGGCATATTATGGCTAGTTTTCTATGCTATTATTTATTGATTTTTGGTCCCGGGGCGATCCAAACGTTCGGGGAACCCCGGGGTCCGCTTATGGGGACCTCGCCAAAACTCGCAGATTTGGTCCATTCTGACCAGTTTTCTATGCTATTATTCACTGTTTTGGTTTTCGTGGTCATCCGAACGTTCGGGGAGTCCCCTCGCCAAAACTAGCAGATTAGGTCCATTATGGTCAGTTTTCTATGCTATTTATCAGTGATTTTGGGTCTCTGGACGATTCGGACGTTCGAAGAACCCTAGGGTCCGGTTATGCAGACCTCGCCAAAAGTCGTAGATTTGGCATATTATGGCTAGTTTTCTATGCTATTACTTATTGATTTTTGGTCCCGGGGCGATCCAAACGTTCGGGGAACCCCGGGGTCCGCTTACGGGGACCTCGCCAAAACTCGCAGATTTGGTCCATTCTGACCAGTTTTCTATGCTATTATTCACTGTTTTGGTTTTCGTGGTCATCCGAACGTTCGGGGAGTCCCCTCGCCAAAACTAGCAGATTTGGTCCATTATGGTCAGTTTCTATGCTATTAATCAGTGATTTTGGGTCTCTGGACGATTCGGACGTTCGGGGAACCCTAGGGTCCGGTTATGCAGACCTCGCCAAAAGTCGTAGATTTGGCATATTATGGCTAGTTTTCTATGCTATTACTCATTGATTTTTGGTCCCGGGGCGATCCAAACATTTGGGGAACCCCGGGGTCAGCTTACGGGGACCTCGCCAAAACTCGCAGATTTGGTCCATTCTGACCAGTTTTCTATGCTATTATTCACTGTTTTGGTTTTCGTGGTCATCCGAACGTTCGGGGAGTCCCCTCGCCAAAACTAGCAGATTAGGTCCATTATGGTCAGTTTCTATGCTATTAATCAGTGATTTTAGGTCTCTGGACGATTCGGACGTTCGGGGAACCCTAGGGTCCGGTTATGCGGACCTCGCCAAAATTCGTAGATTTGGCATATTATGACTAGTTTTCTATGCAGTTACTCATTGATTTTTGGTCCTGGTGTGATCCAAACGTTCGGGGAACCCCGGGGTCCGCTTACGGGGACCTCGCCAAAACTCGCAGATTTGGTCCATTCTGACCAGTTTTGTATGCTATTATTCACTGTTGTGGTTTTCGTGGTCATCCGAACGTTCGGGGAGTCCCCTCGCCAAAACTAGCAGGTTAGGTCCATTATGGTCAGTTTTCTACGCTATTAATCAGTGATTTTGGGTCTCTGGACGATTCGAACGTTCGGGGAACCCTAGGGTCCGGTTATGCGGACCTCGCCAAAATTCGTAGATTTGGCATATTATGGCTAGTTTTCTATGCTATTATTTATTGATTTTTGGTCCCGGGGCGATCCAAACGTTCGGGGAACCCCGGGGTCCGCTTATGGGGACCTCGCCAAAACTCGCAGATTTGGTCCATTCTGACCAGTTTTCTATGCTATTATTCACTGTTTTGGTTTTCGTGGTCATCCGAACGTTCGGGGAGTCCCCTCGCCAAAACTAGCAGATTAGGTCCATTATGGTCAGTTTTCTATGCTATTTATCAGTGATTTTGGGTCTCTGGACGATTCGGACGTTCGAAGAACCCTAGGGTCCGGTTATGCAGACCTCGCCAAAAGTCGTAGATTTGGCATATTATGGCTAGTTTTCTATGCTATTACTCATTGATTTTTGGTCCCGGGGCGATCCAAACATTTGGGGAACCCCGGGGTCAGCTTACGGGGACCTCGCCAAAACTCGCAGATTTGGTCCATTCTGACCAGTTTTCTATGCTATTATTCACTGTTTTGGTTTTCGTGGTCATCCGAACGTTCGGGGAGTCCCCTCGCCAAAACTAGCAGATTAGGTCCATTATGGTCAGTTTCTATGCTATTAATCAGTGATTTTAGGTCTCTGGACGATTCGGACGTTCGGGGAACCCTAGGGTCCGGTTATGCGGACCTCGCCAAAATTCGTAGATTTGGCATATTATGACTAGTTTTCTATGCAATTACTCATTGATTTTTGGTCCTGGGGCGATCCAAACGTTCGGGGAACCCCGGGGTCCGCTTACGGGGACCTCGCCAAAACTCGCAGATTTGGTCCATTCTGACCAGTTTTGTATGCTATTATTCACTGTTGTGGTTTTCGTGGTCATCCGAACGTTCGGGGAGTCCCCTCGCCAAAACTAGCAGGTTAGGTCCATTATGGTCAGTTTTCTATGCTATTAATCAGTGATTTTGGGTCTCTGGACGATTCGAACGTTCGGGGAACCCTAGGGTCCGGTTATGCGGACCTCGCCAAAATTCGTAGATTTGGCATATTATGGCTAGTTTTCTATGCTATTACTTATTGATTTTTGGTCCCGGGGCGATCCAAACGTTCGGGGAACCCCGGGGTCCGCTTACGGGGACCTTGCCAAAACTCGCAGATTTGGTCCATTCTGACCAGTTTTCTATGCTATTATTCACTGTTTTGGTTTTCGTGGTCATCCGAACGTTCGGGGAGTCCCCTCGCCAAAACTAGCAGATTTGGTCCATTATGGTGAGTTTCTATGCTATTAATCAGTGATTTTGGGTCTCTGGACGATTCGGACGTTCGGGGAACCCTAGGGTCCGGTTATGCAGACCTCGCCAAAAGTCGTAGATTTGGCATATTATGGCTAGTTTTCTATGCTATTACTCATTGATTTTTGGTCCCGGGGCGATCCAAACATTTGGGGAACCCCGGGGTCAGCTTACGGGGACCTCGCCAAAACTCGCAGATTTGGTCCATTCTGACCAGTTTTCTATGCTATTATTCACTGTTTTGGTTTTCGTGGTCATCCGAACGTTCGGGGAGTCCCCTCGCCAAAACTCGCAGATTAGGTCCATTATGGTCAGTTTCTATGCTATTAATCAGTGATTTTAGGTCTCTGGACGATTTGGACGTTCGGGGAACCCTAGGGTCCGGTTATGCGGACCTCGCCAAAATTCGTAGATTTGGCATATTATGACTAGTTTTCTATGCAGTTACTCATTGATTTTTGGTCCTGGTGTGATCCAAACGTTCGGGGAACCCCGGGGTCCGCTTACGGGGACCTCGCCAAAACTCGCAGATTTGGTCCATTCTGACCAGTTTTGTATGCTATTATTCACTGTTGTGGTTTTCGTGGTCATCCGAACGTTCGGGGAGTCCCCTCGCCAAAACTAGCAGGTTAGGTCCATTATGGTCAGTTTTCTACGCTATTAATCAGTGATTTTGGGTCTCTGGACGATTCGAACGTTCGGGGAACCCTAGGGTCCGGTTATGCGGACCTCGCCAAAATTCGTAGATTTGGCATATTATGGCTAGTTTTCTATGCTATTATTTATTGATTTTTGGTCCCGGGGCGATCCAAACGTTCGGGGAACCCCGGGGTCCGCTTATGGGGACCTCGCCAAAACTCGCAGATTTGGTCCATTCTAACCAGTTTTGTATGCTATTATTCACTGTTTTGGTTTTCGTGGTCATCCGAACGTTCGGGGAGTCCTCTCGCCAAAACTAGCAGATTAGGTCCATTATGGCCAGTTTTCTATGCTATTAATCAGTGATTTTGGGTCTCTGGACGATTCGGACGTTCGGGGAACCCTAGGGTCCGGTTATGCAGACCTCGCCAAAATTCGTAGATTTGGCATATTATGGCTAGTTTTCTATGCTATTACACATTGATTTTTGGTCCCGGGGCGATCCAAACATTTGGGGAACCCCGGGGTCCGCTTACGGGGACCTCGCCAAAACTCGCAGATTTGGTCCATTCTGACCAGTTTTCTATGCTATTATTCACTGTTTTGGTTTTCGTGGTCATCCGAACGTTCGGGGAGTCCCCTCGCCAAAACTAGCAGATTAGGTCCATTATGGTCAGTTTTCTATGCTATTTATCAGTGATTTTGGGTCTCTGGACGATTCGGACGTTCGGGGAACCCTAGGGTCCGGTTATGCAGACCTCGCCAAAAGTCGTAGATTTGGCATATTATGGCTAGTTTTCTATGCTATTACTCATTGATTTTTGGTCCCGGGGCGATCCAAACATTTGGGGAACCCCGGGGTCAGCTTACGGGGACCTCGCCAAAACTCGCAGATTTGGTCCATTCTGACCAGTTTTCTATGCTATTATTCACTGTTTTGGTTTTCGTGGTCATCCGAACGTTCGGGGAGTCCCCTCGCCAAAACTAGCAGATTAGGTCCATTATGGTCAGTTTCTATGCTATTAATCAGTGATTTTAGGTCTCTGGACGATTCGGACGTTCGGGGAACCCTAGGGTCCGGTTATGCGGACCTCGCCAAAATTCGTAGATTTGGCATATTATGACTAGTTTTCTATGCAATTACTCATTGATTTTTGGTCCTGGGGCGATCCAAACGTTCGGGGAACCCCGGGGTCCGCTCACGGGGACCTCGCCAAAACTCGCAGATTTGGTCCATTCTGACCAGTTTTGTATGCTATTATTCACTGTTGTGGTTTTCGTGGTCATCCGAACGTTCGGGGAGTCCCCTCGCCAAAACTAGCAGGTTAGGTCCATTATGGTCAGTTTTCTATGCTATTAATCAGTGATTTTGGGTCTCTGGACGATTCGAACGTTCGGGGAACCCTAGGGTCCGGTTATGCGGACCTCGCCAAAATTCGTAGATTTGGCATATTATGGCTAGTTTTCTATGCTATTACTTATTGATTTTTGGTCCCGGGGCGATCCAAACGTTCGGGGAACCCCGGGGTCCGCTTACGGGGACCTCGCCAAAACTCGCAGATTTTGTCCATTCTGACCAGTTTTCTATGCTATTATTCACTGTTTTGGTTTTCGTGGTCATCCGAACGTTCGGGGAGTCCCCTCGCCAAAACTAGCAGATTAGGTCCATTATGGTCAGTTTTCTATGCTATTAATCAGTGATTTTGGGTCTCTGGACGATTCGGACGTTCGGGGAACCCTAGGGTCCGGTTATGCAGACCTCGCCAAAAGTCGTAGATTTGGCATATTATGGCTAGTTTTCTATGCTATTACTCATTGATTTTTGTTCCCGGGGCGATCCAAACATTTGGGGAACCCCGGGGTCCGCTTACGGGGACCTCGCCAAAACTCACAGATTTGGTCCATTCTGACCAGTTTTCTATGCTATTATTCACTGTTTTGGTTTTCGTGGTCATCCGAACGTTCGGGGAGTCCCCTCGCCAAAACTAGCAGATTTGGTCCATTATGGTCAGTTTCTATGCTATTAATCAGTGATTTTGGGTCTCTGGACGATTCGGACGTTCGGGGAACCCTAGGGTCCGGTTATGCAGACCTCGCCAAAAGTCGTAGATTTGGCATATTATGGCTAGTTTTCTATGCTATTACTCATTGATTTTTGGTCCCGGGGCGATCCAAACATTTGGGGAACCCCGGGGTCAGCTTACGGGGACCTCGCCAAAACTCGCAGATTTGGTCCATTCTGACCAGTTTTCTATGCTATTATTCACTGTTTTGGTTTTCGTGGTCATCCGAACGTTCGGGGAGTCCCCTCGCCAAAACTAGCAGATTAGGTCCATTATGGTCAGTTTTCTATGCTATTTATCAGTGATTTTGGGTCTCTGGACGATTCGGACGTTCGGGGAACCCTAGGGTCCGGTTGTGCAGACCTCGCCAAAAGTCGTAGATTTGGCATATTATGGCTAGTTTTCTATGCTATTACTCATTGATTTTTGGTCCCGGGGCGATCCAAACATTTGGGGAACCCCGGGGTCAGCTTACGGGGACCTCGCCAAAACTCGCAGATTTGGTCCATTCTGACCAGTTTTCTATGCTATTATTCACTGTTTTGGTTTTCGTGGTCATCCGAACGTTCGGGGAGGCCCCTCGCCAAAACTAGCAGATTAGGTCCATTATGGTCAGTTTCTATGCTATTAATCAGTGATTTTAGGTCTCTGGACGATTCGGACGTTCGGGGAACCCTAGGGTCCGGTTATGCGGACCTCGCCAAAATTCGTAGATTTGGCATATTATGACTAGTTTTCTATGCAATTACTCATTGATTTTTGGTCCTGGGGCGATCCAAACGTTCGGGGAACCCCGGGGTCCGTTCACGGGGACCTCGCCAAAACTCGCAGATTTGGTCCATTCTGACCAGTTTTGTATGCTATTATTCACTGTTGTGGTTTTCGTGGTCATCCGAACGTTCGGGGAGTCCCCTCGCCAAAACTAGCAGGTTAGGTCCATTATGGTCAGTTTTCTATGCTATTAATCAGTGATTTTGGGTCTCTGGACGATTCGAACGTTCGGGGAACCCTAGGGTCCGGTTATGCGGACCTCGCCAAAATTCGTAGATTTGGCATATTATGGCTAGTTTTCTATGCTATTACTTATTGATTTTTGGTCCCGGGGCGATCCAAACGTTCGGGGAACCCCGGGGTCCGCTTACGGGGACCTCGCCAAAACTCGCAGATTTTGTCCATTCTGACCAGTTTTCTATGCTATTATTCACTGTTTTGGTTTTCGTGGTCATCCGAACGTTCGGGGAGTCCCCTCGCCAAAACTAGCAGATTAGGTCCATTATGGTCAGTTTTCTATGCTATTAATCAGTGATTTTGGGTCTCTGGACGATTCGGACGTTCGGGGAACCCTAGGGTCCGGTTATGCAGACCTCGCCAAAAGTCGTAGATTTGGCATATTATGGCTAGTTTTCTATGCTATTACTCATTGATTTTTGTTCCCGGGGCGATCCAAACATTTGGGGAACCCCGGGGTCCGCTTACGGGGACCTCGCCAAAACTCACAGATTTGGTCCATTCTGACCAGTTTTCTATGCTATTATTCACTGTTTTGGTTTTCGTGGTCATCCGAACGTTCGGGGAGTCCCCTCGCCAAAACTAGCAGATTTGGTCCATTATGGTCAGTTTCTATGCTATTAATCAGTGATTTTGGGTCTCTGGACGATTCGGACGTTCGGGGAACCCTAGGGTCCGGTTATGCAGACCTCGCCAAAAGTCGTAGATTTGGCATATTATGGCTAGTTTTCTATGCTATTACTCATTGATTTTTGGTCCCGGGGCGATCCAAACATTTGGGGAACCCCGGGGTCAGCTTACGGGGACCTCGCCAAAACTCGCAGATTTGGTCCATTCTGACCAGTTTTCTATGCTATTATTCACTGTTTTGGTTTTCGTGGTCATCCGAACGTTCGGGGAGTCCCCTCGCCAAAACTAGCAGATTAGGTCCATTATGGTCAGTTTTCTATGCTATTTATCAGTGATTTTGGGTCTCTGGACGATTCGGACGTTCGGGGAACCCTAGGGTCCGGTTGTGCAGACCTCGCCAAAAGTCGTAGATTTGGCATATTATGGCTAGTTTTCTATGCTATTACTCATTGATTTTTGGTCCCGGGGCGATCCAAACATTTGGGGAACCCCGGGGTCAGCTTACGGGGACCTCGCCAAAACTCGCAGATTTGGTCCATTCTGACCAGTTTTCTATGCTATTATTCACTGTTTTGGTTTTCGTGGTCATCCGAACGTTCGGGGAGGCCCCTCGCCAAAACTAGCAGATTAGGTCCATTATGGTCAGTTTCTATGCTATTAATCAGTGATTTTAGGTCTCTGGACGATTCGGACGTTCGGGGAACCCTAGGGTCCGGTTATGCGGACCTCGCCAAAATTCGTAGATTTGGCATATTATGACTAGTTTTCTATGCAATTACTCATTGATTTTTGGTCCTGGGGCGATCCAAACGTTCGGGGAACCCCGGGGTCCGTTCACGGGGACCTCGCCAAAACTCGCAGATTTGGTCCATTCTGACCAGTTTTGTATGCTATTATTCACTGTTGTGGTTTTCGTGGTCATCCGAACGTTCGGGGAGTCCCCTCGCCAAAACTAGCAGGTTAGGTCCATTATGGTCAGTTTTCTATGCTATTAATCAGTGATTTTGGGTCTCTGGACGATTCGAACGTTCGGGGAACCCTAGGGTCCGGTTATGCGGACCTCGCCAAAATTCGTAGATTTGGCATATTATGGCTAGTTTTCTATGCTATTACTTATTGATTTTTGGTCCCGGGGCGATCCAAACGTTCGGGGAACCCCGGGGTCCGCTTACGGGGACCTCGCCAAAACTCGCAGATTTGGTCCATTCTGACCAGTTTTCTATGCTATTATTCACTGTTTTGGTTTTCGTGGTCATCCGAACGTTCGGGGAGTCCCCTCGCCAAAACTAGCAGATTTGGTCCATTATGGTCAGTTTCTATGCTATTAATCAGTGATTTTGGGTCTCTGGACGATTCGGACGTTCGGGGAACCCTAGGGTCCGGTTATGCAGACCTCGCCAAAAGTCGTAGATTTGGCATATTATGGCTAGTTTTCTATGCTATTACTCATTGATTTTTGGTCCCGGGGCGATCCAAACATTTGGGGAACCCCGGGGTCAGCTTACGGGGACCTCGCCAAAACTCGCAGATTTGGTCCATTCTGACCAGTTTTCTATGCTATTATTCACTGTTTTGGTTTTCGTGGTCATCCGAACGTTCGGGGAGTCCCCTCGCCAAAACTAGCAGATTAGGTCCATTATGGTCAGTTTCTATGCTATTAATCAGTGATTTTAGGTCTCTGGACGATTCGGACGTTCGGGGAACCCTAGGGTCCGGTTATGCGGACCTCGCCAAAATTCGTAGATTTGGCATATTATGACTAGTTTTCTACGCAGTTACTCATTGATTTTTGGTCCTGGTGTGATCCAAACGTTCGGGGAACCCCGGGGTCCGCTTACGGGGACCTCGCCAAAACTCGCAGATTTGGTCCATTCTGACCAGTTTTGTATGCTATTATTCACTGTTGTGGTTTTCGTGGTCATCCGAACGTTCGGGGAGTCCCCTCGCCAAAACTAGCAGGTTAGGTCCATTATGGTCAGTTTTCTACGCTATTAATCAGTGATTTTGGGTCTCTGGACGATTCGAACGTTCGGGGAACCCTAGGGTCCGGTTATGCGGACCTCGCCAAAATTCGTAGATTTGGCATATTATGGCTAGTTTTCTATGCTATTATTTATTGATTTTTGGTCCCGGGGCGATCCAAACGTTCGGGGAACCCCGGGGTCCGCTTATGGGGACCTCGCCAAAACTCGCAGATTTGGTCCATTCTAACCAGTTTTGTATGCTATTATTCACTGTTTTGGTTTTCGTGGTCATCCGAACGTTCGGGGAGTCCCCTCGCCAAAACTAGCAGATTAGGTCCATTATGGTCAGTTTTCTATGCTATTTATCAGTGATTTTAGGTCTCTGGACGATTCGGACGTTCGGGGAACCCTAGGGTCCGGTTATGCGGACCTCGCCAAAATTCGTAGATTTGGCATATTATGACTAGTTTTCTATGCAGTTACTCATTGATTTTTGGTCCTGGTGTGATCCAAACGTTCGGGGAACCCCGGGGTCCGCTTACGGGGACCTCGCCAAAACTCGCAGATTTGGTCCATTCTGACCAGTTTTGTATGCTATTATTCACTGTTGTGGTTTTCGTGGTCATCCGAACGTTCGGGGAGTCCCCTCGCCAAAACTAGCAGGTTAGGTCCATTATGGTCAGTTTTCTATGCTATTAATCAGTGATTTTGGGTCTCTGGACGATTCGAACGTTCGGGGAACCCTAGGGTCCGGTTATGCGGACCTCGCCAAAATTCGTAGATTTGGCATATTATGGCTAGTTTTCTATGCTATTACTTATTGATTTTTGGTCCCGGGGCGATCCAAACGTTCGGGGAACCCCGGGGTCCGCTTACGGGGACCTCGCCAAAACTCGCAGATTTGGTCCATTCTGACCAGTTTTCTATGCTATTATTCACTGTTTTGGTTTTCGTGGTCATCCGAACGTTCGGGGAGTCCCCTCGCCAAAACTAGCAGATTAGGTCCATTATGGTCAGTTTTCTATGCTATTTATCAGTGATTTTGGGTCTCTGGACGATTCGGACGTTCGGGGAACCCTAGGGTCCGGTTATGCAGACCTCGCCAAAAGTCGTAGATTTGGCATATTATGGCTAGTTTTCTATGCTATTACTCATTGATTTTTGGTCCCGGGGCGATCCAAACATTTGGGGAACCCCGGGGTCAGCTTACGGGGACCTCGCCAAAACTCGCAGATTTGGTCCATTCTGACCAGTTTTCTATGCTATTATTCACTGTTTTGGTTTTCGTGGTCATCCGAACGTTCGGGGAGTCCCCTCGCCAAAACTAGCAGATTAGGTCCATTATGGTCAGTTTCTATGCTATTAATCAGTGATTTTAGGTCTCTGGACGATTCGGACGTTCGGGGAACCCTAGGGTCCGGTTATGCGGACCTCGCCAAAATTCGTAGATTTGGCATATTATGACTAGTTTTCTATGCAATTACTCATTGATTTTTGGTCCTGGGGCGATCCAAACGTTCGGGGAACCCCGGGGTCCGCTTACGGGGACCTCGCCAAAACTCGCAGATTTGGTCCATTCTGACCAGTTTTGTATGCTATTATTCACTGTTGTGGTTTTCGTGGTCATCCGAACGTTCGGGGAGTCCCCTCGCCAAAACTAGCAGGTTAGGTCCATTATGGTCAGTTTTCTATGCTATTAATCAGTGATTTTGGGTCTCTGGACGATTCGAACGTTCGGGGAACCCTAGGGTCCGGTTATGCGGACCTCGCCAAAATTCGTAGATTTGGCATATTATGGCTAGTTTTCTATGCTATTACTTATTGATTTTTGGTCCCGGGGCGATCCAAACGTTCGGGGAACCCCGGGGTCCGCTTACGGGGACCTCGCCAAAACTCGCAGATTTGGTCCATTCTGACCAGTTTTCTATGCTATTATTCACTGTTTTGGTTTTCGTGGTCATCCGAACGTTCGGGGAGTCCCCTCGCCAAAACTAGCAGATTAGGTCCATTATGGTCAGTTTTCTATGCTATTTATCAGTGATTTTGGGTCTCTGGACGATTCGGACGTTCGGGGAACCCTAGGGTCCGGTTATGCAGACCTCGCCAAAAGTCGTAGATTTGGCATATTATGGCTAGTTTTCTATGCTATTACTCATTGATTTTTGGTCCCGGGGCGATCCAAACATTTGGGGAACCCCGGGGTCAGCTTACGGGGACCTCGCCAAAACTCGCAGATTTGGTCCATTCTGACCAGTTTTCTATGCTATTATTCACTGTTTTGGTTTTCGTCGTCATCCGAACGTTCGGGGAGTCCCCTCGCCAAAACTAGCAGATTAGGTCCATTATGGTCAGTTTCTATGCTATTAATCAGTGATTTTAGGTCTCTGGACGATTCGGACGTTCGGGGAACCCTAGGGTCCGGTTATGCGGACCTCGCCAAAATTCGTAGATTTGGCATATTATGACTAGTTTTCTATGCAATTACTCATTGATTTTTGGTCCTGGGGCGATCCAAACGTTCGGGGAACCCCGGGGTCCGCTTACGGGGACCTCGCCAAAACTCGCAGATTTGGTCCATTCTGACCAGTTTTGTATGCTATTATTCACTGTTGTGGTTTTCGTGGTCATCCGAACGTTCGGGGAGTCCCCTCGCCAAAACTAGCAGGTTAGGTCCATTATGGTCAGTTTTCTATGCTATTAATCAGTGATTTTGGGTCTCTGGACGATTCGAACGTTCGGGGAACCCTAGGGTCCGGTTATGCGGACCTCGCCAAAATTCGTAGATTTGGCATATTATGGCTAGTTTTCTATGCTATTACTTATTGATTTTTGGTCCCGGGGCGATCCAAACGTTCGGGGAACCCCGGGGTCCGCTTACGGGGACCTCGCCAAAACTCGCAGATTTGGTCCATTCTGACCAGTTTTCTATGCTATTATTCACTGTTTTGGTTTTCGTGGTCATCCGAACGTTCGGGGAGTCCCCTCGCCAAAACTAGCAGATTAGGTCCATTATGGTCAGTTTCTATGCTATTAATCAGTGATTTTAGGTCTCTGGACGATTCGGACGTTCGGGGAACCCTAGGGTCCGGTTATGCGGACCTCGCCAAAATTCGTAGATTTGGCATATTATGACTAGTTTTCTATGCAATTACTCATTGATTTTTGGTCCTGGGGCGATCCAAACGTTCGGGGAACCCCGGGGTCCGCTTACGGGGACCTCGCCAAAACTCGCAGATTTGGTCCATTCTGACCAGTTTTGTATGCTATTATTCACTGTTGTGGTTTTCGTGGTCATCCGAACGTTCGGGGAGTCCCCTCGCCAAAACTAGCAGGTTAGGTCCATTATGGTCAGTTTTCTATGCTATTAATCAGTGATTTTGGGTCTCTGGACGATTCGAACGTTCGGGGAACCCTAGGGTCCGGTTATGCGGACCTCGCCAAAATTCGTAGATTTGGCATATTATGGCTAGTTTTCTATGCTATTACTTATTGATTTTTGGTCCCGGGGCGATCCAAACGTTCGGGGAACCCCGGGGTCCGCTTACGGGGACCTCGCCAAAACTCGCAGATTTGGTCCATTCTGACCAGTTTTCTATGCTATTATTCACTGTTTTGGTTTTCGTGGTCATCCGAACGTTCGGGGAGTCCCCTCGCCAAAACTAGCAGATTTGGTCCATTATGGTCAGTTTCTATGCTATTAATCAGTGATTTTGGGTCTCTGGACGATTCGGACGTTCGGGGAACCCTAGGGTCCGGTTATGCAGACCTCGCCAAAAGTCGTAGATTTGGCATATTATGGCTAGTTTTCTATGCTATTACTCATTGATTTTTGGTCCCGGGGCGATCCAAACATTTGGGGAACCCCGGGGTCAGCTTACGGGGACCTCGCCAAAACTCGCAGATTTGGTCCATTCTGACCAGTTTTCTATGCTATTATTCACTGTTTTGGTTTTCGTGGTCATCCGAACGTTCGGGGAGTCCCCTCGCCAAAACTAGCAGATTAGGTCCATTATGGTCAGTTTCTATGCTATTAATCAGTGATTTTAGGTCTCTGGACGATTCGGACGTTCGGGGAACCCTAGGGTCCGGTTATGCGGACCTCGCCAAAATTCGTAGATTTGGCATATTATGACTAGTTTTCTACGCAGTTACTCATTGATTTTTGGTCCTGGTGTGATCCAAACGTTCGGGGAACCCCGGGGTCCGCTTACGGGGACCTCGCCAAAACTCGCAGATTTGGTCCATTCTGACCAGTTTTGTATGCTATTATTCACTGTTGTGGTTTTCGTGGTCATCCGAACGTTCGGGGAGTCCCCTCGCCAAAACTAGCAGGTTAGGTCCATTATGGTCAGTTTTCTACGCTATTAATCAGTGATTTTGGGTCTCTGGACGATTCGAACGTTCGGGGAACCCTAGGGTCCGGTTATGCGGACCTCGCCAAAATTCGTAGATTTGGCATATTATGGCTAGTTTTCTATGCTATTATTTATTGATTTTTGGTCCCGGGGCGATCCAAACGTTCGGGGAACCCCGGGGTCCGCTTATGGGGACCTCGCCAAAACTCGCAGATTTGGTCCATTCTAACCAGTTTTGTATGCTATTATTCACTGTTTTGGTTTTCGTGGTCATCCGAACGTTCGGGGAGTCCCCTCGCCAAAACTAGCAGATTAGGTCCATTATGGTCAGTTTTCTATGCTATTTATCAGTGATTTTAGGTCTCTGGACGATTCGGACGTTCGGGGAACCCTAGGGTCCGGTTATGCGGACCTCGCCAAAATTCGTAGATTTGGCATATTATGACTAGTTTTCTATGCAGTTACTCATTGATTTTTGGTCCTGGTGTGATCCAAACGTTCGGGGAACCCCGGGGTCCGCTTACGGGGACCTCGCCAAAACTCGCAGATTTGGTCCATTCTGACCAGTTTTGTATGCTATTATTCACTGTTGTGGTTTTCGTGGTCATCCGAACGTTCGGGGAGTCCCCTCGCCAAAACTAGCAGGTTAGGTCCATTATGGTCAGTTTTCTATGCTATTAATCAGTGATTTTGGGTCTCTGGACGATTCGAACGTTCGGGGAACCCTAGGGTCCGGTTATGCGGACCTCGCCAAAATTCGTAGATTTGGCATATTATGGCTAGTTTTCTATGCTATTACTTATTGATTTTTGGTCCCGGGGCGATCCAAACGTTCGGGGAACCCCGGGGTCCGCTTACGGGGACCTCGCCAAAACTCGCAGATTTGGTCCATTCTGACCAGTTTTCTATGCTATTATTCACTGTTTTGGTTTTCGTGGTCATCCGAACGTTCGGGGAGTCCCCTCGCCAAAACTAGCAGATTAGGTCCATTATGGTCAGTTTTCTATGCTATTTATCAGTGATTTTGGGTCTCTGGACGATTCGGACGTTCGGGGAACCCTAGGGTCCGGTTATGCAGACCTCGCCAAAAGTCGTAGATTTGGCATATTATGGCTAGTTTTCTATGCTATTACTCATTGATTTTTGGTCCCGGGGCGATCCAAACATTTGGGGAACCCCGGGGTCAGCTTACGGGGACCTCGCCAAAACTCGCAGATTTGGTCCATTCTGACCAGTTTTCTATGCTATTATTCACTGTTTTGGTTTTCGTGGTCATCCGAACGTTCGGGGAGTCCCCTCGCCAAAACTAGCAGATTAGGTCCATTATGGTCAGTTTCTATGCTATTAATCAGTGATTTTAGGTCTCTGGACGATTCGGACGTTCGGGGAACCCTAGGGTCCGGTTATGCGGACCTCGCCAAAATTCGTAGATTTGGCATATTATGACTAGTTTTCTATGCAATTACTCATTGATTTTTGGTCCTGGGGCGATCCAAACGTTCGGGGAACCCCGGGGTCCGCTTACGGGGACCTCGCCAAAACTCGCAGATTTGGTCCATTCTGACCAGTTTTGTATGCTATTATTCACTGTTGTGGTTTTCGTGGTCATCCGAACGTTCGGGGAGTCCCCTCGCCAAAACTAGCAGGTTAGGTCCATTATGGTCAGTTTTCTATGCTATTAATCAGTGATTTTGGGTCTCTGGACGATTCGAACGTTCGGGGAACCCTAGGGTCCGGTTATGCGGACCTCGCCAAAATTCGTAGATTTGGCATATTATGGCTAGTTTTCTATGCTATTACTTATTGATTTTTGGTCCCGGGGCGATCCAAACGTTCGGGGAACCCCGGGGTCCGCTTACGGGGACCTCGCCAAAACTCGCAGATTTGGTCCATTCTGACCAGTTTTCTATGCTATTATTCACTGTTTTGGTTTTCGTGGTCATCCGAACGTTCGGGGAGTCCCCTCGCCAAAACTAGCAGATTAGGTCCATTATGGTCAGTTTCTATGCTATTAATCAGTGATTTTAGGTCTCTGGACGATTCGGACGTTCGGGGAACCCTAGGGTCCGGTTATGCGGACCTCGCCAAAATTCGTAGATTTGGCATATTATGACTAGTTTTCTATGCAATTACTCATTGATTTTTGGTCCTGGGGCGATCCAAACGTTCGGGGAACCCCGGGGTCCGCTTACGGGGACCTCGCCAAAACTCGCAGATTTGGTCCATTCTGACCAGTTTTGTATGCTATTATTCACTGTTGTGGTTTTCGTGGTCATCCGAACGTTCGGGGAGTCCCCTCGCCAAAACTAGCAGGTTAGGTCCATTATGGTCAGTTTTCTATGCTATTAATCAGTGATTTTGGGTCTCTGGACGATTCGAACGTTCGGGGAACCCTAGGGTCCGGTTATGCGGACCTCGCCAAAATTCGTAGATTTGGCATATTATGGCTAGTTTTCTATGCTATTACTTATTGATTTTTGGTCCCGGGGCGATCCAAACGTTCGGGGAACCCCGGGGTCCGCTTACGGGGACCTCGCCAAAACTCGCAGATTTGGTCCATTCTGACCAGTTTTCTATGCTATTATTCACTGTTTTGGTTTTCGTGGTCATCCGAACGTTCGGGGAGTCCCCTCGCCAAAACTAGCAGATTTGGTCCATTATGGTCAGTTTCTATGCTATTAATCAGTGATTTTGGGTCTCTGGACGATTCGGACGTTCGGGGAACCCTAGGGTCCGGTTATGCAGACCTCGCCAAAAGTCGTAGATTTGGCATATTATGGCTAGTTTTCTATGCTATTACTCATTGATTTTTGGTCCCGGGGCGATCCAAACATTTGGGGAACCCCGGGGTCAGCTTACGGGGACCTCGCCAAAACTCGCAGATTTGGTCCATTCTGACCAGTTTTCTATGCTATTATTCACTGTTTTGGTTTTCGTGGTCATCCGAACGTTCGGGGAGTCCCCTCGCCAAAACTAGCAGATTAGGTCCATTATGGTCAGTTTCTATGCTATTAATCAGTGATTTTAGGTCTCTGGACGATTCGGACGTTCGGGGAACCCTAGGGTCCGGTTATGCGGACCTCGCCAAAATTCGTAGATTTGGCATATTATGACTAGTTTTCTACGCAGTTACTCATTGATTTTTGGTCCTGGTGTGATCCAAACGTTCGGGGAACCCCGGGGTCCGCTTACGGGGACCTCGCCAAAACTCGCAGATTTGGTCCATTCTGACCAGTTTTGTATGCTATTATTCACTGTTGTGGTTTTCGTGGTCATCCGAACGTTCGGGGAGTCCCCTCGCCAAAACTAGCAGGTTAGGTCCATTATGGTCAGTTTTCTACGCTATTAATCAGTGATTTTGGGTCTCTGGACGATTCGAACGTTCGGGGAACCCTAGGGTCCGGTTATGCGGACCTCGCCAAAATTCGTAGATTTGGCATATTATGGCTAGTTTTCTATGCTATTATTTATTGATTTTTGGTCCCGGGGCGATCCAAACGTTCGGGGAACCCCGGGGTCCGCTTATGGGGACCTCGCCAAAACTCGCAGATTTGGTCCATTCTAACCAGTTTTGTATGCTATTATTCACTGTTTTGGTTTTCGTGGTCATCCGAACGTTCGGGGAGTCCCCTCGCCAAAACTAGCAGATTAGGTCCATTATGGTCAGTTTTCTATGCTATTTATCAGTGATTTTAGGTCTCTGGACGATTCGGACGTTCGGGGAACCCTAGGGTCCGGTTATGCGGACCTCGCCAAAATTCGTAGATTTGGCATATTATGACTAGTTTTCTATGCAGTTACTCATTGATTTTTGGTCCTGGTGTGATCCAAACGTTCGGGGAACCCCGGGGTCCGCTTACGGGGACCTCGCCAAAACTCGCAGATTTGGTCCATTCTGACCAGTTTTGTATGCTATTATTCACTGTTGTGGTTTTCGTGGTCATCCGAACGTTCGGGGAGTCCCCTCGCCAAAACTAGCAGGTTAGGTCCATTATGGTCAGTTTTCTATGCTATTAATCAGTGATTTTGGGTCTCTGGACGATTCGAACGTTCGGGGAACCCTAGGGTCCGGTTATGCGGACCTCGCCAAAATTCGTAGATTTGGCATATTATGGCTAGTTTTCTATGCTATTATTTATTGATTTTTGGTCCCGGGGCGATCCAAACGTTCGGGGAACCCCGGGGTCCGCTTATGGGGACCTCGCCAAAACTCGCAGATTTGGTCCATTCTAACCAGTTTTGTATGCTATTATTCACTGTTTTGGTTTTCGTGGTCATCCGAACGTTCGGGGAGTCCCCTCGCCAAAACTAGCAGATTAGGTCCATTATGGTCAGTTTTCTATGCTATTTATCAGTGATTTTAGGTCTCTGGACGATTCGGACGTTCGGGGAACCCTAGGGTCCGGTTATGCGGACCTCGCCAAAATTCGTAGATTTGGCATATTATGACTAGTTTTCTATGCAGTTACTCATTGATTTTTGGTCCTGGTGTGATCCAAACGTTCGGGGAACCCCGGGGTCCGCTTACGGGGACCTCGCCAAAACTCGCAGATTTGGTCCATTCTGACCAGTTTTGTATGCTATTATTCACTGTTGTGGTTTTCGTGGTCATCCGAACGTTCGGGGAGTCCCCTCGCCAAAACTAGCAGGTTAGGTCCATTATGGTCAGTTTTCTATGCTATTAATCAGTGATTTTGGGTCTCTGGACGATTCGAACGTTCGGGGAACCCTAGGGTCCGGTTATGCGGACCTCGCCAAAATTCGTAGATTTGGCATATTATGGCTAGTTTTCTATGCTATTACTTATTGATTTTTGGTCCCGGGGCGATCCAAACGTTCGGGGAACCCCGGGGTCCGCTTACGGGGACCTCGCCAAAACTCGCAGATTTGGTCCATTCTGACCAGTTTTCTATGCTATTATTCACTGTTTTGGTTTTCGTGGTCATCCGAACGTTCGGGGAGTCCCCTCGCCAAAACTAGCAGATTAGGTCCATTATGGTCAGTTTTCTATGCTATTTATCAGTGATTTTGGGTCTCTGGACGATTCGGACGTTCGGGGAACCCTAGGGTCCGGTTATGCAGACCTCGCCAAAAGTCGTAGATTTGGCATATTATGGCTAGTTTTCTATGCTATTACTCATTGATTTTTGGTCCCGGGGCGATCCAAACATTTGGGGAACCCCGGGGTCAGCTTACGGGGACCTCGCCAAAACTCGCAGATTTGGTCCATTCTGACCAGTTTTCTATGCTATTATTCACTGTTTTGGTTTTCGTGGTCATCCGAACGTTCGGGGAGTCCCCTCGCCAAAACTAGCAGATTAGGTCCATTATGGTCAGTTTCTATGCTATTAATCAGTGATTTTAGGTCTCTGGACGATTCGGACGTTCGGGGAACCCTAGGGTCCGGTTATGCGGACCTCGCCAAAATTCGTAGATTTGGCATATTATGACTAGTTTTCTATGCAATTACTCATTGATTTTTGGTCCTGGGGCGATCCAAACGTTCGGGGAACCCCGGGGTCCGCTTACGGGGACCTCGCCAAAACTCGCAGATTTGGTCCATTCTGACCAGTTTTGTATGCTATTATTCACTGTTGTGGTTTTCGTGGTCATCCGAACGTTCGGGGAGTCCCCTCGCCAAAACTAGCAGGTTAGGTCCATTATGGTCAGTTTTCTATGCTATTAATCAGTGATTTTGGGTCTCTGGACGATTCGAACGTTCGGGGAACCCTAGGGTCCGGTTATGCGGACCTCGCCAAAATTCGTAGATTTGGCATATTATGGCTAGTTTTCTATGCTATTACTTATTGATTTTTGGTCCCGGGGCGATCCAAACGTTCGGGGAACCCCGGGGTCCGCTTACGGGGACCTCGCCAAAACTCGCAGATTTGGTCCATTCTGACCAGTTTTCTATGCTATTATTCACTGTTTTGGTTTTCGTGGTCATCCGAACGTTCGGGGAGTCCCCTCGCCAAAACTAGCAGATTAGGTCCATTATGGTCAGTTTCTATGCTATTAATCAGTGATTTTAGGTCTCTGGACGATTCGGACGTTCGGGGAACCCTAGGGTCCGGTTATGCGGACCTCGCCAAAATTCGTAGATTTGGCATATTATGACTAGTTTTCTATGCAATTACTCATTGATTTTTGGTCCTGGGGCGATCCAAACGTTCGGGGAACCCCGGGGTCCGCTTACGGGGACCTCGCCAAAACTCGCAGATTTGGTCCATTCTGACCAGTTTTGTATGCTATTATTCACTGTTGTGGTTTTCGTGGTCATCCGAACGTTCGGGGAGTCCCCTCGCCAAAACTAGCAGGTTAGGTCCATTATGGTCAGTTTTCTATGCTATTAATCAGTGATTTTGGGTCTCTGGACGATTCGAACGTTCGGGGAACCCTAGGGTCCGGTTATGCGGACCTCGCCAAAATTCGTAGATTTGGCATATTATGGCTAGTTTTCTATGCTATTACTTATTGATTTTTGGTCCCGGGGCGATCCAAACGTTCGGGGAACCCCGGGGTCCGCTTACGGGGACCTCGCCAAAACTCGCAGATTTGGTCCATTCTGACCAGTTTTCTATGCTATTATTCACTGTTTTGGTTTTCGTGGTCATCCGAACGTTCGGGGAGTCCCCTCGCCAAAACTAGCAGATTTGGTCCATTATGGTCAGTTTCTATGCTATTAATCAGTGATTTTGGGTCTCTGGACGATTCGGACGTTCGGGGAACCCTAGGGTCCGGTTATGCAGACCTCGCCAAAAGTCGTAGATTTGGCATATTATGGCTAGTTTTCTATGCTATTACTCATTGATTTTTGGTCCCGGGGCGATCCAAACATTTGGGGAACCCCGGGGTCAGCTTACGGGGACCTCGCCAAAACTCGCAGATTTGGTCCATTCTGACCAGTTTTCTATGCTATTATTCACTGTTTTGGTTTTCGTGGTCATCCGAACGTTCGGGGAGTCCCCTCGCCAAAACTAGCAGATTAGGTCCATTATGGTCAGTTTCTATGCTATTAATCAGTGATTTTAGGTCTCTGGACGATTCGGACGTTCGGGGAACCCTAGGGTCCGGTTATGCGGACCTCGCCAAAATTCGTAGATTTGGCATATTATGACTAGTTTTCTACGCAGTTACTCATTGATTTTTGGTCCTGGTGTGATCCAAACGTTCGGGGAACCCCGGGGTCCGCTTACGGGGACCTCGCCAAAACTCGCAGATTTGGTCCATTCTGACCAGTTTTGTATGCTATTATTCACTGTTGTGGTTTTCGTGGTCATCCGAACGTTCGGGGAGTCCCCTCGCCAAAACTAGCAGGTTAGGTCCATTATGGTCAGTTTTCTACGCTATTAATCAGTGATTTTGGGTCTCTGGACGATTCGAACGTTCGGGGAACCCTAGGGTCCGGTTATGCGGACCTCGCCAAAATTCGTAGATTTGGCATATTATGGCTAGTTTTCTATGCTATTATTTATTGATTTTTGGTCCCGGGGCGATCCAAACGTTCGGGGAACCCCGGGGTCCGCTTATGGGGACCTCGCCAAAACTCGCAGATTTGGTCCATTCTAACCAGTTTTGTATGCTATTATTCACTGTTTTGGTTTTCGTGGTCATCCGAACGTTCGGGGAGTCCCCTCGCCAAAACTAGCAGATTAGGTCCATTATGGTCAGTTTTCTATGCTATTTATCAGTGATTTTAGGTCTCTGGACGATTCGGACGTTCGGGGAACCCTAGGGTCCGGTTATGCGGACCTCGCCAAAATTCGTAGATTTGGCATATTATGACTAGTTTTCTATGCAGTTACTCATTGATTTTTGGTCCTGGTGTGATCCAAACGTTCGGGGAACCCCGGGGTCCGCTTACGGGCACCTCGCCAAAACTCGCAGATTTGGTCCATTCTGACCAGTTTTGTATGCTATTATTCACTGTTGTGGTTTTCGTGGTCATCCGAACGTTCGGGGAGTCCCCTCGCCAAAACTAGCAGGTTAGGTCCATTATGGTCAGTTTTCTATGCTATTAATCAGTGATTTTGGGTCTCTGGACGATTCGAACGTTCGGGGAACCCTAGGGTCCGGTTATGCGGACCTCGCCAAAATTCGTAGATTTGGCATATTATGGCTAGTTTTCTATGCTATTACTTATTGATTTTTGGTCCCGGGGCGATCCAAACGTTCGGGGAACCCCGGGGTCCGCTTACGGGGACCTCGCCAAAACTCGCAGATTTGGTCCATTCTGACCAGTTTTCTATGCTATTATTCACTGTTTTGGTTTTCGTGGTCATCCGAACGTTCGGGGAGTCCCCTCGCCAAAACTAGCAGATTAGGTCCATTATGGTCAGTTTTCTATGCTATTTATCAGTGATTTTGGGTCTCTGGACGATTCGGACGTTCGGGGAACCCTAGGGTCCGGTTATGCAGACCTCGCCAAAAGTCGTAGATTTGGCATATTATGGCTAGTTTTCTATGCTATTACTCATTGATTTTTGGTCCCGGGGCGATCCAAACATTTGGGGAACCCCGGGGTCAGCTTACGGGGACCTCGCCAAAACTCGCAGATTTGGTCCATTCTGACCAGTTTTCTATGCTATTATTCACTGTTTTGGTTTTCGTGGTCATCCGAACGTTCGGGGAGTCCCCTCGCCAAAACTAGCAGATTAGGTCCATTATGGTCAGTTTCTATGCTATTAATCAGTGATTTTAGGTCTCTGGACGATTCGGACGTTCGGGGAACCCTAGGGTCCGGTTATGCGGACCTCGCCAAAATTCGTAGATTTGGCATATTATGACTAGTTTTCTATGCAATTACTCATTGATTTTTGGTCCTGGGGCGATCCAAACGTTCGGGGAACCCCGGGGTCCGCTTACGGGGACCTCGCCAAAACTCGCAGATTTGGTCCATTCTGACCAGTTTTGTATGCTATTATTCACTGTTGTGGTTTTCGTGGTCATCCGAACGTTCGGGGAGTCCCCTCGCCAAAACTAGCAGGTTAGGTCCATTATGGTCAGTTTTCTATGCTATTAATAAGTGATTTTGGGTCTCTGGACGATTCGAACGTTCGGGGAACCCTAGGGTCCGGTTATGCGGACCTCGCCAAAATTCGTAGATTTGGCATATTATGGCTAGTTTTCTATGCTATTACTTATTGATTTTTGGTCCCGGGGCGATCCAAACGTTCGGGGAACCCCGGGGTCCGCTTACGGGGACCTCGCCAAAACTCGCAGATTTGGTCCATTCTGACCAGTTTTCTATGCTATTATTCACTGTTTTGGTTTTCGTGGTCATCCGAACGTTCGGGGAGTCCCCTCGCCAAAACTAGCAGATTAGGTCCATTATGGTCAGTTTCTATGCTATTAATCAGTGATTTTAGGTCTCTGGACGATTCGGACGTTCGGGGAACCCTAGGGTCCGGTTATGCGGACCTCGCCAAAATTCGTAGATTTGGCATATTATGACTAGTTTTCTATGCAGTTACTCATTGATTTTTGGTCCTGGGGCGATCCAAACGTTCGGGGAACCCCGGGGTCCGCTTACGGGGACCTCGCCAAAACTCGCAGATTTGGTCCATTCTGACCAGTTTTGTATGCTATTATTCACTGTTGTGGTTTTCGTGGTCATCCGAACGTTCGGGGAGTCCCCTCGCCAAAACTAGCAGATTAGGTCCATTATGGTCAGTTTTCTATGCTATTAATCAGTGATTTTGGGTCTCTGGACGATTCGGACGTTCGGGGAACCCTAGGGTCCGGTTATGCAGACCTCGCCAAAATTCGTAGATTTGGCATATTATGGCTAGTTTTCTATGCTATTACACATTGATTTTTGGTCCCGGGGCGATCCAAACATTTGGGGAACCCCGGGGTCCGCTTACGGGGACCTCGCCAAAACTCGCAGATTTGGTCCATTCTGACCAGTTTTCTATGCTATTATTCACTGTTTTGGTTTTCGTGGTCTTCCGAACGTTCGGGGAGTCCCCTCGCCAAAACTAGCAGATTAGGTCCATTATGGTCAGTTTCTATGCTATTAATCAGTGATTTTAGGTCTCTGGACGATTCGGACGTTCGGGGAACCCTAGGGTCCGGTTATGCGGACCTCGCCAAAATTCGTAGATTTGGCATATTATGACTAGTTTTCTATGCAGTTACTCATTGATTTTTGGTCCTGGTGTGATCCAAACGTTCGGGGAACCCCGGGGTCCGCTTACGGGGACCTCGCCAAAACTCGCAGATTTGGTCCATTCTGACCAGTTTTGTATGCTATTATTCACTGTTGTGGTTTTCGTGGTCATCCGAACGTTCGGGGAGTCCCCTCGCCAAAACTAGCAGGTTAGGTCCATTATGGTCAGTTTTCTATGCTATTAATCAGTGATTTTGGGTCTCTGGACGATTCGAACGTTCGGGGAACCCTAGGGTCCGGTTATGCGGACCTCGCCAAAATTCGTAGATTTGGCATATTATGGCTAGTTTTCTATGCTATTACTTATTGATTTTTGGTCCCGGGGCGATCCAAACGTTCGGGGAACCCCGGGGTCCGCTTACGGGGACCTCGCCAAAACTCGCAGATTTGGTCCATTCTGACCAGTTTTCTATGCTATTATTCACTGTTTTGGTTTTCGTGGTCATCCGAACGTTCGGGGAGTCCCCTCGCCAAAACTAGCAGATTAGGTCCATTATGGTCAGTTTTCTATGCTATTTATCAGTGATTTTGGGTCTCTGGACGATTCGGACGTTCGGGGAACCCTAGGGTCCGGTTATGCAGACCTCGCCAAAAGTCGTAGATTTGGCATATTATGGCTAGTTTTCTATGCTATTACTCATTGATTTTTGGTCCCGGGGCGATCCAAACATTTGGGGAACCCCGGGGTCAGCTTACGGGGACCTCGCCAAAACTCGCAGATTTGGTCCATTCTGACCAGTTTTCTATGCTATTATTCACTGTTTTGGTTTTCGTGGTCATCCGAACGTTCGGGGAGTCCCCTCGCCAAAACTAGCAGATTAGGTCCATTATGGTCAGTTTCTATGCTATTAATCAGTGATTTTAGGTCTCTGGACGATTCGGACGTTCGGGGAACCCTAGGGTCCGGTTATGCGGACCTCGCCAAAATTCGTAGATTTGGCATATTATGACTAGTTTTCTATGCAATTACTCATTGATTTTTGGTCCTGGGGCGATCCAAACGTTCGGGGAACCCCGGGGTCCGCTTACGGGGACCTCGCCAAAACTCGCAGATTTGGTCCATTCTGACCAGTTTTGTATGCTATTATTCACTGTTGTGGTTTTCGTGGTCATCCGAACGTTCGGGGAGTCCCCTCGCCAAAACTAGCAGGTTAGGTCCATTATGGTCAGTTTTCTATGCTATTAATCAGTGATTTTGGGTCTCTGGACGATTCGAACGTTCGGGGAACCCTAGGGTCCGGTTATGCGGACCTCGCCAAAATTCGTAGATTTGGCATATTATGGCTAGTTTTCTATGCTATTACTTATTGATTTTTGGTCCCGGGGCGATCCAAACGTTCGGGGAACCCCGGGGTCCGCTTACGGGGACCTCGCCAAAACTCGCAGATTTGGTCCATTCTGACCAGTTTTCTATGCTATTATTCACTGTTTTGGTTTTCGTGGTCATCCGAACGTTCGGGGAGTCCCCTCGCCAAAACTAGCAGATTAGGTCCATTATGGTCAGTTTCTATGCTATTAATCAGTGATTTTAGGTCTCTGGACGATTCGGACGTTCGGGGAACCCTAGGGTCCGGTTATGCGGACCTCGCCAAAATTCGTAGATTTGGCATATTATGACTAGTTTTCTATGCAGTTACTCATTGATTTTTGGTCCTGGGGCGATCCAAACGTTCGGGGAACCCCGGGGTCCGCTTACGGGGACCTCGCCAAAACTCGCAGATTTGGTCCATTCTGACCAGTTTTGTATGCTATTATTCACTGTTGTGGTTTTCGTGGTCATCCGAACGTTCGGGGAGTCCCCTCGCCAAAACTAGCAGATTAGGTCCATTATGGTCAGTTTTCTATGCTATTAATCAGTGATTTTGGGTCTCTGGACGATTCGGACGTTCGGGGAACCCTAGGGTCCGGTTATGCAGACCTCGCCAAAATTCGTAGATTTGGCATATTATGGCTAGTTTTCTATGCTATTACACATTGATTTTTGGTCCCGGGGCGATCCAAACATTTGGGGAACCCCGGGGTCCGCTTACGGGGACCTCGCCAAAACTCGCAGATTTGGTCCATTCTGACCAGTTTTCTATGCTATTATTCACTGTTTTGGTTTTCGTGGTCTTCCGAACGTTCGGGGAGTCCCCTCGCCAAAACTAGCAGATTAGGTCCATTATGGTCAGTTTCTATGCTATTAATCAGTGATTTTAGGTCTCTGGACGATTCGGACGTTCGGGGAACCCTAGGGTCCGGTTATGCGGACCTCGCCAAAATTCGTAGATTTGGCATATTATGACTAGTTTTCTATGCAGTTACTCATTGATTTTTGGTCCTGGTGTGATCCAAACGTTCGGGGAACCCCGGGGTCCGCTTACGGGGACCTCGCCAAAACTCGCAGATTTGGTCCATTCTGACCAGTTTTGTATGCTATTATTCACTGTTGTGGTTTTCGTGGTCATCCGAACGTTCGGGGAGTCCCCTCGCCAAAACTAGCAGGTTAGGTCCATTATGGTCAGTTTTCTATGCTATTAATCAGTGATTTTGGGTCTCTGGACGATTCGAACGTTCGGGGAACCCTAGGGTCCGGTTATGCGGACCTCGCCAAAATTCGTAGATTTGGCATATTATGGCTAGTTTTCTATGCTATTACTTATTGATTTTTGGTCCCGGGGCGATCCAAACGTTCGGGGAACCCCAGGGTCCGCTTACGGGGACCTCGCCAAAACTCGCAGATTTGGTCCATTCTGACCAGTTTTCTATGCTATTATTCACTGTTTTGGTTTTCGTGGTCATCCGAACGTTCGGGGAGTCCCCTCGCCAAAACTAGCAGATTAGGTCCATTATGGTCAGTTTCTATGCTATTAATCAGTGATTTTAGGTCTCTGGACGATTCGGACGTTCGGGGAACCCTAGGGTCCGGTTATGCGGACCTCGCCAAAATTCGTAGATTTGGCATATTATGACTAGTTTTCTATGCAGTTACTCATTGATTTTTGGTCCTGGGGCGATCCAAACGTTCGGGGAACCCCGGGGTCCGCTTACGGGGACCTCGCCAAAACTCGCAGATTTGGTCCATTCTGACCAGTTTTGTATGCTATTATTCACTGTTGTGGTTTTCGTGGTCATCCGAACGTTCGGGGAGTCCCCTCGCCAAAACTAGCAGATTAGGTCCATTATGGTCAGTTTTCTATGCTATTAATCAGTGATTTTGGGTCTCTGGACGATTCGGACGTTCGGGGAACCCTAGGGTCCGGTTATGCAGACCTCGCCAAAATTCGTAGATTTGGCATATTATGGCTAGTTTTCTATGCTATTACACATTGATTTTTGGTCCCGGGGCGATCCAAACATTTGGGGAACCCCGGGGTCCGCTTACGGGGACCTCGCCAAAACTCGCAGATTTGGTCCATTCTGACCAGTTTTCTATGCTATTATTCACTGTTTTGGTTTTCGTGGTCTACCGAACGTTCGGGGAGTCCCCTCGCCAAAACTAGCAGATTAGGTCCATTATGGTCAGTTTCTATGCTATTAATCAGTGATTTTAGGTCTCTGGACGATTCGGACGTTCGGGGAACCCTAGGGTCCGGTTATGCGGACCTCGCCAAAATTCGTAGATTTGGCATATTATGACTAGTTTTCTATGCAGTTACTCATTGATTTTTGGTCCTGGTGTGATCCAAACGTTCGGGGAACCCCGGGGTCCGCTTACGGGGACCTCGCCAAAACTCGCAGATTTGGTCCATTCTGACCAGTTTTGTATGCTATTATTCACTGTTGTGGTTTTCGTGGTCATCCGAACGTTCGGGGAGTCCCCTCGCCAAAACTAGCAGATTAGGTCCATTATGGTCAGTTTTCTATGCTATTAATCAGTGATTTTGGGTCTCTGGACGATTCGGACGTTCGGGGAACCCTAGGGTCCGGTTATGCAGACCTCGCCAAAATTCGTAGATTTGGCATATTATGGCTAGTTTTCTATGCTATTACACATTGATTTTTGGTCCCGGGGCGATCCAAACATTTGGGGAACCCCGGGGTCCGCTTACGGGGACCTCGCCAAAACTCGCAGATTTGGTCCATTCTGACCAGTTTTCTATGCTATTATTCACTGTTTTGGTTTTCGTGGTCTTCCGAACGTTCGGGGAGTCCCCTCGCCAAAACTAGCAGATTAGGTCCATTATGGTCAGTTTCTATGCTATTAATCAGTGATTTTAGGTCTCTGGACGATTCGGACGTTCGGGGAACCCTAGGGTCCGGTTATGCGGACCTCGCCAAAATTCGTAGATTTGGCATATTATGACTAGTTTTCTATGCAGTTACTCATTGATTTTTGGTCCTGGTGTGATCCAAACGTTCGGGGAACCCCGGGGTCCGCTTACGGGGACCTCGCCAAAACTCGCAGATTTGGTCCATTCTGACCAGTTTTGTATGCTATTATTCACTGTTGTGGTTTTCGTGGTCATCCGAACGTTCGGGGAGTCCCCTCGCCAAAACTAGCAGGTTAGGTCCATTATGGTCAGTTTTCTATGCTATTAATCAGTGATTTTGGGTCTCTGGACGATTCGAACGTTCGGGGAACCCTAGGGTCCGGTTATGCGGACCTCGCCAAAATTCGTAGATTTGGCATATTATGGCTAGTTTTCTATGCTATTACTTATTGATTTTTGGTCCCGGGGCGATCCAAACGTTCGGGGAACCCCGGGGTCCGCTTACGGGGACCTCGCCAAAACTCGCAGATTTGGTCCATTCTGACCAGTTTTCTATGCTATTATTCACTGTTTTGGTTTTCGTGGTCATCCGAACGTTCGGGGAGTCCCCTCGCCAAAACTAGCAGATTAGGTCCATTATGGTCAGTTTCTATGCTATTAATCAGTGATTTTAGGTCTCTGGACGATTCGGACGTTCGGGGAACCCTAGGGTCCGGTTATGCGGACCTCGCCAAAATTCGTAGATTTGGCATATTATGACTAGTTTTCTATGCAGTTACTCATTGATTTTTGGTCCTGGGGCGATCCAAACGTTCGGGGAACCCCGGGGTCCGCTTACGGGGACCTCGCCAAAACTCGCAGATTTGGTCCATTCTGACCAGTTTTGTATGCTATTATTCACTGTTGTGGTTTTCGTGGTCATCCGAACGTTCGGGGAGTCCCCTCGCCAAAACTAGCAGATTAGGTCCATTATGGTCAGTTTTCTATGCTATTAATCAGTGATTTTGGGTCTCTGGACGATTCGGACGTTCGGGGAACCCTAGGGTCCGGTTATGCAGACCTCGCCAAAATTCGTAGATTTGGCATATTATGGCTAGTTTTCTATGCTATTACACATTGATTTTTGGTCCCGGGGCGATCCAAACATTTGGGGAACCCCGGGGTCCGCTTACGGGGACCTCGCCAAAACTCGCAGATTTGGTCCATTCTGACCAGTTTTCTATGCTATTATTCACTGTTTTGGTTTTCGTGGTCTTCCGAACGTTCGGGGAGTCCCCTCGCCAAAACTAGCAGATTAGGTCCATTATGGTCAGTTTCTATGCTATTAATCAGTGATTTTAGGTCTCTGGACGATTCGGACGTTCGGGGAACCCTAGGGTCCGGTTATGCGGACCTCGCCAAAATTCGTAGATTTGGCATATTATGACTAGTTTTCTATGCAGTTACTCATTGATTTTTGGTCCTGGTGTGATCCAAACGTTCGGGGAACCCCGGGGTCCGCTTACGGGGACCTCGCCAAAACTCGCAGATTTGGTCCATTCTGACCAGTTTTGTATGCTATTATTCACTGTTGTGGTTTTCGTGGTCATCCGAACGTTCGGGGAGTCCCCTCGCCAAAACTAGCAGGTTAGGTCCATTATGGTCAGTTTTCTACGCTATTAATCAGTGATTTTGGGTCTCTGGACGATTCGAACGTTCGGGGAACCCTAGGGTCCGGTTATGCGGACCTCGCCAAAATTCGTAGATTTGGCATATTATGGCTAGTTTTCTATGCTATTATTTATTGATTTTTGGTCCCGGGGCGATCCAAACGTTCGGGGAACCCCGGGGTCCGCTTATGGGGACCTCGCCAAAACTCGCAGATTTGGTCCATTCTAACCAGTTTTGTATGCTATTATTCACTGTTTTGGTTTTCGTGGTCATCCGAACGTTCGGGGAGTCCCCTCGCCAAAACTAGCAGATTAGGTCCATTATGGTCAGTTTTCTATGCTATTAATCAGTGATTTTGGGTCTCTGGACGATTCGGACGTTCGGGGAACCCTAGGGTCCGGTTATGCAGACCTCGCCAAAATTCGTAGATTTGGCATATTATGGCTAGTTTTCTATGCTATTACACATTGATTTTTGGTCCCGGGGCGATCCAAACATTTGGGGAACCCCGGGGTCCGCTTACGGGGACCTCGCCAAAACTCGCAGATTTGGTCCATTCTGACCAGTTTTCTATGCTATTATTCACTGTTTTGGTTTTCGTGGTCATCCGAACGTTCGGGGAGTCCCCTCGCCAAAACTAGCAAATTAGGTCCATTATGGTCAGTTTTCTATGCTATTTATCAGTGATTTTGGGTCTCTGGACGATTCGGACGTTCGGGGAACCCTAGGGTCCGGTTATGCAGACCTCGCCAAAAGTCGTAGATTTGGCATATTATGGCTAGTTTTCTATGCTATTACTCATTGATTTTTTGTCCCGGGGCGATCCAAACATTCGGGGAACCCCGGGGTCAGCTTACGGGGACCTCGCCAAAACTCGCAGATTTGGTCCATTCTGACCAGTTTTCTATGCTATTATTCACTGTTTTGGTTTTCGTGGTCATCCGAACGTTCGGGGAGTCCCCTCGCCAAAACTAGCAGATTAGGTCCATTATGGTCAGTTTCTATGCTATTAATCAGTGATTTTGGGTCTCTGGACGATTCGGACGTTCGGGGAACCCTAGGGTCCGGTTATGCAGACCTCGCCAAAATTCGTAGATTTGGCATATTATGGCTAGTTTTCTATGCTATTACTCATTGATTTTTGTTCCCGGGGCGATCCAAACATTTGGGGAACCCCGGGGTCCGCTTATGGGGACCTCGCCAAAACTCGTAGATTTGGTCCATTCTGACCAGTTTTCTATGCTATTATTCACTGTTTTGGTTTTCGTGGTCATCCGAACGTTCGGGGAGTCCCCTCGCGAAAACTAGCAGATTAGGTCCATTATGGTCAGTTTCTATGCTATTAATCAGTGATTTTAGGTCTCTGGACGATTCGGACGTTCGGGGAACCCTAGGGTCCGGTTATGCGGACCTCGCCAAAATTCGTAGATTTGGCATATTATGACTAGTTTTCTATGCAATTACTCATTGATTTTTGGTCCTGGGGCGATCCAAACGTTCGGGGAACCCCGGGGTCCGCTTACGGGGACCTCGCCAAAACTCGAAGATTTGGTCCATTCTGACCAGTTTTGTATGCTATTATTCACTGTTGTGGTTTTCGTGGTCATCCGAACGTTCGGGGAGTCCCCTCGCCAAAACTAGCAGATTAGGTCCATTATGGTCAGTTTCTATGCTATTAATCAGTGATTTTGGGTCTCTGGACGATTCGGACGTTCGGGGAACCCTAGGGTCCGGTTATGCAGACCTCGCCAAAATTCGTAGATTTGGCATATTATGGCTAGTTTTCTATGCTATTACTCATTGATTTTTGTTCCCGGGGCGATCCAAACATTTGGGGAACCCCGGGGTCCGCTTATGGGGACCTCGCCAAAACTCACAGATTTGGTCCATTCTGACCAGTTTTCTATGCTATTATTCACTGTTTTGGTTTTCGTGGTCATCCGAACGTTCGGGGAGTCCCCTCGCCAAAACTAGCAGATTAGGTCCATTATGGTCAGTTTCTATGCTATTAATCAGTGATTTTAGGTCTCTGGACGATTCGGACGTTCGGGGAACCCTAGGGTCCGGTTATGCGGACCTCGCCAAAATTCGTAGATTTGGCATATTATGACTAGTTTTCTATGCAATTACTCATTGATTTTTGGTCCTGGGGCGATCCAAACGTTCGGGGAACCCCGGGGTCCGCTTACGGGGACCTCGCCAAAACTCGAAGATTTGGTCCATTCTGACCAGTTTTGTATGCTATTATTCACTGTTGTGGTTTTCGTGGTCATCCGAACGTTCGGGGAGTCCCCTCGCCAAAACTAGCAGGTTAGGTCCATTATGGTCAGTTTTCTATGCTATTAATCAGTGATTTTGGGTCTCTGGACGATTCGAACGTTCGGGGAACCCTAGGGTCCGGTTATGCGGACCTCGCCAAAATTCGTAGATTTGGCATATTATGGCTAGTTTTCTATGCTATTACTTATTGATTTTTGGTCCCGGGGCGATCCAAACGTTCGGGGAACCCCGGGGTCCGCTTACGGGGACCTCGCCAAAACTCGCAGATTTGGTCCATTCTGACCAGTTTTCTATGCTATTATTCACTGTTTTGGTTTTCGTGGTCATCCGAACGTTCGGGGAGTCCCCTCGCCAAAACTAGCAGATTAGGTCCATTATGGTCAGTTTTCTATGCTATTAATCAGTGATTTTGGGTCTCTGGACGATTCGGACGTTCGGGGAACCCTAGGGTCCGGTTATGCAGACCTCGCCAAAATTCGTAGATTTGGCATATTATGTCTAGTTTTCTATGCTATTACTCATTGATTTTTGTTCCCGGGGCGATCCAAACATTTGGGGAACCCCGGGGTCCGCTTACGGGGACCTCGCCAAAACTCACAGATTTGGTCCATTCTGACCAGTTTTCTATGCTATTATTCACTGTTTTGGTTTTCGTGGTCATCCGAACGTTCGGGGAGTCCCCTCGCCAAAACTAGCAGATTAGGTCCATTATGGTCAGTTTCTATGCTATTAATCAGTGATTTTAGGTCTCTGGACGATTCGGACGTTCGGGGAACCCTAGGGTCCGGTTATGCGGACCTCGCCAAAATTCGTAGATTTGGCATATTATGACTAGTTTTCTATGCAATTACTCATTGATTTTTGGTCCTGGGGCGATCCAAACGTTCGGGGAACCCCGGGGTCCGCTTACGGGGACCTCGCCAAAACTCACAGATTTGGTCCATTCTGACCAGTTTTCTATGCTATTATTCACTGTTTTGGTTTTCGTGGTCATCCGAACGTTCGGGGAGTCCCCTCGCCAAAACTAGCAGATTTGGTCCATTATGGTCAGTTTCTATGCTATTAATCAGTGATTTTGGGTCTCTGGACGATTCGGACGTTCGGGGAACCCTAGGGTCCGGTTATGCAGACCTCGCCAAAAGTCGTAGATTTGGCATATTATGGCTAGTTTTCTATGCTATTACTCATTGATTTTTGGTCCCGGGGCGATCCAAACATTTGGGGAACCCCGGGGTCAGCTTACGGGGACCTCGCCAAAACTCGCAGATTTGGTCCATTCTGACCAGTTTTCTATGCTATTATTCACTGTTTTGGTTTTCGTGGTCATCCGAACGTTCGGGGAGTCCCCTCGCCAAAACTAGCAGATTAGGTCCATTATGGTCAGTTTCTATGCTATTAATCAGTGATTTTAGGTCTCTGGACGATTCGGACGTTCGGGGAACCCTAGGGTCCGGTTATGCGGACCTCGCTAAAATTCGTAGATTTGGCATATTATGACTAGTTTTCTATGCAATTACTCATTGATTTTTGGTCCTGGGGCGATCCAAACGTTCGGGGAACCCCGGGGTCCGCTTACGGGGACCTCGCCAAAACTCGCAGATTTGGTCCATTCTGACCAGTTTTGTATGCTATTATTCACTGTTGTGGTTTTCGTGGTCATCCGAACGTTCGGGGAGTCCCCTCGCCAAAACTAGCAGGTTAGGTCCATTATGGTCAGTTTTCTATGCTATTAATCAGTGATTTTGGGTCTCTGGACGATTCGAACGTTCGGGGAACCCTAGGGTCCGGTTATGCGGACCTCGCCAAAATTCGTAGATTTGGCATATTATGGCTAGTTTTCTATGCTATTACTTATTGATTTTTGGTCCCGGGGCGATCCAAACGTTCGGGGAACCCCGGGGTCCGCTTACGGGGACCTCGCCAAAACTCGCAGATTTGGTCCATTCTGACCAGTTTTCTATGCTATTATTCACTGTTTTGGTTTTCGTGGTCATCCGAACGTTCGGGGAGTCCCCTCGCCAAAACTAGCAGATTAGGTCCATTATGGTCAGTTTTCTATGCTATTAATCAGTGATTTTGGGTCTCTGGACGATTCGGACGTTCGGGGAACCCTAGGGTCCGGTTATGCAGACCTCGCCAAAATTCGTAGATTTGGCATATTATGGCTAGTTTTCTATGCTATTACTCATTGATTTTTGTTCCCGGGGCGATCCAAACATTTGGGAACCCCGGGGTCCGCTTACGGGGACCTCGCCAAAACTCACAGATTTGGTCCATTCTGACCAGTTTTCTATGCTATTATTCACTGTTTTGGTTTTCGTGGTCATCCGAACGTTCGGGGAGTCCCCTCGCCAAAACTAGCAGATTAGGTCCATTATGGTCAGTTTCTATGCTATTAATCAGTGATTTTAGGTCTCTGGACGATTCGGACGTTCGGGGAACCCTAGGGTCCGGTTATGCGGACCTCGCCAAAATTCGTAGATTTGGCATATTATGACTAGTTTTCTATGCAATTACTCATTGATTTTTGGTCCTGGGGCGATCCAAACGTTCGGGGAACCCCGGGGTCCGCTTACGGGGACCTCGCCAAAACTCGAAGATTTGGTCCATTCTGACCAGTTTTGTATGCTATTATTCACTGTTGTGGTTTTCGTGGTCATCCGAACGTTCGGGGAGTCCCCTCGCCAAAACTAGCAGGTTAGGTCCATTATGGTCAGTTTTCTATGCTATTAATCAGTGATTTTGGGTCTATGGACGATTCGAACGTTCGGGGAACCCTAGGGTCCGGTTATGCGGACCTCGCCAAAATTCGTAGATTTGGCATATTATGGCTAGTTTTCTATGCTATTACTTATTGATTTTTGGTCCCGGGGCGATCCAAACGTTCGGGGAACCCCGGGGTCCGCTTACGGGGACCTCGCCAAAACTCGCAGATTTGGTCCATTCTGACCAGTTTTCTATGCTATTATTCACTGTTTTGGTTTTCGTGGTCATCCGAACGTTCGGGGAGTCCCCTCGCCAAAACTAGCAGATTAGGTCCATTATGGTCAGTTTTCTATGCTATTAATCAGTGATTTTGGGTCTCTGGACGATTCGGACGTTCGGGGAACCCTAGGGTCCGGTTATGCAGACCTCGCCAAAATTCGTAGATTTGGCATATTATGGCTAGTTTTCTATGCTATTACTCATTGATTTTTGTTCCCGGGGCGATCCAAACATTTGGGAACCCCGGGGTCCGCTTACGGGGACCTTGCCAAAACTCACAGATTTGGTCCATTCTGACCAGTTTTCTATGCTATTATTCACTGTTTTGGTTTTCGTGGTCATCCGAACGTTCGGGGAGTCCCCTCGCCAAAACTAGCAGATTAGGTCCATTATGGTCAGTTTCTATGCTATTAATCAGTGATTTTAGGTCTCTGGACGATTCGGACGTTCGGGGAACCCTAGGGTCCGGTTATGCGGACCTCGCTAAAATTCGTAGATTTGGCATATTATGACTAGTTTTCTATGCAATTACTCATTGATTTTTGGTCCTGGGGCGATCCAAACGTTCGGGGAACCCCGGGGTCCGCTTACGGGGACCTCGCCAAAACTCGCAGATTTGGTCCATTCTGACCAGTTTTGTATGCTATTATTCACTGTTGTGGTTTTCGTGGTCATCCGAACGTTCGGGGAGTCCCCTCGCCAAAACTAGCAGGTTAGGTCCATTATGGTCAGTTTTCTATGCTATTAATCAGTGATTTTGGGTCTCTGGACGATTCGAACGTTCGGGGAACCCTAGGGTCCGGTTATGCGGACCTCGCCAAAATTCGTAGATTTGGCATATTATGGCTAGTTTTCTATGCTATTACTTATTGATTTTTGGTCCCGGGGCGATCCAAACGTTCGGGGAACCCCGGGGTCCGCTTACGGGGACCTCGCCAAAACTCGCAGATTTGGTCCATTCTGACCAGTTTTCTATGCTATTATTCACTGTTTTGGTTTTCGTGGTCATCCGAACGTTCGGGGAGTCCCCTCGCCAAAACTAGCAGATTAGGTCCATTATGGTCAGTTTTCTATGCTATTAATCAGTGATTTTGGGTCTCTGGACGATTCGGACGTTCGGGGAACCCTAGGGTCCGGTTATGCAGACCTCGCCAAAATTCGTAGATTTGGCATATTATGGCTAGTTTTCTATGCTATTACTCATTGATTTTTGTTCCCGGGGCGATCCAAACATTTGGGAACCCCGGGGTCCGCTTACGGGGACCTCGCCAAAACTCACAGATTTGGTCCATTCTGACCAGTTTTCTATGCTATTATTCACTGTTTTGGTTTTCGTGGTCATCCGAACGTTCGGGGAGTCCCCTCGCCAAAACTAGCAGATTAGGTCCATTATGGTCAGTTTCTATGCTATTAATCAGTGATTTTAGGTCTCTGGACGATTCGGACGTTCGGGGAACCCTAGGGTCCGGTTATGCGGACCTCGCCAAAATTCGTAGATTTGGCATATTATGACTAGTTTTCTATGCAATTACTCATTGATTTTTGGTCCTGGGGCGATCCAAACGTTCGGGGAACCCCGGGGTCCGCTTACGGGGACCTCGCCAAAACTCGAAGATTTGGTCCATTCTGACCAGTTTTGTATGCTATTATTCACTGTTGTGGTTTTCGTGGTCATCCGAACGTTCGGGGAGTCCCCTCGCCAAAACTAGCAGATTAGGTCCATTATGGTCAGTTTCTATGCTATTAATCAGTGATTTTGGGTCTCTGGACGATTCGGACGTTCGGGGAACCCTAGGGTCCGGTTATGCAGACCTCGCCAAAATTCGTAGATTTGGCATATTATGGCTAGTTTTCTATGCTATTACTCATTGATTTTTGTTCCCGGGGCGATCCAAACATTTGGGGAACCCCGGGGTCCGCTTATGGGGACCTCGCCAAAACTCACAGATTTGGTCCATTCTGACTAGTTTTCTATGCTATTATTCACTGTTTTGGTTTTCGTGGTCATCCGAACGTTCGGGGAGTCCCCTCGCCAAAACTAGCAGATTAGGTCCATTATGGTCTGTTTCTATGCTATTAATCAGTGATTTTAGGTCTCTGGACGATTCGGACGTTCGGGGAACCCTAGGGTCCGGTTATGCGGACCTCGCCAAAATTCGTAGATTTGGCATATTATGACTAGTTTTCTATGCAATTACTCATTGATTTTTGGTCCTGGGGCGATCCAAACGTTCCGGGAACCCCGGGGTCCGCTTACGGGGACCTCGCCAAAACTCGAAGATTTGGTCCATTCTGACCAGTTTTGTATGCTATTATTCACTGTTGTGGTTTTCGTGGTCATCCGAACGTTCGGGGAGTCCCCTCGCCAAAACTAGCAGGTTAGGTCCATTATGGTCAGTTTTCTATGCTATTAATCAGTGATTTTGGGTCTCTGGACGATTCGAACGTTCGGGGAACCCTAGGGTCCGGTTATGCGGACCTCGCCAAAATTCGTAGATTTGGCATATTATGGCTAGTTTTCTATGCTATTACTTATTGATTTTTGGTCCCGGGGCGATCCAAACGTTCGGGGAACCCCGGGGTCCGCTTACGGGGACCTCGCCAAAACTCGCAGATTTGGTCCATTCTGACCAGTTTTCTATGCTATTATTCACTGTTTTGGTTTTCGTGGTCATCCGAACGTTCGGGGAGTCCCCTCGCCAAAACTAGCAGATTAGGTCCATTATGGTCAGTTTTCTATGCTATTAATCAGTGATTTTGGGTCTCTGGACGATTCGGACGTTCGGGGAACCCTAGGGTCCGGTTATGCAGACCTCGCCAAAATTCGTAGATTTGGCATATTATGTCTAGTTTTCTATGCTATTACTCATTGATTTTTGTTCCCGGGGCGATCCAAACATTTGGGGAACCCCAGGGTCCGCTTACGGGGACCTCGCCAAAACTCACAGATTTGGTCCATTCTGACCAGTTTTCTATGCTATTATTCACTGTTTTGGTTTTCGTGGTCATCCGAACGTTCGGGGAGTCCCCTCGCCAAAACTAGCAGATTAGGTCCATTATGGTCAGTTTCTATGCTATTAATCAGTGATTTTAGGTCTCTGGACGATTCGGACGTTCGGGGAACCCTAGGGTCCGGTTATGCGGACCTCGCCAAAATTCGTAGATTTGGCATATTATGACTAGTTTTCTATGCAATTACTCATTGATTTTTGGTCCTGGGGCGATCCAAACGTTCGGGGAACCCCGGGGTCCGCTTACGGGGACCTCGCCAAAACTCACAGATTTGGTCCATTCTGACCAGTTTTCTATGCTATTATTCACTGTTTTGGTTTTCGTGGTCATCCGAACGTTCGGGGAGTCCCCTCGCCAAAACTAGCAGATTTGGTCCATTATGGTCAGTTTCTATGCTATTAATCAGTGATTTTGGGTCTCTGGACGATTCGGACGTTCGGGGAACCCTAGGGTCCGGTTATGCAGACCTCGCCAAAAGTCGTAGATTTGGCATATTATGGCTAGTTTTCTATGCTATTACTCATTGATTTTTGGTCCCGGGGCGATCCAAACATTTGGGGAACCCCGGGGTCAGCTTACGGGGACCTCGCCAAAACTCGCAGATTTGGTCCATTCTGACCAGTTTTCTATGCTATTATTCACTGTTTTGGTTTTCGTGGTCATCCGAACGTTCGGGGAGTCCCCTCGCCAAAACTAGCAGATTAGGTCCATTATGGTCAGTTTCTATGCTATTAATCAGTGATTTTAGGTCTCTGGACGATTCGGACGTTCGGGGAACCCTAGGGTCCGGTTATGCGGACCTCGCTAAAATTCGTAGATTTGGCATATTATGACTAGTTTTCTATGCAATTACTCATTGATTTTTGGTCCTGGGGCGATCCAAACGTTCGGGGAACCCCGGGGTCCGCTTACGGGGACCTCGCCAAAACTCGCAGATTTGGTCCATTCTGACCAGTTTTGTATGCTATTATTCACTGTTGTGGTTTTCGTGGTCATCCGAACGTTCGGGGAGTCCCCTCGCCAAAACTAGCAGGTTAGGTCCATTATGGTCAGTTTTCTATGCTATTAATCAGTGATTTTGGGTCTCTGGACGATTCGAACGTTCGGGGAACCCTAGGGTCCGGTTATGCGGACCTCGCCAAAATTCGTAGATTTGGCATATTATGGCTAGTTTTCTATGCTATTACTTATTGATTTTTGGTCCCGGGGCGATCCAAACGTTCGGGGAACCCCGGGGTCCGCTTACGGGGACCTCGCCAAAACTCGCAGATTTGGTCCATTCTGACCAGTTTTCTATGCTATTATTCACTGTTTTGGTTTTCGTGGTCATCCGAACGTTCGGGGAGTCCCCTCGCCAAAACTAGCAGATTAGGTCCATTATGGTCAGTTTTCTATGCTATTAATCAGTGATTTTGGGTCTCTGGACGATTCGGACGTTCGGGGAACCCTAGGGTCCGGTTATGCAGACCTCGCCAAAATTCGTAGATTTGGCATATTATGGCTAGTTTTCTATGCTATTACTCATTGATTTTTGTTCCCGGGGCGATCCAAACATTTGGGAACCCCGGGGTCCGCTTACGGGGACCTCGCCAAAACTCACAGATTTGGTCCATTCTGACCAGTTTTCTATGCTATTATTCACTGTTTTGGTTTTCGTGGTCATCCGAACGTTCGGGGAGTCCCCTCGCCAAAACTAGCAGATTAGGTCCATTATGGTCAGTTTCTATGCTATTAATCAGTGATTTTAGGTCTCTGGACGATTCGGACGTTCGGGGAACCCTAGGGTCCGGTTATGCGGACCTCGCCAAAATTCGTAGATTTGGCATATTATGACTAGTTTTCTATGCAATTACTCATTGATTTTTGGTCCTGGGGCGATCCAAACGTTCGGGGAACCCCGGGGTCCGCTTACGGGGACCTCGCCAAAACTCGCAGATTTGGTCCATTCTGACCAGTTTTGTATGCTATTATTCACTGTTGTGGTTTTCGTGGTCATCCGAACGTTCGGGGAGTCCCCTCGCCAAAACTAGCAGGTTAGGTCCATTATGGTCAGTTTTCTATGCTATTAATCAGTGATTTTGGGTCTCTGGACGATTCGAACGTTCGGGGAACCCTAGGGTCCGGTTATGCGGACCTCGCCAAAATTCGTAGATTTGGCATATTATGGCTAGTTTTCTATGCTATTACTTATTGATTTTTGGTCCCGGGGCGATCCAAACGTTCGGGGAACCCCGGGGTCCGCTTACGGGGACCTCGCCAAAACTCGCAGATTTGGTCCATTCTGACCAGTTTTCTATGCTATTATTCACTGTTTTGGTTTTCGTGGTCATCCGAACGTTCGGGGAGTCCCCTCGCCAAAACTAGCAGATTAGGTCCATTATGGTCAGTTTTCTATGCTATTAATCAGTGATTTTGGGTCTCTGGACGATTCGGACGTTCGGGGAACCCTAGGGTCCGGTTATGCAGACCTCGCCAAAATTCGTAGATTTGGCATATTATGGCTAGTTTTCTATGCTATTACTCATTGATTTTTGTTCCCGGGGCGATCCAAACATTTGGGAACCCCGGGGTCCGCTTACGGGGACCTCGCCAAAACTCACAGATTTGGTCCATTCTGACCAGTTTTCTATGCTATTATTCACTGTTTTGGTTTTCGTGGTCATCCGAACGTTCGGGGAGTCCCCTCGCCAAAACTAGCAGATTAGGTCCATTATGGTCAGTTTCTATGCTATTAATCAGTGATTTTAGGTCTCTGGACGATTCGGACGTTCGGGGAACCCTAGGGTCCGGTTATGCGGACCTCGCCAAAATTCGTAGATTTGGCATATTATGACTAGTTTTCTATGCAATTACTCATTGATTTTTGGTCCTGGGGCGATCCAAACGTTCGGGGAACCCCGGGGTCCGCTTACGGGGACCTCGCCAAAACTCGCAGATTTGGTCCATTCTGACCAGTTTTGTATGCTATTATTCACTGTTGTGGTTTTCGTGGTCATCCGAACGTTCGGGGAGTCCCCTCGCCAAAACTAGCAGGTTAGGTCCATTATGGTCAGTTTTCTATGCTATTAATCAGTGATTTTGGGTCTCTGGACGATTCGAACGTTCGGGGAACCCTAGGGTCCGGTTATGCGGACCTCGCCAAAATTCGTAGATTTGGCATATTATGGCTAGTTTTCTATGCTATTACTTATTGATTTTTGGTCCCGGGGCGATCCAAACGTTCGGGGAACCCCGGGGTCCGCTTACGGGGACCTCGCCAAAACTCGCAGATTTGGTCCATTCTGACCAGTTTTCTATGCTATTATTCACTGTTTTGGTTTTCGTGGTCATCCGAACGTTCGGGGAGTCCCCTCGCCAAAACTAGCAGATTAGGTCCATTATGGTCAGTTTTCTATGCTATTAATCAGTGATTTTGGGTCTCTGGACGATTCGGACGTTCGGGGAACCCTAGGGTCCGGTTATGCAGACCTCGCCAAAATTCGTAGATTTGGCATATTATGGCTAGTTTTCTATGCTATTACTCATTGATTTTTGTTCCCGGGGCGATCCAAACATTTGGGAACCCCGGGGTCCGCTTACGGGGACCTCGCCAAAACTCACAGATTTGGTCCATTCTGACCAGTTTTCTATGCTATTATTCACTGTTTTGGTTTTCGTGGTCATCCGAACGTTCGGGGAGTCCCCTCGCCAAAACTAGCAGATTAGGTCCATTATGGTCAGTTTCTATGCTATTAATCAGTGATTTTAGGTCTCTGGACGATTCGGACGTTCGGGGAACCCTAGGGTCCGGTTATGCGGACCTCGCCAAAATTCGTAGATTTGGCATATTATGACTAGTTTTCTATGCAATTACTCATTGATTTTTGGTCCTGGGGCGATCCAAACGTTCGGGGAACCCCGGGGTCCGCTTACGGGGACCTCGCCAAAACTCGCAGATTTGGTCCATTCTGACCAGTTTTGTATGCTATTATTCACTGTTGTGGTTTTCGTGGTCATCCGAACGTTCGGGGAGTCCCCTCGCCAAAACTAGCAGGTTAGGTCCATTATGGTCAGTTTTCTATGCTATTAATCAGTGATTTTGGGTCTCTGGACGATTCGAACGTTCGGGGAACCCTAGGGTCCGGTTATGCGGACCTCGCCAAAATTCGTAGATTTGGCATATTATGGCTAGTTTTCTATGCTATTACTTATTGATTTTTGGTCCCGGGGCGATCCAAACGTTCGGGGAACCCCGGGGTCCGCTTACGGGGACCTCGCCAAAACTCGCAGATTTGGTCCATTCTGACCAGTTTTCTATGCTATTATTCACTGTTTTGGTTTTCGTGGTCATCCGAACGTTCGGGGAGTCCCCTCGCCAAAACTAGCAGATTAGGTCTATTATGGTCAGTTTTCTATGCTATTAATCAGTGATTTTGGGTCTCTGGACGATTCGGACGTTCGGGGAACCCTAGGGTCCGGTTATGCAGACCTCGCCAAAAGTCGTAGATTTGGCATATTATGGCTAGTTTTCTATGCTATTACTCATTGATTTTTGTTCCCGGGGCGATCCAAACATTTGGGGAACCCCGGGGTCCGCTTACGGGGACCTCGCCAAAACTCACAGATTTGGTCCATTCTGACCAGTTTTCTATGCTATTATTCACTGTTTTGGTTTTCGTGGTCATCCGAACGTTCGGGGAGTCCCCTCGCCAAAACTAGCAGATTAGGTCCATTATGGTCAGTTTCTATGCTATTAATCAGTGATTTTAGGTCTCTGGACGATTCGGACGTTCGGGGAACCCTAGGGTCCGGTTATGCGGACCTCGCCAAAATTCGTAGATTTGGCATATTATGACTAGTTTTCTATGCAATTACTCATTGATTTTTGGTCCTGGGGCGATCCAAACGTTCGGGGAACCCCGGGGTCCGCTTACGGGGACCTCGCCAAAACTCGCAGATTTGGTCCATTCTGACCAGTTTTGTATGCTATTATTCACTGTTGTGGTTTTCGTGGTCATCCGAACGTTCGGGGAGTCCCCTCGCCAAAACTAGCAGGTTAGGTCCATTATGGTCAGTTTTCTATGCTATTAATCAGTGATTTTGGGTCTCTGGACGATTCGAACGTTCGGGGAACCCTAGGGTCCGGTTATGCGGACCTCGCCAAAATTCGTAGATTTGGCATATTATGGCTAGTTTTCTATGCTATTACTTATTGATTTTTGGTCCCGGGGCGATCCAAACGTTCGGGGAACCCCGGGGTCCGCTTACGGGGACCTCGCCAAAACTCGCAGATTTGGTCCATTCTGACCAGTTTTCTATGCTATTATTCACTGTTTTGGTTTTCGTGGTCATCCGAACGTTCGGGGAGTCCCCTCGCCAAAACTAGCAGATTTGGTCCATTATGGTCAGTTTCTATGCTATTAATCAGTGATTTTGGGTCTCTGGACGATTCGGACGTTCGGGGAACCCTAGGGTCCGGTTATGCAGACCTCGCCAAAAGTCGTAGATTTGGCATATTATGGCTAGTTTTCTATGCTATTACTCATTGATTTTTGGTCCCGGGGCGATCCAAACATTTGGGGAACCCCGGGGTCAGCTTACGGGGACCTCGCCAAAACTCGCAGATTTGGTCCATTCTGACCAGTTTTCTATGCTATTATTCACTGTTTTGGTTTTCGTGGTCATCCGAACGTTCGGGGAGTCCCCTCGCCAAAACTAGCAGATTAGGTCCATTATGGTCAGTTTCTATGCTATTAATCAGTGATTTTAGGTCTCTGGACGATTCGGACGTTCGGGGAACCCTAGGGTCCGGTTATGCGGACCTCGCTAAAATTCGTAGATTTGGCATATTATGACTAGTTTTCTATGCTATTACTCATTGATTTTTGTTCCCGGGGCGATCCAAACATTTGGGAACCCCGGGGTCCGCTTACGGGGACCTCGCCAAAACTCACAGATTTGGTCCATTCTGACCAGTTTTCTATGCTATTATTCACTGTTTTGGTTTTCGTGGTCATCCGAACGTTCGGGGAGTCCCCTCGCCAAAACTAGCAGATTAGGTCCATTATGGTCAGTTTCTATGCTATTAATCAGTGATTTTAGGTCTCTGGACAATTCGGACGTTCGGGGAACCCTAGGGTCCGGTTATGCGGACCTCGCCAAAATTCGTAGATTTGGCATATTATGACTAGTTTTCTATGCAATTACTCATTGATTTTTGGTCCTGGGGCGATCCAAACGTTCGGGGAACCCCGGGGTCCGCTTACGGGGACCTCGCCAAAACTCGCAGATTTGGTCCATTCTGACCAGTTTTGTATGCTATTATTCACTGTTGTGGTTTTCGTGGTCATCCGAACGTTCGGGGAGTCCCCTCGCCAAAACTAGCAGGTTAGGTCCATTATGGTCAGTTTTCTATGCTATTAATCAGTGATTTTGGGTCTCTGGACGATTCGAACGTTCGGGGAACCCTAGGGTCCGGTTATGCGGACCTCGCCAAAATTCGTAGATTTGGCATATTATGGCTAGTTTTCTATGCTATTACTTATTGATTTTTGGTCCCGGGGCGATCCAAACGTTCGGGGAACCCCGGGGTCCGCTTACGGGGACCTCGCCAAAACTCGCAGATTTGGTCCATTCTGACCAGTTTTCTATGCTATTATTCACTGTTTTGGTTTTCGTGGTCATCCGAACGTTCGGGGAGTCCCCTCGCCAAAACTAGCAGATTAGGTCCATTATGGTCAGTTTTCTATGCTATTAATCAGTGATTTTGGGTCTCTGGACGATTCGGACGTTCGGGGAACCCTAGGGTCCGGTTATGCAGACCTCGCCAAAAGTCGTAGATTTGGCATATTATGGCTAGTTTTCTATGCTATTACTCATTGATTTTTGTTCCCGGGGCGATCCAAACATTTGGGGAACCCCGGGGTCCGCTTACGGGGACCTCGCCAAAACTCACAGATTTGGTCCATTCTGACCAGTTTTCTATGCTATTATTCACTGTTTTGGTTTTCGTGGTCATCCGAACGTTCGGGGAGTCCCCTCGCCAAAACTAGCAGGTTAGGTCCATTATGGTCAGTTTTCTATGCTATTAATCAGTGATTTTGGGTCTCTGGACGATTCGAACGTTCGGGGAACCCTAGGGTCCGGTTATGCGGACCTCGCCAAAATTCGTAGATTTGGCATATTATGGCTAGTTTTCTATGCTATTACTTATTGATTTTTGGTCCCGGGGCGATCCAAACGTTCGGGGAACCCCGGGGTCCGCTTACGGGGACCTCGCCAAAACTCGCAGATTTGGTCCATTCTGACCAGTTTTCTATGCTATTATTCACTGTTTTGGTTTTCGTGGTCATCCGAACGTTCGGGGAGTCCCCTCGCCAAAACTAGCAGATTTGGTCCATTATGGTCAGTTTCTATGCTATTAATCAGTGATTTTGGGTCTCTGGACGATTCGGACGTTCGGGGAACCCTAGGGTCCGGTTATGCAGACCTCGCCAAAAGTCGTAGATTTGGCATATTATGGCTAGTTTTCTATGCTATTACTCATTGATTTTTGGTCCCGGGGCGATCCAAACATTTGGGGAACCCCGGGGTCAGCTTACGGGGACCTCGCCAAAACTCGCAGATTTGGTCCATTCTGACCAGTTTTCTATGCTATTATTCACTGTTTTGGTTTTCGTGGTCATCCGAACGTTCGGGGAGTCCCCTCGCCAAAACTAGCAGATTAGGTCCATTATGGTCAGTTTCTATGCTATTAATCAGTGATTTTAGGTCTCTGGACGATTCGGACGTTCGGGGAACCCTAGGGTCCGGTTATGCGGACCTCGCTAAAATTCGTAGATTTGGCATATTATGACTAGTTTTCTATGCTATTACTCATTGATTTTTGTTCCCGGGGCGATCCAAACATTTGGGAACCCCGGGGTCCGCTTACGGGGACCTCGCCAAAACTCACAGATTTGGTCCATTCTGACCAGTTTTCTATGCTATTATTCACTGTTTTGGTTTTCGTGGTCATCCGAACGTTCGGGGAGTCCCCTCGCCAAAACTAGCAGATTAGGTCCATTATGGTCAGTTTCTATGCTATTAATCAGTGATTTTAGGTCTCTGGACGATTCGGACGTTCGGGGAACCCTAGGGTCCGGTTATGCGGACCTCGCCAAAATTCGTAGATTTGGCATATTATGACTAGTTTTCTATGCAATTACTCATTGATTTTTGGTCCTGGGGCGATCCAAACGTTCGGGGAACCCCGGGGTCCGCTTACGGGGACCTCGCCAAAACTCGCAGATTTGGTCCATTCTGACCAGTTTTGTATGCTATTATTCACTGTTGTGGTTTTCGTGGTCATCCGAACGTTCGGGGAGTCCCCTCGCCAAAACTAGCAGGTTAGGTCCATTATGGTCAGTTTTCTATGCTATTAATCAGTGATTTTGGGTCTCTGGACGATTCGAACGTTCGGGGAACCCTAGGGTCCGGTTATGCGGACCTCGCCAAAATTCGTAGATTTGGCATATTATGGCTAGTTTTCTATGCTATTACTTATTGATTTTTGGTCCCGGGGCGATCCAAACGTTCGGGGAACCCCGGGGTCCGCTTACGGGGACCTCGCCAAAACTCGCAGATTTGGTCCATTCTGACCAGTTTTCTATGCTATTATTCACTGTTTTGGTTTTCGTGGTCATCCGAACGTTCGGGGAGTCCCCTCGCCAAAACTAGCAGATTAGGTCCATTATGGTCAGTTTTCTATGCTATTAATCAGTGATTTTGGGTCTCTGGACGATTCGGACGTTCGGGGAACCCTAGGGTCCGGTTATGCAGACCTCGCCAAAAGTCGTAGATTTGGCATATTATGGCTAGTTTTCTATGCTATTACTCATTGATTTTTGTTCCCGGGGCGATCCAAACATTTGGGGAACCCCGGGGTCCGCTTACGGGGACCTCGCCAAAACTCACAGATTTGGTCCATTCTGACCAGTTTTCTATGCTATTATTCACTGTTTTGGTTTTCGTGGTCATCCGAACGTTCGGGGAGTCCCCTCGCCAAAACTAGCAGGTTAGGTCCATTATGGTCAGTTTTCTATGCTATTAATCAGTGATTTTGGGTCTCTGGACGATTCGAACGTTCGGGGAACCCTAGGGTCCGGTTATGCGGACCTCGCCAAAATTCGTAGATTTGGCATATTATGGCTAGTTTTCTATGCTATTACTTATTGATTTTTGGTCCCGGGGCGATCCAAACGTTCGGGGAACCCCGGGGTCCGCTTACGGGGACCTCGCCAAAACTCGCAGATTTGGTCCATTCTGACCAGTTTTCTATGCTATTATTCACTGTTTTGGTTTTCGTGGTCATCCGAACGTTCGGGGAGTCCCCTCGCCAAAACTAGCAGATTAGGTCCATTATGGTCAGTTTTCTATGCTATTAATCAGTGATTTTGGGTCTCTGGACGATTCGGACGTTCGGGGAACCCTAGGGTCCGGTTATGCAGACCTCGCCAAAAGTCGTAGATTTGGCATATTATGGCTAGTTTTCTATGCTATTACTCATTGATTTTTGTTCCCGGGGCGATCCAAACATTTGGGGAACCCCGGGGTCCGCTTACGGGGACCTCGCCAAAACTCACAGATTTGGTCCATTCTGACCAGTTTTCTATGCTATTATTCACTGTTTTGGTTTTCGTGGTCATCCGAACGTTCGGGGAGTCCCCTCGCCAAAACTAGCAGATTAGGTCCATTATGGTCAGTTTCTATGCTATTAATCAGTGATTTTAGGTCTCTGGACGATTCGGACGTTCGGGGAACCCTAGGGTCCGGTTATGCGGACCTCGCCAAAATTCGTAGATTTGGCATATTATGACTAGTTTTCTATGCAATTACTCATTGATTTTTGGTCCCGGGGCGATCCAAACGTTCGGGGAACCCCGGGGTCCGCTTACGGGGACCTCGCCAAAACTCGCAGATTTGGTCCATTCTGACCAGTTTTGTATGCTATTATTCACTGTTGTGGTTTTCGTGGTCATCCGAACGTTCGGGGAGTCCCCTCGCCAAAACTAGCAGGTTAGGTCCATTATGGTCAGTTTTCTATGCTATTAATCAGTGATTTTGGGTCTCTGGACGATTCGAACGTTCGGGGAACCCTAGGGTCCGGTTATGCGGACCTCGCCAAAATTCGTAGATTTGGCATATTATGGCTAGTTTTCTATGCTATTACTTATTGATTTTTGGTCCCGGGGCGATCCAAACGTTCGGGGAACCCCGGGGTCCGCTTACGGGGACCTCGCCAAAACTCGCAGATTTGGTCCATTCTGACCAGTTTTCTATGCTATTATTCACTGTTTTGGTTTTCGTGGTCATCCGAACGTTCGGGGAGTCCCCTCGCCAAAACTAGCAGATTAGGTCCATTATGGTCAGTTTTCTATGCTATTAATCAGTGATTTTGGGTCTCTGGACGATTCGGACGTTCGGGGAACCCTAGGGTCCGGTTATGCAGACCTCGCCAAAAGTCGTAGATTTGGCATATTATGGCTAGTTTTCTATGCTATTACTCATTGATTTTTGTTCCCGGGGCGATCCAAACATTTGGGGAACCCCGGGGTCCGCTTACGGGGACCTCGCCAAAACTCACAGATTTGGTCCATTCTGACCAGTTTTCTATGCTATTATTCACTGTTTTGGTTTTCGTGGTCATCCGAACGTTCGGGGAGTCCCCTCGCCAAAACTAGCAGGTTAGGTCCATTATGGTCAGTTTTCTATGCTATTAATCAGTGATTTTGGGTCTCTGGACGATTCGAACGTTCGGGGAACCCTAGGGTCCGGTTATGCGGACCTCGCCAAAATTCGTAGATTTGGCATATTATGGCTAGTTTTCTATGCTATTACTTATTGATTTTTGGTCCCGGGGCGATCCAAACGTTCGGGGAACCCCGGGGTCCGCTTACGGGGACCTCGCCAAAACTCGCAGATTTGGTCCATTCTGACCAGTTTTCTATGCTATTATTCACTGTTTTGGTTTTCGTGGTCATCCGAACGTTCGGGGAGTCCCCTCGCCAAAACTAGCAGATTAGGTCCATTATGGTCAGTTTTCTATGCTATTAATCAGTGATTTTGGGTCTCTGGACGATTCGGACGTTCGGGGAACCCTAGGGTCCGGTTATGCAGACCTCGCCAAAAGTCGTAGATTTGGCATATTATGGCTAGTTTTCTATGCTATTACTCATTGATTTTTGTTCCCGGGGCGATCCAAACATTTGGGGAACCCCGGGGTCCGCTTACGGGGACCTCGCCAAAACTCACAGATTTGGTCCATTCTGACCAGTTTTCTATGCTATTATTCACTGTTTTGGTTTTCGTGGTCATCCGAACGTTCGGGGAGTCCCCTCGCCAAAACTAGCAGATTAGGTCCATTATGGTCAGTTTCTATGCTATTAATCAGTGATTTTAGGTCTCTGGACGATTCGGACGTTCGGGGAACCCTAGGGTCCGGTTATGCGGACCTCGCCAAAATTCGTAGATTTGGCATATTATGACTAGTTTTCTATGCAATTACTCATTGATTTTTGGTCCTGGGGCGATCCAAACGTTCGGGGAACCCCGGGGTCCGCTTACGGGGACCTCGCCAAAACTCGCAGATTTGGTCCATTCTGACCAGTTTTGTATGCTATTATTCACTGTTGTGGTTTTCGTGGTCATCCGAACGTTCGGGGAGTCCCCTCGCCAAAACTAGCAGGTTAGGTCCATTATGGTCAGTTTTCTATGCTATTAATCAGTGATTTTGGGTCTCTGGACGATTCGAACGTTCGGGGAACCGTAGGGTCCGGTTATGCGGACCTCGCCAAAATTCGTAGATTTGGCATATTATGGCTAGTTTTCTATGCTATTACTTATTGATTTTTGGTCCCGGGGCGATCCAAACGTTCGGGGAACCCCGGGGTCCGCTTACGGGGACCTCGCCAAAACTCGCAGATTTGGTCCATTCTGACCAGTTTTCTATGCTATTATTCACTGTTTTGGTTTTCGTGGTCATCCGAACGTTCGGGGAGTCCCCTCGCCAAAACTAGCAGATTTGGTCCATTATGGTCAGTTTCTATGCTATTAATCAGTGATTTTGGGTCTCTGGACGATTCGGACGTTCGGGGAACCCTAGGGTCCGGTTATGCAGACCTCGCCAAAAGTCGTAGATTTGGCATATTATGGCTAGTTTTCTATGCTATTACTCATTGATTTTTGGTCCCGGGGCGATCCAAACATTTGGGGAACCCCGGGGTCAGCTTACGGGGACCTCGCCAAAACTCGCAGATTTGGTCCATTCTGACCAGTTTTCTATGCTATTATTCACTGTTTTGGTTTTCGTGGTCATCCGAACGTTCGGGGAGTCCCCTCGCCAAAACTAGCAGATTAGGTCCATTATGGTCAGTTTCTATGCTATTAATCAGTGATTTTAGGTCTCTGGACGATTCGGACGTTCGGGGAACCCTAGGGTCCGGTTATGCGGACCTCGCTAAAATTCGTAGATTTGGCATATTATGACTAGTTTTCTATGCAATTACTCATTGATTTTTGGTCCTGGGGCGATCCAAACGTTCGGGGAACCCCGGGGTCCGCTTACGGGGACCTCGCCAAAACTCGCAGATTTGGTCCATTCTGACCAGTTTTGTATGCTATTATTCACTGTTTTGGTTTTCGTGGTCATCCGAACGTTCGGGGAGTCCCCTCGCCAAAACTAGCAGATTAGGTCCATTATGGTCAGTTTTCTATGCTATTAATCAGTGATTTTGGGTCTCTGGACGATTCGGACGTTCGGGGAACCCTAGGGTCCGGTTATGCAGACCTCGCCAAAAGTCGTAGATTTGGCATATTATGGCTAGTTTTCTATGCTATTACTCATTGATTTTTGTTCCCGGGGCGATCCAAACATTTGGGGAACCCCGGGGTCCGCTTACGGGGACCTCGCCAAAACTCACAGATTTGGTCCATTCTGACCAGTTTTCTATGCTATTATTCACTGTTTTGGTTTTCGTGGTCATCCGAACGTTCGGGGAGTCCCCTCGCCAAAACTAGCAGATTAGGTCCATTATGGTCAGTTTCTATGCTATTAATCAGTGATTTTAGGTCTCTGGACGATTCGGACGTTCGGGGAACCCTAGGGTCCGGTTATGCGGACCTCGCCAAAATTCGTAGATTTGGCATATTATGACTAGTTTTCTATGCAATTACTCATTGATTTTTGGTCATGGGGCGATCCAAACGTTCGGGGAACCCCGGGGTCCGCTTACGGGGACCTCGCCAAAACTCGCAGATTTGGTCCATTCTGACCAGTTTTGTATGCTATTATTCACTGTTGTGGTTTTCGTGGTCATCCGAACGTTCGGGGAGTCCCCTCGCCAAAACTAGCAGGTTAGGTCCATTATGGTCAGTTTTCTATGCTATTAATCAGTGATTTTGGGTCTCTGGACGATTCGAACGTTCGGGGAACCCTAGGGTCCGGTTATGCGGACCTCGCCAAAATTCGTAGATTTGGCATATTATGGCTAGTTTTCTATGCTATTACTTATTGATTTTTGGTCCCGGGGCGATCCAAACGTTCGGGGAACCCCGGGGTCCGCTTACGGGGACCTCGCCAAAACTCGCAGATTTGGTCCATTCTGACCAGTTTTCTATGCTATTATTCACTGTTTTGGTTTTCGTGGTCATCCGAACGTTCGGGGAGTCCCCTCGCCAAAACTAGCAGATTTGGTCCATTATGGTCAGTTTCTATGCTATTAATCAGTGATTTTGGGTCTCTGGACGATTCGGACGTTCGGGGAACCCTAGGGTCCGGTTATGCAGACCTCGCCAAAAGTCGTAGATTTGGCATATTATGGCTAGTTTTCTATGCTATTACTCATTGATTTTTGGTCCCGGGGCGATCCAAACATTTGGGGAACCCCGGGGTCAGCTTACGGGGACCTCGCCAAAACTCGCAGATTTGGTCCATTCTGACCAGTTTTCTATGCTATTATTCACTGTTTTGGTTTTCGTGGTCATCCGAACGTTCGGGGAGTCCCCTCGCCAAAACTAGCAGATTAGGTCCATTATGGTCAGTTTCTATGCTATTAATCAGTGATTTTAGGTCTCTGGACGATTCGGACGTTCGGGGAACCCTAGGGTCCGGTTATGCGGACCTCGCTAAAATTCGTAGATTTGGCATATTATGACTAGTTTTCTATGCAATTACTCATTGATTTTTGGTCCTGGGGCGATCCAAACGTTCGGGGAACCCCGGGGTCCGCTTACGGGGACCTCGCCAAAACTCGCAGATTTGGTCCATTCTGACCAGTTTTGTATGCTATTATTCACTGTTGTGGTTTTCGTGGTCATCCGAACGTTCGGGGAGTCCCCTCGCCAAAACTAGCAGGTTAGGTCCATTATGGTCAGTTTTCTATGCTATTAATCAGTGATTTTGGGTCTCTGGACGATTCGAACGTTCGGGGAACCCTAGGGTCCGGTTATGCGGACCTCGCCAAAATTCGTAGATTTGGCATATTATGGCTAGTTTTCTATGCTATTACTTATTGATTTTTGGTCCCGGGGCGATCCAAACGTTCGGGGAACCCCGGGGTCCGCTTACGGGGACCTCGCCAAAACTCGCAGATTTGGTCCATTCTGACCAGTTTTGTATGCTATTATTCACTGTTTTGGTTTTCGTGGTCATCCGAACGTTCGGGGAGTCCCCTCGCCAAAACTAGCAGATTTGGTCCATTATGGTCAGTTTCTATGCTATTAATCAGTGATTTTGGGTCTCTGGACGATTCGGACGTTCGGGGAACCCTAGGGTCCGGTTATGCAGACCTCGCCAAAAGTCGTAGATTTGGCATATTATGGCTAGTTTTCTATGCTATTACTCATTGATTTTTGGTCCCGGGGCGATCCAAACATTTGGGGAACCCCGGGGTCAGCTTACGGGGACCTCGCCAAAACTCGCAGATTTGGTCCATTCTGACCAGTTTTCTATGCTATTATTCACTGTTTTGGTTTTCGTGGTCATCCGAACGTTCGGGGAGTCCCCTCGCCAAAACTAGCAGATTAGGTCCATTATGGTCAGTTTCTATGCTATTAATCAGTGATTTTAGGTCTCTGGACGATTCGGACGTTCGGGGAACCCTAGGGTCCGGTTATGCGGACCTCGCCAAAATTCGTAGATTTGGCATATTATGACTAGTTTTCTATGCAGTTACTCATTGATTTTTGGTCCTGGTGTGATCCAAACGTTCGGGGAACCCCGGGGTCCGCTTACGGGGACCTCGCCAAAACTCGCAGATTTGGTCCATTCTGACCAGTTTTGTATGCTATTATTCACTGTTGTGGTTTTCGTGGTCATCCGAACGTTCGGGGAGTCCCCTCGCCAAAACTAGCAGGTTAGGTCCATTATGGTCAGTTTTCTACGCTATTAATCAGTGATTTTGGGTCTCTGGACGATTCGAACGTTCGGGGAACCCTAGGGTCCGGTTATGCGGACCTCGCCAAAATTCGTAGATTTGGCATATTATGGCTAGTTTTCTATGCTATTATTTATTGATTTTTGGTCCCGGGGCGATCCAAACGTTCGGGGAACCCCGGGGTCCGCTTATGGGGACCTCGCCAAAACTCGCAGATTTGGTCCATTCTAACCAGTTTTGTATGCTATTATTCACTGTTTTGGTTTTCGTGGTCATCCGAACGTTCGGGGAGTCCCCTCGCCAAAACTAGCAGATTAGGTCCATTATGGTCAGTTTTCTATGCTATTAATCAGTGATTTTGGGTCTCTGGACGATTCGGACGTTCGGGGAACCCTAGGGTCCGGTTATGCAGACCTCGCCAAAATTCGTAGATTTGGCATATTATGGCTAGTTTTCTATGCTATTACACATTGATTTTTGGTCCCGGGGCGATCCAAACATTTGGGGAACCCCGGGGTCCGCTTACGGGGACCTCGCCAAAACTCGCAGATTTGGTCCATTCTGACCAGTTTTCTATGCTATTATTCACTGTTTTGGTTTTCGTGGTCATCCGAACGTTCGGGGAGTCCCCTCGCCAAAACTAGCAGATTAGGTCCATTATGGTCAGTTTTCTATGCTATTTATCAGTGATTTTGGGTCCCTGGACGATTCGGACGTTCGGGGAACCCTAGGGTCCGGTTATGCAGACCTCGCCAAAAGTCGTAGATTTGGCATATTATGGCTAGTTTTCTATGCTATTACTCATTGATTTTTGGTCCCGGGGCGATCCAAACATTTGGGGAACCCCGGGGTCAGCTTACGGGGACCTCGCCAAAACTCGCAGATTTGGTCCATTCTGACCAGTTTTCTATGCTATTATTCACTGTTTTGGTTTTCGTGGTCATCCGAACGTTCGGGGAGTCCCCTCGCCAAAACTAGCAGATTAGGTCCATTATGGTCAGTTTCTATGCTATTAATCAGTGATTTTAGGTCTCTGGACGATTCGGACGTTCGGGGAACCCTAGGGTCCGGTTATGCGGACCTCGCCAAAATTCGTAGATTTGGCATATTATGACTAGTTTTCTATGCAGTTACTCATTGATTTTTGGTCCTGGTGTGATCCAAACGTTCGGGGAACCCCGGGGTCCGCTTACGGGGACCTCGCCAAAACTCGCAGATTTGGTCCATTCTGACCAGTTTTGTATGCTATTATTCACTGTTGTGGTTTTCGTGGTCATCCGAACGTTCGGGGAGTCCCCTCGCCAAAACTAGCAGGTTAGGTCCATTATGGTCAGTTTTCTACGCTATTAATCAGTGATTTTGGGTCTCTGGACGATTCGAACGTTCGGGGAACCCTAGGGTCCGGTTATGCGGACCTCGCCAAAATTCGTAGATTTGGCATATTATGGCTAGTTTTCTATGCTATTATTTATTGATTTTTGGTCCCGGGGCGATCCAAACGTTCGGGGAACCCCGGGGTCCGCTTATGGGGACCTCGCCAAAACTCGCAGATTTGGTCCATTCTGACCAGTTTTCTATGCTATTATTCACTGTTTTGGTTTTCGTGGTCATCCGAACGTTCGGGGAGTCCCCTCGCCAAAACTAGCAGATTAGGTCCATTATGGTCAGTTTTCTATGCTATTTATCAGTGATTTTGGGTCTCTGGACGATTCGGACGTTCGGGGAACCCTAGGGTCCGGTTATGCAGACCTCGCCAAAAGTCGTAGATTTGGCATATTATGGCTAGTTTTCTATGCTATTACTCATTGATTTTTGGTCCCGGGGCGATCCAAACATTTGGGGAACCCCGGGGTCAGCTTACGGGGACCTCGCCAAAACTCGCAGATTTGGTCCATTCTGACCAGTTTTCTATGCTATTATTCACTGTTTTGGTTTTCGTGGTCATCCGAACGTTCGGGGAGTCCCCTCGCCAAAACTAGCAGATTTGGTCCATTATGGTCAGTTTTCTATGCTATTTATCAGTGATTTTGGGTCCCTGGACGATTCGGACGTTCGGGGAACCCTAGGGTCCGGTTATGCAGACCTCGCCAAAAGTCGTAGATTTGGCATATTATGGCTAGTTTTCTATGCTATTACTCATTGATTTTTGGTCCCGGGGCGATCCAAACATTTGGGGAACCCCGGGGTCAGCTTACGGGGACCTCGCCAAAACTCGCAGATTTGGTCCATTCTGACCAGTTTTCTATGCTATTATTCACTGTTTTGGTTTTCGTGGTCATCCGAACGTTCGGGGAGTCCCCTCGCCAAAACTAGCAGATTAGGTCCATTATGGTCAGTTTCTATGCTATTAATCAGTGATTTTAGGTCTCTGGACGATTCGGACGTTCGGGGAACCCTAGGGTCCGGTTATGCGGACCTCGCTAAAATTCGTAGATTTGGCATATTATGACTAGTTTTCTATGCAATTACTCATTGATTTTTGGTCCTGGGGCGATCCAAACGTTCGGGGAACCCCGGGGTCCGCTTACGGGGACCTCGCCAAAACTCGCAGATTTGGTCCATTCTGACCAGTTTTGTATGCTATTATTCACTGTTGTGGTTTTCGTGGTCATCCGAACGTTCGGGGAGTCCCCTCGCCAAAACTAGCAGGTTAGGTCCATTATGGTCAGTTTTCTATGCTATTAATCAGTGATTTTGGGTCTCTGGACGATTCGAACGTTCGGGGAACCCTAGGGTCCGGTTATGCGGACCTCGCCAAAATTCGTAGATTTGGCATATTATGGCTAGTTTTCTATGCTATTACTTATTGATTTTTGGTCCCGGGGCGATCCAAACGTTCGGGGAACCCCGGGGTGCGCTTACGGGGACCTCGCCAAAACTCGCAGATTTGGTCCATTCTGACCAGTTTTCTATGCTATTATTCACTGTTTTGGTTTTCGTGGTCATCCGAACGTTCGGGGAGTCCCCTCGCCAAAACTAGCAGATTTGGTCCATTATGGTCAGTTTCTATGCTATTAATCAGTGATTTTGGGTCTCTGGACGATTCGGACGTTCGGGGAACCCTAGGGTCCGGTTATGCAGACCTCGCCAAAAGTCGTAGATTTGGCATATTATGGCTAGTTTTCTATGCTATTACTCATTGATTTTTGGTCCCGGGGCGATCCAAACATTTGGGGAACCCCGGGGTCAGCTTACGGGGACCTCGCCAAAACTCGCAGATTTGGTCCATTCTGACCAGTTTTCTATGCTATTATTCACTGTTTTGGTTTTCGTGGTCATCCGAACGTTCGGGGAGTCCCCTCGCCAAAACTAGCAGATTAGGTTCATTATGGTCAGTTTCTATGCTATTAATCAGTGATTTTAGGTCTCTGGACGATTCGGACGTTCGGGGAACCCTAGGGTCCGGTTATGCGGACCTCGCCAAAATTCGTAGATTTGGCATATTATGACTAGTTTTCTATGCAGTTACTCATTGATTTTTGGTCCTGGTGTGATCCAAACGTTCGGGGAACCCCGGGGTCCGCTTACGGGGACCTCGCCAAAACTCGCAGATTTGGTCCATTCTGACCAGTTTTGTATGCTATTATTCACTGTTGTGGTTTTCGTGGTCATCCGAACGTTCGGGGAGTCCCCTCGCCAAAACTAGCAGGTTAGGTCCATTATGGTCAGTTTTCTACGCTATTAATCAGTGATTTTGGGTCTCTGGACGATTCGAACGTTCGGGGAACCCTAGGGTCCGGTTATGCGGACCTCGCCAAAATTCGTAGATTTGGCATATTATGGCTAGTTTTCTATGCTATTATTTATTGATTTTTGGTCCCGGGGCGATCCAAACGTTCGGGGAACCCCGGGGTCCGCTTATGGGGACCTCGCCAAAACTCGCAGATTTGGTCCATTCTAACCAGTTTTGTATGCTATTATTCACTGTTTTGGTTTTCGTGGTCATCCGAACGTTCGGGGAGTCCCCTCGCCAAAACTAGCAGATTAGGTCCATTATGGTCAGTTTTCTATGCTATTAATCAGTGATTTTGGGTCTCTGGACGATTCGGACGTTCGGGGAACCCTAGGGTCCGGTTATGCAGACCTCGCCAAAATTCGTAGATTTGGCATATTATGGCTAGTTTTCTATGCTATTACACATTGATTTTTGGTCCCGGGGCGATCCAAACATTTGGGGAACCCCGGGGTCCGCTTACGGGGACCTCGCCAAAACTCGCAGATTTGGTCCATTCTGACCAGTTTTCTATGCTATTATTCACTGTTTTGGTTTTCGTGGTCATCCGAACGTTCGGGGAGTCCCCTCGCCAAAACTAGCAGATTAGGTCCATTATGGTCAGTTTTCTATGCTATTTATCAGTGATTTTGGGTCCCTGGACGATTCGGACGTTCGGGGAACCCTAGGGTCCGGTTATGCAGACCTCGCCAAAAGTCGTAGATTTGGCATATTATGGCTAGTTTTCTATGCTATTACTCATTGATTTTTGGTCCCGGGGCGATCCAAACATTTGGGGAACCCCGGGGTCAGCTTACGGGGACCTCGCCAAAACTCGCAGATTTGGTCCATTCTGACCAGTTTTCTATGCTATTATTCACTGTTTTGGTTTTCGTGGTCATCCGAACGTTCGGGGAGTCCCCTCGCCAAAACTAGCAGATTAGGTCCATTATGGTCAGTTTCTATGCTATTAATCAGTGATTTTAGGTCTCTGGACGATTCGGACGTTCGGGGAACCCTAGGGTCCGGTTATGCGGACCTCGCCAAAATTCGTAGATTTGGCATATTATGACTAGTTTTCTATGCAGTTACTCATTGATTTTTGGTCCTGGTGTGATCCAAACGTTCGGGGAACCCCGGGGTCCGCTTACGGGGACCTCGCCAAAACTCGCAGATTTGGTCCATTCTGACCAGTTTTGTATGCTATTATTCACTGTTGTGGTTTTCGTGGTCATCCGAACGTTCGGGGAGTCCCCTCGCCAAAACTAGCAGGTTAGGTCCATTATGGTCAGTTTTCTACGCTATTAATCAGTGATTTTGGGTCTCTGGACGATTCGAACGTTCGGGGAACCCTAGGGTCCGGTTATGCGGACCTCGCCAAAATTCGTAGATTTGGCATATTATGGCTAGTTTTCTATGCTATTATTTATTGATTTTTGGTCCCGGGGCGATCCAAACGTTCGGGGAACCCCGGGGTCCGCTTATGGGGACCTCGCCAAAACTCGCAGATTTGGTCCATTCTGACCAGTTTTCTATGCTATTATTCACTGTTTTGGTTTTCGTGGTCATCCGAACGTTCGGGGAGTCCCCTCGCCAAAACTAGCAGATTAGGTCCATTATGGTCAGTTTTCTATGCTATTTATCAGTGATTTTGGGTCTCTGGACGATTCGGACGTTCGGGGAACCCTAGGGTCCGGTTATGCAGACCTCGCCAAAAGTCGTAGATTTGGCATATTATGGCTAGTTTTCTATGCTATTACTCATTGATTTTTGGTCCCGGGGCGATCCAAACATTTGGGGAACCCCGGGGTCAGCTTACGGGGACCTCGCCAAAACTCGCAGATTTGGTCCATTCTGACCAGTTTTCTATGCTATTATTCACTGTTTTGGTTTTCGTGGTCATCCGAACGTTCGGGGAGTCCCCTCGCCAAAACTAGCAGATTAGGTCCATTATGGTCAGTTTCTATGCTATTAATCAGTGATTTTAGGTCTCTGGACGATTCGGACGTTCGGGGAACCCTAGGGTCCGGTTATGCGGACCTCGCCAAAATTCGTAGATTTGGCATATTATGACTAGTTTTCTATGCAATTACTCATTGATTTTTGGTCCTGGGGCGATCCAAACGTTCGGGGAACCCCGGGGTCCGCTTACGGGGACCTCGCCAAAACTCGCAGATTTGGTCCATTCTGACCAGTTTTGTATGCTATTATTCACTGTTGTGGTTTTCGTGGTCATCCGAACGTTCGGGGAGTCCCCTCGCCAAAACTAGCAGGTTAGGTCCATTATGGTCAGTTTTCTATGCTATTAATCAGTGATTTTGGGTCTCTGGACGATTCGAACGTTCGGGGAACCCTAGGGTCCGGTTATGCGGACCTCGCCAAAATTCGTAGATTTGGCATATTATGGCTAGTTTTCTATGCTATTACTTATTGATTTTTGGTCCCGGGGCGATCCAAACGTTCGGGGAACCCCGGGGTCCGCTTACGGGGACCTCGCCAAAACTCGCAGATTTGGTCCATTCTGACCAGTTTTCTATGCTATTATTCACTGTTTTGGTTTTCGTGGTCATCCGAACGTTCGGGGAGTCCCCTCGCCAAAACTAGCAGATTTGGTCCATTATGGTCAGTTTCTATGCTATTAATCAGTGATTTTGGGTCTCTGGACGATTCGGACGTTCGGGGAACCCTAGGGTCCGGTTATGCAGACCTCGCCAAAAGTCGTAGATTTGGCATATTATGGCTAGTTTTCTATGCTATTACTCATTGATTTTTGGTCCCGGGGCGATCCAAACATTTGGGGAACCCCGGGGTCAGCTTACGGGGACCTCGCCAAAACTCGCAGATTTGGTCCATTCTGACCAGTTTTCTATGCTATTATTCACTGTTTTGGTTTTCGTGGTCATCCGAACGTTCGGGGAGTCCCCTCGCCAAAACTAGCAGATTAGGTCCATTATGGTCAGTTTCTATGCTATTAATCAGTGATTTTAGGTCTCTGGACGATTCGGACGTTCGGGGAACCCTAGGGTCCGGTTATGCGGACCTCGCCAAAATTCGTAGATTTGGCATATTATGACTAGTTTTCTATGCAATTACTCATTGATTTTTGGTCCTGGGGCGATCCAAACGTTCGGGGAACCCCGGGGTCCGCTTACGGGGACCTCGCCAAAACTCGCAGATTTGGTCCATTCTGACCAGTTTTGTATGCTATTATTCACTGTTGTGGTTTTCGTGGTCATCCGAACGTTCGGGGAGTCCCCTCGCCAAAACTAGCAGATTAGGTCCATTATGGTCAGTTTTCTATGCTATTAATCAGTGATTTTGGGTCTCTGGACGATTCGGACGTTCGGGGAACCCTAGGGTCCGGTTATGCAGACCTCGCCAAAATTCGTAGATTTGGCATATTATGGCTAGTTTTCTATGCTATTACACATTGATTTTTGGTCCCGGGGCGATCCAAACATTTGGGGAACCCCGGGGTCCGCTTACGGGGACCTCGCCAAAACTCGCAGATTTGGTCCATTCTGACCAGTTTTCTATGCTATTATTCACTGTTTTGGTTTTCGTGGTCATCCGAACGTTCGGGGAGTCCCCTCGCCAAAACTAGCAGATTAGGTCCATTATGGTCAGTTTTCTATGCTATTTATCAGTGATTTTGGGTCTCTGGACGATTCGGACGTTCGGGGAACCCTAGGGTCCGGTTATGCAGACCTCGCCAAAAGTCGTAGATTTGGCATATTATGGCTAGTTTTCTATGCTATTACTCATTGATTTTTGGTCTCGGGGCGATCCAAACATTTGGGGAACCCCGGGGTCAGCTTACGGGGACCTCGCCAAAACTCGCAGATTTGGTCCATTCTGACCAGTTTTGTATGCTATTATTCACTGTTGTGGTTTTCGTGGTCATCCGAACGTTCGGGGAGTCCCCTCGCCAAAACTAGCAGATTAGGTCCATTATGGTCAGTTTTCTATGCTATTAATCAGTGATTTTGGGTCTCTGGACGATTCGGACGTTCGGGGAACCCTAGGGTCCGGTTATGCAGACCTCGCCAAAATTCGTAGATTTGGCATATTATGGCTAGTTTTCTATGCTATTACACATTGATTTTTGGTCCCGGGGCGATCCAAACATTTGGGGAACCCCGGGGTCCGCTTACGGGGACCTCGCCAAAACTCGCAGATTTGGTCCATTCTGACCAGTTTTCTATGCTATTATTCACTGTTTTGGTTTTCGTGGTCATCCGAACGTTCGGGGAGTCCCCTCGCCAAAACTAGCAGATTAGGTCCATTATGGTCAGTTTTCTATGCTATTTATCAGTGATTTTGGGTCTCTGGACGATTCGGACGTTCGGGGAACCCTAGGGTCCGGTTATGCAGACCTCGCCAAAAGTCGTAGATTTGGCATATTATGGCTAGTTTTCTATGCTATTACTCATTGATTTTTGTTCCCGGGGCGATCCAAACATTTGGGGAACCCCGGGGTCCGCTTACGGGGACCTCGCCAAAACTCACAGATTTGGTCCATTCTGACCAGTTTTCTATGCTATTATTCACTGTTTTGGTTTTCGTGGTCATCCGAACGTTCGGGGAGTCCCCTCGCCAAAACTAGCAGATTAGGTCCATTATGGTCAGTTTCTATGCTATTAATCAGTGATTTTAGGTCTCTGGACGATTCGGACGTTCGGGGAACCCTAGGGTCCGGTTATGCGGACCTCGCCAAAATTCGTAGATTTGGCATATTATGACTAGTTTTCTATGCAGTTACTCATTGATTTTTGGTCCTGGTGTGATCCAAACGTTCGGGGAACCCTGGGGTCCGCTTACGGGGACCTCGCCAAAACTCGCAGATTTGGTCCATTCTGACCAGTTTTGTATGCTATTATTCACTGTTGTGGTTTTCGTGGTCATCCGAACGTTCGGGGAGTCCCCTCGCCAAAACTAGCAGGTTAGGTCCATTATGGTCAGTTTTCTACGCTATTAATCAGTGATTTTGGGTCTCTGGACGATTCGAACGTTCGGGGAACCCTAGGGTCCGGTTATGCGGACCTCGCCAAAATTCGTAGATTTGGCATATTATGGCTAGTTTTCTATGCTATTATTTATTGATTTTTGGTCCCGGGGCGATCCAAACGTTCGGGGAACCCCGGGGTCCGCTTATGGGGACCTCGCCAAAACTCGCAGATTTGGTCCATTCTGACCAGTTTTCTATGCTATTATTCACTGTTTTGGTTTTCGTGGTCATCCGAACGTTCGGGGAGTCCCCTCGCCAAAACTAGCAGATTAGGTCCATTATGGTCAGTTTTCTATGCTATTTATCAGTGATTTTGGGTCTCTGGACGATTCGGACGTTCGGGGAACCCTAGGGTCCGGTTATGCAGACCTCGCCAAAAGTCGTAGATTTGGCATATTATGGCTAGTTTTCTATGCTATTACTCATTGATTTTTGGTCCCGGGGCGATCCAAACATTTGGGGAACCCCGGGGTCAGCTTACGGGGACCTCGCCAAAACTCGCAGATTTGGTCCATTCTGACCAGTTTTCTATGCTATTATTCACTGTTTTGGTTTTCGTGGTCATCCGAACGTTCGGGGAGTCCCCTCGCCAAAACTAGCAGATTAGGTCCATTATGGTCAGTTTCTATGCTATTAATCAGTGATTTTAGGTCTCTGGACGATTCGGACGTTCGGGGAACCCTAGGGTCCGGTTATGCGGACCTCGCCAAAATTCGTAGATTTGGCATATTATGACTAGTTTTCTATGCAATTACTCATTGATTTTTGGTCCTGGGGCGATCCAAACGTTCGGGGAACCCCGGGGTCCGCTTACGGGGACCTCGCCAAAACTCGCAGATTTGGTCCATTCTGACCAGTTTTGTATGCTATTATTCACTGTTGTGGTTTTCGTGGTCATCCGAACGTTCGGGGAGTCCCCTCGCCAAAACTAGCAGGTTAGGTCCATTATGGTCAGTTTTCTATGCTATTAATCAGTGATTTTGGGTCTCTGGACGATTCGAACGTTCGGGGAACCCTAGGGTCCGGTTATGCGGACCTCGCCAAAATTCGTAGATTTGGCATATTATGGCTAGTTTTCTATGCTATTACTTATTGATTTTTGGTCCCGGGGCGATCCAAACGTTCGGGGAACCCCGGGGTCCGCTTACGGGGACCTCGCCAAAACTCGCAGATTTGGTCCATTCTGACCAGTTTTCTATGCTATTATTCACTGTTTTGGTTTTCGTGGTCATCCGAACGTTCGGGGAGTCCCCTCGCCAAAACTAGCAGATTTGGTCCATTATGGTCAGTTTCTATGCTATTAATCAGTGATTTTGGGTCTCTGGACGATTCGGACGTTCGGGGAACCCTAGGGTCCGGTTATGCAGACCTCGCCAAAAGTCGTAGATTTGGCATATTATGGCTAGTTTTCTATGCTATTACTCATTGATTTTTGGTCCCGGGGCGATCCAAACATTTGGGGAACCCCGGGGTCAGCTTACGGGGACCTCGCCAAAACTCGCAGATTTGGTCCATTCTGACCAGTTTTCTATGCTATTATTCACTGTTTTGGTTTTCGTGGTCATCCGAACGTTCGGGGAGTCCCCTCGCCAAAACTAGCAGATTAGGTCCATTATGGTCAGTTTCTATGCTATTAATCAGTGATTTTAGGTCTCTGGACGATTCGGACGTTCGGGGAACCCTAGGGTCCGGTTATGCGGACCTCGCCAAAATTCGTAGATTTGGCATATTATGACTAGTTTTCTATGCAACTACTCATTGATTTTTGGTCCTGGGGCGATCCAAACGTTCGGGGAACCCCGGGGTCCGCTTACGGGGACCTCGCCAAAACTCGCACATTTGGTCCATTCTGACCAGTTTTGTATGCTATTATTCACTGTTGTGGTTTTCGTGGTCATCCGAACGTTCGGGGAGTCCCCTCGCCAAAACTAGCAGATTAGGTCCATTATGGTCAGTTTTCTATGCTATTAATCAGTGATTTTGGGTCTCTGGACGATTCGGACGTTCGGGGAACCCTAGGGTCCGGTTATGCAGACCTCGCCAAAATTCGTAGATTTGGCATATTATGGCTAGTTTTCTATGCTATTACACATTGATTTTTGGTCCCGGGGCGATCCAAACATTTGGGGAACCCCGGGTTCCGCTTACGGGGACCTCGCCAAAACTCGCAGATTTGGTCCATTCTGACCAGTTTTCTATGCTATTATTCACTGTTTTGGTTTTCGTGGTCATCCGAACGTTCGGGGAGTCCCCTCGCCAAAACATGCAGATTAGGTCCATTATGGTCAGTTTTCTATGCTATTATTCACTGTTTTGGTTTTCGTGGTCATCCGAACGTTCGGGGAGTCCCCTCGCCAAAACTAGCAGATTAGGTCCATTATGGTCAGTTTCTATGCTATTAATCAGTGATTTTAGGTCTCTGGACGATTCGGACGTTCGGGGAACCCTAGGGTCCGGTTATGCGGACCTCGCCAAAATTCGTAGATTTGGCATATTATGACTAGTTTTCTATGCAATTACTCATTGATTTTTGGTCCTGGGGCGATCCAAACGTTCGGGGAACCCCGGGGTCCGCTTACGGGGACCTCGCCAAAACTCGCAGATTTGGTCCATTCTGACCAGTTTTGTATGCTATTATTCACTGTTGTGGTTTTCGTGGTCATCCGAACGTTCGGGGAGTCCCCTCGCCAAAACTAGCAGGTTAGGTCCATTATGGTCAGTTTTCTATGCTATTAATCAGTGATTTTGGGTCTCTGGACGATTCGAACGTTCGGGGAACCCTAGGGTCCGGTTATGCGGACCTCGCCAAAATTCGTAGATTTGGCATATTATGGCTAGTTTTCTATGCTATTACTTATTGATTTTTGGTCCCGGGGCGATCCAAACGTTCGGGGAACCCCGGGGTCCGCTTACGGGGACCTCGCCAAAACTCGCAGATTTGGTCCATTCTGACCAGTTTTCTATGCTATTATTCACTGTTTTGGTTTTCGTGGTCATCCGAACGTTCGGGGAGTCCCCTCGCCAAAACTAGCAGATTTGGTCCATTATGGTCAGTTTCTATGCTATTAATCAGTGATTTTGGGTCTCTGGACGATTCGGACGTTCGGGGAACCCTAGGGTCCGGTTATGCAGACCTCGCCAAAAGTCGTAGATTTGGCATATTATGGCTAGTTTTCTATGCTATTACTCATTGATTTTTGGTCCCGGGGCGATCCAAACATTTGGGGAACCCCGGGGTCAGCTTACGGGGACCTCGCCAAAACTCGCAGATTTGGTCCATTCTGACCAGTTTTCTATGCTATTATTCACTGTTTTGGTTTTCGTGGTCATCCGAACGTTCGGGGAGTCCCCTCGCCAAAACTAGCAGATTAGGTCCATTATGGTCAGTTTCTATGCTATTAATCAGTGATTTTAGGTCTCTGGACGATTCGGACGTTCGGGGAACCCTAGGGTCCGGTTATGCGGACCTCGCCAAAATTCGTAGATTTGGCATATTATGACTAGTTTTCTATGCAATTACTCATTGATTTTTGGTCCTGGGGCGATCCAAACGTTCGGGGAACCCCGGGGTCCGCTTACGGGGACCTCGCCAAAACTCGCAGATTTGGTCCATTCTGACCAGTTTTGTATGCTATTATTCACTGTTGTGGTTTTCGTGGTCATCCGAACGTTCGGGGAGTCCCCTCGCCAAAACTAGCAGATTAGGTCCATTATGGTCAGTTTTCTATGCTATTAATCAGTGATTTTGGGTCTCTGGACGATTCGGACGTTCGGGGAACCCTAGGGTCCGGTTATGCAGACCTCGCCAAAATTCGTAGATTTGGCATATTATGGCTAGTTTTCTATGCTATTACACATTGATTTTTGGTCCCGGGGCGATCCAAACATTTGGGGAACCCCGGGGTCCGCTTACGGGGACCTCGCCAAAACTCGCAGATTTGGTCCATTCTGACCAGTTTTCTATGCTATTATTCACTGTTTTGGTTTTCGTGGTCATCCGAACGTTCGGGGAGTCGCCTCGCCAAAACTAGCAGATTAGGTCCATTATGGTCAGTTTTCTATGCTATTATTCACTGTTTTGGTTTTCGTGGTCATCCGAACGTTCGGGGAGTCCCCTCGCCAAAACTAGCAGATTAGGTCCATTATGGTCAGTTTCTATGCTATTAATCAGTGATTTTAGGTCTCTGGACGATTCGGACGTTCGGGGAACCCTAGGGTCCGGTTATGCGGACCTCGCCAAAATTCGTAGATTTGGCATATTATGACTAGTTTTCTATGCAATTACTCATTGATTTTTGGTCCTGGGGCGATCCAAACGTTCGGGGAACCCCGGGGTCCGCTTACGGGGACCTCGCCAAAACTCGCAGATTTGGTCCATTCTGACCAGTTTTGTATGCTATTATTCACTGTTGTGGTTTTCGTGGTCATCCGAACGTTCGGGGAGTCCCCTCGCCAAAACTAGCAGGTTAGGTCCATTATGGTCAGTTTTCTATGCTATTAATCAGTGATTTTGGGTCTCTGGACGATTCGAACGTTCGGGGAACCCTAGGGTCCGGTTATGCGGACCTCGCCAAAATTCGTAGATTTGGCATATTATGGCTAGTTTTCTATGCTATTACTTATTGATTTTTGGTCCCGGGGCGATCCAAACGTTCGGGGAACCCCGGGGTCCGCTTACGGGGACCTCGCCAAAACTCGCAGATTTGGTCCATTCTGACCAGTTTTCTATGCTATTATTCACTGTTTTGGTTTTCGTGGTCATCCGAACGTTCGGGGAGTCGCCTCGCCAAAACTAGCAGATTAGGTCCATTATGGTCAGTTTTCTATGCTATTATTCACTGTTTTGGTTTTCGTGGTCATCCGAACGTTCGGGGAGTCCCCTCGCCAAAACTAGCAGATTAGGTCCATTATGGTCAGTTTCTATGCTATTAATCAGTGATTTTAGGTCTCTGGACGATTCGGACGTTCGGGGAACCCTAGGGTCCGGTTATGCGGACCTCGCCAAAATTCGTAGATTTGGCATATTATGACTAGTTTTCTATGCAATTACTCATTGATTTTTGGTCCTGGGGCGATCCAAACGTTCGGGGAACCCCGGGGTCCGCTTACGGGGACCTCGCCAAAACTCGCAGATTTGGTCCATTCTGACCAGTTTTGTATGCTATTATTCACTGTTGTGGTTTTCGTGGTCATCCGAACGTTCGGGGAGTCCCCTCGCCAAAACTAGCAGATTAGGTCCATTATGGTCAGTTTTCTATGCTATTAATCAGTGATTTTGGGTCTCTGGACGATTCGGACGTTCGGGGAACCCTAGGGTCCGGTTATGCAGACCTCGCCAAAATTCGTAGATTTGGCATATTATGGCTAGTTTTCTATGCTATTACACATTGATTTTTGGTCCCGGGGCGATCCAAACATTTGGGGAACCCCGGGTTCCGCTTACGGGGACCTCGCCAAAACTCGCAGATTTGGTCCATTCTGACCAGTTTTCTATGCTATTATTCACTGTTTTGGTTTTCGTGGTCATCCGAACGTTCGGGGAGTCCCCTCGCCAAAACATGCAGATTAGGTCCATTATGGTCAGTTTTCTATGCTATTATTCACTGTTTTGGTTTTCGTGGTCATCCGAACGTTCGGGGAGTCCCCTCGCCAAAACTAGCAGATTAGGTCCATTATGGTCAGTTTCTATGCTATTAATCAGTGATTTTAGGTCTCTGGACGATTCGGACGTTCGGGGAACCCTAGGGTCCGGTTATGCGGACCTCGCCAAAATTCGTAGATTTGGCATATTATGACTAGTTTTCTATGCAATTACTCATTGATTTTTGGTCCTGGGGCGATCCAAACGTTCGGGGAACCCCGGGGTCCGCTTACGGGGACCTCGCCAAAACTCGCAGATTTGGTCCATTCTGACCAGTTTTGTATGCTATTATTCACTGTTGTGGTTTTCGTGGTCATCCGAACGTTCGGGGAGTCCCCTCGCCAAAACTAGCAGGTTAGGTCCATTATGGTCAGTTTTCTATGCTATTAATCAGTGATTTTGGGTCTCTGGACGATTCGAACGTTCGGGGAACCCTAGGGTCCGGTTATGCGGACCTCGCCAAAATTCGTAGATTTGGCATATTATGGCTAGTTTTCTATGCTATTACTTATTGATTTTTGGTCCCGGGGCGATCCAAACGTTCGGGGAACCCCGGGGTCCGCTTACGGGGACCTCGCCAAAACTCGCAGATTTGGTCCATTCTGACCAGTTTTCTATGCTATTATTCACTGTTTTGGTTTTCGTGGTCATCCGAACATTCGGGGAGTCCCCTCGCCAAAACTAGCAGATTTGGTCCATTATGGTCAGTTTCTATGCTATTAATCAGTGATTTTGGGTCTCTGGACGATTCGGACGTTCGGGGAACCCTAGGGTCCGGTTATGCAGACCTCGCCAAAAGTCGTAGATTTGGCATATTATGGCTAGTTTTCTATGCTATTACTCATTGATTTTTGGTCCCGGGGCGATCCAAACATTTGGGGAACCCCGGGGTCAGCTTACGGGGACCTCGCCAAAACTCGCAGATTTGGTCCATTCTGACCAGTTTTCTATGCTATTATTCACTGTTTTGGTTTTCGTGGTCATCCGAACGTTCGGGGAGTCCCCTCGCCAAAACTAGCAGATTAGGTCCATTATGGTCAGTTTCTATGCTATTAATCAGTGATTTTAGGTCTCTGGACGATTCGGACGTTCGGGGAACCCTAGGGTCCGGTTATGCGGACCTCGCCAAAATTCGTAGATTTGGCATATTATGACTAGTTTTCTATGCAATTACTCATTGATTTTTGGTCCTGGGGCGATCCAAACGTTCGGGGAACCCCGGGGTCCGCTTACGGGGACCTCGCGAAAACTCGCAGATTTGGTCCATTCTGACCAGTTTTGTATGCTATTATTCACTGTTGTGGTTTTCGTGGTCATCCGAACGTTCGGGGAGTCCCCTCGCCAAAACTAGCAGATTAGGTCCATTATGGTCAGTTTTCTATGCTATTAATCAGTGATTTTGGGTCTCTGGACGATTCGGACGTTCGGGGAACCCTAGGGTCCGGTTATGCAGACCTCGCCAAAATTCGTAGATTTGGCATATTATGGCTAGTTTTCTATGCTATTACACATTGATTTTTGGTCCCGGGGCGATCCAAACATTTGGGGAACCCCGGGGTCCGCTTACGGGGACCTCGCCAAAACTCGCAGATTTGGTCCATTCTGACCAGTTTTCTATGCTATTATTCACTGTTTTGGTTTTCGTGGTCATCCGAACGTTCGGGGAGTCGCCTCGCCAAAACTAGCAGATTAGGTCCATTATGGTCAGTTTTCTATGCTATTATTCACTGTTTTGGTTTTCGTGGTCATCCGAACGTTCGGGGAGTCCCCTCGCCAAAACTAGCAGATTAGGTCCATTATGGTCAGTTTCTATGCTATTAATCAGTGATTTTAGGTCTCTGGACGATTCGGACGTTCGGGGAACCCTAGGGTCCGGTTATGCGGACCTCGCCAAAATTCGTAGATTTGGCATATTATGACTAGTTTTCTATGCAATTACTCATTGATTTTTGGTCCTGGGGCGATCCAAACGTTCGGGGAACCCCGGGGTCCGCTTACGGGGACCTCGCCAAAACTCGCAGATTTGGTCCATTCTGACCAGTTTTGTATGCTATTATTCACTGTTGTGGTTTTCGTGGTCATCCGAACGTTCGGGGAGTCCCCTCGCCAAAACTAGCAGGTTAGGTCCATTATGGTCAGTTTTCTATGCTATTAATCAGTGATTTTGGGTCTCTGGACGATTCGAACGTTCGGGGAACCCTAGGGTCCGGTTATGCGGACCTCGCCAAAATTCGTAGATTTGGCATATTATGGCTAGTTTTCTATGCTATTACTTATTGATTTTTGGTCCCGGGGCGATCCAAACGTTCGGGGAACCCCGGGGTCCGCTTACGGGGACCTCGCCAAAACTCGCAGATTTGGTCCATTCTGACCAGTTTTCTATGCTATTATTCACTGTTTTGGTTTTCGTGGTCATCCGAACGTTCGGGGAGTCGCCTCGCCAAAACTAGCAGATTAGGTCCATTATGGTCAGTTTTCTATGCTATTATTCACTGTTTTGGTTTTCGTGGTCATCCGAACGTTCGGGGAGTCCCCTCGCCAAAACTAGCAGATTAGGTCCATTATGGTCAGTTTCTATGCTATTAATCAGTGATTTTAGGTCTCTGGACGATTCGGACGTTCGGGGAACCCTAGGGTCCGGTTATGCGGACCTCGCCAAAATTCGTAGATTTGGCATATTATGACTAGTTTTCTATGCAATTACTCATTGATTTTTGGTCCTGGGGCGATCCAAACGTTCGGGGAACCCCGGGGTCCGCTTACGGGGACCTCGCCAAAACTCGCAGATTTGGTCCATTCTGACCAGTTTTGTATGCTATTATTCACTGTTGTGGTTTTCGTGGTCATCCGAACGTTCGGGGAGTCCCCTCGCCAAAACTAGCAGGTTAGGTCCATTATGGTCAGTTTTCTATGCTATTAATCAGTGATTTTGGGTCTCTGGACGATTCGAACGTTCGGGGAACCCTAGGGTCCGGTTATGCGGACCTCGCCAAAATTCGTAGATTTGGCATATTATGGCTAGTTTTCTATGCTATTACTTATTGATTTTTGGTCCCGGGGCGATCCAAACGTTCGGGGAACCCCGGGGTCCGCTTACGGGGACCTCGCCAAAACTCGCAGATTTGGTCCATTCTGACCAGTTTTCTATGCTATTATTCACTGTTTTGGTTTTCGTGGTCATCCGAACGTTCGGGGAGTCCCCTTGCCAAAACTAGCAGATTTGGTCCATTATGGTCAGTTTCTATGCTATTAATCAGTGATTTTGGGTCTCTGGACGATTCGGACGTTCGGGGAACCCTAGGGTCCGGTTATGCAGACCTCGCCAAAAGTCGTAGATTTGGCATATTATGGCTAGTTTTCTATGCTATTACTCATTGATTTTTGGTCCCGGGGCGATCCAAACATTTGGGGAACCCCGGGGTCAGCTTACGGGGACCTCGCCAAAACTCGCAGATTTGGTCCATTCTGACCAGTTTTCTATGCTATTATTCACTGTTTTGGTTTTCGTGGTCATCCGAACGTTCGGGGAGTCCCCTCGCCAAAACTAGCAGATTTGGTCCATTATGGTCAGTTTCTATGCTATTAATCAGTGATTTTGGGTCTCTGGACGATTCGGACGTTCGGGGAACCCTAGGGTCCGGTTATGCAGACCTCGCCAAAAGTCGTAGATTTGGCATATTATGGCTAGTTTTCTATGCTATTACTCATTGATTTTTGGTCCCGGGGCGATCCAAACATTTGGGGAACCCCGGGGTCAGCTTACGGGGACCTCGCCAAAACTCGCAGATTTGGTCCATTCTGACCAGTTTTCTATGCTATTATTCACTGTTTTGGTTTTCGTGGTCATCCGAACGTTCGGGGAGTCCCCTCGCCAAAACTAGCAGATTTGGTCCATTATGGTCAGTTTCTATGCTATTAATCAGTGATTTTGGGTCTCTGGACGATTCGGACGTTCGGGGAACCCTAGGGTCCGGTTATGCAGACCTCGCCAAAAGTCGTAGATTTGGCATATTATGGCTAGTTTTCTATGCTATTACTCATTGATTTTTGGTCCCGGGGCGATCCAAACATTTGGGGAACCCCGGGGTCAGCTTACGGGGACCTCGCCAAAACTCGCAGATTTGGTCCATTCTGACCAGTTTTCTATGCTATTATTCACTGTTTTGGTTTTCGTGGTCATCCGAACGTTCGGGGAGTCCCCTCGCCAAAACTAGCAGATTAGGTCCATTATGGTCAGTTTCTATGCTATTAATCAGTGATTTTAGGTCTCTGGACGATTCGGACGTTCGGGGAACCCTAGGGTCCGGTTATGCGGACCTCGCCAAAATTCGTAGATTTGGCATATTATGACTAGTTTTCTATGCAATTACTCATTGATTTTTGGTCCTGGGGCGATCCAAACGTTCGGGGAACCCCGGGGTCCGCTTACGGGGACCTCGCCAAAACTCGCAGATTTGGTCCATTCTGACCAGTTTTGTATGCTATTATTCACTGTTGTGGTTTTCGTGGTCATCCGAACGTTCGGGGAGTCCCCTCGCCAAAACTAGCAGATTAGGTCCATTATGGTCAGTTTTCTATGCTATTAATCAGTGATTTTGGGTCTCTGGACGATTCGGACGTTCGGGGAACCCTAGGGTCCGGTTATGCAGACCTCGCCAAAATTCGTAGATTTGGCATATTATGGCTAGTTTTCTATGCTATTACACATTGATTTTTGGTCCCGGGGCGATCCAAACATTTGGGGAACCCCGGGGTCCGCTTACGGGGACCTCGCCAAAACTCGCAGATTTGGTCCATTCTGACCAGTTTTCTATGCTATTATTCACTGTTTTGGTTTTCGTGGTCATCCGAACGTTCGGGGAGTCCCCTCGCCAAAACTAGCAGATTAGGTCCATTATGGTCAGTTTTCTATGCTATTATTCACTGTTTTGGTTTTCGTGGTCATCCGAACGTTCGGGGAGTCCCCTCGCCAAAACTAGCAGATTAGGTCCATTATGGTCAGTTTCTATGCTATTAATCAGTGATTTTAGGTCTCTGGACGATTCGGACGTTCGGGGAACCCTAGGGTCCGGTTATGCGGACCTCGCCAAAATTCGTAGATTTGGCATATTATGACTAGTTTTCTATGCAATTACTCATTGATTTTTGGTCCTGGGGCGATCCAAACGTTCGGGGAACCCCGGGGTCCGCTTACGGGGACCTCGCCAAAACTCGCAGATTTGGTCCATTCTGACCAGTTTTGTATGCTATTATTCACTGTTGTGGTTTTCGTGGTCATCCGAACGTTCGGGGAGTCCCCTCGCCAAAACTAGCAGGTTAGGTCCATTATGGTCAGTTTTCTATGCTATTAATCAGTGATTTTGGGTCTCTGGACGATTCGAACGTTCGGGGAACCCTAGGGTCCGGTTATGCGGACCTCGCCAAAATTCGTAGATTTGGCATATTATGGCTAGTTTTCTATGCTATTACTTATTGATTTTTGGTCCCGGGGCGATCCAAACGTTCGGGGAACCCCGGGGTCCGCTTACGGGGACCTCGCCAAAACTCGCAGATTTGGTCCATTCTGACCAGTTTTCTATGCTATTATTCACTGTTTTGGTTTTCGTGGTCATCCGAACGTTCGGGGAGTCCCCTTGCCAAAACTAGCAGATTTGGTCCATTATGGTCAGTTTCTATGCTATTAATCAGTGATTTTGGGTCTCTGGACGATTCGGACGTTCGGGGAACCCTAGGGTCCGGTTATGCAGACCTCGCCAAAAGTCGTAGATTTGGCATATTATGGCTAGTTTTCTATGCTATTACTCATTGATTTTTGGTCCCGGGGCGATCCAAACATTTGGGGAACCCCGGGGTCAGCTTACGGGGACCTCGCCAAAACTCGCAGATTTGGTCCATTCTGACCAGTTTTCTATGCTATTATTCACTGTTTTGGTTTTCGTGGTCATCCGAACGTTCGGGGAGTCCCCTCGCCAAAACTAGCAGATTTGGTCCATTATGGTCAGTTTCTATGCTATTAATCAGTGATTTTGGGTCTCTGGACGATTCGGACGTTCGGGGAACCCTAGGGTCCGGTTATGCAGACCTCGCCAAAAGTCGTAGATTTGGCATATTATGGCTAGTTTTCTATGCTATTACTCATTGATTTTTGGTCCCGGGGCGATCCAAACATTTGGGGAACCCCGGGGTCAGCTTACGGGGACCTCGCCAAAACTCGCAGATTTGGTCCATTCTGACCAGTTTTCTATGCTATTATTCACTGTTTTGGTTTTCGTGGTCATCCGAACGTTCGGGGAGTCCCCTCGCCAAAACTAGCAGATTTGGTCCATTATGGTCAGTTTCTATGCTATTAATCAGTGATTTTGGGTCTCTGGACGATTCGGACGTTCGGGGAACCCTAGGGTCCGGTTATGCAGACCTCGCCAAAAGTCGTAGATTTGGCATATTATGGCTAGTTTTCTATGCTATTACTCATTGATTTTTGGTCCCGGGGCGATCCAAACATTTGGGGAACCCCGGGGTCAGCTTACGGGGACCTCGCCAAAACTCGCAGATTTGGTCCATTCTGACCAGTTTTCTATGCTATTATTCACTGTTTTGGTTTTCGTGGTCATCCGAACGTTCGGGGAGTCCCCTCGCCAAAACTAGCAGATTAGGTCCATTATGGTCAGTTTCTATGCTATTAATCAGTGATTTTAGGTCTCTGGACGATTCGGACGTTCGGGGAACCCTAGGGTCCGGTTATGCGGACCTCGCCAAAATTCGTAGATTTGGCATATTATGACTAGTTTTCTATGCAATTACTCATTGATTTTTGGTCCTGGGGCGATCCAAACGTTCGGGGAACCCCGGGGTCCGCTTACGGGGACCTCGCCAAAACTCGCAGATTTGGTCCATTCTGACCAGTTTTGTATGCTATTATTCACTGTTGTGGTTTTCGTGGTCATCCGAACGTTCGGGGAGTCCCCTCGCCAAAACTAGCAGATTAGGTCCATTATGGTCAGTTTTCTATGCTATTAATCAGTGATTTTGGGTCTCTGGACGATTCGGACGTTCGGGGAACCCTAGGGTCCGGTTATGCAGACCTCGCCAAAATTCGTAGATTTGGCATATTATGGCTAGTTTTCTATGCTATTACACATTGATTTTTGGTCCCGGGGCGATCCAAACATTTGGGGAACCCCGGGGTCCGCTTACGGGGACCTCGCCAAAACTCGCAGATTTGGTCCATTCTGACCAGTTTTCTATGCTATTATTCACTGTTTTGGTTTTCGTGGTCATCCGAACGTTCGGGGAGTCCCCTCGCCAAAACTAGCAGATTAGGTCCATTATGGTCAGTTTTCTATGCTATTATTCACTGTTTTGGTTTTCGTGGTCATCCGAACGTTCGGGGAGTCCCCTCGCCAAAACTAGCAGATTAGGTCCATTATGGTCAGTTTCTATGCTATTAATCAGTGATTTTAGGTCTCTGGACGATTCGGACGTTCGGGGAACCCTAGGGTCCGGTTATGCGGACCTCGCCAAAATTCGTAGATTTGGCATATTATGACTAGTTTTCTATGCAATTACTCATTGATTTTTGGTCCTGGGGCGATCCAAACGTTCGGGGAACCCCGGGGTCCGCTTACGGGGACCTCGCCAAAACTCGCAGATTTGGTCCATTCTGACCAGTTTTGTATGCTATTATTCACTGTTGTGGTTTTCGTGGTCATCCGAACGTTCGGGGAGTCCCCTCGCCAAAACTAGCAGGTTAGGTCCATTATGGTCAGTTTTCTATGCTATTAATCAGTGATTTTGGGTCTCTGGACGATTCGAACGTTCGGGGAACCCTAGGGTCCGGTTATGCGGACCTCGCCAAAATTCGTAGATTTGGCATATTATGGCTAGTTTTCTATGCTATTACTTATTGATTTTTGGTCCCGGGGCGATCCAAACGTTCGGGGAACCCCGGGGTCCGCTTACGGGGACCTCGCCAAAACTCGCAGATTTGGTCCATTCTGACCAGTTTTCTATGCTATTATTCACTGTTTTGGTTTTCGTGGTCATCCGAACGTTCGGGGAGTCCCCTCGCCAAAACTAGCAGATTTGGTCCATTATGGTCAGTTTCTATGCTATTAATCAGTGATTTTGGGTCTCTGGACGATTCGGACGTTCGGGGAACCCTAGGGTCCGGTTATGCAGACCTCGCCAAAAGTCGTAGATTTGGCATATTATGGCTAGTTTTCTATGCTATTACTCATTGATTTTTGGTCCCGGGGCGATCCAAACATTTGGGGAACCCCGGGGTCAGCTTACGGGGACCTCGCCAAAACTCGCAGATTTGGTCCATTCTGACCAGTTTTCTATGCTATTATTCACTGTTTTGGTTTTCGTGGTCATCCGAACGTTCGGGGAGTCCCCTCGCCAAAACTAGCAGATTTGGTCCATTATGGTCAGTTTCTATGCTATTAATCAGTGATTTTGGGTCTCTGGACGATTCGGACGTTCGGGGAACCCTAGGGTCCGGTTATGCAGACCTCGCCAAAAGTCGTAGATTTGGCATATTATGGCTAGTTTTCTATGCTATTACTCATTGATTTTTGGTCCCGGGGCGATCCAAACATTTGGGGAACCCCGGGGTCAGCTTACGGGGACCTCGCCAAAACTCGCAGATTTGGTCCATTCTGACCAGTTTTCTATGCTATTATTCACTGTTTTGGTTTTCGTGGTCATCCGAACGTTCGGGGAGTCCCCTCGCCAAAACTAGCAGATTTGGTCCATTATGGTCAGTTTCTATGCTATTAATCAGTGATTTTGGGTCTCTGGACGATTCGGACGTTCGGGGAACCCTAGGGTCCGGTTATGCAGACCTCGCCAAAAGTCGTAGATTTGGCATATTATGGCTAGTTTTCTATGCTATTACTCATTGATTTTTGGTCCCGGGGCGATCCAAACATTTGGGGAACCCCGGGGTCAGCTTACGGGGACCTCGCCAAAACTCGCAGATTTGGTCCATTCTGACCAGTTTTCTATGCTATTATTCACTGTTTTGGTTTTCGTGGTCATCCGAACGTTCGGGGAGTCCCCTCGCCAAAACTAGCAGAATAGGTCCATTATGGTCAGTTTCTATGCTATTAATCAGTGATTTTAGGTCTCTGGACGATTCGGACGTTCGGGGAACCCTAGGGTCCGGTTATGCGGACCTCGCCAAAATTCGTAGATTTGGCATATTATGACTAGTTTTCTATGCAATTACTCATTGATTTTTGGTCCTGGGGCGATCCAAACGTTCGGGGAACCCCGGGGTCCGCTTACGGGGACCTCGCCAAAACTCGCAGATTTGGTCCATTCTGACCAGTTTTGTATGCTATTATTCACTGTTGTGGTTTTCGTGGTCATCCGAACGTTCGGGGAGTCCCCTCGCCAAAACTAGCAGATTAGGTCCATTATGGTCAGTTTTCTATGCTATTAATCAGTGATTTTGGGTCTCTGGACGATTCGGACGTTCGGGGAACCCTAGGGTCCGGTTATGCAGACCTCGCCAAAATTCGTAGATTTGGCATATTATGGCTAGTTTTCTATGCTATTACACATTGATTTTTGGTCCCGGGGCGATCCAAACATTTGGGGAACCCCGGGGTCCGCTTACGGGGACCTCGCCAAAACTCGCAGATTTGGTCCATTCTGACCAGTTTTCTATGCTATTATTCACTGTTTTGGTTTTCGTGGTCATCCGAACGTTCGGGGAGTCCCCTCGCCAAAACTAGCAGATTAGGTCCATTATGGTCAGTTTTCTATGCTATTATTCACTGTTTTGGTTTTCGTGGTCATCCGAACGTTCGGGGAGTCCCCTCGCCAAAACTAGCAGATTAGGTCCATTATGGTCAGTTTCTATGCTATTAATCAGTGATTTTAGGTCTCTGGACGATTCGGACGTTCGGGGAACCCTAGGGTCCGGTTATGCGGACCTCGCCAAAATTCGTAGATTTGGCATATTATGACTAGTTTTCTATGCAATTACTCATTGATTTTTGGTCCTGGGGCGATCCAAACGTTCGGGGAACCCCGGGGTCCGCTTACGGGGACCTCGCCAAAACTCGCAGATTTGGTCCATTCTGACCAGTTTTGTATGCTATTATTCACTGTTGTGGTTTTCGTGGTCATCCGAACGTTCGGGGAGTCCCCTCGCCAAAACTAGCAGGTTAGGTCCATTATGGTCAGTTTTCTATGCTATTAATCAGTGATTTTGGGTCTCTGGACGATTCGAACGTTCGGGGAACCCTAGGGTCCGGTTATGCGGACCTCGCCAAAATTCGTAGATTTGGCATATTATGGCTAGTTTTCTATGCTATTACTTATTGATTTTTGGTCCCGGGGCGATCCAAACGTTCGGGGAACCCCGGGGTCCGCTTACGGGGACCTCGCCAAAACTCGCAGATTTGGTCCATTCTGACCAGTTTTCTATGCTATTATTCACTGTTTTGGTTTTCGTGGTCATCCGAACGTTCGGGGAGTCCCCTCGCCAAAACTAGCAGATTTGGTCCATTATGGTCAGTTTCTATGCTATTAATCAGTGATTTTGGGTCTCTGGACGATTCGGACGTTCGGGGAACCCTAGGGTCCGGTTATGCAGACCTCGCCAAAAGTCGTAGATTTGGCATATTATGGCTAGTTTTCTATGCTATTACTCATTGATTTTTGGTCCCGGGGCGATCCAAACATTTGGGGAACCCCGGGGTCAGCTTACGGGGACCTCGCCAAAACTCGCAGATTTGGTCCATTCTGACCAGTTTTCTATGCTATTATTCACTGTTTTGGTTTTCGTGGTCATCCGAACGTTCGGGGAGTCCCCTCGCCAAAACTAGCAGATTTGGTCCATTATGGTCAGTTTCTATGCTATTAATCAGTGATTTTGGGTCTCTGGACGATTCGGACGTTCGGGGAACCCTAGGGTCCGGTTATGCAGACCTCGCCAAAAGTCGTAGATTTGGCATATTATGGCTAGTTTTCTATGCTATTACTCATTGATTTTTGGTCCCGGGGCGATCCAAACATTTGGGGAACCCCGGGGTCAGCTTACGGGGACCTCGCCAAAACTCGCAGATTTGGTCCATTCTGACCAGTTTTCTATGCTATTATTCACTGTTTTGGTTTTCGTGGTCATCCGAACGTTCGGGGAGTCCCCTCGCCAAAACTAGCAGATTTGGTCCATTATGGTCAGTTTCTATGCTATTAATCAGTGATTTTGGGTCTCTGGACGATTCGGACGTTCGGGGAACCCTAGGGTCCGGTTATGCAGACCTCGCCAAAAGTCGTAGATTTGGCATATTATGGCTAGTTTTCTATGCTATTACTCATTGATTTTTGGTCCCGGGGCGATCCAAACATTTGGGGAACCCCGGGGTCAGCTTACGGGGACCTCGCCAAAACTCGCAGATTTGGTCCATTCTGACCAGTTTTCTATGCTATTATTCACTGTTTTGGTTTTCGTGGTCATCCGAACGTTCGGGGAGTCCCCTCGCCAAAACTAGCAGATTAGGTCCATTATGGTCAGTTTCTATGCTATTAATCAGTGATTTTAGGTCTCTGGACGATTCGGACGTTCGGGGAACCCTAGGGTCCGGTTATGCGGACCTCGCCAAAATTCGTAGATTTGGCATATTATGACTAGTTTTCTATGCAATTACTCATTGATTTTTGGTCCTGGGGCGATCCGAACGTTCGGGGAACCCCGGGGTCCGCTTACGGGGACCTCGCCAAAACTCGCAGATTTGGTCCATTCTGACCAGTTTTGTATGCTATTATTCACTGTTGTGGTTTTCGTGGTCATCCGAACGTTCGGGGAGTCCCCTCGCCAAAACTAGCAGATTAGGTCCATTATGGTCAGTTTTCTATGCTATTAATCAGTGATTTTGGGTCTCTGGACGATTCGGACGTTCGGGGAACCCTAGGGTCCGGTTATGCAGACCTCGCCAAAATTCGTAGATTTGGCATATTATGGCTAGTTTTCTATGCTATTACACATTGATTTTTGGTCCCGGGGCGATCCAAACATTTGGGGAACCCCGGGGTCCGCTTACGGGGACCTCGCCAAAACTCGCAGATTTGGTCCATTCTGACCAGTTTTCTATGCTATTATTCACTGTTTTGGTTTTCGTGGTCATCCGAACGTTCGGGGAGTCCCCTCGCCAAAACTAGCAGATTAGGTCCATTATGGTCAGTTTTCTATGCTATTATTCACTGTTTTGGTTTTCGTGGTCATCCGAACGTTCGGGGAGTCCCCTCGCCAAAACTAGCAGATTAGGTCCATTATGGTCAGTTTCTATGCTATTAATCAGTGATTTTAGGTCTCTGGACGATTCGGGCGTTCGGGGAACCCTAGGGTCCGGTTATGCGGACCTCGCCAAAATTCGTAGATTTGGCATATTATGACTAGTTTTCTATGCAATTACTCATTGATTTTTGGTCCTGGGGCGATCCAAACGTTCGGGGAACCCCGGGGTCCGCTTACGGGGACCTCGCCAAAACTCGCAGATTTGGTCCATTCTGACCAGTTTTGTATGCTATTATTCACTGTTGTGGTTTTCGTGGTCATCCGAACGTTCGGGGAGTCCCCTCGCCAAAACTAGCAGGTTAGGTCCATTATGGTCAGTTTTCTATGCTATTAATCAGTGATTTTGGGTCTCTGGACGATTCGAACGTTCGGGGAACCCTAGGGTCCGGTTATGCGGACCTCGCCAAAATTCGTAGATTTGGCATATTATGGCTAGTTTTCTATGCTATTACTTATTGATTTTTGGTCCCGGGGCGATCCAAACGTTCGGGGAACCCCGGGGTCCGCTTACGGGGACCTCGCCAAAACTCGCAGATTTGGTCCATTCTGACCAGTTTTCTATGCTATTATTCACTGTTTTGGTTTTCGTGGTCATCCGAACGTTCGGGGAGTCCCCTCGCCAAAACTAGCAGATTAGGTCCATTATGGTCAGTTTTCTATGCTATTATTCACTGTTTTGGTTTTCGTGGTCATCCGAACGTTCGGGGAGTCCCCTCGCCAAAACTAGCAGATTAGGTCCATTATGGTCAGTTTCTATGCTATTAATCAGTGATTTTAGGTCTCTGGACGATTCGGACGTTCGGGGAACCCTAGGGTCCGGTTATGCGGACCTCGCCAAAATTCGTAGATTTGGCATATTATGACTAGTTTTCTATGCAATTACTCATTGATTTTTGGTCCTGGGGCGATCCAAACGTTCGGGGAACCCCGGGGTCCGCTTACGGGGACCTCGCCAAAACTCGCAGATTTGGTCCATTCTGACCAGTTTTGTATGCTATTATTCACTGTTGTGGTTTTCGTGGTCATCCGAACGTTCGGGGAGTCCCCTCGCCAAAACTAGCAGGTTAGGTCCATTATGGTCAGTTTTCTATGCTATTAATCAGTGATTTTGGGTCTCTGGACGATTCGAACGTTCGGGGAACCCTAGGGTCCGGTTATGCGGACCTCGCCAAAATTCGTAGATTTGGCATATTATGGCTAGTTTTCTATGCTATTACTTATTGATTTTTGGTCCCGGGGCGATCCAAACGTTCGGGGAACCCCGGGGTCCGCTTACGGGGACCTCGCCAAAACTCGCAGATTTGGTCCATTCTGACCAGTTTTCTATGCTATTATTCACTGTTTTGGTTTTCGTGGTCATCCGAACGTTCGGGGAGTCCCCTCGCCAAAACTAGCAGATTTGGTCCATTATGGTCAGTTTCTATGCTATTAATCAGTGATTTTGGGTCTCTGGACGATTCGGACGTTCGGGGAACCCTAGGGTCCGGTTATGCAGACCTCGCCAAAAGTCGTAGATTTGGCATATTATGGCTAGTTTTCTATGCTATTACTCATTGATTTTTGGTCCCGGGGCGATCCAAACATTTGGGGAACCCCGGGGTCAGCTTACGGGGACCTCGCCAAAACTCGCAGATTTGGTCCATTCTGACCAGTTTTCTATGCTATTATTCACTGTTTTGGTTTTCGTGGTCATCCGAACGTTCGGGGAGTCCCCTCGCCAAAACTAGCAGATTAGGTCCATTATGGTCAGTTTCTATGCTATTAATCAGTGATTTTAGGTCTCTGGACGATTCGGACGTTCGGGGAACCCTAGGGTCCGGTTATGCGGACCTCGCCAAAATTCGTAGATTTGGCATATTATGACTAGTTTTCTATGCAGTTACTCATTGATTTTTGGTCCTGGTGTGATCCAAACGTTCGGGGAACCCCGGGGTCCGCTTACGGGGACCTCGCCAAAACTCGCAGATTTGGTCCATTCTGACCAGTTTTGTATGCTATTATTCACTGTTGTGGTTTTCGTGGTCATCCGAACGTTCGGGGAGTCCCCTCGCCAAAACTAGCAGATTAGGTCCATTATGGTCAGTTTTCTATGCTATTAATCAGTGATTTTGGGTCTCTGGACGATTCGGACGTTCGGGGAACCCTAGGGTCCGGTTATGCAGACCTCGCCTAAATTCGTAGATTTGGCATATTATGGCTAGTTTTCTATGCTATTACACATTGATTTTTGGTCCCGGGGCGATCCAAACATTTGGGGAACCCCGGGGTCCGCTTACGGGGACCTCGCCAAAACTCGCAGATTTGGTCCATTCTGACCAGTTTTCTATGCTATTATTCACTGTTTTGGTTTTCGTGGTCATCCGAACGTTCGGGGAGTCCCCTCGCCAAAACTAGCAGATTAGGTCCATTATGGTCAGTTTTCTATGCTATTATTCACTGTTTTGGTTTTCGTGGTCATCCGAACGTTCGGGGAGTCCCCTCGCCAAAACTAGCAGATTAGGTCCATTATGGTCAGTTTCTATGCTATTAATCAGTGATTTTAGGTCTCTGGACGATTCGGACGTTCGGGGAACCCTAGGGTCCGGTTATGCGGACCTCGCCAAAATTCGTAGATTTGGCATATTATGACTAGTTTTCTATGCAATTACTCATTGATTTTTGGTCCTGGGGCGATCCAAACGTTCGGGGAACCCCGGGGTCCGCTTACGGGGACCTCGCCAAAACTCGCAGATTTGGTCCATTCTGACCAGTTTTGTATGCTATTATTCACTGTTGTGGTTTTCGTGGTCATCCGAACGTTCGGGGAGTCCCCTCGCCAAAACTAGCAGGTTAGGTCCATTATGGTCAGTTTTCTATGCTATTAATCAGTGATTTTAGGTCTCTGGACGATTCGGACGTTCGGGGAACCCTAGGGTCCGGTTATGCGGACCTCGCCAAAATTCGTAGATTTGGCATATTATGACTAGTTTTCTATGCAGTTACTCATTGATTTTTGGTCCTGGTGTGATCCAAACGTTCGGGGAACCCCGGGGTCCGCTTACGGGGACCTCGCCAAAACTCGCAGATTTGGTCCATTCTGACCAGTTTTGTATGCTATTATTCACTGTTGTGGTTTTCGTGGTCATCCGAACGTTCGGGGAGTCCCCTCGCCAAAACTAGCAGATTAGGTCCATTATGGTCAGTTTTCTATGCTATTAATCAGTGATTTTGGGTCTCTGGACGATTCGGACGTTCGGGGAACCCTAGGGTCCGGTTATGCAGACCTCGCCTAAATTCGTAGATTTGGCATATTATGGCTAGTTTTCTATGCTATTACACATTGATTTTTGGTCCCGGGGCGATCCAAACATTTGGGGAACCCCGGGGTCCGCTTACGGGGACCTCGCCAAAACTCGCAGATTTGGTCCATTCTGACCAGTTTTCTATGCTATTATTCACTGTTTTGGTTTTCGTGGTCATCCGAACGTTCGGGGAGTCCCCTCGCCAAAACTAGCAGATTAGGTCCATTATGGTCAGTTTTCTATGCTATTATTCACTGTTTTGGTTTTCGTGGTCATCCGAACGTTCGGGGAGTCCCCTCGCCAAAACTAGCAGATTAGGTCCATTATGGTCAGTTTCTATGCTATTAATCAGTGATTTTAGGTCTCTGGACGATTCGGACGTTCGGGGAACCCTAGGGTCCGGTTATGCGGACCTCGCCAAAATTCGTAGATTTGGCATATTATGACTAGTTTTCTATGCAATTACTCATTGATTTTTGGTCCTGGGGCGATCCAAACGTTCGGGGAACCCCGGGGTCCGCTTACGGGGACCTCGCCAAAACTCGCAGATTTGGTCCATTCTGACCAGTTTTGTATGCTATTATTCACTGTTGTGGTTTTCGTGGTCATCCGAACGTTCGGGGAGTCCCCTCGCCAAAACTAGCAGGTTAGGTCCATTATGGTCAGTTTTCTATGCTATTAATCAGTGATTTTGGGTCTCTGGACGATTCGAACGTTCGGGGAACCCTAGGGTCCGGTTATGCGGACCTCGCCAAAATTCGTAGATTTGGCATATTATGGCTAGTTTTCTATGCTATTACTTATTGATTTTTGGTCCCGGGGCGATCCAAACGTTCGGGGAACCCCGGGGTCCGCTTACGGGGACCTCGCCAAAACTCGCAGATTTGGTCCATTCTGACCAGTTTTCTATGCTATTATTCACTGTTTTGGTTTTCGTGGTCATCCGAACGTTCGGGGAGTCCCCTCGCCAAAACTAGCAGATTTGGTCCATTATGGTCAGTTTCTATGCTATTAATCAGTGATTTTGGGTCTCTGGACGATTCGGACGTTCGGGGAACCCTAGGGTCCGGTTATGCAGACCTCGCCAAAAGTCGTAGATTTGGCATATTATGGCTAGTTTTCTATGCTATTACTCATTGATTTTTGGTCCCGGGGCGATCCAAACATTTGGGGAACCCCGGGGTCAGCTTACGGGGACCTCGCCAAAACTCGCAGATTTGGTCCATTCTGACCAGTTTTCTATGCTATTATTCACTGTTTTGGTTTTCGTGGTCATCCGAACGTTCGGGGAGTCCCCTCGCCAAAACTAGCAGATTAGGTCCATTATGGTCAGTTTCTATGCTATTAATCAGTGATTTTAGGTCTCTGGACGATTCGGACGTTCGGGGAACCCTAGGGTCCGGTTATGCGGACCTCGCCAAAATTCGTAGATTTGGCATATTATGACTAGTTTTCTATGCAATTACTCATTGATTTTTGGTCCTGGGGCGATCCAAACGTTCGGGGAACCCCGGGGTCCGCTTACGGGGACCTCGCCAAAACTCGCAGATTTGGTCCATTCTGACCAGTTTTGTATGCTATTATTCACTGTTGTGGTTTTCGTGGTCATCCGAACGTTCGGGGAGTCCCCTCGCCAAAACTAGCAGATTAGGTCCATTATGGTCAGTTTTCTATGCTATTAATCAGTGATTTTGGGTCTCTGGACGATTCCGACGTTCGGGGAACCCTAGGGTCCGGTTATGCAGACCTCGCCAAAATTCGTAGATTTGGCATATTATGGCTAGTTTTCTATGCTATTACACATTGATTTTTGGTCCCGGGGCGATCCAAACATTTGGGGAACCCCGGGGTCCGCTTACGGGGACCTCGCCAAAACTCGCAGATTTGGTCCATTCTGACCAGTTTTCTATGCTATTATTCACTGTTTTGGTTTTCGTGGTCATCCGAACGTTCGGGGAGTCCCCTCGCCAAAAGTAGCAGATTAGGTCCATTATGGTCAGTTTCTATGCTATTAATCAGTGATTTTAGGTCTCTGGACGATTCGGACGTTCGGGGAACCCTAGGGTCCGGTTATGCGGACCTCGCCAAAATTCGTAGATTTGGCATATTATGACTAGTTTTCTATGCAGTTACTCATTGATTTTTGGTCCTGGTGTGATCCAAACGTTCGGGGAACCCCGGGGTCCGCTTACGGGGACCTCGCCAAAACTCGCAGATTTGGTCCATTCTGACCAGTTTTGTATGCTATTATTCACTGTTGTGGTTTTCGTGGTCATCCGAACGTTCGGGGAGTCCCCTCGCCAAAACTAGCAGGTTAGGTCCATTATGGTCAGTTTTCTACGCTATTAATCAGTGATTTTGGGTCTCTGGACGATTCGAACGTTCGGGGAACCCTAGGGTCCGGTTATGCGGACCTCGCCAAAATTCGTAGATTTGGCATATTATGGCTAGTTTTCTATGCTATTATTTATTGATTTTTGGTCCCGGGGCGATCCAAACGTTCGGGGAACCCCGGGGTCCGCTTATGGGGACCTCGCCAAAACTCGCAGATTTGGTCCATTCTAACCAGTTTTGTATGCTATTATTCACTGTTTTGGTTTTCGTGGTCATCCGAACGTTCGGGGAGTCCCCTCGCCAAAACTAGCAGATTAGGTCCATTATGGTCAGTTTTCTATGCTATTAATCAGTGATTTTGGGTCTCTGGACGATTCGGACGTTCGGGGAACCCTAGGGTCCGGTTATGCAGACCTCGCCAAAATTCGTAGATTTGGCATATTATGGCTAGTTTTCTATGCTATTACACATTGATTTTTGGTCCCGGGGCGATCCAAACATTTGGGGAACCCCGGGGTCCGCTTACGGGGACCTCGCCAAAACTCGCAGATTTGGTCCATTCTGACCAGTTTTCTATGCTATTATTCACTGTTTTGGTTTTCGTGGTCATCCGAACGTTCGGGGAGTCCCCTCGCCAAAACTAGCAGATTAGGTCCATTATGGTCAGTTTTCTATGCTATTTATCAGTGATTTTGGGTCTCTGGACGATTCGGACGTTCGGGGAACCCTAGGGTCCGGTTATGCAAACCTCGCCAAAAGTCGTAGATTTGGCATATTATGGCTAGTTTTCTATGCTATTACTCATTGATTTTTTGTCCCGGGGCGATCCAAACATTTGGGGAACCCCGGGGTCAGCTTACGGGGACCTCGCCAAAACTCGCAGATTTGGTCCATTCTGACCAGTTTTCTATGCTATTATTCACTGTTTTGGTTTTCGTGGTCATCCGAACGTTCGGGGAGTCCCCTCGCCAAAACTAGCAGATTAGGTCCATTATGGTCAGTTTCTATGCTATTAATCAGTGATTTTGGGTCTCTGGACGATTCGGACGTTCGGGGAACCCTAGGGTCCGGTTATGCAGACCTCGCCAAAATTCGTAGATTTGGCATATTATGGCTAGTTTTCTATGCTATTACTCATTGATTTTTGTTCCCGGGGCGATCCAAACATTTGGGGAACCCCGGGGTCCGCTTACGGGGACCTCGCCAAAACTCACAGATTTGGTCCATTCTGACCAGTTTTCTATGCTATTATTCACTGTTTTGGTTTTCGTGGTCATCCGAACGTTCGGGGAGTCCCCTCGCCAAAACTAGCAGATTAGGTCCATTATGGTCAGTTTCTATGCTATTAATCGGTGATTTTAGGTCTCTGGACGATTCGGACGTTCGGGGAACCCTAGGGTCCGGTTATGCGGACCTCGCCAAAATTCGTAGATTTGGCATATTATGACTAGTTTTCTATGCAATTACTCATTGATTTTTGGTCCTGGGGCGATCCAAACGTTCGGGGAACCCCGGGGTCCGCTTACGGGGACCTCGCCAAAACTCGAAGATTTGGTCCATTCTGACCAGTTTTGTATGCTATTATTCACTGTTGTGGTTTTCGTGGTCATCCGAACGTTCGGGGAGTCCCCTCGCCAAAACTAGCAGGTTAGGTCCATTATGGTCAGTTTTCTATGCTATTAATCAGTGATTTTGGGTCTCTGGACGATTCGAACGTTCGGGGAACCCTAGGGTCCGGTTATGCGGACCTCGCCAAAATTCGTAGATTTGGCATATTATGGCTAGTTTTCTATGCTATTACTTATTGATTTTTGGTCCCGGGGCGATCCAAACGTTCGGGGAACCCCGGGGTCCGCTTACGGGGACCTCGCCAAAACTCGCAGATTTGGTCCATTCTGACCAGTTTTCTATGCTATTATTCACTGTTTTGGTTTTCGTGGTCATCCGAACGTTCGGGGAGTCCCCTCGCCAAAACTAGCAGATTAGGTCCATTATGGTCAGTTTTCTATGCTATTAATCAGTGATTTTGGGTCTCTGGACGATTCGGACGTTCGGGGAACCCTAGGGTCCGGTTATGCAGACCTCGCCAAAATTCGTAGATTTGGCATATTATGGCTAGTTTTCTATGCTATTACTCATTGATTTTTGTTCCCGGGGCGATCCAAACATTTGGGGAACCCCGGGGTCCGCTTACGGGGACCTCGCCAAAACTCACAGATTTGGTCCATTCTGACCAGTTTTCTATGCTATTATTCACTGTTTTGGTTTTCGTGGTCATCCGAACGTTCGGGGAGTCCCCTCGCCAAAACTAGCAGATTAGGTCCATTATGGTCAGTTTCTATGCTATTAATCAGTGATTTTAGGTCTCTGGACGATTCGGACGTTCGGGGAACCCTAGGGTCCGGTTATGCGGACCTCGCCAAAATTCGTAGATTTGGCATATTATGACTAGTTTTCTATGCAATTACTCATTGATTTTTGGTCCTGGGGCGATCCAAACGTTCGGGGAACCCCGGGGTCCGCTTACGGGGACCTCGCCAAAACTCGCAGATTTGGTCCATTCTGACCAGTTTTGTATGCTATTATTCACTGTTGTGGTTTTCGTGGTCATCCGAACGTTCGGGGAGTCCCCTCGCCAAAACTAGCAGATTAGGTCCATTATGGTCAGTTTTCTATGCTATTAATCAGTGATTTTGGGTCTCTGGACGATTCGAACGTTCGGGGAACCCTAGGGTCCGGTTATGCGGACCTCGCCAAAATTCGTAGATTTGGCATATTATGGCTAGTTTTCTATGCTATTACTTATTGATTTTTGGTCCCGGGGCGATCCAAACGTTCGGGGAACCCCGGGGTCCGCTTACGGGGACCTCGCCAAAACTCGCAGATTTGGTCCATTCTGACCAGTTTTCTATGCTATTATTCACTGTTTTGGTTTTCGTGGTCATCCGAACGTTCGGGGAGTCCCCTCGCCAAAACTAGCAGATTTGGTCCATTATGGTCAGTTTCTATGCTATTAATCAGTGATTTTGGGTCTCTGGACGATTCGGACGTTCGGGGAACCCTAGGGTCCGGTTATGCAGACCTCGCCAAAAGTCGTAGATTTGGCATATTATGGCTAGTTTTCTATGCTATTACTCATTGATTTTTGGTCCCGGGGCGATCCAAACATTTGGGGAACCCCGGGGTCAGCTTACGGGGACCTCGCCAAAACTCGCAGATTTGGTCCATTCTGACCAGTTTTCTATGCTATTATTCACTGTTTTGGTTTTCGTGGTCATCCGAACGTTCGGGGAGTCCCCTCGCCAAAACTAGCAGATTAGGTCCATTATGGTCAGTTTCTATGCTATTAATCAGTGATTTTAGGTCTCTGGACGATTCGGACGTTCGGGGAACCCTAGGGTCCGGTTATGCGGACCTCGCCAAAATTCGTAGATTTGGCATATTATGACTAGTTTTCTATGCAGTTACTCATTGATTTTTGGTCCTGGTGTGATCCAAACGTTCGGGGAACCCCGGGGTCCGCTTACGGGGACCTCGCCAAAACTCGCAGATTTGGTCCATTCTGACCAGTTTTGTATGCTATTATTCACTGTTGTGGTTTTCGTGGTCATCCGAACGTTCGGGGAGTCCCCTCGCCAAAACTAGCAGATTAGGTCCATTATGGTCAGTTTTCTATGCTATTAATCAGTGATTTTGGGTCTCTGGACGATTCGGACGTTCGGGGAACCCTAGGGTCCGGTTATGCAGACCTCGCCTAAATTCGTAGATTTGGCATATTATGGCTAGTTTTCTATGCTATTACACATTGATTTTTGGTCCCGGGGCGATCCAAACATTTGGGGAACCCCGGGGTCCGCTTACGGGGACCTCGCCAAAACTCGCAGATTTGGTCCATTCTGACCAGTTTTCTATGCTATTATTCACTGTTTTGGTTTTCGTGGTCATCCGAACGTTCGGGGAGTCCCCTCGCCAAAACTAGCAGATTAGGTCCATTATGGTCAGTTTTCTATGCTATTATTCACTGTTTTGGTTTTCGTGGTCATCCGAACGTTCGGGGAGTCCCCTCGCCAAAACTAGCAGATTAGGTCCATTATGGTCAGTTTCTATGCTATTAATCAGTGATTTTAGGTCTCTGGACGATTCGGACGTTCGGGGAACCCTAGGGTCCGGTTATGCGGACCTCGCCAAAATTCGTAGATTTGGCATATTATGACTAGTTTTCTATGCAATTACTCATTGATTTTTGGTCCTGGGGCGATCCAAACGTTCGGGGAACCCCGGGGTCCGCTTACGGGGACCTCGCCAAAACTCGCAGATTTGGTCCATTCTGACCAGTTTTGTATGCTATTATTCACTGTTGTGGTTTTCGTGGTCATCCGAACGTTCGGGGAGTCCCCTCGCCAAAACTAGCAGGTTAGGTCCATTATGGTCAGTTTTCTATGCTATTAATCAGTGATTTTAGGTCTCTGGACGATTCGGACGTTCGGGGAACCCTAGGGTCCGGTTATGCGGACCTCGCCAAAATTCGTAGATTTGGCATATTATGACTAGTTTTCTATGCAGTTACTCATTGATTTTTGGTCCTGGTGTGATCCAAACGTTCGGGGAACCCCGGGGTCCGCTTACGGGGACCTCGCCAAAACTCGCAGATTTGGTCCATTCTGACCAGTTTTGTATGCTATTATTCACTGTTGTGGTTTTCGTGGTCATCCGAACGTTCGGGGAGTCCCCTCGCCAAAACTAGCAGATTAGGTCCATTATGGTCAGTTTTCTATGCTATTAATCAGTGATTTTGGGTCTCTGGACGATTCGGACGTTCGGGGAACCCTAGGGTCCGGTTATGCAGACCTCGCCTAAATTCGTAGATTTGGCATATTATGGCTAGTTTTCTATGCTATTACACATTGATTTTTGGTCCCGGGGCGATCCAAACATTTGGGGAACCCCGGGGTCCGCTTACGGGGACCTCGCCAAAACTCGCAGATTTGGTCCATTCTGACCAGTTTTCTATGCTATTATTCACTGTTTTGGTTTTCGTGGTCATCCGAACGTTCGGGGAGTCCCCTCGCCAAAACTAGCAGATTAGGTCCATTATGGTCAGTTTTCTATGCTATTATTCACTGTTTTGGTTTTCGTGGTCATCCGAACGTTCGGGGAGTCCCCTCGCCAAAACTAGCAGATTAGGTCCATTATGGTCAGTTTCTATGCTATTAATCAGTGATTTTAGGTCTCTGGACGATTCGGACGTTCGGGGAACCCTAGGGTCCGGTTATGCGGACCTCGCCAAAATTCGTAGATTTGGCATATTATGACTAGTTTTCTATGCAATTACTCATTGATTTTTGGTCCTGGGGCGATCCAAACGTTCGGGGAACCCCGGGGTCCGCTTACGGGGACCTCGCCAAAACTCGCAGATTTGGTCCATTCTGACCAGTTTTGTATGCTATTATTCACTGTTGTGGTTTTCGTGGTCATCCGAACGTTCGGGGAGTCCCCTCGCCAAAACTAGCAGGTTAGGTCCATTATGGTCAGTTTTCTATGCTATTAATCAGTGATTTTGGGTCTCTGGACGATTCGAACGTTCGGGGAACCCTAGGGTCCGGTTATGCGGACCTCGCCAAAATTCGTAGATTTGGCATATTATGGCTAGTTTTCTATGCTATTACTTATTGATTTTTGGTCCCGGGGCGATCCAAACGTTCGGGGAACCCCGGGGTCCGCTTACGGGGACCTCGCCAAAACTCGCAGATTTGGTCCATTCTGACCAGTTTTCTATGCTATTATTCACTGTTTTGGTTTTCGTGGTCATCCGAACGTTCGGGGAGTCCCCTCGCCAAAACTAGCAGATTTGGTCCATTATGGTCAGTTTCTATGCTATTAATCAGTGATTTTGGGTCTCTGGACGATTCGGACGTTCGGGGAACCCTAGGGTCCGGTTATGCAGACCTCGCCAAAAGTCGTAGATTTGGCATATTATGGCTAGTTTTCTATGCTATTACTCATTGATTTTTGGTCCCGGGGCGATCCAAACATTTGGGGAACCCCGGGGTCAGCTTACGGGGACCTCGCCAAAACTCGCAGATTTGGTCCATTCTGACCAGTTTTCTATGCTATTATTCACTGTTTTGGTTTTCGTGGTCATCCGAACGTTCGGGGAGTCCCCTCGCCAAAACTAGCAGATTAGGTCCATTATGGTCAGTTTCTATGCTATTAATCAGTGATTTTAGGTCTCTGGACGATTCGGACGTTCGGGGAACCCTAGGGTCCGGTTATGCGGACCTCGCCAAAATTCGTAGATTTGGCATATTATGACTAGTTTTCTATGCAATTACTCATTGATTTTTGGTCCTGGGGCGATCCAAACGTTCGGGGAACCCCGGGGTCCGCTTACGGGGACCTCGCCAAAACTCGCAGATTTGGTCCATTCTGACCAGTTTTGTATGCTATTATTCACTGTTGTGGTTTTCGTGGTCATCCGAACGTTCGGGGAGTCCCCTCGCCAAAACTAGCAGGTTAGGTCCATTATGGTCAGTTTTCTATGCTATTAATCAGTGATTTTAGGTCTCTGGACGATTCGGACGTTCGGGGAACCCTAGGGTCCGGTTATGCGGACCTCGCCAAAATTCGTAGATTTGGCATATTATGACTAGTTTTCTATGCAGTTACTCATTGATTTTTGGTCCTGGTGTGATCCAAACGTTCGGGGAACCCCGGGGTCCGCTTACGGGGACCTCGCCAAAACTCGCAGATTTGGTCCATTCTGACCAGTTTTGTATGCTATTATTCACTGTTGTGGTTTTCGTGGTCATCCGAACGTTCGGGGAGTCCCCTCGCCAAAACTAGCAGATTAGGTCCATTATGGTCAGTTTTCTATGCTATTAATCAGTGATTTTGGGTCTCTGGACGATTCGGACGTTCGGGGAACCCTAGGGTCCGGTTATGCAGACCTCGCCTAAATTCGTAGATTTGGCATATTATGGCTAGTTTTCTATGCTATTACACATTGATTTTTGGTCCCGGGGCGATCCAAACATTTGGGGAACCCCGGGGTCCGCTTACGGGGACCTCGCCAAAACTCGCAGATTTGGTCCATTCTGACCAGTTTTCTATGCTATTATTCACTGTTTTGGTTTTCGTGGTCATCCGAACGTTCGGGGAGTCCCCTCGCCAAAACTAGCAGATTAGGTCCATTATGGTCAGTTTTCTATGCTATTATTCACTGTTTTGGTTTTCGTGGTCATCCGAACGTTCGGGGAGTCCCCTCGCCAAAACTAGCAGATTAGGTCCATTATGGTCAGTTTCTATGCTATTAATCAGTGATTTTAGGTCTCTGGACGATTCGGACGTTCGGGGAACCCTAGGGTCCGGTTATGCGGACCTCGCCAAAATTCGTAGATTTGGCATATTATGACTAGTTTTCTATGCAATTACTCATTGATTTTTGGTCCTGGGGCGATCCAAACGTTCGGGGAACCCCGGGGTCCGCTTACGGGGACCTCGCCAAAACTCGCAGATTTGGTCCATTCTGACCAGTTTTGTATGCTATTATTCACTGTTGTGGTTTTCGTGGTCATCCGAACGTTCGGGGAGTCCCCTCGCCAAAACTAGCAGGTTAGGTCCATTATGGTCAGTTTTCTATGCTATTAATCAGTGATTTTGGGTCTCTGGACGATTCGAACGTTCGGGGAACCCTAGGGTCCGGTTATGCGGACCTCGCCAAAATTCGTAGATTTGGCATATTATGGCTAGTTTTCTATGCTATTACTTATTGATTTTTGGTCCCGGGGCGATCCAAACGTTCGGGGAACCCCGGGGTCCGCTTACGGGGACCTCGCCAAAACTCGCAGATTTGGTCCATTCTGACCAGTTTTCTATGCTATTATTCACTGTTTTGGTTTTCGTGGTCATCCGAACGTTCGGGGAGTCCCCTCGCCAAAACTAGCAGATTTGGTCCATTATGGTCAGTTTCTATGCTATTAATCAGTGATTTTGGGTCTCTGGACGATTCGGACGTTCGGGGAACCCTAGGGTCCGGTTATGCAGACCTCGCCAAAAGTCGTAGATTTGGCATATTATGGCTAGTTTTCTATGCTATTACTCATTGATTTTTGGTCCCGGGGCGATCCAAACATTTGGGGAACCCCGGGGTCAGCTTACGGGGACCTCGCCAAAACTCGCAGATTTGGTCCATTCTGACCAGTTTTCTATGCTATTATTCACTGTTTTGGTTTTCGTGGTCATCCGAACGTTCGGGGAGTCCCCTCGCCAAAACTAGCAGATTAGGTCCATTATGGTCAGTTTCTATGCTATTAATCAGTGATTTTAGGTCTCTGGACGATTCGGACGTTCGGGGAACCCTAGGGTCCGGTTATGCGGACCTCGCCAAAATTCGTAGATTTGGCATATTATGACTAGTTTTCTATGCAATTACTCATTGATTTTTGGTCCTGGGGCGATCCAAACGTTCGGGGAACCCCGGGGTCCGCTTACGGGGACCTCGCCAAAACTCGCAGATTTGGTCCATTCTGACCAGTTTTGTATGCTATTATTCACTGTTGTGGTTTTCGTGGTCATCCGAACGTTCGGGGAGTCCCCTCGCCAAAACTAGCAGATTAGGTCCATTATGGTCAGTTTTCTATGCTATTAATCAGTGATTTTGGGTCTCTGGACGATTCCGACGTTCGGGGAACCCTAGGGTCCGGTTATGCAGACCTCGCCAAAATTCGTAGATTTGGCATATTATGGCTAGTTTTCTATGCTATTACACATTGATTTTTGGTCCCGGGGCGATCCAAACATTTGGGGAACCCCGGGGTCCGCTTACGGGGACCTCGCCAAAACTCGCAGATTTGGTCCATTCTGACCAGTTTTCTATGCTATTATTCACTGTTTTGGTTTTCGTGGTCATCCGAACGTTCGGGGAGTCCCCTCGCCAAAAGTAGCAGATTAGGTCCATTATGGTCAGTTTCTATGCTATTAATCAGTGATTTTAGGTCTCTGGACGATTCGGACGTTCGGGGAACCCTAGGGTCCGGTTATGCGGACCTCGCCAAAATTCGTAGATTTGGCATATTATGACTAGTTTTCTATGCAGTTACTCATTGATTTTTGGTCCTGGTGTGATCCAAACGTTCGGGGAACCCCGGGGTCCGCTTACGGGGACCTCGCCAAAACTCGCAGATTTGGTCCATTCTGACCAGTTTTGTATGCTATTATTCACTGTTGTGGTTTTCGTGGTCATCCGAACGTTCGGGGAGTCCCCTCGCCAAAACTAGCAGGTTAGGTCCATTATGGTCAGTTTTCTACGCTATTAATCAGTGATTTTGGGTCTCTGGACGATTCGAACGTTCGGGGAACCCTAGGGTCCGGTTATGCGGACCTCGCCAAAATTCGTAGATTTGGCATATTATGGCTAGTTTTCTATGCTATTATTTATTGATTTTTGGTCCCGGGGCGATCCAAACGTTCGGGGAACCCCGGGGTCCGCTTATGGGGACCTCGCCAAAACTCGCAGATTTGGTCCATTCTAACCAGTTTTGTATGCTATTATTCACTGTTTTGGTTTTCGTGGTCATCCGAACGTTCGGGGAGTCCCCTCGCCAAAACTAGCAGATTAGGTCCATTATGGTCAGTTTTCTATGCTATTAATCAGTGATTTTGGGTCTCTGGACGATTCGGACGTTCGGGGAACCCTAGGGTCCGGTTATGCAGACCTCGCCAAAATTCGTAGATTTGGCATATTATGGCTAGTTTTCTATGCTATTACACATTGATTTTTGGTCCCGGGGCGATCCAAACATTTGGGGAACCCCGGGGTCCGCTTACGGGGACCTCGCCAAAACTCGCAGATTTGGTCCATTCTGACCAGTTTTCTATGCTATTATTCACTGTTTTGGTTTTCGTGGTCATCCGAACGTTCGGGGAGTCCCCTCGCCAAAACTAGCAGATTAGGTCCATTATGGTCAGTTTTCTATGCTATTTATCAGTGATTTTGGGTCTCTGGACGATTCGGACGTTCGGGGAACCCTAGGGTCCGGTTATGCAAACCTCGCCAAAAGTCGTAGATTTGGCATATTATGGCTAGTTTTCTATGCTATTACTCATTGATTTTTTGTCCCGGGGCGATCCAAACATTTGGGGAACCCCGGGGTCAGCTTACGGGGACCTCGCCAAAACTCGCAGATTTGGTCCATTCTGACCAGTTTTCTATGCTATTATTCACTGTTTTGGTTTTCGTGGTCATCCGAACGTTCGGGGAGTCCCCTCGCCAAAACTAGCAGATTAGGTCCATTATGGTCAGTTTCTATGCTATTAATCAGTGATTTTGGGTCTCTGGACGATTCGGACGTTCGGGGAACCCTAGGGTCCGGTTATGCAGACCTCGCCAAAATTCGTAGATTTGGCATATTATGGCTAGTTTTCTATGCTATTACTCATTGATTTTTGTTCCCGGGGCGATCCAAACATTTGGGGAACCCCGGGGTCCGCTTACGGGGACCTCGCCAAAACTCACAGATTTGGTCCATTCTGACCAGTTTTCTATGCTATTATTCACTGTTTTGGTTTTCGTGGTCATCCGAACGTTCGGGGAGTCCCCTCGCCAAAACTAGCAGATTAGGTCCATTATGGTCAGTTTCTATGCTATTAATCGGTGATTTTAGGTCTCTGGACGATTCGGACGTTCGGGGAACCCTAGGGTCCGGTTATGCGGACCTCGCCAAAATTCGTAGATTTGGCATATTATGACTAGTTTTCTATGCAATTACTCATTGATTTTTGGTCCTGGGGCGATCCAAACGTTCGGGGAACCCCGGGGTCCGCTTACGGGGACCTCGCCAAAACTCGAAGATTTGGTCCATTCTGACCAGTTTTGTATGCTATTATTCACTGTTGTGGTTTTCGTGGTCATCCGAACGTTCGGGGAGTCCCCTCGCCAAAACTAGCAGGTTAGGTCCATTATGGTCAGTTTTCTATGCTATTAATCAGTGATTTTGGGTCTCTGGACGATTCGAACGTTCGGGGAACCCTAGGGTCCGGTTATGCGGACCTCGCCAAAATTCGTAGATTTGGCATATTATGGCTAGTTTTCTATGCTATTACTTATTGATTTTTGGTCCCGGGGCGATCCAAACGTTCGGGGAACCCCGGGGTCCGCTTACGGGGACCTCGCCAAAACTCGCAGATTTGGTCCATTCTGACCAGTTTTCTATGCTATTATTCACTGTTTTGGTTTTCGTGGTCATCCGAACGTTCGGGGAGTCCCCTCGCCAAAACTAGCAGATTAGGTCCATTATGGTCAGTTTTCTATGCTATTAATCAGTGATTTTGGGTCTCTGGACGATTCGGACGTTCGGGGAACCCTAGGGTCCGGTTATGCAGACCTCGCCAAAATTCGTAGATTTGGCATATTATGGCTAGTTTTCTATGCTATTACTCATTGATTTTTGTTCCCGGGGCGATCCAAACATTTGGGGAACCCCGGGGTCCGCTTACGGGGACCTCGCCAAAACTCACAGATTTGGTCCATTCTGACCAGTTTTCTATGCTATTATTCACTGTTTTGGTTTTCGTGGTCATCCGAACGTTCGGGGAGTCCCCTCGCCAAAACTAGCAGATTAGGTCCATTATGGTCAGTTTCTATGCTATTAATCAGTGATTTTAGGTCTCTGGACGATTCGGACGTTCGGGGAACCCTAGGGTCCGGTTATGCGGACCTCGCCAAAATTCGTAGATTTGGCATATTATGACTAGTTTTCTATGCAATTACTCATTGATTTTTGGTCCTGGGGCGATCCAAACGTTCGGGGAACCCCGGGGTCCGCTTACGGGGACCTCGCCAAAACTCGCAGATTTGGTCCATTCTGACCAGTTTTGTATGCTATTATTCACTGTTGTGGTTTTCGTGGTCATCCGAACGTTCGGGGAGTCCCCTCGCCAAAACTAGCAGATTAGGTCCATTATGGTCAGTTTTCTATGCTATTAATCAGTGATTTTGGGTCTCTGGACGATTCGAACGTTCGGGGAACCCTAGGGTCCGGTTATGCGGACCTCGCCAAAATTCGTAGATTTGGCATATTATGGCTAGTTTTCTATGCTATTACTTATTGATTTTTGGTCCCGGGGCGATCCAAACGTTCGGGGAACCCCGGGGTCCGCTTACGGGGACCTCGCCAAAACTCGCAGATTTGGTCCATTCTGACCAGTTTTCTATGCTATTATTCACTGTTTTGGTTTTCGTGGTCATCCGAACGTTCGGGGAGTCCCCTCGCCAAAACTAGCAGATTTGGTCCATTATGTTCAGTTTCTATGCTATTAATCAGTGATTTGGGGTCTCTGGACGATTCGGACGTTCGGGGAACCCTAGGGTCCGGTTATGCAGACCTCGCCAAAAGTCGTAGATTTGGCATATTATGGCTAGTTTTCTATGCTATTACTCATTGATTTTTGGTCCCGGGGCGATCCAAACATTTGGGGAACCCCGGGGTCAGCTTACGGGGACCTCGCCAAAACTCGCAGATTTGGTCCATTCTGACCAGTTTTCTATGCTATTATTCACTGTTTTGGTTTTCGTGGTCATCCGAACGTTCGGGGAGTCCCCTCGCCAAAACTAGCAGATTAGGTCCATTATGGTCAGTTTCTATGCTATTAATCAGTGATTTTAGGTCTCTGGACGATTCGGACGTTCGGGGAACCCTAGGGTCCGGTTATGCGGACCTCGCCAAAATTCGTAGATTTGGCATATTATGACTAGTTTTCTATGCAGTTACTCATTGATTTTTGGTCCTGGTGTGATCCAAACGTTCGGGGAACCCCGGGGTCCGCTTACGGGGACCTCGCCAAAACTCGCAGATTTGGTCCATTCTGACCAGTTTTGTATGCTATTATTCACTGTTGTGGTTTTCGTGGTCATCCGAACGTTCGGGGAGTCCCCTCGCCAAAACTAGCAGGTTAGGTCCATTATGGTCAGTTTTCTACGCTATTAATCAGTGATTTTGGGTCTCTGGACGATTCGAACGTTCGGGGAACCCTAGGGTCCGGTTATGCGGACCTCGCCAAAATTCGTAGATTTGGCATATTATGGCTAGTTTTCTATGCTATTATTTATTGATTTTTGGTCCCGGGGCGATCCAAACGTTCGGGGAACCCCGGGGTCCGCTTATGGGGACCTCGCCAAAACTCGCAGATTTGGTCCATTCTAACCAGTTTTGTATGCTATTATTCACTGTTTTGGTTTTCGTGGTCATCCGAACGTTCGGGGAGTCCCCTCGCCAAAACTAGCAGATTAGGTCCATTATGGTCAGTTTTCTATGCTATTTATCAGTGATTTTGGGTCTCTGGACGATTCGGACGTTCGGGGAACCCTAGGGTCCGGTTATGCAGACCTCGCCAAAAGTCGTAGATTTGGCATATTATGGCTAGTTTTCTATGCTATTACTCATTGATTTTTGGTCCCGGGGCGATCCAAACATTTGGGGAACCCCGGGGTCAGCTTACGGGGACCTCGCCAAAACTCGCAGATTTGGTCCATTCTGACCAGTTTTCTATGCTATTATTCACTGTTTTGGTTTTCGTGGTCATCCGAACGTTCGGGGAGTCCCCTCGCCAAAACTAGCAGATTAGGTCCATTATGGTCAGTTTTCTATGCTATTTATCAGTGATTTTGGGTCTCTGGACGATTCGGACGTTCGGGGAACCCTAGGGTCCGGTTATGCAGACCTCGCCAAAAGTCGTAGATTTGGCATATTATGGCTAGTTTTCTATGCTATTACTCATTGATTTTTGGTCCCGGGGCGATCCAAACATTTGGGGAACCCCGGGGTCAGCTTACGGGGACCTCGCCAAAACTCGCAGATTTGGTCCATTCTGACCAGTTTTCTATGCTATTATTCACTGTTTTGGTTTTCGTGGTCATCCGAACGTTCGGGGAGTCCCCTCGCCAAAACTAGCAGATTAGGTCCATTATGATCAGTTTCTATGCTATTAATCAGTGATTTTAGGTCTCTGGACGATTCGGACGTTCGGGGAACCCTAGGGTCCGGTTATGCGGACCTCGCCAAAATTCGTAGATTTGGCATATTATGACTAGTTTTCTATGCAATTACTCATTGATTTTTGGTCCTGGGGCGATCCAAACGTTCGGGGAACCCCGGGGTCCGCTTACGGGGACCGCGCCAAAACTCGCAGATTTGGTCCATTCTGACCAGTTTTGTATGCTATTATTCACTGTTGTGGTTTTCGTGGTCATCCGAACGTTCGGGGAGTCCCCTCGCCAAAACTAGCAGGTTAGGTCCATTATGGTCAGTTTTCTATGCTATTAATCAGTGATTTTGGGTCTCTGGACGATTCGAACGTTCGGGGAACCCTAGGGTCCGGTTATGCGGACCTCGCCAAAATTCGTAGATTTGGCATATTATGGCTAGTTTTCTATGCTATTACTTATTGATTTTTGGTCCCGGGGCGATCCAAACGTTCGGGGAACCCCGGGGTCCGCTTATGGGGACCTCGCCAAAACTCGCAGATTAGGTCCATTATGGTCAGTTTCTATGCTATTAATCAGTGATTTTAGGTCTCTGGACGATTCGGACGTTCGGGGAACCCTAGGGTCCGGTTATGCGGACCTCGCCAAAATTCGTAGATTTGGCATATTATGACTAGTTTTCTATGCAGTTACTCATTGATTTTTGGTCCTGGTGTGATCCAAACGTTCGGGGAACCCCGGGGTCCGCTTACGGGGACCTCGCCAAAACTCGCAGATTTGGTCCATTCTGACCAGTTTTGTATGCTATTATTCACTGTTGTGGTTTTCGTGGTCATCCGAACGTTCGGGGAGTCCCCTCGCCAAAACTAGCAGGTTAGGTCCATTATGGTCAGTTTTCTACGCTATTAATCAGTGATTTTGGGTCTCTGGACGATTCGAACGTTCGGGGAACCCTAGGGTCCGGTTATGCGGACCTCGCCAAAATTCGTAGATTTGGCATATTATGGCTAGTTTTCTATGCTATTATTTATTGATTTTTGGTCCCGGGGCGATCCAAACGTTCGGGGAACCCCGGGGTCCGCTTATGGGGACCTCGCCAAAACTCGCAGATTTGGTCCATTCTAACCAGTTTTGTATGCTATTATTCACTGTTTTGGTTTTCGTGGTCATCCGAACGTTCGGGGAGTCCCCTCGCCAAAACTAGCAGATTAGGTCCATTATGGTCAGTTTTCTATGCTATTTATTAGTGATTTTGGGTCTCTGGACGATTCGGACGTTCGGGGAACCCTAGGGTCCGGTTATGCAGACCTCGCCAAAAGTCGTAGATTTGGCATATTATGGCTAGTTTTCTATGCTATTACTCATTGATTTTTGGTCCCGGGGCGATCCAAACATTTGGGGAACCCCGGGGTCAGCTTACGGGGACCTCGCCAAAACTCGCAGATTTGGTCCATTCTGACCAGTTTTCTATGCTATTATTCACTGTTTTGGTTTTCGTGGTCATCCGAACGTTCGGGGAGTCCCCTCGCCAAAACTAGCAGATTAGGTCCATTATGGTCAGTTTTCTATGCTATTTATCAGTGATTTTGGGTCTCTGGACGATTCGGACGTTCGGGGAACCCTAGGGTCCGGTTATGCAGACCTCGCCAAAAGTCGTAGATTTGGCATATTATGGCTAGTTTTCTATGCTATTACTCATTGATTTTTGGTCCCGGGGCGATCCAAACATTTGGGGAACCCCGGGGTCAGCTTACGGGGACCTCGCCAAAACTCACAGATTTGGTCCATTCTGACCAGTTTTCTATGCTATTATTCACTGTTTTGGTTTTCGTGGTCATCCGAACGTTCGGGGAGTCCCCTCGCCAAAACTAGCAGATTAGGTCCATTATGATCAGTTTCTATGCTATTAATCAGTGATTTTAGGTCTCTGGACGATTCGGACGTTCGGGGAACCCTAGGGTCCGGTTATGCGGACCTCGCCAAAATTCGTAGATTTGGCATATTATGACTAGTTTTCTATGCAATTACTCATTGATTTTTGGTCCTGGGGCGATCCAAACGTTCGGGGAACCCCGGGGTCCGCTTACGGGGACCTCGCCAAAACTCGTAGATTTGGTCCATTCTGACCAGTTTTGTATGCTATTATTCACTGTTGTGGTTTTCGTGGTCATCCGAACGTTCGGGGAGTCCCCTCGCCAAAACTAGCAGGTTAGGTCCATTATGGTCAGTTTTCTATGCTATTAATCAGTGATTTTGGGTCTCTGGACGATTCGAACGTTCGGGGAACCCTAGGGTCCGGTTATGCGGACCTCGCCAAAATTCGTAGATTTGGCATATTATGGCTAGTTTTCTATGCTATTACTTATTGATTTTTGGTCCCGGGGCGATCCAAACGTTCGGGGAACCCCGGGGTCCGCTTACGGGGACCTCGCCAAAACTCGCAGATTTGGTCCATTCTGACCAGTTTTCTATGCTATTATTCACTGTTTTGGTTTTCGTGGTCATCCGAACGTTCGGGGAGTCCCCTCGCCAAAACTAGCAGATTTGGTCCATTATGGTCAGTTTCTATGCTATTAATCAGTGATTTTGGGTCTCTGGACGATTCGGACGTTCGGGGAACCCTAGGGTCCGGTTATGCAGACCTCGCCAAAAGTCGTAGATTTGGCATATTATGGCTAGTTTTCTATGCTATTACTCATTGATTTTTGGTCCCGGGGCGATCCAAACATTCGGGGAACCCCGGAGTCCGCTTCCGGGGACCTCGCCAAAACTCGCAGATTTGGTCCATTCTGACCAGTTTTCTATGCTATTATTCACTGTTTTGGTTTCCGTGGTCATCCGAACGTTCGGGGAGTCCCCTCGCCAAAACTAGCAGATTAGGTCCATTATGGTCAGTTTTCTATGCTATTAATGAGTGATTTTGGGTCTCTGGACGATTCGGACGTTCGGGGAACCCTAGGGTCCGGTTATGCGGACCTCGCCAAAATTCGTAGATTTGGCATATTATGACTAGTTTTCTATGCTATTACTTATTGATTTTTGGTCCCGGGGCGATCCAAACGTTCGGGGAACCCCGGGGTCCGCTTACGGGGACCTCGCCAAAACTCGCAGATTTGGTCCATTCTGACCAGTTTTGTATGCTATTATTCACTGTTGTGGTTTTCGTGGTCATCCGAACGTTCGGGGAGTCCCCTCGCCAAAACTAGCAGGTTAGGTCCATTATGGTCAGTTTTCTACGCTATTAATCAGTGATTTTGGGTCTCTGGACGATTCGAACGTTCGGGGAACCCTAGGGTCCGGTTATGCGGACCTCGCCAAAATTCGTAGATTTGGCATATTATGGCTAGTTTTCTATGCTATTACTCATTGATTTTTGGTCCCGGGGCGATCCAAACATTTGGGGAACCCCGGGGTCAGCTTACGGGGACCTCGCCAAAACTCGCAGATTTGGTCCATTCTGACCAGTTTTCAATGCTATTATTCACTGTTTTGGTTTTCGTGGTCATCCGAACGTTCGGGGAGTCCCCTCGCCAAAACTAGCAGATTAGGTCCATTATGGTCAGTTTCTATGCTATTAATCAGTGATTTTAGGTCTCTGGACGATTCGGACGTTCGGGGAACCCTAGGGTCCGGTTATGCGGACCTCGCCAAAATTCGTAGATTTGGCATATTATGACTAGTTTTCTATGCAGTTACTCATTGATTTTTGGTCCTGGTGTGATCCAAACGTTCGGGGAACCCCGGGGTCCGCTTACGGGGACCTCGCCAAAACTCGCAGATTTGGTCCATTCTGACCAGTTCTGTATGCTATTATTCACTGTTGTGGTTTTCGTGGTCATCCGAACGTTTGGGGAGTCCCCTCGCCAAAACTAGCAGGTTAGGTCCATTATGGTCAGTTTTCTACGCTATTAATCAGTGATTTTGGGTCTCTGGACGATTCGAACGTTCGGGGAACCCTAGGGTCCGGTTATGCGGACCTCGCCAAAATTCGTAGATTTGGCATATTATGGCTAGTTTTCTATGCTATTATTTATTGATTTTTGGTCCCGGGGCGATCCAAACGTTCGGGGAACCCCGGGGTCCGCTTATGGGGACCTCGCCAAAACTCGCAGATTTGGTCCATTCTAACCAATTTTGTATGCTATTATTCACTGTTTTGGTTTTCGTGGTCATCCGAACGTTCGGGGAGTCCCCTCGCCAAAACTAGCAGATTAGGTCCATTATGGTCAGTTTTCTATGCTATTAATCAGTGATTTTGGGTCTCTGGACGATTCGGACGTTCGGGGAACCCTAGGGTCCGGTTATGCAGACCTCGCCAAAATTCGTAGATTTGGCATATTATGGCTAGTTTTCTATGCTATTACACATTGATTTTTGGTCCCGGGGCGATCCAAACATTTGGGGAACCCCGGGGTCCGCTTACGGGGACCTCGCCAAAACTCGCAGATTTGGTCCATTCTGACCAGTTTTCTATGCTATTATTCACTGTTTTGGTTTTCGTGGTCATCCGAACGTTCGGGGAGTCCCCTCGCCAAAACTAGCAGATTAGGTCCATTATGGTCAGTTTTCTATGCTATTTATCAGTGATTTTGGGTCTCTGGACGATTCGGACGTTCGGGGAACCCTAGGGTCCGGTTATGCAGACCTCGCCAAAAGTCGTAGATTTGGCATATTATGGCTAGTTTTCTATGCTATTACTCATTGATTTTTTGTCCCGGGGCGATCCAAACGTTCGGGGAACCCCGGGGTCCGCTTACGGGGACCTCGCCAAAACTCGCAGATTTGGTCCATTCTGACCAGTTTTCTATGCTATTATTCACTGTTTTGGTTTTCGTGGTCATCCGAACGTTCGGGGAGTCCCCTCGCCAAAACTAGCAGATTTGGTCCATTATGGTCAGTTTCTATGCTATTAATCAGTGATTTTGGGTCTCTGGACGATTCGGACGTTCGGGGAACCCTAGGGTCCGGTTATGCAGACCTCGCCAAAAGTCGTAGATTTGGCATATTATGGCTAGTTTTCTATGCTATTACTCATTGATTTTTGGTCCCGGGGCGATCCAAACATTTGGGGAACCCCGGGGTCAGCTTACGGGGACCTCGCCAAAACTCGCAGATTTGGTCCATTCTGACCAGTTTTCAATGCTATTATTCACTGTTTTGGTTTTCGTGGTCATCCGAACGTTCGGGGAGTCCCCTCGCCAAAACTCGCAGATTAGGTCCATTATGGTCAGTTTCTATGCTATTAATCAGTGATTTTAGGTCTCTGGACGATTCGGACGTTCGGGGAACCCTAGGGTCCGGTTATGCGGACCTCGCCAAAATTCGTAGATTTGGCATATTATGACTAGTTTTCTATGCAGTTACTCATTGATTTTTGGTCCTGGTGTGATCCAAACGTTCGGGGAACCCCGGGGTCCGCTTACGGGGACCTCGCGAAAACTCGCAGATTTGGTCCATTCTGACCAGTTTTGTATGCTATTATTCACTGTTGTGGTTTTCGTGGTCATCCGAACGTTCGGGGAGTCCCCTCGCCAAAACTAGCAGGTTAGGTCCATTATGGTCAGTTTTCTACGCTATTAATCAGTGATTTTGGGTCTCTGGACGATTCGAACGTTCGGGGAACCCTAGGGTCCGGTTATGCGGACCTCGCCAAAATTCGTAGATTTGGCATATTATGGCTAGTTTTCTATGCTATTATTTATTGATTTTTGGTCCCGGGGCGATCCAAACGTTCGGGGAACCCCGGGGTCCGCTTATGGGGACCTCGCCAAAACTCGCAGATTTGGTCCATTCTAACCAGTTTTGTATGCTATTATTCACTGTTTTGGTTTTCGTGGTCATCCGAACGTTCGGGGAGTCCCCTCGCCAAAACTAGCAGATTAGGTCCATTATGGTCAGTTTTCTATGCTATTTATCAGTGATTTTGGGTCTCTGGACGATTCGGACGTTCGGGGAACCCTAGGGTCCGGTTATGCAGACCTCGCCAAAAGTCGTAGATTTGGCATATTATGGCTAGTTTTCTATGCTATTACTCATTGATTTTTGGTCCCGGGGCGATCCAAACATTTGGGGAACCCCGGGGTCAGCTTACGGGGACCTCGCCAAAACTCGCAGATTTGGTCCATTCTGACCAGTTTTCTATGCTATTATTCACTGTTTTGGTTTTCGTGGTCATCCGAACGTTCGGGGAGTCCCCTCGCCAAAACTAGCAGATTAGGTCCATTATGGTCAGTTTTCTATGCTATTTATCAGTGATTTTGGGTCTCTGGACGATTCGGACGTTCGGGGAACCCTAGGGTCCGGTTATGCAGACCTCGCCAAAAGTCGTAGATTTGGCATATTATGGCTAGTTTTCTATGCTATTACTCATTGATTTTTGGTCCCGGGGCGATCCAAACATTTGGGGAACCCCGGGGTCAGCTTACGGGGACCTCGCCAAAACTCACAGATTTGGTCCATTCTGACCAGTTTTCTATGCTATTATTCACTGTTTTGGTTTTCGTGGTCATCCGAACGTTCGGGGAGTCCCCTCGCCAAAACTAGCAGATTAGGTCCATTATGATCAGTTTCTATGCTATTAATCAGTGATTTTAGGTCTCTGGACGATTCGGACGTTCGGGGAACCCTAGGGTCCGGTTATGCGGACCTCGCCAAAATTCGTAGATTTGGCATATTATGACTAGTTTTCTATGCAATTACTCATTGATTTTTGGTCCTGGGGCGATCCAAACGTTCGGGGAACCCCGGGGTCCGCTTACGGGGACCTCGCCAAAACTCGTAGATTTGGTCCATTCTGACCAGTTTTGTATGCTATTATTCACTGTTGTGGTTTTCGTGGTCATCCGAACGTTCGGGGAGTCCCCTCGCCAAAACTAGCAGGTTAGGTCCATTATGGTCAGTTTTCTATGCTATTAATCAGTGATTTTGGGTCTCTGGACGATTCGAACGTTCGGGGAACCCTAGGGTCCGGTTATGCGGACCTCGCCAAAATTCGTAGATTTGGCATATTATGGCTAGTTTTCTATGCTATTACTTATTGATTTTTGGTCCCGGGGCGATCCAAACGTTCGGGGAACCCCGGGGTCCGCTTACGGGGACCTCGCCAAAACTCGCAGATTTGGTCCATTCTGACCAGTTTTCTATGCTATTATTCACTGTTTTGGTTTTCGTGGTCATCCGAACGTTCGGGGAGTCCCCTCGCCAAAACTAGCAGATTTGGTCCATTATGGTCAGTTTCTATGCTATTAATCAGTGATTTTGGGTCTCTGGACGATTCGGACGTTCGGGGAACCCTAGGGTCCGGTTATGCAGACCTCGCCAAAAGTCGTAGATTTGGCATATTATGGCTAGTTTTCTATGCTATTTCTCATTGATTTTTGGTCCCGGGGCGATCCAAACATTTGGGGAACCCCGGGGTCAGCTTACGGGGACCTCGCCAAAACTCGCAGATTTGGTCCATTCTGACCAGTTTTCTATGCTATTATTCACTGTTTTGGTTTCCGTGGTCATCCGAACGTTCGGGGAGTCCCCTCGCCAAAACTAGCAGATTAGGTCCATTATGGTCAGTTTCTATGCTATTAATTAGTGATTTTGGGTCTCTGGACGATTCGGACGTTCGGGGAACCCTAGGGTCCGGTTATGCGGACCTCGCCAAAATTCGTAGATTTGGCATATTATGACTAGTTTTCTATGCTATTACACATTGATTTTTGGTCCCGGGGCGATCCAAACGTTTGGGGAACCCCGGGGTCCGCTTACGGGGACCTCGCCAAAACTCGCAGATTTGGTCCATTCTGACCAGTTTTGTATGCTATTATTCACTGTTGTGGTTTTCGTGGTCATCCGAACGTTCGGGGAGTCCCCTCGCCAAAACTAGCAGATTAGGTCCATTATGGTCAGTTTTCTATGCTATTTATCAGTGATTTTGGGTCTCTGGACGATTCGGACGTTCGGGGAACCCTAGGGTCCGGTTATGCAGACCTCGCCAAAATTCGTAGATTTGGCATATTATGGCTAGTTTTCTATGCTATTACACATTGATTTTTTGTCCCGGGGCGATCCAAACATTTGGGGAACCCCGGGGTCCGCTTACGGGGACCTCGCCAAAACTCGTAGATTTGGTCCATTCTGACCAGTTTTCTATGCTATTATTCACTGTTTTGGTTTTCGTGGTCATCCGAACGTTCGGGGAGTCCCCTCGCCAAAACTAGCAGATTAGGTCCATTATGGTCAGTTTCTATGCTATTAATCAGTGATTTTAGGTCTCTGGACGATTCGGACGTTCGGGGAACCCTAGGGTCCGGTTATGCGGACCTCGCCAAAATTCGTAGATTTGGCATATTATGACTAGTTTTCTATGCAATTACTCATTGATTTTTGGTCCTGGGGCGATCCAAACGTTCGGGGAACCCAGGGGTCCGCTTACGGGGACCTCGCCAAAACTCGCAGATTTGGTCCATTCTGACCAGTTTTGTATGCTATTATTCACTGTTGTGGTTTTCGTGGTCATCCGAACGTTCGGGGAGTCCCCTCGCCAAAACTAGCAGGTTAGGTCCATTATGGTCAGTTTTCTATGCTATTTATCAGTGATTTTGGGTCTCTGGACGATTCGGACGTTCGGGGAACCCTAGGGTCCGGTTATGCAGACCTCGCCAAAATTCGTAGATTTGGCATATTATGGCTAGTTTTCTATGCTATTACACATTGATTTTTTGTCCCGGGGCGATCCAAACATTTGGGGAACCCCGGGGTCCGCTTACGGGGACCTCGCCAAAACTCGTAGATTTGGTCCATTCTGACCAGTTTTCTATGCTATTATTCACTGTTTTGGTTTTCGTGGTCATCCGAACGTTCGGGGAGTCCCCTCGCCAAAACTAGCAGATTAGGTCCATTATGGTCAGTTTCTATGCTATTAATCAGTGATTTTAGGTCTCTGGACGATTCGGACGTTCGGGGAACCCTAGGGTCCGGTTATGCGGACCTCGCCAAAATTCGTAGATTTGGCATATTATGACTAGTTTTCTATGCAATTACTCATTGATTTTTGGTCCTGGGGCGATCCAAACGTTCGGGGAACCCCGGGGTCCGCTTACGGGGACCTCGCCAAAACTCGCAGATTTGGTCCATTCTGACCAGTTTTGTATGCTATTATTCACTGTTGTGGTTTTCGTGGTCATCCGAACGTTCGGGGAGTCCCCTCGCCAAAACTAGCAGGTTAGGTCCATTATGGTCAGTTTTCTATGCTATTAATCAGTGATTTTGGGTCTCTGGACGATTCGAACGTTCGGGGAACCCTAGGGTCCGGTTATGCGGACCTCGCCAAAATTCGTAGATTTGGCATATTATGGCTAGTTTTCTATGCTATTACTTATTGATTTTTGGTCCCGGGGCGATCCAAACGTTCGGGGAACCCCGGGGTCCGCTTACGGGGACCTCGCCAAAACTCGCAGATTTGGTCCATTCTGACCAGTTTTCTATGCTATTATTCACTGTTTTGGTTTTCGTGGTCATCCGAACGTTCGGGGAGTCCCCTCGCCAAAACTAGCAGGTTAGGTCCATTATGGTCAGTTTTCTATGCTATTAATCAGTGATTTTGGGTCTCTGGACGATTCGAACGTTCGGGGAACCCTAGAGTCCGGTTATGCGGACCTCGCCAAAATTCGTAGATTTGGCATATTATGGCTAGTTTTCTATGCTATTACTTATTGATTTTTGGTCCCGGGGCGATCCAAACGTTCGGGGAACCCCGGGGTCCGCTTACGGGGACCTCGCCAAAACTCGCAGATTTGGTCCATTCTGACCAGTTTTCTATGCTATTATTCACTGTTTTGGTTTTCGTGGTCATCCGAACGTTCGGGGAGTCCCCTCGCCAAAACTAGCAGATTTGGTCCATTATGGTCAGTTTCTATGCTATTAATCAGTGATTTTGGGTCTCTGGACGATTCGGACGTTCGGGGAACCCTAGGGTCCGGTTATGCAGACCTCGCCAAAATTCGTAGATTTGGCATATTATGGCTAGTTTTCTATGCTATTACTTATTGATTTTTGGTCCCGGGGCGATCCAAACGTTCGGGGAACCCCGGGGTCCGCTTACGGGGACCTCGCCAAAACTCGCAGATTTGGTCCATTCTGACCAGTTTTGTATGCTATTATTCACTGTTGTGGTTTTCGTGGTCATCCGAACGTTCGGGGAGTCCCCTCGCCAAAACTAGCAGGTTAGGTCCATTATGGTCAGTTTTCTACGCTATTAATCAGTGATTTTGGGTCTCTGGACGATTCGAACGTTCGGGGAACCCTAGGGTCCGGTTATGCGGACCTCGCCAAAATTCGTAGATTTGGCATATTATGGCTAGTTTTCTATGCTATTACACATTGATTTTTGGTCCCGGGGCGATCCAAACATTTGGGGAACCCCGGGGTCCGCTTACGGGGACCTCGCCAAAACTCGCAGATTTGGTCCATTCTGACCAGTTTTCTATGCTATTATTCACTGTTTTGGTTTTCGTGGTCATCCGAACGTTCGGGGAGTCCCCTCGCCAAAACTAGCAGATTAGGTCCATTATGGTCAGTTTTCTATGCTATTTATCAGTGATTTTGGGTCTCTGGACGATTCGGACGTTCGGGGAACCCTAGGGTCCGGTTATGCAGACCTCGCCAAAAGTCGTAGATTTGGCATATTATGGCTAGTTTTCTATGCTATTACTCATTGATTTTTTGTCCCGGGGCGATCCAAACATTTGGGGAACCCCGGGGTCCGCTTACGGGGACCTCGCCAAAACTCGCAGATTTGGTCCATTCTGACCAGTTTTCTATGCTATTATTCACTGTTTTGGTTTTCGTGGTCATCCGAACGTTCGGGGAGTCCCCTCGCCAAAACTAGCAGATTAGGTCCATTATGGTCAGTTTTCTATGCTATTTATCAGTGATTTTGGGTCTCTGGACGATTCGGACGTTCGGGGAACCCTAGGGTCCGGTTATGCAGACCTCGCCAAAAGTCGTAGATTTGGCATATTATGGCTAGTTTTCTATGCTATTACTCATTGATTTTTTGTCCCGGGGCGATCCAAACATTTGGGGAACCCCGGGGTCAGCTTACGGGGACCTCGCCAAAACTCGCAGATTTGGTCCATTCTGACCAGTTTTCTATGCTATTATTCACTGTTTTGGTTTTCGTGGTCATCCGAACGTTCGGGGAGTCCCCTCGCCAAAACTAGCAGATTAGGTCCATTATGGTCAGTTTCTATGCTATTAATCAGTGATTTTAGGTCTCTGGACGATTCGGACGTTCGGGGAACCCTAGGGTCCGGTTATGCGGACCTCGCCAAAATTCGTAGATTTGGCATATTATGACTAGTTTTCTATGCAATTACTCATTGATTTTTGGTCCTGGGGCGATCCAAACGTTCGGGGAACCCCGGGGTCCGCTTACGGGGACCTCGCCAAAACTCGCAGATTTGGTCCATTCTGACCAGTTTTGTATGCTATTATTCACTGTTGTGGTTTTCGTGGTCATCCGAACGTTCGGGTAGTCCCCTCGCCAAAACTAGCAGGTTAGGTCCATTATGGTCAGTTTTCTATGCTATTAATCAGTGATTTTGGGTCTCTGGACGATTCGAACGTTCGGGGAACCCTAGGGTCCGGTTATGCGGACCTCGCCAAAATTCGTAGATTTGGCATATTATGGCTAGTTTTCTATGCTATTACTTATTGATTTTTGGTCCCGGGGCGATCCAAACGTTCGGGGAACCCCGGGGTCCGCTTACGGGGACCTCGCCAAAACTCGCAGATTTGGTCCATTCTGACCAGTTTTCTATGCTATTATTCACTGTTTTGGTTTTCGTGGTCATCCGAACGTTCGGGGAGTCCCCTCGCCAAAACTAGCAGGTTAGGTCCATTATGGTCAGTTTTCTATGCTATTAATCAGTGATTTTGGGTCTCTGGACGATTCGAACGTTTGGGGAACCCTAGAGTCCGGTTATGCGTTCCTCGCCAAAATTCGTAGATTTGGCATATTATGGCTAGTTTTCTATGCTATTACTTATTGATTTTTGGTCCCGGGGCGATCCAAACGTTCGGGGAACCCCGGGGTCCGCTTACGGGGACCTCGCCAAAACTCGCAGATTTGGTCCATTCTGACCAGTTTTCTATGCTATTATTCACTGTTTTGGTTTTCGTGGTCATCCGAACGTTCGGGGAGTCCCCTCGCCAAAACTAGCAGATTTGGTCCATTATGGTCAGTTTCTATGCTATTAATCAGTGATTTTGGGTCTCTGGACGATTCGGACGTTCGGGGAACCCTAGGGTCCGGTTATGCAGACCTCGCCAAAATTCGTAGATTTGGCATATTATGGCTAGTTTTCTATGCTATTACTTATTGATTTTTGGTCCCGGGGCGATCCAAACGTTCGGGGAACCCCGGGGTCCGCTTACGGGGACCTCGCCAAAACTCGCAGATTTGGTCCATTCTGACCAGTTTTCTATGCTATTATTCACTGTTTTGGTTTTCGTGGTCATCCGAACGTTCGGGGAGTCCCCTCGCCAAAACTAGCAGATTTGGTCCATTATGGTCAGTTTCTATGCTATTAATCAGTGATTTTGGGTCTCTGGACGATTCGGACGTTCGGGGAACCCTAGGGTCCGGTTATGCAGACCTCGCCAAAAGTCGTAGATTTGGCATATTATGGCTAGTTTTCTATGCTATTACTCATTGATTTTTGGTCCCGGGGCGATCCAAACATTTGGGGAACCCCGGGGTCAGCTTACGGGGACCTCGCCAAAACTCGCAGATTTGGTCCATTCTGACCAGTTTTCAATGCTATTATTCACTGTTTTGGTTTTCGTGGTCATCCGAACGTTCGGGGAGTCCCCTCGCCAAAACTAGCAGATTAGGTCCATTATGGTCAGTTTCTATGCTATTAATCAGTGATTTTAGGTCTCTGTACGATTCGGACGTTCGGGGAACCCTAGGGTCCGGTTATGCGGACCTCGCCAAAATTCGTAGATTTGGCATATTATGACTAGTTTTCTATGCAGTTACTCATTGATTTTTGGTCCTGGTGTGATCCAAACGTTCGGGGAACCCCGGGGTCCGCTTACGGGGACCTCGCCAAAACTCGCAGATTTGGTCCATTCTGACCAGTTCTGTATGCTATTATTCACTGTTGTGGTTTTCGTGGTCATCCGAACGTTCGGGGAGTCCCCTCGCCAAAACTAGCAGGTTAGGTCCATTATGGTCAGTTTTCTACGCTATTAATCAGTGATTTTGGGTCTCTGGACGATTCGAACGTTCGGGGAACCCTAGGGTCCGGTTATGCGGACCTCGCCAAAATTCGTAGATTTGGCATATTATGGCTAGTTTTCTATGCTATTATTTATTGATTTTTGGTCCCGGGGCGATCCAAACGTTCGGGGAACCCCGGGGTCCGCTTATGGGGACCTCGCCAAAACTCGCAGATTTGGTCCATTCTAACCAATTTTGTATGCTATTATTCACTGTTTTGGTTTTCGTGGTCATCCGAACGTTCGGGGAGTCCCCTCGCCAAAACTAGCAGATTAGGTCCATTATGGTCAGTTTTCTATGCTATTAATCAGTGATTTTGGGTCTCTGGACGATTCGGACGTTCGGGGAACCCTAGGGTCCGGTTATGCAGACCTCGCCAAAATTCGTAGATTTGGCATATTATGGCTATTTTTCTATGCTATTACACATTGATTTTTGGTCCCGGGGCGATCCAAACATTTGGGGAACCCCGGGGTCAGCTTACGGGGACCTCGCCAAAACTCACAGATTTGGTCCATTCTGACCAGTTTTCTATGCTATTATTCACTGTTTTGGTTTTCGTGGTCATCCGAACGTTCGGGGAGTCCCCTCGCCAAAACTAGCAGATTAGGTCCATTATGGTCAGTTTTCTATGCTATTTATCAGTGATTTTGGGTCTCTGGACGATTCGGACGTTCGGGGAACCCTAGGGTCCGGTTATGCAGACCTCGCCAAAAGTCGTAGATTTGGCATATTATGGCTAGTTTTCTATGCTATTACTCATTGATTTTTTGTCCCGGGGCGATCCAAACATTTGGGGAACCCCGGGGTCAGCTTACGGGGACCTCGCCAAAACTCGCAGATTTGGTCCATTCTGACCAGTTTTCTATGCTATTATTCACTGTTTTGGTTTTCGTGGTCATCCGAACGTTCGGGGAGTCCCCTCGCCAAAACTAGCAGATTTGGTCCATTATGGTCAGTTTCTATGCTATTAATCAGTGATTTTGGGTCTCTGGACGATTCGGACGTTCGGGGAACCCTAGGGTCCGGTTATGCAGACCTCGCCAAAAGTCGTAGATTTGGCATATTATGGCTAGTTTTCTATGCTATTACTCATTGATTTTTGGTCCCGGGGCGATCCAAACATTTGGGGAACCCCGGGGTCAGCTTACGGGGACCTCGCCAAAACTCGCAGATTTGGTCCATTCTGACCAGTTTTCAATGCTATTATTCACTGTTTTGGTTTTCGTGGTCATCCGAACGTTCGGGGAGTCCCCTCGCCAAAACTAGCAGATTAGGTCCATTATGGTCAGTTTCTATGCTATTAATCAGTGATTTTAGGTCTCTGGACGATTCGGACGTTCGGGGAACCCTAGGGTCCGGTTATGCGGACCTCGCCAAAATTCGTAGATTTGGCATATTATGACTAGTTTTCTATGCAGTTACTCATTGATTTTTGGTCCTGGTGTGATCCAAACGTTCGGGGAACCCCGGGGTCCGCTTACGGGGACCTCGCCAAAACTCGCAGATTTGGTCCATTCTGACCAGTTTTGTATGCTATTATTCACTGTTGTGGTTTTCGTGGTCATCCGAACGTTCGGGGAGTCCCCTCGCCAAAACTAGCAGGTTAGGTCCATTATGGTCAGTTTTCTACGCTATTAATCAGTGATTTTGGGTCTCTGGACGATTCGAACGTTCGGGGAACCCTAGGGTCCGGTTATGCGGACCTCGCCAAAATTCGTAGATTTGGCATATTATGGCTAGTTTTCTATGCTATTATTTATTGATTTTTGGTCCCGGGGCGATCCAAACGTTCGGGGAACCCCGGGGTCCGCTTATGGGGACCTCGCCAAAACTCGCAGATTTGGTCCATTCTAACCAATTTTGTATGCTATTATTCACTGTTTTGGTTTTCGTGGTCATCCGAACGTTCGGGGAGTCCCCTCGCCAAAACTAGCAGATTAGGTCCATTATGGTCAGTTTTCTATGCTATTAATCAGTGATTTTGGGTCTCTGGACGATTCGGACGTTCGGGGAACCCTAGGGTCCGGTTATGCAGACCTCGCCAAAATTCGTAGATTTGGCATATTATGGCTAGTTTTCTATGCTATTACACATTGATTTTTGGTCCCGGGGCGATCCAAACATTTGGGGAACCCCGGGGTCCGCTTACGGGGACCTCGCCAAAACTCGCAGATTTGGTCCATTCTGACCAGTTTTCTATGCTATTATTCACTGTTTTGGTTTTCGTGGTCATCCGAACGTTCGGGGAGTCCCCTCGCCAAAACTAGCAGATTAGGTCCATTATGGTCAGTTTTCTATGCTATTTATCAGTGATTTTGGGTCTCTGGACGATTCGGACGTTCGGGGAACCCTAGGGTCCGGTTATGCAGACCTCGCCAAAAGTCGTAGATTTGGCATATTATGGCTAGTTTTCTATGCTATTACTCATTGATTTTTTGTCCCGGGGCGATCCAAACATTTGGGGAACCCCGGGGTCAGCTTACGGGGACCTCGCCAAAACTCGCAGATTTGGTCCATTCTGACCAGTTTTCTATGCTATTATTCACTGTTTTGGTTTTCGTGGTCATCCGAACGTTCGGGGAGTCCCCTCGCCAAAACTAGCAGATTAGGTCCAATATGGTCAGTTTCTATGCTATTAATCAGTGATTTTAGGTCTCTGGACGATTCGGACGTTCGGGGAACCCTAGGGTCCGGTTATTCGGACCTCGCCAAAATTCGTAGATTTGGCATATTATGACTAGTTTTCTATGCAATTACTCATTGATTTTTGGTCCTGGGGCGATCCAAACGTTCGGGGAACCCCGGGGTCCGCTTACGGGGACCTCGCCAAAACTCGCAGATTTGGTCCATTCTGACCAGTTTTGTATGCTATTATTCACTGTTGTGGTTTTCGTGGTCATCCGAACGTTCGGGGAGTCCCCTCGCCAAAACTAGCAGGTTAGGTCCATTATGGTCAGTTTTCTATGCTATTAATCAGTGATTTTGGGTCTCTGGACGATTCGAACGTTCGGGGAACCCTAGGGTCCGGTTATGCGGACCTCGCCAAAATTCGTAGATTTGGCATATTATGGCTAGTTTTCTATGCTATTACTTATTGATTTTTGGTCCCGGGGCGATCCAAACGTTCGGGGAACCCCGGGGTCCGCTTACGGGGACCTCGCCAAAACTCGCAGATTTGGTCCATTCTGACCAGTTTTCTATGCTATTATTCACTGTTTTGGTTTTCGTGGTCATCCGAACGTTCGGGGAGTCCCCTCGCCAAAACTAGCAGGTTAGGTCCATTATGGTCAGTTTTCTATGCTATTAATCAGTGATTTTGGGTCTCTGGACGATTCGAACGTTCGGGGAACCCTAGAGTCCGGTTATGCGGACCTCGCCAAAATTCGTAGATTTGGCATATTATGGCTAGTTTTCTATGCTATTACTTATTGATTTTTGGTCCCGGGGCGATCCAAACGTTCGGGGAACCCCGGGGTCCGCTTACGGGGACCTCGCCAAAACTCGCAGATTTGGTCCATTCTGACCAGTTTTCTATGCTATTATTCACTGTTTTGGTTTTCGTGGTCATCCGAACGTTCGGGGAGTCCCCTCGCCAAAACTAGCAGATTTGGTCCATTATGGTCAGTTTCTATGCTATTAATCAGTGATTTTGGGTCTCTGGACGATTCGGACGTTCGGGGAACCCTAGGGTCCGGTTATGCAGACCTCGCCAAAATTCGTAGATTTGGCATATTATGGCTAGTTTTCTATGCTATTACTTATTGATTTTTGGTCCCGGGGCGATCAAAACGTTCGGGGAACCCCGGGGTCCGCTTACGGGGACCTCGCCAAAACTCGCAGATTTGGTCCATTCTGACCAGTTTTCTATGCTATTATTCACTGTTTTGGTTTTCGTGGTCATCCGAACGTTCGGGGAGTCCCCTCGCCAAAACTAGCAGATTAGGTCCATTATGGTCAGTTTTCTATGCTATTTATCAGTGATTTTGGGTCTCTGGACGATTCGGACGTTCGGGGAACCCTAGGGTCCGGTTATGCAGACCTCGCCAAAATTCGTAGATTTGGCATATTATGGCTAGTTTTCTATGCTATTACTCATTGATTTTTTGTCCCGGGGCGATCCAAACATTTGGGGAACCCCGGGGTCAGCTTACGGGGACCTCGCCAAAACTCGCAGATTTGGTCCATTCTGACCAGTTTTCTATGCTATTATTCACTGTTTTGGTTTTCGTGGTCATCCGAACGTTCGGGGAGTCCCCTCGCCAAAACTAGCAGATTTGGTCCATTATGGTCAGTTTCTATGCTATTAATCAGTGATTTTGGGTCTCTGGACGATTCGGACGTTCGGGGAACCCTAGGGTCCGGTTATGCAGACCTCGCCAAAATTCGTAGATTTGGCATATTATGGCTAGTTTTCTATGCTATTACTTATTGATTTTTGGTCCCGGGGCGATCCAAACGTTCGGGGAACCCCGGGGTCCGCTTACGGGGACCTCGCCAAAACTCGCAGATTTGGTCCATTCTGACCAGTTTTCTATGCTATTATTCACTGTTTTGGTTTTCGTGGTCATCCGAACGTTCGGGGAGTCCCCTCGCCAAAACTAGCAGATTAGGTCCATTATGGTCAGTTTTCTATGCTATTTATCAGTGATTTTGGGTCTCTGGACGATTCGGACGTTCGGGGAACCCTAGGGTCCGGTTATGCAGACCTCGCCAAAAGTCGTAGATTTGGCATATTATGGCTAGTTTTCTATGCTATTACTCATTGATTTTTTGTCCCGGGGCGATCCAAACATTTGGGGAACCCCGGGGTCAGCTTACGGGGACCTCGCCAAAACTCGCAGATTTGGTCCATTCTGACCAGTTTTCTATGCTATTATTCACTGTTTTGGTTTTCGTGGTCATCCGAACGTTCGGGGAGTCCCCTCGCCAAAACTAGCAGATTAGGTCCAATATGGTCAGTTTCTATGCTATTAATCAGTGATTTTAGGTCTCTGGACGATTCGGACGTTCGGGGAACCCTAGGGTCCGGTTATTCGGACCTCGCCAAAATTCGTAGATTTGGCATATTATGACTAGTTTTCTATGCAATTACTCATTGATTTTTGGTCCTGGGGCGATCCAAACGTTCGGGGAACCCCGGGGTCCGCTTACGGGGACCTCGCCAAAACTCGCAGATTTGGTCCATTCTGACCAGTTCTGTATGCTATTATTCACTGTTGTGGTTTTCGTGGTCATCCGAACGTTCGGGGAGTCCCCTCGCCAAAACTAGCAGGTTAGGTCCATTATGGTCAGTTTTCTATGCTATTAATCAGTGATTTTGGGTCTCTGGACGATTCGAACGTTCGGGGAACCCTAGGGTCCGGTTATGCGGACCTCGCCAAAATTCGTAGATTTGGCATATTATGGCTAGTTTTCTATGCTATTACTTATTGATTTTTGGTCCCGGGGCGATCCAAACGTTCGGGGAACCCCGGGGTCCGCTTACGGGGACCTCGCCAAAACTCGCAGATTTGGTCCATTCTGACCAGTTTTGTATGCTATTATTCACTGTTGTGGTTTTCGTGGTCATCCGAACGTTCGGGGAGTCCCCTCGCCAAAACTAGCAGGTTAGGTCCATTATGGTCAGTTTTCTATGCTATTAATCAGTGATTTTGGGTCTCTGGACGATTCGAACGTTCGGGGAACCCTAGAGTCCGGTTATGCGGACCTCGCCAAAATTCGTAGATTTGGCATATTATGGCTAGTTTTCTATGCTATTACTTATTGATTTTTGGTCCCGGGGCGATCCAAACGTTCGGGGAACCCCGGGGTCCGCTTACGGGGACCTCGCCAAAACTCGCAGATTTGGTCCATTCTGACCAGTTTTCTATGCTATTATTCACTGTTTTGGTTTTCGTGGTCATCCGAACGTTCGGGGAGTCCCCTCGCCAAAACTAGCAGATTTGGTCCATTATGGTCAGTTTCTATGCTATTAATCAGTGATTTTGGGTCTCTGGACGATTCGGACGTTCGGGGAACCCTAGGGTCCGGTTATGCAGACCTCGCCAAAATTCGTAGATTTGGCATATTATGGCTAGTTTTCTATGCTATTACTTATTGATTTTTGGTCCCGGGGCGATCCAAACGTTCGGGGAACCCCGGGGTCCGCTTACGGGGACCTCGCCAAAACTCGCAGATTTGGTCCATTCTGACCAGTTTTCTATGCTATTATTCACTGTTTTGGTTTTCGTGGTCATCCGAACGTTCGGGGAGTCCCCTCGCCAAAACTAGCAGATTAGGTCCATTATGGTCAGTTTTCTATGCTATTTATCAGTGATTTTGGGTCTCTGGACGATTCGGACGTTCGGGGAACCCTAGGGTCCGGTTATGCAGACCTCGCCAAAATTCGTAGATTTGGCATATTATGGCTAGTTTTCTATGCTATTACTCATTGATTTTTTGTCCCGGGGCGATCCAAACATTTGGGGAACCCCGGGGTCAGCTTACGGGGACCTCGCCAAAACTCGCAGATTTGGTCCATTCTGACCAGTTTTCTATGCTATTATTCACTGTTTTGGTTTTCGTGGTCATCCGAACGTTCGGGGAGTCCCCTCGCCAAAACTAGCAGATTTGGTCCATTATGGTCAGTTTCTATGCTATTAATCAGTGATTTTGGGTCTCTGGACGATTCGGACGTTCGGGGAACCCTAGGGTCCGGTTATGCAGACCTCGCCAAAATTCGTAGATTTGGCATATTATGGCTAGTTTTCTATGCTATTACTTATTGATTTTTGGTCCCGGGGCGATCCAAACGTTCGGGGAACCCCGGGGTCCGCTTACGGGGACCTCGCCAAAACTCGCAGATTTGGTCCATTCTGACCAGTTTTCTATGCTATTATTCACTGTTTTGGTTTTCGTGGTCATCCGAACGTTCGGGGAGTCCCCTCGCCAAAACTAGCAGATTAGGTCCATTATGGTCAGTTTTCTATGCTATTTATCAGTGATTTTGGGTCTCTGGACGATTCGGACGTTCGGGGAACCCTAGGGTCCGGTTATGCAGACCTCGCCAAAAGTCGTAGATTTGGCATATTATGGCTAGTTTTCTATGCTATTACTCATTGATTTTTTGTCCCGGGGCGATCCAAACATTTGGGGAACCCCGGGGTCAGCTTACGGGGACCTCGCCAAAACTCGCAGATTTGGTCCATTCTGACCAGTTTTCTATGCTATTATTCACTGTTTTGGTTTTCGTGGTCATCCGAACGTTCGGGGAGTCCCCTCGCCAAAACTAGCAGATTAGGTCCATTATGGTCAGTTTCTATGCTATTAATCAGTGATTTTAGGTCTCTGGACGATTCGGACGTTCGGGGAACCCTAGGGTCCGGTTATGCGGACCTCGCCAAAATTCGTAGATTTGGCATATTATGACTAGTTTTCTATGCAATTACTCATTGATTTTTGGTCCTGGGGCGATCCAAACGTTCGGGGAACCCCGGGGTCCGCTTACGGGGACCTCGCCAAAACTCGCAGATTTGGTCCATTCTGACCAGTTCTGTATGCTATTATTCACTGTTGTGGTTTTCGTGGTCATCCGAACGTTCGGGGAGTCCCCTCGCCAAAACTAGCAGGTTAGGTCCATTATGGTCAGTTTTCTATGCTATTAATCAGTGATTTTGGGTCTCTGGACGATTCGAACGTTCGGGGAACCCTAGGGTCCGGTTATGCGGACCTCGCCAAAATTCGTAGATTTGGCATATTATGGCTAGTTTTCTATGCTATTACTTATTGATTTTTGGTCCCGGGGCGATCCAAACGTTCGGGGCACCCCGGGGTCCGCTTACGGGGACCTCGCCAAAACTCGCAGATTTGGTCCATTCTGACCAGTTTTGTATGCTATTATTCACTGTTGTGGTTTTCGTGGTCATCCGAACGTTCGGGGAGTCCCCTCGCCAAAACTAGCAGGTTAGGTCCATTATGGTCAGTTTTCTATGCTATTAATCAGTGATTTTGGGTCTCTGGACGATTCGAACGTTCGGGGAACCCTAGGGTCCGGTTATGCGGACCTCGCCAAAATTCGTAGATTTGGCATATTATGGCTAGTTTTCTATGCTATTACTTATTGATTTTTGGTCCCGGGGCGATCCAAACGTTCGGGGAACCCCGGGGTCCGCTTACGGGGACCTCGCCAAAACTCGCAGATTTGGTCCATTCTGACCAGTTTTCTATGCTATTATTCACTGTTTTGGTTTTCGTGGTCATCCGAACGTTCGGGGAGTCCCCTCGCCAAAACTAGCAGGTTAGGTCCATTATGGTCAGTTTTCTATGCTATTAATCAGTGATTTTGGGTCTCTGGACGATTCGAACGTTCGGGGAACCCTAGAGTCCGGTTATGCGGACCTCGCCAAAATTCGTAGATTTGGCATATTATGGCTAGTTTTCTATGCTATTACTTATTGATTTTTGGTCCCGGGGCGATCCAAACGTTCGGGGAACCCCGGGGTCCGCTTACGGGGACCTCGCCAAAACTCGCAGATTTGGTCCATTCTGACCAGTTTTCTATGCTATTATTCACTGTTTTGGTTTTCGTGGTCATCCGAACGTTCGGGGAGTCCCCTCGCCAAAACTAGCAGATTAGGTCCATTATGGTCAGTTTTCTATGCTATTTATCAGTGATTTTGGGTCTCTGGACGATTCGGACGTTCGGGGAACCCTAGGGTCCGGTTATGCAGACCTCGCCAAAAGTCGTAGATTTGGCATATTATGGCTAGTTTTCTATGCTATTACTCATTGATTTTTTGTCCCGGGGCGATCCAAACATTTGGGGAACCCCGGGGTCAGCTTACGGGGACCTCGCCAAAACTCGCAGATTTGGTCCATTCTGACCAGTTTTCTATGCTATTATTCACTGTTTTGGTTTTCGTGGTCATCCGAACGTTCGGGGAGTCCCCTCGCCAAAACTAGCAGATTAGGTCCATTATGGTCAGTTTCTATGCTATTAATCAGTGATTTTAGGTCTCTGGACGATTCGGACGTTCGGGGAACCCTAGGGTCCGGTTATGCGGACCTCGCCAAAATTCGTAGATTTGGCATATTATGACTAGTTTTCTATGCAATTACTCATTGATTTTTGGTCCTGGGGCGATCCAAACGTTCGGGGAACCCCGGGGTCCGCTTACGGGGACCTCGCCAAAACTCGCAGATTTGGTCCATTCTGACCAGTTCTGTATGCTATTATTCACTGTTGTGGTTTTCGTGGTCATCCGAACGTTCGGGGAGTCCCCTCGCCAAAACTAGCAGGTTAGGTCCATTATGGTCAGTTTTCTATGCTATTAATCAGTGATTTTGGGTCTCTGGACGATTCGAACGTTCGGGGAACCCTAGGGTCCGGTTATGCGGACCTCGCCAAAATTCGTAGATTTGGCATATTATGGCTAGTTTTCTATGCTATTACTTATTGATTTTTGGTCCCGGGGCGATCCAAACGTTCGGGGCACCCCGGGGTCCGCTTACGGGGACCTCGCCAAAACTCGCAGATTTGGTCCATTCTGACCAGTTTTGTATGCTATTATTCACTGTTGTGGTTTTCGTGGTCATCCGAACGTTCGGGGAGTCCCCTCGCCAAAACTAGCAGGTTAGGTCCATTATGGTCAGTTTTCTATGCTATTAATCAGTGATTTTGGGTCTCTGGACGATTCGAACGTTCGGGGAACCCTAGGGTCCGGTTATGCGGACCTCGCCAAAATTCGTAGATTTGGCATATTATGGCTAGTTTTCTATGCTATTACTTATTGATTTTTGGTCCCGGGGCGATCCAAACGTTCGGGGAACCCCGGGGTCCGCTTACGGGGACCTCGCCAAAACTCGCAGATTTGGTCCATTCTGACCAGTTTTCTATGCTATTATTCACTGTTTTGGTTTTCGTGGTCATCCGAACGTTCGGGGAGTCCCCTCGCCAAAACTAGCAGGTTAGGTCCATTATGGTCAGTTTTCTATGCTATTAATCAGTGATTTTGGGTCTCTGGACGATTCGAACGTTCGGGGAACCCTAGAGTCCGGTTATGCGGACCTCGCCAAAATTCGTAGATTTGGCATATTATGGCTAGTTTTCTATGCTATTACTCATTGATTTTTGGTCCCGGGGCGATCCAAACGTTCAGGGAACCCCGGGGTCCGCTTATGGGGACCTCGCCAAAACTCGCAGATTTGGTCCATTCTGACCAGTTTTCTATGCTATTATTCACTGTTTTGGTTTTCGTGGTCATCCGAACGTTCGGGGAGTCCCCTCGCCAAAACTAGCAGATTAGGTCCATTATGGTCAGTTTCTATGCTATTAATCAGTGATTTTAGGTCTCTGGACGATTCGGACGTTCGGGGAACCCTAGGGTCCGGTTATGCGGACCTCGCCAAAATTCGTAGATTTGGCATATTATGACTAGTTTTCTATGCAATTACTCATTGATTTTTGGTCCTGGGGCGATCCAAACGTTCGGGGAACCCCGGGGTCCGCTTACGGGGACCTCGCCAAAACTCGCAGATTTGGTCCATTCTGACCAGTTTTGTATGCTATTATTCACTGTTGTGGTTTTCGTGGTCATCCGAACGTTCGGGGAGTCCCCTCGCCAAAACTAGCAGGTTAGGTCCATTATGGTCAGTTTTCTATGCTATTAATCAGTGATTTTGGGTCTCTGGACGATTCGAACGTTCGGGGAACCCTAGGGTCCGGTTATGCGGACCTCGCCAAAATTCGTAGATTTGGCATATTATGGCTAGTTTTCTATGCTATTATTTATTGATTTTTGGTCCCGGGGCGATCCAAACGTTCAGGGAACCCCGGGGTCCGCTTATGGGGACCTCGCCAAAACTCGCAGATTTGGTCCATTCTGACCAGTTTTCTATGCTATTATTCACTGTTTTGGTTTTCGTGGTCATCCGAACGTTCGGGGAGTCCCCTCGCCAAAACTAGCAGATTAGGTCCATTATGGTCAGTTTTCTATGCTATTAATCAGTGATTTTGGGTCTCTGGACGATTCTGACGTTCGGGGAACCCTAGGGTCCGGTTATGCAGACCTCGCCAAAATTCGTAGATTTGGCATATTATGGCTAGTTTTCTATGCTATTACACATTGATTTTTGGTCCCGGGGCGATCCAAACATTTGGGGAACCCCGGGGTCCGCTTACGGGGACCTCGCCAAAACTCGCAGATTTGGTCCATTCTGACCAGTTTTCTATGCTATTATTCACTGTTTTGGTTTTCGTGGTCATCCGAACGTTCGGGGAGTCCCCTCGCCAAAACTAGCAGATTAGGTCCATTATGGTCAGTTTTCTATGCTATTTATCAGTGATTTTGGGTCTCTGGACGATTCGGACGTTCGGGGAACCCTAGGGTCCGGTTATGCAGACCTCGCCAAAAGTCGTAGATTTGGCATATTATGGCTAGTTTTCTATGCTATTACTCATTGATTTTTGGTCCCGGGGCGATCCAAACATTTGGGGAACCCCGGGGTCAGCTTACGGGGACCTCGCCAAAACTCGCAGATTTGGTCCATTCTGACCAGTTTTCTATGCTATTATTCACTGTTTTGGTTTTCGTGGTCATCCGAACGTTCGGGGAGTCCCCTCGCCAAAACTAGCAGATTAGGTCCATTATGGTCAGTTTCTATGCTATTAATCAGTGATTTTAGGTCTCTGGACGATTCGGACGTTCGGGGAACCCTAGGGTCCGGTTATGCGGACCTCGCCAAAATTCGTAGATTTGGCATATTATGACTAGTTTTCTATGCAATTACTCATTGATTTTTGGTCCTGGGGCGATCCAAACGTTCGGGGAACCCCGTGGTCCGCTTACGGGGACCTCGCCAAAACTCGCAGATTTGGTCCATTCTGACCAGTTTTGTATACTATTATTCACTGTTGTGGTTTTCGTGGTCATCCGAACGTTCGGGGAGTCCCCTCGCCAAAACTAGCAGGTTAGGTCCATTATGGTCAGTTTTCTATGCTATTAATCAGTGATTTTGGGTCTCTGGACGATTCGAACGTTCGGGGAACCCTAGGGTCCGGTTATGCGGACCTCGCCAAAATTCGTAGATTTGGCATATTATGGCTAGTTTTCTATGCTATTACTTATTGATTTTTGGTCCCGGGGCGATCCAAACGTTCGGGGAACCCCGGGGTCCGCTTACGGGGACCTCGCCAAAACTCGCAGATTTGGTCCATTCTGACCAGTTTTCTATGCTATTATTCACTGTTTTGGTTTTCGTGGTCATCCGAACGTTCGGGGAGTCCCCTCGCCAAAACTAGCAGATTTGGTCCATTATGGTCAGTTTCTATGCTATTAATCAGTGATTTTGGGTCTCTGGACGATTCGGACGTTCGGGGAACCCTAGGGTCCGGTTATGCAGACCTCGCCAAAATTCGTAGATTTGGCATATTATGGCTAGTTTTCTATGCTATTACTTATTGATTTTTGGTCCCGGGGCGATCCAAACGTTCGGGGAACCCCGGGGTCCGCTTACGGGGACCTCGCCAAAACTCGCAGATTTGGTCCATTCTGACCAGTTTTCTATGCTATTATTCACTGTTTTGGTTTTCGTGGTCATCCGAACGTTCGGGGAGTCCCCTCGCCAAAACTAGCAGATTTGGTCCATTATGGTCAGTTTCTATGCTATTAATCAGTGATTTTGGGTCTCTGGACGATTCGGACGTTCGGGGAACCCTAGGGTCCGGTTATGCAGACCTCGCCAAAAGTCGTAGATTTGGCATATTATGGCTAGTTTTCTATGCTATTACTCATTGATTTTTGGTCCCGGGGCGATCCAAACATTTGGGGAACCCCGGGGTCAGCTTACGGGGACCTCGCCAAAACTCGCAGATTTGGTCCATTCTGACCAGTTTTCTATGCTATTATTCACTGTTTTGGTTTTCGTGGTCATCCGAACGTTCGGCGAGTCCCCTCGCCAAAACTAGCAGATTAGGTCCATTATGGTCAGTTTCTATGCTATTAATCAGTGATTTTAGGTCTCTGGACGATTCGGACGTTCGGGGAACCCTAGGGTCCGGTTATGCGGACCTCGCCAAAATTCGTAGATTTGGCATATTATGACTAGTTTTCTATGCAATTACTCATTGATTTTTGGTCCTGGGGCGATCCAAACGTTCGGGGAACCCCGGGGTCCGCTTACGGGGACCTCGCCAAAACTCGCAGATTTGGTCCATTCTGACCAGTTTTCTATGCTATTATTCACTGTTTTGGTTTTCGTGGTCATCCGAACGTTCGGGGAGTCCCCTCGCCAAAACTAGCAGATTTGGTCCATTATGGTCAGTTTCTATGCTATTAATCAGTGATTTTGGGTCTCTGGACGATTCGGACGTTCGGGGAACCCTAGGGTCCGGTTATGCAGACCTCGCCAAAATTCGTAGATTTGGCATATTATGGCTAGTTTTCTATGCTATTACTTATTGATTTTTGGTCCCGGGGCGATCCAAACGTTCGGGGAACCCCGGGGTCCGCTTACGGGGACCTCGCCAAAACTCGCAGATTTGGTCCATTCTGACCAGTTTTCTATGCTATTATTCACTGTTTTGGTTTTCGTGGTCATCCGAACGTTCGGGGAGTCCCCTCGCCAAAACTAGCAGATTTGGTCCATTATGGTCAGTTTCTATGCTATTAATCAGTGATTTTGGGTCTCTGGACGATTCGGACGTTCGGGGAACCCTAGGGTCCGGTTATGCAGACCTCGCCAAAAGTCGTAGATTTGGCATATTATGGCTAGTTTTCTATGCTATTACTCATTGATTTTTGGTCCCGGGGCGATCCAAACATTTGGGGAACCCCGGGGTCAGCTTACGGGGACCTCGCCAAAACTCGCAGATTTGGTCCATTCTGACCAGTTTTCTATGCTATTATTCACTGTTTTGGTTTTCGTGGTCATCCGAACGTTCGGGGAGTCCCCTCGCCAAAACTAGCAGATTAGGTCCATTATGGTCAGTTTCTATGCTATTAATCAGTGATTTTAGGTCTCTGGACGATTCGGACGTTCGGGGAACCCTAGGGTCCGGTTATGCGGACCTCGCCAAAATTCGTAGATTTGGCATATTATGACTAGTTTTCTATGCAATTACTCATTGATTTTTGGTCCTGGGGCGATCCAAACGTTCGGGGAACCCCGTGGTCCGCTTACGGGGACCTCGCCAAAACTCGCAGATTTGGTCTATTCTGACCAGTTTTGTATACTATTATTCACTGTTGTGGTTTTCGTGGTCATCCGAACGTTCGGGGAGTCCCCTCGCCAAAACTAGCAGGTTAGGTCCATTATGGTCAGTTTTCTATGCTATTAATCAGTGATTTTGGGTCTCTGGACGATTCGAACGTTCGGGGAACCCTAGGGTCCGGTTATGCGGACCTCGCCAAAATTCGTAGATTTGGCATATTATGGCTAGTTTTCTATGCTATTACTTATTGATTTTTGGTCCCGGGGCGATCCAAACGTTCGGGGAACCCCGGGGTCCGCTTACGGGGACCTCGCCAAAACTCGCAGATTTGGTCCATTCTGACCAGTTTTCTATGCTATTATTCACTGTTTTGGTTTTCGTGGTCATCCGAACGTTCGGGGAGTCCCCTCGCCAAAACTAGCAGATTTGGTCCATTATGGTCAGTTTCTATGCTATTAATCAGTGATTTTGGGTCTCTGGACGATTCGGACGTTCGGGGAACCCTAGGGTCCGGTTATGCAGACCTCGCCAAAATTCGTAGATTTGGCATATTATGGCTAGTTTTCTATGCTATTACTTATTGATTTTTGGTCCCGGGGCGATCCAAACGTTCGGGGAACCCCGGGGTCCGCTTACGGGGACCTCGCCAAAACTCGCAGATTTGGTCCATTCTGACCAGTTTTCTATGCTATTATTCACTGTTTTGGTTTTCGTGGTCATCCGAACGTTCGGGGAGTCCCCTCGCCAAAACTAGCAGATTTGGTCCATTATGGTCAGTTTCTATGCTATTAATCAGTGATTTTGGGTCTCTGGACGATTCGGACGTTCGGGGAACCCTAGGGTCCGGTTATGCAGACCTCGCCAAAAGTCGTAGATTTGGCATATTATGGCTAGTTTTCTATGCTATTACTCATTGATTTTTGGTCCCGGGGCGATCCAAACATTTGGGGAACCCCGGGGTCAGCTTACGGGGACCTCGCCAAAACTCGCAGATTTGGTCCATTCTGACCAGTTTTCTATGCTATTATTCACTGTTTTGGTTTTCGTGGTCATCCGAACGTTCGGCGAGTCCCCTCGCCAAAACTAGCAGATTAGGTCCATTATGGTCAGTTTCTATGCTATTAATCAGTGATTTTAGGTCTCTGGACGATTCGGACGTTCGGGGAACCCTAGGGTCCGGTTATGCGGACCTCGCCAAAATTCGTAGATTTGGCATATTATGACTAGTTTTCTATGCAATTACTCATTGATTTTTGGTCCTGGGGCGATCCAAACGTTCGGGGAACCCCGGGGTCCGCTTACGGGGACCTCGCCAAAACTCGCAGATTTGGTCCATTCTGACCAGTTTTCTATGCTATTATTCACTGTTTTGGTTTTCGTGGTCATCCGAACGTTCGGGGAGTCCCCTCGCCAAAACTAGCAGATTTGGTCCATTATGGTCAGTTTCTATGCTATTAATCAGTGATTTTGGGTCTCTGGACGATTCGGACGTTCGGGGAACCCTAGGGTCCGGTTATGCAGACCTCGCCAAAATTCGTAGATTTGGCATATTATGGCTAGTTTTCTATGCTATTACTTATTGATTTTTGGTCCCGGGGCGATCCAAACGTTCGGGGAACCCCGGGGTCCGCTTACGGGGACCTCGCCAAAACTCGCAGATTTGGTCCATTCTGACCAGTTTTCTATGCTATTATTCACTGTTTTGGTTTTCGTGGTCATCCGAACGTTCGGGGAGTCCCCTCGCCAAAACTAGCAGATTTGGTCCATTATGGTCAGTTTCTATGCTATTAATCAGTGATTTTGGGTCTCTGGACGATTCGGACGTTCGGGGAACCCTAGGGTCCGGTTATGCAGACCTCGCCAAAAGTCGTAGATTTGGCATATTATGGCTAGTTTTCTATGCTATTACTCATTGATTTTTGGTCCCGGGGCGATCCAAACATTTGGGGAACCCCGGGGTCAGCTTACGGGGACCTCGCCAAAACTCGCAGATTTGGTCCATTCTGACCAGTTTTCTATGCTATTATTCACTGTTTTGGTTTTCGTGGTCATCCGAACGTTCGGCGAGTCCCCTCGCCAAAACTAGCAGATTAGGTCCATTATGGTCAGTTTCTATGCTATTAATCAGTGATTTTAGGTCTCTGGACGATTCGGACGTTCGGGGAACCCTAGGGTCCGGTTATGCGGACCTCGCCAAAATTCGTAGATTTGGCATATTATGACTAGTTTTCTATGCAATTACTCATTGATTTTTGGTCCTGGGGCGATCCAAACGTTCGGGGAACCCCGGGGTCCGCTTACGGGGACCTCGCCAAAACTCGCAGATTTGGTCCATTCTGACCAGTTTTGTATGCTATTATTCACTGTTGTGGTTTTCGTGGTCATCCGAACGTTCGGGGAGTCCCCTCGCCAAAACTAGCAGGTTAGGTCCATTATGGTCAGTTTTCTATGCTATTAATCAGTGATTTTGGGTCTCTGGACGATTCGAACGTTCGGGGAACCCTAGGGTCCGGTTATGCGGACCTCGCCAAAATTCGTAGATTTGGCATATTATGGCTAGTTTTCTATGCTATTACTTATTGATTTTTGGTCCCGGGGCGATCCAAACGTTCGGGGAACCCCGGGGTCCGCTTACGGGGACCTCGCCAAAACTCGCAGATTTGGTCCATTCTGACCAGTTTTCTATGCTATTATTCACTGTTTTGGTTTTCGTGGTCATCCGAACGTTCGGGGAGTCCCCTCGCCAAAACTAGCAGATTTGGTCCATTATGGTCAGTTTCTATGCTATTAATCAGTGATTTTGGGTCTCTGGACGATTCGGACGTTCGGGGAACCCTAGGGTCCGGTTATGCAGACCTCGCCAAAATTCGTAGATTTGGCATATTATGGCTAGTTTTCTATGCTATTACTTATTGATTTTTGGTCCCGGGGCGATCCAAACGTTCGGGGAACCCCGGGGTCCGCTTACGGGGACCTCGCCAAAACTCGCAGATTTGGTCCATTCTGACCAGTTTTCTATGCTATTATTCACTGTTTTGGTTTTCGTGGTCATCCGAACGTTCGGGGAGTCCCCTCGCCAAAACTAGCAGATTTGGTCCATTATGGTCAGTTTCTATGCTATTAATCAGTGATTTTGGGTCTCTGGACGATTCGGACGTTCGGGGAACCCTAGGGTCCGGTTATGCAGACCTCGCCAAAAGTCGTAGATTTGGCATATTATGGCTAGTTTTCTATGCTATTACTCATTGATTTTTGGTCCCGGGGCGATCCAAACATTTGGGGAACCCCGGGGTCAGCTTACGGGGACCTCGCCAAAACTCGCAGATTTGGTCCATTCTGACCAGTTTTCTATGCTATTATTCACTGTTTTGGTTTTCGTGGTCATCCGAACGTTCGGCGAGTCCCCTCGCCAAAACTAGCAGATTAGGTCCATTATGGTCAGTTTCTATGCTATTAATCAGTGATTTTAGGTCTCTGGACGATTCGGACGTTCGGGGAACCCTAGGGTCCGGTTATGCGGACCTCGCCAAAATTCGTAGATTTGGCATATTATGACTAGTTTTCTATGCAATTACTCATTGATTTTTGGTCCTGGGGCGATCCAAACGTTCGGGGAACCCCGGGGTCCGCTTACGGGGACCTCGCCAAAACTCGCAGATTTGGTCCATTCTGACCAGTTTTCTATGCTATTATTCACTGTTTTGGTTTTCGTGGTCATCCGAACGTTCGGGGAGTCCCCTCGCCAAAACTAGCAGATTTGGTCCATTATGGTCAGTTTCTATGCTATTAATCAGTGATTTTGGGTCTCTGGACGATTCGGACGTTCGGGGAACCCTAGGGTCCGGTTATGCAGACCTCGCCAAAATTCGTAGATTTGGCATATTATGGCTAGTTTTCTATGCTATTACTTATTGATTTTTGGTCCCGGGGCGATCCAAACGTTCGGGGAACCCCGGGGTCCGCTTACGGGGACCTCGCCAAAACTCGCAGATTTGGTCCATTCTGACCAGTTTTCTATGCTATTATTCACTGTTTTGGTTTTCGTGGTCATCCGAACGTTCGGGGAGTCCCCTCGCCAAAACTAGCAGATTTGGTCCATTATGGTCAGTTTCTATGCTATTAATCAGTGATTTTGGGTCTCTGGACGATTCGGACGTTCGGGGAACCCTAGGGTCCGGTTATGCAGACCTCGCCAAAAGTCGTAGATTTGGCATATTATGGCTAGTTTTCTATGCTATTACTCATTGATTTTTGGTCCCGGGGCGATCCAAACATTTGGGGAACCCCGGGGTCAGCTTACGGGGACCTCGCCAAAACTCGCAGATTTGGTCCATTCTGACCAGTTTTCTATGCTATTATTCACTGTTTTGGTTTTCGTGGTCATCCGAACGTTCGGGGAGTCCCCTCGCCAAAACTAGCAGATTAGGTCCATTATGGTCAGTTTCTATGCTATTAATCAGTGATTTTAGGTCTCTGGACGATTCGGACGTTCGGGGAACCCTAGGGTCCGGTTATGCGGACCTCGCCAAAATTCGTAGATTTGGCATATTATGACTAGTTTTCTATGCAATTACTCATTGATTTTTGGTCCTGGGGCGATCCAAACGTTCGGGGAACCCCGTGGTCCGCTTACGGGGACCTCGCCAAAACTCGCAGATTTGGTCTATTCTGACCAGTTTTGTATACTATTATTCACTGTTGTGGTTTTCGTGGTCATCCGAACGTTCGGGGAGTCCCCTCGCCAAAACTAGCAGGTTAGGTCCATTATGGTCAGTTTTCTATGCTATTAATCAGTGATTTTGGGTCTCTGGACGATTCGAACGTTCGGGGAACCCTAGGGTCCGGTTATGCGGACCTCGCCAAAATTCGTAGATTTGGCATATTATGGCTAGTTTTCTATGCTATTACTTATTGATTTTTGGTCCCGGGGCGATCCAAACGTTCGGGGAACCCCGGGGTCCGCTTACGGGGACCTCGCCAAAACTCGCAGATTTGGTCCATTCTGACCAGTTTTCTATGCTATTATTCACTGTTTTGGTTTTCGTGGTCATCCGAACGTTCGGGGAGTCCCCTCGCCAAAACTAGCAGATTTGGTCCATTATGGTCAGTTTCTATGCTATTAATCAGTGATTTTGGGTCTCTGGACGATTCGGACGTTCGGGGAACCCTAGGGTCCGGTTATGCAGACCTCGCCAAAATTCGTAGATTTGGCATATTATGGCTAGTTTTCTATGCTATTACTTATTGATTTTTGGTCCCGGGGCGATCCAAACGTTCGGGGAACCCCGGGGTCCGCTTACGGGGACCTCGCCAAAACTCGCAGATTTGGTCCATTCTGACCAGTTTTCTATGCTATTATTCACTGTTTTGGTTTTCGTGGTCATCCGAACGTTCGGGGAGTCCCCTCGCCAAAACTAGCAGATTTGGTCCATTATGGTCAGTTTCTATGCTATTAATCAGTGATTTTGGGTCTCTGGACGATTCGGACGTTCGGGGAACCCTAGGGTCCGGTTATGCAGACCTCGCCAAAAGTCGTAGATTTGGCATATTATGGCTAGTTTTCTATGCTATTACTCATTGATTTTTGGTCCCGGGGCGATCCAAACATTTGGGGAACCCCGGGGTCAGCTTACGGGGACCTCGCCAAAACTCGCAGATTTGGTCCATTCTGACCAGTTTTCTATGCTATTATTCACTGTTTTGGTTTTCGTGGTCATCCGAACGTTCGGCGAGTCCCCTCGCCAAAACTAGCAGATTAGGTCCATTATGGTCAGTTTCTATGCTATTAATCAGTGATTTTAGGTCTCTGGACGATTCGGACGTTCGGGGAACCCTAGGGTCCGGTTATGCGGACCTCGCCAAAATTCGTAGATTTGGCATATTATGACTAGTTTTCTATGCAATTACTCATTGATTTTTGGTCCTGGGGCGATCCAAACGTTCGGGGAACCCCGGGGTCCGCTTACGGGGACCTCGCCAAAACTCGCAGATTTGGTCCATTCTGACCAGTTTTCTATGCTATTATTCACTGTTTTGGTTTTCGTGGTCATCCGAACGTTCGGGGAGTCCCCTCGCCAAAACTAGCAGATTTGGTCCATTATGGTCAGTTTCTATGCTATTAATCAGTGATTTTGGGTCTCTGGACGATTCGGACGTTCGGGGAACCCTAGGGTCCGGTTATGCAGACCTCGCCAAAATTCGTAGATTTGGCATATTATGGCTAGTTTTCTATGCTATTACTTATTGATTTTTGGTCCCGGGGCGATCCAAACGTTCGGGGAACCCCGGGGTCCGCTTACGGGGACCTCGCCAAAACTCGCAGATTTGGTCCATTCTGACCAGTTTTCTATGCTATTATTCACTGTTTTGGTTTTCGTGGTCATCCGAACGTTCGGGGAGTCCCCTCGCCAAAACTAGCAGATTTGGTCCATTATGGTCAGTTTCTATGCTATTAATCAGTGATTTTGGGTCTCTGGACGATTCGGACGTTCGGGGAACCCTAGGGTCCGGTTATGCAGACCTCGCCAAAAGTCGTAGATTTGGCATATTATGGCTAGTTTTCTATGCTATTACTCATTGATTTTTGGTCCCGGGGCGATCCAAACATTTGGGGAACCCCGGGGTCAGCTTACGGGGACCTCGCCAAAACTCGCAGATTTGGTCCATTCTGACCAGTTTTCTATGCTATTATTCACTGTTTTGGTTTTCGTGGTCATCCGAACGTTCGGCGAGTCCCCTCGCCAAAACTAGCAGATTAGGTCCATTATGGTCAGTTTCTATGCTATTAATCAGTGATTTTAGGTCTCTGGACGATTCGGACGTTCGGGGAACCCTAGGGTCCGGTTATGCGGACCTCGCCAAAATTCGTAGATTTGGCATATTATGACTAGTTTTCTATGCAATTACTCATTGATTTTTGGTCCTGGGGCGATCCAAACGTTCGGGGAACCCCGGGGTCCGCTTACGGGGACCTCGCCAAAACTCGCAGATTTGGTCCATTCTGACCAGTTTTGTATGCTATTATTCACTGTTGTGGTTTTCGTGGTCATCCGAACGTTCGGGGAGTCCCCTCGCCAAAACTAGCAGGTTAGGTCCATTATGGTCAGTTTTCTATGCTATTAATCAGTGATTTTGGGTCTCTGGACGATTCGAACGTTCGGGGAACCCTAGGGTCCGGTTATGCGGACCTCGCCAAAATTCGTAGATTTGGCATATTATGGCTAGTTTTCTATGCTATTACTTATTGATTTTTGGTCCCGGGGCGATCCAAACGTTCGGGGAACCCCGGGGTCCGCTTACGGGGACCTCGCCAAAACTCGCAGATTTGGTCCATTCTGACCAGTTTTCTATGCTATTATTCACTGTTTTGGTTTTCGTGGTCATCCGAACGTTCGGGGAGTCCCCTCGCCAAAACTAGCAGGTTAGGTCCATTATGGTCAGTTTTCTATGCTATTAATCAGTGATTTTCGGTCTCTGGACGATTCGAACGTTCGGGGAACCCTAGGGTCCGGTTATGCGGACCTCGCCAAAATTCGTAGATTTGGCATATTATGGCTAGTTTTCTATGCTATTACTTATTGATTTTTGGTCCCGGGGCGATCCAAACGTTCGGGGAACCCCGGGGTCCGCTTACGGGGACCTCGCCAAAACTCGCAGATTTGGTCCATTCTGACCAGTTTTCTATGCTATTATTCACTGTTTTGGTTTTCGTGGTCATCCGAACGTTCGGGGAGTCCCCTCGCCAAAACTAGCAGATTTGGTCCATTATGGTCAGTTTCTATGCTATTAATCAGTGATTTTGGGTCTCTGGACGATTCGGACGTTCGGGGAACCCTAGGGTCCGGTTATGCAGACCTCGCCAAAATTCGTAGATTTGGCATATTATGGCTAGTTTTCTATGCTATTACTTATTGATTTTTGGTCCCGGGGCGATCCAAACGTTCGGGGAACCCCGGGGTCCGCTTACGGGGACCTCGCCAAAACTCGCAGATTTGGTCCATTCTGACCAGTTTTCTATGCTATTATTCACTGTTTTGGTTTTCGTGGTCATCCGAACGTTCGGGGAGTCCCCTCGCCAAAACTAGCAGATTTGGTCCATTATGGTCAGTTTCTATGCTATTAATCAGTGATTTTGGGTCTCTGGACGATTCGGACGTTCGGGGAACCCTAGGGTCCGGTTATGCAGACCTCGCCAAAAGTCGTAGATTTGGCATATTATGGCTAGTTTTCTATGCTATTACTCATTGATTTTTGGTCCCGGGGCGATCCAAACATTTGGGGAACCCCGGGGTCAGCTTACGGGGACCTCGCCAAAACTCGCAGATTTGGTCCATTCTGACCAGTTTTCTATGCTATTATTCACTGTTTTGGTTTTCGTGGTCATCCGAACGTTCGGCGAGTCCCCTCGCCAAAACTAGCAGATTAGGTCCATTATGGTCAGTTTCTATGCTATTAATCAGTGATTTTAGGTCTCTGGACGATTCGGACGTTCGGGGAACCCTAGGGTCCGGTTATGCGGACCTCGCCAAAATTCGTAGATTTGGCATATTATGACTAGTTTTCTATGCAATTACTCATTGATTTTTGGTCCTGGGGCGATCCAAACGTTCGGGGAACCCCGGGGTCCGCTTACGGGGACCTCGCCAAAACTCGCAGATTTGGTCCATTCTGACCAGTTTTGTATGCTATTATTCACTGTTGTGGTTTTCGTGGTCATCCGAACGTTCGGGGAGTCCCCTCGCCAAAACTAGCAGGTTAGGTCCATTATGGTCAGTTTTCTATGCTATTAATCAGTGATTTTGGGTCTCTGGACGATTCGAACGTTCGGGGAACCCTAGGGTCCGGTTATGCGGACCTCGCCAAAATTCGTAGATTTGGCATATTATGGCTAGTTTTCTATGCTATTATTTATTGATTTTTGGTCCCGGGGCGATCCAAACGTTCGGGGAACCCCGGGGTCCGCTTATGGGGACCTCGCCAAAACTCGCAGATTTGGTCCATTCTGACCAGTTTTCTATGCTATTATTCACTGTTTTGGTTTTCGTGGTCATCCGAACGTTCGGGGAGTCCCCTCGCCAAAACTAGCAGATTAGGTCCATTATGGTCAGTTTTCTATGCTATTAATCAGTGATTTTGGGTCTCTGGACGATTCTGACGTTCGGGGAACCCTAGGGTCCGGTTATGCAGACCTCGCCAAAATTCGTAGATTTGGCATATTATGGCTAGTTTTCTATGCTATTACACATTGATTTTTGGTCCCGGGGCGATCCAAACATTTGGGGAACCCCGGGGTCCGCTTACGGGGACCTCGCCAAAACTCGCAGATTTGGTCCATTCTGACCAGTTTTCTATGCTATTATTCACTGTTTTGGTTTTCGTGGTCATCCGAACGTTCGGGGAGTCCCCTCGCCAAAACTAGCAGATTAGGTCCATTATGGTCAGTTTTCTATGCTATTTATCAGTGATTTTGGGTCTCTGGACGATTCGGACGTTCGGGGAACCCTAGGGTCCGGTTATGCAGACCTCGCCAAAAGTCGTAGATTTGGCATATTATGGCTAGTTTTCTATGCTATTACTCATTGATTTTTGGTCCCGGGGCGATCCAAACATTTGGGGAACCCCGGGGTCAGCTTACGGGGACCTCGCCAAAACTCGCAGATTTGGTCCATTCTGACCAGTTTTCTATGCTATTATTCACTGTTTTGGTTTTCGTGGTCATCCGAACGTTCGGGGAGTCCCCTCGCCAAAACTAGGAGATTAGGTCCATTATGGTCAGTTTCTATGCTATTAATCAGTGATTTTAGGTCTCTGGACGATTCGGACGTTCGGGGAACCCTAGGGTCCGGTTATGCGGACCTCGCCAAAATTCGTAGATTTGGCATATTATGACTAGTTTTCTATGCAATTACTCATTGATTTTTGGTCCTGGGGCGATCCAAACGTTCGGGGAACCCCGTGGTCCGCTTACGGGGACCTCGCCAAAACTCGCAGATTTGGTCTATTCTGACCAGTTTTGTATACTATTATTCACTGTTGTGGTTTTCGTGGTCATCCGAACGTTCGGGGAGTCCCCTCGCCAAAACTAGCAGGTTAGGTCCATTATGGTCAGTTTTCTATGCTATTAATCAGTGATTTTGGGTCTCTGGACGATTCGAACGTTCGGGGAACCCTAGGGTCCGGTTATGCGGACCTCGCCAAAATTCGTAGATTTGGCATATTATGGCTAGTTTTCTATGCTATTACTTATTGATTTTTGGTCCCGGGGCGATCCAAACGTTCGGGGAACCCCGGGGTCCGCTTACGGGGACCTCGCCAAAACTCGCAGATTTGGTCCATTCTGACCAGTTTTCTATGCTATTATTCACTGTTTTGGTTTTCGTGGTCATCCGAACGTTCGGGGAGTCCCCTCGCCAAAACTAGCAGATTAGGTCCATTATGGTCAGTTTTCTATGCTATTTATCAGTGATTTTGGGTCTCTGGACGATTCGGACGTTCGGGGAACCCTAGGGTCCGGTTATGCAGACCTCGCCAAAAGTCGTAGATTTGGCATATTATGGCTAGTTTTCTATGCTATTACTCATTGATTTTTGGTCCCGGGGCGATCCAAACATTTGGGGAACCCCGGGGTCAGCTTACGGGGACCTCGCCAAAACTCGCAGATTTGGTCCATTCTGACCAGTTTTCTATGCTATTATTCACTGTTTTGGTTTTCGTGGTCATCCGAACGTTCGGGGAGTCCCCTCGCCAAAACTAGGAGATTAGGTCCATTATGGTCAGTTTCTATGCTATTAATCAGTGATTTTAGGTCTCTGGACGATTCGGACGTTCGGGGAACCCTAGGGTCCGGTTATGCGGACCTCGCCAAAATTCGTAGATTTGGCATATTATGACTAGTTTTCTATGCAATTACTCATTGATTTTTGGTCCTGGGGCGATCCAAACGTTCGGGGAACCCCGTGGTCCGCTTACGGGGACCTCGCCAAAACTCGCAGATTTGGTCTATTCTGACCAGTTTTGTATACTATTATTCACTGTTGTGGTTTTCGTGGTCATCCGAACGTTCGGGGAGTCCCCTCGCCAAAACTAGCAGGTTAGGTCCATTATGGTCAGTTTTCTATGCTATTAATCAGTGATTTTGGGTCTCTGGACGATTCGAACGTTCGGGGAACCCTAGGGTCCGGTTATGCGGACCTCGCCAAAATTCGTAGATTTGGCATATTATGGCTAGTTTTCTATGCTATTACTTATTGATTTTTGGTCCCGGGGCGATCCAAACGTTCGGGGAACCCCGGGGTCCGCTTACGGGGACCTCGCCAAAACTCGCAGATTTGGTCCATTCTGACCAGTTTTCTATGCTATTATTCACTGTTTTGGTTTTCGTGGTCATCCGAACGTTCGGGGAGTCCCCTCGCCAAAACTAGCAGATTTGGTCCATTATGGTCAGTTTCTATGCTATTAATCAGTGATTTTGGGTCTCTGGACGATTCGGACGTTCGGGGAACCCTAGGGTCCGGTTATGCAGACCTCGCCAAAATTCGTAGATTTGGCATATTATGGCTAGTTTTCTATGCTATTACTTATTGATTTTTGGTCCCGGGGCGATCCAAACGTTCGGGGAACCCCGGGGTCCGCTTACGGGGACCTCGCCAAAACTCGCAGATTTGGTCCATTCTGACCAGTTTTCTATGCTATTATTCACTGTTTTGGTTTTCGTGGTCATCCGAACGTTCGGGGAGTCCCCTCGCCAAAACTAGCAGATTTGGTCCATTATGGTCAGTTTCTATGCTATTAATCAGTGATTTTGGGTCTCTGGACGATTCGGACGTTCGGGGAACCCTAGGGTCCGGTTATGCAGACCTCGCCAAAAGTCGTAGATTTGGCATATTATGGCTAGTTTTCTATGCTATTACTCATTGATTTTTGGTCCCGGGGCGATCCAAACATTTGGGGAACCCCGGGGTCAGCTTACGGGGACCTCGCCAAAACTCGCAGATTTGGTCCATTCTGACCAGTTTTCTATGCTATTATTCACTGTTTTGGTTTTCGTGGTCATCCGAACGTTCGGGGAGTCCCCTCGCCAAAACTAGCAGATTAGGTCCATTATGGTCAGTTTCTATGCTATTAATCAGTGATTTTAGGTCTCTGGACGATTCGGACGTTCGGGGAACCCTAGGGTCCGGTTATGCGGACCTCGCCAAAATTCGTAGATTTGGCATATTATGACTAGTTTTCTATGCAATTACTCATTGATTTTTGGTCCTGGGGCGATCCAAACGTTCGGGGAACCCCGGGGTCCGCTTACGGGGACCTCGCCAAAACTCGCAGATTTGGTCCATTCTGACCAGTTTTGTATGCTATTATTCACTGTTGTGGTTTTCGTGGTCATCCGAACGTTCGGGGAGTCCCCTCGCCAAAACTAGCAGGTTAGGTCCATTATGGTCAGTTTTCTATGCTATTAATCAGTGATTTTGGGTCTCTGGACGATTCGAACGTTCGGGGAACCCTAGGGTCCGGTTATGCGGACCTCGCCAAAATTCGTAGATTTGGCATATTATGGCTAGTTTTCTATGCTATTACTTATTGATTTTTGGTCCCGGGGCGATCCAAACGTTCGAGGAACCCCGGGGTCCGCTTACGGGGACCTCGCCAAAACTCGCAGATTTGGTCCATTCTGACCAGTTTTCTATGCTATTATTCACTGTTTTGGTTTTCGTGGTCATCCGAACGTTCGGGGAGTCCCCTCGCCAAAACTAGCAGATTTGGTCCATTATGGTCAGTTTCTATGCTATTAATCAGTGATTTTGGGTCTCTGGACGATTCGGACGTTCGGGGAACCCTAGGGTCCGGTTATGCAGACCTCGCCAAAATTCGTAGATTTGGCATATTATGGCTAGTTTTCTATGCTATTACTTATTGATTTTTGGTCCCGGGGCGATCCAAACGTTCGGGGAACCCCGGGGTCCGCTTACGGGGACCTCGCCAAAACTCGCAGATTTGGTCCATTCTGACCAGTTTTCTATGCTATTATTCACTGTTTTGGTTTTCGTGGTCATCCGAACGTTCGGGGAGTCCCCTCGCCAAAACTAGCAGATTTGGTCCATTATGGTCAGTTTCTATGCTATTAATCAGTGATTTTGGGTCTCTGGACGATTCGGACGTTCGGGGAACCCTAGGGTCCGGTTATGCAGACCTCGCCAAAAGTCGTAGATTTGGCATATTATGGCTAGTTTTCTATGCTATTACTCATTGATTTTTGGTCCCGGGGCGATCCAAACATTTGGGGAACCCCGGGGTCAGCTTACGGGGACCTCGCCAAAACTCGCAGATTTGGTCCATTCTGACCAGTTTTCTATGCTATTATTCACTGTTTTGGTTTTCGTGGTCATCCGAACGTTCGGGGAGTCCCCTCGCCAAAACTAGCAGATTAGGTCCATTATGGTCAGTTTCTATGCTATTAATCAGTGATTTTAGGTCTCTGGACGATTCGGACGTTCGGGGAACCCTAGGGTCCGGTTATGCGGACCTCGCCAAAATTCGTAGATTTGGCATATTATGACTAGTTTTCTATGCAATTACTCATTGATTTTTGGTCCTGGGGCGATCCAAACGTTCGGGGAACCCCGGGGTCCGCTTACGGGGACCTCGCCAAAACTCGCAGATTTGGTCCATTCTGACCAGTTTTGTATGCTATTATTCACTGTTGTGGTTTTCGTGGTCATCCGAACGTTCGGGGAGTCCCCTCGCCAAAACTAGCAGGTTAGGTCCATTATGGTCAGTTTTCTATGCTATTAATCAGTGATTTTGGGTCTCTGGACGATTCGAACGTTCGGGGAACCCTAGGGTCCGGTTATGCGGACCTCGCCAAAATTCGTAGATTTGGCATATTATGGCTAGTTTTCTATGCTATTATTTATTGATTTTTGGTCCCGGGGCGATCCAAACGTTCGAGGAACCCCGGGGTCCGCTTATGGGGACCTCGCCAAAACTCGCAGATTTGGTCCATTCTGACCAGTTTTCTATGCTATTATTCACTGTTTTGGTTTTCGTGGTCATCCGAACGTTCGGGGAGTCCCCTCGCCAAAACTAGCAGATTAGGTCCATTATGGTCAGTTTTCTATGCTATTAATCAGTGATTTTGGGTCTCTGGACGATTCTGACGTTCGGGGAACCCTAGGGTCCGGTTATGCAGACCTCGCCAAAATTCGTAGATTTGGCATATTATGGCTAGTTTTCTATGCTATTACACATTGATTTTTGGTCCCGGGGCGATCCAAACATTTGGGGAACCCCGGGGTCCGCTTACGGGGACCTCACCAAAACTCGCTGATTTGGTCCATTCTGACCAGTTTTCTATGCTATTATTCACTGTTTTGGTTTTCGTGGTCATCCGAACGTTCGGGGAGTCCCCTCGCCAAAACTAGCAGATTAGGTCCATTATGGTCAGTTTTCTATGCTATTTATCAGTGATTTTGGGTCTCTGGACGATTCGAACGTTCGGGGAACCCTAGGGTCCGGTTATGCGGACCTCGCCAAAATTCGTAGATTTGGCATATTATGGCTAGTTTTCTATGCTATTACTTATTGATTTTTGGTCCCGGGGCGATCCAAACGTTCGGGGAACCCCGGGGTCCGCTTACGGGGACCTCGCCAAAACTCGCAGATTTGGTCCATTCTGACCAGTTTTGTATGCTATTATTCACTGTTGTGGTTTTCGTGGTCAACCGAACGTTCGGGGAGTCCCCTCGCCAAAACTAGCAGGTTAGGTCCATTATGGTCAGTTTTCTATGCTATTAATCAGTGATTTTGGGTCTCTGGACGATTCGAACGTTCGGGGAACCCTAGGGTCCGGTTATGCGGACCTCACCAAAATTCGTAGATTTGGCATATTATGGCTAGTTTTCTATGCTATTACTTATTGATTTTTGGTCCCGGGGCGATCCAAACGTTCGGGGAACCCCGGGGTCCGCTTACGGGGACCTCGCCAAAACTCGCAGATTTGGTCCATTCTGACCAGTTTTGTATGCTATTATTCACTGTTGTGGTTTTCGTGGTCATCCGAACGTTCGGGGAGTCCCCTCGCCAAAACTAGCAGGTTAGGTCCATTATGGTCAGTTTTCTATGCTATTAATCAGTGATTTTGGGTCTCTGGACGATTCGAACGTTCGGGGAACCCTAGGGTCCGGTTATGCGGACCTCACCAAAATTCGTAGATTTGGCATATTATGGCTAGTTTTCGATGCTATTACTTATTGATTTTTGGTCCCGGGGCGATCCAAACGTTCGGGGAACCCCGGGGTCCGCTTACGGGGACCTCGCCAAAACTCGCAGATTTGGTCCATTCTGACCAGTTTTCTATGCTATTATTCACTGTTTTGGTTTTCGTGGTCATCCGAACGTTCGGGGAGTCCCCTCGCCAAAACTAGCAGATTTGGTCCATTATGGTCAGTTTCTATGCTATTAATCAGTGATTTTGGGTCTCTGGACGATTCGGACGTTCGGGGAACCCTAGGGTCCGGTTATGCAGACCTCGCCAAAATTCGTAGATTTGGCATATTATGGCTAGTTTTCTATGCTATTACTTATTGATTTTTGGTCCCGGGGCGATCCAAACGTTCGGGGAACCCCGGGGTCCGCTTACGGGGACCTCGCCAAAACTCGCAGATTTGGTCCATTCTGACCAGTTTTCTATGCTATTATTCACTGTTTTGGTTTTCGTGGTCATCCGAACGTTCGGGGAGTCCCCTCGCCAAAACTAGCAGATTTGGTCCATTATGGTCAGTTTCTATGCTATTAATCAGTGATTTTGGGTCTCTGGACGATTCGGACGTTCGGGGAACCCTAGGGTCCGGTTATGCAGACCTCGCCAAAAGTCGTAGATTTGGCATATTATGGCTAGTTTTCTATGCTATTACTCATTGATTTTTGGTCCCGGGGCGATCCAAACATTTGGGGAACCCCGGGGTCAGCTTACGGGGACCTCGCCAAAACTCGCAGATTTGGTCCATTCTGACCAGTTTTCTATGCTATTATTCACTGTTTTGGTTTTCGTGGTCATCCGAACGTTCGGGGAGTCCCCTCGCCAAAACTAGCAGATTAGGTCCATTATGGTCAGTTTCTATGCTATTAATCAGTGATTTTAGGTCTCTGGACGATTCGGACGTTCGGGGAACCCTAGGGTCCGGTTATGCGGACCTCGCCAAAATTCGTAGATTTGGCATATTATGACTAGTTTTCTATGCAATTACTCATTGATTTTTGGTCCTGGGGCGATCCAAACGTTCGGGGAACCCCGGGGTCCGCTTACGGGGACCTCGCCAAAACTCGCAGATTTGGTCCATTCTGACCAGTTTTGTATGCTATTATTCACTGTTGTGGTTTTCGTGGTCATCCGAACGTTCGGGGAGTCCCCTCGCCAAAACTAGCAGGTTAGGTCCATTATGGTCAGTTTTCTATGCTATTAATCAGTGATTTTGGGTCTCTGGACGATTCGAACGTTCGGGGAACCCTAGGGTCCGGTTATGCGGACCTCGCCAAAATTCGTAGATTTGGCATATTATGGCTAGTTTTCTATGCTATTATTTATTGATTTTTGGTCCCGGGGCGATCCAAACGTTCGAGGAACCCCGGGGTCCGCTTATGGGGACCTCGCCAAAACTCGCAGATTTGGTCCATTCTGACCAGTTTTCTATGCTATTATTCACTGTTTTGGTTTTCGTGGTCATCCGAACGTTCGGGGAGTCCCCTCGCCAAAACTAGCAGATTAGGTCCATTATGGTCAGTTTTCTATGCTATTAATCAGTGATTTTGGGTCTCTGGACGATTCTGACGTTCGGGGAACCCTAGGGTCCGGTTATGCAGACCTCGCCAAAATTCGTAGATTTGGCATATTATGGCTAGTTTTCTATGCTATTACACATTGATTTTTGGTCCCGGGGCGATCCAAACATTTGGGGAACCCCGGGGTCCGCTTACGGGGACCTCACCAAAACTCGCTGATTTGGTCCATTCTGACCAGTTTTCTATGCTATTATTCACTGTTTTGGTTTTCGTGGTCATCCGAACGTTCGGGGAGTCCCCTCGCCAAAACTAGCAGATTAGGTCCATTATGGTCAGTTTTCTATGCTATTTATCAGTGATTTTGGGTCTCTGGACGATTCGAACGTTCGGGGAACCCTAGGGTCCGGTTATGCGGACCTCGCCAAAATTCGTAGATTTGGCATATTATGGCTAGTTTTCTATGCTATTACTTATTGATTTTTGGTCCCGGGGCGATCCAAACGTTCGGGGAACCCCGGGGTCCGCTTACGGGGACCTCGCCAAAACTCGCAGATTTGGTCCATTCTGACCAGTTTTGTATGCTATTATTCACTGTTGTGGTTTTCGTGGTCAACCGAACGTTCGGGGAGTCCCCTCGCCAAAACTAGCAGGTTAGGTCCATTATGGTCAGTTTTCTATGCTATTAATCAGTGATTTTGGGTCTCTGGACGATTCGAACGTTCGGGGAACCCTAGGGTCCGGTTATGCGGACCTCACCAAAATTCGTAGATTTGGCATATTATGGCTAGTTTTCTATGCTATTACTTATTGATTTTTGGTCCCGGGGCGATCCAAACGTTCGGGGAACCCCGGGGTCCGCTTACGGGGACCTCGCCAAAACTCGCAGATTTGGTCCATTCTGACCAGTTTTGTATGCTATTATTCACTGTTGTGGTTTTCGTGGTCATCCGAACGTTCGGGGAGTCCCCTCGCCAAAACTAGCAGGTTAGGTCCATTATGGTCAGTTTTCTATGCTATTAATCAGTGATTTTGGGTCTCTGGACGATTCGAACGTTCGGGGAACCCTAGGGTCCGGTTATGCGGACCTCACCAAAATTCGTAGATTTGGCATATTATGGCTAGTTTTCGATGCTATTACTTATTGATTTTTGGTCCCGGGGCGATCCAAACGTTCGGGGAACCCCGGGGTCCGCTTACGGGGACCTCGCCAAAACTCGCAGATTTGGTCCATTCTGACCAGTTTTCTATGCTATTATTCACTGTTTTGGTTTTCGTGGTCATCCGAACGTTCGGGGAGTCCCCTCGCCAAAACTAGCAGATTTGGTCCATTATGGTCAGTTTCTATGCTATTAATCAGTGATTTTGGGTCTCTGGACGATTCGGACGTTCGGGGAACCCTAGGGTTCGGTTATGCAGACCTCGCCAAAAGTCGTAGATTTGGCATATTATGGCTAGTTTTCTATGCTATTACTCATTGATTTTTGGTCCCGGGGCGATCCAAACATTCGGGGAACCCCGGGGTCCGCTTACGGGGACCTCGCCAAAACTCGCAGATTTGGTCCATTCTGACCAGTTTTCTATGCTATTATTCACTGTTTTGGTTTTCGTGGTCATCCGAACGTTCGGGGAGTCCCCTCGCCAAAACTAGCAGATTAGGTCCATTATGGTCAGTTTTCTATGCTATTAATCAGTGATTTTGGGTCTCTGGACGATTCTGACGTTCGGGGAACCCTAGGGTCCGGTTATGCAGACCTCGCCAAAATTCGTAGATTTGGCATATTATGGCTAGTTTTCTATGCTATTACACATTGATTTTTGGTCCCGGGGCGATCCAAACATTTGGGGAACCCCGGGGTCCGCTTACGGGGACCTCACCAAAACTCGCTGATTTGGTCCATTCTGACCAGTTTTCTATGCTATTATTCACTGTTTTGGTTTTCGTGGTCATCCGAACGTTCGGGGAGTCCCCTCGCCAAAACTAGCAGATTAGGTCCATTATGGTCAGTTTTCTATGCTATTTATCAGTGATTTTGGGTCTCTGGACGATTCGAACGTTCGGGGAACCCTAGGGTCCGGTTATGCGGACCTCGCCAAAATTCGTAGATTTGGCATATTATGGCTAGTTTTCTATGCTATTACTTATTGATTTTTGGTCCCGGGGCGATCCAAACGTTCGGGGAACCCCGGGGTCCGCTTACGGGGACCTCGCCAAAACTCGCAGATTTGGTCCATTCTGACCAGTTTTGTATGCTATTATTCACTGTTTTGGTTTTCGTGGTCAACCGAACGTTCGGGGAGTCCCCTCGCCAAAACTAGCAGGTTAGGTCCATTATGGTCAGTTTTCTATGCTATTAATCAGTGATTTTGGGTCTCTGGACGATTCGAACGTTCGGGGAACCCTAGGGTCCGGTTATGCGGACCTCACCAAAATTCGTAGATTTGGCATATTATGGCTAGTTTTCTATGCTATTACTTATTGATTTTTGGTCCCGGGGCGATCCAAACGTTCGGGGAACCCCGGGGTCCGCTTACGGGGACCTCGCCAAAACTCGCAGATTTGGTCCATTCTGACCAGTTTTCTATGCTATTATTCACTGTTTTGGTTTTCGTGGTCATCCGAACGTTCGGGGAGTCCCCTCGCCAAAACTAGCAGATTTGGTCCATTATGGTCAGTTTCTATGCTATTAATCAGTGATTTTGGGTCTCTGGACGATTCGGACGTTCGGGGAACCCTAGGGTTCGGTTATGCAGACCTCGCCAAAAGTCGTAGATTTGGCATATTATGGCTAGTTTTCTATGCTATTACTCATTGATTTTTGGTCCCGGGGCGATCCAAACATTCGGGGAACCCCGGGGTCCGCTTACGGGGACCTCGCCAAAACTCGCAGATTTGGTCCATTCTGACCAGTTTTCTATGCTATTATTCACTGTTTTGGTTTTCGTGGTCATCCGAACGTTCGGGGAGTCCCCTCGCCAAAACTAGCAGATTAGGTCCATTATGGTCAGTTTTCTATGCTATTAATCAGTGATTTTGGGTCTCTGGACGATTCTGACGTTCGGGGAACCCTAGGGTCCGGTTATGCAGACCTCGCCAAAATTCGTAGATTTGGCATATTATGGCTAGTTTTCTATGCTATTACACATTGATTTTTGGTCCCGGGGCGATCCAAACATTTGGGGAACCCCGGGGTCCGCTTACGGGGACCTCACCAAAACTCGCTGATTTGGTCCATTCTGACCAGTTTTCTATGCTATTATTCACTGTTTTGGTTTTCGTGGTCATCCGAACGTTCGGGGAGTCCCCTCGCCAAAACTAGCAGATTAGGTCCATTATGGTCAGTTTTCTATGCTATTTATCAGTGATTTTGGGTCTCTGGACGATTCGAACGTTCGGGGAACCCTAGGGTCCGGTTATGCGGACCTCGCCAAAATTCGTAGATTTGGCATATTATGGCTAGTTTTCTATGCTATTACTTATTGATTTTTGGTCCCGGGGCGATCCAAACGTTCGGGGAACCCCGGGGTCCGCTTACGGGGACCTCGCCAAAACTCGCAGATTTGGTCCATTCTGACCAGTTTTGTATGCTATTATTCACTGTTTTGGTTTTCGTGGTCAACCGAACGTTCGGGGAGTCCCCTCGCCAAAACTAGCAGGTTAGGTCCATTATGGTCAGTTTTCTATGCTATTAATCAGTGATTTTGGGTCTCTGGACGATTCGAACGTTCGGGGAACCCTAGGGTCCGGTTATGCGGACCTCACCAAAATTCGTAGATTTGGCATATTATGGCTAGTTTTCTATGCTATTACTTATTGATTTTTGGTCCCGGGGCGATCCAAACGTTCGGGGAACCCCGGGGTCCGCTTACGGGGACCTCGCCAAAACTCGCAGATTTGGTCCATTCTGACCAGTTTTGTATGCTATTATTCACTGTTGTGGTTTTCGTGGTCATCCGAACGTTCGGGGAGTCCCCTCGCCAAAACTAGCAGGTTAGGTCCATTATGGTCAGTTTTCTATGCTATTAATCAGTGATTTTGGGTCTCTGGACGATTCGAACGTTCGGGGAACCCTAGGGTCCGGTTATGCGGACCTCACCAAAATTCGTAGATTTGGCATATTATGGCTAGTTTTCTATGCTATTACTTATTGATTTTTGGTCCCGGGGCGATCCAAACGTTCGGGGAACCCCGGGGTCCGCTTACGGGGACCTCGCCAAAACTCGCAGATTTGGTCCATTCTGACCAGTTTTCTATGCTATTATTCACTGTTTTGGTTTTCGTGGTCATCCGAACGTTCGGGGAGTCCCCTCGCCAAAACTAGCAGGTTAGGTCCATTATGGTCAGTTTTCTATGCTATTAATCAGTGATTTTGGGTCTCTGGACGATTCGAACGTTCGGGGAACCCTAGGGTCCGGTTATGCGGACCTCACCAAAATTCGTAGATTTGGCATATTATGGCTAGTTTTCTATGCTATTACTTATTGATTTTTGGTCCCGGGGCGATCCAAACGTTCGGGGAACCCCGGGGTCCGCTTACGGGGACCTCGCCAAAACTCGCAGATTTGGTCCATTCTGACCAGTTTTCTATGCTATTATTCACTGTTTTGGTTTTCGTGGTCATCCGAACGTTCGGGGAGTCCCCTCGCCAAAACTAGCAGATTTGGTCCATTATGGTCAGTTTCTATGCTATTAATCAGTGATTTTGGGTCTCTGGACGATTCGGACGTTCGGGGAACCCTAGGGTCCGGTTATGCAGACCTCGCCAAAAGTCGTAGATTTGGCATATTATGGCTAGTTTTCTATGCTATTACTCATTGATTTTTGGTCCCGGGGCGATCCAAACATTCGGGGAACCCCGGGGTCCGCTTACGGGGACCTCGCCAAAACTCGCAGATTTGGTCCATTCTGACCAGTTTTCTATGCTATTATTCACTGTTTTGGTTTTCGTGGTCATCCGAACGTTCGGGGAGTCCCCTCGCCAAAACTAGCAGGTTAGGTCCATTATGGTCAGTTTTCTATGCTATTAATCAGTGATTTTAGGTCTCTGGACGATTCGGAAGTTCGGGGAACCCTAGGGTCCGGTTATGCGGACCTCGCCAAAATTCGTAGATTTGGCATATTATGACTAGTTTTCTATGCAATTACTCATTGATTTTTGGTCCTGGGGCGATCCAAACGTTCGGGGAACCCCGGGGTCCGCTTACGGGGACCTCGCCAAAACTCGCAGATTTGGTCCATTCTGACCAGTTTTGTATGCTATTATTCACTGTTTTGGTTTTCGTGGTCATCCGAACGTTCGGGGAGTCCCCTCGCCAAAACTAGCAGGTTAGGTCCATTATGGTCAGTTTTCTATGCTATTAATCAGTGATTTTGGGTCTCTGGACGATTCGAACGTTCGGGGAACCCTAGGGTCCGGTTATGCGGACCTCGCCAAAATTCGTAGATTTGGCATATTATGGCTAGTTTTCTATGCTATTACTTATTGATTTTTGGTCCCGGGGCGATCCAAACGTTCGGGGAACCCCGGGGTCCGCTTACGGGGACCTCGCCAAAACTCGCAGATTTGGTCCATTCTGACCAGTTTTGTATGCTATTATTCACTGTTGTGGTTTTCGTGGTCAACCGAACGTTCGGGGAGTCCCCTCGCCAAAACTAGCAGGTTAGGTCCATTATGGTCAGTTTTCTATGCTATTAATCAGTGATTTTGGGTCTCTGGACGATTCGAACGTTCGGGGAACCCTAGGGTCCGGTTATGCGGACCTCACCAAAATTCGTAGATTTGGCATATTATGGCTAGTTTTCTATGCTATTACTTATTGATTTTTGGTCCCGGGGCGATCCAAACGTTCGGGGAACCCCGGGGTCCGCTTACGGGGACCTCGCCAAAACTCGCAGATTTGGTCCATTCTGACCAGTTTTGTATGCTATTATTCACTGTTGTGGTTTTCGTGGTCATCCGAACGTTCGGGGAGTCCCCTCGCCAAAACTAGCAGGTTAGGTCCATTATGGTCAGTTTTCTATGCTATTAATCAGTGATTTTGGGTCTCTGGACGATTCGAACGTTCGGGGAACCCTAGGGTCCGGTTATGCGGACCTCACCAAAATTCGTAGATTTGGCATATTATGGCTAGTTTTCTATGCTATTACTTATTGATTTTTGGTCCCGGGGCGATCCAAACGTTCGGGGAACCCCGGGGTCCGCTTACGGGGACCTCGCCAAAACTCGCAGATTTGGTCCATTCTGACCAGTTTTCTATGCTATTATTCACTGTTTTGGTTTTCGTGGTCATCCGAACGTTCGGGGAGTCCCCTCGCCAAAACTAGCAGATTTGGTCCATTATGGTCAGTTTCTATGCTATTAATCAGTGATTTTGGGTCTCTGGACGATTCGGACGTTCGGGGAACCCTAGGGTTCGGTTATGCAGACCTCGCCAAAAGTCGTAGATTTGGCATATTATGGCTAGTTTTCTATGCTATTACTCATTGATTTTTGGTCCCGGGGCGATCCAAACATTCGGGGAACCCCGGGGTCCGCTTACGGGGACCTCGCCAAAACTCGCAGATTTGGTCCATTCTGACCAGTTTTCTATGCTATTATTCACTGTTTTGGTTTTCGTGGTCATCCGAACGTTCGGGGAGTCCCCTCGCCAAAACTAGCAGATTAGGTCCATTATGGTCAGTTTTCTATGCTATTAATCAGTGATTTTGGGTCTCTGGACGATTCTGACGTTCGGGGAACCCTAGGGTCCGGTTATGCAGACCTCGCCAAAATTCGTAGATTTGGCATATTATGGCTAGTTTTCTATGCTATTACACATTGATTTTTGGTCCCGGGGCGATCCAAACATTTGGGGAACCCCGGGGTCCGCTTACGGGGACCTCACCAAAACTCGCTGATTTGGTCCATTCTGACCAGTTTTCTATGCTATTATTCACTGTTTTGGTTTTCGTGGTCATCCGAACGTTCGGGGAGTCCCCTCGCCAAAACTAGCAGATTAGGTCCATTATGGTCAGTTTTCTATGCTATTTATCAGTGATTTTGGGTCTCTGGACGATTCGAACGTTCGGGGAACCCTAGGGTCCGGTTATGCGGACCTCGCCAAAATTCGTAGATTTGGCATATTATGGCTAGTTTTCTATGCTATTACTTATTGATTTTTGGTCCCGGGGCGATCCAAACGTTCGGGGAACCCCGGGGTCCGCTTACGGGGACCTCGCCAAAACTCGCAGATTTGGTCCATTCTGACCAGTTTTGTATGCTATTATTCACTGTTGTGGTTTTCGTGGTCAACCGAACGTTCGGGGAGTCCCCTCGCCAAAACTAGCAGGTTAGGTCCATTATGGTCAGTTTTCTATGCTATTAATCAGTGATTTTGGGTCTCTGGACGATTCGAACGTTCGGGGAACCCTAGGGTCCGGTTATGCGGACCTCACCAAAATTCGTAGATTTGGCATATTATGGCTAGTTTTCTATGCTATTACTTATTGATTTTTGGTCCCGGGGCGATCCAAACGTTCGGGGAACCCCGGGGTCCGCTTACGGGGACCTCGCCAAAACTCGCAGATTTGGTCCATTCTGACCAGTTTTGTATGCTATTATTCACTGTTGTGGTTTTCGTGGTCATCCGAACGTTCGGGGAGTCCCCTCGCCAAAACTAGCAGGTTAGGTCCATTATGGTCAGTTTTCTATGCTATTAATCAGTGATTTTGGGTCTCTGGACGATTCGAACGTTCGGGGAACCCTAGGGTCCGGTTATGCGGACCTCACCAAAATTCGTAGATTTGGCATATTATGGCTAGTTTTCTATGCTATTACTTATTGATTTTTGGTCCCGGGGCGATCCAAACGTTCGGGGAACCCCGGGGTCCGCTTACGGGGACCTCGCCAAAACTCGCAGATTTGGTCCATTCTGACCAGTTTTCTATGCTATTATTCACTGTTTTGGTTTTCGTGGTCATCCGAACGTTCGGGGAGTCCCCTCGCCAAAACTAGCAGATTTGGTCCATTATGGTCAGTTTCTATGCTATTAATCAGTGATTTTGGGTCTCTGGACGATTCGGACGTTCGGGGAACCCTAGGGTCCGGTTATGCAGACCTCGCCACAAGTCGTAGATTTGGCATATTATGGCTAGTTTTCTATGCTATTACTCATTGATTTTTGGTCCCGGGGCGATCCAAACATTCGGGGAACCCCGGGGTCCGCTTACGGGGACCTCGCCAAAACTCGCAGATTTGGTCCATTCTGACCAGTTTTCTATGCTATTATTCACTGTTTTGGTTTTCGTGGTCATCCGAACGTTCGGGGAGTCCCCTCGCCAAAACTAGCAGGTTAGGTCCATTATGGTCAGTTTTCTATGCTATTAATCAGTGATTTTAGGTCTCTGGACGATTCGGACGTTCGGGGAACCCTAGGGTCCGGTTATGCGGACCTCGCCAAAATTCGTAGATTTGGCATATTATGACTAGTTTTCTATGCAATTACTCATTGATTTTTGGTCCTGGGGCGATCCAAACGTTCGGGGAACCCCGGGGTCCGCTTACGGGGACCTCGCCAAAACTCGCAGATTTGGTCCATTCTGACCAGTTTTGTATGCTATTATTCACTGTTTTGGTTTTCGTGGTCATCCGAACGTTCGGGGAGTCCCCTCGCCAAAACTAGCAGGTTAGGTCCATTATGGTCAGTTTTCTATGCTATTAATCAGTGATTTTGGGTCTCTGGACGATTCGAACGTTCGGGGAACCCTAGGGTCCGGTTATGCGGACCTCGCCAAAATTCGTAGATTTGGCATATTATGGCTAGTTTTCTATGCTATTATTTATTGATTTTTGGTCCCGGGGCGATCCAAACGTTCGGGGAACCCCGGGGTCCGCTTACGGGGACCTCGCCAAAACTCGCAGATTTGGTCCATTCTGACCAGTTTTCTATGCTATTATTCACTGTTTTGGTTTTCGTGGTCATCCGAACGTTCGGGGAGTCCCCTCGCCAAAACTAGCAGATTAGGTCCATTATGGTCAGTTTTCTATGCTATTAATCAGTGATTTTGGGTCTCTGGACGGTTCGGACGTTCGGGGAACCCTAGGGTCCGGTTATGCAGACCTCGCCAAAATTCGTAGATTTGGCATATTATGGCTAGTTTTCTATGCTATTACTCATTGATTTTTGGTCCCGGGGCGATCCAAACATTTGGGGAACCCCGGGGTCAGCTTACGGGGACCTCGCCAAAACTCGCAGATTTGGTCCATTCTGACCAGTTTTCTATGCTATTATTCACTGTTTTGGTTTTCGTGGTCATCCGAACGTTCGGGGAGTCCCCTCGCCAAAACTAGCAGATTAGGTCCATTATGGTCAGTTTCTATGCTATTAATCAGTGATTTTAGGTCTCTGGACGATTCGGACGTTCGGGGAACCCTAGGGTCCGGTTATGCGGACCTCGCCAAAATTCGTAGATTTGGCATATTATGACTAGTTTTCTATGCAATTACTCATTGATTTTTGGTCCTGGGGCGATCCAAACGTTCGGGGAACCCCGGGGTCCGCTTACGGGGACCTCGCCAAAACTCGCAGATTTGGTCCATTCTGACCAGTTTTGTATGCTATTATTCACTGTTGTGGTTTTCGTGGTCATCCGAACGTTCGGGGAGTCCCCTCGCCAAAACTAGCAGGTTAGGTCCATTATGGTCAGTTTTCTATGCTATTAATCAGTGATTTTGGGTCTCTGGACGATTCGAACGTTCGGGGAACCCTAGGGTCCGGTTATGCGGACCTCGCCAAAATTCGTAGATTTGGCATATTATGGCTAGTTTTCTATGCTATTATTTATTGATTTTTGGTCCCGGGGCGATCCAAACGTTCGAGGAACCCCGGGGTCCGCTTATGGGGACCTCGCCAAAACTCGCAGATTTGGTCCATTCTGACCAGTTTTCTATGCTATTATTCACTGTTTTGGTTTTCGTGGTCATCCGAACGTTCGGGGAGTCCCCTCGCCAAAACTAGCAGATTAGGTCCATTATGGTCAGTTTTCTATGCTATTAATCAGTGATTTTGGGTCTCTGGACGATTCTGACGTTCGGGGAACCCTAGGGTCCGGTTATGCAGACCTCGCCAAAATTCGTAGATTTGGCATATTATGGCTAGTTTTCTATGCTATTACACATTGATTTTTGGTCCCGGGGCGATCCAAACATTTGGGGAACCCCGGGGTCCGCTTACGGGGACCTCACCAAAACTCGCTGATTTGGTCCATTCTGACCAGTTTTCTATGCTATTATTCACTGTTTTGGTTTTCGTGGTCATCCGAACGTTCGGGGAGTCCCCTCGCCAAAACTAGCAGATTAGGTCCATTATGGTCAGTTTTCTATGCTATTTATCAGTGATTTTGGGTCTCTGGACGATTCGAACGTTCGGGGAACCCTAGGGTCCGGTTATGCGGACCTCGCCAAAATTCGTAGATTTGGCATATTATGGCTAGTTTTCTATGCTATTACTTATTGATTTTTGGTCCCGGGGCGATCCAAACGTTCGGGGAACCCCGGGGTCCGCTTACGGGGACCTCGCCAAAACTCGCAGATTTGGTCCATTCTGACCAGTTTTGTATGCTATTATTCACTGTTGTGGTTTTCGTGGTCAACCGAACGTTCGGGGAGTCCCCTCGCCAAAACTAGCAGGTTAGGTCCATTATGGTCAGTTTTCTATGCTATTAATCAGTGATTTTGGGTCTCTGGACGATTCGAACGTTCGGGGAACCCTAGGGTCCGGTTATGCGGACCTCACCAAAATTCGTAGATTTGGCATATTATGGCTAGTTTTCTATGCTATTACTTATTGATTTTTGGTCCCGGGGCGATCCAAACGTTCGGGGAACCCCGGGGTCCGCTTACGGGGACCTCGCCAAAACTCGCAGATTTGGTCCATTCTGACCAGTTTTGTATGCTATTATTCACTGTTGTGGTTTTCGTGGTCATCCGAACGTTCGGGGAGTCCCCTCGCCAAAACTAGCAGGTTAGGTCCATTATGGTCAGTTTTCTATGCTATTAATCAGTGATTTTGGGTCTCTGGACGATTCGAACGTTCGGGGAACCCTAGGGTCCGGTTATGCGGACCTCACCAAAATTCGTAGATTTGGCATATTATGGCTAGTTTTCTATGCTATTACTTATTGATTTTTGGTCCCGGGGCGATCCAAACGTTCGGGGAACCCCGGGGTCCGCTTACGGGGACCTCGCCAAAACTCGCAGATTTGGTCCATTCTGACCAGTTTTCTATGCTATTATTCACTGTTTTGGTTTTCGTGGTCATCCGAACGTTCGGGGAGTCCCCTCGCCAAAACTAGCAGATTTGGTCCATTATGGTCAGTTTCTATGCTATTAATCAGTGATTTTGGGTCTCTGGACGATTCGGACGTTCGGGGAACCCTAGGGTTCGGTTATGCAGACCTCGCCAAAAGTCGTAGATTTGGCATATTATGGCTAGTTTTCTATGCTATTACTCATTGATTTTTGGTCCCGGGGCGATCCAAACATTCGGGGAACCCCGGGGTCCGCTTACGGGGACCTCGCCAAAACTCGCAGATTTGGTCCATTCTGACCAGTTTTCTATGCTATTATTCACTGTTTTGGTTTTCGTGGTCATCCGAACGTTCGGGGAGTCCCCTCGCCAAAACTAGCAGATTAGGTCCATTATGGTCAGTTTTCTATGCTATTAATCAGTGATTTTGGGTCTCTGGACGATTCTGACGTTCGGGGAACCCTAGGGTCCGGTTATGCAGACCTCGCCAAAATTCGTAGATTTGGCATATTATGGCTAGTTTTCTATGCTATTACACATTGATTTTTGGTCCCGGGGCGATCCAAACATTTGGGGAACCCCGGGGTCCGCTTACGGGGACCTCACCAAAACTCGCTGATTTGGTCCATTCTGACCAGTTTTGTATGCTATTATTCACTGTTGTGGTTTTCGTGGTCAACCGAACGTTCGGGGAGTCCCCTCGCCAAAACTAGCAGGTTAGGTCCATTATGGTCAGTTTTCTATGCTATTAATCAATGATTTTGGGTCTCTGGACGATTCGAACGTTCGGGGAACCCTAGGGTCCGGTTATGCGGACCTCGCCAAAATTCGTAGATTTGGCATATTATGGCTAGTTTTCTATGCTATTACTTATTGATTTTTGGTCCCGGGGCGATCCAAACGTTCGGGGAACCCCGGGGTCCGCTTACGGGGACCTCGCCAAAACTCGCAGATTTGGTCCATTCTGACCAGTTTTCTATGCTATTATTCACTGTTTTGGTTTTCGTGGTCATCCGAACGTTCGGGGAGTCCCCTCGCCAAAACTAGCAGATTAGGTCTATTATGGTCAGTTTCTATGCTATTAATCAGTGATTTTGGGTCTCTGGACGATTCGGAAGTTCGGGGAACCCTAGGGTCCGGTTATGCGGACCTCGCCAAAATTCGTAAATTTGGCATATTATGGCTAGTTTTCTATGCTATTACTTATTGATTTTTGGTCCCGGGGCGATCCAAACGTTCGGGGAACCCCGGGGTCCGCTTACGGGGACCTCGCCAAAACTCGCAGATTTGGTCCATTCTGACCAGTTTTGTATGCTATTATTCACTGTTGTGGTTTTCGTGGTCATCCGAACGTTCGGGGAGTCCCCTCGCCAAAACTAGCAGATTAGGTCCATTATGGTCAGTTTTCTATGCTATTAATCAGTGATTTTGGGTCTCTGGACGATTCGGACGTTCGGGGAACCCTAGGGTCCGGTTATGCAGACCTCGCCAAAATTCGTAGATTTGGCATATTATGGCTAGTTTTCTATGCTATTACACATTGATTTTTGGTCCCGGGGCGATCCAAACATTTGGGGAACCCCGGGGTCCGCTTACGGGGACCTCGCCAAAACTCGCAGATTTGGTCCATTCTGACCAGTTTTCTATGCTATTATTCACTGTTTTGGTTTTCGTGGTCATCCGAACGTTCGGGGAGTCCCCTCGCCAAAACTAGCAGATTAGGTCCATTATGGTCAGTTTTCTATGCTATTAATCAGTGATTTTGGGTCTCTGGACGATTCGGACGTTCGGGGAACCCTAGGGTCCGGTTATGCAGACCTCGCCAAAATTCGTAGATTTGGCATATTATGGCTAGTTTTCTATGCTATTACACATTGATTTTTGGTCCCGGGGCGATCCAAACATTTGGGGAACCCCGGGGTCCGCTTACGGGGACCTCGCCAAAACTCGCAGATTTGGTCCATTCTGACCAGTTTTCTATGCTATTATTCACTGTTTTGGTTTTCGTGGTCATCCGAACGTTCGGGGAGTCCCCTCGCCAAAACTAGCAGATTAGGTCCATTATGGTCAGTTTTCTATGCTATTTATCAGTGATTTTGGGTCTCTGGACGATTCGAACGTTCGGGGAACCCTAGGGTCCGGTTATGCGGACCTCGCCAAAATTCGTAGATTTGGCATATTATGGCTAGTTTTCTATGCTATTACTTATTGATTTTTGGTCCCGGGGCGATCCAAACGTTCGGGGAACCCCGGGGTCCGCTTACGGGGACCTCGCCAAAACTCGCAGATTTGGTCCATTCTGACCAGTTTTGTATGCTATTATTCACTGTTGTGGTTTTCGTGGTCAACCGAACGTTCGGGGAGTCCCCTCGCCAAAACTAGCAGGTTAGGTCCATTATGGTCAGTTTTCTATGCTATTAATCAATGATTTTGGGTCTCTGGACGATTCGAACGTTCGGGGAACCCTAGGGTCCGGTTATGCGGACCTCACCAAAATTCGTAGATTTGGCATATTATGGCTAGTTTTCTATGCTATTACTTATTGATTTTTGGTCCCGGGGCGATCCAAACGTTCGGGGAACCCCGGGGTCCGCTTACGGGGACCTCGCCAAAACTCGCAGATTTGGTCCATTCTGACCAGTTTTGTATGCTATTATTCACTGTTGTGGTTTTCGTGGTCATCCGAACGTTCGGGGAGTCCCCTCGCCAAAACTAGCAGGTTAGGTCCATTATGGTCAGTTTTCTATGCTATTAATCAGTGATTTTGGGTCTCTGGACGATTCGAACGTTCGGGGAACCCTAGGGTCCGGTTATGCGGACCTCGCCAAAATTCGTAGATTTGGCATATTATGGCTAGTTTTCTATGCTATTACTTATTGATTTTTGGTCCCGGGGCGATCCAAACGTTCGGGGAACCCCGGGGTCCGCTTAGGGGGACCTCGCCAAAACTCGCAGATTTGGTCCATTCTGACCAGTTTTCTATGCTATTATTCACTGTTTTGGTTTTCGTGGTCATCCGAACGTTCGGGGAGTCCCCTCGCCAAAACTAGCAGATTTGGTCCATTATGGTCAGTTTCTATGCTATTAATCAGTGATTTTGGGTCTCTGGACGATTCGGACGTTCGGGGAACCCTAGGGTCCGGTTATGCAGACCTCGCCAAAATTCGTAGATTTGGCATATTATGGCTAGTTTTCTATGCTATTACACATTGATTTTTGGTCCCGGGGCGATCCAAACATTTGGGGAACCCCGGGGTCCGCTTACGGGGACCTCGCCAAAACTCGCAGATTTGGTCCATTCTGACCAGTTTTCTATGCTATTATTCACTGTTTTGGTTTTCGTGGTCATCCGAACGTTCGGGGAGTCCCCTCGCCAAAACCAGCAGATTAGGTCCATTATGGTCAGTTTCTATGCTATTAATCAGTGATTTTGGGTCTCTGGACGATTCGGAAGTTCGGGGAACCCTAGGGTCCGGTTATGCGGACCTCGCCAAAATTCGTAAATTTGGCATATTATGGCTAGTTTTCTATGCTATTACTTATTGATTTTTGGTCCCGGGGCGATCCAAACGTTCGGGGAACCCCGGGGTCCGCTTACGGGGACCTCGCCAAAACTCGCAGATTTGGTCCATTCTGACCAGTTTTGTATGCTATTATTCACTGTTGTGGTTTTCGTGGTCATCCGAACGTTCGGGGAGTCCCCTCGCCAAAACTAGCAGATTAGGTCCATTATGGTCAGTTTTCTATGCTATTAATCAGTGATTTTGGGTCTCTGGACGATTCGGACGTTCGGGGAACCCTAGGGTCCGGTTATGCAGACCTCGCCAAAATTCGTAGATTTGGCATATTATGGCTAGTTTTCTATGCTATTACACATTGATTTTTGGTCCCGGGGCGATCCAAACATTTGGGGAACCCCGGGGTCCGCTTACGGGGACCTCGCCAAAACTCGCAGATTTGGTCCATTCTGACCAGTTTTCTATGCTATTATTCACTGTTTTGGTTTTCGTGGTCTTCCGAACGTTCGGGGAGTCCCCTCGCCAAAACTAGCAGATTAGGTCCATTATGGTCAGTTTCTATGCTATTAATCAGTGATTTTAGGTCTCTGGACGATTCGGACGTTCGGGGAACCCTAGGGTCCGGTTATGCGGACCTCGCCATAATTCGTAGATTTGGCATATTATGACTAGTTTTCTATGCAGTTACTCATTGATTTTTGGTCCTGGTGTGATCCAAACGTTCGGGGAACCCCGGGGTCCGCTTACGGGGACCTCGCCAAAACTCGCAGATTTGGTCCATTCTGACCAGTTTTGTATGCTATTATTCACTGTTGTGGTTTTCGTGGTCATCCGAACGTTCGGGGAGTCCCCTCGCCAAAACTAGCAGGTTAGGTCCATTATGGTCAGTTTTCTATGCTATTAATCAGTGATTTTGGGTCTCTGGACGATTCGAACGTTCGGGGAACCCTAGGGTCCGGTTATGCGGACCTCGCCAAAATTCGTAGATTTGGCATATTATGGCTAGTTTTCTATGCTATTACTTATTGATTTTTGGTCCCGGGGCGATCCAAACGTTCGGGGAACCCCGGGGTCCGCTTATGGGGACCTCGCCAAAACTCGCAGATTTGGTCCATTCTGACCAGTTTTCTATGCTATTATTCACTGTTTTGGTTTTCGTGGTCATCCGAACGTTCGGGGAGTCCCCTCGCCAAAACTAGCAGATTAGGTCCATTATGGTCAGTTTTCTATGCTATTAATCAGTGATTTTGGGTCTGTGGACGATTCGGACGTTCGGGGAACCCTAGGGTCCGGTTATGCAGACCTCGCCAAAATTCGTAGATTTGGCATATTATGGCTAGTTTTCTATGCTATTACTCATTGATTTTTGGTCCCGGGGCGATCCAAACATTTGGGGAACCCCGGGGTCCGCTTACGGGGACCTCGCCAAAACTCGCAGATTTGGTCCATTCTGACCAGTTTTCTATGCTATTATTCACTGTTTTGGTTTTCGTGGTCATCCGAACGTTCGGGGAGTCCCCTCGCCAAAACTAGCAGATTAGGTCCATTATGGTCAGTTTTCTATGCTATTTATCAGTGATTTTGGGTCTCTGGACGATTCGAACGTTCGGGGAACCCTAGGGTCCGGTTATGCGGACCTCGCCAAAATTCGTAAATTTGGCATATTATGGCTAGTTTTCTATGCTATTACTTATTGATTTTTGGTCCCGGGGCGATCCAAATGTTCGGGTAACCCCGGGGTCCGCTTACGGGGACCTTGCCAAAACTCGCAGATTTGGTCCATTCTGACCAGTTTTGTATGCTATTATTCACTGTTGTGGTTTTCGTGGTCATCCGAACGTTCGGGGAGTCCCCTCGCCAAAACTAGCAGGTTAGGTCCATTATGGTCAGTTTTCTATGCTATTAATCAGTGATTTTGGGTCTCTGGACGATTCGAACGTTCGGGGAACCCTAGGGTCCGGTTATGCGGACCTCGCCAAAATTCGTAGATTTGGCATATTATGGCTAGTTTTCTATGCTATTACTTATTGATTTTTGGTCCCGGGGCGATCCAAACGTTCGGGGAACCCCGGGGTCCGCTTATGGGGACCTCGCCAAAACTCGCAGATTTGGTCCATTCTGACCAGTTTTCTATGCTATTATTCACTGTTTTGGTTTTCGTGGTCATCCGAACGTTCGGGGAGTCCCCTCGCCAAAACTAGCAGATTAGGTCCATCATGGTCAGTTTTCTATGCTATTTATCAGTGATTTTGGGTCTCTGGACGATTCGGACGTTCGGGGAACCCTAGGGTCCGGTTATGCAGACCTCGCCAAAATTCGTAGATTTGGCATATTATGGCTAGTTTTCTATGCTATTACTCATTGATTTTTGGTCCCGGGGCGATCCAAACGTTCGGGGAACCCCGGGGTCCGCTTACGGGGACCTCGCCAAAACTCGCAGATTTGGTCCATTCTGACCAGTTTTCTATGCTATTATTCACTGTTGTGGTTTTCGTGGTCATCCGAACGTTCGGGGAGTCCCCTCGCCAAAACTAGCAGGTTAGGTCCATTATGGTCAGTTTTCTATGCTATTAATCAGTGATTTTGGGTCTCTGGACGATTCGAACGTTCGGGGAACCCTAGGGTCCGGTTATGCGGACCTCGCCAAAATTCGTAGATTTGGCATATTATGGCTAGTTTTCTATGCTATTACTTATTGATTTTTGGTCCCGGGGCGATCCAAACGTTCGGGGAACCCCGGGGTCCGCTTATGGGGACCTCGCCAAAACTCGCAGATTTGGTCCATTCTGACCAGTTTTCTATGCTATTATTCACTGTTTTGGTTTTCGTGGTCATCCGAACGTTCGGGGAGTCCCCTCGCCAAAACTAGCAGATTAGGTCCATTATGGTCAGTTTTCTATGCTATTAATCAGTGATTTTGGGTCTCTGGACGATTCGGACGTTCGGGGAACCCTAGGGTCCGGTTATGCAGACCTCGCCAAAATTCGTAGATTTGGCATATTATGGCTAGTTTTCTATGCTATTACTCATTGATTTTTGGTCCCGGGGCGATCCAAACATTTGGGGAACCCCGGGGTCCGCTTACGGGGACCTCGCCAAAACTCGCAGATTTGGTCCATTCTGACCAGTTTTCTATGCTATTATTCACTGTTTTGGTTTTCGTGGTCATCCGAACGTTCGGGGAGTCCCCTCGCCAAAACTAGCAGATTAGGTCCATTATGGTCAGTTTTCTATGCTATTAATCAGTGATTTTGGGTCTCTGGACGATTCGGACGTTCGGGGAACCCTAGGGTCCGGTTATGCAGACCTCGCCAAAATTCGTAGATTTGGCATATTATGGCTAGTTTTCTATGCTATTACTCATTGATTTTTGGTCCCGGGGCGATCCAAACATTTGGGGAACCCCGGGGTCCGCTTACGGGGACCTCGCCAAAACTCGCAGATTTGGTCCATTCTGACCAGTTTTCTATGCTATTATTCACTGTTTTGGTTTTCGTGGTCATCCGAACGTTCGGGGAGTCCCCTCGCCAAAACTAGCAGATTAGGTCCATTATGGTCAGTTTTCTATGCTATTTATCAGTGATTTTGGGTCTCTGGACGATTCGAACGTTCGGGGAACCCTAGGGTCCGGTTATGCGGACCTCGCCAAAATTCGTAAATTTGGCATATTATGGCTAGTTTTCTATGCTATTACTTATTGATTTTTGGTCCCGGGGCGATCCAAACGTTCGGGGAACCCCGGGGTCCGCTTACGGGGACCTCGCCAAAACTCGCAGATTTGGTCCATTCTGACCAGTTTTGTATGCTATTATTCACTGTTGTGGTTTTCGTGGTCATCCGAACGTTCGGGGAGTCCCCTCGCCAAAACTAGCAGGTTAGGTCCATTATGGTCAGTTTTCTATGCTATTAATCAGTGATTTTGGGTCTCTGGACGATTCGAACGTTCGGGGAACCCTAGGGTCCGGTTATGCGGACCTCGCCAAAATTCGTAGATTTGGCATATTATGGCTAGTTTTCTATGCTATTACTTATTGATTTTTGGTCCCGGGGCGATCCAAACGTTCGGGGAACCCCGGGGTCCGCTTATGGGGACCTCGCCAAAACTCGCAGATTTGGTCCATTCTGACCAGTTTTCTATGCTATTATTCACTGTTTTGGTTTTCGTGGTCATCCGAACGTTCGGGGAGTCCCCTCGCCAAAACTAGCAGATTAGGTCCATTATGGTCAGTTTTCTATGCTATTAATCAGTGATTTTGGGTCTCTGGACGATTCCGACGTTCGGGGAACCCTAGGGTCCGGTTATGCAGACCTCGCCAAAATTCGTAGATTTGGCATATTATGGCTAGTTTTCTATGCTATTACTCATTGATTTTTGGTCCCGGGGCGATCCAAACATTTGGGGAACCCCGGGGTCCGCTTACGGGGACCTCGCCAAAACTCGCAGATTTGGTCCATTCTGACCAGTTTTCTATGCTATTATTCACTGTTTTGGTTTTCGTGGTCATCCGAACGTTCGGGGAGTCCCCTCGCCAAAACTAGCAGATTAGGTCCATTATGGTCAGTTTTCTATGCTATTTATCAGTGATTTTGGGTCTCTGGACGATTCGAACGTTCGGGGAACCCTAGGGTCCGGTTATGCGGACCTCGCCAAAATTCGTAAATTTGGCATATTATGGCTAGTTTTCTATGCTATTACTTATTGATTTTTGGTCCCGGGGCGATCCAAACGTTCGGGGAACCCCGGGGTCCGCTTACGGGGACCTCGCCAAAACTCGCAGATTTGGTCCATTCTGACCAGTTTTGTATGCTATTATTCACTGTTGTGGTTTTCGTGGTCATCCGAACGTTCGGGGAGTCCCCTCGCCAAAACTAGCAGGTTAGGTCCATTATGGTCAGTTTTCTATGCTATTAATCAGTGATTTTGGGTCTCTGGACGATTCGAACGTTCGGGGAACCCTAGGGTCCGGTTATGCGGACCTCGCCAAAATTCGTAGATTTGGCATATTATGGCTAGTTTTCTATGCTATTACTTATTGATTTTTGGTCCCGGGGCGATCCAAACGTTCGGGGAACCCCGGGGTCCGCTTATGGGGACCTCGCCAAAACTCGCAGATTTGGTCCATTCTGACCAGTTTTGTATGCTATTATTCACTGTTGTGGTTTTCGTGGTCATCCGAACGTTCGGGGAGTCCCCTCGCCAAAACTAGCAGGTTAGGTCCATTATGGTCAGTTTTCTATGCTATTAATCAGTGATTTTGGGTCTCTGGACGATTCGAACGTTCGGGGAACCCTAGGGTCCGGTTATGCGGACCTCGCCAAAATTCGTAGATTTGGCATATTATGGCTAGTTTTCTATGCTATTACTTATTGATTTTTGGTCCCGGGGCGATCCAAACGTTCGGGGAACCCCAGGGTCCGCTTATGGGGACCTCGCCAAAACTCGCAGATTTGGTCCATTCTGACCAGTTTTCTATGCTATTATTCACTGTTTTGGTTTTCGTGGTCATCCGAACGTTCGGGGAGTCCCCTCGCCAAAACTAGCAGATTAGGTCCATTATGGTCAGTTTTCTATGCTATTAATCAGTGATTTTGGGTCTCTGGACGATTCGGACGTTCGGGGAACCCTAGGGTCCGGTTATGCAGACCTCGCCAAAATTCGTAGATTTGGCATATTATGGCTAGTTTTCTATGCTATTACTCATTGATTTTTGGTCCCGGGGCGATCCAAACATTTGGGGAACCCCGGGGTCCGCTTACGGGGACCTCGCCAAAACTCGCAGATTTGGTCCATTCTGACCAGTTTTCTATGCTATTATTCACTGTTTTGGTTTTCGTGGTCATCCGAACGTTCGGGGAGTCCCCTCGCCAAAACTAGCAGATTAGGTCCATTATGGTCAGTTTTCTATGCTATTTATCAGTGATTTTGGGTCTCTGGACGATTCGAACGTTCGGGGAACCCTAGGGTCCGGTTATGCGGACCTCGCCAAAATTCGTAAATTTGGCATATTATGGCTAGTTTTCTATGCTATTACTTATTGATTTTTGGTCCCGGGGCGATCCAAACGTTCGGGGAACCCCGGGGTCCGCTTACGGGGACCTCGCCAAAACTCGCAGATTTGGTCCATTCTGACCAGTTTTGTATGCTATTATTCACTGTTGTGGTTTTCGTGGTCATCCGAGCGTTCGGGGAGTCCCCTCGCCAAAACTAGCAGGTTAGGTCCATTATGGTCAGTTTTCTATGCTATTAATCAGTGATTTTGGGTCTCTGGACGATTCGAACGTTCGGGGAACCCTAGGGTCCGGTTATGCGGACCTCGCCAAAATTCGTAGATTTGGCATATTATGGCTAGTTTTCTATGCTATTACTTATTGATTTTTGGTCCCGGGGCGATCCAAACGTTCGGGGAACCCCGGGGTCCGCTTATGGGGACCTCGCCAAAACTCGCAGATTTGGTCCATTCTGACCAGTTTTCTATGCTATTATTCACTGTTTTGGTTTTCGTGGTCATCCGAACGTTCGGGGAGTCCCCTCGCCAAAACTAGCAGATTAGGTCCATTATGGTCAGTTTTCTATGCTATTAATCAGTGATTTTGGGTCTCTGGACGATTCGGACGTTCGGGGAACCCTAGGGTCCGGTTATGCAGACCTCGCCAAAATTCGTAGATTTGGCATATTATGGCTAGTTTTCTATGCTATTACTCATTGATTTTTGGTCCCGGGGCGATCCAAACATTTGGGGAACCCCGGGGTCCGCTTACGGGGACCTCGCCAAAACTCGCAGATTTGGTCCATTCTGACCAGTTTTCTATGCTATTATTCACTGTTTTGGTTTTCGTGGTCATCCGAACGTTCGGGGAGTCCCCTCGCCAAAACTAGCAGATTAGGTCCATTATGGTCAGTTTTCTATGCTATTTATCAGTGATTTTGGGTCTCTGGACGATTCGAACGTTCGGGGAACCCTAGGGTCCGGTTATGCGGACCTCGCCAAAATTCGTAAATTTGGCATATTATGGCTAGTTTTCTATGCTATTACTTATTGATTTTTGGTCCCGGGGCGATCCAAACGTTCGGGGAACCCCGGGGTCCGCTTACGGGGACCTCGCCAAAACTCGCAGATTTGGTCTATTCTGACCAGTTTTGTATGCTATTATTCACTGTTGTGGTTTTCGTGGTCATCCGAACGTTCGGGGAGTCCCCTCGCCAAAACTAGCAGGTTAGGTCCATTATGGTCAGTTTTCTATGCTATTAATCAGTGATTTTGGGTCTCTGGACGATTCGAACGTTCGGGGAAGCCTAGGGTCCGGTTATGCGGACCTCGCCAAAATTCGTAGATTTGGCATATTATGGCTAGTTTTCTATGCTATTACTTATTGATTTTTGGTCCCGGGGCGATCCAAACGTTCGGGGAACCCCGGGGTCCGCTTATGGGGACCTCGCCAAAACTCGCAGATTTGGTCCATTCTGACCAGTTTTCTATGCTATTATTCACTGTTTTGGTTTTCGTGGTCATCCGAACGTTCGGGGAGTCCCCTCGCCAAAACTAGCAGATTAGGTCCATTATGGTCAGTTTTCTATGCTATTTATCAGTGATTTTGGGTCTCTGGACGATTCGGACGTTCGGGGAACCCTAGGGTCCGGTTATGCAGACCTCGCCAAAATTCGTAGATTTGGCATATTATGGCTAGTTTTCTATGCTATTACTCATTGATTTTTGGTCCCGGGGCGATCCAAACGTTCGGGGAACCCCGGGGTCCGCTTACGGGGACCTCGCCAAAACTCGCAGATTTGGTCCATTCTGACCAGTTTTCTATGCTATTATTCACTGTTTTGGTTTTCGTGGTCATCCGAACGTTCGGGGAGTCCCCTCGCCAAAACTAGCAGATTTGGTCCATTATGGTCAGATTTCTATGCTATTAATCACTGATTTTGGGTCTCTGGACGATTCGGACGTTCGGGGAACCCTAGGGTCCGGTTATGCAGACCTCGCCAAAATTCGTAGATTTGGCATATTATGGCTAGTTTTCTATGCTATTACTCATTGATTTTTGGTCCCGGGGCGATCCAAACATTTGGGGAACCCCGGGGTCCGCTTACGGGGACCTCGCCAAAACTCGCAGATTTGGTCCATTCTGACCAGTTTTCTATGCTATTATTCACTGTTTTGGTTTTCGTGGTCATCCGAACGTTCGGGGAGTCCCCTCGCCAAAACTAGCAGATTAGGTCCATTATGGTCAGTTTTCTATGCTATTTATCAGTGATTTTGGGTCTCTGGACGATTCGAACGTTCGGGGAACCCTAGGGTCCGGTTATGCGGACCTCGCCAAAATTCGTAAATTTGGCATATTATGGCTAGTTTTCTATGCTATTACTTATTGATTTTTGGTCCCGGGGCGATCCAAACGTTCGGGGAACCCCGGGGTCCGCTTACGGGGACCTCGCCAAAACTCGCAGATTTGGTCCATTCTGACCAGTTTTGTATGCTATTATTCACTGTTGTGGTTTTCGTGGTCATCCGAACGTTCGGGGAGTCCCCTCGCCAAAACTAGCAGGTTAGGTCCATTATGGTCAGTTTTCTATGCTATTAATCAGTGATTTTGGGTCTCTGGACGATTCGAACGTTCGGGGAACCCTAGGGTCCGGTTATGCGGACCTCGCCAAAATTCGTAGATTTGGCATATTATGGCTAGTTTTCTATGCTATTACTTATTGATTTTTGGTCCCGGGGCGATCCAAACGTTCGGGGAACCCCGGGGTCCGCTTATGGGGACCTCGCCAAAACTCGCAGATTTGGTCCATTCTGACCAGTTTTCTATGCTATTATTCACTGTTTTGGTTTTCGTGGTCATCCGAACGTTCGGGGAGTCCCCTCGCCAAAACTAGCAGATTAGGTCCATTATGGTCAGTTTTCTATGCTATTAATCAGTGATTTTGGGTCTCTGGACGATTCGGACGTTCGGGGAACCCTAGGGTCCGGTTATGCAGACCTCGCCAAAATTCGTAGATTTGGCATATTATGGCTAGTTTTCTATGCTATTACTCATTGATTTTTGGTCCCGGGGCGATCCAAACATTTGGGGAACCCCGGGGTCCGCTTACGGGGACCTCGCCAAAACTCGCAGATTTGGTCCATTCTGACCAGTTTTCTATGCTATTATTCACTGTTTTGGTTTTCGTGGTCATCCGAACGTTCGGGGAGTCCCCTCGCCAAAACTAGCAGATTAGGTCCATTATGGTCAGTTTTCTATGCTATTTATCAGTGATTTTGGGTCTCTGGACGATTCGAACGTTCGGGGAACCCTAGGGTCCGGTTATGCGGACCTCGCCAAAATTCGTAAATTTGGCATATTATGGCTAGTTTTCTATGCTATTACTTATTGATTTTTGGTCCCGGGGCGATCCAAACGTTCGGGGAACCCCGGGGTCCGCTTACGGGGACCTCGCCAAAACTCGCAGATTTGGTCTATTCTGACCAGTTTTGTATGCTATTATTCACTGTTGTGGTTTTCGTGGTCATCCGAACGTTCGGGGAGTCCCCTCGCCAAAACTAGCAGGTTAGGTCCATTATGGTCAGTTTTCTATGCTATTAATCAGTGATTTTGGGTCTCTGGACGATTCGAACGTTCGGGGAAGCCTAGGGTCCGGTTATGCGGACCTCGCCAAAATTCGTAGATTTGGCATATTATGGCTAGTTTTCTATGCTATTACTTATTGATTTTTGGTCCCGGGGCGATCCAAACGTTCGGGGAACCCCGGGGTCCGCTTATGGGGACCTCGCCAAAACTCGCAGATTTGGTCCATTCTGACCAGTTTTCTATGCTATTATTCACTGTTTTGGTTTTCGTGGTCATCCGAACGTTCGGGGAGTCCCCTCGCCAAAACTAGCAGATTAGGTCCATTATGGTCAGTTTTCTATGCTATTTATCAGTGATTTTGGGTCTCTGGACGATTCGGACGTTCGGGGAACCCTAGGGTCCGGTTATGCAGACCTCGCCAAAATTCGTAGATTTGGCATATTATGGCTAGTTTTCTATGCTATTACTCATTGATTTTTGGTCCCGGGGCGATCCAAACGTTCGGGGAACCCCGGGGTCCGCTTACGGGGACCTCGCCAAAACTCGCAGATTTGGTCCATTCTGACCAGTTTTCTATGCTATTATTCACTGTTTTGGTTTTCGTGGTCATCCGAACGTTCGGGGAGTCCCCTCGCCAAAACTAGCAGATTAGGTCCATTATGGTCAGTTTTCTATGCTATTTATCAGTGATTTTGGGTCTCTGGACGATTCGAACGTTCGGGGAACCCTAGGGTCCGGTTATGCGGACCTCGCCAAAATTCGTAAATTTGGCATATTATGGCTAGTTTTCTATGCTATTACTTATTGATTTTTGGTCCCGGGGCGATCCAAATGTTCGGGTAACCCCGGGGTCCGCTTACGGGGACCTTGCCAAAACTCGCAGATTTGGTCCATTCTGACCAGTTTTGTATGCTATTATTCACTGTTGTGGTTTTCGTGGTCATCCGAACGTTCGGGGAGTCCCCTCGCCAAAACTAGCAGGTTAGGTCCATTATGGTCAGTTTTCTATGCTATTAATCAGTGATTTTGGGTCTCTGGACGATTCGAACGTTCGGGGAAGCCTAGGGTCCGGTTATGCGGACCTCGCCAAAATTCGTAGATTTGGCATATTATGGCTAGTTTTCTATGCTATTACTTATTGATTTTTGGTCCCGGGGCGATCCAAACGTTCGGGGAACCCCGGGGTCCGCTTATGGGGACCTCGCCAAAACTCGCAGATTTGGTCCATTCTGACCAGTTTTCTATGCTATTATTCACTGTTTTGGTTTTCGTGGTCATCCGAACGTTCGGGGAGTCCCCTCGCCAAAACTAGCAGATTAGGTCCATCATGGTCAGTTTTCTATGCTATTTATCAGTGATTTTGGGTCTCTGGACGATTCGGACGTTCGGGGAACCCTAGGGTCCGGTTATGCAGACCTCGCCAAAATTCGTAGATTTGGCATATTATGGCTAGTTTTCTATGCTATTACTCATTGATTTTTGGTCCCGGGGCGATCCAAACGTTCGGGGAACCCCGGGGTCCGCTTACGGGGACCTCGCCAAAACTCGCAGATTTGGTCCATTCTGACCAGTTTTCTATGCTATTATTCACTGTTGTGGTTTTCGTGGTCATCCGAACGTTCGGGGAGTCCCCTCGCCAAAACTAGCAGGTTAGGTCCATTATGGTCAGTTTTCTATGCTATTAATCAGTGATTTTGGGTCTCTGGACGATTCGAACGTTCGGGGAACCCTAGGGTCCGGTTATGCGGACCTCGCCAAAATTCGTAAATTTGGCATATTATGGCTAGTTTTCTATGCTATTACTTATTGATTTTTGGTCCCGGGGCGATCCAAATGTTCGGGTAACCCCGGGGTCCGCTTACGGGGACCTTGCCAAAACTCGCAGATTTGGTCCATTCTGACCAGTTTTGTATGCTATTATTCACTGTTGTGGTTTTCGTGGTCATCCGAACGTTCGGGGAGTCCCCTCGCCAAAACTAGCAGGTTAGGTCCATTATGGTCAGTTTTCTATGCTATTAATCAGTGATTTTGGGTCTCTGGACGATTCGAACGTTCGGGGAACCCTAGGGTCCGGTTATGCGGACCTCGCCAAAATTCGTAGATTTGGCATATTATGGCTAGTTTTCTATGCTATTACTTATTGATTTTTGGTCCCGGGGCGATCCAAACGTTCGGGGAACCCCGGGGTCCGCTTATGGGGACCTCGCCAAAACTCGCAGATTTGGTCCATTCTGACCAGTTTTCTATGCTATTATTCACTGTTTTGGTTTTCGTGGTCATCCGAACGTTCGGGGAGTCCCCTCGCCAAAACTAGCAGATTAGGTCCATCATGGTCAGTTTTCTATGCTATTTATCAGTGATTTTGGGTCTCTGGACGATTCGGACGTTCGGGGAACCCTAGGGTCCGGTTATGCAGACCTCGCCAAAATTCGTAGATTTGGCATATTATGGCTAGTTTTCTATGCTATTACTCATTGATTTTTGGTCCCGGGGCGATCCAAACGTTCGGGGAACCCCGGGGTCCGCTTACGGGGACCTCGCCAAAACTCGCAGATTTGGTCCATTCTGACCAGTTTTCTATGCTATTATTCACTGTTGTGGTTTTCGTGGTCATCCGAACGTTCGGGGAGTCCCCTCGCCAAAACTAGCAGGTTAGGTCCATTATGGTCAGTTTTCTATGCTATTAATCAGTGATTTTGGGTCTCTGGACGATTCGAACGTTCGGGGAACCCTAGGGTCCGGTTATGCGGACCTCGCCAAAATTCGTAGATTTGGCATATTATGGCTAGTTTTCTATGCTATTACTTATTGATTTTTGGTCCCGGGGCGATCCAAACGTTCGGGGAACCCCGGGGTCCGCTTATGGGGACCTCGCCAAAACTCGCAGATTTGGTCCATTCTGACCAGTTTTCTATGCTATTATTCACTGTTTTGGTTTTCGTGGTCATCCGAACGTTCGGGGAGTCCCCTCGCCAAAACTAGCAGATTAGGTCCATTATGGTCAGTTTTCTATGCTATTAATCAGTGATTTTGGGTCTCTGGACGATTCGGACGTTCGGGGAACCCTAGGGTCCGGTTATGCAGACCTCGCCAAAATTCGTAGATTTGGCATATTATGGCTAGTTTTCTATGCTATTACTCATTGATTTTTGGTCCCGGGGCGATCCAAACATTTGGGGAACCCCGGGGTCCGCTTACGGGGACCTCGCCAAAACTCGCAGATTTGGTCCATTCTGACCAGTTTTCTATGCTATTATTCACTGTTTTGGTTTTCGTGGTCATCCGAACGTTCGGGGAGTCCCCTCGCCAAAACTAGCAGATTAGGTCCATTATGGTCAGTTTTCTATGCTATTTATCAGTGATTTTGGGTCTCTGGACGATTCGAACGTTCGGGGAACCCTAGGGTCCGGTTATGCGGACCTCGCCAAAATTCGTAAATTTGGCATATTATGGCTAGTTTTCTATGCTATTACTTATTGATTTTTGGTCCCGGGGCGATCCAAACGTTCGGGGAACCCCGGGGTCCGCTTACGGGGACCTCGCCAAAACTCGCAGATTTGGTCCATTCTGACCAGTTTTGTATGCTATTATTCACTGTTGTGGTTTTCGTGGTCATCCGAACGTTCGGGGAGTCCCCTCGCCAAAACTAGCAGGTTAGGTCCATTATGGTCAGTTTTCTATGCTATTAATCAGTGATTTTGGGTCTCTGGACGATTCGAACGTTCGGGGAACCCTAGGGTCCGGTTATGCGGACCTCGCCAAAATTCGTAGATTTGGCATATTATGGCTAGTTTTCTATGCTATTACTTATTGATTTTTGGTCCCGGGGCGATCCAAACGTTCGGGGAACCCCGGGGTCCGCTTATGGGGACCTCGCCAAAACTCGCAGATTTGGTCCATTCTGACCAGTTTTCTATGCTATTATTCACTGTTTTGGTTTTCGTGGTCATCCGAACGTTCGGGGAGTCCCCTCGCCAAAACTAGCAGATTAGGTCCATTATGGTCAGTTTTCTATGCTATTAATCAGTGATTTTGGGTCTCTGGACGATTCCGACGTTCGGGGAACCCTAGGGTCCGGTTATGCAGACCTCGCCAAAATTCGTAGATTTGGCATATTATGGCTAGTTTTCTATGCTATTACTCATTGATTTTTGGTCCCGGGGCGATCCAAACATTTGGGGAACCCCGGGGTCCGCTTACGGGGACCTCGCCAAAACTCGCAGATTTGGTCCATTCTGACCAGTTTTCTATGCTATTATTCACTGTTTTGGTTTTCGTGGTCATCCGAACGTTCGGGGAGTCCCCTCGCCAAAACTAGCAGATTAGGTCCATTATGGTCAGTTTTCTATGCTATTTATCAGTGATTTTGGGTCTCTGGACGATTCGAACGTTCGGGGAACCCTAGGGTCCGGTTATGCGGACCTCGCCAAAATTCGTAAATTTGGCATATTATGGCTAGTTTTCTATGCTATTACTTATTGATTTTTGGTCCCGGGGCGATCCAAACGTTCGGGGAACCCCGGGGTCCGCTTACGGGGACCTCGCCAAAACTCGCAGATTTGGTCCATTCTGACCAGTTTTGTATGCTATTATTCACTGTTGTGGTTTTCGTGGTCATCCGAACGTTCGGGGAGTCCCCTCGCCAAAACTAGCAGGTTAGGTCCATTATGGTCAGTTTTCTATGCTATTAATCAGTGATTTTGGGTCTCTGGACGATTCGAACGTTCGGGGAACCCTAGGGTCCGGTTATGCGGACCTCGCCAAAATTCGTAGATTTGGCATATTATGGCTAGTTTTCTATGCTATTACTTATTGATTTTTGGTCCCGGGGCGATCCAAACGTTCGGGGAACCCCGGGGTCCGCTTATGGGGACCTCGCCAAAACTCGCAGATTTGGTCCATTCTGACCAGTTTTCTATGCTATTATTCACTGTTTTGGTTTTCGTGGTCATCCGAACGTTCGGGGAGTCCCCTCGCCAAAACTAGCAGATTAGGTCCATTATGGTCAGTTTTCTATGCTATTAATCAGTGATTTTGGGTCTCTGGACGATTCCGACGTTCGGGGAACCCTAGGGTCCGGTTATGCAGACCTCGCCAAAATTCGTAGATTTGGCATATTATGGCTAGTTTTCTATGCTATTACTCATTGATTTTTGGTCCCGGGGCGATCCAAACATTTGGGGAACCCCGGGGTCCGCTTACGGGGACCTCGCCAAAACTCGCAGATTTGGTCCATTCTGACCAGTTTTCTATGCTATTATTCACTGTTTTGGTTTTCGTGGTCATCCGAACGTTCGGGGAGTCCCCTCGCCAAAACTAGCAGATTAGGTCCATTATGGTCAGTTTTCTATGCTATTTATCAGTGATTTTGGGTCTCTGGACGATTCGAACGTTCGGGGAACCCTAGGGTCCGGTTATGCGGACCTCGCCAAAATTCGTAAATTTGGCATATTATGGCTAGTTTTCTATGCTATTACTTATTGATTTTTGGTCCCGGGGCGATCCAAACGTTCGGGGAACCCCGGGGTCCGCTTACGGGGACCTCGCCAAAACTCGCAGATTTGGTCCATTCTGACCAGTTTTGTATGCTATTATTCACTGTTGTGGTTTTCGTGGTCATCCGAACGTTCGGGGAGTCCCCTCGCCAAAACTAGCAGGTTAGGTCCATTATGGTCAGTTTTCTATGCTATTAATCAGTGATTTTGGGTCTCTGGACGATTCGAACGTTCGGGGAACCCTAGGGTCCGGTTATGCGGACCTCGCCAAAATTCGTAGATTTGGCATATTATGGCTAGTTTTCTATGCTATTACTTATTGATTTTTGGTCCCGGGGCGATCCAAACGTTCGGGGAACCCCGGGGTCCGCTTATGGGGACCTCGCCAAAACTCGCAGATTTGGTCCATTCTGACCAGTTTTGTATGCTATTATTCACTGTTGTGGTTTTCGTGGTCATCCGAACGTTCGGGGAGTCCCCTCGCCAAAACTAGCAGGTTAGGTCCATTATGGTCAGTTTTCTATGCTATTAATCAGTGATTTTGGGTCTCTGGACGATTCGAACGTTCGGGGAACCCTAGGGTCCGGTTATGCGGACCTCGCCAAAATTCGTAGATTTGGCATATTATGGCTAGTTTTCTATGCTATTACTTATTGATTTTTGGTCCCGGGGCGATCCAAACGTTCGGGGAACCCCAGGGTCCGCTTATGGGGACCTCGCCAAAACTCGCAGATTTGGTCCATTCTGACCAGTTTTCTATGCTATTATTCACTGTTTTGGTTTTCGTGGTCATCCGAACGTTCGGGGAGTCCCCTCGCCAAAACTAGCAGATTAGGTCCATTATGGTCAGTTTTCTATGCTATTAATCAGTGATTTTGGGTCTCTGGACGATTCGGACGTTCGGGGAACCCTAGGGTCCGGTTATGCAGACCTCGCCAAAATTCGTAGATTTGGCATATTATGGCTAGTTTTCTATGCTATTACTTATTGATTTTTGGTCCCGGGGCGATCCAAACGTTCGGGGAACCCCGGGGTCCGCTTATGGGGACCTCGCCAAAACTCGCAGATTTGGTCCATTCTGACCAGTTTTCTATGCTATTATTCACTGTTTTGGTTTTCGTGGTCATCCGAACGTTCGGGGAGTCCCCTCGCCAAAACTAGCAGATTAGGTCCATTATGGTCAGTTTTCTATGCTATTAATCAGTGATTTTGGGTCTCTGGACGATTCGGACGTTCGGGGAACCCTAGGGTCCGGTTATGCAGACCTCGCCAAAATTCGTAGATTTGGCATATTATGGCTAGTTTTCTATGCTATTACTCATTGATTTTTGGTCCCGGGGCGATCCAAACATTTGGGGAACCCCGGGGTCCGCTTACGGGGACCTCGCCAAAACTCGCAGATTTGGTCCATTCTGACCAGTTTTCTATGCTATTATTCACTGTTTTGGTTTTCGTGGTCATCCGAACGTTCGGGGAGTCCCCTCGCCAAAACTAGCAGATTAGGTCCATTATGGTCAGTTTTCTATGCTATTTATCAGTGATTTTGGGTCTCTGGACGATTCGAACGTTCGGGGAACCCTAGGGTCCGGTTATGCGGACCTCGCCAAAATTCGTAAATTTGGCATATTATGGCTAGTTTTCTATGCTATTACTTATTGATTTTTGGTCCCGGGGCGATCCAAACGTTCGGGGAACCCCGGGGTCCGCTTACGGGGACCTCGCCAAAACTCGCAGATTTGGTCCATTCTGACCAGTTTTGTATGCTATTATTCACTGTTGTGGTTTTCGTGGTCATCCGAGCGTTCGGGGAGTCCCCTCGCCAAAACTAGCAGGTTAGGTCCATTATGGTCAGTTTTCTATGCTATTAATCAGTGATTTTGGGTCTCTGGACGATTCGAACGTTCGGGGAACCCTAGGGTCCGGTTATGCGGACCTCGCCAAAATTCGTAGATTTGGCATATTATGGCTAGTTTTCTATGCTATTACTTATTGATTTTTGGTCCCGGGGCGATCCAAACGTTCGGGGAACCCCGGGGTCCGCTTATGGGGACCTCGCCAAAACTCGCAGATTTGGTCCATTCTGACCAGTTTTCTATGCTATTATTCACTGTTTTGGTTTTCGTGGTCATCCGAACGTTCGGGGAGTCCCCTCGCCAAAACTAGCAGATTAGGTCCATTATGGTCAGTTTTCTATGCTATTAATCAGTGATTTTGGGTCTCTGGACGATTCGGACGTTCGGGGAACCCTAGGGTCCGGTTATGCAGACCTCGCCAAAATTCGTAGATTTGGCATATTATGGCTAGTTTTCTATGCTATTACTCATTGATTTTTGGTCCCGGGGCGATCCAAACATTTGGGGAACCCCGGGGTCCGCTTACGGGGACCTCGCCAAAACTCGCAGATTTGGTCCATTCTGACCAGTTTTCTATGCTATTATTCACTGTTTTGGTTTTCGTGGTCATCCGAACGTTCGGGGAGTCCCCTCGCCAAAACTAGCAGATTAGGTCCATTATGGTCAGTTTTCTATGCTATTTATCAGTGATTTTGGGTCTCTGGACGATTCGAACGTTCGGGGAACCCTAGGGTCCGGTTATGCGGACCTCGCCAAAATTCGTAAATTTGGCATATTATGGCTAGTTTTCTATGCTATTACTTATTGATTTTTGGTCCCGGGGCGATCCAAACGTTCGGGGAACCCCGGGGTCCGCTTACGGGGACCTCGCCAAAACTCGCAGATTTGGTCTATTCTGACCAGTTTTGTATGCTATTATTCACTGTTGTGGTTTTCGTGGTCATCCGAACGTTCGGGGAGTCCCCTCGCCAAAACTAGCAGGTTAGGTCCATTATGGTCAGTTTTCTATGCTATTAATCAGTGATTTTGGGTCTCTGGACGATTCGAACGTTCGGGGAAGCCTAGGGTCCGGTTATGCGGACCTCGCCAAAATTCGTAGATTTGGCATATTATGGCTAGTTTTCTATGCTATTACTTATTGATTTTTGGTCCCGGGGCGATCCAAACGTTCGGGGAACCCCGGGGTCCGCTTATGGGGACCTCGCCAAAACTCGCAGATTTGGTCCATTCTGACCAGTTTTCTATGCTATTATTCACTGTTTTGGTTTTCGTGGTCATCCGAACGTTCGGGGAGTCCCCTCGCCAAAACTAGCAGATTAGGTCCATTATGGTCAGTTTTCTATGCTATTTATCAGTGATTTTGGGTCTCTGGACGATTCGGACGTTCGGGGAACCCTAGGGTCCGGTTATGCAGACCTCGCCAAAATTCGTAGATTTGGCATATTATGGCTAGTTTTCTATGCTATTACTCATTGATTTTTGGTCCCGGGGCGATCCAAACGTTCGGGGAACCCCGGGGTCCGCTTACGGGGACCTCGCCAAAACTCGCAGATTTGGTCCATTCTGACCAGTTTTCTATGCTATTATTCACTGTTTTGGTTTTCGTGGTCATCCGAACGTTCGGGGAGTCCCCTCGCCAAAACTAGCAGATTTGGTCCATTATGGTCAGATTTCTATGCTATTAATCACTGATTTTGGGTCTCTGGACGATTCGGACGTTCGGGGAACCCTAGGGTCCGGTTATGCAGACCTCGCCAAAATTCGTAGATTTGGCATATTATGGCTAGTTTTCTATGCTATTACTCATTGATTTTTGGTCCCGGGGCGATCCAAACATTTGGGGAACCCCGGGGTCCGCTTACGGGGACCTCGCCAAAACTCGCAGATTTGGTCCATTCTGACCAGTTTTCTATGCTATTATTCACTGTTTTGGTTTTCGTGGTCATCCGAACGTTCGGGGAGTCCCCTCGCCAAAACTAGCAGATTAGGTCCATTATGGTCAGTTTTCTATGCTATTTATCAGTGATTTTGGGTCTCTGGACGATTCGAACGTTCGGGGAACCCTAGGGTCCGGTTATGCGGACCTCGCCAAAATTCGTAAATTTGGCATATTATGGCTAGTTTTCTATGCTATTACTTATTGATTTTTGGTCCCGGGGCGATCCAAACGTTCGGGGAACCCCGGGGTCCGCTTATGGGGACCTCGCCAAAACTCGCAGATTTGGTCCATTCTGACCAGTTTTCTATGCTATTATTCACTGTTTTGGTTTTCGTGGTCATCCGAACGTTCGGGGAGTCCCCTCGCCAAAACTAGCAGATTAGGTCCATTATGGTCAGTTTTCTATGCTATTAATCAGTGATTTTGGGTCTCTGGACGATTCGGACGTTCGGGGAACCCTAGGGTCCGGTTATGCAGACCTCGCCAAAATTCGTAGATTTGGCATATTATGGCTAGTTTTCTATGCTATTACTCATTGATTTTTGGTCCCGGGGCGATCCAAACATTTGGGGAACCCCGGGGTCCGCTTACGGGGACCTCGCCAAAACTCGCAGATTTGGTCCATTCTGACCAGTTTTCTATGCTATTATTCACTGTTTTGGTTTTCGTGGTCATCCGAACGTTCGGGGAGTCCCCTCGCCAAAACTAGCAGATTAGGTCCATTATGGTCAGTTTTCTATGCTATTTATCAGTGATTTTGGGTCTCTGGACGATTCGAACGTTCGGGGAACCCTAGGGTCCGGTTATGCGGACCTCGCCAAAATTCGTAAATTTGGCATATTATGGCTAGTTTTCTATGCTATTACTTATTGATTTTTGGTCCCGGGGCGATCCAAACGTTCGGGGAACCCCGGGGTCCGCTTACGGGGACCTCGCCAAAACTCGCAGATTTGGTCTATTCTGACCAGTTTTGTATGCTATTATTCACTGTTGTGGTTTTCGTGGTCATCCGAACGTTCGGGGAGTCCCCTCGCCAAAACTAGCAGGTTAGGTCCATTATGGTCAGTTTTCTATGCTATTAATCAGTGATTTTGGGTCTCTGGACGATTCGAACGTTCGGGGAAGCCTAGGGTCCGGTTATGCGGACCTCGCCAAAATTCGTAGATTTGGCATATTATGGCTAGTTTTCTATGCTATTACTTATTGATTTTTGGTCCCGGGGCGATCCAAACGTTCGGGGAACCCCGGGGTCCGCTTATGGGGACCTCGCCAAAACTCGCAGATTGGGTCCATTCTGACCAGTTTTCTATGCTATTATTCACTGTTTTGGTTTTCGTGGTCATCCGAACGTTCGGGGAGTCCCCTCGCCAAAACTAGCAGATTAGGTCCATTATGGTCAGTTTTCTATGCTATTTATCAGTGATTTTGGGTCTCTGGACGATTCGGACGTTCGGGGAACCCTAGGGTCCGGTTATGCAGACCTCGCCAAAATTCGTAGATTTGGCATATTATGGCTAGTTTTCTATGCTATTACTCATTGATTTTTGGTCCCGGGGCGATCCAAACGTTCGGGGAACCCCGGGGTCCGCTTACGGGGACCTCGCCAAAACTCGCAGATTTGGTCCATTCTGACCAGTTTTCTATGCTATTATTCACTGTTTTGGTTTTCGTGGTCATCCGAACGTTCGGGGAGTCCCCTCGCCAAAACTAGCAGATTTGGTCCATTATGGTCAGATTTCTATGCTATTAATCAGTGATTTTGGGTCTCTGGACGATTCGGACGTTCGGGGAACCCTAGGGTCCGGTTATGCAGACCTCGCCAAAATTCGTAGATTTGGCATATTATGGCTAGTTTTCTATGCTATTACTCATTGATTTTTGGTCCCGGGGCGATCCAAACATTTGGGGAACCCCGGGGTCCGCTTACGGGGACCTCGCCAAAACTCGCAGATTTGGTCCATTCTGACCAGTTTTCTATGCTATTATTCACTGTTTTGGTTTTCGTGGTCATCCGAACGTTCGGGGAGTCCCCTCGCCAAAACTAGCAGATTAGGTCCATTATGGTCAGTTTTCTATGCTATTTATCAGTGATTTTGGGTCTCTGGACGATTCGAACGTTCGGGGAACCCTAGGGTCCGGTTATGCGGACCTCGCCAAAATTCGTAAATTTGGCATATTATGGCTAGTTTTCTATGCTATTACTTATTGATTTTTGGTCCCGGGGCGATCCAAACGTTCGGGGAACCCCGGGGTCCGCTTACGGGGACCTCGCCAAAACTCGCAGATTTGGTCCATTCTGACCAGTTTTGTATGCTATTATTCACTGTTGTGGTTTTCGTGGTCATCCGAACGTTCGGGGAGCCCCTCGCCAAAACTAGCAGGTTAGGTCCATTATGGTCAGTTTTCTATGCTATTAATCAGTGATTTTGGGTCTCTGGACGATTCGAACGTTCGGGGAACCCTAGGGTCCGGTTATGCGGACCTCGCCAAAATTCGTAGATTTGGCATATTATGGCTAGTTTTCTATGCTATTACTTATTGATTTTTGGTCCCGGGGCGATCCAAACGTTCGGGGAACCCCGGGGTCCGCTTATGGGGACCTCGCCAAAACTCGCAGATTTGGTCCATTCTGACCAGTTTTCTATGCTATTATTCACTGTTTTGGTTTTCGTGGTCATCCGAACGTTCGGGGAGTCCCCTCGCCAAAACTAGCAGATTAGGTCCATTATGGTCAGTTTTCTATGCTATTAATCAGTGATTTTGGGTCTCTGGACGATTCGGACGTTCGGGGAACCCTAGGGTCCGGTTATGCAGACCTCGCCAAAATTCGTAGATTTGGCATATTATGGCTAGTTTTCTATGCTATTACTCATTGATTTTTGGTCCCGGGGCGATCCAAACATTTGGGGAACCCCGGGGTCCGCTTACGGGGACCTCGCCAAAACTCGCAGATTTGGTCCATTCTGACCAGTTTTCTATGCTATTATTCACTGTTGTGGTTTTCGTGGTCATCCGAACGTTCGGGGAGTCCCCTCGCCAAAACTAGCAGGTTAGGTCCATTATGGTCAGTTTTCTATGCTATTAATCAGTGATTTTGGGTCTCTGGACGATTCGGACGTTCGGGGAACCCTAGGGTCCGGTTATGCAGACCTCGCCAAAATTCGTAGATTTGGCATATTATGGCTAGTTTTCTATGCTATTACTCATTGATTTTTGGTCCCGGGGCGATCCAAACATTTGGGGAACCCCGGGGTCCGCTTACGGGGACCTCGCCAAAACTCGCAGATTTGGTCCATTCTGACCAGTTTTCTATGCTATTATTCACTGTTTTGGTTTTCGTGGTCATCCGAACGTTCGGGGAGTCCCCTCGCCAAAACTAGCAGATTAGGTCCATTATGGTCAGTTTTCTATGCTATTTATCAGTGATTTTGGGTCTCTGGACGATTCGAACGTTCGGGGAACCCTAGGGTCCGGTTATGCGGACCTCGCCAAAATTCGTAAATTTGGCATATTATGGCTAGTTTTCTATGCTATTACTTATTGATTTTTGGTCCCGGGGCGATCCAAACGTTCGGGGAACCCCGGGGTCCGCTTACGGGGACCTCGCCAAAACTCGCAGATTTGGTCTATTCTGACCAGTTTTGTATGCTATTATTCACTGTTGTGGTTTTCGTGGTCATCCGAACGTTCGGGGAGCCCCTCGCCAAAACTAGCAGGTTAGGTCCATTATGGTCAGTTTTCTATGCTATTAATCAGTGATTTTGGGTCTCTGGACGATTCGAACGTTCGGGGAACCCTAGGGTCCGGTTATGCGGACCTCGCCAAAATTCGTAGATTTGGCATATTATGGCTAGTTTTCTATGCTATTACTTATTGATTTTTGGTCCCGGGGCGATCCAAACGTTCGGGGAACCCCGGGGTCCGCTTATGGGGACCTCGCCAAAACTCGCAGATTTGGTCCATTCTGACCAGTTTTCTATGCTATTATTCACTGTTTTGGTTTTCGTGGTCATCCGAACGTTCGGGGAGTCCCCTCGCCAAAACTAGCAGATTAGGTCCATTATGGTCAGTTTTCTATGCTATTAATCAGTGATTTTGGGTCTCTGGACGATTCGGACGTTCGGGGAACCCTAGGGTCCGGTTATGCAGACCTCGCCAAAATTCGTAGATTTGGCATATTATGGCTAGTTTTCTATGCTATTACTCATTGATTTTTGGTCCCGGGGCGATCCAAACATTTGGGGAACCCCGGGGTCCGCTTACGGGGACCTCGCCAAAACTCGCAGATTTGGTCCATTCTGACCAGTTTTCTATGCTATTATTCACTGTTGTGGTTTTCGTGGTCATCCGAACGTTCGGGGAGTCCCCTCGCCAAAACTAGCAGGTTAGGTCCATTATGGTCAGTTTTCTATGCTATTAATCAGTGATTTTGGGTCTCTGGACGATTCGGACGTTCGGGGAACCCTAGGGTCCGGTTATGCAGACCTCGCCAAAATTCGTAGATTTGGCATATTATGGCTAGTTTTCTATGCTATTACTCATTGATTTTTGGTCCCGGGGCGATCCAAACATTTGGGGAACCCCGGGGTCCGCTTACGGGGACCTCGCCAAAACTCGCAGATTTGGTCCATTCTGACCAGTTTTCTATGCTATTATTCACTGTTTTGGTTTTCGTGGTCATCCGAACGTTCGGGGAGTCCCCTCGCCAAAACTAGCAGATTAGGTCCATTATGGTCAGTTTTCTATGCTATTTATCAGTGATTTTGGGTCTCTGGACGATTCGAACGTTCGGGGAACCCTAGGGTCCGGTTATGCGGACCTCGCCAAAATTCGTAAATTTGGCATATTATGGCTAGTTTTCTATGCTATTACTTATTGATTTTTGGTCCCGGGGCGATCCAAACGTTCGGGGAACCCCGGGGTCCGCTTACGGGGACCTCGCCAAAACTCGCAGATTTGGTCTATTCTGACCAGTTTTGTATGCTATTATTCACTGTTGTGGTTTTCGTGGTCATCCGAACGTTCGGGGAGTCCCCTCGCCAAAACTAGCAGGTTAGGTCCATTATGGTCAGTTTTCTATGCTATTAATCAGTGATTTTGGGTCTCTGGACGATTCGAACGTTCGGGGAAGCCTAGGGTCCGGTTATGCGGACCTCGCCAAAATTCGTAGATTTGGCATATTATGGCTAGTTTTCTATGCTATTACTTATTGATTTTTGGTCCCGGGGCGATCCAAACGTTCGGGGAACCCCGGGGTCCGCTTATGGGGACCTCGCCAAAACTCGCAGATTTGGTCCATTCTGACCAGTTTTCTATGCTATTATTCACTGTTTTGGTTTTCGTGGTCATCCGAACGTTCGGGGAGTCCCCTCGCCAAAACTAGCAGATTAGGTCCATTATGGTCAGTTTTCTATGCTATTTATCAGTGATTTTGGGTCTCTGGACGATTCGGACGTTCGGGGAACCCTAGGGTCCGGTTATGCAGACCTCGCCAAAATTCGTAGATTTGGCATATTATGGCTAGTTTTCTATGCTATTACTCATTGATTTTTGGTCCCGGGGCGATCCAAACGTTCGGGGAACCCCGGGGTCCGCTTACGGGGACCTCGCCAAAACTCGCAGATTTGGTCCATTCTGACCAGTTTTCTATGCTATTATTCACTGTTTTGGTTTTCGTGGTCATCCGAACGTTCGGGGAGTCCCCTCGCCAAAACTAGCAGATTTGGTCCATTATGGTCAGATTTCTATGCTATTAATCACTGATTTTGGGTCTCTGGACGATTCGGACGTTCGGGGAACCCTAGGGTCCGGTTATGCAGACCTCGCCAAAATTCGTAGATTTGGCATATTATGGCTAGTTTTCTATGCTATTACTCATTGATTTTTGGTCCCGGGGCGATCCAAACATTTGGGGAACCCCGGGGTCCGCTTACGGGGACCTCGCCAAAACTCGCAGATTTGGTCCATTCTGACCAGTTTTCTATGCTATTATTCACTGTTTTGGTTTTCGTGGTCATCCGAACGTTCGGGGAGTCCCCTCGCCAAAACTAGCAGATTAGGTCCATTATGGTCAGTTTTCTATGCTATTTATCAGTGATTTTGGGTCTCTGGACGATTCGAACGTTCGGGGAACCCTAGGGTCCGGTTATGCGGACCTCGCCAAAATTCGTAAATTTGGCATATTATGGCTAGTTTTCTATGCTATTACTTATTGATTTTTGGTCCCGGGGCGATCCAAACGTTCGGGGAACCCCGGGGTCCGCTTACGGGGACCTCGCCAAAACTCGCAGATTTGGTCCATTCTGACCAGTTTTGTATGCTATTATTCACTGTTGTGGTTTTCGTGGTCATCCGAACGTTCGGGGAGTCCCCTCGCCAAAACTAGCAGGTTAGGTCCATTATGGTCAGTTTTCTATGCTATTAATCAGTGATTTTGGGTCTCTGGACGATTCGAACGTTCGGGGAACCCTAGGGTCCGGTTATGCGGACCTCGCCAAAATTCGTAGATTTGGCATATTATGGCTAGTTTTCTATGCTATTACTTATTGATTTTTGGTCCCGGGGCGATCCAAACGTTCGGGGAACCCCGGGGTCCGCTTATGGGGACCTCGCCAAAACTCGCAGATTTGGTCCATTCTGACCAGTTTTCTATGCTATTATTCACTGTTTTGGTTTTCGTGGTCATCCGAACGTTCGGGGAGTCCCCTCGCCAAAACTAGCAGATTAGGTCCATTATGGTCAGTTTTCTATGCTATTAATCAGTGATTTTGGGTCTCTGGACGATTCGGACGTTCGGGGAACCCTAGGGTCCGGTTATGCGGACCTCGCCAAAATTCGTAGATTTGGCATATTATGGCTAGTTTTCTATGCTATTACTTATTGATTTTTGGTCCCGGGGCGATCCAAACGTTCGGGGAACCCCGGGGTCCGCTTACGGGGACCTCGCCAAAACTCGCAGATTTGGTCTATTCTGACCAGTTTTGTATGCTATTATTCACTGTTGTGGTTTTCGTGGTCATCCGAACGTTCGGGGAGTCCCCTCGCCAAAACTAGCAGGTTAGGTCCATTATGGTCAGTTTTCTATGCTATTAATCAGTGATTTTGGGTCTCTGGACGATTCGAACGTTCGGGGAAGCCTAGGGTCCGGTTATGCGGACCTCGCCAAAATTCGTAGATTTGGCATATTATGGCTAGTTTTCTATGCTATTACTTATTGATTTTTGGTCCCGGGGCGATCCAAACGTTCGGGGAACCCCGGGGTCCGCTTATGGGGACCTCGCCAAAACTCGCAGATTTGGTCCATTCTGACCAGTTTTCTATGCTATTATTCACTGTTTTGGTTTTCGTGGTCATCCGAACGTTCGGGGAGTCCCCTCGCCAAAACTAGCAGATTAGGTCCATTATGGTCAGTTTTCTATGCTATTTATCAGTGATTTTGGGTCTCTGGACGATTCGGACGTTCGGGGAACCCTAGGGTCCGGTTATGCAGACCTCGCCAAAATTCGTAGATTTGGCATATTATGGCTAGTTTTCTATGCTATTACTCATTGATTTTTGGTCCCGGGGCGATCCAAACGTTCGGGGAACCCCGGGGTCCGCTTACGGGGACCTCGCCAAAACTCGCAGATTTGGTCCATTCTGACCAGTTTTCTATGCTATTATTCACTGTTTTGGTTTTCGTGGTCATCCGAACGTTCGGGGAGTCCCCTCGCCAAAACTAGCAGATTTGGTCCATTATGGTCAGATTTCTATGCTATTAATCACTGATTTTGGGTCTCTGGACGATTCGGACGTTCGGGGAACCCTAGGGTCCGGTTATGCAGACCTCGCCAAAATTCGTAGATTTGGCATATTATGGCTAGTTTTCTATGCTATTACTCATTGATTTTTGGTCCCGGGGCGATCCAAACATTTGGGGAACCCCGGGGTCCGCTTACGGGGACCTCGCCAAAACTCGCAGATTTGGTCCATTCTGACCAGTTTTCTATGCTATTATTCACTGTTTTGGTTTTCGTGGTCATCCGAACGTTCGGGGAGTCCCCTCGCCAAAACTAGCAGATTAGGTCCATTATGGTCAGTTTTCTATGCTATTTATCAGTGATTTTGGGTCTCTGGACGATTCGAACGTTCGGGGAACCCTAGGGTCCGGTTATGCGGACCTCGCCAAAATTCGTAAATTTGGCATATTATGGCTAGTTTTCTATGCTATTACTTATTGATTTTTGGTCCCGGGGCGATCCAAACGTTCGGGGAACCCCGGGGTCCGCTTACGGGGACCTCGCCAAAACTCGCAGATTTGGTCCATTCTGACCAGTTTTGTATGCTATTATTCACTGTTGTGGTTTTCGTGGTCATCCGAACGTTCGGGGAGTCCCCTCGCCAAAACTAGCAGGTTAGGTCCATTATGGTCAGTTTTCTATGCTATTAATCAGTGATTTTGGGTCTCTGGACGATTCGAACGTTCGGGGAACCCTAGGGTCCGGTTATGCGGACCTCGCCAAAATTCGTAGATTTGGCATATTATGGCTAGTTTTCTATGCTATTACTTATTGATTTTTGGTCCCGGGGCGATCCAAACGTTCGGGGAACCCCGGGGTCCGCTTATGGGGACCTCGCCAAAACTCGCAGATTTGGTCCATTCTGACCAGTTTTCTATGCTATTATTCACTGTTTTGGTTTTCGTGGTCATCCGAACGTTCGGGGAGTCCCCTCGCCAAAACTAGCAGATTAGGTCCATTATGGTCAGTTTTCTATGCTATTAATCAGTGATTTTGGGTCTCTGGACGATTCGGACGTTCGGGGAACCCTAGGGTCCGGTTATGCAGACCTCGCCAAAATTCGTAGATTTGGCATATTATGGCTAGTTTTCTATGCTATTACTCATTGATTTTTGGTCCCGGGGCGATCCAAACATTTGGGGAACCCCGGGGTCCGCTTACGGGGACCTCGCCAAAACTCGCAGATTTGGTCCATTCTGACCAGTTTTCTATGCTATTATTCACTGTTGTGGTTTTCGTGGTCATCCGAACGTTCGGGGAGTCCCCTCGCCAAAACTAGCAGGTTAGGTCCATTATGGTCAGTTTTCTATGCTATTAATCAGTGATTTTGGGTCTCTGGACGATTCGAACGTTCGGGGAACCCTAGGGTCCGGTTATGCGGACCTCGCCAAAATTCGTAGATTTGGCATATTATGGCTAGTTTTCTATGCTATTACTTATTGATTTTTGGTCCCGGGGCGATCCAAACGTTCGGGGAACCCCGGGGTCCGCTTATGGGGACCTCGCCAAAACTCGCAGATTTGGTCCATTCTGACCAGTTTTCTATGCTATTATTCACTGTTTTGGTTTTCGTGGTCATCCGAACGTTCGGGGAGTCCCCTCGCCAAAACTAGCAGATTAGGTCCATTATGGTCAGTTTTCTATGCTATTAATCAGTGATTTTGGGTCTCTGGACGATTCGGACGTTCGGGGAACCCTAGGGTCCGGTTATGCAGACCTCGCCAAAATTCGTAGATTTGGCATATTATGGCTAGTTTTCTATGCTATTACTCATTGATTTTTGGTCCCGGGGCGATCCAAACATTTGGGGAACCCCGGGGTCCGCTTACGGGGACCTCGCCAAAACTCGCAGATTTGGTCCATTCTGACCAGTTTTCTATGCTATTATTCACTGTTTTGGTTTTCGTGGTCATCCGAACGTTCGGGGAGTCCCCTCGCCAAAACTAGCAGATTAGGTCCATTATGGTCAGTTTTCTATGCTATTTATCAGTGATTTTGGGTCTCTGGACGATTCGAACGTTCGGGGAACCCTAGGGTCCGGTTATGCGGACCTCGCCAAAATTCGTAAATTTGGCATATTATGGCTAGTTTTCTATGCTATTACTTATTGATTTTTGGTCCCGGGGCGATCCAAACGTTCGGGGAACCCCGGGGTCCGCTTACGGGGACCTCGCCAAAACTCGCAGATTTGGTCTATTCTGACCAGTTTTGTATGCTATTATTCACTGTTGTGGTTTTCGTGGTCATCCGAACGTTCGGGGAGTCCCCTCGCCAAAACTAGCAGGTTAGGTCCATTATGGTCAGTTTTCTATGCTATTAATCAGTGATTTTGGGTCTCTGGACGATTCGAACGTTCGGGGAAGCCTAGGGTCCGGTTATGCGGACCTCGCCAAAATTCGTAGATTTGGCATATTATGGCTAGTTTTCTATGCTATTACTTATTGATTTTTGGTCCCGGGGCGATCCAAACGTTCGGGGAACCCCGGGGTCCGCTTATGGGGACCTCGCCAAAACTCGCAGATTTGGTCCATTCTGACCAGTTTTCTATGCTATTATTCACTGTTTTGGTTTTCGTGGTCATCCGAACGTTCGGGGAGTCCCCTCGCCAAAACTAGCAGATTAGGTCCATTATGGTCAGTTTTCTATGCTATTTATCAGTGATTTTGGGTCTCTGGACGATTCGGACGTTCGGGGAACCCTAGGGTCCGGTTATGCAGACCTCGCCAAAATTCGTAGATTTGGCATATTATGGCTAGTTTTCTATGCTATTACTCATTGATTTTTGGTCCCGGGGCGATCCAAACGTTCGGGGAACCCCGGGGTCCGCTTACGGGGACCTCGCCAAAACTCGCAGATTTGGTCCATTCTGACCAGTTTTCTATGCTATTATTCACTGTTTTGGTTTTCGTGGTCATCCGAACGTTCGGGGAGTCCCCTCGCCAAAACTAGCAGATTTGGTCCATTATGGTCAGATTTCTATGCTATTAATCAGTGATTTTGGGTCTCTGGACGATTCGGACGTTCGGGGAACCCTAGGGTCCGGTTATGCAGACCTCGCCAAAATTCGTAGATTTGGCATATTATGGCTAGTTTTCTATGCTATTACTCATTGATTTTTGGTCCCGGGGCGATCCAAACATTTGGGGAACCCCGGGGTCCGCTTACGGGGACCTCGCCAAAACTCGCAGATTTGGTCCATTCTGACCAGTTTTCTATGCTATTATTCACTGTTTTGGTTTTCGTGGTCATCCGAACGTTCGGGGAGTCCCCTCGCCAAAACTAGCAGATTAGGTCCATTATGGTCAGTTTTCTATGCTATTTATCAGTGATTTTGGGTCTCTGGACGATTCGAACGTTCGGGGAACCCTAGGGTCCGGTTATGCGGACCTCGCCAAAATTCGTAGATTTGGCATATTATGGCTAGTTTTCTATGCTATTACTTATTGATTTTTGGTCCCGGGGCGATCCAAACGTTCGGGGAACCCCGGGGTCCGCTTACGGGGACCTCGCCAAAACTCGCAGATTTGGTCTATTCTGACCAGTTTTGTATGCTATTATTCACTGTTGTGGTTTTCGTGGTCATCCGAACGTTCGGGGAGTCCCCTCGCCAAAACTAGCAGGTTAGGTCCATTATGGTCAGTTTTCTATGCTATTAATCAGTGATTTTGGGTCTCTGGACGATTCGAACGTTCGGGGAAGCCTAGGGTCCGGTTATGCGGACCTCGCCAAAATTCGTAGATTTGGCATATTATGGCTAGTTTTCTATGCTATTACTTATTGATTTTTGGTCCCGGGGCGATCCAAACGTTCGGGGAACCCCGGGGTCCGCTTATGGGGACCTCGCCAAAACTCGCAGATTTGGTCCATTCTGACCAGTTTTCTATGCTATTATTCACTGTTTTGGTTTTCGTGGTCATCCGAACGTTCGGGGAGTCCCCTCGCCAAAACTAGCAGATTAGGTCCATTATGGTCAGTTTTCTATGCTATTTATCAGTGATTTTGGGTCTCTGGACGATTCGGACGTTCGGGGAACCCTAGGGTCCGGTTATGCAGACCTCGCCAAAATTCGTAGATTTGGCATATTATGGCTAGTTTTCTATGCTATTACTCATTGATTTTTGGTCCCGGGGCGATCCAAACGTTCGGGGAACCCCGGGGTCCGCTTACGGGGACCTCGCCAAAACTCGCAGATTTGGTCCATTCTGACCAGTTTTCTATGCTATTATTCACTGTTTTGGTTTTCGTGGTCATCCGAACGTTCGGGGAGTCCCCTCGCCAAAACTAGCAGATTTGTTCCATTATGGTCAGATTTCTATGCTATTAATCACTGATTTTGGGTCTCTGGACGATTCGGACGTTCGGGGAACCCTAGGGTCCGGTTATGCAGACCTCGCCAAAATTCGTAGATTTGGCATATTATGGCTAGTTTTCTATGCTATTACTCATTGATTTTTGGTCCCGGGGCGATCCAAACATTTGGGGAACCCCGGGGTCCGCTTACGGGGACCTCGCCAAAACTCGCAGATTTGGTCCATTCTGACCAGTTTTCTATGCTATTATTCACTGTTTTGGTTTTCGTGGTCATCCGAACGTTCGGGGAGTCCCCTCGCCAAAACTAGCAGATTAGGTCCATTATGGTCAGTTTTCTATGCTATTTATCAGTGATTTTGGGTCTCTGGACGATTCGAACGTTCGGGGAACCCTAGGGTCCGGTTATGCGGACCTCGCCAAAATTCGTAAATTTGGCATATTATGGCTAGTTTTCTATGCTATTACTTATTGATTTTTGGTCCCGGGGCGATCCAAACGTTCGGGGAACCCCGGGGTCCGCTTACGGGGACCTCGCCAAAACTCGCAGATTTGGTCCATTCTGACCAGTTTTGTATGCTATTATTCACTGTTGTGGTTTTCGTGGTCATCCGAACGTTCGGGGAGTCCCCTCGCCAAAACTAGCAGGTTAGGTCCATTATGGTCAGTTTTCTATGCTATTAATCAGTGATTTTGGGTCTCTGGACGATTCGAACGTTCGGGGAACCCTAGGGTCCGGTTATGCGGACCTCGCCAAAATTCGTAGATTTGGTATATTATGGCTAGTTTTCTATGCTATTACTTATTGATTTTTGGTCCCGGGGCGATCCAAACGTTCGGGGAACCCCGGGGTCCGCTTATGGGGACCTCGCCAAAACTCGCAGATTTGGTCCATTCTGACCAGTTTTCTATGCTATTATTCACTGTTTTGGTTTTCGTGGTCATCCGAACGTTCGGGGAGTCCCCTCGCCAAAACTAGCAGATTAGGTCCATTATGGTCAGTTTTCTATGCTATTAATCAGTGATTTTGGGTCTCTGGACGATTCGGACGTTCGGGGAACCCTAGGGTCCGGTTATGCAGACCTCGCCAAAATTCGTAGATTTGGCATATTATGGCTAGTTTTCTATGCTATTACTCATTGATTTTTGGTCCCGGGGCGATCCAAACGTTCGGGGAACCCCGGGGTCCGCTTACGGGGACCTCGCCAAAACTCGCAGATTTGGTCCATTCTGACCAGTTTTCTATGCTATTATTCACTGTTTTGGTTTTCGTGGTCATCCGAACGTTCGGGGAGTCCCCTCGCCAAAACTAGCAGATTTGTTCCATTATGGTCAGATTTCTATGCTATTAATCACTGATTTTGGGTCTCTGGACGATTCGGACGTTCGGGGAACCCTAGGGTCCGGTTATGCAGACCTCGCCAAAATTCGTAGATTTGGCATATTATGGCTAGTTTTCTATGCTATTACTCATTGATTTTTGGTCCCGGGGCGATCCAAACATTTGGGGAACCCCGGGGTCCGCTTACGGGGACCTCGCCAAAACTCGCAGATTTGGTCCATTCTGACCAGTTTTCTATGCTATTATTCACTGTTTTGGTTTTCGTGGTCATCCGAACGTTCGGGGAGTCCCCTCGCCAAAACTAGCAGATTAGGTCCATTATGGTCAGTTTTCTATGCTATTTATCAGTGATTTTGGGTCTCTGGACGATTCGAACGTTCGGGGAACCCTAGGGTCCGGTTATGCGGACCTCGCCAAAATTCGTAAATTTGGCATATTATGGCTAGTTTTCTATGCTATTACTTATTGATTTTTGGTCCCGGGGCGATCCAAACGTTCGGGGAACCCCGGGGTCCGCTTACGGGGACCTCGCCAAAACTCGCAGATTTGGTCCATTCTGACCAGTTTTGTATGCTATTATTCACTGTTGTGGTTTTCGTGGTCATCCGAACGTTCGGGGAGTCCCCTCGCCAAAACTAGCAGGTTAGGTCCATTATGGTCAGTTTTCTATGCTATTAATCAGTGATTTTGGGTCTCTGGACGATTCGAACGTTCGGGGAACCCTAGGGTCCGGTTATGCGGACCTCGCCAAAATTCGTAGATTTGGTATATTATGGCTAGTTTTCTATGCTATTACTTATTGATTTTTGGTCCCGGGGCGATCCAAACGTTCGGGGAACCCCGGGGTCCGCTTATGGGGACCTCGCCAAAACTCGCAGATTTGGTCCATTCTGACCAGTTTTCTATGCTATTATTCACTGTTTTGGTTTTCGTGGTCATCCGAACGTTCGGGGAGTCCCCTCGCCAAAACTAGCAGATTAGGTCCATTATGGTCAGTTTTCTATGCTATTAATCAGTGATTTTGGGTCTCTGGACGATTCGGACGTTCGGGGAACCCTAGGGTCCGGTTATGCAGACCTCGCCAAAATTCGTAGATTTGGCATATTATGGCTAGTTTTCTATGCTATTACTCATTGATTTTTGGTCCCGGGGCGATCCAAACATTTGGGGAACCCCGGGGTCCGCTTACGGGGACCTCGCCAAAACTCGCAGATTTGGTCCATTCTGACCAGTTTTCTATGCTATTATTCACTGTTTTGGTTTTCGTGGTCATCCGAACGTTCGGGGAGTCCCCTCGCCAAAACTAGCAGATTAGGTCCATTATGGTCAGTTTTCTATGCTATTTATCAGTGATTTTGGGTCTCTGGACGATTCGAACGTTCGGGGAACCCTAGGGTCCGGTTATGCGGACCTCGCCAAAATTCGTAAATTTGGCATATTATGGCTAGTTTTCTATGCTATTACTTATTGATTTTTGGTCCCGGGGCGATCCAAACGTTCGGGGAACCCCGGGGTCCGCTTACGGGGACCTCGCCAAAACTCGCAGATTTGGTCTATTCTGACCAGTTTTGTATGCTATTATTCACTGTTGTGGTTTTCGTGGTCATCCGAACGTTCGGGGAGTCCCCTCGCCAAAACTAGCAGGTTAGGTCCATTATGGTCAGTTTTCTATGCTATTAATCAGTGATTTTGGGTCTCTGGACGATTCGAACGTTCGGGGAAGCCTAGGGTCCGGTTATGCGGACCTCGCCAAAATTCGTAGATTTGGCATATTATGGCTAGTTTTCTATGCTATTACTTATTGATTTTTGGTCCCGGGGCGATCCAAACGTTCGGGGAACCCCGGGGTCCGCTTATGGGGACCTCGCCAAAACTCGCAGATTTGGTCCATTCTGACCAGTTTTCTATGCTATTATTCACTGTTTTGGTTTTCGTGGTCATCCGAACGTTCGGGGAGTCCCCTCGCCAAAACTAGCAGATTAGGTCCATTATGGTCAGTTTTCTATGCTATTTATCAGTGATTTTGGGTCTCTGGACGATTCGGACGTTCGGGGAACCCTAGGGTCCGGTTATGCAGACCTCGCCAAAATTCGTAGATTTGGCATATTATGGCTAGTTTTCTATGCTATTACTCATTGATTTTTGGTCCCGGGGCGATCCAAACGTTCGGGGAACCCCGGGGTCCGCTTACGGGGACCTCGCCAAAACTCGCAGATTTGGTCCATTCTGACCAGTTTTCTATGCTATTATTCACTGTTTTGGTTTTCGTGGTCATCCGAACGTTCGGGGAGTCCCCTCGCCAAAACTAGCAGATTTGGTCCATTATGGTCAGATTTCTATGCTATTAATCAGTGATTTTGGGTCTCTGGACGATTCGGACGTTCGGGGAACCCTAGGGTCCGGTTATGCAGACCTCGCCAAAATTCGTAGATTTGGCATATTATGGCTAGTTTTCTATGCTATTACTCATTGATTTTTGGTCCCGGGGCGATCCAAACATTTGGGGAACCCCGGGGTCCGCTTACGGGGACCTCGCCAAAACTCGCAGATTTGGTCCATTCTGACCAGTTTTCTATGCTATTATTCACTGTTTTGGTTTTCGTGGTCATCCGAACGTTCGGGGAGTCCCCTCGCCAAAACTAGCAGATTAGGTCCATTATGGTCAGTTTTCTATGCTATTTATCAGTGATTTTGGGTCTCTGGACGATTCGAACGTTCGGGGAACCCTAGGGTCCGGTTATGCGGACCTCGCCAAAATTCGTAAATTTGGCATATTATGGCTAGTTTTCTATGCTATTACTTATTGATTTTTGGTCCCGGGGCGATCCAAACGTTCGGGGAACCCCGGGGTCCGCTTACGGGGACCTCGCCAAAACTCGCAGATTTGGTCCATTCTGACCAGTTTTGTATGCTATTATTCACTGTTGTGGTTTTCGTGGTCATCCGAACGTTCGGGGAGCCCCTCGCCAAAACTAGCAGGTTAGGTCCATTATGGTCAGTTTTCTATGCTATTAATCAGTGATTTTGGGTCTCTGGACGATTCGAACGTTCGGGGAACCCTAGGGTCCGGTTATGCGGACCTCGCCAAAATTCGTAGATTTGGCATATTATGGCTAGTTTTCTATGCTATTACTTATTGATTTTTGGTCCCGGGGCGATCCAAACGTTCGGGGAACCCCGGGGTCCGCTTATGGGGACCTCGCCAAAACTCGCAGATTTGGTCCATTCTGACCAGTTTTCTATGCTATTATTCACTGTTTTGGTTTTCGTGGTCATCCGAACGTTCGGGGAGTCCCCTCGCCAAAACTAGCAGATTAGGTCCATTATGGTCAGTTTTCTATGCTATTAATCAGTGATTTTGGGTCTCTGGACGATTCGGACGTTCGGGGAACCCTAGGGTCCGGTTATGCAGACCTCGCCAAAATTCGTAGATTTGGCATATTATGGCTAGTTTTCTATGCTATTACTCATTGATTTTTGGTCCCGGGGCGATCCAAACATTTGGGGAACCCCGGGGTCCGCTTACGGGGACCTCGCCAAAACTCGCAGATTTGGTCCATTCTGACCAGTTTTCTATGCTATTATTCACTGTTTTGGTTTTCGTGGTCATCCGAACGTTCGGGGAGTCCCCTCGCCAAAACTAGCAGATTTGGTCCATTATGGTCAGATTTCTATGCTATTAATCACTGATTTTGGGTCTCTGGACGATTCGGACGTTCGGGGAACCCTAGGGTCCGGTTATGCAGACCTCGCCAAAATTCGTAGATTTGGCATATTATGGCTAGTTTTCTATGCTATTACTCATTGATTTTTGGTCCCGGGGCGATCCAAACATTTGGGGAACCCCGGGGTCCGCTTACGGGGACCTCGCCAAAACTCGCAGATTTGGTCCATTCTGACCAGTTTTCTATGCTATTATTCACTGTTTTGGTTTTCGTGGTCATCCGAACGTTCGGGGAGTCCCCTCGCCAAAACTAGCAGATTAGGTCCATTATGGTCAGTTTTCTATGCTATTTATCAGTGATTTTGGGTCTCTGGACGATTCGAACGTTCGGGGAACCCTAGGGTCCGGTTATGCGGACCTCGCCAAAATTCGTAAATTTGGCATATTATGGCTAGTTTTCTATGCTATTACTTATTGATTTTTGGTCCCGGGGCGATCCAAACGTTCGGGGAACCCCGGGGTCCGCTTACGGGGACCTCGCCAAAACTCGCAGATTTGGTCCATTCTGACCAGTTTTGTATGCTATTATTCACTGTTGTGGTTTTCGTGGTCATCCGAACGTTCGGGGAGTCCCCTCGCCAAAACTAGCAGGTTAGGTCCATTATGGTCAGTTTTCTATGCTATTAATCAGTGATTTTGGGTCTCTGGACGATTCGAACGTTCGGGGAACCCTAGGGTCCGGTTATGCGGACCTCGCCAAAATTCGTAGATTTGGCATATTATGGCTAGTTTTCTATGCTATTACTTATTGATTTTTGGTCCCGGGGCGATCCAAACGTTCGGGGAACCCCGGGGTCCGCTTATGGGGACCTCGCCAAAACTCGCAGATTTGGTCCATTCTGACCAGTTTTCTATGCTATTATTCACTGTTTTGGTTTTCGTGGTCATCCGAACGTTCGGGGAGTCCCCTCGCCAAAACTAGCAGATTAGGTCCATTATGGTCAGTTTTCTATGCTATTAATCAGTGATTTTGGGTCTCTGGACGATTCGGACGTTCGGGGAACCCTAGGGTCCGGTTATGCAGACCTCGCCAAAATTCGTAGATTTGGCATATTATGGCTAGTTTTCTATGCTATTACTCATTGATTTTTGGTCCCGGGGCGATCCAAACATTTGGGGAACCCCGGGGTCCGCTTACGGGGACCTCGCCAAAACTCGCAGATTTGGTCCATTCTGACCAGTTTTCTATGCTATTATTCACTGTTTTGGTTTTCGTGGTCATCCGAACGTTCGGGGAGTCCCCTCGCCAAAACTAGCAGATTAGGTCCATTATGGTCAGTTTTCTATGCTATTTATCAGTGATTTTGGGTCTCTGGACGATTCGAACGTTCGGGGAACCCTAGGGTCCGGTTATGCGGACCTCGCCAAAATTCGTAAATTTGGCATATTATGGCTAGTTTTCTATGCTATTACTTATTGATTTTTGGTCCCGGGGCGATCCAAACGTTCGGGGAACCCCGGGGTCCGCTTACGGGGACCTCGCCAAAACTCGCAGATTTGGTCTATTCTGACCAGTTTTGTATGCTATTATTCACTGTTGTGGTTTTCGTGGTCATCCGAACGTTCGGGGAGTCCCCTCGCCAAAACTAGCAGGTTAGGTCCATTATGGTCAGTTTTCTATGCTATTAATCAGTGATTTTGGGTCTCTGGACGATTCGAACGTTCGGGGAAGCCTAGGGTCCGGTTATGCGGACCTCGCCAAAATTCGTAGATTTCGCATATTATGGCTAGTTTTCTATGCTATTACTTATTGATTTTTGGTCCCGGGGCGATCCAAACGTTCGGGGAACCCCGGGGTCCGCTTATGGGGACCTCGCCAAAACTCGCAGATTTGGTCCATTCTGACCAGTTTTCTATGCTATTATTCACTGTTTTGGTTTTCGTGGTCATCCGAACGTTCGGGGAGTCCCCTCGCCAAAACTAGCAGATTAGGTCCATTATGGTCAGTTTTCTATGCTATTTATCAGTGATTTTGGGTCTCTGGACGATTCGGACGTTCGGGGAACCCTAGGGTCCGGTTATGCAGACCTCGCCAAAATTCGTAGATTTGGCATATTATGGCTAGTTTTCTATGCTATTACTCATTGATTTTTGGTCCCGGGGCGATCCAAACGTTCGGGGAACCCCGGGGTCCGCTTACGGGGACCTCGCCAAAACTCGCAGATTTGGTCCATTCTGACCAGTTTTCTATGCTATTATTCACTGTTTTGGTTTTCGTGGTCATCCGAACGTTCGGGGAGTCCCCTCGCCAAAACTAGCAGATTTGGTCCATTATGGTCAGATTTCTATGCTATTAATCAGTGATTTTGGGTCTCTGGACGATTCGGACGTTCGGGGAACCCTAGGGTCCGGTTATGCAGACCTCGCCAAAATTCGTAGATTTGGCATATTATGGCTAGTTTTCTATGCTATTACTCATTGATTTTTGGTCCCGGGGCGATCCAAACATTTGGGGAACCCCGGGGTCCGCTTACGGGGACCTCGCCAAAACTCGCAGATTTGGTCCATTCTGACCAGTTTTCTATGCTATTATTCACTGTTTTGGTTTTCGTGGTCATCCGAACGTTCGGGGAGTCCCCTCGCCAAAACTAGCAGATTAGGTCCATTATGGTCAGTTTTCTATGCTATTTATCAGTGATTTTGGGTCTCTGGACGATTCGAACGTTCGGGGAACCCTAGGGTCCGGTTATGCGGACCTCGCCAAAATTCGTAAATTTGGCATATTATGGCTAGTTTTCTATGCTATTACTTATTGATTTTTGGTCCCGGGGCGATCCAAACGTTCGGGGAACCCCGGGGTCCGCTTACGGGGACCTCGCCAAAACTCGCAGATTTGGTCCATTCTGACCAGTTTTGTATGCTATTATTCACTGTTGTGGTTTTCGTGGTCATCCGAACGTTCGGGGAGCCCCTCGCCAAAACTAGCAGGTTAGGTCCATTATGGTCAGTTTTCTATGCTATTAATCAGTGATTTTGGGTCTCTGGACGATTCGAACGTTCGGGGAACCCTAGGGTCCGGTTATGCGGACCTCGCCAAAATTCGTAGATTTGGCATATTATGGCTAGTTTTCTATGCTATTACTTATTGATTTTTGGTCCCGGGGCGATCCAAACGTTCGGGGAACCCCGGGGTCCGCTTATGGGGACCTCGCCAAAACTCGCAGATTTGGTCCATTCTGACCAGTTTTCTATGCTATTATTCACTGTTTTGGTTTTCGTGGTCATCCGAACGTTCGGGGAGTCCCCTCGCCAAAACTAGCAGATTAGGTCCATTATGGTCAGTTTTCTATGCTATTAATCAGTGATTTTGGGTCTCTGGACGATTCGGACGTTCGGGGAACCCTAGGGTCCGGTTATGCAGACCTCGCCAAAATTCGTAGATTTGGCATATTATGGCTAGTTTTCTATGCTATTACTCATTGATTTTTGGTCCCGGGGCGATCCAAACATTTGGGGAACCCCGGGGTCCGCTTACAGGGACCTCGCCAAAACTCGCAGATTTGGTCCATTCTGACCAGTTTTCTATGCTATTATTCACTGTTTTGGTTTTCGTGGTCATCCGAACGTTCGGGGAGTCCCCTCGCCAAAACTAGCAGATTAGGTCCATTATGGTCAGTTTTCTATGCTATTTATCAGTGATTTTGGGTCTCTGGACGATTCGGACGTTCGGGGAACCCTAGGGTCCGGTTATGCAGACCTCGCCAAAATTCGTAGATTTGGCATATTATGGCTAGTTTTCTATGCTATTACTCATTGATTTTTGGTCCCGGGGCGATCCAAACGTTCGGGGAACCCCGGGGTCCGCTTACGGGGACCTCGCCAAAACTCGCAGATTTGGTCCATTCTGACCAGTTTTCTATGCTATTATTCACTGTTTTGGTTTTCGTGGTCATCCGAACGTTCGGGGAGTCCCCTCGCCAAAACTAGCAGATTTGGTCCATTATGGTCAGATTTCTATGCTATTAATCAGTGATTTTGGGTCTCTGGACGATTCGGACGTTCGGGGAACCCTAGGGTCCGGTTATGCAGACCTCGCCAAAATTCGTAGATTTGGCATATTATGGCTAGTTTTCTATGCTATTACTCATTGATTTTTGGTCCCGGGGCGATCCAAACATTTGGGGAACCCCGGGGTCCGCTTACGGGGACCTCGCCAAAACTCGCAGATTTGGTCCATTCTGACCAGTTTTCTATGCTATTATTCACTGTTTTGGTTTTCGTGGTCATCCGAACGTTCGGGGAGTCCCCTCGCCAAAACTAGCAGATTAGGTCCATTATGGTCAGTTTTCTATGCTATTTATCAGTGATTTTGGGTCTCTGGACGATTCGAACGTTCGGGGAACCCTAGGGTCCGGTTATGCGGACCTCGCCAAAATTCATAAATTTGGCATATTATGGCTAGTTTTCTATGCTATTACTTATTGATTTTTGGTCCCGGGGCGATCCAAACGTTCGGGGAACCCCGGGGTCCGCTTACGGGGACCTCGCCAAAACTCGCAGATTTGGTCCATTCTGACCAGTTTTGTATGCTATTATTCACTGTTGTGGTTTTCGTGGTCATCCGAACGTTCGGGGAGTCCCCTCGCCAAAACTAGCAGGTTAGGTCCATTATGGTCAGTTTTCTATGCTATTAATCAGTGATTTTGGGTCTCTGGACGATTCGAACGTTCGGGGAACCCTAGGGTCCGGTTATGCGGACCTCGCCAAAATTCGTAGATTTGGCATATTATGGCTAGTTTTCTATGCTATTACTTATTGATTTTTGGTCCCGGGGCGATCCAAACGTTCGGGGAACCCCGGGGTCCGCTTACGGGGACCTCGCCAAAACTCGCAGATTTGGTCCATTCTGACCAGTTTTCTATGCTATTATTCACTGTTTTGGTTTTCGTGGTCATCCGAACGTTCGGGGAGTCCCCTCGCCAAAACTAGCAGATTAGGTCCATTATGGTCAGTTTTCTATGCTATTAATCAGTGATTTTGGGTCTCTGGACGATTCGGACGTTCGGGGAACCCTAGGGTCCGGTTATGCAGACCTCGCCAAAATTCGTAGATTTGGCATATTATGGCTAGTTTTCTATGCTATTACTCATTGATTTTTGGTCCCGGGGCGATCCAAACATTCGGGGAACCCCGGGGTCCGCTTACGGGGACCTCGCCAAAACTCGCAGATTTGGTCCATTCTGACCAGTTTTCTATGCTATTATTCACTGTTTTGGTTTTCGTGGTCATCCGAACGTTCGGGGAGTCCCCTCGCCAAAACTAGCAGATTAGGTCCATTATGGTCAGTTTTCTATGCTATTTATCAGTGATTTTGGGTCTCTGGACGATTCGAACGTTCGGGGAACCCTAGGGTCCGGTTATGCGGACCTCGCCAAAATTCGTAAATTTGGCATATTATGGCTAGTTTTCTATGCTATTACTTATTGATTTTTGGTCCCGGGGCGATCCAAACGTTCGGGGAACCCCGGGGTCCGCTTACGGGGACCTCGCCAAAACTCGCAGATTTGGTCTATTCTGACCAGTTTTGTATGCTATTATTCACTGTTGTGGTTTTCGTGGTCATCCGAACGTTCGGGGAGTCCCCTCGCCAAAACTAGCAGGTTAGGTCCATTATGGTCAGTTTTCTATGCTATTAATCAGTGATTTTGGGTCTCTGGACGATTCGAACGTTCGGGGAAGCCTAGGGTCCGGTTATGCGGACCTCGCCAAAATTCGTAGATTTGGCATATTATGGCTAGTTTTCTATGCTATTACTTATTGATTTTTGGTCCCGGGGCGATCCAAACGTTCGGGGAACCCCGGGGTCCGCTTAGGGGGACCTCGCCAAAACTCGCAGATTTGGTCCATTCTGACCAGTTTTCTATGCTATTATTCACTGTTTTGGTTTTCGTGGTCATCCGAACGTTCGGGGAGTCCCCTCGCCAAAACTAGCAGATTAGGTCCATTATGGTCAGTTTTCTATGCTATTTATCAGTGATTTTGGGTCTCTGGACGATTCGGACGTTCGGGGAACCCTAGGGTCCGGTTATGCAGACCTCGCCAAAATTCGTAGATTTGGCATATTATGGCTAGTTTTCTATGCTATTACTCATTGATTTTTGGTCCCGGGGCGATCCAAACGTTCGGGGAACCCCGGGGTCCGCTTACGGGGACCTCGCCAAAACTCGCAGATTTGGTCTATTCTGACCAGTTTTGTATGCTATTATTCACTGTTGTGGTTTTCGTGGTCATCCGAAAGTTCGGGGAGTCCCCTCGCCAAAACTAGCAGGTTAGGTCCATTATGGTCAGTTTTCTATGCTATTAATCAGTGATTTTGGGTCTCTGGACGATTCGAACGTTCGGGGAACCCTAGGGTCCGGTTATGCGGACCTCGCCAAAATTCGTAGATTTGGCATATTATGGCTAGTTTTCTATGCTATTACTTATTGATTTTTGGTCCCGGGGCGATCCAAACGTTCGGGGAACCCCGGGGTCCGCTTATGGGGACCTCGCCAAAACTCGCAGATTTGGTCCATTCTGACCAGTTTTCTATGCTATTATTCACTGTTTTGGTTTTCGTGGTCATCCGAACGTTCGGGGAGTCCCCTCGCCAAAACTAGCAGATTAGGTCCATTATGGTCAGTTTTCTATGCTATTTATCAGTGATTTTGGGTCTCTGGACGATTCGAACGTTCGGGGAACCCTAGGGTCCGGTTATGCGGACCTCGCCAAAATTCGTAGATTTGGCATATTATGGCTAGTTTTCCATGCTATTACTCATTGATTTTTGGTCCCGGGGCGATCCAAACGTTCGGGGAACCCCGGGGTCCGCTTACGGGGACCTCGCCAAAACTCGCAGATTTGGTCCATTCTGACCAGTTTTCTATGCTATTATTCACTGTTTTGGTTTTCGTGGTCATCCGAAAGTTCGGGGAGTCCCCTCGCCAAAACTAGCAGATTTGGTCCATTATGGTCAGATTTCTATGCTATTAATCAGTGATTTTGGGTCTCTGGACGATTCGGACGTTCGGGGAACCCTAGGGTCCGGTTATGCAGACCTCGCCAAAATTCGTAGATTTGGCATATTATGGCTAGTTTTCTATGCTATTACTCATTGATTTTTGGTCCCGGGGCGATCCAAACATTTGGGGAACCCCGGGGTCCGCTTACGGGGACCTCGCCAAAACTCGCAGATTTGGTCCATTCTGACCAGTTTTCTATGCTATTATTCACTGTTTTGGTTTTCGTGGTCATCCGAACGTTCGGGGAGTCCCCTCGCCAAAACTAGCAGATTAGGTCCATTATGGTCAGTTTTCTATGCTATTTATCAGTGATTTTGGGTCTCTGGACGATTCGAACGTTCGGGGAACCCTAGGGTCCGGTTATGCGGACCTCGCCAAAATTCGTAAATTTGGCATATTATGGCTAGTTTTCTATGCTATTACTTATTGATTTTTGGTCCCGGGGCGATCCAAACGTTCGGGGAACCCCGGGGTCCGCTTACGGGGACCTCGCCAAAACTCGCAGATTTGGTCCATTCTGACCAGTTTTGTATGCTATTATTCACTGTTGTGGTTTTCGTGGTCATCCGAACGTTCGGGGAGTCCCCTCGCCAAAACTAGCAGGTTAGGTCCATTATGGTCAGTTTTCTATGCTATTAATCAGTGATTTTGGGTCTCTGGACGATTCGAACGTTCGGGGAACCCTAGGGTCCGGTTATGCGGACCTCGCCAAAATTCGTAAATTTGGCATATTATGGCTAGTTTTCTATGCTATTACTTATTGATTTTTGGTCCCGGGGCGATCCAAACGTTCGGGGAACCCCGGGGTCCGCTTACGGGGACCTCGCCAAAACTCGCAGATTTGGTCTATTCTGACCAGTTTTGTATGCTATTATTCACTGTTGTGGTTTTCGTGGTCATCCGAACGTTCGGGGAGTCCCCTCGCCAAAACTAGCAGGTTAGGTCCATTATGGTCAGTTTTCTATGCTATTAATCAGTGATTTTGGGTCTCTGGACGATTCGAACGTTCGGGGAAGCCTAGGGTCCGGTTATGCGGACCTCGCCAAAATTCGTAGATTTGGCATATTATGGCTAGTTTTCTATGCTATTACTTATTGATTTTTGGTCCCGGGGCGATCCAAACGTTCGGGGAACCCCGGGGTCCGCTTATGGGGACCTCGCCAAAACTCGCAGATTTGGTCCATTCTGACCAGTTTTCTATGCTATTATTCACTGTTTTGGTTTTCGTGGTCATCCGAACGTTCGGGGAGTCCCCTCGCCAAAACTAGCAGATTAGGTCCATTATGGTCAGTTTTCTATGCTATTTATCAGTGATTTTGGGTCTCTGGACGATTCGGACGTTCAGGGAACCCTAGGGTCCGGTTATGCAGACCTCGCCAAAATTCGTAGATTTGGCATATTATGGCTAGTTTTCTATGCTATTACTCATTGATTTTTGGTCCCGGGGCGATCCAAACGTTCGGGGAACCCCGGGGTCCGCTTACGGGGACCTCGCCAAAACTCGCAGATTTGGTCCATTCTGACCAGTTTTCTATGCTATTATTCACTGTTTTGGTTTTCGTGGTCATCCGAACGTTCGGGGAGTCCCCTCGCCAAAACTAGCAGATTTGGTCCATTATGGTCAGATTTCTATGCTATTAATCAGTGATTTTGGGTCTCTGGACGATTCGGACGTTCGGGGAACCCTAGGGTCCGGTTATGCAGACCTCGCCAAAATTCGTAGATTTGGCATATTATGGCTAGTTTTCTATGCTATTACTCATTGATTTTTGGTCCCGGGGCGATCCAAACATTTGGGGAACCCCGGGGTCCGCTTACGGGGACCTCGCCAAAACTCGCAGATTTGGTCCATTCTGACCAGTTTTCTATGCTATTATTCACTGTTTTGGTTTTCGTGGTCATCCGAACGTTCGGGGAGTCCCCTCGCCAAAACTAGCAGATTAGGTCCATTATGGTCAGTTTTCTATGCTATTTATCAGTGATTTTGGGTCTCTGGACGATTCGAACGTTCGGGGAACCCTAGGGTCCGGTTATGCGGACCTCGCCAAAATTCGTAAATTTGGCATATTATGGCTAGTTTTCTATGCTATTACTTATTGATTTTTGGTCCCGGGGCGATCCAAACGTTCGGGGAACCCCGGGGTCCGCTTACGGGGACCTCGCCAAAACTCGCAGATTTGGTCCATTCTGACCAGTTTTGTATGCTATTATTCACTGTTGTGGTTTTCGTGGTCATCCGAACGTTCGGGGAGTCCCCTCGCCAAAACTAGCAGGTTAGGTCCATTATGGTCAGTTTTCTATGCTATTAATCAGTGATTTTGGGTCTCTGGACGATTCGAACGTTCGGGGAACCCTAGGGTCCGGTTATGCGGACCTCGCCAAAATTCGTAGATTTGGCATATTATGGCTAGTTTTCTATGCTATTACTTATTGATTTTTGGTCCCGGGGCGATCCAAACGTTCGGGGAACCCCGGGGTCCGCTTATGGGGACCTCGCCAAAACTCGCAGATTTGGTCCATTCTGACCAGTTTTCTATGCTATTAGTCACTGTTTTGGTTTTCGTGGTCATCCGAACGTTCGGGGAGTCCCCTCGCCAAAACTAGCAGATTAGGTCCATTATGGTCAGTTTTCTATGCTATTTATCAGTGATTTTGGGTCTCTGGACGATTCGGACGTTCGGGGAACCCTAGGGTCCGGTTATGCAGACCTCGCCAAAATTCGTAGATTTGGCATATTATGGCTAGTTTTCTATGCTATTACTCATTGATTTTTGGTCCCGGGGCGATCCAAACGTTCGGGGAACCCCGGGGTCCGCTTACGGGGACCTCGCCAAAACTCGCAGATTTGGTCCATTCTGACCAGTTTTCTATGCTATTATTCACTGTTTTGGTTTTCGTGGTCATCCGAACGTTCGGGGAGTCCCCTCGCCAAAACTAGCAGATTTGGTCCTTTATGGTCAGATTTCTATGCTATTAATCAGTGATTTTGGGTCTCTGGACGATTCGGACGTTCGGGGAACCCTAGGGTCCGGTTATGCAGACCTCGCCAAAATTCGTAGATTTGGCATATTATGGCTAGTTTTCTATGCTATTACTCATTGATTTTTGGTCCCGGGGCGATCCAAACATTTGGGGAACCCCGGGGTCCGCTTACGGGGACCTCGCCAAAACTCGCAGATTTGGTCCATTCTGACCAGTTTTCTATGCTATTATTCACTGTTTTGGTTTTCGTGGTCATCCGAACGTTCGGGGAGTCCCCTCGCCAAAACTAGCAGATTAGGTCCATTATGGTCAGTTTTCTATGCTATTTATCAGTGATTTTGGGTCTCTGGACGATTCGAACGTTCGGGGAACCCTAGGGTCCGGTTATGCGGACCTCGCCAAAATTCGTAAATTTGGCATATTATGGCTAGTTTTCTATGCTATTACTTATTGATTTTTGGTCCCGGGGCGATCCAAACGTTCGGGGAACCCCGGGGTCCGCTTACGGGGACCTCGCCAAAACTCGCAGATTTGGTCCATTCTGACCAGTTTTGTATGCTATTATTCACTGTTGTGGTTTTCGTGGTCATCCGAACGTTCGGGGAGTCCCCTCGCCAAAACTAGCAGGTTAGGTTCATTATGGTCAGTTTTCTATGCTATTAATCAGTGATTTTGGGTCTCTGGACGATTCGAACGTTCGGGGAACCCTAGGGTCCGGTTATGCGGACCTCGCCAAAATTCGTAGATTTGGCATATTATGGCTAGTTTTCTATGCTATTACTTATTGATTTTTGGTCCCGGGGCGATCCAAACGTTCGGGGAACCCCGGGGTCCGCTTATGGGGACCTCGCCAAAACTCGCAGATTTGGTCCATTCTGACCAGTTTTCTATGCTATTATTCACTGTTTTGGTTTTCGTGGTCATCCGAACGTTCGGGGAGTCCCCTCGCCAAAACTAGCAGATTAGGTCCATTATGGTCAGTTTTCTATGCTATTAATCAGTGATTTTGGGTCTCTGGACGATTCGGACGTTCGGGGAACCCTAGGGTCCGGTTATGCAGACCTCGCCAAAATTCGTAGATTTGGCATATTATGGCTAGTTTTCTATGCTATTACTCATTGATTTTTGGTCCCGGGGCGATCCAAACATTTGGGGAACCCCGGGGTCCGCTTACGGGGACCTCGCCAAAACTCGCAGATTTGGTCCATTCTGACCAGTTTTCTATGCTATTATTCACTGTTTTGGTTTTCGTGGTCATCCGAACGTTCGGGGAGTCCCCTCGCCAAAACTAGCAGATTAGGTCCATTATGGTCAGTTTTCTATGCTATTTATCAGTGATTTTGGGTCTCTGGACGATTCGAACGTTCGGGGAACCCTAGGGTCCGGTTATGCGGACCTCGCCAAAATTCGTAAATTTGGCATATTATGGCTAGTTTTCTATGCTATTACTTATTGATTTTTGGTCCCGGGGCGATCCAAACGTTCGGGGAACCCCGGGGTCCGCTTACGGGGACCTCGCCAAAACTCGCAGATTTGGTCTATTCTGACCAGTTTTGTATGCTATTATTCACTGTTGTGGTTTTCGTGGTCATCCGAACGTTCGGGGAGTCCCCTCGCCAAAACTAGCAGGTTAGGTCCATTATGGTCAGTTTTCTATGCTATTAATCAGTGATTTTGGGTCTCTGGACGATTCGAACGTTCGGGGAAGCCTAGGGTCCGGTTATGCGGACCTCGCCAAAATTCGTAGATTTGGCATATTATGGCTAGTTTTCTATGCTATTACTTATTGATTTTTGGTCCCGGGGCGATCCAAACGTTCGGGGAACCCCGGGGTCCGCTTATGGGGACCTCGCCAAAACTCGCAGATTTGGTCCATTCTGACCAGTTTTCTATGCTATTATTCACTGTTTTGGTTTTCGTGGTCATCCGAACGTTCGGGGAGTCCCCTCGCCAAAACTAGCAGATTAGGTCCATTATGGTCAGTTTTCTATGCTATTTATCAGTGATTTTGGGTCTCTGGACGATTCGGACGTTCGGGGAACCCTAGGGTCCGGTTATGCAGACCTCGCCAAAATTCGTAGATTTGGCATATTATGGCTAGTTTTCTATGCAATTACTCATTGATTTTTGGTCCTGGGGCGATCCAAACGTTCGGGGAACCCCGGGGTCCGCTTACGGGGACCTCGCCAAAACTCGCAGATTTGGTCCATTCTGACCAGTTTTCTATGCTATTATTCACTGTTTTGGTTTTCGTGGTCATCCGAACGTTCGGGGAGTCCCCTCGCCAAAACTAGCAGATTAGGTCCATTATGGTCAGTTTTCTATGCTATTTATCAGTGATTTTGGGTCTCTGGACGATTCGGACGTTCGGGGAACCCTAGGGTCCGGTTATGCAGACCTCGCCAAAATTCGTAGATTTGGCATATTATGGCTAGTTTTCTATGCTATTACTCATTGATTTTTGGTCCCGGGGCGATCCAAACGTTCGGGGAACCCCGGGGTCCGCTTACGGGGACCTCGCCAAAACTCGCAGATTTGGTCCATTCTGACCAGTTTTCTATGCTATTATTCACTGTTTTGGTTTTCGTGGTCATCCGAACGTTCGGGGAGTCCCCTCGCCAAAACTAGCAGATTTGGTCCATTATGGTCAGATTTCTATGCTATTAATCAGTGATTTTGGGTCTCTGGACGATTCGGACGTTCGGGGAACCCTAGGGTCCGGTTATGCAGACCTCGCCAAAATTCGTAGATTTGGCATATTATGGCTAGTTTTCTATGCTATTACTCATTGATTTTTGGTCCCGGGGCGATCCAAACGTTCGGGGAACCCCGGGGTCCGCTTACGGGGACCTCGCCAAAACTCGCAGATTTGGTCCATTCTGACCAGTTTTCTATGCTATTATTCACTGTTTTGGTTTTCGTGGTCATCCGAACGTTCGGGGAGTCCCCTCGCCAAAACTAGCAGATTAGGTCCATTATGGTCAGTTTTCTATGCTATTTATCAGTGATTTTGGGTCTCTGGACGATTCGGACGTTCGGGGAACCCTAGGGTCCGGTTATGCAGACCTCGCCAAAATTCGTAGATTTGGCATATTATGGCTAGTTTTCTATGCTATTACTCATTGATTTTTGGTCCCGGGGCGATCCAAACGTTCGGGGAACCCCGGGGTCCGCTTACGGGGACCTCGCCAAAACTCGCAGATTTGGTCCATTCTGACCAGTTTTCTATGCTATTATTCACTGTTTTGGTTTTCGTGGTCATCCGAACGTTCGGGGAGTCCCCTCGCCAAAACTAGCAGATTAGGTCCATTATGGTCAGTTTTCTATGCTATTAATCAGTGATTTTGGGTCTCTGGACGATTCGGACGTTCGGGGAACCCTAGGGTCCGGTTATGCAGACCTCGCCAAAATTCGTAGATTTGGCATATTATGGCTAGTTTTCTATGCTATTACTCATTGATTTTTGGTCCCGGGGCGATCCAAACGTTCGGGGAACCCCGGGGTCCGCTTACGGGGACCTCGCCAAAACTCGCAGATTTGGTCCATTCTGACCAGTTTTCTATGCTATTATTCACTGTTTTGGTTTTCGTGGTCATCCGAACGTTCGGGGAGTCCCCTCGCCAAAACTAGCAGATTTGGTCCTTTATGGTCAGATTTCTATGCTATTAATCAGTGATTTTGGGTCTCTGGACGATTCGGACGTTCGGGGAACCCTAGGGTCCGGTTATGCAGACCTCGCCAAAATTCGTAGATTTGGCATATTATGGCTAGTTTTCTATGCTATTACTCATTGATTTTTGGTCCCGGGGCGATCCAAACATTTGGGGAACCCCGGGGTCCGCTTACGGGGACCTCGCCAAAACTCGCAGATTTGGTCCATTCTGACCAGTTTTCTATGCTATTATTCACTGTTTTGGTTTTCGTGGTCATCCGAACGTTCGGGGAGTCCCCTCGCCAAAACTAGCAGATTAGGTCCATTATGGTCAGTTTTCTATGCTATTTATCAGTGATTTTGGGTCTCTGGACGATTCGAACGTTCGGGGAACCCTAGGGTCCGGTTATGCGGACCTCGCCAAAATTCGTAAATTTGGCATATTATGGCTAGTTTTCTATGCTATTACTTATTGATTTTTGGTCCCGGGGCGATCCAAACGTTCGGGGAACCCCGGGGTCCGCTTACGGGGACCTCGCCAAAACTCGCAGATTTGGTCCATTCTGACCAGTTTTGTATGCTATTATTCACTGTTGTGGTTTTCGTGGTCATCCGAACGTTCGGGGAGTCCCCTCGCCAAAACTAGCAGGTTAGGTTCATTATGGTCAGTTTTCTATGCTATTAATCAGTGATTTTGGGTCTCTGGACGATTCGAACGTTCGGGGAACCCTAGGGTCCGGTTATGCGGACCTCGCCAAAATTCGTAGATTTGGCATATTATGGCTAGTTTTCTATGCTATTACTTATTGATTTTTGGTCCCGGGGCGATCCAAACGTTCGGGGAACCCCGGGGTCCGCTTATGGGGACCTCGCCAAAACTCGCAGATTTGGTCCATTCTGACCAGTTTTCTATGCTATTATTCACTGTTTTGGTTTTCGTGGTCATCCGAACGTTCGGGGAGTCCCCTCGCCAAAACTAGCAGATTAGGTCCATTATGGTCAGTTTTCTATGCTATTAATCAGTGATTTTGGGTCTCTGGACGATTCGGACGTTCGGGGAACCCTAGGGTCCGGTTATGCAGACCTCGCCAAAATTCGTAGATTTGGCATATTATGGCTAGTTTTCTATGCTATTACTCATTGATTTTTGGTCCCGGGGCGATCCAAACATTTGGGGAACCCCGGGGTCCGCTTACGGGGACCTCGCCAAAACTCGCAGATTTGGTCCATTCTGACCAGTTTTCTATGCTATTATTCACTGTTTTGGTTTTCGTGGTCATCCGAACGTTCGGGGAGTCCCCTCGCCAAAACTAGCAGATTAGGTCCATTATGGTCAGTTTTCTATGCTATTTATCAGTGATTTTGGGTCTCTGGACGATTCGAACGTTCGGGGAACCCTAGGGTCCGGTTATGCGGACCTCGCCAAAATTCGTAAATTTGGCATATTATGGCTAGTTTTCTATGCTATTACTTATTGATTTTTGGTCCCGGGGCGATCCAAACGTTCGGGGAACCCCGGGGTCCGCTTACGGGGACCTCGCCAAAACTCGCAGATTTGGTCTATTCTGACCAGTTTTGTATGCTATTATTCACTGTTGTGGTTTTCGTGGTCATCCGAACGTTCGGGGAGTCCCCTCGCCAAAACTAGCAGGTTAGGTCCATTATGGTCAGTTTTCTATGCTATTAATCAGTGATTTTGGGTCTCTGGACGATTCGAACGTTCGGGGAAGCCTAGGGTCCGGTTATGCGGACCTCGCCAAAATTCGTAGATTTGGCATATTATGGCTAGTTTTCTATGCTATTACTTATTGATTTTTGGTCCCGGGGCGATCCAAACGTTCGGGGAACCCCGGGGTCCGCTTATGGGGACCTCGCCAAAACTCGCAGATTTGGTCCATTCTGACCAGTTTTCTATGCTATTATTCACTGTTTTGGTTTTCGTGGTCATCCGAACGTTCGGGGAGTCCCCTCGCCAAAACTAGCAGATTAGGTCCATTATGGTCAGTTTTCTATGCTATTTATCAGTGATTTTGGGTCTCTGGACGATTCGGACGTTCGGGGAACCCTAGGGTCCGGTTATGCAGACCTCGCCAAAATTCGTAGATTTGGCATATTATGGCTAGTTTTCTATGCAATTACTCATTGATTTTTGGTCCTGGGGCGATCCAAACGTTCGGGGAACCCCGGGGTCCGCTTACGGGGACCTCGCCAAAACTCGCAGATTTGGTCCATTCTGACCAGTTTTCTATGCTATTATTCACTGTTTTGGTTTTCGTGGTCATCCGAACGTTCGGGGAGTCCCCTCGCCAAAACTAGCAGATTAGGTCCATTATGGTCAGTTTTCTATGCTATTTATCAGTGATTTTGGGTCTCTGGACGATTCGGACGTTCGGGGAACCCTAGGGTCCGGTTATGCAGACCTCGCCAAAATTCGTAGATTTGGCATATTATGGCTAGTTTTCTATGCTATTACTCATTGATTTTTGGTCCCGGGGCGATCCAAACGTTCGGGGAACCCCGGGGTCCGCTTACGGGGACCTCGCCAAAACTCGCAGATTTGGTCCATTCTGACCAGTTTTCTATGCTATTATTCACTGTTTTGGTTTTCGTGGTCATCCGAACGTTCGGGGAGTCCCCTCGCCAAAACTAGCAGATTTGGTCCATTATGGTCAGATTTCTATGCTATTAATCAGTGATTTTGGGTCTCTGGACGATTCGGACGTTCGGGGAACCCTAGGGTCCGGTTATGCAGACCTCGCCAAAATTCGTAGATTTGGCATATTATGGCTAGTTTTCTATGCTATTACTCATTGATTTTTGGTCCCGGGGCGATCCAAACGTTCGGGGAACCCCGGGGTCCGCTTACGGGGACCTCGCCAAAACTCGCAGATTTGGTCCATTCTGACCAGTTTTCTATGCTATTATTCACTGTTTTGGTTTTCGTGGTCATCCGAACGTTCGGGGAGTCCCCTCGCCAAAACTAGCAGATTAGGTCCATTATGGTCAGTTTTCTATGCTATTTATCAGTGATTTTGGGTCTCTGGACGATTCGGACGTTCGGGGAACCCTAGGGTCCGGTTATGCAGACCTCGCCAAAATTCGTAGATTTGGCATATTATGGCTAGTTTTCTATGCTATTACTCATTGATTTTTGGTCCCGGGGCGATCCAAACGTTCGGGGAACCCCGGGGTCCGCTTACGGGGACCTCGCCAAAACTCGCAGATTTGGTCCATTCTGACCAGTTTTCTATGCTATTATTCACTGTTTTGGTTTTCGTGGTCATCCGAACGTTCGGGGAGTCCCCTCGCCAAAACTAGCAGATTTGGTCCATTATGGTCAGATTTCTATGCTATTAATCAGTGATTTTGGGTCTCTGGACGATTCGGACGTTCGGGGAACCCTAGGGTCCGGTTATGCAGACCTCGCCAAAATTCGTAGATTTGGCATATTATGGCTAGTTTTCTATGCTATTACTCATTGATTTTTGGTCCCGGGGCGATCCAAACATTTGGGGAACCCCGGGGTCCGCTTACGGGGACCTCGCCAAAACTCGCAGATTTGGTCCATTCTGACCAGTTTTCTATGCTATTATTCACTGTTTTGGTTTTCGTGGTCATCCGAACGTTCGGGGAGTCCCCTCGCCAAAACTAGCAGATTAGGTCCATTATGGTCAGTTTTCTATGCTATTTATCAGTGATTTTGGGTCTCTGGACGATTCGAACGTTCGGGGAACCCTAGGGTCCGGTTATGCGGACCTCGCCAAAATTCGTAAATTTGGCATATTATGGCTAGTTTTCTATGCTATTACTTATTGATTTTTGGTCCCGGGGCGATCCAAACGTTCGGGGAACCCCGGGGTCCGCTTACGGGGACCTCGCCAAAACTCGCAGATTTGGTCCATTCTGACCAGTTTTGTATGCTATTATTCACTGTTGTGTTTTTCGTGGTCATCCGAACGTTCGGGGAGTCCCCTCGCCAAAACTAGCAGGTTAGGTCCATTATGGTCAGTTTTCTATGCTATTAATCAGTGATTTTGGGTCTCTGGACGATTCGGACGTTCGGGGAACCCTAGGGTCCGGTTATGCAGACCTCGCCAAAATTCGTAGATTTGGCATATTATGGCTAGTTTTCTATGCTATTACTCATTGATTTTTGGTCCCGGGGCGATCCAAACGTTCGGGGAACCCCGGGGTCCGCTTACGGGGACCTCGCCAAAACTCGCAGATTTGGTCCATTCTGACCAGTTTTCTATGCTATTATTCACTGTTTTGGTTTTCGTGGTCATCCGAACGTTCGGGGAGTCCCCTCGCCAAAACTAGCAGATTAGGTCCATTATGGTCAGTTTTCTATGCTATTTATCAGTGATTTTGGGTCTCTGGACGATTCGGACGTTCGGGGAACCCTAGGGTCCGGTTATGCAGACCTCGCCAAAATTCGTAGATTTGGCATATTATGGCTAGTTTTCTATGCTATTACTCATTGATTTTTGGTCCCGGGGCGATCCAAACGTTCGGGGAACCCCGGGGTCCGCTTACGGGGACCTCGCCAAAACTCGCAGATTTGGTCCATTCTGACCAGTTTTCTATGCTATTATTCACTGTTTTGGTTTTCGTGGTCATCCGAACGTTCGGGGAGTCCCCTCGCCAAAACTAGCAGATTAGGTCCATTATGGTCAGTTTTCTATGCTATTTATCAGTGATTTTGGGTCTCTGGACGATTCGAACGTTCGGGGAACCCTAGGGTCCGGTTATGCGGACCTCGCCAAAATTCGTAAATTTGGCATATTATGGCTAGTTTTCTATGCTATTACTTATTGATTTTTGGTCCCGGGGCGATCCAAACGTTCGGGGAACCCCGGGGTCCGCTTACGGGGACCTCGCCAAAACTCGCAGATTTGGTCCATTCTGACCAGTTTTGTATGCTATTATTCACTGTTGTGGTTTTCGTGGTCATCCGAACGTTCGGGGAGTCCCCTCGCCAAAACTAGCAGGTTAGGTTCATTATGGTCAGTTTTCTATGCTATTAATCAGTGATTTTGGGTCTCTGGACGATTCGAACGTTCGGGGAACCCTAGGGTCCGGTTATGCGGACCTCGCCAAAATTCGTAGATTTGGCATATTATGGCTAGTTTTCTATGCTATTACTTATTGATTTTTGGTCCCGGGGCGATCCAAACGTTCGGGGAACCCCGGGGTCCGCTTATGGGGACCTCGCCAAAACTCGCAGATTTGGTCCATTCTGACCAGTTTTCTATGCTATTATTCACTGTTTTGGTTTTCGTGGTCATCCGAACGTTCGGGGAGTCCCCTCGCCAAAACTAGCAGATTAGGTCCATTATGGTCAGTTTTCTATGCTATTAATCAGTGATTTTGGGTCTCTGGACGATTCGGACGTTCGGGGAACCCTAGGGTCCGGTTATGCAGACCTCGCCAAAATTCGTAGATTTGGCATATTATGGCTAGTTTTCTATGCTATTACTCATTGATTTTTGGTCCCGGGGCGATCCAAACATTTGGGGAACCCCGGGGTCCGCTTACGGGGACCTCGCCAAAACTCGCAGATTTGGTCCATTCTGACCAGTTTTCTATGCTATTATTCACTGTTTTGGTTTTCGTGGTCATCCGAACGTTCGGGGAGTCCCCTCGCCAAAACTAGCAGATTAGGTCCATTATGGTCAGTTTTCTATGCTATTTATCAGTGATTTTGGGTCTCTGGACGATTCGAACGTTCGGGGAACCCTAGGGTCCGGTTATGCGGACCTCGCCAAAATTCGTAAATTTGGCATATTATGGCTAGTTTTCTATGCTATTACTTATTGATTTTTGGTCCCGGGGCGATCCAAACGTTCGGGGAACCCCGGGGTCCGCTTACGGGGACCTCGCCAAAACTCGCAGATTTGGTCTATTCTGACCAGTTTTGTATGCTATTATTCACTGTTGTGGTTTTCGTGGTCATCCGAACGTTCGGGGAGTCCCCTCGCCAAAACTAGCAGGTTAGGTCCATTATGGTCAGTTTTCTATGCTATTAATCAGTGATTTTGGGTCTCTGGACGATTCGAACGTTCGGGGAAGCCTAGGGTCCGGTTATGCGGACCTCGCCAAAATTCGTAGATTTGGCATATTATGGCTAGTTTTCTATGCTATTACTTATTGATTTTTGGTCCCGGGGCGATCCAAACGTTCGGGGAACCCCGGGGTCCGCTTATGGGGACCTCGCCAAAACTCGCAGATTTGGTCCATTCTGACCAGTTTTCTATGCTATTATTCACTGTTTTGGTTTTCGTGGTCATCCGAACGTTCGGGGAGTCCCCTCGCCAAAACTAGCAGATTAGGTCCATTATGGTCAGTTTTCTATGCTATTTATCAGTGATTTTGGGTCTCTGGACGATTCGGACGTTCGGGGAACCCTAGGGTCCGGTTATGCAGACCTCGCCAAAATTCGTAGATTTGGCATATTATGGCTAGTTTTCTATGCAATTACTCATTGATTTTTGGTCCTGGGGCGATCCAAACGTTCGGGGAACCCCGGGGTCCGCTTACGGGGACCTCGCCAAAACTCGCAGATTTGGTCCATTCTGACCAGTTTTCTATGCTATTATTCACTGTTTTGGTTTTCGTGGTCATCCGAACGTTCGGGGAGTCCCCTCGCCAAAACTAGCAGATTAGGTCCATTATGGTCAGTTTTCTATGCTATTTATCAGTGATTTTGGGTCTCTGGACGATTCGGACGTTCGGGGAACCCTAGGGTCCGGTTATGCAGACCTCGCCAAAATTCGTAGATTTGGCATATTATGGCTAGTTTTCTATGCTATTACTCATTGATTTTTGGTCCCGGGGCGATCCAAACGTTCGGGGAACCCCGGGGTCCGCTTACGGGGACCTCGCCAAAACTCGCAGATTTGGTCCATTCTGACCAGTTTTCTATGCTATTATTCACTGTTTTGGTTTTCGTGGTCATCCGAACGTTCGGGGAGTCCCCTCGCCAAAACTAGCAGATTTGGTCCATTATGGTCAGATTTCTATGCTATTAATCAGTGATTTTGGGTCTCTGGACGATTCGGACGTTCGGGGAACCCTAGGGTCCGGTTATGCAGACCTCGCCAAAATTCGTAGATTTGGCATATTATGGCTAGTTTTCTATGCTATTACTCATTGATTTTTGGTCCCGGGGCGATCCAAACGTTCGGGGAACCCCGGGGTCCGCTTACGGGGACCTCGCCAAAACTCGCAGATTTGGTCCATTCTGACCAGTTTTCTATGCTATTATTCACTGTTTTGGTTTTCGTGGTCATCCGAACGTTCGGGGAGTCCCCTCGCCAAAACTAGCAGATTAGGTCCATTATGGTCAGTTTTCTATGCTATTTATCAGTGATTTTGGGTCTCTGGACGATTCGGACGTTCGGGGAACCCTAGGGTCCGGTTATGCAGACCTCGCCAAAATTCGTAGATTTGGCATATTATGGCTAGTTTTCTATGCTATTACTCATTGATTTTTGGTCCCGGGGCGATCCAAACGTTCGGGGAACCCCGGGGTCCGCTTACGGGGACCTCGCCAAAACTCGCAGATTTGGTCCATTCTGACCAGTTTTCTATGCTATTATTCACTGTTTTGGTTTTCGTGGTCATCCGAACGTTCGGGGAGTCCCCTCGCCAAAACTAGCAGATTTGGTCCATTATGGTCAGATTTCTATGCTATTAATCAGTGATTTTGGGTCTCTGGACGATTCGGACGTTCGGGGAACCCTAGGGTCCGGTTATGCAGACCTCGCCAAAATTCGTAGATTTGGCATATTATGGCTAGTTTTCTATGCTATTACTCATTGATTTTTGGTCCCGGGGCGATCCAAACATTTGGGGAACCCCGGGGTCCGCTTACGGGGACCTCGCCAAAACTCGCAGATTTGGTCCATTCTGACCAGTTTTCTATGCTATTATTCACTGTTTTGGTTTTCGTGGTCATCCGAACGTTCGGGGAGTCCCCTCGCCAAAACTAGCAGATTAGGTCCATTATGGTCAGTTTTCTATGCTATTTATCAGTGATTTTGGGTCTCTGGACGATTCGAACGTTCGGGGAACCCTAGGGTCCGGTTATGCGGACCTCGCCAAAATTCGTAAATTTGGCATATTATGGCTAGTTTTCTATGCTATTACTTATTGATTTTTGGTCCCGGGGCGATCCAAACGTTCGGGGAACCCCGGGGTCCGCTTACGGGGACCTCGCCAAAACTCGCAGATTTGGTCCATTCTGACCAGTTTTGTATGCTATTATTCACTGTTGTGTTTTTCGTGGTCATCCGAACGTTCGGGGAGTCCCCTCGCCAAAACTAGCAGGTTAGGTCCATTATGGTCAGTTTTCTATGCTATTAATCAGTGATTTTGGGTCTCTGGACGATTCGAACGTTCGGGGAACCCTAGGGTCCGGTTATGCGGACCTCGCCAAAATTCGTAGATTTGGCATATTATGGCTAGTTTTCTATGCTATTACTTATTGATTTTTGGTCCCGGGGCGATCCAAACGTTCGGGGAACCCCGGGGTCCGCTTATGGGGACCTCGCCAAAACTCGCAGATTTGGTCCATTCTGACCAGTTTTCTATGCTATTATTCACTGTTTTGGTTTTCGTGGTCATCCGAACGTTCGGGGAGTCCCCTCGCCAAAACTAGCAGATTAGGTCCATTATGGTCAGTTTTCTATGCTATTAATCAGTGATTTTGGGTCTCTGGACGATTCGGACGTTCGGGGAACCCTAGGGTCCGGTTATGCAGACCTCGCCAAAATTCGTAGATTTGGCATATTATGGCTAGTTTTCTATGCTATTACTCATTCATTTTTGGTCCCGGGGCGATCCAAACATTTGGGGAACCCCGGGGTCCGCTTACGGGGACCTCGCCAAAACTCGCAGATTTGGTCCATTCTGACCAGTTTTCTATGCTATTATTCACTGTTTTGGTTTTCGTGGTCATCCGAACGTTCGGGGAGTCCCCTCGCCAAAACTAGCAGATTAGGTCCATTATGGTCAGTTTTCTATGCTATTTATCAGTGATTTTGGGTCTCTGGACGATTCGAACGTTCGGGGAACCCTAGGGTCCGGTTATGCGGACCTCGCCAAAATTCGTAAATTTGGCATATTATGGCTAGTTTTCTATGCTATTACTTATTGATTTTTGGTCCCGGGGCGATCCAAACGTTCGGGGAACCCCGGGGTCCGCTTACGGGGACCTCGCCAAAACTCGCAGATTTGGTCTATTCTGACCAGTTTTGTATGCTATTATTCACTGTTGTGGTTTTCGTGGTCATCCGAACGTTCGGGGAGTCCCCTCGCCAAAACTAGCAGGTTAGGTCCATTATGGTCAGTTTTCTATGCTATTAATCAGTGATTTTGGGTCTCTGGACGATTCGAACGTTCGGGGAAGCCTAGGGTCCGGTTATGCGGACCTCGCCAAAATTCGTAGATTTGGCATATTATGGCTAGTTTTCTATGCTATTATTTATTGATTTTTGGTCCCGGGGCGATCCAAACGTTCGGGGAACCCCGGGGTCCGCTTATGGGGACCTCGCCAAAACTCGCAGATTTGGTCCATTCTGACCAGTTTTCTATGCTATTATTCACTGTTTTGGTTTTCGTGGTCATCCGAACGTTCGGGGAGTCCCCTCGCCAAAACTAGCAGATTAGGTCCATTATGGTCAGTTTTCTATGCTATTTATCAGTGATTTTGGGTCTCTGGACGATTCGGACGTTCGGGGAACCCTAGGGTCCGGTTATGCAGACCTCGCCAAAATTCGTAGATTTGGCATATTATGGCTAGTTTTCTATGCAATTACTCATTGATTTTTGGTCCTGGGGCGATCCAAACGTTCGGGGAACCCCGGGGTCCGCTTACGGGGACCTCGCCAAAACTCGCAGATTTGGTCCATTCTGACCAGTTTTCTATGCTATTATTCACTGTTTTGGTTTTCGTGGTCATCCGAACGTTCGGGGAGTCCCCTCGCCAAAACTAGCAGATTAGGTCCATTATGGTCAGTTTTCTATGCTATTTATCAGTGATTTTGGGTCTCTGGACGATTCGGACGTTCGGGGAACCCTAGGGTCCGGTTATGCAGACCTCGCCAAAATTCGTAGATTTGGCATATTATGGCTAGTTTTCTATGCTATTACTCATTGATTTTTGGTCCCGGGGCGATCCAAACGTTCGGGGAACCCCGGGGTCCGCTTACGGGGACCTCGCCAAAACTCGCAGATTTGGTCCATTCTGACCAGTTTTCTATGCTATTATTCACTGTTTTGGTTTTCGTGGTCATCCGAACGTTCGGGGAGTCCCCTCGCCAAAACTAGCAGATTTGGTCCATTATGGTCAGATTTCTATGCTATTAATCAGTGATTTTGGGTCTCTGGACGATTCGGACGTTCGGGGAACCCTAGGGTCCGGTTATGCAGACCTCGCCAAAATTCGTAGATTTGGCATATTATGGCTAGTTTTCTATGCTATTACTCATTGATTTTTGGTCCCGGGGCGATCCAAACATTTGGGGAACCCCGGGGTCCGCTTACGGGGACCTCGCCAAAACTCGCAGATTTGGTCCATTCTGACCAGTTTTCTATGCTATTATTCACTGTTTTGGTTTTCGTGGTCATCCGAACGTTCGGGGAGTCCCCTCGCCAAAACTAGCAGATTAGGTCCATTATGGTCAGTTTTCTATGCTATTTATCAGTGATTTTGGGTCTCTGGACGATTCGAACGTTCGGGGAACCCTAGGGTCCGGTTATGCGGACCTCGCCAAAATTCGTAAATTTGGCATATTATGGCTAGTTTTCTATGCTATTACTTATTGATTTTTGGTCCCGGGGCGATCCAAACGTTCGGGGAACCCCGGGGTCCGCTTACGGGGACCTCGCCAAAACTCGCAGATTTGGTCCATTCTGACCAGTTTTGTATGCTATTATTCACTGTTGTGGTTTTCGTGGTCATCCGAACGTTCGGGGAGTCCCCTCGCCAAAACTAGCAGGTTAGGTCCATTATGGTCAGTTTTCTATGCTATTAATCAGTGATTTTGGGTCTCTGGACGATTCGAACGTTCGGGGAACCCTAGGGTCCGGTTATGCGGACCTCGCCAAAATTCGTAGATTTGGCATATTATGGCTAGTTTTCTATGCTATTACTTATTGATTTTTGGTCCCGGGGCGATCCAAACGTTCGGGGAACCCCGGGGTCCGCTTATGGGGACCTCGCCAAAACTCGCAGATTTGGTCCATTCTGACCAGTTTTCTATGCTATTATTCACTGTTTTGGTTTTCGTGGTCATCCGAACGTTCGGGGAGTCCCCTCGCCAAAACTAGCAGATTAGGTCCATTATGGTCAGTTTTCTATGCTATTAATCAGTGATTTTGGGTCTCTGGACGATTCGGACGTTCGGGGAACCCTAGGGTCCGGTTATGCAGACCTCGCCAAAATTCGTAGATTTGGCATATTATGGCTAGTTTTCTATGCTATTACTCATTGATTTTTGGTCCCGGGGCGATCCAAACATTTGGGGAACCCCGGGGTCCGCTTACGGGGACCTCGCCAAAACTCGCAGATTTGGTCCATTCTGACCAGTTTTCTATGCTATTATTCACTGTTTTGGTTTTCGTGGTCATCTGAACGTTCGGGGAGTCCCCTCGCCAAAACTAGCAGATTAGGTCCATTATGGTCAGTTTTCTATGCTATTTATCAGTGATTTTGGGTCTCTGGACGATTCGAACGTTCGGGGAACCCTAGGGTCCGGTTATGCGAACCTCGCCAAAATTCGTAAATTTGGCATATTATGGCTAGTTTTCTATGCTATTACTTATTGATTTTTGGTCCCGGGGCGATCCAAACGTTCGGGGAACCCCGGGGTCCGCTTACGGGGACCTCGCCAAAACTCGCAGATTTGGTCTATTCTGACCAGTTTTGTATGCTATTATTCACTGTTGTGGTTTTCGTGGTCATCCGAACGTTCGGGGAGTCCCCTCGCCAAAACTAGCAGGTTAGGTCCATTATGGTCAGTTTTCTATGCTATTAATCAGTGATTTTGGGTCTCTGGACGATTCGAACGTTCGGGGAAGCCTAGGGTCCGGTTATGCGGACCTCGCCAAAATTCGTAGATTTGGCATATTATGGCTAGTTTTCTATGCTATTACTTATTGATTTTTGGTCCCGGGGCGATCCAAACGTTCGGGGAACCCCGGGGTCCGCTTATGGGGACCTCGCCAAAACTCGCAGATTTGGTCCATTCTGACCAGTTTTCTATGCTATTATTCACTGTTTTGGTTTTCGTGGTCATCCGAACGTTCGGGGAGTCCCCTCGCCAAAACTAGCAGGTTAGGTCCATTATGGTCAGTTTTCTATGCTATTTATCAGTGATTTTGGGTCTCTGGACGATTCGGACGTTCGGGGAACCCTAGGGTCCGGTTATGCAGACCTCGCCAAAATTCGTAGATTTGGCATATTATGGCTAGTTTTCTATGCTATTACTCATTGATTTTTGGTCCCGGGGCGATCCAAACGTTCGGGGAACCCCGGGGTCCGCTTACGGGGACCTCGCCAAAACTCGCAGATTTGGTCCATTCTGACCAGTTTTCTATGCTATTATTCACTGTTTTGGTTTTCGTGGTCATCCGAACGTTCGGGGAGTCCCCTCGCCAAAACTAGCAGATTTGGTCCATTATGGTCAGATTTCTATGCTATTAATCAGTGATTTTGGGTCTCTGGACGATTCGGACGTTCGGGGAACCCTAGGGTCCGGTTATGCAGACCTCGCCAAAATTCGTAGATTTGGCATATTATGGCTAGTTTTCTATGCTATTACTCATTGATTTTTGGTCCCGGGGCGATCCAAACATTTGGGGAACCCCGGGGTCCGCTTACGGGGACCTCGCCAAAACTCGCAGATTTGGTCCATTCTGACCAGTTTTCTATGCTATTATTCACTGTTTTGGTTTTCGTGGTCATCCGAACGTTCGGGGAGTCCCCTCGCCAAAACTAGCAGATTAGGTCCATTATGGTCAGTTTTCTATGCTATTTATCAGTGATTTTGGGTCTCTGGACGATTCGAACGTTCGGGGAACCCTAGGGTCCGGTTATGCGGACCTCGCCAAAATTCGTAAATTTGGCATATTATGGCTAGTTTTCTATGCTATTACTTATTGATTTTTGGTCCCGGGGCGATCCAAACGTTCGGGGAACCCCGGGGTCCGCTTACGGGGACCTCGCCAAAACTCGCAGATTTGGTCTATTCTGACCAGTTTTGTATGCTATTATTCACTGTTGTGGTTTTCGTGGTCATCCGAACGTTCGGGGAGTCCCCTCGCCAAAACTAGCAGGTTAGGTCCATTATGGTCAGTTTTCTATGCTATTAATCAGTGATTTTGGGTCTCTGGACGATTCGAACGTTCGGGGAAGCCTAGGGTCCGGTTATGCGGACCTCGCCAAAATTCGTAGATTTGGCATATTATGGCTAGTTTTCTATGCTATTACTTATTGATTTTTGGTCCCGGGGCGATCCAAACGTTCGGGGAACCCCGGGGTCCGCTTATGGGGACCTCGCCAAAACTCGCAGATTTGGTCCATTCTGACCAGTTTTCTATGCTATTATTCACTGTTTTGGTTTTCGTGGTCATCCGAACGTTCGGGGAGTCCCCTCGCCAAAACTAGCAGATTAGGTCCATTATGGTCAGTTTTCTATGCTATTTATCAGTGATTTTGGGTCTCTGGACGATTCGGACGTTCGGGGAACCCTAGGGTCCGGTTATGCAGACCTCGCCAAAATTCGTAGATTTGGCATATTATGGCTAGTTTTCTATGCTATTACTCATTGATTTTTGGTCCCGGGGCGATCCAAACGTTCGGGGAACCCCGGGGTCCGCTTACGGGGACCTCGCCAAAACTCGCAGATTTGGTCCATTCTGACCAGTTTTCTATGCTATTATTCACTGTTTTGGTTTTCGTGGTCATCCGAACGTTCGGGGAGTCCCCTCGCCAAAACTAGCAGATTTGGTCCATTATGGTCAGATTTCTATGCTATTAATCAGTGATTTTGGGTCTCTGGACGATTCGGACGTTCGGGGAACCCTAGGGTCCGGTTATGCCGACCTCGCCAAAATTCGTAGATTTGGCATATTATGGCTAGTTTTCTATGCTATTACTCATTGATTTTTGGTCCCGGGGCGATCCAAACATTTGGGGAACCCCGGGGTCCGCTTACGGGGACCTCGCCAAAACTCGCAGATTTGGTCCATTCTGACCAGTTTTCTATGCTATTATTCACTGTTTTGGTTTTCGTGGTCATCCGAACGTTCGGGGAGTCCCCTCGCCAAAACTAGCAGATTAGGTCCATTATGGTCAGTTTTCTATGCTATTTATCAGTGATTTTGGGTCTCTGGACGATTCGAACGTTCGGGGAACCCTAGGGTCCGGTTATGCGGACCTCGCCAAAATTCGTAAATTTGGCATATTATGGCTAGTTTTCTATGCTATTACTTATTGATTTTTGGTCCCGGGGCGATCCAAACGTTCGGGGAACCCCGGGGTCCGCTTACGGGGACCTCGCCAAAACTCGCAGATTTGGTCCATTCTGACCAGTTTTGTATGCTATTATTCACTGTTGTGGTTTTCGTGGTCATCCGAACGTTCGGGGAGTCCCCTCGCCAAAACTAGCAGGTTAGGTCCATTATGGTCAGTTTTCTATGCTATTAATCAGTGATTTTGGGTCTCTGGACGATTCGAACGTTCGGGGAACCCTAGGGTCCGGTTATGCGGACCTCGCCAAAATTCGTAGATTTGGCATATTATGGCTAGTTTTCTATGCTATTACTTATTGATTTTTGGTCCCGGGGCGATCCAAACGTTCGGGGAACCCCGGGGTCCGCTTATGGGGACCTCGCCAAAACTCGCAGATTTGGTCCATTCTGACCAGTTTTCTATGCTATTATTCACTGTTTTGGTTTTCGTGGTCATCCGAACGTTCGGGGAGTCCCCTCGCCAAAACTAGCAGATTAGGTCCATTATGGTCAGTTTTCTATGCTATTAATCAGTGATTTTGGGTCTCTGGACGATTCGGACGTTCGGGGAACCCTAGGGTCCGGTTATGCAGACCTCGCCAAAATTCGTAGATTTGGCATATTATGGCTAGTTTTCTATGCTATTACTCATTGATTTTTGGTCCCGGGGCGATCCAAACATTTGGGGAACCCCGGGGTCCGCTTACGGGGACCTCGCCAAAACTCGCAGATTTGGTCCATTCTGACCAGTTTTCTATGCTATTATTCACTGTTTTGGTTTTCGTGGTCATCCGAACGTTCGGGGAGTCCCCTCGCCAAAACTAGCAGATTTGGTCCATTATGGTCAGATTTCTATGCTATTAATCAGTGATTTTGGGTCTCTGGACGATTCGGACGTTCGGGGAACCCTAGGGTCCGGTTATGCAGACCTCGCCAAAATTCGTAGATTTGGCATATTATGGCTAGTTTTCTATGCTATTACTCATTGATTTTTGGTCCCGGGGCGATCCAAACATTTGGGGAACCCCGGGGTCCGCTTACGGGGACCTCGCCAAAACTCGCAGATTTGGTCCATTCTGACCAGTTTTCTATGCTATTATTCACTGTTTTGGTTTTCGTGGTCATCCGAACGTTCGGGGAGTCCCCTCGCCAAAACTAGCAGATTAGGTCCATTATGGTCAGTTTTCTATGCTATTTATCAGTGATTTTGGGTCTCTGGACGATTCGAACGTTCGGGGAACCCTAGGGTCCGGTTATGCGGACCTCGCCAAAATTCGTAAATTTGGCATATTATGGCTAGTTTTCTATGCTATTACTTATTGATTTTTGGTCCCGGGGCGATCCAAACGTTCGGGGAACCCCGGGGTCCGCTTACGGGGACCTCGCCAAAACTCGCAGATTTGGTCTATTCTGACCAGTTTTGTATGCTATTATTCACTGTTGTGGTTTTCGTGGTCATCCGAACGTTCGGGGAGTCCCCTCGCCAAAACTAGCAGGTTAGGTCCATTATGGTCAGTTTTCTATGCTATTAATCAGTGATTTTGGGTCTCTGGACGATTCGAACGTTCGGGGAAGCCTAGGGTCCGGTTATGCGGACCTCGCCAAAATTCGTAGATTTGGCATATTATGGCTAGTTTTCTATGCTATTACTTATTGATTTTTGGTCCCGGGGCGATCCAAACGTTCGGGGAACCCCGGGGTCCGCTTATGGGGACCTCGCCAAAACTCGCAGATTTGGTCCATTCTGACCAGTTTTCTATGCTATTATTCACTGTTTTGGTTTTCGTGGTCATCCGAACGTTCGGGGAGTCCCCTCGCCAAAACTAGCAGATTAGGTCCATTATGGTCAGTTTTCTATGCTATTTATCAGTGATTTTGGGTCTCTGGACGATTCGGACGTTCGGGGAACCCTAGGGTCCGGTTATGCAGACCTCGCCAAAATTCGTAGATTTGGCATATTATGGCTAGTTTTCTATGCTATTACTCATTGATTTTTGGTCCCGGGGCGATCCAAACGTTCGGGGAACCCCGGGGTCCGCTTACGGGGACCTCGCCAAAACTCGCAGATTTGGTCCATTCTGACCAGTTTTCTATGCTATTATTCACTGTTTTGGTTTTCGTGGTCATCCGAACGTTCGGGGAGTCCCCTCGCCAAAACTAGCAGATTTGGTCCATTATGGTCAGATTTCTATGCTATTAATCAGTGATTTTGGGTCTCTGGACGATTCGGACGTTCGGGGAACCCTAGGGTCCGGTTATGCCGACCTCGCCAAAATTCGTAGATTTGGCATATTATGGCTAGTTTTCTATGCTATTACTCATTGATTTTTGGTCCCGGGGCGATCCAAACATTTGGGGAACCCCGGGGTCCGCTTACGGGGACCTCGCCAAAACTCGCAGATTTGGTCCATTCTGACCAGTTTTCTATGCTATTATTCACTGTTTTGGTTTTCGTGGTCATCCGAACGTTCGGGGAGTCCCCTCGCCAAAACTAGCAGATTAGGTCCATTATGGTCAGTTTTCTATGCTATTTATCAGTGATTTTGGGTCTCTGGACGATTCGAACGTTCGGGGAACCCTAGGGTCCGGTTATGCGGACCTCGCCAAAATTCGTAAATTTGGCATATTATGGCTAGTTTTCTATGCTATTACTTATTGATTTTTGGTCCCGGGGCGATCCAAACGTTCGGGGAACCCCGGGGTCCGCTTACGGGGACCTCGCCAAAACTCGCAGATTTGGTCCATTCTGACCAGTTTTGTATGCTATTATTCACTGTTGTGGTTTTCGTGGTCATCCGAACGTTCGGGGAGTCCCCTCGCCAAAACTAGCAGGTTAGGTCCATTATGGTCAGTTTTCTATGCTATTAATCAGTGATTTTGGGTCTCTGGACGATTCGAACGTTCGGGGAACCCTAGGGTCCGGTTATGCGGACCTCGCCAAAATTCGTAGATTTGGCATATTATGGCTAGTTTTCTATGCTATTACTTATTGATTTTTGGTCCCGGGGCGATCCAAACGTTCGGGGAACCCCGGGGTCCGCTTACGGGGACCTCGCCAAAACTCGCAGATTTGGTCCATTCTGACCAGTTTTCTATGCTATTATTCACTGTTTTGGTTTTCGTGGTCATCCGAACGTTCGGGGAGTCCCCTCGCCAAAACTAGCAGATTTGGTCCATTATGGTCAGATTTCTATGCTATTAATCAGTGATTTTGGGTCTCTGGACGATTCGGACGTTCGGGGAACCCTAGGGTCCGGTTATGCAGACCTCGCCAAAATTCGTAGATTTGGCATATTATGGCTAGTTTTCTATGCTATTACTCATTGATTTTTGGTCCCGGGGCGATCCAAACATTTGGGGAACCCCGGGGTCCGCTTACGGGGACCTCGCCAAAACTCGCAGATTTGGTCCATTCTGACCAGTTTTCTATGCTATTATTCACTGTTTTGGTTTTCGTGGTCATCCGAACGTTCGGGGAGTCCCCTCGCCAAAACTAGCAGATTAGGTCCATTATGGTCAGTTTTCTATGCTATTTATCAGTGATTTTGGGTCTCTGGACGATTCGAACGTTCGGGGAACCCTAGGGTCCGGTTATGCGGACCTCGCCAAAATTCGTAAATTTGGCATATTATGGCTAGTTTTCTATGCTATTACTTATTGATTTTTGGTCCCGGGGCGATCCAAACGTTCGGGGAACCCCGGGGTCCGCTTACGGGGACCTCGCCAAAACTCGCAGATTTGGTCCATTCTGACCAGTTTTGTATGCTATTATTCACTGTTGTGGTTTTCGTGGTCATCCGAACGTTCGGGGAGTCCCCTCGCCAAAACTAGCAGGTTAGGTCCATTATGGTCAGTTTTCTATGCTATTAATCAGTGATTTTGGGTCTCTGGACGATTCGAACGTTCGGGGAACCCTAGGGTCCGGTTATGCGGACCTCGCCAAAATTCGTAGATTTGGCATATTATGGCTAGTTTTCTATGCTATTACTTATTGATTTTTGGTCCCGGGGCGATCCAAACGTTCGGGGAACCCCGGGGTCCGCTTATGGGGACCTCGCCAAAACTCGCAGATTTGGTCCATTCTGACCAGTTTTCTATGCTATTATTCACTGTTTTGGTTTTCGTGGTCATCCGAACGTTCGGGGAGTCCCCTCGCCAAAACTAGCAGATTAGGTCCATTATGGTCAGTTTTCTATGCTATTAATCAGTGATTTTGGGTCTCTGGACGATTCGGACGTTCGGGGAACCCTAGGGTCCGGTTATGCAGACCTCGCCAAAATTCGTAGATTTGGCATATTATGGCTAGTTTTCTATTTTATTACTCATTGATTTTTGGTCCCGGGGCGATCCAAACATTTGGGGAACCCCGGGGTCCGCTTACGGGGACCTCGCCAAAACTCGCAGATTTGGTCCATTCTGACCAGTTTTCTATGCTATTATTCACTGTTTTGGTTTTCGTGGTCATCCGAACGTTCGGGGAGTCCCCTCGCCAAAACTAGCAGATTAGGTCCATTATGGTCAGTTTTCTATGCTATTTATCAGTGATTTTGGGTCTCTGGACGATTCGAACGTTCGGGGAACCCTAGGGTCCGGTTATGCGGACCTCGCCAAAATTCGTAAATTTGGCATATTATGGCTAGTTTTCTATGCTATTACTTATTGATTTTTGGTCCCGGGGCGATCCAAACGTTCGGGGAACCCCGGGGTCCGCTTACGGGGACCTCGCCAAAACTCGCAGATTTGGTCTATTCTGACCAGTTTTGTATGCTATTATTCACTGTTGTGGTTTTCGTGGTCATCCGAACGTTCGGGGAGTCCCCTCGCCAAAACTAGCAGGTTAGGTCCATTATGGTCAGTTTTCTATGCTATTAATCAGTGATTTTGGGTCTCTGGACGATTCGAACGTTCGGGGAAGCCTAGGGTCCGGTTATGCGGACCTCGCCAAAATTCGTAGATTTGGCATATTATGGCTAGTTTTCTATGCTATTACTTATTGATTTTTGGTCCCGGGGCGATCCAAACGTTCGGGGAACCCCGGGGTCCGCTTATGGGGACCTCGCCAAAACTCGCAGATTTGGTCCATTCTGACCAGTTTTCTATGCTATTATTCACTGTTTTGGTTTTCGTGGTCATCCGAACGTTCGGGGAGTCCCCTCGCCAAAACTAGCAGATTAGGTCCATTATGGTCAGTTTTCTATGCTATTTATCAGTGATTTTGGGTCTCTGGACGATTCGGACGTTCGGGGAACCCTAGGGTCCGGTTATGCAGACCTCGCCAAAATTCGTAGATTTGGCATATTATGGCTAGTTTTCTATGCTATTACTCATTGATTTTTGGTCCCGGGGCGATCCAAACGTTCGGGGAACCCCGGGGTCCGCTTACGGGGACCTCGCCAAAACTCGCAGATTTGGTCCATTCTGACCAGTTTTCTATGCTATTATTCACTGTTTTGGTTTTCGTGGTCATCCGAACGTTCGGGGAGTCCCCTCGCCAAAACTAGCAGATTTGGTCCATTATGGTCAGATTTCTATGCTATTAATCAGTGATTTTGGGTCTCTGGACGATTCGGACGTTCGGGGAACCCTAGGGTCCGGTTATGCAGACCTCGCCAAAATTCGTAGATTTGGCATATTATGGCTAGTTTTCTATGCTATTACTCATTGATTTTTGGTCCCGGGGCGATCCAAACATTTGGGGAACCCCGGGGTCCGCTTACGGGGACCTCGCCAAAACTCGCAGATTTGGTCCATTCTGACCAGTTTTCTATGCTATTATTCACTGTTTTGGTTTTCGTGGTCATCCGAACGTTCGGGGAGTCCCCTCGCCAAAACTAGCAGATTAGGTCCATTATGGTCAGTTTTCTATGCTATTTATCAGTGATTTTGGGTCTCTGGACGATTCGAACGTTCGGGGAACCCTAGGGTCCGGTTATGCGGACCTCGCCAAAATTCGTAAATTTGGCATATTATGGCTAGTTTTCTATGCTATTACTTATTGATTTTTGGTCCCGGGGCGATCCAAACGTTCGGGGAACCCCGGGGTCCGCTTACGGGGACCTCGCCAAAACTCGCAGATTTGGTCCATTCTGACCAGTTTTGTATGCTATTATTCACTGTTGTGGTTTTCGTGGTCATCCGAACGTTCGGGGAGTCCCCTCGCCAAAACTAGCAGGTTAGGTCCATTATGGTCAGTTTTCTATGCTATTAATCAGTGATTTTGGGTCTCTGGACGATTCGAACGTTCGGGGAACCCTAGGGTCCGGTTATGCGGACCTCGCCAAAATTCGTAGATTTGGCATATTATGGCTAGTTTTCTATGCTATTACTTATTGATTTTTGGTCCCGGGGCGATCCAAACGTTCGGGGAACCCCGGGGTCCGCTTATGGGGACCTCGCCAAAACTCGCAGATTTGGTCCATTCTGACCAGTTTTCTATGCTATTATTCACTGTTTTGGTTTTCGTGGTCATCCGAACGTTCGGGGAGTCCCCTCGCCAAAACTAGCAGATTAGGTCCATTATGGTCAGTTTTCTATGCTATTAATCAGTGATTTTGGGTCTCTGGACGATTCGGACGTTCGGGGAACCCTAGGGTCCGGTTATGCAGACCTCGCCAAAATTCGTAGATTTGGCATATTATGGCTAGTTTTCTATGCTATTACTCATTGATTTTTGGTCCCGGGGCGATCCAAACATTTGGGGAACCCCGGGGTCCGCTTACGGGGACCTCGCCAAAACTCGCAGATTTGGTCCATTCTGACCAGTTTTCTATGCTATTATTCACTGTTTTGGTTTTCGTGGTCATCCGAACGTTCGGGGAGTCCCCTCGCCAAAACTAGCAGATTAGGTCCATTATGGTCAGTTTTCTATGCTATTTATCAGTGATTTTGGGTCTCTGGACGATTCGAACGTTCGGGGAACCCTAGGGTCCGGTTATGCGGACCTCGCCAAAATTCGTAAATTTGGCATATTATGGCTAGTTTTCTATGCTATTACTTATTGATTTTTGGTCCCGGGGCGATCCAAACGTTCGGGGAACCCCGGGGTCCGCTTACGGGGACCTCGCCAAAACTCGCAGATTTGGTCCATTCTGACCAGTTTTGTATGCTATTATTCACTGTTGTGGTTTTCGTGGTCATCCGAACGTTCGGGGAGTCCCCTCGCCAAAACTAGCAGGTTAGGTCCATTATGGTCAGTTTTCTATGCTATTAATCAGTGATTTTGGGTCTCTGGACGATTCGAACGTTCGGGGAACCCTAGGGTCCGGTTATGCGGACCTCGCCAAAATTCGTAGATTTGGCATATTATGGCTAGTTTTCTATGCTATTACTTATTGATTTTTGGTCCCGGGGCGATCCAAACGTTCGGGGAACCCCGGGGTCCGCTTATGGGGACCTCGCCAAAACTCGCAGATTTGGTCCATTCTGACCAGTTTTCTATGCTATTATTCACTGTTTTGGTTTTCGTGGTCATCCGAACGTTCGGGGAGTCCCCTCGCCAAAACTAGCAGATTAGGTCCATTATGGTCAGTTTTCTATGCTATTAATCAGTGATTTTGGGTCTCTGGACGATTCGGACGTTCGGGGAACCCTAGGGTCCGGTTATGCAGACCTCGCCAAAATTCGTAGATTTGGCATATTATGGCTAGTTTTCTATTTTATTACTCATTGATTTTTGGTCCCGGGGCGATCCAAACATTTGGGGAACCCCGGGGTCCGCTTACGGGGACCTCGCCAAAACTCGCAGATTTGGTCCATTCTGACCAGTTTTCTATGCTATTATTCACTGTTTTGGTTTTCGTGGTCATCCGAACGTTCGGGGAGTCCCCTCGCCAAAACTAGCAGATTAGGTCCATTATGGTCAGTTTTCTATGCTATTTATCAGTGATTTTGGGTCTCTGGACGATTCGAACGTTCGGGGAACCCTAGGGTCCGGTTATGCGGACCTCGCCAAAATTCGTAAATTTGGCATATTATGGCTAGTTTTCTATGCTATTACTTATTGATTTTTGGTCCCGGGGCGATCCAAACGTTCGGGGAACCCCGGGGTCCGCTTACGGGGACCTCGCCAAAACTCGCAGATTTGGTCTATTCTGACCAGTTTTGTATGCTATTATTCACTGTTGTGGTTTTCGTGGTCATCCGAACGTTCGGGGAGTCCCCTCGCCAAAACTAGCAGGTTAGGTCCATTATGGTCAGTTTTCTATGCTATTAATCAGTGATTTTGGGTCTCTGGACGATTCGAACGTTCGGGGAAGCCTAGGGTCCGGTTATGCGGACCTCGCCAAAATTCGTAGATTTGGCATATTATGGCTAGTTTTCTATGCTATTACTTATTGATTTTTGGTCCCGGGGCGATCCAAACGTTCGGGGAACCCCGGGGTCCGCTTATGGGGACCTCGCCAAAACTCGCAGATTTGGTCCATTCTGACCAGTTTTCTATGCTATTATTCACTGTTTTGGTTTTCGTGGTCATCCGAACGTTCGGGGAGTCCCCTCGCCAAAACTAGCAGATTAGGTCCATTATGGTCAGTTTTCTATGCTATTTATCAGTGATTTTGGGTCTCTGGACGATTCGGACGTTCGGGGAACCCTAGGGTCCGGTTATGCAGACCTCGCCAAAATTCGTAGATTTGGCATATTATGGCTAGTTTTCTATGCTATTACTCATTGATTTTTGGTCCCGGGGCGATCCAAACGTTCGGGGAACCCCGGGGTCCGCTTACGGGGACCTCGCCAAAACTCGCAGATTTGGTCCATTCTGACCAGTTTTCTATGCTATTATTCACTGTTTTGGTTTTCGTGGTCATCCGAACGTTCGGGGAGTCCCCTCGCCAAAACTAGCAGATTTGGTCCATTATGGTCAGATTTCTATGCTATTAATCAGTGATTTTGGGTCTCTGGACGATTCGGACGTTCGGGGAACCCTAGGGTCCGGTTATGCAGACCTCGCCAAAATTCGTAGATTTGGCATATTATGGCTAGTTTTCTATGCTATTACTCATTGATTTTTGGTCCCGGGGCGATCCAAACATTTGGGGAACCCCGGGGTCCGCTTACGGGGACCTCGCCAAAACTCGCAGATTTGGTCCATTCTGACCAGTTTTCTATGCTATTATTCACTGTTTTGGTTTTCGTGGTCATCCGAACGTTCGGGGAGTCCCCTCGCCAAAACTAGCAGATTAGGTCCATTATGGTCAGTTTTCTATGCTATTTATCAGTGATTTTGGGTCTCTGGACGATTCGAACGTTCGGGGAACCCTAGGGTCCGGTTATGCGGACCTCGCCAAAATTCGTAAATTTGGCATATTATGGCTAGTTTTCTATGCTATTACTTATTGATTTTTGGTCCCGGGGCGATCCAAACGTTCGGGGAACCCCGGGGTCCGCTTACGGGGACCTCGCCAAAACTCGCAGATTTGGTCCATTCTGACCAGTTTTGTATGCTATTATTCACTGTTGTGGTTTTCGTGGTCATCCGAACGTTCGGGGAGTCCCCTCGCCAAAACTAGCAGGTTAGGTCCATTATGGTCAGTTTTCTATGCTATTAATCAGTGATTTTGGGTCTCTGGACGATTCGAACGTTCGGGGAACCCTAGGGTCCGGTTATGCGGACCTCGCCAAAATTCGTAGATTTGGCATATTATGGCTAGTTTTCTATGCTATTACTTATTGATTTTTGGTCCCGGGGCGATCCAAACGTTCGGGGAACCCCGGGGTCCGCTTATGGGGACCTCGCCAAAACTCGCAGATTTGGTCCATTCTGACCAGTTTTCTATGCTATTATTCACTGTTTTGGTTTTCGTGGTCATCCGAACGTTCGGGGAGTCCCCTCGCCAAAACTAGCAGATTAGGTCCATTATGGTCAGTTTTCTATGCTATTAATCAGTGATTTTGGGTCTCTGGACGATTCGGACGTTCGGGGAACCCTAGGGTCCGGTTATGCAGACCTCGCCAAAATTCGTAGATTTGGCATATTATGGCTAGTTTTCTATGCTATTACTCATTGATTTTTGGTCCCGGGGCGATCCAAACATTTGGGGAACCCCGGGGTCCGCTTACGGGGACCTCGCCAAAACTCGCAGATTTGGTCCATTCTGACCAGTTTTCTATGCTATTATTCACTGTTTTGGTTTTCGTGGTCATCCGAACGTTCGGGGAGTCCCCTCGCCAAAACTAGCAGATTAGGTCCATTATGGTCAGTTTTCTATGCTATTTATCAGTGATTTTGGGTCTCTGGACGATTCGAACGTTCGGGGAACCCTAGGGTCCGGTTATGCGGACCTCGCCAAAATTCGTAAATTTGGCATATTATGGCTAGTTTTCTATGCTATTACTTATTGATTTTTGGTCCCGGGGCGATCCAAACGTTCGGGGAACCCCGGGGTCCGCTTACGGGGACCTCGCCAAAACTCGCAGATTTGGTCCATTCTGACCAGTTTTGTATGCTATTATTCACTGTTGTGGTTTTCGTGGTCATCCGAACGTTCGGGGAGTCCCCTCGCCAAAACTAGCAGGTTAGGTCCATTATGGTCAGTTTTCTATGCTATTAATCAGTGATTTTGGGTCTCTGGACGATTCGAACGTTCGGGGAACCCTAGGGTCCGGTTATGCGGACCTCGCCAAAATTCGTAGATTTGGCATATTATGGCTAGTTTTCTATGCTATTACTTATTGATTTTTGGTCCCGGGGCGATCCAAACGTTCGGGGAACCCCGGGGTCCGCTTATGGGGACCTCGCCAAAACTCGCAGATTTGGTCCATTCTGACCAGTTTTCTATGCTATTATTCACTGTTTTGGTTTTCGTGGTCATCCGAACGTTCGGGGAGTCCCCTCGCCAAAACTAGCAGATTAGGTCCATTATGGTCAGTTTTCTATGCTATTAATCAGTGATTTTGGGTCTCTTGACGATTCGGACGTTCGGGGAACCCTAGGGTCCGGTTATGCAGACCTCGCCAAAATTCGTAGATTTGGCATATTATGGCTAGTTTTCTATGCTATTACTCATTGATTTTTGGTCCCGGGGCGATCCAAACGTTCGGGGAACCCCGGGGTCCGCTTACGGGGACCTCGCCAAAACTCGCAGATTTGGTCCATTCTGACCAGTTTTCTATGCTATTATTCACTGTTTTGGTTTTCGTGGTCATCCGAACGTTCGGGGAGTCCCCTCGCCAAAACTAGCAGATTTGGTCCATTATGGTCAGATTTCTATGCTATTAATCAGTGATTTTGGGTCTCTGGACGATTCGGACGTTCGGGGAACCCTAGGGTCCGGTTATGCAGACCTCGCCAAAATTCGTAGATTTGGCATATTATGGCTAGTTTTCTATGCTATTACTCATTGATTTTTGGTCCCGGGGCGATCCAAACATTTGGGGAACCCCGGGGTCCGCTTACGGGGACCTCGCCAAAACTCGCAGATTTGGTCCATTCTGACCAGTTTTCTATGCTATTATTCACTGTTTTGGTTTTCGTGGTCATCCGAACGTTCGGGGAGTCCCCTCGCCAAAACTAGCAGATTAGGTCCATTATGGTCAGTTTTCTATGCTATTAATCAGTGATTTTGGGTCTCTGGACGATTCGAACGTTCGGGGAACCCTAGGGTCCGGTTATGCGGACCTCGCCAAAATTCGTAAATTTGGCATATTATGGCTAGTTTTCTATGCTATTACTTATTGATTTTTGGTCCCGGGGCGATCCAAACGTTCGGGGAACCCCGGGGTCCGCTTACGGGGACCTCGCCAAAACTCGCAGATTTGGTCCATTCTGACCAGTTTTGTATGCTATTATTCACTGTTGTGGTTTTCGTGGTCATCCGAACGTTCGGGGAGTCCCCTCGCCAAAACTAGCAGGTTAGGTCCATTATGGTCAGTTTTCTATGCTATTAATCAGTGATTTTGGGTCTCTGGACGATTCGAACGTTCGGGGAACCCTAGGGTCCGGTTATGCGGACCTCGCCAAAATTCGTAGATTTGGCATATTATGGCTAGTTTTCTATGCTATTACTTATTGATTTTTGGTCCCGGGGCGATCCAAACGTTCGGGGAACCCCGGGGTCCGCTTATGGGGACCTCGCCAAAACTCGCAGATTTGGTCCATTCTGACCAGTTTTCTATGCTATTATTCACTGTTTTGGTTTTCGTGGTCATCCGAACGTTCGGGGAGTCCCCTCGCCAAAACTAGCAGATTAGGTCCATTATGGTCAGTTTTCTATGCTATTAATCAGTGATTTTGGGTCTCTGGACGATTCGGACGTTCGGGGAACCCTAGGGTCCGGTTATGCAGACCTCGCCAAAATTCGTAGATTTGGCATATTATGGCTAGTTTTCTATGCTATTACTCATTGATTTTTGGTCCCGGGGCGATCCAAACATTTGGGGAACCCCGGGGTCCGCTTACGGGGACCTCGCCAAAACTCGCAGATTTGGTCCATTCTGACCAGTTTTCTATGCTATTATTCACTGTTTTGGTTTTCGTGGTCATCCGAACGTTCGGGGAGTCCCCTCGCCAAAACTAGCAGATTAGGTCCATTATGGTCAGTTTTCTATGCTATTTATCAGTGATTTTGGGTCTCTGGACGATTCGAACGTTCGGGGAACCCTAGGGTCCGGTTATGCGGACCTCGCCAAAATTCGTAAATTTGGCATATTATGGCTAGTTTTCTATGCTATTACTTATTGATTTTTGGTCCCGGGGCGATCCAAACGTTCGGGGAACCCCGGGGTCCGCTTACGGGGACCTCGCCAAAACTCGCAGATTTGGTCCATTCTGACCAGTTTTGTATGCTATTATTCACTGTTGTGGTTTTCGTGGTCATCCGAACGTTCGGGGAGTCCCCTCGCCAAAACTAGCAGGTTAGGTCCATTATGGTCAGTTTTCTATGCTATTAATCAGTGATTTTGGGTCTCTGGACGATTCGAACGTTCGGGGAACCCTAGGGTCCGGTTATGCGGACCTCGCCAAAATTCGTAGATTTGGCATATTATGGCTAGTTTTCTATGCTATTACTTATTGATTTTTGGTCCCGGGGCGATCCAAACGTTCGGGGAACCCCGGGGTCCGCTTATGGGGACCTCGCCAAAACTCGCAGATTTGGTCCATTCTGACCAGTTTTCTATGCTATTATTCACTGTTTTGGTTTTCGTGGTCATCCGAACGTTCGGGGAGTCCCCTCGCCAAAACTAGCAGATTAGGTCCATTATGGTCAGTTTTCTATGCTATTAATCAGTGATTTTGGGTCTCTGGACGATTCGGACGTTCGGGGAACCCTAGGGTCCGGTTATGCAGACCTCGCCAAAATTCGTAGATTTGGCATATTATGGCTAGTTTTCTATGCTATTACTCATTGATTTTTGGTCCCGGGGCGATCCAAACATTTGGGGAACCCCGGGGTCCGCTTACGGGGACCTCGCCAAAACTCGCAGATTTGGTCCATTCTGACCAGTTTTCTATGCTATTATTCACTGTTTTGGTTTTCGTGGTCATCCGAACGTTCGGGGAGTCCCCTCGCCAAAACTAGCAGATTAGGTCCATTATGGTCAGTTTTCTATGCTATTTATCAGTGATTTTGGGTCTCTGGACGATTCGAACGTTCGGGGAACCCTAGGGTCCGGTTATGCGGACCTCGCCAAAATTCGTAAATTTGGCATATTATGGCTAGTTTTCTATGCTATTACTTATTGATTTTTGGTCCCGGGGCGATCCAAACGTTCGGGGAACCCCGGGGTCCGCTTACGGGGACCTCGCCAAAACTCGCAGATTTGGTCCATTCTGACCAGTTTTGTATGCTATTATTCACTGTTGTGGTTTTCGTGGTCATCCGAACGTTCGGGGAGTCCCCTCGCCAAAACTAGCAGGTTAGGTCCATTATGGTCAGTTTTCTATGCTATTAATCAGTGATTTTGGGTCTCTGGACGATTCGAACGTTCGAGGAACCCTAGGGTCCGGTTATGCGGACCTCGCCAAAATTCGTAGATTTGGCATATTATGGCTAGTTTTCTATGCTATTACTTATTGATTTTTGGTCCCGGGGCGATCCAAACGTTCGGGGAACCCCGGGGTCCGCTTATGGGGACCTCGCCAAAACTCGCAGATTTGGTCCATTCTGACCAGTTTTCTATGCTATTATTCACTGTTTTGGTTTTCGTGGTCATCCGAACGTTCGGGGAGTCCCCTCGCCAAAACTAGCAGATTAGGTCCATTATGGTCAGTTTTCTATGCTATTAATCAGTGATTTTGGGTCTCTGGACGATTCGGACGTTCGGGGAACCCTAGGGTCCGGTTATGCAGACCTCGCCAAAATTCGTAGATTTGGCATATTATGGCTAGTTTTCTATGCTATTACTCATTGATTTTTGGTCCCGGGGCGATCCAAACATTTTGGGAACCCCGGGGTCCGCTTACGGGGACCTCGCCAAAACTCGCAGATTTGGTCCATTCTGACCAGTTTTCTATGCTATTATTCACTGTTTTGGTTTTCGTGGTCATCCGAACGTTCGGGGAGTCCCCTCGCCAAAACTAGCAGATTAGGTCCATTATGGTCAGTTTTCTATGCTATTTATCAGTGATTTTGGGTCTCTGGACGATTCGAACGTTCGGGGAACCCTAGGGTCCGGTTATGCGGACCTCGCCAAAATTCGTAGATTTGGCATATTATGGCTAGTTTTCTATGCTATTACTTATTGATTTTTGGTCCTGGGGCGATCCAAACGTTCGGGGAACCCCGGGGTCCGCTTACGGGGACCTCGCCAAAACTCGCAGATTTGGTCCATTCTGACCAGTTTTCTATGCTATTATTCACTGTTTTGGTTTTCGTGGTCATCCGAACGTTCGGGGAGTCCCCTCGCCAAAACTAGCAGATTAGGTCCATTATGGTCAATTTTCTATGCTATTAATCAGTGATTTTGGGTCTCTGGATGATTCGGACGTTCGGGGAACCCTAGGGTCCGGTTATGCAGACCTCGCCAAAATTCGTAGATTTGGCATATTATGGCTAGTTTTCTATGCTATTACTCATTGATTTTTGGTCCCGGGGCGATCCAAACATTTGGGGAACCCCAGGGTCCGCTTACGGGGACCTCGCCAAAACTCACAGATTTGGTCCATTCTGACCAGTTTTCTATGCTATTATTCACTGTTTTGGTTTTCGTGGTCATCCGAACGTTCGGGGAGTCCCCTCGCCAAAACTAGCAGATTAGGTCCATTATGGTCAGTTTCTATGCTATTAATCAGTGATTTTAGGTCTCTGGACGATTCGGACGTTCGGGGAACCCTAGGGTCCGGTTATGCGGACCTCGCCAAAATTCGTAGATTTGGCATATTATGACTAGTTTTCTATGCAATTACTCATTGATTTTTGGTCCTGGGGCGATCCAAACGTTCGGGGAACCCCGGGGTCCGCTTACGGAGACCTCGCCAAAACTCGCAGATTTGGTCCATTCTGACCAGTTTTGTATGCTATTATTCACTGTTGTGGTTTTCGTGGTCATCCGAACGTTCGGGGAGTCCCCTCGCCAAAACTAGCAGATTAGGTCCATTATGGTCAGTTTTCTATGCTATTAATCAGTGATTTTGGGTCTCTGGACGATTCGAACGTTCGGGGAACCCTAGGGTCCGGTTATGCGGACCTCGCCAAAATTCGTAGATTTGGCATATTATGGCTAGTTTTCTATGCTATTACTTATTGATTTTTGGTCCCGGGGCGATCCAAACGTTCGGGGAACCCCGGGGTCCGCTTACGGGGACCTCGCCAAAACTCGCAGATTTGGTCCATTCTGACCAGTTTTCTATGCTATTATTCACTGTTTTGGTTTTCGTGGTCATCCGAACGTTCGGGGAGTCCCCTCGCCAAAACTAGCAGATTTGGTCCATTATGGTCAGTTTCTATGCTATTAATCAGTGATTTTGGGTCTCTGGACGATTCGGACGTTCGGGGAACCCTAGGGTCCGGTTATGCAGACCTCGCCAAAATTCGTAGATTTGGCATATTATGGCTAGTTTTCTATGCTATTACTCATTGATTTTTGGTCCCGGGGCGATCCAAACATTTGGGGAACCCTGGGGTCAGCTTACGGGGAGCTCGCCAAAACTCGCAGATTTGGTCCATTCTGACCAGTTTTGTATGCTATTATTCACTGTTGTGGTTTTCGTGGTCATCCGAACGTTCGGGGAGTCCCCTCGCCAAAACTAGCAGATTAGGTCCATTATGGTCAGTTTTCTATGCTATTAATCAGTGATTTTGGGTCTCTGGACGATTCGAACGTTCGGGGAACCCTAGGGTCCGGTTATGCGGACCTCGCCAAAATTCGTAGATTTGGCATATTATGGCTAGTTTTCTATGCTATTACTTATTGATTTTTGGTCCCGGGGCGATCCAAACGTTCGGGGAACCCCGGGGTCCGCTTACGGGGACCTCGCCAAAACTCGCAGATTTGGTCCATTCTGACCAGTTTTCTATGCTATTATTCACTGTTTTGGTTTTCGTGGTCATCCGAACGTTCGGGGAGTCCCCTCGCCAAAACTAGCAGATTAGGTCCATTATGGTCAGTTTCTATGCTATTAATCAGTGATTTTAGGTCTCTGGACGATTCGGACGTTCAGGGAACCCTAGGGTCCGGTTATGCAGACCTCGCCAAAATTCGTAGATTTGGCATATTATGGCTAGTTTTCTATGCTATTACACATTGATTTTTGGTCCCGGGGCGATCCAAACATTTGGGGAACCCCGGGGTCCGCTTACGGGGACCTCGCCAAAACTCGCAGATTTGGTCCATTCTGACCAGTTTTCTATGCTATTATTCACTGTTTTGGTTTTCGTGGTCATCCGAACGTTCGGGGAGTCCCCTCGCCAAAACTAGCAGATTAGGTCCATTATGGTCAGTTTTCTATGCTATTTATCAGTGATTTTGGGTCTCTGGACGATTCGAACGTTCGGGGAACCCTAGGGTCCGGTTATGCGGACCTCGCCAAAATTCGTAGATTTGGCATATTATGGCTAGTTTTCTATGCTATTACTTATTGATTTTTGGTCCTGGGGCGATCCAAACGTTCGGGGAACCCCGGGGTCCGCTTACGGGGACCTCGCCAAAACTCGCAGATTTGGTCCATTCTGACCAGTTTTCTATGCTATTATTCACTGTTTTGGTTTTCGTGGTCATCCGAACGTTCGGGGAGTCCCCTCGCCAAAACTAGCAGATTAGGTCCATTATGGTCAATTTTCTATGCTATTAATCAGTGATTTTGGGTCTCTGGACGATTCGGACGTTCGGGGAACCCTAGGGTCCGGTTATGCAGACCTCGCCAAAATTCGTAGATTTGGCATATTATGGCTAGTTTTCTATGCTATTACTCATTGATTTTTGGTCCCGGGGCGATCCAAACATTTGGGGAACCCCAGGGTCCGCTTACGGGGACCTCGCCAAAACTCACAGATTTGGTCCATTCTGACCAGTTTTCTATGCTATTATTCACTGTTTTGGTTTTCGTGGTCATCCGAACGTTCGGGGAGTCCCCTCGCCAAAACTAGCAGATTAGGTCCATTATGGTCAGTTTCTATGCTATTAATCAGTGATTTTGGGTCTCTGGACGATTCGAACGTTCGGGGAACCCTAGGGTCCGGTTATGCGGACCTCGCCAAAATTCGTAGATTTGGCATATTATGGCTAGTTTTCTATGCTATTACTTATTGATTTTTGGTCCCGGGGCGATCCAAACGTTCGGGGAACCCCGGGGTCCGCTTACGGGGACCTCGCCAAAACTCGCAGATTTGGTCCATTCTGACCAGTTTTCTATGCTATTATTCACTGTTTTGGTTTTCGTGGTCATCCGAACGTTCGGGGAGTCCCCTCGCCAAAACTAGCAGATTTGGTCCATTATGGTCAGTTTCTATGCTATTAATCAGTGATTTTGGGTCTCTGGACGATTCGGACGTTCGGGGAACCCTAGGGTCCGGTTATGCAGACCTCGCCAAAATTCGTAGATTTGGCATATTATGGCTAGTTTTCTATGCTATTACTCATTGATTTTTGGTCCCGGGGCGATCCAAACATTTGGGGAACCCTGGGGTCAGCTTACGGGGAGCTCGCCAAAACTCGCAGATTTGGTCCATTCTGACCAGTTTTGTATGCTATTATTCACTGTTGTGGTTTTCGTGGTCATCCGAACGTTCGGGGAGTCCCCTCGCCAAAACTAGCAGATTAGGTCCATTATGGTCAGTTTTCTATGCTATTAATCAGTGATTTTGGGTCTCTGGACGATTCGAACGTTCGGGGAACCCTAGGGTCCGGTTATGCGGACCTCGCCAAAATTCGTAGATTTGGCATATTATGGCTAGTTTTCTATGCTATTACTTATTGATTTTTGGTCCCGGGGCGATCCAAACGTTCGGGGAACCCCGGGGTCCGCTTACGGGGACCTCGCCAAAACTCGCAGATTTGGTCCATTCTGACCAGTTTTCTATGCTATTATTCACTGTTTTGGTTTTCGTGGTCATCCGAACGTTCGGGGAGTCCCCTCGCCAAAACTAGCAGATTAGGTCCATTATGGTCAGTTTCTATGCTATTAATCAGTGATTTTAGGTCTCTGGACGATTCGGACGTTCAGGGAACCCTAGGGTCCGGTTATGCAGACCTCGCCAAAATTCGTAGATTTGGCATATTATGGCTAGTTTTCTATGCTATTACACATTGATTTTTGGTCCCGGGGCGATCCAAACATTTGGGGAACCCCGGGGTCCGCTTACGGGGACCTCGCCAAAACTCGCAGATTTGGTCCATTCTGACCAGTTTTCTATGCTATTATTCACTGTTTTGGTTTTCGTGGTCATCCGAACGTTCGGGGAGTCCCCTCGCCAAAACTAGCAGATTAGGTCCATTATGGTCAGTTTTCTATGCTATTTATCAGTGATTTTGGGTCTCTGGACGATTCGAACGTTCGGGGAACCCTAGGGTCCGGTTATGCGGACCTCGCCAAAATTCGTAGATTTGGCATATTATGGCTAGTTTTCTATGCTATTACTTATTGATTTTTGGTCCTGGGGCGATCCAAACGTTCGGGGAACCCCGGGGTCCGCTTACGGGGACCTCGCCAAAACTCGCAGATTTGGTCCATTCTGACCAGTTTTCTATGCTATTATTCACTGTTTTGGTTTTCGTGGTCATCCGAACGTTCGGGGAGTCCCCTCGCCAAAACTAGCAGATTAGGTCCATTATGGTCAATTTTCTATGCTATTAATCAGTGATTTTGGGTCTCTGGACGATTCGGACGTTCGGGGAACCCTAGGGTCCGGTTATGCAGACCTCGCCAAAATTCGTAGATTTGGCATATTATGGCTAGTTTTCTATGCTATTACTCATTGATTTTTGGTCCCGGGGCGATCCAAACATTTGGGGAACCCCAGGGTCCGCTTACGGGGACCTCGCCAAAACTCACAGATTTGGTCCATTCTGACCAGTTTTCTATGCTATTATTCACTGTTTTGGTTTTCGTGGTCATCCGAACGTTCGGGGAGTCCCCTCGCCAAAACTAGCAGATTAGGTCCATTATGGTCAGTTTCTATGCTATTAATCAGTGATTTTAGGTCTCTGGACGATTCGGACGTTCGGGGAACCCTAGGGTCCGGTTATGCGGACCTCGCCAAAATTCGTAGATTTGGCATATTATGACTAGTTTTCTATGCAATTACTCATTGATTTTTGGTCCTGGGGCGATCCAAACGTTCGGGGAACCCCGGGGTCCGCTTACGGAGACCTCGCCAAAACTCGCAGATTTGGTCCATTCTGACCAGTTTTGTATGCTATTATTCACTGTTGTGGTTTTCGTGGTCATCCGAACGTTCGGGGAGTCCCCTCGCCAAAACTAGCAGATTAGGTCCATTATGGTCAGTTTTCTATGCTATTAATCAGTGATTTTGGGTCTCTGGACGATTCGAACGTTCGGGGAACCCTAGGGTCCGGTTATGCGGACCTCGCCAAAATTCGTAGATTTGGCATATTATGGCTAGTTTTCTATGCTATTACTTATTGATTTTTGGTCCCGGGGCGATCCAAACGTTCGGGGAACCCCGGGGTCCGCTTACGGGGACCTCGCCAAAACTCGCAGATTTGGTCCATTCTGACCAGTTTTCTATGCTATTATTCACTGTTTTGGTTTTCGTGGTCATCCGAACGTTCGGGGAGTCCCCTCGCCAAAACTAGCAGATTTGGTCCATTATGGTCAGTTTCTATGCTATTAATCAGTGATTTTGGGTCTCTGGACGATTCGGACGTTCGGGGAACCCTAGGGTCCGGTTATGCAGACCTCGCCAAAATTCGTAGATTTGGCATATTATGGCTAGTTTTCTATGCTATTACTCATTGATTTTTGGTCCCGGGGCGATCCAAACATTTGGGGAACCCTGGGGTCAGCTTACGGGGAGCTCGCCAAAACTCGCAGATTTGGTCCATTCTGACCAGTTTTGTATGCTATTATTCACTGTTGTGGTTTTCGTGGTCATCCGAACGTTCGGGGAGTCCCCTCGCCAAAACTAGCAGATTAGGTCCATTATGGTCAGTTTTCTATGCTATTAATCAGTGATTTTGGGTCTCTGGACGATTCGAACGTTCGGGGAACCCTAGGGTCCGGTTATGCGGACCTCGCCAAAATTCGTAGATTTGGCATATTATGGCTAGTTTTCTATGCTATTACTTATTGATTTTTGGTCCCGGGGCGATCCAAACGTTCGGGGAACCCCGGGGTCCGCTTACGGGGACCTCGCCAAAACTCGCAGATTTGGTCCATTCTGACCAGTTTTCTATGCTATTATTCACTGTTTTGGTTTTCGTGGTCATCCGAACGTTCGGGGAGTCCCCTCGCCAAAACTAGCAGATTAGGTCCATTATGGTCAGTTTCTATGCTATTAATCAGTGATTTTAGGTCTCTGGACGATTCGGACGTTCAGGGAACCCTAGGGTCCGGTTATGCAGACCTCGCCAAAATTCGTAGATTTGGCATATTATGGCTAGTTTTCTATGCTATTACACATTGATTTTTGGTCCCGGGGCGATCCAAACATTTGGGGAACCCCGGGGTCCGCTTACGGGGACCTCGCCAAAACTCGCAGATTTGGTCCATTCTGACCAGTTTTCTATGCTATTATTCACTGTTTTGGTTTTCGTGGTCATCCGAACGTTCGGGGAGTCCCCTCGCCAAAACTAGCAGATTAGGTCCATTATGGTCAGTTTTCTATGCTATTTATCAGTGATTTTGGGTCTCTGGACGATTCGAACGTTCGGGGAACCCTAGGGTCCGGTTATGCGGACCTCGCCAAAATTCGTAGATTTGGCATATTATGGCTAGTTTTCTATGCTATTACTTATTGATTTTTGGTCCTGGGGCGATCCAAACGTTCGGGGAACCCCGGGGTCCGCTCTCGGGGACCTCGCCAAAACTCGCAGATTTGGTCCATTCTGACCAGTTTTCTATGCTATTATTCACTGTTTTGGTTTTCGTGGTCATCCGAACGTTCGGGGAGTCCCCTCGCCAAAACTAGCAGGTTAGGTCCATTATGGTCAGTTTTCTATGCTATTAATCAGTGATTTTGGGTCTCTGGACGATTCGGACGTTCGGGGAACCCTAGGGTCCGGTTATGCGGACGTCGCCAAAATTCGTAGATTTGGCATATTATGGCTAGTTTTCTATGCTATTACTCATTGATTTTTGGTCCCGGGGCGATCCAAACATTTAGGGAACCCCAGGGTCCGCTTACGGGGACCTCGCCAAAACTCACAGATTTGGTCCATTCTGACCAGTTTTCTATGCTATTATTCACTGTTTTGGTTTTCGTGGTCATCCGAACGTTCGGGGAGTCCCCTCGCCAAAACTAGCAGATTAGGTCCATTATGGTCAGTTTTCTATGCTATTAATCAGTGATTTTAGGTCTCTGGACGATTCGGACGTTCGGGGAACCCTAGGGTCCGGTTATGCAGACCTCGCCAAAATTCGTAGATTTGGCATATTATGGCTAGTTTTCTATGCTATTACTCATTCATTTTTGGTCCCGGGGCGATCCAAACATTTGGGGAACCCCGGGGTCCGCTTACGGGGACCTCGCCAAAACTCGCAGATTTGGTCCATTCTGACCAGTTTTCTATGCTATTATTCACTGTTTTGGTTTTCGTGGTCATCCGAACGTTCGGGGAGTCCCCTCGCCAAAACTAGCAGATTAGGTCCATTATGGTCAGTTTTCTATGCTATTAATCAGTGATTTTGGGTCTCTGGACGATTCGAACGTTCGGGGAACCCTAGGGTCCGGTTATGCGGACCTCGCCAAAATTCGTAGATTTGGCATATTATGGCTAGTTTTCTATGCTATTACTTATTGATTTTTGGTCCCGGGGCGATCCAAACGTTCGGGGAACCCCGGGGTCCGCTTACGGGGACCTCGCCAAAACTCGCAGATTTGGTCCATTCTGACCAGTTTTCTATGCTATTATTCACTGTTTTGGTTTTCGTGGTCATCCGAACGTTCGGGGAGTCCCCTCGCCAAAACTAGCAGATTTGGTCCATTATGGTCAGTTTCTATGCTATTAATCAGTGATTTTGGGTCTCTGGACGATTCGGACGTTCGGGGAACCCTAGGGTCCGGTTATGCAGACCTCGCCAAAATTCGTAGATTTGGCATATTATGGCTAGTTTTCTATGCTATTACTCATTGATTTTTGGTCCCGGGGCGATCCAAACATTTGGGGAACCCTGGGGTCAGCTTACGGGGAGCTCGCCAAAACTCGCAGATTTGGTCCATTCTGACCAGTTTTGTATGCTATTATTCACTGTTGTGGTTTTCGTGGTCATCCGAACGTTCGGGGAGTCCCCTCGCCAAAACTAGCAGATTAGGTCCATTATGGTCAGTTTTCTATGCTATTAATCAGTGATTTTGGGTCTCTGGACGATTCGAACGTTCGGGGAACCCTAGGGTCCGGTTATGCGGACCTCGCCAAAATTCGTAGATTTGGCATATTATGGCTAGTTTTCTATGCTATTACTTATTGATTTTTGGTCCCGGGGCGATCCAAACGTTCGGGGAACCCCGGGGTCCGCTTACGGGGACCTCGCCAAAACTCGCAGATTTGGTCCATTCTGACCAGTTTTCTATGCTATTATTCACTGTTTTGGTTTTCGTGGTCATCCGAACGTTCGGGGAGTCCCCTCGCCAAAACTAGCAGATTAGGTCCATTATGGTCAGTTTCTATGCTATTAATCAGTGATTTTAGGTCTCTGGACGATTCGGACGTTCGGGGAACCCTAGGGTCCGGTTATGCAGACCTCGCCAAAATTCGTAGATTTGGCATATTATGGCTAGTTTTCTATGCTATTACACATTGATTTTTGGTCCCGGGGCGATCCAAACATTTGGGGAACCCCGGGGTCCGCTTACGGGGACCTCGCCAAAACTCGCAGATTTGGTCCATTCTGACCAGTTTTCTATGCTATTATTCACTGTTTTGGTTTTCGTGGTCATCCGAACGTTCGGGGAGTCCCCTCGCCAAAACTAGCAGATTAGGTCCATTATGGTCAGTTTTCTATGCTATTTATCAGTGATTTTGGGTCTCTGGACGATTCGAACGTTCGGGGAACCCTAGGGTCCGGTTATGCGGACCTCGCCAAAATTCGTAGATTTGGCATATTATGGCTAGTTTTCTATGCTACTACTTATTGATTTTTGGTCCCGGGGCGATCCAAACGTTCGGGGAACCCCGGGGTCCGCTTACGGGGACCTCGCCAAAACTCGCAGATTTGGTCCATTCTGACCAGTTTTGTATGCTATTATTCACTATTGTGGTTTTCGTGGTCATCCGAACGTTCGGGGAGTCCCCTCGCCAAAACTAGCAGGTTAGGTCCATTATGGTCAGTTTTCTATGCTATTAATCAGTGATTTTGGGTCTCTGGACGATTCGAACGTTCGGGGAACCCTAGGGTCCGGTTATGCGGACCTCGCCAAAATTCGTAGATTTGGCATATTATGGCTAGTTTTCTATGCTATTACTCATTGATTTTTGGTCCCGGGGCGATCCAAACATTTAGGGAACCCCAGGGTCCGCTTACGGGGACCTCGCCAAAACTCACAGATTTGGTCCATTCTGACCAGTTTTCTATGCTATTATTCACTGTTTTGGTTTTCGTGGTCATCCGAACGTTCGGGGAGTCCCCTCGCCAAAACTAGCAGATTAGGTCCATTATGGTCAGTTTTCTATGCTATTAATCAGTGATTTTAGGTCTCTGGACGATTCGGACGTTCGGGGAACCCTAGGGTCCGGTTATGCAGACCTCGCCAAAATTCGTAGATTTGGCATATTATGGCTAGTTTTCTATGCTATTACTCATTCATTTTTGGTCCCGGGGCGATCCAAACATTTGGGGAACCCCGGGGTCCGCTTACGGGGACCTCGCCAAAACTCGCAGATTTGGTCCATTCTGACCAGTTTTCTATGCTATTATTCACTGTTTTGGTTTTCGTGGTCATCCGAACGTTCGGGGAGTCCCCTCGCCAAAACTAGCAGATTAGGTCCATTATGGTCAGTTTTCTATGCTATTAATCAGTGATTTTGGGTCTCTGGACGATTCGAACGTTCGGGGAACCCTAGGGTCCGGTTATGCGGACCTCGCCAAAATTCGTAGATTTGGCATATTATGGCTAGTTTTCTATGCTATTACTTATTGATTTTTGGTCCCGGGGCGATCCAAACGTTCGGGGAACCCCGGGGTCCGCTTACGGGGACCTCGCCAAAACTCGCAGATTTGGTCCATTCTGACCAGTTTTCTATGCTATTATTCACTGTTTTGGTTTTCGTGGTCATCCGAACGTTCGGGGAGTCCCCTCGCCAAAACTAGCAGATTTGGTCCATTATGGTCAGTTTCTATGCTATTAATCAGTGATTTTGGGTCTCTGGACGATTCGGACGTTCGGGGAACCCTAGGGTCCGGTTATGCAGACCTCGCCAAAATTCGTAGATTTGGCATATTATGGCTAGTTTTCTATGCTATTACTCATTGATTTTTGGTCCCGGGGCGATCCAAACATTTGGGGAACCCTGGGGTCAGCTTACGGGGAGCTCGCCAAAACTCGCAGATTTGGTCCATTCTGACCAGTTTTGTATGCTATTATTCACTGTTGTGGTTTTCGTGGTCATCCGAACGTTCGGGGAGTCCCCTCGCCAAAACTAGCAGATTAGGTCCATTATGGTCAGTTTTCTATGCTATTAATCAGTGATTTTGGGTCTCTGGACGATTCGAACGTTCGGGGAACCCTAGGGTCCGGTTATGCGGACCTCGCCAAAATTCGTAGATTTGGCATATTATGGCTAGTTTTCTATGCTATTACTTATTGATTTTTGGTCCCGGGGCGATCCAAACGTTCGGGGAACCCCGGGGTCCGCTTACGGGGACCTCGCCAAAACTCACAGATTTGGTCCATTCTGACCAGTTTTCTATGCTATTATTCACTGTTTTGGTTTTCGTGGTCATCCGAACGTTCGGGGAGTCCCCTCGCCAAAACTAGCAGATTAGGTCCATTATGGTCAGTTTCTATGCTATTAATCAGTGATTTTAGGTCTCTGGACGATTCGGACGTTCGGGGAACCCTAGGGTCCGGTTATGCAGACCTCGCCAAAATTCGTAGATTTGGCATATTATGGCTAGTTTTCTATGCTATTACACATTGATTTTTGGTCCCGGGGCGATCCAAACATTTGGGGAACCCCGGGGTCCGCTTACGGGGACCTCGCCAAAACTCGCAGATTTGGTCCATTCTGACCAGTTTTCTATGCTATTATTCACTGTTTTGGTTTTCGTGGTCATCCGAACGTTCGGGGAGTCCCCTCGCCAAAACTAGCAGATTAGGTCCATTATGGTCAGTTTTCTATGCTATTTATCAGTGATTTTGGGTCTCTGGACGATTCGAACGTTCGGGGAACCCTAGGGTCCGGTTATGCGGACCTCGCCAAAATTCGTAGATTTGGCATATTATGGCTAGTTTTCTATGCTACTACTTATTGATTTTTGGTCCCGGGGCGATCCAAACGTTCGGGGAACCCCGGGGTCCGCTTACGGGGACCTCGCCAAAACTCGCAGATTTGGTCCATTCTGACCAGTTTTGTATGCTATTATTCACTATTGTGGTTTTCGTGGTCATCCGAACGTTCGGGGAGTCCCCTCGCCAAAACTAGCAGGTTAGGTCCATTATGGTCAGTTTTCTATGCTATTAATCAGTGATTTTGGGTCTCTGGACGATTCGAACGTTCGGGGAACCCTAGGGTCCGGTTATGCGGACCTCGCCAAAATTCGTAGATTTGGCATATTATGGCTAGTTTTCTATGCTATTACTTATTGATTTTTGGTCCCGGGGCGATCCAAACGTTCGGGGAACCCCGGGGTCCGCTTATGGGGACCTCGCCAAAACTCGCAGATTTGGTCCATTCTGACCAGTTTTCTATGCTATTATTCACTGTTTTGGTTTTCGTGGTCATCCGAACGTTCGGGGAGTCCCCTCGCCAAAACTAGCAGATTTGGTCCATTATGGTCAGTTTCTATGCTATTAATCAGTGATTTTGGGTCTCTGGACGATTCGGACGTTCGGGGAACCCTAGGGTCCGGTTATGCAGACCTCGCCAAAATTCGTAGATTTGGCATATTATGGCTAGTTTTCTATGCTATTACTCATTGATTTTTGGTCCCGGGGCGATCCAAACATTTGGGGAACCCTGGGGTCAGCTTACGGGGAGCTCGCCAAAACTCGCAGATTTGGTCCATTCTGACCAGTTTTGTATGCTATTATTCACTGTTGTGGTTTTCGTGGTCATCCGAACGTTCGGGGAGTCCCCTCGCCAAAACTAGAAGATTAGGTCCATTATGGTCAGTTTTCTATGCTATTAATCAGTGATTTTGGGTCTCTGGACGATTCGAACGTTCGGGGAACCCTAGGGTCCGGTTATGCGGACCTCGCCAAAATTCGTAGATTTGGCATATTATGGCTAGTTTTCTATGCTATTACTTATTGATTTTTGGTCCCGGGGCGATCCAAACGTTTGGGGAACCCCGGGGTCCGCTTACGGGGACCTCGCCAAAACTCGCAGATTTGGTCCATTCTGACCAGTTTTCTATGCTATTATTCACTGTTTTGGTTTTCGTGGTCATCCGAACGTTCGGGGAGTCCCCTCGCCAAAACTAGCAGATTAGGTCCATTATGGTCAGTTTCTATGCTATTAATCAGTGATTTTAGGTCTCTGGACGATTCGGACGTTCGGGGAACCCTAGGGTCCGGTTATGCAGACCTCGCCAAAATTCGTAGATTTGGCATATTATGGCTAGTTTTCTATGCTATTACACATTGATTTTTGGTCCCGGGGCGATCCAAACATTTGGGGAACCCCGTGGTCCGCTTACGGGGACCTCGCCAAAACTCGCAGATTTGGTCCATTCTGACCAGTTTTCTATGCTATTATTCACTGTTTTGGTTTTCGTGGTCATCCGAACGTTCGGGGAGTCCCCTCGCCAAAACTAGCAGATTAGGTCCATTATGGTCAGTTTTCTATGCTATTAATCAGTGATTTTGGGTCTCTGGACGATTCGGACGTTCGGGGAACCCTAGGGTCCGGTTATGCAGACCTCGCCAAAATTCGTAGATTTGGCATATTATGGCTAGTTTTCTATGCTATTACTCATTGATTTTTGGTCCCGGGGCGATCCAAACATTTGGGGAACCCCAGGGTCCGCATACGGGGACCTCGCCAAAACTCACAGATTTGGTCCATTCTGACCAGTTTTCTATGCTATTATTCACTGTTTTGGTTTTCGTGGTCATCCGAACGTTCGGGGAGTCCCCTCGCCAAAACTAGCAGATTAGGTCCATTATGGTCAGTTTCTATGCTATTAATCAGTGATTTTAGGTCTCTGGACGATTCGGACATTCGGGGAACCCTAGGGTCCGGTTATGCGGACCTCGCCAAAATTCGTAGATTTGGCATATTATGACTAGTTTTCTATGCAATTACTCATTGATTTTTGGTCCTGGGGCGATCCAAACGTTCGGGGAACCCCGGGGTCCGCTTACGGGGACCTCGCCAAAACTCGCAGATTTGGTCCATTCTGACCAGTTTTGTATGCTATTATTCACTGTTGTGGTTTTCGTGGTCATCCGAACGTTCGGGGAGTCCCCTCGCCAAAACTAGCAGATTAGGTCCATTATGGTCAGTTTTCTATGCTATTAATCAGTGATTTTGGGTCTCTGGACGATTCGAACGTTCGGGGAACCCTAGGGTCCGGTTATGCGGACCTCGCCAAAATTCGTAGATTTGGCATATTATGGCTAGTTTTCTATGCTATTACTTATTGATTTTTGGTCCCGGGGCGATGCAAACGTTCGGGGAACCCCGGGGTCCGCTTACGGGGACCTCGCCAAAACTCGCAGATTTGGTCCATTCTGACCAGTTTTCTATGCTATTATTCACTGTTTTGGTTTTCGTGGTCATCCGAACGTTCGGGGAGTCCCCTCGCCAAAACTAGCAGATTAGGTCCATTATGGTCAGTTTCTATGCTATTAATCAGTGATTTTAGGTCTCTGGACGATTCGGACGTTCGGGGAACCCTAGGGTCCGGTTATGCAGACCTCGCCAAAATTCGTAGATTTGGCATATTATGGCTAGTTTTCTATGCTATTACTCATTCATTTTTGGTCCCGGGGCGATCCAAACATTTGGGGAACCCCGGGGTCCGCTTACGGGGACCTCGCCAAAACTCGCAGATTTGGTCCATTCTGACCAGTTTTCTATGCTATTATTCACTGTTTTGGTTTTCGTGGTCATCCGAACGTTCGGGGAGTCCCCTCGCCAAAACTAGCAGATTTGGTCCATTATGGTCAGTTTCTATGCTATTAATCAGTGATTTTGGGTCTCTGGACGATTCGGACGTTCGGGGAACCCTAGGGTCCGGTTATGCAGACCTCGCCAAAATTCGTAGATTTGGCATATTATGGCTAGTTTTCTATGCTATTACTCATTGATTTTGGTCCCGGGGCGATCCAAACATTTGGGGAACCCTGGGGTCAGCTTACGGGGAGCTCGCCAAAACTCGCAGATTTGGTCCATTCTGACCAGTTTTGTATGCTATTATTCACTGTTGTGGTTTTCGTGGTCATCCGAACGTTCGGGGAGTCCCCTCGCCAAAACTAGAAGATTAGGTCCATTATGGTCAGTTTTCTATGCTATTAATCAGTGATTTTGGGTCTCTGGACGATTCGAACGTTCGGGGAACCCTAGGGTCCGGTTATGCGGACCTCGCCAAAATTCGTAGATTTGGCATATTATGGCTAGTTTTCTATGCTATTACTTATTGATTTTTGGTCCCGGGGCGATCCAAACGTTTGGGGAACCCCGGGGTCCGCTTACGGGGACCTGGCCAAAACTCGCAGATTTGGTCCATTCTGACCAGTTTTCTATGCTATTATTCACTGTTTTGGTTTTCGTGGTCATCCGAACGTTCGGGGAGTCCCCTCGCCAAAACTAGCAGATTAGGTCCATTATGGTCAGTTTCTATGCTATTAATCAGTGATTTTAGGTCTCTGGACGATTCGGACGTTCGGGGAACCCTAGGGTCCGGTTATGCAGACCTCGCCAAAATTCGTAGATTTGGCATATTATGGCTAGTTTTCTATGCTATTACACATTGATTTTTGGTCCCGGGGCGATCCAAACATTTGGGGAACCCCGTGGTCCGCTTACGGGGACCTCGCCAAAACTCGCAGATTTGGTCCATTCTGACCAGTTTTCTATGCTATTATTCACTGTTTTGGTTTTCGTGGTCATCCGAACGTTCGGGGAGTCCCCTCGCCAAAACTAGCAGATTAGGTCCATTATGGTCAGTTTTCTATGCTATTTATCAGTGATTTTGGGTCTCTGGACGATTCGAACGTTCGGGGAACACTAGGGTCCGGTTATGCGGACCTCGCCAAAATTCGTAGATTTGGCATATTATGGCTAGTTTTCTATGCTATTACTTATTGATTTTTGGTCCCGGGGCGATCCAAACGTTCGGGGAACCCCGGGGTCCGCTTACGGGGACCTCGCCAAAACTCGCAGATTTGGTCCATTCTGACCAGTTTTGTATGCTATTATTCACTGTTGTGGTTTTCGTGGTCATCCGAACGTTCGGGGAGTCCCCTCGCCAAAACTAGCAGGTTAGGTCCATTATGGTCAGTTTTCTATGCTATTAATCAGTGATTTTGGGTCTCTGGACGATTCGAACGTTCGGGGAACCCTAGGGTCCGGTTATGCGGACCTCGCCAAAATTCGTAGATTTGGCATATTATGGCTAGTTTTCTATGCTATTACTTATTGATTTTTGGTCCCGGGGCGATCCAAACGTTCGGGGAACCCCGGGGTCCGCTTATGGGGACCTCGCCAAAACTCGCAGATTTGGTCCATTCTGACCAGTTTTCTATGCTATTATTCACTGTTTTGGTTTTCGTGGTCATCCGAACGTTCGGGGAGTCCCCTCGCCAAAACTAGCAGATTAGGTCCATTATGGTCAGTTTTCTATGCTATTAATCAGTGATTTTGGGTCTCTGGACGATTCGGACGTTCGGGGAACCCTAGGGTCCGGTTATGCAGACCTCGCCAAAATTCGTAGATTTGGCATATTATGGCTAGTTTTCTATGCTATTACTCATTCATTTTTGGTCCCGGGGCGATCCAAACATTTGGGGAACCCCGGGGTCCGCTTACGGGGACCTCGCCAAAACTCGCAGATTTGGTCCATTCTGACCAGTTTTCTATGCTATTATTCACTGTTTTGGTTTTCGTGGTCATCCGAACGTTCGGGGAGTCCCCTCGCCAAAACTAGCAGATTAGGTCCATTATGGTCAGTTTTCTATGCTATTTATCAGTGATTTTGGGTCTCTGGACGATTCGAACGTTCGGGGAACCCTAGGGTCCGGTCATGCGGACCTCGCCAAAATTCGTAGATTTGGCATATTATGGCTAGTTTTCTATGCTATTACTTATTGATTTTTGGTCCCGGGGCGATCCAAACGTTCGGGGAACCCCGGGGTCCGCTTATGGGGACCTCGCCAAAACTCGCAGATTTGGTCCATTCTGACCAGTTTTCTATGCCATTATTCACTGTTTTGGTTTTCGTGGTCATCCGAACGTTCGGGGAGTCCCCTCGCCAAAACTAGCAGATTAGGTCCATTATGGTCAATTTTCTATGCTATTAATCAGTGATTTTGGGTCTCTGGACGATTCGGACGTTCGGGGAACCCTAGGGTCCGGTTATGCAGACCTCGCCAAAATTCGTAGATTTGGCATATTATGGCTAGTTTTCTATGCTATTACTCATTGATTTTTGGTCCCGGGGCGATCCAAACATTTGGGAAACCCCAGGGTCCGCATACGGGGACCTCGCCAAAACTCACAGATTTGGTCCATTCTGACCAGTTTTCTATGCTATTATTCACTGTTTTGGTTTTCGTGGTCATCCGAACGTTCGGGGAGTCCCCTCGCCAAAACTAGCAGATTAGGTCCATTATGGTCAGTTTCTATGCTATTAATCAGTGATTTTAGGTCTCTGGACGATTCGGACATTCGGGGAACCCTAGGGTCCGGTTATGCGGACCTCGCCAAAATTCGTAGATTTGGCATATTATGACTAGTTTTCTATGCAATTACTCATTGATTTTTGGTCCTGGGGCGATCCAAACGTTCGGGGAACCCCGGGGTCCGCTTACGGGGACCTCGCCAAAACTCGCAGATTTGGTCCATTCTGACCAGTTTTGTATGCTATTATTCACTGTTGTGGTTTTCGTGGTCATCCGAACGTTCGGGGAGTCCCCTCGCCAAAACTAGCAGATTAGGTCCATTATGGTCAGTTTTCTATGCTATTAATCAGTGATTTTGGGTCTCTGGACGATTCGAACGTTCGGGGAACCCTAGGGTCCGGTTATGCGGACCTCGCCAAAATTCGTAGATTTGGCATATTATGGCTAGTTTTCTATGCTATTACTTATTGATTTTTGGTCCCGGGGCGATCCAAACGTTCGGGGAACCCCGGGGTCCGCTTACGGGGACCTCGCCAAAACTCGCAGATTTGGTCCATTCTGACCAGTTTTCTATGCTATTATTCACTGTTTTGGTTTTCGTGGTCATCCGAACGTTCGGGGAGTCCCCTCGCCAAAACTAGCAGATTAGGTCCATTATGGTCAGTTTCTATGCTATTAATCAGTGATTTTAGGTCTCTGGACGATTCGGACGTTCGGGGAACCCTAGGGTCCGGTTATGCAGACCTCGCCAAAATTCGTAGATTTGGCATATTATGGCTAGTTTTCTATGCTATTACACATTGATTTTTGGTCCCGGGGCGATCCAAACATTTGGGGAACCCCGTGGTCCGCTTACGGGGACCTCGCCAAAACTCGCAGATTTGGTCCATTCTGACCAGTTTTCTATGCTATTATTCACTGTTTTGGTTTTCGTGGTCATCCGAACGTTCGGGGAGTCCCCTCGCCAAAACTAGCAGATTAGGTCCATTATGGTCAGTTTTCTATGCTATTTATCAGTGATTTTGGGTCTCTGGACGATTCGAACGTTCGGGGAACCCTAGGGTCCGGTTATGCGGACCTCGCCAAAATTCGTAGATTTGGCATATTATGGCTAGTTTTCTATGCTATTACTTATTGATTTTTGGTCCCGGGGCGATCCAAACGTTCGGGGAACCCCGGGGTCCGCTTACGGGGACCTCGCCAAAACTCGCAGATTTGGTCCATTCTGACCAGTTTTGTATGCTATTATTCACTGTTGTGGTTTTCGTGGTCATCCGAACGTTCGGGGAGTCCCCTCGCCAAAACTAGCAGGTTAGGTCCATTATGGTCAGTTTTCTATGCTATTAATCAGTGATTTTGGGTCTCTGGACGATTCGAACGTTCGGGGAACCCTAGGGTCCGGTTATGCGGACCTCGCCAAAATTCGTAGATTTGGCATATTATGGCTAGTTTTCTATGCTATTACTTATTGATTTTTGGTCCCGGGGCGATCCAAACGTTCGGGGAACCCCGGGGTCCGCTTATGGGGACCTCGCCAAAACTCGCAGATTTGGTCCATTCTGACCAGTTTTCTATGCTATTATTCACTGTTTTGGTTTTCGTGGTCATCCGAACGTTCGGGGAGTCCCCTCGCCAAAACTAGCAGATTAGGTCCATTATGGTCAGTTTTCTATGCTATTAATCAGTGATTTTGGGTCTCTGGACGATTCGGACGTTCGGGGAACCCTAGGGTCCGGTTATGCAGACCTCGCCCAAATTCGTAGATTTGGCATATTATGGCTAGTTTTCTATGCTATTACTCATTCATTTTTGGTCCCGGGGCGATCCAAACATTTGGGGAACCCCGGGGTCCGCTTACGGGGACCTCGCCAAAACTCGCAGATTTGGTCCATTCTGACCAGTTTTCTATGCTATTATTCACTGTTTTGGTTTTCGTGGTCATCCGAACGTTCGGGGAGTCCCCTCGCCAAAACTAGCAGATTAGGTCCATTATGGTCAGTTTTCTATGCTATTTATCAGTGATTTTGGGTCTCTGGACGATTCGAACGTTCGGGGAACCCTAGGGTCCGGTCATGCGGACCTCGCCAAAATTCGTAGATTTGGCATATTATGGCTAGTTTTCTATGCTATTACTTATTGATTTTTGGTCCCGGGGCGATCCAAACGTTCGGGGAACCCCGGGGTCCGCTTATGGGGACCTCGCCAAAACTCGCAGATTTGGTCCATTCTGACCAGTTTTCTATGCCATTATTCACTGTTTTGGTTTTCGTGGTCATCCGAACGTTCGGGGAGTCCCCTCGCCAAAACTAGCAGATTAGGTCCATTATGGTCAATTTTCTATGCTATTAATCAGTGATTTTGGGTCTCTGGACGATTCGGACGTTCGGGGAACCCTAGGGTCCGGTTATGCAGACCTCGCCAAAATTCGTAGATTTGGCATATTATGGCTAGTTTTCTATGCTATTACTCATTGATTTTTGGTCCCGGGGCGATCCAAACATTTGGGGAACCCCAGGGTCCGCATACGGGGACCTCGCCAAAACTCACAGATTTGGTCCATTCTGACCAGTTTTCTATGCTATTATTCACTGTTTTGGTTTTCGTGGTCATCCGAACGTTCGGGGAGTCCCCTCGCCAAAACTAGCAGATTAGGTCCATTATGGTCAGTTTCTATGCTATTAATCAGTGATTTTAGGTCTCTGGACGATTCGGACATTCGGGGAACCCTAGGGTCCGGTTATGCGGACCTCGCCAAAATTCGTAGATTTGGCATATTATGACTAGTTTTCTTTGCAATTACTCATTGATTTTTGGTCCTGGGGCGATCCAAACGTTCGGGGAACCCCGGGGTCCGCTTACGGGGACCTCGCCAAAACTCGCAGATTTGGTCCATTCTGACCAGTTTTGTATGCTATTATTCACTGTTGTGGTTTTCGTGGTCATCCGAACGTTCGGGGAGTCCCCTCGCCAAAACTAGCAGATTAGGTCCATTATGGTCAGTTTTCTATGCTATTAATCAGTGATTTTGGGTCTCTGGACGATTCGAACGTTCGGGGAACCCTAGGGTCCGGTTATGCGGACCTCGCCAAAATTCGTAGATTTGGCATATTATGGCTAGTTTTCTATGCTATTACTTATTGATTTTTGGTCCCGGGGCGATCCAAACGTTCGGGGAACCCCGGGGTCCGCTTACGGGGACCTCGCCAAAACTCGCAGATTTGGTCCATTCTGACCAGTTTTCTATGCTATTATTCACTGTTTTGGTTTTCGTGGTCATCCGAACGTTCGGGGAGTCCCCTCGCCAAAACTAGCAGATTAGGTCCATTATGGTCAGTTTCTATGCTATTAATCAGTGATTTTAGGTCTCTGGACGATTCGGACGTTCGGGGAACCCTAGGGTCCGGTTATGCAGACCTCGCCAAAATTCGTAGATTTGGCATATTATGGCTAGTTTTCTATGCTATTACACATTGATTTTTGGTCCCGGGGCGATCCAAACATTTGGGGAACCCCGTGGTCCGCTTACGGGGACCTCGCCAAAACTCGCAGATTTGGTCCATTCTGACCAGTTTTCTATGCTATTATTCACTGTTTTGGTTTTCGTGGTCATCCGAACGTTCGGGGAGTCCCCTCGCCAAAACTAGCAGATTAGGTCCATTATGGTCAGTTTTCTATGCTATTTATCAGTGATTTTGGGTCTCTGGACGATTCGAACGTTCGGGGAACCCTAGGGTCCGGTTATGCGGACCTCGCCAAAATTCGTAGATTTGGCATATTATGGCTAGTTTTCTATGCTATTACTTATTGATTTTTGGTCCCGGGGCGATCCAAACGTTCGGGGAACCCCGGGGTCCGCTTACGGGGACCTCGCCAAAACTCGCAGATTTGGTCCATTCTGACCAGTTTTGTATGCTATTATTCACTGTTGTGGTTTTCGTGGTCATCCGAACGTTCGGGGAGTCCCCTCGCCAAAACTAGCAGGTTAGGTCCATTATGGTCAGTTTTCTATGCTATTAATCAGTGATTTTGGGTCTCTGGACGATTCGAACGTTCGGGGAACCCTAGGGTCCGGTTATGCGGACCTCGCCAAAATTCGTAGATTTGGCATATTATGGCTAGTTTTCTATGCTATTACTTATTGATTTTTGGTCCCGGGGCGATCCAAACGTTCGGGGAACCCCGGGGTCCGCTTATGGGGACCTCGCCAAAACTCGCAGATTTGGTCCATTCTGACCAGTTTTCTATGCTATTATTCACTGTTTTGGCTTTCGTGGTCATCCGAACGTTCGGGGAGTCCCCTCGCCAAAACTAGCAGATTAGGTCCATTATGGTCAGTTTTCTATGCTATTAATCAGTGATTTTGGGTCTCTGGACGATTCGGACGTTCGGGGAACCCTAGGGTCCGGTTATGCAGACCTCGCCAAAATTCGTAGATTTGGCATATTATGGCTAGTTTTCTATGCTATTACTCATTCATTTTTGGTCCCGGGGCGATCCAAACATTTGGGGAACCCCGGGGTCCGCTTACGGGGACCTCGCCAAAACTCGCAGATTTGGTCCATTCTGACCAGTTTTCTATGCTATTATTCACTGTTTTGGTTTTCGTGGTCATCCGAACGTTCGGGGAGTCCCCTCGCCAAAACTAGCAGATTAGGTCCATTATGGTCAGTTTTCTATGCTATTTATCAGTGATTTTGGGTCTCTGGACGATTCGAACGTTCGGGGAACCCTAGGGTCCGGTCATGCGGACCTCGCCAAAATTCGTAGATTTGGCATATTATGGCTAGTTTTCTATGCTATTACTTATTGATTTTTGGTCCCGGGGCGATCCAAACATTTGGGGAACCCCGTGGTCCGCTTACGGGGACCTCGCCAAAACTCGCAGATTTGGTCCATTCTGACCAGTTTTCTATGCTATTATTCACTGTTTTGGTTTTCGTGGTCATCCGAACGTTCGGGGAGTCCCCTCGCCAAAACTAGCAGATTAGGTCCATTATGGTCAGTTTTCTATGCTATTTATCAGTGATTTTGGGTCTCTGGACGATTCGAACGTTCGGGGAACCCTAGGGTCCGGTTATGCGGACCTCGCCAAAATTCGTAGATTTGGCATATTATGGCTAGTTTTCTATGCTATTACTTATTGATTTTTGGTCCCGGGGCGATCCAAACGTTCGGGGAACCCCGGGGTCCGCTTACGGGGACCTCGCCAAAACTCGCAGATTTGGTCCATTCTGACCAGTTTTGTATGCTATTATTCACTGTTGTGGTTTTCGTGGTCATCCGAACGTTCGGGGAGTCCCCTCGCCAAAACTAGCAGGTTAGGTCCATTATGGTCAGTTTTCTATGCTATTAATCAGTGATTTTGGGTCTCTGGACGATTCGAACGTTCGGGGAACCCTAGGGTCCGGTTATGCGGACCTCGCCAAAATTCGTAGATTTGGCATATTATGGCTAGTTTTCTATGCTATTACTTATTGATTTTTGGTCCCGGGGCGATCCAAACGTTCGGGGAACCCCGGGGTCCGCTTATGGGGACCTCGCCAAAACTCGCAGATTTGGTCCATTCTGACCAGTTTTCTATGCTATTATTCACTGTTTTGGTTTTCGTGGTCATCCGAACGTTCGGGGAGTCCCCTCGCCAAAACTAGCAGATTAGGTCCATTATGGTCAGTTTTCTATGCTATTAATCAGTGATTTTGGGTCTCTGGACGATTCGGACGTTCGGGGAACCCTAGGGTCCGGTTATGCAGACCTCGCCAAAATTCGTAGATTTGGCATATTATGGCTAGTTTTCTATGCTATTACTCATTCATTTTTGGTCCCGGGGCGATCCAAACATTTGGGGAACCCCGGGGTCCGCTTACGGGGACCTCGCCAAAACTCGCAGATTTGGTCCATTCTGACCAGTTTTCTATGCTATTATTCACTGTTTTGGTTTTCGTGGTCATCCGAACGTTCGGGGAGTCCCCTCGCCAAAACTAGCAGATTAGGTCCATTATGGTCAGTTTTCTATGCTATTTATCAGTGATTTTGGGTCTCTGGACGATTCGAACGTTCGGGGAACCCTAGGGTCCGGTCATGCGGACCTCGCCAAAATTCGTAGATTTGGCATATTATGGCTAGTTTTCTATGCTATTACTTATTGATTTTTGGTCCCGGGGCGATCCAAACGTTCGGGGAACCCCGGGGTCCGCTTATGGGGACCTCGCCAAAACTCGCAGATTTGGTCCATTCTGACCAGTTTTCTATGCCATTATTCACTGTTTTGGTTTTCGTGGTCATCCGAACGTTCGGGGAGTCCCCTCGCCAAAACTAGCAGATTAGGTCCATTATGGTCAATTTTCTATGCTATTAATCAGTGATTTTGGGTCTCTGGACGATTCGGACGTTCGGGGAACCCTAGGGTCCGGTTATGCAGACCTCGCCAAAATTCGTAGATTTGGCATATTATGGCTAGTTTTCTATGCTATTACTCATTGATTTTTGGTCCCGGGGCGATCCAAACATTTGGGGAACCCCAGGGTCCGCATACGGGGACCTCGCCAAAACTCACAGATTTGGTCCATTCTGACCAGTTTTCTATGCTATTATTCACTGTTTTGGTTTTCGTGGTCATCCGAACGTTCGGGGAGTCCCCTCGCCAAAACTAGCAGATTAGGTCCATTATGGTCAGTTTCTATGCTATTAATCAGTGATTTTAGGTCTCTGGACGATTCGGACATTCGGGGAACCCTAGGGTCCGGTTATGCGGACCTCGCCAAAATTCGTAGATTTGGCATATTATGACTAGTTTTCTATGCAATTACTCATTGATTTTTGGTCCTGGGGCGATCCAAACGTTCGGGGAACCCCGGGGTCCGCTTACGGGGACCTCGCCAAAACTCGCAGATTTGGTCCATTCTGACCAGTTTTGTATGCTATTATTCACTGTTGTGGTTTTCGTGGTCATCCGAACGTTCGGGGAGTCCCCTCGCCAAAACTAGCAGATTAGGTCCATTATGGTCAGTTTTCTATGCTATTAATCAGTGATTTTGGGTCTCTGGACGATTCGAACGTTCGGGGAACCCTAGGGTCCGGTTATGCGGACCTCGCCAAAATTCGTAGATTTGGCATATTATGGCTAGTTTTCTATGCTATTACTTATTGATTTTTGGTCCCGGGGCGATCCAAACGTTCGGGGAACCCCGGGGTCAGCTTACGGGGACCTCGCCAAAACTCGCAGATTTGGTCCATTCTGACCAGTTTTCTATGCTATTATTCACTGTTTTGGTTTTCGTGGTCATCCGAACGTTCGGGGAGTCCCCTCGCCAAAACTAGCAGATTAGGTCCATTATGGTCAGTTTCTATGCTATTAATCAGTGATTTTAGGTCTCTGGACGATTCGGACGTTCGGGGAACCCTAGGGTCCGGTTATGCGGACCTCGCCAAAATTCATAGATTTGGCATATTATGACTAGTTTTCTATGCAATTACTCATTGATTTTTGGTCCTGGGGCGATCCAAACGTTCGGGGAACCCCGGGGTCCGCTTACGGGGACCTCGCCAAAACTCGCAGATTTGGTCCATTCTAACCAGTTTTGTATGCTATTATTCACTGTTGTGGTTTTCGTGGTCATCCGAACGTTCGGGGAGTCCCCTCGCCAAAACTAGCAGATTAGGTCCATTATGGTCAATTTTCTATGCTATTAATCAGTGATTTTGGGTCTCTGGACGATTCGAACATTCGGGGAACCCTAGGGTCCGGTTATGCGGACCTCGCCAAAATTCGTAGATTTGGCATATTATGGCTAGTTTTCTATGCTATTACTCATTGATTTTTGGTCCCGGGGCGATCCAAACGTTCGGGGAACCCCGGGGTCCGCTTACGGGGACCGCGCCAAAACTCGCAGATTTAGTCCATTCTGACCAGTTTTCTATGCTATTATTCCCTGTTTTGGTTTTCGTGGTCATCCGAACGTTCGGGGAGTCCCCTCGCCAAAACTAGCAGATTAGGTCCATTATGGTCAGTTTTCTATGCTATTTATCAGTGATTTTGGGTCTCTGGACGATTCGAACGTTCCGGGAACCCTAGGGTCCGGTTATGCGGACCTCGCCAAAATTCGTAGATTTGGCATATTATGGCTAGTTTTCTATGCTATTACTTATTGATTTTTGGTCCCGGGGCGATCCAAACGTTCGGGGAACCCCGGGGTCCGCTTATGGGGACCTCGCCAAAACTCGCAGATTTGGTCCATTCTGACCAGTTTTCTATGCCATTATTCACTGTTTTGGTTTTCGTGGTCATCCGAACGTTCGGGGAGTCCCCTCGCCAAAACTAGCAGATTAGGTCCATTATGGTCAGTTTTCTATGCTATTTATCAGTGATTTTGGGTCTCTGGACGATTCGAACGTTCGGGGAACCCTAGGGTCCGGTCATGCGGACCTCGCCAAAATTCGTAGATTTGGCATATTATGGCTAGTTTTCTATGCTATTACTTATTGATTTTTGGTCCCGGGGCGATCCAAACGTTCGGGGAACCCCGGGGTCCGCTTATGGGGACCTCGCCAAAACTCGCAGATTTGGTCCATTCTGACCAGTTTTCTATGCCATTATTCACTGTTTTGGTTTTCGTGGTCATCCGAACGTTCGGGGAGTCCCCTCGCCAAAACTAGCAGATTAGGTCCATTATGGTCAATTTTCTATGCTATTAATCAGTGATTTTGGGTCTCTGGACGATTCGGACGTTCGGGGAACCCTAGGGTCCGGTTATGCAGACCTCGCCAAAATTCGTAGATTTGGCATATTATGGCTAGTTTTCTATGCTATTACTCATTGATTTTTGGTCCCGGGGCGATCCAAACATTTGGGGAACCCCAGGGTCCGCATACGGGGACCTCGCCAAAACTCACAGATTTGGTCCATTCTGACCAGTTTTCTATGCTATTATTCACTGTTTTGGTTTTCGTGGTCATCCGAACGTTCGGGGAGTCCCCTCGCCAAAACTAGCAGATTAGGTCCATTATGGTCAGTTTCTATGCTATTAATCAGTGATTTTAGGTCTCTGGACGATTCGGACATTCGGGGAACCCTAGGGTCCGGTTATGCGGACCTCGCCAAAATTCGTAGATTTGGCATATTATGACTAGTTTTCTATGCAATTACTCATTGATTTTTGGTCCTGGGGCGATCCAAACGTTCGGGGAACCCCGGGGTCCGCTTACGGGGACCTCGCCAAAACTCGCAGATTTGGTCCATTCTGACCAGTTTTCTATGCTATTATTACCTGTTTTGGTTTTCGTGGTCATCCGAACGTTCGGGGAGTCCCCTCGCCAAAACTAGCAGATTAGGTCCATTATGGTCAGTTTTCTATGCTATTAATCAGTGATTTTGGGTCTCTGGACGATTCGAACGTTCGGGGAACCCTAGGGTCCGGTTATGCGGACCTCGCCAAAATTCGTAGATTTGGCATATTATGGCTAGTTTTCTATGCTATTACTTATTGATTTTTGGTCCCGGGGCGATCCAAACGTTCGGGGAACCCCGGGGTCCGCTTACGGGGACCTCGCCAAAACTCGCAGATTTGGTCCATTCTGACCAGTTTTCTATGCTATTATTCACTGTTTTGGTTTTCGTGGTCATCCGAACGTTCGGGGAGTCCCCTCGCCAAAACTAGCAGATTAGGTCCATTATGGTCAGTTTCTATGCTATTAATCAGTGATTTTAGGTCTCTGGACGATTCGGACGTTCGGGGAACCCTAGGGTCCGGTTATGCAGACCTCGCCAAAATTCGTAGATTTGGCATATTATGGCTAGTTTTCTATGCTATTACACATTGATTTTTGGTCCCGGGGCGATCCAAACATTTGGGGAACCCCGTGGTCCGCTTACGGGGACCTCGCCAAAACTCGCAGATTTGGTCCATTCTGACCAGTTTTCTATGCTATTATTCACTGTTTTGGTTTTCATGGTCATCCGAACGTTCGGGGAGTCCCCTCGCCAAAACTAGCAGATTAGGTCCATTATGGTCAGTTTTCTATGCTATTTATCAGTGATTTTGGGTCTCTGGACGATTCGAACGTTCGGGGAACCCTAGGGTCCGGTTATGCGGACCTCGCCAAAATTCGTAGATTTGGCATATTATGGCTAGTTTTCTATGCTATTACTTATTGATTTTTGGTCCCGGGGCGATCCAAACGTTCGGGGAACCCCGGGGTCCGCTTACGGGGACCTCGCCAAAACTCGCAGATTTGGTCCATTCTGACCAGTTTTGTATGCTATTATTCACTGTTGTGGTTTTCGTGGTCATCCGAACGTTCGGGGAGTCCCCTCGCCAAAACTAGCAGGTTAGGTCCATTATGGTCAGTTTTCTATGCTATTAATCAGTGATTTTGGGTCTCTGGACGATTCGAACGTTCGGGGAACCCTAGGGTCCGGTTATGCGGACCTCGCCAAAATTCGTAGATTTGGCATATTATGGCTAGTTTTCTATGCTATTACTTATTGATTTTTGGTCCCGGGGCGATCCAAACGTTCGGGGAACCCCGGGGTCCGCTTATGGGGACCTCGCCAAAACTCGCAGATTTGGTCCATTCTGACCAGTTTTCTATGCTATTATTCACTGTTTTGGTTTTCGTGGTCATCCGAACGTTCGGGGAGTCCCCTCGCCAAAACTAGCAGATTAGGTCCATTATGGTCAGTTTTCTATGCTATTAATCAGTGATTTTGGGTCTCTGGACGATTCGGACGTTCGGGGAACCCTAGGGTCCGGTTATGCAGACCTCGCCAAAATTCGTAGATTTGGCATATTATGGCTAGTTTTCTATGCTATTACTCATTCATTTTTGGTCCCGGGGCGATCCAAACATTTGGGGAACCCCGGGGTCCGCTTACGGGGACCTCGCCAAAACTCGCAGATTTGGTCCATTCTGACCAGTTTTCTATGCTATTATTCACTGTTTTGGTTTTCGTGGTCATCCGAACGTTCGGGGAGTCCCCTCGCCAAAACTAGCAGATTAGGTCCATTATGGTCAGTTTTCTATGCTATTTATCAGTGATTTTGGGTCTCTGGACGATTCGAACGTTCGGGGAACCCTAGGGTCCGGTCATGCGGACCTCGCCAAAATTCGTAGATTTGGCATATTATGGCTAGTTTTCTATGCTATTACTTATTGATTTTTGGTCCCGGGGCGATCCAAACGTTCGGGGAACCCCGGGGTCCGCTTATGGGGACCTCGCCAAAACTCGCAGATTTGGTCCATTCTGACCAGTTTTCTATGCCATTATTCACTGTTTTGGTTTTCGTGGTCATCCGAACGTTCGGGGAGTCCCCTCGCCAAAACTAGCAGATTAGGTCCATTATGGTCAATTTTCTATGCTATTAATCAGTGATTTTGGGTCTCTGGACGATTCGGACGTTCGGGGAACCCTAGGGTCCGGTTATGCAGACCTCGCCAAAATTCGTAGATTTGGCATATTATGGCTAGTTTTCTATGCTATTACTCATTGATTTTTGGTCCCGGGGCGATCCAAACATTTGGGGAACCCCAGGGTCCGCATACGGGGACCTCGCCAAAACTCACAGATTTGGTCCATTCTGACCAGTTTTCTATGCTATTATTCACTGTTTTGGTTTTCGTGGTCATCCGAACGTTCGGGGAGTCCCCTCGCCAAAACTAGCAGATTAGGTCCATTATGGTCAGTTTCTATGCTATTAATCAGTGATTTTAGGTCTCTGGACGATTCGGACATTCGGGGAACCCTAGGGTCCGGTTATGCGGACCTCGCCAAAATTCGTAGATTTGGCATATTATGACTAGTTTTCTATGCAATTACTCATTGATTTTTGGTCCTGGGGCGATCCAAACGTTCGGGGAACCCCGGGGTCCGCTTACGGGGACCTCGCCAAAACTCGCAGATTTGGTCCATTCTGACCAGTTTTGTATGCTATTATTCACTGTTGTGGTTTTCGTGGTCATCCGAACGTTCGGGGAGTCCCCTCGCCAAAACTAGCAGATTAGGTCCATTATGGTCAGTTTTCTATGCTATTAATCAGTGATTTTGGGTCTCTGGACGATTCGAACGTTCGGGGAACCCTAGGGTCCGGTTATGCGGACCTCGCCAAAATTCGTAGATTTGGCATATTATGGCTAGTTTTCTATGCTATTACTTATTGATTTTTGGTCCCGGGGCGATCCAAACGTTCGGGGAACCCCGGGGTCCGCTTACGGGGACCTCGCCAAAACTCGCAGATTTGGTCCATTCTGACCAGTTTTCTATGCTATTATTCACTGTTTTGGTTTTCGTGGTCATCCGAACGTTCGGGGAGTCCCCTCGCCAAAACTAGCAGATTAGGTCCATTATGGTCAGTTTCTATGCTATTAATCAGTGATTTTAGGTCTCTGGACGATTCGGACGTTCGGGGAACCCTAGGGTCCGGTTATGCAGACCTCGCCAAAATTCATAGATTTGGCATATTATGACTAGTTTTCTATGCAATTACTCATTGATTTTTGGTCCTGGGGCGATCCAAACGTTCGGGGAACCCCGGGGTCCGCTTACGGGGACCTCGCCAAAACTCGCAGATTTGGTCCATTCTAACCAGTTTTGTATGCTATTATTCACTGTTGTGGTTTTCGTGGTCATCCGAACGTTCGGGGAGTCCCCTCGCCAAAACTAGCAGATTAGGTCCATTATGGTCAGTTTTCTATGCTATTAATCAGTGATTTTGGGTCTCTGGACGATTCGAACATTCGGGGAACCCTAGGGTCCGGTTATGCGGACCTCGCCAAAATTCGTAGATTTGGCATATTATGGCTAGTTTTCTATGCTATTACTCATTGATTTTTGGTCCCGGGGCGATCCAAACGTTCGGGGAACCCCGGGGTCCGCTTACGGGGACCGCGCCAAAACTCGCAGATTTAGTCCATTCTGACCAGTTTTCTATGCTATTATTCCCTGTTTTGGTTTTCGTGGTCATCCGAACGTTCGGGGAGTCCCCTCGCCAAAACTAGCAGATTAGGTCCATTATGGTCAGTTTTCTATGCTATTTATCAGTGATTTTGGGTCTCTGGACGATTCGAACGTTCCGGGAACCCTAGGGTCCGGTTATGCGGACCTCGCCAAAATTCGTAGATTTGGAATATTATCGCTAGTTTTCTATGCTATTACTTATTGATTTTTGGTCCCGGGGCGATCCAAACGTTCGGGGAACCCCGGGGTCCGCTTACGGGGACCTCGCCAAAACTCGCAGATTTGGTCCATTCTGACCAGTTTTCTATGCTATTATTCACTGTTTTGGTTTTCGTGGTCATCCGAACGTTCGGGGAGTCCCCTCGCCAAAACTAGCAGATTACATCCATTATGGTCAGTTTTCTATGCTATTAATCAGTGATTTTGGGTCTCTGGACGATTCGGACGTTCGGGGAACCCTAGGGTCCGGTTATGCAGACCTCGCCAAAATTCGTAGATTTGGCATATTATGGATAGTTTTCTATGCTATTACTCATTGATTTTTGGTCCCGGGGCGATCCAAACATTTGGGGAACCCCGGGGTCCGCTTACGGGGACCTCGCCAAAACTCGCAGATTTGGTCCATTCTGACCAGTTTTCTATGCTATTATTCACTGTTTTGGTTTTTGTGGTCATCCGAACGTTCGGGGAGTCCCCTCGCCAAAACTAGCAGATTAGGTCCATTATGGTCAGTTTCTATGCTATTAATCAGTGATTTTAGGTCTCTGGACGATACGGACGTTCGGGGAACCCTAGGGTCCGGTTATGCGGACCTCGCCAAAATTCGTAGATTTGGCATATTATGACTAGTTTTCTATGCAATTACTCATTGATTTTTGGTCCTGGGGCGATCCAAACGTTCGGGGAACCCCGGGGTCCGCTTACGGGGACCTCGCCAAAACTCGCAGATTTGGTCCATTCTGACCAGTTTTGTATGCTATTATTCACTGTTGTGGTTTTCGTGGTCATCCGAAAGTTCGGGGAGTCCCCTCGCCAAAACTAGCAGATTAGGTCCATTATGGTCAGTTTTCTATGCTATTAATCAGTGATTTTGGGTCTCTGGACGATTCGAACGTTCGGGGAACCCTAGGGTCCGGTTATGCGGACCTCGCCAAAATTCGTAGATTTGGCGTATTATGGCTAGTTTTCTATGCTATTACTTATTGATTTTTGGTCCCGGGGCGATCCAAACGTTCGGGGAACCCCGGGGTCCGCTTACGGGGACCTCGCCAAAACTCGCAGATTTGGTCCATTCTGACCAGTTTTCTATGCTATTATTCACTGTTTTGGTTTTCGTGGTCATCCGAACGTTCGGGGAGTCCCCTCGCCAAAACTAGCAGATTTGGTCCAATATGGTCAGTTTCTATGCTATTAATCAGTGATTTTGGGTCTCTGGACGATTCGGACGTTCGGGGAACCCTAGGGTCCGGTTATGCAAACCTCGCCAAAATTCGTAGATTTGGCATATTATGGCTAGTTTTCTATGCTATTACTCATTGATTTTTGGTCCCGGGGCGATCCAAACATTTGGGGAACCCCGGGGTCAGCTTACGGGGACCTCGCCAATACTCGCAGATTTGGTACATTCTGACCAGTTTTCTATGCTATTATTCACTGTTTTGGTTTTCGTGGTCATCCGAATGTTCGGGGAGTCCCCTCGCCAAAACTAGCAGATTAGGTCCATTATGGTCAGTTTCTATGCTATTAATCAGTGATTTTAGGTCTCTGGACGATTCCGACGTTCGGGGAACCCTAGGGTCCGGTTATGCGGACCTCGCCAAAATTCATAGATTTGGCATATTATGACTAGTTTTCTATGCAATTACTCATTGATTTTTGGTCCTGGGGCGATCCAAACGTTCGGGGAACCCCGGGGTCCGCTTACGGGGACCTCGCCAAAACTCGCAGATTTGGTCCATTCTAACCAGTTTGTATGCTATTATTCACTGTTGTGGTTTTCGTGGTCATCCGAACGTTCGGGGAGTCCCCTCGCCAAAACTAGCAGATTAGGTCCATTATGGTCAGTTTTCTATGCTATTAATCAGTGATTTTGGGTCTCTGGACGATTCGAACATTCGGGGAACCCTAGGGTCCGGTTATGCGGACCTCGCCAAAATTCGTAGATTTGGCATATTATGGCTAGTTTTCTATGCTATTACTCATTGATTTTTGGTCCCGGGGCGATCCAAACGTTCGGGGAACCCCGGGGTCCGCTTACGGGGACCGCGCCAAAACTCGCAGATTTAGTCCATTCTGACCAGTTTTCTATGCTATTATTCCCTGTTTTGGTTTTCGTGGTCATCCGAACGTTCGGGGAGTCCCCTCGCCAAAACTAGCAGATTAGGTCCATTATGGTCAGTTTTCTATGCTATTTATCCGTGATTTTGGGTCTCTGGACGATTCGGACGTTCGGGGAACCCTAGGGTCCGGTTATGCAGACCTCGCCAAAATTCGTAGATTTGGCATATTATGGCTAGTTTTCTATGCTATTACTCATTGATTTTTGGTCCCGGGGCGATCCAAACGTTCGGGGAACCCCGGGGTCCGCTTACGGGGACCTCGCCAAAACTCGCAGATTTGGTCCATTCTGACCAGTTTTCTATGCTATTATTCACTGTTTTGGTTTTCGTGGTCATCCGAACGTTCGGGGAGTCCCCTCGCCAAAACTAGCAGATTAGGTCCATTATGGTCAGTTTCTATGCTATTAATCAGTGATTTTAGGTCTCTGGACGATTCGGACGTTCGGGGAACCCTAGGGTCCGGTTATGCGGACCTCGCCAAAATTCGTAGATTTGGCATATTATGACTAGTTTTCTATGCAATTACTCATTGATTTTTTGTCCTGGGGCGATCCAAACGTTCGGGGAACCCCGGGGTCCGCTTACGGGGACCTCGCCAAAACTCGCAGATTTGGTCCATTCTGACCCGTTTTGTATGCTTTTATTCACTGTTGTGGTTTTCGTGGTCATCCGAACGTTCGGGGAGTCCCCTCGCCAAAACTAGCAGATTAGGTCCATTATGGTCAGTTTTCTATGCTATTAATCAGTGATTTTGGGTCTCTGGACGATTCGAACGTTCGGGGAACCCTAGGGTCCGGTTATGCGGACCTCGCCAAAATTCGTAGATTTGGCATATTATGGCTAGTTTTCTATGCTATTACTTATTGATTTTTGGTCCCGGGGCGATCCAAACGTTCGGGGAACCCCGGGGTCCGCTTACGGGGACCGCGCCAAAACTCGCAGATTTAGTCCATTCTGACCAGTTTTCTATGCTATTATTCCCTGTTTTGGTTTTCGTGGTCATCCGAACGTTCGGGGAGTCCCCTCGCCAAAACTAGCAGATTAGGTCCATTATGGTCAGTTTTCTATGCTATTTATCAGTGATTTTGGGTCTCTGGACGATTCGAACGTTCGGGGAACCCTAGGGTCCGGTTATGCGGACCTCGCCAAAATTCGTAGATTTGGCATATTATGGCTAGTTTTCTATGCTATTACTTATTGATTGTTGGTCCCGGGGCGATCCAAACGTTCGGGGAACCCCGGGGTCCGCTTACGGGGACCTCGCCAAAACTCGCAGATTTGGTCCATTCTGACCAGTTTTCTATGCTATTATTCACTGTTTTGGTTTTCGTGGTCATCCGAACGTTCGGGGAGTCCCCTCGCCAAAACTAGCAGATTAGGTCCATTATGGTCAGTTTTCTATGCTATTAATCAGTGATTTTGGGTCTCTGGACGATTCGGACGTTCGGGGAACCCTAGGGTCCGGTTATGCAGACCTCGCCAAAATTCGTAGATTTGGCATATTATGGCTAGTTTTCTATGCTATTACTCATTGATTTTTTGTCCCGGGGCGATCCAAACATTTGGGGAACCCCGGGGTCCGCTTACGGGGACCTCGCCAAAACTCGCAGATTTGGTCCATTCTGACCAGTTTTCTATGCTATTATTCACTGTTTTGGTTTTCGTGGTCATCCGAACGTTCGGGGAGTCCCCTCGCCAAAACTAGCAGATTAGGTCCATTATGGTCAGTTTCTATGCTATTAATCAGTGATTTTAGGTCTCTGGACGATTCGGACGTTCGAGGAACCCTAGGGTCCGGTTATGCGGACCTCGCCAAAATTCGTAGATTTGGCATATTATGACTAGTTTTCTATGCAATTACTCATTGATTTTTTGTCCTGGGGCGATCCAAACGTTCGGGGAACCCCGGGGTCCGCTTACGGGGACCTCGCCAAAACTCGCAGATTTGGTCCATTCTAACCAGTTTTGTATGCTATTATTCACTGTTGTGGTTTTTGTGGTCATCCGAACGTTCGGGGAGTCCCCTCGCCAAAACTAGCAGATTAGGTCCATTATGGTCAGTTTTCTATGCTATTAATCAGTGATTTTGGGTCTCTGGACGATTCGAACGTTCGGGGAACCCTAGGGTCCGGTTATGCGGACCTCGCCAAAATTCGTAGATTTGGCATATTATGGCTAGTTTTCTATGCTATTACTTATTGATTTTTGGTCCCGGGGCGATCCAAACGTTCGGGGAACCCCGGGGTCCGCTTACGGGGACCGCGCCAAAACTCGCAGATTTAGTCCATTCTGACCAGTTTTCTATGCTATTATTCCCTGTTTTGGTTTTCGTGGTCATCCGAACGTTCGGGGAGTCCCCTCGCCAAAACTAGCAGATTAGGTCCATTATGGTCAGTTTTCTATGCTATTTATCAGTGATTTTGGGTCTCTGGACGATTCGAACGTTCGGGGAACCCTAGGGTCCGGTTATGCGGACCTCGCCAAAATTCGTAGATTTGGCATATTATGGCTAGTTTTCTATGCTATTACTTATTGATTGTTGGTCCCGGGGCGATCCAAACGTTCGGGGAACCCCGGGGTCCGCTTACGGGGACCTCGCCAAAACTCGCAGATTTGGTCCATTCTGACCAGTTTTCTATGCTATTATTCACTGTTTTGGTTTTCGTGGTCATCCGAACGTTCGGGGAGTCCCCTCGCCAAAACTAGCAGATTAGGTCCATTATGGTCAGTTTTCTATGCTATTAATCAGTGATTTTGGGTCTCTGGACGATTCGGACGTTCGGGGAACCCTAGGGTCCGGTTATGCAGACCTCGCCAAAATTCGTAGATTTGGCATATTATGGCTAGTTTTCTATGCTATTACTCATTGATTTTTTGTCCCGGGGCGATCCAAACATTTGGGGAACCCCGGGGTCCGCTTACGGGGACCTCGCCAAAACTCGCAGATTTGGTCCATTCTGACCAGTTTTCTATGCTATTATTCACTGTTTTGGTTTTCGTGGTCATCCGAACGTTCGGGGAGTCCCCTCGCCAAAACTAGCAGATTAGGTCCATTATGGTCAGTTTCTATGCTATTAATCAGTGATTTTAGGTCTCTGGACGATTCGGACGTTCGAGGAACCCTAGGGTCCGGTTATGCGGACCTCGCCAAAATTCGTAGATTTGGCATATTATGACTAGTTTTCTATGCAATTACTCATTGATTTTTTGTCCTGGGGCGATCCAAACGTTCGGGGAACCCCGGGGTCCGCTTACGGGGACCTCGCCAAAACTCGCAGATTTGGTCCATTCTGACCAGTTTTGTATGCTATTATTCACTGTTGTGGTTTTCGTGGTCATCCGAACGTTCGGGGAGTCCCCTCGCCAAAACTAGCAGATTAGGTCCATTATGGTCAGCTTTCTATGCTATTAATCAGTGATTTTGGGTCTCTGGACGATTCGAACGTTCGGGGAACCCTAGGGTCCGGTTATGCGGACCTCGCCAAAATTCGTAGATTTGGCATATTATGGCTAGTTTTCTATGCTATTACTTATTGATTTTTGGTCCCGGGGCGATCCAAACGTTCGGGGAACCCCGGGGTCCGCTTACGGGGACCTCGCCAAAACTCGCAGATTTGGTCCATTCTGACCAGTTTTCTATGCTATTATTCACTGTTTTGGTTTTCGTGGTCATCCGAACGTTCGGGTAGTCCCCTCGCCAAAACTAGCAGATTTGGTCCATTATGGTCAGTTTCTATGCTATTAATCAGTGATTTTGGGTCTCTGGACGATTCAGACGTTCGGGGAACCCTAGGGTCCGGTTATGCAGACCTCGCCAAAATTCGTAGATTTGGCATATTATGGCTAGTTTTCTATGCTATTACTCATTGATTTTTGGTCCCGGGGCGATCCAAACATTTGGGGAACCCCGGGGTCAGCTTACGGGGACCTCGCCAAAACTCGCAGATTTGGTACATTCTGACCAGTTTTCTATGCTATTATTCACTGTTTTGGTTTTCGTGGTCATCCGAACGTTCGGGGAGTCCCCTCGCCAAAACTAGCAGATTAGGTCCATTATGGTCAGTTTCCATGCTATTAATCAGTGATTTTAGGTCTCTGGACGATTCGGACGTTCGGGGAACCCTAGGGTCCGGTTATGCGGACCTCGCCAAAATTCATAGATTTGGCCTATTATGACTAGTTTTCTATGCAATTACTCATTGATTTTTGGTCCTGGGGCGATCCAAACGTTCGGGGAACCCCGGGGTCCGCTTACGGGGACCTCGCCAAAACTCGCAGATTTGGTCCATTCTAACCAGTTTTGTATGCTATTATTCACTGTTGTGGTTTTCGTGGTCATCCGAACGTTCGGGGAGTCCCCTCGCCAAAACTAGCAGATTAGGTCCATTATGGTCAGTTTTCTATGCTATTAATCAGTGATTTTGGGTCTCTGGACGATTCGAACGTTCGGGGAACCCTAGGGTCCGGTTATGCGGACCTCGCCAAAATTCGTAGATTTGGCATATTATGGCTAGTTTTCTATGCTATTACTTATTGATTTTTGGTCCCGGGGCGATCCAAACGTTCGGGGAACCCCGGGGTCCGCTTACGGGGACCGCGCCAAAACTCGCAGATTTAGTCCATTCTGACCAGTTTTCTATGCTATTATTCCCTGTTTTGGTTTTCGTGGTCATCCGAACGTTCGGGGAGTCCCCTCGCCAAAACTAGCAGATTAGGTCCATTATGGTCAGTTTTCTATGCTATTTATCAGTGATTTTGGGTCTCTGGACGATTCGAACGTTCGGGGAACCCTAGGGTCCGGTTATGCGGACCTCGCCAAAATTCGTAGATTTGGCATATTATGGCTAGTTTTCTATGCTATTACTTATTGATTGTTGGTCCCGGGGCGATCCAAACGTTCGGGGAACCCCGGGGTCCGCTTACGGGGACCTCGCCAAAACTCGCAGATTTGGTCCATTCTGACCAGTTTTCTATGCTATTATTCACTGTTTTGGTTTTCGTGGTCATCCGAACGTTCGGGGAGTCCCCTCGCCAAAACTAGCAGATTAGGTCCATTATGGTCAGTTTTCTATGCTATTAATCAGTGATTTTGGGTCTCTGGACGATTCGGACGTTCGGGGAACCCTAGGGTCCGGTTATGCAGACCTCGCCAAAATTCGTAGATTTGGCATATTATGGCTAGTTTTCTATGCTATTACTCATTGATTTTTTGTCCCGGGGCGATCCAAACATTTGGGGAACCCCGGGGTCCGCTTACGGGGACCTCGCCAAAACTCGCAGATTTGGTCCATTCTGACCAGTTTTCTATGCTATTATTCACTGTTTTGGTTTTCGTGGTCATCCGAACGTTCGGGGAGTCCCCTCGCCAAAACTAGCAGATTAGGTCCATTATGGTCAGTTTCTATGCTATTAATCAGTGATTTTAGGTCTCTGGACGATTCGGACGTTCGAGGAACCCTAGGGTCCGGTTATGCGGACCTCGCCAAAATTCGTAGATTTGGCATATTATGACTAGTTTTCTATGCAATTACTCATTGATTTTTTGTCCTGGGGCGATCCAAACGTTCGGGGAACCCCGGGGTCCGCTTACGGGGACCTCGCCAAAACTCGCAGATTTGGTCCATTCTAACCAGTTTTGTATGCTATTATTCACTGTTGTGGTTTTTGTGGTCATCCGAACGTTCGGGGAGTCCCCTCGCCAAAACTAGCAGATTAGGTCCATTATGGTCAGTTTTCTATGCTATTAATCAGTGATTTTGGGTCTCTGGACGATTCGAACGTTCGGGGAACCCTAGGGTCCGGTTATGCGGACCTCGCCAAAATTCGTAGATTTGGCATATTATGGCTAGTTTTCTATGCTATTACTTATTGATTTTTGGTCCCGGGGCGATCCAAACGTTCGGGGAACCCCGGGGTCCGCTTACGGGGACCGCGCCAAAACTCGCAGATTTAGTCCATTCTGACCAGTTTTCTATGCTATTATTCCCTGTTTTGGTTTTCGTGGTCATCCGAACGTTCGGGGAGTCCCCTCGCCAAAACTAGCAGATTAGGTCCATTATGGTCAGTTTTCTATGCTATTTATCAGTGATTTTGGGTCTCTGGACGATTCGAACGTTCGGGGAACCCTAGGGTCCGGTTATGCGGACCTCGCCAAAATTCGTAGATTTGGCATATTATGGCTAGTTTTCTATGCTATTACTTATTGATTGTTGGTCCCGGGGCGATCCAAACGTTCGGGGAACCCCGGGGTCCGCTTACGGGGACCTCGCCAAAACTCGCAGATTTGGTCCATTCTGACCAGTTTTCTATGCTATTATTCACTGTTTTGGTTTTCGTGGTCATCCGAACGTTCGGGGAGTCCCCTCGCCAAAACTAGCAGATTAGGTCCATTATGGTCAGTTTTCTATGCTATTAATCAGTGATTTTGGGTCTCTGGACGATTCGGACGTTCGGGGAACCCTAGGGTCCGGTTATGCAGACCTCGCCAAAATTCGTAGATTTGGCATATTATGGCTAGTTTTCTATGCTATTACTCATTGATTTTTTGTCCCGGGGCGATCCAAACATTTGGGGAACCCCGGGGTCCGCTTACGGGGACCTCGCCAAAACTCGCAGATTTGGTCCATTCTGACCAGTTTTCTATGCTATTATTCACTGTTTTGGTTTTCGTGGTCATCCGAACGTTCGGGGAGTCCCCTCGCCAAAACTAGCAGATTAGGTCCATTATGGTCAGTTTCTATGCTATTAATCAGTGATTTTAGGTCTCTGGACGATTCGGACGTTCGAGGAACCCTAGGGTCCGGTTATGCGGACCTCGCCAAAATTCGTAGATTTGGCATATTATGACTAGTTTTCTATGCAATTACTCATTGATTTTTTGTCCTGGGGCGATCCAAACGTTCGGGGAACCCCGGGGTCCGCTTACGGGGACCTCGCCAAAACTCGCAGATTTGGTCCATTCTGACCAGTTTTGTATGCTATTATTCACTGTTGTGGTTTTCGTGGTCATCCGAACGTTCGGGGAGTCCCCTCGCCAAAACTAGCAGATTAGGTCCATTATGGTCAGCTTTCTATGCTATTAATCAGTGATTTTGGGTCTCTGGACGATTCGAACGTTCGGGGAACCCTAGGGTCCGGTTATGCGGACCTCGCCAAAATTCGTAGATTTGGCATATTATGGCTAGTTTTCTATGCTATTACTTATTGATTTTTGGTCCCGGGGCGATCCAAACGTTCGGGGAACCCCGGGGTCCGCTTACGGGGACCTCGCCAAAACTCGCAGATTTGGTCCATTCTGACCAGTTTTCTATGCTATTATTCACTGTTTTGGTTTTCGTGGTCATCCGAACGTTCGGGGAGTCCCCTCGCCAAAACTAGCAGATTTGGTCCATTATGGTCAGTTTCTATGCTATTAATCAGTGATTTTGGGTCTCTGGACGATTCAGACGTTCGGGGAACCCTAGGGTCCGGTTATGCAGACCTCGCCAAAATTCGTAGATTTGGCATATTATGGCTAGTTTTCTATGCTATTACTCATTGATTTTTGGTCCCGGGGCGATCCAAACATTTGGGGAACCCCGGGGTCAGCTTACGGGGACCTCGCCAAAACTCGCAGATTTGGTACATTCTGACCAGTTTTCTATGCTATTATTCACTGTTTTGGTTTTCGTGGTCATCCGAACGTTCGGGGAGTCCCCTCGCCAAAACTAGCAGATTAGGTCCATTATGGTCAGTTTCTATGCTATTAATCAATGATTTTAGGTCTCTGGACGATTCGGACGTTCGGGGAACCCTAGGGTCCGGTTATGCGGACCTCGCCAAAATTCATAGATTTGGCATATTATGACTAGTTTTCTATGCAATTACTCATTGATTTTTGGTCCTGGGGCGATCCAAACGTTCGGGGAACCCCGGGGTCCGCTTACGGGGACCTCGCCAAAACTCGCAGATTTGGTCCATTCTAACAAGTTTTGTATGCTATTATTCACTGTTGTGGTTTTCGTGGTCATCCGAACGTTCGGGGAGTCCCCTCGCCAAAACTAGCAGATTAGGTCCATTATGGTCAGTTTTCTATGCTATTAATCAGTGATTTTGGGTCTCTGGACGATTCGAACATTCGGGGAACCCTAGAGTACGGTTTTATGGACCTCGCCAAAATTCGTAGATTTGGCATATTATGGCTAGTTTTCTATGCTATTACTCATTGATTTTTGGTCCCGGGGCGATCCAAACGTTCGGGGAACCCCGGGGTCCGCTTACGGGGACCGCGCCAAAACTCGCAGATTTGGTCCATTCTGACCAGTTTTCTATGCTATTATTCCCTGTTTTGGTTTTCGTTGTCATCCGAACATTCGGGGAGTCCCGTCGCCAAAACTAGCAGATTTGGTCCATTATGGTCAGATTTCTATGCTATTAATCACTGATTTTGGGTCTCGGGACGATTCGAACGTTCGGGGAACCCTAGGGTCCGGTTATGCGGACCTCGCCAAAACTCGTAGATTTGGCATATTATGGCAAGTTTTCTATGCTATTGCTCATTGATTTTTGGTCCTGGAGCCATCCAAACGTGCGGGGAACCCCGGGGTCCGCTTACGTGGACCTTGCCATAACTCGTAGATTTGGTTCATTCTGACTTGTTCGGGGAACCCTAGGAACCCTAGTTTTCTATACTTTTACTCATTGACTTTGGGTCCCGGGGCGATCCGAATGTTCGGGGAACCCATGCGTCCGGTTATGGGGACCTTGCCAAAATTCAAAGTTTTAGCATATTATGGCCAGTTTTCGAAATAATTACTCACTGATTTTGGGTCCAGGGCTGAACCAAACATTCGGGGAACCCCCGGGTCCGCTTACGGGGACCTCGCCAAAACTCGCAGATTTGGTCCATTCTGACCAGTTTTCTATGCTATTATTCACTGTTTTGGTTTTCGTGGTCATCCGAACGTTCGGGGAGTCCCCTCGCCAAAACTAGCAGATTTGGTCCATTATGGTCAGTTTCTATGCTATTAATCAGTGATTTTGGGTCTCTGGACGATTCGGACGTTCGGGGAACCCTAGGGTCCGGTTATGCGGACCTCGCCAAAATTCGTAGATTTGGCATATTATGGCTAGTTTTCTATGCAATTACACATTGATTTTTGGTCCCGGGGCGATCCAAACGTTCGGGGAACCCCGGGGTCCGCTTACGGGGACCTCGCCAAAACTCGCAGATTTGGTCCATTCTGACCAGTTTTCTATGCTATTATTCACTATTTTGGTTTTCGTGGTCATCCGAACGTTCGGGGAGTCCCCTCGCCAAAACTAGCAGATTAGGTCCATTATGGTCAGTTTTCTATGCTATTAATCAGTGATTTTGGGTCTGTGGACGATTCGGACGTTCCGGGAACCCTAGGGTCCGGTTATGCAGACCTCGCCAAAATTCGTAGATTTGGCATATTATGGCTAGTTTTCTATGCTATTACTCATTGATTTTTGGTCCTGGGGCGATCCAAACATTTGCGGAACCCCGGGGTCCGCTTACGGGGACCTCGCCAAAACTCGCAGATTTGGTCCATTCTGATCAGTTTTCTATGCTATTATTCACTGTTTTGGTTTTCGTGGTCATCCGAACGTTCGGGGAGTCCCCTCGCCAAAACTAGCAGATTTGGTCCATTATGGTCAGATTTCTATGCTATTAATCAGTGATTTTGGGTCTCTGGACGATTCGGACGTTCGGGGAACCCTAGGGTCCGATTATGCGGACCTCGCCAAAATTCGTAGATTTGGCATATTATGGCTAGTTTCCTATGCAATTACACATTGATTTTTGGTCCCGGGGCGATACAAACGTTCGGGGAACCCCGGGGTCCGCTTACGGGGACCTCGCCAAAACTCGCAGATTTGGTCCATTCTGACCAGTTTTCTATGCTATTATTCACTATTTTGGTTTTCGTGGTCATCCGAACGTTCGGGGAGTCCCCTCGCCAAAACTAGCAGATTAGGTCCATTATGGTCAGTTTTCTATGCTATTAATCAGTGATTTTGGGTCTCTGGACGATTCGGACGTTCCGGGAACCCTAGGGTCCGGTTATGCGGACCTCGCCAAAATTCGTAGATTTGGCATATTATGGCTAGTTTTCTATGCTATTACTCATTGATTTTTGGTCCTGGGGCGATCCAAACATTGGGGGAACCCCGGGGTCCGCTTACGGGGACCTCGCCAAAACTCGCAGATTTGGTCCATTCTGACCAGATTTCTATGCTATTATTCACTGTTTTGGTTTTCGTGGTCATCCGAACGTTCGGGGAGTCCCCTCGCCAAAACTAACAGATTTGGTCCATTATGGTCAGATTTCTATGCTATTAATCAGTGATTTTGGGTCTCTGGACGATTCGGACGTTCGGGGAACCCTAGGGTCCGGTTATGCGGACCTCGCCAAAATTCGTAGATTTGGCATATTATGGCTAGTTTTCTATGCAATTACTTATTGATTTTTGGTCCCGGGGCGATCCAAACGTTCGGGGAACCCCGGGGTCCGCTTACGGGGACCTCGCCAAAACTCGCAGATTTGGTCCATTCTGACCAGTTTTCTATGCTATTATTCAGTGTTTTGGTTTTCGTGGTCATCCGAACGTTCGGGGAGTCCCCTCGCCAAAACTAGTAGATTTGGTCCATTATGGTCAGTTTCTATGCTATTAATCAGTGATTTTGGGTCTCTGGACGATTCGGACGTTCAGGGAACCCTAGGGTCCGGTTATGCAGACCTCGCCAAAATTCGTAGATTTGGCTTATTATGGCTAGTTTTCTATGCAATTACACATTGATTTTTGGTCCCGGGGCGATCCAAACGTTCGGGGAACCCCGGGGTTCGCTTACGGGGACCTCGCCAAAACTCGCAGATTTGGTCCATTCTGACCAGTTTTCTATGCTATTATTCACTATTTTGGTTTTCGTGGTCATCCGAACGTTCGGGGAGTCCCCTCGCCAAAACTAGCAGATTAGGTCTCTTATGGTCAGTTTTCTATGCTATTAATCAGTGATTTTGGGTCTCTGGACGATTCGGACGTTCCGGGAACCCTAGGGTCCGGTTATGCAGACCTCGCCAAAATTCGTAGATTTGGCATATTATGGCTAGTTTTCTATGCTATTACTCATTGATTTTTGGTCCTGGGGCGATCCAAACATTTGGGGAACCCCGGGGTCCGCTTACGGGGACCTCGCCAAAACTCGCAGATTTGGTCCATTCTGACCAGTTTTCAATGCTATTATTCACTGTTTTGGTTTTCGTGGTCATCCGAACGTTCGGGGAGTCCCCTCGCCAAAACTAGCAGATTTGGTCCATTATGGTCAGATTTCTATGCTATTAATCAGTGATTTTGGGTCTCTGGACGATTCGGACGTTCGGGGAACCCTAGGGTCCGGTTATGCGGACCTCGCCAAAATTCGTAGATTTGGCATATTATGGCTAGTTTTCTATGCAATTACACATTGATTTTTGGTCCCGGGGCGATCCAAACGTTCGGGGAACCCCGGGGTCCGCTTACGGGGACCTCGCCAAAACTCGCAGATTTGGTCCATTCTGACCAGTTTTCTATGCTATTATTCACTATTTTGGTTTTCGTGGTCATCCGAACGTTCGGGTAGTCCCCTCGCCAAAACTAGCAGATTTGGTCCATTATGGTCAGTTTCTATGCTATTAATCAGTGATTTTGGGTCTCTGGACGATTCAGACGTTCGGGGAACCCTAGGGTCCGGTTATGCAGACCTCGCCAAAATTCGTAGATTTGGCATATTATGGCTAGTTTTCTATGCTATTACTCATTGATTTTTGGTCCCGGGGCGATCCAAACATTTGGGGAACCCCGGGGTCAGCTTACGGGGACCTCGCCAAAACTCGCAGATTTGGTACATTCTGACCAGTTTTCTATGCTATTATTCACTGTTTTGGTTTTCGTGGTCATCCGAACGTTCGGGGAGTCCCCTCGCCAAAACTAGCAGATTAGGTCCATTATGGTCAGTTTCCATGCTATTAATCAGTGATTTTAGGTCTCTGGACGATTCGGACGTTCGGGGAACCCTAGGGTCCGGTTATGCGGACCTCGCCAAAATTCATAGATTTGGCCTATTATGACTAGTTTTCTATGCAATTACTCATTGATTTTTGGTCCTGGGGCGATCCAAACGTTCGGGGAACCCCGGGGTCCGCTTACGGGGACCTCGCCAAAACTCGCAGATTTGGTCCATTCTAACCAGTTTTGTATGCTATTATTCACTGTTGTGGTTTTCGTGGTCATCCGAACGTTCGGGGAGTCCCCTCGCCAAAACTAGCAGATTAGGTCCATTATGGTCAGTTTTCTATGCTATTAATCAGTGATTTTGGGTCTCTGGACGATTCGAACGTTCGGGGAACCCTAGGGTCCGGTTATGCGGACCTCGCCAAAATTCGTAGATTTGGCATATTATGGCTAGTTTTCTATGCTATTACTTATTGATTTTTGGTCCCGGGGCGATCCAAACGTTCGGGGAACCCCGGGGTCCGCTTACGGGGACCGCGCCAAAACTCGCAGATTTAGTCCATTCTGACCAGTTTTCTATGCTATTATTCCCTGTTTTGGTTTTCGTGGTCATCCGAACGTTCGGGGAGTCCCCTCGCCAAAACTAGCAGATTAGGTCCATTATGGTCAGTTTTCTATGCTATTTATCAGTGATTTTGGGTCTCTGGACGATTCGAACGTTCGGGGAACCCTAGGGTCCGGTTATGCGGACCTCGCCAAAATTCGTAGATTTGGCATATTATGGCTAGTTTTCTATGCAATTACTTATTGATTTTTGGTCCCGGGGCGATCCAAACGTTCGGGGAACCCCGGGGTCCGCTTACGGGGACCTCGCCAAAACTCGCAGATTTGGTCCATTCTGACCAGTTTTCTATGCTATTATTCAGTGTTTTGGTTTTCGTGGTCATCCGAACGTTCGGGGAGTCCCCTCGCCAAAACTAGTAGATTTGGTCCATTATGGTCAGTTTCTATGCTATTAATCAGTGATTTTGGGTCTCTGGACGATTCGGACGTTCAGGGAACCCTAGGGTCCGGTTATGCAGACCTCGCCAAAATTCGTAGATTTGGCTTATTATGGCTAGTTTTCTATGCAATTACACATTGATTTTTGGTCCCGGGGCGATCCAAACGTTCGGGGAACCCCGGGGTTCGCTTACGGGGACCTCGCCAAAACTCGCAGATTTGGTCCATTCTGACCAGTTTTCTATGCTATTATTCACTATTTTGGTTTTCGTGGTCATCCGAACGTTCGGGGAGTCCCCTCGCCAAAACTAGCAGATTAGGTCCATTATGGTCAGTTTTCTATGCTATTAATCAGTGATTTTGGGTCTCTGGACGATTCGGACGTTCCGGGAACCCTAGGGTCCGGTTATGCGGACCTCGCCAAAATTCGTAGATTTGGCATATTATGGCTAGTTTTCTATGCTATTACTCATTGATTTTTGGTCCTGGGGCGATCCAAACATTGGGGGAACCCCGGGGTCCGCTTACGGGGACCTCGCCAAAACTCGCAGATTTGGTCCATTCTGACCAGATTTCTATGCTATTATTCACTGTTTTGGTTTTCGTGGTCATCCGAACGTTCGGGGAGTCCCCTCGCCAAAACTAGCAGATTTGGTCCATTATGGTCAGATTTCTATGCTATTAATCAGTGATTTTGGGTCTCTGGACGATTCGGACGTTCGGGGAACCCTAGGGTCCGGTTATGCGGACCTCGCCAAAATTCGTAGATTTGGCATATTATGGCTAGTTTTCTATGCAATTACTTATTGATTTTTGGTCCCGGGGCGATCCAAACGTTCGGGGAACCCCGGGGTCCGCTTACGGGGACCTCGCCAAAACTCGCAGATTTGGTCCATTCTGACCAGTTTTCTATGCTATTATTCAGTGTTTTGGTTTTCGTGGTCATCCGAACGTTCGGGGAGTCCCCTCGCCAAAACTAGTAGATTTGGTCCATTATGGTCAGTTTCTATGCTATTAATCAGTGATTTTGGGTCTCTGGACGATTCGGACGTTCAGGGAACCCTAGGGTCCGGTTATGCAGACCTCGCCAAAATTCGTAGATTTGGCATATTATGGCTAGTTTTCTATGCAATTACACATTGATTTTTGGTCCCGGGGCGATCCAAACGTTCGGGGAACCCCGGGGTTCGCTTACGGGGACCTCGCCAAAACTCGCAGATTTGGTCCATTCTGACCAGTTTTCTATGCTATTATTCACTATTTTGGTTTTCGTGGTCATCCGAACGTTCGGGGAGTCCCCTCGCCAAAACTAGCAGATTAGGTCCATTATGGTCAGTTTTCTATGCTATTAATCAGTGATTTTGGGTCTCTGGACGATTCGGACGTTCCGGGAACCCTAGGGTCCGGTTATGCGGACCTCGCCAAAATTCGTAGATTTGGCATATTATGGCTAGTTTTCTATGCTATTACTCATTGATTTTTGGTCCTGGGGCGATCCAAACATTGGGGGAACCCCGGGGTCCGCTTACGGGGACCTCGCCAAAACTCGCAGATTTGGTCCATTCTGACCAGATTTCTATGCTATTATTCACTGTTTTGGTTTTCGTGGTCATCCGAACGTTCGGGGAGTCCCCTCGCCAAAACTAGCAGATTTGGTCCATTATGGTCAGATTTCTATGCTATTAATCAGTGATTTTGGGTCTCTGGACGATTCGGACGTTCGGGGAACCCTAGGGTCCGGTTATGCGGACCTCGCCAAAATTCGTAGATTTGGCATATTATGGCTAGTTTTCTATGCAATTACTTATTGATTTTTGGTCCCGGGGCGATCCAAACGTTCGGGGAACCCCGGGGTCCGCTTACGGGGACCTCGCCAAAACTCGCAGATTTGGTCCATTCTGACCAGTTTTCTATGCTATTATTCAGTGTTTTGGTTTTCGTGGTCATCCGAACGTTCGGGGAGTCCCCTCGCCAAAACTAGTAGATTTGGTCCATTATGGTCAGTTTCTATGCTATTAATCAGTGATTTTGGGTCTCTGGACGATTCGGACGTTCAGGGAACCCTAGGGTCCGGTTATGCAGACCTCGCCAAAATTCGTAGATTTGGCTTATTATGGCTAGTTTTCTATGCAATTACACATTGATTTTTGGTCCCGGGGCGATCCAAACGTTCGGGGAACCCCGGGGTTCGCTTACGGGGACCTCGCCAAAACTCGCAGATTTGGTCCATTCTGACCAGTTTTCTATGCTATTATTCACTATTTTGGTTTTCGTGGTCATCCGAACGTTCGGGGAGTCCCCTCGCCAAAACTAGCAGATTAGGTCTCTTATGGTCAGTTTTCTATGCTATTAATCAGTGATTTTGGGTCTCTGGACGATTCGGACGTTCCGGGAACCCTAGGGTCCGGTTATGCAGACCTCGCCAAAATTCGTAGATTTGGCATATTATGGCTAGTTTTCTATGCTATTACTCATTGATTTTTGGTCCTGGGGCGATCCAAACATTTGGGGAACCCCGGGGTCCGCTTACGGGGACCTCGCCAAAACTCGCAGATTTGGTCCATTCTGACCAGTTTTCAATGCTATTATTCACTGTTTTGGTTTTCGTGGTCATCCGAACGTTCGGGGAGTCCCCTCGCCAAAACTAGCAGATTTGGTCCATTATGGTCAGATTTCTATGCTATTAATCAGTGATTTTGGGTCTCTGGACGATTCGGACGTTCGGGGAACCCTAGGGTCCGGTTATGCGGACCTCGCCAAAATTCGTAGATTTGGCATATTATGGCTAGTTTTCTATGCAATTACACATTGATTTTTGGTCCCGGGGCGATCCAAACGTTCGGGGAACCCCGGGGTCCGCTTACGGGGACCTCGCCAAAACTCGCAGATTTGGTCCATTCTGACCAGTTTTCTATGCTATTATTCACTATTTTGGTTTTCGTGGTCATCCGAACGTTCGGGTAGTCCCCTCGCCAAAACTAGCAGATTTGGTCCATTATGGTCAGTTTCTATGCTATTAATCAGTGATTTTGGGTCTCTGGACGATTCAGACGTTCGGGGAACCCTAGGGTCCGGTTATGCAGACCTCGCCAAAATTCGTAGATTTGGCATATTATGGCTAGTTTTCTATGCTATTACTCATTGATTTTTGGTCCCGGGGCGATCCAAACATTTGGGGAACCCCGGGGTCAGCTTACGGGGACCTCGCCAAAACTCGCAGATTTGGTACATTCTGACCAGTTTTCTATGCTATTATTCACTGTTTTGGTTTTCGTGGTCATCCGAACGTTCGGGGAGTCCCCTCGCCAAAACTAGCAGATTAGGTCCATTATGGTCAGTTTCCATGCTATTAATCAGTGATTTTAGGTCTCTGGACGATTCGGACGTTCGGGGAACCCTAGGGTCCGGTTATGCGGACCTCGCCAAAATTCATAGATTTGGCCTATTATGACTAGTTTTCTATGCAATTACTCATTGATTTTTGGTCCTGGGGCGATCCAAACGTTCGGGGAACCCCGGGGTCCGCTTACGGGGACCTCGCCAAAACTCGCAGATTTGGTCCATTCTAACCAGTTTTGTATGCTATTATTCACTGTTGTGGTTTTCGTGGTCATCCGAACGTTCGGGGAGTCCCCTCGCCAAAACTAGCAGATTAGGTCCATTATGGTCAGTTTTCTATGCTATTAATCAGTGATTTTGGGTCTCTGGACGATTCGAACGTTCGGGGAACCCTAGGGTCCGGTTATGCGGACCTCGCCAAAATTCGTAGATTTGGCATATTATGGCTAGTTTTCTATGCTATTACTTATTGATTGTTGGTCCCGGGGCGATCCAAACGTTCGGGGAACCCCGGGGTCCGCTTACGGGGACCTCGCCAAAACTCGCAGATTTGGTCCATTCTGACCAGTTTTCTATGCTATTATTCACTGTTTTGGTTTTCGTGGTCATCCGAACGTTCGGGGAGTCCCCTCGTCAAAACTAGCAGATTAGGTCCATTATGGTCAGTTTTCTATGCTATTAATCAGTGATTTTGGGTCTCTGGACGATTCGGACGTTCGGGGAACCCTAGGGTCCGGTTATGCAGACCTCGCCAAAATTCGTAGATTTGGCATATTATGGCTAGTTTTCTATGCTATTACTCATTGATTTTTTGTCCCGGGGCGATCCAAACATTTGGGGAACCCCGGGGTCCGCTTACGGGGACCTCGCCAAAACTCGCAGATTTGGTCCATTCTGACCAGTTTTCTATGCTATTATTCACTGTTTTGGTTTTCGTGGTCATCCGAACGTTCGGGGAGTCCCCTCGCCAAAACTAGCAGATTAGGTCCATTATGGTCAGTTTCTATGCTATTAATCAGTGATTTTAGGTCTCTGGACGATTCGGACGTTCGAGGAACCCTAGGGTCCGGTTATGCGGACCTCGCCAAAATTCGTAGATTTGGCATATTATGACTAGTTTTCTATGCAATTACTCATTGATTTTTTGTCCTGGGGCGATCCAAACGTTCGGGGAACCCCGGGGTCCGCTTACGGGGACCTCGCCAAAACTCGCAGATTTGGTCCATTCTGACCAGTTTTGTATGCTATTATTCACTGTTGTGGTTTTCGTGGTCATCCGAACGTTCGGGGAGTCCCCTCGCCAAAACTAGCAGATTAGGTCCATTATGGTCAGCTTTCTATGCTATTAATCAGTGATTTTGGGTCTCTGGACGATTCGAACGTTCGGGGAACCCTAGGGTCCGGTTATGCGGACCTCGCCAAAATTCGTAGATTTGGCATATTATGGCTAGTTTTCTATGCTATTACTTATTGATTTTTGGTCCCGGGGCGATCCAAACGTTCGGGGAACCCCGGGGTCCGCTTACGGGGACCTCGCCAAAACTCGCAGATTTGGTCCATTCTGACCAGTTTTCTATGCTATTATTCACTGTTTTGGTTTTCGTGGTCATCCGAACGTTCGGGGAGTCCCCTCGCCAAAACTAGCAGATTTGGTCCATTATGGTCAGTTTCTATGCTATTAATCAGTGATTTTGGGTCTCTGGACGATTCAGACGTTCGGGGAACCCTAGGGTCCGGTTATGCAGACCTCGCCAAAATTCGTAGATTTGGCATATTATGGCTAGTTTTCTATGCTATTACTCATTGATTTTTGGTCCCGGGGCGATCCAAACATTTGGGGAACCCCGGGGTCAGCTTACGGGGACCTCGCCAAAACTCGCAGATTTGGTACATTCTGACCAGTTTTCTATGCTATTATTCACTGTTTTGGTTTTCGTGGTCATCCGAACGTTCGGGGAGTCCCCTCGCCAAAACTAGCAGATTAGGTCCATTATGGTCAGTTTCTATGCTATTAATCAATGATTTTAGGTCTCTGGACGATTCGGACGTTCGGGGAACCCTAGGGTCCGGTTATGCGGACCTCGCCAAAATTCATAGATTTGGCATATTATGACTAGTTTTCTATGCAATTACTCATTGATTTTTGGTCCTGGGGCGATCCAAACGTTCGGGGAACCCCGGGGTCCGCTTACGGGGACCTCGCCAAAACTCGCAGATTTGGTCCATTCTAACAAGTTTTGTATGCTATTATTCACTGTTGTGGTTTTCGTGGTCATCCGAACGTTCGGGGAGTCCCCTCGCCAAAACTAGCAGATTAGGTCCATTATGGTCAGTTTTCTATGCTATTAATCAGTGATTTTGGGTCTCTGGACGATTCGAACATTCGGGGAACCCTAGAGTCCGGTTTTATGGACCTCGCCAAAATTCGTAGATTTGGCATATTATGGCTAGTTTTCTATGCTATTACTCATTGATTTTTGGTCCCGGGGCGATCCAAACGTTCGGGGAACCCCGGGGTCCGCTTACGGGGACCGCGCCAAAACTCGCAGATTTGGTCCATTCTGACCAGTTTTCTATGCTATTATTCCCTGTTTTGGTTTTCGTTGTCATCCGAACATTCGGGGAGTCCCGTCGCCAAAACTAGCAGATTTGGTCCATTATGGTCAGATTTCTATGCTATTAATCACTGATTTTGGGTCTCGGGACTGTTCGAACGTTCGGGGAACCCTAGGGTCCGGTTATGCGGACCTCGCCAAAACTCGTAGATTTGGCATATTATGGCAAGTTTTCTATGCTATTGCTCATTGATTTTTGGTCCTGGAGCCATCCAAACGTGCGGGGAACCCCGGGGTCCGCTTACGTGGACCTTGCCATAACTCGTAGATTTGGTTCATTCTGACTTGTTCGGGGAACCCTAGGAACCCTAGTTTTCTATACTTTTACTCATTGACTTTGGGTCCCGGGGCGATCCGAATGTTCGGGGAACCCATGCGTCCGGTTATGGGGACCTTGCCAAAATTCAAAGTTTTAGCATATTATGGCCAGTTTTCGAAATAATTACTCACTGATTTTGGGTCCAGGGCTGAACCAAACATTCGGGGAACCCCCGGGTCCGCTTACGGGGACCTCGCCAAAACTCGCAGATTTGGTCCATTCTGACCAGTTTTCTATGCTATTATTCACTGTTTTGGTTTTCGTGGTCATCCGAACGTTCGGGGAGTCCCCTCGCCAAAACTAGCAGATTTGGTCCATTATGGTCAGTTTCTATGCTATTAATCAGTGATTTTGGGTCTCTGGACGATTCGGACGTTCGGGGAACCCTAGGGTCCGGTTATGCGGACCTCGCCAAAATTCGTAGATTTGGCATATTATGGCTAGTTTTCTATGCAATTACACATTGATTTTTGGTCCCGGGGCGATCCAAACGTTCGGGGAACCCCGGGGTCCGCTTACGGGGACCTCGCCAAAACTCGCAGATTTGGTCCATTCTGACCAGTTTTCTATGCTATTATTCACTATTTTGGTTTTCGTGGTCATCCGAACGTTCGGGGAGTCCCCTCGCCAAAACTAGCAGATTAGGTCCATTATGGTCAGTTTTCTATGCTATTAATCAGTGATTTTGGGTCTGTGGACGATTCGGACGTTCCGGGAACCCTAGGGTCCGGTTATGCAGACCTCGCCAAAATTCGTAGATTTGGCATATTATGGCTAGTTTTCTATGCTATTACTCATTGATTTTTGGTCCTGGGGCGATCCAAACATTTGCGGAACCCCGGGGTCCGCTTACGGGGACCTCGCCAAAACTCGCAGATTTGGTCCATTCTGATCAGTTTTCTATGCTATTATTCACTGTTTTGGTTTTCGTGGTCATCCGAACGTTCGGGGAGTCCCCTCGCCAAAACTAGCAGATTTGGTCCATTATGGTCAGATTTCTATGCTATTAATCAGTGATTTTGGGTCTCTGGACGATTCGGACGTTCGGGGAACCCTAGGGTCCGATTATGCGGACCTCGCCAAAATTCGTAGATTTGGCATATTATGGCTAGTTTCCTATGCAATTACACATTGATTTTTGGTCCCGGGGCGATACAAACGTTCGGGGAACCCCGGGGTCCGCTTACGGGGACCTCGCCAAAACTCGCAGATTTGGTCCATTCTGACCAGTTTTCTATGCTATTATTCACTATTTTGGTTTTCGTGGTCATCCGAACGTTCGGGGAGTCCCCTCGCCAAAACTAGCAGATTAGGTCCATTATGGTCAGTTTTCTATGCTATTAATCAGTGATTTTGGGTCTCTGGACGATTCGGACGTTCCGGGAACCCTAGGGTCCGGTTATGCGGACCTCGCCAAAATTCGTAGATTTGGCATATTATGGCTAGTTTTCTATGCTATTACTCATTGATTTTTGGTCCTGGGGCGATCCAAACATTGGGGGAACCCCGGGGTCCGCTTACGGGGACCTCGCCAAAACTCGCAGATTTGGTCCATTCTGACCAGATTTCTATGCTATTATTCACTGTTTTGGTTTTCGTGGTCATCCGAACGTTCGGGGAGTCCCCTCGCCAAAACTAGCAGATTTGGTCCATTATGGTCAGATTTCTATGCTATTAATCAGTGATTTTGGGTCTCTGGACGATTCGGACGTTCGGGGAACCCTAGGGTCCGGTTATGCGGACCTCGCCAAAATTCGTAGATTTGGCATATTATGGCTAGTTTTCTATGCAATTACTTATTGATTTTTGGTCCCGGGGCGATCCAAACGTTCGGGGAACCCCGGGGTCCGCTTACGGGGACCTCGCCAAAACTCGCAGATTTGGTCCATTCTGACCAGTTTTCTATGCTATTATTCAGTGTTTTGGTTTTCGTGGTCATCCGAACGTTCGGGGAGTCCCCTCGCCAAAACTAGTAGATTTGGTCCATTATGGTCAGTTTCTATGCTATTAATCAGTGATTTTGGGTCTCTGGACGATTCGGACGTTCAGGGAACCCTAGGGTCCGGTTATGCAGACCTCGCCAAAATTCGTAGATTTGGCATATTATGGCTAGTTTTCTATGCAATTACACATTGATTTTTGGTCCCGGGGCGATCCAAACGTTCGGGGAACCCCGGGGTTCGCTTACGGGGACCTCGCCAAAACTCGCAGATTTGGTCCATTCTGACCAGTTTTCTATGCTATTATTCACTATTTTGGTTTTCGTGGTCATCCGAACGTTCGGGGAGTCCCCTCGCCAAAACTAGCAGATTAGGTCTCTTATGGTCAGTTTTCTATGCTATTAATCAGTGATTTTGGGTCTCTGGACGATTCGGACGTTCCGGGAACCCTAGGGTCCGGTTATGCAGACCTCGCCAAAATTCGTAGATTTGGCATATTATGGCTAGTTTTCTATGCTATTACTCATTGATTTTTGGTCCTGGGGCGATCCAAACATTTGGGGAACCCCGGGGTCCGCTTACGGGGACCTCGCCAAAACTCGCAGATTTGGTCCATTCTGACCAGTTTTCAATGCTATTATTCACTGTTTTGGTTTTCGTGGTCATCCGAACGTTCGGGGAGTCCCCTCGCCAAAACTAGCAGATTTGGTCCATTATGGTCAGATTTCTATGCTATTAATCAGTGATTTTGGGTCTCTGGACGATTCGGACGTTCGGGGAACCCTAGGGTCCGGTTATGCGGACCTCGCCAAAATTCGTAGATTTGGCATATTATGGCTAGTTTTCTATGCAATTACACATTGATTTTTGGTCCCGGGGCGATCCAAACGTTCGGGGAACCCCGGGGTCCGCTTACGGGGACCTCGCCAAAACTCGCAGATTTGGTCCATTCTGACCAGTTTTCTATGCTATTATTCACTATTTTGGTTTTCGTGGTCATCCGAACGTTCGGGGAGTCCCCTCGCCAAAACTAGCAGATTAGGTCCATTATGGTCAGTTTTCTATGCTATTAATCAGTGATTTTGGGTCTGTGGACGATTCGGACGTTCCGGGAACCCTAGGGTCCGGTTATGCAGACCTCGCCAAAATTCGTAGATTTGGCATATTATGGCTAGTTTTCTATGCTATTACTCATTGATTTTTGGTCCTGGGGCGATCCAAACATTTGCGGAACCCCGGGGTCCGCTTACGGGGACCTCGCCAAAACTCGCAGATTTGGTCCATTCTGACCAGTTTTCTATGCTATTATTCACTGTTTTGGTTTTCGTGGTCATCCGAACGTTCGGGGAGTCCCCTCGCCAAAACTAGCAGATTTGGTCCATTATGGTCAGATTTCTATGCTATTAATCAGTGATTTTGGGTCTCTGGACGATTCGGACGTTCGGGGAACCCTAGGGTCCGATTATGCGGACCTCGCCAAAATTCGTAGATTTGGCATATTATGGCTAGTTTCCTATGCAATTACACATTGATTTTTGGTCCCGGGGCGATCCAAACGTTCGGGGAACCCCGGGGTCCGCTTACGGGGACCTCGCCAAAACTCGCAGATTTGGTCCATTCTGACCAGTTTTCTATGCTATTATTCACTATTTTGGTTTTCGTGGTCATCCGAACGTTCGGGGAGTCCCCTCGCCAAAACTAGCAGATTAGGTCCATTATGGTCAGTTTTCTATGCTATTAATCAGTGATTTTGGGTCTCTGGACGATTCGGACGTTCCGGGAACCCTAGGGTCCGGTTATGCGGACCTCGCCAAAATTCGTAGATTTGGCATATTATGGCTAGTTTTCTATGCTATTACTCATTGATTTTTGGTCCTGGGGCGATCCAAACATTGGGGGAACCCCGGGGTCCGCTTACGGGGACCTCGCCAAAACTCGCAGATTTGGTCCATTCTGACCAGATTTCTATGCTATTATTCACTGTTTTGGTTTTCGTGGTCATCCGAACGTTCGGGGAGTCCCCTCGCCAAAACTAGCAGATTTGGTCCATTATGGCAGATTTCTATGCTATTAATCAGTGATTTTGGGTCTCTGGACGATTCGGACGTTCGGGGAACCCTAGGGTCCGGTTATGCGGACCTCGCCAAAATTCGTAGATTTGGCATATTATGGCTAGTTTTCTATGCAATTACTTATTGATTTTTGGTCCCGGGGCGATCCAAACGTTCGGGGAACCCCGGGGTCCGCTTACGGGGACCTCGCCAAAACTCGCAGATTTGGTCCATTCTGACCAGTTTTCTATGCTATTATTCACTGTTTTGGTTTTCGTGGTCATCCGAACGTTCGGGGAGTCCCCTCGCCAAAACTAGCAGATTAGGTCCCTTATGGTCAGTTTTCTATGCTATTAATCAGTGATTTTGGGTCTCTGGACGATTCGGACGTTCCGGGAACCCTAGGGTCCGGTTATGCAGACCTCGCCAAAATTCGTAGATTTGGCATATTATGGCTAGTTTTCTATGCTATTACTCATTGATTTTTGGTCCTGGGGCGATCCAAACATTTGCGGAACCCCGGGGTCCGCTTACGGGGACCTCGCCAAAACTCGCAGATTTGGTCCATTCTGACCAGTTTTCTATGCTATTATTCACTGTTTTGGTTTTCGTGGTCATCCGAACGTTCGGGGAGTCCCCTCGCCAAAACTAGCAGATTTGGTCCATTATGGTCAGATTTCTATGCTATTAATCAGTGATTTTGGGTCTCTGGACGATTCGGACGTTCGGGGAACCCTAGGGTCCGATTATGCGGACCTCGCCAAAATTCGTAGATTTGGCATATTATGGCTAGTTTCCTATGCAATTACACATTGATTTTTGGTCCCGGGGCGATCCAAACGTTCGGGGAACCCCGGGGTCCGCTTACGGGGACCTCGCCAAAACTCGCAGATTTGGTCCATTCTGACCAGTTTTCTATGCTATTATTCACTATTTTGGTTTTCGTGGTCATCCGAACGTTCGGGGAGTCCCCTCGCCAAAACTAGCAGATTAGGTCCATTATGGTCAGTTTTCTATGCTATTAATCAGTGATTTTGGGTCTCTGGACGATTCGGACGTTCCGGGAACCCTAGGGTCCGGTTATGCGGACCTCGCCAAAATTCGTAGATTTGGCATATTATGGCTAGTTTTCTATGCTATTACTCATTGATTTTTGGTCCTGGGGCGATCCAAACATTGGGGGAACCCCGGGGTCCGCTTACGGGGACCTCGCCAAAACTCGCAGATTTGGTCCATTCTGACCAGATTTCTATGCTATTATTCACTGTTTTGGTTTTCGTGGTCATCCGAACGTTCGGGGAGTCCCCTCGCCAAAACTAGCAGATTTGGTCCATTATGGTCAGATTTCTATGCTATTAATCAGTGATTTTGGGTCTCTGGACGATTCGGACGTTCGGGGAACCCTAGGGTCCGGTTATGCGGACCTCGCCAAAATTCGTAGATTTGGCATATTATGGCTAGTTTTCTATGCAATTACTTATTGATTTTTGGTCCCGGGGCGATCCAAACGTTCGGGGAACCCCGGGGTCCGCTTACGGGGACCTCGCCAAAACTCGCAGATTTGGTCCATTCTGACCAGTTTTCTATGCTATTATTCACTGTTTTGGTTTTCGTGGTCATCCGAACGTTCGGGGAGTCCCCTCGCCAAAACTAGTAGATTTGGTCCATTATGGTCAGTTTCTATGCTATTAATCAGTGATTTTGGGTCTCTGGACGATTCGGACGTTCAGGGAACCCTAGGGTCCGGTTATGCAGACCTCGCCAAAATTCGTAGATTTGGCATATTATGGCTAGTTTTCTATGCAATTACACATTGATTTTTGGTCCCGGGGCGATCCAAACGTTCGGGGAACCCCGGGGTCCGCTTACGGGGACCTCGCCAAAACTCGCAGATTTGGTCCATTCTGACCAGTTTTCTATGCTATTATTCACTATTTTGGTTTTCGTGGTCATCCGAACGTTCGGGGAGTCCCCTCGCCAAAACTAGCAGATTAGGTCCCTTATGGTCAGTTTTCTATGCTATTAATCAGTGATTTTGGGTCTCTGGACGATTCGGACGTTCCGGGAACCCTAGGGTCCGGTTATGCAGACCTCGCCAAAATTCGTAGATTTGGCATATTATGGCTAGTTTTCTATGCTATTACTCATTGATTTTTGGTCCTGGGGCGATCCAAACATTTGGGGAACCCCGGGGTCCGCTTACGGGGACCTCGCCATAACTCGCAGATTTGGTCCATTCTGACCAGTTTTCAATGCTATTATTCACTGTTTTGGTTTTCGTGGTCATCCGAACGTTCGGGGAGTCCCCTCGCCAAAACTAACAGATTTGGTCCATTATGGTCAGATTTCTATGCTATTAATCAGTGATTTTGGGTCTCTGGACGATTCGGACGTTCGGGGAACCCTAGGGTCCGGTTATGCGGACCTCGCCAAAATTCGTAGATTTGGCATATTATGGCTAGTTTTCTATGCAATTACACATTGAGTTTTGGTCCCGGGGCGATCCAAACGTTCGGGGAACCCCGGGGTCCGCTTACGGGGACCTCGCCAAAACTCGCAGATTTGGTCCATTCTGACCAGTTTTCTATGCTATTATTCACTGTTTTGGTTTTCGTGGTCATCCGAACGTTCGGGGAGTCCCCTCGCCAAAACTAGCAGATTTGGTCCATTATGGTCAGTTTCTATGCTATTAATCAGTGATTTTGGGTCTCTGGACGATTCGGACGTTCGGGGAACCCTAGGGTCCGGTTATGCGGACCTCGCCAAAATTCGTAGATTTGGCATATTATGGCTAGTTTTCTATGCAATTACACATTGATTTTTGGTCCCGGGGCGATCCAAACGTTCGGGGAACCCCGGGGTCCGCTTACGGGGACCTCGCCAAAACTCGCAGATTTGGTCCATTCTGACCAGTTTTCTATGCTATTATTCACTGTTTTGGTTTTCGTGGTCATCCGAACGTTCGGGGAGTCCCCTCGCCAAAACTAGCAGATTAGGTCCCTTATGGTCAGTTTTCTATGCTATTAATCAGTGATTTTGGGTCTCTGGACGATTCGGACGTTCCGGGAACCCTAGGGTCCGGTTATGCAGACCTCGCCAAAATTCGTAGATTTGGCATATTATGGCTAGTTTTCTATGCTATTACTCATTGATTTTTGGTCCTGGGGCGATCCAAACATTTGCGGAACCCCGGGGTCCGCTTACGGGGACCTCGCCAAAACTCGCAGATTTGGTCCATTCTGACCAGTTTTCTATGCTATTATTCACTGTTTTGGTTTTCGTGGTCATCCGAACGTTCGGGGAGTCCCCTCGCCAAAACTAGCAGATTTGGTCCATTATGGTCAGATTTCTATGCTATTAATCAGTGATTTTGGGTCTCTGGACGATTCGGACGTTCGGGGAACCCTAGGGTCCGATTATGCGGACCTCGCCAAAATTCGTAGATTTGGCATATTATGGCTAGTTTCCTATGCAATTACACATTGATTTTTGGTCCCGGGGCGATCCAAACGTTCGGGGAACCCCGGGGTCCGCTTACGGGGACCTCGCCAAAACTCGCAGATTTGGTCCATTCTGACCAGTTTTCTATGCTATTATTCACTATTTTGGTTTTCGTGGTCATCCGAACGTTCGGGGAGTCCCCTCGCCAAAACTAGCAGATTAGGTCCATTATGGTCAGTTTTCTATGCTATTAATCAGTGATTTTGGGTCTCTGGACGATTCGGACGTTCCGGGAACCCTAGGGTCCGGTTATGCGGACCTCGCCAAAATTCGTAGATTTGGCATATTATGGCTAGTTTTCTATGCTATTACTCATTGATTTTTGGTCCTGGGGCGATCCAAACATTGGGGGAACCCCGGGGTCCGCTTACGGGGACCTCGCCAAAACTCGCAGATTTGGTCCATTCTGACCAGATTTCTATGCTATTATTCACTGTTTTGGTTTTCGTGGTCATCCGAACGTTCGGGGAGTCCCCTCGCCAAAACTAGCAGATTTGGTCCATTATGGTCAGATTTCTATGCTATTAATCAGTGATTTTGGGTCTCTGGACGATTCGGACGTTCGGGGAACCCTAGGGTCCGGTTATGCGGACCTCGCCAAAATTCGTAGATTTGGCATATTATGGCTAGTTTTCTATGCAATTACTTATTGATTTTTGGTCCCGGGGCGATCCAAACGTTCGGGGAACCCCGGGGTCCGCTTACGGGGACCTCGCCAAAACTCGCAGATTTGGTCCATTCTGACCAGTTTTCTATGCTATTATTCACTGTTTTGGTTTTCGTGGTCATCCGAACGTTCGGGGAGTCCCCTCGCCAAAACTAGTAGATTTGGTCCATTATGGTCAGTTTCTATGCTATTAATCAGTGATTTTGGGTCTCTGGACGATTCGGACGTTCAGGGAACCCTAGGGTCCGGTTATGCAGACCTCGCCAAAATTCGTAGATTTGGCATATTATGGCTAGTTTTCTATGCAATTACACATTGATTTTTGGTCCCGGGGCGATCCAAACGTTCGGGGAACCCCGGGGTCCGCTTACGGGGACCTCGCCAAAACTCGCAGATTTGGTCCATTCTGACCAGTTTTCTATCCTATTATTCACTATTTTGGTTTTCGTGGTCATCCGAACGTTCGGGGAGTCCCCTCGCCAAAACTAGCAGATTAGGTCCCTTATGGTCAGTTTTCTATGCTATTAATCAGTGATTTTGGGTCTCTGGACGATTCGGACGTTCCGGGAACCCTAGGGTCCGGTTATGCAGACCTCGCCAAAATTCGTAGATTTGGCATATTATGGCTAGTTTTCTATGCTATTACTCATTGATTTTTGGTCCTGGGGCGATCCAAACATTTGGGGAACCCCGGGGTCCGCTTACGGGGACCTCGCCAAAACTCGCAGATTTGGTCCATTCTGACCAGTTTTCAATGCTATTATTCACTGTTTTGGTTTTCGTGGTCATCCGAACGTTCGGGGAGTCCCCTCGCCAAAACTAGCAGATTTGGTCCATTATGGTCAGATTTCTATGCTATTAATCAGTGATTTTGGGTCTCTGGACGATTCGGACGTTCGGGGAACCCTAGGGTCCGGTTATGCGGACCTCGCCAAAATTCGTAGATTTGGCATATTATGGCTAGTTTTCTATGCAATTACACATTGAGTTTTGGTCCCGGGGCGATCCAAACGTTCGGGGAACCCCGGGGTCCGCTTACGGGGACCTCGCCAAAACTCGCAGATTTGGTCCATTCTGACCAGTTTTCTATGCTATTATTCACTGTTTTGGTTTTCGTGGTCATCCGAACGTTCGGGGAGTCCCCTCGCCAAAACTAGCAGATTTGGTCCATTATGGTCAGTTTCTATGCTATTAATCAGTGATTTTGGGTCTCTGGACGATTCGGACGTTCGGGGAACCCTAGGGTCCGGTTATGCGGACCTCGCCAAAATTCGTAGATTTGGCATATTATGGCTAGTTTTCTATGCAATTACACATTGATTTTTGGTCCCGGGGCGATCCAAACGTTCGGGGAACCCCGGGGTCCGCTTACGGGGACCTCGCCAAAACTCGCAGATTTGGTCCATTCTGACCAGTTTTCTATGCTATTATTCACTGTTTTGGTTTTCGTGGTCATCCGAACGTTCGGGGAGTCCCCTCGCCAAAACTAGCAGATTAGGTCCCTTATGGTCAGTTTTCTATGCTATTAATCAGTGATTTTGGGTCTCTGGACGATTCGGACGTTCCGGGAACCCTAGGGTCCGGTTATGCAGACCTCGCCAAAATTCGTAGATTTGGCATATTATGGCTAGTTTTCTATGCTATTACTCATTCATTTTTGGTCCTGGGGCGATCCAAACATTTGGGGAACCCCGGGGTCAGCTTACGGGGACCTCGCCAAAACTCGCAGATTTGGTCCATTCTGACCAGTTTTCTATGCTATTATTCACTGTTTTGGTTTTCGTGGTCATCCGAACGTTCGGGGAGTCCCCTCGCCAAAACTAGCAGATTTGGTCCATTATGGTCAGATTTCTATGCTATTAATCAGTGATTTTGGGTCTCTGGACGATTCGGACGTTCGGGGAACCCTAGGGTCCGATTATGCGGACCTCGCCAAAATTCGTAGATTTGGCATATTATGGCTAGTTTTCTATGCAATTACACATTGAGTTTTGGTCCCGGGGCGATCCAAACGTTCGGGGAACCCCGGGGACCGCTTACGGGGACCTCGCCAAAACTCGCAGATTTGGTCCATTCTGACCAGTTTTCTATGCTATTATTCACTGTTTTGGTTTTCGTGGTCATCCGAACGTTCGGGGAGTCCCCTCGCCAAAACTAGCAGATTTGGTCCATTATGGTCAGTTTCTATGCTATTAATCAGTGATTTTGGGTCTCTGGACAATTCGGACGTTCGGGGAACCCTAGGGTCCGGTTATGCGGACCTCGCCAAAATTCGTAGATTTGGCATATTATGGCTAGTTTTCTATGCAATTACACATTGATTTTTGGTCCCGGGGCGATCCAAACGTTCGGGGAACCCCGGGGTCCGCTTACGGGGACCTCGCCAAAACTCGCAGATTTGGTCCATTCTGACCAGATTTCTATGCTATTATTCACTGTTTTGGTTTTCGTGGTCATCCGAACGTTCGGGGAGTCCCCTCGCCAAAACTAGCAGATTTGGTCCATTATGGTCAGATTTCTATGCTATTAATCAGTGATTTTGGGTCTCTGGACGATTCGGACGTTCGGGGAACCCTAGGGTCCGGTTATGCGGACCTCGCCAAAATTCGTAGATTTGGCATATTATGGCTAGTTTTCTATGCAATTACTTATTGATTTTTGGTCCCGGGGCGATCCAAACGTTCGGGGAACCCCGGGGTCCGCTTACGGGGACCTCGCCAAAACTCGCAGATTTGGTCCATTGTGACCAGTTTTCTATGCTATTATTCACTGTTTTGGTTTTCGTGGTCATCCGAACGTTTGGGGAGTCCCCTCGCCAAAACTAGCAGATTTGGTCCATTATGGTCAGTTTCTATGCTATTAATCAGTGATTTTGGGTCTCTGGACGATTCGGACGTTCGGGGAACCCTAGGGTCCGGTTATGCAGACCTCGCCAAAATTCGTAGATTTGGCATATTATGGCTAGTTTTCTATGCAATTACACATTGATTTTTGGTCCCGGGGCGATCCAAACGTTCGGGGAACCCCGGGGTCCGCTTACGGGGACCTCGCCAAAACTCGCAGATTTGGTCCATTCTGACCAGTTTTCTATGCTATTATTCACTATTTTGGTTTTCGTGGTCATCCGAACGTTCGGGGAGTCCCCTCGCCAAAACTAGCAGATTAGGTCCCTTATGGTCAGTTTTCTATGCTATTAATCAGTGATTTTGGGTCTCTGGACGATTCGGACGTTCCGGGAACCCTAGGGTCCGGTTATGCAGACCTCGCCAAAATTCGTAGATTTGGCATATTATGGCTAGTTTTCTATGCTATTACTCATTGATTTTTGGTCCTGGGGCGATCCAAACATTTGGGGAACCCCGGGGTCCGCTTACGGGGACATCGCCAAAACTCGCAGATTTGGTCCATTCTGACCAGTTTTCAATGCTATTATTCACAGTTTTGGTTTTCGTGGTCATCCGAACGTTCGGGGAGTCCCCTCGCCAAAACTAGCAGATTTGGTCCATTATGGTCAGATTTCTATGCTATTAATCAGTGATTTTGGGTCTCTGGACGATTCGGACGTTCGGGGAACCCTAGGGTCCGGTTATGCAGACCTCGCCAAAATTCGTAGATTTGGCATATTATGGCTAGTTTTCTACGCAATTACACATTGAGTTTTGGTCCCGGGGCGATCCAAACGTTCGGGGAACCCCGGGGTCCGCTTACGGGGACCTCGCCAAAACTCGCAGATTTGGTCCATTCTGACCAGTTTTCTATGCTATTATTCACTATTTTGGTTTTCGTGGTCATCCGAACGTTCGGGGAGTCCCCTCGCCAAAACTAGCAGATTAGGTCCATTATGGTCAGTTTTCTATGCTATTAATCAGTGATTTTGGGTCTCTGGACGATTCGGACGTTCCGGGAACCCTAGGGTCCGGTTATGCAGACCTCGCCAAAATTCGTAGATTTGGCATATTATGGCTAGTTTTCTATGCTATTACTCATTGATTTTTGGTCCCGGGGCGATCCAAACATTTGGGGAACCCCGGGGTCAGCTTACGGGGACCTCGCCAAAACTCGCAGATTTGGTCCATTCTGACCAGTTTTCTATGCTATTATTCACTGTTTTGGTTTTCGTGGTCATCCGAACGTTCGGGGAGTCCCCTTGCCAAAACTAGCAGATTAGGTCCATTATGGTCAGTTTCTATGCTATTAATCAGTGATTTTAGGTCTCTGGACGATTCGGACGTTCGGGGAACCCTAGGGTCCGGTTATGCGGACCTCGCCAAAATTCATAGATTTGGCATATTATGACTAGTTTTCTATGCAATTACTCATTGATTTTTGGTCCTGGGGCGATCCAAACGTTCGGGGAACCCCGGGGTCCGCTTACGGGGACCTCGCCAAAACTCGCAGATTTGGTCCATTCTAACCAGTTTTGTATGCTATTATTCACTGTTGTGGTTTTCGTGGTCATCCGAACGTTCGGGGAGTCCCCTCGCCAAAACTAGCAGATTAGGTCCATTATGGTCAGTTTTCTATGCTATTAATCAGTGATTTTGGGTCTCTGGACGATTCGAACATTCGGGGAACCCTAGGGTCCGGTTATGCGGACCTCGCCAAAATTCGTAGATTTGGCATATTATGGCTAGTTTTCTATGCTATTACTCATTGATTTTTGGTCCCGGGGCGATCCAAACGTTCGGGGAACCCCGGGGTCCGCTTACGGGGACCTCGCCAAAACTCGCAGATTTGGTCCATTCTGACCAGTTTTCTATGCTATTATTCACTGTTTTGGTTTTCGTGGTCATCCGAACGTTCGGGGAGTCCCCTCGCCAAAACTAGCAGATTAGGTCCATTATGGTCAGTTTTCTATGCTATTAATCAGTGATTTTGGGTCTCTGGACGATTCGAACGTTCGGGGAACCCTAGGGTCCGGTTATGCGGACCTCGCCAAAATTCGTAGATTTGGCATATTATGGCTAGTTTTCTATGCTATTACTCATTGATTTTTGGTCCCGGGGCGATCCAAACGTTCGGGGAACCCCGGGGTCCGCTTACGGGGACCTCGCCAAAACTCGCAGATTTGGTCCATTCTGACCAGTTTTCTATGCTATTATTCACTGTTTTGGTTTTCGTGGTCATCCGAACGTTCGGGGAGTCCCCTCGCCAAAACTAGCAGATTAGGTCCCTTATGGTCAGTTTTCTATGCTATTAATCAGTGATTTTGGGTCTCTGGACGATTCGGACGTTCCGGGAACCCTAGGGTCCGGTTATGCAGACCTCGCCAAAATTCGTAGATTTGGCATATTATGGCTAGTTTTCTATGCTATTACTCATTCATTTTTGGTCCTGGGGCGATCCAAACATTTGGGGAACCCCGGGGTCAGCTTACGGGGACCTCGCCAAAACTCGCAGATTTGGTCCATTCTGACCAGTTTTCTATGCTATTATTCACTGTTTTGGTTTTCGTGGTCATCCGAACGTTCGGGGAGTCCCCTCGCCAAAACTAGCAGATTTGGTCCATTATGGTCAGATTTCTATGCTATTAATCAGTGATTTTGGGTCTCTGGACGATTCGGACGTTCGGGGAACCCTAGGGTCCGATTATGCGGACCTCGCCAAAATTCGTAGATTTGGCATATTATGGCTAGTTTTCTATGCAATTACACATTGAGTTTTGGTCCCGGGGCGATCCAAACGTTCGGGGAACCCCGGGGACCGCTTACGGGGACCTCGCCAAAACTCGCAGATTTGGTCCATTCTGACCAGTTTTCTATGCTATTATTCACTGTTTTGGTTTTCGTGGTCATCCGAACGTTCGGGGAGTCCCCTCGCCAAAACTAGCAGATTTGGTCCATTATGGTCAGTTTCTATGCTATTAATCAGTGATTTTGGGTCTCTGGACAATTCGGACGTTCGGGGAACCCTAGGGTCCGGTTATGCGGACCTCGCCAAAATTCGTAGATTTGGCATATTATGGCTAGTTTTCTATGCAATTACACATTGATTTTTGGTCCCGGGGCGATCCAAACGTTCGGGGAACCCCGGGGTCCGCTTACGGGGACCTCGCCAAAACTCGCAGATTTGGTCCATTCTGACCAGTTTTCTATGCTATTATTCACTATTTTGGTTTTCGTGGTCATCCGAACGTTCGGGGAGTCCCCTCGCCAAAACTAGCAGATTAGGTCCCTTATGGTCAGTTTTCTATGCTATTAATCAGTGATTTTGGGTCTCTGGACGATTCGGACGTTCCGGGAACCCTAGGGTCCGGTTATGCAGACCTCGCCAAAATTCGTAGATTTGGCATATTATGGCTAGTTTTCTATGCTATTACTCATTGATTTTTGGTCCTGGGGCGATCCAAACATTTGGGGAACCCCGGGGTCCGCTTACGGGGACCTCGCCAAAACTCGCAGATTTGGTCCATTCTGACCAGTTTTCTATGCTATTATTCACTGTTTTGGTTTTCGTGGTCATCCGAACGTTCGGGGAGTCCCCTCGCCAAAACTAGCAGATTTGGTCCATTATGGTCAGATTTCTATGCTATTAATCAGTGATTTTGGGTCTCTGGACGATTCGGACGTTCGGGGAACCCTAGGGTCCGGTTATGCAGACCTCGCCAAAATTCGTAGATTTGGCATATTATGGCTAGTTTTCTACGCAATTACACATTGAGTTTTGGTCCCGGGGCGATCCAAACGTTCGGGGAACCCCGGGGTCCGCTTACGGGGACCTCGCCAAAACTCGCAGATTTGGTCCATTCTGACCAGTTTTCTATGCTATTATTCACTATTTTGGTTTTCGTGGTCATCCGAACGTTCGGGGAGTCCCCTCGCCAAAACTAGCAGATTAGGTCCATTATGGTCAGTTTTCTATGCTATTAATCAGTGATTTTGGGTCTCTGGACGATTCGGACGTTCCGGGAACCCTAGGGTCCGGTTATGCAGACCTCGCCAAAATTCGTAGATTTGGCATATTATGGCTAGTTTTCTATGCTATTACTCATTGATTTTTGGTCCCGGGGCGATCCAAACATTTGGGGAACCCCGGGGTCAGCTTACGGGGACCTCGCCAAAACTCGCAGATTTGGTCCATTCTGACCAGTTTTCTATGCTATTATTCACTGTTTTGGTTTTCGTGGTCATCCGAACGTTCGGGGAGTCCCCTTGCCAAAACTAGCAGATTAGGTCCATTATGGTCAGTTTCTATGCTATTAATCAGTGATTTTAGGTCTCTGGACGATTCGGACGTTCGGGGAACCCTAGGGTCCGGTTATGCGGACCTCGCCAAAATTCATAGATTTGGCATATTATGACTAGTTTTCTATGCAATTACTCATTGATTTTTGGTCCTGGGGCGATCCAAACGTTCGGGGAACCCCGGGGTCCGCTTACGGGGACCTCGCCAAAACTCGCAGATTTGGTCCATTCTAACCAGTTTTGTATGCTATTATTCACTGTTGTGGTTTTCGTGGTCATCCGAACGTTCGGGGAGTCCCCTCGCCAAAACTAGCAGATTAGGTCCATTATGGTCAGTTTTCTATGCTATTAATCAGTGATTTTGGGTCTCTGGACGATTCGAACATTCGGGGAACCCTAGGGTCCGGTTATGCGGACCTCGCCAAAATTCGTAGATTTGGCATATTATGGCTAGTTTTCTATGCTATTACTCATTGATTTTTGGTCCCGGGGCGATCCAAACGTTCGGGGAACCCCGGGGTCCGCTTACGGGGACCTCGCCAAAACTCGCAGATTTGGTCCATTCTGACCAGTTTTCTATGCTATTATTCACTGTTTTGGTTTTCGTGGTCATCCGAACGTTCGGGGAGTCCCCTCGCCAAAACTAGCAGATTAGGTCCATTATGGTCAGTTTTCTATGCTATTAATCAGTGATTTTGGGTCTCTGGACGATTCGAACGTTCGGGGAACCCTAGGGTCCGGTTATGCGGACCTCGCCAAAATTCGTAGATTTGGCATATTATGGCTAGTTTTCTATGCTATTACTCATTGATTTTTGGTCCCGGGGCGATCCAAACGTTCGGGGAACCCCGGGGTCCGCTTACGGGGACCTCGCCAAAACTCGCAGATTTGGTCCATTCTGACCAGTTTTCTATGCTATTATTCACTGTTTTGGTTTTCGTGGTCATCCGAACGTTCGGGGAGTCCCCTCGCCAAAACTAGCAGATTAGGTCCCTTATGGTCAGTTTTCTATGCTATTAATCAGTGATTTTGGGTCTCTGGACGATTCGGACGTTCCGGGAACCCTAGGGTCCGGTTATGCAGACCTCGCCAAAATTCGTAGATTTGGCATATTATGGCTAGTTTTCTATGCTATTACTCATTCATTTTTGGTCCTGGGGCGATCCAAACATTTGGGGAACCCCGGGGTCAGCTTACGGGGACCTCGCCAAAACTCGCAGATTTGGTCCATTCTGACCAGTTTTCTATGCTATTATTCACTGTTTTGGTTTTCGTGGTCATCCGAACGTTCGGGGAGTCCCCTCGCCAAAACTAGCAGATTTGGTCCATTATGGTCAGATTTCTATGCTATTAATCAGTGATTTTGGGTCTCTGGACGATTCGGACGTTCGGGGAACCCTAGGGTCCGATTATGCGGACCTCGCCAAAATTCGTAGATTTGGCATATTATGGCTAGTTTTCTATGCAATTACACATTGAGTTTTGGTCCCGGGGCGATCCAAACGTTCGGGGAACCCCGGGGACCGCTTACGGGGACCTCGCCAAAACTCGCAGATTTGGTCCATTCTGACCAGTTTTCTATGCTATTATTCACTGTTTTGGTTTTCGTGGTCATCCGAACGTTCGGGGAGTCCCCTCGCCAAAACTAGCAGATTTGGTCCATTATGGTCAGTTTCTATGCTATTAATCAGTGATTTTGGGTCTCTGGACAATTCGGACGTTCGGGGAACCCTAGGGTCCGGTTATGCGGACCTCGCCAAAATTCGTAGATTTGGCATATTATGGCTAGTTTTCTATGCAATTACACATTGATTTTTGGTCCCGGGGCGATCCAAACGTTCGGGGAACCCCGGGGTCCGCTTACGGGGACCTCGCCAAAACTCGCAGATTTGGTCCATTCTGACCAGTTTTCTATGCTATTATTCACTATTTTGGTTTTCGTGGTCATCCGAACGTTCGGGGAGTCCCCTCGCCAAAACTAGCAGATTAGGTCCATTATGGTCAGTTTTCTATGCTATTAATCAGTGATTTTGGGTCTGTGGACGATTCGGACGTTCCGGGAACCCTAGGGTCCGGTTATGCAGACCTCGCCAAAATTCGTAGATTTGGCATATTATGGCTAGTTTTCTATGCTATTACTCATTGATTTTTGGTCCTGGGGCGATCCAAACATTTGGGGAACCCCGGGGTCCGCTTACGGGGACCTCGCCAAAACTCGCAGATTTGGTCCATTCTGACCAGTTTTCTATGCTATTATTCACTGTTTTGGTTTTCGTGGTCATCCGAACGTTCGGGGAGTCCCCTCGCCAAAACTAGCAGATTTGGTCCATTATGGTCAGATTTCTATGCTATTAATCAGTGATTTTGGGTCTCTGGACGATTCGGACGTTCGGGGAACCCTAGGGTCCGATTATGCGGACCTCGCCAAAATTCGTAGATTTGGCATATTATGGCTAGTTTCCTATGCAATTACACATTGATTTTTGGTCCCGGGGCGATCCAAACGTTCGGGGAACCCCGGGGTCCGCTTACGGGGACCTCGCCAAAACTCGCAGATTTGGTCCATTCTGACCAGTTTTCTATGCTATTATTCACTATTTTGGTTTTCGTGGTCATCCGAACGTTCGGGGAGTCCCCTCGCCAAAACTAGCAGATTAGGTCCATTATGGTCAGTTTTCTATGCTATTAATCAGTGATTTTGGGTCTCTGGACGATTCGGACGTTCCGGGAACCCTAGGGTCCGGTTATGCGGACCTCGCCAAAATTCGTAGATTTGGCATATTATGGCTAGTTTTCTATGCTATTACTCATTGATTTTTGGTCCTGGGGCGATCCAAACATTGGGGGAACCCCGGGGTCCGCTTACGGGGACCTTGCCAAAACTCGCAGATTTGGTCCATTCTGACCAGATTTCTATGCTATTATTCACTGTTTTGGTTTTCGTGGTCATCCGAACGTTCGGGGAGTCCCCTCGCCAAAACTAGCAGATTTGGTCCATTATGGTCAGATTTCTATGCTATTAATCAGTGATTTTGGGTCTCTGGACGATTCGGACGTTCGGGGAACCCTAGGGTCCGGTTATGCGGACCTCGCCAAAATTCGTAGATTTGGCATATTATGGCTAGTTTTCTATGCAATTACTTATTGATTTTTGGTCCCGGGGCGATCCAAACGTTCGGGGAACCCCGGGGTCCGCTTACGGGGACCTCGCCAAAACTCGCAGATTTGGTCCATTGTGACCAGTTTTCTATGCTATTATTCACTGTTTTGGTTTTCGTGGTCATCCGAACGTTTGGGGAGTCCCCTCGCCAAAACTAGCAGATTTGGTCCATTATGGTCAGTTTCTATGCTATTAATCAGTGATTTTGGGTCTCTGGACGATTCGGACGTTCGGGGAACCCTAGGGTCCGGTTATGCAGACCTCGCCAAAATTCGTAGATTTGGCATATTATGGCTAGTTTTCTATGCAATTACACATTGATTTTTGGTCCCGGGGCGATCCAAACGTTCGGGGAACCCCGGGGTCCGCTTACGGGGACCTCGCCAAAACTCGCAGATTTGGTCCATTCTGACCAGTTTTCTATGCTATTATTCACTATTTTGGTTTTCGTGGTCATCCGAACGTTCGGGGAGTCCCCTCGCCAAAACTAGCAGATTAGGTCCCTTATGGTCAGTTTTCTATGCTATTAATCAGTGATTTTGGGTCTCTGGACGATTCGGACGTTCCGGGAACCCTAGGGTCCGGTTATGCACACCTCGCCAAAATTCGTAGATTTGGCATATTATGGCTAGTTTTCTATGCTATTACTCATTGATTTTTGGTCCTGGGGCGATCCAAACATTTGGGGAACCCCGGGGTCCGCTTACGGGGACATCGCCAAAACTCGCAGATTTGGTCCATTCTGACCAGTTTTCAATGCTATTATTCACAGTTTTGGTTTTCGTGGTCATCCGAACGTTCGGGGAGTCCCCTCGCCAAAACTAGCAGATTTGGTCCATTATGGTCAGATTTCTATGCTATTAATCAGTGATTTTGGGTCTCTGGACGATTCGGACGTTCGGGGAACCCTAGGGTCCGGTTATGCAGACCTCGCCAAAATTCGTAGATTTGGCATATTATGGCTAGTTTTCTACGCAATTACACATTGAGTTTTGGTCCCGGGGCGATCCAAACGTTCGGGGAACCCCGGGGTCCGCTTACGGGGACCTCGCCAAAACTCGCAGATTTGGTCCATTCTGACCAGTTTTCTATGCTATTATTCACTATTTTGGTTTTCGTGGTCATCCGAACGTTCGGGGAGTCCCCTCGCCAAAACTAGCAGATTAGGTCCATTATGGTCAGTTTTCTATGCTATTAATCAGTGATTTTGGGTCTCTGGACGATTCGGACGTTCCGGGAACCCTAGGGTCCGGTTATGCAGACCTCGCCAAAATTCGTAGATTTGGCATATTATGGCTAGTTTTCTATGCTATTACTCATTGATTTTTGGTCCCGGGGCGATCCAAACATTTGGGGAACCCCGGGGTCAGCTTACGGGGACCTCGCCAAAACTCGCAGATTTGGTCCATTCTGACCAGTTTTCTATGCTATTATTCACTGTTTTGGTTTTCGTGGTCATCCGAACGTTCGGGGAGTCCCCTTGCCAAAACTAGCAGATTAGGTCCATTATGGTCAGTTTCTATGCTATTAATCAGTGATTTTAGGTCTCTGGACGATTCGGACGTTCGGGGAACCCTAGGGTCCGGTTATGCGGACCTCGCCAAAATTCATAGATTTGGCATATTATGACTAGTTTTCTATGCAATTACTCATTGATTTTTGGTCCTGGGGCGATCCAAACGTTCGGGGAACCCCGGGGTCCGCTTACGGGGACCTCGCCAAAACTCGCAGATTTGGTCCATTCTAACCAGTTTTGTATGCTATTATTCACTGTTGTGGTTTTCGTGGTCATCCGAACGTTCGGGGAGTCCCCTCGCCAAAACTAGCAGATTAGGTCCATTATGGTCAGTTTTCTATGCTATTAATCAGTGATTTTGGGTCTCTGGACGATTCGAACATTCGGGGAACCCTAGGGTCCGGTTATGCGGACCTCGCCAAAATTCGTAGATTTGGCATATTATGGCTAGTTTTCTATGCTATTACTCATTGATTTTTGGTCCCGGGGCGATCCAAACGTTCGGGGAACCCCGGGGTCCGCTTACGGGGACCTCGCCAAAACTCGCAGATTTGGTCCATTCTGACCAGTTTTCTATGCTATTATTCACTGTTTTGGTTTTCGTGGTCATCCGAACGTTCGGGGAGTCCCCTCGCCAAAACTAGCAGATTAGGTCCATTATGGTCAGTTTTCTATGCTATTAATCAGTGATTTTGGGTCTCTGGACGATTCGAACGTTCGGGGAACCCTAGGGTCCGGTTATGCGGACCTCGCCAAAATTCGTAGATTTGGCATATTATGGCTAGTTTTCTATGCTATTACTCATTGATTTTTGGTCCCGGGGCGATCCAAACGTTCGGGGAACCCCGGGGTCCGCTTACGGGGACCTCGCCAAAACTCGCAGATTTGGTCCATTCTGACCAGTTTTCTATGCTATTATTCACTGTTTTGGTTTTCGTGGTCATCCGAACGTTCGGGGAGTCCCCTCGCCAAAACTAGCAGATTAGGTCCATTATGGTTAGTTTTCTATGCTATTAATCAGTGATTTTGGGTCTCTGGACGATTCGAACGTTCGGGGAACCCTAGGGTCCGGTTATGCGGACCTCGCCAAAATTCGTAGATTTGGCATATTATGGCTAGTTTTCTATGCTATTACTCATTGATTTTTGGTCCCGGGGCGATCCAAACGTTCGGGGAACCCCGGGGTCCGCTTACGGGGACCGCCCAAAACTCGCAGATTTGGTCCATTCTGACCAGTTTTCTATGCTATTATTACCTGTTTTCGTTTTCGTTGTCATCCGAACATTCGGGGAGTCCCGTCGCCTAAACTAGCAGATTTGGTCCATTATGGTCAGATTTCTATGCTATTAATCACTGATTTTGTGACTCAGGACGATTCGAACGTTCGGGGAACCCTAGGGTCCGGTTATGCGGACCTCGCCAAAACTCGTAGATTTGGCATATTATGGCCAGTTTTCTATTGCTATTGCTCATTGATTTTTGGTCCCGGAGCCATCCAAACGTGCGGGGAACCCCGGGGTCCACTTACGTGGACCTCGCCATAACTCGCAGATTTGGTCCATTCTGACTTGTTCGGGGAACCCTAGGAACCCTAGTTTTCTATACTATTACTCATTGACTTTGGGTCCCGGGGCGATCCGAATGTTCGGGGAACCCATGCGTCCGGTTATGGGGACCTTGCCAAAACTCAAAGTTTTAGCATATTATGGCCAGTTTTCGAAACAATTACCCACTGATTTTGGGTCCAGGGCTGAACCAAACATTCGGGGAACCCCGGGGTCCGCTTCCGGGGACCTCGCCAAAACTCGCAGATTTGGTCCATTCGGACCAGTTTTCTATGCTATTATTCACTATTTTGGTTTTCGTGGTCATCCGAACGTTAGGGGAGTCCCCTCGCCAAAACTAGCAGATTAGGTCCCTTATGGTCAGTTTTCTATGCTATTAATCAGTGATTTTGGGTCTCTGGACGATTCGAACGTTCGGGTGACCCTAGGGTCCGGTTATGCAGACCTCGCCAAAATTCGTAGATTTGGCATATTATGGCTAGTTTTCTATGCTATTACTCATTGATTTTTGGTCCCGGGGCGATCCAAACATTTGGGGAACCCCGGGGTCAGCTTACGGGGACCTCGCCAAAACTCGCAGATTTGGTCCATTCTGACCAGTTTTCTATGCTATTATTCACTGTTTTGGTTTTCGTGGTCATCCGAACGTTCGGGGAGTCCCCTTGCCAAAACTAGCAGATTAGGTCCATTATGGTCAGTTTCTATGCTATTAATCAGTGATTTTAGGTCTCTGGACGATTCGGACGTTCGGGGAACCCTAGGGTCCGGTTATGCGGACCTCGCCAAAATTCATAGATTTGGCATATTATGACTAGTTTTCTATGCAATTACTCATTGATTTTTGGTCCTGGGGCGATCCAAACGTTCGGGGAACCCCGGGGTCCGCTTACGGGGACCTCGCCAAAACTAGCAGATTTGGTCCATTCTAACCAGTTTTGTATGCTATTATTCACTGTTGTGGTTTTCGTGGTCATCCGAATGTTCGGGGAGTCCCCTCGCCAAAACTAGCAGATTAGGTCCATTATGGTCAGTTTTCTATGCTATTAATCAGTGATTTTGGGTCTCTGGACGATTCGAACATTCGGGAAACCCTAGGGTCCGGTTATGCGGACCTCGCCAAAATTCGTAGATTTGGCATATTATGGCTAGTTTTCTATGCTATTACTCATTGATTTTTGGTCCCGGGGCGATCCAAACGTTCGGGGAACCCCGGGGTCCGCTTACGGGGACCTCGCCAAAACTCGCAGATTTGGTCCATTCTGACCAGTTTTCTATGCTATTATTCACTGTTTTGGTTTTCGTGGTCATCCGAACGTTCGGGGAGTCCCCTCGCCAAAACTAGCAGATTAGGTCCATTATGGTCAGTTTTCTATGCTATTAATCAGTGATTTTGGGTCTCTGGACGATTCGAACGTTCGGGGAACCCTAGGGTCCGGTTATGCGGACCTCGCCAAAATTCGTAGATTTGGCATATTATGGCTAGTTTTCTATGCTATTACTCATTGATTTTTGGTCCCGGGGCGATCCAAACGTTCGGGGAACCCCGGGGTCCGCTTACGGGGACCTCGCCAAAACTCGCAGATTTGGTCCATTCTGACCAGTTTTCTATGCTATTATTCACTGTTTTGGTTTTCGTGGTCATCCGAACGTTCGGGGAGTCCCCTCGCCAAAACTAGCAGATTAGGTCCATTATGGTTAGTTTTCTATGCTATTAATCAGTGATTTTGGGTCTCTGGACGATTCGAACGTTCGGGGAACCCTAGGGTCCGGTTATGCGGACCTCGCCAAAATTCGTAGATTTGGCATATTATGGCTAGTTTTCTATGCTATTACTCATTGATTTTTGGTCCCGGGGCGATCCAAACGTTCGGGGAACCCCGGGGTCCGCTTACGGGGACCGCCCAAAACTCGCAGATTTGGTCCATTCTGACCAGTTTTCTATGCTATTATTACCTGTTTTCGTTTTCGTTGTCATCCGAACATTCGGGGAGTCCCGTCGCCTAAACTAGCAGATTTGGTCCATTATGGTCAGATTTCTATGCTATTAATCACTGATTTTGTGACTCGGGACGATTCGAACGTTCGGGGAACCCTAGGGTCCGGTTATGCGGACCTCGCCAAAACTCGTAGATTTGGCATATTATGGCCAGTTTTCTATTGCTATTGCTCATTGATTTTTGGTCCCGGAGCCATCCAAACGTGCGGGGAACCCCGGGGTCCACTTACATGGACCTCGCCATAACTCGCAGATTTGGTCCATTCTGACTTGTTCGGGGAACCCTAGGAACCCTAGTTTTCTATACTATTACTCATTGACTTTGGGTCCCGGGGCGATCCGAATGTTCGGGGAACCCATGCGTCCGGTTATGGGGACCTTGCCAAAACTCAAAGTTTTAGCATATTATGGCCAGTTTTCGAAACAATTACCCACTGATTTTGGGTCCAGGGCTGAACCAAACATTCGGGGAACCCCGGGGTCCGCTTCCGGGGACCTCGCCAAAACTCGCAGATTTGGTCCATTCGGACCAGTTTTCTATGCTATTATTCACTATTTTGGTTTTCGTGGTCATCCGAACGTTAGGGGAGTCCCCTCGCCAAAACTAGCAGATTAGGTCCCTTATGGTCAGTTTTCTATGCTATTAATCAGTGATTTTGGGTCTCTGGACGATTCGAACGTTCGGGTGACCCTAGGGTCCGGTTATGCAGACCTCGCCAAAATTCGTAGATTTGGCATATTATGGCTAGTTTTCTATGCTATTACTCATTGATTTTTGGTCCCGGGGCGATCCAAACATTTGGGGAACCCCGGGGTCAGCTTACGGGGACCTCGCCAAAACTCGCAGATTTGGTCCATTCTGACCAGTTTTCTATGCTATTATTCACTGTTTTGGTTTTCGTGGTCATCCGAACGTTCGGGGAGTCCCCTTGCCAAAACTAGCAGATTAGGTCCATTATGGTCAGTTTCTATGCTATTAATCAGTGATTTTAGGTCTCTGGACGATTCGGACGTTCGGGGAACCCTAGGGTCCGGTTATGCGGACCTCGCCAAAATTCATAGATTTGGCATATTATGACTAGTTTTCTATGCAATTACTCATTGATTTTTGGTCCTGGGGCGATCCAAACGTTCGGGGAACCCCGGGGTCCGCTTACGGGGACCTCGCCAAAACTCGCAGATTTGGTCCATTCTAACCAGTTTTGTATGCTATTATTCACTGTTGTGGTTTTCGTGGTCATCCGAACGTTCGGGGAGTCCCCTCGCCAAAACTAGCAGATTAGGTCCATTATGGTCAGTTTTCTATGCTATTAATCAGTGATTTTGGGTCTCTGGACGATTCGAACATTCGGGGAACCCTAGGGTCCGGTTATGCGGACCTCGCCAAAATTCGTAGATTTGGCATATTATGGCTAGTTTTCTATGCTATTACTCATTGATTTTTGGTCCTGGGGCGATCCAAACGTTGGGGGAACCCCGGGGTCCGCTTACGGGGACCTCGCCAAAACTCGCAGATTTGGTCCATTCTGACCAGTTTTCTATGCTATTATTCACTGTTTTGGTTTTCGTGGTCATCCGAACGTTCGGGGAGTCCCCTCGCCAAAACTAGCAGATTAGGTCCATTATGGTCAGTTTTCTATGCTATTAATCAGTGATTTTGGGTCTCTGGACGATTCGAACGTTCGGGGAACCCTAGGGTCCGGTTATGCGGACCTCGCCAAAATTCGTAGATTTGGCATATTATGGCTAGTTTTCTATGCTATTACTCATTGATTTTTGGTCCCGGGGCGATCCAAACGTTCGGGGAACCCCGGGGTCCGCTTACGGGGACCTCGCCAAAACTCGCAGATTTGGTCCATTCTGACCAGTTTTCTATGCTATTATTCACTGTTTTGGTTTTCGTGGTCATCCGAACGTTCGGGGAGTCCCCTCGCCAAAACTAGCAGATTAGGTCCATTATGGTTAGTTTTCTATGCTATTAATCAGTGATTTTGGGTCTCTGGACGATTCGAACGTTCGGGGAACCCTAGGGTCCGGTTATGCGGACCTCGCCAAAATTCGTAGATTTGGCATATTATGGCTAGTTTTCTATGCTATTACTCATTGATTTTTGGTCCCGGGGCGATCCAAACGTTCGGGGAACCCCGGGGTCCGCTTACGGGGACCGCCCAAAACTCGCAGATTTGGTCCATTCTGACCAGTTTTCTATGCTATTATTACCTGTTTTCGTTTTCGTTGTCATCCGAACATTCGGGGAGTCCCGTCGCCTAAACTAGCAGATTTGGTCCATTATGGTCAGATTTCTATGCTATTAATCACTGATTTTGTGACTCGGGACGATTCGAACGTTCGGGGAACCCTAGGGTCCGGTTATGCGGACCTCGCCAAAACTCGTAGATTTGGCATATTATGGCCAGTTTTCTATTGCTATTGCTCATTGATTTTTGGTCCCGGAGCCATCCAAACGTGCGGGGAACCCCGGGGTCCACTTACATGGACCTCGCCATAACTCGCAGATTTGGTCCATTCTGACTTGTTCGGGGAACCCTAGGAACCCTAGTTTTCTATACTATTACTCATTGACTTTGGGTCCCGGGGCGATCCGAATGTTCGGGGAACCCATGCGTCCGGTTATGGGGACCTTGCCAAAACTCAAAGTTTTAGCATATTATGGCCAGTTTTCGAAACAATTACCCACTGATTTTGGGTCCAGGGCTGAACCAAACATTCGGGGAACCCCGGGGTCCGCTTCCGGGGACCTCGCCAAAACTCGCAGATTTGGTCCATTCGGACCAGTTTTCTATGCTATTATTCACTATTTTGGTTTTCGTGGTCATCCGAACGTTAGGGGAGTCCCCTCGCCAAAACTAGCAGATTAGGTCCCTTATGGTCAGTTTTCTATGCTATTAATCAGTGATTTTGGGTCTCTGGACGATTCGAACGTTCGGGTGACCCTAGGGTCCGGTTATGCAGACCTCGCCAAAATTCGTAGATTTGGCATATTATGGCTAGTTTTCTATGCTATTACTCATTGATTTTTGGTCCCGGGGCGATCCAAACATTTGGGGAACCCCGGGGTCAGCTTACGGGGACCTCGCCAAAACTCGCAGATTTGGTCCATTCTGACCAGTTTTCTATGCTATTATTCACTGTTTTGGTTTTCGTGGTCATCCGAACGTTCGGGGAGTCCCCTTGCCAAAACTAGCAGATTAGGTCCATTATGGTCAGTTTCTATGCTATTAATCAGTGATTTTAGGTCTCTGGACGATTCGGACGTTCGGGGAACCCTAGGGTCCGGTTATGCGGACCTCGCCAAAATTCATAGATTTGGCATATTATGACTAGTTTTCTATGCAATTACTCATTGATTTTTGGTCCTGGGGCGATCCAAACGTTCGGGGAACCCCGGGGTCCGCTTACGGGGACCTCGCCAAAACTCGCAGATTTGGTCCATTCTAACCAGTTTTGTATGCTATTATTCACTGTTGTGGTTTTCGTGGTCATCCGAACGTTCGGGGAGTCCCCTCGCCAAAACTAGCAGATTAGGTCCATTATGGTCAGTTTTCTATGCTATTAATCAGTGATTTTGGGTCTCTGGACGATTCGAACATTCGGGGAACCCTAGGGTCCGGTTATGCGGACCTCGCCAAAATTCGTAGATTTGGCATATTATGGCTAGTTTTCTATGCTATTACTCATTGATTTTTGGTCCCGGGGCGATCCAAACGTTCGGGGAACCCCGGGGTCCGCTTACGGGGACCTCGCCAAAACTCGCAGATTTGGTCCATTCTGACCAGTTTTCTATGCTATTATTCACTGTTTTGGTTTTCGTGGTCATCCGAACGTTCGGGGAGTCCCCTCGCCAAAACTAGCAGATTAGGTCCATTATGGTCAGTTTTCTATGCTATTAATCAGTGATTTTGGGTCTCTGGACGATTCGAACGTTCGGGGAACCCTAGGGTCCGGTTATGCGGACCTCGCCAAAATTCGTAGATTTGGCATATTATGGCTAGTTTTCTATGCTATTACTCATTGATTTTTGGTCCCGGGGCGATCCAAACGTTCGGGGAACCCCGGGGTCCGCTTACGGGGACCTCGCCAAAACTCGCAGATTTGGTCCATTCTGACCAGTTTTCTATGCTATTATTCACTGTTTTGGTTTTCGTGGTCATCCGAACGTTCGGGGAGTCCCCTCGCCAAAACTAGCAGATTAGGTCCATTATGGTTAGTTTTCTATGCTATTAATCAGTGATTTTGGGTCTCTGGACGATTCGAACGTTCGGGGAACCCTAGGGTCCGGTTATGCGGACCTCGCCAAAATTCGTAGATTTGGCATATTATGGCTAGTTTTCTATGCTATTACTCATTGATTTTTGGTCCCGGGGCGATCCAAACGTTCGGGGAACCCCGGGGTCCGCTTACGGGGACCGCCCAAAACTCGCAGATTTGGTCCATTCTGACCAGTTTTCTATGCTATTATTACCTGTTTTCGTTTTCGTTGTCATCCGAACATTCGGGGAGTCCCGTCGCCTAAACTAGCAGATTTGGTCCATTATGGTCAGATTTCTATGCTATTAATCACTGATTTTGTGACTCGGGACGATTCGAACGTTCGGGGAACCCTAGGGTCCGGTTATGCGGACCTCGCCAAAACTCGTAGATTTGGCATATTATGGCCAGTTTTCTATTGCTATTGCTCATTGATTTTTGGTCCCGGAGCCATCCAAACGTGCGGGGAACCCCGGGGTCCACTTACATGGACCTCGCCATAACTCGCAGATTTGGTCCATTCTGACTTGTTCGGGGAACCCTAGGAACCCTAGTTTTCTATACTATTACTCATTGACTTTGGGTCCCGGGGCGATCCGAATGTTCGGGGAACCCATGCGTCCGGTTATGGGGACCTTGCCAAAACTCAAAGTTTTAGCATATTATGGCCAGTTTTCGAAACAATTACCCACTGATTTTGGGTCCAGGGCTGAACCAAACATTCGGGGAACCCCGGGGTCCGCTTCCGGGGACCTCGCCAAAACTCGCAGATTTGGTCCATTCGGACCAGTTTTCTATGCTATTATTCACTATTTTGGTTTTCGTGGTCATCCGAACGTTAGGGGAGTCCCCTCGCCAAAACTAGCAGATTAGGTCCCTTATGGTCAGTTTTCTATGCTATTAATCAGTGATTTTGGGTCTCTGGACGATTCGAACGTTCGGGTGACCCTAGGGTCCGGTTATGCAGACCTCGCCAAAATTCGTAGATTTGGCATATTATGGCTAGTTTTCTATGCTATTACTCATTGATTTTTGGTCCCGGGGCGATCCAAACATTTGGGGAACCCCGGGGTCAGCTTACGGGGACCTCGCCAAAACTCGCAGATTTGGTCCATTCTGACCAGTTTTCTATGCTATTATTCACTGTTTTGGTTTTCGTGGTCATCCGAACGTTCGGGGAGTCCCCTTGCCAAAACTAGCAGATTAGGTCCATTATGGTCAGTTTCTATGCTATTAATCAGTGATTTTAGGTCTCTGGACGATTCGGACGTTCGGGGAACCCTAGGGTCCGGTTATGCGGACCTCGCCAAAATTCATAGATTTGGCATATTATGACTAGTTTTCTATGCAATTACTCATTGATTTTTGGTCCTGGGGCGATCCAAACGTTCGGGGAACCCCGGGGTCCGCTTACGGGGACCTCGCCAAAACTCGCAGATTTGGTCCATTCTAACCAGTTTTGTATGCTATTATTCACTGTTGTGGTTTTCGTGGTCATCCGAACGTTCGGGGAGTCCCCTCGCCAAAACTAGCAGATTAGGTCCATTATGGTCAGTTTTCTATGCTATTAATCAGTGATTTTGGGTCTCTGGACGATTCGAACATTCGGGGAACCCTAGGGTCCGGTTATGCGGACCTCGCCAAAATTCGTAGATTTGGCATATTATGGCTAGTTTTCTATGCTATTACTCATTGATTTTTGGTCCCGGGGCGATCCAAACGTTCGGGGAACCCCGGGGTCCGCTTACGGGGACCTCGCCAAAACTCGCAGATTTGGTCCATTCTGACCAGTTTTCTATGCTATTATTCACTGTTTTGGTTTTCGTGGTCATCCGAACGTTCGGGGAGTCCCCTCGCCAAAACTAGCAGATTAGGTCCATTATGGTCAGTTTTCTATGCTATTAATCAGTGATTTTGGGTCTCTGGACGATTCGAACGTTCGGGGAACCCTAGGGTCCGGTTATGCGGACCTCGCCAAAATTCGTAGATTTGGCATATTATGGCTAGTTTTCTATGCTATTACTCATTGATTTTTGGTCCCGGGGCGATCCAAACGTTCGGGGAACCCCGGGGTCCGCTTCCGGGGACCTCACCAAAACTCGCAGATTTGGTCCATTCTAACCAGTTTTGTATGCTATTATTCACTGTTGTGGTTTTCGTGGTCATCCGAACGTTCGGGGAGTCCCCTCGCCAAAACTAGCAGATTAGGTCCATTATGGTCAGTTTTCTATGCTATTAATCAGTGATTTTGGGTCTCTGGACGATTCGAACATTCGGGGAACCCTAGGGTCCGGTTATGCGGACCTCGCCAAAATTCGTAGATTTGGCATATTATGGCTAGTTTTCTATGCTATTACTCATTGATTTTTGGTCCCGGGGCGATCCAAACGTTCGGGGAACCCCGGGGTCCGCTTACGGGGACCTCGCCAAAACTCGCAGATTTGGTCCATTCTGACCAGTTTTCTATGCTATTATTACCTGTTTTGGTTTTCGTGGTCATCCGAACGTTCGGGGAGTCCCCTCGCCAAAACTAGCAGATTAGGTCCATTATGGTCAGTTTTCTATGCTATTAATCAGTGATTTTGGGTCTCTGGACGATTCGAACGTTCGGGGAACCCTAGAGTCCGGTTATGCGGACCTCGCCAAAATTCGTAGATTTGGCATATTATGGCTAGTTTTCTATGCTATTACTCATTGATTTTTGGTCCCGGGGCGATCCAAACGTTCGGGGAACCCCGGGGTCCGCTTACGGGGACCGCCCAAAACTCGCAGATTTGGTCCATTCTGACCAGTTTTCTATGCTATTATTCACTGTTTTGGTTTTCGTGGTCATCCGAACGTTCGGGGAGTCCCCTCGCCAAAACTAGCAGATTAGGTCCATTATGGTCAGTTTCTATGCTATTAATCAGTGATTTTAGGTCTCTGGACGATTCGGACGTTCGGGGAACCCTAGGGTCCGGTTATGCGGACCTCGCCAAAATTCATAGATTTGGCATATTATGACTAGTTTTCTATGCAATTACTCATTGATTTTTGGTCCTGGGGCGATCCAAACGTTCGGGGAACCCCGGGGTCCGCTTACGGGGACCTCGCCAAAACTCGCAGATTTGGTCCATTCTAACCAGTTTTGTATGCTATTATTCACTGTTGTGGTTTTCGTGGTCATCCGAACGTTCGGGGAGTCCCCTCGCCAAAACTAGCAGATTAGGTCCATTATGGTCTGTTTTCTATGCTATTAATCAGTGATTTTGGGTCTCTGGACGATTCGAACATTCGGGGAACCCTAGAGTCCGGTTATGCGGACCTCGCCAAAATTCGTAGATTTGGCATATTATGGCTAGTTTTCTATGCTATTACTCATTGATTTTTGGTCCCGGGGCGATCCAAACGTTCGGGGAACCCCGGGGTCCGCTTACGGGGACCGCGCCAAAACTCGCAGATTTGGTCCATTCTGACCAGTTTTCTATGCTATTATTCCCTGTTTTGGTTTTCGTTGTCATCCGAACATTCGGGGAGTCCCGTCGCCAAAACTAGCAGATTTGGTCCATTATGGTCAGATTTCTATGCTATTAATCACTGATTTTGGGTCTCGGGACGATTCGAATGTTCGGGGAACCCTAGGGTCCGGTTATGCGGACCTCGCCAAAACTCGTAGATTTGGCATATTATGGCAAGTTTTCTATGCTATTGCTCATTGATTTTTGGTCCTGGAGCCATCCAAACATGCGGGGAACCCCGGGGTCCGCTTACGTGGACCTTGCCATACCTCGCAGATTTGGTCCATTCTGACTTGTTCGGGGAACCCTAGGAACCCTAGTTTTCTATACTATTACTCATTGACTTTGGGTCCCGGGGCGATCCGAATGTTCGGGGAACCCATGCGTCCGGTTATGGGGACCTTGCCAAAATTCAAAGTTTTAGCATATTATGGCCAGTTTTCGAAATAATTACTCACTGATTTTGGGTCCAGGGCTGAACCAAACATTCGGGGAACCCCCGGGTCCGCTTATGGGGACCTCGCCAAAACTCGCAGATTTGGTCCATTCTGACCAGTTTTCTATGCTATTATTCACTGTTTTGGTTTTCGTGGTCATCCGAACGTTCGGGGAGTCCCCTCGCCAAAACTAGCAGATTTGGTCCATTATGGTCAGTTTCTATGCTATTAATCAGTGATTTTGGGTCTCTGGACGATTCGGACGTTCGGGGAACCCTAGGGTCCGGTTATGCGGACCTCGCCAAAATTCGTAGATTTGGCATATTATGGCTAGTTTTCTATGCAATTACACATTGATTTTTGGTCCCGGGGCGATCCAACCGTTCGGGGAACCCCGGGGTCCGCTTACGGGGACCTCGCCAAAACTCGCAGATTTGGTCCATTCTGACCAGTTTTCTATGCTATTATTCACTATTTTGGTTTTCGTGGTCATCCGAACGTTCGGGGAGTCCCCTCGCCAAAACTAGCAGATTAGGTCCATTATGGTCAGTTTTCTATGCTATTAATCAGTGATTTTGGGTCTGTGGACGATTCGGACATTCCGGGAACCCTAGGGTCCGGTTATGCAGACCTCACCAAAATTCGTAGATTTGGCATATTATGGCTAGTTTTCTATGCTATTACTCATTGATTTTTGGTCCTGGGGCGATCCAAACATTTGGGGAACCCCGGGGTCCGCTTACGGGGACCTCGCCAAAACTCGCAGATTTGGTCCATTCTGACCAGTTTTCTATGCTATTATTCACTGTTTTGGTTTTCGTGGTCATCCGAACGTTCGGGGAGTCCCCTCGCCAAAACTAGCAGATTTGGTCCATTATGGTCAGATTTCTATGCTATTAATCAGTGATTTTGGGTCTCTGGACGATTCGGACGTTCGGGGAACCCTAGGGTCCGGTTATGCGGACCTCGCCAAAATTCGTAGATTTGGCATATTATGGCTAGTTTCCTATGCAATTACACATTGATTTTTGGTCCCGGGGCGATCCAAACGTTCGGGGAACCCCGGGGTCCGCTTACGGGGACCTCGCCAAAACTCGCAGATTTGGTCCATTCTGACCAGTTTTCTATGCTATTATTCACTATTTTGGTTTTCATGGTCATCCGAACGTTCGGGGAGTCCCCTCGCCAAAACTAGCAGATTAGGTCCATTATGGTCAGTTTTCTATGCTATTAATCAGTGATTTTGGGTCTCTGGTCGATTCGGACGTTCCGGGAACCCTAGGGTCCGGTTATGCGGACCTCGCCAAAATTCGTAGATTTGGCATATTATGGCTAGTTTTCTATGCTATTACTCATTGATTTTTGGTCCTGGGGCGATCCAAACATTGGGGGAACCCCGGGGTCCGCTTACGGGGACCTCGCCAAAACTCGCAGATTTGGTCCATTCTGACCAGATTTCTATGCTATTATTCACTGTTTTGGTTTTCGTGGTCATCCGAACGTTCGGGGAGTCCCCTCGCCAAAACTAGCAGATTTGGTCCATTATGGTCAGATTTCTATGCTATTAATCAGTGATTTTGGGTCTCTGGACGATTCGGACGTTCGGGGAACCCTAGGGTCCGGTTATGCGGACCTCGCCAAAATTCGTAGATTTGGCATATTATGGCTAGTTTTCTATGCAATTACTTATTGATTTTTGGTCCCGGGGCGATCCAAACGTTCGGGGAACCCCGGGGTCCGCTTACGGGGACCTCGCCAAAACTCGCAGATTTGGTCCATTCTGACCAGTTTTCTATGCTATTATTCACTGTTTTGGTTTTCGTGGTCATCCGAACGTTCGGGGAGTCCCCTCGCCAAAACTAGCAGATTTGGTCCATTATGGTCAGTTTCTATGCTATTAATCAGTGATTTTGGGTCTCTGGACGATTCGGACGTTCGGGGAACCCTAGGGTCCGGTTATGCAGACCTCGCCAAAATTCGTAGATTTGGCATATTATGGCTAGTTTTCTATGCAATTACACATTGATTTTTGGTCCCGGGGCGATCCAAACGTTCGGGGAACCCCGGGGTCCGCTTACGGGGACCTCGCCAAAACTCGCATATTTGGTCCATTCTGACCAATTTTCTATGCTATTATTCACTATTTTGGTTTTCGTGGTCATCCGAACGTTCGGGGAGTCCCCTCGCCAAAACTAGCAGATTAGGTCTCTTATGGTCAGTTTTCTATGCTATTAATCAGTGATTTTGGGTCTCTGGACGATTCGGACGTTCCGGGAACCCTAGGGTCCGGTTATGCAGACCTCGCCAAAATTCGTAGATTTGGCATATTATGGCTAGTTTTCTATGCTATTACTCATTGATTTTTGGTCCTGGGGCGATCCAAACATTTGGGGAACCCCGGGGTCCGCTTACGGGGACCTCGCCAAAACTCGCAGATTTGGTCCATTCTGACCAGTTTTCAATGCTATTATTCACTGTTTTGGTTTTCGTGGTCATCCGAACGTTCGGGGAGTCCCCTCGCCAAAACTAGCAGATTTGGTCCATTATGGTCAGATTTCTATGCTATTAATCAGTGATTTTGGGTCTGTGGACGATTCGGACATTCCGGGAACCCTAGGGTCCGGTTATGCAGACCTCACCAAAATTCGTAGATTTGGCATATTATGGCTAGTTTTCTATGCTATTACTCATTGATTTTTGGTCCTGGGGCGATCCAAACATTTGGGGAACCCCGGGGTCCGCTTACGGGGACCTCGCCAAAACTCGCAGATTTGGTCCATTCTGACCAGTTTTCTATGCTATTATTCACTGTTTTGGTTTTCGTGGTCATCCGAACGTTCGGGGAGTCCCCTCGCCAAAACTAGCAGATTTGGTCCATTATGGTCAGATTTCTATGCTATTAATCAGTGATTTTGGGTCTCTGGACGATTCGGACGTTCGGGGAACCCTAGGGTCCGGTTATGCGGACCTCGCCAAAATTCGTAGATTTGGCATATTATGGCTAGTTTCCTATGCAATTACATATTGATTTTTGGTCTCGGGGCGATCCAAACGTTCGGGGAACCCCGGGGTCCGCTTACGGGGACCTCGCCAAAACTCGCAGATTTGGTCCATTCTGACCAGTTTTCTATGCTATTATTCACTATTTTGGTTTTCATGGTCATCCGAACGTTCGGGGAGTCCCCTCGCCAAAACTAGCAGATTAGGTCCATTATGGTCAGTTTTCTATGCTATTAATCAGTGATTTTGGGTCTCTGGTCGATTCGGACGTTCCGGGAACCCTAGGGTCCGGTTATGCGGACCTCGCCAAAATTCGTAGATTTGGCATATTATGGCTAGTTTTCTATGCTATTACTCATTGATTTTTGGTCCTGGGGCGATCCAAACATTGGGGGAACCCCGGGGTCCGCTTACGGGGACCTCGCCAAAACTCGCAGATTTGGTCCATTCTAACCAGATTTCTATGCTATTATTCACTGTTTTGGTTTTCGTGGTCATCCGAACGTTCGGGGAGTCCCCTCGCCAAAACTAGCAGATTTGGTCCATTATGGTCAGATTTCTATGCTATTAATCAGTGATTTTGGGTCTCTGGACGATTCGGACGTTCGGGGAACCCTAGGGTCCGGTTATGCGGACCTCGCCAAAATTCGTAGATTTGGCATATTATGGCTAGTTTTCTATGCAATTACTTATTGATTTTTGGTCCCGGGGCGATCCAAACGTTCGGGGAACCCCGTGGTCCGCTTACGGGGACCTCGCCAAAACTCGCAGATTTGGTCCATTCTGACCAGTTTTCTATGCTATTATTCACTGTTTTGGTTTTCGTGGTCATCCGAACGTTCGGGGAGTCCCCTCGCCAAAACTAGCAGATTTGGTCCATTATGGTCAGTTTCTATGCTATTAATCAGTGATTTTGGGTCTCTGGACGATTCGGACGTTCGGGGAACCCTAGGGTCCGGTTATGCAGACCTCGCCAAAATTCGTAGATTTGGCATATTATGGCTAGTTTTCTATGCAATTACACATTGATTTTTGGTCCCGGGGCGATCCAAACGTTCGGGGAACCCCGGGGTCCGCTTACGGGGACCTCGCCAAAACTCGCATATTTGGTCCATTCTGACCAATTTTCTATGCTATTATTCACTATTTTGGTTTTCGTGGTCATCCGAACGTTCGGGGAGTCCCCTCGCCAAAACTAGCAGATTAGGTCTCTTATGGTCAGTTTTCTATGCTATTAATCAGTGATTTTGGGTCTCTGGACGATTCGGACGTTCCGGGAACCCTAGGGTCCGGTTATGCAGACCTCGCCAAAATTCGTAGATTTGGCATATTATGGCTAGTTTTCTATGCTATTACTCATTGATTTTTGGTCCTGGGGCGATCCAAACATTTGGGGAACCCCGGGGTCCGCTTACGGGGACCTCGCCAAAACTCGCAGATTTGGTCCATTCTGACCAGTTTTCAATGCTATTATTCACTGTTTTGGTTTTCGTGGTCATCCGAACGTTCGGGGAGTCCCCTCGCCAAAACTAGCAGATTTGGTCCATTATGGTCAGATTTCTATGCTATTAATCAGTGATTTTGGGTCTCTGGACGATTCGGACGTTCGGGGAACCCTAGGGTCCGGTTATGCGGACCTCGCCAAAATTCGTAGATTTGGCATATTATGGCTAGTTTTCTATGCAATTACACATTGAGTTTTGGTCCCGGGGCGATCCAAACGTTCGGGGAACCCCGGGGTCCGCTTACGGGGACCTCGCCAAAACTCGCAGATTTGGTCCATTCTGACCAGTTTTCTATGCTATTATTCACTATTTTGGTTTTCGTGGTCATCCGAACGTTCGGGGAGTCCCCTCGCCAAAACTAGCAGATTAGGTCCATTATGGTCAGTTTTCTATGCTATTAATCAGTGATTTTGGGTCTCTGGACGATTCGGACGTTCCGGGAACCCTAGGGTCCGGTTATGCAGACCTCGCCAAAATTCGTAGATTTGGCATATTATGGCTAGTTTTCTATGCTATTACTCATTGATTTTTGGTCCTGGGGCGATCCAAATATTTGGGGAACCCCGGGGTCCGCTTACGGGGACGTCGCCAAAACTCGCAGATTTGGTCCATTCTGACCAGTTTTGTATGCTATTATTCACTGTTGTGGTTTTCGTGGTCATCCGAACGTTCGGGGAGTCCCCTCGCCAAAACTAGCAGATTAGGTCCATTATGGTCAGTTTTCTATGCTATTAATCAGTGATTTTGGGTCTCTGGACGATTCGAACGTTCGGGGAACCCTAGGGTCCGGTTATGCGGACCTCGCCAAAATTCGTAGATTTGGCATATTATGGCTAGTTTTCTATGCTATTACTTATTGATTTTTGGTCCCGGGGCGATCCAAATGTTCGGGGAACCCCGGGGTCCGCTTACGGGGACCTCGCCAAAACTCGCAGATTTGGTCCATTCTGACCAGTTTTCTATGCTATTATTCACTGTTTTGGTTTTCGTGGTCATCCGAACGTTCGGGGAGTCCCCTCGCCAAAACTAGCAGATTTGGTCCATTATGGTCAGTTTCTATGCTATTAATCAGTGATTTTGGGTCTCTGGACGATTCGGACGTTCGGGGAACCCTAGGGTCCGGTTATGCAGACCTCGCCAAAATTCGTAGATTTGGCATATTATGGCTAGTTTTCTATGCTATTACTCATTGATTTTTGGTCCCGGGGCGATCCAAACATTTGGGGAACCCCGGGGTCAGCTTACGGGGACCTCACCAAAACTCGCAGATTTGGTCCATTCTGACCAGTTTTCTATGCTATTATTCACTGTTTTGGTTTTCGTGGTCATCCGAACGTTCGGGGAGTCCCCTTGCCAAAACTAGCAGATTAGGTCCATTATGGTCAGTTTCTATGCTATTAATCAGTGATTTTAGGTCTCTGGACGATTCGGACGTTCGGGGAACCCTAGGGTCCGGTTATGCGGACCTCGCCAAAATTCATAGATTTGGCATATTATGACTAGTTTTCTATGCAATTACTCATTGATTTTTGGTCCTAGGGCGATCCAAACGTTCGGGGAACCCCGGGGTCCGCTTACGGGGACCTCGCCAAAACTCGCAGATTTGGTCCATTCTAACCAGTTTTGTATGCTATTATTCACTGTTGTGGTTTTCGTGGTCATCCGAACGTTCGGGGAGTCCCCTCGCCAAAACTAGCAGATTAGGTCCATTATGGTCAGTTTTCTATGCTATTAATCAGTGATTTTGGGTCTCTGGACGATTCGAACATTCGGGGAACCCTAGGGTCCGGTTATGCGGACCTCGCCAAAATTCCTAGATTTGGCATATTATGGCTAGTTTTCTATGCTATTACTCATTGATTTTTGGTCCTGGGGCGATCCAAACATTTGGGGAACCCCGGGGTCCGCTTACGGGGACCTCGCCAAAACTCGCAGATTTGGTCCATTCTGACCAGTTTTCTATGCTATTATTCACTGTTTTGGTTTTCGTGGTCATCCGAACGTTCGGGGAGTCCCCTCGCCAAAACTAGCAGATTTGGTCCATTATGGTCAGATTTCTATGCTATTAATCAGTGATTTTGGGTCTCTGGACGATTCGGACGTTCGGGGAACCCTAGGGTCCGGTTATGCGGACCTCGCCAAAATTCGTAGATTTGGCATATTATGGCTAGTTTCCTATGCAATTACACATTGATTTTTGGTCCCGGGGCGATCCAAACGTTCGGGGAACCCCGGGGTCCGCTTACGGGGACCTCGCCAAAACTCGCAGATTTGGTCCATTCTGACCAGTTTTCTATGCTATTATTCACTATTTTGGTTTTCGTGGTCATCCGAACGTTCGGGGAGTCCCCTCGCCAAAACTAGCAGATTAGGTCCATTATGGTCAGTTTTCTATGCTATTAATCAGTGATTTTGGGTCTCTGGTCGATTCGGACGTTCGGGGAACCCTAGGGTCCGGTTATGCGGACCTCGCCAAAATTCGTAGATTTGGCATATTATGGCTAGTTTTCTATGCTATTACTCATTGATTTTTGGTCCTGGGGCGATCCAAACATTGGGGGAACCCCGGGGTCCGCTTACGGGGACCTCGCCAAAACTCGCAAATTTGGTCCATTCTGACCAGATTTCTATGCTATTATTCACTGTTTTGGTTTTCGTGGTCATCCGAACGTTCGGGGAGTCCCCTCGCCAAAACTAGCAGATTTGGTCCATTATGGTCAGATTTCTATGCTATTAATCAGTGATTTTGGGTCTCTGGACGATTCGAACGTTCGGGGAACCCTAGGGTCCGGTTATGCGGACCTCGCCAAAATTCGTAGATTTGGCATATTATGGCTAGTTTTCTATGCTATTACTTATTGATTTTTGGTCCCGGGGCGATCCAAATGTTCGGGGAACCCCGGGGTCAGCTTACGGGGACCTCGCCAAAACTCGCAGATTTGGTCCATTCTGACCAGTTTTCTATGCTATTATTCACTGTTTTGGTTTTCGTGGTCATCCGAACGTTCGGGGAGTCCCCTTGCCAAAACTAGCAGATTAGGTCCATTATGGTCAGTTTCTATGCTATTAATCAGTGATTTTAGGTCTCTGGACGATTCGGACGTTCGGGGAACCCTAGGGTCCGGTTATGCGGACCTCGCCAAAATTCATAGATTTGGCATATTATGACTAGTTTTCTATGCAATTACTCATTGATTTTTGGTCCTGGGGCGATCCAAACGTTCGGGGAACCCCGTGGTCCGCTTACGGGGACCTCGCCAAAACTCGCAGATTTGGTCCATTCTAACCAGTTTTGTATGCTATTATTCACTGTTGTGGTTTTCGTGGTCATCCGAACGTTCGGGGAGTCCCCTCGCCAAAACTAGCAGATTAGGTCCATTATGGTCAGTTTTCTATGCTATTAATCAGTGATTTTGGGTCTCTGGACGATTCGAACATTCGGGGAACCCTAGGGTCCGGTTATGCGGACCTCGCCAAAATTCCTAGATTTGGCATATTATGGCTAGTTTTCTATGCTATTACTCATTGATTTTTGGTCCTGGGGCGATCCAAACATTTGGGGAACCCCGGGGTCCGCTTACGGGGACCTCGCCAAAACTCGCAGATTTGGTCCATTCTGACCAGTTTTCTATGCTATTATTCACTGTTTTGGTTTTCGTGGTCATCCGAACGTTCGGGGAGTCCCCTCGCCAAAACTAGCAGATTTGGTCCATTATGGTCAGATTTCTATGCTATTAATCAGTGATTTTGGGTCTCTGGACGATTCGGACGTTCGGGGAACCCTAGGGTCCGGTTATGCGGACCTCGCCAAAATTCGTAGATTTGGCATATTATGGCTAGTTTCCTATGCAATTACACATTGATTTTTGGTCCCGGGGCGATCCAAACGTTCGGGGAACCCCGGGGTCCGCTTACGGGGACCTCGCCAAAACTCGCAGATTTGGTCCATTCTGACCAGTTTTCTATGCTATTATTCACTATTTTGGTTTTCGTGGTCATCCGAACGTTCGGGGAGTCCCCTCGCCAAAACTAGCAGATTAGGTCCATTATGGTCAGTTTTCTATGCTATTAATCAGTGATTTTGGGTCTCTGGTCGATTCGGACGTTCGGGGAACCCTAGGGTCCGGTTATGCGGACCTCGCCAAAATTCGTAGATTTGGCATATTATGGCTAGTTTTCTATGCTATTACTCATTGATTTTTGGTCCTGGGGCGATCCAAACATTGGGGGAACCCCGGGGTCCGCTTACGGGGACCTCGCCAAAACTCGCAGATTTGGTCCATTCTGACCAGATTTCTATGCTATTATTCACTGTTTTGGTTTTCGTGGTCATCCGAACGTTCGGGGAGTCCCCTCGCCAAAACTAGCAGATTTGGTCCATTATGGTCAGATTTCTATGCTATTAATCAGTGATTTTGGGTCTCTGGACGATTCGGACGTTCGGGGAACCCTAGGGTCCGGTTATGCGGACCTCGCCAAAATTCGTAGATTTGGCATATTATGGCTAGTTTCCTATGCAATTACACATTGATTTTTGGTCCCGGGGCGATCCAAACGTTCGGGGAACCCCGGGGTCCGCTTACGGGGACCTCGCCAAAACTCGCAGATTTGGTCCATTCTGACCAGTTTTCTATGCTATTATTCACTATTTTGGTTTTCGTGGTCATCCGAACGTTCGGGGAGTCCCCTCGCCAAAACTAGCAGATTAGGTCCATTATGGTCAGTTTTCTATGCTATTAATCAGTGATTTTGGGTCTCTGGTCGATTCGGACGTTCGGGGAACCCTAGGGTCCGGTTATGCGGACCTCGCCAAAATTCGTAGATTTGGCATATTATGGCTAGTTTTCTATGCTATTACTCATTGATTTTTGGTCCTGGGGCGATCCAAACATTGGGGGAACCCCGGGGTCCGCTTACGGGGACCTCGCCAAAACTCGCAAATTTGGTCCATTCTGACCAGATTTCTATGCTATTATTCACTGTTTTGGTTTTCGTGGTCATCCGAACGTTCGGGGAGTCCCCTCGCCAAAACTAGCAGATTTGGTCCATTATGGTCAGATTTCTATGCTATTAATCAGTGATTTTGGGTCTCTGGACGATTCGAACGTTCGGGGAACCCTAGGGTCCGGTTATGCGGACCTCGCCAAAATTCGTAGATTTGGCATATTATGGCTAGTTTTCTATGCTATTACTTATTGATTTTTGGTCCCGGGGCGATCCAAATGTTCGGGGAACCCCGGGGTCAGCTTACGGGGACCTCGCCAAAACTCGCAGATTTGGTCCATTCTGACCAGTTTTCTATGCTATTATTCACTGTTTTGGTTTTCGTGGTCATCCGAACGTTCGGGGAGTCCCCTTGCCAAAACTAGCAGATTAGGTCCATTATGGTCAGTTTCTATGCTATTAATCAGTGATTTTAGGTCTCTGGACGATTCGGACGTTCGGGGAACCCTAGGGTCCGGTTATGCGGACCTCGCCAAAATTCATAGATTTGGCATATTATGACTAGTTTTCTATGCAATTACTCATTGATTTTTGGTCCTGGGGCGATCCAAACGTTCGGGGAACCCCGGGGTCCGCTTACGGGGACCTCGCCAAAACTCGCAGATTTGGTCCATTCTAACCAGTTTTGTATGCTATTATTCACTGTTGTGGTTTTCGTGGTCATCCGAACGTTCGGGGAGTCCCCTCGCCAAAACTAGCAGATTAGGTCCATTATGGTCAGTTTTCTATGCTATTAATCAGTGATTTTGGGTCTCTGGACGATTCGAACATTCGGGGAACCCTAGGGTCCGGTTATGCGGACCTCGCCAAAATTCCTAGATTTGGCATATTATGGCTAGTTTTCTATGCTATTACTCATTGATTTTTGGTCCTGGGGCGATCCAAACATTTGGGGAACCCCGGGGTCCGCTTACGGGGACCTCGCCAAAACTCGCAGATTTGGTCCATTCTGACCAGTTTTCTATGCTATTATTCACTGTTTTGGTTTTCGTGGTCATCCGAACGTTCGGGGAGTCCCCTCGCCAAAACTAGCAGATTTGGTCCATTATGGTCAGATTTCTATGCTATTAATCAGTGATTTTGGGTCTCTGGACGATTCGGACGTTCGGGGAACCCTAGGGTCCGGTTATGCGGACCTCGCCAAAATTCGTAGATTTGGCATATTATGGCTAGTTTCCTATGCAATTACACATTGATTTTTGGTCCCGGGGCGATCCAAACGTTCGGGGAACCCCGGGGTCCGCTTACGGGGACCTCGCCAAAACTCGTAGATTTGGTCCATTCTGACCAGTTTTCTATGCTATTATTCACTATTTTGGTTTTCGTGGTCATCCGAACGTTCGGGGAGTCCCCTCGCCAAAACTAGCAGATTAGGTCCATTATGGTCAGTTTTCTATGCTATTAATCAGTGATTTTGGGTCTCTGGTCGATTCGGACGTTCGGGGAACCCTAGGGTCCGGTTATGCGGACCTCGCCAAAATTCGTAGATTTGGCATATTATGGCTAGTTTTCTATGCTATTACTCATTGATTTTTGGTCCTGGGGCGATCCAAACATTGGGGGAACCCCGGGGTCCGCTTACGGGGACCTCGCCAAAACTCGCAGATTTGGTCCATTCTGACCAGATTTCTATGCTATTATTCACTGTTTTGGTTTTCGTGGTCATCCGAACGTTCGGGGAGTCCCCTCGCCAAAACTAGCAGATTTGGTCCATTATGGTCAGATTTCTATGCTATTAATCAGTGATTTTGGGTCTCTGGACGATTCGAACGTTCGGGGAACCCTAGGGTCCGGTTATGCGGACCTCGCCAAAATTCGTAGATTTGGCATATTATGGCTAGTTTTCTATGCTATTACTTATTGATTTTTGGTCCCGGGGCGATCCAAATGTTCGGGGAACCCCGGGGTCCGCTTACGGGGACCTCGCCAAAACTCGCAGATTTGGTCCATTCTGACCAGTTTTCTATGCTATTATTCACTGTTTTGGTTTTCGTGGTCATCCGAACGTTCGGGGAGTCCCCTCGCCAAAACTAGCAGATTTGGTCCATTATGGTCAGTTTCTATGCTATTAATCAGTGATTTTGGGTCTCTGGACGATTCGGACGTTCGGGGAACCCTAGGGTCCGGTTATGCAGACCTCGCCAAAATTCGTAGATTTGGCATATTATGGCTAGTTTTCTATGCTATTACTCATTGATTTTTGGTCCCGGGGCGATCCAAACATTTGGGGAACCCCGGGGTCAGCTTACGGGGACCTCGCCAAAACTCGCAGATTTGGTCCATTCTGACCAGTTTTCTATGCTATTATTCACTGTTTTGGTTTTCGTGGTCATCCGAACGTTCGGGGAGTCCCCTTGCCAAAACTAGCAGATTAGGTCCTTTATGGTCAGTTTCTATGCTATTAATCAGTGATTTTAGGTCTCTGGACGATTCGGACGTTCGGGGAACCCTAGGGTCCGGTTATGCGGACCTCGCCAAAATTCATAGATTTGGCATATTATGACTAGTTTTCTATGCAATTACTCATTGATTTTTGGTCCTGGGGCGATCCAAACGTTCGGGGAACCCCGGGGTCCGCTTACGGGGACCTCGCCAAAACTCGCAGATTTGGTCCATTCTAACCAGTTTTGTATGCTATTATTCACTGTTGTGGTTTTCGTGGTCATCCGAACGTTCGGGGAGTCCCCTCGCCAAAACTAGCAGATTAGGTCCATTATGGTCAGTTTTCTATGCTATTAATCAGTGATTTTGGGTCTCTGGACGATTCGAACATTCGGGGAACCCTAGGGTCCGGTTATGCGGACCTCGCCAAAATTCGTAGATTTGGCATATTATGGCTAGTTTTCTATGCTATTACTCATTGATTTTTGGTCCTGGGGCGATCCAAACATTTGGGGAACCCCGGGGTCCGCTTACGGGGACCTCGCCAAAACTCGCAGATTTGGTCCATTCTGACCAGTTTTCTATGCTATTATTCACTGTTTTGGTTTTCGTGGTCATCCGAACGTTCGGGGAGTCCCCTCGCCAAAACTAGCAGATTTGGTCCATTATGGTCAGATTTCTATGCTATTAATCAGTGATTTTGGGTCTCTGGACGATTCGGACGTTCGGGGAACCCTAGGGTCCGGTTATGCGGACCTCGCCAAAATTCGTAGATTTGGCATATTATGGCTAGTTTCCTATGCAATTACACATTGATTTTTGGTCCCGGGGCGATCCAAACGTTCGGGGAACCCCGGGTCCGCTTACGGGGACCTCGCCAAAACTCGCAGATTTGGTCCATTCTGACCAGTTTTCTATGCTATTATTCACTATTTTGGTTTTCGTGGTCATCCGAACGTTCGGGGAGTCCCCTCGCCAAAACTAGCAGATTAGGTCCATTATGGTCAGTTTTCTATGCTATTAATCAGTGATTTTGGGTCTCTGGTCGATTCGGACGTTCCGGGAACCCTAGGGTCCGGTTATGCGGACCTCGCCAAAATTCGTAGATTTGGCATATTATGGCTAGTTTTCTATGCTATTACTCATTGATTTTTGGTCCTGGGGCGATGCAAACATTGGGGGAACCCCGGGGTCTGCTTACGGGGACCTCGCCAAAACTCGCAGATTTGGTCCATTCTGACCAGTTTTCTATGCTATTATTCACTGTTTTGGTTTTCGTGGTCATCCGAACGTTCGGGGAGTCCCCTTGCCAAAACTAGCAGATTAGGTCCATTATGGTCAGTTTCTATGCTATTAATCAGTGATTTTAGGTCTCTGGACGATTCGGACGTTCGGGGAACCCTAGGGTCCGGTTATGCGGACCTCGCCAAAATTCATAGATTTGGCATATTATGACTAGTTTTCTATGCAATTACTCATTGATTTTTGGTCCTGGGGCGATCCAAACGTTCGGGGAACCCCGGGGTCCGCTTACGGGGACCTCGCCAAAACTCGCAGATTTGGTCCATTCTAACCAGTTTTGTATGCTATTATTCACTGTTGTGGTTTTCGTGGTCATCCGAACGTTCGGGGAGTCCCCTCGCCAAAACTAGCAGATTAGGTCCATTATGGTCAGTTTTCTATGCTATTAATCAGTGATTTTGGGTCTCTGGACGATTCGAACATTCGGGGAACCCTAGGGTCCGGTTATGCGGACCTCGCCAAAATTCCTAGATTTGGCATATTATGGCTAGTTTTCTATGCTATTACTCATTGATTTTTGGTCCTGGGGCGATCCAAACATTTGGGGAACCCCGGGGTCCGCTTACGGGGACCTCGCCAAAACTCGCAGATTTGGTCCATTCTGACCAGATTTCTATGCTATTATTCACTGTTTTGGTTTTCGTGGTCATCCGAACGTTCGGGGAGTCCCCTCGCCAAAACTAGCAGATTTGGTCCATTATTGTCAGATTTCTATGCTATTAATCAGTGATTTTGGGTCTCTGGACGATTCGAACGTTCGGGGAACCCTAGGGTCCGGTTATGCGGACCTCGCCAAAATTCGTAGATTTGGCATATTATGGCTAGTTTTCTATGCTATTACTTATTGATTTTTGGTCCCGGGGCGATCCAAATGTTCGGGGAACCCCGGGGTCCGCTTACGGGGACCTCGCCAAAACTCGCAGATTTGGTCCATTCTGACCAGTTTTCTATGCTATTATTCACTGTTTTGGTTTTCGTGGTCATCCGAACGTTCGGGGAGTCCCCTCGCCAAAACTAGCAGATTTGGTCCATTATGGTCAGTTTCTATGCTATTAATCAGTGATTTTGGGTCTCTGGACGATTCGGACGTTCGGGGAACCCTAGGGTCCGGTTATGCAGACCTCGCCAAAATTCGTAGATTTGGCATATTATGGCTAGTTTTCTATGCTATTACTCATTGATTTTTGGTCCCGGGGCGATCCAAACATTTGGGGAACCCCGGGGTCAGCTTACGGGGACCTCGCCAAAACTCGCAGATTTGGTCCATTCTGACCAGTTTTCTATGCTATTATTCACTGTTTTGGTTTTCGTGGTCATCCGAACGTTCGGGGAGTCCCCTTGCCAAAACTAGCAGATTAGGTCCTTTATGGTCAGTTTCTATGCTATTAATCAGTGATTTTAGGTCTCTGGACGATTCGGACGTTCGGGGAACCCTAGGGTCCGGTTATGCGGACCTCGCCAAAATTCATAGATTTGGCATATTATGACTAGTTTTCTATGCAATTACTCATTGATTTTTGGTCCTGGGGCGATCCAAACGTTCGGGGAACCCCGGGGTCCGCTTACGGGGACCTCGCCAAAACTCGCAGATTTGGTCCATTCTAACCAGTTTTGTATGCTATTATTCACTGTTGTGGTTTTCGTGGTCATCCGAACGTTCGGGGAGTCCCCTCGCCAAAACTAGCAGATTAGGTCCATTATGGTCAGTTTTCTATGCTATTAATCAGTGATTTTGGGTCTCTGGACGATTCGAACATTCGGGGAACCCTAGGGTCCGGTTATGCGGACCTCGCCAAAATTCGTAGATTTGGCATATTATGGCTAGTTTTCTATGCTATTACTCATTGATTTTTGGTCCTGGGGCGATCCAAACATTTGGGGAACCCCGGGGTCCGCTTACGGGGACCTCGCCAAAACTCGCAGATTTGGTCCATTCTGACCAGTTTTCTATGCTATTATTCACTGTTTTGGTTTTCGTGGTCATCCGAACGTTCGGGGAGTCCCCTCGCCAAAACTAGCAGATTTGGTCCATTATGGTCAGATTTCTATGCTATTAATCAGTGATTTTGGGTCTCTGGACGATTCGGACGTTCGGGGAACCCTAGGGTCCGGTTATGCGGACCTCGCCAAAATTCGTAGATTTGGCATATTATGGCTAGTTTCCTATGCAATTACACATTGATTTTTGGTCCCGGGGCGATCCAAACGTTCGGGGAACCCCGGGTCCGCTTACGGGGACCTCGCCAAAACTCGCAGATTTGGTCCATTCTGACCAGTTTTCTATGCTATTATTCACTATTTTGGTTTTCGTGGTCATCCGAACGTTCGGGGAGTCCCCTCGCCAAAACTAGCAGATTAGGTCCATTATGGTCAGTTTTCTATGCTATTAATCAGTGATTTTGGGTCTCTGGTCGATTCGGACGTTCCGGGAACCCTAGGGTCCGGTTATGCGGACCTCGCCAAAATTCGTAGATTTGGCATATTATGGCTAGTTTTCTATGCTATTACTCATTGATTTTTGGTCCTGGGGCGATGCAAACATTGGGGGAACCCCGGGGTCTGCTTACGGGGACCTCGCCAAAACTCGCAGATTTGGTCCATTCTGACCAGTTTTCTATGCTATTATTCACTGTTTTGGTTTTCGTGGTCATCCGAACGTTCGGGGAGTCCCCTTGCCAAAACTAGCAGATTAGGTCCATTATGGTCAGTTTCTATGCTATTAATCAGTGATTTTAGGTCTCTGGACGATTCGGACGTTCGGGGAACCCTAGGGTCCGGTTATGCGGACCTCGCCAAAATTCATAGATTTGGCATATTATGACTAGTTTTCTATGCAATTACTCATTGATTTTTGGTCCTGGGGCGATCCAAACGTTCGGGGAACCCCGGGGTCCGCTTACGGGGACCTCGCCAAAACTCGCAGATTTGGTCCATTCTAACCAGTTTTGTATGCTATTATTCACTGTTGTGGTTTTCGTGGTCATCCGAACGTTCGGGGAGTCCCCTCGCCAAAACTAGCAGATTAGGTCCATTATGGTCAGTTTTCTATGCTATTAATCAGTGATTTTGGGTCTCTGGACGATTCGAACATTCGGGGAACCCTAGGGTCCGGTTATGCGGACCTCGCCAAAATTCCTAGATTTGGCATATTATGGCTAGTTTTCTATGCTATTACTCATTGATTTTTGGTCCTGGGGCGATCCAAACATTTGGGGAACCCCGGGGTCCGCTTACGGGGACCTCGCCAAAACTCGCAGATTTGGTCCATTCTGACCAGATTTCTATGCTATTATTCACTGTTTTGGTTTTCGTGGTCATCCGAACGTTCGGGGAGTCCCCTCGCCAAAACTAGCAGATTTGGTCCATTATTGTCAGATTTCTATGCTATTAATCAGTGATTTTGGGTCTCTGGACGATTCGGACGTTCGGGGAACCCTAGGGTCCGGTTATGCGGACCTCGCCAAAATTCGTAGATTTGGCATATTATGGCTAGTTTTCTATGCAATTACTTATTGATTTTTGGTCCCGGGGCGATCCAAACGTTCGGGGAACCCCGGGGTCCGCTTACGGGGACCTCGCCAAAACTCGCAGATTTGGTCCATTCTGACCAGATTTCTATGCTATTATTCACTGTTTTGGTTTTCGTGGTCATCCGAACGTTCGGGGAGTCCCCTCGCCAAAACTAGCAGATTTGGTCCATTATGGTCAGATTTCTATGCTATTAATCAGTGATTTTGGGTCTCTGGACGATTCGGACGTTCGGGGAACCCTAGGGTCCGGTTATGCGGACCTCGCCAAAATTCGTAGATTTGGCATATTATGGCTAGTTTCCTATGCAATTACACATTGATTTTTGGTCCCGGGGCGATCCAAACGTTCGGGGAACCCCGGGGTCCGCTTACGGGGACCTCGCCAAAACTCGCAGATTTGGTCCATTCTGACCAGTTTTCTATGCTATTATTCACTATTTTGGTTTTCGTGGTCATCCGAACGTTCGGGGAGTCCCCTCGCCAAAACTAGCAGATTAGGTCCATTATGGTCAGTTTTCTATGCTATTAATCAGTGATTTTGGGTCTCTGGACGATTCGGACGTTCGGGGAACCCTAGGGTCCGGTTATGCGGACCTCGCCAAAATTCGTAGATTTGGCATATTATGGCTAGTTTTCTATGCAATTACACATTGAGTTTTGGTCCCGGGGCGATCCAAACGTTCGGGGAACCCCGGGGTCCGCTTACGGGGACCTCGCCAAAACTCGCAGATTTGGTCCATTCTGACCAGTTTTCTATGCTATTATTCACTATTTTGGTTTTCGTGGTCATCCGAACGTTCGGGGAGTCCCCTCGCCAAAACTAGCAGATTAGGTCCATTATGGTCAGTTTTCTATGCTATTAATCAGTGATTTTGGGTCTCTGGACGATTCGGACGTTCCGGGAACCCTAGGGTCCGGTTATGCAGACCTCGCCAAAATTCGTAGATTTGGCATATTATGGCTAGTTTTCTATGCTATTACTCATTGATTTTTGGTCCTGGGGCGATCCAAATATTTGGGGAACCCCGGGGTCCGCTTACGGGGACGTCGCCAAAACTCGCAGATTTGGTCCATTCTGACCAGTTTTGTATGCTATTATTCACTGTTGTGGTTTTCGTGGTCATCCGAACGTTCGGGGAGTCCCCTCGCCAAAACTAGCAGATTAGGTCCATTATGGTCAGTTTTCTATGCTATTAATCAGTGATTTTGGGTCTCTGGACGATTCGAACGTTCGGGGAACCCTAGGGTCCGGTTATGCGGACCTCGCCAAAATTCGTAGATTTGGCATATTATGGCTAGTTTTCTATGCTATTACTTATTGATTTTTGGTCCCGGGGCGATCCAAATGTTCGGGGAACCCCGGGGTCCGCTTACGGGGACCTCGCCAAAACTCGCAGATTTGGTCCATTCTGACCAGTTTTCTATGCTATTATTCACTGTTTTGGTTTTCGTGGTCATCCGAACGTTCGGGGAGTCCCCTCGCCAAAACTAGCAGATTTGGTCCATTATGGTCAGTTTCTATGCTATTAATCAGTGATTTTGGGTCTCTGGACGATTCGGACGTTCGGGGAACCCTAGGGTCCGGTTATGCAGACCTCGCCAAAATTCGTAGATTTGGCATATTATGGCTAGTTTTCTATGCTATTACTCATTGATTTTTGGTCCCGGGGCGATCCAAACATTTGGGGAACCCCGGGGTCAGCTTACGGGGACCTCGCCAAAACTCGCAGATTTGGTCCATTCTGACCAGTTTTCTATGCTATTATTCACTGTTTTGGTTTTCGTGGTCATCCGAACGTTCGGGGAGTCCCCTTGCCAAAACTAGCAGATTAGGTCCATTATGGTCAGTTTCTATGCTATTAATCAGTGATTTTAGGTCTCTGGACGATTCGGACGTTCGGGGAACCCTAGGGTCCGGTTATGCGGACCTCGCCAAAATTCATAGATTTGGCATATTATGACTAGTTTTCTATGCAATTACTCATTGATTTTTGGTCCTAGGGCGATCCAAACGTTCGGGGAACCCCGGGGTCCGCTTACGGGGACCTCGCCAAAACTCGCAGATTTGGTCCATTCTAACCAGTTTTGTATGCTATTATTCACTGTTGTGGTTTTCGTGGTCATCCGAACGTTCGGGGAGTCCCCTCGCCAAAACTAGCAGATTAGGTCCATTATGGTCAGTTTTCTATGCTATTAATCAGTGATTTTGGGTCTCTGGACGATTCGAACATTCGGGGAACCCTAGGGTCCGGTTATGCGGACCTCGCCAAAATTCCTAGATTTGGCATATTATGGCTAGTTTTCTATGCTATTACTCATTGATTTTTGGTCCTGGGGCGATCCAAACATTTGGGGAACCCCGGGGTCCGCTTACGGGGACCTCGCCAAAACTCGCAGATTTGGTCCATTCTGACCAGTTTTCTATGCTATTATTCACTGTTTTGGTTTTCGTGGTCATCCGAACGTTCGGGGAGTCCCCTCGCCAAAACTAGCAGATTTGGTCCATTATGGTCAGATTTCTATGCTATTAATCAGTGATTTTGGGTCTCTGGACGATTCGGACGTTCGGGGAACCCTAGGGTCCGGTTATGCGGACCTCGCCAAAATTCGTAGATTTGGCATATTATGGCTAGTTTCCTATGCAATTACACATTGATTTTTGGTCCCGGGGCGATCCAAACGTTCGGGGAACCCCGGGGTCCGCTTACGGGGACCTCGCCAAAACTCGCAGATTTGGTCCATTCTGACCAGTTTTCTATGCTATTATTCACTATTTTGGTTTTCGTGGTCATCCGAACGTTCGGGGAGTCCCCTCGCCAAAACTAGCAGATTAGGTCCATTATGGTCAGTTTTCTATGCTATTAATCAGTGATTTTGGGTCTCTGGTCGATTCGGACGTTCGGGGAACCCTAGGGTCCGGTTATGCGGACCTCGCCAAAATTCGTAGATTTGGCATATTATGGCTAGTTTTCTATGCTATTACTCATTGATTTTTGGTCCTGGGGCGATCCAAACATTGGGGGAACCCCGGGGTCCGCTTACGGGGACCTCGCCAAAACTCGCAAATTTGGTCCATTCTGACCAGATTTCTATGCTATTATTCACTGTTTTGGTTTTCGTGGTCATCCGAACGTTCGGGGAGTCCCCTCGCCAAAACTAGCAGATTTGGTCCATTATGGTCAGATTTCTATGCTATTAATCAGTGATTTTGGGTCTCTGGACGATTCGAACGTTCGGGGAACCCTAGGGTCCGGTTATGCGGACCTCGCCAAAATTCGTAGATTTGGCATATTATGGCTAGTTTTCTATGCTATTACTTATTGATTTTTGGTCCCGGGGCGATCCAAATGTTCGGGGAACCCCGGGGTCAGCTTACGGGGACCTCGCCAAAACTCGCAGATTTGGTCCATTCTGACCAGTTTTCTATGCTATTATTCACTGTTTTGGTTTTCGTGGTCATCCGAACGTTCGGGGAGTCCCCTTGCCAAAACTAGCAGATTAGGTCCATTATGGTCAGTTTCTATGCTATTAATCAGTGATTTTAGGTCTCTGGACGATTCGGACGTTCGGGGAACCCTAGGGTCCGGTTATGCGGACCTCGCCAAAATTCATAGATTTGGCATATTATGACTAGTTTTCTATGCAATTACTCATTGATTTTTGGTCCTGGGGCGATCCAAACGTTCGGGGAACCCCGTGCTCCGCTTACGGGGACCTCGCCAAAACTCGCAGATTTGGTCCATTCTAACCAGTTTTGTATGCTATTATTCACTGTTGTGGTTTTCGTGGTCATCCGAACGTTCGGGGAGTCCCCTCGCCAAAACTAGCAGATTAGGTCCATTATGGTCAGTTTTCTATGCTATTAATCAGTGATTTTGGGTCTCTGGACGATTCGAACATTCGGGGAACCCTAGGGTCCGGTTATGCGGACCTCGCCAAAATTCCTAGATTTGGCATATTATGGCTAGTTTTCTATGCTATTACTCATTGATTTTTGGTCCTGGGGCGATCCAAACATTTGGGGAACCCCGGGGTCCGCTTACGGGGACCTCGCCAAAACTCGCAGATTTGGTCCATTCTGACCAGTTTTCTATGCTATTATTCACTGTTTTGGTTTTCGTGGTCATCCGAACGTTCGGGGAGTCCCCTCGCCAAAACTAGCAGATTTGGTCCATTATGGTCAGATTTCTATGCTATTAATCAGTGATTTTGGGTCTCTGGACGATTCGGACGTTCGGGGAACCCTAGGGTCCGGTTATGCGGACCTCGCCAAAATTCGTAGATTTGGCATATTATGGCTAGTTTCCTATGCAATTACACATTGATTTTTGGTCCCGGGGCGATCCAAACGTTCGGGGAACCCCGGGGTCCGCTTACGGGGACCTCGCCAAAACTCGCAGATTTGGTCCATTCTGACCAGTTTTCTATGCTATTATTCACTATTTTGGTTTTCGTGGTCATCCGAACGTTCGGGGAGTCCCCTCGCCAAAACTAGCAGATTAGGTCCATTATGGTCAGTTTTCTATGCTATTAATCAGTGATTTTGGGTCTCTGGTCGATTCGGACGTTCGGGGAACCCTAGGGTCCGGTTATGAGGACCTCGCCAAAATTCGTAGATTTGGCATATTATGGCTAGTTTTCTATGCTATTACTCATTGATTTTTGGTCCTGGGGCGATCCAAACATTGGGGGAACCCCGGGGTCCGCTTACGGGGACCTCGCCAAAACTCGCAGATTTGGTCCATTCTGACCAGATTTCTATGCTATTATTCACTGTTTTGGTTTTCGTGGTCATCCGAACGTTCGGGGAGTCCCCTCGCCAAAACTAGCAGATTTGGTCCATTATGGTCAGATTTCTATGCTATTAATCAGTGATTTTGGGTCTCTGGACGATTCGGACGTTCGGGGAACCCTAGGGTCCGGTTATGCGGACCTCGCCAAAATTCGTAGATTTGGCATATTATGGCTAGTTTCCTATGCAATTACACATTGATTTTTGGTCCCGGGGCGATCCAAACGTTCGGGGAACCCCGGGGTCCGCTTACGGGGACCTCGCCAAAACTCGCAGATTTGGTCCATTCTGACCAGTTTTCTATGCTATTATTCACTATTTTGGTTTTCGTGGTCATCCGAACGTTCGGGGAGTCCCCTCGCCAAAACTAGCAGATTAGGTCCATTATGGTCAGTTTTCTATGCTATTAATCAGTGATTTTGGGTCTCTGGTCGATTCGGACGTTCGGGGAACCCTAGGGTCCGGTTATGCGGACCTCGCCAAAATTCGTAGATTTGGCATATTATGGCTAGTTTTCTATGCTATTACTCATTGATTTTTGGTCCTGGGGCGATCCAAACATTGGGGGAACCCCGGGGTCCGCTTACGGGGACCTCGCCAAAACTCGCAAATTTGGTCCATTCTGACCAGATTTCTATGCTATTATTCACTGTTTTGGTTTTCGTGGTCATCCGAACGTTCGGGGAGTCCCCTCGCCAAAACTAGCAGATTTGGTCCATTATGGTCAGATTTCTATGCTATTAATCAGTGATTTTGGGTCTCTGGACGATTCGAACGTTCGGGGAACCCTAGGGTCCGGTTATGCGGACCTCGCCAAAATTCGTAGATTTGGCATATTATGGCTAGTTTTCTATGCTATTACTTATTGATTTTTGGTCCCGGGGCGATCCAAATGTTCGGGGAACCCCGGGGTCAGCTTACGGGGACCTCGCCAAAACTCGCAGATTTGGTCCATTCTGACCAGTTTTCTATGCTATTATTCACTGTTTTGGTTTTCGTGGTCATCCGAACGTTCGGGGAGTCCCCTTGCCAAAACTAGCAGATTAGGTCCATTATGGTCAGTTTCTATGCTATTAATCAGTGATTTTAGGTCTCTGGACGATTCGGACGTTCGGGGAACCCTAGGGTCCGGTTATGCGGACCTCGCCAAAATTCATAGATTTGGCATATTATGACTAGTTTTCTATGCAATTACTCATTGATTTTTGGTCCTGGGGCGATCCAAACGTTCGGGGAACCCCGGGGTCCGCTTACGGGGACCTCGCCAAAACTCGCAGATTTGGTCCATTCTAACCAGTTTTGTATGCTATTATTCACTGTTGTGGTTTTCGTGGTCATCCGAACGTTCGGGGAGTCCCCTCGCCAAAACTAGCAGATTAGGTCCATTATGGTCAGTTTTCTATGCTATTAATCAGTGATTTTGGGTCTCTGGACGATTCGAACATTCGGGGAACCCTAGGGTCCGGTTATGCGGACCTCGCCAAAATTCCTAGATTTGGCATATTATGGCTAGTTTTCTATGCTATTACTCATTGATTTTTGGTCCCGGGGCGATCCAAACATTTGGGGAACCCCGGGGTCCGCTTACGGGGACCTCGCCAAAACTCGCAGATTTGGTCCATTCTGACCAGTTTTCTATGCTATTATTCACTGTTTTGGTTTTCGTGGTCATCCGAACGTTCGGGGAGTCCCCTCGCCAAAACTAGCAGATTTGGTCCATTATGGTCAGATTTCTATGCTATTAATCAGTGATTTTGGGTCTCTGGACGATTCGGACGTTCGGGGAACCCTAGGGTCCGGTTATGCGGACCTCGCCAAAATTCGTAGATTTGGCATATTATGGCTAGTTTCCTATGCAATTACACATTGATTTTTGGTCCCGGGGCGATCCAAACGTTCGGGGAACCCCGGGGTCCGCTTACGGGGACCTCGCCAAAACTCGTAGATTTGGTCCATTCTGACCAGTTTTCTATGCTATTATTCACTATTTTGGTTTTCGTGGTCATCCGAACGTTCGGGGAGTCCCCTCGCCAAAACTAGCAGATTAGGTCCATTATGGTCAGTTTTCTATGCTATTAATCAGTGATTTTGGGTCTCTGGTCGATTCGGACGTTCGGGGAACCCTAGGGTCCGGTTATGCGGACCTCGCCAAAATTCGTAGATTTGGCATATTATGGCTAGTTTTCTATGCTATTACTCATTGATTTTTGGTCCTGGGGCGATCCAAACATTGGGGGAACCCCGGGGTCCGCTTACGGGGACCTCGCCAAAACTCGCAGATTTGGTCCATTCTGACCAGATTTCTATGCTATTATTCACTGTTTTGGTTTTCGTGGTCATCCGAACGTTCGGGGAGTCCCCTCGCCAAAACTAGCAGATTTGGTCCATTATGGTCAGATTTCTATGCTATTAATCAGTGATTTTGGGTCTCTGGACGATTCGAACGTTCGGGGAACCCTAGGGTCCGGTTATGCGGACCTCGCCAAAATTCGTAGATTTGGCATATTATGGCTAGTTTTCTATGCTATTACTTATTGATTTTTGGTCCCGGGGCGATCCAAATGTTCGGGGAACCCCGGGGTCCGCTTACGGGGACCTCGCCAAAACTCGCAGATTTGGTCCATTCTGACCAGTTTTCTATGCTATTATTCACTGTTTTGGTTTTCGTGGTCATCCGAACGTTCGGGGAGTCCCCTCGCCAAAACTAGCAGATTTGGTCCATTATGGTCAGTTTCTATGCTATTAATCAGTGATTTTGGGTCTCTGGACGATTCGGACGTTCGGGGAACCCTAGGGTCCGGTTATGCAGACCTCGCCAAAATTCGTAGATTTGGCATATTATGGCTAGTTTTCTATGCTATTACTCATTGATTTTTGGTCCCGGGGCGATCCAAACATTTGGGGAACCCCGGGGTCAGCTTACGGGGACCTCGCCAAAACTCGCAGATTTGGTCCATTCTGACCAGTTTTCTATGCTATTATTCACTGTTTTGGTTTTCGTGGTCATCCGAACGTTCGGGGAGTCCCCTTGCCAAAACTAGCAGATTAGGTCCTTTATGGTCAGTTTCTATGCTATTAATCAGTGATTTTAGGTCTCTGGACGATTCGGACGTTCGGGGAACCCTAGGGTCCGGTTATGCGGACCTCGCCAAAATTCATAGATTTGGCATATTATGACTAGTTTTCTATGCAATTACTCATTGATTTTTGGTCCTGGGGCGATCCAAACGTTCGGGGAACCCCGGGGTCCGCTTACGGGGACCTCGCCAAAACTCGCAGATTTGGTCCATTCTAACCAGTTTTGTATGCTATTATTCACTGTTGTGGTTTTCGTGGTCATCCGAACGTTCGGGGAGTCCCCTCGCCAAAACTAGCAGATTAGGTCCATTATGGTCAGTTTTCTATGCTATTAATCAGTGATTTTGGGTCTCTGGACGATTCGAACATTCGGGGAACCCTAGGGTCCGGTTATGCGGACCTCGCCAAAATTCGTAGATTTGGCATATTATGGCTAGTTTTCTATGCTATTACTCATTGATTTTTGGTCCTGGGGCGATCCAAACATTTGGGGAACCCCGGGGTCCGCTTACGGGGACCTCGCCAAAACTCGCAGATTTGGTCCATTCTGACCAGTTTTCTATGCTATTATTCACTGTTTTGGTTTTCGTGGTCATCCGAACGTTCGGGGAGTCCCCTCGCCAAAACTAGCAGATTTGGTCCATTATGGTCAGATTTCTATGCTATTAATCAGTGATTTTGGGTCTCTGGACGATTCGGACGTTCGGGGAACCCTAGGGTCCGGTTATGCGGACCTCGCCAAAATTCGTAGATTTGGCATATTATGGCTAGTTTCCTATGCAATTACACATTGATTTTTGGTCCCGGGGCGATCCAAACGTTCGGGGAACCCCGGGTCCGCTTACGGGGACCTCGCCAAAACTCGCAGATTTGGTCCATTCTGACCAGTTTTCTATGCTATTATTCACTATTTTGGTTTTCGTGGTCATCCGAACGTTCGGGGAGTCCCCTCGCCAAAACTAGCAGATTAGGTCCATTATGGTCAGTTTTCTATGCTATTAATCAGTGATTTTGGGTCTCTGGTCGATTCGGACGTTCCGGGAACCCTAGGGTCCGGTTATGCGGACCTCGCCAAAATTCGTAGATTTGGCATATTATGGCTAGTTTTCTATGCTATTACTCATTGATTTTTGGTCCTGGGGCGATGCAAACATTGGGGGAACCCCGGGGTCTGCTTACGGGGACCTCGCCAAAACTCGCAGATTTGGTCCATTCTGACCAGTTTTCTATGCTATTATTCACTGTTTTGGTTTTCGTGGTCATCCGAACGTTCGGGGAGTCCCCTTGCCAAAACTAGCAGATTAGGTCCATTATGGTCAGTTTCTATGCTATTAATCAGTGATTTTAGGTCTCTGGACGATTCGGACGTTCGGGGAACCCTAGGGTCCGGTTATGCGGACCTCGCCAAAATTCATAGATTTGGCATATTATGACTAGTTTTCTATGCAATTACTCATTGATTTTTGGTCCTGGGGCGATCCAAACGTTCGGGGAACCCCGGGGTCCGCTTACGGGGACCTCGCCAAAACTCGCAGATTTGGTCCATTCTAACCAGTTTTGTATGCTATTATTCACTGTTGTGGTTTTCGTGGTCATCCGAACGTTCGGGGAGTCCCCTCGCCAAAACTAGCAGATTAGGTCCATTATGGTCAGTTTTCTATGCTATTAATCAGTGATTTTGGGTCTCTGGACGATTCGAACATTCGGGGAACCCTAGGGTCCGGTTATGCGGACCTCGCCAAAATTCCTAGATTTGGCATATTATGGCTAGTTTTCTATGCTATTACTCATTGATTTTTGGTCCTGGGGCGATCCAAACATTTGGGGAACCCCGGGGTCCGCTTACGGGGACCTCGCCAAAACTCGCAGATTTGGTCCATTCTGACCAGATTTCTATGCTATTATTCACTGTTTTGGTTTTCGTGGTCATCCGAACGTTCGGGGAGTCCCCTCGCCAAAACTAGCAGATTTGGTCCATTATTGTCAGATTTCTATGCTATTAATCAGTGATTTTGGGTCTCTGGACGATTCGGACGTTCGGGGAACCCTAGGGTCCGGTTATGCGGACCTCGCCAAAATTCGTAGATTTGGCATATTATGGCTAGTTTTCTATGCAATTACTTATTGATTTTTGGTCCCGGGGCGATCCAAACGTTCGGGGAACCCCGGGGTCCGCTTACGGGGACCTCGCCAAAACTCGCAGATTTGGTCCATTCTGACCAGATTTCTATGCTATTATTCACTGTTTTGGTTTTCGTGGTCATCCGAACGTTCGGGGAGTCCCCTCGCCAAAACTAGCAGATTTGGTCCATTATGGTCAGATTTCTATGCTATTAATCAGTGATTTTGGGTCTCTGGACGATTCGGACGTTCGGGGAACCCTAGGGTCCGGTTATGCGGACCTCGCCAAAATTCGTAGATTTGGCATATTATGGCTAGTTTCCTATGCAATTACACATTGATTTTTGGTCCCGGGGCGATCCAAACGTTCGGGGAACCCCGGGGTCCGCTTACGGGGACCTCACCAAAACTCGCAGATTTGGTCCATTCTGACCAGTTTTCTATGCTATTATTCACTATTTTGGTTTTCGTGGTCATCCGAACGTTCGGGGAGTCCCCTCGCCAAAACTAGCAGATTAGGTCCATTATGGTCAGTTTTCTATGCTATTAATCAGTGATTTTGGGTCTCTGGTCGATTCGGACGTTCGGGGAACCCTAGGGTCCGGTTATGCGGACCTCGCCAAAATTCGTAGATTTGGCATATTATGGCTAGTTTTCTATGCTATTACTCATTGATTTTTGGTCCTGGGGCGATCCAAACATTGGGGGAACCCCGGGGTCCGCTTACGGGGACCTCGCCAAAACTCGCAAATTTGGTCCATTCTGACCAGATTTCTATGCTATTATTCACTGTTTTGGTTTTCGTGGTCATCCGAACGTTCGGGGAGTCCCCTCGCCAAAACTAGCAGATTTGGTCCATTATGGTCAGATTTCTATGCTATTAATCAGTGATTTTGGGTCTCTGGACGATTCGAACGTTCGGGGAACCCTAGGGTCCGGTTATGCGGACCTCGCCAAAATTCGTAGATTTGGCATATTATGGCTAGTTTTCTATGCTATTACTTATTGATTTTTGGTCCCGGGGCGATCCAAATGTTCGGGGAACCCCGGGGTCAGCTTACGGGGACCTCGCCAAAACTCGCAGATTTGGTCCATTCTGACCAGTTTTCTATGCTATTATTCACTGTTTTGGTTTTCGTGGTCATCCGAACGTTCGGGGAGTCCCCTTGCCAAAACTAGCAGATTAGGTCCATTATGGTCAGTTTCTATGCTATTAATCAGTGATTTTAGGTCTCTGGACGATTCGGACGTTCGGGGAACCCTAGGGTCCGGTTATGCGGACCTCGCCAAAATTCATAGATTTGGCATATTATGACTAGTTTTCTATGCAATTACTCATTGATTTTTGGTCCTGGGGCGATCCAAACGTTCGGGGAACCCCGGGGTCCGCTTACGGGGACCTCGCCAAAACTCGCAGATTTGGTCCATTCTAACCAGTTTTGTATGCTATTATTCACTGTTGTGGTTTTCGTGGTCATCCGAACGTTCGGGGAGTCCCCTCGCCAAAACTAGCAGATTAGGTCCATTATGGTCAGTTTTCTATGCTATTAATCAGTGATTTTGGGTCTCTGGACGATTCGAACATTCGGGGAACCCTAGGGTCCGGTTATGCGGACCTCGCCAAAATTCCTAGATTTGGCATATTATGGCTAGTTTTCTATGCTATTACTCATTGATTTTTGGTCCTGGGGCGATCCAAACATTTGGGGAACCCCGGGGTCCGCTTACGGGGACCTCGCCAAAACTCGCAGATTTGGTCCATTCTGACCAGTTTTCTATGCTATTATTCACTGTTTTGGTTTTCGTGGTCATCCGAACGTTCGGGGAGTCCCCTCGCCAAAACTAGCAGATTTGGTCCATTATGGTCAGATTTCTATGCTATTAATCAGTGATTTTGGGTCTCTGGACGATTCGGACGTTCGGGGAACCCTAGGGTCCGGTTATGCGGACCTCGCCAAAATTCGTAGATTTGGCATATTATGGCTAGTTTCCTATGCAATTACACATTGATTTTTGGTCCCGGGGCGATCCAAACGTTCGGGGAACCCCGGGGTCCGCTTACGGGGACCTCGCCAAAACTCGCAGATTTGGTCCATTCTGACCAGTTTTCTATGCTATTATTCACTATTTTGGTTTTCGTGGTCATCCGAACGTTCGGGGAGTCCCCTCGCCAAAACTAGCAGATTAGGTCCATTATGGTCAGTTTTCTATGCTATTAATCAGTGATTTTGGGTCTCTGGTCGATTCGGACGTTCAGGGAACCCTAGGGTCCGGTTATGCGGACCTCGCCAAAATTCGTAGATTTGGCATATTATGGCTAGTTTTCTATGCTATTACTCATTGATTTTTGGTCCTGGGGCGATCCAAACATTGGGGGAACCCCGGGGTCCGCTTACGGGGACCTCGCCAAAACTCGCAGATTTGGTCCATTCTGACCAGATTTCTATGCTATTATTCACTGTTTTGGTTTTCGTGGTCATCCGAACGTTCGGGGAGTCCCCTCGCCAAAACTAGCAGATTTGGTCCATTATGGTCAGATTTCTATGCTATTAATCAGTGATTTTGGGTCTCTGGACGATTCGAACGTTCGGGGAACCCTAGGGTCCGGTTATGCGGACCTCGCCAAAATTCGTAGATTTGGCATATTATGGCTAGTTTTCTATGCTATTACTTATTGATTTTTGGTCCCGGGGCGATCCAAATGTTCGGGGAACCCCGGGGTCCGCTTACGGGGACCTCGCCAAAACTCGCAGATTTGGTCCATTCTGACCAGTTTTCTATGCTATTATTCACTGTTTTGGTTTTCGTGGTCATCCGAACGTTCGAGGAGTCCCCTCGCCAAAACTAGCAGATTTGGTCCATTATGGTCAGTTTCTATGCTATTAATCAGTGATTTTGGGTCTCTGGACGATTCGGACGTTCGGGGAACCCTAGGGTCCGGTTATGCAGACCTCGCCAAAATTCGTAGATTTGGCATATTATGGCTAGTTTTCTATGCTATTACTCATTGATTTTTGGTCCCGGGGCGATCCAAACATTTGGGGAACCCCGGGGTCAGCTTACGGGGACCTCGCCAAAACTCGCAGATTTGGTCCATTCTGACCAGTTTTCTATGCTATTATTCACTGTTTTGGTTTTCGTGGTCATCCGAACGTTCGGGGAGTCCCCTTGCCAAAACTAGCAGATTAGGTCCTTTATGGTCAGTTTCTATGCTATTAATCAGTGATTTTAGGTCTCTGGACGATTCGGACGTTCGGGGAACCCTAGGGTCCGGTTATGCGGACCTCGCCAAAATTCATAGATTTGGCATATTATGACTAGTTTTCTATGCAATTACTCATTGATTTTTGGTCCTGGGGCGATCCAAACGTTCGGGGAACCCCGGGGTCCGCTTACGGGGACCTCGCCAAAACTCGCAGATTTGGTCCATTCTGACCAGTTTTCTATGCTATTATTCACTGTTTTGGTTTTCGTGGTCATCCGAACGTTCGGGGAGTCCCCTTGCCAAAACTAGCAGATTAGGTCCATTATGGTCAGTTTCTATGCTATTAATCAGTGATTTTAGGTCTCTGGACGATTCGGACGTTCGGGGAACCCTAGGGTCCGGTTATGCGGACCTCGCCAAAATTCATAGATTTGGCATATTATGACTAGTTTTCTATGCAATTACTCATTGATTTTTGGTCCTGGGGCGATCCAAACGTTCGGGGAACCCCGGGGTCCGCTTACGGGGACCTCGCCAAAACTCGCAGATTTGGTCCATTCTAACCAGTTTTGTATGCTATTATTCACTGTTGTGGTTTTCGTGGTCATCCGAACGTTCGGGGAGTCCCCTCGCCAAAACTAGCAGATTAGGTCCATTATGGTCAGTTTTCTATGCTATTAATCAGTGATTTTGGGTCTCTGGACGATTCGAACATTCGGGGAACCCTAGGGTCCGGTTATGCGGACCTCGCCAAAATTCCTAGATTTGGCATATTATGGCTAGTTTTCTATGCTATTACTCATTGATTTTTGGTCCTGGGGCGATCCAAACATTTGGGGAACCCCGGGGTCCGCTTACGGGGACCTCGCCAAAACTCGCAGATTTGGTCCATTCTGACCAGTTTTCTATGCTATTATTCACTGTTTTGGTTTTCGTGGTCATCCGAACGTTCGGGGAGTCCCCTCGCCAAAACTAGCAGATTTGGTCCATTATGGTCAGTTTTCTATGCTATTAATCAGTGATTTTGGGTCTCTGGACGATTCGAACATTCGGGGAACCCTAGGGTCCGGTTATGCGGACCTCGCCAAAATTCCTAGATTTGGCATATTATGGCTAGTTTTCTATGCTATTACTCATTGATTTTTGGTCCTGGGGCGATCCAAACATTTGGGGAACCCCGGGGTCCGCTTACGGGGACCTCGCCAAAACTCGCAGATTTGGTCCATTCTGACCAGTTTTCTATGCTATTATTCACTGTTTTGGTTTTCGTGGTCATCCGAACGTTCGGGGAGTCCCCTCGCCAAAACTAGCAGATTTGGTCCATTATGGTCAGATTTCTATGCTATTAATCAGTGATTTTGGGTCTCTGGACGATTCGGACGTTCGGGGAACCCTAGGGTCCGGTTATGCGGACCTCGCCAAAATTCGTAGATTTGGCATATTATGGCTAGTTTCCTATGCAATTACACATTGATTTTTGGTCCCGGGGCGATCCAAACGTTCGGGGAACCCCGGGGTCCGCTTACGGGGACCTCGCCAAAACTCGCAGATTTGGTCCATTCTGACCAGTTTTCTATGCTATTATTCACTATTTTGGTTTTCGTGGTCATCCGAACGTTCGGGGAGTCCCCTCGCCAAAACTAGCAGATTAGGTCCATTATGGTCAGTTTTCTATGCTATTAATCAGTGATTTTGGGTCTCTGGTCGATTCGGACGTTCAGGGAACCCTAGGGTCCGGTTATGCGGACCTCGCCAAAATTCGTAGATTTGGCATATTATGGCTAGTTTTCTATGCTATTACTCATTGATTTTTGGTCCTGGGGCGATCCAAACATTGGGGGAACCCCGGGGTCCGCTTACGGGGACCTCGCCAAAACTCGCAGATTTGGTCCATTCTGACCAGATTTCTATGCTATTATTCACTGTTTTGGTTTTCGTGGTCATCCGAACGTTCGGGGAGTCCCCTCGCCAAAACTAGCAGATTTGGTCCATTATGGTCAGATTTCTATGCTATTAATCAGTGATTTTGGGTCTCTGGACGATTCGAACGTTCGGGGAACCCTAGGGTCCGGTTATGCGGACCTCGCCAAAATTCGTAGATTTGGCATATTATGGCTAGTTTTCTATGCTATTACTTATTGATTTTTGGTCCCGGGGCGATCCAAATGTTCGGGGAACCCCGGGGTCCGCTTACGGGGACCTCGCCAAAACTCGCAGATTTGGTCCATTCTGACCAGTTTTCTATGCTATTATTCACTGTTTTGGTTTTCGTGGTCATCCGAACGTTCGGGGAGTCCCCTCGCCAAAACTAGCAGATTTGGTCCATTATGGTCAGTTTCTATGCTATTAATCAGTGATTTTGGGTCTCTGGACGATTCGGACGTTCGGGGAACCCTAGGGTCCGGTTATGCAGACCTCGCCAAAATTCGTAGATTTGGCATATTATGGCTAGTTTTCTATGCTATTACTCATTGATTTTTGGTCCCGGGGCGATCCAAACATTTGGGGAACCCCGGGGTCAGCTTACGGGGACCTCGCCAAAACTCGCAGATTTGGTCCATTCTGACCAGTTTTCTATGCTATTATTCACTGTTTTGGTTTTCGTGGTCATCCGAACGTTCGGGGAGTCCCCTTGCCAAAACTAGCAGATTAGGTCCTTTATGGTCAGTTTCTATGCTATTAATCAGTGATTTTAGGTCTCTGGACGATTCGGACGTTCGGGGAACCCTAGGGTCCGGTTATGCGGACCTCGCCAAAATTCATAGATTTGGCATATTATGACTAGTTTTCTATGCAATTACTCATTGATTTTTGGTCCTGGGGCGATCCAAACGTTCGGGGAACCCCGGGGTCCGCTTACGGGGACCTCGCCAAAACTCGCAGATTTGGTCCATTCTGACCAGTTTTCTATGCTATTATTCACTGTTTTGGTTTTCGTGGTCATCCGAACGTTCGGGGAGTCCCCTTGCCAAAACTAGCAGATTAGGTCCATTATGGTCAGTTTCTATGCTATTAATCAGTGATTTTAGGTCTCTGGACGATTCGGACGTTCGGGGAACCCTAGGGTCCGGTTATGCGGACCTCGCCAAAATTCATAGATTTGGCATATTATGACTAGTTTTCTATGCAATTACTCATTGATTTTTGGTCCTGGGGCGATCCAAACGTTCGGGGAACCCCGGGGTCCGCTTACGGGGACCTCGCCAAAACTCGCAGATTTGGTCCATTCTAACCAGTTTTGTATGCTATTATTCACTGTTGTGGTTTTCGTGGTCATCCGAACGTTCGGGGAGTCCCCTCGCCAAAACTAGCAGATTAGGTCCATTATGGTCAGTTTTCTATGCTATTAATCAGTGATTTTGGGTCTCTGGACGATTCGAACATTCGGGGAACCCTAGGGTCCGGTTATGCGGACCTCGCCAAAATTCCTAGATTTGGCATATTATGGCTAGTTTTCTATGCTATTACTCATTGATTTTTGGTCCTGGGGCGATCCAAACATTTGGGGAACCCCGGGGTCCGCTTACGGGGACCTCGCCAAAACTCGCAGATTTGGTCCATTCTGACCAGTTTTCTATGCTATTATTCACTGTTTTGGTTTTCGTGGTCATCCGAACGTTCGGGGAGTCCCCTCGCCAAAACTAGCAGATTTGGTCCATTATGGTCAGATTTCTATGCTATTAATCAGTGATTTTGGGTCTCTGGACGATTCGGACGTTCGGGGAACCCTAGGGTCCGGTTATGCGGACCTCGCCAAAATTCGTAGATTTGGCATATTATGGCTAGTTTCCTATGCAATTACACATTGATTTTTGGTCCCGGGGCGATCCAAACGTTCGGGGAACCCCGGGGTCCGCTTACGGGGACCTCGCCAAAACTCGCAGATTTGGTCCATTCTGACCAGTTTTCTATGCTATTATTCACTATTTTGGTTTTCGTGGTCATCCGAACGTTCGGGGAGTCCCCTCGCCAAAACTAGCAGATTAGGTCCATTATGGTCAGTTTTCTATGCTATTAATCAGTGATTTTGGGTCTCTGGTCGATTCGGACGTTCAGGGAACCCTAGGGTCCGGTTATGCGGACCTCGCCAAAATTCGTAGATTTGGCATATTATGGCTAGTTTTCTATGCTATTACTCATTGATTTTTGGTCCTGGGGCGATCCAAACATTGGGGGAACCCCGGGGTCCGCTTACGGGGACCTCGCCAAAACTCGCAGATTTGGTCCATTCTGACCAGATTTCTATGCTATTATTCACTGTTTTGGTTTTCGTGGTCATCCGAACGTTCGGGGAGTCCCCTCGCCAAAACTAGCAGATTTGGTCCATTATGGTCAGATTTCTATGCTATTAATCAGTGATTTTGGGTCTCTGGACGATTCGAACGTTCGGGGAACCCTAGGGTCCGGTTATGCGGACCTCGCCAAAATTCGTAGATTTGGCATATTATGGCTAGTTTTCTATGCTATTACTTATTGATTTTTGGTCCCGGGGCGATCCAAATGTTCGGGGAACCCCGGGGTCCGCTTACGGGGACCTCGCCAAAACTCGCAGATTTGGTCCATTCTGACCAGTTTTCTATGCTATTATTCACTGTTTTGGTTTTCGTGGTCATCCGAACGTTCGGGGAGTCCCCTCGCCAAAACTAGCAGATTTGGTCCATTATGGTCAGTTTCTATGCTATTAATCAGTGATTTTGGGTCTCTGGACGATTCGGACGTTCGGGGAACCCTAGGGTCCGGTTATGCAGACCTCGCCAAAATTCGTAGATTTGGCATATTATGGCTAGTTTTCTATGCTATTACTCATTGATTTTTGGTCCCGGGGCGATCCAAACATTTGGGGAACCCCGGGGTCAGCTTACGGGGACCTCGCCAAAACTCGCAGATTTGGTCCATTCTGACCAGTTTTCTATGCTATTATTCACTGTTTTGGTTTTCGTGGTCATCCGAACGTTCGGGGAGTCCCCTTGCCAAAACTAGCAGATTAGGTCCTTTATGGTCAGTTTCTATGCTATTAATCAGTGATTTTAGGTCTCTGGACGATTCGGACGTTCGGGGAACCCTAGGGTCCGGTTATGCGGACCTCGCCAAAATTCATAGATTTGGCATATTATGACTAGTTTTCTATGCAATTACTCATTGATTTTTGGTCCTGGGGCGATCCAAACGTTCGGGGAACCCCGGGGTCCGCTTACGGGGACCTCGCCAAAACTCGCAGATTTGGTCCATTCTAACCAGTTTTGTATGCTATTATTCACTGTTGTGGTTTTCGTGGTCATCCGAACGTTCGGGGAGTCCCCTCGCCAAAACTAGCAGATTAGGTCCATTATGGTCAGTTTTCTATGCTATTAATCAGTGATTTTGGGTCTCTGGACGATTCGAACATTCGGGGAACCCTAGGGTCCGGTTATGCGGACCTCGCCAAAATTCGTAGATTTGGCATATTATGGCTAGTTTTCTATGCTATTACTCATTGATTTTTGGTCCTGGGGCGATCCAAACATTTGGGGAACCCCGGGGTCCGCTTACGGGGACCTCGCCAAAACTCGCAGATTTGGTCCATTCTGACCAGTTTTCTATGCTATTATTCACTGTTTTGGTTTTCGTGGTCATCCGAACGTTCGGGGAGTCCCCTCGCCAAAACTAGCAGATTTGGTCCATTATGGTCAGATTTCTATGCTATTAATCAGTGATTTTGGGTCTCTGGACGATTCGGACGTTCGGGGAACCCTAGGGTCCGGTTATGCGGACCTCGCCAAAATTCGTAGATTTGGCATATTATGGCTAGTTTCCTATGCAATTACACATTGATTTTTGGTCCCGGGGCGATCCAAACGTTCGGGGAACCCCGGGTCCGCTTACGGGGACCTCGCCAAAACTCGCAGATTTGGTCCATTCTGACCAGTTTTCTATGCTATTATTCACTATTTTGGTTTTCGTGGTCATCCGAACGTTCGGGGAGTCCCCTCGCCAAAACTAGCAGATTAGGTCCATTATGGTCAGTTTTCTATGCTATTAATCAGTGATTTTGGGTCTCTGGTCGATTCGGACGTTCCGGGAACCCTAGGGTCCGGTTATGCGGACCTCGCCAAAATTCGTAGATTTGGCATATTATGGCTAGTTTTCTATGCTATTACTCATTGATTTTTGGTCCTGGGGCGATGCAAACATTGGGGGAACCCCGGGGTCTGCTTACGGGGACCTCGCCAAAACTCGCAGATTTGGTCCATTCTGACCAGTTTTCTATGCTATTATTCACTGTTTTGGTTTTCGTGGTCATCCGAACGTTCGGGGAGTCCCCTTGCCAAAACTAGCAGATTAGGTCCATTATGGTCAGTTTCTATGCTATTAATCAGTGATTTTAGGTCTCTGGACGATTCGGACGTTCGGGGAACCCTAGGGTCCGGTTATGCGGACCTCGCCAAAATTCATAGATTTGGCATATTATGACTAGTTTTCTATGCAATTACTCATTGATTTTTGGTCCTGGGGCGATCCAAACGTTCGGGGAACCCCGGGGTCCGCTTACGGGGACCTCGCCAAAACTCGCAGATTTGGTCCATTCTAACCAGTTTTGTATGCTATTATTCACTGTTGTGGTTTTCGTGGTCATCCGAACGTTCGGGGAGTCCCCTCGCCAAAACTAGCAGATTAGGTCCATTATGGTCAGTTTTCTATGCTATTAATCAGTGATTTTGGGTCTCTGGACGATTCGAACATTCGGGGAACCCTAGGGTCCGGTTATGCGGACCTCGCCAAAATTCCTAGATTTGGCATATTATGGCTAGTTTTCTATGCTATTACTCATTGATTTTTGGTCCTGGGGCGATCCAAACATTTGGGGAACCCCGGGGTCCGCTTACGGGGACCTCGCCAAAACTCGCAGATTTGGTCCATTCTGACCAGTTTTCTATGCTATTATTCACTGTTTTGGTTTTCGTGGTCATCCGAACGTTCGGGGAGTCCCCTCGCCAAAACTAGCAGATTTGGTCCATTATGGTCAGATTTCTATGCTATTAATCAGTGATTTTGGGTCTCTGGACGATTCGGACGTTCGGGGAACCCTAGGGTCCGGTTATGCGGACCTCGCCAAAATTCGTAGATTTGGCATATTATGGCTAGTTTCCTATGCAATTACACATTGATTTTTGGTCCCGGGGCGATCCAAACGTTCGGGGAACCCCGGGGTCCGCTTACGGGGACCTCGCCAAAACTCGCAGATTTGGTCCATTCTGACCAGTTTTCTATGCTATTATTCACTATTTTGGTTTTCGTGGTCATCCGAACGTTCGGGGAGTCCCCTCGCCAAAACTAGCAGATTAGGTCCATTATGGTCAGTTTTCTATGCTATTAATCAGTGATTTTGGGTCTCTGGTCGATTCGGACGTTCGGGGAACCCTAGGGTCCGGTTATGCGGACCTCGCCAAAATTCGTAGATTTGGCATATTATGGCTAGTTTTCTATGCTATTACTCATTGATTTTTGGTCCTGGGGCGATCCAAACATTGGGGGAACCCCGGGGTCCGCTTACGGGGACCTCGCCAAAACTCGCAGATTTGGTCCATTCTGACCAGATTTCTATGCTATTATTCACTGTTTTGGTTTTCGTGGTCATCCGAACGTTCGGGGAGTCCCCTCGCCAAAACTAGCAGATTTGGTCCATTATGGTCAGATTTCTATGCTATTAATCAGTGATTTTGGGTCTCTGGACGATTCGAACGTTCGGGGAACCCTAGGGTCCGGTTATGCGGACCTCGCCAAAATTCGTAGATTTTGCATATTATGGCTAGTTTTCTATGCAATTACACATTGAGTTTTGGTCCCGGGGCGATCCAAACGTTCGGGGAACCCCGGGGTCCGCTTACGGGGACCTCGCCAAAACTCGCAGATTTGGTCCATTCTGACCAGTTTTCTATGCTATTATTCACTGTTTTGGTTTTCGTGGTCATCCGAACGTTCGGGGAGTCCCCTTGCCAAAACTAGCAGATTAGGTCCATTATGGTCAGTTTCTATGCTATTAATCAGTGATTTTAGGTCTCTGGACGATTCGGACGTTCGGGGAACCCTAGGGTCCGGTTATGCGGACCTCGCCAAAATTCGTAGATTTGGCATATTATGGCTAGTTTTCTATGCTATTACTCATTGATTTTTGGTCCTGGGGCGATGCAAACATTGGGGGAACCCCGGGGTCTGCTTACGGGGACCTCGCCAAAACTCGCAGATTTGGTCCATTCTGACCAGTTTTCTATGCTATTATTCACTGTTTTGGTTTTCGTGGTCATCCGAACGTTCGGGGAGTCCCCTTGCCAAAACTAGCAGATTAGGTCCATTATGGTCAGTTTCTATGCTATTAATCAGTGATTTTAGGTCTCTGGACGATTCGGACGTTCGGGGAACCCTAGGGTCCGGTTATGCGGACCTCGCCAAAATTCATAGATTTGGCATATTATGACTAGTTTTCTATGCAATTACTCATTGATTTTTGGTCCTGGGGCGATCCAAACGTTCGGGGAACCCCGGGGTCCGCTTACGGGGACCTCGCCAAAACTCGCAGATTTGGTCCATTCTAACCAGTTTTGTATGCTATTATTCACTGTTGTGGTTTTCGTGGTCATCCGAACGTTCGGGGAGTCCCCTCGCCAAAACTAGCAGATTAGGTCCATTATGGTCAGTTTTCTATGCTATTAATCAGTGATTTTGGGTCTCTGGACGATTCGAACATTCGGGGAACCCTAGGGTCCGGTTATGCGGACCTCGCCAAAATTCCTAGATTTGGCATATTATGGCTAGTTTTCTATGCTATTACTCATTGATTTTTGGTCCTGGGGCGATCCAAACATTTGGGGAACCCCGGGGTCCGCTTACGGGGACCTCGCCAAAACTCGCAGATTTGGTCCATTCTGACCAGTTTTCTATGCTATTATTCACTGTTTTGGTTTTCGTGGTCATCCGAACGTTCGGGGAGTCCCCTCGCCAAAACTAGCAGATTTGGTCCATTATGGTCAGATTTCTATGCTATTAATCAGTGATTTTGGGTCTCTGGACGATTCGGACGTTCGGGGAACCCTAGGGTCCGGTTATGCGGACCTCGCCAAAATTCGTAGATTTGGCATATTATGGCTAGTTTCCTATGCAATTACACATTGATTTTTGGTCCCGGGGCGATCCAAACGTTCGGGGAACCCCGGGGTCCGCTTACGGGGACCTCGCCAAAACTCGCAGATTTGGTCCATTCTGACCAGTTTTCTATGCTATTATTCACTATTTTGGTTTTCGTGGTCATCCGAACGTTCGGGGAGTCCCCTCGCCAAAACTAGCAGATTAGGTCCATTATGGTCAGTTTTCTATGCTATTAATCAGTGATTTTGGGTCTCTGGTCGATTCGGACGTTCGGGGAACCCTAGGGTCCGGTTATGCGGACCTCGCCAAAATTCGTAGATTTGGCATATTATGGCTAGTTTTCTATGCTATTACTCATTGATTTTTGGTCCTGGGGCGATCCAAACATTGGGGGAACCCCGGGGTCCGCTTACGGGGACCTCGCCAAAACTCGCAGATTTGGTCCATTCTGACCAGATTTCTATGCTATTATTCACTGTTTTGGTTTTCGTGGTCATCCGAACGTTCGGGGAGTCCCCTCGCCAAAACTAGCAGATTTGGTCCATTATGGTCAGATTTCTATGCTATTAATCAGTGATTTTGGGTCTCTGGACGATTCGAACGTTCGGGGAACCCTAGGGTCCGGTTATGCGGACCTCGCCAAAATTCGTAGATTTGGCATATTATGGCTAGTTTTCTATGCAATTACACATTGAGTTTTGGTCCCGGGGCGATCCAAACGTTCGGGGAACCCCGGGGTCCGCTTACGGGGACCTCGCCAAAACTCGCAGATTTGGTCCATTCTGACCAGTTTTCTATGCTATTATTCACTGTTTTGGTTTTCGTGGTCATCCGAACGTTCGGGGAGTCCCCTTGCCAAAACTAGCAGATTAGGTCCATTATGGTCAGTTTCTATGCTATTAATCAGTGATTTTAGGTCTCTGGACGATTCGGACGTTCGGGGAACCCTAGGGTCCGGTTATGCGGACCTCGCCAAAATTCATAGATTTGGCATATTATGACTAGTTTTCTATGCAATTACTCATTGATTTTTGGTCCTGGGGCGATCCAAACGTTCGGGGAACCCCGGGGTCCGCTTACGGGGACCTCGCCAAAACTCGCAGATTTGGTCCATTCTAACCAGTTTTGTATGCTATTATTCACTGTTGTGGTTTTCGTGGTCATCCGAACGTTCGGGGAGTCCCCTCGCCAAAACTAGCAGATTAGGTCCATTATGGTCAGTTTTCTATGCTATTAATCAGTGATTTTGGGTCTCTGGACGATTCGAACATTCGGGGAACCCTAGGGTCCGGTTATGCGGACCTCGCCAAAATTCCTAGATTTGGCATATTATGGCTAGTTTTCTATGCTATTACTCATTGATTTTTGGTCCTGGGGCGATCCAAACATTTGGGGAACCCCGGGGTCCGCTTACGGGGACCTCGCCAAAACTCGCAGATTTGGTCCATTCTGACCAGTTTTCTATGCTATTATTCACTGTTTTGGTTTTCGTGGTCATCCGAACGTTCGGGGAGTCCCCTCGCCAAAACTAGCAGATTTGGTCCATTATGGTCAGATTTCTATGCTATTAATCAGTGATTTTGGGTCTCTGGACGATTCGGACGTTCGGGGAACCCTAGGGTCCGGTTATGCGGACCTCGCCAAAATTCGTAGATTTGGCATATTATGGCTAGTTTCCTATGCAATTACACATTGATTTTTGGTCCCGGGGCGATCCAAACGTTCGGGGAACCCCGGGGTCCGCTTACGGGGACCTCGCCAAAACTCGCAGATTTGGTCCATTCTGACCAGTTTTCTATGCTATTATTCACTATTTTGGTTTTCGTGGTCATCCGAACGTTCGGGGAGTCCCCTCGCCAAAACTAGCAGATTAGGTCCATTATGGTCAGTTTTCTATGCTATTAATCAGTGATTTTGGGTCTCTGGTCGATTCGGACGTTCGGGGAACCCTAGGGTCCGGTTATGCGGACCTCGCCAAAATTCGTAGATTTGGCATATTATGGCTAGTTTTCTATGCTATTACTCATTGATTTTTGGTCCTGGGGCGATCCAAACATTGGGGGAACCCCGGGGTCCGCTTACGGGGACCTCGCCAAAACTCGCAGATTTGGTCCATTCTGACCAGATTTCTATGCTATTATTCACTGTTTTGGTTTTCGTGGTCATCCGAACGTTCGGGGAGTCCCCTCGCCAAAACTAGCAGATTTGGTCCATTATGGTCAGATTTCTATGCTATTAATCAGTGATTTTGGGTCTCTGGACGATTCGAACGTTCGGGGAACCCTAGGGTCCGGTTATGCGGACCTCGCCAAAATTCGTAGATTTGGCATATTATGGCTAGTTTTCTATGCAATTACACATTGAGTTTTGGTCCCGGGGCGATCCAAACGTTCGGGGAACCCCGGGGTCCGCTTACGGGGACCTCGCCAAAACTCGCAGATTTGGTCCATTCTGACCAGTTTTCTATGCTATTATTCACTGTTTTGGTTTTCGTGGTCATCCGAACGTTCGGGGAGTCCCCTTGCCAAAACTAGCAGATTAGGTCCATTATGGTCAGTTTCTATGCTATTAATCAGTGATTTTAGGTCTCTGGACGATTCGGACGTTCGGGGAACCCTAGGGTCCGGTTATGCGGACCTCGCCAAAATTCATAGATTTGGCATATTATGACTAGTTTTCTATGCAATTACTCATTGATTTTTGGTCCTGGGGCGATCCAAACGTTCGGGGAACCCCGGGGTCCGCTTACGGGGACCTCGCCAAAACTCGCAGATTTGGTCCATTCTAACCAGTTTTGTATGCTATTATTCACTGTTGTGGTTTTCGTGGTCATCCGAACGTTCGGGGAGTCCCCTCGCCAAAACTAGCAGATTAGGTCCATTATGGTCAGTTTTCTATGCTATTAATCAGTGATTTTGGGTCTCTGGACGATTCGAACATTCGGGGAACCCTAGGGTCCGGTTATGCGGACCTCGCCAAAATTCCTAGATTTGGCATATTATGGCTAGTTTTCTATGCTATTACTCATTGATTTTTGGTCCTGGGGCGATCCAAACATTTGGGGAACCCCGGGGTCCGCTTACGGGGACCTCGCCAAAACTCGCAGATTTGGTCCATTCTGACCAGTTTTCTATGCTATTATTCACTGTTTTGGTTTTCGTGGTCATCCGAACGTTCGGGGAGTCCCCTTGCCAAAACTAGCAGATTAGGTCCATTATGGTCAGTTTCTATGCTATTAATCAGTGATTTTAGGTCTCTGGACGATTCGGACGTTCGGGGAACCCTAGGGTCCGGTTATGCGGACCTCGCCAAAATTCATAGATTTGGCATATTATGACTAGTTTTCTATGCAATTACTCATTGATTTTTGGTCCTGGGGCGATCCAAACGTTCGGGGAACCCCGGGGTCCGCTTACGGGGACCTCGCCAAAACTCGCAGATTTGGTCCATTCTAACCAGTTTTGTATGCTATTATTCACTGTTGTGGTTTTCGTGGTCATCCGAACGTTCGGGGAGTCCCCTCGCCAAAACTAGCAGATTAGGTCCATTATGGTCAGTTTTCTATGCTATTAATCAGTGATTTTGGGTCTCTGGACGATTCGAACATTCGGGGAACCCTAGGGTCCGGTTATGCGGACCTCGCCAAAATTCCTAGATTTGGCATATTATGGCTAGTTTTCTATGCTATTACTCATTGATTTTTGGTCCTGGGGCGATCCAAACATTTGGGGAACCCCGGGGTCCGCTTACGGGGACCTCGCCAAAACTCGCAGATTTGGTCCATTCTGACCAGTTTTCTATGCTATTATTCACTGTTTTGGTTTTCGTGGTCATCCGAACGTTCGGGGAGTCCCCTCGCCAAAACTAGCAGATTTGGTCCATTATGGTCAGATTTCTATGCTATTAATCAGTGATTTTGGGTCTCTGGACGATTCGGACGTTCGGGGAACCCTAGGGTCCGGTTATGCGGACCTCGCCAAAATTCGTAGATTTGGCATATTACGGCTAGTTTCCTATGCAATTACACATTGATTTTTGGTCCCGGGGCGATCCAAACGTTCGGGGAACCCCGGGGTCCGCTTACGGGGACCTCGCCAAAACTCGCAGATTTGGTCCATTCTGACCAGTTTTCTATGCTATTATTCACTATTTTGGTTTTCGTGGTCATCCGAACGTTCGGGGAGTCCCCTCGCCAAAACTAGCAGATTAGGTCCATTATGGTCAGTTTTCTATGCTATTAATCAGTGATTTTGGGTCTCTGGTCGATTCGGACGTTCGGGGAACCCTAGGGTCCGGTTATGCGGACCTCGCCAAAATTCGTAGATTTGGCATATTATGGCTAGTTTTCTATGCTATTACTCATTGATTTTTGGTCCTGGGGCGATCCAAACATTGGGGGAACCCCGGGGTCCGCTTACGGGGACCTCGCCAAAACTCGCAGATTTGGTCCATTCTCACCAGATTTCTATGCTATTATTCACTGTTTTGGTTTTCGTGGTCATCCGAACGTTCGGGGAGTCCCCTCGCCAAAACTAGCAGATTTGGTCCATTATGGTCAGATTTCTATGCTATTAATCAGTGATTTTGGGTCTCTGGACGATTCGAACGTTCGGGGAACCCTAGGGTCCGGTTATGCGGACCTCGCCAAAATTCGTAGATTTGGCATATTATGGCTAGTTTTCTATGCTATTACTTATTGATTTTTGGTCCCGGGGCGATCCAAATGTTCGGGGAACCCCGGGGTCCGCTTACGGGGACCTCGCCAAAACTCGCAGATTTGGTCCATTCTGACCAGTTTTCTATGCTATTATTCACTGTTTTGGTTTTCGTGGTCATCCGAACGTTCGGGGAGTCCCCTCGCCAAAACTAGCAGATTTGGTCCATTATGGTCAGTTTCTATGCTATTAATCAGTGATTTTGGGTCTCTGGACGATTCGGACGTTCGGGGAACCCTAGGGTCCGGTTATGCAGACCTCGCCAAAATTCGTAGATTTGGCATATTATGGCTAGTTTTCTATGCTATTACTCATTGATTTTTGGTCCCGGGGCGATCCAAACATTTGGGGAACCCCGGGGTCCGCTTACGGGGACCTCGCCAAAACTCGCAGATTTGGTCCATTCTGACCAGTTTTCTATGCTATTATTCACTGTTTTGGTTTTCGTGGTCATCCGAACGTTCGGGGAGTCCCCTCGCCAAAACTAGCAGATTTGGTCCATTATGGTCAGATTTCTATGCTATTAATCAGTGATTTTGGGTCTCTGGACGATTCGGACGTTCGGGGAACCCTAGGGTCCGGTTATGCGGACCTCGCCAAAATTCGTAGATTTGGCATATTACGGCTAGTTTCCTATGCAATTACACATTGATTTTTGGTCCCGGGGCGATCCAAACGTTCGGGGAACCCCGGGGTCCGCTTACGGGGACCTCGCCAAAACTCGCAGATTTGGTCCATTCTGACCAGTTTTCTATGCTATTATTCACTATTTTGGTTTTCGTGGTCATCCGAACGTTCGGGGAGTCCCCTCGCCAAAACTAGCAGATTAGGTCCATTATGGTCAGTTTTCTATGCTATTAATCAGTGATTTTGGGTCTCTGGTCGATTCGGACGTTCGGGGAACCCTAGGGTCCGGTTATGCGGACCTCGCCAAAATTCGTAGATTTGGCATATTATGGCTAGTTTTCTATGCTATTACTCATTGATTTTTGGTCCTGGGGCGATCCAAACATTGGGGGAACCCCGGGGTCCGCTTACGGGGACCTCGCCAAAACTCGCAGATTTGGTCCATTCTGACCAGATTTCTATGCTATTATTCACTGTTTTGGTTTTCGTGGTCATCCGAACGTTCGGGGAGTCCCCTCGCCAAAACTAGCAGATTTGGTCCATTATGGTCAGATTTCTATGCTATTAATCAGTGATTTTGGGTCTCTGGACGATTCGGACGTTCGGGGAACCCTAGGGTCCGGTTATGCGGACCTCGCCAAAATTCGTAGATTTGGCATATTATGGCTAGTTTCCTATGCAATTACACATTGATTTTTGGTCCCGGGGCGATCCAAACGTTCGGGGAACCCCGGGGTCCGCTTACGGGGACCTCGCCAAAACTCGCAGATTTGGTCCATTCTGACCAGTTTTCTATGCTATTATTCACTATTTTGGTTTTCGTGGTCATCCGAACGTTCGGGGAGTCCCCTCGCCAAAACTAGCAGATTAGGTCCATTATGGTCAGTTTTCTATGCTATTAATCAGTGATTTTGGGTCTCTGGTCGATTCGGACGTTCGGGGAACCCTAGGGTCCGGTTATGCGGACCTCGCCAAAATTCGTAGATTTGGCATATTATGGCTAGTTTTCTATGCTATTACTCATTGATTTTTGGTCCTGGGGCGATCCAAACATTGGGGGAACCCCGGGGTCCGCTTACGGGGACCTCGCCAAAACTCGCAGATTTGGTCCATTCTGACCAGATTTCTATGCTATTATTCACTGTTTTGGTTTTCGTGGTCATCCGAACGTTCGGGGAGTCCCCTCGCCAAAACTAGCAGATTTGGTCCATTATGGTCAGATTTCTATGCTATTAATCAGTGATTTTGGGTCTCTGGACGATTCGAACGTTCGGGGAACCCTAGGGTCCGGTTATGCGGACCTCGCCAAAATTCGTAGATTTGGCATATTATGGCTAGTTTTCTATGCAATTACACATTGAGTTTTGGTCCCGGGGCGATCCAAACGTTCGGGGAACCCCGGGGTCCGCTTACGGGGACCTCGCCAAAACTCGCAGATTTGGTCCATTCTGACCAGTTTTCTATGCTATTATTCACTGTTTTGGTTTTCGTGGTCATCCGAACGTTCGGGGAGTCCCCTTGCCAAAACTAGCAGATTAGGTCCATTATGGTCAGTTTCTATGCTATTAATCAGTGATTTTAGGTCTCTGGACGATTCGGACGTTCGGGGAACCCTAGGGTCCGGTTATGCGGACCTCGCCAAAATTCATAGATTTGGCATATTATGACTAGTTTTCTATGCAATTACTCATTGATTTTTGGTCCTGGGGCGATCCAAACGTTCGGGGAACCCCGGGGTCCGCTTACGGGGACCTCGCCAAAACTCGCAGATTTGGTCCATTCTAACCAGTTTTGTATGCTATTATTCACTGTTGTGGTTTTCGTGGTCATCCGAACGTTCGGGGAGTCCCCTCGCCAAAACTAGCAGATTAGGTCCATTATGGTCAGTTTTCTATGCTATTAATCAGTGATTTTGGGTCTCTGGACGATTCGAACATTCGGGGAACCCTAGGGTCCGGTTATGCGGACCTCGCCAAAATTCCTAGATTTGGCATATTATGGCTAGTTTTCTATGCTATTACTCATTGATTTTTGGTCCTGGGGCGATCCAAACATTTGGGGAACCCCGGGGTCCGCTTACGGGGACCTCGCCAAAACTCGCAGATTTGGTCCATTCTGACCAGTTTTCTATGCTATTATTCACTGTTTTGGTTTTCGTGGTCATCCGAACGTTCGGGGAGTCCCCTCGCCAAAACTAGCAGATTTGGTCCATTATGGTCAGATTTCTATGCTATTAATCAGTGATTTTGGGTCTCTGGACGATTCGGACGTTCGGGGAACCCTAGGGTCCGGTTATGCGGACCTCGCCAAAATTCGTAGATTTGGCATATTACGGCTAGTTTCCTATGCAATTACACATTGATTTTTGGTCCCGGGGCGATCCAAACGTTCGGGGAACCCCGGGGTCCGCTTACGGGGACCTCGCCAAAACTCGCAGATTTGGTCCATTCTGACCAGTTTTCTATGCTATTATTCACTATTTTGGTTTTCGTGGTCATCCGAACGTTCGGGGAGTCCCCTCGCCAAAACTAGCAGATTAGGTCCATTATGGTCAGTTTTCTATGCTATTAATCAGTGATTTTGGGTCTCTGGTCGATTCGGACGTTCGGGGAACCCTAGGGTCCGGTTATGCGGACCTCGCCAAAATTCGTAGATTTGGCATATTATGGCTAGTTTTCTATGCTATTACTCATTGATTTTTGGTCCTGGGGCGATCCAAACATTGGGGGAACCCCGGGGTCCGCTTACGGGGACCTCGCCAAAACTCGCAGATTTGGTCCATTCTGACCAGATTTCTATGCTATTATTCACTGTTTTGGTTTTCGTGGTCATCCGAACGTTCGGGGAGTCCCCTCGCCAAAACTAGCAGATTTGGTCCATTATGGTCAGATTTCTATGCTATTAATCAGTGATTTTGGGTCTCTGGACGATTCGAACGTTCGGGGAACCCTAGGGTCCGGTTATGCGGACCTCGCCAAAATTCGTAGATTTGGCATATTATGGCTAGTTTTCTATGCTATTACTTATTGATTTTTGGTCCCGGGGCGATCCAAATGTTCGGGGAACCCCGGGGTCCGCTTACGGGGACCTCGCCAAAACTCGCAGATTTGGTCCATTCTGACCAGTTTTCTATGCTATTATTCACTGTTTTGGTTTTCGTGGTCATCCGAACGTTCGGGGAGTCCCCTCGCCAAAACTAGCAGATTTGGTCCATTATGGTCAGTTTCTATGCTATTAATCAGTGATTTTGGGTCTCTGGACGATTCGGACGTTCGGGGAACCCTAGGGTCCGGTTATGCAGACCTCGCCAAAATTCGTAGATTTGGCATATTATGGCTAGTTTTCTATGCTATTACTCATTGATTTTTGGTCCCGGGGCGATCCAAACATTTGGGGAACCCCGGGGTCAGCTTACGGGGACCTCGCCAAAACTCGCAGATTTGGTCCATTCTGACCAGTTTTCTATGCTATTATTCACTGTTTTGGTTTTCGTGGTCATCCGAACGTTCGGGGAGTCCCCTCGCCAAAACTAGCAGATTTGGTCCATTATGGTCAGATTTCTATGCTATTAATCAGTGATTTTGGGTCTCTGGACGATTCGGACGTTCGGGGAACCCTAGGGTCCGGTTATGCGGACCTCGCCAAAATTCGTAGATTTGGCATATTATGGCTAGTTTCCTATGCAATTACACATTGATTTTTGGTCCCGGGGCGATCCAAACGTTCGGGGAACCCCGGGTCCGCTTACGGGGACCTCGCCAAAACTCGCAGATTTGGTCCATTCTGACCAGTTTTCTATGCTATTATTCACTATTTTGGTTTTCGTGGTCATCCGAACGTTCGGGGAGTCCCCTCGCCAAAACTAGCAGATTAGGTCCATTATGGTCAGTTTTCTATGCTATTAATCAGTGATTTTGGGTCTCTGGTCGATTCGGACGTTCCGGGAACCCTAGGGTCCGGTTATGCGGACCTCGCCAAAATTCGTAGATTTGGCATATTATGGCTAGTTTTCTATGCTATTACTCATTGATTTTTGGTCCTGGGGCGATCCAAACATTGGGGGAACCCCGGGGTCCGCTTACGGGGACCTCGCCAAAACTCGCAGATTTGGTCCATTCTGACCAGATTTCTATGCTATTATTCACTGTTTTGGTTTTCGTGGTCATCCGAACGTTCGGGGAGTCCCCTCGCCAAAACTAGCAGATTTGGTCCATTATGGTCAGATTTCTATGCTATTAATCAGTGATTTTGGGTCTCTGGACGATTCGGACGTTCGGGGAACCCTAGGGTCCGGTTATGCGGACCTCGCCAAAATTCGTAGATTTGGCATATTATGGCTAGTTTTCTATGCAATTACACATTGAGTTTTGGTCCCGGGGCGATCCAAACGTTCGGGGAACCCCGGGGTCCGCTTACGGGGACCTCGCCAAAACTCGCAGATTTGGTCCATTCTGACCAGTTTTCTATGCTATTATTCACTGTTTTGGTTTTCGTGGTCATCCGAACGTTCGGGGAGTCCCCTCGCCAAAACTAGCAGATTTGGTCCATTATGGTCAGATTTCTATGCTATTAATCAGTGATTTTGGGTCTCTGGACGATTCGGACGTTCGGGGAACCCTAGGGTCCGGTTATGCGGACCTCGCCAAAATTCGTAGATTTGGCATATTACGGCTAGTTTCCTATGCAATTACACATTGATTTTTGGTCTCGGGGCGATCCAAACGTTCGGGGAACCCCGGGGTCCGCTTACGGGGACCTCGCCAAAACTCGCAGATTTGGTCCATTCTGACCAGTTTTCTATGCTATTATTCACTATTTTGGTTTTCGTGGTCATCTGAACGTTCGGGGAGTCCCCTCGCCAAAACTAGCAGATTAGGTCCATTATGGTCAGTTTTCTATGCTATTAATCAGTGATTTTGGGTCTCTGGTCGATTCGGACGTTCGGGGAACCCTAGGGTCCGGTTATGCGGACCTCGCCAAAATTCGTAGATTTGGCATATTATGGCTAGTTTTCTATGCTATTACTCATTGATTTTTGGTCCTGGGGCGATCCAAACATTGGGGGAACCCCGGGGTCCGCTTACGGGGACCTCGCCAAAACTCGCAGATTTGGTCCATTCTGACCAGATTTCTATGCTATTATTCACTGTTTTGGTTTTCGTGGTCATCCGAACGTTCGGGGAGTCCCCTCGCCAAAACTAGCAGATTTGGTCCATTATGGTCAGATTTCTATGCTATTAATCAGTGATTTTGGGTCTCTGGACGATTCGAACGTTCGGGGAACCCTAGGGTCCGGTTATGCGGACCTCGCCAAAATTCGTAGATTTGGCATATTATGGCTAGTTTTCTATGCTATTACTTATTGATTTTTGGTCCCGGGGCGATCCAAATGTTCGGGGAACCCCGGGGTCCGCTTACGGGGACCTCGCCAAAACTCGCAGATTTGGTCCATTCTGACCAGTTTTCTATGCTATTATTCACTGTTTTGGTTTTCGTGGTCATCCGAACGTTCGGGGAGTCCCCTCGCCAAAACTAGCAGATTTGGTCCATTATGGTCAGTTTCTATGCTATTAATCAGTGATTTTGGGTCTCTGGACGATTCGGACGTTCGGGGAACCCTAGGGTCCGGTTATGCAGACCTCGCCAAAATTCGTAGATTTGGCATATTATGGCTAGTTTTCTATGCTATTACTCATTGATTTTTGGTCCCGGGGCGATCCAAACATTTGGGGAACCCCGGGGTCAGCTTACGGGGACCTCGCCAAAACTCGCAGATTTGGTCCATTCTGACCAGTTTTCTATGCTATTATTCACTGTTTTGGTTTTCGTGGTCATCCGAACATTTCGGGGAGTCCCCTTGCCAAAACTAGCAGATTAGGTCCATTATGGTCAGTTTCTATGCTATTAATCAGTGATTTTAGGTCTCTGGACGATTCGGACGTTCGGGGAACCCTAGGGTCCGGTTATGCAGACCTCGCCAAAATTCATAGATTTGGCATATTATGGCTAGTTTTCTATGCTATTACTCATTGATTTTTGGTCCTGGGGCGATCCAAATATTTGGGGAACCCCGGGGTCCGCTTACGGGGACGTCGCCAAAACTCGCAGATTTGGTCCATTCTGACCAGTTTTGTATGCTATTATTCACTGTTGTGGTTTTCGTGGTCATCCGAACGTTCGGCGAGTCCCCTCGCCAAAACTAGCAGATTAGGTCCATTATGGTCAGTTTTCTATGCTATTAATCAGTGATTTTGGGTCTCTGGACGATTCGAACGTTCGGGGAACCCTAGGGTCCGGTTATGCGGACCTCGCCAAAATTCGTAGATTTGGCATATTATGGCTAGTTTTCTATGCTATTACTTATTGATTTTTGGTCCCGGGGCGATCCAAATGTTCGGGGAACCCCGGGGTCCGCTTACGGGGACCTCGCCAAAACTCGCAGATTTGGTCCATTCTGACCAGTTTTCTATGCTATTATTCACTGTTTTGGTTTTCGTGGTCATCCGAACGTTCGGGGAGTCCCCTCGCCAAAACTAGCAGATTTGGTCCATTATGGTCAGATTTCTATGCTATTAATCAGTGATTTTGGGTCTCTGGACGATTCGGACGTTCGGGGAACCCTAGGGTCCGGTTATGCGGACCTCGCCAAAATTCGTAGATTTGGCATATTATGGCTAGTTTCCTATGCAATTACACATTGATTTTTGGTCCCGGGGCGATCCAAACGTTCGGGGAACCCCGGGGTCCGCTTACGGGGACCTCGCCAAAACTCGCAGATTTGGTCCATTCTGACCAGTTTTCTATGCTATTATTCACTATTTTGGTTTTCGTGGTCATCCGAACGTTCGGGGAGTCCCCTCGCCAAAACTAGCAGATTAGGTCCATTATGGTCAGTTTTCTATGCTATTAATCAGTGATTTTGGGTCTCTGGTCGATTCGGACGTTCGGGGAACCCTAGGGTCCGGTTATGCGGACCTCGCCAAAATTCGTAGATTTGGCATATTATGGCTAGTTTTCTATGCTATTACTCATTGATTTTTGGTCCTGGGGCGATCCAAACATTGGGGGAACCCCGGGGTCCGCTTACGGGGACCTCGCCAAAACTCGCAGATTTGGTCCATTCTGACCAGATTTCTATGCTATTATTCACTGTTTTGGTTTTCGTGGTCATCCGAACGTTCGGGGAGTCCCCTCGCCAAAACTAGCAGATTTGGTCCATTATGGTCAGATTTCTATGCTATTAATCAGTGATTTTGGGTCTCTGGACGATTCGAACGTTCGGGGAACCCTAGGGTCCGGTTATGCGGACCTCGCCAAAATTCGTAGATTTGGCATATTATGGCTAGTTTTCTATGCTATTACTTATTGATTTTTGGTCCCGGGGCGATCCAAATGTTCGGGGAACCCCGGGGTCCGCTTACGGGGACCTCGCCAAAACTCGCAGATTTGGTCCATTCTGACCAGTTTTCTATGCTATTATTCACTGTTTTGGTTTTCGTGGTCATCCGAACGTTCGGGGAGTCCCCTCGCCAAAACTAGCAGATTTGGTCCATTATGGTCAGTTTCTATGCTATTAATCAGTGATTTTGGGTCTCTGGACGATTCGGACGTTCGGGGAACCCTAGGGTCCGGTTATGCAGACCTCGCCAAAATTCGTAGATTTGGCATATTATGGCTAGTTTTCTATGCTATTACTCATTGATTTTTGGTCCCGGGGCGATCCAAACATTTGGGGAACCCCGGGGTCAGCTTACGGGGACCTCGCCAAAACTCGCAGATTTGGTCCATTCTGACCAGTTTTCTATGCTATTATTCACTGTTTTGGTTTTCGTGGTCATCCGAACGTTCGGGGAGTCCCCTCGCCAAAACTAGCAGATTTGGTCCATTATGGTCAGATTTCTATGCTATTAATCAGTGATTTTGGGTCTCTGGACGATTCGGACGTTCGGGGAACCCTAGGGTCCGGTTATGCGGACCTCGCCAAAATTCGTAGATTTGGCATATTATGGCTAGTTTCCTATGCAATTACACATTGATTTTTGGTCCCGGGGCGATCCAAACGTTCGGGGAACCCCGGGTCCGCTTACGGGGACCTCGCCAAAACTCGCAGATTTGGTCCATTCTGACCAGTTTTCTATGCTATTATTCACTATTTTGGTTTTCGTGGTCATCCGAACGTTCGGGGAGTCCCCTCGCCAAAACTAGCAGATTAGGTCCATTATGGTCAGTTTTCTATGCTATTAATCAGTGATTTTGGGTCTCTGGTCGATTCGGACGTTCCGGGAACCCTAGGGTCCGGTTATGCGGACCTCGCCAAAATTCGTAGATTTGGCATATTATGGCTAGTTTTCTATGCTATTACTCATTGATTTTTGGTCCTGGGGCGATCCAAACATTGGGGGAACCCCGGGGTCCGCTTACGGGGACCTCGCCAAAACTCGCAGATTTGGTCCATTCTGACCAGATTTCTATGCTATTATTCACTGTTTTGGTTTTCGTGGTCATCCGAACGTTCGGGGAGTCCCCTCGCCAAAACTAGCAGATTTGGTCCATTATGGTCAGATTTCTATGCTATTAATCAGTGATTTTGGGTCTCTGGACGATTCGGACGTTCGGGGAACCCTAGGGTCCGGTTATGCGGACCTCGCCAAAATTCGTAGATTTGGCATATTATGGCTAGTTTTCTATGCAATTACACATTGAGTTTTGGTCCCGGGGCGATCCAAACGTTCGGGGAACCCCGGGGTCCGCTTACGGGGACCTCGCCAAAACTCGCAGATTTGGTCCATTCTGACCAGTTTTCTATGCTATTATTCACTGTTTTGGTTTTCGTGGTCATCCGAACGTTCGGGGAGTCCCCTCGCCAAAACTAGCAGATTTGGTCCATTATGGTCAGATTTCTATGCTATTAATCAGTGATTTTGGGTCTCTGGACGATTCGGACGTTCGGGGAACCCTAGGGTCCGGTTATGCGGACCTCGCCAAAATTCGTAGATTTGGCATATTACGGCTAGTTTCCTATGCAATTACACATTGATTTTTGGTCTCGGGGCGATCCAAACGTTCGGGGAACCCCGGGGTCCGCTTACGGGGACCTCGCCAAAACTCGCAGATTTGGTCCATTCTGACCAGTTTTCTATGCTATTATTCACTATTTTGGTTTTCGTGGTCATCTGAACGTTCGGGGAGTCCCCTCGCCAAAACTAGCAGATTAGGTCCATTATGGTCAGTTTTCTATGCTATTAATCAGTGATTTTGGGTCTCTGGTCGATTCGGACGTTCGGGGAACCCTAGGGTCCGGTTATGCGGACCTCGCCAAAATTCGTAGATTTGGCATATTATGGCTAGTTTTCTATGCTATTACTCATTGATTTTTGGTCCTGGGGCGATCCAAACATTGGGGGAACCCCGGGGTCCGCTTACGGGGACCTCGCCAAAACTCGCAGATTTGGTCCATTCTGACCAGATTTCTATGCTATTATTCACTGTTTTGGTTTTCGTGGTCATCCGAACGTTCGGGGAGTCCCCTCGCCAAAACTAGCAGATTTGGTCCATTATGGTCAGATTTCTATGCTATTAATCAGTGATTTTGGGTCTCTGGACGATTCGAACGTTCGGGGAACCCTAGGGTCCGGTTATGCGGACCTCGCCAAAATTCGTAGATTTGGCATATTATGGCTAGTTTTCTATGCTATTACTTATTGATTTTTGGTCCCGGGGCGATCCAAATGTTCGGGGAACCCCGGGGTCCGCTTACGGGGACCTCGCCAAAACTCGCAGATTTGGTCCATTCTGACCAGTTTTCTATGCTATTATTCACTGTTTTGGTTTTCGTGGTCATCCGAACGTTCGGGGAGTCCCCTCGCCAAAACTAGCAGATTTGGTCCATTATGGTCAGTTTCTATGCTATTAATCAGTGATTTTGGGTCTCTGGACGATTCGGACGTTCGGGGAACCCTAGGGTCCGGTTATGCAGACCTCGCCAAAATTCGTAGATTTGGCATATTATGGCTAGTTTTCTATGCTATTACTCATTGATTTTTGGTCCCGGGGCGATCCAAACATTTGGGGAACCCCGGGGTCAGCTTACGGGGACCTCGCCAAAACTCGCAGATTTGGTCCATTCTGACCAGTTTTCTATGCTATTATTCACTGTTTTGGTTTTCGTGGTCATCCGAACATTTCGGGGAGTCCCCTTGCCAAAACTAGCAGATTAGGTCCATTATGGTCAGTTTCTATGCTATTAATCAGTGATTTTAGGTCTCTGGACGATTCGGACGTTCGGGGAACCCTAGGGTCCGGTTATGCAGACCTCGCCAAAATTCATAGATTTGGCATATTATGGCTAGTTTTCTATGCTATTACTCATTGATTTTTGGTCCTGGGGCGATCCAAATATTTGGGGAACCCCGGGGTCCGCTTACGGGGACGTCGCCAAAACTCGCAGATTTGGTCCATTCTGACCAGTTTTGTATGCTATTATTCACTGTTGTGGTTTTCGTGGTCATCCGAACGTTCGGCGAGTCCCCTCGCCAAAACTAGCAGATTAGGTCCATTATGGTCAGTTTTCTATGCTATTAATCAGTGATTTTGGGTCTCTGGACGATTCGAACGTTCGGGGAACCCTAGGGTCCGGTTATGCGGACCTCGCCAAAATTCGTAGATTTGGCATATTATGGCTAGTTTTCTATGCTATTACTTATTGATTTTTGGTCCCGGGGCGATCCAAATGTTCGGGGAACCCCGGGGTCCGCTTACGGGGACCTCGCCAAAACTCGCAGATTTGGTCCATTCTGACCAGTTTTCTATGCTATTATTCACTGTTTTGGTTTTCGTGGTCATCCGAACGTTCGGGGAGTCCCCTTGCCAAAACTAGCAGATTAGGTCCATTATGGTCAGTTTCTATGCTATTAATCAGTGATTTTAGGTCTCTGGACGATTCGGACGTTCGGGGAACCCTAGGGTCCGGTTATGCGGACCTCGCCAAAATTCATAGATTTGGCATATTATGACTAGTTTTCTATGCAATTACTCATTGATTTTTGGTCCTGGGGCGATCCAAACGTTCGGGGAACCCCGGGGTCCGCTTACGGGGACCTCGCCAAAACTCGCAGATTTGGTCCATTCTAACCAGTTTTGTATGCTATTATTCACTGTTGTGGTTTTCGTGGTCATCCGAACGTTCGGGGAGTCCCCTCGCCAAAACTAGCAGATTAGGTCCATTATGGTCAGTTTTCTATGCTATTAATCAGTGATTTTGGGTCTCTGGACGATTCGAACATTCGGGGAACCCTAGGGTCCGGTTATGCGGACCTCGCCAAAATTCCTAGATTTGGCATATTATGGCTAGTTTTCTATGCTATTACTCATTGATTTTTGGTCCTGGGGCGATCCAAACATTTGGGGAACCCCGGGGTCCGCTTACGGGGACCTCGCCAAAACTCGCAGATTTGGTCCATTCTGACCAGTTTTCTATGCTATTATTCACTGTTTTGGTTTTCGTGGTCATCCGAACGTTCGGGGAGTCCCCTCGCCAAAACTAGCAGATTTGGTCCATTATGGTCAGATTTCTATGCTATTAATCAGTGATTTTGGGTCTCTGGACGATTCGGACGTTCGGGGAACCCTAGGGTCCGGTTATGCGGACCTCGCCAAAATTCGTAGATTTGGCATATTATGGCTAGTTTCCTATGCAATTACACATTGATTTTTGGTCCCGGGGCGATCCAAACGTTCGGGGAACCCCGGGGTCCGCTTACGGGGACCTCGCCAAAACTCGCAGATTTGGTCCATTCTGACCAGTTTTCTATGCTATTATTCACTATTTTGGTTTTCGTGGTCATCCGAACGTTCGGGGAGTCCCCTCGCCAAAACTAGCAGATTAGGTCCATTATGGTCAGTTTTCTATGCTATTAATCAGTGATTTTGGGTCTCTGGTCGATTCGGACGTTCGGGGAACCCTAGGGTCCGGTTATGCGGACCTCGCCAAAATTCGTAGATTTGGCATATTATGGCTAGTTTTCTATGCTATTACTCATTGATTTTTGGTCCTGGGGCGATCCAAACATTGGGGGAACCCCGGGGTCCGCTTACGGGGACCTCGCCAAAACTCGCAGATTTGGTCCATTCTGACCAGATTTCTATGCTATTATTCACTGTTTTGGTTTTCGTGGTCATCCGAACGTTCGGGGAGTCCCCTCGCCAAAACTAGCAGATTTGGTCCATTATGGTCAGATTTCTATGCTATTAATCAGTGATTTTGGGTCTCTGGACGATTCGAACGTTCGGGGAACCCTAGGGTCCGGTTATGCGGACCTCGCCAAAATTCGTAGATTTGGCATATTATGGCTAGTTTTCTATGCAATTACACATTGATTTTTGGTCCCGGGGCGATTCAAACGTTCGGGGAACCCCGGGGTCCGCTTACGGGGACCTCGCCAAAACTCGCAGATTTGGTCCATTCTGACCAGTTTTCTATGCTATTATTCACTGTTTTGGTTTTCGTGGTCATCCGAACGTTCGGGGAGTCCCCTCGCCAAAACTAGCAGATTTGGTCCATTATGGTCAGATTTCTATGCTATTAATCAGTGATTTTGGGTCTCTGGACGATTCGGACGTTCGGGGAACCCTAGGGTCCGGTTATGCGGACCTCGCCAAAATTCGTAGATTTGGCATATTATGGCTAGTTTCCTATGCAATTACACATTGATTTTTGGTCCCGGGGCGATCCAAACGTTCGGGGAACCCCGGGGTCCGCTTACGGGGACCTCACCAAAACTCGCAGATTTGGTCCATTCTGACCAGTTTTCTATGCTATTATTCACTATTTTGGTTTTCGTGGTCATCCGAACATTTCGGGGAGTCCCCTTGCCAAAACTAGCAGATTAGGTCCATTATGGTCAGTTTCTATGCTATTAATCAGTGATTTTAGGTCTCTGGACGATTCGGACGTTCGGGGAACCCTAGGGTCCGGTTATGCAGACCTCGCCAAAATTCATAGATTTGGCATATTATGGCTAGTTTTCTATGCTATTACTCATTGATTTTTGGTCCTGGGGCGATCCAAATATTTGGGGAACCCCGGGGTCCGCTTACGGGGACGTCGCCAAAACTCGCAGATTTGGTCCATTCTGACCAGTTTTGTATGCTATTATTCACTGTTGTGGTTTTCGTGGTCATCCGAACGTTCGGCGAGTCCCCTCGCCAAAACTAGCAGATTAGGTCCATTATGGTCAGTTTTCTATGCTATTAATCAGTGATTTTGGGTCTCTGGACGATTCGAACGTTCGGGGAACCCTAGGGTCCGGTTATGCGGACCTCGCCAAAATTCGTAGATTTGGCATATTATGGCTAGTTTTCTATGCTATTACTTATTGATTTTTGGTCCCGGGGCGATCCAAATGTTCGGGGAACCCCGGGGTCCGCTTACGGGGACCTCGCCAAAACTCGCAGATTTGGTCCATTCTGACCAGTTTTCTATGCTATTATTCACTGTTTTGGTTTTCGTGGTCATCCGAACGTTCGGGGAGTCCCCTTGCCAAAACTAGCAGATTAGGTCCATTATGGTCAGTTTCTATGCTATTAATCAGTGATTTTAGGTCTCTGGACGATTCGGACGTTCGGGGAACCCTAGGGTCCGGTTATGCGGACCTCGCCAAAATTCATAGATTTGGCATATTATGACTAGTTTTCTATGCAATTACTCATTGATTTTTGGTCCTGGGGCGATCCAAACGTTCGGGGAACCCCGGGGTCCGCTTACGGGGACCTCACCAAAACTCGCAGATTTGTTCCATTCTAACCAGTTTTGTATGCTATTATTCACTGTTGTGGTTTTCGTGGTCATCCGAACGTTCGGGGAGTCCCCTCGCCAAAACTAGCAGATTAGGTCCATTATGGTCAGTTTTCTATGCTATTAATCAGTGATTTTGGGTCTCTGGACGATTCGAACATTCGGGGAACCCTAGGGTCCGGTTATGCGGACCTCGCCAAAATTCCTAGATTTGGCATATTATGGCTAGTTTTCTATGCTATTACTCATTGATTTTTGGTCCTGGGGCGATCCAAACATTTGGGGAACCCCGGGGTCCGCTTACGGGGACCTCGCCAAAACTCGCAGATTTGGTCCATTCTGACCAGTTTTCTATGCTATTATTCACTGTTTTGGTTTTCGTGGTCATCCGAACGTTCGGGGAGTCCCCTCGCCAAAACTAGCAGATTTGGTCCATTATGGTCAGATTTCTATGCTATTAATCAGTGATTTTGGGTCTCTGGACGATTCGGACGTTCGGGGAACCCTAGGGTCCGGTTATGCGGACCTCGCCAAAATTCGTAGATTTGGCATATTATGGCTAGTTTCCTATGCAATTACACATTGATTTTTGGTCCCGGGGCGATCCAAACGTTCGGGGAACCCCGGGGTCCGCTTACGGGGACCTCGCCAAAACTCGCAGATTTGGTCCATTCTGACCAGTTTTCTATGCTATTATTCACTATTTTGGTTTTCGTGGTCATCCGAACGTTCGGGGAGTCCCCTCGCCAAAACTAGCAGATTAGGTCCATTATGGTCAGTTTTCTATGCTATTAATCAGTGATTTTGGGTCTCTGGTCGATTCGGACGTTCGGGGAACCCTAGGGTCCGGTTATGCGGACCTCGCCAAAATTCGTAGATTTGGCATATTATGGCTAGTTTTCTATGCTATTACTCATTGATTTTTGGTCCTGGGGCGATCCAAACATTGGGGGAACCCCGGGGTCCGCTTACGGGGACCTCGCCAAAACTCGCAGATTTGGTCCATTCTGACCAGATTTCTATGCTATTATTCACTGTTTTGGTTTTCGTGGTCATCCGAACGTTCGGGGAGTCCCCTCGCCAAAACTAGCAGATTTGGTCCATTATGGTCAGATTTCTATGCTATTAATCAGTGATTTTGGGTCTCTGGACGATTCGAACGTTCGGGGAACCCTAGGGTCCGGTTATGCGGACCTCGCCAAAATTCGTAGATTTGGCATATTATGGCTAGTTTTCTATGCAATTACACATTGATTTTTGGTCCCGGGGCGATCCAAACGTTCGGGGAACCCCGGGGTCCGCTTACGGGGACCTCGCCAAAACTCGCAGATTTGGTCCATTCTGACCAGTTTTCTATGCTATTATTCACTGTTTTGGTTTTCGTGGTCATCCGAACGTTCGGGGAGTCCCCTCGCCAAAACTAGCAGATTTGGTCCATTATGGTCAGATTTCTATGCTATTAATCAGTGATTTTGGGTCTCTGGACGATTCGGACGTTCGGGGAACCCTAGGGTCCGGTTATGCGGACCTCGCCAAAATTCGTAGATTTGGCATATTATGGCTAGTTTCCTATGCAATTACACATTGATTTTTGGTCCCGGGGCGATCCAAACGTTCGGGGAACCCCGGGGTCCGCTTACGGGGACCTCGCCAAAACTCGCAGATTTGGTCCATTCTGACCAGTTTTCTATGCTATTATTCACTATTTTGGTTTTCGTGGTCATCCGAACGTTCGGCGAGTCCCCTCGCCAAAACTAGCAGATTAGGTCCATTATGGTCAGTTTTCTATGCTATTAATCAGTGATTTTGGGTCTCTGGACGATTCGAACGTTCGGGGAACCCTAGGGTCCGGTTATGCGGACCTCGCCAAAATTCGTAGATTTGGCATATTATGGCTAGTTTTCTATGCTATTACTTATTGATTTTTGGTCCCGGGGCGATCCAAATGTTCGGGGAACCCCGGGGTCCGCTTACGGGGACCTCGCCAAAACTCGCAGATTTGGTCCATTCTGACCAGTTTTCTATGCTATTATTCACTGTTTTGGTTTTCGTGGTCATCCGAACGTTCGGGGAGTCCCCTTGCCAAAACTAGCAGATTAGGTCCATTATGGTCAGTTTCTATGCTATTAATCAGTGATTTTAGGTCTCTGGACGATTCGGACGTTCGGGGAACCCTAGGGTCCGGTTATGCGGACCTCGCCAAAATTCATAGATTTGGCATATTATGACTAGTTTTCTATGCAATTACTCATTGATTTTTGGTCCTGGGGCGATCCAAACGTTCGGGGAACCCCGGGGTCCGCTTACGGGGACCTCACCAAAACTCGCAGATTTGTTCCATTCTAACCAGTTTTGTATGCTATTATTCACTGTTGTGGTTTTCGTGGTCATCCGAACGTTCGGGGAGTCCCCTCGCCAAAACTAGCAGATTAGGTCCATTATGGTCAGTTTTCTATGCTATTAATCAGTGATTTTGGGTCTCTGGACGATTCGAACATTCGGGGAACCCTAGGGTCCGGTTATGCGGACCTCGCCAAAATTCCTAGATTTGGCATATTATGGCTAGTTTTCTATGCTATTACTCATTGATTTTTGGTCCTGGGGCGATCCAAACATTTGGGGAACCCCGGGGTCCGCTTACGGGGACCTCGCCAAAACTCGCAGATTTGGTCCATTCTGACCAGTTTTCTATGCTATTATTCACTGTTTTGGTTTTCGTGGTCATCCGAACGTTCGGGGAGTCCCCTCGCCAAAACTAGCAGATTTGGTCCATTATGGTCAGATTTCTATGCTATTAATCAGTGATTTTGGGTCTCTGGACGATTCGGACGTTCGGGGAACCCTAGGGTCCGGTTATGCGGACCTCGCCAAAATTCGTAGATTTGGCATATTATGGCTAGTTTCCTATGCAATTACACATTGATTTTTGGTCCCGGGGCGATCCAAACGTTCGGGGAACCCCGGGGTCCGCTTACGGGGACCTCGCCAAAACTCGCAGATTTGGTCCATTCTGACCAGTTTTCTATGCTATTATTCACTATTTTGGTTTTCGTGGTCATCCGAACGTTCGGGGAGTCCCCTCGCCAAAACTAGCAGATTAGGTCCATTATGGTCAGTTTTCTATGCTATTAATCAGTGATTTTGGGTCTCTGGTCGATTCGGACGTTCGGGGAACCCTAGGGTCCGGTTATGCGGACCTCGCCAAAATTCGTAGATTTGGCATATTATGGCTAGTTTTCTATGCTATTACTCATTGATTTTTGGTCCTGGGGCGATCCAAACATTGGGGGAACCCCGGGGTCCGCTTACGGGGACCTCGCCAAAACTCGCAGATTTGGTCCATTCTGACCAGATTTCTATGCTATTATTCACTGTTTTGGTTTTCGTGGTCATCCGAACGTTCGGGGAGTCCCCTCGCCAAAACTAGCAGATTTGGTCCATTATGGTCAGATTTCTATGCTATTAATCAGTGATTTTGGGTCTCTGGACGATTCGAACGTTCGGGGAACCCTAGGGTCCGGTTATGCGGACCTCGCCAAAATTCGTAGATTTGGCATATTATGGCTAGTTTTCTATGCAATTACACATTGATTTTTGGTCCCGGGGCGATCCAAACGTTCGGGGAACCCCGGGGTCCGCTTACGGGGACCTCGCCAAAACTCGCAGATTTGGTCCATTCTGACCAGTTTTCTATGCTATTATTCACTGTTTTGGTTTTCGTGGTCATCCGAACGTTCGGGGAGTCCCCTCGCCAAAACTAGCAGATTTGGTCCATTATGGTCAGATTTCTATGCTATTAATCAGTGATTTTGGGTCTCTGGACGATTCGGACGTTCGGGGAACCCTAGGGTCCGGTTATGCGGACCTCGCCAAAATTCGTAGATTTGGCATATTATGGCTAGTTTCCTATGCAATTACACATTGATTTTTGGTCCCGGGGCGATCCAAACGTTCGGGGAACCCCGGGGTCCGCTTACGGGGACCTCGCCAAAACTCGCAGATTTGGTCCATTCTGACCAGTTTTCTATGCTATTATTCACTATTTTGGTTTTCGTGGTCATCCGAACGTTCGGCGAGTCCCCTCGCCAAAACTAGCAGATTAGGTCCATTATGGTCAGTTTTCTATGCTATTAATCAGTGATTTTGGGTCTCTGGACGATTCGAACGTTCGGGGAACCCTAGGGTCCGGTTATGCGGACCTCGCCAAAATTCGTAGATTTGGCATATTATGGCTAGTTTTCTATGCTATTACTTATTGATTTTTGGTCCCGGGGCGATCCAAATGTTCGGGGAACCCCGGGGTCCGCTTACGGGGACCTCGCCAAAACTCGCAGATTTGGTCCATTCTGACCAGTTTTCTATGCTATTATTCACTGTTTTGGTTTTCGTGGTCATCCGAACGTTCGGGGAGTCCCCTTGCCAAAACTAGCAGATTAGGTCCATTATGGTCAGTTTCTATGCTATTAATCAGTGATTTTAGGTCTCTGGACGATTCGGACGTTCGGGGAACCCTAGGGTCCGGTTATGCGGACCTCGCCAAAATTCATAGATTTGGCATATTATGACTAGTTTTCTATGCAATTACTCATTGATTTTTGGTCCTGGGGCGATCCAAACGTTCGGGGAACCCCGGGGTCCGCTTACGGGGACCTCACCAAAACTCGCAGATTTGTTCCATTCTAACCAGTTTTGTATGCTATTATTCACTGTTGTGGTTTTCGTGGTCATCCGAACGTTCGGGGAGTCCCCTCGCCAAAACTAGCAGATTAGGTCCATTATGGTCAGTTTTCTATGCTATTAATCAGTGATTTTGGGTCTCTGGACGATTCGAACATTCGGGGAACCCTAGGGTCCGGTTATGCGGACCTCGCCAAAATTCCTAGATTTGGCATATTATGGCTAGTTTTCTATGCTATTACTCATTGATTTTTGGTCCTGGGGCGATCCAAACATTTGGGGAACCCCGGGGTCCGCTTACGGGGACCTCGCCAAAACTCGCAGATTTGGTCCATTCTGACCAGTTTTCTATGCTATTATTCACTGTTTTGGTTTTCGTGGTCATCCGAACGTTCGGGGAGTCCCCTCGCCAAAACTAGCAGATTTGGTCCATTATGGTCAGATTTCTATGCTATTAATCAGTGATTTTGGGTCTCTGGACGATTCGGACGTTCGGGGAACCCTAGGGTCCGGTTATGCGGACCTCGCCAAAATTCGTAGATTTGGCATATTATGGCTAGTTTCCTATGCAATTACACATTGATTTTTGGTCCCGGGGCGATCCAAACGTTCGGGGAACCCCGGGGTCCGCTTACGGGGACCTCGCCAAAACTCGCAGATTTGGTCCATTCTGACCAGTTTTCTATGCTATTATTCACTATTTTGGTTTTCGTGGTCATCCGAACGTTCGGGGAGTCCCCTCGCCAAAACTAGCAGATTAGGTCCATTATGGTCAGTTTTCTATGCTATTAATCAGTGATTTTGGGTCTCTGGTCGATTCGGACGTTCGGGGAACCCTAGGGTCCGGTTATGCGGACCTCGCCAAAATTCGTAGATTTGGCATATTATGGCTAGTTTTCTATGCTATTACTCATTGATTTTTGGTCCTGGGGCGATCCAAACATTGGGGGAACCCCGGGGTCCGCTTACGGGGACCTCGCCAAAACTCGCAGATTTGGTCCATTCTGACCAGATTTCTATGCTATTATTCACTGTTTTGGTTTTCGTGGTCATCCGAACGTTCGGGGAGTCCCCTCGCCAAAACTAGCAGATTTGGTCCATTATGGTCAGATTTCTATGCTATTAATCAGTGATTTTGGGTCTCTGGACGATTCGAACGTTCGGGGAACCCTAGGGTCCGGTTATGCGGACCTCGCCAAAATTCGTAGATTTGGCATATTATGGCTAGTTTTCTATGCAATTACACATTGATTTTTGGTCCCGGGGCGATCCAAACGTTCGGGGAACCCCGGGGTCCGCTTACGGGGACCTCGCCAAAACTCGCAGATTTGGTCCATTCTGACCAGTTTTCTATGCTATTATTCACTGTTTTGGTTTTCGTGGTCATCCGAACGTTCGGGGAGTCCCCTCGCCAAAACTAGCAGATTTGGTCCATTATGGTCAGATTTCTATGCTATTAATCAGTGATTTTGGGTCTCTGGACGATTCGGACGTTCGGGGAACCCTAGGGTCCGGTTATGCGGACCTCGCCAAAATTCGTAGATTTGGCATATTATGGCTAGTTTCCTATGCAATTACACATTGATTTTTGGTCCCGGGGCGATCCAAACGTTCGGGGAACCCCGGGGTCCGCTTACGGGGACCTCGCCAAAACTCGCAGATTTGGTCCATTCTGACCAGTTTTCTATGCTATTATTCACTATTTTGGTTTTCGTGGTCATCCGAACGTTCGGGGAGTCCCCTCGCCAAAACTAGCAGATTAGGTCCATTATGGTCAGTTTTCTATGCTATTAATCAGTGATTTTGGGTCTCTGGTCGATTCGGACGTTCGGGGAACCCTAGGGTCCGGTTATGCGGACCTCGCCAAAATTCGTAGATTTGGCATATTATGGCTAGTTTTCTATGCTATTACTCATTGATTTTTGGTCCTGGGGCGATCCAAACATTGGGGGAACCCCGGGGTCCGCTTACGGGGACCTCGCCAAAACTCGCAGATTTGGTCCATTCTGACCAGATTTCTATGCTATTATTCACTGTTTTGGTTTTCGTGGTCATCCGAACGTTCGGGGAGTCCCCTCGCCAAAACTAGCAGATTTGGTCCATTATGGTCAGATTTCTATGCTATTAATCAGTGATTTTGGGTCTCTGGACGATTCGGACGTTCGGGGAACCCTAGGGTCCGGTTATGCGGACCTCGCCAAAATTCGTAGATTTGGCATATTATGGCTAGTTTCCTATGCAATTACACATTGATTTTTGGTCCCGGGGCGATCCAAACGTTCGGGGAACCCCGGGGTCCGCTTACGGGGACCTCGCCAAAACTCGCAGATTTGGTCCATTCTGACCAGTTTTCTATGCTATTATTCACTATTTTGGTTTTCGTGGTCATCCGAACGTTCGGGGAGTCCCCTCGCCAAAACTAGCAGATTAGGTCCATTATGGTCAGTTTTCTATGCTATTAATCAGTGATTTTGGGTCTCTGGTCGATTCGGACGTTCGGGGAACCCTAGGGTCCGGTTATGCGGACCTCGCCAAAATTCGTAGATTTGGCATATTATGGCTAGTTTTCTATGCTATTACTCATTGATTTTTGGTCCTGGGGCGATCCAAACATTGGGGGAACCCCGGGGTCCGCTTACGGGGACCTCGCCAAAACTCGCAGATTTGGTCCATTCTGACCAGATTTCTATGCTATTATTCACTGTTTTGGTTTTCGTGGTCATCCGAACGTTCGGGGAGTCCCCTCGCCAAAACTAGCAGATTTGGTCCATTATGGTCAGATTTCTATGCTATTAATCAGTGATTTTGGGTCTCTGGACGATTCGAACGTTCGGGGAACCCTAGGGTCCGGTTATGCGGACCTCGCCAAAATTCGTAGATTTGGCATATTATGGCTAGTTTTCTATGCAATTACACATTGATTTTTGGTCCCGGGGCGATCCAAACGTTCGGGGAACCCCGGGGTCCGCTTACGGGGACCTCGCCAAAACTCGCAGATTTGGTCCATTCTGACCAGTTTTCTATGCTATTATTCACTGTTTTGGTTTTCGTGGTCATCCGAACGTTCGGGGAGTCCCCTCGCCAAAACTAGCAGATTTGGTCCATTATGGTCAGATTTCTATGCTATTAATCAGTGATTTTGGGTCTCTGGACGATTCGGACGTTCGGGGAACCCTAGGGTCCGGTTATGCGGACCTCGCCAAAATTCGTAGATTTGGCATATTATGGCTAGTTTCCTATGCAATTACACATTGATTTTTGGTCCCGGGGCGATCCAAACGTTCGGGGAACCCCGGGGTCCGCTTACGGGGACCTCACCAAAACTCGCAGATTTGGTCCATTCTGACCAGTTTTCTATGCTATTATTCACTATTTTGGTTTTCGTGGTCATCCGAACATTTCGGGGAGTCCCCTTGCCAAAACTAGCAGATTAGGTCCATTATGGTCAGTTTCTATGCTATTAATCAGTGATTTTAGGTCTCTGGACGATTCGGACGTTCGGGGAACCCTAGGGTCCGGTTATGCAGACCTCGCCAAAATTCATAGATTTGGCATATTATGGCTAGTTTTCTATGCTATTACTCATTGATTTTTGGTCCTGGGGCGATCCAAATATTTGGGGAACCCCGGGGTCCGCTTACGGGGACGTCGCCAAAACTCGCAGATTTGGTCCATTCTGACCAGTTTTGTATGCTATTATTCACTGTTGTGGTTTTCGTGGTCATCCGAACGTTCGGCGAGTCCCCTCGCCAAAACTAGCAGATTAGGTCCATTATGGTCAGTTTTCTATGCTATTAATCAGTGATTTTGGGTCTCTGGACGATTCGAACGTTCGGGGAACCCTAGGGTCCGGTTATGCGGACCTCGCCAAAATTCGTAGATTTGGCATATTATGGCTAGTTTTCTATGCTATTACTTATTGATTTTTGGTCCCGGGGCGATCCAAATGTTCGGGGAACCCCGGGGTCCGCTTACGGGGACCTCGCCAAAACTCGCAGATTTGGTCCATTCTGACCAGTTTTCTATGCTATTATTCACTGTTTTGGTTTTCGTGGTCATCCGAACGTTCGGGGAGTCCCCTTGCCAAAACTAGCAGATTAGGTCCATTATGGTCAGTTTCTATGCTATTAATCAGTGATTTTAGGTCTCTGGACGATTCGGACGTTCGGGGAACCCTAGGGTCCGGTTATGCGGACCTCGCCAAAATTCATAGATTTGGCATATTATGACTAGTTTTCTATGCAATTACTCATTGATTTTTGGTCCTGGGGCGATCCAAACGTTCGGGGAACCCCGGGGTCCGCTTACGGGGACCTCACCAAAACTCGCAGATTTGGTCCATTCTAACCAGTTTTGTATGCTATTATTCACTGTTGTGGTTTTCGTGGTCATCCGAACGTTCGGGGAGTCCCCTCGCCAAAACTAGCAGATTAGGTCCATTATGGTCAGTTTTCTATGCTATTAATCAGTGATTTTGGGTCTCTGGACGATTCGAACATTCGGGGAACCCTAGGGTCCGGTTATGCGGACCTCGCCAAAATTCCTAGATTTGGCATATTATGGCTAGTTTTCTATGCTATTACTCATTGATTTTTGGTCCTGGGGCGATCCAAACATTTGGGGAACCCCGGGGTCCGCTTACGGGGACCTCGCCAAAACTCGCAGATTTGGTCCATTCTGACCAGTTTTCTATGCTATTATTCACTGTTTTGGTTTTCGTGGTCATCCGAACGTTCGGGGAGTCCCCTCGCCAAAACTAGCAGATTTGGTCCATTATGGTCAGATTTCTATGCTATTAATCAGTGATTTTGGGTCTCTGGACGATTCGGACGTTCGGGGAACCCTAGGGTCCGGTTATGCGGACCTCGCCAAAATTCGTAGATTTGGCATATTATGGCTAGTTTCCTATGCAATTACACATTGATTTTTGGTCCCGGGGCGATCCAAACGTTCGGGGAACCCCGGGGTCCGCTTACGGGGACCTCGCCAAAACTCGCAGATTTGGTCCATTCTGACCAGTTTTCTATGCTATTATTCACTATTTTGGTTTTCGTGGTCATCCGAACGTTCGGGGAGTCCCCTCGCCAAAACTAGCAGATTAGGTCCATTATGGTCAGTTTTCTATGCTATTAATCAATGATTTTGGGTCTCTGGTCGATTCGGACGTTCGGGGAACCCTAGGGTCCGGTTATGCGGACCTCGCCAAAATTCGTAGATTTGGCATATTATGGCTAGTTTTCTATGCTATTACTCATTGATTTTTGGTCCTGGGGCGATCCAAACATTGGGGGAACCCCGGGGTCCGCTTACGGGGACCTCGCCAAAACTCGCAGATTTGGTCCATTCTGACCAGATTTCTATGCTATTATTCACTGTTTTGGTTTTCGTGGTCATCCGAACGTTCGGGGAGTCCCCTCGCCAAAACTAGCAGATTTGGTCCATTATGGTCAGATTTCTATGCTATTAATCAGTGATTTTGGGTCTCTGGACGATTCGAACGTTCGGGGAACCCTAGGGTCCGGTTATGCGGACCTCGCCAAAATTCGTAGATTTGGCATATTATGGCTAGTTTTCTATGCAATTACACATTGATTTTTGGTCCCGGGGCGATCCAAACGTTCGGGGAACCCCGGGGTCCGCTTACGGGGACCTCGCCAAAACTCGCAGATTTGGTCCATTCTGACCAGTTTTCTATGCTATTATTCACTGTTTTGGTTTTCGTGGTCATCCGAACGTTCGGGGAGTCCCCTCGCCAAAACTAGCAGATTTGGTCCATTATGGTCAGATTTCTATGCTATTAATCAGTGATTTTGGGTCTCTGGACGATTCGGACGTTCGGGGAACCCTAGGGTCCGGTTATGCGGACCTCGCCAAAATTCGTAGATTTGGCATATTATGGCTAGTTTCCTATGCAATTACACATTGATTTTTGGTCCCGGGGCGATCCAAACGTTCGGGGAACCCCGGGGTCCGCTTACGGGGACCTCACCAAAACTCGCAGATTTGGTCCATTCTGACCAGTTTTCTATGCTATTATTCACTATTTTGGTTTTCGTGGTCATCCGAACATTTCGGGGAGTCCCCTTGCCAAAACTAGCAGATTAGGTCCATTATGGTCAGTTTCTATGCTATTAATCAGTGATTTTAGGTCTCTGGACGATTCGGACGTTCGGGGAACCCTAGGGTCCGGTTATGCAGACCTCGCCAAAATTCATAGATTTGGCATATTATGGCTAGTTTTCTATGCTATTACTCATTGATTTTTGGTCCTGGGGCGATCCAAATATTTGGGGAACCCCGGGGTCCGCTTACGGGGACGTCGCCAAAACTCGCAGATTTGGTCCATTCTGACCAGTTTTGTATGCTATTATTCACTGTTGTGGTTTTCGTGGTCATCCGAACGTTCGGCGAGTCCCCTCGCCAAAACTAGCAGATTAGGTCCATTATGGTCAGTTTTCTATGCTATTAATCAGTGATTTTGGGTCTCTGGACGATTCGAACGTTCGGGGAACCCTAGGGTCCGGTTATGCGGACCTCGCCAAAATTCGTAGATTTGGCATATTATGGCTAGTTTTCTATGCTATTACTTATTGATTTTTGGTCCCGGGGCGATCCAAATGTTCGGGGAACCCCGGGGTCCGCTTACGGGGACCTCGCCAAAACTCGCAGATTTGGTCCATTCTGACCAGTTTTCTATGCTATTATTCACTGTTTTGGTTTTCGTGGTCATCCGAACGTTCGGGGAGTCCCCTTGCCAAAACTAGCAGATTAGGTCCATTATGGTCAGTTTCTATGCTATTAATCAGTGATTTTAGGTCTCTGGACGATTCGGACGTTCGGGGAACCCTAGGGTCCGGTTATGCGGACCTCGCCAAAATTCATAGATTTGGCATATTATGACTAGTTTTCTATGCAATTACTCATTGATTTTTGGTCCTGGGGCGATCCAAACGTTCGGGGAACCCCGGGGTCCGCTTACGGGGACCTCACCAAAACTCGCAGATTTGGTCCATTCTAACCAGTTTTGTATGCTATTATTCACTGTTGTGGTTTTCGTGGTCATCCGAACGTTCGGGGAGTCCCCTCGCCAAAACTAGCAGATTAGGTCCATTATGGTCAGTTTTCTATGCTATTAATCAGTGATTTTGGGTCTCTGGACGATTCGAACATTCGGGGAACCCTAGGGTCCGGTTATGCGGACCTCGCCAAAATTCCTAGATTTGGCATATTATGGCTAGTTTTCTATGCTATTACTCATTGATTTTTGGTCCTGGGGCGATCCAAACATTTGGGGAACCCCGGGGTCCGCTTACGGGGACCTCGCCAAAACTCGCAGATTTGGTCCATTCTGACCAGTTTTCTATGCTATTATTCACTGTTTTGGTTTTCGTGGTCATCCGAACGTTCGGGGAGTCCCCTCGCCAAAACTAGCAGATTTGGTCCATTATGGTCAGATTTCTATGCTATTAATCAGTGATTTTGGGTCTCTGGACGATTCGGACGTTCGGGGAACCCTAGGGTCCGGTTATGCGGACCTCGCCAAAATTCGTAGATTTGGCATATTATGGCTAGTTTCCTATGCAATTACACATTGATTTTTGGTCCCGGGGCGATCCAAACGTTCGGGGAACCCCGGGGTCCGCTTACGGGGACCTCGCCAAAACTCGCAGATTTGGTCCATTCTGACCAGTTTTCTATGCTATTATTCACTATTTTGGTTTTCGTGGTCATCCGAACGTTCGGGGAGTCCCCTCGCCAAAACTAGCAGATTAGGTCCATTATGGTCAGTTTTCTATGCTATTAATCAATGATTTTGGGTCTCTGGTCGATTCGGACGTTCGGGGAACCCTAGGGTCCGGTTATGCGGACCTCGCCAAAATTCGTAGATTTGGCATATTATGGCTAGTTTTCTATGCTATTACTCATTGATTTTTGGTCCTGGGGCGATCCAAACATTGGGGGAACCCCGGGGTCCGCTTACGGGGACCTCGCCAAAACTCGCAGATTTGGTCCATTCTGACCAGATTTCTATGCTATTATTCACTGTTTTGGTTTTCGTGGTCATCCGAACGTTCGGGGAGTCCCCTCGCCAAAACTAGCAGATTTGGTCCATTATGGTCAGATTTCTATGCTATTAATCAGTGATTTTGGGTCTCTGGACGATTCGAACGTTCGGGGAACCCTAGGGTCCGGTTATGCGGACCTCGCCAAAATTCGTAGATTTGGCATATTATGGCTAGTTTTCTATGCAATTACACATTGATTTTTGGTCCCGGGGCGATCCAAACGTTCGGGGAACCCCGGGGTCCGCTTACGGGGACCTCGCCAAAACTCGCAGATTTGGTCCATTCTGACCAGTTTTCTATGCTATTATTCACTGTTTTGGTTTTCGTGGTCATCCGAACGTTCGGGGAGTCCCCTCGCCAAAACTAGCAGATTTGGTCCATTATGGTCAGATTTCTATGCTATTAATCAGTGATTTTGGGTCTCTGGACGATTCGGACGTTCGGGGAACCCTAGGGTCCGGTTATGCGGACCTCGCCAAAATTCGTAGATTTGGCATATTATGGCTAGTTTCCTATGCAATTACACATTGATTTTTGGTCCCGGGGCGATCCAAACGTTCGGGGAACCCCGGGGTCCGCTTACGGGGACCTCGCCAAAACTCGCAGATTTGGTCCATTCTGACCAGTTTTCTATGCTATTATTCACTATTTTGGTTTTCGTGGTCATCCGAACGTTCGGGGAGTCCCCTCGCCAAAACTAGCAGATTAGGTCCATTATGGTCAGTTTTCTATGCTATTAATCAGTGATTTTGGGTCTCTGGTCGATTCGGACGTTCGGGGAACCCTAGGGTCCGGTTATGCGGACCTCGCCAAAATTCGTAGATTTGGCATATTATGGCTAGTTTTCTATGCTATTACTCATTGATTTTTGGTCCTGGGGCGATCCAAACATTGGGGGAACCCCGGGGTCCGCTTACGGGGACCTCGCCAAAACTCGCAGATTTGGTCCATTCTGACCAGATTTCTATGCTATTATTCACTGTTTTGGTTTTCGTGGTCATCCGAACGTTCGGGGAGTCCCCTCGCCAAAACTAGCAGATTTGGTCCATTATGGTCAGATTTCTATGCTATTAATCAGTGATTTTGGGTCTCTGGACGATTCGGACGTTCGGGGAACCCTAGGGTCCGGTTATGCGGACCTCGCCAAAATTCGTAGATTTGGCATATTATGGCTAGTTTCCTATGCAATTACACATTGATTTTTGGTCCCGGGGCGATCCAAACGTTCGGGGAACCCCGGGGTCCGCTTACGAGGACCTCGCCAAAACTCGCAGATTTGGTCCATTCTGACCAGTTTTCTATGCTATTATTCACTATTTTGGTTTTCGTGGTCATCCGAACGTTCGGGGAGTCCCCTCGCCAAAACTAGCAGATTAGGTCCATTATGGTCAGTTTTCTATGCTATTAATCAGTGATTTTGGGTCTCTGGTCGATTCGGACGTTCGGGGAACCCTAGGGTCCGGTTATGCGGACCTCGCCAAAATTCGTAGATTTGGCATATTATGGCTAGTTTTCTATGCTATTACTCATTGATTTTTGGTCCTGGGGCGATCCAAACATTGGGGGAACCCCGGGGTCCGCTTACGGGGACCTCGCCAAAACTCGCAGATTTGGTCCATTCTGACCAGATTTCTATGCTATTATTCACTGTTTTGGTTTTCGTGGTCATCCGAACGTTCGGGGAGTCCCCTCGCCAAAACTAGCAGATTTGGTCCATTATGGTCAGATTTCTATGCTATTAATCAGTGATTTTGGGTCTCTGGACGATTCGGACGTTCGGGGAACCCTAGGGTCCGGTTATGCGGACCTCGCCAAAATTCGTAGATTTGGCATATTATGGCTAGTTTCCTATGCAATTACACATTGATTTTTGGTCCCGGGGCGATCCAAACGTTCGGGGAACCCCGGGGTCCGCTTACGGGGACCTCGCCAAAACTCGCAGATTTGGTCCATTCTGACCAGTTTTCTATGCTATTATTCACTATTTTGGTTTTCGTGGTCATCCGAACGTTCGGGGAGTCCCCTCGCCAAAACTAGCAGATTAGGTCCATTATGGTCAGTTTTCTATGCTATTAATCAGTGATTTTGGGTCTCTGGTCGATTCGGACGTTCGGGGAACCCTAGGGTCCGGTTATGCGGACCTCGCCAAAATTCGTAGATTTGGCATATTATGGCTAGTTTTCTATGCTATTACTCATTGATTTTTGGTCCTGGGGCGATCCAAACATTGGGGGAACCCCGGGGTCCGCTTACGGGGACCTCGCCAAAACTCGCAGATTTGGTCCATTCTGACCAGATTTCTATGCTATTATTCACTGTTTTGGTTTTCGTGGTCATCCGAACGTTCGGGGAGTCCCCTCGCCAAAACTAGCAGATTTGGTCCATTATGGTCAGATTTCTATGCTATTAATCAGTGATTTTGGGTCTCTGGACGATTCGAACGTTCGGGGAACCCTAGGGTCCGGTTATGCGGACCTCGCCAAAATTCGTAGATTTGGCATATTATGGCTAGTTTTCTATGCAATTACACATTGATTTTTGGTCCCGGGGCGATCCAAACGTTCGGGGAACCCCGGGGTCCGCTTACGGGGACCTCGCCAAAACTCGCAGATTTGGTCCATTCTGACCAGTTTTCTATGCTATTATTCACTGTTTTGGTTTTCGTGGTCATCCGAACGTTCGGGGAGTCCCCTCGCCAAAACTAGCAGATTTGGTCCATTATGGTCAGATTTCTATGCTATTAATCAGTGATTTTGGGTCTCTGGACGATTCGGACGTTCGGGGAACCCTAGGGTCCGGTTATGCGGACCTCGCCAAAATTCGTAGATTTGGCATATTATGGCTAGTTTCCTATGCAATTACACATTGATTTTTGGTCCCGGGGCGATCCAAACGTTCGGGGAACCCCGGGGTCCGCTTACGGGGACCTCGCCAAAACTCGCAGATTTGGTCCATTCTGACCAGTTTTCTATGCTATTATTCACTATTTTGGTTTTCGTGGTCATCCGAACGTTCGGGGAGTCCCCTCGCCAAAACTAGCAGATTAGGTCCATTATGGTCAGTTTTCTATGCTATTAATCAGTGATTTTGGGTCTCTGGTCGATTCGGACGTTCGGGGAACCCTAGGGTCCGGTTATGCGGACCTCGCCAAAATTCGTAGATTTGGCATATTATGGCTAGTTTTCTATGCTATTACTCATTGATTTTTGGTCCTGGGGCGATCCAAACATTGGGGGAACCCCGGGGTCCGCTTACGGGGACCTCGCCAAAACTCGCAGATTTGGTCCATTCTGACCAGATTTCTATGCTATTATTCACTGTTTTGGTTTTCGTGGTCATCCGAACGTTCGGGGAGTCCCCTCGCCAAAACTAGCAGATTTGGTCCATTATGGTCAGATTTCTATGCTATTAATCAGTGATTTTGGGTCTCTGGACGATTCGGACGTTCGGGGAACCCTAGGGTCCGGTTATGCGGACCTCGCCAAAATTCGTAGATTTGGCATATTATGGCTAGTTTCCTATGCAATTACACATTGATTTTTGGTCCCGGGGCGATCCAAACGTTCGGGGAACCCCGGGGTCCGCTTACGGGGACCTCGCCAAAACTCGCAGATTTGGTCCATTCTGACCAGTTTTCTATGCTATTATTCACTATTTTGGTTTTCGTGGTCATGCGAACGTTCGGGGAGTCCCCTCGCCAAAACTAGCAGATTAGGTCCATTATGGTCAGTTTTCTATGCTATTAATCAGTGATTTTGGGTCTCTGGTCGATTCGGACATTCGGGGAACCCTAGGGTCCGGTTATGCGGACCTCGCCAAAATTCGTAGATTTGGCATATTATGGCTAGTTTTCTATGCTATTACTCATTGATTTTTGGTCCTGGGGCGATCCAAACATTGGGGGAACCCCGGGGTCCGCTTACGGGGACCTCGCCAAAACTCGCAGATTTGGTCCATTCTGACCAGATTTCTATGCTATTATTCACTGTTTTGGTTTTCGTGGTCATCCGAACGTTCGGGGAGTCCCCTCGCCAAAACTAGCAGATTTGGTCCATTATGGTCAGATTTCTATGCTATTAATCAGTGATTTTGGGTCTCTGGACGATTCGGACGTTCGGGGAACCCTAGGGTCCGGTTATGCGGACCTCGCCAAAATTCGTAGATTTGGCATATTACGGCTAGTTTCCTATGCAATTACACATTGATTTTTGGTCCCGGGGCGATCCAAACGTTCGGGGAACCCCGGGGTCCGCTTACGGGGACCTCGCCAAAACTCGCAGATTTGGTCCATTCTGACCAGTTTTCTATGCTATTATTCACTATTTTGGTTTTCGTGGTCATCCGAACGTTCGGGGAGTCCCCTCGCCAAAACTAGCAGATTAGGTCCATTATGGTCAGTTTTCTATGCTATTAATCAGTGATTTTGGGTCTCTGGTCGATTCGGACGTTCGGGGAACCCTAGGGTCCGGTTATGCGGACCTCGCCAAAATTCGTAGATTTGGCATATTATGGCTAGTTTTCTATGCTATTACTCATTGATTTTTGGTCCTGGGGCGATCCAAACATTGGGGGAACCCCGGGGTCCGCTTACGGGGACCTCGCCAAAACTCGCAGATTTGGTCCATTCTGACCAGATTTCTATGCTATTATTCACTGTTTTGGTTTTCGTGGTCATCCGAACGTTCGGGGAGTCCCCTCGCCAAAACTAGCAGATTTGGTCCATTATGGTCAGATTTCTATGCTATTAATCAGTGATTTTGGGTCTCTGGACGATTCGGACGTTCGGGGAACCCTAGGGTCCGGTTATGCGGACCTCGCCAAAATTCGTAGATTTGGCATATTATGGCTAGTTTCCTATGCAATTACACATTGATTTTTGGTCCCGGGGCGATCCAAACGTTCGGGGAACCCCGGGGTCCGCTTACGGGGACCTCGCCAAAACTCGCAGATTTGGTCCATTCTGACCAGTTTTCTATGCTATTATTCACTATTTTGGTTTTCGTGGTCATCCGAACGTTCGGGGAGTCCCCTCGCCAAAACTAGCAGATTAGGTCCATTATGGTCAGTTTTCTATGCTATTAATCAGTGATTTTGGGTCTCTGGTCGATTCGGACGTTCGGGGAACCCTAGGGTCCGGTTATGCGGACCTCGCCAAAATTCGTAGATTTGGCATATTATGGCTAGTTTTCTATGCTATTACTCATTGATTTTTGGTCCTGGGGCGATCCAAACATTGGGGGAACCCCGGGGTCCGCTTACGGGGACCTCGCCAAAACTCGCAGATTTGGTCCATTCTGACCAGATTTCTATGCTATTATTCACTGTTTTGGTTTTCGTGGTCATCCGAACGTTCGGGGAGTCCCCTCGCCAAAACTAGCAGATTTGGTCCATTATGGTCAGATTTCTATGCTATTAATCAGTGATTTTGGGTCTCTGGGCGATTCGAACGTTCGGGGAACCCTAGGGTCCGGTTATGCGGACCTCGCCAAAATTCGTAGATTTGGCATATTATGGCTAGTTTTCTATGCAATTACACATTGATTTTTGGTCCCGGGGCGATCCAAACGTTCGGGGAACCCCGGGGTCCGCTTACGGGGACCTCGCCAAAACTCGCAGATTTGGTCCATTCTGACCAGTTTTCTATGCTATTATTCACTGTTTTGGTTTTCGTGGTCATCCGAACGTTCGGGGAGTCCCCTCGCCAAAACTAGCAGATTTGGTCCATTATGGTCAGATTTCTATGCTATTAATCAGTGATTTTGGGTCTCTGGACGATTCGGACGTTCGGGGAACCCTAGGGTCCGGTTATGCGGACCTCGCCAAAATTCGTAGATTTGGCATATTATGGCTAGTTTCCTATGCAATTACACATTGATTTTTGGTCCCGGGGCGATCCAAACGTTCGGGGAACCCCGGGGTCCGCTTACGGGGACCTCGCCAAAACTCGCAGATTTGGTCCATTCTGACCAGTTTTCTATGCTATTATTCACTATTTTGGTTTTCGTGGTCATCCGAACGTTCGGGGAGTCCCCTCGCCAAAACTAGCAGATTAGGTCCATTATGGTCAGTTTTCTATGCTATTAATCAGTGATTTTGGGTCTCTGGTCGATTCGGACGTTCGGGGAACCCTAGGGTCCGGTTATGCGGACCTCGCCAAAATTCGTAGATTTGGCATATTATGGCTAGTTTTCTATGCTATTACTCATTGATTTTTGGTCCTGGGGCGATCCAAACATTGGGGGAACCCCGGGGTCCGCTTACGGGGACCTCGCCAAAACTCGCAGATTTGGTCCATTCTGACCAGATTTCTATGCTATTATTCACTGTTTTGGTTTTCGTGGTCATCCGAACGTTCGGGGAGTCCCCTCGCCAAAACTAGCAGATTTGGTCCATTATGGTCAGATTTCTATGCTATTAATCAGTGATTTTGGGTCTCTGGACGATTCGGACGTTCGGGGAACCCTAGGGTCCGGTTATGCGGACCTCGCCAAAATTCGTAGATTTGGCATATTATGGCTAGTTTCCTATGCAATTACACATTGATTTTTGGTCCCGGGGCGATCCAAACGTTCGGGGAACCCCGGGGTCCGCTTACGGGGACCTCGCCAAAACTCGCAGATTTGGTCCATTCTGACCAGTTTTCTATGCTATTATTCACTATTTTGGTTTTCGTGGTCATGCGAACGTTCGGGGAGTCCCCTCGCCAAAACTAGCAGATTAGGTCCATTATGGTCAGTTTTCTATGCTATTAATCAGTGATTTTGGGTCTCTGGTCGATTCGGACATTCGGGGAACCCTAGGGTCCGGTTATGCGGACCTCGCCAAAATTCGTAGATTTGGCATATTATGGCTAGTTTTCTATGCTATTACTCATTGATTTTTGGTCCTGGGGCGATCCAAACATTGGGGGAACCCCGGGGTCCGCTTACGGGGACCTCGCCAAAACTCGCAGATTTGGTCCATTCTGACCAGATTTCTATGCTATTATTCACTGTTTTGGTTTTCGTGGTCATCCGAACGTTCGGGGAGTCCCCTCGCCAAAACTAGCAGATTTGGTCCATTATGGTCAGATTTCTATGCTATTAATCAGTGATTTTGGGTCTCTGGACGATTCGGACGTTCGGGGAACCCTAGGGTCCGGTTATGCGGACCTCGCCAAAATTCGTAGATTTGGCATATTATGGCTAGTTTCCTATGCAATTACACATTGATTTTTGGTCCCGGGGCGATCCAAACGTTCGGGGAACCCCGGGGTCCGCTTACGGGGACCTCGCCAAAACTCGCAGATTTGGTCCATTCTGACCAGTTTTCTATGCTATTATTCACTATTTTGGTTTTCGTGGTCATCCGAACGTTCGGGGAGTCCCCTCGCCAAAACTAGCAGATTAGGTCCATTATGGTCAGTTTTCTATGCTATTAATCAGTGATTTTGGGTCTCTGGTCGATTCGGACGTTCGGGGAACCCTAGGGTCCGGTTATGCGGACCTCGCCAAAATTCGTAGATTTGGCATATTATGGCTAGTTTTCTATGCTATTACTCATTGATTTTTGGTCCTGGGGCGATCCAAACATTGGGGGAACCCCGGGGTCCGCTTACGGGGACCTCGCCAAAACTCGCAGATTTGGTCCATTCTGACCAGATTTCTATGCTATTATTCACTGTTTTGGTTTTCGTGGTCATCCGAACGTTCGGGGAGTCCCCTCGCCAAAACTAGCATATTTGGTCCATTATGGTCAGATTTCTATGCTATTAATCAGTGATTTTGGGTCTCTGGACGATTCGGACGTTCGGGGAACCCTAGGGTCCGGTTATGCGGACCTCGCCAAAATTCGTAGATTTGGCATATTATGGCTAGTTTCCTATGCAATTACACATTGATTTTTGGTCCCGGGGCGATCCAAACGTTCGGGGAACCCCGGGGTCCGCTTACGGGGACCTCGCCAAAACTCGCAGATTTGGTCCATTCTGACCAGTTTTCTATGCTATTATTCACTATTTTGGTTTTCGTGGTCATCCGAACGTTCGGGGAGTCCCCTCGCCAAAACTAGCAGATTAGGTCCATTATGGTCAGTTTTCTATGCTATTAATCAGTGATTTTGGGTCTCTGGTCGATTCGGACGTTCGGGGAACCCTAGGGTCCGGTTATGCGGACCTCGCCAAAATTCGTAGATTTGGCATATTATGGCTAGTTTTCTATGCTATTACTCATTGATTTTTGGTCCTGGGGCGATCCAAACATTGGGGGAACCCCGGGGTCCGCTTACGGGGACCTCGCCAAAACTCGCAGATTTGGTCCATTCTGACCAGATTTCTATGCTATTATTCACTGTTTTGGTTTTCGTGGTCATCCGAACGTTCGGGGAGTCCCCTCGCCAAAACTAGCATATTTGGTCCATTATGGTCAGATTTCTATGCTATTAATCAGTGATTTTGGGTCTCTGGACGATTCGGACGTTCGGGGAACCCTAGGGTCCGGTTATGCGGACCTCGCCAAAATTCGTAGATTTGGCATATTATGGCTAGTTTCCTATGCAATTACACATTGATTTTTGGTCCCGGGGCGATCCAAACGTTCGGGGAACCCCGGGGTCCGCTTACGGGGACCTCGCCAAAACTCGCAGATTTGGTCCATTCTGACCAGTTTTCTATGCTATTATTCACTATTTTGGTTTTCGTGGTCATCCGAACGTTCGGGGAGTCCCCTCGCCAAAACTAGCAGATTAGGTCCATTATGGTCAGTTTTCTATGCTATTAATCAGTGATTTTGGGTCTCTGGTCGATTCGGACGTTCCGGGAACCCTAGGGTCCGGTTATGCGGACCTCGCCAAAATTCGTAGATTTGGCATATTATGGCTAGTTTTCTATGCTATTACTCATTGATTTTTGGTCCTGGGGCGATCCAAACATTGGGGGAACCCCGGGGTCCGCTTACGGGGACCTCGCCAAAACTCGCAGATTTGGTCCATTCTGACCAGATTTCTATGCTATTATTCACTGTTTTGGTTTTCGTGGTCATCCGAACGTTCGGGGAGTCCCCTCGCCAAACCTAGCAGATTTGGTCCATTATGGTCAGATTTCTATGCTATTAATCAGTGATTTTGGGTCTCTGGACGATTCGGACGTTCGGGGAACCCTAGGGTCCGGTTATGCGGACCTCGCCAAAATTCGTAGATTTGGCATATTATGGCTAGTTTTCTATGCAATTACTTATTGATTTTTGGTCCCGGGGCGATCCAAACGTTCGGGGAACCCCGGGGTCCGCTTACGGGGACCTCGCCAAAACTCGCAGATTTGGTCCATTCTGACCAGTTTTCTATGCTATTATTCACTGTTTTGGTTTTCGTGGTCATCCGAACGTTCGGGGAGTCCCCTCGCCAAAACTAGCAGATTTGGTCCATTATGGTCAGTTTCTATGCTATTAATCAGTGATTTTGGGTCTCTGGACGATTCGGACGTTCGGGGAACCCTAGGGTCCGGTTATGCAGACCTCGCCAAAATTCGTAGATTTGGCATATTATGGCTAGTTTTCTATGCAATTACACATTGATTTTTGGTCCCGGGGCGATCCAAACGTTCGGGGAACCCCGGGGTCCGCTTACGGGGACCTCGCCAAAACTCGCAGATTTGGTCCATTCTGACCAATTTTCTATGCTATTATTCACTATTTTGGTTTTCGTGGTCATCCGAACGTTCGGGGAGTCCCCTCGCCAAAACTAGCAGATTAGGTCTCTTATGGTCAGTTTTCTATGCTATTAATCAGTGATTTTGGGTCTCTGGACGATTCGGACGTTCCGGGAACCCTAGGGTCCGGTTATGCAGACCTCGCCAAAATTCGTAGATTTGGCATATTATGGCTAGTTTTCTATGCTATTACTCATTGATTTTTGGTCCTGGGGCGATCCAAACATTTGGGGAACCCCGGGGTCCGCTTACGGGGACCTCGCCAAAACTCGCAGATTTGGTCCATTCTGACCAGTTTTCAATGCTATTATTCACTGTTTTGGTTTTCGTGGTCATCCGAACGTTCGGGGAGTCCCCTCGCCAAAACTAGCAGATTTGGTCCATTATGGTCAGATTTCTATGCTATTAATCAGTGATTTTGGGTCTCTGGACGATTCGGACGTTCGGGGAACCCTAGGGTCCGGTTATGCGGACCTCGCCAAAATTCGTAGATTTGGCATATTATGGCTAGTTTTCTATGCAATTACACATTGAGTTTTGGTCCCGGGGCGATCCAAACGTTCGGGGAACCCCGGGGTCCGCTTACGGGGACCTCGCCAAAACTCGCAGATTTGGTCCATTCTGACCAGTTTTCTATGCTATTATTCACTATTTTGGTTTTCGTGGTCAACCGAACGTTCGGGGAGTCCCCTCGCCAAAACTAGCAGATTAGGTCCATTATGGTCAGTTTTCTATGCTATTAATCAGTGATTTTGGGTCTCTGGTCGATTCGGACGTTCCGGGAACCCTAGGGTCCGGTTATGCGGACCTCGCCAAAATTCGTAGATTTGGCATATTATGGCTAGTTTTCTATGCTATTACTCATTGATTTTTGGTCCTGGGGCGATCCAAACATTGGGGGAACCCCGGGGTCCGCTTACGGGGACCTCGCCAAAACTCGCAGATTTGGTCCATTCTGACCAGATTTCTATGCTATTATTCACTGTTTTGGTTTTCGTGGTCATCCGAACGTTCGGGGAGTCCCCTCGCCAAACCTAGCAGATTTGGTCCATTATGGTCAGATTTCTATGCTATTAATCAGTGATTTTGGGTCTCTGGACGATTCGGACGTTCGGGGAACCCTAGGGTCCGGTTATGCGGACCTCGCCAAAATTCGTAGATTTGGCATATTATGGCTAGTTTTCTATGCAATTACTTATTGATTTTTGGTCCCGGGGCGATCCAAACGTTCGGGGAACCCCGGGGTCCGCTTACGGGGACCTCGCCAAAACTCGCAGATTTGGTCCATTCTGACCAGTTTTCTATGCTATTATTCACTGTTTTGGTTTTCGTGGTCATCCGAACGTTCGGGGAGTCCCCTCGCCAAAACTAGCAGATTTGGTCCATTATGGTCAGTTTCTATGCTATTAATCAGTGATTTTGGGTCTCTGGACGATTCGGACGTTCGGGGAACCCTAGGGTCCGGTTATGCAGACCTCGCCAAAATTCGTAGATTTGGCATATTATGGCTAGTTTTCTATGCAATTACACATTGATTTTTGGTCCCGGGGCGATCCAAACGTTCGGGGAACCCCGGGGTCCGCTTACGGGGACCTCGCCAAAACTCGCAGATTTGGTCCATTCTGACCAATTTTCTATGCTATTATTCACTATTTTGGTTTTCGTGGTCATCCGAACGTTCGGGGAGTCCCCTCGCCAAAACTAGCAGATTAGGTCTCTTATGGTCAGTTTTCTATGCTATTAATCAGTGATTTTGGGTCTCTGGACGATTCGGACGTTCCGGGAACCCTAGGGTCCGGTTATGCAGACCTCGCCAAAATTCGTAGATTTGGCATATTATGGCTAGTTTTCTATGCTATTACTCATTGATTTTTGGTCCTGGGGCGATCCAAACATTTGGGGAACCCCGGGGTCCGCTTACGGGGACCTCGCCAAAACTCGCAGATTTGGTCCATTCTGACCAGTTTTCAATGCTATTATTCACTGTTTTGGTTTTCGTGGTCATCCGAACGTTCGGGGAGTCCCCTCGCCAAAACTAGCAGATTTGGTCCATTATGGTCAGATTTCTATGCTATTAATCAGTGATTTTGGGTCTCTGGACGATTCGGACGTTCGGGGAACCCTAGGGTCCGGTTATGCGGACCTCGCCAAAATTCGTAGATTTGGCATATTATGGCTAGTTTTCTATGCAATTACTTATTGATTTTTGGTCCCGGGGCGATCCAAACGTTCGGGGAACCCCGGGGTCCGCTTACGGGGACCTCGCCAAAACTCGCAGATTTGGTCCATTCTGACCAGATTTCTATGCTATTATTCACTGTTTTGGTTTTCGTGGTCATCCGAACGTTCGGGGAGTCCCCTCGCCAAAACTAGCATATTTGGTCCATTATGGTCAGATTTCTATGCTATTAATCAGTGATTTTGGGTCTCTGGACGATTCGGACGTTCGGGGAACCCTAGGGTCCGGTTATGCGGACCTCGCCAAAATTCGTAGATTTGGCATATTATGGCTAGTTTCCTATGCAATTACACATTGATTTTTGGTCCCGGGGCGATCCAAACGTTCGGGGAACCCCGGGGTCCGCTTACGGGGACCTCGCCAAAACTCGCAGATTTGGTCCATTCTGACCAGTTTTCTATGCTATTATTCACTATTTTGGTTTTCGTGGTCATCCGAACGTTCGGGGAGTCCCCTCGCCAAAACTAGCAGATTAGGTCCATTATGGTCAGTTTTCTATGCTATTAATCAGTGATTTTGGGTCTCTGGTCGATTCGGACGTTCCGGGAACCCTAGGGTCCGGTTATGCGGACCTCGCCAAAATTCGTAGATTTGGCATATTATGGCTAGTTTTCTATGCTATTACTCATTGATTTTTGGTCCTGGGGCGATCCAAACATTGGGGGAACCCCGGGGTCCGCTTACGGGGACCTCGCCAAAACTCGCAGATTTGGTCCATTCTGACCAGATTTCTATGCTATTATTCACTGTTTTGGTTTTCGTGGTCATCCGAACGTTCGGGGAGTCCCCTCGCCAAACCTAGCAGATTTGGTCCATTATGGTCAGATTTCTATGCTATTAATCAGTGATTTTGGGTCTCTGGACGATTCGGACGTTCGGGGAACCCTAGGGTCCGGTTATGCGGACCTCGCCAAAATTCGTAGATTTGGCATATTATGGCTAGTTTTCTATGCAATTACTTATTGATTTTTGGTCCCGGGGCGATCCAAACGTTCGGGGAACCCCGGGGTCCGCTTACGGGGACCTCGCCAAAACTCGCAGATTTGGTCCATTCTGACCAGTTTTCTATGCTATTATTCACTGTTTTGGTTTTCGTGGTCATCCGAACGTTCGGGGAGTCCCCTCGCCAAAACTAGCAGATTTGGTCCATTATGGTCAGTTTCTATGCTATTAATCAGTGATTTTGGGTCTCTGGACGATTCGGACGTTCGGGGAACCCTAGGGTCCGGTTATGCAGACCTCGCCAAAATTCGTAGATTTGGCATATTATGGCTAGTTTTCTATGCAATTACACATTGATTTTTGGTCCCGGGGCGATCCAAACGTTCGGGGAACCCCGGGGTCCGCTTACGGGGACCTCGCCAAAACTCGCAGATTTGGTCCATTCTGACCAATTTTCTATGCTATTATTCACTATTTTGGTTTTCGTGGTCATCCGAACGTTCGGGGAGTCCCCTCGCCAAAACTAGCAGATTAGGTCTCTTATGGTCAGTTTTCTATGCTATTAATCAGTGATTTTGGGTCTCTGGACGATTCGGACGTTCCGGGAACCCTAGGGTCCGGTTATGCAGACCTCGCCAAAATTCGTAGATTTGGCATATTATGGCTAGTTTTCTATGCTATTACTCATTGATTTTTGGTCCTGGGGCGATCCAAACATTTGGGGAACCCCGGGGTCCGCTTACGGGGACCTCGCCAAAACTCGCAGATTTGGTCCATTCTGACCAGTTTTCAATGCTATTATTCACTGTTTTGGTTTTCGTGGTCATCCGAACGTTCGGGGAGTCCCCTCGCCAAAACTAGCAGATTTGGTCCATTATGGTCAGATTTCTATGCTATTAATCAGTGATTTTGGGTCTCTGGACGATTCGGACGTTCGGGGAACCCTAGGGTCCGGTTATGCGGACCTCGCCAAAATTCGTAGATTTGGCATATTATGGCTAGTTTTCTATGCAATTACTTATTGATTTTTGGTCCCGGGGCGATCCAAACGTTCGGGGAACCCCGGGGTCCGCTTACGGGGACCTCGCCAAAACTCGCAGATTTGGTCCATTCTGACCAGATTTCTATGCTATTATTCACTGTTTTGGTTTTCGTGGTCATCCGAACGTTCGGGGAGTCCCCTCGCCAAAACTAGCATATTTGGTCCATTATGGTCAGATTTCTATGCTATTAATCAGTGATTTTGGGTCTCTGGACGATTCGGACGTTCGGGGAACCCTAGGGTCCGGTTATGCGGACCTCGCCAAAATTCGTAGATTTGGCATATTATGGCTAGTTTCCTATGCAATTACACATTGATTTTTGGTCCCGGGGCGATCCAAACGTTCGGGGAACCCCGGGGTCCGCTTACGGGGACCTCGCCAAAACTCGCAGATTTGGTCCATTCTGACCAGTTTTCTATGCTATTATTCACTATTTTGGTTTTCGTGGTCATCCGAACGTTCGGGGAGTCCCCTCGCCAAAACTAGCAGATTAGGTCCATTATGGTCAGTTTTCTATGCTATTAATCAGTGATTTTGGGTCTCTGGTCGATTCGGACGTTCCGGGAACCCTAGGGTCCGGTTATGCGGACCTCGCCAAAATTCGTAGATTTGGCATATTATGGCTAGTTTTCTATGCTATTACTCATTGATTTTTGGTCCTGGGGCGATCCAAACATTGGGGGAACCCCGGGGTCCGCTTACGGGGACCTCGCCAAAACTCGCAGATTTGGTCCATTCTGACCAGATTTCTATGCTATTATTCACTGTTTTGGTTTTCGTGGTCATCCGAACGTTCGGGGAGTCCCCTCGCCAAACCTAGCAGATTTGGTCCATTATGGTCAGATTTCTATGCTATTAATCAGTGATTTTGGGTCTCTGGACGATTCGGACGTTCGGGGAACCCTAGGGTCCGGTTATGCGGACCTCGCCAAAATTCGTAGATTTGGCATATTATGGCTAGTTTTCTATGCAATTACTTATTGATTTTTGGTCCCGGGGCGATCCAAACGTTCGGGGAACCCCGGGGTCCGCTTACGGGGACCTCGCCAAAACTCGCAGATTTGGTCCATTCTGACCAGTTTTCTATGCTATTATTCACTGTTTTGGTTTTCGTGGTCATCCGAACGTTCGGGGAGTCCCCTCGCCAAAACTAGCAGATTTGGTCCATTATGGTCAGTTTCTATGCTATTAATCAGTGATTTTGGGTCTCTGGACGATTCGGACGTTCGGGGAACCCTAGGGTCCGGTTATGCAGACCTCGCCAAAATTCGTAGATTTGGCATATTATGGCTAGTTTTCTATGCAATTACACATTGATTTTTGGTCCCGGGGCGATCCAAACGTTCGGGGAACCCCGGGGTCCGCTTACGGGGACCTCGCCAAAACTCGCAGATTTGGTCCATTCTGACCAATTTTCTATGCTATTATTCACTATTTTGGTTTTCGTGGTCATCCGAACGTTCGGGGAGTCCCCTCGCCAAAACTAGCAGATTAGGTCCATTATGGTCAGTTTTCTATGCTATTAATCAGTGATTTTGGGTCTCTGGTCGATTCGGACGTTCCGGGAACCCTAGGGTCCGGTTATGCGGACCTCGCCAAAATTCGTAGATTTGGCATATTATGGCTAGTTTTCTATGCTATTACTCATTGATTTTTGGTCCTGGGGCGATCCAAACATTGGGGGAACCCCGGGGTCCGCTTACGGGGACCTCGCCAAAACTCGCAGATTTGGTCCATTCTGACCAGATTTCTATGCTATTATTCACTGTTTTGGTTTTCGTGGTCATCCGAACGTTCGGGGAGTCCCCTCGCCAAACCTAGCAGATTTGGTCCATTATGGTCAGATTTCTATGCTATTAATCAGTGATTTTGGGTCTCTGGACGATTCGGACGTTCGGGGAACCCTAGGGTCCGGTTATGCGGACCTCGCCAAAATTCGTAGATTTGGCATATTATGGCTAGTTTTCTATGCAATTACTTATTGATTTTTGGTCCCGGGGCGATCCAAACGTTCGGGGAACCCCGGGGTCCGCTTACGGGGACCTCGCCAAAACTCGCAGATTTGGTCCATTCTGACCAGTTTTCTATGCTATTATTCACTGTTTTGGTTTTCGTGGTCATCCGAACGTTCGGGGAGTCCCCTCGCCAAAACTAGCAGATTTGGTCCATTATGGTCAGTTTCTATGCTATTAATCAGTGATTTTGGGTCTCTGGACGATTCGGACGTTCGGGGAACCCTAGGGTCCGGTTATGCAGACCTCGCCAAAATTCGTAGATTTGGCATATTATGGCTAGTTTTCTATGCAATTACACATTGATTTTTGGTCCCGGGGCGATCCAAACGTTCGGGGAACCCCGGGGTCCGCTTACGGGGACCTCGCCAAAACTCGCAGATTTGGTCCATTCTGACCAATTTTCTATGCTATTATTCACTATTTTGGTTTTCGTGGTCATCCGAACGTTCGGGGAGTCCCCTCGCCAAAACTAGCAGATTAGGTCTCTTATGGTCAGTTTTCTATGCTATTAATCAGTGATTTTGGGTCTCTGGACGATTCGGACGTTCCGGGAACCCTAGGGTCCGGTTATGCAGACCTCGCCAAAATTCGTAGATTTGGCATATTATGGCTAGTTTTCTATGCTATTACTCATTGATTTTTGGTCCTGGGGCGATCCAAACATTTGGGGAACCCCGGGGTCCGCTTACGGGGACCTCGCCAAAACTCGCAGATTTGGTCCATTCTGACCAGTTTTCAATGCTATTATTCACTGTTTTGGTTTTCGTGGTCATCCGAACGTTCGGGGAGTCCCCTCGCCAAAACTAGCAGATTTGGTCCATTATGGTCAGATTTCTATGCTATTAATCAGTGATTTTGGGTCACTGGACGATTCGGACGTTCGGGGAACCCTAGGGTCCGGTTATGCGGACCTCGCCAAAATTCGTAGATTTGGCATATTATGGCTAGTTTTCTATGCAATTACTTATTGATTTTTGGTCCCGGGGCGATCCAAACGTTCGGGGAACCCCGGGGTCCGCTTACGGGGACCTCGCCAAAACTCGCAGATTTGGTCCATTCTGACCAGATTTCTATGCTATTATTCACTGTTTTGGTTTTCGTGGTCATCCGAACGTTCGGGGAGTCCCCTCGCCAAAACTAGCATATTTGGTCCATTATGGTCAGATTTCTATGCTATTAATCAGTGATTTTGGGTCTCTGGACGATTCGGACGTTCGGGGAACCCTAGGGTCCGGTTATGCGGACCTCGCCAAAATTCGTAGATTTGGCATATTATGGCTAGTTTCCTATGCAATTACACATTGATTTTTGGTCCCGGGGCGATCCAAACGTTCGGGGAACCCCGGGGTCCGCTTACGGGGACCTCGCCAAAACTCGCAGATTTGGTCCATTCTGACCAGTTTTCTATGCTATTATTCACTATTTTGGTTTTCGTGGTCATCCGAACGTTCGGGGAGTCCCCTCGCCAAAACTAGCAGATTAGGTCCATTATGGTCAGTTTTCTATGCTATTAATCAGTGATTTTGGGTCTCTGGTCGATTCGGACGTTCCGGGAACCCTAGGGTCCGGTTATGCGGACCTCGCCAAAATTCGTAGATTTGGCATATTATGGCTAGTTTTCTATGCTATTACTCATTGATTTTTGGTCCTGGGGCGATCCAAACATTGGGGGAACCCCGGGGTCCGCTTACGGGGACCTCGCCAAAACTCGCAGATTTGGTCCATTCTGACCAGATTTCTATGCTATTATTCACTGTTTTGGTTTTCGTGGTCATCCGAACGTTCGGGGAGTCCCCTCGCCAAACCTAGCAGATTTGGTCCATTATGGTCAGATTTCTATGCTATTAATCAGTGATTTTGGGTCTCTGGACGATTCGGACGTTCGGGGAACCCTAGGGTCCGGTTATGCGGACCTCGCCAAAATTCGTAGATTTGGCATATTATGGCTAGTTTTCTATGCAATTACTTATTGATTTTTGGTCCCGGGGCGATCCAAACGTTCGGGGAACCCCGGGGTCCGCTTACGGGGACCTCGCCAAAACTCGCAGATTTGGTCCATTCTGACCAGTTTTCTATGCTATTATTCACTGTTTTGGTTTTCGTGGTCATCCGAACGTTCGGGGAGTCCCCTCGCCAAAACTAGCAGATTTGGTCCATTATGGTCAGTTTCTATGCTATTAATCAGTGATTTTGGGTCTCTGGACGATTCGGACGTTCGGGGAACCCTAGGGTCCGGTTATGCAGACCTCGCCAAAATTCGTAGATTTGGCATATTATGGCTAGTTTTCTATGCAATTACACATTGATTTTTGGTCCCGGGGCGATCCAAACGTTCGGGGAACCCCGGGGTCCGCTTACGGGGACCTCGCCAAAACTCGCAGATTTGGTCCATTCTGACCAATTTTCTATGCTATTATTCACTATTTTGGTTTTCGTGGTCATCCGAACGTTCGGGGAGTCCCCTCGCCAAAACTAGCAGATTAGGTCTCTTATGGTCAGTTTTCTATGCTATTAATCAGTGATTTTGGGTCTCTGGACGATTCGGACGTTCCGGGAACCCTAGGGTCCGGTTATGCAGACCTCGCCAAAATTCGTAGATTTGGCATATTATGGCTAGTTTTCTATGCTATTACTCATTGATTTTTGGTCCTGGGGCGATCCAAACATTTGGGGAACCCCGGGGTCCGCTTACGGGGACCTCGCCAAAACTCGCAGATTTGGTCCATTCTGACCAGTTTTCAATGCTATTATTCACTGTTTTGGTTTTCGTGGTCATCCGAACGTTCGGGGAGTCCCCTCGCCAAAACTAGCAGATTTGGTCCATTATGGTCAGATTTCTATGCTATTAATCAGTGATTTTGGGTCTCTGGACGATTCGGACGTTCGGGGAACCCTAGGGTCCGGTTATGCGGACCTCGCCAAAATTCGTAGATTTGGCATATTATGGCTAGTTTTCTATGCAATTACACATTGAGTTTTGGTCCCGGGGCGATCCAAACGTTCGGGGAACCCCGGGGTCCGCTTACGGGGACCTCGCCAAAACTCGCAGATTTGGTCCATTCTGACCAGTTTTCTATGCTATTATTCACTATTTTGGTTTTCGTGGTCAACCGAACGTTCGGGGAGTCCCCTCGCCAAAACTAGCAGATTAGGTCCATTATGGTCAGTTTTCTATGCTATTAATCAGTGATTTTGGGTCTCTGGTCGATTCGGACGTTCCGGGAACCCTAGGGTCCGGTTATGCGGACCTCGCCAAAATTCGTAGATTTGGCATATTATGGCTAGTTTTCTATGCTATTACTCATTGATTTTTGGTCCTGGGGCGATCCAAACATTGGGGGAACCCCGGGGTCCGCTTACGGGGACCTCGCCAAAACTCGCAGATTTGGTCCATTCTGACCAGATTTCTATGCTATTATTCACTGTTTTGGTTTTCGTGGTCATCCAAACGTTCGGGGAGTCCCCTCGCCAAACCTAGCAGATTTGGTCCATTATGGTCAGATTTCTATGCTATTAATCAGTGATTTTGGGTCTCTGGACGATTCGGACGTTCGGGGAACCCTAGGGTCCGGTTATGCGGACCTCGCCAAAATTCGTAGATTTGGCATATTATGGCTAGTTTTCTATGCAATTACTTATTGATTTTTGGTCCCGGGGCGATCCAAACGTTCGGGGAACCCCGGGGTCCGCTTACGGGGACCTCGCCAAAACTCGCAGATTTGGTCCATTCTGACCAGTTTTCTATGCTATTATTCACTGTTTTGGTTTTCGTGGTCATCCGAACGTTCGGGGAGTCCCCTCGCCAAAACTAGCAGATTTGGTCCATTATGGTCAGTTTCTATGCTATTAATCAGTGATTTTGGGTCTCTGGACGATTCGGACGTTCGGGGAACCCTAGGGTCCGGTTATGCAGACCTCGCCAAAATTCGTAGATTTGGCATATTATGGCTAGTTTTCTATGCAATTACACATTGATTTTTGGTCCCGGGGCGATCCAAACGTTCGGGGAACCCCGGGGTCCGCTTACGGGGACCTCGCCAAAACTCGCAGATTTGGTCCATTCTGACCAATTTTCTATGCTATTATTCACTATTTTGGTTTTCGTGGTCATCCGAACGTTCGGGGAGTCCCCTCGCCAAAACTAGCAGATTAGGTCTCTTATGGTCAGTTTTCTATGCTATTAATCAGTGATTTTGGGTCTCTGGACGATTCGGACGTTCCGGGAACCCTAGGGTCCGGTTATGCAGACCTCGCCAAAATTCGTAGATTTGGCATATTATGGCTAGTTTTCTATGCTATTACTCATTGATTTTTGGTCCTGGGGCGATCCAAACATTTGGGGAACCCCGGGGTCCGCTTACGGGGACCTCGCCAAAACTCGCAGATTTGGTCCATTCTGACCAGTTTTCAATGCTATTATTCACTGTTTTGGTTTTCGTGGTCATCCGAACGTTCGGGGAGTCCCCTCGCCAAAACTAGCAGATTTGGTCCATTATGGTCAGATTTCTATGCTATTAATCAGTGATTTTGGGTCTCTGGACGATTCGGACGTTCGGGGAACCCTAGGGTCCGGTTATGCGGACCTCGCCAAAATTCGTAGATTTGGCATATTATGGCTAGTTTTCTATGCAATTACACATTGAGTTTTGGTCCCGGGGCGATCCAAACGTTCGGGGAACCCCGGGGTCCGCTTACGGGGACCTCGCCAAAACTCGCAGATTTGGTCCATTCTGACCAGTTTTCTATGCTATTATTCACTATTTTGGTTTTCGTGGTCATCCGAACGTTCGGGGAGTCCCCTCGCCAAAACTAGCAGATTAGGTCCATTATGGTCAGTTTTCTATGCTATTAATCAGTGATTTTGGGTCTCTGGACGATTCGGACGTTCCGGGAACCCTAGGGTCCGGTTATGCACACCTCGCCAAAATTCGTAGATTTGGCATATTATGGCTAGTTTTCTATGCTATTACTCATTGATTTTTGGTCCTGGGGCGATCCAAATATTTGGAGAACCCCGGGGTCCGCTTACGGGGACGTCGCCAAAACTCGCAGATTTGGTCCATTCTGACCAGTTTTGTATGCTATTATTCACTGTTGTGGTTTTCGTGGTCATCCGAACGTTCGGGGAGTCCCCTCGCCAAAACTAGCAGATTAGGTCCATTATGGTCAGTTTTCTATGCTATTAATCAGTGATTTTGGGTCTCTGGACGATTCGAACGTTCGGGGAACCCTAGGGTCCGGTTATGCGGACCTCGCCAAAATTCGTAGATTTGGCATATTATGGCTAGTTTTCTATGCTATTACTTATTGATTTTTGGTCCCGGGGCGATCCAAATGTTCGGGGAACCCCGGGGTCCGCTTACGGGGACCTCGCCAAAACTCGCAGATTTGGTCCATTCTGACCAGTTTTCTATGCTATTATTCACTGTTTTGGTTTTCGTGGTCATCCGAACGTTCGGGGAGTCCCCTCGCCAAAACTAGCAGATTTGGTCCATTATGGTCAGTTTCTATGCTATTAATCAGTGATTTTGGGTCTCTGGACGATTCGGACGTTCGGGGAACCCTAGGGTCCGGTTATGCAGACCTCGCCAAAATTCGTAGATTTGGCATATTATGGCTAGTTTTCTATGCTATTACTCATTGATTTTTGGTCCCGGGGCGATCCAAACATTTGGGGAACCCCGGGGTCAGCTTACGGGGACCTCGCCAAAACTCGCAGATTTGGTCCATTCTGACCAGTTTTCTATGCTATTATTCACTGTTTTGGTTTTCGTGGTCATCCGAACGTTCGGGGAGTCCCCTTGCCAAAACTAGCAGATTAGGTCCATTATGGTCAGTTTCTATGCTATTAATCAGTGATTTTAGGTCTCTGGACGATTCGGACGTTCCGGGAACCCTAGGGTCCGGTTATGCGGACCTCGCCAAAATTCGTAGATTTGGCATATTATGGCTAGTTTTCTATGCAATTACTTATTGATTTTTGGTCCCGGGGCGATCCAAACGTTCGGGGAACCCCGGGGTCCGCTTACGGGGACCTCGCCAAAACTCGCAGATTTGGTCCATTCTGACCAGTTTTCTATGCTATTATTCACTGTTTTGGTTTTCGTGGTCATCCGAACGTTCGGGGAGTCCCCTCGCCAAAACTAGCAGATTTGGTCCATTATGGTCAGTTTCTATGCTATTAATCAGTGATTTTGGGTCTCTGGTCGATTCGGACATTCGGGGAACCCTAGGGTCCGGTTATGCGGACCTCGCCAAAATTCGTAGATTTGGCATATTATGGCTAGTTTTCTATGCTATTACTCATTGATTTTTGGTCCTGGGGCGATCCAAACATTGGGGGAACCCCGGGGTCCGCTTACGGGGACCTCGCCAAAACTCGCAGATTTGGTCCATTCTGACCAGATTTCTATGCTATTATTCACTGTTTTGGTTTTCGTGGTCATCCGAACGTTCGGGGAGTCCCCTCGCCAAAACTAGCAGATTTGGTCCATTATGGTCAGATTTCTATGCTATTAATCAGTGATTTTGGGTCTCTGGACGATTCGGACGTTCGGGGAACCCTAGGGTCCGGTTATGCGGACCTCGCCAAAATTCGTAGATTTGGCATATTATGGCTAGTTTCCTATGCAATTACACATTGATTTTTGGTCCCGGGGCGATCCAAACGTTCGGGGAACCCCGGGGTCCGCTTACGGGGACCTCGCCAAAACTCGCAGATTTGGTCCATTCTGACCAGTTTTCTATGCTATTATTCACTATTTTGGTTTTCGTGGTCATCCGAACGTTCGGGGAGTCCCCTCGCCAAAACTAGCAGATTAGGTCCATTATGGTCAGTTTTCTATGCTATTAATCAGTGATTTTGGGTCTCTGGTCGATTCGGACGTTCGGGGAACCCTAGGGTCCGGTTATGCGGACCTCGCCAAAATTCGTAGATTTGGCATATTATGGCTAGTTTTCTATGCTATTACTCATTGATTTTTGGTCCTGGGGCGATCCAAACATTGGGGGAACCCCGGGGTCCGCTTACGGGGACCTCGCCAAAACTCGCAGATTTGGTCCATTCTGACCAGATTTCTATGCTATTATTCACTGTTTTGGTTTTCGTGGTCATCCGAACGTTCGGGGAGTCCCCTCGCCAAAACTAGCATATTTGGTCCATTATGGTCAGATTTCTATGCTATTAATCAGTGATTTTGGGTCTCTGGACGATTCGGACGTTCGGGGAACCCTAGGGTCCGGTTATGCGGACCTCGCCAAAATTCGTAGATTTGGCATATTATGGCTAGTTTCCTATGCAATTACACATTGATTTTTGGTCCCGGGGCGATCCAAACGTTCGGGGAACCCCGGGGTCCGCTTACGGGGACCTCGCCAAAACTCGCAGATTTGGTCCATTCTGACCAGTTTTCTATGCTATTATTCACTATTTTGGTTTTCGTGGTCATCCGAACGTTCGGGGAGTCCCCTCGCCAAAACTAGCAGATTAGGTCCATTATGGTCAGTTTTCTATGCTATTAATCAGTGATTTTGGGTCTCTGGTCGATTCGGACGTTCCGGGAACCCTAGGGTCCGGTTATGCGGACCTCGCCAAAATTCGTAGATTTGGCATATTATGGCTAGTTTTCTATGCTATTACTCATTGATTTTTGGTCCTGGGGCGATCCAAACATTGGGGGAACCCCGGGGTCCGCTTACGGGGACCTCGCCAAAACTCGCAGATTTGGTCCATTCTGACCAGATTTCTATGCTATTATTCACTGTTTTGGTTTTCGTGGTCATCCGAACGTTCGGGGAGTCCCCTCGCCAAACCTAGCAGATTTGGTCCATTATGGTCAGATTTCTATGCTATTAATCAGTGATTTTGGGTCTCTGGACGATTCGGACGTTCGGGGAACCCTAGGGTCCGGTTATGCGGACCTCGCCAAAATTCGTAGATTTGGCATATTATGGCTAGTTTTCTATGCAATTACTTATTGATTTTTGGTCCCGGGGCGATCCAAACGTTCGGGGAACCCCGGGGTCCGCTTACGGGGACCTCGCCAAAACTCGCAGATTTGGTCCATTCTGACCAGTTTTCTATGCTATTATTCACTGTTTTGGTTTTCGTGGTCATCCGAACGTTCGGGGAGTCCCCTCGCCAAAACTAGCAGATTTGGTCCATTATGGTCAGTTTCTATGCTATTAATCAGTGATTTTGGGTCTCTGGACGATTCGGACGTTCGGGGAACCCTAGGGTCCGGTTATGCAGACCTCGCCAAAATTCGTAGATTTGGCATATTATGGCTAGTTTTCTATGCAATTACACATTGATTTTTGGTCCCGGGGCGATCCAAACGTTCGGGGAACCCCGGGGTCCGCTTACGGGGACCTCGCCAAAACTCGCAGATTTGGTCCATTCTGACCAATTTTCTATGCTATTATTCACTATTTTGGTTTTCGTGGTCATCCGAACGTTCGGGGAGTCCCCTCGCCAAAACTAGCAGATTAGGTCTCTTATGGTCAGTTTTCTATGCTATTAATCAGTGATTTTGGGTCTCTGGACGATTCGGACGTTCCGGGAACCCTAGGGTCCGGTTATGCAGACCTCGCCAAAATTCGTAGATTTGGCATATTATGGCTAGTTTTCTATGCTATTACTCATTGATTTTTGGTCCTGGGGCGATCCAAACATTTGGGGAACCCCGGGGTCCGCTTACGGGGACCTCGCCAAAACTCGCAGATTTGGTCCATTCTGACCAGTTTTCAATGCTATTATTCACTGTTTTGGTTTTCGTGGTCATCCGAACGTTCGGGGAGTCCCCTCGCCAAAACTAGCAGATTTGGTCCATTATGGTCAGATTTCTATGCTATTAATCAGTGATTTTGGGTCTCTGGACGATTCGGACGTTCGGGGAACCCTAGGGTCCGGTTATGCGGACCTCGCCAAAATTCGTAGATTTGGCATATTATGGCTAGTTTTCTATGCAATTACACATTGAGTTTTGGTCCCGGGGCGATCCAAACGTTCGGGGAACCCCGGGGTCCGCTTACGGGGACCTCGCCAAAACTCGCAGATTTGGTCCATTCTGACCAGTTTTCTATGCTATTATTCACTATTTTGGTTTTCGTGGTCAACCGAACGTTCGGGGAGTCCCCTCGCCAAAACTAGCAGATTGGGTCCATTATGGTCAGTTTTCTATGCTATTAATCAGTGATTTTGGGTCTCTGGTCGATTCGGACGTTCCGGGAACCCTAGGGTCCGGTTATGCGGACCTCGCCAAAATTCGTAGATTTGGCATATTATGGCTAGTTTTCTATGCTATTACTCATTGATTTTTGGTCCTGGGGCGATCCAAACATTGGGGGAACCCCGGGGTCCGCTTACGGGGACCTCGCCAAAACTCGCAGATTTGGTCCATTCTGACCAGATTTCTATGCTATTATTCACTGTTTTGGTTTTCGTGGTCATCCGAACGTTCGGGGAGTCCCCTCGCCAAACCTAGCAGATTTGGTCCATTATGGTCAGATTTCTATGCTATTAATCAGTGATTTTGGGTCTCTGGACGATTCGGACGTTCGGGGAACCCTAGGGTCCGGTTATGCGGACCTCGCCAAAATTCGTAGATTTGGCATATTATGGCTAGTTTTCTATGCAATTACTTATTGATTTTTGGTCCCGGGGCGATCCAAACGTTCGGGGAACCCCGGGGTCCGCTTACGGGGACCTCGCCAAAACTCGCAGATTTGGTCCATTCTGACCAGTTTTCTATGCTATTATTCACTGTTTTGGTTTTCGTGGTCATCCGAACGTTCGGGGAGTCCCCTCGCCAAAACTAGCAGATTTGGTCCATTATGGTCAGTTTCTATGCTATTAATCAGTGATTTTGGGTCTCTGGACGATTCGGACGTTCGGGGAACCCTAGGGTCCGGTTATGCAGACCTCGCCAAAATTCGTAGATTTGGCATATTATGGCTAGTTTTCTATGTAATTACACATTGATTTTTGGTCCCGGGGCGATCCAAACGTTCGGGGAACCCCGGGGTCCGCTTACGGGGACCTCGCCAAAACTCGCAGATTTGGTCCATTCTGACCAATTTTCTATGCTATTATTCACTATTTTGGTTTTCGTGGTCATCCGAACGTTCGGGGAGTCCCCTCGCCAAAACTAGCAGATTAGGTCTCTTATGGTCAGTTTTCTATGCTATTAATCAGTGATTTTGGGTCTCTGGACGATTCGGACGTTCCGGGAACCCTAGGGTCCGGTTATGCAGACCTCGCCAAAATTCGTAGATTTGGCATATTATGGCTAGTTTTCTATGCTATTACTCATTGATTTTTGGTCCTGGGGCGATCCAAACATTTGGGGAACCCCGGGGTCCGCTTACGGGGACCTCGCCAAAACTCGCAGATTTGGTCCATTCTGACCAGTTTTCAATGCTATTATTCACTGTTTTGGTTTTCGTGGTCATCCGAACGTTCGGGGAGTCCCCTCGCCAAAACTAGCAGATTTGGTCCATTATGGTCAGATTTCTATGCTATTAATCAGTGATTTTGGGTCTCTGGACGATTCGGACGTTCGGGGAACCCTAGGGTCCGGTTATGCGGACCTCGCCAAAATTCGTAGATTTGGCATATTATGGCTAGTTTTCTATGCAATTACTTATTGATTTTTGGTCCCGGGGCGATCCAAACGTTCGGGGAACCCCGGGGTCCGCTTACGGGGACCTCGCCAAAACTCGCAGATTTGGTCCATTCTGACCAGATTTCTATGCTATTATTCACTGTTTTGGTTTTCGTGGTCATCCGAACGTTCGGGGAGTCCCCTCGCCAAAACTAGCATATTTGGTCCATTATGGTCAGATTTCTATGCTATTAATCAGTGATTTTGGGTCTCTGGACGATTCGGACGTTCGGGGAACCCTAGGGTCCGGTTATGCGGACCTCGCCAAAATTCGTAGATTTGGCATATTATGGCTAGTTTCCTATGCAATTACACATTGATTTTTGGTCCCGGGGCGATCCAAACGTTCGGGGAACCCCGGGGTCCGCTTACGGGGACCTCGCCAAAACTCGCAGATTTGGTCCATTCTGACCAGTTTTCTATGCTATTATTCACTATTTTGGTTTTCGTGGTCATCCGAACGTTCGGGGAGTCCCCTCGCCAAAACTAGCAGATTAGGTCCATTATGGTCAGTTTTCTATGCTATTAATCAGTGATTTTGGGTCTCTGGTCGATTCGGACGTTCCGGGAACCCTAGGGTCCGGTTATGCGGACCTCGCCAAAATTCGTAGATTTGGCATATTATGGCTAGTTTTCTATGCTATTACTCATTGATTTTTGGTCCTGGGGCGATCCAAACATTGGGGGAACCCCGGGGTCCGCTTACGGGGACCTCGCCAAAACTCGCAGATTTGGTCCATTCTGACCAGATTTCTATGCTATTATTCACTGTTTTGGTTTTCGTGGTCATCCGAACGTTCGGGGAGTCCCCTCGCCAAACCTAGCAGATTTGGTCCATTATGGTCAGATTTCTATGCTATTAATCAGTGATTTTGGGTCTCTGGACGATTCGGACGTTCGGGGAACCCTAGGGTCCGGTTATGCGGACCTCGCCAAAATTCGTAGATTTGGCATATTATGGCTAGTTTTCTATGCAATTACTTATTGATTTTTGGTCCCGGGGCGATCCAAACGTTCGGGGAACCCCGGGGTCCGCTTACGGGGACCTCGCCAAAACTCGCAGATTTGGTCCATTCTGACCAGTTTTCTATGCTATTATTCACTGTTTTGGTTTTCGTGGTCATCCGAACGTTCGGGGAGTCCCCTCGCCAAAACTAGCAGATTTGGTCCATTATGGTCAGTTTCTATGCTATTAATCAGTGATTTTGGGTCTCTGGACGATTCGGACGTTCGGGGAACCCTAGGGTCCGGTTATGCAGACCTCGCCAAAATTCGTAGATTTGGCATATTATGGCTAGTTTTCTATGCAATTACACATTGATTTTTGGTCCCGGGGCGATCCAAACGTTCGGGGAACCCCGGGGTCCGCTTACGGGGACCTCGCCAAAACTCGCAGATTTGGTCCATTCTGACCAATTTTCTATGCTATTATTCACTATTTTGGTTTTCGTGGTCATCCGAACGTTCGGGGAGTCCCCTCGCCAAAACTAGCAGATTAGGTCCATTATGGTAAGTTTTCTATGCTATTAATCAGTGATTTTGGGTCTCTGGTCGATTCGGACGTTCCGGGAACCCTAGGGTCCGGTTATGCGGACCTCGCCAAAATTCGTAGATTTGGCATATTATGGCTAGTTTTCTATGCTATTACTCATTGATTTTTGGTCCTGGGGCGATCCAAACATTGGGGGAACCCCGGGGTCCGCTTACGGGGACCTCGCCAAAACTCGCAGATTTGGTCCATTCTGACCAGATTTCTATGCTATTATTCACTGTTTTGGTTTTCGTGGTCATCCGAACGTTCGGGGAGTCCCCTCGCCAAACCTAGCAGATTTGGTCGATTATGGTCAGATTTCTATGCTATTAATCAGTGATTTTGGGTCTCTGGACGATTCGGACGTTCGGGGAACCCTAGGGTCCGGTTATGCGGACCTCGCCAAAATTCGTAGATTTGGCATATTATGGCTAGTTTTCTATGCAATTACTTATTGATTTTTGGTCCCGGGGCGATCCAAACGTTCGGGGAACCCCGGGGTCCGCTTACGGGGACCTCGCCAAAACTCGCAGATTTGGTCCATTCTGACCAGTTTTCTATGCTATTATTCACTGTTTTGGTTTTCGTGGTCATCCGAACGTTCGGGGAGTCCCCTCGCCAAAACTAGCAGATTTGGTCCATTATGGTCAGTTTCTATGCTATTAATCAGTGATTTTGGGTCTCTGGACGATTCGGACGTTCGGGGAACCCTAGGGTCCGGTTATGCAGACCTCGCCAAAATTCGTAGATTTGGCATATTATGGCTAGTTTTCTATGCAATTACACATTGATTTTTGGTCCCGGGGCGATCCAAACGTTCGGGGAACCCCGGGGTCCGCTTACGGGGACCTCGCCAAAACTCGCAGATTTGGTCCATTCTGACCAATTTTCTATGCTATTATTCACTATTTTGGTTTTCGTGGTCATCCGAACGTTCGGGGAGTCCCCTCGCCAAAACTAGCAGATTAGGTCTCTTATGGTCAGTTTTCTATGCTATTAATCAGTGATTTTGGGTCTCTGGACGATTCGGACGTTCCGGGAACCCTAGGGTCCGGTTATGCAGACCTCGCCAAAATTCGTAGATTTGGCATATTATGGCTAGTTTTCTATGCTATTACTCATTGATTTTTGGTCCTGGGGCGATCCAAACATTTGGGGAACCCCGGGGTCCGCTTACGGGGACCTCGCCAAAACTCGCAGATTTGGTCCATTCTGACCAGTTTTCAATGCTATTATTCACTGTTTTGGTTTTCGTGGTCATCCGAACGTTCGGGGAGTCCCCTCGCCAAAACTAGCAGATTTGGTCCATTATGGTCAGATTTCTATGCTATTAATCAGTGATTTTGGGTCTCTGGACGATTCGGACGTTCGGGGAACCCTAGGGTCCGGTTATGCGGACCTCGCCAAAATTCGTAGATTTGGCATATTATGGCTAGTTTTCTATGCAATTACTTATTGATTTTTGGTCCCGGGGCGATCCAAACGTTCGGGGAACCCCGGGGTCCGCTTACGGGGACCTCGCCAAAACTCGCAGATTTGGTCCATTCTGACCAGTTTTCTATGCTATTATTCACTATTTTGGTTTTCGTGGTCATCCGAACGTTCGGGGAGTCCCCTCGCCAAAACTAGCAGATTAGGTCCATTATGGTCAGTTTTCTATGCTATTAATCAGTGATTTTGGGTCTCTGGTCGATTCGGACGTTCCGGGAACCCTAGGGTCCGGTTATGCGGACCTCGCCAAAATTCGTAGATTTGGCATATTATGGCTAGTTTTCTATGCTATTACTCATTGATTTTTGGTCCTGGGGCGATCCAAACATTGGGGGAACCCCGGGGTCCGCTTACGGGGACCTCGCCAAAACTCGCAGATTTGGTCCATTCTGACCAGATTTCTATGCTATTATTCACTGTTTTGGTTTTCGTGGTCATCCGAACGTTCGGGGAGTCCCCTCGCCAAACCTAGCAGATTTGGTCCATTATGGTCAGATTTCTATGCTATTAATCAGTGATTTTGGGTCTCTGGACGATTCGGACGTTCGGGGAACCCTAGGGTCCGGTTATGCGGACCTCGCCAAAATTCGTAGATTTGGCATATTATGGCTAGTTTTCTATGCAATTACTTATTGATTTTTGGTCCCGGGGCGATCCAAACGTTCGGGGAACCCCGGGGTCCGCTTACGGGGACCTCGCCAAAACTCGCAGATTTGGTCCATTCTGACCAGTTTTCTATGCTATTATTCACTGTTTTGGTTTTCGTGGTCATCCGAACGTTCGGGGAGTCCCCTCGCCAAAACTAGCAGATTTGGTCCATTATGGTCAGTTTCTATGCTATTAATCAGTGATTTTGGGTCTCTGGACGATTCGGACGTTCGGGGAACCCTAGGGTCCGGTTATGCAGACCTCGCCAAAATTCGTAGATTTGGCATATTATGGCTAGTTTTCTATGCAATTACACATTGATTTTTGGTCCCGGGGCGATCCAAACGTTCGGGGAACCCCGGGGTCCGCTTACGGGGACCTCGCCAAAACTCGCAGATTTGGTCCATTCTGACCAATTTTCTATGCTATTATTCACTATTTTGGTTTTCGTGGTCATCCGAACGTTCGGGGAGTCCCCTCGCCAAAACTAGCAGATTAGGTCTCTTATGGTCAGTTTTCTATGCTATTAATCAGTGATTTTGGGTCTCTGGACGATTCGGACGTTCCGGGAACCCTAGGGTCCGGTTATGCAGACCTCGCCAAAATTCGTAGATTTGGCATATTATGGCTAGTTTTCTATGCTATTACTCATTGATTTTTGGTCCTGGGGCGATCCAAACATTTGGGGAACCCCGGGGTCCGCTTACGGGGACCTCGCCAAAACTCGCAGATTTGGTCCATTCTGACCAGTTTTCAATGCTATTATTCACTGTTTTGGTTTTCGTGGTCATCCGAACGTTCGGGGAGTCCCCTCGCCAAAACTAGCAGATTTGGTCCATTATGGTCAGATTTCTATGCTATTAATCAGTGATTTTGGGTCTCTGGACGATTCGGACGTTCGGGGAACCCTAGGGTCCGGTTATGCGGACCTCGCCAAAATTCGTAGATTTGGCATATTATGGCTAGTTTTCTATGCAATTACACATTGAGTTTTGGTCCCGGGGCGATCCAAACGTTCGGGGAACCCCGGGGTCCGCTTACGGGGACCTCGCCAAAACTCGCAGATTTGGTCCATTCTGACCAGTTTTCTATGCTATTATTCACTATTTTGGTTTTCGTGGTCAACCGAACGTTCGGGGAGTCCCCTCGCCAAAACTAGCAGATTAGGTCCATTATGGTCAGTTTTCTATGCTATTAATCAGTGATTTTGGGTCTCTGGTCGATTCGGACGTTCCGGGAACCCTAGGGTCCGGTTATGCGGACCTCGCCAAAATTCGTAGATTTGGCATATTATGGCTAGTTTTCTATGCTATTACTCATTGATTTTTGGTCCTGGGGCGATCCAAACATTGGGGGAACCCCGGGGTCCGCTTACGGGGACCTCGCCAAAACTCGCAGATTTGGTCCATTCTGACCAGATTTCTATGCTATTATTCACTGTTTTGGTTTTCGTGGTCATCCGAACGTTCGGGGAGTCCCCTCGCCAAACCTAGCAGATTTGGTCCATTATGGTCAGATTTCTATGCTATTAATCAGTGATTTTGGGTCTCTGGACGATTCGGACGTTCGGGGAACCCTAGGGTCCGGTTATGCGGACCTCGCCAAAATTCGTAGATTTGGCATATTATGGCTAGTTTTCTATGCAATTACTTATTGATTTTTGGTCCCGGGGCGATCCAAACGTTCGGGGAACCCCGGGGTCCGCTTACGGGGACCTCGCCAAAACTCGCAGATTTGGTCCATTCTGACCAGTTTTCTATGCTATTATTCACTGTTTTGGTTTTCGTGGTCATCCGAACGTTCGGGGAGTCCCCTCGCCAAAACTAGCAGATTTGGTCCATTATGGTCAGTTTCTATGCTATTAATCAGTGATTTTGGGTCTCTGGACGATTCGGACGTTCGGGGAACCCTAGGGTCCGGTTATGCAGACCTCGCCAAAATTCGTAGATTTGGCATATTATGGCTAGTTTTCTATGCAATTACACATTGATTTTTGGTCCCGGGGCGATCCAAACGTTCGGGGAACCCCGGGGTCCGCTTACGGGGACCTCGCCAAAACTCGCAGATTTGGTCCATTCTGACCAATTTTCTATGCTATTATTCACTATTTTGGTTTTCGTGGTCATCCGAACGTTCGGGGAGTCCCCTCGCCAAAACTAGCAGATTAGGTCTCTTATGGTCAGTTTTCTATGCTATTAATCAGTGATTTTGGGTCTCTGGACGATTCGGACGTTCCGGGAACCCTAGGGTCCGGTTATGCAGACCTCGCCAAAATTCGTAGATTTGGCATATTATGGCTAGTTTTCTATGCTATTACTCATTGATTTTTGGTCCTGGGGCGATCCAAACATTTGGGGAACCCCGGGGTCCGCTTACGGGGACCTCGCCAAAACTCGCAGATTTGGTCCATTCTGACCAGTTTTCAATGCTATTATTCACTGTTTTGGTTTTCGTGGTCATCCGAACGTTCGGGGAGTCCCCTCGCCAAAACTAGCAGATTTGGTCCATTATGGTCAGATTTCTATGCTATTAATCAGTGATTTTGGGTCTCTGGACGATTCGGACGTTCGGGGAACCCTAGGGTCCGGTTATGCGGACCTCGCCAAAATTCGTAGATTTGGCATATTATGGCTAGTTTTCTATGCAATTACACATTGAGTTTTGGTCCCGGGGCGATCCAAACGTTCGGGGAACCCCGGGGTCCGCTTACGGGGACCTCGCCAAAACTCGCAGATTTGGTCCATTCTGACCAGTTTTCTATGCTATTATTCACTATTTTGGTTTTCGTGGTCATCCGAACGTTCGGGGAGTCCCCTCGCCAAAACTAGCAGATTAGGTCCATTATGGTCAGTTTTCTATGCTATTAATCAGTGATTTTGGGTCTCTGGACGATTCGGACGTTCCGGGAACCCTAGGGTCCGGTTATGCACACCTCGCCAAAATTCGTAGATTTGGCATATTATGGCTAGTTTTCTATGCTATTACTCATTGATTTTTGGTCCTGGGGCGATCCAAATATTTGGAGAACCCCGGGGTCCGCTTACGGGGACGTCGCCAAAACTCGCAGATTTGGTCCATTCTGACCAGTTTTGTATGCTATTATTCACTGTTGTGGTTTTCGTGGTCATCCGAACGTTCGGGGAGTCCCCTCGCCAAAACTAGCAGATTAGGTCCATTATGGTCAGTTTTCTATGCTATTAATCAGTGATTTTGGGTCTCTGGACGATTCGAACGTTCGGGGAACCCTAGGGTCCGGTTATGCGGACCTCGCCAAAATTCGTAGATTTGGCATATTATGGCTAGTTTTCTATGCTATTACTTATTGATTTTTGGTCCCGGGGCGATCCAAATGTTCGGGGAACCCCGGGGTCCGCTTACGGGGACCTCGCCAAAACTCGCAGATTTGGTCCATTCTGACCAGTTTTCTATGCTATTATTCACTGTTTTGGTTTTCGTGGTCATCCGAACGTTCGGGGAGTCCCCTCGCCAAAACTAGCAGATTTGGTCCATTATGGTCAGTTTCTATGCTATTAATCAGTGATTTTGGGTCTCTGGACGATTCGGACGTTCGGGGAACCCTAGGGTCCGGTTATGCAGACCTCGCCAAAATTCGTAGATTTGGCATATTATGGCTAGTTTTCTATGCTATTACTCATTGATTTTTGGTCCCGGGGCGATCCAAACATTTGGGGAACCCCGGGGTCAGCTTACGGGGACCTCGCCAAAACTCGCAGATTTGGTCCATTCTGACCAGTTTTCTATGCTATTATTCACTGTTTTGGTTTTCGTGGTCATCCGAACGTTCGGGGAGTCCCCTTGCCAAAACTAGCAGATTAGGTCCATTATGGTCAGTTTCTATGCTATTAATCAGTGATTTTAGGTCTCTGGACGATTCGGACGTTCCGGGAACCCTAGGGTCCGGTTATGCGGACCTCGCCAAAATTCGTAGATTTGGCATATTATGGCTAGTTTTCTATGCAATTACTTATTGATTTTTGGTCCCGGGGCGATCCAAACGTTCGGGGAACCCCGGGGTCCGCTTACGGGGACCTCGCCAAAACTCGCAGATTTGGTCCATTCTGACCAGTTTTCTATGCTATTATTCACTGTTTTGGTTTTCGTGGTCATCCGAACGTTCGGGGAGTCCCCTCGCCAAAACTAGCAGATTTGGTCCATTATGGTCAGATTTCTATGCTATTAATCAGTGATTTTGGGTCTCTGGACGATTCGGACGTTCGGGGAACCCTAGGGTCCGGTTATGCGGACCTCGCCAAAATTCGTAGATTTGGCATATTATGGCTAGTTTTCTATGCTATTACTCATTGATTTTTGGTCCTGGGGCGATCCAAATATTTGGAGAACCCCGGGGTCCGCTTACGGGGACGTCGCCAAAACTCGCAGATTTGGTCCATTCTGACCAGTTTTGTATGCTATTATTCACTGTTGTGGTTTTCGTGGTCATCCGAACGTTCGGGGAGTCCCCTCGCCAAAACTAGCAGATTAGGTCCATTATGGTCAGTTTTCTATGCTATTAATCAGTGATTTTGGGTCTCTGGACGATTCGAACGTTCGGGGAACCCTAGGGTCCGGTTATGCGGACCTCGCCAAAATTCGTAGATTTGGCATATTATGGCTAGTTTTCTATGCTATTACTTATTGATTTTTGGTCCCGGGGCGATCCAAATGTTCGGGGAACCCCGGGGTCCGCTTACGGGGACCTCGCCAAAACTCGCAGATTTGGTCCATTCTGACCAGTTTTGTATGCTATTATTCACTGTTTTGGTTTTCGTGGTCATCCGAACGTTCGGGGAGTCCCCTCGCCAAAACTAGCAGATTTGGTCCATTATGGTCAGTTTCTATGCTATTAATCAGTGATTTTGGGTCTCTGGACGATTCGGACGTTCGGGGAACCCTAGGGTCCGGTTATGCAGACCTCGCCAAAATTCGTAGATTTGGCATATTATGGCTAGTTTTCTATGCTATTACTTATTGATTTTTGGTCCCGGGGCGATCCAAATGTTCGGGGAACCCCGGGGTCCGCTTACGGGGACCTCGCCAAAACTCGCAGATTTGGTCCATTCTGACCAGTTTTCTATGCTATTATTCACTGTTTTGGTTTTCGTGGTCATCCGAACGTTCGGGGAGTCCCCTCGCCAAAACTAGCAGATTTGGTCCATTATGGTCAGTTTCTATGCTATTAATCAGTGATTTTGGGTCTCTGGACGATTCGGACGTTCGGGGAACCCTAGGGTCCGGTTATGCAGACCTCGCCAAAATTCGTAGATTTGGCATATTATGGCTAGTTTTCTATGCTATTACTCATTGATTTTTGGTCCCGGGGCGATCCAAACATTTGGGGAACCCCGGGGTCAGCTTACGGGGACCTCGCCAAAACTCGCAGATTTGGTCCATTCTGACCAGTTTTCTATGCTATTATTCACTGTTTTGGTTTTCGTGGTCATCCGAACGTTCGGGGAGTCCCCTTGCCAAAACTAGCAGATTAGGTCCATTATGGTCAGTTTCTATGCTATTAATCAGTGATTTTAGGTCTCTGGACGATTCGGACGTTCCGGGAACCCTAGGGTCCGGTTATGCGGACCTCGCCAAAATTCGTAGATTTGGCATATTATGGCTAGTTTTCTATGCAATTACTTATTGATTTTTGGTCCCGGGGCGATCCAAACGTTCGGGGAACCCCGGGGTCCGCTTACGGGGACCTCGCCAAAACTCGCAGATTTGGTCCATTCTGACCAGTTTTCTATGCTATTATTCACTGTTTTGGTTTTCGTGGTCATCCGAACGTTCGGGGAGTCCCCTCGCCAAAACTAGCAGATTTGGTCCATTATGGTCAGATTTCTATGCTATTAATCAGTGATTTTGGGTCTCTGGACGATTCGGACGTTCGGGGAACCCTAGGGTCCGGTTATGCGGACCTCGCCAAAATTCGTAGATTTGGCATATTATGGCTAGTTTTCTATGCTATTACTCATTGATTTTTGGTCCTGGGGCGATCCAAATATTTGGAGAACCCCGGGGTCCGCTTACGGGGACGTCGCCAAAACTCGCAGATTTGGTCCATTCTGACCAGTTTTGTATGCTATTATTCACTGTTGTGGTTTTCGTGGTCATCCGAACGTTCGGGGAGTCCCCTCGCCAAAACTAGCAGATTAGGTCCATTATGGTCAGTTTTCTATGCTATTAATCAGTGATTTTGGGTCTCTGGACGATTCGAACGTTCGGGGAACCCTAGGGTCCGGTTATGCGGACCTCGCCAAAATTCGTAGATTTGGCATATTATGGCTAGTTTTCTATGCTATTACTTATTGATTTTTGGTCCCGGGGCGATCCAAATGTTCGGGGAACCCCGGGGTCCGCTTACGGGGACCTCGCCAAAACTCGCAGATTTGGTCCATTCTGACCAGTTTTCTATGCTATTATTCACTGTTTTGGTTTTCGTGGTCATCCGAACGTTCGGGGAGTCCCCTCGCCAAAACTAGCAGATTTGGTCCATTATGGTCAGTTTCTATGCTATTAATCAGTGATTTTGGGTCTCTGGACGATTCGGACGTTCGGGGAACCCTAGGGTCCGGTTATGCAGACCTCGCCAAAATTCGTAGATTTGGCATATTATGGCTAGTTTTCTATGCTATTACTCATTGATTTTTGGTCCCGGGGCGATCCAAACATTTGGGGAACCCCGGGGTCAGCTTACGGGGACCTCGCCAAAACTCGCAGATTTGGTCCATTCTGACCAGTTTTCTATGCTATTATTCACTGTTTTGGTTTTCGTGGTCATCCGAACGTTCGGGGAGTCCCCTTGCCAAAACTAGCAGATTAGGTCCATTATGGTCAGTTTCTATGCTATTAATCAGTGATTTTAGGTCTCTGGACGATTCGGACGTTCCGGGAACCCTAGGGTCCGGTTATGCGGACCTCGCCAAAATTCGTAGATTTGGCATATTATGGCTAGTTTTCTATGCAATTACTTATTGATTTTTGGTCCCGGGGCGATCCAAACGTTCGGGGAACCCCGGGGTCCGCTTACGGGGACCTCGCCAAAACTCGCAGATTTGGTCCATTCTGACCAGTTTTCTATGCTATTATTCACTGTTTTGGTTTTCGTGGTCATCCGAACGTTCGGGGAGTCCCCTCGCCAAAACTAGCAGATTTGGTCCATTATGGTCAGATTTCTATGCTATTAATCAGTGATTTTGGGTCTCTGGACGATTCGGACGTTCGGGGAACCCTAGGGTCCGGTTATGCGGACCTCGCCAAAATTCGTAGATTTGGCATATTATGGCTAGTTTCCTATGCAATTACACATTGATTTTTGGTCCCGGGGCGATCCAAACGTTCGGGGAACCCCGGGGTCCGCTTACGGGGACCTCGCCAAAACTCGCAGATTTGGTCCATTCTGACCAGTTTTCTATGCTATTATTCACTATTTTGGTTTTCGTGGTCATCCGAACGTTCGGGGAGTCCCCTCGCCAAAACTAGCAGATTAGGTCCATTATGGTCAGTTTTCTATGCTATTAATCAGTGATTTTGGGTCTCTGGTCGATTCGGACGTTCCGGGAACCCTAGGGTCCGGTTATGCGGACCTCGCCAAAATTCGTAGATTTGGCATATTATGGCTAGTTTTCTATGCTATTACTCATTGATTTTTGGTCCTGGGGCGATCCAAACATTGGGGGAACCCCGGGGTCCGCTTACGGGGACCTCGCCAAAACTCGCAGATTTGGTCCATTCTGACCAGATTTCTATGCTATTATTCACTGTTTTGGTTTTCGTGGTCATCCGAACGTTCGGGGAGTCCCCTCGCCAAAACTAGCAGATTTGGTCCATTATGGTCAGATTTCTATGCTATTAATCAGTGATTTTGGGTCTCTGGACGATTCGGACGTTCGGGGAACCCTAGGGTCCGGTTATGCGGACCTCGCCAAAATTCGTAGATTTGGCATATTATGGCTAGTTTTCTATGCAATTACTTATTGATTTTTGGTCCCGGGGCGATCCAAACGTTCGGGGAACCCCGGGGTCCGCTTACGGGGACCTCGCCAAAACTCGCAGATTTGGTCCATTCTGACCAGTTTTCTATGCTATTATTCACTGTTTTGGTTTCCGTGGTCATCCGAACGTTCGGGGAGTCCCCTCGCCAAAACTAGCAGATTTGGTCCATTATGGTCAGTTTCTATGCTATTAATCAGTGATTTTGGGTCTCTGGACGATTCGGACGTTCGGGGAACCCTAGGGTCCGGTTATGCAGACCTCGCCAAAATTCGTAGATTTGGCATATTTTGGCTAGTTTTCTATGCAATTCCACATTGATTTTTGGTCCCGGGGCGATCCAAACGTTCGGGGAACCCCGGGGTCCGCTTACGGGGACCTCGCCAAAACTCGCAGATTTGGTCCATTCTGACCAATTTTCTATGCTATTATTCACTATTTTGGTTTTCGTGGTCATCCGAACGTTCGGGGAGTCCCCTCGCCAAAACTAGCAGATTAGGTCTCTTATGGTCAGTTTTCTATGCTATTAATCAGTGATTTTGGGTCTCTGGACGATTCGGACGTTCCGGGAACCCTAGGGTCCGGTTATGCAGACCTCGCCAAAATTCGTAGATTTGGCATATTATGGCTAGTTTTCTATGCTATTACTCATTGATTTTTGGTCCTGGGGCGATCCAAACATATGGGGAACCCCGGGGTCCGCTTACGGGGACCTCGCCAAAACTCGCAGATTTGGTCCATTCTGACCAGTTTTCAATGCTATTATTCACTGTTTTGGTTTTCGTGGTCATCCGAACGTTCGGGGAGTCCCCTCGCCAAAACTAGCAGATTTGGTCCATTATGGTCAGATTTCTATGCTATTAATCAGTGATTTTGGGTCTCTGGACGATTCGGACGTTCGGGGAACCCTAGGGTCCGGTTATGCGGACCTCGCCAAAATTCGTAGATTTGGCATATTATGGCTAGTTTTCTATGCAATTACACATTGAGTTTTGGTCCCGGGGCGATCCAAACGTTCGGGGAACCCCGGGGTCCGCTTACGGGGACCTCGCCAAAACTCGCAGATTTGGTCCATTCTGACCAGTTTTCTATGCTATTATTCACTATTTTGGTTTTCGTGGTCATCCGAACGTTCGGGGAGTCCCCTCGCCAAAACTAGCAGATTAGGTCCATTATGGTCAGTTTTCTATGCTATTAATCAGTGATTTTGGGTCTCTGGTCGATTCGGACGTTCCGGGAACCCTAGGGTCCGGTTATGCGGACCTCGCCAAAATTCGTAGATTTGGCATATTATGGCTAGTTTTCTATGCTATTACTCATTGATTTTTGGTCCTGGGGCGATCCAAACATTGGGGGAACCCCGGGGTCCGCTTACGGGGACCTCGCCAAAACTCGCAGATTTGGTCCATTCTGACCAGATTTCTATGCTATTATTCACTGTTTTGGTTTTCGTGGTCATCCGAACGTTCGGGGAGTCCCCTCGCCAAAACTAGCAGATTTGGTCCATTATGGTCAGATTTCTATGCTATTAATCAGTGATTTTGGGTCTCTGGACGATTCGGACGTTCGGGGAACCCTAGGGTCCGGTTATGCGGACCTCGCCAAAATTCGTAGATTTGGCATATTATGGCTAGTTTTCTATGCAATTACTTATTGATTTTTGGTCCCGGGGCGATCCAAACGTTCGGGGAACCCCGGGGTCCGCTTACGGGGACCTCGCCAAAACTCGCAGATTTGGTCCATTCTGACCAGTTTTCTATGCTATTATTCACTGTTTTGGTTTCCGTGGTCATCCGAACGTTCGGGGAGTCCCCTCGCCAAAACTAGCAGATTTGGTCCATTATGGTCAGTTTCTATGCTATTAATCAGTGATTTTGGGTCTCTGGACGATTCGGACGTTCGGGGAACCCTAGGGTCCGGTTATGCAGACCTCGCCAAAATTCGTAGATTTGGCATATTATGGCTAGTTTTCTATGCAATTCCACATTGATTTTTGGTCCCGGGGCGATCCAAACGTTCGGGGAACCCCGGGGTCCGCTTACGGGGACCTCGCCAAAACTCGCAGATTTGGTCCATTCTGACCAATTTTCTATGCTATTATTCACTATTTTGGTTTTCGTGGTCATCCGAACGTTCGGGGAGTCCCCTCGCCAAAACTAGAAGATTAGGTCTCTTATGGTCAGTTTTCTATGCTATTAATCAGTGATTTTGGGTCTCTGGACGATTCGGACGTTCCGGGAACCCTAGGGTCCGGTTATGCAGACCTCGCCAAAATTCGTAGATTTGGCATATTATGGCTAGTTTTCTATGCTATTACTCATTGATTTTTGGTCCTGGGGCGATCCAAACATTTGGGGAACCCCGGGGTCCGCTTACGGGGACCTCGCCAAAACTCGCAGATTTGGTCCATTCTGACCAGTTTTCAATGCTATTATTCACTGTTTTGGTTTTCGTGGTCATCCGAACGTTCGGGGAGTCCCCTCGCCAAAACTAGCAGATTTGGTCCATTATGGTCAGATTTCTATGCTATTAATCAGTGATTTTGGGTCTCTGGACGATTCGGACGTTCCGGGAACCCTAGGGTCCGGTTATGCGGACCTCGCCAAAATTCGTAGATTTGGCATATTATGGCTAGTTTTCTATGCAATTACTTATTGATTTTTGGTCCCGGGGCGATCCAAACGTTCGGGGAACCCCGGGGTCCGCTTACGGGGACCTCGCCAAAACTCGCAGATTTGGTCCATTCTGACCAGTTTTCTATGCTATTATTCACTGTTTTGGTTTTCGTGGTCATCCGAACGTTCGGGGAGTCCCCTCGCCAAAACTAGCAGATTTGGTCCATTATGGTCAGATTTCTATGCTATTAATCAGTGATTTTGGGTCTCTGGACGATTCGGACGTTCGGGGAACCCTAGGGTCCGGTTATGCGGACCTCGCCAAAATTCGTAGATTTGGCATATTATGGCTAGTTTCCTATGCAATTACACATTGATTTTTGGTCCCGGGGCGATCCAAACGTTCGGGGAACCCCGGGGTCCGCTTACGGGGACCTCGCCAAAACTCGCAGATTTGGTCCATTCTGACCAGTTTTCTATGCTATTATTCACTATTTTGGTTTTCGTGGTCATCCGAACGTTCGGGGAGTCCCCTCGCCAAAACTAGCAGATTAGGTCCATTATGGTCAGTTTTCTATGCTATTAATCAGTGATTTTGGGTCTCTGGTCGATTCGGACGTTCCGGGAACCCTAGGGTCCGGTTATGCGGACCTCGCCAAAATTCGTAGATTTGGCATATTATGGCTAGTTTTCTATGCTATTACTCATTGATTTTTGGTCCTGGGGCGATCCAAACATTGGGGGAACCCCGGGGTCCGCTTACGGGGACCTCGCCAAAACTCGCAGATTTGGTCCATTCTGACCAGATTTCTATGCTATTATTCACTGTTTTGGTTTTCGTGGTCATCCGAACGTTCGGGGAGTCCCCTCGCCAAAACTAGCAGATTTGGTCCATTATGGTCAGATTTCTATGCTATTAATCAGTGATTTTGGGTCTCTGGACGATTCGGACGTTCGGGGAACCCTAGGGTCCGGTTATGCGGACCTCGCCAAAATTCGTAGATTTGGCATATTATGGCTAGTTTTCTATGCAATTACTTATTGATTTTTGGTCCCGGGGCGATCCAAACGTTCGGGGAACCCCGGGGTCCGCTTACGGGGACCTCGCCAAAACTCGCAGATTTGGTCCATTCTGACCAGTTTTCTATGCTATTATTCACTGTTTTGGTTTCCGTGGTCATCCGAACGTTCGGGGAGTCCCCTCGCCAAAACTAGCAGATTTGGTCCATTATGGTCAGTTTCTATGCTATTAATCAGTGATTTTGGGTCTCTGGACGATTCGGACGTTCGGGGAACCCTAGGGTCCGGTTATGCAGACCTCGCCAAAATTCGTAGATTTGGCATATTATGGCTAGTTTTCTATGCAATTCCACATTGATTTTTGGTCCCGGGGCGATCCAAACGTTCGGGGAACCCCGGGGTCCGCTTACGGGGACCTCGCCAAAACTCGCAGATTTGGTCCATTCTGACCAATTTTCTATGCTATTATTCACTATTTTGGTTTTCGTGGTCATCCGAACGTTCGGGGAGTCCCCTCGCCAAAACTAGCAGATTAGGTCTCTTATGGTCAGTTTTCTATGCTATTAATCAGTGATTTTGGGTCTCTGGACGATTCGGACGTTCCGGGAACCCTAGGGTCCGGTTATGCAGACCTCGCCAAAATTCGTAGATTTGGCATATTATGGCTAGTTTTCTATGCTATTACTCATTGATTTTTGGTCCTGGGGCGATCCAAACATTTGGGGAACCCCGGGGTCCGCTTACGGGGACCTCGCCAAAACTCGCAGATTTGGTCCATTCTGACCAGTTTTCAATGCTATTATTCACTGTTTTGGTTTTCGTGGTCATCCGAACGTTCGGGGAGTCCCCTCGCCAAAACTAGCAGATTTGGTCCATTATGGTCAGATTTCTATGCTATTAATCAGTGATTTTGGGTCTCTGGACGATTCGGACGTTCCGGGAACCCTAGGGTCCGGTTATGCGGACCTCGCCAAAATTCGTAGATTTGGCATATTATGGCTAGTTTTCTATGCAATTACTTATTGATTTTTGGTCCCGGGGCGATCCAAACGTTCGGGGAACCCCGGGGTCCGCTTACGGGGACCTCGCCAAAACTCGCAGATTTGGTCCATTCTGACCAGTTTTCTATGCTATTATTCACTGTTTTGGTTTTCGTGGTCATCCGAACGTTCGGGGAGTCCCCTCGCCAAAACTAGCAGATTTGGTCCATTATGGTCAGATTTCTATGCTATTAATCAGTGATTTTGGGTCTCTGGACGATTCGGACGTTCGGGGAACCCTAGGGTCCGGTTATGCGGACCTCGCCAAAATTCGTAGATTTGGCATATTATGGCTAGTTTCCTATGCAATTACACATTGATTTTTGGTCCCGGGGCGATCCAAACGTTCGGGGAACCCCGGGGTCCGCTTACGGGGACCTCGCCAAAACTCGCAGATTTGGTCCATTCTGACCAGTTTTCTATGCTATTATTCACTATTTTGGTTTTCGTGGTCATCCGAACGTTCGGGGAGTCCCCTCGCCAAAACTAGCAGATTAGGTCCATTATGGTCAGTTTTCTATGCTATTAATCAGTGATTTTGGGTCTCTGGTCGATTCGGACGTTCCGGGAACCCTAGGGTCCGGTTATGCGGACCTCGCCAAAATTCGTAGATTTGGCATATTATGGCTAGTTTTCTATGCTATTACTCATTGATTTTTGGTCCTGGGGCGATCCAAACATTGGGGGAACCCCGGGGTCCGCTTACGGGGACCTCGCCAAAACTCGCAGATTTGGTCCATTCTGACCAGATTTCTATGCTATTATTCACTGTTTTGGTTTTCGTGGTCATCCGAACGTTCGGGGAGTCCCCTCGCCAAAACTAGCAGATTTGGTCCATTATGGTCAGATTTCTATGCTATTAATCAGTGATTTTGGGTCTCTGGACGATTCGGACGTTCGGGGAACCCTAGGGTCCGGTTATGCGGACCTCGCCAAAATTCGTAGATTTGGCATATTATGGCTAGTTTTCTATGCAATTACTTATTGATTTTTGGTCCCGGGGCGATCCAAACGTTCGGGGAACCCCGGGGTCCGCTTACGGGGACCTCGCCAAAACTCGCAGATTTGGTCCATTCTGACCAGTTTTCTATGCTATTATTCACTGTTTTGGTTTCCGTGGTCATCCGAACGTTCGGGGAGTCCCCTCGCCAAAACTAGCAGATTTGGTCCATTATGGTCAGTTTCTATGCTATTAATCAGTGATTTTGGGTCTCTGGACGATTCGGACGTTCGGGGAACCCTAGGGTCCGGTTATGCAGACCTCGCCAAAATTCGTAGATTTGGCATATTATGGCTAGTTTTCTATGCAATTCCACATTGATTTTTGGTCCCGGGGCGATCCAAACGTTCGGGGAACCCCGGGGTCCGCTTACGGGGACCTCGCCAAAACTCGCAGATTTGGTCCATTCTGACCAATTTTCTATGCTATTATTCACTATTTTGGTTTTCGTGGTCATCCGAACGTTCGGGGAGTCCCCTCGCCAAAACTAGCAGATTAGGTCTCTTATGGTCAGTTTTCTATGCTATTAATCAGTGATTTTGGGTCTCTGGACGATTCGGACGTTCCGGGAACCCTAGGGTCCGGTTATGCAGACCTCGCCAAAATTCGTAGATTTGGCATATTATGGCTAGTTTTCTATGCTATTACTCATTGATTTTTGGTCCTGGGGCGATCCAAACATTTGGGGAACCCCGGGGTCCGCTTACGGGGACCTCGCCAAAACTCGCAGATTTGGTCCATTCTGACCAGTTTTCAATGCTATTATTCACTGTTTTGGTTTTCGTGGTCATCCGAACGTTCGGGGAGTCCCCTCGCCAAAACTAGCAGATTTGGTCCATTATGGTCAGATTTCTATGCTATTAATCAGTGATTTTGGGTCTCTGGACGATTCGGACGTTCGGGGAACCCTAGGGTCCGGTTATGCGGACCTCGCCAAAATTCGTAGATTTGGCATATTATGGCTAGTTTTCTATGCAATTACACATTGAGTTTTGGTCCCGGGGCGATCCAAACGTTCGGGGAACCCCGGGGTCCGCTTACGGGGACCTCGCCAAAACTCGCAGATTTGGTCCATTCTGACCAGTTTTCTATGCTATTATTCACTATTTTGGTTTTCGTGGTCATCCGAACGTTCGGGGAGTCCCCTCGCCAAAACTAGCAGATTAGGTCCATTATGGTCAGTTTTCTATGCTATTAATCAGTGATTTTGGGTCTCTGGACGATTCGGACGTTCCGGGAACCCTAGGGTCCGGTTATGCAGACCTCGCCAAAATTCGTAGATTTGGCATATTATGGCTAGTTTTCTATGCTATTACTCATTGATTTTTGGTCCTGGGGCGATCCAAATATTTGGGGAACCCCGGGGTCCGCTTACGGGGACGTCGCCAAAACTCGCAGATTTGGTCCATTCTGACCAGTTTTGTATGCTATTATTCACTGTTGTGGTTTTCGTGGTCATCCGAACGTTCGGGGAGTCCCCTCGCCAAAACTAGCAGATTAGGTCCATTATGGTCAGTTTTCTATGCTATTAATCAGTGATTTTGGGTCTCTGGACGATTCGGACGTTCGGGGAACCCTAGGGTCCGGTTATGCAGACCTCGCCAAAATTCGTAGATTTGGCATATTATGGCTAGTTTTCTATGCTATTACTCATTGATTTTTGGTCCCGGGGCGATCCAAACATTTGGGGAACCCCGGGGTCAGCTTACGGGGACCTCGCCAAAACTCGCAGATTTGGTCCATTCTGACCAGTTTTCTATGCTATTATTCACTGTTTTGGTTTTCGTGGTCATCCGAACGTTCGGGGAGTCCCCTTGCCAAAACTAGCAGATTAGGTCCATTATGGTCAGTTTCTATGCTATTAATCAGTGATTTTAGGTCTCTGGACGATTCGGACGTTCGGGGAACCCTAGGGTCCGGTTATGCGGACCTCGCCAAAATTCATAGATTTGGCATATTATGACTAGTTTTCTATGCAATTACTCATTGATTTTTGGTCCTGGGGCGATCCAAACGTTCGGGGAACCCCGGGGTCCGCTTACGGGGACCTCGCCAAAACTCGCAGATTTGGTCCATTCTAACCAGTTTTGTATGCTATTATTCACTGTTGTGGTTTTCGTGGTCATCCGAACGTTCGGGGAGTCCCCTCGCCAAAACTAGCAGATTAGGTCCATTATGGTCAGTTTTCTATGCTATTAATCAGTGATTTTGGGTCTCTGGACGATTCGAACATTCGGGGAACCCTAGGGTCCGGTTATGCGGACCTCGCCAAAATTCGTAGATTTGGCATATTATGGCTAGTTTTCTATGCTATTACTCATTGATTTTTGGTCCTGGGGCGATCCAAACATTTGGGGAACCCCGGGGTCCGCTTACGGGGACCTCGCCAAAACTCGCAGATTTGGTCCATTCTGACCAGTTTTCTATGCTATTATTCACTGTTTTGGTTTTCGTGGTCATCCGAACGTTCGGGGAGTCCCCTCGCCAAAACTAGCAGATTTGGTCCATTATGGTCAGATTTCTATGCTATTAATCAGTGATTTTGGGTCTCTGGACGATTCGGACGTTCGGGGAACCCTAGGGTCCGGTTATGCGGACCTCGCCAAAATTCGTAGATTTGGCATATTATGGCTAGTTTCCTATGCAATTACACATTGATTTTTGGTCCCGGGGCGATCCAAACGTTCGGGGAACCCCGGGGTCCGCTTACGGGGACCTCGCCAAAACTCGCAGATTTGGTCCATTCTGACCAGTTTTCTATGCTATTATTCACTATTTTGGTTTTCGTGGTCATCCGAACGTTCGGGGAGTCCCCTCGCCAAAACTAGCAGATTAGGTCCATTATGGTCAGTTTTCTATGCTATTAATCAGTGATTTTGGGTCTCTGGTCGATTCGGACGTTCCGGGAACCCTAGGGTCCGGTTATGCGGACCTCGCCAAAATTCGTAGATTTGGCATATTATGGCTAGTTTTCTATGCTATTACTCATTGATTTTTGGTCCTGGGGCGATCCAAACATTGGGGGAACCCCGGGGTCCGCTTACGGGGACCTCGCCAAAACTCGCAGATTTGGTCCATTCTGACCAAATTTCTATGCTATTATTCACTGTTTTGGTTTTCGTGGTCATCCGAACGTTCGGGGAGTCCCCTCGCCAAAACTAGCAGATTTGGTCCATTATGGTCAGATTTCTATGCTATTAATCAGTGATTTTGGGTCTCTGGACGATTCGGACGTTCGGGGAACCCTAGGGTCCGGTTATGCGGACCTCGCCAAAATTCGTAGATTTGGCATATTATGGCTAGTTTTCTATGCAATTACTTATTGATTTTTGGTCCCGGGGCGATCCAAACGTTCGGGGAACCCCGGGGTCCGCTTACGGGGACCTCGCCAAAACTCGCAGATTTGGTCCATTCTGACCAGTTTTCTATGCTATTATTCACTGTTTTGGTTTTCGTGGTCATCCGAACGTTCAGGGAGTCCCCTCGCCAAAACTAGCAGATTTGGTCCATTATGGTCAGTTTCTATGCTATTAATCAGTGATTTTGGGTCTCTGGACGATTCGGACGTTCGGGGAACCCTAGGGTCCGGTTATGCAGACCTCGCCAAAATTCGTAGATTTGGCATATTATGGCTAGTTTTCTATGCAATTACACATTGATTTTTGGTCCCGGGGCGATCCAAACGTTCGGGGAACCCCGGGGTCCGCTTACGGGGACCTCGCCAAAACTCGCAGATTTGGTCCATTCTGACCAATTTTCTATGCTATTATTCACTATTTTGGTTTTCGTGGTCATCCGAACGTTCGGGGAGTCCCCTCGCCAAAACTAGCAGATTAGGTCTCTTATGGTCAGTTTTCTATGCTATTAATCAGTGATTTTGGGTCTCTGGACGATTCGGACGTTCCGGGAACCCTAGGGTCCGGTTATGCAGACCTCGCCAAAATTCGTAGATTTGGCATATTATGGCTAGTTTTCTATGCTATTACTCATTGATTTTTGGTCCTGGGGCGATCCAAACATTTGGGGAACCCCGGGGTCCGCTTACGGGGACCTCGCCAAAACTCGCAGATTTGGTCCATTCTGACCAGTTTTCAATGCTATTATTCACTGTTTTGGTTTTCGTGGTCATCCGAACGTTCGGGGAGTCCCCTCGCCAAAACTAGCAGATTTGGTCCATTATGGTCAGATTTCTATGCTATTAATCAGTGATTTTGGGTCTCTGGACGATTCGGACGTTCGGGGAACCCTAGGGTCCGGTTATGCGGACCTCGCCAAAATTCGTAGATTTGGCATATTATGGCTAGTTTTCTATGCAATTACACATTGAGTTTTGGTCCCGGGGCGATCCAAACGTTCGGGGAACCCCGGGGTCCGCTTACGGGGACCTCGCCAAAACTCGCAGATTTGGTCCATTCTGACCAGTTTTCTATGCTATTATTCACTATTTTGGTTTTCGTGGTCATCCGAACGTTCGGGGAGTCCCCTCGCCAAAACTAGCAGATTAGGTCCATTATGGTCAGTTTTCTATGCTATTAATCAGTGATTTTGGGTCTCTGGACGATTCGGACGTTCCGGGAACCCTAGGGTCCGGTTATGCAGACCTCGCCAAAATTCGTAGATTTGGCATATTATGGCTAGTTTTCTATGCTATTACTCATTGATTTTTGGTCCTGGGGCGATCCAAATATTTGGGGAACCCCGGGGTCCGCTTACGGGGACGTCACCAAAACTCGCAGATTTGGTCCATTCTGACCAGTTTTGTATGCTATTATTCACTGTTGTGGTTTTCGTGGTCATCCGAACGTTCGGGGAGTCCCCTCGCCAAAACTAGCAGATTAGGTCCATTATGGTCAGTTTTCTATGCTATTAATCAGTGATTTTGGGTCTCTGGACGATTCGAACGTTCGGGGAACCCTAGGGTCCGGTTATGCGGACCTCGCCAAAATTCGTAGATTTGGCATATTATGGCTAGTTTTCTATGCTATTACTTATTGATTTTTGGTCCCGGGGCGATCCAAATGTTCGGGGAACCCCGGGGTCCGCTTACGGGGACCTCGCCAAAACTCGCAGATTTGGTCCATTCTGACCAGTTTTCTATGCTATTATTCACTGTTTTGGTTTTCGTGGTCATCCGAACGTTCGGGGAGTCCCCTCGCCAAAACTAGCAGATTTGGTCCATTATGGTCAGTTTCTATGCTATTAATCAGTGATTTTGGGTCTCTGGACGATTCGGACGTTCGGGGAACCCTAGGGTCCGGTTATGCAGACCTCGCCAAAATTCGTAGATTTGGCATATTATGGCTAGTTTTCTATGCTATTACTCACTGATTTTGGGTCCAGGGCTGAACCAAACATTCGGGGAACCCCCGGGTCAGCTTACGGGGACCTCGCCAAAACTCGCAGATTTGGTCCATTCTGACCAGTTTTCTATGCTATTATTCACTGTTTTGGTTTTCGTGGTCATCCGAACGTTCGGGGAGTCCCCTCGCCAAAACTAGCAGATTTGGTCCATTATGGTCAGTTTCTATGCTATTAATCAGTGATTTTGGGTCTCTGGACGATTCGGACGTTCGGGGAACCCTAGGGTCCGGTTATGCAGACCTCGCCAAAATTCGTAGATTTGGCATATTATGGCTAGTTTTCTATGCAATTACACATTGATTTTTGGTCCCGGGGCGATCCAAACGTTCGGGGAACCCCGGGGTCCGCTTACGGGGACCTCGCCAAAACTCGCAGATTTGGTCCATTCTGACCAGTTTTCTATGCTATTATTCACTATTTTGGTTTTCGTGGTCATCCGAACGTTCGGGGAGTCCCCTCGCCAAAACTAGCAGATTAGGTCTCTTATGGTCAGTTTTCTATGCTATTAATCAGTGATTTTGGGTCTCTGGACGATTCGAACGTTCGGGGAACCCTAGGGTCCGGTTATGCGGACCTCGCCAAAATTCGTAGATTTGGCATATTATGGCTAGTTTTCTATGCTATTACTCATTGATTTTTGGTCCTGGAGCCATCCAAACGTGCGGGGAACCCCGGGGTCCGCTTACGGGGACCGCCCAAAACTCGCAGATTTGGTCCATTCTGACCAGTTTTCTATGCTATTATTCCCTGTTTTGGTTTTCGTTGTCATCCGAACATTCGGGGAGCCCCGTCGCCTAAACTAGCAGATTTGGTCCATTATGGTCAGATTTCTATGCTATTAATCACTGATTTTGAGTCTCGGGACGATTCGAACGTTCGGGGAACCCTAGGGTCCGGTTATGCGGACCTCGCCAAAACTCGTAGATTTGGCATATTATGGCAAGTTTTCTATGCTATTGCTCATTGATTTTTGGTCCTGGAGCCATCCAAACGTGCGGGGAACCCCGGGGTCCGCTTACGTGGACCTTGCCATAACTCGCAGATTTGGTCCATTCTGACTTGTTCGGGGAACCCTAGGAACCCTAGTTTTCTATAGTATTACTCATTGACTTTGGGTCCCGGGGCGATCCGAATGTTCGGGGAACCCATGCGTCCGGTTATGGGGACCTTGCCAAAATTCAAAGTTTTAGCATATTATGGCCAGTTTTCGAAATAATTACTCACTGATTTTGGGTCCAGGGCTGAACCAAACATTCGGGGAACCCCCGGGTCCGCTTACGGGGACCTCGCCAAAACTCGCAGATTTGGTCCATTCTGACCAGTTTTCTATGCTATTATTCACTGTTTTGGTTTTCGTGGTCATCCGAACGTTCGGGGAGTCCCCTCGCCAAAACTAGCAGATTTGGTCCATTATGGTCAGTTTCTATGCTATTAATCAGTGATTTTGGGTCTCTGGACGATTCGGACGTTCGGGGAACCCTAGGGTCCGGTTATGCGGACCTCGCCAAAATTCGTAGTTTTGGCATATTATGGCTAGTTTTCTATGCAATTACACATTGATTTTTGGTCCCGGGGCGATCCAAACGTTCGGGGAACCCCGGGGTCCGCTTACGGGGACCTCGCCAAAACTCGCAGATTTGGTCCATTCTGACCAGTTTTCTATGCTATTATTCACTATTTTGGTTTTCGTGGTCATCCGAACGTTCGGGGAGTCCCCTCGCCAAAACTAGCAGATTAGGTCCATTATGGTCAGTTTTCTATGCTATTAATCAGTGATTTTGGGTCTGTGGACGATTCGGACGTTCCGGGAACCCTAGGGTCCGGTTATGCAGACCTCGCCAAAATTCGTAGATTTGGCATATTATGGCTAGTTTTCTATGCTATTACTCATTGATTTTTGGTCCTGGGGCGATCCAAACATTTGGGGAACCCCGGGGTCCGCTTACGGGGACCTCGCCAAAACTCGCAGATTTGGTCCATTCTGACCAGTTTTCTATGGTATTATTCACTGTTTTGGTTTTCGTGGTCATCCGAACGTTCGGGGAGTCCCCTCGCCAAAACTAGCAGATTAGGTCCATTATGGTCAGTTTTCTATGCTATTAATCAGTGATTTTGGGTCTCTGGACGATTCGAACGTTCGGGGAACCCTAGGGTCCGGTTATGCGGACCTCGCCAAAATTCGTAGATTTGGCATATTATGGCTAGTTTTCTATGCTATTGCTCATTGATTTTTGGTCCTGGAGCCATCCAAACGTGCGGGGAACCCCGGGGTCCGCTTACGGGGACCGCCCAAAACTCGCAGATTTGGTCCATTCTGACCAGTTTTCTATGCTATTATTCCCTGTTTTGGTTTTCGTTGTCATCCGAACATTCGGGGAGTCCCGTCGCCTAAACTAGCAGATTTGGTCCATTATGGTCAGATTTCTATGCTATTAATCACTGATTTTGAGTCTCGGGACGATTCGAACGTTCGGGGAACCCTAGGGTCCGGTTATGCGGACCTCGCCAAAACTCGTAGATTTGGCATATTATGGCAAGTTTTCTATGCTATTGCTCATTGATTTTTGGTCCTGGAGCCATCCAAACGTGCGGGGAACCCCGGGGTCCGCTTACGTGGACCTTGCCATAACTCGCAGATTTGGTCCATTCTGACTTGTTCGGGGAACCCTAGGAACCCTAGTTTTCTATACTATTACTCATTGACTTTGGGTCCCGGGGCGATCCGAATGTTCGGGGAACCCATGCGTCCGGTTATGGGGACCTTGCCAAAATTCAAAGTTTTAGCATATTATGGCCAGTTTTCGAAATAATTACTCACTGATTTTGGGTCCAGGGCTGAACCAAACATTCGGGGAACCCCCGGGTCCGCTTACGGGGACCTCGCCAAAACTCGCAGATTTGGTCCATTCTGACCAGTTTTCTATGCTATTATTCACTGTTTTGGTTTTCGTGGTCATCCGAACGTTCGGGGAGTCCCCTCGCCAAAACGAGCAGATTTGGTCCATTATGGTCAGTTTCTATGCTATTAATCAGTGATTTTGGGTCTCTGGACGATTCGGACGTTCGGGGAACCCTAGGGTCCGGTTATGCGGACCTCGCCAAAATTCGTAGTTTTGGCATATTATGGCTAGTTTTCTATGCAATTACACATTGATTTTTGGTCCCGGGGCGATCCAAACGTTCGGGGAACCCCGGGGTCCGCTTACGGGGACCTCGCCAAAACTCGCAGATTTGGTCCATTCTGACCAGTTTTCTATGCTATTATTCACTGTTTTGGTTTTCGTGGTCATCCGAACGTTCGGGGAGTCCCCTCGCGAAAACTAGCAGATTTGGTCCATTATGGTCAGTTTCTATGCTATTAATCAGTGATTTTGGGTCTCTGGACGATTCGGACGTTCGGGGAACCCTAGGGTCCGGTTATGCAGACCTCGCCAAAATTCGTAGATTTGGCATATTATGGCTAGTTTTCTATGCAATTACACATTGATTTTTGGTCCCGGGGCGATCCAAACGTTCGGGGAACCCCGGGGTCCGCTTACGGGGACCTCGCCAAAACTCGCAGATTTGGTCCATTCTGACCAGTTTTCTATGCTATTATTCACTATTTTGGTTTTCGTGGTCATCCGAACGTTCGGGGAGTCCCCTCGCGAAAACTAGCAGATTAGGTCTCTTATGGTCAGTTTTCTATGCTATTAATCAGTGATTTTGGGTCTGTGGACGATTCGGACGTTCCGGGAACCCTAGGGTCCGGTTATGCGGACCTCGCCAAAATTCGTAGATTTGGCATATTATGGCTAGTTTTCTATGCTATTACTCATTGATTTTTGGTCCTGGGGCGATCCAAACGTTTGGGGAACCCCGGGGTCCGCTTACGGGGACCTCGCCAAAACTCGCAGATTTGGTCCATTCTGACCAGTTTTCTATGCTATTATTCACTGTTTTGGTTTTCGTGGTCATCCGAACGTTCGGGGAGTCCCCTCGCCAAAACTAGCAGATTAGGTCCATTATGGTCAGTTTTCTATGCTATTAATCAGTGATTTTGGGTCTCTGGACGATTCGAACGTTCGGGGAACCCTAGGGTCCGGTTATGCGGACCTCGCCAAAATTCGTAGATTTGGCATATTATGGCTAGTTTTCTATGCTATTGCTCATTGATTTTTGGTCCTGGAGCCATCCAAACGTGCGGGGAACCCCGGGGTCCGCTTACGGGGACCGCCCAAAACTCGCAGATTTGGTCCATTCTGACCAGTTTTCTATGCTATTATTCCCTGTTTTGGTTTTCGTTGTCATCCGAACATTCGGGGAGTCCCGTCGCCTAAACTAGCAGATTTGGTCCATTATGGTCAGATTTCTATGCTATTAATCACTGATTTTGAGTCTCGGGACGATTCGAACGTTCGGGGAACCCTAGGGTCCGGTTATGCGGACCTCGCCAAAACTCGTAGATTTGGCATATTATGGCAAGTTTTCTATGCTATTGCTCATTGATTTTTGGTCCTGGAGCCATCCAAACGTGCGGGGAACCCCGGGGTCCGCTTACGTGGACCTTGCCATAACTCGCAGATTTGGTCCATTCTGACTTGTTCGGGGAACCCTAGGAACCCTAGTTTTCTATACTATTACTCATTGACTTTGGGTCCCGGGGCGATCCGAATGTTCGGGGAACCCATGCGTCCGGTTATGGGGACCTTGCCAAAATTCAAAGTTTTAGCATATTATGGCCAGTTTTCGAAATAATTACTCACTGATTTTGGGTCCAGGGCTGAACCAAACATTCGGGGAACCCCCGGGTCCGCTTACGGGGACCTCGCCAAAACTCGCAGATTTGGTCCATTCTGACCAGTTTTCTATGCTATTATTCACTGTTTTGGTTTTCGTGGTCATCCGAACGTTCGGGGAGTCCCCTCGCCAAAACTAGCAGATTTGGTCCATTATGGTCAGTTTCTATGCTATTAATCAGTGATTTTGGGTCTCTGGACGATTCGGACGTTCGGGGAACCCTAGGGTCCGGTTATGCGGACCTCGCCAAAATTCGTAGTTTTGGCATATTATGGCTAGTTTTCTATGCAATTACACATTGATTTTTGGTCCCGGGGCGATCCAAACGTTCGGGGAACCCCGGGGTCCGCTTACGGGGACCTCGCCAAAACTCGCAGATTTGGTCCATTCTGACCAGTTTTCTATGCTATTATTCACTATTTTGGTTTTCGTGGTCATCCGAACGTTCGGGGAGTCCCCTCGCCAAAACTAGCAGATTAGGTCCATTATGGTCAGTTTTCTATGCTATTAATCAGTGATTTTGGGTCTGTGGACGATTCGGACGTTCCGGGAACCCTAGGGTCCGGTTATGCAGACCTCGCCAAAATTCGTAGATTTGGCATATTATGGCTAGTTTTCTATGCTATTACTCATTGATTTTTGGTCCTGGGGCGATCCAAACATTTGGGGAACCCCGGGGTCCGCTTACGGGGACCTCGCCAAAACTCGCAGATTTGGTCCATTCTGACCAGTTTTCTATGCTATTATTCACTGTTTTGGTTTTCGTGGTCATCCGAACGTTCGGGGAGTCCCCTCGCCAAAACTAGCAGATTAGGTCCATTATGGTCAGTTTTCTATGCTATTAATCAGTGATTTTGGGTCTCTGGACGATTCGAACGTTCGGGGAACCCTAGGGTCCGGTTATGCGGACCTCGCCAAAATTCGTAGATTTGGCATATTATGGCTAGTTTTCTATGCTATTGCTCATTGATTTTTGGTCCTGGAGCCATCCAAACGTGCGGGGAACCCCGGGGTCCGCTTACGGGGACCGCCCAAAACTCGCAGATTTGGTCCATTCTGACCAGTTTTCTATGCTATTATTCCCTGTTTTGGTTTTCGTTGTCATCCGAACATTCGGGGAGTCCCGTCGCCTAAACTAGCAGATTTGGTCCATTATGGTCAGATTTCTATGCTATTAATCACTGATTTTGAGTCTCGGGACGATTCGAACGTTCGGGGAACCCTAGGGTCCGGTTATGCGGACCTCGCCAAAACTCGTAGATTTGGCATATTATGGCAAGTTTTCTATGCTATTGCTCATTGATTTTTGGTCCTGGAGCCATCCAAACGTGCGGGGAACCCCGGGGTCCGCTTACGTGGACCTTGCCATAACTCGCAGATTTGGTCCATTCTGACTTGTTCGGGGAACCCTAGGAACCCTAGTTTTCTATACTATTACTCATTGACTTTGGGTCCCGGGGCGATCCGAATGTTCGGGGAACCCATGCGTCCGGTTATGGGGACCTTGCCAAAATTCAAAGTTTTAGCATATTATGGCCAGTTTTCGAAATAATTACTCACTGATTTTGGGTCCAGGGCTGAACCAAACATTCGGGGAACCCCCGGGTCCGCTTACGGGGACCTCGCCAAAACTCGCAGATTTGGTCCATTCTGACCAGTTTTCTATGCTATTATTCACTGTTTTGGTTTTCGTGGTCATCCGAACGTTCGGGGAGTCCCCTCGCCAAAACTAGCAGATTTGGTCCATTATGGTCAGTTTCTATGCTATTAATCAGTGATTTTGGGTCTCTGGACGATTCGGACGTTCGGGGAACCCTAGGGTCCGGTTATGCGGACCTCGCCAAAATTCGTAGTTTTGGCATATTATGGCTAGTTTTCTATGCAATTACACATTGATTTTTGGTCCCGGGGCGATCCAAACGTTCGGGGAACCCCGGGGTCCGCTTACGGGGACCTCGCCAAAACTCGCAGATTTGGTCCATTCTGACCAGTTTTCTATGCTATTATTCACTATTTTGGTTTTCGTGGTCATCCGAACGTTCGGGGAGTCCCCTCGCCAAAACTAGCAGATTAGGTCCATTATGGTCAGTTTTCTATGCTATTAATCAGTGATTTTGGGTCTGTGGACGATTCGGACGTTCCGGGAACCCTAGGGTCCGGTTATGCAGACCTCGCCAAAATTCGTAGATTTGGCATATTATGGCTAGTTTTCTATGCTATTACTCATTGATTTTTGGTCCTGGGGCGATCCAAACATTTGGGGAACCCCGGGGTCCGCTTACGGGGACCTCGCCAAAACTCGCAGATTTGGTCCATTCTGACCAGTTTTCTATGGTATTATTCACTGTTTTGGTTTTCGTGGTCATCCGAACGTTCGGGGAGTCCCCTCGCCAAAACTAGCAGATTAGGTCCATTATGGTCAGTTTTCTATGCTATTAATCAGTGATTTTGGGTCTCTGGACGATTCGAACGTTCGGGGAACCCTAGGGTCCGGTTATGCGGACCTCGCCAAAATTCGTAGATTTGGCATATTATGGCTAGTTTTCTATGCTATTGCTCATTGATTTTTGGTCCTGGAGCCATCCAAACGTGCGGGGAACCCCGGGGTCCGCTTACGGGGACCGCCCAAAACTCGCAGATTTGGTCCATTCTGACCAGTTTTCTATGCTATTATTCCCTGTTTTGGTTTTCGTTGTCATCCGAACATTCGGGGAGTCCCGTCGCCTAAACTAGCAGATTTGGTCCATTATGGTCAGATTTCTATGCTATTAATCACTGATTTTGAGTCTCGGGACGATTCGAACGTTCGGGGAACCCTAGGGTCCGGTTATGCGGACCTCGCCAAAACTCGTAGATTTGGCATATTATGGCAAGTTTTCTATGCTATTGCTCATTGATTTTTGGTCCTGGAGCCATCCAAACGTGCGGGGAACCCCGGGGTCCGCTTACGTGGACCTTGCCATAACTCGCAGATTTGGTCCATTCTGACTTGTTCGGGGAACCCTAGGAACCCTAGTTTTCTATACTATTACTCATTGACTTTGGGTCCCGGGGCGATCCGAATGTTCGGGGAACCCATGCGTCCGGTTATGGGGACCTTGCCAAAATTCAAAGTTTTAGCATATTATGGCCAGTTTTCGAAATAATTACTCACTGATTTTGGGTCCAGGGCTGAACCAAACATTCGGGGAACCCCCGGGTCCGCTTACGGGGACCTCGCCAAAACTCGCAGATTTGGTCCATTCTGACCAGTTTTCTATGCTATTATTCACTGTTTTGGTTTTCGTGGTCATCCGAACGTTCGGGGAGTCCCCTCGCCAAAACTAGCAGATTTGGTCCATTATGGTCAGTTTCTATGCTATTAATAAGTGATTTTGGGTCTCTGGACGATTCGGACGTTCGGGGAACCCTAGGGTCCGGTTATGCGGACCTCGCCAAAATTCGTAGTTTTGGCATATTATGGCTAGTTTTCTATGCAATTACACATTGATTTTTGGTCCCGGGGCGATCCAAATGTTCGGGGAACCCCGGGGTCCGCTTACGGGGACCTCGCCAAAACTCGCAGATTTGGTCCATTCTGACCAGTTTTCTATGCTATTATTCACTATTTTGGTTTTCGTGGTCATCCGAACGTTCGGGGAGTCCCCTCGCCAAAACTAGCAGATTAGGTCCATTATGGTCAGTTTTCTATGCTATTAATCAGTGATTTTGGGTCTGTGGACGATTCGGACGTTCCGGGAACCCTAGGGTCCGGTTATGCAGACCTCGCCAAAATTCGTAGATTTGGCATATTATGGCTAGTTTTCTATGCTATTACTCATTGATTTTTGGTCCTGGGGCGATCCAAACATTTGGGGAACCCCGGGGTCCGCTTACGGGGACCTCGCCAAAACTCGCAGATTTGGTCCATTCTGACCAGTTTTCTATGCTATTATTCACTGTTTTGGTTTTCGTGGTCATCCGAACGTTCGGGGAGTCCCCTCGCCAAAACTAGCAGATTAGGTCCATTATGGTCAGTTTTCTATGCTATTAATCAGTGATTTTGGGTCTCTGGACGATTCGAACGTTCGGGGAACCCTAGGGTCCGGTTATGCGGACCTCGCCAAAATTCGTAGATTTGGCATATTATGGCTAGTTTTCTATGCTATTGCTCATTGATTTTTGGTCCTGGAGCCATCCAAACGTGCGGGGAACCCCGGGGTCCGCTTACGGGGACCGCCCAAAACTCGCAGATTTGGTCCATTCTGACCAGTTTTCTATGCTATTATTCCCTGTTTTGGTTTTCGTTGTCATCCGAACATTCGGGGAGTCCCGTCGCCTAAACTAGCAGATTTGGTCCATTATGGTCAGATTTCTATGCTATTAATCACTGATTTTGAGTCTCGGGACGATTCGAACGTTCGGGGAACCCTAGGGTCCGGTTATGCGGACCTCGCCAAAACTCGTAGATTTGGCATATTATGGCAAGTTTTCTATGCTATTGCTCATTGATTTTTGGTCCTGGAGCCATCCAAACGTGCGGGGAACCCCGGGGTCCGCTTACGTGGACCTTGCCATAACTCGCAGATTTGGTCCATTCTGACTTGTTCGGGGAACCCTAGGAACCCTAGTTTTCTATACTATTACTCATTGACTTTGGGTCCCGGGGCGATCCGAATGTTCGGGGAACCCATGCGTCCGGTTATGGGGACCTTGCCAAAATTCAAAGTTTTAGCATATTATGGCCAGTTTTCGAAATAATTACTCACTGATTTTGGGTCCAGGGCTGAACCAAACATTCGGGGAACCCCCGGGTCCGCTTACGGGGACCTCGCCAAAACTCGCAGATTTGGTCCATTCTGACCAGTTTTCTATGCTATTATTCACTGTTTTGGTTTTCGTGGTCATCCGAACGTTCGGGGAGTCCCCTCGCCAAAACTAGCAGATTTGGTCCATTATGGTCAGTTTCTATGCTATTAATCAGTGATTTTGGGTCTCTGGACGATTCGGACGTTCGGGGAACCCTAGGGTCCGGTTATGCGGACCTCGCCAAAATTCGTAGATTTGGGATATTATGGCTAGTTTTCTATGCAATTACACATTGATTTTTGGTCCCGGGGCGATCCAAACGTTCGGGGAACCCCGGGGTCCGCTTACGGGGACCTCGCCAAAACTCGCAGATTTGGTCCATTCTGACCAGTTTTCTATGCTATTATTCACTATTTTGGTTTTCGTGGTCATCCGAACGTTCGGGGAGTCCCCTCGCCAAAACTAGCAGATTAGGTCCATTATGGTCAGTTTTCTATGCTATTAATCAGTGATTTTGGGTCTGTGGACGATTCGGACGTTCCGGGAACCCTAGGGTCCGGTTATGCAGACCTCGCCAAAATTCGTAGATTTGGCATATTATGGCTAGTTTTCTATGCTATTACTCATTGATTTTTGGTCCTGGGGCGATCCAAACATTTGGGGAACCCCGGGGTCCGCTTACGGGGACCTCGCCAAAACTCGCAGATTTGGTCCATTCTGACCACTTTTCTATGCTATTATTCACTGTTTTGGTTTTCGTGGTCATCCGAACGTTCGGGGAGTCCCCTCGCCAAAACTAGCAGATTTGGTCCATTATGGTCAGATTTCTATGCTATTAATCAGTGATTTTGGGTCTCTGGACGATTCGGACGTTCGGGGAACCCTAGGGTCCGGTTATGCGGACCTCGCCAAAATTCGTAGATTTGGCATATTATGGGTAGTTTCCTATGCAATTACACATTGATTTTTGGTCCCGGGGCGATCCAAACGTTCGGGGAACCCCGGGGTCCGCTTACGGGGACCTCGCCAAAACTCGCAGATTTGGTCCATTCTGACCAGTTTTCTATGCTATTATTCACTATTTTGGTTTTCGTGGTCATCCGAACGTTCGGGGAGTCCCCTCACCAAAACTAGCAGATTAGGTCCATTATGGTCAGTTTTCTATGCTATTAATCAGTGATTTTGGGTCTCTGGACGATTCGAACGTTCGGAGAACCCTAGGGTCCGGTTATGCGGACCTCGCCAAAATTCGTAGATTTGGCATATTATGGCTAGTTTTCTATGCTATTGCTCATTGATTTTTGGTCCTGGAGCCATCCAAACGTGCGGGGAACCCCGGGGTCCGCTTACGGGGACCGCCCAAAACTCGCAGATTTGGTCCATTCTGACCAGTTTTCTATGCTATTATTCCCTGTTTTGGTTTTCGTTGTCATCCGAACATTCGGGGAGTCCCGTCGCCTAAACTAGCAGATTTGGTCCATTATGGTCAGATTTCTATGCTATTAATCACTGATTTTGAGTCTCGGGACGATTCGAACGTTCGGGGAACCCTAGGGTCCGGTTATGCGGACCTCGCCAAAACTCGTAGATTTGGCATATTATGGCAAGTTTTCTATGCTATTGCTCATTGATTTTTGGTCCTGGAGCCATCCAAACGTGCGGGGAACCCCGGGGTCCGCTTACGTGGACCTTGCCATAACTCGCAGATTTGGTCCATTCTGACTTGTTCGGGGAACCCTAGGAACCCTAGTTTTCTATACTATTACTCATTGACTTTGGGTCCCGGGGCGATCCGAATGTTCGGGGAACCCATGCGTCCGGTTATGGGGACCTTGCCAAAATTCAAAGTTTTAGCATATTATGGCCAGTTTTCGAAATAATTACTCACTGATTTTGGGTCCAGGGCTGAACCAAACATTCGGGGAACCCCCGGGTCCGCTTACGGGGACCTCGCCAAAACTCGCAGATTTGGTCCATTCTGACCAGTTTTCTATGCTATTATTCACTGTTTTGGTTTTCGTGGTCATCCGAACGTTCGGGGAGTCCCCTCGCCAAAACTAGCAGATTTGGTCCATTATGGTCAGTTTCTATGCTATTAATCAGTGATTTTGGGTCTCTGGACGATTCGGACGTTCGGGGAACCCTAGGGTCCGGTTATGCGGACCTCGCCAAAATTCGTAGATTTGGCATATTATGGCTAGTTTTCTATGCAATTACACATTGATTTTTGGTCCCGGGGCGATCCAAACGTTCGGGGAACCCCGGGGTCCGCTTACGGGGACCTCGCCAAAACTCGCAGATTTGGTCCATTCTGACCAGTTTTCTATGCTATTATTCACTATTTTGGTTTTCGTGGTCATCCGAACGTTCGGGGAGTCCCCTCGCCAAAACTAGCAGATTAGGTCCATTATGGTCAGTTTTCTATGCTATTAATCAGTGATTTTGGGTCTGTGGACGACTCGGACGTTCCGGGAACCCTAGGGTCCGGTTATGCAGACCTCGCCAAAATTCGTAGATTTGGCATATTATGGCTAGTTTTCTATGCTATTACTCATTGATTTTTGGTCCTGGGGCGATCCAAACATTTGGGGAACCCCGGGGTCCGCTTACGGGGACCTCGCCAAAACTCGCAGATTTGGTCCATTCTGACCACTTTTCTATGCTATTATTCACTGTTTTGGTTTTCGTGGTCATCCGAACGTTCGGGGAGTCCCCTCGCCAAAACTAGCAGATTTGGTCCATTATGGTCAGATTTCTATGCTATTAATCAGTGATTTTGGGTCTCTGGACGATTCGGACGTTCGGGGAACCCTAGGGTCCGGTTATGCGGACCTCGCCAAAATTCGTAGATTTGGCATATTATGGGTAGTTTCCTATGCAATTACACATCGATTTTTGGTCCCGGGGCGATCCAAACGTTCGGGGAACCCCGGGGTCCGCTTACGGGGACCTCGCCAAAACTCGCAGATTTGGTCCATTCTGACCAGTTTTCTATGCTATTATTCACTATTTTGGTTTTCGTGGTCATCCGAACGTTCGGGGAGTCCCCTCACCAAAACTAGCAGATTAGGTCCATTATGGTCAGTTTTCTATGCTATTAATCAGTGATTTTGGGTCTCTGGACGATTCGAACGTTCGGAGAACCCTAGGGTCCGGTTATGCGGACCTCGCCAAAATTCGTAGATTTGGCATATTATGGCTAGTTTTCTATGCTATTGCTCATTGATTTTTGGTCCTGGAGCCATCCAAACGTGCGGGGAACCCCGGGGTCCGCTTACGGGGACCGCCCAAAACTCGCAGATTTGGTCCATTCTGACCAGTTTTCTATGCTATTATTCCCTGTTTTGGTTTTCGTTGTCATCCGAACATTCGGGGAGTCCCGTCGCCTAAACTAGCAGATTTGGTCCATTATGGTCAGATTTCTATGCTATTAATCACTGATTTTGAGTCTCGGGACGATTCGAACGTTCGGGGAACCCTAGGGTCCGGTTATGCGGACCTCGCCAAAACTCGTAGATTTGGCATATTATGGCAAGTTTTCTATGCTATTGCTCATTGATTTTTGGTCCTGGAGCCATCCAAACGTGCGGGGAACCCCGGGGTCCGCTTACGTGGACCTTGCCATAACTCGCAGATTTGGTCCATTCTGACTTGTTCGGGGAACCCTAGGAACCCTAGTTTTCTATACTATTACTCATTGACTTTGGGTCCCGGGGCGATCCGAATGTTCGGGGAACCCATGCGTCCGGTTATGGGGACCTTGCCAAAATTCAAAGTTTTAGCATATTATGGCCAGTTTTCGAAATAATTACTCACTGATTTTGGGTCCAGGGCTGAACCAAACATTCGGGGAACCCCCGGGTCCGCTTACGGGGACCTCGCCAAAACTCGCAGATTTGGTCCATTCTGACCAGTTTTCTATGCTATTATTCACTGTTTTGGTTTTCGTGGTCATCCGAACGTTCGGGGAGTCCCCTCGCCAAAACTAGCAGATTTGGTCCATTATGGTCAGTTTCTATGCTATTAATCAGTGATTTTGGGTCTCTGGACGATTCGGACGTTCGGGGAACCCTAGGGTCCGGTTATGCGGACCTCGCCAAAATTCGTAGATTTGGCATATTATGGCTAGTTTTCTATGCAATTACACATTGATTTTTGGTCCCGGGGCGATCCAAACGTTCGGGGAACCCCGGGGTCCGCTTACGGGGACCTCGCCAAAACTCGCAGATTTGGTCCATTCTGACCAGTTTTCTATGCTATTATTCACTATTTTGGTTTTCGTGGTCATCCGAACGTTCGGGGAGTCCCCTCGCCAAAACTAGCAGATTAGGTCCATTATGGTCAGTTTTCTATGCTATTAATCAGTGATTTTGGGTCTGTGGACGACTCGGACGTTCCGGGAACCCTAGGGTCCGGTTATGCAGACCTCGCCAAAATTCGTAGATTTGGCATATTATGGCTAGTTTTCTATGCTATTACTCATTGATTTTTGGTCCTGGGGCGATCCAAACATTTGGGGAACCCCGGGGTCCGCTTACGGGGACCTCGCCAAAACTCGCAGATTTGGTCCATTCTGACCACTTTTCTATGCTATTATTCACTGTTTTGGTTTTCGTGGTCATCCGAACGTTCGGGGAGTCCCCTCGCCAAAACTAGCAGATTTGGTCCATTATGGTCAGATTTCTATGCTATTAATCAGTGATTTTGGGTCTCTGGACGATTCGGACGTTCGGGGAACCCTAGGGTCCGGTTATGCGGACCTCGCCAAAATTCGTAGATTTGGCATATTATGGGTAGTTTCCTATGCAATTACACATCGATTTTTGGTCCCGGGGCGATCCAAACGTTCGGGGAACCCCGGGGTCCGCTTACGGGGACCTCGCCAAAACTCGCAGATTTGGTCCATTCTGACCAGTTTTCTATGCTATTATTCACTATTTTGGTTTTCGTGGTCATCCGAACGTTCGGGGAGTCCCCTCACCAAAACTAGCAGATTAGGTCCATTATGGTCAGTTTTCTATGCTATTAATCAGTGATTTTGGGTCTCTGGACGATTCGAACGTTCGGAGAACCCTAGGGTCCGGTTATGCGGACCTCGCCAAAATTCGTAGATTTGGCATATTATGGCTAGTTTTCTATGCTATTGCTCATTGATTTTTGGTCCTGGAGCCATCCAAACGTGCGGGGAACCCCGGGGTCCGCTTACGGGGACCGCCCAAAACTCGCAGATTTGGTCCATTCTGACCAGTTTTCTATGCTATTATTCCCTGTTTTGGTTTTCGTTGTCATCCGAACATTCGGGGAGTCCCGTCGCCTAAACTAGCAGATTTGGTCCATTATGGTCAGATTTCTATGCTATTAATCACTGATTTTGAGTCTCGGGACGATTCGAACGTTCGGGGAACCCTAGGGTCCGGTTATGCGGACCTCGCCAAAACTCGTAGATTTGGCATATTATGGCAAGTTTTCTATGCTATTGCTCATTGATTTTTGGTCCTGGAGCCATCCAAACGTGCGGGGAACCCCGGGGTCCGCTTACGTGGACCTTGCCATAACTCGCAGATTTGGTCCATTCTGACTTGTTCGGGGAACCCTAGGAACCCTAGTTTTCTATACTATTACTCATTGACTTTGGGTCCCGGGGCGATCCGAATGTTCGGGGAACCCATGCGTCCGGTTATGGGGACCTTGCCAAAATTCAAAGTTTTAGCATATTATGGCCAGTTTTCGAAATAATTACTCACTGATTTTGGGTCCAGGGCTGAACCAAACATTCGGGGAACCCCCGGGTCCGCTTACGGGGACCTCGCCAAAACTCGCAGATTTGGTCCATTCTGACCAGTTTTCTATGCTATTATTCACTGTTTTGGTTTTCGTGGTCATCCGAACGTTCGGGGAGTCCCCTCGCCAAAACTAGCAGATTTGGTCCATTATGGTCAGTTTCTATGCTATTAATCAGTGATTTTGGGTCTCTGGACGATTCGGACGTTCGGGGAACCCTAGGGTCCGGTTATGCGGACCTCGCCAAAATTCGTAGATTTGGCATATTATGGCTAGTTTTCTATGCAATTACACATTGATTTTTGGTCCCGGGGCGATCCAAACGTTCGGGGAACCCCGGGGTCCGCTTACGGGGACCTCGCCAAAACTCGCAGATTTGGTCCATTCTGACCAGTTTTCTATGCTATTATTCACTATTTTGGTTTTCGTGGTCATCCGAACGTTCGGGGAGTCCCCTCGCCAAAACTAGCAGATTAGGTCCATTATGGTCAGTTTTCTATGCTATTAATCAGTGATTTTGGGTCTGTGGACGACTCGGACGTTCCGGGAACCCTAGGGTCCGGTTATGCAGACCTCGCCAAAATTCGTAGATTTGGCATATTATGGCTAGTTTTCTATGCTATTACTCATTGATTTTTGGTCCTGGGGCGATCCAAACATTTGGGGAACCCCGGGGTCCGCTTACGGGGACCTCGCCAAAACTCGCAGATTTGGTCCATTCTGACCACTTTTCTATGCTATTATTCACTGTTTTGGTTTTCGTGGTCATCCGAACGTTCGGGGAGTCCCCTCGCCAAAACTAGCAGATTTGGTCCATTATGGTCAGATTTCTATGCTATTAATCAGTGATTTTGGGTCTCTGGACGATTCGGACGTTCGGGGAACCCTAGGGTCCGGTTATGCGGACCTCGCCAAAATTCGTAGATTTGGCATATTATGGGTAGTTTCCTATGCAATTACACATCGATTTTTGGTCCCGGGGCGATCCAAACGTTCGGGGAACCCCGGGGTCCGCTTACGGGGACCTCGCCAAAACTCGCAGATTTGGTCCATTCTGACCAGTTTTCTATGCTATTATTCACTATTTTGGTTTTCGTGGTCATCCGAACGTTCGGGGAGTCCCCTCACCAAAACTAGCAGATTAGGTCCATTATGGTCAGTTTTCTATGCTATTAATCAGTGATTTTGGGTCTCTGGACGATTCGAACGTTCGGAGAACCCTAGGGTCCGGTTATGCGGACCTCGCCAAAATTCGTAGATTTGGCATATTATGGCTAGTTTTCTATGCTATTGCTCATTGATTTTTGGTCCTGGAGCCATCCAAACGTGCGGGGAACCCCGGGGTCCGCTTACGGGGACCGCCCAAAACTCGCAGATTTGGTCCATTCTGACCAGTTTTCTATGCTATTATTCCCTGTTTTGGTTTTCGTTGTCATCCGAACATTCGGGGAGTCCCGTCGCCTAAACTAGCAGATTTGGTCCATTATGGTCAGATTTCTATGCTATTAATCACTGATTTTGAGTCTCGGGACGATTCGAACGTTCGGGGAACCCTAGGGTCCGGTTATGCGGACCTCGCCAAAACTCGTAGATTTGGCATATTATGGCAAGTTTTCTATGCTATTGCTCATTGATTTTTGGTCCTGGAGCCATCCAAACGTGCGGGGAACCCCGGGGTCCGCTTACGTGGACCTTGCCATAACTCGCAGATTTGGTCCATTCTGACTTGTTCGGGGAACCCTAGGAACCCTAGTTTTCTATACTATTACTCATTGACTTTGGGTCCCGGGGCGATCCGAATGTTCGGGGAACCCATGCGTCCGGTTATGGGGACCTTGCCAAAATTCAAAGTTTTAGCATATTATGGCCAGTTTTCGAAATAATTACTCACTGATTTTGGGTCCAGGGCTGAACCAAACATTCGGGGAACCCCCGGGTCCGCTTACGGGGACCTCGCCAAAACTCGCAGATTTGGTCCATTCTGACCAGTTTTCTATGCTATTATTCACTGTTTTGGTTTTCGTGGTCATCCGAACGTTCGGGGAGTCCCCTCGCCAAAACTAGCAGATTTGGTCCATTATGGTCAGTTTCTATGCTATTAATCAGTGATTTTGGGTCTCTGGACGATTCGGACGTTCGGGGAACCCTAGGGTCCGGTTATGCGGACCTCGCCAAAATTCGTAGATTTGGCATATTATGGCTAGTTTTCTATGCAATTACACATTGATTTTTGGTCCCGGGGCGATCCAAACGTTCGGGGAACCCCGGGGTCCGCTTACGGAGACCTCGCCAAAACTCGCAGATTTGGTCCATTCTGACCAGTTTTCTATGCTATTATTCACTATTTTGGTTTTCGTGGTCATCCGAACGTTCGGGGAGTCCCCTCGCCAAAACTCGCAGATTTGGTCCATTATGGTCAGTTTCTATGCTATTAATCAGTGATTTTGGGTCTCTGGACGATTCGGACGTTCGGGGAACCCTAGGGTCCGGTTATGCGGACCTCGCCAAAATTCGTAGATTTGGCATATTATGGCTAGTTTTCTATGCAATTACACATTGATTTTTGGTCCCGGGGCGATCCAAACGTTCGGGGAACCCCGGGGTCCGCTTACGGGGACCTCGCCAAAACTCGCAGATTTGGTCCATTCTGACCAGTTTTCTATGCTATTATTCACTATTTTGGTTTTCGTGGTCATCCGAACGTTCGGGGAGTCCCCTCACCAAAACTAGCAGATTAGGTCCATTATGGTCAGTTTTCTATGCTATTAATCAGTGATTTTGGGTCTCTGGTCGATTCGGACGTTCCGGGAACCCTAGGGTCCGGTTATGCGGACCTCGCCAAAATTCGTAGATTTGGCATATTATGGCTAGTTTTCTATGCTATTACTCATTGATTTTTGGTCCTGGGGCGATCCAAACATTTGGGGAACCCCGGGGTCCGCTTACGGGGACCTCGCCAAAACTCGCAGATTTGGTCCATTCTGACCAGTTTTCTATGCTATTATTCACTGTTTTGGTTTTCGTGGTCATCCGAACGTTCGGGGAGTCCCCTCGCCAAAACTAGCAGATTTGGTCCATTATGGTCAGATTTCTATGCTATTAATCAGTGATTTTGGGTCTCTGGACGATTCGGACGTTCGGGGAACCCTAGGGTCCGGTTATGCGGACCTCGCCAAAATTCGTAGATTTGGCATATTATGGCTAGTTTCCTATGCAATTACACATTGATTTTTGGTCCCGGGGCGATCCAAACGTTCGGGGAACCCCGGGGTCCGCTTACGGGGACCTCGCCAAAACTCGCAGATTTGGTCCATTCTGACCAGTTTTCTATGCTATTATTCACTATTTTGGTTTTCGTGGTCATCCGAACGTTCGGGGAGTCCCCTCACCAAAACTAGCAGATTAGGTCCATTATGGTCAGTTTTCTATGCTATTAATCAGTGATTTTGGGTCTCTGGTCGATTCGGACGTTCCGGGAACCCTAGGGTCCGGTTATGCGGACCTCGCCAAAATTCGTAGATTTGGCATATTATGGCTAGTTTTCTATGCTATTACTCATTGATTTTTGGTCCTGGGGCGATCCAAACATTGGGGGAACCCCGGGGTCCGCTTACGGGGACCTCGCCAAAACTCGCAGATTTGGTCCATTCTGACCAGTTTTCTATGCTATTATTCACTGTTTTGGTTTTCGTGGTCATCCGAACGTTCGGGGAGTCCCCTCGCCAAAACTAGCAGATTTGGTCCATTATGGTCAGATTTCTATGCTATTAATCAGTGATTTTGGGTCTCTGGACGATTCGGACGTTCGGGGAACCCTAGGGTCCGGTTATGCGGACCTCGCCAAAATTCGTAGATTTGGCATATTATGGGTAGTTTCCTATGCAATTACACATTGATTTTTGGTCCCGGGGCGATCCAAACGTTCGGGGAACCCCGGGGTCCGCTTACGGGGACCTCGCCAAAACTCGCAGATTTGGTCCATTCTGACCAGTTTTCTATGCTATTATTCACTATTTTGGTTTTCGTGGTCATCCGAACGTTCGGGGAGTCCCCTCACCAAAACTAGCAGATTAGGTCCATTATGGTCAGTTTTCTATGCTATTAATCAGTGATTTTGGGTCTCTGGACGATTCGAACGTTCGGAGAACCCTAGGGTCCGGTTATGCGGACCTCGCCAAAATTCGTAGATTTGGCATATTATGGCTAGTTTTCTATGCTATTGCTCATTGATTTTTGGTCCTGGAGCCATCCAAACGTGCGGGGAACCCCGGGGTCCGCTTACGGGGACCGCCCAAAACTCGCAGATTTGGTCCATTCTGACCAGTTTTCTATGCTATTATTCCCTGTTTTGGTTTTCGTTGTCATCCGAACATTCGGGGAGTCCCGTCGCCTAAACTAGCAGATTTGGTCCATTATGGTCAGATTTCTATGCTATTAATCACTGATTTTGAGTCTCGGGACGATTCGAACGTTCGGGGAACCCTAGGGTCCGGTTATGCGGACCTCGCCAAAACTCGTAGATTTGGCATATTATGGCAAGTTTTCTATGCTATTGCTCATTGATTTTTGGTCCTGGAGCCATCCAAACGTGCGGGGAACCCCGGGGTCCGCTTACGTGGACCTTGCCATAACTCGCAGATTTGGTCCATTCTGACTTGTTCGGGGAACCCTAGGAACCCTAGTTTTCTATACTATTACTCATTGACTTTGGGTCCCGGGGCGATCCGAATGTTCGGGGAACCCATGCGTCCGGTTATGGGGACCTTGCCAAAATTCAAAGTTTTAGCATATTATGGCCAGTTTTCGAAATAATTACTCACTGATTTTGGGTCCAGGGCTGAACCAAACATTCGGGGAACCCCCGGGTCCGCTTACGGGGACCTCGCCAAAACTCGCAGATTTGGTCCATTCTGACCAGTTTTCTATGCTATTATTCACTGTTTTGGTTTTCGTGGTCATCCGAACGTTCGGGGAGTCCCCTCGCCAAAACTAGCAGATTTGGTCCATTATGGTCAGTTTCTATGCTATTAATCAGTGATTTTGGGTCTCTGGACGATTCGGACGTTCGGGGAACCCTAGGGTCCGGTTATGCGGACCTCGCCAAAATTCGTAGATTTGGCATATTATGGCTAGTTTTCTATGCAATTACACATTGATTTTTGGTCCCGGGGCGATCCAAACGTTCGGGGAACCCCGGGGTCCGCTTACGGGGACCTCGCGAAAACTCGCAGATTTGGTCCATTCTGACCAGTTTTCTATGCTATTATTCACTATTTTGGTTTTCGTGGTCATCCGAACGTTCGGGGAGTCCCCTCGCCAAAACTAGCAGATTAGGTCCATTATGGTCAGTTTTCTATGCTATTAATCAGTGATTTTGGGTCTGTGGACGATTCGGACGTTCCGGGAACCCTAGGGTCCGATTATGCAGACCTCGCCAAAATTCGTAGATTTGGCATATTATGGCTAGTTTTCTATGCTATTACTCATTGATTTTTGGTCCTGGGGCGATCCAAACATTTGGGGAACCCCGGGGTCCGCTTACGGGGACCTCGCCAAAACTCGCAGATTTGGTCCATTCTGACCAGTTTTCTATGCTATTATTCACTGTTTTGGTTTTCGTGGTCATCCGAACGTTCGGGGAGTCCCCTCGCCAAAACTAGCAGATTTGGTCCATTATGGTCAGATTTCTATGCTATTAATCAGTGATTTTGGGTCTCTGGACGATTCGGACGTTCGGGGAACCCTAGGGTCCGGTTATGCGGACCTCGCCAAAATTCGTAGATTTGGCATATTATGGCTAGTTTCCTATGCAATTACACATTGATTTTTGGTCCCGGGGCGATCCAAACGTTCGGGGAACCCCGGGGTCCGCTTACGGGGACCTCGCCAAAACTCGCAGATTTGGTCCATTCTGACCAGTTTTCTATGCTATTATTCACTATTTTGGTTTTCGTGGTCATCCGAACGTTCGGGGAGTCCCCTCACCAAAACTAGCAGATTAGGTCCATTATGGTCAGTTTTCTATGCTATTAATCAGTGATTTTGGGTCTCTGGTCGATTCGGACGTTCCGGGAACCCTAGGGTCCGGTTATGCGGACCTCGCCAAAATTCGTAGATTTGGCATATTATGGCTAGTTTTCTATGCTATTACTCATTGATTTTTGGTCCTGGGGCGATCCAAACATTGGGGGAACCCCGGGGTCCGCTTACGGGGACCTCGCCAAAACTCGCAGATTTGGTCCATTCTGACCAGATTTCTATGCTATTATTCACTGTTTTGGTTTTCGTGGTCATCCGAACGTTCGGGGAGTCCCCTCGCCAAAACTAGCAGATTTGGTCCATTATGGTCAGATTTCTATGCTATTAATCAGTGATTTTGGGTCTCTGGACGATTCGGACGTTCGGGGAACCCTAGGGTCCGGTTATGCGGACCTCGCCAAAATTCGTAGATTTGGCATATTATGGCTAGTTTTCTATGCAATTACTTATTGATTTTTGGTCCCGGGGCGATCCAAACGTTCGGGGAACCCCGGGGTCCGCTTACGGGGACCTCGCCAAAACTCGCAGATTTGGTCCATTCTGACCAGTTTTGTATGCTATTATTCACTGTTTTGGTTTTCGTGGTCATCCGAACGTTCGGGGAGTCCCCTCGCCAAAACTAGCAGATTTGGTCCATTATGGTCAGTTTCTATGCTATTAATCAGTGATTTTGGGTCTCTGGACGATTCGGACGTTCGGGGAACCCTAGGGTCCGGTTATGCAGACCTCGCCAAAATTCGTAGATTTGGCATATTATGGCTAGTTTTCTATGCAATTACACATTGATTTTTGGTCCCGGGGCGATCCAAACGTTCGGGGAACCCCGGGGTCCGCTTACGGGGACCTCGCCAAAACTCGCAGATTTGGTCCATTCTGACCAGTTTTCTATGCTATTATTCACTATTTTGGTTTTCGTGGTCATCCGAACGTTCGGGGAGTCCCCTCGCCAAAACTAGCAGATTAGGTCTCTTATGGTCAGTTTTCTATGCTATTAATCAGTGATTTTGGGTCTCTGGACGATTCGAACGTTCGGGGAACCCTAGGGTCCGGTTATGCGGACCTCGCCAAAATTCGTAGATTTGGCATATTATGGCTAGTTTTCTATGCTATTACTCATTGATTTTTGGTCCCGGGGCGATCCAAACGTTCGGGGAACCCCGGGGTCTGCTTACGGGGACCTCGCCAAAACTCGCAGATTTGGTCCATTCTGACCAGTTTTCTATGCTATTATTCACTGTTTTGGTTTTCGTGGTCATCCGAACGTTCGGGGAGTCCCCTCGCCAAAACTAGCAGATTAGGTCCATTATGGTCAGTTTTCTATGCTATTAATCAGTGATTTTGGGTCTCTGGACGATTCGAACGTTCGGGGAACCCTAGGGTCCGGTTATGCGGACCTCGCCAAAATTCGTAGATTTGGCATATTATGGCTAGTTTTCTATGCTATTGCTCATTGATTTTTGGTCCTGGAGCCATCCAAACGTGCGGGGAACCCCGGGGTCCGCTTACGGGGACCGCCCAAAACTCGCAGATTTGGTCCATTCTGACCAGTTTTCTATGCTATTATTCCCTGTTTTGGTTTTCGTTGTCATCCGAACATTCGGGGAGTCCCGTCGCCTAAACTAGCAGATTTGGTCCATTATGGTCAGATTTCTATGCTATTAATCACTGATTTTGAGTCTCGGGACGATTCGAACGTTCGGGGAACCCTAGGGTCCGGTTATGCGGACCTCGCCAAAACTCGTAGATTTGGCATATTATGGCAAGTTTTCTATGCTATTGCTCATTGATTTTTGGTCCTGGAGCCATCCAAACGTGCGGGGAACCCCGGGGTCCGCTTACGTGGACCTTGCCATAACTCGCAGATTTGGTCCATTCTGACTTGTTCGGGGAACCCTAGGAACCCTAGTTTTCTATACTATTACTCATTGACTTTGGGTCCCGGGGCGATCCGAATGTTCGGGGAACCCATGCGTCCGGTTATGGGGACCTTGCCAAAATTCAAAGTTTTAGCATATTATGGCCAGTTTTCGAAATAATTACTCACTGATTTTGGGTCCAGGGCTGAACCAAACATTCGGGGAACCCCCGGGTCCGCTTACGGGGACCTCGCCAAAACTCGCAGATTTGGTCCATTCTGACCAGTTTTCTATGCTATTATTCACTGTTTTGGTTTTCGTGGTCATCCGAACGTTCGGGGAGTCCCCTCGCCAAAACTAGCAGATTTGGTCCATTATGGTCAGTTTCTATGCTATTAATCAGTGATTTTGGGTCTCTGGACGATTCGGACGTTCGGGGAACCCTAGGGTCCGGTTATGCGGACCTCGCCAAAATTCGTAGATTTGGCATATTATGGCTAGTTTTCTATGCAATTACACATTGATTTTTGGTCCCGGGGCGATCCAAACGTTCGGGGAACCCCGGGGTCCGCTTACGGGGACCTCGCGAAAACTCGCAGATTTGGTCCATTCTGACCAGTTTTCTATGCTATTATTCACTATTTTGGTTTTCGTGGTCATCCGAACGTTCGGGGAGTCCCCTCGCCAAAACTAGCAGATTAGGTCCATTATGGTCAGTTTTCTATGCTATTAATCAGTGATTTTGGGTCTGTGGACGATTCGGACGTTCCGGGAACCCTAGGGTCCGGTTATGCAGACCTCGCCAAAATTCGTAGATTTGGCATATTATGGCTAGTTTGCTATGCTATTACTCATTGATTTTTGGTCCTGGGGCGATCCAAACATTTGGGGAACCCCGGGGTCCGCTTACGGGGACCTCGCCAAAACTCGCAGATTTGGTCCATTCTGACCAGTTTTCTATGCTATTATTCACTGTTTTGGTTTTCGTGGTCATCCGAACGTTCGGGGAGTCCCCTCGCCAAAACTAGCAGATTTGGTCCATTATGGTCAGATTTCTATGCTATTAATCAGTGATTTTGGGTCTCTGGACGATTCGGACGTTCGGGGAACCCTAGGGTCCGGTTATGCGGACCTCGCCAAAATTCGTAGATTTGGCATATTATGGCTAGTTTCCTATGCAATTACACATTGATTTTTGGTCCCGGGGCGATCCAAACGTTCGGGGAACCCCGGGGTCCGCTTACGGGGACCTCGCCAAAACTCGCAGATTTGGTCCATTCTGACCAGTTTTCTATGCTATTATTCACTATTTTGGTTTTCGTGGTCATCCGAACGTTCGGGGAGTCCCCTCACCAAAACTAGCAGATTAGGTCCATTATGGTCAGTTTTCTATGCTATTAATCAGTGATTTTGGGTCTCTGGTCGATTCGGACGTTCCGGGAACCCTAGGGTCCGGTTATGCGGACCTCGCCAAAATTCGTAGATTTGGCATATTATGGCTAGTTTTCTATGCTATTACTCATTGATTTTTGGTCCTGGGGCGATCCAAACATTGGGGGAACCCCGGGGTCCGCTTACGGGGACCTCGCCAAAACTCGCAGATTTGGTCCATTCTGACCAGATTTCTATGCTATTATTCACTGTTTTGGTTTTCGTGGTCATCCGAACGTTCGGGGAGTCCCCTCGCCAAAACTAGCAGATTTGGTCCATTATGGTCAGATTTCTATGCTATTAATCAGTGATTTTGGGTCTCTGGACGATTCGGACGTTCGGGGAACCCTAGGGTCCGGTTATGCGGACCTCGCCAAAATTCGTAGATTTGGCATATTATGGCTAGTTTTCTATGCAATTACTTATTGATTTTTGGTCCCGGGGCGATCCAAACGTTCGGGGAACCCCGGGGTCCGCTTACGGGGACCTCGCCAAAACTCGCAGATTTGGTCCATTCTGACCAGTTTTGTATGCTATTATTCACTGTTTTGGTTTTCGTGGTCATCCGAACGTTCGGGGAGTCCCCTCGCCAAAACTAGCAGATTTGGTCCATTATGGTCAGTTTCTATGCTATTAATCAGTGATTTTGGGTCTCTGGACGATTCGGACGTTCGGGGAACCCTAGGGTCCGGTTATGCAGACCTCGCCAAAATTCGTAGATTTGGCATATTATGGCTAGTTTTCTATGCAATTACACATTGATTTTTGGTCCCGGGGCGATCCAAACGTTCGGGGAACCCCGGGGTCCGCTTACGGGGACCTCGCCAAAACTCGCAGATTTGGTCCATTCTGACCAGTTTTCTATGCTATTATTCACTATTTTGGTTTTCGTGGTCATCCGAACGTCCGGGGAGTCCCCTCGCCAAAACTAGCAGATTAGGTCTCTTATGGTCAGTTTTCTATGCTATTAATCAGTGATTTTGGGTCTCTGGACGATTCGAACGTTCGGGGAACCCTAGGGTCCGGTTATGCGGACCTCGCCAAAATTCGTAGATTTGGCATATTATGGCTAGTTTTCTATGCTATTACTCATTGATTTTTGGTCCCGGGGCGATCCAAACGTTCGGGGAACCCCGGGGTCTGCTTACGGGGACCTCGCCAAAACTCGCAGATTTGGTCCATTCTGACCAGTTTTCTATGCTATTATTCACTGTTTTGGTTTTCGTGGTCATCCGAACGTTCGGGGAGTCCCCTCGCCAAAACTAGCAGATTAGGTCCATTATGGTCAGTTTTCTATGCTATTAATCAGTGATTTTGGGTCTCTGGACGATTCGAACGTTCGGGGAACCCTAGGGTCCGGTTATGCGGACCTCGCCAAAATTCGTAGATTTGGCATATTATGGCTAGTTTTCTATGCTATTGCTCATTGATTTTTGGTCCTGGAGCCATCCAAACGTGCGGGGAACCCCGGGGTCCGCTTACGGGGACCGCCCAAAACTCGCAGATTTGGTCCATTCTGACCAGTTTTCTATGCTATTATTCCCTGTTTTGGTTTTCGTTGTCATCCGAACATTCGGGGAGTCCCGTCGCCTAAACTAGCAGATTTGGTCCATTATGGTCAGATTTCTATGCTATTAATCACTGATTTTGAGTCTCGGGACGATTCGAACGTTCGGGGAACCCTAGGGTCCGGTTATGCGGACCTCGCCAAAACTCGTAGATTTGGCATATTATGGCAAGTTTTCTATGCTATTGCTCATTGATTTTTGGTCCTGGAGCCATCCAAACGTGCGGGGAACCCCGGGGTCCGCTTACGTGGACCTTGCCATAACTCGCAGATTTGGTCCATTCTGACTTGTTCGGGGAACCCTAGGAACCCTAGTTTTCTATACTATTACTCATTGACTTTGGGTCCCGGGGCGATCCGAATGTTCGGGGAACCCATGCGTCCGGTTATGGGGACCTTGCCAAAATTCAAAGTTTTAGCATATTATGGCCAGTTTTCGAAATAATTACTCACTGATTTTGGGTCCAGGGCTGAACCAAACATTCGGGGAACCCCCGGGTCCGCTTACGGGGACCTCGCCAAAACTCGCAGATTTGGTCCATTCTGACCAGTTTTCTATGCTATTATTCACTGTTTTGGTTTTCGTGGTCATCCGAACGTTCGGGGAGTCCCCTCGCCAAAACTAGCAGATTTGGTCCATTATGGTCAGTTTCTATGCTATTAATCAGTGATTTTGGGTCTCTGGACGATTCGGACGTTCGGGGAACCCTAGGGTCCGGTTATGCGGACCTCGCCAAAATTCGTAGATTTGGCATATTATGGCTAGTTTTCTATGCAATTACACATTGATTTTTGGTCCCGGGGCGATCCAAACGTTCGGGGAACCCCGGGGTCCGCTTACGGGGACCTCGCCAAAACTCGCAGATTTGGTCCATTCTGACCAGTTTTCTATGCTATTATTCACTATTTTGGTTTTCGTGGTCATCCGAACGTTCGGGGAGTCCCCTCGCCAAAACTAGCAGATTAGGTCCATTATGCTCAGTTTTCTATGCTATTAATCAGTGATTTTGGGTCTGTGGACGATTCGGACGTTCCGGGAACCCTAGGGTCCGGTTATGCAGACCTCGCCAAAATTCGTAGATTTGGCATATTATGGCTAGTTTTCTATGCTATTACTCATTGATTTTTGGTCCTGGGGCGATCCAAACATTTGGGGAACCCCGGGGTCCGCTTACGGGGACCTCGCCAAAACTCGCAGATTTGGTCCATTCTGACCAGTTTTCTATGCTATTATTCACTGTTTTGGTTTTCGTGGTCATCCGAACGTTCGGGGAGTCCCCTCGCCAAAACTAGCAGATTTGGTCCATTATGGTCAGATTTCTATGCTATTAATCAGTGATTTTGGGTCTCTGGACGATTCGGACGTTCGGGGAACCCTAGGGTCCGGTTATGTGGACCTCGCCAAAATTCGTAGATTTGGCATATTATGGCTAGTTTCCTATGCAATTACACATTGATTTTTGGTCCCGGGGCGATCCAAACGTTCGGGGAACCCCGGGGTCCGCTTACGGGGACCTCGCCAAAACTCGCAGATTTGGACCATTCTGACCAGTTTTCTATGCTATTATTCACTATTTTGGTTTTCGTGGTCATCCGAACGTTCGGGGAGTCCCCTCACCAAAACTAGCAGATTAGGTCCATTATGGTCAGTTTTCTATGCTATTAATCAGTGATTTTGGGTCTCTGGTCGATTCGGACGTTCCGGGAACCCTAGGGTCCGGTTATGCGGACCTCGCCAAAATTCGTAGATTTGGCATATTATGGCTAGTTTTCTATGCTATTACTCATTGATTTTTGGTCCTGGGGCGATCCAAACATTGGGGGAACCCCGGGGTCCGCTTACGGGGACCTCGCCAAAACTCGCAGATTTGGTCCATTCTGACCAGATTTCTATGCTATTATTCACTGTTTTGGTTTTCGTGGTCATCCGAACGTTCGGGGAGTCCCCTCGCCAAAACTAGCAGATTTGGTCCATTATGGTCAGATTTCTATGCTATTAATCAGTGATTTTGGGTCTCTGGACGATTCGGACGTTCGGGGAACCCTAGGGTCCGGTTATGCGGACCTCGCCAAAATTCGTAGATTTGGCATATTATGGCTAGTTTTCTATGCAATTACTTATTGATTTTTGGTCCCGGGGCGATCCAAACGTTCGGGGAACCCCGGGGTCCGCTTACGGGGACCTCGCCAAAACTCGCAGATTTGGTCCATTCTGACCAGTTTTGTATGCTATTATTCACTGTTTTGGTTTTCGTGGTCATCCGAACGTTCGGGGAGTCCCCTCACCAAAACTAGCAGATTTGGTCCATTATGGTCAGTTTCTATGCTATTAATCAGTGATTTTGGGTCTCTGGACGATTCGGACGTTCGGGGAACCCTAGGGTCCGGTTATGCAGACCTCGCCAAAATTCGTAGATTTGGCATATTATGGCTAGTTTTCTATGCAATTACACATTGATTTTTGGTCCCAGGGCGATCCAAACGTTCGGGGAACCCCGGGGTCCGCTTACGGGGACCTCGCCAAAACTCGCAGATTTGGTCCATTCTGACCAGTTTTCTATGCTATTATTCACTATTTTGGTTTTCGTGGTCATCCGAACGTTCGGGGAGTCCCCTCGCCAAAACTAGCAGATTAGGTCTCTTATGGTCAGTTTTCTATGCTATTAATCAGTGATTTTGGGTCTCTGGACGATTCGAACGTTCGGGGAACCCTAGGGTCCGGTTATGCGGACCTCGCCAAAATTCGTAGATTTGGCATATTATGGCTAGTTTTCTATGCTATTACTCATTGATTTTTGGTCCCGGGGCGATCCAAACGTTCGGGGAACCCCGGGGTCTGCTTACGGGGACCTCGCCAAAACTCGCAGATTTGGTCCATTCTGGCCAGTTTTCTATGCTATTATTCACTGTTTTGGTTTTCGTGGTCATCCGAACGTTCGGGGAGTCCCCTCGCCAAAACTAGCAGATTAGGTCCATTATGGTCAGTTTTCTATGCTATTAATCAGTGATTTTGGGTCTCTGGACGATTCGAACGTTCGGGGAACCCTAGGGTCCGGTTATGCGGACCTCGCCAAAATTCGTAGATTTGGCATATTATGGCTAGTTTTCTATGCTATTGCTCATTGATTTTTGGTCCTGGAGCCATCCAAACGTGCGGGGAACCCCGGGGTCCGCTTACGGGGACCGCCCAAAACAAGCAGATTTGGTCCATTCTGACCAGTTTTCTATGCTATTATTCCCTGTTTTGGTTTTCGTTGTCATCCGAACATTCGGGGAGTCCCGTCGCCTAAACTAGCAGATTTGGTCCATTATGGTCAGATTTCTATGCTATTAATCACTGATTTTGAGTCTCGGGACGATTCGAACGTTCGGGGAACCCTAGGGTCCGGTTATGCGGACCTCGCCAAAACTCGTAGATTTGGCATATTATGGCAAGTTTTCTATGCTATTGCTCATTGATTTTTGGTCCTAGAGCCATCCAAACGTGCGGGGAACCCCGGGGTCCGCTTACGTGGACCTTGCCATAACTCGCAGATTTGGTCCATTCTGACTTGTTCGGGGAACCCTAGGAACCCTAGTTTTCTATACTATTACTCATTGACTTTGGGTCCCGGGGCGATCCGAATGTTCGGGGAACCCATGCGTCCGGTTATGGGGACCTTGCCAAAATTCAAAGTTTTAGCATATTATGGCCAGTTTTCGAAATAATTACTCACTGATTTTGGGTCCAGGGCTGAACCAAACATTCGGGGAACCCCCGGGTCCGCTTACGGGGACCTCGCCAAAACTCGCAGATTTGGTCCATTCTGACCAGTTTTCTATGCTATTATTCACTGTTTTGGTTTTCGTGGTCATCCGAACGTTCGGGGAGTCCCCTCGCCAAAACTAGCAGATTTGGTCCATTATGGTCAGTTTCTATGCTATTAATCAGTGATTTTGGGTCTCTGGACGATTCGGACGTTCGGGGAACCCTAGGGTCCGGTTATGCGGACCTCGCCAAAATTCGTAGATTTGGCATATTATGGCTAGTTTTCTATGCAATTACACATTGATTTTTGGTCCCGGGGCGATCCAAACGTTCGGGGAACCCCGGGGTCCGCTTACGGGGACCTCGCCAAAACTCGCAGATTTGGTCCATTCTGACCAGTTTTCTATGCTATTATTCACTATTTTGGTTTTCGTGGTCATCCGAACGTTCGGGGAGTCCCCTCGCCAAAACTAGCAGATTAGGTCCATTATGCTCAGTTTTCTATGCTATTAATCAGTGATTTTGGGTCTGTGGACGATTCGGACGTTCCGGGAACCCTAGGGTCCGGTTATGCAGACCTCGCCAAAATTCGTAGATTTGGCATATTATGGCTAGTTTTCTATGCTATTACTCATTGATTTTTGGTCCTGGGGCGATCCAAACATTTGGGGAACCCCGGGGTCCGCTTACGGGGACCTCGCCAAAACTCGCAGATTTGGTCCATTCTGACCAGTTTTCTATGCTATTATTCACTGTTTTGGTTTTCGTGGTCATCCGAACGTTCGGGGAGTCCCCTCGCCAAAACTAGCAGATTTGGTCCATTATGGTCAGATTTCTATGCTATTAATCAGTGATTTTGGGTCTCTGGACGATTCGGACGTTCGGGGAACCCTAGGGTCCGGTTATGCGGACCTCGCCAAAATTCGTAGATTTGGCATATTATGGCTAGTTTCCTATGCAATTACACATTGATTTTTGGTCCCGGGGCGATCCAAACGTTCGGGGAACCCCGGGGTCCGCTTACGGGGACCTCGCCAAAACTCGCAGATTTGGTCCATTCTGACCAGTTTTCTATGCTATTATTCACTATTTTGGTTTTCGTGGTCATCCGAACGTTCGGGGAGTCCCCTCACCAAAACTAGCAGATTAGGTCCATTATGGTCAGTTTTCTATGCTATTAATCAGTGATTTTGGGTCTCTGGTCGATTCGGACGTTCCGGGAACCCTAGGGTCCGGTTATGCGGACCTCGCCAAAATTCATAGATTTGGCATATTATGGCTAGTTTTCTATGCTATTACTCATTGATTTTTGGTCCTGGGGCGATCCAAACATTGGGGGAACCCCGGGATCCGCTTACGGGGACCTCGCCAAAACTCGCAGATTTGGTCCATTCTGACCAGATTTCTATGCTATTATTCACTGTTTTGGTTTTCGTGGTCATCCGAACGTTCGGGGAGTCCCCTCGCCAAAACTAGCAGATTTGGTCCATTATGGTCAGATTTCTATGCTATTAATCAGTGATTTTGGGTCTCTGGACGATTCGGACGTTCGGGGAACCCTAGGGTCCGGTTATGCGGACCTCGCCAAAATTCGTAGATTTGGCATATTATGGCTAGTTTTCTATGCAATTACTTATTGATTTTTGGTCCCGGGGCGATCCAAACGTTCGGGGAACCCCGGGGTCCGCTTACGGGGACCTCGCCAAAACTCGCAGATTTGGTCCATTCTGACCAGTTTTGTATGCTATTATTCACTGTTTTGGTTTTCGTGGTCATCCGAACGTTCGGGGAGTCCCCTCGCCAAAACTAGCAGATTTGGTCCATTATGGTCAGATTTCTATGCTATTAATCAGTGATTTTGGGTCTCTGGACGATTCGGACGTTCGGGGAACCCTAGGGTCCGGTTATGCGGACCTCGCCAAAATTCGTAGATTTGGCATATTATGGCTAGTTTCCTATGCAATTACACATTGATTTTTGGTCCCGTGGCGATCCAAACGTTCGGGGAACCCCGGGGTCCGCTTACGGGGACCTCGCCAAAACTCGCAGATTTGGACCATTCTGACCAGTTTTCTATGCTATTATTCACTATTTTGGTTTTCGTGGTCATCCGAACGTTCGGGGAGTCCCCTCACCAAAACTAGCAGATTAGGTCCATTATGGTCAGTTTTCTATGCTATTAATCAGTGATTTTGGGTCTCTGGTCGATTCGGACGTTCCGGGAACCCTAGGGTCCGGTTATGCGGACCTCGCCAAAATTCGTAGATTTGGCATATTATGGCTAGTTTTCTATGCTATTACTCATTGATTTTTGGTCCTGGGGCGATCCAAACATTGGGGGAACCCCGGGGTCCGCTTACGGGGACCTCGCCAAAACTCGCAGATTTGGTCCATTCTGACCAGATTTCTATGCTATTATTCACTGTTTTGGTTTTCGTGGTCATCCGAACGTTCGGGGAGTCCCCTCGCCAAAACTAGCAGATTTGGTCCATTATGGTCAGATTTCTATGCTATTAATCAGTGATTTTGGGTCTCTGGACGATTCGGACGTTCGGGGAACCCTAGGGTCCGGTTATGCGGACCTCGCCAAAATTCGTAGATTTGGCATATTATGGCTAGTTTTCTATGCAATTACTTATTGATTTTTGGTCCCGGGGCGATCCAAACGTTCGGGGAACCCCGGGGTCCGCTTACGGGGACCTCGCCAAAACTCGCAGATTTGGTCCATTCTGACCAGTTTTGTATGCTATTATTCACTGTTTTGGTTTTCGTGGTCATCCGAACGTTCGGGGAGTCCCCTCGCCAAAACTAGCAGATTTGGTCCATTATGGTCAGTTTCTATGCTATTAATCATTGATTTTGGGTCTCTGGACGATTCGGACGTTCGGGGAACCCTAGGGTCCGGTTATGCAGACCTCGCCAAAATTCGTAGATTTGGCATATTATGGCTAGTTTTCTATGCAATTACACATTGATTTTTGGTCCCGGGGCGATCCAAACGTTCGGGGAACCCCGGGGTCCGCTTACGGGGACCTCGCCAAAACTCGCAGATTTGGTCCATTCTGACCAGTTTTCTATGCTATTATTCACTATTTTGGTTTTCGTGGTAATCCGAACGTTCGGGGAGTCCCCTCGCCAAAACTAGCAGATTAGGTCTCTTATGGTCAGTTTTCTATGCTATTAATCAGTGATTTTGGGTCTCTGGACGATTCGAACGTTCGGGGAACCCTAGGGTCCGGTTATGCGGACCTCGCCAAAATTCGTAGATTTGGCATATTATGGCTAGTTTTCTATGCTATTACTCATTGATTTTTGGTCCCGGGGCGATCCAAACGTTCGGGGAACCCCGGGGTCTGCTTACGGGGACCTCGCCAAAACTCGCAGATTTGGTCCATTCTGACCAGTTTTCTATGCTATTATTCACTGTTTTGGTTTTCGTGGTCATCCGAACGTTCGGGGAGTCCCCTCGCCAAAACTAGCAGATTAGGTCCATTATGGTCAGTTTTCTATGCTATTAATCAGTGATTTTGGGTCTCTGGACGATTCAAACGTTCGGGGAACCCTAGGGTCCGGTTATGCGGACCTCGCCAAAATTCGTAGATTTGGCATATTATGGCTAGTTTTCTATGCTATTGCTCATTGATTTTTGGTCCTGGAGCCATCCAAACGTGCGGGGAACCCCGGGGTCCGCTTACGGGGACCGCCCAAAACAAGCAGATTTGGTCCATTCTGACCAGTTTTCTATGCTATTATTCCCTGTTTTGGTTTTCGTTGTCATCCGAACATTCGGGGAGTCCCGTCGCCTAAACTAGCAGATTTGGTCCATTATGGTCAGATTTCTATGCTATTAATCACTGATTTTGAGTCTCGGGACGATTCGAACGTTCGGGGAACCCTAGGGTCCGGTTATGCGGACCTCGCCAAAACTCGTAGATTTGGCATATTATGGCAAGTTTTCTATGCTATTGCTCATTGATTTTTGGTCCTGGAGCCATCCAAACGTGCGGGGAACCCCGGGGTCCGCTTACGTGGACCTTGCCATAACTCGCAGATTTGGTCCATTCTGACTTGTTCGGGGAACCCTAGGAACCCTAGTTTTCTATACTATTACTCATTGACTTTGGGTCCCGGGGCGATCCGAATGTTCGGGGAACCCATGCGTCCGGTTATGGGGACCTTGCCAAAATTCAAAGTTTTAGCATATTATGGCCAGTTTTCGAAATAATTACTCACTGATTTTGGGTCCAGGGCTGAACCAAACATTCGGGGAACCCCCGGGTCCGCTTACGGGGACCTCGCCAAAACTCGCAGATTTGGTCCATTCTGACCAGTTTTCTATGCTATTATTCACTGTTTTGGTTTTCGTGGTCATCCGAACGTTCGGGGAGTCCCCTCGCCAAAACTAGCAGATTTGGTCCATTATGGTCAGTTTCTATGCTATTAATCAGTGATTTTGGGTCTCTGGACGATTCGGACGTTCGGGGAACCCTAGGGTCCGGTTATGCGGACCTCGCCAAAATTCATAGATTTGGCATATTATGGCTAGTTTTCTATGCAATTACACATTGATTTTTGGTCCCGGGGCGATCCAAACGTTCGGGGAACCTCGGGGTCCGCTTACGGGGACCTCGCCAAAACTCGCAGATTTGGTCCATTCTGACCAGTTTTCTATGCTATTATTCACTATTTTGGTTTTCGTGGTCATCCGAACGTTCGGGGAGTCCCCTCGCCAAAACTAGCAGATTAGGTCCATTATGCTCAGTTTTCTATGCTATTAATCAGTGATTTTGGGTCTGTGGACGATTCGGACGTTCCGGGAACCCTAGGGTCCGGTTATGCAGACCTCGCCAAAATTCGTAGATTTGGCATATTATGGCTAGTTTTCTATGCTATTACTCATTGATTTTTGGTCCTGGGGCGATCCAAACATTTGGGGAACCCCGGGGTCCGCTTACGGGGACCTCGCCAAAACTCGCAGATTTGGTCCATTCTGACCAGTTTTCTATGCTATTATTCACTGTTTTGGTTTTCGTGGTCATCCGAACGTTCGGGGAGTCCCCTCGCCAAAACTAGCAGATTTGGTCCATTATGGTCAGATTTCTATGCTATTAATCAGTGATTTTGGGTCTCTGGACGATTCGGACGTTCGGGGAACCCTAGGGTCCGGTTATGCGGACCTCGCCAAAATTCGTAGATTTGGCATATTATGGCTAGTTTCCTATGCAATTACACATTGATTTTTGGTCCCGGGGCGATCCAAACGTTCGGGGAACCCCGGGGTCCGCTTACGGGGACCTCGCCAAAACTCGCAGATTTGGTCCATTCTGACCAGTTTTCTATGCTATTATTCACTATTTTGGTTTTCGTGGTCATCCGAACGTTCGGGGAGTCCCCTCACCAAAACTAGCAGATTAGGTCCATTATGGTCAGTTTTCTATGCTATTAATCAGTGATTTTGGGTCTCTGGTCGATTCGGACGTTCCGGGAACCCTAGGGTCCGGTTATGCGGACCTCGCCAAAATTCGTAGATTTGGCATATTATGGCTAGTTTTCTATGCTATTACTCATTGATTTTTGGTCCTGGGGCGATCCAAACATTGGGGGAACCCCGGGGTCCGCTTACGGGGACCTCGCCAAAACTCGCAGATTTGGTCCATTCTGACCAGATTTCTATGCTATTATTCACTGTTTTGGTTTTCGTGGTCATCCGAACGTTCGGGGAGTCCCCTCGCCAAAACTAGCAGATTTGGTCCATTATGGTCAGATTTCTATGCTATTAATCAGTGATTTTGGGTCTCTGGACGATTCGGACGTTCGGGGAACCCAAGGGTCCGGTTATGCGGACCTCGCCAAAATTCGTAGATTTGGCATATTATGGCTAGTTTTCTATGCAATTACTTATTGATTTTTGGTCCCGGGGCGATCCAAACGTTCGGGGAACCCCGGGGTCCGCTTACGGGGACCTCGCCAAAACTCGCAGATTTGGTCCATTCTGACCAGTTTTGTATGCTATTATTCACTGTTTTGGTTTTCGTGGTCATCCGAACGTTCGGGGAGTCCCCTCGCCAAAACTAGCAGATTTGGTCCATTATGGTCAGTTTCTATGCTATTAATCAGTGATTTTGGGTCTCTGGACGATTCGGACGTTCGGGGAACCCTAGGGTCCGGTTATGCAGACCTCGCCAAAATTCGTAGATTTGGCATATTATGGCTAGTTTTCTATGCAATTACACATTGATTTTTGGTCCCGGGGCGATCCAAACGTTCGGGGAACCCCGGGGTCCGCTTACGGGGACCTCGCCAAAACTCGCAGATTTGGTCCATTCTGACCAGTTTTCTATGCTATTATTCACTATTTTGGTTTTCGTGGTCATCCGAACGTTCGGGGAGTCCCCTCGCCAAAACTAGCAGATTAGGTCTCTTATGGTCAGTTTTCTATGCTATTAATCAGTGATTTTGGGTCTCTGGACGATTCGAACGTTCGGGGAACCCTAGGGTCCGGTTATGCGGACCTCGCCAAAATTCGTAGATTTGGCATATTATGGCTAGTTTTCTATGCTATTACTCATTGATTTTTGGTCCCGGGGCGATCCAAACGTTCGGGGAACCCCGGGGTCCGCTTACGGGGACCTCGCCAAAACTCGCAGATTTGGTCCATTCTGACCAGTTTTCTATGCTATTATTCACTGTTTTGGTTTTCGTGGTCATCCGAACGTTCGGGGAGTCCCCTCGCCAAAACTAGCAGATTTGGTCCATTATGGTCAGTTTCTATGCTATTAATCAGTGATTTCAGGTCTCTGGACGATTCGGACGTTCGGGGAACCCTAGGGTCCGGTTATGCAGACCTCGCCAAAATTCGTAGATTTGGCATATTATGGCTAGTTTTCTATGCAATTACACATTGATTTTTGGTCCCGGGGCGATCCAAACGTTCGGGGAACCCCGGGGTCCGCTTACGGGGACCTCGCCAAAACTCGCAGATTTGGTCCATTCTGACCAGTTTTCTATGCTATTATTCACTATTTTGGTTTTCGTGGTCATCCGAACGTTCGGGGAGTCCCCTCGCCAAAACTAGCAGATTAGGTCTCTTATGGTCAGTTTTCTATGCTATTAATCAGTGATTTTGGGTCTCTGGACGATTCGAACGTTCGGGGAACCCTAGGGTCCGGTTATGCGGACCTCGCCAAAATTCGTAGATTTGGCATATTATGGCTAGTTTTCTATGCTATTACTCATTGATTTTTGGTCCCGGGGCGATCCAAACGTTCGGGGAACCCCGGGGTCTGCTTACGGGGACCTCGCCAAAACTCGCAGATTTGGTCCATTCTGACCAGTTTTCTATGCTATTATTCACTGTTTTGGTTTTCGTGGTCATCCGAACGTTCGGGGAGTCCCCTCGCCAAAACTAGCAGATTAGGTCCATTATGGTCAGTTTTCTATGCTATTAATCAGTGATTTTGGGTCTCTGGACGATTCGAACGTTCGGGGAACCCTAGGGTCCGGTTATGCGGACCTCGCCAAAATTCGTAGATTTGGCATATTATGGCTAGTTTTCTATGCTATTGCTCATTGATTTTTGGTCCTGGGGCCATCCAAACGTGCGGGGAACCCCGGGGTCCGCTTACGGGGACCGCCCAAAACTCGCAGATTTGGTCCATTCTGACCAGTTTTCTATGCTATTATTCCCTGTTTTGGTTTTCGTTGTCATCCGAACATTCGGGGAGTCCCGTCGCCTAAACTAGCAGATTTGGTCCATTATGGTCAGATTTCTATGCTATTAATCACTGATTTTGAGTCTCGGGACGATTCGAACGTTCGGGGAACCCTTGGGTCCGGTTATGCGGACCTCGCCAAAACTCGTAGATTTGGCATATTATGGCAAGTTTTCTATGCTATTGCTCATTGATTTTTGGTCCTGGAGCCATCCAAACGTGCGGGGAACCCCGGGGTCCGCTTACGTGGACCTTGCCATAACTCGTAGATTTGGTCCATTCTGACTTGTTCGGGGAACCCTAGGAACCCTAGTTTTCTATACTATTACTCATTGACTTTGGGTCCCGGGGCGATCCGAATGTTCGGGGAACCCATGCGTCCGGTTATGGGGACCTTGCCAAAATTCAAAGTTTTAGCATATTATGGCCAGTTTTCGAAATAATTACTCACTGATTTTGGGTCCAGGGCTGAACCAAACATTCGGGGAACCCCCGGGTCCGCTTACGGGGACCTCGCCAAAACTCGCAGATTTGGTCCATTCTGACCAGTTTTCTATGCTATTATTCACTGTTTTGGTTTTCGTGGTCATCCGAACGTTCGGGGAGTCCCCTCGCCAAAACTAGCAGATTTGGTCCATTATGGTCAGTTTCTATGCTATTAATCAGTGATTTTGGGTCTCTGGACGATTCGGACGTTCGGGGAACCCTAGGGTCCGGTTATGCGGACCTCGCCAAAATTCGTAGATTTGGCATATTATGGCTAGTTTTCTATGCAATTACACATTGATTTTTGGTCCCGGGGCGATCCAAACGTTCGGGGAACCCCGGGGTCCGCTTACGGGGACCTCGCCAAAACTCGCAGATTTGGTCCATTCTGACCAGTTTTCTATGCTATTATTCACTATTTTGGTTTTCGTGGTCATCCGAACGTTCGGGGAGTCCCCTCGCCAAAACTAGCAGATTAGGTCCATTATGGTCAGTTTTCTATGCTATTAATCAGTGATTTTGGGTCTGTGGACGATTCGGACGTTCCGGGAACCCTAGGGTCCGGTTATGCAGACCTCGCCAAAATTCGTAGATTTGGCATATTATGGCTAGTTTTCTATGCTATTACTCATTGATTTTTGGTCCTGGGGCGATCCAAACATTTGGGGAACCCCGGGGTCCGCTTACGGGGACCTCGCCAAAACTCGCAGATTTGGTCCATTCTGACCAGTTTTTATGCTATTATTCACTGTTTTGGTTTTCGTGGTCATCCGAACGTTCGGGGAGTCCCCTCGCCAAAACTAGCAGATTTGGTCCATTATGGTCAGTTTCTATGCTATTAATCAGTGATTTCGGGTCTCTGGACGATTCGGACGTTCGGGGAACCCTAGGGTCCGGTTATGCAGACCTCGCCAAAATTCGTAGATTTGGCATATTATGGCTAGTTTTCTATGCAATTACACATTGATTTTTGGTCCCGGGGCGATCCAAACGTTCGGGGAACCCCGGGGTCCGCTTACGGGGACCTCGCCAAAACTCGCAGATTTGGTCCATTCTGACCAGTTTTCTATGCTATTATTCACTGTTTTGGTTTTCGTGGTCATCCGAACGTTCGGGGAGTCCCCTCGCCAAAACTAGCAGATTTGGTCCATTATGGTCAGTTTCTATGCTATTAATCAGTGATTTCAGGTCTCTGGACGATTCGGACGTTCGGGGAACCCTAGGGTCCGGTTATGCAGACCTCGCCAAAATTCGTAGATTTGGCATATTATGGCTAGTTTTCTATGCAATTACACATTGATTTTTGGTCCCGGGGCGATCCAAACGTTCGGGGAACCCCGGGGTCCGCTTACGGGGACCTCGCCAAAACTCGCAGATTTGGTCCATTCTGACCAGTTTTCTATGCTATTATTCACTATTTTGGTTTTCGTGGTCATCCGAACGTTCGGGGAGTCCCCTCGCCAAAACTAGCAGATTAGGTCTCTTATGGTCAGTTTTCTATGCTATTAATCAGTGATTTTGGGTCTCTGGACGATTCGAACGTTCGGGGAACCCTAGGGTCCGGTTATGCGGACCTCGCCAAAATTCGTAGATTTGGCATATTATGGCTAGTTTTCTATGCTATTACTCATTGATTTTTGGTCCCGGGGCGATCCAAACGTTCGGGGAACCCCGGGGTCTGCTTACGGGGACCTCGCCAAAACTCGCAGATTTGGTCCATTCTGACCAGTTTTCTATGCTATTATTCACTGTTTTGGTTTTCGTGGTCATCCGAACGTTCGGGGAGTCCCCTCGCCAAAACTAGCAGATTAGGTCCATTATGGTCAGTTTTCTATGCTATTAATCAGTGATTTTGGGTCTCTGGACGATTCGAACGTTCGGGGAACCCTAGGGTCCGGTTATGCGGACCTCGCCAAAATTCGTAGATTTGGCATATTATGGCTAGTTTTCTATGCTATTGCTCATTGATTTTTGGTCCTGGGGCCATCCAAACGTGCGGGGAACCCCGGGGTCCGCTTACGGGGACCGCCCAAAACTCGCAGATTTGGTCCATTCTGACCAGTTTTCTATGCTATTATTCCCTGTTTTGGTTTTCGTTGTCATCCGAACATTCGGGGAGTCCCGTCGCCTAAACTAGCAGATTTGGTCCATTATGGTCAGATTTCTATGCTATTAATCACTGATTTTGAGTCTCGGGACGATTCGAACGTTCGGGGAACCCTTGGGTCCGGTTATGCGGACCTCGCCAAAACTCGTAGATTTGGCATATTATGGCAAGTTTTCTATGCTATTGCTCATTGATTTTTGGTCCTGGAGCCATCCAAACGTGCGGGGAACCCCGGGGTCCGCTTACGTGGACCTTGCCATAACTCGTAGATTTGGTCCATTCTGACTTGTTCGGGGAACCCTAGGAACCCTAGTTTTCTATACTATTACTCATTGACTTTGGGTCCCGGGGCGATCCGAATGTTCGGGGAACCCATGCGTCCGGTTATGGGGACCTTGCCAAAATTCAAAGTTTTAGCATATTATGGCCAGTTTTCGAAATAATTACTCACTGATTTTGGGTCCAGGGCTGAACCAAACATTCGGGGAACCCCCGGGTCCGCTTACGGGGACCTCGCCAAAACTCGCAGATTTGGTCCATTCTGACCAGTTTTCTATGCTATTATTCACTGTTTTGGTTTTCGTGGTCATCCGAACGTTCGGGGAGTCCCCTCGCCAAAACTAGCAGATTTGGTCCATTATGGTCAGTTTCTATGCTATTAATCAGTGATTTTGGGTCTCTGGACGATTCGGACGTTCGGGGAACCCTAGGGTCCGGTTATGCGGACCTCGCCAAAATTCGTAGATTTGGCATATTATGGCTAGTTTTCTATGCAATTACACATTGATTTTTGGTCCCGGGGCGATCCAAACGTTCGGGGAACCCCGGGGTCCGCTTACGGGGACCTCGCCAAAACTCGCAGATTTGGTCCATTCTGACCAGTTTTCTATGCTATTATTCACTATTTTGGTTTTCGTGGTCATCCGAACGTTCGGGGAGTCCCCTCGCCAAAACTAGCAGATTAGGTCCATTATGGTCAGTTTTCTATGCTATTAATCAGTGATTTTGGGTCTGTGGACGATTCGGACGTTCCGGGAACCCTAGGGTCCGGTTATGCAGACCTCGCCAAAATTCGTAGATTTGGCATATTATGGCTAGTTTTCTATGCTATTACTCATTGATTTTTGGTCCTGGGGCGATCCAAACATTTGGGGAACCCCGGGGTCCGCTTACGGGGACCTCGCCAAAACTCGCAGATTTGGTCCATTCTGACCAGTTTTTATGCTATTATTCACTGTTTTGGTTTTCGTGGTCATCCGAACGTTCGGGGAGTCCCCTCGCCAAAACTAGCAGATTTGGTCCATTATGGTCAGTTTCTATGCTATTAATCAGTGATTTCGGGTCTCTGGACGATTCGGACGTTCGGGGAACCCTAGGGTCCGGTTATGCAGACCTCGCCAAAATTCGTAGATTTGGCATATTATGGCTAGTTTTCTATGCAATTACACATTGATTTTTGGTCCCGGGGCGATCCAAACGTTCGGGGAACCCCGGGGTCCGCTTACGGGGACCTCGCCAAAACTCGCAGATTTGGTCCATTCTGACCAGTTTTCTATGCTATTATTCACTATTTTGGTTTTCGTGGTCATCCGAACGTTCGGGGAGTCCCCTCGCCAAAACTAGCAGATTAGGTCTCTTATGGTCAGTTTTCTATGCTATTAATCAGTGATTTTGGGTCTCTGGACGATTCGAACGTTCGGGGAACCCTAGGGTCCGGTTATGCGGACCTCGCCAAAATTCGTAGATTTGGCATATTATGGCTAGTTTTCTATGCTATTACTCATTGATTTTTGGTCCCGGGGCGATCCAAACGTTCGGGGAACCCCGGGGTCTGCTTACGGGGACCTCGCCAAAACTCGCAGATTTGGTCCATTCTGACCAGTTTTCTATGCTATTATTCACTGTTTTGGTTTTCGTGGTCATCCGAACGTTCGGGGAGTCCCCTCGCCAAAACTAGCAGATTAGGTCCATTATGGTCAGTTTTCTATGCTATTAATCAGTGATTTTGGGTCTCTGGACGATTCGAACGTTCGGGGAACCCTAGGGTCCGGTTATGCGGACCTCGCCAAAATTCGTAGATTTGGCATATTATGGCTAGTTTTCTATGCTATTGCTCATTGATTTTTGGTCCTGGAGCCATCCAAACGTGCGGGGAACCCCGGGGTCCGCTTACGGGGACCGCCCAAAACTCGCAGATTTGGTCCATTCTGACCAGTTTTCTATGCTATTATTCCCTGTTTTGGTTTTCGTTGTCATCCGAACATTCGGGGAGTCCCGTCGCCTAAACTAGCAGATTTGGTCCATTATGGTCAGATTTCTATGCTATTAATCACTGATTTTGAGTCTCGGGACGATTCGAACGTTCGGGGAACCCTAGGGTCCGGTTATGCGGACCTCGCCAAAACTCGTAGATTTGGCATATTATGGCAAGTTTTCTATGCTATTGCTCATTGATTTTTGGTCCTGGAGCCATCCAAACGTGCGGGGAACCCCGGGGTCCGCTTACGTGGACCTTGCCATAACTCGCAGATTTGGTCCATTCTGACTTGTTCGGGGAACCCTAGGAACCCTAGTTTTCTATACTATTACTCATTGACTTTGGGTCCCGGGGCGATCCGAATGTTCGGGGAACCCATGCGTCCGGTTATGGGGACCTTGCCAAAATTCAAAGTTTTAGCATATTATGGCCAGTTTTCGAAATAATTACTCACTGATTTTGGGTCCAGGGCTGAACCAAACATTCGGGGAACCCCCGGGTCCGCTTACGGGGACCTCGCCAAAACTCGCAGATTTGGTCCATTCTGACCAGTTTTCTATGCTATTATTCACTGTTTTGGTTTTCGTGGTCATCCGAACGTTCGGGGAGTCCCCTCGCCAAAACTAGCAGATTTGGTCCATTATGGTCAGTTTCTATGCTATTAATCAGTGATTTTGGGTCTCTGGACGATTCGGACGTTCGGGGAACCCTAGGGTCCGGTTATGCGGACCTCGCCAAAATTCGTAGATTTGGCATATTATGGCTAGTTTTCTATGCAATTACACATTGATTTTTGGTCCCGGGGCGATCCAAACGTTCGGGGAACCCCGGGGTCCGCTTACGGGGACCTCGCCAAAACTCGCAGATTTGGTCCATTCTGACCAGTTTTCTATGCTATTATTCACTATTTTGGTTTTCGTGGTCATCCGAACGTTCGGGGAGTCCCCTCGCCAAAACTAGCAGATTAGGTCCATTATGGTCAGTTTTCTATGCTATTAATCAGTGATTTTGGGTCTGTGGACGATTCGGACGTTCCGGGAACCCTAGGGTCCGGTTATGCAGACCTCGCCAAAATTCGTAGATTTGGCATATTATGGCTAGTTTTCTATGCTATTACTCATTGATTTTTGGTCCTGGGGCGATCCAAACATTTGGGGAACCCCGGGGTCCGCTTACGGGGACCTCGCCAAAACTCGCAGATTTGGTCCATTCTGACCAGTTTTTTATGCTATTATTCACTGTTTTGGTTTTCGTGGTCATCCGAACGTTCGGGGAGTCCCCTCGCCAAAACTAGCAGATTTGGTCCATTATGGTCAGATTTCTATGCTATTAATCAGTGATTTTGGGTCTCTGGACGATTCGGACGTTCGGGGAACCCTAGGGTCCGGTTATGCGGACCTCGCCAAAATTCGTAGATTTGGCATATTATGGCTAGTTTCCTATGCAATTACACATTGATTTTTGGTCCCGGGGCGATCCAAACGTTCGGGGAACCCCGGGGTCCGCTTACGGGAACCTCGCCAAAACTCGCAGATTTGGTCCATTCTGACCAGTTTTCTATGCTATTATTCACTATTTTGGTTTTCGTGGTCATCCGAACGTTCGGGGAGTCCCCTCGCCAAAACTAGCAGATTAGGTCCATTATGGTCAGTTTTCTATGCTATTAATCAGTGATTTTGGGTCTCTGGTCGATTCGGACGTTCCGGGAACCCTAGGGTCCGGTTATGCGGACCTCGCCAAAATTCGTAGATTTGGCATATTATGGCTAGTTTTCTATGCTATTACTCATTGATTTTTGGTCCTGGGGCGATCCAAACATTGGGGGAACCCCGGGGTCCGCTTACGGGGACCTCGCCAAAACTCGCAGATTTGGTCCATTCTGACCAGATTTCTATGCTATTATTCACTGTTTTGGTTTTCGTGGTCATCCGAACGTTCGGGGAGTCCCCTCGCCAAAACTAGCAGATTTGGTCCATTATGGTCAGATTTCTGTGCTATTAATCAGTGATTTTGGGTCTCTGGACGATTCGGACGTTCGGGGAACCCTAGGGTCCGGTTATGCGGACCTCGCCAAAATTCGTAGATTTGGCATATTATGGCTAGTTTTCTATGCAATTACTTATTGATTTTTGGTCCCGGGGCGATCCAAACGTTCGGGGAACCCCGGGGTCCGCTTACGGGGACCTCGCCAAAACTCGCAGATTTGGTCCATTCTGACCAGTTTTCTATGCTATTATTCACTGTTTTGGTTTTCGTGGTCATCCGAACGTTCGGGGAGTCCCCTCGCCAAAACTAGCAGATTTGGTCCATTATGGTCAGTTTCTATGCTATTAATCAGTGATTTTGGGTCTCTGGACGATTCGGACGTTCGGGGAACCCTAGGGTCCGGTTATGCAGACCTCGCCAAAATTCGTAGATTTGGCATATTATGGCTAGTTTTCTATGCAATTACACATTGATTTTTGGTCCCGGGGCGATCCAAACGTTCGGGGAACCCCGGGGTCCGCTTACGGGGACCTCGCCAAAACTCGCAGAGTTGGTCCATTCTGACCAGTTTTCTATGCTATTATTCACTATTTTGGTTTTCGTGGTCATCCGAACGTTCGGGGAGTCCCCTCGCCAAAACTAGCAGATTAGGTCTCTTATGGTCAGTTTTCTATGCTATTAATCAGTGATTTTGGGTCTCTGGACGATTCGGACGTTCCGGGAACCCTAGGGTCCGGTTATGCAGACCTCGCCAAAATTCGTAGATTTGGCATATTATGGCTAGTTTTCTATGCTATTACTCATTGATTTTTGGTCCTGGGGCGATCCAAACATTTGGGGAACCCCGGGGTCCGCTTACGGGGACCTCGCCAAAACTCGCAGATTTGGTCCATTCTGACCAGTTTTCAATGCTATTATTCACTGTTTTGGTTTTCGTGGTCATCCGAACGTTCGGGGAGTCCCCTCGCCAAAACTAGCAGATTTGGTCCATTATGGTCAGATTTCTATGCTATTAATCAGTGATTTTGGGTCTCTGGACGATTCGGACGTTCGGGGAACCCTAGGGTCCGGTTATGCGGACCTCGCCAAAATTCGTAGATTTGGCATATTATGGCTAGTTTTCTATGCAATTACACATTGAGTTTTGGTCCCGGGGCGATCCAAACGTTCGGGGAACCCCGGGGTCCGCTTACGGGGACCTCGCCAAAACTCGCAGATTTGGTCCATTCTGACCAGTTTTCTATGCTATTATTCACTATTTTGGTTTTCGTGGTCATCCGAACGTTCGGGGAGTCCCCTCGCCAAAACTAGCAGATTAGGTCCATTATGGTCAGTTTTCTATGCTATTAATCAGTGATTTTGGGTCTGTGGACGATTCGGACGTTCCGGGAACCCTAGGGTCCGGTTATGCAGACCTCGCCAAAATTCGTAGATTTGGCATATTATGGCTAGTTTTCTATGCTATTACTCATTGATTTTTGGTCCTGGGGCGATCCAAACATTTGGGGAACCCCGGGGTCCGCTTACGGGGACCTCGCCAAAACTCGCAGATTTGGTCCATTCTGACCAGTTTTTTATGCTATTATTCACTGTTTTGGTTTTCGTGGTCATCCGAACGTTCGGGGAGTCCCCTCGCCAAAACTAGCAGATTTGGTCCATTATGGTCAGATTTCTATGCTATTAATCAGTGATTTTGGGTCTCTGGACGATTCGGACGTTCGGGGAACCCTAGGGTCCGGTTATGCGGACCTCGCCAAAATTCGTAGATTTGGCATATTATGGCTAGTTTCCTATGCAATTACACATTGATTTTTGGTCCCGGGGCGATCCAAACGTTCGGGGAACCCCGGGGTCCGCTTACGGGAACCTCGCCAAAACTCGCAGATTTGGTCCATTCTGACCAGTTTTCTATGCTATTATTCACTATTTTGGTTTTCGTGGTCATCCGAACGTTCGGGGAGTCCCCTCGCCAAAACTAGCAGATTAGGTCCATTATGGTCAGTTTTCTATGCTATTAATCAGTGATTTTGGGTCTCTGGTCGATTCGGACGTTCCGGGAACCCTAGGGTCCGGTTATGCGGACCTCGCCAAAATTCGTAGATTTGGCATATTATGGCTAGTTTTCTATGCTATTACTCATTGATTTTTGGTCCTGGGGCGATCCAAACATTGGGGGAACCCCGGGGTCCGCTTACGGGGACCTCGCCAAAACTCGCAGATTTGGTCCATTCTGACCAGATTTCTATGCTATTATTCACTGTTTTGGTTTTCGTGGTCATCCGAACGTTCGGGGAGTCCCCTCGCCAAAACTAGCAGATTTGGTCCATTATGGTCAGATTTCTGTGCTATTAATCAGTGATTTTGGGTCTCTGGACGATTCGGACGTTCGGGGAACCCTAGGGTCCGGTTATGCGGACCTCGCCAAAATTCGTAGATTTGGCATATTATGGCTAGTTTTCTATGCAATTACTTATTGATTTTTGGTCCCGGGGCGATCCAAACGTTCGGGGAACCCCGGGGTCCGCTTACGGGGACCTCGCCAAAACTCGCAGATTTGGTCCATTCTGACCAGTTTTCTATGCTATTATTCACTGTTTTGGTTTTCGTGGTCATCCGAACGTTCGGGGAGTCCCCTCGCCAAAACTAGCAGATTTGGTCCATTATGGTCAGTTTCTATGCTATTAATCAGTGATTTTGGGTCTCTGGACGATTCGGACGTTCGGGGAACCCTAGGGTCCGGTTATGCAGACCTCGCCAAAATTCGTAGATTTGGCATATTATGGCTAGTTTTCTATGCAATTACACATTGATTTTTGGTCCCGGGGCGATCCAAACGTTCGGGGAACCCCGGGGTCCGCTTACGGGGACCTCGCCAAAACTCGCAGATTTGGTCCATTCTGACCAGTTTTCTATGCTATTATTCACTATTTTGGTTTTCGTGGTCATCCGAACGTTCGGGGAGTCCCCTCGCCAAAACTAGCAGATTAGGTCTCTTATGGTCAGTTTTCTATGCTATTAATCAGTGATTTTGGGTCTCTGGACGATTCGGACGTTCCGGGAACCCTAGGGTCCGGTTATGCAGACCTCGCCAAAATTCGTAGATTTGGCATATTATGGCTAGTTTTCTATGCTATTACTCATTGATTTTTGGTCCTGGGGCGATCCAAACATTTGGGGAACCCCGGGGTCCGCTTACGGGGACCTCGCCAAAACTCGCAGATTTGGTCCATTCTGACCAGTTTTCAATGCTATTATTCACTGTTTTGGTTTTCGTGGTCATCCGAACGTTCGGGGAGTCCCCTCGCCAAAACTAGCAGATTTGGTCCATTATGGTCAGATTTCTATGCTATTAATCAGTGATTTTGGGTCTCTGGACGATTCGGACGTTCGGGGAACCCTAGGGTCCGGTTATGCGGACCTCGCCAAAATTCGTAGATTTGGCATATTATGGCTAGTTTTCTATGCAATTACACATTGAGTTTTGGTCCCGGGGCGATCCAAACGTTCGGGGAACCCCGGGGTCCGCTTACGGGGACCTCGCCAAAACTCGCAGATTTGGTCCATTCTGACCAGTTTTCTATGCTATTATTCACTATTTTGGTTTTCGTGGTCATCCGAACGTTCGGGGAGTCCCCTCGCCAAAACTAGCAGATTAGGTCTCTTATGGTCAGTTTTCTATGCTATTAATCAGTGATTTTGGGTCTCTGGACGATTCGGACGTTCCGGGAACCCTAGGGTCCGGTTATGCAGACCTCGCCAAAATTCGTAGATTTGGCATATTATGGCTAGTTTTCTATGCTATTACTCATTGATTTTTGGTCCTGGGGCGATCCAAACATTTGGGGAACCCCGGGGTCCGCTTACGGGGACCTCGCCAAAACTCGCAGATTTGGTCCATTCTGACCAGTTTTCAATGCTATTATTCACTGTTTTGGTTTTCGTGGTCATCCGAACGTTCGGGGAGTCCCCTCGCCAAAACTAGCAGATTTGGTCCATTATGGTCAAATTTCTATGCTATTAATCAGTGATTTTGGGTCTCTGGACGATTCGGACGTTCGGGGAACCCTAGGGTCCGGTTATGCGGACCTCGCCAAAATTCGTAGATTTATCATATTATGGCTAGTTTTCTATGCAATTACACATTGAGTTTTGGTCCCGGGGCGATCCAAACGTTCGGGGAACCCCGGGGTCCGCTTACGGGGACCTCGCCAAAACTCGCAGATTTGGTCCATTCTGACCAGTTTTCTATGCTATTATTCACTATTTTGGTTTTCGTGGTCATCCGAACGTTCGGGGAGTCCCCTCGCCAAAACTAGCAGATTAGGTCCATTATGGTCAGTTTTCTATGCTATTAATCAGTGATTTTGGGTCTGTGGACGATTCGGACGTTCCGGGAACCCTAGGGTCCGGTTATGCAGACCTCGCCAAAATTCGTAGATTTGGCATATTATGGCTAGTTTTCTATGCTATTACTCATTGATTTTTGGTCCTGGGGCGATCCAAACATTTGGGGAACCCCGGGGTCCGCTTACGGGGACCTCGCCAAAACTCGCAGATTTGGTCCATTCTGACCAGTTTTCTATGCTATTATTCACTGTTTTGGTTTTCGTGGTCATCCGAACGTTCGGGGAGTCCCCTCGCCAAAACTAGCAGATTAGGTCCATTATGGTCAGTTTTCTATGCTATTAATCAGTGATTTTGGGTCTCTGGACGATTCGGACGTTCGGGGAACCCTAGGGTCCGGTTATGCGGACCTCGCCAAAATTCGTAGATTTGGCATATTATGGCTAGTTTCCTATGCAATTACACATTGATTTTTGGTCCCGGGGCGATCCAAACGTTCGGGGAACCCCGGGGTCCGCTTACGGGGACCTCGCCAAAACTCGCAGATTTGGTCCATTCTGACCAGTTTTCTATGCTATTATTCACTATTTTGGTTTTCGTGGTCATCCGAACGTTCGGGGAGTCCCCTCGCCAAAACTAGCAGATTAGGTCCATTATGGTCAGTTTTCTATGCTATTAATCAGTGATTTTGGGTCTCTGGTCGATTCGGACGTTCCGGGAACCCTAGGGTCCGGTTATGCGGACCTCGCCAAAATTCGTAGATTTGGCATATTATGGCTAGTTTCCTATGCAATTACACATTGATTTTTGGTCCCGGGGCGATCCAAACGTTCGGGGAACCCCGGGGTCCGCTTACGGGGACCTCGCCAAAACTCGCAGATTTGGTCCATTCTGACCAGTTTTCTATGCTATTATTCACTGTTTTGGTTTTCGTGGTCATCCGAACGTTCGGGGAGTCCCCTCGCCAAAACTAGCAGATTAGGTCCATTATGGTCAGTTTTCTATGCTATTAATCAGTGATTTTGGGTCTCTGGTCGATTCGGACGTTCCGGGAACCCTAGGGTCCGGTTATGCGGACCTCGCCAAAATTCGTAGATTTGGCATATTATGGCTAGTTTTCTATGCTATTACTCATTGATTTTTGGTCCTGGGGCGATCCAAACATTGGGGGAACCCCGGGGTCCGCTTACGGGGACCTCGCCAAAACTCGCAGATTTGGTCCATTCTGACCAGTTTTCTATGCTATTATTCACTGTTTTGGTTTTCGTGGTCATCCGAACGTTCGGGGAGTCCCCTCGCCAAAACTAGCAGATTTGGTCCATTATGGTCAGTTTCTATGCTATTAATCAGTGATTTTGGGTCTCTGGACGATTCGGACGTTCGGGGAACCCTAGGGTCCGGTTATGCACACCTCGCCAAAATTCGTAGATTTGGCATATTATGGCTAGTTTTCTATGCAATTACACATTGATTTTTGGTCCCGGGGCGATCCAAACGTTCGGGGAACCCCGGGGTCCGCTTACGGGGACCTCGCCAAAACTCGCAGATTTGGTCCATTCTGACCAGTTTTCTATGCTATTATTCACTATTTTGGTTTTCGTGGTCATCCGAACGTTCGGGGAGTCCCCTCGCCAAAACTAGCAGATTAGGTCTCTTATGGTCAGTTTTCTATGCTATTAATCAGTGATTTTGGGTCTCTGGACGATTCGGACGTTCCGGGAACCCTAGGGTCCGGTTATGCAGACCTCGCCAAAATTCGTAGATTTGGCATATTATGGCTAGTTTTCTATGCTATTACTCATTGATTTTTGGTCCTGGGGCGATCCAAACATTTGGGGAACCCCGGGGTCCGCTTACGGAGACCTCGCCAAAACTCGCAGATTTGGTCCATTCTGACCAGTTTTCAATGCTATTATTCACTGTTTTCGTTTTCGTGGTCATCCGAACGTTCGGGGAGTCCCCTCGCCAAAACTAGCAGATTTGGTCCATTATGGTCAGATTTCTATGCTATTAATCAGTGATTTTGGGTCTCTGGACGATTCGGACGTTCGGGGAACCCTAGGGTCCGGTTATGCGGACCTCGCCAAAATTCGTAGATTTGGCATATTATGGCTAGTTTTCTATGCAATTACACATTGAGTTTTGGTCCCGGGGCGATCCAAACGTTCGGGGAACCCCGGGGTCCGCTTACGGGGACCTCGCCAAAACTCGCAGATTTGGTCCATTCTGACCAGTTTTCTATGCTATTATTCACTATTTTGGTTTTCGTGGTCATCCGAACGTTCGGGGAGTCCCCTCGCCAAAACTAGCAGATTAGGTCTCTTATGGTCAGTTTTCTATGCTATTAATCAGTGATTTTGGGTCTCTGGACGATTCGGACGTTCCGGGAACCCTAGGGTCCGGTTATGCAGACCTCGCCAAAATTCGTAGATTTGGCATATTATGGCTAGTTTTCTATGCTATTACTCATTGATTTTTGGTCCTGGGGCGATCCAAACATTTGGGGAACCCCGGGGTCCGCTTACGGGGACCTCGCCAAAACTCGCAGATTTGGTCCATTCTGACCAGTTTTCAATGCTATTATTCACTGTTTTGGTTTTCGTGGTCATCCGAACGTTCGGGGAGTCCCCTCGCCAAAACTAGCAGATTTGGTCCATTATGGTCAGATTTCTATGCTATTAATCACTGATTTTGGGTCTCTGGACGATTCGGACGTTCGGGGAACCCTAGGGTCCGGTTATGCGGACCTCGCCAAAATTCGTAGATTTGGCATATTATGGCTAGTTTTCTATGCAATTACACATTGAGTTTTGGTCCCGGGGCGATCCAAACGTTCGGGGAACCCCGGGGTCCGCTTACGGGGACCTCGCCAAAACTCGCAGATTTGGTCCATTCTGACCAGTTTTCTATGCTATTATTCACTATTTTGGTTTTCGTGGTCATCTGAACGTTCGGGGAGTCCCCTCGCGAAAACTAGCAGATTAGGTCTCTTATGGTCAGTTTTCTATGCTATTAATCAGTGATTTTGGGTCTCTGGACGATTCGGACGTTCCGGGAACCCTAGGGTCCGGTTATGCAGACCTCGCCAAAATTCGTAGATTTGGCATATTATGGCTAGTTTTCTATGCTATTACTCATTGATTTTTGGTCCTGGGGCGATCCAAACATTTGGGGAACCCCGGGGTCCGCTTACGGGGACCTCGCCAAAACTCGCAGATTTGGTCCATTCTGACCAGTTTTCAATGCTATTATTCACTGTTTTGGTTTTCGTGGTCATCCGAACGTTCGGGGAGTCCCCTCGCCAAAACTAGCAGATTTGGTCCATTATGGTCAGATTTCTATGCTATTAATCACTGATTTTGGGTCTCTGGACGATTCGGACGTTCGGGGAACCCTAGGGTCCGGTTATGCGGACCTCGCCAAAATTCGTAGATTTGGCATATTATGGCTAGTTTTCTATGCAATTACACATTGAGTTTTGGTCCCGGGGCGATCCAAACGTTCGGGGAACCCCGGGGTCCGCTTACGGGGACCTCGCCAAAACTCGCAGATTTGGTCCATTCTGACCAGTTTTCTATGCTATTATTCACTATTTTGGTTTTCGTGGTCATCTGAACGTTCGGGGAGTCCCCTCGCGAAAACTAGCAGATTAGGTCTCTTATGGTCAGTTTTCTATGCTATTAATCAGTGATTTTGGGTCTCTGGACGATTCGGACGTTCCGGGAACCCTAGGGTCCGGTTATGCAGACCTCGCCAAAATTCGTAGATTTGGCATATTATGGCTAGTTTTCTATGCTATTACTCATTGATTTTTGGTCCTGGGGCGATCCAAACATTTGGGGAACCCCGGGGTCCGCTTACGGGGACCTCGCCAAAACTCGCAGATTTGGTCCATTCTGACCAGTTTTCAATGCTATTATTCACTGTTTTGGTTTTCGTGGTCATCCGAACGTTCGGGGAGTCCCCTCGCCAAAACTAGCAGATTTGGTCCATTATGGTCAGATTTCTATGCTATTAATCAGTGATTTTGGGTCTCTGGACGATTCGGACGTTCGGGGAACCCTAGGGTCCGGTTATGCGGACCTCGCCAAAATTCGTAGATTTGGCATATTATGGCTAGTTTTCTATGCAATTACACATTGAGTTTTGGTCCCGGGGCGATCCAAACGTTCGGGGAACCCCGGGGTCCGCTTACGGGGACCTCGCCAAAACTCGCAGATTTGGTCCATTCTGACCAGTTTTCTATGCTATTATTCACTATTTTGGTTTTCGTGGTCATCCGAACGTTCGGGGAGTCCCCTCGCCAAAACTAGCAGATTAGGTCCATTATGGTCAGTTTTCTATGCTATTAATCAGTGATTTTGGGTCTGTGGACGATTCGGACGTTCCGGGAACCCTAGGGTCCGGTTATGCAGACCTCGCCAAAATTCGTAGATTTGGCATATTATGGCTAGTTTTCTATGCTATTACTCATTGATTTTTGGTCCTGGGGCGATCCAAACATTTGGGGAACCCCGGGGTCCGCTTACGGGGACCTCGCCAAAACTCGCAGATTTGGTCCATTCTGACCAGTTTTCTATGCTATTATTCACTGTTTTGGTTTTCGTGGTCATCCGAACGTTCGGGGAGTCCCCTCGCCAAAACTAGCAGATTTGGTCCATTATGGTCAGATTTCTATGCTATTAATCAGTGATTTTGGGTCTCTGGACGATTCGGACGTTCGGGGAACCCTAGGGTCCGGTTATGCGGACCTCGCCAAAATTCGTAGATTTGGCATATTATGGCTAGTTTTCTATGCTATTACTCATTGATTTTTGGTCCTGGGGCGATCCAAACATTGGGGGAACCCCGGGGTCCGCTTACGGGGACCTCGCCAAAACTCGCAGATTTGGTCCATTCTGACCAGATTTCTATGCTATTATTCACTGTTTTGGTTTTCGTGGTCATCCGAACGTTCGGGGAGTCCCCTCGCCAAAACTAGCAGATTTGGTCCATTATGGTCAGATTTCTATGCTATTAATCAGTGATTTTGGGTCTCTGGACGATTCGGACGTTCGGGGAACCCTAGGGTCCGGTTATGCGGACCTCGCCAAAATTCGTAGATTTGGCATATTATGGCTAGTTTTCTATGCAATTACTTATTGATTTTTGGTCCCGGGGCGATCCAAACGTTCGGGGAACCCCGGGGTCCGCTTACGGGGACCTCGCCAAAACTCGCAGATTTGGTCCATTCTGACCAGTTTTCTATGCTATTATTCACTGTTTTGGTTTTCGTGGTCATCCGAACGTTCGGGGAGTCCCCTCGCCAAAACTAGCAGATTTGGTCCATTATGGTCAGTTTCTATGCTATTAATCAGTGATTTTGGGTCTCTGGACGATTCGGACGTTCGGGGAACCCTAGGGTCCGGTTATGCAGACCTCGCCAAAATTCGTAGATTTGGCATATTATGGCTAGTTTTCTATGCAATTACACATTGATTTTTTGTCCCGGGGCGATCCAAACGTTCGGGGAACCCCGGGGTCCGCTTACGGGGACCTCGCCAAAACTCGCAGATTTGGTCCATTCTGACCAGTTTTCTATGCTATTATTCACTATTTTGGTTTTCGTGGTCATCCGAACGTTCGGGGAGTCCCCTCGCCAAAACTAGCAGATTAGGTCTCTTATGGTCAGTTTTCTATGCTATTAATCAGTGATTTTGGGTCTCTGGACGATTCGGACGTTCCGGGAACCCTAGGGTCCGGTTATGCAGACCTCGCCAAAATTCGTAGATTTGGCATATTATGGCTAGTTTTCTATGCTATTACTCATTGATTTTTGGTCCTGGGGCGATCCAAACATTTGGGGAACCCCGGGGTCCGCTTACGGGGACCTCGCCAAAACTCGCAGATTTGGTCCATTCTGACCAGATTTCTATGCTATTATTCACTGTTTTGGTTTTCGTGGTCATCCGAACGTTCGGGGAGTCCCCTCGCCAAAACTAGCAGATTTGGTCCATTATGGTCAGATTTCTATGCTATTAATCAGTGATTTTGGGTCTCTGGACGATTCGGACGTTCGGGGAACCCTAGGGTCCGGTTATGCGGACCTCGCCAAAATTCGTAGATTTGGCATATTATGGCTAGTTTTCTATGCAATTACTTATTGATTTTTTGTCCCGGGGCGATCCAAACGTTCGGGGAACCCCGGGGTCCGCTTACGGGGACCTCGCCAAAACTCGCAGATTTGGTCCATTCTGACCAGTTTTCTATGCTATTATTCACTGTTTTGGTTTTCGTGGTCATCCGAACGTTCGGGGAGTCCCCTCGCCAAAACTAGCAGATTAGGTCCATTATGGTCAGTTTTCTATGCTATTAATCAGTGATTTTGGGTCTCTGGACGATTCGGACGTTCGGGGAACCCTAGGGTCCGGTTATGCGGACCTCGCCAAAATTCGTAGATTTGGCATATTATGGCTAGTTTCCTATGCAATTACACATTGATTTTTGGTCCCGGGGCGATCCAAACGTTCGGGGAACCCCGGGGTCCGCTTACGGGGACCTCGCCAAAACTCGCAGATTTGGTCCATTCTGACCAGTTTTCTATGCTATTATTCACTATTTTGGTTTTCGTGGTCATCCGAACGTTCGGGGAGTCCCCTCGCCAAAACTAGCAGATTAGGTCCATTATGGTCAGTTTTCTATGCTATTAATCAGTGATTTTGGGTCTCTGGTCGATTCGGACGTTCCGGGAACCCTAGGGTCCGGTTATGCGGACCTCGCCAAAATTCGTAGATTTGGCATATTATGGCTAGTTTCCTATGCAATTACACATTGATTTTTGGTCCCGGGGCGATCCAAACGTTCGGGGAACCCCGGGGTCCGCTTACGGGGACCTCGCCAAAACTCGCAGATTTGGTCCATTCTGACCAGTTTTCTATGCTATTATTCACTGTTTTGGTTTTCGTGGTCATCCGAACGTTCGGGGAGTCCCCTCGCCAAAACTAGCAGATTAGGTCCATTATGGTCAGTTTTCTATGCTATTAATCAGTGATTTTGGGTCTCTGGTCGATTCGGACGTTCCGGGAACCCTAGGGTCCGGTTATGCGGACCTCGCCAAAATTCGTAGATTTGGCATATTATGGCTAGTTTTCTATGCTATTACTCATTGATTTTTGGTCCTGGGGCGATCCAAACATTGGGGGAACCCCGGGGTCCGCTTACGGGGACCTCGCCAAAACTCGCAGATTTGGTCCATTCTGACCAGTTTTCTATGCTATTATTCACTGTTTTGGTTTTCGTGGTCATCCGAACGTTCGGGGAGTCCCCTCGCCAAAACTAGCAGATTTGGTCCATTATGGTCAGTTTCTATGCTATTAATCAGTGATTTTGGGTCTCTGGACGATTCGGACGTTCGGGGAACCCTAGGGTCCGGTTATGCACACCTCGCCAAAATTCGTAGATTTGGCATATTATGGCTAGTTTTCTATGCAATTACACATTGATTTTTGGTCCCGGGGCGATCCAAACGTTCGGGGAACCCCGGGGTCCGCTTACGGGGACCTCGCCAAAACTCGCAGATTTGGTCCATTCTGACCAGTTTTCTATGCTATTATTCACTATTTTGGTTTTCGTGGTCATCCGAACGTTCGGGGAGTCCCCTCGCCAAAACTAGCAGATTAGGTCTCTTATGGTCAGTTTTCTATGCTATTAATCAGTGATTTTGGGTCTCTGGACGATTCGGACGTTCCGGGAACCCTAGGGTCCGGTTATGCAGACCTCGCCAAAATTCGTAGATTTGGCATATTATGGCTAGTTTTCTATGCTATTACTCATTGATTTTTGGTCCTGGGGCGATCCAAACATTTGGGGAACCCCGGGGTCCGCTTACGGAGACCTCGCCAAAACTCGCAGATTTGGTCCATTCTGACCAGTTTTCAATGCTATTATTCACTGTTTTCGTTTTCGTGGTCATCCGAACGTTCGGGGAGTCCCCTCGCCAAAACTAGCAGATTTGGTCCATTATGGTCAGATTTCTATGCTATTAATCAGTGATTTTGGGTCTCTGGACGATTCGGACGTTCGGGGAACCCTAGGGTCCGGTTATGCGGACCTCGCCAAAATTCGTAGATTTGGCATATTATGGCTAGTTTTCTATGCAATTACACATTGAGTTTTGGTCCCGGGGCGATCCAAACGTTCGGGGAACCCCGGGGTCCGCTTACGGGGACCTCGCCAAAACTCGCAGATTTGGTCCATTCTGACCAGTTTTCTATGCTATTATTCACTATTTTGGTTTTCGTGGTCATCCGAACGTTCGGGGAGTCCCCTCGCCAAAACTAGCAGATTAGGTCTCTTATGGTCAGTTTTCTATGCTATTAATCAGTGATTTTGGGTCTCTGGACGATTCGGACGTTCCGGGAACCCTAGGGTCCGGTTATGCAGACCTCGCCAAAATTCGTAGATTTGGCATATTATGGCTAGTTTTCTATGCTATTACTCATTGATTTTTGGTCCTGGGGCGATCCAAACATTTGGGGAACCCCGGGGTCCGCTTACGGGGACCTCGCCAAAACTCGCAGATTTGGTCCATTCTGACCAGTTTTCAATGCTATTATTCACTGTTTTGGTTTTCGTGGTCATCCGAACGTTCGGGGAGTCCCCTCGCCAAAACTAGCAGATTTGGTCCATTATGGTCAGATTTCTATGCTATTAATCACTGATTTTGGGTCTCTGGACGATTCGGACGTTCGGGGAACCCTAGGGTCCGGTTATGCGGACCTCGCCAAAATTCGTAGATTTGGCATATTATGGCTAGTTTTCTATGCAATTACACATTGAGTTTTGGTCCCGGGGCGATCCAAACGTTCGGGGAACCCCGGGGTCCGCTTACGGGGACCTCGCCAAAACTCGCAGATTTGGTCCATTCTGACCAGTTTTCTATGCTATTATTCACTATTTTGGTTTTCGTGGTCATCTGAACGTTCGGGGAGTCCCCTCGCCAAAACTAGCAGATTAGGTCTCTTATGGTCAGTTTTCTATGCTATTAATCAGTGATTTTGGGTCTCTGGACGATTCGGACGTTCCGGGAACCCTAGGGTCCGGTTATGCAGACCTCGCCAAAATTCGTAGATTTGGCATATTATGGCTAGTTTTCTATGCTATTACTCATTGATTTTTGGTCCTGGGGCGATCCAAACATTTGGGGAACCCCGGGGTCCGCTTACGGGGACCTCGCCAAAACTCGCAGATTTGGTTCATTCTGACCAGTTTTCAATGCTATTATTCACTGTTTTGGTTTTCGTGGTCATCCGAACGTTCGGGGAGTCCCCTCGCCAAAACTAGCAGATTTGGTCCATTATGGTCAGATTTCTATGCTATTAATCAGTGATTTTGGGTCTCTGGACGATTCGGACGTTCGGGGAACCCTAGGGTCCGGTTATGCGGACCTCGCCAAAATTCGTAGATTTGGCATATTATGGCTAGTTTTCTATGCAATTACACATTGAGTTTTGGTCCCGGGGCGATCCAAACGTTCGGGGAACCCCGGGGTCCGCTTACGGGGACCTCGCCAAAACTCGCAGATTTGGTCCATTCTGACCAGTTTTCTATGCTATTATTCACTATTTTGGTTTTCGTGGTCATCCGAACGTTCGGGGAGTCCCCTCGCCAAAACTAGCAGATTAGGTCCATTATGGTCAGTTTTCTATGCTATTAATCAGTGATTTTGGGTCTGTGGACGATTCGGACGTTCCGGGAACCCTAGGGTCCGGTTATGCAGACCTCGCCAAAATTCGTAGATTTGGCATATTATGGCTAGTTTTCTATGCTATTACTCATTGATTTTTGGTCCTGGGGCGATCCAAACATTTGGGGAACCCCGGGGTCCGCTTACGGGGACCTCGCCAAAACTCGCAGATTTGGTCCATTCTGACCAGTTTTCTATGCTATTATTCACTGTTTTGTTTTTCGTGGTCATCCGAACGTTCGGGGAGTCCCCTCGCCAAAACTAGCAGATTTGGTCCATTATGGTCAGATTTCTATGCTATTAATCAGTGATTTTGGGTCTCTGGACGATTCGGACGTTCGGGGAACCCTAGGGTCCGGTTATGCGGACCTCGCCAAAATTCGTAGATTTGGCATATTATGGCTAGTTTTCTATGCTATTACTCATTGATTTTTGGTCCTGGGGCGATCCAAACATTGGGGGAACCCCGGGGTCCGCTTACGGGGACCTCGCCAAAACTCGCAGATTTGGTCCATTCTGACCAGATTTCTATGCTATTATTCACTGTTTTGGTTTTCGTGGTCATCCGAACGTTCGGGGAGTCCCCTCGCCAAAACTAGCAGATTTGGTCCATTATGGTCAGATTTCTATGCTATTAATCAGTGATTTTGGGTCTCTGGACGATTCGGACGTTCGGGGAACCCTAGGGTCCGGTTATGCGGACCTCGCCAAAATTCGTAGATTTGGCATATTATGGCTAGTTTTCTATGCAATTACTTATTGATTTTTGGTCCCGGGGCGATCCAAACGTTCGGGGAACCCCGGGGTCCGCTTACGGGGACCTCGCCAAAACTCGCAGATTTGGTCCATTCTGACCAGTTTTCTATGCTATTATTCACTGTTTTGGTTTTCGTGGTCATCCGAACGTTCGGGGAGTCCCCTCGCCAAAACTAGCAGATTTGGTCCATTATGGTCAGTTTCTATGCTATTAATCAGTGATTTTGGGTCTCTGGACGATTCGGACGTTCGGGGAACCCTAGGGTCCGGTTATGCAGACCTCGCCAAAATTCGTAGATTTGGCATATTATGGCTAGTTTTCTATGCAATTACACATTGATTTTTTGTCCCGGGGCGATCCAAACGTTCGGGGAACCCCGGGGTCCGCTTACGGGGACCTCGCCAAAACTCGCAGATTTGGTCCATTCTGACCAGTTTTCTATGCTATTATTCACTATTTTGGTTTTCGTGGTCATCCGAACGTTCGGGGAGTCCCCTCGCCAAAACTAGCAGATTAGGTCTCTTATGGTCAGTTTTCTATGCTATTAATCAGTGATTTTGGGTCTCTGGACGATTCGGACGTTCCGGGAACCCTAGGGTCCGGTTATGCAGACCTCGCCAAAATTCGTAGATTTGGCATATTATGGCTAGTTTTCTATGCTATTACTCATTGATTTTTGGTCCTGGGGCGATCCAAACATTTGGGGAACCCCGGGGTCCGCTTACGGGGACCTCGCCAAAACTCGCAGATTTGGTCCATTCTGACCAGTTTTCAATGCTATTATTCACTGTTTTGGTTTTCGTGGTCATCCGAACGTTCGGGGAGTCCCCTCGCCAAAACTAGCAGATTTGGTCCATTATGGTCAGATTTCTATGCTATTAATCAGTGATTTTGGGTCTCTGGACGATTCGGACGTTCGGGGAACCCTAGGGTCCGGTTATGCGGACCTCGCCAAAATTCGTAGATTTGGCATATTATGGCTAGTTTTCTATGCAATTACACATTGAGTTTTGGTCCCGGGGCGATCCAAACGTTCGGGGAACCCCGGGGTCCGCTTACGGGGACCTCGCCAAAACTCGCAGATTTGGTCCATTCTGACCAGTTTTCTATGCTATTATTCACTATTTTGGTTTTCGTGGTCATCCGAACGTTCGGGGAGTCCCCTCGCCAAAACTAGCAGATTAGGTCCATTATGGTCAGTTTTCTATGCTATTAATCAGTGATTTTGGGTCTGTGGACGATTCGGACGTTCCGGGAACCCTAGGGTCCGGTTATGCAGACCTCGCCAAAATTCGTAGATTTGGCATATTATGGCTAGTTTTCTATGCTATTACTCATTGATTTTTGGTCCTGGGGCGATCCAAACATTTGGGGAACCCCGGGGTCCGCTTACGGGGACCTCGCCAAAACTCGCAGATTTGGTCCATTCTGACCAGTTTTCTATGCTATTATTCACTGTTTTGGTTTTCGTGGTCATCCGAACGTTCGGGGAGTCCCCTCGCCAAAACTAGCAGATTTGGTCCATTATGGTCAGATTTCTATGCTATTAATCAGTGATTTTGGGTCTCTGGACGATTCGGACGTTCGGGGAACCCTAGGGTCCGGTTATGCGGACCTCGCCAAAATTCGTAGATTTGGCATATTATGGCTAGTTTTCTATGCTATTACTCATTGATTTTTGGTCCTGGGGCGATCCAAACATAGGGGGAACCCCGGGGTCCGCTTACGGGGACCTCGCCAAAACTCGCAGATCTGGTCCATTCTGACCAGATTTCTATGCTATTATTCACTGTTTTGGTTTTCGTGGTCATCCGAACGTTCGGGGAGTCCCCTCGCCAAAACTAGCAGATTTGGTCCATTATGGTAAGATTTCTATGCTATTAATCAGTGATTTTGGGTCTCTGGACGATTCGGACGTTCGGGGAACCCTAGGGTCCGGTTATGCGGACCTCGCCAAAATTCGTAGATTTGGCATATTATGGCTAGTTTTCTATGCAATTACTTATTGATTTTTGGTCCCGGGGCGATCCAAACGTTCGGGGAACCCCGGGGTCCGCTTACGGGGACCTCGCCAAAACTCGCAGATTTGGTCCATTCTGACCAGTTTTCTATGCTATTATTCACTATTTTGGTTTTCGTGGTCATCCGAACGTTCGGGGAGTCCCCTCGCCAAAACTAGCAGATTAGGTCTCTTATGGTCAGTTTTCTATGCTATTAATCAGTGATTTTGGGTCTCTGGACGATTCGGACGTTCCGGGAACCCTAGGGTCCGGTTATGCAGACCTCGCCAAAATTCGTAGATTTGGCATATTATGGCTAGTTTTCTATGCTATTATTCATTGATTTTTGGTCCTGGGGCGATCCAAACATTTGGGGAACCCCGGGGTCCGCTTACGGGGACCTCGCCAAAACCCGCAGATTTGGTCCATTCTGACCAGTTTTCAATGCTATTATTCACTGTTTTGGTTTTCGTGGTCATCCGAACGTTCGGGGAGTCCCCTCGCCAAAACTAGCAGATTTGGTCCATTATGGTCAGATTTCTATGCTATTAATCAGTGATTTTGGGTCTCTGGACGATTCGGACGTTCGGGGAACCCTAGGGTCCGGTTATGCGGACCTCGCCAAAATTCGTAGATTTGGCATATTATGGCTAGTTTTCTATGCAATTACACATTGAGTTTTGGTCCCGGGGCGATCCAAACGTTCGGGGAACCCCGGGGTCCGCTTACGGGGACCTCGCCAAAACTCGCAGATTTGGTCCATTCTGACCAGTTTTCTATGCTATTATTCACTATTTTGGTTTTCGTGGTCATCCGAACGTTCGGGGAGTCCCCTCGCCAAAACTAGCAGATTAGGTCCATTATGGTCAGTTTTCTATGCTATTAATCAGTGATTTTGGGTCTCTGGTCGATTCGGACGTTCCGGGAACCCTAGGGTCCGGTTATGCGGACCTCGCCAAAATTCGTAGATTTGGCATATTATGGCTAGTTTTCTATGCTATTACTCATTGATTTTTGGTCCTGGGGCGAGGAACCCCGGGGTCCGCTTACGGGGACCTCGCCAAAACTCGCAGATTTGGTCCATTCTGACCAGATTTCTATGCTATTATTCACTGTTTTGGTTTTCGTGGTCATCCGAACGTTCGGGGAGTCCCCTCGCCAAAACTAGCAGATTTGGTCCATTATGGTCAGATTTCTATGCTATTAATCAGTGATTTTGGGTCTCTGGACGATTCGGACGTTCGGGGAACCCTAGGGTCCGGTTATGCGGACCTCGCCAAAATTCGTAGATTTGGCATATTATGGCTAGTTTTCTATGCAATTACACATTGAGTTTTGGTCCCGGGGCGATCCAAACGTTCGGGGAACCCCGGGGTCCGCTTACGGGGACCTCGCCAAAACTCGCAGATTTGGTCCATTCTGACCAGTTTTCTATGCTATTATTCACTATTTTGGTTTTCGTGGTCATCCGAACGTTCGGGGAGTCCCCTCGCCAAAACTAGCAGATTAGGTCCATTATGGTCAGTTTTCTATGCTATTAATCAGTGATTTTGGGTCTGTGGACGATTCGGACGTTCCGGGAACCCTAGGGTCCGGTTATGCAGACCTCGCCAAAATTCGTAGATTTGGCATATTATGGCTAGTTTTCTATGCTATTACTCATTGATTTTTGGTCCTGGGGCGATCCAAACATTTGGGGAACCCCGGGGTCCGCTTACGGGGACCTCGCCAAAACTCGCAGATTTGGTCCATTCTGACCAGTTTTCTATGCTATTATTCACTGTTTTGGTTTTCGTGGTCATCCGAACGTTCGGGGAGTCCCCTCGCCAAAACTAGCAGATTTGGTCCATTATGGTCAGATTTCTATGCTATTAATCAGTGATTTTGGGTCTCTGGACGATTCGGACGTTCGGGGAACCCTAGGGTCCGGTTATGCGGACCTCGCCAAAATTCGTAGATTTGGCATATTATGGCTAGTTTTCTATGCTATTACTCATTGATTTTTGGTCCTGGGGCGATCCAAACATAGGGGGAACCCCGGGGTCCGCTTACGGGGACCTCGCCAAAACTCGCAGATTTGGTCCATTCTGACCAGATTTCTATGCTATTATTCACTGTTTTGGTTTTCGTGGTCATCCGAACGTTCGGGGAGTCCCCTCGCCAAAACTAGCAGATTTGGTCCATTATGGTAAGATTTCTATGCTATTAATCAGTGATTTTGGGTCTCTGGACGATTCGGACGTTCGGGGAACCCTAGGGTCCGGTTATGCGGACCTCGCCAAAATTCGTAGATTTGGCATATTATGGCTAGTTTTCTATGCAATTACTTATTGATTTTTGGTCCCGGGGCGATCCAAACGTTCGGGGAACCCCGGGGTCCGCTTACGGGGACCTCGCCAAAACTCGCAGATTTGGTCCATTCTGACCAGTTTTCTATGCTATTATTCACTGTTTTGGTTTTCGTGGTCATCCGAACGTTCGGGGAGTCCCCTCGCCAAAACTAGCAGATTTGGTCCATTATGGTCAGTTTCTATGCTATTAATCAGTGATTTTGGGTCTCTGGACGATTCGGACGTTCGGGGAACCCTAGGGTCCGGTTATGCAGACCTCGCCAAAATTCGTAGATTTGGCATATTATGGCTAGTTTTCTATGCAATTACACATTGATTTTTGGTCCCGGGGCGATCCAAATGTTCGGGGAACCCCGGGGTCCGCTTACGGGGACCTCGCCAAAACTCGCAGATTTGGTCCATTCTGACCAGTTTTCTATGCTATTATTCACTATTTTGGTTTTCGTGGTCATCCGAACGTTCGGGGAGTCCCCTCGCCAAAACTAGCAGATTAGGTCTCTTATGGTCAGTTTTCTATGCTATTAATCAGTGATTTTGGGTCTCTGGACGATTCGGACGTTCCGGGAACCCTAGGGTCCGGTTATGCAGACCTCGCCAAAATTCGTAGATTTGGCATATTATGGCTAGTTTTCTATGCTATTATTCATTGATTTTTGGTCCTGGGGCGATCCAAACATTTGGGGAACCCCGGGGTCCGCTTACGGGGACCTCGCCAAAACTCGCAGATTTGGTCCATTCTGACCAGTTTTCAATGCTATTATTCACTGTTTTGGTTTTCGTGGTCATCCGAACGTTCGGGGAGTCCCCTCGCCAAAACTAGCAGATTTGGTCCATTATGGTCAGATTTCTATGCTATTAATCAGTGATTTTGGGTCTCTGGACGATTCGGACGTTCGGGGAACCCTAGGGTCCGGTTATGCGGACCTCGCCAAAATTCGTAGATTTGGCATATTATGGCTAGTTTTCTATGCAATTACACATTGAGTTTTGGTCCCGGGGCGATCCAAACGTTCGGGGAACCCCGGGGTCCGCTTACGGGGACCTCGCCAAAACTCGCAGATTTGGTCCATTCTGACCAGTTTTCTATGCTATTATTCACTATTTTGGTTTTCGTGGTCATCCGAACGTTCGGGGAGTCCCCTCGCCAAAACTAGCAGATTAGGTCCATTATGGTCAGTTTTCTATGCTATTAATCAGTGATTTTGGGTCTGTGGACGATTCGGACGTTCCGGGAACCCTAGGGTCCGGTTATGCAGACCTCGCCAAAATTCGTAGATTTGGCATATTATGGCTAGTTTTCTATGCTATTACTCATTGATTTTTGGTCCTGGGGCGATCCAAACATTTGGGTAACCCCGGGGTCCGCTTACGGGGACCTCGCCAAAACTCGCAGATTTGGTCCATTCTGACCAGTTTTCTATGCTATTATTCACTGTTTTGGTTTTCGTGGTCATCCGAACGTTCGGGGAGTCCCCTCGCCAAAACTAGCAGATTTGGTCCATTATGGTCAGATTTCTATGCTATTAATCAGTGATTTTGGGTCTCTGGACGATTCGGACGTTCGGGGAACCCTAGGGTCCGGTTATGCGGACCTCGCCAAAATTCGTAGATTTGGCATATTATGGCTAGTTTCCTATGCAATTACACATTGATTTTTGGTCCCGGGGCGATCCAAACGTTCGGGGAACCCCGGGGTCCGCTTACGGGGACCTCGCCAAAACTCGCAGATTTGGTCCATTCTGACCAGTTTTCTATGCTATTATTCACTATTTTGGTTTTCGTGGTCATCCGAACGTTCGGGGAGTCCCCTCGCCAAAACTAGCAGATTAGGTCCATTATGGTCAGTTTTCTATGCTATTAATCAGTGATTTTGGGTCTCTGGTCGATTCGGACGTTCCGGGAACCCTAGGGTCCGGTTATGCGGACCTCGCCAAAATTCGTAGATTTGGCATATTATGGCTAGTTTTCTATGCTATTACTCATTGATTTTTGGTCCTGGGGCGAGGAACCCCGGGGTCCGCTTACGGGGACCTCGCCAAAACTCGCAGATTTGGTCCATTCTGACCAGATTTCTATGCTATTATTCACTGTTTTGGTTTTCGTGGTCATCCGAACGTTCGGGGAGTCCCCTCGCCAAAACTAGCAGATTTGGTCCATTATGGTCAGATTTCTATGCTATTAATCAGTGATTTTGGGTCTCTGGACGATTCGGACGTTCGGGGAACCCTAGGGTCCGGTTATGCGGACCTCGCCAAAATTCGTAGATTTGGCATATTATGGCTAGTTTTCTATGCAATTACACATTGAGTTTTGGTCCCGGGGCGATCCAAACGTTCGGGGAACCCCGGGGTCCGCTTACGGGGACCTCGCCAAAACTCGCAGATTTGGTCCATTCTGACCAGTTTTCTATGCTATTATTCACTATTTTGGTTTTCGTGGTCATCCGAACGTTCGGGGAGTCCCCTCGCCAAAACTAGCAGATTAGGTCCATTATGGTCAGTTTTCTATGCTATTAATCAGTGATTTTGGGTCTGTGGACGATTCGGACGTTCCGGGAACCCTAGGGTCCGGTTATGCAGACCTCGCCAAAATTCGTAGATTTGGCATATTATGGCTAGTTTTCTATGCTATTACTCATTGATTTTTGGTCCTGGGGCGATCCAAACATTTGGGTAACCCCGGGGTCCGCTTACGGGGACCTCGCCAAAACTCGCAGATTTGGTCCATTCTGACCAGTTTTCTATGCTATTATTCACTGTTTTGGTTTTCGTGGTCATCCGAACGTTCGGGGAGTCCCCTCGCCAAAACTAGCAGATTTGGTCCATTATGGTCAGATTTCTATGCTATTAATCAGTGATTTTGGGTCTCTGGACGATTCGGACGTTCGGGGAACCCTAGGGTCCGGTTATGCGGACCTCGCCAAAATTCGTAGATTTGGCATATTATGGCTAGTTTCCTATGCAATTACACATTGATTTTTGGTCCCGGGGCGATCCAAACGTTCGGGGAACCCCGGGGTCCGCTTACGGGGACCTCGCCAAAACTCGCAGATTTGGTCCATTCTGACCAGTTTTCTATGCTATTATTCACTATTTTGGTTTTCGTGGTCATCCGAACGTTCGGGGAGTCCCCTCGCCAAAACTAGCAGATTAGGTCCATTATGGTCAGTTTTCTATGCTATTAATCAGTGATTTTGGGTCTCTGGTCGATTCGGACGTTCCGGGAACCCTAGGGTCCGGTTATGCGGACCTCGCCAAAATTCGTAGATTTGGCATATTATGGCTAGTTTTCTATGCTATTACTCATTGATTTTTGGTCCTGGGGCGAGGAACCCCGGGGTCCGCTTACGGGGACCTCGCCAAAACTCGCAGATTTGGTCCATTCTGACCAGATTTCTATGCTATTATTCACTGTTTTGGTTTTCGTGGTCATCCGAACGTTCGGGGAGTCCCCTCGCCAAAACTAGCAGATTTGGTCCATTATGGTCAGATTTCTATGCTATTAATCAGTGATTTTGGGTCTCTGGACGATTCGGACGTTCGGGGAACCCTAGGGTCCGGTTATGCGGACCTCGCCAAAATTCGTAGATTTGGCATATTATGGCTAGTTTTCTATGCAATTACACATTGAGTTTTGGTCCCGGGGCGATCCAAACGTTCGGGGAACCCCGGGGTCCGCTTACGGGGACCTCGCCAAAACTCGCAGATTTGGTCCATTCTGACCAGTTTTCTATGCTATTATTCACTATTTTGGTTTTCGTGGTCATCCGAACGTTCGGGGAGTCCCCTCGCCAAAACTAGCAGATTAGGTCCATTATGGTCAGTTTTCTATGCTATTAATCAGTGATTTTGGGTCTGTGGACGATTCGGACGTTCCGGGAACCCTAGGGTCCGGTTATGCAGACCTCGCCAAAATTCGTAGATTTGGCATATTATGGCTAGTTTTCTATGCTATTACTCATTGATTTTTGGTCCTGGGGCGATCCAAACATTTGGGTAACCCCGGGGTCCGCTTACGGGGACCTCGCCAAAACTCGCAGATTTGGTCCATTCTGACCAGTTTTCTATGCTATTATTCACTGTTTTCGTTTTCGTGGTCATCCGAACGTTCGGGGAGTCCCCTCGCCAAAACTAGCAGATTTGGTCCATTATGGTCAGATTTCTATGCTATTAATCAGTGATTTTGGGTCTCTGGACGATTCGGACGTTCGGGGAACCCTAGGGTCCGGTTATGCGGACCTCGCCAAAATTCGTAGATTTGGCATATTATGGCTAGTTTCCTATGCAATTACACATTGATTTTTGGTCCCGGGGCGATCCAAACGTTCGGGGAACCCCGGGGTCCGCTTACGGGGACCTCGCCAAAACTCGCAGATTTGGTCCATTCTGACCAGTTTTCTATGCTATTATTCACTATTTTGGTTTTCGTGGTCATCCGAACGTTCGGGGAGTCCCCTCGCCAAAACTAGCAGATTAGGTCCATTATGGTCAGTTTTCTATGCTATTAATCAGTGATTTTGGGTCTCTGGTCGATTCGGACGTTCCGGGAACCCTAGGGTCCGGTTATGCGGACCTCGCCAAAATTCGAAGATTTGGCATATTATGGCTAGTTTTCTATGCTATTACTCATTGATTTTTGGTCCTGGGGCGAGGAACCCCGGGGTCCGCTTACGGGGACCTCGCCAAAACTCGCAGATTTGGTCCATTCTGACCAGATTTCTATGCTATTATTCACTGTTTTGGTTTTCGTGGTCATCCGAACGTTCGGGGAGTCCCCTCGCCAAAACTAGCAGATTTGGTCCATTATTGTCAGATTTCTATGCTATTAATCAGTGATTTTGGGTCTCTGGACGATTCGGACGTTCGGGGAACCCTAGGGTCCGGTTATGCGGACCTCGCCAAAATTCGTAGATTTGGCATATTATGGCTAGTTTTCTATGCAATTACTTATTGATTTTTGGTCCCGGGGCGATCCAAACGTTCGGGGAACCCCGGGGTCCGCTTACGGGGACCTCGCCAAAACTCGCAGATTTGGTCCATTCTGACCAGTTTTCTATGCTATTATTCACTGTTTTGGTTTTCGTGGTCATCCGAACGTTCGGGGAGTCCCCTCGCCAAAACTAGCAGATTTGGTCCATTATGGTCAGTTTCTATGCTATTAATCAGTGATTTTGGGTCTCTGGACGATTCGGACGTTCGGGGAACCCTAGGGTCCGGTTATCCAGACCTCGCCAAAATTCGTAGATTTGGCATATTATGGCTAGTTTTCTATGCAATTACACATTGATTTTTGGTCCCGGGGCGATCCAAACGTTCGGGGAACCCCGGGGTCCGCTTACGGGGACCTCGCCAAAACTCGCAGATTTGGTCCATTCTGACCAGTTTTCTATGCTATTATTCACTGTTTTGGTTTTCGTGGTCATCCGAACGTTCGGGGAGTCCCCTCGCCAAAACTAGCAGATTAGGTCTCTTATGGTCAGTTTTCTATGCTATTAATCAGTGATTTTGGGTCTCTGGACGATTCGGACGTTCCGGGAACCCTAGGGTCCGGTTATGCAGACCTCGCCCAAATTCGTAGATTTGGCATATTATGGCTAGTTTTCTATGCTATTACTCATTGATTTTTGGTCCCGGGGCGATCCAAACGTTCGGGGAACCCCGGGGTCTGCTTACGGGGACCTCGCCAAAACTCGCAGATTTGGTCCATTCTGACCAGTTTTCTATGCTATTATTCACTGTTTTGGTTTTCGTGGTCATCCGAACGTTCGGGGAGTCCCCTCGCCAAAACTAGCAGATTAGGTCCATTATGGTCAGTTTTCTATGCTATTAATCAGTGATTTTGGGTCTCTGGACGATTCGAACGTTCGGGGAACCCTAGGGTCCGGTTATGCGGACCTCGCCAAAATTCGTAGATTTGGCATATTATGGCTAGTTTTCTATGCTATTGCTCATTGATTTTTGGTCCTGGAGCCATCCAAACGTGCGGGGAACCCCGGGGTCCGCTTACGGGGACCGCCCAAAACTCGCAGATTTGGTCCATTCTGACCAGTTTTCTATGCTATTATTCCCTGTTTTGGTTTTCGTTGTCATCCGAACATTCGGGGAGTCCCGTCGCCTAAACTAGCAGATTTGGTCCATTATGGTCAGATTTCTATGCTAATCACTGATTTTGAGTCTCGGGACGATTCGAACGTTCGGGGAACCCTAGGGTCCGGTTATGCGGACCTCGCCAAAACTCGTAGATTTGGCATATTATGGCAAGTTTTCTATGCTATTGCTCATTGATTTTTGGTCCCGGGGCGATGCAAACATTCGGGGAACCCCGGGGTCCGCTTCCGGGGACCTCGCCAAAACTCGCAGATTTGGTCCATTCTGACCAGTTTTCTATGCTATTATTCACTGTTTTGGTTTTCGTGGTCATCCGAACGTTCGGGGAGTCCCCTCGCCAAAACTAGCAGATTAGGTCCATTATGGTCAGTTTTCTATGCTATTAATCAGTGATTTTGGGTCTCTGGACGATTCGAACGTTCGGGGAACCCTAGGGTCCGGTTATGCGGACCTCGCCAAAACTCGTAGATTTGGCATATTATGGCTAGTTTTCTATGCTATTGCTCATTGATTTTTGGTCCTGGAGCCATCCAAACGTGCGGGGAACCCCGGGGTCCGCTTACGGGGACCGCCCAAAACTCGCAGATTTGGTCCATTCTGACCAGTTTTCTATGCTATTATTCCCTGTTTTGGTTTTCGTTGTCATCCGAACATTCGGGGAGTCCCGTCGCCTAAACTAGCAGATTTGGTCCATTGTGGTCAGATTTCTATGCTATTAATCACTGATTTTGAGTCTCGGGACGATTCGAACGTTCGGGGAACCCTAGGGTCCGGTTATGCGGACCTCGCCAAAACTCGTAGATTTGGCATATTATGGCTAGTTTTCTATGCTATTGCTCATTGATTTTTGGTCCCGGGGCGATGCAAACGTTCGGGGAACCCCGGGGTCCGCTTACGGGGACCTCGCCAAAACTCGCAGATTTGGTCCATTCTGACCAGTTTTCTATGCTATTATTCACTGTTTTGGTTTTCGTGGTCATCCGAACGTTCGGGGAGTCCCCTCGCCAAAACTAGCAGATTTGGTCCATTATGGTCAGTTTTCTATGCTATTAATCAGTGATTTTGGGTCTCTGGACGATTCGAACGTTCGGGGAACCCTAGGGTCCGGTTATGCGGACCTCGCCAAAATTCGTAGATTTGGCATATTATGGCTAGTTTTCTATGCTATTGCTCATTGATTTTTGGTCCTGGAGCCATCCAAACGTGCGGGGAACCCCGGGGTCCGCTTACGGGGACCGCCCAAAACTCGCAGATTTGGTCCATTCTGACCAGTTTTCTATGCTATTATTCCCTGTTTTGGTTTTCGTTGTCATCCGAACATTCGGGGAGTCCCGTCGCCTAAACTAGCAGATTTGGTCCATTATGGTCAGATTTCTATGCTAATCACTGATTTTGAGTCTCGGGACGATTCGAACGTTCGGGGAACCCTAGGGTCCGGTTATGCGGACCTCGCCAAAACTCGTAGATTTGGCATATTATGGCAAGTTTTCTATGCTATTGCTCATTGATTTTTGGTCCCGGGGCGATGCAAACATTCGGGGAACCCCGGGGTCCGCTTCCGGGGACCTCGCCAAAACTCGCAGATTTGGTCCATTCTGACCAGTTTTCTATGCTATTATTCACTGTTTTGGTTTTCGTGGTCATCCGAACGTTCGGGGAGTCCCCTCGCCAAAACTAGCAGATTAGGTCCATTATGGTCAGTTTTCTATGCTATTAATCAGTGATTTTGGGTCTCTGGACGATTCGAACGTTCGGGGAACCCTAGGGTCCGGTTATGCGGACCTCGCCAAAACTCGTAGATTTGGCATATTATGGCTAGTTTTCTATGCTATTGCTCATTGATTTTTGGTCCTGGAGCCATCCAAACGTGCGGGGAACCCCGGGGTCCGCTTACGGGGACCGCCCAAAACTCGCAGATTTGGTCCATTCTGACCAGTTTTCTATGCTATTATTCCCTGTTTTGGTTTTCGTTGTCATCCGAACATTCGGGGAGTCCCGTCGCCTAAACTAGCAGATTTGGTCCATTGTGGTCAGATTTCTATGCTATTAATCACTGATTTTGAGTCTCGGGACGATTCGAACGTTCGGGGAACCCTAGGGTCCGGTTATGCGGACCTCGCCAAAACTCGTAGATTTGGCATATTATGGCTAGTTTTCTATGCTATTGCTCATTGATTTTTGGTCCCGGGGCGATGCAAACGTTCGGGGAACCCCGGGGTCCGCTTACGGGGACCTCGCCAAAACTCGCAGATTTGGTCCATTCTGACCAGTTTTCTATGCTATTATTCACTGTTTTGGTTTTCGTGGTCATCCGAACGTTCGGGGAGTCCCCTCGCCAAAACTAGCAGATTTGGTCCATTATGGTCAGTTTCTATGCTATTAATCAGTGATTTTGGGTCTCTGGACGATTCGGACGTTCGGGGAACCCTAGGGTCCGGTTATGCAGACCTCGCCAAAATTCGTAGATTTGGCATATTATGGCTAGTTTTCTATGCAATTACACATTGATTTTTGGTCCCGGGGCGATCCAAACGTTCGGGGAACCCCGGGGTCCGCTTACGGGGACCTCGCCAAAACTCGCAGATTTGGTCCATTCTGACCAGTTTTCTATGCTATTATTCACTATTTTGGTTTTCGTGGTCATCCGAACGTTCGGGGAGTCCCCTCGCCAAAACTAGCAGATTAGGTCTCTTATGGTCAGTTTTCTATGCTATTAATCAGTGATTTTGGGTCTCTGGACGATTCGGACGTTCCGGGAACCCTAGGGTCCGGTTATGCAGACCTCGCCAAAATTCGTAGATTTGGCATATTATGGCTAGTTTTCTATGCTATTACTCATTGATTTTTGGTCCTGGGGCGATCCAAACATTTGGGGAACCCCGGGGTCCGCTTACGGGGACCTCGCCAAAACTCGCAGATTTGGTCCATTCTGACCAGTTTTCAATGCTATTATTCACTGTTTTGGTTTTCGTGGTCATCCGAACGTTCGGGGAGTCCCCTCGCCAAAACTAGCAGATTTGGTCCATTATGGTCAGATTTCTATGCTATTAATCAGTGATTTTGGGTCTCTGGACGATTCGGACGTTCGGGGAACCCTAGGGTCCGGTTATGCGGACCTCGCCAAAATTCGTAGATTTGGCATATTATGGCTAGTTTTCTATGCAATTACACATTGAGTTTTGGTCCCGGGGCGATCCAAACGTTCGGGGAACCCCGGGGTCCGCTTACGGGGACCTCGCCAAAACTCGCAGATTTGGTCCATTCTGACCAGTTTTCTATGCTATTATTCACTATTTTGGTTTTCGTGGTCATCCGAACGTTCGGGGAGTCCCCTCGCCAAAACTAGCAGATTAGGTCCATTATGGTCAGTTTTCTATGCTATTAATCAGTGATTTTGGGTCTGTGGACGATTCGGACGTTCCGGGAACCCTAGGGTCCGGTTATGCAGACCTCGCCAAAATTCGTAGATTTGGCATATTATGGCTAGTTTTCTATGCTATTACTCATTGATTTTTGGTCCTGGGGCGATCCAAACATTTGGGTAACCCCGGGGTCCGCTTACGTGGACCTCGCCAAAACTCGCAGATTTGGTCCATTCTGACCAGTTTTCTATGCTATTATTCACTGTTTTGGTTTTCGTGGTCATCCGAACGTTCGGGGAGTCCCCTCGCCAAAACTAGCAGATTTGGTCCATTATGGTCAGATTTCTATGCTATTAATCAGTGATTTTGGGTCTCTGGACGATTCGGACGTTCGGGGAACCCTAGGGTCCGGTTATGCGGACCTCGCCAAAATTCGTAGATTTGGCATATTATGGCTAGTTTCCTATGCAATTACACATTGATTTTTGGTCCCGGGGCGATCCAAACGTTCGGGGAACCCCGGGGTCCGCTTACGGGGACCTCGCCAAAACTCGCAGATTTGGTCCATTCTGACCAGTTTTCTATGCTATTATTCACTATTTTGGTTTTCGTGGTCATCCGAACGTTCGGGGAGTCCCCTCGCCAAAACTAGCAGATTAGGTCCATTATGGTCAGTTTTCTATGCTATTAATCAGTGATTTTGGGTCTCTGGTCGATTCGGACGTTCCGGGAACCCTAGGGTCCGGTTATGCGGACCTCGCCAAAATTCGTAGATTTGGCATATTATGGCTAGTTTTCTATGCTATTACTCATTGATTTTTGGTCCTGGGGCGAGGAACCCCGGGGTCCGCTTACGGGGACCTCGCCAAAACTCGCAGATTTGGTCCATTCTGACCAGATTTCTATGCTATTATTCACTGTTTTGGTTTTCGTGGTCATCCGAACGTTCGGGGAGTCCCCTCGCCAAAACTAGCAGATTTGGTCCATTATGGTCAGATTTCTATGCTATTAATCAGTGATTTTGGGTCTCTGGACGATTCGGACGTTCGGGGAACCCTAGGGTCCGGTTATGCGGACCTCGCCAAAATTCGTAGATTTGGCATATTATGGCTAGTTTTCTATGCAATTACTTATTGATTTTTGGTCCCGGGGCGATCCAAACGTTCGGGGAACCCCGGGGTCCGCTTACGGGGACCTCGCCAAAACTCGCAGATTTGGTCCATTCTGACCAGTTTTCTATGCTATTATTCACTGTTTTGGTTTTCGTGGTCATCCGAACGTTCGGGGAGTCCCCTCGCCAAAACTAGCAGATTTGGTCCATTATGGTCAGTTTCTATGCTATTAATCAGTGATTTTGGGTCTCTGGACGATTCGGACGTTCGGGGAACCCTAGGGTCCGGTTATCCAGACCTCGCCAAAATTCGTAGATTTGGCATATTATGGCTAGTTTTCTATGCAATTACACATTGATTTTTGGTCCCGGGGCGATCCAAACGTTCGGGGAACCCCGGGGTCCGCTTACGGGGACCTCGCCAAAACTCGCAGATTTGGTCCATTCTGACCAGTTTTCTATGCTATTATTCACTGTTTTGGTTTTCGTGGTCATCCGAACGTTCGGGGAGTCCCCTCGCCAAAACTAGCAGATTAGGTCCATTATGGTCAGTTTTCTATGCTATTAATCAGTGATTTTGGGTCTCTGGACGATTCGAACGTTCGGGGAACCCTAGGGTCCGGTTATGCGGACCTCGCCAAAATTCGTAGATTTGGCATATTATGGCTAGTTTTCTATGCTATTGCTCATTGATTTTTGGTCCTGGAGCCATCCAAACGTGCGGGGAACCCCGGGGTCCGCTTACGGGGACCGCCCAAAACTCGCAGATTTGGTCCATTCTGACCAGTTTTCTATGCTATTATTCCCTGTTTTGGTTTTCGTTGTCATCCGAACATTCGGGGAGTCCCGTCGCCTAAACTAGCAGATTTGGTCCATTATGGTCAGATTTCTATGCTAATCACTGATTTTGAGTCTCGGGACGATTCGAACGTTCGGGGAACCCTAGGGTCCGGTTATGCGGACCTCGCCAAAACTCGTAGATTTGGCATATTATGGCAAGTTTTCTATGCTATTGCTCATTGATTTTTGGTCCCGGGGCGATGCAAACATTCGGGGAACCCCGGGGTCCGCTTCCGGGGACCTCGCCAAAACTCGCAGATTTGGTCCATTCTGACCAGTTTTCTATGCTATTATTCACTGTTTTGGTTTTCGTGGTCATCCGAACGTTCGGGGAGTCCCCTCGCCAAAACTAGCAGATTAGGTCCATTATGGTCAGTTTTCTATGCTATTAATCAGTGATTTTGGGTCTCTGGACGATTCGAACGTTCGGGGAACCCTAGGGTCCGGTTATGCGGACCTCGCCAAAACTCGTAGATTTGGCATATTATGGCTAGTTTTCTATGCTATTGCTCATTGATTTTTGGTCCTGGAGCCATCCAAACGTGCGGGGAACCCCGGGGTCCGCTTACGGGGACCGCCCAAAACTCGCAGATTTGGTCCATTCTGACCAGTTTTCTATGCTATTATTCCCTGTTTTGGTTTTCGTTGTCATCCGAACATTCGGGGAGTCCCGTCGCCTAAACTAGCAGATTTGGTCCATTGTGGTCAGATTTCTATGCTATTAATCACTGATTTTGAGTCTCGGGACGATTCGAACGTTCGGGGAACCCTAGGGTCCGGTTATGCGGACCTCGCCAAAACTCGTAGATTTGGCATATTATGGCTAGTTTTCTATGCTATTGCTCATTGATTTTTGGTCCCGGGGCGATGCAAACGTTCGGGGAACCCCGGGGTCCGCTTACGGGGACCTCGCCAAAACTCGCAGATTTGGTCCATTCTGACCAGTTTTCTATGCTATTATTCACTGTTTTGGTTTTCGTGGTCATCCGAACGTTCGGGGAGTCCCCTCGCCAAAACTAGCAGATTTGGTCCATTATGGTCAGTTTTCTATGCTATTAATCAGTGATTTTGGGTCTCTGGACGATTCGAACGTTCGGGGAACCCTAGGGTCCGGTTATGCGGACCTCGCCAAAATTCGTAGATTTGGCATATTATGGCTAGTTTTCTATGCTATTGCTCATTGATTTTTGGTCCTGGAGCCATCCAAACGTGCGGGGAACCCCGGGGTCCGCTTACGGGGACCGCCCAAAACTCGCAGATTTGGTCCATTCTGACCAGTTTTCTATGCTATTATTCCCTGTTTTGGTTTTCGTTGTCATCCGAACATTCGGGGAGTCCCGTCGCCTAAACTAGCAGATTTGGTCCATTATGGTCAGATTTCTATGCTAATCACTGATTTTGAGTCTCGGGACGATTCGAACGTTCGGGGAACCCTAGGGTCCGGTTATGCGGACCTCGCCAAAACTCGTAGATTTGGCATATTATGGCAAGTTTTCTATGCTATTGCTCATTGATTTTTGGTCCCGGGGCGATGCAAACATTCGGGGAACCCCGGGGTCCGCTTCCGGGGACCTCGCCAAAACTCGCAGATTTGGTCCATTCTGACCAGTTTTCTATGCTATTATTCACTGTTTTGGTTTTCGTGGTCATCCGAACGTTCGGGGAGTCCCCTCGCCAAAACTAGCAGATTAGGTCCATTATGGTCAGTTTTCTATGCTATTAATCAGTGATTTTGGGTCTCTGGACGATTCGAACGTTCGGGGAACCCTAGGGTCCGGTTATGCGGACCTCGCCAAAACTCGTAGATTTGGCATATTATGGCTAGTTTTCTATGCTATTGCTCATTGATTTTTGGTCCTGGAGCCATCCAAACGTGCGGGGAACCCCGGGGTCCGCTTACGGGGACCGCCCAAAACTCGCAGATTTGGTCCATTCTGACCAGTTTTCTATGCTATTATTCCCTGTTTTGGTTTTCGTTGTCATCCGAACATTCGGGGAGTCCCGTCGCCTAAACTAGCAGATTTGGTCCATTGTGGTCAGATTTCTATGCTATTAATCACTGATTTTGAGTCTCGGGACGATTCGAACGTTCGGGGAACCCTAGGGTCCGGTTATGCGGACCTCGCCAAAACTCGTAGATTTGGCATATTATGGCTAGTTTTCTATGCTATTGCTCATTGATTTTTGGTCCCGGGGCGATGCAAACGTTCGGGGAACCCCGGGGTCCGCTTACGGGGACCTCGCCAAAACTCGCAGATTTGGTCCATTCTGACCAGTTTTCTATGCTATTATTCACTGTTTTGGTTTTCGTGGTCATCCGAACGTTCGGGGAGTCCCCTCGCCAAAACTAGCAGATTTGGTCCATTATGGTCAGTTTCTATGCTATTAATCAGTGATTTTGGGTCTCTGGACGATTCGGACGTTCGGGGAACCCTAGGGTCCGGTTATGCAGACCTCGCCAAAATTCGTAGATTTGGCATATTATGGCTAGTTTTCTATGCAATTACACATTGATTTTTGGTCCCGGGGCGATCCAAACGTTCGGGGAACCCCGGGGTCCGCTTACGGGGACCTCGCCAAAACTCGCAGATTTGGTCCATTCTGACCAGTTTTCTATGCTATTATTCACTATTTTGGTTTTCGTGGTCATCCGAACGTTCGGGGAGTCCCCTCGCCAAAACTAGCAGATTAGGTCTCTTATGGTCAGTTTTCTATGCTATTAATCAGTGATTTTGGGTCTCTGGACGATTCGGACGTTCCGGGAACCCTAGGGTCCGGTTATGCAGACCTCGCCAAAATTCGTAGATTTGGCATATTATGGCTAGTTTTCTATGCTATTACTCATTGATTTTTGGTCCTGGGGCGATCCAAACATTTGGGGAACCCCGGGGTCCGCTTACGGGGACCTCGCCAAAACTCGCAGATTTGGTCCATTCTGACCAGTTTTCAATGCTATTATTCACTGTTTTGGTTTTCGTGGTCATCCGAACGTTCGGGGAGTCCCCTCGCCAAAACTAGCAGATTTGGTCCATTATGGTCAGATTTCTATGCTATTAATCAGTGATTTTGGGTCTCTGGACGATTCGGACGTTCGGGGAACCCTAGGGTCCGGTTATGCGGACCTCGCCAAAATTCGTAGATTTGGCATATTATGGCTAGTTTTCTATGCAATTACACATTGAGTTTTGGTCCCGGGGCGATCCAAACGTTCGGGGAACCCCGGGGTCCGCTTACGGGGACCTCGCCAAAACTCGCAGATTTGGTCCATTCTGACCAGTTTTCTATGCTATTATTCACTATTTTGGTTTTCGTGGTCATCCGAACGTTCGGGGAGTCCCCTCGCCAAAACTAGCAGATTAGGTCCATTATGGTCAGTTTTCTATGCTATTAATCAGTGATTTTGGGTCTGTGGACGATTCGGACGTTCCGGGAACCCTAGGGTCCGGTTATGCAGACCTCGCCAAAATTCGTAGATTTGGCATATTATGGCTAGTTTTCTATGCTATTACTCATTGATTTTTGGTCCTGGGGCGATCCAAACATTTGGGTAACCCCGGGGTCCGCTTACGTGGACCTCGCCAAAACTCGCAGATTTGGTCCATTCTGACCAGTTTTCTATGCTATTATTCACTGTTTTGGTTTTCGTGGTCATCCGAACGTTCGGGGAGTCCCCTCGCCAAAACTAGCAGATTTGGTCCATTATGGTCAGATTTCTATGCTATTAATCAGTGATTTTGGGTCTCTGGACGATTCGGACGTTCGGGGAACCCTAGGGTCCGGTTATGCGGACCTCGCCAAAATTCGTAGATTTGGCATATTATGGCTAGTTTCCTATGCAATTACACATTGATTTTTGGTCCCGGGGCGATCCAAACGTTCGGGGAACCCCGGGGTCCGCTTACGGGGACCTCGCCAAAACTCGCAGATTTGGTCCATTCTGACCAGTTTTCTATGCTATTATTCACTATTTTGGTTTTCGTGGTCATCCGAACGTTCGGGGAGTCCCCTCGCCAAAACTAGCAGATTAGGTCCATTATGGTCAGTTTTCTATGCTATTAATCAGTGATTTTGGGTCTCTGGTCGATTCGGACGTTCCGGGAACCCTAGGGTCCGGTTATGCGGACCTCGCCAAAATTCGTAGATTTGGCATATTATGGCTAGTTTTCTATGCTATTACTCATTGATTTTTGGTCCTGGGGCGAGGAACCCCGGGGTCCGCTTACGGGGACCTCGCCAAAACTCGCAGATTTGGTCCATTCTGACCAGATTTCTATGCTATTATTCACTGTTTTGGTTTTCGTGGTCATCCGAACGTTCGGGGAGTCCCCTCGCCAAAACTAGCAGATTTGGTCCATTATGGTCAGATTTCTATGCTATTAATCAGTGATTTTGGGTCTCTGGACGATTCGGACGTTCGGGGAACCCTAGGGTCCGGTTATGCGGACCTCGCCAAAATTCGTAGATTTGGCATATTATGGCTAGTTTTCTATGCAATTACTTATTGATTTTTGGTCCCGGGGCGATCCAAACGTTCGGGGAACCCCGGGGTCCGCTTACGGGGACCTCGCCAAAACTCGCAGATTTGGTCCATTCTGACCAGTTTTCTATGCTATTATTCACTGTTTTGGTTTTCGTGGTCATCCGAACGTTCGGGGAGTCCCCTCGCCAAAACTAGCAGATTTGGTCCATTATGGTCAGTTTCTATGCTATTAATCAGTGATTTTGGGTCTCTGGACGATTCGGACGTTCGGGGAACCCTAGGGTCCGGTTATCCAGACCTCGCCAAAATTCGTAGATTTGGCATATTATGGCTAGTTTTCTATGCAATTACACATTGATTTTTGGTCCCGGGGCGATCCAAACGTTCGGGGAACCCCGGGGTCCGCTTACGGGGACCTCGCCAAAACTCGCAGATTTGGTCCATTCTGACCAGTTTTCTATGCTATTATTCACTGTTTTGGTTTTCGTGGTCATCCGAACGTTCGGGGAGTCCCCTCGCCAAAACTAGCAGATTAGGTCTCTTATGGTCAGTTTTCTATGCTATTAATCAGTGATTTTGGGTCTCTGGACGATTCGGACGTTCCGGGAACCCTAGGGTCCGGTTATGCAGACCTCGCCCAAATTCGTAGATTTGGCATATTATGGCTAGTTTTCTATGCTATTACTCATTGATTTTTGGTCCCGGGGCGATCCAAACGTTCGGGGAACCCCGGGGTCTGCTTACGGGGACCTCGCCAAAACTCGCAGATTTGGTCCTTTCTGACCAGTTTTCTATGCTATTATTCACTGTTTTGGTTTTCGTGGTCATCCGAACGTTCGGGGAGTCCCCTCGCCAAAACTAGCAGATTAGGTCCATTATGGTCAGTTTTCTATGCTATTAATCAGTGATTTTGGGTCTCTGGTCGATTCGGACGTTCCGGGAACCCTAGGGTCCGGTTATGCGGACCTCGCCAAAATTCGTAGATTTGGCATATTATGGCTAGTTTTCTATGCTATTGCTCATTGATTTTTGGTCCTGGAGCCATCCAAACGTGCGGGGAACCCCGGGGTCCGCTTACGGGGACCGCCCAAAACTCGCAGATTTGGTCCATTCTGACCAGTTTTCTATGCTATTATTCCCTGTTTTGGTTTTCGTTGTCATCCGAACATTCGGGGAGTCCCGTCGCCTAAACTAGCAGATTTGGTCCATTATGGTCAGATTTCTATGCTAATCACTGATTTTGAGTCTCGGGACGATTCGAACGTTCGGGGAACCCTAGGGTCCGGTTATGCGGACCTCGCCAAAACTCGTAGATTTGGCATATTATGGCAAGTTTTCTATGCTATTGCTCATTGATTTTTGGTCCCGGGGCGATGCAAACATTCGGGGAACCCCGGGGTCCGCTTCAGGGGACCTCGCCAAAACTCGCAGATTTGGTCCATTCTGACCAGTTTTCTATGCTATTATTCACTGTTTTGGTTTTCGTGGTCATCCGAACGTTCGGGGAGTCCCCTCGCCAAAACTAGCAGATTAGGTCCATTATGGTCAGTTTTCTATGCTATTAATCAGTGATTTTGGGTCTCTGGACGATTCGAACGTTCGGGGAACCCTAGGGTCCGGTTATGCGGACCTCGCCAAAACTCGTAGATTTGGCATATTATGGCTAGTTTTCTATGCTATTGCTCATTGATTTTTGGTCCTGGAGCCATCCAAACGTGCGGGGAACCCCGGGGTCCGCTTACGGGGACCGCCCAAAACTCGCAGATTTGGTCCATTCTGACCAGTTTTCTATGCTATTATTCCCTGTTTTGGTTTTCGTTGTCATCCGAACATTCGGGGAGTCCCGTCGCCTAAACTAGCAGATTTGGTCCATTATGGTCAGATTTCTATGCTATTAATCACTGATTTTGAGTCTCGGGACGATTCGAACGTTCGGGGAACCCTAGGGTCCGGTTATGCGGACCTCGCCAAAACTCGTAGATTTGGCATATTATGGCTAGTTTTCTATGCTATTGCTCATTGATTTTTGGTCCCGGGGCGATGCAAACGTTCGGGGAACCCCGGGGTCCGCTTCCGGGGACCTCGCCAAAACTCGCACATTTGGTCCATTCTGACCAGTTTTCTATGCTATTATTCACTGTTTTGGTTTTCGTGGTCATCCGAACGTTCGGGGAGTCCCCTCGCCAAAACTAGCAGATTAGGTCCATTATGGTCAGTTTTCTATGCTATTAATCAGTGATTTTGGGTCTCTGGACGATTCGAACGTTCGGGGAACCCTAGGGTCCGGTTATGCGGACCTCGCCAAAATTCATAGATTTGGCATATTATGGCTAGTTTTCTATGCTATTACTCATTGATTTTTGGTCCTGGGGCGATCCAAACATTGGGGGAACCCCGGGGTCCGCTTACGGGGACCTCGCCAAAACTCGCAGATTTGGTCCATTCTGACCAGATTTCTATGCTATTATTCACTGTTTTGGTTTTCGTGGTCATCCGAACGTTCGGGGAGTCCCCTCGCCAAAACTAGCAGATTTGGTCCATTATGGTCAGATTTCTATGCTATTAATCAGTGATTTTGGGTCTCTGGACGATTCGGACGTTCGGGGAACCCTAGGGTCCGGTTATGCGGACCTCGCCAAAATTCGTAGATTTGGCATATTATGGCTAGTTTTCTATGCAATTACTTATTGATTTTTGGTCCCGGGGCGATCCAAACGTTCGGGGAACCCCGGGGTCCGCTTACGGGGACCTCGCCAAAACTCGCAGATTTGGTCCATTCTGACCAGTTTTCTATGCTATTATTCACTGTTTTGGTTTTCGTGGTCATCCGAACGTTCGGGGAGTCCCCTCGCCAAAACTAGCAGATTTGGTCCATTATGGTCAGATTTCTATGCTATTAATCAGTGATTTTGGGTCTCTGGACGATTCGGACGTTCGGGGAACCCTAGGGTCCGGTTATGCGGACCTCGCCAAAATTCGTAGATTTGGCATATTATGGCTAGTTTTCTATGCAATTACTTATTGATTTTTGGTCCCGGGGCGATCCAAACGTTCGGGGAACCCCGGGGTCCGCTTACGGGGACCTCGCCAAAACTCGCAGATTTGGTCCATTCTGACCAGTTTTCTATGCTATTATTCACTGTTTTGGTTTTCGTGGTCATCCGAACGTTCGGGGAGTCCCCTCGCCAAAACTAGCAGATTTGGTCCATTATGGTCAGTTTCTATGCTATTAATCAGTGATTTTGGGTCTCTGGACGATTCAGACGTTCGGGGAACCCTAGGGTCCGGTTATCCAGACCTCGCCAAAATTCGTAGATTTGGCATATTATGGCTAGTTTTCTATGCAATTACACATTGATTTTTGGTCCCGGGGCGATCCAAACGTTCGGGGAACCCCGGGGTCCGCTTACGGGGACCTCGCCAAAACTCGCAGATTTGGTCCATTCTGACCAGTTTTCTATGCTATTATTCACTATTTTGGTTTTCGTGGTCATCCGAACGTTCGGGGAGTCCCCTCGCCAAAACTAGCAGATTAGGTCTCTTATGGTCAGTTTTCTATGCTATTAATCTGTGATTTTGGGTCTCTGGACGATTCGGACGTTCCGGGAACCCTAGGGTCCGGTTATGCAGACCTCGCCCAAATTCGTAGATTTGGCATATTATGGCTAGTTTTCTATGCTATTACTCATTGATTTTTGGTCCCGGGGCGATCCAAACGTTCGGGGAACCCCGGGGTCTGCTTACGGGGACCTCGCCAAAACTCGCAGATTTGGTCCATTCTGACCAGTTTTCTATGCTATTATTCACTGTTTTGGTTTTCGTGGTCATCCGAACGTTCGGGGAGTCCCCTCGCCAAAACTAGCAGATTAGGTCCATTATGGTCAGTTTTCTATGCTATTAATCAGTGATTTTGGGTCTCTGGACGATTCGAACGTTCGGGGAACCCTAGGGTCCGGTTATGCGGACCTCGCCAAAATTCGTAGATTTGGCATATTATGGCTAGTTTTCTATGCTATTGCTCATTGATTTTTGGTCCTGGAGCCATCCAAACGTGCGGGGAACCCCGGGGTCCGCTTACGGGGACCGCCCAAAACTCGCAGATTTGGTCCATTCTGACCAGTTTTCTATGCTATTATTCCCTGTTTTGGTTTTCGTTGTCATCCGAACATTCGGGGAGTCCCGTCGCCTAAACTAGCAGATTTGGTCCATTATGGTCAGATTTCTATGCTATTAATCACTGATTTTGAGTCTCGGGACGATTCGAACGTTCGGGGAACCCTAGGGTCCGGTTATGCAGACCTCGCCAAAACTCGTAGATTTGGCATATTATGGCAAGTTTTCTATGCTATTGCTCATTGATTTTTGGTCCCGGGGCGATGCAAACATTCGGGGAACCCCGGGGTCCGCTTCCGGGGACCTCGCCAAAACTCGCAGATTTGGTCCATTCTGACCAGTTTTCTATGCTATTATTCACTGTTTTGGTTTTCGTGGTCATCCGAACGTTCGGGGAGTCCCCTCGCCAAAACTAGCAGATTAGGTCCATTATGGTCAGTTTTCTATGCTATTAATCAGTGATTTTGGGTCTCTGGACGATTCGAACGTTCGGGGAACCCTAGGGTCCGGTTATGCGGACCTCGCCAAAATTCGTAGATTTGGCATATTATGGCTAGTTTTCTATGCTATTACTCATTGATTTTTGGTCCCGGGGCGATGCAAACGTTCGGGGAACCCCGGGGTCCGCTTACGGGGACCTCGCCAAAACTCGCAGATTTGGTCCATTCTGACTAGTTTTCTATGCTATTATTCCCTGTTTTGGTTTTCGTTGTCATCCGAACATTCGGGGAGTCCCGTCGCCTAAACTAGCAGATTTGGTCCATTATGGTCAGATTTCTATGCTATTAATCACTGATTTTGAGTCTCGGGACGATTCGAACGTTCGGGGAACCCTAGGGTCCGGTTATGCGGACCTCGCCAAAACTCGTAGATTTGGCATATTATGGCAAGTTTTCTATGCTATTGCTCATTGATTTTTGGTCCCGGGGCGATGCAAACGTTCGGGGAACCCCGGGGTCCGCTTCCGGGGACCTCGCCAAAACTCGCAGATTTGGTCCATTCTGACCAGTTTTCTATGCTATTATTCACTGTTTTGGTTTTCGTGGTCATCCGAACGTTCGGGGAGTCCCCTCGCCAAAACTAGCAGATTAGGTCCATTATGGTCAGTTTTCTATGCTATTAATCAGTGATTTTGGGTCTCTGGACGATTCGAACGTTCGGGGAACCCTAGGGTCCGGTTATGCGGACCTCGCCAAAATTCGTAGATTTGGCATATTATGGCTAGTTTTCTATGCTATTACTCATTGATTTTTGGTCCTGGGGCGATCCAAACATTGGGGGAACCCCGGGGTCCGCTTACGGGGACCTCGCCAAAACTCGCAGATTTGGTCCATTCTGACCAGCACTGTTTTGGTTTTCGTGGTCATCCGAACGTTCGGGGAGTCCCCTCGCCAAAACTAGCAGATTTGGTCCATTATGGTCAGATTTCTATGCTATTAATCAGTGATTTTGGGTCTCTGGACGATTCGGACGTTCGGGGAACCCTAGGGTCCGGTTATGCGGACCTCGCCAAAATTCGTAGATTTGGCATATTATGGCTAGTTTTCTATGCAATTACTTATTGATTTTTGGTCCCGGGGCGAGCCAAACGTTCGGGGAACCCCGGGGTCCGCTTACGGGGACCTCGCCAAAACTCGCAGATTTGGTCCATTCTGACCAGTTTTCTATGCTATTATTCACTGTTTTGGTTTTCGTGGTCATCCGAACGTTCGGGGAGTCCCCTCGCCAAAACTAGCAGATTTGGTCTATTATGGTCAGTTTCTATGCTATTAATCAGTGATTTTGGGTCTCTGGACGATTCGGACGTTCGGGGAACCCTAGGGTCCGGTTATCCAGACCTCGCCAAAATTCGTAGATTTGGCATATTATGGCTAGTTTTCTATGCAATTACACATTGATTTTTGGTCCCGGGGCGATCCAAACGTTCGGGGAACCCCGGGGTCCGCTTACGGGGACCTCGCCAAAACTCGCAGATTTGGTCCATTCTGACCAGTTTTCTATGCTATTATTCACTATTTTGGTTTTCGTGGTCATCCGAACGTTCGGGGAGTCCCCTCGCCAAAACTAGCAGATTAGGTCTCTTATGGTCAGTTTTCTATGCTATTAATCAGTGATTTTGGGTCTCTGGACGATTCGGACGTTCCGGGAACCCTAGGGTCCGGTTATGCAGACCTCGCCCAAATTCGTAGATTTGGCATATTATGGCTAGTTTTCTATGCTATTACTCATTGATTTTTGGTCCCGGGGCGATCCAAACGTTCGGGGAACCCCGGGGTCTGCTTACGGGGACCTCGCCAAAACTCGCAGATTTGGTCCATTCTGACCAGTTTTCTATGCTATTATTCACTGTTTTGGTTTTCGTGGTCATCCGAACGTTCGGGGAGTCCCCTCGCCAAAACTAGCAGATTAGGTCCATTATGGTCAGTTTTCTATGCTATTAATCAGTGATTTTGGGTCTCTGGACGATTCGAACGTTCGGGGAACCCTAGGGTCCGGTTATGCGGACCTCGCCAAAATTCGTAGATTTGGCATATTATGGCTAGTTTTCTATGCTATTGCTCATTGATTTTGGGTCCTGGAGCCATCCAAACGTGCGGGGAACCCCGGGGTCCGCTTACGGGGACCGCCCAAAACTCGCAGATTTGGTCCATTCTGACCAGTTTTCTATGCTATTATTCCCTGTTTTGGTTTTCGTTGTCATCCGAACATTCGGGGAGTCCCGTCGCCTAAACTAGCAGATTTGGTCCATTATGGTCAGATTTCTATGCTAATCACTGATTTTGAGTCTCGGGACGATTCGAACGTTCGGGGAACCCTAGGGTCCGGTTATGCGGACCTCGCCAAAACTCGTAGATTTGGCATATTATGGCAAGTTTTCTATGCTATTGCTCATTGATTTTTGGTCCCGGGGCGATGCAAACATTCGGGGAACCCCGGGGTCCGCTTCCGGGGACCTCGCCAAAACTCGCAGATTTGGTCCATTCTGACCAGTTTTCTATGCTATTATTCACTGTTTTGGTTTTCGTGGTCATCCGAACGTTCGGGGAGTCCCCTCGCCAAAACTAGCAGATTAGGTCCATTATGGTCAGTTTTCTATGCTATTAATCAGTGATTTTGGGTCTCTGGACGATTCGAACGTTCGGGGAACCCTAGGGTCCGGTTATGCGGACCTCGCCAAAATTCGTAGATTTGGCATATTATGGCTAGTTTTCTATGCTATTACTCATTGATTTTTGGTCCCGGGGCGATGCAAACGTTCGGGGAACCCCGGGGTCCGCTTACGGGGACCTCGCCAAAACTCGCAGATTTGGTCCATTCTGACTAGTTTTCTATGCTATTATTCCCTGTTTTGGTTTTCGTTGTCATCCGAACATTCGGGGAGTCCCGTCGCCTAAACTAGCAGATTTGGTCCATTATGGTCAGATTTCTATGCTATTAATCACTGATTTTGAGTCTCGGGACGATTCGAACGTTCGGGGAACCCTAGGGTCCGGTTATGCGGACCTCGCCAAAACTCGTAGATTTGGCATATTATGGCAAGTTTTCTATGCTATTGCTCATTGATTTTTGGTCCCGGGGCGATGCAAACATTCGGGGAACCCCGGGGTCCGCTTCCGGGGACCTCGCCAAAACTCGCAGATTTGGTCCATTCTGACCAGTTTTCTATGCTATTATTCACTGTTTTGGTTTTCGTGGTCATCCGAACGTTCGGGGAGTCCCCTCGCCAAAACTAGCAGATTAGGTCCATTATGGTCAGTTTTCTATGCTATTAATCAGTGATTTTGGGTCTCTGGACGATTCGAACGTTCGGGGAACCCTAGGGTCCGGTTATGCGGACCTCGCCAAAATTCGTAGATTTGGCATATTATGGCTAGTTTTCTATGCTATTACTCATTGATTTTTGGTCCCGGGGCGATGCAAACGTTCGGGGAACCCCGGGGTCCGCTTACGGGGACCGCGCCAAAACTCGCAGATTTGGTCCATTCTGACTAGTTTTCTATGCTATTATTCCCTGTTTTGGTTTTCGTGGTCATCCGAACGTTCGGGGAGTCCCGTCGCCTAAACTAGCAGATTTGGTCCATTATGGTCAGATTTCTATGCTATTAATCACTGATTTTGAGTCTCGGGACGATTCGAACGTTCGGGGAACCCTAGGGTCCGGTTATGCGGACCTCGCCAAAACTCGTAGATTTGGCATATTATGGAAAGTTTTCTATGCTATTGCTCATTGATTTTTGGTCCCGGGGCGATGCAAACGTTCGGGGAACCCCGGGGTCCGCTTCCGGGGACCTCGCCAAAACTCGCAGATTTGGTCCATTCTGACCAGTTTTCTATGCTATTATTCACTGTTTTGGTTTTCGTGGTCATCCGAACGTTCGGGGAGTCCCCTCGCCAAAACTAGCAGATTAGGTCCATTATGGTCAGTTTTCTATGCTATTAATCAGTGATTTTGGGTCTCTGGACGATTCGAACGTTCGGGGAACCCTAGGGTCCGGTTATGCGGACCTCGCCAAAATTCGTAGATTTGGCATATTATGGCTAGTTTTCTATGCTATTACTCATTGATTTTTGGTCCTGGGGCGATCCAAACATTGGGGGAACCCCGGGGTCCGCTTACGGGGACCTCGCCAAAACTCGCAGAATTGGTCCATTCTGACCAGATTTCTATGCTATTATTCACTATTTTGGTTTTCGTGGTCATCCGAACGTTCGGGGAGTCCCCTCGCCAAAACTAGCAGATTTGGTCCATTATGGTCAGATTTCTATGCTATTAATCAGTGATTTTGGGTCTCTGGACGATTCGGACGTTCGGGGAACCCTAGGGTCCGGTTATGCGGACCTCGCCAAAATTCGTAGATTTGGCATATTATGGCTAGTTTTCTATGCAATTACTTATTGATTTTTGGTCCCGGGGCGATCCAAACGTTCGGGGAACCCCGGGGTCCGCTTACGGGGACCTCGCCAAAACTCGCAGATTTGGTCCATTCTGACCAGTTTTCTATGCTATTATTCACTGTTTTGGTTTTCGTGGTCATCCGAACGTTCGGGGAGTCCCCTCGCCAAAACTAGCAGATTTGGTCCATTATGGTCAGTTTCTATGCTATTAATCAGTGATTTTGGGTCTCTGGACGATTCGGACGTTCGGGGAACCCTAGGGTCCGGTTATGCAGACCTCGCCAAAATTCGTAGATTTGGCATATTATGGCTAGTTTTCTATGCAATTACACATTGATTTTTGGTCCCGGGGCGATCCAAACGTTCGGGGAACCCCGGGGTCCGCTTACGGGGACCTCGCCAAAACTCGCAGATTTGGTCCATTCTGACCAGTTTTCTATGCTATTATTCACTATTTTGGTTTTCGTGGTCATCCGAACGTTCGGGGAGTCCCCTCGCCAAAACTAGCAGATTAGGTCTCTTATGGTCAGTTTTCTATGCTATTAATCAGTGATTTTGGGTCTCTGGACGATTCGGACGTTCCGGGAACCCTAGGGTCCGGTTATGCAGACCTCGCCAAAATTCGTAGATTTGGCATATTATGGCTAGTTTTCTATTCTATTACTCATTGATTTTTGGTCCCGGGGCGATCCAAACGTTCGGGGAACCCCGGGGTCTGCTTACGGGGACCTCGCCAAAACTCGCAGATTTGGTCCATTCTGACCAGTTTTCTATGCTATTATTCACTGTTTTGGTTTTCGTTGTCATCCGAACGTTCGGGGAGTCCCCTCGCCAAAACTAGCAGATTAGGTCCATTATGGTCAGTTTTCTATGCTATTAATCAGTGATTTTGGGTCTCTGGACGATTCGAACGTTCGGGGAACCCTAGGGTCCGGTTATGCGGACCTCGCCAAAATTCGTAGATTTGGCATATTATGGCTAGTTTTCTATGCTATTACTCATTGATTTTTGGTCCTGGGGCGATCCAAACATTGGGGGAACCCCGGGGTCCGCTTACGGGGACCTCGCCAAAACTCGCAGATTTGGTCCATTCTGACCAGATTTCTATGCTATTATTCACTATTTTGGTTTTCGTGGTCATCCGAACGTTCGGGGAGTCCCCTCGCCAAAACTAGCAGATTTGGTCCATTATGGTCAGATTTCTATGCTATTAATCAGTGATTTTGGGTCTCTGGACGATTCGGACGTTCGGGGAACCCTAGGGTCCGGTTATGCGGACCTCGCCAAAATTCGTAGATTTGGCATATTATGGCTAGTTTTCTATGCTATTACTCATTGATTTTTGGTCCCGGGGCGATGCAAACGTTCGGGGAACCCCGGGGTCCGCTTACGGGGACCGCCCAAAACTCGCAGATTTGGTCCATTCTGACCAGTTTTCTATGCTATTATTCCCTGTTTTGGTTTTCGTGGTCATCCGAACGTTCGGGGAGTCCCGTCGCCTAAACTAGCAGATTTGGTCCATTATGGTCAGATTTCTATGCTAATCACTGATTTTGAGTCTCGGGACGATTCGAACGTTCGGGGAACCCTAGGGTCCGGTTATGCGGACCTCGCCAAAACTCGTAGATTTGGCATATTATGGCAAGTTTTCTATGCTATTGCTCATTGATTTTTGGTCCCGGGGCGATGCAAACATTCGGGGAACCCCGGGGTCCGCTTCCGGGGACCTCGCCAAAACTCGCAGATTTGGTCCATTCTGACCAGTTTTCTATGCTATTATTCACTGTTTTGGTTTTCGTGGTCATCCGAACGTTCGGGGAGTCCCCTCGCCAAAACTAGCAGATTAGGTCCATTATGGTCAGTTTTCTATGCTATTAATCAGTGATTTTGGGTCTCTGGACGATTCGAACGTTCGGGGAACCCTAGGGTCCGGTTATGCGGACCTCGCCAAAATTCGTAGATTTGGCATATTATGGCTAGTTTTCTATGCTATTACTCATTGATTTTTGGTCCCGGGGCGATGCAAACGTTCGGGGAACCCCGGGGTCCGCTTACGGGGACCTCGCCAAAACTCGCAGATTTGGTCCATTCTGACTAGTTTTCTATGCTATTATTCCCTGTTTTGGTTTTCGTTGTCATCCGAACATTCGGGGAGTCCCGTCGCCTAAACTAGCAGATTTGGTCCATTATGGTCAGATTTCTATGCTATTAATCACTGATTTTGAGTCTCGGGACGATTCGAACGTTCGGGGAACCCTAGGGTCCGGTTATGCGGACCTCGCCAAAACTCGTAGATTTGGCATATTATGGCAAGTTTTCTATGCTATTGCTCATTGATTTTTGGTCCCGGGGCGATGCAAACATTCGGGGAACCCCGGGGTCCGCTTCCGGGGACCTCGCCAAAACTCGCAGATTTGGTCCATTCTGACCAGTTTTCTATGCTATTATTCACTGTTTTGGTTTTCGTGGTCATCCGAACGTTCGGGGAGTCCCCTCGCCAAAACTAGCAGATTAGGTCCATTATGGTCAGTTTTCTATGCTATTAATCAGTGATTTTGGGTCTCTGGACGATTCGAACGTTCGGGGAACCCTAGGGTCCGGTTATGCGGACCTCGCCAAAATTCGTAGATTTGGCATATTATGGCTAGTTTTCTATGCTATTACTCATTGATTTTTGGTCCCGGGGCGATGCAAACGTTCGGGGAACCCCGGGGTCCGCTTACGGGGACCTCGCCAAAACTCGCAGATTTGGTCCATTCTGACTAGTTTTCTATGCTATTATTCCCTGTTTTGGTTTTCGTTGTCATCCGAACATTCGGGGAGTCCCGTCGCCTAAACTAGCAGATTTGGTCCATTATGGTCAGATTTCTATGCTATTAATCACTGATTTTGAGTCTCGGGACGATTCGAACGTTCGGGGAACCCTAGGGTCCGGTTATGCGGACCTCGCCAAAACTCGTAGATTTGGCATATTATGGCAAGTTTTCTATGCTATTGCTCATTGATTTTTGGTCCCGGGGCGATGCAAACGTTCGGGGAACCCCGGGGTCCGCTTCCGGGGACCTCGCCAAAACTCGCAGATTTGGTCCATTCTGACCAGTTTTCTATGCTATTATTCACTGTTTTGGTTTTCGTGGTCATCCGAACGTTCGGGGAGTCCCCTCGCCAAAACTAGCAGATTAGGTCCATTATGGTCAGTTTTCTATGCTATTAATCAGTGATTTTGGGTCTCTGGACGATTCGAACGTTCGGGGAACCCTAGGGTCCGGTTATGCGGACCTCGCCAAAATTCGTAGATTTGGCATATTATGGCTAGTTTTCTATGCTATTACTCATTGATTTTTGGTCCTGGGGCGATCCAAACATTGGGGGAACCCCGGGGTCCGCTTACGGGGACCTCGCCAAAACTCGCAGATTTGGTCCATTCTGACCAGCACTGTTTTGGTTTTCGTGGTCATCCGAACGTTCGGGGAGTCCCCTCGCCAAAACTAGCAGATTTGGTCCATTATGGTCAGATTTCTATGCTATTAATCAGTGATTTTGGGTCTCTGGACGATTCGGACGTTCGGGGAACCCTAGGGTCCGGTTATGCGGACCTCGCCAAAATTCGTAGATTTGGCATATTATGGCTAGTTTTCTATGCAATTACTTATTGATTTTTGGTCCCGGGGCGAGCCAAACGTTCGGGGAACCCCGGGGTCCGCTTACGGGGACCTCGCCAAAACTCGCAGATTTGGTCCATTCTGACCAGTTTTCTATGCTATTATTCACTGTTTTGGTTTTCGTGGTCATCCGAACGTTCGGGGAGTCCCCTCGCCAAAACTAGCAGATTTGGTCTATTATGGTCAGTTTCTATGCTATTAATCAGTGATTTTGGGTCTCTGGACGATTCGGACGTTCGGGGAACCCTAGGGTCCGGTTATCCAGACCTCGCCAAAATTCGTAGATTTGGCATATTATGGCTAGTTTTCTATGCAATTACACATTGATTTTTGGTCCCGGGGCGATCCAAACGTTCGGGGAACCCCGGGGTCCGCTTACGGGGACCTCGCCAAAACTCGCAGATTTGGTCCATTCTGACCAGTTTTCTATGCTATTATTCACTATTTTGGTTTTCGTGGTCATCCGAACGTTCGGGGAGTCCCCTCGCCAAAACTAGCAGATTAGGTCTCTTATGGTCAGTTTTCTATGCTATTAATCAGTGATTTTGGGTCTCTGGACGATTCGGACGTTCCGGGAACCCTAGGGTCCGGTTATGCAGACCTCGCCCAAATTCGTAGATTTGGCATATTATGGCTAGTTTTCTATGCTATTACTCATTGATTTTTGGTCCCGGGGCGATCCAAACGTTCGGGGAACCCCGGGGTCTGCTTACGGGGACCTCGCCAAAACTCGCAGATTTGGTCCATTCTGACCAGTTTTCTATGCTATTATTCACTGTTTTGGTTTTCGTGGTCATCCGAACGTTCGGGGAGTCCCCTCGCCAAAACTAGCAGATTAGGTCCATTATGGTCAGTTTTCTATGCTATTAATCAGTGATTTTGGGTCTCTGGACGATTCGAACGTTCGGGGAACCCTAGGGTCCGGTTATGCGGACCTCGCCAAAATTCGTAGATTTGGCATATTATGGCTAGTTTTCTATGCTATTGCTCATTGATTTTGGGTCCTGGAGCCATCCAAACGTGCGGGGAACCCCGGGGTCCGCTTACGGGGACCGCCCAAAACTCGCAGATTTGGTCCATTCTGACCAGTTTTCTATGCTATTATTCCCTGTTTTGGTTTTCGTTGTCATCCGAACATTCGGGGAGTCCCGTCGCCTAAACTAGCAGATTTGGTCCATTATGGTCAGATTTCTATGCTAATCACTGATTTTGAGTCTCGGGACGATTCGAACGTTCGGGGAACCCTAGGGTCCGGTTATGCGGACCTCGCCAAAACTCGTAGATTTGGCATATTATGGCAAGTTTTCTATGCTATTGCTCATTGATTTTTGGTCCCGGGGCGATGCAAACATTCGGGGAACCCCGGGGTCCGCTTCCGGGGACCTCGCCAAAACTCGCAGATTTGGTCCATTCTGACCAGTTTTCTATGCTATTATTCACTGTTTTGGTTTTCGTGGTCATCCGAACGTTCGGGGAGTCCCCTCGCCAAAACTAGCAGATTAGGTCCATTATGGTCAGTTTTCTATGCTATTAATCAGTGATTTTGGGTCTCTGGACGATTCGAACGTTCGGGGAACCCTAGGGTCCGGTTATGCGGACCTCGCCAAAATTCGTAGATTTGGCATATTATGGCTAGTTTTCTATGCTATTACTCATTGATTTTTGGTCCCGGGGCGATGCAAACGTTCGGGGAACCCCGGGGTCCGCTTACGGGGACCTCGCCAAAACTCGCAGATTTGGTCCATTCTGACTAGTTTTCTATGCTATTATTCCCTGTTTTGGTTTTCGTTGTCATCCGAACATTCGGGGAGTCCCGTCGCCTAAACTAGCAGATTTGGTCCATTATGGTCAGATTTCTATGCTATTAATCACTGATTTTGAGTCTCGGGACGATTCGAACGTTCGGGGAACCCTAGGGTCCGGTTATGCGGACCTCGCCAAAACTCGTAGATTTGGCATATTATGGCAAGTTTTCTATGCTATTGCTCATTGATTTTTGGTCCCGGGGCGATGCAAACATTCGGGGAACCCCGGGGTCCGCTTCCGGGGACCTCGCCAAAACTCGCAGATTTGGTCCATTCTGACCAGTTTTCTATGCTATTATTCACTGTTTTGGTTTTCGTGGTCATCCGAACGTTCGGGGAGTCCCCTCGCCAAAACTAGCAGATTAGGTCCATTATGGTCAGTTTTCTATGCTATTAATCAGTGATTTTGGGTCTCTGGACGATTCGAACGTTCGGGGAACCCTAGGGTCCGGTTATGCGGACCTCGCCAAAATTCGTAGATTTGGCATATTATGGCTAGTTTTCTATGCTATTACTCATTGATTTTTGGTCCCGGGGCGATGCAAACGTTCGGGGAACCCCGGGGTCCGCTTACGGGGACCGCGCCAAAACTCGCAGATTTGGTCCATTCTGACTAGTTTTCTATGCTATTATTCCCTGTTTTGGTTTTCGTGGTCATCCGAACGTTCGGGGAGTCCCGTCGCCTAAACTAGCAGATTTGGTCCATTATGGTCAGATTTCTATGCTATTAATCACTGATTTTGAGTCTCGGGACGATTCGAACGTTCGGGGAACCCTAGGGTCCGGTTATGCGGACCTCGCCAAAACTCGTAGATTTGGCATATTATGGAAAGTTTTCTATGCTATTGCTCATTGATTTTTGGTCCCGGGGCGATGCAAACGTTCGGGGAACCCCGGGGTCCGCTTCCGGGGACCTCGCCAAAACTCGCAGATTTGGTCCATTCTGACCAGTTTTCTATGCTATTATTCACTGTTTTGGTTTTCGTGGTCATCCGAACGTTCGGGGAGTCCCCTCGCCAAAACTAGCAGATTAGGTCCATTATGGTCAGTTTTCTATGCTATTAATCAGTGATTTTGGGTCTCTGGACGATTCGAACGTTCGGGGAACCCTAGGGTCCGGTTATGCGGACCTCGCCAAAATTCGTAGATTTGGCATATTATGGCTAGTTTTCTATGCTATTACTCATTGATTTTTGGTCCTGGGGCGATCCAAACATTGGGGGAACCCCGGGGTCCGCTTACGGGGACCTCGCCAAAACTCGCAGAATTGGTCCATTCTGACCAGATTTCTATGCTATTATTCACTATTTTGGTTTTCGTGGTCATCCGAACGTTCGGGGAGTCCCCTCGCCAAAACTAGCAGATTTGGTCCATTATGGTCAGATTTCTATGCTATTAATCAGTGATTTTGGGTCTCTGGACGATTCGGACGTTCGGGGAACCCTAGGGTCCGGTTATGCGGACCTCGCCAAAATTCGTAGATTTGGCATATTATGGCTAGTTTTCTATGCAATTACTTACTGATTTTTGGTCCCGGGGCGATCCAAACGTTCGGGGAACCCCGGGGTCCGCTTACGGGGACCTCGCCAAAACTCGCAGATTTGGTCCATTCTGACCAGTTTTCTATGCTATTATTCACTGTTTTGGTTTTCGTGGTCATCCGAACGTTCGGGGAGTCCCCTCGCCAAAACTAGCAGATTTGGTCCATTATGGTCAGTTTCTATGCTATTAATCAGTGATTTTGGGTCTCTGGACGATTCGGACGTTCGGGGAACCCTAGGGTCCGGTTATGCAGACCTCGCCAAAATTCGTAGATTTGGCATATTATGGCTAGTTTTCTATGCAATTACACATTGATTTTTGGTCCCGGGGCGATCCAAACGTTCGGGGAACCCCGGGGTCCGCTTACGGGGACCTCGCCAAAACTCGCAGATTTGGTCCATTCTGACCAGTTTTCTATGCTATTATTCACTATTTTGGTTTTCGTGGTCATCCGAACGTTCGGGGAGTCCCCTCGCCAAAACTAGCAGATTAGGTCTCTTATGGTCAGTTTTCTATGCTATTAATCAGTGATTTTGGGTCTCTGGACGATTCGGACGTTCCGGGAACCCTAGGGTCCGGTTATGCAGACCTCGCCAAAATTCGTAGATTTGGCATATTATGGCTAGTTTTCTATTCTATTACTCATTGATTTTTGGTCCCGGGGCGATCCAAACGTTCGGGGAACCCCGGGGTCTGCTTACGGGGACCTCGCCAAAACTCGCAGATTTGGTCCATTCTGACCAGTTTTCTATGCTATTATTCACTGTTTTGGTTTTCGTTGTCATCCGAACGTTCGGGGAGTCCCCTCGCCAAAACTAGCAGATTAGGTCCATTATGGTCAGTTTTCTATGCTATTAATCAGTGATTTTGGGTCTCTGGACGATTCGAACGTTCGGGGAACCCTAGGGTCCGGTTATGCGGACCTCGCCAAAATTCGTAGATTTGGCATATTATGGCTAGTTTTCTATGCTATTACTCATTGATTTTTGGTCCTGGGGCGATCCAAACATTGGGGGAACCCCGGGGTCCGCTTACGGGGACCTCGCCAAAACTCGCAGATTTGGTCCATTCTGACCAGATTTCTATGCTATTATTCACTATTTTGGTTTTCGTGGTCATCCGAACGTTCGGGGAGTCCCCTCGCCAAAACTAGCAGATTTGGTCCATTATGGTCAGATTTCTATGCTATTAATCAGTGATTTTGGGTCTCTGGACGATTCGGACGTTCGGGGAACCCTAGGGTCCGGTTATGCGGACCTCGCCAAAATTCGTAGATTTGGCATATTATGGCTAGTTTTCTATGCTATTACTCATTGATTTTTGGTCCCGGGGCGATGCAAACGTTCGGGGAACCCCGGGGTCCGCTTACGGGGACCGCCCAAAACTCGCAGATTTGGTCCATTCTGACCAGTTTTCTATGCTATTATTCCCTGTTTTGGTTTTCGTGGTCATCCGAACGTTCGGGGAGTCCCGTCGCCTAAACTAGCAGATTTGGTCCATTATGGTCAGATTTCTATGCTAATCACTGATTTTGAGTCTCGGGACGATTCGAACGTTCGGGGAACCCTAGGGTCCGGTTATGCGGACCTCGCCAAAACTCGTAGATTTGGCATATTATGGCAAGTTTTCTATGCTATTGCTCATTGATTTTTGGTCCCGGGGCGATGCAAACATTCGGGGAACCCCGGGGTCCGCTTCCGGGGACCTCGCCAAAACTCGCAGATTTGGTCCATTCTGACCAGTTTTCTATGCTATTATTCACTGTTTTGGTTTTCGTGGTCATCCGAACGTTCGGGGAGTCCCCTCGCCAAAACTAGCAGATTAGGTCCATTATGGTCAGTTTTCTATGCTATTAATCAGTGATTTTGGGTCTCTGGACGATTCGAACGTTCGGGGAACCCTAGGGTCCGGTTATGCGGACCTCGCCAAAATTCGTAGATTTGGCATATTATGGCTAGTTTTCTATGCTATTACTCATTGATTTTTGGTCCCGGGGCGATGCAAACGTTCGGGGAACCCCGGGGTCCGCTTACGGGGACCTCGCCAAAACTCGCAGATTTGGTCCATTCTGACTAGTTTTCTATGCTATTATTCCCTGTTTTGGTTTTCGTTGTCATCCGAACATTCGGGGAGTCCCGTCGCCTAAACTAGCAGATTTGGTCCATTATGGTCAGATTTCTATGCTATTAATCACTGATTTTGAGTCTCGGGACGATTCGAACGTTCGGGGAACCCTAGGGTCCGGTTATGCGGACCTCGCCAAAACTCGTAGATTTGGCATATTATGGCAAGTTTTCTATGCTATTGCTCATTGATTTTTGGTCCCGGGGCGATGCAAACATTCGGGGAACCCCGGGGTCCGCTTCCGGGGACCTCGCCAAAACTCGCAGATTTGGTCCATTCTGACCAGTTTTCTATGCTATTATTCACTGTTTTGGTTTTCGTGGTCATCCGAACGTTCGGGGAGTCCCCTCGCCAAAACTAGCAGATTAGGTCCATTATGGTCAGTTTTCTATGCTATTAATCAGTGATTTTGGGTCTCTGGACGATTCGAACGTTCGGGGAACCCTAGGGTCCGGTTATGCGGACCTCGCCAAAATTCGTAGATTTGGCATATTATGGCTAGTTTTCTATGCTATTACTCATTGATTTTTGGTCCCGGGGCGATGCAAACGTTCGGGGAACCCCGGGGTCCGCTTACGGGGACCGCGCCAAAACTCGCAGATTTGGTCCATTCTGACTAGTTTTCTATGCTATTATTCCCTGTTTTGGTTTTCGTGGTCATCCGAACGTTCGGGGAGTCCCGTCGCCTAAACTAGCAGATTTGGTCCATTATGGTCAGATTTCTATGCTATTAATCACTGATTTTGAGTCTCGGGACGATTCGAACGTTCGGAGAACCCTAGGGTCCGGTTATGCGGACCTCGCCAAAACTCGTAGATTTGGCATATTATGGCAAGTTTTCTATGCTATTGCTCATTGATTTTTGGTCCCGGGGCGATGCAAACGTTCGGGGAACCCCGGGGTCCGCTTCCGGGGACCTCGCCAAAACTCGCAGATTTGGTCCATTCTGACCAGTTTTCTATGCTATTATTCACTGTTTTGGTTTTCGTGGTCATCCGAACGTTCGGGGAGTCCCCTCGCCAAAACTAGCAGATTAGGTCCATTATGGTCAGTTTTCTATGCTATTAATCAGTGATTTTGGGTCTCTGGACGATTCGAACGTTCGGGGAACCCTAGGGTCCGGTTATGCGGACCTCGCCAAAATTCGTAGATTTGGCATATTATGGCTAGTTTTCTATGCTATTACTCATTGATTTTTGGTCCTGGGGCGATCCAAACATTGGGGGAACCCCGGGGTCCGCTTACGGGGACCTCGCCAAAACTCGCAGAATTGGTCCATTCTGACCAGATTTCTATGCTATTATTCACTATTTTGGTTTTCGTGGTCATCCGAACGTTCGGGGAGTCCCCTCGCCAAAACTAGCAGATTTGGTCCATTATGGTCAGATTTCTATGCTATTAATCAGTGATTTTGGGTCTCTGGACGATTCGGACGTTCGGGGAACCCTAGGGTCCGGTTATGCGGACCTCGCCAAAATTCGTAGATTTGGCATATTATGGCTAGTTTTCTATGCAATTACTTATTGATTTTTGGTCCCGGGGCGATCCAAACGTTCGGGGAACCCCGGGGTCCGCTTACGGGGACCTCGCCAAAACTCGCAGATTTGGTCCATTCTGACCAGTTTTCTATGCTATTATTCACTGTTTTGGTTTTCGTGGTCATCCGAACGTTCGGGGAGTCCCCTCGCCAAAACTAGCAGATTTGGTCCATTATGGTCAGTTTCTATGCTATTAATCAGTGATTTTGGGTCTCTGGACGATTCGGACGTTCGGGGAACCCTAGGGTCCGGTTATGCAGACCTCGCCAAAATTCGTAGATTTGGCATATTATGGCTAGTTTTCTATGCAATTACACATTGATTTTTGGTCCCGGGGCGATCCAAACGTTCGGGGAACCCCGGGGTCCGCTTACGGGGACCTCGCCAAAACTCGCAGATTTGGTCCATTCTGACCAGTTTTCTATGCTATTATTCACTATTTTGGTTTTCGTGGTCATCCGAACGTTCGGGGAGTCCCCTCGCCAAAACTAGCAGATTAGGTCTCTTATGGTCAGTTTTCTATGCTATTAATCAGTGATTTTGGGTCTCTGGACGATTCGGACGTTCCGGGAACCCTAGGGTCCGGTTATGCAGACCTCGCCAAAATTCGTAGATTTGGCATATTATGGCTAGTTTTCTATTCTATTACTCATTGATTTTTGGTCCCGGGGCGATCCAAACGTTCGGGGAACCCCGGGGTCTGCTTACGGGGACCTCGCCAAAACTCGCAGATTTGGTCCATTCTGACCAGTTTTCTATGCTATTATTCACTGTTTTGGTTTTCGTTGTCATCCGAACGTTCGGGGAGTCCCCTCGCCAAAACTAGCAGATTAGGTCCATTATGGTCAGTTTTCTATGCTATTAATCAGTGATTTTGGGTCTCTGGACGATTCGAACGTTCGGGGAACCCTAGGGTCCGGTTATGCGGACCTCGCCAAAATTCGTAGATTTGGCATATTATGGCTAGTTTTCTATGCTATTACTCATTGATTTTTGGTCCTGGGGCGATCCAAACATTGGGGGAACCCCGGGGTCCGCTTACGGGGACCTCGCCAAAACTCGCAGATTTGGTCCATTCTGACCAGATTTCTATGCTATTATTCACTATTTTGGTTTTCGTGGTCATCCGAACGTTCGGGGAGTCCCCTCGCCAAAACTAGCAGATTTGGTCCATTATGGTCAGATTTCTATGCTATTAATCAGTGATTTTGGGTCTCTGGACGATTCGGACGTTCGGGGAACCCTAGGGTCCGGTTATGCGGACCTCGCCAAAATTCGTAGATTTGGCATATTATGGCTAGTTTTCTATGCAATTACTTATTGATTTTTGGTCCCGGGGCGATCCAAACGTTCGGGGAACCCCGGGGTCCGCTTACGGGGACCTCGCCAAAACTCGCAGATTTGGTCCATTCTGACCAGTTTTCTATGCTATTATTCACTGTTTTGGTTTTCGTGGTCATCCGAACGTTCGGGGAGTCCCCTCGCCAAAACTAGCAGATTTGGTCCATTATGGTCAGTTTCTATGCTATTAATCAGTGATTTTGGGTCTCTGGACGATTCGGACGTTCGGGGAACCCTAGGGTCCGGTTATGCAGACCTCGCCAAAATTCGTAGATTTGGCATATTATGGCTAGTTTTCTATGCAATTACACATTGATTTTTGGTCCCGGGGCGATCCAAACGTTCGGGGAACCCCGGGGTCCGCTTACGGGGACCTCGCCAAAACTCGCAGATTTGGTCCATTCTGACCAGTTTTCTATGCTATTATTCACTATTTTGGTTTTCGTGGTCATCCGAACGTTCGGGGAGTCCCCTCGCCAAAACTAGCAGATTAGGTCTCTTATGGTCAGTTTTCTATGCTATTAATCAGTGATTTTGGGTCTCTGGACGATTCGGACGTTCCGGGAACCCTAGGGTCCGGTTATGCAGACCTCGCCAAAATTCGTAGATTTGGCATATTATGGCTAGTTTTCTATTCTATTACTCATTGATTTTTGGTCCCGGGGCGATCCAAACGTTCGGGGAACCCCGGGGTCTGCTTACGGGGACCTCGCCAAAACTCGCAGATTTGGTCCATTCTGACCAGTTTTCTATGCTATTATTCACTGTTTTGGTTTTCGTGGTCATCCGAACGTTCGGGGAGTCCCCTCGCCAAAACTAGCAGATTAGGTCCATTATGGTCAGTTTTCTATGCTATTAATCAGTGATTTTGGGTCTCTGGACGATTCGAACGTTCGGGGAACCCTAGGGTCCGGTTATGCGGACCTCGCCAAAATTCGTAGATTTGGCATATTATGGCTAGTTTTCTATGCTATTGCTCATTGATTTTTGGTCCCGGGGCGATGCCAACATTCGGGGAACCCCGGGGTCCGCTTCCGGGGACCTCGCCAAAACTCGCAGATTTGGTCCATTCTGACCAGTTTTCTATGCTATTATTCACTGTTTTGGTTTTCGTGGTCATCCGAACGTTCGGGGAGTCCCCTCGCCAAAACTAGCAGATTAGGTCCATTATGGTCAGTTTTCTATGCTATTAATCAGTGATTTTGGGTCTCTGGACGATTCGAACGTTCGGGGAACCCTAGGGTCCGGTTATGCGGACCTCGCCAAAATTCGTAGATTTGGCATATTATGGCTAGTTTTCTATGCTATTACTCATTGATTTTTGGTCCCGGGGCGATGCAAACGTTCGGGGAACCCCGGGGTCCGCTTACGGGGACCGCCCAAAACTCGCAGATTTGGTCCATTCTGACCAGTTTTCTATGCTATTATTCCCTGTTTTGGTTTTCGTTGTCATCCGAACATTCGGGGAGTCCCGTCGCCTAAACTAGCAGATTTGGTCCATTATGGTCAGATTTCTATGCTATTAATCACTGATTTTGAGTCTCGGGACGATTCGAACGTTCGGGGAACCCTAGGGTCCGGTTATGCGGACCTCGCCAAAACTCGTAGATTTGGCATATTATGGCAAGTTTTCTATGCTATTGCTCATTGATTTTTGGTCCCGGGGCGATGCAAACATTCGGGGAACCCCGGGGTCCGCTTCCGGGGACCTCGCCAAAACTCGCAGATTTGGTCCATTCTGACCAGTTTTCTATGCTATTATTCACTGTTTTGGTTTTCGTGGTCATCCGAACGTTCGGGGAGTCCCCTCGCCAAAACTAGCAGATTAGGTCTCTTATGGTCAGTTTTCTATGCTATTAATCAGTGATTTTGGGTCTCTGGACGATTCGGACGTTCCGGGAACCCTAGGGTCCGGTTATGCAGACCTCGCCAAAATTCGTAGATTTGGCATATTATGGCTAGTTTTCTATTCTATTACTCATTGATTTTTGGTCCCGGGGCGATCCAAACGTTCGGGGAACCCCGGGGTCTGCTTACGGGGACCTCGCCAAAACTCGCAGATTTGGTCCATTCTGACCAGTTTTCTATGCTATTATTCACTGTTTTGGTTTTCGTGGTCATCCGAACGTTCGGGGAGTCCCCTCGCCAAAACTAGCAGATTAGGTCCATTATGGTCAGTTTTCTATGCTATTAATCAGTGATTTTGGGTCTCTGGACGATTCGAACGTTCGGGGAACCCTAGGGTCCGGTTATGCGGACCTCGCCAAAATTCGTAGATTTGGCATATTATGGCTAGTTTTCTATGCTATTACTCATTGATTTTTGGTCCTGGGGCGATCCAAACATTGGGGGAACCCCGGGGTCCGCTTACGGGGACCTCGCCAAAACTCGCAGATTTGGTCCATTCTGACCAGATTTCTATGCTATTATTCACTATTTTGGTTTTCGTGGTCATCCGAACGTTCGGGGAGTCCCCTCGCCAAAACTAGCAGATTTGGTCCATTATGGTCAGATTTCTATGCTATTAATCAGTGATTTTGGGTCTCTGGACGATTCGGACGTTCGGGGAACCCTAGGGTCCGGTTATGCGGACCTCGCCAAAATTCGTAGATTTGGCATATTATGGCTAGTTTTCTATGCAATTACTTATTGATTTTTGGTCCCGGGGCGATCCAAACGTTCGGGGAACCCCGGGGTCCGCTTACGGGGACCTCGCCAAAACTCGCAGATTTGGTCCATTCTGACCAGTTTTCTATGCTATTATTCACTGTTTTGGTTTTCGTGGTCATCCGAACGTTCGGGGAGTCCCCTCGCCAAAACTAGCAGATTAGGTCTCTTATGGTCAGTTTTCTATGCTATTAATCAGTGATTTTGGGTCTCTGGACGATTCGGACGTTCCGGGAACCCTAGGGTCCGGTTATGCAGACCTCGCCAAAATTCGTAGATTTGGCATATTATGGCTAGTTTTCTATTCTATTACTCATTGATTTTTGGTCCCGGGGCGATCCAAACGTTCGGGGAACCCCGGGGTCTGCTTACGGGGACCTCGCCAAAACTCGCAGATTTGGTCCATTCTGACCAGTTTTCTATGCTATTATTCACTGTTTTGGTTTTCGTGGTCATCCGAACGTTCGGGGAGTCCCCTCGCCAAAACTAGCAGATTAGGTCCATTATGGTCAGTTTTCTATGCTATTAATCAGTGATTTTGGGTCTCTGGACGATTCGAACGTTCGGGGAACCCTAGGGTCCGGTTATGCGGACCTCGCCAAAATTCGTAGATTTGGCATATTATGGCTAGTTTTCTATGCTATTGCTCATTGATTTTTGGTCCCGGGGCGATGCAAACATTCGGGGAACCCCGGGGTCCGCTTCCGGGGACCTCGCCAAAACTCGCAGATTTGGTCCATTCTGACCAGTTTTCTATGCTATTATTCACTGTTTTGGTTTTCGTGGTCATCCGAACGTTCGGGGAGTCCCCTCGCCAAAACTAGCAGATTAGGTCCATTATGGTCAGTTTTCTATGCTATTAATCAGTGATTTTGGGTCTCTGGACGATTCGAACGTTCGGGGAACCCTAGGGTCCGGTTATGCGGACCTCGCCAAAATTCGTAGATTTGGCATATTATGGCTAGTTTTCTATGCTATTACTCATTGATTTTTGGTCCCGGGGCGATGCAAACGTTCGGGGAACCCCGGGGTCCGCTTACGGGGACCGCCCAAAACTCGCAGATTTGGTCCATTCTGACCAGTTTTCTATGCTATTATTCCCTGTTTTGGTTTTCGTTGTCATCCGAACATTCGGGGAGTCCCGTCGCCTAAACTAGCAGATTTGGTCCATTATGGTCAGATTTCTATGCTATTAATCACTGATTTTGAGTCTCGGGACGATTCGAACGTTCGGGGAACCCTAGGGTCCGGTTATGCGGACCTCGCCAAAACTCGTAGATTTGGCATATTATGGCAAGTTTTCTATGCTATTGCTCATTGATTTTTGGTCCCGGGGCGATGCAAACATTCGGGGAACCCCGGGGTCCGCTTCCGGGGACCTCGCCAAAACTCGCAGATTTGGTCCATTCTGACCAGTTTTCTATGCTATTATTCACTGTTTTGGTTTTCGTGGTCATCCGAACGTTCGGGGAGTCCCCTCGCCAAAACTAGCAGATTAGGTCTCTTATGGTCAGTTTTCTATGCTATTAATCAGTGATTTTGGGTCTCTGGACGATTCGGACGTTCCGGGAACCCTAGGGTCCGGTTATGCAGACCTCGCCAAAATTCGTAGATTTGGCATATTATGGCTAGTTTTCTATTCTATTACTCATTGATTTTTGGTCCCGGGGCGATCCAAACGTTCGGGGAACCCCGGGGTCTGCTTACGGGGACCTCGCCAAAACTCGCAGATTTGGTCCATTCTGACCAGTTTTCTATGCTATTATTCACTGTTTTGGTTTTCGTGGTCATCCGAACGTTCGGGGAGTCCCCTCGCCAAAACTAGCAGATTAGGTCCATTATGGTCAGTTTTCTATGCTATTAATCAGTGATTTTGGGTCTCTGGACGATTCGAACGTTCGGGGAACCCTAGGGTCCGGTTATGCGGACCTCGCCAAAATTCGTAGATTTGGCATATTATGGCTAGTTTTCTATGCTATTACTCATTGATTTTTGGTCCTGGGGCGATCCAAACATTGGGGGAACCCCGGGGTCCGCTTACGGGGACCTCGCCAAAACTCGCAGATTTGGTCCATTCTGACCAGATTTCTATGCTATTATTCACTATTTTGGTTTTCGTGGTCATCCGAACGTTCGGGGAGTCCCCTCGCCAAAACTAGCAGATTTGGTCCATTATGGTCAGATTTCTATGCTATTAATCAGTGATTTTGGGTCTCTGGACGATTCGGACGTTCGGGGAACCCTAGGGTCCGGTTATGCGGACCTCGCCAAAATTCGTAGATTTGGCATATTATGGCTAGTTTTCTATGCAATTACTTATTGATTTTTGGTCCCGGGGCGATCCAAACGTTCGGGGAACCCCGGGGTCCGCTTATGGGGACCTCGCCAAAACTCGCAGATTTGGTCCATTCTGACCAGTTTTCTATGCTATTATTCACTGTTTTGGTTTTCGTGGTCATCCGAACGTTCGGGGAGTCCCCTCGCCAAAACTAGCAGATTTGGTCCATTATGGTCAGTTTCTATGCTATTAATCAGTGATTTTGGGTCTCTGGACGATTCGGACGTTCGGGGAACCCTAGGGTCCGGTTATGCAGACCTCGCCAAAATTCGTAGATTTGGCATATTATGGCTAGTTTTCTATGCAATTACACATTGATTTTTGGTCCCGGGGCGATCCAAACGTTCGGGGAACCCCGGGGTCCGCTTACGGGGACCTCGCCAAAACTCGCAGATTTGGTCCATTCTGACCAGTTTTCTATGCTATTATTCACTATTTTGGTTTTCGTGGTCATCCGAACGTTCGGGGAGTCCCCTCGCCAAAACTAGCAGATTAGGTCTCTTATGGTCAGTTTTCTATGCTATTAATCAGTGATTTTGGGTCTCTGGACGATTCGGACGTTCCGGGAACCCTAGGGTCCGGTTATGCAGACCTCGCCAAAATTCGTAGATTTGGCATATTATGGCTAGTTTTCTATTCTATTACTCATTGATTTTTGGTCCCGGGGCGATCCAAACGTTCGGGGAACCCCGGGGTCTGCTTACGGGGACCTCGCCAAAACTCGCAGATTTGGTCCATTCTGACCAGTTTTCTATGCTATTATTCACTGTTTTGGTTTTCGTGGTCATCCGAACGTTCGGGGAGTCCCCTCGCCAAAACTAGCAGATTAGGTCCATTATGGTCAGTTTTCTATGCTATTAATCAGTGATTTTGGGTCTCTGGACGATTCGAACGTTCGGGGAACCCTAGGGTCCGGTTATGCGGACCTCGCCAAAATTCGTAGATTTGGCATATTATGGCTAGTTTTCTATGCTATTGCTCATTGATTTTTGGTCCCGGGGCGATGCAAACATTCGGGGAACCCCGGGGTCCGCTTCCGGGGACCTCGCCAAAACTCGCAGATTTGGTCCATTCTGACCAGTTTTCTATGCTATTATTCACTGTTTTGGTTTTCGTGGTCATCCGAACGTTCGGGGAGTCCCCTCGCCAAAACTAGCAGATTAGGTCCATTATGGTCAGTTTTCTATGCTATTAATCAGTGATTTTGGGTCTCTGGACGATTCGAACGTTCGGGGAACCCTAGGGTCCGGTTATGCGGACCTCGCCAAAATTCGTAGATTTGGCATATTATGGCTAGTTTTCTATGCTATTACTCATTGATTTTTGGTCCCGGGGCGATGCAAACGTTCGGGGAACCCCGGGGTCCGCTTACGGGGACCGCCCAAAACTCGCAGATTTGGTCCATTCTGACCAGTTTTCTATGCTATTATTCCCTGTTTTGGTTTTCGTTGTCATCCGAACATTCGGGGAGTCCCGTCGCCTAAACTAGCAGATTTGGTCCATTATGGTCAGATTTCTATGCTATTAATCACTGATTTTGAGTCTCGGGACGATTCGAACGTTCGGGGAACCCTAGGGTCCGGTTATGCGGACCTCGCCAAAACTCGTAGATTTGGCATATTATGGCAAGTTTTCTATGCTATTGCTCATTAATTTTTGGTCCCGGGGCGATGCAAACATTCGGGGAACCCCGGGGTCCGCTTCCGGGGACCTCGCCAAAACTCGCAGATTTGGTCCATTCTGACCAGTTTTCTATGCTATTATTCACTGTTTTGGTTTTCGTGGTCATCCGAACGTTCGGGGAGTCCCCTCGCCAAAACTAGCAGATTAGGTCTCTTATGGTCAGTTTTCTATGCTATTAATCAGTGATTTTGGGTCTCTGGACGATTCGGACGTTCCGGGAACCCTAGGGTCCGGTTATGCAGACCTCGCCAAAATTCGTAGATTTGGCATATTATGGCTAGTTTTCTATGCTATTACTCATTGATTTTTGGTCCCGGGGCGATCCAAACGTTCGGGGAACCCCGGGGTCTGCTTACGGGGACCTCGCCAAAACTCGCAGATTTGGTCCATTCTGACCAGTTTTCTATGCTATTATTCACTGTTTTGGTTTTCGTGGTCATCCGAACGTTCGGGGAGTCCCCTCGCCAAAACTAGCAGATTAGGTCCATTATGGTCAGTTTTCTATGCTATTAATCAGTGATTTTGGGTCTCTGGACGATTCGAACGTTCGGGGAACCCTAGGGTCCGGTTATGCGGACCTCGCCAAAATTCGTAGATTTGGCATATTATGGCTAGTTTTCTATGCTATTGCTCATTGATTTTTGGTCCTGGAGCCATCCAAACGTGCGGGGAACCCCGGGGTCCGCTTACGGGGACCGCCCAAAACTCGCAGATTTGGTCCATTCTGACCAGTTTTCTATGCTATTATTCCCTGTTTTGGTTTTCGTTGTCATCCGAACATTCGGGGAGTCCCGTCGCCTAAACTAGCAGATTTGGTCCATTATGGTCAGATTTCTATGCTATTAATCACTGATTTTGAGTCTCGGGACGATTCGAACGTTCGGGGAACCCTAGGGTCCGGTTATGCGGACCTCGCCAAAACTCGTAGATTTGGCATATTATGGCAAGTTTTCTATGCTATTGCTCATTGATTTTTGGTCCCGGGGCGATGCAAACGTTCGGGGAACCCCGGGGTCCGCTTCCGGGGACCTCGCCAAAACTCGCAGATTTGGTCCATTCTGACCAGTTTTCTATGCTATTATTCACTGTTTTGGTTTTCGTGGTCATCCGAACGTTCGGGGAGTCCCCTCGCCAAAACTAGCAGATTAGGTCCATTATGGTCAGTTTCTATGCTATTAATTAGTGATTTTAGGTCTCTGGACGATTCGGACGTTCGGGGAACCCTAGGGTCCGGTTATGCGGACCTCGCCAAAATTCATAGATTTGGCATATTATGACTAGTTTTCTATGCAATTACTCATTGATTTTTGGTCCTGGGGCGATCCAAACGTTCGGGGAACCCCGGGGTCCGCTTACGGGGACCTCGCCAAAACTCGCAGATTTGGTCCATTCTAACCAGTTTTGTATGCTATTATTCACTGTTGTGGTTTTCGTGGTCATCCGAATGTTCGGGGAGTCCCCTCGCCAAAACTAGCAGATTAGGTCCATTATGGTCAGTTTTCTATGCTATTAATCAGTGATTTTGGGTCTCTGGACGATTCGAACATTCGGGGAACCCTAGGGTCCGGTTATGCGGACCTCGCCAAAATTCGTAGATTTGGCATATTATGGCTAGTTTTCTATGCTATTACTCAGTGATTTTTGGTCCCGGGGCGATCCAAACGTTCGGGGAACCCCGGGGTCCGCTTACGGGGACCTCGCCAAAACTCGCAGATTTGGTCCATTCTGACCAGTTTTCTATGCTATTATTCACTGTTTTGGTTTTCGTGGTCATCCGAACGTTCGGGGAGTCCACTCGCCAAAACTAGCAGATTTGGTCCATTATGGTCAGTTTTCTATGCTATTAATCAGTGATTTTGGGTCTCTGGACGATTCGAACGTTCGGGGAACCCTAGGGTCCGGTTATGCGGACCTCGCCAAAATTCGTAGATTTGGCATATTATGGCTAGTTTTCTATGCTATTACTCATTGATTTTTGGTCCCGGGGCGATCCAAACGTTCGGGGAACCCCGGGGTCCGCTTACGGGGACCGCCCAAAACTCGCAGATTTGGTCCATTCTGACCAGTTTTCTATGCTATTATTCCCTGTTTTGGTTTTCGTTGTCATCCGAACATTCGGGGAGTCCCGTCGCCTAAACTAGCAGATTTGGTCCATTATGGTCAGATTTCTATGCTATTAATCACTGATTTTGTGTCTCGGGACGATTCGAACGTTCGGGGAACCCTAGGGTCCGGTTATGCGGACCTCGCCAAAACTCGTAGATTTGGCATATTATGGCCAGTTTTCTATGCTATTGCTCATTGATTTTTGGTCCCGGAGCCATCCAAACGTGCGGGGAACCCCGGGGTCCTCTTACGTGGACCTCGCCATAACTCGCAGATTTGGTCCATTCTGACTTGTTCGGGGAACCCTAGGAACCCTAGTTTTCTATACTATTACTCATTGACTTTGGGTCCCGGGGCGATCCGAATGTTCGGGGAACCCATGCGTCCGGTTATGGGGACCTTGCCAAAACTCAAAGTTTTAGCATATTATGGCCAATTTTCGAAACAATTACCCACTGATTTTGGGTCCAGGGCTGAACCAAACATTCGGGGAACCCCGGGGTCCGCTTCCGGGGACCTCGCCAAAACTCGCAGATTTGGTCCATTCTGACCAGTTTTCTATGCTATTATTCACTGTTTTGGTTTTCGTGGTCATCCGAACGTTCGGGGAGTCCCCTCGCCAAAACTAGCAGATTAGGTCCATTATGGTCAGTTTTCTATGCTATTAATCAGTGATTTTGGGTCTCTGGACGATTCGAACGTTCGGGGAACCCTAGGGTCCGGTTATGCGGACCTCGCCAAAATTCGTAGATTTGGCATATTATGGCTAGTTTTCTATGCTATTACTCATTGATTTTTGGTCCCGGGGCGATCCAAACGTTCGGGGAACCCCGGGGTCCGCTTACGGGGACCTTGCCAAAACTCGCAGATTTGGTCCATTCTGACCAGTTTTCTATGCTATTATTCACTGTTTTGGTTTTCGTGGTCATCCGAACGTTCGGGGAGTCCCCTCGCCAAAACTAGCAGATTAGGTCCATTATGGTCAGTTTTCTATGCTATTAATCAGTGATTTTGGGTCTCTGGACGATTCGAACGTTCGGGGAACCCTAGGGTCCGGTTATGCGGACCTCGCCAAAATTCGTAGATTTGGCATATTATGGCTAGTTTTCTATGCTATTACTCATTGATTTTTGGTCCCGGGGCGATCCAAACGTTCGGGGAACCCCGGGGTCCGCTTACGGGGACCTTGCCAAAACTCGCAGATTTGGTCCATTCTGACCAGTTTTGTATGCTATTATTCACTGTTGTGGTTTTCGTGGTCATCCGAACGTTCGGGGAGTCCCCTCGCCAAAACTAGCAGATTAGGTCCATTATGGTCAGTTTTCTATGCTATTAATCAGTGATTTTGGGTCTCTGGACGATTCGAACGTTCGGGGAACCCTAGGGTCCGGTTATGCGGACCTCGCCAAAATTCGTAGATTTGGCATATTATGGCTAGTTTTCTATGCTATTACTTATTGATTTTTGGTCCCGGGGCGATCCAAACGTTCGGGGAACCCCGGGGTCCGCTTACGGGGACCTCGCCAAAACTCGCAGATTTGGTCCATTCTGACCAGTTTTCTATGCTATTATTCACTGTTTTGGTTTTCGTGGTCATCCGAACGTTCGGGGAGTCCCCTCGCCAAAACTAGCAGATTAGGTCCATTATGGTCAGTTTTCTATGCTATTAATCAGTGATTTTGGGTCTCTGGACGATTCGAACGTTCGGGGAACCCTAGGGTCCGGTTATGCGGACCTCGCCAAAATTCGTAGATTTGGCATATTATGGCTAGTTTTCTATGCTATTACTCATTGATTTTTGGTCCCGGGGCGATCCAAACGTTCGGGGAACCCCGGGGTCCGCTTACGGGGACCGCCCAAAACTCGCAGATTTGGTCCATTCTGACCAGTTTTCTATGCTATTATTCATTTTTTTGGTTTTCGTGGTCATCCGAACGTTCGGGGAGTCCCCTCGCCAAAACTAGCAGATTAGGTCCATTATGGTCAGTTTTCTATGCTATTAATCAGTGATTTTGGGTCTCTGGACGATTCGAACGTTCGGGGAACCCTAGGGTCCGATTATGCGGACCTCGCCAAAATTCGTAGATTTGGCATATTATGGCTAGTTTTCTATGCTATTACTCATTGATTTTTGGTCCCGGGGCGATCCAAATGTTCGGGGAACCCCGGGGTCCGCTTACGGGGACCTCGCCAAAACTCGCAGATTTGGTCCATTCTGACCAGTTTTCTATGCTATTATTCACTGTTTTGGTTTTCGTGGTCATCCGAACGTTCGGGGGAGTCCCCTCGCCAAAACTAGCAGATTAGGTCCATTATGGTCAGTTTTCTATGCTATTAATCAGTGATTTTGGGTCTCTGGACGATTCGAACGTTCGGGGAACCCTAGGGTCCGGTTATGCGGACCTCGCCAAAATTCGTAGATTTGGCATATTATGGCTAGTTTTCTATGCTATTACTCATTGATTTTTGGTCCCGGGGCGATCCAAACGTTCGGGGAACCCCGGGGTCCGCTTACGGGGACCGCCCAAAACTCGCAGATTTGGTCCATTCTGACCAGTTTTCTATGCTATTATTCACTGTTTTGGTTTTCGTGGTCATCCGAACGTTCGGGGAGTCCCCTCGCCAAAACTAGCAGATTAGGTCCATTATGGTCAGTTTTCTATGCTATTAATCAGTGATTTTGGGTCTCTGGACGATTCGAACGTTCGGGGAACCCTAGGGTCCGGTTATGCGGACCTCGCCAAAATTCGTAGATTTGGCATATTATGGCTAGTTTTCTATGCTATTACTTATTGATTTTTGGTCCCGGGGCGATCCAAACGTTCGGGGAACCCCGGGGTCCGCTTACGGGGACCTCGCCAAAACTCGCAGATTTGGTCCATTCTGACCAGTTTTCTATGCTATTATTCACTGTTTTGGTTTTCGTGGTCATCCGAACGTTCGGGGAGTCCCCTCGCCAAAACTAGCAGATTAGGTCCATTATGGTCAGTTTTCTATGCTATTAATCAGTGATTTTGGGTCTCTGGACGATTCGAACGTTCGGGGAACCCTAGGGTCCGGTTATGCGGACCTCGCCAAAATTCGTAGATTTGGCATATTATGGCTAGTTTTCTATGCTATTACTCATTGATTTTTGGTCCCGGGGCGATCCAAACGTTCGGGGAACCCCGGGGTCCGCTTACGGGGACCTCGCCAAAACTCGCAGATTTGGTCCATTCTAACCAGTTTTGTATGCTATTATTCACTGTTGTGGTTTTCGTGGTCATCCGAATGTTCGGGGAGTCCCCTCGCCAAAACTAGCAGATTAGGTCCATTATGGTCAGTTTTCTATGCTATTAATCAGTGATTTTGGGTCTCTGGACGATTCGAACGTTCGGGGAACCCTAGGGTCCGGTTATGCGGACCTCGCCAAAATTCGTAGATTTGGCATATTATGGCTAGTTTTCTATGCTATTACTTATTGATTTTTGGTCCCGGGGCGATCCAAACGTTCGGGGAACCCCGGGGTCCGCTTACGGGGACCTCGCCAAAACTCGCAGATTTGGTCCATTCTGACCAGTTTTCTATGCTATTATTCACTGTTTTGGTTTTCGTGGTCATCCGAACGTTCGGGGAGTCCCCTCGCCAAAACTAGCAGATTAGGTCCATTATGGTCAGTTTTCTATGCTATTAATCAGTGATTTTGGGTCTCTGGACGATTCGAACGTTCGGGGAACCCTAGGGTCCGGTTATGCGGACCTCGCCAAAATTCGTAGATTTGGCATATTATGGCTAGTTTTCTATGCTATTACTCATTGATTTTTGGTCCCGGGGCGATCCAAACGTTCGGGGAACCCCGGGGTCCGCTTACGGGGACCGCCCAAAACTCGCAGATTTGGTCCATTCTGACCAGTTTTCTATGCTATTATTCACTGTTTTGGTTTTCGTGGTCATCCGAACGTTCGGGGAGTCCCCTCGCCAAAACTAGCAGATTAGGTCCATTATGGTCAGTTTTCTATGCTATTAATCAGTGATTTTGGGTCTCTGGACGATTCGAACGTTCGGGGAACCCTAGGGTCCGATTATGCGGACCTCGCCAAAATTCGTAGATTTGGCATATTATGGCTAGTTTTCTATGCTATTACTCATTGATTTTTGGTCCCGGGGCGATCCAAATGTTCGGGGAACCCCGGGGTCCGCTTACGGGGACCTCGCCAAAACTCGCAGATTTGGTCCATTCTGACCAGTTTTCTATGCTATTATTCACTGTTTTGGTTTTCGTGGTCATCCGAACGTTCGGGGGAGTCCCCTCGCCAAAACTAGCAGATTAGGTCCATTATGGTCAGTTTTCTATGCTATTAATCAGTGATTTTGGGTCTCTGGACGATTCGAACGTTCGGGGAACCCTAGGGTCCGGTTATGCGGACCTCGCCAAAATTCGTAGATTTGGCATATTATGGCTAGTTTTCTATGCTATTACTCATTGATTTTTGGTCCCGGGGCGATCCAAACGTTCGGGGAACCCCGGGGTCCGCTTACGGGGACCGCCCAAAACTCGCAGATTTGGTCCATTCTGACCAGTTTTCTATGCTATTATTCACTGTTTTGGTTTTCGTGGTCATCCGAACGTTCGGGGAGTCCCCTCGCCAAAACTAGCAGATTAGGTCCATTATGGTCAGTTTTCTATGCTATTAATCAGTGATTTTGGGTCTCTGGACGATTCGAACGTTCGGGGAACCCTAGGGTCCGATTATGCGGACCTCGCCAAAATTCGTAGATTTGGCATATTATGGCTAGTTTTCTATGCTATTACTCATTGATTTTTGGTCCCGGGGCGATCCAAATGTTCGGGGAACCCCGGGGTCCGCTTACGGGGACCTCGCCAAAACTCGCAGATTTGGTCCATTCTGACCAGTTTTCTATGCTATTATTCACTGTTTTGGTTTTCGTGGTCATCCGAACGTTCGGGGGAGTCCCCTCGCCAAAACTAGCAGATTAGGTCCATTATGGTCAGTTTTCTATGCTATTAATCAGTGATTTTGGGTCTCTGGACGATTCGAACGTTCGGGGAACCCTAGGGTCCGGTTATGCGGACCTCGCCAAAATTCGTAGATTTGGCATATTATGGCTAGTTTTCTATGCTATTACTCATTGATTTTTGGTCCCGGGGCGATCCAAACGTTCGGGGAACCCCGGGGTCCGCTTACGGGGACCGCCCAAAACTCGCAGATTTGGTCCATTCTGACCAGTTTTCTATGCTATTATTCCCTGTTTTGGTTTTCGTTGTCATCCGAACATTCGGGGAGTCCCGTCGCCTAAACTAGCAGATTTGGTCCATTATGGTCAGATTTCTATGCTATTAATCACTGATTTTGTGTCTCGGGACGATTCGAACGTTCGGGGAACCCTAGGGTCCGGTTATGCGGACCTCGCCAAAACTCGTAGATTTGGCATATTATGGCCAGTTTTCTATTGCTATTGCTCATTGAGTTTTGGTCCCGGAGCCATCCAAACGTGCGGGGAACCCCGGGGTCCACTTACGTGGACCTCGCCATAACTCGCAGATTTGGTCCATTCTGACTTGTTCGAGGAACCCTACGAACCCTAGTTTTCTATACTATTACTCATTGACTTTGGGTCCCGGGGCGATCCGAATGTTCGGGGAACCCATGCGTCCGGTTATGGGGACCTTGCCAAAACTCAAAGTTTTAGCATATTATGGCCAGTTTTCGAAACAATTACCCACTGATTTTGGGTCCAGGGCTGAACCAAACATTCGGGGAACCCCGGGGTCCGCTTCCGGGGACCTCGCCAAAACTCGCAGATTTGGTCCATTCTGACCAGTTTTCTATGCTATTATTCACTATTTTGGTTTTCGTGGTCATCCGAACGTTCGGGGAGTCCCCTCGCCAAAACTAGCAGATTAGGTCCCTTATGGTCAGTTTTCTATGCTATTAATCAGTGATTTTGGGTCTCTGGACGATTCGGACGTTCCGGGAACCCTAGGGTCCGGTTATGCGGACCTCGCCAAAATTCGTAGATTTGGCATATTATGGCTAGTTTTCTATGCTATTACTCATTGATTTTTGGTCCCGGGGCGATCCAAACGTTCGGGGAACCCCGGGGTCCGCTTACGGGGACCTCGCCAAAACTCGCAGATTTGGTCCATTCTGACCAGTTTTCTATGCTATTATTCACTGTTTTGGTTTTCGTGGTCATCCGAACGTTCGGGGAGTCCCCTCGCCAAAACTAGCAGATTAGGTCCATTATGGTCAGTTTCTATGCTATTAATTAGTGATTTTAGGTCTCTGGACGATTCGGACGTTCGGGGAACCCTAGGGTCCGGTTATGCGGACCTCGCCAAAATTCATAGATTTGGCATATTATGACTAGTTTTCTATGCAATTACTCATTGATTTTTGGTCCTGGGGCGATCCAAACGTTCGGGGAACCCCGGGGTCCGCTTACGGGGACCTCGCCAAAACTCGCAGATTTGGTCCATTCTAACCAGTTTTGTATGCTATTATTCACTGTTGTGGTTTTCGTGGTCATCCGAACGTTCGGGGAGTCCCCTCGCCAAAACTAGCAGATTAGGTCCATTATGGTCAGTTTTCTATGCTATTAATCAGTGATTTTGGGTCTCTGGACGATTCGAACATTCGGGGAACCCTAGGGTCCGGTTATGCGGACCTCGCCAAAATTCGTAGATTTGGCATATTATGGCTAGTTTTCTATGCTATTACTCATTGATTTTTGGTCCCGGGGCGATCCAAACGTTCGGGGAACCCCGGGGTCCGCTTACGGGGACCTCGCCAAAACTCGCAGATTTGGTCCATTCTGACCAGTTTTCTATGCTATTATTCACTGTTTTGGTTTTCGTGGTCATCCGAACGTTCGGGGAGTCCCCTCGCCAAAACTAGCAGATTTGGTCCATTATGGTCAGTTTTCTATGCTATTAATCAGTGATTTTGGGTCTCTGGACGATTCGAACGTTCGGGGAACCGTAGGGTCCGGTTATGCGGACCTCGCCAAAATTCGTAGATTTGGCATATTATGGCTAGTTTTCTATGCTATTACTCATTGATTTTTGGTCCCGGGGCGATCCAAACGTTCGGGGAACCCCGGGGTCCGCTTACGGGGACCGCCCAAAACTCGCAGATTTGGTCCATTCTGACCAGTTTTCTATGCTATTATTCCCTGTTTTGGTTTTCGTTGTCATCCGAACATTCGGGGAGTCCCCTCGCCAAAACTAGCAGATTAGGTCCATTATGGTCAGTTTTCTATGCTATTAATCAGTGATTTTGGGTCTCTGGACGATTCGAACGTTCGGGGAACCCTAGGGTCCGGTTATGCGGACCTCGCCAAAATTCGTAGATTTGGCATATTATGGCTAGTTTTCTATGCTATTACTCATTGATTTTTGGTCCCGGGGCGATCCAAACGTTCGGGGAACCCCGGGGTCCGCTTACGGGGACCGCCCAAAACTCGCAGATTTGGTCCATTCTGACCAGTTTTCTATGCTATTATTCCCTGTTTTGGTTTTCGTTGTCATCCGAACATTCGGGGAGTCCCGTCGCCTAAACTAGCAGATTTGGTCCATTATGGTCAGATTTCTATGCTATTAATCACTGATTTTGTGTCTCGGGACGATTCGAACGTTCGGGGAACCCTAGGGTCCGGTTATGCGGACCTCGCCAAAACTCAAAGTTTTAGCATATTATGGCCAGTTTTCTATTGCTATTGCTCATTGAGTTTTGGTCCCGGAGCCATCCAAACGTGCGGGGAACCCCGGGGTCCACTTACGTGGACCTCGCCATAACTCGCAGATTTGGTCCATTCTGACTTGTTCGGGGAACCCTACGAACCCTAGTTTTCTATACTATTACTCATTGACTTTGGGTCCCGGGGCGATCCGAATGTTCGGGGAACCCATGCGTCCGGTTATGGGGACCTTGCCAAAACTCAAAGTTTTAGCATATTATGGCCAGTTTTCGAAACAATTACCCACTGATTTTGGGTCCAGGGCTGAACCAAACATTCGGGGAACCCCGGGGTCCGCTTCCGGGGACCTCGCCAAAACTCGCAGATTTGGTCCATTCTGACCAGTTTTCTATGCTATTATTCACTATTTTGGTTTTCGTGGTCATCCGAACGTTCGGGGAGTCCCCTCGCCAAAACTAGCAGATTAGGTCCCTTATGGTCAGTTTTCTATGCTATTAATCAGTGATTTTGGGTCTCTGGACGATTCGGACGTTCCGGGAACCCTAGGGTCCGGTTATGCGGACCTCGCCAAAATTCGTAGATTTGGCATATTATGGCTAGTTTTCTATGCTATTACTCATTGATTTTTGGTCCCGGGGCGATCCAAACGTTCGGGGAACCCCGGGGTCCGCTTACGGGGACCTCGCCAAAACTCGCAGATTTGGTCCATTCTGACCAGTTTTCTATGCTATTATTCACTGTTTTGGTTTTCGTGGTCATCCGAACGTTCGGGGAGTCCCCTCGCCAAAACTAGCAGATTAGGTCCATTATGGTCAGTTTCTATGCTATTAATTAGTGATTTTAGGTCTCTGGACGATTCGGACGTTCGGGGAACCCTAGGGTCCGGTTATGCGGACCTCGCCAAAATTCATAGATTTGGCATATTATGACTAGTTTTCTATGCAATTACTCATTGATTTTTGGTCCTGGGGCGATCCAAACGTTCGGGGAACCCCGGGGTCCGCTTACGGGGACCTCGCCAAAACTCGCAGATTTGGTCCATTCTAACCAGTTTTGTATGCTATTATTCACTGTTGTGGTTTTCGTGGTCATCCGAACGTTCGGGGAGTCCCCTCGCCAAAACTAGCAGATTAGGTCCATTATGGTCAGTTTTCTATGCTATTAATCAGTGATTTTGGGTCTCTGGACGATTCGAACATTCGGGGAACCCTAGGGTCCGGTTATGCGGACCTCGCCAAAATTCGTAGATTTGGCATATTATGGCTAGTTTTCTATGCTATTACTCATTGATTTTTGGTCCCGGGGCGATCCAAACGTTCGGGGAACCCCGGGGTCCGCTTACGGGGACCTCGCCAAAACTCGCAGATTTGGTCCATTCTGACCAGTTTTCTATGCTATTATTCACTGTTTTGGTTTTCGTGGTCATCCGAACGTTCGGGGAGTCCCCTCGCCAAAACTAGCAGATTTGGTCCATTATGGTCAGTTTTCTATGCTATTAATCAGTAATTTTGGGTCTCTGGACGATTCGAACGTTCGGGGAACCCTAGGGTCCGGTTATGCGGACCTCGCCAAAATTCGTAGATTTGGCATATTATGGCTAGTTTTCTATGCTATTACTCATTGATTTTTGGTCCCGGGGCGATCCAAACGTTCGGGGAACCCCGGGGTCCGCTTACGGGGACCGCCCAAAACTCGCAGATTTGGTCCATTCTGACCAGTTTTCTATGCTATTATTCCCTGTTTTGGTTTTCGTTGTCATCCGAACATTCGGGGAGTCCCGTCGCCTAAACTAGCAGATTTGGTCCATTATGGTCAGATTTCTATGCTATTAATCACTGATTTTGTGTCTCGGGACGATTCGAACGTTCGGGGAACCCTAGGGTCCGGTTATGCGGACCTCGCCAAAACTCGTAGATTTGGCATATTATGGCCAGTTTTCTATGCTATTGCTCATTGATTTTTGGTCCCGGAGCCATCCAAACGTGCGGGGAACCCCGGGGTCCTCTTACGTGGACCTCGCCATAACTCGCAGATTTGGTCCATTCTGACTTGTTCGGGGAACCCTAGGAACCCTAGTTTTCTATACTATTACTCATTGACTTTGGGTCCCGGGGCGATCCGAATGTTCGGGGAACCCATGCGTCCGGTTATGGGGACCTTGCCAAAACTCAAAGTTTTAGCATATTATGGCCAGTTTTCGAAACAATTACCCACTGATTTTGGGTCCAGGGCTGAACCAAACATTCGGGGAACCCCGGGGTCCGCTTCCGGGGACCTCGCCAAAACTCGCAGATTTGGTCCATTCTGACCAGTTTTCTATGCTATTATTCACTATTTTGGTTTTCGTGGTCATCCGAACGTTCGGGGAGTCCCCTCGCCAAAACTAGCAGATTAGGTCCCTTATGGTCAGTTTTCTATGCTATTAATCAGTGATTTTGGGTCTCTGGACGATTCGGACGTTCCGGGAACCCTAGGGTCCGGTTATGCGGACCTCGCCAAAATTCGTAGATTTGGCATATTATGGCTAGTTTTCTATGCTATTACTCATTGATTTTTGGTCCCGGGGCGATCCAAACGTTCGGGGAACCCCGGGGTCCGCTTACGGGGACCGCCCAAAACTCGCAGATTTGGTCCATTCTGACCAGTTTTCTATGCTATTATTCCCTGTTTTGGTTTTCGTTGTCATCCGAACATTCGGGGAGTCCCGTCGCCTAAACTAGCAGATTTGGTCCATTATGGTCAGATTTCTATGCTATTAATCACTGATTTTGTGTCTCGGGACGATTCGAACGTTCGGGGAACCCTAGGGTCCGGTTATGCGGACCTCGCCAAAACTCGTAGATTTGGCATATTATGGCCAGTTTTCTATTGCTATTGCTCATTGAGTTTTGGTCCCGGAGCTATCCAAACGTGCGGGGAACCCCGGGGTCCACTTACGTGGACCTCGCCATAACTCGCAGATTTGGTCCATTCTGACTTGTTCGGGGAACCCTACGAACCCTAGTTTTCTATACTATTACTCATTGACTTTGGGTCCCGGGGCGATCCGAATGTTCGGGGAACCCATGCGTCCGGTTATGGGGACCTTGCCAAAACTCAAAGTTTTAGCATATTATGGCCAGTTTTCGAAACAATTACCCACTGATTTTGGGTCCAGGGCTGAACCAAACATTCGGGGAACCCCGGGGTCCGCTTCCGGGGACCTCGCCAAAACTCGCAGATTTGGTCCATTCTGACCAGTTTTCTATGCTATTATTCACTATTTTGGTTTTCGTGGTCATCCGAACGTTCGGGGAGTCCCCTCGCCAAAACTAGCAGATTAGGTCCCTTATGGTCAGTTTTCTATGCTATTAATCAGTGATTTTGGGTCTCTGGACGATTCGGACGTTCCGGGAACCCTAGGGTCCGGTTATGCGGACCTCGCCAAAATTCGTAGATTTGGCATATTATGGCTAGTTTTCTATGCTATTACTCATTGATTTTTGGTCCCGGGGCGATCCAAACGTTCGGGGAACCCCGGGGTCCGCTTACGGGGACCTCGCCAAAACTCGCAGATTTGGTCCATTCTGACCAGTTTTCTATGCTATTATTCACTGTTTTGGTTTTCGTGGTCATCCGAACGTTCGGGGAGTCCCCTCGCCAAAACTAGCAGATTAGGTCCATTATGGTCAGTTTCTATGCTATTAATTAGTGATTTTAGGTCTCTGGACGATTCGGACGTTCGGGGAACCCTAGGGTCCGGTTATGCGGACCTCGCCAAAATTCATAGATTTGGCATATTATGACTAGTTTTCTATGCAATTACTCATTGATTTTTGGTCCTGGGGCGATCCAAACGTTCGGGGAACCCCGGGGTCCGCTTACGGGGACCTCGCCAAAACTCGCAGATTTGGTCCATTCTAACCAGTTTTGTATGCTATTATTCACTGTTGTGGTTTTCGTGGTCATCCGAACGTTCGGGGAGTCCCCTCGCCAAAACTAGCAGATTAGGTCCATTATGGTCAGTTTTCTATGCTATTAATCAGTGATTTTGGGTCTCTGGACGATTCGAACATTCGGGGAACCCTAGGGTCCGGTTATGCGGACCTCGCCAAAATTCGTAGATTTGGCATATTATGGCTAGTTTTCTATGCTATTACTCATTGATTTTTGGTCCCGGGGCGATCCAAACGTTCGGGGAACCCCGGGGTCCGCTTACGGGGACCTCGCCAAAACTCGCAGATTTGGTCCATTCTGACCAGTTTTCTATGCTATTATTCACTGTTTTGGTTTTCGTGGTCATCCGAACGTTCGGGGAGTCCCCTCGCCAAAACTAGCAGATTTGGTCCATTATGGTCAGTTTTCTATGCTATTAATCAGTGATTTTGGGTCTCTGGACGATTCGAACGTTCGGGGAACCGTAGGGTCCGGTTATGCGGACCTCGCCAAAATTCGTAGATTTGGCATATTATGGCTAGTTTTCTATGCTATTACTCATTGATTTTTGGTCCCGGGGCGATCCAAACGTTCGGGGAACCCCGGGGTCCGCTTACGGGGACCGCCCAAAACTCGCAGATTTGGTCCATTCTGACCAGTTTTCTATGCTATTATTCCCTGTTTTGGTTTTCGTTGTCATCCGAACATTCGGGGAGTCCCCTCGCCAAAACTAGCAGATTAGGTCCATTATGGTCAGTTTTCTATGCTATTAATCAGTGATTTTGGGTCTCTGGACGATTCGAACGTTCGGGGAACCCTAGGGTCCGGTTATGCGGACCTCGCCAAAATTCGTAGATTTGGCATATTATGGCTAGTTTTCTATGCTATTACTCATTGATTTTTGGTCCCGGGGCGATCCAAACGTTCGGGGAACCCCGGGGTCCGCTTACGGGGACCGCCCAAAACTCGCAGATTTGGTCCATTCTGACCAGTTTTCTATGCTATTATTCCCTGTTTTGGTTTTCGTTGTCATCCGAACATTCGGGGAGTCCCGTCGCCTAAACTAGCAGATTTGGTCCATTATGGTCAGATTTCTATGCTATTAATCACTGATTTTGTGTCTCGGGACGATTCGAACGTTCGGGGAACCCTAGGGTCCGGTTATGCGGACCTCGCCAAAACTCAAAGTTTTAGCATATTATGGCCAGTTTTCTATTGCTATTGCTCATTGAGTTTTGGTCCCGGAGCCATCCAAACGTGCGGGGAACCCCGGGGTCCACTTACGTGGACCTCGCCATAACTCGCAGATTTGGTCCATTCTGACTTGTTCGGGGAACCCTACGAACCCTAGTTTTCTATACTATTACTCATTGACTTTGGGTCCCGGGGCGATCCGAATGTTCGGGGAACCCATGCGTCCGGTTATGGGGACCTTGCCAAAACTCAAAGTTTTAGCATATTATGGCCAGTTTTCGAAACAATTACCCACTGATTTTGGGTCCAGGGCTGAACCAAACATTCGGGGAACCCCGGGGTCCGCTTCCGGGGACCTCGCCAAAACTCGCAGATTTGGTCCATTCTGACCAGTTTTCTATGCTATTATTCACTATTTTGGTTTTCGTGGTCATCCGAACGTTCGGGGAGTCCCCTCGCCAAAACTAGCAGATTAGGTCCCTTATGGTCAGTTTTCTATGCTATTAATCAGTGATTTTGGGTCTCTGGACGATTCGGACGTTCCGGGAACCCTAGGGTCCGGTTATGCGGACCTCGCCAAAATTCGTAGATTTGGCATATTATGGCTAGTTTTCTATGCTATTACTCATTGATTTTTGGTCCCGGGGCGATCCAAACGTTCGGGGAACCCCGGGGTCCGCTTACGGGGACCTCGCCAAAACTCGCAGATTTGGTCCATTCTGACCAGTTTTCTATGCTATTATTCACTGTTTTGGTTTTCGTGGTCATCCGAACGTTCGGGGAGTCCCCTCGCCAAAACTAGCAGATTAGGTCCATTATGGTCAGTTTCTATGCTATTAATTAGTGATTTTAGGTCTCTGGACGATTCGGACGTTCGGGGAACCCTAGGGTCCGGTTATGCGGACCTCGCCAAAATTCATAGATTTGGCATATTATGACTAGTTTTCTATGCAATTACTCATTGATTTTTGGTCCTGGGGCGATCCAAACGTTCGGGGAACCCCGGGGTCCGCTTACGGGGACCTCGCCAAAACTCGCAGATTTGGTCCATTCTAACCAGTTTTGTATGCTATTATTCACTGTTGTGGTTTTCGTGGTCATCCGAACGTTCGGGGAGTCCCCTCGCCAAAACTAGCAGATTAGGTCCATTATGGTCAGTTTTCTATGCTATTAATCAGTGATTTTGGGTCTCTGGACGATTCGAACATTCGGGGAACCCTAGGGTCCGGTTATGCGGACCTCGCCAAAATTCGTAGATTTGGCATATTATGGCTAGTTTTCTATGCTATTACTCATTGATTTTTGGTCCCGGGGCGATCCAAACGTTCGGGGAACCCCGGGGTCCGCTTACGGGGACCTCGCCAAAACTCGCAGATTTGGTCCATTCTGACCAGTTTTCTATGCTATTATTCACTGTTTTGGTTTTCGTGGTCATCCGAACGTTCGGGGAGTCCCCTCGCCAAAACTAGCAGATTTGGTCCATTATGGTCAGTTTTCTATGCTATTAATCAGTAATTTTGGGTCTCTGGACGATTCGAACGTTCGGGGAACCCTAGGGTCCGGTTATGCGGACCTCGCCAAAATTCGTAGATTTGGCATATTATGGCTAGTTTTCTATGCTATTACTCATTGATTTTTGGTCCCGGGGCGATCCAAACGTTCGGGGAACCCCGGGGTCCGCTTACGGGGACCGCCCAAAACTCGCAGATTTGGTCCATTCTGACCAGTTTTCTATGCTATTATTCCCTGTTTTGGTTTTCGTTGTCATCCGAACATTCGGGGAGTCCCGTCGCCTAAACTAGCAGATTTGGTCCATTATGGTCAGATTTCTATGCTATTAATCACTGATTTTGTGTCTCGGGACGATTCGAACGTTCGGGGAACCCTAGGGTCCGGTTATGCGGACCTCGCCAAAACTCGTAGATTTGGCATATTATGGCCAGTTTTCTATGCTATTGCTCATTGATTTTTGGTCCCGGAGCCATCCAAACGTGCGGGGAACCCCGGGGTCCTCTTACGTGGACCTCGCCATAACTCGCAGATTTGGTCCATTCTGACTTGTTCGGGGAACCCTAGGAACCCTAGTTTTCTATACTATTACTCATTGACTTTGGGTCCCGGGGCGATCCGAATGTTCGGGGAACCCATGCGTCCGGTTATGGGGACCTTGCCAAAACTCAAAGTTTTAGCATATTATGGCCAGTTTTCGAAACAATTACCCACTGATTTTGGGTCCAGGGCTGAACCAAACATTCGGGGAACCCCGGGGTCCGCTTCCGGGGACCTCGCCAAAACTCGCAGATTTGGTCCATTCTGACCAGTTTTCTATGCTATTATTCACTATTTTGGTTTTCGTGGTCATCCGAACGTTCGGGGAGTCCCCTCGCCAAAACTAGCAGATTAGGTCCCTTATGGTCAGTTTTCTATGCTATTAATCAGTGATTTTGGGTCTCTGGACGATTCGGACGTTCCGGGAACCCTAGGGTCCGGTTATGCGGACCTCGCCAAAATTCGTAGATTTGGCATATTATGGCTAGTTTTCTATGCTATTACTCATTGATTTTTGGTCCCGGGGCGATCCAAACGTTCGGGGAACCCCGGGGTCCGCTTACGGGGACCGCCCAAAACTCGCAGATTTGGTCCATTCTGACCAGTTTTCTATGCTATTATTCCCTGTTTTGGTTTTCGTTGTCATCCGAACATTCGGGGAGTCCCGTCGCCTAAACTAGCAGATTTGGTCCATTATGGTCAGATTTCTATGCTATTAATCACTGATTTTGTGTCTCGGGACGATTCGAACGTTCGGGGAACCCTAGGGTCCGGTTATGCGGACCTCGCCAAAACTCGTAGATTTGGCATATTATGGCCAGTTTTCTATTGCTATTGCTCATTGAGTTTTGGTCCCGGAGCTATCCAAACGTGCGGGGAACCCCGGGGTCCACTTACGTGGACCTCGCCATAACTCGCAGATTTGGTCCATTCTGACTTGTTCGGGGAACCCTACGAACCCTAGTTTTCTATACTATTACTCATTGACTTTGGGTCCCGGGGCGATCCGAATGTTCGGGGAACCCATGCGTCCGGTTATGGGGACCTTGCCAAAACTCAAAGTTTTAGCATATTATGGCCAGTTTTCGAAACAATTACCCACTGATTTTGGGTCCAGGGCTGAACCAAACATTCGGGGAACCCCGGGGTCCGCTTCCGGGGACCTCGCCAAAACTCGCAGATTTGGTCCATTCTGACCAGTTTTCTATGCTATTATTCACTATTTTGGTTTTCGTGGTCATCCGAACGTTCGGGGAGTCCCCTCGCCAAAACTAGCAGATTAGGTCCCTTATGGTCAGTTTTCTATGCTATTAATCAGTGATTTTGGGTCTCTGGACGATTCGGACGTTCCGGGAACCCTAGGGTCCGGTTATGCGGACCTCGCCAAAATTCGTAGATTTGGCATATTATGGCTAGTTTTCTATGCTATTACTCATTGATTTTTGGTCCCGGGGCGATCCAAACGTTCGGGGAACCCCGGGGTCCGCTTACGGGGACCTCGCCAAAACTCGCAGATTTGGTCCATTCTGACCAGTTTTCTATGCTATTATTCACTGTTTTGGTTTTCGTGGTCATCCGAACGTTCGGGGAGTCCCCTCGCCAAAACTAGCAGATTAGGTCCATTATGGTCAGTTTCTATGCTATTAATTAGTGATTTTAGGTCTCTGGACGATTCGGACGTTCGGGGAACCCTAGGGTCCGGTTATGCGGACCTCGCCAAAATTCATAGATTTGGCATATTATGACTAGTTTTCTATGCAATTACTCATTGATTTTTGGTCCTGGGGCGATCCAAACGTTCGGGGAACCCCGGGGTCCGCTTACGGGGACCTCGCCAAAACTCGCAGATTTGGTCCATTCTAACCAGTTTTGTATGCTATTATTCACTGTTGTGGTTTTCGTGGTCATCCGAACGTTCGGGGAGTCCCCTCGCCAAAACTAGCAGATTAGGTCCATTATGGTCAGTTTTCTATGCTATTAATCAGTGATTTTGGGTCTCTGGACGATTCGAACATTCGGGGAACCCTAGGGTCCGGTTATGCGGACCTCGCCAAAATTCGTAGATTTGGCATATTATGGCTAGTTTTCTATGCTATTACTCATTGATTTTTGGTCCCGGGGCGATCCAAACGTTCGGGGAACCCCGGGGTCCGCTTACGGGGACCTCGCCAAAACTCGCAGATTTGGTCCATTCTGACCAGTTTTCTATGCTATTATTCACTGTTTTGGTTTTCGTGGTCATCCGAACGTTCGGGGAGTCCCCTCGCCAAAACTAGCAGATTTGGTCCATTATGGTCAGTTTTCTATGCTATTAATCAGTAATTTTGGGTCTCTGGACGATTCGAACGTTCGGGGAACCCTAGGGTCCGGCTATGCGGACCTCGCCAAAATTCGTAGATTTGGCATATTATGGCTAGTTTTCTATGCTATTACTCATTGATTTTTGGTCCCGGGGCGATCCAAACGTTCGGGGAACCCCGGGGTCCGCTTACGGGGACCGCCCAAAACTCGCAGATTTGGTCCATTCTGACCAGTTTTCTATGCTATTATTCCCTGTTTTGGTTTTCGTTGTCATCCGAACATTCGGGGAGTCCCGTCGCCTAAACTAGCAGATTTGGTCCATTATGGTCAGATTTCTATGCTATTAATCACTGATTTTGTGTCTCGGGACGATTCGAACGTTCGGGGAACCCTAGGGTCCGGTTATGCGGACCTCGCCAAAACTCGTAGATTTGGCATATTATGGCCAGTTTTCTATGCTATTGCTCATTGATTTTTGGTCCCGGAGCCATCCAAACGTGCGGGGAACCCCGGGGTCCTCTTACGTGGACCTCGCCATAACTCGCAGATTTGGTCCATTCTGACTTGTTCGGGGAACCCTAGGAACCCTAGTTTTCTATACTATTACTCATTGACTTTGGGTCCCGGGGCGATCCGAATGTTCGGGGAACCCATGCGTCCGGTTATGGGGACCTTGCCAAAACTCAAAGTTTTAGCATATTATGGCCAGTTTTCGAAACAATTACCCACTGATTTTGGGTCCAGGGCTGAACCAAACATTCGGGGAACCCCGGGGTCCGCTTCCGGGGACCTCGCCAAAACTCGCAGATTTGGTCCATTCTGACCAGTTTTCTATGCTATTATTCACTGTTTTGGTTTTCGTGGTCATCCGAACGTTCGGGGAGTCCCCTCGCCAAAACTAGCAGATTAGGTCCATTATGGTCAGTTTTCTATGCTATTAATCAGTGATTTTGGGTCTCTGGACGATTCGAACGTTCGGGGAACCCTAGGGTCCGGTTATGCGGACCTCGCCAAAATTCGTAGATTTGGCATATTATGGCTAGTTTTCTATGCTATTACTCATTGATTTTTGGTCCCGGGGCGATGCAAACGTTCGGGGAACCCCGGGGTCCGCTTACGGGGACCTCGCCAAAACTCGCAGATTTGGTCCATTCTGACTAGTTTTCTATGCTATTATTCACTGTTTTGGTTTTCGTGGTCATCCGAACGTTCGGGGAGTCCCCTCGCCAAAACTAGCAGATTAGGTCCATTATGGTCAGTTTTCTATGCTATTAATCAGTGATTTTGGGTCTCTGGACGATTCGAACGTTCGGGGAACCCTAGGGTCCGGTTATGCGGACCTCGCCAAAATTCGTAGATTTGGCATATTATGGCTAGTTTTCTATGCTATTACTCATTGATTTTTGGTCCCGGGGCGATCCAAACGTTCGGGGAACCCCGGGGTCCGCTTACGGGGACCTTGCCAAAACTCGCAGATTTGGTCCATTCTGACCAGTTTTCTATGCTATTATTCACTGTTTTGGTTTTCGTGGTCATCCGAACGTTCGGGGAGTCCCCTCGCCAAAACTAGCAGATTAGGTCCATTATGGTCAGTTTTCTATGCTATTAATCAGTGATTTTGGGTCTCTGGACGATTCGAACGTTCGGGGAACCCTAGGGTCCGGTTATGCGGACCTCGCCAAAATTCGTAGATTTGGCATATTATGGCTAGTTTTCTATGCTATTACTCATTGATTTTTGGTCCCGGGGCGATCCAAATGTTCGGGGAACCCCGGGGTCCGCTTACGGGGACCTCGCCAAAACTCGCAGATTTGGTCCATTCTGACCAGTTTTCTATGCTATTATTCACTGTTTTGGTTTTCGTGGTCATCCGAACGTTCGGGGAGTCCCCTCGCCAAAACTAGCAGATTAGGTCCATTATGGTCAGTTTTGTATGCTATTAATCAGTGATTTTGGGTCTCTGGACGATTCGAACGTTCGGGGAACCCTAGGGTCCGGTTATGCGGACCTCGCCAAAATTCGTAGATTTGGCATATTATGGCTAGTTTTCTATGCTATTACTCATTGATTTTTGGTCCCGGGGCGATCCAAACGTTCGGGGAACCCCGGGGTCCGCTTACGGGGACCGCCCAAAACTCGCAGATTTGGTCCATTCTGACCAGTTTTCTATGCTATTATTCCCTGTTTTGGTTTTCGTTGTCATCCGAACATTCGGGGAGTCCCGTCGCCTAAACTAGCAGATTTGGTCCATTATGGTCAGATTTCTATGCTATTAATCACTGATTTTGTGTCTCGGGACGATTCGAACGTTCGGGGAACCCTAGGGTCCGGTTATGCGGACCTCGCCAAAACTCGTAGATTTGGCATATTATGGCCAGTTTTCTATTGCTATTGCTCATTGAGTTTTGGTCCCGGAGCCATCCAAACGTGCGGGGAACCCCGGGGTCCACTTACGTGGACCTCGCCATAACTCGCAGATTTGGTCCATTCTGACTTGTTCGGGGAACCCTACGAACCCTAGTTTTCTATACTATTACTCATTGACTTTGGGTCCCGGGGCGATCCGAATGTTCGGGGAACCCATGCGTCCGGTTATGGGGACCTTGCCAAAACTCAAAGTTTTAGCATATTATGGCCAGTTTTCGAAACAATTACCCACTGATTTTGGGTCCAGGGCTGAACCAAACATTCGGGGAACCCCGGGGTCCGCTTCCGGGGACCTCGCCAAAACTCGCAGATTTGGTCCATTCTGACCAGTTTTCTATGCTATTATTCACTATTTTGGTTTTCGTGGTCATCCGAACGTTCGGGGAGTCCCCTCGCCAAAACTAGCAGATTAGGTCCCTTATGGTCAGTTTTCTATGCTATTAATCAGTGATTTTGGGTCTCTGGACGATTCGGACGTTCCGGGAACCCTAGGGTCCGGTTATGCAGACCTCGCCAAAATTCGTAGATTTGGCATATTATGGCTAGTTTTCTATGCTATTACTCATTGATTTTTGGTCCTGGGGCGATCCAAACATTTGGGGAACCCCGGGGTCCGCTTACGGGGACCTCGCCAAAACTCGCAGATTTGGTCCATTCTGACCAGTTTTGTATGCTATTATTCACTGTTGTGGTTTTCGTGGTCATCCGAACGTTCGGGGAGTCCCCTCGCCAAAACTAGCAGATTAGGTCCATTATGGTCAGTTTTCTATGCTATTAATCAGTGATTTTGGGTCTCTGGACGATTCGAACGTTCGGGGAACCCTAGGGTCCGGTTATGCGGACCTCGCCAAAATTCGTAGATTTGGCATATTATGGCTAGTTTTCTATGCTATTACTTATTGATTTTTGGTCCCGGGGCGATCCAAACGTTCGGGGAACCCCGGGGTCCGCTTACGGGGACCTCGCCAAAACTCGCAGATTTGGTCCATTCTGACCAGTTTTCTATGCTATTATTCACTGTTTTGGTTTTCGTGGTCATCCGAACGTTCGGGGAGTCCCCTCGCCAAAACTAGCAGATTAGGTCCATTATGGTCAGTTTTCTATGCTATTAATCAGTGATTTTGGGTCTCTGGACGATTCGAACGTTCGGGGAACCCTAGGGTCCGGTTATGCGGACCTCGCCAAAATTCGTAGATTTGGCATATTATGGCTAGTTTTCTATGCTATTACTCATTGATTTTTGGTCCCGGGGCGATCCAAACGTTCGGGGAACCCCGGGGTCCGCTTACGGGGACCGCCCAAAACTCGCAGATTTGGTCCATTCTGACCAGTTTTCTATGCTATTATTCACTGTTTTGGTTTTCGTGGTCATCCGAACGTTCGGGGAGTCCCCTCGCCAAAACTAGCAGATTAGGTCCATTATGGTCAGTTTTCTATGCTATTAATCAGTGATTTTGGGTCTCTGGACGATTCGAACGTTCGGGGAACCCTAGGGTCCGGTTATGCGGACCTCGCCAAAATTCGTAGATTTGGCATATTATGGCTAGTTTTCTATGCTATTACTCATTGATTTTTGGTCCCGGGGCGATCCAAATGTTCGGGGAACCCCGGGGTCCGCTTACGGGGACCTCGCCAAAACTCGCAGATTTGGTCCATTCTGACCAGTTTTCTATGCTATTATTCACTGTTTTGGTTTTCGTGGTCATCCGAACGTTCGGGGAGTCCCCTCGCCAAAACTAGCAGATTAGGTCCATTATGGTCAGTTTTGTATGCTATTAATCAGTGATTTTGGGTCTCTGGACGATTCGAACGTTCGGGGAACCCTAGGGTCCGGTTATGCGGACCTCGCCAAAATTCGTAGATTTGGCATATTATGGCTAGTTTTCTATGCTATTACTCATTGATTTTTGGTCCCGGGGCGATCCAAACGTTCGGGGAACCCCGGGGTCCGCTTACGGGGACCGCCCAAAACTCGCAGATTTGGTCCATTCTGACCAGTTTTCTATGCTATTATTCCCTGTTTTGGTTTTCGTTGTCATCCGAACATTCGGGGAGTCCCGTCGCCTAAACTAGCAGATTTGGTCCATTATGGTCAGATTTCTATGCTATTAATCACTGATTTTGTGTCTCGGGACGATTCGAACGTTCGGGGAACCCTAGGGTCCGGTTATGCGGACCTCGCCAAAACTCGTAGATTTGGCATATTATGGCCAGTTTTCTATTGCTATTGCTCATTGAGTTTTGGTCCCGGAGCCATCCAAACGTGCGGGGAACCCCGGGGTCCACTTACGTGGACCTCGCCATAACTCGCAGATTTGGTCCATTCTGACTTGTTCGGGGAACCCTACGAACCCTAGTTTTCTATACTATTACTCATTGACTTTGGGTCCCGGGGCGATCCGAATGTTCGGGGAACCCATGCGTCCGGTTATGGGGACCTTGCCAAAACTCAAAGTTTTAGCATATTATGGCCAGTTTTCGAAACAATTACCCACTGATTTTGGGTCCAGGGCTGAACCAAACATTCGGGGAACCCCGGGGTCCGCTTCCGGGGACCTCGCCAAAACTCGCAGATTTGGTCCATTCTGACCAGTTTTCTATGCTATTATTCACTATTTTGGTTTTCGTGGTCATCCGAACGTTCGGGGAGTCCCCTCGCCAAAACTAGCAGATTAGGTCCCTTATGGTCAGTTTTCTATGCTATTAATCAGTGATTTTGGGTCTCTGGACGATTCGGACGTTCCGGGAACCCTAGGGTCCGGTTATGCAGACCTCGCCAAAATTCGTAGATTTGGCATATTATGGCTAGTTTTCTATGCTATTACTCATTGATTTTTGGTCCTGGGGCGATCCAAACATTTGGGGAACCCCGGGGTCCACTTACGGGGACCTCGCCAAAACTCGCAGATTTGGTCCATTCTGACCAGTTTTGTATGCTATTATTCACTGTTGTGGTTTTCGTGGTCATCCGAACGTTCGGGGAGTCCCCTCGCCAAAACTAGCAGATTAGGTCCATTATGGTCAGTTTTCTATGCTATTAATCAGTGATTTTGGGTCTCTGGACGATTCGAACGTTCGGGGAACCCTAGGGTCCGGTTATGCGGACCTCGCCAAAATTCGTAGATTTGGCATATTATGGCTAGTTTTCTATGCTATTACTTATTGATTTTTGGTCCCGGGGCGATCCAAACGTTCGGGGAACCCCGGGGTCCGCTTACGGGGACCTCGCCAAAACTCGCAGATTTGGTCCATTCTGACCAGTTTTCTATGCTATTATTCACTGTTTTGGTTTTCGTGGTCATCCGAACGTTCGGGGAGTCCCCTCGCCAAAACTAGCAGATTAGGTCCATTATGGTCAGTTTTCTATGCTATTAATCAGTGATTTTGGGTCTCTGGACGATTCGAACGTTCGGGGAACCCTAGGGTCCGGTTATGCGGACCTCGCCAAAATTCGTAGATTTGGCATATTATGGCTAGTTTTCTATGCTATTACTCATTGATTTTTGGTCCCGGGGCGATCCAAACGTTCGGGGAACCCCGGGGTCCGCTTACGGGGACCGCCCAAAACTCGCAGATTTGGTCCATTCTGACCAGTTTTCTATGCTATTATTCACTGTTTTGGTTTTCGTGGTCATCCGAACGTTCGGGGAGTCCCCTCGCCAAAACTAGCAGATTAGGTCCATTATGGTCAGTTTTCTATGCTATTAATCAGTGATTTTGGGTCTCTGGACGATTCGAACGTTCGGGGAACCCTAGGGTCCGGTTATGCGGACCTCGCCAAAATTCGTAGATTTGGCATATTATGGCTAGTTTTCTATGCTATTACTCATTGATTTTTGGTCCCGGGGCGATCCAAATGTTCGGGGAACCCCGGGGTCCGCTTACGGGGACCTCGCCAAAACTCGCAGATTTGGTCCATTCTGACCAGTTTTCTATGCTATTATTCACTGTTTTGGTTTTCGTGGTCATCCGAACGTTCGGGGAGTCCCCTCGCCAAAACTAGCAGATTAGGTCCATTATGGTCAGTTTTCTATGCTATTAATCAGTGATTTTGGGTCTCTGGACGATTCGAACGTTCGGGGAACCCTAGGGTCCGGTTATGCGGACCTTGCCAAAATTCGTAGATTTGGCATATTATGGCTAGTTTTCTATGCTATTACTCATTGATTTTTGGTCCCGGGGCGATCCAAACGTTCGGGGAACCCCGGGGTCCGCTTACGGGGACCGCCCAAAACTCGCAGATTTGGTCCATTCTGACCAGTTTTCTATGCTATTATTCCCTGTTTTGGTTTTCGTTGTCATCCGAACATTCGGGGAGTCCCGTCGCCTAAACTAGCAGATTTGGTCCATTATGGTCAGATTTCTATGCTATTAATCACTGATTTTGTGTCTCGGGACGATTCGAACGTTCGGGGAACCCTAGGGTCCGGTTATGCGGACCTCGCCAAAACTCGTAGATTTGGCATATTATGGCCAGTTTTCTATTGCTATTGCTCATTGAGTTTTGGTCCCGGAGCCATCCAAACGTGCGGGGAACCCCGGGGTCCACTTACGTGGACCTCGCCATAACTCGCAGATTTGGTCCATTCTGACTTGTTCGGGGAACCCTACGAACCCTAGTTTTCTATACTATTACTCATTGACTTTGGGTCCCGGGGCGATCCGAATGTTCGGGGAACCCATGCGTCCGGTTATGGGGACCTTGCCAAAACTCAAAGTTTTAGCATATTATGGCCAGTTTTCGAAACAATTACCCACTGATTTTGGGTCCAGGGCTGAACCAAACATTCGGGGAACCCCGGGGTCCGCTTCCGGGGACCTCGCCAAAACTCGCAGATTTGGTCCATTCTGACCAGTTTTCTATGCTATTATTCACTATTTTGGTTTTCGTGGTCATCCGAACGTTCGGGGAGTCCCCTCGCCAAAACTAGCAGATTAGGTCCCTTATGGTCAGTTTTCTATGCTATTAATCAGTGATTTTGGGTCTCTGGACGATTCGGACGTTCCGGGAACCCTAGGGTCCGGTTATGCAGACCTCGCCAAAATTCGTAGATTTGGCATATTATGGCTAGTTTTCTATGCTATTACTCATTGATTTTTGGTCCTGGGGCGATCCAAACATTTGGGGAACCCCGGGGTCCGCTTACGGGGACCTCGCCAAAACTCGCAGATTTGGTCCATTCTGACCAGTTTTGTATGCTATTATTCACTGTTGTGGTTTTCGTGGTCATCCGAACGTTCGGGGAGTCCCCTCGCCAAAACTAGCAGATTAGGTCCATTATGGTCAGTTTTCTATGCTATTAATCAGTGATTTTGGGTCTCTGGACGATTCGAACGTTCGGGGAACCCTAGGGTCCGGTTATGCGGACCTCGCCAAAATTCGTAGATTTGGCATATTATGGCTAGTTTTCTATGCTATTACTTATTGATTTTTGGTCCCGGGGCGATCCAAACGTTCGGGGAACCCCGGGGTCCGCTTACGGGGACCTCGCCAAAACTCGCAGATTTGGTCCATTCTGACCAGTTTTCTATGCTATTATTCACTGTTTTGGTTTTCGTGGTCATCCGAACGTTCGGGGAGTCCCCTCGCCAAAACTAGCAGATTTGGTCCATTATGGTCAGTTTCTATGCTATTAATCAGTGATTTTGGGTCTCTGGACGATTCGGACGTTCGGGGAACCCTAGGGTCCGGTTATGCAAACCTCGCCAAAATTCGTAGATTTGGCATATTATGGCTAGTTTTCTATGCTATTACTCATTGATTTTTGGTCCCGGGGCGATCCAAACATTTGGGGAACCCCGGGGTCAGCTTACGGGGACCTCGCCAAAACTCGCAGATTTGGTCCATTCTGACCAGTTTTCTATGCTATTATTCACTGTTTTGGTTTTCGTGGTCATCCGAACGTTCGGGGAGTCCCCTTGCCAAAACTAGCAGATTAGGTCCATTATGGTCAGTTTCTATGCTATTAATCAGTGATTTTAGGTCTCTGGACGATTCGGACGTTCGGGGAACCCTAGGGTCCGGTTATGCGGACCTCGCCAAAATTCATAGATTTGGCATATTATGACTAGTTTTCTATGCAATTACTCATTGATTTTTGGTCCTGGGGCGATCCAAACGTTCGGGGAACCCCGGGGTCCGCTTACGGGGACCTCGCCAAAACTCGCAGATTTGGTCCATTCTAACCAGTTTTGTATGCTATTATTCACTGTTGTGGTTTTCGTGGTCATCCGAACGTTCGGGGAGTCCCCTCGCCAAAACTAGCAGATTAGGTCCATTATGGTCAGTTTTCTATGCTATTAATCAGTGATTTTGGGTCTCTGGACGATTCGAACATTCGGGGAACCCTAGGGTCCGGTTATGCGGACCTCGCCAAAATTCGTAGATTTGGCATATTATGGCTAGTTTTCTATGCTATTACTCATTGATTTTTGGTCCCGGGGCGATCCAAACGTTCGGGGAACCCCGGGGTCCGCTTACGGGGACCTCGCCAAAACTCGCAGATTTGGTCCATTCTGACCAGTTTTCTATGCTATTATTCACTGTTTTGGTTTTCGTGGTCATCCGAACGTTCGGGGAGTCCCCTCGCCAAAACTAGCAGATTAGGTCCATTATGGTCAGTTTTCTATGCTATTAATCAGTGATTTTGGGTCTCTGGACGATTCGAACGTTCGGGGAACCCTAGGGTCCGGTTATGCGGACCTCGCCAAAATTCGTAGATTTGGCATATTATGGCTAGTTTTCTATGCTATTACTCATTGATTTTTGGTCCCGGGGCGATCCAAACGTTCGGGGAACCCCGGGGTCCGCTTACGGGGACCGCCCAAAACTCGCAGATTTGGTCCATTCTGACCAGTTTTCTATGCTATTATTCCCTGTTTTGGTTTTCGTTGTCATCCGAACATTCGGGGAGTCCCGTCGCCTAAACTAGCAGATTTGGTCCATTATGGTCAGATTTCTATGCTATTAATCACTGATTTTGTGTCTCGGGACGATTCGAACGTTCGGGGAACCCTAGGGTCCGGTTATGCGGACCTCGCCAAAACTCGTAGATTTGGCATATTATGGCCAGTTTTCTATGCTATTGCTCATTGATTTTTGGTCCCGGAGCCATCCAAACGTGCGGGGAACCCCGGGGTCCACTTACGTGGACCTCGCGATAACTCGCAGATTTGGTCGATTCTGACTTGTTCGGGGAACCCTAGGAACCCTAGTTTTCTATACTATTACTCATTGACTTTGGGTCCCGGGGCGATCCGAATGTTCGGGGAACCCATGCGTCCGGTTATGGGGACCTTGCCAAAACTCAAAGTTTTAGCATATTATGGCCAGTTTTCGAAACAATTACCCACTGATTTTGGGTCCAGGGCTGAACCAAACATTCGGGGAACCCCGGGGTCCGCTTCCGGGGACCTCGCCAAAACTCGCAGATTTGGTCCATTCTGACCAGTTTTCTATGCTATTATTCACTGTTTTGGTTTTCGTGGTCATCCGAACGTTCGGGGAGTCCCCTCGCCAAAACTAGCAGATTAGGTCCATTATGGTCAGTTTTCTATGCTATTAATCAGTGATTTTGGGTCTCTGGACGATTCGAACGTTCGGGGAACCCTAGGGTCCGGTTATGCGGACCTCGCCAAAATTCGTAGATTTGGCATATTATGGCTAGTTTTCTATGCTATTACTCATTGATTTTTGGTCCCGGGGCGATCCAAACGTTCGGGGAACCCCGGGGTCCGCTTACGGGGACCTCGCCAAAACTCGCAGATTTGGTCCATTCTGACCAGTTTTCTATGCTATTATTCACTGTTTTGGTTTTCGTGGTCATCCGAACGTTCAGGGAGTCCCCTCGCCAAAACTAGCAGATTAGGTCCATTATGGTCAGTTTTCTATGCTATTAATCAGTGATTTTGGGTCTCTGGACGATTCGAACGTTCGGGGAACCCTAGGGTCCGGTTATGCGGACCTCGCCAAAATTCGTAGATTTGGCATATTATGGCTAGTTTTCTATGCTATTACTCATTGATTTTTGGTCCCGGGGCGATCCAAACGTTCGGGGAACCCCGGGGTCCGCTTACGGGGACCTTGCCAAAACTCGCAGATTTGGTCCATTCTGACCAGTTTTCTATGCTATTATTCACTGTTTTGGTTTTCGTGGTCATCCGAACGTTCGGGGAGTCCCCTCGCCAAAACTAGCAGATTAGGTCCATTATGGTCAGTTTTCTATGCTATTAATCAGTGATTTTGGGTCTCTGGACGATTCGAACGTTCGGGGAACCCTAGGGTCCGGTTATGCGGACCTCGCCAAAATTCGTAGATTTGGCATATTATGGCTAGTTTTCTATGCTATTACTCATTGATTTTTGGTCCCGGGGCGATCCAAACGTTCGGGGAACCCCGGGGTCCGCTTACGGGGACCGCCCAAAACTCGCAGATTTGGTCCATTCTGACCAGTTTTCTATGCTATTATTCCCTGTTTTGGTTTTCGTTGTCATCCGAACATTCGGGGAGTCCCGTCGCCTAAACTAGCAGATTTGGTCCATTATGGTCAGATTTCTATGCTATTAATCACTGATTTTGTGTCTCGGGACGATTCGAACGTTCGGGGAACCCTAGGGTCCGGTTATGCGGACCTCGCCAAAACTCGTAGATTTGGCATATTATGGCCAGTTTTCTATTGCTATTGCTCATTGAGTTTTGGTCCCGGAGCCATCCAAACGTGCGGGGAACCCCGGGGTCCACTTACGTGGACCTCGCCATAACTCGCAGATTTGGTCCATTCTGACTTGTTCGGGGAACCCTACGAACCCTAGTTTTCTATACTATTACTCATTGACTTTGGGTCCCGGGGCGATCCGAATGTTCGGGGAACCCATGCGTCCGGTTATGGGGACCTTGCCAAAACTCAAAGTTTTAGCATATTATGGCCAGTTTTCGAAACAATTACCCACTGATTTTGGGTCCAGGGCTGAACCAAACATTCGGGGAACCCCGGGGTCCGCTTCCGGGGACCTCGCCAAAACTCGCAGATTTGGTCCATTCTGACCAGTTTTCTATGCTATTATTCACTATTTTGGTTTTCGTGGTCATCCGAACGTTCGGGGAGTCCCCTCGCCAAAACTAGCAGATTAGGTCCCTTATGGTCAGTTTTCTATGCTATTAATCAGTGATTTTGGGTCTCTGGACGATTCGGACGTTCCGGGAACCCTAGGGTCCGGTTATGCAGACCTCGCCAAAATTCGTAGATTTGGCATATTATGGCTAGTTTTCTATGCTATTACTCATTGATTTTTGGTCCTGGGGCGATCCAAACATTTGGGGAACCCCGGGGTCCGCTTACGGGGACCTCGCCAAAACTCGCAGATTTGGTCCATTCTGACCAGTTTTGTATGCTATTATTCACTGTTGTGGTTTTCGTGGTCATCCGAACGTTCGGGGAGTCCCCTCGCGAAAACTAGCAGATTAGGTCCATTATGGTCAGTTTTCTATGCTATTAATCAGTGATTTTGGGTCTCTGGACGATTCGAACGTTCGGGGAACCCTAGGGTCCGGTTATGCGGACCTCGCCAAAATTCGTAGATTTGGCATATTATGGCTAGTTTTCTATGCTATTACTCATTGATTTTTGGTCCCGGGGCGATCCAAACGTTCGGGGAACCCCGGGGTCCGCTTACGGGGACCTCGCCAAAACTCGCAGATTTGGTCCATTCTGACCAGTTTTCTATGCTATTATTCACTGTTTTGGTTTTCGTGGTCATCCGAACGTTCGGGGAGTCCCCTCGCCAAAACTAGCAGATTAGGTCCATTATGGTCAGTTTTCTATGCTATTAATCAGTGATTTTGGGTCTCTGGACGATTCGAACGTTCGGGGAACCCTAGGGTCCGGTTATGCGGACCTCGCCAAAATTCGTAGATTTGGCATATTATGGCTAGTTTTCTATGCTATTACTCATTGATTTTTGGTCCCGGGGCGATCCAAACGTTCGGGGAACCCCGGGGTCCGCTTACGGGGACCTTGCCAAAACTCGCAGATTTGGTCCATTCTGACCAGTTTTCTATGCTATTATTCACTGTTTTGGTTTTCGTGGTCATCCGAACGTTCGGGGAGTCCCCTCGCCAAAACTAGCAGATTAGGTCCATTATGGTCAGTTTTCTATGCTATTAATCAGTGATTTTGGGTCTCTGGACGATTCGAACGTTCGGGGAACCCTAGGGTCCGGTTATGCGGACCTCGCCAAAATTCGTAGATTTGGCATATTATGGCTAGTTTTCTATGCTATTACTCATTGATTTTTGGTCCCGGGGCGATCCAAACGTTCGGGGAACCCCGGGGTCCGCTTACGGGGACCGCCCAAAACTCGCAGATTTGGTCCATTCTGACCAGTTTTCTATGCTATTATTCCCTGTTTTGGTTTTCGTTGTCATCCGAACATTCGGGGAGTCCCGTCGCCTAAACTAGCAGATTTGGTCCATTATGGTCAGATTTCTATGCTATTAATCACTGATTTTGTGTCTCGGGACGATTCGAACGTTCGGGGAACCCTAGGGTCCGGTTATGCGGACCTCGCCAAAACTCGTAGATTTGGCATATTATGGCCAGTTTTCTATTGCTATTGCTCATTGAGTTTTGGTCCCGGAGCCATCCAAACGTGCGGGGAACCCCGGGGTCCACTTACGTGGACCTCGCCATAACTCGCAGATTTGGTCCATTCTGACTTGTTCGGGGAACCCTACGAACCCTAGTTTTCTATACTATTACTCATTGACTTTGGGTCCCGGGGCGATCCGAATGTTCGGGGAACCCATGCGTCCGGTTATGGGGACCTTGCCAAAACTCAAAGTTTTAGCATATTATGGCCAGTTTTCGAAACAATTACCCACTGATTTTGGGTCCAGGGCTGAACCAAACATTCGGGGAACCCCGGGGTCCGCTTCCGGGGACCTCGCCAAAACTCGCAGATTTGGTCCATTCTGACCAGTTTTCTATGCTATTATTCACTGTTTTGGTTTTCGTGGTCATCCGAACGTTCGGGGAGTCCCCTCGCCAAAACTAGCAGATTAGGTCCCTTATGGTCAGTTTTCTATGCTATTAATCAGTGATTTTGGGTCTCTGGACGATTCGGACGTTCCGGGAACCCTAGGGTCCGGTTATGCAGACCTCGCCAAAATTCGTAGATTTGGCATATTATGGCTAGTTTTCTATGCTATTACTCATTGATTTTTGGTCCCGGGGCGATCCAAACGTTCGGGGAACCACGGGGTCCGCTTACGGGGACCTCGCCAAAACTCGCAGATTTGGTCCATTCTGACCAGTTTTCTATGCTATTATTCACTGTTGTGGTTTTCGTGGTCATCCGAACGTTCGGGGAGTCCCCTCGCCAAAACTAGCAGATTAGGTCCATTATGGTCAGTTTTCTATGCTATTAATCAGTGATTTTGGGTCTCTGGACGATTCGAACGTTCGGGGAACCCTAGGGTCCGGTTATGCGGACCTCGCCAAAATTCGTAGATTTGGCATATTATGGCTAGTTTTCTATGCTATTACTCATTGATTTTTGGTCCCGGGGCGATCCAAACGTTCGGGGAACCCCGGGGTCCGCTTACGGGGACCTCGCCAAAACTCGCAGATTTGGTCCATTCTGACCAGTTTTCTATGCTATTATTCACTGTTTTGGTTTTCGTGGTCATCCGAACGTTCGGGGAGTCCCCTCGCCAAAACTAGCAGATTAGGTCCATTATGGTCAGTTTTCTATGCTATTAATCAGTGATTTTGGGTCTCTGGACGATTCGAACGTTCGGGGAACCCTAGGGTCCGGTTATGCGGACCTCGCCAAAATTCGTAGATTTGGCATATTATGGCTAGTTTTCTATGCTATTACTCATTGATTTTTGGTCCCGGGGCGATCCAAACGTTCGGGGAACCCCGGGGTCTGCTTACGGGGACCTCGCCAAAACTCGCAGATTTGGTCCATTCTGACCAGTTTTCTATGCTATTATTCACTATTTTGGTTTTCGTGGTCATCCGAACGTTCGGGGAGTCCCCTCGCCAAAACTAGCAGATTAGGTCCCTTATGGTCAGTTTTCTATGCTATTAATCAGTGATTTTGGGTCTCTGGACGATTCGGACGTTCCGGGAACCCTAGGGTCCGGTTATGCAGACCTCGCCAAAATTCGTAGATTTGGCATATTATGGCTAGTTTTCTATGCTATTACTCATTGATTTTTGGTCCTGGGGCGATCCAAACGTTCGGGGAACCCCGGGGTCCGCTTACGGGGACCTCGCCAAAACTCGCAGATTTGGTCCATTCTGACCAGTTTTGTATGCTATTATTCACTGTTGTGGTTTTCGTGGTCATCCGAACGTTCGGGGAGTCCCCTCGCCAAAACTAGCAGATTAGGTCCATTATGGTCAGTTTTCTATGCTATTAATCAGTGATTTTGGGTCTCTGGACGATTCGAACGTTCGGGGAACCCTAGGGTCCGGTTATGCGGACCTCGCCAAAATTCGTAGATTTGGCATATTATGGCTAGTTTTCTATGCTATTACTTATTGATTTTTGGTCCCGGGGCGATCCAAACGTTCGGGGAACCCCGGGGTCCGCTTACGGGGACCTCGCCAAAACTCGCAGATTTGGTCCATTCTGACCAGTTTTCTATGCTATTATTCACTGTTTTGGTTTTCGTGGTCATCCGAACGTTCGGGGAGTCCCCTCGCCAAAACTAGCAGATTAGGTCCATTATGGTCAGTTTTCTATGCTATTAATCAGTGATTTTGGGTCTCTGGACGATTCGAACGTTCGGGGAACCCTAGGGTCCGGTTATGCGGACCTCGCCAAAATTCGTAGATTTGGCATATTATGGCTAGTTTTCTATGCTATTACTCATTGATTTTTGGTCCCGGGGCGATCCAAACGTTCGGGGAACCACGGGGTCCGCTTACGGGGACCTTGCCAAAACTCGCAGATTTGGTCCATTCTGACCAGTTTTCTATGCTATTATTCACTGTTTTGGTTTTCGTGGTCATCCGAACGTTCGGGGAGTCCCCTCGCCAAAACTAGCAGATTAGGTCCATTATGGTCAGTTTTCTATGCTATTAATCAGTGATTTTGGGTCTCTGGACGATTCGAACGTTCGGGGAACCCTAGGGTCCGGTTATGCGGACCTCGCCAAAATTCGTAGATTTGGCATATTATGGCTAGTTTTCTATGCTATTACTCATTGATTTTTGGTCCCGGGGCGATCCAAACGTTCGGGGAACCCCGGGGTCCGCTTACGGGGACCTCGCCAAAACTCGCAGATTTGGTCCATTCTGACCAGTTTTCTATGCTATTATTCACTGTTTTGGTTTTCGTGGTCATCCGAACGTTCGGGGAGTCCCCTCGCCAAAACTAGCAGATTAGGTCCATTATGGTCAGTTTTCTATGCTATTAATCAGTGATTTTGGGTCTCTGGACGATTCGAACGTTCGGGGAACCCTAGGGTCCGGTTATGCGGACCTCGCCAAAATTCGTAGATTTGGCATATTATGGCTAGTTTTCTATGCTATTACTCATTGATTTTTGGTCCCGGGGCGATCCAAACGTTCGGGGAACCCCGGGGTCTGCTTACGGGGACCTCGCCAAAACTCGCAGATTTGGTCCATTCTGACCAGTTTTCTATGCTATTATTCACTATTTTGGTTTTCGTGGTCATCCGAACGTTCGGGGAGTCCCCTCGCCAAAACTAGCAGATTAGGTCCCTTATGGTCAGTTTTCTATGCTATTAATCAGTGATTTTGGGTCTCTGGACGATTCGGACGTTCCGGGAACCCTAGGGTCCGGTTATGCAGACCTCGCCAAAATTCGTAGATTTGGCATATTATGGCTAGTTTTCTATGCTATTACTCATTGATTTTTGGTCCTGCGGCGATCCAAACGTTCGGGGAACCCCGGGGTCCGCTTACGGGGACCTCGCCAAAACTCGCAGATTTGGTCCATTCTGACCAGTTTTGTATGCTATTATTCACTGTTGTGGTTTTCGTGGTCATCCGAACGTTCGGGGAGTCCCCTCGCCAAAACTAGCAGATTAGGTCCATTATGGTCAGTTTTCTATGCTATTAATCAGTGATTTTGGGTCTCTGGACGATTCGAACGTTCGGGGAACCCTAGGGTCCGGTTATGCGGACCTCGCCAAAATTCGTAGATTTGGCATATTATGGCTAGTTTTCTATGCTATTACTTATTGATTTTTGGTCCCGGGGCGATCCAAACGTTCGGGGAACCCCGGGGTCCGCTTACGGGGACCTCGCCAAAACTCGCAGATTTGGTCCATTCTGACCAGTTTTCTATGCTATTATTCACTGTTTTGGTTTTCGTGGTCATCCGAACGTTCGGGGAGTCCCCTCGCCAAAACTAGCAGATTTGGTCCATTATGGTCAGTTTCTATGCTATTAATCAGTGATTTTGGGTCTCTGGACGATTCGGACGTTCGGGGAACCCTAGGGTCCGGTTATGCAAACCTCGCCAAAATTCGTAGATTTGGCATATTATGGCTAGTTTTCTATGCTATTACTCATTGATTTTTGGTCCCGGGGCGATCCAAACATTTGGGGAACCCCGGGGTCAGCTTACGGGGACCTCGCCAAAACTCGCAGATTTGGTCCATTCTGACCAGTTTTCTATGCTATTATTCACTGTTTTGGTTTTCGTGGTCATCCGAACGTTCGGGGAGTCCCCTTGCCAAAACTAGCAGATTAGGTCCATTATGGTCAGTTTCTATGCTATTAATCAGTGATTTTAGGTCTCTGGACGATTCGGACGTTCGGGGAACCCTAGGGTCCGGTTATGCGGACCTCGCCAAAATTCATAGATTTGGCATATTATGACTAGTTTTCTATGCAATTACTCATTGATTTTTGGTCCTGGGGCGATCCAAACGTTCGGGGAACCCCGGGGTCCGCTTACGGGGACCTCGCCAAAACTCGCAGATTTGGTCCATTCTAACCAGTTTTGTATGCTATTATTCACTGTTGTGGTTTTCGTGGTCATCCGAACGTTCGGGGAGTTCCCTCGCCAAAACTAGCAGATTAGGTCCATTATGGTCAGTTTTCTATGCTATTAATCAGTGATTTTGGGTCTCTGGACGATTCGAACATTCGGGGAACCCTAGGGTCCGGTTATGCGGACCTCGCCAAAATTCGTAGATTTGGCATATTATGGCTAGTTTTCTATGCTATTACTCATTGATTTTTGGTCCCGGGGCGATCCAAACGTTCGGGGAACCCCGGGGTCCGCTTACGGGGACCTCGCCAAAACTCGCAGATTTGGTCCATTCTGACCAGTTTTCTATGCTATTATTCACTGTTTTGGTTTTCGTGGTCATCCGAACGTTCGGGGAGTCCCCTCGCCAAAACTAGCAGATTGTGTCCATTATGGTCAGTTTTCTATGCTATTAATCAGTGATTTTGGGTCTCTGGACGATTCGAACGTTCGGGGAACCCTAGGGTCCGGTTATGCGGACCTCGCCAAAATTCGTAGATTTGGCATATTATGGCTAGTTTTCTATGCTATTACTCATTGATTTTTGGTCCCGGGGCGATCCAAACGTTCGGGGAACCCCGGGGTCCGCTTACGGGGACCGCCCAAAACTCGCAGATTTGGTCCATTCTGACCAGTTTTCTATGCTATTATTCACTGTTTTGGTTTTCGTGGTCATCCGAACGTTCGGGGAGTCCCCTTGCCAAAACTAGCAGATTAGGTCCATTATGGTCAGTTTCTATGCTATTAATCAGTGATTTTAGGTCTCTGGACGATTCGGACGTTCGGGGAACCCTAGGGTCCGGTTATGCGGACCTCGCCAAAATTCATAGATTTGGCATATTATGACTAGTTTTCTATGCAATTACTCATTGATTTTTGGTCCTGGGGCGATCCAAACGTTCGGGGAACCCCGGGGTCCGCTTACGGGGACCTCGCCAAAACTCGCAGATTTGGTCCATTCTAACCAGTTTTGTATGCTATTATTCACTGTTGTGGTTTTCGTGGTCATCCGAACGTTCGGGGAGTTCCCTCGCCAAAACTAGCAGATTAGGTCCATTATGGTCAGTTTTCTATGCTATTAATCAGTGATTTTGGGTCTCTGGACGATTCGAACATTCGGGGAACCCTAGGGTCCGGTTATGCGGACCTCGCCAAAATTCGTAGATTTGGCATATTATGGCTAGTTTTCTATGCTATTACTCATTGATTTTTGGTCCCGGGGCGATCCAAACGTTCGGGGAACCCCGGGGTCCGCTTACGGGGACCTCGCCAAAACTCGCAGATTTGGTCCATTCTGACCAGTTTTCTATGCTATTATTCACTGTTTTGGTTTTCGTGGTCATCCGAACGTTCGGGGAGTCCCCTCGCCAAAACTAGCAGATTAGGTCCATTATGGTCAGTTTTCTATGCTATTAATCAGTGATTTTGGGTCTCTGGACGATTCGAACGTTCGGGGAACCCTAGGGTCCGGTTATGCGGACCTCGCCAAAATTCGTAGATTTGGCATATTATGGCTAGTTTTCTATGCTATTACTCATTGATTTTTGGTCCCGGGGCGATCCAAACGTTCGGGGAACCCCGGGGTCCGCTTACGGGGACCGCCCAAAACTCGCAGATTTGGTCCATTCTGACCAGTTTTCTATGCTATTATTCCCTGTTTTGGTTTTCGTTGTCATCCGAACATTCGGGGAGTCCCGTCGCCTAAACTAGCAGATTTGGTCCATTATGGTCAGATTTCTATGCTATTAATCACTGATTTTGTGTCTCGGGACGATTCGAACGTTCGGGGAACCCTAGGGTCCGGTTATGCGGACCTCGCCAAAACTCGTAGATTTGGCATATTATGGCCAGTTTTCTATGCTATTGCTCATTGATTTTTGGTCCCGGAGCCATCCAAACGTGCGGGGAACCCCGGGGTCCACTTACGTGGACCTCGCGATAACTCGCAGATTTGGTCGATTCTGACTTGTTCGGGGAACCCTAGGAACCCTAGTTTTCTATACTATTACTCATTGACTTTGGGTCCCGGGGCGATCCGAATGTTCGGGGAACCCATGCGTCCGGTTATGGGGACCTTGCCAAAACTCAAAGTTTTAGCATATTATGGCCAGTTTTCGAAACAATTACCCACTGATTTTGGGTCCAGGGCTGAACCAAACATTCGGGGAACCCCGGGGTCCGCTTCCGGGGACCTCGCCAAAACTCGCAGATTTGGTCCATTCTGACCAGTTTTCTATGCTATTATTCACTGTTTTGGTTTTCGTGGTCATCCGAACGTTCGGGGAGTCCCCTCGCCAAAACTAGCAGATTAGGTCCATTATGGTCAGTTTTCTATGCTATTAATCAGTGATTTTGGGTCTCTGGACGATTCGAACGTTCGGGGAACCCTAGGGTCCGGTTATGCGGACCTCGCCAAAATTCGTAGATTTGGCATATTATGGCTAGTTTTCTATGCTATTACTCATTGATTTTTGGTCCCGGGGCGATCCAAACGTTCGGGGAACCCCGGGGTCCGCTTACGGGGACCTCGCCAAAACTCGCAGATTTGGTCCATTCTGACCAGTTTTCTATGCTATTATTCACTGTTTTGGTTTTCGTGGTCATCCGAACGTTCGGGGAGTCCCCTCGCCAAAACTAGCAGATTAGGTCCATTATGGTCAGTTTTCTATGCTATTAATCAGTGATTTTGGGTCTCTGGACGATTCGAACGTTCGGGGAACCCTAGGGTCCGGTTATGCGGACCTCGCCAAAATTCGTAGATTTGGCATATTATGGCTAGTTTTCTATGCTATTACTCATTGATTTTTGGTCCCGGGGCGATCCAAACGTTCGGGGAACCACGGGGTCCGCTTACGGGGACCTTGCCAAAACTCGCAGATTTGGTCCATTCTGACCAGTTTTCTATGCTATTATTCACTGTTTTGGTTTTCGTGGTCATCCGAACGTTCGGGGAGTCCCCTCGCCAAAACTAGCAGATTAGGTCCATTATGGTCAGTTTTCTATGCTATTAATCAGTGATTTTGGGTCTCTGGACGATTCGAACGTTCGGGGAACCCTAGGGTCCGGTTATGCGGACCTCGCCAAAATTCGTAGATTTGGCATATTATGGCTAGTTTTCTATGCTATTACTCATTGATTTTTGGTCCCGGGGCGATCCAAATGTTCGGGGAACCCCGGGGTCCGCTTACGGGGACCTCGCCAAAACTCGCAGATTTGGTCCATTCTGACCAGTTTTCTATGCTATTATTCACTGTTTTGGTTTTCGTGGTCATCCGAACGTTCGGGGAGTCCCCTCGCCAAAACTAGCAGATTAGGTCCATTATGGTCAGTTTTCTATGCTATTAATCAGTGATTTTGGGTCTCTGGACGATTCGAACGTTCGGGGAACCCTAGGGTCCGGTTATGCGGACCTCGCCAAAATTCGTAGATTTGGCATATTATGGCTAGTTTTCTATGCTATTACTCATTGATTTTTTGTCCCGGGGCGATCCAAACGTTCGGGGAACCCCGGGGTCCGCTTACGGGGACCGCGCAAAACTCGCAGATTTGGTCCATTCTGACCAGTTTTCTATGCTATTATTCCCTGTTTTGGTTTTCGTTGTCATCCGAACATTCGGGGAGTCCCGTCGCCTAAACTAGCAGATTTGGTCCATTATGGTCAGATTTCTATGCTATTAATCACTGATTTTGTGTCTCGGGACGATTCGAACGTTCGGGGAACCCTAGGGTCCGGTTATGCGGACCTCGCCAAAACTCGTAGATTTGGCATATTATGGCCAGTTTTCTATTGCTATTGCTCATTGATTTTTGGTCCCGGAGCCATCCAAACGTGCGGGGAACCCCGGGGTCCACTTACGTGGACCTCGCCATAACTCGCAGATTTGGTCCATTCTGACTTGTTCGGGGAACCCTAGGAACCCTAGTTTTCTATACTATTACTCATTGACTTTGGGTCCCGGGGCGATCCGAATGTTCGGGGAACCCATGCGTCCGGTTATGGGGACCTTGCCAAAACTCAAAGTTTTAGCATATTATGGCCAGTTTTCGAAACAATTACCCACTGATTTTGGGTCCAGGGCTGAACCAAACATTCGGGGAACCCCGGGGTCCGCTTCCGGGGACCTCGCCAAAACTCGCAGATTTGGTCCATTCTGACCAGTTTTCTATGCTATTATTCACTGTTTTGGTTTTCGTGGTCATCCGAACGTTCGGGGAGTCCCCTCGCCAAAACTAGCAGATTAGGTCCCTTATGGTCAGTTTTCTATGCTATTAATCAGTGATTTTGGGTCTCTGGACGATTCGGACGTTCCGGGAACCCTAGGGTCCGGTTATGCAGACCTCGCCAAAATTCGTAGATTTGGCATATTATGGCTAGTTTTCTATGCTATTACTCATTGATTTTTGGTCCCGGGGCGATCCAAACGTTCGGGGAACCACGGGGTCCGCTTACGGGGACCTCGCCAAAACTCGCAGATTTGGTCCATTCTGACCAGTTTTCTATGCTATTATTCACTGTTGTGGTTTTCGTGGTCATCCGAACGTTCGGGGAGTCCCCTCGCCAAAACTAGCAGATTAGGTCCATTATGGTCAGTTTTCTATGCTATTAATCAGTGATTTTGGGTCTCTGGACGATTCGAACGTTCGGGGAACCCTAGGGTCCGGTTATGCGGACCTCGCCAAAATTCGTAGATTTGGCATATTATGGCTAGTTTTCTATGCTATTACTCATTGATTTTTGGTCCCGGGGCGATCCAAACGTTCGGGGAACCACGGGGTCCGCTTACGGGGACCTTGCCAAAACTCGCAGATTTGGTCCATTCTGACCAGTTTTCTATGCTATTATTCACTGTTTTGGTTTTCGTGGTCATCCGAACGTTCGGGGAGTCCCCTCGCCAAAACTAGCAGATTAGGTCCATTATGGTCAGTTTTCTATGCTATTAATCAGTGATTTTGGGTCTCTGGACGATTCGAACGTTCGGGGAACCCTAGGGTCCGGTTATGCGGACCTCGCCAAAATTCGTAGATTTGGCATATTATGGCTAGTTTTCTATGCTATTACTCATTGATTTTTGGTCCCGGGGCGATCCAAACGTTCGGGGAACCCCGGGGTCCGCTTACGGGGACCTCGCCAAAACTCGCAGATTTGGTCCATTCTGACCAGTTTTCTATGCTATTATTCACTGTTTTGGTTTTCGTGGTCATCCGAACGTTCGGGGAGTCCCCTCGCCAAAACTAGCAGATTAGGTCCATTATGGTCAGTTTTCTATGCTATTAATCAGTGATTTTGGGTCTCTGGACGATTCGAACGTTCGGGGAACCCTAGGGTCCGGTTATGCGGACCTCGCCAAAATTCGTAGATTTGGCATATTATGGCTAGTTTTCTATGCTATTACTCATTGATTTTTGGTCCCGGGGCGATCCAAACGTTCGGGGAACCACGGGGTCCGCTTACGGGGACCTTGCCAAAACTCGCAGATTTGGTCCATTCTGACCAGTTTTCTATGCTATTATTCACTGTTTTGGTTTTCGTGGTCATCCGAACGTTCGGGGAGTCCCCTCGCCAAAACTAGCAGATTAGGTCCATTATGGTCAGTTTTCTATGCTATTAATCAGTGATTTTGGGTCTCTGGACGATTCGAACGTTCGGGGAACCCTAGGGTCCGGTTATGCGGACCTCGCCAAAATTCGTAGATTTGGCATATTATGGCTAGTTTTCTATGCTATTACTCATTGATTTTTGGTCCCGGGGCGATCCAAATGTTCGGGGAACCCCGGGGTCCGCTTACGGGGACCTCGCCAAAACTCGCAGATTTGGTCCATTCTGACCAGTTTTCTATGCTATTATTCACTGTTTTGGTTTTCGTGGTCATCCGAACGTTCGGGGAGTCCCCTCGCCAAAACTAGCAGATTAGGTCCATTATGGTCAGTTTTCTATGCTATTAATCAGTGATTTTGGGTCTCTGGACGATTCGAACGTTCGGGGAACCCTAGGGTCCGGTTATGCGGACCTCGCCAAAATTCGTAGATTTGGCATATTATGGCTAGTTTTCTATGCTATTACTCATTGATTTTTTGTCCCGGGGCGATCCAAACGTTCGGGGAACCCCGGGGTCCGCTTACGGGGACCGCGCAAAACTCGCAGATTTGGTCCATTCTGACCAGTTTTCTATGCTATTATTCCCTGTTTTGGTTTTCGTTGTCATCCGAACATTCGGGGAGTCCCGTCGCCTAAACTAGCAGATTTGGTCCATTATGGTCAGATTTCTATGCTATTAATCACTGATTTTGTGTCTCGGGACGATTCGAACGTTCGGGGAACCCTAGGGTCCGGTTATGCGGACCTCGCCAAAACTCGTAGATTTGGCATATTATGGCCAGTTTTCTATTGCTATTGCTCATTGATTTTTGGTCCCGGAGCCATCCAAACGTGCGGGGAACCCCGGGGTCCACTTACGTGGACCTCGCCATAACTCGCAGATTTGGTCCATTCTGACTTGTTCGGGGAACCCTAGGAACCCTAGTTTTCTATACTATTACTCATTGACTTTGGGTCCCGGGGCGATCCGAATGTTCGGGGAACCCATGCGTCCGGTTATGGGGACCTTGCCAAAACTCAAAGTTTTAGCATATTATGGCCAGTTTTCGAAACAATTACCCACTGATTTTGGGTCCAGGGCTGAACCAAACATTCGGGGAACCCCGGGGTCCGCTTCCGGGGACCTCGCCAAAACTCGCAGATTTGGTCCATTCTGACCAGTTTTCTATGCTATTATTCACTGTTTTGGTTTTCGTGGTCATCCGAACGTTCGGGGAGTCCCCTCGCCAAAACTAGCAGATTAGGTCCCTTATGGTCAGTTTTCTATGCTATTAATCAGTGATTTTGGGTCTCTGGACGATTCGGACGTTCCGGGAACCCTAGGGTCCGGTTATGCAGACCTCGCCAAAATTCGTAGATTTGGCATATTATGGCTAGTTTTCTATGCTATTACTCATTGATTTTTGGTCCCGGGGCGATCCAAACGTTCGGGGAACCACGGGGTCCGCTTACGGGGACCTCGCCAAAACTCGCAGATTTGGTCCATTCTGACCAGTTTTCTATGCTATTATTCACTGTTGTGGTTTTCGTGGTCATCCGAACGTTCGGGGAGTCCCCTCGCCAAAACTAGCAGATTAGGTCCATTATGGTCAGTTTTCTATGCTATTAATCAGTGATTTTGGGTCTCTGGACGATTCGAACGTTCGGGGAACCCTAGGGTCCGGTTATGCGGACCTCGCCAAAATTCGTAGATTTGGCATATTATGGCTAGTTTTCTATGCTATTACTCATTGATTTTTGGTCCCGGGGCGATCCAAACGTTCGGGGAACCACGGGGTCCGCTTACGGGGACCTTGCCAAAACTCGCAGATTTGGTCCATTCTGACCAGTTTTCTATGCTATTATTCACTGTTTTGGTTTTCGTGGTCATCCGAACGTTCGGGGAGTCCCCTCGCCAAAACTAGCAGATTAGGTCCATTATGGTCAGTTTTCTATGCTATTAATCAGTGATTTTGGGTCTCTGGACGATTCGAACGTTCGGGGAACCCTAGGGTCCGGTTATGCGGACCTCGCCAAAATTCGTAGATTTGGCATATTATGGCTAGTTTTCTATGCTATTACTCATTGATTTTTGGTCCCGGGGCGATCCAAACGTTCGGGGAACCCCGGGGTCCGCTTACGGGGACCTCGCCAAAACTCGCAGATTTGGTCCATTCTGACCAGTTTTCTATGCTATTATTCACTGTTTTGGTTTTCGTGGTCATCCGAACGTTCGGGGAGTCCCCTCGCCAAAACTAGCAGATTAGGTCCATTATGGTCAGTTTTCTATGCTATTAATCAGTGATTTTGGGTCTCTGGACGATTCGAACGTTCGGGGAACCCTAGGGTCCGGTTATGCGGACCTCGCCAAAATTCGTAGATTTGGCATATTATGGCTAGTTTTCTATGCTATTACTCATTGATTTTTGGTCCCGGGGCGATCCAAACGTTCGGGGAACCACGGGGTCCGCTTACGGGGACCTTGCCAAAACTCGCAGATTTGGTCCATTCTGACCAGTTTTCTATGCTATTATTCACTGTTTTGGTTTTCGTGGTCATCCGAACGTTCGGGGAGTCCCCTCGCCAAAACTAGCAGATTAGGTCCATTATGGTCAGTTTTCTATGCTATTAATCAGTGATTTTGGGTCTCTGGACGATTCGAACGTTCGGGGAACCCTAGGGTCCGGTTATGCGGACCTCGCCAAAATTCGTAGATTTGGCATATTATGGCTAGTTTTCTATGCTATTACTCATTGATTTTTGGTCCCGGGGCGATCCAAATGTTCGGGGAACCCCGGGGTCCGCTTACGGGGACCTCGCCAAAACTCGCAGATTTGGTCCATTCTGACCAGTTTTCTATGCTATTATTCACTGTTTTGGTTTTCGTGGTCATCCGAACGTTCGGGGAGTCCCCTCGCCAAAACTAGCAGATTAGGTCCATTATGGTCAGTTTTCTATGCTATTAATCAGTGATTTTGGGTCTCTGGACGATTCGAACGTTCGGGGAACCCTAGGGTCCGGTTATGCGGACCTCGCCAAAATTCGTAGATTTGGCATATTATGGCTAGTTTTCTATGCTATTACTCATTGATTTTTTGTCCCGGGGCGATCCAAACGTTCGGGGAACCCCGGGGTCCGCTTACGGGGACCGCGCAAAACTCGCAGATTTGGTCCATTCTGACCAGTTTTCTATGCTATTATTCCCTGTTTTGGTTTTCGTTGTCATCCGAACATTCGGGGAGTCCCGTCGCCTAAACTAGCAGATTTGGTCCATTATGGTCAGATTTCTATGCTATTAATCACTGATTTTGTGTCTCGGGACGATTCGAACGTTCGGGGAACCCTAGGGTCCGGTTATGCGGACCTCGCCAAAACTCGTAGATTTGGCATATTATGGCCAGTTTTCTATTGCTATTGCTCATTGATTTTTGGTCCCGGAGCCATCCAAACGTGCGGGGAACCCCGGGGTCCACTTACGTGGACCTCGCCATAACTCGCAGATTTGGTCCATTCTGACTTGTTCGGGGAACCCTAGGAACCCTAGTTTTCTATACTATTACTCATTGACTTTGGGTCCCGGGGCGATCCGAATGTTCGGGGAACCCATGCGTCCGGTTATGGGGACCTTGCCAAAACTCAAAGTTTTAGCATATTATGGCCAGTTTTCGAAACAATTACCCACTGATTTTGGGTCCAGGGCTGAACCAAACATTCGGGGAACCCCGGGGTCCGCTTCCGGGGACCTCGCCAAAACTCGCAGATTTGGTCCATTCTGACCAGTTTTCTATGCTATTATTCACTGTTTTGGTTTTCGTGGTCATCCGAACGTTCGGGGAGTCCCCTCGCCAAAACTAGCAGATTAGGTCCCTTATGGTCAGTTTTCTATGCTATTAATCAGTGATTTTGGGTCTCTGGACGATTCGGACGTTCCGGGAACCCTAGGGTCCGGTTATGCAGACCTCGCCAAAATTCGTAGATTTGGCATATTATGGCTAGTTTTCTATGCTATTACTCATTGATTTTTGGTCCCGGGGCGATCCAAACGTTCGGGGAACCACGGGGTCCGCTTACGGGGACCTCGCCAAAACTCGCAGATTTGGTCCATTCTGACCAGTTTTCTATGCTATTATTCACTGTTGTGGTTTTCGTGGTCATCCGAACGTTCGGGGAGTCCCCTCGCCAAAACTAGCAGATTAGGTCCATTATGGTCAGTTTTCTATGCTATTAATCAGTGATTTTGGGTCTCTGGACGATTCGAACGTTCGGGGAACCCTAGGGTCCGGTTATGCGGACCTCGCCAAAATTCGTAGATTTGGCATATTATGGCTAGTTTTCTATGCTATTACTCATTGATTTTTGGTCCCGGGGCGATCCAAACGTTCGGGGAACCACGGGGTCCGCTTACGGGGACCTTGCCAAAACTCGCAGATTTGGTCCATTCTGACCAGTTTTCTATGCTATTATTCACTGTTTTGGTTTTCGTGGTCATCCGAACGTTCGGGGAGTCCCCTCGCCAAAACTAGCAGATTAGGTCCATTATGGTCAGTTTTCTATGCTATTAATCAGTGATTTTGGGTCTCTGGACGATTCGAACGTTCGGGGAACCCTAGGGTCCGGTTATGCGGACCTCGCCAAAATTCGTAGATTTGGCATATTATGGCTAGTTTTCTATGCTATTACTCATTGATTTTTGGTCCCGGGGCGATCCAAACGTTCGGGGAACCCCGGGGTCCGCTTACGGGGACCTCGCCAAAACTCGCAGATTTGGTCCATTCTGACCAGTTTTCTATGCTATTATTCACTGTTTTGGTTTTCGTGGTCATCCGAACGTTCGGGGAGTCCCCTCGCCAAAACTAGCAGATTAGGTCCATTATGGTCAGTTTTCTATGCTATTAATCAGTGATTTTGGGTCTCTGGACGATTCGAACGTTCGGGGAACCCTAGGGTCCGGTTATGCGGACCTCGCCAAAATTCGTAGATTTGGCATATTATGGCTAGTTTTCTATGCTATTACTCATTGATTTTTGGTCCCGGGGCGATCCAAACGTTCGGGGAACCACGGGGTCCGCTTACGGGGACCTTGCCAAAACTCGCAGATTTGGTCCATTCTGACCAGTTTTCTATGCTATTATTCACTGTTTTGGTTTTCGTGGTCATCCGAACGTTCGGGGAGTCCCCTCGCCAAAACTAGCAGATTAGGTCCATTATGGTCAGTTTTCTATGCTATTAATCAGTGATTTTGGGTCTCTGGACGATTCGAACGTTCGGGGAACCCTAGGGTCCGGTTATGCGGACCTCGCCAAAATTCGTAGATTTGGCATATTATGGCTAGTTTTCTATGCTATTACTCATTGATTTTTGGTCCCGGGGCGATCCAAATGTTCGGGGAACCCCGGGGTCCGCTTACGGGGACCTCGCCAAAACTCGCAGATTTGGTCCATTCTGACCAGTTTTCTATGCTATTATTCACTGTTTTGGTTTTCGTGGTCATCCGAACGTTCGGGGAGTCCCCTCGCCAAAACTAGCAGATTAGGTCCATTATGGTCAGTTTTCTATGCTATTAATCAGTGATTTTGGGTCTCTGGACGATTCGAACGTTCGGGGAACCCTAGGGTCCGGTTATGCGGACCTCGCCAAAATTCGTAGATTTGGCATATTATGGCTAGTTTTCTATGCTATTACTCATTGATTTTTTGTCCCGGGGCGATCCAAACGTTCGGGGAACCCCGGGGTCCGCTTACGGGGACCGCGCAAAACTCGCAGATTTGGTCCATTCTGACCAGTTTTCTATGCTATTATTCCCTGTTTTGGTTTTCGTTGTCATCCGAACATTCGGGGAGTCCCGTCGCCTAAACTAGCAGATTTGGTCCATTATGGTCAGATTTCTATGCTATTAATCACTGATTTTGTGTCTCGGGACGATTCGAACGTTCGGGGAACCCTAGGGTCCGGTTATGCGGACCTCGCCAAAACTCGTAGATTTGGCATATTATGGCCAGTTTTCTATTGCTATTGCTCATTGATTTTTGGTCCCGGAGCCATCCAAACGTGCGGGGAACCCCGGGGTCCACTTACGTGGACCTCGCCATAACTCGCAGATTTGGTCCATTCTGACTTGTTCGGGGAACCCTAGGAACCCTAGTTTTCTATACTATTACTCATTGACTTTGGGTCCCGGGGCGATCCGAATGTTCGGGGAACCCATGCGTCCGGTTATGGGGACCTTGCCAAAACTCAAAGTTTTAGCATATTATGGCCAGTTTTCGAAACAATTACCCACTGATTTTGGGTCCAGGGCTGAACCAAACATTCGGGGAACCCCGGGGTCCGCTTCCGGGGACCTCGCCAAAACTCGCAGATTTGGTCCATTCTGACCAGTTTTCTATGCTATTATTCACTGTTTTGGTTTTCGTGGTCATCCGAACGTTCGGGGAGTCCCCTCGCCAAAACTAGCAGATTAGGTCCCTTATGGTCAGTTTTCTATGCTATTAATCAGTGATTTTGGGTCTCTGGACGATTCGGACGTTCCGGGAACCCTAGGGTCCGGTTATGCAGACCTCGCCAAAATTCGTAGATTTGGCATATTATGGCTAGTTTTCTATGCTATTACTCATTGATTTTTGGTCCCGGGGCGATCCAAACGTTCGGGGAACCACGGGGTCCGCTTACGGGGACCTCGCCAAAACTCGCAGATTTGGTCCATTCTGACCAGTTTTCTATGCTATTATTCACTGTTGTGGTTTTCGTGGTCATCCGAACGTTCGGGGAGTCCCCTCGCCAAAACTAGCAGATTAGGTCCATTATGGTCAGTTTTCTATGCTATTAATCAGTGATTTTGGGTCTCTGGACGATTCGAACGTTCGGGGAACCCTAGGGTCCGGTTATGCGGACCTCGCCAAAATTCGTAGATTTGGCATATTATGGCTAGTTTTCTATGCTATTACTCATTGATTTTTGGTCCCGGGGCGATCCAAACGTTCGGGGAACCCCGGGGTCCGCTTACGGGGACCTCGCCAAAACTCGCAGATTTGGTCCATTCTGACCAGTTTTCTATGCTATTATTCACTGTTTTGGTTTTCGTGGTCATCCGAACGTTCGGGGAGTCCCCTCGCCAAAACTAGCAGATTAGGTCCATTATGGTCAGTTTTCTATGCTATTAATCAGTGATTTTGGGTCTCTGGACGATTCGAACGTTCGGGGAACCCTAGGGTCCGGTTATGCGGACCTCGCCAAAATTCGTAGATTTGGCATATTATGGCTAGTTTTCTATGCTATTACTCATTGATTTTTGGTCCCGGGGCGATCCAAACGTTCGGGGAACCACGGGGTCCGCTTACGGGGACCTTGCCAAAACTCGCAGATTTGGTCCATTCTGACCAGTTTTCTATGCTATTATTCACTGTTTTGGTTTTCGTGGTCATCCGAACGTTCGGGGAGTCCCCTCGCCAAAACTAGCAGATTAGGTCCATTATGGTCAGTTTTCTATGCTATTAATCAGTGATTTTGGGTCTCTGGACGATTCGAACGTTCGGGGAACCCTAGGGTCCGGTTATGCGGACCTCGCCAAAATTCGTAGATTTGGCATATTATGGCTAGTTTTCTATGCTATTACTCATTGATTTTTGGTCCCGGGGCGATCCAAATGTTCGGGAAACCCCGGGGTCCGCTTACGGGGACCTCGCCAAAACTCGCAGATTTGGTCCATTCTGACCAGTTTTCTATGCTATTATTCACTGTTTTGGTTTTCGTGGTCATCCGAACGTTCGGGGAGTCCCCTCGCCAAAACTAGCAGATTAGGTCCATTATGGTCAGTTTTCTATGCTATTAATCAGTGATTTTGGGTCTCTGGACGATTCGAACGTTCGGGGAACCCTAGGGTCCGGTTATGCGGACCTCGCCAAAATTCGTAGATTTGGCATATTATGGCTAGTTTTCTATGCTATTACTCATTGATTTTTTGTCCCGGGGCGATCCAAACGTTCGGGGAACCCCGGGGTCCGCTTACGGGGACCGCGCAAAACTCGCAGATTTGGTCCATTCTGACCAGTTTTCTATGCTATTATTCCCTGTTTTGGTTTTCGTTGTCATCCGAACATTCGGGGAGTCCCGTCGCCTAAACTAGCAGATTTGGTCCATTATGGTCAGATTTCTATGCTATTAATCACTGATTTTGTGTCTCGGGACGATTCGAACGTTCGGGGAACCCTAGGGTCCGGTTATGCGGACCTCGCCAAAACTCGTAGATTTGGCATATTATGGCCAGTTTTCTATTGCTATTGCTCATTGATTTTTGGTCCCGGAGCCATCCAAACGTGCGGGGAACCCCGGGGTCCACTTACGTGGACCTCGCCATAACTCGCAGATTTGGTCCATTCTGACTTGTTCGGGGAACCCTAGGAACCCTAGTTTTCTATACTATTACTCATTGACTTTGGGTCCCGGGGCGATCCGAATGTTCGGGGAACCCATGCGTCCGGTTATGGGGACCTTGCCAAAACTCAAAGTTTTAGCATATTATGGCCAGTTTTCGAAACAATTACCCACTGATTTTGGGTCCAGGGCTGAACCAAACATTCGGGGAACCCCGGGGTCCGCTTCCGGGGACCTCGCCAAAACTCGCAGATTTGGTCCATTCTGACCAGTTTTCTATGCTATTATTCACTATTTTGGTTTTCGTGGTCATCCGAACGTTCGGGGAGTCCCCTCGCCAAAACTAGCAGATTAGGTCCCTTATGGTCAGTTTTCTATGCTATTAATCAGTGATTTTGGGTCTCTGGACGATTCGGACGTTCCGGGAACCCTAGGGTCCGGTTATGCAGACCTCGCCAAAATTCGTAGATTTGGCATATTATGGCTAGTTTTCTATGCTATTACTCATTGATTTTTGGTCCTGGGGCGATCCAAACATTTGGGGAACCCCGGGGTCCGCTTACGGGGACCTCGCCAAAACTCGCAGATTTGGTCCATTCTGACCAGTTTTGTATGCTATTATTCACTGTTGTGGTTTTCGTGGTCATCCGAACGTTCGGGGAGTCCCCTCGCCAAAACTAGCAGATTAGGTCCATTATGGTCAGTTTTCTATGCTATTAATCAGTGATTTTGGGTCTCTGGACGATTCGAACGTTCGGGGAACCCTAGGGTCCGGTTATGCGGACCTCGCCAAAATTCGTAGATTTGGCATATTATGGCTAGTTTTCTATGCTATTACTTATTGATTTTTGGTCCCGGGGCGATCCAAACGTTCGGGGAACCCCGGGGTCCGCTTACGGGGACCTCGCCAAAACTCGCAGATTTGGTCCATTCTGACCAGTTTTCTATGCTATTATTCACTGTTTTGGTTTTCGTGGTCATCCGAACGTTCGGGGAGTCCCCTCGCCAAAACTAGCAGATTTGGTCCATTATGGTCAGTTTTCTATGCTATTAATCAGTGATTTTGGGTCTCTGGACGATTCGAACGTTCGGGGAACCCTAGGGTCCGGTTATGCGGACCTCGCCAAAATTCGTAGATTTGGCATATTATGGCTAGTTTTCTATGCTATTACTCATTGATTTTTGGTCCCGGGGCGATCCAAACGTTCGGGGAACCACGGGGTCCGCTTACGGGGACCTTGCCAAAACTCGCAGATTTGGTCCATTCTGACCAGTTTTCTATGCTATTATTCACTGTTTTGGTTTTCGTGGTCATCCGAACGTTCGGGGAGTCCCCTCGCCAAAACTAGCAGATTTGGTCCATTATGGTCAGTTTTCTATGCTATTAATCAGTGATTTTGGGTCTCTGGACGATTCGAACGTTCGGGGAACCCTAGGGTCCGGTTATGCGGACCTCGCCAAAATTCGTAGATTTGGCATATTATGGCTAGTTTTCTATGCTATTACTCATTGATTTTTGGTCCCGGGGCGATCCAAACGTTCGGGGAACCACGGGGTCCGCTTACGGGGACCTCGCCAAAACTCGCAGATTTGGTCCATTCTGACCAGTTTTCTATGCTATTATTCACTGTTTTGGTTTTCGTGGTCATCCGAACGTTCGGGGAGTCCCCTCGCCAAAACTAGCAGATTTGGTCCATTATGGTCAGTTTTCTATGCTATTAATCAGTGATTTTGGGTCTCTGGACGATTCGAACGTTCGGGGAACCCTAGGGTCCGGTTATGCGGACCTCGCCAAAATTCGTAGATTTGGCATATTATGGCTAGTTTTCTATGCTATTACTCATTGATTTTTGGTCCCGGGGCGATCCAAACGTTCGGGGAACCACGGGGTCCGCTTACGGGGACCTTGCCAAAACTCGCAGATTTGGTCCATTATGACCAGTTTTCTATGCTATTATTCACTGTTTTGGTTTTCGTGGTCATCCGAACGTTCGGGGAGTCCCCTCGCCAAAACTAGCAGATTAGGTCCATTATGGTCAGTTTTCTATGCTATTAATCAGTGATTTTGGGTCTCTGGACGATTCGAACATTCGGGGAACCCTAGGGTCCGGTTATGCGGACCTCGCCAAAATTCGTAGATTTGGCATATTATGGCTAGTTTTCTATGCTATTACTCATTGATTTTTGGTCCCGGGGCGATCCAAACGTTCGGGGAACCCCGGGGTCCGCTTACGGGGACCTCGCCAAAACTCGCAGATTTGGTCCATTCTGACCAGTTTTCTATGCTATTATTCACTGTTTTGGTTTTCGTGGTCATCCGAACGTTCGGGGAGTCCCCTCGCCAAAACTAGCAGATTTGGTCCATTATGGTCAGTTTTCTATGCTATTAATCAGTGATTTTGGGTCTCTGGACGATTCGAACGTTCGGGGAGTCCTAGGGTCCGGTTATGCGGACCTCGCCAAAATTCGTAGATTTGGCATATTATGGCAAGTTTTCTATGCTATTGCTCATTGATTTTTGGTCCCGGAGCCATCCAAACGTGCGGGGAACCCCGGGGTCCGCTTACGTGGACCTTGCCATAACTCGCAGATTTGGTCCATTCTGACTTGTTCGGGGAACCCTAGGAACCCTAGTTTTCTATACTATTACTCATTGACTTTGGGTCCCGGGGCGATCCGAATGTTCGGGGAACCCATGCGTCCGGTTATGGGGACCTTGCCAAAATTCAAAGTTTTAGCATATTATGGCCAGTTTTCGAAATAATTACTCACTGATTTTGGGTCCAGGGCTGAACCAAACATTCGGGGAACCCCGGGGTCCGCTTACGGGGACCTCGCCAAAACTCGCAGATTTGGTCCATTCTGACCAGTTTTCTATGCTATTATTCACTGTTTTGGTTTTCGTGGTCATCCGAACGTTCGGGGAGTCCCCTCGCCAAAACTAGCAGATTTGGTCCATTATGGTCAGTTTCTATGCTATTAATCAGTGATTTTGGGTCTCTGGACGATTCGGACGTTCGGGGAACCCTAGGGTCCGGTTATGCGGACCTCGCCAAAATTCGTAGATTTGGCATATTATGGCTAGTTTTCTATGCAATTACACATTGATTTTTGGTCCCGGGGCGATCCAAACGTTCGGGGAACCCCGGGGTCCGCTTACGGGGACCTCGCCAAAACTCGCAGATTTGGTCCATTCTGACCAGTTTTCTATGCTATTATTCACTATTTTGGTTTTCGTGGTCATCCGAACGTTCGGGGAGTCCCCTCGCCAAAACTAGCAGATTAGGTCCATTATGGTCAGTTTCTATGCTATTAATCAGTGATTTTGGGTCTCTGGACGATTCGGACGTTCGGGGAACCGTAGGGTCCGGTTATGCGGACCTCGCCAAAATTCGTAGATTTGGCATATTATGGCTAGTTTTCTATGCAATTACCCATTGATTTTTGGTCCCGGGGCGATCCAAACGTTCGGGGAACCCCGGGGTCCGCTTATGGGGACCTCGCCAAAACTCGCAGATTTGGTCCATTCTGACCAGTTTTGTATGCTATTATTCACTGTTTTGGTTTTCGTGGTCATCCGAACGTTCGGGGAGTCCCCTCGCCAAAACTAGCAGATTAGGTCCATTATGGTCAGTTTTCTATGCTATTAATCAGAGATTTTGGGTCTCTGGACGATTCGGACGTTCCGGGAACCCTAGGGTCCGGTTATGCAGACCTCGCCAAAATTCGTAGATTTGGCATATTATGGCTAGTTTTCTATGCTATTACTCATTGATTTTTGGTCCCGGGGCGATCCAAACGTTCGGGGAACCCCGGGGTCCACTTACGGGGACCGCCCAAAACTCGCAGATTTGGTCCATTCTGACCAGTTTTCTATGCTATTATTCCCTGTTTTGGTTTTCGTTGTCATCCGAACATTCGGGGAGTCCCGTCGCCAAAACTAGCAGATTTGGTCCATTATGGTCAGATTTCTATGCTATTAATCACTGATTTTGGGTCTCGGGACGATTCGAACGTTCGGGGAACCCTAGGGTCCGGTTATGCGGACCTCGCCAAAACTCGTAGATTTGGCATATTATGGCAAGTTTTCTATGCTATTGCTCATTGATTTTTGGTCCCGGAGCCATCCAAACGTGCGGGGAACCCCGGGGTCCGCTTACGTGGACCTTGCCATAACTCGCAGATTTGGTCCATTCTGACTTGTTCGGGGAACCCTAGGAACCCTAGTTTTCTATACTATTACTCATTGACTTTGGGTCCCGGGGCGATCCGAATGTTCGGGGAACCCATGCGTCCGGTTATGGGGACCTTGCCAAAATTCAAAGTTTTAGCATATTATGGCCAGTTTTCGAAATAATTACTCACTGATTTTGGGTCCAGGGCTGAACCAAACATTCGGGGAACCCCGGGGTCCGCTTACGGGGACCTCGCCAAAACTCGCAGATTTGGTCCATTCTGACCAGTTTTCTATGCTATTATTCACTGTTTTGGTTTTCGTGGTCATCCGAACGTTCGGGGAGTCCCCTCGCCAAAACTAGCAGATTTGGTCCATTATGGTCAGTTTCTATGCTATTAATCAGTGATTTTGGGTCTCTGGACGATTCGGACGTTCGGGGAACCCTAGGGTCCGGTTATGCGGACCTCGCCAAAATTCGTAGATTTGGCATATTATGGCTAGTTTTCTATGCAATTACACATTGATTTTTGGTCCCGGGGCGATCCAAACGTTCGGGGAACCCCGGGGTCCGCTTACGGGGACCTCGCCAAAACTCGCAGATTTGGTCCATTCTGACCAGTTTTCTATGCTATTATTCACTATTTTGGTTTTCGTGGTCATCCGAACGTTCGGGGAGTCCCCTCGCCAAAACTAGCAGATTAGGTCCATTATGGTCAGTTTTCTATGCTATTAATCAGTGATTTTGGGTCTCTGGACGATTCGGACGTTCCGGGAACCCTAGGGTCCGGTTATGCAGACCTCGCCAAAATTCGTAGATTTGGCATATTATGGCTAGTTTTCAATGCTATTACTCATTGATTTTTGGTCCTGGGGCGATCCAAACATTTGGGGAACCCCAGGGTCCGCTTACGGGGACCTCGCCAAAACTCGCAGATTTGGTCCATTCTGACCAGTTTTCTATGCTATTATTCACTGTTTTGGTTTTCGTGGTCATCCGAACGTTCTGGGAGTCCCCTCGCCAAAACTAGCAGATTTGGTCCATTATGGTCAGATTTCTATGCTATTAATCAGTGATTTTGGGTCTCTGGTAGATTCGGACGTTCGGGGAACCCTAGGGTCCGGTTATGCGGACCTCGCCAAAATTCGTAGATTTGGCATATTATGGCTAGTTTTCTATGCAATTACACATTGATTTTTGGTCCCAGGGCGATCCAAACGTTCGGGGAACCCCGGGGTCCGCTTACGGGGACCTCGCCAAAACTCGCAGATTTGGTCCATTCTGACCAGTTTTCTATGCTATTATTCACTGTTTTGGTTTTCGTGGTCATCCGAACGTTCGGGGAGTCCCCTCGCCAAAACTAGCAGATTAGGTCCATTATGGTCAATTTTCTATGCTATTAATCAGTGATTTTGGGTCTCTGGACGATTCGAACGTTCGGGGAACCCTAGGGTCCGGTTATGCAGACCTCGCCAAAATTCGTAGATTTGGCATATTATGGCTAGTTTTCTATGCTATTACTCATTGATTTTTGATCCCGGGGCGATCCAAACGTTCGGGGAACCCCGGGGTCCGCTTACGGGGACCTTGCCAAAACTCGCAGATTTGGTCCATTCTAACCAGTTTTGTATGCTATTATTCACTGTTGTGGTTTTCGTGGTCATCCGAACGTTCGGGGAGTCCCCTCGCCAAAACTAGCAGATTAGGTCCATTATGGTCAGTTTTCTATGCTATTAATCAGTGATTTTGGGTCTCTGGACGATTCGAACATTCGGGGAACCCTAGGGTCCGGTTATGCGGACCTCGCCAAAATTCGTAGATTTGGCATATTATGGCTAGTTTTCTATGCTATTACTCATTGATTTTTGGTCCCGGGGCGATCCAAACGTTCGGGGAACCCCGGGGTCCGCTTACGGGGACCGCGCCAAAACTCGCAGATTTGGTCCATTCTGACCAGTTTTCTATGCTATTATTCCCTGTTTTGGTTTTCGTTGTCATCCGAACATTCGGGGAGTCCCGTCGCCAAAACTAGCAGATTTGGTCCATTATGGTCAGATTTCTATGCTATTAATCACTGATTTTGGGTCTCGGGACGATTCGAACGTTCGGGGAACCCTAGGGTCCGGTTATGCGGACCTCGCCAAAACTCGTAGATTTGGCATATTATGGCAAGTTTTCTATGCTATTGCTCATTGATTTTTGGTCCCGGAGCCATCCAAACGTGCGGGGAACCCCGGGGTCCGCTTACGTGGACCTTGCCATAACTCGCAGATTTGGTCCATTCTGACTTGTTCGGGGAACCCTAGGAACCCTAGTTTTCTATACTATTACACATTGACTTTGGGTCCCGGGGCGATCCGAATGTTCGGGGAACCCATGCGTCCGGTTATGGGGACCTTGCCAAAATTCAAAGTTTTAGCATATTATGGCCAGTTTTCGAAATAATTACTCACTGATTTTGGGTCCAGGGCTGAACCAAACATTCGGGGAACCCCGGGGTCCGCTTACGGGGACCTCGCCAAAACTCGCAGATTTGGTCCATTCTGACCAGTTTTCTATGCTATTATTCACTGTTTTGGTTTTCGTGGTCATCCGAACGTTCGGGGAGTCCCCTCGCCAAAACTAGCAGATTTGGTCCATTATGGTCAGTTTCTATGCTATTAATCAGTGATTTTGGGTCTCTGGACGATTCGGACGTTCGGGGAACCCTAGGGTCCGGTTATGCGGACCTCGCCAAAATTCGTAGATTTGGCATATTATGGCTAGTTTTCTATGCAATTACACATTGATTTTTGGTCCCGGGGCGATCCAAACGTTCGGGGAACCCCGGGGTCCGCTTACGGGGACCTCGCCAAAACTCGCAGATTTGGTCCATTCTGACCAGTTTTCTATGCTATTATTCACTATTTTGGTTTTCGTGGTCATCCGAACGTTCGGGGAGTCCCCTCGCCAAAACTAGCAGATTAGGTCCATTATGGTCAGTTTTCTATGCTATTAATCAGTGATTTTGGGTCTCTGGACGATTCGGACGTTCCGGGAACCCTAGGGTCCGGTTATGCAGACCTCGCCAAAATTCGTAGATTTGGCATATTATGGCTAGTTTTCTATGCTATTACTCATTGATTTTTGGTCATGGGGCGATCCAAACATTTGGGGAACCCCAGGGTCCGCTTATGGGGACCTCGCCAAAACTCGCAGATTTGGTCCATTCTGACCAGTTTTCTATGCTATTATTCACTGTTTTGGTTTTCGTGGTCATCCGAACGTTCTGGGAGTCCCCTCGCCAAAACTAGCAGATTTGGTCCATTATGGTCAGATTTCTATGCTATTAATCAGTGATTTTGGGTCTCTGGACGATTCGGACGTTCGGGGAACCCTAGGGTCCGGTTATGCGGACCTCGCCAAAATTCGTAGATTTGGCATATTATGGCTAGTTTTCTATGCAATTACACATTGATTTTTGGTCCCAGGGCGATCCAAACGTTCGGGGAACCCCGGGGTCCGCTTACGGGGACCTCGCCAAAACTCGCAGATTTGGTCCATTCTGACCAGTTTTCTATGCTATTATTCACTATTTTGGTTTTCGTGGTCATCCGAACGTTCGGGGAGTCCCCTCGCCAAAACTAGCAGATTAGGTCCATTATGGTCAGTTTTCTATGCTATTAATCAGTGATTTTGGGTCTCTGGACGATTCGGACGTTCCGGGAACCCTAGGGTCCGGTTATGCAGACCTCGCCAAAATTCGTAGATTTGGCATATTATGGCTAGTTTTCTATGCTATTACTCATTGATTTTTGGTCCTGGGGCGATCCAAACATTTGGGGAACCCCGGGGTCCGCTTACGGGGACCTCGCCAAAACTCGCAGATTTGGTCCATTCTGACCAGTTTTCTATGCTATTATTCACTGTTTTGGTTTTCGTGGTCATCCGAACGTTCGGGGAGTCCCCTCGCCAAAACTAGCAGATTAGGTCCATTATGGTCAGTTTCTATGTTATTAATCAGTGATTTTGGGTCTCTGGACGATTCGGACGTTCGGGGAACCGTAGGGTCCGGTTATGCGGACCTCGCCAAAATTCGTAGATTTGGCATATTATGGCTAGTTTTCTATGCAATTACCCATTGATTTTTGGTCCCGGGGCGATCCAAACGTTCGGGGAACCCCGGGGTCCGCTTATGGGGACCTCGCCAAAACTCGCAGATTTGGTCCATTCTGACCAGTTTTGTATGCTATTATTCACTGTTTTGGTTTTCGTGGTCATCCGAACGTTCGGGGAGTCCCCTCGCCAAAACTAGCAGATTAGGTCCATTATGGTTAGTTTTCTATGCTATTAATCAGTGATTTTGGGTCTCTGGACGATTCGAACGTTCGGGGAACCCTAGGGTCCGGTTACGCGGACCTCGCCAAAATTCATAGATTTGGCATATTATGGCTAGTTTTCTATGCAATTACCCATTGATTTTTGGTCCCGGAGCCATCCAAACGTGCGGGGAACCCCGGGGTCCGCTTACGTGGACCTTGCCATAACTCGCAGATTTGGTCCATTCTGACTTGTTCGGGGAACCCTAGGAACCCTAATTTTCTATACTATTGCTCATTGACTTTGGGTCCCGGGGCGATCCGAATGTTCGGGGAACCCATGCGTCCGGTTATGGGGACCTTGCCAAAATTCAAAGTTTTAGCATATTATGGCCAGTTTTCGAAACAATTACTCACTGATTTTGGGTCCAGGGCTGAACCAAACATTCGGGGAACCCCGGGGTCCGCTTACGGGGACCTCGCCAAAACTCGCAGATTTGGTCCATTCTGACCAGTTTTCTATGCTATTATTCACTGTTTTGGTTTTCGTGGTCATCCGAACGTTCGGGGAGTCCCCTCGCCAAAACTAGCAGATTAGGTCCATTATGGTCAATTTTCTATGCTATTAATCAGTGATTTTGGGTCTCTGGACGATTCGAACGTTCGGGGAACCCTAGGGGCCGGTTATGCAGACCTCGCCAAAATTCGTAGATTTGGCATATTATGGCTAGTTTTCTATGCTATTACTCATTGATTTTTGATCCCGGGGCGATCCAAACGTTCGGGGAACCCCGGGGTCCGCTTACGGGGACCTCGCCAAAACTCGCAGATTTGGTCCATTCTAACCAGTTTTGTATGCTATTATTCACTGTTGTGGTTTTCGTGGTCATCCGAACGTTCGGGGAGTCCCCTCGCCAAAACTAGCAGATTAGGTCCATTATGGTCAGTTTTCTATGCTATTAATCAGTGATTTTGGGTCTCTGGACGATTCGAACATTCGGGGAACCCTAGGGTCCGGTTATGCGGACCTCGCCAAAATTCGTAGATTTGGCATATTATGGCTAGTTTTCTATGCTATTACTCATTGATTTTTGGTCCCGGGGCGATCCAAATGTTCGGGGAACCCCGGGGTCCGCTTACGGGGACCGCGCCAAAACTCGCAGATTTGGTCCATTCTGACCAGTTTTCTATGCTATTATTCCCTGTTTTGGTTTTCGTTGTCATCCGAACATTCGGGGAGTCCCGTCGCCAAAACTAGCAGATTTGGTCCATTATGGTCAGATTTCTATGCTATTAATCACTGATTTTGGGTCTCGGGACGATTCGAACGTTCGGGGAACCCTAGGGTCCGGTTATGCGGACCTCGCCAAAACTCGTAGATTTGGCATATTATGGCAAGTTTTCTATGCTATTGCTCATTGATTTTTGGTCCCGGAGCCATCCAAACGTGCGGGGAACCCCGGGGTCCGCTTACGTGGACCTTGCCATAACTCGCAGATTTGGTCCATTCTGACTTGTTCGGGGAACCCTAGGAACCCTAGTTTTCTATACTATTACTCATTGACTTTGGGTCCCGGGGCGATCCGAATGTTCGGGGAACCCATGCGTCCGGTTATGGGGACCTTGCCAAAATTCAAAGTTTTAGCATATTATGGCCAGTTTTCGAAATAATTACTCACTGATTTTGGGTCCAGGGCTGAACCAAACATTCGGGGAACCCCGGGGTCCGCTTACGGGGACCTCGCCAAAACTCGCAGATTTGGTCCATTCTGACCAGTTTTCTATGCTATTATTCACTGTTTTGGTTTTCGTGGTCATCCGAACGTTCGGGGAGTCCCCTCGCCAAAACTAGCAGATTTGGTCCATTATGGTCAGTTTCTATGCTATTAATCAGTGATTTTGGGTCTCTGGACGATTCGGACGTTCGGGGAACCCTAGGGTCCGGTTATGCGGACCTCGCCAAAATTCGTAGATTTGGCATATTATGGCTAGTTTTCTATGCAATTACACATTGATTTTTGGTCCCGGGGCGATCCAAACGTTCGGGGAACCCCGGGGTCCGCTTACGGGGACCTCGCCAAAACTCGCAGATTTGGTCCATTCTGACCAGTTTTCTATGCTATTATTCACTATTTTGGTTTTCGTGGTCATCCGAACGTTCGGGGAGTCCCCTCGCCAAAACTAGCAGATTAGGTCCATTATGGTCAGTTTTCTATGCTATTAATCAGTGATTTTGGGTCTCTGGACGATTCGGACGTTCCGGGAACCCTAGGGTCCGGTTATGCAGACCTCGCCAAAATTCGTAGATTTGGCATATTATGGCTAGTTTTCTATGCTATTACTCATTGATTTTTGGTCCTGGGGCGATCCAAACATTTGGGGAACCCTAGGGTCCGCTTACGGGGACCTCGCCAAAACTCGCAGATTTGGTCCATTCTGACCAGTTTTGTATGCTATTATTCACTGTTTTGGTTTTCGTGGTCATCCGAACGTTCGGGGAGTCCCCTCGCCAAAACTAGCAGATTAGGTCCATTATGGTTAGTTTTCTATGCTATTAATCAGTGATTTTGGGTCTCTGGACGATTCGAACGTTCGGGGAACCCTAGGGTCCGGTTACGCGGACCTCGCCAAAATTCATAGATTTGGCATATTATGGCTAGTTTTCTATGCAATTACCCATCGATTTTTGGTCCCGGGGTGATCCAAACGTTCGGGGAACCCCGGGGTCCGCTTACGGGGACCGCGCCAAAACTCGCAGATTTGGTCCATTCTGACCAGTTTTCTATGCTATTATTCCCTGTTTTGGTTTTCGTTGTCATCCGAACATTCGGGGAGTCCCGTCGCCAAAACTAGCAGATTTGGTCCATTATGGTCAGATTTCTATGCTATTAATCACTCATTTTGGGTCTCGGGACGATTCGAACGTTCGGGGAACCCTAGGTCCGGTTATGCGGACCTCGCCAAAACTCGTAGATTTGGCATATTATGGCAAGTTTTCTATGCTATTGCTCATTGATTTTTGGTCCCGGAGCCATCCAAACGTGCGGGGAACCCCGGGGTCCGCTTACGTGGACCTCGCCATAACTCGCAGATTTGGTCCATTCTGACTTGTTCGGGGAACCCTAGGAACCCTAATTTTCTATACTATTGCTCATTGACTTTGGGTCCCGGGGCGATCCGAATGTTCGGGGAACCCATGCGTCCGGTTATGGGGACCTTGCCAAAATTCAAAGTTTTAGCATATTATGGCCAGTTTTCGAAACAATTACTCACTGATTTTGGGTCCAGGGCTGAACCAAACATTCGGGGAACCCCGGGGTCCGCTTACGGGGACCTCGCCAAAACTCGCAGATTTGGTCCATTCTGACCAGTTTTCTATGCTATTATTCACTGTTTTGGTTTTCGTGGTCATCCGAACGTTCGGGGAGTCCCCTCGCCAAAACTAGCAGATTAGGTCCATTATGGTCAATTTTCTATGCTATTAATCAGTGATTTTGGGTCTCTGGACGATTCGAACGTTCGGGGAACCCTAGGGTCCGGTTATGCAGACCTCGCCAAAATTCGTAGATTTGGCATATTATGGCTAGTTTTCTATGCTATTACTCATTGATTTTTGATCCCGGGGCGATCCAAACGTTCGGGGAACCTCGGGGTCTGCTTACGGGGACCTCGCCAAAACTGGCAGATTTGGTCCATTCTGACCAGTTTTCTATGCTATTATTCCCTGTTTTGGTTTTCGTTGTCATCCGAACATTCGGGGAGTCCCGTAGCCAAAACTAGCAGATTTGGTCCATTATGGTCAGATTTCTATGCAATTAATCACTGATTTTGGGTCTCGGGACGATTCGAACGTTCGGGGAACCCTAGGGTCCGGTTATGCGGACCTCGCCAAAACTCGTAGATTTGGCATATTATGGCCAGTTTTCTATACTATTGCTCATTGATTTTTGGTCCCGGAGCGATCCAAACGTTCGGGGAACCCCGGGGTCCGCTTACGTGGACCTCGCCATAACTCGCAGATTTGGTCCATTCTGACTTGTTTTCTATGCTATTATTCACTGTTTTTGGTTGTTGTGGTCATCCCAACATTCGGCGAAGCCCAGGGTCTAGGGACGGGGACCTCGCCAAAACTCGCAGATTTGGTCCATTCTGGTCAGTTTTCTATACTATTACTCATTGACTTTGGGTCCCGGGGCGATCCGAATGTTCGGGGAACCCAGGGGTCCGCTTATGGGGACCTCGCCAAAACTCAAAGTTTTAGCATATTATGGCCAGTTTTCGAAACTATTACTCACTGATTTTGGGTCCAGGGCTGAACCAAACATTCGGGGAACCCCGGGCTCCGCTTACGGGGACCTCGCCAAAACTCGTAGATTTGGTCCATTCTGACCAGTTTTCTATGCTATTATTCACTGTTTTGGTTTTCGTGGTCATCCGAACGTTCGGGGAGTCCCCTCGCCAAAACTAGCAGATTAGGTCCATTATGGTCAGTTTTCTATGCTATTAATCAGTGATTTTGGGTCTCTGGACGATTCGAACGTTCGGGGAACCCTAGGGTCCGGTTATGCAGACCTCGCCAAAATTCGTAGATTTGGCATATTATGGCTAGTTTTCTATGCTATTACTCATTGATTTTTGATCCCGGGGCGATCCAAACGTTCGGGGAACCCCGGGGTCTGCTTACGGGGACCTCGCCAAAACTGGCAGATTTGGTCCATTCTGACCAGTTTTCTATGCTATTATTCCCTGTTTTGGTTTTCGTTGTCATCCGAACATTCGGGGAGTCCCGTAGCCAAAACTAGCAGATTTGGTCCATTATGGTCAGATTTCTATGCAATTAATCACTGATTTTGGGTCTCGGGACGATTCGAACGTTCGGGGAACCCTAGGGTCCGGTTATGCGGACCTCGCCAAAACTCGTAGATTTGGCATATTATGGCCAGTTTTCTATGCTATTGCTCATTGATTTTTGGTCCCGGAGCGATCCAAACGTTCGGGGAACCCCGGGGTCCGCTTACGTGGACCTCGCCATAACTCGCAGATTTGGTCCATTCTGACTTGTTTTCTATGCTATTATTCACTGTTTTTGGTTGTTGTGGTCATCCCAACATTCGGCGAAGCCCAGGGTCTAGGGACGGGGACCTCGCCAAAACTCGCAGATTTGGTCCATTCTGGTCAGTTTTCTATACTATTACTCATTGACTTTGGGTCCCGGGGCGATCCGAATGTTCGGGGAACCCAGGGGTCCGCTTATGGGGACCTCGCCAAAACTCAAATTTTTAGCATATTATGGCCAGTTTTCGAAACTATTACTCACTGATTTTGGGTCCAGGGCTGAACCAAACATTGGGGGAACCCCGGGCTCCGCTTACGGGGACCTCGCCAAAACTCGTAGATTTGGTCCATTCTGACCAGTTTTCTATGCTATTATTCACTGTTTTGGTTTTCGTGGTCATCCGAACGTTCGGGGAGTCCCCTCGCCAAAACTAGCAGATTAGGTCCATTATGGTCAGTTTCTATGCTATTAATCAGTGATTTTGGGTCTCTGGACGATTCGGACGTTCGGGGAACCGTAGGGTCCGGTTATGCGGACCTCGCCAAAATTCGTAGATTTGGCATATTATGGCTAGTTTTCTATGCAATTACCCATTGATTTTTGGTCCCGGGGCGATCCAAACGTTCGGGGAACCCCGGGGTCCGCTTACGGGGACCTCGCCAAAACTCGCAGATTTGGTCCATTCTGACCAGTTTTGTATGCTATTATTCACTGTTTTGGTTTTCGTGGTCATCCGAACGTTCGGGGAGTCCCCTCGCCAAAACTAGCAGATTAGGTCCATTATGGTTAGTTTTCTAAGCTATTAATCAGTGATTTTGGGTCTCTGGACGATTCGAACGTTCGGGGAACCCTAGGGTCCGGTTACGCGGACCTCGCCAAAATTCATAGATTTGGCATATTATGGCTAGTTTTCTATGCAATTACCCATCGATTTTTGGTCCCGGGGTGATCCAAACGTTCGGGGAACCCCGGGGTCCGCTTACGGGGACCGCGCCAAAACTCGCAGATTTGGTCCATTCTGACCAGTTTTCTATGCTATTATTCCCTGTTTTGGTTTTCGTTGTCATCCGAACATTCGGGGAGTCCCGTCGCCAAAACTAGCAGATTTGGTCCATTATGGTCAGATTTCTATGCTATTAATCACTCATTTTGGGTCTCGGGACGATTCGAACGTTCGGGGAACCCTAGGGTCCGGTTATGCGGACCTCGCCAAAACTCGTAGATTTGGCATATTATGGCAAGTTTTCTATGCTATTGCTCATTGATTTTTGGTCCCGGAGCCATCCAAACTTGCGGGGAACCCCGGGGTCCGCTTACGTGGACCTCGCCATAACTCGCAGATTTGGTCCATTCTGACTTGTTCGGGGAACCCTAGGAACCCTAATTTTCTATACTATTGCTCATTGACTTTGGGTCCCGGGGCGATCCGAATGTTCGGGGAACCCATGCGTCCGGTTATGGGGACCTTGCCAAAATTCAAAGTTTTAGCATATTATGGCCAGTTTTCGAAACAATTACTCACTGATTTTGGGTCCAGGGCTGAACCAAACATTCGGGGAACCCCGGGGTCCGCTTACGGGGACCTCGCCAAAACTCGCAGATTTGGTCCATTCTGACCAGTTTTCTATGCTATTATTCACTGTTTTGGTTTTCGTGGTCATCCGAACGTTCGGGGAGTCCCCTCGCCAAAACTAGCAGATTAGGTCCATTATGGTCAATTTTCTATGCTATTAATCAGTGATTTTGGGTCTCTGGACGATTCGAACGTTCGGGGAACCCTAGGGTCCGGTTATGCAGACCTCGCCAAAATTCGTAGATTTGGCATATTATGGCTAGTTTTCTATGCTATTACTCATTGATTTTTGATCCCGGGGCGATCCAAACGTTCGGGGAACCTCGGGGTCTGCTTACGGGGACCTCGCCAAAACTGGCAGATTTGGTCCATTCTGACCAGTTTTCTATGCTATTATTCCCTGTTTTGGTTTTCGTTGTCATCCGAACATTCGGGGAGTCCCGTAGCCAAAACTAGCAGATTTGGTCCATTATGGTCAGATTTCTATGCAATTAATCACTGATTTTGGGTCTCGGGACGATTCGAACGTTCGGGGAACCCTAGGGTCCGGTTATGCGGACCTCGCCAAAACTCGTAGATTTGGCATATTATGGCCAGTTTTCTATACTATTGCTCATTGATTTTTGGTCCCGGAGCGATCCAAACGTTCGGGGAACCCCGGGGTCCGCTTACGTGGACCTCGCCATAACTCGCAGATTTGGTCCATTCTGACTTGTTTTCTATGCTATTATTCACTGTTTTTGGTTGTTGTGGTCATCCCAACATTCGGCGAAGCCCAGGGTCTAGGGACGGGGACCTCGCCAAAACTCGCAGATTTGGTCCATTCTGGTCAGTTTTCTATACTATTACTCATTGACTTTGGGTCCCGGGGCGATCCGAATGTTCGGGGAACCCAGGGGTCCGCTTATGGGGACCTCGCCAAAACTCAAAGTTTTAGCATATTATGGCCAGTTTTCGAAACTATTACTCACTGATTTTGGGTCCAGGGCTGAACCAAACATTCGGGGAACCCCGGGCTCCGCTTACGGGGACCTCGCCAAAACTCGTAGATTTGGTCCATTCTGACCAGTTTTCTATGCTATTATTCACTGTTTTGGTTTTCGTGGTCATCCGAACGTTCGGGGAGTCCCCTCGCCAAAACTAGCAGATTAGGTCCATTATGGTCAGTTTTCTATGCTATTAATCAGTGATTTTGGGTCTCTGGACGATTCGAACGTTCGGGGAACCCTAGGGTCCGGTTATGCAGACCTCGCCAAAATTCGTAGATTTGGCATATTATGGCTAGTTTTCTATGCTATTACTCATTGATTTTTGATCCCGGGGCGATCCAAACGTTCGGGGAACCCCGGGGTCTGCTTACGGGGACCTCGCCAAAACTGGCAGATTTGGTCCATTCTGACCAGTTTTCTATGCTATTATTCCCTGTTTTGGTTTTCGTTGTCATCCGAACATTCGGGGAGTCCCGTAGCCAAAACTAGCAGATTTGGTCCATTATGGTCAGATTTCTATGCAATTAATCACTGATTTTGGGTCTCGGGACGATTCGAACGTTCGGGGAACCCTAGGGTCCGGTTATGCGGACCTCGCCAAAACTCGTAGATTTGGCATATTATGGCCAGTTTTCTATGCTATTGCTCATTGATTTTTGGTCCCGGAGCGATCCAAACGTTCGGGGAACCCCGGGGTCCGCTTACGTGGACCTCGCCATAACTCGCAGATTTGGTCCATTCTGACTTGTTTTCTATGCTATTATTCACTGTTTTTGGTTGTTGTGGTCATCCCAACATTCGGCGAAGCCCAGGGTCTAGGGACGGGGACCTCGCCAAAACTCGCAGATTTGGTCCATTCTGGTCAGTTTTCTATACTATTACTCATTGACTTTGGGTCCCGGGGCGATCCGAATGTTCGGGGAACCCAGGGGTCCGCTTATGGGGACCTCGCCAAAACTCAAATTTTTAGCATATTATGGCCAGTTTTCGAAACTATTACTCACTGATTTTGGGTCCAGGGCTGAACCAAACATTGGGGGAACCCCGGGCTCCGCTTACGGGGACCTCGCCAAAACTCGTAGATTTGGTCCATTCTGACCAGTTTTCTATGCTATTATTCACTGTTTTGGTTTTCGTGGTCATCCGAACGTTCGGGGAGTCCCCTCGCCAAAACTAGCAGATTAGGTCCATTATGGTCAGTTTCTATGCTATTAATCAGTGATTTTGGGTCTCTGGACGATTCGGACGTTCGGGGAACCGTAGGGTCCGGTTATGCGGACCTCGCCAAAATTCGTAGATTTGGCATATTATGGCTAGTTTTCTATGCAATTACCCATTGATTTTTGGTCCCGGGGCGATCCAAACGTTCGGGGAACCCCGGGGTCCGCTTACGGGGACCTCGCCAAAACTCGCAGATTTGGTCCATTCTGACCAGTTTTGTATGCTATTATTCACTGTTTTGGTTTTCGTGGTCATCCGAACGTTCGGGGAGTCCCCTCGCCAAAACTAGCAGATTAGGTCCATTATGGTTAGTTTTCTATGCTATTAATCAGTGATTTTGGGTCTCTGGACGATTCGAACGTTCGGGGAACCCTAGGGTCCGGTTACGCGGACCTCGCCAAAATTCATAGATTTGGCATATTATGGCTAGTTTTCTATGCAATTACCCATTGATTTTTGGTCCCGGGGTGATCCAAACGTTCGGGGAACCCCGGGGTCCGCTTACGGGGACCGCGCCAAAACTCGCAGATTTGGTCCATTCTGACCAGTTTTCTATGCTATTATTCCCTGTTTTGGTTTTCGTTGTCATCCGAACATTTGGGGAGTCCCGTCGCCAAAACTAGCAGATTTGGTCCATTATGGTCAGATTTCTATGCTATTAATCACTCATTTTGGGTCTCGGGACGATTCGAACGTTCGGGGAACCCTAGGGTCCGGTTATGCGGACCTCGCCAAAACTCGTAGATTTGGCATATTATGGCAAGTTTTCTATGCTATTGCTCATTGATTTTTGGTCCCGGAGCCATCCAAACGTGCGGGGAACCCCGGGGTCCGCTTACGTGGACCTCGCCATAACTCGCAGATTTGGTCCATTCTGACTTGTTCGGGGAACCCTAGGAACCCTAATTTTCTATACTATTGCTCATTGACTTTGGGTCCCGGGGCGATCCGAATGTTCGGGGAACCCATGCGTCCGGTTATGGGGACCTTGCCAAAATTCAAAGTTTTAGCATATTATGGCCAGTTTTCGAAACAATTACTCACTGATTTTGGGTCCAGGGCTGAACCAAACATTCGGGGAACCCCGGGGTCCGCTTACGGGGACCTCGCCAAAACTCGCAGATTTGGTCCATTCTGACCAGTTTTCTATGCTATTATTCACTGTTTTGGTTTTCGTGGTCATCCGAACGTTCGGGGAGTCCCCTCGCCAAAACTAGCAGATTAGGTCCATTATGGTCAGTTTTCTATGCTATTAATCAGTGATTTTGGGTCTCTGGACGATTCGAACGTTCGGGGAACCCTAGGGTCCGGTTATGCAGACCTCGCCAAAATTCGTAGATTTGGCATATTATGGCTAGTTTTCTATGCTATTACTCATTGATTTTTGGTCCCGGGGCGATCCAAACGTTCGGGGAACCCCGGGGTCTGCTTACGGGGACCTCGCCAAAACTGGCAGATTTGGTCCATTCTGACCAGTTTTCTATGCTATTATTCCCTGTTTTGGTTTTCGTTGTCATCCGAACATTCGGGGAGTCCCGTAGCCAAAACTAGCAGATTTGGTCCATTATGGTCAGATTTCTATGCAATTAATCACTGATTTTGGGTCTCGGGACGATTCGAACGTTCGGGGAACCCTAGGGTCCGGTTATGCGGACCTCGCCAAAACTCGTAGATTTGGCATATTATGGCCAGTTTTCTATACTATTGCTCATTGATTTTTGGTCCCGGAGCGATCCAAACGTTCGGGGAACCCCGGGGTCCGCTTACGTGGACCTCGCCATAACTCGCAGATTTGGTCCATTCTGACTTGTTTTCTATGCTATTATTCACTGTTTTTGGTTGTTGTGGTCATCCCAACATTCGGCGAAGCCCAGGGTCTAGGGACGGGGACCTCGCCAAAACTCGCAGATTTGGTCCATTCTGGTCAGTTTTCTATACTATTACTCATTGACTTTGGGTCCCGGGGCGATCCGAATGTTCGGGGAACCCAGGGGTCCGCTTATGGGGACCTCGCCAAAACTCAAAGTTTTAGCATATTATGGCCAGTTTTCGAAACTATTACTCACTGATTTTGGGTCCAGGGCTGAACCAAACATTCGGGGAACCCCGGGCTCCGCTTACGGGGACCTCGCCAAAACTCGTAGATTTGGTCCATTCTGACCAGTTTTCTATGCTATTATTCACTGTTTTGGTTTTCGTGGTCATCCGAACGTTCGGGGAGTCCCCTCGCCAAAACTAGCAGATTAGGTCCATTATGGTCAGTTTTCTATGCTATTAATCAGTGATTTTGGGTCTCTGGACGATTCGAACGTTCGGGGAACCCTAGGGTCCGGTTATGCAGACCTCGCCAAAATTCGTAGATTTGGCATATTATGGCTAGTTTTCTATGCTATTACTCATTGATTTTTGATCCCGGGGCGATCCAAACGTTCGGGGAACCCCGGGGTCTGCTTACGGGGACCTCGCCAAAACTGGCAGATTTGGTCCATTCTGACCAGTTTTCTATGCTATTATTCCCTGTTTTGGTTTTCGTTGTCATCCGAACATTCGGGGAGTCCCGTAGCCAAAACTAGCAGATTTGGTCCATTATGGTCAGATTTCTATGCAATTAATCACTGATTTTGGGTCTCGGGACGATTCGAACGTTCGGGGAACCCTAGGGTCCGGTTATGCGGACCTCGCCAAAACTCGTAGATTTGGCATATTATGGCCAGTTTTCTATGCTATTGCTCATTGATTTTTTGTCCCGGAGCGATCCAAACGTTCGGGGAACCCCGGGGTCCGCTTACGTGGACCTCGCCATAACTCGCAGATTAGGTCCATTCTGACTTGTTTTCTATGCTATTATTCACTGTTTTTGGTTGTTGTGGTCATCCCAACATTCGGCGAAGCCCAGGGTCTAGGGACGGGGACCTCGCCAAAACTCGCAGATTTGGTCCATTCTGGTCAGTTTTCTATACTATTACTCATTGACTTTGGGTCCCGGGGCGATCCGAATGTTCGGGGAACCCAGGGGTCCGCTTATGGGGACCTCGCCAAAACTCAAAGTTTTAGCATATTATGGCCAGTTTTCGAAACTATTACTCACTGATTTTGGGTCCAGGGCTGAACCAAACATTGGGGGAACCCCGGGCTCCGCTTACGGGGACCTCGCCAAAACTCGTAGATTTGGTCCATTCTGACCAGTTTTCTATGCTATTATTCACTGTTTTGGTTTTCGTGGTCATCCGAACGTTCGGGGAGTCCCCTCGCCAAAACTAGCAGATTAGGTCCATTATGGTCAGTTTTCTATGCTATTAATCAGTGATTTTGGGTCTCTGGACGATTCGAACGTTCGGGGAACACTAGGGTCCGGTTATGCGGACCTCGCCAAAATTCGTAGATTTGGCATATTATGGCTAGTTTTCTATGCTATTACTCATTGATTTTTGATCCCGGGGCGATCCAAACGTTCGGGGAACCCCGGGGTCTGCTTACGGGGACCTCGCCAAAACTGGCAGATTTGGTCCATTCTGACCAGTTTTCTATGCTATTATTCCCTGTTTTGGTTTTCGTTGTCATCCGAACATTCGGGGAGTCCCGTAGCCAAAACTAGCAGATTTGGTCCATTATGGTCAGATTTCTATGCAATTAATCACTGATTTTGGGTCTCGGGACGATTCGAACGTTCGGGGAACCCTAGGGTCCGGTTATGCGGACCTCGCCAAAACTCGTAGATTTGGCATATTATGGCCAGTTTTCTATGCTATTGCTCATTGATTTTTTGTCCCGGAGCGATCCAAACGTTCGGGGAACCCCGGGGTCCGCTTACGTGGACCTCGCCATAACTCGCAGATTTGGTCCATTCTGACTTGTTTTCTATGCTATTATTCACTGTTTTTGGTTGTTGTGGTCATCCCAACATTCGGCGAAGCCCAGGGTCTAGGGACGGGGACCTCGCCAAAACTCGCAGATTTGGTCCATTCTGGTCAGTTTTCTATACTATTACTCATTGACTTTGGGTCCCGGGGCGATCCGAATGTTCGGGGAACCCAGGGGTCCGCTTATGGGGACCTCGCCAAAACTCAAAGTTTTAGCATATTATGGCCAGTTTTCGAAACTATTACTCACTGATTTTGGGTCCAGGGCTGAACCAAACATTGGGGGAACCCCGGGCTCCGCTTACGGGGACCTCGCCAAAACTCGTAGATTTGGTCCATTCTGACCAGTTTTCTATGCTATTATTCACTGTTTTGGTTTTCGTGGTCATCCGAACGTTCGGGGAGTCCCCTCGCCAAAACTAGCAGATTAGGTCCATTATGGTCAGTTTCTATGCTATTAATCAGTGATTTTGGGTCTCTGGACGATTCGGACGTTCGGGGAACCGTAGGGTCCGGTTATGCGGACCTCGCCAAAATTCGTAGATTTGGCATATTATGGCTAGTTTTCTATGCAATTACCCATTGATTTTTGGTCCCGGGGCGATCCAAACGTTCGGGGAACCCCGGGGTCCGCTTCCGGGGACCTCGCCAAAACTCGCAGATTTGGTCCATTCTGACCAGTTTTCTATGCTATTATTCACTGTTTTGGTTTTCGTGGTCATCCGAACGTTCGGGGAGTCCCCTCGCCAAAACTAGCAGATTAGGTCCATTATGGTCAGTTTCTATGCTATTAATCAGTGATTTTGGGTCTCTGGACGATTCGGACGTTCGGGGAACCGTAGGGTCCGGTTATGCGGACCTCGCCAAAATTCGTAGATTTGGCATATTATGGCTAGTTTTCTATGCAATTACCCATTGATTTTTGGTCCCGGGGCGATCCAAACGTTCGGGGAACCCCGGGGTCCGCTTACGGGGACCTCGCCAAAACTCGCAGATTTGGTCCATTCTGACCAGTTTTGTATGCTATTATTCACTGTTTTGGTTTTCGTGGTCATCCGAACGTTCGGGGAGTCCCCTCGCCAAAACTAGCAGATTAGGTCCATTATGGTTAGTTTTCTATGCTATTAATCAGTGATTTTGGGTCTCTGGACGATTCGAACGTTCGGGGAACCCTAGGGTCCGGTTACGCGGACCTCGCCAAAATTCATAGATTTGGCATATTATGGCTAGTTTTCTATGCAATTACCCATTGATTTTTGGTCCCGGGGTGATCCAAACGTTCGGGGAACCCCGGGGTCCGCTTACGGGGACCGCGCCAAAACTCGCAGATTTGGTCCATTCTGACCAGTTTTCTATGCTATTATTCCCTGTTTTGGTTTTCGTTGTCATCCGAACATTCGGGGAGTCCCGTCGCCAAAACTAGCAGATTTGGTCCATTATGGTCAGATTTCTATGCTATTAATCACTCATTTTGGGTCTCGGGACGATTCGAACGTTCGGGGAACCCTAGGGTCCGGTTATGCGGACCTCGCCAAAACTCGTAGATTTGGCATATTATGGCAAGTTTTCTATGCTATTGCTCATTGATTTTTGGTCCCGGAGCCATCCAAACGTGCGGGGAACCCCGGGGTCCGCTTACGTGGACCTCGCCATAACTCGCAGATTTGGTCCATTCTGACTTGTTCGGGGAACCCTAGGAACCCTAATTTTCTATACTATTGCTCATTGACTTTGGGTCCCGGGGCGATCCGAATGTTCGGGGAACCCATGCGTCCGGTTATGGGGACCTTGCCAAAATTCAAAGTTTTAGCATATTATGGCCAGTTTTCGAAACAATTACTCACTGATTTTGGGTCCAGGGCTGAACCAAACATTCGGGGAACCCCGGGGTCCGCTTACGGGGACCTCGCCAAAACTCGCAGATTTGGTCCATTCTGACCAGTTTTCTATGCTATTATTCACTGTTTTGGTTTTCGTGGTCATCCGAACGTTCGGGGAGTCCCCTCGCCAAAACTAGCAGATTAGGTCCATTATGGTCAGTTTCTATGCTATTAATCAGTGATTTTGGGTCTCTGGACGATTCGGACGTTCGGGGAACCGTAGGGTCCGGTTATGCGGACCTCGCCAAAATTCGTAGATTTGGCATATTATGGCTAGTTTTCTATGCAATTACCCATTGATTTTTGGTCCCGGGGCGATCCAAACGTTCGGGGAACCCCGGGGTCCGCTTCCGGGGACCTCGCCAAAACTCGCAGATTTGGTCCATTCTGACCAGTTTTCTATGCTATTATTCACTGTTTTGGTTTTCGTGGTCATCCGAACGTTCGGGGAGTCCCCTCGCCAAAACTAGCAGATTAGGTCCATTATGGTCAGTTTCTATGCTATTAATCAGTGATTTTGGGTCTCTGGACGATTCGGACGTTCGGGGAACCGTAGGGTCCGGTTATGCGGACCTCGCCAAAATTCGTAGATTTGGCATATTATGGCTAGTTTTCTATGCAATTACCCATTGATTTTTGGTCCCGGGGCGATCCAAACGTTCGGGGAACCCCGGGGTCCGCTTACGGGGACCTCGCCAAAACTCGCAGATTTGGTCCATTCTGACCAGTTTTGTATGCTATTATTCACTGTTTTGGTTTTCGTGGTCATCCGAACGTTCGGGGAGTCCCCTCGCCAAAACTAGCAGATTAGGTCCATTATGGTTAGTTTTCTATGCTATTAATCAGTGATTTTGGGTCTCTGGACGATTCGAACGTTCGGGGAACCCTAGGGTCCGGTTACGCGGACCTCGCCAAAATTCATAGATTTGGCATATTATGGCTAGTTTTCTATGCAATTACCCATTGATTTTTGGTCCCGGGGTGATCCAAACGTTCGGGGAACCCCGGGGTCCGCTTACGGGGACCGCGCCAAAACTCGCAGATTTGGTCCATTCTGACCAGTTTTCTATGCTATTATTCCCTGTTTTGGTTTTCGTTGTCATCCGAACATTCGGGGAGTCCCGTCGCCAAAACTAGCAGATTTGGTCCATTATGGTCAGATTTCTATGCTATTAATCACTCATTTTGGGTCTCGGGACGATTCGAACGTTCGGGGAACCCTAGGGTCCGGTTATGCGGACCTCGCCAAAACTCGTAGATTTGGCATATTATGGCAAGTTTTCTATGCTATTGCTCATTGATTTTTGGTCCCGGAGCCATCCAAACGTGCGGGGAACCCCGGGGTCCGCTTACGTGGACCTCGCCATAACTCGCAGATTTGGTCCATTCTGACTTGTTCGGGGAACCCTAGGAACCCTAATTTTCTATACTATTGCTCATTGACTTTGGGTCCCGGGGCGATCCGAATGTTCGGGGAACCCATGCGTCCGGTTATGGGGACCTTGCCAAAATTCAAAGTTTTAGCATATTATGGCCAGTTTTCGAAACAATTACTCACTGATTTTGGGTCCAGGGCTGAACCAAACATTCGGGGAACCCCGGGGTCCGCTTACGGGGACCTCGCCAAAACTCGCAGATTTGGTCCATTCTGACCAGTTTTCTATGCTATTATTCACTGTTTTGGTTTTCGTGGTCATCCGAACGTTCGGGGAGTCCCCTCGCCAAAACTAGCAGATTAGGTCCATTATGGTCAGTTTTCTATGCTATTAATCAGTGATTTTGGGTCTCTGGACGATTCGAACGTTCGGGGAACCCTAGGGTCCGGTTATGCAGACCTCGCCAAAATTCGTAGATTTGGCATATTATGGCTAGTTTTCTATGCTATTACTCATTGATTTTTGGTCCCGGAGCGATCCAAACGTTCGGGGAACCCCGGGGTCTGCTTACGGGGACCTCGCCAAAACTGGCAGATTTGGTCCATTCTGACCAGTTTTCTATGCTATTATTCCCTGTTTTGGTTTTCGTTGTCATCCGAACATTCGGGGAGTCCCGTAGCCAAAACTAGCAGATTTGGTCCATTATGGTCAGATTTCTATGCAATTAATCACTGATTTTGGGTCTCGGGACGATTCGAACGTTCGGGGAACCCTAGGGTCCGGTTATGCGGACCTCGCCAAAACTCGTAGATTTGGCATATTATGGCCAGTTTTCTATGCTATTGCTCATTGATTTTTGGTCCCGGAGCGATCCAAACGTTCGGGGAACCCCGGGGTCCGCTTACGTGGACCTCGCCATAACTCGCAGATTTGGTCCATTCTGACTTGTTTTCTATGCTATTATACACTGTTTTTGGTTGTTGTGGTCATCCCAACATTCGGCGAAGCCCAGGGTCTAGGGACGGGGACCTCGACAAAACTCGCAGATTTGGTCCATTCTGGTCAGTTTTCTATACTATTGCTCATTGACTTTGGGTCCCGGGGCGATCCGAATGTTCGGGGAACCCATGCGTTCGGTTATGGGGACCTTGCCAAAATTCAAAGTTTTAGCATATTATGGCCAGTTTTCGAAACAATTACTCACTGATTTTGGGTCCAGGGCTGAACCAAACATTCGGGGAACCCCGGGGTCCGCTTACGGGGACCTCGCCAAAACTCGCAGATTTGGTCCATTCTGACCAGTTTTCTATGCTATTATTCACTGTTTTGGTTTTCGTGGTCATCCGAACGTTCGGGGAGTCCCCTCGCCAAAACTAGCAGATTAGGTCCATTATGGTCAGTTTTCTATGCTATTAATCAGTGATTTTGGGTCTCTGGACGATTCGAACGTTCGGGGAACCCTAGGGTCCGGTTATGCAGACCTCGCCAAAATTCGTAGATTTGGCATATTATGGCTAGTTTTCTATGCTATTACTCATTGATTTTTGGTCCCGGGGCGATCCAAACGTTCGGGGAACCCCGGGGTCTGCTTACGGGGACCTCGCCAAAACTGGCAGATTTGGTCCATTCTGACCAGTTTTCTATGCTATTATTCCCTGTTTTGGTTTTCGTTGTCATCCGAACATTCGGGGAGTCCCGTAGCCAAAACGAGCAGATTTGGTCCATTATGGTCAGATTTCTATGCAATTAATCACTGATTTTGGGTCTCGGGACGATTCGAACGTTCGGGGAACCCTAGGGTCCGGTTATGCGGACCTCGCCAAAACTCGTAGATTTGGCATATTATGGCCAGTTTTCTATGCTATTGCTCATTGATTTTTGGTCCCGGAGCGATCCAAACGTTCGGGGAACCCCGGGGTCCGCTTACGTGGACCTCGCCATAACTCGCAGATTTGGTCCATTCTGACTTGTTTTCTATGCTATTATTCACTGTTTTTGGTTGTTGTGGTCATCCCAACATTCGGCGAAGCCCAGGGTCTAGGGACGGGGACCTCGCCAAAACTCGCAGATTGGGTCCATTCTGGTCAATTTTCTATACTATTACTCATTGACTTTGGGTCCCGGGGCGATCCGAATGTTCGGGGAACCCAGGGGTCCGCTTATGGGGACCTCGCCAAAACTCAAAGTTTTAGCATATTATGGCCAGTTTTCGAAACTATTACTCACTGATTTTGGGTCCAGGGCTGAACCAAACATTGGGGGAACCCCGGGCTCCGCTTACGGGGACCTCGCCAAAACTCGTAGATTTGGTCCATTCTGACCAGTTTTCTATGCTATTATTCACTGTTTTGGTTTTCGTGGTCATCCGAACGTTCGGGGAGTCCCCTCGCCAAAACTAGCAGATTAGGTCCATTATGGTCAGTTTTCTATGCTATTAATCAGTGATTTTGGGTCTCTGGACGATTCGAACGTTCGGGGAAACCTAGGGTCCGGTTATGCAGACCTCGCCAAAATTCGTAGATTTGGCATATTATGGCTAGTTTTCTATGCTATTACTCATTGATTTTTGGTCCCGGGGCGATCCAAACGTTCGGGGAACCCCGGGGTCTGCTTACTGGGACCTCGTCAAAACTGCCAGATTTGGTCCATTCTGACCAGTTTTCTATGCTATTATTCCCTGTTTTGGTTTTCGTTGTCATCCGAACATTCGGGGAGTCCCGTAGCCAAAACTAGCAGATTTGGTCCATTATGCTCAGATTTCTATGCAATTAATCACTTATTTTGGGTCTCGGGACGATTCGAACGTTCGGGGAACCCTAGGGTCCAGTTATGCGGACCTCGCCAAAACTCGTAGATTTGGCATATTATGGCCAGTTTTCTATGTTATTGCTAATTGATTTTTGGTCCCGGAGCGATCCAAACGTTCGGGGAACCCCGGGGTCCGCTTACGTGGACCTCGCCATAACTCGCAGATTTGGTCCATTCTGACTTGTTTTCTATGCTATTATTCACTGTTTCTGGTTGTTGTGGTCATCCCAACATTCGGCGAAGCCCAGGGTCTAGGGACGGGGACCTCGCCAAAACTCGCAGATTTGGTCCATTCTGGTCAGTTTTCTATACTATTACTCATTGACTTTGGGTCCCGGGGCGATCCGAATGTTCGGGGAACCCAGGGGTCCGCTTATGGGGACCTCGCCAAAACTCAAAGTTTTAGCATATTATGGCCAGTTTTCGAAACTATTACTCACTGATTTTGGGTCCAGGGCTGAACCAAACATTGGGGGAACCCCGGGCTCCGCTTACGGGGACCTCGCCAAAACTCGTAGATTTGGTCCATTCTGACCAGTTTTCTATGCTATTATTCACTGTTTTGGTTTTCGTGGTCATCCGAACGTTCGGGGAGTCCCCTCGCCAAAACTAGCAGATTAGGTCCATTATGGTCAGTTTTCTATGGTATTAATCAGTGATTTTGGGTCTCTGGACGATTCGAACGTTCGGGGAAACCTAGGGTCCGGTTATGCAGACCTCGCCAAAATTCGTAGATTTGGCATATTATGGCTAGTTTTCTATGCTATTACTCTTTGATTTTTGGTCCCGGGGCGATCCAAACGTTCGGGGAACCCCGGGGTCTGCTTACTGGGACCTCGTCAAAACTGCCAGATTTGGTCCATTCTGACCAGTTTTCTATGCTATTATTCCCTGTTTTGGTTTTCGTTGTCATCCGAACATTCGGGGAGTCCCGTAGCCAAAACTAGCAGATTTGGTCCATTATGCTCAGATTTCTATGCAATTAATCACTTATTTTGGGTCTCGGGACGATTCGAACGTTCGGGGAACCCTAGGGTCCAGTTATGCGGACCTCGCCAAAACTCGTAGATTTGGCATATTATGGCCAGTTTTCTATGTTATTGCTAATTGATTTTTGGTCCCGGAGCGATCCAAACGTTCGGGGAACCCCGGGGTCCGCTTACGTGGACCTCGCCATAACTCGCAGATTTGGTCCATTCTGACTTGTTTTCTATGCTATTATTCACTGTTTCTGGTTGTTGTGGTCATCCCAACATTCGGCGAAGCCCAGGGTCTAGGGACGGGGACCTCGCCAAAACTCGCAGATTTGGTCCATTCTGGTCAGTTTTCTATACTATTACTCATTGACTTTGGGTCCCGGGGCGATCCGAATGTTCGGGGAACCCAGGGGTCCGCTTATGGGGACCTCGCCAAAATTCAAAGTTTTAGCATATTATGGCCAGTTTTCGAAACAATTACTCACTGATTTTGGGTCCAGGGCTGAACCAAACATTCGGGGAACCCCGGGGTCCGCTTACGGGGACCTCGCCAAAACTCGCAGATTTGGTCCATTCTGACCAGTTTTCTATGCTATTATTCACTGTTTTGGTTTTCGTGGTCATCCGAACGTTCGGGGAGTCCCCTCGCCAAAACTAGCAGATTAGGTCCATTATGGTCAGTTTTCTATGCTATTAATCAGTGATTTTGGGTCTCTGGACGATTCGAACGTTCGGGGAACCCTAGGGTCCGGTTATGCAGACCTCGCCAAAATTCGTAGATTTGGCATATTATGGCTAGTTTTCTATGCTATTACTCATTGATTTTTGGTCCCGGAGCGATCCAAACGTTCGGGGAACCCCGGGGTCTGCTTACGGGGACCTCGCCAAAACTGGCAGATTTGGTCCATTCTGACCAGTTTTCTATGCTATTATTCCCTGTTTTGGTTTTCGTTGTCATCCGAACATTCGGGGAGTCCCGTAGCCAAAACTAGCAGATTTGGTCCATTATGGTCAGATTTCTATGCAATTAATCACTGATTTTGGGTCTCGGGACGATTCGAACGTTCGGGGAACCCTAGGGTCCGGTTATGCGGACCTCGCCAAAACTCGTAGATTTGGCATATTATGGCCAGTTTTCTATGCTATTGCTCATTGATTTTTGGTCCCGGAGCGATCCAAACGTTCGGGGAACCCCGGGGTCCGCTTACGTGGACCTCGCCATAACTCGCAGATTTGGTCCATTCTGACTTGTTTTCTATGCTATTATACACTGTTTTTGGTTGTTGTGGTCATCCCAACATTCGGCGAAGCCCAGGGTCTAGGGACGGGGACCTCGACAAAACTCGCAGATTTGGTCCATTCTGGTCAGTTTTCTATACTATTGCTCATTGACTTTGGGTCCCGGGGCGATCCGAATGTTCGGGGAACCCATGCGTTCGGTTATGGGGACCTTGCCAAAATTCAAAGTTTTAGCATATTATGGCCAGTTTTCGAAACAATTACTCACTGATTTTGGGTCCAGGGCTGAACCAAACATTCGGGGAACCCCGGGGTCCGCTTACGGGGACCTCGCCAAAACTCGCAGATTTGGTCCATTCTGACCAGTTTTCTATGCTATTATTCACTGTTTTGGTTTTCGTGGTCATCCGAACGTTCGGGGAGTCCCCTCGCCAAAACTAGCAGATTAGGTCCATTATGGTCAGTTTTCTATGCTATTAATCAGTGATTTTGGGTCTCTGGACGATTCGAACGTTCGGGGAACCCTAGGGTCCGGTTATGCAGACCTCGCCAAAATTCGTAGATTTGGCATATTATGGCTAGTTTTCTATGCTATTACTCATTGATTTTTGGTCCCGGGGCGATCCAAACGTTCGGGGAACCCCGGGGTCTGCTTACGGGGACCTCGCCAAAACTGGCAGATTTGGTCCATTCTGACCAGTTTTCTATGCTATTATTCCCTGTTTTGGTTTTCGTTGTCATCCGAACATTCGGGGAGTCCCGTAGCCAAAACGAGCAGATTTGGTCCATTATGGTCAGATTTCTATGCAATTAATCACTGATTTTGGGTCTCGGGACGATTCGAACGTTCGGGGAACCCTAGGGTCCGGTTATGCGGACCTCGCCAAAACTCGTAGATTTGGCATATTATGGCCAGTTTTCTATGCTATTGCTCATTGATTTTTGGTCCCGGAGCGATCCAAACGTTCGGGGAACCCCGGGGTCCGCTTACGTGGACCTCGCCATAACTCGCAGATTTGGTCCATTCTGACTTGTTTTCTATGCTATTATTCACTGTTTTTGGTTGTTGTGGTCATCCCAACATTCGGCGAAGCCCAGGGTCTAGGGACGGGGACCTCGCCAAAACTCGCAGATTGGGTCCATTCTGGTCAATTTTCTATACTATTACTCATTGACTTTGGGTCCCGGGGCGATCCGAATGTTCGGGGAACCCAGGGGTCCGCTTATGGGGACCTCGCCAAAACTCAAAGTTTTAGCATATTATGGCCAGTTTTCGAAACTATTACTCACTGATTTTGGGTCCAGGGCTGAACCAAACATTGGGGGAACCCCGGGCTCCGCTTACGGGGACCTCGCCAAAACTCGTAGATTTGGTCCATTCTGACCAGTTTTCTATGCTATTATTCACTGTTTTGGTTTTCGTGGTCATCCGAACGTTCGGGGAGTCCCCTCGCCAAAACTAGCAGATTAGGTCCATTATGGTCAGTTTTCTATGCTATTAATCAGTGATTTTGGGTCTCTGGACGATTCGAACGTTCGGGGAAACCTAGGGTCCGGTTATGCAGACCTCGCCAAAATTCGTAGATTTGGCATATTATGGCTAGTTTTCTATGCTATTACTCATTGATTTTTGGTCCCGGGGCGATCCAAACGTTCGGGGAACCCCGGGGTCTGCTTACTGGGACCTCGTCAAAACTGCCAGATTTGGTCCATTCTGACCAGTTTTCTATGCTATTATTCCCTGTTTTGGTTTTCGTTGTCATCCGAACATTCGGGGAGTCCCGTAGCCAAAACTAGCAGATTTGGTCCATTATGCTCAGATTTCTATGCAATTAATCACTTATTTTGGGTCTCGGGACGATTCGAACGTTCGGGGAACCCTAGGGTCCAGTTATGCGGACCTCGCCAAAACTCGTAGATTTGGCATATTATGGCCAGTTTTCTATGTTATTGCTAATTGATTTTTGGTCCCGGAGCGATCCAAACGTTCGGGGAACCCCGGGGTCCGCTTACGTGGACCTCGCCATAACTCGCAGATTTGGTCCATTCTGACTTGTTTTCTATGCTATTATTCACTGTTTCTGGTTGTTGTGGTCATCCCAACATTCGGCGAAGCCCAGGGTCTAGGGACGGGGACCTCGCCAAAACTCGCAGATTTGGTCCATTCTGGTCAGTTTTCTATACTATTACTCATTGACTTTGGGTCCCGGGGCGATCCGAATGTTCGGGGAACCCAGGGGTCCGCTTATGGGGACCTCGCCAAAACTCAAAGTTTTAGCATATTATGGCCAGTTTTCGAAACTATTACTCACTGATTTTGGGTCCAGGGCTGAACCAAACATTGGGGGAACCCCGGGCTCCGCTTACGGGGACCTCGCCAAAACTCGTAGATTTGGTCCATTCTGACCAGTTTTCTATGCTATTATTCACTGTTTTGGTTTTCGTGGTCATCCGAACGTTCGGGGAGTCCCCTCGCCAAAACTAGCAGATTAGGTCCATTATGGTCAGTTTTCTATGGTATTAATCAGTGATTTTGGGTCTCTGGACGATTCGAACGTTCGGGGAAACCTAGGGTCCGGTTATGCAGACCTCGCCAAAATTCGTAGATTTGGCATATTATGGCTAGTTTTCTATGCTATTACTCTTTGATTTTTGGTCCCGGGGCGATCCAAACGTTCGGGGAACCCCGGGGTCTGCTTACTGGGACCTCGTCAAAACTGCCAGATTTGGTCCATTCTGACCAGTTTTCTATGCTATTATTCCCTGTTTTGGTTTTCGTTGTCATCCGAACATTCGGGGAGTCCCGTAGCCAAAACTAGCAGATTTGGTCCATTATGCTCAGATTTCTATGCAATTAATCACTTATTTTGGGTCTCGGGACGATTCGAACGTTCGGGGAACCCTAGGGTCCAGTTATGCGGACCTCGCCAAAACTCGTAGATTTGGCATATTATGGCCAGTTTTCTATGTTATTGCTAATTGATTTTTGGTCCCGGAGCGATCCAAACGTTCGGGGAACCCCGGGGTCCGCTTACGTGGACCTCGCCATAACTCGCAGATTTGGTCCATTCTGACTTGTTTTCTATGCTATTATTCACTGTTTCTGGTTGTTGTGGTCATCCCAACATTCGGCGAAGCCCAGGGTCTAGGGACGGGGACCTCGCCAAAACTCGCAGATTTGGTCCATTCTGGTCAGTTTTCTATACTATTACTCATTGACTTTGGGTCCCGGGGCGATCCGAATGTTCGGGGAACCCAGGGGTCCGCTTATGGGGACCTCGCCAAAACTCAAAGTTTTAGCATATTATGGCCAGTTTTCGAAACTATTACTCACTGATTTTGGGTCCAGGGCTGAACCAAACATTGGGGGAACCCCGGGCTCCGCTTACGGGGACCTCGCCAAAACTCGTAGATTTGGTCCATTCTGACCAGTTTTCTATGCTATTATTCACTGTTTTGGTTTTCGTGGTCATCCGAACGTTCGGGGAGTCCCCTCGCCAAAACTAGCAGATTAGGTCCATTATGGTCAGTTTTCTATGGTATTAATCAGTGATTTTGGGTCTCTGGACGATTCGAACGTTCGGGGAAACCTAGGGTCCGGTTATGCAGACCTCGCCAAAATTCGTAGATTTGGCATATTATGGCTAGTTTTCTATGCTATTACTCTTTGATTTTTGGTCCCGGGGCGATCCAAACGTTCGGGGAACCCCGGGGTCTGCTTACTGGGACCTCGTCAAAACTGCCAGATTTGGTCCATTCTGACCAGTTTTCTATGCTATTATTCCCTGTTTTGGTTTTCGTTGTCATCCGAACATTCGGGGAGTCCCGTAGCCAAAACTAGCAGATTTGGTCCATTATGCTCAGATTTCTATGCAATTAATCACTTATTTTGGGTCTCGGGACGATTCGAACGTTCGGGGAACCCTAGGGTCCAGTTATGCGGACCTCGCCAAAACTCGTAGATTTGGCATATTATGGCCAGTTTTCTATGTTATTGCTAATTGATTTTTGGTCCCGGAGCGATCCAAACGTTCGGGGAACCCCGGGGTCCGCTTACGTGGACCTCGCCATAACTCGCAGATTTGGTCCATTCTGACTTGTTTTCTATGCTATTATTCACTGTTTCTGGTTGTTGTGGTCATCCCAACATTCGGCGAAGCCCAGGGTCTAGGGACGGGGACCTCGCCAAAACTCGCAGATTTGGTCCATTCTGGTCAGTTTTCTATACTATTACTCATTGACTTTGGGTCCCGGGGCGATCCGAATGTTCGGGGAACCCAGGGGTCCGCTTATGGGGACCTCGCCAAAACTCAAAGTTTTAGCATATTATGGCCAGTTTTCGAAACTATTACTCACTGATTTTGGGTCCAGGGCTGAACCAAACATTGGGGGAACCCCGGGCTCCGCTTACGGGGACCTCGCCAAAACTCGTAGATTTGGTCCATTCTGACCAGTTTTCTATGCTATTATTCACTGTTTTGGTTTTCGTGGTCATCCGAACGTTCGGGGAGTCCCCTCGCCAAAACTAGCAGATTAGGTCCATTATGGTCAGTTTTCTATGCTATTAATCAGTGATTTTGGGTCTCTGGACGATTCGAACGTTCGGGGAAACCTAGGGTCCGGTTATGCAGACCTCGCCAAAATTCGTAGATTTGGCATATTATGGCTAGTTTTCTATGCTATTACTCTTTGATTTTTGGTCCCGGGGCGATCCAAACGTTCGGGGAACCCCGGGGTCTGCTTACTGGGACCTCGTCAAAACTGCCAGATTTGGTCCATTCTGACCAGTTTTCTATGCTATTATTCCCTGTTTTGGTTTTCGTTGTCATCCGAACATTCGGGGAGTCCCGTAGCCAAAACTAGCAGATTTGGTCCATTATGCTCAGATTTCTATGCAATTAATCACTTATTTTGGGTCTCGGGACGATTCGAACGTTCGGGGAACCCTAGGGTCCAGTTATGCGGACCTCGCCAAAACTCGTAGATTTGGCATATTATGGCCAGTTTTCTATGTTATTGCTAATTGATTTTTGGTCCCGGAGCGATCCAAACGTTCGGGGAACCCCGGGGTCCGCTTACGTGGACCTCGCCATAACTCGCAGATTTGGTCCATTCTGACTTGTTTTCTATGCTATTATTCACTGTTTCTGGTTGTTGTGGTCATCCCAACATTCGGCGAAGCCCAGGGTCTAGGGACGGGGACCTCGCCAAAACTCGCAGATTTGGTCCATTCTGGTCAGTTTTCTATACTATTACTCATTGACTTTGGGTCCCGGGGCGATCCGAATGTTCGGGGAACCCAGGGGTCCGCTTATGGGGACCTCGCCAAAACTCAAAGTTTTAGCATATTATGGCCAGTTTTCGAAACTATTACTCACTGATTTTGGGTCCAGGGCTGAACCAAACATTGGGGGAACCCCGAGCTCCGCTTACGGGGACCTCGCCAAAACTCGTAGATTTGGTCCATTCTGACCAGTTTTCTATGCTATTATTCACTGTTTTGGTTTTCGTGGTCATCCGAACGTTCGGGGAGTCCCCTCGCCAAAACTAGCAGATTAGGTCCATTATGGTCAGTTTCTATGCTATTAATCAGTGATTTTGGGTCTCTGGACGATTCGGACGTTTGGGGAACCGTAGGGTCCGGTTATGCGGACCTCGCCAAAATTCGTAGATTTGGCATATTATGGCTAGTTTTCTATGCAATTACCCATTGATTTTTGGTCCCGGGGCGATCCAAACGTTCGGGGAACCCCGGGGTCCGCTTACGGGGACCTCGCCAAAACTAGCAGATTTGGTCCATTCTGACCAGTTTTGTATGCTATTATTCACTGTTTTGGTTTTCGTGGTCATCCGAACGTTCGGGGAGTCCCCTCGCCAAAACTAGCAGATTAGGTCCATTATGGTTAGTTTTCTATGCTATTAATCAGTGAATTTGGGTCTCTGGACGATTCGAACGTTCGGGGAACCCTAGGGTCCGGTTACGCGGACCTCGCCAAAATTCATAGATTTGGCATATTATGGCTAGTTTTCTATGCTATTACTCACTGATTTTGGGTCCAGGGCTGAACCAAACATTGGGGGAACCCCGGGCTCCGCTTACGGGGACCTCGCCAAAACTCATAGATTTGGTCCATTCTGACCAGTTTTCTATGCTATTATTCAATGTTTTGGTTTTCGTGGTCATCCGAACGTTCGGGGAGTCCCCTCGCCAAAACTAGCAGATTAGGTCCATTATGGTCAGTTTTCTATGCTATTAATCAGTGATTTTGGGTCTCTGGACGATTCGAACGTTCGGGGAACCCTAGGGTCCGGTTATGCAGACCTCGCCAAAATTCGTAGATTTGGCATATTATGGCTAGTTTTCTATGCTATTACTCATTGATTTTTGATCCCGGGGCGATCCAAACGTTCGGGGAACCCCGGGGTCTGCTTACGGGGACCTCGCCAAAACTGGCAGATTTGGTCCATTCTGACCAGTTTTCTATGCTATTATTCCCTGTTTTGGTTTTCGTTGTCATCCGAACATTCGGGGAGTCCCGTAGCCAAAACTAGCAGATTAGGTCCATTATGGTCAGTTTCTATGCTATTAATCAGTGATTTTGGGTCTCTGGACGATTCGGACGTTCGGGGAACCCTAGGGTCCGGTTATGCGGACCTCGCCAAAATTCATAGATTTGGCATATTATGGCTACTTTTCTATGCAATTACTCATTGATTTTTGGTCCCGGGGCGATCCAAACGTTCGGGGAACCCCGGGGTCCGCTTTCGGGGACCTCGCCAAAACTCGCAGATTTGGTCCATTCTGACCAGTTTTCTATGCTATTATTCACTGTTTTGGTTTTCGTGGTCATCCGAACGTTCGGGGAGTCCCCTCGCAAAACTAGCAGATTAGGTCCATTATGGTCAGTTTCTATGCTATTAATCAGTGATTTTGGGTCTCTGGACGATTCGGACGTTCGGGGAACCCTAGGGTCCGGTTATGCGGACCTCGCCAAAATTCATAGATTTGGCATATTATGGCTAGTTTTCTATGCAATTACTCATTGATTTTTGGTCCCGGGGCGATCCAAACGTTCGGGGAACCCCGGGGTCCGCTTACGGGGACCTCGCCAAAATTCACAGATTTGGTCCATTCTGACCAGTTTTCTATGCTATTATTCACTGTTTTGGTTTTCGTGGTCATCCGAACGTTCGGGGAGTCCCCTCGCCAAAACTAGCAGATTAGGTCCACTATGGTCAGTTTTCTATGCTATTAATCAGTGATTTTGGGTCTCTGGACGATTCGGACGTTCGGGGAACCCTAGGGTCCGGTTATGCAGACCTCGCCAAAATTCGTAGATTTGGCATATTATGGCTAGTTTTCTATGCTATTACTCATTGATTTTTGGTCCCGGGGCGATCCAAACGTTCGGGGAACCCCGGGGTCCGCTTACGGGGACCTCGCCAAAACTCGCAAATTTGGTCCATTCTGACCAGTTTTCTATGCTATTATTCACTGTTTTGGTTTACGTGGTCATCCGAACGTTCGGGGAGTCCCCTCGCCAAAACTAGCAGATTAGGTCCATTATGGTCAGTTTCTATGCTATTAATCAGTGATTTTGGGTCTCTGGACGATTCGGACGTTCGGGGAACCCTAGGGTCCGGTTATGCGGACCTCGCCAAAATTCGTAGATTTGGCATATTATGGCTAGTTTTCTATGCAATTACTCATTGATTTTTGGTCCCGGGGCGATCCAAACGTTCGGGGAACCCCGGGGTCCGCTTACGGGGACCTCGCCAAAACTCACAGATTTGGTCCATTCTGACCAGTTTTCTATGCTATTATTCACTGTTTTGGTTTTCGTGGTCATCCGAACGTTCGGGGAGTCCCCTCGCCAAAACTAGCAGATTAGGTCCACTATGGTCAGTTTTCTATGCTATTAATCAGTGATTTTGGGTCTCTGGACGATTCGGACGTTCGGGGAACCCTAGGGTCCGGTTATGCAGACCTCGCCAAAATTCGTAGATTTGGCATATTATGGCTAGTTTTCTATGCTATTACTCATTTATTTTTGGTCCCAGGGCGATCCAAACGTTCGGGGAACCCCGGGGTCCGCTTACGGGGACCTCGCCAAAACTCGCAAATTCTGTCCATTCTGACCAGTTTTCTATGCTATTATTCACTGTTTTGGTTTTCGTGGTCATCCGAACGTTCGGGGAGTCCCCTCGCCAAAACTAGCAGATTAGGTCCATTATGGTCAGTTTCTATGCTATTAATCAGTGATTTTGGGTCTCTGGACGATTCGGACGTTCGGGGAACCCTAGGGTCCGGTTATGCGGACCTCGCCAAAACTCATAGATTTGGCATATTATGGCTAGTTTTCTATGCAATTACTCAATGATTTTTGGTCCCGGGGCGATCCAAACGTTCGGGGAACCCCGGGGTCCGCTTCCGGGGACCTCGCCAAAACTCGCAGATTTGGTCCATTCTGACCAGTTTTCTATGCTATTATTCACTGTTTTGGTTTTCGTGGTCATCCGAACGTTCGGGGAGTCCCCTCGCAAAACTAGCAGATTAGGTCCATTATGGTCTGTTTCTATGCTATTAATCAGTGATTTTGGGTCTCTGGACGATTCGGACGTTCGGGGAACCCTAGGGTCCGGTTATGCGGACCTCGCCAAAATTCGTAGATTTGGCATATTATGGCTAGTTTTCTATGCAATTACTCATTGATTTTTGGTCCCGGGGCGATCCAAACGTTCGGGGAACCCCGGGGTCCGCTTACGGGGACCTCGCCAAAACTCACAGATTTGGTCCATTCTGACCAGTTTTCTATGCTATTATTCACTGTTTTGGTTTTCGTGGTCATCCGAACGTTCGGGGAGTCCCATCGCCAAAACTAGCAGATTAGGTCCATTATGGTCAGTTTCTATGCTATTAATCAGTGATTTTGGGTCTCTGGACGATTCGAACGTTCGGGGAACCCTAGGGTCCGGTTATGCGGTCCTCGCCAAAATTCGTAGATTTGGCATATTATGGCTAGTTTTCTATGCTATTACTCATTGATTTTTGGTCCCGGAGCGATCCAAACGTTCGGGGAACCCCGGGGTCCGCTTACGGGGACCTCGCCAAAACTCGCAGATTTGGTCCATTCTGACCAGTTTTCTATGCTATTATTCACTGTTTTGGTTTTCGTGGTCATCCGAACGTTCGGGGAGTCCCATCGCCAAAACTAGCAGATTAGGTCCATTATGGTCAGTTTCTATGCTATTAATCAGTGATTTTGGGTCTCTGGACGATTCGAACGTTCGGGGAACCCTAGGGTCCGGTTATGCGGACCTCGCCAAAATTCGTAGATTTGGCATATTATATCTAGTTTTCTATGCTATTACTCATTGATTTTTGGTCCCGGGGTGATCCAAACGTTCGGGGAACCCCGGGGTCCGCTTACGGGGACCTCACCAAAACTCGCAGATTTGGTCCATTCTGACCAGTTTTCTATGCTATTATTCCCTGTTTTGGTTTTCGTTGTCATCCGAACATTCGGGGAGTCCCGTCGCCAAAACTAGCAGATTTGGTCCATTATGGTCAGATTTCTATGCTATTAATCACTGATTTTGGGTCTCGGGACGATTCGAACGTTCGGGGAACCCTAGGGTCCGGTTATGCGGACCTCGCCAAAACTTGTTGATTTGGCATATTATGGCCAGTTTTCTATGCTATTGCTCATTTATTTTTGGTCCCGGAGCGATCCAAACGTTCGGGGAACCCCGGGGTCCGCTTACGTGGACCTCGCCATAACTCGCAGATTTGGTCCATTCTGACTTGTTTTCTATGCTATTATTCACTGTTTTTGGTTGTTGTGGTCATCCCAACATTCGGCGAAGCCCGGGGTCTAGGGACGGGGACCTCGCCAAAACTCGCAGATTTGGTCCATTCTGGTCAGTTTTCTATACTATTACTCATTGACTTTGGGTCCCGGGGCGATCCGAATGTTCGGGGAACCCTTGCGTCCGGTTATGGGGACCTCGCCAAAACTCAAAGTTTTAGCATATTATGGCCAGTTTTCTAAACAATTACTCACTGATTTTGGGTCCAGGGCTGAACCAAACATTCGGGGAACCCCGGGGTCCGCTTACAGGGACCTCGCCAAAACTCGCAGATTTGGTCCATTCCGACCAGTTTTCTATGCTATTATTCACTGTTTTGTTTTTCGTGGTCATCCGAACGTTCGGGGAGTCTCCTCGCCAAAACTAGCAGATTTGGTCCATTATGGTCAGTTTTCTATGCTATTAATCACTGATTTTGGGTCTCGGTACGATTCGAACGTTCGGGGAACCCTAGGGTCCCGTTATGCGCACCTCGCCAAAACTCGTAGATTTGGAAGGACCTGTTCGCCTGTTTGATCCTTGTCCTTTTCATTTTTAATTTATATGGGTCCAGATTTGTCCCATGACAGGTGGGTGCCCCAGTGTGTTGTTTGTAGCATTTTAATTTATGGGTCAAAATTTGTTCCATTACAGGTGGACCCTTGGTGTGTAGTTTGTAGCTTGTTTGTAATAATTAATGAAAACACGAGAGTTTTTTTTGGAAAAATACCATGGTGCGACGGGGAAGGTGAGAAAGAGCGTGTGAGAGAGCGGTGACAGAGCTAGAGGGAAATCAATTGTGGGAGGGGCGGGTGGCAACGGTGTTTGCAGTAGTTGTGGGCCAAATGCTAGAAAAAAAATCTAACCTAAACCCTCCGAAATAAGTGCCTTCACAAATTAATCCAAGGTTGGAGGCATAGTCCCCCTGGCTATGTAAATAGCTCCGGCTCTGCGAGAGATGGAGACATAGCGTCTATGTGTGGGAGAGACGGCGCGAGAAAACGAGTTTAATCGAGACATATATAGATAGAGAGATAGAGTGAGTGTGGCCCGACATTCGGTCAAAAGAGAGATATGCTCTGGAGACATATCGTGCGATTGAGCTTTTGGGGAGGGTGAGGGCTGTAAGAGAGATCTTAAGAGATTGACCTACATAGACAATGTGCATGACAAAGTATACAGAGTGTGGATCGAGGCCCAAATAGGGAGATATATCATTTGTGTGTGAGAGAAAGCAAGGTCAAACGAGACATAGATAAAGATAGAGAGATTGAGCGAGTGTGGGCCGCCATGCGGTCGAAAGAGTGAGACGGGTTGGAGAGAGTGACCTACTGCTTTGTCTACATACGAGGACTTCATATGTACACCAAGTGAACTTCATGTGAATTGGTGTTTTTTAGTAAAGTGGATTAGATCACAGACCAAATTTCATACTAAATGTAAGTGGTCTGCTTTTTTCATGGACCGCATGTTTTTTTTAATTTTATAAATAATAGTGAGCTGCATTTGTGGGGTGGGATTGAAGTTCATTATGAGTAGTAAATTTTCAAACCTAATATAATGTCTTGTCAATATATTTCAACTGCAGATGATGTTGAACAGTACTGCAGCTCCTTGCCAGCATAACTATTTGTAAGTTCATTGCATTGGACTACATTGTAGTAGCCAGTGCACTCCTTTGCTGAACTGACTGGACTGCTTCCTTGAATGAAACGGACTGCGTTGTGTATGTGAACGAACTGAAGTTCCTAGCTGGGGGGGTTGCCCCCACATTTTTTTATTGTGGTTATTCTGTTAAATAGATTGTTTTTTTACCTGATAGACGCAGTGTAACGCTCCTTTTTTTATTTCGCGTCTTTGTTTTCTTTTAACGGGCCCTGCAGGCTAAGTAAGATTTTATATTCCAGGCATATATCCATGTCGCTCGTGTTTTGGGACTGTTCTCTAGTAGGTCTTTCGGCCCAAGTAGGTCTGGTGGCACGGCTTGTCAGTGCGTTGCGCGCGTGCGCCACATTTTAGTCCCACCTCCCCTGCTGAGAGGCTCACATACCGGTTTATAAGCGCTGGCGAGGCAACGATTTCAAACTCCTCTTGACACCGTTTGGGCGCTTACACACGGCTCTCACTCTCCTGCCTCCTTGAGTGTGGGCCCCGCTAGGCCTGTCCAGACGCATTGTGTCTCGGAACGGGCTCGCCTATGTATCTCTATGGGCGCAGCCTTAGTACGAGACTAGCGTGGGTCAGGTCCTCCTGTGGGCGATCATCTTTTTTTTATTTAAAGCTTTTTCATATTATTCATATGTTTTTTAATTGTCCCGCATATCTTTGTTTTGTACTGCTTGTATGAATGTTGCGCACTGCAGTTATGAACTTTCTGCTCTGCAATATAGTTCCTTTTTGTGGACATGTAGACTTTTTTGTGCACTGCATTAAAGCACGTCCCGCACTGCATTAAGCAAAAATTTGCACTGCGTGTACTTCCTTTGTGTACTGTGTGTACCTTTTCAACAGAGGTGTTTGATCCTTTGTGGAAATTTTTATTGTAAGGATATAAATAAAAATGAGCTGCATTTGTTGGGGAGGTGGGTGGGGTGGTGGGCAGAAGTTCATTATGAGTACTAAATTTTGACGTCAAGCAGTCCCTTGTAGCAGTCAAAGTACATCGTTTTTTGGACTTCTCTTTTTCTGGTAACGTAACTTTCATTAATTTTCATGTATTTTTGGTGTGCTTAGACCTTTTGCATTCCTTGTCTATATATTTGCCGCAAACTCTAACCCTCTTTGCAGTTTATTTCCCTTATAGCCGCATCTCCTCTCTCTTCCAGCCGTCGGTCTCTGCCTGTTAGTTTTTCGGGTTTTTTCCCATGGCACCGGGCCCCTGCGCGAATCGCTCCTACGGCCATGCTTGTGGTGCCCCGACGCACTGCGACTGCTCAGCTTGCAGTGAGGCCCGGCGTGCTCGCGGGAGGGGCAAGGTCTTGTGCCAATCTGGGTGAGCAGAGCAGCATGCATATCGCACAGTTTTCACTTAGGGATTGGATCTGGATTAGATCAATCTCGTTGAGTTCTATTCTGCTCTGCTTCGCCGTGGCCTTGGCAGCAGCCCCCCATTTGTGCATCGCCTCACGCCCACAGACATGGAGACTCATTACAAGATGGTAATTTTCATTTGATCTGATTTTTTGTGTGTGTTTTCTTATTATTTATAATTTGTACACCAGTCTGAACTGCTCTTACTTTTGAAGCGCACATCTTTCCTAGATTGAAGTGTACTGCATAATGTTCTTATATCTTGATTTTAGTTTTCCCCTCCTTGGAGAGAGGTCGCTTATTTTTGTGTGTACTGCAATGCACTGTTTTTGTACTTCATGAAAATATGGTTCGTACTACATGGTTACAGGATACTGCTTTGATTTTGTGAAATGAACTACTTGTTTGTACATTACTTTTTTCACATCCATTATACACTACATGCATCTTTTTGTGTACTGCATGTAAGTGAGACATGTACTGCATCTACACTTGTTCCGCACTGCATGTACCTCCTTTATGCACTGCATATAATAGCCTCGTGAACTGCATGTACCTGTGTTCTATATTGCATGTACGTGTGTTCTGTAATGCATATACCTTCGTTGTGCACTTCATCCAAATCGCGTCTGCACTGCGTATAGTTTGGTTCTGCACTACTGTTGTTGTCTTCTAATAATTTTACTATTATTTTTGCAGAAAATCCCCCATCGAGCTATAAGGTATCTCGATTTTAGGAAGGCGGGTATTCTCCAAGTTGTTTCCGGCGAAGGTCACCCCAAACCAGCTGAGTGCCATGTTGGCATTGATGGGCGGCTGTATCTGCAGAAAGGTTGGAAGGAATTCGTCATTGACAGTGGCCTGAAGTCTTGGGAAGTTGTTGTCCTCAACTTTTTTGAATTTGGGGATCGTATGTTTGAAATCACGTTTGACGTGATTGGTTAAGTTTTGAGGTGTACTATAATAAGAACTTATTCGTATCAGAACTTATTCGTATCGAATGCTTGATATTATTGTCTCATGTGGTATGTGATAATAACTCGTATCGTTTTTTATGTAATATGAGTCTTGCGTGTTTGGTTTTATCTAATCTGTACCGTCTGTCTTGCCGAACAGAACTTCATGTTTGCTACGGCTGAATTGCATTACATGTTGCGGGACATGTGTTGTTTCACAGTGCAATGTCCATTATGTTCTACATTAATGGAGTAAGTACTTATTTTCCAAACATGTTGCATAGTTTTACTCATGGTGTAGAAGAAGCTGAAAGTCAACGGAAATTTTGTGTTTACATAAGTCTTACACAAATGCAAGCTGCTATATAAGTCTTAGAGGAATTAATTTGCTATATGATGGGTATAGTGAACTGTATCTATTTTCTCGTTAACCTGCTGCTTTTTCTTAGTGACTGCACTACATCTTTTGCTGTAGATTTCTTGGTTTTTCGTGGAGGTGTTACAGTTTCTTCTATGTGCACTGCATTATTCATAGTCCCTCTCCTGCTTGTTGATGGCGGTGTTGGTTTTCCACCACTGTGAACTACAATCCTTGTCGCTCCTCGCCTGCTGGTTGATGGCATTGTCGCTGTTGCTCGTTTCTGCTCAGCTTTCCCCTTTGTTTTCTGTCTTTTGTTTGGTGGTGTTGTTAGCATTGTTTCTTCAGGTTCTTCATCTTCTTCACTCTCTTCTTCTTCTTCCTTCTCTTCTTCGTCTTCTTCTTCTTCAGAAGGCACATCTTCTTCAGAAGGCGCATCTTCAGAAGGCACATCACTCTCTTCTCCATTTTCATGTTCATCCTCTTCTTCATTATGTGTTCTTGTTATCTTGGGGCAAGTTCTCGAATTGTGTCTCTCTCTTTTGTTGCAAATGCTGCAAAGTCTCCGTTTCTTTTCAGTGTTGTTAGCAGAACCTGTCTGGCTATTATTTTCCTATCTTTGTGCAGCATCTCTATTTTGTTGTGGATCGGCAGGGCCAGGGTTTTCTTGTTCGTGTTCTTTTTACATGTCCTTGAATTGTGGCTCGTAATCAAATTACATGTCTTGCACCTATTTATTCCAGTGGTCGGCCATCAGTGTCCAGCTCAGGCTTTTGCTTACTCTTTGTGTCAGCATTTTTACCCTTTGTTGCAGCCTTTTTTTGAGCTGCATCGCGCCCTTTCTTCCTTCCTTTTGTGTTCGAAACGGGAGGTGGAAGAATTGTTTCCTTTTTTATTTAACCAGTAGCAGTGCGTTCGGCATCTTCCGTTTGCTCAGTATTATTGTCAAGCAGGGAATTCTCAGCTTGTTGAATTTTCGCTGCTTCTTCTTCTTCATTCAGCACATCCACCTCCTCTGCCAGTGCCCTCATACCAGACATCGCCCTGTGGTACCCGGCCTCGGACTTTGTCCCTCTGCTAGGTCCATGGCTGTTTCTGCCAGCAATTTTCTACGGTAGAATAGTGAAGTTCCATCTGGTGCTATTTGTTCGTAGTCTCTGCGGTCAAATGTCGGATTTGATCTTGCGTTCCTGGTGTATCTTTTCAAGATGTACACTTCAGGAATCTTGTCTACCCTCAACTGATCCAGCATGCATATCACATGGACGCAAAATAGCCCTGTAGATAACACAGATTTGTTTGATTTGTAAGTGAACTGCATGAAATTAATAGACCATACTTCTTTTTTATTTGTTGTTTTTAAGCAAGTGAACTTCATGTGAAAGTGGATTTCTTAAATTTTATTAAGTGAGCTTCATGCAGAACTTCCTGAAATTAAGCTTTTGTGCAAGCGAACCGTACCCATGTGTGTCCACAGTTTGCACTCGCATTCGTAGACACCTTTCTTGACATCGGCGACCACTTGGAATTCATGCCTTGCCCAATCAAATGCATCTGATCGGTTGTAGTGGTGTACGAGGTACTTTGTTGGGTTGTCAGGGCACTGCTCTGATCTGAATGATGTGTTGTGGTAATGTGTCTCCTTGAAATCTGCGAAAATGACCCTTGTGTATATCTTTGATAGCTGCACTTCAAACTCAAACTGGGTGCTTGTTTTAATCTCTGACTGCGACCATCAGAAAATTAGCATTAACACACATGAGAAAACTAAAATATTGTTGTGTTTTGTACTTATTACTAGTTGATGAACATTTTCGTTTACCTCATTTGCGATTGTCTCTGCGTGCTCGACGGCCTTCCTTGTTTGAATGCACTTGTCCACCTATTGAGCAAATAGATGGAGATCATGCTTCCCTTTGATGAAGTTTTTCTTCAATATATGGTTCATACTCTCGCTTCTCTGCGTGGAAGTCATCCGCGCACAGAATATTTCCTTGTAGTAAGCTAAGATCCACTCATGTCGGTCATCCCATAGCGAATTCATCACTTCGTCATTTTGCAAGTTATACTTCTGCATAAGATCCTGCCATGCTCGTTCAAATTCTGACGGCATTAGTGGATGGTTCAACACCGAAGTGAGGTCATCCTTCAATGTGTCGTACGCCTCATACAGCAAGGCGAGGTGGTCTTTGTACTTCTTCAGGATATGCCAACAACACAACTTATGCAATGTATCTGGGAGGCTAGTTTTTAATGTTGCCTTCATCGAGGAACATTGATCTGAGAGGCACAAGTAGTGTATTTTTATGAAGTTGGCTATGTGCAAGAAAGACGGAAGAAATAGAAGTGGACCAAACAAATGTAAATATACATGTGTTGTATTGTACCTGTGAGCATGCAGATTGGCGGCTTGTCGTTCATGCACCTCAAGAATGTTTTGAAAACCCATTCGAACGATGGGATCGTTTCATCTCGCACAAGGGCGATAGCAAAGATCGTGCTTTGGAGATGATGGTTCACCCCCACAAATACTCCCAGCGGCATGTGGAACTTGTTCGTTTTATATGTCGTGTCGAATGTGACGCAGTCTCCAAAGTCTTCATACGATCCTCTGCAACTTGCATTGGCTTAGAAGACGTTCCTTACATGATTATCTGCATCAACGTCGTAATCATAGAAGAACTCTGGGTTGATCTTCTTCATCTTCTCGAAGAAATCTTGAAGTTTCTTGACGTCATCTTCAAACTCTTCTCTTGCAAACTGCTGTTTCCTGCATTTCAAACACAATGCAAACTTATCTTATCAAACAGGAAATAATTACCCAAAGAATGCTCAAGCGAGATGTTTTGTGATGTGCTTACTTGTTCACCCAGTCGCGGCTAGTATGTCCCATTAAATGTAGACCACCGGACATATGCGATAGTGTTGACATCATCTGTGCATCTGTGTGATTGTCCATCTGCATGTCCTTCACCAATTGATCAATCAAAGGATCATCTCTTTTGTGTGAGTGCAGGTGCAAAAGCATCCCGGGGCTAACTGTCATCTTGTGATTATGCTTGAGCTCAACCTTCTCTATCACAAAGCTCCCATTCTTCCTCTGTTTCACTCTAATTCTTGCTTTGCAACCAGTCCTTTTTGATGTCTTCCCACGTTTCCACTCATATTCTGCCACAGTCTCCTTGTGCTTCCCTTCTTTGGAGTAGACAATGTAGTTATTTGTCTTGTGGCGCGATCTTTTGCGTGTACCAAACCCTACATGTCTTGCAAAAGTGTTGTAAAACACCCTTGCTTTTTCGTACGAGGTGAACTTCATTCCAACGACACGTACGAGGTTTGGCAGCATGTTTTGATTCTGCAAGATAGCATTGTGGTAAACCATATTAGAAAAAAAATCCATCATCATCTTTTGAATTTGTTTATGACAGAATTTTCTTTTGTCACATTATCAGACTAAGTGCACTACTCTATCAGACTAGGTGTACTGTTCTGTTTACCATATGAGGACTGCATACGAGATAAGAAAGTACTGCTTGTTATTAAGTTTTCGAAGAGTCGGTTGCATTAGATATTAGACCAAACTTCACAGGAAATGTAAGTGCGCTGCTTTTCTCAATGGACTACAATGTTATTATTTTCAGGAGAGAAACTTACATGTGTGTACTATCGTTTATCCAATGGCGTTTGCAGCTCGCCAGGTTTTATTGGACATGGTGGGGTTAGAACAGATATGTGTAGTTGAGGATCTCGCGGTGGCAACAATGAGGAAGACTTGTTCCTGCCATTGACTTCTGGCCGAGAATTTGATGCTGCAGGTGCACGCGGAGCTCTGTTTTGTGCAGCAGGTGCACGCGGTGGTAATCCAGTGTTGTGGTGATGTCTCACTTGATTGGTTTGGAATTGTCGGGGCGGCGGCACATCATCATCATCATCTTCACCATCATGGTCAATAGCATCATCGTTGTCTGTTCACACATTCTATCCAAATGTAGTGAACTCATGCTTGTACTGTGGTTTGAGAACTGTTATTAACTCATCATCATCGTCATCATCATCATCCTTTTGGTGAGTGCCCTGCCGCATGAAGGTGACATCGTCGCCATCTTCCACTACCTCTTCTTCCGGAAAAAAACTTCTTCCGAAGAGTGTTGCACCCTGCTTGTCGTTGTGTAGAATCCTCGAGGTATCTCAGGAGTTACCCATCCAGTGTTTCCAGAAGCTTGGCTCATCATGCAGTTAAGGGGCATTGGGTTGTGAATTATCCGCGGCATTTTTTGTCTGTTGAACGTCATTTCCTGCAAAAAATGGCTGAGCTGCATTGTCAGCTGAAATGAACTGACTAATACGAACTGCATTATCTTTAAAAGGGCACTGTGTCAGGGAAATATCTTTCGGTGAGACCCGCCCGTTTAGGGCCGGGTTCTGGGAATCTTTATTGAAGATAGTCTAGTTGGGCCGGAGCGTTCTCAAGAGGCCCAGAAGAAGAGCCGCCCAAGGAAGGGCCGGCCCAAGACCCGCCGTGAGAGGCGGTATGTGCAAACCGCCTCGAGGTATAACTTAGGAAACAAGTAAAGGAGAGTTGGGCTCGGATTGCTATCCCGACCCGGACTCTTATGTAAGCCCCGGACCTCCGCCTATATATAAAGGGGGAGCCCTGGGGCTAGAGAGATCACGTTGAAACCTTTCGAGAGCTAGGGCTAGACAAGTTCCAAAACCCTTGTAATCGAGATCTTCAATACATCTAGCAGGAGTAGACTTTTACCTTCACGAGAGGGGCCGAACCTGGGTAAACCTTGCCTCCCGTGTTCCTCGTTTAACCCCTTCGGTCTACTACTTACGCGATGGCTTCGAGATCAAGTCCTATGAGGACATCTGCCGTGAAAATACCACGACAGTTGGCGCCCACCGTGGGGCTATCGCATGGTGGTGTTGAGTATTCGAAGGGTCCTCCCCAAGGACTCGAGGGATACGTGATTGGCCGGATAACCAAGAGTCGCCGCGGCAATCTGCTCATCGACGACTCAGGCTGGGGCCCCGAGGCCGACTCTCTTGAGTACGGGTACCGGGTCCCCTTTGGCGGAATCCATGTCTTCATCGGGAAGGCCGGCGGCTCTAAGCCGGCCACCTCCACGGAGGTCGTTGAAACGGCCCGCCGCGCGCAACCCGCCGTGGCGAGAGCCGCCCCTAGGCTTCCGGCTCCTGTGCAGGCCCGCGGATCTGGATCTGGGCCGGATATCTTCACCGACACCTTCAAGCCAGTCCAGGACACGCAGCCCGCCAGGCGAGAGCACGTCTTCGTTGGCTTCGCTCAAGGGGTGGAGTATTCTGGATCGTCGGCTTCCACGGAGGGCTCGGCGACTTACGTTGATGGTGGCTATTCCTCTGGCGGACAGTCGCTTTATTCTCTTCACCAAGAGGATCTTGGGGGCTTTCAGCAGAACTCGCCGGCGCAGGATTCTTTAGGCCCGCCCGCTCGCCCTGTTGTCTACATGGCGGGGGCGGCTGATATACCAGACCCGGCAGCGGATGCTGGAATCTCCAATGCGGTGTTAAGAGTTTCGCCAGCACAGACCCTGGTGGGATTGACGGCTACGTTGACTACACTGCTGGGCACACAGGTCACTGCGGAAAATCAGGCAGAGCTCAATGCAGAGATCGTCAGGATTAAGGATCAGATGGTACAGGCTCAAGCTGGCATTGATGCGGAGAACGTCCGTCTGGCGACTCGTGAACGAGAGTTACGGGAAGAATCGGCGCGTCTGCAACAGGAGAATTATCATCTGGAGCAGCGCCGGGTGGAGTCTGACGCGGTTCATCACAGACGACACCGGAGCCGGCTTACGGCCCAGGTTGAAGGTCAGGCTCTGCAGTTCAGCACCCCGCCAGGGGAACGCCTTCGAGGTCCAGCAACAGGAACTCCCCAGAGGTCGCCAGACCCGGGAACCCGACGCTCGGCGGGTCATGGGGAGCGGCCAGAGGTACCGATGCTTACGGCACAAGGGCACTTTACGAACCCTGTGGACAACCTCTACGCGGCTACCACGGCGCTGGCACGTCTGCCCATCAATGGAGACACGCCCCTTGAGATCGAGGTTCGCAATGCAATTGCAAAACTGAAAACCGCCGTGGTCCAGCAAGCGAATTATTCGTACAGCCGGGAGCGACTGCATTCTACACCCGCTCCTAACAGAAGCCGCACTAGAAGCCGCCACGCTGAAAGCCCTGCGGTGTCTAGCACCCGCCATCATCGGGGTGCGCCTGGGGGAGAAGGCTATTCCTTTATATCAGATGCTGAAGAAAGCGGACGACTTCCAATGGAGCAAAGCTGCTGGGGAGGCCTTTGAAGCTCTGAAGAGGCAGCTGGCAGAGCCGCCCATACTGGCAGCTCCTATCACCAAGGAGCCGATGCTTCTGTACATTGCAGCAAATAACAAAGCTGTTAGTGTTGCAATGGTGGTGGAAAGAAAAGAGGCAAACCGGGAGTATCCTGTCCAGAGGCCGGTCTATTATGTTAGTGAGGTCCTGACTTTGTCTAAGCAACGTAATCCACATTGGCAGAAGCTGGTCTTCGGAGTTTTCATGGCAAGCCGGAAGCTGAGACATTATTTCCTGGAGCATCCCATCACGGTGGTATCTTCAGCCCCTTTAGGGGATATCATTCATAACAGGGAAGCTACAGGGAGAATTGCAAAGTGGGCTATTGAGCTTGGACCTCATGAGATCAAGTATGTGCCTCGCACGGCCATCAAATCTCAGGCATTGGTGGATTTCATCAATGACTGGACAGAGCTTCAAGCCCCGGAAGAAAGGCCGGATAAAACATATTGGACCATACACTTTGATGGGTCTAGGCAGCTGGAAGGCTCGGGGGCTGGAGTTATAATATCTTCCCCTCGAGGTGACAAGTTCTGCTATGTTTTGCGGCTTATGTTTCCTTGCACTAACAATGCTGCAGAGTATGAGGCCCTGCTCCATGGGCTCCGGATTGCAAAGGAGATGAATCTCAGCCGGGTTAGGTGCCTAGGCGACTCTGATCTGGTGGCACAGCAAGTTTCAGGGACTTGGGATTCTAAAGACCCGCTCATGGCGGCTTACAGACAAGCTGTTACTAATGTGGCTGGTTGCTTCAAGGGTTATCAGGTGGATCACATTGATCGGCGGCAGAATGAGGCGGCTGATGCTTTATCACGACTTGGTTCGCAGCGAAAGCCGGTTCCTCCAAATGTTTTCCTGGATGTGCTCCAATGCCCGTCAGTTAAGCTGCCAACGGAGGAGGACCTTGCTGTCCCAGACCCGGAGGCCCAGCTCGTGGCCGCTCTCCATGAGATCCCGGATTGGACTGTCCCATACTTGGATTATCTGACTCGTGGCGTCTTGCCAGCTGACGAGATTGAAGCCCGCCTGATTGTGAGAAGGTCCAAATCCATGACCATTGTCAATGGCGAGTTGAACCGAAGAAGTGCCACAGGCGTCTTTCAGCGCTGCGTATCGCCTGATGAAGGCCGGAATATCCTCAATGAGATACACTCCGGCGACTGTGGTCATCATGCCGGCTCTAAGTCATTCGTGGCGAAGGCTTTCCGCCACGGTTTCTTTTGGCTCACGGCTCATGCTGATGCAAAGGAAATAGTCAGGAAGTGTGACGGTTGTCAGAGGTTTGCCCGCCAAGCTCATGTGCCGGCTCAGGAACTTCGGATGATCCCTATCACATGGCCCTTTGCGGTCTGGGGGCTGGATATGGTGGGGCCTTTCAGAGCTTCTAGTGACAAAAAGACTCACCTTTTGGTGGCTGTTGACAAATTTACCAAGTGGGTAGAGGCAGAACCTATCAGCAATTTGGATGCAGAGACGGCTGTTAAGTTTGTCAAAAAGTTAATCTTTCGTTTCGGGTACCCACACAGCATCATTACTGACAATGGTACAAACCTTTCGAAAGGCGCCATGAAGCAGTTCTGTGATGAGGAGCACATCAGACTGGATGTGGCGGCTGTTGCGCACCCACGGTCCAATGGGCAAGCTGAACGCACCAATCAGGAGATCCTTCGAGGAATAAAGCCCCGGCTTATGGTTCCTCTTCAGCGTACACCCGGCTGTTGGGTAGAAGAACTTCCCTCCGTCTTATGGAGTTTACGGACAACTCCCAACAGATCAACGGGTTTCACACCTTTCTTCGTGGTTTATGGGGCAGAGGCCGTTTTGCCAAGCGACATCCGCCATGACTCGCCCCGGGTCTCAGCATATGTTGAAGAGGATAATGAGTTGGCTCGTCAGGACTCTCTGGACGCCTTGGAGGAAGAGCGGGATTTGGCAGCTGCCCGATCTGCTATCTACCAGCAAGACCTGCGTCGCTATCATAGCCGTAGGATCAGAAGCCGGACTTTCCAAGAAGGAGATTTGGTGCTTCGTTTAATACAAGACCAGTCAGGCATGCATAAGCTTTCGCCTCCTTGGGAAGGGCCCTTTGTTGTCAGCAAAAATCTTCATAACGGGTCTTATTATCTGATTGATCTCCGGCTTGGGAAGGAGTCTCGAACATCTGAAGAAGAGACCAACAGGCCCTGGAACATAGCTCATCTGAGACCCTACTACACCTAGAGTTCCGGCTCTGGGAATCTTGTACATACCTCTCATGTATATATTATCAATAATGAGTAAAAGCCGGCGGCCCTGAAATTCGGGGTATCTGTCGTTTTCCATCCAACATGATGAGTAAGTTTTATTACATTATTACTTGTGCTTTATCATACATATATTGTGAAAGTGCAGAAACAAAAGACCCACTTCGGATGAGCTTCCTGGTAATCCAGAAGCCTTCACCATCATGGGACACTTAACCCTATGGGCCGAACTTACTGGTAAGCCAGAAGTCGCCACCATATCGGGTCAAAGTCCTAATAAGCGGGCTGTGTTACTGGTAATCCAGAACCTTCATCCGTGTACAGGCACCTAATAAACGGGCTGTGTTCCTAGTAATCCAGAACCTTCATCCGTGTACAGGCATAAAAGACTCATGTGGGTTGAGCCTCCTGGTAATCCAGAGGCCTTCGCCATCTTGGGACCTTCAGCCCTTATGAAGCTAAACTTACTGGTAAACCAGAAGTCGCCATATTGGGAAAAAGACCTAACAAACGGGCTGTGTTACTGGTAATCCAGAACCTTCATCCGTGTACGGGCACAAACGATTTAGATGGGATGCTGCCTGCTGGTAATCCAGAAGGCTTTACCATCTTGAAATAACCAACCTTATGGGCCGAACTAACTGGCAAGCCAGAAGTCGCCACCACACAGGAAAAGAAGTAACTGATCTGGTTGGGGGTGATCCAAGAGTCGCCACCATACTGGATACTTTGCAATCTTTAGAAATTCGCTAAAGCTTTTATTTAAGATATACTGCTTTAAAGAGTTTTATGACCTCTCTTATGAGCTCTTTTTAATGTTCGTATTTGGCCAAGAGCCGCCAGTTGTATTATATTGGCTACACCGTAAGCATCTGCAAGTTTACTGGTTATAAACCGCCATGACTGCTTTAGTTATTGGTTTAATACTTGTTAAGAATAAATTATACATCTTATCAAGCTTTATGACTGTCTTGATGTTTGGCCAAGAGCCGCCAGCGTCAAAGGATTCAATTTCTTCCAGAAGCAGCCAGAATAACTTTTCATAAGGAAGCTTCGGGCAAAAGAAGCAGACTTGCTTCCCAAGGAAGCCAGTATGAATTTAAACAGATTTTTTTCTACGTCTATTACAAAAGGCCACTAGAGGGCATTTCAGAATCATTGTTCAAGACATATATTACAAGCAGTTAAACAACTGGCGACTTTCAAGGTTCCGGTTTTACTCCCGGGTCTTGCTGCCTCCGGCTTGGGCTGCGTCTGTTGAAGGATCTGTCTTGGCTTGATCGGCAGCCCAGTCAACAGTGGCAAAGGCATCAAAAATTTCTCCATCATCAATAAGATCTGAAGAATCAATGTCCGGAGCAAACTCGTCCTTACGGCCTTCAGGAGTAAGATCGAGAGGCGGAAGAGGACCGGGCTTTACGCGTTTTCCGTCTTCGCTGTAGGCTGACTGAAACCTTGTAAGCTTCATCTCTTGGACCAACTGGCTTGCAGGGACAAAGGTCTCCTTCTTCAAAGCGTTATAGGTAAGCTGATCAAGAGCTTGCCCCTTATAAGTTTCGGGAAAGGCACCAACTAAAGTTGAAAGTTCTAAATCCTCGTAATGAGCTTTAGCGCGGGCCATGGTGTGCATAGTGGCGATGCGGGCGCTGGACTCTTTCATGATCTGCAGCTGAGCAGGCAGAGTGGATAGAGTCTTCAGGACTTCCTTGATGGTGGATGGGTTTTCTTTTCCATAGAAGGCAGCTTGAATAGCCCGCCGACTCCCAGTGTATAACTGTTCAAGGAAGTCATAAGCCGCCTTGAGCTGCATTACGGGTTCTTTCGTCAGTTTATCACTTCTAGGACCTGCAAGGGAAAAGTGTCAGAGTTATCAAGATTATCAAAATAGGGATTATAAACAGGCGACTTACCAAAGATGGCGCTGCTCATTTGCTGGATGTGCAATTTTAATCCGCTGAGCTCATCGGAGGCAGTCTTCAGGCGGCCTTCAGCGTTTTTAGCACGTTGAACAAGGAGCTGCTTCTCCTTCTCATGCTCAGCGGTCAAAGCAGCCAGCTTGGTGGCCGCCTCAGACGCGGCTTCCTCCAATGTCTTCACCCTTTCTTCAGCGGCGACTCTCAGCTCTTGCTCAGTTTTCAGCTCTTTCTGACTGTCAGCCAGCTGGGTGTGAAGGGAAGTTATTTGAACCTGAAAGAAAGGAAAAGTTCAAGTTATTTATGCAGATGAAGTTCCATATTGATTACAAGTAATCCACATGGCACTTGGGGGCTAATGCAATCCCGAAGTTTTACAAAGGAATATTATCGAATAGCTGGAAGCATTTAAAGACTTGGACACATGTGGTTCTTTGCTCTAAGACCCGGCTGTTTCAAGAAGACAGCCGGCTCTTGGGGACTGCATGTGTGTATTTACGTATTTTCAAATATGTAAGCTTACAAACCTTCATACAACTATGAAATCAGTAATATGCAGGTTTGGGCGACTAATAAGGGCCATAAGTAAATTATGACTCACCTTTGGTTTGTTGGCCAAGGTCTTGGCAATCTCCTGACTCTCAAGTAGTCGAGTCTGAAGGGCTTCATGAAGATCATTTAAATCAGTGCTCTCCAAGGAGGAGAGATCTAATTTATTCTTCTCTTTAGAAGACATGGCTTCAAAGGAAGATTTGCCCAAAGCCGCCGACGAGTCTGGGGCGGTGGCAGTGGCAGTAGCAACAGTACCCTCTTCAATATCGAAGGAGGGGATAATAGTATCCAGCTGTTGTTCAATGTTATCAGCCGGCGCTGCCATCTCTGGTTCTAAAGAAACCTGAGTTTCTGGAGCGGTGGAAACATCTGGCAGAGGAGGATCATTGGCCCTTTCCTCTGTGTCTTTGGCCGGGTCTTCAGAACCTTCAGGAGGCGGAGACGAGGCAGAAGTTGTGGGTTTTAGTTTCTTGGAGGTAACCCTGCATTTTCGACAAAGATCTCAATAACTACTATCTTTTGCTTTATGTAAGAGGAGTGAGAATAAGGGTGATCATATCTTTACCCTTCTTTAATAACAAAAGTCGTATCTGGCGACTCTGAGGCGTCATCATCAGAGGATGTGTCCTGATAGTCCGGATCTTCGGGATTAAGAGGTCGTTTAAACAAGCCGGCTTTGGGAAACAGAAGAGTCGGGTGAAGAAGTACCTCATGAGGGCGCTTATGAGAGCCGCCCGCATCGGCGTCAGACCCGCCCGTACCAGTCCTAGAGCCGCCACAATCAGTTTGGCGGAGCTCGGCGTGCTGAGACGTCTTCCATGAATAATTTGGGTCCAAACGAGCAAAAGGATGAGAAAAAGGGTATTTTCTCACAGCTACTCTGTTTTTCTTAGGGTTACGAATGTCGAAGTCAGACAAGGTCGAAGTTACCTCAGTTTCATCCTGGTCTTCTTCTTCTTCTTCGTCCTGGAAAGTTACAGATTAAAATTATTAGCAGAAAGTTGCAGATGAAAGACAGATTGATTCAAGTTATATACTTGCCTCTGATTCATCTTTAGAGGATTCTAAGATGGACGGATCCACCTCTAAAGGATTGATGGTATTCTGCTTCTTCTTCTTAGCGACGGCTTTTTTCCCCGTCTTCTTCTGGCCCTTCGTAGCTATTTCTTTCAACATCGGCATCGCTTGCCAGAAGGAGCTATCCGCCTGTGGTTTATCAGAGAAAAGGTTTTCATGATATGAAAGTTTAAGCAGAAAAATGAAAGATTGCTTGAAAGTTTCTTACTGCTGGTGGCGGGTTAGTACTGGTGAAAGGCGCCAATCCAAACTCGCCAGTGTATTTGTCTGGCAAGTTAACAATAATTCTCATCTGATTGATTACAGATGACAAGGAGATGTCTGTAGCGCTCATCCTTTGTGGATCCTGTAAGCCGGAGTATTCATGCATCAGTTTACTCCGAAGACTCAGTGGCTGGATTTTCCATGATAGCCAGCAACGGATTAAATCGGCGCCTTCCAGGCCGTTGGCGGCCAAGGCAGATATCTTATCCATCCAAGGTTTCAGCTCTGCTTGTTCCGCGGGTGTAGGCCTGGGAGGGTATTTCTTTTTGTGATCCAAGCGCCCTGGCCTGAAACCCGGCAATGGGTGCTCTCCTTCAGGAACAGGCGCCTTACAGTATATCCAAGACTTGCCCCAGCCCTTGGGGTGGCTTAGCAGATCAGCTCCGGGGAAGGTGACTCCTCGTCGTTTCTGGAAAGAAACGCCACCAAGCTCTTGATGACGGCCTTGGGCGGTTTCAGTTTGTTTGTTGACATAGAAGCATTCTCGAAACAATAGAACTGTAGGTTCTATCTGAAGATAAGCTTCACATATCACTGCAAACTGGCTTATGTTGACAATTGAATTGGGGGAAAGATCTTGTGGGTGCAACCCATAGAAATTCAGAAGGTCCCTAAAGAACTTGGAGCCGGGAGGGGAAAATCCCCTCTCCACATGATCAAGGAATATAATAACTTCTCCTTCTTTAGGCGTTGGGGGACATTCGCCTCTTCCAAGTCGGGTGTTGGTAGCCCCTTTCAGTATGCCTGTCTGAATGGCATTTTTGAGAAAATCTTTGGTGATCTCAGAAGGAACCCAGTTGCATTCAATTGTTTTCTTTGTCATCCTAGTTAAGGGAGCAAGGAGTTGAGTTAGCGGCTTTCGGCACAAAGTAAGGGATGTTACAAGAAATGAAAGACGGCAGTTGGATTATGTTCCTAGGGCCTGAGACATATGGTTGGAGAAATCATTGAATATATACGGCGGCTTACATAAGTCGCCACAAGTGAGAGCTTCTTGGCGAGGTGAAATTTTTTACTAAGCCTTTGATAACAGTTTTCTACCGAGGAAGGTGAAATTTTGGATCAAGAAGCCTGTAAAAATAAGGAAAAGAGCAGTTCATGCTACTGTTCGTCCAGCCGCAGCAAGTCATCACTGATGGATTTTTCTTAGATCTATTCTAACGCAGATTTGATTCCTGGGATAAAGGGGAGTTCAACGGCGCCGTTTCCATGCCAAGGAAGCCTTAAGATGAGGCCGGCGGCGGCAGCCACGGAGAAGCCGAGGTGGAGTTGAAGCTCTACAATGGCGGAACCCTAAGAGAGATGAAAAGGGACAGGGATTACCTGGATTGACGGCGGCGCAGCGCGGTTGCGCACGGGCGACGGCGGTGCGTCGGGGCTGCTTCTCCTTCCAGTAGCCGGCGAGCTCGAGAGGTGGCGCAAGGACGCGACGGTTCGGGCGGCAGGAGGAAGAAGACGAGGAAATGATAAAGTAATGACCCGAGGGGGTACTTATAAGAGGATGGGACGCTCAAGAGTCGGGGCGGAAATTATGGATCTACAGTACCCCGACGCCCCGATTTTCGTGCCTAATCGATTCATTTGAGACATGGATGATGTCATGGAAATATCCGTTTTAAAGATTCGGTGACGTCACAAGGCGAACAGGTTTAAAAGAAAAACAATTACGACATATTCAGAAGTGGCGGGTTCTGCGGAGACTCGCCAAATGTCAAAGACAGTTTGGTATGAAGACAAGGTTGTCCAGAACCAGTTCAAGTCAACCTGAGGGCTAATGTCAGGGAAATATCTTTCGGTGAGACCCGCCCGTTTAGGGCCGGGTTCTGGGGATCTTTATTGAAGATAGGCTAGTTGGGCCGGAGCGTTCTCAAGAGGCCCAGAAGAAGAGCCGCCCAAGGAAGGGCCGGCCCAAGACCCGCCGTGAGAGGCGGTATGTGCAAACCGCCTCGAGGTATAACTTAGGAAACAAGTAAAGGAGAGTTGGGCTCGGATTGCTATCCCGACCCAGACTCTTATGTAAGCCCCGGACCTCCGCCTATATATAAAGGGGGAGCCCTGGGGCTAGAGATATCACGTTGAAACCTTTCGAGAGCTAGGGCTAGACAAGTTCCAAAACCCTTGTAATCGAGATCTTCAATACATCTAGCAGGAGTAGGCTTTTACCTCCACGAGAGGGGCCGAACCTGGGTAAACCTTGCCTCCCGTGTTCCTTGTTTAACCCCTTCGGTCTACTACTTACACGATGGCTTCGAGATCAAGTCCTATGAGGACATCTGCCGTGAAAATACCACGACACACTGCGAACTGAAGCAACTGCACCGCATCATAATAAAGAGTAAACCTATACAACCGTACTACATAATCGAGTGACCGCACTGCAATTTTACTCACGGCGAACTGAAGTAAACATACTGCATTGGCTTTGGAGACGTACTAAACTTCATGTACTACATTGGCTGGAATAACTAAACCTAGCGCGAAGAAGAAGTGAACTGCTTACCTCATGTTGCAGTGCGTTCTTGCATTTGCAGGAAGTTCCCTTCTCTTCCGTCTGCAGCTCTCTTGCATTCACCTGTGTAGTCCACTTGCCAATGCCATTTGCTACTTGTGAGCTATGTTGGGATTTCCTCGAAGAGGAGAGGATGATGCAGTACAGTAGAGATAAGTATTTCCCTCAGTTAAGAACCAAGATTATCAATCCAGTAGGAGAACCACACAGAACCTCGCTAGTAGCACCTACACACATAAAAGCAAAACCTTGCACCCAACGCGTACAAGAGGGTTGCCAATCCCCTTGGCGGTTACGTGCAAGGATTAATTCTGATAGTGATAGATAGATAAATAAATTGCAAAAAAAATAAAGGAAATAAAATTGCAGCAAGGTATTTTTGGATTTCATATATGATGGATAAACGACCCGGGGTCCATAGTTTTCACTAGAGGCTTCTCTCTCGAACACATAGCATACGGTGAGTAAACAAATTACTGTTGGACAATTGATAGAAAAGCGCATAGTTATGATGAATTCATGGCAATGATCATGTATATAGGCATCACGTCCGAGACAAGTAGACCGACTCCTGCCTGCATCTACTACTATTACTCCACCCATCGACCGCTATCCAGTATGCATCTAGGGTATTAAGTTAATGAAAACAGAGTAACGCCTTAAGCAAGATGACATGATGTATACAAAGTAAACTCAAGCAATATGAATAAACCCCATCGTTTTATCCTTAATGGCAACAATACAAATACGTGTCTTGTCCCCTACTTTGTCACTGGGATAGAGCACCGCAAGATTGAACCCACTACAAAGCACATCTCCCATTGCAAGATAAATCAATCTAGTTGGCCAAACCAAACGGATAGATCGGAGAGAAATACAAAGCTATAACAATCATGCACAAATAAGTTCAGAAAAGACTCAAATATTTCTCATGAATAATCTGATCATAAACCCACAATTCATCGGATCCCAACAAACACACAGCAAAAAAAGATTACATCAAATGGAACTCTAAGGAGATCGAGGATAACATTGTATTAAAGATCAAAGAGAGAGAAGAAGCCATCTAGCTACTAGCTATGGACTCGTAGGTCTGTGGTAAACTACTCACACATCATCGGAAGGGCAGCAATGTTGATGTAGAAGCACTCCGTGATCGATCCCCCCTCCGGTAGAGTACCGGAAAAGGCCTCCAGATGGGATTGCGGAAGAACAGAAGCTTGCGGCGGCGGAAAAGTTATTCGAGGTGGCTCTCTGGTATATGGGGAATATTTGAGAATTTATAGGCTTGGAATTAGGTCAAGAGGTGCCACAAGGGGCCCACAAGCCTGGGGTGCGTGCCTACCCCCCTGGGCGCGCCTCCCGAGCTTGTCGCTCCCTCGTGGCTCATCGGGTCTTCTCCCGAACCTTCTAGGGTCTCTCTTGGTCCATAAAAAATTAATCCAAAGTTTTTTCTTCGTTTGGACTCCGTTTGATATTGATTTTCTGAAAAGCCAAAAACAAGCAAAAAATAGCAAATGGCACTGGGCACTAGGTTACTAGGTTAGTCCCAAAAAATGATATATAATTGCATATAAAACATCCAAGATTGATACTATAATGGCATGGAACAATAAAAAATTATAGATACGTTGGAGACGTATCAAGCATCCCCAAGCTTAATTCATGCTCGTCCTCGAGTAGGTAAATGATAAAAACAGATTTTTTTGATGTGGAATGCTACCTAACATGTTCATCATGTAATTCTCTTTTACGGTATGAATATGAAGATCCGGATGATTCAAAGCAATAGTCTATAATTTGATATAAAGACATCAATACTCAGGCATACTAATAAACAATCATGTCCTTCAAAATAAAAATGCTAAAGAAAGTTATCCCTACAACATCATATAATCCTGTCATGCTCCATCTTCATAACATAAAGTATTTATCATGCACAACCCTGGAGAAAATCAAGCAATTGGTTCATACTTTTTAACGCGCTTCAACTTTTTCAACCCCCACGCAATACATGAGCGCAAGCCATGGACATAGCACTATGGGTGGAATAGAATATGATAATAGGGATTAATAAGGGGAAGTCAAAAAAAGGAAGATAGTCTCACATCGACGCGGCTAATCAACGGGCTATGGAGATGCCCATCAATTGATGTCAATGAGAGGAGTAGGGATTGCCATGCAACGGATGCACTAGGAACTATAAGTGTATGAAAGCTCAACTGAAAACTAAGTGAGTGTGCATCCAACTTGCTTGCTCATGAAGACCTCAGGCATTTGAGGAAGCCCATCATCGGAATATACAAGCCAAGTTCTATAATGAAAAATTCCCACTAGTATATGAAAGTGACAACATAGGAGACTTTCTATATGAAAAACATGGTGCTACTTTGAAGCACAAGTGTGGAAAAGGATAGTAACATTGCCCCTTCTCTCTTTTTCTCTCATTTCATTTTTTTGTGCGCTCTTTTTGGCCTCTTTTTTTTTCTTTTTTTATTTCCTCACTGGGACAATGCTCTAATAATGATGATCATCACACTTCTATTTACTTACAACTCAAAATTACAACTCGATACTAGAACAAATATGACTCTATATGAATGCATCTAGCAGTGTGCCAGGATGTGCAATGATGCTAGCGTAACATGTATGAAAATGATGAACGGTGGCTGAGCCACAAATACTATGTCAGCTATATGACCATGCAAAGCAATATGACAATGATGATGTGTGTCATATAAATGGAACGGTGGAAGTTGCATGGAAATATATCTCGAAATGGCTATGGAAATGCCATAATAGGTAGGTATGGTGGCTGTTTTGATGAAGATATAAAGAGGCTTATGTGTGATAGAGCGTATCATATCACGGGGTTTGGATGCACCGGCGAAGTTTGCACCAACTCTCGAGGTGAGAAAGGGCAATGCACGGTACCGAAGAGGCTAGCAAATTGCGGAAAGGTGAGAGTGCGTATAATCCATGGACTCACATTAGCCATAAAGAACTCACATACTTATTGCGAAAGTTTATTAGCCCTCGAAGAAAAGTACTACTACGCATGCCCCTAGGGGGGAGGTTGGTAGGAGTTAACCATCGCGCGCCTCCGACCGCCACGCAAAGGAAGACAATCAATAATAAATCATGCTCCAACTTCTTAGCATAACGACAGACCATACGTGCATGCTTCGGGAATCACAAAGATTAACACCAATATTCTTACAAAACCAAAATTATCTACTAGTACCTCCCACATATTACCATCTTAATATCGCAAAACTATTGCAAGGAATCAAACTTATCATATTCAGTGATCTACATGAAAGTTTTTATTATATCCTTCTTGAATACCTATCATATTAGGACCAAATTCATAACCCATGCATATTACCATTACTATTTATTAAACTCTCAAAAATATATAAGTGAAGAATGAGAGTGCAACTATTTCTTTAAAATATAACCACCGCCGTGCTCTAAAAGATATAAGTGAAGCACTAGAGCAACTGCCTAGCTCAAAAGATATAAGTGAAGCACATAGAGTATTCTAACAAATCATGAATAATGTGTGTCCCTCTCAAAAAGGTGTGTTCAGCAAAGATGATTGTGGAAAACTAAAAAGCAAACAAAGAAAAGAAAAATTATGGCACAAGACGCTCCATGTAAAACACATATCATGTGATGAATAAAAATATAGCTCCAAGTGATATACCGATAGATTGTAGACGAAAGAGGGGATGCCATCCGGGGCATCTCCAAGCTTAAACACTTGGGTCTTCCTTGAATATTACCTTGGAGTGCCTTGGGAATCCCCAAGCTTAGGGTCTTGCTGCTCCTTATTCCTTCATCCATCGTGGTCTCACCCAAAACTTGAAAACTTCAGCACACAAAACTCAACAGAAACCTCGTGAGATCCGTTAGTATAACAAACAAATCTTAAACTTTAGGTACTGTTATAAATTGATTCATATTTAATATTGACATAATGCTACTGTACTCCAACTTCCCCATGGCTTATACCCTCCGATACAATCCATAGATTCATCGAAATAAGCAAACTATGCAACAAAAACAGAATCTGTCTAAAACAGAACAGTCTGTAAAGATCTATTTAAAAGCTATACTTCTGTAACTCCAAAAATTCTGAAAAATGAGGACAACGTAAAAAATTCATATACCAATACTGTGTAAACAATTTAGAATTTTATCATGCTCCAGTACAGAACCAAAAATCCAGCACCGGACTCAAAACTTTTTGTTTTCAAACAGCACCAATTATACTATCATCCAAATCATCCCAAAGGCATTACTTGGCACAAACACTAATTAAAAGATAAAAACACAATCATAACAGAAGCTAAAATTGTGTGACACAAAAATATGCAATAAAGATAAATATTGGGTTGCCTCCCGACAAGCGCTATTGTTTTATGCCCCTAGCTAGGCATAATGCATTGTTTGAAGTATTATCCTCCATAGTTTTCGCATCCTGAGATGTGTGTTTATCAGGAGGCTTTTCAAAAAAAAAAGGGGGAAAACATCATCTATCAAAATTTTAGCATTATCAAGGCAACTTTCTTCGAACCCTTGTTGGTTTCCTTTTACTATCTAAGAATATTGTCGATTAATACCATTGAAAACTTGTTGGATTATATGTAAAGGAGGGACTTCCTTTTTAGTATTTTCATCATAAGTATGATCATCACCAAACACATATCTCATCATATAATCTTCATTATACAAAATTTCATCTATCACAGGGTGTTCATGACTCATATTATAAAAATCAAAGATCTCTCTTGCTTCTCGCACTATGTAATGAAATTCACTCATAAGGACAATAGTAGCTATCTTTTTAACCTTAGGGTTATTTATAACAGGTAACTCGTAGAACAATATTTGCAAAGTGGGATGAGTATGTATAAATCTTCTTTCAAGTTTAAGAACAAGTTCAGAGATAGCTTTGGCATAACTACTGGTTCTTTTAAGGATAGGAACATCATTGCAAGCCAAAGTTTCCATGCAAGTAAAGAATTCCTGGATAATGTTTTTTCCTATGATGTTCCCACTTTCCGTCACAAAAATTTTAGTATCCAAGTTTGCGCGAATTTCTATCTTAGAGATTTTACCATCCTCACCTTTTTCAATAACAAAATCAGACATGGTAGCAACTACAAGTAAGCAAACTAACGAACAAGCAAAATAATTTTTTTTTTGTGTTTTTGTAATTTTGGTTTAGAAGTGGGGGAGATGAAAACAAGAGGCAAATGCAAATAAAAAGGCAAATGAAAATAAGAGCAAGTAGATGATAGTTTATGCGGAGGTACTTGATAGGTTTTGGTGATGTCTCCCCGGCAACGGCGCCAGAAATTCTTCCTACTACTTGTGAGCTGCGTTGGGATTTCCTCGAAGAGGAGAGGATGATGCAGTACAGTAGAGATAAGTATTTCCCTCAGTTAAGAACCAAGGTTATCAATCCAGTAGGAGAACCACACAGAACCTCGTTAGCAGCACGTACACACAAAAAAGCAATTACTTGCACTCAATGCGAACAATAGGGTTGTCAATCCCCTTGGCGGTTACTTGCAAGGATTAATTCTGATAGTCATAGTTAGATAAATAAATTGCAAAACAAAAGAAAGGAAATAAAATTTCTGCAAGGTAGTTTTGGATTTTATATATGATGGATAAACGACCCGGGGGCCATAGTTTTCACTAGAGGCTTCTCTCTCGAACACATATCATACGGTGGGTAAACAAATTACTGTTGGGCAATTGATAGAGAAGCGCATAGTTATGATGAATTCATGGCAATGATCATGTATATAGGCATCATGTCTGAGACAAGTAGAGCGCCTCCTGCCTGGATCTACTACTATTACTCCATCCATCGACGGCTATCCAGCATGCATCTAGGGTATTAAGTTAATGAAAACAGAGTAACGCCTTAAGCAAGATGACATGCTGTAGACAAAGTAAACTCAAGCAATATGAATAAACCCCATCGTTTTATCCTTAATGGCAACAATACAAATACGTGTCTTGTCCCCTACTTTGTCACTGGGATAGAGCACCGCAAGATTGAACCCATTACAAAGCACCTCTCCCATTGTAAGATAAATCAATCTAGTTGGCCAAACCAAACAGATAGATCGGAGAGAAATACAAAGCTATAACAATAATGCATAAATAAGTTTAGAAAATACTCAAATATTTCTCATGAATAATCTGATTATAAACCCATAATTCATCGGATCCCAACAAACACACCGCAAAAGAAGATTACATCAAATAGAACTCCAAGGAGATCGAGGAGAACATTGTATTGAAGATCAAAGAGAGAGAAGAAGCCATCTAGCTACTAGCTATGGACCCGTAGGTCTGTGGTAAACTACTCACACATCATCGGAAGGGCAGCAAGGTTGATGTAGAAGCCCTCCGTGATCGATTTCCCCTCCGGCAGAGTACCAAAAAGGCCTCCAGATGGGATCGCGGAAGAACAGAAGCTTGCGGCGGCGGAAAAGTTATTCGAGGTGGCGCTCTGGTATACGAGGAATATTTGAGAATTTATAGGCTTGGAATTAGGTCAAGAGGTGCCACGAGGGGCCCACAAGCCTGGGGGTGCGCCTACCCCCTAGGCGCACCTCCCGAGCTTGTCGCTCCCTCGTGGCTCGTCTGGTCTTCTCCTGAACCTTCTAGGTTCTCTCTTGGTCCAGAAAAAATTAATCCAAAGTTTTTTCTTCGTTTGGACTCCGTTTGATATTGATTTTTTGAAAAGCCAAAAACAAGCAAAAAACAGCAAATGGCACTGTGCACTAGGTTAACTAGATAATTCCCCCGCTCGTTGGTGCGGGACATTTTAGCTTCTATGAAGATATTCGAAGAAAATCATAGATAAGATGAATGAAAAGGAAACACACCATGAATTAAAGATCCAATGGAATATCCATATTTACATTTGAATTTCTTAAAAACATATATTTATAAAAACATGAAGTGATTTAGCACTAACATGGGAGCATTGAAATAATTCTAGTACATATGGCTGGCCTATAGTGATTTCAACATATACATAAGTTCGCCTAAATGCAAATGTTCAATATGTGTATAAAGTCTTGAGCACCGGAAAATAAAATGGACATGAAAAAATTATGACCGTACGATAGTAGAACTAAAGCGCACATGAAAGTCATAGTCTTCTCAAGTGACACATGAGCAGCCAGCTCAAATATATGTTCCAAATATCCAAAAAGGCTTCATGAAAAACATAGATACATACATATTTGTTATGGCATGAGAGTTGTTTTTGAATGACTAATAATCCTAGGTCGTACCTTGTCTACAAATTTATTATTCTGAATGCATTTATATTTCCTAATCCGATCAAAGCAACAATTATAAATTATAATCATCAAATGATGTTCTGAGATATATATTTACCTTAATCAGATGATCCACATTAATTAGATGATCCATGCAGCTAGTTCATCCACGATTTTCATTACAACATGCAGCCAACACTTTAGGCTTACAGGAAATAAAAAATTTATTATTTGTTTAGTTGCATGGATTGTCCGTTGCAATCTTTATTCATGAAAGGAACTGAAATAAAAAATAAAATTGGGAAATAACTAAAAACACTGGGAGAATGGAATTTCATTGTGACAATCGGAAGTAAACTTTAAACATGGATTATCTCCATTGTCCCATAAATATAGGGAAACAATCTATGGTACTCAAGAATTGGATGCCAATATGATATAATGTTTTTCTTGTTTCGACATCGTGCATGTCAAAATAACTCAGGCCCTCCAAGTACCATTACCATATATGCTTCGCTGTTCTGATGTAGGAAAATAGATATGACAGTTTGACAACAATCCAGAAGAACAACCAGTAAACATGCATCATTGGATGGCAAACAATAAGAACATTCATTCATCTATGAACATAAATGTAGAAGGCATGGCAAAAACTAATCAGTGAATCATGCAGGATAAGCTCACCGTAAAATAGCAAGATAGTTGAGTATGATTAAGATGGATCAATGGAGGAAAATAATTACCTGATACAAATCAGATGCCACGGGGACTTGAAAGATCACCTGTAGCTTACAGAAACAGTCGTGCATGAAGTAAAAATCAGCAATATTTCATGCAAGGCTAATTTGTCAGATATAATCAGGGATTGACATAGTTACCCTCTCGAGCGAGGTCCTCGGCACTGCCGAAGGAAATAAAATAGGGGTACTTGTTATTGATCTAGCGCTTCACCTTCGACCCGGGAGTGCCTACACGATGAACTGGAGGCACATCGTCATGAAGCGCTTCGCCGGTTCTCGCGAAACCTTTGGATCAACACCTCCTCCAGATTCACCCTGTCCAAAACGGTTGTCGTGGAGGCATGGGGGCGGTACGATGGGTGTCGATGAAAGGGGCTTCAAATTCTTCGCTCCATGACACTGATTTTCCGGCAGCAAAAGCTAACCTGGCTAAACCTCTTGAGCAGGGGTGCTAGTCATAGTGAAGACTATGGGGATGCATGGAGCACATCCGTTCCTTACTGGAGAAGATGAAGATTAACTCCATCTGTTAATCTTGCATTTGCTTAGTGGAGAAGATGAAGAGGATTGGGGTAGAATACCAAGAGAGATTGAAAAAGCAATCTTTTCGGTGGGGAGTAATTGGGTAGATGGACAGGCAACTACGTTCTGTTTTTCCATGGGCTTCTAGTTCGTTCCACCAAAATAAAGTATCCAGCTATATACCCATGGGCTGGAACGTCCAAAGAGGTAGCTATAGAGCCCACGACTTGACTCCAACAGCCTAAGCCAATATCAAAAATATCAGAAGCGGCTTCCGTACATGCAAGGGATGCAGAGTTGCAACTAGAGTTTTGACGCATGGGAGGAAAAAAGGATGACGTGGAAGCAAATGATTCTTTTCCTAAGGTGGCATGTGTGGGTCATGGGTGATGAGGTGGATAGGGTGCATGTCAAGAGAATTAGATAGTGGGGATGAACTATTTAGGTATTATAGATAGGTTAGTCCCAAAAATGATATATAATTGCATATAAAGCATCCAAGATTGATACTATAATAGCATGGAACAATCAAAAATTATAGATACGTTGGAGACGTATCACCATTCCTCAATAGTTCATGCGCGATTTGAACTTGGCTCAAGGTTAGTGGAGATGGAGGTTTTGAGCAGAACCTCATCGCAGCTTGCATCCAAGTACTAGCGGCGGAGGAAGGAGCCTTACGAGCACTTCTTCTTCATCGAACTAGTGCCATGTCGAGGCAGCACCAAATCGGATCTGGTGATGGATGGAATTCAGTGAATGTGCCACCGCTGGTTCTTGACGCGACGCCGATCTCCGAGGCCGCTACCACGGAAGAAGGCTGGGTGGAGTGGGGCGGTGGCGCTCCGAGGCCGCTGCTGCGGTAGAAGGCCGGGAGGGAAGGGGCGACGGCGCTCCGAGGTCATAGCTGAGGCTGCTGCCGCGGAATAAGGCCGGGAGGAGTTGGGCGGCATCGGTCCCGGCCGCTCCCGCGGAAGAAGGCGGGGAGGGGAGGGGGCGGCGGCGCTGGCTGGCCGCCGCCGCGGTAGAAGGCGGGGAGGGGAGGGAGGGGAGGGAGGAGGCGGCGCTGCGTCCGGGTGCTGGCAGAATAAGGTTTTGTTGTTAGAATAAGGTCTTAAGGGGTGTTGTTATATATATATATATATATATATATATATATATATATATATATATATATATATATATATATATATATATAGGGTGTATATATATATATATATATATAGGGTGGGACTATTTAGAAACCCACCCCTCCTACGTGTAGCTACCCGCGGAGCGAGCGGCAGCCAGCGGAGCCGGTGTGCATAAGGCCTTCCCGGCTTCCCCAATCCTCCCCAGCTTCTTCCTTCGGGCCGCCGCCGCCGTGCCCTCACAAGCTTCTTCCCCGACGCAACCTCCTAATTCCCCCACACCTGCTCCATGCCCAGCGACCGATACTTTTCTCGGGTCGCAACCTCACCCTGGCGTCGTCCCCTGCTACTCTTATGTGCCCACGAGCAAGATCCACCATCCCCGTCCAGTGATCCCTGTATCCATCTCTCCGCTATCTTCGGCGACCGAGCGGCCGTCTCCGGCTCTGGCTACCTCCGCGCGGGTCACCTTCCCCGCCTCTGGCAACGGACGCCATGCATCAGCCTCTTGTTCTCTGCACTCGCCACCGCCGTCCATGGCCACGTGTGTTGAGGCCACCGACCGTGTGTTCCTCTCCACCTCCGGGGTCGCCTCCACCCGCAGGCTCAAGAGCCTCGTCCCCTGCACGGCCCACGAACTACCACCGTGAATCCCTCTCCTCCAACGCCGATTGTGCTGAATTAAAAGCGAGAGGACGAGCTCCACAAACCAGATCAAGCGACATCCCAGGTGGGAGCGCCACCGCGGCCCGTTCGTCTTCAACATAGGATCAAAAACGACGCCCCCGTGCATTCCGCCCTCCCATCTCACAGATGGCGGCCGTCGGAACTACCTCCAGCCTCTGGCTCAACCGACGACGCCCCTTCCACCAACCCCGTCCTCTCCCGATCTGGTTAGTCCTGCTAACAGTTGCTTCTAATCGCCATTAACCATTGCTCTTAGTCATTGTTAACTGCTGCTACTTTGGTTTGTTTCGGTCCAGGCTCCTATCTCCTCTCACCACAATCCCTCTGATCAGGAACCTTCCCAGCGGCTCACCCATGGTCTGTACATCAGTTGGAAACGGCGAGTAGCAGGGGGCACCAGTCGCGCCCACACCCTGTCAGAGGAATCCACCGCCAGAACTTGTTCCAACTCGCTCGTGTGGGAAGAGCAAAATACAATGCGTTTCTACAGTTATCTGTACTAAAACAAAACAATTAGCTTTTTGACATGTAGCAGTTCTTTTGCACTTATTTATCAAAAAATACACATAGAATTTAGCTTTGCAAATTATGTCAGTTAAGTCTGCAATTTACAACAGTTATGCGAAGCCGACGAGGACGCTGGTTCGATGGTGATCGATCCCCTCTATGAAGATTGATTGAGGTTAAGCTAGCTAGCTCGGCTAGATTGAATTGGATCAATCCAGCGAGCAGCTAGTGCATGCATGTGGGTCCAGTACGTACCACTCCTTGGAAGATGGATGGATGGATGGCCAAAGCTAGCTTGTGTTTCACGGGAGCATACTGTGATGGAATTTTTGTGAAGCATCAGTACTAGCCCGTGGATGCCTCCTCCTGTTTTCTCTTTTGTTCTTCGTCTCATTTTTATTTACACTGCTAACTGCTGTGTCAACTGTACTAACTGCTTCTACTTTTTTTAGAAATGAAATGCTGATGTTTTGTTTGTGGTCGTCCATGTCGTTTGCCAAGGACGGGTCAAAGGTGTTGGAATACACACAGGGCTGTCTGCCCATGCGACTTTGGTACGATCTCAACGCCTTCTTCCAAAACAATTGTGTAATTTTTTCCTGAATCTCATTGTTCATTTTACTTTGAACTTGTAACACTAAAGTTCATGTTCGGGCTGAACGCTCTCAATGGCCTTGTGGTATATCTACAGCGCAGCATCATTCAACCTTTACACCATCTTCAACGGCTACAAAAAATTCAATGGGTGGGAGCTTGGTATCTCCTACACAACTGAGTCATATAGCCATTGACAGGGGTATGGAGATGATGCATTGAATAAAAAAATTCAGTATGGAATTTAGTCTAATGATGGATAGTCTAAATACATTCTCTTTTTTTACAGGAAACACCAGTTAGCTTTTCGTACTATGGCGGTTCATTCGGAAAAAAATGAAGCAGTTTGCTCCTACAAAACGCACTACGGTTAACCAGTGCAGACTACACGGAGTTATCTTTGCCACGCCAACCCCCATCTGGTACTGGTGATAGTGGTCTCAACGCTGTGGGGGTCGCCGCCCATCGTCCACAAAGCTCGGTTGCCACTGCGTGGGTCCACGAGGAGCCACAACTTCGTCGTTGGTCGTCCACGTCGAGCCATAGTTAACAGCCGCACTCCATGGGCTTTGTCCCCTACAAGCCGCTGAGATCCATCTCCAGTGAAGATCAAAGCAGTTTTCTGTTGACTGCTAGCCAATTTGGGTGCCGCATGACCCTTGCCTTCTTTAACTATGCTATGTTAACCCTGTATACTGCTGCGTCATTCCTTTTCTAGATGAAGCTTTGATATTCTTTTCTGATGGAGCAGTTATCCATGGAAAACACTTCGGTTATCGAAAATAAAATAGATAGAGGTTAACTTAGCAGTTGACCTTGAATTTTTTTTAAAAGTTGACTTTTCGATTTATAGCAGTTAACCTTGGACTCATCTGTGGAAAAAGTAAGCATTTAATGCTGAAGATTGTGGCAGTTTGCTCTGTTTAAAAAATGTAAACATTGATGCAGTTAGCTATGGGAGCATTAAGAGTTACCTCGGCTCAATCCAGTAGTTAATTAAAAACATTAAATAAAAAAGTTAGAATATAATACTTTAATTTTTTAAAGTGCTACTATAGTTAACTTTAACGACTGTAGCAGTCAACCTCGCATGGCTATAGTAGTTAACTACAAACCCCATAGTCGTTCAGGATTAAAAAAATGAAAAAAGTTTGGCCATTTTGGTACAAAAGAAAGTTCTGCCATGGTGGCAGTTAACATCAGCCCGCGTGACAGTTAACTTTGATACTCATGGCAGCAAGTGTGAACTCGGCAAAAAAAAACAAGCAAAATAAATAAATTATTGTGTACCTTGGCAGTTAGCTTGCTCATCACTGGAGAGTTAGCTATTTCACACTCGTGGGGCCAGAAAAAAAAGGATGAAAGATTATGTTTCTTTTAGTATTTTCAGTCACGGCAGTTAACTTGGTGTTAAATGTCGCAGTTCCTGGCAGTTAGCTATTTCAGTCCTGTGCAGTTAGCTTGACTAGGGCAAAAAGGAGTAAAAATAAAAAATTAGTATATTCGGTCCGGCAGTTAACTTGTTGTTAACTGCCACCATATTTTGGCGGTTAGCTATTTCAGTCCAAGCAGTTAACTTGATCACAAAAAAAAAGAATAAAAGAAAAAAGTTTCTTCGGTCCGGCAGTTAACTTGCTCAGCATAGGTAAGTTAGCTATTCCGGTCGAGCAGTTAGCGTGTACTGTAGCAGTTCGGGCAAAAAATGTCAAATATGATGTTAGTTTTTTCAAAACTGCTCCTAAACCGTAGCAAATCTGAAAATGTGTTATATATGCCAAAGTTTGAGCTAATCGGTAGCTTTCTAAAGGTATATTATATGCATCATTCCGACAAAAAGTTTGAAAATTCCTTTCACAAAAACATTGAAAACTCGATTGGTAGATTTTCAGTTTTTTGAATTTTGTTTAAAAACCAAATCGATTTTGGGAAAATGATCAACACGAGTTTTGCTCATTTTCAATAGCTATCCAATGGTATCATTTGCATCATTCCGATTAACGGTTCAATAATTACGACCAAAAAACAGTGCGAAAAATGGTGCCAGAAAAAGTCCGCTCGGCAGTTAACTAGTATAGGTCGCACAGTTAGCTGTCTGTTCTCGGGCAGTTAGGAAGGATTCCTGAATAGCTTATTCAGGAATGAGTTGCGGAATACCTGGGATGTGTGTGTGTGTGTGTGTGTGTGTGTGTGTGTGTGTGTGTGTGTGTATATATATAACAACATCAAGTTTCCTCTCTTTATGTTGAAAGTTTTGAAGTCATGTTTGTTTTGCCTTCCTATGCTAGTTTATTCTTGCTCAATAAATTGTTTGCTTACAAAATTCCTATGCATAGGAAGTGGGTTAGGCTTAAATATGTTTGCTATATGACTCATGATGCTCCCTTTATGCTTCAATTCCTATTCTTATGTGAGGATCATTCAAATCATCATGCCTATCTAAAAGGCTTTAAAGAAAAGCGCTTGTTGGGACACAACCCAATATTATATTATCTGTTTTTGTGAGTTAACATGATTAAGCTAATGTAGTAATCACATTTTGTATCTTTTCTTATAATAAAGTACCAAGTAAAGCCTTTAGGTTGATGTGGATGTTTGTTTATTTGGTTCTGTGCAAAAATAGAAAGTTTAGCGTCCAGTGCATGAATTTAAAGTATGTACTGGAAGGTGAAACAATTCTAAATTTTTTACACAGTACTACTATGCATATTTTTTACGTTATCCTATGTTTTTAGAATTTTTCGAGATACAGAAGTATGTCTTTTAATTCGCTCACTACATGCTGTTCTGTTTTTGACAGATTCTATTTTTATTGCATAGTTTGATTATTTTGAAGTTTCCACGGGTTCTATTGAGTGATATAAATTGTGGAAATGGTAGAATACAATAGACATTATGTGGGAACAATTCTGAATATTGTCTTGACAGTAACAAAGTGAATGATTTATTTTTATACTAACCCATCTCACGAATTCCGTTAAGTTTTGTGTGATTGAAGTTTTCAAGCTTTGGGTGAGATGAAGATGGAAGGACAATAAGGAGTGGAAAGACCCTAAGCTTGGGGATGCCCAAGGCACCCCAAGGTAATATTCAAGGAAGACTCAAGCTTCTAAGCTTAGGGATGCCCCGGAAGGCATCCCCTCTTTCGTCTTCAAAACTATCAGTATACCTCACTTGGAGCTACATTTTTATTCGTCACATAATATGTGTTTTGCTTGGAGCGTCATTTAATTTTATTTGGCTTTGCTTGCTTTTATTTAGAATCATGTTTTGTATCTTTTATTTCAATAAAATGCCAAGTATGGCCTTTACCATGCTCAGTTTGCAAGTTTATGAGTCACTGTTTCAAAACAGAAAGTTTTCTCTGTTATGTCCTGAATAGTCAAAACATGATAAAAATCTGAAATTGTTACACAGTAAGCATGCATGAGTTCTCTGCCACGTGGTAATTTTTCAGAATTTTTAGAGTTAGGTAAGTATAAATTTTTATTCCTCCTTTACAGACTGTTCTGTTTAGACAGATTGCGGTTATAGTTGCATTGTTTGCATATGTTTGCTTGTTTAATGTTTCTATTAGGTGATGGGAGTATTAAATATGCAGAGACATTTAGGATGCAATGTTTAATTATAATTTTAGTAATTTTCTACAGTAGAAAATGTTAAGCTTTTGCATTGATTTATACTAACTTATCTCACAAGTTCTTGTTAAGTTTTGTGTGGATGAAGTTTTTACGACTTAGGAGAAGTCATGATATGAGAAGAATTATAGAGACACGAGAGCTCAAGCTTGGGGATGCCCAAGGCATCCCAAGTTAATAATACAAGAAGTCCCAAGAATCTAAGCTTGGGGATGCCCCGGTAGGCATCCCACCTCTCTTCATCATCAATTATCGGTTAGTCTTGGTTGAGCCTAAGTTTTTATTTGTTTGTTCACATGTATGTGCTATTCTAGGAGTATCCTTTTATTTTTGATTTGTTTGCTGTTTAATAAAATCATTAGATCTGAAATTTTGATTCGGAGAGAGTCTTTACATAGCTACTTTATTGATTAACTACTCTTTGTTCTTCACTTATATATTTTGGAGTAGTTTGTCATTCACTGTTGTGCTTCACTTATATCCTAAGAGTAAATTGTTGAATGAACTGGATATCATAAACCTGGAATTATAAGTTTCACATTTGGGTTTAGAAAGTAAAATCTATTGAAATTTGACAATCACAATATTGGTCATACAAGCAATTCATGAAAGATTAGTATAAGGAAGAGAAATTTCACATACAAATGTATTATCTTGGACATCTTTTATGATTGTGAATACCCATTAATTATTTTCAACCTTGATCAACTAAGTTGAATTTGGACAAGGAAGACAACGTAATGAGTTATGTTTGGGTATATTTGCATCGAAGTTATATTGTTATGGATCCTCCAACATGTGGTGCTTGTTTATAATCTTTGCTAGCCAAAATTTTCTGTACTAAGCGGGAATACTTCTTGTGCATCAAAAATCCTTGAGCCAAGTTTCTTCCATGAGTGTCCACCAGACCTACCTATATACGGTATTACCCTGCTGTTCCAAGTAAATTTGCATGTGCCATCTCTAAAACCTTCAAATAAACATCTGTTTTGTGTGCCCATACCGCTCATGGAGTGATGGGGTAGTCAATATCTTCCATTCTAAGTGTGTTTTACTCACCGACGAGAGTTTATTCACTCGTCTTGCACGAGAGAGGCTGGTAATTGGGACGCTTAGTCCTGTTAAACAAAAACAAAGAAAAATAATAAAACAAACTCCCCCTGGAATGTTCATTGTTTGGAGGGCACCCAAGGATTCGGCTAGCCATGGATTGTGTCTGTATGGTTGTGGGGGGGGGGGGGGAGGGTAAATCTTTTCCTTTTTGCATGGGAACCGCCATTAATATGTTTAGCATGGAAGATATTGAAAACTTTGTCGTTAAACCGTAGACAGGAAAAGTACACCTCTCAAATGAAATTATCTCTGTTTTAAGCAATGAGCTCTAGCACATTAGCAAATCCCTGCTTCCCTCTGCGAAGGGCCTATCTATTTACTTTTCATGTTGAGTCAACTTCTTATTCCAACCTCAATTATTCTCCACTTGGCAACCATCATGTGGTGGGGAAAGATCCAGGCACATATATCCAGTCAAATATATTTGATCATGAGTTATTATTATTGACAATTATCTCTACGATAAGTTAGTTGGGAGGCGAAACATTAAGCCCCTATCTTCCTCAGTGTTCAATGGATGCTATTTGTTCTAAAAATATGCTTTGAGTACTAGCAATCATAGAAGACAATATGATAATTGAGTATGTGGAGCTTTTACTTAGACTTTTCCAAAAATAATATGATTTACAATTGTTTGGTGACTAAGAACATAGGTTGTTAAGTTTCAAAAGAGCGCATTGTTTAACATTGTCGAGGTACAACCAAGACAATCTATGGGATCGATATGATCCCTTTGCAGTTCGGCTGTGAGGATCAACGTACACAAAGAGCAGAACCAGCAGCATGCACAAGTTTACCAGGTTCAGGCCGCTGCGAGGCGTAAAACCCTACTCCAGCTTTGATTGTATTGGGTGTGTTTATGCTCAAGTTACAAGGAGCGCAGCTTGCCGGCAAGCTGTGCAGGCAGTGCAGCTACTACATGTAAATGAGCAAAGTGTCGACCCTTCTACCAATAGCCATGGGCTTCCTTTTATAGGTTAAGGGGTCACCACATTGGCAAAAAGGTAAATACATGTTGATTAGATAGCTACGGTGCTATCATACCTAACTCTGCCGGACTAGGACAAACGCAATAAATGCGCGTTAGGTGTCATATGGAGGAGGAGCCCCGGCAAGGTATCTGCACCGCTCGACCAGCTACCTCCTATAATCTGGACACGCCTCCTGGATGAGTGTCATTAAAGTTAATCTCCTTCCCAGCGTGCTGACACGTGCTCCGACAAGTCTCACCAAACAACCTACCCACTCGACACCTCATCGACTAGTGACCAGCTGACCGATGAGGTGGAGCAGTGGCAAGGTAGTGGGGGCTTGCCGGCACGGAGCTTGCCGGGCCTTCATCTTGCCGGTGTATGGCTTGCCGGAAGTGGTGCCTTCATCTTCAGTACCAAATTAGCACTTCTTGATGGGCTATCTTGAGATCTTCTCCTTGGTTTTGTCAACCAAGTCTGGAGCGTTGTTGATAGCAATCCTCTGGGAAGGCTGCCACTGTCGGTGCATAGGTCAGGGTATAAAAATGCCCATGTCTTTATACACCGACAGGAGCCCTCGGGCCTAGGCCACACGCACGTCCGAAGCGTCGTTGGGCTAGGCCCAAATAGATGCACAAACACACATGGCGAGGAATTACTGGTGTAAATTTTGTGATGATGATTTCTTCTGCACGCCCACGACGCACATTTAATGCGAAACGTGGGAGAGGTGGGACGGAATGGCCGTTTGTGTTAGTGCGCCTGCAAAAGCGCTGCCACGTTGGACAGTAAAGAGCCAGTCCCATGCGTCTTCCCCATAAAAAGGCAATTGCGAGGGGGCGCTGCTCATTCACACCCATCTTCCCAATCTAGCCACCGCCCATCGTCTTCCTCCTTGCGCCAGGGTAGAAACTGCTGCCGCCACACCATCGCTTTGACCCCCTTCCCATTCCTTCCTTGAGAGAAATATGGCGCCCAAGAAAGCCGCCAATCCGACCGAGGCGGAGGTGAAGAAAGCCACCAAGCCTGTCGACCCGGAGGCGGAAAAGAGGAAGCAAGCCGTAACCGCGCGGAGGAGAGAAAATGTGGTTTTCCGTCCGCCGGCGTTGGATAAAAGCGTGCTCATCGACAGGTACACGTACATGTGGGGGAAAGATACCACAGACCACGTCACCCCAGTCGTACTCCCCGCCGACCACAAGCCATCTGCAGACAAATTCCCGTTCTTCTGCGCATATTTCTATTGCGGGCTCTACCCTCTTTTCTCTGATTTCTTCTCCGAGCTGATGTACACCTACGGGTTCCGGCTCTTGGATTTCACTCCAAACGCCGTGACTTGTATGTCAGTCTTCACCCATATGTGCAAAAACTTTGTCGGAGTCATCCCCAATGTCTCTCTATTTCGCCACTTCTTCATCCCTCGCATCGAAGGGGATGCTCTTTCTAGAAGCATCACCTGGATTCCCAGAGGCGGCGCCAAGGATGCATATCTCCCGGGCCAACTGCATCTGAAATGGGAGGAAAGGCAGGCGGAGTGGTGCTGGATTCAGGAGAAGGACTTCCCAGAATTCTGCACTCCCCGGCAGAAGAAGGTCCAGCGCGGCAAGGATTGGAGCAATTACGGCAAGTGCGATGACAAGCTCACCTCAGCACTGAATCGTATCATCCGTCTCAGGGCTGCCGGCCTAACCATCGAGATGGTAAGGGCAGATTTCCTCCGGCGACGCATCGCACCACTGTAGAAGAGGAAACGATACACCTGGGAGTACCAAAATGTTGCTGACATCATGCGACTGCATACCGGATTGGACAACAATCTGACAGTATTGCAGCACATCAGCCTTTGCCATCAACTCTTTCGGACCACCGGCAAGTTTCACTTGCCGGTCAAAGTAGTTCCCTTGTGTATCAATTCTGCCAAGGACTCAATCTTGGCAATGATTCCGGAGTGCAACGCCCAAGGAGTCGAGGCCCTTTGGCAGAAACCTTCCGTTGAGAATGAGATGGCATGGCTTGCCAACATGACGGAGAGGGCCTCTCAAGAGGAGAAGGACCTCATTCGCAGTACTACTGATGAGGAGCTGGCATATATTGCTAGCAGGGCCGAAGAGGCCAAGAGGCTTGCCATTGCCGGCAGCTCCCAGTCTGCGGCTGCCGAAGATGAAGAATAGGTGGATGAAGAACCAACCAAAGAGCACCAGGAAGAGCCTGCCAGAGAGCACGACGATGAGGCTGCTGGAGAGCCAGAGGAGGAAGAGGAACCCCCAGTTGCTCCTATTCAGAAGAAGAGGCGCCGAAGTCTCAAAAAGGTCGCCTGCCAAGAGCCAGTGCGTCCTTCGTCGCCAGATGACGAGCCTTCCGACAAGGAGGTTGCCGCCAGGGTCAGCCGGCAGCAAGGCGCTCGCCGGCAAGCTTCTCATGCCCCGGTAGCTAGGCGCACCTCGTCAAGGCAGCAGGCAGCACCTTCCACTGGTGAGGTTGGGTCTTCACATCTCGCTGCAGCATCTCCCTCGGCAATCAAGCGGCCAGGGCATCTTCTCCACCGGTCACGTGGGACCTCTCGGTCCTTGGTGACTGTGAAGAAGAGGAGTAAGCACTCTTACTTGTTCTTCTTCAACTTCTTGATTTCTTCATAATTGTTGATTTGACTTGATTTTTCTTGTCTTCGCAGAGACACGGAGCAGCTTGTGCACATGGCGAAGTGAGCCAGGGCTGCAAAAGAAGGTGAACCCACGACGAGCGTTGGGCGGGGTACGGCATCTCCCGATGCTATCATCGTCAACCCCCAGCCCAGCCCCCGGCATGAAACCGTGGCCCAATTTCTGCTGGCAAGCTCTGGCACCGATGCTCCAATCTCTAAGCCTGACAAGGAGATGGGAGAAGTTCGCCAAGACGAAGAGCGCCCGGAGGCGCATCCCACCACAGCGCCTCCGTCAACCATCATTCCGGAAAGCCACTCGCCGGCAAGGGCCTCCGCTGACGGGCCTGTCCACACCGAGGTCATACCGGCAAGTGAGACTGCCGGCAGCCAGGCGATGACAACCGAAGTTGTCGGAGAAGAGAATACCTCTTCTCAACAGAACCCGACAGGTAATCCACTTGTTTTCAAGTGCTTTCCATACTTTTTTTGTTTTCTTGAACTTGACGGTAGACTGAATCTTTTTCTACTCTTTGCTTCTTTCCTGTCTTGCAGATCCAACCTCTATGGAAGAGGGAGAAATCATGGCGGATGTAGAGAAAATCGTAAAAAAGTGCTGCTGATGAGGCCGCCAAGATCTCCACCAAAGAAGCTGCTGTGTCTGCCATTGAGGAGGCCAGGAAAGCAGCCGAAGAGTTGGAGAAACCCTCCGGCAACACCTCTGACCCCGAAGAACAGATGCTGAAGTGGAAGTGGCTGGCGGTGATGAGCAGAACACCGATAACCAACCCAGTACACCTGACATGCAAGCTCTGGCAGGTCCTTTGGAACTCGTCAACTTGCAGCAAGAATCTGGAGCCCCCAGCACATCTAGTGTCGGGGAATCTGCCTTTGATGAGGCCATTGCCGGCATCTTGATACCCCTCTCCGGTAGCGCTGCAGAACCAGACATCCCCGACGACAGTGCTGCAGATCTTGCTTTCTTGAAGATGATGGCTGCCGGCTTCAAAGATGTGCAAGATCGCTATAGCAAGCGCTGGGGAAAACTCCAAACGCAGCAGCAAGTCGTGGAGCTAGCCGAGCAGAAGCTTAAGGAGAAGGCGGAAGAGATCCGCACTTGGTACAATGATAGATTCCACATCATCAAGAGGCAAGAGGAGAAGCTTGCCGCTGCTACTGAGAAAGCAGCGGCCTTGGATGGCAAGTTGGTGGAGCGCGAAGCACATCTCACCGCCAAAGAGAAAGATCTTGCCGCTCGAGAAGAGGCACTTGACACCAAGCTTAAAACCAAGGATGATGAAATCCAAACTCTCCTTAAGCAAAGGACGCAAGAGCTAGAGAAGGCCCATAAGGAGCTCATCGAGACCCAAGCTCGGGATTACGCCGACAAGCTCAAGGAGGCTACTTATTCTGCTGCCGCCGCTGCCTCTGCCAAGGCAGTCTCGGAATCCAAAGTGAGCAAATTAGAAGAGGATCTTGCCGGTAGCCACAAGGAGATCATGGCCCTCAAGGATGCAGCGCAGAAAGCAACTCATACCCTAGGGGAGTTGCAGACACAGCTGTCGTCCAAGAACCAGGAGCTCAGCAAGGCTACCAATGCTGCAGAAGACCTGAAGACGAAATTTGCCACTTTGGAGAAGAATCTTGAAGCTGCCAAGGCCAGGGAGGTAATCTTGATGAAAGACCTTAAAGAGGAGTAGACCCTTCTAGCGGATGCTGAAAACAAGTTCAACCAATTGAAAAGCTCCCCTGCGCTTTGGACCAAGAAGCTTATAGACATAGCTGAACGCCTGACTGTACAGCTCGTAGTCATGGATATGAAGAGCTAGAGTTTCACCGTCAATGACAAGGAGGCCGCCAGTGTCCGGTTGAGCAAGTTCTTCGAGGGCCTATTTGAAGCACTGGAGACGTATCAAGAGGAGCGCGCTGCTAGCTTTGTCAATGAATCCCGGAAGCTCGCTCGTGATATCCTTTACAAAGTGCTTGTCAAGGTGGCGTATCGCAATCCCGGTATTGATCTATCCGGGGCCTTCACAAGCTTGCCGAAGAACACCGACATCACCGCCATCGACAGGCTTATCGCTCCAATCGCCGACAGAGTCGGCCAAGTCTCCATGCATCAGGGCCATCTCACAAACTAGCCTTGCCGCCGCATCTTGTCATCGACACAGATCATGTAAAAAACAAAATTATCTTGAATTAGATCTGTACTGAATTTGATGTGACATGACTCATGTATCTTGAACGAATGTATGCAATTTCCCTTATGTGATTTTGCCTTTATATGTTTCTGTACCCTACGCTTGCCGGAAACTTGCTGGTGCGCTCAGCCTGCCATTAGCGCTTGAGGAGCAGGTCCTTAGCAACCTGCCGAAGGTGCCGCTCTCTGGCAAGGTACACTTATTGTCTTGGCGCAGCCTACTTATACTGTTAAGCGGACTCGAAACAGAAATAAGAGCACGAGCAATCCCGATAAGGTTCCTCCACATATAAATACTAAAAATCGTTCAAGGGAAAAAATAGCAGCTACAACAAAGAATTTTTGCTTGAAAGTTTTGCAACTTAGCTTTTCTTTGATGTATCTCTCGTCGTGAATGATTTCTTGAACATCATCTGGTTTCCACACCATCACTCCCCCCGAGAAACTTGCACGCGAAGAACACTTCATTCATTTGAGAGAAAGAAAGAAGATAAAAGAGGAGGTTGGAACCTTGACGGTTCGTCAATCATGTCATACAAGAGTAAATGTAACACAACACTACATGCAATATACATAAATAAATATGTACTTTGACAAAAGGTTGCAAAACACTTAGCTTTAATAACTATGCACAGGGTCTGCGTCGGCTTTGTACAAAGGATTACATGCCTTGCCGGCCAACTTGTACAAAAGGCGTTGCCGGGAGGCCCGACAACTGTGCCTTATGGGTAGAACTTGCGAAGATGCTCAATATTCCATGAGTTTTGCAAGCGAGTGCCATCTTCGGTCGCCAGACGGACTGAGCTAGGTCTGGTAACTTGTACTACCAGATAAGGGCCTTCCCACTTTGGCGTCAACTTGTTTGAGCCCTTGGCGGACTGGATCCATCGAAGGATAAGGTCACCTTCCTCAAGTTGTCGGGGGTGCACTTTGCGGCTATGGTAGCGGCGCAAAGCTTGCTGGGATGTACCAGCATGCACAGCAGCCCAAAGACGGTCCTCCTCAAGGAGCATAGCATCGTCATGCCTCGCTTCTTCTTGATCAGCATCGTCAAAAGCTTGCACTCGAGGTGATCCATACTTGAGTTCTGTGGGGAGCACCGCTTCTGCACCATATACAAGGGAGAAGGGTGTCTCGCCGGTAGCTCAATTTGGTGTCGTTCTGATTGACCAAAGAACTGCCAACAACTCATCAACCCAGCGTCTTCCGCATTTGTGCAACCTGTCAAAAGTTCTTGTTTTGAGCCCGCACAACACTTCAGCATTTGCTCTCTCTGCCTGTCCATTGCTTCTCGGGTGAGCAACGGATGCATAGCAGATCTTGCTTCCAAGCTCTTGGCAGTATGCTGTGAAGGTGCGACTGGTAAACTGGGTGCCTTTGTCGGTGATGATCCTATTGGGCACTCCAAAACGGCAAACCAGACCCTTGAAAAACTTGACGGCTGACTGTGCTGTAACTTTCCTTACTGGCTCCACCTCAGGCCACTTTGTGAACCTGTCGATTGCCACGTACAAGAACTCAAAGCCCCCCATCGCACAGGGGAATGGGACGAGAATGTCTAGCCACCAAACCACAAAGGGACACAAGAGAGGAACTGTTTGAAGAGCTTGAGCTGGTTGGTGTATGTTTTTGGAATGGAACTGGCACGCTTCACACTTGGTTACTAGTGCAGTTGCATCCTAGAGGACAGTGGGCCAATAGAAGCCTTGTCGAAAAGCTTTTCCGACAAGGGAGCATGATCCAATGTGGGAGCCACATACGCCTCCATGTATCTCTGCCAGCAGCGCTTGTCCATCTTCCCGGGATATACACTTCAATTTCACACCATTTTGCCTCTTTCTATGCAGAATGCTATCAACAAACTGGTACATACTTGACTGTCATGCTACTCTTTCAGCTCCTTCTGGTTCGTCCGGAAGATCACCTGTTTGAAGGTAATCGACAATCTGCTGCGCCCATGCCGAAGCCTGTGGCTCGACGACAAGGAGCAATGGCTCTTCCCCCTCCACGGGAGCGCATGTCTCGACGGAAAGAGCTTGGCTCTCCGGAGATTGCTGCTCACCGGCAAGAGGAGTCTTGTTGGCGGCGTCAACCTTGTCGGTGGCTATTGGTAGCTCTGCCGGAAAGTAGCCACCAGAATTTGACTTTCTCCTTTTTGCCGGCCTCGTTGACGGTGTAATAGATGGCTGAGTTAGTTGTAGCACGAAAGTTCCTGGTTCCACAGGGATCCTTTGAGCGGCAAGCTTTGACAGGTGATTTGCAACTTCATTTTGAGCACGGGGGACATGCTCAAGCTGTAATCCGTCAAAGTGCTCCTCCAAGTTCCTTACTTCATCAACATATGCTTCCATCAAAGGACTCGGGTAACCATTGTTTACTTGTCTCACAACAAGCTGTGAGTCACCTTTGATAATCAGCTTCCTGATACCTAGGTCGATTGCAATGCGGAGTCCGGCAAGCAATCCTTCATACTTAGCAGTGTTGTTGGTTGCCTGCTCCCTGGGGAAATGCATCTGAATCACATACTTGAGGTGCTCTCCGATGGGTGCGACAAGCAGCACGCCAGCACCGGCGCCTTGTAGCGAAAAGGCACCGTCAAAGTACATGATCCATTCTTCTGTTGTTTCCTTGCCAAGGAGGCTTGTCTCTGGTTTCTCTTTGTCTTTCATTGGTGTCCATTCAGCAATGAATTCTGCCAAGGCTCTGCTCTGAATCATTGAAGTGCTTTCGAACTTCAAATCAAAGCTTGACAGTTCCAACACCCACTCCACTATCCTGCCGGTGGCTTCTGGATTTCTCAATATGCGCTGCAGCGGAAAGCGAGTGATGACGGTAATCTCATGTGCTTGGAAGTAGTTACGCACCTTCCTTGAGGACCATGAGGAGGCCAAAAAGCAATTTCTGCACACTAGAATATCTTGACCTAGCTCCTTGCAGAAGAGAGCTGACAAAATAAACTGGTCGCTGCACCACCTTCTTCTTCGGCACAGTTTGCTGTTCTGTTGTATTTGCCTACGCTTGATCTGCCTTGTCGGCACCTGACCTTGCCAGAGAAGATTCTAGCTTATCGGGTCCAGGCTCTGTGGTTGATGCCTCCTCTTCACCCACTTCCCTCTATGCCACTAGTGCAGAACTAACCACTTGATTGGTTGCCGCTAAATAAAGCAGCAACGGCTCTTGTGGCCTAGGCGCAACTAGAACTGGCGGAGAAGACAAGTATTTATTCAAGTCTTGGAGTGCGGCCTCCGCTTCCGGGGTCCATTTCATAGGACCTGCCTTTTTCAAAATTTTGAAAAACGACATGGCGCGCTCAACTGACTTGGAAATGAATCTGCTCAGAGCGGCAACACAACCAGCAAGACGCCTTACGTCCTTGACGGTCCTTGGTGCTTCTATCTACTCAATAGCTTTGATCTTGTCGGAATTTGCTTCAATTCCACGCTGAGACACAAAGAACCCGAGAAGCTTGCCGGATGGGACACCAAACACACACTTCTCGGGGTTGAGCTTCAAGTTGATCTTGCGTAGATTTGCAAATGTTTCTTCTAAATCTTGAATCAAAGTTTCTGCATGCTTGGTTTTGACCACTATATCATGCATATATGCTTCCACATTTCTGTGCAGCTGCGGGCCAAATCCAATCTGCACTGCTCTTGCAAATGTCGATCCGGCACTCTTTAACCCGAAAGGCATACGCACGAAGCAGTATGTGCCACATGGAGTTATGAATGCCGTTTTCCCCATCTTCCTTGGCCATGAAGATCTGATGATAACCAGAGTAGGCGTCAAGGAAAGAGAGTAAATCACAGCCAGTAGTTGAGTCCACAATCTGATCAATACGCGGCAAAGGAAAAGGATCTTTTGGACAAGCTTTGTTGATATCAGTGAAATCAATACAAAGCCTCCATTTTCCATTTGACTTGCGAACTACGACGGGATTAGCCAACCAAGTTGGATGTAGGACTGCTCTAACTAGACCGGCAGCTTCAAGTTTTTGGATTTCTTGGGCTATGAACTCTTGGCGTTCCAAAGCTTGCTTCCTGACCTTCTGCTTGATGGGTCTTGCATTAGGACAGACGGCAAGGTGGTGCTCAATCACTTCCCTGGGAACACCGGGAATGTCAGATGGTTGCCACACAAACACATCAACATTCGACTGCAGGAAAGTGACAAGCGCGCTTTCCTATTTTTCATTAAGGGTGGCACTTATGGTGAAAGTGCCTCCCATGCCATCTTCCTTCGCAGAAACCTGCTTTGTCGTAGACGCAGCAGCTTTTTACCGGCAGAGCTCTCCGGCTCGTCCTCAATAGGCGCGCTGCACTCTGTGGTGTGCTTCCCGGAAGACTTGTCAGAGGTCTTGCCGTTCTTCTTCTTCTTCCCCGTCCCGGGAGCTTTGGCGGCAGGAACAGAAGCCTTGCCAGTGGACGCTGCCGCTGCCTGTCGGTAGAGTTGGTCCATGCAAATGACCGCATCTTTCTTGTCGGAGTGGATGGTGATGACGCTCATCGGCCATGGCATCTTCAGCATGTTGTAGGCGTAGTGGGACGCCGCCATGAATTTGGCCAGAGCTGGGCAACCAAGAATTCCATTATATGGCAATGGAATCTTGACGACATCAAAGATAATCTTTTCCGTTCGGTAATTCAGCTCGCTGCCAAACATCACCGGCAAGGTGATTTGGCCCTTTGGTTTGATCCTCCCTGGATTGACACCTTGGAAAGTGCGTGTCTCCTTGAGATCTTCCTCTGAGATTTGCAGCCTCTTAATCCCTTCTGGCGAGATTAAGTTCAAGCCAGCCCCGCCATCAACTAGCATTTTCGTCACCTTGATGTTGTGAATTGTTGGTGAAACCAACAACGGCAAACACCTGACCGCAATGGTGCGATCAGGGTGGTCCTCGGTGTCAAAAATGATAGGCGTTTGGGACCACTTGAGTGGCTTTTGGGTGCCCACCGCCGGTTCTGCCGCATTGATCTCACGTGCCATTGCTTGAGTTGCCGGTGAGAGGAGTGCAAAGATGCACCTCCATCAATGCACATGGCGTCTACCACTTGTTGAAACTCTTGTCTGTCAGACTTGTCCTCTTCGTCCTCATCATCATCCTCTTCTCCTTCCTTCTTTTCACGGCCTCTTGCCGATTTTTCTTTCTTTCCTTTGCCACGGCGGCTTCTGCGGCCACCACGCTTGTTCTTGCCAGACCCACCAGCACCGTCCTTGGCCTTCTCCTTGTCGCACTTTTCATATTCTTGCTTTTGATTTTTGGCAAGTTGCTCCACTTGCCAGCACTCTTGGAGATCATGATCCTTGGTGCGGTGGATCTTGCAGTATGGCCCGTCGGTCTTGTCACCAGCGGCAGCTTCCTGACCGCAAGTACACACGACAGTCTCCTTGACGGTCCCTTCAGTCTTGGCTTTCTTGCCGAGCATTCCTGACCCCTCGACAGCCATCACCGCCTTGCCCTTGTGCTTGCGATTGCGCTTCCGGCCTTTCTTCTTCGGGGTGATGCATCGTCGTCTTCAGAATCGACCTCAGCGCCAGCATCCTCCCTGGGAAGCCTCCTTCCCTCCTCAGCACGTGCGCACTTATACGCCAACGCATATAGCTCGTTGATGGTCTTGACCTACCGGATGTTCATCTCTTCTCGCATTCTGTGATTGCGCACATTCGTGTGAAAGGTAGCAATTGCAGCTGCGGGATGAACATCGGGGATGTTGTGGTGCACACGGCTGAATCTCTGTATATACTTCCGCAAGGACTTGCCATCTCTTTGCGGGATTACATGCAGGTCACTGGGCTGACCGGGAAGCTTGTGGCCTCCGGTGTAAGCACCAATAAACTCATTGCATAAATCAGACCACGAAGAAATGGAGCCCATCGGTAGGTTCATCAACCAAGACCTCATGTTGGGCTCGAGCGCCAACAAAAATTAGTTGGCGAGAACCTTCTCGTCTCGTCCCTCGACAGCTTGCACGGCGATCATGTAGATGCCCAAGAATTCTGCCGGGTTGAGCTTGCCATCATATTTCTCCGGCAGCTCTAGTTTGAAGGCCCAGGAAAACGGCCAGCGGACTTGCCGCAGCTCACGGGTAAACACTGGGCAACCCACCTCGTAAGGTAGGTACCCAGAGCCCCCTAGCGCTGGCTCATCGACAACTGGGCCGTTGCGCTCGTCGGATTGACGACGCGCATCCCGGTGCCGTTCGATGGTCGTGCGGGTGTCCTCCACCCGCCTGTCGCGCAACACTTGGCGCTGATCTTGGCGGCCCCGCGGATCCGAAGACACCATCGACACTTCATCGAGCTCGTTGGATTGGCGAGCTTGCCGCTGCCATTGTGGCTGATGTCATGGAGGTGACTGCATCGTTGGTGCAGCATCTCCGACTCAGCCGCCAGTTGGTGCTATTGGTGCTGTCTGTGGACGCTGTGATGGTCCCGCCGGCTGCATCTTACTGGACTCAGCAAATCCATTGAGACTCTGGATAGTGGCTCTCCACTGATCCATCTTCTTAGGAGCTGGTGGGATCTGCGCCCACGCCATGGCCTCTGCTGCCGTGACTAGCATGGCTGGGAGCGAAGAACGGGACGTCACTCTACTCCTGGCATAGCCAGCAGGAGTGCCATCGCGAACTTGCTACCATGGCTCATGCCCAGCAGCAGGCTGACGCGGTGGTGGTGGAGCCGGAGCATTATGAGGGCAATGCTCGATGTTGTTGTCATTGTGTCATCATCTGGAGCCGCCAGCGCCGTGAGGGAGCGCGTCGCGCCCATCTTGCGATGGTCGCGGTGTGCGTCCCGTCGCGGCGTTCTTGGATGCCGCCGCTCCGTCCTTGGATGTCGCAGCAGCAGGGTCCTGGCTCGCACCGGTCTGGACGGTGTTGCTGTGGCGACTGTGTTCGCCAGAGCGTCGCTGATGGTGGCCGCCTTTGCCATCTCCAGTGTGATGTCTCGGATTGCCATCGCGGCGAGGAAGTTGACTAGCTCCGCCACCGCCATCCATGCCGCCCGCTCTGCCTGCACCGCTGCCCACTCCGCCTGCACCGCCGGCGCCGCCTGTGCCACCCGCGGACACTTGGGACGGCAACTTGGACATGGAAGGAGCTGCTGCGGCCGCGCCCTTCTTCTTGGGCGCCATCAAAGGTGATGATGAAGAAAGCTAGCGCGTAGACTGCTGATTCAGGTTCGCACACGCGATCCCCTACCTGGCGCGCCAAAGATGTCGAGGTATGACCAATTCAATATATGGCATCGATATGATCCCTTTGCAGTTCGGCTGTGAGGATAAACGTGCACAAAGAGCAGAACCAGCAGTACGCACAAGTTTACCCAGGATCGGGCTGCCGCGAGGCGTAAAACCCTACTCCTGCTTTGATTGTATTGGGTGTGTTTATGCTGAAGTTACAAGGAGCGCAGCTTGCCGGCAAGCTGTGCAGGCATTGCAGCTACTACATGCAAATGAGCAAAGTGTCGACCCTTCTACCAATAGCCATGGGCTTCCTTTTATAGGTTAAGGGGTCACCACAGTGGCAAAAAGGTAAATACATGTTGATTAGATAGCTACGGTGCTATCATACCTAACTCTGTCGGACTAGGAGAAACGCAATAAATGCGCCGTTAGGTGTCATGTGGAGGAGGAGCCCCGGCATGGTATCTGCACCGCTCGACCATCTACCTCCTATAATCTGGACACGCCTCCTGGACGGGTGTCATTAAATTTAATATCCTTCCCAGCGTGCTGACACGTGCCCCGACAAGTCTCACCAAACAGCCTGCCCGCTTGACACCTCATCTACTAGTGACCAGCTGACCGATGAGGTGGAGCAGTGGCAAGGTAGTGGGGGCTTGCCGGCACGGAGCTAGCCGGGCCTTCATCTTGCCAGTGTATGGCTTGCCGGCAAGTGTTGCCTTCATCTTCAGTACCAAATTAGCACTTCTTGATGGTCTATCTTGAGATCTTCTCCTTGGTTTTGTCAACCAAGTCTGGAGCTTTGTTGATAGCAATCCTCCGGCAAGCCCTAGCCTCCGGGAAGGCTGCCACTGTCTGTGCATAGGTCAGGGTATAAAAATGCCCATGTCTTTATACACCGACACACATGTGAATTGATTGCTACTTTATGATGATGAGTTTTATAAGAAAGGGTTGTCGTTTATGATGGTAGAAAAAGTGATTGAAATTATCATTGATCAAACTTATGCACTATGCTAGCATTCACACTTCATAAATTATTTCTTTATCATTTACCTACTCGAGGACGAGCAGGAATTAAGCTAGGGGATGTTGATACGTCTCCAATGTATCTATAATTTATGAAGTATTCATCCCATGTTTACAATAATTTCATATGGTTTTGTTCCAATTTTATATTATTTTTATGGAATAACTTATTAATCTAGTGCCTAGTGTCAGTTCCTGTTTCTTGCTTGTTTTTTGTTTTGTAGAAAAACCATATGAAATGGAGTCCAAACGCGATAAAAATTTACGAAGATTTTTTATGGAATATATGTGATTTTTGGGAGAAAGAATCAATGCAAGACGGTGCCCGAGGGCCCCACAAGGCAACAGGGCATGCCCCGCCCCCTGGGCGCACCCTGATGTCTTGTGGGCACCTCATAGGTCGGTTGATGCCCTTCTTTTTCCGCAAGAAAGATAATTTACGGATAAAAATCCCCTCAAAATTTCAGCCCAATCAGAGTTACGGATCTCCGGAAATATAAGAAACGGTGAAGGGCTCTGAAAACAGTAGCGGAGAACAGAAGACAACAGAGAGATCCAATCTAAGGGAGAGCTCCCTCTCCCCAGAGGGCCAAGGAAGAAGAAGAAGGAGGGGGCCCCTTCGCCCTCTCCTCCGGTGGCGCCGGGACGCCGCCGGGGACATCTCCTCCATCACCATCACCACCAACTCCTCCTCCACTCTCATGGTGATGTGTCAGTAGTTCATCCTCGAGGCTGAGGGTATGTACTGGTAGCTATGTGTTCGATCTCTCTCTCTCTCTCTCTCTCTCTCTCTCTCTCTCTCTCGTGTTCTTGATTTGGCATGATCTTGATGTATCATGAGCTTTGTTAATATAGTTGGATCATATGGTGCTCTTCCCTCTCTATCTTGTTGTGATGAATTGAGTCTTTCCCTTTGAGGTTTCATTATTATGGATTGAATATTTTGATTTGAGATCACTTGATGTATGTCTTGCATATGGATACCCGTGGTGACAATGTGGTATTCTAATGAGTCACTTGATATATGTTTTGGTAATCAACTTGCGGATTCCTGAGGTGACATTGGGGTAATCTAGGCACATAGGTTGATACACATTTTCATCCTACTTTCTCAGATAGAAACTTTGGGGAAATCTTTAAAGTTCTTTGTGTTGGATTGAATATTAGGAATCTAAAATTGTTTGATGCATATCAAATAATTAACTCATGGATACTTGTGGTGACATTGGAATATCTACGAGACATTAGAGTTGATTGATGCGTATCATATGGTGTTATTTTAGTACGAACTCTAGGGCTGTCGGTGATACTTATAAGGATGGCTCAATAGATTGATTGGAAAAGATAACTTTGAGGTGGTTTTGCTACCTACACTACAAAAAAACACTTCCGTGATGATACATGTTTGTCATAGTAGGTCACGTTCTCTGTCATGCATGTACATCTATGACGATTTTATGACAGAATCAAGATAGTCATACCTGTGCTATCGTTGAAGTGTTCCATGACAATACTCAAATTATCATCACGGAAGAGTCAACTTCCACGACGATAAATGGCGTGTCATGGAAGTGTTTTCGTCAAGGGTGACCGACACGTGGCATCCACCGTAACGGGTCGCCATTAAGCTATCGGGTTCCGGTTTGGACCCGATAACCCATTAACAGCCCGGACCAATGGTGATTTTCCACGTGTAAAGTTCTCATTCGCCAACGGAACCACGTGTCAGCTCATCGTCGCGACAGGTGTCATCCATCCAATGGATGAGAGGCGCCAATGGAACTGTGACACGTGGCACGGCCCAACAGTGGGCCATTTAGGTTAAAAAGGCCGGCCCAGTCAAAGGCCCATAAGATTTACTCAGGTACTAGTGGGCCGGCCCACTAACGGCCTGCTTAAACATGGCCCATTTACGGCCCACCGCCAGATCGAGCCCGTTAATTGTTTGCTCAGTCTTTGGGCCCCATTACGGCCCAGTGAGTTTTCGGCCTGTTAGAGGTCCGATGTAGAAATGGGCCCATTTCAGCCCAGTGTGTCTTTTAGCCTGTTAATGGCCCGTGCTGCACATGGGCCATATATGGTCCGACGCGACATTCTGCCCATTAACGGCCAGTGATCTCGGTGGCAACATTTCAGCCCAACCTGACTTTGAGCCTGTTAAAGGCATGTCGTACAATTCGGCCCGTTGGTGCTTGTACTAAGCTTTCGGCCTACTAAAGGCCCATGGTATGATTGGGCCAACCAAGGCCCGAGATATGTTTTGGCCTGATAACGGCCCGTCATGTAACTGGGCCAATAATGTCCCGAGCTCTATTTCAGCCTGCTAAAGGCCCGTGGACGACTCTTGAAAATTGTGGCCCAACATGCTTTTCGGCCTGCTAAAGTCCCATGGTGTCTTCTGGGCCATAACAGGCCAGCATAATATTCATCCTGTTAATGGCCCTTAGCAATATTGGCCCAACCAAACTTTGGGCCCACTAAAGGCCCATGTGACTTATGGGCCTGGGCGTACCGTGTCCATGAAGGGCCCATACGGCAGGTCCGCATAGGCCCAAGTAAAGCCTATTGCGGGCCGGCCCTGATGTGAATACTAGTGATGCTATCGTGTCATTAGACACTAGCGCTAGTTCTACATCTGCTACTATGTCACATGTTCATAAACTTCCGACCAATATCTGGAAGATCGCAAGAGGAAATGCAAGTTTCTTTGTAAAGGACGGTGGGTTTCTTTTGAAGCATACACTTCCAATCAATATCTGGAAGATCGCAAGAGGAGAGACCATGCACATGCTCTAGATAATGTAAAGAAACAAGAACATATGGTGTTGCCAGAAAATAAAAAGGCTGAGGATGGTGCCATTGTAACTAAAAATATTTCTGCAGCTGTGGAGAAAAAAGAGAAGGCAGTTAATAATTGATGGAGGTCAACTTAAGGTCCCTCGTGTGTCGAGAGATTGTCCATTGGTCATCGTTACCTCAACTTCAGGTTATGTGTACTTCTTGCGTAATTGGGAGTTTTTTTTATCTGTGGATATTGGAGGTTATTGCATCGTAAAAGATCGGGCCAAATCAGTGGCACGTCCGATGTTGTGCCCTCATCAGTTGGTATCAGATTACTGGGTTTATTACGGTGCAATTTTTCCCTATAATTTGTTTGTACAGATTCTCAAACTGCGATGAGGACGGAACAGTACTTTGATGGTGAGATGTCCCAAAGTGAGAAGGATCCGTCATGGGCACTTTCATGGTTTCAAATCTACACAAGAGTGCAGGTGGGACCAACTACTTGCGAGAAAATTTTGGACCGTTCTTCAGAAATAAATTTGGTGAGTAAGACAATGGTTGACGTGCTGAAGCTATCAATGCTTGAACATCCAGATCCATATACACTTTCTTGGTGTGGAAGATTTGTGGTTATAAAACATCAAGTAGAGGTGTGTTTCAGATTTTGTGGACGTACTGATTTAGTTTTGTGTGATGTTCTTCCTCACCATATGCATGTGTGTACCTTGATACTTGGTCAACCTTGGACAAAGAAGAGAGAGCTGCAGATTGATAAATCAAGCACTTTTTCTTGGAGGAAATTCAAGTTTCTTTGTAAAGGACGGTGGGTTTCTTTTGAAGCATACACTTCTGACCAATATCTGGAAGATCGCAAGAGGAGAGACCATGCACATGCTCTAGATAATGTAAAGAAACAAGAACATATGGTGTTGCCAGAAAAGAAAATGGCTAAGGATGGTGCCATTGTAACTAGATGATGTACCAATGGGTGGACTGAATGTTCAACTTAAGAGGGTACATGGTGGAGATAGCATGACCATGGGTGGAGGTCAATGCAACAGTTTATTTCAAACTCAGTGTGATATTAATGGTACATCATGCAAGTTAATAATTGATGGAGGTAGCTGCACTAATGGCATCAGCAAAACATTGGTGGAGAAGCTTGGTTTGTCCACATGGCGATATGACGAACCATGTCATTTGGAGTGGCTGAACAATTGTGGGCAGCCCAAAATTACACATAAGGTGTGTGTCACATTTTCAGTTGGGCAATATATTGATGAGGTGGAATGCGATGTTTTACCGCTACAAGTTTTTGGTTTATTGCTTGGACGACCATGGAAGCACGATCGTATTGCCATGCATGCTGGCAGGTCCAATACTTATACATTTGTTCATTCCGGGAAGCAAATGACACTAAAGCTGATGGATGAGAAATTAATCCGCTCAGATGTGATATTGACAGTGCAAAAGGAGAGAGCTCCCAAGAAAAAGATGAAAACGAAGATGGCTTCTCTTCAAGTGGAGGGGTGTGATATTCTTTTAGTAAATAAGAAGGTCCCTAAAGCTACCATGAAGCCGAGGATGGCTTCGTTTCAAGTGGGGGAGGATGATGTGAATACTAGTGATGCTATCGTGTCATTAGACACTATCGCTAGTTCTACATCTGCTACTATGTCACATGTTCATAAACTGGCAGGTGATAAGAAAAAAGGACTAAAGTTGAAGGCAGGTTCAAATGTACTAGGCGCTATTCCATGTGCAACACCGCAGAAGGAAGAGAACATGGGTGCTTCTGATTATTGCATGCTGACCAAGTTGATGGAGGCCCCCATTACTTATAATGGAGAAATTGCAATTCAACTTGTAGTTTCGCAAGAAGTGAAGCCGACATTTAGAATGCCATGCAGATGGATCATGGTTGGTTCACTGCCAGTTTACATTACGTAAGGATCATATCAAAATTCGTTTTTCATTTACTGGAAGATTTTTCTATTTAGCCAACCAAACTGAAGAAGTTGAGATCTGAAGGCAATCAAACTTGGCAATTCCAACCGCATGGATTGTTACCCTTTTTTCTGGTGGTCAAGTACTAGCTACGTGAGTTAGTTTTAGAAAGTTTATTCTCTTACTTTAATCATAGGAGAAGAACTTTTATCTTTTTGGTAGGTTGAGGTCGTGTCTGCAAGGAATCCTAGACTGGTTTGAGTACGTACATGCCTACGTGCACCCTATACAAGGCCAGTAGTCGGCCATGTAAAAGGGCAGGTTATATTTTTCAAAGTTAGACAGTGTCGTGTATCGACTATTAAGCAGTCCTCTCTGGGCGTCACTCGTATTTATTTTGTGTGAATTTTCCGAGTGAAAGTTGCACTTGGCTCGAGGTCCGTCGTTCTCGACGGGTTGTGCACTAGTTACGTCTACTTCAGTGGGAGGTCCCTCGTGTGTCGAGAGATTGTCCGTTAGTCGTTGTTACCTCAACTTTAGGTTATGTGTACTTCTCGCGTAATTGGGAGTTTTTTTTATCGGTGGATATTGGAGGTTATTGCATCGTAAAAGATCTGGCCAAATCAGTGGAATGTCCGACGTTGTGCCCTCATCAGGCCCAATTATGGCCCGCTGAAATGCAGGCCCGTTAGAGGCACATGTTTCAGCCCGTTCACATCCATTAGATTTTCACCCTTTTTTTTGATAGCGAATGATGCATATACGGTAACTAGGAATTAAGAACAAACCTACCCTACACAATAAAGAAATTACGGCATAGTAACTTAGAATAAACCTACACTATACAATAAAGGAATTAGGGCACATTACATCCACTGGGCATCAAAGTTCGCCACCAGTGATCATAAAGCGCAACCAAGAAGCGGATTACAAAAACTAGGCATCAAAGGTCCTGCCGTTGCAGCGCAACAAAATAATACTGAACCAAGGCCACTTCAACATAGTTCAAGAAACGTTAGCCTTGCGCGGGAGCTACTGCGCAAGCAGCTGAGCAAGGCAGTGAGAACAGCCTAGCATGTCGGTCATATCTTCCAGCTTGAGCTGTTTAGCAATGAGGTTCTCATTGGAGTTCTCTGCGATCTTCCTTAGAGATTGGACTTCAAGTCGAAGTTGAGTTGCACAATGCCTTTCTGCTTGAATTTGAGACTGAAGAAGTCGAACTGATCCAGGCAGTGACTTCTGTGAGCTTGTGTGACTGCTAGTCTCGAGTAACTTGAACACTGCATCAAGACATGACTTTGGGGTTGTCTCGCTATTTTCAAGATGTTTTGCCTTCTTTGTTGCAATATATGTTGGGTTTGTCTCACAGTCTTCAGCAGACTTGTGCGTGCCATCAGGCATATCACCCTGAAACAACAAGATAGATGACAGGTTTTGCACGTATATAAACAAAGATGGTAACTGCGCTGTCAATTCCATCGAGTTTCATATTAGAAAATAAAGAGACAATTCAAAATGTCAATAGCATAATTTGGCATTGTTCATAATGTGGGGAGCTTCACCACACTACTAAATTACAGATCAACAACACAAGCACAGATGCAGGGTTAAAGAAAATCATTGTATCTCTTTTGGTTAATGTGCATGCCATGTTCATATCATCAGCCAAATCAGTTAAGACAAAGCAAGAAATGACAAGGTGCAAATGTGGGCAGCTTCACCACACACTGGATTACAGATCAACAACACAAGCACAGATGCAGGGTAAAAGAAAATCATTGTATCTCTTTTGGTTAATGTGCATGCCATGTTCATATCATTAGCCAGATCAGTTAAGACAAAGCAGGAAATGACAAGGTGCAAATGTGGGCAGCTTCACCACACACTGGATTACAGATCAACACCATAAGCATACATGCAAGGCTAAAGAAAATCAATGGATCTGTATTGAATAATGTGCATGGTATGAATAAGGAATTTGGTTTCATGACTAAAACTTGAAACTTGCAGTTGCTGCGAACATGCATTTTGATAGAAACAGTAAACTAAATAGCAATTGATGATAGGGAGTATGGGCAAATTAAATAGCAGTTGAGGGGAAAGGCTTTAGAAGGAAGGACTTACATTAACAGTTAACACCGGCTCTATAATGCCCTTCTCCATGTCAAGGGAGGGATAACTCAAGAATTTCAGCACAGAAACTTCTTCATAAGTATTGCCTGTACTCTACATTTTGTAGATAGTAATTATTGATATGATAATACTGGAAGGGATAGAGGATAATGAAGATACGATGCCGAGTGATGCTGCATAATCAACTACCTATCCATGTAAGTACAACGTTACAGGACAAAATGTATTGACAAGATCAATGGGGTACATTTCTGCACTGGCATTGTCTGTTTATTCAACTTTTTGGTAAGATTAAATATAGATCTGATAATTTTTAGGAAATGGTGGGCGAGGGAGATAAGATGCAGAGTAATACTACATAATGAACTACTCACTCCGTCCCATAATATAAGTGCTAGTGTAGTGTACAAAACGCTCATATATTATGGGACGGAGGGAGTAGCTGTTAATGTAAGTACATTGATACAAGATGTTTGGTCCTTACAAGAGGACTGCAGAGCTAAACTTCTTCAGAAGCATTGGGTTGATTCTAAATTTATGTAAGAGTCAATATGGATCTTATAATGTCCACCAAATGGAGGATAAGGAGGCTAACATGTGCAGTGATGCTACATAATCAACCAGCTATGAAAGTAAGTATGGTGATACAGGGCAAGAGGTACTCACAAGAGCAATGCAGTGTGCAGTATAGTTGTGAGATCCTGTGGTCCCTTGAGAATGGATATTCTCCTACAAACAGTTTTTGTACAAGCGAGATGGTAAGGCACATGCAGAAATGTAGTTCAAATTGTGATGTGATATCATAGACGAGACCAGTGTGTAACAAGCTTATTCCAGTCACTATCTAGTAAATGTAGCAGTTGAGACTTTATAGAAATTTTGTTTAGAGGCTTGCCATCGAAGTGCGCTTGCCTCAGTTAGCAACGATACTTCCTCAATGCGTGCTTGAAAAGCGCAACGAAGCTTTGCTCGTCTTGACAATCCAGTTTGGTCCGCGCCTATTTAAAAGAATGAAATCTTTTGTGTTCTGTCAGCAGAAACATAGGCACTAAGTACCATTAATAACATTAGTACATTACTTACACGTAAGTTGCAGAGGAAGATTGGAAAATGTTGTTTGTCTGTAGTATAATCTTTCCATGAAGGAAAGATGCGCACAAAGTTCCTGACAACAATAAAAGTTTCGTCTTATAAACTGGGAAGAAGTAGAACATGGGTCCTATTTGCTGCAATTGGGGCTCTCTCTAGTTCGAAAAGGGATTTGGCAACTGGAGTTGGTGTACTCTTTGCTGGAATGGGGGTTTTGCGTCGTAGAGTTGGTGCTATGTCAACTGGCATCATCATACTTTTTGCTGCAGTTTGGGTCTGCTAAGTTGGGGCATCTGAGATGGCCAATGGGGTAGGGGTAGAGTCTGCTAGAGTTGGGGTTGTGTTTTGTGGGTCTGGTGATATTGCCACTACACCTAATGGGCTATTTGATTTATCAGGTGTCACTACCTTTTCCAAATACTTTGTTCGTGCTCCTTCGCGATCAGCAATCGCCCTCTTCCTTTTGAACATCTGATACACAAGAACAACATTTGAATGGAGAAACATGGTATGATGACAGATGGAATATGTACTGAAAATGCATAGACATGGCATATTCACATATATGATGTGTAAACTAAGCAAATGGCAGTGCAACAAAGTAGAAGGAATGCAAAGCATCATTTGCAAGATATGTGCGACCAATATAACCTTGCCAAGTTAGAGCAAGCACCTTCATGGGTGAATAAGATAGGGCATCTGCCTCTGACTCCTCCACTAGGGAGCTACATTTACTTAGGTCTCCCTCTAGCTCAAAATCATTGTTAGGATCATATTCTAAACACGAATCTGTAGGTGGAGAGAGTGTGCATTCCATTGCATCCAAACTGGATCTCAGTCCCTTAATGAAAGGTTTGATAGCCATGGCATTGTTTTGCTTTATTCTTCTCATGCGTGCAAGCTCATAATCATTATGATGATGTTCAGTATCTGAGATTAATGAAAACATAAAAAGTAGTTAGATTATCTTTGGAATGCATTGCGGATTCTACTCCAATAGTGTCTCCCTACAAACCCCTGGGTATACAAAGTTCATCCCCCAACCGTGCTGACCAGAGCACACACAGAAATACAAACCTCTTATGTCTCCATAAGGGGCGGACACACATTTTAAAACTGAAGTAGGAACATTAACATCATATCAAATTCGTATTTGAACAAATAAACTTCGGAATTATGAGTGGCATAATGTTTAGCTTCAAGGATGGAGTGCTGGTAGTGGGACACAAAGCACGTAGGCAGATTGTATTCCATGTAAAAGATCGTAGTCTATGTAAAAGGTGGATATAACACTTGTTTTTCTATACAATGCAGTGTTCGTTGCCCACACATGATGGAAGAGATCACAAAAAGAAATACTATTCACTCATGTCTGCGGTTCCAGGATTTTGAAACAAGGTGGTCCACCCTAAAAAAATATTGACAACAAAATGACAAGGCAAGCATAGAGCTAGTGAATCAATCCTTACTTGTGAGCTTACTAGGACAAGTATGCAAAATCGTAATTGCAGTAAGAGACCGTCCAAAATCTGAATCAAGAAGTTGGGCTAGCACTTATTGTTTGCAATTAATCGAAGTGAATAATTGGATATCATATCGAATGAGTAACAAAGACTAGTAAAATTGTCAACAAACTTGGCCTGCAGAAGTAATCTGGGTCAATGTCACTATGACCAACAATCCAACATAACGAGTGTTTGTCTCTAGGCCAGGAATTTTGAAACCCTGTCAACTTTACAGGTACTAAAGATTACTGAAACATCTGAACCATTAAATGTAGGTAGCACTCGGTACACAACAAACCCTAATGACAGTACTGCCTAATGAGTAATGAATCAATTAGAAAATGGGTGATGGGAAGTGGCTGCTGAGTGTTGAGGACGGCGTATCTCAGGATAAATCGGGTTGGCCGAGTGGATGCTGCACGCCCGATCCCTGAGCGGGCTGGGAAGCTGGGCACGCCAGCACGGCCAGGTAGCGGTGACGCTATTGGGCGAGCGGCTCCTAACCTCCTGTTAGTCCGGCGTCTCCTCCTAAAGTCATGGCATCCGGCGATGGCAAGTCGTCGGCGAGGTAGGCAGCTGGTGGCGAGTAGAGATCGGAAGTGGAGCAGAACAGTGGGGAATCGGGGTCTGGACGCATTGGATTTTTTTAGCAAAGGCATTGGCTGGCTGACCATGTTCTAATCTCTTATGATATACAGGCCGACCCAAAATCCCAGGGTGGGCCGCGGCCCACCCTGGCCACCCTGTAGATCCGCCCCAGTGGCGCACATGCATTTCGAAACTAAGTTAGGAACATTTAGCTGACCAATTAAACGACTCTGTTTTACTAATATCAGCATCATATCAGATTCGTATTTGAACAACTAAGCTTGTTTAGCTTGATGGGTGGAGCAGTGCTATTATGACACGAAGCACGTAGGCTGATCGTATAGTGATCATAAAAGGGGGGAAACCGTAAGCATGATCAATTAAACCCTATTATGACTATGCCATGGCAGATCTGAAGCTGCAAACCGCACAAAAGCTACTTAGCAACCAATATTTGCTTTAAACTAACAACTAAGATTCTAAGAGCTGAAAAGAAAGTACAGTAAACTAGTGATGATCTATTTTCTGGTTCAGATCAAAAAGTTGAGCAGATATGAAAGAGTGCCACCTCTCTTGCGGCGCCGTGTAGGCATCAGGGGTGCGATGGCTGTCGGTGGCATGCAAGCAGATCTATGACGGTAGACGAAGGCATCGGGGATAAGTCCCGTTGCGGTGGACGAGAAGGTCGTCAGAGCGGACCCGACAAGGTGGACGACGGCGCGGATGAAGCGAGAGGACGCGATGCAAGGCCCCTGGTCCGGCGCCGTTGATGAGGAACGTCGATCTCTTGCAGTGGACGACGCGGTCTAGGTAGGTGCTCAAGGCATGGTGGAGGAGGGCGGCTATGGATGGGGTGGCGGACGGAGGAGGCTGGTGTGGAGATGGTGGCGCCGACGGTGTATGAATGGGAAAATGGAGCGAGAGGGGTAAGGGGAACAATGTCTTTGGGACACGCTTGTCTGAAATGTGGGAAAGTTACGAACTTAGCCCCCGTTTAAAATTCTGGACGTCTCGTCGGTTGGGGAAAGGACGGTAATCTCGCATCGCCCCAATATTTGCCGAGAGCGATTTCGGGCGAGGAGAGGGTGTTTTGGTGCCCACGGTTGATGCTCACGGTGTATGAATGGGGCTAACAGGTAGGGCGGTTGTGTCACGTATGAGTGAAGTTACAAACCTGCCCCTATTTAAAATATTTGCCGAGATCGATTTCGGACGATGAGATTTGGCGCCCACCGTGTATGAATGGGGAAATGGAGGGAGAGAGAGGTCTTTGGGACGAGCTTGGACCAAATGAGTTTTGGCGCCCACGTTTGGCACCCACCCTGTATGAATGGGGTGAGAGGCGGTCGTGTCACATCCGAGTGAAGTTACAAACCAACCCCTATTTAGAGAAGTGGAAATTGGGCCGATAGGTTGTGCGTGTCAGGGGTAGACAGTAATTTCCATCTCCCAAACACTGGTTTCGGGCAGCCGACGTGGGAGTGGGTGTTTTGCCGCTTCTTTCGAATTTTGGGAGAATAAGCATTCACATTAACTGATGCGGAGCATCCTTCGATCATCCCCATGGATACCTCACCAACTCACCAAGCACCAAGTGGACCTATGACAAGAGCTCGCGCACGTGCCATCGAGAACGAGGTGAACTCACTCCTCTTCGACTTTCACATGGATATGGATGGAACTTGGATGCTACCTCACAAAGGAACTCTATGTATCATTAGGTATGATGGAGTCGACTGTCAAGAGGCTAAGGACCATCACCAAGGCCAAGAGGAACCACGACAAGGCCACAAGGACGACGTAGGAAGAAAACCTGAAGAGGACAGCACATCCCAGGAGACCTCGTGCGCACGGCCCCCCAAGACCCCATGCACACGGGATAGGGCAAAACCACTGGACACCCCGTGTCCATGGGCTCCCGAACCCCGTGCGCACGGGCCTCTCACGCTGTAGCACCCCGTGCGCACGGGCCACCCAGCGTGGTGGCTGACTTCTGCCTGTTTTTCCCCCACTTCGTCCCTTACCTCCCACCTACTATATATTCCGAGGAGAGACCATTTGTTAGGGTTAGCAAAGTACATTGAGATATTCATAGAGGGCTTTGCTCATCTACCACTCCTCTTGGAGATCAAGACCTCCTAGAGAGAAGATCCCCAAGTGGATTCAAGGCCCCTTCTAGGGAAGGATCCCCATCATAGGATCATCAAGACCTCACCTCCTTTGGAGTGGGAAGAACCTTACCTTTGTGCTATTTTCCTTTGATTGTCTATGTATGCTTGTGGATCTATGTATGCTACTCTAGTGGATGTGTGATTTGGGTTTGTTTGAGTGATTTGCCTCTTGTGATTTGTGAGTTCATCCCTTTTCCCCCCTCCAAGTGTGAAAAGATCTTCACTTAGGGTTCTACCCTACAACATCTTGGTATCATGAGCCACGTTGATTCACACCTTGGAGTCCCTACCCCCCACTTTCTAGCCCGATTTTGCTTTGTTTTGTCCCAATTTCAAAAATCTCCACAAAATAGCCATACCAATTTTTTTTTGCAATTGTTAGATCTTGTGAGATTTTGTTGTTTTGGTCCACAAATTTTGTGTTTGGCAAATGGATCTACCCCTTTTCCACTATCGCCCATCTTTCCCACCACCAATTTCCCCGGAATTTTGCAATTTTGCCACGGATTTGGAGCTGTTCATCCGCAGCCGGCGACCCCGTGCGCACGGGTCCCAGATACCCCGTGCACACGGAGCCTCGTGCACACGGGCCCAACACACCCCGTGCGCATGGCCTCACCAGAGACCTTTCACTTCCTGTTTTGCTCCAGTTTTGACACACATTTGCAACACTTTCATCTTCCGCACTAACACACCTGTTCTTTGAGATTTTGAGTTGTGGTTGTCGTGTCCTAAGGTGTTTTGGCTACTTAGGGACGGTTCATCATCACCATCATCGCCCCGACCTCGACTTCGACATCGACCGCATCATCATCATCATCCGTTCTTGCTTACAAACGAGAACCCACGAATGGTAACCTCGACGACATCTTGTACTAACCCTTGCCATTGTATTGATAGCCTTGAGCCATTTTGCGTCACTTACCCATCGAGACTAGCAAGTTGAGAATTGCCGGGCCACGTTATTTGTGCACCATAGTGATATGCCTACTCCGCATAGCTACATTTAGCGTGCATTTAGCTTGCTATCATCATCGTGCTCATAAGTCTCTCCCGTGCATATCTTACTTACTTGTCTTAGATATCGGCTCTAGCATCAAGCATTTTGCCATAGTAAAAAAAATAGAAAACAGAAAAAGCTTTTAAGCAAAAGAGAAGAAACAAAGAGCTTGTAAGCCATAGCATTGAGCCTTTTGCATAGTACATCATATAGGAACATACATACATATCATACTTGGATTGAAGACAAGCACGTTACTCTCTTAGGTTGGTGCACAAGCGTATCTAGCCCATTTGAGCAATCGAGCTAGTGTCTCTCTAGCATCCGTGCAACAAGAGCATTTTCCGTGGTTCCACATTTTGAGCTCATTCCTTGGTTGTACGGATCCCATTCATCTTCGTGTGTGAGTTTCCAAGTGTTCTATTCGGGTGTTGATCTATTTGTCTTACTTGCAATTTGTGAATCTTCTCAACAGTTTCAATATCTTGACTAACACTTGCTTGAATTTTGTGCCACTCATCCTAACCAAGCTCCTCCATAAGCCTACTTTGTAGGTATGAGAAACAAACCCGGTACCAATTCTACTATTGTTGCATTACATTGAGTGATACTTGATACATCCTCAATCATCGGAAAAGGTAACTTTGGTATTGTTCTCTCATTTCCTACTCACCACCACTTGACTATGATGGATAGGCCAAGTACATCGGAGAACCCGATCTTTGAAGAGCAAGATGAGACGCGCGACTACGTCGCCATGGGTCATCTCTTCGCTGTCCAACGAGCGCTACACCAAGAAAGTGAAGCTTTGGGAGATCGCATCGAGCAACTCGCCATCGAGTTGCGCAACTCCGAAACATGAACAAGGGACTACTTCGATGCCAAGCTTTCATCTCAAATGGAGGAATTACGAGACATCATGGTCAACCGCGACACTTCCACAACTTCCCCTTCAAGACAGCGTCACTCTAGTCGACACTCTTCGGATGCGAGCCCCGCTCTTGTTGTCTCCAAGGTCTTGACACTTCAACAACATCAAGACGAGGATCAATGTTGCCACATCTTCCACACCAAAGCGGGCATCCAAGGACGTTCCGTCAAGGTCATCATCGACGGTGGAAGTTGCTACAATTTGGCAAGTGAAGAATTATGCTCCAAGCTACAATTGGTCAAGCAGAAGCACCCTCGCCCCTACAAGGTCCAATGGCTTAGCGACTCCGGCACAATCCAAGTGGAGCACACCGTCCAAGTCTCCTTCAAGGTCGGCGCCTAAGAAGATACCTTGGAGTGTGATGTGGTTCCCATGTCCGTATGCCACCTCCTACTTGGGCGACCTTGGCAATTCGATCGCGGCGTCATCCACGACGGACGGACCAACCACTATAGTTTCAAGATGAAGGGCAAGGAATTCGTTCTTCGACCAATGTCTCCAAGTCAAGTCGTCGCCGACAATCAAGCATCGGGCCATCGTGGAGAGACTAGTGAGAGAGTGAACCACCACAAAGAGAGTGAGCGCCACAAGCCAAAATTGAGTGACTCCACGATGAGCGACAAGAAAAACTTAGAACTACTAGCCACCAAAAGAGATTTGAGGGATGTGAGTGAGAGCCCACCTAGTGTTGTTCACTTTGTGCTTTTATGCAAAGGTGAAGCTGAGCAGACTAATACTTCACAACATCTTCCTCTAGTGTTCTCTCATCTCTTGCAGGAATACAAGGACATGTTTCCCGATGAGCTACCTCCCGGACTACCTCCTCTACGCGGAATCGAACACCTCATCGACCTCATCCCCAGCACATCTCTACCGAACAAGGCACCATACCGCGTCAACCCCAACGAGACCAAAGAAATCCAACGGCAAGTCCAACATCTCATGGAGAATGGGTATGTTCGCGAGAGCTTGAGTCCATGTGCCGTTTCGGTAATTCTTGTGCCTAAGAAAGACGGTACCTATCGCATGTGTTCCGATTGCCGTCCCATAAATGCTATCACCGTTAGTTATCGTCATCCCATTCCACGCCTTGATGACATGCTTGATGAACTTAGTGGAGCCACCATTTTCTCCAAAATTGATCTTAAAAGTGGTGACTATCAAATACGCATGCAAGAAGGTGATGAATGGAAAACGGCTTTCAAAACCAAATTTGGCTTGTATGAATGGTTAGTCATGCCTATGGGTTTATCACAAGCTCCTAGCACTTTCATGCGTGTGATGCATTATGTTCTTCGCAAATACATTGGCATTTGTGTTGTGGTCTATTTTGATGGCATCCTTGTGTTTAGTGAAACTCTTGAGGATCATGTCAAGCACCTTAGGGACGTATTGCAAGTTCTTAGAGATGAGCGACTTTATGCTAACATGGCAAAATGCACTTTTGGTATTGATAAGCTTGTTTTCTTGGGCTTTGTTGTCTCTTCTAAGGGTGTTGAAGTTGATGAGTCTAAAATTGATGCTATTAAAACTTGGCCACAACCAACCAACTTGCAACAAGTGCGTAGCTTCCTTGGTCTAGCCGGATTTTACCGTCGCTTCGTTAAGGACTTTAGCACTATTGCTTCACCATTACATGCTTTGAGTAAGAAGAACGCTCCTTTTGTTTGGGGACCTTCGCAAGATACCGCATTTCATGAGCTTAAGAATTTGCTTACTCATGCTCCAATTCCTGCCTTGCCAAACTTTGAGAAAACATTTGAAGTGCATTGTGATGCTAGTGGTAATGGCATAGGTGGTGTTTTAATGCAAGAAAAGCGACCCATTGCATATTTTAGCGAAAAGTTTTCTGGTGCTCAACTCAATTATCCCATCTATGACAATGAGTTGTATGCTTTGGTGAGAGTCTTGCATGTTTGGGAGCATTATCTCCGACCTCGTGAATTTGTCATCCATACCGATCATGAAACGCTTAAGTACCTTAGAGGTCAAACAAAATTGAACAAACGGCATGCTAAATGGAGTGAATTTATTGAGTCCTTCCCATACATCATCAAGTATATCAAGGGAAAGGAGAATGTTGTAGCGGACGCTCTTTCACGCAAGTGCATGATAGTTACCCAACTTGAATTGAATGTTATTGGCTTTTAGCACATTAAAGATTTATATGAGCATGATGATTCATTTGCAACGCCTTATGCCAAATGTCTTGCTAACACTTATTGGGAGCGATATTATATCAAGGATGGATACCTTATGCGCGCTAACAAACTTTGTGCTCCCAAGTCTTCTCTTCGTTTGTTGATTTTGCAAGAGGCTCACGGCGGTGGACTTATGGGACATTTTGGTCGCCACAAGACTTTTGCCACGCTCTCCAACAAGTACTTTTGTCCCAAGATGTTTCGCGATGTCGCACGCTACACCAATCGTTGCTCCACATGTCGCAAAGCTAAGTCACAAGCTCAATCTCATGGTTTACATATGCCACTTCCTATACCATATCATCCATGGGAAGACATTAGTATGGATTTTGTGCTTGGCTTGCCTAGAACAAGAAATGGAAAAGACTCAGTTTTTGTCGTTGTTGACCGCTTCTCTAAAATGGCACATTTTATTCCATGTCACAAGAACGACGATGCTTCACACGTTGCAAATTTGTTTTGTAGGGAAATCTTGCGACTTCATGGAATGCCCAAGACGATTGTCTCGGACCGCGACGTCAAGTTCCTTAGCTACTTTTGGAAGACACTATGCGGCAAGCTCGGGATCAAGGTCCTATTCACGTCGGCCTATCACCCACAAACCGATGGGCAAACGGAAGTCACCAACCGCACGCTCTCTACACTACTTCGCGTGTTGATCAAGAAGAACCTCACGGAATGGGAAGAATGCCTACCGATCGCCGAGTACGCCTACAATCGAGCACGACACTCTACCATGGGCAAGTATCCCTTCGAAGTGGTCTATGGCTTCAACCCTTTGTCGCCATTTGACATCCTACTGCTACCACTACAAGAGCGAGCAAACTTGGACGCAAGCGCAAGAGCAACATATATCAAGAAGGTGCATGAAGACACAAGGCTCACGATAGAACGCCAAGTACAACGACTCGCCAACAAGCTCAACGCACACAAGCATCCCATGATATTCAACCCCGGTGATCTCGTGTGGCTACATCTTCAAAAGGACCGCTTCCCCAACGAACGCAAGTCAAAGCTTCTACCTCGCGCCGATGGGCCATTCAAGGTGCTAGCACGCATCAACGACAATGCATACAAGATTGACCTCCCACGAGACAAGTACAACATGAGTGACACCTTCAACGTCAAGGATCTATCTCCCTACCATGGTGATGAAGATATTGATCTGAGGGCGGATCTTTCCCAAGGGGGGGGAGGGGATATGATGCGGAGCATCCTTCGATCATCCCCATGGATACCTCACCAACTCACCAAGCACCAAGTGGACCTATGACAAGAGCTCGCGCACGTGCCATCGAGAACGAGGTGAACTCACTCCTCTTCGACTTTCACATGGATATGGATGGAAATTGGATGCTACCTCACAAAGGAACTCTATGTATCATTAGGTATGATGGAGTCGACCGTCAAGAGGCTAAGGACCATCACCAAGGCCAAGAGGAACCACGACAAGGCCACGAGGACGACGGAGGGAGAAAACCTGAAGAGGACAGCACATCCTAGGAGACCCCGTGCGCATGGCCCCCCAAGACCCCGTGCACACGGGATAGGGCAAAACCACTAGACACCCCGTGTCCACGGGCTCCCGGACCCCGTGCGCACGGGCCTCGCACGCTGTAGCACCCCGTGCGCACGGGCCCCACTTACCCCGTGCGCACGGACCACCCAGCGTGGTGGCTGACTTCTGCCTGTTTTTCCCCCACTTCGTCCCTTACCTCCCACCTACTATATATTCCGAGGAGAGACCATTTGTTAGGGTTAGCAAAGTATATTGAGATATTCATAGATGGCTTTGCTCATCTACCACTCCCCTTGGAGATCAAGACCTCCTAGAGAGAAGATCCCCAAGTGGATTCAAGGCCCCTTCTAGGGAAGGATCCCCATCATAGGATCATCAAGACCTCACCTCCTTTGGAGTGGGAAGAACCTTACCTTTGTGCTATTTTCCTTTGATTGTCTATGTATGCTTGTGGGTCTATGTATGCTACTCTAGTGGATGTGTGATTTGGGTTTGTTTGAGTAATTTGCCTCTTGTGATTTGTGAGTTCATCCCTTTTCCCCCCTCCAAGTGTGAAAAGATCTTCACTTAGGGTTCTACCCTACAACATTTACCCTGGCAACTAAATTCGAATCCATTTTGTATTCTTATATGAATCTTTATAAATCATTCTATGTTTTTTTATATATCTTCAAAAGAACAACAAAGTTGTATTCCACCTTTATATATGAATATGATTTGCAAATGCCATGATACTCGAATTGAGAAGGTTGAATCCAGTTTAAGGTGAATTCGAATATTTGAAACCACTTTATGTTCAACTCAAGTGTAACATGTATGACACAAGCAGCATATAGTGTACTCCCATTTAGAGATGAATTTCAGAAGCCAAGCGATGTCTCAAAATTCAAAATACGGAGTCAACAACTCCAATTATATAGAAAACTAACAGACATATGACCACATATAGAGTATGTGGATCAATAATATGAACTAACATACATAAGCTAGGCCGATGTACTGTTTTTGGCTAGAAGAGCATCTTTTTTTGTACCAAAGCTAGTACAGCATCTTGGCCCTTTCAGATGCGTGCCACTTAAGGCCCATCTATACTACTATTTTTGCTGAATGCATAATCAGCCCAATTGGCATATTTGTAGGTTTGGCATAGCAAACAAAATGAAATGTCTTTGCCTCAACAAAAAAATGAAATGTCTCATGGTCATATCAATTATTACAGACTCGTGCTCAAAAAAAATATAGACCAAAAGACAATTATTACATGATCTCTAGAACAAATGGTTCCAATCTATTACATGACAAACAACACAAAGGTCATTCAACGATGGAAAAAACAATTCACCTATGATTTACCAAGTGGGATTTTAATTTCCTTTTTTACTCTAGGACCTTAACAATGTGGTCAGTCTCAGATTGTTTCGTTCTGAAATCCACCAAATATTTAATGGTTTTCGTGAGTATTGCTTGTGATTGTGTTGTTTGCTTCCTTAACATGTCAACTTCATCTGTAAGTGAAGAAGCACACTCTCTTTCTACCAATAGTTTAGCCTCTAGAGCATCAGCAGTTGGCAATTCATGATGCACGGTTGGGCCGGTGCCACTGCTCTGGGATGATCCAACGTCCATGGGGACCTCGCTCTTTGATCTTGGGCTAACCTGTTTTGCCATTACAGTTTCGATTGGATTCAGAAAAGTTGAAGTTAGCAAAACATCTCAACTGGGAGTTAGAATAGCAACCCAATTAAACAAACAAGGAATTAAAGAGTTTCGATTGGATGCTGAAAAGTATAAGTTATTAATATCATTAGAGCAACCGGTTGCAGCATCAAAGCAGTTAAACAAACAAGTTTTACAAAAGGGACCTGTTGTGCCATTGGAGTTTCTCTTGGATCCTGAAAAGTTGAGTAGTCAGTAACCTGATTAGAGCAACAAGTTACAGCAGCAAACCTGTCATACAAATAAGTTTTCGAAAATATACCTGCTATGCAATTGGAGTTCCAATTGGATCCTGAGAAGTTGAAGTTGGTAACATGATTAGAGCAACAAGTTACAGCAGCAAACCTGTTAAACAAGGAAGTTTTTCAAAACATACCTGTTGTGCCATCAGAGTTTCAATTGGATCCTGAAAACTTGATAGTTAGCAAGCATAAATAAAGTGTTGCAAGAGCCATAAGAAACTAACATCAAACTAGTAAAACTAACTAATTTTGGCAACGTATTTAATTACACATGAACTAGTAAAACTAACAAGTTTTTGGCAATGTATTAAAGTAATCGGTAGAGTTTACCAGCAACACATACATCTCTAAATTTCATTGATGTAAGCAAAATGATTCTGACACACATATATAAGTTAAAAAGATGGTGTCCCTCATATAAACCTGACAGTTGTCTCTCCATGAATGTGCAAACATTACTAGTGCTATAAGTCATAACAGCAAACCAGATAAACAAACAGGGTATCAGAAGGTAAATTACACATGAATTTTGTTGCATCCTAGAAGTAGATATGACCAGCTATCTACATGCTTAAGTAGCTATTGAAGTTCAGGCAAACATGTAATTCTATAAACAGTAAGTAACAAACACATAGATAGACGCAGTCTATAATAGGATTAACAGGCTATGGCATTATGTAATCACTAGCAAACTAAATTAAGGCAAGCAAGGTAATTGAACAATTTTGTAATCAGTGGCTAACTAAAATTCTGAGAAGCGGGTAACTAAACTGACGCTAGCTCTTTGTACAGGCACACTGCAACTTCTTTTTCGCTTACGAGGTTCTATGAAGGAGTCCATGACATCACTTGCTTGGATACGCGGTCCCAATACTCCTCTCTTCCCACACTGCATTTTGGTAAGTCGAATGGTTAATCTGATAAGATGGTGCGACCTTATTATATTATATGAGGATAGGTTGTTAGACTAGTTGTAGCAATACACACCACACTGGCTTTTACTGTATATTTCATGCGATTATATTTGGCATATCGAGATCTAAGCAATCTACAATAGGATGAAAAGACTGACATCCTTCTCATTATTGGCCAACTCAGTTCATAGAAACAAGCAATTCAACCATTATGTGGGTAAATCAAAAGCACCACTGGAATACATTTCACTACCCCAATCATACATGCAAATTATACACGCAGGACAGTACAAATTAAATGAAATGCAGGGACTTACGCTAGCACGTTGTACAGGCTCACTGCAGCTCTGCTTGCGCTTGGGATTTCCCATGAAGAAGTCCATGTTACCACTTGCTTGGATGTGCAGGCCCTATACTCCTTCCTTCCCCCTCTGCAGTTTTGGCATGGCGAATGGTTGATCTAATGAGAGGAATTGACCTTGCTGTTGTACCGGAGGACAGGTACTTACAAGGTTATACGAGCATGCAGGATGTGTACCAGATCCCGTAGCACTATCATGCTTCGCTAAAAAATGGATTTGCTTGTTTCAGATGATAGCTCCTAAAGAACTAAGAGTTGAAGTCAGAGTTGCATAGGCGTATAAGCTAAGAGAGTAGTAAAAGGATATCCAAACATCGTCGGAACAGTGCACAGTGCAGTGATATGTGGATACCTAGTTCGGGCCAGCGTATGGGCATACTCGCCTAGAGTGCAGGTCATGTCAGAGCCGTTGAGGGTGATGCGCTTGTGTTAGCTGGCCGCCTACGGAAGCAGATCTTGAGTGGCGGCGGAGCGCTATGATGCGGTGGACGAGGCCGTTGGTGAAGCACCAGCGGGGGGTGGAGGTGCGATGATGTGCTCGGCGAAGTAGCCCTGGTGAGGTGGAAGACGGCATCGGTGAAGCAGACCTGATGCGGTGGAAGTCGATGTCTGTGAAGCACGTCGACTGCGGCGGCCGACATTGTCGATGGACCACCCGGTGCGGTGGATGAGGGCGTAGATGAGGCAGCTCTGGTGCGGTGGTGAAGCGCGACCGTCGTCTTCATCGTCGTCGTCCGGTACAGAGGTGGGGAAAGAGACGAGATGAGGGGCGATTCGAATTTTGCTTGGGTGGTGGCGAATTAGGGTTTTGAGCGCTCTGGGCGCGGAAGGGGGCGGGGGAGAAGGGGGATTTTGTAGGGCTGGAATTCGGGCCGCCGGATATTTCAATCTGAAACGTGGAGGCGCGAAGTTTTTAACGTCCGTGCAACACACGCCACCACCTCGACACGACCCTGGTCTGCCTGGTGCGCCTACATTTGAGAATGCAAATGAATCTTTTTTCCATTGGCAAACGAATCTGTATGTATTACCATGCCCATGTGTTCCTTGCAAATAATTAGTCCTTCGAAACGAGATACTAGTAATTAATTAATGATGTGTTCTTTGAATTAGAGTGTGTTTGTGACATAGCAATCTCCAATTCTAACATGGATTTCGCATTTCATAGTATCCACGCTAAGTTTTTGAATGCAAATTCATATGTATAAGATGAACAGTATGGTGGTGAGAAAAATTTGGATGTATTCAAGCATATGACCACACACATACAAAATACTGCATCAACTTTTCCAAACTTGGCATGGCACGAATTCGAAATAATTACAAAAGCCATATGCATGGTCCTCAATTCAAATTTTACAATGTACACTAAATTGAAACGTCAATATTAAGTCTAGTACTATCTACATTCAAATGTTGTGTTTAGGTCCCCCCCGGAACACACACTACATACTTCCTCTATCGATCATTCTTCCCCTCTTAACCACCTTATAGAGCTATTGGTTTCCGACACACGCTCATTCTTTCTCTCCATGTTTTGATCTCTAATTCTCTCAAATACACAACCCCCTTTCCCCTACTCTCTCAACAAACGTATTTCTCTCACACACACCCGCCATTGCACTCCATGTCGAGCTCTCTCTCTCTCTCCCTCCGACCCTCTCTCGCTATATGCATACATTGCCTCTCTAGACCCCCCTCTCACGCACACGCACGCACATTGTCTATCTAGGTCACTCTCTCCACACCGTCTCACTCTTTCGACCGCACGGCTGCCCACACTCGCTCAATCTCTCTTTATCTAAGTCTCGATTAACCTTGCTTTCTTTCACACACAAACGATATATCTCCCTGTTTGGGCCTCGATCGACACACTCCATACTCTACCACGCAGATTGTCTATCTAGGTCACTCTCACCAAACCGTCTCACTCTTTCGACCGTGTGGCGGCCCACACTCGCTCAATCTCTCTCTCTCCCTTTATGTATGTCTCGATTGATCTTGCTTTCTCTCACACACAAATGATATATCTCCCTGTTTGGGCCTAGTTCGACATATTGTATACTCTCTCACGCACATTATCTATCTAGGGTCTGTCCGACTCGGCGATCTCCATCCCCGAGTCCATACTATCGATTTAGCATCTAGATGCACATGACTTGTGAAACATAGTCATCAACCGAATCATATACTAGTCAAAGGGTATGTGTCCGCATAACCTTATCAACTAGGGACTAGTAAAACAATCATCATACAATATATAGTCTCACAAACAAGTCACATACTTATTGATACATATCATAGATGATGTTCAAGGACAACAAAAGACTCATGAATACATAGGGAAACATCATCATCACATGATTGCCTCTAGGGCATATGTCCAACAGTCTCCCGCTTGCACTAGAGTCAATCATTCAGGCATCGTATGCCCACGGATCTCATGTGCGCCTCATGCTTCGGCTGCGGGAGAGGCTTCATTAACGGATCAGCAACATTTGCATCCGTGTGTACCTTGCATATGTTTACATCACCTCAATCAACAATGTCGCGAATAAGGTTAAAATGCCTGAGTATGTGTCTGGTTTTATGATGGTTCCGTGGTCCCTTGACTTGTGCGATAGCACCACTATTATCACAATAGAGGTCCAACGGATTGGACGAGCCCTGAACCACACCAAGATCAGAAATAAAATTCTTGGCAAAAACACCTTCTTTTGTAGCTTCAGAAGCCGCAATGTACTCAGCCTCCGTTGTAGAATCAGCTACCGTATCTTGCTTGGAACTCCTTCAGCTCACTGCTCCTCCGTTCAAAATGAACACAAACCCAGATTGCGATCAACTATCATCCCTATCAGTTTGGAAACTAGCATCGGTGTAACTCTTTACAACGAGCTCATCCTCACCTCTGTAAACCAGAAACATATCCTTAGTCCTTCTCAAGTACTTAAGGATATTCTTTACCGCCGTCCAGTGACTCTCACCTGGATCAGCCTGGTATCTGCCCACAACACTTAGAGCAAAGCAAACATCTGGATGAGTACGTACCATAGCATACATGATGGACCCGACAATCGAAGCATACGGAGTCGCATCCATGCGCCTTTGCTCATCAAGAGTCGTGGGACTCTGAGTCTTGCTAAGACTAATGCCATGCGACATGGGCAAGAAGCCTTTCTTAGCATCTTGCATGTTGAACCGCTTCAACACCTTGTCAATATACGTACTCTGGCTTAATCCAATAAACCTTCTTGATCTATCTCTATAGATCTTAATTCCCAGAATATAAGCTGCATCTCCCAAGTCCTTCATTGAAAAACTATTTTTCAACGAGTCCTTGACAGACTCAAGCATTTGAACATCATTTCCAATCAACAATATGTCATCCACATATAAGATTAGAAATGCGACTGAGCTCCCACTGACCTTCTTGAATACACAATGAACATAGTCATTCTTGATGAAGCCAAACTCTTTGACCGCTTCATTAAAATGAATATTCCAACTCCGAGATGCTGGCCTCAATCCATAAATGGATCTCTAAAGCTTGCATAGCTTGCTAGCATTCCTTGGATTGACAAAACCCTCGGGCTGTGTCATATACACATCCTTGGTTAAATTTCCATTAAGGAAATCCATTTTGACATCCATCTGCCATATCTCGTAGTCGAAATATGCAGCTATTGCAAGAATGATCCGAATTGATTTAGGCATTGCTACCCGGTGAGTAAGTCTCATCGTAGTCAACTCCTTGAACTTGTCGATAACCTTTAGCGACAAGTCAAGCCTTATGGACTGTAACATTTCTGTCCATATCAGTTTTCTTCTTAAAGATCCATTTGCACCCAATGGCCTGAACACCATCTGACAGATCAACCAAGTTCCAAACTTGACTGTCATCCATGGACTTTAATTCCGATCTCATGGCCTCAAGCCATAACTCGGAATCCAGGCTCACCATCGCTTCTGCATACGTAGTCGGCTCATCGTTCGCCAAGAACAACACGTTGCAGTCGTGCTTGTTGCGCAACCTCTCCGACCTTCGTGGCGCTAGTGCCGACTCCACTACGGGTTCCTTGACTAATTCCGATGTGATAGAATCACCTACCGGAACGTCCCCGTGTGGCTCTCGGATTTCTTCGAGTTGGACCAACCTCTCACTAGCCTTCCGATTGAGAAACTCTTTCTCAAGTAAAACTCCATGTCGAGCGACAAACACTTTGCCCTCTTCACGGTTGTAGAAGTAATATCCCAATGTTTCCCTCGGATATCCCACAAATATGCACTTGTCCGACTTGGGTGTGAGCTTGTCTGACTGGAGTCGCTTGACATATGTTTCACAGCCCCAAATCTTTAGAAAAGACAAATTGTGATGCTTCGCAGTCATATCTCATATGGTGTCTTATCTACGGACTTTGATGGTACCCTATTCAGTGTGAAAGCTGCAGTTTCATCATTGATCGGACCATGTCTAACAGAGTCTGATTCCTCCGTTCTGACACACCATTTCTCTGTGGCGTACCCGATGGAGTGACTTGTGGAACTATTCCACGAATCTTCAGATGATCATCAAACTCCTGGCTCATATACTCACCGCCATGATCAGATCGTAGAAGTTTGATTATCTTGCCAAGTTGATTTTCCACTTTGTTATGAAACTCCTTGAACTTTTCCAAAGTTTCTGACTTGTGCCTCATCAAGTAGACATATCCATATCTACTCAAGTCGTCGGTAAAAGTCATGAAGTACTAGAAACCACCTCTGGCTGTCATGATCATTGGTCCACATACATCACTATGTATAAGTTCCAATAGCTCGGACGCCCTCTCGCAACTCTTTGCAAAAGGAGTCTTAGTCATCTTGCCGAGTAGGCAAGACTCGCATGTCTCGAATGATTCCAAATCAAACGAAGTTAGAATTCCATCATCATGGAGCTTCTTCATGCACTTTTGACTAATGTGTCCTAGTCAACAATGCCAGATGTATGTCTGATTTATCTCGTTAGGCTTATGCCTCTTGACATTAATGTTATAGACTGATTCACCTTCAAGATATAAAATAAATAACCTGTTCACAACAGGTGCAAAGCCATAAAACATTTTATTCAAGTAAATAGAACAACCATTGTCCTTAATACTGAATTCATAACCTTATCTCATCAAACATGAGGCAGAAATAATGTTTCAACTTAATGCAGGAACATAATAATAATTATCAAGTTCCATTTCAAATCCTGAAGGTAAATTAAGTTGCATAGTGCCGACGGCTAATGCAACAACTCTTGCTTTATTCCCGACGTGTATGTCAACTTCTCCTCTTGCAACAATCCTAGTCCTTCTTAGCCCCTGTATCGAGTTGCATATGTGAACAACTGATCCGGTATCATATACCCAATGTTGAGGATATCGCTTATCGTTAGCGTCTCGATCAGCTGGAGATTAGAGATTAATCGAAAATCGTCTGATTAATCCATTTTATCGGTTGACTATTAATTGGTCATTTTTCGCAAATTCCAGGTTCCCAACACTAAAATATGTTATATTCAACACCAAAACAATATTGGACAGAAGTGTTACCTTGATTCCTAGCCTTTGAATCCTCGTATAATGAGAAACAAAATAGGACAACAGTACATATTGCATAACATGGTCCACAAAACACAGATAAAGATAGTTTTTGCAAACATAGTGCTAGGAATAGGCCTGATTTATCAGTTGATTACCGATAAATCGCTTGTTAGAGCGATAAATCGGCCCAAATGATAAACGGTGAAGATATGGCATAATCTTATCGGTCACCCCCCGAGTAGCGATAAATCGAACGTTAAATCGTTGAATCGGATGATTTTTTGAACAGTGCATATACCCAAGAGCTACTAGAAACATCAGCAAGAAAAATGTCTATAACATATACAACAAGTGTACCTGAAGAAGAAGTCACACTTCCAGTCATCTTGCCCATTTGGGCAAGCCACTTGCTGCAGTTCCTCTTCCAGTGACCGGGTTCCTTGCAGTGAAAGCAAATGGTTCCCAAGTTTGATCCTAAGTTGGGCGCAGCGGCGGCAGTTGGAGTTGCCTCCTTCTCCTTGCCCTTTGCCTTAGCCTTTTTCTTGGACCAACTCTTCTAGAACTTAGCCCTGTTATGCACCATCAATGCTTGATGCGTGCCTTTCTTGATATCCTGCTCTGCCACCTTAAGCATCCCATGCAATTCAGTTAGCTTCTTTTCCATGCATGCATATGGTAGTTCGAGATGAATGTATCGTAGCTAGCCGGAAGAGAACCCAGAATTGTATCCGTGGACAACTCGTCACTTAGTGGGAAGCCTAACCGATCCAAAGCTTGCATGTACCCGGTCATCTTGATCACATGCGGGCTCAGTGGATCACCCTCTTTCAGCCTACAATCCATCAAGGATCGCCTGACGTTGAACCTTTCGGTCCAAGCCTGCATTTCAAACATGCTCTTGAGGTTCTTGATCATATCGAAAGCCTCAACGTTCTCGAAATGTTGCTGCAAATCGGGCTCTATACAAGCCAGCATGAGACAACTGATCTCGTTTGATTCATCAACGAGTTTCAGGTGGGCATTCCTGGTTGTGGCATTAGCATTCTCGGCACATTCCTCTAGAAGTGGATCCTCTAGAACATGTTCCTTTTTGTCATGCTTGAGAACAATTCTCAGATTTCTATACCAGGAGGTTAAGTTTGTTCCATTCAGTTTATCTTTTTCCAGGATTGATTTCAACGAAAAATTGGGTTGAGCAGGTGGTGCCATTGATCTACAACATAAATATGCAAAACACTAAGACATGTATTCATGAAGAGTAATCGACATTAAACACTTTAATAGGAATATTACTCCCACTAAAATCAACATCCCTCAGTTAATCTTAGTGATTCAAGATCCAAGATCAACATGTCGACTAGTGAGCTTTTGCATCACTGCTAGAGGACTAGATCACTCAGTAAGCAACACTTGCTAATCGTATCTCTATACGACTCTTGTTAGTTGGGCATATCTCATGTCCCACCAACTCTTATGCCTCGAGGCCCAAAACTGTTTTGATAGCCACAACAAGTTAACCAATGCTCTGCATGTATGTGTCCGACACGAACCCATCACTTCAAGGAGACCAAGTGGTACCTTACTTTTATAAGCCCACCACTAAGTATACTTGATGGGTGATGGTGCAATATTTGGGGAGGCATTTTTACTTGACATTCTTTGAGGGATCACCCTACTTAAAACATCTACCATGCAAAAGAAGGGTGCATAAAAGGGATAAACTTTCACAGGCAGTTTATATATGTGTGATATGGTATATCCCCTTTTGATAGCGCATGGTGATCTCCATCTCCACATGTGTGTCCTGCCCATGGTGATCTCCATCTCCATGCATCGTTGTCCTCGTGGTGATCTCCATCTCCACGCCATGGTGTCAACCACCAAGTGTTACATAAGATACTACGCTATTACAAACTAATAGCTATTGAAAGTAAATTACATTACATGGCTTCTCGTGTTGACACGCAGGTCATTAATACAATAATGGGACAACCATATGGCTCTTGCCGGTTACCGCACTCATGACACGCAGGTCACGAAACAATAATACACAAGCAACATTCATGAGCTATACCAAATCACAAGCATTCCCTGCAAAAACAAGTCAGACGTTCTACCGTCGAAGATAAAACCCTCTGAACTCTATTTTCCAAGTGGGTTTGGGCGTAGCCAGAAGCGCTGAAATCTCATTCTGCTAATCCAACTTTTCGTCCTCTTCAGTTTGATAGGTCGTGGAGCAAAATTGGAGTTCGTATGCAAAAGTTACAGCCGTTTTACCAAGACCGCTCCCACAGATTTCTGCACTGCGGAAATCACATTTCCACGGTGTTGATCTTTGTTCCGATTCGATCAATCTCATTGATCTTCGCATGTTGCATCCGGATTTACGTTTCACTGTCTACCTCGATGGCGGAAACCGACCGGTAGGGGTAACTCGTGTCACGACCTCTGCGTCACGATCACGGAAAGAAGATCACGGAACCAACCTTCAACACTGACGTGCACGGCCGATCTCATCGACCCGCACCTGAACCGATCTACATGTCTCATATGCAAATCACAGAATCTATCACCACACAGCGGAGGCTCTGATGCCACTATTGGAACACGTGGTACGCTACGCTAGCGCCAAATAAAAATTCTACCATGCACCCAAGATTATGCTGCTGGAAATAGATCACTGGATCGGGTTTACCACTAGACGCGCAGTCACCGCAGCGGAAGTAGAGTTGGTGATGTGTGTAGTTGTTCGGCCGATCTCCCACAAACAGCGATGTCCCGTGAACTGCGATCTCCCGGATCCCTCGAATAGCTCCTTGTGGTTCCCTCGAACGGTTCATCCAAGCACCGCAAATGCGATGTGATGCGGAGCATCCTACGGCCATCCCCATGGACATACCTTCGTCTCCCAAGACACCACATGGACCCATGACTAGAGCACGTGCAAGAGCCATCGAAACCAAGGTGAACTCACTCTTCTCTGAACTTACACATTCTACATGCGAGACATGGCTACTACCTCACACAGAGACCTTGTGTGTGATTAGGTACTTGGAGGAAGGACATGAAGCTGCTACCGCCAATGGACAAGATCGTGAGGACACCAAGTGTGAGAAGCAAGAGAAAGGACTGCCAGGGAGCTACAGCCACCGAACGACTGGACAGCACTGGACGTCCGATGCCTGGAGGCCCAGCCAGCCAGAAGACCCAGCCGAGGAACGCTACAGCACCCGGACGACCGACAAGTACCGGACGTCTGACACTCTACAGCGACCGGACGTCCGACCTCCTCCGGAAATCCGGCACCTCCACGACAGAGCCAAAACCCCGGAAATCCAAAGACTTCCGGACGACCGACGCACTGGACATCCGACCGCCGCCGGATGACCGACGCCGCCTGTTCAGAGCCGAATTACCGGAAGTCCGGACTCTACCGGACGTCCGGACCCTCACGAGCCACCGGATGACCGGTAGCGTCCGGACATCCAACGCCTGTCTGTCTCAACCACTCGGGCCGAGGCCCATGTACCCCTTCACCCTCCTAGACTATATATACTCATCTCCTACCTATGTTTTAGGGTTAGCAAAGTATATTGAGACATTGAGTAGAGCTTTGCTCCTTGTATCTCATCTTGGGAAATCAAGACCTCTCTAGGGAGAAGGATCCCCATCATAGGATCATCAAGACCTCCTAAGGAAGAAGGATCTCACCTAGATCACCAAGACCTCACCTCCTTTGGAGTGGGAAGAACTTTACCCTTGTGCTTGTTTCCTTGGATTGACCTTGTATGCTTGTGGATCTCATGTATGCTATCCTAGTGGATGTGTGATTTGGGTTTGTTTGAGTGATTTCCCTTGGTTGTTCTTGTTGTTCCTCTCTTTTCCCCCTCCAAGTGTGAAAAGATCATCACTATAGGGTTCCACCCTACATCATCTTGGATCAGAGCCACGTTGATTCACACTTTGGAGTCTTTCCCCTCACTTTCTAGCCCCAATTTTGTTTGATTTTGCCCAATTTCGAAAATTCCCCACAAAAATAGCCATACCAATTTTTTTGTGATTTGTTGGTTTGATGATGTTTTGTTGATTTTGATCCATGGATTTGCTTGGTTTCGAGTGGATCTAGCTTTTCCCCACCTTCTCCATCATTTCCATCCACAAAATCCGCCGAATTTTGCCCCAATTTTTCTTCCCCACCTTCATATCCATGAATTCATCCCGCAGCCGAAATCGCCAGCCACCGGACATCCGACGTTTACCGGACGTCCGATAGCCACCAGCCGTCGGACATCCGATGTTTACCGGACGTCCGACAGTCACCAGCCACCGGACATCCGACACATACCGGACGTCTGGCCGAACTTGACGAAACTGAATTTTTTGACAGAAAAGTTCAGCCACCGCCCCCACTTCCGCATTGCCACCTCCGATTTCTACCTCCGCAGTTCCGCAACACGCACACTCGTGTGACTCCACCACCGACTTTCGCAACCACCACGCATCTTGTTCTGTTTGCCATTTGAGATTTTGAGTCACGGTTTTCCGTTTCCTAATGTGTTTAGGCTAACTAGGCATGGTTCGACATCGACTTCACTGCCACTCATCATCGCCACGGACTCGACATCAACAACGACAACTCCATCATTTTGACACCATCACCGTAAGCAAGGACGGTAACATCAATGACAACTTGTTCCTTTTCCTTGCCATTGCATTGTTAACCCCCGAGACCATCTTTTGCGTAGCTTTCCTACGAGACTAGCCATTTGAGTATTGTCGGGCAACGCTACTTGTGCACTTTAGTGATACCATTCCGCATAGCTATCATAGCGTGCATATATCATCATATCATCTCTTGTGCCAAATTTTGTTCCCGCATATACATCATTGCTACAACCATGAGAGCATTTCGCATAAGTGGCAAAAGGAAAATATCAAAAGAAAGAGAAGCTTTTAAGCAAAAGAGAAAGAGCAACAACAAGCTTGTAAGCAATAGCCATAGCATCGCCACATTACATAGCATATTTGATCACCTTGGATCATTGTGACAAGTTCACCGGAACTCATACATACATAGCATAAATGAGATAGATAGTCCATACGTTTTGTCTCTTATAGGTTGTGCACAAGTTCGTATCCGCCTATTGAGCAATCGTGCTAGTGTCTCTCTAGTGTTGTGCTACAAGAGCATTTTCCGTGGATTCCACATTTTGAGCTCATTCCTTGGTTGCACGACCTCATTTATCTATCCGTGCATGTGTTTCCGTGTGCTACTTATTGCTATTGGTCTACTTGTTACACTTGCGAACTTGTGAATCTTTTTCAACATTATTGATATCTTGCTTGCAAATTGCAACTATGTTGTGCCACCATCCTAACCAAGCTACTCCATAAGCCTTTTTGTGTAGGTGTGAGAAACAAACCCGGTACCAATTCTACTATCATAGCTATACATTGATTGATACTCGATACATCTTCAATCTTCGGAAAAGGTAACTTTGGTTTTGTTCTCTCATTTCCTACTCACCTCTACTTGATCATGATGGATAGGCCAAGTACATCTTCGAATCCTCTCTTCGACGAGCACGAAGCACCGAACGACTACGTATCCAAGAGCCATCTCTTTGGGGTACAATGAGCCTTGCATCAAGAAAGTGAAGCTTTAGGCGATCGCATTGAGCAACTCGCCACCGACTTGCGTCACTCCGAAACACGAACAAGAGACTACCTCGACGCCAAGCTTACTAAACAAATGGACGAATTTCGTGCCATGATGATTGACCGCGCTGCCTCAACTTCGTCCTCGACAAGGAGAACACGGTCAAGACGCCATTCTTCAGATTCATCAACGGATGCAAGTCTTCCTCGAGCTCGTCTACATCCTCGGCAAGAACATCAAGCTCGACCACATCCATTACATGGCAATGGTTTGCAACAACGCCTTTGAGAACGCGAACGGTAACGCCATCAAGTTCGAGATGACGCGCACCAAGAGCAAGTTCCATGACGTCAACAACAAGACGCTCAAGACGGCGATCCACTTCGGCAAGAGCAACAACGTCGTGAACAACAAGCCCTCCAAGCACAACGTGCCCTTCGCGAAGCCACTCATGCCCTCAACGAACACAACCGTCGTGTGCGTGAAGAAGAAGAGGCACGTCACCAAGAAGACGCCGCACACCAAGAAGAGAATCAAGAAAGGAGGAACCGGGCAAGAGTACCTCGTCCCCACCGTCAAGCTAACCGCATGGAGCAAGAAGAAAACGGGGATGACGACCCACCTCCAAGACACGAGCGACGACAACATCGACATAATGATGAACAATGCTATGTCAAGCTCAAGTTCAACATGCCCAAGTTTGCCGGAAGCAATGACCCCGAAGACATCCTCTGATGGGCCTTAAAGGTGGACAAGATATTCCGTCTACAAAACTATGACGAGGAAGAGAAGGTAGCAATGGCATCGCTTGAGTTCCAAGACTATGTTCTCATTTGGTGGGAGCAAGTGATCGAGAGACGCCAAGAGAAAGGCGAACCACCTATCACAACATGGACTCAAATGAAGGATGTCATGAGAGCTCGCTTTGTGCCTACACACTATAGCCGCGACCTCTTCAAGAAACTTCAACTCCTCAAGCAAGGCACCAAGTCAGTTGAAGAATATTACAAAGAAATGGACATTGCAATGATACGAGCCAATGTCAAGGAAGATGATGAACAAACTATGGCGCATTTCTTGAATGGTCTCAACCATCCAATCAACAAAATTGCGGACTTTCAACCTTACTCCAACCTCCTCAAGCTAGTGCACCAAGCCACCAAAGCGGAGCGTCAAGTGCAAGAGGATTACAAGTACTCCAAGTACTCTTCCAAGATCTACGGTTCTTACACTCAAGCTTCAACGACTACGACACCTTCTCCAACGACTCGAGCTACACCAAGTACCGGTGACAAGTCAAGCTACAAGAACCCTTCGACATCTTCGAGTCGTCCTACTACTACTACTACAAGCAACTCCAGGCCAAGAGCTTCGTCATCAACAACTCCTACGTACGCCACCCACAAAACAAGTGACATCAAGTGCTTTACTTTCAAAGGCCGAGGCCACAAGTCTTTTGAATGCCCCACACGGCGTACCATGATCGCCAACGCGGACGGCACCTACGACTCTATGAGTGAAGAAGAAATGGAAACACTTGAGCACGTGGCCATGCATCGACAAGTGAATGAAGATGAAGACGATCAAGTGTTTTGCGACAATGATTCGAGCCCCGCTCTTATTGTCTCCAAGATCTTGACACTTCAACAACAACAAGACAAAGACCAACGTTGCCATATCTTCCATACCAAAGCGGGTATCCAAGGACGTTCCGTCAAGGTCATCATTGACGGCGGAAGTTTCCACAACTTGGCAAGTGAAGAGTTATGTTCCAGGCTACAATTGCTCAAGAAGAAGCACCCTCACCCCAACAAGGTCCAATGGTTAAGCGACTCCGGCACCATTCAAGTGGAGCACACCGTTCAAGTGTCCTTCAAGATTGGTGCGTATGAAGACACCTTGGATTGTGATGTGGTTCCCATGTCCGTATGCCATCTCCTCCTTGGAAGACCTTGGCAATTCGATCGCACCGTCATCCACAACGGACAGACCAATCACTACAGCTTCCAGATGAAGGGCAAGGAATTCGTTCTTTGACCTATGTCACCAAGTCAAGTCATCGCCGACAAGCAAGCATCTACCCATCGTGGAGAGACTAGTGAGAGAGTGAACCACCAAAAAGAGAGTGAGCGCCACAAGCCAAAAATGAGCGACAAAAGAGATCTAGTTCTTTTAGCTACCAAAAGAGATTTGAGGGATGTGAGTGAGAGCCCATCAAGTGTTCTTCACTTTGTGCTTTTATGCAAAGGTGAAGTTGAGCGGACTAATACTTCACAACATCTTCCTCTAGTGTTGTCTCATCTTTTGCACGGATACAAGGACGTGTTTCCCGATGAGCTACCTCTCAGACTTCCTCCTCTACGCGGAATAAACACCGCATCGATCTCATCCCCGGTGCACCTCTACCGAACAAGGCACCTTACCGCGTCAATCCCGACGAGACCAAAGAGATCCAAAGGCAAGTGCAACATCTCAAGGAGAATGGGTATGTACGCGAGAGCTTGAGCCTATGTGCCGTTCCGGTAATTCTTGTACCTAAGAAAGATGGTTCCTATCGCATGTGTTCCGATTGCCGTCCCATAAATGCTATCACCGTTAGATATTGCCATCCCATTCCACGCCTAGATGACATGCTTGATGAACTTAGTGGAGCCACCATTTTCTCTAAAATTGACCTTAAAAGTGGCTATTATCAAATTCGCATGCAAGAAGGTGATGAATGGAGAACAGCTTTCAAAACCAAATTTGGCTTGTATGAGTGGTTAGTCATGCCTATGGGTTTATCGCAAGCTCCTAGCACTTGTATGCGTGTGATGCATTATGTTCTTCGCAAATATATTGGCATTTGTGTTGTGGTTTACTTTGATGACATCCTTGTGTTTAGTGAAACTCTTGAACATCATGTCAAACACCTTAGAGATGTATTGCAAGTTCTTAGAGACGAGCGCCTTTATGCTAACATGGAAAAATGCACTTTTGGTGTTGATAAGCTTTTTTTCTTGGGCTTTGTTATCTCATCTAAGGGTGTTCATGTTGATGAAGCTAAAATTGATGCTATTAAAAATTGGCCACAACCAACCAACTTGCTTCAAGTGCGCAGCTTCCTTGGCTTAGCCAGATTTTATAGACGCTTTGTGAAGGATTTTAGCACTATTGCATCACCATTGCACGCATTGAGTAAGAAGAATGCACCATTTGTTTGGGGTCCATCCAAAGATACCGCATTTCATGAACTTAAGAACTTGCTTACACATGCTCCATTACTTGCATTACCCAACTTTGAGAAAACTTTTGAAGTGCATTGTGATGCTAGTGGTAATGGCATAGGTGGTGTGTTAATGCAAGAGAAGTGACCTATTGCATATTTTAGTGAAAAACTCTTCGGCGCACAACTTAACTATCCTATCTATGACAAAGAGTTATATGCTTTAGTGAGAGTCTTGCATGTGTGGGAACATTATCTCCGTCCACGTGAATTTGTCATCCATACGGATCTTGAAATGCTTAAGTACCTAAAGGCTCAAACTAAATTGAATAAGCGTCATGCCAAGTGGAGTGAGTTCATTGAGTCATTTTCTTATGTTATCAAGTATATCAAAGGTAAGGAAAATGTTGTAGCGGATGCTCTTTCCCGCAAGTGCATGTTGGTTACTCAACTTGAGTTGAATGTTATTGGCTTTGAGCACATTAAAGACTTGTATGAGCATGATTCATCATTTGCCATTCCTTATGCTAAATGTTCACCGCATAAAACTTGGGAACAATATTACTTGAAAGATGGTTATCTTATGAGAGCTAACAAACTTTGTATTCCCGAGTCTTCTCTTCGTTTGCTACTTTTGCAAGAAGCTCATGGTGGAGGACTCATGGGACATTTTGGACATGACAAGACCTTCGCTGCGCTCTCACAGAACTACTTTTGGCCAAAGTTGTTTCGAGACGTTTCGCGCTACACCAACCGGCACTCTACATGCCGCAAAGCTAAGTCAAAAGCTCAATCTCATGGTCTATATATGCCACTTCCTATTCCATATCAATCATGGGAAGATATTAGCATGGATTTTGTGCTTGGTTTGCCTCGTACTCAAAATGGCAAGATTCGTTATTTGTTGTTGTGGACCATTTCTCTAAGATGGCACATTTCATTCCTTGCACCAAGATAGACGATGCTTTACATGTTGCAAATCTCTTTTGTAGGGAAATCTTGAGATTGCATGGAGTGCCCAAGATGATTGTATCGGACCGCGACATCAAGTTCCTCAGCTACTTTTGGAAGACCCTATGCGCCAAGCTCGGAATCAAGCTACTATTCTCTTTGGCATATCATCCACAAACCGACGGCCAAACGGAGGTCACAAACCGGACACTCTCCACACTCCTTCGCGTGTTGATCAAGAAGAACATAAGGGAGTGGGAAGAATGTTTACCCATCGCCGAGTACGCCTACAATCGAGCAAGACATTCGACTACCGGCAAGTCCCCCTTCGAGGTCGTCTATGGGTTCAACCCATTGTCACCGTTGGACATCCTAACACTACCACTCCAAGAGCGCATCAACATGGACGCGAGTGCATGAGCCACCTACCTCAAGAAGGTGCATGAAGATACAAGGCACACGATCGAGCGCCAAGTACAATGACTCGCGACGAAAGCCAACATCAACAATTACCCCATGGTGTTCAACCCCCGAGATCTTGTGTGGCTACACCTACGCAAAGAACGCTTTCCCAACAAGCGCAAGTCCAAACTACTAGCTCGAGCCGATGGACCGTTCAAAGTGCTCACACGTTACAACAACAATGCCTGCAAGATCGACATCCCAAGCGACAAGTACAACGTGAGCGACATCTTCAACATCAAGGACTAATCTCCCTTCCATGGTGATGTGGATTTCGATCCGAGGACGAATATTTCCCAAGGGGGGGAGGAGATTATGCGGATCGTCCTACGGCCATCCCCATGGACGTAACTTCGTCTCCCAAGACACCACGTGGACCCACGACTAGAGCACGTGCAAGAGCCATCAAAACCGTGGTGAACTCGCTCTTCTCCGAACTTACACATTCTACATGCGAGACATGGCTACTACCTCAAACGGAGACTTTGTGTGTGATTAGGTACTTGGAGGAAGGACATGAAGCTGCTACCGCCAATGGACAAGATGGCGAGGACACCAAGTATGAGAAGCAAGAGAAAGGACTGCCAGGGAGCTACAGCCACCGGACGACCGGACAACACCGGACGTCCAACGCCTGGAGGCCCAGCCAGCCAGAAGACCAAGCCGAGGAACACTACAGCGGCCGGACGTTCGACACTCTACAACGACCGGACATCCGACCTCCTCCGAAAATCCGGCACCTCCATGACAGAGCCAAAACCCCGGAAATCCGAAGACTTCCGGATGACCAACACACCGGACGTCCGACCGCCGCCGGACGACCGACGCCACCTGTTCAGAGCCGAATTGCCGGAAGTCCGGACTCTACCGGACGTCCGGACCCTCACTAGCCACCGGACGACCGGTAGCGTCCGGACGTCCGACGCCTGTCTGTCTTAACCACTCGGGCCGAGGCCCATGTACCCCTTCACCCTCCTAGACTATGTATACTCGTCTGCTACCTATGTTTTAGGGTTAGCAAAGTATATTGAGACATTGGGTAGAGCTTTGTGTTGGAAATATGCCCTAGAGGCAATAATAAATTGGTTATTATTATATTTCCTTGTTCATGATAATCGTTTATTATCCATGCTATAATTGTATTGATTGGAAACTCAAATACATGTGTGGGTACATAGACAACACTGTGTCCCTAGTAAGCCTCTAGTTGACTAGCTCGTTGATCAAAGATGGTTAAGGTTTCCTAGCCATTGACATGAGATGTCATTTGATAACGGGATCACATCATTAGGAGAATGATGTGATGGACAAGACCCAAACTACGAACGTAGCATATGATCATGTCAGTTTATTGCTATTGTTTTCTGCATGTCAAGTATCTTTTCCTTTGACCATGAGATCATGCAACTCCCTGACATCGGAGGAATACCTTGTGTGTATCAAACGTCGCAACGTAACTGGGTGACTATAAAGGTGCTCTACAGGTATCTCCGAGGGTGTCTGTTGGGTTGGCATGGATCAAGACTGGGATTTGTTACTCCGTGTGACGGAGAGGTATCTCAGGGCCCACTCGGTAATACAACATCACAATGAGCCTTGCAAGCAATGTGACTAAAGTGTTAGCCACGAGATCTTGTATTACGGAACGAGTAAAGAGACTTGCCGGTAACGAGATTGAACTAGGTATAGAGATACCGACGATCGAATCTCGGGCAAGTAACATACCGAAGAACAAAGGGAACAGTATACGGGATTAACTGAATCCTTGACATAGAGGTTCGACCGATAAAGATCTTCATAGAATATGTAGGAGCCAATATGGGCGTCTAGGTCCCACTATTGGTTATTGATCGTAGAGGTGTCTCGGTCATGTCTACATAGTTCTCGAACCCGCAGGGTCTACACACTTAACGTTTGGTGACGATTAGTATAGTTGAGTTATTTTGTTGGTGACCGAAGGTTGTTCGGAGTCCCGGATAAGATCCCGGATATGACGAGGATCTCCGGAATAGTCCGGAGGTAAAGATTGATATATGTGATAATAGTGTTTTGGTTTCCGGAAGGGTTCCGGAATTCACCGGAAGAGGTTCCGGATGTTTCCCGAAATGTTCGGATACGAGAACACTTTATTTGGGCCAAGGGGTAAAGCCCACGAGGCTTAGGCAAGGTGCGAAAGGAAGTTTTGCTGGCGTCTGGGGCGGTACTACCGCTTATCGTAAGCGGTACTACCGCTACGGGCGGTACTACCGCTTATCGTAAGCGGTACTACCGTTACGGGCGGTACTACCGCTTATCGTAAGCGGTACTACCGCTTGTACGCGATACTGCAGGGATCCGAGTTGGACTCTTTCCCTGCGGGCCAAACCGACCTTGTGCGGGCAAAACCGACCTGGAGGAGGCTTTTACTCCAAGTTTAGACCCCAAGGCTCAACATATAAATAGAGGGGCAGGGCTAGCACACGGGATACATCAAGATTTCCCAAGCCGTGTGTCGGCAACCCTAACCCTCTAGTTCTCCCGTCATAATCTCCGTAGTGCTTGGCGAAGCCCTGTAGAGATTGTTCCTCACCACTATCACCACGCCGTCGTGCTGCCGGAACTCATCTACTACTTCACCATCGCTCGCTGGATCGAGGAGGTGAAGGCGTCATCAAGCCGTACGTGTGTTGAACGCGGAGGTGCCGTCCGTTCGGCACTAGTTCGTGATCGGATCGAGGGACGACTTGCGATTTGGATAGCGGAGACGTTCGACTACATCAACCGCGTTTCTTAACGCTTCCGCTTAGCGATCTACAAGGGTATGTAGATTCACTCTCCCTCTCGTAGATGCTCATCACCATGGATAGATCTTGTGTGTGCGTAGGAAAGTTTTTGTTTCCCATGCAACGTTCCCCAACAGTGGCATCTGACCTAGGTCTATGCGTAGATGAGATCTCGAGTAGAACACAAACGAGTTGTGGGCGTGGGTGTATACATATTGCTTGCCGTTACTAGTTGATACTTGATTCGGCGGCATTGTGAGATGAAGCGGCCCGGACCGACATTACGCGTACGCTTACGTGAGACAGGTTCCTTCAACTGACATGTAACTTCGTTGCATAAAGATGGCTAGCGGGTGTCTGTCTCTCTCACTTTAGTTGAATCGATTTCAATGAAGAGGGTTCTTTTAGAAGATCAAAAAGCAATCACTACACCACGTTGTGGTTTTGCGTAGGTAAGAACGGTTCTTGCAAACCCGTAGCAGCCACGTAAAATTTGCAACAACAATTAGAGGACGTCTAACTTGTTTTTGCAGGGTATGTTGTGATGTGATATGGCCAATTACATGATGAGATATATGTGATGTATGAGATGATCATGTGTTGTATAGAATATCACGACTTGCATGTCGATGAGTACGGCAACTGGCAGGAGCCATAGAGTTGTCTTTAATTATTTTCACTGTTTTTGCTTTACTTTATCGCTATGAGTTAGCAATAGTCGTGGAAGCAACAGTCGGCGTGACAACCTCATGGCGACACGTTGATGGAGATCAAGATGATGGAGATCATGGTGTCATGCCGGTGACGATGGAGATCATGCCGGTGCTTTGGAGATGGAGATCAAAAGCACAAGTTCATGGCCATATCATGTCACTTATGAATTGCATGTGATGTTAATCCTTTTATGCATCTTATTTTGCTTAGGACGACGGTAGCATTATAAGGTGATCCCTCACTTAAATTTCAAGATAAATTGTGTTCTCCCCGAGTGTGCACCGTTGCGAAAGTTCGTCGTTTCGAGACACGCCGTGATGATCGGGTGTGATAGACTCTACGTTCACATACAACGGGTGTAAGCCATGTTGCACGTGCGGAACACTCGGGTTAAACTTGACGAGCCTAGCATGTACAGACATGGCCTCGGAACACAAGAGACCGAAAGGTCGAACATGAGTCATATAGTAGATATGATCAACATGAAGATGTTCACCATTGAAACCACCTCAACTCACGTGATGATCGGACTTGAGTTGGTGGATTTGGATCATGTTACACTCGAATGATCGGAGGGATGTCAATTTGAGTGGGAGTTTTTAAGTAATATGATTAACTAAACTCATTATCTAGAACAATAGTCTAAGTTGTCTTTGCTATATTTATGTTGTAGATCATGGCTCGCGCAGTAGCACCCCTGAATTTTAATGCGTTCCTAGAGAAAGCTAAGTTGAAAGATGATGGAAGTAACTTTGTGGACTGGGCCCGTAATCTAAGGATTATCCTTACGGCTTCCCAGAAGGCTTATGTCCTTGATGCACCGCTTGGTGATCCACCCGCTCCAGTTGAGTCTCTAGACGTTGTGAACGCCTGGCAGGCTCGTTCTGAAGATTACTCAATAGTTCAATGTGCAATATTGTATGGCTTAGAACCGGGACTTCAAAGACGTTTTGAACGTCATGGAGCATATGAGATGTTCCATGAGTTGAAGTTTATCTTTCAGAAGAATGCCCGGATCGAGAGATATGAGATCTCCGATAAGTTCTATGCTTGCAAGATGGAGGAGAACGGGTCTATCAGTGATCACATACTCAGAATGTTTGGGTACTCCACCCGTCTGGCTGAATTGGGGATGCCCCTTCCGCAAGAGGCTATCACTGACAGAGTTCTTCAATCATTGCCACCTAGCTACAAGAGCTTCGTGTTGAACTATAACATGCACGGGATGAACAAGTCAGTCGCCGAGCTGTTTGCGATGCTGAAAGCCGCTGAGTCTGAAATTCAGAAGGAGCATCAAGTGTTGATGGTCAATAAAACCACTAGTTTCAAGAAAAATGGCAAGGGTAAGAAGGGTAACTCCAAGAAGAGTGGCAAAGCAGTTGCTCCTCTCGTGAAGAAACCCAAGGCTGGACCCAAACCAGAAACTGTGTGCTTTCATTGCAAGGGAACTGGACACTGGAAGCGGAACTGCCCCAAGTATTTGGCTGACAAGAAGGCGGCCAACAACAAACAAGGTATATATGATATACATGTTATTGATGTGTACCTTACCAACTCTCGTTGTAGTGCCTGGGTATTTGATACCGGTGCGGTTGCTCACATTTGCAACTCAAAACAGGAACTGCGGAATAGACGGAGGCTGGCAAAGGATGAAGTGACGATGCACGTGGGAAATGGTTCCAAGGTTGATGTGATAGCCGTCGGCACGCTCGCTCTTCGATTACCATCGGGATTAGTGATGAACCTGAATAAATTGTTATTTAGTGCCTGCGTTAAGCATGAACATTATATCTGGATCTTGTTTATTGCGAGACGGTTACTCATTTAAATCAGAGAATAATGGTTGTTCTATTTATATGAGTAATATCTTTTATGGTCATGCACCCAATGTGAGGGGTTTATTCTTATTGAATCTCGATAGTAATGATACACATGTTCATAACATTGATGCCAAAAGATGTAGAATTGATAATGATAATACCACTTTCTTGTGGCACTGCCGTTTAGGTCATATTGGCATAAAACGCATGAGGAAGCTCCATGCTGATGGACTTTTAGAGTCACTTGATTTTGAATCACTTGACACATGTAAGCCATGCCTCATGGGCAAGATGACTAAAACGCCGTTCTCTGGAACAATGGAACGGGCAAGTGACTTATTGGAAATCATACATACTGATGTGTGCGGTCCGATGAGTATTGAGGCGCGCGGTGGTTATCGTTACTTTCTCACCTTCACTGATGACTTAAGTAGATATGGGTATATTTACTTAATGAAACACAAGTCTGAAACATTTGAAAAGTTCAAACAATTTCAGAGTGAAGTTGAGAATCATCGTAACAAGAAGATTAAATTCCTACGATCTGATCGAGGAGGAGAATATCTGAGTTATGAGTTTGGCAGTCACTTAAGACAGTGTGGAATTGTTTCACAATTGACACCGCCTGGAACACCACAGCGTAATGGTGTGTCCGAACGTCGTAATTGAACCTTATTGGATATGGTGCGATCTATGATGTCTCTTGCCGATTTGCCACTATCGTTTTGGGGCTATGCATTAGAGACAGCTGCATTCACTTTAAATAGGGCACCATCGAAATCCGTTGAGACGACGCCATATGAACTTTGGTTTGGCAAGAAGCCAAAGCTGTCGTTTCTTAAAGTTTGGGGATGTGATGCTTATGTCAAAAAGCTTCAGCCTGAAAAGCTGGAACCCAAAAGCGGAGAAATGCGTCTTCATAGGATACCCAAAAGAGACAGTTGGGTATACCTTCTACCTCAGATCCGAAGGCAAAGTGTTTGTCGCTAAAAACGGAACGTTTCTTGAGAAAGAATTTTTCTCGAAAGAATTGAGTGGGAGGAAGATAGAACTTGATGAGGTTGTTGAACCTTTACTTCAACCTGAAAGTAGCGCAGCGCAGAAAGATGTTTCTGTAGAGCCTACATCAGCTGAAGAGGAAGTTAATGATGATGATCATGAAGCTTTGGATCAAGTTGCTATCGAACCTCGTAGGTCGACAAGGACGCGTACTGCTCCTGAGTGGTACGACAACCCTGTCTTAGAAGTCATGTTGTTGGACAACGATGAACCTACGAGCTATGGAGAAGCGATGATGGGCCCGGATTCCGAGAAGTGGTTAGAGGCCATGAAATCCGAGATGGGATCCATGTATGAAAACAAAGTGTGGACTTTGGAAGTATTACCTGAAGGGCGTAAGGCCATTCAGAACAAATGGATCTTTAAGAGGAAGACGGACGCGGACGGTAATGTCACCGTCTATAAAGCTCGACTTGTGGCAAAGGGTTTTTCACAAGTTCAAGGAGTTGACTACGATGAGACCTTCTCACCCGTAGCGATGCTTAAGTCCGTCAGAATCATGTTAGCAATAGCTGCCTTTTTCGATTATGAAATTTGGCAGATGGATGTCAAAACAGCGTTCCTTAACGGTTTCCTTAAGGAAGAGTTGTATATGATGCAACCAGAAGGTTTTGTCGATCCAGAGAATGCTGACAACGTTTGCAAACTCCATTGATCCATTTATGGGCTGGGGCAAGCATCTCGGAGTTGGAATCTTCGCTTTGATGAGGTGATCAAAGCGTTCGAGTTTATACAAGTTTACGGAGAAGCTTGTATTTACAAGAAAGTGAGTGGGAGCTCTATAGCGTTTCTAATATTATATGTGGATGACATATTACTAATTGGAAACAATATAGAAATTTTGGAAAGCGTGAAGGAATATTTGAACAAGAGTTTTTCAATGAAGGACCTAGGAGAAGCTGCTTTCATATTAGGCATCAAGATCTATAGAGATAGATCAAGACGCTTAATAGGACTTTCACAAAGCACATACCTTGACAAAGTTTTGAAGAAGTTCAAAATGGATCAGTCCAAGAAGGGGTTCTTGCCTGTTTTGCAAGGTATGAAGTTGAGTAAGACTCAATGCCCAGTGACTGCAGGAGATAGAGAAAAGATGAGTCTCATCCCCTATGCTTCAGCCATAGGCTCTATCATGTATGCAATGCTGTGCACAAGACCCGATGTCAGCCTTGCCATAAGTATGGTCGGAAGGTTTCAAAGTGATCCAGGAATGGAACACTGGACGGCGGTCAAGAATATCCTGAAGTACCTGAAAAGGACTAAGGACATGTTTCTCGTTTATGGAGGTGATCAAGAGCTCGTCGTAAAGGGTTACGTCGATGCAAGCTTTGACACTGATCCGGATGACTCTAAGTCACAAACCGGATACGTATTTATTCTTAATGGGGGTGCGGTTAGCTGGTGCAGTTCCAAGCAGAGCGTGGTAGCTGATTCTACATGCGAAGCGGAGTACATCGCTGCCTCGGAGGCGGCGAAGGAAGGTGTCTGGATGAAGGAGTTCATGACAGATCTTGGAGTAGTGCCTAGTGCACTTAACCCAATGACTCTGTTTTGTGATAATACTGGTGCCATTGCTCTAGCCAAGGAACCAAGATTTCACAAGAGGACCAGACACATAAAGCGACGCTTCAATTCCATCCGCGATTACATCAAGGAGGACGACATAAATATTTGCAAAGTACACACGGATCTGAATGTTGCAGATCCGATGACTAAACCTCTTCCAAGGGCTAAACATGAACAACACCAGAACTGCATGGGTGTTCGATTCATTACAATGTAAATCACAAAGTGATGTGAACTAGATTATTGACTCTAGTGCAAGTGGGAGACTGTTGGAAATATGCCCTAGAGGCAATAATAAATTGGTTATTATTATATTTCCTTGTTCATGATAATCGTTTATTATCCATGCTATAATTGTATTGATTGGAAACTCAAATACATGTGTGGGTACATAGACAACACTGTGTCCCTAGTAAGCCTCTAGTTGACTAGCTCGTTGATCAAAGATGGTTAAGGTTTCCTAGCCATTGACATGAGATGTCATTTGATAACGGGATCACATCATTAGGAGAATGATGTGATGGACAAGACCCAAACTACGAACGTAGCATATGATCATGTCAGTTTATTGCTATTGTTTTCTGCATGTCAAGTATCTTTTCCTTTGACCATGAGATCATGCAACTCCCTGACATCGGAGGAATACCTTGTGTGTATCAAACGTCGCAACGTAACTGGGTGACTATAAAGGTGCTCTACAGGTATCTCCGAGGGTGTCTGTTGGGTTGGCATGGATCAAGACTGGGATTTGTTACTCCGTGTGACGGAGAGGTATCTCAGGGCCCACTCGGTAATACAACATCACAATGAGCCTTGCAAGCAATGTGACTAAAGTGTTAGCCACGAGATCTTGTATTACGGAACGAGTAAAGAGACTTGCCGGTAACGAGATTGAACTAGGTATAGAGATACCGACGATCGAATCTCGGGCAAGTAACATACCGAAGAACAAAGGGAATAGTATACGGGATTAACTGAATCCTTGACATAGAGGTTCGACCGATAAAGATCTTCATAGAATATGTAGGAGCCAATATGGGCGTCCAGGTCCCGCTATTGGTTATTGATCGTAGAGGTGTCTCGGTCATGTCTACATAGTTCTCGAACCCGCAGGGTCTACACACTTAACCTTTGGTGACGATTAGTATAGTTGAGTTATTTTGTTGGTGACCGAAGGTTGTTCGGAGTCCCGGATAAGATCCCGGATATGACGAGGATCTCCGGAATAGTCCGGAGGTAAAGATTGATATATGTGATAATAGTGTTTTGGTTTCCGGAAGGGTTCCGGAATTCACCGGAAGAGGTTCCGGATGTTTCCCGAAATGTTCGGATACGAGAACACTTTATTTGGGCCAAGGGGTAAAGCCCACGCGGCTTAGGCGAGGTGCGAAAGGAAGTTTTGCTGGCGTCTGGGGCGGTACTACCGCTTATCGTAAGCGGTACTACCGCTTATCGTAAGCGGTACTACCGCTACGGGCGGTACTACCGCTTATCGTAAGCGGTACTACCGCTTGTATGCGATACTGCAGGGATCCGAGTTGGACTCTTTCCCTGCGGGCCAAACCGACCTTGTGCGGGCAAAACCGACCTGGAGGAGGCTTTTACTCCAAGTTTAGACCCCAAGGCTCAACATATAAATAGAGGGGCAGGGCTAGCACACGGGATACATCAATATTTCCCAAGCCGTGTGTCGGCAACCCTAACCCTCTAGTTCTCCCGTCATAATCTCCGTAGTGCTTGGCGAAGCCCTGCAGAGATTGTTCCTCACCACTATCACCACGCCGTCGTGCTGCCGGAACTCATCTACTACTTCACCATCGCTCGCTGGATCGAGGAGGTGAAGGCGTCATCAAGCCGTACGTGTGTTGAACGTGGAGGTGCCGTCCGTTCGGCACTAGTTCGTGATCGGATCGAGGGACGACTTGCGATTTGGATCGCGGAGACGTTCGACTACATCAACCGCGTTTCTTAACGCTTCCGCTTAGCGATCTACAAGGGTATGTAGATTTACTCTCCCTCTCGTAGATGCTCATCACCATGGATAGATCTTGTGTGTGCGTAGGAAAATTTTTGTTTCCCATGCAACATTCCCCAACACTTTGCTCCTTGTATCTCCTCTTGGGGAATTAAGACCTCTCTAGGGAGAAGGATCCCCATCATAGGATCATCAAGATCTCCTAAGGGAGAAGGATCTCACCTAGATCACCAAGACCTCACCTCCTTTGGAGTGGGAAGAACTTTACCCTTGTGCTTGTTTCCTTGGATTGACCTTGTATGCTTGTGGATCTCATGTATGCTATCCTAGTGGATGTGTGATTTGGGTTTGTTTGAGTGATTTCCCTTGGTTGTTCTTGTTGTTCCTCTCTTTTCCCCCTCCAAGTGTGAAAAGATCATCACTATAGGGTTCCACCCTACATCACGATGCCTCCAAGGTATCCACACGTACAGGGAGCAGCATCGGGCGGTGGACTGCTAGGTCCGGTTGCATGGCATGGGGGCATGGGGAGTGGTGGCGGCTGTGGAGGGAGGAAAAAAATCAACCCTAGAAGGTGCGCCCACTCCCCTTTATATAGACCTCCAAGGTGGGCTCAACACTTGAGGCCCACTAGTAGTCCATACCCATTTTCCACTCGGATCCAATCCGAATGGGTTGCTGCCCCTTAAGTGTGCGACCCTATAGGTTCACGCATATATGGACATTACCCGAGTCGATAGTTGGTAGCGGCTCCTAGCAGAACGTGCCAACTCCCATGTGTCCGCAAAGTCGTTAGACAAACCTCGACAATGTGTTATATGCAACATTCCTTTTGCCTCACGATATATGTTGTCGAGCTCAAGGTGAGTACTTGTCACCCTTGTGATAGCTCGACCTCTCTTCTCGAAACCGTGATACAGATTCCCGAACCGGGTTAACACTTAACCCAAGTCGCATGGCCATGCTTTCCGAACCTGATCACTCGAGAGGGCCTAGAGAATATCTCTCCGAATAGGAGGGGCAAATCCCATCTTGGTCAACCACGTCTCACGGCATGTCTCACGACTCACCCGAAAGCTACCTTTATAACTACCCAGTTATGGAGTAGCGTTTGATAGACCCTAAGTGAGTCGATCCTCATCCCGAGAACATGCGAGGACCTCAGGTCTAGGACATGGCATATACATTGTGCTTGAGACTAACAGATGACAATATCTCGCTGTGTATCAAAGTGGGTCCGTCCGACTCGGCGATCTCCATCCCCGAGTCCATACTATCGGTTTAGTATCTCTATGCACATGACTTGTGAAACATAGTCATCAACCGAATCATATACTAGCCAAAGGGTATGTGTCCGCATAACCTTATCAGCTAGGGACTAGTAAAACAATCATCATACAATATATAGTCTCACAAACAAGTCACATAATTATTTATACATATCACTAATGATGTTCAAGGACAATACAAAAGACTCATGAATACATAGGGAAACATCATCATCACTTGATTGCCTCTAGGGCATATCTCCAACATTAGACTCCCTTATCCTAGTAATGGAGGAGCATCAAATAATTTCAATGGAGTTAATAACAGCAATAGAAATACTCTTGAAGAAACTCTTAAAAGTTTTATTGCTAGTCAAACTGAGCAGAATGAAAACTTCAACCTGGTTCGGATGTCCGGCTCCGTCTGGATGATCCGGGTTTGGTTCCGGATGATCTGGCCTCATCCGGGAGCATGCTGTTATCTTCGAGCGCTCCGGTCGGATCATCCAGAAGGAGGGCCGGACCGTCCGGGCATGGTCTGGATCATTCGGGAGGTGGTCCGGATCATCTGGGTAGATGCTGACTTGTGATGTTTTCTCTTCGTCTTCACATACCTCTTCCTCCATCGCTCGACCTTGCTCCTAGCTTCTCCATGGTTGGTTCCTTGGTACCTGAGTATGCAAAGTGTCTCTGCTTGAGGTAGTAGCCATGTCTCATGTGATTCGAAAGGGAGTTGAGCGAGGAGGGAGTTCACCTTTGTTTCGATAGCTCTTGCATGAGCCCTTGTCATTGGTCCACTTGGTGCCTTGGGTGATGACGACGTGTCCATGGGGATGACTGAACGATGCTCTGCATCATCTCCCCTCCTTGGGAAAAATCCGCTCTCGGATCGATAACCTCATCACCATGGAAGGGAGATAATTCCTTGATGTCGAAGATGTCGCCCACATTGTACTTGTCACGTGGGATATCGATCTTGTAGGCACTGTCATTGTAGCGTGCTAGCACCTTGAATGGTCCATCGGCTCGAGGTAGAAGCTTGGACTTGCACTTGTTGGGGAAGTGGTCTTTGCGTAGGTGTAGCCACACAAGATCTCCGGGGTTGAACACCATGGGTGCGTGTTGATGTTTAGCTTGTTAGAGAGGCGTTGTACTTGGTGTTCGATCGTGTGCCGTGTATCTTCATGCATCTTCTTGAGGTAAGTAGCTCTTGCGCTCGCGTCCAAGTTTGCTCGCTCTTGTAGTGGTAGCAGGAGGATGTCCAATGTCGACAATGGGTTGAAGCCATAGACCACCTCGAAGGGGGGTTGCCAGTTGTAGAGTGTCATACTCGATTGTAGGCATACTCGACTATGGGCAAGCATTCTTCCCACTCCTTGATGTTCTTCTTGATCAACACGCGGAGGAGTATGGAAAGTGTCCGGTTGGTGACCTCCGTTTGGCTATCCGTTTGTGGGTGGTAGGCCGAAGAGAAGAGTAGCTTGATTCCGAGCTTGGCGCATAATGTCTTCCATAAGTAGCTTAGGACTTTGACGTCGCGGTCCGATACTATTGTCTTGGGCACTCCATGAAGTCGCAAGATTTCCCTACAAAAGAGATTTGCAACATGTGAAGCATCATCTATATTGTTGCATGGAACAAAATGTGCCATCTTAGAAAAACGGTCCACAATGACAAATACCGAATCTTTGTCATTTTGAGTTCGTGGCAAACCAAGCACAAAATCCATACTAATGTCTTCACATGGGTGGTACGGAATAGGAAGTGGCATGTGTAGACCATGAGATTGGGCTTGAGACTTAGCTTTGCGGCATGTTGAGCACCAGTTTGTGTAGCGTGCGACGTAGTGAAACATCTTGGGCCAATAGTACTTTTTGGAGAGCATGGTGAAGGTCTTGTCGCGGCTGAAGTGTCCCATAAGTCCTCCACTGTGAGCCTCTTGCAAAAGCAACAAAAGAAGAGAAGACTCAGGTACACAAAGTTTGTTAGCCTGCATAAGATAACCATCCTTGAGATAATATCTCTCCCAATAAGTCTTAGCTTTACATTTGGCATAAGGAATTGCAAACGAAAGATCACACACATACAAATCTTTAATGTGCTCAAAGCCAATAACATTCAATTCAAGTTGAGTAACTAACATGTATTTGCGGGAAAGAGCATCCGCCACTACATTTTCCATGCCCTTGATATACTTGATGATATAAGGAAAGGACTCAATGAATTCACTCCATTTGGCATGCCTTTTATTCAACTTGGTTTGACCTTTAAGGTACTTAAGCGTCTCATGATCAGTATGTATGACAAACTCACTTTGTTGGAGGTAATGCTCCCAAACATGCAAGACTCTCACCAAAGCATATAACTCTTTGTCATAAATGGGGTAATCAAGTTGCGCTCCGGAAAGTTTCTCGCTAAAGTATGCAATGGGTTGCTTTTCTTGCATCAACACGCCACCTATGCCATTACCGCTAGCATCACAATGCACTTCAAATGTTTTATCAAAATTAGGCAAGGCAAGTATTGGGGCATGCGTAAGCATGTTTTTAAGCTCATTAAATGTGGTATCTTGGGAAGATAAAATAAATGGTGCATTCTTCTTACTCAAAGCGTGCAATGGTGATGTAATAGTGCCAAAGTCCTTAACAAAGCGATGATAAAATCTGGCTAGGCCAAGGAAACTACGCACTTATGCTAAGTTGGTTGGTTGTGGCCAAGTTTTAATAGCGTCAATTTCAGACTCATCAACTTCAACACCCTTAGAAGAGACCACAAATCCCAAGAAAACAAGCTTATCTACACCAAAAGTGCATTTTTCCATGTTCGCATAAAGTTGCTCGTTTCTAAGAACTTGCAAGACGTCTCGAAGATGTGTGACATGCTCGTCAAGAGATTGACTAAAAACAAGGATATCATCAAAGTAGACCACAACACAAATGCCAATGTATTTTCGAATAACATAATGCATGACACGCATAAATGTGCTAGGCGCTTGAGATAATCTCATTGGCATGACTAACCATTCATATAGACCAAACTTGGTTTTAAAAGTCATTTTCCATTTGTCACCCTCTTGCATATAGATTTGATAGTAGCCACTTTTAAGATCAATTTTTGAGAAAATGGTGGCTCCATTAAGTTCATCTAGGCATGGAATGGGGTGGCGATACCGAACGGTGATAGCATTAGTGGGACAGCAATCGGAGCACATACGGTAACTAACATCTTTCTTAGGCACAAGGATGACCGGAACGGCACATGTGCTTAGGCTCTCGCGTACATACCCATTTTCAAGGAGATGTTGCACTTGCCTTTGAATCTCCTTCGTCTCGTCGGGGTTGATGCGGTATGGTGCCTTGTTCGATAATGGTGCGCCGGGAATGAGGTCGATGCGGTGCTTGATTCCGTGAAGTGGAGGAAGTCCCGGAGGTAGCTCATTGGGGAAGACATCCGCGAACTCCTGCAATAAATGAGACAAAACCAAAGGTAGATGTTGTGAAGTATTAGTCCTCACGCTTCATCTTTGCACACAACTACAAAGTGAAGAACGCTCGATGGGCTCTCACTCACATCCCTCAAATCTCTTTTGGTGGCTAGGAGCACTAAGTTTTTCTTGTCGCTCATCGAGGAGTCACTCAATTTTGGCTTGTGGCGCTCACTCTCTTTTAGGTGGTGCACTCTCTCACTAGTCTCTCCACGATGGCTTGATGCTTTCTTGTCGGCGATCACTTGACTTGGCAACATAGGTTGAAGCACATACTCCTTTCCCTTCATCTTGAAGCTATAGTGATTGGTCCGTCCAGTGTGGATGACACCGCGGTCGAATTGCCAATGTCTTCCTAAGAGGAGATGGCACACGAACATTGGCACCACATCACACTCCAAGGTGTCTTCGTAGGCGCCAATCCTGAACGACACTTGAACGGTGTGCTCCACTTGAATGGTGCTGGAGTCGCTTAGCCATTGGACCTTATAGGGGTGAGGGTGCTTCTTCTTGAGCAATTGTAGCTTGGAACAAAGTTCTTCACTTGCTAAGTTGTGGCAACTTCTGCTGTCGATAATCACCTTGACGGATCATCCTTGGATGCCCGCTTTGGTATGGAAGATGTGGCAATGTTGGTCCTCATCTTGTTGTTGTTAAAGTGTCAAGATCTTGGAGTCAATGAGAGCGGGGCTCGAATCATTGTCACAAAAGACTTGCGCATCTTCGTCTTCATTCACTTGTCGGTGTATGGCCACATTCTCTATCGCTTCCATTTCTTCATCGCTCATGGAGTCGTAAGTGCCATCATCATTTGCAATCAGGGTGCACCGTGTGGGGCACTTAAATGTCTTGTGACCTCGTCCCTTGCAAGTGAACCATTGGATGGAACATGTCTTGGCGGTAGCATCCGTGGTAGGAGTGGATGACAAAGCTCTTGGCTTGTAGTTGCTTGTAGGAGGACAACTCGAAAATGTCGTAGGTTGCTTGGAGCTTGACTTGTCGCCGGTAGTGGGTGTAGCTCGAGTAGTTGTAGGAGCCGTAGTTGTTGAGGTTTAAGCATACGAGCCGTAGGTCTTTGAAGAGTACTTGGAGTACTTGTAGTCGTCTTGCATTTGGCGCTCCGCTTTGGTTGCTTGGTGTACTAGCTCGAGGAGGTTGGAGTACGGTTGGAAATCCGCGATTTTCTTGATTGGATGGTTGAGGCCACTCAAGAAGCGCGCCATAATTTGCTCCTCGTCTTCCTTGACATTGGCTCGAATCATGGCAATCTCCATTTCTTGATAGTAATCTTCAACCGATTTTGTGCCTGGCTTGGGAAGTTGTAGCTTCTTGAAGAAATCATGACTATAGTGGGTAGGCACAAAACGAGCTCGCATGACCTCCTTCATTTAGTTCCAAGTTGTGATGGGTAGGTCGCCCTTCTCTCGGCGTCGCTCGATGACTTGTTCCCACCAAATGAGAACATAATCTTGAAACTCAAGAGAGGCCATTGCGATTTTCTTTTCCCCTTCATAATTGTGAAGACAGAATATCTTTCGACCTTCAATGCCCATGAGAGGTAGTCTTCGGGGTCGTTGCTACCGGAGAAATTAGGCATGTTGAACTTGAGCTTGCCATAGCGTTGCTCCTCATTATGTTGATGGCGATGGCGATGGCGATGTCGCTCTTGTCTTGGAGGAGGGTCTTCAACCTCTTGTTCCTCGGGCTCCGCTTGATTAGCTTGCAATGGAGGGTGAGGTATTCTTGCCTGGTTCCTCTGTTCTTGGTGCTTCTCAAGACGCATGACTTCATCTTGTAGCTCTTGCCAGGGTGCTTCTTTTTCTTCGTGCACGCGTTGATTCTCCTCTTGGACGACGCAAGTGGCTTCGCGTAGAGCTCGTTGTGCTTAAAGCGCTTGTACCTCGCAGCGTTGTTGTTCTTTCCGTAGTGCGTCGCCCTCTTGCGCTTCTTGGCGTTGGCGTTGTCGAACTTGCTCATTGTCCATGGCATCTTGTTCTTGGCGACAATGCTGTTCGCGCTCTCGAAGGCAGTCTTGTAAACCATTGCCATGGAATGAGTTTTGTGAAGCTTGATGATCTTGATGGTCATCTGAAAGTTGAGAATGAGGGTGTGGAAGACTTGCATCGGAAGATGTGTCCGAAGAGTGTCAGCTTGAGTGGCGTCGTCTTGATCTTGATGAAGACGAAGTGGAAGAAGCGTGGTTGATCATCATGGCACGAAATTCTTCCATTTGTGAGGATAGCTTGGCGTCAAGGTTGTCCCTAGTTCTTGCTTCGGATTGTCGCAAGTCGGTGGCGAGTTGTTAGATGCGGTCGCCCAAAGCTTCATTTTCTTGATGCAAAGCTCGTTGGACGCAGAAGAGTTGAACCTTGGAGACGTAGTCGTTCGGTGCGTCTTGCTCATCGAAGAGTGGGTTGGAAAACGTGCTTGGCCTATCCATCATGCTCAAGCGAATGTGAGTGGAAGAAAGAGAAGAACTAGACCAAATTTACCTTTTCCAATGTTGAAGATGGATCAATGATCACCCAATATAGTATTATGGAAGTAGGACAATTGGTACCAGATCTTGTCAATCTCACACCTATAGAATAAAGCTTTTGGAGGAGCTTGGTGAGGATAAGTGTTGTGCATACGACAATCTTTGGAATCAACAAGATCCCTTTGCGGTTCGATTGTGGGAATCAACGTATGCAAAGAGCAGATCCAGCAATGCAAACACACAAGTTTTACCCAGGTTCGGGCTGCTGTGAGGTGTAAAACCCTACTCCTACTTTGGTGGATTATATGTGGAAACACAAGTTACAAGAGAGCGCAGCTTGCTGACAGGGTGCGCGGGAAGTGCAACTACTTAGTGTAATTGTACAAAGTGTCGACCCCCCTTGTAAAGGTAGCCATGGGCCTCCTTTTATAGACTAAGGGGTCACCATAGTGGTAAAATGGTAACTACATGAGGTGAATAGTGGCTACAGTGCTAAATACCTAACCCTAATGAGTTAGGACAAAAGCATGTATTGCACCGTTAGGTGTCACACTGGGATGAATCCCGGCAAGGAAGTTCCTCTCCTTCTATGCCGTCGGTCCAACTGCCTTCTGTTACCTTGACATGCCTCTGGGATGGGTGTCAATAAAGTTGATCTTTGGGCGGCAAACTGACACGTGTCTCTACAAGCCTCACCTAACTGCCTGCCCGCTTGACACCTATTGACAAGCGACTAGCTGGTTGCTGAGGTGGAGCGGTGGAGAGGTAAAGGGAGCTTGCTGGCATGGAGCTTGCCGGGCCGCCTCTTGCCAGTGTGTAGCTTGCTGGCAACTATAGTCTTGATCTTCAGTACTTCCTTAGTACTTCTCGATGACCTGCCTGGAGGTCTTCTTCATTGTTTTGTTAACCAAGTCTTGATTGTTGATAAGAGCCATCCTCCGGCAAGCCCTTCCGTCAGGGAGGCTGTCGTGGTTTTGTCATGGTAGATGTCCTCATAAAAGGGCTTAATCGTGAGGCCATCGCAGTTGCGTGGAAGCTTGAACGAGGTTGGACGGAAAGAGAGACACGAATTTACCCAGGTTCAGCCCCTCGTGGTGGAGGTAAAAGCCTACTCCGGCTTGATTGATATTGCTCTAGATCTCGATTACAAGGGTGCGGATTTGCTAACCTAGCTTTCGAGAGATTGCAACTTAGTCTTTTCGTCCTAGGGGCTCCCCTTTATATCATAGGTCAAGTCCCTGGCTTTACATAAGATTCCGGATCATCTTGTTAACCCGTATCCCACTCTAATTCTCATCTATCTTGCCTTCCAAGTCACGAAGCTTTCCCCATCTGGGCCTTCTTTGAGAGTCGGCCCACAAGGTCCATGAGAGCCGGCCCTTCCGCCGGGTCTTGCTTTAGGGCAGCCATTTTGTCTTGAAAGGCCTGGTAACAATGTGACCCACTAAGCCTCACATCCCAGGCCCGGGTCACCATCCTGCCGGGTCTCAATGCTGGGAAACATCCCCAACATTAGCCCCCAGTTTAGCTTGGATTTATCCATGTTAAACTCGACCCTAGAAATAAGGACAAAGGAAAATCATGAAGGCTATGTCCTAGCTCTGACTTCTCTTTTAAGCAGCCATTCGCCCATCCCTTGGGTCCTTATCTCTTTAAGTTACTTCATCCGGGTCAAAACATTGTCGGGTCTTGTAGTCCTTCCACACTTAGCAATTTCCGCTACCTCATCTCATGACGTCACCTTACTTGTTTCCAGAATATGCGCATGACATCATAATGGATCTTTGAATGGATATGTCAAATCTTGTCAATGCGGGAATCGCGGCAACTTTTGGGCCAAAAATTACTGCGCCCCCTGGGGTTTCGGCCCCGCCATTTTGGGTTCCACCTTGCCTATAAATGGGCCGGCGCCCCTCGAGGCTCACTTTTTACCCTTTCTACCTCCTGCTGATCTTCTTCCTCTGTCTCCTGATGCTGCCGCTCCCCTTCGAGCTCATCGCCGCCGAAGACAGCACCCACAACAGCACCGCCCCATCATCGGGCCTCGTCAAGGATCTCGCGGTCACGCCAACGTCAAGGGCTTCTCCAAGAGCCCCATTCGGCAGATCTATGAGTTCTTCATTCTCCTTCTCTTTTCCCTCTGTTGTTCTTTGCTTAGTTCATCAGTGTTCTTGGCGTTCATAACCGTAGATCTAGTTTTTGTAGGAAACTCTCGCCTGTAGATGTAACATCACCTCCACAGTATGCTTATACTTGTTTCGAATCCTTTGTGAAATAGAAACAGACCTCACTTCATATCATCCTCACAACCATCACCATAACTAGGTCTTTTTATTTTTCTTTTACAAGTATTTTTCAGATCTTAAACTGCGATTGGATCTGAACAGTGACTGTTTGTGACGCCTTGACCCGGTCTTTGTCTTTAGATTTTTTTTTACCAAGTCCTAGGTTATCTTTAGTATATTTGCCGGGTCATCTTTAATCCGTAGTCGCCACTGTTATAATTTTTTGGCCCAACAATTTTGCCTTGATACCCCTGCCGGCTTATTCTTTCAATAGTGTTTTGCCAACTCTCAGCCATGTTAGCCAACCTTTAAATTATAATGATCCATGATTTTTTCTTACCTCGCAAATATCAACTCTGCGCTCACAAACCACATGTTAGAGCCGGCTTGTAATCTATTTCCTTTATTTATGTAGCTGAAATCTTGTCACTAAGACCATGGCTCCCAAAGTGAGTAAAGCCGCCGGGTTGCTCAACGACCTGGTGATCACCGGGTTGCTTCCTGCCAAAGAGCAAATCGAATGGCGAGCTCCCGAAGAAGAGACCCGGCCGGCTCCTGAACCCAAAGAGATTGTAATCTTTGGGGATCCTTTGGACAGAGGCTTTCGGCCGCCGGGTTCCAAATTTTCCGTGACATACTTCACCATTTTGGCATTAGGCCACAAGACCTCGGCCCCAACTCAGTTCTCAATTTGAGCAACTTTCAAACTTTCTGCGAAGTCTACCTCCACGTTGAACCCATGGTCAGTTCATTCCAAGATTTTTTTTACTCAACCGTCAAACAGAGTGTAAAAACGGCTCGAGCCTGGAATGCGGTGGAGCCACCATACAACGGAGAAGAAACTCCTACTTCCCTGAGATGGCGCTGGCGAGTCACCCCAAGAATTGGCATAGGACTTGGTTTTATAGTAAAGACACCTCCCAAAACCACAAGCGTCAGCTGCTGGGTTATAGACAAGATCGTCTGCCGGCTTCCATACAATTTGATGCTTATGCCTCGCCCGAAGAAAGAGAGGCGTTCCATCCCATTTATGCAAGGATCAACGCCTTAATAGCTCATGGTCTGTCTGGAGTTGACTTAACCCAGACCTGGATGGAATGGAGGGTCCAGCCACTCAGCTTGAGAAACCAGCTGATGCACACATATACTGGTGAGACAAACGATAACTTGCATTTCAGCACGCAAAATTTGTCTAAGTCCGATATAATCAAAGCCACTAAGAAAATTCTTGGTGAGACCATGGAGAAAATCGCCCTCGTCGGTCTCGCACCCTTCTATGCTAGCAACCCGGCACGAGCTGTGAGTCACCTTTTATTTCATACTTAAAACTTTTTATGTAGTTCTTATTCTTGTTTTATCTGACTCACCGGCTTTTCATCTTAGGAGGGCTCTGAATGGTGGAAAACAGAGCCGGACTCTGCCACTCCTCCTAAGGACCAGAACCAGGAGGATGATGAAGACGAGGACGAAGAGCCTGAGGTAGAACTTGACTCTCTTGGTCATCTCTGTATTGAACTTGCTGACGCCGATTTGTCTCATGATCAAATCGGAATGAGCAGAGCCGGCGCAGCAGAGGTAACCTTGATTTCCTGAGACCCAGACTCAGAAATATTTGGTCAAATGAAAACCCGGGTCGCAGTCCGTAAAGTTCCATTTTCCCATCCATCTGCTCATTTCGACCGTCATTTATCTTTGAAGAAAATGCAGCACACTGCAAATTTGAAGCAGAAGACCCGGAGTAGTTCGGGCGAGTTGTCTGACGGATTATCTTACAAAAGATCTCCTCGTCGAGCTCGTCATGAAGTTCCAACAAGTCCCACGCCCAGTCACCCGCAAGCCGGCCTTTTTAAGCAGCCGCTGCCATGGGACGACTCAGCTTATCAGACTTCGCCTTCGTCTGATGAGTCCAGCGCCACCCAACTACCGGCTTTCACCATCAACAAAGGGTAAGAGTACCAAAAGACTTGTCTTTATTTTTTTATCATATTTCGTTGCCTCTATTGAACTGTTGTATCTTTCCTTAATATAGTGCCAAAGCCATTACAAAAAAGAAGGCCGGTGAGTCTTCTACTCCCATAGCGGAGACTGAGGGAAACCCATCTCATGATGTTGTAATGGACCACCCTGAGATCCCGGTCAACCCGACTGGTCAAGATGAGCCGCCACTCCAAGACAACCCGGCAAGTCCCATTCGTGCCTCCACTCCTCCAGTTGTGGAGGAAGAAAAAGAAACTCCAATAGCGGAGCAGTCGACAGAGAGAGCCCAGGATGATGTGGTCATCACTGGTGAGACCCGGAATACTCCTCCAGAGACTTCGACCGTCTTAGCTAAAATCATAGCGAAAGACGAGTCGCCAATAAAAAACAAAGGCAAGGCCAGTCTTGAGTTCCAGCCTTTTGAAGATCAAGACGTGGATTCTTTGCATGAAACTTTCTTGACCCGGCTGTCTGAGAGCCGGGATTCTGAAGTAGCTATGATCAATAGCTTGAAAAGGAAATATGAGGTAAATTTGAATCCTCCCTCATTGACTTGCATACATGTAGCCTCCAAATCTTAAGTATGAAGTAATGATTGACTTGAGATTTGTTTGAACTGAACTCTGAACCACTCCAAATTTGGAATTTTTTTGACCAGCCTTGTATTGAAGTCATAACTGTAGTCATATTGTAGCCCCATGAGCCGGGTCACTATGTAATAGTGGGCTGGGTCTTTGTTTCCTTGCAAAACTTGAGCTTAGATCAAGTGGTAGCCCCCAAGGGTCGGCTCATCACTATGTGATGGGCCGGGTCTTTAATGAGTATAGTTCAAAATGCTCATGCATTAGCCCCCAAGTGCTATGTTGCATGCTTGCAGCGACATGGGACTTCTTTCTCCTTGTTTGTGAAATTTGCATAATGTAGCCCCCAAGTGCCAGGTCGGGCGCTTACGGCGACTCGGGACTTGAAATGTTGGTAGCTGTGAAATGTTATAATGTAACCCCCAAGTGCCGGGTCGATCTCCTGTGCTGACTTGGGACTTAGGATTTTCTCCAACTTGTTTTGGAAAAGAAACAAATATTCTATAGCCCGACGGTGCCGGGTCAGACTCCCGTTGCGACTTGGGACTTTGGAAAAGAAGTTTTAACTTTTAATATGCTGATGCAGGAAATGCTGAAGAAAACCGAGTCACAGGTGGCCGACTTGAAAGAAGAGGTGGCAGTAAAGAAGAAATTACGAGAATAAGCTGAAAAGCTATCCTCAGAGTTCAAAAAATCTCTGATTACCTACACCGATAACTTGGAAAAAGCCAAGACTGAATTTGTGAGTGAAAAGGCCGGCTTACTGAAACGTGCCGCGGAAGCCAAGTCAAAACTCGAGCCAATGACCCACGAACTGCAAACACTTAAGGGGCACATTAGTGACATGTGTATAGCCATCTTTGGTAAGGATCTTTCATCATTTTGTCGACTTTGCCAAATAAATCCGGGTTAACTGATGTATATGTATTTGTGTAAATTGGCAGGATAGGCCACAATGTGATGGGGGAGCCGCTGGTGAAGTTGAAAGCCGTCTACAAGTTCCTTGAACAACTTTATGTAGGCGGTACTCACTGCATCATGGCAGTAAAGAACAACCCCTCCTTACTACATCATGGAGATGATTAAGGAACTCTCTACTGTCCCATAATGGATCCAGGAGTGGAAAAGTTCAGCTGGTAGGCAAGGAGCCATGTATTCACTGATGCATGCCAAAGCATATCATCCAGAGATAGAGTCGGGTCTTATAGCAGAGGGGTTTCCGGAATTCAACGTAGACAACACACCTTTTTCTGAAAAGGTGTGGGGTCAAGGAGATAGGTCTAGAGGGAGGGGGAGAGAATATACCCTTAACCAACCAAAGTTGCCGTTTTTAGTTCCCTTGAAATTTAGGCAGATTTTGGCACAAGTTAAGATATCACCAAGACTTCCTACACATGCATATCTAGAGATTGAGTAGCGGAAATAGTACATCATGCAAGTGTACGGAAAGTAAAGGGGTAGAGTATGGAAGATCAAACGCAATGAAGACACGATGATTTTTGGCGTGGTTCCGATAGGTGGTGCTATCGTACGTCCACGTTGATGGAGGCTTCAACCCACAGAGGGTAACGATTGTGCGAGTCCACAGAGGGCTCCGCCCACGAAGGGTCCACGAAGAAGCAACCTTGCCTATTCCACCATGGCTTCCATCCACAAAGGACTAGCCTCACTCGGGGTAGATCTTCATGAAGTAGGCGATCTCCTTGCCCATACAAACTCCTTGGTTCAACTCCACATGATCGTGGAGGCTCCCAAGTGACACCTAACCAATCTAGGAGACACCACTCTCCAAAAGGTAATAGATGGTGTGTTGATGATGAACTCCTTGCTCTTGTGCTTCAAATGATAGTATCCCCAACACTCAAACAGTTCCTCACAGATTTGGATTTGGTGGAAGAAAGATTTGAGTGAAAAGCAACTTGGGAAAGGCTAGAAATCAAGGTTCAACTGGTTGGATTGGAATATCTTGATATCAACACATGAGTAGGTGGTTCTCTCTCAGGAATCATATGGTGGAAATGTAGGCACGTTCTGATGGCTCTCTTACTTGGTAAGAGGGTGGTGGAGGGGTATATATAGCCTTCACCTCAAATCCAACCGTTACAAGTCTTTGACCCAACTCGGAGACACCGATATGAAAATCTCGGTGAGACCGACTAGTGTAAAAGACATGAACGTTAGGCTTTTCTGTGGGACCGATATAACCTTCTTGGTGAGACCGAAGTGCAATGGCTAGGGCAAGACCAGGTTTCGGTGAGACCGAAAATTTCATCTCAGAAATTCTGAAGTGAAGTAACAACGTTACAGCAGGTTGGTCAAGCCTTCTCGGTGGGACCGAGAACCATTTCGGTGAGACCGATAAGTTAGGGTTTGTCATGTGGCATAGTGTATAGCAGTCTCGGTGGGTCCAGATAGGAATGTTTCGGTGGGACCGAGATCAACTTTTAGGGTTTAGGATAGGATGGAAGAGGAGAAATGTTTGATAGTTTTGGAGCAATATCACTAAGCATTTGAGCAACTGAGTCATAACCAAAACCTCATCCCCTTTTAATAGTATTGGCTTTTCCTATGGACTCAATGTGATCTTAGATCACTTAACCAAAAATGTAGAATCTTGAAGCTTTGCCAATCTTTGTCCTTAGCATTTTGAAGGGTTCCACATCTCCTTGTCCTTGCCATGCCATTGTTGAACTTGTCTGAAATTCACTACATAGAAGCATTAGTCCAACAACATGTATGTTGGCATAAATTACCAAAACCACCAAGGGAGCAAATGTGCTTTCAATCTCCCCCTTTTTGGTAATTGATGACAACATACATCAAAGCTTCAAATGAAGATGTAATTGAAGATTATATGAAAGCTTTGAAGAAAACATGTAACATGTATGAGCTCCCCCTAAAGATGTGCATAGTAACTGATGATAGTTCATGGAAAGTATAGGCACAAAGTGAAGGAAATACACATGTAACATGTATCTTGGCTACATGCATCAGAGCAACAAACAGAAATTGAAGTACCCACATGTTCATGATTATCTTCTTGCAAACAATATGTGCAAAAGCAAGCAGTCATCATGTACATGAGTGTGATGCATATACTTACCTCGAAGTTCTTGATCAAGTACCTGAAGAAATACACAGTGAAAATAGGGTTAGATAACACAAAATAATTTCTTCAAGAAAAGACACAAGATCAACAAGAAACCAAGATTGGGATGGCATGTAGGAGAAAGCATTACTAGAATAATTCTGTCAGAAGCAGACATGTCCTCAAAAGAAAATAGTTGTCTCCCCTTAAAAGAACTTCCTCTCCCCCTGAAATTGACATTGGATGTTGGGAGTAGGTAGGGGGAGAAAACTAGAGCAACCAGAAAAACAGATCATGTTTCTCCCCTCTTAGAAACATGTAACAATCTCTCCTCTTGAAAGGTGCATCTCTCTCTCCCTTTTTTTTTACAAAGAAGAGCTCGTGGTGATAAGCTTTGATGTAGATCTCTCTCCCCCTTTGACATCAATTTCTAAGAAGGGCTACTTCAAGGTTGTTGGTTAAGTAGGTGTGGTCCTTGAGAAATACATCTAGCTATTGAGTAGTTCCAGATGCAAGTAGAGGGTAAGAATCATTGAGTGAAGCTGGAGCAGAAAAACTCAGAAAATATTTGATAGAAAATCCCTTAGAGCAGCAAAATCGGTGACTCCAAGTTGAATCAATTCGGTGTGACCAAGTCTGGTGCAAATGGAAGATTTTTTCAACTCTGCTCACTAGGCAAAGGAATTCTTACAAAGATTTGCAATGAATTTATTACTAAACTAGCTAAAAGAAAAGAACATTGAAAGAAAAGAAACAAAGAAACATCTAGATGAAGTTTTGGTTTTTTTGAAAAAGAAACACTCTAGCAAGAAGAGAAACTTAAAAGAAACACTAGAGGACTTCATCTAGAGGGTCAGCGACTAGGTCACCTATGTTAGAGTATATCGACTTAGGAGTCAAGTGAGAACACTTGATCATAGGTCATACTCATTGTTAAGCTCAAAATGGGGTTACCATTTTTCCTTTAAGCATTTCAATGTATTCACATCTTGTTGAGTTGCTTTAGCTCATGTCTTTGAGTAAAGCTTCTCTAAGATGTGAGAACTTACATTGGGATTTGGTGGTGATGTCCATCATGTAGTTGAACTTGAAGTGGATGCTCATGAGTTGAAGTTGGGAGCAATCCTATCTTTTGTAGTTCATCTTCCTACATGGGTTAGATTTACAAGGAACAACATATGTATCCAAAATGACAAGAAAGAAGTATAGACTCAAATATTGTCAAAGGATATGTTAGAGTTGTCTTGTTCCTTGTCCCACCAAGGATTGTTGATACTTGGGTTATACAAGGTTGCTCAAGATAAGAGTAATGTGCAATCTTGTGACATGAAGCTTGTCCAGGTACCTACAACAGGTTAGATACAATACCAGGGAGCAAAATGTCCAAGATATAATATGATCATGGAAGTATCATGGATTAGTCAAGAATGCTCATGCCCTTGTATGCATCTAAGTGAGTCTCTAGTTCAAGTTTGAAGCATCAATGATGTTCAACTCACTCCTCAAGTGGCAAAATACCTTCTCATCAAAAGGTTTGGTGAAGATATCCGCCAATTGCTTGTCGGTACGAACATGTTTAAGGTCAATGTCACCTTTATCAACATGATCTCGAATGAAATGGTGACGAACCTCAATATACTTAGTTTGAGAATGTTGCACGGGATTGTGTGCAATCTTAATAGCACTCACATTGTCACATAGTATTGGTACATGTCTCTCATGCACACCATAGTCTTTAAGAGTTTGTGTCATCCATAGTAATTGAGCACAACATGATCCCGCGGCAATCTATTCCGCTTCGGCAGTAGATAGAGATACCGAGTTTTGTTTCTTGCAGGACCAAGACACAAGAGATCTACCAAGAAATTGACATGTACCCGAAGTGGATTTTCTATCAACCTTGTCTCCAGCATAGTCCGAATCGGAATAGCCAACAAGATCAAAAGAAGATCCTTTGGGATACAAAATGCAAAGTTTGGTGTATGTAACAAGTATCTCACGATTCTTTTCATAGCCTTAAGGTGACAATTTTTTGGTGCCGCTTGGTATCATGCACACATGCACACACTTAGCATAATGTTGGGATGGGAGGCAGATAGATATAGCAATGAACCAATCATGGATTGATACACCTTTTGATCAACCGGTTTGCCATCCTTTGCCAAATCAAGATGTCCACTCGTGGGCATTGGAGTTTTCATACCTTTACTTTCTTGCATGTTGAACTTCCTGAATAAGTCCTTGGTATACTTTTTTTGAGAAACAAAGGTACCCTCCTTAGTTTGCTTGATTTGCAAACCAAGAAAGAATTTGAGTTCACACATCATAGACATCTCATACGTTTCCGACATCAACCTTCCAAACTTTTCACAAAAAGAGGGGTTAATAGATCCAAAGATAATGTCATCAACATAAATTTGGCATACAAATAGTTCTCCATTAACCCTCTTAGTGAACAAGGTTGAATCAATTTTCCCAATTTCAAAAACTTTTTCAAGAAGGAACTTTGTCAAGCATTTGTACCAAGCTCTAGGGGCTTGTTTAACACCATAAAGAGCTTTAGGAAGTTTGTAAACATGATTAGGTTTCTTGGGATTAAAAAATTTGGGAGGTTGTTTAACATACACTTCCGCCTCAATTTCACCATTTAAGAAAGCACTTTTAACATCCATTTGGTAAAGAGTGATATCATGGTGATTGGTATAAGCAAGTAAAATGCGAATGAACTCAAGTCTAGAAACGGGGGCATAGGTCTCACCATAGTCCATACCTTCGACTTGTGTGTAACCTTGTGCTACGAGACGAGCCTTGTTGCGTACAACTTGTCCATATTCATCTTGCTTATTCTGAAACACCCATTTTGTTCCAATAATGTTTTGCTCATCTTTAGGCTTCTCAACCAACGTCCAAACTTGATTTCTCTCAAAGTTGTGTAGCTCCTCATGCATTGCATTTGCCCAATCGGGATCCTCGAGAGCTTCTTCTACCTTCAAGGGTTCAACACTAGAGATGAATGAGTAATGCTCACAAAAGTTAGCTAAACGAGATCTAGAGCGAGTGATTCTCCCAGATTGGATATCTCCAAGTATTTGTTCGACGGGATGATTCTTGTCAATTCTTGCTCTAACTCAAGGTAGCTTTTGCTTGGGTTGTGGTGAGGCTTCCTCATCATCATCATCTTCTTCGTTGTTGTTGTCGTTGTTCGCTTGTGGAGGTGGAGAAGGAGGTAGAGGTGGATCTTCTTGTTGCACTTCCTCATTCCCTTCATCTTGACGTGTTCCACTTGTGGATGCCTCCATGTTGACTTGTTGTTCATCTTGACGAGAGGTTGGGGCTTCCACTTGAATTGACGAAGTACTCTCCTTCACTTCCACGGGTCAAATCTTGCCAATTGAAAAATCTTGGATTACTTCCGATGGTTCTTGATCTCCTACATCAATTGGTAATTGCTCGACTTGCGCGCCATTAGTCTCATCAAACTTCACATCTACTGTCTCTTCAACTTTTCGAGTGAAGTTGTTGTAGACACGGTAAGTGTGAGAGTTCGATCCGTAACCAAGTAGAAAACCTTCATGAGATTTAGGAGCAAACTTTGAACGATGATGCTTATCAAGAATGTAACATTTTGAGCCAAATACTCGAAAGTATCCAACTTGTGGTTTGTTACCGGTGAGTTGTTCATACACCGTTTTACCAAGGAGCTTGTGAAGATAGAGTCGATTTGTAGCATGACAAGCTGTCTCAACTGCTTCCGCCCAAAAGTGTTTTGGCGTCTTGTATTCATCAAGCATTGTCCTTGCCATCTCAACAAGAGTCCGGTTCTTCCTCTCAACAACTCCATTTTGTTGAGGTGTGTACGTAGCCGAGAACTCATGTGAAATGCCTTCCTCGTCAAGAAAGGTATCCACATTGGCGTTCTTGAACTCTGTTCCGTTGTCACTCTGAACCTTCTTGATCTTCACTTCAAATTTGATTTTGGGCCTTCCTTGCAAAGTTCTTAAAGATCTTTTGTACCCGCGGTTTGTCATCGAGAAAGAACACCCACGTAAATCTGAAAAAATCATCAACAATGACCAAACCGAAGGAGTTACCACCAAGACTTTTATAGGAGTTAGGACCGAAGAGATCCATATGAAGCAGCTCGAGTGGTCTCCTCGTGGTCATAATGTTCTTCATGGGATGGCTTCCTCCAACTTGTTTTCCTGCTTGGCAAGCACTACAAAGTCGATCCTTGTCAAATATAACATCTTTCACACCAAGAATATGATCTCCTTTAACAAGTTTATCAAGATTACGCATGCCAACATGTCCAAGTCTCCTATGCCATAACCAACCTTTAGAAGATTTAGCAATTAAACATGTATGAGGTTGGGCTCTTTTAGTGAAATCAACAATGTATAGATCACCTCTACGAATGTCGGTAAAGACCATATTATGATTATCTCGACGAAACACTTGGCAATCTACTTCGGTAAATAGAACATTGAAACCAAAGTCAGTTAGTCTAGATACGGAAAGAAGATTGTAACCAAGGGATTCAACAAGCATAACATTTTGTATGGAGCTATCATTGGATATGGTCACCTTAACAAGGCCAAGTACCTTACCCTTGGAGTTGTCTCCAAAAGTCACATACTTGCGTGGACCATCAATTTTTCCAAGCTCACGAAACATGTCTCTATCTCCGGTCATGTGATCGGTACATCCACTATCAAGAATCCACTCTTTTCCTCCGGCCATGTAATCTCAAAGATTTGCCATAAGACTAAGATTCCTCATGGTCTTCTCATATACAATATCAAGTTCTTTGTCCTCATCATAATAACCATGCTCAACACCATCATCATCATGTATTTGATCATCACCTAGGGCAATGAATTCATTAGTTTCATGATCATGACAATGTTCAAGTTTATGAAGTCTAATGGCTTCCGTGATAATGTTACTAATAGTTCTAACATCTCCTTTAGCACGCATAAGATCACGAAGCTCAAACAAGCAATCATCAAAGTTAGGATCACTAGGATTCATCTTGTGACAATCAATAGTCTTATGAAGAATCTCATCAAGATTCTTTAAAGAGTAGTCGGGATATCGCTTTTCCATGTCATTCCATAGAGTATATGCACACTCAAAGTTTTGCATACAACCGAGCACAATTTTAGGTAATCCTCTAATGATAAGATTGATAGTTCTAAGATTATGAAGCATGTCAATTTCCTCTTCATGAGTGGGATTCAAGGGATCAATGGGAGGCACATAAGGATTATGAATGTACTTGCTCAAGTTAAATTCATCAAAGATATCAAGCATTTCATCCTTCCAAAAGTGATAATACTCCCCATTGAGAATATGTACTCTACGTCTAAGACTCCCCAAAGTAGAACATCCATCTCCCTACAATGGTGATTAAACCAAAGCAATGGAGACCAAAGCTCTGATACCAATTGTGGGGTCAAGGAGATAGGTCTAGAGGGGGGGTGAATAGACCCTTAACCAACCAAAGTTGCAGTTTTTAGTTCACTTGAAATTTAGGCAGATTTTGGCACAAGTTAAGATATCACCAAGACTTCCTACACATGCATATCTAGAGATTGAGCAGCGGAAATAGTAAAGCATGCAAGTGTACGGAAAGTAAAGGGGTAGAGTATGGAAGATCAAACGCAATGAAGACATGATGATTTTCGGCGTGGTTCCGATAGGTGGTGCTATCGTACGTCCACGTTGATGGAGGCTTCAACCCACGAAGGGTAACGGTTGTGTGAGTCCATGGAGGGATCCGCCCATGAAGGGTCCACGAAGAAGCAACCTTGCCTATTCCACCATGGCTTCCGTCCATGAAGGACTAGCCTCACTCGGGGTAGATCTTCACGAAGTAGGCGATCTCCTTGCCCTTACAAACTCCTTGGTTCAACTCCACATGATCTTGGAGGCTCCCAAGTGACACCTAACCAATCTAGGAGACACCACTCTCCAAAAGGTAATAGATGGTGTGTTGATGTTGAACACCTTGCTCTTGTGCTTCAAATGATAGTCTCCCCAACACTCAAACAGTTCCTCACAGATTTGGATTTGGTGGAAGAAAGATTTGAGTGGAAAGCAACTTGGGAAAGGCTAGAAATCAAGGTTCAAATGGTTGGATTGGAATATTTTGATATCAACACATGAGTAGGTGGTTCTCTCTCAGAAATCGTATGGTGGAAATGTAGGCACGTTCTGATGGCTCTCTTACTTGGTAAGAGGGTGGTGGAGGGGTATATATAGCCTTCACCTCAAATCCAACCATTACAAGTCTTTGACCCAACTCGGTGACACCGATATGAAAATCTCGGTGAGACCAACTAGTGTAAAAGACATGAACATTAGGCTTTTCGGTGGGACCGATATAACCTTCTCGGTGAGACCGAAGTGCAATGGCAAGGGCAAGACCAGGTTTCCGTGAGACCGAAAATTTCATCTTAGAAATTCCGAAGTGAAGTAACAACGTTACAGTAGGTTGGTCAAGCCTTCTCGGTGGGACGAAGAACCATTTCGGTGAGACCGATATGTTAGGGTTTGGCATGTGGCATAGTGTATAGCAGTCTCGGTGGGTCCGGATAGGAATGTTTCAGTGGGACCGAGATCAACTTTTAGGGTTTAGGATAGGATGGAAGAGGAGAAATGTTTGAGAGTTTTGGAGCAATATCACTAAGCATTTGAGCAACTGAGTCATAACCTAAACCTCATCCCCTTTTAATAGTATTGGCTTTTCCTATGGACTCAATATGATCTTGGATCACTTAACCAAAAATGTAGAATCTTGAAGCTTTGCCAATCTTTATCCTTAGTATTTTGAGGGGTTCCACATCTCCTTGTCCTTGCCATGCCATTGTTGAACTTGTCTGAAATTCACTAGATAGAAACATTAGTCCAACAACCTGTATGTTGGCATAAATTACCAAAACCACCAAGGGAGCAAATGTGCTTTCAAAAGGACTATCTGCGGTGTGCGAAGGAGACCCGGCTCGCTGCAACGAAGATTGCCGAAGAGCTAGACTTGGTGAAGTTTCAAGCCGGTTATTCTAAAGCCGGAAAGCGCATGGCTGCACCCAGTCTAAAGCCATTCGAGGTTATTCCTCCACGCAAGCAATCCTTCATCTCCAACGTCAGCACTTCAACTTTGATCAAGGAATACATGGTGTTTGAAGCATTGTATTCAATTCAGTGGCTGGCCGACAACGAAACAAACGATGAGGCGGCTGCTGAAGAACCGGCACACGTCAACCCGTATTCCACCAGCGGTCAAGACGAGCAGCTCAACATGGATCTTGAAGCTCCAGCGGCCAGCTCACAGCCACCTTCCACGCCGCAAGTTTGAACTTTCTGATGTGAACTCTGATGATGAAAATAGCCTAATGATGGCTTGTAAAAACTGTGATGGGAAAAACCTTTTCTAATGGTGCCAGTGCCATCGAGCACTTTGATATTTTTTGCGAAAGGTCTTCTTGTTGAAAGAATGAAATCCAACCCAGGGTCGCATTACGACCCGCCATCCTGTAAGAGTAAGTTACATCGCTTGATGAGACAGCATAAGCTATGGTTGCAGTGCAACCCGGCAAATCGCGTTGCCATTGAAATCATAACTTAATGAGAGCCGGTCGTTCTGAAAATAAGGCCGACTTCTGTAAAAAGATTTAATAGGTAATCAACTGTAATACAAAATACTATATAACATGTTGAACATTGCAATGCAAATAATAAAAGCCGGCTTTCGAGGCTCGATAGAATGACCGGCTTTCGAGGCTCGAGTCTGATTTTGCTTTCCAGTGGAAGCAGGCTTTGTAGCCTCTTTTGGTTTATCCTCGCTCTCTGAAAGCCGGCTCTCACGTGACTTAACCAGTGTTTTAACTTTGATGATTTCAGGGTCAACAATGTGATTGACTCATCAAGCGTTCAACCGGGTCACCCTTTTGTAAGTAGCATCTTGCTAACAGGTAGGTTTAACCTAGTACATAATGGCATATGCCGGGTTAAGAGGGATGTTAATAGCTAAACTCGATGAGTTGGAAGCCCCCAAGTAACCAATGATCAAAGAATAAAGACTCAACACACAACTTTTGATTTGAAACGACAAACTCTATTATTCAGAGATGCCGGCTTTATTTCATTGATCATAATATATATATACATCATGAAGGTATGTACAGAAGATACCGCCAAGTCTGTGACTTAGGTATAATAGGGCCGAAGATGTGCAATATTCCAGGGTCGGCCGCCCTCCTCCTCAGAGGTACATGACTTGTTTGCTTCACGTATGTCAACAAGGTAATATGACCTGTTGTTGAGATTCTTGCTGATGACGAAGGGTCCTTCCCAGGGAGGGGAGAGCTTATGCATTCCTGTCTGGTCTTGTATCAGACGGAGCACTAGTCACCTTCCTGAAAGGTACAGCTTCAAACTCTACGGCTGTGATAGCGACGTAGGTCTTGTTGATATACCGCAGATCAGGACACTACCAGATCGCATTCTTCCTCCAAAGCATCAAGAGCATCTTGGCGATCTTGTTCATTATCAGCCTCCACATAAGCTGTTACTCTGGGGGAATCATGACGGATATCGCTTGGAAGCACTGCTTCTGCACCATAGACTAGGAAGAACGGCGTATAGCCTGTTGACCTGTTGGGAGTAGTCCGTATGCTCCAAAGTACTGTAGGTAATTCCTCCTCCTAGAATCCTGGGGTCCGCTCAAGAGGCACCATGATTCTGGGTTTAATCCCGCGTAATAACTCTTGATTAGCTCGCTCTGCTTTCCCATTGTACCGAGGATGCGCCACTGAGTCAAAATCAAGCCGGATATGTTCTTGGTGACAAAACTTCTTCATGGCTCCCTTGGATAGACTGGTGCCGTAATCAGTGATGATGCTATGTGCATAGCCATAATGATAGATCAACTTTTTCAAGAACTTGACAGCTGTAGTAGCATCACAATGACTAACTGGCTCGACTTCAACCCACTTGTAAACTTGTCAACTGCAACCAACAAGTGAGTATGTTTGTTCTTGGATCTTTTGAAAGGTCCAACCATATCAAGCCCCCAGACTACAAAGGGCCAAGTGATTGGAATCATCCGCAATTCTTGAGCCGACACATGGGCTTGATGAGCAAACTTCTGGCATCCATCACACTTGCGAACGATCTCCTCTGCATCTGCATGTGCTGTAAGCCAGTAAAAACCATGCCGAAAAGCCTTCACGACTAGAGACCTTGAGCCGGCATGATGTCCAGAATCACCAGAGTGAATCTCATTAAGGATCTCATGGCCCTCTTCAGGAGAAACACAACGTTGAAAAACGTCTGTAACACTTCGTCGGTGCAACTCGCCATTGACTATGGTCATGGACTTGGATCTCCTGATAATCTGCTGAGCGATGATTTCCTCTGCTGGGAACTCGCCACGGGTAAGATATGCCAGGTAAGGGACTGTCCAGTCTGGGGTAGCATGAATAGCGGCCACCAATGCTGCTTCTGGGTCAGGAATAGCAATGTCTTCCTCCGTCGGTACCTTGACTGAAGGGTGGTGCAAAACATCCAGGAAAACATTCGGTGGAACAGGCTTGTGCTGAGACCCCAAGCGAGACAGTGAATTTGCTGCCTCGTTAAGCCGGCGATCAATATGATCGACCTGCTACCCCTTGAAATGTCCAGCAATATTTGTAACAGCATGCCTGTAAGCCGCCATGAAAGGGTCCTTGGAATCCCAAGTCCCAGAGACTTGTTGACCCACTAAATCTGAGTCGCCCAAACATCTGACCCGGCTTAAGTTCATCTCCTTAGCCATACAAAGCCCGTGAAGCAGAGCCTCATATTCTGCTGCATTGTTAGTACAGGAAAACATAAGTCTCAAAACATAACAAAACTTATCACCTCGCGGGAAAGTTATCACAACTCCAGCCCCCGAGCCCTCCAACTGCCTGGACCCATCAAAGTGGATCGTCCAGTATGTGGTATTCGGCTTGTCTTCCGGAACTTGCAACTCAGTCCAGTCATTGATGAAATCCACCAGAGCTGGAGATTTAATAGCGGTCTGCGACACGTATTTGAGATGATGTGGGCTAAGTTCAATGGCCCACTTTGCAACCCGGCCTGTCGCTTCTCTGTTCTGGATGATATCCCCAAGGGGTGCAGAACTGATGACAGTAATGGGATGTTCCTGAATATAGTGCTTCAGCTTGCCATGAACACACCATATACCAACTTCTGCCAATGCGGGTATCGCTGTTTGGACTCTGTTAAAACTTCACTGACATAATACACTGGTCGCTGGACTGGATATTCCTAGCCTGCTTCCTTGCATTCCACAACAACTACAACACTGACAGCTTTGTTGTTGGCAGCAATATACAACAACATCGGCTCCTTATCCTGAGGAGCAACAAGGATGGGCAGCTCAGACAACTGCTTTTTGAGGGATTCGAAAGCCTTATCAGCAGCATCATTCGAGACAAAGTTATATGTTTTCTTCAGAAGCAAGTATAAAGGGATTGCTTTCTTGCCAAGCCGGCTAATGAACCGGCTTAAAGCGGCAACATAGCCTACCAACTTCTGGACAGCATTGATGCTGACCGGCTTCTTCAGAGTTGTAATAGCTTTGATTTTTTTCCGGGTTAGCCTCAATGCCACGTTCAGAGACAAGAAAACCAAGCACTTTTCTAGCTGGGACACCGAACACACACTTGGTCGGGTTGAGCTTCATCTGGTAAACACGCAGATTATCCAACAAGGTTTCCCTCTTCCGAGACTTGACCACAATATCATCGACATAAGCATGAACATTGCGCCCAATCTGTTTGTGAAAGTAGTTCTGGACACATCGCTTGTGAGTTGCCTGTGCACATTTCAGACCAAACGGCATCGACGTATAACAGAAAGGTCCAAAAGGTGTGATAAAGGCTATCTTTTCATGGTCCTCCTCCTTCATCTTAATCTGATGATAACCGGAGTAAGCATCCCGAAAACACAAGCACTCGCATCCAGCTGTAGCATCAATGATCTGGTCAATACGGGGCAGAGCAAATGGATTGCCAGGACAAGCTTTATTCAAGTCAGTGTAGTCAACACACATCAGCCAAGTCTCGTTTTTCTTCAGAACAAGCACTGGGATAGCCAACCACTCAGGATGAAATACTTCGACAATGAATCCGGCAGCTAGGAGTCGGGCCACTTCTTCTCATATAGCATTGCGTCTCTCCTCATTAAAACGATGGAGGTATTGCCGCACCGATTTAAACTTAGGATCAACATTAAGGGAGTGTGTAGTAACGAAGTATGACTACCAGAGATGGGGGTGAATGGGAGTTTTAAAATTTCTTCGGAAAGTTCAAAACTCTCATAACACAGCAGCGGAAAGAAGGATAATAGATAACAGTGAGTGAAAGTAAACTACCGAACTAAAACTAGTACAGACATCGAAGAGAATCACATGATGAAAATCATACACGCATGGTAGTTCGAATATAAAAGTGTGAAGGAATAACCAGTAAAGCTTGGTGAAGACAAGGAGTTTGGTAGACCAGTTCGTCCTTCTGTCCTACCGGGGCATCCCCAAGCTTGGTTGCTTGAGACTTCTTGGAATGTTATTTTGGGGAGCCTTGGGCATCCCCAAGCTTAAGCTCTTGTGTCTCCTTAATTCCTCTCATATCGTGGCTTCTCCTAAATCTTAAAAACTTCATGCACACAAAACTCAACAAGAACTCGTGAGATAAGGTAGTATAAATCAACTCAAAACCTTAACATTCTCTACTGTACCAAATCACTAAAATTATAATTAAACATTGCATACTAAATGCCTCTGCATATTTAATACTCCTATCCTCAAATAGAATTATTAAACAAGCAAACATATGCAAACAATGCAAACATAACAGCAATCTGTCTAAACAGAATAGTCTCTAAAGGATGAAGCAAAATCCATACTTATTTAACTCCAAAAATTCTGAAAATTTACCACACTGTAGAAAATTTATAATAGCTTACTGTGTCAAAATTTCAAGATTTTATCGCATTCTGACTTTTCTAGAAAATTCAGACAATAATAGAAAACTTTCTGTTTTGAAACAGCAACTCATACACTTGCAAACTGAGCATGGTAAAGGCTATACTTGACATTTTTATTGAAATAAAATATACAAAACATGATTATTGATAAAAGAAAGAAAATACAAATAAAATAAAATGATGCTCCAAGCAAAACACATATCATGTGACGAATTAAAATATAGCTCCAAGTAAGATATACCCATAGTTTTGAAGACGAAAGAGGGGATGCCTTCCGGGGCATCCCCAAGCTTAGACTCTTGAGTATTCCTTGAATATTACCTTGGGGTGCCTTGGGCATCCCCAAGCTTAGGGTCTTTCCACTCCTTATTCTTCCTCGTATCGATATCTCACCCAAAACTTGAAAAGTTCAATCACACAAAACTTAACGGAACTTCGTGAGATGCGTTAGTATGATAAAGCATAAATCATTCACTTTGGTACTGTCAAGACAAGATTCATAATTTTTATCACATAATACCTACTGTACTCTATCATTTACACAATTTATATTGACCAATATAAGCCATAGAGACTATAAAACAAGCAAACTATGCATTGAAAACAGAATCTATCAAAAACAGAACAGTTTGTAATGATCTGAATTAAAGTCATACTTCTGCAACTCCAAAAATTCTGAAACATTAGGACAACGTAAAAAATTTGTAACCCAATACTGTGTAAAAATTTCAGAATTTTATCACGCTCCAGTACAGAATAGAAATTCCAGCACTGGACGCAAAAGTTTCTGTTTTTGCACAGAATCAAGTCAACTATCATCCACACTATCCCAAAGGCTTTACTTGGCACATTATTGAAACAAAAACTATAAAACATGATTACTATAGTAGATTAATCATGTGAACACACAAAAACAGTAGGGGTAAATGTTGGGTTGTCTCCCAACAAGCGCTTTTCTTTATAGCGTTTTTAGCTAGGCATGATGATTTCAATGATGCTCGCATAAAAGTAAAGAATTGAAACACAAAGAGAGCATCATGAAGCATATGAATAGCACATTTAAGCCTAACCCACTTCCTATGCATAGGGGTTTTGTGAGCAAATAATTTATGGAATCAAGAATCAACTAGCATAGGAAGGTAAAAGAAGTATAACTTCAAAACTTTCAACTCATAGAGAGGAAACTTGATATTATTGCAACACCTACAAGCATATGATCCTCTCTCATAATAATTTTCAGTAGCATCATGAATGAATTCAACAATATATCTATCACATAAAGCATTCTTTTCATGATCCACATGCATAGGAAATTTATTACTCTCCACATAAGCAAATTCCTTCTCATTCATAATAGTGGGAGCAAACTCAACAAAATAACTATCATGAGGTACTTGATTGACATAACCAAATTGAACATTAAAATCATGATGACAAATTTCATGGTTATCATTATTCTTTCTAGCATACATGCCATCACAATAATCATCATAGATAGCAACTTTTTGTCATAATCAATTGAAACCTCTTCCAAAATAGTGGAATCGTCATTAAATAAAGTCATGACCTCTCCGAATCCTATTTCATAATTATTGCAATAAGGTTCAACACCCTCCAAAATAGTGGGATCATTATTACCTAGAGTTGACACTCTTCCAAACCCACTTTCATCAATATAATCGTCATAAATGGGAGTCATGCTATCATCATAATAAATTTTCTCATCAAAACTTGGGGGTCTAAAAATACCATATTCATCAAACATAGCATCCCCAAGCTTATGGCTTTACATATCATTAGCATCATGGATATTCATAGAAAGCATACTAACAACATTGCAATCATGCTCATCATTCAAAGGACTCACATTAAACATTTTATTAAATTCTTCCTCTAACAATTGAGCACAATTATCGGAATCCTTATTTTCTAGAAAGACATTATATAGATGAAGCATTCGAGGCAACCACAATTCCATTTTTTATTTACTTTTATAAACCAAACTAGTGATAAAACAAGAAACTAAAAGATCAATTGCAAGATCTAAAGATATACCTTCAAGCACTCACCTCCCCAGCAACGGCGCCAGAAAAGAGCTTGATGTCTACTACGCAAATTTTATTCTTGTAGACGTTGTTGGGCCTCCAAGTGCAGAGTTTTGTAGGACAGTAGCAAATTTCCCTCAAGTGGATGACCTAAGGTTTATCAATCCGTGGGAGGCATAGGATGATGATGGTCTCTCTCAAACAACCCTGCAATCAAATACAAGAAATCTCTTGTGTCCCCAACACACCCAATACAATGGTAAATTGTATAGGTGCACTAGTTCGGCGAAGAGATGGTGATACAAGTGTAGTATGGATAGTAGATATAGGTTTTTGTAATCTGAAAATAAAAACAGCAAGGTAGCAAGTGATAAAATGGAGCACAAACAGTATTACAATGCTTGGTAACAAGGCCTAGGGTTCATACTTTCACTAGTGCAATCTCTCAACAATGCTAACATAATTGAATCATATAACAACCCCTCAACGTGCGACAAAGAATCACTCCAAAGTTCCTATTAGCGGAGAACATAAGAAAGAAATTGTTGTAGGGTACGAAACCACCTCAAAGTTATCCTTTCCGATCAATCTATTGAGCCATCCCTTTAAGTGTCACAAACAACCCTAGAGTTCATACTAAAATAACACCATATGATACGCATCAACCAACTCTAATGTCACCTAGATACTCCAATGTCACCACAAGTATCCGTGAGTTGATTATTCGATATGCATCAAACAACTTCAAATTCATAATATTCAATCCACACAAAGAACTTCAAAGAGTACCCCAAAGTTTCTTATCGGAGAATAGATAATGAAAACGTGCAACCAACCCCTATGCCTAGATCACCACAAGGTGACGGGAATGCGTGAGTTGATCATCAAAACATACATCAAGTGACTCAATAGAATACCCCATTGTCACCACGTGTATCCACATGCAAGACATACATCGAGTGTTCTCAAATCTGAAATATGCAATCTGACAATAACGAAACCTCAAAGGGAAAGACTCAATTCATCACAAGAAGATAGAGAGGGAAGAAACACCATATGATCCAACTATATTAACAAAGCTCGCGATACATCAAGATCGTGCCAAATCAAGAACACGAGAGAGAGAGAGAGAGAGAGAGAGAGAGAGAGAGATGAAACACATAGCTACTCGTACATACCCACAGCCCCGAGGGTGAACTACTCCCTCCTCGTCATGGAGATCGCCGGGATGATGAAGATGGCCTCCGGTGATGATTCCCCCCTTCGGCAGGATGCCAGAACAGGGCTCCAAATGAGATCGCTTCGGAACAGAGGCTTGCAGCGGCGGCGTGGAAGTTCTAGATTTCTTTCTGGAGTTTTTGGTATTTATAGGATTTTTTGGCATTGGTTTCACGTCAAGGGGGCCCATGAGGGAGCGACAAGCTCGCTAGGCCCTCTATACCCCCCAGGGCGCGCCTAGCAGGCTTGTTGCTTCCTCGTGACTCTTCTGGTCCTTCCACCAAGCTTCGGGGGTCTCTTATGTTCCAAAAAAAATCACCAAAAAGTTTCAGCCAATTCCGAGAACTTTTATTTCTGCACAAAAAACTACACCACGGTAGTTCTGCTGAAAACAGCGTCAGTCCGGGTTAGTTCTAATCAAATCATACCAAAACCATATAAAATTGTTATAAACATGGCATGAATACTTCATAAATTATAGATACATTGGAGACGTATCAATAGTCATGGTACAGTTAACATCCTTGTAGGTGTTCTCAACCTCACGAATGACAATCTTTGATGAGGCAGTTTTCATTCGATTATCCAAATCAGATAACTCAGCAGATAGAGTGTTGATTTCAACAATGTCTTCATGCATATCATTCACATGAGATTTTGCCTGAGTAATGACTTCAGAAGGAATTGGCAGTGATGCAACTTCTCCATCGAATGGATTTTCCACGAACCTGTCAAGCTGTTCCATAATAAATGTGTGATTGAAGTAATGAGGGGCCACTGATGTTGCTTGAACAGAAGGTGGTTGTGGTGCAATATTTTCAGTCGGAGGCTTAGAAGCCAGAGGCTGAGTCAAAGTGGGAGCAAACTTGGAAGATTTTCCTTTCGGAGCTTCATCATCTTGGGGTAGTGGAATATTTTGATCGAGCTTGGAAGCCTTGATCTTCTTCAGAGCAGGCTTAGGAATCCTTTCGCCTGGTTTGGCAGTGTTTACAAGAGCATCAACAACCAAATCCTTTAGATCAATTGCCTCGGGATGGGGAGTGGTGTTGACATGCTGTTGCAGAGTGACAGTTGTATTAGGAGTTTTTCTCTGACCAGAAATCTTCTTCGGAGGTGCCTGAGGAACAACTGGAACGCGAAGATCTGGCAGCACTGTGGAGGTGGTAATGTTGACTTGTTCACTGAGAGCAGCAGCTTCTTCTTTGGTGATAGGAGGATCATCAGCATCCGAGGAATCACTTGTGCTATACTCATCAACACGTGGAGCCTTCTTCTTCCTCGGAGCACCCTTCTTCTTCGAAGCAGAGCTAGGATCATGCTTTCGTTTAGTGCGGCCTTTAGCTTTCCCTTCGGCCTTCTTCTTTGAAGATCGTCTTTAAGTAGGCGAAGGTTTTCAGCTTCCTTCAACTTTTTTCTTTTCGGCCTGCTTGGCTCGAATAACAGCATTCTTTTGTCGTTTGAGTAATTCATCAGCATAGTCAGCTGGTCTGCGAAGGGATGATTCATCAGCATCAGGTGGAGGAGGAGGTCCTTCTTCGGGACCCTGACGAGATATGAGAGAAATTTCTGGCAGTCACCCCATGGTGGATGGAAAGCAAATTCTTGGCAAACCGAGGGTGAACGAACTTGTAACCGAACCATTTCCGCACCCAGTGATGTCGAATCTTTTGCAGACGCTTTTGTCTTTGCTCCTTGGTTTCTCCTTTGACAGTGTTATATTTGTCATGAGATATATACTGTGCGTTGTTTGTGTATGGCTGCCGTCCACCCGTTCTCTTTTTCTTCGGTGCAGTCTCTTCTTGCTCGTTGTTCGGATCATCTGATTTCTTTCGCTTGCTTGTTGAGGGGCCTACCGTTCGGCCCTTTGCGTTTGGTGCTTTCGATTCGTCCGTTGTGCCCAGAAACAAATCTTCATCTCTGTTTGAGTGACCCACTGGTTGGGCAGAATCTTCGACTGACTGCATTTTCCTGTGAATAAGAGGAGATGCGAGCGAAAACAGATAGGGTTACAAATGCACATAGTGAAGGATTTTGAGGAAACCATTTTTCGAGGGAATAGATGCAGACTTTGAGAAATGTTTGGAGGGAATGAAACGATCAGGACGAGCTAGTAGATGGATGAAAAACACTAGATATCGTGCTAACAATTCCATTCGCTCGAAACAAAACACAAACCCTAGATCTGAGCTCGGAGCGAGGAACAACTACAAACTGCATCTGTAAAATTTTACCTAATGGTGAGGATCTGATAAATATGGTAAAATTCCATGAAAAATTACCGCGGAAGAACTCAAATGGAAAAATGAAGGCCCGAGTTCGTGCTACACATACCCTAGCTTGGTCATGTGCAGCCTCTACAGTGGCGCGGAGTGGAGGATGACCCGCGATGGTGAGGAGACTCCAGCGACCACCTTCCGGCAGCTAAGCGGCGAGGTTGATCGATGATGTCGTGCTCGAGGTGGAGCAGTACGGTTTGGGGTTCGGATGAGGAGAGGATGGCGAACAGCGAAGTGTTTTGGTGGACGGGGCGGCGCTGTATTTATACGCACAAGGAAATAACCGCACCCGGTGAATCTGATCGAACGGTCCACAGTCAGGGGACTTTTGCAATTCTATGGCCCAGATTGGATGGCAGTTGTTGAATGGCACGTGGTAACCGTCATCAAAGACGTGGTCCTGACTTGGGCGGGAAACCCCAAATTTTGGACGGCTTTCGCCAAACGAGATAAGGTACGGACCGAAACAAAATCATGGTCAAGGACACCAGATAAGTTTCGTTCCAGATAAATTTGTGCATTTATAATGGAGCAGCATACACTAGAAGAGATAGATAAGAAGGAAAACACAGGGTCCTGTACATTTCACTCAGGCAAAACAAACAACCACCGAACGGAAAGCTATGAGTGAAATGCGTTCGGACGAAACACAAACACAGACACGACAGAGAAAAAAAAGACAAAAGGATGTGGTGGCGTGACCCACCGTAGAACTGTATGACCCCGAGCGTCGCACAACTGGTCGTGGCACCCGGTTAGTCTAGTTCTTCGTTAATGTGTTCACTCTCAGAAAGAAAATTTCACTTTGTCGAAATTTTCAGACTCCTCGATTGTTATGCACCATTTCCTTCTAAGATGTGGAAGTGTTGGCACGGGTGCCAAGTCCAGCTTACTGCACGTTTGCGGAATCTAGGATATTTAGCTCACACCGTAATGCACAGAATCTTTTCTCATCGAAAGGCTTGGTGAAGATGTCAGCGAGATTCTCTTCGGTTTTGACGTGACTGATCGCAATATCCTCTCGAGGAACATGATCGCAAAGGAAATGATGTCTGATTTCAATATGCTTGGTGCGAGAGTGTTGCACAGGATTGTGTGCAATTTTGATCACACTCTCATTGTCGCACAATAAAGGAATCTTCTTGACCTTGACGCCATAATCCTTTAGGGTCTGCTTCATCCATAGCAACTAAGTGCAACATGCGCCAGCAACAATATATTCGGCCTCAGCCGTAGACAGTGATACACAGTTCTGCTTCCTTGTCGACTAACAAACCAAAGATCTCCCAAGGAAATTGTCGGTGTACTAAAACATGGGTGCCTTCGTACCCTGACTTATGCACAGGAAGTTGCAGCCTTCCTGACGGCAAGGGCTTGCCGGAAGGTTTGCTGCCGTTAAGACTCAAGACTTAGATTGACAAGACCATGAAGAAGACCTCCAGACAGGTCATCGAGAAGTACTATTCTAGTACTGGAGATCAAGATTACCCTTGCCGGCAAGCTTCGTATCGCCAAGGTGAACACCAAGACTCTGGTTGCCGGCAATTTCCTTGCCGGCAAGCGAAGGCCCGGCAAGCTCCGCGCCAGCAGGCTCGTTCTATCCCATTACCGCTCCACCTAATCATCGGCTAGATAAGCACGTATGATAGGTGTCAAGCGGGCAGGCAGTCAAACATAGCTGGCCAAGGCACGTTTCAGCATGCCACGCAAGGATTAACTTTAATGACATTCGTCCGTGGGACGTGTCAAGATAACAGGAAGCCGGCTGGGCAGGTGGTACAGATCTTTTCGTTAAACCATCACCTCCCCGGCGTAGCACCTAATGGTGCATTTAATGCGCTTGTCCTACCCCGTTAGGAGATAGACTTGGTGACGGTGCAAGTAATATTCACTCCCTGTAATGACCGTATTAGCCATTATGGTAACCCCTTGGCCTATAAAAGGAGGCCCACGGCTACAGTTAGAACAGTCGACTCCTGGTTCAATTACGTGTTGTAGCTGCACTTCCCGTGCACCTTGCCGGCAAGCAGCGCTCCTTGTAACCTTGAGCTCGAACACAATCAAACCACTAAAGCAGGAGTAGGGTTTTACGCTCACAGCGGCCCAAACCTGGATAAATCATTTCTTGTTCTCACATCTATTAGCCCTGCTCTTTGTAGCACATTGATCCCACAGCCGAACCGCAAAGGGATCCTCTCGATCCAATAGATCGTCATTTTCCCGTGACATCTTTGGCACGCCAGGCAAGGGGTCTTGTATTACGAATCAGTGTTTGTAGTGTGAGTACCAGCCCCATCACCTTTGTCGATGGCGCCGAAGAAGAAGAGCAGAGCCACGACGGCTCCCACCACCTCCAAGCGGCCTTTCCAGGCGTCCGCAAGCGGCGCAGGCGCCACGGCTGGGACGGCCGGGGAAGGAGGCCTCGGCGGTGCGGGTGTCCAGCATCTCCACCATTCTGGCGGTCGCAGTCAGTACACCGGAGATGGCATAGATGGCCAACTCCAACGACGTTCTGGTGAGCACAATCTTTGTAGCAATACGGTCTGGACCGGTGCAAGCCAAGACCCCGCCGCCGCAACGTCCAAGGACGGAGCGGCGACGTCCAACAACTCTGCGGTGGGGCGTGTGCTGCGACCATCGCAAGATGGGTGCGCCACTCTTCCCCACGGTGCTGGTGGTCCTGGACGGCGTCAAGCCGGTCCTGAGCATCGTCCACATGATGTTCAGGCACCACCACCACCACGCCAACCCGTTGGTGAGCATGCGCTGTGGCAATAGATACGCGACGAGCTTCCTGCTGGCCCTGCCAGGAGTTGAACGTCGTCCCGTTTCATGTTCCCCGCCATGCCAACCATTGCGGCAGAAGCCATGGCGCGGGTTCAAATGCTTTCGAACTTCCCGTCAGCTCCTGACAAGATGGAAGAATGGAAGGCCACCATCCAGAGTCTCATCAGTTTTGCCGATCCCGGCAAAACACAGGATGTGGGACCCTCCAAACGACCACCCGCAGTGCCGGCAGGACCAACTGGCTGCCGTGCCAGAGACGGTGCACCAACGGTGCAGTTGCCTCCACGTCAACAACAACAGCGGTGGCAATCTCGCCGATCGGATGACCAGGACGCTATGTCCATGGCATCGTCGGATCCGCGGGGCCGCCAAGACCAGCGCCAAGTGCTAGATGAATGGCGCGTCGAGGACGCCCGTACGAAGATCGAGCGGCGCCGGGAGGCACACCGTCTATCAGACGACCGTGCCGGGCCGGCAGCAAACGTGCTTGTGCCAAGGTACCCTGGGTGTTTACCTTACGAGGTAGGCTGCCTAGCGTTTACTCGTGAGCTACGACAGGTTTGCTGGCCTTCCACCCGTCCCTTCAAGCCATAGCTGCCCGATAGATATGACGGCACGCTCAACCCATCCGAGTTCCTTGGCATCTACACCATTGTGGTGCAGGCTGTCGGGGGGCGGTATGACAAGATACTAGCTAACTACTTTCCGTTGGAGCTCAAGCCCAACGTCAGCTCGTGGTTGATGAACTTGTCGGAGGGCTCCATTTCTTCTTGGTTGGATCTGTGCCACTGTTTCGTTGGTGCTTACCAGGGTGGCCACAAGCTCCCTGGTCAAGCTAGCAATCTGCACGTGATACCCTAGAGGGATGGTGAGCCCCTCCACAAGTATATAAAAAGGTTTAGCCGTGTGCAGCACAACATCCCCGATGTTCATCCCGCAGCTGTGTGTGCCGCATTCCACACAAATGTGCGCAACCGCAGAATGCGACCAGAGATGAACATCGAGAAGGTCAGAACCATCAACGAGCTGTACGCCTTGGCGGACAAGTGTGCATGTGCTGAGGAAGGGAGGCGACTCCCCGGGGAAGATGTTGGCGCCGAAGTTAACTCCGAAGACAATGACGCAGACGACGCATAATCCGCACAGAAGAAGGGCCGGAAGCGCAACAGGAAATGCAAAGGCAAGTCAGTGATGGCAGTTGAAAGCCCCGGTGATGCCAACGCCGTCAAGAAGTCTAAGGCAGAAAGCCCCGGCAAGGAGGGTGTCGGATGCGCTGACTGCCAGGAGGCTGCGGCAGGCGACAAGGGTGGCAAGACCGGTCGGCAGTTTGCAAGATCCATCGTACCAAGGGTCACGATCTCCAGAAGTGCCGGCAAGTGGAGCAGCTTGCCGAGAAGCAGAAGCAAGAGTATGAGAAGCGCGACAAGGAGAAGGGCCAAGATGGTGCCGGTGGGTCCGGTAAGCAAAACCGTGGTGGCCGAGGAGGCCATCGCAGCAAGGCCAAGCAGCCGAAAGAGAAGGCCGCACAGGGCCAGAAAGAAGATGAGGGTGATGAGGACAAAGATGGGTCCGAAAATGAGTTCTAGAACGCAGTGGAAGCCATTTGTGTTGACGGAGGCGCATCTTTGCACTCCTCGCACTGGTAACTGAAGCAATGGGTCCGCGAGGTGAATGCCGTGGAGCCCATGATGGGAGCACAGAAGCCACTCAAGTGGTCACACACGCCCATTGTCTTTGACGCCGAGGATCACACTGATCGCACTACTGCAGTCGGATGTTTGCCGTTGTTGGTTTCGCCAACAATCCGCAACCTCAAGGTGACAAAGATGATGGTTGACGGTGGAGCCGGCTTGAACTTGATCTCTCCTGACGTGATCAAGAGGCTGCAGATCCCCAACAAGGATCACGAGGAGACAAGCACTTTCCAAGGGATCAGTCTAGGAAGGAACAAGCCGAAAGGCCAGATCACACTGCCGGTCACGTTTGGCAGCGACCTCAACTACCGGACGGAGAAGATTGTCTTCGACGTCATCAAGATGCCGCAGCCATACAATGGAATCCTGGGCCGCCCGGCGCTGGCTAAGTTCATGGCTGCGTCGCACTTCGTATACAATGTCATCAAGATGTCAGGGCCGATGGGCGTTCTCACCATCAGGTCCAACCAGAAGGACGCAATCATCTACGCCGATAAGCTCTACCGAGAGGCAGTGGCAGCATCTGCCGTCAAGGCACCTGCTCCTGCCAGCAAAGCTCCCGGGGGAGGAAAGAAGAAGAAGAAGACCGGGAAGACCTCTGATAAGGACTCCCGGAAGTGCACTTTAGAGTGCAACACGCCTATTGAGGACATACCAGAGAGCTCTACCGGCAAGAGCAAGAAAGCCAAGGCCTCTGCGCCATTGACCAAGCAAGTCTCTGCAAAGGAAGATGGGACGAGTGTCACTTTTTCCATAAGTGCCACTCTCAGTAACAAATAGGAAAGCGAGCTCGTTACCTTCCTACGGGCGAATGTCGATGTGTTTGCCTGGCAAGCATCTGACATCCCCGGCATTCCTAGGGAGGTAATTGAGCACCACCTTGTTGTCTGCCCTCATGCGAGACCCGTCGAGCAGAAGGTCAGGAAGCAAGCCCTGGAGCGGCAAGAGTTTATTGCCGAAGAGATCAAGAAGCTGGGGGCAGCGGGCCTGGTCAGAGGAGTGCTACACCCCACGTGGTTAGCCAATCCAGTGGTAGTGCGCAAGGCGAATGGGAAGTGGAGGCTTTGTATAGACTTCACTGATATATAAATAAAGCTTGTCCAAAAGACCCTTTCCCTTTGCCGCGCATCGACCAGATTGTGGACTCCACTACCGGCTATGAGTTACTCTCTTTCCTTGACGCCTATTCTGGTTATCATCAGATTTTTATGGCCAAGGAAGATGAGGAGAAAACCGCATTCATCACTCCATGTGGAACATACTGCTTTTTGCGTATGCCTTTCAGATTGAAGAGTGCTGGGGCGACATTTGCTAGAGCAGTTCAGATCCGTTTTGAGCCACAGCTGCACAGAAATGTGGAAGCCTACATGGATGACATTGTGGTCAAAACCAGAGACAAGTCAACACTGGTCCAAGATTTGGAAGAAACATTTGCGAACTTGCGCAAACTCAACTTGAAGCTGAACCCCGAGAAGTGTGTGTTCGGTGTTCCGTCCGGCAAGCTTCTTGGGTTCTTTGTATATCAGAGAGGGATTGAAGCCAACCCCGACAAGATCAAGGCAATTGAGCAAATTGAAGCACCAAGACGCATCAAGGACGTCAGGCATCTTGACGGCTGTGTTGCCGCTCTCAGCAGGTTCATCTCCAAATCGGCAGAGCATGCCTTGCCGTTTTTCAAAATATTGAAAAAGGCAGGCCCAGTGAACTGGGCTCCGGAAGCGGAGGCCGCGCTCCAAGATTTGAAGGAGTACATGTCCTCTCCGCCAGTCTTAGTTGTGCCTAGGCCGCAAGTGACATTGCTGTTATACTTAGCGGTAATGAATCAAGTGGTTAGTGCTGCACTTGTGGCTGAAAGAGAGGCAGATGAAGAGGAGGTAGCAGCCGCAGAGCTACGACCCGACAAGCCAGAATCTTCTCCGGCAAGGTCAGATGCCGACAAGCCAGAGATTGTGCAAGCAAGTGAGCCAGATCAACCAGTCATGCAGAAGAAGAAGATGGTGCAACGCCCATTTTACTTTGTCAGCTCCCTCCTGCATGGGGCTAGGTCAAGGTATTCTGGTGTGCAGAAGTTGCTCTTTGGCCTTCTCAATGCCTCAAGGAAGCTGCGCCACTACTTTCAAGCACACCAAGTCACCGTCGTCACTCACTTTCCTTTGCAACGAATTTTGAGAAATCCAGATGCTACCGACAGGATTGTGGAGTGGGCATTGGAGCTGTCAAGTTATGATTTGAAGTTTGAGAGTACCTCAACAATTCAGAGCAGGGCTTTGGCAAAATTCATTGTAGAATGGACCTCAATGCCAGACGAAGAAATCCCAGAGACCTCTCTCCCCAGCAAGAAACTGTTGATGATTGGATCATGTACGTTGACAGTGCTTTCATGCTGAAAGGTGCCGGTGCCGGCGTGCTACTTATAGCACCCACCGGAGAGCACCTCAAGTACGTGCTTCAAATGCACTATCCCAGGGAGCAGACCACCAACAATATTGCTGAGTATGAGGAATTGCTTGCCGCCCTACGCATTGCAATCGACCATGGTATTCGAAAGTTGATTATAAGAGGCGACTCACAGCTGGTGGTGTAATGCCCCAGAGTTCTACACTTGCCGGCGACGTTACCACGCTACTCTAATTAACACCTAGAAACAAAAACTCTAAATTTCGGCGGCATCTCCTTTGTTTATAAGGACATCCACAATTAAAATAGCACAATAACACATATGAGTAACTACGATATCCAAGCATAAACATCCACGTGGTTCAACTAAAATTTTAGACTTCGACAGACATGCCGAGACTGGAGCATCCAAGGCTCACAAAACATTTCAAGGAACTTCCATATTAAGACCACTAACAAGGAAGTTCTTAAGAATTATGTGACACATAGAACTAATGTAAGGTGTGCGGTGGTGAACTACTCCCTCCCATGCATGCCGTTATTCTGAGTACCTGAAAACCAAATAAGAACCAACAAGGAAAACACAAGAGTGAGTAAAGAATACTCAGCCAAGTACACGGTAGAGCCAAAACATCAACAAACATAGTATATGAAGGTAAATCTGAATGGAAAACTGAATGCTGATACTGATGCACAACTGAACGGAATCTGATTCATCTGGTGGGACACCTTCGGTGTCAATCTCACCCCGGACTAGACACATTTGACATTTCTCACCGGTCATATCCGGAATAGTCAACCTATACACTGATACAATGATGCATGCATGAATAGAAAGCCGAGTCGATATCAATGAAAAACAATGAAGAACCACTCGTGGCAAACATAGACCGGGGCAATCCATCATGCACTTATCTTAAAGTTGGTGTTCACCCACAAAGTCACCATGAGCACGCGAACCTCCGAACCTGTGAATTATCCCACTCTTAGAAAAACTATACCAAAGATAGCACGTGCAATTATATTAAGAAAATTAATGTCGATCTACTTGGCTGGCTCACTACTCCAATGTATTGTTTTAGTAGGTTTGCATACATATGATTTCTTGAACAAAGCAAAGTTACAGAAGCAGATTTCTATGTAGGTACATACACAGAAATTATATTGTCCAGGTTTGGTCTACAAGTTGTCTTTGTTAGCACACCACTGGCACACAACGAACAATTAAACTGCACCATGTTTTCCTGTATGGTTGCTAATAGCTAGGTGACACAAGTCTCCGTATAACCTAACAAGCGCCCATTATATAATTAGTTTAGCTTTCATCTGACCAACCTCGTGCCATACTACTACTACTACTACTACGATCACCTCCACCAATTAAAAATGTTTGCAATGTTCCTCTGATTCATTTGCACCACGTCCAACAAAAGTTGAATCTCAAATAGTCTGCCAAGGAAACAAATTAAACCAACAGCTAAATACTCCAGAACGCTTACACCTAATCTAGATCATGGTGCAACAACTATGGACTGGACAATTTAACCGGAGAATCAGCCACACGTGCCTGCCTAAGGAATTGGACATTGCGCTAGTGAAGCTAACTAAGACTGGAGACTAACCGACTGAAGCAGGGATCCTGTCAGCTTCGGCGGCCAAGCTCCTTGTCGGGGCAGTAGACACAGCTGGAGGGCTTCGCGCCCGGCTGGTCGATGGTGGCGGTGACAGCGACAACGAAGGAAGCCTAGGCGGTGGCTATTCGGGTGTTGGGGAAAATGAACAGAGCTTCGTGCGTGAGGCACAGGAAATAAAAGACCTTGCTTCAATTTATTTTTTTCCAACCTCAAATCATTATCTAAACAAGACTGGTTTTTTTATTTCTCTTTATTCCCGAAATTATCTAAAGGCTACAATTGACTAGCACGCGAAGTATTCATCTGGACTCCGTTTTGAACAATTTAATAATCATATTGGGGCTACTAGATGAGACGAACGCGGCCGCGGTCTCGGATTTCTCCAAACACGTATGGTTTGAATGTCAAAGTTTGGGTCAACATCCTCTACTTACTTCGGAACTGAATCTTGTAAATTTCCGGGGTATTACATTCTCCCCTACTTCAACAGAATTCGCCCTCGAATTCTTTACTCTCATTTCTCAGAGAATGAATAACTAAAATTCTAAGAGAAATAAATTACTCCCACGTGTGAATGACTCTAGGTATTACACCCGCATCTTCGACTTGATTTTGCCACATTGCTTCTTGTTTGGTTGGCTACGTCCAAAGCACCTTCACAAACTTTAGTGTTCGACTCCCTATCATCCTATCAGACTCCTGCAACCTATCATTGGGGTATCCTCACCCGCCTTGCAAGAATAGTATGAACCAAGGTTTTTTGTTTGGGTTGACTTCCCATGTATACAATCTGCAAGCCACTAAAAAGCTAAACCATTGGTACTTAAAAACTCTCGAGGTTGCATATATTCTTAGTCCTTTGTGAACAACATGAAATGGAGTGACCTTACGAATACGGAGTGACTTGATCTAGAAAAAAAAACAAGATTTAGAGAAGATAAGGAAAAGATTAGCTTCTGATATGGAAAGACAAATAAGGAAAAGGCTTTCATAAACATTTTTTTCAAGAATCAACTCCCAACATATCAAGGGACAGCTCAGAACATGTCAGCAAGATCGTTGTCTTCTAAAACCACATAGCATCCCTTGGCACATAAAAGAGTAATGGTGCATCTCAATGAAAGGATCGCCATTCTTGATACTTAATAGTAGGTCAATGGTACAGATGAGTGCCAAAGAAGGGAACAAGATTTAGATGAAGGTCTCAACACAAGGACTAATTCTGAATGGCTAATGATCAACGAGTGACGAGTACTATGCTAGACATGTGCATGGGGTGCACCAGAAAGAATAGTTCAACTAGAAATATATACGTCATGTGGAAATGGTCACTTTGATAACACTGTATAGAGATGATTGCTAGCTTCTTGTAATATTTAGGATCTTCTTAAGTCTCTTTAGGATTAATTTATCAACTCCAACTCCATCATCTAAACTAGGTAGACCAATCTATCACCATGTCAATCCCGTGAAAGTAGCAAACCCTTTCTTCAGTTACCATTGACAAAACTTGACTCGCAACTCACTATGTCGATACTTCCAAAACCATTGGGCTATACTTAAATCGTCCAGGGTAGAGTTTATAACAAACTTTGGCTAGCATTCCATTATCATCAGGCCACTTCATTGGCCCAAAGAGTCAAATGCAAAGGATAAGATATTTCCTTCCAATGCCAACTTCATGAACCATCTAACAAACAACAATACGACAATACTTGCTAACAATAGACAAGATGCAATCAAATAGAAACCATAGTATGTACCTGAAGCAAGGCACTATAAGCCTCTAGTGGCAACAACTTGCACATACGTAGAATAACATTAATAAACAAGATCAATAACAAGACATAGCGAAAGCGTATATGCAATGAGTGACCCCAAACCCATCCTACTGTGCACCGGTGTGTCAAGTTTTTTTTAATTCTGAAATCCTAAGTAAAGGTTTTTTTTCTTTTTAGGAGAAAAAATGGGCAAGTTAACCATCCTAGCAAATTTTAGGTTATTCGCATCCTTAGTACTAGAAACCTACTCACTTCGGAGATCTACAGTCTAGGCACTGATACCAACTGTAACGCCCCAGAATTCTTGACTTGCCGGCGACGTTACCACGCTACTCTAATTAACTCCTAGAAACAAAAACTCTAAATTTCGGCAACATCTCCTTTGTTTATAAGGACATCCACAATTAAAATAGCACAATAACACATATGAGTAACTACGATATCCAAGCATAAACATCCACGTGGTTCAACTAAAATTTTACACTTCTATAGACATGCCGAGACTGGAGCATCCAAGGCTAACAAAACATTGCAAGGAACTTCCATATTAAGACCACTAACAAGGAAGTTCTTAAGAATTATGTGACACGTAGAACTAATGTAAGGTGTGCGGTGGTGAACTACTCCCTCCCATGCATGCCGTTATTCTGAGTACCTGAAAACCAAATAAGAACCAACAAGGAAAACACAAGAGTGAGTAAAGAATACTCAGCCAAGTACACGGTAGAGCCAAAACATCAACAAACATAGTATATGAAGGTAAATCTGAATGGAAAACTGAAAGCTGATACTGATGCACAATTGAACGGAATCTGATTCATCCGGCGGGACACCTTCGGTGTCAATCTCACCCTGCACTAGACACATTTGACATTTCTCACTGTTCATATCCAGAATAGTCAACCTATACATTGATACACTGATGCATGAATACAAAGCCGAGTCGATATCAATGAAAAACAATGAAGAACCACTCGTGGCAAACATAGACGGGGGCAATCCATCATGCACTTGCCTTAAAGTTGGTGTTAACCCACAAAGCCACCCTGTGCACGCGAACCTCCGAACCTGTGGATTATCCCACTCTCAGAAAAACTATACCAAAGATAGCATGTACAATTATATAAAGAAAATTAATGTCGAACTACTTGGCAGGCTCACTCCTCCAATGTATTGTTTTAGTTGGTTTGCATACATATGATTTTTTGAACAAAGCAAAGTTACAGAAGCAGATTTCTATGTAGGTACAAAAACAGAAATTATATTGTCTAGGTTTAGTCTAAAAGTTGTCTTTGTTAGCACATCACTGGCACACAGCGAACAATTAAACTACACCATGTTTTCCTGTATGGTTGCTAATAGCTAGGTGACACAAGTCTCCGTATAACCTAACAAGCGCCCATTATATAATTAGTTTAGCTTTCATCTGACCAACCTCGTGCCATACTACTACTACTACTACGATCACCTCCACCAATTAAAAAAGTTTGCAATGTTCCTCTGATTCGTTTGCACCACGTCCAACAAAAGCTGAATCTCAAATAGTCTGCCAAGGAAACAAATTAAACCAACAGCTAAATACTCCAGAATGCTTACACCTAATCTAGATCACGATGCAACAACTATGGACTGGACGATTTAACCGGAGAATCAGCCACACGTGTCTGCCTAAGGAATTGGACATTGCGCTAGCGAAGCAAACTAAGACTGGAGACTAAGCGGCTGAAGCAGGGATCCTGTCAGCTTCGGCGGCCTAGCTCCTTGTCGGAGCAGTAGACACAGCTGGAGGGCTCCGCGTCCGGCTGGTTGATGGCGGCGGCGACAGCGGCAACGGAGGAAGCCTAGGCGGCGGCTATTCGGGTGTTGGGTAAAACGAACAGAGCTTCGTGCGTGAGGCACAGGAAATAAAAGACCTTGCTTCAATTTGTTTTTTTCCTACCTCAAATCGTTATCCAAGCAAGACTGGTTTTTTTATTTCTCTTTATTCCTGAAATTATCTAAAGGCTATAATTGTCTAGCTCACCAAGTATTCATCTGGACTCCATTTTGAACAATTTAATAATCATATTGGGGCTACTAGACGAGACGAACGCGGTAGCGGTCTCAGATTTCTCCAAACACGTATGGTTTGAAAGTCAAAGTTTGGTTCAACATCCTCGACATACTTCGGAACTGAATCTTGTAAATTTTCGGGTATTACATTCTCCCCTACTTCAACAGAATTCGCCCTCGAATTCTTTACTCTCATTTCTCAGAGAATGAATAACTGAAATTCTAAGAGAAATAAATTACTCCCACGTGTGAATGACTCTAGGTATTACACCCGCATCTTCGACTTGATTTTTCCACATTGCTTCTTGTTTGGTTGGCTACGTCCAAAGCACCTTCACAAACTTTAGTGTTCGGCTCCCTATCACCCTATCGGACTCCTCCAAAATACTTATTGGCCCAGCCTCAAAGGTTGAATCTTGCTCGATCATATAAGTGGGTCAGTGGCGATCAGTTGTTATGGTTCTCGGAAGTACATGCGCAACATTAAGACATGAAATACGTCATGCACACCTTTCAAATTCTCTAAGAATCTTGCGAACAGAAGAGAATACACTATGCTATTCCAGCAGCGAATGACGTTGACAATATAGGAGAACTCTACCCTCCACATTCTTCAATGTCAAACCTGAGCTAATAAACCTAATTTAACAACCGAAAAGCCTCATGGTGGCCTACTGGGGCACATCTCCTATAAGGTATCCTCGAAACAATGCTTGTTTTCACCCTCATCACGACTACTACGTTTGGCAGGGGTTGCCGCTTCCAAATATGGAATGTCATTCTGTTTTAAGGTCCAGGTTGCACATCACCGTCTCTCTACTAGCTAAAGTTTAAGGCACACATGGAAGCACCACTCCAACATAACAAGGGCAAATAATAAAGGGTAGTTGGTATGGGGGCCAATCCATCCCGCACCCAAACTATTAACTTTGTACATTGAATAGGTGACATAGGCAACCTATCATTGGGGAATCCTCACCCACCTTGCAAGAATAGTACCAACCAAGGTTTTTTGTTTAGGTTGACTTCCCATGTATACAATCTGCAAGCCACTAAAAAGCTAAACCATTGGTCCTTAAAAACTCTCGAGGTTGCATATATTCTTAGTCCTTTGTGAACAACATGAAATGGAGTGACCTTACGAATACGGAGTGACTTGATCTAGAAAAAAAACAAGATTTAGGGAAGATAAGGGAAACATTAGCTTCTGATATGGAATGACAAATAAGGAAAAGGCTTTCATAAACATTTTTTTCAAGAATCAACTCCCAACATATCAAGGGACAGCTCAGAACATGTCGGCAAGATCGTTGTCTTCTAAAACCAGATAGCATACCTTGGCACATAAAAGAGTAATGGTGCATCTCAATGAAAGGATCGCCATTCTTGATACTTGATAGTAGGTCAATGGTACAGATGAGTGCCAAAGAAGGGAACAAGATTTAGATGAAGGTCTCAACACAAGGACTAATTCTGAATGGCTAATGATCAGCGAGTGAACTGTACTATGCTAGACATGTGCATGGGGTGCACCAGAAAGAATAGTTTAACTAGGAATATATACGTCATGTGGAAATGGACACTTTGATAACACTATATAGAGAAGATTGCTAGCTTCTTGTAATATTTAGGATCTTCTTAAGTCTCTTTAGGATTAATTTATCAACTCCAACTCCATCATCTAAACTAGGTAGACCAATCTATCACCATGTCAATCCCGTGAAAGTAGCAAACGCTTTCTTCAGTTACCATTGACAAAACTTGACTCGCAACTCACTATGTCCATACTTCCAAAACCATTGGGCTAAACTTACATCGTCCAGGGTAGAGTTTATAACAAACTTTGGCTAGCATTCCATTATCATCAGGCCACTTCATTGGCCCAAAGAGTCAAATGCAAAGGATAAGATATTTCCTTTCCATGCCAACTTCATGAACCATCTAACAAATAACAATACGACAATACTTGTTACCAATAGACAAGATGCAATCAAATAGAAACCATACTATGTACCTGAAGCAAGGCACTATAAGCCTCTAGTGGCAACAACTTACACATACGTCGAATAACATTAATAAACAAGATCAACAAGAAGACATAGCGAAAGCGTATATGCAATGAGTGACCCCAAAACCATCCTACTGTGCACCGGTGTGTCAAGTTTTTTTAATTTTGAAATCCAGAGAAAAGGTTTTTTTTTATTTTTAGGAGGAAAAATGGGCAAGTTAACCATCCTAGCAAATTTTAGGTTATTCGCATCCTTAGTACTAGCAACCTACTCACTCCAGAGATCTAAAGCCTAGGCTCTAATACCAACTGTAACGCCCCAGAATTCTACACTTGCCGGCGACGTTACCACACTAATCTAATTAACTCCTAGAAACAAAAACTCTAAATTTCGGCAGCATCTCCTTTGTTTATAAGGACATCCACAATTAAAATAGCACAATAACACATATGAGTAACTACGATATCCAAGCATAAACATCCACATGGTTCATCTAAAATTTTAGACTTCGACAGACATGCCGAGACTGGAGCATCCAAGGCTCACAAAACATTGCAAGGAACTTCCATATTAAGACCACTAACAAGGAAGTTCTTAAGAATTATGTGACACGTAGAACTAATGTAAGGTGTGCGGTGGTGAACTACTCCCTCCCATGCATGCCGTTATTCTGAGTACCTGAAAACCAAATAAGAACCAACAAGGAAAACACAAGAGTGAGTAAAGAATACTCAGCCAAGTACACGGTAGAGCCAAAACATCAACAAACATAGTATATGAAGGTAAATCTGAATGGAAAACTGAATGCTGATATTGATGCACAACTGAACGGAATCTGATTCATCCGGCGGGACACCTTCGGTGTCAATCTCACCCCGGACCAGACACATTTGACATTTCTCACCGGTCATATCCGGAATAGTCAACCTATACACTGATACACTAATGCATGCATCAATACAAAGCCGAGTCGATATCAATGAAAAATAATGAAGAACCACTCGTGGCAAACATAGACCGGGGCAATCCATCTTGCACTTGCCTTAAAGTTGGTGTTCACCCCCAAAGTCACCCTGTGCACGCGAACCTCCAAACCTATGGATTATCCCACTCTCGGAAAAACTATACCAAAGATACCACGTGCAATTATATAAAGAAAATTAATGTCAATCTACTTGGCTGGCTCACTGCTCCAATGTATTCTTTTAGTAGGTTTGCATACCTATGATTTTTTGAATAAAGCAAAGTTACAGAAGTAGATTTCTATGTAGGTACATACACACAAATTATATTCTCCAGGTTTTGTCTACAAGTTGTCTTTGTTAGCACACCACAGGCACACAGCGAACAATTAAATTGCACCATATTTTCCTGTATGGTTGCTAATAGCTAGGTGACACAAGTCTCCGTATAACCTAACAGGGCGCCCATTATATAATTACTTTAGCTTTCATCTGACCAACCTCGTGCCATACTACTACTACTACTACGATCACCTCCACTAATTAATTTTTTTTGCAATGTTCCTCTGATTCGTTTGCACCACGTCCAACAAAAGCTGAATCTCAAATAGTCTGCCAAGGAAACAAATTAAACCAACAGCTAAATACTCCAGAACGCTTACACCTAATCTGGATCACGGTGCAACAACTATGGACTGGACAATTTAACCGAAGAATCAGCCACACGTGCATGCCTAAGGAATTGGACATTGCGCTAGCGAAGCAAACTAAGACTGGAGACTAACCGACTGAAGCAGGGATCCTGTCAGCTTCGGCGGCCGAGCTGCTTGTTGGGGCAGTAGACACAGCTGGAGGGCTCCGCGTCCGGCTGGTTGATGGCGGCGGCGACAGCGGCAACGGAGGAAGCCTAGGCGGCGGCTATTCGGGTGTTGGGGAAAACGAACAGAGCTTCGTGAATGTGGAACAGGAAATAAAAGACCTTGCTTCAATTTGTTTTTTCCTAACTCAAGTCATTATCTAAACAAGACTAGTTTTTTTATTTCTCTTTATTCCAGAAATTATCTAAAGGCTATAATTGACTAGCTCGCCAAGTATTCATCTGGACTCCGTTTTGAACAATTTAATAATCATATTGGGGCTACTAGATGAGACGAACGCGACCGCGGTCTCGGATTTCTCCTAACACGTATGGTTTGAAAGTCAAAGTTTGGGTCAACATCCTCGACTTACTTCGGAACTGATAAATTTCCGGGGTATTACATTCTCCCCTACTACAACAGATTTCGCCCTCGAATTCTTTACTCTCATTTCTCAGAGAATGAATAACTGAAATTCTAAGAGAAATAAATTACTCCCACGTGTAAATGACTCTAGGTATTACACCCGCATCTTCGACTTGATTTTTCCACATTGCTTCTTGTTTGGTTGGCTACGTCCAAAGCACCTTCACAAACTTTAGGGTTCAGTTCCCTATCACCCTATCGGACTCCTCCAAAATACTTATTGGCCGAGCCTCAAAGGTTGAATCTTGCTCGATCTTATAAGTGGGTCAGTGGCGATCAGTTGTTATGGTTCTCGGAAGTACATGCGCAACATGAAGACATGAAATACATCATGCACACCTTTCAAATTCTCTAAGAATCTTGCAAACAGAAGAGACTACACTATGCTATTCCAGCAGCGAATGACGTTGATAATATAGGAGAACTCTACCCTCCACATTCTTCAATGTCGAACCTGAGCTAATAAACCTAATTTAACTACCGAAAAGCCTCCTGGTGGCCTACTTGGGCACATCTCCTGTAAGGTATCCTCGAAACAATGCTTGTTTTAACCCTCATTACGACTCCTACGTTTGGCAGGGGTTGCCGCTTCCAAATATGGAATGTCATTCTGTTCTAAGGTCCAGGTTGCACATCACCGTCTCTCTACTAGCTAAAGTTTAAGGCACACATGGAAGCATCACTCCAACATAACAACGGCAAATAATAAACGGTAGTTGGTATGGGGGCCAATCCATCCCGCACCCAAACTATTAACTTTGTACCTTGAATAGGTGAAATAGGCAACCTATCATTGGGGAATCCTCACCCGCCTTGCAAGAATAGTATGAACCAAGGTTTTTTGTTTGGGTTGACTTCCCATGTATACAATCTGCAAGCCACTAAAAAGCTAAACCATTGGTCCTTAAAAACTCTCGAGGTTGCATATATTCTTAGTCCTTTGTGAACAACATGAAATGGAGTGACCTTACGAATACGGAGTGACTTGATCTAGAAAAAAAACAAGATTTAGAGAAGATAAGGAAAAGATTAGCTTCTGATATGGAATGACAAATAAGGAAAAGGCTTTCATAAACATTTTTTTCAAGAATCAACTCCCAACATATCAAGGGACAGCTCAGAACATGTCGGCAAGATCGTTGTCTTCTAAAACCACATAGCATCCCTTGGCACATACAAGAGTAATGGTGCATCTCAATGAAAGGATCGCCATTCTTGATACTTAATAGTAGGTCAATGGTACAGATGAGTGCCAAAGAAGGGAACAAGATTTAGATGAAGGTCTCAACACAAGGACTAATTCTGAATGGCTAATGATCAGCGAGTGACGAGTACTATGCTAGACATGTGCATGGGGTGCACCAGAAAGAATAGTTCAACTAGAAATATATACGTCATGTGGAAATGGACACTTTGATAACACTGTATAGAGATGATTGCTAGCTTCTTGTAATATTTAGGATCTTCTTAAGTTTCTTTAGGATTAATTTATCAACTCCAACTCCATCATCTAAACTAGGTAGGCCAATCTATCACCATGTCAATCCCGTGAAAGTAGCAAACCCTTTCTTCAGTTACCATTGACAAAACTTGACTCGCAACTCACTATGTTCATACTTCAAAAACCATTGGGCTAAACTTAAATCATCCAGGGTAGAGTTTATAACAAACTTTGGCTAGCATTCCATTATCATCAGGCCACTTCATTGGCCCAAAGAGTCAAATGCAAAGGATAAGAAATTTCCTTCCAATGCCAACTTCATGAACCATCTAACAAACAACAATACGACAATACTTTCTACCAATAGACAAGATGCAATCAAATAGAAACCATAGTATGTACCTGAAGCAAGGCACTATAAGCCTCTAGTGGCAACAACTTGCACATACGTAGAATAACATTAATAAACAAGATCAACAACAAGACATAGCGAAAGCGTATATGCAATGAGGGACCCCAAATCCATCCTACTGTGCACTGTTGTGTCAAGTGTTTTTTAATTCTGAAATCCTAAGTAAAGGTTTTTTTCTTTTTCGGAGGAAAAATGGGCAAGTTAACCATCCTAGCAAATTTTAGGTTATTCGCATCCTTAGTACTAGCAACCTACTCACTCCAGAGATCTAAAGCCTAGGCTCTGATACCAACAGTAACGCCCCAGAATTCTACACTTGCCAGCAACGTTACCACACTACTCTAATTAATACCTAGAAAGAAAAACTCTAAATTTCGGCAGCATCTCCTTTGTTTATAAGGACATCCACAATTAAAATAACACAATAACACATATGAGTAACTACAATATCCAAACATAAACATCCACGTGGTTCGTCAAAAATTTTAGACTTCGACAGACATGCCGAGACTGGAGCATCCAAGGCTCACAAGACATTGCAAGGAACTTCCATATTAAGACCACTGACAAGGAAGTTCTTCAAAATTATGTGACATGTAGAACTAGTGTAAGGTGTGCGGTGGTGAACTACTCCCTCCCATGCATGCCGTTATTCTGAGTACCTGAAAACCAAATAAGAACCAACAAGGAAAATACAAGAGTGAGTAAAGAATACTCAGCCAAGTACATGGTAGAGCCAAAACATCAACAAACATAGTATATGAAGGTAAATCTGAATGGAAAACTGAATGCTGATACTGATGCATAACTGAACAGAATCTGATTCATCCGGAGGGACACCTTCGGTGTCAATCTCACCCCGGACTAGACACATTTAACATTTCTCACCGGTCATATCTGGAATAGTCAACCTTCACACTGATACATTGATGCAAGCATGAATACAAAGCCGAGTCGACATCAATGAAAAAGAATGAAGAACCACTCGTGGCAAACATAGACCGGGGCAATCCATCATGCACTTGCCTTAAAGTTGGTGTTCACCCACAAAGTCACCCTATGCACGCGAACCTCCGAACCTGTGGATTATCCCACTCTCAGAAAAACTATACCAAAGATAGCACGTGCAATTATATAAAGAAAATTAATGTCGATCTACTTGGCTGGCTCACTGCTCCAATGTATTGTTTTAGTAGGTTTGCATACATATGATTTTTTGAACAAAGCAAAGTTACAGAAGCAGATTTCTATGTAGGTACATACACAGAAATTATTTTGTCCAGGTTTAGTCTACAAGTTGTCTTTGTTAGCACACGACTGGCACACAGTGAACAATTAAACTGCACCATGTTTTCCTATATGGTTGCTAATATCTAGGTGACACAAGTCTCCGTATAACCTAACAGGCGCCCATTATATAATTAGCTTAGCTTTCATCTGACCAACCTCATGCCATACTACTACTACTACGATCACCTCCACCAATTAATAATGTTTGCAATGTTCCTCTGATTCGTTTGCACCACGTGCAACAAAAGCTGAATCTCAAATTGTCTGCCATGGAAACAAATTAAACCAATAGCTAAATACTCTAGAACGCTTACACCTAATCTAGATCATGGTGCAACAACTATGGACTACGATTTAACTGTAGAATCAGCCACATGTGCCTGCCTAAGGAATTGGACATTGCGCTAGCGAAGCAAACTAAGATTGGAGACTAACCGACTGATAGGGATCCTGTTAGCTTCGGCGGCCGAGCTCCTTGTCGGGGCAGTAGACACAGCTGGAGGGCTCCACGTCCGGATGGTCGATGGCGGCGGCGACAGCGGCAACGGAGGAACCCTATGCGGCGGCTAGTCAGGTGTTGGGGAAAACGAACAGAGCTTCGTGCGTGAGGCACAGGAAATAAAAGACCTTGCTTCAATTTGTTTTTTTTCTACCTTAAATCATTATCTAAACAAGGCTATTTTTTATTTCTCTTTATTCCCGAAATTATCTAAAGGCTATAATTGACTAGCTCGCCAAGTATTCATCTGGACTCCGTTTTGAACAATTTAATAATCATATTGGCACTACTAGACGAGACGAACGTGGCCGCAGTCTCGTATTTCTCCTAAGTTGTATGGTTTGAAAGTCAAAGTTTGGGTCAACATCCTCGAATTACTTCGGAACTGAATCTTGTAAATTTCTAGGGTATTACATGTGGTGAGGCAGTTCATCAAGGATTACCAGAGCATTTGATGGAGGCCTATGTTGATGAAGTGAGGAAGTTGGAAGAGCACTTTGACGGTCTGCAAGCGGAGCATGTTCCCCGTGCCCAGAATTGGATTGCCGACGGCCTGTCAAAGCTTGCCGCCCAAAAGATGCCTGTGGAACCAGGGACTTTTGTGCTCCATCTGACTCAGCCATCCGTTACACCATCGAGGCTGGCAAAGAAGAGAAAGCAAGATGTTGGTGGTTACTATCCGGCAGAGCTGCCGGCAGCCACCAAGAAAGTAGATACCGCCGACAAGATACCCTTAGCCGGTGAGCCGCAGCTTCCGGTAAGCCAGATTCTTGCCGTCGAGGCAAGCGCTCCCGTAGAGGAAGAAGTACCTTTAGTCCTTGTCGTCGAGCCGCAGGCTCCGGCATGGGCACAGCCAATTGTCCAGTACCTTCAGACAGGAGATCTTCCCGATGAGCAAGAAGACGCAGAAAGACTAGCCCGCCAATCAAGGATGTACAAATTTAGCGATGACATTATGTAGAGGAAAAGACCAAATGGGGTGAAATTGAAGTGCATCTGCCGGGAGGATGGACAGAGGCTGTTGGAAGAGATGCATGAAGGAATGTGTGGCTCTCATATTGGGTCACGCATGCTTGTCGGCAAGGTGTTTCGTCAAGGATTCTACTGGCCGACAGCCCTTCAAGATGCCTTGGCGGTGGTCATCAGGTGCGAAGCATGCCAGTTCCACTCCAAGGGCATCCACCAGCCAGCTCAAGCCCTCCAAACCATCGCTCTCTCCTGGCCTTTCTCGGTCTGATGGCTTGACATCGTCGGCCCCTTCCCCGTCCTACCGGTGCCTTTGAATTCTTGTACGTTGCAATCGACAAGTTTACAAAGTGGCCTGAGGTAGAGCCAGTGAGGAAGGTGACGGCACAGTCAGCCATCAAGTTCCTCAAAGGATTGGTTGTTCGTTTTGGTGTCCCCAACAGGATCATCACCGACAATGGCACCCAATTCACGAGCTGCGCCTTCACAGCATATTGCCAAGAACTTGGAAACAAGATCTGCTATGCCTCTATTGCTCACCAAAGGAGCAAAGGACAAGTAGAGAGGGCAAATGCAGAAGTGATGCGTGGTCTCAAGACCAGAACTTTCGACAGGCTGCTGCTACTTGTAGACTGCGTTGGTATTTCCCCGAAGAAGAGAGGATGATGCACTATAGTAGAGATAAATATTTCCCTCAGTTAAGAACCAAGGTCATCAATCCAGTAGGAGAACCACACAAAACCTCTTTAGCAGCACCAACACACACAAAAGCAAACACTTGCACCCAACGCGAATAAGTGGGTTGTCAATCCCCTTAGCGGTTATTTGCAAGGATTAATTCTGATAGTGATAGATAGATAAATTAAAATACTAAATAAAATAAACGTAAATAAATTGCAGCAAGGTATTTTTGGATTTTAATATATGATAAAGGTAGACCCGGGGGCCATAGTTTTCACTAGAGGCTTCTCTCTTGAGCACAAAACATACGGTGGGTAAACCAATTACTGTTGGGCAATTGATAGAAAACCAAATAATTATGACGGATTCATGGCAATGATCATGTATATAGGCATCACGTCGAGACAAGTAGACCGACTCCTACCTGCATCTACTACTATTACTCCACCCATCGACCGCTATCCAGCACGCATCTAGGGTATTAAGTATAAAACAGAGTAACGCCTTAAGCAAGATGACATGACGTAGACAAAGTAAACTCAAGCAATAGGATTAAACCCCATCTTTTTATCCTTAATGGCAACAATACAAATACGTGCCATGTCCATTTCTGTCACTGGGATTGAGCACTGCAAGATTGAACCCATCACAAAGCACCTCTCCCATTGCAAGATAAATCAATCTAGTTGGCCGAACCAAACGGATAGATCGGAGAGAAATACAAAGCTATAACAATCACGCATAAAAGAGTTAAGAGAAGACTCAAATATTTGTCATGAATAATCTGATCACAAACTCACAATTCATCGGATCCCAACAAACACACCGCAAAAGAAGATTACATCGGATAGAACTCCAAGAACATCGAGGGGAACATGGTATTGAAGATCAAAGAGAGAAAAGAAGCCATCTAGCTACTAGCTATGGACCCGTAGGTCTGTGGTAAACTACTTACACATCAACGGAAGGGCAGCAAGGTTGATGAAGAAGCCCTCCGTGATTGATTCCCCCTCCGGCAGAGTACCGGAAAAGGCTTCCAGATGGGATCACGGAAGAACACAGGCTTGCGGTGGTGGTAGGGTTTTCTCGTCTGGCTCTCTGATGGTTTCCGAATATTTGAGAATTTATAGAAGTGGAATTAGGTCAAAAGAAGCCACGAGGGGCCCACAAGGCATCAGGGCGCGCCCCCCTGGGGCCGCGCCCAATTGCCTTGTGGCCTCCTGGTGAGGCTTCTGGCTTCCTCCTGAAGCTCCAGGGTCTCTTTTGTCCAGAAAAAAATCATCAAAAAGTTTCATGGCATTTGGACTTCGTTTGTTACTGATTTCCTGAAAAACCAAAAACAAGCAGAAAACAACAACTGGCACTAGGCACTAGGTTAATAGGTTAGTCCCAAAAAATGATATATAATTGCATATATTTGCATATAAAACATCCAAGATTGATACTATAATAGTATGGAACAATAAAAAATTATAGATACATTGGAGACGTATCAAGCATCCCCAAGCTTAATTCCTGCTCGTTCTCGAGTAGGTAAATGATAAAAATAGAATTTTTTATTTGGAATGCTACCTAACATGTTTCATCATGTAATCTCTCTTACGGTTTGAATAATAAGATCCGAATGATTCAAAGCAATAGTCTATAATTTGATATAAAGACATCAATACTCAGGCATACTAATAAACAATCATGCCTTTCAAAATAAAAATGCTACAAAAAGTTATCCCTACAAAATCATATAATCCTGTCATGCTCCATCTTCTTAACACAAAGTATTTATCATGCACTACCCCGATGACAAGCCAAGCAATTCGTTCATACTTTTTAACGCGCTTCAGCTTTTTCAACCCCCATGCAATACATGAGCGCAAGCCATGGATATAGCACTATGGGTGGAATAGAGTGTGGTGGTAGAGATTAATAAGGGGATGTCAAAAATAAGAAGATAGTCTCACATCGACGCGGCTAATCAACGGGCTATGGAGATGCCCATCAATTGATGTCAATGCGAGGAGTAGGGATTGCCATGCAACGGATGCACTAAGAGCTATAAGTGTATGAAAGCTCAAAATGAAAACTAAGTGGGTGTGCATCCAACTTGCTTACTCATGAAGACCTCGGGCATTTGAGGAAGCCCATCATCAGAATATACAAGCCAAGTTCTATAATGAAAAATTCCCACTAGTATATGAAAGTGACAAAATAGGAGACTCTTTATATGAAAAACATGGTGCTACTTTGAAGCACAAGTATGGAAAAGGATAGTAACACTGCCCCTTCTCTCTTTTTCTCTCATTTCATTTTGTTTTTCTCTTTTTTTTCTTTTCTGTTTTTTTTTCATGGGCTCTTTTTGGCCTCTTTTTTTTTCCTCACTGGGACAATGCTCTAATAATGATGATCATCATACTTCTATTTACTTACAACTCAAAAGAAAATTACAACTCAAAACTAGAACAAATATGACACTATATGAATGCCTCTGGCGGTGTACCAGGATGTGCAATGATACAAGCATAACATGTATAAAAAATGATGAACGGTGGCTGAGCCACAAATACTATGTCAGCTATATGATCATGCAAAGCAATATGACAATGATGATGTGTGTCATATAAACGGAACGGTGGAAGTTGCATGGCAATATATCTCGGAATGGCTATGGAAATGCCATGATAGGTAGGTATGGTGTATATTTTGAGGAAGATATAAGGAGGCTTATGTGTGATAGAGCGTATCATATCATGGGGTTTGGATGCACCGACGAAGTTTGCACCAACTCTCGATGTGAGAAAGGGCAATGCACGGTACCGAAGAGGCTAGCAAATTGCGGAAAGGTGAGAGTGCGTATAATCCATGGACTCACATTAGTCATAAAGAACTCACATACTTATTGCGAAAGTTTATTGGCCCTCAAAGCAAAGTACTACTACACATGCCCCTAGGTGGATAGGTTGGTAGTAAAAGACCATCGCTCGTCCCCGAGCGCCACTCATAAGGTAGACAATCAATAATAAATCATGCTCCAACTTCTTAGCATAACGACAGATCATACGTGCATGCTTCGGGAATCACAAACCTTAACACAAATATTCTTACTAAACCACAATTATCTACTAGCACCTCCCACATATTACCATCTTAATATCGCAAAACTATTGCAAGGAATCAAACTTATCATATTCAGTGATCTACATGAAAGTTTTTATTATATCCCTCTTGAATACCCTATCATATTAGGACCAAATTCATAACCTGTGCATATTACCATTGCTATTCATTAGACTCTCAAAAATATATAAGTGAAGCATGAGAGTGCAACTATTTCTTTAAAATATAACCACCGCCGTGCTCTAAAAGATATAAGTGAAGCACTAGAGCAACTGCCTAGCTCAAAAAATATAAGTGAAGCACATAGAGTATTCTAACAAATCACGAATAATGTGTGTCCCTCTCAAAAAGGTGTGTCCAGCGAAGATGATTGTGGCAAACTAAAAAGCAAACAAAAGCAAACAAATTATAGCACAAGACGCTCCAATTAAAACACGTATCATGTGATGAATAAAAATATAGCTCCAAGTGATATACCGATAGATTGTAGACGAAAGAGGGAATGCCTTCCGGGGCATCCCCAAGCTTAGACGCTTGAGCCTTCCTTGAATATTACCTTCGGGTGCCTTGGGCATCCCCAAGCTTTGGCTCTTGCCGCTCCTTATTCCTTTATCCATCGTAGTCTCACCCAAAACTTGAAAACTTCAGCACACAAAACTCAACAGAAACCTCGTGAGATCCGTTAGTATAACAAACAAATCTTAAACTTTAGGTACTGTTTTAAATTGATTCATATTTAATATTGGCATAATGCTACTGTACTCCAACTTCTCCATCACTCATACCCCCCGATACGATCCATAGATTCATTAAAATAAGCAAACTATGCAACAAAAAACAGAATCTGTCTAAAACAGAACAGTCTGTAAAGATCTGAATTAACGTCATACTTATGTAACTCCCAAAATTCTGAAAACTTAGGACTTCGTGGGAAATTCATATATCAATATTTTGTAAAAAATTCAGAAGGTTTTGATGCTCCAGCAAAAAATGAAAATTCCAGCACTGGACGCAAAAGTTCTGTCAAACAGCATCAATTATATTATCTTCCAAATCATCCCAAAGGCATTACTTGGCACAAACACTAATTAAAAGGTAAAAACACAATCATAACAGAGGCTATAATTGTGTAAACACACAAAAACAGAAGGTAAAAAAATTTATTCATTGGGTTGCCTCCCAACAAGCACTATTGTTTTGTGCCCCTAGCTAGGCATAATGCATAGTTTCAAGTGTTGTCATCCTTCATCTCTTCATCTTGAGAGGGATGTTTGTCAGGAGGCTTTTCAAAAACAATGTGAAACACATCATCAATCAATATTTTATCGTTATTAAGGCAATTTTCATCATATCCTTGTTGGTTCCCTTTTACGATCCAAGAATATTTCTGATTAATACCATTGAAAACTTATTGAATAATATGTAATGGAGGAACTTCTTTCTTAGTATTCTCATCGAAAGTATGATCATCATGAAACATAAATCTTAACATATAATCTTCATTATACAAAATTTCATCTATCACAGGATGTTCTTGACTCATATTATAAAAGTCAAAGATCTCTCCAGCCTCTCGAACTATGTAATCAAACTCATTCATAAGGATAAGCGTGGCTATCTTTTTAGCTTTAGGATTGCTTATAACAGGTAACTCATAGAATAATCTTTACAAAGTGGGGTGAGTACGAATAAATCTTCTTTCAAGTTTAAGAACAAGGGCAAAAATAGCCTCAACATAACTATTGGTTCTCTTAAGAATGGGAATGTCATTACAAACCAAAGTTCCAGTGCAAGTAAAGAATTCTTGAATAATACTCTTTCCTATAATATTCCCACTTCCCGTCACAAAAAATTTAGCATCCAAATTTGCGGGAATTCCTATCTTAGAAATTTTACCATCCTCACTCCTTTCAATAACAAACTCAGACATGATAGCAACTTGGGCAAGCAAACTAGCAAACAAGCAAATAAAATATTTTTGTGTTTTTGTAAAAAAAATAGAAGTGGGGGAGATGAAAACAAGAGGCAAATGCAAATAAAAGGCAAATAAAATAAATGCAAGTGGATGATAGTTTATGCGAAGGTACTTGATAAATTTTGGTGATGTCTCCCCGGCAACGGCGCCAGAAATTCTTCCTGCTACTTGTAGACTGCGTTGGTATTTCCCCGAAGAGGAGAGGATGATGCAGTATAGTACAGATAAGTATTTCCCTCAGTTAAGAACCACGGTTATCAATCCAATAGGAGAACCACACAAAACCTCTTTAGCAGCACCTACACACACAAAAGCAAACACTTGCACCCAACGCGAATAAGAGGGTTGTCAATCCCCTTAGTGGTTATTTGCAAGGATTAATTCTAATAGTGATAGATAGATAAAGTAAAATGCTAAATAAAATAAAAGTAAATAAATTGCAGCAAGGTATTTTTGGATTTTAATATATGATAAAGGTAGACCCGGGGGCCATAGTTTTCACTAGAGGCTTCTCTCTCGAGCACAGAACATACGGTGGGTAAACAAATTACTGTTGGGCAATTTATAGAAAAGCAAATAATTATGACGAATTCATGGCAATGATCATGTATATAGGCATCATGTCCGAGACAAGTAGACCGACTCCTGCCTGCATCTACTACTATTACTCCACCCATCGACCGTTATCCAGCACACATCTAGGGTATTAAGTATAAAACAGAGTAACGCCTTAAGCAAGATGACATGATGTAGACAAAGTAAACTCAAGCAATATGATTAAACCCCATCTCTTTATCCTTAATGGCAACAATACGAATACGTGTCATGTCCCTTTCTGTCACCGGGATTGAGCACCGCAAGATTGAATGCATCACAAAGCACCTCTCCCACTGCAAGATAAATCAATCTAGTTGGCCAAACCAAACGGATAGATCGGAGAGAAATACAAAGCTATAACAATCATTCATAAAAGATTTTAGAGAAGACTCAAATATTTTTCAAGAATAATCTGATCATAAACTCACAATTCATCGGATCCCAACAAACACACCGCAAAAGAAGATTACATCGGATAGAACTCCAAGAACATCGAGGAGAACATGGTATTGAAGATCAAAGACTGAAAAGAAGCCATCTAGCTACTAGCTATGGACCCGTAGGTCTGTGATAAACTACTCACACATCATCGGAAGGGCAGCAAGGTTGAAGAAGAAGCCCTCCATGATCGATTCCCCCTCCAGTATAGTACTGGAAAAGGCCTCCAGATGGGATCACGGAAGAACAGAGGTTTGCGGCGGCGGTAGAGTTTTCTCGTCTGGCTCTCTGATGGTTTCCAAATATTTGAGAATTTACAGAAGTGGAATTAGGTCAAAAGGAGCCACGAGGGGTCCACAAGGCATCAGGGCGCGCCATTCCCCTGGGGTCACGCCCTGTTGCCTTGTGGCCTCCTCGTGAGGCTTCTGGCTTCCTCCCGAAGCTTCCAGGGTCTCTTTTGTCCAGAAAAAAATCGTCAAAAAGTTTTGTGGCATTTGGACTTCGTTTGGTACTGATTTCCTGAAAAACCAAAAACAAGCCGAAAACAGCAACTGGCACTGGGCACTAGGTTAATAGGCTAGTCCCAAAAAATGATATATAATTGCATATAATTGTGTATAAAACATCCAAGATTGATACTATAATATCATGGAACAATAAAAAATTATAGATACGTTGGAGACGTATCAAATGCACAAGTGTGGAAGGCGCTGGGTGGAAGAGTTGTCGGCGGTTCTTTGGTCAATCAGAACGACACCAAGTCGACCCACTGGCCAGACACCCTTCTCCCTTGTTTATGGTGCAGAAGCGGTGCTCCCCATGGAACTCAGATATGGGTCACCTCGAGTCTTGGCCTTCGATGAGGAGGATCAAGATGAGCTGCGGCAAGATGATGCCACGCTCCTTGAGGAAGATCGTTTCTGGGCTGCTGTCCGTGCTGCACGGTACCAGCAAGCTTTGTGCTGCTACCATGGCCGCAAAGTGAATGCCAGGAACCTTGAGGAAGGTGACCTTGTCCTTTATCGGATTTAGTCCACGAAGGGTCAAAACAAGTTGACACTGAAGTGGGAAGGCCCTTACCGGGTGGTACGAGTCACTAGGCCTAGCGCAGTCCGCCTAGAGACTGAAGATGGCACTCCGGTGCTCAACTCATGGAATATTGAGCATCTTCACAAGTTTTACCCGTAAGGCGCGGTTGCCGGGCTGCCCGGCAACCTCTTTTTTACAAGTTTGCCGGCAAGGCATGTAATCCTTTGTACAGAGCCGGGCGCAGGTCCCGTGCACAATGAATAAAAGTTAAGTGTTTCATAACTCTTTGTCAAAGTACATATTTATTTATGTGTTGCAGGCAGCTTCTATTACATTTTACCTTGCACAAGATGATTAACGAACCGTCAAGGTTCCAGCCTCCTCTTTTCTCTTCTTTCTTTTTTTCAAAGGACAGAAGGGTTCCTCGCGTGCAAGTTTCCCGGGGAGGGTGACGGTATGGATACCAAGGGACATTCAAGATATCGTTCTATGACAAGAAGAACAACAAAGAAAAAGCTAAGTTGAAAAACTTTGAGATAAATTCTTTGTTGTAGCTGTAATTTCTCCTTGAATGATTTTGGCCTTTGTATGAGAAACCTGCACGCTAAGGAACCTTGTCGTGTTCAGCTATGCTCTTACTTTGTTTCGAGTTTGCTCAACAACTTAAGTGGTTAAGTTGTGATCGTCAAGTGTAACCTTGCCGGTAGCGGCACTTCTGGCAAGCTGCTAACGACCAGTTCCTCAAGCGCTCGCGGCAAGAGTGCGCGCACCGGCAAGAGTCCGGCGAGCGTAGGGTACAGAAATCATACAAAGATAGAATAAGACAAGAGGAATAGCATGCATACATCCATCCAACACACAATTTATATTACATCAATGACGTAGTGCGGATCTAACTTTAGATGAATCTGTCTTTTACATGATCATACACACGGCAAGGGGTGGTTACAAGGTTAATGGGTAACGCCACCCTGAGTCCTAGAGACCTGGCCGACCCGGTCGGCTATTGGAGCAACGATCTTGTCGGCAGCTGTGATGTCGGTGTCCTTTGGCAAGCTTGTGAAGGCACCAGAGAGGTCGACGCCTGGATTGCGGTACGCAACTTTGACGAGTACCTTGTAAAGAATGTCTCGAGCAAGCTTGAGGGACTCCTTGGCGAAGGAGTCAGACTGTTCTCTATGGTGCTTCTCCAACGCCTTGACAAGGCCCTCGAAGAAGAGAGTCAGGCTAGCGCTTGCCGCTTCTTGGTCATTGGGGGCGTAGCTGTATTCCGCCAAGCGCATGACGACAAGGAGGGCGCTGATCTACTCTGCGGCCTCCACAAGGCGGTCGGTCCACAGCTGCAAGTTGATGTTAAGCGTGTTCAAGGAACTGACGGCGTCGGCGTACGCAGCTTTTTCCTTCTCAAGATCTCTGGCCATGGCTGCCTCTCTGGCCTTGGTGCTGTCAAGATCCTCCTCTAGACCACTGATACGTCTCCAACGTATCTATAATTTATGAAGTATTCATGCCATGTTTACAACAATTTTATGTGGTTTTGGTATGATTTGATTAAAACTAACTTGGACTGACACTGTTTTTAGCAAAACTACCGTGGTGTTGTTTTTTGTGCAGAAATAAAAGTTCTCGGAATTGGCTGAAACTTTTTGGTGATTTTTTTTGGAACATAAGAGACCCCCGAAGCTTCGTGGAAGGACCAGAAGAGTCACGAGGAAGCGACAAGCCTGCTAGGCGCGCTCTGGGGGGTAGGGAGGGCCTAGCGAGCTTGTCGCTCCCTTGTGGCCACCCTTGACGTGAAACCAACGCCAAAAATTCCTATAAATACCAAAAACCCCAGAAAGAAGCCTAGAACTTCAACGCCGCCACCGCAAGCCTCTATACCGAAGCGATCTCATCTGGAGCCCTATTCCGACACTCTGCCGGAGGGGGGAATCATCACCGGAGGCCATCTTCATCATCCCGGCGGTCTCCATGACGAGGAGGGAGTAGTTCACCCTCGGGGCTGAGGGTATGTACCAATAGCTATGTGTTTGATCTCTGTCTCTCTCGTGTTCTTGATTTGGCACGATCTTGATGTACCGCGAGCTTTGTTAATATAGTTGGATCATATGGTGTTTCTTCCCTCTCTATCTTCTTGTGATGAATTGAGTCTTTCCCTTTGAGGTTTCGTTATTGTCGGATTGAATACTTTGGATTTGAGAACACTTGATGTATGTGTTGCCTGTGGATACCCATGGTGACAATGGGGTATTCTATTGAGTCACTTGTTGTATGTTTTGGTAATCAACTTGCGGATTCCCGTGACCTTGGGGTAATCTAGGCACATAGGTTGATACATGTTTTCATCCTCCTTTTTTCTCCGATAGAAACTTTGGGGTACTCTTTGAAGTTCTTTGTGTGGATTGAATATTATGAATCTGAAGTTGTTTTGATGCATATCGAATAATCAACTCATGGATACTTGTGGTGACATTGGAGTATCTAGGTGACATTAGAGTTGGTTGATGTGTATCATATGGTGTTATTTTAGTACGAACTCTAGGGCTGTTTGTGACACTTATAGGGATGGCTCAATAGATTGATCGGAAAGGATAACTTTGAGGTGGTTTCATACCCTACAACAACTTCATCTTATGTTCTCCGCTAATAGGAACTTTGGAGCGATTCTTTGTCGCACGTTGAGGGATTGTTATATGATTCAATTATGCTAGCACTGTTGAGAGATTGCACTAGTGAAAGTATGAACCCTATGCCTTGTTTCCAAGCATTACAATACCGTTTGTGCTCCGTTTTATCACTTTCTACCTTGCTATTTTTATATTTTCAGATTACAAAAACCTATATCTACTATCCATACTACACTTGTATCACCATCTCTTCGCCGAACTAGTGCACCTATACAATTTACCATTGTATTGGGTGTGTTGGGGACACAAGAGATTTCTTGTATTTGATTGCAGGGTTGTTTGAGAGAGACCATCTTCATCCTACGCCTCCCACGGATTGATAAACCTTAGGTCATCCACTTGAGGGAAATTTGCTACTGTCCTGCACTTGGAGGCCCAACAACGTCTACAAGAATAAAAGTTGCGTAGTAGACATCAAGCTCTTTTCTGGCGCCGTTGCCGGGGAGGTGAGTGCTTGAAGGTATATCTTTAGATCTTGCAATTTAATCTTTTAGTTTCTTGTTTATCACTAGTTTGGTTTATAAAAAAATAAAACTACAAAAAAATGGAATTTAGATTGCCTCACATGCTTTATCTTTATGATGTCTTTCTTGAAAATATGGATTTCGATAATTGTGCTCAATTGTTAGCGGAAGAATTTAATAAAATGTTTAATGCGAGTCCTTCAAATGATGAGCATGATTGCAATGTTGTTAGTATGCTTTCTATGAATATCCATGATGCTAATGATATGCAAAGCCATAAGCTTGGGGTTGCTATGTTTGATGAATATGATATTTTTAGTCCCCCAAGTTTTGATGAGCAAATTTATTATGATGATAACATGCCTCCTATTTATGATGATTATATTGATGAAAGTGGGTTTGGAAGAGTGTCAACTCTAGGTAATGATCCCACTATTTTGGAGGGTGTTGAATCTTTTTACAATATTGATAAAAGTGGATTTGGAAAGGTCATGATTTTATTTAATGATGAATCCACTATTTTGGAAGAGGTTTCAATTGATTATGACAACAAAGTTGCTACTTATGATGATTATTGTGATGATACTTATGTTATAAAAAGTAGTGATGATTATTATTATAAAACTTGTCATAATTATGAATACCCTTTTTCTGAACATTACTCTTTTAATGTGGAAACAATTTATAGTATTCAAGTTTCATATGATACTCCCACTATTATGAATGAGAATAAATTTGCTTATGTGGAGAGTAATAAAAATCCTATGCTTGTAGGTCATGAAAGGAATGCTTTATGTGATAGCTATATTGTTTAATTCATTCATGATGCTACTGAAAATTATTATGAGAGAGGATCATATGCTTGTAGGTGTTGTAATAATATCACGTTTCCTCTCTATGTGTTGAAAGTTTTGAAGTTATACTTGTTTTGCCTTCCTATGCTTGTTGATTCTTGCTCCCATAAATTGCTTGCTCACAAAATCCCTGTGCATAGGAAGTGGGTTAGGCTTAAATGTGCTTGTCATATGATTCATGATGCTCTCTTTATGTTTCAATTCTTTATTCTTATGCGAGCATCATTGAAATCATCATGCCTAGCTAAAAGGCATTAAAGAAAAGCGCTTGTTGGGAGACAACCCAATATTTACCCCTACAGTTTTTGTGTGTTCACACGATTAAGCTACTGTATTAATCATGTTTTATATGTTTTCTTTCAATAATGTGCCAAGTAAAGCCTTTGGGATAGTGTGGATACTTGTTGATTTGATTCTGTGCAAAAATAGAAACTTATGCGTCCAGTGCTGGAATTTCTATTCTGTACTGGAGCGTGAGAACATTCTAAATTTTTTACACAGGATTGGGTTACAAATGTTTTACGTTTTTATAGTTTTTCAGAATTTTTGGAGGTACATAAGTATGCTTTTTAATTCTCTCACTACATGTTGTTCTGTTTTTGACAGATTCTGTTTTCGATGCATAGTTTGCTTGTTTTAGTGTTTCCATAGCTTATATTGAGTAATATAAATTGTGGAAATTATATAATATAGTAGGAATTATGTGAGAACAATTATGAATCTTGTCTTGACAGTACCTAAGTCGATAATTTATTTTTATCATACTAAGCTATCTCACAAGTTCCGTTAAGTTTTGTGTGATTGAAGTTTTCAAGTTTTGAGTGAGATATCGATATGAGGAGAATAAGGAGTGGAAAGACCCTAAGCTTGGGGATGCCCAAGGCACCCCAAGGTAATATTCAAGGAAGACTCAAGCGTCTAAGCTTGGGGATGCCCCGGAAGGCATCCCCTCTTTCGTCTTCAACATTATCGGTAACCTCACTTGCAGCTATATTTTTATTCGTCACATAATATGAGTTTTGCTTGGAGTGTCATTTTATTTTGTTGAGATTTGCTTGCTGTTATCAATAATCATGTTTTGTATCTTTTAGTTCAATAAAATGCCAAGTATAGCCTTTACCATGCTTAGTTTGCAAGTTTATGTGTTGCTGTTTGAAAACAAAAAGTTTTCTGTTATGTCCAGAATATTCCTGAATTGTCAGAACATGATAAAAATCTGAAATTTTTACACAATAAGAATGCATGAGTTCTCTGTCATGTGGTAATTTTTCATAATATTTGGAGTTAGGGAAGTATGAATTTTTATTCCCCCTTTACAGACTGTTCTGTTTTGGCAGATTGCTTTTATAGTTGCATTGTTTGCATATGTTTGCCTATTTAATGTTTCTATTTGTGGATAGAGTATTAATTGTGTAGAGGCATTTAGTATGCAATGTTTAATTATAATTTTTGTGATTTTCTACAGTAGAGAATGTTAAGGTTTTGAGTTGATTTATACTAACTTATCTCACGAGTTCTTGTTGAGTTTTGTGTGGATGAAGTTTTTAAGATTTAGGAAAAGCCATGATATGAGAGGAATTAAGGAGACACAAGAGCTCAAGCTTGGGGATGCCCAAGGCACCCCAAGATAACATTCCAAGAAGTCTCAAGCAACTAAGCTTGGGGATGCCCCGGTGGGCATCCCACCTTTCTTCATCAACATCTATCGGTTAGCCTAAGTTTTTACTTGTTCACATGATATGTGCTATTTTTGTGGTGTCATTTTATTATCATTTTGTTTGCTGTTTTAATAAAATCATTAGATATGAAAGTTTTTATTGATAGAGAGTCTTCACATAGCCACTTAATTGTTTGACTACTCATTGATCTTCACGTTTATCTTTTGAGTGGTTTGTCTTTACTCTCGTGCTTCACTTATATCATAAGAGTAAATGTTTGAATGAATTGAATATCAAATTATATATGCTTCATATGCTTGTCCCATGGGGAGTAATGACTTCACATATAAGAAGTATAGGTTGTAAAATTTATTGAAGGATAGCAAACATAGCATTGGTCACTTGAACAATTCATGAAAGAATATTGAAGGAAGAGAGATTTCACATATAAATATACTATCTTGGACATCTTCTATGATTGTGAGCCCCCATTAATTATTTTCAACTTTGATCAACACTACTGCAGGTGACCGCTAACGCGACACATGAATCAGAGACCCCGCGACCAAACTGTGTGCGATGCATGAATTGCAAACGGCGTCGTAAAAAACCGTCCCTAATAAGACGAACTGTTTGCGATGCCGGAGACATAAAAAACGATTCAGATTAGAGACGCGTGTGCGATACGTGGCATACAGTTGATCCATACAAACTGTTTGCGACGAGCCAGAACAACAGAAACGGGCAGCCAGTTCGAGGTGTGTGCGATACACGGCATACATTTCACTCGGATGAACTGTTTGTGATTACCCAACACAACAGAAACAGGCAGCCAGTTCGAGGTGTGTGCGATACACGGCATACAGTTCACTCGGATGAACTGTTTGTGATTACCCTACACAACAGAAATGGGCAGCCAGTTCGAGGTGTGTGTGATACACGGCATACAGTTCACTCGGATGAACTGTTTGCGATGATCCAGAAGAACAGAAATGATTCGGCGTAACAAGATGTGTGTGATATCCGGCAAACAGGCCGGTAATCAGAATTGTGTGTGATAATTATAGACAGCGCATATGATTTTTTGTTATGAATTGTGTGCTCGATAGGGCACACAATTCAAGAAACCAAATGTGGGCGATAATGTAAAAGATCTCTGTCGAATACGTATTGCTAACCGTATGCAATGAGATTGACAGGGGACACAGATTAATATGAGCGAACGGCTACAGAGATATACAGTCTGCTCAAGTTAGTCCTTCTTCTTGTTGTTGTTGTTGGATGGCCCCGCGACATCGTCTTGGCAAGGATGCTTCTTGCCGCTGACCGTTGGCTTTTCATCGCTGCCGCTGTCATGTTCGTCGTTGATGTCCTCATCGTCGTCCTCCTCATTCGAACATTCCTCCTCCTCATCATCATCATCATCTTCATCGTCCTCCGATGGGTCCTCGTCTGTCTGGTCGTCGTCCGACGACTCAGGCGGCGGCGTCCCTTCCATGATCCGGATAAAATTGAGGTCAGGGCTCAATGACGGACTCATGGAAGACGAGCGGGATGATTCCGAGGTTGACCTATCATCGGGCGGAAGACTGCTGGCGGAACTATCATCCTCGCTGTCGCTCGACATGGCTGCGGTACGTACACAAAGCGAGATTGCAGAGTGTGTGTAAGTGTGTAGCGCGGCCGGCCGGGACGATGAAGACGGTGGAGACTGAAGCGGGGTATGAAGAAAAGAGGAATGGAAATTGAAGCGGGGGATTGACGGTTTTTATTGGCGCCTTGGCAGGCGATTAGAATCCTGATATAATCAATCGCAATTATTAGTACCCAGTCGCTCCAAATTCCCGCGGCTACCGAGAGCGACGATACGAGCCGGAGCAGCCGCACCGAAACCATCAGTACCATTCGTCCGCATTCCCCCAATGTTATTGCCACGCGAGGGAATTTGGGGGCTATCTTGGGATTTGGGGGAAATGGGGAAACTGTGGAGATCTGATAACGGCCGGGAACTACTTATCGCACTCTATTGTATACGGCACACGGTTTGTACATATCGTTTGTGTTCGATATTACAACTTCACACACGATTTCCACACGAAACTGTGTGAGAAGACAACATGCATGACACACGGTTCCCGTGACATAACCGTATGTGATGTACTACCCGGTACATATGGGGATGCAATAATGGAGTTAATACTGTAAACAGCCGCTCTACGGATACCCGTTAAAAAATAAAAACAGCCGCTCTGCAGATAGAGATGGGGGCGGCGGCCGAGGCAGCGGCTAGCGGATAGGAGGTCAATCCTCGGTCGGTCGGTGGTGGCGGCGTGATAGGAGGCCAATCCTCGGTCGGCGGCAGGAGATACGAGGAGATCTCAATCCTCGAGGTCGGTGGCGACGTGATTGGAGCACATCCCTCGCGGTCGAAGGCGGGATAGTGGAACTCGAACTTCAGGCGGATGCCCCACTAAGCTTTGCTCATCGACCTTGCTGTCTTGGCGTGCCACGGCATTGCGCTTCTCTGTCTGCTGGGTGGAGGTCGCCACGCGGCTAATTAATTAAGGTATTCTTTTCGATGTGTGGCTTAATTAAGGTATTCAATTCATAAGGGCGGTATACTGTACTATGCGTGTAAATTGACTGGTCATTAATTTGTGTCATCGCACAGCTGGATAAAACAATATGGATCGCCCTCCGTAAATTATGAAAACAAAATCTTGCGATTTATGCACGCATCTTTGGGCATCAATTAATCCATTTATTAATGCTTTTTTGAATTACCCCTCGTGTGGTGCAGATGGAATGATCTGAATGGATGAAGGATCGAAGAAGCTCAAATTTTGCGAGTGGCGTGATGGAGTTCATCACTTTGGCTGAAAGGACAAAGAAGAGAGTCCGTAACGATGATTACATCCTGTGTCCATGCAAGGATTGTGGCAATACAGAGTCACATAAAGTTACAGACGTTGAGTACCACTTATTCAAGCGGGGATTCATGGATGGATATACACGGTGAAGAGCCGGTCATGGATGAAGGTAACTAGGGCTGCGAGATGCCAAACCCCGATCAGAGTCACATGGATGTTGAATCTAACCTCGGGGCTCAGACGTCAAGCTACCAACGGAACAGAGACAATCGAAAATCCCCACTGGAAAACCAAGACGGCGACGAAGACGACGACCTTGATGGTATGCCAAATTTTGCTGCTATGATTGCAGATTTCCAGGGCCCAGATAAAGATATGGTTGGGTACAAGGATCTGCCAACCATTGATGCGGACTTAAAGAAAGATTTGTATCCAGGTTGCAAAAAGAAGTATTCCAAGTTGAGTTCCACACTGGTGCTTCTCAGATTTAAAGCAGAAAACGGTCTATCAAACAAGGGCTTCACAGAGTTGTTAGGTCTTTTGATAAGGGGTGGCCCGATCTTCTCAGTGAGCTGATGGTGTCGATGATGAACTTGTTGGATAACTTGTGAGACGCTCACGAACTCTCCGGCTGTTCCCCCGTTGCCAATGCGACGGATCTTCAACCCTATGGATATTCGCAACACCACACACTTGCGCACATAGCCGCCGACCACGAAGCGGTTCTGCAATCTCCCAATTCCCAATGGAACGAAAGATAGCACTTGACTTCCAGTAGCAAATACACCCTATTGAAACGAATTTGGTGTAGATAAATATTCCTGATCGATGCAAAGAGGAATGTGATTTCAGAGGAATGCTTAAAGCAATTCAATCTGGTAGAGGTTTAATCAAAACGTGGTCTAACCCTAAAATCCACGACTTACAAAGGTATATAAAGATCCCTGGACGTCCAACCAAGTGTTGGGGTATATCTCTAACTTTCCTAACTTAAATGACTCTATCTGGAAAACTGGCAGAAACAACCGCGGTATTGTTTTGACGACTGCGACTCAGTCACCGCGAATCGCGGGCTGCGGGTGTACAGTTTGGAAAGCACATGACTCAAGCTTTCCAAATTGTATTTACACGCCTTATTTGGACCACGGACACGGATTCTGCACGTATATCAATTTTGGGCTTCCTGGCTGTCAATCCGAATCTGACATGGAATATATTGTTTACAACTTTTGTTCTCTTCATGTGATGATGGCGCCACTTCCTCCCACACCTCCCTCGTGCTTGCCATCATTCCTTGCGCATAGCTTCTTGCCCATGCACCCGGCTCGCCATTAATTCAATCTTAATGATACGAAAAGTCCATGATTTAGGTAGTATAAAATTCTTCTGAATCAAAGTAACATGTTCAACTAGGAATGAATTCACCTTGTCATATTTGTCAACGAGGCTCAATATTTCTTTTCAGCTTAAGTAAGCAGAATCATCATATTTCGTGAACATATCCTCATCATCCTCCCTTTCTTCAAGAAAAGCCGTCCGCGGCTTTGGGTAAGCTGAAAATGGCAGAAACAAAAAAAAAACAACGTGTACGCATAATATATGTATATATAACATGCTGTATCATTTTTCTTGTCATGAAAAAGATTCCCAATATGCAATATGCAACTTAAATTGCAAGTATACAAGACAAAATGTCCATACGGGAATACATAATATCTCAGGAATTGGCAATCATAATTGCAAGTATAAGTGAAGTTCATATAGTCATGATCAGAATGAGGAACAAACATGTATAAAGTCTTATTGTTCAGTATTAAGTCTAATGTCCTCACAGAAGATCGATGACCAAATTTGCTATAAGCAAGGTCAAACCAATCGAAAATGTTCAAATGTATATATATTGGATATCATGCTTCAACCGCGCCACTCTGATATGTAGAACAAACATATGTATGATCATCATCATTACTCACAGCGTGTAAGATGCTACTCAGTTTGCAAATATAAGTGAAGTCTATAGCAATAGCATATAAATGCAACAGGTGTTGGGACAAACACAATGGATCAGATTCTATTACAGCAAGATCAGCACAATTCGACATAGCTGAATTTTTTTTTGGCCGCAATAAATCAACTAGACCAAAATGATATTTCATATTCTCATGAAAATTAGCTACTGTCCCAAAGCAAAACGACTTTGTCACATAGCATATAGGACACAAAACAGCAAGTTTCAAATCAGCAATCCAATCATAGGTAATGCATATGTGATCCACCAGAAAATTATCAGTCATGCTATATTCACCAATTAAATTAAAAGTGAAACTGTAGGGATAGGTGCTAGAATTCAAATGTGAAATTTCAGAAATCTTATTTATAGCACAACTCAAACTAATAGGTTCACTTAGCATGATGGAATACACAATATCAGCAGGTGGTATTCTTGTGAAAACTTCTTTATGTGTAAGTAGTACCACATGATCAAAATTCGAAATTTGTAATTTATCGCATTAAATGGTAACATGAGTGCGAATCAAATCACAAGAATTAACCAGCAAAGGATTAGACTCACAAAATTTCGTCGTGGCTGGTTGTAGTTTGAAAACAGCACTATGTTTTGGAACATCGTCAAATGTAGAAGGAGGTACCATCGACACCTCTTCAAATGATGCAGGTTGTTGCACATCTAGCTCCCTTTCATCAAAAGCAACCTGCAAATCAGAAGAAACAACAATAGAAATAGAGATGATTACATTAGTAGAAATGTCCTCACATGTCCTATCATCTCTACACTCATGTTGTCTGTCTCTCTCGTACTCTCAGAATGGATGCTCTCATCCTCACGTTTAGTGGAATCACACAACTAACTTTTGATAACACTCAAACTCAATTTGGCTATGTGGCTCTCATTCTCACATGGGTTGTGATACACATCGTGGTTAAAATGACATATAACTGAAATGTCACCATCCATGATAACTTTGTACTTAGCAGACAAACAAAATTCTTTTGTCCTCTCCTTGAGAAGAAGATGATACTCATGAAATTTGTCGGCTGGAGCACGCAGCAAAGCACGCCGTTTCATGTTCCACTTGAAAGAATTTTTTTTGACTTGATGGCAAGGTTGAACTTGAAACTTTCTGCACCAACGATCTCCCAACAAAACGTGACAAGAATCAAGTGGCATAGGAGATCCATCACATCGCACAACCTCGGTATGCACTCCGATAGTAATAGGAATATCAGCGGTGTGTGAAATCAGCAATGTGCCATACGATGAGTGCAGGAGGTATGACACTGTACGAGCACATGTAGGTAGCTGCAACTTCTCTACAACCTCAATGCTGATCAAATTAAGAGTTGAGGATCCGTCAATGGTGGCTGCAGCACGTCGCTCTCCAATCACCACATCATGGTGAAATAGCCCATCTCCATCAAAGTTACCACGTTCTTCCTCCCAAAAGGTGGCACTTCAATATTTGTTGCGGAGGAAGTCATATCTTCGAGACTCCAAACTATCCTCAGCACCTTCTGCCATGATTAGTGAACAACAAGTATGTATAGGTGGAAAACACTCAAATCACTCAAAACTGAAAGAAACAAGGTATCTTACCATTCCAAAGTGAATTAGAATAGCTTACCAACTTGTAGAGGCAGAACGTGTGCGGATGTGATGTAGCAAATGCCGAGGGTGAAAACTATCACACAACAAACCAGGGTATATGGTGGAGCTTGGTTGGGATACCTAACAACACCAATTCACAAATCCTAGTGCTGATCGTATGACAAAAAGACCCACGGAAACACACACGGTGGAGATAAATGGGGAAAATGCAACTCTGAAATTGAGCTCAAAATTATGGTATGTCGAAGATGCTCGTGTTGCGAATGCACAGGAGAGACGCTAGCAAAACGCTCAAAGTATACGGGCACAAGATTGCTCAATCTACTAGTGCAATGAACGTGGCAGAATTACTGATACACGTCTCCAAAACAGTATCGAACTTTCACGTAGAGCTTTCTTTTTCTCCTTTTTTTTCTTTCTTTCTCTTTTCTTTCTTTCTTTCTCTATTTTTTTCTTTTCTTTTTTTTATCAACAGAAACCTGAGCAATTAGTAACCAATCTGAATTTTCCAAAACAAATGATGCACTCTCCAAATTCCTATCTGAGCAGCCCGTAGAGCAAAGGATATGCTAGTCTCAATAGGAAAGTGCTACGCAAAAAGAAGAAAGGCCGACTATGGTTATCAAACGGAAACACAATCTGATTCGGATTGTTAATCTAAGCTAACTAAACTGACTCGAAGGAACAGACTTGACAGAAACCGAACGACTCCGACTTGTGAAAGAAAAATTCTGGACAATTCACAAGGACCCATTCATTCTTGCCAGCGATGCAACCCAAATTTTCTATGTGGAAGACCCCTTGCATAAGAACTGCCATGTAGTGATGCGTGGGAAGAGGAGGTACTGGGCATCGAGGGTGTTGCTGATAAGGACGAGTACGATGAATTTGCTGAGATGCCAGCGAAGGGATCACACACCAAACATAAAGAGAGGCTTAAAATCATCAGAAATCCTAAGTTCATTCGGGGTCAACCTAATGATCCCAATTCTCCCATGTACATGGGAATTAATACGTAACACTATTTATTATGTCTATTCTGCAACTTAATTCATTCATTTAGAACTGTCACATGTACTAAATTGTGAGTTACGCCCGGCCTTCTGTTGATCTAAGAACGATTAATATGTTGACCTTGATATGTCGTCAGCACAGGCAATGAGAGTTTGAACTATTTATGATTGTATACCCTATATATAGCTAGCACACTCAATTGATGTCACTCCAGTATGTATGAATAGAACATATGCAATCTGGTTTGCAAATAGCACATGGTTCATTCACGAAAGACGTGTGCCTACCAAACTAAGGCCGATGACCCCTACTGCGCGCGATGTGAGTCATGCGTTCTGATTGGCCAGAACCCAAACCCCACGGATCGTACGTCTGCACCGTTGGATGCACATAGATCGAACGGCAATCCTCATCCCTTTCATCACCACATGCAGTTGCAGTTGGGATTTGATTCATATGCACTAAATGCCTGGTAAATGCAAAAAAAATGGCTTGAATATAGCAAAGGAGCCCTGAAATGCGCCAGAAAATCAAACCTAGGGTATAATAGTGATTGCGTACTATGGAAAAAATTCGAGGCGAAACGATGAAGTTGCCGGCAACTGGAGTTCGAATTGCCATGTCTCCTTTTGAAAACTATGATCCTTCTTGTGAGATGCTCTGGTTTCCAAGGAGCGATCATCCAAACTTGTGCCAAACTTTACCAAAATTTTTCCACGGGGTCTTGAGAGCACGCCATGGTGGCACACCGATTTTCGTGATTTTCGGACTCCATCTGCATTTCCTGTAATTAAAATACCAACAAGACCAATGCCGGTGGCCGCATCTCGCATCCAAAATGTTTGAAAATTATTCCCATTCCTTGGACATGAATGAAAACACGCAAAGCGACACACAAATGATTTTGTAGACCTGCTTTGCAAGTAGCCCACATGTAGTTGCAGTTGGGATTTGATTTATATGCACAAAATGCATGATAAATGCAAAAGTGGCTTAAATATAGCAAACGAGACCCGAAATGCGCCAGAAAATCAATACTTGGGGTGCAATGGTGAATGTGTACCGTGGAAAAATTTCTGAGGCAAAACAATGAAGACACCGACGATTGGAGTTTGAATTGCCACGTCTCCTATTGGGAACTATGATCCTTCTTGTGAGATGTTCCGGTTTGCAAGGAGCAATCATCGTAACTTGTGCCAAACTTTACCAAAAATTTTCCACTCGGTCTTGAGATCGCGCCACGGTGACACACCGATTTTCGTGATTTTCTAAGTCCATCCACATTTCCTGTAATTAAATTACCAACAAGCCCTACGTCGGTGGCCGCATATCGCGGCCGAAATGTTTGAAAATTCTTCCTGTTTCTCAGACAATGAATTAAAACTAGCAAAGCGACACATAAATGATTTTTACACCTTCTTAGCTAACACCCACATGTAGTTGCAGTATGGTTTTGATTTATATGCACTAAATGCATGGTAAATGCAAGAAATGTCTTAAATGTAGCAAACGAGACCTGAAATGCCCCAGAAAATCAAACCTAGGGTTTGATAGTGATTGCGTACGGAGGAAAAAAATTCTAGACGAAACATTGAACTCATGTCTTTGTTTCAAAATTACCACGTCTTCATTTGAAACGAAATTATGCTGCTCCTTGATGTAGATGTTTTCCAATAGCACACGGTTCAGTCATGAAAGCCGTGTGCCTATCAAACCGTGCCCGATGACCCCTACTGCACGCGATCTGAGTCATGCGTTCTGATTGGCCAGAACCCATACCCCACGGATCGTACGTCTGCACCGTTAGATGCACCCAGATCGAACGACGATCCTCATCCCTTTCACCACCACATGCAGTTGCAGTTGGGATTTGAATTATATGCAGTAAATGCCCGGTAAATGCAAAAACATGCTTAAATATAGCAAAAGAGCCCTGAAATGCGCCAGAAAATCAAACCTAGGGTATAATAGTGATTGCGTACCCTGGAAAATAATTTGAGGCGAAACGATGAAGTCACCAGCAACTGGAGTTCGAATTACCATGTCTCCTTTTGGAAACTATGATCCTTCTTGTGAGATGCTCCGGTTTCCAAGGAGAGGTCATCCAAACTTGTGCCAAACTTTACCAAAAAATTTCCATGGGGTCTTGAGAGCACGCCAGGGTGACACACCGATTTTCATGATTTTCGGACTCCATCTGCATTTCCTGTAATTAAAATACCAACAAGACCTATGCCGGTGGCCGCATCTCGCATCTGAAATGTTTGAAAAATCTTCCAATTCCTTGGAAAATGAATGAAAACACGCAAAGCGACACACAAACGATTTTGTAGACCTTATTTGCCAACAACCACATGTAGTTGCGGTTGGGATTTGATTTATATGCACAAAATGCACGGTAAATGAAAAATGGCTTAAATATAGCAAACAAGACCCGAAATGCGCGAGAAAATCAATACTGGCGTGTAATGGTGATTGCGTACCGTGGAAAAAATTTCGAGGCGAAACGATAAAGTAACCAACGATCGGAGTCTGAATTGCCACGTCTCCTATTGGGAACTATGATCCTTCTTGTGAGATGCTCCGATTTGCATGGAGCGACCATCGTGACTTGTGCCAAACTTTACCAAATTTTTTCCACTCGGTCTTGAGATCGCGCCACGGTGACACACCGATTTTCGTGATTTTCAAAGTCCATCCGCATTTCCTGTAATTATATTACCAACAAGCCCTACGCCGGTGGCTACATCTGGTGGCCGAAATGTTTGAAAATTCTTCCCGTTTCTCGGACAATGAATAAAAACTAGCAAACCGACACAAAAATAATTTTTACACCTTTTTTGCTAACACCCACTTGTAGTTGCAGTAGGGTTTTGATTTATATTCACTAAATGCATGGTAAATGCAAAAAATTGCTTAAATGTAGCAAACGAGACCTAAAATGCACCAGAAAATCAAACCTAGGTTATGATGGTGATTGCGTACTGTGGAAAAAAATTCGAGGAGAAACGTTGAACTCACGTCTTCATTTCAAAATTTCCACGTCTTCATATCAAACGAAATTATGATGTTTGTGCACACGGGCTCGTAGAGGCTTCCGTTTGCATTGGCCTTTCCGCACCGCGACCGATGCCCTTTTTTCACTGAAGCCGCCAACACCCCCCCCCACCGCCCGCCCCCGTTTCACTCAACAGTCTGCATATTCTACCAAACCTCCATCGCCAACTCCCCCTCCCCCAGATCCACACCAGAACCCTATCCGGCATCGGCGTGCTCAACCCGGCCGTGTGCCCGCTCTTCGGCGTCAACCCTACCTTTGCCGTCTTCGTTTGCTCGCCAGCCACCCTCGACCATATCAATCCTGTACCCCTCGCCTCTCCTTCCGGGTTTGCCCAAAAACCTGTTAGTTACTGCTCTCCATCGAGGTGAGGCATATTCCTCGCAATCCCTCTTCCTATTTGGTCCTGTATGTTCCCAAATTGGCTATAAAATAACGGAGAGCATATATATGTTCATTACCTACCTTCCTAACTTGTACATATAAGCTGTATTTGTTCCAATTAGTTATTGTTGATTTACAGATCATGGGCGCGCGAGTCACACAAAATGAACAAATTAGCCGTACATTTTCCAAATTATTACATGACATGTCTAGACAGCTTGCTACCAAGTTGTTAGCGTTATGCTTATTCCCCTTTTCTAAATTTCACATTTGTTCTCTGTAGATGCCGAGTAGCAGCGACAACACTCATGCTTCAGGCGATTTATCTTCATCTGAGTCCGACAACCCTAGGTCTCTAGAAGATGATCAGGGAACAAGTAATCTAGAACGGGATAGAGCTGCCGCAATCACCCTTCCGGCCAGGACACGGAAGAACACTCCAAGAAAGCCCACACACCAGCCTAAAGGTGTATGTGAAGTAACCGACATTGATTTAAAGTTTTGGGCTCCAACTAAACCAGATAAAGCATGCACGAGGTTCAGGAGTGTGTGTGGATTTGTTGGCAGGGCAAGGCTTAACATCAATCTGCCGGGGTTTCGGAAGGCTGACACAGAAACACGACACAGGATAGTCCGGGAGATCATGGAACACTTCAATGTACCAGAGTAGTGGAGAATGCATGTGGAACACGCTGCACTGAAGAAGGCCAGGGATGCTTGGAGAAACTGAAAGCACGTGTTGTACAAGAAGTACTTGAGTGAAGGCAAGGACCCAATCCCCGCATACCCCCAAATTACAAAGGCAACCTGGGCAGAATTAAAAAGGGTCAGGGCAACTACAGAGTTTACCAAGAAGAGTGCCAAGCAATCGGAACTTCAGAAGAGGAACACACACCCCCACCGGATGGGTGTGGTAGGATACTACGGCATGAAACCGATATGGGACCAGGAGGACAAAGAAGCAGTAGCTGCGGGTGGAAAACCGGCCTTTAGTGAAATCAGGGGCGAACGCGCTAGAGACTACTTGCGGGCACGCGCAAGAAGGCGTGACGATGGTTCTTATTACTTTGAAAACTCACATGACGAAGAACTGTATCGCGTGATGTTAAAGGCTTCCACCAGCAACCCTGGAAGGTTCTACATGAACTCAGGGCCATGTGACATTCTGTCCGATGCTCTTGCAACAAAAGAGCCCCCTGGCCGTGCAAGGGGTATAGGTGTCAATGTCCCGCACAAGAGAGCTTTCACACTTAGCAGAGAAGAGAGGCTCGCCATGAAAAAAGTGAGGAGTGAACAGAAGAAGGAAGAATTGTATGAAAGGTTGAGGATGGACATGTATCCGAAAGTTTGAATGGAAATTGAGGAGTCAATGATGATGCAGAAGACTCTAACACTGAGAGATAGCCAGCAGACGGGAGGGGAGGCGGGCATGGACGATGCTGCTTATTGCGTGACAACACCGCATAAGAGTAGCTGCGCATCAGCTGACCCTAGCGACACTGAGACTGTAGCTGCGCATGATGATGCTATATCTAATCTATCTGGAATGAAAGACAAACCGAGGGGCGTGCTGACACATTATGAAGGTACGTTAAAATGTGCAACCGCCAGGGTTTTGTCCCCCACTCGGAAGAAGGCCTCTTGTTGGACAATGTGCCATTGAAGCCGGGCTGTGTGAAGTGCTACGTGACTGAAGTAAAGCCTGGATTCAATAAATTTGCCCTGAAGAATATCCTAGGGGACTGTGATGAGGAGAGGACCTTGCAAGAAACACTGTTAAATCATATCTAGTGGCCACAAAAGGAAATAGACTTCATAGATGAGATCCCTCAAGCCCCGCCAAGAGCAATCAATGTTGCCCTTCAACCGGCAACTCTCTCCTTGCCACAGCAGCTCTCGCGTGCTTCCCCGGAAGAACCTAATACTCGTTATCCGACGGCTGATGCATCAACCTGTGATTAGCCTGCTTGACGTCGTGCTGAATAGGCCATGTCATCGTCCACCCCTGAGCAGCCAGTGGCAAGGCCTACAACTACTGAAGACGCACCACCGGTTCAGATGCCGGCCACTGAAGCAGCAGAGGGAGACACAGTGGCACCGCATGCTCAGCAGACCAACCCGGTGGAACGGACTGCTAAGCAGTCAGAAGGTCCGGAACTGCCTGCTCATCAGTTCGTCGGTTCGCAGCCACGTGATCAGCATACCGATGCGTCGGCACTGCCTGCTCAGCAAACCAAGGTGTTGGCACAGCCTCCTCAGCACACCGACGTGTTGGCACCACCTGCGCAAAAGCCCGACATAGCTTCACCGCCTATGGTCAGTAGTCCGACGCCTCTGCTCCTACAGCTCAGCAGTCCGTCACAGCAGCATCGCCAACTCAGCAGTCCGGCGTAGCTAAACCGTCTGCTCAGCAGCCCGTCATATCTTCACTGCCTGCTCAGCAGTCCGTCTATCAACGATCCAGACCTTGCACCAGAAGTGCTTCAAGTACCAAGAGGAAAGCGGCCACAGTCCCACCCACGAGGAAGCGGCCCCCGAGACTGAGGAAGAATGCGAATGATAGCCTCTTACTAAAAGCACTCATCGCCCAGAACCAAATTACCAGCAAGTTGTTCGAATCGGAGAGTTATAATGGTTCTGACAGCTTCCCGATGAAGAAGTCGAAAGGATACTTGCTAAAAATAAAGCAGATGTACTTGTAGCACGCAAGTACGTCCATGGCTAGCCATTTCTTGTTGACGAATACTTAGAGGAGTGCAGTTCCAGTTGCCGCAAGTTACATAAATATTGCATGGATGAAATGTCAGGAAGTCATAAGGTTCTGTTAGTCCACTACGACAGTGATCATTTCGGTCACGATCAAGGATCCATCAGTGTGGAATTCGAGGACTTTCATCTCTTCTTCAACTTAAATGTGCTCGATATGACTCTTGTTAAATGCTTGATGTTGTAAGTACTTTACCAACTCTGATCAACTTCTCCATACAAGGCTGTAATCGAAAAAAAGCTAACTGTATTGTATTCCTCTCAGGGGATTGATCACGCAAACAAAAATGGAGCGAGTGTATTTCATAGATCCTCACGTAGCAAATGGCATATTATTACGTGGTGGCACAGATAATCGGAAGTGGGCCATTGGCAAGGTCGTCAGTATCTTGTGTCGCACGCCCCATGCAGAACTCTTTGTCTGGCCATATCATGAAGGGTAAGTCAAATAAACAACCACACATACATTGACCGTCTTTCACATTTCATCATAGTTCGTAAGTTCATGGTTTTCTTAATCTGTAGCATTCACTGGATCTTGGTAGTCATTGCTCCAAACCAGAACAGAGTTTACTACCTGGATTCTCTTAGAGATTCAATAAAGCCTCAGGATCTGACGCATCTTCAGCAATTCATGGATAGGTATTGAATTTTATGATGTTAAAATTTGCATTCATATCTGGTTCAAGAACTGAGTATGTGGAAATTCATCTTCATTTGCAGTGTGTTGGCATCGTGCATAACTAAACGAGGGAACCAGTTCAAGAGTGCACTACCTCTGCAGCATGAGATCGTTTATCCGGTAAGACATCGAAATCCATTATTTTCGGAAAATGTATCCAAAAGTTTGCAAATACCTTTTATTACGCTAGTCTAATGTTCAAGTTTCTAAATAAACCCCTTTCTATTTCTCTCCAAAGAAAAAAAAACATCTTACACCGGTTGGGTTGCTCCTAACAGGGCAAATACATCACTAATTCTGTACAAAAAAATTCAGTGTCCTCAGCAACAACCAGGGACCAACCTTTGTGGATACTATGTCTGCAGACACATGATCTCCATCTTCAAATCTACTGATTGCTGTAACGATGCATGCAATTTAGCACCAGTAAGTCTGTATCTTAATTAATATCTTCTACTCCACTCGTATGGCACATTCTGATCTAAAAATCCTGCAGCTCATCTTTGAACTGATAACCCCTGAACCGCTCCCCGCTGGTGAATTGATGGAGGTTAGGAGATTTATCAGCAACTTCTTCCTGAATCACTACATCAATCCCACTGGTGATAATGAAGATTTCAGCATGCCTATTCCTGAAACAATGAGTAAACATTCAACACGAGTTAGCCGCTAAACATATACGCATGGATGCATTGTTTTCCATGCGATGAGGTCTTCGTATTTCATACACTATGATTATGTACTGCATTTGTCGATAAATCAGTGGAATTTAGCTAGCATTTGTTCAATTGCATATTGTTGCGAATTCTGATGAATATTCGTCCTGTGGACACTATTTGTTTAATTGCATATTGTGGCGAATTTGCTTTTTGCAGGGCAATTCAAATGCGTAAATTTTTCTTTAACCTGGCCATTGATGCGCACACGGTTCGACTAAATGAGGGTGTGCGATCTAGAATGGAAAGCACACGTCACTCATAGCGCAACCGTCGGTGATACACAACAAACACAGACAATTTGCAGCACTTCTACATGTGCGTAGGGGCTCCTGAACCATTTGTGATAGCACATTATCGCACACGAGAGCTTAGAGGAAACCGTGGCCAATGCAAAATACAATCCCACTCGTAAATTGTTCAGGAAACGTGTGCGATGATGTCATGCATGGCAGACGATTGCCATATAATACTCGTGTGCGATGGGCCACATATCGCGCACAGTTTCTATGATGGCTCGTGTGCCTTAGGTACTATTTCGCAAACGGTCCAATGTGAAACACCGTTTGGTTTCCCTGCTCAATTAGAAACGTTTGACTCCTGAGAAACGTGGGCGATATGTTCGTGCATCGCATACGATTACATTTGGGGACGCGTCTGCACCAGCGCTCCCTATCGCCGACGGTTTCTGGGTCGTGGGAAGGACCCCCCTATCGCACACACAAGCAAGGCGACGGTTTAAAACTCCGTCGCGGAAAGGGCTTAAAAACCGTTTGTATAGCAGCTCGCTGTACCAGTGCAAGTAGTTGATGTTGGACAAGGAAGACAATGTAATGGGTTATGTTTGTTTATATTCACATAGAAGTTATATGTTCTTGGATCCTCTAACATGTGGTGCTTGCCCCTCCTTTGCTAGCCAAAAATCCGCACTAAGTAGAGATACTACTTGTGCATCCAAAACCCTTGAACCCAGTTTCATGTCATGAGAGTCCACTATATCTACCTATGGATTGAATAAGATCCTTCAAGTAAGTTGTCATCGGTGCAAAAGCAATAAAAATTGCTCCTAAATATCTATGAAATTTTATTGTAAGGGCAAAATAAGCTTTGTACGATCTTGTGATGGTGAAGAAATAAAAGCGACAGACTGCATAATAAAGGTTGCTATCACAAGGGGCAATATAAAGTGACATTCCTTTGCATTAAGAGTTTGCACATCCAAAAATAAAAAGCGCATGACAACCTCTGCTTCCCTCTGCGAAGGGCCTATCTTTTACTTTATGTATTTACTTTTATGCAAGAGCCAATAGTGTTCTTCTCTATTCCATTTTTATTTTCTTGCTTGGCAAGCATCATGTGGTGGGGAAAGATCCAGGCACATATATCCCATTGAATATAGGTGATCATGAGTTATTATTGTTGACATTATCCATAAGATAAATACGTTGGGAGGCAAAACATTAAGCCCCTATCTTCCTTTGTGTTTGACTGAAATGGGTTGTTCTAAAAATATGCTTTGAGTGTCAGCAATCATGGAAGACTATATGATAGTTGAGTATGTGGAATTTGCTAAATCAAAGCTCTCACATAGACCCTTCCTGAAAATAAGATGAATTGTAATTGTTTGATGACTGAGAACATAGTTTGTTAGTTTTCAAGAAAGTTTATGATCTATACTTTAACATGTGAATAGCTTGCTACTTTATCATGAGAAGTTTTATGAGATGAGCTACTGTTTATGATATATAATGATGCTAGAAAAAGTGATTGAAATTATCATTGATCAAACTTGTGCACTATGCTAGCATTCACACTTCATAAATTATTTCTTTTATCATTTACCTACTCGAGGACGAGAAGGAATTAAGCTTGGGGTTGCTGATACGCCTCCAACATATCTATAATTTATGAAGTATTCATGCCATGTTTACAACGATTTTATATGGTTTTGGTATGATTTGATTAGAACTAACCCGGACTGACGCTGTTTTCAGCAAAACTACCGCGGTGTTGTTTTTTGTGCAGAAATAAATTTCTCGGAATTGGCTGAAACTTTTTGGTGATAATTTTTGGAACATAAGAGCCCCCCAAAGGTTCGTGGAAGGACCAGAAGAGTCACGAGGAAGCGACAAGCTTGCTAGGCGTGCCCTGGGGGCTAGGGAGGGCCTACCGAGCTTGTTGCTCCCTCGTGGGCCCCCTTGACGTGAAACCAACGCCAAAAATACCTATAAATACCAAAAACCCCAGAAAGAAACCTAGAACTTCCACGCCGCCGTCGCAAGCCTCTGTACCGAAGCGATCTCATCTGGAGCCCTGTTTCGGCACTCTGCCGGAGGGGCGAATTATCACTGGAGGCCATCTTCATCATCCCGGCGGTGTCCATGACGAGGAGGGAGTAGTTCACCCTCGGGGCAAAGGATATGTACCAGTAGCTATGTGTTTGATCTCTCTCTCTCTCTCTCTCTCTCTCTCTTTCTCTCTTGTGTTCTTGATTTGGCATGATCTTGATGTACCGTGAGCTTTGTTAATATAGTTGGATCATATGGTGTTTCTTCCCTCTCTATCTTCTTGTGATGAATTGAGTCTTTCCCTTTGAGGTTTCGTTATTGTTGGATTGAATATTTTGGATTTGAGAACACTTGATGTATGTCTTGCATGTGGATACCCGTGGCGACAATGGGCTATTCTATTGAGTCACTTGATGTATGTTTTGGTAATCTACTTGCGGATTCCCGTGACCTTGGGGTAATCTAGGCACATAGGTTGATACACGTTTTCATCCTCCTTTCTACGATAGAAACTTTGGGGTACTCTTTGAAGTACTTTGTGTGGATTGAATATTATGAATCTAAAGTTCTTTTGATGCATATCGAATAATCAACTCACGGATACTTGTGGTGACATTGGAGTATCTAGGTGACATTAGAGTTGGTTGATGCGTATCATATGGTGTTATTTTAGTACGAACTCTAGGGCTGTTTGTGACACTTATAGGGATGGCTCAATAGATTGATCGGAAAGGATAACTTTGAGGTGGTTTCGTACCATACAACAATTTCATCTTATGTTCTCCGCTAATAGGAACTTTGGAGTGATTCTTTGTCGCACATTGAGGGATTGTTATATGATTCAATTATGTTAGCACTGTTGAGAAATTGCACTAGTGAAAGTATGAACTCTATGCCTTGTTTCCAAGCATTGCAATACTATTTGTGCTCCGTTTTATCACGTGCTACCTTGCTGTTTTTATATTTTCAGATTACAAAAACCTATATCTACTATCCATACTACACTTGTATCACCATCTCTTCGCTGAACTAGTGCACCTATACAATTTACCATTGTATTGGGTGTGTTGGGGACAAAAGAGATTTCTTGTATTTGATTGCAGGGTTGTTTGAGAGAGACCATCTTCATCCTACGCCTCCCACGGATTGATAAACCTTAGGTCATCCACTTGAGGGAAATTTGCTACTGTCCTACAAAACTCTGCACTTGGAGGCCCAACAACGTCTACAAGAATAAAAGTTGCGTAGTAGACCTCATCCACGTAGCTTCAGCTTCAAATCTTCCTTGATGTCGGCAGCTCGGCTAAGTTCCTGGCTCTTGGCAGATAGCTGCGTCTGCAGGTCACCCATAGTGTGAGCTGCCTTCTGCGCTGATGCTTGGAGAGTCGAGAGCTCTTCTCTGTTGCCGGCAAGGTCTTCATCAAGCTTTGCTACCTTGGATTCCAACTCTACCTTGGCGGCCTCTGCGCCCTCTGCGGCCTTGACGGCTTCCAAGAGCTTGTTGACATGAGGCTGAGCTTGAGTCTCAATGGCCTTTTTGTGGCCCTCCTCTAGCTCTTGGGTCCGCTGCATGAGCCAAGCCTGGATCTCTTCGTCCTTGCCGAGGAGCTTGGCGGCAAGTGCTTCCTCTCGGGTGGCAAGGTCTTTTTCCTTGACGATGAGCTGCGCTTCGCACTCTGTCAACTTGCCGTCCAGGGCCGCTGCCTTCTCCTTGGCAGCGTCAAGCTTCTCTTCCTACCTCTTGAGGCTATGGAATTTGCCATTATACCAAGTACGGAGTTCCTCTGCCTTCTCCTTCAGTTTCCCCTCGGCTAGCTCTATAGCCTACCGCCGTCAGTGGAGCTCCTCCCAATGCTGGTTGTAACGCTGCTGCACATCCTAGAAGTTGGTGGCCATCGTCTTCAAGAAGGCCATGTCAGCGGCGTTATTGGCGGAGTCGTCCGTTCCCGGGGCGCTTTGAGAGAGGGGCACCAGAATTCCGGCAATGGCATCCTCGAAGTAGAGTTCCCCGGCACCAGATGAGCTGTGGGCTTCGGATCCCTGCTGCTGATTGGTTGGCCCCAAGGGTCCCATCAGATCCTGCGCCTCAGGTGCGCTGGGATGGACGTCGGCACTTGGCTTGTCACTGCCAGCTTCCCCCATCTCAGCGTCTGTTATGACGAGTTCGGATGCACTGCCGGAGGGCATGCCAGGCCCTTCGGGGGTTTCCTGGTTTCCTCAGCGGCAGGCGCAGCGGCCTCCGTGGCCGAAATCCTAGCAGCCTCGTCAGCAGCGCTCTTCGCAATCTCCTCCACGGACACCTCCCTCTCCTCTGGAGGGGTTGGTTCTGCAAGACGGGGAGGAAGCGGAAAGCAAGATGAAATCAAAACTTCAAGGCTTAGATCAAGTTCAAGAAAACAAAAAAGAAGGATTGACAAGAGTTGGATTGCCTCTGCGAAGAGATTTACCACGATGAGTACGGGGAGGGGATGCCGTTCTCTCTCCGGCAACTTCGGTTGCCGTCGCTTGGTCCCCGGCAATGTTGGTTGCCGGAGGGGCCCCGATGCGAAAGAGCCCTTCTAGGGGATCCTCGGGGGGGGGGGGGGGGGAGGCCACTCCTTGCCGGTGAAAGTCTTGGCGATGGCTCGGAGGTCGAGGGTGCCATCAAGGGGTCCGTCCCTTGATGCTCTCCTTCGGGATGGCCACTTCCCAACTCATTGTTGGTCTCCATCGCAGAAGACTCGGTGGCAGTGCTCGCCAGCGGGAATTGGACGAGGGCCTCGCGCGGTGGGCTCGAGCTAGCAACCTCAGGCGGGGTGGCGCCTTGCTCTGTGCCTGTTACCGTCTCGCTCTCCTCGGTGGTTCTGGCTTTCTTCCTCTGCCGTTCTGCCAAGGGTGCATCATCCCTGCAAGATTAGAACAGTCAAGATGATTAGTTCAGCAACAACATCAAGATAGTTACGAGAAAGATGGACGAAGATGGTGTATTTACCCTTCCTCCTGTTCTGGGTCACTAAGGACAGACAAGTCCCAGTACACGGCATCGTCCGCTCCGAAGGGCGTAAGTGGTGGCGGCGTCTTCCTAGCCCGTTTGGCTCTTGACGGAGCCAGGGGCTGTGGCGCACGCTCGCCCTCCGCGGTCGGAGACGTTGTTTGCTGGGAAGCGGCTCCGCGAGGAGGCTGGCGCCTAGAAGGTTGAGGCCGGGAAGCTACAGTCGCTGCCTTGATGCCGGCAAGTTCTTTACTTACTAGCTTGGTGTGCGCTACCTTCTTGGTGGGCTTCTTGGCGACGGTGGTCTTCACCTTGACGGGAGAAGGGCGAGGTGCTTCCACCTCTTCTTCCTTGTCTGAAGACTCCTCGGGCTGCTCCTCTTCTTCCTCAGACTCCCTAGCCTGGTCCTCTTCGCTCGCATGCTCTTTGGCATGCTCTTGAGTGCGGCTCCCTCTGCTAGTTCCCGGAGCCATGGCCTGCTGTTCGGCTTGGCTTCCGGTGCGCTTCCCCTTGCCGGCATCCTTGGCCGCTCGGTGGCGAGCTGCCTTCTTAAGCTCATTTGCCCTCACGGCAAGGAACTCTTCTTCGTCGTTCTTTGTCTGGTGAACCATGTCATCCTCGACACGGACAACCGCTTCCTTCAGGCCGGCAAGCCAGTCTTCCACTACTTTCTTGCCGGGTACTTTCCATGTGCTCAGAACCGTCTTGGCGTCGTAGGTCGGCATCATTGCCAGTATGGAAGCCTTGGCGGTGTTGTTGCACAGTGGGATTACCTTTGCCGGCAGATGGAAGGTGCAACCCCTGTTGAAGAGCTGATAGATGAGCCGGTAGTGTTCCATTACCAACAGGTTGTCATTCAGGCCTGGGTGCAGACGCATTGGATCGACAGGGCCCTGGTAATCCCATGCTTGCCGGCCTCCTCTGTGCTGCAGCGGAGCAATCCAGCGGCGGGTGAAGTCTGCCCCCGCAATCTCGATCGTCAAGCCGGCCTCCTTAAGGGCAATGATACGATACAGAGCAAGCCCATGCTTGGCGTCATTGGGGTCGACATTGCTCCAGCTGACGGCTTTCTCTATTTTCTCCGTCCTGAGATGGCAGAATTCCGGGAAGTCCTTTTGTTGGACCCAACACCAGTCGGCCCTCCACTCATTCCATTTTATGTGCAGCTTGCCCTCCAAGTAGTGTTTCCTCTGATTTCCCTTTGGGATCCAAGTCACACTGCCAGAAAGGGCGTCATCTTCGACCTGTGGGATGAAGAAGTGCCAGAACAGAGCAACATTTGGGGCTATTCCCACAAAGTTCTCGCACAGATGCGCGAAGACTGACAGGCAGGTGACCGCGTTGGGTGTGAAATCCAGTAGTCTGAATCCAAAAGTATTCATCACCTCAACAAAAAAATCAGAGAAGGGCGGGCATAGCTCGCAGTAAAAGTACCTGGCGAAGAAATGAAATTGGTCGTCGGCAGGAGGGAGGGATCCTGGGAGCACCACTGTGGCCTCGTGATCCTGCGTCTTGCTTGCGTACACATACGAGTAGTTCTTCGTCAGATCATCTTCTGTGAGCGCCGGTGGAAAGACAGGATTGGCCCACCGCCCTGCAGCTTTGGTGGCTTTCCTCTCATCGGGCGCCGAACTGGAGAGCTTCCCGGCTCTTTGGCACCATGGCGAGATTTGGAGGGGGGAAGTTTAGCGGTGCGGCGGCAGAAGCGAATGGTGCACTCTACTCTTGCACGAGGAAGGAGAAGATGGTGGCGATAGCTCGATTGGGAGAAAGGGGGTAAATAAGCAGCGCCCCTCGCGGTTTCCTTTTTATGGGGAAGGCGCAGGGGCTGGCTCTTTACTGTCCTACGTGGCTGCGCTTTTCAGGCGCACTACCTCCCGTAGCCATTTCGTTCCACCTCTCCCAGCCTGCTGCATTTAATGCACGTCGTGGGGGGGCCCTGATAAAAGAGAAGATTATGGCAGTTATCCTCTGCCACGCATGCCTGTGCACTATTTGGGCCTAGCCCAACGACGCTTCGCATGCCTGTATGGCCCAGGCCCGGGGGCTCCTGTCGGTGTACTAACACATGGGTGCCTTCATACCCTGACTTATGCATAGGCTGTTGTAGCCTTCCTGACAGCAATGGCTTGCCGAAAGGTTTGCTACCGTCAAGACTCAAGACTTAGATTTACAAGACCTTGAAGAAGACCTCCAGGCAGGTCATCAAGGAGTACTATTCTAGTACTGGAGATCAAGATTACCCTTGCCGGCAAGCTTCGTACCGACAAGGTGAATACCAAGACTCTGGTTGCCGGCAAGCTCCTTGCCGGCAAGCGAAGGCCAAGCAAGCTCCGCGCTAGCAGGCTCGTTCTGTCCCGTTACCACTCCACCTCATCATCGGCTAGATAAGCATGTATGACAGGTGTCGAGCGGGCAGGCAGTCAAACATAGCTAGCCAAGGCACGTGTCAGCATGCCAGGCAAGGATTAACTTTAATGACACCCGTACCTAGGACGTGTCAAGATAACAGGAAGCTGGCTGGGCAGGTGGTACAAATCTTTCCGTTAAAGCATCACCTCCCCGGCGTAGCACCTAATGATGCATTTAATACGCTTGTCCTACCCTGTTAGGAGATAGACTTGGTGACGGTGCAAGTACTGTTCACTCCCTATAATGACCGTATTAGCCATTGTGGTAACCCCTTGGCCTATAAAAGGAGGCCCACGGCTACAGTTAGAACGGTCGACTCCTAGTTCAATTACGCGTTGTAGCTGCACTTCCCGTGCACCTTGTAGGCAAGTTGTGCTCCTTGTAACCTTGAGCTCATACACAATCAAACCACTAAAGGAGGAGTAGGGTTTTACGCTCACAGCGACCCGAACCTGGATAAATCGTTGCTTGTTCTCACATCTATTAGCCCTGCTCTTTGCAGCACATTGATCCCATAGCCAAACCGCAAAGGGATCCTCTCGATCCCATAGATCTTCGTTTTCCCGCGACAGAAATGGCATGTCCCCAAGGTAGATTTCCTATCAACTCGGTCACCTGCATAATCTGAGTCTGAATATCCAATGAGGTCAAACTGTGTTCCCTTAGGATACCATAAACCTAAGGTGGGGGTGTGAGCCAAATATCTCAGAATACGCTTGACCGCTTGGTGATGCGATTCTTTCGGTGCAGCTTGAAATCGAGCACACATGCAAACACTTAACATAATATCTGGTCTGGATGCACATAGATAAAGAAGAGAACCAATCATCGAATGATATGCCTTCTGATCATAATCTTTATCGTACACGTCAGCATCTAGCTGACCATTCGTAGGCATAGGAGTTTTGTAGCCCTTATGGTTGCAATCTTGCATCTTGAACTTCTTCAGACAGTCTCTGAGATACTTCTCCTGAGAGATGAAAAATACCATTCTTCTGTTGATGGATTTGCAAACCGAGAAAGAACTTAAGTTCACCCATCATTGACATCTCATATTTCTCGGACATCATTCGCCGAATTCCATGCTGCAAGCATTGTTAGTACAGCCGAATATCATATCATCCACATATATTTGGCACACAAATAGATTTCCATCAATAGCATGTGTGAATAGAGTGGAATCAGTGGATCCTGGTTTGAATCCTTTAGTGAGCAGAAACTTCTTCAAAGTGTCATACCACACTCGAGGGGCTTGCTTGAGCCCGTATAGAGCCTTTTTCAACCTGAAAACTTTGTTAGGGAATTGAGGATTTTCAAAGCCAGGTGGCTGTCTAACATATACATCCTCATCAATTTCACCATTGGGAAAAGCACTATTCACATCCATTTGATATAGCAAGATATCATTGAAATTTGCATAAGCAAGAAGAATACTAATGGCCTCAAGATGGGCAACAGGAGCATAAGTTTCACCGAAGTCTATACCTTCTACCTGTGTATACCATTGAGCAACTAGTCGAGCTTTGTTTCTTACCACAATGCCATCTTCATCTTGCTTATTTTAGAAGATCCATTTGGTACCCATGATATTGTGCTTCTTAGGATTCGGTCGATCGACCAATTCCCACACATCATTAAGCTCGAATTGCACCAACTCTTCTTGCATGGCATCCATCCAGTCAGATCATTCATAGCGTCTTCATACTTGGTAGGTTCTACTAATAAGACAAAAGAGAAACTGCCACAGTAGTTAGCTAAACGAGTGCGAGAACGAGTTGTTGGTCGATGACCTGGGTTCTTGAGTTCTTCGAGAATTAATGTTGGATCAACTCAATTTGCGACTCGCGGAAGACGATTTCCTTCTGAATGATCATTTCCATCAGTATCTGCATCTGGATTTGCATTTGTATTGCCAATATCTTCATTGTTTTCATTCTGCTCGATATTGGCATTGGGATTGCCATTTGGATTCGGAGCAGCATTCTCTTCGGTAGTGGCTTGGCGTGTTCTTCTTCGAACAGGTGGAGCATCGTCATCCGAGGAATCTGGCAAATTTTCTTCAATGGGCCTGACATCTTCAATGACCATTTGCCGAATAGCTTCCGGGATCAGAGGTTCATCTATCACATTTGGCAGGTGCTCCTTTTGGGAGCCGTTAGATTCATCGAACCGCACATTTACCATCTCCATAACTTTCCCATGATGAGAGTTATAGACCTGATAAGTATGCGAGTTCGAGCCATAACCAAGAAGAAAACCTTCATGTGCTTTAGGTGCAAATTTGGAATTATGGTTCATGTCCCGAATGTAACAAGGTGCACCAAAAAGACGAAGATAAGAAACATTTGGTTTCTTGCTAGTGATAAGCTCATATGAAGTTTTCTTAAGGAACTTGTTATGGTAAACACAATTCACAACATGACAAGCAATGTTAATAGCATCAGCCCAAAAACGGTTGGGATTTTTGTACTCACTGAGCATAGTCCTTGCCATTTCAATGAGAGTTTTATTCTTTCGCTCAACCACCCCATTTTGTTGCGGGGTGTATGCAGTAGAGAACTCATGAGTGATACCATTTTCATCGAGAAAGTCCTCGATATTGGTATTTTTGAACTCAGTGCCATTGTCACTTCTGACATGCTTGATTCGCACATCATATTCATTTTGTGCCTTCTTGGCAAACCTTTTGAAGATATCTTGAGTATAGGTCTTGTCTTCGAGAAAGAATACCCAAGTGTAGCGAGAGAAGTCGTCCACAATAACCAGACCATAATGAGTTCCAACAAAACTGGCATAATTTTGAGGGCCGAATAAGTCCATATGAAGAATTTCAAGAGGTTTTGTTGTGGTCATGACAGTTTTGTAGGAATGATGTTTCTTGGCCAATTTTCCAGCTTCACACGCAGCACAGAGATGATCCTTATCGAATTTCACATCAGGAATGCCACAAAGATGATTTTTCTTCACAAGTGTCTGCAAGTTTCTCATACCTGCATGACCAAGTCTTCGGTGCCATAGCCAACCTTCAGTTTCTTTTGCAAGCAAACAAGTTTGGACTGAGGGACCCTTAGAAAAATCCACAATATATAGATCACCTTTTCTATGTCCCTCAAAGACGAAGGAATTGTCAGTAGCCATAAAGACAATGCACTTGGAGATGGAAAATAGGACCAACATGCCTAAATCACAAAGCTTGCCAACAGACATGAGATTGAATCCAAGGGACTGAACAAGTAAGACATCATCAATGTTCTTGTCCTTGGAGATAGCAATTTTACCTAGCCCAATTACCTTTCCTTTGTTGTTGTCGCCGAAAGTAATGTACTTCAATGGTGAGGCCGATAAGTTTGGGTCGACAAATAACGACTTGTCTCCGGTCATCTGACTGATGCACCCACTATCCATGATCCATTCAGTACACCCGGAGACATATTCCTGCAAGAGAATTAGGCTTTCTTAACCACCCACATCTTTGCAGGTGGCTTTGAAACATATGAGCGAGCAGTATATGATTTCATTTGGTAAACAGAAGGGTTGTTCTTCGCAGAAGTTCGAGCATAATCAAAGGAATATGCATTGAAATTCTTTCCAGACATATGTGCATAATGATTCGAGGACTTATGCATATATTCATTCTGTTTAGCCTTCTCGAGTATGTATCGAGCATTTTCAGCTTGCATGGTTCGTAACACAGTGACAGGTAATGCCTCGATAGTTTTCTTAGGCACCCAGATGGTTTTCTTCGGGGGTCCATTCCTGCAATTTGGTCCAACATAGCGAGCAACAGCCTCAGCACGTTGGTTCTTGACCAACTTATAGTTGTCCACAGAATCATCATAAGAGTATTCAGGAATGGGATAGTCATATCCCGAGAGTAAAGCAGGGTCGAGCGTTTTGCTCTTAGCAGGAACCCACACCATGCGAGGGTATTGATCAGGTTCCCAGTATGAACCAATTTCATTTAGTTTCCTTTCGAAACCCAGTCCCTCTTTCCTGGGATTTTTGTGAAGGATGGATTTCTTCAGAACATCACACAAAGTTTGATGCCCTTTGAGACTTTTGAACATTCCTGTCTGAAGAAGGTCCTTTAACCTAGCATTTTCATCAGACACAGAACTATTTTCCTCGACCGAGGGATTAGCATTCACAGAAGATTCAGCAATAGATTCAGCATTGTTTCTTTCCAAACACTTTAAGCAGGGTGGAATAAAAACTTCAGTTTTCTCCTTGAGTTGTTGGGTGAGAAGAGAATTTTCCCTGATTAAATCATCTTGAGCCTCTCTCAGCGACTCGAGTTCCTATTTCCTTTTCAGGTAATCATAGGTCAATCTTTCATGGTCTGCTGAGAGAAAATCATGATGATCACTCAGTTCTTCCAATCGAGACGAGAGAGCAGAATGCTCTTCAGTCAGAGACTGATTTTTCTCCATCTCCACAACCAACAACCCCTCAGATTTCCTGAGAGTTTTCTCAAATTTTTCGAGAGAGTTCTGTTGCTTCTTAGCAATTTTGATCAGCTTAGCATGGTCATCCTCATCAGAAGAAAATTGATCACTTGTGTAAACCTTGTGATGTTTGGAGGATACCTTCTCTTTTGCGGCTTTTGCCATGAAGCAGAAAGCTGGTGACTCATCAGCACTTGAGTGATTCTTGGAGACATTCAAGGTTGGAGCAGATGCACAAGCGATGCTAGCCATCCCCGAGTCTGAATCGTCATCATATTCAACAACTTCTTCGGAGTCAGATGATTCTTCCTCGTCAGAATCCATCTCCTTGCCGATGTACGACTTGGCCTTGCGTGAGGTGTTCTTGCAGTTGGACGAGGACTTGGAAGGATTTCATGAAGAAGATCTTGACGAAGACTTGGAGGGGTTGTCTTTATTTTTGAAGGACTTCTTTGATTTCTTCTCGTCATCTGAGTCGTAGCTCTTGCTCTTGCCTTTGCCATGGTTGCTGTTTCCTGAATCGAATCTTCCACTGGCGCGTATCTCAGCTTCCCAGAGAGGATAGTCCGAGATGAAATGTCCTAGTTTCTTACTTTTGAAATACGTGTATTCTCCTGTGGGTTTTGACAAAGATTTTGTCTTGCCAGAAGAGTTTGATCCTTTTCCCTGATATTGGTTTTTCTTTCGGAAGCGCTGAAATCTTTTAGTGATCAGTGCGAGGTCTTTGCTGAATCTTTCAGGGTCATCGGAATCCTCTTCGGCGTTGTCCTCTGAAGAAGAATCGGCTGCTACCTTGAGAGCATGATTCTTTCGGTGACTGGAGCCATAGAGATCTCTCCTCTTCTTCTTGTTCCTCATGGGTGTTTAGCCTTTCCATGATATCAGCAGAATCAAGGGTCTTGAAATCACCTCGTTCGTGAATCATTAGAACAAGGGTGTCAAAAGAACTGTCAAGAGAACGAAGCAACTTCTTCACTACTTCATGATCGGTAATGTCTTTGGTGCCGAGACCTTGTAGTTCATTCGCAATGTCACTGAGTCAATCGAAGGTTTGTTGACAGCTTTCATTTCCAATTCTCTTGAAGCGATTGAATTTTGCTCGATGGGTGTCGATGCGGGCTTCTTTCTGAGTGGAGACACCTTCATTGATCTTCTCAAGGATATCCCACAGTTCCTTTGCAGTTTCGCACTGACGATACCGAAGAAACTGAGCGCGAGAAAGATGTCCACCAATTTCATCTTTGGCTTGAGCATCCATCTGAACCAGCTTCTTCTCGTGGTCAGTTGGGACTTGAGGGATTTCAACATTGAAACCATTCTGCACCAGATTCCACATGTCATCATCAATAGCTCGGAGACGGATCTTCATCTTCTCCTTCCAGAAGGGATAGTCCATCCCATCGAAGATGGGAATCTTGAGATGTGACATGTAACTCACTGAAGACATACTTAAAGTCCAAGGTTGTTAGACCAAAATGAGCAGAGTCAAGGAGTAGCTTGCTTTGATACCAATTGTAGGAACGAAGTATGTCTACCAGAGGGGGGGGGGTGAATGGGAGTTTTAAAATTTCTACGTAAACTTCAAAACTCTCAGAACACAGCAGCGGAAAGAAGGATAACAGATAACAGTGTGTGAAAGTAAACTACCGAACTAAAACTAAGTACGGACATCGAAGAGAATCACATGATGAAAATCATACAGGCATGGTAGTTTGAATATAAAAGTGGGAAGGAATAACCAGTAAAGCTTGGTGAAGACAAGGAGTTTGGTAGACCAGTTCGTCCTTCTGCATAAGGACTACGTCTGGTTGGAGGGGCTGTGATTTAACACAGAAGACAAACTCTCTTCACCCTATTCTCCTCGACAATTGGTTCATCAACCAATGCCGTTTACTCGTGGTAGATACTTGAGGCGATCTTCGAACCTTTACAGACTTCTTCTTCGAGAACCACTATCACTCTTGGTTTCTGAAGGAAATGACACCTAACCATCTAGAGAGTTTGCAGCTCTCAGGAGTAATAGGTGGAGCGTACTGGACTTAGATTCGAGTGATGCTAAACCACTATCTAATTTTTCGGCTCTAGGGTTTTTCTCTCGGTGGATTTTAAACTCAAATTACTCTAGAGAGGGGGTTGCTCAACAAACTTCTCAGAATCAAATGGAGCAGCCACCGGACAAAGCCGGTGTGGCGTGGCTATTTATAGACGCGGCCTTCCCTGATGGGAAATGACCATTTTGGACACGCGGTCCAGCCAATGGCCAACCGACACGTTTGCAACAGTCGGATTTTTGAAGCAACGGTAACATTACTTGAGGAACAAGTAATGCTAACTCTTCGGTCAGAGTCAAATCTCTCGCAGCGAAGAAGATCACAGTCTCTTGCTGGCAAGTATTTGCTCGGAACACAAAGAGATTTCTCTCACATCTTTCATAGGTTTGAGTTTAGCATCAGAGAACCTAAGCTTCGAACAATATACCCCTCTTAATAGTACGGTGGTCCTATGACTCAATGAAAGAAAAGAAGAACAATGAAACAAATGCTACGTCTTTACTTCGTCTTTGACTTCCTTCAGCTGCAGTCAATTTCTTCGGAACCCACCGAACCAATTGCTTTGCGTCAACAATTTTAGGGGTCACTCTTCACAACATCAACTTCATGAATGCTTGCTGCTGCGCAGTGCATATTCTTCGGAGTTTATAGCAAACTCCTCATGACATCAGGGACTTGTGACTCTGTGTGCACTAGCAAACATATTAGTCCCTTACTGTTTATGCCAACAATCTTCAAAACATAAGGAGGCAAATTATTGCACCAACAGAGTGCTCAGCGAGTTCTCTCGGTAGACCAGGCATGTCAGAAGGTTTCCATGCAAAGATGTCCCAATTCTCACGGATGAACTCGGTGAGCGTGCTTTCCTATTTAGGATCCATATTTGACCCAATGGTGATCTGCAGAGAAGGATCACCAGGGGTGAAATCAACTTGCTTAGTGTCTCTGGCCGACTTGAACTTGAGCAAAGAGTCAGACAAAGTTGTCGGTTTCTTCAGAGATGTCATATCAGCCGGGTCAATGTTGTCCTTGTAAAATTTCAACTCCTCGGTGGCACAAGCCGATTCAGCATAGGCTACATCACCTTCCTCACATTCGAGTGCAATTTTTCTATTTCCATTGACCATAATAGTTCCAGCTGGCCCAGGCATTTTCAGCTTCAGGTAAACATAACATGGCCATGCCATTAACCGCGCATAAGCCGGCCTGCCGAAGAGAGCAGGATATGGACTCTTGAGTTTGACCACCTCAAATGACAAGAATTCCGAACAGTAGTTAAACTCTGTACAGAAGCCACCTCGAGGGAAATTCTGCCAATAGGGTAAGCTGACTTGCCAGGAACAATGCCATGAAAAAATGTAGAGGGTTGAGTTAGTTGTTTCTCTGACAGGTTAACCGCCTAAAGGTATCATAATAGAGTATATTGATACTGCTTCCTCCGACCATGAGCACCTTGGTTAACGTGTAACCACCGACTTGTGGATCAACCACCAATGCAAGACCCCCAGGATTATCAATCCACGGAGGGTGATCCTCCCGACTCCAAGTCACCGGTTGTTCCGACCAGTTTAAGTAATAAGGGACCGGTGGTTCAACCATGTTGACAACTCGCCGCTGAAGCTTTCGGTTGCGTTTACATGTACTTGTGGTGAAAACGTGATACTGCCCACTGTTCAATTGCTTAGGATTGCTCTGAAACCCGGACTGAGCTCCCTGATTCTGATTACCTTGCATGCTGCGTTGGTTGCCACCTCCACCATTACCAGCCCCCTGAAACTCGGGGTTTTGTCTGGTGTTCCCTTGGAACCCAGGACCAGCATAGTGGTTTTGTGAGCCGGCTCCCTGGAAGCCAGCCCCTGAATTGTTGGGTCCGGAATTGCCCGGATGTTCACCGCTGCCGTCACCGTTGTGGTTATTCTGAAAGATTCGTTTTGAATATTCCTGGATGATAAAGCAGTTTTCCCACAAGTGGTTGGCCGGCTTACCATCAAAACTGTGCCTTGGACATGGACCTTCGAGAGCCTCCTCGTAACTACGAGGGCGATTACCAGAAAAGGGCTTCCTGAGGCTGTTATTCTGACGCTGGTTCTTGAACCCAGTGTTGGTGTTGGCAACAAAATCAGAGCCTCCCTCTTGATTCTTACGCTTGTGATTGTTGTTGTTATTTCCATTACCGTTATACTGCTGATGACCCTTGCCACCGTTTTTCTTGCCCTTGCCAGCCTTTTCGTCATCAGAAGTTGGATCCTTTGTGTTATCTGACTCGGCATACCGAGTTAAAACATCCATGAGATCACCCATATCCTTGACCTTCCTCTTGAGACGCCCAAGTTTCTGGACTAAAGACTGGAATTTACAGTTCCTTTCCAGGACTAGGACAGCCTGTTGAGCTGTGATGCTATCCGAAGAGTGGATAATTTCTGCAATCCGGTGCGACCAATGATGTGCCGACTCATCATCATGTTGAACACAATGCTCTAGGTCAACAATTGTGGTTGGACGTTTGCAGGTTCCCTGGAATTTCTTAATGAACACTCCTTCAACTCTTGCCAGGTGTTGATTGAATTTGCGGGCAGATTTTTCAACCAAGTGCGTGCGGGACCTTCCAACATTAGAGGTAAATATTGAGCACACATAGCGTCGCTAGCTTCCATCATATCCATGGCTTGCTCATAACTTTCGATCCACTCGGCTGGTTCCAAATCAGCTGTATAATTAGGGACCTTGCGAGGACCTTTGAAATCCGGAGGCATACGTGCATCTCGCAATGCCGTGACTAGACATGGAGTTCCAATAGTCCGTCTTGTTATGTCACTAGTGCGGATAGCTGGCTGGGTTGAGGCGGGTGGGGGTTGCACGGTAGGCTGAGCATAAGCCATACCTGTGTTTCCTGCCTCTATTCCCCGTAAAGCACCAGCAGCATCAACGATCGCCTGCGCGTTTAAGATCACTGGTTGTGGTTGATTTGGGGGAAGCTCCTGCTGAACCCTCCTGCGCTGCGCACTGCTGGTGACTCGGCATGTCGGCTCCTACTACGATTTGATGAGGAGTAGAATGAAGCCGGTGTTGACTATGAGAATAATTTGCCTACTGTGTGACTGCTATTTTCAACATCTCAATGGCGTTCCTAGCTTCGATCTTTGCTGGACTGTTTCCATCAATCGGAATTGCAGCCAAGTTGTGAGTTGTGGCCAACACATTGTCAATTGGATTGGAATAATGTCCAACTGGTATTGGAAATGACGAGGTGGATACTGGACTGGCGACTGCTGCTATTGCTGAGCCGGCGACTGTTGCGGGTGCTGAACTGGTGGTTGCTGCTGAGCCGACTGCCGCAATGGTGCTGCACTAGGAGGCACGTTTTGGGTCAATTGAGGTATGACAGGGATTATGCTTGGAGACACAAAACCAGCCCCCGGGTTCACCGGATCAAGGAGATGATGCGGCGTGCCAAACAACTGAGTTGGTTCAAGGCTAACAGGAAGCCGACTCTGATGCCTCCTACGGTGTACTGCCTCTGACTCGTTCTGGCGAAAACTGAGATGAAGAGCATCTGCCTCTAGGCGTTTTGTTTCATTGACGATACGATTCCGTGTCTCCGCCATGCGTGCATTCTCTGCGTTGATATCCTCCTGGATCTTGGTTAGCAGCTCGCGACACTTCGTGATCTCTGCGTTGCGTGCTTCAGCATTCTCAGTAGTTACCGGCTCCGCCAAAAGAGTCCCGAGAGTAGTCATCATCTCGGAGAGCGCCTGCGCCCCGGTCTTCTGAGAGCCAGTGGCTCCTGAGCCGGCTGCTCCTGAGCCGGCCATGGTGAGATTCTGCCCCACCACTACATCCGCTGAGTCATGAAGTGGATTCTGGTTGCCAGCCATGTAGACCGCCGCGAACCGAGTCGGCTCATGAGATTCGGGAAATACCTCATCATCAACGTGTCCTCCTAACTTGCCATCAAATAGTGGAAGAATTCACTCAGTTTCTCCCACCGACGACTCGACATCAGAGTAGACGAGTGTGTCATTGCCAGACATGGAATTTTTAGACAGGGCCACCCCTTGGGTGAAACCCACGAAAAGATGCCTCCCGCCGGCTCTTGCCAGGCCAGGTCTTGCCTGGCCGGGTCTGGTACGGCGAGCCGACTCGACGTTGTCAGAGAAGATGTCCGGCTTGGGACCAGACTCGCCAATTGCACCGATGAAGACATGGATCTTGCCAAAGGGGACCCGGTACCCGTACTCGATTGAGTCGGCCTCGGGGCCCCAGCCAGAGTCATCGATGTAGAGCTTGCCACGGCGAATTTTGGTCATCTGACCTATCGTGTATCCCTCGATCCCTGAAGGCGCTCCCGCCAAGAACTCAACTCCACCGTGCGCTTGCCCCACGGTGGGCGCCAACTGTCGTGGTTTTGTCACGGGAGATGTCCTCGTAAAAGGACTTAGTCGTGAGGCCATCGAAGTTGCGTGGAAGTTTGAACGGGGTTGGACGGAAAGAGAGGCATGAATTTACCAAGGTTTGGCCCCTCACAGTGGAGGTAAAAGCCTACTCCTGCTTGATTGATATTGCTCTGGATCTCGATTACAAGGGTGTGGATTCGCTAACCTAGCTTTCGAGAGATTACAACTTAGTCTTTTCGTCCCAAGGGCTCCCCTTTATATCATAGGTCGAGTCCCTGGCTTTACATAAGATTCCGGGTCGTCTTGTTAACCCGTATCCCACTCTAATTCTCATCTATCTTGCCTTCCAAGTCACGATGCTTTCCCCATCTAGGCCTTCTTTGAGAGTTGGTCCCCAAGGTCCATGAGAGCCGGCCATTCCGCCGGGTCTTGCTTTAGGGCATCCATTTTGTCTTGGAAGGCCTGGTAATGATGTGACCCACTGAGCCTCATAGCCGAGGGCCGGGTCACCATCTTGCCGGGTCTCTGAAAGTGCATTTGCTCCCTTGGTGGTTTTGGTAATTCATGACAACATATGTGTCATTGAACTAATGTCTACCTAAGCTACATTTCAGGAAGTTCAATGATTAGGCATGGCAAGGACTAGTGATTGTGGACCGCTCAAAATGCTAAGGACATGGATTGGCAAAAACTCAACACTCTACATTTTTGGTTTAGTGATCCAAGATCACATTGAGTCCATAGGAAAGCCAATACTATTAAAAGGGGATGAGGTTTTGATAATGATCTATTTGCTCAAGTGCTTAGTGAAGTTGCTCCAAAACCCTTAGCCACTTCATCCAAATCTATCCAAAAACCTAAAAGCCAACTCAGTTTCACCGAATCACTTTCATCCGGACCCACCGAGTTCATCAAGACAGTGCCACAGCCTAAACCCTAACAAATCGGATCTACCGATATGGATCTCGGTCCCACAAAGATGGGTGACCATCCTTCTGTTGCCTCATTGCAATTCTTTCGGTCCCACCGAAATTGCACTCGGTAACACCGAGATGGAGTGACCAAGTTTCTATTGCCAAGTTGCATCATTTCGGTCCCACCGAGATTATGCAATCGGTGCCAACGAGACTGGGTCTAGCCCTTACCATTGCACTTCGGTCGCTCCGAGATGTTCCCATTCGGTCCCACGAAAAACCCCAACGTTCATATCTTTACACAGGTCGGTCTCACCGAGATTCTGGTTTCGGTGCCACCGATTTTGGTCAAATGTGTGTAACGGTTGGATTTCGTGTGAAGGCTATATATACCCCTCCACCACCCTCTTACCTAGTAAGAGAGCCATCAGAACGTGCCTACACTTCCACCATACATTTTCTGAGGGAGAACCACCTACTCATGTGTTGAGATCAAGACATTCCAATCCAACCATTTGAGCCTTGATTTCTAGCCTTCCCAAGTTGCTTTCCACTCAAATCCTTCTTCCACCAAATCCAAATCTGTGAGGAGTTGTTTGAGTGTTTGGGAGACTATCATTTGAAGCACAAGAGTAACGAGTTCATCATCAACACACCGTCTATTACCTTTTGGAGAGTGGTGTCTCCTAGATTGGTTAGGTGTCACTTGGGAGCCTCCAAGATCATGTGGAGTTGAACCAAGGAGTTTGTAAGGGCAAGGAGATCGCCTACTTCGTGAAGATCTACCCCGAGTGAGGCTAGTCCTTCGTGGACGTAAGCCATGGTGGAATAGACAAGGTTGCTTCTTCGTGGACCCTTTGTGGGTGGAGCCCTCCGTGGACTCGCGCAACCATTACCCTTCGTGGGTTGAAGTCTCCATCAATGTGGACGTACGATAGCACCACCTATCGGAACCATGCCAAAAATCACCGTGTCTTCATTGCGTTTGAAATCTCCAATCCCCTCCTTTACTTACATGTGCAATTGTTTACTTTCCGCTGCTACACTCTTAGAATTGCATGTGTAGGGTGTTACTTGACTTGTCATACTTGCTAAAATCTGCCCACAACTAAAATTGGGAAAAGGATAGATTTTTATTTGGTCAAGTAGTCTAATCACCCCCCTCTAGACATACTTTCGATCCTACAAGTGGTATCAGAGCTTTGGTCTCCATTGCATTGGTTTCACAACCTAGGAGAGTATGGCATCTAGTGAGGGTAAGTATCACCGTAGAGGTCCATATTTTGATGGTACAAACTTTGCTAGTTGGAAACATAAGATGAAAATGCATATTCTTGGTCATAACCCCGCCATTTGGGCTGTTGTTCGTGTTGGCTTGCAAGGTGAATTCTTTGAGGATGGTAAGGAACCGGATCGTGAAGCAACCGCGGAAGAATTGAAGATGTTGCAATACAATGCTCAAGCTTGCGACATTCTCTTCAACGGTTTGTGCCCCGAGGAGTTCAACAAGATCAGCTGCCTCAAGAATGCAAAGGAAATTTGGGATACTTTGGTTGATATGCACGAGGGTACCGAGTCCGTCAAGGAATCTAAGTTGGATGTGCTTCAAAGTCAACTTGACAAGTTCAAGATGAAGGATGGTGAAGGAGTCACTAAAATGTACTCTAGGCTTGCTCTCATCACAAATGAGATTGCCGGCTTAGGAAGTGAAGAGATGACCGACAAATTCATCATCAAGAAGATCCTTAGAGCTTTGGATGGAAAATATGATACCGTTTGCACATTGATCCAAATGATGCCAAATTACAAAGATCTCAAGCCCACGGAAGTCATTGGAAGAATTGTTGCTCATGAGATGTCACTCAAGGACAAAGAGGAGCTACACAACAAATCAAGTGGTGCTTACAAAGCCTCAACCGATGCTCCCACAACTTCAGGTGACAAGCTAGTATCCAATGAAGAGATAAGCCTAATGGTGAAAAGGTTCAACAAGTTTTACAAGAACAAAGGGAAAGAAACAAGCTCTAGCTCAAGACACTATGAGAGAAGATCATCAAGACATGACCGAAATTTCTATAATTGTGGAAGACCCGGACACTATTCCAATGAGTGTACGGCACCTCACAAGAAAAGAGATGAATCACCAAGAGGAAGATATAGAAGGGATGAATCACCTCACAAGGAGAGAAGGGGTAGGGATGATCGTTATGAATGAAGATCCTCTCGAAGAAGCAAGGATTCGGAAAAGACGGACAAGTCATCCAAGAGCTACACAAGAAGAAGACATCAAGCTCATGTTGGTGAATGAATTTCCGGCTCCAACTCCGACAATCACTCCGAGAGAAGCTATCACTCCAACTCCGACTATCGTCAAGATGAAGTTGTTGCCGAACTTTCTCTTGTGTCATCCAACTCCTATGATCTATTTGATTCACCAAATGAAGGAATTGGAAGATGCTTCATGGCATAAGGCCCCAAGGTATCACACCCCGAATACTTTGACTTCAATAGTGATGAGGATGATTTGCTTGGTGATGATGATTTAGTTGTTGATAAGGCTAGTGATGTGAGCTACAATGAAAATGCTAGTAATCATGATAGTCAAGAGGAAGCGAATGACAATGCTATGAAGGAGATTGAGCGTCTAACTAAAGAACTAAATGCTCATAAGTTAGCTCATGAAACAACTCAAGAGGATCATAGAGAACTTCTAAGAACTCATGAGAAGCTACGCTTCGAGAATCTAAATTTGGAGCAAGAGCATGAGTTTCTTAAAGCTATCAATGATGATCTTCGAAAGAAGAGTTCTTCATATCTTGCCAAACGTTTACTCTTGTCTACCTTTATGCCACAAGTTAAATCTAAGCAAATTAGCAACAAGGGTAAAAAGGGTTCTACCTCTAGTAGTAACAATAACCATGCTAAATCCAATGTTGTTGCTTCTAGTAGTTCTATTGATTCCACTAATGATTCTCTTAGCCAAGTTACACTTGAGCAAGAAAACAATCTATTGAAAGGAATTATAGAAAAAGGTGTCTACAAGAGTGATGTAGGGCAAAACCCTAGGTGGCCCGATGTTCACGAATTGGAGGTGGATTTGAGGAAGAACACCAAGAACACAAGGGGAAAACACAAGAACAACACTCTAATGGACAAGATCCACACCAAGTACTCCTCAAATCACAAGCAATACAAGAGGTGCATCAAGATCCAAGAACAACAAGCGAAATAAAGATACAAAGGTAGTTCATCCAAATCTCTAGGAGAGATGGGTCTTGATGATCTAGATAGATCCTTCCCACAAGGGGGTCTTGATATCCCTAAGGATCTTCTCCAATGGAGGTCTTGAACTCCAAATGGAGTGTGCCTCTCTCAAGAGGATTCCCACAAGGGGAGATACATGAGCTTAGCTCCAATGTCTAGATCTAATCTTAGCTATAGCTAACCCTAAATGGAGGAGGAGAAGGAGTATATATAGTCCTAGGAAATGAAGGGGGTAAGGAGGGGTGAAATGGGAATACATGGCAAAGACCAACAGGCACACGCAGGAGGCCCCGTGCGCACGGGGTAAGTGGAGCCCGTGCGCACGGGGTATCCAGAGACCTGGCGACTTAGCCCGTGCGCACGGGCATGTACCGTGGGCACGGGGTCCCGTGTGCATGGGGTCTAATGGCCCGTGCGCACGGGGTGTCCAGAAGCTTCACAGCTCGTCGCCTTCTCGTGGACATCCGTCGATGCACGTGGAACCTCGCCTTCTTCTTGGCGGTTCCTTCTCTGCTTCCAGGCTTCCCTCTTGGATGGTGTAGTTGTTTCCTTGCGCTTGCACTCCTCGTCAATAGTGAAGTTCCGACAATACCTATGCATGCACACGAAAGGAGTGTCAAGTAGTATACCTTCCTCGAAGGGATCAAGTGAACACGTGTAAAGGAGATGATTCACCTTTATGTATCTGACGTAGATGTGGCACGTGTCACTTGCCAAACAGACTCTTGACATGGTGATGTCCATAGGATGCTCCGCATCAAAGAGCCTTGCCGGGAGTAAGCAATTTGAGGAAATTGTACGCAAGCAAGGAAGGCACCGGAAGAACCAAGGTGTTGGTTTTGAACGAAACTTCAATACCAATGGAGTTGAGTGGGAAGAAGATCAATACCCCAAGACGAAGTTTGTTCCTCAACAAGAGAAGTATGATCCTACTTCCTTCAAGGGAACACAAGCTCAAGATGATCTTTCACCACAAGACCACAAGGTAAAAGGCAAGGACAAGCTTCAAGAGGAGATTGACTCATTTGAAGAAGCACCTCAAGCCTTGGTCAAGTGGGCTCCCAAGACTTCATCAAGTGCTACTACAACTCCAAGTATTCCCATCAAGTTGATGTGGGTCCCAAAGAAGAAGAACTAGAGAGTTCTTGAGGGTGACTCCACCAACAAACTTCACTCACATTCATTTATGGCAAGGACTTGTGCAACCAACTTCAACATCTTGCACTAGTTCATGGAGTCACAAACCCTCTTGTTGGTAAGGCAAGGGACAAGGTATTCAATGCATTCATGGACATCATCATATGTGCATTTCACTCTATGTCTATGGATATCTTTGTGTGTTCCTTGTGTGAGACTAACCCATGTAGGTATTGAAAGTGCAAAACTCCAAGGATTGCTCCCAACTCTTGATGGTCTACATCAACACTGAGCATCCACATCTTCAACATCTACATGAAGTCAACATCGACAAAACCCAAGGTTAGTTCATCCCTCCTTGGGGGGATATCACATCTAGGGGGAGCTTTGCTCTAACACTTGAGTTAAAGCAACTCTAATGGTGTGAACACATCAATGCTTTGTGTAAAAGTGGTAACCCCACTTGTGCTTAAACGATGAGTATGACCTATGATCAAATGTTCTCATTTGGCTCCTAAGACAATATACTCATATATAGATGACTATGTCATTGCCCATTGCTTGATAGATGCTAGAATTGGTTGTGCATGTTTGACACATATTTCATTTGCAATCTTATTGTGTGAGCATGTTGAAATGCATATTTCTTCATTCGAGGACATCCATTTGTTGTTTTGCTTGTCTTGGTTTTTCTGGCCAAGTGGATGTACAAGAATGCCTAAGCACCTTCTCTAGCTATCTATTCTTTCTTGTCTCAAATTCTATTCTTGCTATATCACAAAATTGGAACAAGTCATTTTCGGAACCTCCGGATGAGGCGCACTCGGAGTCACCGATCTAAAAGGGTTGAACTCCAAAACCTTCAAATATGTTTCGGCGTGACCAATCCATAACTATTCAGACTCACGGAAATTATTTGATTGATCTGAGTTTTTGATCTCGGTGTAACCGATTTGGACCAACTCGGCATCACCGATATGTTGTAACCGCTCGCAGTTACATGTCTCGGTGCCACCAATTTGCTCCACTCGGTGCCACCGACAGCAGCTGGGTATATAATCTCGCAGGCCTGTACGATTGAAATTTTCTCAAAGGCTTTGTTCCCGCACCCCCTCTGCTGTCGTCGCCCCTGTCTCCAGACTTCGTCATTGCATCCAGCGTGCCATCCCCGTTGGATTTTGCCGCCGTCAACATATTTCCTTCCCTCCGTTGCCGCCGTAGGGGATTTGCGCCAAGTTAGGGTAAAATCCCGCCCCCTTGTGCTTCTACTTTCTGATTCTATGCACTAGGGATTTGCCATGATTCTTGCTACGTATGAAAGCTTCCTGTCCACAACATTAATTCCATAGAATAGAATCGAGCAAAAAATTTAGGGTTATGTTTCCGCAGAACTAATCTCGAATCCACCGATTTGGAATTTTCGGCATCACCGATTTGGTTTAGGCCATTGCACTAGTATGTCTCGGTTCCACCGAGTTGTACTAATCGGTGAGACCGAAAAGAAGTTTCTGTGAAACCCTAGCATCTCGGCAAGACCAAACCCCATCTCATTCTGACCGAAGTGGTGTGCCAAGTCTCTGTCTCATGCTTCGGCTTCACCGAAATGTTTAACTCGGTTGATCCGATATTCATTCTGTGAAAACTTGAAACTGAAGTTTGAACTCAATTTTTTTTCAAAAATTAGCTGCATTTGGTGATAACTCTTCCTCTCTGCCTATACCTATTCTCTTCACTGGTCTATTTGCAAGAAGTCAGAGGGCAGTGACAGTCAGAACATGTGAGAGAGATCAGCTGAGCTGAGTGCACGGTCAAACCCTAAGGAAAGTTTCTATGAAGGAGAAAGGAGCTCTCCTGATTTGCCCAAGGCTGCTACCAGAACCAAGAAGAAGAGAAATTCAGATGATGATGAGGAGGACTTTGCAGTTGAGGAGGCTACCTCCAAAAAGAAAAAGCCAGCAGTTGTTGCCAAAGAATATGGCACAAGAAAAGAAAGAGGAGTAACTAGAAAGATGTCAGAATCATCTGCAGCACAGAAAGGAATGAAACTCACTCTTGAGGAGCCAAGTGGCTCAAAGGCAAAAGCTGCAGGGAAGAAAAGAGAAAGGAAATAGACTGCCCACGTAATCTTCAAACCAACCTCCATGAGGAGAGATGATGCTACTGATAATGAAGAAGAACAAGCAGCAAACCCACCTCTTGCTAAGCAACAAAAGCTTATGGCAAGTGCCATGAAGTCCAGCACCTCCTCCAAGCCTAAGAAGGCTACAGTGCCTGAAAACAAGACCTAAGAGAACCACTAGAGATGTCTCAGCCAAAGAAAAGAACAAGGCCCCAGTGCCTGAAGCAGAAATTGATGATGACCACTAGTGCTCAAGAAGCTAAGGCCCAAGTTGCCTGACCATGATGACACTCACCCAATTGCAGAAGATATGAAAGCAAGAAGGGACAATGGTCTGAGAAAGTGGAGACAGAATGACCCTTATTCCATCAGGAGGAAAACTTCTTGTGACTACAAGTTTCACACAAGAGAGCAACAAGACTTTTATGAGATAGTGCTTCTAGACAAGAAACCCATAGTCGGTGACATGAGATGGGTTGATTGGGAGTACATTGATGAAAATGAAGACAATTTTCCTCATGTTCATGAAAGCTTCAAGCTTGCTGGAGTAGACACTTTTGTTGGAAGAAAACTTACATCATGGAGTGATGAGATGATAATGCAGTTTTATTCCACAGCACACTTCTATCCAAATGGGAAGATTGTGTGGATGACTGAGGGAGAGAGATACCAGTCTTCAATCACTGAGTGGGCTGCCCTTCTTGAAGCTCCAAAAGAAGAAGAGGATGATATGGATGTCTATGCCAAGCCCAAGAAGGACCACAATTCTATGCAGAACATGTACAGTCCTATCCCAGAGAAGGACCTAGAGACATACAAGTTTGGATCTGTGAAGCATCTGCTACCTGGATTGGCCACCACAAACACTATATTGAGGCACACGTTGATGCCCAAGTATGGAGATGACAAGATGATTCGTGGCCACTCCATCAACATGCTGCACCTCTTTGATGTTCCACAGAAGTTCAAGGTGATGAGTCTGATAGTAGAGACAGTAAAGAGAACAACAGCTGACCAGAAAAGATCATGTGGTTTTGCTCCGCATATTCAATTGCTTCTCAACTCCAAGATTCCAAAGAACACTTATCTTCTTGACAGAGAGCACCTTCCACTGTATCCTGAGTTTGAGGATAATGTAGTGGTGATGGATCCATCTCACCCTACATCTGCTGAGGCACAAGCAAAGATTGCAGCAGCAAAAGTAGCCAAAGCAACCAAAGAAGCATCAGCTTCTAGCTGATCTACTGCTCATCTCAAGACCAAGATAGATCAAATGGCATATCTACTTGAAGCCACCCAAAGGATTGAACAGGGTCTGGCCAATCTTGTCAAGAATCAGGCAAGCTTAGAGCAGATCATGGAAACAAAGTTTTATGATCTTGATGTCAAAGTCACAGAGATCCAGACCACGGTAGAGACACTTCAGAGAGATGTAGACAGAGTCAGAGAGTCTGACAGTGGTGATGAGATTCCTACTACCAACAGGTTTCAGACAGTGCCTAGGGCACCAAGGTCGGCTGCTGTACCCACTGCAGATGTGAGGACTACTGTTTCTGCACCTGCTGCTGCACCAACAGTTCCTCAGCCAGCGCAGCTACCAGTGTCTACACCTCTAGCTCAGCAGACTTCAGCTGAAGCCATTGCGGATGCAGTGATCTCAACTCCATCCACTCAGACAGGAGCTGCCAGCCAGAGGACTTCACCACCTGGAGCTGTCGGAGATCGAGCCCAGAGTGACGCATAGCTCTATACATTTTCGATCTTTTTGGTACTTGTTGCCAAAGGGGGAGAAGTTGTATAGATCATTAGGACTTCGAGAGAGAGAGAGAGAGAGAGAGAGAGAGAGAGAGAGAGAGTGCTTTGCTCTTTCGTTTTGTTGAGGTTTTCTGCTACATTTGGTTTGCGTTCTTTCATCCGTGATACTTTGATTGTGATGCTTGAGACTACGTTTGATGTGTGTTTGATCATACGATGCTTCATGCTATGCACTTTGTCTATCCTTATCACTATCAATGTATGATCATTCACATGTGTCTTTTGGTGATGAGTGCTTGTATTCCATTCATATCATTTTGTGCGCTCCACCAAGTTGTACGTGACATGGAAGAGTGATCCATAATCCTAATCGATTGTGCATTTGCATTGAAACGCAAATTCTAAATAGTGCACAAATTTAGCGGGAGCTCTTACTTATCACATACTTCTCAAAGCGATGATACTATTCATTGATTATATTCTCTATCGAAGCTTTGATCTATATGTTGTCATCAATTACCAAAAAGGGGGAGATTGAAAGTGTATTTGCTCCCTTGGTGGTTTTGGTAATTCATAAAAACATATGTGTCATTGAACTAATGTCTACCTAAGCTACATTTCAGGAAGTTCAATGATTAGGCATGGCAAGGACGAGTGATTGTGGACCCCTCAAAATGCTAAGGACATGGCTTGGCAAAAACTCAAGACTCTACATTTTTGGTTTAGTGATCCAAGATCATATTGAGTCCATAGGAATGCCAATACTATTAAAAGGGGATGAGGTTTTGATAATGATCTATTTGCTCAAGTGCTTAGTGATGTTACTCCAAAACCCTCAGCCACTTCCTTCATCCAAATCTGTGCAAAACCCTAAAAGCCAACTCGGTTTCACCGAATCACTTTCATCCGGACCCACCGAGTTCATCAAGACAGTGCCACAGCCTAAACCCTAACAAATCGGATCTACTGATATGAATCACTTTCCACTCAAATCCTTCTTCCACCAAATCCAAATCTGTGAGGAGTTGTTTGAGTGTTGGGGAGACTATCATTTGAAGCACAAGAGCAAGGAGTTCATCATCAACACACCGTCTATTACCTTTTGGAGAGTGGTGTCTCCTAGATTGGTTAGGTGTCACTTGGGAGCCTCCAAGATCATGTGGAGTTGAACCAAGGAGGTTGTAAGGGCAAGGAGATCGCCTACTTCATGAAGATCTACCCCGAGTGAGGCTAGTTCTTCATGGAGGTAAGCCATGGTGGAATAGACAAGGTTGCTTCTTCGTGGACCCTTTGTGGGTGGAGCCCTGCGTGGACTCGCGCAACCGTTACCCTTCGTGGGTTGAAGTCTCCATCAACGTGGAAGTACGATAGCCCCACCTATTGGAACCACGCCAAAAATCATCGTGTCTTCATTGCGTTTGAAATCTCCGATCCCCTCCTTTACTTACATGTGCAATTGTTTACTTTCCGCTGCTACACTCTTAGAATTGCATGTGTAGGGTGTTACTTGACTTGTCATACTTGCTAAAATCTGCCCACAACTAAAATTGGGAAAAGGATAGATTTTTATTTGGTCAAGTATTCTAATCACTCCCCCTCTAGACATACTTTCGATCCTACAGTCTCAATGCTGGGAAACATCCCCAACAGAGGCTGCAACTGTCTGTGCATAAGTCAGGGTATAAAAGACCCATGTTTTAGTACACAGACAATAAGTGGCACAAATTGACGCAATTGTTAGCAAGATTTCAATAATGTTGAGAATGATTCACAAAGTTGCAAGTGAAACAAGTAGACCAATAGCAAGTAATGGTACACGGAAACACACACACAGATAGATAAGTGGGTTCATGCAACCAAGGAATGAGCACAAAATGTGGAATTCACGGAAAACACTCATGTTGTACAACACTAGAGAGACATAGCACGATTGCTAAAAAGGGCAGATACAAAACTTGTGCACAACCTATGAGAGACAAAACGTATCGACTTCCTATCCAATTATGCTATGTATGTATGGTTCTCGGTGAACTCGCACACGATGATCCAAGATGATCAATGGTGTCAAAATGTTATGCAATGTGGCAATGCTATGGAGATTGCTTACAAGATCTTTGTTTTCTTTTTCGCCTTGCTTAAAAGCTTTTCTTTCTTCTATTGCTTTTGATATTTTCTTTGGCCACATATGCAAAATGCACAAACCAAGGTAGCAATTATGTATATGCGGGAACAATTGATGAGACACGAGATGATACGATGATACAAGCACGCAATGAAAGTTATGCGGAATATGTATCACTAAAGTGCACAAGTAGCATTGCCCGGCAATACTCAAATGGCTAGTCTCGTAGGGAAGTGATGCAAAAGATGGTCTCGGGGGTAACAATGCAATGGCAAGGGAGTATGCTAAGATGTCGTCGAGGTTACCGTCCTTGCCTATGGTAGTGGTGTCAAATGATGAAGTGGATGTTGTCGATGTCGAGTCCGTGGCGATGATGAGTGGCGGTGTAGTTGATGTCGAACCATCCCTAGTTAGCCAAAAACACCCTAGGAAATGGAAACCGCAAGTCAAAATCTCAAGGAAAACTTGTCACAATCGGTTGTAGCGGAAAATGGGATGGCTACGGGTGTATTGGGCTGTTTGCAGAAGGCTAATGGTGGTAGAAGGTGGTTGCGTATGCGGAAGAGAGTGGTCGAGAGGGAGAACTCCAAAAAACAAACAAATCACAAAAAAATTGGTAAGGCTCTTTTTATGGGGATTTTCAAAATTGGGAAAAACAAACAAAATTGGGGCTAGAAAGTCGAGAGGGAGAACTCCAACGTGTGAATCAACCTTGCTCTAATCCAAGATGCTGTAGGGCAGAACCCTAGTTCATGATCTTTTCACAATTGGAGGTGGGGAAAGGAGCAAATAAAGAGGGGAACACAACAAGAACACTCAATCAACAAGATCCAATCACACATGTACTAAGTCCACATACAAAATAGGGATACAAAGGTCCAAATCCAACACAAGATGGCCACTTATGCGAAATGCATGTATTGAGATAGCAATTATGTATATGCGGGAACAATTGATGACACCAGAGATGATACGATGCTACAAGCACGCAATGAAAGTTATGCGGAATATGTATCACTAAAGTGCAAAAGTAGCATTGCGCGGCAATACTCAAACGGCTGGTCTCGTAGGTAACTGATTCAAAAGATAGTGTCGGGGGTAACAATGCAATGGCTAGGGAGTATGCTAAGATGTCGTCGAGGTTACCGTCCTTGTTTACGGTCGTGGTGTCAAATGATGGAGTGGTCGTTGTCGATGTCGCGTCCTTGGCGATGATGTGTGGCAGTGTAGTTGATGTCGAACCGTTCCTAGTTAGCCAAAACTCCCTAGGAAACTGAAATCGCAAGACAAAATCTCAAGGAAAACTTGTCACAATCGGTTGTAGCGGAAAATGGGGTGGCTATGGGTGTATTGGGTTGTTTGCGGAAGGCCAATGGTGGTGGAAGGCGGATGGGTATGTGGAATGGAGTGGAGGAGAGGGAGAACTCCAAAAAACAAACACATCACAAAAAAATTGGTACGGATCTTTTTGTGGGGATTTTCAAAATTGGGCAAAAACAAACTAAATTGGGGCTAGAAAGTCGAGAGGGAGAACTCCAAGGTGTGAATCAACCTTGCTCTGATCCAAGATGATGTAGGGCGGAACCCTAGTTATGATCTTCTCACACTTGGAGGTGGGGAAAGGAGCAAATAAAGAGGGGAACACAAAAGGAATACTCAATCAACAAGATCCAATCACACATGTACTAAATCCACATACAAAATAGGGATACCAAGGTCCAAATCCTACACAAGATGGCCACTTATGTGAAATGCACGAACCAAGATAGCAATTATGTATATGCGGGAACAATTCATGACACAAGTGATGATACGATGCTACAAGCACGCAATGAAAGTTATGCGAAATATGTAGCACTAAAGTGCACAAGTAGCATTGTGCGGCAATACTCAAACGGCTGGTCTCGTAGGCAAGTGATGCAAAAGATGGTCTCGGGGGTAATAATGCAATCGCAAGGGAGTAATCTAGGATGTCGTCAAGGTTACCCTCCTTGCATACAGTCGTGGTGTCAAATGATGGAGTGGTCGTTGTCGATGTCGAGTCTGTGGCGATGATGAGTGGCAGAGTAGTTGATGTCGAACCGTTCCTAGTTAGTTGAAACACCCTAGGAAATGGAAACCGCATGTGAAAATCTCAAGGAAAACTTCTCACAATCGGTTGTAGCGGAAAATGGGGTGGCTACGAGTGTATTGGGTTGTTTGAGGAAGGCTAATGGTGGTGGAAGGTGGCTGGGTATGCAGAAGGTACTGGTGGAGAGGGAGAACTCCAAAAAATAAACAAATCACAAAAAAAATTGGTATGGCTCTTTTTGCGGGGATTTTCAAAATTGGGAAAAAACAAACAAAATTGGGGCTAGAAAGACGAGAGGGGGAACTCCAAGGTGTGAATGAACCTTGCTCTGATCTAAGATGATGTAGGGCGGAACCCTAGTTCATGATCTTTTCATAGTTGTAGGTGGGGAAAGGAGCAAATAAAGAGGGGAACACAACAGGAACACTCAATCAACAAGATCCAATCACACATGTACTAAATCCACATACAAAATACGGATACAAAGGTCCAAATCCAACACAAGATGGCCACTTATGCGAAATGCATGAACCAATATAGCATATATGTAGATGCGGGAACAATTGATGACACAAGAGATGATACGATGATACAAGCACGCAATGAAAGTTATGCGGAATATGTATCACTAAAGTGCACAAGTAGTATTGCGCGGCAATAGTCAAACGGCAAGTCTCGTTGGCAAGTGATGCAAAAGATGGTCTCGGGGGTAACAATGCAATGGCAAGGGAGTATGGTAAGATGTCTTCGAGGGTATCATCCTTGCTTACGGTCATTGTCTCAAATGATGGAGTGGTCGCTATCGATGTCAAGTCCGTGGCGAAGATGAGCGGTAGTGTAGTTGATGTCGAACCATTCCTAGTTAACCAAAACACCCTAGGAAACGGAAAGCGCAAGTCAAAATCTCAAGGAAAACTTGTCACAATCGATTGTAGTAGAAAATGGGGTGGGTACGGGTGTATTGGCTTGTTTGCGGAAGGCTAATGGTGGTGGAAGGTGGCTGGGTATGCGGAAGGGAGTGGTCGAGAGGGAGAATTCCAAAAAACAAACAAATCACAAAAAAATTGGTATGGCTCTTTTTGTGGGGATTTGTAAAATTGGGCAAAAACATACGAAATTGGGGCTAGAAAGTCGAGAGGGAGAACTCCAAGGTGTGAATCAACCTTGCTCTGATCCACAATGATGTAGGGTGGAACCCTAGTTCATAATCTTTTCACACTTGGAGGTGGGGAAAGGAGCAAATAAAGAGGGGAACACAATAGGAACACTCAATCAACATGATCCAGTCACATATGTACTAAATCCACATACAAAATACTGATACAAAGGTCCAGATCCAACACAAGATGGCCACTTATGCGAAATGCACGAACCAAGATAGCAATTATGTATATGCGGGAACAATTGATGACACAAGAGATGATACGATCATACAAGCACACAATGAAAGTTATGTGGAATATGTATCTCTAAAGTGCACAATTAGCATTGCGTGGCAATACTCAAACGGCTAGTCTCGTAGGCAAGTGATGCAAAAGATGGTCTCGGGGTAACAATGCAATGGCAAGGGAGTATGCTAAGATGTCGTCGAGGTTACCGTCCTTGCATATGGTCGTGGTGTCAAATGATGGAGTGGTCGTTGTCGATGTCGAGTCCGTGGCGATGATGAGTGGTAGTGTAGTTTATGTCGAACCATTCCTAGTTAACCAAAACACCCTAGGAAACGGAAAGCGCAAGTCAAAATCTCAAGGAAAACTTGTCACAATCAGTTGTAGCGGAAAACTTGTCTAGAGGAAGAACTCCAAGGTGTGAATCAACCTTGCTCTGATCCAAGATGATGTAGGGCGGATCCCTAGTTCATGATCTTTTCATACTTGGAGGTGGGGAAAGGAGCAAATAAAGAGGGGAACACAACAAGCACACTCAATCAACAAGATCCAATCACATATGTACTAAATGTGAATACAAAAGAGGGATACAAAGGTCCAAATCCAACACAAGATGGCCACTTATGTGAAATGCACGAATGAAGATAGCAATTATGTATATGTGGTAACAATTGATGACCCAAGAGATGATACGATGATACAAGCACGCAATGAATGTTACGCGGAATATGTATCACTAAAATGCAGAAGTAGCATTGCGTGGCAATACTCAAACGGTTGGTATCATAGGAAAGTGATGGAAAAGATGGTCTCGGGGGTAACAATGCAATGGCAAGGGAGTATGCTAAGATGTAATTGAGGTTACCCTCCTTGCATACGGTCGTGGTGTCAAATGATGGAGTGGCCATTGTCGATGTCAAGTCCGTGGTGATGATGCGTCGCGGTGTAGTTGATGTCGAACCGTTCCTAGTTAGCCAAAACACCCTAGGAAACGGAATCCACAAGTCAAAATCTCAAGGAAAACTTGTCACAATCGATTGTAGCAGAAAATGGGGTGGCTACGGCTGTATTGATTTGTTTTGCGGAAGGCTAATGGTGGTGGAAGGTGGCTGGGTATGCGGAAGGGAGTGCTGGAGAGCGAGAACTCCAAAAAAATCTCAAAAAAATTGGTATGGCTCTTTTTGTGGAGATTTTCAAAATTGGGCAAAAACAAAAAAAATTGGGGCTAGAAAGTCGAGAGGGGGAAGTCCAGGGTGTGAATCAACCTTGCTCTGATACAAGATGATGTAGAGCGGAACCCTAGTTCATGATCTTTTCACACTTGGTGGTGGGGGAAAGGAGCAAATAAAGAGGGGAACATAACAGGTACACTCAATCAAAAAGATCCAATCACACATGTACTAAATCCACATACAAATTAGGGATACAAAGGTTCAAATCAAACACAAGATGACCACTTATGCGAAATGCACGAACCAAGATAGCGATTATGTATATGCGGGAACAGTTAATGACACGAGAGATGATACAATGATACAAGCACACAATGAAAGTTATGCGTAATATGTATCACTAAAGTGCACAAGTAGCATCGCGCGACAATACTGAAACGGCTGGTCTCATAGGCAAGTGATGCGATAGATGGTCTTGGGGGTAACAATGCAATGGCAAGGGAGTATGCTAAGATGTCATCGAGGTTACCCTCCTTGCATACGGTCGTGGTGTCAAATGATGGAGTCATCGTTGTCGATGTCGAGTCCGTGGCGATGATGTGTGGAAGTGTACTTGATGTCGAACCATTCCTAGCTAGCCAAAACACCCTAGGAAACGAAAACCGAAAGTCAAAATCTCAAGCAAAACTTGTCACAATCGGTTGTAGTGGAAAATGGGGTTGCTATGGGTGTATTGGGTGGTTTGCGGAAGGCTAATAGTGGTGGAAGGTGGCTGGGCATGTAAAAGGGAGTGGTGGAGAGGGAGAACTCCAAAAAACAAACAAATCACAAAAAAATTGGTATGGCTCTTTTTGTGGGGATTTATAAAATTGGGCAAAAACAAACAAAATTGGGGCTAGAAAGTCAAGAGGGAGAACTCCAAGGTGTGAATCAACCTTGCTCTGATCCACGATGATGTAGGGCGGAATCATAGTTCATAATCTTTTCACACTTGGGGGTGGGGTAAGGAGCAAATAAAGAGGGGAACACAATAGGAACACTCAATCAACAAGACCCAATCACAAATGTACTAAACATGGATACAAAGGTCCAAATCCAACACAAGATGGCCACTTATGCGAAATGCACAAACCAAGATAGCAATTATGTATATGCGGGAACAATTGATGACACAAGAGATGATGCGATGATACAATCACGCAATGAAAGTTATGCGGAATATGTATCACTAAAGTGCACAAGTAGCATTGCGCGGCAATACTCAAACGGCTAGTCTCGTAGGCAAGTGATGCAAAAGATGGCCTCAGGGGTAACAATGCAATGGCAAGGGAGTATGCTAAGATGTCGAGACGGGGAAGTCCAAGGTGTGAATCAACCTTGCTCTGATCCAAGATGATGTAGAACGGAACCCTAGTTCATGATCTTTTCACACTTGGATGTGGGGAAAGGAGCAAATAAAGAGGGGAACACAACAGGAACACTCAATCAACAAGATCCAATCACCCATGTACTAAATCCGCATAGAAAATAGGGATACAAAGCTCCAAATCCAACACAAGATGGCCATTGATGCGAAATGCATGAACGAAGATAGCAATTATGTATATGCGGGAACAATTAATGACACGAGAGATGATACGATTATACAAGCATGCAATGAAAGTTATGCGTAATATGTATCAGTAAAGTGCACAAGTAGCATCGCGCGGCAATACTCAAACGACTGGTCTCGTAGGCAAGTGATGCAATAGATCATCTCAGGGGTAACAATGCAATGGCAAGGGAGTATGCTAAGATGTCGTCGAGGTTACCCTCCTTGCATACGGTCATGGTGTCAAATGATGGAGTGGTCGTTGTCGATGTCGAGTCCGTGGCGATGATGAGTGGCAGTGTAGATGGTGTCGAACCATTCCTAGTTAGGCAAAACACCCTAGGAAACGGAAACCGCAAGTCAAAATCTCAAGCAAAACTTGCCACAATCGGTTGTAGCGGAAAATGGGGTGGCTACGGGTGTATTGGGTTGTTTGCGGAAGGCTAATGGTGGTGGAAGGTGGCTGGGCATGCAAAAGAGAATGGTGGAGAGGGAGAACTCCAAAAAACAAACAAATCACAAAAAAACTGGTATGGCTCTTTTTGTGGGTATTTTCAAAATTGGGCAAAAACAAACAAATTTGGGGCTAGAAAGTCGAGAGGGGGAACTCCAACGTGTGAATAAACCTTGCTCTGATCCACGATGATGTAGGGCGGAACCCTACTTCATGATCTTTTCACACTTGGAGGTGGGTAAAGGAGCAAATAAAGAGGGCAACACAACAGGAACACTTAATCAACAATATCCAATCACACATGTACTAAATCCACATACAAAATAGGGATACAAAGGTCCAAATCCAACACAAGATCGCCACTTATGCGAAATGCATGAACCAATATAGCAATTATGTATATGTGGGAACAATTGATGACACAAGAGACGATACGATGATACAAGCACGCCATGAAAGTTATGCGGAATATGTATAACTAAAGTGCACTTGTAGCATTGCGCGGCAATACTCAAACTGCGGGTCTCATAGACATGGTGTCAAATGATGGAGTGGTCATTGTTGATGTTGAGTTTGTGGCGATGATGAGTGGTAGTGTAGTTGATGTCGAACCGTTCCTAGTTAGCCAAAACACCCTAGGAAACAGAAACCGGAAGTCAAAATCTCAAGCAAAACTTGTCACAATCCGTTGTAGCGGAAAATGGGGTGGCTACGGGTGTATTGGGTTGTTTGCGGAAGGCTAATGGTGGTGGAAGGTGGCTGGGTATGCGGAAGGGAGTGGTGGAGAGGGAGAACTCCAAAAAATAAACAAATCACAAAAAATTGGTATGGCTCTTTTTGTGGGGATTTTCAAAATTGGGCAAAAACAAACAAATTTGGGGCTAGAAAGTCGAGCGGGGGAACTCCAAGGTCTGAATCAACCTTGCTCTGATCCAAGATGATGTAGGGCGGAACCCTAGTTCATGAACTTTTCACACTTGGAGGTGGGAAAAGGAGCAAATAAAGAGGGGAACACAACAGGAACACTCAATCAACAAGATCCAATCACACATGTACTAAATGTGAATACAAAAGAGGGATACAAAGGTCCAAATCCAACACAAGATGGCCACTTATGTGAAATGCACGAATGAAGATAGCAATTATGTATATGTGGTAACAATTGATGACCCAAGAGATGATACGATGATACAAGCACGCAATGAATGTTACGCGGAATATGTATCACTAAAATGCAGAAGTAGCATTGCGTGGCAATACTCAAACGGTTGGTATCATAGGAAAGTGATGGAAAAGATGGTCTCGGGGGTAACAATGCAATGGCAAGGGAGTATGCTAAGATGTAATTGAGGTTACCGTCCTTGCATACGGTCGTGGTGTCAAATGATGGAGTGGCCATTGTCGATGTCAAGTCCGTGGTGATGATGCGTCGCGGTGTAGTTGATGTCGAACCGTTCCTAGTTAGCCAAAACACCCTAGGAAACGGAATCCACAAGTCAAAATCTCAAGGAAAACTTGTCACAATCGATTGTAGCAGAAAATGGGGTGGCTACGGCTGTATTGATTTGTTTTGCGGAAGGCTAATGGTAGTGGAAGGTGGCTGGGTATGCGGAAGGGAGTGGTGGAGAGCGAGAACTCCAAAAAAATCTCAAAAAAATTGGTATGGCTCTTTTTGTGGAGATTTTCAAAATTGGGCAAAAAAAAAAAAAATTGGGGCTAGAAAGTCGAGAGGGGGAAGTCCAGGGTGTGAATCAACCTTGCTCTGATACAAGATGATGTAGAGCGGAACCCTAGTTCATGATCTTTTCACACTTGGTGGTGGGGGAAAGGAGCAAATAAAGAGGGGAACATAACAGGTACACTCAATCAAAAAGATCCAATCACACATGTACTAAATCCACATACAAATTAGGGATACAAAGGTTCAAATCAAACACAAGATGGCCACTTATGCGAAATGCACGAACCAAGATAGAGATTATGTATATGCGGGAACAGTTAATGACACGAGAGATGATACAATGATACAAGCACACAATGAAAGTTATGCGTAATATGTATCACTAAAGTGCACAAGTAGCATCGCGTGACAATACTGAAACGGCTGGTCTCATAGGCAAGTGATGCGATAGATGGTCTTGGGGGTAACAATGCAATGGCAAGGGAGTATGCTAAGATGTCGTCGAGGTTACCCTCCTTGCATACGGTCGTGGTGTCAAATGATGGAGTCATCGTTGTCGATGTCGAGTCCGTGGCGATGATGTGTGGAAGTGTACTTGATGTCGAACCATTCCTAGCTAGCCAAAACACCCTAGGAAACGAAAACCGAAAGTCAAAATCTCAAGCAAAACTTGTCACAATCGGTTGTAGTGGAAAATGGGGTTGCTATGGGTGTATTGGGTGGTTTGCGGAAGGCTAATAGTGGTGGAAGGTGGCTGGGCATGTAAAAGGGAGTGGTGGAGAGGGAGAACTCCAAAAAACAAACAAATCACAAAAAAATTGGTATGGCTCTTTTTGTGGGGATTTATAAAATTGGGCAAAAACAAACAAAATTGGGGCTAGAAAGTCAAGAGGGAGAACTCCAAGGTGTGAATCAACCTTGCTCTGATGCACGATGATGTAGGGCGGAATCATAGTTCATAATATTTTCACACTTGGGGGTGGGGTAAGGAGCAAATAAAGAGGGGAACACAATAGGAACACTCAATCAACAAGACCCAATCACATATGTACTAAACATGGATACAAAGGTCCAAATCCAACACAAGATGGCCACTTATGCGAAATGCACAAACCAAGATAGCAATTATGTATATGCGGGAACAATTGATGACACAAGAGATGATGCGATGATACAATCACGCAATGAAAGTTATGCGGAATATGTATCACTAAAGTGCACAAGTAGCATTGCGCGGCAATACTCAAACGGCTAGTCTCGTAGGCAAGTGAAGCAAAAGATGGCCTCAGGGGTAACAATGCAATGGCAAGGGAGTATGCTAAGATGTCGAGACGGGGAAGTCCAAGGTGTGAATCAACCTTGCTCTGATCCAAGATGATATAGAACGGAACCCTAGTTCATGATCTTTTCACACTTGGATGTGGGGAAAGTAGCAAATAAAGAGGGGAACACAACAGGAACACTCAATCAACAAGATCCAATCACCCATGTACTAAATCCACATACAAAATAGGGATACAAAGCTCCAAATCCAACACAAGATGGCCATTGATGCGAAATGCATGAACGAAGATAGCAATTATGTATATGCGGGAACAATTAATGACACGAGAGATGATACGATTATACAAGCATGCAATGAAAGTTATGCGTAATATGTATCAGTAAAGTGCACAAGTAGCATCGCGCGGCAATACTCAAACGACTGGTCTCGTAGGCAAGTGATGCAATAGATCATCTCAGGGGTAACAATGCAATGGCAAGGGAGTATGCTAAGATGTCGTCGAGGTTACCCTCCTTGCATACGGTCATGGTGTCAAATGATGGAGTGGTCGTTGTCGATGTCGAGTCCGTGGCGATGATGAGTGGCAGTGTAGATGGTGTCGAACCATTCCTAGTTAGGCAAAACACCCTAGGAAACGGAAACCGCAAGTCAAAATCTCAAGCAAAACTTGCCACAATCGGTTGTAGCGGAAAATGGGGTGTCTACGGGTGTATTGGGTTGTTTGCGGAAGGCTAATGGTGGTGGAAGGTGGCTGGGCATGCAAAAGAGAATGGTGGAGAGGGAGAACTCCAAAAAACAAACAAATCACAAAAAAACTGGTATGGCTCTTTTTGTGGGTATTTTCAAAATTGGGCAAAAACAAACAAATTTGGGGCTAGAAAGTCGAGAGGGGGAACTCCAACGTGTGAATAAACCTTGCTCTGATCCACGATGATGTAGGGCGGAACCCTACTTCATGATCTTTTCACACTTGGAGGTGGGTAAAGGAGCAAATAAAGAGGGCAACACAACAGGAACACTTAATCAACAATATCCAATCACACATGTACTAAATCCACATACAAAATAGGGATACAAAGGTCCAAATCCAACACAAGATCGCCACTTATGCGAAATGCATGAACCAATATAGCAATTATGTATATGTGGGAACAATTGATGACACAAGAGAGGATACGATGATACAAGCACGCCATGAAAGTTATGCGGAATATGTATAACTAAAGTGCACTTGTAGCATTGCGCGGCAATACTCAAACTGCTGGTCTCATAGACATGGTGTCAAATGATGGAGTGGTCATTGTTGATGTTGAGTTTGTGGCGATGATGAGTGGCAGTGTAGTTGATGTCGAACCGTTCCTAGTTAGCCAAAACACCCTAGGAAACAGAAACCGGAAGTCAAAATCTCAAGCAAAACTTGTCACAATCCGTTGTAGCGGAAAATGGGGTGGCTACGGGTGTATTGGGTTGTTTGCGGAAGGCTAATGGTGGTGGAAGGTGGCTGGGTATGCGGAAGGGAGTGGTGGAGAGGGAGAACTCCAAAAAATAAACAAATCACAAAAAAATGGTATGGCTCTTTTTGTGGGGATTTTCAAAATTGGGCAAAAACAAACAAATTTGGGGCTACAAAGTCGAGCGGGGGAACTCCAAGGTCTGAATCAACCTTGCTCTGATCCAAGATGATGTAGGGCGGAACCCTAGTTCATGAACTTTTCACACTTGGAGGTGGGAAAAGGAGCAAATAAAGAGGGGAACACAACAGGAACACTCAATCAACAAGATCCAATCACACATGTACTAAATCCATATACAAAATAGGGATACAAAGGTCCAAACCCAACAAAAGATGGCCACTTATGCGAAATGCACGAACCAAGATACCCATTATGTACATGCGGGAACAATTGATGACACAAGAGATGATACGATGATACAAGAATGCAATGAAAGTTATGCGGAATATGTATGACTAAAGTGCACAAGTAGCATTGCGCGGCAATACTCAAATGGCTGGTCTCGTAGGCAAGTGATGCAAAAGATTGTCTCGAGGGTAACAATGCAATGGCAATTGGGAGTATGCTAAGATGTCGTCGAGGTTACCCTCCTTGCATACGGCCGTGGTGTCAAATAATGGAGTGGTCGTTGTCGATGTCGAGTCCGTGGCTATGATGAGTGGCAGTGTAGTTGATGTCGAACCGTTCCTAGTTACCCAAAACACCCTTGGAAACGGAAACCACAAGTCAAAATCTCAAGCAAAACTTGTCATAATCGGTTGCAGTGGAAAATGGGGTGGCTACGGGTGTATTGGGATGTTTGAGGAAGGCTATTGGGGGTGGAAGGTGGCTGGGTATGCGGAAGGGAGTGGTGGAGAGGGAGAACTCCAAAAAACAAACAAATCACAAAAAAAATGGTATGGCTCTTTTTGTGGGGATTTTCAAAATTGGGCAAAAACAAACTAAATTAGGGCTACAAAGTCGAGAGGGGGAACTCCAAGATGTGAATCAACCTTGCTCTGATCCAAGATGATGTAGGGCAGAACCCTAGTTCATGATCTTTTCACACTTGGAGGTTGGGAAAGGAGCAAATAAAGAGGGGGACACAACAAGAACACTCAATCAACAACATCCAATCACACATGTACTAAATCCACATAAAAATACGGATACAAAGGTCCAAATCCAACACAAGATGGCCACTTATGCGAAATGCACGAACCAAGATAGCAATTATGTATATGCGGGAACAATTGATGACACAAGAGATGATACGATGATACAATCACGCAATGAAAGTTATGCGGAATATGTATCACTAAAGTGCACAAGTAGCATTGCGCGACAATACTCAAACGGCTAATCTCGTAGGCAAGTGATGCAAAAGATGGCCTCAGGGGTAACAATGCAATGGCAAGGGAGTATGCTAAGATGTCGTCGAGGTTACTGTCCTTGCATACGTTCATGGTGTAAAATGATGGAGTGGTCGTTGTCGATGTCGAGTCCGTGGCGATGATGAGTGGTAGTGTAGTTGATGTCGAACCGTTCCTAGTTAGCTAAAACACCCTAGGAAACGGAAACCGCAAGTCAAAATCTCAAGGAAAACTTGTCACAATCAGTTGTAGCGGAAAATGGGGTGGTCACGGGTGTATTGGGTTGTTTGCGGAAGGCTAATGGTGGTGGAAGGTGGCTCGGTATGCGGAAGGGAGCGGTGGAGAGGAAGAACTCCAAAACAGAAATAAATCACAAAAAAGTTGGTATGTCTCTTTTTGTGGGGATTTTCAAAATTGGGCTAAACAAACAAAATTAGGGCTAGAAAGTTGAGAGGAAGAACTCCAAGGTGTGAATCAACTTTGATCTGATCCAAGATGATGTAGGGCGGATCCCTAGTTCATGATCTTTTCACACTTGGAGGTGGGAAATGAGCAAATAAAGAGGGGAACACAACAAGCACACTCAATCAACAAGATCCAATCACACATGCACTAAATGTGAATAAAAAAGAGGGATACAAAGGTCCAAATCCAACATAAGATGGCCAGTTATGTGAAATGCACGAATCAAGATAGCAATTATGTATATGTGGGAACAATTGTTGACACAAGAGATGATACGATGATACAAGCACGCAATGAATGTTATGCGGAATATGTATCACTAAAGTGTAGATGTAGCATTGGGCGGCAATACTCAAACGGTTGGTCTCGTAGGCAAGTGATGGAAAAGATGGTCTCGGGGGTAACAATGCAATGGAAGGGAGTATGCTAAGATGTCGTCGAGGTTACCCTCCTTGCATACGGTCGTGGTGTCAATTGATGGAGTGGTCATTGTCGATGTCAAGTCCGTGGCGATGATGGGTGGCAGTGTAGTTGATGTCGAACCGTTCCTAGTTAGCCAAAACACCCTAGGAAACGGAAACCGCAAGTCAAAATCTCAAGGAAAACTTGTCACAATCGGTTGTAGCGGAAAATGGGGTGGCTACAGCTGTATTGGGTTGTTTGCGGAAGGCTAATGGTGGTGGAAGGTGGCTGGGTATGCGCAAGGGAGTGGTGGAGAGCGAGAAGTCCAAAAAACAAAAAAATCTCAAAAAAATTGGTATGGCTCTTTTTGTGGGGATTTTCAAAATCGGGCAAAACAAATTGGGGCTAGAAAGTCGAGAGGGGGAAGTCCAAGGTGTGAATCAACCTTGCTCTGATCCAAGATGATGTAGAATGGAACCCTAGTTCATGATCTTTTCGCACTTGGATGTGGGGAAAGGAGCAAATAAAGAGGGGAACACAACAGGAACATTCAATCAACAAGATCCAATCAACCATGTACTAAATCCACATACAAAATAGGGATACAAAGCTCCAAATCCAACACAAGATGGCCATTGATGCGAAATGCATGAACGAAGATAGCAATTATGTATATGCGGGAACAATTAATGACACGAGAGATGATACGATTATACAAGCACGCAATGAAAGTTATGCGTAATATGTATCACTAAAGTGCACAAGTAGAATCGCGCGGCAATACTCAAACGACTGGTCTCGTAGGCAAGTGATGCAATAGATCATCTGAGGGGTAACAATGCAATGGCAAGGGAGTATGCCAAGATGTCGTCGAGCTTACCCTCCTTGGATGCGGTCATGGTGTCAAATGATGGAGTGGTCGTTGTTGATGTCGAGTCCGTGGCGATGATGAGTGGCAGTGTAGATGGTGTCGAACCATTCCTAATTAGCCAAAACACCCTAGGAAACGGAAACCGCAAGTCAAAATCTCAAGCAAAACTTGCCACAATCGGTTGTAGGGGAAAATGGGGTTGCTATGGGTGTATTGGGTGGTTTGCGGAAGGCTAATGGTGGTGGAAGGTGGCTGGGCATGCAAAAGAGAGTGGTGGAGAGGGAGGACTCCAAAAAACAAACAAGTCACAAAAAAACTGGTATGGCTCTTTTTGTGGGTATTTTCAAAATTGGGCAAAAACATACAAATTTGGGGCTAGAAAGTCGAGAGGGGGAACTCCAACGTGTGAATAAACCTTGCTCTGATCCACGATGATGTAGGGCGGAACCCTAGTTCATGATCTTTTCACACTTGGAGGTGGGTAAAGGAGCAAATAAAGAGGGCAACACAACAGGAACACTTAATCAACAATATCCAATCACACATGTACTAAATCCACATACAAAATAGGGATACAAAGGTCCAAACCCAACAAAAGATGGCCACTTATGCGAAATGCACGAACGAAGATACCAATTATGTATATGCAGGAACAATTGATGACACAAGAGATGATACGATGATACAAGCATGCAATGAAAGTTATGCGGAATATATATGGCTAAAGTGCAAAAGATGGTCTCGAGGGTAACAATGCAATGGCAATTGGGAGTATGCTAAGATGTCATCGAGGTTACCCTCCTTGCATACGGCCGTGGTGTCAAATGATGGTGTGGTCGTTGTCGATGTCGAGTCCGTGGCTATGATGAGTGGCAGTGTAGTTGATGTCGAACCGTTCCTAGTTACCCAAAACACCCCTGGAAACGGAAACCACAAGTCAAAATCTCAAGCAAAACTTGTCACAATCGGTTGTAGTGGAAAATGGGGTGGCTACGGGTGTATTGGGATGTTTGAGGAAGGCTATTGGGGGTGGAAGGTGGCTGGGTATGCAGAAGGGAGTGGTGGAGAGGGAGAACTCCAAAAAACAAACAAATCACAAAAAAAATGGTATGGCTCTTTTTGTGGGGATTTTCAAAATTGGGCAAAAACAAACTAAATTAGCGCTACAAAGTCGAGAGGGGGAACTCCAAGGTGTGAATCAACCTTGCTCTGATCCAAGATGATGTAGGGCAGAACCCTAGTTCATGATCTTTTCACACTTGGAGGTTGGGAAAGGAGCAAATAAAGAGGGGGACACAACAAGAACACTCAATCAACAAGATCCAATCACACATGTACTAAATCCACATACAAAATACGGATACAAAGGTCCAAATCCAACACAAGATGGCCACTTATGCGAAATGCACGAACCAAAATAGCAATTATGTATATGCAGGAACAATTGATGAGAAAAGAGATGATACGATGATACAAGCACGCACTGAAAGTGATGTGGAATATGTATCACTAAAGTGCACAAGTAGGATTGCGCGGCAATACTCAAACGGCTGGTCTCGTAGGCAAGTGATGCAAAAGATGGTCTCGGGGGTAACAATACAATGGCAAGGGAGTATGCTAAGATGTCGTTGAGGTTACCCTCCTTGCATACGGTCATGGTTTCAAATGATGGAGTGGTCGTTGTCGATGTCGAGTCCGTGGCGATGATGAGTGGCTGTGTAGTTGATGTCGAACCGTACCTAGTTAGCCAAAACACCCTAGGAAACGGAAACCACAAGTCAAAATCTCAAGCAAAACTTGTCACAATCGGTTGTAGTGGAAAATGGGGTGGCTACGTGTGTATTGGGTTGTTTGCGGAAGGCTAATGGTGGTGGAAGGTGGCTAGGCATGCGGAAGGGAGTGGTGGAGAGGGACAACTCCAAAAAACAAACATATCACAAAAAATTGGTATGTCTCTTTTTGTGGGGATTTTCAAAATGGAGCAAAAACAAACAAATTTTGGGCTAGAAAGTCGAGAGGGGTGTCGGTGTAATGAGAACCAAGGTCTCATCGACCTTCTTAGCATGGGTCATTCCCGTCCAGGATTGTTGCCTGGCAACCCCGGCAAGGCCAAGTTTCCCGGCGAATACCATATCTGGCAAGCATTATATTAACAAGCAAAAACAAGAGCTCATTGGGGAGAAGCTTCTTCCCAGCGGCAAGATCTCCTAGAAAGACAAGACCCAGCAAGGCTTGCCGGGGGATAGCTGGGAACACACACAAGATTATCAAGAAGGTGTTCAAGCCAATGATCAAAAGACAGAAGACCGAAGGCTGGCTTCCCGGCAAGATCTTGCCGGGAAGGCTCGCGAAGACCCGGCAAGATTCCACCGCCCCGCCACCGCACCAGCGCAGCAAACAGCCTGTCATTTAGGGTTTGTCCTCCTGGGTGCGTGTCATGGCATTAGCGGCGGATGGGATTAAGCGGTGCTGATGGGACGGGCTCTTTTTCCGTCCCCAAGAAAGTAAGGGACACCTAAGTGGAGCATTAAATGTGTTTGTCCTAAGTCGTCAGTGATAAACATGTAAACCCTGTAGCAACTTTACACCTCTTGTACTTACTGTTCGCCACTGTTGGTGACCCCTTGGACATATAAAAGGAGGCCCAAGGCGAAGCTACAGGGGGGAGAGGACCTCCTGGGCCATTCTGCATGCGTAGCTGCTTCTTGAACGTACTGTTCAACGCAAGCGCTCCGTGTACTTGAGCTTAAGAACACCCACAATAAACCAAAGAAGGAGTAGGGTTTTACGCTTCTCAGCGGCCCGAACCTGGGTAAAGATCCCCGCGTTGATTGTTGGATCCGCTTTTTGTGCAAATCTTTTCCCTAGCCGAACCGTAAAAGGGATCCAAGCGATCCCATAGGTGTCGTACGCCGACATCTTTGGCGCGCCAGGTAGTGGAGAAGGTTGCGCGAACCCGATCTAGCGGTCAGCGCACCAGTTTTTGATCACTTTCGTCGCCATGGCTCCCAAGAAGAAGGGCACCACGGCGGCCGACCTGTCTACGTCCAAGGTACCGATGCCTGCGCAGACAGGCGACAGCGGAGGTGGCTGAAATTCGTTGCGAAAGCTAACTCCTAAAACTTTAATTACTTTCTGCTGTTTAGTCTTATCCTTGATGATATTTTTGTACATAACCTGTGCGCGAAGGAGCGCTCTTGAAACATTCTGCGCTCCTGGTTGCTTTGGGTCCGCCCAGCAATACAGATGCAGTTGCGATTGTTTCTAAAGCGTTAAGCACCCGAGGAGGCGGCGTTCTCGATAGGCTGCTAGACAGGACCCGATCCTAAGCGCCATTGACCAGGACGTGCGCATTCGGGGAGCATTCCAGCAAACGTAGGGACTCATTGTACAAAAATGCAATCATTTAAGGAAAGGGCTTAGCAAGTTTTATTTTAAGGTTTCTGCGTAAACCCGTATGCTGAGGAGCCTTCCCGGAGCTAGTTGCACTCCATGTCGCCTCGAGTCCGCTCGGCGATGTGAGCAGCTGCACTAAAGCTGGGAAGGAAAAACCTTTTTCGGGAGGCGGCGTTCCCGGCAAGCCGCTAAGGACCCGCTCCTCAAAGCGCTGCTGACTGGATCGTGTGCATCGGAAAGTGTTCCGGCAAGCAAGGGAATATTCGGCAGAAGTCAAAATTACAACAAATTAGTCATAAAGCCAGAAGCTAATTAATTTGTTGTGTTAAAACGCTGTCGTGGCATTACATGTCCGAATCAGTGTTGCAGGTATACAGGTGGGCGATTACTTTGCAGCCTTCCCGACAACATCCTTGCCGAAAGCCGGCGTCGAGAACGTCAAAGTTCTCCGCTGAAGTCATAAGCCTTCCCGGCAACATCTTTGCCGGAGGCCGGTGTCGAGAACGTCAAAGTTCTCTGCTGAAATCGCAAACTTTTCCAGAAATATTCTTCGGCGGAAGAATAGCAAACCTTGTCGTCGAGCCATGAGCCATGCGCTCTGACAAGGGGGCTTTCAACCTTGTCGTCGAGCCATGCACTCCGACAAGGGGGCTTTCAACCTTGTCGTCGAGTCATGCGCTCTGTTTTGACAAGGGGGCTTTCAACCTTGTCGTCGAGGCATGCGCTCCGACAAGGGGGCTTTCAACCTTGTCGTCGAGCCATGCGCTCCGACAAGGGGGCTTTCAACCTTGTTGTCGAGTCATGCGCTCCGACAAGGGGGCTTTCAACCTTGTCGTCGAGCCATACGCTCCGACAAGGGGGCTTTCAACCTTGTCGTTGAGCCATGCACTCCGACAAGGGCTGTTTTTCTTAAACAACTATACTTCCAGAAAGAAAGGGCATGGCAGTCATGACCCACGCCAAATTTTGCCCCACCTCCAGCATCGAGATCTTTGAGTTCTCTGCTGAAGGCGGGCCCGGGGGCTCCTGTCGGTGTAATGAGAACCAGGGTCTCATCAACCTTCTTAGCATGGGTCATTCCCGTCCAGGATTGTTGCCTGGCAACCCCGGCAAGGCCAAGCTTCCCGGCGAATACCATATCTGGCAAGCATTATATTAACAAGCAAAAACAAGAGCTCGTTGGGGAGAAGCTTCTTCCCAGCGGCATGATCTCCTAGCAAGACAAGACCCGGCAAGGCTTGCCGGGGGATAGCTAGGAACAAACACAAGATTATCAAGAAGGCGTTCACGCCAATGATCAAAAGACAGAAGACCGAAGGCTGGCTTCCAGGCAAGATCTTGTTGGGAAGGCTCGCGAAGACCCGGCAAGGACTCGCACCTGGCAAGATTCCACCGCCCTGCCACCGCTCCAGCGTAGCAAACAGCCTGTCATTTAGGGTTTGTCCTCCTGGGTGTGTGTCATGGCATTAGCGACGGATGGGGTTAAGCGGTGCTGATGGGACGGGCTCTTTTTCCGTCCCCAAGAAAGTAAGGGACACCTAAGTGGAGCATTAAATGCGTTTGTCCTAAGTAGTCAGTGATAAACATGTAAACCCTGTAGCAACTTTACACCTCTTGTACTTATTGTTCACCACTGTTGGTGATCCCTTGGACATATAAAAGGAGGCCCAAGGCGAAGCTACAGGGGGGAGAGGACCTCCTGGGCCATTCTGCATGCGTAGCTGCTTCTTGAACGTACTGTTCAGCGCAAGCGCTCCGTGTACTTGAGCTTAAGAACACCCACAATAAACCAAAGCAGGAGTAGGGTTTTACGCTTCTCAGCGGCCCGAACCTGGGTAAAGATCCCCGCGTTGATCATTGGATCCGCTCTTTGTGCAAATCTTTTCCCTAGCCGAACCGTAAAAGGGATTCAAGCGATCCCATAGGTGTCGTACGCCGACAAGGGGGAACTCCAAGGTGTGAATGAACCTTGCTCTGATCCACGATGAAGTAGGGCAGAACCCTAGTTCATGATCTTTTCACACTTGGAGGTTGGCAAAGGTGCAAATAAAGAGGGGAACACAACAAGAACACTCAATCGACAAGATCCAATCACACATGTACTAAATCCACATATAAAATACGGATACAAATGTCCAAATCCAACACGAGAAGGCCACTTATGCGAAATGCACGAACCAAGATAGCAATTATGTATATGCGGGAACAATCGATGACACAAGAGATGATACGATGATACAAGCTCGCACTGAAAGTTATGTGGAATATGTATCACTAAAGTGCACAAGTAGCATTGCACGGCAATACTCAAATGGCTAGTCTCGTAGGCCAGTGATGCAAAAGATGGTCTCGGAGGTAACGATGCAATGGCAAGGGAGTATGCTAAGATGTCATTGAGGTTACCCTCCTTGCATACGGTCGTGGTGTCAAATGATGGAGTGGTCGCTGTCGATGTCGAGTCCGTGGCGATGATGAGTGGCAGTGTAGTTGATGTCGAACCGTTCCTAGTTAGCGAAAACACCCTAGGAAACGGAAACCGCAAGTCAAAATCTCAAGGAAAACTTGTCGCAATCGGTTGTAGCAGAAAATGGGGTGGCTACGGGTGTATTGGTTGTTTGCGGAAGGCTAATGGTGGTGGAAGGTGGCTGGGCATGCGGAAGGGAGTGGTGGAGAGGGAGAACTCCAAAAAACAAACAAATCACAAAAAAATTGGTATGGCTCTTTTTGTGGGGATTTTAAAATTGGGCAAAAACAAACAATTTTGGGGCTAGAAAGTCGAGAGGGGGAACTCCAAGGTGTGAATCAACCTTGCTCTGATCCACGATGATGAAGGGCGGAACCCTAGTTCGTGATCTTTTCACACTTGGAGGTGGGGAAAGGAGCAAATAAAGAGGGGAACACAACAGGAACACTAAATCAACAAGATCCAATCACACAAGTAGTAAATCCACATACAAAATAGGGATACAAAGGTCCAAATCCAACACAAGATGGCCACTTATGCGAAATGCACGAACCAAGATAGCAATTATGTATATGCGGGAACAATTGATGACACAAGAGATGATACGATGATACAAGCACGCAATGAAAGTTATGCGGAATCTGTATAACTAAAGTGCACAAGTAGCATTGCGCGGCAATACTCAAACGGCTGGTCTCGTAGGCAAGTTATGCAAAAGATGGTCTCGAGGGTAACAATGCAATGGCAAGGGAGTATGCTAAGATGTCGTCGAGGTTACCCCCCTTTCATACGGTCATGGTGTCAAATGATGGAGTGGTCGTTGTCGATGTCGAGTTCGTGGCGATGATGAGTGGCAGTGTAGTTGATGTCGAACCGTTCCTAGTTAGCCAAAACACCCTAGGAAACGGAAACCGCAAGTCAAAATCTCAAGCAAAACTTGTCACAATCGGATGTTGCGGAAAATGGGGTGGCTATGGGTGTATTGGGTAGTTTGCGGAATGCTAATGGTGGTGGAAGGTGGCTGGGATGCGGAAGGGAGTGGTGGAGAGGGAGAATTCCAAAAAACAAACAAAGCACAAAAAAATTGGTATGGCTCTTTTTGTGGGGATTTTCAAAATAGGGCAAAAACAAACAAAATTGGGGCTAGAAAGTCGAGAGGGGGAACTCCAAGGTGTGAATCAACCTTGCTCTGATCCAAGATGATGTAGGGCGGAACCCTAGTTCATGATATTTTCACACTTGTAGGTGGGGAAAGGAGCAAATAAAAAGGGGAACACAACAGGAACACTCAATCAACAAGATCCAATCACACATGTACTAAATCCACATACAAAATAGGGATACAAAGGTCCAAATCCAACACAAGATGGCCACTTATGCGAAATGCATGAACCAAGATAGCAATTATGTATATGCGGGAACAATTGATGACACAAGAGATGATACGATGATACAAGCACGCAATGAAAGTTATGCGGAATATGTATAACTGAAGTGCACAGGTAGCAGTGCCCGGCAATACTCAAGCGGCTGGTCTCGTAGGCAAGTGATGCAAAAGATGGTCTCGGGGGTTACAATGCAATGGCAAGGGAGTATGCTAAGATGTCGTCGAGGTTACCCTCCTTACATACGGTCGTGCACTGTTGCAGGCGACCCCTAACGCGACACATGAATTAGAGACCCCGCGACCAAACTGTGTGCGATGAATGAATAGCAAACGGTGTCGTAATCAAACCGTCGCAAATAAGATGAACTGTTTGCAATGCCGGAGACATCAAAAACGATTCAGATTAGAGACGCGTGTGCGATATGTGGCATACTGTTGATGCATATGAACTGTTTGTGATAAGACAGAACAACAAACACGATTCAGATTAGAGACGCGTGTGCGATACATGGCATACAGTTGATCCATACGAACTGTTTGCGATAAGCCAGAACAACAAACACGGTCAGCCAGTTCGTGGTGTGTGCGATACACGGCATCCAGTTCACTCGGATGAACTATTTGTGATTACGCAACACAACAGAAATAGTCAGGCAGATCAAGGTGTGTGCGATATATGGCATGCGGTTAACTCGGATGAACTGTTTGCGATTACCCAACACAACAGAAACGGTTCAACTTAACAAGATGTGTGTGATACGCAGCAAACAGGCCAGTAATCCAAAATGTGTGGGAAGACCGATAACAACACAGACAATTCCTGCTAATAACCCGTGTGTGTTATTGGCAAACACTTGCTGGTAAACAATTGTCAGCGATTGATGAAATCATCACCGACGGGTTCCGTAGTTTAATCCGTGTGCGATGTGATTTGCTCAGTCTGCACAACATCTACGCTCTGTGTGTATAGAACAATATTATTTTGTGTGAATAGTGTGCTCTGTTGGGCACACGAGATATATGGATCACACCCGTGGGCAAGCAATGTGCGCGCACGCGTCGTGCTAGCTCGCGCTTCCTTCTATGCTAAGTTTCCATTAATTGATGGCATTTCATGAACATGCCACCGTTTCCCGCCATTTCCCCATCAGTTTCCCGCCGCCAGCCAGCGATTGCGCATAAGCCTAGGTAGCGTGCGACACACCGAGGCACAAGCGCAGCCTATAGCCCCTCTAGCTACCTTTTCCAAGCATGCCAACCCACCGAAGCGCCGCCTCTGCCATCAAACTCCTCGACGAGGTAAACGAGCAGGCGCCACGGCCCGTCGAGGCGAAGGGCATCCCCAGCAACGCGATGGAGGATGCCGTGTTGCGCGTCATCACCAGGGTTGAGCAGACCCTTGGCGGACTGCGCTTCAGCGCCACAGATCAAGAAAGGCAACTCAGCGCCAAGAGGCTGCAGCTCGACGCACAACATGATCGGTGGTGCCCCGCAGCGCAAGAGCGAGAGGCTGCCGCTTGCCGCACAGCGAGACCGATGGACCGCCGTAGAGCGAGAGGCGCGGCGCACCGCACAGCAAGAGCGATTCCATCGGCGCTTGCCTGCTGTCGACAGGGCGTTGCAGCTAGCTACACGGCCCGTCAGTAGCCCCATTCCTCGCCAGGAGTGGGCAGAGGCCGTCTGCGCCGTACTAATACCAGAGGCCGGCCGGGCCGTGCTTGCACTGGAATCCGGCCTCGCCGTTCGCATGGGTCACGCCGTTCGCCTTGTCCGCGGCCCTCTTGATGCCAACGCGCTGGTCACTAGGCATGAGCGCCTCCTTGACCCAGGTGTCCACATAGGCACAGTAGAGGAACATGGCCGTCGCATCCTCGAGCTGGTGATCTTCGATGAAATAGCCAACATGGAGCTCGAGATCGCGCTCCAGATGTATCGCGAGCATGTCAACCGCTTGGACGAACGCCTGCATGAGTTCAGGCAGAGGCAAGAGCTACCGTAGGCAGGGGTGGTGGTCATGGATGCGTTTTATTTTGTTGAGTCGTTTCGATGTTGATCGCTATGTATTCCCAACAATCATAATATTGCTCTGTTTATTGCTCTATTTCAATGTGTGTACTTTGTTTTCCGTTCTTATATATTGTTCTCTTTCAATGTGTATGTTTTCCATTCTGTACATGTGGATGGTAAACAGCTAGATAGATATTAGTACGAAAATGAACAATACGTGATGATACTTAACTGGGATCCCATACTTAACTACTAAGTACAATGCATAAAATTGAGAACGAACAATACTAAAACTAATAATTCCTCCTTATGTGGCTAGTATTCCGGCAGCCCCTCGCTAGCAGCTCCCTGGTGGTCGACGGCTTCCCAGCGCGGAGGGAGTTCTCCGCTTCCTCCGCCTCGCAGCGCTTGACTTGCCGATCTGCCTCTTGCTGGCAGACGCACACTAACGATCTTGCCATTTCGGTGCGCGCCCATTGGAGCTCCTCGTCGGTAGCACGCAGGAGCTTATCGGCCCACCTCCACGCAGCGATGAGGCGCCTAGCGCCTTTAGCCTTCCTGGCGAAGTACCGGCCGTCTTCGTACACCTCGTCCGCACGTCGACGCGCCCGCTGCCAAAGCTCTAGCACCTCCTTTTCCCAGGCGGCCTCACGGGCTTCACGGGCCGCCTGGTACCTGGCTTCCTCCTCCGCCATCTCCTTCTTGAACGCCACTTGCCTGGCTTTCTCAGCCAGTGGCAGCACCTTCCACAGACAAAGATTGTACTGGCCCCAAAACCACTCCAAAGTTGGGGGTTCCGGCGCAACCTCGTCTGGTGGCGCGTAGGTGTCCTCCTCGTCGCTGCTCTCCACCTGGATGTCCTCGCGGGGCGGTGCCTCCTCCTTGATGGGTGGGCAGATCGTCGACGCCATGGCAGAGTTTTGTGAGAGAGAGGGGGGCGAGCGAGGAGAGAATGTAGATGAGAATGCAGGCGGGACAACGTGGGTGGGGTAGTATTTATTGGCGGCCGGAATCAAGATCGACGGGAGCAGTAGAAGCGCCGGTGGCTGGAATTTACGAGTACTATAGCTTGAATTACACACGATTCCCGCATCAAAATCCGTGTGTGAAATAAATCGCTAACGGTTCCCAAGACTGAACCGTGTCTGATTAAAAACCCGCGCCACTCACCATCCAAACCTCACGGCGCGAAACAGAGTGCCAATCATGGGGGGCCCAGTTGTCTTGCCAGATATTTACATTTTCTTTCCAAATGTTTTGCATGAATGCTTATTTCGTGTTACCATGATATTGTTGGAAAATGTATTACATAAATGATTTTTCCAACCCATGATGATATTCTATTGCATGTACATGTAGTTCAATTTTGAATTATGGCCATTAAATGGTTAGAAACTCACTTAATGTCTTAAAAATGTCAAAGAACCCCTGAAGTTGTATTCGTGGATGTTAACAGTAGAAAAAAATGCCAAGCCATAAGACAAAGCCACTGTCGGTTCGTCATCAAACATGCATATTCTTCCCTCTCGGAACCACGTGTCGTCTCGTGAGATGCTCCGATTTGTGAGAGGTGTGTGTCAAAACTTGCGGCAAAGTGGCCAATTCTTTTACCACAGCATCTTTGTGCCATTTCATGAAATCAAGCAAGGTTTTATGTATTTCTGATCATTTTTTTTTTTTTTTTGGAATTTAAAAGCCATGGTTCTCACTGTTTGTGTCCAAGCTTGACACCAATATGTTTGAAAATTACTTCCAATTTACTGCACAGGGCATTAAGTCGCACACAAGGACACAAATATGATTTTCCAACTCATGATGGTTTGCCGTTGCATGTACATGCAGTTCAAATTTGAATTACGACCATTATATGGCTAGAAACTCACTTAATGTCTTAAAAAGGCCAAATCAACGCCGAAAATTTCAAAATTTTAACATGACCATTGCATTAGTGCATGTCAATGGTAGAAAACAATTCAGGATCATACGAGGAAGCGATCGCTGGTTCGTCATCAAACATGCATTGTTCCCTCTCGGAACCACGTGTCTTCTCGCGAGATGCTCCGATTTGTGAGAGGTGTGTGCCAAAACTTTCATCAAAGTGGCCAATTCTTTTACCACAACATCTTGGTGCCATTTCATGAAATCAAGCAAGGTTTCATGTATTTCTGATCATTTTTTATCTTTTTGGAAATTAAAAGCCATGGTTCTCACTGTTTGTGTCCAAGCCTTGACACCAATATGTTTGAAAATTCCTTCCAATTTACTGCACAGGGCATTAACTCGCACACAAGGACACAAATATGATTTTCCAACCCATGATGGTTTGTCGTTGCATGTACATGCAGTACAGATTTGAATTACGGCCATTATATGGCTAGAAACTCACTTAATGTCTTAAAAAGGTCAAATCAACACCGAAAATTTCAAAAATTTAACATGACCGTTGCATTAGTGCATGTTAACGGTAGAAAAAAATTCAGGGTCATACGAGGAAGCGAGCGCCGGTTCGTCATCAAACATGCATTGTTCCCTCTCGGAACCACGTGTCTTCTCGCGAGATGCTCCGATTTGTGAGAGGTGTGTGCCAAAACTTTCGTCAAACTGGCCAATTCTTTACGACAGCATCTTGGTGCCATTTCATGACATCAAGTAAGGTTTCATGTATTTCTGATCATTTTTGATTTTTTTGGAATTTAAAAGCCATGGTTCTCACTGTTTGTGTCCAAGCCTTGACAGCAATATGATTGAAAATTCCTTCCAATTTACTGCACAGGGCATTAACTCGCACACAAGGACACAAATATGATTTTCCAACCCATGATGGTTTGCCGTTCCATGTACATGCAGTTAAAATTTGAATTACGGCCATTATATGGCTAGAAACTCCTTTAATGTCTTAAAAAGGTCAAATCAACACCGAAAATTTCAAAAATTTACCATGACCGTTGCATTAGTGCATGTTAACGGTAGAAAAAAATTCAGGGTCATACGAGGAAGCGAGCGCCGGTTCGTCATCAAACATGCAATGTTCCCTCTCGGAACCACGTGTCTTCTCGTGAGATGCTCCGATTTGTGAGAGCTCTGTGTCAAAACTTTCGTCAAATTGGCCAATTCTTTTACCACAGCATCTTGGTACCATTTCATGACATCAAGCAAGGTTTCTTGTATTTTTGATCATTTTTGAATTTTTTGGAATTTAAAAGCCATGGTTCTCACTCTTTGTGTCCAAGCCGTGACACCAATATGTTTGAAAATTCCTTCCAATTTACTGCACAGGGCATTAACTCGCACACAAGGACACAAACATGATTTTGCAACCCATGATGGTTTGCCGTTGCATGTACATGCAGTTCAAATTTGAATTACGGCCATTATATGGCTAGAAACTCACTTAATGTCTTAAAAAGGTGAAATCAACACCGAAAATTTCAAAAATTTAACATGACCGTTGCATTAGTGCATGTTAACGGTAGAAAACAATTCAGGGTCATACGAGGAAGCGAGCGCCGGTTCGTCATCAAACATGCATTGTTCCCTCTCGGAACCACGTGTCTTCTCGCGAGATGCTCCGATTTGTGAGAGGTGTGTGCCAACACTTTCGTCAAACTGGCCAATTCTTTTACCACAGCATCTTGGTGCCATTTCATGACATCAAGCAAGGTTTCATGTATTTCTGATCATTTTTTATTTTTTTTGGAATTTAAAAGCCATGGTTCTCACTGTTTGTGTCCAAGCCTTGACAACAATATGTTTGAAAATACCTTCCAATTTACTACTCAGGGCATTAGCTCGCACACAAGGACACAAATATGATTTTCCAACCCATGATGGTTTGCCATTGCATGTACATGCAGTTCAAATTTGAATTACGGCCATTATATGGCTAGAAACTCATTTAATAACTTAAAAAGGTCAAATCAACACCGAAAATTTCAAAAATTTACCATGACCGTTGCATTAGTGCATGTTAACGGTAGAAAAAAATTCAGGGTCATACGAGGAAGCGAGCGCCGGTTCGTCATCAAACATGCATTGTTCCCTCTCGGAACCACGTGTCTTCTCGTGAGATGCTCCGATTTGTGAGAGGTCTGTGTCAAAACTTTCGTCAAATTGGCCAATTCTTTTACCACGGCATCTTGGTACCATTTCATGACATCAAGCAAGGTTTCATGTATTTTTGATCATTTTTGAATTTTTTGGAATTTAAAAGCCATGGTTCTCACTGTTTGTGTCCAAGCCGTGACACCAATATGTTTGAAAATTCCTTCCAATTTACTGCACAGGGCATTAACTCGCACACAAGGACACAAATATGATTTTCCAACCTGTTGGTGCAATAATTTGCCTCCTTATGTTTTGGAGATTGTTGACAAACAGTGAGGGACTAATGTGTTTGCTAGTGCACACAGAGTAACAGGTCCCTGGAGTCAAGAGGAGTTTGGATTCAAACTCCGAAGAATATTCCCTGCGTAGCAGTGAAGGTTATCACCGAAGAGTATGACGACAAGAGTGACCCCTCAAAATTTGCTGATGCGAAGCAATTGATTCGGTGCTCATCCGAAGAATATGACTGCTGCCGAGAAGATTGAAGATGAAGCAAAGACGTAGCATTCATTTCGTTGTTTCTTTTCTCTTCAATGAGTCATAGGACCACCGTACTATTAAGAGGGGTGTAGCATTCGAAGATTTGATTCGATGATGCTAAACCCAAATCCTATGAAAGTTACGAGAGAAATCTCTTTGTGTTCCGAGCAAATATTTGCCAGCAAGAGACTGTGATCTTCTTCGCTGCGAGAGATTTGTCTCTGACCGAGGAGTTAGCATTACTTGCTCCTCAAGTAATGTTATCGCTGCTCTTAAAAATCCGACCGTTGTGAACATGTTTGTTGGCCATTGGCTGGACCGCGTGTCCAAAATGGTCATTTCCCATCAGGGAAGGCTGCAGCTATAAATAGCCACCCCGCACCGGTGTTGTCCGGTGGCTGCTCCGTTTGATTCTGAGAAGATTGTTGAGCAACCCCCTCTCTGAGAGATTTGAGTTTAAAATCCACCAAGAGAAAACCCTAGAGCCAAAAAATTAGATAGTGGTTCAACATCACTCGAATCTAAGTCCAGTACGCTCCGCCTATTACTCTTGAGAGCTGCGAACTCTCTAGACGGTTAGGTGTCAATTTCTTCAGAGACCAAGAGTAATTGTGGTTCTCGAAGAAGAAGTCTGTAAAGGTTCTGAGATCGCCTCAAGCATCTACCATGAGTAATCGGCATTGGTTGACAAACCAATTGTCGAGGAGAATAGGGCGAAGAGAGTTTATCTTCTGTGTTAAATCACAACCCCTCCAACCAGACGTAGTCCTTTTGCAGAAGGGCGAACTGGTCTACCAAATACCTTGTCGCCATCGAGCATCACTGGTCACCTCTGCTACTCTCTTTTACATTCGAACTGTACCATATGACATATTTCAATCATGTGAATTATCTCGATGCATGCCTCTAGTTTCCATTCGGTAGTTTGTATACGCTCACTGTATACTGTTATCATTCGCTCCGCTGCTGGGTTCCAAGAGTTTTGATTTTTCCGAAGAAAATTTAAAACTCCCATTCACCCCCCCTATGGTAGACATACTTTGTTTCTACAATTGGTATCAGAGCAAGGTACTCCTTGACTCTGCTCATTTTGGTCAAACCACCTTGGAGTTTAAGTATGTCTTCAGTGAGCTACAAGTCGCACCTCAAGATTCCCATCGTCGATGGGACGGACTATCCCTTCTGGAAGGAGAAGATGAAGATCCGTCTCCGAGCTATTGATGATGATATGTGGAACGTGGTGCAGAATGGATTCGTGGTTGAAGTGCCCTAGGTCCCCACTAACCACGAGAAGAAACTCATTCAGATGGATGCTCAAGCCAAAGATGAAATTGGTGGCCATCTCTCTCGTGCTCAATTTCTTCGCTATCGTCAGTGTGAAACTGCAAAGGAATTATGGGACATTCTCGAAAAGATAAACGAGGGTGTTTCAACTCAGAAAGAAGCTCGCATTGATACTCTTCGAGCCAAGTTCAATCGGTTCAAGCGAATTGGAAATGAAAGCTGCCAGCAAACCTTCGATCGTCTGAGTGACATTGCAAATGAGCTACAAGGTCTCGGCGCCAAAGACATCACTGATCATGAAGTCATGAAGAAATTGCTCTGATCCCTTGACAGTTCGTTCGACACTCTAGTTCTACTGATTCGGGAACGAGCTGATTTCAAAGTTCTCGACTTTGCTGATATCATGGAAAGGCTAAACACCCACGAAAAACAAGAAGAAGAAAAGAGAGATCTCTATCGCTCAAGTCACTGAAAAAGTCATGCTCTCAAGGCTGCGGCTGATTCTTCCTCAGAAGGAAACGCCGATAAAGATTCAGATGACCCCGAAAGGATCAGCAAGGATCTCGCATTGATCATGAAAAGATTCCAGTGCCTTCAAAGGAAAAATCATTTTCAGAAGAAAGGATCCAGCAACTCTGGCGTCCAAATCTTCATCAAAATCTACTGGAGAATACACCTGCTTCAAGTGCTAAAAGCCAGGACATTTCATCTCGGACTGCCCTCTCTGGGAAGCTGAAATCCGTGCCAGTGGAAGATTTGATTCAGGATACAACCATAGCAAAGGCAAGAGCAAAAGCTATGACTCCGATGATGAGAAGAAAACGAAGAAGTTCTTCAAGAAGAAGGATAGCTCCTCCAAGTCTTCATCAAGATCGTCCTCAAGGAATCCCTCCAAGTCCTCATCCAACTGCCAAAACACTTCTTGCAAGGCCAAGGCGTACATCGGCAAGGAGATGGATTCCGATGAAGAAGCATCATCTGACTCCGAAGAAGTTGATGAATCCGATGAGGATTCTGATTCCGGCATGGCTGGCATAGCATGTTCCTCTACTCCTGCATCGAACTTCTTCGAGAATCTTTCGAGCGACAACGAGTCTCCTGCGTACTGCTTCATGGCCAAAGCTTCGAAAGAAAAGGTATCCTCCAAACATCACAAGGTTCACTCCAGTGATCAATATTCTTCTGATGAGGATGACCATGCTAAACTGATCAAAATTGCTAATATGCAACAAAACTCTCTAGAGAAAATTGAGAAAACCCTCAGGAAGTCTGAAGGGTTGTTGGTTGAGGAGATGCAGAAAAATCAGTCGTTGACAGAAGAGCATTCCGCTCTCGAGTCTCGAATGAAATAACTATCCGATCGTCATGATTTTCTCTCAGCTGACCACGAAAGATTAACTTATGATTACCTGAAACGGAAACAGGAACCCGAGTCGCTGAGAGAGGCTCATGATGACTTGATCAGAGAAAATTCTCTTCTCACCCAACAACTCAAAGAAAAACCTGAGGTGTTTGTACCACCCTGCTTAAAATGCCTTGAATGCAGTAACGCTGAATCAAATGCTGAATCTCCTGTGAATGCTAACACCTCTGTCGAGGAAAATGATTCTGTTTCTGATGAAAATGCTAGGTTGAAGGATCTTCTTCAAACAGTAATGTTCAAGTCTCTCAAAGTGTATCAAAACCTGTGTGATGTTCTGAAGAAATCCATTCTTCACAAAAATCCCAGGAAAGAAGGTATTGGTTTTGAAAGGAAACTGAATGAAAATGGCTCCTACTGGGAACCTGATCAATATCCTCGCACTGTGTGGGTACCGGCCAAGAGCAAAACGCTCGATCTAGCTTTACTTTTGGGATATGACTCTCCTATCCCTGAATACTCATATGATGATTCTCTGGACAACTATAAGTTGTTCAAAAACCAACGTGGTGAGGCTGTTGCTCGCTATGTTGGACCGAACAGCAGGAATGGCCCCCCAAAGAAAGCTATCTGGGTGCCTAGGAAAACTATCGAAGCATTGCCTATTACTACGTTACTAACCATGCAGGCTAAAAATGCTCGATACTTCCTGGAAAAAGTTCGACAGAATGAGTATATGCATACCTCATCCAACCACTATACTCATTCGTCTGGGAAGAATTTTAATGCATATTCTTTCGATTATGCTCGTACTCATTCAAGTCACAATTCGCATAACTATCGAAAGAAATCATATTCTGCTCGCTCATATGTTTTGAAGCCACCTACAAAGATGTGGGTGGTTAAGAACGCCTGATTTCTCTGCAGGACTATGTCTCCGGGTGTACCGAATGGATAATGGATAGTGGATGCACTAGTCATATGACCGGAGACAAGTCGTTGTTTGTCGACCCCAACTTAACTGCTTCATCTTAGAAGTATATTACTTTCGGCGACAACAACAAAGGAAAGGTAATTGGGTTAGGTAAAATTGCTATATCCAAGGACAAGAACATTGATGACGTTTTACTTGTTCAGTCTCTTGGATTCAATCTCATGTCAGTTGGCAAACTTTGTGATCTAGGCATGCTAGTTCTATTTTCTAAATCCAAATGCATCGTCTTTATGGCCACTGACAAGTCCTTCGTTTTTGAGGGAAATAGAAAAGGTGATTTATATATTGTGGATTTCTCTAAGGGTCCCCCAGTCCAAACTTGTTTGCTTGCAAAAGCAACCAAAGGATGGCTGTGGCACCGAAGACTTGGTCATGCAGGTATGAGAAATTTGTAGACTCTCATGAAGAAAAATCATCTGTGTGGTATTCCTAATGTAAAATTCGACAAGGATCATCTCTGTGTTGCGTGTGAAGCTGGCAAATTGGCCAAGAAGCACCATTCGTCAAAAACTGTCATGACCACAACAAGACCACTGGAAATTCTTCATATGGATTTATTCGGGCCTCAAAACTATGCAAGTTTCGGAGGCAGTCATTATGGTCTGGTTATTGTTGATGATTTCTCTTGATACACTTGGGTATTCTTTCTCGAAGACAAAACCTGCACCCAAGACATCTTCAAAAGATTCGCCAAGAAGGCTCAAAATGAATATGATGTGCGAATTAAGCATGTCAGAAGCGACAATGGTACTGAGTTCAAAATACTCATATCGAAGACTTTCTCGATGAAAATGGTATCACTCATGAATTCTCTGTTGCATACACTCCCCAACAGAATGGAGTTGTTGAGCGAAAGAATAGAACTCTCACTGAAATGGCGAGAACAATGATCAGTGAGTATAAAACTCCCATTTGTTTCTGGGATGATGCTATTAACACTGCTTGCCATGTTGTGAATTGTGTTTATCTTCACAAATTCCTTAAGAAAACCTCATATTAGCTTATCACTGGCAAGAAACCGAATGTTTCTTATTTACGTGTTTTCGGTGCACCTTGCTATATTCGTGACATGAATCATAATTTGAAGTTTGCACCAAAGGCACATGAAGGTTTTCTTCTTGGTTATGGCTCGAACTCGCATACTTATCGTGTCTATAACTCTCACCATGGGAAAGTTATGGAAACGGTAAATGTGCGGTTTGATGAATCTAATGGCTCTCAAAAGAAGCACCTGCCTAATGTGATAGATGAACCTCTGATCTCGGATGCTATTCAACAAATGGTAATTGGGGACGTCAGGCCAGTCGAAGGAAATACACCTGACTCCTCCGATGATGATGCCCCCATAGCTCGATGAACACACCAATCTACTGCCGAAGAAAATGTCGCACCGAACACAAATGGCAACCCAAATGCAAATGCAAATGCCGATCAAAATGGCAATCAAGATGACAATGGCGATACTAATGCCAATCCTGATGTTGATACTATAGAAAATGAAAATGATCATCAAGAAGGAAATCCTTTACCACGAGTGGCAAATCGAGTTGACCCGGCATTAATCCTCGAAGATCTCAAAAATCCAGGTTACCGACCCACAACTCGCTCTCGCACCCGTTTGGCTAACTACTGTGGCAGTTTCTCCTTTGTCTCATTGACAGAACCTACCAAGTATGAAGAAGCTATGAATGATCCCGATTGGATGAATGCTATGCAAGAAGAGTTGGTGCAATTCGAATTGAATGATGTGTGGGAATTGGTTGACAAACAGAATCCTAAGAAGCACAATATCATCGGCACAAAATGGATTTTCCGGAACAAGCAAGATGAAAATGGCATTGTTGTGAGAAACAAAGCGCGTCTTGTCGCTCAAGGGTATACACAGGTAGAAGGTATTGATTTTGGTGAAACATATGCTCCTGTTGCTCGCCTCGAGGCAATTCGTATTCTTCTCGCTTATGCAAATTACAATGATATTCTGCTTTATCAAATGGATGGGAAAAGTGCTTTCCTTAATGGTGAAATTTATGAGGAAGTATATGTTAGGCAGCCACCTGGCTTTGAAAACCCTCAGTTTCCTAACAAAGTTTTCATGTTGAAAAAGGCTTTGTATGGGCTGAAGCAAGTCCCTCGAGCTTGGTATGACACTCTGAAGAGGTTTCTGCTCGACAAACGGTTCAAGCCAGGATCCACTGATTCCACTCTTTTCACTCGTGCTATTGATGGCGATCTATTCGTATGTCAAATTTATGTGGATGATATTATTTTCGGCTGTACTAACAATGCTTGCAGTATGGAATTCGGGCGAATGATGTGCGAGAAATATCAAATGTCTATGATAGGTGAACTGAAGTTCTTTCTCGGACTGCAAATTCGTCAACAGGACAATGGAGTTTTCATATCTCAGGAGAAATATCTGAGAGATTGTCTGAAAAAGTTCAAAATGCAAGACTGCAAACAGAAGGGCTACAAAACTCCCATGCCCACGAATGGCCAGCTGGACACAGATGTGTACGGTAAAGATTACGATCAGAAAGCGTATCGTTCGATGATTGGTTCTTTGCTCTACTTATGTGCATCCAGACCTGACATCGTGTTGAGTGTTTGTATGTCTGCTCATTTTCAAGCTGCACCGAAAGAATCGCATCACCAAGCGGTCAAGCGTATTCTGAGATATTTGGCTCACACCCCCACCTTAGGTTTATGGTATCCTAAGGGAGCACAGTTTGACCTCGTTGGATATTTAGACTCACATTATGCAGGTGACCGGGTTGACAGGAAATCTACTTCGGGGACATGTCATTTCCTCGGTAGATCATTGGTATGTTGGTCGTCAAGGAAGCAGAATTGTGTCTCGCTCTATACGGCTGAGGCCGAATATATTGCTGCTGGCGCTTGTTGCACTCAGTTATTATGGATGAAGCAGACTCTGAAGGATTATGGCATCAAGGTCAAAAAGATTCCTCTATTGTGCGACAATGAGAGTGCGATCAAAATTGCACACAATCCAGTGCAGCACTCTCGCACCAAGCATATTGAGATTAGACATCATTTCCTATGCGATCATGTTGCTCGAGAGGATATTGTTATCAGTCACGTCAATACCGAAGAGAATCTAGCTGATATCTTCACCAAGCCTCTCGATGAGAAAAGATTCTGTGCGTTACGGTGTGAGCTAAATATCCTAGATTCCAAAAACGTGCAGTAAGCTGGACTCGGCACCCGTACCATCACTTCCACATCTTAGAAGGAATGGGTGCACAACACTCGAAGAGTTTGAAAATTTCGACAAAGTGAAATTTTCTTTCTGAGAGTGAATACATTAACGAAGAACTAGACTAACCGGGTGCCATGATAATTGTGCGATGCTCGGGGTCAAATAGTTCTTATACGGTGGGTAACGCCACCACAATTTCTCTTCGTTGAGTTGCGTTTGAAGTTTTTGTGTTAGTCCGAATGTATTTCACTCGTAGCTTCTCTCTCGGGTGTTTGTGTTTATTCGTATGAGTGAAATATCTAGGACCCTGTTTTCCCTCTATTCTATCTCTTCCAGTCTATGTTGCTCCGTTATGAATGCACAAAGTTTATCTGGAAACAAAACTTTATGTGGTGTCCTTGACCACATTAAAGTTTCTGTCCGAACTTAATCTGTTTTGGCGAAAGCCGTCCAAAATTTGGGGTTTCCCGCCCAAGTCTGGACCACGTTCTTTGGTGATGGTTGCCACGTGCTCTTCATCAACTGCCAGTGCATCTGGTCCATTGAATCGCAAAAGTCCTCTATCTGTAGCCATCCGATTAGATTCACCGGGTGCGGTTATTTCCTCCTCGCATATATATACTGTGCCACCACCCTCCCTCGTTTCACTTCGCATCTCTCTCCGTCACCATCACCTTCCGAAGCCCTACCGCACTGCTCCACCTCGAGCTCGACTCCGTCGATCATCTTTGCCGCTTCGCTGCCGGAAAGAGGTCGCCGGAGTCAATCCTCGCCGCCGCAGATCATCTTCATCCCCGTGCCGCCGTAGTCGCTGCACATCACCGAGTTAGGGTATGTGTAGTACGAACTCGTTCTTCCATTCATCCTGTTCGAGTTCGTCCGCGGTAAAAATTGCCTAATGTTACTGCATTTCCCAGATCTTTACTGCTAGGTAACTTGTGCGGATGTGGTTTGTAGCTGTCCCTCGCATCCGAAAAATCTCAGATCTAGGGTTTGTGTTATGTCTCGTATGAACGGAATGCTTAGCACGTTTACTAGTATATTCTTCGAACCTACTAGGTCATTCCATACATTTCCTTCGACCGAAACATTTCTCAAAGTCTGCATCTACTTCTTCATCAAAAATGACTTCTTTTTCCAAATCTTCGCTGTGTGCATTCGTAACCCTGTCCCCATTTTCCCTCGCATCTATCTTTGTTCACAGGAAAATGCAGTCAGTTGAGGATTCAGCTCAACCAGTGAGCTTGGCTGATAGAGATGATGTTGTTCTGGGTACTGCTGATGAATCCAAAGCTCCGAAAGCTAAGGGCCCAACGGTAGGCCCATCCACCAGCAAGCGAAAAAGAACCGAGCAAAATGCCGATGAGCAAGAAGAGAATGCTCCGAAGAAGAAGAGGGGTGGCAGACAGGCATACACAAACACAGCTGAGTACATCTCTCATGACTGGTATGATACTGTTCCAGGAGAAACAAAACACCAGAGAGATACGCGTCAACAATGGATTCGCCATCACTGGGTGCGAAAGTGGTTCAACTATGAATTTTTTCATCCTCGATTTGCTCAAAACTTTGCGTTTCGTCCTCCATGGGGTGACTGCCTGGAAATTTCTCTCATAAAGCCAAATGGTCCTCAAGAGAGACCACCTCCACCACCAAATGCTCATGAGTCCTCCCTTCGAACACCCGAATCTTATCCTGATGAGCTTGCTAAGCGTCAGCGCAATGCCATCAAGCGAGCTCAGAGGGCTGAAAAGCAAAAGGCTCGTGAAGAGGAAAACCTTCGCCTTCTCAAAGATGATGTGGAGAAGAAAAAGGCCGAAGGAAAATCAGAAGGTCGTTCTAAACACAAGCATGATCCCAACACTATTGCGAAGAGAAAGTATGCACCAAAGAATAAAAAGGCTGAACCAGCAGATGAGTTTGAAATGAATGATTCTTCAGCTGATGATGATGACCCTCTGCTCACCAAGGAAGAAGTTGCTGCCACTCTCAGCGAGGAAGTGAATATTACCACATCAACTGTGCTGCCTGATCTTCGGGTTAACTTGGTTCCTGTAGCACCACCGAAGAAGATCTCTACTAGAAAAACCCCTGCTACCACCGTCACTTTGAAACAGCATGTGAACACAACTCCTCATCCAGATGCTATCAATTTGAAGGATTTGGTACTTGACACTCCTATGAGTTCTGCAAAGCCAGGTGGAAGAATTCCCAAACCTGACTTGAAGAAAATCAGGGCGCCTACCGAGAAATATGCTCCACAAGCTACTGCTCCGACGGAGAAGGCTGCTAAGTTTGCACCTACCTTGACTTAGCCATTGGCTTCTAAGCCTCCTTCCGAGCAAGTTCCTATCCGGGCTGCTCCTAATGTCAAGTCTGATGCTCCTCATTACTATGATCACATATTTATCATGGAACAGCTCGATAAATTTGTGGACAATCCATTCGATGGAGAAGTGGCATCTCTACCTATTTCTGCCGAAGTTATTACACAGGCCACTTCCGTAGTTCAAGAACTAAGGGAAGACGCAGTTGAGATCAAATCTCTCTCTCTGCCGAGCTAATGGACCTTGATGATCGAATGAAAACTGCCTCTTCAAAATTTGTCATTAAAGCACTCGAAGATTCCTACAAGGACATCAATCGCGCCATGACTCTCCTTCGTCACCGAAGGTTATGCTTTCACACGGATCCAGATGAAATTGTTCGCAAGATCTGCGATGAACATCAAGCCAAAGTCACTGGGTACAATGATTTGGTCAAGGGTCACATTGATCAAGTTGCTCAACAAAAGAAAAGCAACGAAAGCGAATGGCAAAGAAAAATGTACCTCCTGCTCCGAAGGAACCGTCGCATGTTCCCCAAGTTGCTCAGTCTCCTCCTGCTCCGCAAGAAAAATCTCCTGAGCCAGCTAATCCTTCGAACCCACCAGTCAAAGACTTGGATGCTTCTCCCTTGCCAAAGCCAACTGAATCAGTGGCTGTGGCATCCCCTGCTCGAGCTGATATTCCCTCGCAACAATCTGTTTCTGAGGAAGGTGAAATGCCTTGATCCGAGCCCCAAGCTTCTCCGGCTCACGAAGCTCCAAAAGTCTCGGCACCTCCTATTGTCTAGCAACAACAGATTCCAGTGGCACAACCGCAACCACCTCCAGTGCATGATTCGGCCTCTGTGCCTAAAGTGGATGAACCTGTCCTACTGCCCACTGTCTCTGCAGCACCCTCTGTTGTGCCTCGTGCTCCGTCTCCACTCAAGTTATCCATCGACACAGCGATTCGAATACCAGATGTTGGTCCTTCCGAACGAAAATCTGTCTCTGCTAGCTGTAATGACTCGGTTGTATATGGTGATGAATATCTTTCTCCCGAAGAAGAACTCAAATACCCGTACCCTCATGAAGAACTGCCCTTGTTCTCGTTAGGAGCAGGCGCCAAAGGACCTCTTTTCAATCGGAATGCGCATCCCAAATTCTTTCAAGCTAGTCCGTATGATGGGCCGCGCACTTCGGAATCGCCTCGCTTTTGGACTAAGGAACAGGCCATCTATTACTCTCGGGTCCTCTATGAAAGCTGAAAGATATTTCCTCACGAATATCTCGATATTCCTGCTATGCGCAATATTGGCTGATTCAATCAATTGCTTCAGGATCTGGATGATTTCCGCCTCACCAAGGTCTTTGAATTCGAGCATCCTTGGAATAGAGAGATTATTCTTCAGTTCTATGCTACACTGTATATCTCTGGCAATGAATCTGATAGTTCAAAATGGATTATGGAGTGGATGACTGAAGGAAAACGCATTAAATGCACTTCAACGGATTTTGTCTCGCACTTCCATTTCCCTCGCTTCGAGCATGGTAACACTGAAATTCGGGTCCATAACATTGATGTCATATCGGATGAATTTTTTTGGTGCACTATGGAACAAGAAAAGATTCGTGACTACACTGGTCCTCCTCGTCCAGAGCACTTAACGTTCGAGAATCAGATGCTATTCCACATGCTCTCTTACACCATTTGTCCTCTGGCGGGTATGAATCCGGACAAATCCATCTTAGATGTTCTTCGAAATGCTATCTATGCAATCTCTGAGCGATACATCTTCGACGTGGAAGACATGTTCTTATGCATTCTGAAGGATTCTGCTCAATATCCTTCTGCATCAAAGTGTTCGCGCCCTGGATCCAGAAAGTGGTTGATCATGCAATGCGCACAGTGTATCTTACGAAGGAAAAACATAAAAGCTTCATTCCTCCTGTTCGCGATACCTTGCAAGTCATGGAAGATATTACTTCGGGCAAATCGCCTGCATCAAGCCCCCAAGACTATCACAAGCAATTTGATGGGCCACGTCTGCCTCAGCGTGACCGAAAGATTTCGCCTCAACCTCCATCGCAACTTGAAGTCAGTTTGCGTACACAACAACTGCTGTTGCAACATATCGCTGAGGATCGACGCGAGAAAGAACATCTCGCCTCCGAGCTAAATGCTCTCAACAATCGCACGAGGATAATGCATCTGATAGCTGATGAAAACAAGAAGAGGCTCTGGAAATTGCTACACAAGTTCTTCACCGAGAAACAACTCCTGAATGTCAATCTCCAAGAACTCTATGATTACATTGCCAAAGGTTTCATTGTTGAAGATTTTCAAGATCGGCGTACCCCTCCTCTGCCTGCTCGTCAGCTAACAACTGATCTTCTTCATCTCAAGCTTCGCAAACTGCTTGATGAGTCTGAAGCCACCTCACCGACAGTAAAACCTACCGAAGGCAATGTGCAATCCCGTGTTCCTCCTGTGGCTCCTCCCGCTATACCCTCGTGTTGTAGGGTGGAGACCCTAAGGGAAGATCTTTTCACACTTGGAGGGGAAAAAGGCCAAATTGAGAGAAGAACACAAGAACAAACACTCAATCAACAAGATCCAATCACACATGTGCTAGATCCACATACACAAAGAGGGATACAAAGATCCAAATCCAACACAAGATGGTAAAGAGGTAGCTAGTTCATCCCAATCCTTGAAGGAGTTGAGGTCTTGAATCCTAGGAGGATCTTCTCCACAAGGGAGGTCTTGAATCCCTAAGGGATCTTCTCACATGGAGGTCTTGATCTCCATGGGAGAGGTATAGATAGGAGCAAAGCTCTACTAGATCTCTAATACATCCTTGCTAACCCTAACAAATGACCTAGGTACAAAATATATAGGTAGCTGGAGGTAGGGGACGAGTGGAGGGCAAAAGGGGCAACCCATGGCCAGCTCGCAGGCAGGCACGTGCGCACGGGTTAAGTTACGCCTGTGTGCACGGGGGTCCCGTGTGCACGGGGTCCTGGAGGCCCGTCCGCACGGGGTGTCCAGAAAGTTTCTGTATAGGCCGTGCGCACGGGGTCCGGGAGGGCCGTGCGCACGGGGTCTTCTGATCCGTGCCTCTTCTTCCAGCTGCTGGACTCCTTCTTCCTTGCATTCTCCTCGATGATGGTTTACATGCCCTCTTGAGCTTGGACTCCTCTTCGATGAATGTGTAGCTCCGCTCACACCTATGTATGCACACAAAAGAGGGTCAAGTTGTATACCATCCACGAAGGGCACAAGTGGACACGTGTAAAGGAGATGATTCACCTTTGTATAGATGAAGTGGATGTCGCACGTGTCACTTGGCGAACGGACTCTTGACATGGTCATGTCCGTAGGATGCTCCGCATCATCCCCTTCCCCTTGGAAAAGATCCGACCTCGGATCAAAATCCAAATCACCATGGGAAAGAGATGATGTCGCCGTAGAAAGGTGGACGATCACCACGCATTCATCATCGTGAAGCTCAAAATTGTCATGAGCTATGGTCTGGTGTCGAGGTTGTAGGAGCTTGTTGAAGTCGCGGACTTGATCTCGTGGAGTAGGCGAAGATGCCGTACATCGGAAGGCGAAGATGCCTATGTAGTGGATGAAGCGTAGCCGTGTAGTCGATGTCGAGGTACTTGAAGGCCGATCTTCCATGTCGGTCCGCCATCCAATAGATGTATCATGTACACAAGAAGTAGCAAACAAGAATGAAAGTTTGGCCCGTTTGATATATGTATGTGAGGGTGGATCAAAGGGAAGGAGTTCACCTTTATGAGTTCCTCGAAAATGTTGGTGTCGTGCATCATGTATGCCTTCTCATGACCAATGTGTCTCATTACGGCGCCGCCTTGTGAATCCTTCAAAACGAAAGAATAGGACAAACACTCGGAAAAACAAATGAGGTTAGCGTGAATGCAAAACCAATCATTCGTGTGGTGAGATACCCAACAAGTGTCGTCATCATTCTTATCATAAGAAGGAACAAGATAATGTGGCATGGTATGGAAGCATATGATGCGAGTACAACCAAAGACATTAAGCTCATTCAAACAAGCATGCATCATAAGTAAGATGTCCAAGTCTCCAAACATAGATGAGAAAGGTAGAGCAATCTCAAAATCAATAGGCATAGCATTGTTGCACTCACTACAAGAGAATATGAGAGAGGCAACTAATGGAGACAAGTAACAATCATCGAGACAATTCATGTGGTAGGCATGAACATACAAGTCATAAACCCAATGAAACGAGCAAGTATGAATCATGGGTGATGCAACAAAGCAAGTGATCATATGAATCCAGTCATGCAAGCTAGTAGTGCGAAGATGCAACATACTATAGGTCATCATAGAAATCATGTCATGTGTGCAAATAGTGGGCATACATAATGCACATGACATATCACAACCATGAAAACAAGATATGAGCAAAGTAGCATCATTGTATGGGCAAGAAGTCCTATGTAAATAGCAATTGAAGAACATGACTCTCCCAACACAATAAACAATAATAGCATAGGGCACATGGTAAGCATGGCAATAGCAACAAGGATCTCCACCAAGCATGCAAGTACACATAGAACTAGAAGAATGGTGGAGCATGGGTAAATGCAAGCAAGGATCACAATTACATGGCAAAGGCATATAACGAAGCATAACATGTAATGTGAACACGGTAAAATGGGCATAGAGTGAAAAGTGGTATATAACCCATAGCCGTGTGAGAGCCAAGTAAAAGTAATGCGCGAAGTCCTTGCACGAGGGAAATGGTCGGGAAAGCATTCCAAGAAATCCCAAAGCATCGTTGCTCTCAAGAGCTCATTTCGTCAACTCATGGGATTGAGAAGTTGACAAGTATTCGTGAGTACCTACACAAAACAAAGGCAAAGGGAAAATTGTGTCTGCGTGGTATATGTACACATCATCCATTATGATGCGCACGTGCTTGTGTTGGTTAGCACAAAATATCCAATGCTCAAATAAATGATATGCATGATATAGAAACATGTCATCCATCATGATTGGTTTGTTGTTATGTATAGCATAATGGAGACTCAAAGTGTGTAATGCATCACTTGAAACATCTAGAGCACTATTATTCATGATATGTGGATGGTGCACACAATGGATGTAATCATGCAATCTACAATTATTTTCATGGCATGGCATAGTAGATGAATTGCACAAATTGCTCAAGGGAAGCATAGCAATATCATCGCAAGAGAAACAAATTCCATTGACCATGATCTTGTCATCTATGCCATAAGTACAAATGGGATTGATTTTAATTGGATATGCATAGTTACTACGGTGAGTTTCCAATGATGCCATATGGGAAATCTCACGCATAGCATATGACAAGGTTAATGGATTGTCAAACTTGACGTGACCAATAGAATTTTCACAAGATATCCTATGGGGCATAGCATCACAACTAGGTAATTCGACATGCTCATCATCATATTCATCATAATTGGGTGGCATATCTAAGCATGTAGAAGACATAGCATGTGGTGAATCCATAGGGTGATCAACATCATGCAAGCAATCGATGTCAAGATGGTCCACTAGTGGGACAAGCGAAGCACCTTCACCTATGTTACCTTTGGAGCTCCACTCATGTGGTGTAGGTGAGGTGGCAAAAATCAAAGCGTGATCAACATTGTCGTCTTGATGGAACCATGTGGGGGGGCATCATCGTCCACCATGGCCATCGTCTTGTCCAATGGAGGTATGTACTCATCGAGGATTGGCGCTTCGTCGTGTCGGATATCTAGCACCAAACAAGAAAACACACTTGGAGTAGAGGTTAAGTCGTTAGAAATCATAGTGGCCTCACGTGCCCTATCAACTACCTCACTCACTAAGTGTTGTGGCTCACTCACTCCCGCTAAGATGCTCTCACTCATATGGTTGGTCGAGTCACTCAAATGGTGGTGATGGCTCTCAACCTCACATAGTATATGCGGCATGTACTCATGTGTGGGGCTAGTTGTGGTCACTCTCATCCTCTCATAGGAAATGCACTCAATGTCACATATGGTGGAGTCACTCATCTCACTCATGTGGTGGTGGCTCTCCTCACATGGGAATTGGGTCATCTTGTCATATGTGGGTGTCGGAGAGATGTAGGTGCAAGTGTCTCCATACTCAACTTGTTTCGCCGCCGCGGTTGTGGGAGTAGTCCCATGGTCAACCTCCTCATCCATAACGCCTCCAAAGATGAATGCCATTGGATGTGCCAAATCATCGCTCTCCTCTGAGACCAAAGAGAGGGTCTCATGTGCAGTATCGTAGCTTGACTCGGAGTATGAGTCCCATGTGGGCGTCGTCTTCATGTCGTCGAAGAGGTTCGTTCGCGTCGCCGTGGTCGAAGGGGATGGCCCATGCTCGACCGTCTTGTCGCCGTCTTGTAGGAGGCCCAATTGATGTGGCACCTCGTTGTTCGTCTCCATGACCGAAGGGAATTTCCCGTGCTCGCCCATCTTCCTTGAGGGGCATCCGAAGATGGAAGGGTCACCCTCGCTTGTACTTGGTCGCCTTGGACTTGGCGCCGAAGCTTCTTCTAGGTGGTGGTCGTCTCGCGGTCTTCTCGTAGCTTGATGTAGAGCTTGTTGGAACTTGTTGGTGTTTGCATCATGAGCGTCTTCGTGTTGATGGTGACGTTGCCACGCTTGACCTTGATGTCGATGGTGTGCGATGTCTTGAAGATGAGGACGTGGTCGAAGTGCGCTTTCGTCGGTTGGGCGCTTCGAAGATGTGCTACTTGGTCGCCGCCGCCTTGAAGATGACGAAGGGGAAGAAGCCAATGTAGCTGATGAAGTCGTAGTCTTGGGGTCGCTGTTGATGTTCTGTATGGCCCGTGCGCACGAGGGTGTAGGAGGCCGTGTGCACGGGGGTCGCTGGCCCGTGTTTACGAGGTCGTCAGAGAAGCCAACAAGCTCCCGGAAGGCTGCTCTTCCATTCTTGTGGTGCGCCCTTGATGAACTTGAGCGTCCTGGTCTTGTCAGTGTCGATGCCGGTGTGTCCTTGCCGAAGATGGTAGCTCGGGAGTCTTAGAACTTGAGCATCTTCTCGAAGATGATGAAGACCGCTTGTCGGTGTTGATGAGGACCTTGAGCTCCTCCATGTACTTGTCCATCTTGGCGTCGATGAAGTTCTTAATGGCATCGAACTCGTCGTCGTGGTTGTCGTCGAAGACCGGAGATGATGTGCTTGGCCTATCCATCACAAGACTCGAGCAAATGTGAGTGGAAGAAATGGAAGAACTAGACCAAATGTACCTTTCGAATGTTGAAGATGGATCAATGATCACCCAATATGGTATTATGGAAATAGCACAATTGGTACCGGATCTTGTCAATTCTCACACCTACACAATAAAGCTTATGGAGTAGCTTGGTGAGTATAGTGGCACAAAATTTAATGCAATTGTTAGAAAGAGTCAATAATGTTGAAAAAGATTCACAAATTCGCAAGTAAAACAAGTAGACCAATAGTAATGAATGGCACACGGATAGATAGATGGGGTTGTGCAACCAAGGAATGAGCTCAAAATGTGATATCCACAGAAAATGCTCGTGTTGCACAACTCTAGAGAGACGCTAGCACGATTGCACTATTGGGCGTGATACGAACTTGTGCACAACCTATTGAAACAAAACGTGTCGACTTCTATCCCAAGTATGCTATGTATGTATGGTTCCCAGTGTGTCGCACACAATGATCCAAGATGATCAATGATGGTATATGATATGCTATTGCAATGATGCTATGGCTATTGCTTACAAGCTTTTTGCTTTCTTTTCCTCTTTGCTTAAAAGCTTTTTTTTGCTCTATGGCCACTATGCGAAATGCTCAAACCAATATAGCAATTTTGTATATGCGGGAATAATTGATGACACAAGAGATGATACGATGATATATCCATGCAATGATAGCTATGCGGAACGTGTATCACTAAAGTGCACAAGTAGCGTTGCCCGGCAATACTCAACGGCTAGTCTCGGTAGGCAAGTGATGCAAAATTGGCTCGGGGGTTAACAATGCAATGGCAAGGAGAATGTATGAAGATGTCATCGAGGTTACCGTCCATGGCGAAGGTGAGTGGCGGTGTTGTCGATGTTGAACCGTTCCTAGTTAGCCGAAACACCCTAGGAAACGGAAAAACCGCGAACTCAAAATGTCAAACAGCAAATGTCAAATGGTGGTTGCGGAATGCGGTGGAGGTTCGGAAGTTGGCAATGCAGAAGTTGAGTTGAAGTCACCGTCCCTAAGTAGCCGAAACACCTTAGGAGACACAACCCACAACTCAAACAACCTCAAATGCAACGGGTGGAACAAAATGGGTTATGTTGCGGAAGTCGGTGGTGGTATTGCGGAAGTTAGGCGGATGGCCTATGCAAAAGATGCAAAAATGCACAAAATGTCATGGAGTCAAATGGTGTTGGAGCCTATCTAGATGGATGGTGGATGTCAATAGCTACTCAACGAGCTAAAGAACACCGAAGTCGGACTCCGGATGTGAAAGTTATGGCCGAAATGGTGAAGGAGTGCTGGCTGGACTGGGGGGGGGGGGGGCGTGCGCACGGGGTTAGGAGCCTGTGTGCACGGTGTCCCGTGCGCACGGTATAAGGCCGTGTGCACGGGGTGTCCCGAGACTTTGCGGGGGCCCGTGGGAACGGGGTCTGGGGCCCGTGTGCACGGGGGTGACGGAAATTTCGCGATTTCAAGCTCAGATCTAAAGAAAAATTGGGTGGATTTCGTGGTGGGGAATGGGGTGGAAGGTTGGGGGAAAGCTAGATCCACTTGAAACACTTCGAATCCATGGATCAAAATCAACAAAACATCATCAAACCAACAAATCACAAAAAAATTGGTATGGCTATTTTTGGTGGGGATTTTCAAAATTGGACAAAAACAAGCAAAATTAGGCTAGAAAGTGGGGGGTAGGGACTCCAAGATGTGAATCAACCAAAGCTCTGATCCAAGATGTTGTAGGGTGGAGACCCTAAGGGAAGATCTTTTCACACTTGGAGGGGAAAAAGGCCAAATTGAGAGAAGAACACAAGAACACACACTCAATCAACAAGATCCAATCACACATGGGCTAGATCCACATACACAAAGAGGGATACAAAGGTCCAAATCCAACAAAAGAAGGTAAAGAGGTAGCTAGTTCATCCCAATCCTTGAAGGAGTTGAGGTCTTGAATCCTAGGAGGATCTTCTCCACAAGGGAGGTCTTGAATCCCTAAGGGATGTTCTCACATGGAGGTCTTGATCTCCATGGGAGAGGTGATAGATAGGAGCAAAGCTCTACTAGATCTCTAATACATCTTTGCTAACCCTAACAAATGACCTAGGTACGAAATATATAGGTAGCTGGAGGTAGGGGACGAGTGGAGGGCAAAAGGGGCAACCCACGGCCAGCTCGCAGGCAGGCCCGTGCGCACGGGCAAAGTTAGGCCCGTGTGCACGGGGGTCCCGTGTGCACGGGTGACGGTGTCCTGGATTAGGGGGTGCTAACCGGACCGACCCGTCTCCTCGGATGGGCCGGTGTACATGACCAAGATGGACTCCGGAGGCTGTACATGGGAGGCGTGATCAACGCTGTCTTTGCCGAAGACTTGTAGTACACTTCAAGATTTGTCCAGCCGCCTTATTCCTAGATACCGACATTGTAACCCTAGATACCCTCCCAGGCGTGTATATAAGCCATAGGGTTTAGCCCGTAGGGGGGACATCAACGCAACATTGCTTACCTAGCCATAGAAGTTAGACTCATATCACGATCTCGAGGTAGATCAACTCTGTACTCGATACATCTTCATCAATATAACAGAAGCAGGACGTATGGTTTTACCTCCATTAAGAGGGCCCGAACCTGGGTAAACATCGTCTCCATTGTCTCTGTTACCATCGATCCTAGATCCGCAGCTCGGGAACCCCTACCCCGAGGTCTGCCGGTTTTTACACCGACACTGGTGCTTTCATTGAGAGTTCCGCTGCGCGATCACCGGAAGGGTCGATGGCTCACCTGCGGATCAATCACACTAACGGCTATGGGGACGTCTACGTCCCTGGACAGCTCTTCGTCTTCGGCAGCATGATGTTCTGCACCGATTCGACGAGACACTTGACTTCCGTCGAGAACTACACCCCAGGACGGGTCATAACCTTCGGTGGCCTCGAGTACACTGCCGATCCCCGTGGCGAACTCGTCCTATCGGGATGGACGCCCGGCCTGATCGAATGCTAGGCCGGTTCTGGAGGCTCGACCTCGGAACCGAACTCTGTCATGACGTCTTTTGAGACTACCGACGCCGCCACTCCGGCTGATCCCCTCTCAACCACTGGTTTGGAGAGAGATCTGGCTCCCACTCTCGAAGCGGTGCCAGAGGTGATTTCGAATCAAAACTCCGAACTATGTTCAGATTCCCTTCGCTCCGAAGACATGCCTGGTCACATACCGGATGTGCTTTGAATCAGCCCTGCCTACGGCGCATCCATGGATCCCGAAGAGTTATCTCACCTTGATGAGATGCTTTGCCGCATCCATAGCATGTCCATCTCGGACGGCAAGACTTCGGTTTACGATCAGATCGGACTTAAAGCCGACGATAGGGAAATTTACATCAAACCCACCACCCACCTAGTCGCCACGATCGATGATTTAACCGACATGTTGGACTACGGCGAACCCTCAGATATGGAGGAAGACGCCGACGGCCCCATCGAGAACACCTTGCCCTCGGTCAATACGGGCAGGTGGACCGCCACATCCACCTACGATGTCTATATGGTGGACACCCCCAACTCCCCTCCAAGACGCCGGCGCCAGCGCCGAAGAGGTAATAATGGGGAACGTAGTGGCAACGATGCAACAGCCAATAACGGCAATGAGGAGGACGGCGACGCCGATAAACCTGAGGAGGACATTCAAGCCTCCCCAGTAAGGAACGGCACACCAGACCGACCTCTTGTGGACTCTGATCCCGATGACCTCTTCGAAGGGGCCATTGACAATTACATGCCGGAGTCTGAGGAAGACGACAGCCTCGGTACCGAGGACTTTATCGTCCCCAAGGACCCCTTAGAACAAGAACGCTTCCGGCGACGCCTCATCGCGACGGCCCGGAGCTTAAAATGCAAGCAGCATCAGCTGCAGGAAAATACTGACGCGCTAAATGAAAAGTGGGTTGAAGTGCTTTCCACCGAGCAGGATATGGAGAACCGACACCATAGTGCGCCGAAGTCTTACCCACGCAGGCGCCTCCTACCAGAATTCGACGAAGAGCTTGCTGACGACCTCGATAGGCCCCCTAGAGGCCGGGACATACCAAGACAAGAAGGCCATAATGAAAGTCCACCCCCACGCCATCATGGTAAAAACCCCGTGGATCACCTGGATCCTCGCGACGCTAGACATCATATTGAAGAAAATAGGCCCCCCCCGGTCCATCTATGGATCCAGGGGACGCGCCCCCGCTGGGCCCAACGGCTACAATGCCTGGATGGACAGGAACGGCCGTGCCGGAGATCAAGCTTACTCATGGCTCTGTCCCGAGACCCGACGAGATCCTCCTCGGTCCCGAGGTCCAGCTCACCCAATCTGCTTTACAGACCGGGTGATGGAACATCAGTTCCCGGAAGGGTTTAAACCCATTAACATAGAATCATACGATGGTACCACGGACCCAGCAGTCTGGATCAAGGATTTTCTCCTACACATATATATGGCCAATGGAGATGACCTCCATGCCATCAAATATATGCCACTCAAGTTAAAGTGTCCGGCGAGACACTGGCTTAATAGCCTCCCTCCTCACTCTATCGGCAGCTGGGAGGCCCTAGAAGACGCTTTTCGGGCAAACTTCCAAGGCACGTATGTCCGATCTCCGGACGCTGATGACCTCAGCCGTGTTACCCAGCAGCCAGGCGAATCAGCCGGGAAATTCTGGAATAGGTTCCTCACCAAGAAGAACCAGATTATAGACTGTTCCGATGCCGAGGCCATCGCCGCCTTCAAAAATAATATTCGGGACGAATGGCTAGCCCGACAGCTCGGCCAGGATAAGCCGAGGACTATGGCCGCCCTAACATCTCTGATGACCTGCTTTTGCGCGGGAGAGGATAGCTGGCTCGCCCGAAGTACTCATAACGGTGAGGCAGGCACCTCGGAAACCTGCGACGCCAATGGAAAACCGAAGCGCAATAAAAAGAAGCGCAGGTATAAAAACGGCGGAAGCGACACTGAAGACGCCGTGGTCAATGCTGGATTCGCCGGACCTAAATCCAGGCAGAAGAGAAAACCCTATAAGGGGAACAAAGACGGACCTAGCCAGCTTGACAGGCTCCAAGACCGTCCATGTGGGATTCACGGTACTCAGGAAAAACCAGCAACACACACCAATAGGAATTGATGGGTCTTCAAACAAGCTGGCAAGATAGCGGCGGAGGGTCTGAATAAAACCCAACACCGCAGCGACGACGAGGATGAACCTCGACAGTCCAATAATTGAGGGCAAAAGAAATTTCCAAATGAGGTAACAGAGGTCAATATGATCTATGTCACCCACATCCCTAAATGGGAGAGAAAGCGTGCGCTTCGGGACATATATGCGTTGGAGCCAGTCGCCCCGAAGTATAACCCATGGTCGGCCTACTCGATCACCTTCGACAAGCACGATCATCCGACCAGCATCCGGCATGGAGGATCTGCGGCGCTCGTTCTGGACCCTATTCTTGATGGTTATCATCTAACACGCGTCCTGATGGACGGAGGAAGCAGTCTTAACCTCATCTACGAGGACACGGTTCGGAAGATGGGCATTGACTCATCTCGGATAAAGCCGAGCTCTACCACCTTTAAAGGTGTCATTCCGGGCATCGAAGCCCGTTGTACCGGGACAGTCACCCTCGAGGTAGTCTTCGGTTCGCCCGAGAACTTCAGAAGCGAAGAGTTAATCTTCGACATTGTGCCCTTCCGGAGTGGATACCATGCGCTATTAGGATGCACGGCCTTTGCATGCTTCAACGCAGTCCCCCATTACGCCTACCTCAAGCTCAAAATGCCGGGACCCAATGGTGTCATCACAGTCAATGGCAACACCGATCGTTCACTCTAGACAAAGGAACAGACCGCGGCTTTTGCGGCCGAGGTTCAAGCGTCCGAGGAGGCAGCCCGCAGCGATAAATGCGCCGCTCGCTCTTTGAAGCGAGCCCGGGCTGCACAAGTCGACCTCGGCCAGCTACCCCCGTACCCGAAATAGGGATGCGGGCTCCTCGCGTGCCCTAGCTGCGGGCACTACGTCCCCAGGGTGCACAACTTCGCACTCAAAATCCCCTGGGACACCGAGGAGCCAGTACAACTACTCACGCGTCACGCGCGGATCAACCACGCGAGGACAAGGCTTAGTGCCCCTGCATAGACAGGCATCTGTAAAAGAAGTAGCCGAGCGTCACTACGTCTCTATGGCCTTAACCACAGAATGATGCCGGCAAACACCTCCCTTTGGGGAACTCGGTTATTAAACACTTCGACTGTATAAAGGGCCGGTCAGGCATCAGCCTTCGCAAATCAGCCGTCGCCAATTAAGAGCGATCTGTTCAATAGTTCGGAAATGCAGACGTGTGGCAGGCTTCGGTCCGGATCCTTTAAAATCCGTCAGTAATTATCTGACCTATTTTTTCCTCTTTCTTCCTTACTATTCACGTTGTGCTCTTTCGATTACTCTTGTCACAACCGGGCTTGTACATAATTGACATTACGATATACAGAAACCGGGCCCTTTCAAGGTCTTTATTGTATTTCTTTATCAGCATAGCTCCGGGACGATGAAGTATTGAAAAAAAAAAGATGCAATTGTATATGAAAGTCCGATGTATTCGGCGTCCAATATTTTTGGCCTTATATGCATCAGTTTCGAACCTAGATTTCGGTCAATAGTTGGGTTGCCCGGCTCCTATGTGTACCCCTTACGTTCCCGATGTATTCGGCTAAGGGTGTAACGGGAGAACCACTGCGATTGCGCTGCCAGGTTAATTGGCATGGCGCCTCAGTGGAGAAAGCCGAAAACTGACTATCTGGGTAAGCGCAAACTGGTCTGCCATCCGGCGACCGCGTCAAGCGATGCGACGATAGAGATCACCCGTGTCAAACGAAGGGCTTTTATTTCTAGCCGAAGTGTGCCATGGCCTAGACCTCGGCCGCGTTGCCGCACACTCCCTACGCCGGGGGCTGGTCCTCAGCCCCCACAGTCAAACTCCTATGACTAAATGAAAGATGTCAAGCCACTATAGTCCGATTGCCTAGTTCCTTTAAGTCATTGACCGCCTCCAGGTACCGAGACGTCGGCCAAGGGTCAGATATGCCTTAAGGAGCACCCTCTGTATAACCTACACTGGGGTTGAAGCCGACGACTGGCCACTCTCATTTTGAACAGTCATATTGGAGGCATCATTGAATTATAAAATAAAAACGTATGGAATCTCAAGCCATCTTCATTCAAACACGGGATAGAGTCTTTACATTATACACTCCGGCATTCCGAAGCATCACCTAAAAAAACAGCGTGTCCTGGGGGCACATGGCCTCGATTGCCCGAGCTCCGGCCTTGACCTCGGCGAAGAACTGCTCGGCAGTCCGCGGCTTGTCGGCAGGAGGGCCAGTGGCACACGTCACCGCGTCAACCTTGCAGAAGTGAGACGCAAGTGTATGCCCTCCGCGCCCCTTCAAAGCATGCGGACCTCTTCCAGCGCTCAACGTAGGGCACGGCGTTTTGGAGCCGGGCCGTCAGGCCGAAGAGACTCTTCGGCATGGCTTCAGCAGGCCACAAAGCGACGCAGAGGTCCTGGAGTGCCGGCCTTGACATGCGGAACAACTCGACTAGCTGCTTCACTCGATGATTCAGCAGCTGTGCAGACGGCGACCCCGGGAATTGACCCCAGAAGGCCTTCTCCGCCTCATGGCCCGCCAGCTGGCCGAAATATGCCACCGCATCCTCCGCGCTCTGCGGGAGATCCTCGAAGACCTCTGCGGAATGCCATAATTGGGTGAGCTTGACACACCCTTTGCTGCCAAATGCACACTGCAGCAAGAATTTCTTACCCGAGGAGATTTGCTCCACTTGCTGGAGCACCTCGCGATCCGCTCGGGCCGAGGTCTTGAGCTCGGCGTGGGCGCGCTGTAGCTTCTCGAGCTCTTCCTTCGTCCGCTACCCCTCCTCCTGAAGTTTGTCGCATGCTTCGAACACGCCCTTTAGGGTCTCCTCTACTTCCAGCACCCGTGCCTGGTGCTTCTCTCCGGCCGCCTTCTCGGCAGCCCGAGCCTTCTCGGCCGCGGCGCCAGCATTCTCCTGCTGCCGCACCTCTTTCCGAACTCTGTCAAGCTCGGCCTTGGGCATCTCCAGCTCCGCTGTCAACACAGTTCGGACATAGTTATTTTCCTTCACACACATTACACATATATAGCAAATATGCACGGCAAGTTTCCACTTCCTTACCTTGAGACTGCTCAAGTTTCCGGTTCATCTCCGCCATCTCTTCGGAGACGGAGTCCGGGGTCGAGGTCACAACCTGGAACAAAACGGATTGATGCGGAGCATCCTACGGACATCACCATGGCAAGTGACACGTGTCACATCTACTTCACATACATAAAGGTGAATCATCTCCTTTACACGTGTTCACTTGTTCCCTTCGAGGATGGTATACTACTTGACCCCTCTCTCATATGCAGACATAGGTGTGAGCGGAGCTACACATTCTTCGAGGTGGAGTCCAAGTTCAAGAGAACGACTACATCATCCAAGAGGGAAGCTTGGAAGCGGAGGAGGAACCGTCAAGAAGAAGGACGTGAAGCCCGCAAGGAAGACGAAGGCAAGCAGCGAGAAGAAGCACGGATCAGAAGACCCCGTGCGCACGGCCCCTCTGGACCCCGTGCGCACGGCCTATCCAGAGAGTTCCTGGATACCCCGTGCGCACGGGCACCTCTGCTGTAGCCGCCGTCTACCCCATGCGCACGGGCGTGTACCGTGCACACGGGACCCCCATGCACACGGGCCTCACTTACCCGTGCGCACGGGCTCTACAGGAAGTTGGCCGAGGGTTGCTTGTTTTGCCCCTCCACTCGTCCCTCACCTGTAGCCACCTATATAACTCATGCCTAGACCATATTTTAGGGTTAACAAAGATTATGAGACATTAGAGAGAGCTTTGCTCCTTGTATCTCCCCTGGTGGGAACCCTCTTGAGAGAGGCACACTCCATTGGAGTTCAAGACCTCCATTGGAGAAGATCCTTAGGGATATCAAGACCCCCTTGTGGGAAGGATCTATCTAGATCATCAAGACCTCATCTCCTCTTGGATTTGGGATGAACTTTACCATGTATCTTTCCCTTTGTTGTTCTTGTACCTTGTGGATCTTATGTGTTGCTAGTCTAGTGGATGTGTGATTGGACTTGTTCTTCAGTGTTTCTCTTGTGTTTTCCCCTTGTATTCTTCGTGCTCTATGTGTTCCTCTTCGTAGCCACCTCCAATTCGTGAACATCGGGGCAAATCGGGGCACTTTGGCCCGTGCCCTACAACATCATGGTATCATGAGCCACGTTGACATGAATTTGGAGCCCTACCCCCCCCCCCCCCCATGTTCTAGCCTAATTTTGCTTGTTTTTGTCCAATTTCGAAAATTCCCCACCAAAAAGAGCCATACCAATTTTTTTGTGATTTGTTGTTCCTAGTGCGTTTTTGTTGATTTTTATCCGTGGATCTGGTGTTTAGCAAGTAGACCCATCTCCTATTGCGTCCGCTATTGCTCATGAGGCGACACCCATAGTTTCTTCATACATGTTAGGAGATTTTGGTCCATCCCATGAATTGCATGATCCCAATGATTGTGTGCACCATATGCATCCCATGAATGAAAATGCTTTTGATGTGCCACACACTTGATATAATTTGCATCCTAATCATGTTATACATAACAACTATTCTTTCATGATGGATAACATATTTCTCTACCGTGCCTCAAATTTCTTTGAGCGATGCTTATCTTGTGCTAATTCTCACGTGCACATAAACATCATGATGGATGATGTGTACATTTACCACGCACACACTTTGTTTCGTTTGTCCCCATTTTGTGTAGGTACACATGCTTCCTCGTCGACCTCTCAAGCGCAAGAGTTGACGAAACGAGCTCTAAAGAGCAATGATGATTTGGGATTCCGTGGATTGTCATTCCCACTGCTCCCTTCACGCAATGACTTCGCGCAATTATTCTACATGGCCCTCACATGGTTATGGGTTATTTTTCATTACATCCTCTATGCCCATATTGCCATGTTCACTTTGCATGATATGCTCATTCCTATGCCTTTGCCATGCATTTGTGACCCATGCTTTGCATCTCACATGACACTTGATTCTAGTACTTTATGTGTGGTTGCATGCTTGGTGGAGATATCACTTGTTATTGCCATGTTTACTATGTACCCCATGCCTATGATGATACTTTGATCATGTTTCGCTTTCGTGCTTGTGATATGTCATGTGAATTGCCTAGACCTACCATTTGCTCACATGACATGATTGCCATGATTTCCTCTAGTGCGTTGCATCTTCGCTCCACTAGTTTGCACGACATGATTACTATGATTGCTTGCCTTGTTGCATCACTGATGATTCATACGTGCTCGTTTCATGCGGTTGATGACAACCATTGCCATGCTTTGCACATGATTGATATTGCTTCTTGTCATACATCTCCATATGTTGCCTCTCGCATGCTAGATGATTTGCCATGTATTGAGTGCAACAATGCTTTTAGTCTTGCTAATGAGATTGCCCCCATAGCTTTCTCCCATATACACGGAGCCTTTGACATATTTCATGTGAAGCATGCTTGTCTTCCTTCTTTGCACCATATGCCTAGTGCCATGAATATAGCCATTGTTGCATCATATCATTCATGCACTTTTGCTTACAATGGTTATGTGCAAGAGAAGAGAACCATCATGATGGATGATGTGTTTATCTACCGTGCACATACGTTCTTTGCTTGGTTGTGTGCATGTGTAGGATCCTTCGACATCGTGTCAACGTCCACTTCCCGTGAGTTGACCATTCGAGCTCTTGAGAGCGAGCCACTTTCGATCGACGTGCTTCTACAACGCATTTTCTACCACTTCGGCATTATGAAGGACGCACAAGGACATACTTTTGAGGTGATATCCTTCTCTTTTGAGAATCCCAACACCATGAGCATGAATATTGTGGATCATACTTCATGCGTTGCTTGCACCATGACACATTGCACACATGCTAGAGATTTTGTGTTGACTTGTCATTGCCACATTGCCATGTCTCATGATATATATGCCTTGTGTGTTGCATCGAACATGATTACCCCATGCTATTCCCATGTGTTTGATTGCAACAATGTCATTTCTTCACATATGCCATGTCCCATTGCTTGCTACCTGCTTGACTTGATTGCCTCACACATGATGAACAATTGCTCTTTCTATTGTGTTGAGTGCCACACTATCTTCACTACACCATGTGCACAATATGCTTGGATTGTCTTGCACTTCGGATTGCCCCATGTGTTTAGACATCTCAATCTAATTGGTGTTGTGAATGATTCCTATGACTACCATAGACCTTTCGTTGAGCACCTTGTGCATGCTTGCTATGACATTGAGGTAGATGCTTCTTCATTTGTCACACATATTAGCATCTTTACCTCACCTTTGCATGATTGTTTCCATGATGACTTTGCATGTGCTCACTTGATATGCTTAAATGCCATGTCTCACTTCCTTGTCAAACCATATGCTATGCTTGATGACTACACTTGTTGGGTGAATCACCACTTGAATGTTTGGTTTTGCACTAACGCTAACCACATTTGTTTTTCCAAGTATTTGTTGTCATTGCTCCTTTTGAAGGAATCACACGACGGTGCGACATTGGAGTGTGCCCATTTCGAGCTTCAAGATGATGAATGCTTGGTGATCGTCCACTTCTACACGGCGATGCCATCTCTTTCCCATGGTGATTTGGTTTTTGATCCGAGGACGGATCTTTCCCAAGGGGGAGGGGATGATGCGGAGCATCCTACGGACATCACCATGGCAAGTGACGCGTGTCACCTCTACTTCACATACATAAAGGTGAATCATCTCCTTTACACGTGTTCACTTGTACCCTTCGAGGATGGTATACTACTTGACCCCTCTCTCGTATGCATACATAGGTGTGAGCGGAGCTACACATTCTTTGAGGTGGAGTCCAAGCTCAAGAGAACGACTACATCATCCAAGAGGGAAGCTTGGAAGCGGAGGAGGAACCGTCAAGAAGAAGGACGTGAAGCCCGCAAGGAAGACGGAGGCAAGCAGCGAGAAGAAGAAGCACGGATCAGAAGACCCCGTGCGCACGGCCCCTCTGGACCCCGTGCGCACGGCCTATCCAGAGAGTTCCTGGATACCCCGTGCGCACGGGCACCTCTGCTGTAGCCGCCATCTACCCCATGCGCACGGGCATGTACCGTGCACACGGGACCCCCATGCACACGGGCCTCACTTACCCGTGCGCACGGGCTCTACAGGAAGTTGGCCGAGGGTTGCCTGTTTTGCCCCTCCACTCGTCCCTCACCTGCAGCCAACTATATAACTCGTGCCTAGACCATATTTTAGGGTTAACAAAGATTATGAGACATTAGAGAGAGCTTTGCTCCTTGTATCTCCCCTGGTGGGAACCCTCTTGAGAGAGGCACACTCCATTGGAGTTCAAGACCTCCATTGGAGAAGATCCTTAGGGATATCAAGACCCCCTTGTGGGAAGGATCTATCTAGATCATCAAGACCTCATCTCCTCTTGGATTTGGGATGAACTTTACCATGTATCTTTCCCTTTGTTGTTCTTGTACCTTGTGGATCTTATGTGTTGCTAGTCTAGTGGATGTGTGATTGGACTTGTTCTTCTGTGTTTCTCTTGTGTTTTCCCCTTGTATTCTTCGGGCTCTACGTGTTCCTCTTCGTAGCCACCTCCAATTCGTGAACATCGGGACAAATTGGGGCACTTTGGCCCGTGCCCTACAACACAGATCCTTATTGTCAAGAGAATAATTAAGATCACTTATCGGCTCCTACTACGTCAAGCGACCCCGATGCCGATTTCTGGAAACCGACTTCGGGCTCGGGGGCTACTCACTCACTATGCCGTTTAGAAGGCTATACTCTTATGTCCTCGGACAAAACACACAAAAACAAAAAGCTTAATGCGCAGACATCGTACCTCGAAACCTGCTGCGAGGTTCTTAAAAACCTCATGCAGGACGGCCTCTGCGGACCGGTAGCTCTCCAGGGCCGTGCCCATCAAGGCACGGTGCTCCTCCTTGATGGAAGAACCCCTCAGGGTCTCCTCCACCTGCTTGGTCCACCCCACGCCAGCCCGTCCCTGGGCAGTAGGCTGGGGCGACGGAAGGACCTCGGGTGTCTCCACCCGGGTGGCCTCCGCCCGTTGTGGAGCCAAGGTAGACTCCGGCCGGGCCAACGACTGGCCCATCAAATCTTTGATGACCTCGGGGCGCTCCATCCCCGGATCTTGTCGGGCCGAGGTGTTGTCCACGGCCGGGGTCCCCACCTTGTCGGCCCCCGTCAAGTTGACTTCGGGGACCATGGTGGACGTCTCCTCCCCCAGACCGTCAGGCTTTGGGGGAGAAGCAGCGGGCTCTGGAGTCCCGCTGGTTGATGGCAGCCCGTCTGAAGAACCGCTAGGGATTACCCTCGGCGGACTGCGCATGAAAAACTACTTGTGTAAGATTCCCCCTTACTGAAAAAAGTGACTTAAGGAAAGAGACAAGGGCTTACCCTCGAGGTGCCGGTTTCATCCTCCCCATTGCGAGGGGGTCTTCCTCTGAGTCACCGGAGAGTAATTATGTATATGCGGGAACAATTGATGACACAAGAGATGATACGATGATACAAGCACGCAATGAAACTTATGCGGAATATGTATAACTAAAGTGCACAAGTAGCATTGTGCGGCAATACTCAAACAGCTGGTCTCGTAGGCAAGTGATGCAATAGATGGTCTCGGGGGTAACAATGCAATGGCAAGGGAGTATGCTAAGATGTCGTCGAGGTTACCCCCCTTCCATACGGTCGTGGTGTCAAATGATGGAGTGGTCATTGTCGATGTCGAGTCCGAGGCGATGATGAGTGGTAGTGTAGTTGATGTCGAACCGTTCCTAGTTAGCCAAAACACCCTAGGAAACAAAAACCGCAAGTCAAAATCTCAAGCAAAACTCTTCACAATCGGTTGTAGCAGAAAATGGGGTGGCTATGGGTGTATTGGGTTGTTTGCGGAAGGCTAATGGTGGTGGAAGGTGCCTGGGTATGCGGAAGGGAGTGGTGGAGAGGGAGAACTCCAAAAAACATACAAATCACAAAAAAATTGGTATGGCTCTTTTTGTGGGGATTTTCAAAACTGGGCAAAAACAAACAAATTTGGGGCTAGAAAGTTGAGAGGGGGAACTCCAAGGTGTGAATCAACCTTGCTCTGATCCACGATGATGTAGGGCGGAACCCTAGTTCATGATCTTTTCACACTTGGAGGTGGGGAAAGGAGCAAATAAAGAGGGGAACATAACAGGAACACTCAATCAACAAGATCCAATCACACATGTACTAAATCCACATACAAAATAGGGATACAAAGGTCCAAATCCAACACATGATGGCCACTTATGCGAAATGCTCAAACCAAGATAGCAATTATGTATTTGCGGGAACAATTGATGACACAAGAGATGATATGATGATACAAGCACGCAATGAAAGTTATGCGGAATATGTATAACTAAAGTGCACAAGTAGCATTGCGCGGCAATACTCAAACAGCTGGTCTCTTAGGCAAGTGATGCAATAGATGGTCTCGGGGGTTACAATGCAATGGCAAGGGAGTATGCTAAGATGTCGTCGAGGTTACCCGCCTTGCATACGGTCGTGGTGTTAAATGGTTAAATGATGGAGTGGTCGTTGTCGATGTCGAGTCCGAGGCGATGATGAGTGGCAGTGTAGTTGATGTCGAACCGTTCCTAGTTAGCCAAAACACCCTAGGAAACGAAAACTGCAAGTCAAAATCTCAAGCAAAACTCTTCACAATCGGTTGTAGAGGAAAATGGGGTGGCTATGGGTGTATTGGGTTGTTTGCGGAAGGCTAATGGTGGTGGAAGGTGCCTGGGTATGCGGAAGGGAGTGGTGGAGAGGGAGAACTCCAAAAAACATACAAATCACAAAAAAAGTGGTATGGCTCTTTTTGTGGGGATTTTCAAAATTAGGCAAAAACAAACAAATTTGGGGCTAGAAATTTGAGAGGGGGAACTCCAAGGTGTGAATCAACCTTGCTCTGATCCACGATGATGTAGGGCGGAACCCTAGTTCATGATCTTTTCACACTTGGAGGTGGAGAAAGGAGCAAATAAAGAGGGGAACATAACAGGAACACTCAATCAACAAGATCCAATCACACATGTACTAAATCCACATACAAAATAGGGATACAAAGGTCCAAATCCAACACAAGATAACCACTTATGCGAAATGCACTAACCAAGATAGCAATTATGTATATGCGGGAACAATTGATGACACAAGAGATGATACGATGATACAAGCACGCAATGAAAGTTATGCGGAATATGTATAACTAAATTGCACAAGTAGCATTGCGCGGCAATACTCAAACGACTGGTCTCATAGGCAACTGATGCAAAAGATGGTCTCAGGGGTAACAATGCAATGGCAAGGGAGTATGCTAAGATGTCGTTGAGGTTACCCTCCTTGCATACGGTCGTGGTGTCAAATGATGGAGTGTTCGTTGTCGATGTCGAGTCCGTGTTGATGACGAGTGGCAGTGTAGTTGCTGTCGAACCGTTCCTAGTTAGCCAAAACACCCTAGGAAACGGAAACCGCAAGTCAAAACCTCAAGCAAAACTTGTCACACTCGGTTGTAGAAGAAAATGGGGTGGCTACGGGTGTATTGGGTTGTTTGCGGAAGGCTAATGGTGGTGGAAGGTGGCTGGGTTTGCGGAAGGGAGTGGTGGACAGGGAGAATTCCAAAAAACAAACAAATCCCAAAAAAAAGTGGTATGGATCTTTTTGTGAGGATTTTCAACATTGGGCAAAAACAAACTAAATTGGTGCTAGAAAGTCGAGAGGGGGAACTCCAAGGTGTGAATCAACCTTGCTCTGATCCAAGATGATCTAGGGCGGAACCCTAGTTCATGATCTTTTCACACTTGTAGGTGGGGAAAGGAGCACATAAAGAGGGGAACACAACAGGAACACTCAATCAACAAGATACAATCACACATGTACTAAATCCACATACAAAATAGGGATACAAAGGTCCAAATCTAGCACAAGATGGCCACTTATTTGAAATGCGCGAACCAAGATAGCAATTATGTATATGCGGGAACAATTGATGACACAAGAGATTATACGATGATACAAGCACGCAATGAAAGTTACGCGGAATATGTATAACTATAGTGGACAAGTAGCAATGCGCGGCAATACTCAAACGGCTGGTCTCGTAAGCAAGTGATGCAAAAGATGGTCTCGGGGGTAACAATGTAACGGCAAGGGAGTATGCTAAGATGTCGTCGAGGTTACCCTCCTTATATACGGTCGTGGTGTCAAATGATGGAGTGGTCGTTGTCGATGTCGAGTCCGTGGCGATGATGAGTGGCAGTGTAGTCTCGTAGGCAAGTGATGCAAAAGATTGACTCAGGGGTAACAATGCACTGGCAAGGGAGTATGCTAAGATGTCATCGAGGTTACCGTCCTTGCTTACGTTCGTGGTGTCAAATGATGGAGTGGTCGTTGTCAATGTCGAGTCCATGGCGATGATGAGTGGCAGTGTAGTCGATGTCGAACCGTTCCTAGTTAGCCAAAACACCTTAGGAAACGGAAACCGCAAGTCGAATCTCAAGGAAAACTTGTCACACTTGGTTGTAGCGGAAAATGGGGTGGCTACGGGTGTATTGGGTTGTTTGCGGAAGGCTAATGGTGGTGGAAGGTGCCTGGGTATGCGGAAGGGAGTGGTAGAGAGGGAGAACTCCAAAAAACATACAAATCACAAAAAAAATTGTATGGCTCTTTTTGTGGGGATTTTCAAAACTGGGCAAAAACAAACAAATTTGGGGCTAGAAAGTTGAGAGGGGGAAATGTAAGGTGTGAATCAACCTTGCTCTGATCCACGATGATGTAGGGCGGAACCCTAGTTCATGATCTTTTCACACTTGGAGGTGGGGAAAGGAGCAAATAAAGAGGGGAACACAACAGGAACACTCAATCAACAAGATCCAATCACACATGTACTAAATCCAAATACAAAGTAGGGATACAAAGGTCCAAATCCAACACAAGATAACCACTTATGCGAAATGCACGAACCAAGATAGCAATTATGTATATGCGGGAACACTTGATGACACAAGAGATGATACGATGATACAAGCACGCAATGAAAGTTTTGCGGAATATGTATAACTAAAGTGCACAAGTAGCATTGCGCGGCATTACTCAAACGGCTGGTCTCGTAGGCAACTGATGCAAAAGATGGTCTCAGGGGTAACAATGCAATGGCAAGGGAGTATGCTAAGATGTCGTCGAGGTTACCCTCCTTGCATACGGTTGTGGTGTCAAATGATGGGGTGTTCGTTGTGGATGTCGAGTCCGTGTTGACGATGAGTGGCAGTGTAGTTGATGTCGAACTGTTCCTAGTTAGCCAAAACACCCTAGGAAACGGAAACCGCAAGTCAAAACCTCAAGCAAAACTTGTCACAATCGGTTGTAGAAGAAAATGGGGTGGCTACGGGTGTATTGGGTTGTTTGCGGAAGGCTAATGGTGGTGGAAGGTGGCTGGGTATGTGGAAGGGAGAGGTGGACAGGCAGAATTCCAAAAAACAAACAAATCACAAAAGAAAGTGGTATGGCTCTTTTTGTGGGGCTTTTCAAAATTGGGCAAAAACAAACTAAATTGGTGCTAGAAAGTCGAGAGGGGGAACTCCAAGGTGTGAATCAACGTTGCTCTGATCCAAGATGATCTAGGGCGGAACCCTAGTTCATGATCTTTTCACACTTGTAGGTGGGGAAAGGAGCACATAAAGAGGGGAACACAACAGGAACATTCAATCAACAAGATCCAATCACACATGTACTAAATCCACATACAAAATAGGGATACAAAGGTCCAAATCTAGCACAAGATGGCCACTTATTTGAAATGCGCGAACCAAGATAGCAATTATGTATATGCGGGAACAATGGATGACACCAGAGATTATACGATGATACAAGCACGGAATGAAAGTTACGCGGAATATGTATAACTATAGTGGACAAGTAGCAATGCGCGGCAATACTCAAACGGCTGGTCTCGTAAGCAAGTGATGCAAAAGATGGTCTCGGGGGTAACAATGTAACGGCAAGGGAGTATGCTAAGATGTCGTCGAGGTTACCCTCCTTATATACGGTCGTGGTGTCAAATGATGGAGTGGTCGTTGTCGATGTCGAGTCCGTGGCGATGATGAGTGGCAGTGTAGTCTCGTAGGCAAGTGATGCAAAAGATTGACTCAGGGGTAACAATGCACTGGCAAGGGAGTATGCTAAGATGTCATCGAGGTTACCGTCCTTGCTTACGTTCGTGGTGTCAAATGATGGAGTGGTCGTTGTCCATGTCGAGTCCATGGCGATGATGAGTGGCAGTGTAGTCGATGTCGAACCGTTCCTAGTTAGCCAAAACACCTTAGGAAACGGAAACCGCAAGTCGAATCTCAAGGAAAACTTGTCACACTTGGTTGTAGCGGAAAATGGGGTGGCTACGGGTGTATTGGGTTGTTTGCGGAAGGCTAATGGTGGTGGAAGGTGCCTGGGTATGCGGAAGGGAGTGGTAGAGAGGGAGAACTCCAAAAAACATACAAATCACAAAAAAAATTGTATGGCTCTTTTTGTGGGGATTTTCAAAACTGGGCAAAAACAAACAAATTTGGGGCTAGAAAGTTGAGAGGGGGAAATGTAAGGTGTGAATCAACCTTGCTCTGATCCACGATGATGTAGGGCGGAACCCTAGTTCATGATCTTTTCACACTTGGAGGTGGGGAAAGGAGCAAATAAAGAGGGGAACACAACAGGAACACTCAATCAACAAGATCCAATCACACATGTACTAAATCCAAATACAAAGTAGGGATACAAAGGTCCAAATCCAACACAAGATAACCACTTATGCGAAATGCACGAACCAAGATAGCAATTATGTATATGCGGGAACACTTGATGACACAAGAGATGATACGATGATACAAGCACGCAATGAAAGTTTTGCGGAATATGTATAACTAAAGTGCACAAGTAGCATTGCGCGGCATTACTCAAACGGCTGGTCTCGTAGGCAACTGATGCAAAAGATGGTCTCAGGGGTAACAATGCAATGGCAAGGGAGTATGCTAAGATGTCGTCGAGGTTACCCTCCTTGCATACGGTTGTGGTGTCAAATGATGGGGTGTTCGTTGTGGATGTCGAGTCCGTGTTGACGATGAGTGGCAGTGTAGTTGATGTCGAACTGTTCCTAGTTAGCCAAAACACCCTAGGAAACGGAAACCGCAAGTCAAAACCTCAAGCAAAACTTGTCACAATCGGTTGTAGAAGAAAATGGGGTGGCTACGGGTGTATTGGGTTGTTTGCGGAAGGCTAATGGTGGTGGAAGGTGGCTGGGTATGTGGAAGGGAGAGGTGGACAGGCAGAATTCCAAAAAACAAACAAATCACAAAAGAAAGTGGTATGGCTCTTTTTGTGGGGCTTTTCAAAATTGGGCAAAAACAAACTAAATTGGTGCTAGAAAGTCGAGAGGGGGAACTCCAAGGTGTGAATCAACGTTGCTCTGATCCAAGATGATCTAGGGCGGAACCCTAGTTCATGATCTTTTCACACTTGTAGGTGGGGAAAGGAGCACATAAAGAGGGGAACACAACAGGAACATTCAATCAACAAGATCCAATCACACATGTACTAAATCCACATACAAAATAGGGATACAAAGGTCCAAATCTAGCACAAGATGGCCACTTATTTGAAATGCGCGAACCAAGATAGCAATTATGTATATGCGGGAACAATGGATGACACCAGAGATTATACGATGATACAAGCACGGAATGAAAGTTACGCGGAATATGTATAACTATAGTGGACAAGTAGCATTGCGCGGCAATACTCAAACGGCTGGTCTCGTAGGCAAGTGATGCAAAAGATGATCTTGGGTGTAACAATGCAATGGCAAGGGAGTATGCTAAGATGTCGTCGAGGTTACCCTCCTTATATACGGTCGTGGTGTCAAATGATGGAGTGGTCGTTGTCGATGTCGAGTCCGTGGCGATGATGAGTGGCAGTGTTGTCTCGTAGGCAAGTGATGCAAAAGATTGTCTCATCGGTAACAATGCAATGGCAAGGGAGTATGCTAAGATGTCATCGAGGTTACCGTCCTTGCTTACGTTCGTGGTGTCAACTGATGGAGTGGTCGTTGTCGATGTCGAGTCCATGGCGATGATTAGTGGCAGTGTAATCGTTGCCGAACCGTTCCTAGTTAGCCAAAACACGCTAGGAAACGGAAACCGCAAGTCAAATCTCAAGGAAAGCTTGTCACAATTGGTTGTAGCAGAAAATGGGGTGGCTACGGGTGTATTGGGTTGTTTGCGGAAGGCTAATGGTGGTGGAAGGTGCCTGGGTATGCGGAAGGGAGTGGTGGAGAGGGAGAACTCCAAAAAACAAACAAATCATAAAAAAATTGGTATGGCTCTTTCTATGGGGATTTTCAAAATTGGGCAAAAACAAACAAATTGGGGCTAGAAAGTCGAGAGGGAGAACTCCAAGGTGTGAATCAACCATGCTCCGATCCAAGATGATGTAGGGTGGTACCCTAGTTCATGATCTTTTCACACTTGGAGGTGGGGAAAGGAGGAAATAAAGAGGGGAACACAACCAGAACACTCAATCAACAAGATCCAATCACACATGTACTAAATCCACATACAAAATAGGGATACAACAGTCCAAATCCAACACTTACGTGAAATGCACGAACCAAGATTGCAATTATGTATATGCGGGAACAATTGATGACACAAGAGATGATACGATGATACAAGCACGCAATGAGAGTTATGCACTATATGTATCACTAAAGTGAACAACTAGCATTGCGCGGCAATACTCAAAGGGCTGGTCTCATAGGCAAGTGATGCAAAAGATGGTCTCGGGGGTAACAATGCAATGGCAAGGGAGTATGCTAAGATGTTGTCAAAGTTACCCTCCTTGCATACGGTCGTGGTATCAAATGATGGAGTTGTCGTTGTCGATGTCGAGTTCGTGGTAATGATGAGTGGCAGTGTAGTTGATGTTGAATTGTTCCTAGTAAGCCAAAACACCCTAGGAACGGAACACCGCAAGTCAAAATCTCAAGGAAAACTTGTCACAATCGGTTGTAGCGGAAAATGGGGTGGCTACGGGTGTATTGGGTTGTTTGCGGATGGCTAATGGTGGTGGAAGGTGGCAGGGTATGCCGAAGGGAGTGGTGGAGAGGGAGAACTCCAAAAAACAAACAAATCACAAAAAAAGTGGTGTGGCTCTTTTTATGCGGATTTTCATAATTGGGCAGAAAAAACAAAATTGGGGCTAGAAAGTCGGGAGGGGGAACTCCAAGGTGTGAATCAACCTTGCTCTCATCCAAGATGATGTAGGGCGGAACCCTAGTTCATGATCTTTTCACACTTGTAGGTGGGGAAAGGAGCAAATAAAGAGGGGAAGATAACAAGAACACTCAATCAACAAGATCCAATCACACATGTACCAAGTGCATATAGCAAAGACGGATACAAACGTCCAAATCCAACACAAGATGGCCACTTATGCGAAATTCACGAACGAAGAGAGCAATTATGTATATGCGGGAACAATTGATGGCACAAGAGATGATACGATGATACAAGCATGCAATGAAAGTTATGCAGAATATGTATCACTAAAGTGCACAAGTAGCATTGCGTGGCAATAATCAAACGGCTAGTCTCGTAGGCAAGTGATGCAAAAGATTGTCTCGGGGGTAACAATGCAATGGCAAGGGAGTATGCTAAGATGTTGTTGAGGTTACCGTCCTTACTTACGGTCGTGGTGTCAAATGATGGAGTGGTCATTGTCGATGTCGAGTCCATGGCGATGATGAGTGGCAGTGTAATCGATGTCGAACCGTTCCTAGTTAGCCAAAACATCCTAGGAAACGAAAACCGCACGTCAAACTCTCAAGGAAAACTTGTCACAATTGGATGTAGCGGAAAATGAGGTGGCTACGAGTGTATTGGGTTGTTTGGGGAAGGCTAATGGTGGTGGAAGGTGCCTGGGTATGCGGAAGGGAGTGGTGGAGAGGGACAACTCCAAAAAACAAACAAATCCTAAAAATATTGGTATGGCTATTTTTGTGGGGATTTTCAAAATCGGACAAAAACAAACGAATTGGGGCAAGAAAGTCGAGAGGGAGAACTCCAAGATGTGAATCAACCATGCTCTGATCCAAGATGATGTAGGGTGGAACCCTAGTTCATGATCTTTCCACACTTGGAGGTGGGGAAAAGAGGAAATAAAGAGGGGAACACAACAAGAACACTCAATCAACAAGATCCAATCACACATGTACTAAATCCACATACAAAATAGGGATACAAAAGTCCAAATCCAACACAAGATGGCCACTTATGCGAAATGCACGAACCAAGATTGCAATTATGTATATGCAGGAACAATTGATGACACAAGAGATGATACGATGATACAAGCATGCAATGAAAGTTATGCGCTATATGTATCACTAAAGTGAACAACTAGTATTGCGCGGCAATACTTAAACGGCTGGTATCATAGGCAAGTGATGCAAAAGATGGTCTCAGGGGTAACAATGCAATGGCAAGGGAGTATGCTAAGATGTCGTCGAAGTTACCCTCCTTGCGTACAGTCGTGGTATCAAATGTTGTAGTGGTCGTTTTCGATGTCGAGTTCGTGGCAATAATGAGTGGCAGTGTAGTTGACATCGAACCATTCCTAGTTCACAAAAACACCCTAGGAAACAGAAACCGCAAGTCAAAATCTCAAGGAAAACTTGTCACAATCGGTTGTAGCAAAAAATGGGGTGGCTACAGATGTATTGGGTTGTTTGCGGAAGCCTAATGATGGTGGAAGGTGGCAGGGTATGCCGAAGGGAGTGGTGGAGAGGGAGAACTCCAAAAAACAAACAAATCACAAAAAAAGTGGTGTGGCTCTTTTTATGCGGATTTTCATAATTGGGCAGAAAAAATAAAATTGGGGCTAGAAAGTCGAGAGGGGGAACTCCAAGGTGTGAATCAACCTTGCTCTCATCCAAGAAGATGTAGGGCGGAACCCTAGTTCATGATCTTTTCACACTTGCAGGTGGGGAAAGGAGCAAATAACGAGGGGAACACAACAAGAATACTCAATCAACAAGATCCAATCACACATGTACTAAATGCACATACAAAAAAGGGACACAAAGGTCCAAAAATCCAACACAAGATTGCAATTATGTATATGCGGGAACAATTGATGACACAAGAGATGATACGATGATACAAGCACTCAATGAATGTTATGCGGAATATGTATCACTAAAGTGCACTAGTAGCATTGCGTGGCAATACTCAAATGGCTCCTTTGGTAGGCAAGTGATGCAAAAGATGGTCTCGGGGGTAACAATGCAATGGCAAGGGAGTATGCTAAGATGTCATCGAGGTTACCATCCTTGCATACGGTCGTGGTGTCAAATGATGGAGTGGTCGTTGTCGATGTCGAGTTCGTGGCGATGATGAGTGGCAGTGTAGTTGATGTCGAACCGTTCCTAGTTTGCCAAAACACCATAGGAAACGGAAACCGCAAGACAAAATCTCAAGGAATCCATATCACAATCGGTTGTAGTGGAAAAAGGGGTGGTTACGGGTGTATTGGGTTTTTTGTGGAATGCCAATGTTGGTGGAAGGTGGCTTCGTATGCGGATGGGAGTTGTGAAGAGGGAGAACTCCAAAAAAACATACAAATCAAAAAAAATTGGTATGGCTCTTTTTGTGGGGATTTTCAAAATTGGGCAAAAACAAACAAAGTTGGGGCTAGAAAGTCGAGAGGAAGAACTCCAAGGTGTGAATCAACCTTGCTCTGATCCAAGATGATGTAGGGCGGAACCCTAGTTCATGATGTTTTCACACTTGGAGGTGGGGAAATGAGCAAATAAAAAGGGGAACACAACAAGAACACTCAACTAACAAGATCCAATCACACATGTACTAAATCCACATACAAATGAGGGATACAAAGGTCCAAATCCAGCTCAAGATGGCCACTTATGCGAAATGCACGAACCAAGATAGCAATTGTGTATATGCGGGAACAATTGATGACACAAGAGACGATACAATGATACAAGCATGCAATGAAAGTTATGCGGAATATGTATCACTAAAGTGCACAAGTAGCATTGCGCGGCAATACTCAAACGGCTAGTCTCGTATGAAAGTGATGCAAAAGATAGTCTTGGGGGTAACAATGCAATGGCAAGGGAGTATGCTAAGATGTCATCGAGGTTACCGTCCTTGCATATGGTCGTGGTGTCAAATGATGGAGTGGTCGTTGTCGATGTCGAGTCCGTGGCGGTGACGAGTGGCAGTGTAGTTGATGTCGAACCGTTCCTAGTTAGCCAAAACATCCTAGGAAATGGAAACCGCAAGTAAAAATCTGAAGGAAAACTTGTCACAATCGGTTGTAGTGGAAAATGATGTGGCTACGGGTGTATTGGGTTGTTTGCGGAAGGCTAATGGTGGTGGAAGGTAGCTGGGTATGCAGAAGGGAGTGGTGGATAGGGAGAACTCCAAAAAAACAAACAAATCACAAAAACCTTGCTATGGCTCTTTTTGTGGGTATTTTCAAAATTGGGCAAAAACAAACAAAATTGGGGCTAGAAAGTCGAGAGGGAGAACTCCAAGGTGTGAATCAACCTTGCTCTGATCCAAGATGATGTAGGGCGGAACCCTAGTTCATGATCTTTTCACACTTGGAGGTGGGGAAAGGAGCAAATAAAGAGGGGAACACAACAAGAACACTCAATCAACAAGATCCAATCACACATGTACTAAATGCACATACAAAAGAGGGATACAAAGGTCCAAATCCAACACAAGATCGCCACTTATGCAAAATGCACGACCCAAGATAGCAATTATGTATATGCGGGAACAATTGATAATACAACAGATGATACGAGGATACAAGCACGCAATGAAAGTTATGCGGAATATGTACCACTAAAGTTAACAAGTAGCATTGTGCGGCAATACTTGAACGGCTAGTCTCGTAGGTAAGTGATGCAAAAGATGGTCTCGGGGGTAACAATGCAATGGCAAGGGAGTTTGCTAAGATGTCGTCGAGGTTACCATCCTTCCTTATGGTCGCGGTGTCAAATGATGGAGTGGTCATTCTCAATGTTGAATCCGTGGCGATGATGAGTGGCAGTGTAATCGATGTCGAACCGTTCCTAGTTAGCCAAAACACCCTAGGAAAAGGAAACCGCAAGTCAAAATCTCAAGGAAACCTTGTCACAATTGGTTGTAGTGGAAAATGGGGTGGCTACGGGTGTATTGGGTTGTTTGCGGAAGGCTAATGGTGGTGGAATGTGTCTGGGTATGCGGAAGGGAGTGGTGGAGAGGGAGAACTCCAAAAAACAAACATATCGCAAAAAATTGGTATGGCTCTTTTTGTGGGGATTTTCAAAATTGGGCAAAAACAAACAAATTGGGGCTAGAAAGTCGAGAGGGAGAACTCCAAGGTTTGAATCAACCTTACTCTGATTCAAGATGATGTAGGGCGGAACCCTAGTTCATGATCTTTTCACACTTGGAGGTGGAGAAACGAGGAAATAAAGAGGGGAACACAACAAGAACACTCAATCAACAAGATCCAATCACACATGTACTAAATCCACATACAATATAGGGATACAAAGGTCCAAATCCAACACAAGATGGTCACTTATGTGAAATGCATGAACCAAGATAGCAATTATGTATATGCGGGAACAATTGATGACACAAGAGATGATACGATGATACAAGCACGCAATGAAAGTTATGCGAAATATGTATCACTAAAGTGCACAAGTAGCATTGCGCGGCAACACTCAAACGGCTCGTCTCATAGGCAAGTGATGCAAAAGATGGTCTCGGGGGTAACAATGCAATGGCAAGGGAGTATACTAAGATGTCGTCGAGGTTACCGTCCTTGCTTACCGCCGTGGTCTCAAATGATGGAGTAATGGTTGTCGATGTCGAGTCCTTGGCGATGATGAGTGGTAGTGTAGTTGATTTCGAACCGTTCCTAATTACCCAAAACACCCTAGGAAATGAAATCTGCAAGTCAAAATCTCAAGGAAAACTTGTCACAATCGGTTGTAGCGGAAAATGTGTAGACTACGGGTGTATCGGGTTCTTTGCGGAAGGCTAATAGTGGTGGAAGGTGGCTGGGTATGCGGAAGGGAGTGGTGGAGAGGGAGAACTCCAAAAAACAAACAAATCACAAAAAAATGGTATGGCTCTTTTTGTGGGGATTTTCAAAATTGGGCAAAAAAAATAAAATTGGTGCTAGAAAGTCGAGAGGGAGATCTCCAAGGTATGAATCAACCATGCTCTGATCCAAGATGATGTGGGGCGGAACCCTAGTTCATGATCTTTTCACACTTGGAAGTGGGGAAAGGAGCAAATAAAGAGGGTAACACAACAAGAACACTCAATCAACAGGATCCAATCACACATGTACTAAATGCACATACAAAAGAGGGATACAAAGGTCCAAATCCAACACAAGATGGCCACTTATGCGAAATGCCTGAACCAAGATAGCAGTTATGTATATGCGGGAAAAATTGATGACACAAGAGGTGATACGATGATACAAGCATGCAATGAAAGTTATGCGGAATATGTATCACTAAAGTGCACAAGTAGCATTGCGTGACAATACTCAAACGGCTGGTCTCATACGCAAGTGATGCAAATGATGGTCTCGGGGGTAACAATGCAATGGCAAGGGAGTATGCTAAGATGTCGTCGAGGTTACTGTCCTTACTTACGGTCGTGGTGTCAAATGATGGAGTGATCGTTGTCGACGTCGGGTCTATGGCGATGATGAGTGGCAGTGTAATCGATGTCGAACCATTCCTAGTTAGCCAAAACACCCTTGGAAACGGAAACCGTAAGTCAAAATCCTAAGGAGAACTTGTCACAATTGGTTGTAGCGGAAAATTGGGTGGCTACGGGTCTATTGGGTTGTTTGCAGAAGGCTAATGGTGGTGGAAGGTGGCTGGGTATGCGGCAGGGAGTGGTGGAGAGGGAGAACTCCAAAAAACAAACAAATCACAAAAAAAATTGTGTCGCTCTTTTTGTGGGTATTTTCAAAATTGGGCAAAAATAAACAAATTGGGGCTAGAAAGTTGAGAGGGTGAACTCCAAGGTGTAAATCAACCTTGCTCTAATCCAACATGATGTGGGGCGGAACCCTAGTTCATGATCTTTTCATACTTGGAGGTGGGGAAAGGAGCAAATAAAGAGGGGAACATAACAAGAACACTCAATCAACAAGATCTAATCACAGATGTACTAAATCCACATACAAAATAGGGATACAAAGGTCCAAATCCAACACAAGATGGCCACTTATGCGAAATGCACAAACCAATATATCAATTATGTATATGCGGGAACGATTGATGACAAACGAGATGATACGTTGATAAAAGCACGCAATGAAAGTTATGACGAATATGTATCACTAAAGTGCACAAGTAGCATTGCGCGGCAATACTCAAATGGCTAGTCTCGTAGGCAAGTGATGCAAAAGATGGTCTCGTGGGTAACAATGCATTGGCAAGGGAGTATGCTAAGATGTCGTCGAGGTTACCGTCCTTGCATACGATCCTGGTGTCAAATGATGCAGTGGTCGTTGTCGATGCCGAGTCCGCCGCGATGATGAGTGGAAGTGTAGTTGCATACGGTTGTGCTGTCAAATGATGGAGTGGCCGTTGTTGATGTTGAGTCCGTGGCGATGATGACTGGCGGTGTAGTTGATGTCGAACCGTTCCTAGTTACCCAAAATACCCTAGTAAATGGAAACTGCAAGTCAAAATCTCAAGGAAAACTTGTCACGATCGATTGTAGAGGAAAATGGGGTGGCTACGGGTGTATTGGGTTGTTTGCGGAAGGCCAATGGTGGTGGAAGGTGGCTGGGTATGTGGAAGGGAGTGGTGGAGAGGGAGATCTCCAAAAACAAACAAATCACAAAAAAAATTGCTATGGCTCTTTTTGCAGGGATTTTCAAAATTGGGCAAAAACTGTCGGTGTATAAAAACTTGGGTGTTTTAATACCCTGACTTATGCACACACAGTGGCAGCCTTCCCAATGGCAAGGGCTTGCCGGAGGATTGCTTTTGTCAAGATTCAAGACCATGAAGAAGATCTCAAGGTAGGTCATCAAGAAGTACTACGACAGTACTAAAGATCAAGACTTCACTTGCCGGCAAGCTATGCACTGGCAAGGGAAGGCCCGGCAAGCTCCGTGCCGACAAGCTCCCTTCTGCCACTCCACCGCTCCACCTCAGCGACTAACTGGTCGCTTGTCAATAGGTGTCAAGCGGGCAGGCTGTTAGGTGAAGCTTGTCAGGGCACGTGTCAATACGGAGCCTGAAGATCAACTTTAATGACACCCGTCATGGAGGCGTGTCAAGTTAATAAAAGGTAGCTGGGCGAGCGGTGCATGATCCTTGCTGGAGCTTGTCCCCAACATGACACCTAACGGCGCATTTATGGTATTTGTCCTACCCGTCAGGGTTAGGTATGATAGCACTGTAGCCACTGCATGCACTCTGTAATTACCATATTGCTACTATGGTGACCCTTTCTACCTATAAAAGGAGGCCCATGGCTACCTTAAAAAAGGTCGACACTTCGCTCAAATACGCGTAGTAGCTGCACTTCACGCGCACCTTGCCGGCAAGCTGCGCTCCTTTGTAATCTGAGCTCATACACAATCAATCCACCAAAGCAGGAGTAGGGTCTTACGCCTCACGGCGGCCCGAACCTGGGTAAACTTGCTGTATGTTCTTGCACTGTTGAAACTGCTCTTTGTGCACGTCGATTCCCACAGCCAAACCGCAAAGGGATCATCTCGATCCCATAGATCGATGTACGCATGACATCTTTGGCGGCAGCAAAGCCTATTGTGGTTAGCGCTGCACTTGTGGCTGAAAGAGAGGAAGATGACGAAGAGGCAGCAACCGCCAAGCCATAGGCCAACAAGCCAGGATTTTCTTCGACAAGGTCAGGTGCTAACAAGTTTGAGATTGTGCAAGCAAATGAACCAGATCAACAAGTTGTGCAGAAGAAGAAGATGGTGCAGCGCCCAGTTTACTTTGTCAACTCTCTTATGCAGGGGGCTAGATCAAGGTATTCTGGCCTGCAGAAGTTGCTCTTTGGTCTCCTCATGGCCTCAAGGAAGCTGCGCCACTACTTTCAAGCACACCAAATCACCGTCGTCACTCGCTTTCCGTTGCAACGTATTCTGAGAAATCCAGAAGCCACCGGCAGGATTGTGGAGTGGGCGTTGGAGCTGTCAAGCTTTGACTTGAAGTTTGAAAGCACATCAACAATTCAGAGCAGAGCTTTGGCGGAATTCATTGCAGAATGGACACCAACGCAAGACGACGAAGTGCAAGAGTCCTCTCTCCTCTTCAAGGAAACTGTTGACGATTGGATCATGTACTTTGACGGTGCTTTCACACTGAAAGGCACCGGTGCTGGCGTGCTGCTTGTCGCACCCACCGGAGAGCATCTCAAGTACATGGTTCAAATGCATTTTCTCAGGGAGCAGGCCACCAACCACACTGCTGAGTACGAAGGATTGCTTGCCGGTCTGCACATTGCAATCGACATTGGTATCAGAAAGTTGATTATCAGAGGTGACTCGCAGCTTGTGGTGAAACAAATCAACAAAGATTACTAGAGTCCCTTGATGGAAGTTTATGTTAATGAAGTGAGGAAGTTGGAAGAGCACTTTGACGGTCTGCAAATGGAGCACATCCCCCGTGCCCAAAATGAGATTGCTGACGACCTGTCAAAGCTTGCCGCCAAGAGATCTCCTGTGGAACCAGGAACTTTTGTGCTACGACTAACTCAGCCATCTGTTACACCATCAAGGCTGACAAAGAAAAGAAAGCAAGATGTTGGTGGTTACTTTCCGTCAGAGCTGCCAGCGCCCACCAAGAAAAGCAACACCACCGACAAGACACCTCTTACCAGTGAGCCGCAGCCTCCAGCAAGCCAAGTTCTTGCCCTCGAAGAAAGCGCTCCCACGGAGGAAGAAATGCCTTTAGTCCTTGTCATCGAGCTGCAAGCTCCGGCATGGGCACAGCTGATCGTTCAGTACCTCCACACACGAGAGCTTCCCGAAGAGCAAGAAGAAGCTGAAAGAGTAGCCCGCCAATCAAGTATGTACCAATTTGTTGACAACACTTTGTACAGAAAGAGACCAAATGGGGTGAAATTGAAGTGCATTTGCCAACAAGAAGGACAGAAGTTGTTGGCAAAGATACATGAAAGAATGTGTGGCTCTCACATTGGGTCATGCGCGCTCGTCGGCAAGGCATTCCATCAAGGATTCTACTGGCCGACAACCCTTCAAGAAGCCTTGGCGGTGGTCACCAAATGTGAAGCATGTCAGTTCCATGCCAAGGACATACACCAGCCAGCTCAAGCTCTTCAAACCATCCCTCTCTCTTGGCCCTTCTCGGTCTGGGGGCTTGACATCCTCGCCCCTTTTCCCCATGCTACCGGGGGCTTTTAATTCGTGTATGTTGCAATCGACAAGTTTACAAAGTGGCCTGGGGTAGAGCCAGTGAGAAAGGTGATGGCACAGTCAACAATCAAGTTCATCAAAGGATTAGTGGCCCGTTTTGGCATTCCCAATAGGATCATCACCGATAATGGTACCCAATTCATGAGTCACGCCTTCACAGCATAGTACCAAGCCCTTGGAAGAAAGATCTACTATGCCTCCGTTGCTCACCCGAGAAGCAATGGACAAGCGGAGAGGGCAAATGCAGAAGTGCTGGGTGGTCTCAAGACCAGAACTTTCGGCAAGCTGCACAAGTGTGGAAGACGCTGGTTGGAAGAGTTGCCGGCGGTTCTTTGGTCACTCAGAATGACACCAAATCGAGCCACCGGCCAGACGCCCTTCTCCCTTGTATATGCTGCAGAGGCGGTGCTCCCCACGGAACTCAGATACAGGTCACCTCGAGTCTTGGCCTTCGACGAGGAGGATCAAGAAGAGCTGCGGCAAGATGATGCCACGCTCCTTGAGGAATATCATTTCTGGGCTGCTGTCCGTGCTGCACGGTACCAGCAAGCTTTGTGCCACTACCATAGCCACAAACTTCATGCCAGGAACCTTGAGGAAGGTGGCCTTGTTCTTCGTCGGATCCAGTCCGCGAAGGGGAAAAACAAGTTGATGCTGAAGTGGGAAGGCCCTTATCGGGTAGTACGAGTCAGTAGGCCTGGCGGAGTCCGCCTAGAGACCGAAGATGGCACTCCGGTGTTGAACACATGGAACATTGAGCATCTTTGCAAGTTTTATCCATAAGGCACGGTTGCCGGGCTGCCCGGCAACCTCTTTTGTACAATTTGCCGCCAATGCATGTAATCCTTTGTACAGAGCCGGGCACAGACCCCGTGCATAGTTTAATAAAAGCTAAGTGTTTCACAACTCTTTGTCAAAGTACATATTTATGTATATTGCATGTATTGTTGTGTGACATTCACATCTCGTATGAGATGATTAACGAACCTTCAAGGTTCCAGCCTCCTCTTTTCTCTTCTTTCTTTTTCTTAAAGGAATGAAGTGTTCCTCGCGTGCTAGTTTCCTAGGGGGAGTAACGGTATGGATACCAAATGACGTTCAAGATATCATTCACGACAAGAAATACAGCAAAGGAAAGCTAAGTTGCAAAACTTTGAAACTAAATTTCTTTGTTGTAGTTGCTTTTCCTTGAACGATTTTAGTCTTTGTATGAAAAACCTGCACGCGAAGGAACCTTGTCAGAATTGTTCACGCTCTTATTTCTGTTTCGAGTCCACTCAACAGTATAAGTTAGATGCATCAAAATTGATAAGTGTAATTTTGCCGGAAAGCGGCACCTCCGGCAAGCTGCTAAGGACCTATTCCTCAAGCGCTAATTGCAAGGTTGTGCGCACCGGCAAGTTTCCGGCAAGCATAGGGTACAAAACATACAAGGGCAGAATCATATAAGGAAAAAGGATTCATTCATTCAAACATGAGTCATGTCATGTTACATCAAAGCATAGTGCTGGTCTAACTAAAGATAAATTTGTCTTTTACATGGATAGCACTTGCGACAAGATGTGTCGACAAGACTAGTTCTTGATCCCGCCCTGAGTCCTGGAGACTTGGCCAACCCTGTCGGCGATCGGGGCGACAAGTGCTCCGGCGGCGCTGGTGTCCGTCCCTTTTGGCAAACTAGTGAAGGCCTTGGAGATGTCGATGTCGGGGTTGTGGTGGACGATCTTGACAAGCACCTTGAAGAGCACATCCTGGGAAAGCTTGCGGGATTCGTTGGCGAAGGAGGCAGCCCGTTCTTGATGGCGCTTCTCAAGCGCTTCGATGAGGCTCTCGAAGAAGAAAGTTAACCCAACGCTTGTCGCTTCCTAGTCATTGGTGGAATAACTATAGTCCTTCATGCCCATGATGGCGAGCTGGGCGCTAAGCTGCTCTGCAGCTTCCACAAGGCGGTTGGTCCAGAGTTGCAAGCTGCCCTTCAGCACAATGAAGGAATTTTCAGCATCAGCAAGCAAGGCTTTCTCCTTCTCGAGATCCTTTGACAAGATTTTCTCCCTGGCCCGGGCACCCTCAAGATTTTCCTCCAAAGTGGATAGCTTCAGCTTCAGATCCTCTTCAACATTGGCGGCCTTGCTGAGTTCCTGACTCTTGGATGATAGCTGCGTCTGCAGCTCCCCTAGAGTGTGAGCTGCCTTCTGCGCTGATTCTTGGAGGGTCAGCATTTACTTGTTGCTGTCGGCGAGGTCCTCTTCAAGCTTTGTCACTTTACTTTCCAGATCTACCTTGATGGCTTAAGCGGCTTCGACAGCTTTGACGGCCTCCTGGAGCTTGCCGGCATGAACCAAAGCTTGAGCCTTGATAGCTTCTTTATGATTTTGCTCTAGCTCTCGGGTCCATTGTGCAAGCAAGGACTGGATTTCTTCATCCTTGCCATGAAGCTTAGCGACAAGCGCCTCTTCTCTGGCGGCAAGATCCTTTTCTCTTGCGTCAAGCTGCGCTTCACGCTCCGTCAGCTTGCCGTCCAGAGCCGCTGCATCTTCCTTAGCAGCGGCAAGCTTACCTTCTTGCTCCTTGATGCTTTGGATCCTTTCCTCATACCATTTGCGGGTCTCTTCCACCTTCTCGTTCAACTTCTGCTCAGCCAACTCCACGGCTTGTTGCTGCGTGTGGAGTCTATCCCAACGTTTGCTGTAGCGATCTTGCACATCCTTAAAGCCAGCAGCCATGGTCTTCAAGAAGGCAAGATCAGCAGAATTGTCGAAGGAGGTTTCTGGTACCGTGAGGCTGCGAGACAAAGGTGTGATGATTCACGCAATTGCATCTTCAAGGGCAAGTTCCCCGGCACCAGATGAGCTGGGGGCTCCAGATTCTTGATGTTGGTTGATGAGCTCCAAAGGATTCGCCAAGGGTTGCGCTTCAGACGTCTCAGGATGGTTGTCGGCAGTTGGCTTGTCATTGCCGGCCTCTCCCATCTCAACGTCTGCCATGATCGGGTCAGATGCGTTACCGGAGGGCTTGTCAGATTCTTTGCCAGCTTTCCTGGCAGCCTCAGCGTTAGATGCGACCGCTTTTTTGGCAGAAATCCTGGCTGCTTCTTCAGCGGCACTCTTTGCAATCCCTTCCATGTCTACAATGATTTCTCCCTCTTCTAGAGAGGTGGGATCTACAAGACAAAGAAGAAGCAAAGAGCAGAAAGAAATTCAAATTACAGATCAAGTTCAAGAAGACAAAAAAGAAGGATTGACAAGGATAAGATGACACCTGAAAAAGAATTTACCTTGATGAGCATGTGGAGGAGATGGTGTTTCCCCTTCAGCAACATCAGTTGCTGTCGCTCGGTCTTCGGTAACATCGGTTGCCGGCAGGTCCTTGATGCGAGTAAGCTCTTCTTGGTGCTCCTCAGGAGTAGGAGTGTTTCTTGTTGGTGAGCTTCTTGGCGGCGGTTCTGAAGTTAAGGGTGCCGACAAGGGGTCCATTCCCTGGCACTCTCCTTCTGGATGATCACTCCCCGCCTCCTTGTCAGTGTCCAATACTGAAGGGTTGATGATAGTACTTGCCAGTGGAAATTGGATGTGAGCCTCATGCTGGGGGCTAGAACTGGCAACTTCAGGTGTAGTTGTGCCTTGGTCAGTACCTACTGCCGTCTCGCCCTCCTCGGTGGTTTTGGCCCTCTTTCAGTACCTTTCCGCCAGTGGCACGCCATCCCTGCAAAACCAAGACAATCAAGATGATTAATTCAATGGCAACAATATCAAGATAATCACAAGATTGGCCGAAGAAAGATGGAGCACTTACTCTTCTTCTTCGTGATCGCTGAGAGCGGACAAGTCCCAATGAACCGCAACCTCAGCGCCTGAGGAAGTAGATGGCGGTGGCATCTTCCTGGTACGTTTTGTCCCTGAAAGCACATTTGCTCCCTTGGTGGTTTTGGTAATTTATGCCAACATACATGTTGTTGGACTAATGCTTCTATCTAGTGAATTTCAGGAAGTTCAATGATTGGCATGGCAAGGACTAGGGAATGTGGACCCTTCAAAATGCTAAGGACACACATTGGCAAAAGCTCAAGACTCTTCATTTTTGGTTTAGTGATCCAAGATCACATTGAGTCCATAGGAAAGCCAATACTATTAAAAGGGGATGAGGTTTTGAGAATGATCTGTTTGCTCAAGTGCTTAGTGATATTGCTCCAAAACCCTCAGCCACTTTCTGTATCCAAACTTGTCCTATTTTCCCACAATCAAACTCGGTTCCACCGAATCCTATCCTACCGAACCCACTGAGTTCATAAGGACAGTGCCACAAGCCAAACCCTAACAAGTCGGATCCACCGATATGGATCTCAGTCCCACCGAGATGGCCTTGCCAACTCTCTGTCATCAATTGCAATTATTTCGATCTACCTGAGTTTTGCAATCGGTGCCCCCGAGATGGCTTGACCAACTTTCTATTGCCTTGTTGCAACTATTTCGGTCTTACCGAGATGTTGCAATTGGTGCCACCGAAACGAGGATTGCCCTACCATTGCACATCGGTCGCTCCGAGTTGTTTCCATTCGGTCCCACCGAAACTTCAAAAGTTCACATCTTTTCACAGGTCGGTCTCACCGAGAATTCCAGTCGGTGCCAACGAGTTTGGTCAAAAGTGTGTAACGGTTGGATTTCGTGTGGAGGCTATATATATACCCCTCCACCACCCTCTTACCAAGTAAGAGAGCCACCAGAACGTGCCTACATTTCCACCATACATTTTCTGAGAGAGAACCACCTACTCATGTGTTGAGATCAAGATATTCCAATCCTACCATTTGAACCTTGATTTCTAGCCTTCCCCAAGTTGCTTTCCACTCAAATGTTTCTTCCACCATAGCCAAATCTGTGAGGGAGTGTTTGAGTGTTGGGGAGACTGTCACTTGAAGCACAAGAGCAAGGAGTTCATCATCAACACACCGTCTATTACCTTTTGGAGAGTGGTGTCTCCTAGATTGGTTAGGTGTCACTTGGGAGCCTCCAAGATCATGTGGAGTAGAACCAAGGAGTTTGTAAGGGCAAGGAGATCGCCTACTTCATGAAGATCTACCCTGAGTGAGGCTAGTCCTTCGTGGACAGAAGCCATGGTGGAATAGGCAAGGTTGCTTCTTCGTGGACCCTTTGTGGGTGGAGCCCTCCGTGGACTCGCGCAGCCGTTACCCTCCATGGGTTGAAGCCTCCATCAAGGTGGACGTACGATAGCACCACCTATCGGAACAACGCCAAAAACCACCGTGTCTTCATTGCGTTTGATCTTCCATACTCTACCCCTTTACTTTCCGTACACTTGCATGCTTTACTATTTCCGCTGCTCAATCTCTAGATATGCATGTGTAGGAAGTCTTGGTGTTATCTTAACTTGTGCCAAAGTCTGCCTAACTTTCAAGTGAACTAAAAACTGCTACTTTGGTTGGTTAAGGGTCTATTCATCCCCCCTCTAGACCTATCTCCTCGACCCCACAATTGGTATCAGAGCTTTGGTCTCCATTGCTTTGGTTTAATCACCATTGGAGGGAGATGGATATGTCTACTTTGGGGAGTCTTAGACGTAGAGTGCCAATTCTCAATGGGGAGCATTATCACTTTTGGAAGGATGAAATGCTTGATATCTTTGATGAATTTAACTTGAGCAAGTACATTCATAATCCTTATGTGCCTCCCATTGATCCCTTGCATCCTACTCATGAAGAGGAAATTGACATGCTTCGTAATCTTAGAACCATCAATCTTATCATTAGAGGATTACCTAAAATTGTGCTTGGCTGTATGCAAAACTTTGAGTGTGCCTATACTCTATGGAATGACTTGGAAAAACGATATCCCGATTACTCTTTAAAGAATCTTGATGAGATTCTTCATAAGACCATTGCTTTTCACAAGATGAAGCCTAGTGATCCTAACTTTGATGATTGCTTGTTTGAGCTTCGTGATCTTATGTGTGCTAAAGGAGATGTTAGAACTATTAGTAAAATTATCACGGAAGCCATTAGAATTCATAAACTTGAACATTGTCATGATCATGAAACTAATGAATTCTTTTCCTTAGGTGATGATCACATACATGCTGATGATGATGATGTTGAACATGGCTATTATGATGAAGACGAGGAATTTGATATTGAATATGAGAAGACCATGAGGAATCTTTGTCTTATGGCAAATCTTCGAGATTACATGGCCGGAGGAAAAGAGTGGATTCTTGATAGTGGATATACCGATCACATGACCGGAGATAGAGACATGTTTCGTGAGCTTGCAAAAAATGATGGTCCACGCAAGTATGTGACTTTTGGAGACAACTCCAAGGGTAAGGTACTTGGCCTTGGTAAGGTGGCCATATCCAATGATAGCTCCATACAAAATGTTATGCTTGTTGAATCCCTTGGCTACAATCTTCTTTCCGTATCTAGACTAGCCGACTTTGGTTTCAATGTTCTATTTACCGAAGTAGATTGCCAAGTGTTTGTAACATCCCAAAATTCTAAATTTTGGAATGTTATATTAAATAAATAAATAGGATTGATTGTTTGATTGTTTGATTGATTGAGTGACTGAAAGTGAGTGAAATTTGAAACTTTTTGAAAATTTAATGAGAGGGAATAATAGGACTGTCCCAAAACTTTCATACTTGCATTTTTGGTTTCCATGAATTCAACTTCGTTTCATCACAAAACCCTAGAGTGAAGACAATATGACTTCTTCCATTAAATAAATGAAAAGGGTTTTTGAAAAGATTTGAATTCTATTTGAAAAATATTTCAAACTCAGAAACTTTATGCAACTCAATGATTTTCACGAGAGAAGATAAAATGACTTATTCAAATTATATGAAATATGAGTTGGAAGTTTAAAAGAAAGGGTTTGAAAGTGGTTTGAAATTCAAACTCAAACCCAATTTGGAGCTATTTGGTTTTTATTCAAATTATTTTTCTCCAAAAATAAAATATATGGAAATTAGGGTAAAATGATTCCCTTCAACAGAAAAATGGAGAAAAATAGATTTGAGATCATTTTGGTATTTTAAAAATGATTTTTATTGAATTTTAAATGCAACAGTAGCACTGTTTGCATTATTTGAATTTTGGGTATTTTATTTGGACTTGAAAAATAGTTCATAATTTAGGATTTATTTTTCTGATCTTTTTGATATATTATATGCCTATATTATAATTTTGTTTAATTTTGTTTTCTTTCTTTTGTTCTCTGTGTCTTATTCAAAAAAAATGGCCGAAGCTAGTCGCCCCGGCCCACCTACGCGCTAGCCAGCAGGCCCAGCTAGCTCCCCAGCGGCCCCGCAAGTCCTCCCAGGCGCCGAAACCCTTTCGCTTCGGTCGCCCGCACCACCTCTCTCTCTCCCGCGCCCACTGACGGGTGGACCCCGCGTGTCATCTCCAACCTCTTGCCGGTGCCCATATCTCGCACGAGTTCTTCGCGATCCCGAATCAAACCCGATTGATTCTGCTCGATTGTTTGCCCCTCGCGCAAGCCCGCCTCCCTATAAATATTCCTCTCCTCGTCCTCGTCCGATTTTCACAAAAACCGTTTATTCCCGTGCCCTAGGGAGTCATCCCGATCTCGCCGGAGCTCTCAACCTCGCGCGCAGCGCCGCCGCCTTGCCTCGCCTCCACACGCCCCTGCCACCCGCCGTAGACGCCTCCAACCTCTCCGCCACTGAGCACCGCACCTCCACATCCACTCCTCCAAGCCAGAAGACTACCGAAGAGGCCACCCCGACAACTCCCGCATCTCGCCGGCACCGCCGTAGCTCCAGACGCCTCCTGCCGTCATCCCCGCTTGCCACCGACGCCGCTGAGGACATCCTCGAGACCGCAGCAGAGCGACGCGTCTTGTACGCTACCCGTCACCACTGACGCCCGAACGCCATCGCCGCCTCGACCTCGCCACCGTCCTCCTCCAACGTCCCCGAGCTCCACCGAGGCCACCACCGTGATCGTCTTCGTCCCCTGCATCCTCCCGACGAGTCCACCGAGCTCGCCGATGACCGGAACGCCGCCGACGACCACGCCCGAGCCACCTCTCCTCGCCGTCGACGTCAACCACTGTAAGCATCGGTCGCCCGCCTCCTTTTCCTCGCGTCGGACACCCCCACCACCCTTAGATCCAGATCCAACGGCCCACGTAGATCCGCTGTTAAAATTTAAACCGCCAAAGCGTTTTCCTTAGCGTTTGATCGCCCGCCCACTTTGCTGTTTCGGTCGCCCACCGTAGCCAGTAAGAACGCGCCACGTAGCCTCTGTCCGTTAGATAGGTTTTTTCTTTTTTCTGTTTTGTTTAATTTTTGCAGATTAGTTCTGTTTTTGTTTTGGCTAGATCTTTTATTATTTTTATTATTTTTGAGTGATTATTTTTGAATTAGATTAAGAATTTCATCTACTTTCTGTAGATGCCAAGTTTGGCCATATTTGAAAATTTTAAATTTGAATTTGCATGAATTTTCTCAAATTAGTATTTTGGCCATAACTTGAGTTTAAAAATAGATTTTGACTTGATTCCTTTTGCTCCTGGTCACTTGTGGGTTGGTTTATCAGTAGATTTAATTTGGAAAAATTTAGAAAAAATTTAAATTAGGGTTTGAGGCAAAACAGTATTGTTTTACTTATAGTTTTGTTTTAGTCTTTTCTTTGTTATTTTTAATAGTTTTAAAGTATTTCTTTTTGTCACTTTTGACAACTTGTTTTATATTTCTGTTAGTCAACAGTAGATAAATTTTATAGGATTTTAAAATTTATTTGCTTTTGTTTTGCTCTAAAACTAGTTTAGGTCATAAGCAGAGTTTTATAAAAGCTTTTTATTTATTTCTTGTGCTAGTTAAAACCCTAGTCAAATTATTTGTTTTTACTTAGTTGTTTTACATTTTTTTTCTGTTAATTTACTAGTTTAGTATTTTTCTTTGTTGTTAAGCTTTTACCTAGGACAAAATTATTTATGTGGTTGTGAAGATAAGTCCTAGAGTTTTCTTTAGTGTTTTCTTTATAGTTTTCTTTGTAGTTTTACTTTGGATTTTGTTTGGTTTTTCTTATTGATTTTCTTTATTGCATTTTATTTGTTGATTGTTATTTTGAGTTCTAGAATTGCTTGTTAGAATGTTTGCTTATGTGAATGCTATGTCTGTTTAATATAGATTTCATCGGAGTGACGAATAGTTCTACCAAGTCATTTTCTGAGAGTGTTATAATCTTCAACAAGTAATACCAGGCAAGTTCACTTTGACCATTTTTACATACCTATGCTTTTATTGCATTTAGTGTCACCTTTTCATCTTTCCTCCTGTAGTGTTATTGAATCTTGTAGTTGAATAGAATGCATGAGGTAGGAACCCATCTCCCTGTTACAAGCCCGGGATGTTATTTAGTTTTAAAGCTACGCTATAGTAGACGGGGTTGGTATGAGTGCCCGGGAGTGGTGTGAGAAGGTTGACTCTACATCAATGATGACAACTTCATGATGGCATCTGCAAGGACTGCATCTTCAAGGCCTCAAGATTTCGAGACTCGAGACAAGATTTCAATACACACTACTGGGTGAAGGATGGATTTGATGGGCACCCTGGAGCAACCAGTGGATGGCCGGGATGCATGAAGTAGCGCCATGACATCTTGCGGAAAGCTTCACCCAGACTCAAAGAGACGGATGAATACTTCATGCCCGGAAGCTTACCTGTGCAACCGCAAGTCATTATGGGCTCTGGCTTGGTCGACCTTAGTTGTGAATCTGGCTGGGACGGTGCTAGCAGATGTAGAACTACGGTAGGATGGATGAGCGCCGGACAGTGGTCAGAGGAACTCTTCGGAAGACCATGTTTCGGTCGTCTTGTTCTCAAACACCCTGAAGTGCGAGAACGTAAAAAGAGGGATCGAATCTTGTGGGTAAAGTGCACAACACTCTGCAGAGTTAAAACCTAATCGATTAGCCGTGTCCCCGGTTACGGACAATTTGAGCCTCTGGACTTGGATCTATCTCGGAACTATCAACACCGGACTGATAACTAATTGTGGGCAACTTATGATACTTATGGGCTATGAGACATCGGTTGGCGGAACCATGTCGTAGTAGATAACTCTATAGTGATGACTCCTGATATTCCTTTGTTATAGGGAAATTAAAACCAGCTTTTACGCAAACAAAACTCAGACACAGAGCCATAATGCCATATTGCATATATAATAGTTTTATCATCTGTTTCTCTTATTTGTGATCTTGCCAGTACATCCAATGTACTGACCTACACGGCTGCAACGTATCATGTTGTAGGTATTTCAACGATGAGTAAGAGTTACGATATAGGGTTACGGTCTACACTCAACTTGCCGATGGCATTGGTGGGACTCCACACCCGTTTGACTGTTTCCGCTGAGACTTATGAAGTATATATCAGTTTTACGTTATTTATACATGTGGTTGCACTTTGATATATACATTGATGTATTGTGTGTGCCAGCATACTGATCCAGGGATGGCACAGATACACAGAGGCTTGACCGTTTGAGGTCGGGTCGCTACAGTGTTTCGTCAAGATAATCATAATATGGTCTTTATCGGGATTCGTAGAGGTAATCCATACATTGTTGATTTCACTAAAAGAGCTCAACCTCGTACATGTTTAATTGCTAAATCTTCTAAAGGTTGGTTATGGCATAGGAGACTTGGACATGTTGGCATGCGCAATCTTGATAAACTTGTTAAAGGAGATCATATTCTTGGTGTGAAAGATGTTATATTTGACAAGGATCGATTTTGTAGTGCTTGCCAAGCAGGAAAACAAGTTGGAGGAAGCCATCCCGTGAAGAACATTATGACCACGAGGAGACCACTCGAGCTACTTCATATGGATCTCTTTGGTCCCAACTCCTATAAAAGTCTTGGTGGTACCTCCTTTGGTTTGGTCATTGTTGATGATTTTTCCAGATTTTCGTGGGTGTTCTTTCTCGATGACAAATCGCAGGTACAAAATATATTCAAGAACTTCGCAAGGAAGGCCCAAAATCAATTTGAAGTGGAGATCAAGAAGGTTCGGAGTGACAATGGAACGGAGTTCAAGAACGCTAATGTGGATACCTTTCTTGATGAGGAAGGCATTTCACATGAGTTCTCGACTACGTACACACCTCAACAAAATGGAGTTGTTGAGAGGAAGAACCGGACTCTTATTGAGATGGCAAGGACTATGCTTGATGAATACAAGATGCCAAAACACTTTTGGGCAGAAGCGGTTGAGACAGGTTGTAATGCTACAAATCGACTCTATCTTCACAAGCTTCATGGTAAAACGGCGTATGAACTACTCACCAGTAACAAACCACAAGTTGGATACTTTCAAGTATTTGGCTCAAAATGTTACATTCTTGATAAGCACCATCGTTCAAAGTTTGCTCCTAAATCTCATGAAGGTTTTCTACTTGGTTACAGATTGAGCTCTCACACTTACCGTGTCTACAACTTCACTCAAAAAGTTGAAGAGACAGTAGATATGAAGTTTGATGAGACTAACGGCTCGCCAGTCGAGCAATTGCCAATTTATGTACGAGATCAAGAACCATCGGAAGCAATCCAAGACTTGTCCATTGGCAAGATTCGACCCGTGGAAGTGAAGGAGAGTACTTCGTCAATTCAAGTGGAAGCCCCAACCTCACGTCAAGGTGAACAACAAGTCAACATGGAGGCATCCACAAGTGGAACACGTCAAGACAAAGGGAATGAGGAAGTGCAACAACATGATCCACCTCAACCTCCTTCTCCACCTCCACAAGCGAACAATGACAACAATAATGAAGAAGAAGAAGAAGATGATGAGGAAGCCTCACCACAACCCAAGCAAAAGCTACCTCGAATAAGAGGAAGAATTGACAAGAATCATCCCGTCGAACAAATACTTGGAGATATCCAATCCGGGAGAATCACTCGCTCTAAATCTCGTTTAGCTAACTTTTGTGAGCATTACTCATTCATATCTAGTGTTGAACCTTTGAAGGTAGAAGAAGCTCTCAAGGACCCCGATTGGGTGAATGCAATGCATGAGGAGCTACACAACTTTGAGAGGAATCAAGTATGGACATTGGTTGAAAAGCCTAAAGATGAGCAAAACATCATTGGGACCAAATGGGTGTTTCGGAACAAGCAAGATGAATATGGACAAGTTGTATGCAACAAAGCTCGTCTCGTAGCACAAGGTTACACACAAGTCGAAGGTATGGACTATGGTGAGACCTATGCCCCTGTTGCTAGAATTGAGTCATTCGCATTTTACTTGCTTATACCAATCACCATGATATCACTCTTTACCAAATGGATATTAAAAGTGCTTTCTTAAATGGTGAAATTCAGGAGGAAGTGTATGTTAAACAACCTCCCGGCTTTGTTAATCCCAAGAAACCTAATCATGTTTACAAACTTCGTAAAGCTCTTTATGGTCTTAAACAAGCCCCTAGAGCTTGGTACAAATGCTTGACAAAGTTCCTTCTTGAAAAAGCTTTTGAAATTGGGAAAATTGATTCAACTTTGTTCACGAAGAGGGTTAATGGAGAATTATTTGTATGCCAAATTTATGTTGATGACATTATCTTTGGATCTACTAACCCGTCTTTTAGTGAAAAGTTTGGAAGGTTGATGTCGGAAAAGTATGAGATGTGTATGATGTGTGAACTCAAATTCTTTCTTGGTTTGCAAATCAAGCAAACTAAGGAGGGTACCTTTGTTTCTCAAACAAAGTATACCAAGGACTTATTCAAGAAGTTCAACATGCAAGAAAGTAAAGGTATGAAAACTCCAATGCCCACGAGTGGACATCTTGACTAGACCAAGGATGGCAAACCAGTTGATCAAAATGTTTATCGATCTATGATTGGTTCATTGCTATACCTATGTGCCTCCCGTCCCGACATTATGCTAAGCGTGTGCATGTGTGCACGATACCAAGCGGCACCAAAAGAGTGTCACCTTAAGGCTGTGAAAATAATTGTGAGATACTTGTTACATACACCAAACTTTGGCATATGGTATCCCAAAGGATCTTATTTTGATCTTGTTGGCTATTCCGATTCAGACTATGCCGGAGACAAGGTCGACAGAAAATCCACTTCGGGTACATGTCAATTTCTTGGTAGATCTCTTGTGTCTTGGTCCTCCAAGAAACAAAACTCGGTATCTCTATCTACTGCCGAAGCGAAATACATTGATGCGGGATCGTGTTGTGCTCAATTACTATGGATGACACAAACTCTTAAAGATTATGGTGTTCATAAGAGACATGTACCATTACTATGTGACAATGAGAGTGCTATTAAAATAGCACACAATCCCGTGCAACATTCTCGAACTAAGCATATTGAGGTTCGTCACCATTTCATTTGAGATCATGTTGAGAAAGGTGACATTGACCTTAAACATGTTCGTACCGACAAGCAATTGGCGGATATCTTCACCAAACCTATTGATGAGAAGGTATTTTGCCACTTGAGGAGTGAGTTGAACATCATTGATGCTTCAAATGTGAACTAGAGGTTCATGTGGATGCATACGAGGGCATGAGCATTCTTGACTAATCCATGATACTTCCATGATCATATTATATCTTGGACATTTTGCTCCCTTGTATTGTATCTAACCTTTTGTAGGTACTTGGACAAGCTACATGTCACAAGATTGCATCTCACTCTTATTATGAGCAATCTTGTATGAATCGAGTATCAACAATCCTTGGTGGGACAAGGAACAAGACAACCTAAACATATCCTTTGACAACACTTGAGTTTATGCTACATTCTTGTCATTTTGGATATACATGTTGTTCCTTGCAAATCTAACCCATGTAGGAAGATGAACTACAAATGATAGGATTGCTCCCAACTTCAACTCATGAGCATCCACTTCAAGTTCAACTACATGATGGACATCACCACCAAATCCCAATGTAATTTCTCACATCTTACAGAAGCTTTACTCAAAGACATGAGCTAAAGCAACTCAACAAGATGTGAATACATTGAAATACTTAAAGGAAAAATGGTAACCCCATTTTGAGCTTAACGATGAGTATGACCTATGATCAAGTGTTCTCACTTGACTCCTAAGTCGATATACTCTAACATAGGTGACTTAGTCGCCGACCCTCTAGATGAAGTCCTCTAGTGTTTCTTTTAAGTTTCTCTTCTTGCTAGAGTGTTTCTTTTTCAAAAAAACCAAAACTTCATCTAGATGTTTCTCTGTTTCTTTTCTTTCAGTGTTCTTTTCTTTTAGCTAGTTTAGTAATAAATTCATTGCAAATCTTTGTAAGAATTCCTTTGCCTAGTGAGCAGAGTTGACAAAATCTTCCATTTGCACCAGACTTGGTCACACCGAATTGATTCAACTCGGAGTCACTGATTTTGCTGCTCTAAGGGATTTTCTATCAAATATTTTCTGAGTTTTTCTGCTCCAGCTCCACTCAATGATTCTTACCCTCTACTTGCATCTGGAACTACTCAATAGCTAGATGTATTTCTCAAGGACCACACCTACTTGACCAACAACCTTGAAGTGGCCCTTCTTAGAAATTGATGTCAAAGGGGGAGAGAGATCTACATCAAAGCTTATCACCACGAGCTCTTCTTTGTAAAAAAAAGGGAGAGAGAGATGCACCTTTCAAGAGGAGAGATTGTTACATGTTTCTAAGATCAAGTGTTCTCACTTGACTCCTAAGTCAATATACTCTAACATAGGTGGCCTAGTCGCCGACCCCTCTAGATGAAGTTCTCTTATGTTTCTTTTGTGTTCCTCTTCTTGCTAGAGTGTTTCTAATTCAGAAAAAAAAACTTCATCTAGATGTTTCTTTGTTTCTCTGTTTCTTTTCTTTCAGTGTTCTCTTCTCTTAGCTAGTTTAGTAGTAGATTCATTGCAAATCCTTGTGAGGATTCCTTTGTCTAGTGAGCTGAGTTGACAAGTTTATCCAATTGCACTAGACTCGGTCACACTGAATTGATTCAACTCGGAGTCACCGATTTTGCTGCTCTAAGGGTTTTTCTGTCAAATATTTTCTAATTTTTTCTGCTCCAGCTCCACTTAATGATTCTTACCCTCTACTTGCATCTGGAACTACACAATAGCTAGATGTATTTCTCAAGGACCACACCTACTTGACCAATGACCTTGAAGTAGCCCTTCTTGGAAATTGATGTCAAAGGGGGAGAGAGAGATACATCAAAGCTTATCTCCACAAGCTCTTCTTTACAAAAAGGGGAGAGAGAGATGCACTTTACAAGAGGAGAGAATGTTATATGTTTCTAAGAGGGGAGAAACATGATATTTTATTTTGGTTGCTTTAGTTTTCTCACCCTACCTACTCCCAATATCCTATGTCAATTTCAGGGGGAGAGGAAGTTCCTTTAAGGGGAGACAACTATTTTCTTTTGGGGACATGTCTGCCTCTAACAGAAGTATTCACTTAGTGATACTCTCTTCTACATGTCATAACAATCTTGGTTTCTTGTTGATCTTGTGACTTTTCTTGAAGAAATTATCTTGTGTTATCTAACCCTGTTTTCTCAAGTGTATTTCTTCAGGTACTTGATCAAGAACTTTGAGGTAAGTATATACATCACACTCATGTACATGATGACTGCTTGCTTTTGCACATATTGTTTGCAAGAAGATAATCATGAACATGTGGGTACTTCAATTCATTTTATTGCTCTGATGCATGTAGCCAAGATACATGTTACATGTGCATTCCCTTCAATTTGTGTCTCTGCTTTCCATGATTTACTATATGCACATCCTTAGGGGGAGCTCATACATGTTGCATGTTTTCTTCAAAGCTTTAATACATCTTCAATTACATCTTTATTTGAAGCTTTGATGTGATGAGGACATCCCTGGTTCACCTCATTTGTCATCTTCTCCTCATCATAAATCTCAGCTATCAAATTAAGCTTCTACAAAGAAGACCTATTTGGGTCCAATGACAAGGAGTCGTGCCAAACAAATAGAACAAGAGGTGAACGCGCTCCTAACTGATCATAATTCAACTATCCATGAGATCTTTATACTGCCTAAATCTTCTGTGCTGAATTTACTCAGGTACAATGTTGAGGACAACGAACAACTTTCAGCACATGAAGAAACAAGTTCAGCTCATCAAGAAACAAGTTCTGAAGCCCATACAACAAGTTTGAAGAGAACAAGTTTCAACTCTGATGTAAACCATGTTTTGGTGACAAGGGCAACATGTTACACCTCAAGGAAGAATAGCAAGCCATCTCAACATCCTATTGTTGCCTGCACAGTTCCAGAATTCGTCCCAGAACTTGCTGCATCATGCAACACAAATATATGAGCATCCAGCACGTGTGGGAGTACAAAATGGACAGCATATGAAGTCTACTTTCAGGAAAATCAAACGGTGCATCATTTGGAGTCCTAAGTCAAAGGATATGAGAGTTCCAATGCAAGCTGTCTAGAGCATTAATTGCTGCGTGAGGCTCCATGTGTTTGCTCCCTTGACCAGCTGGTTACCACGAATTTGAGCCCCTCTTTTGGACTGGTTTCACACCTAAGCTAGGAGGGCTGTTCCTAGTATAAATACCCCTTCCCCCACTTCAGCCACAACTCTTTGGCAATTTGATTTCAGCATAGGTTAGCTAAGTGCAACCAGAATCTTGTTTGAGAGTTCACTTCCTCCTTAGCTCTTGTAATCTTGCCTTGTGAGAGGGTCAACTCAATTTCTGATTTTACAATAGTAGCCGTTGAGGCGGCGACCAGTTCGTGCTTCCAACTTCGTGCGTGGTTGCGTGGATTGGAATCCTAAGAGTGTGGTTGGGCGAATACTTGTTGCTGGTTGTTGCTTATGCAGTAGCTAGCTTCGGTCTTGTCAGGTTGCACTAGTTATCCATTACCCGACAGCGTTGTTGGCTGGGATCGAGGGTTTCCTTCGTACCCTTCAGGTGGCATTGATTCGTTCGTCAAGCAGATCCTCCGTGAAGATCGGGCAACCCCGTATCATCTTGGCATCAGAGCTTCGGTGCACGGTAGGATCTTGTATCCCTAGTTTAGTTCGTGTTCTTGTTCATCCTAAAGTCCAGAAAATAGCCCCACAAAAAAATACCTTTACCAAGCCCTTTGCAGCCTTTAATCTGTTATTTGGTGAGTTTTATCAAGTTCTTGTCCACTAGATCTTTTGTTTTTAGATGCTAAGTTTCCCCCCATCCAATCTTGTGTGTTTGTGTTCATTTTCGTGCACGGATTTCAGATCTGCATCCTTCACCAAATCGTGTGTATCTTTGTCATCCGGAGTCCGTTTTGGGTGTTTTTGTGCATTTTGGAAAGCCCACACCATGTACTTTCCATCCATCCTTGTTAGATCTGATTCCCACCGAGTTTTCCACCCAGAAAAATTAGATCAGTTCGTGTGTGTTTGCTGCCAAAGTTTCAGCTGCCTATTCTTGTTGTTTGAGCTCATCCATTGTAATTTTCGTGGTTCCCCCAAAGTGTGTGTTCAGATCGAAGTCCCTTGTTGAAGTTTGTCAACAAAAGCAAAAAAAAAAGGCAAAAAAAAGGAGATCTGCCCAAAGAAAAGGAAGTTTGTGAAAGAAGCAAAAGAGAGAAATTTGGGACTGTTCTTCACTTTTATCTTGAGAAATCCCTGTTTGTATTGTGAGCTGAAACTTGTCAAGTGTGCAAAATCTTCAACCCTTGCTTTCTAGCAAATCTGATTCCTTGGTGTGAGTTGCATGTACCTCACTTATATCTCATTCAGCAACTATGGCATTAGAATCTTGTGTGGATGATTACTTGGTTCAACAATATCTAGATTGCAGATTAGTGCATCTTTTGCTACATATATACCCCACCCAAGCCCCACCAAACAGCCCCGCATGTGCAACCCTAGACTTGTATTCGCTTGATTCATCACTCTTTGTATACCAACCACCGGCACCACGGTTGAGCATGATTCTGCTCTCACTTGGAAGTTACATGAGCTTTGGTTGGTAAGTGAGGTGAGCTTGAGTTGTTACCCACATATATGCTTCTAGTACTATAGGGCTTTTGCAAAACTAACCATGGCAGGTCGTGAGTACGTGGAACTTCCTTTCTACGGAAGTGCTGATCCGGAGGAGTACCTTGAATGGGTACAATTCATGGAGTTGGAGTTGAAGAAATTTTCAGAAACAAAACAAGTGCTTCGAGCAACCATGGAGTTTGAAGAGTATGCTTGTAAGTGGTGGAAGCACCACCGCAAAAGGAGGTTTGCAAGAACATGGGTCGAGTTGAAGGAGATCATGAGGAAGGATTTTGTACCAACAAGATATGAAGACTATTTGTTTCATCACATGAAGAGCATTAAGGAAGGTCTCAGATCTGTCCAAGCCTATTATGATGAGCTGAAGGTAGCAATGTATCGTGCCAATGTTGTGGATAAATCTGCAGCAAGGGCATATTTTAAAAGTGGTCTGAATCGTGATGTGGCTGCTACTGTTCGTTTGAAATATGATGGTAGTATGCAGGACCTTGTGACTTTTGCCATAGATGAAGAAAGGAGAATTCACAAAGAACGTGCACGTCCATTCAACATGAGTATTCAATCTCCTTCAGGAATCAGTCATGTGAAGAGGCTAAGCTATGTGGAGAACAAGATGGACAATTAGTCATTCACTGCAAGTAAGAAGACTTGTGATGAGAAAAAGGTGCTTACAACACGAGAAAAGAGCCTCACAATTGGTCAAAATTCTGTAGCAACAAATACACATCAAATCCCAAGTGAGAACGAGAGCCACATAGCCAAAATATGTGAGAGTGATATTGTAAAAAGTGAACTGTGTGATTCCACTAAAAGTGAGATTGAGAGCCCCACCACAAAAGAGAGTTCGAGAGATACACCAAAGGAAAAGAGAGTATTAGCTGATACAAAATGTGAGGATTCTGAAACTAACATAACCCTTTCTATTCCTTGCAATGTACAGTTTTGCTTTCAGGAAGAGGAATCCGGTGCTGTTACACTTTCCCACAACATGGAGGAACAAGAAGAGGAGCAAACCAGAGTTGATGATTCATCATGTGCTCATGAGGGATGATGGATTGATCAAGAAGAGGAAGATGGTATTGAAGTAAGCTTACAGCAAGAACAAGAGAATGATTGTAAGTATAATCGTACTACAGCAATGTCGTGTATGATTGTTTCTTCTACTATGCCTGAACCATTGGATCACATGATTGCCCATCATTTTGATAATGTGAAATTAGTAAGGCATGACAAAATGCTTGATGGAATGTCTCATGTTCATGCTTTATATTGTGCCATGCTTGCTAAATCTACTGAATTGAGTTATCATATCATAAACATTTCTGAAATCACACATTCATACTCTCTCTATGAAACCTACACCTACTGTTTTAAGTTTAATTTGATTGGAGATTATGGTGTTGGCAGGAAGTTTGTTGTGGACAAAATATGCATTGCTTCCAATAGACTTGCAGAAATGAAAGACAATCATTTGGGCAACCATTTTCACGTGAAAAAGTTTGTGTCGTGTGAAAAGAAACAATATGCTTGTGGTGAATGTGTTACTCATTTGTTGGTACCTATATGTTCACGTTTTGCATGCACTAAACTTCTTAGATCCCGAGTTGATGAATGGTCAATACTAAAAATTTGTTCACCACATTCGCACGTATTTACTACGCGAAAATCTGAACTATCATATGAAACATTCTTGCTGGCCAACTATGTTGTGTTTCACATACATACTTCTAATTTTGGCTTTGAAATGATCACAACATGCTTTTCTAGGAGTAGGAATGATGTGAATGATTGTGCTATGTCCCTAACTTATATTTGCAAAACAAGCAACAATTTTTACAAACCCAGAACTTATGTTGACCCATTGAGAAATATGGTTTGCTGCTATGAAGATTACTTTTCTGAAATTTGGAATGCGCAAAATCTTGGTAACGACAAAATGTGTGACGTCTTCATATACCATGCATACACGTTGTTTGTTTTCCTTAGTGCTGTTACAGGTTATCAAAAACCGAGGACGGTTTTTCTTGAAGGAAGGGAGGATGATGAGGACCATCCTAGGCAACTAAGATTGTTTAGTTGTAGCCAAACACTTGAGAAATCCATCATGGCGACCATTGATGGAATGCGCCTACTAATGTGCCATGTTGACGATCAGGTGAACACATATACTATGGGTTCCATATTATTTATTTTAATGGAGGCGGAGCTACTACTATCATTACTATTACGCAGGCATGTAGATGATGATCTACACAAACCAAAGGTGAAGATGAGAAGGAACTCAGGAGCCCAGCTATTCCTCACATTCAATGTTGTTGGTCTATGTCGGCGTACGACACCTATTGGACCGCTCGGATCCCTTTATGGTTCGGCGGGGGGAAAAGATTTACACAAAGAGCGGATCCAACAATCAACGCAAGGATCTTTACCCAGGTTCGGGCCGCTGAGAACCGTAAAACCCTACTCCTGCTGTTGTTTATTGTGGATGTTCTTAAGCTCAAGTACACGGAGCGCTTGCGATGAACAGTACGTTCAAGAAGCAGCTACGCATGCAGAATGGGCCAGAAGGTCCTCCCCCCCCTGTACCTTCGCCTTGGGCCTGCTTTTATATGTTCAAGGGGTCACCAACAATGGCGAACAGTAAGTACAAGAGGTGTAAAGTTGCTACAGAGTTTACATGCTTATCACTGACGGATTAGGACAAACGCATTTAATGCTCTACTTAGCTGTCCCTAACTTTCTTGGGGACGGAAAAAGAGCCCGTCCCATCAGCACCGCTTAACCCCATCCGCGGTTAGTGCCATGACACGCAACCAGGAGGACAAGCCCTAAACGACGGACTGGTCGCTGCGCTGGAGCGGTGGCAGTACGGTGGGATCTTATCGGGTGTGAGATCTTGCCGGGCCTTCGCGAGCCTTCCCGGCAAGATCTTGCCGGGAAGCCAGCCTTCGGTCTTCTATCTTTTGATCATCAGCTTCAGTGCCTTCTTGATAATCTCGTATTTGCTTCCAGCTGTCCTCCGACAGGCCTTGCCGCTGGTGTGGCTACAACCGTCCGTGCACAAGTATGGGGTACTAAAAGACCCAAACTTTAGTACACCGACAGGAGCCCCCGGGCCTAGGCCATACACGGGTGCGAGGCGTTGTTGGGCTAGGCCCAAACAGTGCACGGGCACGCGTGGCAGGAGTTAACTGTCATAATCATCTTATTTACCGCGCCTCCCCCCACGACGCGCATCAAATGCGGGACATGGGATACGTGCGCGAAACGGCCGCAGCAGTGCGCTTGTAAAAATGCTTTCACATCGGTCAGTAAAGAGCCAGCCCCGCGCCTTCCCCATAAAAAGGAATCCGCAGAGGCGTTGCTCATTTACCTCTCGTCTCTTCCAATCTGGAAACCGCCGTCGCCTTCTTCCTCGAGCTTGAAGCAGAGCCTCTCTCGTCCATCTACTATCCCCACGCCCCCATCAGCCCCGGCCTCCGCTTCCACAGTCGCCATGCCGCCCAAAGCCAGCAAGGGCAAAGCGGCGAAAGTCGTCGACTCGGATGCAGAGGCGGAGAAGATCAATCTGGTGGAGATGCAGAAGGAATACGCCGTCTTCGCCCCGACGCTCGACATGCGCGCCCTGACTGAGCGGTACATGTGTATGTGGGGGAAGGAGACGAAGGCTCACCCTAGAACTCGCGTGCTTCCAGCTTCCGTCAAGGGCGGCCCAGATAAATTCCCTTTCTTCACCGCTTACTTTTATTGCGGGCTCTGCCCTCCGTTTTCCGATTTCTTCATTGACATCATGTACACATACGGCTTCTGTCTCTTGGATTTCACGCCGAATGTCGTGACATGCATGTCAGTCTTTGCTCATCTTCGTGAAAATTTTGCCGGAGTAGCACCCAGCACAACCCTCTTCCGCCATTACTTCATTCCCCGTATCGAGACGGGAGACGCTCTTTCTGGTTCTATCACTTGGATTCCAAGGGCATGGAATAAGGATATATACCCAGATGGTCTCTACCGCAAGAAGTGGGATGAATGGCGGGACCAGTGGTGCTGGATAAGGAGAAAGATCCTCAGCCGTTCTGCTTGCCCCGACAAACGAAGGTGGTTCGCGGCAAGAACTGGAGTAGCCTCGATCCTCAAGATGAGAGGCTCGCAATCGCAATTACCAGGATCCACCGTCTCAAGGTTGCCGGGCTCACAATAGAGATGGTTGGCGCCGATTTCCTCCGCCGCCGCATCGCCCCTCTACAGAACAAAGGGAGACCAGCCTGGGAGTTCAAGAATGCAGCAGATATCATGAGGCTGCGTCCTGGTCTGAACAATAACTTGACAGTCCTGCAGCACACAGCTCTCTGCCACAAACTATTCAGGCCTGACGGGAAATTTAAGTTGCCGGGTGGCGTAGTTCCCCTGTGCAACAACTCTGCTTTGAGCTCGATCATCGCCATGATGCCGGTGTGCAATGCTCACGGCCTTGACGGAAATTGGGAAGAACCATCCTCAGAGCAGGCAAAGGAGTTCTTTGATAACTTGTCGGAGAAAGCCATCCGGGAAGAGCCAATTCTTATCCGCCCCACCACTGATGACGAAGTGGCTTACATCGCCAGCAGGGCGGAAGAGGTGAACCTAGCCGCGGAGGCCGGCAACTTTGGCTTCGCGGAAGAGGAAGCCAGTGAAGAAGAAATAGCATTAGAGGAGGCCCTTGCCGAGAAGGGTGAAGTTGCCGGGGAACATAGTGGCATGGTTGCCGGGGGCTCTTCTGTCGAAGACACAGCTGAGGAGCAGCTGCACGAGGAGCCCCCAGCTCCGGAGAAGAAGAAACGGGTTCTTCGAAAAGCCGTCTCCGGCATCCCAACACATCAGCCTCCCTCGAGTGATGAGGTTCCCGGCAAGGGGGCGGCCGGCAAGGCTGCACAGTGGCAAGAAGCCCAACAGCAACCCGTGCGACGTACGACACGCTCGACCGCGGCAACAACTGGTGTGGCGGGGGCATCCCATACGACGGCACCGACTGCTGGAGCAGCTGGATCACGTCAACCTACTGCTTCTGCTGCAGCCAAGCGTCCCGGGACCCCTTCTCCTCCCCCTCGCATGGACATTGCAGAGGAGGTTGATTTTGACATCTCCTCTTTTAGTCCCGAAAGAGAAGAGTAAGGGTCCTTGCCGCATCTCTTAGCTTCTGAATTCCTGGTTTCACTTAACTCATTTGTTTTGCTTTGGCCTATCCCCACAGAGATACGGAAATGTTGGCGCAAAGGATGGCGAAGAAGGCAAAGTCTTCTACGGGTGATGAGCCTTCGGCAAGCACCGTAGGTGCGCCAGAGACCATCGTCATCAGCCCGGAGCCTAGCCCTCAACGCAGCCTCCAATCCAGCCCCCAGCGTGAGTCCATTACCCATTTTCCGCTGGCGAGCGTTGGGGAAAGTATCTTTGCTACTGACATCACCGGGCTTGTAGGAGAAGAACGGCAACAAGGAGAGCCACTGGAGGCCGCCCCTGACGTGCCGCCTCCCTCAACCACGCTGCCCAGAGATGAACCTTCGGCAAGGGCCTCCACTGGCGAGCCCATTCGCGTTGAAGAGGAGCCGGCAATCACGGGCACTGGCAATCCTACATTGGCAACCAATGTTGCCGGGAAAGGAGAAGCCACCTCTCAACAGCTCGACACAGGTAAACCGTTCGCCTTGGTGCACTTGTTATTCTTTCTTTATTTTTGTCTTCTTGAACTTCAACCTTGATCTCATCTTGCTTCCTTTCCTGGTCTTCAGATCTCCCTTCGGTGGAACAAATGGATGTTGATGTTGCCATCGAAGAGACCGCCAAGGACGCTGCCGCCGAAGCCGACAGGATCGCAGCTGCCGAGGCCGCCAAGGCCGCACAGGAAGGAACCGCCAAGGGATCTGCTGAGGGGGCCGGCAAGGAGTCCGGCGACCACACTGAGGGCATTCCCGCCGTAGGAGCGCCTGGCGCTACACCGGTCGTGGAGCCCCCAGTCGCCGACGAGGCGGTTGTCGAGGATCAGCCGTCAACATCCAACGCCCCCCCGTCAAGCAGATATCTTAAGGTTGGCGACAACCTGTTCGTCAACATACCAGGGACGGCAAGTACTAGGGCGCCAACCGAAGGAGAAACATTTGATGAAGATGTCATCGCCGCCGATGGGCTCAAGATCAGCGATGAGCCACGCGCTAGCAGCAGCGGGTCCAAGGAAGAGCAGCTCCTCCAAGCCATGAGCGACAACTTCAAAAAGCTCCAGGCGTTTCACCGCGCCCGAAAGGAGAAGTTGGACTCCAGGGCGGCAGTTGTCGAGGCAGCGGAGGCAGATTTCCAGAAGCGTGTCGAGGAGACACAAGTCTGGTATGCCGAGGCTTTCCAGGAACTGACGGCTGGCCGGGAGCAGCTGAATCAGAGTTGGAACGAGTTCCTTATGAAGCAGTCCGACGCCGAGAAGGCACAGGAGGAGGCTGCGCAGCAGGCTGCTGCAGAAGAAGCTCGCTTAATGGAACGCCGCGTCGGGCTTGATGCTTATGAAGAAGACCTTGCCGCTCGCGAGGAGGCGCTTGCCGCCAAGCTCCGTAGCAAGGACGAGGAGATCAAGAAGCTTGTCGCGCAGCGAACCCAGGAGCTGGAGCAGAGGCACAAGGAAACACTCGAAGCTCAGGGCGTTGACCACGCTGGCAAGTTAAAGGAAGCCATCGATGCTGCCGAAGCTGCAGAGGCCGCCAAGAACGAGCTGGGCGATCAAGTGAAGAGGCTGGAAGCAGATCTTGAGGTCCACGGCAAGGAGATCTCAACGCTCAAAGCCGATAGAGAGAAGACTCTCTTTAGCCTAGCGGAGATGCAAGCCGCCATGTCCGACAAGACCAAGGAGCTCTCCCCAGCCAATGAATCCATTGCTGATCTGAAACTGAAGCTGGTGACGCTGGAGGAGTCCCTTGAGAACGGCAAGGCTCGCCAGAGGGCTTTGATGAAAGACCTCCAGAGTGAGAAGAGCCTGCTCAACAGCGCCGCCGCCACTTATAATGACTTTGAGAGAGGCGTGAAGATCTGGACTGAGCGCCTTGTCGACGTCGCGGAAAGGCTCGCCACAGAATTGTCCACCATGGGCCTGCAAGACTTCAACTATTCTTCTGACGATAGGGTGTCTTCGAGCGCCAGGCTGACCATGTTCTTCGAGAGCGTCGTTGATGCCCTCAAGCTGCTCCAGTCTAATCGAGAGACCCAGCTCACCAACGAATCCCGCAAGCTCTGCCGGGCCGTCCTCCGCAAGGTACTCGTCAAAGTGGTGCATAAGAACCCCGGCATCAACCTCACCAATGTTCTTTCTAGCTTGCCGAAGGATGTAGACCTCAAGGCACTCGAAGAGCTTGTCGCGCCTATCGTCGACCGAGTGAGCCAAGTCAAGAGGGTCGAAGGCCAGCGCAGGGACTAGCCGCTTGCTTTGCTCTCTCGCCACCATTCCATGCCAAAGACAGTTTTATCTTAAGTTAGAATCGCGGCGATCGTCGATGTAATATAACTTGCTATATTTTGGATGAATGTATGCTATTTCCCTTGTCTGATTTCTTTCTGTATGGTCCTTGCCCTACGCTTATGGGGATCTTGCCGGTGCGCGCACCCTTGCCGCGAGCGCTTTGAGGAACGGATCCTTAGCAGCCTGCTGGGGGTGTCGCTACCGGCAAGATACCTTGACGTTTTCAGTGCAGCCACTTAAGTTGTTGAGCGGACTCGAAACAAAGTAAAGGCGCAACCAATCACGACAAGGTTCCTTCGCGTGCAGGTTTTCCATACAAAAGTCGAAATCGTTCAAGGAAAACAACTCTACAATAAAAATTTTGCTTAGAAGTTTTGCAACTTAGCTTTTCGTTGCTGTACTCCTTATTGCAATATGTCGACTTGAACGTCACCTGTCGGTGTCCATACCATCATTCCCCCCCCCCCCCGGCAAACTTGCACGCGAGGAATCCTTCTATCCTTTGAGAAAAAGAAAGAAGAGAAAATAGAGATATGGAACCTTGGCGGTTCATTAGTGCTTACCGGAAGCAGGCGTAATACAATATCTCAGACAAGCATGCATATAGAATGACATGAAAATCGACAAGAATTGTAAAACACATAAGTTTATTCAACTATGCACAGGGTCTGCGCCTGGCTTTGTACAAAGGATCATATGCCTTGCCGGCAAAACTCGTACAAAAGGTGGTTGCCAGGAGACCCGGCAACCGCGCCTTATGGGTAGAACTTACGAAGGTGTTCGATATTCCAGGAATTGTTCATTGGAATGCCATCTTCGGTCTCCAGGCGGACTGCGCCGGGCCTGGTGACTCGTACTACCCGATAAGGGCCTTCCCACTTCGGCGTCAACTTGTTGGAATTCTTGGCCGACAGAACGCGCCGAAGAACAAGGTCGCCTTCCTCAAGGCTTCGGGCATGAACCTTGCGGCTATGATAGCGGCGCAAGGCTTGCTAGTAGCGTGCAGCTCGCACAGCAGCCCGAAGACGATCTTCCTCAAGGAGCATGGCGTCATCTTGGCGCAGCTGCTCTTGCTCGAGCTCATCATAAGCGAGCACTCGAGGTGACCCGTATATGAGTTCCGTGGGGAGAACTGCTTCTGCCCCGTAGACTAGGGAGAAGGGGGTCTGGCCAGTAGCTCGATTTGGTGTCGTTCTGATTGACCAAAGAACCGCCGGCAGCTCATCAATCCAGCGTCTTCCGCACTTGCGCAGCTTGTCAAAAGTTCTTGTTCTGAGGCCTCGCAGCACTTCAGCATTTGCCCTCTCCGCTTGGCCGTTGCTTCTCGGGTGAGCAACAGAAGCAAAACAAATTTTGCCGCCAAGGTCTTGGACGTACTGCATGAAGGTGCGACTCGTGAACTGCGTGCCATTGTCGGTGATGATCCTGTTTGGCACACCAAAATGGCACACTATTCCCTTGAAGAACTTGACGGCTGACTGTGCTGTCACCTTTCTCACTGCTTCCACTTCCGGCCACTTCGTGAACTTGTCGATAGCAACATACAAGTATTCGAAGCCCCCGGCAGCGTGGGGAAAGGGGCCCAATATATCGAGCCCCCAGACCGAAAATGGCCAGGAAAGAGGGATTGTCTGAAGAGCTTGAGCTGGCTGATGCAATTGCTTTGAATGGAACTGGCACGCTTCACACTTGGTTACTAGTGCAGTTGCATCCTGGAGAGCAGTGGGCCAGAAGAAACCTTGCCGGAATGCCTTGCCGACAAGAGCTCTTGAGCCTATGTGGGAGCCACATATGCCTCCATGTATCTCTGCCAACAGCTCCAGTCCGTCCTCCCGAGGAATACACTTCAATTTCACACCGTTCGGTCTCTTTCTGTACAGGACGTTATCCACGAACTGGTACATACTAGACTGACAGGCTACTTTCTCTGCCTCTTCCTGTTCTTCAGGGAGTTCTCCTGTTTGAAGGAACTGGACAATGTGCTGTGCCCATGTTGGAGCCTGCGGCTCGACAACAAGGACCAAAGGCATATCTTCGGCCGCGGGAGCGCTTGCTTCTACGGCAAAAACCTGAGGTTCTGCGCGAAGCTGCTGCTCACCGGCAACCGTGTCGTTCTCGGCAGCTTCCTTGCCGGCGGCTTTTGGGAGCTCTGCAGGAAAGTACTGGCCGGAACTCAACTTCCTTCTTTTGTCTTGCCTCGTCGATGGTGTTACGGATGGCTGAGTTAAGCGGAGCACAAAAGTTCCTGGTTCCACAGGTAACTTGAGGGCAGCACGTTTTGACAGGTTGTCAGCAATGTTGTTCTCTGCTCGAGGAACATGCTCTGTTTGCAACCCGTCAAAACGCTCCTCCAACTATCTCACTTCATCTACATATGCTTCCATCAACGGGCTCTGATAATCTTTGTTGACTTGCCTGACGACAAGCTGTGAGTCACCTCTGACGATGAGCTTCTTGATCCCAAGGTCTGCCGCGATCCTGAGACCGGCAAGCAGCCCTTCATATTCTGCAGTGTTGTTTGTTGATCTCTCCCGGGGAAAGTGCATCTGAATTACGTACTTGAGGTGCTCTCCGGTGGGTGCGACAAGCAGCACGCCAGCACCGGCGCCTTGCAGCGAGAAAGCCCCGTCAAAGTACATAATACATTCTTGATCTGTTTCCTTGCCGGGGATAGTTGTCTCTTGAATTTCTTCGTCTGGCGTTGGTGTCCATTCTGCAATGAACTCTGCCAAGGCTCTGCTCTGAATAGTCGAAGTGCTTTCAAATTTGAGATCAAAGCTCGACAGTTCCAACGCCCACTCCACAATTCTGCCGGTCGCATCTGGATTTTGTAAAATCCGCTGCAACGGGAAGCGAGTGACGACGGTGATTTCATGTGCCTGGAAATAATGGCGCAGCTTCCTTGAGGCCATAAGGAGGCCGAAGAGCAGCTTCTGGACGCCAGAATATCTTGATCTAGCCCCCTGCAACAGGGAGCTAACAAAATAGACTGGGCGCTGCACCATCTTCTTCCTCTGCATTGCTTCATTTGACCGCGCAGATCCCGCCTTGTCGGCACCAGACTCTGCCGAGGAGGATCCCAGCTTGTCGCCTGACGGGCTTGCCACTGCCGCTGCCTCTTCGTCGACTTCTATCTGTGCCACTAATGCAGCACTAACCACTTGATTCGTTGCCACTAGATATAGCAGCAATGATTCTTGCGGTTTAGGTGCAACTAGTATTGGTGCAGAGGAGAGGTACCTCTTCAAGTCCTGCAGCGCTGCCTCCGCTTCCGGAGTCCATTTCATTGGACCGGCCTTCTTCAAGATTTTGAAGAAAGGCAGGGCGCGCTCAGCGGATTTGGAGATGAACCTGCTCAGAGCAGCCACGCAGCCGGCAAGTCGACGCACATCTTTGACATGTCTTGGCGCTTCAATCTGCTCAATTGCCTTGATCTTGTCGGGATTGGCTTCAATTCCACGTTGAGATACAAAGAACCCGAGAAGCTTGCCGGATGGAACGCCAAACACACACTTCTCAGGATTGAGCTTCAGATTGATCCTGCGCAGATTTGCAAATGTCTCTTCTAGATCTTGTATGAGTGTTGCCTTGTCCTTGGTTTTAACCACTATGTCATCCATGTAAGCTTCCATATTTCTATGTAGTTGGGGCTCAAAACCGATTTGGACCGCTCTTGCAAACGTTGAACCAGCACTTTTCAACCCGAAAGGCATGCGTATGAAGCAATACGTGCCACATGGGGTGATAAATGCGGTTTTCTCTTCGTCTTCCTTTGACATGAAAATCTGATGATACCCTGAATAAGCGTCAAGAAACGACAGCAAATCGCAGCCAGCAGTGGAGTCCACAATCTGGTCGATGCGCGGCAAGGGAAAGGATCTTTTGGACAGGCTTTATTGATATCTGTATAGTCAATACACAGCCTCCATTTTCCATTCGCCTTGCGCACTACAACTGGATTGGCCAACCATGTCTGATGGAGCACTCCTCTGACTAAACCTGCCGCTTCTAGCTTCCTGATTTCTTCGGCAATAAATTCTTGCCGCTCCAAAGCTTGCTTCCTAACCTTCTGCTTGACGGGCCGCGCGTGAGGACAGATAGCAAGGTGGTGCTCGATTACCTCCCTGGGAACACCGGGGATATCAGATGGTTGCCATGCAAACACATCGACATTCGCCTGCAGGAAGGCAATGAGCGCGCTTTCCTATTTGTCATCGAGGGTGGAACTTATGGTGAAAGTTCCTCCCGTACCATCCTCCTTGGCGGGCACCTTCTTAGTCGCTAGTGGAGCTGCCTTGGATTTCTTGCTCTTGCCGTTGGAGCTCTCCGGCACATCCTCAACGGGAGCGCAGCACTCCAAAGAGGTGCGCTTGCCGGAGTGTGTGCTAGAGGTCTTGCCGGTCTTCTTCCCCCCGGGAGCTTCGGGGTAGGAGCAAGTGCCTTGGCGGCAGGTGCTGCGACTGCCTCCCGGTAGAGTTGGTCGGTGCAGATAAGCGCATCCTTCTTGTCGAAGTTGATAGTGATGACGCTCATCGGCCCGGGCATCTTTAATGTATTATAGGCGTAGTATGATGCCGCCATGAACTTGGCCAGCGCCGGGCGACCAAGAATCCCATTATACGGCAATGGAATCTTGGCGACGTCGAAGACGATCTTCTCTGTCCTGTAGTTCAGCTCACTACCAAATGTTACTGGCAGTGTGATCTTGCCCTTCGGCTGGCTCTTTCCTGGATTGATCCCTTGAAACGTGCCCATTTCCTCGAGATCTTCGTCAGGAATTTGCAACTTCTTGATCACATCAGGCGAGATCAAGTTCAAACCGGCCCCACCGTCAACTAGCATCTTTGTCACCTTGAGGTTGCGGATCGTTGGCGAAACCAACAATGGCAAACACCCGACCGCAGTTGTGCGATCAGGGTGATCCTCGGCGTCAAAAATGATAGGCGTGTTGGACCATTTCAGTGGTTTCCGGGCATCAACCGATGGCTCTGTCGCATTAATCTCACGCGCCCACTGTTTGACTCGGCGGTGAGAGGAATGCAACGAGGCGCCCCCGTCAATGCACATGGCTTCTGTGGCTTTCTGGAACTCGTGCTCGCTGGATTCGTCGCCGTCTTCATCATCATCGTCACCCCCCTGCTCCTTATCACGGCCTCGAGCGGGCCTCTCCTTCTGTTGCTTGGCCTTGCCACGGCGACCTCCTCGACCACCGCGCTTCTTGCCAGATCCCCCAGCGCCATCCTGGGCCTTCTCCTTGTCCTGCCTCTCATACTCAGCTTTCTGCTTCTCGACCAGCTGCTCAACTTGCCGGCAGTTTTGGAGATCGTGACCCTTGGTACGATGGATCTTGCAGTACTGCTTGTCGGAGCCCTCCGGCTTGTCGGCAGCCGCCAAGGCCTGACATGCGGCACACCCAGCAACCTCCTTGCCGGGGCCATCAGTCTTGACCTTCTTGGCGGTGCCGGTGTTGCCGGATCCCTCGACGGCAAGCACGGCCTTGCCCTTGCGCTTCCTGTTCCGCCGTCGGCCTTTCTTCGTCGAGGTGGTGGCGTCTTCGGCTTCAGAGTCGATTTCTGCGCCAGCATCCTCCCCGGGGTGTCTCCTTCCCTCCTCGGCCCAAGCACATCTGTCAGCCAGAGCATAGAGCTCGGCGACATCCCTGACTTTGTTCATCGCCAGCTCTTCCCGCATCTTGCGGTTGCGCACATTCTGATGGAACGCGCTGATAACAGCGGCAGGATGAACGTCTGGGATGTTGTGCTGAATACGGCTGAATCTCTGTATGTACTTGCGCAAGGTTTCGCCTTCTTTATGGGGGATGAGGTGTAGATCGCTCTCCTGGCCAGGAGCCTGGTGGCCTCCAGCAAAGGCGCCAACAAACTCATGACACAAGTCTGCCCAGGAGGAAATGGAATTCTCCGGCAGATGCATCAACCACGACCTGCGTTGGGCTTAAGCACCAACGGGAAGTAGTTGGCGAATATCTTGTCGTCTCGAGCTCCGGCAGCCTGCACCGCAATGGTGTAGACACTCAAGAACTCTGACGGGTGGGTCTTGCCGTCGTATTTCTCCGGCACCTCCGGCTTGAAAGTTCGGGAGTTGGGCCACTGGACTCGCCGTAGCTCACGAGTAAAAGCTGGACAACCCACCTCTTAAGGCAAGTCACCAGAATACCCCGGCGCAGGCTCGTCGACAGTGGGTCTCGCGCGCCTGTCGGATTGACGGCGCGCTTCCCGCCGCCGCTCGATGGTAGTTCGAGCGTCTTCCTTGTTCCGTTCCCGAAGAACTTGACGTTGATCGCGGCGAACTCGCGGATCAGACGACGCCGTGGAATCATCATCTCGGGCGTCGATCCGCCGAGTTAGCGATCGCTGTCGTTGTAACGGAGGGGAGCGCATTGTAGTCATACCGCCTCCGGTCTTCTCGCCACCAGCACGCACCGGCTCAGTGGACTGCCGCCGCGAAGTCTCCGCCTGCTGCGGCCTGTCGTCGTTAGCCAAGCCGATGAGGCTTTGGATAGCAGATCTCCATTCATCTAGCTTCTCCGCAGCGGGAGGGAAGTCTAGGAGTAGCTGAGCTCGCGCCAACGCTTCTGCCGGTGTAGGCGGTGGCGAAAGGTGCGAAGAACGTGAGGTGCTCTGACTCCTAACTGAGTTAGAAGGAGCTCCATCACGGCCTTGCGATCGCGCCCTGCTTCCGCCGGCACGTTGGTGTGGATCTTGGCCCCGCGCATCTTGGGAGTGATGCGCAGGGTTTTTTCCATGGGAGCGCCTGGAACCACCAACGTCGCGGCGCTGTCCATCGCGCGCAACCTGAGAAGGTTGCGACGCGTGCGCCGGTGTGGGTGTCTTGGAAGGTGCCGTCCCGTCATTGGAGTTCGCTGCGCCACCCGTAGGTAGCACGGCTCCGTCCTTAGACCCGACAGCGCCATTGCGAACGACGCCGCTCGCCAGGCTCTGGTCGCCAGAATGTCGCGGAGGCTCAAGACCTCCACTTCCTCCACCAGCGCCCACGCCATCGCCCGTCTGTGTAGGTACGGGTAGGCCGGACGCGGATGGATCCACCGCTGTCGCACCCTTCTTCTTGGGAGCCATGGCGATGAAAGTGATCAAGAACTGGTGCGCTGACCGCTAGATCGGGTTCGCGCAACCTTTCCCCCTACCTGGCGCGCCAAAGATGTCGGCGTACGACACCTATGGGACCGCTCGGATCCCTTTACGGTTCGGCGGGGGGAAAAGATTTACACAAACAACGGATCCAACGATCAACGCAAGGATCTTTACCCAGGTTCGGGCCGCTGAGAAGCGTAAAACCCTACTCCTGCTGTTGTTTATTGTGGATGTTCTTAAGCTCAAGTACACAGAGCGCTTGCGATGAACAGTACGTTCAAGAAGCAGCTATGCATGCAGAATGGGCCAGAAGGTCCTCCCCCCCCTATCGCTTCGCCTTGGGCCTCCTTTTATATGTTCAAGGGGTCACCAACAGTGGCGAACAGTAAGTACAAGAGGTGTAAAGTTGCTATAGGGTTTACATGCTTATCACTGACGGATTAGGACAAACGCATTTAATGCTCTACTTAGCTGTCCCTAACTTTCTTGGGGACGGAAAAAGAGCCCATCCCATCAGCACCGCTTAACCCCATCCGCGGTCAGTGCCATGACACGCAACCAGGAGGACAAGCCCTAAATGACGGACTGGTCGCTGCGCTGGAGCGGTGGCAGTACGGTGGGATCTTGCAGGGTGTGAGATCTTGCCGGGCCTTCGCGAGCCTTCCCTGCAAGACCTTGCCGGGAAGCCAGCCTTCGGTCTTCTATCTTCTGATCATCAGCTTGAGTGCCTTCTTGATAATCTCGTATTTGCTTCCAGCTGTCCTCTGGCAGGCCTTGCCGCTGGTATGGCTACAACCGTCCGTGCACAAGTATGGGGTACTAAAAGACCCAAACTTTAGAACACCGACAGTCTATCTCCATGTATCAACCGAGAGGGCCAAGTGTCGAGGATGACTACTTTTGAAGAGGGGGAGGATGATGAGGACATCACTGGTTCACCTCATTTGTCATCTTCTCCTCATCATAAATCTCAGCTATCAAATGACTTCTACAAAGAAGACCTATTTGGGTCCAATGACAAGGAGTCATGCCAAACAAATAGAACAAGAGGTGAACGCGCTCCTAACTGATCATAATTCAACTATCCATGAGATCTTTATACTGCCTAAATCTTCTGTGCTAAATTTACTCATGTACAATGTTGAGGACAACGAACAACTTTCAGCACATGAAGAAACAAGTTCAGCTCATCAAGAAACAAGTTCTGAAGCCCATACAACAAGTTTGAAGAGAACAAGTTTCAACTCTGATATAAACCATGTTTTGGTGACAAGGGTAACATGTTACACCTCAAGGAAGAATAGCAAGCCATCTCAACATCCTATTGTTGCATGCACAGTTCCAGAATTCGTCCCAGAACTTGTTGCATCATGCAACACAAATATATGAGCAACCAGCACGTGTGGGAGTACAAAATGGACAGCATATGAAGTCTACTTTCAGGAAAATCAAACGGTGCATCATTTGCAGTCCTAAGTCAAAGGATATGAGAGTTCCAATGCAAGCTATCCAGAGCATTAATTGTTGCGCGAGGCTCCATGTGTTTGCTCCCTTGAACAGCTGGTTACCACGAATTTGAGCCCCTCTTTTGGACTGGTTTCACACCTAAGCTAGGAGGGCTGTTCCTAGTATAAATACCCCTTCCCACACTTCAGCCACAACTCTTTGGCAATTTGATTTCAGCATAGGTTAGCTAAGTGCAACCAGAATCTTGTTTGAGAGTTCACTTCCTCCTTAGTTCTTATAATCTTGCCTTGTGAGAGGGTCAACGAACTTTCTGATTTTACAACAGTAGCCGTTGAGGCGGCGACCAGTTCGTGCTTCCAACTTCGTGCGTGGTTGCATGGATTGGAATCCTAAGAGTGTGGTTGGGCGAATACTTGTTGCTGGTTGTTGCATATGCAGTAGCTAGCTTCAGTCTCGTCAAGTTGCACTAGTTATCCATTACCCGACAGCGTTGTTGGCTGGGATCGAGGGTTTCCTTCGTACCCTTCAGGTGGCGTTGATTCGTTCGTCAAGCAGATCCTCCGTGAAGATCGGGCAACCCTGTATCATGATGTATGTTGTCATCAATTACCAAAAAGGGGGAGATTGAAAGCACATTTGCTCCCTTGGTGGTTTTGGTAATTTATGCCAACATACATGTTGTTGGACTAATGCTTCTATCTAGTGAATTTCGGGAAGTTCAATGATTGGCATGGCAAGGACTAGGGAATGTGGACCCTTCAAAATGCTAAGGACATACATTGGCAAAAGCTCAAGACTATTCATTTTTGGTTTAGTGATCCAAGATCACATTGAGTCCATAGGAAAGCCAATACTATTAAAAGGGGATGAGGTTTTGAGAATGATCTGTTTGCTCAAGTGCTTAGTGATATTGCTCCAAAACCCTCAGCCACTTTCTGAATCCAAACTTGTCCTATTTTCCCAAAGTCAAACTCGGTTCCACCGAATCCTATCCTACCGGACCCACCAAGTTCATAAGGACAGTGCCACAAGCCAAACCCTAACAAGTCGGATCCACCGATATGGATCTCGGTCCCACCGAGATGGCCTTGCCAACTCTCTATCATCAATTGCAATTATTTCAGTCTACCCGAGTTTTGCAATCGGTGCCACCGAGATGGCTTGACCAACTTTCTGTTGCCTTGTTATAATTATTTCGGTCTCACCGAGATGTTGCAATCGGTGCCACCAAAACAAGGATTTCCCTACCATTGCACATCGATCGCTCCGAGTTGTTTCCATTCGGTCCCACCGAAACTTCAAAAGTTCACATCTTTTGCACAGGTCAGTCTCCTAGATTGGTTAGGTGTCACTGGGGAGCCTCCAAGATCATGTGGAGTTGAACCAAGGGGTTTGTAAGGGCAAGGAGATCGCCTACTTCATGAAGATCTACCCCGAGTGAGGCTAGTCCTTTGTGGACGGAAGCCATGGTGGAATAGGCAAGGTTGCTTCTTCGTGGACCCTTTGTGGGTGGAGCCCTCCGTGAACTCGCGCAGCCGTTACCCTCCGTGGGTTGAAGCCGCCATCAACGTGGACGTACGATAGCACCACTTATCGGAACCACGCCAAAAACCACCATGTCTTCATTGCGTTTGATCTTCCATACTCTACCCCTTTACTTTCTGTACACTTGCATGCTTTACTATTTCCGCTGCTCAATCTCTAGATATGCATGTGTAGGAAGTCTTGGTGTTATCTTAACTTGTGCCAAAGTTTGCCTAAATTTCAAGTGAACTAAAAACTGCTACTTTGGTTGGTTAACGGTCTATTCACCCCCCTCTAGACCTATCTCCTCGACCCCACAGTCCCCGAAGAAGCTAGGGGCTATAAATCACCCACTTCTTCTATGGTAGACAAAGTTGGTTGCCTGGAAGAAGTGCCGCGAGGAGGTTGTCGACGAGAAGGCTGGTCCCGGGAAGTCTTGGCGGCTGCCTCTGTGCCGGCAAGCTCATCGCTTGTCGTTTCGATGCGTGCCACCTTCTTTCAGCTAGGCTTCTTCGTGATTGCGGTTTTCACTCGAGTAGGAGGAACGCGAGGTTCTCCCTCCTCTCCCTCCTCTCCTACAACCTCTTCGGGGTTCTCTTCGTCACCCTCGTGCGCTTCGGCATGTTCCTATCGTGCGTACAATGATGTATGGGACCATCGAGGCCCCTTTGCGGTTCGACTGTGGGGATACGCAAGCACAAAGAGTAGATTCAACAATCAACACAAAGAATTAACCTAGGTTCGGGCCATCGTGAGGTGTAAAACCCTACTCCTGCTTTGTTGTATTGGATGTGTTTGGGTTCAAGTACAAGGAGCGCTACTTGCCAGCAAGGGTGCGGGAAGTGCAGCTACGCATCTAGAATGAGCAAGGTCTCGACCCTTGTAAAGGTTGCCCTGGCCCTCCTTTTATAGATCAAGGGGTAACCACAGTGGCAAAACAGTCTTTACATGTTGATTAGATAGCCAACAATGCTATCATACCTAACTCTGTCGGACTAGGACAAACGCAATAAATGCGCCGTTAGGTGTCATGTGGAGGAGGAGTCCCGGCAAGGTTGCTGCACCGCTTGCCCAGCTACCTCCTATAATCTGGACACGCCTCCTGGACGGGTGTCATTAAAGCTAATTCTCCTTCCAGCATTGACGGTGTCCTGGACTAGGGGGTACCAATCAAGTTGGCCCATATTCCTCGGGCTGGGCCGGTGGGCCCTCATTATTATCAAGATGGACTCCGGAAAAACAAGACCGCATCTACCGAAGACTTGGCGTGTACTCCAAGACTCCTCCTGCGGCCTCCATGCCTAGATACCGACCTTGTAATCCTAGATACCCTATCCGGCATGTATATAAGCCGAAGGGTTTAGCCCTCAAGGGGGACCTCAACACAATCTCATTCACCTAGCCTTAGGACTAGATCATACGATCTCGAGGTAGATCAACTCTGTACTTGATACTTCTCCATCAATATAAACAAGAGCAGGACGTAGGGTTTTACCTCCATTAAGAGGGCCCGAACCTGGGTAAACATCGTCTCCCTGTTCCTGTTACCATCTCTCCGAGATCCACAGCTCAGGACCCCCTACCCCGAGGTCTGCCGGTTTTCACACCGACACTGGTGCTTTCATTGAGAGTTCCGCTATGTGATCACAAAAAGGCCGATGGCTCATCTGCAGATCAACTGCGACAACGGCTGTGGGGACACCTACGTCCCTGGCCAACTTTTCGTGTTCGGTAGGATGACCTTCTGCGCCGACTTGACAAGCCGCCTGGCCACCGTCGAGAACTACGCTCCCGATCAGATCGTAACCTTCGGAGGTCTGGAGTACACCGCGGACTCTCGCGGTGAGCTCATCTTATCAGGCTGGACCCCCGGCCAGATTCCAGATCTGACAATCTCTAGAGATTCGACCTCAGAACAGATCTCCGCCGAAGTCCAGTCGGGGGCCATGGACCCCCTCCTCGGATAACCCTGTCGCGGTGCCGGACTCCGACGTGGACCAGAGTTCGGCCTGTAACACCAAATCGGGCATAGAGCCGATCCCGGCGGTGAATCTTGAATCCACCCTGCATCCTCGTACGGCGGAAAACGCGTCAGGCATGCCATTGCGAGTCGATCCGGCTTATGGCCCGACCGTGAACCCTGAAGAGCTATCTCACCTTAATGAGATGCTTGACCGGATCCAAAGTTTGTCAATCTCGAACTCTTCGATTTATGACAAGATCGGACTTAAAGCCGACGATCGGGAAATGTACATCCCACCCACCACCCATCTAGTCACCACTGTCAACGATTTAACCGACGTTCTAGACTACTACGAGGCAACCGACATGGATGAAGATGTCGGCAGCCCTACGGACAACACCTTGCCAACTACCAATACCGGCAGGTGGAAAGCAACATCTACATACGATGTGTACATGGTCAACACTCCCAACTCCCCTCCAAGGCGTAGGCGAAGACGTAGAAGGCGTACCAACGGGGAGCCCAGCGGGAATAACCTTACTGCCGATACGGCGGCCAATGACGCAGAAGACCAAGGGGAGAACCTTCAAGCCTCCCCGGAACGTCCCATCAACCCCGAAGGCATCCCCATGGACTCGGACCCCGATGACCTCTTTGAAGGGGCCGATGACAACTACATGCCGGAATCCGAGGAGGACGTAAGCCTCAGCACCGAGGACTTCATAGTCCCCGAAGACCCCGTCGATCAAGAACGCTTCTGGCGGTGCCTCATCGCCACCGCCCGAAGCATGAAGCGCAAGCAGCAGCAGCTGCAGGCCAACGAGGATGCGCTCAACGACAAGTGGGTCGAAATACTTTCGGCCGAGCAGGACCTCGAGGAACGGCGCCACAGTGCACCCAAATCTTATCCATGCAGGTGTTTACTGCCCGAATTCGATGATGAACTAACCGCCGAGGCACCTGACCACCCCCCTCGAGGACGTGACAGCCCCGCGCGAGAGGATTTCCACACTCAACTAGCTCCACGCCGTTATGGCAAGGACCCCGTGGACTATCTTGAGCCTCAGAACGTTCGACGTCGGATAGAGGCAAACCGGGTGCCACCCCGGTCCATTTACGGATCAAGAGGATGCGCTCCGGCTGGGCACGATGGCTACGACGCCTGGTTGGACAGGAACGGCCGCGCCCGAGATCAAACCCAAAGAAGGTTCTCTCCCGAAGCCCAGTACGACACCGCTCAGTTTCGAGGACCAGCCCACCCAATCTTTTTCACAGATAGGGTAATGGAACACCAGTTCCCAGATGGATTTAAACCCATCAACATAGAATCGTACGATGGCACCACGGATCCAATCGTATGGATTGAAGACTTTCTTCTCCATATACACATGGCCAATGGAGATGACCTCGATGCCATCAAGTACCTGATGCTCAAACTAAAGGGGCCGGCAAGGCACTGGCTGAATAGCCTGCCGCCCGACTCCATCGGAAGCTGGGAAGCTCTTGAAGACGCCTTTAGGGAAAATTTCCAAGGAACCTACGTCCGACCTCCGGACGCTGATGACCTCAGCCGTGTCACTCAGCAGCCTGGCGAGTCAGCTCGGAAATTCTGGAACCGGTTTCTTACTAAAAAGAACCAGATCATAGACTGCTCAGACGCCGCGGCCATCGCTGCATTAAAGAACAACATCCGAGATGAGTGGCTCGCCCGCCAGCTCGGCCAGGACAAACCGACGACCATGGCAGCCCTAACCTCGCTCATGACCCGCTTTTGCATGTGAGAGGACAGTTGGTTGGCCCGCAGCACACACGACGGTGAGGCGGGGACCTCGGAGATTCGCGACACCAATGGTAAGCCTAAGCGCAATAAAAATAAGCGCAGGCATAGAAATGGCGGAAGCGACACAGAAGACGCAACAGTCAATGCAGGCTTCACCGGACCTAGATCCGGACAAAAAAGAAAGCCCTTTAAAGGGAACAAGGATGGACCGAGCCAGCTTGACAAGATCCTGGATCGACCATGCCAAATTGATGGCACCCAAGAAAAACCAGCAACCCACACCAACAGGAATTGCTGGGTCTTCAAGCAGGCTGGCAAGATAGCGACAGAGGGTCAGCATAAAACCCAAAATTGCAGGGAAGACGAGGATGAACCTCGGTAGCCAAACAATGGAGGCCAAAAGAAGTTTCCTAATGAGGTAACAGAAGTAAACATGATTTACGTTACCCACATCCCCAAGAGGGAGAGGAAACGCGTACTTCGGGACATCTACGTGTTAGAGCATGTGGCCCCGAAGTACAATCCGTGGTCGGCTTACCCGATCACATTCGACAAACATGACCATCCGACAAGCATCAGGCATGGCGGATCGGCCGCACTCGTCCTGGACCCAATCGTCGATGGCTTCCACCTAACGCGCTTCCTTATGGACGGAGGAAGCAGCCTTAACTTGATCTATGAGGACACAATACGGAAGATGGGGATTGACTCATCTCGGATCAAGCCTAGCAGCACCACCTTCAAAGGTGTAATACCAGGGGTCGAGGCTCGCTGCACAGGAACCGTTTCTCTAGAGGTGGTATTCGGATCACCCGAGAACTTCAGGAGCGAAGAGTTAATCTTCGACATCGTACCATTTCGCAGCAGATACCATGCGCTCCTAGGACGCACCGCATTCGCCCGCTTTAATGCAGTCCCGCATTACGCTTATCTTAAGCTCAAGGTGCCGGGACCCAACGGCATTATCACAGTAAATGGTAACACCGAACGCTCTCTCCGGATGGAAGAGCAGACCGCGGCTTTTGCAGCTGAGGTACAGGCATCCGAGGATGCCGCCCGTGGCGGTAAACGCACCCCCAACTCTTCAAAATGTACACGGGCTGCGCCAGTTGACCTCAGATAGACACCTCCCCACCCCAAGTAGGGGTATAGGATCCTCGCGCGCCTCCCTTGGAAGGGGTACTACGTCCCCAGGGTGCACAACTTCGCACTGAAAATTCCCTGGGTCGCCGAGGAGCCACTACAATGGAGACGTCGGCGCGGCTAGACCGAGCACCGATGATGCCTCGAGCTCACACATCGGCAGGGTTCTGTCAAAGAGCTAGCCCATATTAGGATACCCAACCACGCCTAACAGCTTCAGACCTCTTCGAAGGGATCGACCAAATGGACGAATCAAGCGCATGCTTGGCTGAAGCTGCACAATACCAACCCCCGCTGTCAACGAGGACAAGCTGGTCAATAGCATGGAGACGCAGACGTGCGGCAGGAAGTGGCCCAGGCTCGTAGACCCGATAACATGATCCGCCCTGTTTTCTTTTAGTTTCTCCCTCATTATCTTCACTTGCATTGTATCCTGTTTAGCTCCTTTTATCAAAGAGTTTGGCATGTAAAGCTTGATTACTTGAAATAAAGAAATCATACCCATAAAGGTCTTCAAATGCATTTTCTTACAAGCACTGCCCACATTTTTAAGATACAACTACTAAAGGGTTTCGATTTTACACCCTAAAACAAAAGTCCGAAGTACTCGGCATCTCGGATGTTGCGTTATATGCATCAGTTTCAAACCTAGATTTTGGTCAATAGTCGGGTTCCCCAGCTCCTATGTGTACCCTTTACGTTCCCGACAAATTCGGCTAAGGGTGTAACGGGAGAGCCACTACGATAGTGCCGCTAGTTTAACTTGCAGAGCGCCTCAGTGGAGAAAGCCGAAGACTGGTTATCTAGGTAAGAGATAACTGGTCAGCCATCCGAAGACAGCGTTAAGCGATGTATCGTTAGAGATCACCCGTGTTAAATGAAGGGCTTCTTTCTCAAATTAGCTGAGGTGGGCAGGGTATAAACCTCGGCTCATTAGGCCGACCACTTCACACACCGGGGGCTCGTCATCAGTCCCCACCGTCAAACTCCTACGATGAAGTGAAAGTTATAAAGCCACTATAGTCCAATTGCCTAGTCCCTATGTGCGCAGACCTCCTTCGGGAACCGAGACGTCGGCTATAGGTCATGAACACTTAAAAGGGGCACCCTTCGTATGTTGTACGAAGGGGTCGAAGCCGACGACTGGCAACTTTCAGTTCAACACGCTCAAACAGGAGGAATATTAACAATACATAAATATATGAGAGGAAATTCAACCATACTCATTTAAAAACTTAAAATCTTTACACATCACACACACTTCGGCATTCCGAAGTGCCACCTAGAAATACAAGTTGGCCTTAGGGCACATGGCCTTGGTAAGACGGGTGCCCTCCTCCACGTCGGCGAAGAATTGCTCCGCGGTACACGCCTTCCCTTCGGGGGACCCCGCAGCAACAACCTCCGCCTCCACCTTCCGGAAGTACGTCTTCACGCAGGCATACACCCACCGCCCTCCCTCCAGACACGCGGATCGCTTCCAGCGGCTGACTTGCGGGACGGCTTCTTGCAGCCGCACCAAGAGCCCGAAGAAGCTGGCTGGCAACTCCTCCGTGGGCCACAAATTGATGCAGAGGTCTTGGAGCGCCGTCCTCGCCATCCAAAGAAGCTCCGCCAGCTGCTTCATCCCATGATTGAGCTGCTGCGATTGCGAGGGCTCCTGGAACTAATTCTAGAACGCCTTCTCTGTCTCATGGCCCTCCAGTTGGCCGAAATGAAGGCCGGCGTCCGCCGCACTCTTCGGGAGATCGGCGAAGATCTCTGTGGATCGCCATAGCTGGGTGAGCTCGACGAACCCCTTGCTGCGAAATACACATTGCAGTAAATATGGCTTACCCGCAGCTATTCGCTCCACTTGCTGGATCACGTGGTGGTCGGCCCGGTCTCGGATCTAGAGCTCGGCATGAGACAGGCGTAGCTTTCACAGCTGCTCGCCCGTCTCCTTCTCCTTCTTCTCAAGGGCATCGCGTTCGAGATACACGCCCTTGAGTGTCTCCTCGACCTCCAGGACCCACGCCTGGTTCTTCTCCCTAACCACCTTCTCGGCAGCTAGGTCTTTCTCTACTTTGGCCGTAGCAGCCCTCTACTGCTTGACCTCTTGCCGAGCCGTCAAGAGCTCGGCCTTGAGTCCCTCAAGCTCGGCCAACGCCGTTGTTATCAAATTAGTTCGGCATCAGTCCTTGCTCAGAAATCAAAATTCAAAAAAAGAGAAGCGCGACGCGTCGGTCGCTTACCTTGAGACTGCTCGACCTTCTTGTTCATCAGGTCGATGTCCTTCTCGGACCTCTCGAGCTTCCGGCTCATCTCCGCAATCTCCTCGAAGGCGGAGTCCGGAGCCGAGGTTGACACCTGCATAAACAATTCCTAATGAGCCCCATAATCAATTTAAGGACACTTCGGACATACATCCTGTTTCATAAAGTCCTGGGGGCTACTTCTTCCTCTAAGCCTATATTTTCACCCCAACTCCAATTTTTTCAAACTGGCCCTAGTATCGGGGGCTACTCACTAGGCAGGCCGTCTAAACGATTTGTAACATATGTCTTCGGACAATTACAAAAATCGATAAATCTAAGCAGAGAAGAACCTTTTTTTAAAAGGGCAGAGGATTACCTCGAAGCTCGTGATGAGGCCCTTGAAGACCTTCTGCATTCCGGCCTCTGCGGACCGGAATCCTTGCAGCGCTACGCCGACTAGCGCGCGGTGCTCTTCCTTGAGGGAGGAGCCCATCAAGGCTGCCTCCATCTCTTCGGCCCACCCCGCGCTAGCCCGCCCTGGAGCGGGAGGTGAGGGCGGAACGACCTCAGGCCCCAGCACCTGGGTGCTGGGTTCGTGAGTCTTCGGCTATGGTGGTGGAGCCGGAGTAGACTCTGGCTGGGCCATTGCTTGGCCCAGCCCTTCCAGGACGACCTCGGGAACCTCGTCCCCTTGGCCTTGCGGGGCCGAGGTATCAACCTCGGCCATGACCACCTCTTCAACTAGAGGGGCCGGGGTCGATGTCACCTCGCCCAGCCCTTCCGGAGCCGGGGCAGCGCGGTCCGGCGTCCCGCTGGTGGGCGGTAACCCGCTAGAGGAGTCACTTAGGCGTGCCCTAGGCGGGCTGTGGAACAACATTTACATGGCATTAGCCCTGCCGAAAAACTTAACTGTGAAGACAAATGCAAAGGACAGTGGTGTACCTTCGAGGCGCCGGCTTCTTCCTCCCTAGCGTGAGGGGGTCATCTTCGGACTCGTCGGAGAACGTTTTCTTCTCCAACGGCTGGGGCTCGTCAGCCGCCCTAGCCGAGGTTTCTTTCAACCTCTTTTAGCCTGAGGGCTGGGCCTCGGCCTCGGCGTCTTCTGGCGCCGCCCTCTTCCCCTTTAGGGGAAGGTTATCCTCATCCTCCTCCCCATCACTTTTGTTGGTGGAGGAGGCATGGGTCTCCTCGGACCAGGTGACCGAGGTCTCCCCCCCCCCCCCCGAAGACCCGTTTTGCCCTTCTGGGGCTTTGCCGCCCTAGGGATCACCACGTGCGGCTCCTCGGTCAGGAGCGCAGTGAGCAGAGGGGACTTCTCCCCCTCCGGGAGTGGTGCCGGGCACAACATGTGCTGCACCTTGGCCACCCAAATCTGGAAATATGAAAGGGATCGATTCATCGGAAACCGTCTCACTTGACAGGAAAAGAATATGAAGGTATATATTAAACACTTACCGGGGTGGCAGCATAGCCAACCTCGAAGCCGAGGTCCTTCCCCTCCTCGGGAATCTTGTCCTTGGCCAGCTTGAAGAGCCGCGTCCACATTCCGGCCAGGGAGGAGCGAAAGAAGCCGAGGATGGGTCCGGCATCCCCAGATTTGTGCTCCCACATTGGGGTGGCCTGGAGTTGGAGCGAGAGGATGCGGCGATGGAGCATGACGTTGACCACGTCGGACAGGTGGAGCTTCTTCTTGAGGTTGAGGGATCACCACTGGATCCTCTTGATCAGCATCTCCACCTCCTCTGGGTTTCCCCAGAGGACACCCTTCTCCTTCCAGGGCTTGAGCTTCTTTGGAGGCCCGGCCAAGAAGGCTGGGACCTCGGTCTGGCCAGCGGCGAGCGGCTCAGTGATATAGAACCACTCCCGCTGCCATTCCTTGACCGTCTCGATGAAGGTGCCGTCGAACCAGGCGGCCCCCTGGTTCTTGCTGACCATGGCGCCTCCACACTCCGCTAGGTCGGAGCCGCTGGACTTCAGCTTAACGCCGAAGGTCTTCAGCCATAGGCCGAAGTGTGGCTCAATGCAGAGGAAGGCCTCGCACACAATAATGAAGGAGGCGAGGTGGAGGATGGAATTCGGCGCCATGTGGTGGAAATCGAGGCCATAGTAGAACATCACCCCGCTCACGAATGGGTGCAGTGAGAACCCCAGGCCTCTGATGAGGTGGGGGATGAAGACTACTCGTTCCCCTGGGTTGGGGGCGGGCACTTGCTGGTCGGCATCTGGAGAGCGGGTGGCGACGTTGGCGGGGATGTACCCCGCGTCCCGCAGCTCTTGGAGCATGCCCTCTGTCACGATGGACCCAATAGCGCCCCTTGAGGGTATCGGCCATGGCGTAGTGGGGGAGCACGGAGGTGCAGAGGTGGGAGGAGGCAATATTAGATCTGGGCGCTGGAGCTTGAGGAAGCAGAAGACGGGGGAAATGAGAGCATGGCCACAGGCTCTATTTGCTTTTTACTCTTATAGGCCGTTGAAAGGCCAAGAGTCCCCCTTGCTGCGCCGATAAAAATGCCACTCTCCTCCTCCGAAGATGCCATTACACGCATGGGGGGAAACAAAATCTTGATGATATCCTTGAAAATACGGGCACGATCCCTACCTTGACAGGACGTACCAGTAGAAAGGCAGCCTCGAACCACGATTTCAGATAAGCAGTAACTGCCTGACCCGTCGTGGGTGGCGCCGCTTCGTTAAAGTTGTCAGGCTAGAGGTACTATTCACACCTGGGTGGCTAGCCTTCGAGGCTAAGTTAACTCATGACCCCGGATGGGGAGAGGACTCGGCTGAATCTCGTTTATGTGACACCACTCCTTAGAAGGGTGGCTAAGAGATCCAGAATTTCGAAGGGGAACTCATCTGTCAAGCCAAGGACTTCGGATCCGAAGTTGCCACCATTGAAGAGATCGTCCTCGGCGTAGAAGACCAGTTCGGGGGCTACTGACGGTGTCCTGGACTAGGGGGTACCAATCAAGTTGGCCCATATTCCTCGGGGTGGGCCAGTGGGCCCTCATTATTATCAAGATGGACTCCGGAAAAACAAGACCGCATCTACCGAAGACTTGGCGTGTACTCCAAGACTCCTCCTGTGGCCTCCATGCCTAGATACCGACCTTGTAATCCTAGATACCCTATCCGGTGTGTATATAATCCGAAGGGTTTAGCCCTCAAGGGGGACCTCAACACAATCTCATTCACCTAGCCTTAGGACTAGATCATACGATCTCGAGGTAGATCAACTCTGTACTTGATACTTCTCCATCAATATAAAAAAGAGCAGGACGTAGGGTTTTACCTCCATTAAGGGGGCCCGAACCTGGGTAAACATCATCTCCCTGTTCCTATTACCATCTGTCTGAGATCCATAGCTCAGGACCCCCTACCCCGAGGTCTGCCGGTTTTCACACCGACAAGCATGCTGACACGTGCCTCGATAAGTCTCACTAAACCGCCTGCCCGCTCGACACCTCATCGATTAGCGACTAGCTGCCCGATGAGGCGGAGCGACGAAGGGTCAGCAAAGGCTTGCCGGCACGGAGCTTGTCGGGCCTTCAACTTGCCGGCGGATATCTTGCCGGCAAGTGTTGCCTCCATCTTCAGTACTAGCTAAGTTGATGCGGAGAATCCTACGGACATCACCATGTCAAGAGTTTGTTTGGCAAGTGACACGGGCGACATCTACTTCACATACACAAAGGTGAATCATCTCCTTTACACGTGCTCACTTGACCCCTTCGAGGATGGTATACTACTTGACACTTCTCCCATGTGCATGCATAGGTATTGTCGGAGCTTCACGGACGTCGAGGAGGAGTGCAAGCGCCAAGGAACAACTACACCGTCCGCGAAGGAATCATGGAAGCGATGACGGAAGAAGAGGGAGTTGCTGAAGCTACAGCAGCAGGACATCCGGGCCAGAGGCCGGACATCCGGTGCCTGTGCAGCCGAAGGAGCTGCACCAACATACGCCCAAGAGCATCAGCAGCCGAACATCCGACGACCCACCCCGGACATCCGGAGTCATACGACCGGCCGGACATCCGGAGCCTCCCCGAATATCCGGCGCGAGGAGTACAGAACCATGACAAGTCTTGGCCATCCACGGGCCGGACATCCGGACATCCAACGCCTGTGCACCACTTCGGGCCCGAAGCCCATGTATCTCTCTCCCACCCCCACTTCGTGGCTTGTACTATAAATAGACCACCTCCACCTCCATTCTAGGGTTAGCTAAGATTAGAACTACACATTGGAGCTTAGCTCATGTACCTCCCCTTGTGGGATTCCTCTTGAGAGAGAAGACTCCATTGGAGTGCAAGACCTCCGAAGGGAGAAGGATCTATCTAGATCATCAAGACCTCATAAGGGAGAAGGATCTATCTAGATCATCAAGACCTCATCTCCTCTTGGATTTGGGATGAACTCTATCTTGTATCTTTCCCTTTGATTGTTCATGTACCTTGTGGATCTTGTGTGGATTTGAGTCAAGTGGATGTGTGATTGGACTTGTTCTTGAGTGTTCCTCTTGTGATTTCCCCATGTTCTTCCCCGTGTTCTTCGTGTTCTTCGTAGGATCGCCCTCCAATTCATGAAAGATCGTCAATTAGGGTTCCACCCTACATCATCTTGGTATCATGACCCACGTTGATCACGAATTTGGAGTCCTACCCCCACTTTCTAGCCTAATTTTGTTTGGTCTTGCCTAATTTCGAAAATCCGCACCAAAAATAGGCTCCCAATTTTTTTGCATTTTGTTGGTTCTTGTGAGATTTTGTTGATTTTGATCCATGGATTTGTTGTGTTTCGAATGGATCTAGCTTTCCCCCATCTTTTCCCCAACTTCCATCCACGAAATCCGTCCAATTTTGACCCACAAATCATCAATTTCCGCCCCAAATCGAGTTTCGAAGTCCAAATCCGGATCTGGAATCGTTGGGCCGGACATCCGGGCCACCGGCCGGATATCCGGGCCAACGGGCCAGACATCCAGGTCCCCAGCCAGACATCCGACACCTGGAGCACAAAAATCGGGCACGGTACTGGTCACCGGCCCCGGAAATCCGGCCTTGACCCCGGACATCCAGCCCCTGGAGTTTCAGCCTCCCGTGTTTCACCGTTTTGACCATAACTAATTCATCCAGAGTCTGATTTTGACGTTCTTTAGCTCGTTTTGTAGCTATTGACATTCCCCATCCCATAAAAATACTACCAACACCATTTGACTCCATCAAATTTTGTGCATTTTGGCATTTTTGCCTAGACCCTCCACCATATCATCCGCAAAACCACCATAGCTTTCCGCCACCTAATCCAGTTTGATCTCCATTGCATTTGTGGTTGCTTAAGTTGTGATTCGAGTCTCCTAAGGTCTTTCGGCTACTTAGGGATGGTTACTTCTTCATCAACCACCACCTTAACTTCTGCATAACCTTGCCCACCATACCCTTCCGCCACCATAACCCATTTTTGACCGGTTTTGTTTGAGATTTTGAGTTCGCGGTTTCCGTTTCCTAAGGTGTTTCGGCTAATTAGGAATGGTTCAACATCGACAACACCGCCACTCATCATCGCCATGAACTCGACATCGACAACCACCTCTTCACCATTTGACACCGCAACCGTAAGCAAGGACGGTAACTTTGATGACATCATTGTACATTTCCTTGCCATTGCATTGATCACCTTGAGCCTATTGCGTCACTTACCCATTGAGACTAGCAAGTTGAGAATTGCCGGGCCACGCTCATTGTGCACCTTAGTGATACGCTTACGCCGCATAGCTACATTTAGTGTGCAATCATCTTGCTATCATCATTGTGCCATAAGTCTCTCTCGTGCATATCTTACATAGTTGTCTCATATCTTGGCTCGAGCATCAAGCATTGTAGCAAAAAAAAGAAAAGCAAAAGCTTTTAAGCAAAAGAGGAGATATAAAAGAGCTTGTAATCAATAGAAGTAGCATTGAGCCATCTTTCATAGTACATACTCTTGGAGCTTACATACATAGCATACTTGGGATTGAAGACGGCATGGTAAATCGCATAGGTTGGTGCACAAGCGTATCTAGCCCATTTGAGTAATCGAGCTATTGTCTCTCTAGCATCCGTGCAACAAGAGCTTTTCCGTGGTAACACATTTTGTGCTCATTCCTTGGTTGCCCGGATCCCACTTATTTATCCGTGTGTGTGTTTTCTTGTGCCACCATAGGTATTGATCTATTTGCTTTACATTGCAATTTTGTGAATCTTCCTCAACATTTTCGATATCTTGGACTAACATTTGCTTGAATTTTGTGCCACTTGTCCTAACCAAGCCACTCGATAAGCTTTACTTTGTAGGTGTGAGTGAACAAGTCTGGTACCAATTCCACTATTCTCTCAATTCACATTGAGTGACGCGGGATACATCCTCAACTTTGGGAAAGGTATCTTGGTATTGTTTATCTCATTTCCTACTCACCTTTACCCGAGTATTGTGATGGATAGGCAAAGCACATCTACTTCGGTCTACAACAACAATGACGAGTTTGATGCCATGAAGAACCACTTGGACGCCAAGATGGATGCTCAAATGGAGGAGCTCAAAGCCCTCATCAAGACCGGCAAGAGGTCTTCCTCATCTTCGAGAAGACGCTCAAGTGCACATGCTTCCGAGTTACCATCTCCGGGAAGATCACATCGGCATCGACACCATCACCGACAAGAACGTGAAGGTCAAGAGCTCAACACCAACCACCGCTCTATGACTTCACCATCTACCTTGGCATCTTCGCTAAGCGACTTCAAGGCATCTTCGCATTTGGACATGCGGCATCTTCGCCGACAAGCACCTCAAGATTACACTCAAGAGAAGCTCCCCAAACTCAAGTCCGCGACTTCCACGAGCTACTACGACTTTCGACATCGACCACGAGATTCCTTTCTATGGGACTCAAGACCCCGAGGAGTATGTCGAGTGGGAGCGCAAGATGGACGACTACCTCAAGCTACATCAAGTCCCCTCCGAAGATCAAGTGAAGTGCACCACAAGTAACTTCCACGACTACGCGTCGACATGGTGGCTTCACACACCTTCGAAGAGCTTCAACATGAGTTGAGCCAAGATGAAGAAAGCGATACGGCGAGAGTTTTTACCTTCCACCTACACGGAACATCTTCAATGTCAATTGGAGAACACCATCCAAGGATCCAAGTCCCTCGACGAGTACTTCATGGAGATGAAGAAAGCCTTGCGATGAGCCGGTGTGGACAACCCCATTTGGATGAAGTTCTACTTCATGATGGGATTGAACAACGACATCTCCAAGACTATCTTCCTCGACAACTACGAGTCCCTCGATGACATCTACTTTGGTGTTATCAAGGCGGAACAAGAACATATGAAGGCCAAGGCTTCTCCACCCCAAGCACACTTCACGAAGACTAAGCTCCAAGATGGCGAGCATGAGGATAGTACCACCACGATGTCCAAGCCCGACGAGCTCCAAGACAATGCTCACAAGTTGGACTTCCCCGCCATCTCTCTTTGTTCATTGACGATGTTGAGTCTATGAGGACTCTTTTTGAAAACGGCACGGCAACAACTACGACTACGGAGCCGCTCAAGGAACAGGCTTTGGAGGCGAGCGACAAGGTGGCGAGCAAGGATGATGCTTCCATCTTTGGAGGCGAGAGTAATGATGTGCCATCTTCGGCCTTCATCCACGGCGACGGTGACGAGACGGTTGTGAATGGGATTTTCCCTTCGACCACGGCGGCGTTTGGAGATGACTTGAGTGACATGAGCACCCATATTGAGAGTGAGAGTGAGTTCACCATTAGCCCCATATATGATGAGTTGCCCCAATTCCCATGTGAGGAGAGCCACAACCCCCACCACTTGAGTGAGATGAGTGACTCCACCATATGTGACTTTGAGTGCACCTACTTTGAGGGAGTGAGTGAGCCACCACAAGAGTTGAGAGAGGAAGTTGATAGGTCTTGTGAGGCCATTTTGAACTCTAACAACTTAACCTCTACCTCTATTGTGTCTTCTCATATGGTGCTAGGTCCCATATATGATGACGTGCCGATCCTCGACGACTTCGTCCCTCCTATGGACAAGACGATGGCCATGGTGGAATATGATGCACCCCCCACATGGTTCCATCAAGATGATGATGATGACCTCGAGTTGGTCTTTGCAACCTCACCTACACCACATGAGTGGAATGACAAAGGTAACATAGGTGAAGGTGATGCTCTTGTCCCACTAGTGGACATTGATTGCTTGCATGATGTTGATCCTCCTATTGACACGCTTCTTGCTAGTATGATTTCCCCATGCGAGGATTTACCCATTTATGATGAGTTTGATGATTGCCATGTGTAGTCTATTAGTTGTGATGGCATGTTGCATAGGATTTGTTGTGATAATTCTCTCGGTCACATCATGTTTGACAATCCGCTTGACTTGTCATATGTTATTCATGAGATCAAACATATGTCATATTTGCAATCTCATCGTAGTAACTATGCATATGCCATTGAAATGAACCCAATTTGCACATATGGCATAGATGACAAGCCCATGGTTATTGGCATTTGTTTTTCTTGTGATGATATTGATATGCTTCCCTTGCATCATTGTTCATATATGCCATGCCATGACCACCTAGCTTCGGACATGCATTATTTGCCACGTTGTCAATTTTCTCCATATGATGTTTCCGCTATTGCTCATGAGGAGACCCCCATAGTTTCCTCATACATGTTAGGAGATTTTGTTCACTCCCATCCATTGCATGATCCTCATAATTATGTGCACAATATGCTCCCCATGAATAAAAATGATATCGATGTGCCATATACTTGCATGCTGAATTTGTGTGCCCATCGTATTATACATAACAACTATTCTTTCATGATGGATGACATGTTCATATACCATGCCTCAAATCTCTTTGAGCATTGCTTGTTTTGTGCTAACTCTAACGTGCACATACACATCATGATGGATGATGTGTATATTTACCACGCACACACTTTCTTTCGCTTGTGTCTTTCTTGTGTAGATCATCACACTTACTCGTCAACCCCGCAAGCGCACTAGTTAACGAAATGAGCTCTAGAGAGCAATGAAGATGTGTGCCACCATGGAGTGCTTACCCTCCACCCACCCTCTACATGTTCCTTCTTTTGAGCCCAACAAAGAGATGGGAGAAGTCCGCCAGGAGGAAGAGCGCCAGGAAGCGGATCCCGCCATGGCTCCTCCATCAACCATCATTCCGGAAGGCGCTTCGCCGGCAAGGGCCCCCGCTGATGAGCATGTCTGCACTAAGATCATCCCGGCAAGCGAAGCTGCCGATGACAGTGCGCCGGTAACTGAGGTTGCCGGGGAAGGAGTCACCCTTCCTCAACAAGGACCAACAGGTAATCCACTTGCTTCTAAGCACTCTCTAAATTTTTGTTTTCTTGAACTTGACTTGTAAATTGAATTTCTTTCTGCTCCTTGCTTCTGTATTATCTTGCAGATCCAGCTTCTCCCGAAGAAGGAGAAATTCTTGCAGATGTAGCAGAGATTGCAAAGAGCGCTGCTGATGAGGCTGCCAAGATTTCTGCTGAATTGGCCGCCAAGTCTGTTATCGAGGAGGCTGGGGAAGCTACCAGAGAACTAGAGAAGTCCTCTGGCAACACATCTGCCCCCATCCAGACAACCACAGAGATGGTATTGGTTGGCGCTGACAAGCCAAATCCTGACACTCAACCTGCCGCACCAAGCACTCAAGTCTTGACGGACGGCTTGATGCTTGCTGTCCCTCGCCAAGGATCTGGAGCCCCCAGCTCATCTGGTACTGGAGGGCCAAACTTTGACGACGAGATTGCTCAAATTCTGATGCCCTTCTCCCAAAGCACCACTGAAGCAGACAATGCTGCCGACAGCGCGACAGATCTTGCTTTCCTAAAAACCAAGGTTGTCGGTTTTAAGGATGTGCAAGACCGCTACAGTAAGCGTTGGGACAAACTTCATTTAGAGCACAAAGTTTTGGAGCTAGCCGAAGAGAAGCTAAAGGAGAAGGTGGGGGAGATCCACACGTGGCACAACGAGCAATCCCGCAATCTCTGAAGGCAGGAAGAAAAGCTTGTTGTTGCTAAAGAGAAAGCAACAGCTTTTGACGGCAAGCTGGCAGAGTGCGAGGTGTAGCTCAATGCCAGGGAAAAGGATCTTGCCGCACAGGAAGAGGCCCTTGCCGCCAAACTGCACGGCAAGGATGAAGAGATTGAAAAGCTCCTTGAGCAAAGGACGCAAGAGCTGGAGAAGAATCACAAAGAATATATTGAAACCCAGGCTCGAGAGAGTGCCGCCAAGCTCAAGGAGGCCACTGACGAAGTTGTTGCTGCCGCCTCCGCCAAGGCAAATTTAGAATCCCAAGTGAACAAGCTAAAGGAAGATCTTGCCGGCAACAATAAAGAGATCGAGACCCTCAAAGATGAAGCGCAGAAGGCAGCTCATACCCTAGGGGAGCTGCAGACACAGCTAACATCCAAAAGCCAAGATCTCAGCATGGCCGCCAAAGCAATAGAAGATTTGAAAACCAAGCTTGCCACCTTGGAGAAAGATCTTGAATCCGCCACGGAGAAGGAAAAAATCTTGACGGAAAATCTTGAAACAGAGGAGACCTTGCAAGAAGATACTAAAAACAAGTTCACACAGCTGCAAGAAGTTCTCTCTCTCTGGACTAACAGGCTTGTCAACATTGCTGAAGGCATAACCACCCAACTTGCCGTCGTGGATATGAAGAGTTGGAGCTTCACCATCAACGACAAGGAGGCCGCCAGTGCCAGACTGACCAAATTCTTTGACGATCTCATTGATACCTTGAAAACTTATCACGAAGACAGGTCTGCTTCATTCGCCAATGAATCCCGGAAATTTGGTTGCGACGTCCTTTATAAGGTGCTCGTCAAAGTCGCATACCACAATCCTGACGTTGATCTCTCCGGGGTATTCAAGACTTTGCTGCAGAACACTGATATCACAGCTATCGACAAGGTTGTCGCCCCAATAGCTGACAAGGTTCTCCTCGTTCCCAGGCATCAAGGCGATCTTCAGAACTAGCCTCGTCATCATACTTGCCACCAGTGCTATCATGTAAAAGACAAATTTAATCCTTAAGTTAGATCTGCACTATGCTTGTGATGTAATACAACTTAAGCTGTTTGAATGGATGTATGCCATTTTCCTTGTTTTATCTTGTCTTTGCATGATTTCTTATACCCTACGCTTGGTGGAAGCTTGCCGGTGCGCACATTCTTGCCACGAGCGCTTGAGGAATGGATCCTTAGCAGCCTACCGGAAGTGCCGTTGCCGGCAACTTTACCTTTGGCGATCTCAATGCGGCTACTTAAGTTGTTGAGCGGACTCGAAACAAAATAAGAGCGCAATCGATCATGACAAGGTTCCTTAGCATGCAGTTTTCTCATACAAAGACAAAAATCACTCAAGGACGATTGCAATTACAACAAAGAATTTGTTTTAAAGTTTTTCAACTTAGCTTTTTCTTTGTTGTACTTCTTGTTACAAAATGATCACTTGAACGTCATTTGGTGGTATCCACACCATCATCCCCCCAGGAAATTTGCACGTGAGGGAACCTTCTGTCCTTTTGATAAAAAGAAAGAAGAGAAAGGAGAGCTTGGATGCCTTGACAGCCCGTTAATCATTTCATACATGGCGAAGTGTAACACAACATCACATGCAATCATACATAAATGAAAATGTATTTTGAAAAAGAGTTGCGAAACACTTAGCTTTATTTCACTTATGCACAGGGGCTGCGCCTGGCTTTGTACAAAGGGTTACATGTCTTGCCGACAAGGCTCGTACAAAAGGTGTTGCCGGGGGCCCGGCAACTGCGCCTCATGGATAGAACTTGCGAAGATGCTCAATGTTCCATGATTTTTGCACTGGAGTGCCATCTTCGGTCTCCAGACAGACTGCGCCAGGTCTGGTGACTCGTACTACCCGATAAGAGCCTTTCCACTTTGGCGTCAACTTGTTTGATTTCTTGGCGGACTGGATGCGCCGAAGAACAAGGTCGCCTTCCTCAAGGCTCCGGGCATGAACTTTGCGGCTATGGTAGCAGCGCAAAGCTTGCTGGTAGCGTGCAGCTCGCACAGCCGCCCGAAGACGATCTTCCTCGAGGAGCATGGCGTCATCTTGCCACAGCTGCTCTTGCTCTGCCTCATCATAGGCAAGCACTCGAGGTGACCCGTACATGAGTTCCGTGGGGAGCACCACCTCTACACCATAGACTAGGGAGAAGGGTGTCTAGCCGGTGGCTCGATTTGGTGTCGTCCTGAGTGACCAAAGAACCGCCGGCAACTCATCAATCCAGCGCCTTCTGTACCCATGCAGCTTGTCAAAAGTTCTTATCTTGAGGCCACGCAACACTTCAGTATTTGCACTCTCCGCTTGGCCATTGCTTCTCGGGTGAGCGACATACCCAAAACAGATCTTGCTTCCAATGTCTTGGATGTACTGCATGAAGGTGCGGCTCATGAACTGTGTGCCGTTATCAGTGATGATCATGTTGGGAACGCCAAAACGGCAAACTAATCCTTTGAAGAACTTGACAGTTGACTGTGATGTCACCTTCCTCACTGGCTCTACCTCAGGCCACTTTGTGAACTTGTTGATTGCAACATACAAGAACTCAAAGCCCCCGGTAGCACGGGGAAAAGGACCCAAAATATCGAGCCCCCAGACCGAGAAGGGCCAGGAGAGAGGGATTGCTTGAATTGCTTGAGCTGGTTGATGTATATTCTTGGAATGAAACTAACATGCTTCACACTTGGTTACTAGTGCAGTTGCATCCTGGAGACTAGTGGGCCAATAGAAGCCTTGCCGGAAAGCTTTGCCGACAAGGGCTCTTGATCCTATGTGAGAGCCACATATGCCTCCATGTATCTCTGCCAACAGCTTCAGTCCATCTTCCCGGCAAATGCATTTCAATTTCACCCCGTTTGGTCTCCTTCTATGCAGGATGTTGTCAACAAACTGGTACATACTCGATTGACGGGCTACTCTTTCAGCTTCTTCCTGGTCATCGGGAAGTTGTCCTGTTTGAAGGAAATGGATGATTTGCTGTGCCCATGCCGGAGCTTGTGGCTCGACGACAAGGACTAAAGGCATCTCTTCGGCTGCGGGAGCGCTTGCCTCGATGGCAAGAACTTGGAGTTCTGCTTGAGGCTGCTGCTCACCGACAAGCGCAATATTGTCCCCGACAACTTCCTTGTAGGCGGCTTCTAGGAGCTCTGCCGGAAAGTACTTGCCGGTATTCAACTTTCTTATTTTGTCTGGCCGCATTGATGGTGTTACAGAAGGTTGAGTTAAATGGAGCACAAAAGTTCCTGGTTCCACAGGCAGCTTTTGGGCAGCACACTTCGACAGATGATCAGCAATGATGTTTTCCACACGAGGGATGTGCTCTGTTTGCAATCCGTCAAAGTGTTCTTCCAATTTCCTTACTTCTTCCACATAAGCTTCCATCAATGGCCTCTAATAATCTTTGTTAACTTGCTTCACAACAAGCTGCGAGTCGCCACGGATGATCAACTCTCTGATTCCAAGGTCCACTGCGATCCTGAGACCGACAAGGAGCCCTTCATACCAAGCCACGCAGCCGGCAAGACGTCGCACATCCTTGACGTGCTTTGGTGCTTCTATCCGCTCAATGGCTTTGATCTTGTCGGGATTGGCTTCAATTCCTCGCTGAGATACATAGAACCCGAGAAGCTTGCCGGATGGAACGCCAAACACACACTTCTTGGGATTGAGCTTCAAATTGATCTTGTGCAGATTTGCAAATGTTTCTTCTAAGTCTTGAATGAGGGTTGATTTGTCCTTGGTTTTGACCACTATATCATCCATATAGGCTTCCACATTTCTGTGCAGCTGAGGCTCAAAACCAATCTGGACTGCTCTTGCAAATGTTGAACCAGCACTCTTCAATCCGAAAGGCATACGCACGAAGCAGTATGTGCCACATGGAGTGATGAATGCGGTTTTCTCCTCATCCTCCTTAGCCATGAAAATCTGATGGTAACCAGAATATGCATCAAGGAAGGAGAGTAGATCACAGCCGGCAGTAGAGTCAACAATTTGGTCGATGTGTGGCAAAGGGAAAGGATCCTTGGGACAAGCTTTATTGATATCAGTATAGTCAATACAGAGCCTCCATTTCCCATTTGCTTTGCGCACAACAATTGGTTGGCCAACCATGTTGGATGAAGTACTCCTCTAACCAAGCCTGCTGCTTCTAACTTTTTAATTTCTTCAGCGATAAACTATTGTCGTTCCAAAGCTTGCTTCCTCACATTCTGCTTGATGGGCTGCGCATGAGGACAGACATCAAGGTGGTGCTCAATTACCTCCCTGGGAACACCGGGGATGTCATATGGTTGCCATGCAAACACATCGACATTCGCCCGCAGGAAGGCAACGAGCGCGCTTTCCTATTTGCTATCAAGGGTGGAACTGACGGTGAAGGTACCGCCAGTGCCATCCTCCTTTGCAGACACCCCCTTAGTTGCTGGTGGAGTAGCTTTGGATTTCTTATTTTTGGCGGCAGAACTCTCCGGTATGTCATCGACGGGTGCGCAACACTCCGAAGAGGTGCGCTTCCCGGAGGCCTTGTCAGAGGTCTTGCCGTTTTTCTTCTTGTCAGCAGGAGCAGGTGCCTTGGTGGCAGATGCTGCAACCGCTTCTCTATAAAGCTTGTCGACGCAAATGACTGCATCTTTCTTATCGGAGTTGATGGTGATGACACCCATCGGCCCTGGCATTTTGAGCGTGTTGTAAGCATAATGCGATGCTGCCATGAACTTTGCCAAGGCAGGGCGACCCAGAATTCCATTATACGACAAGGGAATCTTAACCACATCAAAGACAATCTTCTCTGTTCTATAATTCAATTCCCCGCCAAATGTCACTGGCAGAGTGATTTTTCCCTTAGGCTGGCTTCTTCCCGGATTGACCCCTTGAAACGTTCCCATTTGCTTAAGATCTTCATCAAGAATCTATAGCCTCTTGATCACATCTGGTGAGATCAAGTTTAGGCCGGCCCCACCGTCAACCAGCATCTTCGTGACCTTGAGGTTGCGTATCGTTGGTGAAACCAACAACGGCAAACACCCGACCGCAGTTGTGCGATCAAGGTGATCCTCAACATCGAAAATGATGGGCGTGTGGGACCACTTGAGTGGTTTCTAAGCATCTACTACCGGTTCTGCCGCATTAACCTCACGCGGCCACTGCTTGAGTTAGCGGTGAGACGAGTGCAAAGATGCACCTCCGTCAATGCACATGGCTTCTGTTGCTTTCTAGAATCCATGTTCACTGGACTCTTCTTCATCCTCGTCATCATCCTCTTTCTTGTCACGGCCTCGAGCAGGTTTCTCCTTCTGCTGCTTAGCCTTGCCGCGGCGGCCTCCTCGGCCACCACGGCCCTTCTTGCCGGACCCCCCAGCACCGTCTTGGTCTTTCTCCTTGTCGCGCTTTTCATATTCAGCCTTCTGCTTTTTGGCAAGTTGTTCAACCTGCCGGCACTCCTGGAGATCATGGCCCTTGGTGTGGTGAATCTTGCAATATGGCCCGTCGGTCTTGCCGGCCTTCTCGCCTGCCGCGGCTTCCTGGCAATTAGCGCATGCAGCAGCTTCCTTGTTAGAGCCCTCTGTCTTGGGTTTCTTGGCGGCGTTGGCATTGCCGGAGCCCTCAACGGCCATCACTGTCTTGTCCTTGCGCTTCCTGTTGCGCTTTCGGCCCTTTTTCTTTGTGGTGGTGGTGTCATCGTCCTTAGAATCAACTTCGGCGCCAGCATCCTCCCCAGGAAGTCTCCTCCCTTCTTCAGCACGTGCACACTTGTCCGCCAACGCATAAAGCTCGTTGACGGTCTTCGGCAGCCGGATGTTCATCCTCTCCCGCATCCTACGATTGTGCACATTCATGTGAAAAGCAGCAATCATGGCAGCAGGGTGAACATCGGGAATATTGTGGTGCACGCGACTGAATCTCTGTATGTACTTCCGCAAAGACTCGCCATCTCTTTGTGGGATTACGTGCAAATCACTGGGCTGACCGGGAAGCTTGTGGCCCCCGGTGAAAGCACCAATGAACTCGTTGCACAAATTAGACCATGAAGAAATGGAGCCCTCCGGCAAGTTCATCAGCCAAGATCTCACATTGGTTTGAGCACCAACAGAAAATAGTTGGCGAGAATTTTCTCATCTCGTCCTCCGGCAGCTTGTACGGCGATCGTGTAGATGCCCAAGAACTTTGCCGGGTTGAGCTTGCCGTCATACTTCTCTGGCAACTCTGGCTTAAAGACCTGGGTTGACGGTCAGCGGACTTGCCACAGCTCACGAGTGAAGGCTGGGCACCCAACCTCATAAGGTAGATACCCGCCAACCCCAGGCGCAGGCTCATCAATGACTGGACCGTTGCGCACGTCAGATTGATGGCGCGCCTCCCGGTGCCATTCAATGGTAGTTTGGGCATCTTCCACCCGCCTATCACGCAGCACTTCACGTTGGTCTTGTCACACCCGCGGATCCGAAGAGGCCATCGACACTCCGTCGGGCTCGACGGATCGGCGAGTCTGCTGCTGTTGTTGAAATTGTTACCGCGGAGGAGACTGCACTGTAGGCGCAGTATCTCCAGCACGGCCACCAGCTAGAGCTACCGGTGTCATCAATGGACGCTATGAAGGTCCCTCCTGCTGTGATCTGCTGGCTTCCGCAAACCCAATGAGGCTCTGGATGGTGGCTCTCCACTCATCCATCTTGTCAGCAGCTGGAGGGAAATTCAACAGCATCTGCGCCCGCGCCATGGCCTCCGCTGCCGTGGCTGGCATGGCCGGGAGCAAAGAACGTGACATCGCTCAACTCCTGGCAGAACCAGCAGGAGCGCCATCACGAACTTGCTGCCATGGCTCATGTCCAGCAGCGGGCTGGTGTGGTGTCGGACCGTGAGCACCTTGGGTGTGCTGCACCGGGGTCTTGCCATGTGGTCGTCTGGAGCCGCCGGTGTTGTGAGGAAGCGCATCGCGCCCATCTTGCGATGGTCACGGTGTGCGTCCCGTCGCGGCATTCTTGGATGCCGCCGCTCTATCCTTGGACGTCGCATCGACTGGATCCTTGCTTGCACCACTCCGGACAGTGTTGCTATGGCGACTATGCCTGAGCGTCGCTGATGGTGGCCGCCTCCGCCATCTCCAGTGTGATGGCTTGGATCGCCATCGCGGTGAGGAAGCTGACTAGCTCCACCACCGCCGTCCGTGCCGCCCACTCCGCCTATGCCGCCGGCGCCGCCTGCTCCACCCACGGTCACTTGGGACGGCAGCTTGGACATGGAAGGAGCTCCCGTGGCCGCGCCCTTCTTCTTGGCCGCCATCGGAGACGATGATAATGAAGAAGAAAAACTGACGCGTAGACTGCTGAATCAGGTTCGCGCAAGCGATCCCCCTGCCAGGCGCGCCAAAGATGTCGTGCGTACGACGATCTATGGGACCATCGAGGCCCCTTTGTGGTTCGACTGTGGGGATACGCAAGCACAAAGAGCAGATTCAACAATCAACACAAAGAATTTACCCAGGTTCGGGCCACCGTGAGGTGTAAAATCCCACTCCTGCTTTGTTGTATTGGATGTGTTTGGGCTCAAGTACAAGGAGCGCTGCTTGCCGGCAAGGGTGCAGGAAGTGCAGCTACGCATGTAGAATGAGCAAGGTCTCGACCCTTGTAAAGGTTGCCCTGGCCCTCCTTTTATAGATCAAGGGGTAACCACAGTGGCAAAACAGTCTTTACATGTTGATTAGATAGCCAACAGTGCTATCATACCTAACTCTGTCGGACTAGGACAAACGCAATAAATGCGCCGTTAGGTGTCATGTGGAGGAGGAGCCCTGGCAAGGTTGCTGCACCGCTCACCCAGCTACCTTCTATAATCTAGACACGCCTCCTGGATGAGTGTCATTAAAGCTAATTCTCCTTCCAGCATGCTGACACGTGCCCCGACAAGTCTCACAAAACCGCCTGCCCGCTCGACACCTCATCGATTAGCGACTAGCTGCCCGATGAGGTGGAGCGAGGAAGGGTCAGCAAAGGCTTGCTGGCACGGAGCTTGCCGGGCCTTCAACTTGCCGGCGCATGTCTTGCCGGCAAGTGCTGCCTCCATCTTCAGTACTAACTAAGTACTCCTCGATGGTGTGTCTTGATATCTTCTTTGTGATTTTGCAACCAAGTCTTGATTCTTGATACTAGTAGTCTTCCGGCAAGCCCTAGCCATCAGGAAAGCTACCACTGTCTGTGCATAAGTCAGGGTATAAAATACCCATGTTTTATACACCGACAGTTCCTCTTCGCCAGCATGCTCTTCAGCATGTTCTTCAGCTCCGACATGTTTTTCGGCATGTTCTTCGGTGCACTCTTCCCCTTCCTCGCTAGTGTCCCTAGCTGCCCGGGAACGAGTTGCCCTCTTTGCTTCCTCAACCCTTGTGGCAAGGTACTACTCTTTTTTATCCTTCGTAGGATGAACCATGTCATCTTGAACTCTGACAGATTCTTCCAGCAAGCCGTCAAGCCAGTCCTTCACCTCTTTCTTGGTGGGCACCCTCCAAGTACTTATAACGCTCTTGGAGTCACAGTCTGGCATCATAGCTAGGATGGAATCCTTGGTGCAATTGTTGTAGAGCGGGACTATCTTTGCTGGCAGTTAGAAGTTGCAACCTTTGTTGAAGAGCTGACAGATAAGCCAGTAATGTTCCATGACCGTCAAGTTGTTGTCGAGGCCTGGATGCAAGCGCATTGTGTCGGCAGGATTCTTGTAATCCCACGCTCTTCGGCCTCCTCTCTGTTGCAGCGGAGCGATTCGGCGGCGAGTGAAATCTGCTCCCACCATTTCAATGGCCAGACCAGATTCTTTGAGACTGAGGAGCCGATACAGTGCAATCCCGAGCTTGCTATCATTGGGGTCAACATTGCTCCAATTGGCAACCTTCTCGATCTTCTCGGTTCTGAGATGGCAGAATGCCAGGAAGTGCTACTCCTTGATCCAACACCAATCAGCCCTCCACTCGTTCCACTTGATGTGCAGCTTGCCGTCAAGATAGTGCTTTTTCATTCCTGTCCTTGTAATCCAAGTGACACTGCCGGAGAGAGCATCGTCCTCAACCCGGGGGATGAAAAAGTGCCGGAACAGAGCTACGTTGGGCACTATTGCTAAGAAATTCTCACACAAATGCGCAAAGACTGACATGCACGTGATTGCGTTGGGTGTGAAGTCTAGCAGTCTGAATCCGTAGGAGAGCATCACTTCTACGAAGAAATTTGAGAAAGGTGGGCATAATCCACAGTAAAAATACCCGGCGAAGAAGTGGAACTGGTCGTCTGCTGGAGGAAGAGATCCTAGAAGCACCACTGTGCCTTTGTGGTCCTTCATCTTCCTTGCATACACATATGACTACTTCTTCTTCAAGTCGCTTGTCGTCAGTGCCGGCGGAAAGATGGCGTTCTCTCGCCTCTGCGCTGCTTTGGCGGCCTTCCTCTCTTCCGCCGCTGAATTGACTAGTTTGGTGGCCCTCTTAGGAGCCATGATGGCTTCTGGAGAAGGAATTTAATGGGAAGCAAGCGGAGCGGCGTGGAAGTGTTGTGCACTACTCTTGCGCGAGGTTGAAGATGGAGGCGGCTGCTAGATTGGAGAAGAAGGGGGTAAATGAGCAGTGCCCTTCGTGAGCGCCCTTTTTATGGGGAAGGCGCGTGGGGCTGGCTCTTTATTGTCTGACGTGGGCGCGCTTTTGTAGGCGCACTACCCCAGCTGCCGTTTTAGTCCACCTCTCCCATGTCCTGCATTCAACGCGCGTCATGGGTATCCAGTAAAAATGATGATTACGACAGTAATTCTGCACCACGTGTGTCTGTGCATTGATTTGGGCCTAGCCCAACGACTCCTCTCATGCGTGTGTGGCCCAGGCCCGGGGGCTCCTGTCGGCGTATAAAAACTTAGGTGTTTTCATACCCTGACTTATGCACAGACAGTGGCAGCCTTCCCGGCGGCAAGGGCTTGCCGGAGGATTGCTTTTGGCAAGATTCAAGACCATGAAGATCTCAAGGCAGGTCATCAAGAAGTACTAAGATAGCACTAATGATCAAGACTTCACTTGCCGGCAAGCTATGCACCGGCAAGGGAAGGCCCGGTAAGCTCCGTGCCGGCAAGCTCCCTTCTGCCACTCCACCGCTCCACCTCAGCGACCAGCTAGTCGCTTGTCAATAGGTGTCAAGCGGGAAGGCTGTTAGGTGAAGCTTGTCGGGGCACATGTCAGCATGGAGCCTAAAGATCAACTTTAATGACACCCGTCATGGAGGCGTGTCAAGTTAATAAAAGGTAGGTTGGCGAGCGGTGCATGATCATTGCCGGAGCTCATCCCCAGCATGATACCTAACGGCGCATTTATGGTTTTTGCCCTACCCCGTCAGGGTAAGGTACATACGATAGCACTGTAGCCACTACATGCACTCTGTAATTACTATATTGCCACTGTGGTGACCCCTTCTACATATAAAAGGATGCCCATGCCTACCTTAAAAAAGCTCGACACTTCGCTCAATTACGCGTAGTAGCTGCACTTCCCGTGCACCTTGCCGGCAAGCTGCACTCCTTTGTAATCTGAGCTCATACACAATCAATCCACCAAAGCAGGAGTAAGGTCTTACGCCTCACGGCGTCCCAAACCTGGGAAAACTTGCTATGTGTTCTTGCATTGCCGAACCTGCTCTTTGTGCACGTCGATTCCCACAGCCGAACCGCAAAGGGATCATCTCGATCCCATAGATTGTCGTACGCATGACAAAAACAAATAAAATTGGGGCTAGAAAGTCGAGAGGGAGAACTCCAAGGTGTGAATCAACCTTGCTCTGATCCAAGATGATGTAGGGCAGAACCCTAGTTCATGATCTTTTCAACCTTGGAGGTGGGGAAAGGAGCAAATAAAGAGGGGAACACAACAAGAACACTCAATCAACAAGATTCAATCACACATGTACTAAAAGGTCCAAATCCAACACAAGATGGCCACTTATGCGAAATGCATGAACCAAGATAGCAATTATGTATATGTGGGAGCAATTGATGACACAAGAGATGATTCGATGACACAAGCACGCAATGAAAGTTATGCGGAATATGTATCACTAAAGTGCACAAGTAGCATTGTGCGGCAATACTCAAACGGTAGTCTCGTAGGCAAGTGATGCAAAAGATGGTCTCGGAGGTAACAACACAATGTCAAGGGAGTATGCTAAGATGTCGTCGAGGTTACCGTCCTTGCTTACGGTCGTGGTGTCAAATGATGGAGTGGTCATTGTCGATGTCGAGTCCGTGGCGATGATGAGTGGCAGTGTAGTTGATGTCGAGCCGTTCCTAGTTAGCCCAAACACCCTAGGAAACGGAAACTGCAAGTAAAAATCTCAAGGAAAACTTGTCACAATTGGTTCTGGCGGCAAATGGGGTGGCTACGGGTGTATTGGGTTGTTTGCGGAAGGCTAATGGTGGTGGAAGGTGGATGGGTATGCGGAAGGTAGTGGTGGAGAGGGAGAACTCCAAAAAACAAACAAATCAGAAAAAAATTAGTATAGCTCTTTTTGTGGGGATTTTCAAAATTGGGTAAAAACAAACAAAATTGGGGCTAGAAAGTCGAGAGGGAGAACTCCAAGGTGTGAATCAACCTTTCTCTGGTCAAAGATGATGTAGGGCGGAACCCTAGTTAATGATCTTTTCACACTTGGAGGTGGGGAAAGGAGCAAATAAAGAGGGGAACACAACAAGAACACTCAATCAACAAGATTTAATCACACATGCACTAAATCCACATACAAAAGAGGGATACAAAGGTCCAAATCCAACACAAGATGGCCAGTCATGCGAAATGCATGAACCAGGATAGCAATTATGTATATCAGTATATGTGTGAACAGATAGATGACAGAAGAGATGAGACGATGATACAAGCACGCAATGAAACTTATGTGGAATATGTATCACTTAAGTGCACAAGTAGCATTGCGCGGCAATACTCAAACGTCTCGTCTCGTAGGCAAGTGATGCAAAAGAGGGTCTCGTGGGTAACAATGCAATGGCAAGGGAGTATGCTAAGATTTTGTCGAGGTTACCGTCCTTGCTTACGGTCGTGGTGTCAAATGATGGAGTGGTCGTTGTCTACGTAGAGTCCGTGGCGATGATGAGTGGCAATGTAGTTGATGTCAAACCGTTCCTAGTTAGCCAAGACACCCTAGGAAACGGAAACCGCAAGTCAAAATCTCAGGGAAAACTTATCACAATCGGTTATAGTAGAAAATGGGTTGGCTATGGGTGTATTGGGTTGTTTGCAGAAGGCTAATGGTGGTGGAAGGTGATTGGGTATGCGTAAGGGAGTGGTGGAGAGGGAGAACTCCAAAAAACAGACAAATCACGAAAAAAATGGTATGGCTCTTTTTGTGGGGATTTTCAAAATTGGGCAAAAACAAACAAAATTGGGGCTAGAAAGCCGAGAGGGAGAACTCCAAGGTGTGAATCAACCTTGCTCTGATCCAAGATGATGTAGGGCGGAACCCTAGTTCATGATCTTTTCACACTTGGAGGTTGGGTAGGAGCAAATAAAGAGGGGAACACAACAAGAACACTTAATCAACAAGATCCAATCACACGTGTACTAAATCCACATACAAAATAGGGATACAAAGGTCCAAATCCAACACAAGATGGCAAAATAGGAACTAGTTCATCTCAATCAAAGAGGAATTGAGGTCTTGACATCGAAGAGGATCTTCCCTAGAAGTGGTCCTGAATCCACTAGGGGATCTTCTCACATGGAGGTCTTGATCTCCATGGGAGAGGTAGTGGATGAGCAAAACTCAATCTCTAGGTGAGCTATCACTTTGCTAAACCTAATACGGAGATAGGGGACGAGTATATATAGTCTATGTGAGGGAAGGGATACATGGGCCTTGGCGAGAGTTATGCACGCAGACAAAGGCCAGATGATCCGGGCATCGTCCGGATGATCCGAGTCGTCACCCGGATGATCCAGCTGGGTTGCTGCAGCCGTGGTTGGCCCGGATGTCCGGGACCTGGTCCGGCATCCTGCTTTGTCCGGATGATCCGGGTGTGGTTCCGGATGATCCGGCTTCGTCTGGGAGCGTGTTGTTGTCTTCGGGTGCTCCGGCCAGATCGTGCGGGAGGAGGGCCGGATCATCCAGGAGGTGGTCCGAATCATCCGGGTAGATGCTGACTTGTGTCGTTTGCTCTTTGTCTTCACGTTCCTCTTCCTCCATCACTCGACCTAGCTTCTCCATGGCTGGTTCCTTGGTACCTGAGTATGTTAAGTGTCTTCGCTTGAGGTAGTAGCCATGTCTTATGTGATTCGACGGGAGTTGAGTGAGGAAGGAGTTCAGCTCGGTTTCGATAGCTCTTGCATGAGCCCTTGTAATTGGTCCACTTGGTGCCTTGGGTGATGACGACGTGTCCATGGGGATGACCGAAGGATGCTCCACATCAGGCTCCTTCTCAGATAACCAAGCTCTTTGTCCTGTTCTTCCTTTCCCCTTCCTTCTTCATCTTGTCTGGGACCTCGTAGGGGTCCTCGGCCAAAAGCTTCTCAAGCTCGGTGGTCCTCGGATCCTCTGGTAGCGGAGCTGGGGACTTCATCTTCTTGGCTAGTGCACGCCAGGCCTGTACGTAAAGCATGAAATCAGTCACTCCGTTAGAGAGAAGCGGCGGAAAATGAATATGAAAGCTAAAAATAAAGGTTACCTCGGGGACAGGGTTGGCATGGCTAAAATCGATGTCTTCGGCCCGAGGAGCGGGGTCTTCCTTCTTGAGCTTGAAAAGGAGCTTCCGCATCCCACCGATGTCCACTCCTCGGAAAAGCCTAATGATCGCCGCTTTGACCTCCGCTTGTACCTCCACATCGGAGTAGCCCGGATTTGAAGGGGAAGAATGCGGCGGAGGAGCATCATGTGGACCACACCCGTCAGAGTGACGCCCGAGTCAACCACGGCCTTGAGCTGATCCTGGAGCGCCGTCACCTCTTCTTGATTCCCCCGGTGAGATTCTTATCGGTCCAAGAGAATAGCCTCTTCGGCGGCTCGACCGAGAAGACCAGAACCTCCCCCTGGTAAGCCACATAGAACCATTCATGTTGCCATAACTTCACCATCTAGAGAACGTTCCCTTCGGCCAGGTAACCTTGGGGATCTTGCTAATCATGACCCCACCGCAATCAGCGAGCTTGGAGCCACTACTTGCAGCTTCATGCCGAACACCTTCAGCACAGCCTGAAGTGGGGCTCGACGTGAAGGAAGGCCTCACAGAATGTTATGAAGGAGGTGATGTGGAGAATACAATTTGGGGCGAGATGATGGAAATCAAGCCCATAGACAAACAGTAGGCCCCTGACGAAGGGGAGGAGGGGAAAGCGCAGACCTCGTATGAGGTAGGAGACAAAGACGACCCGCTCCCCCTTTCGGGGTGCGGGGATATCAGAGGCTGAACAGGTCTCGCCGGCACCCACGGGAGATCGGCATTTCGCCACAGCCGAAAGATACCCGTCGGCCTTGAGCTCGGTGATGGGGTCGGTGATGACATTGGAGGGCAACCATTGCCACCTCGTGCTGGTGACGTCAGATGCCGGAGCCGCGGCGCCTTTCCCTTTGCCGGCCAAATCTTGCGGTGAAGGAAGAATACAGAAGGAGACTAGATCCAAAGAAAAATAGATCTCGTAGCGCTGGAGCTTTCGAGAGGCTTGAGCAAAGAAGCAGGGAATGGAAGCATAGATGAAATCGATTTACTGTCTCCCATTTTACAGGTCAGAAAAAGACCAAGGGTCACCCACTTTGAAGTAAAAATCGCCATTTCCCAATACGACGCACGGTATATGTGCGCGAGGATTAAGGTGTTTTTGTTGATGATATCGTTGGAAATCCAGAACACAATCTCTTGATTGACAAGACATGCCAATAGAAATGGCCTTGGGCCATGATATGCCCCATAATGACTATTCATGAGACGGCTTGGCCCTGCCATAGTCGGTGACGTTTCAGTTCTCAGCCGAAAAAGTTGTCAGGGTTTGACCCAGTCCTCCTATTGTCCTTGCGTGGCAAGCCTTCGTGGCTAAGCTAAGGGAAACTTTGGGTCTGTTGATGCCAAAGAAGGCCTTGTTAAAAGATATCCCTTGGTTACCTGGAGTAAATTGTTACATAAATTACATCGCTACTATTGAGAAGAAGGCCAGGAAGACCTCGGAGCCGAGTATGTCCTCTGGAATAAGGAGCCAACGTGGAAGATATAACTCGCCTACGAAGCCGTCCCAAGGAAGGAGCTGTCCCAAGGAAGGAGCCAATTTTCCTCGGCTTGAAGATTAGTTCAGCGCTACTAACAGTGTCCTGGATTAGGGGGTGCACACGACGTCAGCCCACCATTCATGGGCCGGGCCGAGGACCCACCAACTACCAAAGAATGGGCCATGCATGCCCTGGCCCTCGACGTAATCGAGATGGAGTTCTCTGAAGACTTAGCATACACTTCAAGGCATGTTTGAATGATCGGCATGTTTATCCCTAGATTGTAACCGACCATGTGTAAACCCTAGATATCCCTGGTGCCTATATAAGCCGAGGGGTTTAGTCTATAAAGGCATGATTTCAAGGTTTAGAGCTTAGAACTCACTCATATGATCTCGGGGTAGATCATACTGTACTTTGTACCCCATCCACAATCAATATAATAAGAGCAGGACGTAGGATTTTACCTCTTCGGGAGGGCCTGAACCTGGGTAATTAATGTGTCACTATTCTTCCTGTTACCATCTTGCTCAGATCACCAGTTCGGGACCCCCTACCCGAGATCCGCCTGTTTTAGCACCGACAGAGGTGAAAAACCTGAAGCGAGAAAAAGTATTGACTCAATTGTTTTGTTTGGCACCGGGGTGTTCATGACAGATATCTATGTGTTAGGAAGACCGAGCAAGGCCATGCTTACATGATTAAATGAGTAGGCATAACATTCTTTAGCATTTATATTTTGAAGGGCAATGATTATTTACAAGTATTCTTGTGTATTATTGTTTTAATGTCAAATTGATAGACTATTGCCCTAAATCATTCGCTTCCCAATATTCATACCACAAATGAACTACATGATCAAATAACATGCTAGGTAGCATTCAACATCAAAAATTCTGTTTTTATCATTTACCTACTCGAGGACGAGTAGGAATTAAGCTTGGGGAATATGTCTCCAACGTATCTATAATTTTTGATTTTTTCATGCTATTATATTATCATTCTTGTATGCTTTATATGCCATTTTATATTATTTTATGGACTAGCCTATTAATTTAGTGCCCAGTGCTAGTTTTTGTTTTTTGCCTATTTCTTTGTTTCGCAGAAAAACCATACCAAACGAAGTCCAAACATGATGAAACTTTATGGTGATTTTTTTGGACTACAAGAGAACCTAGAAGCTTCGGGGAGAGAGCAGAAGACCCAAGAGGGCCCCACAAGCTTAACGGGTGCGCCATGCAAGCTTGTGGGCCCACTGAGCATCCGTTTACCCTAATCTTTGGCCTATAAATTCCCTAATATTACAAAAACCCCGAAGCGAGACTCGAAACAATTTTATCGCCGCCACAAGCCTCTGTTCTTCCACGATCTCCCCTGGAGGCCTTTTCCGATACTCTGTCAGAGGGGGAAACCATTGGGGAGGCAATCTTTATCAACCTTGCTGCCTCCATGATAATGTGTGAGTAGTTCCTTCAGGACCTTCGGGTCCATAGCAGTAGCTAGATGGTTTTCTCTCTGTCTTTTGATCTTCAATACAATGATCTCCTCTAAGATCTATTCGATGTAATTCTCGTGGTGTGTTTGTTGGGATCCGATGAATTGTGGGTTTATGATCAGATTATTCATTGAAACTATTTGAGTATTTTGAAATTTTATCTACGTGTGATTTTATAGCTATGTATGCTTTCTGATCTATGAGTCTTCTTTGGCCAATTGGATGAGTACATCTTCAGAGGGAGTGGTGCATAGTAGTGGGTTCAATCTTGCGATTAGACTTACTCTATGAGAGGAGGAGCCAGGGCACATATTGTATTGTTGCTGCTAAGGATAAAACAACGGGGTTCGAACATATTGCTTGGTCTGACTTTGTCTACATTATGTCATCTTGCTTAATGCGTTAGTCTGTTTGTATGATCTTAATACTTGGAGATGCATGCTGGATAGCGGTCTTAAGGTGGAGTAATAGTAGTAGATGCAGTTGGATTAATGGTCTACTTGTCACGGACGTAATGCCTATATATGAATCATGCCATGAAGAATCCTAATCATAACTATGCACAATTCTGTCAATTGCCCAACAGTAATTTGTTTACCCACCGATGCTATGATTATGAGAGAGATGCCTCTAGTGAACATATGGCCCCCCGGGTCCATTTTCCATTATTACTAAAAATTCTACAATTGCTCGTTGTTTTCCATTCCTTTATTTTATTTTATTTTATTTTATTTGTATACCTATCACTATCATATTTGATCCTTGCAATTTGCGAGAACAAGGGGATTGACAACCCTCTTGCCTTCGTTGGGTGCAAGCATTTGCTTTGTGTGTGCAAGTACTGTTCACGTTGTTAGTGTGCCGTCTCCTTCTGGTTCGATAAACCTTGGTTCTTTACTGAGGGAAATACTATCTGCTACTATACCACTTCACCCTTCCTGTTCAGGGAAGCCCAACAACTCTACAAAGAGTAGCAGGCCTCTTCATACTTTTGCGTCCATACCCGATGCAGGTACGGTGGTCAAGTGGGCTCTTCTACAGGGCGGATCTTCTAATCTGGAGCGGGCCGCACGATGGTCCTTGGGGTATCCGGCTGGCGCAAACGCGCTAGATTATTTATAATGCAATGGAATTATGTAATGTAATGAGATTTCATAGGCAATGGCCTTTAATAAGGGAATATGATGTGATTTGATATGCAATGCCTTTAGGTAATATCATGTGATTTCGTATGCAACGCAATTATGTAATGTAATGTGATTCCACATGATGCAACGCAACTATTATTTTTAATTCCTACACACTGGATAGTGCCGTTGAACTATCTGACACCAGCAATAACATATGTATCTCCGGTGTTGCTCGCACACGCCTATAATCAGACCTTACTCCCGGTGTTGGACGCCGACGCCGCTAGTGAGACTTATCACTCGAGTTATACTAACGGCGTCTCGGCTCCGCCCCGGAAACCACGATTTCGCGACGCCGCTACTAGGCTTTTTCCTACTAGTGTGGAGGCCCAAACCTGTGTAAATTCCCCATGGGACCTCCGATCTATGACTTCCAGCTACGCTAGGTACCCTGTGAGGGATCTGATGGTTTTCTTCATCGTCAGCTTGCTGCCCAGATGAAGGCTCGTTTCCCTGGGAGAGGAGTGGTGTACGGGGTAGTGCACTGAAAGTGCATCCACTAACAAAAAAACACTTTCGTGATGATACGTGTTTGTCACAGTAGGTCACGTTTTCTGTCATGCATGTACATCCGTGACGATTTTATGATAGAATCAAGATAGTCATACCTGTGCTGTCGTAGAAGTATTCCATGACAATACTCAAATTATCATCACGTAAGTGTCCACTTCCATGACGATAAATGGCACATCATGGAAGTGTTTTCGTCAAGGGTGACCGACACATGGCATCCACCGTAACGGGTCACCGTTAAGCTATGGGGTCCGGTTTGGATTCGATAACCCGTTAACAGCCCGGACCAATGGCGATTTTCCACGTGTAAAATTCTCATTCGCCAACGGAACCACGTGTCAGCTCATCGTCGTGATAGGTGTCATCCATCCAGTGGACGAGTGGTACCAATGGAACGGTTACATGTGGCACGGCCCAACAGTGGCCCATTTAAGTTAAAAAGGCCGGCCCAGTCAAAATAAGTGGGTCGGCCCATTTACGGCCTAGTTGTGTCTGGCCCATTTATAACCAAGGCCCATATGAGTTCTGCCAATTCGGCCCGTCAAATGCCCATTAAATATTTGACACCATTGCGGCCCATCATCAGTTCTAGCCCGTTAATAGCCTACTATGTCTTTGGGCTCATTTGCGGCCCGAGCTTCTTTTGGCCTGTTAGCGGCCCATTCTAGATATGGGCCAATATCCAGGCGGTACGACTTTCGGCCTTTTACCGGCCCATTCTGTAGTTGGGCCAATTTTCTGACCCGGTGTTTCTTGCGGCCCGTTAAGGGCCCACACCATAGTTGGGCCATTTATGATCCGACCTTACATTGGGTCCATTAGTGGCCCATGTTCTCGATGGCACAATTCCAGTCCGACCTGACTTTCGGCCTGTTAAAGGCCATGTTGGACATTGGCCCGCTTTTGGCCTGATAGTATATCGGCCTGTTAACGGCCCGACATGGAAATGGGCCAAGCTTTAACTGATGTCTATTTCGGCCTGCTAGTGGACCATGGGCTCGTCTCCATTATTGCGGCCCAATCGAGCATTCGGCCTGTTAACGGCCTGGTAAGAGCCCTTGTTAGGATGGGCCCACATTCGAGCACGAAATCCATTTCTGGCACGTGACGGCACATGATTGTAATGGGCCTCGTAGATTGGACCACCCGAGCAAATATGGTGTCGGGACCCCGATCCTATGTCACACAGATATAGCATGTAACACATCATATTGCTTTGCGTCCTCACGCACGGTAACCCACGGCTGCCACCTTTACCTTGGTCGGGACCGTTTGCGTCTTTTGGCTCACGTATATGATTATGTCGCTAGCATCCCTGTGACAGAGAACCCAGGTCGACATAACTAGTCGTAAAACCAAGGTGACACAAACGTATAGGGACAGACATAGGTAACCCAACAATGCACGTGTCGGTCATCAACGTATCAACCCAAGTCATAGCATTCTACAAGGACTTAAAGGAACAACGCGTGACATTTCCCCGTAGGGACAGACACAGGAGCAAAGAAGGATACATGTCAGTCAATCCATGTGTTCCGGAGCAGTAGCGAACTACCAAGGCTCAATGGAAGCACTAGGAGGCATTTCCCTGTACGGAAGGCTACCAAAGGCAAACAACTAGGTGTCGAATCCCGAACATACCAATGCATTTCAAACATACAGAAAATATGCACAATATGTGTTGATACAACATGGCATCACAACAAAACTCTAGGACTCAAAGTATTTATAAGGCTCGAAAGAGCCATACATAGCATGATATTACAAACAGGGGTCACATGATCCATCATACGAAGCAAACAAGCAACAGAAGCATAAACATGTCTGAGTACAAACAACTACAAAAGAAAAAGGCTAAGAAGCCTGACTATCTACAAGACCCACCATAGGAACCAGACCTTTGTCCGGGATTCCCAAGCTACTCGGTCAACATCGAACTCGTCGTTGAAACCACTAGTGAGACTAACGTCTCCTCTGCAAAACATAAATTAAGCAACCGTGAGTACAAAGGTACTCACCAAGACTTACATCAGAACTATCTACTTATGCATCAGTATCAACGATGGGGGTTGTGGGGTTTAACTGCAGCAAGCCAGCTTTGACTCAGTGGCTATCCTGTACTACGACTACCAGTATTTTCTTTGAGGTGAGAAAGCACACACGAGTCCACTACTCACCACATCAATACACCACTATGGATCCTCTCCCGTCTCCCTACGAGAAGTCCATCCATAGCAGTCATGCTTATCTTGCGCATTTTAAAGTATCCACTTAAAGTTGTCTATGAACCATATAAGTCTCCAACACTACTAGGAAATACCTTATAGGTGGAGGCTTAACAGTAGCGAGGGGCAAACACCGGCGCTACTGGTAATTAATAGTAGCGTGTTCTAAGGACAAGCGCTACTGGTATCAACTTAGCAGTAGCGCGGGTGTACGTGACATCGCTGCTAGTAAATGGGCCCCACCGTACCCACCAGGCCACGAATAGTAGCAGCGCGGGCTGGGGAAAAGGCGCTACTGCTATTGCTATTAGCAGTAGCGCGGGTCAGGTACCCACCGCTGCAACTACGGCTGCACTGTCCCATGTGGTGGTCCCCGCTTAGCAGTAGCGCGGTTTGCGGACCAGCACTGCTGCTATTGATCTTAGCAGTAGCGTCGTTCGCCAACACGCGCTACTGCTAAGCCGCAGCTGGCACCTTTTGCAGCCCCCTTTCCCCCCTCCCCCTCCTCTCTCTCCCTCACTTCTTCTCCCTCACTTGCTTTCCCCATTAGCTAGCTTTCTTCTCTCTTCTCTCTACTTTAATGCCCCCTCCACCATCTCCATTAATGCACCACTTTTCTCTCTTAGCTTCCTCACTCTTCTCTCCTCCCTCCACTAGTTAGAGCTAGCCATTTCCTTCCCCTACTAGCTATAGATCTATCCATTTAGTGGAACCTATCAACTCCCCAAATAGATCTATTCTTTAATGGAGTAAAGCCATCTAGTCACCGTGCTTCTCTCTCGAGATAGCTAGGTGAGTAAAAAATTGTGCTTTTTGGAAGAATTAATGGAAAATATGTGTGCGATATGATCGAATCGGGCGATATGATGGAAATTGTGCGTGTGGCATGAGTTCCCGCCTATATGTTTATTTGCCGAATTGTGTGTGACATGAGAGTTGCTTATGTTTTGCCGAAATGTCGATTTATTTCCGTTTCGGCGAATTTCGGGCAAACTCTATATGTCCTTTTTTTAGGGAAGGTCATGTTGAATTTTTGTATGACTTTGATGCATGCATGCATGGATGCGTTTATAATCCTTTTGCTTATTAATTATACCACGCAGGTGATCATGAAGGTCAGTGGAACGATGGTGGAAAGATGGTTGCGATCCGCGGTGCACGACATGTATGAAAATAACCGGAAGGAGATTTTCTGTCCGTGTCAAAGATGCAAAGGAGGAGTCTTGCTCGACCCCTTTAAGGAAGGCCGTTTGAAAGCGCACCTGCTCATGACTGGTTTCATGGATGGCTATACTCGGTGGATAAGTGAAGATGATGACGTCGATGGGGCAGCCAATGACGACATTGGACCAGACGAAGAGATGACCGATAATGGTGGCGGAGAAGAGGCCGGACATGGCGGCGGAGAAGAGGCCGGACATGGGGGTGGAGAAGAGGCCGGACATGGGGGCGGAGAAGAGGCCGGACATGGGGGCGGAGAAGAGGTCGGACATGGGGGCGAAGAAGTGGCCGGACATGACAGAGAAGACGCGGACACGCCGGAGCATTCGTCGCTACTAAGTTCAGTCGTGCGGGACCCTCATGTTCGAGACCTGCTTCACAAGAAGACGACTAACGACAGAGCTGCTTGTAGAGAGGAGGCCAAGCAGGAGCAACTAGAGGTAGACTCGAATACTCCATTGTATGATGGTTGCGATCCCGAGGTGACCCACTTGAGTTTCACGCTCGAACTTCTAAAGACAAAGGCTAAAAACAAATGGACCGACAGAAGCCTCGATGAGCTTCTCAAGTATCTAAAGAAGGTTCTTCCCGCGGGGAGCCTGTGTCCTACTAGTGTCGATGAGGCCAAGAAGATCGTGTGCCCTCTTGATCTGCCGCACATTAGATACCATGCATGCATCAACGATTGCATCATTTATCGGAAGGAGCACGCGGAAAACAACAACTGTCCGGTGTGCAATGCTTCTCGATACAAGAAGGCCGGAAAGAAATCTCCCCAGAAAGTTGTATGGTACCTACCGATCACTCCCCGTCTGCAGCGTTATTTCGTAGATCCTAAGGAAGCAAAGCTCATGCGCTGGCACGCGGAGAGGGTGAAGCCCGAGGATGGAGATGATCCGAAGCTGAGACACCTCGCAGATGCAAGCCAATGGAGAGCATTCAACGCCGAATATCGATTTTTCATAGGTGATCCAAGGAACATCGTGCTTGGCGCGAGTACCGATGGCATGAATCTGTTTGGCAACCAAAACACCAACCATAGCACATGGCCTGTGTTTGTATGGATGTACAACCTTCCCCCCTGGAAGTGCATGAAGACAAAGTACATACACATGAGCATGCTGATTCAAGGGCCGAAACAACTGGGAAATAATATTAATCTGTATCTGGGGCTACTTCAAGAGGAGTTAGACACATTATGGAAAACACCGGCCAAGACATGGGATGCCAGCAAAGGCGAGTATTTCTATATGAGAGCCGCGCTGATGACGACGGTGCACGACTATCTCGGTTACGGATATGTCGCAGGCCAGGTGTGCCACGGATATTGCGGATGCACGGGGTGCATGGATGATACAACGTCTCAGCAGCTAACGAAAGATGGCGGGTCTGGGAAAATCGTGTACATGGGGCATCGAAGATGGCTCGCGAAGGACGACCCATGGAGAAACCGTGGAGATCTATTCAATGGTGAGGCTGAGCATCGAGGACCTCCATGTAAGAGGAGCGGCGCCGAAATCGATGAGCTGTTGAAAAACTGGGAACAGTGCCCCGCGCCGGGAAAGATGAAAAAGGTGTCGGAGCCGCTGCTGAAGGTATGGAAAACGAGGTCTGTTTTCTGGGACTTGGAGTACTGGCCCAAACTTGACACGCCTCATTGCCTTGATCAAATGCATATCACAAAGATTGTCCTTGAGAGCTTGCTTGCAACACTGATGAACATGCCAGATAAGACCAAGGATGGGCCGAAGGCAAGAAGAGACTTGAAAGATTTGAACATCAGGGCAGATCTCCACATGCCGCCCCTTAAAAAGTCGGAGGAGACGGAGACGGAGACGGAGGCGCGGGACTAGGGCAAAAAAGTCAACAAGAAGGAAGAGAATTATTGCCCCCCTTCTTGCTTTACCTTAAGTCCGAAGGAGATCGATCAATTCTTCAACTGGCTTACCGGAATCAAAGTTAGTTTCGGTTACTGTGGGAAGATAAGCAGATTTCTAGACACCAAGAAGAAAAGGTTCAGCGGGATGAAGTCTCATGACTGTCATGTGATGATGACGCAGATACTTCCTGTTGCCCTTAGAGGGATAATGTACAAGTACGTTTGTGACACGCTTATTAGTCTCTACAACTTTTTCGACGTTATCTCTTGAAAGTCGATCAGTGTGAAGCAGCTCCGAAGGCTACAGGAAGAGATCGTTGTGATACTAAATCAGCTTGAGATGTACTTCCCGCCCGCGTTCTTTGACGTCATGGTGCATCTGTGTGTCCACATTGTGGACGACATCATAGACCTCGGGCCGACATTCCTACACAACATGATGCCGTTCGAGAGGATGAATGGGGTCATCAAAGGATTCGTTCGTAACATGTCCCATCCGGATGGAAGCATCATCCAGGGCTATCTGACCCAAGAGTGCACCTCTTTCTGCGAGAATTATCTATATGGCGGAGACCCTGTTGTTGGTTTGCCCGTTAACAAGCACCTTGGGAGGCTCGGAGGAGAAGGTCACACCAACGGCTGGAGGGAACTGCATGTGGACCACTCGGGTCGACGCAATGACTTTGACAGAGCAAACTTAGTAGTGCTACAGCACCTAGACGTGGTAGATCCTTTTTTTTGCGGGGAAGAAACCATCGCAAAGAAGTACCGTGACCGGGGGCTATGCAAGACGAACGCCGAAGTTATTAGAGAGCACAACTCCACTTTCCTGCCTTGGTTCAAAGAGCATGTTCTTGCTAATCCCCCGGAAGAGGGCTCTACGGACGGATTGCTCATATACGCCTTAGCACATGGCCCCGCGGCCAACCTCGCGACCTATCAGGCATACAATATCAATGGATACACGTTCAACACGGAGGCCAAAGATATAAACAGTGATTTTCAGACCTTAGGGGTGACGATGGAATGCATGACCGGCGACAACGCCGCAACTGAAAGATTCTACGGAAGGGTCGAAGAGATCTGGGAGCTTGACTACTCAGGACTGCACGATGCGACGATGTTCCGTGTCAGATGGGCTAAGAACGTCGAAAGAGAAAACCGGTATTTCACTACCATGTCTATACCCGACGCCAAGAGCGCTACCGTGAACGCCATCATAAAAAACGAGCCATGGGTACACGCTAAGCACGTGACACAATGCTTCTTCATAAGCGACCCGAGCAATCCCAGTCGTGTTGTCGTGAGGAGAGGCAAAAGGAACATCATCGGAATGGATGGAGTCGCCAACGAGGAAGACTACGACTAGTACGGCAACCCGATGAGGGAAGATGACGATGACGATGAAGCATACGTCAAAATAAGAATCAATACTACATTACCTAAGAAAGATCGTACTCCATGGAAAAGGAAAAGTCACAACGAGGGGCTCAATTATTCGACAGCGAACAAGAAGGCAAAGAAGCTCACTCAGAAACGAAAATGTCGACGCTGAGAAACCATCATTTATATATATATGTATTTATTTTGTGTACGCACTTAATCGTTATCGGTCAAATGATATGTAATATATATCGTCGCCTGAGTTATATACATTGTATCCGATCCCCTTCTTCCCGGCTCGGTCGTCTTTCGGAAAAGAAAATAAAATGAAAAGAAATAGAAAAATGAGAAAGGAAAGAAGAAAATGAAAGGATTAGAAAAGGAAATGAAAAGAAAAAGAAAAAGGAGAAAGGAAATAAGAAAAATAAAATGAAAAGAAAAAGCAAAAGGAGAAAATGAAAAGAAAAATCAAAGGAATAGCAGTAGCGCGTTTATGGACCCGCGCTATAGTTAACTTAGCTGTAGCGCGGGCTACCCAAACCGGCGTATAGATAACTTAGCTATAGCACCCGCGCTATACCTAAGTTATCTGTAGCGCCGGTTTGGGTAGCCCGCGCTACAGCTAAGTTAACTATAGCGCGGGTCCATAAACGCGCTACTGCTATGTTTGAGTTAACCGCACCGCGCGGGCCTTTCTTCCCCAATTCCCCCCATTCCATCCCCTTGCCCTCCTCCACGCCGTCGCCGGAGCCCTCGTCGCCCTTGCCTCCTCGTGCCGTCGCCGGAGCCCGTCCTTGCCGTGCCTGCCTCCTCCTCGACATCACCGCGCGCCTGCCTCCTCCTCCTCGACCTCGCCGCGCCTGCCTCCTTCTCGACGTCACCGCGCGCCTGCCTCCTCCTCCTCAACGTCGCCGCAAGTCCAACCTCATCCTCCTCCTCCATCGACCTCGCCGCCCTGTAAGCCCCTCCTCTCCCCTCCCCTCTTGTCTCTCTCTGCTCTCTCTCTCTCTTCCATATGTATGAACCCTAGGTTATTTAGTGGTAGATTAGTTCCATATGAACCCTAGGGTTAGTGCTAGATTATGAAACCTAGGTGCCATTTGAACCCTAGGTTAGTGTTATGAACCCTAGTAAAAAAATATTGCTAGGTTATGAACCCTAGCTAGTTAAAACAGAATTATTGCTAGGTTAGTGCTAGATTATGAACCCTAGTTAAAACAGAATTGTTGCTATTTAAAAAATCTTAGTTCAATCAATTGTTGCTATTTAAAGAAAAAACAGAAGTTCCTTGTTTGCATCAATCAATTGTTAGCTAGGGTTTTTTGAGAAGTAGCTATTGTTTTGTTTAGTTAACCCTAGTAGATAGGAATTTAACAAGGGTTCTTTATGGTGAATTTCTTTGAATAATTAAAGTGCATGAATTTCTTTGATATACATGATCTTGGCTGTTGATGGTGAACATATTTTGAATAATTGAAGTGCCAAATGATGTTCGCTGCTGTTGTTGCCATATGATGTGCCAAATGATGGAGATGATGTGCTATTGTTGCCTATGTTGGCTTTTCTTGTTTGCAGGGAAATGATCCGAGTGGCCTATGTTTTGCCGGAATGTTGATTCATTTCCATTCCGGCGAATTTCAGGCGCTCGATATGTCCACTTTTTAGCAAAGGTCATGCCAAAATTTCCCGTGAATTTCTGCATGACTTGTGCTAGAAAGTAGGCATATCGAGTGCCCGGCATTTGCTTGGACGGGAATGAAACGGCATTCTGGCAAACCATAGGCCTTTTTTTATGTCATTACTCATTTTATTATAGTTTAAGAATTAAACGAGCAGACTTAATCGTAGGAAACATGTCGAACAACGACGAGACCGGGGCTTCTGACCACGCTGCCGACGACATACAATATGACCGTGAACATGATTACCTCGACTTTTTGTCTAGTCAGCAAACAGAAGGTTTGCAGGGCGACCTGGTCATAGCGGACGATGGTACTGCCGCCGACATCGACACCGATGGCACCGGCACCGATGGCGGCGCCGAGACCGGCGCCGAAGGTACCGGCGCCGAAGGCGGTAACGAAAAGAAGAAGCAGAGGACACGACACCCTAACAAACTCGGCATCGGAAGAATCCTGGTCACAGAGATGCACCCCGGCAAATTCGAGCCAATAGAGCCGGATGAACCTCGCAAGTGCTACGGCAACCAAGTCGGATGCATCCTACGGGAAACCGCGAGCATCAACGACAATGACTTAAGGAAGAAACCACATCTGGAGCACTTGCTCCTAACGAAGCTGCACAAGAGATTCCAGTTCCCCGGCCGGGATGACCGCATAGAAAACCCGTGGGATGATGCTGCCATGAAAGATATCAATAACGACGCCATGGGCATGTTCAGCAACGATTTGGCCGCCTGGAAAGGGAGGGTGAAACGAGCGATTGATGCTAACGAACCCCTGTCCAAGATTTTGGCGGACAATCCGACACTTACGGCAGAGGAGTTCGAAAAGTTCAAGGACACTTCCGCTACCGAGGCAGCCAAGATTAAGTCTGAGAAATACAAGGGCCTTCAGCAAAGGAACACGGGGAACAAACGCCTCGGAAGCCGTGGCTACATTGGCAAGAGGCCCATATGGGATAAGGAGGACGCGGAACGTGAAGCCGCGGGGATCCCAGACCCCTACGCGGAGTTCACCGACCCGCAGGAGTGTGACTTCATCAGGGCCCGGTACAAGTGGGACAAGGAAAAGAAGGTTTGGTACACAGACCCGATCACGAGGAAATTGATTAGATTACTGGTAATTATTCTTTTACCACCTTACATTTAGCTTCTGATCAAGTGGACTCCACGTTGTAGTAACATTCGTAAACGGTTCACGTTCCTTTTGCAGAAGGAGCAACACAGGCTTGCGGCCCAAAGCGACTCGTCGTCTCAGTCATCGATGAGGCCCAAGTGGGACACCCCTCTCAACCGGGCCTTGAACCAACTGAAGGGACTCCCTTTGGACCAGGGGCCGCAATATGGACGTGTGCACGGCGTCGGAGACGGCGCCACGTGGAAGTACTACTACAACGAGGGCCCGGAGGCCAAAAAGCAGAAAAAGAAGTTCAGTCAGTTGAACATCGACGAGAAGGTGAAGCTTGCGGTCGAGAAAAAAGCAGCTGAGGCCGCAGAAGCGAACAAAAATGAGTTGGTCCAGCAGGCAGTCAATGCAGTTGTAGCTGCCTGCAGAAATGATTTCGCTACTAACTTGTTTCCAGCTATTATCGACTGGACGAAGCAAAATCCAGACAAGACGGCAGAGGATTTTCCCATGCCCAGCTTCGTCGGGAGCAACTCGGTGAACATCGCACCACCACCACCTGCTGCCGCTACAGCACAAGGTCCTGCTCCCGCACCTGCTCATAGCAGCCCGTCCTCTGTCTCTGGCGTGCTAGGCGGGCCTTCGTCTTTGGCTGACCTCGACACCCTCACAGTAATTACACGTCGCATCAACATATATATAATCTTCCGTTTTTCGTTGCCTTTCGGATGTCTTATGCCGCAGACATGTCTTCGAAGGCCGACGAAACCCCGTGCACCGTACTCTACATGATCAACGGCCGGAAGGTGGACGTGGGAAAGACAGTGATAACGAAGCCCTTGGAACTCACGTTCCACGGCCAGCCGATCCCCGTTGGCACCTTCAGGGTTACCTTGTCGAGTGTGAAAGCGGGCCACGAGGATTTGACTCCTCCAGTATGGCTCGGGGGAGAGGAGGATGAGACCCCGATGCGGCTTGGAGAATGCAAGGGTTGGATGCTGCTGCGGCCGAAGAATCTTCTTCGTCTGGAGGCGGCCGAGAGCACAACAATGACCACACATCAGCAAGGTATGAACACCACCACCCCGCCTACGCAATTACCAGCGCCTCTCATGCCGGGTGAGAGCAGCGGACGACGCGAGGAAGGGGGTCCAATAGTGGATGATATAGTCGGCCTCGTGGAACAAGGAATGGCTGATGAGATGGAGGAGGACCCTCTCCGGTTCCTCAATACCGGTGCCGCCTATGACGACGGACAAATGATGAGTCAGCCATATGACTCGGGCTATGAGCATGCGGATGAGGAGATGGATGATGTGCCCGGGCAGGAACGTCCTAGAGTTGATTGCAAGAAGTCTCTCTTCATGCAATCCTCACAGGACACGCCTCCAGATGCCGCCTCAACGCAGGGTCATCTAGCCGAGGGTCGTAAAGTGCTTAGCCCGACGACACTGGTGGTGGGGGTAAGGAAGGGTCTGGACGGTGAGCCCAAGAAAAAGGAGAGGAAGAGACCGCCGAAGAGAGGCACTGCTGCCGCCAAAGCTACCAAAGCTTCTAGCAGCCAGCCGACCAATTTTGCAGACCGTGTACCGGTCAAAGGTGCGGCGATGTACCATGTCGCGGGCGAGCCGATCCTACCACCGAAACCGCTAGAAGGCATATCAGGGGATCTCAGGAGACTGCACGACCATGTGCTGTCGACTGAGAAAAGCCTTCTCGCCTCGGAGGATCCAGGATATCCGCTTTACGTGGTTCGTGTGCCTCAGGCCAAGTGCTACGTCGACACACTGCCCGCGAAGGTGTTCTTCCTGCGGTTTGATCACATCTTTGAGATGTTTCTCATGAGTCAGCTCGATTTTACGATCGTCCGCCTTTTTGCGCTACATATGAACTTTGTCATCAGGAGAGAACAAATCTCGGAAATATCGGTGGCGGATCCATACTACATGCATGAGTCCTTCTTGAGTCTCGGCGAGTTTGAACATAAAGCTGCTAGGGACTACATCGAATACTTCATGGTAACGAATAAGGACAAGGAAATGATTCTCCTTCCTTATTAGGCAATGTAAGTCATTGCCGGACAACCCTTTCGTACGTTTCAATCATTCCTTCGCTCATATGGAGACTAATTTGAGGTGTCTTTATTTTCCGCAGCAATGGGCGCGCAGTCCTTATCGTTCTTTTCCTGCGAGTCTCCCACGCCGTGTATTTCGACTCGTCCAGAAACTTCGAGAAGAAAGACTACACCCACATAATGGATATTCTGGATGATGCTCTCCACGGCTTCAGCATGAGGGGTGGCCACATGGCGATCAGGAAACAAAAGAAGAACAAGCCAAGTTTCTCGCATAAACTACCTTCTGCTCCATCCATGAACCGACAACAAGCAAGAACGATGGATTCTACCTCCTCCATCTCATGATGGAGTTCAGAAGGGATCACCAACATCTTCGCATGACAACAAGAAACGATGAACATATCCGCAAATGGGCAGAATCCTTAGGACACGAACTGGATTATAGAGTCAGAGATGACTTCTTTCGCATCCAGAAGGACATTGCAACGATCATCATGAAAGAAGTTGTCGAAGAGAAGGGGATGTTCCACCACGGCCCTATATTGCGAGCTGACGTCAGAACTCGCATAGGCATGCAACGTCAAGACCTGACGCCGTTCACGAAGCTAGGGTGCATCCTCCCGGATATGGATGGGTGGAACTTCCAGTGATTGACGATGCCGATGATGATGTGTCGGTTGAACTTGTAGTTTCTGTAGCGATGAAACTTTGTGATGTCAACGGTCCTGCTGAACTTGCGTAACGCTAGTTTGTTAGTTTGGGTACGATGACCTGCGTACATCTAGTTAATTAGTTTGGGTATGGTGAACCTGCGTTGATCAATTATGTTTACTATATGTTGCATCTATTAGCTAACTCTTTCTTTTCGTGTTGCTCAAATATATTATGTTGCATATTATTGTTGAATTCGCTTGATGAAGATGCATCTCTAACAGGTACATAGTTCCTTGATGGCGAAGAAGTGCTATGCCGTGTACATAGGGAGGGTTCCGGGAGTGTACGATGAGTGGCCCGAGTGTCAGGCCCAAGTGTCACGGTTCTCGGGCGGCAGCCATAAAGGGTTTGATAGCAGACAAGAAGCAGAAGCTAGTTACTTGAGGTTCACGCTAACGCGAGAGAGGAATCACAACCGGCGCCTCATGTACTGCATAATTCCGCTCTTACTCATAGTGATAGCTCTTCTCTTCTATATCATCGTTTTAGATGGATGATGAAACATGTGTATGGGATGACGATGTAGTTGCATGTATTCGAGACATATCATAACTTGTATCGCTATTTCGAGATCGATGATGATGAGAGACATCATTTGTGTTGGATGATGATGGCATGATTTGATGAGAATATTTGCATGTGTATGATATGATGAGACTATTGTGAGTATGATATGACAGGCTATTGTATAAACCTATTAAAAAACAGAGAAAAAACGATGTAGAAAAAAAATTACAGACAATAGTAATAGTAGCGCGGGGTATGTGTGTAGCAGTAGCACTGCCTTAGCAGTAGCGCGTGTTAAATAGGCGCGCTGTAGCTTTTAGCAGTAGCGAGGTTCACCTAAACGCGCTACTGCTAAACTCTGTTAGCAGTAGCGTGGGTGGAACAGTGCTACTGCTAATAGTTAGCTGTAGCGCCGTAGCAGTAGCGCGCCCACCCGCGCTACTGATATTACAAAAACCCGCGCTACTGCTAGGGTTTTCCCTAGTAGTGCAAGCAGTCCATATCCGCGGACGCGGCTATTCGAATAGTTTGATAACCCTGCAGGGGTGTACTTCTTCACACACGCTCTCACCACTTACCACCATATACACGTCATGTATCTCGGCAACCTTCAAGCGGAACCCTGGCGAGGGTGTCGGCCACAACCTGACTAACCACGCGAGACTCTAGGCCAGGTTTATTGCCTATCCGAGGCTGAACCCGCAAGGGAAGTCCGACCGAAGTTTCCATCAGGACCCAAACGATGTGTGCTGGGTTCCCAAGTCCACCTCGACGGATGGTACTACGCTTGGTACACCGTGCCACTTGTGCTTAGTCTGTCCCAAGCCCACCTGTACCGGGTGCCACTTGGTAGACCAATAGCACGACCTACAAACACCAGAAACTAGTTGCAACTCCTGGACAGAGATCAAGGTGATTAATAAGCTGAGAGGGGTCGAGTTATCGAAACCCAATGTGTGGTAGTAGCTAGTCTTGCATAACATACACAGAGCTCATTTCTTAAGGACGATCTCAATGAGACAACCCACCATGTACTCCTACATGGCCTCTCATCGCTACCTTTACCAAATCGTGTTCACACACTTAGCTCTCAACAGTAGGACATGTTCACAACCATTGCAATTCATCCCAGATGAATCAGGCCTGACACAACTCTAAGCATAGCAAGAATGAGTAGTCACATCATGGCTCAGGAAATTCCTACTCGTGCTAGTATGTTTTACTATTTATTGTGGCAAAGACAGGTCCTGCAAAGGAATGGGTCCAACTACCACAACATGTAACAGTTGAATCGTTGTTGTCCTAATGCAGTAAAAGAGAGCAAGAGCGAGAGAATGGGATTGTATCGGAATGCTCAATGGGGGTTTGCCTACCTGGCACTTCTGAAGAAAGTACTGCTCTTCATCGGTGTCAACGATCACTACGTCAGAATGGTCTTCTACCAAGAAGGAACAAACACCAGCAAAAAGAAAAAAGAAACACATTCAATGCAATGCACATCGAAATGAATGACATGTCATGTTAATATACTGAATTGACCTAATGCAATAGTAACCCAAGTTAATTGAAGTGGAATTCAAACAAGATCAAATTCCAACTCCAAATGCTATTTCATAATTTGCTCTAATCATGAATTGTCCTAGTTGGTGACTTTAACTTGTTCAAACATGCATGAAAATGTCATAAACAGATTCTTCATATTTTTCTGATCATTTTTCATATATAAATTTTTTTCATCTGAGTTATAGATTATTTTCTATGATTTTTAGAAGTTTTAAATATTTTTTGAAATAAATAAATCATTTTCTGATTTATTTAAAATACAGAAAACATTTACTACGTCAGCAACACATCAGGATGACGTCAGCAGGTCAATTGTCCGTGCCAGGTCAAACCTGACATGTGGGTCCCAGCAGTCAGTGACACAGTGCTGAAAAAGGATTAATTTAAACTAATTCAGTTATTAACAGGGGCTGGCCCCACCTGTCATAGACCCAGGGGAGTCATTAGGTTAAGGTTAACCGGCGATTAGCCGGGGTTTAGGCCGCCGGCGAGGCCAGGAGCAGCGAAGGGGCTCAAGAACATGGCAGCGTGTCGTCTCGTCGTCGGTGGTCACACAGGCAAGGCACGACGACCGGCGGGAGCTCTCGGGTGCTGACGGGGAAGAGAGGGAAAGAGAGCCAAAGGAGGAGGGGAGAGCTCGAGAGCGAGGGGAAAGTGAGAGGGGGTCGTCCTCATCTCCTGGGCGAGGAGGTCAACTCAGGGACGGCTGCGCCAGCGCGAAGCAGGAGGTAGAGGCCTCCCAGTGCGCGCGTGCGTCTTCGCCTCCGCCTACTGGCAGAGGTAGGGGACGACTGGCACGGGGCCTGCTGGGCTGGGCCGGCCAGTGGGCTGCCAGGTGGGCTTCTCTCTCTGTCTCTCTCTCTCTCTCTCTCTCTCTGCTTTTTCTTTTACTATTTCTTTGCCACTATTTTAAATTCAAAATGAATTCAAAACTCATGCCAAAACTTCTGAAATATTTTATGTTGCAGATATGGACCTAGCCAAATGCACATAATTTATTTCAGAACCTTTTGAAGTCATATTCTATAATATAGGAATATAATATCAAATTCAAATACAATATGATTTAAATTCAGTGCCAAAAATATTACTTTAAAATGTTCGTATTTTTTGGTTGGGCTTAAAACCTTTGCCAAAAATTCCAAACATTAAAGAAGGAATTTGTGGAATCATTGAATGAAATTTTTAAAGACATAATAACATCTCTCGAGCTAAGACGCAAAACACACATCAGGGGTGATGGAAAGAACTAGATGGTGAAGATTCTATTTGGCAGGCAATAATTCCATGCTTAAGTAAGATGGTGAATGGGTTTCAAAGTAGCGAGGAGTTAATTGCCCTTAATACCAAAACGGGACACCTTAGAAGAGGTGACTCGTAGAAATATTTCCTAAGTTAGGCAAAAAGAATTACTTTTGATACAGGGATCATTGAAACTCTTATACCAGACTGAGGAAAATTCACACTGATCATTTGAAAGAGTTCGAAAGAAATGGCATACTCATATTGAAAGGAAACTATGGTTATAGAACAACTCAGCAACGGAAGGCACATTCCAATTGATACAGAGGATATAACCCAGTTTCTGAGCGTGCTTTCAAGAACTTGAGCATCCCCATATTCATCAAGGTTTTACCAACATCTATGCCAAAGATCCTGGAAAACACATCATGCTACCATGATGAATAATGGTGGGCAATGCAGATGAAAAGGAAGACAACACTTTCTCAGATTTCACCTTAGCGAGGCCAAGGGAACAAAATCTGGATGATCGACCGAGAGACATTTAGCACTCCGCTTCTAATGTTCTCCTTGATGTTCCAGCTGCCACGGTCATGCTTAAAAGCATCAAGATGGCCAATAAGTGAAGCTCGGACTTCGGGAGCACAACGGATCCATAAGGAACAACATCTAGAATAATCTGTATGAAATCCCCATGGAAGAATGGCTAATCTTGCTGAACAAGATACTACAACAACAGGTCTTCCAGAGAAGTGTGTTAGCCACAACATCCACTTTACCGGTTTAGGAAGACCAATGTTATAATTTTTGGGAAACGTTCCAACCGTCATATCTGCCTAAGATTTAGATCTAGTTGGTGTCAGGATATTCCAGACTTGACATGTTTGAAAAGGAAAGTTTGCGACAAAATCGACGAGATGTCGTTGCGAGATTCTCGGAAGATGAACTACGGCAGCAAACTCAAAACATTAGTTGGTTCGCAAGACACACGTGAACACACTGCCCAAGATAGGCATGACCACATAGAGGTCTTACAACAAAACACTACCGAGTTCTGGTTGGGAACCATCATCGAGGACATCGAAGTCCTTGCATAAGTCTTGCTCTTAAGAAGGAACTTCCTTTCCTTGAACAAATCAATCAGTGGCTTGGTGTGCTAGGAAATACATATGAAATGGAGGTGGCCAACCTATCAAACCATAGAATACTTCGCATACTGACTTGGGATGATTCCAGAGGAACCAAAAAAAACTTTTCTCAAATTCACGGCGGCAACTTGCATCAAATGCACGTGAACTTGGAGAAAGTCACTTATTTCATCCGAACATATGCTCCATGAATGGGCACGAAGATGATGCTTACCAAAAGTTTCAAACACTAGCTTTAATGTTCAGCATGAATCATGCAGAAGATAAAATTGTTGACGATGGGCTCAACAACAATTCATCTAGGTTTCCATATAGATGGAATTCCATAATTATGTGAACAAGGTGATAGCATTGGTCAGACCAAAAAATATAATGTTGTATGCTCGAGGAACAACCACGAGTAAGACAACATTACTAAAATCATTGGTTCTGATTTTGATTTGACGATAGCCCACACTCAAATCAAAGGATTGGATAAGACAGTAGATCCAACAACTGAACACGAAGGTCAATCGATGAAGGTATCATCTTTCTTCAACACACACACACAAAAGATATCCCTTTGGATGAACTAAGTTAGTCATGCTTTTATATCTTCCAACTCTCCAAGTTGTTATTTTAGCTTAACCAACGTATCCAACACAGATTCTTAGAGAAGGGGTGGTTTATAGGAAAACCAACTTGATCACGAACTCAACACAACGGCCAGGGGACAACCTGGTAATACTTCCGAGAAGATATTCGGAAAATCACGAACCACCGATACGTTATTAAGCTCGAGACAATCTTGCTTTTCAGGGCAAGATGATATGATCAAAAGAGCGAGAGATTGACACAATCCTAACTCATTGACTGAGGAGTGCACCAGGAAAAATGGACTAGGTAGCATAATCAATCTTAGAATGATGATTCAATAACCAACACACTAAGAATGATATTATTGTCCATTAACTACCGAGCAACGGAGTTGCTAAGAGTCTTGAATTCACACATCACGGTTCACTTGTCAGCATTCTGGTTACAACCAACACAGAGACCAAGAAATAAATAATGATGGCGAGAAGTATCACTATATGAAGAATTCATAAGATGGTGTGCAATTCCCATGACATTCTTGACATAAAAGAAGGTAATACTCCAAGGTAGAACAAAACAAATGCTGGATTGGCATTTTTAATCTATGGGATACAACTACTTTGACACAATCCTAGAAATGGATGAGGTACTAGAGTTTGTTTCTCCTAGTCATTCTGAAATAGAATGGCTTGATGGACCACAGAGTAATAGGCATCGATGAACACAAATGCATGACATACTCTTGACTATCAACTGATAGACGAAGGTCCAAATATAACTAAAAAAGGAACAACTCAAAGGAACACATGATTATCTGAGTTGTGGATGCATAGATTAGCATGTCGAACAAGGCTCAACATATTTCTTTCGGATAACCCATGCAGAAAGGTAGGACTGGCAAAGTCACAAAATATAGAATGGAGAACTCATCAAGAGCACTCTTATTGTGATCTTTTGGTTCAAAAGAACTTCTGCCATACTGGTTCATGGTATTGGAAGAATGATAAACCATGAACCTCGAAGACTAGAACAAGGTTACTAATCAACCTAAAGGAGCTACAATCACTATCAACAGGGATAAGCGAAATGAATCATGGGTTCAAGAACCCAGAGATAGAGTACCTACTAACTAAATTACACCGCTAAACACTTTCGAGAATGGTGGCTAGAATCATCACACTGGGATCACAAAACATGGTTGGATTACTAGGTGGTTCTCTAAGATAGCCTAGTTTCCTGATAACTTCAACGTCTATGTCGAGGCAACTGAGTACCTCAACACAATAGTTAGTGTGGTTAGTCTGGCCCAACAGACATCGGGAATGGGGAAAAAAGCTTTGCAAATGCATCAGATTGTTTAGAAACTTGGGACAACTCGGACAACATAATGGTTGTACGGCATGAAATATAAAACAACCTGCAAGACAACTGGCTTCATAACAACTGATTTATTAGGGAAACACCGATCCGAGAAGACAACACCTTTCCTATAAGTCTACAGCATAGTAACTCGTCATCCTAATAGATAGATGAGAAGCCTAGTTCTTAAACCCCGTAGAAAAGAAGAGGGTCACTCAGAATTAGAAGGACATAGGATAAGGAGTAAAAAGAGCCTTATGTTCCCTCCACAATCAATTCCCTTATATAACTAAGGCATTTCTAGACTCGACATCGTCCAGTTTGGCTTGGTAATCCTACAGGCAGTCTGGCTCTAAGACCAAAGCTGTCGGGACCCTGATCCTAAGTCACACAGATCTAGCATGTAACACATCATATTGCTTTGCGGCCTCACGCACGGTAACCCATGGATGCCACCTTTACCTTGGCCAGGACCGTTTGCGTCTTTTGGCTCCTGTATATGATTATGTCGCTAGCATCCATATGACAGAGAACTCGGGTCAACATAAATAGTCGTAAAACCAAGGTGAGACAAACGTATAGGGACAGACATAGGTAACCCAGCAAAGCACGTGTCGGTCATCAACGTATGAACCCAAGTCATTGCATGCTACAAGGACGTAAAGGAACAACGCGTGACATTTCCCCATAGGGACAAATATAGGAGCAAAGAAGGATACATGTCGGTCAATCTATGTGTTCCGGAGCGGTAGCGAACTACCAAGGCTCAGTGGAAGCACTAGGAGGCATTTCCCCGTAAGGAAGGCTACCAAAGGCAAATAACTAGGTGTCGAATCCCACACATACCAATGCATTTCAAACATACACACAATATGCATGATATGTGTAGATACAACTTGGCATCACAACAGCTCTACGACTCAAAGTATTTATAAGGCTCGAAAGAGCCATACATAGCATGATATTACAAACAGGGGTCACATGACCCATCATACAAAGTATACAAGCAACGGAAGCATAAACATGTCTGAGTACAGACAACTACAAAAGAAAAAGGCTGAGAAGCCTGACTATCTACAAGACCCTCCATAGGAACCAGACCTCTGTCTAGGATTCCCAATCTACTCGGTCAACATCGAACTCGTCGTTGGAACCACTAGTGAGACTAACGTCTCCTCTGCAAAACATAAATTAAGCAACCGTGAGTACAATGGTACTCAGCAAGACTTACAGCAGAACTATCTACTTATGCATCAGTATCAACGATGGGGGTTGTGGGGTTTAACTGCATCAAGCCAGCTTTGACTCAGTGGCTATCCAGTACTACGACTACCAGTATTTTCTTTGAGGAGAGAAAGCGCACACGAGTCCACTACTCACCACATTAATACACCAGTATGGATCCTCTCCCGTCTCCCTACGAGAAGGCCATCCATAGCACTCACGCTTATCTTGCGCATTTTAAAGTATCCACGTAAAGTTGTCTATGAACCATATAAGTCTCCAAGTAGTCCATATCCACGGACGCGGCTATTTGAATAGTTTGATAACCCTGCAGGGCTGTACTTCTTCACACACGCTCTCACCACTTACCACCATATACACGTCATGTATCTCGGCAACCTTCAAGCGGAAGCATGGCGAGGGTGTCAGCCACAACCTGACTAAACACACGAGACTCTAGTCTAGGTTTATTGCCTATCCGAGGCTGAACCCACAAGGGAAGTCCGGCTGAAGTTTCCATCACGGCCCCAAACGGTGTGTGCAGGGTTCCCAAGTCCACCTTGACGGATGGTTCTACGCTTGGTACACCGGGCCACTTGTGCCTAGTCTGTCCCAAGCCCACCTGTACCGGGTGCCACTTGGTAGACCAATAGCACGACCTACAAACACCAGAAACTAGTTGCAACTCCTGGACAGAGATCAAGGTGATTAATAAGCCGAGAGGGCTCGAGTTACCGGAACCCAATGTGTGGTAGTAGCTAGTCTTGGATAACATACACAAAGCTCAGTTCTTAAGGACGGTCTCAATGAGACAACCCACCATGTACTCCTACATGGCCTCTCATCGCTACCTTTACCAAATCGTGTTCACACAATTAGCTCTCAACAGTAGGACATGTTCACAACCATTCCAATTCATCACAGATGAATCAGACCCGACACAACACTAAGCATAGCAAGTATCGCAAGCAAACATGAATGAGTAGTCACATCATGGCTCAAGCAATTCCTACTCATGCTAGTAGGTTTTACTATTTACTGTGGCAAAGACAGGTCATGCAAAGGAATGGGTTCAACTACCGCAACATATAACAGTTGAATCGTTGAGCGAGAGAGTGGGATTGTATGGGAATGCTCAATGGGGGTTTGCTTGCCTGGCACTTCTGAAGATAGTACTGCTCTTCATCGGTGTCAACGATCACTACGTCAGAATGATCTTCTACCAAGAAGGAATAAACACCAGCAAATAGAAAAAAGAAACACATTCAATGCAATGCACAACCAAATGAATGACATGTCATGTTAAGGTACTGAATTGACCTAATGCAATAGTAACCCAAGTTAATTGAAGTGGCATTCAAACAAGATCAAATTCCAAGTCCAAATGTTATTTCATAATTTGCCCTAATCATGAATTGTCCTAGTTGGTGATGTTAACTTGTTCAAACATGCATAAAAATGACATAAATAGATTCTTCATATATATTTTGATCATTTTCCATATATAAATTATTTTCATCTGAGTTATAGATTATTTTCTATGATTTTTAGAAGTTTTAAATATTTTATAAAATAAATAAATCATTTTCTGATTTATTTAAAATACAGAAAACATTTACTACGTCAGCAACACGTCAGGATGATGTCAGCAGGTCAAATTACCGTGCCAGGACAAACCTGACATGTGGGTCCCAGCAGCTAGTGACACAGTGCTGAAAAAAGATTAATTTAAACTAATCCAGTTATTAACAGGGGCTGGCCCCACCTGTCATAGACCCAGGGGAGTCATTAGGTTAAGGTTAACCGGCGATTAGCCGGGGTTTAGGCCGCCGGCGAGGCCAGGAGCAGCGAAGGGGCTCAAGAACATGGCAGCGTGTCGCCTCGTCGTCGGTGATCACGCAGGCGAGGCACGGTGGCTGACGGAGCTCTCGAGTGCTCACGGGGAAGAGAGGGAAAGAGAGCCATAGGAGTGGGGGAGAGCTCGAGAGCAAGGGGAAACTGAGAGGGGGTCGTCCTCATCTCCTGGGCGGGGAGGTTGACTCTAGGACGGCTGCGCCAGCGCGAAGCAGGAGGTGGAGGCCTCCCAGCGCGTGCGTGCGTCTTCCCCTCTGCCTACTGGCAGAGGTAGGGGATGACTGGCACAGGGCTAGCTGGGTTGGGCCAGCCAGTGGGCTACTAGGTGGGCTTATCTCTCTCCCTCTCTCAGCTTTTTCTTTTAATTCTGTTTTCTTTTACTATTTCTTTGCCACTGTTTTAAATTCAAAATGAATTCAAAACTCATGCCAAAACTTCTGAAATATTTTATGTTGCAGATATGGACCTAGCCAAATGCACATAATTTATTTCAGAACCTTTTGAAGTCATATTCTATATTATAGGAATATAATATCAAATTCAAATACAGTATGATTTAAATTCAGTGCCCAAAATATTTCGTTAAAATGTTCATATTTTTTAGTTGGGCTTAAAACCTTTACCAAAAATTCTAAACATTAAAGAAGGAATTTGTGGAATCATTGAATGAAATTTTTAGGGTTATTTGCCCTTATTAAATAATTTCTGAGGCTTTGAATTTTTCCTCAATTCAAATTTATTTGAATTTAAATATGATGCATGAATGCCTCTGGTGCAACTAACTACAAGCAATTATTCTAGGGCTATGACATATGGGCCCTTGTAGATTAGGGTCCACTTATTATTAGTAGGCCAGCCCAATAACGGCCCACTTTAACTACCCATTTTCTTTCTGTTCTGTTGGCGTCCAGCTAACGTCCCAATTTCAACGATAGCATTGAAACCTACACTATACAATCCCCTCAAAAAAACCTACACTATACAATAAAGAAATTAAGACATAGAAATGAAGAATAATCCTACACTATACAATAAAGAAATTATAGCAGATTACATCCATTGGGCATCAAAGTACGCCACAAGTGATAATAAAGGGTAAACAAACAACAAATTACATACACTGGGCACATACACCTCATACATCATGGACGCGCATCAACACAACTTACCATTTGAACTATGATCTCTTCAGAAAATAGGATTGGCCGGATTCAGATAGCACAAATTTCAGTCTGCAAAATCTCCACTTTCTGTGTGGTTTCCTCAGTCTGTTGTTTCATTTTGTCGACTGATGCATCTGATTTCTACACCTCCCTTCTCAACATGTTGATTAAATCTTGAGACTCATATGCACACTGTCTTGCCGCCTCTAGTTGATGCTTTAGAACATCAGCTCATTCCAATTCCAATCCATAATCATTTGGTAACGGCCATGCCGCACTGCTCTGAGAGCTTTGTGTTCATGTCACTTTATCCTGAAATGTTTCTATAAGTACACATGACTAGGGCAAAAATATAGTTACAACAGTGAAGCGAGCAAGACAGACTATCTTGTACATGGCAGACAGGACTAACAATAATGTACACGTCATGAAGCATAAGCAGGTGATATTTTAAAAATTATAAAGATGGTAGTCTGTGCAGCACGCATACAGAAATCTCTCTTCGCTCACCAAAGGAGCATGATGTTGGGGCCAAATCCAAGACAATGACAGGTTACAAATTTAAACCACGCGCAACTACTGAACATTAGATACATCATGTGTATAAGTAAGCAAGCAGTTAGCCATTGTGTAGCTCGTATTAACTAGCTGAAACATTGTGTGCCATGTTTCAAAAGAGTCCTAGGGAGCATAATGAACTGCAGAGGGTTTCATACAAACCTACTACAACAAGCAAAACTATGCAATCATTAGCCTCTTATAAACTAGATTGTAAGCCTCATGCATTAATAGTTGGTTAATGGACTTCAAAGCTTCAGGCACACTTCGCAGCCTACATCAGGCAGCATTGTTTGGGCATCTCATTGACTGAGGACAAATAAAGCAATTGAAGAGAGCAATTTAACTATGCCAGAAGCAAACAAGCAATTGAACTGTTGTGATGGCAACATGCATACATGCACGCCTCAATAACATCCTTGGCCTGGCTACATTTGAATCAACTGGTGTATCTTCTATATAATGGACCAGTAATGTAAAATTGTTTGCCCCCTATGAAGTATCTCGACTAGTATGTACTCAAGATCGTAGTAATGATAGGGAGGCTAATGATGGGAACATGCGTTTGGTTATGACATTTATGACATCGAGAACTCTACCATAGCAGGAAGGAGTTTCTCACTCTGTTCACTAATATAAGATGTTTTAGATATTTAAATGTAGACTACATCCGTACTGAAATGAGTGAGCAGGCACATTAAAATGTGTTTACAGACATCTGATTTAGAAAAAAGTTAGAACATCTTATAATAGTGAGCGGAGGGAGTATTAATCAATGGCCCAATGACTGGGTTACGCGTGAAGAACTATACACAAGCACAATGTCAGACAAATAGGATGTCCTAGTAATTGTAATACAGTGACTTACCATAACTAGTTGTACAGGCTCAGCGCTGCTCCTCCTTCTCTTACAAGGCTCCTTCCTAACATCTTGTACTTGGAAATCCTGAATCTTTGCTTTGTTGTACCCCCTCTGCAAGGTGACACAAACTAGTTACAAGTCTCCTTACATGGAAGATAAATATGCATACTTTCCAGTCTCTGGGCAACACCAAAGCGTGAGTTTTTAACAAAACGACACCACATAATGAAACATGCCACATCTCTTTCAAATGAGCATTTACTATGTCTGCGCTATGTATAAACTAGGCATACCTTCGTGAACTAGACCTCCACGTACTCTTGGGGAGCCTAGTTTAGTGTACAGGCAAACCTTTATGTCACCTACGAGTTATACAAGCCCCCACTATAGCACCCATTAGCGTTTAAATCATTGACAAGCTCCGTTAGGTCATGAACAGGAAGTAATCAAAGCAAACAGTTCTAGTATGGCTGGCTAATACAAACAAGCAATTGAACACATGTGTGAGCAAATCTTGCACAACACTGAATTATATATCAAGAAAACAAGCATAGAAGGAGGCTTAAAGACCATCACTTGACTGACCTGATTTAGGAGGCATTTAAACATCATGTGCAACGTATGAACTAGCATAAACATTGCATATTGCAGATTCTATAATGAAATGCACATGTATTAGGTTATGCCATGTATGATGCCTAAATCTACACTATAGCAGGTAGGATTGATTCATCATTGCACGCCCAATTGAATTGCAAGGTTAAGGGCCAGTTCTTTTCCACCTTTTGAGAGCTTATTGTCAAAATAAGCCATAAAAGCTGTAAAGAACTCGTTTTTTTGAGTTATGGGCTTGGGCTTAACTTATTTCCACCACCCATTCCTTCACAACGAGAAAAAGCTGTGGCGGACGGGGGGTGCTTCCCGTAGAAGCTCACTTAAAATTGAAGGGGTATAGCGAAATGACTCTTGGGCTTAACTTATTTCCACTACCCATTCCTTCACAACGAGAAAAATTTGTGGCGGGGGGGTGCTTCCCGTAGAAGCTCACTTAAAATTGAAGGGGTATAGCAAAATGACTCTATTGTTTGCCCATATTAAACTGAAAAGCCACTGCTCAGGCCGCGTCACACCTGACCACCAAGTAAAAACAAACACGCAAGCATTTGTTCCCCTGCCCACTCGCATCTCCTCTCCCCTTTCCCTCTGCCTTGATCCCCTGCCTGCAGCGCTAGGGTTCCTCCAGCGAGCCGCCGCCACCGGTCCCATCTGCCCTGCTCCTCGATAATGCTCTCTCCAGCGAGGCTACATGGCCGGCAGGTAGGGATCCATCTCCCCGGCTGCTCCTCCCTCTGGCGCCGCCCCTCACTCTCCTGGTCTCCAGCAGTTTCTCCGCTATGGTCCGTCCAACGCTCCACTCCGGCGGTCGCCGCCCAACTACGGCCGACGCCCACTCCGGCAGAAGGCTCCTCATTCCCCCTCCCCTCCTCCCAGGCCATGGCCATGAGGTGCTGTTGCGGGATGAGCTCATCCAACAAGGTGCGGATCTCCTCTGATTTTTTGCCAAATTTTTCATTCTGGTCTGCTATATGATGAATTGCTATGAGCTGCTACTGCTGCTGCTATATGATGAATTGCTATGAGCTGCCGCTGCTGCTATATGATGAATTGCTATGAGCTGCTGCTGCTGCTATATGATGAATTGCTATGAGCTGCTGCTGCTACTATATGATGCTTTCAGGTGGTGCTACTATATGATAAAAACCAGCCACTTGGACCATGGAATTTTGATAAATAATGGTTAATCATATAAATTTAGGCAATTATCCTCTGTTTGGAAGACATTGACCAAAGTAGATTGTGCCAAGTAGATGATATCTTTGTATTTTCATTTTGAACAAATAATGATGGTATGTTTTCCTATCATATTAATTACTGCGATGGGTTCAATTCGTGATTTTTGCTAGTCAAATTTATTTTCATATGGGCAACAAAATGACAAAATATAATGCAATATAGACATTTCACTGATCATACAACAGATAAGCTGAAAAAGCAGGCAATGAAAAGAACTGGTTGGCTTATTATCTGCAGCTTATATTCACAGGAGCTTATTTTCATAGGATAACTCAAAATAACTGGCCCTAAGAACCCTGGCCAACAGCAATGCCGAACAAATAACATGTCACGATGATTGCAATGGACTGACTTACCATACCATGTTGTATAGGCTCACCACTGCCCCTCCTCTTTTTTTGTGATGTTCCATGAAAATGCCCCATACATCTTGTACTAAGAAATCTTGTACGTTTTCATTGCTGCACCCGATCTGCAAGTTGGTACAGCTAATTTGAGATATCTCACTATTGAGAAAGGGCTTATAGGTGAACCCAAATGAGTGGCGGGCGAGGCGGGGCACCCGCCACAGCTATTTTTGAAAACAAGCAGTGGTGGGTGCTAAAAAGTGCCCGCCACTGCTGAACACGCAGCAGTGGCGGGTGAGATTAACCAACCGCCACAGCTATATGATTTCTAATTTCTTCGGGAGCGAAAAGCTGCAGTGGTGGGCACAAAGCTGCACCCACCACTGCTTCCACGCTCAGCAGTGGCGGGCAGTTCCGCGCGACCGCCACAGCTATATTTGGGTACCCACACGCCAACCGGTTTCAAATTTTATCAGAGTCCACAGTGGCGGGTCCTTTTCGGCGCCCGCCATAGCTATGTTTTGTCCTGTTGCCACCTACCACGCATCTATAGATGTGGCGGGCAGTAGGCATCACCCGCCACTGCTATACATAACCTTATCGACCGCTCCCCCCACCTAGTCAGATCCATTCGCACACATCACGCTTTCTCACCTCTTTCTCTCGCTTCGCCTCCGTCGCCGGCGTCGTGGCGTCGTCCGTCGACAACGGTGAGGTCACGGTCAGCCGCCACGAATGGCTTCATGGATCCAGTCTTCCCCGTCGCCCGCGTCGTCCGTCGCTGCCTCGAAGTTCGTCGGCCTCGTCGTGCAACGCTACCTCCAACTACTTCCCCGTCACCGTCGCCCGCGCCTTCCTCTGCATCCAACATCGTCCTTGTCTTCGTCGAGCTCGCCGTCCGCCGACGCGTCCGCCATCATCCTTGGCCTCGTCCAGCCCGTCGTCTGACTCGGACCCAGTACGCACCCCTCCCTTCTCTCTGTACATGCCCGAGAGAGAGTTAAAATTTGAGTGTAGTTAAAATTTTGTTAGTGTAGTTAAAATTTATTAGTGTACTTAATATTTGTTATATGATGTACCACTGAATCTTCGTAAGTAGATGTCTAAAATTTGAGTGTTTGTGCTAGAGTACGATGTTAAAATTTGAGTTCTTCTGCAAAAGTGCTTGTGTTAGTGTAGTAACAATATTTTCTTCATGATGCAGGTATTCATAATGAGTGCCAATGTTTTCGCAAAATGTGGATTAAGTTCTGTTTTGCTTAATTTCTGGCACTCAATATGTCCAATTTCTATCAAAGGTCATGCCGATTTTTTTTGTAAATTTATTACTTTTTTATGAACAAGCTACTTAATTGTATTTCCTTCGGGTGGACAATACTCACTCTTAATCCACAAAGTGAGATGAGAGTTGTCTACCCAACATAAGAGCGAGAAATGTCTACCCAAAGGACAAATATGAAGTGTTGTCGTAAGAGTTTTATCTTTTTATTGTCATAAATCTTGTTTCATAAAAATGTCTTTTATCTAAATGTCAACTTGTTTAATGCGATTTAGATGGAGAAGCCGAGACGCCTCGTTAGGACTCCTACACCCGTAGACGGAACTCCTACTGCCGTAGACATCATCACGAGGGTAGCTCAGTACACGGAGATCGTGCTTGCCTATGTCGAGAGCACTCGAGTAGCCACCGAGAGCGCTCAAGCATACGTCGATAGCGCCACAGCATATGCCGAGAGAGCAAGAACAGCCATCGAGAGCACTAAAGTAGCCGCCGAGAGTGCGTGAGTAGCCGTCGAAGCTGCGAGGACTGCCCAAGCCGAGATCACGAAGATGATGGAAGGCAAGGAGAAGTGATGATGGAGCTGAACTTTTAGTTCTAAAGTACTAGTGCACTGCCTTTATGTGATCTATATGATCGATGCGTGTGAACTTAATTTCTATGTTGCTATGAAGGAGCTAAACTTTTGCTTTCGAACTACTAGTGAACTGCAACGTGGTCATTTGTATCGTCTATGATGCTATGAAGATTGTGATGTGACTTTGCTCTATGTGATTGCATAACTATGAAATTGACTTGTCAGCTTGTATATTTATCTTCGTAGATGAAGTGGAACTGGTATGTGGTGTACACCGGGAAGAACCCAGGAGTTTATGATTCATGGGAGATATGCAACAAACAAGTGGACGGTTACAAGAACAGTTGTTGTAAAGGATATAAGACTAAAAAAGAAGCAGAGGATCGTTATGCCAACTACGTCCACAAAGAGAAAATCAACTATGAAGTATGCAAGACCGTGTGGACATGTGGACGAGTAAAGAATTTGATTATCTTTATCCTATTAATTGTCATTATGGTGTTGTTGTTATCATGAGGTCTTGTATGTATGTGTAGTAATGATGTGACGTGAGTTGTTGTACTCTAATGCGTACATCTTTGTATAAAGTTTAGATTATTGTTATGTTAAATGTAATGTGTATGATCGCTTATGTTATTTGTATGTTGTAATGTGTATTGGCTGCTGTTTCTGTAATGTGTATTGACTGCTGTTTGATGGCAATTGGAGTAGTTGTGGTGGGTGACCTAGAATGCCCGCCACAACTAACAATATAAGCCAGTAGCGGGCACGAAAGATCGCCCACCACTGCAGAGACTCTACAAGTGGCGGGCACGCGCCCGCCACTAATGCCATTATAGCAGTGGTGGGAGGTTAGTGGCGGGCGCCCCAGGGAGCCTGGCCCGCCACTGATGGGCTTTTTGCACCCGCCACTGCTAGGCATTCCTGTAGTAGTGTCTCTACAAGATAATACATTGCATATCCCTTGCACATAATTAAACCACCAATTAACGATTGTGTGTGTCCCATAAACTAGCCATGACTCTGTGCACTAGACTTGCAGGCACTCTAAGGGAGCCTAATTTAGTGCACTGGCATTCCTTCATGCCACCTATGACTTTGTGTAATGTATGACGTCTGTGTCTCTAATTTAGCAGCCAGTAGTGGTAATCATTGGCTACACAAAGGGATTACTGGTCGAAAATCCTCGCAAAGCACGCTGGTAGGCACACAACATACAAGAGAGAGACGCACTTACAAGATCATAGCAATGCTTCAGTCCAAGATTTTGGTTGGCCAAGGTGTTAGATCCAGAAGAAACATTGTCCTTGTAGCTCTTGCCAGCTCCATAACATGTAACAACGAGCTGTTAGTATATTTGAAGTACATCTAGCAGGAGATGCTGGACGGGTTTAAAGGTGACAGGTACCTAGGTCGTGGCGGGTGCTTGGCATCGTGCCAGACGGTGGGAATCAGGTTAGAAACGTCAAGGGTGATGACACTGCGGTGGCTGTCGGGGTCCGGTAAGGAGATCTAGGACCGTGGACGAGGGTGTTTGTGAAGCGGCTCTGGTAGTGTGGACGACGATGTGGACGAAGTGGATCTGAGGCTGTGGATGAGGGCGTCGGTGAAGCTGCTTCGGTGCTAGGGTTGAGGATGGTGTCGACGATGCAGATCTGCGGTCATGGACGAGGGCGTCGGGAAGCTGCTCCGGTAGGGTGGACGATGGTGTCGACGAAGCGGATCTGAGGCCTTGGACTTGGGCATCGGCGAAGCAGCTCCAGTAGGGTTGAGGATGGTGTCGGTGAAGCTACTCCGGTAGGGTTGAGGATGGTGTCAGTGAAGCTGCTCTGGTAGGGTTGAGGATGGTGTCGGTGAAGCGGCTCTGGTAGGGTTGAGGACGGTGTTGACGAAGCGGGTCTGAGGCCGTCGACGGGGGCGTCGGTGAGGCGGCTCATAGGGTGTGGATGAAGCGGCTCCGGTGCAGTGTAGGAAGGAGCCGCTGCAGATGCGCTGCGGTTGACGAGAGCACCGGTGAAGCAGATCCGGCGCGGTGGACTAGGTCGGCACTGAATGGGCTATGGTACATTGGTGGATGAGCAGTCTACGGTTTCTAGGGAAGGTGGGAGGGGTAGATGCGGCCGCAGAAGCAGATCCGGCGAGGTGGACGACACCGGCAGTGAATAGGCTTTGGTACGCCGGTGGATGAGAAGTCTAGGGTTTCGAGAGGGAAGGGGTAGAATCGCCGATGAAGCACGGACAGCGTGATGTAAGATGCTCTAGTGATGTGGAGTTGTCGTTTTTGCGGGAGGGGAGAGGAAATGGGGGTGCCATGTGGTGGGGGGAACCGGAAGTTACCAAAGCAACCCCGACCTATTATGTAAATGAGGGCCGTGTTGTTCTCCGTGCACCAAGGACAAAAGGGGAATTTTGCATGCTCTAGACCAGGTCACAGAAATTTTAGTAGGAGGCGGGAGATTTTGCGGCCCGCGGGATCGTTCGTATCCAGTTTCAACTAATTTTGGACAGTGCTAGCAGGAAACCGGTGATGCACGACTGTGTACACGGCGCCCACGTGAGCAATAACTCATATGAAGTTGATCCCAGAAAAAAAGACAATAACTCCGGATGATGCACGGATAACTTGTTACGATCAGACAGGCGTGGCCAATCGTACGGGTGTAACTGAGGCGCGTTCATAAAAAACGGAGCAAACGCTCAGCCTATGTATTTGTCGTGTAAATATATAATTTTGTGCCATTAGTTATTTATTTTAAACACAATGCATTGACGTGTTAATTTCAATTATATTGTATAGTAACAAATGGATAATGTAGATGCGCAAAAGAAATTGATATTATAGGTCGCTACTTAAAAGTGTTACCTCATATGATTACATGGCCTCCATTTCATAAATTGCAGTAGCCGTTGAATTCATATATGAATATTATGTATATTACTTCATAATAGGACCTTAAATCATCCAAAACTAATGAATTTGAATGAAACACTAACAATGGTGCATGCACATGATAACTACAGTGGTTGTTTGAAGAAATATCACTATAACTTTGGCATGCACGATTGAAAAAGGCTATTTGAAAAAAAAAGTATAACTTATGCGATATGTGAGTGTCCAATCTTTATAGCGTTGAATCGATATTGTATCTTCGGCCATGATATGAAGTAGATATTGATTATGTTCAAGCGAAGCACGTCCTCGACCATTAGATAGTGATATGTGAATGAATTGTGCAATCTCTCTCACACACATACAAATCTCCCTTCTCTGTGGGCATCTCAATCACACACGCGTGCTCCGTCTATTTCTCTCCATCCGTCAAGGTTAGAAATCATCTTTCTACCTCGTCCTACAAGTCCCTCACACAAAAACACACATACTCTCTCTGTCGAACACACCCACCCCTTTAATTCTGCCCACCCACCGCCACTCATGTCTCAAAGTATAAGTACGTCTCGCACACATATCCCTTAGGTTAACTCGAGTCCCCGGAACCATATGAATCCATACAATGGGATTCCAACTGAGCACCTTTTGTTTTGAGATTTCGAGAAGAGTTCGCTCACACACACACACACACACACACACATTGTTTCTCTCTTCATTTATTTCGGGCATTTGCATGCACATCCACTTGTTTATCTCCCTGATGTTTTAGGTATGCCTCGCACACATGCTATCTACCTATCCCCTAATATAGATCTGTAACACACAAACTCTCTCTCTCTCTCTCTCTCTCTCTCTAAGTGTCTATGGCACCCTCCCCCCTCCCAACACTGACAGGACCAGGGTGACACCTCGATTTTGATCTTAATCTATCTACTGGCTTCTCTCTCAAACACACACACACACTCGCTAGTTGTGTCTCTGTGCCTAGCACACGCACACTCTCATATGTCTTTCTCTCCCTCTCCCCCAACAAAGACAGGAGCAGGGTGACACCTCGATCTTGATCTTAATCTATCTATTGGCTTCTCTCTCAAACACACACACACACACACACACACACTCGCTAGTTGTGTGTCTGTGCCTCGCGCACACACTCTCGATACGCCTTTGTCTCCGCAACCCCCATTGATAAGTAGATTTCTCGCTGGTCGTTGATGGTGGGGTCAGAGTCGCACGAGCAGAGGTTTAATGACGATGATGCCAAATTGCAACCTCGATGATGATTTTCTCTTCGACAACATGTGTGCGTTCTTGTGTGTGTAGCCATCTCATCCATTGTGCCTTGTTTTTACGGGCCTGATGTGATGGTTTTTGCCTCGTTTTCTGTTAATTAACTGGGCAACTCTTTTCTTTGTTATTAATGAATTCGAGATCCTTCGGGGCAGACATAAAATATATCACTTTAAACCAATTATCACAGTAACTATATAAAAAGAAAGATATCTCCTGCTTGTTCGAGAAAGAACATCTGGTGGCTTGGTTAGCGCCCGATGCTCGCAATGCGTTGTCCTGAGTTCGAATCCTATCGAAAACTTTAGTTTCTTATATGTTTTTATATATACTCCTTTCTCTACCCTACTGACAGTGGAATCCACAGATAAAACGAGAGCGGGCACCATGCTACGTACCCGGATTTAACAGAGAGTACTTAGAATACATGTTTAAGGATGGAATATTCATTTCTGAGCCCAGGCTCATCTGCACCCGCGCTAAAAAAATGGAAACAAATACTATAAAAATTCAAATAATTACAATTTTTTTGCGTGGTAGATAATTTGGTGCGTCAGGTCCGCTCCAATTTTCAGATCATTTAGACATCTGAGTAGCTCTCGGCAAAAAAGACAAATTTGGGGTCTGTAAAAAAGTTTACTGTTAATGTACTGTTTTGACCCAATTTGTCATTTTTTGCTGAGAGCTACTCAGATGTCCAAATGATCTGAAAATTGGAGCGGACCTCACGCAACAAATTATCTACCATGCAAAAAAAAATGGGATATTTTTATGTTTTTTGAATTTTTTTTGGATTATTTCTCGACCGGGTGCAGATAAGCCTGGGCATCGAATCGCTGCACTAATTTTTTAAGGATTTATTTGTTTCATTTTTTTACTTTTTGTATGAATTTGTACCCACCGTGCAAGTTCATGTACTGTACATGCAATTAACTTTTTATTTTTGAGAATCATACATGCAATTAACTCACATGGATTTGATGTGACTCTATAATTTCCAGCATAAGGGCATCTCCAACGGCAACCAGTAAATTTCCTCTCGCATCCGTCCACGGACACGGATGCGGGAGGACGACATCCAATGCTAGCCGCATACATTTTGACAACAACTCGAACCAACCGGACAAAATTCGTGCAAACACGGCCGGATTTCATATAAACATGACGGATTTCATATAAAAATGCTAGATTTTCATATAAACATGACGAATTTCATTAGATTTACATCAGCTAAGCAGTGCTAGTCCGGCTATGGAGGTATAATTAATACCTAATCTAAATGGTCGCCCGCGGATCCCTTTGTTTCCTCATGTTTGGCAGCTCGATCAAGACACTTGCGGGGTCGACGATGGTCCTCGCAAGAGAAGAACCGGGCAAGACACCGGCTGTGTACGCCATCGTCGCCTCAGTGGTGGCCTTCATGGGACCCAGGCGGTGGCGGCCTCCCGTGTTCTACTTCTCCTCGATGATGGCGGCGGACGCGGATGCGCTGGCCACCGACTCGTCGCTCTTCGTGCACCCGGCTTCTGTCTCAGCCTACATGGCGCGGCCGTAGGCACGGGAGGCACGGTCGTAGGCACGGGAGGCGCGGCCTGATAACCCACAAGTGTAGGGGATCAGTTGTAGCCTTTCTCGATAAATAAGAGTGTCGAACCCAATGAGGAGCTAAAGGTAGAATTAATATTTCCTTCAAGTTCTATCGACCACCGATACAACTCTACGCACACTTAACGTTTGCTTTACCTAGAACAAGTATGAAACTAGAAGTACTTTGTAGGTGTAAAGCTAGAACTACTTTGCAAGAATAAAACTAGGAGTACTTTGTGAGATAACAAAAGTTAGTTTGTTTTAGTAGAGAGCTTTTTGTAACACAAGAGAAAGATTTGTCCCTAGGCAATCGTTAACTAGACCGGTAATCATTATTGCAATTTTATATGAGGGAGAGGCATGAGCTAACATACTTTCCATACTTGGATCATATGCACTTTTGATTGGAACTCTAGCAAGCATCCGCAACTACCAAAGATCAATAAGGTAAAACCCAACCATAGCATTAAGTAACAAGTCCTCTTTACTCCCATACGCAAGAACCCCCTTACTCGGGTGTAAGCTTCTGTCACTCTAGCCACCCACTATAAGAGAATTATGAACGTATTGCAAACCCTACAGCGGGAATCCCTCACGCTTGCACGACATGGAGGGCACCATAGGCAGCACCAAAATAAAACATACAACTCAAACCAATCACGATCATCAATCAACCTATCGGACAAAAGAAATCTACTCAAACATCATAGGTTTGCCACATATAATTGGATAATAATATATAGCGTTAAGCACCATGTTTAAGTAGATATAACAGCAGGGAGAAGAGGTGTTACACCGCTGCATAGAGGGGGAGAGATTTGGTGTTGACGGTGGCGAAGTTGTTGGTGTAGATCGCCGTCACGATGATTGCCCCGGCGGCGTTCCGGCGCCACCGGGAGAGAGGTGGAGAGAGCCCCCCTCCTTCTTATTTTTCCTTGTCCTCCCCCTAGATGGGAAGTGAGTTTCCCCTCTATTCCATGGCTGCCATGGCTCCCGGAGGGCAGGAGCCCCTCCGAGATTGGGTCTCTCTTTCTGTTCTCTTCTGTTTCGCGTTCCTCGTTTTCTGGCCGAAAACCGCTTCTTATATTCCCGGAGATCCGTAACTCCGATTGGGCTGAAATTTTGAGGTGATTTTTATCCGGATATTAGCTTCCTTGCGGGCAAAGAATACCTCCAACCGACTTACAGGGGCGCCACAAGCCCCCTAGGCACGCCCAGGGGGGCCCACGCCCTCCGAGCTTGTCATCTCCTTGGGCATCTTCTCGCGTTGATTCTTTTTCTCAAAAATCATATATATTCCAACATAAATCTTTGTAAATTTTTATCGCATTTGGACTTCATTTGATATGGATTTTTTGCGAAACAAAAAACATGCAACAAATAGGAACTGGCACTGGGCACTGGATCAATATGTTAGTCCCAAAGAATAATATAAAATGTTGCCAAAAGTATATGAAAGTTGTAGAATATTGGCATGAAACAATCAAAAATTATAGATACGACGGAGAAGTATCAGCATCCCCAAACTTAATTCCTGCTCGTCCTCGAGTAGGTAAATGATAAAAAGATAATTTTTGATGTGGAATGCTACCTAGCATAGTCTTGATCATATAATCTAATCATGGCATGAATATTAAGACACGAGTGATTCAAAGCAATAGTCTATAATTTGATATAAAGACATCATTACTCAGGCATACCAACAAACAATCATGCCTTTCAAAATAAAAATGCTAAAGAACGCTATCCCTACAAAATCATATAGCCTTGTCATGCTCCATCTTCTTAACACAAAATATAAATCATGTACAACCCCGATGTCAGCTGAGCAATTGGTTCATACTTTTTAACGCGCTTCAGCTTTTTCAACCCCCACGTAATACATGAGTGTGAGCCATGGACATAGCACTATAGGTGGAATAGAATGCGATGGTAGGGATCAATAAGGAGAAGTCAAAAAGGGAGAAAGTCTCGCATCAACCAAGTGGATCAACGAGCTATGGAGATGCCCATCAATCGATATCAATGCGAGGAGTAGGGATTGCCATGCAACGGATGGACTAAGAGCTATAAGTGTATGAAAGCTCAAACTGAAAACTAAGTGGGTGTGCATCCAACTTGCTTGCTCATGAAGACCTCGGGCATTTGAGGAAGCCCATCATCGGAATATACAAGCCAAGTTCTATAATGAAAAATTCCCACTAGTATATGAAAGTGACAACATAGGAGACTCTCTATATGAAAAACATGGTGCTACTATGAAGCACAAGTATGGAAAAGGATAGTAACACTTCCCCTTCTCTCTTTTTCTCTCATTTTTTTCTTTTTTTCTTTTTTTTCTTTTTTTTCTCTTTTTTTCTTTTTTCTTATTTTTTTCGTGGGCTCTTTTTGGCCTTCTTTTTTTTTTATTATTTATTATTTCCTCACTGGAACAATGCTCTAATAATGATGATCATCATACTTCTATTTACTTACAACTCAAAATTACAACTCGAAAGAACAAATATGACTCTATATGAATGCCTCTGGCAGTGTACCAGGATGTGCAATGATCTAGCGTAACATGTATAAAAAATGATGAATGGTGGCTGAGCCACAAATACTATGTCAGCTATATGATCATGCAAAGCAATATGACAATGATAATGTGTGTCATATAAATGGAACGGTGGAAGTTGCATGGCAATATATCTCGGAATGGCTATGGAAATGCCATAATAGGTAGGTATGGTGGCTGTTTTGAGGAAGATATAAGGAGGCTTATGTGTGATAGAGCGTATCATATCACGGGGTTTGGATGCACCGGCGAAGTTTGCACCAACTCTCGAGGTGAGAAAGGGAATGCACGGTACCGAAGAGGCTAGCAAATTGCGGAGGGGTGAGAGTGCGTATAATCCATGGACTCACATTAGTCATAAAGAACTCACATACTTATTGCGAAAGTCTATTAGCCCTCGAAGCAAAGTACTACTACGCATGCCCCTAGGGGGGACGTTGGTAGGAGTTAACCATCACGCGTCCCCGACCTCCACGCAAAGGAATAGACTCAATAATAAATCATGCTCCAACTTCTTAGCATAACTAAAGACTATACGTGCATGCTTTGGGAATCACAAACCTTAACACCAATATTCTTACTAAACCACAACTATTCACTAGTACCTCCCACATATCACCATCTTAATATCACAAAACTATTGCAAGGAATCAAACTTATCATATTCAGTGATCTACAAGTTTTATGTAGGATTTTATGACTAACCATGTGAATGACCAATTCCTGTTAACTCTCTAAATAGATATAAGTGAAGCATGAGAGTTTAATTCTTTCTACAAAAGACTTGCCCACACTCTAATAAATATAAGTGAAGCAAAAGAGCATTCTACAAATAACGGTTTTCTATATGTAGAGAAACAGGCATCCAAACTTCAAAGGATATAAGTGAAGCACATGAAGCATTCTATAAAGCCATACTCAAAAGATATAAGTGAAGTGCAAAGAGCATTCTATAAATCAACCAAGGACTATCGCATACCGGCATGGTGCATTATTAAAAGAAAAAGAAAAAGCACACGACGCTCCAAGAATTTACGCATATCATGTGAGCAAAACAAAAACCGAAACATACCGATAATTGTCGAAGAAAGATGGGATGCCTTCCGGGGCATCCCCAAGCGTAGACGCTTGAGTCTCCTTGAATATTTACTTGGGGTGCCTTGGGAATCCCCAAGCTTGAACTCTTGCCTCTCCTTATTCTCCTCATATCGATACCTCCTCGATCTTCGAACACTTCATCCACACAAAACTTAACCGAACTTTTTATTAGAGGGTTTAGTATATATAACATCAAATCCCATCATGTCCTACTGTAACGTTATTGTATAATTATAATCAAACATTACCCACTGTATGCTATCATAATTCTATGGCTCCCAAGTCAATGGGGCTCAACAAGATTTCAAACATACGCAAATAAAGAAACTATAATAGCAATCTGTGAAAACAGGACAGTCTGTAAAGATGCAAATGAAACATATACTTCTATAATTCAAAAAATTATGAAAAATTAGGAAAAAAAATCAAAGCAGTGCTGTGTAAAAATTTCAGAATTTTTTCATGTTCCAATAAAATATAGAAATTCAAACACTACGGCAAAAGTTTCAGTTTTTGCACAGCACACACCAAACAAGCAATTTAAACATCCTAAAGGTAAATCTTTGCGCATTATTTTTATAATACAATGGATTTGTACAAGGGGATAATTATTTTTGTTGAGAAGTTTCTGTAATCAAGATTCACAAAGTTTCCATGGGAATGAACAAAGTTCAAGGACATCCCCCACTTCAACGGTGTTCGTCTTTCTCACTTTCACTTTTATTTTTGAAAAGTTTAGGTTCCCCTCTATATATTTGTTTGTTTTTAAACTTTTTTAAAAGCACACACAGAATAAAATGACTCTCTAAAACTTCCGGGTTGTCTCCCAGGCAACGCTTTCTTTAAAGCCATTAAGCAAGGCATAAAGTGCTCAAGTAATTGATCCACCCGGATCCCAAGGTATATCAAAGCCAATTTTAATTAACAATCATTTGTAATTTAGGAGTGAGCACAAAGCAAAATATATCACATAACAACGGATTCTAACTCTCTTATTATGCATTGGCATGTCATAAAAGAACAATTCATGCACATCAAGTAAAGGCCAATGCATAATACAAACAGTTTCTTGCAATTTTATCATATTAGAAACATAGAGAGGTGGAGATGTAGTTCCTCTCTCATAATAATTGCAATTAGGAGCAGCAAGCACATGCATATTATATCCATCAAAATCATCATGTGTAATAGTAAAACGCAACCCATCAATATAATCCTTAATAAGCGCAAACTTCTCCGATATAGTGTAGTTGGGAGAATTCAAAAAGATAATAGGACTATCATGTGTGGGTGCAATAGCAACAATTTCATTCTTAACATAAGGAACTATAGCAAGTTCATCTCCATAAGCATCATTCATATTGGCATCATGGCCACAAGCATAGCAAGCATCAATTTCATCAAAAAGGGATATTTCAAACGAATCCGAGGGATCATAGCAATTATCATAGCATTCATCCTTTGGTAAGCACGAAGGGAAATTAAACAATGTATGAGTTGAAGAGTTACTCTCATTAGAAGGTGGGCACGGGTAGCTAATCCGCTCTTCCTCCTTTTGTTCTTCGCTCTCCTTCTCATCTTTTTCATCTAATTAGCTCACAGTGCAATCAATTTCTTCTTCCATAGGAGCCTGCAAAATATTAGTCTCTTCTTGGACAACGGAGACTTTCTCAATAAACTGATCAATATAGGCATTGTATTCATAATTCTCAGAGCAATATTTAAGTATAGCATAATTTTCAGATCTGTAAATAGCATCATCACAATCTTCATACTTTTCAAACAAAGATTCAATTTCATAAGTACCCATAAAAGCAACAAATTCTTCTATTTGTTCCACATCATAGTAATCATATATACCATTAGCATAAGAAGCCAAGGTTTCATTATCATTTAATTCACATTGAAAGGGAAGGTGTGGAGCCTTCATCTTAGAGCAACAAGTATAATCACACCTTAAGCACAAATTCCAAGCATACCAACGCAACATTTTAATTTGATCCCATAAGTGTTTCCCTTTTTGAGACAAGCGATAATCCCTAAAGTATTCCCGTTGATCCAAAGTATCTCCCATTATCAAGTTGAATGGAGATTTATCAGGATTATCAAAGTAATATTTAATATTTTCCACATAACCAGCATCGAGGGTTTTAGGAGGTTCCCCATCTCCGTGAGTAGCAAGTACAACTATTTTTTTGGTGTTTCATGTTCCATATCCATAGCTAAAGATATAAAACAACTTAGAACAAAAATAAAAACTACTTAGTGATAAAGCAAACAAGCACACACGAGAATATCAACCCCACGCTATTGCTCCCCGGCAACGGCGCTAGAAAAAGGTCTTGATAACCCACAAGTGTAGGGGATCAGTTGTAGCCTTTCTCCATAAATAAGAGTGTCGAACCCAACGTGGAGCTAAAGGTAGAATTAATATTCCCTTCAAGTTCTATCGACCACCGATACAACTCTACGCACACTTAATGTTTGCTTTACCTAGAACAAGTATGAAACTAGAAGTACTTTGTAGGTGTAAAGCTAGAACTACTTTGCAAGAATAAAACTAGGAGTACTTTGTGAGATAATAAAAGTTAGTTTGTTTTAGTAGAGAGCTTTTTGTAACATAAGAGAAAGATTTGTCCCTAGGTAATCAATAACTAGACAGGTAATCATTATTGCAATTTTATATGAGGGAGAGGCATGAGCTAACATACTTTCCATACTTGGATCATATGCACTTATGATTGGAACTCTAGCAAGCATCCACAACTACCAAAGATCATTAAGGTAAAACCCAACCATAGCATTAAGTAACAAGTCCTCTTTACGCCCATACGCAACAACCCCCTTACTCGGGTGTAAGCTTCTGTCACTTTAGCCGCCCACTATAAGAGAATTATGTACGTATTGCAAACCCTACAGCGGGAATCCCTCACGCTTGCGTGACACGGAGGGCACCATAGGATAGCACCAAAATAAAACATACAACTCAAACCAATCACGATCATCAATCAACCCATAGGACAAAAGAAATCTACTCAAACATCATAGGATTGCCACATATCATTGGATAATAATAGATAGCGTTAAGCACCATGTTTAAGTAGAGATTACAGCGGGGAGAAGAGGTGTTACACCGCTGGATAGAGGGGGAGAGAGTTGGTGTTGACGGCGGCGAAGTTGTTGGTGTAGATCGCCATCACGATGATTGCCCCGGCGGCGTTCCGGCGCCACCGGGAGAGAGGGGGAGAGAGCCCCCCTCCTTCTTCTTCCTTGGCCTCCCCCCTAGATGGGAGGAGAGTTTCCCCTCTGGTCCATCGCCGCCATGGCTCCCGGAGGGCAGGAGCCCATCCGAGATTAGATTTCTCTCTCTCTCTGTCTGTTCTCTTCTATTTCGCGTTCCTCATTTTCTGGCCGAAAACCATTTCTTATATTCCCGTAGATCCATAACTCCGATTGGGCTGAACTTTGGAGGGGATTTTTATCCGGATATTAGCTTCCTTGCATCCAAAGGATACCTCCAACCGACTTACAGGGGCGCCACAAGCCCCCTAGGCGCACCCGGGGGGGCCGCGCCCTCCGAGCTTGTCGTCTCCTCGGGCATCATCTCGCGTTGATTCTTTTTCCAAAAAATCACATATATTCCAAAATAAATCTCCGTAAATTTTTATCGTGTTTGGACTTCGTTTGATATGGATTTTCTGTGAAACAAAAAACATGCAACAAATAGGAACTGGCACTGGGCACTGGATCAATATGTTAGTCCCAAAAAATAATATAAAATGTTGCCAAAAGTATGTGAAAGTTGTAGAATATTGGCATGAAACAATCAAAAATTATAGATACGACGGAGACGTATCACGGCCACAGGCACGGGAGGCATGACCAGAGACACGGGAGGCGCTGTCGCAGACACGGGAGTGTCGATGCCCGTGCCGGCGTGGAGCAACTCGCTACTCCTCATCAAGCTGGCGTTGAGCGGCGAGTTGCTGAACCACGCGCCAGCTTGGGGCAGCAACTGGCTCCATCGGGCTAGGCGAGAAAGGTTGAGCAGCGAGCTGCCTCGCTCGTATCCAGCGGGCTCGGCGGGCCACCCAGCCGGAGAAAATGGTGAAGGAGGAGATGGGGGAGTGGCGGAGGGGTGCGATTCTTGCCCGGTGTCTGGCCTCGGTTAAAATAGAGGGCGGACGGGAGGAGCTCAGCCAGCGTTGCATTTAATGTCGGCCCGCTCATGAACGGATGTGTGGCCAGAGTAGGTTTCTAAACTTCCACGCGGGTTTATTGGAGGCGTTTGAATGCGGCGAGGGGGCATGTTCAGCCGGGCGTGTAGCGGGCGGTGCCCTCGGCCGGTGCACCACTTTACTAGTACTTTACAGGTAGTAAACCAGGACGGTAAATTTTTTTTTGAGAAATGCACTGTAAACTAGTAAACCAGGACGGTTCCTGATACGGCTTGAATGCAGACGAGGGAGAGGGTAGCGGTTCCCGAAACGTTGAACGGCCAATGATGCATCCTCCTTCAATTAGCATGTTGAGGTAAGTAATTAATGGGAGAAGCGGAAAGGAGACAGCACGATGTTGTAGGATCGAAAGTATGTCTAGAGGGGGTGATTAGACTACTTGACCAATAAAAACTTATCCTTTTCCCAATTTTAGTTGTAGGCAAGTTTTAGCAATTCTACCAAGTCAAGTACACCCTACACATGCAAGTCTAAGAGTTGTGCAGCAGAAAATAACGATGTTGCATATGAATGTAAAGGAGGGGTTGGAGATTTCAAACGCAATGAAGACACGATGATTTTTTGCGTGGTTCCGATAGGTGGTGCTATCGTACGTCCACGTTGATGGAGACTTCAACCCACGAAGGGTAACGGTTGCGCGAGTCCACGGAGGGCTCCACCCACGAAGGGTCCACGAAGAAGCAACCTTGCCTATTCCACCATGGCTTATGTCCATGAAGGACTAGCCTCATTCAGGGTAGATGTTCACGAAGTAGGCGATCTCCTTGCCCTTACAAACTCATTGGTTCAACTCCACATGATCTTGGAGGCTCCCAAGTGACACCTAACCAATCTAGGAGACACCACTCTCCAAAAGGTAATAGATGGTGTGTTGATGATGAACTCCTTGCTCTTGTGCTTCAAATGATAGTCTCCTCAATACTCAATCTCTCTCTCATAGATTTGGCTTGGGTAGGAGAAGGATTGGAGTGGAAAGCAACTTGAAGAGGCTAGAAATCAAGGTTCAAATGGTTGGATTGGAATCTCTTGATCTCAACACATGAGTAGATGGTTCTCTCTCAGAAAACGAATGGTGGAAGTGTAGGCACGTTCTGATGGCTCTCTTAGAAAGTAAGTGGGGGTGGAGGGGTATAAATAGCCTTCACCCAAAATCCAACCGTTACACACTTTTGACCCAAATCGGTGAGACCGAATATAAACTCGGTGAGACCGATTAGTGTAAAAGATATATGAACGTTGGGCTTTTCGATGGGACCGAAGTGGAACAACTCGGTGGGACCGAAGTGCAATGGCTAGGGCAAAACCCAGTCTAGGAATTTCCGATTGTTTCAACTCGGTGATTCCGAAGTGAAACAATGTCATCACAGAAACTTGGCAATGCCATCTCGGTGGGACCGAGATCCATTTCGGTCAAATCGAATTGCTAGGGTTTGGCAGTGGCAATGGGAGTGGTCATCTCGGTGGGCCTGGATGGGATAGTTTCGGTGGGACCGAGATGGACATTTAGGGTTTGGACAGATGTGTTTTTTGAGAAAATGACTGAGGGTTTTTGGAGCAATATCACTAAGCACTTGAGCAACAACCTCATCATTAATACCTCATCCCCTTTTAATAGTATTGGCTTTCCTAAGGGACTCAATATGATCTTGGATCACTAAACCAAAAATGTAGAGTCTTGAAGTTGCCAATTCTTGTCCTTGACATTTTGAGGGGTCCACATCCATTAGTCCTTGCCATGCCAATCATTGATCCTTTCTGAAATCTATTAGCAATGAGTATTAGATCAATGATATATATGTTGTTATTAATTACCAAAACCACCCGCGGATTAGTTGCACTTTCAATCTCCCCCTTTTTGGTAATTGATGACAACATATAAATCAAAGCTTTGACAAATGATATAATCAATGAAATACATCATCGCTTTGTGATAAGTAAGAGCTCCCCCTAGATTTGTGCATTATTTAAAATTTGCGTTTGAATGCAAATGCACAATCGATTAGGATCATGGGTCACTCTTCCATGTCACATACATCTTGGTGGAGCGCACAAAATGATAAGATTGGAATGTAATAAGAACTCATCAACAAACAACCAAGTGAATGATCATACAAAGAGTATATGAGTAGATATACAAGCATAGCATCATCAAAGTACGGTACGATCAACCACAATCACACGTAGTACCAAACGAGCAATGAACAAAAGTAGCACACAAGGTAGCATACAAATGAAAATCAAACGAGAAAAAGCAAATTACTCGCTCTCTCGAAGCCCTAATGATGTATACTAATACTCCCCCTTTGGCAACAAGTACCAAAAAGTTCGAAGAAGTACAGAGCTAGACGTCGCTCTAGGCTCGATCTCCGACAACTCCTGGTGTTGAAGTCCTCTGACTTGCAGCGCCGGTGTGCGTCAATGTCGGAGTAGAGAGAAGTGCATCTGCAAATGCCTCAGAAGAAGTCTGCGGAACTGGTGGAGGAGTGGCAACGGTTGGAGCAACTGATGGAGCAACTGAGGGTGTAGCAGCTGGAGCTGAAACTGTGGCTCTGGAAGTGTCTGGAACTGCTACTGACCTGGGCTGGGTCCGGAACTGAGTAGTCACGGGAAGTACTGAACCACGATGCTCGTCATCATCGCTGCTAGCAAGCTTTGCCTCTTCCACCTCTTTCTTCAGGCTCTCAACTGTAGTTTGCATCTCTGTCACCTTGACATCCAGATCATAGAATTTCGTCTCAACGATCCTCTCAAGACTCTTCTGGTTCTCAGCGATGTTGGCCAGACTCCGCTCGATCCTCTGAGTAGCTCGAAGAAGATAGATTATCTGATTGGCCTTGGTCTTCAGTGACGGAGTAGGTGTGGCTTTGGGCTCTGCAGACTTAGCAGCCTCCGCTCGTGCTTCCTTCTCTGCATGTGCTGCGACCGAAGTGGGATGGGATGGATCCATCGTCATTGTGTTGTCCTCAAACTCCGGCTTAAGCGGCAAATGCTCACGATCAAGCAGATATGTCTTGTTACCAACTTTGGAGTTGATAAGCACCTGAATGTGTGGAGCAAATCCACATGACCTCTTCTGATCCGCGGCAGTCCTCGTGATAGTCTCTACAATGAGATCCATGACCTTGAATCTCTCAGATCGATCAATGTGATGAAGCATATTGATGGAATGTCCTCTGGTCATCCTCTCATCTCCTGACTTGGGCATCAACGTATGCCTCATGATTGTGTTGGAGGTAGAAAGTCCTGCCAACAGATGATAAACTGAGCCTAGCTTGTGAGTCTCAAGGTCATCCAAAGGAATTTCCTTATACATATTGGCCATGGAATTGTGATCCATCTTGCGCTTGGCATACACATCAATGTCATTTTCCTCGGGCTCGGGTACATCTAGCAAAGTTGCCCATTCTTCAACAATGGACTCATATCAAACACCTTCTATCATCCACACAATCCTGCCATCAGAATAGAAATGAGCTGTGGAGTAGAATTGCATGATCATCTCGTCATTCCAAGCAGTCAATTTCTTGCCTATGACTCGTCAATGCCTATCATCTTGAAGCTCTCATGCACATGAGGAAAGTGGTCTTCATTATCATCGATGAATTCCCAGTCCACCCATCTCATATCACTGACTATAGGCTTCTTGTCAAGCAACACAATCTCATAGAAATCCTGTTGTTCCTTGGTGTGAAAGCAGTAGTCTACAGTAGTTCTCCTTCTCACTGAGTAAGGATCAGACACTCTCCATATCCTCAGTCCCTTGTCCTTTCTCTCCTTCATGTTCTCTGCTATGGGATGTGTGTCATTGTGCTCAGGCAATCTGGGTCTTAGCTTCCTTAGCACTGGGGCTTCTTCTTCATCGTCATCATTTCTCTGAGGCACTGGGGCCTTGTTCTTCTCTGCAGCAGGGACATCTCTGGTAGTCCTCTTGGGTTTGGCAGCAGCTGGCTTGGCCTTGGAAGAAGTAGCAGACTTCATAGCATCACCCATGAGTTTTTGCTGTTTAGGAGGTGGTGGATTTGCAGCTTGTTCTTCCTCATATGTGGCATCATCTCTCCTCATAGATGTGGGTTTGAACACCACATGAGCAACTTGCTTTCTTTCCGTCTTCTTGCCTGCAGCCTTTGGCTTAGACTTGGCTGGCACTGGCTCAGATCCTCCTGGATTTTCTGAGATAATGCCTCTCTTGGCAGCTATAGATGCAGAGATTTTCCTAGACTCCTCTCTCCTTGTGAGTGCCTGCATACTCTTTCTGAATAGTAACCTTCTTCTTCTTGGAGGTGACCTCTTCTAACTGGAAGTCCTCATCCTCATCATCAGAATTTTTCCTCTTCCTAGTCCTTGTAGCTGGTTTAGGCAAGTCTTTCTCCCTCATGGTAACTCTCCTCTGGACTAGATCCTGCATCAAGATCAACACTTTGCTCTTCAGATCTATTCTGGCTGTCATTGAGGTCTGACATGCTGACACCTGCACCTGTAAAGTAGATGGGGTAGAGTGGAATAGATGAGCATCACAAAAACACAGCATTTTGACAAAATTTTGAGTTAAAACTTCAGTTTTAGGTTTTCACATAAATGATTTTGGAAATTCCGAGTAGATCATCTCGGTAGCACCGAAGCTGTCACAGAGACTTGGCAACACAGTATCGGTCTGACCGAAATGCGTTTCGGTCTCTCCGACATGCTAGGGTTCTACTGAGATTTTAGATTCGGATCCACTGATTCGTACCATTCGGTGACACCGAAATGTACAATGTGCAATGGCCAGAGGCCAAATCGGTGAGTCTGATTCTTTCTATTCAATCTTTCCGAGATAAGTTCTGTGCAAACCTAACCCTAAAATTTTCGCTCAAATCTACTTCTACGGAATTTTGTTGGAATAGAAATCTCAAACAGTGGGAACATTGTGGGCGCAATAGCTCTAGTGCATTAAATCAGCAAGTTGAAGCACTAGGGGATCAAATCGCATCCTAACTCGGTGAAGATCCTCTACGGCGGCAATGGCGGTGATGAATACCGTTGACGGTGACGGAGTCCGAGGGCGAGGGCGCGCTGGAGACAAATAGACGACCGGAGACCACGGGCGATGGCAGCGACGGGGTGCGGGGCCGACGTAACTGTTGAGAAATTTCAACGTATGGTTTGCGCGATATATATACCCGTGAGCTATCGGTGAGACCGAGTGAAATGGATCGGTGGCACCGAAGTAACTGCTATGAGCACATCAACTCGGTGGCGCCGAGAATTTCAAATCGGTTTCTCCGAGATAGAAAATCAGATCAGTCTAAGTGATTTCGGTGAGACCGAATGGTTGTGAGTTGGTCTATCCGAAAGTCGCTTAGAGGGTTTTGGAGGTCAGCCCTGGTCGGATCGGTGGCTCCGAGTGCTCCTCACCCGGAGGGTCTGAAAGGAACTTGTTCAAATTTTTGTGATATAGCAAGAATGAATTGAGACAAGTTGAGATAGACAGCTAAGGAAAGTTCTTAGGCATTCTTGTTCATCCATTTGGCCAAATAAAACCAAATGAATCAAACTACAAATGGATGTCCTCGAATGAGAAATATGCATAGCAACATGCTCACACAAAAAGATAGCAAATAAAATATGTGGCAAACGTGCACAAACAATTCTAGCATCTATCACACAATGGGCGATGACATAGTCATCTATATATGAGTATATTGACTTAGGAGCCAAATGAGAACATTTGATCATAGGTCATACTCATCGTTTAAGCACAAGTGGGGTTGCCACTTTTACATAAAGCATTAATGTGTTCACACCATTAGAGTTGCTTTAGCTCAACTCCATTGGGTTTTGTCGATGTTGACTTCATGTAGATGTTGTAGATGTGGATACTCAATGTTGATGTAGACCATCTCAAGATTTGGGAGCAATCCTTTGAATGATGCACTTTCAATACCTACATGGGTTAGTCCCACAAGGAACAAACAAACATAACCATAGACATAGAGTGAAATGCACAACATGTGATGTCCATGAATGCATAGAATACCTTGTCCCTTGACTAACCAACAAGAGGGTTTGTGACTCCATGAACTAGTGCAAGATGTTGAAGTTGGTTGCACAAGTCCTTGCCATGAATGAATATGAGTGAAGTTTGTTGGCTGAGTCACCCTCAAGAACTTTCTAGTTCTTCTTCTTTGGGACCCACATCAATTTGATGGGAATCCTTGGAGTTGTAGTTTTACTTGATGAAGAGAACTTGATGAGGTCTTGGGAACCCACTTGACCAAGGCTTGAGGTGGTTCTTCAAATGAGTCAATCTCTTCTTGAAGCTTGTCCTTGCCTTTTAGCTTGTGGTCTTGTGGTGGAAGATCATCTTGAGCTTGTGTTCCCTTGAAGGAAGTAGGATCATACTTCTCTTGTTGAGGAACAAACTTCGTCTTGGGGTATTGATCTTCTTTCCACTCAACTCCATTGGCATTGAACTTTCGTTCAAAACCAACACCTTGGTTCTTCCGGTGCCTTCCTTGCTTGCGTACAATTTCCTCAAATTGCTTACTCCCAGCAAGGCTCTTGTAGACACCCTTTTCTATAATTCCTTTCAATAAATTGTTTTCTTGCTCAAGTGTAACTTGGCTAAGAGAATCATTAGTGGAATCAATAGAACTACTAGAAGTAACAACATTGGATTTAGCACTGTCATTGTTACTACTAGAGGTAGAACCCTTTTTACCCTTGTTATTAGTTTGCTTAGATTTAACTTGTGGCACACAAGTAGACAAGAGTAAACGTTTGGCAATGTAGGAGGAACTCTTCTTTCGAAGATCGTCATTGATAGCTTTTAGAAACTCATGCTCTTGCTCTAAATTTAGCTTCTCGAAGCATAGCTTCTCATGAGTTCTTAGAAGCTCTCTATGATCCTCTTGAGTTGTTTCATGAGCTAACTTAAGAGTGTTTAGTTCTTTAGTTAGACGCTCAATCTCCATCATAGCATTGTCATTCGTTTCCTCTTGACTATCATGATTACTAGCAAGTTCATTATAGCTCACATTACTAGCCTTATCAACAAGCAAATCATCATCACCAAGTAAATCATCCTCATCACTATCAAAGTCAAGGTATTCGGGGTGTGATACCTTGGGGCCTTTTGCCACGAAGCATCTTCCAATTCCCTCATTTGGTGAATCAAATAGGTCAAAGGAGTTGGAGGATATGAGAGCAAGTCCGGCAACACCTTCATCTTGACTATAGTCGGAGTTGGAGTGATAACTTCTCTCCGATTGGTTGTCGGAGTCGGAGTCGGAAATCCATTCACCAACATGAGCTTGATGTCTTCTTCTAGTGTAGCTCTTGGATGACTTGTCCTTCCTTTCCGAATCCTTGCTTCTCCGAGAAGGTCTTCGTTCATAACGATCATCTCTACTCCTTCTCTCCTTATGAGGTGATTCATCTCTTCTATACTTTCCTCTTGGTGATTCGTCTCTTTTCTTGTGAGGTGTCGTACACTCATTGGAGTAGTGTCCGAGTCTTCCACAATTGTAGCAATCACCGTCACGACTTGATGATCTTTGCTCATAGTTTCTTGAGTTTGAGCTCCTTTCTTTTCCTCTACTCTTGTAGAACTTGTTGAATCTTTTCACCATTAAGCTTATCTCTTCATTGGATACTAGCTTGTCACTTGATGTTGTGGGAGCATCGCTTGAGGCTTTGTAAGCCCCACTTGGCTTATTGTGTAGCTCCTCTTTGTCCTTGAGTGACATCTCATGAGCAACAATCCTTCCAATGACTTCCGTGGGCTTGAGATCTTTGTAGTTGGGCATCATTTGGATCAATGTGCACACGGTATCATATTTTCCATCCAAGGCTCTAAGAATCTTCTTGATGATGAATTTGTCGGTCATCTCTTCACTTCCTAAGCCGGCAATCTCATTTGTGATGAGAGCAAGCCTAGAGTACATCTCGGCGACTCCTTCACCATCCTTCATCTTGAACTAGTCAAGTTGACTTTGAAGCACATCCAACTTGGTTTCCTTGACAGACTCGGTACCCTCGTGCATATCAACCAAAGTATCCCAAATTTCCTTGGAATTCTTGAGGCAGCTGATCTTGTTGAACTCCTCGGGGCACAAACCATTGAAGAGAATGTCACATGCTTGAGCATTGTATTGCAACATCTTCAATTCTTCCGCGGTTGCTTCACGATCCAGTACCTTACCATCCTCAAAGAATTCACCTTGCAAGCCAACATGAACAATAGCCCAAATGGCAGGGTTATGACCAAGAATTTGCATATTCATCAAAATATGGACCTCTACGGTGGTAATTTCCCTCACTAGACGCCATACTCTCCTAGGTTGTGAAACCAATGCAATGGAGACCAAAGCTTTGATACCACTTGTAGGATCGAAAGTATGTCTAGAGGGGGGGGGGGTTGATTAGACTACTTGACCAATAAAAACTTATCCTTTTCCCAATTTTAGTTGTAGGCAAGTTTTAGCAATTCTACCAAGTCAAGTACACCCTACACATGCAAGTCTAAGAGTTGTGCAGCGAAAAATAACGACTTTGCATATGAATGTAAAGGAGGGGTTGGAGATTTCAAACGCAATGAAGACACGATGATTTTTGGCGTGGTTCCAATAGGTGGTGCTATCGTACGTCCACGTTGACGGAGACTTCAACCCACGAAGGGTAACGGTTGCGCGAGTCCACGGAGGGCTCCACCCAAGAAGGGTCCACGAAGAAGCAACCTTGCCTATTCCACCATGGCTTACGTCCACGAAGGACTAGCCTCACTCGGGGTAGATCTTCACGAAGTAGGCGATCTCCTTGCCCTTACAAACTCCTTGGTTCAACTCCACATGATCTTGGAGGCTCCCAAGTGACACCTAACCAATCTAGGAGACACCACTCTCCAAAAGGTAATAGATGGTGTGTTGATGATGAACTCCTTGCTCTTGTGCTTCAAATGATAGTCTCCTCAACACTCAATCTCTCTCTCACAGATTTGGCTTGGGTAGGAGAAGGATTGGAGTGGAAAGCAACTTGAAGAGGCTAGAAATCAAGGTTCAAATGGTTGGATTGGAATCTCTTGATCTCAACACATGAGTAGGTGGTTCTCTCTCAGAAAACGAATGGTGGAAGTGTAGGCACGTTCTGATGGCTCTCTTAGAGAGTAAGTGGGGGTGGAGGGGTATAAATAGCCTTCACCCAAAATCCAAGCATTACACACTTTTGACCCAAATCGGTGAGACCGAATATAAACTCGGTGAGACCGATTAGTGTAAAAGATATGAACATTGGGCTTTTCGGTGGGACCGAAGTGGAACAACTCGGTGGGACCGAAGTGCAATGGCTAGGGCAAAACCCAGTCTCGGAATTTCCGATTGTTTCAACTCGGTGATTCTGAAGTGAAACAATGTCATCACAGAAACTTGGCAATGCCATCTCGGTGGGACCGAGATCCATTTCGGTCAAACCGAATTGCTAGGGTTTGGCAGTGGCAATGGGAGTGGTCATCTCGGTGGGTCCGGATGGGATAGTTTCGGTGGGACCAAGATGGACATTTAGGGTTTGGACAGATGTGTTTTTTGAGAAAATGACTGAGGGTTTTTGGAGCAATATCACTAAGCACTTGAGCAACAACCTCATCATTAATACCTCATTCCCCTTTTAATAGTATTGGCTTTCCTAAGGGACTCAATGTGATCTTGGATCACTAAACCAAATATGTAGAGTCTTAAAGTTGCCAATTCTTGTCCTTGACATTTTGAGGGGTTCACATCCATTAGTCCTTGCCATGCCAATCATTGATCTTTTCTCAAATCTATTTGCAATGAGTATTATATCCATGATATATATGTTGTTATTAATTACCAAAACCACCCGCAGATTAGTTGCACTTTCAGATGTGAATGCGACACAGTTTGCACTCATATAAAGGCACCCCTCCACTCCAATGCATCTACCAGATCGTACGCACCTATACTAAGCGCAATAGTGCTCACTCCAATTCCCAAACCAAGTGACCAGAAGCCAGACCCATGACGGCGATGCGCGCAAACGGCCTGGAGCTATGCCAGATGGTCCAAGACGTCGGCCTGCGGCACGGGACTGCGGATCGTCTCAAGCCGGTGCTTTGGACCGGCTGGTTAATGGCCCGCATCGACGCCAGCTACGACTCTCAATTGGACAAGATGATCGTCGACACCATCAACAAGTTCACCGTCGTCAAGAAGCTTGCAGACGACATCGCCGAACTCCTCCAGCCCGCGCGCCAAGGCTCCTCGTTGCCTGCCACCCTAATTGGCCTCCATGGTGAGAACCTCTTTCAAGCACTGGTGGCCCTGCGACTGCCCGCCGACGCGATGAAGAATGTCCACCTCTAGGTCGCGCTCGCTGCTAGACGCCTCGCCCTGCAAGCATTCATCGACCTAAACATCCACGTGTATGAGCTAGTCGTGTATGTATGCCTCTACAAGGCCAGTGAGGATGCTACGACGTTGGCCTTCGTCTACCTGCTGGAAGCCTTGGCGCCTTTATTCAGAAGCACCTTGATATCGCCAAAAAAGTCGCTACTCCTCAGCCGCCGGTCGGTGGCCCGGTGCACTGGGTCGAGGAGGAGGAGGTCGTTGATGGATGCATCTTTCTTCTTGCCTCCTGTAACCACCACTGCGATCGCGTCGTCGTGGCATTAATTCTTATTGTATTGCATTCTCATTCCAGTCGATAAAGACATGTGTGGTCCCTTTGCTCGCATTTGGCGTCAATTATATGCATCATTGTAACTAGTAGTACCTCTGTCCTGGGTTATTGGTCACCTTCGTGTGTTTGTGGCAAATTTTGACTTTAGATTTAACTAACAATATGTTAATGCATGTCACAAAAAATAATATCATTGGAAACTATGTTCAAGTACGAATCCAACGATATATTTTTTGGTGACATTCATAAATTTTTTGTTAGTTAAATTTATGGTTTAAATATGGCACAAAGGCGACTAACAAACCAGGACGGACATTGTGCTTACCTTCACCAACTTCGTAATTTACGTACGATGCTTGACCCAACCTACCAAACTACTCGTGCAGCACGCTTGTCCCGTTCACAAGTTCAAAACGAGAAACTAGAACGCGTACAGCAAGCCTGTCCCGTTCGCGTCGCATCCCACACTGTCGTTCCGGCGCGCCGGTCAACGCGCATTGGCTAGGCATATATCACTAACATGTTGGACCGCATGTGAGGAAACTGACGATGCGCCAAACTGGCTAACTCCTCCGCTTATCGCGCAGGAAAAGCCCCGCCCTAGCATTTTCAATCGTCATTTCTATCTATCAATCGCGCCAAGGAGCAGAACCAAATGTTACAATTTATACTCCCTCGGTTTCTTTTTAGTCTACATATAAAGTTTGGTCAAAGTCAAGCTTTGTAAAGTTTGACTAACTTTATATTAAAAATATCAATTCACAATATCAAATCAATATTATCAGATGCACCAAGAAATGTATTTTCATACTATATAGTTTTAAAAGGAAAAGCCTGCCACGTTCGCGTCGCACGCCCACACGGTCGGGACTCGGGAGTACTCCACGGTCGATCCGACACGCCGCATAGCTAGGGAAGGCGTGTTGCCTAGCATTTTCACTGTCATCTGGGACTGCAGTTGAGCAAACCGACTATCGGCAAACCCCCACGCCTCCTGCCGCGCGTCGGCTGAGTTTGAATTGGAAGAGAGAAACGAGGAGGGGAAGAGCTAGCTGTAGCACACACCCTCTTCCTCCCTTTCAGACACCCCTCTCTCTCCGACACACACACACACATAGTCTTTCGAACATGCATATGCCCCTCTCTCTCTCCTTCTCTCACGCACACGCACACACCCTCTTCCTCCCTTTCGGACACTCCTCCTCTCTCTAACACACACATAGTCTTTCAAACACGCATATGTCCCTCTCTCTCTCTCTTTCTCTCACGCACACACACACACCCTTTTGCTCCCTTTCGGACACTCCTCTCTCTCTGGCACACACACACACATCAGTCTTTCGAACACGCATATGCCCCCCTCTCTCTTTCTCTCATGCACACAAACACACCCTCTTCCTCCCTTTTAGACACTCCCCTCTCACCGACACACACACATCAAACACGCATATGCCCCTCTCTCTTTAGGTCTCGCTGCCACCTCCCCCCCCCCCCCCCCCCCCGCGTCTTTGTGACACAAATATTCTCTCTATATCTAGGTATCTCTCGCAATAATACATGGATAGACAAAATTGGAATCAAGCAAAGGACCACACTTCTCTTGATTCTCTCTTGGAAAAATGAGCTCCAATTACAAAAATCGAATCCACTATCAAACAGAATATATGAACATAGGGTGAAATCTTCCACACACATGTTTGTTGCGTGCATGCATGTCAATGATATGGATGTAGTACTACTTGTACATCCACACTAACCCAATTCACACAAATTACATTAAACCCTTCTCAAAATATGGTGTACATGTGATGTTTATTGTACTGCTCCTACTAGCCAGCCCCCGACACGTTCCAACATATTGTGCTACTTGAGATTCTATTTTTCTCGGTCACACGATGTGTAAGTGTAACCACGAAAAGGTCAACCCCCGCCCCTATTGGTACTGTAGCTCCAAGCTCCCATACGGACACAACACCCATCGGAGCACGCAGCCATTGCCGAAGTGGACGGCGCCGTGGCCTGGGAAGACAACGAAGTCTCCAACCTCGCCGAGGCGGAGCACGCAATCGACGGCCGCGAGTAGCGTGCCCTCACTGGCAACGTGCCCACGCGGAGGACAATGTGATCCAGCGGCTCGCCCTCGTCGGCGACGAGGGGGAGCGCGTGCTCCAGTAGCACACCCTGGTCGGTCACGAGGAGGTGCATCACATCCTCGCCGCTCACAAGGTGAACGAGCGCGTTCTCCAGTAGCATGCCCACGAGCATCACATCCTCGCCGCTCTCGACGTAGACGAGCGCGTGCTCTAGCAGCACGCCCGCGAACATCACATCCTCGCCACTCAGGCGCACGAGCGTGTTCTCCAACAGCATGGCCGCGAGCATGGCATCCTCGCCGCTCACGAGGTGGATGAGCACATGCTCCAGATAGTACCCCAGGAGTCGGGACGCGAGCACCATGCCCCCCGGCGACAAGGAGTACTGGATGGTGGCCATCGCGGTTTAGGAAAATCCCGTAACTCTGCTGCGTCCTAGAGGAGTGTGAGCTCTAGTGGGCACTCGAGGAGTCCCGCGCCGATATGCAGGTGGCGGTCGACGTGCAAGATTATCCTTCGAGCTCTCCTCCTCCTACGACAACGCCTCCAGCGCGCCTGTCCTACGTCCTCTACTTCGGCTCCGGCGGACCATTGGAGTTTAGTTGTATGGAACATGAATGTAACATCCCAAATTTTCAGATTTGGAATGTTAATAGGATCATTCTTTTTCATTATGATTTCTATGCATATTTGAATTTTCTGAATATTCAAGTCGTTATTGCAACTTAAGGCAAATTATTGGAGTGGAGATAACATGACTTCTCCCCTGTGAAATAAAAAGTTCATAATGATCAGAATATTATTTGGAGTTCACCTGACGTATTTTTGCAATTTTAAAAACTCCAAATGATTTTAATATTTGTTTTATACTGCCCTTTGTGTGGTCTATTGCATAAAATAAATTTCCAAAACTGCATTAGAGATGGAACTAGTTTTCCTGTAGTATATATTAGTAATAATATTTTCCTGTGTGGTTATGGTATTTTTAGGAATTATTCTATTATTTTATTTTAGCCAAGATAATTTCCTATGCCCTATTTAATTTTCGCTGTCTTTACTGTTCATCTGGGCCTCCACCCATAGCCTTTCCCTATCCCTCGCCTACGTGCGCTAAGCGACAGCAGCAGCAGCAGCCAGCAGGCCGGCCCATTTCGGCGTAGCAGAGCAGCCCACCACCGAAGCTCTCTTCCTTGTTTTCCCTCTCTCTGTTGCTGACACCTGGGGTCCCCTAGTCATCCCATTCCTCCAGACGTGTTCATCACGGACTCCACTCCCGACCCAAAATCCTTCGCTCGATCTGAACGATTGTTAACCCTAGGCCACAGGATCAAACCTATTTAAGTTTCCTAATCCCTCCTCTTTCGATTTTTCGCAAAAATCTCCATCTACCGTGACCTAGGGCATCGTCCCGATCTCGCCGGAGTCCGCTGCCGCCTGAAGCTTCTGCCAGTTGATTCCGTCGCCACCGGGAGGTTAATGTCCCGCTCGTCAGTGTCGTTCCCTTTGTACTGAAATTCCGCACCCTCCTAACCCTTTCGTTTACTCAAAGACATTCTAGGATGAGGTCTGAGTCCCACCGGAGTTATTCGACGCCGCCCCGCCATAGTTGGAGCACTAAAGCCAGCAGAGGTCACCCCCATCGCCGTTGAACGCAATATTAATGTTTAATTAATGAATCATCTGGGCGGAATGGTTTGTCGGGACCAGTCGACAAGTATGTATCCTCTGCGAGGCTCTACATGACTCAGGAACGGTGGGGAATGCCGCCCAGGTTCAAAGAGGTTGGACATGTTTCATATCAAGTAGCTTCCATGTACAGCCACTGGCTATATGGGCTCTGGCTTAGTTGATCAGTTGCCGGAACCCTTGCCCAGACAGTGCCGACAGATGTAGCGGGATAGGTGGGATGTGGCGGTCAGGTGGTTAAGGGAACCTCTTCTGAAAGACTTCGTCTCAATCTTCGGATTGGGTCCAGTGGGTAAAGTGTACAAAACTCTGCAGAGTATTAAAACTAATCATGATTAGCCGTGTCCCCGGTTATGGACAATTTTGAGCACTAGACTTGGAACCTCTGGAAGATCTTATCATCTAAAAAATAATTAAATGTGAAGTGGGCTTAATTATACCTATGGTCCTTGGAGGCTCTCATAGGCGGGTTAAATTGGAGGCAGTCCAGTTTAACAATAGATCAACTAGAGGGTAGTAAATATTAAATACTTGACTAGTAGGTAGAAGTAAGATAAAATCAGCTTTCTGCAAAACAAAACCATAAGCCTTTCCTTTTGTCATATCCTTGCATATAGATATGGTAGGTCTGTTATAATAATTTTGATGTGACTTGCCAATACATTCGAAGTATTGACCATTTGTGGCTGCAACGTTTCATGTTGCAGGATTTTTATGCGACGAGTGAGTGATGCGCATAGGGTTACGATGTCTACACTCAGCTTTGCCAGTGGTGTTGTTGGGACTCCACAGTTATTTTTTATGCTTTCCGTTGTGTTTTATTTTGAACTAGCCTTTGAGCTAAGCAGTTTGTAATAAACTATATTCTGGATCTGTGATGTAATACTTATGACATGTGGATTATTCTTGGTATTTCATCTTGTACTGTGAGTGCTAGCTATTGATCCAGGGACTAGCACAGTGAATCACAGAGACTCGAATCTTATCAGGTTCGGTCGTTACAAATGGTATCAGAGCCCATGTTGACTGTAGATCGTGACCCTAGAAAATGGACTAGGAAAAGCCATAGGAGTGAAAATTTTGTTTTTTACAACCTTACTCTACTTGACAGTTTTTACTCTTGTACTTATATCTTTTCTTTTCATGTATAGACGACCCTTGTAGTTATATTTGTGTTTTAGTTGGCAGACTACCACTACTAAGTTGAGTCCGATAAACGATTTTGTGGTAGTATGATGAGATCATATCTCTTGTGGATATGACCTTACCTGTAGGTTCTGCTTGTGTGGTGTGACTTGTGTGCTTTGTTTGATTTGGAGTTTGTTGCTAGCATATCGGTAGTGCTTTCCCCTTAGGCCTAATTCTGTCTATATCTCATCTATGCTTACCCACTAGATGCCGCCGAGACGTGAGACTAGAGGCAGTCATTCAAGAGGAGGCAACAATGACAATGACATACCACCATACATGCAGCAGTTGCTTCAGGGACAGGCCCAGTTGATCCAGTTGCTTGCTCAGAACCAGAACAACAACAATAACAACAACAATCTGCCGCCACCTGTGGATATGCTTACCAGGTTCTTGAGGTTGAATCCTCAGAGGTTCTCTAGCACCCCTGAACTTATTATGGCTGGTGATTGGCTTCATTCAGTCAATAGGAACCTGGAGACCGTTGGATGCACAGATGCAGAGAGGGTGAGGTTTGCCTCACATTTGTTGGAGGGTCCTGCCGCAGCTTGGTGGGACAACTACTTGGTCACTTATCCCATTGCTACTATCACGTGGGCGCAGTTTCAGGGAGCTTTCCGCGCCGCACATGTATTTGCTGGTGGCATGAGTCTGAAAAAGAAGGAGTTTCGTAGCTTGCGTCAGGGAGGTCGCACAGTGAATGAGTATGTGGAGGAATTTAATCATCTTGCACGTTATGCCCCTAATGATGTTAACACTGATGCAGCTAGACAGGAGAAATTCTTGGAGGGCCTAGATGATGAGTTGGGTGTTCAGTTGACAGTGGCCACCTTTAATAACTGCCAGGAACTTATTGATAAAGCAATTGTCCTTCAAGGAAAGCATCAAGAGGTGGAGAACCGCAAGAGGAAGCACAACAACAGGTGCAATTCAGGAGCTCACCAAAAGCCTCGTACTTCCTCTACATCTGGGTACTATAATTCTGCAGTGGACATTCACAATGGTCACAATCATCATAATGGCAATGGGCATAACCATAGTGGTCATAATCATAGCAACAATAATGGAGGGAATAACAGTCACACATCCAACCCTTCGACACCTAGAAAGGATATGAGCCAGATAACATGTTTCAATTGCAAGAAGCTAGGACATTTTGCACGAGATTGCACTGAGCCAAGGAGTGAGGACAGGAACTCTGGAGAGAAGAAGCCAAATCCTTTCAACATGGGCCATGTGAACCACATGAGGGTGGGAAGAGCTAATAATGCACCGGTCTTCGGTAAGATTTTAATCAAGTTTCAGTATTATGACCGTTCTTTCAGTATTGGTGCATCATATTTATTCATGTCAAGGGAGTTTTGGAAATATGCAATGAGTAAGCATGAAAACTTTGGAATATGGATTATGTCAAGTACCCATCTTTAACCTTTGCTAGCCAACTCGAATCTCGAGGACGAGATTCATTTTAAGGGGGGTAGATTTGTAACATCCCAAATTTTCAGATTTGGAATGTTAATAGGATCATTCTTTTTCATTATAATTTATATGCATATTTGAATTTTCTGAATATTCAAGTCGTTATTGCAACTTAAGGCAAATTATTGGAGTGGAGATAACATGACTTCTCCCCTGTGAAATAAAAAGTTCATAATGATCAGAATATTATTTGGAGTTCACCTGACGTATTTTTGCAATTTTAGAAACTCCAAATGATTTTAATATTTGTTTTGTGTCGTCTATTGCAAAAATAAATTTCCAAAACTGCATTAGAGATGGAACTAGTGTTCCTGTAGTATATATTAGTAATAATATTTTCCTGTGTGGTTATGGTATTTTTAGGAATTATTCTGTTATTTTATTTTAGCCAAGATAATTTCCTATGACCTATTTAAACTTCGCTGTCTTTACTGTTCATATGGGCCTCCACCCAAAGCCTTTCTCTATCCCTCGCCTGCGCGCGCTAAGCGACAGCAGCAGCAGCCAGCAGGCTGGCCCATTTCGGCGTAGCAGAGCAGCCCAACACCGCAGCTCTCTTCCTTTTTTTCCCTCTCTCTGCCGCTGACACCTGGGGTCCCCTAGTCATCCCGTTCCTCTCGATGTGTTCATCACGGACTCCACTCCTGACCCAAAATCCTTCGCTCGATTCGAACGATTGTTGACCCCAGGCCACGGGATCCAACCTATATAAGTTACCCAATCCCTCCTCTTTCGATTTTTCGCAAAAATCTCCATCTACCGTGCCCTAGGGCGTCGTCCCGATCTCGCTGGAGTCCGCTGCCGCCTGAAGCTTCCGCCAGTTGATTCCGTCGCCACCAGGAGGTTAATGTCCCGCTCGTCAGTGTCATTCCCTTTGTACTGAAGTTCCGCACCCTCCTAAGCATTTCGTTTACTCAGAGACGTTCTAGGACGAGGTCCGAGTCCCGCCGGAGTTCTTCGACGCCGCCCCGCCATAGTTGGAGCACTAAAGCCAGCAGAGGTCGCCCCCATCGCCGTTGACGCCACCAAACTCACCGCCTTCGTACGCCTCTTCCTTCGGACCGTCCGCCGTCGCTGGAGATCCACCGTAGCCATCGCCACCATCGAGCACAGCATAACCGCTGCCTTCGTTTTCGATTCCGATGAGCCCTGCCGCTGCGTTCTTTGTCACTAGTATCGGGCGGCCATTGTTTTCCTGCGAACAGGTACGAGTGAATGAGCTCTTGCCACGTGGCACCCACACAGCAGCTGCAGCAGAAACTCCAGAGAAATTGACAGATCTTTACTGCATTTTCGTTTAGTTATATCTCTTGATCCGTAAATCCAATTTAGGTGATTCTTTTTCCTGTGTACTCATGTTGACCAGGAGAATCCTTTAGCATCAGAATTTCACACTTTTGATCCTTTCAAATTGGAATTTATTTAAATTTGAATTAGACCTTCCGGAGGCCATATCTTTCAAACCGTTTAGCCAAATTAATTGATTCTTTTTGCGTTGTGATCCTAGTGGTTCGTAGATGATTTGTACCTACGGTTATGATACTGTTGTTTGGAATTTTATTTGATTCTTTGCTGTTTTCTTTGTTTTGGTGTTATTTGAGTTTTGGTGATTTATTCGTTGTTTTGTGTGAAACGTGTAGATTGTCCGGAGTGCGACGCAAATTATTGTCAAGAGTGCAAATTCGAGAACCAGGACTAAGGCCAGTTATAGCTTTGATCATACTTCATCCTATTATTTTTCTACGCATGTAGTTCTATACCACATTATTATATTATGCATGTGTAGGAATGTTATGATATTATGCTTTGCTGAACCCAGATAGGCTAGCCATATGTTTAGTCTGATTTGTCGCCATATTTGGGTATCGTATTGTGTAGTTATATGCTTAGCCTTGCTATGGTAGGCGTGGATTGGGTATTGTGTGATTCATGGAAGCTGTGAGCGATTTAAGTAATGAACAAAGTAACAACATGCATTTTATTGTATCCTCCGGGAGGCTCTGCAATATTAATGTTTAATTAATGAATCATCTGGGCGGAATGGTTTGTCGGGACCAGTCGACAAGTATGTATCCTCTGCGAGGCTCTACATGACTCAGGAACGGTGGGGAATGCCGCCCAGGTTCAAAGAGGTTGGACATGTTTCATATCAAGTAGCTTCCATGTACAGCCACTGGCTATATGGGCTCTGGCTTAGTTGATCAGTTGCCGGAACCCTTGCCCAGACAGTGCCGACAGATGTAGCGGGATAGGTGGGATGTGGCGGTCAGGTGGTTAAGGGAACCTCTTCTGAAAGACTTCGTCTCAATCTTCGGATTGGGTCCAGTGGGTAAAGTGTACAAAACTCTGCAGAGTATTAAAACTAATCATGATTAGCCGTGTCCCCGGTTATGGACAATTTTGAGCACTAGACTTGGAACCTCTGGAAGATCTTATCATCTAAAAAATAATTAAATGTGAAGTGGGCTTAATTATACCTATGGTCCTTGGAGGCTCTCATAGGCGGGTTAAATTGGAGGCAGTCCAGTTTAACAATAGATCAACTAGAGGGTAGTAAATATTAAATACTTGACTAGTAGGTAGAAGTAAGATAAAATCAGCTTTCTGCAAAACAAAACCATAAGCCTTTCCTTTTGTCATATCCTTGCATATAGATATGGTAGGTCTGTTATAATAATTTTGATGTGACTTGCTAATACATTCGAAGTATTGACCATTTGTGGCTGCAACGTTTCATGTTGCAGGATTTTTATGCGACGAGTGAGTGATGCGCATAGGGTTACGATGTCTACACTCAGCTTTGCCAGTGGTGTTGTTGGGACTCCACAGTTATTTTTTATGCTTTCCGTTGTGTTTTATTTTGAACTAGCCTTTGAGCTAAGCAGTTTGTAATAAACTATATTCTGGATCTGTGATGTAATACTTATGACATGTGGATTATTCTTGGTATTTCATCTTGTACTGTGAGTGCTAGCTATTGATCCAGGGACTAGCACAGTGAATCACAGAGACTCGAATCTTATCAGGTTCGGTCGTTACAAATGGTATCAGAGCCCATGTTGACTGTAGATCGTGACCCTAGAAAATGGACTAGGAAAAGCCATAGGTTAATGTCCCGCTCGTCAGTGTCGTTCCCTTTGTACTGAAGTTCCGCACCCTCCTAACCCTTTCGTTTACTCAAAGACATTCTAGGATGAGGTCTGAGTCCCACCAGAGTTATTCGACGCCGCCCCGCCATAGTTGGAGCACTAAAGCCAGCAGAGGTCACCCCCATCGCCGTTGACCGCAATATTAATGTTTAATTAATGAATCATCTGGGTGGAATGGTTTGTCGGGACCAGTCGACAAGTATGTATCCTCCGGGAGGCTCTACATGACTCAGGAACGGTGGGGAATGCCATCCAGGTTCAAAGAGGTTGCCATGTTTCATATCAAGTAGCTTCCATGTACAGCCACTGGCTATATGGACTCTGGCTTAGTTGATCAGTTGCTGGAACCCTTGCCCAGACAGTGCCGACAGATGTAGCGGGATAGGTGGGGTGTGGCGGTCAGGTGGTTAAGGGAACCTCTTCTGAAAGACTTTGTCTCAATCTTCGGATTGGGTCCAGTGGGTAAATTGTACAAAACTCTGCAGAGTATTAAAACTAATCATGATTAGCCGTGTCCCCAGTTATGGACAATTTTGAGCAGTAGACTTGGAACCTCTGGAAGATCTTATCATCTAAAAAATAATTAAATGTGAAGTGGGCTTAATTATACCTATGGTCCTTGGAGGCTCTCATAGGCGGGTTAAATTGGAGGCAGTCCAGTTTAACAATAGATCAACTAGAGGGTAGTAAATATTAAATACTTGACTAGTAGGTAGAAGTAAGATAAAATCAGCTTTCTGCAAAACAAAACCATAAGCCTTTCCTTTTGTCATATCCTTGCATACAGATATGGTAGGTTTGTTATAATAATTTTGATGTGACTTGCCAATACATTCGAAGTATTGACCCTTTGTGGCTGCAACATTTCATGTTGCAGGATTTTTATGCGACAAGTGAGTGATGCGCATAGGGTTACGATGTCTACACTCAGCTTTGCCACTGGTGTTGTTGGGACTCCATAGTTATTTTTTATGCTTTCCGTTGTGTTTTATTTTGAACTAGCCTTTGAGCTAAGCGGTTTGTAATAAACTATATTCTGGATCTGCGATGTAATACTTATGACATGTGGATTATTCTTTGTATTTCATCTTGTACTGTGAGTGCTAGCTATTGATCCAGGGACTAGCACAGTGAATCACAGAGACTCTAATCTTATCAGGTTCGGTCGTTCCCCAAGGTAATATTCAAGGAAGACCCAAGCGTCTAAGCTTGGGGATGCCCTGGATGGCTTCCCTCTTTCATCTACAATCTATCGGTATATCACTTGGAGCTATATTTTTATTCATCACATGATATGTGTTTTACTTGGAGTATCTTGTGCCATAGTTTTATTTTCTTTGTTTGCTTTTTAGTTTGCCATAATCATCTTTTGAACACACCTTTTTGAGAGGGCCACACATTTATCGTGATTTGTTAGAATACTCCATGTGCTTCACTTATATCTTTTGAGCTAGGCAGTTGCTCTTGTGCTTCACTTATATCTTTTAGAGCACGTTGGTGGTTATATTTTAAAGAAATAGCTGTACTCCCATGCTTCACTTAAATCTTTTTGAGAGTCTAATAAATAGTAATGGCAATTTGCACGGGTCATAAGATTGGTCCATAAAGGATAGGTATTCAAGAGGGATATAATAAAAACTTTAATGTAGATCATTGAATATGATAAGTTTGATTCCTTGCAATAGTTTTGCGATATTAAGATGGTAATATGTGGATGTACTAGTGAATGAGTGTGGTTTAGTAAGAATATTGGTGTTAAGGTTTGCGATTCCCGAAGCATGCACGTATAGTCCTTAGTTGTGTGATGAAGTTGGAGCATGATTTATTATTGATTGTCTACCTTATGAGTGGTGGTCGGGGACGAGCGATGGTCTTTTCCTACTTACCTATCCCCCTAGGGGCATGCATAGTAGTATTTTGCTTCGAGGGCTAATAGACTTTTGCAATAAGTATGTGAGTTCTTTATGACTAATGTGAATCCATGGATTATACACACTCTCACCTTTCCGCAATTTGCTAGCCTCTTCGGTACCGTGCACTGACCTTTCTCACCTCGAGAGTCGGTGCAAACTTCGCCGGTGCATCCAAACCCCGTGATATGATATGCTCTATCACACATAAGCCTCTTTATATCTTCCTCAAAACAGCCACCATACCTACCTATTATGGCATTTCCATAGTCATTCCAAGATATATTTCCATGCAACTTCCACCGTTCTTTTTATATGACACACATCATCATTGTCATATTGCTTTGCATGATCAAATAGCTGACATAATATTTGTGGCTCGGCCACCATTCATCATTTTTATACATGTTACGCTAGATCATTGCACATCCTGGTACACTGCCAGAGGCATTCATATAGAGTCATATTGTTCTAGTATCGAGTTGTAATATTGAGTTGTAAGTAAATAAAGGGTCCGGATCGTCCAGGCATCGTCCGGATCGTCCCATGCAACATCTCCTTCATACATATAAAGGTGAATCTTCTTCTTTACACTTGTCTTCTTGTCCCCTTCAAGGATGTAGTTTGGGCCGTCAAATTATTCATAACCAGATCCTCCATAATCTGACAAGATTTTAGCTGACGGTGTAGAAAACCGTCAAATCCCTCGGTAGGGGTCCTGGTGTAGCTGGAAGTCTCAGAGCAGAGGTCACACAAGGGGTTTATCTAGGTTCGGGCCTTCGAAGAGTAATACCCTACATCTTGCTCGTGTTTGTTATTCATGATGGAGGCATAACTCGTGTGATGAGAGATGACTACCGAGAGTTGTTTCTATGGGAGTAGATGGAAATGAGAGCTCCCTAGCCTCCCCTTATATAATCGAGGAGGCTAGGGTTTTACATAAAGTCGGAATCAATCTAGGGTTGCCGCCGTATCAACTTGGAGGTACAGCTGGCCGCCTGGTGCTTATCCTTTCCTTGGGGCTCCCTCTTATCACTCGGCCTTGTGGGCCCTTGATGTAGGGTGGAACCCTAGTTCATGATCTTTTCACACTTGGAGGTGGGGAAAGGAGCAAATCAAGAGGGGAACACAACAAGAACACTCAATCAACAAGATCCAATCACACATGTACCAAGTCCACATACATAAGAGGGATACAAAGGTCCAAATCCAACACAAGATGGCAAAAGAGGAACTAGTTCATCTCAATCCAAGAGGAATTGAGGTCTTGATATCCAAGAGGATCTTCCCTAGAAGGGGTCTTGAATCCACTAGGGGATCTTCTCACATGGAGGTCTTGATCTCCATGGGAGAGGTAGTGGATGAGCAAAACTCAATCTCTAGATGTGAGCTATCACTTTGCTAACCCTGAAACGGAGGTAGGGGACGAGTATATATAGTTTAGGTGAGGAAAGGGATACATGGGCCTCGGCCCGAGTTATGCACACAGGCAAAGGCCGGATGATCCGGGTGGTCACCCGGATGATCCGGTTGGGTCGCTGTAGCCGTGGAGGGTCTGGAGGTCCGGGTCCTGGTCCGGACGTCCGGCTTCGTCCCGATGATCCGGGAGGGGTCCCGGATGATCCGCCTTCGTCAGAGAGTGTATTGTTGCCATCAGGCACTTTAGCCGGATCATCCGGAAGAGGGTCCGGATCGTCCGGGTTTGGTCCAGATCGTCCGGGATTGGTCCGTATCATCTGGGAGGAGGTCCGGATCATCCGGGCATGTTCTGTCTTGCGCCGTTTGCTCTTCGTCTTCCCGTTCTTCTTCCTCCATCGCCCGGCCTTGCTCCTTTGCTTCTCCATGGCTGGTTCCTTGGTACCTAAGTATGCAAAGTGTCTCCGCTTGAGGTAGTAGCCATGTCTCATGTGATTCAAAAGGGAGTTGAGCGAGGAGGGAGTTCACCTCGATTTCGATAGCTCTTGCGCAAGCCCTTGTCATCGGTCCACTTGGTACCTTGGGTGATGATGACGTGTCCATGGGGATGACCGAAGGATGCTCCGTATCATCTCCCTCCCTTGGGAAAGATCCGCTCTCGGATCGATAACCTCATCACCATGGAAGGGAGATAGGTCCTCGACGTTGAAGATGTCGCTCACGTTGTACTTGTCACGTGGGATGTCGATCTTGTAGGCATTGTTGTTGTAGCGTGCTAGCACCTTGAATGGTCCATCACGGTAGTCAGAATCCCGACTCGACTCCTAGAATCCTACTACTTCACGACCCTACGGAAGCATGTCGATCCAAGTCCCACTATGAATCCGGATCTGGTAGAATCCATGTTGAGTCGCAATCCAAATCATAGAATCCTATACAAAAGTGTAGATTCCCGACTATGCTATGGGCTATGTCCAATTCTACTAATTTATCTAAGCCGTTTGCTTAGTTGTAGCAGAATAGTATGCCATCATCCAAACCCCTTTTCACATGCCTCATGGCCCTTTATTCCCCTCCCAAGCCCAAACGCTTAGCCGCCGACACCTTTGATCTAGATCTCAGAAACCCTAGAGCAAAACTAAGGATCAGGCTTGTCGACGAATGGAATTGGCGTGAGAAGGAGGATGCGTCAAGATTGATCGGAGAAGGTGAACAAGACCCTTTTCAGCACTGCAAGTCAGCTATACAAGTGATCGGCTATTCACATACTCTGAAAAAACCTCATAAGTAAATTTTGTGCGTTGAAGATTTAAATGTCCTATATATTTCCCTATCATATATGTTCCATACATGCAATCTAGATAGTAGGTTAGCCATGAAAATATGTGGAATACAACTAGCATTGATGTGTACGTTTTTTGCTCTATATTTAGTGTTAAAAATCTATAGAACCCATATAAATTTCTAGCGTGGATACAAAATATGTTATTTGAGTAAATATAGTAGAATCCTTGATTCCATGACTCGATACTATGACTCGATTTTGTCTAAGGAAAATCAATCCGACTCCGAATCCCGACTCTGACTCCATCGGCTCGAGGTAGAAGCTTGACCTTGCGTTGTAGCCACACAAGATCTCCAGGGTTGAACACCATGGGGTACTTGTTTGTGTTTAGCTTGGTGGCGAGGCATTGTACTTGGCCTTCAATCATGTGCCGTGTATCTTCGTGCATCTTTTTGAGGTAAGTTGCTCTTGCTCTCACGTCCAAGTTTGCTCGCTCTAGTAGTGGTAGCGGGAGGATGTCCAATGTCGACAATGGAATGAAGCCATAGACCACCTCGAAGGGGGACTTGCCGATTGTAGAGTGTCATGCTTGATTGTAGGCGTACTTGGCTATGGGCAAGCATTCTTCCCACTCCTTGATATTATTCTTGATCAACACGCGGTGGAGTGTGGAAAGTGTCCGGTTGGTGACCTCCGTTTGGCCGTCGGTTTGTGGGTAGTAGGCCGAAGAGAAGAGTAGCTTGATTCCGATCTTGACGCATAATGTCTTCCAAAAGTAGCTTAGGAACTTGACGTTGCGGTCCGATACTATTGTCTTGGGCACTCCATGAAGTCGCAAGATTTCCCTACAAAAGATATTTGCAACATGTGAAGCATCATCTATCTTATTGCATGGAATTAAATGTGCCATCTTAGAAAAATGGTCCACAAAGACAAATACCGAATCTTTGCCGTTTTGAGTTCATGGCAAACCAAGCACAAAATCCATACTAATGTCTTCCCATGGGTGGTACGGAATAGGAAGTGGCATATGTAGACCATGAGATTGAGCTTGAGTCTTAGCTTTGCGGCATGTTGAGCACCGGTTTGTGTAGCGTGCGATGTCGCAAAATATCTTGGGCCAATAGTACTTGTTGGAGAGCGTGGCGAAGGTCTTGTCGCGGCCGAAGTGTCCCATAAGTCCTCCACCGTGAGCCTCTTGCAAAAGCAACAAACGAATAGAAGACTCGGGTACACAAAGTTTGTTAGCGTGCATAGGATAACCATCCTTTAGATAATATCTCTTCTAATAAGTGTTAGCTTGGCATTTGGCATAAGGAATCGCAAATGAAGGATCATGCGCATACAAATCTTTAATGTGCTCAAAGCCAATAACATTCAATTCAAGTTGAGTAACTAACATACATTTGCGGGAAAGAGCATCCGCCACTACATTTTCCTTGTCCTTGATATACTTTATGATATAAGGAAAGGTGATGCGGAGCATCCTACAGACATCACCATGTCAAGAGTCCGTTCGGCAAGTGACACGCGCGACATCTACTTCACATACATAAAGGTGAATCATCTCCTTTACACGTGTTCACTTGACCCCTTCGAGGATGGTATACTTCTTGACACTCCTCTCGTGTGCATGCATATGTATTGTCGGAGCTTCACGAATGTCGAGGAGGAGTACAAGCGCCAAGGAGCAACTACACCATCCGCGAGGGAAGCATGGAAGCGGAGACGGAAGAAGACGGAGTTGCTGCAGCTACAGGACACGGACATCCGGCCTACGGCCCGGACATCCGGCCCCTGGAGACGTCAACTACACCACCAGATCAACAGCCGACGAGCCCCCAGGCCCCGGACATCCGGCCCTGCCGCCGGACATCCGGACCGTCCACCCCGGACATCCGGCCCCCCTGCCGGAAATCCGGCCCCCCTATCCAGAGAGCATCAGGAAATCGGCCTGCTCAGCCCGGACATCCGGCCGACCCGCCGGACATCCGGCTCCTCGTGAGCCGCCGGACATCCGGCCCCCAGCCCGGACATCCGGCACCTGCCTGTGCGCAGAGTACAGGCCAAGGGCCCATGTACCCCTCCAACTCGTCCCAACTTGTACTAGCACTATAAATAAACTACCCCCTCCTCCCTCTAGGGTTAGCATTGTATTGGCTCATCAAGTTGAGCCTAGCTCCTACCACTACTCCTCTTGAGAGAGAGAGAGAGTTCCCTCTCCCATGGAGATCAAGACCTACATGTGAGCATGTGAGAAGGATCTATCTAGATCATCAAGACCTCATCTCCTTCATAGGATTTGGGATGAACTCTATCTTGTACCGATTTCCCTTTGTTGTTCTTGTACCTTGTGGATCCATGTGTTTGTTAGTCTAGATGTGTGATTGGACTTGTTCTTGAGTGTTCCCTCTCGTGATTTCTCCCCGTTTCCCCCTCGTGTTCGTCGTGTTCTACGTGTTCTTCGTAGGAACCTCCTCCAATTCGTGAAAGATCGTCAATTAGGGTTCCACCCTACATCATCTTGGTATCATGAGCCACGTTGATCACGAATTTGGAGTCCTACCCCCCTCTTTCTAGCCTAATTTTGTTTGTTTTTGCCCAATTTCGAAAATCCCCACAAAAAATAGCCTCACCAAAAATTTTGCAATTTGTTGGTTCTTGTGAGATTTTGTTGTGTTTGATCCATGATTTTGTTGTTTGGCAAGTGGATCTACCTTCCCCTCCACGAAATCCATCCAAAAATTTCTTTTCCCCCATCAATTTTGCCCCCAAAATCATCAATTTCCGCCCCAAATCGAGTTTCGAAGTCCAAATCCCGATATGGAATCGTCGGGCCGGACATCCGGGCCACCGGCCGGACATCCGGGCCATCGGGCCGGACATCCGGCTCCTGGAGCGCAAAATCACGCAAGTTTCTGGACACCTGGATTTCCGGCCTCACCCCCGGATGTCCGGCCCCTGGACATTTCAGCCTCCCGTGTTTCACCGTTTCGGCCATAACTAATTCATCCGGAGTCCGATTTTGAAGTTCTTTGGCTCGTTTTGTAGCTATTGACATCCCCCATCACCCAAAATTAATTCCACCACCATTTGACTCCATAAAATGTTTGCAAATTTGGCAAGTTTGCCTAGGTCCTCCACCATATCTTTCGCAATACTACCACCGACTTCCGCAACCTAACCCATTTTGATCCCCATTGCATTTGTGGTTGCTATAGTTGTGATTCACGTCTCCTAAGGTGTTTCGGCTACGTAGAGATGGTTACTTCTTCATCAACCACCAACTCCACTTCCACTTTGACGACTCCAAAACCACCACCGCTTTCTGCTACCACCATTTGACATTTGCCACTTGAGATTTTGAGTTGTGGTTTTCCATTTCCTAAGGTGTTTCGGCTAATTAGGAACGGTTCTATATCGCCACTCATCATCGCCACGGACTCGACATCGACATTGTCCACTTCATGATCATCCGTCCTTGCTTACAAACGAGAACCCACCGACGGTAACTTCGACAACATCATTGTACATTTCCTTGCCATTGCATTGATAACCTTGAGCCTATTGCATCACTTTCCAATCGAGACTAGCGAGTTGAGAATTGCCGGGCCATGCTCATTGTGCACCTTAGTGATACACTTACGCCGCATAGCTACATTTAGCGTTCAATCATCTTGCTATCATCATTGTGCCATAAGTCTCCCCGTGCATATCTTACATACTTGTCTCACATATTGGCTCGAGCATCAAGCATTGTGGCAAAGCATAAAAAAAGAGGAAAAAGCTTTTAAGCAAAAGAGGAGAAACAAAAGAGCTTGTAAGCAATAGAAATAGCATTGAGCCATCTTGCATAGTACATACTCTTGGAGCATACATACATAGCATACGTGGGATTGAAGACGGCACGGTACTCGCTTAGGTTGGTGCACAAGCGTATCTAGCCCATTTGAGCAATCGAGCTATTGTCTCTCTAGTATCCGTGCAATACGAGTTTTTTGCGTGGTAACACATTTTGTGCTCATTCCTTGGTTGCCGGGATCCCACTTATCTATATGTGTGTGTGTTTCCTTGTGCCATCATAACTATTGATCTATTTGCTTTACATTGCAATTTTGTGGATCTTCCTCAATATTTTTGATATCATTGACTAACACTTGCTTGAATTTTGTGCCACTTGTCCTAACCAAGCCACTCGATAAGCTTTACCTTGTAGGTGTGAGTGAACAAGTCCGGTACCAATTCCACTATTCTCTCAATTCACATTGAGTGACGCGGGATACATCCTCAACTTTGGGAAAAGGTAGCTTGGTATTGTTTATCTCATTTCCTACACCTTTGCTCGAGTCTTGTGATGGATAGGCAAAGCACATCTCCTTCGGTCTACAACAACAACGACGAGTTTGATGCTATGAAGAACCACTTGGACGCCAAGATGGATGCTCAAATGGAGGAGCTAAAAGCCCTCATCAAGACCGGCAAGAGGTCTTCCTCATCTTCGAGAAGACGCTCAAGTGCACATGCTTCCGAGCTACCATCTCCGGCAAGATCACATTGGCATCGACAACATCAACGACAAGAACGTGAAGGTCAAGAGCTCAACACCAACTACCGCTCTATGACTTCACCATCTACCTTGGCATCTTCGCCAAGCAACTTCAAGGCATCTTCGCCTTTGGACATGCGGCATCTTCACCGACAAGCACCTCAAGATTACACTCAAGAGAAGCTCCCCAAGCTCAAGTCCGCGACTTCCACAAGCTACTACGACTTCGACATTCACCATGAGATTCCTTTCTATGGGACGCAAGACCCCGAGGAGTATCTCAAGTGGGAGCGTAAGATGGACGACTACCTCAAGCTACATCAAGTCCCCTCCGAAGATCAAGTGAAGTACGCCACAAGTAACTTCCATGACTACGCATCGACATGGTGGCTTCACACACCTTCGAAGAGCTTCAACATGAGTTGGCCCAAGACGAAGAAAGCGATGCGGCGAGAATTTGTGCCTTTCACCTACACGGAACATCTTCAACGCCAATTGGAGAACACCATACAAGGATCCAAGTCCCTCGACGAGTAATTCAACGAGATGAAGAAAGCCTTGCGACGAGCCGGCGTGGACGACCCCATTTGGATGAAGTTCTACTTCATGATGGGATTGAACAACGACATCTCCAAGACTATCTTCCTCGACAACTATGAGTCCCTTGACGACATCTACTTTAGTGCTCTCAAGGCGGAACAAGAACACATGAAGGCCAAGGTTTCTCCACCCCAAGCACACTTCGTGAAGACCAAGCTCCAAGACGGCGAGCATGAGGATAGTACCACCACGATGTCCAATCCCAACGAGCTTCAAGACGATGCTCCCAAGTTCGACTTCACCGCCATCCCTCTTTGTGGCATTGATGATGCCGAGTCTACAATGACTCTTTTTGAAGACGGCGCGGCGACGACTACGACTACGGAGCCTCTCAAGGAACAAGATTTGGAGGCGAGCGACAAGGTGGCGAGCAAGGATGATGCTTCCATCTTTGGAGGCGAGAGTGATGATGTGCCATCTTTGGCCTTCATCCACGGCGACGACGACGATGAGTTGAGCGACATGAGACACCATATTGAGAGTGAGAGCGAGTTCACCACTAGCCCCGTATATGACGAGTTACCCCAATTCCCATGTGAGGAGAGCCACAACCCCCACCACTTGAGTGAGATGAGTGACTCCACCATATGTGACTTTGAGTGCACCTACTTTGAGGGAGTGAGTGAGCCACCACAAGAGTTGAGAGAGGAAGTTGATAGGTCATGTGAGGCCACTTTGAACTCTAACGACTTAACCTCTACATCTATTGTGTCTTCTCATTTGGTGCTAGGTCCCATATATGATGACGCGCCGATCCTCGACGACTTCGTCCTTCCTTTGGACAAGACGATGGCCATGGTGGAATATGATGCACCCCCCACATGGTTTCATCAAGCTGGAGATGATGACCATGATTTGGTCTTTGCCACCTCACCTACACCACATGAGGAGAATGAAAAAGGTAACATAGGTGAAGGTGATGCTCTTGTCCCACTAGCGGACATTATTGACATTGATTGCTTCCATGATGATGATCCTCCTATTGACACGCTTCTTACTAGTATGATTTCCCCATGCGATGATTTACCCATTTATGATGAGTTTGATGATTGCCATGAGGAGTCTATTAGTTGTGATGCCATGTTGCATAGGATTTCTTGTGTGAATTCTCTCGGACACATCATGTTTGAAAATCCGCTTGACTTGTCATATGCTATGCATGAGATCAACCATATTGCATCTTTGCAATCTCATCGTAGTAACTATGCACATGCCATTAAAATGAACCCAATTTGCACATATGGCATAGATGACAAGCCCATGGTTATTGGCATTTGTTTTTCTTGTGATGATATTGATATGCTTCCTTTGCATCATTGTTCATATATGCCATGCCATGACCACCTAGCTTCGGATATGCATTATTTGCCATGTTGTCAATTTTCTCCATATGATGTTTTCGCTATTGCTCATGAGGAGACACCCATAGTTTCCTCATACATGTTTGGAGATTTTGACCCATCCTATACATTGCATGATCCCGATAATTATGTGCACAATATGCTCCCCATGAATAAAAATGATATTGATGTGCCATATACTTGCATGCTCAATTTGTGTCCCCATCGTATTATACATAACCACTATTCTTTCATGATGGATGACATATTCTTATACCATGTCTCAAATTTCTTTGAGCATTGCTTGTTTTGTGCTAACTCTCACGTGCACATACACATCATGATGGATGATGTGTACATTTACCACGCATACACTTTGTTTCGTTTGCCTTTTTGTTGTGTAGGTACCCATGCTTACATGTCAACCTCGCAAGCGCACGAGTTGACGAAACGAGCTCTATAGAGCAATGAAGATGTGCGCCACCATGGAGTACTCCACCCGCCCTCTATGCGACGAGCCTTCGCGCATTTCTTCTACATGGCCCTCACATGGTTATGGGTTATTGTCCATTACGTATTCTATGCCCATATTGCCATGTTCACCTTGCATGATATGCTCATTTCCATTCGGATGACATGCTTTGGTGACCCATGCTTTGCATTACACATGATCCATGATTCTAGCACTTGTATGTGTATTTGTATGCTTGGTGGAGATATCACTTGTTATTGCCATGTTTATGATGATACTTTGATATTGCTTGGTGTTCGTGCTTACGATATGTCATGTGCATTGCCTATATCTATTATTTGTTCACATGACATGATTGCCGAGATTTCCTCTAGTGTGTTGCATCTTCGCTCCACTAGTTTTCCCGACATGATTGCTATGATTGCTTGCCTTGTTGCATCACCGATGACTCATACTTGCTCGTTTCATGCGGTTGATAGCACCTATTCCCATGCTTTGCACATGATTAATATTGCTTCTTGTCATATGTCTCCATATGTTGCCGCTCTCATGCTAGATGATTTGCCATGTATTGAGTGCAACTATGATTTTAGTCTTGCTAATGAGATCGCCCCCATAGCTTTCTCCCATATTATTGGAGCTTTTGACATCTTTCATGTGAAGCATGCTTGTCTTACCTCTTTGCACCATATGCATAGTGTCATGAATATTAAGATTGTTGCATCATATTATTCATGCACTTTTGCTTCTAATGGTTATGTGCAAGAGAAGCGAACCATCATGATGGATGATGTGTTTATCTACCATGCATATACATTCTTTGCTTTGTTGTGTGCATGTGTAGGATCCTTCGACAACGTGCCAATTTCAACCTCCCGTGAGTTGACCATTCGAGCTCTTGAGAGCGAGCCACTTTCGACCGACGTGCTTCTACAACGCATTTTCTACCACTTCGGCATTGTGAAGGACGCACAAGGACATACTTTTGAGGTGATATCCTTCTCTTTTGAGAACCCCAAAACCATGAGCATGAACATTGTGGATCATACTTCACGTGTTGCTTACACCATGACACATTGCACACATGCTAGAGATCTTGCTTCGACTTGTCATTGCCACATTGCCATGCCTCATGATATATATGCCTTGTGTGTTGCATCGAACATGATTATCCCATGCTATTTCCATGTGTTTGATTGCAACAATGTCATTTCTTCACATATGCCATGTCACATTGATTGCTACATGCTTGACTTGATTGCCTCACACATGATGAACAATTGCTCTTTCTATTGTGTTGAGTGCCACACTATCTTCACTACACCATCTGCACATTATGCTTGGTTTGTCTTGCACTTGACCCATGTGTTTAGACACTTCATTTTATTTGGTGTTGTGAACGATTCTTATGCATACCATAGACCATTTGTTGAACGCTTGATGCATGCTTGCTATGACCTTGAGGAAGATGCTTGTTATCTTGCCACACATATTTGCATCTCTACCTCCCATTTGCATGCTTGTTTCCATGATGATCTTGATTGTGCTCAATTTATGTGCTTACATGTAATGTCTCATTCCTTTGTCACACCTTATGCTATACATGACGACAACACTTCTTGGGTGAATCACCGCTTGAATGCTTGGTTTTGCACTAACGCTAACCACATTTGTTTTTCCAAGTGTTTGTTGTCCTTGCTCCTTTTCAAGGAATCACAAGACGGTGCGACATTGGAGAGTGCCCATTTCGAGCTTCAAGATGAAGAGTGCTTGGTGATCGTCCACTTCTACATGGCGACGACATCTCTTTCCCATGGTGATTTGGTTTTCGATCCGAGGACGGATCTTTTCCAAGGGGGAGGGGATGATGCGGAGCATCCTACGGACATCACCATGTCAAGAGTCCGTTCGGCAAGTGACACGCGCGACATCTACTTCACTTACATAAAGGTGAATCATCTCCTTTACACGTGTTCACTTGACCCCTTCGAGGATGGTATACTTCTTGACACTCCTCTCGTGTGCATGCATATGTATTATCGGAGCTTCACGTATGTCGAGGAGGAGTACAAGCGCCAAGGAGCAACTACACCATCCGCGAGGGAAGCATGGAAGCGGAGACAGAAGAAGACGGAGCTGCTGCAGCTACAGGACCCGGATATCCGGCCTGAGCCCCGGACATCCGGCCCCGGCCGCCCGGACATCCGGCCTACGGCCCGGACATCCGGCCCCTAGAGACTTCAACTACACCACCAGATCAACAGCCGACGAGCCCCCAGGCCCTGGACATCCGGCCCCGCCGCCAGACATCCGGACCGTCCACCCCGGACATCCGGCCCCCCTGCCGGAAATCCGACCCCCCCTATCCAGAGAGCATCAGGAAATCGGCCTGCTCAGCCCGGACATCCGGCCGACCCGCTGGACATCCGGCCCCCTGCCCGGACATCCGGCACCTGCCTGTGCACAGAGTACGGGCCAAGGGCCCATGTACCCCTCCAACTCGTCCCAACTTGTACTAGCACTATAAATAGACTACCCCCTCCTCCCTCTAGGGTTAGCATTGTATTGGCTCATCTAGTTGAGCCTAGCTCCTACCACTACTCCTCTTGAGAGAGAGAGTGACCTCTCCCATGGAGATCAAGACCTCCATGTGAGCATGTGAGAAGGATCTATCTAGATCATCAAGACCTCATCTCCTTCATAGGATTTGGGATGAACTCTATCTTGTACCGATTTCCCTTTTTTGTTCTTGTACCTTGTGGATCCATGTGTTTGTTAGTCTAGTGGATGTGTGATTGGACTTGTTCTTGAGTGTTCCCTCTCGTGATTTCTCCCCGTTTTCCCCTCGTGTTCGTCGTGTTCTACGTGTTCTTCGTAGGAACCTCCTCCAATTCGTGAAAGATCGTCAATTAGGGTTCCACCCTACATCAAAAGGACTCAATGAATTCACTCCATTTGGCGTGCCTTTTATTCAAGTTAGTTTGACCTTTATGGTACTTAAGCCTCTCATGATTGGTATGTATGTATGTATGACAAACTCACGTGGTCGGAGTTAATGCTCCCAAACATACAAGACTCTCATCAAAGCATATAACTCTTTGTCACAAATGGGGTAATTAAGTTGCGCTCCGGAAAGTTTCTCGCTAAAGTATGCAATGGGCCACTTTTCTTGCATCAACACGCCACCTATGCCATTACCGCTAGCGTCGCAATGCACTTCAAATATTTTATCAAAATTAGGCAAGGCAAGCATTGGGGCATGCGTAAGCAAGTTTTTAAGCTCATTAAATGCGGTATCTTGGGAAGGTCCCCAAACAAATGGTGCATTCTTCTTACTCGCAAAGGTGATGCAATAGTGCTAAAGTCCTTAACGAAGCGATGATAAAATCCGGCTAGGCCAAGGAAACTACGCACTTGTGCTAAGTTGGTTGGTTGTGGCCATGTTTTAATAGCGTCAATTTTAGACTCATCGGCTTCAACACCCTTAGAAGAGAGTACAAAGCCCAAGAAAACAAGCTTATCTACACCAAAAGTGCATTTTTCCATGTTCGCATAAAGTCACTTGTTTCTAAGAACTTGCAAGACGGCTCTAACATGTGTGACATGTTCATCAAGAGATTGGCTAAAAACAAGGATATCATCAAAGTAGACCACAACACAAATGCCAATGTATTTTCGAAGAACATAATGCATGACACGCATAAATGTGCTAGGCGCTTGAGATAATCCCATAGGTGTGACTAACCATTCATATAGAGCAAATTTTCTTTTAAACGCCGTTTTCCATTCGTCACCCTCTTGCATGCGGATTTGATAGTAGCCACTTTTAAGATCAATTTTTGAGAAAATAGTGGATCCACTAAGTTCATCTAGCATGTCATCTAGGCGTGGAATGGGGTGACAGTATCTCACGGTGATAGCATTAATGGGACGGCAATCGGAACACATGCGATAACTACCATCTTTCTTAGGCACAAGGATGACCGGAACGGCACATGGGCTTAGGCTCTCATGTACATAGTTTTCAAGGAGATGTTGCACTTGCCTTTGAATTTCCTTGGTCTCATCGGGGTTGACGCGGTATGGTGCCTTGTTCGGTAATGATGCGCCGGGGATGGGGTCGATGCGGTGCTCGATTCCGCAAAGTGGAGGAATTCCCGGAGGTAGCTCATCGGGGAACACGTCCGCGAACTCCTGCAAAAGATGAGACAAAACCAAAGGTAGATGTTGTGAAGTATTAGTCCTCACCGTTTCATCTTTGCACACAAGTACAAATTGAAGAACGCTCGATGGGCTCTCACTCACATCCCTCAAATCTCTTTTGGTGGCTAGGAGGACTAAGTTTTTCTTGTCGCTCATCGTGGAGTCACTCAATTTTGGCTTGTGGCGCTCACTCTCTTTTGGGTGCTTCACTCTCTCACTAGTCTCTCGACGATGGCTAGATGCTTGCTTGTCGGCGATGAATTGACTTGGCGACATAGGTCGAAGTACGTACTCCTTGCCCTTCATCTTGAAGCTATAGTGATTAGTCCATCCATTGTGGATGACACCGCGGTCGAATTGCCAAGGTCTTCCTAAGAGGAGATGGCACGCAGATATTGGTACCACATCACACTCCAAGGTGTCTTCGTATGCTCCAATCTTGAAGGACACTTGAACAGTGTGCTCCACTTGAATGGTGCCAGAGTCGCTTAGCCATTGGACCTTGTAGGGTCGAGGGTGCTTCTTCTTGAGCAATTGTAGCTTGGAACAAATTTCTTCACTTGCTAAGTTGTGGCAACTTCCGCCGTATATGATCACCTTGATGGATCATCCTTGGATGCCCGCTTTGGTATGGAAGATGTGGCAACGTTGGTCCTCGTCTTGTTGTTGTTGAAGTGTCAAGATCTTGGAGACAACGAGAGTAGGGCTCGAATCATTGTCTCAAAAGACTTGCGCATCTTCGTCTTCATTCACTTGTCGGTCCATGGCCACATGCTCTAACGCTTCCATTTCTTCCTCGCTCATGGAGTCATAGGTGCCATCATCATTTGCAATCATGGTGCACCATGTGGGGCACTCAGATGTCTTGTGGCCTCGGCCCTTGCAAGTGAAACATTGAATGGAACTTGTCTTGGCGGTAGCATCCGTGGTAGGAGTGGATGATGAAGCTCTTGGCTTGTAGTTGCTTGTAGGAGGACGACTCGAAGATGTCGTAGGTTGCTTGGAGCTTGACTTGTCGCCGGTAGTGGGTGTAGCTCGAGTAGTTGTAGGAGTCGTACTTGTTGAGGTTTGAGCATAGGAGCCGTAGGTCTTGGAAGAGTACTTGGAGTACTTGTAGTCATCTTGCACTTGGCGCTCCGCTTTGGTTGTTTCGTGCACTAGCTCGAGGAGGTTGGAGTACGGTTGGAAATCCGCGATTTTCTTGATTGGATGGTTGAGGCCATTCAAGAAGTGCGCCATAGTTTGCTCCTTGTCTTCCTTGACATTGGCTCGAATCATGGCAATCTCTATTTCTTGGTAGTAATCTTCAACCGATTTTGTGCCTTGCTTGAGTAGTTGTAGCTTCTTGAAGAGGTCACGACCAAGAAACGACTGATGCCCCCTTTGCATCCAAGGAACCAGTCAAGGGGGCGTCAGTCGTAGTTTTCTAGGCTCCAACGAAGAGGGTGACCAAATTGGGACTGATGCCCCCTTTGCATCCAAGTGCAAGAAACGACGGCTCACCTACTCTTCGAGTGTTGGTTTGCAGTTCGAGTTTGGAATGGTGTGATCTCTTGGCTCGATCTTCAAGTTAGTACGACGCTTTGGCATCACATTGAAATAGTTAAATCTTTGTAGGAAGAAGTCCTCCTGAACAATGCACAATGCGATCTTCCCGTGAACGTGCTTAGACGCCCGCGCCAACGGAAAGCTAGCTCCTGCGCATGTGCCGCCGTCGGCCACTCCAGCCCCGGCGTCCACCAGCCCCGCGCCGGCCGCCACTCTGGTGCCGTCGCCCACCATGGCCGCTCGCTCCCCCCGCCCCTCCATCCCGGGCCGCTCTCGTGAGCTCCGCTGGATGGAATCCAGCCCCTCCTCGACGGAATCTGGTGGCCGCTCCTACCGCCAGGCCCTCTGCTCCTCTTCTGCGCCAGTTTCCCCCACGCCGCTGCCAATGCCCTCGTCGCCCGCTGTGCGCCTTGGACCTCGCTTCGAGGTGCACCGGGTCATGGACGAGATCGGGCCGGGCGACGAAGGCGGCTGGGAGATGGCCTCGGGCAGGATACGCCCGCGCCCCCGCCGCATTCCCCGCCGCCGCGGCATCTGCTCCTCGCCTCCGGCGCCCCTGCCAGCCCCCACCCAGCGAGCCGGTGAGTGCCCGCGCTGCCTCGGCACTGGACACCCCCGCTCGGAGTGCTGGAAAGATGTGCGGTGCCGGCGCTGCTGCTTCTTCGGGCATGTCGCTCGGTTCTGCACCAACCCTAGGTATTCCCCCCCGTCCGGCGCCCCAGCCGCCAAGCGACCGCGCATGTCCTCTCCGCGCTCGTCGGGCTCGTCCGTGCCAAGCGTGGCAGGACCCCTCCTGCCCGCGCCCTCTCGCTCCTCGACTCCATCCTCCCCGAGCTCCATACCCCCCTCCCCACCCGCATCTTCTGGCACGTCGGGTTCCGCTCCTGGGGCCGTTGCCATGTCTGGCCACCCTGCGCTCCACCCCGCGGGGGGCATCTGCTACATGCCTCACACCGCGCGCCTCGAGGAAGCCGAGCGCACCCTCAGCCTAGCCCTTGTCGTCATGGTTGCCGGGAATCGTCAGGGCGTCTCTGCTTCCGACATTTCCGACGAGCTCTCTGCGCGTTTCCGCCTCGGCCCGGACGCGTTCTCCGTCCACCGTCGCCGTGATGGTGAGTTCCTCTTGCGGTTCGCTGATGAGGCAACCCGTGTGCGCGTGGCCGCGGCCCCCATACGCACTGGCCGGTTCCGCCTCATCCTCCACCCCTGGAGCCGCCTCACCGGCGCCGAGCCCATCACCCTGCGCATATCCGTTTACATCGAGATCACCGAAATCCCAGAGCATGGCTGGCACATCTCCTCCGCTGTGCAGTTGCTGTCGCCATTCTGCCTCATCGATCGATTCGCGCCGGAGACGCTTGACGGCAGCGACATGTCTGTCTTTCGGCTATCTGCCTGGACGGCCAGCCCCGACGTGATTCCGCGGTCTTCGGAGCTCCTGCTTACTGAGTCGTATGCCTACACGGATGCCGACCCCAACCTTGTCGACCGCTTCGCTGTTGAGCTGCTGTGTTTTCCTGTCTCCATCCATGTTCGACACGCCATCGATTTTCACCTCCCTGGCCCACCCCCGCCACCGCCCCCAGCCACTGGCGAGGGCGACGCCGGCGACCATAGTCCACCTCCCTGCCCCGACGCCTGGCCACGCTAATATGACTTCCCGCGCTCCTCCGGTGGGTCTAGGCCTGGCCGCGGTCATGGCCATACCTCCTCTAGTCAGCACCGCCGGCGGCGAGCCGCGCCGCCGTTCTGTGGCTGGCACGGCATTCTGGGGCCGCATCCTCCCGTTGGCGGCTTTTCCCGTGGGCCCCCGGTGCACGAGCGGCTTTCCCCCGGCCAGGCTGGCCCGGCTGCTACGCTCCAATTTCCAGATGGTGACCAGGCCGCGCCTGTTCAATCTAGGGTGCTGACCAGCCCAACCACCTCTGGCCGACCAGGGGGTCGTGGCGATTCTCCATTGGCACGGACCGCATCAGATCCCTCCAGCTCTACTATGTCCCCATTTCTGCTGTTGATGCCCCCTCCCGACAAGCACGCAGTTGCCGATTCGGTGCCACAGGCGACCCCACCCAGCCCTTCACCACCTGGCAGCAATCCCGACTCGGTAGTAGCGGACAGCGAGGCCAGCCCCACCTTGGGCGCTGTCGAGCCTTCCGAGCCAGCTGTGGTGGACCCCCCTGCGGATCCCCAAGCGGTTTCCCTCACACAGCAAACCCGGCCCACGGAGCCAATCGTTGATCCCCTGGGCGTGAATTCGGTTGCTCAAGTGCCTGCTTGCCCGACCCCCGCCGTTGCCAATCCGGTGGATGCTGCCATGGGACCCATGCCGCATGCCCCCCACCCTCCCCGCGAATGACCAGCCCGCCTCGGACCCTGACGCCCCACGCTGATGACGAGGACTCCGTCCACTGCTCGCCGCGTGTCGCCTCCTCCCCCGCGACCATGCAACTTCCCGCATCTACATCCAATGGGCAAGCTTCCTGCCCCGTTCCGCAGCACGTCCTGGCATACATCGACACACTCCGGACCAACGTGGATCCCATCTTACCGACGCCGTCTGCTCGTCGCAAGCACGGCGAATTACCACCCAACTTCACGCCGAGGCACAATGGCCGGATTGCCATGCATGACAAGGGTTTGGACTCCGAGACAAAAGCCAAGTGTGTCCTCCTCCGACGCTTGGGCCTCCTTGAGGAAGATGAGCCTATCTCGGCGGCGATTCTAGAGAAGTACACACGCCTCTTCGAGCGGCCCCTTGCTGCTGAGGTCGTCCAAGCCTTCGCTGACTTTTACGGATGGCGCGTCCCGTCGGGGCTGTTCGACTGCATCATGCCGTCCTAGTCTAGGATGGTCGAGATCTGACCCCCCCCCTGTCTGTTCCTCCCATGTGCCCAACGATTTTCTTATGGATCAAGACCTCAAAGTTATCTTCTGGAATGTCCGTGGCTTGAATTGTAGAGCCAAGCAGTCTGCAGTCCGGACTGTAGTTACTTCTGTCTCTCCCACCATTGTCTGTCTCTCTCAGACCAAGCTCGCCCTGGTATCGCCTACGATCGTCCTCGAAACGCCCGGCCACCTCTTCACCGACTTCTACTGGCTCCCCGCGAATGGCACGAGGGGCAGCATACTCCTTACATGGCGCCCCGGTCACGTCAACCTCTCCAATCCCTCGATTGGTTCTTACCATGTTTCTGCCATGGTGTCCACTGCGTCAGGAGCGCCCCCTTGGTGGGTTACAGGCGTGTATGGCCCCCAGACCGATGATAACAAGCTCGCTTTCCTCAACGAGCTACAGGAGCTCCGTGCCACCGTGGCTGGCCCTTGGTTACTAGGAGGCGACTTTAATATGGTTACCTCCACCACGGACAAGAACAAGGGCCGGATCAACCACCGTACGACTAGCAGATTTCGGCGCTTTATGGTCGATCACGCCTTGTGCGACATCTACATGCACGGTTGGCGCTATACTTGGTCCAGCGAGCAGCAGAACCCGACCCTTGTCCGTAATGATCGCGTCCTGTGCACCACTTCCTGGGCGACGGGCCACCCGCAACACCTGTTGTGCTGCCTCGCCTCAGCGGCGTTTGACCACTGCCCCCTGGTCGTCGATTGCTCCATGTGCTCGCCTGGGAAACGTCAGTTCCACTTTGAGCGCTTCTGGATCAAGCTTGATGGCTTCATGTCAACTGTTGACGAGGCCTGGCATTCCGTCCGTCCTGACGCGGACCTGTTCCGGCGGCTCTTCGCCCGCCTCAAGGCTACCGCCCGCCGCCTCCAAAGCTGGGGCTCCCATTCCATTGGCCACATATCATCCCAACTCATCACGGCACGCGAGCTCATCTACCGCCTGGATCTAGCGCAGGACCACCGGCCACTATCTCCGGCCGAGGCATGGCTACAGTGTGAGCTCAAACGAAACTACTTGGGCTTGGCCTCTCTTGAGAGAACATTCGTGCGCGAGCGTGCCCGCTTTTGCTGGCTGAAGGAGGGTGACACAAATTCCACATTCTACAAGATCCATGCCGCGCACAAAAGCCAAAAGAAATGCATCCTCAGCCTGCGGGTGCGCGATGACACTATCACCGATGCGGCGGCCATGACGCAGGCGGCGTACGAGCATTTCTCCTCCATTCTTGGATCTACCTCAGCGCGTACTAACTCCATCCGCCTCAACATCATCGACGATAGACGTTTCGACCTGCTCGAGCTCGACGCTCCGTTCTCCGAGCAGGAGATCTGGGAGGCTATCAAGAAAATGCCAACGAGCAAGGCACCCGGGCCAGACGGATTCACATCCGAGTTCCTCCGCGCCTGTTGGCCCATCATCAAGGCCGACATATGCGAGGCCTTCAACAAGCTTTATGCCATGAATGGGCATGGTTTTCACAAGCTCAACGAAGCATTGCTCACCCTCCTACCCAAGAAACCTGATGCCGCCGCGCTCACCGACTACCGGCCCATCAGCTTGATCCACATCGTCGCCAAATTGTTTACCAAGGTCCTCTCACTTCAACTCGCACCGAGGATGGGGTAAATCATCTCCGCCAACCAAAGTGCGTTTATCGCCGGGCGATGCGTGCACGACAATTTCCTTCTCGTCCAGCAAACAGCCCGGTTACTCCATAATACCAAGGCGCCGCGGGTTCTCCTCAAACTCGACACAGTCTTCTGGCCCTTCCTTCTTGAGACACTAGTACACCTTGGCTTCGGTAGACGCTGGTGTGAATGGGCCTCCATCCTCACGTCTACGGCCTCTACCCGCGTCCTCATCAACGGCAACCAGGGACCACCTATGGATCACGCTTGTGGGCTGCGCCAGGGCGATCCAATCTCGCCCATGCTTTTCATCATCGTCATTGACACTCTGAACTCCCTCCTTCAGCACGCTGTGTCCGCCGGCATGCTGAAGCGGCTCACCACCAGGCACGCAGCCTCGAGCATCTCGCTCTTCGCTGATGACGTAGTCATCTTCTACCATCCTAACCCGCCCGAGCTGGCTACCATTCGTGAGCTCCTACGGGTGTTTGGAGATGCCTCTAGCCTGCGCACGAAATTCACCAAATGCTCGGCAACACCTATCCAGTGCACGGTCGAGGTTACCAACGCAATCGCCACCGAGCTCTCTTGTGCCGTGAAAGACTTCCCCATCCCCTACCTCAGATTGCTGCTCACCATCCGCAATTGTCATGCCTCCGCGCTGTTCCCTTTGGTCGACCGGCTCATCAAGAAGCTCGCTACCTGGAAAGCTTCCCTTCTATCGCGCGCCGAGCACCTTGCTCTTGTGCGCCACGTGCTCACTGCCATGCCGGTCCACATCCTCCTCGCCATGGCCTTAAACCCTACGATCCTCAAAAAAATCACAACGGTGGTTCGAGACTTCCTTTGGCATGGCCGCAAGGACGCCAAGCACGGCTGTTGCTTCGTCAGCTGGCCCAAGCTTTCCCGCCCGCTGGAGCATGGAGGCCTCGCGGTGCGCAACCTCCACCGTACGGGCATTGCCCTCCGTGCTCGCTGGCTATGGCTCCAAGCTACAGACCCGGACCGCCCTTCCAGCCACCTTCACCTCCCGAGCGATGAGGAGACAAGTCAGTTCTTCCGCGCTTCCACCACTTGGGCCATTGGGGACGACAAGACTTGCCGCTTCTGGAGCGACCACTGGATCGAGGGCGCGTCTGCTGCCAAGATCGCCCCAGCCCTGATTCTCCTTGTCCCACGGCGGCGACGCCGCCAGCGCCTGGTCTGTGATGCTCTCCAGGATTCACTTTGGATCAGAGACATCCACGAAGCCATGAGCTCTGCTGCCGCGATTGAGTACGTCGACCTCTGGCGGCGGATCCAACGTGTTCAACTCTGTGCCGAGCCAGACAAAATTACCTGGAAGTGGACCAACAATGGGATATACACGGCTAACTCTCCGTACAAGGCCTTGTTCCTCGGATCGACCACCACCCCCTTTTGGCGCCTCATCTGGCGTTCATGGGCCTCGACCGGCACCAAGTTCTTCCTTTGGCTCGCCTCCATGGACCGTTGCTGGACTGTCGAGCGCCGTGCTCGCCACGGCCTACCCCACGACCCCCTTTGCAAATTTTGCAGTCAGGAGCCGGAGTCCCTGGACCACCTGCTCGTCCAATGTGCCTTCTCCAGGATAACTTGGCACGAGATTCTTTCCTGGTGTCGCCTCCCAATCCCTACACCAAACTCGACGGACGGCCTCTTCAACTGGTGGTCCACGACCAACAACACCGTCCCAGCCCGCCTCCGTAAAGGGACTAACTCCATCGTCGCCCTCATCGCCTGGTCCCTCTGGAAGCACCGGAATGCCGCTGTCTTTGACAACATCCGACCATCGAACAACGATCTTGCTCGTACAATCAAGGACGAGGCTCGCTTGTGGGCACGAGCTGGAGCCACTAGGCTTGCATCGATTATTCCTGTAACCTGAAAACACTTGTATTGAGGCTGAGCATCCTCTTCTCTGCTCATCTCGCACTCTTTGGGACGCCGTCGCGTGTACGCCCCATAGAGCTGCGCCCTGTGACCTCTCTCCCCCTATCAATGAAATGATATGCAACAATGCGTATTCACCAAAAACAATGCACAATGCACGACCAAGAAAAGCTATCTTCGTTGCTTCTCTTTGTTGGATGAGAAATTCTGAAGGAACGGAATGTGCGCTCTTCCAAAATAAAGCAGTGCCGGTGGCGGTCATTGTTAGAGCAACTCTAGCAGATCCTGTAAAACCTCGCCGGTCCTTATAATTCCGAGTGTTTTACAGGATCTGCTATTTTTTCAGCCCGAGCAGATCCGGTAAAAAAGGCCCGGCCCGTAAAAAATATACACGCGGCCCGTATATTCCCGACTCCGCCGCTATATTTACCGGATTTCGGGCGATTTAGGATTCCTATCCGGCATTTCCCACACCCGCCTTCGACGCAATCCCCCCTACTCCGGCGACCGATTCTCGCGTGCACGCACCCGTTTAGAGCAGATCAATGGCCGGCAGAGGTCGCGGACGTGGGGGCCGCGGCGGGTCACCGCCGCAGCGCGCCCGACACGACGCCAAGGCCGGCAGCTCCAGCTGGCCCGTCGTCAAGCCGTGGCGCCCTCTCCCGTACCGGTGGCCGGAAAGCGTGGAGCAGCTTACACGAGGTCGGGGACGCGCTTTGGCCCACCGCCAAGGGGCTCCGCGAGGCGGAGATCGAGCTCGCCGCCGCGAATGACGCTGTGGCGGGCGGTGAAGACGGCACCGCCGAGCGGCACGTGGTAGCGAAGGAGGGGTACGAGCTCGCGTAAGCTCTCTACCAGTCGGTAGCCGAGTTCTACCTCAACATGAAGCCCTAAACTAGTTTAGATTAGATTTTATCTACTATGTTTTGAAGTTTGTATGTTTGAATGCATTAACTCCGGTGATGAACTATCGTGGCGCAAACTTTAAATCTTAAATATGCAGTATGGTTTAGAGGATCTATTCTGCCATGCCTTCCGCGGTACCGCAAATTCGTTATACAGAATCCCTTAAACAAAATTTGCAGTACCGCATTTGCCATGCCTTCCGCGGTACCGCAAGTTCGTTATACAGAATCCCTTAAACAAAATTTGCAGTACCGCATTTTACAGGATCTGCTAGAGTTGCTCTTAGTACTCTAGCTCTTAGTAGGGTAAAAGATGAAGCGTCGCTTTGGGCCAGTGCGGGGGGCTAGGCACTTGAGTATCTTGTGCCACTTTTGCCGTTGTTGTCTTGCAAACTCCTCTTCTTAATCAACAAAAATGGCAAGTCTTTTGCCTTGTTTCAAAATAAAATAAAATCAGACATAGATTTAGGAAATCTGTACAATTAGGAACCCCACATTAGCGGCGGGTACAGTAGCTTGACCAAGTACGACTCCCAACTGCTGAACGTTTACATCATGAAATGGCTGTCTGCTCTTCCTTCTATCTGTTCACTTATTACTCATCTAAGTCGGTGTCAAGCTGTTGGTGGCCTTTGCCAGTCGGCAGCAATCTTCTCCTTAGCAAGAACTGGACCAATGATACGGCCGCGACCAGAGCTATTTCCACATGGTCTGACGTGCTGGTCTTGACACAGAGCCGGCCTAGATTTCTGCTGTTTATGTTTGCGCTGACCGATAATTTTGACCCACGGCCCACTCGGAAGACTGACTGAAGATTCGCCCCGATTACAGTCTCTTTCTCGAACGACAGAGCAGTGGCTGCCATGCTGGTGCCCCCTTCTCTCACAGGGTGGTCTTTTCCCCTTACTGTTACTTCCAGGCCACCTCCATCTGCCACTTGTCCACCACCAACCATCCTCCCGGCATTGGCTACCAAGTGGACTCGTTTCCCAATGGTGATGGAGTCTTCTAATTTGGCCCCAGAAAAATACTTTGACCCGAATTTAGTAACAGAAATACTTCCTCCGGTGGTGTTCCAAGGCAGATTTTGGAACTTGGCATCCCCATGAACAGTAAAAATCAAATCCTTACTCGCTGCTTGCATATCCATGCCCCCCATCAATGAGTAGCGTCTTTGATCACTATAGCTTACTGAACATTCCGACTGGATATACATGTCTTCTTTGTCCTTCCTCATCTGTCCAGCAATAGATGTTGATATGTTCTTTTTTAAATCATGACATGATTCAAAATTGATACCATCGAACCCAATATCATGGTCCCATCCTTGGGGATCCAAAACTGGTCTAAACAACTGATCATTAGTTATAAGGTGACGGTAGCGGTGCGCTGGATAATCAGAGTCAAAACTTAATGGGATTTCCATATCTGATATGTGCACAACTTCTGGGGATGTGCTCTCTTCATAATCATCAGCAACTGCAGATGATGCTTCGCTGATTTGAGCTTCAGCAAGCTTTTGCCTCCGGATTCCCTCCTTCCACTGCTGTTTGAGGTATGAAGTCTCACGGTAGTCCAGTTCATCAAGATATGCAGTTCTCTGTTCTTTGGTCAACTTTTCATATTCAGATCTTTTTAGAACACGGAAAGGTGGTAGCTGATCATATTCATCCTCCTCATCTGATAGCTCAGTCATCTCATTGTCAACACCCTCAGAACTCGATGACGCAGAAGGTTTAAGGAGTGACGAAAGAAGATGAGGCAGTGAAGGCAGCCTGGCATTTGCTTGTGACAGCAGAAAACTATCTTGGAACTTTAGTAAGGAATTTGCTTCTGCTAACAACTTGGTCGCCCCACACAGCAAAAGAAGTTCTGATACCCATACCTGCCCATTTGGCAAAACTCTTTCACCCCTGGTGTTCCGTCTGCACATTGGATGATTGTCAACCAGAACAATAGGGCTCTCCAGCTGTGTGTTAGAAGCTGCTAGCTGGATATGACGCTCCATGACATTCTTACAGTAACGGGTGTACGCGTCATATTCCAAAGGATAACCATCTGGTCCTTCAGGAGGAGATGAGGAACAGTGAGTCATTACAAGGACAGTGTTGAACCATATCGAAGAACCCAAGGTATCAGTTATAAGCTTCAGCAGAGGGTAGTCACTGTATCTGCTGTTAATATGGTCAAGCCGCTCAAAGTACAGGACGATATCAGGCGGGTTTCTTTTAATGAAACGCTTGACAGCATGCAAAATCTTCCTGTTCCTCCGTTGGCTATGGTAATGAGGTACCAGACCAGGTGTGTCGATAACTGTAACTCTTACTCCTTTGATAGTTCCATCAACCCTCTTTATCCTACTAGTACCAGGAACAAGTGCATTAGTAGCAACCTTTGTTTCATCAAACATGGAGTTTATTGTGGCGCTCTTTCCCACACCAGTCTTTCCCAGAAGAAGAATTTGCAAGGGGAGGTCCAAATCAGGTCCACCGGGTGCTTCTTGTTCTGCTGCTATAACTCTGGCTTTGTTGATAGCAAGGTTAGTTCTCTTCGCATCTGATTCACCAGCCTTGATCAAGTTGGCAAGCTGCAGTCTGTACAGTACCTGTGCAACTACATTGGTACTGGGAGGCACTCCAGTCCTGTGTACCAGCCGCAAAAACTTAATTTGAAGTGCCTCAACTTGCTTTAGTGGATCTGACTTGTTGTGATCATGATCTGGCTGAAGAAGACCAGAGGAAACAGCATCCTGTGGGTTGGATGTGACCTCTAGTGCACGGCTATCATTGGAAAGAAATCTGTTGGCGGATACGGTCTCTACAAACTCACTTTGTGTTGTACCTGAAACAGGAAATCCACCAATTTAGCTTAACATTTAACAGGAGGATGGCTTTATAACAAAATGTCGCCAGGAAATGTCTCCATGTGACGGAATAAAAATAAAACAACAATTAGCAATAGGACCTTCAGCTATGCAAATGAAATCAAGATAGACGGCACACTAAAAGGATATCACAGCTGCAATAACAGCAAGTGAACATCCCCAAATCCTATAACTTTACATCAGGAACATATGTTAGGACAGAGAAACGGAACTAACCAACGATGAACCAACGTTGCATTCAAGCAGTAACAAGAAAGAGGCTTAATTCCACTAAATCATTGTAAACAAGGCTAAAAATCACTAGCAATTCGATCCGACCGGACAAGAACCCTCAGCTAGCACGCTGAATATATATAAAGAAGGGATTATAATAGTCATACGTTAAACCAAGCAAGGAGAGTACCTTCCCCATCGCCCTGGGAGGCGCCGGCGTCGGACCCGGAGATGGCGAACGGCCTCGCCGACAGCAGCGACGACCCGAGCCGGTATGAGATCCAGTCCCTGAAGTTCATCATCATCCTTCACCTGCACAGAGGCGGCAGCAACCAAATCAGCGATGTTTTCTCCGCCAACTCGCAACGGAAAAGCCCAATCGGATTGACCAAGGAAAAAGTTCGCAATGGGACGCTTGGAGGGATTCGGTCGACGGTACCTGGTCGGTCGGCGCCCACGGCCGGAGGCTTTCGCGTTCTCGAGACGAGGCGATAGGTGTCGTTGCTGGAGATGTGCTTTCTTTTTCTTAATATAATTTGTATTTTTGGGGGTTTCCTGTTTCCGTGTGGCAGCACAAACAGGAGGGTGGAGAGGAGAGTGGCTCAGCCGTCCGACCGGACAGGGTCCTCAGCGGCGAAAGCGAACAGCAGCTCCAACGCGTAGACTCAAACGAACGCACGTTTTGTTTGCTTTTGTCCGTTTGGGTCGGCCGAGCGGAGGGCGCGTCCGCTTTTTGTCTGGGTCGGCCGGTGCGTCCAACGGGTGACCGATCCATTTTCCCATGTCCAAAAAAACAAATTTGAAAAGCCAAAATAAACTTAATTAAACATAATAAAACATAAATGGTCGGTCAACCGCCGAAGTCCACTTAAATATTAATAAAACTTAAAAAAACTAGCGCCGTCAGCGCGCTACCCTAGGTGTTGTCGTCATCTGTCGTCCCCGGGGCCATTGAGGTCGACGAACGCCGGCGCCGGCCGTCTCCTCCGCCGTCTGCCCCGACGGCTGCACTGTTGCGCCGCGGGCGCGATCCTCCTCCTCCCGTGCCCAGCGCTGCTCCAGCTCCATCCGCTGCTCGACATTCGCGCGCTCCTCCGCCAGCGCGCGCGCCCTCCACTGTTGGAGGTACGCCGCCTCTTGCTCCGGCGTCGCCCCGAGCCACACGGGCGGCGCACGGACCCACTCGCGGAGCTGGCCGGTCCACTTGTACCGCTCCGGCTCGGGCTCCGTGGACGGCGGCTCAACCTTGGGCTCGGGGAGGGGCGTCGCCGCCGGCGGCGGCACCGGGTTGACGTAGTCGCTGGCCACGGACATCGCGAGGGCCTCATCCAGGCCATCCCAGTGTGCGTCCTCCTTGCGCCTGCTCTCCTCCAGAGTGTGCTGCATGGCCGCCTCCAGCGCGGCTTGGTAGGCCGCGTCCTCCTCCGGCTTGACCTCCAGGGGCGGCGGTGGGACGGCGTGGTTGAGCTGGACGCCGCCGCGGCGCTCCTCCTCGTGCTCCGGCGCGAGCTAGACCTCCCAGTTGGGAGAGTCTGGCGCATACGCAGGGAGCCGCCTCTGCTCCGGCGTCAGAAGCTCGCGGCGCCGCCGCACCTCCTCGGCATGCCCCCGCGCCGTCCTGGGCACCGCCAACACCGGGATGCGGTGCCGGTCCAGATGCCAACCATGGGGCAGGTTGACATCTGGGTACTGGAGGGGCTGGCGGCACTACCAGTGCCACCGCGCCTGGTGCACTGGGATGTACAGCTGTTGGGGAACGTTGCATTGGAAACAAAAATTTTCCTACGCACACGCAAGATCTATCCATGGTGATGAGCATCTACGAGAGGGAGAGTGAATCTACATACCCTTGTAGATCGCTAAGCGGAAGCGTTAAGAAACGTGGTTGATGTAGTCGAACGTCTCCGCGATCCAAATCGCAAGTCGTCCCTCGATCCGATCACGAACTAGTGCCGAACGGACGGCACCTCCGCGTTCAACACACGTACGGCTTGATGACGCCTTCACCTCCTCGATCCAACGAGCGATGATGAAGTAGTAGATGAGTTCCGGCAGCACGACGGCGTGGTGATGGTGGTGAGGAACAATCTCTGCAGGGCTTCGCCAAGCACTACGGAGATTATGACGGGAGAACTAGAGAGTTAGGGTTGCCGACACACGGCTTGGGAAATCTTGATGTGTCCCGTGTGCTAACCCTGTCCCTCTATTTATATGTTGAGCCCTGGGGTCTAAACTTGGAGAGAAAACCTCCACAAGGTCGGTTTTGCCCGTACAAGGTCGGTTTGGCCCGCACGGAAAGAGTCCAACTTGGATTCCAGCAGTACCGCGTACAAGCGGTAGTACCGCTCACGAGCGGTAGTACCGCTTCACACAAGCGGTAGTACCGCTTACACGGTAGTACTGCCTTACCAGCGGTAGTATCGCTTAAGGCAGCAGCAAAACTTCCTTTTGCACTTTCCAATACCTCGTGGGCTTTACCCATTTGGCCCATATAAAGTGTTGTTGCACCCGAACACTTCGGTAAACACCCGGAACCCCTTCCGGTGAATTCCGGAACCCTTCCGGAGATCAAAACACTATTATCACATATATCAATCTTTACCTCCGGACTCTTCCGGAGATCCTCGTCATGTCCGGGATCTTATCCGGGACTCCGAACAACCTTCGGTCACCAACAAAATAACTCAACTATACTAATCGTCACCAAACGTTAAGTGTGTAGACCCTGCGGGTTCGAGAACTATGTAGACATGACCGAGACACTTCTACGATCAATAACCAATAGCGGGACCTGGATGCCCATATTGGCTCCTACATATTCTATGAAGATCTTTATCGGTCGAACCTCTATGTCAAGGATTCAGTTAATCCCGTATACTGTTCCATTTGTTCTTCGGTATGTTACTTGCCCGAGATTCGATTGTCGGTATCTCTATACCTAGTTCAATCTCGTTACTGACAAGTCTCTTTACTCGTTCCGTAATACAAGATCTCGTGGCTAACACTTTAGTCACATTGCTTGCAAGGCTCATTGTGATGTTGTATTACCGAGTGGGCCCTGAGATACCTCTCCGTCACACGGAGTAACAAATCCCAGTCTTGATCCATGCCAACCCAACAGACACCCTCGGAGATACCTGTAGAGCACCTTTATAGTCACCCAGTTACGTTGCGACATTTGATACACACAAGGTACTCCTCCGATGTCAGGGAGTTGCATGATCTCATGGTCATACGAACAGATACTTGACATGCAGAAAACAATAGCAATAAACTAACACGATCATATGCTACGTTTACAGTTTGGGTCTTGTCCATCACTTCATTCTCCTAATGATGTGATCCCGTTATCAAATGACATCTCATGTCCATGGCCAGGAAACCTTCACCATCTTTTGAGCAACGAGCTAGTCAACTAGAGGCTTACTAGGGACACAGTGTTGTCTATGTACCCACACATGTATTTGAGTTTCCAATCAATACAATTATAGCATGGATAATAAACGATTATCATGAACAAGGAAATATAATAATAACCAATTTATTATTGCCTCTAGGGCATATTTCCAACAGTCTCCCACTTGCACTAGAGTCAATAATCTTGTTCACATCACTATGTGATTTACATTGTAATGAATCGAACACCCATGCAGTTCTGGTGTTGTTCATGTTTAGCCCTTGGAAGAGGTTTAGTCATCGGATCTGCAACATTCAGATCCGTGTGTACTTTGCAAATATTTTTGTCGTCCTCCTTGATGTAATCGCGGATGGAATTGAAACGTCGCTTTATGTGTCTGGTCCTCTTGTGAAATCTTGGTTCCTTGGCTAGAGCAATGGCACTAGTATTATCACAAAACAGAGTCATTGGGTTAAGCGCACTAGGCACTACTCCAAGATCTGTCATGAACTCCTTCATCCAGACACCTTCCTTCGCCGCCTCCGAGGCAGCGATGTACTCCGCTTCGCATGTAGAATCAGCTACCACGCTTTGCTTGGAACTGCACCAGCTAACCGCACCCCCATTAAGAATAAATACGTATCCGGTTTGTGACTTAGAGTCATCCGGGTCAGTGTCAAAGCTTGCATCGACGTAACCCTTTACGACGAGCTCTTGATCACCTCCATAAACGAGAAACATGTCCTTAGTCCTTTTCAGGTACTTCAGGATATTCTTGACCGCCGTCCAGTGTTCCATTCCTGGATCACTTTGAAACCTTCCGACCATACTTATGGCAAGGCTGACATCGGGTCTTGTGCATAGCATTGCATACATGATAGAGCCTATGGCTGAAGCATAGGGGATGACACTCATCTTTTCTCTATCTTCTGCAGTCACTGGGCATTGAGTCTTACTCAACTTCACACCTTGCAATACAGGCAAGAACCCCTTCTTGGACTGATCCATTTTGAACTTCTTCAAAACTTTGTCAAGGTATGTGCTTTGTGAAAGTCCTATTAAACGTCTTGATCTATCTCTATAGATCTTGATGCCTAATATGAAAGCAGCTTCTCCTAGGTCCTTCATTGAAAAACTCTTGTTCAAATATCCCTTCACGCTTTCCAACATTTCTATATTGTTTCCAATTAGTAATATGTCATCCACATATAATATTAGAAACGCTATAGAGCTCCCACTCACTTTCTTGTAAATACAAGCTTCTCCGTAAACTTGTATAAACTCGAACGCTTTGATCACCTCATCAAAGCGAAGATTCCAACTCCGAGATGCTTGCACCAGTCCATAAATGGATCGCTGGAGTTTGCAAACTTTGTCAGCATTCTCTGGATCGACAAAACCTTCTGGTTGCATCATATACAACTCTTCCTTAAGGAAACCGTTAAGGAACGCTGTTTTGACATCCATCTGCCAAATTTCATAATCGAAAAAGGCAGCTATTGCTAACATGATTCTGACGGACTTAAGCATCGCTACGGGTGAGAAGGTCTCATCGTAGTCAACTCCTTGAACTTGTGAAAAACCCTTTGCCACAAGTCGAGCTTTATAGACGGTGACATTACCGTCCGCGCCCGTCTTCCTCTTAAAGATCCATTTGTTCTGAATGGCCTTACGCCCTTCAGGTAATACTTCCAAAGTCCACACTTTGTTTTCATACATGGATCCCATCTCGGATTTCATGGCCTCTAACCACTTCTCGGAATCCGGGTCCATCATCGCTTCTTCATAGCTCGTAGGTTCATCGTTGTCTAACAACATGACCTCTAAGACAGGGTTGCCGTACCACTCAGGAGCAGTACGCGTCCTTGTCGACCTACAAGGTTCGATAGCAACTTGATCCAAAGCTTCATGATCATCATCATTAACTTCCTCTTCAGCTGATGTAGGCTCTACAGAAACATCTTTCTGCGCTGCGCTACTTTCAGGTTGAAGTAAAGGTTCAACAACCTCATCAAGTTCTATCTTCCTCCCACTCAATTCTTTCGAGAGAAACTCTTTCTCAGGAAACGTTCCGTTTTTAGCGACAAACACTTTGCCTTCGGATCTGAGGTAGAAGGTATACCCAACTGTCTCTTTTGGGTATCCTATGAAGACGCATTTCTCCGCTTTTGGGTTCCAGCTTTTCAGGCTGAAGCTTTTTGACATAAGCATCACATCCCCAAACTTTAAGAAACGACAGCTTTGGCTTCTTGCCAAACCAAAGTTCATATGGCGTCGTCTCAACGGATTTCGATGGTGCCCTATTTAAAGTGAATGCAGCTGTCTCTAATGCATAGCCCCAAAACGATAGTGGCAAATCGGCAAGAGACATCATAGATCGCACCATATCCAATAAGGTTCGATTACGACGTTCGGACACACCATTACGCTGTGGCGTTCCAGGCGGTGTCAGTTGTGAAACAATTCCACATTGTCTTAAGTGACTGCCAAACTCATAACTCAGATATTCTCCTCCTCGATCAGATCGTAGGAATTTAATCTTCTTGTTACGATGATTCTCAACTTCACTCTGAAATTGTTTGAACTTTTCAAATGTTTCAGACTTGTGTTTCATTAAGTAAATATACCCATATCTACTTAAGTCATCAGTGAAGGTGAGAAAGTAACGATAACCACTGCGCGCCTCAATGCTCATCGGACCGCACACATCAGTATGTATGATTTCCAATAAGTCACTTGCCCGTTCCATTGTTCCAAAGAACGGCGTTTTAGTCATCTTGCCCATGAGGCACGGCTCACATGTGTCAAGTGATTCAAAATCAAGTGACTCCAAAAGTCCATCAGCATGGAGCTTCCTCATGCGTTTTACGCCAATATGACCTAAACGGCAGTGCCACAAGAGTGGTATTATCATTATCAATTCTACATCTTTTGGCATCAATGTTATGAACATGTGTATCATTACTATCGAGATTCAATAAGAATAAACCCCTCACATCGGGTGCATGACCATAAAAGATATTACTCATATAAATAGAACAACCATTATTCTCTGATTTAAATGAGTAACCGTCTCGTAATAAACAAGATCCAGATATAATGTTCATGCTTAACGCAGGCACTAAATAACAATTATTCAGGTTCATCACTAATCCCGATGGTAATCGAAGAGCGAGCGTGCCGACGGCGATCACATCAACCTTGGAAGCATTTCCCACGCGCATCGTCACTTCGTCCTTTGCCAGCCTCCGTCTATTCCGCAGTTCCTGTTTTGAGTTGCAAATATGAGCAACCGCACCGGTATCAAATACCCAGGCACTACAACGAGAGTTGGTAAGGTACACATCAATAACATGTATATCATATATACCTTGTTTGTTGTTGGCCGCCTTCTTGTCAGCCAAATACTTGGGGCAGTTCCGCTTCCAGTGTCCAGTTCCCTTGCAATGAAAGCACACAGTTTCTGGTTTGGGTCCAGCCTTGGGTTTCTTCACGAGAGGAGCAACTGCTTTGCCACTCTTCTTGGAGTTACCCTTCTTACCCTTGCCATTTTTCTTGAAACTAGTGGTTTTATTGACCATCAACACTTGATGCTCCTTCTGAATTTCAGACTCAGCGGCTTTCAGCATCGCAAACACCTCGGCGACTGACTTGTTCATCCCGTGCATGTTATAGTTCAACACGAAGCTCTTGTAGCTAGGTGGCAATGATTGAAGAACTCTGTCAGTGATAGCCTCTGGCGGAAGGGGCATCCCCAATTCAGCCAGACGGGTGGAGTACCCAGACATTCTGAGTACGTGATCACTGATAGACCCGTTCTCCTCCATCTTGCAAGCATAGAATTTATCGGAGATCTCATATCTCTCGATCCGGGCATTCTTCTGAAAGATAAACTTCAACTCCTGGAACATCTCATATGCTCCATGACATTCAAAACGTCTTTGAAGTCCCGGTTCTAAGCCATACAATATTGCACATTGAACTATTGAGTAATCTTCAGAACAAGCCTGCCAGGCGTTCACAACGTCTAGAGACTCAACTGGAGCGGGTGGATCACCAAGCGGTGCATCAAGGACATAAGCCTTCTGGGAAGCCGTAAGGATAATCCTTAGATTACGAGCCCAGTCCACAAAGTTACTTCCATCATCTTTCAACTTAGCTTTCTCTAGGAACGCATTAAAATTCAGGGTGCTACTGCGCGAGCCATGATCTACAACATAAATATAGCAAAGACAACTTAGACTATTGTTCTAGATAATGAGTTTAGTTAATCATATTACTTAAAAACTCCCACTCGGATTGACATCCCTCCGGTCATTCGAGTGTAACATGATCCAAATCCACCAACTCAAGTCCGATCATCACGTGAGTTGAGGTGGTTTCAATGGTGAACATCTTCATGTTGATCATATCTACTATATGACTCATGTTCGACCTTTTGGTCTCTTGTGTTCCGAGGCCATGTCTGTACATGCTAGGCTCGTCAAGTTTAACCCGAGTGTTCCGCACGTGCAACACTGGCTTGCACCCGTTGTATGTGAACGTAGAGTCTATCACACCCGATCATCACGTGGTGTCTCGAAACGACGAACTTTCGCAACGGTGCACACTCGGGGAGAACACAATTTTATCTTGAAATTTAAGTGAGGGATCACCTTATAATGCTACCGTCGTCCTAAGCAAAATAAGATGCATAAAAGGATTAACATCACATGCAAATCATAAGTGACATGATATGGCCATGAACTTGTGCTTTTGATCTTCATCTCCAAAGCACCGACATGATCTCCATCGTCACCGGCATGACACCATGATCTCCATCATCTTGATCTCCATCAACGTGTCGCCATGAGGTTGTCGCGCCGACTGTTGCTTCCACGACTATTGCTAACTCATAGCGATAAAGTAAAGCAAAACGGCGAAAATAATTAAGGACAACTCTATGGCTCCTGCCAGTTGCCGTACTCATCGACATGCAAGTCGTGATATTCTATACAACACATGATCATCTCATACATCACATATATCTCATCATGTAATTGGCCATATCACATCACAACATACCCTGCAAAAACAAGTTAGACGTCCTCTAATTGTTGTTGCAAATTTTACGTGGCTACTACGGGTTTGCAAGAACCGTTCTTACCTACCCAAAACCACAACGTGGTGTAGTGATTGCTTTTTGATCTTCTAAAAGAACCCTCTTCATTGAAATTGATTCAACTAAAGTGAGAGAGATAGACACCCGCTAGCCATCTTTATGCAATGAAGTTACATGTCAGTTGAAGGAACCTGTCTTGCGTAAGCGTACGCGTAATGTCGGTCCGGGCCGCTTCATCTCACAATACCGCCGAATCAAGTATCAACTAGTAACGGCAAGCAATATGTATACACCCACGCCCACAACTCGTTTGTGTTCTACTCGAGATCTCATCTACGCATAGACCTAGCTCAGATGCCACTGTTGAGGAACGTTGCATGGGAAACAAAAATTTTCCTACGCACACGCAAGATCTATCCATGGTGATGAGCATCTACGAGAGGGAGAGTGAATCTACATACCCTTGTAGATCGCTAAGCGGAAGCGTTAAGAAACGCGGTTGATGTAGTCGAACGTCTCCACGATCCAAATTGCAAGTCGTCCCTCGATCCGATCACGAACTAGTGCCGAACGGACGGCACCTCCGCGTTCAACACACGTACGGCTTGATGACGCCTTCACCTCCTCGATCCAGCGAGCGATGATGAAGTAGTAGATGAGTTCCGGCAGCACGACGGCGTGGTGATGGTGGTGAGGAACAATCTCTGCAGGGCTTCGCCAAGCACTACGGAGATTATGACGGGAGAACTAGAGAGTTAGGGTTGCCGACACACGGCTTGGGAAATCTTGATGTGTCCCGTGTGCTAGCCCTGTCCCTCTATTTATATGTTGAGCCCTGGGGTCTAAACTTGGAGAGAAAACCTCCACAAGGTCGGTTTTGCCCGTACAAGGTCGGTTTGGCCCGCACGGAAAGAGTCCAACTCGGATTCCAGCAGTACCGCGTACAAGCGGTAGTACCGCTCACGAGCGGTAGTACCGCTTCACACAAGCGGTAGTACCGCTTACACGGTAGTACTGCCTTACCAGCGGTAGTACCGCTTAAGGCAGCAGCAAAACTTCCTTTTGCACTTTCCAATACCTCGTGGGCTTTACCCCTTTGGCCCATATAAAGTGTTGCTGCACCCGAACACTTCGGTAAACACCAGGAACCCCTTCCGGTGAATTCCGGAACCCTTCCGAAGATCAAAACACTATTATCACATATATCAATCTTTACCTCCGGACTCTTCCGGAGATCCTCGTCATGTCCGGGATCTTATCCGGGACTCCGAACAACCTTCGGTCACCAACAAAATAACTCAACTATACTAATCGTCACCAAACGTTAAGTGTGTAGACCCTGCGGGTTCGAGAACTATGTAGACATGACCGAGACACTTCTACGATCAATAACCAATAGCGGGACCTGGATGCCCATATTGGCTCCTACATATTCTACGAAGATCTTTATCGGTCGAACCTCTATGTCAAGGATTCAGTTAATCCCGTATACTGTTGCCTTTGTTCTTCGGTATGTTACTTGCCCGAGATTCGATCGTCGGTATCTCTATACCTAGTTCAATCTCGTTACTGGCAAGTCTCTTTACTCGTTCCGTAATACAAGATCTCGTGGCTAACACTTTAGTCACATTGCTTGCAAGGCTCATTGTGATGTTGTATTACCGAGTGGGCCCTGAGATACCTCTCCGTCACACGGAGTAACAAATCCCAGTCTTGATCCATGCCAACCCAACAGACACCCTCGGAGATACCTGTAGAGCACCTTTATAGTCACCCAGTTACGTTGCGATGTTTGATACACACAAGGTACTCCTCCGATGTCAGGGAGTTGCATGATCTCATGGTCATAGGAACAGATACTTGACATGCAGAAAACAATAGCAATAAACTAACACGATCATATGCTACGTTTACAGTTTGGGTCTTGTCCATCACATCATTCTCCTAATGATGTGATCCCGTTATCAAATGACATCTCATGTCCATGGCCAGGAAACCTTCACCATCTTTTGATCAACGAGCTAGTCAACTAGAGGCTTACTAGGGACACAGTGTTGTCTATGTACCCACACATGTATTTGAGTTTCCAATCAATACAATTATAGCATGGATAATAAACGATTATCATGAACAAGGAAATATAATAATAACCAATTTATTATTGCCTCTAGGGCATATTTCCAACAACAGCCGCTCCCTCTTCCGTGCCGGCCCACCGTGTCGAGGAGGTGACAGCGGCGGCGCGGGGGACGAGCTCGCGCTGGGGGTGAGCTTCCCCTTGCCTTGCTAAAAAAAACCATGGCAAGCTAGCGAGCTAGGGTTTGCCTGTCGCCGGCGAGGGGGCAAGCTAGGCTAGATGTGGACGGGGGATGGAAGTGGATGAGGCCGCCCCCAGCACGCTTGCATTAAAAAGGACGATGACCCGGCGCTTCCACCCATTGCCAGGCGGGCCCAAGGTCGGTGATCGCGTTTAATACGACCGCGTGCGGTGGTTCGGCGGCCGACAGGTGGGGCTGCGGCGGACACCGAGAGGACGCGCGCCGTGTCCGTTTCGTGTCCGCGTGGACGCAAACTAGGCACAAATTTGGGCCTGAAATGCGTCCAGACAGACAACGAGCAGACGCGGTTTGGGTTTCGGTCCGCGCGTTGGGCCAGCGCTTTGTTCCGTTTCGACCCAAACGGACATGCGCGGACAGTTTGGATCGGCCGGTTAGAGTTGCTCTCAGGCCAACTCCAACGCTAGACCCCAAACGGAAGCGGACATTTGTCCATTTGGGTTGCGAAACGGGCGGTGTCCGAGGGGCGGATGGTCAGGTGACGCATCTGCACCCAAGGCGCAGAAGTGGGCGGACGGGAAGGGGGTCCGGACCTGCGTGCACCGCAGCCCCGCCCCAAGCTCGCCGCAACCCTGCACCGAGCTCGCCGCAGCCAGATCCCGAGCCGCCGTTGCGTGCGCCGCGTCGCCGCGCCGACCGGTCGTGCGCAAGCTCTTGGCCGCGGGCGTGCGTGCACCACAGCCCCGCCCCGCCTCACCGCAGCGCCGCCCCGCCCCGCCCCGAGTGATACAGAGCATCCTACGATCATCCCCATGGACCCACCGTCTTCTCCCCAAGCACCAAGTGGACCGATGACAAGAGCACATGCAAGGGCTATCGAGGCTGAGGTGGCATCTCTCCTTAATGAGCTTCCATATGAACCACATGAGACATGGCTACTACCTCAAGCGGGAATGCTATGTGTGCTTAGGTACGAAGAAAGCAACCTCGGAGACGCTCGGGATGAAGGCCAAGCCACCACAGATGCGGACGAAGGACCACGACGAAAGGAGTCATCGAAGCACTTCAGCGGCCGGACATCCGGCCCACAGCCCGGACATCCGGTGCCCCAAGACGCAGACAATCGCAACAAGCAACACCAGATGGATCTACAGCGGCCGGACATCTGGCCCCGTCCCGGAAATCCAGCAGATGGCACCAGTACCGTCGGCCCCCTCCAGGCCGGACATCCAACCCAAGCCCGGACATCCGGCGCCACCCTGAAGGGCCAGATCCGGCCCCCAACCCGAACATCTGGCGCCTGCGCGCGCACAACCGGGCTGAAGGCCCATGTATCCCCTCTCCTCCTCTCTTATCTCGTCCAAGACTATATACACCTCCTCCATCTAGCTAGGGTTAGCAAAGGTTTAGCTCATTTGAGATTGAGTTTTGCTCATCCACTACCCCTCTCTCATGGAGATCAAGACCTCCATGTGAGAATATCCCCTAGAGGATTCAAGACCCCTTCTAGGGAACATCCTCTTGGATATCAAGCCCTCAATCCCTACTCCTAATTGGGGAGTTGGTAGGTGGTATCGTCGCTTCGTACGCCCCACCGATCGAAAGACTTCCCTCTCCATTGATTTTTCTCCCCTCCACCCTCCTTCGGTGTCTGTTTTTTTACGATAGAAAACCAAAGAAAAAACAGCGGAAACCCACGCACGCAAAGTTCTGGGATCCTCCGCTCGCCACCACGCCCTTCCTCCATCCCTCGTTGACCTAGATGGCGCCGCCAAACTCCTCCCTCCGCTTCCCTTTCTCCCCTCGCACGAGTCACTCCTGTCCCCGATGCCCTCGCATGCACTAGGGTTTCTCGCGCCACCGCCGCATGGGTGTTCATTGACCGACCCTGCCTCCCGCCGCTCCGCCCCTCTATCTCTCGTCGTTTACCGCATGTTTGCCATAGGTTGCGCCCCCCCATGGCTTCACCTCCTCTGTTCGCCGGCCGGCGCTCCCGCGTCTCCTCATGTGAGTGTGGCTGCCGGCTGCGGGACCGACAAGGTGGTCGTCGTTCCGAGCCATGGTGTTTCTCATGGTATCCTACTATCCCGTGCCTCCTTCTGCACCTCAGGAGCCAAGAAGGGGTGGCACTGGTCGTGGCCTAGCAGGATAGGATGAGCTCTTCCTTGTTCTTTTGTGTTTGAATCATATTTGGTAGTTCTCGATTTTATAGGTATGTATTGATCTTGGTCTTGTTCTATATGTAGGGTACTCGATGTTTCACGATTTGTACTGCAAATTTTAAGAATACTAAGGGCATATCTTGGCTTGGAATGCTATTGGTTCGACGGACATCATGGAACGTGGCAGATGAGTGATCCTCTTCTTTTTCCCTCTCTGCTAAAAAACAGTTCCAATTGCCGTACAAGTTCCTCGATATGGCTTTCTGGATTGGAATTTGCCGCTCGTTTGTTATTGTTTGGCCTACATCTAGAGGTAAATGTTTCGTACGAGATTATTGATCAGGATCTTCCCGGTGACTACTTGAACTCAGGTTGTACAAGATATGCAATATCGAATTCAGTGAAATATCGTGATCCGATTTCACTTTCTATGCAGAGTTGAGATCGTAATCTGGTTGAAATTTAAAAGATGCAAAATTTAGAAGATATAGATTGATAACATTTAATGATATAATTGGATATATAGTGATGCGGAGCATCCTACGAACATCACCATGTCAAGAGTTCGTTTGGCAAGTGACACGTGCGACATCTACTTCACATACACAAAGGTGAATCATCTCCTTTACACGAGTTCACTTGACCCCTTCGAGGATGGTATACTACTTGACACTTCTCCCATATGCATGCATAGGTATTGTCGGAGCTTCACGGATGACGAGGAGGAGTGCAAGCGCTAAAGAACCACTATACCATCCGCGAGGGAAGCATGGAAGCGGAGACGGAAGAAGACAGAGTTGCTGAAGCTACAGCGGCCGGACATCCGGGCCAAGGGCCGGACATCCAGCGCCTGCGCCACAGAGAAGCCCAACACCATCTGGCGCCGAAGAGCATCAGCGTCCGAACATCCGGACGACCCCCGGACATTCGGCGCCATGCGACGGGCCGGACATCCAGCACCTCCCCGGATATCCGGCATGAGGACTACAAAAGAACGGCCACCGCCAGGCCGGACATCCGGCCAGTGCCCCGGACATCCGGCGTCTCGCGAACGGCCGGACATCCGGCCCCCAGACCGGACATCCGGCGCCTGCCTGCGCGCAGAGTCGGGCCAGAGGCCCATGTATCCCCTCTCACTTACCCCTTCATGGACTAGCCTATATATACTCCTCCCCCACCTCCTTTCTAGGGTTAGCTAAGATTAGAACTACACATTGGAGCTTATCTCATGTACCTCCCCTTGTGGGATTCCTCTTGAGGGAGAAGGATCTCACTAGATCATCAAGACCTACTAAGGGAGAAGGATCTACCTAGATCATCAAGACCTCATCTCCTCTTGGATTTGGGATGAACTCTACCATGTATCTTTCCCTTTGTTGTTCATGTACCTTGTGGATCTTGTGTGGATTTGAGTCTAGTGGATGTGTGATTGGACTTGTTCTTGAGTGTTCCTCTTGTGATTTCCCCGTGTTCTTCCCCATGTTCTTCGTAGGATTGCCCTCCAATTCGTGAAAGATAGTCAATTAGGGTTCCACCCTACATCATCTTGGTATCATAGCCACGTTGATCACAAATTTGGAGTCCTACCCCCCACTTTTTAGCCTAATTTTGTTTGTTCTTTTCCAATTTTGAAAATCCCCACCAAAAATAGCCTCACCAAAATTTTTGCATTTTGTTGGTTCTTGTGAGATTTTGTTGTGTTTGATCCATGATTTTGTTGTTTGGCAAGTGGATCTAGCTTGCCCACCACGAAATCCATCCAAAAATTTCGTTTCCCCCATCAATTTTGACCTTGGAATCATCTAAATTCGCCCCAAATCGAGTTTCGAAGTCCAAATCCCGATCTGGGATCGTCGGGCCGGACATCCGGGCCATCGGGCCAGACATCTGGGTCCTCGGCCGGACATCCGGCACCTGGAGCAGAAAAACTGACGCAGTTCTGGACATATAGCCTCGGAAATCCGGGCTCCCCCCGAACATCCGGCCCCTGGGATTTTAGCCACCAGCGTTTCACCGTTTTGACCATAACTAATTCATCCGGAGTCCGATTTTAACGTTTTTTAGCTTGTTTTGTAGCTATTGACATTCCCCATCCCATAAAAATTCTACCAACACCATTTGACTCCATCAAATTTTGTGCATTTTGGCATCTTTGCCTAGGCCCTCCACCATATCATCCGCAAAACCACCATAGCTTTCCGCAACCTAACCCATCTTGATCCCCATTGCATTTGTGGTTGCTTGAGTTGTGATTCGAGTCTCCTAAGGTGTTTTGCTACTTAGGGAAGGTTGCTTCTTCATCAACTACCACCATAACTTCCACATACCTTTGCCCACCATTGTCTTCCACCACCTTAACCCAATTTTGTTTGAGACCTTGAGTTCGCGGCTTCCGTTTACTAAGGTGTTTCGGCTAATTAGGAATGGTTCAACATCGACAACACCACCATTCATCATCGCCACGGACTCGACATCGACAATGACCTCTTCACCCTTTGACACCACAACCGTAAGCAAAGACGGTAACTTCGACGACATCATTGTACATTTCCTTGCCATTGCATTGATCACCTTGAGCCTATTGCGTCACTTACCCATCGAGACTAGCGAGTTGAGAATTGCCGGGCCACGCTCATTGTGCACCTTAGTGATACACTTACGCCGCATAGCTACATTTAGTGTGCAATCATCTTGCTATCATCTTTGTGCCATAAGTCTCTCCCGTGCATATCTTACATACTTGTCTCATATCATATCTTGGCTCGAGCATCAAGCATTGTGGCAAAGCATAAAAAAAAGAGCAAAAGCTTTTAAGCAAAAGAGGAGATATAAAAGAGCTTGTAAGCAATAGAAATAGCATTGAGCCATTTTGCATAGTATATCATATTGGATCATACATACATAGCATACTTGGGATTGAAGACGGCACGTTTTACTCGCTTAGGTTGGTGCACAAGCGTACCTAGCCCATTTGAGCAATCGAGCTATTGTCTCTCTAGTATCTGTGCAACACGAGCTTTTTCCGTGGTAACACATTTTATGCTCATTCCTTGGTTGCGCGGATCCCACTTATCTATCAGTGTGTGTGTTTCCTTGTGCCACCGTAGCTATTGATCTATTTGCTTTACATTGCAATTTTGTGAATCTTTCTCAAAATTTTCGATATCATTGACTAATAGTTGCTTGAATTTTGTGCCACTTGTCCTAACCAAGCCACTCGATAAGCTTTACTTTGTAGGTGTGAGTGAACAAGTCCGGTACCAATTCCACTATTTTCTCAATTCACATTGAGTGACGCGGGATACATCCTCAACATCGGGAAAGATATCTTGGTATTGTTTATATCATTTCCTACTCACCCTTTGCTCGAATTTTGTGATGGATAGGCAAAGCACATCTACTTCGGTCTACAACCACAATGACAAGTTTGATGCCATGAAGAACCACTTGGACGCCAAGATGGATGCTCAAATGGAGGAGCTCAAAGCCCTCATCAAGACTGGCAAGAGGTCTTCCTCATCTTCAAGAAGACGCTCAAGTGCACATGATTCCGAGCTACCATCTCCGGCAAGATCACATCGGCATCGACACCATCACCGACTACAACGTGAAGGTCAAGAGCTCAACACCAACCACCTCTCTACGACTTCACCATCTACCTTGGCATCTTCGCCAAGCGACTTCAAGGCATCTTCGCCTTTGGACATGCGGCATCTTCGCCGACACGCACCTCAAGAGAAGCTTCCCAAGCTCAAGTCCGCGACTTCCACGAGCTACTACGACTTCGACATTGACCATGAGATTCCTTTCTATGGGAGTCACGACCCCGAAGAGTACCTCGAGTGGGAGCGCAAGATGGACGACTTCCTCAAGCTACTTCAAGTCCCCTCCGAAGTTCAAGTGAAGTGCGCCACAAGTAACTTCCACGACTACGCGTCGACATGGTGGCTTCACACACCTTCGAAGGGCTTCAACATGAGTTGGCCCAAGACGAAAAAAGTGATGCGGCAAGAATTTTTGCCTTCCATCTACACGGAACATCTTCTTCGCCAATTGGAGAACACCATCCAAGGATCCAAGTCCCTCGACGAGTACTTCATGGAGATGAAGAAAGCCTTGTGACGAGCCGGCATGGACGGCCCCATTTGGATGAAGTTCTACTTCATGATGGGATTGAACAACGACATCTCCAAGACTATCGTCCTCGACAACTACGAGTCCCTCGACGATATCTACTTTGGTGCTCTCAAGGCGGAATAAGAACTTATGAAGGCCAAGGCTTCTCCACCCCAAGCACACTTCGCGACGACCAAGCTCCATGAAAACGAGAATGAGGATAGTACCACCACGATGTCCAAGCCCGACGAGCTCCAAGACGATGCTCCCAAGTTCAAATTCAACGCCATCCCTCTTTGTGGCATTGACGATGCCGAGTCTACCACGACTCTTTTTGAAGATGGTGCGGTGACGACTACGACTACAGAGCCTCTCAAGGAACATGCTTTGGAGGCGAGCGACAAGGTGGAGAGCAAGGATGATGCTTCCATCTTTGGAGGCGAGAGTGAGATGATCGAGCATGGGATTTTCCCTTCGGTCATGGAGGCGAGTGATGATGTGCCATCTTCGGACTTCATCCACGGCGACGGTGACGAGACGGTTATGAACGGGATTTTTCCCTCAACCACGGCGGCGTTTGGAGACGAGTTGAGAGACTTGTGCCACCATATTGAGAGTGAGAGCGAGTTCACCACTAGCCTCATATATGATGAGATGCCCCAATTCCCATGTGAGGAGAGCCACAAACCCCACCACTTGAGTGAGATGAGTGACTCCGCTACATGTGATTTTGAGTGCACCTACTTTGAGGGAGTGAGTGAGCCACCACAAGTGTTGAGAGAGGAAGTTGATAGCTCTTGTGAGGCCATTTTGAAATCTAACGACTTAACCTCTACCTCTATTGTGTCTTCTCATTTGGTGCTAGGTCCCATATATGATGACGCGCCGACCCTCGACGACTTCGTCCCTCCTATGGACAAGACGATGGCCATGATGAAATATGATGCACCCCCCCACATGGTTCCATCAAGATGATGATGATGACCTCGAGTTGGTCTTTGCCACCTCACCTACACCACTTGAGTGGAATGAGAAAGGTAACATAGGTGAAGGTGATGAACTAGTCCCTCTAGTGGACATTGATTGCTTGCATGATGCCGATCCTCCTATTGACACGCTTCCTGCTAGTATGATTTCCCCATGTGATGATTTACCCATTTATGATGAGTTTGATGATTGCCATGTGGAGTCTATTAGTTGTGATGCCATGTTGCATAGGATTTCTTGTGATAATTCTCTCGGTCACATCATGTTTGACAATCCGCTTGACTTGTCATATGCTATGCATGAGATCAACAATATGTCAAATTTGCAATCTCATCGTAGTAACTATGCATATGCCATTAAAATGAACCCAATTTGCACTTATGGCATAGATGACAAGCCCATGGTTATTGGCATTTTTTTTTGCGATGATATTGATATGCTTCCTTTGCAGCATGTCCATCATATGCCATGCCATGACCACCTAGCTTCGAACATGCATTGTTTTGGATGTTGTATGTTTTCTCCATATTATGCTTCCGCTATTGCTCAAGAGGAGACCCCCATAGTTTCCTCATATATGTTAGGAGATTTTGATCCATTCCATCCATTACATGATCCTAATACTTGTGTGCACAATATGCTCCCCATGCATAAAAATGCTATTGATGTGCCATATACTTGCATGCTCAACTTGTGTCCCCATCATGTTATACATAACAACTATTCTTTCATGATGGATGACATGTTCATATATCATGCCTCAAATTTCTTTGAGCATTGCTTGTTTTGTGCTAACTCTAACGTGCACATACATATCATGATGGATGATGTGTACATTTACCACGCACACACATTCTTTCGCTTGTGTCTTTCTTGTGTAGGTAATCACACATATTTGTCAACCTCGCAAGCGCACGAGTTGACGAAACGAGCTATAGAGAGCAATGAAGATGTGCGCCACCATGGAGTGCTTACCCTCCACCCTCCCTCTTTGTGCAAGAATTTCGTGCATTTCTTCTACATGGCCCTCACATGGTTATGGGTTATTGTCCATTACCTATCTTGTGCCCATCTTACCATGTTCACTTTGCATGCTATGATCATTTATATGACTTTGCCATGCATTTGTGACCCATGCTTTGCATTTCACATGATTCATGATTCTAGTACTTGTATGTGTATTTGCAAGCTTGGTGGAGATATTGCTAGTTATTGCCATGTTCAATGCTTGTTGGTCCATTCCTATGATACTTGCCCCATTATTTATCTTGTTTGCGATATGTCATGTGCATTATCTATGCCTATTATTTGCTCACATGACATGATTGCCATGATTTCCTCTAGTGTGTTGCATCTTCGCTCCACTAGTTTGCACAACATGATTTCTATGCTTGACTATGTTGCATCGCCGATGATTCATACTTGCTTGTTTCATGCGGTTGATGGCATCCATTTCCATGCTTTGCACATGATTGCTATTAAATGTGGTCAAATTGCTCCATATGTTGCCTCTCTCATGCTAGATGATTTGCCATGTATTGAGTGCAACAATGATTTTAGTCTTGCTAATGAGATTGCCCCCATAGCTTTCTCTCATATTATTGGAGTTTGTGACAAATTTCATGTGAAACATGCTTGTCTTACCTCTTTGCACCATATGCATAGTGCCATGAACATTAAGATTATTGCATCATATTATTCATGCACTTGTGATACTAATGGTTATGTGCAAGAGAAGAGAACCATCATGAGGGATGATGTGTTTATCTACCGTGCACATACATTCCTTGCTTTGTTGTGTGCATGTGTAGGATCCTTCGACATCGTGTCACCTTCAACTTCCCGTGAGTTGACCATTCGAGCTCTTGAGAGTGAGCCACTTTCGACCGACGTGCTTCTACAACGCATTTTCTACCACTTCAGCATTGTGAAGGATGCACAAGGACATGCTTTCGAGGTGATATCCTTCTATTTTGAGAACCCCAAAACCATGAGCATGAATATTGTGGATCATAATTCATGTGTTGCTTGCACCATGAAACTTTGCACACATGCTAGAGATCTTGCCTCGACTTGTCATTGCCACATTGCCATGCCTCATGATATATATGCCCTGTGTGTTGCATCGAACATGAGTGCCCCATGCCATTCCCATGTGTTTGATTGCAACAGTGTTATTTCTTCACATATGCCATGTCCCATTGATTGCTACATGCTTTACTTGATTGCCTCACACATGATGAACAATTTCTCTTTTTATTGTGTTGAGTGCCACACTATTTTCACTACACCATATGCACATTATGCTTGGATTGTCTTGCACTTGACCCATGTGTTTAGACGCTTCATTTTATTTGGTGTTGTGAATGATTCATATGCCTACCATCGACCATTTGTTGAGCGCTTTGTGCATGCTTGCTATGACCTTGGGGTATATGCTTCTTCACTTGTCACACATATTAGCATCTATACCTCCCATTTGCATGCTTGTTTCCATGATGATCTTGATTGTGCTCAATTTATGTGCTTACATGCCACGTCTCATTCCTTTGTCACACCTTATGCCATACATGACGACGACACTTGTTGGGTGAATCACCACTTGGATGCTTGGTTTTGCACTAACGCTAACCACATTTGTTTTTCCAAGTGTTTGTTGTCATTGCTCCTTTTGAAGGAATCACAAGACGGTGTGACATTAGAGAGTGCCCATTTCGAGCTTCAAGATGAAGAGCGCTTGGTGATCGTCCACTTCTACATGGCGACGCCATCTCTTTCCCATGGTGATTTGGTTTTCGATCCGAGGACGGATCTTTTCCAAGGGGGAGGGGTGATGCGGAGCATCCTACGGACATCACCATGTCAAAAGTTCGTTTGGCAAGTGACATGTGCGGCATCTACTTCACATACACAAAGGTGAATCATCTCCTTTACACGAGTTCACTTGACCCCTTCGAGGATGGTATACTACTTGACACTTCTCCCGTGTGCATGCATAGGTATTGTCAGAGCTTCACGGATTACGAGGAGGAGTGCAAGCGCCAAGGAACCACTAGACCATCCGTGAGGGAAGCATGGACGCTGAGAAGGAAGAAGACAGAGCTGTTGAAGCTACAGCGGCCGGACATCCGGGCCAAGGGCCGGACATCCGGCGCCTGCGCCACAGAGAAGCCCAACACCATCTGGCGCCGAAGAGCATCAGCGGCCGGACATCCGGACGACCCCCGAACATCCGGCGCTACGCGACGGGCCGGACATCCGGCACCTCCCCGGATATCCGGCATGAGGACTACAGAAGAACGGCCACCACCAGACCGGACATCCGGCCAGTGCCCGGGACATCCGGCGTCTCGCGAACGGCCGGACATTCGGCCCCCAGCCCAGACATCCGGCGCCTGCCTGCGCGCAGAGTCGGGCCAGAGGCCCATGTATCCCCTCTCACTTACCCCTTCGTGGACTAGCCTATATATACTCCTCCCCCACCTCCTTTCTAGGGTTAGCTAAGATTATAACTACACATTGGAGCTTAGCTCATGTACCTCCCCTTGTGGGATTCCTCTTGAGGGAGAAGGATCTCACTAGATCATCAAGACCTCCTAAGGGAGAAGGATCTACCTAGATCATCAAGACCTCATGATGTAGGGTGGAACCATAGATGACGATCTTTTCACACTTTAGGAGGGGGGAAAGGAGCAAATCCAAGAAGAACACAAGAAGAACACTCAAATGACACAATCCAAATCACACATGCACTAGATCCACATACACATAGTAGAGATACAAGATCCAAAGTCAACACAAGAGGATACACGGTAGCTAGTTCATCCCAATCCGTAGAGGAGTTGAGGTCTTGAATCCGGAGCGGATCTTCTCACATGGGTCTCATGGAGGTCTTGATCTCCATGGGAGAGGTATGGATGAGCAAAGCTCTATCTCAAAGAGCTAACTACTTTGCTAACCCTAATTCGGAGCTAGGAGACGAGTAGTTATAGTCCAAGGGGTAAGTGGAGGGATACATGGGCCGTTGCCCTTTCACAGCGCGCAGTCTGACCGGTTGTACCGGACTTGCGGGCGGTTGTACCACTGGGGCTCAGGCACCGGTTCCTGGAGGTGTTCACTGAAGGGAGGACCGGTTGTACCGCTTGGGGGACCGGTTGTACTGGGCTGGCTGGCGCTGGGGGAATAACCGGGCTGGTACCGGCCTTGCTCCGCTCGACTACAGAAGGTTGACCGGTACTTGGGCGGTAGTGGAGCGGTTAAACCGGTGGACCGGTTGTTGACCGGTAGTGGGGCGGTTGTACCGGTGTTCCTGGGCTGGGCACAGTCATTTCCAAGTCCTTGGTGTCCATCTTGCTCCATTCCTTCTCCTTGGCCGATTCCTTTGTACCTAAGTATGCAAAGTGTCTCCATTTGAGGTAGTAGCCATGTCTCACTCGAGTCGAATGGAAGTTCACTAAGGAGAGATGTCACCTCGGTTTCGAGAGCTCTTGCACGTGCTCGTGTCATCGGTCCTCTTGGTACTTGGGGAGACGTAGGTGGGTCCATGGGGATGACCGTAGGATGCTCCGCATCATCTCCCTCCCCTTGGGAAAGATCCGTCCTCGGATCGGAATTCTCATCACCATGGAAGGGAGATAAATCCTTGACATTGAAGATGTCGCTCACGTTGTACTTGTCACGAGGGATGTCGATCTTGTATGCATTGTCGTTGTAGCGTGCTAGCACCTTGAATGGTCCATCGACTCGAGGTAGTAGCTTGGACTTGCGCTCGTTGGGGAAGCGGTCTTTGCGAAGGTGTAGCCATACAAGATCACCGGGGTTGAACACCATGGGGTGCTTGTTGATGTTGACCTTGGTCGCGAGGCGGTGTACTTGGCGCTCGATCGTGTGCCTTGTATCTTCATGCATCTTCTTGAGGAAACTTGCACGTGCACTCGCGTCCATGTCGGTTCGCTCTTGTAGCGGTAGCGGTAAGATGTCCAATGGGGACAAAGGGTTGAAACCGTAGACGACCTCGAAGGGGGACTTGCCGGTAGTAGAGTGTCTTGCTCGATTGTAGGCGAACTCGGCGATGGGTAAACATTCCTCCCACTCCCTTATGTTCTTCTTGATCAACACGCGGAGAAGTGTGGGAAGAGTCCGGTTCGTGACCTCCGTTTGGCCGTCGGTCTGAGGGTGATATGCCGATGAGAATAGGAGCTTGATTCCGAGCTTGGCGCATAGTGTCTTCCAAAAGTAGCTAAGGAACTTGACGTCTCGGTCCGACACGATCGTCTTTGGCACTCCATGCGAACGCAAGATTTCCCTACAAAAGATATTTGCAACATGTGAAGCATCGTCTATCTTGTTGCAAGGAATGAAATGTGCCATCTTACAAAAACGGTCCACAACAACAAATACGAAATCTTTGCCGTTTTGAGTTCGAGGCAAACCAAGCACGAAATCCATGCTAATATCTTCCCATGGGTGATATGGAATAGGAAGTGGCATATATAAACCATGAGATTGAGCTTTGGACTTAGCTTTGCGGCATGTAGAGCACCGGTTGGTGTAGCGTGAGACGTCTCGAAACATCTTGGGCCAAAAGTAGTTCTTGGAGAGCGTAGCGAATGTCTTGTCACGTCCAAAATGTCCCATGAGTCTTCCACCATGAGCTTCTTGCAAAAGTAGCAAACGAAGAGAAGACTCGGGAATACAAAGTTTGTTAGCTCACATAAGATAACCATCTTTCAGGTAATATTGCTCCCAAGTTTTATGAGGTAAACATTTGGCATAAGGAGTTGCAAATGACGAATCATGCTCATACAAGTCTTTAATGTGCTCAAAGCCAATAACATTCAACTCAAGTTTGGTAACCAACATGCACTTGCGGGAAAGAGCATCCGCCACAACATTTTCCTTACCTTTGATATACTTGATAACATAAGGAAATGACTCAATGAACTCACTCCATTTAGCATGACGCTTATTCAATTTTGTTTGGCCCTTAAGGTACTTAAGCGTTTCATGATCCGTATGGATTACAAATTCACGTGGACGGAGATAATGTTCCCACACATGCAAGACTCTCACTAAAGCATATAACTCTTTGTCATAGATGGGGTAGTTAAGTTGCGTGCCAGAGAGCTTCTCACTAAAATATGCAATGGGTCGTTTCTCTTGCATTAACACACCACCAATGCCATTACCAGTAGCGTCACAATGCACTTCAAAAGTTTTATCAAAGTTGGGTAATGCAAGCAATGGAGCATGTGTAGCAAGGATTTAAGCTCAAGAAATGCGGCATCTTGAGATGGACCCCAAACAAATGGTGCATTCTTCTTACTCAATGCGTGCAATGGTGATGCAATGGTGCTAAAATCCTTCACAAAGCGACGGGAAAAGCCGGCTAAGCCAAGGAAACTACGCACTTGAATCAAATTGGTTGGTTGTGGCCAATTCTTAATAGCATCAATTTTAGTTTCATCAACATGAACTCCCTTAGATGAGACAACAAAACCCAAGAAGACAAGCTTATCAACACCAAAAGTGCATTTTTCCATGTTAGCATAAAGTCGCTCGTCTCTAAGAATTTGCAATACTTCTCTAAGGTGTTTGACATGATCTTCGAGAGTTCCACTAAACACAAGGATGTCATCAAAGTAAACCACAACACAAATGCCAATTAATTTGCGAAGAACATAGTGCATCACACGCATAAAAGTGCTAGGTGCTTGGGATAAACCCATAGGCATGACTAACCATTCATACAAGCCAAATTTGGTTTTGAAAGCGGTTTTCCATTCATCACCTTCTTGCATGCGAATTTGATAATAGCCACTTTTAAGATCAATTTTAGAGAAAATTGTGGCTCCACTAAGTTCATCAAGCATGTCATCTAGGCGTGGAATGATGGCGATATCTAACGGTGATAGCATTGATAGGACGGCAATCGGAACACATGCGATAGGAACCATCTTTCTTAGGCACGAGAATGACCGGAACAGCACAAGGGCTCAAGCTTTCGCGTACATACCCATTCTCCATGAGATGTTGCACTTGCCTTTGGATTTCTTTGGTTTCTTCGGGGTTGACGCGGTATGGTGCCTTGTTCGGTAGTGGTGCGCCGGGGATGAGGTCTATGCGGTGTTCGATTCCGCGGAGTGGAAGAAGTCCGGGAGGTAGCTCATCGGGAAACACGTCCGCGAATTCCTGCAATAAATGAGACAATACAAGAGGAAGATGTTGTGAAGTATTAGTCCGCACCACTTCATCTTTGCATACAAGTACAAAGTGAAGAACACTTGATGGGCTCTCACTCACATCCCTCAAGTCTCTTTTGGTGGCTAAAAGAACTAGATCTCTTTTGTCACGCATCGTGGAGTCACTCATGTTTGGCTTGTGGCTCTCACTCTCGTTTTGGTGGCTCACTCGCTCACTTTTCGCTCCACGATGGGTAGATGCTTGCTTGTCCGCGATGACTTGACTTGGTGTCATTGGCCGAAGAACGAATTCCTTGCCCTTCATCTTGAAACTGTAGTGGTTGGTCCGTCCGTTGTGGATGACGCCGCGATCGAATTGCCATGGTCGCCCAAGTAGGAGGTGGCATATGGACATTGGAACCACATCACACTCCAAGGTATCTTCGTAGGCGCCGATCTTGAAGGATACTTGGACGGTGTGCTCCACTTGTATCGTGCCGGAGTCGCTAAGCCATTGGACCTTGTAGGGTCGAGGGTACTTCTTCTTGACCAATTGTAGCTTGGAGCATAATTCTTCGCTTGCCAAATTGTGGCAACTTCCGCCGTCGATGATGACCTTGACGGAACGTCCTTGAATTCCCACTTTGGTATGGAAGATGTGGCAACGTTGGTCTTCATCTTGATGTTGTTGAAGTGTCAAGACCTTGGAGACAACAAGAGAGGGACTCGAATCATTGTCGCAAAACACTTGATCATCTTCTTCTTCATTCACTTGACGGTGCATGGCCACTTGCTCGATGGCTGCCATTTCATCTTCGCTCATAGAATCGTAGGTGCCGTCAGCGTTCATGATCATTGTGCGTCTTGTTGGGCACTCGAAGGACTTATGGCCTCGTCCTTTGCACGTAAAGCACTTGATGTCACTTGTTTTGTCGGTGGCATCCAAAGGAGTTGTTGATGACGAAGCTCTTGGCTTGGAGTTGCTTGTAGTAGGAGGAAGACGACTCGAAGATGTCGTTTGTTGCTTGGAGCTTGACCTGTCACCGGTACTTGGTGTAGCTCGAGTCGTGGAAGGAGTTGTGGAAGTCGTTGAAGCTTGAGTGTATGAACCGTAGGTCTTGGAAGAGTACTTGGAGTACTTGTAGTCTTCTTGTACTTGTCGCTCCGCTTTGGTTGCTTGGTGCACTAGCTCGAGGAGGTTGGAGTACGGTTGGAAGTCCGCAATTTTCTTGATTGGGTAGTTTAGGCCATTCAAGAAACGCGCCATTGTTTGTTCATCATCTTCCTTGACGTTGGCTCGTATCATTGCAATTTCCATCTCTTGGTAGTATGCTTCAACCGACTTGGTGCCTTGCTTGAGGAGTTGTAGTTTCTTGAAGAGGTCGCGGCTATAGTGTGTGGGCACAAAGCGAGCTCTCATGACATCTTTCATTTGATCCCAAGTCGCGATGGGTGGCTCGCCCTTCTCTTGACGTCTTGCGATCACTTGCTCCCACCAAATGAGAACATAGTCTTGGAACTCGAGAGATGCCATGGCGATCTTCTTTTCTTCGTCGTAGTTGTGAAGGCGAAATATCTTGTCGACCTTCAACGCCCATGAAAGGTATTCTTCGGGATCATTTCCACCGGAGAATTTAGGCATGGTGAACTTGAGCTTGCCGTAGCGCTCCTCATTGCGTTGGCGGCGGTTGCGATGACGCTCGAGCCGAGGAGGTTGATCTTCTAGCTCATCCTCGTCGTGTTCATCTTGATTGACTTGACATGGCGGCCTTGGGATTCGTGCACGGTTCCGCATCTCTTGGCACTCCTCAAGTCGTGCGGCTTCTTCTTGTTCGCGCACGCGGCGGTTGCGTTCGGCGACGTTGCGAGTTGATTCGCGTAGGGCACGTTGAGCTTCAAGCGCTTGCTCCTCACGACGTTGTCGTTCTTGGTGTAGGGCGTCGTCGTCTTGGTGCACTTGACGTTGGCGGTGTGGAACTTGATCTTGGTTCCCGTTGGCTTGTGCTTGTCGTTGTTGTCGTTCGCGCTCTCGAATGCGGTCTTGCAAACCATTGCCATGGAATGGGTTTCTTGAAGCTTGCCGATCGTCATGTGCTTGAGGACGATGAGAGTGTGCTCGTGGAAGACTTGCATCCGAAGAAGTGTCCGAAGAGTGTCGGCTCGAATGGCGCCATCTTGATCTTGATGACGAGGAAGTGGAAGAATCACGGTTGAGCATCATGGTCCGGAACTCGTCCATTTGCGAAGATAGCTTGTTATCAAGGGTTTGTCGAAAGTCAGAAGCGAGTTGTTCGATGCGTTCGCCCAATGCTTCGCTCTCTTGATGTAATGCTCGTTGGACGCCAAAGAGGTGAGCCTTGGTGACGTAGTCGTTCGGTGCTTCTTCTTGCTCATCGAAGAGGGGGTTGATAGAAGTGCTCGGCCTATCCATGATTCTCAAACAAGTGTTAGTGGAAGAAAGAAACGAACTAGACCAATGTACCTTATCCAATGTTGAAGATGGATCAATAATCACCCAATATGGTATTATGGAAATAGTGCAATTGGTACTGGATCGTGTCAATCTCACACCTACACAAGGAAAGCTTTTGGTGGAGTTTGGTTAGGATGGTGGCACAAAATTTCTGCAATTGTTAGCAAGATATCAATAATGTTGAAAAAGATTCACAAGTTCGCATGTGAAAACAAGTAGACCAATAGCAATAAGGAGTACACAGAAACACACACACAAATAGATAAATGAGGTCGTGCAACCAAGGAATGAGCTCAAAATGTGGAATCCAAGGAAAACGCTCGTGTTGCACAACACTAGAGAGACGCTAGCGCGATTGCTCAATAGGCGGATACGAACTTGTGCACAACCTATAAGAGGCAAAACGTAACGCTTCCTATCTCACTTATGCTATGTATGTATGATTCCCGGTGAACTCGGTCACGATGATCCAAGATGATCAAATATGATATGTAATGTGGCGATGCTATGGCTATTGCTTACAAGCTTGTTGTTACTCTTTTCTCTTTGCTTAAAAGCTTCTCTTTCGTTCGATATTTTCCTTTGGCCACTTATGCGAAATGCTCTTACGATGATAGCAATGATGTATATGCGGGAACAAAATTTTGGCACAAGAGATGATATGAGTATGTATGCACGCGATGGTAGCTATGCGGCTCGGTATCACTAAAGTGCACAAGTAGCGTTGCCGGCAATACTCAAATGGCTAGTCTCGTAGGAAAGCTACGCAAAAGATGGTCTCGGGGGTTCACAATGTAATGGCAAGGTAAAGAACAAGATGTCGTCGAGGTTACCGTCCTTGCTTACGGTTGTGGTGTCACGATGGTGAGACGGTCGTTGTCGATGTCGAGGAAGGGGAGTGCACGGTCTTCAGTACGTTAGCGAAGATGCCGCTGCACCGTTGTGGAAGATGCCCTTCTCGTAGAAAGTGTCGATGTTGCGGAAGTTGTCAGGTGTGGCGGTGGTAGGGCGGTTGTACCGGTCGACCGGTAGTTGACCGGTAGTTGGGCGGTACAAGCGGTAAACACGGGAAAAATTTCCAGATTTCAAATCTGGCGGAAGAACACGAGATGTAAGAGGAAAATTGGTGGGGAAAGGAAAATTTTTGGGGAATTTCGTGGTGGGGAAGGCTAGATCCACTTGAAACACAGCAAATCCATGGATCAAAATCAACAAAACATCATCAAACCAACAAATCACAAAATTTTTGGTATGGCTATTTTTGTGGGGAATTTTCGAAATTGGGCAAAAACAAAATTGGGGCTAGAAAGTGGAGGGGAAGAACTCCAAAGTGTGAATCAACGTGGCTCTGATCCAAGATGATGTAGGGTGGAACCCTAGATGACGATCTTTTCACACTTTAGGAGGGGGAAAAGGAGCAAATCCAAGAAGAACACAAGAAGAACACTCAAATGACACAATCCAAATCACACATGCACTAGATCCACATACACATAGTAGAGATACAAGATCCAAAGTCAACACAAGAGGATACACGGTAGCTAGTTCATCCCAATCCATAGAGGAGTTGAGATCTTGAATCCGGAGCGGATCTTCTCACATGGGTCTCATAGAGGTCTTGATCTCCATGGGAGAGGTATGGATGAGCAAAGCTCTATCTCAAAGAGCTAACTACTTTGCTAACCCTAATTCGGAGCTAGGAGACGAGTAGTTATAGTCCAAGGGGTAAGTGGAGGGATACATGGGTCGTTGCCCTTTCACAGCGCGCAGTCTGACCGGTTGTACCGGACTTGCGGGCGGTTGTACCGCTGGGGCTCAGGCACCGGTTCCTGGAGGTGTTCGATGAAGGGAGGACCGATTGTACCGCTTGGGGGACCGGTTGTACCGGGCTGGCTGGCGCTGGGGGAATAACCGGGCTGGTACCGGCCTTGCTCCGCTCAACTATAGAAGGTTGACCGGTACTTGGGCGGTAGTGGAGCGGTTAAACCGGTGGACCGGTTGTTGATCGGTAGTGGGGCGGTTGTACCGGTGTTCCTGGGCTGGGCACAGTCATTTCCAAGTCCTTGGTGTCCATCTTGCTCCATTCCTTCTCCTTGGCCGATTCCTTTGTACCTAAGTATGCAAAGTGTCTCCATTTGAGGTAGTAGCCATGTCTCACTCGAGTCGAATGGAAGTTCACTAAGGAGAGATGTCACCTCGGTTTCGAGAGCTCTTGCACGTGCTCGTGTCATCGGTCCTCTTGGTACTTGGGGAGACGTAGGTGGGTCCATGGGGATGACCGTAGGATGCTCCGCATCACCTCATCTCCTCTTGGATTTGGGATGAACTCTACCATGTATCTTTCCCTTTGTTGTTCATGTACCTTGTGGATCTTGTGTGGATTTGAGTCTAGTGGATGTGTGATTGGACTTGTTCTTGAGTGTTCCTCTTGTGATTTCCCCGTGTTCCCCTTGTTCTTCCCCGTGTTCTTTGTGTTCTTCGTAGGATCGCCCTCCAATTTGTGAAAGATCGTCAATTAGGGTTCCACCCTACATCATATAGTGATTAGAAAAGGAGAGACCACATGTTATATGGATCAGAACTGATACTTGCTCATGCCCTCGCAATGAGAAATGTGTGGTTCGTTTATTCAAGTGTGTGTAATCCCTTGATGCAGTTACTTTGGCGCACCTGATGAACACTCATTCTTCTCATCTTGTGTTTTGTGATTTCTTTTGACGCATGGTATTGATGTGTCGTGACAACTTTATGACATATGAAATATGTGTATTCATCTAATTGTCGTTCCTCTTCTAGGCCGCAGGATCGCGCCGTCAGGAGTTCCGGGATCCAGGTGCGTGCCTCCACATCCCTTTATGTTGTGGTATGGTGGGCGAATCGTGTGTTATTAGTGCGTGATTTGCTGGCCACTGGACGAATTGGTTCGAGCAGGGAGCAGGTTTAGTATTCGTTAGCGCTCCGACTGTGGCTTCGTGCTATATACCTGGATTGCACATATTAGCTAGCATCACTTACCCAACACCAACAATACACTAATTTTTGCCCTTTGTTACATTTCAGGGTAGCAACAATCTCAGCTTCGGCAACAAATCATGGATCGGCATCGCATTGGAGTGCGACAGCAAGGCTGTGGTGCAGTGGAGGCATGTCTGCGGGGACGTCCAGTAGTCGAGCAAGAGTAAGGTTTCAGTCGTGCTACTCGACCTCGATAGCTCCAAGGATCCGCCGCTTAACACCTACAAGCCTAAGGGGCCTTACACGGCCACCATCGTCTCGGTCGAGCGAGCAGTAGGCCCTAATGCTCTGGGAGAGACGTGTCATGTTGTCATCGACCATGGCAGCAATGTGCCATACTGGGAGGGGTAGAGCTACGGGATTATTCCTCCGGTAAGCATCTAGCCTTTTCCACCATTCTCAGTTTTCCTCTGTTATAATGCTGAACATAGAACTCTTGCTGTATTAAATAGGAGGATAAACATATCAAGTTATCACGTACTGAAAGAAATTATGTTCAAAACTGTATACATTGATTTGAGTTTACTGAAACAGGGGACTCTTTGTGTAACTAAATAAGGGGATAAACATACCAAATTATGTTGTCCTTAATGAAATTATGTTTAAAGTTATAGACATTGATTTGAGTATGATGCTTGACTTTATTTATAGGAGAATTACGATAGATTAGCTCAAGTAACGAATGTCTATTCATTACATCTGCTATCGTCCTTGTTTTCACCATCTATCTTCATCACTTGCTGAACCTTGTGGGCATCTGTCAGGGAGAGAACCCAAAGAAGCCCGGAAACCCACAAAGTGTCTGTCTGTTATTTGATTGCATCTACTAGGTATGGGGGTTCATTTGACGGAAAGACCGCCAATTTATGTGTTTGTCGTGCAGTTTATTATGATCCTGAAACTGGCAAGGAGGACACCTCAAAGAATGGTGTCTGCAGTAATTTCTTATGCAACTCAAAGCCTGGGGATAAGATTCAGCTGACAGGTCAGTTGATTTCTTTAAATGGATGTAAATGTTTCCCTGTGTGTTGGCAATGTTATATGAGTGCCTCTATCTTACTCTAGAAAGACCAAGTTTTCTCAGTTACATTTTCCTGAAGTTTATTTGCGCTAAACCATCTATTTCTGAATCCTTCGACAAAAAAGCGTCAGTACATAGTATATACACATCATGTAGGATGTAAATTAAGACGGAATAGGGAGCAGGATAAAACTCTGATAATCAGAATAGCAAGGCTGGAATCCATACGAGCAGGATAAAACTCTGATAATCTCTCTATCTCTAACAGGTGGTATTGGTTTATGCTTTTTTACCAAGAGTCAATAATGCATTCTACAACTTTCCCTACGGTTAAATAAATGAACTCTGCATTCTGTTAAATCATTAATTGTAACCATGACCACCTCTCCAGGAATCTCTCAGGATTTTTCTCGAATACTTATCTGATGTAGGTTCACTGTGGTCTTGTTATTCCTACATAATATGATATTGGCGGCTGCACAATTGTTGTCTTGATTGGATACATGGTCTTGTCTGCAGACCTCCTAGAATGGTTAATCTCTTGAAGCTTAAGGTATGCTATTTGTAAAATGCCTAATAAATATTAATAAGTTAATGCTGCAGCTCCCAATGGCCTATGTGTTGTAGTGCTCACAGTAATTATTGTGTTTTGGTATTGAAGGCAACTATGCAATATGGACGGCAAAATAGTCTGTATAATCATGCATGTGCCATGTTGCAGAAGGATTTAATTATTGTGACTATCAGATATACTATCAATGTTGTTTCATTGCTTGGAAAAATGTTTTAGCCTCCAAGGCTACAAGCCTACAATGGTAATTATCTTGCCTTCCCACAAGAACTTCTCTTGGTTCCTTCTAACTTGCTTTATCGTCATTATTGATCTATTCATATTTGGAAAACGTAGAATGATAATGCAAAGAACAGTTTTACTCTGTGAACATGAATCAGGCTGAAACCCTACTTACTGAACTAGGCCATGGACTAATTATTGCATCATCCCGTCATGTATTCTTGACTTGGCTTGCTCTTGTACTATTATCTTTCCACTGTTAAATCTGTAGAACTTTGTAACTAATTTGTTTGATAGAACTAATTAGTTGGAAAAATTTACCAACAACTAGATCATGATGGCACACGTTGCTGCACCCTTCTGTTTTTTGCAATACAATGTTAGGAACTTTGTTAATGCGTGGAGTACTTTAATCGCTCCGTCCCTGTTGAGTGTTAGTTAGTGTTCAAGAGTAGAAGAAGTGCCTTAATAGGTGGATCGACCATTTCCCATGGTGGCCAAATGAGAGGTCTGTATACTGAACAAATTATGCCAACATGTAACAAGGAATGTACTTGTAAGTCATACCTTGTTGATTTAATGTAACATATCGACCAAGCCGCAACACTTACTATCCCAATGCATGCCCATTCGCAGTCGATTATTACAATCAAGCATGCACATATATATTTGACAGCACTAAGAATTCCAAGGAATTGTTGTTAGGATTGTCACTTTCTATAGAAAGAAGAAATACCCATCATGCCACCTTACCCACGTATATATTTGACAGCACGAAGAATCCAAGGAATTGTTTTTAGGATTGTCACTTTCTATAGAAATAAGAAATACCCATCATAACACCTTATGCACATATATATTTGATAGCACGAAGAATTCCAAGGAATTCTTGCTAGGATTGTCACTTGCTATAGAAAGAAGAAATACCCATCATGACACCTTATGTTCTGGTAAGCTGTGAAACATTGTACATCTGGCTACATATAGTTAACTTTTTCACTGAGCATGTGATGAAGTATTTTTATTTCACTTGATCAATCACCTTTGGGATCAGCCACTACATGCGCCTCTAGGTGATCACTAGAACAAAAATATTTTGGTTTGTTGGAATGGTCGCATTGCCATTTGTACTTGCTCATCATAAAGTGAGGAAAAACATGTGTCGCTTGATATTTCTTACATCATGATTTAGATTTACTAGAGGTTGGTGGATATTATTGGAGTGATATTCTCAGAAGGAAGTTCAAGGCAAAGATATTTAGCACCCTAAGTAGTCTAATCGTCTTAGTACATATTCCATGATTTTCCACTCGTGCAATAGAAGAACTTGGATCACTAAGGATAAGATGCGCTTGTGCTAAATTTCTCCAATGTTTTGGACCAGGAAGATGATTTTTTTGTGACATCAACTGCGTTTCGACCGACAGCTGAAAGCTTGTTGCTTGTCTGATCTTACTATTGGAGGTACAATCTTATCTCCGTATTTTTGTTATTAGTTGAAAGCTACATAACATTCATGAACAGATGCACCTCCAGTAGATTTGTGGTCGGCATTAAAGCTAAACTTTACATTTAATTGGCATATGTCATCTTAATGATTTGAGTAGAAATTCTCACTGCTCCATGACAAGTTCAACTTCGTATTCTTTAGACTGTAGGTGGATATTTCATCTAATTTGGTTGTCTACGCTCATAGGAAAGTAGAAACAACAAAAATATTATTATTGTACAGTTTCAGTCTTTATGTACATTAATTTTAACTTTTCATGTATTCACACAATCCTTTTGTAACTTGCCGGTGCCATTTCAGCTTTTGTGTACTAACAGAGATATCAAAAAATTGAGAGAGGATGAAAGAATTCATGTCCCAGTCACAGCGGCACACACAGGGAGTCATGGTGTCGTACGCAAGGATGGGGAGAAGAAGGGCGGAGGCTTGTTGTCTAAAACAGTGCAAGCAATGTATGGCTGTTGAAATATGTCAATGATATGTATACAAGTTTCAACAAAAACATGATTTAACTTATAAAATATGTTGTTCCGTGATCGCTAGCTGAGTGAACAGTCTGTCACGAATAGTGAAGACAAAAGCATGTCGTAGAGCAGCGCGGAGTTAGTGCTCTTCGACTCAGGTGTTGAATGTGTAGATGTTACCAAATGATGTTAATTATCAAGTGGCTGCATGCATGCGCTGGCCGTGATTGGATGCATGCTTGGTGGGCGTAATTAACTGCAGCGTTTTTAAGCGGCTACATGCATTTGACTAGAATGAAAAATTGAATTGCCCAAGAATAAAGGGAGAAAATTTAGCGCTTTAACTGCCCTGTAAATAGGGACACTGCTACGTTACCTAGAGGCCCAATAGTAGATGTGTAGAAGACAGTCATGATCATAAATATGTTCATCAAGATTTTGAATACAATCACTTGGATCTTTTATGAGCAAGTATAATGTGATATTTCGAGCCACATGCAGACATATTGTGCATTAGACTATAATTTTTATTTAATAATGTCTTTTTACTTAAGTTTATTGTTCTGTGGCAACGCACAAGCATATTTAGACCTTCCAAGTGAATTATTCGTGCTAACTACATATATTGCCTGTGCAGGATGGTTATGAGTTGAGAAAGAAGTTTTTATTATACTTGCTCAAATATCATGTGAATGAAGCTAAAGACACCATTCTTGATATTGTGTAGTATATCTTAAACGCATCAAGGAGATCTTAATTCGTAACAAATTATTAGTTGGATCATCGCTCTCTATGTATACACTATCAAATTACCTTTTTCTCTCAATTTACATTGCAAGTGAAGTGGATTTCAATTATTACCTGATTGTTACTGACTATCTTTTCTATACATGTGAAATTTAACATCCATTATGTTTATATATAACTTCAACAAAATATTTCAAATGCCCGTGGCAACGCACGGGCATTCTACTAGTTACTCTAAGGACTGGGATGAACCAGTTACCTATTTGCCAGCTTGTGTTGGATTTGGTCCTTTGTATCGCTCTTATGTGTAAGTGGATTTAGCACATGTGTGATTGGATCTTTGTCAATTGAGTGTTCATCTTGTGTTCTTCTTGATTTGCTGCTTTCCCCACCTCCAAGTGTGAAAAGATCATGAACTAGGGTTCCACCCTACATCATTTTGGATCAGAGCAAGGTTGATTCACACCTTGGAGTTCTCCCTCTCCTCTTTCTAGCTCTGCTACTTGTAGCTTGCGTTGGTATTATCCCCGAAGAGGAAGGGATGATGCAGCATAGTAGAGATAAGTATTTCCCTCAGTTAGGAAATCAAGGTTATCGAACCAGTAGGAGAATCACGTAACACCTCGTTAGCAGCACCTGCACACAAACAATAAATCCTTGCACCCAACGCAAACGAGAGGTTGTCAATCCCTCGGCGGTCAATTGCAAGATTAAGTTGTATGTGATAGATAGATAGATTGAAACAAAAATACAAAATAAAATAAATAAAAGAAAATGGCAGCAATATTTTTAGGGTTTTAGTAATTTGATTTAGATAGACCCGGGGGCCATAGTTTTCACTAGAGGCTTTTCTCGAGAAAATAGCATACGGTGGGTAGACAAATTACTGTTGGGCAATTGATAGAAAAGCAAATAATCATGATGATATCCAAGGCAATGATCATCTATATAGGCATCATGTCCGAGACAAGTAGACCGACTCCTGCCTGCATCTACTACTATTACTCCACACATCGACCGCTATCCAGCATGCATCTAGTGTATTAAGTCCATAAAGAACGGAGTAACGCCTTAAGAACGATGACATGATGTAGACAAGATAAACTCACGTATGAATAAACCCCATCTTTTTACCCTTAATAGCAACGATACATACGTGTCATGTCCCTTTCTGTCACTGGGATTGAGCACCGCAAGATCGAACCCATTACAAAGCACCTCTTCCCATGGCAAGATAAATCAATCTAGTTGGCCAAACCAAATCAATAGATCGGAGAAGAAATACGAGGCTATAATAATCATGCATAAAAGAGATTAGAGAAGACTCAAATAATATTCATGGATAATCAGATCATAAACTCACAATTCATCGGATCCCAACAAACACACCGCAAAAAGTGATTACATCAGATAGAACTCCAAGAACATCGAGGAGAACATTGTATTGAAGATCAAAAAGAGAGAAGAAGCCATCTAGCTACTAACTATGGACCCGAAGGTCTATGGTAAACTACTCACGCATCATCGGAAGGGCAGCAAGGTTGATGTAGAGCCCCTCCGTGATCGATTCCCCCTCCGGCGGAGTACCGGAGAAGGCCTCCAGATGGGATCTCTCGAGAACAGAAACTTGCGGCGGCGGAAAAAGTATTTCGTGGACTCCCCTGAGGGTTTCTGATTTTTTGGGAATTTATAGTGGAGGAATTAGGTCAAACGGAGCTCTGTGGGCCCCACGAGGTACCAGGGCGCGCCTGCCTCCCCAGGCGCGCCCTGGTGCCTCGTGGGCACCCCCTGGGGCTTCTGGCCTCCTCCCGAAGCTTCTAGTGTTTATCTTGTCCAGAAAAAGAAATCCAAAAAGTTTTGTGGCATTTGGACTTCGTTTGGTATTGATTTTCTATAAAACAAAAACAGGGCAGAAAACAGCAACTGGCACTGGGCACTAGGTTAATAGGTTAGTCTCCAAAAATGATATCTAATTGATGTAAATGCATATAAAAACATCCAAGATTGATAATATAACAGCATGGAACAATCAAAAATTATAGATACGTTGGAGACGTATCCGCATCCCCAAGCTTAATTCCTGCTCGTCCTCGAGTAGGTAAATGATAAAAACAGAATTTTTGATGTGGAATGCTGCCTATCATATTCATCACATATTCTTTTCTTTTATAGCATGGACATTGGACTTGAATGATTCAAAGCAATAGTCTATAATTTGACATGAAGATATAAATACTCGAGCATGCTAACAAGCAACCATGTCTTTCAAAATATCAACGCTAAAGAAAGTTATCCCTAGCCCATTATGCTCAATCATTGATCCATTCATGAAACACACTCAAATATTAGCTACATCCAATGCACAAGTATGACAATAGTGCTCTCTAGTTGGTGCTTTTGTAAGAGAAGATGGAGACTCAAATAAAATAAAAATTGTATAATAGTAAATAGATAGGCCCTTCGCAGAGGGAAGCAGAGATTTGTCAAATGTGCCAGAGCTCAAAGCTTAAATTAGAGAGATAAAAATATTTTGAGAGGCATGCTTTTCCTGTCAACGAAAACGACCGAGAATTCCCAATATTTTCCATGCTAGACACATCATAGGCGGTTCCCAAACAGAAAGTAAAGTTTATTTCCTTTCCACCATTTCTTTCACAATCCATGGCTAGCCGTATCCACGGGTGCCCTCCAAACCAACACTTTCCAAGGAATTTTGTTGTTATTAATTTTTGATTCATTGTGGGACTGGGCATCCCTATTACCAACCACTCTCTCGTGCAATGACAAGTGAATAAACACTCATCGTGAGAATAACACACCTAGCATGGAAAATAATGGCCACCCCCTGCCGCTTCATGAGTGGTACGGGCACACAAAACGAAAAAAATTATTTTGAAAATTAGAGTTGGCACACGCAAATTTACTTAGAACGGCATTGAAATACCGATATAGGTAGGTATAGTGGACTCATTTGGCACAACTTGGGTTTAAGGATTTTGGATGCACAAGCAGTATTTCCGCTTAGTACAAATGAAGGCTAGCAAATAGATTGAGAAGCAACCAACCAAAAAACGAAAACGGTCATAAACATGCATTGAACATAACTAACACCGAATAATGCACCATAAGTAGGATATAATTTCGTTGCATAACTATTGACTTAATGTACATGCATAGGGAATCACGAACCTTAACACTAATATTCTTACTAAATCACAATTACTCACTAACATGACTCACATATTATCATTTCCATATCGCAAAACTATTGCAAGGAATCACACTTATCATATCCAATGATCTATATGAAAGTTTTTATTATATCCCTCTTGGATATTCATCACTTTGGGACCAAATTCATATCTTGTGAAAATTACCATTGCTATCATCAACTCTCAAAAAGATTTAAGTGAAGTATGAGAGTGCAAATATTTCTTCAAAATTTCAATCTTATCAATTCTCAAAATAATATAAGTGAAGCATGAGAATCCATTTCTTCAAAATTTCAATCTTATCAACTCTCAATATAATATAAGTGAAGCATGAGAGTTCATTTCTTCAAAATTTCAATCAACTCTCAAAATAATATAAGTGAAGCAAGAGAGTTTATTTCTTCAAAATTTAGCCACCACCGTGCTCAAAAAGATTTAAGTGAAGCACTAGAGCAACTACCTAGCTCAAAAAATTTAAGTGAAGCACATAGAGTATTCTAACAAATTATGATGATCGTGTGGCTCTCTCAAAATAGGTGTGTTCAGCAAAGATGATTGTGACAAACTAAAAAGCAAACAAAGCAAAGACTCATATAATACAAGACGCTCCAAGCAAAACTCATATCATGTGACGAATAAAAATATAGCTCCAAGTAAAATTACCGATGGTTGGTAGAAGAAGGGGATGCCTTCCGGGGCATCCCCAAGCTTAGACGCTTGAGTCTTCCTTGAATATTACCTTGGGGTGCCTCGGGCATCCTCAAGCTTAGGCTCTTACTACTCCTTATTCCTTCATCCATCGTGATCTCACCCAAAACTTGAAAACTTCAATCACACAAAACTCAACAAAACCTTCGTGAGATCCGTTAGTATAACAAAATAAATCACTACTTTAAGTACTGTTGCAAACCCATTCATATTTTATTTTTGCATTATACCTACTGTACTCTAACTTCACCATGGCTTATACCCCCCGATACAATCCATAGATTCATCAAAACAAGCAAGTAGTGCATCAAAAACAGAATCTGTCAAAAACAGAACAGTCTGTAGCAATCTATTTAAAAGCCATACTTCTGTAACTCCAAAAATTCTGAAAAATTAGGAAAACGTGGGAAATTCATATACCAATACTTTTTAAAAATTTCAGATTTTTCTGACGCTCGAGTACCAAAACAAAATTCGGGCACTGGACGCAAAACTTTTTGTTTTCCAGACAGCATCAATTATACTATCTTCCAAATCATCCTAAAGGCTTTACTTGGCACAAACACTAATTAAGAACACAAAAACACAATCATACCAGTAGCATAATTGTGAAAACACACAATAACAGAAAATTTTTATTTTATTCATTGGGTTGCCTCCCAACAAGCGATATTGTTTTATGCCCCTAGCTCGGCATAATGCATAGTTTCAAGTGTTGTCATCTTTCTTCTTCTTATCCAAAGGTGTACTTTTATCAAGGGGTTTTTCAAAGGTAATATGAAATATATCATCCATAGAAATTTTAGCATTAGCAAGTTGTCCATCTTTAAATCCCTCTTGATTACCGGCTACAATCCAAGAGTATTGTCTATTGACGCTATTGAAAACTTATTGGATTATATTCAAAGGAGGAACTTCCTTTTTAATATTCTCATCAAAGATGTGGTCATTGCGGAACAAATATCTCAGCAAGTAATCATTATTATAAAGGATCTCGTCTATTACCGGTTTTTCACGGTTCATACCATAGAAATCAAAGATCTCCCTAGCTTCTCGCACTATATGATCAAATTCATTCATGAGAACAAGGGTAGCTATTTTCTTAGCTCTAGGATCTTTTATAACCGGTAACTCATAAAACAATCTTTGCAAAGTAGGATGGGTGCGAATAAATTTTCTTTCAAGTTTAAGAACAAGTGCAGAAATAGCATCGGCATAATTATTAGTTACTTTAAGTATAGGTGCATCATCAAAAGCCAAGGTCCCAATGCAATTAAAGAATTCTTGGATGACACTTTTTCCTATAATATTACCATGTCCCAACACAAAAGTTTTAGCATCAAGATTGGTAGAACTTGCCTTTTTAGGAGTTTTACCATCATCGGTTTCCGCCATGCCAAAATCACTCATGATAACAAATTTCAAGTAAACGAATAAGCAAACAAGAAAAAGGCAAACGGAAAATATTTTTGTATTTTTGTAAAAATATTTTAGAAGTGAGGGAGATGAAAACGAGAGGCAAATAAAGTAAATGCAAAGAGATGAGAGTTTATGCAAAGGTACTTGATAGATGTTGATGATGTCTCCCCGGCAACGGCGCCAGAAATTCTTCCTGCTACTTGTAGCTTGCGTTGGTATTATCCCCGAAGAGGAAGGGATGATGCAGCACATTAGAGATAAGTATTTCCCTCAGTTATGAAACCAAGGTTATCAAACCAGTAGGAGAATCACGCAACACCTCATTAGCAGCACCTGCACACAAACAACAAATCCTTGCACCCAACTCAAACGAGGGGTTGTCAATCCCTCGGCGGTCAATTGCAAGATTAAATTGTATGTGATAGATAGATAGATTGAAACAAAAATACAAAATAAAATAAATAAAAGAAAATGGCAGCAATATTTTTAGGGTTTTAGTAATTTGATTTAGATAGACCCGGGGGCCATAGTTTTCACTAGAGGCTTCTCTCGAGAAAATAGCATACGGTGGGTAGACAAATTATTGTTGGGCAATTGATAGAAAAGCAAATAATCATGACAATATCCAAGGCAATGATCATGTATATAGGCATCACGTCCGAGACAAGTAGACCGACTCCTGCCTGCATCTACTACTATTACTCCACACATCGACCGCTATCCAGCATGCATCTAGTGTATTAAGTCCATAAAGAACGGAGTAACGCCTTAAGAACGATGACATGATGTAGACAAGATAAACTCACGTATGAATAAACCCCATCTTTTTACCCTTAATAGCAACGATACATACGTGTCATGTCCCTTTCTGTCACTGGGATTGAGCACCGCAAGATCGAACCCATTACAAAGCACCTCTTCCCATGGCAAGATAAATCAATCTAGTTGGCCAAACCAAATCAATAGATCGGAGAAGAAATACGAGGCTATAATAATCATGCATAAAAGAGATCAGAGAAGACTCAAATAATATTCATGGATAATCAGATCATAAACTCACAATTCATCGGATCCCAACAAACACACCGCAAAAAGTGATTACATCAGATAGAACTCCAAGAACATCGAGGAGAACATTGTATTGAAGGTCAAAAAGAGAGAAGAAGCCATCTAGCTACTAACTATGGCCCCGAAGGTCTATGGTAAACTACTCACGCATCATCGGAAGGGCAGCAAGGTTGATGGAGAGCCCCTCCGTGATCGATTCCCCCTCCGGCGGAGTACCGGAGAAGGCCTCCAGATGGGATCTCTCGAGAACAGAAACTTGCGGCGGCGGAAAAAGTATTTCGTGGACTCCCCTGAGGGTTTCTGATTTTTTGGGAATTTATAGTGGAGGAATTAGGTCAAACGGAGCTTTGTGAGCCCCACGAGGTACCAGGGCGCACCTGCCCCCACCCCCAGGCGCGCCCTGGTGCCTCGTGGGCACCCCCTGGGTCTTCTGGCCTCCTCCCGAAGCTTCTAGTGTTTATGTTGTCTAGAAAAAAAATCCAAAAAGTTTCGTGGCATTTGGACTTCGTTTGGTATTGATTTTCTATAAAACAAAAACAGGGCAGAAAACAGCAACTGGCACTGGGCACTAGGTTAATAGGTTAGTCTCCAAAAATGATATATAATTGTTGTAAATGCATATAAAAACATCCAAGATTGATAATATAACAGCATGGAACAATAAAAAATTATAGATACGTTGGAGATGCATCAAGCCCCAATTTTGTTTGTTTTTGACCAATTTCAAAAATCCCCACAAAAATAGCCATACCATTTTTTTTGTGATTTGTTGGTTTTGACGATGTTTTGTTGGATTTGATCCATGGATTCGAAGTGTTGCAGGTGAATCTAGCTCCCCCACCCTTTTCCTCATTTCCTTCCATGAAATTCGCCCAATTTCGCCCAAATTTTCTTCTCCACCTTCATATCCACGAGATCCGTTCTTCCTCGGATCACAGCCGCCGGATATCCGGCACAACCCCCGGACATCCGGCCCGACACAGCCAACATCTCCACTTCGCCCAAATTTTCCCAATTTTGACCTACTTTGCCCACATACTTCCACATTACCACCACCAAACTTCCGCAATACCACAAACCTTCTGTAACCACTGCAAGTTTTGCCATATTTGCCATTTGAGAATTTGAGTTTGCAGTTTTCCGTTTCCTAAGGTGTTTCGGCTAATTAGGAATGGTTCAACATCGACATCACCGCCGCTCAACTTCACCATGGACTCGACATCGACAATGAACACTTCATCATTTGACACCCCCGCGACCATAAGCAAGGACGGTAACCTCGATGACATCTTAGTCCACTCCCTTGCCATTGCATTGTTAACCCCGAGCCCCTTTTACATCACTGGCTACCAAGACTAGCTGTTTGAGTATTGCCAGGTAACACTACTTGTGCACTTTAGTGATACATATTTTGCATAGCTTCAATTGCGTGCATATATCATCGTATCTTCTCTTGTGTCATCAATTGTTCCCGCATATACATAATTGCTAGCTTGGATCGAGCATTTCGCATAAGTGGCAAGAGAAAAAAAGAAGAGAAAAGCTTTTAAGCAAGGAGAAAAAGAAAACAAAGAGCTTGTAAGCAATAGCAATAGCATCACGCCACATTGCATAGCATATTACCATCATTGATCATCTTGGATCATCGTGTGTGAGTTCATCGGGAACCATACATACATATCATACTTGGGATAGAAAGTCGACACGTTTTGTCTCTCATAGGTTGTGCACAAGTTTCGTATCTCGCCCTTTGGAGCAATTGTGCTAGCATCTCTCTAGCGTTGTGCAACACGAGCGTTTTCCGTGGATAACACATTTTGTGCTGATTCCTTGGTTGCACAACCCCACTTATCTATCCGTGTGTGTGTTTCCGTGTACACCTCTTTGCTATTGATCTATTTGCTTCACTTATGAATTTGTGAATCTTTTTCAACATTATTGATATCTTGCTAAAAAATGCATCAATTTTGTGCCACTTATCCTCACCAAGCTTTCCCAAAAGCTTTACTTGTGTAGGTGTGAGATTGACAAGATCTGGTACCAATTGTCCTACTTCCATAATACCGTATTGAGTGATCATTGATCCATCTTCAACATTGGAAAAGGAAAATTTGGTCTAGTTCTTCTCTTTCTTCCACTCACATTTGCTTGAGCATGATGGATAGGCCAAGCACCTCCAACCCACTCTTCAACGAGCAAGACAAACCGAACGACTACGTCACCAAGGTTCAACTCTTCGGCGTTCAACAAGCTTTACATCAAGAAAATGAAGTTTTAGGCGACCGCATCGAACAACTCGCCACTGACTTGTGACAATCCAAAGCAAGAACATGGGACTACCTTGACGCCAAGCTATCATCACAAATGGAAGAGTTTCGTGCCATGATGGTCAACCGCTCTTCTTCCACATCTTCCTCGTCAAGACGGTGCAACTCAAGCCGACACTCTTCGGATACTTCTTCCGATGCAAGTGTACCATGACCTCGTTCTCATCTTCGAGGTGACATTCAAGACAATCAAGCTTCACAAAACCCATTCCATGGCAATGGTTTGCAAGACCGCCTTCGGGAGCGCGAACGACAACACCGGCAAGAACAAGATGTCATGGACGAAGAGCAAGCTCGACAACGAAAACGCCAAGAAGAGCAAGATGGCGACGCACTAAGGCAAGAACAAAAACATCGTGAGGAACAAGCGCTTGAAGCACAACGAGCTCTACACGAAGCCACTCGCGCCATACAGGAGCGCAATCACCACGTGCGCGAGGAAGAAGAAGCGCTTCGGCAAGAGCAACAAGATGAAGCCGCGTATCTTGAGGGGCGCCAAGAAAGGAGGAACCGGGCAAGAATCCCTTGTCCTCAACGTGAGCCAATCATGAGGAGCAAGAGCTTGAAGACCCCCCTCCAAGACAAGAGCGACATCGCCATTGCAACCATCATAATGAGGAACAACGCTACGGCAAGCTCAAGTTCACCATGTGTAAGTTCTCCGGTAGCATCGATCCCGAATACTACCTCTCATGGGCCTTAAAATTCGACAAGATATTTTGTCTTCACAACTATGAAGAGGAAAAGAAAATCGCAATGGCCTCCTTTGAGTTCCAATATTATGTTCTCATTTGGTGGGAACAAGTGGTCGAGTGAAGAAGGGAAAAAGGCGAGCCACCGACCAGGACTTGTAACCAAATGAAGGAAATCATGAGAGCTTTCTTTGTGCCTACCCACTACAATCGTGATCTCTTCAAGAAGTTGCAACTCCTCAAGCAAGACACAAAGTTGGTTGAGGACTACTACCAAGAAAGGGATATTGCAATGATACGAGCCACCGTCAAGGAAGACGAGGAGCAAACCATGACATGCTTCTTGAATGGCCTCAACCACCAAATCAAGAAGATTGCGGACTTCCAACCATATTCCAACCTCTTCGAGCTAGTGCACCAAGTAACCAAAGCGGAGCGCCAAGTGCAAGACGACTACAAGTACTCCAAATACTCTTCCAGGACCTACGGTTCCTATGCTCAAGCCTCCAAAACTATGACTCCTACAACTACTACTCGAGCTAGACCCACTACCGGTGACAAGTCAAGTTCCAAGAAACCTACTACATCTTCTAGTCGTCCTCCTACAAGCAACTACAAGCCAAGGGATTCTCATCAACTCCTACAACGGATGCTACTGCCAAGACAAGTTCCATCCAATGTTTCACTTGCAAGGGCCATGGCCACAAGACATTCGAGTGCCCCACACGATGCACCATGATTGCAAATGATGACGACACCTACGACTCCATGGCGATGAAGAAATGGAAGCACTAGAGCATGTGGCCATGCATCGCCAAGTGAATGAAGATGAAGATGCACAAATCTTTTGCGACAATGATTCGAGCCCCGCTCTCATTGTCTCCAAGATCTTGACACTTCAACAACAACAAGATGAAGACCAACGTTGCCACATCTTCCATACCAAAGCGGGCATCCAAGGACGACCCGTCAAGGTCATCATCAACGACGGAAGTTGCCACAACTTGGCAAGTGAAGAACTTTGCTCCAAGCTACAATTACTTAAGAAGAAGCACCCCTGTACTTACAAGGTCCAATGGTCAAGTGACTCCGGCACCATTGAAGTGGAGCACACCATTCAAGTGTCCTTCAAGATTGGAGCATATGAAGACACCTTGGAGTGTGATGTGGTACCAATGTCCGTGTGCCATCTCCTCTTAGGAAGACCTTGGCAATTCAACCGCGGCGTCATCCACAATGGACAGACCAATCACTATAGCTTCAAGATGAAGGGCAAGGTGTACGTTCTTCGACCTATGTCACCAAGTCAAGTCATCGCCAACAAGCAAGCTTCGAGTTATCGTGGAGAGACTAGTGAGAGAGTGACCCACAACAAAGAGAGTGAGCGCCACAAACCAAATATGAGCGACTCCATGACGAGAGACAAGAAAAACCTAGTCCTTTTAGCCACCAAATGAGATTTGAGGGATGTGAGTGAGAGCCCATCAAGTGTCCTACACTTTGTACTTGTGTGCAAAGATGAGGCCGTGAGGACTAATACTTCACAACATCTACCTTTGGTATTGTTTCATTTATTGCAGGAATTCGCGGATGTCTTACCTGATGAGCTTCCTCCGGGACTTCTTACACTTTGCGGAATCAAACATCGCATCGACCTCATTCCTTGTGCACCATTACCGAACAAAGCCCCTTACCGCGTCAACCCGGACGAGACGAAGGAGATACAACGTCAAGTTCAACACCTTCTTGAAAAGGGGTATGGTCGCGAAAGCCTAAGCCCATGTGTGGTCCCGGTTATCACTGTGCCTAAGAAAGATGATAGTTGGCGTATGTGTTTCGATTGCCGCACCATTAATGCTATCACCGTTCGATACCGTCACACCATTCCCCGCCTAGATGACATGCTCGTTGAACTTAGTGCAGCAACCATTTTCTCCAAAATTGATCTTAAAAGTGGCTACTATCAAATTCGCATGCAAGAAGGTGATGAATGGAAAATGACTTTCAAAACCAAATTTGGCCTATATGAATGGTCAGTCATGCCTTTCGTCTTATCTCAAGCGCCTAGCACATTCATGCATTATGTTCTTCGAAAACTCATTGGCATTTGTGTTGTGGTCTACTTTGATGATATCCTTGTTTTTAGCAAATCTCTTAAGGAGTGCAACACCTTAGAGAAGTCTTGCAAGTTTTGATAAATGAGCAACTCTATGCGAACATGGAAAAGTGCACTTTTGGTGTAGACAAGCTCATTTTCTTGGGATTTGTAGTCTCCTCTGGGCGTTGAGGTTGATGAGTCTAAAATTGACGCAATTAAAACTTGGCCTCAACCAAAAAACTTGCAACAAGTGCATAGCTTCCTTGGCCTAGACGGTTTCTATCGTCGCTTCGTTAAGGATTATATTGCATCCCATTTGCATGCATTGAGTAAGAAGAATGCACCATTTGTTTAGGGACCTTCCCAAGACGCCGCATTTAATGAGCTTAAAACCTTGCTTACACATGCTCCATTATTTGCCTTACCCAATTTTGATAAAACCTTTGAAGTGCATTGCGATGCTAGCGATAATGGCGTAGGTGGCGTGTTGATGCAAGAAAAGCGACCCATTGCATACTTTAGCGAGAAACTTTCCAGAGCGCAACTTAATTACCCCATCTATGACAATGCATAAAAGATCTACATCCCAAGGATGGCTATCTTATTCCGGCTAACAAGCTTTGTGTACCTGAGTCTTCTCTTTGTTTATTGCTTTTGCAAGAGGCTCATGGTGGAGGACTTGTGGGACACTTCGGCCACGACAAGACCTTCACCACGCTCTCCAACAAGTACTATTAGCCCAAGATGTTTCGCAACGTCGCACGCTACTCCAACCGGTGCTCCATATGCCGCAAAGCTAAGTCCCAAGCTCAATCTCATGGTCTACATATGCCACTTCTTATTCCATACCACCCATGGGAAGATATTAGTATGTATTTTGTGCTTGGTTTGGCTAGAACTCAAAACGGCAAAGATTCGGTATTTGTCATTGCAGACCGTTTCTCTAAGATGACACATTTTATCCCATGCAACAAGATAGATGATGCTTCACATGTTACAAATCTCTTTTGTAGGGAAATCTTGCGATTGCATGGAGTGCCCAAGACGATTGTGTCAGATCGCGACGTCAAGTTCCTAAGCTACTTTTGGAAAACACTATGCACTAAGCTTGAAATCAAGCTAGTTTTCTCTTCGGCCTATCACCCACAAGCTGATGGCCAAACGGAGGTCACCAACCGAACACTCTCTACACTCCTCCGCGTGTTGATCAAATGAACATCAAGCAGTGGGAAGAATGCTTGCCAATAGCCATGTACACCTACAATCGAGCACGACTCTCTACAACCGGCAAGTCCCCCTTCGAGGTCGTCTAAGGCTTCAACCCATTGTCGCCATTACACATCCTTCCGCTACCACTACAAGAGCGAACAAACTTGGACGTGAGTGCAAGATCAACCTACCTCAAGAAGATGAATGAAGGTACAAGGCACACGATTGAACGCCAAGTACAACGCCTCGCCACCAAGCTTAACACCAACAAGCATCCCATGGTGTTCAACCCCGGAGATCTTGTGTGGCTACAACTATGCAAAGACCGCTTCCCCACAGAGCGCAAGTCCAAGCTTCTACCTCTTGCCGATGGACCATTCAAGGTGCTAACATGCTATAACGAAAATGCATACAAGATCTACATCCCACGCAACCAGTAAAGCGTCCACGACACCTTCAATGTCAAGGACCAATCACCCTTCCATGGTGATGAGATTATCGATCTGAGAGCGGGTCTTTCCCAAGGGGGGGCGGGGAGATGATGCGGAGCATCCCACGGTCATACCCATGGACCCACCATCGTCTCCCCAAGCACCAAGTGGACCGATGACAAGAGCACGTGCAAGGGCTATCGAGGCTGAGGTGACATCTCTCCTTAATGAGCTTCTATATGAACCACATGAGACATGGCTACTACCGCAAGCGGGAATGCTATGTGTGCTTAGGTACGAAGAAAGAAACCTCAGAGACGCTCGGGATGAAGGCCAAGCCACCACGGATGCGGACGAAGGACCACAACGAGAGGAGTCGCCGAAGCACTTTAGCGGCCGGACATCTGACGCACAGCCCGGACATCCAGCGCCCCAAGATGCAAACCGCAGCAAGCAGGACCGGATGGATCTACAGCGGCCAGACATCTGGCCCGACGTCCTGACATCAGGCAGCAGCGCCCGGACATCCGGCCCCGTCCCAAAAATCCGGCAGATGGCATTAGTACCGCTGGCCCCCTACTGGCCGGACATCTGGCCCAAGCCCGGACATCCGGCACCACTCTGAAGGGCCGGACATTCGGTCCCCAGCCCGGACATCCGGCGCCTGTGCGCGCACAACCGGGCCGAAGGCCCATGTATCGCCTCTCCTCCTCTCTTATCTCACCCAACACTATATATAAACCTCCTCTTCCATCTAGCTAGGGTTAGCAAAGGTTTAGCTCATTTGAGATTGAGTTTTGCTCATCCACTACCCCTCTCCCATGGAGATCAAGACCTCCATGTGAGAAGATCCCCTAGTGGATTCAAGACCCCTTCTAGGGAAGATCCTCTTGGATATCAAGCCCTCAATTCCTCTAAGGATTGGGATGAACTAGTTACGTATTTGCCATCTTGTGTTGGAGTTGGACCTTTGTATCTCTCTTATGTGTAAGTGGATTTAGCACATGTGTGATTGGATCTTTGTCAATTGAGTGTTCATCTTGTGTCCTTCTTGATTTGCTCCTTTCCCCACCTCCAAGTGTGAAAAGATCATGAACTAGGGTTCTGATACGTCTCCAACGTATCTATAATTTTTGATTGTTCCATGCTATTATATTATCAATCTTGGATGTTTTTATATACATTTACAACAATTATATATCATTTTTTGGGACTAACCTATTAACTTAGTGCTCAGTGCCAGTTGCTGTTTTTTGCCTGTTTTTGGTTTTCCAGAATATCAGTACCAAACGAAGTCCAAATGCGACGAAACTTTTTGGAGATTTTTTTCTGGACATAACAAGTACTGGAAGCTTCGGGAGAGGGCCAGAAGATGGAGCAGTGGCCCACGAGGCACCAGGGCACGCCCCAGGGGGGGTGGCGCGCCCTGGTGGCTTGTGGGGCCCACACAGCTCTGTTTGACCTAATTCCACCACTATAAATTCTCTAAAATCGGGAAACCAACAGAGGAGTCCACGAAATACTTTTTCCACCGCCGCAAGCTTCTGTTCTCGAGAGATCCCATCTGGAGGCCTTTTCCGGTACTCTGCCGGAGGGGGAATCGATCACGGAAGGGCTCTCCATCAACCTCGCCGCCCTTCCGATGATGCGTGAGTAGTTTACCATAGACCTTCGGGTCCATAGTTAGTAGCTAGATGGCTTCTTATCTCTTTTTGATCTTCAATACAATGTTCTCCTTGATGTTCTTGGAGTTCTATCCGATGTAATCACTTTTTGTGATGTGTTTGTTGGGATCCGATGAATTGTGAGTTTGTGATCAGATTATCCATGAATATTATTTGAGTCTTCTCTGAATTCTTTTATGCATGATTATTATAGCTTCGTATTTCTTCTCCAATCTATTGATTTGGTTTGGCCAACTAGATTGATTTATCTTGCCATGGGAAGAGGTGCTTTGTAATGGGTTCGATCTTGCGTTGCTCAATCCCAGTGACAGAAAGGGACATGACACGTATGTATCGTTGCTATTAAGGGTAAAAAGATGGGGTTTATTCATGCATGAGTTTACTTTGTCTACATCAAGTCATCTTTCTTAAGGCGTTACTCCGTTCTTTATGGACTTAATACACTAGGTGCATGCTGGATAGCGGTCGATGTGTGGAGTAATAGTAGTAGATGCAGGCAGGAGTCGGTTTACTTGTCTCGGACGTGATGCCTATATATATGATCATTGCCTTGGATATCATCATGATTATTTGCTTTTCTATCAATTGCCCAACAGTAAGTTGTTTACCCACCGTATGCTATTTTCTTGAGAGAAGCCTGTAGTGAAAACTATGGCCCCTGAGTCTATCTAAATCATATATTAAAAACCCTAAAAATACCTTGCTGCAATTTTTCTTTATTTATTTTATTTTATATTTTAGTTTAATCTACCTATCTATGACATACAATTTAATATTGCAATTAACCGCCGAGGGATTGACTACCCCTTGTTTGCATTGGGTGCAAGGATTTGTTGTTTTGTGTGCAGGTGCTGCTAACGAGGTGTTGCGTGATTCTCCTACTGGATTGATAACCTTGGTTTCATAACTGAGGGAAATACTTATCTCTATTGTACTGCATCTCCCTTCCTCTTTAGGGAATTACCAACGCAGCTCGCAAGTAGCAGGAAGAATTTCTGGCGCCGTTGCCGGGGAGACATCATCAACATCTATCAAGTACCTATGCATAAAACTTTCATCTCCTTGCATTTATTTTATTTGCCTCTCGTTTTCATCTCCCCCACTTCTAAAAAAGTTTTTACAAAAATACAAAAATATTTTCCGTTTGCCTTTTTCTTGTTTGCTAGTTTGCTTGATTGCTATCTTGATTGCGTAGTCACGATGTCTCAAGAAAATACAAAATTGTGTGATTTTTCTAATACTAATAATAATGATTTTATTAGTACTCCGATTGCTCCTCCTGTCGCTAGTGCGGAGACTTGTGATATTAATGCCGCTTTGCTAAATCTTGTTATGAAAGAACAATTTTCTGGTAGTCCTAATGAAGATGCTGCATCCCATCTTAACAGTTTCGTAGAATTGTGTGATATGCAAAAGAAAAAAGATGTGGATAATGATATTGTGAAATGAAAATTATTTCCATTCTCATTGTGGGATCGTGCAAAAATTTGGTTTTCATCTTTACCACGAAATAGTATCGATTCTTGGGATAGGTGTAAAGATGCTTTTATTACCAAGTATTTTCCTCCCGCGAAAATTATTTCTCTTAGAAATAAAATTATGAATTTTAAGCAACTTGATCATGAACATGTTGCCCAATCTTGGGAAAGGATGAAATTAATGATAAGAAATTGCCCTACTCATGGTTTAAATTTGTGGATGATCATACAAAAAAATTATGCGGGATTGAATTTTGTCTCTAGAAATCTATTAGATTCCGCCGGGGGTGGTACTTTTATGGAAATTACTTTGGGAGAAGCTACTAAATTTCTTGATAATATTATGGCAAATTATTCACAATGGCATACTGAAAGAGTTCTTACTAGTAAAAAAAGTGAATTCTGTTGAAGAAATTAGTACTTTGAGTGATAAAGTTGATGCGCTTATGAAATTGGTTGCTAGCAAAAATATTCCTATTGATTCTAATGATATGACTTTATCCACCTTGATTGAGAAAAATAATGATCCCGTAGACGTGAATTTTGTCTCGCGAAACAATTTTAATAGTAATGCTAATAGAGGTAATTTTAATCCTAGGCCGTTTCCTGGAAATTCCTCTAATAATTATGGCAATCCCTATGGCAATTCTTATAATAATAATAATAGGATTCCCTCTGATCTTGAAAGTAATATTAAATAATTTATTAATGCTCAAAAAGTTTTCAACACTACGATAGAAGAAAAATTGAGTAAACTTGATGATATGTCTAGGAGCATTGATAGAATTATTCATGATGTGGAAAATCTTAAGACTAAAATTATGCCACCCAAAATTGATATTAATTAATCAATTAAAGCTTTATATGTCTCCATGGATGAGAGTAAGAAAAGAACCGCCATGCTGAAAGCTAAACGAGAATTTTTAGAAAAAGCGATTCCTCCCGGTTTTTATCGTAGTGATGACGAGGATATTAAAATGATTGGTGTTTCATCAATTGATTCTTTGTTTAGAAATATAAAACTTGATGAAAAGGGGACTGAAGAAGAGTCAACTTTAAGTAGAAGGCGTTCCCATAATTCAGAGGGTGAAAATCTTGAAGAAAAAATTGATAAAAGTGGGTCTGGAGAGGTAAAAACTTTAACTAGCGATGTGCCCACTCTTTTGGATTACAAAGATTTTAATTATGATAGTTGTTCTTTGATTGAGTGCATTTCTTTGTTACAATCCATGTTAAATTCACCCAACACTTATGAGCAAAATAAGGCTTTTACTAAACACATCGTAGAAGCAATGCTGAAAGCGTTAGAAGAAAAGCTAGAACTAGAAATTTTGATTCCTAGAAAATTATATGATGAATGGGAACCCACCATTAAAGTTAAAATTAAAAATTATGAGTGCAATGCTTTATGTTATTTGGGTGCTAGCGTTTCCACAATTCCAAAATCTCTATGTGACGTGCTAGGTTTTACCAATATAGATGAATGTTCTCTTAATTTGCATGTTGCGGATTCTACTATTAAAAAGCCTTTGGGTAGAATTAATGATGTTCTTATTCTTGCAAATACGAACTATGTGCCCATTGATTTTATTGTACTTGACATTGAATGCAATCCTTCTTGCCCCATAATACTTGGTAGACCGTTCTTACGAACCATAGGTGCCGTTATTGACATGAAAGAAGGGAATATAAAATTTCAGTTTCCACAAAAGAAGGGTATGGAACATTTCCCTAGGAAGAAAATTAAAGCACCATATGAATCCATTATGAGGGCCACTTATGGAATCAACTTGAAGGATGACAATACTTGAAACTATGCATTATGCCTAGCTAGGGGCATAAAACAATAGCGCTTGTTGGGAGGCAACCCAATGAATAAAATAAATTTTTACTTTTTGTTTCTGTTAGTGTGTGTTTTCACATTTATGCTACTGTTATGATTGAGTTTTTATTTTTTTAATTAGTGTTTGTGCCAAGTAAAAACCTTTGGGATGATTTGGAAGATAGTATAATTGATGCTGTTTGGAAAACAGAAAGTTTTGTGTCCAGTGCTGGAATTTTCGTTCTATACTGTAGCGTCAGAACAATCTGAATTTTTTACACAGTATTGGAATATGAATTGCCCATGTTGTACTAATTTTTCAGAATTTTTTGAGTTACATAAGTATGGATTTTAAATAGATTTCTACAGACTGTTCTGTTTTTGACAGATTCTGTTTTTGATGCGTTGCTTGCTTGTTTTGATGAAACTATGGATTGTATCAGGGGGTATAAGCCATGGAGAAGTTAGAATACAGTAGGTATAATGCAAAAATAAAATATGAATGGGTTTGCAACAGTACTTAAAGTAGTGATTTGTTTTGTTATACTAACGGATCTCACGAAGGTTTTGTTGAGTTTTGTGTGATTAAAGTTTTCAAGTTTTGGGTGAGATCACGATGGATGAAGGAATAAGGAGTGGAAAGAGCCTAATCTTGGGGATTCCCGAGGCACCGCAAGGTAATATTCAAGGAAGACTCAAGCGTCTGAGCTTGGGGATGCCCCGGAAGGCATCCCCTCTTTCTTCTACCAACCATCGATAATTTTACTTGGAGCTATATTTTTATTCGTCACATGATATGTGTTTTGCTTGGAGCGTCGTGTATTATATGAGTCTTTGCTTTATTTGCTTTTTAGTTTGTCACAATCATCTTTGCTGGACACACCTATTTGAGAGAGCCACACGTTCATCATGATTTGTTAGAATACTCTATGTGCTTCACTTAAATTTTTTGAGCTAGGCAGTTAGTTGCTCTAGTGCTTCACTTAAATCTTTTTGAGCACGGCGGTGGCTATATTTTGAAGAAATATTTGAACTCTCATGCTTCACTTATATTATTTTGAGAGTTGATAAGATAAAATTTTGATGAAATACTTGAACTCTCATGCTTCACATATATTATTTCGAGAGTTGATAAGATTAAAATTTTGAAGAAATATTTGCACTCTCATGCTTCACTTATATCTTTTTGAGAGTGGATAATAGTAATGGTAATTTGCACAAGATATGAATTTGGTCCCAAAGTGATGAATATTCAAGAGGGATATAATAAAAACTTTCATATAGATCATTGGATATGATAAGTGTGATTCCTTGCAATAGTTTTGCTATATGGAGATGATGATATGTGAGTCATGTTAGTGAGTAATTGTGATTTAGTAAGAATATTAGTGTTAAGGTTTGTAATTCCCTATGCATGCACATTAAGTCAATAGTTATGCAACGAAATTATATCCTACTTATGGTGCATTATTCGGTGTTAGTTATGTTCAATGCATGTTTATGACCGTTTTCGCTTTTTGGTTGGTTGCTTCTCAATCTATTTGCTAGCCTTCATTTGTACTAAGCGGAAATATTGCTTGTGCATCCAAACTCCTTAAACCCAAGTTGTGCCAAATGAGTCCACCATACCTACCTATATGCGGGGTTTCCATGCCATTCCAAGTAAATTTGCGTGTGCCAACTCTAATTTTCAAAATAATTTTTCCGTTTTGTGTGCCCGTACCGCTCATGAAGCGGCAGGGGGTGGCCAATATTTTCCATGCTAGGTATGTTATTCTCACGATGAGTGTTTATTCACTAGTCATTGCACGAGAGAGTGGCTGGTAATAGGGATGCCCAGTCCCACAATGAAATCAAAATTAATAACAACAAAATTCCTTGGAAAGTGTTGGTATGGAGGGCACCCGTGGATACGGCTAGCCATGGATTGTGAAAGAATGATGGAAAGGAAATAAACTTTACTTTCTGTTTGGGAACCGCCTATGATGTGTCTAGCATGGAAGATATTGGGAGTTCTCGGTCGTTTTCGTTGACACGAAAAGCATGAATCTCAAAATATTTTTATCTCTCTAATTTAAGCTTTGAGCTCTGGCACATTTGCAAATCTCAGCTTCCCTCTGTGAAGGGCCTATCTATTTACTTTTATGCAATTTTTATTTTTATTTTGAGTCTCATCTTCTCTTATAAAGCACCAACTAGAGAGCACTATTGTCATACTTGTGCATTGTGTGTAGCTAATATTGAGTGTGTTTCATGAATGGATCAATGATTGAGCATAATGGGCTAGGTATAACTTTCTTTAGCGTTGATATTTTGAAAGACATGGTTGCTTGTTAGCATGCCTGAGTATTTATATCTTCATGTCAAACTATAGACTATTGCTTTGAATCATTCAAGTCCAAATGTCCATGCTATAAAAGAAAAGAATATGTGATGAATATGATAGGTAGCATTCCACATCAAAAATTCTGTTTTTATCATTTACCTACTCGAGGACGAGCAGGAATTAAGCTTGGGGATGCTGATACATCTCCAACATATCTATAATTTTTGATTGTTCCATGCTATTATATTATCAATCTTGGATGTTTTTATATACATTTACAGCAATTATATATCATTTTTTGGGACTAACCTATTAACTTAGTGCCCAGTGCCAGTTGCTGTTTTTTGCCTGTTTTTGCTTTTCCAGAATATGAGTACCAAACGAAGTCCAAATGCCACAAAACTTTTTGGAGATTTTTTTCTGGACATAACAAGTACTGGAAGCTTCAGGAGAGGGCCAGAAGATGGAGCAGTGGCCCACGAGGCACCAGGGCGCGCCCCAGGGGGGGTGGCGTGCCCTGGTGGCTTGTGTGGCCCACACAGCTCCGTTTGACCTAATTCCACCACTATAAATTCTCTAAAATCGGGAAACCAACAGAGGAGTCCAGAAAATACTTTTTCCGCCGCCGCAAGCTTCTGTTCTCGAGAGATTCCATCTGGAGGCCTTTTCCGGTACTCCGCCGGAGGGGGAATCGATCACGGAGGGGCTCTCCATCAACCTTGCTGCCCTTCCGATGATGCGTGAGTAGTTTACCATAGACCTTTGGGTCCATAGTTAGTAGCTAGATGGCTTCTTCTCTCTTTTTGATCTTCAATACAATGTTCTCCTCGATGTTCTTGGAGTTCTATCCGATGTAATCACTTTTTGCGGTGTGTTTGTTGGGATCCAATGAATTGTGAGTTTATGATCAGATTATCCATGAATATTATTTGAGTCTTCTCTGAACTCTCTTATGCATGATTATTATAGCTTCGTATTTCTTCTCCGATCTATTGATTTGGTTTGGCCAACTATATTGATTTATCTTGCCATGGGAAGAGGTGCTTTGTAATGCGTTCGATGTTGCGGTGCTCAATCCCAGTGACAGAAAGGGACATGACACGTATGTATCGTTGCTATTAAGTGTAAAAAATGGGGTTTATTCATGCGTGAGTTTATTTTGTCTACATCATGTCATCTTGCTTAAGGCGTTACTCCGTTCTTTATGGACTTAATACACTAGATGCATGCTGGATAGCGGTCGATGTGTGGAGTAATAGTAGTACATGCAAGCAGGAGTCGGTCTACTTGTCTCGGACGTGATGCCTATATATATGATCATTGCCTTGGATATCGTCATGATTATTTGCTTTTCTATGAATTGCCCAACAGTAATTTGTTTACCCACCGTATGCTATTTTCTTGAGAGAAGCCTCTAGTGAAAACTATGCCCCCCCGGTCTATCTAAATCATATATTAAAAACCCTAAAAATACCTTGCTGCACTTTTTATTTATTTATTTTATTTTATATTTTAGTTTAATATATCTATCTATCACATACAATTTAATCTTGCAATTAACCGCCGAGGGATTGAGAACCCCTTGTTTGTGTTGGGTGCAAGGATTTGTTGTTTTGTGTGCAGGTGCTGCTAACGAGGTGTTGCGTAATTCTCCTACTGGATTGATAACCTTGGTTTCATAACTGAGGGAAATACTTATCTCTACTGTACTGCATCTCCCTTCCTCTTCAGGGAATTACCAACGCAGCTCACAAGTAGCAGGTTCCACACTTCATCACCGAGCTCCCCAGCCGCCGCGCGCAACCCCGGGCTCGCGCAGCCGCATGCCGCCCCGAGCTCCCCAGCCGCACCCTGCCTTGTCCACTCCGGTGATGCCCGCGCCCGGAGCGCCGCTCAACCCCGCGCTCGCCGTGCCCAGAGCCCTACCCAGTGTTGGAGATGGAGTCCTACGCCGATGGCCTCGCCGGAGCACGCAGTGGCGTCCTACACCGGTGGCCTTGCCAGTCCTGGTCGCGTCGGTCATGGAGGAAGAGCCAGCTCGTGCTCGGTCGCTGATATGTGGGACCAGGGCGGACACCAGCAAATAATGAGAGCGACACGAGTGTCCGTTTGTGTCCGGATTGACCCATTTCTGGCCAAGTTTTGCTCTAGATTTGGGGTCGGGCCGGACAAAAAACGAACACCAGCGGACAACTTATCCATTTGGGTACTCCCGTTGGGCCAAGTTTTGTGTCCGGATGACCCAAACGGACGATTTGGTGTCATGTGTTGGAGTTGGCCTAACTCCAACGCAGCTACGCATATGGACGTCCGTTTGTTTGGGTCGAAAAAACAGACGTCCGTGCCCGGTTTTTGTCCGACCGCCGTGCGTGCACCCAACGCGACCGACTCATCTCAAAAAGTGTTCCTCTTTGGCATTTCGTCGAACACAGCACGGACGGCCACCGCCGGCGTCGACAACGAGCACAGGCACGACAACTTCTCCATGAATCGGGCCGGAGAGAGCTCCCGGTGGGCACCGGCGTGTGCATGGAGGACCAGCGCCGCCTAACTTCTCCATGGAGGTGCAGGAAGAGAGCAAGAAGAGGGCGGCCGCATGCGCCCCCTCCAGTGGGCACCAGCGCTCCTGTCACGCCCCCGCCAGCTCGCCCGCCGCGCCCGCCCGCGCCTGCTGTGCCCTTGCCGCCCCAGAGCACACGCCGGCGCGCCGCGGTCAGGTGAACATGGCCTTAGGGCCCGAGCCCCTGTCTCCCTCCTGCACGCCCCGTCTCCCCCGTCGTCGTAGGGGAAACCTGGCTGCGGGTGCGGGGAGCGCGAGCTGGACGCCGAGCTCCGTGCTCACCAGCTCCCCGGCCGCCCCTGCTCGCAGCCACCTCACTCCGCCACCAGCCCGCCCTCCTCTGCCTGGCGCCGGTGGGAGTAGTGCACGGCATGGCTGGAGGTGTACTCACAGGAGGGAGGCGCAGTACAAGGAAGAGAAGGAGCGACGGGTTCAGCGGCGGCTTCGCCGCGTGGAGCTGCTACCACGAGCCATTGCTGTTGTTGCTACGAGCTCCAACATGACCTGCAACACGACATGATGCTGCTGCTATTGCGGGTGAGTGCGGTGATGAGGCACGGCCGGCGAGGTGCAGGACGCGTGACAGTGGCGGGGCATCCATGGCCGGCATGCGTCCGACGGAGAAATAGAGAAAAGCAGGAGAGAGAGGAATGGGTGGGTGGGCGCGCGTTGGGCAGTTGGTTTTGTCTATTTGGATCAAAATGGACATGCCTGAATGAAATGGGGTCGCTCGTTGGAGTTGGCCTGAAAGCATCTACTACAATCAGAATTGCCTAATCCGGGTCCCTATACGTCAGCGGACGAGCCCGCAGACAGCGACCAGACGGACCTCAAATTTTGTCATTTGCAATCACAAACCCTATTTTCAAAACACCAAATACATGCAAACACATGCACATCGATCATTTTGGTCAAACAGTACACACACATACAAACATTCAGGCCCGACAGGGTTGGGGGTTTCCAGTGTTGTTGGGCCAGCGGGGGTTCGGGTTTAGTCCCACCTCGCCGCCCGAGGAGCGATGCGGCCGGCTTAGAGTTCTAACTTGCCTCTACAGACTAAATCCCTCGGTTTATATAGGCACCGGGGGTATCTAGGGTTACAACTATGTCGGCTAATATCCGGCCTCCCCATGGGAGAAGGCCAAGATGGAGCTTAGAGGAATATGGGAGCCCGCCGAAGGTCTCGAAGACATCTCCTGCGACCTCCGCCATGCTCAGGGGCTACTAATGGTACCCTGCACCGGTGGTGGCTCACATAAGGGAGCCCTCCCTCAATGGGAGAAGCCCTAGGAAGCGCCGGCCATCTTCGTGCCCTCCAAGACTAAAGGGCGGCGGCGCCCCAGATCGCATCTACCGCCATGTAAATCCTAGACCTCCACTGCCTATATAAAGGGAGGTCTAGGGGCCTCATTCCCATCTATCCTTAGATACGTAAACTCTCGGTAGCATTCTTATACACCATTGTAACCCCTCGCACGAGGTACCCATCCACCATGAATAACGAAAACAAGCAGGACGTAGGGTATTATTCTCCGGAGGCCCGAACCTGGATAAACCCTTTGTGCGACCTCCGATCTAAGACTTCCAGTTGCGCTCAGACCCCTACCGAGGGGTCTGACGGAATTCTGCACCGTCACTCGGTGTAATTGAGATTGTGGGGGATCATCACCATAAATTGCGAGGAGGATTCCTCCGCAACCGTCTGCTCTTCTTCTTCCTCAAGTTTTTCTTTGCCAGCCGTCATTAGATCCCGAAAGCGGTGCAATGGAGCATTCATCGAGCTCGACCTTGGCGTTTGTCGGGCAAAGCACACTCGGGAGCGGGCCGCGAGTCTGCCACCATCTCCCTTGCCGGCACTAGTCAATCCACCCGAGTGGTCCCACAATTGGAGGCGATCCCCAGCCACCAGACATGACCTGGACAAGCTGGTGGAGATAGGTTGGCTGCCGGAGCGCAAGAAACTATTCTAGCATGTCCCTCTCCGTGATGATACCGCTTCCCGACCCCTTCTCTGGAACCTCGTGGTGCACACCACCTTCATTCGCAGGGGGCTGCACCTTCCATTGAATACCATTACCCAGGGGATCCTGACCCACTATGGGCTGCAGCTGCATCATCTGACTCCGAGGGGAGTGTTGGTGTCCTGGATTAGGGGGTGTTTGCCACGTCAGTCCACCGGTTATGGGCCGGGCCAAGGACCCACCGAAGACTGATGAATGGGCCATGACTGGCCCTCACCCTCGGCGAAATCAAGATGAAGATCTCCGGGAGGCTTGGCGTACACTTCAAGTGTATTTGAAAGATTAGCATGTTTATCCCAACATTGTAACCGACCATGTGTAAACCCTAGGTACCCCCGGCGTCTATATAAGTTGTAGGGTTTAGTTCGTAGAGACACGCATTCACATTCACCAGGTTTAGAGCTTAGACAAACTCATACGATCTCGAGGTAGATCAATCTGTACTTTGTACCCCATCACAATAAATATATAAGAAGCAGGACATAGGGTTTTACCTCGTCAAGAGGGCCCGAACCTGGGTAAAATATCGTGTCCCTACTCTTCCTGTTACCATCTAGCTCAGATCACCAAGCTTGGGACCCCCTACCCGAGATCTGCCGGTTTTAGCACCGACATTGGTGGCCCATGTAGGTCCCGCCAGGTGATCACGAGGGCTCGATGGCGGGTCTTTGGATCGATGATAGCATCGGCTGCGGGGACATCTTTGTACCCGACCAGCTTTTCGCCTTCGGCAGCATTGTATTACAAGCCGACTCCGCTGGCCATCTCGGCTAGGTGGACAACCTTTCCTCAGGCCAAGCCTTCTGGTTTGGCAATCTGTAATATGCCGCGAACTCTCACGGCGAGCTTGTCTTCTCGAGCTGGGTGTCAGACCATCCCAAAGATTCTACGGACATCATTGCCCACGAACCGGATTCGATCTCGAAGCAGGCCTACGACAAGATCCGATCTTTGGACCCGGCTTCAAGCTCGGATCCGAGCTACACCCCGCCAGCTCAAGCATCAGCTCCTCTGACAAAATCTCTGAGGCAGCATCATGCCATGCCTCGGCTCAGTTGCAGGTCTGCTCCCCATACCGTCAAGAGATGGGAGAAGCTGATCTTTCTGCCCTAAACAAGATGCTGGACCGGTCCAAAATATCAGCCTCTCGGAAGGCCAGACCTCGGTCTATGAATGGATCGAGGGCAAATCCAAAGGCATGGTAAACTTCGTCCCACTCACCACCCACGAGGTCGCTACTATCGAAGACATAACCGACGTAGCAGACCACGCCTTGGAAAAGCAAGTCAATTCGGACAAAATTACTAACGGTACATCACATGATACACCGCCGTCAACCTCCGATGTTGCCGAAAGCCGGGCGGCTGCCCCTATCGATGACGTCTACATGCTAGACAACCCAAGGGATGAGGATGCAAGTGTATCAAGTGCCCCCTTAGTGGTTTTGGAGTATTGAAGACAAATAGGTTAAGGGACTAATGTGTTTGTGAGTGTACACAGGTAAAATAGTCCCTGAAGACTTGGTTTAACACACGGAAGTCGACCCCTAAAAATGTACTTCTCTAAGTGAAGAATTTGGTGCGGCCTATGAAGAATTTGATGTGAAGACTTTGGAGCTTGAAGACTTTGTTTTCATAGTTTCCTTTCTTCTTATTTGAGTCATAGGAAAAACCGTACTGTTAAAGGGGGTCTAGGTGATATACATATCACATTTCCAAAGCGACGATCAAATCTATACACACAACCACCGCTTCGAGTGAAGCCTTTGGAAATCTCCAGAACAGCTGATGAATTTGCCAGTGATAGTGACGCAGTTCATCTGGTCGCTGACGAATTTGGTCAGGCTGAGGAGTTAGGAGTTCGCCAGTGCGATCTCCCTACCATGAGGAAATTGAGTGCCTCGACGAAATTGAGAGTTCAATTTCCGACCGTTGCTGCGCCGAGTGCCAGCTGTCGAGTGGATCCTTATCCTGACAACGGCCATGTTCGAAGGGGCATTTATAATATTTCATGTCGGGTTGCCTCCTGGCTATAAATAGCCGCCCCCCACAACCACTTGTTGGTTGGCTACTCTAAAGAGAACTTGACACTTGTCATTTGAGAGCAACCCTTCCTCTGACGACTTTGTGTGAACCCAAGTGAGGAAAAACCCAACCAGAGCCAAAGTGATTGAGCATCACTGAAGAAGTTGATCTGTGTGATCTGACGCTTATTACCTTTGAAGACTGTCATTCTTCCAGATGGTTAGGTGTCATGTTCTGAGCACCCAAGAGTAATTGTGGCGTGCCGGTGAACAAGTCTGTGAAGGTTTTGGAAATCTACCTTGAAGACTTACCACGAGTGATTGGGCGAGGACTAAGTGACCTTTGCTTAAGAGGAATACGGTGAGGACTAAGTGTCCTCTGAGGTAAAACTCAGCTGCCTCAACCAGACGTACAGTTGATACAACAACTGGAACTACTCTACCAAATCGATGTGTCTTCATCAAGCCTACCTGGTTTCAAATTCCTCACCCTTTACCTTTACGCAATTCCGCTGCTGAAGAACTTGTGTCCTACCCTTCTAAAGAATTTGAACTGAAGTATTTCATCATGTTATGTTTCATTTCCTCAGTTCATCTTCCTCATGCTTGTATGCTAGTATGATCACATGTTTTTCACTTGTATGTATCTCGTATGCATGCTTTCTGTATCTGTGTTTTTTTAGTTCCACTTTTGTTTCTATTTCTTCACTCTGATTTTTGTCCAAATCTTCGGAGTTTGACGAATTTCTAAAAATCTCCCATTCACCCCCCTCTAGGAGTTATCCTGCGCTTTTAATTGGTATCAGAGCAAGGTACTCCCTTGTTCTGTGTGATTTTGGTTTAACCACCTGGAGTTTTAGTTATGTCGACCGCAGGAATGATCAAGGTATCCGCTGCGTGCCCCATCTTCGATGGCACGGATTATCCCTTCTGGAAGAACAAGATGCACATGCATCTTGAGATAATTGACAACGATCTCTGGTTCATCGTCGAGAATGGGGTGCCTACTGTGGCTGCAAGCATCAATGCCACTGATGTGAAGAGATTCAAGCAACTCGACTCTCAAGCGAAGAATATCATATGTGGACATCTGAACAAAGGACAGTATGGTAGAGTGAGTGCTCTGGAAACTTCAAAGCTTATCTGGGATAGGCTTTCCAAAGTCAACGAGGGGGTCTCCACTCAACGTGACTCCCGAGTTGATGTTTCCTTCAATCGCTTCAAGAGGCTCAACAATGAGAATGTGCAGCAAACCTTCGACCGCCTTACTGATATCTCCAATGAGCTTCAGGCTCTTGGTGCTGCTGACATCACCGATCATGAGGTGGTGAAGAAATTGCTGAGGTCCCTGGATAGTTCCTTTGACACCTTGGCTCTAATGATTCAAGAGTGTCCTGATTACAAGTCACTTGACCTGGCTGGTATTCTTCAAAGGCTCAATACCCATGAATTTCAGCAAGTAGAGAAGAGAGATATGTATGGTCCCAGCTATGGATGTCCTCGCGCTCGGAAGGCAAAAGCAAAAGCCAAGGCAATTTCTTCATCTGAAGAAGAAGAGGAATCTGAGTGCAGTTCTGATGGTGCTGAGGAAATTGGTAGAGAACTGGCAATGATCGTGAAAAAGTTCTAGAAGTTTTCCAAGAAAAGTCACTTTGGAAAGTCTTCAAAGTATGACTCCAAGAACACTGGAGAAGCATCTGATCTAGACTACAACAAGAGAACTTGTCACATATGCAAGAAGCCAGGCCACTACATCGCTGACTGCCCTCTCTGGCTAAAGAAGAAGAAGAAGAGCAGGGATGATGACTCCGATGGCAAAAAGAAGAAATCCTCAAAGTCTTCATCAAAATCTTCATCACGCAAGAAAGGCAGTTCCAGCTGAGCTCACACATTCATTGGGAAGGAAATGGATTCTGAAGAAGAATCTGATCATGAGGAAGCTGAGGAATCTGGGGAGGAGCCAGAATCAGGTGTGGCGAGCCTATCTCTCGCTACAGAGTACGTCAGCAAGTCCATCTTCAACCCTGAAGACAATGGTATCTCCACCAACAATGAGGACTGTGCTGATGACTACACTCCCACCTATTGCTTCATGGCAAGAGGTGCAAAGGTTACCTCACGAGAAGCTTACTTTGAGGCTTCCAGTGAAGATGACTCTGAATGTGAAGCTAAACCTAGCTACAAAAAACTTGCTAAAATTGCTACTAAGCAACAACATGCTATGGAAAAGATTCAAAAACCGCTAGACAAAGGCGATGACCTGTTGGACAAGGAAATGGATTGTAGTCAAGCTTTATCTTAAGAACTCAGACGTCTCAAGTCACAGCATGACGAACTTGAAAGTCATCATGTGGCCCTCTCAGCTGAACACGAGAAGCTGTCCTATGAATTTCTTCAAAGGAAGCAAGATCTCGAAAAGCTGAGAGTGTCTCATGATGATCTTCAAAAAGAAAATGACTCACTCCTCGCTCAACAGATCAGTACCGCTCAGGAAGAATTTGTTGCACCATGCTTAAAATGCCTTGAACGAGAAAATGCAAATTCTTCAGCTAAATGTTCAAATGCTTCAGTACTATCAATTGCTTCAACTGCTTCTGTGACCACTAACCCCTCATCTGAGGATGTCACCAGTGATGCTGACAAAAATGCAGGGTTGAAGGAATTGTATGTTACATGCATGTACAAAAGCCTCAAAGGGCATCAAACCCTTTGTGATGTGCTCAAAAAGCAGATTCTGAACAGGAACCCTAGGAAAGAGGGTATTGCTTTTGAGAGAAAGCTCAATGCTGATGGTTCTTGGAAACCTGAGCAGTATCCCAAAACTAGCTGCTTTGCTGTAAAGGGGCCTCCAATAGATCCATCCACTCTATCTGGCTATACTTGTGGTACTTCATATTCTTCAGATGAGTCATTTGACTCAAATTACAAACTGTTCAAAAGTCAGAACGGTAAAGTATTTGCCAGGTTTGTTGGTACTAACTGCAGGAATGGTTCACCTGTGAAGAAAATCTGGGTCCCCAAAAGCCTTCTGGAAAATCTTCAGGTGAATGTCATCATGACACCACCGATGAAGAAGAAACATCCCAGAACAAATTCTTCACATGGACCTTAGTCGTCAAAAGGTCACATACCTACTAATGGTCGTGCTAATGCCTCTATTTCGCAGGGAAACAAACAACGATCTAATGAATATGAGTATTATTCTTCAAACCACTATGTCCACAAAACTTCGAAGAATTTCTCTGCTTATTCATTCGATTACTATAACCCTCCTATGAAGAGAAATGCATATTCTTCAATGCCAAAATTCTCCATTAATGCACTTCTATACATTGCTTCTCAGCCGCCCATTCAGATGTGGGTGGTTAAGAAGAAGAACTAATCTCTTCTGCAGGGTCAGGTCTCCAGACAACAATAAAATGTCTGATGAATTTGCTGAAGACCTGACAAAATGCTTGTTGGGATGCAAGCTAAACATGATGAGATGAATAATCATTTCACACATCCCCTATGCTGTTAGTTATTATTCATTGATGAAATTGCCTGACGAAATTGATCATCATATTCTTCACTTTGAAGTATATGAATTTGTAAGTCAGACTAATGCTTCTACAGGATGACAAACCTAAAGCCACTGAATGGGTCCTGGATAGTGGCTGCACGAATCACATGACTGGTGATAGAAATTTACTCACTGATGCTCCCCTCACTCCGTATCATCTAAAGCATATCACATACACCGACAAAGGGAAAAACAAGGTATTGGGTCTAGGTAAGGTTGCTATCTCAAAGGATCGACACATGGAAAAAGTGATGCTTGTCGAATCCCTTGGATACAACCTCATGTCCGTCTCAATGCTCTGTGATCTTGATATGATTGTCATCTTTGGCAAATATAGATGTATTGTGCTGTTGGACTCTGACAAATCCAAAGTCTTCAAAGGCTTTAGGAAAGGTGATTTGTACATTGTAGATTTCTCACTAGGTCCTCAACCTGCCACGTGTCTACTGGCAAAAGCTTCAGAGTGCTGGCTATGGCATTGACGCCTCGGACACGCTGGCATGAGGAATCTGAGCACACTCGTCAAGAAGAAGCACATCATTGGCGTCGAGGACGTCAAATTCGTCGAAGATCATCTGTGTGCTGCTTGTGAGTCTGGAAAGATGACCAGATCAAAGCATGCGTCTAAGACAATCATGACCACTACTCGTCCTTTTGAATTACTTCATATGGATCTGTTTGGTCCTACACATTATGACACACTAACCAATGCAGCAACACTCTACAGAGTCGTCATAGTTGACGATTTCTCTCGTTACACCTGGGTGAACATCATTTCCTTCAAGACTGAAGTACAGGATGTTTTCAGACGATTCTCTAATCGGGCCATGACAAATTATGGTCTCAAGATCAAGCACATCAGGAGCGACAACAGCATCGAGTTCAAGAACACAGGCCTTGATGACTATCTTGATGAACTTGGTATCACTTATGAGCTATCTGCCCCCTACACGCCTCAGCAGAATGGAGTCGTGGAGCGCAAGAATAGGACACTCATCGACATGGCCTACACTATGCTTGATGAATACAAGACACCTCGTCGATGGTGGCCTGAAGCAATTGATACTGCATGTCACATCATCAACCGGGTATATCTTCACAAATTCCTCAAGAAGACCTCATACGAGCTCCTCACTGACAAGAAACCCAATGTGAGTTATTTCGAAGTCTTCGGTGCTAAATGCTGGATTAGGGATCCTCATCACAGTTCTAAATTTGCACCGAAAGCACATGAGGATTTTATGCTTGGTTATGGTAAGGCCTCGCACACCTACAGAGTCTTCAACACCTACCACAACAAGGTTGTTGAAACTGTAGATGTGCGGTTCGATGAAACTAATGGCTCGTAAAGAGAGCACCTGCCTCCTGTGCTAGATGGAAAGCCTCCTGAGGAATCCATCAAGCTGATGGGCACTGTGAAATTGTGCCCAGTGAAGAAATAGCTCTTGAAGAAATGACAGTTCCTCATCATGAAGAAATTGCTGAACCTGAAGAAAATGATGCTGAGGACTCTGCACAGTAACAACAACAGCAAGGCCCTCGTCCAGCACATCCACGAGTGGCGAATGAAGTGCAAATTGAGAAGATGCTCGACAACATCAATGCACCTGGTCCCCTCACTCGTTCAATAGCTTCACATCTGGCTAACTTTTGTGGGCACTATGCCTTTGTCTCTATCACAGAGCCCACCAAAGTTGACGAAGCTTTTCTGGAGCCTGAATGGATTCAAGCCATGCAAGACGAATTGCATCAATTCAAGCTCAACAACGTGTGGGAGCTTGTCAAGCGTCCCGATCCACGCAAGCACAATGTCATCGGCACCAAGTGGATCTACCGCAACAAGCAAGACGAAAATGTCCAAGTGGTGAGGAATAAGGACCGTCTTGTGGCTCAGGGCTACACACAGGTTGAGGGTATTGATTTCGATGAAACATTTGCACCTGTTGCTAGGCTTGAAGCTATTCGTATTCTGCTTGCATATGCTAACCATCATAATATTCTCTTATATCAAATGGATGTGAAAAGTGCATTCCTCAATGGTAAGCTTGAGGAAGAAGTATATATTGCTCAACCACCAGGTTTTGAGGACCCAAAGCATCCAGACAAAGTCTTCAGACTCAACAAGGCATTCTATGGCCTCAAACAAGCACCGAGGGCTTGGTATGATACACTGAAGGAGTTCCTGAAGAAAAAGGGTTTCAAACCCGGTTCACTTGACCCTACTCTTTTCACTAAATCTTATGATGGTGAACTGTTCATATGCCAAATATATGTTGATGATATTATCTTTGGTTGCACTAACAAGCGATACAGTGACGAATTTGCATATATGATGCATGAAGAATATCAGATGTCTATGATGAGGGAGTTGAAATTCTTCCTCGGGCTTCAAATTCGTCAGCAACCCAATGGCATCTTCATTTCTCAGGAGAAATATCTCAAAGATTGCCTGAAGAAATTTGGCATGCAAGACTGCAAAGGCCTCAAGATACCAATGCCAATAAATGGTCAACTCTGCACTGACGAAAATGGTAAAGATTTTGATCAGAAGGTATATCGCTCCATCATTGGTTCGCTGCTTTACCTATGTGCATCTAGGCCAGATATTATGCTTAGCGTTTGCATGTGTGCCCGATTTCAAGCGTCATCAAAGGAGTCACACCATCAGGCTATGAAACAAATTCTTCGATATTTAGCTTACACACCAACGCTTGGATTATGGTATCCCAAGGGCTCATCTCTTGATCTTGCTGGATTTTTTGATTCTGATTATGCTGGAGATCGTGTGGATCGCAAGTCTACGTCAGGCACATGCCTTTTCCTCGGATGATCACTTGTCTGTTGGTCCTCGAAGAAGGAGAACAACGTCTCACTTTCCGCAGCCGAGGCTGAGTACATTGCCGCTGGTGCCTGTTGCTCACAGTTGCTATGGATGAAGCAGACCCTCAAGGATTATGGCGTCAACATGAAGAAAGTTCCACTCTATTGTGACAATGAGAGTGCCATCAAGATCGCCCACAACCCAGTGCAACACTCAAGGACGAAGCACATTCAAATTCGTCACCATTTCCTTTGTGATCATGTGCTGAAGGGAGACATCGTCATCAACCACGTGAAGACTGAAGACCAGCTTGCAGATATCTTCACAAAGCCCTTGGATGAGGGAAGGTCTTGCATGTTGCGGTGTGAGCTAAACATCCTAGAATCTTCGAATGTCCTTTGAAAAGGACACACATCATAATGCTTATGCATTATTGATGACTTTGATGCGCAACACACAAAGTAACATTTTTCTTTAATCAATGAAGACTAACCCTCTAAGTGTGAAGAAATTAATGAAGAATTTGATTCTCAGAACCCTATGACAATTGTACATGGTGTCTGAAATCATCATAATTCTTATACGTTGGGTAACGCAACCACCCTCTCTTTGACGTTCTTAAATTTGAGTTTTTCGTCATTTGCAATTTCGTCAAACTTTTTCAAATTCGTCATTTGAGGTTGTTCTTCATTGCTTGAGCTAATTCTTCCTATATATATATATATGTGTGTGTGTGTGTGTGTGTGTGTGTGTGTGTGTGTGTGTGTGTGTTTGTGTGTGTGAGTTTTTCATGTTCTCAACAACATTCACATATTGCTAATTCTTCAAATTGATTTTTCGTCTATGTGAATGTGATCGGACCCGCTCCCCTCCGTGCTAAACTCAAACTACTCTGTTCACAATCTCTTCATGTGCATTCTAATTGACACCGTTCAAAGTCTTCACTGTGTCCTTGACAGCTGAAGACATTGCGAACACGCTTTAAAATTTTCAAATCAAATTTTTGGCGGTTGCCACAGTAACCTTATCACGCGCATCCGACGCGTGGCTAAGATCATTCATGATGCATGCATGACGCGTGTCATGGAGATGCGAATCGCCAGGGGCTTATCCGTCCAAATTTTTCAGACCACTCGGTTTTCACCGCGCCTATATAAAGGCTTGACCCCGTCAAACCTAAGTTACTTCACTCTCTCGCTCCTGTCGCTCTCACCCCCGAACCCTAGCGTCGCCGCTGGATTTCATCATCGCCGGAGAAGGAAAGCTTCACTACCTTGACTTCTTCGCCATCGTACTTGCATCGGCCATGGATTTCTTCACCTCCGCCGTCGCCGTAGCTGTCTTTCGTCGCCAAGTTAGGGCACAAGAGATCTGAACTGACGATTTCCTTCGCCTCGTCGTCCAGTTCATCGAGTTCATCCTTGGGGTAATTAAAACTTCATTTTACTGCCCAAGTTTGCTCTTTTTACTACCTAAAATTCTTCAAGTGCTGTCTTTACTACTTCTTTCCAATTTTCAACACTTCCTTCTGGCCAGTCTTGGTTATTTCATCTAAGTTATGCTTAATGATTAGATTCCTCTGTTGTGCAAATTGCCTCAATCTGTACAACTCTGGAACCTGAGTCAAGAACACTTAGTGAATTTCTTCAAGACGATAAGGGTCAATTTCCTCAACTGGATTTATTTTGAAAACATCTGAGAACGCTTGTGACTCTTCCCAATTTCCTCGCAACTATACTCTGTTGACAGCTACACATGTCTGCAGACGAATCACTAGGTTCTCATCAACTTAATTCATTTGCAGCATTGCTTGAGGAAAATCTTCAGACATCTTCAGAAACTTCAAAAGTTCAGATCCCTCAGTTGAAGAATATGGCCGATGGTAAAAAAGCCTTAGAAGGGAGGCAAGAGGAAAGAGGAACACACAACATTCGAGATCCCTGATGATTTGTACGCAGGGTACTGCACACCAGATGAAGCCACTCATGGCAAGGAGACCAAGGAGCAGCGCAAAATGCGCATGCAAAAGATCAAGAGGTATTGGACCTATGAATGGAGAAGTTACAGATATGTCACTTCCAAATACATGAAAGACTTCGCTATGAAGCCTCCATGCAATAGGCCTCAACTTGCTCCTGGACAGACCGCTGATCCCAGTTGTGTCAGAAGGGGTGAAGATTTCCCCAAAGAATGGGTCAAGCGTCAAGCTAAATTACAGAAGCAGGCACAGAAGGCCGTTGAGGAATTCAACCGGGCCTCGAAGGCATCAGCAGATGTTGGTGCTGGTCCATGTACCAGTGCACCCAAGAAGGCCATGAAGAAAAAGCCAGCTCAAAAGCCAAAGGCTTCAGCTGCAAAGCCCTCACAACCAAAGCCTTCATCTTCAAAGGCGTCAGCTCCAAAGGCGCCATCCGCTCCAAGTTCATCAGCACCACCGCCAGCCATCAGTTCCTCAGTGGCAGCTGCTAAAGCTTCAACGCCAGTTGTGCTTGCGTCTTGCCAGCGCACTGAAGGTTTTCAAACAGCCACCATTGCAGCATCAAGTGCCTCAGCAAGTGGGCATAATTCTTCAAACACGCCCATGCTGAAGACCAAGGCCACTGCAGGTCGTGGTACAAGGCCCAACCCTAGAAGCAAGGCTATATTGCCTCAGGCTGATGAAAATGACATGGCAGATGAAGACGAACTTGCTGAATTTATTCAGAGGAGAGTTGAAGAAGCAACCATTGCCAAGAATACATATGTGCCTCTCTTGCTGGATCCAAAGAAGATCCTTGATTTCATAGAAATATGGTGCAAGAAGCCAGATACACCTCTTGACGATCTTGACTTGCCACCTGGACCAAGCCATGTGCTGTTTGCATTCATACATTCAGAGAAGCACAAGATAGCGCAAGCCAAGCTTGTGAGGAAGCAGCAACTTCTGAAGCAGAAGGAGCTGAAGTACAACATGCTCACAATATCCCCTCAGCAGCTTATCGCATTACAATCAGAGATTAAATAGCTGTCTGATGAATATGAGCACCAAGACAACCATTGTTGTGGTGTGCGTGACAGGTTCATCAGCGCTACCAAGCAAGTGGTTGATGACCACAACAAGAGAGAGGCTGCTAGGTTTGGTCAAGCACCTCCATCGAGTTCATCAGCTCCACCGCAAGTTCCTCAGGCCAGTGAGAGTGTGCCTTCTCCTCCTCCACAAGACCAAGACAGGGCAACTGAAGAAGTTGCGCCTGAAGAAACTGCTAGGGCGAATGCGTCAGTCATGCCTGAAGAAATTGCTCCACCAAATACCTCAGTTGCAGCAGCAAAGGCTTCATCTTTGAAGCTTATCACACTTCCTTCTGCATCAGAAGCGAAGCAGACCATGGCAGCTGAGAGAGAAGCTGTGAAGAGAAAAGCTTCAACCCCTCCTACCACGGAGATAGTAAAGAAACTGAAGACGGCCCCAATGTCTTCAGTTGAGCCAATTGATGCCATACCCATCTCATCAGCACCACCGACTCGCAACACTGAAGAACTTCAGATAGTTCCATATGGTGTGGACTATGTTGTCCCACCAGCTGATGAAGAACAAGATACCCACTCTGCTGCTACCACAAAGCAGGTGGATGAAGAAATTGAAGTTGAAGAAGATTCTTCACTTCACATGGTATCATCGCGGAAACCACAGCCAGTCTCAGTGACTGAAGAAAATGCCGCTTCTCCTAGAAGCGATGAAGCTACTGATGAGGACGTGGATATTGACGGTTCTACCACACCTCTTATCCATGACAATTTCTAGGATGTAGCACACCCGAACTCGCCTATCACGACGCCTCTCACACAATTGCCCCAGTCGCCTGCCATTACTGAAGAAATTCATACATGCTCTAAAGGACACCAACCATCTCTTCAGACCATTGCTGAAGAAGTTCCAGCTGCATCAGCTGAAGAAATTGTGCAACCAATTATCACTGAAGAAGTTGCACCTCCTCCTCCACAACAAGAAGAACTAGTGCCCTCAGCAGATTCAGACACAGTTCCATTTGCTACTGCTGAGGAAGTTGCAAAGTCTCTGGCCATCACGGATCCAAACGATTCAACTGGCTCTCCAAGGCCAATATTTGATGTGAGGCCTAAGAAAATAAATCTTCAGCCAGTGCCTTCAATGCCCAAAGTTGGCAAAAGCGTCAAGAGACCAAAATTTGATAATGCTGCCTTCTTTGGAGAGAAGAATTTCTTCATTGGTGAGTCCCCATACGACAATGCTAAGATCAGGTGTCAGCAATTCTGACAAAGATGCAAATGAACTATTATTCATCATTGGACTGAGGGTCTTCTCCAAGATGCGGTATACAGTTGAATTATGACCTTTGATTGGACTGAGGGTCTTCGCCAATATGGCGATGCAGGAGGACCCTCAGTCCAATCAAAGGTCATAATTCTGAAACTGAAGAAGTTGTGGGAATCATGAAGAACTTGCTGTTCAACATCATTCATGGCATTCCTATCAATATCCATGATTTCTTCATGAGGACTTTGGCCAAAGTGGCTCAATCGCCATTTGATTTGAAGCCCTATGCACCATGGATTATGCGATTCATTAGATCCAGGTCTTCAATCAACTATAAGCCTGACTGTCAAAATCATCTCAGCTACCTGTCAGATGTAGAAATTCTTCAAGATACAATATCTTCAGTTCCTGGCAAGGGCAATGCTGTTATCGATGAGGGACTTCGTCCTCTTGATGGACAATTTCATCAACCAGCCTCTCAGTCCACTGGTGATGACACCTCCAGCCAAGACACTGCAGCAAATGCTTCAAAGCAAACACGCCAAGCTGAAGCTCCTCATGTCATGACTGACTGCGAGCTTCTCATCAGTCTGCATCAAAAGGTGGATCGAAACCACAACTGGGTTAAGCATCAACTTGTAGCCATTCTTGCAAATATGACTATGACGCATAACTCAGTGCGCAAGAATCATTACTATGCCCACGAAATCTTTGGCTGAAGCTGGGCCATATTATCACATCTGAAGACCTCTGAAGAACTTGAGCAGATGGAATTCCAACAAAACTTTGATTGGTCGATGCCGCCCAAGCAGAAGTTCAAGAAAGTACAAGTTCCTCAGATGGTCCCAAGCTCAGTATCTCCTTCACGCACCACTGACGAAAATTAAGATGTTGAAGATACTGCAGCAGGCCCTTCATCGCGAACCCCGACAACAACGCTGGCGCTCCTCCGAATTCGTCACGATGATATTCTTCAGGGGCTTTAGTCCTCAGTTTCATCTCCTTTTGGTCATTTGATGACAAAGGGGGAGAAATTTGAGAGTTAGTCTTCAAGCGGGTCTTATATTGGGCTTTTTTTTTGCTAAGTTGCAACTCTTGGATTTTCATTTGATGCGTTCTGTGATGAGTTGTAACTTAAAAACTGTTGGTGGCCTGACTTTTCTGCTACGTTTTATCTGCATGCATGGTTATGCTCTGATCCTATATGTGCATGCATATTGCAATTCGTCAGACACCAATTTTCATCATGCATTCAAATTCTTCAATATATTATGATCATGCATGATTGGATTCCAAGATATAGGGGGAGATCTCCACAATTTCAACCTGCCATGTGCATTTGCAATCCAAAGCAAATTCTTCATATGCACATCTTCAGGGGGAGTTCCTCTATATCATGTAACCCATATCTTCATACTCTACTCTTACACTTCCATTATTTACTCTCGTTGAAAACTTAACTGATTTGTCATCAATCACCAAAAAGGGGGAGATTGTGAGTGCATCAAGTGCCCCCATAGTGGTTTTGGAGTATTGAAGACAAATAGGTTAAGGGACTAATGTGTTTGTGAGTGTACATAGGAAAAATAGTCCCTGAAGACTTGGTTTAACCCACGGAAGTCGACCCCTAAAAATGTACTTCTTCAAGTGAAGAATTTGGTGTGGCCTATGAAGAATTTGACGTGAAGACTTTGGAGCGTGAAGACTTTGTTTCCATAGTTTCTTTTCTTCTTATTTGAATCATAGGAAAAACCGTACTGTTAAAGGGGGTCTAGGTGATATACATATCACATTTCCAAAGCGATGATCAAACCTATACACACAACCACCGCTTCGAGTGAAGCCTTTGGAAATCTCCGGAACAACTGACGAATTTGCCAGTGAAAGTGACGCAGTTCATCTGGCCGCTGACGAATTTGGTCAGGCTAAGGAGTTAGGAGTTGCGATCTGCCTACCATGAGGAAATTGAGTGCCTCGACGAAATTGAGAGTTTGATTTCTGACCGTTGCTGTACCACGTGCCAGCTGTCGAGTGGATCCTTATCCTGACAACGGTCATGTCCGAAGGGGCATTTATGACATTTCATGTCGGGTTTCCTCCTGGCTATAAATAGCCACCCCCACAACCACTTGTTGGTTGGCTGCTCTAGAGAGAACTTGACACTTGTCATTTGAGAGCAACCCTTCCTCTGACAACTTTGTGTGAACCCAAGTGAGGAAAAACCCAACCAGAGTCAAAGTGATTGAGCATCACTGAAGAAGTTTATCTGTGTGATCCGACGCTTATTACCTTTGAAGACTATCATTCTTCCAGATGGTTAGGCGTCATGTTCTGAGCACCCAAGAGTAATTGTGGTGTGCCGGTGAACAAGTATATGAAGGTTTTGGAAGTCTACCTTGAAGACTTACCACGAGTGATTGGGCGAGGACTAAGTGACCTTAGCTCAAGAGGAATACGGTGAGGACTAAGTGTCCTCTGAGGTAAAACTCAGCCGCCTCAACCAGACATACAGTTGATACAGCAACTGGAACCGGTCTACCAAAACGCCGTGTCTTCATCAAGCCTACCTGGTTTCAAATTCCTCACCCTTTACCTTTATGCAATTCCGCTGCTGAAGAACTTGTGTCCTACCCTTCTGGAGAATTTGAACTGAAGTATTTCATCATGTTATGTTTCATTTCCTCTTCATCTTCCTCATGCTTGTATGCTAGTATGATCACATGTTTTTCACTTGTATGTATCTCGTGTGCATGCTTTATGCTTTCTATATTTGTGTTGATTTAGTTCCACTTCTGTTTCTATTTCTTCACTCTGATTTTTGTCAAAATCTTCGGAGTTTGACAAATTTCTAAAAATCTCCCATTCAAGCCCCCTCTGGGAGTTATCCTACGCTTTCACAGGATGACCCTAATGATCAAGATTATTATCCGGAGTCCGAAGAAGATTTAAGCCTCGGGCCCGATGACTTCAATATCCCCGAGGAACCACTCCATGGTCCTCGGCTGCAAGCTTTCCACCAGCGATTAATTAGTACTGCCAAGAGGAATAAGTAGAAGTTCGAATAACTTCAAGCCAAGCAGGACAGACTAAATGACAAATGGACCAAGGACCTTAGTGTCGAGCAAGAGTTCAAACAAAGAACCACTGGCAACAAACAACAATATCCCTGGAGGGGTACATTCCTGGAGATCAACGAGGAAGTAGCGGCACCCCGCTGTCAATGCTTGGTTGGGCCGAAGACTCGGATAGCTCTCCTCAAAGCCAAGTAAGGCCAATATTCATACGGTATAACCGTTCGGAGGAACAATGCCATCATGGCAGAGAACCAATCCCACTTCGGAACATTTACGATCCACGGGAAAGGTCAGGCCTGATACCAGGCTCTCAGTTCAAGCCAATCTATAAGTCCCAGGAGCACCCACCTGCTGGAGAGGCGGGATACCTGGCCGGGATGGCCAAATATGGCAAAGAACGTGGTCACACACGTAATCAGGAAGTAGCAGCATCAGATGTCCAGCACGCTACAGCTCGGATCCAAGGAGAGGCTCACCCCAGGTGTTTTACCGATAAGGTGATGGAGTATCCCTTCCCGGACGGGTTTAAACCCATCAATATCGAGTCATACGACGGGGACCCAGCAGTGTGGATCGAGGATTTCCTCATGCACGTTAATATGGCCCAAGGTGATGACCTCCACGCCGTCAAATACCTGCCTTTAAAGCTTAAGGGACCGGCGCGGCATTGGCTTAACAACTTGCGTGCGAATTCAATTGGCAGTTGGGAAGAGCTCGAGGATCTTTTCCGAGCTAAATTTCAAGGGACTTACAACCACCCCCTGGACGCCGACGACCTCGGTCTCATCGTGCAGGAACCCAGGGAGTTGGCTAGGCAATTTTGGAACCGTTTGCTGACCAGAAGGAATCAAATCATGGACCGCTCGGACGCATAAGCTATATATGCCTTTAAGCACAACATCCGCGATGAACGGCTCGCTTGAGAGCTCGGGCACGAAAGGCCCCGGTGAATGGCGGCCCTCACTCACTTAATGACTAGATTTTGTGTATGAGAGGATAGATGGATTCCTCGCAACAATAACAACGATCTGAGGACCCTCGAGGTACGTAGTGCAAGCATCAGACCTCGGCGCATCAGGCACCCCACCATACCTAGCAGCAGCAGCGCCGGCGAAGTAGCAGTTAATGTTGGGTTCGCAAGTTAACGCAGAGGCAGCAAACAAAAGCCTGTTCAAGGGAGCAGGGATGGTCTTTCGATGTTAGATCAAATCCTGAACATGTCGTGTGCCATGCATGGTACCCCCGACAACCCGGTCACTCACTCTAACCGGAATTGCTGGGTGATCAGGCAAGCCGGCAAGATAGCAGCCGAGCACCAGGGCAGGGGCCGAGTTCGTAATGATAACGGAGGCCAGCCCGGACCAAGCAACGTCAGCCAAAAGGAATTTCCTTCCGAGGTCAAGGACATCAACATGTTATACCCCACTCACATTCAAAGGGGGCAAACGCGGCCCACTCGAGGTCACACACCCGAACCACCTCGTCACAGCAAGCGGTCGGATTTTCCGATCGTACGCAATCTGCCAAAACACTCGGAGGAACTCCATCACGGAGATGAGGCTGTAATGCTACTCGACCCCATTGTGGATGGTTTTCATTTAACCCGTGTCCTAATGGACTGCGGTACGTAGTAGCCTTAACCTACTCTCTGCGGACACCGTTAGGGAAATGCGTATCAACCCGGCAAGGATAAGACCGAGTAACATCGTTATTGAAGGCTTCACGCCAGGGGTGTGGACCCGAAGTATTGGGAATGTCACATTGGAGGTGGTACTCGGCACACCCGATAATTTTCGCAAGGAAGGCTTAATCTTCGAGATAGCCCCCTTTCATAGTTGTTATCAAGCACTCCTCGGGCAGCCGGCCTTTGCTCGTTTCCATGTCCTCCCACGCTACGGCCATTTAAAGCTCCAGATGGATGGGCCCAAAGGCATAATTATAGTAAATGGAAACACAACGTTTTCCCCTTCAAAGGAGGAATGAGCCACAACCTTAATGGCTGAGGCGCAAGTAACCGATGCCGCAACAAGAAATAGAACCGCATCAAGTGATGCCACGAGTACAATACGGCGAGCACCTCGGCATAGCCTAGTGGCACCTCTCAATAGGGGTACACGCTCCATCGTCCCCACTACATGGCCGCGGACTACGTTCCTCGGGTGCACAACTTTGCATTGAAAATCCTAGAGGGATCATGGAGCATATGCGAACTGAAGAACGGAGCAGTTCGGATCAACCAACGACCCGTTTACTAACACCACGCTTTAGAAAGCCACCCGGTTTAACCAGGGGCTGGGCAAGCAGCCTCTAGCTGTTCCTTGATAAACGCTCACTAAAATACATCTTTTGAGACAATCGCCGATCAAATGCCCTTAAGCAAACGGCTCAATCGATCAGGTGAGGATGAATTTCCCCCGGTTTAGACGAAAAAACAGTGATGAGCATGAATAGAGAGGCATATAGAAGAATGGTGGTAAACACCGGCTTCGCTGTTTGAACTTCGGCGCACTCTTCGTACCTCAGCTCTCCTTTTTTGTTGTATATTATTAAGTCTTCCTCAGCTGCATTTTGCTCGGATTGTACGGTTTGACCCTCACTATGAGTAAAAAGAGAAACAGTATTATTCCTCTTCCTTTTTTCATTCCGAGCACAACTCTTGACATATTACAACCTTTCTTCATATCAAAAGAAAATTACAAGGAGGTCCTGATTCAAATCCGACCTCCACTCCATTTCTTCGGAATCCTAGGATGCTCTCGGCCCCAAGTCATCGATATTTTTACATTATATGCATCGATTTCGAGTTGTGTCTTTGGTCAATAGTTGTGTTGCCCGGCTCCTGTGCTTACCTCTTATGTTCCCGCTTTGTTCGGCTAGGAGGTAAAGAGAGAACCACTACGATTGTTACTTCTAGTTCCACCCTCAATTGGAGAAAGCCGAAAACTGACTGTCACAACAGACATAATTCGGTCAGCAAACCGTATGTAGTGTTAAACTAAATATAGCCGATGGATGTTATCTAAGTAAAATGTCTTTTTCTCGAAAAGGCCAAGTAGTGGGTGGTTCGACCTCGGCCAACCGAGCAGTCGACATATAAAGGGGGCTATTAAGTTGCCCCTAAACATACGCTCCTACGACTAAGTGTAAGTTATTAAACCTTATAGTCTAATTGCCTTGTTTTCTCTGCTAAAACCGCCTCCGGGCACCGAGACATCGGCTAAGGGTTATGTATCGGTAGTAAACACCCGCGGTATATTCTACTACGGGGCAGAAGCCGACGACTAGTTAACTCCATCTTCAGAGAGTCATAGTAGAGTCAAAATAAAGCGTTAAGCTTACTACGCAATGGATGCGCCAAAAGTAACAAGCATTAATATGTCTTACAAAGGGAGCATCTCGGCATACCGAGGAAAATAAAAACAAACGATCACTGGAGACCATCTAGGATCTTATCCTTCGTGCACTTTGCCTCGGTGACCCATGAAGCCGACATTACCTTCCCATAGTACTGCCTAGGCTATCGATCTTTCCCTTCTGTACCACGATGCGCCATCTCCTCCATGTTCATCGCTGGCCAATGCGTCTTCACGGCCACATATGCCTCTCATGCACCCTCCAAGCATGCCGAGCATTTCCATAGTTCAATATGAGGACAGCTCCCTGCAGCCGCTATGCCAGACAAAAAGCTCGTTGGTAGCGACGTGTTCGGCCATAAGGCCGCGAGAGGTCCTCCATGACAGGCTTGGTAAGACGATGTAGCTTGGCCATTTTCTTGAGCTGGTTGCCGAGCAGCTGGGGCCGAGAAGGATCCTGGAACTGCAGCCAGAATGAACCCTCGGTAGATGCACCTTCATGACTGCCGAAGTGCTTACAAGCCTGCTCCATGCTGAGAGGAAGGTCCAAGAACTCAACTGACAAACGCCATTTTCGCGTTAGTACAGGAGGGGCTTCGCGTCCGAATACACACTACAGTAAGTAGGGCTTACCGGCAGCTATGTCGGTAGCCTGCTGAAGCTCCTCCCTGGCCACCCTCGCCTGAGAGGTGGCCTCCTGGTAGTCTGCCTTGAGCTTTTTGAGCTCGGCGGCATCCTTTTTGGAGGAATCCTTTAGAGCTTCACATGCTGCGGTTGTTCTCTTCAGGTCTTCCTCGATCTCGGCTATCCTCTTCTCGGATGCCAGCCGAGTCTTTTGCTCCTCGACGAGCTCCTATGCGTTTTAAAGGGCCGCAACCTTCTGCTGCTCGGCCTCTCGCCGTATTATGTCAAGCTTGGCCCTCAGGGCCGAAAGGTCTTTCTCGAAAGCGGTAAAAGTATCCAATGAATTTAGGTTAATACTCCCTCCGTCCCATAATATAAGAGCGTTTTTTACACTACACTAGTGTCAAAAACGCTCTTATATTACGGGACGGAGGGAGTAATAAAGTTGTTTTCAGAAGAAGAATTAATAAAAACTGTAAAGACGGTTACCTTGCGTAGTTCTCCTTTTTTGGAATTTTATTATTATCCTTTCATTTTTTTTACAGAATATTTTTCAAACTAAAAAATACAATAGTCAATATTTCTTATAATAGATATACTTAATTATATCATAAGAATCTTAAGATATTTTTCGACTAGATAGAAATAGTAAATTTGAATTGAGACACCTATTCCATGACGGATTTAAACTTACCTTCTATTTTCGTGCCTTTAGTAGGCTTAGTATTTCCGGCAATTGCAATGACTTCTTTATTTCTTTATGTGCAAAAAAAATAAGATTGTCTAGTATTTTTTAGTGTAAATAATATAATATGGTAGGGTATGTGGCTTTTTCTACACACACTTTCTACACACAAATGAAAAACGGTTATGGATGCGGACATAGGCTACGAGCATAAATGCATGAATATGCAGAGCCAGGTGGCATGCTTGCTGCTGCATCAAATTGAGATCCTCTTCGGATCGCCCCAGTTTTCTCTTCATTTCCTCCACCTCCACTGAGTTCGCTGCGGAAGTAGAGGAAGAGGCATGTGTCAAAATATAACCAAACAAGTGCCCACGAACAACTGAGCATAAAGATTCGATCCTCTAGTCAGATTCCTTGATCCGACTAGAGTCTCGGGGCTACTGCATATTTGCTCTTACAAAACAATAATAGTATGAAAAATTTAAGCAACCCTCAAGCAAGTTTGTTAAACTAGCTTAAGGCTTGGGGCTACTAGTTTATCCGCTTTTTCAAGCAAAGATGTAAAATTATCGTAGACACCAACTAAATACTCCTCGGACGATATTTAGATGTCACTGGTACAGCGAGCTGCTATACAAACGGTTTTTACCCCCTTTGCGCGACGGAGTTTTAAACCGTCGCCTTGCATGTGTGTGCGATAGGGGGGGGGGGGTCTTTCCACACGACCCAGAAACCGTCGGCAATAGGGAGCACGCAAGCATACGTTTCGCAGAACTAAGCGTTTGCGATGCCCGATCTATCCCAAACGTGACTCGTCACACAACTGTTTGTGATCTATCGAATATCCCAAACGCTCCATCCTTGCTACTCGTGTGTGCTCGCATTACCATCGCACTCGGTTTCTGTGGTGCAACGTTTATGATGCGCGCCCCATCACAAACAGTTCACGATTGTAAAACGTGTATGATAAGGAGACTATCACACACATTCACTTCTCCCGAACCGTATGCGATATATAATCAAGAAGATTAGTTAATCATCGTACGAGTGTCGGATAGGATTACGAAACGTCGGACTGTCGTACCAGTGTCGTACAGGATAACTGTCGCACACGCTATTCTGTGGTGCAAACGTTTACGATGCGTACTACATCAGAAACAGTTCATGATTGTAAAGCGTGTACGATAAGGCGACTATCACAAACATTTAGTTTGCTCGCACCGTTTGTGATATAGTCTGACATCACACACGCTTTGTAAACGACAACTGTGTGCATGGTCGCACACGTTTCCTCTCTATGAATTGTGTCGGATTATGATGTATATCACACACGATGTGCTTTACAGACCGTGTGCGCCGTAATGACCTGTAGAGCGTATTTTCACCCTAATTTAATCGCTGCTATTTAAAATTGTACCGAATTTGAATTTGAAAGTAGGCTATAACTTTATTCATATCCATCAGGTTCAACAACCAATGCATTATTCGATTCACAGGTACATATGTTCAAGAGTTACATAAAATTTTTACATATGCACCAAATAAAGAATGATGAACCAGGGTTGTATACTTGTACTATTAAAGACGGTAAAGAAAGAGGCGAAAGACATTCTGGTTGCTGAACAAGGTGAAGCGGAATGCCCATGTTGTGCCCTCCTCCATGCAGAAGGCACGCATGACTCTAGTCCAACCCCTTGTGATGGCCGACCGCCCATCCTTCACTATCTTCATGACGACATCTAGATAGTCATGGTGTTCTGGTAGAAATACTTTAACCTTTGCATACCCACCAATCATGTAGTTTGAGAGGTAATCTTGAGTAAACTGCTTTGGGAACCACAGCAAAGGAAAAAGATTCAGACATTGTCATCTAACACAGCTCATTATGGGCAGTAAAAAGAAGGCTACAGAGTTCTTACTTGCCATCCTGCAGTTCACTGTTGTCTTGGATAAAGTGTAAACAAATAGTTTAATTGCCATCTTTTGACCCATTTTACTAACAATCTTTATCAGTTTCCTCACTTGACGCTGGTTCATGAATATCTCATTGCCCCATACGCAAAAAGGGTCGAAGCGCAGATCTTTACCAATGACATATGTACCTAAAAGCACCAAGTTAATATTAGAAGCTAAACATCAATTGCACAATGATGTAGTACAACACTCCCTCCGTCCCATTATATAAGATCTTATTACATCCAATATACTCACATATTGGATGAATTAACATCTTATATTATGGGGCGGAGGGAGTTTATTACATTGTTACAAATATCGGCCGATTAACTGCAGTTAACTGCAGCTGTGTTGTTGCTGTTGCTGCTCTTCTATGTATATCTAGACATCATCAGAACATTAAGGTAACACTCTTCCTTGTTGCTATGTATCCTAGGATTGCATATTTAGACATTCAGTACAATGCATGTTGCTATGTAGCCTCAGATATATTAGATATGGCCCTAGTTAACCTACCGATAAATGGGTTACAGATATATTCAGTTAAATGTCCGATTCGCCGATTAATCCCTTATCAGCCCTGGGCCTATATGGTACCAGCCACCGATATCCTGAACAGTGAGTATATATAAGCCATGGGATGAAACTAATCTCGATGGAAAACAACAGTCGTTCCCAATATTGTCCTGTGTAAGTACATCGAAAGGCATGGTAAGCACAACAGGTTAAACATCAACCAAATATATCCATGGTAGACAACATAATCTCCAAATGATAGCTTCAGTGTGCAGGTTTAAGCATGCTAGTTAAGCAAAACAAGAAGTGGAAAGGTGTGTTAACTGCAAAGTTCATAGTTGCACATATAGAACATCACTTTGTGAATAACTGAAATAAACAAGGCATACTACGAACAACCAAAGATAGCAATTGAAACTGGACATATGCTAACTACAAACAACCGAACAACCAAAAACCGTTACAAGAGGCATATGCTTGCTACAACAGGCTTAACAGCAAGCAAATAGTCATTCATATTGGTATTGTTGAAACTGGTATTGATGAAATTGAACTGCAAAGTTCATAGTTGCACATATAGAACATCACTTTGTGAATAACTGAAATAAACAAGGCATACTACGAACAACCAAAGATAGCAATTGAAACTGGACATATGCTAACTACAAACAACCGAACAACCAAAAACCGTTAAAAGAGGCATATGCTCACTACAACAGGCTTAACAGCAAGCAAAAATAGTCATTCATATTGGTATTGTTGAAACTGGTATTGATGAAATTGAACTGCAAAGTTCATACTTGCACATATAGAACATCACTTTGTGAATAATTGAAATAAACAAGGCATACTATGAACAAGCAAAGATAGCAATTGAAACTGGACATATGCTAACTACAAACAACCGAACAACCAAAAACCGTTAAAAGAGGCATATGCTCGCTACAACAGGCTTAACAAGAACCAAATAGTCATTCATATTGGTATTGTTGAAACTGTTATTGATGAAATTGAACTGCACAGTTCATACTTGCACATATAGAACATCACTTTGTGAATAACCGAAATAAACAAGGCATACTACTAACAACCAAAGATAGCAATTGAAACTGGACATATGCTAACTACAACCAACCGAACAACCAAAAAACGTTAAAAGAGGCATATGCTAGCTATAACAGGCTTAACAACAAGAAAATGTAGTCATTCATATTGGTATTGTTGAAACTGGTATTGATGAAATTGTACTGCACAGTAAATAGTTGCACATATAGAGCATCACACTGTGAATAACTGAAATAAACAAGGCATACTGCAAACAACCAAACACAGCAATTAAAACTGGACATAATCTCACTACAAAAGGGGCTCGACAAAACAAATCATGGGTTCCCCCCTATGAAGAGGCACGGCAAAACAAATCATATGTTTCCTCACTTGTCACAGATGGGCTCCTTCGCATGGGAAGAGCGCGGACTCTGGGTGCGCTCCATGTTGTCGCAGATGGGCTCCTTCCCCTTGGAAGAGCACGGCTATAGGGTGCCCTCCCCGATGTCGCGGATAAGCTCTTTTCCCTTGGAAGAGGCGGAGAGGGTGCCCTCCTCGTGGTCGCCGTCGATGAGGTCTGACTTGGCAGCTAAGGATCCCAAGCCAGCGTCGCAGAACGTGTCCTTGAGAAATGACAAAAGGGGCTCGATGGCGATGTAGGATGGCAAATTCTTGACAGCGAGCCAGAGGAGATCAGCGGTGGGACCATGGATGAGATCGACAGCGCTTGAACCTGAGGGGTTGGGGGTGGGCCACTTAACCTGTGACATAGCCTGCGTCAGGCCGTCGCTGTCGACGACCTCGATGTCGTAGCCGGTGTCCGCGACATGCCAACATACTCTAGCCCGCTGATTGAGAGCCTGCGGCCAGTAATCGTTGTCAGCTTCCTCGGCGGCCACCTCGCCGACGTCGGGCGAAGATGCCGCGATAAACCTCTTTTGGGCCATTAGCTCCTGGGGCTCCATGGGAAGCGTAGCCGGGCTTAGGCTGCGACGCCCTGGAGTGGGGGAGGGGGATGGGGATGGGGATCTGTGGGAAAGGGGGCGTTTGGCAGGCATCATCTAAGAAACTAAGGGTGGCTAGGGTATGGAGATCGGTGGGTAACCTGCATGGGCAAACCGGCAGATGTTAACGATGGAGGCGGCACGGTGGCGGCAGCGGCGACGACCTTGCTAGGGTTTCGAGCGAGGGAGGGGTGGTGTGTGTGTGTGCGAGCGCGCGGAGTTTTTGGGGGGGGGGGTGTGTGGAGGGGGGGCAAGGTGGTGTTTGAGGAAATGACGCGGGTACTGAAAATTTTACTAGGCTGGAGTAAAATGCCGGGGCTACTGAAAATTTGGATGAAGGGATTGAGCAACAAACATCGCACACGGTCCAAACATAACAACCGTGTGCTATCAAACAGAAAAACCCTCCAGGCGGCTAGATATTTTTGAGGGATGCAGGCGGGAGCGGGAGCGAACAACAGCGCACACGGTCGAAACATAATAACCGTGTGCTATCAAATAGAAAAACCCTCCACGTGGGTAGATATTTTTCAGGGACGCAGGCGGGAGCAGGGGGGGGGGGCAGGGGCAAACAGCATCACACATGGTCGAAACATAATAATCGTGTGCTATCAAATAGAAAAACCCTCCAAGCGGGTAGATATTTTTGAGATTGCGAGGGAAGCCTCGTGGAGCCCAATCTACCGTGCTGATGTGGGTGACAGGGGCACGGGCATGGCACACGGGTAGTCTGAGGTAACCATGTGTGTTGCGTGGCCAAAAAACATGGGAAAGGGTCAGAACACGAACACACTTGCATGTGGACCAAATATATGTATGAAAAGGCTGGTTTGATGTTCATATACCCAATGCACAACTTTGATGTGGCACCTGTCTCACAAAGCCCACATTATTGCTAGTCCCCCCCCCCCCCCACTTCATGTCGGCGGGAGGGGAATCCTAGCTATGAATGCATGCCCCCAGATAGCTAGGTCTGACATAGCACACCCTACCGTAACACTAAACCTATAGGAGTCCATCATGGTCAAACCCCCCCTTTCGCTTCCGGTCAAAGGTGGACCGTGGCACGAGATGGGTGAGACCACATACAAACCACCTGCGAGTGGCCCAACTATATGTATGAAAAGGGTGGTGTGATATTTAAATACCCAATTCACAACTTTGATGTGGCACATGTGCCTCGCAAATTAACCGGACATCCCTGACCCCACGGAGGTTCAGGAAGTGCAAAGTACCCCCCACACCCCACCCACACACACACACACACACTTTGAGTCGATGGGAGGTGGCATTTCACCAAGACGTAGTGTAACACGGACCAAGAAGAATCCACCTTGGTCGTATAAACCTCTCTCTTGTTGTTGGTCAAAGTGATGGACATCCACACGACCCCACAGATATGGGCTAGCTCACCGATAACCACGCAAGGGATTAGTGCCCGAAGACAACAAATGCCTGCATGTGGCCCAAACATATGTACGGAAGTGTTATGTGGTGTGTTTGAATACCCAATGCACAACTTTGATGTGGCACGGTACCGTGCTTTTGAACCAGAAAGTCCCCACACGGAGCGAGGGTCCACGACGCGTACTATGTATGTCACCCCACTTCGAGCCGGTGACAGGGATTCATGCGTACGCATGCGCTCAAACTTAGATCTTGAATCTCATCACCATGACCTACTACACGGTAACACGAACCAAAGAAGAAGAATCCACCCTCGTAACCTCTCTCGATGCCGGTCGAAGTGATGGACGTCCACGCGGGCCCATGAATATATAGGATTGCCGCCGATAACCACGCGAGGGAGAGTACTGTCCGAAGACAACCACTGCATACATGTATGTATATGGAGGTGATGCATGCATGCATATGTTTAATTTGAATACCATGCACAACATTGATGTGGCGCCCGCGGCGAAAATCATACAGTACCCACACAGAGCGAGATCGGTTCATGACGCGTCATGTGCCGCCTCCCCCCCCATCTCGATCCGGTGGGAGGGATTCATGCATGAGTACACATGCATGCGCTTAAACTATATTATGTAATCTCATAGCATGACCTACCGTAAGACAAACCAAAAATTAATCCCCTCCTAAGTTAAATTAACCTCTCTCGCTGTCGGTCAAAGTGATGGACCAAGCGGGCCCACAGATGGAAAGCATCGATATCGCCGATAACCACGTGACTGAGTGCCAGAGGACAACCGCCATCGCTTGCATGTGGGCAAAAATATATGTAAGTACAGTGGTGTGCGTGGTTGTTGTGATGTTTGAATACCCAGAATGCACAACTTTGATGTGGCACCTGCCTCAGAAATTGTAAAGCCCCACACAGAGCGAGGTTCATGACGCGTAGTATATGCTGGTCCCATCCCCCTCTTCGACGCGTACTATATACTCCTACCGCAACGCAAACCAAAAAGAATCCTCCTTGCCGGTCAAATTAACCTCTCTCGATTGTTGGGTCGAATTGATGGACGACGACCTCGCAGGCTAATAGATGGAAAGCATCACATGCGAGTGAGTGTCCTGTATACCACCGCCTGCATGTGGCCCAAAGAGGTGTTGTGTGATGTTTGAATACCCAATGCACAACTTTCATGTGGCACCTGCCTCGGAAACCGGAAACTCCCCACACGGAGCGAGGTTTGTTCATGATGCGTAGTATATGCTGGTCCCCTCCCCCCTCTTCGACGATATATTCCTACCGTAACACAAACCAAAAAGAATCATCCTTGTTGGTCAAATTAACCTCTCTCGCTGTAGGTCAAAGTGATGGACGACGACCTCGCGGGCCCACAGAAAGCATCACATGCGAGTGAGTGTGTCCTAGGACAACCACCCGCATGCATACCCAAAGAGGTGTAGTGTGATGTTTGAATACCCACTGCACAACTTTGATGTGGCACATGCTTCGCAAACCGGAAATGCCCTACACAGAGGTTCACGATGTGATGTAGTCCCCCTCACTTCGAGCCGGTGGGAGGGATTCATGTGTACGCACACGCACTTGAACTTTGATCTGGAATCTCACCATGATCCACACCGTAACTAATCCCAAGATGAATTCACCTTTGGTCAAATAATGCCTCTCAATGTCGGTGAATGGGCGCATCGCTGATAACCGCACGAGTGATAACCTTCGCGGGCTAACGAATGGGCGCATCGCTGATAACCGCACGAGGGAGTGTCCGAGGACCACCATGCATGCATGTGGCCCAAACATGTATGTATGAAATGGCCGTGTAATGTTTTAAATAACCAATTCACGACTTTGATGTGGCACCTGCCTCACAAAACGGTCAACCCCACACAGTGGCTCATGACTCGCAGTGTACTGCAGGACACCCCCCTCCCCCCGATACACACACACCGCACAACCACCGCCACTACGAGGCATGTTAAACTTTTTCCACGGTGAACATATGTGACCAAAGGAGTGTCGTGTTAAAATTTGGAAGGAAAAAAAATCAGAGATCGTCATTCGGACGTTTTTATACATAGATTGATTTCCTAGGGATATAATGTGCAAAAATCAAATTTGAGCTACATGCACACGTGATAGTGCACCAAAATGGATTGGAAAATCATATATGTGTCTCTAGGTGCATGTTTAGTCCCCATGCAAGAAATTTCAAACATTGAGAATCTTGATTTGTAAAATCCAGTAAATCCAAAACTTAGTTGAAATTCATGAAACTTATCGTGGTGTCATATCGACACCAATAGACTGTGATATTGTATTGTTTTTTCAAATTTGAGACAAGTTTTGATATATTATTCTTACAAACGGGAGATTATTAATAATTGGCAACCAATATCGCAAACGGATTATTTATTCATACTGTGGGCGTTAGACCAATAATGTACGTGCCATGCTTCGGTTAAGTAATAAAGCGGCAGAATTAATCATCAAAAAAGAAATACAATATACATGCCGCCACGCGTCCCGTGTGCCGTGCGAGCAGGCGTGAGTTGACGGGAGGCATACGCGCAGTCCGCCGCGCAGGCAGACCGGGAGGCATGCGGGTAGGTGTGTGAATTGACAGGAGGCCTGTTCGCTACGCAGTGTCACCGGGAGGCGTGCGAGTAGCTGTGTGAAATGAAGGTAGGCATGCGAGCAGTCCGCTGCGCAGGCTCACCGGGAGGCGAGCCAGGCCTTTGAACGCCGTCCGCCTCGCTCCCACTTCTCCATATTAATGGCACGCCCGAGCCGCTGGTTATAATAGGCGGCCGCACCCCCATTCTCTCTACACACACAATCCTCTCTCTCCGCCTGCATCCTCAACGCCGCTCTCAGTCGTCACCGCCGTCAGTGTATGAGGATGCCGCCGAAGCGCACCATCGGAGGGAGTGGCGACGCCGGGGCTGCTGAAGCACCTGAGCACGGCGTGAAGCTAGAGACAGAGGTTACCGTCGCCGTCGACGAGGTCTCGCGCGGGTAGAAGCACGACGGCGACGGCGTCGTGCTTCCACTGCCGGAGCCGGAGGTCCACAGCGACTCCGGCGACGACTCCGACGACCACTCCGGCGACGACTCCGACGACGACGAAGAACCGGTTAGTCATCTATACCCATTTATGTGGCAAATATATCCTAGGGTTTCTCTGGTTAGTCCCACCTCCCCTTTTTGGAATAGAAATCCTATGGTTATGTTCTCTCAATCCATGAAATCTGAGTTAGATTCGATAGATCCGTGTAGTGTATTGATGTTTTGAATGGTACAAATGATAAGTGATTAATTGTTTCTTCTGTACAAATGATTTCTGCTAAAAATCCGACTAGGGACCCCTTTGGGGCGCAGGATAACTTGTAATCCTCATACTTCTCTCGTTGTGTATTTCCCTTTAGCTGTTGCTTTCGAACATCTCCTCTTAATGAGCTGATGTATGACAGTATGAGGGTTTCATTCGAGTAATGGAACCGGGGAGGAGGCTCCCTGTTATTCTAAAAAAATAATCCGACTAGGGTTAGTGTTGCTAATAATTCCTAGCCAGATCTTGACAATTGATTTTGATGGCAAAAGTCATCGGCATGCCAAATTTTGATCCTAGTTTACGACACGTAAATTGGTTTGATGCCAAAAGTCGTTGGCATGCCAAATTTTGGCAACTCCCAAATGTTCGTTAGAGATTAGTTTGCATTCCATTGTTCATTGCCAATCTCACAAAAGGTTGCCAAGTGTTGGCAATTTTTGATTTTGCCAAATGTCGGTAGCAAACCAAACTTTTGATTCTGCCAAATGTTGGTAGCAAACCAATCATACTCTTAATTTTGTTGCACTAAGTTGTGTGCTCTCTCTTTATGCATTTCTTTCATCAAGATCACTTGATGATTTAGGGTTCACGCTGTCACAGGATATATTATGTTTCATAAACTCTGCCTACTGAATTCGCATTATTGTAAAATATATTGACGCCACAATTTTTACTATATGTATAGGTGCTATCTGACTATGTCGACAGCGAGGACGAAGATGCCCAGATGAGATACAAGAGGCAAAAGCTCAGGGAACTTTATGCAGGACTGCATAACAGGCGTGTGAGGACCTAGAATATGGGCTTTGGATGCCCGTTTTGCAACCAAAAGCTTCATGACGAGTATGAAAGTGTTCTGGCGCATGCAAGAGGATGAGCCGTTGGCTCCTTCAAGCAGAAGTATTCTCGCAGGGTGGCGCACACCGCGTACGCTGAGTAGCTGGAGAAGCTTCACCTTCGTGCAGGCCTGCCGGCAGATGAGATGTGATTGAACTATGGCTATGCAATGTCTTAGTTATATGCTTGAGTATTGATGCGGAGCATCCCACGGTCATCCCCATGGACCTACCTACGTCTCCTCAAGTGCCAAGTGGACCTATGACACGAGCACGTGCAAGAGCTCTCGAAACCGAGGTGACATCTCTCCTAAGTGAACTTCCATTTGACTCGAGTGAGGCATGGCTACTGCCTCAAGCCGAAGTGTTATGTGTGATCAGGTATGAAGAGGACCGCCTCGGGAATGATCGGAACGAAGACCAAGTCGGCAAGTACATGGACGGACGTGCGTGAGGAGGAAGACCGCTGGAAAGCTACAGTGGTCGGACATCCGGCCCCTGGCCCAGACATCCGGCCCCTGAAGGAAATGCATAGCAGCCGCAGCCCAGCCGTGAAGATGCTACAGGGCCCGGACATCCGGCCCCTGCCCAGAAATCCGGCGCCCCATCACAGTAGCTGAGCCCCTTTCAGCCAGACATCCGGCGCCAGGGCCGGACATCCGGCCCGACGCCCGGACATCCGGCCCCCTGACAGCAGCTTTAGGCCATTCGGCCGTGTAATCTCGTCCACTCATCCCCACTTCGTCCTGGACTATAAATAGACCTCCTCCTCATCCTTTCTAGGGTTAGCAAAGTATTTTGAGACATCTAGTTGAGCTTTGCTCCTTGTATCTCCTCTTGGGGAATCAAGACCTCTCTAGGGAGAAGGATCCGCATCATAGGATCATCAAGACCTCCTAAGGGAGAAGGATCTCATCTAGATCATCAAGACCTCACCTCCTCCGGAGTGGGAAGAACTTTACCTTGTGCTTGTTTCCTTGGATTGTCCTTGTATACTTGTGGATCTCATGTATGCTATCCTAGTGGATGTGTGATTTGGGTTTGTTTGAGTGATTTCCCTTGGTTGACTTTGTTGTTCCTCTCTTTCCCCCTCCTAAAGTGTGAAAAGATCGTTAATTAGGGTTCCAAAGACCGCTTCCCCAACGAACGCAAGTCCAAACTATTACCCCGAGCTGACGGACCTTTCAAGGTGCTAGCACGCTACAACAACAATGCCTACGAGATCGATATCCCTCGCGACAAGTACAACATGAGCGACACATTCAACGTCAAGGACTTATCTCCCTTCCATGGTGATGTGGATTCCGATCCGAGGACGAATCTTTTTCAAGGGGGGGGGATGATGCGGAGCATCCCATGGTCATCCCCATGGACCTACCTACGTCTCCTCAAGTGCCAAGTGGACCTATGACACGAGCACGTGCAAGAGCTCTCGAAACCGAGGTGACATCTCTCCTAAGTGAACTTCCATTTGACTCGAGTGAGGCATGGCTACAGCCTCAGGCCGAAGTGCTATGTGTGATCAGGTATGAAGAGGACCGCCTCGGGAATGCTCGGAACGAAGACCAAGTCAGCAAGTACACGGACGGACGTGCGCGAGGAGGAAGACTGCTAGAAAGCTACAGTGGCCAGACATCCAGCCCCTGAAGGAAATGCACAGCAGCCGCAGCCCAGCCGTGAAGATGCTACAGGGCCCGAACATCCGGCTAGACAGGCCGGACATCCGGCCCCTGCCCGGAAATCCAGCGCCCCAACACAGTAGCTGAGCCCCTTTCAGCCAGACATCCGGCGACAGGGCCGGACATCCGGCACCCGCGCGAACCGCCGGACATCCGGCCCGACGCCCGGACATCCGGCCCCCTGACAACAGCTTTAGGCCATTCGGCCGTGTAATCTCGTCCACTCATCCCCACTTCGTCCTGGACTATAAATAGACCTCCTCCTCATTATTTCTAGGGTTAGCAAAGTATTTTGAGACATCTAGTTGAGCTTTGCTCCTTGTATCTCCTATTGGGGAATCAAGACCTCTCTAGGGAGAAGGATCCCCATCATAGGATCATCAAGACCTCCTAAGGGAGAAGGATCTCATCTAGATCATCAAGACCTCACCTCCTCCGGAGTGCGAAGAACTTTACCTTGTGCTTGTTTCCTTGGATTGTCCTTGTATACTTGTGGATCTCATGTATGCTATCCTAGTGGATGTGTGATTTGGGTTTGTTTGAGTGATTTCCCTTGGTTGACTTTGTTGTTCCTCTCTTTCCCCCTCCTAAAGTGTGAAAAGATCATCAATTAGGGTTCCACCCTACATCATCTTGGATCAGAGCCACGTTGATTCACACTTTGGAGTCTTTCCCCTCCACTTTCTAGCCCCGATTTTGTTGTTTTTGCCCAATTTCGAAAATTCCCCACAAAAATAGCCATACCAAAATTTTTGTGATTTGTTGGTTTGATGATGTTTTGTTGATTTTGATCCATAGATTCGCTTGTTTTCGAGTGGATCTAGCTTTCCCCAATCTTCTCCATTGATTCCATCCACAAAATTGTCCACATTTTTGCCCCAAAATTTTCTTTTCCCCTCCTGTTCTTTGAGTTCATCCACGGATCCAGTAGCCTGGACATCCGGCCCGCGTGCCTAGACATACGGCGCCCCGGACAACCGGCCAGAAGGCCCGAACATCCGGCCCCTGGGAAACCAGCACACCAACACTTATACTCTCTTCAATTTTTCGCCTTTTCCCACCGTTTCTTCCGCAATCCCTTGAGCCACTCCATCACCGATTTCCGCCAACCACCACTTCGTGCCATTTGAGATTTTGAGTCACGGATTTTCCGTTTCCTAACGTGTTTCGGCTACTTAGGAACGGTTCGACATCGACATCGCCGCCGCTCGTCATCGCCTTGGAACTCATCATCGACAACACCATCTCCACCTTTGTGATACCCTAACCGTAAGCAAGGACAGTAACTTCGACGACAACTTGCTCATATCCTTGCCATTGCATTGTGAAACCCCGAGACCATGTTTTGCGTCGCTTTCCTACGAGACTAGCCATTTGAGTATTGCCGGGCAACGCTACTTGTGCACTTTAGTGATACCAATCCACATAGCTATCATAGCGTGCATCCATACACATATCATCTCTTGTGCCAACATTTTGTTCCCGCATATACATCATTGCTATCTTCGTACGAGCATTTCGCATAGGTGGCCAAAGGAAACCATCCAAAGAAAGAGAAGCTTTTAAGCAAAAGAGAAAGAGCAACAAGCTTGTAAGCAATAGCCATAGCATCACCACATTACATAGCATCTTTGATCATCTTGGATCATTGTGTCAAGTTCACCAGGAATCATACATACATAGCATAAGTGAGATAATAAGCCATACGTTTTGTCTCTTATAGGTTGTGCACAAGTTCGTATCCGCCTATTGAGCAATCGTGCTAGCGTCTCTCTAGTGTTGTGCAACAAGAGCATTTTCCATGGATCCCACATTTTGAGCTCATTCCTTGGTTGCATGACCTCCCTTATCTATCCGTGCGTGTGTTTCCGTGTCCTACTTATTGCTATTGGTCTACTCGTTACACTTGCGAACTTGTGAATCTTTTTCAACATTATTGATATCTTGCTTGCAAATTGCAATTATTTTGTGCCACCATCCTAACCAAGCTACTCCATAAGCCTTTTGTGTAGGTGTGAGAAACGAACCCGGTACCAATTCTACTATCATAGAAATACATTGAGTGATACTCGATACATCTTCAATCTTCGGAAAAGGTAACTTGGTTTTGTTCTTTCACTTCCTACTCACCTCTACTTGATCATGATGGATAGGCCGGGTACATCTTCGAATCCTCTCTTTGACGAGCACGAAGCACCGAACGACTACGTCTCCAAGAGCCATCTCTTTGTGGTACAACGAGCCTTGCATCAAGAAAATGAAGCTTTGGGCGACCGCATCGAGCAACTCGCCACCGACTTGCGTCACTCCGAAAACCGAACAAGCGACTACCTCGACACCAAGCTTACTACACAAATGGAAGAATTTCGTGCCATGATGATTGACGGCGCTTCTACAACTTCGTCATCGACAAGGCGAACACGGTCAAGACGCCATTCTTCGAATTCATCATCGGATGCAAGTCTTCCTCGAGCTCGTCTACATCCTCGGCAAGAACATCAAGCTTGCCAAAATCCATTACATGGCAATGGTTTGCAACAACGACTTTGAGAGCGCGAACATCAATGCCATCAAGTTCAAGGCGCTACGCACCAAGAGCAAGTTCCACGACATCAACAACAAGATGCCCAAGACGGCGATCCACTTCGGCAAGAGCAACAACGTCGCGAACAACAAGCCCTCGAAGCACAACGTGCCCTTCGCGAAGCCACTTGTGCTCTAGAAGAACACAACCGTCGCGTGCGTGAAGAAGAAGAGGCACGTCTCCAAGAAGAAGCCGCACACCAAGAAGAGAATCAAGAAAGGAGGAACCGGGCAAGAGTACCTCGTCCCCAATGTCAAGCTAATCGCGTGGAGCAAGAAGAAAACGAGAATGATGACCCACCTCTAAGACAAGAACGACGACAACATCGGCATAATGATGAACAACGCTACGGCAAGCTCAAGTTCAACATGCCCAAGTTTTCTGGAAGCAACGACCCCGAAGACTACCTCTCATGGGCCTTAAAGGTTGACAAGATATTCCGTCTACATAACTATGACGAAGAAGAGAAGGTAGCCATGGCATCGCTTGAGTTCCAAGATTATGTTCTCATTTGGTGGGAGCAAGTGGTCAAGAGACGCCAAGAGAAAGGCGAACCACCTATCACAACGTGGACTCAAATGAAGGATGTCATGAGAGCTCGCTTTGTGCCTACACACTATAGCCGCGACCTCTTCAAGAAACTTCAACTCCTCAAGCAAGGCACCAAGTCGGTTGAAGAATACTACAAAGAAATGGAGATTGCAATGATACGAGCCAACGTCAAGGAAGATGATGAACAAACGATGACGCGTTTCTTGAATGGTCTCAACCATCCAATCAAGAAAATTGCAGACTTTCAACCATACTCCAACCTCCTCGAGCTAGTGCACCAAGCCACCAAAGCGGAGCGTCAAGTGCAAGATGATTACAAGTACTCCAAGTACTCTTCCAAGACCTACGGTTCATACACCCAAGCATCAACGACTATGACACCTCCTCCAACGACTCGTGCTACACCAAGTACCGGTGACAAGTCAAGCCACAAGAACCCTTCGATATCTTCAAGTCGTCCTCCTACTACTACAAGCAACTCCAAGCCAAGAGCTTTGTCATCAACAACTCCTACGGATGCCAACGACAAGACAAGTGACATCAAGTGCTTTACTTGCAAGGGCCGAGGCCACAAGTCTTTCGAGTGCCCCACACGACGCACTATGATCCTCAACGCCGACGGCACCTACGACTCTATGAATGAAGACGAAATGGAAGCACTTGAGCACGTGGCAATGCATCGACAATTGAATGAAGAAGAAGATGATCAAGTGTTTTGCGACAATGATTCGAGCCCCGCTCTTGTTGTCTCCAAGGTCTTGACACTTCACCAACATCAAGATGAAGACCAACGTTGCCACATCTTCCATACCAAAGCGGGTATCCAAGGACGTTCCGTCAAGGTCATCATCGACGGCGAAAGTTGCCACAACTTGGCAAGTGAAGAATTATGCTCCAAGCTCCAATTGGTCAAGAAGAAGCACCCTCGCCCATACAAGGTCCAATGGCTTAGCGACTCCGGCACCATTCAAGTGGAGCACACCATCCAAGTGTCCTTCAAAATTGGCGCCTACGAAGACAACTTAGAGTTTGATGTGGTTCCTATGTCCGTATGCCATCTCCTCCTTGGAAGACCTTGGCAATTCGACCGCGGCGTCATCCACAATGCACGGACCAATACTATAGCTTCAAGATGAAGGGCAAGGAATTCGTTCTTCGACCTATGACACCAAGTCAAGTCATCGCGGACAAGCAAGCATCTACCCATCGTGGAGAGACAAGTGAGCGAGTGAACCACCAAAAAGAGAGTGAGCGCCACAAGCCAAAAATGAGCGACTCCATGATGAGCGACAAGAGAGACCTAGTTCTTTTAGCCACCAAAAGAGATTTGAGGGATGTGAGTGAGAGCCCATCAAGTGTTCTTCACTTTGTGCTTGTGTGCAAAGATGAAGTGGTGCGGACTAATACTTCACAACATCTTCCTTTGGTATTATCTCATTTATTGCAGGAATTCCCGGACGTGTTTCCCGATGAGCTACCTCCCGGACTTCCTCCACTTCGCGGAATCAAACACCGCATCGACCTCATCCCCAGCGCACCTCTACCGAACAAGGCACCTTACCGCGTCAACCCTGAAGATACCAAAGAGATCCAAAGGCAAGTGCAACATCTCATGCAGAATGGGTATGTACGCGAAAGCTTGAGCCCTTGTGCCATTCCGGTCATTCTTGTGCCTAAGAAAGATGGTATGTATCGCATGTGTTCCGATTGCCGTCCCATTAATGCTATCACCGTTCGATATAGACATCCCATTCCACGCCTTGATGACATGCTTGATGAACTTAGTGGAGCCACCATTTTCTCAAAAATTGATCTTAAAAGTGGCTACTATCAAATACGCATGCAAGAAGGTGATGAATGGAAAACCGCTTTCAAAACCAAATTTGGCTTGTATGAATGGTTAGTCATGCCTATGGGTTTGTCTCAAGCTCCTAGCACTTTTATGCGTGTGATTCATTATGTTCTTCGCAAATATATTGGCATTTGTGTTGTGGTTTACTTCGATGACATCCTTGTGTTTAGTGAAACTCTTGAAGATCATGTCAAACACCTTAGAGACGTATTGCAAGTTCTTAGAGACGAGCGACTTTATGCTAACATGGAAAAATGCACTTTCGGTGTTGATAAGCTTGTTTTCTTGGGCTTTGTCGTCTCCTCTAAGGGTGTTCAAGTGGATGAAACTAAAATTGACGCTATTAAGAATTGGCCACAACCAACCAATTTGCTTCAAGTGCGTAGTTTCCTTGGCTTAGCCGGCTTTTATCGTCGCTTTGTGAAGGATTTTAGCACCATTGCGTAACCATTGCACGCATTGAGTAAGAAGAATGCACCATTTGTTTGGGGTCCATCTCAAGATGCCGCATTTCATGAGCTTAAAACCTTGCTTACACATGCTCCATTACTTGCATTACCCAACTTTGAGAAAACTTTTGAAGTGCATTGTGACGCTAGTGGTAATGGTATTGGTGGTGTGTTGATGCAAGAGAAGCGACCTATTGCATACTTTAGCGAAATACTTTCCAGCGCGCAACTTAACTACCCCATCTATGACAAAGAGTTATATGCTTTAGTAAGAGTATTGCATGTGTGGGAACATTATCTCCGACCACGTGAGTTTGTCATCCATACGGATCATGAAACGCTTAAGTACCTTAAGGGTCAAACCAAACTGAATAAGCGTCATGCTAAATGGAGTGAGTTCATTGAGTCCTTTCCTTATGTTATCAAGTATATCAAAGGTAAGGAAAATGTTGTGGCGGACGCTCTCTCACGCAAGTGCATGCTAGTTACTAAACTTGAATTGAATGTCATAGGATTTGAGCACATTAAAGACTTGTATGCGCATGATGCTTCATTTTCGATTCCTTATGCCAAATGCTTATCACGCAACACTTGGGAGCGATACTATTTGAAAGATGATTATCCTATGTGAGCTACCAAACTTTGTATCCCCGAGTCTTCTCTTCGTTTGTTGCTTTTGCAAGAGGCTCACGGTGGAGGACTCATGGGACATTTTGGACGCGACAAGACCTTCGCTACGCTCTCCAAGAACTACTTTTGGCCAAAGATGTTTCGAGACATTTCTCGCTACACCAACCGGTGCTCTACATGCCGCGAAGCTAAGTCCAAAGCTCAATCTCATGGTCTATATATGCCACTTCCTATTCCATATCACCCATGGGAAGATATTAGTATGGATTTCGTGCTTGGTTTGCCTCGAACTCAAAACGGCAAAGATTCCGTATTTATTGTTGTGGACCGTTTCTCTAAGATGGCACATTTCATTCCTTGTAACAAGATAGACGATGCTTCACATGTTGCAAATCTCTTTTGTAGGGAAATCTTGCGATTGCATGGAGTGCCAAAGACGATCGTGTCGGACCGAGACGTCAAGTTTCTTAGCTACTTTTGGAAGAAACTATACGCCAAGCTCGGAATCAAGCTCCTATTCTCATCGGCATATCACCCTCAAACCGACAGCCAAACGGAGGTCACGAACCGGACTCTATCCACACTAGTCCGCATGTTGATCAAGAAGAACATAAGGGAGTGGGAGGAATGTTTACCCATCGCCGTGTATGCCTACAATCGAGCACGCCACTCTACTACCGGCAAGTCCCCCTTCAAGGTCGTCTATGGCTTCAATCCGTTGTCTCCTTTGGACATTCTACCGCTACCTGTACAAGAGCGCATCGACATGGACGCGAGTGCACGCGCGAGCTACCTCAAGAAGATACACGAAGATACAAGGCATGCAATCGAGCGCCAAGTATAACGACTCGCGACCAAGGTCAACAACAACAAGCAGCCCATGGTGTTCAACCCCGGTGATCTTGTGTGGCTACACCTTCGCAAAGACCGCTTCCCCAACGAACGCAAGTCCAAACTATTACCCCGAGCTGACGGACCTTTCAAGGTGCTAGCACGCTACAGCAACAATGCCTACGAGATCGATATCCCTCGCGACAAGTACAACATGAGCGACACATTCAACGTCAAGGACTTATCTCCCTTCCATGGTGATGTGGATTCCGATCCGAGGACGAATCTTTTTCAAGGGGGGGGGGATGATGCGGAGCATCCCATGGTCATCCCCATGGACCTACCTACGTCTCCTCAAGTGCCAAGTGGACCTATGACACGAGCACGTGCAAGAGCTCTCGAAACCGAGGTGACATCTCTCCTAAGTGAACTTCCATTTGACTCGAGTGAGGCATGGCTACTGCCTCAAGCCGAAGTGTTATGTGTGATCAGGTATGAAGAGGACCGCCTCGGGAATGATCGGAACGAAGACCAAGTCGGCAAGTACATGGACGGACGTGCGTGAGGAGGAAGACCGCTGGAAAGCTACAGTGGTCGGACATCCGGCCCCTGGCCCAGACATCCGGCCCCTGAAGGAAATGCATAGCAGCCGCAGCCCAGCCGTGAAGATGCTACAGGGCCCGGACATCCGGCCCCTGCCCAGAAATCCGGCGCCCCATCACAGTAGCTGAGCCCCTTTCAGCCAGACATCCGGCGCCAGGGCCGGACATCCGGCCCGACGCCCGGACATCCGGCCCCCTGACAGCAGCTTTAGGCCATTCGGCCGTGTAATCTCGTCCACTCATCCCCACTTCGTCCTGGACTATAAATAGACCTCCTCCTCATCCTTTCTAGGGTTAGCAAAGTATTTTGAGACATCTAGTTGAGCTTTGCTCCTTGTATCTCATCTTGGGGAATCAAGACCTCTCTAGGGAGAAGGATCCGCATCATAGGATCATCAAGACCTCCTAAGGGAGAAGGATCTCATCTAGATCATCAAGACCTCACCTCCTCCGGAGTGGGAAGAACTTTACCTTGTGCTTGTTTCCTTGGATTGTCCTTGTATACTTGTGGATCTCATGTATGCTATCCTAGTGGATGTGTGATTTGGGTTTGTTTGAGTGATTTCCCTTGGTTGACTTTGTTGTTCCTCTCTTTCCCCCTCCTAAAGTGTGAAAAGATCGTTAATTAGGGTTCCACCCTACATCAAGTATGCTTAATATCGGTTGAACTATGGTTGAACAATGCTTGAGTACACTTATTATCTATGCCTGAGTATTTAAGCAACCAATAGGGATTCAATTTTGTGACTCTATTAAGTCTATTCCTACCTAGTAACTTCTAGTTACCAATACACTTTTCTTCTGCCCTGTTCTAACTTAATATTCCATATCCTCCCACTCACCCAGTCCTATCAGATAGCGTCATCGCCGAGGAGACTCCGGAGGTGGAGGACAAGGCTGCCAACAAGCGGATGCGGGTCGAGCAAGAACCGCAAGCGACTCCAGCGGGCCTAGACTTCATCAGCAGCCTCCCAGATGATATGTTGATCGTCATCATCTCCCTCCTCCCAATCAAATATGGAGCGTGGAGAACCGTCCTTTCCCGGAGGTGGCGCCTCCTATGGCATTCCACCCCTCTCGACCTCATCGACGTCCACAAGCTCTTCCATGACTATCGCAAAAGCTTGGACGCGTTGTCCCAGATCCTCGGCAGGCACCTTGGCCCAATCAGAGGCCTTATCACGGGCAAGTTCCGTTCCAACGGCAAGGACCGAGCCAAGCTTGATGAGTAGTTCCGATCCCCCGCCCTAGATCACCTCGAGGAGCTCAGTTTTAATGATGGACATATGCGCTTGCTGCCACCGTACGCGCTCCACCTCGCGCCCACGTTGCGGCTCGCCAGGTTCATGAATTGCAATTTGCCCCCGATTAATGACGCGCCCGCTCTTTTTCTCCCTCGACTGAAGCACCTCGAGCTCATCGCCGTCTGCATCCCCAAGGATGACATGGAGCGCCTGCTCCGTGGCTGTACTGCACTCGAGTACCTTCGTCTTCAAGCGATCAATGGGTTGAGTAGCTTCCACATCACCTCCATGACTCTCCGGACAATTTATGTGTGTTGCTGGTGCTGCAACAAGTGATCACAAAAGGTGTATCACAGTATGGTCATTGAGGACACACCTTTACTTGAGAGATTACTTGTAGTTGATCAACAAGGTCCAACAAGAATTAGTGTCATTTCTGCGCCAAAATTGACAGTGCTGGGCTACTCGTTTGTCAAATTCTCCGAACTTGTTATTGGATCCACAACCGTTCAGGTACAACATTCGCCTTCTTCTTCTCCTTCTTGAATTAACATTTTTTCTAATTTTGAAGATGTGTGTTCGTCTGTCATCCAGAAAATGAACCCGACAAGCTTGACAACGTATCTGCGCACAGTGAAGTTCTTCGCAGTAGAATCTATCGGCCCCAACCTGGACGAAGTTGTCAGTTTCCTGAGATGCTTTCCGTGCCTGGAGAAGCTATATATCGAGGTGATGCTCATTTCCTGTTAAATGTTAACCATAAGGGAGTTCAATTTTTTGGTACCTTTTCCCAAGTTTACAATGATGAATGTACTACGATTTCTGAAGAAATTTTGGAGGATTTCAGTACATTGATTTTTTTTCCCTACAGTGGTTGCTTGATTCATAAGGTTACAATCCATATGCATTTCTCCTTTCGATTCATCTGTACTAGTTTTCATAGGTAAATTTCCATCCACTCCAACCTCTTGGGAAGAAGCCTACATTTTTCTAGATTATAATCAAATGCCCATGTTAATCATGTAGGATCGAAGATGGCATGTCACTCTATTCGTGTATTTTAGAAATCCTGCAAATCAAAGAGGCCTGTAGTAGTGTTCAAAACTGCATGTAGGCACTAATACGTTCTCTTCTTTTGCAGATAAGATTAGCCCCGGTAGTGGATAATGTAATACAATATAACAACCACATCGAATGCCTTGATCTGCATCTCTCAGAAATTATTTTGAACTCCTACCGAGGGACCTTACCGGAGATTATATTCGCCAGGTTCTTTGTTGTGAGAGCAAGGGTGCTAAAGGTAATGAGGCTTGCCCTACATTTGTTTCGCAAAACTGAATGGTTTGCTGATCAGCACCGGCGACTAGGGCAGAATGGAAAAGGCTCTGCAAAAGCTGAATTTTATTTTGGAAGATCAGCTGACAGAGTAATCGGAAGTCATTATGTCAAGCCCATACATGACTTGTCAGTGGCTGATCCCTTTGCAGAAATGTTGAGGTTTTGAAATGGGTGTTACAAGTTGTAATATCAGTTTGAACCTCTCATATGTCCAAGTTCAGTTGATCAGCGCGGGCATCTGCAGCTGCATGAGCTGAATTTCATTTCTAATATTAGTTTGAACCTTGTAATTAATCTTCGAATTTGAGCCTTCTAACTCTGGAATTTGAACCTTGTAATATTTCGGGCGTTTGTGGTACAATCGTTGAAATGGCATCGTATGAGACTCGTATATTGGTAGTACTATTTTGACATTCATATGCAATGGACGATTAATATATGGACCTCAATGGACTTGATTTTATTTACCATTCTCGAATGTGTTTCCCATGTCGATCTCAATCGCAAACGATCTATATTGCGGACACGACAGTGATCTTCGACATTATTGTACACAGTTGGTGTCCTCAACTGTGTGCCCAGAATTATCGCACTCGAGTGTCCATCATTACCCGTCTATGTAACTTTGACCTCATCACCCACGGGTAAACTTGGCGCCTCTTCGAGCCCATGCGTGGTCAAACGAAACGCGTGTGGGGTGCTCAACAGCTCAAGCGTGCACTGGAATCCTCCACTAGGAACGCGGTGACAAGACGTGACGATTACAGGCCGTCCGGCCCCCATTTATTACAGTGGCCATTTAACCCTCGTGTCTCTACAACCTTTCGATCGCTCCCCAGTATTGCAAGAAGCACACCCACGACGACAAATACAGAGAGGGTATCCTGCGCGGCTCCAATGGCGGTCCCAGCGGCTGCTGACGACGAGCGGCAGTTCACCATGCATGCCATAGTGGTCACCCACAGAAGGTTCACGGAGCTCTCGGTGGTGTACACCAACAACCCGTTCTGGGTGGAGAACTCCATCCACACTATGGAGTTGTTGCTTGCTGCGGAGAAGTACAAGGTGGTCGGGTTCGACCTCGAGTACACCCGCGCTCGTGCCGGGTCTCGTCACAAGGTTGCCGTCGCCCAGATGTGCGTGCGCAATCACGTCCTCGTCTACCACTACTGCCTGGCCACAAGGCCTTGCCAGCATTTCGCCAGGTTTGTCAACAGCCCCCACTACGTGTTCGCTACGGCGGACATCACCAATGATGTAAAGGTGCTCAAGAATTCGGGCTTCGCTTGCCAGAATCTTGTCGACATCCAGGGCCAATACAAGATCTGGGGCAGCAAGAAGCATGAGAAGGACTCACTGGTTCACCTCGCCGAGGCCATCATCGACCCCTACTACAGAGACATGAAGGATTCCTGTAACAAGAACAAGCGTGCCTGGCACTCGGCCTGGATGGAGAAACTCGACGAAGCTCACGTCGTGTACGCGGCCAAGGAGGCATACACGAGCTACGAGATGTACAAGCGGATCATTGACATGAGGAAGTGCCTCCTTCTTCCCCAAAATGGCCAGGGATCTAGCCAGAAGCAGAGCAATGGCAAGCGTTGTCACAACAAGAAGTAGATGATCGTTTCTCCTAGTTTAGTGTGCATGTAATTGTTTACTTTGGTGTGTGTAGTCACTTATGTAATTGGATGTTTTATTTGGTTATGCAACAATGTTCTTATAAGTACATATGTTGCTGTTGCGTAGACAGAGCATCACTGGTATAGCGAGCTGCTATACAAACGGTTTTTAACCCCTTTCCGCGACACAGTTTTAAATCGTCACCTTGCCTGTGTGTGTGATAGGGAGGTCCTTCCCACACGACCCAGAAACCGTCGGGGATAGGTCCTCCGGTGACACACGCTGGGCAAAATGAGCTCGTGTGCGATCGGGTGAGCCATCGCATACAATTATACAGGCCCAATCATTTCCATTCATATGTACATCCCACACAGTAATCCCAGACAAACGTTTCCGTTCGTATGTACAACCCACACAGTGAATCCTAGACAAATGTTTCTGTTCGTATCTACATCCCACACAGTGAATCCCAGCCAACCGTTTCCGTTCGTATGACCATCCCACACAGTGAATCCCAGACAAACGTTTCCGTTCGTATCTACATCACACACAGTTTTCTGTATAGCCTCGTCTGTGATAGGTGTAACGATCTCACACGCTCTGCCTCCGTAAACCGTTTGCGTTATTCAAGTATATCACACATGCTTTTGCTGCTAGAACCGTTTGTAAAGTTCCATGACCCATTTAGCAGTTTTATTAGTTTACTATTAATAATTCCAGTATTAAGCAAAATCACATTTCATATCAAACAGCTGTTTGCCAATTTCATATCAGGCACATAAATATATTATAACATCACAGTACGATAGGTACGTGAAAACAGCACAATACAACATATAGCTAGTTCACCTTCATAAGCACAATATTAGAACAATATATTCATTTCCCTAATCGACTAATGCATGATCAGCCAAATTAGTCTTCTCCACCTCTGCTTTCAATTCAGTAAGAACCTGATTTGCAGTGACCAACTGGGAATGTGCCTCCTCCTTTGCAAACACCATCTTAGCAAAGTCTAATTTAAAAAATCTGAGCTCATTCTCCATCTTCCTCTATTTTTCCAGTACCTTGAAATATTCTTCAGCGTTGACAACATTTTCTCTAAGCCTATCTCTATTCTCTTCCTCAAACATGCTCCAGAGCTTTGCAAGGCACATCTTCAAAGACGGTGGCCACTCTTGATCAACCCACTCCACGTAAGAACACTTCTGTTCATCCTATAATATTTAAAACTAAATCAGTTACAGTTGTAGAGAAAATGGGTTTCTAGCAACATAGAAAATCACCACATACATATTTTGAAAAACTGCACAAAGCACGTTTATTATGACATATCTTCTCAAAAAGTTGAATGTGCAAATGAATTCATTGCTACTAAGACAACAACCAATTTCAGGAACATCACAAGCTATAATTAAGTTCTTAGTCAGGTACTATAATAACAAATTGACCATTTTATGAGGAAGCTAAATATAACAGCAACAGCACAGCGACAGTGTTTCAATGCCATCAAATTAATACTAACAGGTATGTACATGCACAAATTTAATAACATAGAACTAATACCAATAAAGGCCCTCCACTGTGTAGGCCAAAACCAGTGTCAAATCAAATGTTGCTACATTTGGCATCGGTATCCTACACTGCCGAGTCTTGCCAGAGGAAAAATTCAGGGAACCGGAGCACCTAGTTGCTCCGATGCCTAGTTCCTTCTTGCCATAAAGTATTAGTATTTTATTGCTTGGCTGCTCGGATGTGTGGAGCAAAGTTGGGTGCACAAACTACTGAAGCGGTGCCAAATAATTTTCTCAGGGCATCGCTGATGAGATGGCAACTTTTTTAGATACTAGGTAGAAACTTTGACAGTGTCTTAATCACATCCATATTAACATAGCACAGTGACAGTGTCTGAATCACATCTTACAAATGATTTGTAACAACGAAAGTGGGGCTAACCTTCTCTGCACATGCCAGAAACTTCCTCCCGCTGTCCACAGATTCAAAAGCCACTAACTTCATGCATGGAGATTCATGGTGACAACGAGCAGGCAGATCTTCAGCTACCCCACTCCATTCCTTGCAAGTGATGGTCCTAGGGAGCTACAAGAGGAACAAATGGCTCAAATCGGTCTCCAGTTTAAAATCCTTTATTACAAATCAGAACCCTAAGCCTAGGGGGCGAGAGAGAGGAGAGAGGCATACCCGGCTGCTGACAAACTTGTCCGAGGAGGAGGAACCGCTGGAGAGGTCAAAGAAGACCATGGTGTCCGTGGTGGTCGGATGCGAGACGGCGAGAGCGAGGAAAGCAAGCGAGGAAGCGGCTATAGCTTGGGAAGGAAGGAAGGAGTAAACAGGGGAAATGTGGCTCACGGTCGGGGAGAAAAGGGGGTGGGAAGTGGGGGGAAGAGTTAGATATTTCGGCGGTTGTCGGGCCCATGGAACCCGGGGTATCCAGGCCCGTCTGCCTTCGGCCCAGGGCGCAACGCCTGGCATGGGCTCAGCGGGCCGTCACCACCGAACTCTCACCAAGACACCTCATGAGGCCGTGGCCTCCTGAGGCCCCCTCCTCAGGGAGTAGCAAGCAACGCTCAGCACCACCATCAACGGCCTCGCGAGGTCCCCTCACGAGGCGGCTTCCCGAGTGGCCTCGCGAGGTAGCTTTCCGAGGTGGCCTCCCGAGGCCCCCCTCTCGCAGGCGCTCGAGACGAAGGCCGTTCGGCGTGCCGCGCGGTCTGGAACCCATCACGTGGGTGACGCACGCGGCGACGAGCAGCAGCAGAGGCCACGCCAGCAGGCGCGAATGAAGATGGCTTCCTCTTTCGTGTTAAGGGAGCAGGGCCAGCTATCTACTCTCCAAAGCAACCCCAAATGTTGCCCGATCAGCGAAGGAAGACCAAGACGACGGGCGCACAGGGCGGAGGTCATCACCGAGCCCACCGGCGCGTCATGGATCATGCTTTGGCAGGCAAAGACCACCTTTAGTCAGGATAGCCTGAGCGCCTGTCCCCTTTCAAAATCGCCAAGTGTGGCAACCCTTCCCGCCTAAGTTTCCAGGGGGAAGAGGACCAAGGCCGATATAAAAGGGGCAGTGCAGCCACTGTAGAGGAGGACGATTCCCTTGTATTCAACCTTGTACGCGAGAACCTTCTTGCCCACGATAATCCCAACCACAAAGCAGGAGTAGGGTCTTACACCGCAAGGTGGCCCGAACCTGGGTAAACCGCTGAGTCCTCGCTCCGTCCCTCGCTAGCGCGCTCTCGTCGTCGCCTCGCCGTCGCTTAACCGTGGTAGGAGACGAAGTAGGTAGAACAAGCTCACCCCAGTGTTCGAACCTTTGGGTCCCCGGAGCCCGACTTCCGACATTTGGCGCGCCAGGTAGGGGTGCGCTATTGTTCTTCTGCTCCGCCCTCAGTTCCACCAACCCCATGGCCGACGCACGTCGCGAGCGCGCCGAGCGCAGGGCTAGCCGCGTGGCTCAGACAGAGCCGGTAGCCCGTGGCAATCGCCGTTGCCCCGAAGCCGAGGCTGCTGCCGCCACCGACCCCGCTGCCCGCGAGCAGCAGGACTCCTCCCAGCACCCTTCCGTGCGGGTGGACGGCCGCATCGCCACGGCCTCCTCCCTCGCCCGCCGTGGGCTGCCGGACGCACAGGCCGCGCTGCTCATGGCGCGTGAGCTACTCCGCTACCGTCCGGCTGACGCCGCCTACGACGCCTGGCTCGGTCGCATCGCCGAGCTCGTAAACGTCGCCGGGGACGCTCCGGCACCTTCTCACTCGCTCCGCCCGCCGCCGTCTCGTGCTGGGGACCTGGCGCACGGCGCTCCCCGGCAGCCTCCTCTGCGCGCCAAGCGCGCCGGACCCCAGCGCAGCGCGCGGGCCCGTGAGCCGTCCCGCGGCGCATCCTCGCCAGACCGAGACGAAGCCAGCTGCCAGATCATTCGCCGCGCGCCCCCCGACGCGTGAGTGCTCCTCGAGCGGCAGCGCCAGCGCCAGGACCAAGCCGTTCAGGATGTTGCTGCGGCCGGGCGTCAAAACCTCACCGCCCTCGCTGGCGGCGTCCCCTCGAGCGGCGTGGGCTGCCGTGCCTTCACCCGCGAGCTGCGTCGCGTGGTCTAGCCCGCGAAGTTCTAGCCTGAGCTGTCTCCGTGCTACGACGGCACCCCCAACCCCACGGAGTTCCTCCAGCTCTATGCGCTGAGCGTCGAGGCGGCGAACGGCGACGACAAGGTCATGGCGAACTGGTTCCCCATGGCCCTCAAGGACGGCCCGCGCTCCTGGCTCATGAACCTCCCCGAGGCTTCCATCTCGTCGTGGGCCGAGCTCTGCAGCCAGTTCATCGCCAACTTCAAGGGCACACAGGACCGCTCCCTCACCATCAACGACCTGCGGCGTGTTCGACAGCGCCCAGACGAGACCCTCCGCAAGTACATCCAGCGCTTCAGTCAGGTGCGCAACAAGATCCCGCACGCCTCCGACGCGGACGTCATCTCTGCGTTCTCCACCGGCGTCACGGACATCAAGATGCGCGAGAAGCTCGCCATCAACGGTGAGCTCGACTCCGTGCTCGAGCTACTCGACCTTGCCGACAAGTGCGCCAAGGCTGAAGAAGGCCGCCTCTTCGTCCACAACGACCCCGACGCGGCACTCGACGCCGCCAAGGCCAAGAGCAAGGAAGTCAAGCGCAAGGGCCCTGGCGTGCTTGCAGCGGAGCCCGAGCAGAAGCGCGGCCGCGACCACGGTGAGCCCAGGAAGGACAACCGGCCACTCTGCGCTTTTCACAATGTCCGCTCCCATAGCACCGAAGACTGTAAGGAGCTCAAGCTGCTCCGCGACGAGCGCCAGAGCCGCCGGGACGATCGCAATGGCCGCGGCGCCGGCCGCGGAGGTGGCCGCAGCGGCAACCGCTGGGACAGCCGCAACAATAATGACAACTACCGCCAGGGCTGGCGCGATCAGCCTCATGAGGCCGCCTGGCGCGATCAGCCTCATGAGGCCACCTGGCGCGACCAGCCTCGTGAGGCGAATCCTCAGGCCAATGCCGCTCTCTCGCCGCTGCCACCGCCACCCCGAAGGAACGACGTCAACCAGCCTGACGAGGGCGCTGGGGGCTACCAGGAGCCTCGCGAGGTCGCCTGCATCCTCGGCGGGTCCCAAGCCCCTGCGTCAATCCGCCACTTCAAGCAACTCTCTCGCGAGGTGTACGCCGCCCTCCCGAGGCCTGAGGTCGCGCGGCCCCTCAAGTGGTCGCAGTACGCCATCACCTTTGACTCCAAGGACCACCCCAAGTCCACGGCCTCCGCAGGCGCGCTCCCCATGCTGTGCACTCCCACCATCAGCAACGTCGCGGTCACCAAGACCCTCATCGACGGGGGTGCCGACCTCAACGTGCTCTCCGTCGAGACCTTCGAGACGCTCCAGGTGCCCTACGACCAGCTGATGCCAACCAGGCCCTTCTCTGGAGTGACCGATGGCTCCACCATCCCGCTGGGGAAAGTGCGCCTCCCCGTGACCTTCGGCACCCGCAAGAACTACCACACCGAGCTCATCGACTTCGACGTGGCGCACATCGGCCTGCCTTATAATGCCATCTTGGGCTACCCGGCTCTCACCAAGTTCATGGCGGCCACCCATCATGCCTACAACGTCCTCAAGATGCCCGGCTGCAGCGGCATCATCACCGTCGCCTGCGACGAAAAGGACGCGGCCAGCACCCTCGAGCGTGCCTACAAGGCTGCCGCTGTCGCGCACCCGGCCAACGAGGACGCGGCCGAGCCTTCTGGGGCCGCGCCCGCGAAGAAGAAGCAACTGTTCTCTCAGGACCGCGCCGAGACGAAGAAGGTGTCGGTGGACGGCAGCGGCTCCGGCCCTGCCTTCACCATCGGCACAGGCCTCCCTCCTGCATAGGAAAGCGCGCTCGTCACCTTCCTTCGGGCAAACTCGGATGTTTTCGCCTGGAAAGCATCCGACTTGTCCGAGGGAGGTGATCGAGCACCACTTAGCGGTGTGCCCCAATGCACGCCCGGTCAAGCAGAAAGCACGGCACCAGGCGCCAGAGAAGCAAGAGTTCGTCATCAATGAAGTTCAGAAGCTCCAAGAAGCCGGAGTCGTTCGTAAGGTGCGCCATCCCGAATGGCTCGCCAACCCAGTCGTCGTCCCCAAGAAGGGCGGCAAGGAGCGCATGTGCGTCGACTTCACCAGCCTCAACCAGCTCAGCCCTCATGACCCCTTCCAGCTGCCGCGAATTGGCCAGGGCGTTGGCCCCGCTTTTGGCAGCACGCGCATGCCCTTCGGGCTGAGGAACGCCGGCGCCTCTTTCCAGAGGCTGGCGCCCTTCACGCCAGGGCCTCGTGAGCCTCCTACTCCTCGCGAGCTCCCGAGGCCTCGCGAGCCCCCTGGCCCCGGAGGAGCGGACTCTCTTGGCGCGCCCCGCCATGTGGTCTGACGTCACTACAGCGCGGTTCTGCCAGGTGCGCCCGGCGCGACGCCTCTCGAGCTTCACTCCCGGAACCTTATCCTTTTGGTTGTGTAATGAATTTTGCTGATTTGGCCCTGATGAGTTATATTCCCCGCTAATTTCTATGTTAAATTCGATGCCGCCCGAGAGCGTCGCACGCTCGCGACCCCTCCCCTGACCGATTTCGTGAGCGGGGGCTAGGCACGGTGTCTGTGCTCGGGTCCGTCCCTGCAGTACTGTCAAATCCAAGCGACTGAGCTATGGCTCGCGGGCCCGCTCCTGTGCACGTCACCTCACCAAGGTCCTTGGTGCCTCATCTCCTCACGCAACGGCCACGGGCGAGTTAGCGAGCTTGCGCCGCTCCCCCAATCGTGAAATCTATCGACATGCAGCCCCTCAGGAGTCGAACTGCGCGAAGACCTCACAGGTGGCCTCTCGCGGGCCGGCCTCGCGAGGCGAAGACGCTTCGAACACCTTGCCTCGTGAGCACGCCTCGCGAGCTGCGTGAGCCCTCATGAGCCATGGCTCACCCGACACCGCTCTCCGCCAAAAGCTAAGTGTGACTGCCTCACGAGGCGCTCTTTCCATCACTCAAGCCCTCTCCCCTCACGATCTCGTTGAGCACAGCATTTTTCTTCTGCGTAAGCTGCTTGCACGCTAAAGGGGCCCCCCCTGAGCATCGCGCCTCAGGAGCCCTCACTAGCTCCCGGTGCCCCTCACCTCCTGGCCTTGTCCCGGCATCACGACCGGACATACCAGCGGCGGCTGAGACCCGCCCGGGGGCTGGGTCCTAACGGGGTAGAGCGCTGAGGCGAGCACAGAAAAAAAACCCAGCCTCATGAGAGGACTTCGGGAGAGAGTGCATACACCCCATGTCACAAAAGCACTAAGTTAAACATAGAAGATACTGTTTTCACGCCCCCATGGGGCTACATCGCTTCAATGCAGGAAAATGAAAAGAAAGAAGGGGCCTAGGCGAGGCGCCGTCGCCCTCAAGACTCCAGCGCAGGGTGCCGCGCACATCCCCAGGCAGGCGCTGCGGGCACGAGCGGCTCCGTCACCGTGCGCACGATGCCACCGCCATCGGTTCCGGAGCCCTCGCCGCGCACGCCTAGTCGGAGTCCTCATCCTCGCTCTTGACGCGGGGAGAGCCGCCGTCGCTTCCGCCCCCGCCGGAGGGGGCGACACCATCGGAGGAGCCGTCCTCGCTGGAGGAGCCGCTGTAGCTGTCCTCGCTCTCCGTGCAGCCCTCCAGGCGGCTACCGGAGAGCCTGAAGATCTTCACGAAGAGCGTGGCGGCCCCGTCGTACTTAAACTGGAGGACATGCCCCCGCTTCAGGCCGCGGGCGAGGGCGAACGACTTCCACCCTTGCCTCAGGAACATGAAGCCTGAGGGGGTGAGCTCTGTCGCCACCCAGGAAGGGCCATTGCAGCAACCGTCAGCCTGCACCCACAGGCCCAAGGGCGCGCGGTTCGCCATCGCCGTCGCGAAGGAGTCCGGGAGCCGGAGCCAGGTGCAGGGGCTGCGGTGCATGTTCACAATGAACTCGCGTGCCGCCTCCGCCGAATGGCTCCCCGCTTGGGGCGGGAGCACGGCCGCTCCGCCGCGGCCGCCTCGGCCTTGCACGCCTCGCCCGCCGCGCCCGCGGGCGGCGCCCCTTCCGCGACTATTGGGCCCGGCGCCGGCAGCCGTCGGGGAAGGACCGCGCCCCCGGGGCGGGACCTGCGATGCGGCGGCGGAAGCACGGCCACACCCTCTTCCCCTCGCCATTTTCGTGGCGACTCTAGCAAGGAGGCAGAGGAAGCTGGAGGAAGGATAAGATGGGTGGGGGACTCCGGCCCTCCCCTCTCCCTCTTTATCTCGGCGCGGAACTCCCCTCGTCGCTCCGCCTTCTCTGGCATTGGGAGTTGGAGCAATAACACGTAAGAAGGAAGGCAATGATGGCCTCGCGCCGCCCGTGCTGAGATTTATGTCAGCGCGGCGGTTTCCGAGGCATCGTGGGGAAGTGGGGGCGACCCCCATCACATCGTGCGCCACGCGTCGCGCCTGGCCGCAGGCGGTTAGGGCCCGCGCCCTTTCGACCCTCAGTAGGCGGGAACGTGCGCGCCGCGGGCCCGGGGGCTACTGTCGGGCCCATGGAACCCGGGGTATACATGCCCGTCTGCCTTCGGCCCAGGGCGCAACGCCTGGCATGGGCCCAGCGGGCCGTCACCACTGAACTCTCACCAAGACCCCTCATGAGGCCCTGGCCTCCTGAGGCCCCCTCCTCAGGGAGTAGCAAGCAACGCTCAGCACCACCATCAACGGCCTCGCGAGGTCCCCTCACGAGGCGGCTTCCCGTGTGGCCTCACGAGGCAGCTTTCCGAGGTGGCCTCCCGAGGCCCCCCTCCCGCAGCCGCTCGAAATGAAGGCCGTTCGGCGTGCCGCGCGGTCCGGAGCCCATCACATGGGTGACGCACGCGGCGACGAGCAGCAGCAGAGGCCGCACCAGCAGGAGCTGATGAAGATGGCTTCCTCTTTCGTGTTAAGGGAGCAGGGCCAGCTATCTACTCTCCAAAGCAACCCCAAACGTTGCCCGATCGGCGAAGGAAGACCAAGACGACGGGCGCGCAGGGCAGAGGTCATCACCGAGCCCACCGGCGCGTCATGGATCATGCTTTGGCAGGCGAAGACCACCTTTAGTCAGGATAGCCTGAGCGCCTATCCCCTTTCAAAATCGCCAAGTGTGGCAACCCTTCCCGCCTAAGTTTCCAGGGGGAAGAGGACCAGGGCCGATATAAAAGGGGCAGTGCTGCCACCGTAGAGGAGGACGATTCCCTTGTCTTCAACCTTGTACGCGAGAACCTTCTTGCCCACGATAATCCCAACCACAAAGCAGGAGTAGGGTCTTACACCGCAAGGTGGCCCGAACCTGGGTAAACCGCTGAGTCCTCGCTCCATCCCTCGCTAGCGCGCTCTCGCCGTCGCCTCGCCGTCGCTGAACCGTGGTAGGAGACGAAGTAGGTAGAACAAGCTCACCCCAGTGTTCGAACCTTTGGGTCCCCGGAGCCCGACTTCCGACAGCGGTAGGCAAAAAAATTCGAAAGGTGGGGGGGGGGGGAACTTGGCGCGCAGTATCATCTGACACCTTTCACTTTGAACATATGTGTGCATCGCAAATGTTTCTTCTGCTTTACGCGCATGCGATGAGTTTGAGAACTCGAATTTTGGTGGAAATTTCCCTGCGTACAGTGCTCATCCACGTCATTGCATATTTAACATCACTTGCTAATTTGGGGGGTACACAAAAGGTTGTAGTACTCGTAGTAGTGGCGGCGCCAGAGCTCGCGTTGGTACTCCACCTCCGATTCCTCGACGGACAGGCGGCTCTCTTCCTCCTCCTTAGCCACGTGCAACTCCTCCTCCTGGCGCTCCTTGATCTCCGCCGCCTCCTGCATCTCCAACTCCCGCTCGGCGATCTCATGAGGAAGCAGGGGCTCCATGGCCTCCGCCGCCGCATCGTCGCAAGCATCTCCGCCGCCTTTTTGGACGTGGGGTGCATGCTGGATTCCGAGGAGGCCTAGAATATCTTGGTGTGGGCGTCCTCGACCTGGGTGTGGATGGCCTCGACCCGGGCCAGGGCGACCTTCGCTGCACGGACGGGTGCTTGAGCGCTCTCAGCATTTGCAGCCGCCGTCGCAGCAGCAGCTACAGCCGTCTTGGCTGCTGCAACTGCCCTGTTGGCTGCCGCAGACGCCCTCTCGGCGGATGCGGCCGCGCTCAATGCGGAAGCGGCCGCGCTCTCGGTGTAGGCGGCCGTGCTCTCGGCGGAGGCGGAGCCGCTCGGGGAGGACTCGGCGACCGTACGGGCCCTCAGGAAGCATCTCCACGGCGTCATTCTTTGCAAGAAGGGGATGGAGAATGGGTATCAGGGTCTCAAGTATTCGGGGGTGAACAATGCTTGAGCCGACGAATCCGGTGAAGCTTATGGAGGAAGACATAAAAAGACCTGCGGATTTTCATCGCAAACAGTTGTTATGACCAACTGTGTGCGATGTAGTCCATTTTTAATTACCTACGGCAGACTAATTTGGAGTACACTGGCAACAAATGGTGATGGAAATTGGTCGAATTTTTTTGTACCGTTAACATGCACTGATACAACTGTCATGTTAAAATTTGGAATTTTTCAGGGTTCATCTGACCTTTTTAGACATTAAGTGAGTTCCTAGCCATATAATGGCCGTAATTCAAATTTGAACTGCATGTACATGCAACGGCAAACCATCATGGGTTGGAAAATCATATTTGTGTCCTTGTGTGCGTGTTAATGTCGTGTGCAGTAAATTGGAAGGAATTTTCAAACATATTGGTGTCACGGTTTGCACACAAACAGTGAGAACCATGGCTTTTAAATTCCAAAAAAATCAAAAATGATCAAAAATACATGAAACCTTGCTTGATGTCATGAAATGGTACCGAGATGTAGTGGTAAAAGAATTGGGTAATTTGACGAAAGTTTTGGCATAGACCTCTCACAAATCGGAGCATCTCACGAGAAGACACGTGGTTCCGAGAGGGAACAATGCATGTTTGATGACGAACCGGAGCTCGCTTCCTCGTATGACCCTGAATTTTTTTCTACCATTAACATGCACTAATGCAATGGTCATGTTAAATTTTTGAAATTTTCGGTGTTGATTTGACCTTTTTAAGACATTAAGTGAGTTTCTAGCCATATAATGGTCGTATTTCAAATTTGAACTGCATGTACATGCAACGGCAAACCATCATGTGTTGGAAAATCATATTTATGTCCTTGTGTGCAAGTTAATGCCCTGTGCAGTAAATTGGTAGGAATTTTTAAACATATTGGTGTCACGGCTTGGACACAAACAGTGAGAACCATGGCTTTTAAATTCCAAAAAAATTCAAAAATACATGAAACCTTGCTTGATGTCATGAAATGGTACCGAGATGCAGTGGTAAAAGAATTGGCCAATTTGACGAAAGTTTTGGCACAGACCTCTCACAAATTGGAGCATCTCACGAGAAGACACGTGGTTGCGAGAGGGAACAATGCATGTTTGATGACGAACCGGCGCTCACTTCCCCGTATGACACTGAATTTTTTTCTACTGTTAGCATGCACTAATGCAATGGTCATGTTAAATTTTTGAAATTTTCGGTGTTGATTTGACCTTTTTAAGACATTAAGTGAGTTTCTAGCCATATAATGGTCGTAATTCAAATTTGAACTGCATGTACATGCAACGGCAAACCATCATGTGTTGGAAAATCATATTTATGTCCTTGTGTGCGAGTTAATGCCCTGTGCAGTAAATTGGAAGGAATTTTCAAACATATTGGTGTCAAGGCTTGGACACAAACAGTGATAACCATGGCTTTTAAATTCCAAAAAATTCAAAAATGATCAAAAATACATGAAACCTTGCTTGATGTCATGAAATGGCACCAAGATGCTGTTCTAATAGAATTGGCCACTTTGAAGAAAGTTTTGGCACACACCTCTCACAAATCGGAGCATCTCACGAGAAGACTCGTGGTTCCAAGAGGGAAGAATATGTACGTTTGATGACGAACTGACATTGGCTTCCTCTTATGGCTTGGCATTTTTTTTCCACCGTTAACATCCACAAATACAACTTTGATGTTAAAATTTGGAAATTTTCAGGGCTTATTTGACATTTTTAAGACATTAAGTGAGTTTCTAACCATTTAATGGCCGTAATTCAAATTTGAACTACATGTACATGCAACAGAATATCATCATGGGTTGGAAAATCATATTTATGTCCTTGTGTGCGAGTTAATGCCCTGTGCAGTAAATTGGAAGGAATTTTCAAACATAGTGGTGTCAAGGCTTGGACACAAACAGTGAGAACCATGGTTTTTAAATTCCAAAAAATTCAAAAATGATCAAAATTGCATGAAACCTTGCTTGATGTCATGAAATGGCACCAAGATGCTGTTGTAAAAGAATTGGCCACGTTGACGAAAGTTTTGGCACACACCTCTAACAAATCGGAGCATCTCACGAGAAGGCTCGTGGTTCCGAGAGGGAAGAATATGCATGTTTGATGACGAACCGACATTGGCTTCCTCTTATGGCTTGGCATTTTTTTTCTACCGTTAACATCCACAAATACAACTTTCATGTTAAAATTTTGAAATTTTCAGGGGTTATTTGACATTTTTAAGACATTAAGTGAGTTTCTAACCATTTAATGGCCGTAATTCGAATTTGAACTACATGTACATGCAACAGAATATCATCATGGGTTGGAAAAATCATTTATGTAATACATTTTCCAACAATATCATGGTAGTAACACGAAATAAGCATTCATGCAAAACATTTGGAAATAATTTGTAAATATCTGGCAAGACAACTGGGCCCCATGATTGGCACTCTGTTTCGCGCCGCGAGGTTTGGAAGGTGAGTGGCACGGGTTATTAATCTGACGCGGTTCAGTATTGGGAACCGTTAGCGATTTATTTCACACACAAATTTTGATGCGTGAATCGTGTGTAATTCAAGCTATAGTACTCGTAAATTCCGGCCATCGGCGCTTTTACTGCTCCCGTCGATCTAGATTCCGGCCACCAATAAATACTACCCTGCCCCCGTCGTCCCGCCTGCATTCTCATCTACATTCTCTCTTCGCTCGCCCCCCCTCTCTCTCACAAAACTCTGCCATGGCACAAACGATCTGCCCACCCGTCAAGGAGGAGGTGCCGCCCCGCGAGGACATCCAGGCGCAGAGCAGCGACAAGGAGGACCCCTACGCGCCACCAGACGAGGTTGCGTCGGAACCCCCAACTTTGGAGTGGTTTTGGGGCTAGTACAAACTTTGTCTGTGGAAAGCGCTGCCGCCGGCTGACAAAGCCAGGCAAGTGGCGTTGAAGAAGGAGTTGGCGTAGGAGTGTTCCAGGGACCAGGTGGCCTGTGAAGCCCATGAGGCCGCCTGGGAAAAGGAGAAGCTGGAGCTTTGGCTGCGGGCACATCGACGTGCGGACGAGGTGTACGAAGACGGCCGGTACTTCGCCAGGAAGGCCAAAGGCGCTAGGCGCCTCATCGCTGTGTGGAGGTGGGACGATAAGCTCCAGCGTGCTACCGACGATGATCTCCGGTGGGCGCCCAAGGAAATGGTAAGATCGTTCATGCGTGTCTGCCAGCAAGAGGCAGATCGGCATGTCAAGCGCTGCGAGGCGAAGGAAGCGGAGAACTCCCTCCGCATTGGGAAGCCGCCGCGCACTAGGGTGCTGCTAGCGAGGGGCTGCCGGAATACTAGCCGCATAAGGAGGGATTATTAGTTTTAGTATTGTTCATTTTCATATTTATGCATTGTACTTAGTAGTTAAGTATGGGATTCCAGTTAATTATCATCACATATTGTTCGTTTTCGTACTAATTTCTATGTAGCTGTTTACCATCCACATGTACAAAATGGAAAACATACACATTGAAACAGAACAATATGTAAGAACGGAAAATAGAGTACACACATTGAAACAGAGCAATAAATAGAGCAATATTATGATTGTTGGGAATACATAGCAATCAACGTCGAAATGACTCAACAAAATAAAACGCGTCCATGACCACCACCCCTGCCTACGGTAGCTCTTGCCTCTGCCTGAACTCGTGCCGACATTCGTCCAAGCGGTAGACACGCTCGCGGTACATCTGGAGCGCGATCTCGAGCTCCAAGTTGGCTATTTTATCGGAGATCACCAGCTCGAGGATGCGACGGCCATGTTCCTCTACTATGCCTATGTGGACACCTGGGCCAAGGAGGTGCTCGAGCCTAGTGACCAGCGCATTGGCATCGAGTGGGCCGCGGACAAGGCGAACGGTGTGACCCATGCGAATGGTGTGGCCGGCGTCCGGTGCTAGCACGGTGCGGCCGGCCTCTGGTGCTAGTACGGCGCAGACGGCCTCTGCCCACTCCTGGTGAGGAATGGGGCTACTAACGGGCCATGTAGCCAGCTGCAACGCCCTGTCGACAGCAGGCAAGCGCCGATGGAATCGCTTTTGCTGTGCGGCGCGCCGCGCCTCTCGCTCTGCGGCGGTCCATCAGTCTCGCTTTGCGGCAAGCCGCAGCCTATCGACGCGGACGCGCCTATCTTGCGCTGCGGGGCACCACCGATCATGTTGTGCGTCGAGCTGCAGCCTCTCGGCGCTGAGTTGCCTTTCTTGATCCGCGGCGCTGAAGCGCCGTCCGCCAAGGGTCTGCTCAACCCTGGCGATGACGCACAGCACGACGCCATCCATCGCATTGCCGGGGATGCCCTTGGCCTCGACGAGCCATGGCGCCTGCTCGTTTACCTCGTCGAGGAGGTTGATGGCAGAGGCGGCGCTTCGGTGGGTTGGCATGCTTGCAGAAGGTAGCTAGAGGGGCTATAGGCTGCGCTTGTGCCTCGGTGTGTCGCGCGTCGCCTAGGCTTATGCGCAATCGCTGGGTGGCAGCAGGAAACCGATGGGGAAATGGCGGGAAATGGTGGCGTGTTCATAAAACGCCATCAATTAATGGAAACTTAGCATAGAAGGAAGCACGAGCTAGCACGACGCGTGCGCGCACATTGCTTGCCCACGGGTGTGATCCATATATCTCGTGTGCCCAATAGAGCACACTATTCACAAAAAAAAATATTGTTCTGTACATAGAGAGCATTGATGTTGTGCAGACTGAGCAAATCACATCGCACACGGATAAAACTATGGAACCTGTCGGCGATGATTTCATCAATCGCTGACAATTGTTTACCAGCAAGCGTTTGCCCACAACACACACGGGTTATTAGCAGGAATCGTCCGTGTTATTATCCGTCTTCCCACACATTTCGGATTACTGACCTGTTTGCCACATATCACACACATCTTGTTAAGTTGAACCGTTTCTGTTGTGTTGGGTAATCGCAAACAGTTCATCCGAGTGAACCGCATGGCGTATATCACACACACCCTGATCTGCCTGACCATTTCTGTTGTGTTGCGTAATCACAAACAGTTCATCCGAGTGAACTATATGCCGTGTATCACACACACCTCGAACTGGCTGCCCATTTCGGTTGTGTTGGGTAATCACAAACAGTTCATCCGAGTGAACTGTATGCCGTGTATCGCACACACCACGAACTGGCTGGCCGTGTTTGTTGTTCTGGCTTATCGCAAACAGTTCGTATGGATCAACTGTATGCCATGTATCGCACACACGTCTCTAATCTAAATTGTTTTTGATGTCTCCGGCATCGCAAACAATTAATTTTATTTCTCTATTAGTTAATTCAACTTGACCACTAGACTGAGGATGATAAGGAGATGCAATTCTATGATTAACATCATATTTAGCAAGCAATTTACGGAAAGCACCATGAATAAAATGTGAACCACCATCAGTCATTAAATATCTAGGGACTCCAAACCTCAGAAATATAACTTCTTTAAGCATTTTAATAGAAGTGTTATGATCAGCACTACTAGTTGGGATAGCTTCTACCCACTTAGTATTTAACAGCAACCAAGATATGTGTATACCCATTAGAGGAAGGAAAAGGTCCCATATAATCAAAACCCCAAACATCAAATGGTTCAATAACAAGTGAATAATTCATAGACATTTCCTGACGTCTACCAACATTACCAATTCTTCGACATTCATCACAAGAAAGGACAAACTTACATGCATCTTTGAAAAGAGTAGGCCAATAAAAACCAGATTGTAATACCTTGTGTGCAGTTCTGTCTCCCGCATGGTGTCCTCCATATGCTTCGGAGTGACACTTTCGTAGGATTTGTTCATGTTCATGCTCAGGTACACAACGTCTAATAACACCATCTACTCATTCTTTATATAAATGTGGGTCATCCCAAAAGTAATGTCTCAAATCAAAGAAGAACTTTTTCTTTTGTTGATAGGTAAAGCTAGGTGGGATATATTTAGCAACAATGTAATTAGCATAGTCTGCATACAATGGAGTGTTGCGAGAAGCATTTATCACAGCTAATTGTTCATCAGGAAAATCATCATTAATAGGAAGTGGGTCATCAAGAACAATCTAGACAAATTACCAGCTACGGGATTCTCAGCTCCCTTTCTATCAATAGTATGCAAATCAAATTCTTGTAGCAACAGAACCCACCTAATAAGTCTAGGTTTAGCATCTTTCTTTTCCATAAGATATTTAATAGCAGCATGATCAGTGTGAATTGTAACTTTGGAATCATCAATGTAAGATCTGAATTTATCACATGCAAACACAACTGCTAAAAATTCTTTCTCAGTAGTAGCATAATTTCTATGAGCACTGTCTAGAGTTTTACTAGCATAATGAATAACATTCAATTTCTTATCAACTCTTTGATCTAGAACAGCACCAACAGCATAATCACTAGCATCACACATAATTTCAAAGGGTAGGTTCCAATCAGGTGGTTGAACAATAGGTGCAGAAATTAAGTCTTTCTTAAGTATTTCAAAGGCTTCTACACAATCATCGTCAAAAACAAATGGAACATATTTTTGCAAAAGATTAGTAAGAGGCCTAGAAATTTTAGGGAAGTATTTTATAAACCTTCTATAGAAACCATCATGACCAAGGAAACTTCTTATACCTTTGATATCTTTAGGACATGGCATTTTCTCAATTGCATCAACTTTAGCTTTATCAACTTCAATACCTCTTTCAGAAATTTTATGCCCAAGGACTGTACCTTCATTTACCATAAAGTGACACTTCTCCCAATTCAAGACAAGATTAGTTTCTTCACATCTCTGCAAAACTCGATCAAGGTTGCTTAAGCAATCATCAAAAGAAGTTCCGTATACGGAGAAATCATCCATGAAAACCTCAACAATCTTTTCACAAAAGTCAGAGAATATAGCAGTCATACATCTTTGAAAGGTAGCGGGTGCATTACATAAACCAAAAGGCATACGACGATAAGCATAAGTTCCAAAAGGACAAGTAAAGGTGGTTTTCTCTTGATCTTCTTGTGATACAGGTATTTGAGAAAAACCAGAATATCCATCTAGGAAACAAAAATGTGTATGCTTAGATAATCTTTCTAACATTTGATCAATAAAAGGCAAGGGGTAATGATCTTTCCTAGTAGCTTTATTTAATTTCCTGAAATCAATTACCATCCTATAACCAGTTACAATTCTTTGTGGAATGAGTTCATTTTTATCATTAGGAATAACGGTAATACCTCCTTTCTTATGAACACAATGAACAGGGCTTACCCATCTACTATCAGCTACGGGATGAATTATACCTGCCTCCAGAAGGTTTAATATTTCAGTTCTTACCACATCTTTCATTTTAGGATTCAGGCGACGTTGATGATCAGTGACAGGTTTAGCATCTGGCTCCATATTAATCTCGTGCTGACATAGAGTGGGACTAATGCCCTTAAGATCATCAAGAGTATATCCAATAGCAGCACAATGCTTCCTCGGAGTTTTAAGTAATCTCTTTTCTACATGCTCTGAATGGTTAGCACTAATTATGATAGGATATATCTTCTTTTCATCAAGATAAGCATATTTAAGTGTATCAAGTAGTTTCTTTAATTCAAACACAGGATCACTCTTGGGTGGTAGAGGATCTCCCAAGGTTTCAACATGCAAATTATGTTTAAAAATAGGTGCTTGTTTGAAGAACAACTCATCTATTTCATTCATATGCATATCATTCTCATGGTCTAGCAAATATTGTTCTAAAGGATCTGTAGGAGGTACAACAATAGAAGCAATACCAATAATTTCATCTTTATTGGGTAACTCCTTATCATGAGGTTGTCTACAAAACTTAGAGAAATTGAATTCATCATATATATCACCAAACTTAACTCTAACCTTCTCTTTAACACAATCAATTTCAGCATTAACGGTATTCAAGAAGGGTCTACCAAATATAATGGGACAAAAATTATCTTGTTGTGAACCAAGTACTAAGAAATCAGTAGGGTATTTGATCTTACCACACAAGACTTCAACATCTCTAACAATCCCAAGTGGAGTAATAGTATCTCTATTTGCAAGCTTAATAGTAACATCAATATCTTCAATCTCAATAGGTGCAATATCATTCATTACTTCTTGATATAAAGAAAACGGAATAGCACTCACACTAGCACCCATATCACATCAACCATGATAGCAATCATCTCCAATCTTAACAGAAACAACAGGCATGCCAACTATGGGCTTGTTCTTGTCTAACATATCTCGTTCATTTCTAACAGGTTTAGCAATTCTAGCAGCCTCTTCACAGAAATATATGACATGTCCATCAATGTTATTAACCAAAAGATCTTTAACCATTGCAATATTAGGTTCAACTTTAATTTGTTCAGAAGGTTTAGGTGTTCTAATATTACTTTTATTAATCACAGTTGAAGCTTTAGCATGTTCCTTAATCCTAACAAGGAAAGGAGGTTTCTCAATATAAGCAGTAGGCACAACTGGATTAATATTGTAAACAATGGTTTCTTCTTTAAAACTAACAGGTTCTTCATTTAATTCAATAGGTGGATGATATTTAAACCATTTCTCCTTAGGAAGATCAACATGAGCAGCAAAAGATTCACAAAAGCTGGCTACTATCTCAGAGTCAAGTCCATATTTCGTACTAAATTTGTGAAAAGCATCAGTTTCCATAAAAGATTTAACACAATCAAACTCAAGATTTATACCTGACTCTTTACCTTTGTCGATTTCCCAATCTTCAGAGTTGCGTTTAATTATTTCCAGAAGATCCCACTTGAATTCAATAGTCCTCTTCATAAAGGAACCAGTAGAAGAAGTATCGAGCATGGATTGATCATTATGAGAAAGCCGAGCATAAACGTTTTGAATAATTATTTCTCTTGAGAGCTCATGATTGGGGCATGTATGCAACATATACTTAAGCCTCCCCAAAGCTTGAGCGATACTTTCTCCTTCACGAGGCCAAAAATTATATATATAATTCCGATCACGATGAACCAAATGCACAGGATAAAATTTCTGGTGAAATTCCAGCTTCAACCAGTTCCAATCCCATGTTCCAGTATCATCACATAGCCTATACCAGGTCAATGCCTTTCCCTCCAAAGATAAAGGGAATACCTTCTTCTTAACTCCATCTCCGGATAGACCTGCAAGCTTAAACAATCCACAAATTTCATCCACATATATCAAGTGCATATCAGGATGCACCGTTCCATCTCCTGCATAAGGATTAGCTAGCAGTTTCTCTATCATACCCGAAGGAATTTCATAGTAAATATTTTCATAGGTTTAGTAGGTTGAGGGGAAACTCTTAATGCTTCCGGTCGAGGTGAAGATACCCCGAACAAACCCCTCAAAGGATTACTTTCCATAGTGACAAGTGACAGTAAATTTCAGCACGTAATATAAATGTTTCATTACCAAATTCCACTCACCAAAGGCGCTTCACTCCCCGGCAACGGCGCCAGGAAAGAGTCTTGATGACCCACAAGTATAGGGGATCAATCGTAGTCCTTTCGATAAGTAAGAGTGTCGAACGCAATGAGGAGCAGAAGGAAATGACAAGCGGTTTTTAGCAAGGTATTCTCTGCAAGTACGGAAAGTAGTGGTAACAGATAGCAAGATAATTCGTAACAAGTAACAAGTATAATAAAGTGCAGCAAGGTGGCCCAATCCTTTTTATAGCAAAGGACAAGCCGGAACGAACTCATATAATTAGCAAAGTGTTCTCGAGGACACATGTGAATTTCATCTAGACACTTTCATCATGTTTGTTTGAATCGCGTTCGCTACTTTGATAATTTGATATGTGGGTGGACCGGTGCTTGGGTGTTGTTCTTACTTGAAAAAACCTCCCACTTATGATTACCCCCTCTCGCAAGCATCCGCAACTATGAAAGAAGAATTTAGATAAATCTAACCATAGCATGAAACATATGGATCCAAATCAGTCCCTTATGGAATAGCGCATAAACTAGGGTTTAAGCTTCTGTCACTCTAGCAACACATAATCTAATTACTACTACACAATGCCTTCCCTTAGGCCCAAAGATGGTGAAGTGTCATGTAGTTGACGTTCACAAGACACCACTAAAGGAAGCAACAACATACATATCATCAAAATATCGAACGAATACCAAATTCACATGATTACTTATGACAAGACTTCTCCCATGTCCTCAAGAACAAAAGTAACTACTCACAAATCATATTCATGTTCAAGATCAGAGGGGTATTCAATATCATTAAGGATCTGAACATATAATATTCCACCAAATAAACCAACTAGCATCAACTACAAGATGTAATCAACACTACTAGCAACCCACAAGTACCAATCTGAGGTTTTGAGACAGAGATTGAATACAAGAGATGAACTAGGGTTTGAGATGAGATGGTGCTGGTGAAGATGTTGATGAAGATTGGTCCTCCCATGATGAGAGGATCATTGGTGATGTCGATGGCTTCGATTTCCCCCTCCCGGAGGAAAGTTTCCCCGGCGGAATTGCTCCGCCGAAGAGCAAAAGTGCTCCTGCCCAGGTTCCGCCTCGAGACGGCGGCGCTTCGTCCCGAAAGTCTTCTCTTGATTTTTTAGGGTAAATGGCTTCATATAGCAGAAGGAGGGGGCCGGAGGCCTGCCAGGGGCCCCACAAGCTCGGGGGGCGCGCCCCTAGACTTGTGGCTTCCTGGTAGGCCCCCTCCTGGTAATTCTTTCGCCAGTATTTTTTATATATTCCAAAATAATTCTCCGTAAATTTTCAGATCATTTGGAGTTGTGCAGAATAGCTATCTCTATTTCACCCCTTTCCGGTCCAGAATTCCAGCTGCCGGCAATCTCCCTCTTCATGTGAAACTTGCAAAATAAGGGAGAAAAGGCATAAGAATTGTATCATAAAGTGAAATAATGATCAAAAACATAATAAATAACAGTAAGAATACATGATGCAAAATGGACGTATCAGCGTCCAGTGCGACACAGAAGGGGTTCATGACATGAACGTAGGGTGCTGGCCCATCCACTTTGTGCCGAAGGAGGGAATACTATATATGAACACATGTACATGACCTATCTCAAACATTGTTTGGCATTTAGCCATGACCTGCCGCAACACAACCAAGAGAATCTAACTTTTGGTCAAACTGGACCCTCTCGATGTCAGTCATGAGGGATAGACCGTGCGGGCCCACTGGTGGGTGCGTCGTCGAAGATCGGATGAGACGGGCCAAAAGACCACCGCCACCTGGCCGGAAGTGGCTAGATATATGTAGGAAAAGGGTGGTGTGGTGTTTAAATACACAATTCCCAAATTTGATGTGGCACGTGCCTCAGGTTAAGGTCGTAGGGTGCCTGCCCCACCCCCACTTCGTGTCGGCGGGACACATGCACTCATACTTTGGTCGGACATGCATGTCACCATGACCTACCATAACACGAACCAAGTGAATCTATCTTGGTCAAGCGACCACTGTTGTTGTCGGTCAAAAAGGGATATAATAGACCGCACGGGCACATAGATGGGACCACCATCGAAAACCGCATGAGAGGGGCTAGAAGACCAGCACCACCTGCATGCGGCCCAAATTAATGTACGTAGGAAGGGGTGATGTGTTTTAAATATACAATGTACAATTTTGATGTGGCACCTACCTCACGAACTGGACAACGCACGTGAAAGCTATGTAATTAAATACGAGATGTGCATAGGGTGTCGGTCCACCCACCAATTCGAGCACGTGGGAGGGAATCCTGAGAATGCGTGAGCTCGAACATTGCTCGGGCATGTCACCATGATCCACCGTAACACGAACCAGGAGGAATCCATTCATGGTCATCAAAACCCCCTCTCGTTGTCGGTCAAAGAGATGATATATATATAGACCCGGCCTAGGCCCACAAATAGGCGTGTCGTCAAAAATTGCATAAGGGAGACGGGGTCGATCATAAGATCTATACCATGCATGCGCCCCAAATATATGTATGGGCCGCGTGATGTGTTCAAAATCCCCAATGCACAACTTTGATGTGGCACTTGCTGCCTCACAAACCGAACACCGTAACCCCCAGGATGACAGGTTCAAGATGTAGGGTGACGGTTCCCCCACTTTGAGTCATGCGGGAGGGAAACCAACACATGTGCTCAAACTGAATTTGGTCTGACATGCCACCATGACCTATCGTAACACAGACCAAGAGGAACCCATCATGGTCAAAACCTTCTCGTATGTGGTGGGTCAAAGGGATAGACCGTGCGGACCCACTGATCTATTGCCTTGGAAAGCCGCACGATGGGGGTGGATTAGAAGACCACGTACTAACGCCACCTGCGTGTGACCAAAATATATATACATGTAAGTATATATGATAGGGTGGTGTGATGTTTAAATAGCCAATGCGACTTAATTTGATGTGGCACTGCCTCACAAAAACGAACCCCCGAGGAAAGCTATGGTAAAGGACACACGGTGCCGGGATATGTTGAAATAACTAAATTTCATACTAAAATTTTCCAAAACAACAAATAACAAACCTTATTGAAATAAATTAAAAAGCACATTATATGTTGAAATAACCAAAATCATTCTCCAAATTTACAAAACATGGACCGCAAGGTTTATTTAATCGACATGATAGGGCACTAGAGACACATTAAATGCTAAATGTCTGTAATGACCATATCATATCGCTTAAATGAAGCTTGAGATATAGCAACTTCCCATCCAGTCACCCATCCTTACACTGCTCCAGCCACAACATGCTTACCCTGTGGGTTCTATTCGAATTAGCTAGCGGAAGGGAAGCTGTACCTTGCTAATAAGAGTTGCCTCCTCGCGTTTAAGGCGTATCCCGATGGCCACCATGTGGGACCTATTCCCTATCACACACGTTTGTGCTTTTGGAAATTGTGTGCAATCATTACATACCGGACCACTTCCATTCAATCTTTACATACTGGACAGCTTCCATTCAGACTTCCAGTGTGGTGGCGGGAAACCGATGAGGGGAGTGGCGGGAAACTGATTGGGGGAGTGGCGGGAAACGATAGCGAGTTTGGATATATAACACCATTAATATAGAAAAGTTAGGAAATAAGGAAACGCGAGCTCAGCACGACGCGTGCGCACACAGTGGTTACCCACGGGTGTGAGATGGTTGACCAGAACTACAATAAATTATGCATAGTTTGTTTGGCCTTTCTTATAGATTAATTGAGTTTTCTAGGAATTTATTGTGCCAAATTCAAATTTGAACCACAAGCACATGCTCCAATGCACCAAAATGGGTTGAAAAATCAGTTTTGTGTCCTTGGGTGATTGTTTAGGTCCCATGCAAGAAACGGTAATGAATTACAAACATCTCGACATCTTGGCTCTGCCGCAAACAATGAGAAACTTGGTTTTTAAATCCCCGTAAATTCAAAACTCGCCTGAAATTCATGAAACTTGGCATGGTATCATGATATGGCACGTATATGCCGTGGTAAAAAATTTGTCCAATTTGGGGCAAGTTTTGGTACAAGCCTGTTGCAAACCGGAGCTTCTCACAAGAAGCCTCGTGGTTCTGATAGGGAACGTGTCACCCTTGTGGGCGAAACGACATTCCCTGCATCTTCTCACCTTGGATTTTTTTTCTAGAGGCAACAAAGACCAATAGGAGTGTCGTGCTGAAATATGGAATTATTCAGGGCTCGTTTGGCGTTTTTTATTCATTAATTGAGTTTTCTAGGCACTTAATGTGCATAATTCAAATTTGAACTACAAGCACATGCTCCAGTGCACCAAAATGGCTTGAAAAATCATTTTTGTGCCCTTGGGGGCATGTTTAGGTCCCATGCAAGAAATGGGAATGAATTACAAACATCTCGGCGTCGTGGCTCGGCCGGGAACATTGAGAAACTTGGTTTTTAAATTCCTGTCAATCCAAAACTCGCCTGAAATTCATGAAACTTGGCATGGTGTCATCACATGGCACATATATGTCGTGGAAAAAGAATTGTCCAATTTGGGGCAAGTTTTGGTACAAGCCTCTTGCAAAACCGGAGCTTCTCACAAGAAGCCTCGTGGTTCAGATAGGGAACTTGTCACCCTTGTGGGTGAAACGACATTCCCTGCATCTTCTCGTCTTGGATTTTTTTCTGTAGAGGCAACATAGACGAATAGGAGTGTCATGCTGAAATATGGAATTATTTAGGGTTTGTTTGGCCTTTTTTATACATTAATTGTGTTTTCTAGGAATTTAATGTGCATAATTCAAATTTGAACTACAAGCACATGCTCCAGTGCACCAAAATGGCTTGAAAAATCATTTTGTGTGTCCTTGGATGCATGATTAGGTCCCACGCAAGAAATGGGAATGAACTACAAACATCTCGGCGTTGTGGCTCGGCCTCAAACATTGAGAAACTTGATTTTTGATCCCCATAAATCCAAAACTCGCCTGAAATTCATGAAACTTGGCATGGTGTCATGACATGGCACATATATGCCGTAGTAAAAAAATTGTCCAATTTGAGACAAGGCGCACACATTAATAGCAAACATACGCATTTTGGCACAAATAGCTGCCACGTTATTATCGCAAACGGTTGTATTATTGGAACTCTGGGCGTTCCACTAACCATTTACGTGCCGCCATGCGTCCCTCTTTTTTATTGGCTAGGAGGTGCCGTGCGGGCAGGTTTGATTAGACGGGACGCGTGCGAGCAGTCGGCCGCGCAGGCTCGACGGGACGCGTGCAAGCAGTCCACCGCGCAGGCTCGACGGGACGCGTGCGAGCAGTCCGCCGCGCAAGCTCAGGCGGACGCGTGTGTGCGGTCCGCTGCGCAGCTGGCTCACCGGGAAGCGAGCCCTTTGACCTCCGCCCGCCGCCCGCCTCGCTCCCAACTTCTCCATTAATGGCGGCCGAGCCACTGTTTAATATGCGGTTAATGCACCTGGACAGAGGTGGTTTGCTTGTGATCCCATGGCCCCGCTCAACGTTAGCATTGTTTTGTTCGTGCCTCGCTGAGAATGCGCCTTTTAGCCTATTTTCGACTCATATACATGTACAGTACCTACGAACGAAATAATACGACACCAAATTTCCAATGGCAATGGATAATAATTGTTTTACATATCTAGGATAATTTGAAATGCCACATGCGGCAGCACCGGAAAGACAGAGTAGTGGCAAGAGAAGAAGGAAGACGCAGAAGAAGGAAGACACAGAGAATGATCTGGGTCGATGCTCTCTACTTCTTGATGGTGTCGGTGTCAAAACCGGTAGATCTTGGGTAGGTGTGCCCGAGCTGTGAGATCGGATCAATGGCTTAACAGGGAACGTAGGACACGATGATTTACCCAGGTTCGGGCCCTCTCTATGGAGGTAAAACCATACGTCCTGCTCTTGTTTATATTGATGATGTATCAAGGTACAGAGTTGATCTACCTCGAGATCATGAGTTGTGGTCTAACCCTAGGGGTATGATGAATGATCTTGCCTCTACGGACTAAACCCTCTAGTTTATATAGGCACCAGGGGTATCTAGGGTTACACATGGTCGGTTACAACTAAGGGAATACATGTCGAATCTCGTATCCTTGGGGTGCATGCCAAGTCTTCGGTGAGGTCCGATACGTCGGTTCTTCAAGTTGGAAACTTCTGGAGTCCCTGGTCTTCGACGGTCCTTGAGTTTGGCCCATGGACTAATCAACTAGGCCAGGACCCCCTACTCCAGGACACCGTCAGTAGCCCCCGAACTTGTCTTCAAAGCCGAGGATGGCCACCTTCTTTGGATAAATGTCTTCGGCTTAGCAGGCAAGTTCCACGCCCTAAGTTAAGAAATTGCCCGAAACTTGTAAATTCCCAATCGAAAATGCATCTCCCATTCAAAACAGGAGAAGAGGCCTGCCGACCATGCATCGCCCATTGGTTATCCTCGTCCATCCGAAGTACATGGCTAATCTTAGTCCCGAAGACCAACAATGCCGATGTGAGACGGTCAATTACTGACGACTTTACCAAAACTTCAGAACCCATGACATCACATAGATCAGTTATTACTTATTCGAATCATGGCTCGAGGTAACCCTCTCATTGGCACATCCCATCAAAACAGAGATCGTGCCCCGCGTTTTAGGGGATATCATCAATCAATTGTTTTACCCCATGCGGCCAGAACGACACGATCAGCCGAAACGTGGCGATTTTCACGGCGCTATAGGGGGACGCTTCGCCTTTTTACTGACTTATAAAGTGTAGGGAGCGGTGAATCTATCTTCCCACGCTCCCCTACTGCTCCAGCGCCCAAACCCTCCAAGCTCTTGCATCCTCAATCCCCCTTTCCAAACCAAAAGCTCTTTCCAATCCTCCGCTCCTTGCAACAATGACCGATGTGGATCTGAAGGGAAAGTGGGTGGCCTCCAAGGTTACTAACACCACCATCGAGGAGCTCCGCTTGGTGGGGTACATCCCTGACGACGCCGTCTGCCGGGTTCCTGAGCCGGGCCAGCGCGTCCCCACTCCCAAGCCTGGGGAGCGGGTTGTATTCATCCCTTACCTCATCCGAGGTCTGGGATTCCCCCTGCACCCCTTCGTGCAGGGGATCCTCTTCTTCTATGGGCTGGATTTCCATAATCTGGCCCCAAATTCCATTCTGCATCTCACCACCTTCATCATCATCTGCGAAGCGTTCTTACACGTGGAGCCCCACTTCGGCCTATGGCTGAAGACCTTCTACATGAAGCCGAAGAGCAGCGGTGCCGAGTTGGCCGAATGCAGGGGTGCCATGATCAGCAAACTCCAGAAGCCGGAGTGGCTGGAGGGAACCTTCATCACGACTATGAAGATGTGGTAGCGCGAGTGGTTTTACATCACTGAACCGCTCGCTCCGGGCCAGGCCGAGGTCCCCACCTTCACAAGTCTGCCTCCTCGGAAGCTGGTGTCTTGGCAGAGGCAAGGCCTAGAGTGGGGCAGTGCGGACGAAGTTGCCTCTCTCCAGGGGAGGATCCGATCTCTAAAAAAGAGATTTAACTTGCCAGCTATGGTGGACGTGATGCTCCACCGCCGCATCCTTCCCCTCCAACTTCGGGCCAGCCCCATGTGGCTATACAAGCCCGAGGACGATGCTCCAGTGTGGCATTTCTTCCGCACTTCCCTGGACGGTATGTGGAAGGCTCTCTTTATGCCGTCCCAGAACGAATTCCCCACGGCTGGGCCTGATGGCGGCTACAGCGCCACGCATGCCGCGTCCGAGGTACTATTCGCCTTTCCCTTTCAACAATGATTCCTCACTTTATGCTTGTATGAATCCTCCTGCTTTGTTTGCAGAAGTGGGCGCCAAAAGCGGTGCTCATCAGGTGCGCAACACCGCTCCCCGAAGAAAACCAGTCCCCTGAGCTGCAGGCCCTGCTGGCCGCAGTTCCCCCAAAGGCTCCTGCAAAGGCGAAGAAGGAGCCGGGGAACAAAAGGACGGGTCTTCGGATCCGAGATCCCTCGGACGCCAAGTCCGAGGAAGTCCAAACCCTCTCCTCGGACGAGGAGGAAGGAGAGGAAGACGACGAGAGGGAGGAGAGCACTTCCTCCCCAAAGAGGAAGAAGGCGGCATCCGAGGATGTCGCGGGGGCCAACGTGCCTCAGAAGCGAAAGCGCCTTATAAAGGCTGCCGACGCCACCTCCAACAAGGCCCCTTCCAAGGCCCAGGTCGTCCCCTCCAAGTCAGAGGACGATGTGTTCGGGCCCCGCAGGGAGAGACCCTTGCCAAGGAGGTACGTATCGTAATTAACTTGTACATTGCAATTTCCTTCCTCCCCTAAACCTTGACCGAGTAAATTTTACAGCCCACAACGCTCCCGCCTTAGCGACAAGACGTCGTCGAGCGGGCTCCCTCCTCCCAGCGCCTCGGAGGAGCATCACCCTTCCCTAGCGGCCCATGACAGGCTGGGGAGGCTACCTCTCAGCTGCCCCCCCGATACCTACCACGGGGGGCGGCGCTGATGCCTCCATGGCTAAGGCCGAGGCTTTAGCCCCCAAAGGTGCGATGGAGAAGAACTCCTCCTCGAAAGGAGGGCAAGAGTGGGAACAACCGATAATCTCGGCCCCCGTTGTCCCAGAGCCACTTCGGCAGCCTACCTAAATGGCGGCTCCTCCTTTGACGGAGAGGGTCGAGGTGACCCATCCATCCCGACCTGCTGGAAGGCAGCTGTCCGCGGGATGGACCGAAGAGATGGAGGCGGCCCCTTTTTGTTCAAATAACAATTAAGGTGATGGGCTCCGCCATCGTAGCCGAGCACCGCGTCATACTGGGCGCGGCACTGAAGAACTACCGGTCCGCAGAGGACAGTATTCGGGAGGCCTTCAAGGGCCTGTATGAAGGTTTTGAGGTAAGCTCAAATCGAGTTCTTCTTTAGAATCGCGTAAATGCGCAGAACTTTTTAGCACTAGATGTGCCTGATAGCCTTTAAGGAATAAGTGAAATTGATATGTCTGAAGACATTGCCCACTGCATAGACTTGTTACAAGTGTATAACCACAGTAGCCCCCAAGCCCCGAGGTAGATTTGATAATCTTGCGCGGGGATTATAGGGAAAGGTAGTATATCAAAGCGTGTGGATAGTAGCCCCCGAGATCCTGGTTGGATGCACGAAGCCGACCAGGGGGTCAATTCATCCGAGGAAGCTAACAATGCCTTTTGCAGGTTTTGGCCTCGGTTTTAGCATCCAACTAAAGGGAATTGGAGGAGCTGAACCATAAGCTCGACCAGTCCGAGAAGGACGCGGATCTGCTTAAGAAGCAGATGGAGCAATCTCAAGGTAAGCAAGAGTTTGAATATTTTGGTGTAATGTTATAACTGCGGATGCAGTTGTTTTAAGCTCTAAAGGCTATAATAATGTACTACAGCTGCCTCCATGAAGCTTGAGAAACTCCGGTCCGAGCTGCAAACAGCTCGACAAGAAGGTGAACAGCAGAGGGCTACGGCGAGGCAGGCCAGCGAAGCGCTGGCCAAGGAAAAAGAGGCTGGTGCGAAGCACGCTGCCAGGTCGTGGAGGTGGAGGGCGACCTAGAGGGGCTGGCCAAACAGCGCAATGCCCTCCAGGAGGAAAAGAACAAACTTGTGGCACCCCGGCTCATAGGGACCGGAACGCCCCGTATTCAAGCCCAGAAATGTCTTCTGGAATACGGCACTGCTTGGCATAGAACAAATCAGCTTTATTACAAATGATAAGGTTACAAAGGTCTGCTATTACACCAGTTACAATGGCACGGCGACACTACGCCTGCTAAGGTAGTCCTATGCTAGCAGCGAAACAACTCGTAGCAGCGGAATGACGACGTCAGTGGTGAACTCCACTCCGCAGGGACTCTGGCTGGGACACGGTCTAGCTCGCACGAACGGAATCCAGGCAATCAGTCACAACATCACCTGCAACTGGCATGATAAGCCAGGTGAGTACTTTGAATGTACTCGCAAGCTCACAACAACCAAAAGCATTAAGGCAACACAACAACATAACAATTAACAGGTTAACTATTACCAACTACTATGAGGTGAAGGTAAATATTACTCAAGGCATGTGGTAAGACTAAAATCACTGCTAATCCATTATCTTGGGTCACATGGACCATCACATGCCTGGCAATCCGTCCAAGCAACATATCATCTCGATCACCTCATGATCAAATAAGTCCTCCTGATCACCTCATGACCACATCACAATTCGATGATCATCCTCGAGATCATCCCAATGTCAACATCGGCATCCTGCCAAACTGTTACTTGTCCATAAACAACTATAAATCATAATATAAATCATTCCGTCATTGTGAGTGTTGATCGAACGGTGTGACCTACAACGAACTGTTTCCATGACCGAGGACGCGGCTATCGATAGTTTGTACACTCTGCAGAGGTTAGTACACTGTACCCACACTACAGAACTCATGGCCTCGTGCTCCCATTCGGGTGGACCAACGACGTTCCGACAAAACCAATCTATTGCATGACACTCTCCCGGCCACTCCCGACAAACTCCCCTTTGGGCTATGTCCTGGGTGGCCCCTAATGTCACTCGTGACATCCGCCACCTCTGTGGCTGCCACCGTCGTGGCCAAACATAAACAATCTCGTCCCAAACGGGGACATCCGGGTACAACACAACTTGGGCACACAAGGTCATGACCGCCTACCGGGCCAGGGCAGCGCGAGCACATAACCTTCCCTAGTTGGAGTCACCGGCGAGAGGCATGACAATAGACCGAATTAGGGCCTCCCCATCCAGGCAAGTGTGGCTGCACTGGTGAGCTCGAGTCGGTGGCACCTGACCAACGAAATGACGGAATTTATCCCCAAGGTAAATAACTATGCTAGAACTGTTACTCTGATGTTACATATAAACCTGTAATATAAATCATGGCAATATCCATCCAAAATCCAAAGCATAACGTATCCATAACATTAGTATGAACTCCGACAGCATATCATTCACTATGACCAAGAATGAAGCATGACTACTGCTATAAGAAATTCCGAAGTAACATGTCATCTTCAAAAATTATTAGTCCTAGGGATCCAAGCATCATCATGGCAGTAACAAACCCACATATATCCAATCATAAAGCCATGAATAAATCATTTCTAAATAATGCAATATTAATCAAATTTAATTCAAATTAACCATGGCATTGCATTGCAATCATGCAAATGGAGGGTGTGGCTTGCCTTGCTTCAAAAGAGAGTGGAAGAGCTCCTGGTCTTCACCAACACACCACAAACACTCTGAAAATAATTTTGCAAGCATTTAAGAATATACCATAATGCAAATACTTCTGTCCAGAAATTCTATAGAGAAGGGAAAAATACCAAACTCTACCAAAAAATAGAGGAGCTCAAAAGAAAAATAATGCAAAAAGAATCAGTTCATTTGGACTTGTAGTTTAGGAGATATTCATGGTCAAAGTTTGAGTCAAACTGGATTTAAAATGAATTTCTGGAAATTCCAGAAAATATCTGGAGGGGTGACGTCGAAGGCGTAGTTTAGGTTTACGCTTTCACTTAGAAAACGCTTCGGGAGGCGCCGGAGTGACTGACTGGTGGGGCCCCTCGGTCAGTTTTAAAAGGAGGGAGGGAGAGGCAGGGGCTGCGGGCTCACCGGCGTCGACTGGCCGGCGAGGAGGCCACGGCGAGGTTGGATAACGGCGGAGATGGATCGGGCGGACCGAGGCAGAGCTGCTCGTACCCGTGGCTCCCCGTGAGATGGCCGGATGGCGTCGGCATCTTCGTCTCATGCGGCTGCCCGCTTCGGGTGCCAGCGAAGTCGATGATTCCGGCGAGGTTTTGGGCACTGGAGAGCCCAGGGAGGATCGTGGGAGCTCCAGGAGGTCACTGGTGGTGGTGGTTGGAACAGAAGTCGCCCGGAGCGGGCTGGGAGAAGAGAGGGCCAAGCGGCGGAGCTCCGGCCGGAGTTGGAGGAGGAGAGCTCGCCGGCTCCAAGGAGTGGCTCCGGGGGGTCGTCTGAGTGAGAGGCAGGTCTAGTGGGGAAGAGAGACGAGCTCGGGAAGAGCTTATATAGGCAGAAGGGGATGCCCAAGCTCGGGTGCTGCCATGGGCGTCCGAGAGATTCTCTCGGCGAAGCCGGGCACGCGCGGCCCTTGAAGCGATGGGAGAGGGTAGAGGAGATGCGCACACAGCGCTATCGACGAGCGGACGCAGCCGAGGCGAGTACAGGTGCGGCAGACCATGCGGCGCTCGGTGGACCCGCGGGCGTGACGGCTGGCGCCGGCGAGGAGGCTTCTGGAGGTGAGGGGAGGGGTCCCTCAGCTACGTGGGAGGAGGAGAGGGCTGGAGGCACCCGGGGACACGTGGGCGCGGCCGGGAGGAAGAAGCCCGACGCTAACCGACATCCAGAGCGCGCCCGCTGCACGCAGAGCATGCGCACACGCGTGCCAATAGTGCGGTCACCACGCGCATTGCCACGGAGAGGGCACGTAAGCCTGGGAAAAGTTGTCTACGGTGTTGTCCCTCCATCCTACAGTCTTACTGAAGTGATGGATCGACTAAAGCGACCTAGGATAGATGGGATGCATCAGTGGATTGCTGCTGTAGTCAACTTGGGTTAGAATTTGTGGTCAAGTTACTTGTCCATTGGACCAGAGGGGATGTCTCAAGGGTTTAGGATAGGAAGGACTACAGTCCTGTGAATTTTGAGATGAATTGGACCAGATTTGAGGGTAGTTGTTATACAACTGTCAGAAACAGAACAGAAACTGGATCTGGATGATGCACTCACAAGGAATGTGGGATTGAGCTTAAATTTGGTGGAGAGTTGTGTTTTAGGATCATACAGACACTGGCAAAATTTCATGCCATTAGGAAATACCAAAATGGTACTTCTTTCACAATGATCCACACTGGACAGAAACTTGTGGGCGTATTGGAGAGCAGATGACTTGGCAAAATAATATGAATTTTGGCATGCTTAAAGTATATAGGGATATTTAGGTCCTGGATTTATTTCAGAATTTTTGAAGCAATATAAAATGTAGTTGCTTCACAAACTGAAAATTTGACCAGAACCAAAGATTTGAACGTGTGCTCACATAAGTAGTTGGATGATGCTCGAATTTGGTGTAGTGGAATCATTTGAGCATAAGGAGGGCCTGACAAAATTTTAACTCATTTGGATACTCCTAGCTAGTACTTCCCTCACAAAGCTTCTCTCTGGTCAGAAACTTTGGAAATTTACTGAGGAAGATTTACTAGGCAAATAGAGCTGAATTTTGTCATGTGGTAATGATTTGGGTAGGAAAGAGTGCCCAAAAATTTTGAGGGCAATCAAGAAAATATAAATAGCACTTCCTTCACAAAGTGCCATTCTGGACAGAATGGAAAATGAATATTGCTGAATTATTTTTGAACTAGGCAATGATGGGTTTGATCATATTTGGGGAATATATTATCCAAAGAATTTATGAGAATTATTTGCGAATTTTGTGAATGACAGAAATATAGGTTGCTTCACAACCTAGGTCAAATAGTGTTATTCCTTTAATAGAAAAGGGAACATTCCCAAGAAAAGAATTTGGGATAGGGCTAGAATAGAAATATCATAATCTTGGGAAAGATTCAAGGATGATGCACCACTTGGGAGAAAAAGAAATGATGATCTCCCAGGTTGCAAGTCCACAGAACTGCTCCAAAAAGAAAACCAGAGCAAAAACCAAAGAAAACCAAAAGAAAAAGAAAGGGCCAAAAATCGGGGTGTTACAAACCTACCCCCCTTAAAAAAATCTCGTCCTCGAGTTTTGGTTGCTCAGGGAACAAATATGACTTACAGAAACCGTTTCCAACTCGGGCATCCTTTCCTTTGTATTTTGTTCCCTTTGAATACCATAAGATCGTTCTTTGTGGCTTTGCGGTGATTTGCTTCACCTCATCTGAATTGCTGACGGGTCTTACCTTATACGTCAATCCTTATGCTGACTTGGAGGGGTTCATGTCTGCCGATAATATCCTGAGAATACATTTCCTGTGGACACGAAACCTTTTTATTTCTTCCATTGGGTTGCTCAAATAGATGTATGCCTTTCGGGTTCAACCAATGCTGAAAACCATAGTTGTTCTCTTAACGGGATCCGACTGCCCGTAGGTGATACTGAAGCATCTGGATTTGTTTCTTCATCTTGCAATCTGTACCAAAGATCGGACTACCTCCTGTTGTGAGCAGTATTAAGGGGTACGGCCTTATATATGTAACACACCTCGAGCCGTAGCATCTTGAGACTGGGCTGACAGTTAGGCTTATGGGAAAATATTTTTCATGACCGGATTTTCATGTACTCAGTTCCACTAATGCGAGCACTTGATCTGAGCTGGTTGCTCGGCTTTTGGCTTACCCATGTTGTCGGTACATCTTCCTGTGGCAATAGGCTGTGAGATGCTTTAACGCAGTTGCGGAGATCAAACTGCTGAGATGGCAAAGGAGTCTTGGATCTGACGGGATAGACTCGGATATTCCACACTGGCCATTCTGAGCATGTACAATTTGGATAAACGGGCTAGCTAGACATGAGGCCCTTATGGGATAAGGTGGGCCTCTGGGTGTCTGCTCATGCTGATTCATATGGAAGCATGGTCTCAAGATGACTTGGGTACCTGGACCATGATGGTCGGGCAAGACTCTTCATACCTTGGTTGCCAACTTTACGCCTTGATTATCATGATTTCCTTTGTTGGAATCCCTTACTGAAATAGCTTGGCCACATAGGTCCATGATCCTCCTTGTGACCATAGATGTCGTTGGTGTAATATTCCGGTGTCATACCTTATTCTTGTGCATGGAACAAGTCCTTATAGGCATACCATATAGTGTACAGGGTGCGTTATTCAGGCCGATCAGACAAGACTGTAACTAGAGTCCGTGATACCGTCTTTTCTGGTGTCGAGAAACTGACCTTTGTAGTCACTGTCAAAATTGTTGTTTCAAGTTTGTCTGCTTCTCAACTTGTTGATTCACATGAGGTGTATATCTGACTCATGGAGTTGCTGGATTATTAACTTCCTTCGGTAGATCCGCTTGAGCATAATTGCATCCTCGTACGAGTGACTTGCATGTCCTGGGTTGCATGTTTACCATACATATGGAAATATATGTAATCAAACACTCACTTCCTGTGGCAAGCAGTGGTCTCGACTGATTTGTGCTTCTGACAAGATTTTTGCGAGTCTGATTCTGGGACTGCACTATCATATACTGCTGACTTACCATGTAATATCTTGTAGTAATATTGATGACGGTGTATAGTGCCGTATTGAAGAAGGTTGGGTATCTTATGTTGGAAGCTATCCGGGTAGCTTGCTGAGGAAGACTGGACATGTTACGCTTGAAGCTTTTGCCTTGGTAGCGTGCTAGAGAAGGCTGGGTTCCGTGACTGTGAAGCTTCTCCTCTGGTTGCTTACTAAGGAAGATTCACTTCCTTATGCCGGAAGCTTTTACCGAGGTACCTTGCAGTGGAAGGCTGGGTCTCTGATGCCAGAAACTTCGTACTATGCCCTGTGGACTGAATGCTGTATACACACCCATAACATTTTGCCGTTGGTTACACGTATGAAAAGAATTGTCTGACTGCCTTCCTTGCTGAATATTGAACTCATAGCCTTTCCTCCCGGAGTGTAACATATTTCAAGTTTCACCCGTGGCTGAAACAAAACTTTACATATATCCATACCTTTGACGGAAAATATATAGTTGACCTTGTACCTGACTGGTCTTCCTGCTGGTTTGATCATAACTGTTGTGAAGGTGGCACAACTGATGTAGACTTGATGCTGATTATAAATCCATGCTATCATTTAGATTCCCAATACAATGCAGTCGACTGAGAGTGCCCTACTGTTTAACTGAGCTTCCAATTAATTGAGATCCACATTGCTTCTTCGGGTCCGGTGGCGATTGATGAGCAACTTTCATAAGGGGAAATAAGGTAACACCAAAGGCCCAAAAGAAACGACAAAGAAAACAATTCAATCGAACAACGGCACAAAACAAGCACGCAAGCATCCCTAAGTAACACTTCATTCCTTACTACTCGATACACATCACAACATGTATGCTACTACAACTGATGCAACATGGGCTATTCGGATACTAACGCTCTACGAACAAACTGAAGCTGGGTAGCCGACGAAGTAGCTGGTGGAGGGGTGGGTGGAGCAGTTGAAGTTGGAGGTGCAGAAGTCGAGGAAGCAGGCAATGAGCGTGGAGCCATTGCAGCACCGAGAAATCTCCTAGCCCGGGTCGCGTCTTGGACGAGCTCAGCAATCAGCATATACTTGGCCGTCATGAACCGGGACATGGCGGGGATTGCCACATCATCATTAGGACGAGTAGATGGGAACCTAACTCACCTGGGGTTCTCGGCTATGGTAGGGTAGTAGGAGTAGGCACGGTTTTCTTGCATCACCAGCTCTTGGTGACGAAGACCCGTGGTTCCTGCCAGGGCTGTGAGTTGAACTGCGCGATCTGGAGTGGCACCATATCCACCATGGAATCTTTAGGAACATCTTCCAATAGGGATCCTGGCTTCCAGCAAAACATGGGCGAAATACTCAAGAAATCCGCCTCCAAGCTGAACCTCAAACACTTGGTACCGTGGCATCTCTCCATTGGGGTAGAGACTATGCCACACCTTGTGGAGTAGGGCTGCGAAGGTGAGCGGTGCAGGGGCTGCATTGAACTCAATAGGAGTGGCGGCCATCTACACTCATGGGATAGATGGTTAGAAAAAGACAGAATCAATCAAATGCAACAAACAGGCTGGACTCTACACTACCGGTTTCTAACACTCGCGCTGACTAGGGCGTCCTACAGCCAGACCTGCTCTGATACCAACAGTTGTGGCACCCCGGCTCAGAGGGACCGGAACGCCCCATATTCCAGCCCAGAAATGTCTTCTGGAATACGGCACTGCTTGGCATAGAACAAATCAGCTTTATTACAAATGATAAGGTTACAAAAGTCTGCTATTACACCGGTTACAATGGCACGGCGACACTACGCCTGCTATGGTAGTCCTATGCTAGCAGCGAAACAACTCGTAGCAGCAGAACGACGACGTTAGTGGTGAACTCCATTCCGCAGGGACTCTGGCTGGGACACGGTTTAGCTCGCACGAACGGAATCCAGGCAATCAGTCACAACATCACCTGCAACTGGCATGATAAGCCAGGTGAGTACTTTGAATGTACTCGCAAGCTCACAACAACCAAAAGCATTAAGGCAACACAACAACATAACAATTAACAGGTTAACTATTACCAACTACTATGAGGTGAAGGTAAAGATTACTCAAGGCATGTGGTAAGACTAAAATCACTGCTAATCCATTATCTTGGGTCACATGGACCATCACATGCCTGGCTATCCGTCCAAGCAACATATCATCTCGATCACCTCATGATCAAATAAGTCCTCGTGATCACCTCATGACCACATCACAATTCGATGATCATCCTCGAGATCATCCCAATGTCAACATCGGCATCCTACCAAACCGTTACTTGTCCATAAACAACTATAAATCATAATATAAGTCATTCCGTCATTGTGAGTGTTGATCGAATGGTGTGACCTACAACGAACTGTGTCCATGACCGAGGACGCGGCTATCGATAGTTTGTACACTCTGCAGAGGTAGTACACTGTACCCACACTACGGAACTCATGGCCTCGTGCTCCCATTCGGGTGGACCAACGACATTCCGACAAAACCAATCTATTGCATGACACTCTCCCGGCCACTCCCGACAAACTTCCCTTTGGGCTATGTCCTGGGTGGCCCCTGATGTCACTCATGACATCCGCCACCTCTGTGGCTGCCACCGTCGTGGCCAAACATAAACAATCTCATCCCAAACGGGGACACCCGGGTACAACACAACTTGGGCACGCAAGGTCATGACCGCCTACCGGGCCAGGGCAGCGCGAGCACATAACCTTCCCTAGTTGGAGTCACCGGTGAGAGGCATGACAATAGACCGAATTAGGGCCTCCCCATCCAGGCAAGTGTGGCTGCACTAGTGAGCTCGAGTCGGTGGCACCTGACCAACGAAATGACGGAATTTATCCCCAAGGTAAATAACTATGCTAGAACTGTTACTCCGATGTTACATATAAACCTGTAATATAAATCATGGCAATATCCATCCAAAATCCAAAGCATAATGTATCCATAATATTAGTATGAACTCCAAGAGCATATCATTCACTATGACCAAGAATGAAGCATGACTACTGCTATAAGAAATTCCGAAGTAACATGTCATCTTCAAAAATTATTAGTCCTAGGGATCCAAGCATCATCATGGCAGTAACAAACCCACATATATCCAATCATAAAGCCATGAATAAATAATTTCTAAATAATACAATATTAATCAAATTTAATTCAAATTAACCATGGCATTGCATTGCAATCATGCAAATGGAGGGTGTGGCTTGCCTTGCTTCAAAAGAGAGGGGAAGAGCTCCTGGTCTTCACCAACACACCACAAACACTCTGAAAATAATTTTGCAAGCATTTAAGAATATACCATAATGCAAATACTTCTGTCCAGAAATTCTAGACAGAAGGGAAAAATACCAAACTCTACCAGAAAATAGAGGATCTCAAAAGAAAAATAATGCAAAAAGAATCAGTTCATTTGGACTTGTAGTTTAGGAGATATTCATGGTCAAAGTTTGAGTCAAACTAGATTCAAAATGAATTTATGGAAATTCCAGAAAATCTCTGGAGGGGTGACGTCGAAGGCGTAGTTTAGGTTTACGCTTTCACTTAGAAAACGCTTCCGGGGGCGCCGGAGTGATTGACTGGTGGGGCCCCTCGGTCAGTTTTAAAAGGAGGGAGGGAGAGGCAGGGGCTGCGGGCTCACCGGCGTCGACTGGCCGGCGAGGAGGCCACGGCGAGGTTGGATAACGGCGGAGATGGATCGGGTGGACCGAGGCAGAGCTGCTCGTACCCGTGGCTCCCCGTGAGATGGCCGGATGGCGTCGGTGTCTTCGTCTCATGCGGCTGCCCGCTTCGGGTGCCGGCGAAGTCGATGATTCCGGCGAGGTTTTGGGCACTGGAGAACCCGGGGAGGATCGTGGGAGCTCCAGGACGTCGCTGGTGGTCGGCGGAGCTTCGGCCGGAGATGGAGGAGGAGAGCTCGCCGGCTCCAAGGAGTGGCTCAGGGGGTCGATTGAGAGAGAGGCAGGTCTAGTGGTGAAGAAAGACGAGCTCGGGAAGGGGATACCCGAGCTCAGGTGCTGCCATGGGTGTCCGAGAGATTCTCCCGGCGAAGCCGGGCACGCGTGGCCCTTGAAGCGACGGGAGAGGGCAGAGGAGATGTGCACACAGCGCTATCCACGAGCGGACGCAGCCGGGGCGAGTACAGGCGCGGCAGACCATGCGGCACTCGGTGTACCCGCGGGCGTGACGGTTGGCGCCGGCGAGGAGTCTTCTGGAGGTGAGGGGAGGGGTTCCTCGGCTACGTGGGAGGAGGAGAGGGCTGGAGGCACTCGGGGACACGCGGGCGCGGCCGGGAGGAAGAAGCCCGACGCTAACCGACATCCAGAGCGCGCCCGCTGCACGCAGAGCACGCGCACACACGTGCCAACAGTGCGGTCACCGTGCACATTGCCACGGAGAGGGCACGTAAGCGTGGGAAAAGTTGTCTACGGTGTTGTCCCTCCATCCTACAGTCTTATTGAAGTGATGGATCGACAAAAGCGACCTAGGATAGATGGGATGCATCAGTGGATTGCTTCTGTAGTCAACTTGGGTTAGAATTTGTGGTCAAGTTACTTGACCATAGGACCGGAGGGGATGTCTCAAGGGTTTAGGATAGGAAGGACTACAGTCCAGAGAATTTTGAGATGAATTGGACCAGATTTGAGGGTAGTTGTTATACAACTATCAAAAACAGAACAGAAACTGGATCTGGATGATGCACTCACATGGAATGTGGGATTGAGCTGAAATTTGGTGGAGAGTTGTGTTTTAGGATCATGCAGACACTGGCAAAATTTCATGCCATTAGGAAATACCAAAATGGTACTTCTTTCACAATGATCCACACTGGACAGAAACTTGTGGGCGTATTGGAGAGCAAATGACTTGGCAAAATAATATGAATTTTGGCATGCTTAAAGTATATAGGGATATTTAGGTCCTGGATTTATTTCAGAATTTTGAAGCAATATAAAATGTAGTTGCTTCACAAACTGAAAATTTGACCAGAACCAAATATTTGAAGGTGTGCTCACATAAATAGTTGGATGATGCTCGAATTTGGTGTAGTGGAATCATTTGAGCATAAGGAGGGCCTGACAAAATTTTAACTCATTTGGATACTCCTAGCTAGTACTTCCCTCACAAAGCTTCTCTCTGGTCAGAAACTTTGGAAATTTACTGAGGAAGATTTACTAGGCAAATAGAGCTGAATTTTGTCATGTGGTAATGATTTGGGTAGGAAAGAGTGCCCAAATTTTTTGAGGGCAATCAAGAAAATATAAATGGCACTTCCTTCACAAAGTGCCATTCTGGACAGAATGGAAAATGAATATTGCTGAATTATTTTTGAACTAGGCAATGATGGGTTTGATCATATTTGGGGAATATATGATCCAAAGAATTTATGAGAATTATTTGGGAATTTGTGAATGGCAGAAATATAGGTTGCTTCACAACCTAAGTCAAATAGGGTTATTCCTTTAATAGAAAAAGGAACATTTCCAAGAAAAGAATTTGGGATACGGCTAGAATAGAAATATCATAATCTTGGGAAAGATTCAAGGATGATGCACCACTTGGGAGAAAAAGAAATGATGATTTCCCAGGTTGCAAGTCCACAGAACTGCTCCAAAAAGAAAACCAGAGCAAAAACCAAAGAAAACCAGAAGAAAAAGAAAGGGCCAAAAATCGGGGTGTTACAAAACTCGACACCGAGCTTGAGACCGCGAGCTCGGCCTGCAAGAAGGCTACGTCCCAGGTGAAGGTCGATCATGAAGTTCTTCAGCAAGTGAGGCAGATTGCCGCTGGTAAGCCATACTCTCTGCTGTGTTTTCGGTGACCGTCGATTAGCCCATCTTACACAAGTCTGGCATTCTTCAGAAGCCTTCAGAGATCTGCCACGGAGCGCCTCGGACGCCGGTGCCTACTTTGCTGGCCACCCCGAGGATTCGACAGAGTAGGCCTTCTGGGCCCAAATCCAGGTGCCCGAGCATCCTCCGCTGCTGAATAATCAGATGAAGCAGCTGGCCAAGCTGTTTCGCATGGCTCGGCCAATGATGGAGGATATTTGTGTCAATCTCTGGCCGTAGGAGCCACTACCGACCAGCCTATTCGGCTTGGTTCAGAGATTGTGAGGTGCGAGCCCCCAGGTGGAGAACTGGAAGCGGTCGGCTTGCCTGGAAGGAGCGGAGCGAGCCTATGCGTCAACCATGGCGCATTACCCGAAGATCAAGCCGCTTGCGATCGCGTCGGGGCCTCCAGAAGGGAAGAACCGGACGCCCGAGCAGTTTCTTTCTGAGGTCCATGAAGGGGCTCAGGTGACCGAAGTACAATGCTCGAAAACCAAGCTCCGGTTCTAAAGAACCTCTCTGTATGCCGTGTCAACTTCTGTAAAAACAATTATTATTTATGCTGACTAGTCGTTTGCATCCAACGTGTTTGATTTATTCCTTTGTCACCGTTTATACTGAAATAGGCCGGTCCTCGGCATCTGCCCCCTCTGTAGATACTACGCGGGGTGTTTCATAAAACGCGTAAACCATTAGCCGATGTCTCGGTGCCCTGAGGCGGTTGCGTATTTGCGAAACAAGGCAATCAGACCATAGCGGCTTTATATCTTTCACTTAGTCATAGGAGTTCGAAAATTTGGGGTAGTTGATCTAGCCCCCGGTGTAGTGGTGATCGGACAAGCCAAAGTGCACCAGTTATAAAACCTCGGTTCATATAAGAAGAACCCTTCGTTTATCATGGTTTAACCTCTAACGATTTATAGTTTGACACTGTCTTCGGATAGCCAACCAGTTTACGCTGATCGTGACAGTCGATTTTCAGCTTTCTCCTACTTAGGTGCTCGACCAGGCCGAGCTGGAAACACAATCACAGTGGTTCTCCCTTTGCACACCTAGCCGAACAGAGTGGAACATAGGAGGCAAGCACAGGAGCCGGGCAACCCAATCATTGACCAAAATCACGATTCGAAACTGATGCATATAATGCAATATCCAAGACGCCAAACAGATGTCGGACTTAGACATAGGCTCAATTTCATATCCAAGCCCCCGGTCGAAAGCCGGACTCATCTGTATATTTCTAACAGTATCCCCAATGCTATGAGGCAAAAGCAGAAGAAAATGACACGTAATTTTGTGTGGAGACCAAAAAAAGATTTGTTCTTTCATTCATTAGGGCATAGCCATAGATGCCGAGCTGATATCAAGAGGAACCTTACAAGATATAGAGAGTATGTAGAAAGAAGAATGGGAGGTTTTTGGTATAGGGCTTTAGAAAAGCGGGGACTATTCCCAGTGCCTTCCCTGCCGCACGTCTGCACCTTCATGTTGTTGAACAGCTACCCCTTGTCTAATCCAAGGCTTAGTGAGCACTCCTGGATAATCCATCTTGACTACGTAGAACGCATCCGAGAAACGGTGCCCCCGAAGAGGTAATTGCCGGAGTGTGGCTGATTGACGCTGCCAAAGATGTAAGTCCTGGTTGGCCTTTATATGCCGCCAAAGAGATAACCATGCTTTGGGTGATCGGCCATTCCAAGATGACGCACCCTTTTTATAAATATTTGATCCTCGGTCTCCCATGGAATTTTAAGTGCAAAGTTATGTTCGCGAGGCATGCAGCTTGCTACCAAGAGAGGGGAACCGAGGAGCGTGCGTCCCTATTTAGGATCGATGTGAGTTTGACCGGGGGCCAAGGTGCCGGTGCGTATGCGCTTTGAAGAGCTTAGCAGCGCCTGCCGTGCTGTATGTCGGGAAGCTTCCTCGGCCGCCTGGAAATCGGCCGCGAAAGCCGCTGTCCTCTCCTCTGTACGGAGGGAGGTCTCCGTGTTACCATTGATGGTAATGACGCCGTGGGGCCCCGGCATCTTAAGCTTCAGATAGGCATAGTGCGACGCCGTGTTAAAGCGGGCGAGCACAGTACGGCCGAGCAAGGCGTGGTAACCGCTGCGGAAGGGGGCGATATCGAAGATCAAGTCCTCACTTCAGAAGTTCTCGGGTGAGCCAAAGACTACTTCCAGCGTTATGATGCCAGTGCATTGGGCCTCCATGCTAGGTATAACACCTTTGAATGTGGTGCTGCTAGGCTTAATTCGTGATGAATCGATGCCCATCTTCCTGACAGTGTCAGCATAGATCAGGTTCAAACTGCTTCCGCCGTCCATTAGGATGCGGGTTAGGTGGAATCCATCGATAATGGGGTCCAGGACTAAGGCTGCCGACCAGCCATGACGGATACTAGTCAGATGGTCCTTCTTGTCGATAGTGATCAGGCAAGCCGACCAAGGGTTGTACTTCGGCGCTATAGGCTCTATGGCATAGATGTCCCTAAGTGCGCGCTTCCGTTCCTTCTTAGGGATATGTGTGACATAGATCATGTTCACATTTTTAACGTCGAAAGGGAATTGCTTTTGGCCACCGCTGCTCGGTCTACGAGGTTCATCCTTGTCATCGCTGCGGGACCTGCTCCTGGTTGGTTCCTCGGTAACTGCTTTGCTGGCCTGCTTAAACACCCAACAATTTTGATTGGTGTGGTTGGCGGGCTTGTCCGAGGTGCCATGAATTTAGTAGGACCTATCCAGTATTCTGTCCAAGGCGCTAGGGCTATCGGGCCATCCTTGTTCCCTTTAAAGGGCCTCTTCTTGGGTCTGGCTCGCGGGCCGCTGAACCCTGCATTGACTGTTGGGTCCTCGGTATCGCTGCCACCATGCTTATTCCGACGCTTGTTTTTGTTCCACCTGGGTTTACCGTTTCCGTTGTGCGCCTCGGAGGTGCCGGGATTGTTCCTGTGGGAACTGCGGGCGAGCTAGCTATCCTCGCTCGTGCAAAAGCGGGTCATTAAGGAGGTAAGAGCTGCCATAGTTCTCGGCTTGTCCTGCCTGAGCTGTCGGGCGAGCCACTCATCCCGAATGCTGTGCTTGAATGCGGCAATATCTTCGGCGTTGGGGCAATCGACGATCTGTTTCTTTTTAGTTAAGAACTGATTCCAGAATTTCTGAGCAGATTCGCCCTCCCGCTGGACGACGTGACTGAGGTCGTCGGCGTCCGGGGGCCGAACGTAGGTGCCCTGGAAGTTTTCCCTAAAGGCTTCCTGAAGTTCTTCCCACCTTCCGATAGAGTTGCTGGGGAGGCTATTAAGCCAGTGCCTTGTCGGTCCTTTAAGTTTGAGTGGCAGGTATTTTATGGCATGGAGGTCATCACCTCAGGCCATATGTATGTGGGGGAGAAAATCCTCGATCCAAACAGTCGGGTCGGTTGTTCCGTCGTATTGGTCGATGTTAATTTGTTTAAACCCTTCTGGGAACTGATGTTCCATGACCTCGTCTGTAAAACAGACCGGATGTGCGGGTCCTCAGAAATGAGCCGCATCCGGCCGTGCGTTGGCCGCTGTCCTGGCCCGCATCTTTTCTCGAGCTCTGTCGTGCCTGTCTAACCAAGCATCATAGCCTTCTAGGCCAGCAGGCGCGCGATCCGCGGACCATATATGGATCGGGGAGGGGATTTATTGGCCTGTATTTTGTCACGCAAATCATAGGGGGCATTGAATCTGACCGCGCTCTTGCCGTGAGGGCAGGTTTTTGCAGGGGGTTCTATGTTTGCCCCTGCTGGCCTGTCTCACCCTCTAGGGGGGCAGTCAGCCTGTCCTTCAGTGCCGTGCGTGAACGGTTCATCGTTTGCTGCCTCATCGTCGAAGTCAGGCAGCAGCCGCCTTTTAGGGTATGATTTGGCGGCGGTACGTCAGGCCTCGAGGTCTGCTTCGGTAGTGAGGACCTTTAACCACTTTTCATTAAGCGCGTTCTAATGAGTGTACAGCTCTTGCTGTTTTCTCTTCATGCTTTGGGCCGTTGCGATTAGCCGCCATTGGAACCGTGCCTGCTCGGATGGGCTAATGGGTACCACAAAGTCCTCGGGTCCGAGGCTAAGATCATCCTCGGACTCCGGTAGGTAATCCTCGTCTGACACGTTGTTGAGAGTGCCCATGTCCTTGGGATCATCCTCCGCAGGTTCCTCTACGGGCTCTTTGGGTGAGGCTTGATTGTCCTCGCCCAGGTTCTCAGCGGTATCAGGAGGAGCGCCGTTATTGCCGTCGCCCGTGGTGTTGGCCGTATTTCTACTTCGTTACCTTCCTTTGATCGCCTCTTCGGGCGATGACGCTTAGCGTTCCCCTTGGGTCTATCCTGAGGGCTGTCTTTGGGAGTGTCGACCATGTAGACGTCATAGGTAGACGTTGCCGCCCAATCCCCTGTACGGGTTTTGGCGGGTGGGTTCTGTCATAGCCTAGAATTTGATTTAAATAGTTGCATCAGCATCCATGCATCATGTTAAAATTAAAATGAATTTGAAATGGGGATGTTCAAACCCTAGCACCAAATGGAATTCAACTAGGATCAAATAAAATATTTCTAAATGAACCCAAAATGCTCTTCAAAAATGTTCATTATTTATGGGAAAGGTGAAAACCTTTACCAGAGATGATTCACATTTTTCCAGGACATATATGGGCTTTGAATTAATCCATATCATATTTGAGTTGGAGCAAACAATTCCTATAAATAGTTTTGTTGCTCCAAATGTTCTGGAATTATTTGAGGGTCACTGCAATAATTCAGAAAGAGCCTACAAAAAGTTTCAGAATTTATAAACATGATTTAGTGCCTAAACTAAATCAAAACAAACAGCAAAAATAGAAAAACAGAAAACAAAATAGGAAAAGAGAGAGAGAGAGAAGACCTACCTGGGCCACTTACCTGCGCCGGCCCAGCCTAGCTGACCCGTGCCAGTCATCTTCCGCCTCTGCCAGTAGGTAGAGGCAGGACAGCGCGCGCGCCCGAGAACACCACGCCTCCACCCTACCTGCCTGTGTCCCCAGGCCATGTCGACGCCGCGAATCACCTCTCCGGTGACGTCCCGATTGAGCCGACCCCCTCACTCGCCCCCTGCTCTCTCCCTCGCCTCACGACGCCTTGGCTGAAGCACCCCTGAGCTCGCCGACATGAGCCACCGTAGCCACCACCTCCCCCTCACCTCTCCGACGTGTCCAAGAGCTTCGCAACATCGCCCTCGTCCTCTCCGCTGAGCCACACATCGTTGGACGCCTAAAGGCATTGCCATCGAGCTCATCCCCGCCACCTCTGCGCGAAGATCGCCGGCGTTTACCCGTCGTCTCCGGCGTATCCCCGGCCACACCGAGCAGCTCCTTGTGACCGCTGTGAGCCCCCAGTCATTCCCCCCCTAGAATCACCGTTGTTTTCTTCCCCTAGCTACTTATTCCGCCATGGCTGGAGCTAGCCGCCGCCGTACCCCGTCGCCGCCGTCGCATGAGCTCGAACCGGCCACAGCCAAGCACTTCCTTGTGCTCATAGCACTCCCAGGGTGCCTCCTATCCCCTCAGCTGGCTCCCTAGCGCACCGTAGCCATACGGCCATGCTGGCCCGAGCGCCGCTGCCACTTGAACTCGCTGCTACCATCGTTTCCGACCTCCCCGCGCCCAGCCACTTGCACCACTAGACGCGGCGCACATCCAGGGTCCCGTAGGACCTCTCCGCGCGACAAATGGTCGCCGGAGGAGCATCTCTGGCGTGCCTCCGCCGCACTGGATGGCCACCGGCGTTTAGCTGCCTGCTAACCCATCATTAGGCTGTCAATCACCCCGCTATCTAACCCCTAGAGTCACTAACAGTGGGCCACATGCCCCTAACATTTCTGGTTAGGATTAGTTTAACCTCTTAATTAACCCTGGGTCACTGATCAGTGGGCCCCACTGGTCAGATTTGACGTAAAACGGCTTAGTTGGCCTGCTGACATAATGCCTATGTGATGCTGACGTCATAATGCTTTTTCTCGGTTTTAATAAATCAGAAATGGTTTAATAAATTCCAGGAAATTGCTTAAACTTCAATAATTCACATAAATTCGACCGTAACTCAGATTGAAATAATTTATATATGAAAAATGATTAGAAAAATCCAATCTTTCCATCTGTACCATTTTCATGCATGTTGTAACAACTTTAAGTTCATGTATAAGACAATTTGTATAAATGGCATTTGAAATATCTTATGTGAAGCTTGAATTTGAACCTTGGTTCAACTCAACTTCATCTAAATCTGTTCCTAACTGCATGAGCCCAAATCACAACATGTTGACATGTCATAACATACATCATGTTTGTTGCATTGCATTGATTGTGTTCCTTCTTTGTTTGTCGGTTTTTGTTCCTTCTCGGTAGCAGACGATTCCGACGTAGTGACCGTTGACACCGATGAAGTGCAATATCATCTTCAGAAGTGCCAGGCAAGCAAACCCCCTTGATCATCTTGATACAATCCCACTCTCTCGCTCCTTCTCTCTTTTATTGCATTAGGACAACAACGATTCAACTGTTACTTGTTGCAGTAGTTGAACCCATTCCTCTGCATGACCTGTCATTGTCACAGTAAATAGCTAAACCTTCCTAGCCTGATTAGGAGTTGCTTGAGCCATGTTGTAACTTCATCCATGCCATACTTGCTATTACTTAGAGTTGTGTCAGGTCTGATTCATCTGGGAATGAATTGAAATGTTGTGATCATGTTCTGATGTTGAGAGCTAAGTGTGTGAACACGATTTGGTAAAGGTAGCGATGTGAGGCCATGTAGGAGTACATGGTGGGTTCTCTCATTGAGACCGTCCTTAAGAACTGAGTTATGTGTATGCTATCCAAGAATAGTTACTACCACACATTGGGCTCCGGGCACTCCAAGCTCTCTCGACTTATTAATCGCCTCGATCTCTGTCCAGGAGTTGTAACTAGTTTCTAGTGTTTGTAGGTTGTGTTAGTAGTCTACCAAGTGGCACCAGGTACAGGTGGGCTTGGGACAGACTAGGCACCGTGGCCCGGTGTACCAAGTGCAGTACCATCCGTCGAGGTGGACTTGGGAACCCTGCACACATCGTTTGGGGCCGTGATGGAAACTTCGGCCGGACTTCCCTTACGGGTTCAACCTCAGATCGGCGATAAACCTGGACTAGAGTCTTGCGTGGTTAGTCAGGTTGTGGCTGACACCCTCGCCAGGCTTCCGCTTGAAGGTTGTCGAGATACATGACGTGTATATGGTGGTAAGTGGTGAGAGTGTGTGTGAAGAAGTACACCCCTGCAGGATAAAATGATCTATTCGAATAGCCGCGTCCTCGGATATGGACTATTTGGAGACTTATATGGTTCATAGATAACTTGAAGTGGATACTCTAAAATGCGCAAGATAAGTGTGAGTGCTATGGATGGCCTTCTCGTAGGGAGACGGTAAAGAATCCATAGTGGTGTATAGATGTGGTGAATAGTGGACTCGTGTGCGCTTTCTAGCCTCAAAGGAATTACTGGTAGTCGTAGTACTGGATAGCCACTGAGTCAAAGCTGGCTTGCTGCAGTTAAACTCCACAATCCACTTCTTCGATACCTGATGCATAAATTGATAGTTCTGATGTAAGTCTTGCTGAGTACCTTTGTACTTACGGTTGCTTAATTATGTTTTTCCAGAGGAGACCTTAGTCTCACTAGTGGCTTCTATGCGAAGTTCGACGTTGACTGATTAGCTTGGGAATCCCAGACAGAGGTCTGGTTCCTATGGAGGGTCTTGTAGATAGTCAGGCTTCTCAGGCTTTTTCTTTTGTAGTTGTATGTACTCAGACATGGTTATGCTTCCACTTGTTGCTTGTATGACTTTGTATATTGGGTCATGAGACGCATGTTTGTAATAAACATGCTATGTAGGGCTCCTCGGAGCCTCTTAAATAAATACTTTGAGTCGTAGAGTTATGTTGTGATACCATGTTGTATCTACACATATCGTGCATATTGTGTGTGTGTGTGTGTGTTTGAAATGCATTAGTATGTGTGGGATTTGACACCTAGTTATCTACCTTTGGTAGCCTTTCTTACAGGGAAATGCCTCCTAGTGCTTCCACTGAGCAATTGTAGTTCGCTACTGCTCCGGAACACATGGATTGACTGGCATGTATCCTTCTTTGCTCCTGTGTCTGTCCCTACGGGGAAATGTCACGCGGTGTGTTACTGGAGTCCTTGTAGCTTGCTACGACTCGGTTGCACACGCTGATGACCGACACGTGCATTGCTGGGTTACGTATGCCTGTCCCTGTACGTTTGTGCCACCTTGGTTTATGACTAGTCATGTTGACCCGGGTTCTCTGTCATATGGATGGTAGCATCACAATCATATACGTGAGCCAAAAGACGCAAACGGTCCCGGCCAAGGTAAAGACGACAGCCTGGGTTACCGTGCGTGCGGCCGCAAAGTGATATGATGTGTCTTATGCTAGATCGGTGTGACTTAGGATCAGGGTCCCGACAGCGTTGGTATCAGAGCCTGACTGACTGTAGGATTACCAAGCCAAACTGGTCGAAGTCGAGTCTAGAAATGCTTTAGTTATATAGGGGAATTGATTGTGGAAGGGAACGTAAGGCTCTTTTTACTCCTCATCTTGTGTCCTTCTGATTCTGAGTCACCCTCTTCTTTTCTACGGGGTTAAGAAACTAGGCTTCTCACCTATCTATCAGGATGATGAGTTACTATGCCGGAGACTTATATAAAAGGTGTTGTCTTCTCGGATCGGTGTTTTCATAAGAATTCAGTTGTTATGTTGCCAGTTGTCTTGCAGGTTGTTTCATGTTTCATGCCCGTATAGCTGTTATGCTGTCCGAGTTATCCAAGGTCTCTAAATAATTTGATGCATTTGCAAATCGTTTCCTCCTGTTTCGATGTCTTTTTGGCTAGACGAGACACACTAATTGTTGTGTTGAGGTATTCCATTACCTTAACATATCTGTTAGGAAACCGTGTTATCTTAAGTGAACCACCCAGAGATTCAGCCTTTTGTGTTGTATCCCAGTGTAATAATTCTGGCCATCATTTTCGAAAGCATCTCGTGATGTTATTTAGTTAGTAGGTATTCTATTTTTGGGTTCTTGGACCCAAGCTTTGATCTACTTATTCATGTTGATAGTGTTTGCTCGTTCCTTTAGGATATTAGTAACCTTTGTGATAGTTTTCAAGGTTTGAGGTTTATCATTCTTCCAATACCATGAACCAGCATGGCAGAAGTTCTTTTGAACCAAAAGATCACAATAAGAGTGCTCTTGTTGAGTTCTCCATTCCATAATTGTGACTCTGCCAATCCTACCTTTCTGCATGGGTTTTCTGGAAGAAATATGTTGAGCCTTGTTCGACATGCTAACCCACGCATCTACAACTCAGAAAATTATATGTTCCTTTGAGTTGTCCCTCTTCAGTTGTTTTCTGACCTTCATCTATCAGTTGATAGTCAAGAGTATGTCATGCATTCGTCTTCATCGATGCCTAACATTCTTGTGGTCCGTCAAGCCATTCTATTTCAGAATGACTAGGAGAAACAAACTCCAGTACCTTGTCCATTTCGAGGATTGGGTGAAAGTAGTTGTATTCCGCAGATCAAGAATGCCAATTCAGCTTCTTTTCTATTCCATCTTGGAGTATCGCCCTATTTATGTCAGGATTGTCATGAGAATTGCACCACATCTTATGAACTCTTAATATAGTGATAGTTCTCGCCATCATTATTCATTTCTCGGTCCCCATGTTGTTGTAACCAGAATGCCGACAAGTGAGCCGTGATGTGTGAAATCATTACTCCGAGCAACCCCATTGCTTGGTAGTTAAGGGACAATAATCTCATTTTTAGCGTGTTGGTTATTGAATCATCATTCTAAGATTGATCGTGCTACCTAGTCCATTTTTCCCTGGTTCACTTTTCGATCAATGAGTTAGGATTGTGTCAATCCCTCGCTCTTTTGATCATATTGTCTTGCCCTGAAAAGCAAGATTGTTCTTGAGCTTAGTAACATATCGGTGGTTCGTGATTTTCCGAATATCTTCTCGGAAGTATTACCAGGTTGTCCCCTGACCGTTATGTTGAGTTTGTGATCAAGTTGGTTTTCCTCTGAACCACCCCTTCTCCAAGGATCTGTGTTGGATACCCCTGAACTAATTGCTTAAGGTAAACAACAACTTGAAGGGTTGGAAGATAAAAGCTTTGCCTAACTTAGTTCATTTAAAGGGATATCTTTTGTGTGTGTGTTGAAGAAAGATGATATCTTCATCGATTGATCTTCGTGATCAATTGTTGCATCTATTGTCTTATCCAATCTTTGATTTGAGTATGGACTATCATCAAATCAAATCAGAACCAACAATTTTCGTAATGTTGTCTTACTTGTGGTTGTTTCTTCGAGCATACACCATTATATCTTTTGGTCTGACCAATGCTGTCACCTTGTTCACATAGTTATGGAATTACATCTATATGGATATCTAGATGAATTATTGTTGAGCCCATCAGCAGCATTTTGTCTTCTCCATGATTCATGTTGAACATTTAACCTAGTGTTGAAAACTTTTGTAACCATTATCTTCATGTCCCGTTCATGGAGCATATGTTTGGATGGAAGAAATGACTTCTTCTAAGTTCACGTGCTTTTGATGTAAGTTGCCATCGTGAATTCGAGAAAGCTTGTTGTTGCTTCCTCTGGAATCATCCCAAGTCAGTCATGCATGTGCGAAGTATTCTATGGTTTGACAGGATCGCTACCTCCATTCCATATGTATCTCCTATCACACCAAGCCACTGATTGATTTGTTCAAGGAGAAGAAGTTCCTTCTTAAGAGCCAATCATATGACTTACACAAGGACTTCAATATCCTCGATGATGATTCCCAACCAGAACTCGGTTGCATTTTGTTGTAAGACTTCTATGTGGACACGATTGTCCTGGACATTCTGTTCACATGTATCTGGCAAACCAGCTCATGCTTTGGAGCTTGCTTCCGTAGTTCATTTCCTAAGAATCCCGGAACATCATCTCGTCGATTTGTGTTGCAAACTTTCCTTTTCAGACATGCTGAGTCTGAAGTATCATGTCACCAATCAGATCTGAATCTCAGGCAGATATGATGGTTGGAACGTTTTTCCCCAAGAACTATAATATTGGTCTTTGTAACCCGATAAAGTGGATGATATGACCAACACACCTAGCCTGAAGACCTATTATTGTAGTATCTTGATTGCATAATTTGGCCACTCCCTTCGAGGATTTCATATGACTTATTCTAGAAGTTGTTCCTTATGGATTATTGGTGTTCCCGAAGTTCGACCTTTACTTGATGTTCTAGATACCAAATAGTACCTATAATTGGGTCACGCTAGTACATCAAGGAGAACATTAGAAGCGGAGTGCTAAATGTCTCTCGGTCGATCATCCAGATTTCGTTTCCTTGGCATTGTTAAGGTAAAATCTGAGAAAGTGTTGTCTTCCTTTGCATCTGCATCCTCCATCGTTATTAATCATGGTAGTATGATGTGTTGCCAGGATCCTTGGCATAGATGCTGGTAAAACCCTGATGAATATGGAAATGCTCAAGTTTTTGAAAGCACGCTCAGGGTTATATCCTCGGTATCGATTGTAATGTGCCTTCTGTTGCCGAGTTGTAACTCTAGTTTCCTGTCTGATCTGGGTATGCCATTCCCTCAGATTTCTTAAAACAATCACTTGTAAATTTGCCTCGGTCTGGTGCAAAGAGTTTCAATGATCCCTGTATCAAAAGTAAATATTTTTCACTGACTAAGGAAATATTTCCATGAGTCACCTCCTCTAAGGTGCCCCGTTATGATATTAAGGGCAATGTATCTCCTCGCTACTTTGAAACCCATTCACCATCTTTTAAGCGTGGAATTGTTGCCTACAAAATTGAACCTTCGTCATCTGTTTCCTTCCAGCCCTCTCAATGTATGTTTGGAGTCTCAACTCAAGAGATGTTTCAAACTCTCATTCCATGAGTTGATCGTGAGTTGCTCGATCTTCATGAAGATCGATTCCTGTAGAGTTTCCCCTTTCTTTTGTCTTCATGTTTGGATGAAGATCTCGAAGCAAGGTGTCAAAATCAAAATGATGCAACGAATCAACATCCTCAAGAAGTGCAAATTGGATCATGAAGACCGTGTCAGTTCCGTGTCCCCCTTCCTCTTACCCTACGCCTTGAATCTCAGGACGAGATTCTTGTTTAGTGGGGGTGAGTTGTCACAGCCCTAGAATTTGATTTAGATACTTGCATCAGCATCCATGCATCATGTTAAAATTCAAATGAATTTGAAATGGGGATGTTCAAACCCTAGCACCAAATGGAATTCAACTAGGATCAAATAAAATATTTCTTAATGAACCCAAAATGCTCTTCAAAAATGTTCATTATTTATGGGAAAGGTGAAAACCTTTACCAGCGATGATTTACATTTTTCCAGGACATCAGACAGCAAAAAAAACTAAATCATCAGACAGCAAAAATAGGAAAACAGAAAACAAAATAGGAAAAGAGAGAGAGAGAGAGAAGACCTACCTGGGCCACTTACCTGTGCCGGCCCAGCCTAGCTGGCCCGTGCCAGCCATCTTCCTCCTTTGCCAGTAGGCAGAGGCAGGACAGCGCGCGCGCCCGAGAGCGCCACGCCTCCACCTTACCTGCCTGCGTCCCACAGGCCACGTCGACACCGCGAATCACCTCCCCGGTGACGTCCCGATCGAGCCGACCCCCTCACTTGCCCCTGCTCTCTCCCTCGCCTCCCGACGCCATGGTCAAAGCGCCGCTGAGCTCACCGACATGAGCGACCGCGGCCACCGCCTCCCCCTCGCCTCTCTGACGTGTCCAAGAGCTTCGCAGCATCGCCCTCATCCTGTCCGCCGAGCCACACATCGCCGGACGCTTGGAAGCATCGCCATCGAGCTCATCCCCGCCACCTCTGCTGAAGATCGCCGGCGTTGACCCGTCGTCTCCAGCGTATCCCCGGCCACACCGAGCAGCTCCTCGTAACAGCTGTGAGCCCCCGGTCATTTCCCCCCTAGAATCCCCGTCCTTTTCTTCCCCAAGCTACTTATCCCGCCCTGGCCGGAGCTACCCGCTGCCGTACCCCGTTGCCGCCATCGCATGAGCTTGAACCGGCCGCAGCCAAGCACTTCCTTGTGCTTAGAGAACTCCCAGGGTGGCTCCTATCCCCTCAGCTGGCTCCCTGGCACACCGCACCCACACAGACGTGCTGGCCCGAGCGCCGCCGCCGCTTGAACTCGCAGCTCCCGTCGTTTCCGGCCTCCCCGTGCCCAGCCACCTGCACCACTGGACGCGGTGCACATCGAGGGTCCCGTAGGACCTCTCCGCATGACAAATGGTCACCGGAGGAGCATCTCCGGTGTGCCTCCACCGCACTGGACGGCCACCGGCGTTTAGCCGACGGCTAACCCATCATTAGGCTGTTAATCACCCCACTAGCTAACCCCTAGATTCACTGACAGTGGGCCACATGCCCCTAACGTTTCTGGTTAGGACTAATTTAACCCCTAATTAACCCTGGGTCACTGACCAGTGGGCCCCACTGCTCAGATTTGACCTGAAACAGCTTAGTTGACTTGGTGACATAATGCATACGTTATGCTGACGTCATAATACTTTTTCTGGGTTTTAATAAATCAGAAATGGTTTAATAAATTCCAGAAAATTGATTAAACTTCAAAAATTCACAGAAATTCGACCGTAACTCAGATTGAAATAATTTATATATGAAAAATGATTAGAAAAATCTAATCTTTCCATCTGTACCATTTTCATGCATGTTGGAACAACTTTAAGTTGCTGTATATGACAATTTGAATAAATGGCATTTGAAATGTCTTATGTGAAACTTGAATTTGAACCTTGGTTCAACTCAACTTCATCTAAATCTGTTGCTAACTCCATTAGCCCAAATCACAACATGTTTCCATGTCATATCATACATCATGTTTGTTTCATGGCATTGATTGTGTTCCTTCTTTGTTTGTCGGTGTTCGTTCCTTCTCGGTAGCAGACGATTCCGACGTAGTGACCGTAGACACTTATGAAGTGCAGTATCATATTCAAAAGTGCCACGCAAGCAAACCCCCTTGATCATCTTGATACAATCCCACTCTCTCGCTCCTGCTCTCTTTTATTTCATTAGGACAACAACGATTCAACTGTTACTTGTTGCAGTAATTGAACCCATTCCTCTGCATGACCTGTCATTGTCATAGTAAATAGCTAAACCTTCCTAGCATGATTAGGAGTTGCTTGAGCCATGTTGTGACTTCATCCATGCCATGCTTGCTATTGCTTAGATTTGTGTCAGGTCCGATTCATCTGGGAATGAATTGGAATGTTGTGATCATGTTCTGATGTTGAGAGCTAAGTGTGTGAACACGATTTGGTAAAGGTAGCGATGAGAGGCCATGTAGGAGTACATGGTGTGTTGTCTCATTGAAACTGTCCTTAAGAACTGAGTTCTGTGTATGTTATCCAAGAATAGTTACTACCACACATAGGGCTTCGGGCACTCCAAGATCTCTCGACTTATTAATCGCCTCGATCTCTGTCCAGGAGTTGCAACTAGTTTCTGGTGTTTGTAGTTTGTGCTAGTAGTCTACCAAGTGGCACTCGGTACAGGTGGGCTTGGGACAGACTAGGCAACGTGGCCCGGTGTACCAAGTGCAGTACCATCCATCGAGGTGGACTTGGGAACCGTGCACACATCATTTGGGGCCGTGATGGAAACTTCGGCCGGACTTCCCTTGTGGGTTCAGCCTCAGATAGGCGATAAACCTGGACTAGAGTCTTGCGTGGTTAGTCAGGTTGTGGCCGACACCCTCGCCAAGCTTCCGCTTGAAGGTTGCCGAGATACATGATGTGTATATGGTGGTAATTGGTGAGAGCGTGTGTGAAGAAGTACACCCCTGCAGGGTAAAATGATCTATTCGAATAGCCGCATCCTCGGATATGGACTACTTGGAGATTTATGTGGTTCATAGATAACTTGAAGTGGATACTCTAAAATGCGCAAGATAAGCGTGAGTGCTATGGATGGCCTTCTCGTAGGGAGACGGGAAAGAATCCATAGTGGTTTATCGATGTGGTGAATAGTGGACTCGTGTGCGCTTTCTCACCTCAAAGGACTTACTGGTAGTAGTAGTACAGGATAGCCATTGAGTCAAAGCTGGCTTGCTGTAGTTAAACTCCACAATCCCCTTCTTCAATACCTGATGCATAAATAGATAGTTCTGATGTAAGTCTTGCTGAGTACCTTTGTATTCACGGTTGCTAGATTATGTTTTTGTAGAGGAGACCTTCGTCTCACTAGTGGCTTCTATGCGAAGTTCGACGTTGACCGATTAGCTTGGGAATCCCAGACAGAGGTCTGGTTCCTATGGAGGGTCATGTAGATAGTCAGGCTTCTCGGCCTTTTTCTTTTGTAGTTGTTTGTACTCAGACATGGTTATGCTTCCGCTTGTTGCTTGTATGACTTTGTATGTTGGGTCATGAGACCCATGTTTGTAATAAACATGCTATGTATGGCTCCTCGAAGCCTCTTAAATAAATACTTTGAGTCGTAGAGTTATGTTGTGATGCCATGTTGTATCTACACATATCGTGCATATTGTGTGTGTGTTTGAAATGCATTGGTATATGTGGGATTCGACACCTAGTTATCTGCCTTTGGTTGCCTTTCTTACAGGGAAATGCCTCCTACTACTTCCACTGAGCCCTGGTAGTTTGCTACTGCTCCGGAACACATGGATTGACCGGCATGTATCCTTCTTTGCTCCTATGTCTGTCCCTACGGGGAAATGTCACGCGGTGTTTTACTGGAGTCCTTGTAGCTTGCTACGACTCGGTTGCACACGCTGATGACCGACACGTGCATTGCTGGGTTACGTATGCTTGTCCCCGTATGTTTGTGCCACCTTGGTTTATGACTAGTCATGTCGACCCGGGTTCTCTGTCATATGGATGCTAGCATCACAATCATAAACGTGAGCCAAAAGATGCTAACGGTCCCGGCCAAGGTAAAGGCGGCAGCCATGAGTTACCGTGCGTGAGGCCGCAAAGTGATATGATGTGTCTTATGCTAGATCGGTGTGACTTAGGATCGGGGTCCCGACAGGTTCGCTCCGGTATCGCCATAGACATTTTCATCCATGTCGGTGGCTTCATCAGAGCCATAGTCGAGCTCATCGGTCCAGTCTTCGACCGTGGCGACTAAGTGGGTGGTGGGTGGGATGAAAATTTCCCGATCGTTGGTTTTACATCCCATCTGATCATAGACGGTGGATGAGATCGCCAAGTCTTGGATTCGGTTCAGCACCTCGTTTAACTGTGAGACCTCCTCCGTGCTCAAGACCTGGCTATAGGTCGGGCCGATCTGGAGTGGTCTGCTCGGGCCGCCTGATGCAGCGCTGTTACCCTGCCCGTCCGAGGTCGATCCCTGGTTGGCGGGAGAAGGGGTCTCGTTGGCCATAGATGACGAGACAATCACCGTCGGGCCTATTGGTGAACTCGGCTCGAAGCCAGGGTCCGCGGGCGCGGCGGTGGGGTTAGAAGTGACGATCGTTGGATCTATCTCCGGGATCGGATTTACTGCGAGGTCGGATCCGAGAGTCGGATCGGGAACGTCCTCCAGAGCCTCCTCGCCGAAGGGATCCTCAAGCCGATCTGAGGTCCATCCCAAAAAAACCAGATCACCTCGGGCGTCCGTGGTGTAATCCAGGTTCCCGAACGTGACGACCCGATCTGGGGCGAAGTTCTCGACACGGCGTAGATGGCTAGTCGAGTCGGCGTGCAGCACAATGCTGCCGAAGACAAAAAGCTGGCCGGGGACGAATATGTCACCACAGCCGGTATCATTGTCAATCTGCAAGCGAGCCATCAATCCTTTGGGATCAACACAGTGAGATCTCAATGAAATCACCAATGTCGGTGTCAACACCGGCAGATCTCGGGTAGGGGTGCCCAAGATGTGAGATCGGATCAATGGCTTAACAGGAAACGTAGGACACGATGATTTACCCCAGGTTCGGGCCCTGTCTATTGAGTTAAAACCCTACATCCTGCTCTTGTTTATATTGTTGATGTATCAAGGTACAAAGTTGATTTACCTTGAGATCGTGAGTTGTGGTCTAACCCTAGGGGTATGATGAATGATCTTGCCTCTACGGACTAAATCCTCTGGTTTATATAGGCACTAGGGGTATCTAGGGTTACACATGGTCGGTTACAACTAAGGGAATACATGCCGAATCTCGTATCCTTGGGGTGCACGCCAAGTCTTCGGTGAGGTCCGATACGTCGGTTCTTCAAGTTGGAAACTTCCGGAGTCCCTGCTCTTCGACGGGCCTTGAGTTCGGCCCATGGACTAATCAACTAGGCCGGGACCCCCTAGTCCAGGACACCATAAGATGGGTTGCTGGGCACAGAGTTCCTTCAACTCCTCCTTCATCGCCTCCACGACCTTCATCTCCTCTCACCTCTCCCTCGCCATCTTCCGCAGTGCGGCCATGGCGTTGTATTTCTCCTGGAGAGCGTTGATGCTCTGCTTCACATCTGCACGACTTCGCTTGGCAGCAGCCATGGATTCCTCCACCAGTCGCTCACGCTCGATGCGGAGCTTCGCCACGTCATCCAGCAGTTTTACGATGACGGGTTTCAGGATCTTCACCGAGGCACTGCTCTTCTCATGCAGCTTCTCCCAGTGGGCGGTCAGCACCCTCTGCCTCTCGAGCTCATCGTCGAGCTTCGCATTGTGAGCCATTTGTTGCTCGATGAGGCCGGTCACCTTCTCAACAGAGGCATTGGTCTCCTCCAGCAGCTTCACCAAGCAGGTGTTCGCCTCCTTTTCCTTAATGAGCTCAGCATACATGCCATCGCTGGCTAAGGAATCCACCACTGCCGGCTCGTCCAGTTCGCCTCCATGGCGAATGAGCTTGTGAGAGCCCTCGCCTTTCCGCGAGAAATCGTTCGAGGCCTCCGCGGTGCCGCAGGACATCTCTGATGCGACTAACGCGGCGCGACGGGACCTCTCTGTTGCTTCCGTGGCCTTGGTCTTTGCTTCCTGGTTATATGTTGACCCAGAACTCCTCCCACCGGCAATGGCAGACGCAAGGTACGACTAACCAGAAAGACCTGTTTGTTTGGTGATGAGGAGAGGAATGTGCAGTAATTTTCCAGTGGGTAGTTTTTATAGCCGACTAGTAAACAACTGCTAAGTGGGAACACGTTTAGGTTTCGTAGGTGTGAACAAACTTGCAATTAATTATTGCGTGGTAATTTGGAATGTGATGGGAAACAAGCTCAAAATTTATTGATGGTTTTGGGTTCGAAGCGCGAAACGGTTCCTGGATGGCGTACATATGCCCGTGTTCTCAGTTGTGTACTAGTCTGCTCACTATCACACACGGTCCAGATATCGTCATCATGTCCGATGGATGGGCCGTCGCGCTTCCCACGGGCGCCAGACAGTTGACCAGAACTGTTATACGCAAGTGGTTGCTTGCCGTTGAGGCGGCCATGGCGCGCTCTGCTCGCATCCCTCCGTGCGCTCTGCTCGCTGTTAAGGCGGCCGCGGCGCGCTCTGCTCGCGTCCCTCCACGCGCGCTCTGCTCTGGCGTCCATCCACACGCGCTCTGCTCTGGCGTCCCTCCGCGCGTGCTCTTTCAATGGTTGGGGTCGGTGCACGATCACGTTTTGGGCACCAGATGCATGCGGTTGTGCCGCGCGCGTCGCCACGATGCGGTTAATACGTGCGGCACAATGGAGTTACACGCTGCAACAACTGCCATCCGGATGTGCCGATAGTCCAGGCCGTTTGACCTCCCCATTTATTCCCGCGGCCATTATAACCTTAGTCCCTTCAACATTTCGATCGCGCCCCACAACACAACAAGCACACCCACGACGACGCATACAAAGAGGATATATAGCGAAGCTCCAATGGCGTTCGGCATGCATCCTGTGGACACCCACATGAGGGGGAAGGACCTCTCGGTGGTGTACACCAATGACCCAGTCGTGGTGGAGGAGACCATCAACACCACGGGGCAGTTGCTTGCTGAGGATGACAAGTACAAAGTGGTTGGCTTCGACCTCCAGTACACCGCCGATCGTCCCGGGGATGATCAGAAGGTTGCCGTCACCCAGTTGTGCGTGTGCCATCACGTCCTCGTCTACCACTACTACCTGGCCACAAGGCCATGCGAGCATTTTGCCAGATTTTTCAACAGCCCCGACTACAAGTTCGCTACGTTGGACACCATCGATGATCTAAAAGTGCTCGCGACTTCGGGCTTGGCCTGCGAGAAGCTTGTGGACATCCGTGGACACTACAGGGTCTGGGGCAACAATAAGGAGAAGGCATCCCTGGTTGACCTCGCCGAGGCCATCATTGACCCCTACTACAGTAACATGAAGGATGCCTCCAAGATCAATCCTTCAGTCTGGCACAAGGCCTGGCTGTGGAGGCTGGATGAAGATCACCTCAAGTTCGCGGGCAAGAATGCGTACACATGCTCCGAGATGTACAGGCGGATCCTTGACATGAGGAAGTGCCTCCTTCATGTAGACGACGAGGGATCGAGCCACAAGCAGAGCAGTGGCGGCAAGCATCACAAGAAGAATTAGATTATCATTTCTCCTAGTTTATTATGCATGTAATTGTTTACTTTGGTGTGTGCAAATGCTATCTGTAGTCAGTTATGTAATTGGATGTTTAATTTGGTTATGCAATCATGTTCTTATAAGTATATATGTTGTTGTTCTGTAGACAGAGCATAGATGTTGTGTAGACAGAGCAAATCACATCACACACGGACTAAACTACGGAACCCGTCGGTGATGATTTCATCATTCGCTGACAATTGTATACCAACAAGCGTTTACCCACAACACACACATCTTATTAGCAGGAATCGTCTGTGTTATTATAGGTCTTCCCACACAATTCTGATTACGGACCTGTTTGCCGGGTATCACACACATCTTGTCAAGCCGAATCATTTGTGTTCTTCTAGATCATCACAAACAGTTCATATGAGTGACCTGTATGCCATAGATCACACACACCTTGATCTGCCTGACCATTTCTGTTGTTTTGGCTCATCGCAAACGGTTCATCCGACTGAACTGTATGCCATCGATCGCACACACCTTGATCTGGCTGACCGTTTCTGTTGTTTTGGCTCATCGCAAATAGTTCGTATGGATCAACTGTATGCCACGATTCGCACACGCAAATCTTTGTGAATCGTGGTTGATGGATCCGCCATCGCACACAGTTCATTTTATTGGTGACGGTTTTATTACGATACCGTTTGCGATTAATGCATCGCACACAGTTTTGTCCATTGGTCTCGTATACATGTGTCGCGTTAGGACCATCCTGCAGTAGTGTTGAATGTGTTGGTTTAAGCATGCTATTAAAGCAGATAAATATGGAAGGGGGTGTTAACTAGAACAGGCTTAAGAGCGACCAAATACTGTAATTCAAACTGGTATTGTTGAAAATGAATAGGCTCATGCTTAAACATGACACTGGATAAATGTGTAAAACTGAAGTAAAGGGCACATGTTAACTACACCATGCATAACAGGAACCAAATATAGCCGTTAAAATTGGTATTGATGAAATTGAATTGCACAGTTCATACTTGCACATAATGAACATCACATTGTGAATAACTGAAATAAACAAGGTGTTGGGTATATTTCCCGGCATTGGAGACCCGACAGGAGGATGACCCGACCATAAAGCTATAAGGGCTCAGCGGGTTATCTCGCTGCCGGGCCTTGAAGATACCCAGTGGGCCGGCTTAGACAGAGGCCCGATGGGAAGAGGCGGCTTGGTGCGTGGGCCGACTTAAGAAGAAAGACAAGATAAGGAAGATTACCTTGAAGAATAAGTCAATTAGAATAAGAGTGGGATACGGGTTAAGGTTACAACCCGGACTGTCATGTACACCTAGGGCTCAACCTGTTATATAAAGGGGAGCGCCTAAGGCAGAAAGACTAAGTTGCAATCTCTCGAGAGTTAGGTTAGCAATTCCGCACCCCTGTAATCGAGATTCAAAGCAATACAAACAGGCAGGACGTAGGCTTTTACCTCCTCCGTGAGGGGCCGAACCTGGGTAATCCCGTGTGTTCTCGTTCACGATCAACCCCGTTAAGCTTCCACCTTTGTGCGATGGCCTCATCACTAAGTTCTTTCACGAGGGCATCTGCCATGCTAAAACCACGACAGTTGGCGCCCACCATGGGGCCTACGCACGATGGAGTTGAGTTCTTGGCGCGAGCCCTCCTAGGGTACGGTATGTACGCGATCGGCCAGATGACGAAGAGTCGCCGTGGAAAGCTCTACATCGACGACTCATACTTGGGCCCCGAGGCCAACTCGATCGAGTACGGGTACCGGGTCCCCTTTGGCAAGATCCATGTCTTCATCGGCGTTGTCGGTGAGTCAGCCGCCGGGTTGGATGCCATTGCCAACGCCGAATCGGCCCGCCGCGCCAGTCCCCCCCAGGTGAAACCCGGCCCGCCGAGAGCCGGTCGGGCGCATGCCTTCGTTTGCTTCACCCAGGGGGTGACTCTGTCAGAAAATTCGCTATCTGGAGATGAGACACTCGTGCAGTCTGATGGCGAGTCATCGATGGGGGAAACCGAGTCAATCCGTCCCCTGTATGATGGCAGGCTCGGAGAATGCACTGACGAAGTTTTTCCAGAAACCCTCGAGCCGCCTCGGTTTGCTGCGGTTTACATGGCAGGCACGCAAGACCCGCCTTCCCTTCGCGACCCGGTGGATCCAGCGACCGGGCGGAATCTCACCATCGTCGGCTATGGAGGGGCCGGCGCGGCCGCTGCCGGCTCGCAAAAGAGCGGCGTGCAGGCGCTCAAGTAGCTGATGAATACTCTGGTGACTCTGCTGGCCGAGCCGGTGACCGTAGAGAATGCTACGGCACGCAACACAGATATCACGAAGTGCCATGAGCAGATGAACAAGATCCAGGAGGATATCAATGCTGAAAACACCCACATGGCGGAAGCACAAGCTCGACTTGTTGAGGAGACAAAGCGCTTGGAAGAGGAAGCCCTCTATCTGAGCCGCCGGCAGGCGGAGTCAGAATTCGTCCACCAAAGGCGGCATCAAAGCCGGCTTCCAGCCCAGATTGAGCCAACACAGCTGTTTACCACGCCGAATGATCCGCGGGCTCTGGTGAACCCGGGTGATGCGGAGCATCCTACGGACATCACCATGTCAAGAGTCCGTTTGGCAAGTGACACGTGCCACATCAACTTCCCATACATAAAGGTGAATCATCTCCTTTACACGTGTTCACTTGACCCCTTCGAGGATGGTATACTACTTGACAATCCTTCCGTGTGCATGCATAGGTTCTATCGGAGTTTCACACATAGCGAGGACAAGTGCAAGCACAAGGGAAGAACTACACCATCCAAGAGGGAAGCTTGGAAGCGGAGAAGGAACCGTCAAGAAGACGGCGAGGTTCCACATGCGTCGACGGGCGTCCATGAGAAGGCTGACGGCGAGGCCTCTGGATACCCCGTGCGCACGGGCCCTGGACCCCGTGCACATGGGACCCCGTGCCCATGGTACAAGCCCGTGTGCACGGGCTAAGGCGTCAGGTCTCTGGATACCCCGTGCGCACGGGCTCCACTTACCCCGTGCGCACGTGGCCTCCTGCGTGTTGCTGTTGGGCTTTGCCCATGTAATCTCCTTTATGCCCTGCTTACCCCTTCATGTCTTGGACCTATATATACTCCTCCTCCACCTCATTTGTGGGATAGCTAAGATTAGATCTATACATTGGAGCTTAGCTCATGTATCTCCCCTTGTGGGAATCCTCTTGAGAGAGGCACACTCCATTGGAGTTCAAGACCTCCATTGGAGAAGATCTTTAGGGATATCAAGACCCCTTGTGGGAAGGATCTATCTAGATCATCAAGACCCATCTCTCCTAGATATTTGGATGAACTACCTTTGTATCTTTATTTCCCTTGTTGTTCTTGGATCTTGATGCACCTTGTGTATTGCTTGTGATTTGAGGAGTACTTGGTGTGGATCTTGTCCATTAGAGTGTTGTTCTTGTGTTTTCCCCTTGTGTTCTTGGTGTTCTTCCTCAAATCCACCTCCAATTCATGAACATCAGGCCACCTAGGATTTTGCCCTACAACATCTTGGTATCATGAGCCACGTTGACATGAATTTGGAGCCCTACCCCCCATGTTCTAGCCTAATTTTGCTTGTTTTTGTCCAATTTCGAAAATTCCCCACCAAAAAAAAGAGGCATACCAAATTTTTGTGATTTGTTTTTCCTTGTGAGTTTTTGTTGATTTTGATTTGTGGATCTGGTGTTTAGCAAGTAGATCCATCTCCTATTGCGTCCCCATAGCCTAATTTGTCTTTTCCCCGTTCGAATTTGGAGTTGAACTCGCTAATTTTCCGCCACCCCCGTGCCCACGGGCCCCAGACCCCGTGCACACGGGCCCCCGCGAAGTTTTTGGACACCCCGTGTCCACGGCCTTGTACCGTGCACACGGGACCCCGTGCCCACGGCCCTTTGACCCCGTGCACACGGCCCTCCCAGAAACAGCCAACACCGCTTCACTATTTCGGCCATATCTACCACTTCCGAACTCCGATTTGGGCGTTCTTTGGCTCATTGAAAAGCTAGCGATGTGCCAGAGCTGCTCATCTTGGTTTTACCACCATTTGAATCCATCACATTTTGTGCATTTTTGCATCTTTTGCATAGGCCCTCCGTCATAACTTCCGCACCACCACCATAGACTTCCGCAACCTAACCCATTTTGGTTCCCATTGCATTTGTGGTTGTTTGAGTTGTGATTTGAGTCTCCTAAGGTGTTTTGGCTACTTAGGGACGGCTACATCTTCATCACCACCGACGACACAGATCGATACGAGTATTGACTAGCATCCATCGACTACATCCACCACGACATTTCGCATCGACGGCGACCATCCATCCTTTGAGACCATCTTCAACCGGAAGCAAGGCCGGTTACCCCCGACTTCGTGAAAGGTTAAGTGTGACGAAGGTATCCATTTCGTCATAAACTTTTCCTTCCTTGCCATTACATCTTGATAGCCCCACCATCTTTGCGATTACCTTCATACCTATTGAGACTAGCTATCCGAGTATTGTCGGGCTTCGCGAAAACTTGTGCACCTTAGTGATACGATATCATATTGTTGCATCATTTGATATATCTTGCTCCCATGCATATCTTGTGATACTTATCTCATGTGTTTGGTCGAGGCTCATTAAGCATAGTGGAAAGGAAGAGAAGAGTAAAAAAAAAGCTTTTAAGCAAGAAAAAGAACGATCATAATCTTATAAGCAAAAGAGTGTTGAGCATGAAAAGAGATACTTGTGCATGAGGATACATGGAATAGGAAACCTTTTTCTTGCATACATATAGGTTGGTGCCAAGTCGTGAATCGTGCCCAAACGTGCAATCAAGCTAGCGTCTTTCCTAGTGTTTGTGCAACACGAGCTTAGTCTTCATTAGGCAATTTTGTATTGCTCATCCCTATAGTTGCACAACCCCATTATCCCACCGTGTGTGTTTCTTTATTGCCCTCCTCTATATTTTGTGATCACTTGCTTCGCATTTTGAGTCCTTTGGATTTATTTCCACATTTACATATCTTGGACTTCAATTTGCATAAATTTGTGCCACTAACCCCATCGAGCTCCACTATATGCCATTTGTGTAGGTTGTGAGGATTGGACAAGGTTTTTCACCAAGTGCACTCTTTTCCTTGCATACATTGTGGTATTTGAGATCCATCTACAACTTCGTAAAGAGGTAACCTTGGTATGTTCATTCCATCTCGTTCTCACACCTTCTCGAGTGCTTTTATGTATAGGGACGGCACATCTCCTTCGGTCTACAACCACGACGACGAGTTCGATGCCATGAAGAACTTCATCGACGCCAAGATGGACAAGTACATGGAGGAGTTCAAGGTCCTCATCAACTCCGGCAAGCGGTCTTCATCATCTTCGAGAAGACGCTCAAGTGCAAAGACTCCCGAGCTACCATCTCCGGCAAGTACACAACGGCATCGACACCGACAAGACCCAAAAGAGCAACCTTCTGGACGAGAGTTGGCTGCTCTGGCACCCCCGTGCACACGGGCCTGTGACCCCCGTGCACACGGCCTCCTGCACCCCCGTGCGCACGGGCTCTACAGAACCGCGACATCGACCCCAAGGCTGCGGCTTCATCCGCTACTTTGGCATCTTCGCCAAGTGACTTCAAGGCATCTTCGCCTACTCCACGAGCTCAAGTCCGCGACTTCCACGAGCTACTACGACCTCGACACCGACCACGAGCTTCCTTTCTATGGGACTCAAGACCCCGAGGAGTATCTCGAGTGGGAGCGCAAGATGGACGACTACCTCAAGCTACATCAAGTCCCCTCCGAAGATCAAGTGAAGTGCGCCACAAGTATCTTCCACGACTACGTGTGGACATGGTGGCTTCACACACCTTCGAAGAGCTTCAACATGAGTTGGTCCAAGACGAGGAAAGTGATGCGGCAAGAATTTGTGCCTTCCGCCTACACGGAACATCTTCTTCACCAATTGCAGAATACCATACAAGGATCCAAGTCCCTCGACGAATACTTCAAGGAGATGAAGAAAGCGTTGCGACGAGCCGGTGTGGACGACCCCATTTGGATGAAGTTCCACTTCACGATGGGATTGAACAACGACATCGCCAAGACTCTCTTCACCAACAACTACGAGTCCCTCGACGACATGTACCTTGGTGCTCTCCAAGCGGAACGAGAACACATGAAGGCCAAATATACTCGACCCCGAGCACACTTCGCGACGACCACGCTCCAAGACAGCGAGCATGAGGCTAGTACCACCGAGATGTCCAAGCCCGACGAGCTCCAAGATGATGCTTCCAAGTTCGACTTCACCGCCATACCTCTTTGTGGCATTGACGATGCCGAGTCTACCACGACTCTTTTTGAAGACGGCACAGTGACGACTACGACTACGAAGCAACTCAAGGATCAAGATTTGGAGGTGAGCGGCAAGGTGGCGAGCAAGGATGATGCTTCCATCTTTGGAGGCGAGAGTGATGATGTGCCATCTTCGGCCTTCGTCCATGGCGACGACGACGATGAGTTGAATGACTTATGACACCATATTGAGAGTGAGAGTGACTTCACCACTAGCCCCATATATGATGAGATGACTCAATTCCCATGTGAGGAGAGCCACCACCACCACTTGAGTGATTTGAGTGACTCCACCATATGTGACATTGAGTACACCTATTTTGAGGGAGTGAGTGAACCACCACATAGAGAGAGTGAGGTAGTTGATAGGGCATGTGAGGCCATTTCGATTTCTAACGCCTTACCCTCTACCTGTATTGTGTCTTCTCATTTGGTGCTAGGTCCCATATACGACGACTCCCCGATCTTCGATGACTTCGTCCTTCCTTTGGACAAGACGATGGCCATGGTGGACTATGATACACCCCCACATGGTTCCATCACGATGATGATGACCACAAGTTGGTCCTTGCCACCTCACCTACACCACATGAGTGGAATGAGAACGGTAACATAGGTGAAGGTGATGCTCTTGTCCCACTAGTGGACATTCTTGACATTGCTTGCTTGCATGATGTAGATCCTCCTATTGACACGCTTCATGCTAGTATGATTTCCCCATGCGATGATTTACCCATTTATGATGAGTTTGATGATTGCCATGCAGAGTCTATTAGTTGTGATGCCATGTTGCATAGGATTTCTTGTGCTAATTCTATCGGTCACATCATGTTTGCAACCCCTCTTGACTTTTCATATGCTATGAATGAGATCTCCCATATGTCATATTTGCAATCTCATCGTAGTGACTATGCATATGCCATTAAAATAAACCAAATTTGCACATATGGCATAGATGACAAGCCCATGGTTATTGACATTTGCTTTTCTTGTGATGATATTGATATGCTCCCTTTGCATCATTTCTCTCATATGCCATGCCATGACCACCTAGCTTCGGACATGCATTATTTGCCATGTTGTCAATTTTATCCATATTATGCGTCCGCTATTGCTCATGAGGCGACCCCCATAGTTTCTTCATACATGTTAGGAGATTTTGACCCATCCTATGAATCGCATGATTCCCATGATTGTGTGCACCATATGCATCCCATGAATGAAAATGCTTTTGATGTGCCATATACTTGCATGTTAAATTTGTGTCCCCATCGTGTTATACATAACAACTACTCTTTCATGATGGATGACATGTTCATATACCATGCTTCAAATTTCTTTGAGCATTGCTTGTTTTGTGCTAACTCTAACGTGCACATACACATCATGATGGATGATGTGTACATTTACCACGCACACACGTTGTTTCATTTGTCCCCATGTTGTGTAGGTACACATGCTTCCTCGTCGACCTCGCAAACGCAAGAGTTGACGAAACGAGCTCTAGAGAGCAATGATGATTTGGGATTCCATGGATTGTCACTCCCACCGCTCCCATCGCGCAATGACTTTGCGCATTTCTTCTACATGGCCCTCACATGGTTATGGGTTATTGTCCATTATATATCATTTGCCCATCTTGCCATGTTCACTTTGCATGATATGCTCATTCCTATGCCTTTGCCATGCATTTGTGACCCATGCTTTGCATCTCACATGACACTTGATTCTACTACTTGTATGTGTGTTTGCATGCTTGGTGGAGATATCACTTGTTATTGCCATGTTTGCTATGTACCCCATGCCTATGATGATACTTTGATCATGTTTCGCTTTCGTGCTTCCGATATGTCATGCGCATTTGTTATGCCTATTATTTGCTCACATGACATGATTGCCATGATTACCTCTAGTGTGTTGCATCTTTGCTCCACTAGTTTACACGACATGCTTACTATGATTGCTTGCCTTGTTGCATCACCGATGATTCATACTTGCTCGTTTCATGCGGTTGATGACAACCATTGCCTTGCTTTACACATGATTGCTATTGAATATTGTCCAATTGCTCCATATGTTGCTTCTCTCATGCTAGATGAATTGCCATGTATTGAGTGCAACAATGCTTTTAGTCTTGCTAATGAGATTGCTCCCATAGCTTTCTCCCATATATTTGGAGCTTTTGCCATCTTTCATGTGAAGCATGCTTGTTTTACCTCTTTGCACCATATGCCTAGTGCCATGAATATATCCATTGTTGCATCATATTATTCATGCACTTTTGCTTATAATGGTTATGTGCAACAGAAGAGAACCATCATGATGGATGATGTGTTTATCTACCGTGCCCATACGTTCTTTGCTTGGTTGTGTGCATGTGTCGGATCCTTCGACATCGTGTCAACGTCCACTTCCCGTGAGTTGACCATTCGAGCTCTTGAGAGCGAGCCACTTTCGACCGACGCACTTCTACATCACATTTCCTACCACTTCGGCATTGTGAAGGACGCACAAGAGCACACTTTTGAGGTGATATCCTTCTCTTTTCAGAGCTCCCAAAGCATGAGCATGAATATTGTGGGTCATACTTCATGTGTTGCTTGCACCATGACACTTTGCACACATGCTAGAGATCTTGCTTCGACTTGTCATTGCCCCATTGCCATGCCTCATGATATATATGCCTTGTGTGTTGCGTCGAACATGATTACCCCATGCTATTCCCATGTGTTTGATTGCAACAATGTCATTTCTTCACATATGCCATGTCCCATTGATTGCTACATGATTGACTTGATTGCCTCACACATGTTGAACAATTGCTCTTTCCATTGTGTTGAGTGCCACACTATCTTCACTACACCATGTGCACATTATGCTTGGATTGTCTTCCACTTTGGCTTGCCTATTGCACATTTCATGCACTTGATGCCCCATGTGTTTGGACATATCATTTTCCTTGGTGTTGTGAATGATTCCTATGCCTACCATAGACCTTTTGTTGAGCACCTTGTGCATGCTTGCTATGACATTGAGGTAGATGCTTGTTATCTTGTCACACATATTTGCATCTCTACCTCCCATTTGCATGCCAGTTTCCCTCATGACCTTGATCATGCTCAATTCATATGCTTACTTGACATGCCACACTTCCTTGTCACACAATATGCTATGCATGATGACGACACTTGTTCGGTGAATCACCACTTGAATGTTTGGTTTCGCACTAACGCTAACCACATTTGTTTTTCTAAGAGTTTGTTGTCATTGCTCCTTTTGAAGGAATCACAAGACGGTGCGACATTGGAGAGTGCCCAATTCGAGCTTAAAGATGTTGACTGGTTGGTGATCGTCCATTTGTCCATGGCGACGCCATCTCTTTCCCATGGTGATTTGGTTTTTGATCCGACGACGGATCTTTCCCTAGGGGAGGGGATGATGCGGAGCATCCTACGGACATCACCATGTCAAGAGTCCGTTTGGCAAGTGACACGTGCCACATCTACTTCCCATACATAAAGGTGAATCATCTCCTTTACACGTGTTCACTTGACCCCTTCGAGGATGGTATACTACTTGACAATCCTTCTGTGTGCATGCATAGGTTCTATCGGAGCTTCACACATAGCGAGGACAAGTGCAAGCGCAAGGGAACAACTACACCATCCAAGAGGGAAGCTTGGAAGCGGAGAAGGAACCGTCAAGAAGACTGAGAGGTTCCACATGCGTCGACGGGCGTCCACGAGAAGGCTGACGGCGAGGCCTCTGGATACCCCGTGTGCACGGGCCCTGGACCCCGTGCACATGGGACCCCATGCCCACGGTACAAGCCCGTGCGCACGGGCTAAGGTGTCAGGTCTCTGGATACCCCGTGCGCACGGGCTCCACTTACCCCGTGTGCACGGGGCCTCCTGCGTGTTGCTGTTGGGCTTTGCCCATGTAATCCCTTTTATGCCCTGCTTACCCCTTCATGTCTTGGACCTATATATACTCCTCCTCCACCTCATTTGTGGGATAGCTAAGATTAGATCTAGACATTGGAGCTTAGCTCATGTATCTCCCCTTGTGGGAATCCTCTTGAGAGAGGCACACTCCATTGGAGTTCAAGACCTCCATTGGAGAAGATCTTTAGGGATATCAAGACCCCCTTGTGGGAAGGATCTATCTAGATCATCAAGACCCATCTCTCCTAGAGATTTGTATGAACTACCTTTGTATCTTTATTTCCCTTGTTGTTCTTGGATCTTGATGCACCTTGTGTATTGCTTGTGATTTGAGGAGTACTTGGTGTGGATCTTGTCCATTAGAGTGTTGTTCTTGTGTTTTCCCCTTGTGTTCTTGGTGTTCTTCCTCAAATCCACCTCCAATTCGTGAACATCGGGCCACCTAGGGTTTTGCCCTACAACACCGGGGGTTGGTGTTATGTCCCCAGGAGGGCCACCGCCGCGGCAGCCGGCTCAGCAGAGAGAGACGACTCAGCATTAGATGCCAGTTCCACAGCAGCAACTGCCGCCTCGTCGGTTCCAGACCCCAATTGGACACTATTCCAACCCACTGGACAACGTGTTAGCTGCAACACATAATTTGGCAGCAATCCCGATCGAAGGAGATGGTCCAGCTCAGGTGGAGGCCAGGAACGCCATTGCGATGCTCAAAACAGCGGTAACACAGCAGGCGAACTATGCTCACAGTCAGCACTGGCTTCACTCGACCCCTCACCAGAGCCGCACCAGGAGCCAATGCCCTAAGTCGCCAGCAGTTTCCAGTAGTGCACAACACTGAAGGGCCGCACAACCCTTGGTGAATCAGCAACCTCTGCCGCCCAGGATCCCAAACGCATAGGAGATTGTGGACACTTCTCGAGCTCTATGAGCGTTCGAAGAGGAAAACGGGCGTGCGGTGTATAACCCACCCACGGCGAAGGACCATCCCACCACAGCCCAGACAGCTAGTCGTCTTGGCGGTCTATCAAGTCGCATGATTGGAACTCCTTGTCTGGTCCCAGCATTGCGAGAGGCACGCAGGCCGCTAGATTTCAAGGGTCCCCACAAGGTTCCTAATTATACAGCAGATCTGGAGCCGGCCCAGTGGATTGAGAGTTATGAGTTAGCAATGGATTTGTTGGGGGCTAGTGAGGCTGTGTGTGCACGTTATCTACCTCTCATGTTGGAAGGTCTAGCACGTACCTGGCTGAAAAACTTGCCAGTGAATTCCATTAACACCTGGCAGGAATTGAAGGAGCGTTTTGTCAAGAACTTTCAGGGAACCTGCAAATGGCCAACCACAATTGTCGATCTTTAACATTGTGTTTAGCGTGAGGATGGGTCGGCACACCACTGGTCTCGCCGAGTTGCGGAAGTCATTCATTCCTCAGATAGCATCACGGCTGCACAGGGGTTCTTGTTCTGGAACGAACTTGTAAGTTTCAACCCCTAGTTCAGAAGTTAGGGCGGCTCAAGAGAAAGGTCCAGGACATGGGCGATCTCATGGATGTCTTAACCCGGTATGCCAAGTTGGACAATACGAAGGATCCTACGTCTGATGATGACAAATCTGGCAAGGGTAAGAAAAATGGTGGCAAGGGTCACCAGCAGAACAATGGCAATGGGCAGGCCAGTAGCAACAACAAGCACAAGAGTTATGAAGCCGGCTCCGATCTGGTGGCAAATACCAATACCGGCGGGAATAACCAACAACAGAACAACAGCTCTAGGAGGCCTTTCCCTGGTAACCACCCCCACAGCTTTGAAGAGGCCCTCAAAGGTCCGTGTCCCAAACACAGTATTAATGGCAAGCCGTCTGCCCACTCATGGGAGAACTGTTATATTATGCAAGAATTCTCCAAGAGGGTATTTTAGAACCATCACAATGGAGGCAGCAACGGCAAACACCCCGGTAACCCCGGACCCGGCAATCAGGGAGCCGGTTTCAAGGGAGCCGGCTCGCAAGGGCGTTTCGCAGGCCCTGGGTTCCAGGGGAACCACGGTCATAATACCGGGTTTCAGGGGGCTGGCAATGCTGGAGGCAATAATCAACGCAACCAAGGCAATCAGAATCAAGGTGGCCAGTCCGAATTCTAGAGTAACCCAAAGCAGTTTAATAGCGGTCAGTATCATGTCTTGACCACCAGTACCTGCAAACAGGATCGGAAGGTTCAGCGGAGAGCCGCCAACTTGGTTGAGCCGGCAGTCCCATATTACCTCAACTGGTTGGAACAACTGGTCACTTGGAGCCGGGCGGATCATCCAGAGTTCATTGATCACTCGGGTCATCTGGCCTTGGTGGTGGCGCCACAAGTCGGCGGGTATACATTGACAAAAGTGCTTACGGATGGCGGCAGCAGCATCAATATACTTTACTATGATACTTTCAGACAGATGAATTTATGCGAGAAACAGCTCACCCCTTCCACCACAGTTTTTCATGGCATTGTCCCCGGCAAGTCAGCTTATCCCATTGGCAGAATTTCTTTTGAAGTAGCTTTTGGCGACGAATTTAATTACCGCTCAGAGTTTTTGTCCTTTGAAGTGGTAAAGCTTAAGAGCCCCTATCATGCCCTCTTCGGTAGGCCGGCTTACGCGCGTTTCATGGCACGGCCATGCTATGTTTATCTGAAGTTAAAGATGCCGGGTCCAAAAGGAACGATTACTATTGAAGGCAACTGGTGGGTTGCGCTGGAGTGCGAAGGAGATGCGGCTTATGCAGAGATGGCTTGTGCAGCCGAGGAGCTAAAGTACTACAAAGATAATGTTGACCCAGCTGACAGGACCTCCCTCAAGAAGCCGACGACCGAGTCTAATCCTTTGCTCAAATTCAAGTCGGCCAGAGATATAAAGCAAGTTGACTTTGTCCCGGGTAATTCATCTGAGCAGTTCACCGTCGGGGCAAACATGGATCCTAAATAGGAAAGCACGCTCATCGAGTTCATCCGTGAGAACCGGGATATCTTTGCAAGGAAACCTTCTGACATGCCGGGTGTACCGAGACAACTCGCTGAGCACTCCCTTAATGTGGATCCTAAGTTTAAACCTGTTCGACAGTACCTCCGTCAATTCAATGAGGAAAGGCGGAAGGCTATTGCCGAAGAAGTGGCTCGGCTCCTAGCTACCGGGTTCATTGTGGAGGTGTTTCATCCTGAATGGCTGGCTAACCCGGTCCTTGTTCTGAAGAAAAACGGGACTTGGCGAATGTGTGTTGATTACACAGACCTGAATAAGGCTTGTCCTAGTGATCCGTTCGCGCTGCCCCATATTGACCAGATCATTGATGCTACGACGGGTTGTGAGTCTCTATGCATTCTGGATGCTTATTCTGGTTATCATCAAATCAAGAAGAAGTAGGAGGATCAGGAAAAGACAGCTTTCATTACACCCTTTGGAGCTTTCTGCAATACATCCATGCCGTTTGGTCTGAAGTGCGCACAGGCGACTTATTAGCATTGCGTCCAGAATTGTTTCCACAAGCAGATTGGGCGTAATGTTCATGCCTATGTTGACGACATAGTAGTGAAATCTCGAAAGAAGGAAACCTTGTTGGCTGATCTCAAGGAGATGTTTGATAACCTTCGAGTGTACCAGATGAAGCTCAACCCGGAGAAGTGCGTCTTCGGGGTTCCTGCGGGGAAGTTAATGGGATTCTTAGTTTCTGAGCATGGGATTGAGGCCAACCCGAAAAAAATCAAAGCAATCACATCCCTGGCCAAGCCGGCAAATCTTAATGCTGTCCAGAAGCTGGCCGGGCGGCTTGTGGCCTTGAGCCGGTTCATAAGCCGGCTCGGGGAGAAGGCAATTCCACTTTACCAGATGCTCCGGAAGTCAGATGATTTTGTTTGGAGCGATGCTGCAAATCAGGCTTTTGAGTCCCTCAAGAAGCAGTTGTCTGAGCCTCCCATCCTTGCTGCCCCTCAGTAGAAGGAGCCCATGCTGTTATATATTGCAGCTAACAGTAAAGATGTAAGTGTGGCAATTGTCATAGAACGAAAGGAAGCCGGCAAAGAGCACCCATTTCAGTGCCCGGTGTATTATATCAGTGAAGTCTTAACCGAGTCCAAACAGCGGTATCCGGATTGGCAGAAGCTGGTGTATGGTGTATTCATGGCAAGCCGGAAGTTGAACCACTACTTTCATGAGCACCCAATTACTGTGGTCAGTTCTGCACCCCTTGGGGACATCATTCAAAACAGGGAAGCTACTGGTCGGGTTGGCAGGTGGGCAATTGAGCTTGGGCCACATCATCTTAAATATATGTTGCTAACTGCTATTAAATCTCAAGCTCTGGTGGACTTCATCAATGACTGGACTGAGTTACAGGCTCCGAAGGAGAAGCCGGATACCACATATTGGTCCATTCACTTTGATGGTTCCAGGCAATTGGAAGGCTCGGGGGCTGGAGTTGTGATAACTTCCCCACGAGGTGACAAGTTTTGTTATGTTTTACGGCTTATGTTTCCTTGTACTAACAATGTAGCTGAATATGAGGCCTTGCTTCATGGGCTCCGTATGTCAAAGGAGATGAATTTAAGCCGGGTCAGGTGCCTGGGCGACTCAGACTTGGTGGCTCAGCAAGTTTCTGGCACCTAGGACTCCAAGGATCCTCTCATGGCGGCTTATCGACGGGAAGTTACAAATATCGTTGGATATTTCACAGGATATCAGGTGGATCATATTGATCATCGGCTTAACGAGGCGGCGCATGCATTGTCTCGCTTGGGGTCCCAGCAGAAGCCTGTTCCACCCAATGTTTTTCTGGATGTGTTGCACAACCCGTCAGTCAAGTTACCGACGGAGGAAGGTCTTGTTGTTCCTGATCCAGAGGCGGCTCTAGTGGCTGCAGTTCATGCTATACCTGATTGGACAGTTCCTTACCTAGCTTATCTCAGCCGTGGTGAGCTCCCAGCGGAGGAAATCGTCGCTCGACAGATTATCAGGCGATCCAAGTCTATGACTATTGTCAATGACGAGTTTCATAGACGGAGTGTCACTGGTGTTTTCAGCGTTGTGTTTCCCCTGAGGAGGGCCATGCAATTCTCAATGAGATCCATTCTGGTGATTGTGGTCATCATGCCGGCTCAAGGTCATTGGTCACGAAAGCTTTTCGTCATGGGTTTTTCTAGCTCACAGCCCACATGGATGCAGAGGATATTGTACGAATATGTGATGGTTGCCAGAAATATGCTCGTCAAGCACATGTGCCGGCTCAAGAGTTGAGGATGATTCCAATAACCTGGCCTTTTACAGTCTGGGGGCTTGATATGGTTGGGCCCTTCAAGAGATCAAAAATAAACATACTCATTTACTAGTAGCTGTGGACAAGTTCACCAAGTGGGTTGAAGCAGAGCCGGTCAGTCGTTGTGATGCTGCTATAGCAGTTAAATTCCTCAAAAAGCTGATCTATCCTTTTGGCTATCCACATAGCATTATTATAGACAATGGTACACTAGTACAGCGAGCTGCTATACAAACGGTTTTTACCCCCTTTCAGCGACAGAGTTTTAAACCGTCGCCTTGCATGTGTGTGCGATAGGGGGGGTCCTTTCCACACGACCCAGAAATCGTCCGCGATAGGGCCTCTGGTCACACACGCGTGGCAAAAAGAGCTCGTGTGCGATCGGGTGAGCCATCGCAGACAATTATACTGGCCCAATTGTTTCTGTTCATATGTACATCCCACACAGTGAATCCAAGATAAACGTTTCCGTTCGTATATACATCCCACACAGTGAATCCCAGACAAACGTTTCTGTTCGTATATACAAATCACACAGTTTTCCGCATCACATCGTCTGTGATAGTGTTGCCATTGTAGACGATAGTAATAATTTTATCATTTGTGTTATTGAATGCATCACGCACGGTGTCTAGAAGAAACGGTGTGCCATAGGCTGTCCATCACACACACTTTTAATGTGGAAAACGTTTGTGCAAGGTGGCCTAACGCAAACAGTTGTCCAGAGGAAGTCGTGTGTGATTGTTCATTGATCCAACACGTTTACTTCCTATAAACTGTGTGGGTTGTCTGAGATCATCGCCCACGGTGTTGTCTCAATAACCGTTTGCACTAGAAAAACCTAATAAGCAGGCTAATTGGCCTATTATTATTAATCCATTTAGTAATCAAATTTACATTTCATAATAAACACACAATATATTTCATTTTCGTATTACGGAACCAGGATTTCATAATTGAAATACATCAGAGTACAACATCATATAGCTTAAGCACTCACTCACACCATATAGGCATATAGCTAGCTACCCCATTACACAATAGCACCAAGTTTCACATGCAACATCTAAAACCTTTGGAAATTAGCATCATAGACGGTAGATTGACAGATGAATCTCATCTGGAAAACTGCTGAAGCGGAAGGCGAATATTGAGCCTTCATTGATGTTGAAGGTCCTTGCAACTTTAGGCCAGTGCCTGTGGATGATTGACCGCCCATCCTTCGTCCTCTTGAGGAAGACTTCAATATTGTACCGTGGGTGTTGTATGAACACCTTCCTCGCCTCTTGACCATACAGGTGGTTTGAGAGGTAATCATCTGTGAACTGCTTTGGAAAGGCCTAAAAACAAAGGTATGCATAAATATCTTCTCTGAATTTTGAAATGGCGCAAAGGAATAAAAAAACAAGGTACTCCCTCCGATCATTTTTACTCCGCGCATTAGATTTGTATCATGTCAAACTTTGTAAAGCTTCACCAAATTTATTTTAAAAAATATCAACATCCACGATACCAAATATGTAAACTATAAAATTGTATTTCATAATGCATCTAAAAATAATGATTTTGCAGTTTGAATGTTGATGCTTTTTTCTATAACTTTGGTCAAAGTAGAGATACTTTGACTTCGGACAAAACTTATATGCAGACTAAAAAGGACCGGAGGGAGTATAAGAGTTAGTACCATCCTGTAGTTCACTGATGTCTTCTTCATTGTGCAGACAAAGATCTTGTTGTTTTTCGTCGCTAGTTTCTTTATCCTCACAATCTTTCTGAGTTTCTTGACTTGACTGATATTCATGGACATCTCATTTCCCCATATGCAAAATGGGTCAAACAGTGGGTCAAAACCTCTGACAGCAGGACCTACATGTGCAAGACCAAATTGTTAAAAACCTAAATACTAGAATGGTTCCTGCATGTGCTATTAGACAAAGGACCATGCATGTGCGAACCTCGATCGTAAACCTCAGTGCCTCCCATTGTTTTCCTGCAACACATATAAGGTAGTTATTGATCAGGTTAAGTGAGGGTTGGCATACTATCAGTAAAATATGTTGATGAAAAATACACACATTGCAGATTCAGCAGATTAATTCGAGCCACATGGAAAAGCCATTTATCCAAACCAAGCATGCTTAAGAACTAGGAAATATAGCAATTGTATATGTTTCTCATGTATTTCGTACAGCCGAATTCAATTTATTTCTCACGTGCATAACAATACAAAATTATACCCACGACAATTGAACATCGCATTGCAGAATTGAACCAAACAGTTAACTAAGCACCGCAACAAATGAACCAAACAGTTAACTGAGCACCACATTGCACAAGAGAACATACTACAAGATCAGACAATTAACCAAACCTACTATGCTTAAAAAATTGGAAATATAGCAATTGTATTTGTATCTCATGTATTTTGTACAGCCAAATTCGATTATTTCTCACATGCAAGAGAATATAAAATTGCACCCACACGAATTGAGCATCACATTGCAGAATTAAACTAAACAGTTAACTCAACATGACAAAAATAATAACCAAACAGTTAACTCAGCACCACATTGCACAATATATAGAACATATATACTAGATGATCAGATTGCATAGTAAGAGTACATAGCACAATTCACTAGAATTTGTAAAGGAAAGGCAGGAGCAGCACATGCAACAGGTAAACCGAACATGCTTAACCGGTGTAGATAGCTAGCTGAACATAGGTCCTTGCAGTGAGCTAAAAAGACAAGCTACTCCTCATCGTCGGAGATATCAATGACGATGGGCTCCTTAGACTTGGAAGAGGGCGAGGCCTCCACATCATGGGTGCCCTCCTCGTAGTGGTGAGTCGCCTGAGCCACTCTGGGCACCAACCTGCTGGCTCTGGAGTTGAGGTAAGCACGGGCACACTGAGAAAACACCTCGTAGTCTTCGTCGAAGGCACCGACGGTGGCCTCGAGAAAACGCCACGAACTATCCTTTAAAGCAGCCAACTGCGTGGCGGCGTCCACACGTGAGGCGTCGACGGTGGCCTCGACGGCGAGGTGCTCCTCCAAGATCTGGGGGTCGGCGCGCATGGCAGCCATCGCGACCTCATCCATGCGTGCGGCCGCGATTTGCTTCTCTGCTGCCAGATGCTCCTTGAGCTCCTGGCTATACTACGTGCACCATGGCTTAGGGCGGCGCTTATTTGGAGGATGGGTCTGTGATTTGGGTGGAAGGTGTCGCGCGGGCGGTCGGGGCATGTGGGATGTAGAAGGAGGTGGAGGATGGGGGTCGGGTGTGGATTACCTGACTAGATCGACAAGGCCGAGTAGCAGGAAGGCGCGTAGCCGGCGAGGCAGCGGCATTGCAAGCAAGCAGTGAAGGTTTGAACTTGGAATGGAAGGCGGAAACAGGGGAAATGTGGCTTTTGGTAAGGAGGAGGGGGCCATGGGAGGTAGATATTTCCGCGGATGCCAAAAAATTTCGCTCCGTGCAGCGAAAAACTGGTGCGCGAAGTGTCATTAGACACGGTCCCTTATTCAGCACCGTGTACGATATCTGAACATCACAAACGATTCATATGGCTTACCCCGTGTGTGATGAGTTTGAACATGCAAATTTTGGTTCGAATTTCCCTGGTTACAGTGGTCATCCACGTCATTGCATAATTTGGGTACACAAAAGAGCCTACAGCACACCCACACTTCTTAATCGAGAAAGTTCAGCAATTAAATAGAGCTAGCTGACCTAAACATTACTCTAACAAAAGACTGGCGCTCTAAACAAAGACTACTACTCCGCCTGGCGCTCGTCAATCTCTGTCGCCTCCTCCATGTCCAGCTCGCGCCCGACGATCTCCTGGGGAAGGTGCTCCATGGCATCCATCGCACCATACTCGGCAAGCATCTCGCCATCCGCGTCCACCATCTCTTCGGAAAAGGCCGCCACGAGCTGGGCGTGGGTGGCGGCGGTCTGGGCTTGGAATGGCTCCATCGCGGCAATGTATGCCGCGAACGAACGGACGGCTGCTCGAACGCTCTCGGCGATTGCCAACTCTTCGGCCGTGGGTTGCCGACCGTTGTCGGAGAAGCTTCGTGTGATTTGTGCGGTGACCACCAGGAGCTGGGCATGGGCGGCCTCGACATGGGAACGGGCAGCCTCCATCAGGGCTAAGGCAACCACTGCGGAACGGACAGTTGTTGTCCCGCTCTCGCCATTTGCTATCCCCGTCGCAGATGTTGCTGCCACCATCTCAGCTGCAGTAGCGGCCGTGTCAGCTGCCGTAACTGCCCGGTCACTGATGGCGGCCGCGCTCAAGCAGGTTGTGAGCTCGCTCATGGAGGCTGCGACCGCGCTCTCGCCGGAGTGGGCCACCAAAGTTGCCCTCACGACGCGGGTCCACGTCCCCATCTTTGACCGGCGACGATTGAACAGTGAAATGATATTTGGGGGGGCTAGTTTACTTGACGCGTCGGCTGTGGACTGTAGCCGACGAACCTTCTCGCGTAAGCCATATATGACGGTGCACCAAGTTATTTTGTACTGCATCTCACACGGTTGGTTATAATAAAATGTGTGTGATGTACTTGATTTTTTGTCTTGATTTGAAATACGGAATGGGGTCACAGCGGCAAAGGACGGTGTTTGAATTGCTAGAACATTTGTCTATACGAGTGTCGTGTTAAAATTTGGAATTATTCGGGGTTCGTTTGGACATTTTTATACATTAACTGAGTTTTCTAGGCATTTTATGTGCATAATTCAAATTTGAACTACATGCACATGCTCCGGTGCACCAAAATGGGTTGAACAATCATATGTGTGTCCTTGGGTGCATGCTTAGGTCCCATGCAAGAAATGGGAATGAATTTCAAACACCTCGGCATCGTGGCTCGGCCGCAGACGCTGAGATACTTGGTTTTGAAATTCTAGTAAATCCAAAACTTGTCTGAAATTGATGAAACTTGGCATGCTATCATGGAATGGCACCAACATGCTGTGGTAAAAATTTTGTCCCATTTGGGGCAGGTTTTGGTATAAGCTTCTCACAAACCAGAGCTTCTCACAAGAAGCCTCATGGTTCCGGTAGGGAACGTGTCACCTTTGTGGACGAAACGACATTCGTTGCCTCTTCTTGCCTTGATTTTTTTTAGAGGTAACATAGACCAATAGGAGTGTCGTGTTAAATTTTAGAATTATTCGGGGTTCGTTTGGATATTTTTATACATTAACTGAGTATTCTAGGCATTTTATGTGCATAATTCAAATTTGAACTACAGGCACATGCTCCGGTGCACAAAAATGGGTTGAAAAATCATATATGTGTCCTTGGATGCAGGCTTAGGTCCCATGCAAGAAATGGGAATGAATTTCAGACACCTCGGCATCGTGGCTCCACCACAAACGTTGAGATATTTGGTTTTGAAATTCTAGTAAATCCAAAACTCGTCAGAAATTCATGAAACTTGGCATGCTATCATGGAATGGCACCAACATGTTGTGGTATAAAAATTGTCCCATTTGGGGCAGGTTTTGGTATAAGCTTCTCACAAACCAGAGCTTCTCACAAGAAGCCACATGGTTCCGGTGGGGAACGTGTCACCTTTGTGGACGAAACGACATTCGTTTCCTCTTCTTGCCTTCATTTTTTTTCTAGAGGCAACATAGACCAACAGGAGTGTCGTGTTAAAATTTGGAATTATTCGGGGTTCGTTAGGACATTTTTATACATTAACTGAGTTTTCTAGGCATTTTATGTGCATAATTCAAATTTGAACTACATGCACATGCTCCGGTGCACCAAAATGGGTTGAAAAATCATATGCGTGTCCTTGGGTGCATGCTTAGGTCTCATGCAAGAAATGGGAATGAATTTCAAACACCTCGGCATCGTGGCTCGGCCGCAAACGCTGAGATACTTGGTTTTGAAATTCTAGTAAATCCAAAACTCATCTGAAATTCATGAAACGTGGCATGCTTTCATGGAATGGCACCAACATGCTGCGGTAAAAAATTTGTCCCATTTGGGGCAAGTTTTGGTATAAGTTTCTTACAAACCAGAGCATCTCACAAGAAGCCTCATGGTTCCGGTAGGGAACGTGTCACCTTTCCAGACTAAACGACATTAGTTGCCTCTTCTTGCCTTGATTTTTTAGAGGTAACATAGACCAATAGGAGTGTCGTGTTAAATTTTTGAATTATTCGTGGTTTGTTTGGACATTTTTATACTTTAACTGAGTTTTCTAGGCATTTTATGTGCATAATTCAAATTTGAACTGCATGCACATGCTCCTGTGCACCAAAATGGGTTGAAAAATCATATATGTGTCCTTGGTTGCATGTTTAGGTCCCATGCAAGAAATTGGTATGAATTTCAAACACCTAGGCTCTTTGTGGCTCGGCCGCAAACTTGAGAACTTGGTTTTCAAATTCTAGTAAATCCAAAACTCGTCTGAAATTCATGAGACTTGGCATGGTGTCATAGAATGGCACCAACATGCTGTGGTAAAAATTTTGTCCCATTTGGGGCAGGTTTTGGTATAAGGTTCTCACAAGAAGCCTCGTGGTTCCAGTAGGGAACGTGTGTCACCTTTGTGGACGAAACGACATTCATTGCCTGTTCCCGCCTTGATTTTTTTTCTAGATGCAACATAGACCAATAGGAGTGTCATGTTGAAAGTTGGAATTATTCGGGGTTGGTTTGGACATTTTTATACATAAACTGAGTTTTCTAGGCATTTTATGTGCATAATTCAAATTTGAACTGCATGCACATGCTCATGTGCATCGAAATGGGTTGAAAAATCATATATGTGTCCTTGGGTGCATGTTTAGGTCACATACAAGAAATGGGAATGAATTTCAAACACCTAGGCTTCGTGGCTCGGCCGCAAACATTGAGAAACTTGGTTTTTAAATCCTTGTAAATACAAAACTCCTCTGAAATTCATGAGACTTGGCATGGTGTCATGAAATGGCACCAACATGCTGTGGTAAAAAAATTGTCCAATATGAGAGAAGGCGCACACATTAACAGCCAACAAATAGCTGTCACGTTATCATCACAAACGGTTGTACAATATTATTTCAATTGTGGGCGTTCTACATACCATTTACGTGCCGCCACGCGTCCCACTTTTTTAATGGCAAGGAGGTGCCATCCGGGCAATTGTTTGAGTAGACAGGAGGCGTGCGAGCGAAGTCCGCGGCGCAGGCTGACCGGGAGGCGTGCGACCAGTCCTGCGCTGCGCAGGCTGACCAGGAGGCGTGCGACTAGTCCTCCTCTACGCAGGCTCACCGGGAGGCATGCGAGCGGTATGGTGCCCAGGCTCACCGGGAAGCGAGCCCTATGAGCTCCATCACCGCCTGCCTCGCTCTCAACTTCTCCATTATTGGCGCCCGAGCCACTGTTTAATAGGCGGCCTTATCGATCTCTCTTCGCCTCCCATTCCCCTCTCGCTCGAATCCTATCTCTCGGAGCTCCACCTACTCCATGGCGCACAAGGATCATCTGCCACTAGTCTTCCGGTTTGGTGAAGTTGACTCCGAGCCGGAGGAGATAGAAAATAAGGAAGAATGGGACCTCAGGGACATGGCCTTGAACGAGCTGGCCGCGGCGGATGCTGCCCCCGCGCCCGTCCCAACTCCCATCCCCGCGCCCGCGCCAGTGACCATCCCCGTGGCATTGACGGGCTGGTCGCCGAGCTAGAAGCCGCGGGCATCAGCGAGGTCCCCGCGGACCCACGCGAGCTGATGTACGTACCAGCGCCAGCGCCCCCGCCTGTGCTCGTGCGTGCCCTAGCACCCACCGCGGAGCCGGTCCCCGTGCGCTATCCTGCACCAGCCACGCCCGTGCTTGTGCGGGCGCCTGCACCCGCCGTGCCCCCCTCAACGTCATGGGATGCCGCCGTCGACCGCTACCTCGCAGTGCCGCGAGTCGCCGTCCCCCCGCGCCCCGCCCGTCGATCGCGCGACGAACGGCTCTTGGATTTGGAAGTCCATAACATTCTGAGATGGCTTGAAGACTTGAACAATGGCGTCCCGAACAACGACAACACCGGCGCAGCACGCCGCCACCGCTGCAATTAGTTTTTTTGTTTAATATTGTATCCCGATCGTATGAATGTAAAACCACAGTGTCACTGAACGAAATCTATGGTTTTGATCAACTTAATTAGCGATTTTTCTCTGAATGTACATACTTACCAAAGTAAAAAAAAACATCAATGTCTTTCTCTGAATAAAACACTCATCGCAAACGTTTCAGACTGAACACCCGTATGCAAAGCGAGAGCTGGGTTCCTTCGCAGCTAAGCCAAGGGAAAAATGTGGCGCGCAGGTTTTGTGCATCTCTTCATCGCAAACGTTTCATACTGAACACCCGTATGCAAAGCGAGAGCTGGGTTCCTTCGCAGCTAAGCCATGGGAAAATGTGGCGCACAGGTTTTATGCATCTCTTCATCGCAAACGATTTTGCATGATGACCCGTGTGCAACGACGTACAAACAATGTGGTAAGATTTGCATTTGTCATATTGGGTATATTTGCCATTTGTCAAAATGGAAAAATTGGCATTTATCAATCTAGTAACATTGCCATTTGTCAATCTAGTAACATTGCCATTTGTCAACCTAGTAACACTGCCATTTGTGATCGTCAGAAAAAAAACACTGCCATTTGTCAAATTTTGCAGCTAAAAATCACTAGTACTATAATTTTTAGAAATGAAATTCAGTAAGCATAGATTTCATTCATAGATTAAGTAGTCATTCTTTATACAAACAGTTCAACTAGACAGCTGAACCGAACAAACTTTTACCCAATTATTGCCAACCACGTACTGAAATAGCTAGTTCAACTATACATACTAGCTAAATTTAAGTACGCAGTAACCATATCTATAGTCAGATGAACTGAACAAAATAGCCCCTAAATACTACTACTATGGAGGGGCTTTGTACTACTTCCAGCAGCCTCTAACAAGTTGGAGAAGCGGAATCTGGCGCCTGCCGCTACTGCACCTTTAGCGACACCCAGCTCGAACACCCTCTACCGCTCCAGACGATCCCTCTCAAAGCGGCAGGACTCCTCATATATCTCCGCATTCCGTGCCACTGCGGCGGCTTCTCCTGCGGCCATGGCAGCGGTATGACGTTGGCGTGCTCGACCAGGCGCTCCTCCTCCTCCCGCAGGAACTCGATGTAGCACACGGCAAGGTCGCTGATGCTCGTGCGGGCCTCCACATCCCGCCTTCGAGCCATGGTGGTGGAGCGGGTGATGACCCCGGCGGTCGACGGTGGGGTGGCGGCCACGGCGGCCGACGGTGGGGTAGCGGGCACCTCCCGCCTTTGGGCCGCGGTGGTGGAGCGGGTGATGGCCACGGCGGCCGACGGTGGGGTGGTGGCCACGACGGCCACCACCCACCTTCGGGCCACGGTGGCGGAGCGGTCGATGGCCCTGGTGGGCTTTAGTGGTGTGGCGGCCACGGCGGCCAACGGTGGGGTGGCGGCAACGGTGGCCGGCAATAGCTGCCGTCGGGCAGCGGCGGCGGAGCGTGTGGCAGGTGTTGTGCGCACACCCAACAGGGACGCCACGGGAAGTACACGCCACCGAGGACTGCGCCGCCGCCACGGTGTAGCCTCCCAGCTGGTGCTGTCCTCAGACGACGGCGGAGTGGCTAAGCGACGACGATGGACCGGTGCTATTGGTGATGGTGGGAGAAGCAGACGAGATAAGCTACGGGGAGGGAGGGGAAAATGCGATGCCGACTCGCCGGCCGTGACTGTTTATATAGCAGGCCGGTAAGCACTAGGGTTTTTTGGGATTTCGCCGAGTCGGGCGGGAAGCTTGCACAGTTCCGCGCGGGAACCTGCGTGGTAGCGCGGGAACGGGCTCACCGACGATTCATTGGTGCCTCTTTGAGCTAACATTTGGCCAAAAGAACGCCTGTGCGGTGCTCAAACTTGCACTCTAAGCCTTCTACGGTAGCGCGGTGACAAGACATGCGAGAGGAGGACGAAATGACACATACACAAACGGTTAAAAACGTTTGCGATTTAATTACCTAGCACACGGCCGCTCTCTACGCAGCGTCGCGAACGATTGTTCGCCCACTGTGTGATGTGGAACGCGACATAGTTTCGCATCACGCCGCCGGCTTGCAACTGTCGGCCGGCTTGTAGACGGCCATTCCCTGCGTGTTCAACTGCTCTATGCGTGTGGTTGCTCGCGAGTGAGGTGGCCGTGGCGCGCTCTGCTCGCGTCCCGCCGCGCGCTCTGCCTTCGTCCCTCCGCACGCGCTGCAAGCATTTCGGGCCGGCGCACGATCACGTACGTTTGGGGTGCCTTATGCATGCGGTTACGATTGACGCGGCGCCACGACGCAGTTACGTTCGGCAAAAACTGCCTTGCGAACGTGCCGAGAATCCCGGCCGCCCTGCCCTCATTTATTCCCGCGGCCATTTACCTTCATCTCTCGCGCCCCACGACACAAAAAGCACACCCACGACGACGCATACAGAGAGGATATCCAGCGGGTCCAATGGCGCTCCCAGCGGCTGACGACGACGATGGGTGGCAGTTCACCACGCCTCACGTAGTGGACACCCACGTGAGGGGGAAGGACCTCTCGGTGGTCTACACTAACGAGCCGATCTCGGTGGAGAGCTCCATCCACACTATGGAGCAGTTGCTTGCTGAGGACGAGTACCAAGTGGTCGGCTTCGACCTCGAGTTCACCGGCGGACGTACCAGGTATGATCAGAAGGTTGCCGTGACCCAGTTGTGCGTGCGCCATCACATCCTCGTCTACCACTACTCCCTGCCCACAAGGCCTTGCGAGCATTTCGCCAGGTTTATCAACAGCCCCGACTACAGGTTCGCTATGGTGGACACCGTGACTGATCTAAAGGTGCTCGAGACTACGGGCTTGGCCTTCCAGAATCTTGTCGACATCCAAGGCCAGTACAGGGTCTGGGGCAGAAAGAAGGAGAAGGACTCCCTAGTTGACCTAGCCGTGGCCATCATCGACCCCTACTACAGAGGCATGAAGGATGAGTGCAAAAAGAACAAGGATGCCTGGCACGAGGCCTGGGTGCGGAGACTGGATGAAGAACACGTCAAGTACGCGGCCAAGGACGCGTACACAAGCTATGAGATGTACAGGCGGATCGTTGACATGAGGGAGTGCCTCCTTCCTGTGGACGACGAGGGATCGAGCCACGAGTAGTGGCGGCGGCGTCACAAGAAGTAGATGATTAGATGATCGTTTCTCCTAGTTTAGAATGCATGTAATTGTTTATTGAGGCGTGTGCGAATGTTTTGTATAGTAACCTATGTAATTGGATGTTTAATTTGGTTATATATGTTGTTCTTCTGTAGACTGAGCAAATTACATCACAGACGGACTAAACTAGGGAACCCGTCGGTGATGATTTCATCAATCGCTGACAATTGTATACAAGCAAACGTTTGCCCACAACACACACGGGTTATTAGCAGGAATCATCCGTGTTGTTATCCGTCTTCCCACATATTTCGGATTACTGACATGTTTGCTGCGTATCACACACACCTTGTTAAGTTGAACCGTTTTTGTTGCGTTGGGTAATCGCAAACAGTTCATCCGAGTGAACCGCATGTCGTGCATCGCACACACCTTGATCTATCTGACCATTTCTGTTGTGTTGGATAATCACAAATAGTTCATCCGAGTGAACTGTATGCCGTGTATCGCACACACCTCGAACTGGCTGAACGTGTTTGTTGTTCTGGCTTATCGCAAACAGTTCGTATGGACCAACTATATGCCATGTATCACACACGCGTCTCTAATCTGAATCATTTTTTATGTCTCCGGCATCGCAAACAGTTCGTAGTATTGGCGACGGTTTTATTACTACACCGTTTGCGATGCATGTAGCGCACATAGTTTGGTCGCGGGGTCTCTGATTCATGTGTCGCGTTAGCGGTCGCCTGCAGTAGTGGTACTAATCTTTACAAAGGAGTCATGAAGCAGTTCTGCCAATAGGAGCACATCAGGTTGGACTTAGCAACTGTGGCGCATCCTCAGTCTAATGGACAGGCAGAACGAGCTAATCAAGAGTTGTTGCGTGGCATCAAACCCCGGCTCATGGTGCCTTTACAACGCACGACGGGTTGCTAGGAAGAAGAATTACCCGCAGTACTTTGGAGCATAGGGACCACTCCCAACCGGTCAACAGGTTACACGCCGTTTTTCCTGGTCTATGGTGCAGAGGCTGTGCTTCCAAGTGACATACGTCATGATTCTCCCTGAGTCGCAGCTTATGTGGAGGCTGATAATGAACAAGCTCACCAAAATGCTCTTGATGCTCTGGAAGAAGAACATGAACTTGTCGCGTCCAGATCAGCAATTTATCAACAAGACCTACGTCGCTATCACAACCATAGAGTTCGAAGTCGTACCTTTCAGGAAGGTGACTTAGTGCTCCGTCTGATACAAGATCAGACAGGCATGCATAAGCTTTCTCCTCCTTGGGAAGGACCCTTCGTCGTCAGCAAGAATCTCAACAACGGGTCATATTACCTGGTTGATATACGTGAAGCAGACAAGTCACGTACCTCTGAGGAGGAGGGAAGCCGGCCTTGGAACATTGCACATCTCCGGCCATATTATACCTAAGCCACAGACTGGGGTGTATCTTTTGTACATACCTTCATCATGTATATACATATTCTGATCAATGAAATAAAGTCAGCGTCTCTGTATAAGAGAGATTGTCGTTTTTCCTCAAATTGTGTGTTGAGTCTTTACTCTTTGATCAGCGGTTACTTGGGGGCTTCCAACTCATCGAGTTTAGCTTTAACATCCCTTTTAACCCGGCAACATGCCAAAACATTTTCTTGGTTAAACCTGCCTGTTAGCACGATGCTACTCCGAAAAGGTGACCCGGTGTATGTCTGACGAGTCAATCACAGAGTGACCCTGAACTCGTCTGAGTTAAAACACCGATTGGTCACGTGAGAGCCGGCTTTCAGAGAGCTAGGATAAACCAAAAGAGGTGATAAAGCCTGCTTCATGAGAGTGAATCAGACTTGAGCCTTGAAAGCCGGTCTTTAAGTCGTGCCTTAAAAGCCGGCTCTTAAAATTATGTTTTGCATTATTGTTATTATCTTTGCATGCATACATCCATACATGGCATATCTTTTATTAAACTTATTTCTTGTTTATCAAAACGGTAACATGATTGCCGGGTTATTATACCATCAATCTTATTTGGCAGTCCTGACTACTACTCTTGGAGATAAGCCGCCATCAATATTGCCGGGTTTCAGATTCTTGACCCAGAAATTATTACAGGCCTGTTGCACAGTTGGTCTTCGTCAAAATGAACTACCTCCAGAGGCCGGGTTGTCAAATCAGGCATTTTTTAAAGGCAGCAACAGACTTTTATGGCTGGCAAGCAGAAAGGTTACAATCATAGTATAATCATAAGTGCGCGATGGCACTAACAACATCCGATGAAGTTTTATCGCAGCTATTACAAGCCGCCTTCGGGCCAAAAGAGACAGGTGTTTTTACAATTTTCAACATCAACAAGTATACAAGCCGCTCTAATGATATGGTGGGTCGTTGATCCTGTTCAAGGAGCTAGTTCTGCACCGGTGCTTCGTCTTCAGGCGCCGTCTCCTCTGCTTCTGCAGCCTGGGGGTCGTCCTCGAGCCACTGGATTGACCGCAAAGCTTCAAAAACTGAGTTGGCCATTAACACAGGTGAAGGGTCAACGTCAGGGGCAAAAGTTTGCTTGTGCGGCCGAGTCAAGGCAACTGGTTGAGGGTTCGGTGGCTCAATCTGTTCATTGGCTTCAGAATATCCGGCTTGGTATTTAGTCAGATCTATTTCTTCTGCCACTTGTGTTGCTGCTACCCGGGTTTCTTTCACACACCACATAAAATATTTCTTGGTAAACGGTGTATCGTCAGTGTTGAATTCTGGGTAGCCGCCCACCAATTGAGCCGGATCAAGCTCTGGTGCATATGCCTTGGCCCGTGCAAGGGCGGCCAGCGCTCCATGATGACAAGCCGCCTTCTTCCACTCTTGGAACCATTGCGGTACAATGGATAGCTCCTTAAGTGTATCCACAATCAGCTGGGGTGGTGACTTCGTGTTCTTGGCTGCCATGATGCAGCGTGAGCCGCCGATGTATAACTGTTCCAGAAATGAGTACACAACTTTTAGTTTCACCAAGGGAAGTTCCCCTAGGCTATGTGTCCTACGACCTGCAATTTACAATTGAGGTGTCAGAAAATCTGGCTCAACATATCAAGCCAGTTTATTTCAAGGGTTTGGTGAATCCGGACTTACCGAAGATGGCGCTACACATTGTGGTACTATGGCCTTTTAATGTGGCTAGTTCTTGAGCCACTGGCTCAAGCTTTGCCTCAGCTTCTTCTGCGCACTTGATAAAGATGGTCTTCTCATTTTCAAATGATGCTTCGGCCTCTTTCCGGGTCTCTTTCATTAGGAGCAACGACTTGAGAAAGTCTGAAGACATGCTCTCAGCCTTTTCCTGTAGTTTCTTTTCTTTTTGCGCCTCCTTCTGGAAGCGGGATGCTTGTGATTCAACTTGATTCAACATGTCATGCATGGCAGTTTCACAAGTTTACCAAGGGCAAGCAAAAGTCCTGAGCCGGCAGGTCGACCCGGCACTTGGGGGCTACATATATCAATGTTCTCTAAATATTGCAAGTCCCATGAAGATGCAAGCATTCAACATGGCACTTGGGGGCTAATGTGCAGGATTTTCATTAATCTTTCTAGACCCGGTTCATCATGCAATGATGAGCCGGCCCTCGAGGACTACCATTTGTTGTTCTATATGTAGATACATTCTGGGAAGTCCCGGGTCATCTTATAATAATGACCCGGCCCTTGGGGGCTACACATATATATATATGTATCAAGCTAGGAGACAGAAGTTACCTCATATTTTCATCTGAGGGAGGTCACCATGGCAATTTCAATGTCCCGGCTCTCGGACAACCGGGTTAAAACAGATTGATGCAGCAAATTGATGTCCTGGTCTTCAAAGCAATGGAAGTCAAGAGCCGCCTTCCCCTTGTTCTTCATTGGAGACTCGGCGTTGGCGGGAATCTTTGTCAAGGCGGTGCAGGTTGCTGGTGGAAGATTCTGATTTTCACCAGTTACTACTACCTCATCCTGAGCCTTTTCAGCAGGCTGCTCCTCTATCATGTCTCCCTTTTCTTGATTGCCAAGGGGAAGAGAGGCGTGAGCCGGGCTCACTGTAGTGTCTTCGTGCGGCGGACCATCTTGCAAGGCCGGTTCATCCGGAATCTCTGGGTTCTCTGTTGTGATTTCCTGAGAAGGATCTTTCTGAACAACAGGATCAGATGACCCGGCGGCGGTTTTCTTTTTGATGGCCTTTGCGCTGCGTAAAGTAAAAAAGTTATTTAGTTAATGGATAAAGGCAGAAGTTTTAAGTATGATAAGCAAGTCAGATTTTGTACCCAGGATTGATGTTAAAAGCCGGTGCTTGGGTGGCGCTGGATTCATCTGAAGAAAGAGATGTTAGATAAGCTGAGTCGTTCAAAGGAAGCGGCTCTTTGAAGCGGTCGGCTTGAGGAAGAGAGGGAGTGGGACTATGAGGCACTTCTGTCAGTGCCCTTCGTGCAGGCGGTTTGTGGGTTAACCCGCCGCTCAGCTCTCCCTCGCTTCTCCAAGTCTTCCTTTTGGAGGTTCCTGTGTGCTGCGTTTTCTTCAAAAGAAATTGTGGGTCTAAATGAGCATCTCGGTGCGAAAATGGAACTTTTCGGACTACAACCCGGAATTTCTTTCGGACGGGTATTAGTGAGTCGGAATCTGAAGAGATCAAAGTTATCTCTGGCTCGCCGGCGTGGCTAGTTTCAACCTATTCCTGTGAGGAGGTGGCGTCAGCAAGTTGGTTAAACAGACGACCAAGGGAGTCGAGTTCTACCTCTTGGTCTTCATCATCTTCCAGGTCTTCCTCGTTATCTTCTCGAGGAGGAGTGGGGTCTTGAGGTTCGACGTTCCACCAATCAGCGTTTTCCTACACAATGACAGGTGGATAAAATTACGATAAAGGCAAGGCAGTATGAGTAGGGCAAGAGCAAATAGCTAAGGCGGCTTACCGCAGGTGCCGGGTTGCCCATATAAAAGGGAGCAAGTCCCACGAGCTTAATGGAGTCCTTTGTTTCGCCAAGAAGCTTCTTAGCGAACTTGATGACATCTTTCTGTTCGAGGTCGACCCGGCTGAATCGCAGTGGGTCTTCAAGCTCACCAGAGTAGGTGTGCATGAGCCGGGTTCTCAGGCTGAGGGGTTGGATGCGCCAGCACACCCAAGTCCGGGTCAGATCGACACCGGTTAGGCCATGGGCAGTTAGAGAATGGATTTTCGAGTATAAGGGTTCTAAAGCTTCTCTTTCTTCTTTGGAGGCAAACCCTGGGAAGACAATGGTGGCATTGAGCCGGTCTGCTCTATAACCCGGAAGTGGGAGCTGTTGATCTGGGGAGGTGTCTTTGCAGTAGAACCAAGTCCTATACCATCCTTTGGGGTGGCTTGCCAGCTTGGCTTCGGGGAAGGCAGAGTTCTTCCTCCTTTGGATAGTGACCCCGCCAAGTTCTTGGCTGGGTCCGCCTTTATGTTCAGTCTGGTGATTCAAGTAGAAGAATTCTTGAAACAAACTGATAGATGGCTCGATCTGTAGATAGACCTCACAGAAAACTTGAAATTGGCACAAGTTATGAATGGAGTTGGGGCCCAAGTCTTGTGGCCTGATAGCAAAAGAATGCAGTATGTCCCGGAAATACTTAGAGCCCGGGGGAAGAAAGCCTCTGTCCAAGTGGTCAGCAAATATGATAATCTCGTTTTGAGCCGGCTGGGGATGGATTTCTTCTTCAGGGGCTCGCCAGTTGATTTCTTCCTTGGGCGGAAGTAACCCGGATTCTACCAGGGCTTGCAACCTGAGCTCTAACATGTTGGATTTTGCCTAATTGACAATCTTAACTTTCAGAGCCATGGTCTCGGCTGCAGAGAAAGTAGGAAAATCATATAAGGCGGTAGAATTCAGAAGTTTGCCGGGTTGTTGAAAAACAGAAAGATGAGCCGGGACATTCCCGGGTTATGACCTCCAGAGCAAAGTAAGCAGGCAATTCCAAAGTTTTGGATTTTTTACAAGTGTTATAAGTGGTTTTGGTGATAAGTCGACAAACAGTTTTCAGAGAGAGAGCAAGGTTGTTTGGATCTGAAAATTAGCTTTAAATGAAAAATAAAGAATCTGGGTCTGTTCTTCACGGATATGGAGGGGTTACGATGAGATTCAATGAGGCAGCACATCAGATCTACCAATAATGAAAATGCCGCGGAACTATCTTATGGACTAATAAAGTGAGGGATCAAATACATTTTTAGATCTACAGCAGTTGTGGCGTAGACCTGCGAAGAACAACGACGAACTAGTAGCCATGGAGGAAGGAACTTACAGATCTGGAGGTCAAAGCTTGAGGTCTTCGAGTGCTGTGGATGCGGCCGCACGGTGTTGAATGGCTCCGGCGACGATGAAAAGGCGCGACTAGTGCTGTCTCCGGTGGCGACGAGCTCGGAACAGTGCGGCGGCGCAGGGGCAGAGGAGAAGACGAGGAGCGAGAGTGGTAAAGGAAAGCACTGGAGATGCGCTGGCCTATTTATAGGCGTGCTAGAATCCGAAACGATGAGCGCAGAGCCCCAGGCGGCGCAGTAATTTTTGGCCAAGAGCTCCTTGATTTTCGCGCCTGACAAGACAATACAAACCCACTCAAAGATTCGCTATGATGTCACCCCGCATTTTGCGGAAGTGGATTGTGACATCATGAAGAAAGGTTGTGAATAGATACCAAGTCTATGGAGGGTGATGATCCGGAAAATGGTTGAGCCGGCAAATATGACTGCAGATGAAGGACGCTGAAGAACCGGCTCGAGAGGCAGATTCAGAGATTCTTCGCAGATTATTAGATTTATTTATTTATTTTTCAGGATGTAGCTTAACATGGATAAATCCAAGTCAAACTGAGGGCTAATGTTGGGGATATTTCCCGGCATTGGAGACCCGGCAGGAGGATGACCCGGCCATAAAGCTATAAAGGCTCAGCGGGTTATCTCGCTGCCGGGCCTTGAAGATACCCAGTGGGCGGCTTAGACAGAGGCCCGATGGGAAGAGGCGGCTTGGTGCGTGGGCCGGCTCAATAAGAAACACAAGATAAGGAAGATTACCTTGAAGAATAAGTCAATTAGAATAAGAGTAGGATACGGGTTAAGGTTACAACCCGGACTTTCATGTAAACCTAGGGCTCAACCTGTATATAAAGGGGAGCGCCTAAGGCAGAAAGACTAAGTTGCAATCTCTCGAGAGCTAGGTTAGTGATTCCGCACCCCTGTAATCGAGATTCAAAGCAATACAAACAGGCAGGAGGTAGGCTTTTACCTCCACCGTGAGGGGCCGAACCTGGGTAATCCCGTGTCTTTTCGTTCCCGATCAACCCCGTTAAGCTTCCACCTTCGCGCGATGGCCTCATCACTAATTCCTTTCATGAGGGCATCTGCCATGCTAAAACCACGACACAAGGTATATATGCTCACATAACAACCAAATATAGCCATTGAAACTGGACAAATGCTCACTGCAACCAACCTAAAAACGAAATACAGAAAAGCAAGGCATGTGCTTGAAACTGGACAAATGCTCACTGCAACCAACCTAACAACCAAATACTGATAAACAAGGCATATGCTTACTATAAACAACCAAATATAGCCATTCGTGAAATTGAACTGGTCAATTCATACTTAAACATCAAATAGCCCTATTGAACATTACATTTTTGCATAACTGAAATAATTAAACATGACATAGTTAAAACATCGCATGGCAAAAGCTACTACAACAATGGGTACAAGTTAGCTAGCTAGAAAAAGTAAGATTTGCTCATAGGATATTGCCTCACTTGTCATGGATGGGCTCCTTCCACTTGAAAGAGCACAGACCCAGGGGGCGCTCCCTGATGTCACGGATGGGATGTTTCCCCTTGGAAGAGCTATAGTGGGTGCCCTGCTCGTGGTCAATGAGATTTGACTTGGCAGCTGAGGTTCCCAAGCCACCGCTGTAGAACGTGTCCATGAGAAATGACAAATGGGCTCGATGGCGTACAAGGATCGCAAATCCTTGACCACAAGGCGGAGGCGATCATCGGCGGGGCCTTCGAAGAGATCGACGGCGGTTGAACCAGAGGTGTTGGGGATGGACCTCTTAACCTATGACATAGCCCACGTGAAGCCGTCGCTATAGACGAGCTTGATGTCGTAGTCGGCTCTTATGAGATACAGGAATACGCGAGTTCGCTAACTTAAAGCCTTCGGCATGGCAACGTAGTCAACGTCCTCGTGGGTTTCCATGGCAAGGTGTCCTCCAGGATCGACAGGTCAGCACGAACGGCGGCCACCTCGTCATCGTCCGACGGGGAGGCCATGATAGACCTCTTTTTGGTCGGACGCTCCTCGGGCTCCCCGGGATATGTGGTCGGGCTTAGGCTCCGACTCTCTGGAGTAGGGATGGGGATGGGGATCTTGGGGGAAGGGACACCGTAGGCTTCATCTAAAAACTCAGGGTGGCGAGGGTATGGGGATCGGTGGGTAACATGAACTTATCTAGCTAGGAGGCACGGGCAGATCGACAGAGGTTGGTCGCGGAGGGCGGCGGCGGCGGCGGGGAAGGGTTCGAGCGGGGAGGATGGGGTCGGTGTGTGTGGACTATGGAGGGGCAGCGGGGTGGTGTTTGAGGAAATGCCGCGGCTACTGAGAATTTTAGTAATGGTGGGTGGTGATGGTGGTGGACGAGGGAGGGCGACGGTTGAAATGCCTCGGCTACTGAAATTTTACTACTATAAGGTCGGTGGTGGAGGAGTGAGGGCGACGGTTGAAATACCGTGGCTACTAAAATTTTTGTAAAGGAATTGAAGCGGGGGGTGGGAGCAACTAAGATCGCACACGGTCCAAACATAATAATTGTGTACGATATAAGGAAAAGCCGCAGAACAACGAATTTTTGCATTGCTCATGGCGGGTACCTTTTTTGAGATTTCTCAAGGCGGGTTGCTGCTAATTAAGGTGGAAATATTTGTGTCATACATTATGGTTCATCACACACGGTTCATCCTAAATTCATCCCAATTTTCAGACACAGACGTGAAATTCATCCTAAATTTCCACACGTCCACAAACATATGACACAAACCTTTAGCTGATTCTCACCACAAAATGCCTAATTTTGCAGCGGAAAAGTTGACATAAGTTCATACGCTCACTAATTTACAAACAATTCACGGATTTACATCTAGATGAACTGCACAAAATATTCACTATGCCATGGATGCATACAAACGTTGCGCCGCCACCGTCGTCATGACCTTCCTTGGCTCAGAAGGAGTTTTTAGAGGAGCTCGTCAAGTCGATGATCTCCACTGGTTTCACGGTGGCGACCGGCAGGGCTACCTCGGCCGGATCGACCGTGAGGCCTCTTGCCCGGTCTGCCGCGGTTGACGAAGCTGCCTTCACCGCAGCGGTATTCCCTATGGCAACCACCATCGACGGAGCTGTCGTGGCACCCGCGTGGGCCATCCGAACATAGACGGGCACCGCTCTCGCAAGGGCTACATCCGTGGTTGCCGTGGCCGCTGAGGCGTCTACTATTGCCAGGGCTACCGCCGCAGCTGCAAGGCCTGCACCAGCCTCCAACGCGACTCAGAGGCATGCGCCGGCCTACTCCGCCGCCTTCTGGTCGTGCTCCCACCTCTTCTTTGTGTGGGCATTGGTGTCGTTTTCCATGCGTCCGCCTACTGCATTGGCATCTGCCTTCTTCCTTAGCCGCTTCCTCTTCACACTCTCCCGCCATTTCTGTAGTTGCAGATCCCTGGCCGCGTAGCAGATGGCATCCGAAGACCCGATAGATTGTTCCACGCCGACACTGAGACGACGCTCGTCCTCATCGCACAGGAACGCATCGAAGTGTGATTCTTGGATGGACAGAGCGATGGCCATCTGCATCCGGCGCTGAAACTCGGGGTCGTCGTCATCGTCATCGGCCGCGGCAGCTGGCGGTTGGCCGTTGACCTTCATGGCGGCCAACGCGTCTGAATCCTCTATCTCGTCGTCGTCCACCGCAATCAGGACGGCGCCATACACATCCCCATGGTTGTGCACCGATTCCATTTGGCGTGTGTGGTGGTGGTGGAGAGCTATCGGTGGGAAGAATAAGTTGAGAGCCGCCACCGGCTAGATTTTTTATAGCTCGTTATTGGATTGAGGTTTTTACTGTACACATTACCCCTTTACCCTGGCTGGCGCTTGCGAGGTCGTGGCTAGTTGCCGCCAGTGTGATACGTCTCCAACGTATGTATAATTTTTGATTGTTTCATGCTATTATATTATCAATCTTGGATACTTTATTTGCTTTAATATGCAATTTTATAACATTTTTGGGAACTAACCTATTAGCCCAGTGCCTATTGCCAGTTGTTGTTTTTTTTGCCTGTTTTTGGTTTTCCAGGAAATCAGTACCAAACGGAGTCCATACACTACAAAACTTTTTGATGGTTTTTTTCTGGACATAAGAGACCCTAGAAGCTTTGGGAGGAGACCAGACGGCAAACGAGGAGACAGCAAGGCAATAGGGCACGCCCTGGGGGGTAGGCATGCCCTGTTACCTTGTGGGCCCCACGTGATAAGGATCAAGTAGGGATCCTAGGGTTTTTGGCCCAATCTTTCATGGCGAACGATAGAACCAATAGATAACTTCGATTGTTGAGCAAATTAGATCTACTCCGCAAACAGCAAAACAGATTCTTGAGAATCAGCAAGCAAAACAAATGATATTGGCGTCCCCGACATGGGACATTTTTCCTGTCTATTCTTAACTCGAAAATTCAACTCCCCTATTACAATGGCCTGCGGCCGGCTTATATAGGTAAACCCTAAAACTAAAACTATCCGGATTGGACAGGCCCAAACCGAATTAAAATAACAGAACTAAAAATAAAACTCTATGGCCCATGACATGGCCTGGATAGAAACGGGCAACCATTTATTTTAAGCCACTCCTATTTGGCCTTGCCGAAACACATTGGTGGTGTTCTAAAATTGGGCTTCACCTCATCCGTAGGAGGAATTGCAAAGCAAAAGGATCCAAACTTCAGAATAACAGGAGGTGGTGAAATAAAAGAAGTAATAGATATCCTCCCCTCACCACCCCCCCCCCCCCGAACTTGAGAGGAAACCGTCCTTTGTTTCGCCTTAATGTGTTGGACCTTCGTCTTCATAGTAAGCGCATCCACTTTGATATCCCTGTCAAGCATAGGCTGCAGCACATGACGCTTCCCCTTATGCCACAAGGAATAAACATTAGATCTACCTTCATGAGTGGAATGCCTATCAAATTGCCATGGTCAGCCTAGCAGCACATGACATGCATCCATAGGCAAAACATCACAGACCACCGTGTCCTCATAAGTACCTACAGAAGTTTTCAGGCGCACCTTATGTGTTATCTTCAGCTTCCCAGTATTATACAACCACTGAACACAATGTGGCTGTGGGTGTTTCCATGTAGGCAACGAAAGAGAATCCATGAAACTCTTGCTGATAATGTTGGTGTAGCTACCGCCATCAATAATCAGCTTGCAGGTAGTGTCTTGGACTGTGCATTGTGTTTGAAAAATATTCCAGCGCTGCCCTTGTCCTTCTATGCGATCCGCGGGCACACGGTGCACCATCAAGTTAGTGCAATTAGGAGCAGCATTCTCTGGATACACATCCACATGTTCAAGTTCCTCAGACTCCTCACTCGATGGATCAGCAGCCTTGTCATCATCACTAGCAGACACATATCCATCTACTATGAGCATCACCCTTTTTGTATTAGGGCAATCACGCCTCATGTGTCCTCGGCCTCCACAAGTAAAGCACTCTATACCAGCGGTGGACTGAGTAGACGCAGCTTTGGACACTCCTGATTTTGGCGCCTCACCATGAGAAAAGTTGTTGGAGCGTGTAGAAGGTGCCGGCTTAGCACTAGAACCAGCAGCCTCGGTGGGGGAATGACGCCATGTGTTCGTGGCTGAAACTTGACGTCGTTTGAGTTGTTGCTCTGCACGCTCAGCTTGGTGCACAAGATCTTGGATGTTGTAGTAGACCACCATCTCCACACGATCCTACACCTCAATATTCAGCCCATGAAAGAACCAAGACATAGTGGCCTCCGGGTACTCAGTTGTTCCTGTATGTATCATCAACAACTCCATCTCTTTATAATAGTCATCCACCGATTTATTACCTTGAGTGAGCTGCTGCAATTTGTGGTACATATCACGCTTGTAATGTTCAGGAACAAAACGATGGCGCATGAGTTCTTTCATACCTCTCCAGGACATTGGGCGAGTTGGCAAACGCAGAATTTAACTCCACCAAAACAGCACATAACTGGTGAATTCAACTGCAGCAAGTTGAAGTCTCTTCTCCTCAGTATAATGGTGGGTAGCAAAAATCTGATCCATACGCATCTCCACTCCAAATAATCGTCAGGTCCACGGTCACCGGAGAAAGGAGGCGATGCGGAGCATCCTACGGTCATCCCCATGTACACTACATCAACTCTCCAAGCCCCAAGTGGAACTACGACAAGAGCTCGAGCACATGCAGTTGGACACAAGGTGAACTCGCTCCGTAATGCTCCCCTTCTCCATTTATGCAAGACATGGTCGCTACCTAATGCAAAGACACTGCGTGTGCTTAGGAACCGTGGAGACAACCATGGAGGAGCTCGAGGCATAGGACAAGTCCATACGGAAGCGGAGCGTGAAGTGCCTCAAGTGGAGTCGCCGCGGAGCTACAGCGGCCGGACATCCGGCAGGAGCCCGGACAACCGGCGCCACCAAACCAAGGAAGACCGCAGAAGAACAGATTCCAAGCGGCTCTACAGCGGCCGGACATCCGGCCGACCCCGGGACATCCGGCGCCTGACAGGCCGGACATCCGGCATCGCCCCGGAAATCCGGCGCATGCTTTCCCGAGGCATACAGAAGCTTGACCCACATCGGGCTGGACATCCGGCCCCTGGCCAGACATCCGGCGACTCCTGTCGGGCCGGACATCCGGCGTCCTGCCCGGACATCCGGCACCCCTCCGCGCAGCCTTGGCCTTTCGGCCGTGTAACCCTTTTCTCTCACCCCCACTTCGCCCTAGACTATATATACTCCGCCACCTCCTCCTAGTTAGGGTTAGCATTGTGATAGCTCATAGTTGAGCTTTCCTCCAACCTTCTCCTCTTGAGAGAGAGAGCGAGAGACCACTCCCTTGGAGTTCAAGACCTCTATGTGAGCATGTGAGAAGATCCCACGGGATATCAAGACCCCGACTCCTCTCCGGATCGGGATGAACTAGCTACCCTATGTATCTCTTGTGTTGGATTTGGACCCTTGTATCCCTTATGAGTATGTGGATCTAGCACATGTGTGATTGGATCTTGTTGATTTGAGTGTTTTCTCTCGTGTTTCCCTCTCGTGTTCTTCGTGTTCTTCGCGGGATCCCCTCCAATCGTAAAAGATCGACACCGTTAGGGTTCCACCCTACATCATCTTGGTATCATGAGCCACGTTGATCACGATTTTGGAGTCTCCCCCACCGTTTTCTAGCTTGATTTTGTTGTTTTTGGTCCTAATTCGAAAATCCCCACCAAAAATAGCCATACCAAATTTTTTTGTGATTTGTGAGTTTGATGATGTTTTGTTGATTTTTATCCATGGATTTGCTGTGTTTCTAGTGGATCTAGCTTTCCCCCATATTTTCCTCACTTTCCATCCACAAAATTCGCCCAATTTTGACCTTGAAATCATCTATTTCCGCCCCCAATTCGAAAATTTCCGCCCCAAACGAGATCTGGAATCGTCGGGCCAGACATCCGGGCCACCGGCCGGACATCCGGGCCATCGGGCCGGACATCAGGGTCCCCGGCCAGACATCCGGCTCCTGGAGCGCACAATCGCGCAAGTTTCTGGACATACAGCCCCGGATTTCCGGCCTAGACCCCGGACATCCGGCCCCTGGAGTTTCAGCCTTCCGTGTTTCACCGTTTCGGCCATAACTAATTCATCCGGAGTCCGATTTTCACGTTCTTTAGCTCGTTTTGTAGATATTGACATGCCCCATCACACAAAATTAATTCCACCACCATTTGACTCCATCAAAGTTTTGAGAATTTGGCAAGTTTGCCTAGGCCTTCCACCATAACTTCCACAATTCCACCACCGACTTCCGCAACCTAACCCATTTTGATCCCCGTTGCATTTGAGGTTGTTTGAGTTGTAGTTTATGTCTCCTAAGGTGTTTCGGCTACTTAGGGACGGTGACTTAAACTCCACTTCCACATTGCCAACTCCGAAACCACCACCGCTTTCCGCTACCACCATTTGACATTTGCCGTTTGAGATTTTGAGTTCGCGGTTTTTCCGTTTCCTAGGGTGTTTCGGCTAACTAGGAACGGTTCGACATCGACATCACCGCCACTCAACTTCACCACGGACGGTAACCTCGACGACGTCTTTGTACATTATCCTTGCCATTGCATTGTTAACCCCCGAGCCAATTTCGCGTCACTTGCCTACCGAGACTAGCCATTTGAGTATTGCCGGGCAACGCTACTTGTGCACTTTAGTGATACAGATTTCACATAGCTTTCATAGCGTGCATATATCATCGTTTCATCTCTTGTGTCATCAATTGTTCCCGCATATACAAAATTGCTATATTGGTTTGACCATTTCGCATAGTGGCCATATCAAAAAAAAAAGAGTGCAAAAAGCTTTTAAGCAAAGAGAAAAAGAAAGCAAAGAGCTTGTAAGCAATAGCCATAGCATCACGCCACATTGCATATCATACACCATCATTGATCATCTTGGATCATTGTGTGCGAGACACCGGGAACCATACATACATAGTATACTTGGGATAGAAGTCGACACGTTTTGTTTCTATAGGTTGTGCACAAGTTCGTATCACGCCCAATAGTGCAATCGTGTTAGCATCTCTCTAGAGTTGTGCAACACGAGCATTTTCCGTGGATATCACATTTTGAGCTCATTCCTTGGTTGCACGACCCCATCTATCTATCCGTGTGTGTGTTTCCGTGTGCCACCCACTTGCTATTGGTCTACTTGTTTCATTTGCGAATTTGTGAATCTTTTTCAACATTATTGACTCTTGCTAACAATTGCATTAAATTTTGTGCCACCTATCCTCACGAAGCTACTCCATAAGCCTTACTTGTGTAGGTGTGAGAATTGACAAGATCCGGTACCAATTGTGCTATTTCCATAATACCATATTGGGTGATCATTGATCCATCTTCAACATTGGAAAGCTACATTTGGTCTAGTTCTTCCCTTTCTTTCACTCATATTTGCTCTAGTCTTGTGATGGATAGGAAAAGCACATCATCTCCGGTCTTCGATGATGACGACGGCGTGAACAACTACACCACCAAAACTTACCTCTACGGACAACAACGACAAATGCAAGGTGCACGAGATGCCTTGCGGGAGCGCATCGAGAACCTCGCCATCGACATACAACACTCCGACGCGCGGAAAAGAGACTACATCGACAACAAGTTGGACGCACAAATGGAAGAGTTCCGAGACATGTTGTCCACCTACAAGTCTTCTTCCCCTTCGTCATCTTCAAGGCGGCGGCGAGCAAGTCGCACATCTTCGGAGCGCCCATCTGCCGCAAGCACAATCCGACCACGTCCTCACCTTCGTGACGACCGTCATCACGTTCGACATACACATCGTCATGAAGGGCAAGTCTCCTACAAGCAACATGTGCGCGACGACGACGAACGTCACCATCAACACGAAGACGCTCGAGATGCAAACACCAACAAGTCCCCACAAGCTCTACATCAAGCTACGACCAACCTTCATGAGCACAAGAGAAGACCGCGAGACAAGCACCACCAAGAGGAAGCTACGGCTACCACCACCACTTCGGCATCTTCGCCAAGTGTTATCAAGGCATCTTCGCCTTTGGACGTACGGCATCTTCGCCTACTTCCCACAAGTACACCTACATCGACATCATCTAGTCCAAGGCGACCACCTACAAGCGAGGGTGACCCTTCCATCTTCGGAAGCCCCTCAAGGAAGATGGCCGAGCATGGGAAATTCCCTTTGGTCATGGAGACGAGCTACGAGGTGCCACATCATATGGGCCTCATACAAGACGACGACAAGACGGTCGAGCAAGGGCCATCCCCTTCGACCAAGACGGCGAGCACGAACCTCTTCGACAACATGAAGACGCCGCCCACATGGGACTCCTACTCGGACTCAAGCTACGCGACCGCAAATGAGACCCTCTCTTTGGTCTCGGAGGAGAGCGATGATTTGCCACATCCTATGGCATTCATCTTTGGAGGCATTATGGATGAGGAGGTTGAGCATGGGACTACTCCCACAACCATGGCGGCGACAGAAGTTGAGTATGGAGACATTTGCACCTAAATCTCTCCGACACCCATATATGATGAGATGCCCCAATTGCCATGTGAGGAGAGCCACCACCATATGAGTGATATGAGTGACTCCACCATATGTGACATTGAGAGCATTTCCTATGAGAGGATGAGTGTGACCACCACTAGCCCCATACATGAGAACATGTCACACATCATATGTGAGGTTGAGAGCTATAACCAACCTTTGAGTGACTCAACCAACCATATGAGTGAAAGCATCTTACCGGGACTGAGTGGGCCACAACACTTAGTGAGTGAGGTAGTTGATAGGGCATGTGAGGCCACTATGATTTCTAACGACTTACCCTCTACTCCAAGTGTGTTTTCTTTGGTGCTAGATCTCCAACAAGACGAAGTGCCAATCCTCGACGAGTACATACCTCCAATGGGCAATACGATGGCCATGGTGGACGATGATGCACCCCCCACATGGTTCCATCAAGACAACAATGTTGATCAAGGGTCAATTTTTGCCACCTCACCTACACCACACGAGTGGAGCTACAAAGGTAACATAGGTGAAGGTGCTTCGCTTGTCCCACTAGTGGACTATCTTCACATTGATTGCTTGCATGATGTTGATCACCTTATGGATTCACCACATACTATGTCTTCTACATGCTTAGATATGCCACCCATTTATGATGAATATGATGATGAGCATGTCGAATTACCTAGTTGTGATACTATGCTCCATAGGATATCATGTGAAAATTCTATTGGTCACGTCATGTTTGATAATCCATTAAACCTGTCATATGCTATGAGTGAGATTTCCCATATTGCATCATTGCAAACTCACCGTAGTAACTATGCATACCCCATTAAAATCAATCCCATTTGTACTTATGGCATAGATGACAAGATCATGGTCATTGGAATTTGCTTTTCTTGTGATGATATTGCTATGCTCCCTTTACATAATTTGTGCAATTCATCTACTATGCCATGCCATGAACATAATTGTAGATCGCATGATTCCATCCCTTGTGTGCACCATATGCTTCACATTCATGACAATGCTCTAGATATTACTCGTGATGCATTACACCCTTTGAGTCTTCATTATGCTATACATAACAACAAACCTATCATGATGGATGACATGTTCGTATATCATGCATCTCATTTATTAGCGCATTGGATATTTTGTGCTAACCGACACATGCACGTGCGCATCATAATGGATGATGTGTACATATACCACACGCACACAATTTTCCCTTTGCCTTTGTTTTGTGTAGGTACTCATGCATATTTGTCAACTTCACAATCCCATGAGTTGACGAAACGAACTCTTGAGAGCAACGATGCTTTGGGATTCCTTGGAATGCTTCTTCGACCGTTTCCCTCGTGCAAGGACTACGCGCTTTTCTTTTACTTGGCTCTCACATGGCTATGGGCTATTTACCACTTGTCACACTATGCTCATTTTACCGTGTTCACTTTGCATGTTATGCCTCCTTCTATGCCTTTGCCATGCAATTGTGACCCTTGCTTGCATTTACTCATGATTCACCATTCTACTATTACTATGTGTATTTGCATGCTTGGTGGAGATACTTGTTGCTATTGCCATGCTCTATGCGTGACCTATGCAATTATTGCTTCTTGTGTTGGGAGAGTCATGTTGTTCAAGTGCTATTTACATAGGACTCCTTGCCACTATAATGATGCTACTTTACTCATATCTTGTTCTCATGCTTGTGATATGTCATGTGCATTATGTATGCCACCTATTTGCACACATGACACGATTGCCATGATTACCTATAGTCTGTTGCATCTTCGCACTACTAGCTTGCATGACTTGATCACTATGATTGCTTGCTTTGTTGCATCACCCATGATTCATACTTGCTCGTTTCATTGGGTTGATGGCATATATGTTCTTGCCTCTCACATGATTTATTTTGATCATTGTCAATTGTCTCCGTTAGTTGCATCTCTCATATCCACTTGTAGTGAGTGCAACCATGCTATGCTTATTGATCTTGGAGACTTGGACATCTTACTTGTGATGCATGCTTGTTTGAATGAGCTTAATGTCTTTGGTTGTACTCGCATCATATGCTTCCATACCATGCCACATTCTCTTGTCCCTTCTTATGATAAGAATGATGATGACTCTTGTTGGGTATCTTACCACATGAATGATTGGTTTTGCATTCATGCTAACCTCATTTGTTTTTCCGAATGTTTGTCATGTTCTTTCGTTTTGAAGGATTCAAAAGGCGGTGCCGTCATGAGACATATTGGTCATGCGAAGGCGTACACGATGTGCGACACCAAAATCTTCGGCAACATTCCTAAGGTGACCTCATTCCCTTTGAGCCATCTTCAAATAGACATATTGGATGGGCCATACTTTCATTGTTGTTTGCTCCTTCTTGTCTACATGATACATCTATTGGATGGAAGACCGACTTTGGAGATTGGCCCTATGGACCGTCAAGCTGAGGATCGTTCGGAAATAGTGGATGCACCACCGGACCACAACTCATGCCACGACATCGAGCAATGGTATGCCACGGAACTTTTGCCATATTGCACCCACAACTACATATTTGTTGATGAGCATGTTAGATGGAAACACTACTTCCATAACAAGTTTGCACCTTATGCATGGATTGACTTACATTATGATTGCCTCGTTGCATCTTGTATTTCAATGTCATCCATGATATATGAGCTTGTGCACTTTCTTAGCAAATTTGTTGTGATCTCCCTTCATGGCATATTCATATATACTGATCATATTGCCCACCATCAATTGCATGATAACATAACCACATTGAGCACCACTTGCCATGTTCATGCTTTTGATAAACCATCACATTATGACATCATTTTGCACAATGGTTGTATTAATCACTTTCACACCACCTTTGTGTGCATACCAAATGAATTTGCTCCAATGAATGCTTTACATCTCATTCTATATCATTTTGTGAAGCATCATGTGCCTTGTCGGACGACCTCATGCTTAATTGATGGATACCTTGTGTGCGCTAACCATTGTATTTCCAAGTGTACCTTGTGTTTGCTCCTTTTGCATGTATACCCTCTCGGAGACACCGTGGAGCACTTGGATCACACCATGACATACACTACGTCCTACTACAAGTCCATCCACGACAACCGTTTCCATGGTGATGAGGTTTTTGATCCGAGGACGGATCTTTCCCAAGGGAGGGGGGAGATGATGCGGAGCATCCTACGGTCATCCCCATGTACACTACATCAACTCTCCAAGCCCCAAGTGGAACTACGACAAGAGCTCGAGCACATGCAGTTGGACACAAGGTGAACTCGCTCCGTAATGCTCCCCTTCTACATTTATGCAAGACATGGTCGCTACCTAATGCAAAGACAATGCGTGTGCTTAGGAACCGAGGAGACAACCATGGAGGAGCTCGAGGCATAGGACAAGTCCATACGGAAGCGGATCATGAAGTGCCTCAAGTGGAGTCGCCGCGGAGCTACAGCGGCCGGACATCCGGCAGGAGCCCGGACATCCGGCGCCACCAAACCAAGGAAGACCGCAGAAGAACAGACGCCAAGCGGCTCTACAATGGTCGGACATCCGGCCGACCCCCGGACATCCGGCGCCTGACAGGCCGGACATCCGGCATCGCCCCGGAAATCCGGCGCATGCTTTCCCGAGGCATACAGAAGCTTGACCCACATCGGGCCGGACATCCGGCCCCTGGCCAGACATCCGGCGACTCCTGTCGGGCCGGACATCCGGCGTCCCGGCCGGACATCCGGCACCCCTCCGCGCAGCCTTGGCCTTTCGGCCGTGTAACCCTTTTCTCTCACCCCCACTTCGCCCTAGACTATATATACTCCCCCACCTCCTCCTAGTTAGGGTTAGCATTGTGATAGATCATAGTTGAGCTTTGCTCCTACCTTCTCCTCTTGAGAGAGAGAGAGACCACTCCCATGGAGTTCAAGACCTCCATGTGAGCATGTGAGAAGATCCCACGGGATATCAAGACCTCGACTCCTCTCCGGATCGGGATGAACTAGCTACCCTATGTATCTCTTGTGTTGGATTTGGACCCTTGTATCCCTTATGTGCATGTGGATCTAGCACATGCGTGATTGGATCTTGTTGATTTGAGTGTTTTCTCTCGTGTTTCCCTCTCGTGTTCTTCGTGTTCTTCGCGGGATCCCCTCCAATCATGAAAGATCGACACCGTTAGGGTTCCACCCTACATCAGAAGGGATGGATAGTTTGACACGCCCAATATCACCATCATCAATGGGAACACGAACAGCCTGACCAACACTATTACAATCATGTGGCAGAGCACGATGAGCACATGCAAGACGGGCATCAAAAGGTCATTGGGGTGGTCCATAATCACTGTCATCCTCAAGGTCTTCATCATCAGCATGTCCACGGGCCCCTTGTCGATGAGCATGAACATCAGCATGGCGGAGTGGCAGCATGTCGCGAGGTTGTACAACAGGGGCGGCTGCACCTGTGCACGGGGAACAACATCTCCCAATGCATCAATCTGGGTAGACAAGCCTGCAATTAGCACAGCAAATGAATCATGGCTCTGCTTAATGTACTCACACGCACTGTCAAAACCAGCTTAGACATTAGGAGCCAAATCATCAGCAAAGATGGGAAGCATGGGCTCCTTCGGTTTGTCTCCAGTAGCTACTGGGTTTTCTCCATGAATCGAGTTCACCATCGTGACAAAAATCATGATGCGGTAGATGTCCGTAGCAGCAGCAGTATGCGTACGACAGATAATTGCTGAACGACAGAACACAGATAGCAATCAGCAGTAGCACAAGAGCCCCGCGGTGACAATCGCGGCTAGAAATCGACGCCAGACAAACAAAAGCTGATTCCTTAATCGCATGTCTCCAAGCTGTTCACGACTCGGAGCAAGACAAGTATGCTCACGTCCCAAATAAACAAATCGTATTAAGGCCAAAACAGAATTGATGTGTACTCACTGTGGTGCCCCGTCTGAATACCACTGTAGCCAGACGGTCGCCGCACACACCAGCCCAGGAAATCACTCTGGCGTGCGCATTTACAACAAGTATCATGAACATAGGCACAACTGTAATAAGAATATATTTATTAGCCATTGTGGCTGGAATAAATACATCATGGTTACAAGGATGGGGCAGCGGAAAAATTACTAATTAAGGCAGCACGGACTTGGAGAGGGTCCAATCCACAGGGACCTGACTAGGTTACTCTTCTAGCATGTGAACATTCCAGCTCCTCGACGGATCCTTAGGTGAACCTGGCCACATTGAAGGCCGTTGAGTACTTTTAAATGTACTCGCAAGCAAACCAAATAACACATACACCAAGCAAAGCAATCCATGGCATTCAAGCATGCACTTGTTATCTTGATGACATTAATCATCATGTTATAACAGGATTATCTAGCATGGTAATTATACAGAATGGTAAAGCTTAACGGTAAATGCAATTGATCAAGTTCATTCACATGATCCCTCAGGATCCAAGTTCTTACGGTCATTCGACCCTCTCTGTCATAGTCATCCCATGGCTAACATCTCAACTTCCTGACATCATCCGATGATCAGGCATCTGTGCTGTAAATCTGACAAAGGTTACCTTATCTGATTCATTCTTAGCAATCATTCGGTTAACTCCTCTAGACTCGACACAGACCAAATAGTGTGACCTAGTACGAACTATGTCCCATGACTGAGGACGTGGCTATTCGAATAGTTTTACACTCTGTAGAGGTTGTGCACTTTACCCACACTATGGAGCTCCTGGCCTCATACTTTAGTACAAGTTCCCATTTGGGTGGACCGGTGTTGCTCCAGCAAAACTTGTCTATTGCCCGGCACTCTTACGGTCCCACCGACAATCATACCCCTTTCGGGTCAAGTCCAGGGTGGCCCCTGTGTCACTCCTGACACCTGCCACCGTCGTGGCCAAACTAAACTGTCCCAAATGGGGACCTGAGCTCAAATAACCTGGGCTCACAAGGTTATCACCACCTACCGGGCCAGGGTAGCACGCACACATAACCTCCCCTCTTTGGAGGTACCGACAAGAGGCAAGACAATAGACCAAGCTAGGGCCTTCCCATAAAGGCGAGTCTGGCTGCACTGATGAGCTCGGTTCGGTGGCACTATGACTCGATCCAGCCGACGGAGGAGGTTGTCATTATTAAGTCACATTCTTCATCATTGTGGTAATAGTAATAATGCATACTATAACATTAATGGAAACATAACAACCTATCTCCATATTGTCACCTACGAGTCACTAGCGCGATAATATGATGAATACTAGCAAGTATTGCAGACAGTAATACAAACTATCAGGGGTTTAATTATTTCGAGCACAAACATATTCATTAATTAAACATGCAAGAATAACACAGAGCAATTCTTTAGGGTATATATCAGATGGTCAGCTTGCCTGGGGGTCGGTGAAGTCACCGGAGAGAAGTGCGATCATCACGCGGAAAGATTCGCCGGAGAAGATTCCCCCTCAGAGGGGCTGAATATAGGGCAGGGGCAAAATGAGCATTTTCAGACTGTGTAAACCTTATGAAAGTGACATCATCGGAACGGGCTCGGCAAACAGAGGAAGTGGGCTTGTTAATCACCTGAATCGGAGTTGTGACTGAGAAGATATGAGTGATTGAAGTAGAAGGACCTTTCTATAAATATAGTATTTACTTCTGGGCCCCTGACTGATTTTCTGCTAATAAAAGAAAAAGGTCACTGCGTAGTTGGGCCGGCTCGGGCTGAATCTCACCGCCGCCCCTACTGCTCCACCGGGCCGGCCAACGACTGCCGTGGCTCGAGAGAAAAAAAGAGGGAGGTGGAGCCGCTGCCGACCGGGCCCCACCGGTAGGTCCACCGTCTCCCTCCCATTCATGCACCCGACTGAGGAAAGGGGCAGCTCCCGGTGGCGATTGCCGGAGCTGCAGGCCGTCTCTGGTGACGCCCCGCCTACCGGCATGACCAGCGCAAGGAGGCGCATCCGCTCCGATAGGGCACGGACCTCGGGGAAGGTCGGAGTGAGAGCAGCATGGGCGTCCGCGGAGGAGGCCGTCGGCCGCTGGTGGTTTCGAGCGCTCGGGCGTCCCGAGGACAAATGGAGAGATGAGGAGCTCGGCCTGGTTCTGGCGGTCCTACAGGTGAAGAAATGAGGGATAGGGATGCTCCGGTTCGCTCGAATTCGAGCGGAGACCCTGGCGGTCATGGCGACCAGGGAGGCGAACTTGGCACTGGAGCGTGCTCCTACAAGCAGGGGGAGAGCTAGGAGGGAGAGGAGGGTGCTGAGGGTGGTGTGGGTGCTCGGGGAGGGCTCGGGCCGGCTATTTATAGCCGAGCTTCGAGAAAAGATGGGCACGGCCATGGTGAGCTGGCCGGGATGCGACGACCGCGTCTGGAGGTGACGGCTCGACCGCCCGCATTGGGAGATGACGGCTCGGCGTCGCGGAGCTTCACGGGCGAGCGAGGGAGAGCTAGCTGGCGCGCTCGAGAAGCCTCGGCTCGGCCAGATACGGCGGCGACAGTGGACGAACAGTGGCGGTACGGCGGCGTTCGTCGCGGCGCGGCGCGGAAGAAGCCATGGGGGAAGCGGCTAGAGGAGGGGTGCGTGGACGGTGGGCAGCTCGCCGGCATGAACGGACAGCCAGCGGCAGTGGCAGCTGGCCCGACCGGCGTGACCGGACGCTGCCAGCGCGCAGAGCGCACGTTTGGCCATGCTCATGGCGTGGTCACCATGGCCAGGGCAGGTTCTGGCGCGTGTCTGCTGACTAGCCCTTGTCCCACTATGACTCAACGCTCAAATAGGTAGCAAAACCATCTGGAACCCGCTGGAAAGCGTTGAGCTGATAAATTTCTCCAAAACAAGATTCTGGACAGAATGTTTCATGAATATTTGTGGGAAAATGGATGAACGGGTGGAGTTGATTTTTGGCGTGCAGCAATGATCTATCAAGGTGCACCTCCTAGAAAATTTTCAGGACAAATGGACCAATTTAGCTAGCACTTCCTTCACAAATGGGCAATCTGGACAGAAACTCGGAATGGAAGCTGTGCTCAAATGGCTAAATGGAATTGACTGAATTTTTGTGTAGGGTGATGATTTGGACGTATGGAGGCACTGGTAAAATTTTATACCATTTGGGTATGCCAGAATGGTACTTCCTTCACAGTGCTTCTCTCTGGACAGGAACTAGCTTGAATTACTGGGGAAAAATGGCTGGGTAAAATGATGTGAATTTTTGCATGGTCTCATAATATGCGGAGGGTAAGGTCCTGGATTTATTTCAAGAACTATGGAGCAATATTAAATATAGTTGCTTCACAATCTCAAAATGGGTCCAGAAACTAGAATTGGATGATGTGCTCAAAATTTGAACTATGGAACTTGGGTTCTTGATGGAAATGGTGAAGATATGGATAGGAGAAGCTCCACAAATTATTTGGGATTTTTCCTGGCTACCCAAATGGTAGCTCCTTTGGAAAGTGCCCAAAATGCAATATTGTCTTTAAATAGGAAAATTCAATTCCCTTATTTAATTATGGCCAATAGTTTTATGGGAGCTCAATATGATCACAAAGAATATCTCCACAAGTTTTCATGAACTTTGGAGATGGATAGATATTTTCCTGGATTTAATTCCTTTAAATAGCAGAAAAAGGAATTAATTTTAAATGAAAAATATTGCAAATGACTTGGCAATATTTTTGCATATCCAGGGTTTACAGAGATAGGATGATCACTGGGAAAAGTTTGGGAGACAACAGATCAAAGGAAATTGGGGTTCCTTTGTAACGGAAGGAATTAGGGTTTCCCTTCCGATAACTCGGAAGGTAGGGTTTCGGCGGCAAAATCCTGAGAATATATCTTGGGTGGCAAGGTTGAGCTAGAGAGAATCTCTGGTTGGATAGGAAAGGAAAGGCTAAATGACCATCTTCATATTCCCAAGAGCGAGAGAAAATCCAATAACACCGAAAAAAAAGACGGGAGTCAAATCCCGCGAAGGAAGAATTCGGGAAGCGAAAACCAGGGTGTCACAAACCTACCCCCCTTAAGAAAATCTCATCCTCGAGATTTCTGGGCTTACCTCCCGGCGAAGGGGAACATACCTGTGTGCGACTTGGATCCATCAGCTGTCTTGTCTTCGTCGGTTCACTGACCTTTTAACTGCCTCTCCTAATGGCTCAGGGGTTGTCTTTTCACACAGCTATCTTGAATCCTTCTCTTTCCTGTCAGGTGTACCTTTTGTCCTTAGGTGATCCACAATCCAAGGAACAACATGACCGAACTATTACCGCCGTATCCCCAACTGAAATGTCAGGCATGATCACAAAGTAATCATAGACAGTAATCTCCTACTCCAATGGCACCGTGGCATCTACGAACCGTCGATGCCGACGTGTATGTGCTTTTGGCTATTCTATCTGAATGTCTTGTTTCCATGTGAATTCAGATAGTTAAGCTTTGTCACTTGTTGAGGTGGCTCTGCCTTATATATCCTCTATAGTCCTTGTTATGATCACGGAGCTGAACATAGCTTGGCTATCATTCGGCGCATCTTATGGAGCATAGCCTCTTATCCTGGTTGATGGCCCATATTCATGATGAGTGCTGTAGGCTCACTTGTAACTGCAAATAGCGCATTGTTGTGGCCATATATGCAAGAGTCTGACAAGGATTGGCAATATCACCTTGTCTGTGAAGCTTTACTTTTATTGACCGTCACGGAAGTTGTGTATCCAAAACTTCTTTATTCTTGGTGGTTCCTTTCCTGCCAACACGGTTCCTTGGTCATATCCCAGCTTGTCGGACTTGTATTCACAACTTACTCTTGCATATCCCGCAGGGGTTGCTGTGCTCATATCCTTCTTTGAAGTATGGGGCCAATGTTTCTCTAAACACAATCATTCCCATGTACGAGTGGCTCGCATGAACTGATCAAATAGACTACATGCTCACAACATATGCAGGGGTAGGATAAATCCTTTCATAACCACTGAGTTCTGAGGCAGACGTGTGTCTGGACTAGTTCGTGCTTCTGACAAAATTGCTGTGGGCACGATGGCATGTTGAAGAAGGCTGAATTCCTTACGCTCGAAGCTTTTGCCAGGGTAGTGTGCCGAAGAAGGCTGAGTATCGTACCCCAGAAGCTTCTCCTCATGTTGCTTACTGCGGAAGGTCAGATGCCTTATGCTGGAAGCTTTATGCGGTAGCGGGCTGAGGAAAATTGGAATGTCGTACCCCAGAAGATTTTCCCCTCAGTGGCATAGCGAGGAAGATTGGGAGCCTTGCATCATAAGCTCCTCCCGATAGCTTGCGGAGGAAGGCTGGGTTCCTTGTACCAAAAGCCTTGCACTGTCATATGCAGCCTGAAGGTCATGTATATCTTTAAGACTTTTGTTGTTGATTACCTGTTTGAAAAGAGTTGTCCGTCTATCCATCCTGTTGATTACTGGATCTATGGCCGATTCTGGCTTCCTTCCAGAGTATCCAAAATCTACCCATGGGGGAGCCAAAGCTTGGTACAGGCCATACCTTGACTGAAGATATGGCGTTAGTCATGCGCACCGCTTGTCCTTTTGCTGGTCTGATCATTGCCGCTGTAAAGGTTGCACAATTGATGCAGACTTCACATTGATAATTAATGGGATAATTGATTTTATGCCCCTAGTTGGGTCACACTCGGCAGGTTTACCCCTAGTTTCCGAAAACACTCGGTCCCGCCCAAACCACTTTTCTCCTCTTATGCTTTAGCCCTTTGACCGTTTGACCGTCACTTTGAAAACTTCATAAAAAATTCATACTAACTCAGAAAAATTCAAATAAGATATCAAAATGTTCAGAAAAACATCACCTATATGTGCATGTCATTTGCATTCATGAAAAAAGTGTTGGCCAGTCCCCATCTCAGTTTTAGCTCATATGATCTTCGCATGAACAGTAAAATCTAAAAAAAATCAAAAAATTCTAAAATTTTTTGGTGGCAAACTTTGACCAATGTTTTGAGTGCTTGCCAAGTTTCATAAGGGAATGACATTCGTGGAAGTCGTGGTAAAAAAAACGAAATTTTGGAGCATTGATTTTTGTTTTTTTTTCATGACTTCCACGAATGGCATTCCATTATGAAACTTGGCAAGCACTCAAAACATTGGTCAAAGTTTTCCACCAAAAAAATTTAGATTTTTTTGATTTTTTTTAGATTTTACTGTTCATGCTAAGATCATATGAGCAAAAACTGAGATGGGGACTGGCCAACAATTTTTTTCACGAATGCAAATAACATGCACATATAGGTGATGTTTTTATGAACATTTTGATATCTTATTTGAATTTTTCTGAGTTAGTATGAATTTTTTATGAAGTTTTCAAATTGACGGTCAAACGGTCAAAGGGCAAAAGCATAAGAGGAGCAAAGTGGTTTGGGCGGGAACGAGTGTTTTCGGAAACTAGGGGTAAACCTGCCGAGTGGGACACAACTAAGGGCACCAAATTAATTATCCCATAATTAATCCAGGATACCGGATGTTACCGGTAGTAAGCAGTTGGAGGATAATTCCATTCGGTTTAGTTGTATTTCTAGGTACTCAAAATTCTCACTGATTCCGGATAGCCGTGGATTTATCCATATGTCTCGCAAACCTTGTTCCCTTTGCCCAGAAAATTTGTATATGCATCGAGGAATTCCAGACTATGCTTTGAAATTTGTATCAACATGCCAGAGTTTTGTTGTTGCTCTCGGCATGTTCACGTTCTTGAAATATGTCTTCTGTGGGTAATAAATGATTCTTGAGTCCATTGAGAAAAGACTCAAGGTTCACCCCACTGACTGAAATAATCCTTGTGTCGAGGACGGAGTCATTTGTCCCCACTGGTGTTCATTACTAATAGCTCATCTGACTATTCCTTACGTATGATTTGTTCTGAGGAAAACTCTCTCAGGTATATTCTGGCCTTGTCTGTTGCTCGCAGAGTCTGCTTCCGACCCATTCTTTATTCTCGACAGATCCGGCGATAATGTTCTGGATCTCGGGCAATTGGCTTAGCTTGACTCTTACTGAATTTGGATTATTGGGTATTATCCAGGCTGTATGCTGGTCTTCTTAGTGGTACTTGCGGATGGATCCAGTCGGAGCGAAAGAACGGAATCGGCAAAAGAAGCAAGAATCATGAAAAACCAAAAGGCACATAAAGCTCAAATTTTGCGGACTTTACACATGTGGCCAAAGATTCACTAGTATAACTAGCCTAGCGCACTCGATGCACCTCTAAGGATTTAGAAGCAAAACCACACAATGCTCCTGGTAGCAATTGGTGTCAAGCTCCTACTACTTCCTTAGGGAACATTAAACTCGACGCATGACCACAGCCAAAGTGGCTTAGTCAACGATCCTCGGGTTGTCGGGGAAAGATGGGATTTATATGCGTTTCCCAAAGGAAACTGGATTTGAGGAGAGAAATGCCATGGTTAGCAAGTAGGGTAAGGATATCTAGTTCACCTAAGGGTTGAGGGCTCACGAGTCGTTTCCTGGTGCGGACATTTTCCACCGGAGGCAAAGGCCATGAGAGTTGGGGGTCTATTGGAGCCAAAAACCTATGGGATTGCCTTATGATCAATAGTAGTCGTGCCTGTTTGGGCAAAGATGGCTGGAATCCATCTGGGCTTTCTACTGAGCACAAGAGGCAATGAAATCCAGCTAGGGTAACCTAAAGTCAGCCTGGCTGCTCTGATACCATCCGTTGTGCCGCCCCTCATGAATACCACTGTAGCCAGACGGTCGCCGCACACACCAGCCCAGGAAATCACTCTGGCGTGCGCGTTTACAACAAGTATCATGAACATAGGCACAATTGTAATAAGAATATATTTATTAGCCATTGTGGCTAGAATAAATACATCATGCTTACAAGGATGGGGCAGCGGAAAAATTACTAACTAAGGCAGCACGGACTTGGAGATGCTCCAATCCACAGGGACCTGACTGGGTTACTCTTCTAGCCTGCGAACGTTCCAGCTCCTCGACGGATCCTTAGGTGAACCTGGCCACATTGTAGGCCGCTGAGTACTTTTGAATGTACTCGCAAGCAAACCAAATAACATATACACCAAGCAAAGCAATCCATGGCATTCAAGCATGCACTTGTTATCTTGATGACATTAATCATCATGTTATAACAGGATTATCTAGCATGGTAATTATACAGAAAGGTAAAGCTTAACAGTAAATGCAATTGATCAAGTTCATTCACATGATCCCTCTGGATCCAAGTTCTTACGGTCATTCGACCCTCTCTGTCATAGTCATCCCATGGCTACATCTCAACTTCCTGACATCATCCGATGTTTAGGTATCTGTGCTGTAAATCTGACAAAGGTTACCTTATCTGATTCATTCTTAGCAATCATTCGGTTAACTCCTCCAGACTCGACACAGACCAAATAGTGTCACCTAGTACGAACTGTGTCCCATGACCGAGGACGCGGCTATTCGAATAGTTTTAAACTCTGCAGAGGTTGCGCACATTACCCACACTATGGAGCTCCTCGCCTCGTACTTTAGTACATGTTCCCATTCGGGTGGACCGGTGCTGCTCCAGCAAAACTTGTCTATTACCCGGCACTCTTACGGTCCCACCGACAATCATTCCCCTTCCGGGTCAAGTCCTGGGTGGCCCCTGTGTCACTCCTGACACCTGCCACCGTCGTGGCCAAACTAAACTGTCCCAAACGAGGACCTGAGCTCAAATAACCTGGGCTCACAAGGTTATCGCCGCCCACTGGGCCAAGGTAGCATGCACGCATAACCTCCCCTCTTTGGAGGTACCGACAAGAGGCAAGACAATAGACCAAGCTAGGGCCTTCCCATAAAGGCGAGTGTGGCTGCACTGATGAGCTCGGTTCGGTGGCACTATGACTAGATCCCCCCTCAGAGGGGCTGAATATAGGGCAGGGGCAAAATGGGCATTTTCAGACTGTGTAAACCTTATGAAAGTGACATCATCGGAATGGGCTCGGTGAATAGAGGAAGTAGGCTTTGGAATCACCTGAATCGGAGTTGTGACTGAGAAGATATGAGTGATTGAAGTAGAAGGACCATTCTGTAAACATAGTATTTACTTCTGGGCCCCTGACTGATTTTCTGCGAATAAAAGAAAAAGGTCACTGCGTAGCTGGGTCGGCTCGGGCTGAATCTCAGCGCCGCCCCTATTGCTCCACCGGGCCGGCCCAACGGCTGCCGCGGCTCGAGAGAAAAAAAGAGGAAGGTGGAGCCCTGCCGACCGGGCCCCACCTGCAGGTCCACCGTCTTCCTCTCGCGCACGTGCCCGATTGAGGGAAGGGGCAGCTCCCGGCGGCGATTGCCGGAGCTGCAGGCCGTCTTCGGCAACGACCCGCCTACCGGCGTGACCAGCGCGACGAGGCGCATCCGCTCCGGTAGGGCACGGACCATGGGGAAGGTCGGAGTGAGAGCAGCATGGGCATCCGCGGATGAGGCCGTCGGCCGCCGGTGGTTTCGAGCGCTCGGGCGTCCCGAGGACAAATGGAGAGATGAGGACCTCGGCCTGGTTCTGGCGGTCGTACAGGTGAAGAAATGAGGGAGAGGGATGCTCCGGTTCGCTCGAATTCGAGCGGAGACCCTGGCGGTCATGGCGACCAGGGAGGCGAACTTGGGCACTGGAGCGTGCTCCTGCAGGCAGGGGGAGAGCTAGGAGGGAGAGGAGGGTGCTGAGGGTGGTGTGGGTGCTCGGGGAGGGCTCGGGCTGGCTATTTATAGCCGAGCTTCGAGAAAAGATGGGCACGGCCGTGGTGAGCTGGCCGGGATGCGACGACCGTGTCTGGAGGTGACGGCTCGGCCGCCCGCGTTGGGAGATGACGGCTCGGTGTAGCGGAGCTTCACGGGCGAGCGAGGGAGAGCTAGCTGGCGCGCTCGACAAGCCTCGGCTCGGCCGGATACGGCGGCGACAGTGGACGAACAGTGGCGGTACGGCGGCGTTCGTCGCGGCGCGGCAAGGAAGAAGCTGTGGGGGAAGCGGCTAGAGGGGGGTGCATGGACGGTGGGCAGCTCGCCGACACGAACGGACAGCCAGCGGCAGTGGCAGCTGGCCCGACCGGCGTGACCGGATGCTGCCAGCGCGCAGAGCGCGCATTTGGCCATCCTCGTGGCATGGTCACCACGGCCAGGGCAGGTTCTGGCGCGTGTCTGCCGACCAGCCCTTGTCCCACTCATGACTCAACGCTCAAATAGGTAGCAGAACCATCTGGAACCCGCTGGAAAGCGTTGAGCTGATAAATTTCTCCAAAACAAGATTCTGGACAGAATGTTTCATGAATATTTGTGGGAAAATGGATGAACGGGTGGAGTTGATTTTTGGCGTGCAGCAATGATCTATCAAGGTGCACCTCCTAGAAAATTTTCAGGACAAATGGACCAATTTAGCTAGCACTTCCTTCACAAATGGGCAATCTGGACAGAAACTCGGAATGGAAGCTGTGCTCAAATGGCTAAATGGAATTGACTGAATTTTTGTGTAGGGTGATGATTTGGACGTATGGAGGCACTGGTAAAATTTTATACCATTTGGGTATGCCAGAATGGTACTTCCTTCACAGTGCTTCTCTCTGGACAGGAACTAGCTTGAATTACTGGGGAAAAATGGATGGGTAAAATGATGTGAATTTTTGCATGGTCTCATAATATGCGGAGGGTAAGGTCCTGGATTTATTTCAAGAACTATGGAGCAATATTAAATATAGTTGCTTCACAATCTCAAAATGGGTCCAGAAACTAGAATTGGATGATGTGCTCAAAATTTGAACTATGGAACTTGGGTTCTTGATGGAAATGGTGAAGATATGGATAGGAGAAGCTCCACAAATTATTTGGGATTTTTCCTGGCTACCCAAATGGTAGCTCCTTTGGAAAGTGCCCAAAATGCAATATTGTCTTTAAATAGGAAAATTCAATTCCCTTATTTAATTATGGCCAATAGTTTTATGGGAGCTCAATATGATCACAAAGAATATCTCCACAAGTTTTCATGAACTTTGGAGATGGATAGATATTTTCCTGGATTTAATTCCTTTAAACAGCAGAAAAAGGAATTAATTTTAAATGAAAAATATTGCAAATGACTTGACAATATTTTTGCATATTCAGGGTTTACAGAGATAGGATGATCACTGGGAAAAGTTTGGGAGACAACAGATCAAAGGAAATTGGGGTTCCTTTGTAACGGAAGGAATTAGGGTTTCCCTTCCGATAACTCGGAAGGTAGGGTTTCGGCGGCAAAATCCTGAGAATATATATTGGGTGGCAAGATTGAGCTGGAGAGAATCTCTGGTTGGATAGGAAAGGTGTGGCACCCCGGCTCAGAGTCACCGGAGCACCCCGTATTCCAGCCCAGAGATCAAGTCTTCTGGAATACGGCACTGCTTGTCATAGAATAAATCAGCTCTTTATTACAAATATATGGGTACAAGGGTTTGAGATATTACAAAGGGTTGCCTCGGCAAAGCTACGTTTGCTATGATAATTCTATGCTAGCCGCGGCTCAAATCCTAGCAGCAGAATCACGGCATCGAAATGGACTCCACTCCGCAGGGACTCTGGCTAGGGACACGTCCTAGCTTGCAATGCGAACACCTCCACTATGCAAACATGGCAGCACCTGCAAACTGGCATGACATGCCAGGTGAGTACTTTGAATGTACTCGCAACCTCGCAACAATCAAGAGCATCAAGGCATAACAATGTCATAGCAACCATGATTAAATCAGATTTTAAATGCTACTAAAAAGGGTGGAAGAAAATAACATGCTATTGCTACATCTATCAAGCTTGTTACCACTACAGAACCACTTTGCCCTAAACCACATGATTGAACCACTTACTCTCGTGACTAACTCATGGTCACCTCAAGAACTTCCGACAATCATCCCCGAGAATCATCCTCAGCAAATACCAGCGGATCTCAAAAATCGGTCACCTAACCATACTGAGACGAGTTCTTCCATCATTAACACGTCATTCCCTCATTGGTGTTGATCAGACAGTGTGACTTAGTACGAACTGTGTCCAATACCGTGGACTCGGCTATTCGAATAGATTCTTACACTCTGCAGAGGTTGCACACTTTACCCACACTATGAAGCTCCTGGTCCCGTACCTCGGTACACTTCCCTTTCCGGGTGGACCGGTGCTGCTCCAACGAAACTTGCCTAACACATGACTCCTTCACCGTACCACCGACAATCATCCTCCCCCGGAGTCATGCCCTGGGTGGCCCATGTGTCACTCTTGACACCTGCCACCGTCGTGGCCAACAAACTGTCCCAAACGGGGACCTGAGCTCAAAAACCAAACTAGGCTCACAAGGTTATCGTCGTCTACCTGATCAGGGCAGCATTCACGCATAACCTTCCCTCTTTGGTGGTACCGATAAAAGAGCACGCGGTTAGACCAAGCCAAGGCCGTCCCATTCCGGCAGGTGTGGCTGCACTCGAAAGTTCGGTTTAGTGGCACTTGATCAACGATGAAGGAATTTATCCCCGGGTAATCATAGTCATCACTGACACTCCGATATACAAATGATCCAAGCTATCATAATAACCAACTAGAAATCCAATGGGCATCATGATCAACTTCTACTACTGATCCCATATATGCAGTACCAGAGGAATCACAAAATAATCATAGACGGTAATCTCACAGTCCTGCAGTATTACAACATATACTTGGAAATGTACTACTATCCTATAATCCCATCATCATCATGACAGTAACTTATCTAAAATCTCCAAAGCATTACAGGAATTACTCCATTCATAAATAAATCATATTTGGCATTAAAATAATTATTTAAACTATGATATTGCAATGCAATTATGCAAATGAGAGTTGTGGCTTGCCTTGCACCAATAGAGTGTGGGAGTACTCCTGGCCTTCACCAACTAGGCAAAACAATCTGAAAAGCATTTTTGAAAGCATTTTCAAATACCACATAAAGCATTTTCTTTTGACCAGAAATTCTAGACACCAGAGTGTAACACCCCAAAAATCGGGTTATCGATTTTTGTGCTGTTATTCCTTCCTAGCTTTCCTCTCCCGAATTTTTCCTCTGGAATCTGGTGATTGACCAGGTGAATCCAGACAATCCTCAGCCTCTCCCTGCCTTTCCCATGCTTCTGTGTGAGCCAATCTCCTGTCAGTAAACCCCGAACCTCATTTAAACCGTAGTTCCAAAATTTCAGAACTGGAAATCCTGCCTTTGTGTTTACAAAGGAGCTATCATTTTCCTTGCTCTGTTAATCCTCCCAAAATTTCTAGAGATCACCCTTCACTCATAAACCCTAGATGTGCAAAAATATTGCTAAGTCATATGCAATATTTCTCATCTAGAATTAATTCCTCTTTCTGCCTTTCTGAGGAATTAAATCCAGGAAAATATCTATCCATCTCCAAAGTTCATGAAAACTTGTGGAGATACTCTTTGTGATCATATTGAGCTCTCAAAAAAATTATTGGCCATAATTAAATAAAGGAAATTGCATTTTCCTATTTAAAGCCAATATTTCAATTTGGAGCCTTTCCAAAGGAACTACCATTTTGCAAAGGAAGTGCTTGATCCCTTGATCTTTTTGGGCTGAGATTTTTCAAGGTGGTTAACATTGATAAATCACCACTGGATACCAAAAACCAGCCCATTTCATCTAGCCAATTTTCCTCAGTAAATTATCTAAGTTTCGGTCCAGATTGTATCTCTGTGAAGGAAGTACCCTCATGGATGATCAATTTGAGCTGAAACTTTTCCAGCTATCTCTAATGACCAAATCATCACTCCCTACCAAAAATCATCCAAATCCATTTCGCCATTTGACCCCTACTTCCTCATTGGCATTTCTGGTTAGATTGCTAGTTTCCAAAGGAGGTACCATCTAGAGTTGTCCATTTGTGCTGCAATTTTGCCCAGATGGTCACCTTAGGGAGTGGTCACTCTCAGCCATAGATCAGGCCAAGAGGAGCACGGTGGTGGACATGGCTCATGTCAAACAGTTTGCTGTTGGAACCTGTTTGACCTTGGTGTAGTCAAATCAGAGCTTTCCCGTGTCTTCCAGCTGTACTAGTCAGCTCATAGATGCGTGGAGAACACTCTAGACATAATTTGGCACCAAGTAGGGCGTGGCTAGGCCATGGACGCGTGGTGACCACGCCAAATGCAGCTACAGCCGGAGCTCTGCGTTGAGATGTCGCGTCCCTCCCCCTGTGCTCTCGCCGGCGCCTTGTGCCGACGTCTGCGGCGACGTACGGACCCTCATCCATCCCCAGCTGGCCTTGGAGGCTTGCCTGTTGGCCGGGCGTGCCGACAGCGGGTGCGCCGCTAGCGCACCGCCACGACGCCGCGGTCCAGCAGCTTCGGCCGCGCCCTCCCCTCTGTTCTCGGTCGCGACAGGGAGGAAGAGGACGACCTGGGAACAGAGAGAGAGAAGGGATAAGGAAGGGCCCGTTCGTCATCCAGAGAGGGGGAAGTCAACCCGGGCCCGCTGTCAGGTTAAGTGGAGGCGGATTTTGAGAAATGCGCTTTCGAGTCGGCAAAGCGTATTTTCCCGCGGCCTCGAAGGGAAATACGTTTTCGCTGCAGCAGAAGCGTAATCTCAGAAGGCGCTTTCAATTTCCAGCCGGCGGCCGAAGTGGTTACTTTGCGAACGTTCACTCGTTAAGCACTGAAATGCACAGTTTTCTGTCCGTTTCTCGGCTTAACGAACGAACGGGCGTTTCTTCACGACCGTAACTCCGATTGAGGTAAATCCAACGCCCACGTCTTCAGTTCGTCGAGCCCGTTCCAATGGCATCATTTTCATAATGTTTTCACACTGTGAAAATGACCATTTTGCCCTTGCCCTTAATCAGCCCCCTTCGAGAGGGAAACTTTTCCGGCAAATCTTTCCGCGAGTTCATCGCACTTCTTCTCGGTGACTCCGTCAACCCCAAGGCAAGCCAACCTCTTATCATGAGCTCCGGACTTGCGTGATGACTTTGCTTGCACCCTGTGTGTGTGTATTGCAGTATATTCCAGATCATCTGTTAGTTTGCACTTACATAGCCCTGTGATTTCATCTGTGCCAGATGCTAGTGTTATTTACCATGTGATATCATGAATTGCTGTCATATTTTCCCATGCTAGTACGAATATTTTTATACCGTTATCATGTTAGTGCTATGATTTGATCTCATGCCATGATTGTCAGTACCGTTATGATCTTGCTATGCTGTTGTTAAGTAATTGTTCTTACTCATAAATGTTGATGTTATGATGAGATGATGGAAATATTAAATTGAACTTGTAAATTAAACCTCCTCCGTCATCGATGGGATCGAGTCATAGTGTCATCTATCCGAGCTTACCCGTGCAGCCACATTTGCCGGTATGGGACGGCCTTGACTTGGTCTAGCTTTGTGCTCTTTTATCGGTACCCCCAAATAGGGAAGGTTATGCGCGCGTGCTGCCCTGATCAGGTAGGCGGCGATAACCTTGTGAGCCCAGTTGATTGTTTAACCCGGGAGTCCCCGTTTGGGACAGTTTTGTTTGGCCACGATGGTGGCAGGTGTCACGGGGTGACACAGGGGCCACCCAGGACATGACCCTGGGAGGGTATGATTGTCGGTGGTACGGTGGGAGAGTCATGGGTTAGGCAAGTTTCGTTGGAGCAGCACTGGTCCACCCGAATGGGAACATGTACTAAAGTACGAGGCCTGGCGCTCCATGGTGTGGGTAAAGTGCGCAACCTCTGCAGAGTGTAAATCTATTCAAATAGCCGCGTCCTCGGTCATGGACAGTTCGTATTAGGCCACTATTTGGTCTTGGTCGATCTGGAGGATAAACCTGTTATTATAAACTTGCTAAAGAATGCGCTACTAAGTAATGTGACCAGTTGGACTATGGGATAATTGTGAGCAGTCACCATGTTGTTCGGACATGATCACGAGATGGGATCTCGGTGAGTCATGAGATAGCCCAGAGGGGCAGTAAAACTGAGTGATGGCACAACATAGTATTTTAATGCTTCACAGGGGGTAAGTGTAGTGTAGATTTCAGTTTAATCTTGGATGCCATGCTTTGTAGAAATAGCCATGCCATGTCATGATATGTAGTTGTTATGCCAGATCCATGTTATGCCATGTTTGATCCATGTTTCCCAGTTAATTCCATACCATGTTTAGATTAAATTCTTATAGAAGCATAGTGCTTCCTTTGTCATCTGCTTGTTTGGATGCTATGTATTTGGTTGTCTTGCGAGTACATTCAAAGTACTCACCTGGCCTTGCACGTGGCCAGTTGCAGGAGAAGATTCGTTAGGCTAGATCGTAACCCAGCCAGTCCTGTGAGTTGTGGAGCCCAGCCAGAGGCGTCGTTACCGCTGAACCAAGACCTCCGCTGTCATTTAGTTAGCCTTGGAGTCATGTAATATTGTTGTAATCAACAATGTTGTAAAACTCCACTCCATATAATAAAGCCATTTTTGTGCCAGGAATTGCTGTATCATGTCTCAGGTGTGCGCCAGGTCTTATCCTTGGACTGGCGTGCATCGGCCCTCTATCGGGATGCCACACAGAGAAAAATACCAAATTTTTACAGCAACTAGAGTAGCTCATAAGAAAAATACTGCAAATAGAATGAACTCATTTGGACTTATGGTCTAAAAGTTATAGATGGTCAAAGTTCAGTCAAAGTTCTGGAATTATTTGAATTTAACTGAAAAAACAGAAAAACCCAGGGGACGCCACGTCAAAGGCATAAACCAGCTGGGCGCCTCCACTTGCGTACCCCTTCGAGCGCGCATGTCGTCGTTGACAGGTGGGGCCCGCCTGTCATATTTGAAGAGGGAGGGAAAGGAACAGAAGCAGGGCGGCTCACCGGCGAGGGTTGCCGGCGATAGCGACGGCGGCGAGCTTCGGGGATGGCGAGGATGGATCGGGCGGATGCCGACGAGCACTCCCGTACCCGCAGCTCGTCGGGAGATGGCTGGACGGCGTCGCCCCCTTCGTCTCAGGCGGCGGCGTGCTTCGGGGGTCGATGGATCCTGCAACTCCAGCGAGCACTCGGGCTGGGAAAGGGCTAGGAATGGTCAGTGGAGCTTCACAAGCTCACTGGTGGTCTCGGTTGGGCCTGGGGTGGACGGAGGCGAGCGGATGGAGCTAGGGCAGAGTGGCGTAGCTCTTTGCCGGAGACAGAGAAGGAGGGCTCTCCGGCCTGCCCTGGCGCTGGTGGTGGTGATTGAGAGGGAGAGGAGTGGAGTGGTGCAGCGAGACGAGGCCGGGGAGGGCCTTTTATAGGTGGGTGGAGGGTCGCCGAGCCGCTCGGCGCCGCGGACACGTCGCCGGAGCGGGTACGGTGAGGTGGCCGTCGCGGAGCTAGGTGAAGCGACGAGAGAGGTCAGGGGAGTTAAGCGCAAGGCGACGGCTCGCCGGGAAGCTGCCAGCCAGCTCATCCCCGTACGGCCACTATGCCGCCCGTGCACGCACTTGGCCGTGTGCGGCGGCGAGCCTCGTCGGAGGGGGTAGAAGGGTCCAGGTCGGCCATGTGGACGACGGCGACGACGTCGGCATACTGGGACAAAGAGAGGCATCGAGAGGTGACCGGAGCGAGCGTGTCCGACGCGGGCGACGTGCAGAGCACGGTTTTGGCTCGGCCAGACGCATGGTCACTGCGTGCACTGGCGCACGCGGCGCGCTCTGGCTTGCCCGGTCATGTCCGTGCGATAGTCCCTCCTTCCAGAGGCCTCCTGGTGCAGCTGGTTTGGCAAGAGGTGGTCTGAACAACTGGCTGGGTTCCAGGCAAGTTTCTGGACAGAAACTTGTACAGCAAGTTGAGGTAAAATGGCTAGGGCTTTGAGAGTGAAAGTTTTCCATGTTAGAGTGTAGTAGGAAGGTGCATATGCTGGGGAAAATTCAGACCAAATGGACAAGTGTAGAGCATAGTTGCTTCACAACTGCCTCTCTGGTCCAGAAATCTTGCTGAGGATGTTGCACTCACTTGGATGAGTTCCTGGGGTTGAAACTTGGTATTGGTGGGTGATTTGGGGATGCCAACATGCTATAAAAATTTCAGTCCAATTGGGTTAGTGTGCAGGGTACTTCCTTCACAACACTTCCCTCTGGACAGAAATTTAGAGGAAGTTTATAGAGAAATTGGCTGAATGAAATGATCCAAAAATTGGTGGAGACTGATCATATAGGTAGAAGAATGTCCTGGATTAATTTCAGAATTTTTGAAGCAATATAAAATATAGTTGCCTCACAAACTGAAATTATGACCAGAATCAAAGATTGGATGTTGTGCTCACCATGAGGAGTAAATCTTGAATATTTTCACATATCCAAGGTTCACATGATCCAAAGGATTTATGAGAATTTTCTTGGGATTTTTGGGAGAACAGAAATATGGGTTGCTTCACAACCTGGAGCTCAAAGAGGTTATTCCTTTATCAGAAAAGGAATATTAAATTGGAATAAAATTGGGATTGAGCAAGAATGGAAGTGACTTGACTTGAGAGAAGTTTTTGAGAGCTTGAATCACTTTGGAAAGAAAATCAAAAATATTCCCAAGTTTTAAGTCCATAGAGCCATTCAGAAACAAATCCAAGCCAAATTCCAAATAAAATTTTCAATTGAATTTTGAAAAGAAAAGCTGGGAAAAACCAGGGTGTCACAAACCTACCCCCCTTAGGATAAATCTCGTCCTCGAGATTTGGTTGCTCAGGGAACCAGTATGAATATTCTGCCTTTAAGGAAAACCGGTTCCAACTTGGGTATCCCTTCATATGACTTGACTTTCTTACTCTGGGGTGGTTTGCTTTATCGCACCCACATTCTGACAGATCTTTCCTCGCATATCCCACATTATGTTGACTTCCTTATTACCATGTCTGCTGGTTCATCTGGCATATTTTCCTGAATGGAGTAAGTCACCCTCCCATAAGTCCGGGAGCGATGTTTGACGAGCACGTCCTGCTCCCGTCTGGTACCCATAAGGATTATGAACAATTTTTCCTTAGTGGACACAACCCAATCGGTTATTGTATGAGAGCCACAATGTTTTTCTTGGTGGGTCTGGCTGTTTGCAGGGTGGCTGAATCCTCTGAGCTGACTGTTTTGTCTCCATTCTACATTGATGTTTTGGCTACTATTCATCGTATTCCAAGAAGTAATACCTTATAGCAATACCTTGGATGATGATGGTCCTGGCAGAATAACCTTGCTCATGACAGGGGAGTGCATGCATAGGCATTTGATCCGAAGTTGTTGTGTGGTACTGCAAGCGCCCATCATCTTCAATCTTGCTCTTCCTTATTGTTCTCTTTCCTGATTCCTGTGCCGCAGAAACTTGGTCACCTAACCTCGACTCTTCATATGACCATGGATGTTATCAGGTGCAAAATTCCGACAAGCATGCCTAGTCCTTAACCTAGTGCAGTCACACTTATCTGGCAAGCTTTTCATCTCACAAGCTGTAGTGGTAAGGCATTGATCCTCCGAACCTCTTGCATGAAATCGGCAAATGAACTAGTGGCCACCAGAACGGTCTTTACAACTCAGATCTGGGGCTTTTACTATAGTAATTCAATCATGGCTCAAGACGGCTGAAAAGCAGCTCAGAGCATGAGACCATGTTGACAAAAAGAATGTAGTGGCTCCCTAAGACGGCCGAAGAACAGCTCAGAACGTAGAGTCACCACTACCGAAAGAAACTCAACAGCTGTCTGAGACGACCGAAAAAACAGCTCAGAACATGAGACAGTTGTTGAAAAGAGAAATACAATGTCGGCATCCACCCTGAACGGCCGAATAAAACAGCTCAATACACAAGCGTGGTGCCGTTTCCAAGGAAAAGCGAGCAAGGGTTCATCGGGACCATATACCAAGTTCATAAGTACCTTGATATCCACTGCCCAAATTGTGTTCCAACCTTGTGAGTCCTCTTAACATGCTGATGGGTATACCGGCGTTCGTTCTCTTGCATAACTTATGCCGGTGTTGGATCCTTACCTTCCTTCGGTAGTCCGTCTCAAACATAATTGCTTTCGTACGAGTGACTGTCATGACTCGGGCAATACTCCACAATGTATATAGAAGCAGGTGTAGCTGATCATCTGATTTCCCAAGGCTGACTTTTGTGTCCTAACCAGCTTATATTTCTGACCGAGCAATTATAACTTAGCTTCTCTGGATGCACCACCAACACACCGTGTGCTAACTTATACCAATGCTGCCAACCGTTTGTGGTACCGTGTCGACGAAGATTGGATAGCTTATGTTGGAAGCCATCGGGTATCGTGCTGAAGAAGACTGAATAGCTTGTGCTCGAAGCTTCTACCAGAATAGTGTACTATAAAAGGTTGGGTAGCGTTCCCCAGAAGCTTTCCCTCCTGGTTACTTGTCGAGGAAGGCTTTGTACCTTATGCTGGAAGCTTTCCCATGATAGCTTACCGAAGAAGACCGGGTATCTTGTGCTGGAAGCCATCCACATATCGTACTGTGGAAGACTCGAGGAGCCTTACCTTGTAAGTTTCTTCGGTGGCGTGCAGAGGAGGACTGGATTGCTCATACCAGAAGTTTCTTGCTGTGCCATGCTGCTACATATATACATCCTCACAACTCAGCTTGTTGGTTACCTGTGGATGAGTTGGCCGACTATCCTTCTTGAATCCCGACTTGTACGGTAAACATATCACTGGCCTTGCACATACTGGTCTTCCTGCTTGTTTAACCATTACTACTATGACAATTGCAGCGATGATGTAAACTTGATACAGATAGTCAATTCAGAATATTGTTTGGTTTCAACCAAATGCTCCCTTGAACAATGTGATCCTGAGAATTTCCTACTGCTCAAATTAACCTCCAAGCACTTGCAATCCTCATTATCTCTTCATGTCCGATAGTTGAGGAGCAACTTCCATAGAGAAGGTAGTATGACACCGAGGAACCAAAGAAGAGCAAATAAGACTACTCAAGGAAAAGCACCAAACTTGCAAAACCACACTTTATTGCTACTCAGGGTAATTTACAGCACTTGGCACTACCACAACTCATGCAACATAGACTTCGCAGATACTTAGGTACTAGGGTTGGACGGTGGGTTGCTGGAGAGCGAAGGAGCAGGCGGAGAGGTCGACGGAGCTAAAACCATACCAAGGGCTCTCCAGGCACGATTTGCATCCCGGACTAGCTCAGCGATGAGAACGTACTCTGCGACCATGTAACGAGACATGTATGCCACAGCGACATCATCATCTGAGCGGACAGGAGGAAATCTAATCCGTCTGGGAGTGGTGGACATGGTGGGATAGTACTGGAAGGCACGGTTCTCCTGCATCGCGTTTTCCTGATGGCGAATAATAGTGAGGCCTGCCAGAGCGGCAAGCTAGACAGCGCGATCCGGGGTAGAGGCATAGCCACCATGAAGACTATAGTTGCGCTTCCCCAAAGGTAGGTCGACTGACAGAATGACATTGGCATGATACTCAAGCACCATTCCTGCAAGCGAGGTCTGGAACACTTGGTACCTTGGCATCTGCCCACTGGGATAGAGAAGACGCCAGACATCCCAAAGCAAGGATGCGAAGCTGAGGGGTGCAGGGGCTGAGTTGTAGTCAATTGGAACGGATGCCATCTACAAAATCAAGTTATTAGTGAGCCAAATCTATATGCATGCCATGCAACAAACAAATGCATCAACCAAGTGCAGCAACTCAGATGCAACACACAAGCAGGCGGGGCTCTAAACTAACGGTTTCTAACGTCCGGGTTAACTAGGGTGTCCTATAGCCAAACCTGCTCTGATACCAAAAATTGTGACACCCCGGCTCAGAGTCACCGGAGCACCCCGTATTCCAGCCCAGAGATCAAGTCTTCTGGAATACGGCACTGCTAGGCATAGAACAAATCAGCTCTTTACTACAAATAGATGGGTACAAGGGTTTGAGATATTACAAAGGGTTGCCTCAGCAAAACTACGTTTGCTATGATAATTCTATGCTAGCAGCGGCTTGAATCCTAGCAGCATAATCACAACGTCGAAATGGACTCCACTCCGCAGGGACTCTGGCTAGGGACACGTCCTAGCTTGCAATGCGAACACCTCCACTATGCAAACATGGCAGCACCTGCAAACTGGCATGACACGCCAGGTGAGTACTTTGAATGTACTCGCAAGCTCGCAACAATCAAGAGCATCAAGGCATAACAATGTCATAGCAACCATGATTAAATCAGATTTTAAATGCTACTAAAAAGGGTGGAAGAAAAGAACATGCTATTGCTACATCTATCAAGCTTGTTACCACTACAGAACCACTTTGCCCGGAACCACATGACTGAACCACTTACTCTTGTGACCAACTCATGGTCACCTCAAGAACTTCCGACAATCATCCCCGAGAATCATCCTCAGCAAATACCAGCGGATCTCAAAAATCGGTCACCTAACCATATTGAGACGAGTGCTTCCATCATTAACACGCCATTCCCTCATGGGTGTTAATCAGGCAGTGTGACTTAGTATGAACTGTGTCCAATACCGTGGACTTGGCTATTCGAATAGATTCTTACATTCTGCAGAGGTTGCGCACTTTACCCACACAATGAAGCTCCTGGTCCCGTACCTCGGTACACTTCCCTTTCCGGCTGGACTGGTGCTGCTCCAACGAAACTTGCCTAACACGTGACTTATTCACCGTACCACCGACAATCATCCTCCCCCGGAGTCATGCCCTGGGTGGCCCCTATGTCACTCTTGACACCTGCCACCGTCGTGGCCAACAAACTGTCCCAAACGGGGACCTGAGCTAAAAAACCAAACTGGGCTCACAAGGTTAACGTCGTCTACCTGATCATGGCAGCACACACGCATAACCTTCCCTCTTTGGTGGTACCGATAAAAGAGCACGCGGTTAGACCAAGCCAAGGCCGTCCCATTCCGGCAGGTGTGGCTGCACTGGAAAGTTCGATTCAGTGGCACTTGATCAACGATGAAGGAATTTATCCCCGGGTAATCATAGTCATCACTGACACTCCGATATACAAATGATCCAAGCTATCATAATAACCAACTAGAAATCCAATGGGCATCATGATCAACTTCTACTACTGATCCCAAATATGCAGTACCGGAGGAATCACAAAATAATCATAGACGGTAATCTCACAGTCCGGCAGTATTACAACATATACTTGGAAATCTTCTACTATCCTATAATCCCATCATCATCATGACAGTAACTTATCTAAAATCTCCAAAGCATTACAGGAATTACTCCATTCATAAATAAATCATATTTGGCATTAAAATAATTATTTAAACTATGATATTGCAATGCAATTATGCAAATGAGAGTTGTGGCTTGCCTTGCACCAATAGAGTGTGGGAGTACTCCTGGCCTTCACCAACTAGGCAAAACAATCTGAAAAGCATTTTTGAAAGCATTTTCAAATACCACATAAAGCATTTTCTTTTGAAAAAAATTCTAGACACCCGAGAAAAATACCAAATTTTTACAGCAACTAGAGGAGCTCATAAGAAAAATACTGCAAAAAGAATGAACTCATTTGGACTTATGGTTTAAAAGTTATAGCTGGTCAAAGTTCAGTCAAAGTTCTGGAATTATTTGAATTTAACTGAAAAACAGAAAAACCCAGGGGAGCCCACGTCGAAGGCATAATCTAGCCGGGCGCCTCCACTTGCGTACCCCTTCGAGCGCACGTGGAGTCGCCGACAGGTGGGGTCCGCCTATCATATTTGAAGAGGGAGGGAGAGGAACAGAAGCAGGGCGGCTCACCGGCGAGGGTTGCCGGCGATAGCGACGGCGGCGAGCTTCGGGGACGGCGGGGATGGATCGGGCGGACGCCGGCGAGCGCTCCCGTACCCACAGCTCGTCGGGAGATGGCCGGACGGCGTCGCCCCCTTCGTCTCAGGCGGTGGCGTGCTTCGGGGGTCAATGGATCCGGCAACTCCGGCGAGCACTCGGGCTGGGAAAGGGCTAGGAATGGTCAGTGGAGCTTCACAAGCTCACTGGTGGTCTCGGCTGGGCCTGGGGTGGACGGAGGCGAGCGGACGGAGCTGGGGCAGAGTGGCGGAGCTCTTCGCCGGAGACGGAGAAGGAGGGCTCTCCGGCCTGCCCTGCCACTGTTGGTGGCGATTGAGAGGGAGAGGAGTGGAGTGGTGCAGCGAGACGAGGCCGGGGAGGGCCTTTTATAGGTGGGCGGAGGGTGGCCGAGCCGCTCGGCGCCACGGACACGTTGCTGGAGCGGGTATGGTGAGGTGGCCATCGCGGAGCAAGGTGAAGCGGCGAGAGAGGTCAGGGAAGGAGTTAAGCGCAAGGCGACGGCTCGCCGAGAAGCTGCCAGCCAGCTCATCCCCGTACGGCCACTGTGCCGCCCGTGCACGCACTTGGCCATGTGCGGTGGCGAGCCTCGCTGGAGGGGGTAGAAGGGTCCAGGCGGCGACGACGTCGGCATACTCGGACAAAGAGAGGCATCGAGAGGTGACCGGAGTGATTGTGTCCGACACGGGCGACGTGCAGAGCACGGTTTTGGCTCGGCCAGATGCATGGTCACCACGTGCACTGGCGCACGCGGCGCGCTCTGGCGTGCCCGGTCATGTCCGTGCGATAGTCCCTCCTTCCAGAGGCCTCCTGGTGCAGCTGGTTTGGCAAGAGGTGGTCTGAACAGCTGGCTGGGTTCCAGGCAAGTTTCTGGACAGAAACTTGTACAACAAGTTGAGGTAAAATGGCTAGGGCTTTGAGAGTGAAAGTTTTCCATGTTAGAGTGTAGTAGGAAGGTGCATATGCTGGGAAAAATTCAGACCAAATGGACGAGTGTAGAGCATAGTTGCTTCACAACTGCCTCTCTGTTCTAGAAATCTTGCTGAGGATGTTGCACTCACTTGGATGGGTTCCTGGGGTTGAAACTTGGTATTGGTGGGTCATTTGGGGATGCCAACATGCTATAAAAATTTCAGTCCAATTGGGTTAGTGTACAGGGTACTTCCTTCACAACACTTCCCTTTGGACAGAAATTTGGAGTAATTTTATAGAGAAATTGGCTGAATGAAATGATCCAAAAATTGGTGGAGACTGATCATATAGGTAGAAAAATGTCCTGGATTAATTTCAGAATTTTTGAAGCAATATAAAATATAGTTGCCTCACAAACTGAAATTATGACTAGAATCAAAGATTGGATGCTGTGCTCACCATGAGGAGTAAATCTTATATATTTTCACATATCCAAGGTTCACGTGATCCAAAGGATTTATGAGAATTTTCTTGGGATTTTTGGGAGAACAGAAATATGGGTTGCTTCACAACCTGGAGCTCAAAGAGGTTATTCCTTTATCAGAAAAGGAATATTAAATTGGAAGAAAATTGGGATTGAGCAAGAATGGAAGTGACATGACTTGAGAGAAGTTTTTGAGAGCTTGAATCACATGGGAAAGAAAATCAAAAATATTCCCAAGTTTTAAGTCCATAGAGCCATTCAGAAACAAATCCAAGCCAAATTCCAAATAAAATTTTCAATTGAATTTTGAAAAGAAAAGCTGGGAAAAACCAGGGTGTCACAAAAGGCAAGGCTAAATGACCATCTTCATATACCCAAGAGCAAGAGAAAATCCAATAACACCGGAAAAAAAGACGGGAGTCAAATCCCACGAAGGAAGAATTCGGGAAGCGAAAACCTGGGTGTCACACTCACGTATAGGACTCCAATCAAATCATGTTTTCTCTTTTCTCTTTCCTGATGTGCTTTGCTTCCCGTACGCAATCGGAACTGTACTGATCCGATTCGACCTTGAAGTACCTAGCGCCAAAGGAAATAGATATCGCGGCGGCGGCAGGATTACATGCCTCCAGCAAAAAAATCTGAGCAAAGCAATCGCCATGAGAAACCCAACGAATCTGATACCAAGATGATGAGGATCAAGTAGGGATCCTAGGGTTTTTGGCCCAATCTTTCACGACGAATGATAGAACCAATAGATAACTTTGATTGTTGAGCAGATTAGATCTACTCCACAAACAGCAGAACAGATTCTTGCGAACTAGCAAGCAAAACAAACGATATTGGCGTCCCCGACATGGGACATTTTTCCTGTCTATTCTTAACTCGAAAATTCAACTCCCCTATTACAATGGCCGGAGGCAGGCTTATATAGGTAAACCCTAAAACTAAAACTATCCGGATTGGACAGGACGAAACCGAATTAAAATAACATAACTAAAAATAAAACTCTATGGCCCATGACATGGCCTGGATAGAAACGGGCAACCATTTATTTTAAGCCACTCCTATTTGGCCTTGCCGAAAAACATTGGTGGTGTTGTAAAATTGGGCTTCACCTCATCCGTAGGAAGAATTGCAAAGCAAAAGGATCCAAACTTCAGAATAACAGGAGGTGGTGAAATAAAAGGAGTAATAGATATCCTTCCCTCACCACCACGTGGCTCTGTCTGACCTAATTCCACTTCTATAAATTCTCAAATATTGGGAAACCCCTAGAGAGCCACCCGAAACAATTTTTTCGCTGCCGCAAGTCTCTGTTCTTCCGTGATCCCATCTGGAGGCCTTTTCCGGTACTCTGCCAGAGGGGGAATCTATCACAGAGGGCTTCTACATCAACCTTACTGCCCTTCCGATGATGTGTGAGTAGTTCACCATAGAACTACGGGTCCATAGCTAGTAGCTAGATGGCTTCTTCTCTCTCTTTGATCTTCAATACAATGTTCTCCATGATCTCCATGGAGTTCTATCTGATGTAATCTTCTTATGCGGTGTGCTTGTTGGGATCCGATGAATTGTGGGTTTATGATCAGATTATTCATTGAAAGTAATTGAGTCTTTTCTGAACTTTATTATGCATGATTATGATAGCTTTGTATTTCTCTCCGATCTATCCGTTTGGTTTGGCCAACTAGATTCATTTATCTTCAGTTGGAGAGGTGCTTTTGTCATGATGTTGTCATGATGCTGTCGGATTTCAAGTTTGATGTTGTCATGATGCTGTCGGACTGTGAGATTACCGTCTATGATTACTTTGTGATTTCATTCGGTAGTTCATATATGGGATCAGCAGTAGCAGTTGATCATATTGCTCATTGGATTTTTAGTTGGTTATTGTTGTAGCTTGGATCCCTGTAATACCAGAGTGTCAGTGGTGACTATGGTTACTTGGGGATAAATTCCGTCATGGTTGATCAAGTGCCACTGAATCGAGCTTTTTAGTGCAGCCACATTTGCCGGAATGGGACGGCCTTGACTTGGTCTATTCGCGTGCTCTTTTATCAGTACCACCAAAGAGGGAAGGTTATGCGTGCGTGTTACCCTGATCAGGTAGACGACGATAACCTTGTGAGCCCGGTTTGGTTATTGAGCTCAGGTCCCCGTTTGGGACAGTTTGTATGGCCACGACGGTGGCAGGTGTCAGAAGTGACACAGGGGCCACCCAGGGCATGACTCGGACGGGGGATGATTGTCGGTGGTACGATAGAGGAGTCATGGGCTAGGCATGTTTTGTTGGACGAATGTCCATGGTGTGGGTAACATGCGCAACCTCTGCAGAGTGTAAAAATCTATTCGAATAGCCGCGTCCACGGTATTGGACACAGTTCGTACTAGGTCACACTGTCTGATCAACACCAATGATGGAATGACGTGATAATGATGGAAGAACTCGTCTCAGTGTAGTGAGGTGATCGCTTGTCAGAAGGCCGCTGGTAATTGTTGAGGATGATCCCGGGGATGATCGTCAGATGCTCTTAAGGTGACCATGAGTTGGTCACGATAGTAAGTAGTTCAATCGAGTGGCCTAGATCAAAGTGGTCTCTGTAGCGGTAACAAAGGTGATTGTTGGTAGATAGTTAGCAATAGCATGTTATTATTTTCTTCCACCCTTTCAGTAACATTTGAATCTGATATAATCATGATTGCTATGATGTTGTTGTGCCTTAATGCTCTTGTTTGTTGTGAGCTTGCGAGTACATTCCAAGTACTCACCTGGCGTGTCATGCCAGTTTGCAGGTGCTGCCGTGTTTACGTAGCGGAGGCATTCGAGTTGCGAGCTAGGACGTGTCCCAGCCAGAGTCCCTGCGGAGTGGAGTTCATCATCGTCGTAGTTGTTTCACAGCTGTCCATTGTTCTGTTGCTAGCTTAGAACTACCATAGCGGGTGTAGTAACGCCGTGTCTATGGAACCGTTGTAATTTCCCCAAACGCTTGTACCTCATCCACTTGTAATAAAGAGCTGATTTGTTCTATGCCAAGCAGTGTCGTATTCCAGAAGACTTGATCTCTGGGCTGGAATACGGGGTGCTCCGATCCCTCTGAGCCGGGGAGCCACAGCAAACAAGCATGGATGAGTAGTCACATCATGGCTCAAGCAATTCCTACTCATGCTAGTAGGTTTTACTATTTACTGTGGCAAAGATAGGTCATGCAGAGGAATGGGTTCAACTACCGCAACATGTAATAGTTGAATCATTGTTGTCCTAATGCAGTAAAAGAGAGCAAGAGCGAGAGAGTGGGATTGTATTGAAATGACCAAGGGGGTTTGCTTGCCAGGCACTTCTAAAGTTAGCATTGTGTCTTCATGAGTGACAATGATCTCAACATCAGAATCGACTTCTACCGAGAAGGAACAAACACCGACAAACAGGAAAAAGAGACACATTCAATGCAATGCACATCCAAATGAATGACATGTCATGTTAAGGTGCTGAATTGTCCTAATGCAATAGTTAGTCATTTTAATTGAAGTGGAATTCAAATACATATCAAATTCCAACTCCTAAACTAATTATCAAAATTGTCCTAAACATGATTGGCCCTAAATAGTGGAGTTAAATTGTTCAAACATGCATGATCATGGCATAAACGAATTCTTCATATTTTTCTGATAATTTTTCATATATAAATTATTTCATTTGGAGTTACGGTTGAATTTCTATGATTTTTAGAAGTTTTAAACAATTTCTGAATTAAATAAATCATTTAAGATTTATTCAAATTCCAGAAATGAGTTAATGCGTCAGCATTACCTCACTGTGATGTCAGCAGGTCAACTGGGTTGGCCAGAGTCAAACCTGACGTGTGGGGCCCCCATGTCATAGACACACTGGTAAACAAAGGGTTAATTAAGCTAAACCGGATTAGTTAGTTGGTTAATTAGTGAACGGGGTCCACCTGTCAGTGGGTCAGGGTTTAATTAGTGGCGTCATTAGCCACTAATGACATTGTCACGTTGGATTCGCCGAAGTTTGGCCGCCGGTGACCAAAATCACGGCGGAGGGCATCGGGTTTTCGCTACATGCGATCATTTGACTCGCGGATTTGCCCTACGGTCTGCTGGACGTGCGCCGCATCCAACGGAGCAGGTGGCTGGGCGAGGGGAGGCCTGCAGCGACGGCAGCAACGACAATAGCGGCGGCCGGAACTACGGGCGTGTACGGTTACTCGCTATAGAGCACAGAGCGAAGAGCTGGTGCGTGCGTTTGACTCCTGGGAAGATTCTGAGCACGTTCCAGTGCTCGGACGCAAGCGGCGGGAGCTGTAGGCACAGCGGTGACATGGCCGGCGGCAGCGATCTCTCGGGTTCGGTGGCTAGCGCGGTTAGGGGTCGAAATCAATAGAGGGGAGAGAGGGAAATGACGGCGGGGCTCACAGGGGGTTAGCAGAGCAACTTAGTGGGCTCGGGGGTGGTATGGAGACGGCGAAGCAGCGGCAGCGATCTCGGACGCCCGAGGTTGAAGATGACGACAGTGAGGACGAATAAGGGCTCCCAGAGATGCTCTTCTTGGTGGAGACGAAGAGGACCACGTGGCGGAGCTTTCAGACACGAAGGAGAGGTGAGGGGCTGGCTGTGGCCGTGGCAACAGCGAGCGGCAGCGATGAGCTACGCTCGGTGGGTGAGAGAGAGGGAGACAGAGGAGGGGATGAGCATGAGGGAGAGTGAGAGGGGGTCAAGGGGGTTGCGTGGCGTCCATAGCGACGGCGGGGGGGCAGCAGGCAGGCAGGAGGTGGCCGAGCATGTGTGCGCGCACGGCGACCACGCGCCCCTGTCCTTCTGTCCAGGGGAGGAAGACGATAGGAGGAGGAGGTGGGCTGGGCCTGGCTGCTCGCTGCGCCGGTAAGTGGCCCAGGTACTTTCTCTCTCTCTACATTTTCTATTTTGTTTCTTTTTTCTATTTTTGCATCTCTGTTTTGATTTAGAAAAAATACTAAACCATTTTTAAAACTCTTGAAATAAATTGTGGACACTATTTGAATTATTTCAAAGGCCCACAAGTGTTTTCAGAGTTATTGGAGCATTTGAAATAATTATAGCATTTAAATGCCCCAATTCAAAGACAATATGAGTTAATTCAAAAATCCAGAAATGTCCTAGAAATATGTGCATCATTTTTGACAGAGGTTTTCACCTTAGTCAAAAATCATGAACTTTTCTGAAGGGCATTTTGGGTTCATTGAAAAAAAAATTGACCGTAGTTGAATTCCATTTGGTGCTAGGGTTTGAACATCCCCATTTCAACTTTAATTGAAATTTGAACATGATGCATGGATGCTAATGCAGCTATTTACAAGCAATTATTTTAGGGCTGTGACAACTCACCCCCACTAAACAAGAATCTCGTCCTGAGATTCAAGACATGAGGTAAGAGGGAAGAGGGGACACTAAGCTGGCACAAACATCATGATCCAGATTGCACTTTGTAAGAACGTTGATTCATTTCATTATCTTGGTCTCGACGTCTTGCTCTGAGAACTACATCCAACACGACAATGAGAAGAACAGGAAACTCTAAAAGAATCGATCTTCTCGAAGATCGAGCAACTCACGATCAACTCACGGAATGAGACATTGAAACATCTCTTGAGCTGAGACAGAAAACACACATCTGGAGCGATGGAAAGGATTAGATGATGAAGGTTCAGTTTGGTAGGCAACAATTCCACGTTTAACAAAGATGGTGGATTGGTTTCAAAGTAACAAGGAGTTAATTGCCCTTAATACCATAACAAGGCACCTGAGGAGAGGTGACTCGTAGATTTATTTCCTAAGTCAGGCAAAAAGAATTACTTTTGATACAGAGATCATTGAAACTCTTTTTACCAGACCGAGGCAAATTTTCAAATGATCGTTGAAGGAGTTCAAAAGAAATGGCATACTCAGATTGGAATGGAAACTATGGTTATAGAACAATCGGCAAGAGGAAGGCACATTCCAGTTGACACCGAGGATATAGCCTAGTGTCTGAACATGCTTTCAAGAACTTGAGCAGCTCCATATTCATCAGGGTTTTACCAACATCTATGCCAAAGATCTTGGTAACTCTTCATACTACCACGATGAATAAAGATCGAGAATGCAGATGCAAAGGAGGACAACACTTTTTCAGATTTCACCTTAGCGATGCCAAAGAAACAAAATGTGGATGATCGACCGAGAGACATTTAGCACTCCACTTCTAATGTTCTCCTTGATGTACTAGCGTAACCAATTATAGGTAGTTTGGTACCTAGAACATCAAGTAAAGGTTGGACTTCGGGAGCACAAAGAATCCATAAGAAACAACTTCTAGAACAAGTCGAATGAAATCCTCATGGAAGAATGGCCAAATTGCTGAAGCAAGATACTACAATAATAGGTCTTCCGGCTAGGTGTTTTGGCCACATCATCCACATTACCGGGTTACAGAGAGACCATTATTATAATTCTTGGGAAACATACCAACCATCATATTTGCCTGAGATTCAGATCTGATTGGTGACAGGATGCTTCAGACTCAGCATGTCTGAAAAAGAAAGGTTGCAACACAAATCGACAGGATGACGTTGCAAGATTCTCGGGAAATGAACTACGGCAACAACACCAAAACATGAGTTGGATTGCAAGATACATGTGAACACACTGTCTAAGACAATCGTGAACACATGGAAACCTTACAACAAAACACTACCGAGTTCTGGTTGGGAACCATCATCGAGGATAACGAAGTCCTTGATTAAGCCCTGGGTTAGCTCTTAAGAAGGAACTTATTTTCGTTGAACAAGTCAATCAGTGGCTTGGTGTGCTAGGAGATACATATGGAATGGTGGTAGCGAGCCTGCCAAACCATAGAATACTTCACACATGCATGACTAACCTGGGACGATTCCAATGAAACAAAACAACTTTCTCGAATTCACGGCGACAACTTGCATCAAATGCACATGAACTTAGAGGAAGTCACTTCTTTCACCATGACATATACTTCATGGGCTAGCACACCATTCAACCTGGAAACTTACCTAACCTGATGATATCACATGCAGATTAGCTACCTCCATTCCATATGTATTCCCTAGCACACCAAGCCCCTGATTGAATTGTTCAAGGAGAAGAAGTTCCTTCTTAGGAGCAAGACTTATGCAAGGACTTTGATATCCTCGATGATGGTTCCCAACCAGAACTCGGTAGTATTTTGTTGTATGATCTCTATGTGGTCATGTTTGTCCTAGACAATGTGTTCACGTATATCTTGCAATCCAGCTCATGTTTTGGAGCTTGCTTCCATAGTTCATTTCCCGAGAATCTCGCAACGTCATCTTGTCGATTTGTGTTGCACACTTTCTTTTTCAAACATGCTGAGCCTGAAGCATCCTGTTACCAACCAGATCTAAATCTCAGGAAGATATGATGGTTGGAATGTTTCCCAAGAATTATAATATTGGTCTCTCTGAAACCCGGTAAAGTGATGTTGTGGCTAACGCTCCTAGCCGGAAGACCTATTATTATAGTATCTTGATTCAATAATATGGCCATTCTTCCATGAGGATGTCGTATGACTTATTCTAGAATTTGTTCCTTATGGATTCTTTGTGCTCCTGAAGTCCGACCTTTACTTGATGTTCTAGATACCAAAAAGTACCTATAGTCGAGTTACGCTAGTACATCAAGGAGAACATTAGAAGCGGAGTGCTAAATGTCTCTCGGTCGATCATCTAGATTTTGTTTCCTTGGCATCGCTAAGGTGAAATCTGAGAAACTGTTATCTTCCTTGCATCTGCATCTTCCCTCATGATCCATTGTGGTAGTATGAAGAGTTACCAAGATCTTTGGCATATATGTTGGTAAACACCTTGATGAATATAGAAATGCTCAAGTTCTTGAAAGCACGATCAGAATCTGGGTTATATCCTCGGTATCAATGGGAATGTGCCTTCCGTTTGCCGATTGTTCTATAACCATAGTTTCCATTCCAAACTGAGTATGCCATTCAGTCGGATTCCTTCAAATGATCATTTGTGAATTTTCCTGGGTCTGGTATAAAGAGTTTCAATGTTCTATGTATCAAAAGTAATTCTTTTTGCCACTCAAGGGAATAATTCTACGAGTCACCTTTCCTAAGGTGCCCCGTTATGGTATTAAGGGCAATTAATTCCTTGCTACTTTGACAACCATTCACTATCTTCTCTAAGCATGGAATTGTTGCCTACCAACTGAACCTTCGTCATCTACTTATTTCCATCACTTCTGATTTGTGTTTGTGTCTCAGCTTGAGAGATGCTATTACGTCTCATTCTGTGAGTTGATCGTGAGTTGCTCGATCTTTGAGAAGATCGATTCTTATAGAGTTTCCCTTCCTTCTCGTTGTCGTGCTGGGTGAAGTTCTCGAAGGCAATGATGTCAAGATCAATGTGGTGTAGTGAACCAACATCTTCAAGAAGTGCAATCTGGATCGTGCAGATTGTGTTATTTTAATGTCCCCTCTTCCTCTTAACTCACGTCTTGAATCTTGGGACGATATTCTTGTTTAGTGGGGGTGAGATGTCATAGCCCTAGATTAATGTTTGTAATTAGTTGCATAAACATCCATGCATCATGTTTAAATTCAAAGGAAATTTGAATTGGGGATGACCAAACCCTAGCACCAAAATTAAATCAAATAGGTTCAACTTAAAATATTTTTCAATGAACCCAAAAAGCTCTTCAAAAACGTTCATCATTTCTGGAATAAGGTGGAAGCATCTACCAAAAATGGTGCACATTTTTCCAGGACATATTTGGGCTTTGAATTAATCCAGTAAGTATTTGAATTGGAGCTAATAAATGCTATAAATAATTTTAGAGCTCCAGTAATTCTAATACTTTTTGTGGGGCTCTGGAATAATCCAAATTGTGTCCACAATAAATCTCAGAAGCTACAAAAATAATTTGGTTAGCAAACTAAATTCAAAACAGCAGCAAAAATAGGAAAACAGAAACTAAAATAGAAGGGAGAGAGAGAGAATACCTGCAGCCCACCTGGCGGCCCAGCTCGCTTGTCCAGCCCGCCAGGCAGCCGTGCCATCTTCAACCTCTGCCAGTAGGCAGAGGTGAAGACACACGCGCGCGCTGGGAGGCCTCCACCTCCTGCTTCGCGCTGGCGGCATCCCCCGAGCCTATCTCGACGCCAGGAGATGCCCTGGATCCCCCTCTGCCTCTCCCCGCTACTCTCTGCTCTCTCCCTCTCCTCTAGCTCTCTATTCGGCAGCCACCCAAGAGCAACCATCGCCTCCGTTCAAGCTTTCTGCGGCCATCGTCGTCACCTTGTCGATCCAGCATGTCCAGGATGTCGCCCTCGTTGGCCTCGACCTCTCTACGAACAAACACGAGCAGAAGAGCTTCGAGCCAACAGGATCGACACCATCTTCCCTACTGCTGCCCAACCGCCACCATCCTCGATTCACAGCAACCGAAGCTACCACGACCTCTTCATCGCCACCGGCTGAACCGTGGTGAGCTCGCGATCGAAACCCCTCAATCTCCCTGGCCTCACACGTCCTCTAGTCGCCGTTCTCGCAAGCTTCCGAGCTCCGGCCGCCGCTGCTGTTCTTGCCACCGCTGCCACAGGTCATCCCAGCCCCTGCTACCTGCTCCATCGGATGCGCGCGAACCACAGCAAACCGTAGCCGCAAACCACGCGTGAAATGGTTGCCCATAGCTCGATCCCGATGTGCCTCCGTCGTCGGATGTGCTCGTCGGTGTTTAACTCCGGTGAGATGACATGGCACGTCATTAGCCGATAAGAGCCCCGCTAATTAACCCCCTCGGGTCAATGACAGTCGGGCCCCACCTCTTAATTAACCACAGGGTTAACCAACTGTTTAAATTAAACTAACCACAGAGGGCCCACGTGTCAGTTTGACCTTGGCCTAGTCAGCAGTCGACTGGCCCCACATGTCATACACTGTGGCTGGTTGCTGATGCAATGATGACTCAGTGCTGACGCAATAAATTGATTTCTAGATTTTAAATAACTCTAAATGATTTATTTATTCCAGAAAATAGTGCAAACTTCTAAAAATCATAGAAAATAAACCATAGCTCTGAATGAAATGATTTATATATGAAAAATGATCAGAAAAATATGAAGAATCTGTTTATGCCATGTTCATGCATATTTGAACAAGTTAACATCACCAAATAGGACAATTCATGATTAGGGAAATTTATGAAATTGCATTTGGAGTTGGAATTCGATCTTGTTTGAATTCCACTTCAATTAATATGACTTACTACTGCATTAGGTCAATTCAGCACTTTAACATGTCATGTCATTCATTTGGATGTGCATTACATTGAATGTGTTCCTTTTTCTTGTTTGCCGGTGTGTGTTCCCTCTCGGTAGGCGTTGTTCTGACGATGTGATCGTTGACACTGATGAAGTACAGTTTCATCCTCAAAAGTGCTAGGCAAGCAAACCCCCTTGATCACACTGATACAGTCCCACTCTCTCGCTCCTGCTCTCTTTTATTGCATTAGGACAACAATGATTCAACTGTTACATGTTGCGGTAGATGAACCCATTCCACTGCATGACCTGTCTTTGCCACAGTAAATAGTTAAAACCTTCTAGCATGAGTAGGAATTGCTTGAGCCATGCTGTGACTACTCATCCATGCTTGCTTGATATGCCTACTATGCTTAGAGTTGTGTCGGGTCTGATCCATCTGGGCGATGAATTGGAATGGTTGTGTTCATGTCCTACATGTGTGAGAGCTAAGTGTGTGAACACGATTTGGTAAAGGTAGCGATGAGAGGCCATGTAGGAGTACATGGTGGGTAGTCTCATTGAGACCGTTCTTAGGAACTGAGTTATGTGTATGTTATCCAAGACAAGTTACTACCACACATTGGGTTTCGGTAACTCGACCCCTCTCGGCTTATTAATCGCGTCGATCTCTGTCCAGGAGTTGCAACTAGTTTCTCGTGTTTGTAGGTTGTGTTAGTAGTCTACCAAGTGGCACCCGGTACAAGTGGGCTTGGGACAGACTAGGCACCGTGGCCCGGTGTACCAAGCGCAGTACCATCCGTCGAGGTGGACTTGGGAACCCTGCACACATCGTTTGAGGCCGTAATGGAAACTTCGGCCGGACTTCCCTTGCGGGTTCAGCCTCAGATAGGCGATAAACATGGACTAGAGTCTTGCGTGGTTACTCAGGTTGTGGCCAACACCTCGCCAGGCTTCCGCTTGAAGGTTGTCGAGATACATGACGTGTATATGGTGGTAAGTGGTGAGAGTGTGTGTGAAGAAGTACACCCCTGCAGGGTAAAATGATCTATTCGAATAGTCGCGTCCTCGGATATGGACTACTTGGAGACTTATATGGTTCATAGATAACTTGAAGTGGATACTCTAAAATGCTCAAGATAAGTGTGAGTGCTATGGATGGCCTTCTCGTAGGGAGACGGGAGAGAATCCATAGTGGTGTATTGATATGGTGAATATGTGGACTCGTGTGCGCTTTCTCACCTCAAAGAAGTTACTGGTAGTCATAGTTCAGGATAGCCACTAAGTCAAAGGTGGTTTGCTGCAGTTAAACCCCACCACACCCTTCTTGATAATGATGCATATGTAGATAGTTCTGATGTAAGTCTTGCTGAGTACCTTTGTACTCACGGTTGCTTAATTCATGTTTTTACAGAGGAGACTTCAGTCTCGCTAGTAGTTTCACGTGGGATTCGACGATTAGCTTGGGAATCCCAGACATAGGTCTGGCTCCTATGGAGGGTCTTGTAGATAGACAGGCTTTCTAGCCTTCTTTCTTTTCAGCTGTCTGTACTCGGACAGGTTTATGCTTCCGTGGGGGTTGATTGCCTCTCCGGTACTGTCCTTCTCGATAGGTTCTGCTCCTATGAGTGGCACTGAGTATCTATCTGAGGAGCAGTGCTACCCTGTTGATCTTTCAGGCAAGCAAACCCCCTTGGTCATTTCGATACAATCCCAGTCTTTCGCTCTTGCTCTCTTTTATTGCATTAGGACAACAACGATTCAACTGTTACTTGTTGCGGTAGTTGAACCCATTCCTCTGCATGACCTGTCATTGTCACAGTAAATAGCTAAACCTTCCTAGCATGACTAGGAGTTGCTTGAGCCATGTTGTGACTTCATCCATGCCATGCTTGCTATTGCTTGTGTCAGGTCTGATTCATCTGGGAATGAATTGGAATGTTGTGATCATGTTCTGATGTTGAGAGCTAAGTGTGTGAACATGATTTGGTAAAGGTAGCGATGAGAGGCCATGTAGGAGTACATGGTGGGTTGTCTCATTGAGACCGTCTGTAAGAACTGAGTCATGTGTATGTTATCCAAGACAGTTACTACCACACATTGGGATAGTTAATTGACCCTCTCGACTTATTAATCGCCCCGATCTCTGTCCAGGAGTTGCAACTAGTTTCTGGTGTTTATAGGTCGTGCTATTTGTCTACCAAGTGACACCCCGGTACCGGTTGGCTTGGGCCAGACTAGGCACCGTGGCACGATGTACCAAACGCAGTTCCATCCGGCGAGGTGGGCTTGGGAACCCTACACACATCATTTGGGGCCGTAATGGAAACTTCGGCCGGACTTCCCTTACGGGTTCAGCCTCAGATAGGCGATTAACCTGGACTAGAGTCTTGTGTGGTTAGTCAGGTTGTGGCCGACACCCTCGCCAGGCTTCCGCTTGAAGGTTGCCGAGATACATGACATGTATATGGTGGTAAGTGGTGAGAGCGTGTGTGAAGAAGTACACCCCTGCAGGATTAATGATCTATTCGAATAGCCGTGTCCGCGGATATGGACTACTTGGAGACTTATATGGTTCATAGACAACTTTAAGTGGATACTCTAAAATGCGCAAGATAAGCGTGAGTGCTATGGATGGCCTTCTCATAGGGAGACGGGAGAGGATCCATAGTGGTGTATTGTTGTGGTGATTAGTGGACTCATGTGCGCTCTCTTACCTCAAAGAATTACTGGTAGACGTAGTACAGGATATCCACTGAGTCAAAGCTGGCTTGCTACAGCTAAACCCCACAACCCCCCTCATTGAAACCTGATGCATATGTAGTTAGTTCTGATGTAAGTCTTGATGAGTACCTTTGTACTCACGGTTGCTTAATTATGTTTTTGCAGAGGAGACTTCAGTCTCATTAGTAGTTCTACGTGGGCTTCGATGATTAGCTTGGGAATCCCCGACAGAGGTCTGGTTCCTATGGAGGGTCTTGTAGATAGTCAGGCTTCTCAGCCTTTTTCTTTTGTAGTTGTCTGTACTCAGACATGTTTATGCTTCCGTTGCTTGTATGACTTGTGTGTTGGGTCATGAGACCCATGTTTGTAATATCATGTTATGTATGGCTCTTCGGAGCCTCTTAAATAAATACTTGAGTCGTAGAGTTATGTTGTGATGCCATGTTGTATCTACACATATCGTGCATATTGTGTGTATGTTTGAAATGCATTGGTATGTGTGGGATTCGACACCTAGTTATCTGCCTTTGGTAGCCTTTCCTACAGGGAAATGCCTCCTAGTGCTTCCACTGAGCCCTGGTAGTTCGCTACTACTCCGGAACACATGGATTGACTGGCATGTATCCTTCTTTGCTCCTGTGTCTGTCCCTGGGGGGAAATGTCACGCGGTGTTTTACTGGAGTCCTTGTAGCTTGCTACGACTCGGATGCACACGCTGATGACCAAGACGTGCATTGCTGGGTTACATATGCCTGTCCCTGTACGTTTGTGCCACCTTGGTTTATGACTAGTCATGTCGACCCGGGTTCTCTGTCATATGGATGCTAGCATCACGATCATATACGTGAGCCAAAAGCCTGATTGCCTGTAGGATTACCAAGCCAAACTGGTCGAAGTCGAGTCTAGAAATGCTTTGGTTATATAGGGAAATTGATTGTGGAAGGGAACGTAAGGCTCTTTTTACTCCTTACCTTGTATCCTTATAATTCTGAGTCACCCTCTTCTTTTCTACGGAGGTTAAGAAACTAGGCTTTCTCATCTATCTATCAGGATGACGAGTTACTATTCTACAGACTTATAGGAAAGTTGTTGTCCTCTCGGATCGGTGTTTCCATAGTAATTCCGTTATTGTGTTGTCAGTTGTCTTGCAGGTTGTTTCATGTTTCATGCCCGTACAGCCGTTATGCTGTCCGAGTTGTTCCAGGTTTCTAAATAATCTGATGCATTTGCAAACTGTTTTCTCCCTATTCCGATGTCCTTTTGGGCCAGATTAACCACAGTAATTGTTGTGTTGGGGTATTCCATCACCTTAACATATCTGTTGAAGTTAATAGGAAACCGTGTTATCTTAACTGAACCACCCAGAGATTCAGCCTTTGTGTTATATCCCCAGTGTGATAATTCTGGCCATCATTCTTGAAAGCATCTCGTGATGCCATTTAGTTAGTAGGTATTTTATTTCCGGGTTCTTGGACCCAAGATTCGATCTACTTATTCCTATTGATAGTGTTTGCTCGTTCCTTTAGGTTATTATTAACCTTTGTGATAGTCTTCAAGGTTCGTGGTTTATCATTCTTCCAATACCATGAACCAGTATGCAGAAGTTCTTTTTAACCAAAAGATCACAATAAGAGTGCTCTCTATGAGTTCTCCATTCTATATCTGTGACTTTGCCAGTCCTACCTTTCTGCATGGGTTATCCGGAAGAAATATGTTGAGCCCTGTTCGACATGCAAATCTATGCATCCACAACTCAGAAAATCATATGTTCTTTGAGTTGTCCCTCCTCGTTTATATTCCGACCCTCATCTATCAGTTGATAGTCAAGGGTATGTGTGCATTCATGTTGTCGGTGCCATTATTTTCGTGGTATGTCAAGCCATTCCACTTCAGAATGACTAGGAGAAACAAACTCCAGTACCTTATCCATTTCTAGAATTGGGTCAAAGCAGTTGTATTCCGCAGATCAAAATGCTAATCCAGCTTTTGTTCTGTTCTACCTTGGAGTATTACCCTCTTCCATGTCAAGAATGTCATGGGAATTGCACACCATCTTATGGACTTTTGATGCAGTGATACTCCTCACCATCATTATTCATTGCTTGGTCTTCGTGTTGTTGTAACCGGAATGCTGACAAATGAACCGTGATGTGTGAAATCGATACCCCTAGCAACCTTGTTGTTTGGAAGTTAATGGATGATAATTTCATTCTTAGTGTGTTGGTTATTGAGTCGCCATCCTAAGATTGACCGTGCTACCTAGTCCATCTTTCATGGTGCACGCTTCGATCAGTGAGTTAGGATTGTGTAAATCCTTCGCTGTTCTGATCATATCGTCTTGTCCTAAAAAGCAAGATTGTTCTCGAGCTTAATAACATGTCGGTGGTTTGTGATTTTCCGAATATCTTCTTGGAAGCATTACCCGGTTGTCCCCTGACCGTTATGATTGAGTTCGTGATCAAGTTGGTTTTCCCTAAACCACCCCTTCTCCAAGGATCCGTGTTGGATACCCCTGAACTAATTGGTTAAGCTAAACAACAACTTGGAGAGTCGGAAGATAAAAGCTTCGCCTAACTTAGTTCATTCCAAAGGGTCATCTTTTGTGTCTGTGTGTGTTGAAGAAAGATGATATCTTCATCGATTGACTCTCGTGATCAATTGTCTTAACCAAGCTTTGATTTGAGTGTGGGCTATCGTCAAATCAAAATCGGAGCCAACGATTCTCCTAATGTTGGCTTACTCGTGGTTGTTCCTCGAGCATGCACCATTATATCTTTTGGTCTGACCAATGCTATCACCTTGTTCACATAGTTGTGGAATTCCATCTTCATGGAAATTTCGATGAATTGTTGTTGAGCCCATCGGCAACATTTTTATCTTCTCCATGATTCATGATGAACATTTAAGCTAGTGTTGGAAACTTTTGAAAGCATTACCTTCGTGTCCCGTTCATGAAGTATTTATTGATGCAAGAAGTGACTTCCTCTAAGTTCACATGCATTCGATGCAAGTTGCTGCCGTGAATTCGAGAAAGTTTGTTTTTGCTTCCTCTAGAATCGTCCCAAGTTAGTCATGCATGTGCAAAGTATTCATTTGTTTGATAGGTTGGCCACCTCCATTCCATATGTATTTCCTAGCACGCCAAGCCACTGATTGACTTGTTCAAGCAGAAGAAGTACCTTCTTAAGAGCTAATCATATGACTTATGTAAGGACTTCGATATCCTCGATGATGGTTCCCAACCAGAACTCGGTTGTGTTTTGTTGTAAGACTTCCATGTGGGCACGATTGTCCTAGACATTCTGTTCACATGTATCATGCAATCCAGCTCAGGTTCTGGGGCTTGCTGCCGTAGTTCATTTCCCGAGAATCTCGCAATGTCGTCTCTTCGATTTGTGTTGCAAACTTTCTTTTTCAGACATGCTGAGTCTGAAATATCCTGTCACCAATTAGATCTGAATCTCAGGCAGATATGTTGGTTGGAGCATTCCCCAAGAACTATAATATTGGTCTTCCTAAACCGGTAAAGTGGATGTTCTGGCTAACACACTTCTCCGGAAGACATGTAGCATCTTGTTCAACAAGATTAGCCATTCTTCTATGAGGATTTCATACGGCTTAGTCTAGAAGTTGTTCCTTTTGGATCCCTTTGTATTTCCGAAGTCCGACCTTTACTTGATGGCCATGTTGATGCTTTTAAGCATGACCATGGTAGCTAGAACATCAAGGAGAACATTAGAAGCAGAGTGCTAAATGTCTCTCGGTCGATCATCCAGATTTTGTCTCCGTGGCATTGCTAGGGTAAAATCTGAGAAAGTGTTGTCTTCCTTTGAATCTGCATCCTCCATCACTATTCATCATGGTAGTATGAAGTGTTGCCAGGATCTTTGGCATAGATGCTGGTAAAACCCTGATGAATATGGAATTGCTCAAGTTCTTGAGAGAACGCTCAGACACTAGGTTATATCATCGGCATCAATTGGAATGTGCATTCCCTTTGCTGAGTTATTCTATAACCATAGTTTCCTTTCCAACCTGAGTATGCCATTCTTTCGAATTCCTTCAATTGATCATTTGTGAATATGCCTCAGCCTGGTATAAAGAGTTTCAATGATCCCTGTATAAAAAGTAATTCTTTTTGCCTGACTTAGGAAATATTTCTACGAGTCACCTCTCCTAAGGTGTCGTTGTGGTATTAAGGGCAATTAAATCCTCGCTAGTTTGAAAGCATTCACCATCTTACTTAAGCGTGGGATTGTTGCCTACCAAATTGAACCATCGTCGTGTACTTCCTTCCCTTGTTCTTGATGTGTGTTTGTGTCTCAACTCGAGAGATGTTCTTATGTCTCCTTCCACGAGTTTATTCTGAGTTGCTCGATCTCCGTGAAGATCGATTCTTGTAGAGTTTTCCCACCCTTTTGTCTTCACGTTTTGGGTGAAGTTCTCAAAGGCAAGGACATCAATCGAGATGATGTGATGAATCAATGTCTTCAAGAAGAGAAATTGGATCAAGAACACCGAGACGTCGCCATCGCCGCCGTCTTCGAGCTCCTAGTCACTGGATGCCACTGCCCGATTCGCCGTCTCCGACGTGTCCCCGAGCACGCTGAGCGTCTCTGCGAGTTCAACGTGAGCCCCCGCATCGTTACTCCCTTCTCCCCTCATCTTTTGCGTGTTGTAGCTGCCGTTCCGCAAGCTCCTGAGCTCCTCGCCGCCGGCCATGTTGCCGCCATGGCCACAACAGCTGGAGCTCGCGTCCGAGAACTGCTACGTGCTCAGCACGTTCCCAGCAAGCCAAAACCACCACCTGCTCATCCTACCATGCACAGTAGCGCCGTGCCCGCGCACAGCCGTGCTCCGGCCGCCGCCACGGGCTCGCTCCCGTCGAGCTCTGGCCGCCCCGCGACCAGCCAGCGCCTCCCCTGGATGCGGGCGAGCGAGTTCTCCCTCCTGGTGCCCTCAGCGCGCCCTGCCGCTGCCCCTAGTGACACTCCGGCGAGCCACCACCGCACTGTGTGGTCGTCGTCGCTAAGCCGCTGGCTAACCATGCCATTAGGGCCTAATTGTCCCACTAATTACCCCCGTGTGACACTGACCAGTGGGTCCCCTTGGTCAGGTTTGACCGTGGTCAACTCGGTTGACTCGCTGATGCAAGGCTGACGTCATAACTGCTTTTCTGTTTTTTAGTAAATCAGAAATGGCTTAATAAATTCTAGGAAATGTTTAAAACTTAAGAAAATCATAGAAAATAATTTGTAACTCAGATGAAAATAATTTATATATTAAAAATTACCAAAAAAATATGAAGAATCTGTTTATGGCTTTTGCATGCATGTTAGAACAACTTTTGACCTCTCTTTAGGACAAATCAATTAAATGGCATTTAAGTAATCACATGAGAGTTTCAATTTGAACCTCTGGTTCAAACAAACTTCATTTAAATTGTTGCTAGTTGCATTAGCCCAAATCACAGCATATTGCCATGTCATGATCATGCATCATATTGTTGCATTGCATTGAGTGCATTCTTTTCCTTGTTTGCCGGTGTTGTTCTTTCTCGGTAGCAGACTTTTCCGACGTTGTGACCGTTGACACTAATGAAGTGCAGTACCATCTTCAGAAGTGTCAGGCAAGCAAACCCCGTTCGTTGATCACTCTGATACAATCCCACTCTCTCGCTCTTGCTCTCTTTTATTGCATTAGGACAACAACGATTCAACTGTTACATGTTGCGGTAGTTGAAGCCATTCCTTTGCATGACCTGTCATTGTCACAGTAAATAGCTAAACCTTCCTATCATGATTAGGAGTTGCTTGAGCCATGTTGTGACTTAATCCATGCCATGCTTGCTATTGCTTAGAGTTGTGTCAGGTCTGATTCATCTGGGAATGAATTGGAATTTTGTGATCATGTTCTGATGTTGAGAGCTAAGTGTGTGAACACAATTTGGTAAAGGTAGCGATGAGAGGCCACGTAGGAGTACATGGTGGGTTGTCTCATTGAGACCGTCCTTAGGAACTGAGTTCTATGTATGTTATCCAAGAACAGTTACTACCACACATTGGGTTCCGGTAATGTGGCCCCTCTTGGCTTATTAATCACCCTGGTGTTTATAGGTTGTGCTATTTGTCTCCCAAGTGGCACCCAGTACAGGTGGGCTTGGGACAGACCAGGCACAGTGGCCCGGTGTACCAAGTGGCACCCGGATGGTGGACTTGGGAACCCTACACACATCGTTTGGGGCCGTGATGGAAACTTCAGTCGGACTTCCCTTGCGGGTTCAGCCTCAGATAGGCGATAAACCTGGACTAGAGTCTTGCGTGGTTAGTCAGGTTGTGGCCGACACCCTCGCCAGGCTTCCGCTTGAAGGTTGCCGAGATACATGACGTGTATATGGTGGTAAGTGGTGAGAGCGTCTGTGAAGAAGTACACCCTTGCAGGGTAATATGATCTATTCGAATAGTCGCGTCCTCGGATATGGACTACTTGGAGACTTATATGGTTCATAGACAACTTAAAGTAGATACTCTAAAATTCACAAGATAAGTGTGAGTGCTATGGATGGCCTTCTCGTAGGGAGACGGGATGGAATCCATAGTGGGGTATTGTAATGGTGACTATGTGGACTCGTGTGCGCTCTCTCACCCCAAAGAAATACTGGTAGTCGTAGTATAGGTTAGCCACTGAGTCAAAGCTGGCTTGCTGCAGTTAAACTCCACAACCGTGCCACTGTGTAGTTAGTTCTGATGTAAGTCTTGCTGAGTACCTTTGTACTCATGGTTGCTTAATTTATGTTTTTGCAGAGGAGACGTTAGTCTCACTAGTGGTTTCAACGACAAGTTCGATGTTGACCGGTTAGCTTGGGAATCCCAGACAGAGGTCTGGTTCCTATGGAGGGTCTTGTAGATAGTCAGGCTTCTCAGCCTTTTTCTTTTCTAGTTGTCTGTACTCAGACATGTTAGGCTTCCGTTGCTTGTATGACTTTGTATATTGGGTCATGAGACCCATGTTTGTAATATCATGCTATGTATGGCTCTTCGGAGCCTCTTAAATAAATTCTTGAGTCGTAGAGTTAAGTTGTGATACCATGTTGTATCTACACATATCGAGCATATTGTGTGTATGTTTTAAATGCATTGGTATGTGTGCGATTCGACACCTAGTTATCTGCTTTGGTAGCCTTCCTTACAGGAAAATGCCTCCTAGTGCTTCCATTGAGCCCTGGTAGTTCACTACTGCTCCGAAACACATGGATTGACCGGCTTGTATCCTTCTTTGCTCCTGTGTCTGTCCCTACGGGGAAATGTCACGCGGTGTTTTACTGAAGTCCTTGTAGCTTGCTACGACTCGGTTGCACACGCTGATGAAGTCACACCGATCTAGCATAAGACACATCATATCACTTTGCGGCCTCACGCACGGTAACCCACGATTGCCGCCTTTACCTTGGCTGGGACCGTTTGCGTCTTTTGGCTCACGTATATGATTGTGATGCTAGCATCCATATGACAGAGAACCCGGGTCGACATGACTAGTCGTAAAACAAGGTGGCACAAACGTACAGGGACAAACATAGGTAACCCAGCAACGCACGTGTCGGTCATCAGCGTGTGTAACCGGGCTGTAGCAAGCTATCAGGACTCCAGTAACACCGCGTGACATTTCCCCATAGGGACAGACACAGGAGCAAAGAAGGATACATGTCGGTCAATCCATGTGTTCCGGAGCAGTATCGAACTACCAAGGCTCAGTGGAAGCACTAGGAGGCATTTCCCTGTAAGGAAGGCTACCAAAGGCACACAACTAGGTGTCGAACCCCACACGTACCAATGCATTTCAAACATACACACAATATGCACGATATGTGTAGATACAACATGGCATCACAACATAACTCTACGACTCAAGTATTTATTTAAGATACTCCGAAGAGCCACACATAACATGATATTACAAACAAGGGTCACATGACCCATCACATAAAGCATACAGTAACGGTAGCATAAACATGTTTGAGTACAAACATCTACAAAAGAAGAAGGCCGAGAAGCCTGACTATCTACAAGACCCTCCATTGGAACCAGACCTCTGTCTGGGATTCCCAAGCTACTCGTTGAAGCCCACGTGAAACTACTAGTGAGACTGAAGTCTCCTCTGCAAAACGTAAATTAAGAAAATGTGAGTACAAATGTACTCAGCATGACTTATATCAGAACTAACTACATATGCATCAGTATAAACAAAGGGGGTGGTGGAGTTTAACTACAGCAAGCCAGCGTTGACTCCATGGCTATCCTGTACTACGACTACCAGTATTTTCTTTGAGGTGAGAAAGCGCACACGAGTCCACATAGTCACCACATCAATACACCACTATGGATCCCCTCCCATCTCCCTACGAGAAGGCCATCCATAGCACTCACACTTATCTTGCGTGTTTTAGAGTATCCACTTCAAGTTATCTATGAACCATATAAGTCTCCAAGTAGTCCATATCCGAGGACACGGCTATTCGAATAGATCATTTTACCCTGTAGGGGTGTACTTCTTCACACACGCTCCCACCACTTACCACCATATGCACGTCATGTATCTTGGCAACCTTCAAGCGGAGGCCTGGTGAGGGTGTCGGCCACAACCTGACTAACCACACGAGACTCTAGTCCAGGTTTATTGCTTATCTGAGGCTGAACCCGCAAGGAAAGTCCGACCGAAGTTTCCATCACAGCCCCAAATGATGTGCGCAGGGTTCCCAAGTCCACCTCGAAGGCTGGTACTATGCTTGGTACACCGTGCCACTGTGCCTAGTCTGTCCCAAGCCCACCTGTATCGGGTGCCACTTGGTAGACTACTAGCACTACCAACAAACACCAGAAACTAGTTGCAACTCCTGGACAAGGATTAGGGCGATTAATAAGTCGAGAGGGTCAATTAAGTATCCCAATGTGTGGTAGTAGCTAGTCTTGGATAACATACACAGAACTCAGCTCCTAAGGACGGTCTCAATGAGACAACCCACCATGTACTCCTACATGGCCTCTCATCGCTACCTTTACCAAATCGTGTTCACACACTTAGCTCTCAATATCAGAACATGATCACAACATTCCAATTCATTCCCAGATGAATCAGACCCGACACGACTCTAAGCATAGCTAGCATAACAAGCAACCATGGATGAGTAGTCACAACATGGCTCAAACAGTTCCTACTCATGCTAAGAGGTTTCAACTATTTACTGTGGCCAAGACAGGTCATGCAGGGGAATGGGTTCAACTACCGCAACAAGTAACAGTTGAATCGTTGTTGTCCTAATGCAATAAAAGAGAGCAGTGGTGAGAGAGTGGGATTGTATCGGAGTGATGAAGGCGGTTTGCTTGCCTGGCACGTCCGAAGATAGTACTGCTCTTCATCAGTGACATCAATCTCATCGTCGAAACAACCTCTACCAAGAGGGAACAAACACCGGCAACAGAGAAAAAGGAACAACATTCAATGCAATGCACAACCAAATGAATGACATGTCATGTTAAGGTGCTGAATTGACCTAATGCAATAGTTAGTCATATTAATTTAAGTGGAATTCAAACATATAGCAAATTCCAACTCCAAAACTAATTACCATATATTCCATAATCATGAACTGTCCTAGTTGGTGATGTTAACTTGCTCAAACATGCATGAACATGGCATAAACAGATTCTTCATGTTTTTCTGATAGTTTTTCATGTATAATTTATTTTCATTGGAGTTACGGTTTAATTTCTATGATTTTCCAAAGTTTTAAGTATTTTATGGAATTAATAAATCATTTCTGATTTATTTATAATCCCAATAAAGCAATTACTGCGTCAATTTACGTCAGCACGGTCAACAGTGATGTCAGCAAGTCAACCATAGTCAATGACATGTGGGGCCAGTCAAACTGCTGATGTCGGCATAGTCAAACCTGACAGTCGGGTCCCACTGTGATTAACTTAACTTAACCAGCAAATTAATCCTAGGTTAATTTGTAACGGGGTTCACTCGTCAGTGTTACATGGGGTTAACTAACCGCGCCATTAGCCCTAAACTAAAGCGGCCACGTCAGCGTCACCGGAGTTTAGCCGGTGACGACCAAAAACGTGACGGAGGCGTCGGGTTTGAGCTACGGTTGATGGTTTCGAGCGCGGTTTGCGGCTATAGGTTGTTGGGATTCGCGCGCATCCACGGAAGTAAGCGGGAGGAGCCGGGGTGGCCTGTGGCAGCGGCGGCCGGAGCAAAGGGTAGCACGGACGAGGCACTGTGCATGGCTAGCAGGCAAGCTAAGGATCTGGGAGGTCTCCTGGGAGCTCCAGGAGCACGCTGGTGCCGCTGGACCGAGCGGAGGTGCTCAGGGGCGAGGACCTCATCGGCCATGGCGGACGGCGGCTTCGGCTTCATGGGTGATGTGGCTAGAGGATAAAATTGAGCAGGGGACGATGGGGGAGACGACCAGCAGCTCACAGTGGGTCTTCTGGAGCAAACGGCCGGGTCGGGGATGCGCTGATGACGACGAATCGGCGACGGCGGCACTCGGCGCACAGGAAGAAAACGACGATGACTCGGCACGATGAGGAGCTCCTGTTCTTGCGTGATTCAGTGGAGAGGAAGAGGGTGACGAGCGGGACCTCCTGAACATTCTTTCTTGGCGAGGTCTAGTCAGTGGCCGCGCAGACGGCAAGCAACGGCAACGACTCTCTCTCTCAGGTGCTCTCGAGCGGGCGGAAGAAGAGGGCTAGGGGAGGGAAAGTGAGGAAGAGAGGCAGAGGAGGTCGGGCGCATCTCCCAGCGCGAGGAGGAGGCTCGGGGACACCACGGTGGCAAGCAGGAGCTGGCCGCAGTCGTGCATTGCTGCTGGCACGACTACTGGTGGGCTGGGCCTGGCAGGCCGGCTACTGTAGCAGGTAGGCCAAGTGAGTTCTTTCCTTGTTTTTTTTTCCTGTTTTTAGAGCCTGACTGCTAACCTGGTGATATCACATGCAGATTACCAGGGGGGTGGTGAACTAGACTGGTTCTTTGGCAGGCATGCACCATTATATCTTTTGGTCTGACCAATGCTATCACCTTGTTCACGTAGTTGTGGAATTCCATCTTCATGGAAATTTCGATGAATTGTTGTTGAGCCCATCGGCAACATTTTTATCTTCTCCATGATTCATGATGAACATTTAAGCTAGTGTTGGAAACTTTTGAAAGCATTACCTTCGTGTCCCATTCATGAAGTATTTGTTGATGCGAGAAGTGACTTCCTCTAAGTTCACAAGCATTCAATGCAAGTTGCTGCCGTGAATTCAAGAAAGTTTGTTTTTGCTTCCTCTAGAATCGTCCCAAGTCAATCATGCATGTGCGAAGTATTCATTGGTTTGATAGGTTGGCCACCTCCATTCCATATGTATTTCCTAGCACGCCAAGCCACTGATTGACTTGTTCAAGCAGAAGAAGTACCTTCTTAAGAGCTAATCATATGACTTATGTAAGGACTTCAATATCATCGATGATGGTTCCCATCCAGAACTCAGTTGTGTTTTGTTGTAAGACTTCCATGTGGGCACGATTGTCCTAGACATTCTGTTCACATGTATCTTGCAATCCAGCTCAGGTTTTGGGGCTTGCTGCCGTAGTTCATTTCCCGAGAATCTCGCAATGTCGTCTCTTCAATTTGTGTTGCAAACTTTCTTTTTCAGACATGCTGAGTCTGAAATATCCTGTCACCAATCAGATCTGAATCTCGGGCAGATGGTTGGAGCATTCCCCAAGAACTATAATATTGGTCTTCCTAAACCGGTAAAGTGGATGTTCTAGCTAACACACTTCTCCGGAAGACCTGTTGTTGTAGTATCTTGTTCAGCAAGATTATCCATTCTTCTATGAGGATTTCATACGGCTTAGTCTAGAAGTTGTTCCTTTTGGATCCCTTTGTATTTCCGAAGTCCGACCTTTACTTGATGGCCATGTTGATGCTTTTAAGCATGACCATGGTAGCTAGAACATCAAGGAGAACATTAGAAGCGGGGTGCTAAATGTCTTTCGGTCGATCATCCAGATTTTGTCTCCTTGGCATTGCTAGGGTAAAATCTGAGAAAGTGTTGTCTTCCTTTGAATCTGCATCCTCCATCACTATTCATCATGGTAGTATGAAGTGTTGCCAGGATCTTTGGCATAGATGCTGGTAAAACCCTGATGAATATTGGAATTGCTCAAGTTCTTGAGAGCACGCTCAGACACTAGGTTATATCCTTGGCATCAATTGGAATGTGCCTTCCATTTGCTGAGTTATTCTATAACCATAGTTTCCTTTCCTAGCTGAGTATGCCATTCTTTTGAATTCCTTCAAAGGATCATTTGTGAATATGCCTCAGCCTGGTATAAAGAGTTTCAATGATCCCTGTATCAAAAGTAATTATTTTTGCCTGAGTTAGGAAATATTTCTGCGAGTCACCTCTCCTAAGGTGTCGTTGTGGTATTAAGGGCAATTAAATCCTCGCTACTTTGAAACCGTTCACCATCTTACTTAAGCATGGGATTGTTGCCTACCAAATTGAACCCTCGTGGTGTACTTCCTTCCCTTGTTCTTGATGTGTGTTTGTGTCTCAACTCGAGAGATGTTCTTATGTCTCCTTCCACGAGTTTATTTTGAGTTGCTCGATCTCCGTGAAGATCGATTCTTGTAGAGTTTTCCCACCCTTTTGTCTTCACGTTTTGGGTGAAGTTCTCAAAGGCAAGGACATCTATCGAGATGATGTGATGAATCAATGTCTTCAAGAAGAGAAATTGGATTGAGAAGACTGTGTCAGTTCTGGATCCCCTCTTTCCTCCCACCTTACGTCTTGAATCTCGGGACGAGATTATTGTTTAGTGGGGGTGAGTTGTCACAGCCCTAGCTTAGTCATTGCTTGTCATTGCATATTCATCCATGCATCATGTGTAAATTCCATTTCATTCTGACATGGGGATGATCAAACCGTAGCACCAAATAAAATTCAATTAGGTTCAACTTAAAATATTTTTCAATGAACCTGAAATGCCCTTCAAAAATGTTCATGATTTAGGGAAAAAGGTGAAACTCTAACCATAAATGGCGTACATTTCTCCAGGACATATAGGGGTTTCGAATTAATTCACTAAGTATTTAAATTGGAGCAAATAAATGGCTATAAAATATTCATAGCTCCAATAATTCTAAAACTTTATGTGGGTCTTTGGAATAGTTCATATTGCATCCACAAATAATTTCAGAAGCAAAAAGAAATGGTTTAGTATTTTTAGTATTTTTACTAAATCAAAATAGAGCAAAATAAATAGAAAACAGATAGAAAAATAGGAAAAAGAAAGGGAGAGAGGTACCTGACTTACCTGGCGCTCCTGTAGCCAAGTGGCGGCCCAGCCCACCACCGCAGCCCCTCTGTCGTCTTCCTCCTCGCGCCAGTAGGCAGAGCGTGTGGTCGTCCCGCGCGCGCCAGCTCCTGCTTCCACCGCGACGCCCCGGCTCTTTTGGATGCGCCACGGAGACGCCCGCGACCTCCTCTCCCTATTCCCCCTCGCAGCTCTCTCTTCCCCCTCCTTTGGCTCCCTCTCCCTCTCTTCCCTGAGCGCACCAGAGAGCGCAGCGCTGCTGCAAACCAGCGTAGCCACCGGCCACCCCTCACTCCACCGTCGTGTCCAGTAGCACCATGTCGATGTACTAAGACATGGGTGCCCTCGTACCCAGACTTGTTCATAGGCGGTTGTAGCCTCCCGTCCGGCAAGGGCTTGATAGAGGATAACTACGACTCAAGACTCAACACCAAGACCAGGAAGAAGACCTCAAGGCAGGTCATCGAGAAGTACTATTCTCATACAGAAGATCAATGCTGCCCCTGCTGGTAAGCTCCGCCTCGGCAAGGTGAAGATCAAGGTAGTGATTGCCGACAAGCAAGGCCCGGCAAGCTCCGTGCCATCAGGCTTGTTCTGTCCAGTTACCGTTCACCTCACCATCGACCAAATAGGTTCGTATGCTAGGTATCGAGCGGGTAGGCGGTCAACATAGCCAGCCAAAACACGTGTCAGCACGCCACGCCAAGATTAACTTTAATGACACCCATCCCTGGGACGTGTCGAGGCTACAGAAGGGCGCCAGGACCGGTGGTACAGATCTTTTACCCAAGGCCTCGCCTCCCCGACGTAGCACCTAACGGTGCATTAAATGCGTTTGTCTTACCCCGTTGAAAGATAGATGTTATGATGGTGCAAGTCACTGTTTATACCCTGTAATGACCATATTAGCCATTGTGGTAACCCCTTGGCCTATAAAAGGAGGCCCACGGCTACAGGTAGAACGGTCGACACCCAGCTCAATTACACACCGTAGCCGCATTTTCCCGTGCACCTTGCCGGAAAACTGCGCTGCCTATAACCGGAGTTCATACACGATCAAACACAGGCAGGAGTAGGGTTTTACGCTCATAGCGGCCCAAACCTGGATAAATCCCCCGCGTGTTCTTGCACTTACCAAAAATCTGCTCTTTGTCCCATGCATATCCCCTGAGCCGAATCGCAAAGTGACCCGTTCGGTCCCATAGATAGTCATTTCCCACGACATCTTTGGCGCGCCAGGCAGGGGGATTGTGTGTCACAAATCAGTTCTTTGGTAGTGTGAGTACCAACTTCATCATCTTCACCGATGGCACCAAAGAAGAAGAGTGGAGCCACGAAGGCTCCTACCGCATCCAAGCCACCTTCCCAGGCAGCTGCAGGCGGCGCAGCCGGCACGGGCACTACGGTTGGGACGGGCGGTGTAGGAGGCGCAAGTGGTGCCCCCAGCACCCTCGCCATGATGCTGAGCCTAGCCACAGGACCGGCGATGTCGCAGCCGGTCAACTTCCAAGACATTCTGGTGAGCACAGTCATCATAGTAATATAGTTCATACTGCTGTGACCCAGAACCCAGCCGCCGCAACATTCCAGAACGTAGCGGCGATGTAACACCCTGGTTTTCGCTCCTTGTTTTTTTTCCTTTGCGGGATTGGACTCCCGTCTTTTTTTGGTGTTATCGGATTTTCTCTCACTCTTGGGTATATGAAGATGGTCATTTAGCCTTGCCTTTCCTATCCAACCAGAGATTCTCTCCAGTCCAACCCAGTCACCCAAAATTTGTTCTCAGGATTCTGCCGCCGAAACCCTACCTTCCGAGTTACCGGAAGGGAAACCCTAATTCCGGCAGTTACAAAGGAACCCCAATTTCCTTTGATCTGTTGCCTCCCAAACTTTTCCCAATGATCATCCCACATCTATAAACCCTGGATATGCAAAAATATTGCCAAGTCATTTGCAATATTTTTCATTTAAAATTAATTCCTTTTTCTGCCAGTTAAAGGAATTAAATCCAAGAAAATATCTATCCATCTCCAAAGTTCATGAAAACTTGTGGAGATATTCCCTGTGATCATATTGAGCTCCCATAAAAATATTGGCTATAATTAAATAAGGGAAATTGCATTTTCCTATTTAAAGCCAGTATTGCATTTTGGGCACTTTCCAAAGGAAGCTCTGTGAAGGAAGTACCACTTTGGAATTTCCAAATGACCTGAAATTTTTCCAGTATCTCCATATATCCAAATCATCACTCTCCACAAAAATTCAACCTAATCCATCTAGCCATTTGAGCACAACATCAAGATTTAGTTTCTGGACTAAATTTGGCATTGCAAAGGAAGTGCATGCAAACTTGGTCCAAATGACCTCAAAATTTTACAGCATCTACTCCTTCTTACAAATCTTTCATTGTGACAAGGAACCAGCTCAACACCTCCAGCCATTTTTCCAGAAAAGTCCACTCAAGTTTCATGTCAAAAACATTGTGAGCTCAAATCAGTCAACTCTTGTCTCCCATGTCCATCCAAACCCTCACAGGTTGACTCACTGACCTCTGGTGCATCTGTTTGACAAGGTTCCAGGACCATCCGGTGCCATGGACACGCGGTGCCCTTGGTGACCACGCATGAGAGTGCGCCAAAACGGCGCTCTGCACTCTGTCAGCTCTGTGCGGTCGCCTCCGGCCAGCCCTGGCTCGTCCGGGCATGTCCAGTGGCTCCGCGGCGGCTGCGTGCATCCTCTCCCGCAGCTTCCCCCTCCTCCTTCGCTCTCGTTGTGCCACAGCGAGCCCCGCCACCGCACTATCCCGCCCGTGACCGCCGTCGTCGCTTCCCTCTGTTGTCCCCTTTCTACCCGAATCCTCTCGAGCGCGCAAGCGCAGCCCCGTTCTCATCCGCACGTCAGGTCGGCACCTCTCCCCGCTCACCACCTCGCCGGAGCTCCAGGACGGCGATAAGCACGCCACCGTGGCCGTGCCTATCCGCACGCCTCGGCCGGCTATAAATAGCCGCGGCCCGAGCCTCCCCGGGCATCCTCTTGCTCGCCAATCCACTCTCCTCTTCCCCTAACCCACTCCCGTGCCCCTGCCCGGTTGGATATCTCGCCGGAGCAATCGAATCACCGGTGAGCTCTACCCACGGCCTCCGTGCCCAGCCCACCTCTCCGGCCATCCCCGACCCCGTCCAAGCATCCCCACGGACGCGCTGCTCTCCGGTGACCTCGCCCGACCCCTCGCCCTCGCCCCTAGCCCTCCCAGTCACCGGAACCCTGCCGGAGCAGAGCCTCATCCGCCGCGTCGGAAGCCTCCCTCACCTTGGCCCTTGCCTGCGCCTGTGGCCTAGCTGCCCGGATGCGCCTCACCGTGGTGAGCATTCCGGTGGTCGGAGCCCTGCCGGAAGTGGCCTAGGTCGCCGGAACGTGCCGGCGCCCGCTCGGCCGGGCCTCCCCTGCCCTGTTCGTCGGGGAGAAGCAGAGGAGAAAAGAGAAGAAGGAGGAGGAGAGAGAGAAAGTAGCACGGGCCCACCAGTCAGCTACAGAAGCTTGGCCCCACACCCGCCACGTTAGATAAGTGGAAACGTATTCCCTGGGAGTACGCTTTCCCTTCTCAAAAGCGCAATCTACCGCAGCCGCGGGCGGAAATGCGCTTTCCTTTCCAGAAAGCGTATTTTCAAAAATACGCCTTCTGCTTCCAGCCATAGCCGAAACCCTTAGTTTGCGGCCGTTCGTCAGTTAAGGGCAGAGATGAACACAGTTTTATTTGTTTTCTGCCTAAACAACGAACGGCCACAACTTTTCGCTCGTAACTCCGATTCAGGTGAATCCAAAGCCCACTTCCTCAGTACGTCGAGCCCGTTCCGATGATGTCACTTTTGCAGTGTTGACACTTTCTGAAAATGCCCATTTTGCCCCTGCCCTATATTCAGCCCCTTTGAGAGGGAATCCTTTCCGGCGAATTTTTCCGCGAGGTGATCGCACTTTTCTCCGGTGAATCCATCGACCCCCGGGCAAGCCGACCATCTGATATGTGCCCTAAAGCATTGCTCTGTGTTATTCTTGCGTGTTTAATGAATGAATATGGCTGTGCTAGAAATAATTGAACTACTGCTAGGCTGAACTTGCTATTTACATTACCTGCTAATGCTCATCATATTATCGCACTAGTGACTCGTAGGTGACAATGTGGAGATAGGTTGTTATGTTGATATACTAGTTTACATCTTGGATTATTGTTATTGTAATAAAAGAATATGACTTAATAATGACAACCTCCTCCGTCGGCTGGATCGAGTCATAGTGCCACCGAACCGAGCTCATCAGTGCAGCCACACTCATCTTTATGGGAAGGCCCTAACTTGGTCTACGGTCTTGCCTCTTGTCGGTACCACCAAAGAGGGAAGGTTATGCGTGCGCGCTACCCTGGCCCGGTAGGCGGCGATAACCTTGTGAGCCTAGTGGTTTGTTTGTGCGCGGTCCCTGTTTGGGACAGTTTAGTTTGGCCACGACGGTGGCAGGTGTCAGGAGTGACACAGGGGCCACCCAGGACATGACCCTGGGAGAGTATGATTGTCGGTGGGACCGTAAGAGTGCCAGGCAATAGACAAGTTTTGTTGGAGCAGCACCGGTCCACCCGAATGGGAGCATGAGGCCAGGAGCTCCATAGTGTGGGTAAAGTGCGCAACCTCTGCAGAGTGTAAATCTATTCGAATAGCCGCGTCCTCAGTCATGGGACACAGTTCGTACTAGGCCACACTATTTGGTCTGTGTCGAGTCTGGAGGAACAAACTATATAATGTTATTGTCAAGAGTGAACCAGAGAATGGTAAGGTTTGTCAGACTTATAGTGCAGATGCATGGACATCGGATGATGTCACAAAGATGAGATGTTAGCCATGGGATGGCTAAGAGAGATACGGTCGTATGACCGAAAGATTTGGATCGGATTCGGATTCGGATTTGAATGGGATCATGAGAATATTCGGAGTATGGATTATTTACTTGATATGTTTTACTTTAGTAGTTATCATGCTGGATAATCCTGTTATGACATGATAATTAATATTGCTAGATAGGTATGCCATGCCATGATAATTAATGTTGCTCTAATAACAAGTGCATGCTTGAATGCCATGGAATGCTTTGCTTGGTGTATATGTTGGTTTGGTTTGCTTGCGAGTATATTCAAAAGTACTCAGCGGCCTTCAATGTGGCCAGGTTCACCTAAGGATCCGACGTCCACTAGCAAGGAGCCGGAGTGTTCGCGGGCTAGAAGAGTAACCCAGTCAGATCCCTGTGGATTGGAGCCGCACCAAGACCATGCTGCCTTAGATAGAGCTTTTCCGCTGCCATCACCCTTGTAAAATATCATGTAAGACTTATATATCCATTAATAGAAATGCCTATGTTCATGATACTTGTTGTAAACGCGCACGCCAGAGTGATTTCCTGGGCTGGTGTGTGCGGCGACCGTTTGGCTACAGTGGTAATCAGGCGGGGCGCCACAGGCAACGTCTAACAATGGCGTGGGGAGGCGTACACCGCGACCATCGCAAGATGGGCACGACACGCTCCCCCATGTTGCTGGCGGTTCCAGACGACCGCAAGGCGGGATCCCCGTGCAGCAACTTCCGATTGCTCACGGAGCCCCGCCGCCACCACCACGTCCGCCTGTTGGCGAGCATGAGCCGCGGCGGCACGGACGTAACGAAGCTCCTTCTGGCTCTGCCAGGAGTTGAGCGACGCCTCGTTCTGTGCTCCCAGCCATGCCAACCACGGTGGCAGAGGCCATGGCGCGGGTTCAAATACTTTTGAACTTGCCGCCAGGCCCAGACAAGATGGATGAATGGAGAGCCACCATTCAGAGTCTCATCAGTTTTGCCAATCCCGGCAAAACACAAGACGTGAGGCCCTCGCGGCGACCACCCACCATGCTGGCAGGACCGTCCGGCTACCTTGCCGGAGATGCCGCGCAAACGGTGCAGTCGCCTCGGCACCCCCCCACCATCTCAGCTGCTAGCCCGCCGATCAGACGACCATGACGTGTTGTCTATGGCTTCGTCAGATCTGCGGTGCCGCCAAGATCAGCGTCAAGTGCACCGCGAGCGGTGCGACGAGGACGCCCGCACGAAGATCGAGTGGCACCAGGAAGCATGCCGTTAATCTGACGACCGTGCCAGGCCGGCAGTGAACGTGCTCACTCCAGTAGCCATTGGGTACTTGCCCTACGATGTGGGGTGCTCCGCGTTTACTCGGGAGCTGTGGCAAGTTCGCTGGCCGTCCACCCGTGCCTTCAAGCCGGAGCTGCCCGACAAGTACGACGGCACGCTCAACCCAGTCGGGTTCCTTGGTATCTACACCATCGCGGTGGAGGCTGCCGGGGGACGGGACGAGAAAGTGCTCGCCAACGACTTCCCGTTGGCGCTTCGGCCCAACGTCAGGTCAAGGTTGATGAACCTGCCTGAGGGCTCCATCTCTTCTTGGGCGGATCTGTGCCATCATTTCGTTGGCGCTTACCAGGGTGGCCACTAGCTCCCAGGTCAGCCTAGCGATTTGCAGGTGATCCCCCAAAGAGATGGAGAGAACCTCCGCAAGTACATACAACGGTTCAGCCGTGTGCACCACAACATTCCCGACATCCATCCCACAGCTATTGTTGCCGCATTCCACACGAATGTCCGCAACCGCAGGATGCGGTCAGAGATGAATGTCGAGCAGGTCAAGACCATCAACGATCTGTACGCCTTGGCGGATAGGTGTGCACGTGCTGAGGAAGGGAGGTGACTCCTCGGGGAAGATGTGGGTGCGGACGTCGATTCCGAGGACGACGACGCATCAACCCCGCAGAAGAAGAACAAGAAGCGTAACAGAAAGCGCAAGAGCAAGACTGTACTGGCCGTCGAGAGCTCCGGCGACACCAATGCCACCAAGAAGCCGAAGGCAGACATCCCTGGCAAGGAGGTTGTCGGGTGCGATGCTTGCCGGGAAGCTATGGCAGGCGAGAAGGCCAGCAAGACCGGCGGGCCGTACTGCAAGATCCACCACACAAAGGGCCATGATCTCCAACAATGCCGGCAAGTAGAGCAACTCGCCAAAAAGCAGAAGCAAGAGTACGAGAAGCGTGACAAGGAGAAGGCCAAAGATGGTGCTGGTGGGTCCAGCAAGCAAGACCATGGTAGCCGCGGAGGGCACCGTGGAAAGGCCAAGCAGCCAAAAGAGAAGGCTGCTCAGGGCCAGCAAAAAGAGGGTGATAGTGATGTGGATGGAAGCGGGTCCGGCAAGGAGTTCCAAAATGCGGTGGATGCCATGTGTGTTGACGGAGGCGCATCTTTGCACTCCTCGCACCGGCAACTAAAGCAGTGGATCCACGAAGTCAATGCAGCGGAACCAGTGATGGAGGCGCAGAAGCCACTCAAGTGGTCACACTCGCCCATCGTCTTTGACGCCGAGGACCACCCTGATCGCACCACTGCGGTCGGGTGTTTGCCATTGTTGGTTTCACCAATAGTTCACAACCTCAAGGTGAGGAAGATGCTGGTTGATGGTGGGGCAGGCTTGAACTTGATCTCCCTAGATGTGATCAAGAGGCTGCAGATCCCCGACAAGGATCTCGAGGAGACAGGCAGTTTCCAAGGGAGCAGTCCGGGGAGGAACAAGCCGAAGGGCCAAGTCACGGTGTCGGTCACGTTCGGCAGCGAGCTCAACTATCGGACGGAGAAGATTACCTTCGACGTCGTCAAGATGCCGCTGCCGTACAATGGGATTTTGGGCCGCCCAGCCCTGGCAAAGTTTATGGCCGCGTCGCACTATGCGTACAACGTCATCAAGATGCCGGGGCTGATGGGAGTCCTCACCATCAAGTCAAACCACAAGGACGCAATCATCTGTACCGACAAGCTCTACCAGGAGGCGGCAGCAGCGGCTGCCATCGAGGCACTCGCCCCTGCCGTCAAAGCTCCCGGGGAAGGAAAGAAGAAGAAGACCGGCAAGACCTCTGTGAAGGACTCCGGGAAGCGCACTTCAGAGTGCAGCATGCCTGTCGAGGACACACCAGAGAGCTCTACCAGCAAGAGCAAGAGAGCTAAGGCTTCCGCGTCCACGACCAAACAAGTTTCTGCGAAGGGGGATGGGACGAGTGGCACTTTTTCTGAAAGTCCCACTCTCGGCGACAAATAGGGAGTCGAGCTCGTTGCCTTCCTACGAGTGAATGCCAGTGTGCTTGCCCGGCAAGCACCTGACATCCCCGAAGTTCTTATGAGGGCAATTGAGCACCACCTTGCTATCTGCCCTCATGCGAGACCCGTCAAGCAGAAGGTCAGGAAGCAAGCCTTGGTGCAGAAGTAATACTTCCCACGGAAGTCAGATACGGGTCACCTCGAGTCTTGGCCTTCAATGAGGAGGACCAAGATGAGCTGCGGTCATGACGATGCCACGCTCCTTGAGGAAGATCGTTCCTAGGCTGCTGCCCGTGCCTGTACGGTGCCAGCAAGCTTTGCGCCGCTAGTTTAGCCGCAAAGTGAAAGCCAGGGACCTTGAGAAAGGCGACCTTGTTCCTCGTCGATTCGATCCACGAAGGGTAAAAAAAAACCAAGTTGACGCCGAAGTGGGAAGGCCCATACCGGGTAATACGAGTCACTAGGCCCGGCACAGTCCACCTAGAGACCGAAGATGGCACTCCGGTGCTAAACTCATAAAATATTGAGCATCTTCGTAAGTTTTACCCGTAAGGCACGGTTGTCGGGCTGCTCGGCAACCTCTTTTGTACAAGTTTGCCATCAAGGCATGTAATCCTTTGTACAAAGCCAGGCGCAGATCCCGTGCATAATAAATAAAAGTTAGATGTTTCACAATTATTTGTCATGTACATATATATTTATGTGTTGCCGGCAGTCTTGTGTTAAATTTTCCCTTACATATGGTGATTAACGAACCGCCGAGGTTCCAACCTCCTCTTTTCTTTTCTTTCTTTTTCTTAAAGGAAGGAAGGGTTCCTCGCGTACAAGTTTCCCGGGGGGGTGACGGTATGGATACCAAAGGACGCGTTCAAGATATCGCCCTGCGGCAAGGAGTACAACAAGGAACGAGCTAAGTTGCAAAACTTTGAAATAAATTCTTTGTTGTAATTGCGACTCTCCTTGAACGATTTTGGCCTTTGTATGAGAAACTTGCACACTAAGGAACCTTGTCGTGATCGACTGCGCACTTACTTTGCTTTGAGTCCGCTCAGCAACCTAAGCAGCCGCGTTGTGACCGTCAAGCGTGACCTTGCCGGTAGCGGCACTTCCGGCAAGCTGCTAAGGACCTGTTCCTCAAGCGCTCGCGGCAAGGGTGTGCGCACCGGCAAGTTTCCGGCAAGCGTAGGGTACAGAAATCATGCAAAGACAGAATGGAATAAGGAGAACAGCGCACATACATCCATCTAAAACATAAGTTATAATACATCAAGGCCAAGTGCAGTCTGACTTAAGATAAATTTGTCTTGTGCATAAACTATATTTGCAACAAAGAACGACAAGGGAGGCTAATCCTTGCGATCACCCTCGGTCCTCGAGATCTGATTGATAAGGGGAACGATGGCTCTTTCAGCAGCTGTGGTGTCCGTCCCCGGCGGCAAGGTCTTGAAGGCCTTGGAGACGTCGACATCAGGATTCCGGCAGATAATCTTGACAAGCATCTTGGAGACGACCTCGATGCAAAACTTCTGAGACTCATTGGCAAAGCTGGCGGATCTCTTCTCATGATGTTTCTTCAATATCTCGAGGAGTCCGTCGAAGAAGAGGGAGAGGCTGGCGCTTCTGGAGTCATGCTCACCAACTGTGAAGCGATGTTCCACCTTGTCCATGACGCTCACCTGAGCAGCGAGACGCTCGGCAACGTCGACAAGGCGACCAGTCTACAGATCCATGGCTTTCCTGTGCTCCTCGAAAGAGTTCACAGCATTGGCACGCTCAGCCTTATCTTTTTCCCAGCTCTCCAGCAGCTTCTTCTCTTTTTCCCTACCAACCTCCAGGTCCTTCTCCTGAGTTGCGAGCTTTGAATTAAGGTCTGCCAAGGAGTTGTTGACGGCCAAGAGTTCTTGGGTTTTGTTGACGAGCTCCTCTTCAAGCTTCGATACCTTGGACTCCAACTCTGCCTTGGCGGCCTCAGCGCCCTCCGCGACTTTGACGGCCTCCGAGAGCTTGGTGGCATGAGCCTGGGTTAGAGTCTCGATGGCCTGTTTATGGCCCTCCTCTAGATCTGGGGTCTGCTGCACAAGCAGAGTCTGGATCTCCTCATCCTTGCCGCGTTGCTTGGCGGCAAGAGCTTCTTCTTGGGTGGCAAGGTCCTTTTCTTTAGCAGCAAGCTACGCTTCACGCTCCACTAACTTGCCGTCCAAAGCCATTGCCTTTTCTTTGGCAGCGTCAAGCTTCTCTTCTTGCCTCCTGAGGCCATGGAATTTGCTGTTGTGCCAGGCACGGAGTTCTTTCGCCTTTTTCCTCAATTTCTGATCGGCCAGCCCTACAGTTTGTTGTTGTGCGTGCAGTCTGTCCCACCGCCTGCCATAGCGGTCTTGCACATCCTTGAGGCCACTAGCCATCGCCGTCAGGAAGGCAAGATCCATGGCATTGTCATCAGAGCCATCTGACGCTACGACGCTGCTGGAGAGGGGCGCCAAGATCTCCGCAATGGCTTCATAAAAGGTAGGCTCCCCAGCACTAGATGAGTTGGTGGCCTCAGACTCTGGAAGGCTGATCAGGGCCTGCGCCCCGGATACACAGGGACAGGGGACAACACTTGACCTGTCGGTGCCGGCCTCTCCCATCTCAGCATCTTTAATGGTGAGCCCAGATGCGCTACCAAGGGGCTGGACAGTTTCTTCAGGAATTTTCCTGGCCTCCTCGGCGGCAGACGCGGCGACCTCCATGCCGGAAATCCCGGTGGCCTCATTAGCGGCGCTCTTAGAGTTTTTCTCCGCGGATGCCTCCCCCCCCCCCCCCCCCCCCGCGTCTGGAGGAGTTGGCTCTGTAGGTCGAAGAAGGAGCAGAGGAAAGAAAAATTCGACGTTCAGACCAAGTTCAAGAAAACAAAAAAAACAATGGAAAGGATCAAGTACATTCGAAAAGAAGGTTACCTTGATGAGCATGCGGGGGGGGGACACCATTCTTCCTCCGGCAATCTCGGTTGCCGACGCCTGGTCCCCTACAACATCGGTTGCCGAAGGGGCCTCCGCGCGGACGAGCCCTTCATGGGGCTCCTCTAGAGGAGGGTTGTCCCTTGCCGGTGAAGGTCTTGGTGACGGCCTGGGAGTCGAGGGCGCCGTTAAGAGGTCTATCCCTTGGCGCCCTCTTTCTGGCTGGCTACTTTCCAACCCCTTGTCGGTCTCCATTGCGGAAGACCCAACGATGGTGCTCGCCAGCAGAAACTGCGCATGTGCCTCGCTTGGGGGCCTCGAGCCGGAAACCTCAAGAGAAATTGCGCCTTGATCAGTGCCAGTTGCCGTCTCGCCTTCCCCAGTAGTCCTGGGCCTCTTCGCCAGCGGCGCCTCATCCCTACAAGATAAGGACAAGGGAAAAGATCAGCTCAAGCAACAGAGTCTGGACAGTTAAAAAAAGAAGCACACGGGGATGGAAATGCTTACTCTTCGTCCTTGTCGGGATCACTCAGGACTGACAGGTCGTAATGAACTGTCTCCTCGGTCCCCGCATTTGTGGATGATGGTGGTGGACTCCTGGGATGCTTCGGGGGGGGGGGGGGGCTGGGGGCTGCGAAGTGCCCGCCTCCTCCATGATTGGCAAGATGGGTCGACGGGAGGGGGGGGCGCAACGCGGGAAGGCAGTTGCCAGGAAGGCTGCGCCCGGGGGGTTGCGGCTGCCACCTTGACGCTGGCGAGCCCTTGGCTTGCCGACTCGATGTGCGCTTCCCCCTTGCGAGTAGTCTTCTTGGCAACAGTCATCTTGGCGGGAGGAGGGCAAGGCGGTTCTTCTTCCTCTTCCGTCTCCTCCTCACCCGAAGACCCCTCGGATTGCTCCTCTTCTTCCCCCCCCCCCCTCCTCAGATTCCTCAGCCCGCTCCTCCTCGCCAACATACTCTTCAACATGCTCTTGGGAATGGCTTCCTCCGCTGATTTCCGGAGTTGCGTCTCGCTTTTTGGCCTGATCCTTGGTTGGCCGAGGATGAGTTGCTTTTATCTTCTTGGACTCGCTAGCCCTCGCCGTGAGGAACTCTTTCCGGTCATCCTTCGTCGGGTGCATCATGTTTTCCTCGGCTCCAATGGCCTCCTCCACCAGGCCAGCAAACCAGTTATCCACATCTTTTTGGCTGGGCTCCTTCCACGTGCTCAGAACCGTTTGGGCATCACAGTCTGGCATCCATGCCAGAATAGAAGCCTTGGCGGTGTTGTTGCGCAATGGGATCACCCTCGCCGGCAAGTCAAAGTCGCAACCCTTGTTGAAAATCCGGCAGATGAGCAGATAGTGCCCCAACACCGTCAAGTTGTTGTCAGGACCTTGATGCAGACGCATTGGGTCAGTGGGGCCCTTGTAATCCCACACTTGCCGGCCTTTTCTGTGCTGCAGTGGGGCGATCCGGCGGCGAATGAAATCTGCTCCCACCTTCTCAATCGTCAAGCTGGCCTCTTTCAGAGTGAGGATTCGGCGCAGCGCCACTCCCAGTTTGGCATCACTGGGGTCAACGAAGTTCCAGCTATCAGGCTTCACAACCATCTCGGTCCTGAGATGGCAAAAGACTGGAAAGTCTTGCTGCTTGACCCAGCACCAATCAGCCCGCCACTCATCCCATCTGGAGCGAAGCTTGCCGTCCAAGTAGTACCTCTTCGAATTTCCCCTTGGGACCCAGGTGATGCTACCAGAAAGAGCCCCCTTTTTGACCCGAGGGATGAAGAAATGCCAGAACAAGGCTACATTTGGGCCTATTCCCACAAAGTTCTCACACAGATGCGCGAAATTTGCCAGGCAGGTGACCGCATTGGGTGTAAAATCAAGCAGCCTGAGCCCGAAGGCTTTCATCACCTCAACAAAGAAAGCAGAAAAGGGCGGACACAGACCGCAGTAGAAGTACTCGGCGAAGAAGTGGAATTGGTCGTCGGTAGTAGGAAGAGATCCAGGAAGCACCACTGTGGCTTCATGATCTTCCGTTTTACTCGCGTACACATACGCGTAGTCCCTCGCCAGATCGTCTGTTGTAAGCATCGGCGGGAAAACAGCATGGTCCCGCCGTTGTGTAGCCTTGGCAGCTTTCTTCTCAGCCGTCGCCGAACTTGGGGCCTTTCCGCCTCTCTTCGGCGCCATGGCAAGGTGTGAGGGGGGGGCGGGGGCGAAGCTGCGTTGCGCACCGGCGGAAGCAAACGGCGTGCTCTGCTCTTGTGCGGTTGCGGAAGCAGGGGGCACGCTCTGCTTCTGCGCGTGGTTGAAGATGACGGCGAACTTGCTAGATTGGGAAGAGGGGGTAAATGAGCAGTGCCCTTCGCGGTTTCCTTTTTTATGGGGAAGGCGCGGGGGCTGGTTCTTTTCCGTCCTACGAGGCCGTGCTTTTCAGGCGCACCACCTCCCACCGCCATTCCGCTCCACCTCTCCCACGCCCGCGTTTAATGCGCATCGTGGGCGGGTGCGATAAAAGAGAAGATTACAATAGTTATCCTTTGCCACGCGCCGCCTGTGCACTGTTTGGGCCTAGCCCAACGATGTCTCGCATGCGCGTGTGACCCAGGCCCAGGGGCTCCTGTCGATGTACTAAGACATGGGTGCCCTCGTACCCAGACTTGTGCACAGGCGGTTGTAGCCTCCCGTCCGGCAAGGGCTTGACAGAGGATAACTACGGCTCAAGACTCAACACCAAGACCATGAAGAAGACCTCAAGGCAGGTCATCGAGAAGTACTATTCTCGTACAGAAGATCAATGCTGCCCCTGCCGGCAAGCTCCATCCCGGCAAGGTGAAGACCAAGGTTGTGGTTGCCGGCAAGCAAGGCCCGGCAAGCTCCGTGACAGCAGGCTTGTTCTGTCCCGTTACCGTTCCACCTCACCATCGACCCGATAGGTTCGTATGCTAGGTGTCGAGCGGGCAGGCAGGCAACATAGCCAGCCAAAACACGTGTCAGCACGCCACGCCAAGATTAACTTTAATGACACCTGTCCCTGGGACGTGTCGAGGCTACAGAAGGGCGCCAGGACCGGTGGTACAGATCTTTTACCCAAGGCCTCGCCTCCCCGACGTAGCACCTAACGGTGCATTAAATCCGTTTGTCTTACCCCATTGGAAGATAGACGTGATGACGGTGCAAGTCACTGTTCATACCCTGTAATGACCATATTAGCCATTGTGGTAACCCCTTGGCCTATAAAAGGAGGCCCACGGCTACAAGTAGAATGGTTGACACCCATCTCAATTACACGCCGTAGCTGCATTTTCCTGTGCACCTTGCCGAAAAACTTCCATCCCTGTAACCGAAGTTCATACACGATCAAACACAGAGCAGGAGTAGGGTTTTACACTCATAGCGGCCCGAACCTGGATAAATCCCCCGCGTGTTCTTGCACTTACTAAAACTCTGCTCTTTGTTCCATGCATGTCCCCTGAGCCGAATCACAAAGGGACCCATTCGGTCCCATAGATAGTCGTTTCCCACAACACACCGCCATGGATCAGAGCTTCTCCACGCGGAAGATCGCGAGCGTGGGAGCAGCACACCAACGCCATCGAGCTCATATCTGTCGTCTCTATTCGAGCACCGTCGGCGTCGATACACGCCATCCAGGACATCCCCGAGCTTGCTGAACTGCTTATCCGAACCACAGTGAGCCGCTGACCCGTTCCTCTCTTTTCCCCATGAAGTTTTCCTGCTCCAGCCGCTAGTTCCGCCGCACCCGTGAGCTCCCCGCGGCTACCTTGTCGCTGTCGTCGTTGCAGGACACAAACACCGTGTTTGAGCACGAGCCTGAGCTCCTGGAGCTCCCAGCAGCTCAACCACGTGCCCAGCCTGCTCCTTCGTGCACGACAGTGCCCTCCCGATCAAACCCGATGCGCTGCCGCCGCCATAGCTCATCGCCGGTGCCACTTCCGGTCACCCCGCGACCTCTCGTCTGGTCCTTTGGATGTGGGCGAGCAAGTGCTCCTCCCCGGTGCCCTCAGCGCGACGAACCGAACCCCATAGCGATTTTCCGACGCGCTCCGCCGTCATTTCGGTCGCCGCCGGCTAAACTCCGGCGAAGCCGACATGGTGACATCATTAGTCACTAATGATGACACTAATTATCCTTGCTAGCCACTAACACTGGGCCCCATCTGCTAACTAACCGCTGCCTAATTTTAGTTTAGGTTTAATTAACTCTATTTAGCCACTGTGTCACCGACCAGTGGGACCCACTAGTCAGATTTGACCTGGACCGGGCCTTTGACTTGCTGACATAGTGCTGATGTCACTCTGACATGATAAAGCTTTTCTGGAATTTAAAATGAATCTAAAAGGATTTATGAATTTCAGAAAATGTCCTAAACTTCTAAAAATCATAGAAATTCAACCGTAACTCCAAATGAAATAATTTATATATCAAAAATTATCAGAAAAACATGAAGAATGTCCTTATGGCATTTTCTTGCATGTTTGAACAACTTAAAGTTGTTGTATATGAAAATTCGAATAAATGGCATTTGAAATGTCTTATATGGAGTTGGAATTTGAACCTTGGGTTCAAACCAACTTCATTTAAATTGTAGCTAGTTGCATTAGCCCAACTCACAGCATATTGCCATGTCATGATCATGCATCACATTGTCGCATTGCATTGATTGTGTTCCTTCTTGTTTGCTGTTGGTTGTTCCTTCTCGGTAAAAGACGGTTCTGACATTGTGATCATCGACACCGATGAAGAGCATTACTATCTTCAGAAGTGCCAGGCAAGCAAACCCCCTTGGTCATTCCGATACAATCCTACTCTCCCGCTCCTGCTCTCTTTTATTGCATTAGGACAACAACGATTCAGCTGTTACTTGTTTTGGTAGTTGAACCCATTCCTCTGCATGACCTGTCTTTGCCACAGTAAATAGCAAAACCTACTAGCATGAGTAGGAATTGCTTGAGCCATGATGTGACTACTCATCCATGCTTGTTTGCCATGCTTGCTATTGCTTAGAGTTGTGTCAGGTTTGATTCATCTGGGAATGAATTGGAATGTTGTGTTCATGTCCTACTGTGTGAGAACTAAGTGTGTGAACACAATTTGGTAAAGGTAGCGATGAGAGGCCATGTAGGAGTACATGGTGGGTTGTCTCATTGAGACCGTTCTTAGGAACTGAGTTTTGTGTATGTTATCCAAGACAAGTTACTACCACACATTGGGTTCCGGTAACTCGACCCCTCTCGGCTTATTAATCGCCTCGATCTCTGTCTAGGAGTTGCAACTAGTTTCTGGTGTTTGTAGGTCGTGCTAGTAGTCTACCAAGTGGCACCCGGTACAGGTGGGCTTGGGACAGACTAGGCACCGTGGCCCGGTGTACCAAGCGCAGTACCATCCGTCGAGGTGGACTTGGGAACCCTGCACACATCGTTTGGGGCCATAATGGAAACTTCGGCTGATAGGCGATAATCCTGGACTAGAGTCTTGCGTGGTTAGTCAGGTTGTGGCCGACACCCCCGCCAGGCTTGCGCTTGAAGGTTGTCGAGATACATGTACTCGCAAGCTCATAGCAAACAAAGCAAATACGACAAACAATAACAAGGTATTTAACAAGTTTAATGCATGAACAAGAGCATGATACTATCAATCATGAAGTGCGCGTGGAATGTTGCCATGGTCCCTGGGACCAACTTACCATTCCGGGGTTACCTCATAACCACCGTCAACATCTTACCATAGTGATCCTCACACGATCACCGCAATACCAACCATAGTGATCCTCACACGATCACCAAGTTCTGCATGTGCCATTGTAGAGATATTAAGTGTGCAGGTTATTTATTTCTGTTGACCCACGGTGTGACCTACTACGAACTGTGTCCATTGCCGAGGACGCGGCTATCGATAGATTATACAATCTACAGAGGTTAGTACACTGTACCCACACGTATGAGCCGAAAGACGTCACGGGCCATAGATGGGCCGAAAGTGACAATGGGCTGGAATCATATGGGACGGCCCACATGATGCTGCTGGGCCAAATATTAAAATGCCATAACGGGCCGTGAGTACCCGGGCCGTAAATGGGTTGTATGCGAACAGGCCGTTAATAGGCTTTCCATGGGCCGGCCCGCTAACTTTTGACCAAGTCAAACGGGCCAGCCTTTTTAACCTAAATGGGCCACTATTGGGCCATGCCACGTGTCAGCGTATCATAGGCGCCTCTCGTCCAACGAATGGATGACATCTGTCCCAACGCCGAGCGGACACGTGGTTCTGTTGGCGAATGAGAATTTTACACGTGGAAAATTGCCATTGGTCCGGGCTGATAACGGGTTATCGGATCCAAACCCGCACTTGATAGCTTAACGGCGACCCGTTACGGTGGATGCCACTTGTCGGTTACCCTTGACGAAAACACTTCCATGACACGACATTTATCGTCATGGAAGTGGACACTTCCGTGATGATAATTTCAGTATTGTCATGGAACACTTCTACGACAGCACAGGTATGACTATCTTGATTCTGTCATAAAATCATCACGGATGTACATGCATGACAGAAAACGTGACCTACTGTGACAAAGACGTATCATCACGAAAGTGTTTTTTTGTAGTGTTGATCCTTAGGCCTATTTTGCGAATTGACCTGAGTCTCAAGGGCTACTGGCATCCCGGATTTTAGGCCGACACTCCTTGAGGGCTACTGGCTATGCATCTCGGCAAAGAATAAATCACACCGATAAAAAAAATCTGCAAAAAATCAGCCCAAGGCCGAGGTGGTGCACCACCTTCGAAGTAGTCCGGCATAAAACTTGGGTGCAAGTGGCTGGCTCCCTAGAGGTCCTTTTCGGCATTAAGCTCGGCAAAACTCCTTCAACTTTTTCAAGACCGAGGTAATCTATGACACCTCGGATGCTGACCGGCGTCGAAGCTTGGATGCAAAAAGACACCTTGGATGCAGTCCGGCGTTGGAGCTCAGATGCAAGAGGACACCGCCGCACAACACTTCGAACCCGACGTTTGGCATGAAAAATAACAAGGAATTGATAAAAGTCGAGAACTTAAAGAGGTTCCTGCTACTTGTGAGCTGTGTTGGGATTTCCCCCGAAGAGGAGAGGAGATGCAGTACAGTAGAGATAAGTATTTCCCTCAGTGAGAACCAAGGTTATCGAACCAGTAGGACAATCACAGGAAACCTCGTGAACAACACCTACACACACAAAAGCAAATACTTGCACCCAACGCAGGCAAGAGGGTCGTCAATCCACTTGAACTCGTTACTTGCAAGGATTAAATCTTGTAGTGGTAGATAGATAAATTGCAAAATAAAATAAAAGAAATAAAATTGCAGCAAATATATTTAGGTTTTCTTTTTATGTTTAAAGTAGACCCGGGGGCCATAGTTTTCACTAGAGGCTTCTCTCTCGAACACATAGTATACGGTGGGTGGACAAATTACTGTTGGGCAATTGATAGAAAAGTGCATAGTTATGACAATTTTCAAGGCAATGATCATGTATATAGGCATCACGTCCGAGACAAGTAGACCGACTCCTGCCTGCATCTACTACTATTACTCCACCCATCGACCGCTATCCAGCATGCATCTAGGGTATTAAGTTAATGAAAACGGAGTACAGCCTTAAGCAAGATGACATGATATAGACAAAGTAAACCCAATCAATATGAATAAACCCCGTCGTTTTACCCTTAATGGAAACAATACAAATACGTGTCTTGTCCCCTACTTTGTCACTGGGATATACAACACCGCAAGATTGAACCCATTACAAAGCACCTCTCCCGTTGAAGCTAAATCAATCTAGTTGGCCAAACCAAACGAATAGATCGGAGAGAAATACAAAGCTATAAAAATCATGCATAATAGAGTTCAAAAAATACTCAATTACTTCTCATGAATAATCTGATCATAAACCCACAATTCATCGGATCCCAACAAACACACCGCAAAAGAAGATTACATCGAATAGAACTCCAAGAAGATCGAGGAGAACATTGTATTGAAGATCAAAGAGAGAGAAGAAGCCATCTAGCTACTAGCTATGGACCCGTAGGTCTGTGGTAAACTACTCACACATCATCGGTACGGCAGCAAGGTTGATGTAGAAGCCCTCCGTGATCGATTCCCCCTCCAGCAGGGTGTCGGAAAAGACCTCCAGATGGGATCACGGAAGAACAGAAGCTTGCGGCGGCGGAAAAGTTATTCGAGGTGGTTCTCTGTTGAATTAGGTCAAAAGGAGCCACGTGGGGCCCACAAGGTAACAGGGCGAGGCCACCCCCCTGGGCGTGCCCTGTTGCCTTGTCACCTCCTCATGAGTCTTCTGGTCTCCTCCCAAAGCTTCTAGGGTCTCTTTTGTCCAGAAAAAATCGTCAAATTTTTTTGTAGCGTTTGGACTCTGTTTGGTATTGATTTTCTGAAAAACCAAAAACAAGCAGAAAACTGCAACTGGCACTGGGCACTAGGTTAATAGGTTAGTTCCCAAAAATGATATAAAATGACATATAATTTCATATAAAACATCCAAGATTGATACTATAATAGCATGGAACGATCAAAAATTATAAATACGTTGGAGACGTATCAGCATCCCCAAGCTTAATTCCTGCTCGTCCTGGAGTAGGTAAATGATAAAAACAGAATTTTTGATGTGGAATGCTACCTAACATGTTTATCATGTAATCTCTTTAATGGTATAAATATTGAGAAACGATGAATCAACAATATCAACATAATAATATCCATGGATATAAGAAGCATAATCATTAAACTTTCAAAATATATGATCCTTAACGAATGTTATTCCCCACTCACTTTATCATGTTAGCATGGCATGAGTCCGCCTTCACTACATAAATATAAATCATGAGCACCCCGGTGTTAAACCAGGCAATTGGATCGTACTTCTAATGTGCTTCAGCATTTTCAACTTCACACAATACATGAGCGTGAGCCATGGACATAGCACAAGGTGGAATAGAATGCGGTGATAGGGATTAATAGGAGAAGTCAAAAAGGAAGAAAGTCTCGCATGGACTCGGCGGATCAATGGACTATGGAGATGTCCATCAATCGATACCAATGCGAGGAGTAGGTATTGCCATGCAACGGATGCACTAAGAGCTATAAGTATATGAAAGCTCATACTGAAACTAAGTGGGTGTGCATCCAACTTGCTTGCTCAAGAAGACCTTGGGCATTTGAGGAAGCCCATCATCAGAATATACAAGCCAAGTTCTATAATGAAAAATTCCCACTAGTATATGAAAGTGACAACTCAGGAGACTCTCTATATGAAGAACATGGTGCTACTCTGAAGCACAAGTGTGGAAAAAGATAGTAACATTGCCCCTTCTCTCTTTTTCTCTCATTTATTTTCATTTGTGGGCTCTTTTTGGCCTCTCTTTTTTCGTCCGGAGTCTCATCCCGACTTGTGGGGGAATCACAGTCTCCATCATCCTTTCCTCACTGGGACAATGCTCTAATAATGATGATCATCACACTTTTAATTACTTACAACTCGATACTAGAACAATATGACTCTATATGAATGCCTCTGGCAGTGTACCAGGATGTGCAATGATCTTGCGTAACATGTATAAAAATATGATGAACGGTGGCTGAGCCACAAATACTATGTCAGCTATATGATCATGCAAAGCAATATGACAATGAAGATGTGTGTCATATAAACGGAACGGTGGAAGTTGCATGGCTATATATCTCGGAATGGCTATGGAAATGCCATAATAGGTAGGTATGGTGGCTATTTTGAGGAAGATATAAGGAGGCTTATGTGTGATAGTGCGTATCATTTCACGGGGTTTGGATGTACCGGCGAAGTTTGCACCTACTCTCGAGGTGATAAAGGGCAATGCACGTCACCGAAGAGGCTAGCAAATTGCGGAAGGGTAAGAGTGGGTATAATCCATGGACTCACATTAGTCATAAAGAACTCACATACTTATTGCAAAGCCTATTATCCCTCGAAACAAAAGTACTACTCTCATGCCCCTAGGGAGGAGGTTGGTAGGAGTTAACCATCGCGCACCCCCGATTGTAACATCACTCAAGGATTTCATTTCAGACATAAAAAATGCTCGGACCTCCCCACCATGCCATGACCAACACTTAGATGAGAAGTCAATAACAAACCTTAATACCGATATTTCTACTAACCAATGATCATGAATCTATATCCTTTCATATTACGACATCAATATCATTAAACCACACGTTTCATAATTAGTGATCTACATGAAAGTTTTTATTATTTCCCTCTTGAATACCTATCCTTTATGGACTAATCTTATAACCCATGCAAATTGCCATTACTATTTATTAGACTCTCAAAAAGATTTAAGTGAAGCATGAGAGTGCAACTATTTCTTTAAAATATAACCACTGCCGTGCTCTAAAAGATAAGTGAAGCACTAGAGCAACTGCCTAGCTCAAAAGATATAAGTGAAGCACATAGAGTATTCTAACAAATCACGATAAATGTGTGTCCCTCTAAAAAAGGTGTGTTTAGTAAAAGATGATTGTGGCAAACGAAAAATCAAACAAAGAAAACTAAAGAAAACTATGGCACAAGACGCTCCAAGTAAAACTCATATCATGTGATGAATAAAAATATAGCTCCAAGTGGTATACCGATAGATTGTAGACGAAAGAGGGGATGCCATCCGGGGCATCCCCAAGCTTAGATGCTTGGGTCTTCCTTGAATATTACCTTGGGGTGCCTTGGGCATCCCCAAGCTTAGGGTCTTGCCGCTCCTTATTCCTTCATCCATCGTGATCTCACCCAAAACTTGAAAACTTCAGCACACAAAACTCAACAGAAACCTCGTGAGATCTGTTAGTATAACAAACAAATCCTAAACTTTAGGTATTGTTATAAATTGATTCATATTTAATTCTTCCATAATGCTACTGTACTCTAACTTCTCCATGACTTATACCCCCCGATATAATCCATAGCATCATTAAAATAAGCGAACTATTCAATAGAAAACAGAATCTGTCTAAAACAGAACAGTTTGTAAAGATCTGAATAAAAGTCATACTTCTGTAACTCTAAAAATTCTGAAATCTTAGGACAACGTAAAAAATTCATATACCAATACTTTGTAAAAATTTCAGATTTTTCTAACATTCCAGTAAAACACGTAAAATCAAATACTGGGCGCAAAACTTTCTGTTTTCAAACAGCATCAATTATATTATCATCCAAATCATCCTAAAGGCATTACTTGGCACAAACACTAATTAAAAGATAAAATACAATCATAACAGTAGCTATAATTGTGTAACACAAGAAAAAGAAAAATTGCAATACTGATAAATATTGGGTTGCCTCCCAACAAGCGCTATTGTTTTATGCCCCTAGCTAGGCATAACGCATTGTTTCAAGTATTATCATCCTTCAAATTAATTCCATACGTGGCCCTCATAATAGATTCATAAGGTGGCTTAATTCTATTTCTAGGGAAGTGTTCCATCCCTTTCTTTAGTGGGAATTGGAATTTTATATTACCTTCTTTCGTATCAATAATAGCACCTATGGTTCGTAGGAAAGGCCTGCCAAGTATTATAGGACAAGATGGATTGCATTCAATATCAAGCACAATAAAATCCACGGGTATGTAATTTATATTAGCAAGAATAAGCACATCATTTATTCTACCCAATGGTTTTTTAATAGTTGGATCGCTAAATGTAAATTAAGGGAACAAGCATCCATATCGGTGAGACCTAGCACGTCACATAAAGATTTTGGTATAGTAGAGACGCTAGCACCTAGATCACACAAAGCATTACATTCATAATCTTTAATTTTTACTTTAATAGTAGTTTCCCATTCATCATGCAATTTTCTAGGTATTGAAACTTCTAACTCTAGCTTTTCTTCATGGGCTTTTATCATAGCTTCTACAATATGTTTAGTAAAAGCTTTATTTTGTTCATAGGCATTAGGTGAATTTATCATGCATTGCAACCAGGAAATACATTCAATTAAAGAGCAACTATCATAATTAAAGTCTTTGTAACCCAAAGTAGTGGGCACATCACTATTTAAAGTCTTGACCTCTCCAAACCCACTTTTTCATTTTTTTTCATTAAGATCATCACCCTTCGAACAATTGGGACGCCTTCTAGCTAAAGTTGACTCATCTCCAGTCCCTTTTTCATCAAGTTTTATGTTACTAAATAAAGATTCAATAGGTGAGACACCAATCATTTAATATCTTCATCATGATTACGATAGAAACCGGGTGGAATAGCTTTTTCTAAGAATTCTCGGTTAGCTCTCAACTTAGCGGTTCTCTCTTTACTTTCATTAATGGAGACATAGATAGCTTTAATAGACTCATTAATATCATGCTTGCATGGCAAAGTTTTAATTTTAAGAGTTTCCACATCATGAGCAATTCTATCCATGTTCCTAGACATATCATCAACTTTATTCAATTTTTCTTCTACCATAGCATTGAAAATCTTTTGAGAATTAATAAATTATTTAATATTGTTCTCAGGATTAGTAGGTATCCTATTATTATTATATGAATTACCATAGGAATTACCATAATTATTAAAGGAATTTCCGGGAAACAGTCTAGGATTGAAATTCCCTCTATAAGCATTGTTGTTGAAATTATTTCTAGAGACAAAATTCACATCAATGGCATCATTATTTTGCTCAATCAAAGTAGATAATGGCACATCATTAGGATCAATATGAGCATTTTTACTAGCAAGCATTTTCATAACATCCATTTTATCACCCAAAGTAGAGACTTTGTCAGCAGAATTTACCTTCTTACCAGTTGGAATTCTTTCAGTATGCCATTGAGAATAATTTGTCATAATATTATCAAGGATTTTTGTAGCTTCTCCCAATGTAATTTCCATAAAAGTACATCCTGCAGCAGAATCTAGAAGATTTCTAGAAACAAAGTTTAGTCCCGCATAGAAATTTTGTATAATCATCCATAGGCTTAAACCATGAGTGGGACAATTTCTAATCATTAATTTCATTCTCTCCCATGCTTGTGCAACATGTTCTTGCTCAAGTTGCTTAAAATTCATTATTTGATTTCTTAGAGAAATAATCTTAGCGGGAGGAAAATACTTGCCAATAAAAGCATCCTTACAATTATCCCAAGAATCAATAATATTGCGAGGCAAGGATGAAAACCAAATTTTAGCACGATCTCTTAGTGAGAACGGAAATAATTTCAACTTAATAATATCATTATCCACATCTATTTTCTTTTGCATATCACATAATTCAACAAAAGTATTAAGATAGGAAGCAGCATCCTCATTAGGAGTTCCCGAAAATTGTTCTTTCATAACAAGATTTTGCAAAGCAGCATTAATATCATAAGATTCCGCACTAGTGGTGGGAGGAGCAATTGGGGTGCTAATAAAATCATTATTATTAGTATTTGAAAAGTCACACAACTTGGTGTTTGATACGTCTCCGTCGTATCTATAATTTTTGATTGTTTCATGCCATTATCCTACAATTTCCACATACTTTTGGCAACATTTTATATGATTTCTTGGACTAACATATTGATCCAGTGCCCAGTGCCAGTTCCTATTTTTTGCATGTTTTTTGTTTCACAGAAAATCCATATCAAATGAAGTCCAAACACAATAAAAATTTACAGAGATTTATTATGGAATATATGTGATTTCTGGGAAAAAGAATCAACGTGAGACGATGCCCGAGGGGCCCACAAGCTCAGAGGGCGCGGCCCCCTACCCTGGCCGCGCCCAGCAGGCTTGTGGCTACCCCGTAAGGCGGTTGGGGCCCTTCTTTCGCCGCAAGAAATATAATTTCCAGATAAAAATCCCTTCAAAATTTCAGCCCAATCGGTGTTACGTATCTCCGGTAATATAAGAAACGGTTTTCGGCCAGAAAACAAAAATGCGAAAAAGAAGAGAATAGAGAGAGAGATCCAATCTCGGAGGGGCTCCTGCCCTCCGGGAGCCATGGCGGCCATGGGCCAGAGGGAAAACTCTTGTCCCATCTAGGGGGGAGGCCAAGCAAGAAGAAGAAGGAGGTGGGCTCTCTCCCCCTCTCTTCCGGTGGCGCCGGAACGCTGCCGAGGGAACCATCGTGACGGCGATCTACACCAACAACTTCGTCGCCGTCAACACCAACTCTCTCTCCCTCTATGCAGCGGTGTAACACCTCTCAATAGCCACCATACCTACCTATCATGGCATTTCCATAGCCATTCCAAAATATATTGCCATGCAACTTCCACCGTTCTTTTTATAAGACAACCATCATCATTGTCATATTGCTTTGCATGATCATATAGCTGACTTAGTATTTGTGGCTCAGCCACCATTCATCATTTTTCATACATGTTACGCTAGATCATTGCACATCCTGGTACACTGCCAGAGGCATTCATATAGAGTCATATTTGTTCTAGTATCGAGTTGTAATTTTGAGTTGTAAGTAAATAGAAGTATAATGATCATCATTATTAGAGCATTGTCCCAGTGAGGAAATAAATAAATAAATAAAAAGAAAAAAAGAGGCCAAAAAGAGCCCACGAAAGAAAAGGAAAAAAGAGAGAAAGAAAAAAAAGAAAAAAAAGAAAAGGAAAAAAAAGAAAGAAAAAAGAAAGAAAAAAATGAGAGAAAAAGAGAGAAGGGGCAGTGTTACTATCCTTTTCCATACTTGTGCTTCAAAGTAGCACCATGTTTTTCATATAGAGAGTCTCCTATGTTGTCACTTTCATATACTAGTGGGAATTTTTCATTATAGAACTTGGCTTGTATATTCCGATGATGGGCTTCCTCAAATGCCCGAGGTCTTCATGAGCAAGCAAGTTGGATGCACACCCACTTAGTTTTTAGTTTGAGCTTTCATACACTTATAGCTCTTAGTGCATCCGTTGCATGGCAATCCCTACTCCTCGCATTGATATCGATTGATGGGCATCTCCATAGCCCGTTGATCCGCCTAGTTGATGCGAAACTTTCTTCCTTTTTGACTTCTCCTTATTGATCCCTACCACCGCATTCTATTCCACCTATAGTGCTATGTCCATGGCTCACGCTCATGTATTGCGTGGGGGTTAAAAAAGCTGAAGCGCGTTAAAAAGTATGGACCAATTGCTCGGCTGACATCGGGGTTGTACATGATTTATATTTTGTGTTAAGAAGATGGAGCATGACAAGGCTATATGATTTTGTAGGGATAGCGTTTTTTACCATTTTTATTCTGAAAGGCATGATTGTTTGTTGGTATGCCTGAGTATTGATGTCTTTATATCAAATGATAGACTATTGCTTTGAATCACTCGTATCTTAATATTCATGCCATGATTAGATTACATGATCAAGATTATGCTAGGTAGCATTCCACATCAAAAATTATTTTTCTTATCATTTACCTACTCGAGGACGAGCAGGAATTAAGCTTGGGGATGTTGATACGTCTCCATCGTATCTATAATTTTTGATTGTTTTATGCCATTATCCTACAATTTCCACATACTTTTGGCAACATTTTATATGATTTCTTGGACTAACATATTGATCCAGTGCCCAGTGCCAGTTCCTGTTTGTTGCATGTTTTTTGTTTCGCAGAAAATCTGATGCGGAGCATCCTACGGACATCACCATGTCAAGAGTCCGTTTGGCAAGTGACACGTGCCACATCTACTTCACATACATAAAGGTGAATCACCTCCTTTACACGTGTTCACTTGTGCCCTTCGAGGATGGTATACTACTTGACACTCCTCTCGTGTGCATGCGTAGGTATTACCGGAGCTACACCATCGACGAGGAGGAGCGCGAGCGCATGTGTACGACTACACCATCCGCGAGGGAAGCGTGGAAGAGAAGACGTAAGAAAGGAGAAGAAGACGGCGCGGCTGCTGAAGCCGGATCATCCGGGCTCGGCCGGATCATCCGGGCCACCTCCTGGATCATCCGGGTAACCCCATCCGAGGACACCCGAAGTGAGCCCTGAAGCCGGATCATCCGGGCCCCAGGCCGGATCATCCGGACGGAGCCGAACGTCCGGACCTGCACCCGGACATCCGGACCACCTGCAGCTGCTACGACGCCTCCGGACGATCCGGACGGTCGCCCAGATCATCCGGACCCCTGACGCCCAGATCATCCGGACCACCTTCCGGATCATCCGGACCACGCCTGCGTGTGTGACTTGGGCCGAAGCCCATGTACCCCTTCGCCCCCTAGACTATATATACTCCCTCTCCCCCAACATTTTAGGGTTAGCAAAGTAGTTGGCTCTTGAGATAGAGCTTTGCTCATCCACCTCTCCCCCATGGAGATCAAGACCTCCATGGCCCCCATGTGAGAAGATCCACTCCGGATTCAAGACCTCGACTCCTTCGCGGATCGAGATGAACTAGCTACCGTTTGTATCGTCCTTTGTTGGATTTGGACCGTGAATCTCCCCGTGTGTATGTGGATTAGGCACATGTGTGATTGTTTCTTGTCTATTTGAGTGATTCCTCTCGTTTTCCCTCTCGTGTTCTTCGTGTTCTTCGCGGGATCCGCTCCAATCGTGAAAGATCGACACCATTAGGGTTCCACCCTACATCATCTTGGATCAGAGCCACGTTGATTCACAAATTGGAGTTCTTCCCCTCCACTTTCTACCCTCAATTTGTGTGTTTTTCCCTAATTTCAAAAATTCCCACAAAAATAGCCCCCCAAATTTTTTGTGATTTGTGAGTTTGATGATGTTTTGTTGTTTTCGATCCGTGGATTTCGTTTGTTGCAAGTGGATCTACCCTTCCCTACCATCCCCACCCCGATTCCCCTCCGAATATTCGAAGAAATCCGAGATTTGGAGCCCCACCTGACTCCTCACCGCGCCCGAGTTGACCTGCCCGGACGATCCAAACCAGGACCCGGATCAGCCGAACCGAGTCCCGGATCATCCGGCTTCGTCTGATTTCGGCTGAATTTTTTTTCAGCAGCTTTTCTGCCACCGCCACCACTTCCGCATTGTTCCCTGAGCCCACCATCGCTCCACCGCTACCACATACCTACCTAAACCACCACCACCATTCCGACAACTTCGTTTGCCATTTGCCATTGAGATTTTGAGTTGTGATTTTCCCCGTGTCCTAGTGTGTTTCGGCTATCTAGGCCCGGTTCGACATCGACCACCGCCACTCATCATCGCAACGGACTCAACATCGACAACGACCGCATCATCACCATCGTGACAACAACACCGTAAGCAAGTACGGTAACCTCGACGACAACTCGTTTATCCCCTTGCCATTGCATTGTAACCCTAAGGCCCTCTTTTGCGTCGCTTCCCTATGAGACTAGCCATTTGAGTATTGCCGGGCAACGATAACTTGTGCATTCTAGTGTTACCAACATATCATCATATCATCTCGTGTGCCCAAAAATTTTGTTTCCGAAGATACATCATTGCTACCATCGTGAGAACATATCGCATAAGTGGCCAAAAGGAAAAGAGCAAAAGAAAGAAAGCTTTTAAGCAAAAGAGAAAGAGCAACAACAAGCTTGTAAGCAATAGCCATAGCATCGCCACATGTCATATTTGATCATCTTGGATCATTGTGACTAGTTCACCGGGACTCATACATACACAGCATACTTGAGATTGAAGTTGATCGTTTTGCATCCAATAGGTTGTGCACAAGTTCGTATCCGCCTATTGAGCAATCGTGCTAGCGTCTCTCTTGAGTTGTGCAACACGAGCGTTTTCTGTGGATTCCACATTTTGTTGCTCATTCCTTGGTTGCACGACCCCATTTATCTATCCGTGTGTGCGTTTCCGTGTGCCATTCTTTGCTATTGGTCTACTTGTTTCATTTGCGAATTTGTGAATCTCTTTCAACATTATTGACTCTTACTAACAATTGCATCCAATTTTTGTGCCACTATCCTCACCAAGCTACTCCATAAGCTTTACTTGTGTAGGTGTGAGAATAGACAAGATCCGGTACCAGTTATGCTACTTCCATAATACATTATTGAGTGATCATTGATCCATCTTCAACGTTGGATAAGGTACATTTGGTCTAGTTCTTTCCTTTCTTCCACTCACATTTTTGCTTGAGCATGATGGATAGGCAAAGCACATCTACTTCGGTCTACACCAACAACGACGAGTTTGATGCCACGAAAAACTTCATCGACGCCAAGATGCAAGCTCACAAGGAGGAGCTCATAGCCCTCATCAAGACTGCCAAGAGGTCTCCCTCATCTTCGAGAAGACGCTCAAGTGCACATGCTTCTGAGCTACCATCTCTAGCCAGGTCACATCGGCATCGACACCATCACCGACGAGAACGTGAAGGTCAAGAGCTCAACACCAACCACCGCTCCACGACTTCACCATCTACCTTGGCATCTTCGCCAAGCGACTTCCAGGCATCTTCGCCTTTGGACATACGGCATCTTCGCCAACAAGCACCTCAAGATTACGCTCAAGAGAAGCTCCCCAAGCTCAAGTCCGCGACTTCCACGAGCTACTACGACCTCGACACCGACCACGAGCTTCCTTTCTATGGGACTCAAGACCCCGAGGAGTATCTCGAGTGGGAGCACAAGATCAAGTGAAGTGCGCCACAAGTACCTTCCACGACTACGCGTCGACATGGTGGCTTCACACACCTTCGAAGACCTTCAACATGAGTTGGCCCAAGACAAAGAAAGCTATGCGGCGAGCGTTCGTGCCTTCCACCTACACAGAACGTCTTCTACGCCAATTGGAGAACACCATCCAAGGATCCAAGTCCTTCGACGAGTACTTCAAGGAGATGAAGAAAGCCTTGCGACGAGCCGGCTTGGACGACCCCATTTGGATGAAGTTCCACTTCACGATGGGATTGAACAACGACATCGCCAAGACTTTCTTCACCAACAACTATGAGTCCCTCGACGACATCTACATTGGTGCTCTCAAGGCGCAACAAGAACTAATGAAGGATAAGGCTTCTCTACCCCAAGCACACTTCTCGGTGACCAAGCTCCAAGACGGCGAGCATGAGGATAGTACCACCATGATGTCCAAGCCCAACGAGCTCCAAAACGACACTCCCAAGTTCGACTTCACCGCCATCCCTCTTTGTGGCATTGACGATGCCGAGTCTACCACGACTCTTTTTGAAGACGGCGCGGCGACGACTACGACTACGGAGCCTCTTAAGGAACAAGATTTGGAGGCGAGTGACAAGGCGGCGAGCAAGGATGATGCTTCCATCTTTGGAGGCGAGAGTGATGATGTGCCATCTTCGGCCTTCATCCACGGCGACGGCGATGATGACTTGAGCGACTTGTGCCACCATATTGAGAGTGCGAGCGAGTTCACCACTAGCCCCATATATGATGAGATGCTTCAATTCCCATGTGAGGAGAGCCACAACCCCCACCACTTGAGTGAGATGAGTGACTCCACCATATGTGAGTTTGAGTGCACCTATGTTGAGGGAGTGAGTGAGCCACCACATAGAGAGAGTGAGATAGTTGATAGGTCTTGTGAGGCCATTTGCATTGCTAACAACTTGACCTCTACCTCTATTGTGTCTTCTCATTTGGTGCTAGGTCCCATATATGATGACGCGTCGATCCACGACGACTTCGTCCTTCCATTGGACAAGACGATGGCCATGGTGGACTATGATGCACCCCCCACATGGTTCCATCACGACGAAGATGACCACAATTTGGTCCTTGCCACCTCACCTACACCACATGAGTGGAATGAGAAAGGTAACATAGGTGAAGGTGATGCTCTTGTCCCACTAGTGGACATTGATTGCTTGCATGATGTCGATCCTCCTATTAACACGCTTCATGCTAGTATGATTTCCCCATGCGATGATTTGCCCATTTATGATGAGTTTGATGATTGTCATGAGGAGTCTCTTAGTTGTGATGCCATGTTGCATAGGATTTCTTGTGATAATTCTCTTGGTCACATCATGTTTGCAACCCCTCTTGACTTGTCATATGCTATGCATGAGATCTCCCATATGTCATATTTGCAATCTCATCGTAGTGACTATGCATATGCAATTAAAATAAATCCCATTTGCACTTATGGCATAGATGACGAGCCCATGGTTATTGGCATTTGTTTTTCTTGTGATGATATTGATATGCTCCCTTTGCAAAATTTGTGCATTTCATCTCATATGCCATGCCATGACCACCTAGCTTCGGACATGCATTGCTTGCCATGTTATCCATTTTCTCCATATTATGCTTCCGCTATTGCTCATGAGGCGACCCCCATAGTTTCCTCATACATGTTAGGAGATTTTGACCCATCTTATGAATTGCATGATTCCCATGATTGTGTGCACCATATGCATCACATGCATGACAATGCTTTTGATGTGACACGCACTTGCTATAATTTGCATCCCCATCGTGTTATACACAACAACTATTCTTTCATGATGGATGACATGTTTCTCTACCGTGCCTCAAATTTCTTTGAGCATTGCTTGTTTTGTGCTAACTCTCACGTGCACATACACATCAGGATGGATGATGTGTACATTCACCACGCACACACTTTGTTTCGTTTGTCCCCATGTTGTGTAGGTACACATGCTTCCTCGTCAACCTCGCAAGCGCAAGAATTGACGAAACGAGCTCTAAAGAGCAATGATGAATTGGGATCCTGAGGATTGTCATTCCCACCGCTCCCTTCACGCAAAGCCTTCGCGCATTTCTTCTACATGGCCCTCACATGGTTATGGGAATCACAAGACGGTGCGACATTGGAGAGTGCCCATTTCGAACTTCAAGATGACGAATGCTTGGTGATCGTCCACTTCTACACGGCGACGACATCTCTTTCCCATGGTGATTTGGATTTCGATCCGAGGACGGATCTTTCCCAAGGGGGAGGGGATGATGCGGAGCATCCTACGGACATCACCATGTCAAGAGTCCGTTTGGCAAGTGACACGTGCCACATCTACTTCACATACATAAAGGTGAATCATCTCCTTTACACGTGTTCACTTGTGCCCTTCGAGGATGGTATACTACTTGACACTCCTCTCATGTGCATGCGTAGGTATTACCGGAGCTACACCATCGACGAGGAGGAGCGCGAGCGCATGTGTACGACTACATCATCCGCGCGGGAAGCGTGGAAGAGAAGACGTAAGAAAGGAGAAGAAGACGGCGCGGCTGCTGAAGCCGGATCATCCGGGCTCCCAGCCGGATCATCCGGGCTCGGCCGGATCATCCGGGCCACCTCTCGGATCATCCGGGTAACCCCATCCGAGGAGTGTCAAGTAGTATACCATCCTCAAAGGGGTCAAGTGAACACGTGTAAAGGAGATGATTCACCTTTATGTATGTGAAGTAGATGTCGCACGTGTCACTTGCCAAACGGACTCTTGACATGGTGATGTCCGTAGGATGCTCCGCATCATCCCCTCCCCCTTGGAAAAGATCCGTCCTCGGATTGAAAACCAAATCACCATGGGAAAGAAATGTCGCCGCCATGTAGAAGTGGACGATCACCAAACACTCTTCATCTTGAAGCTCGAAATGGGCATTCTCCAATGTCGCACCGTCGTGTGATTCCTTCAAAAGGAGCAAGGACAACAAACACTTGGAAAAACAAATGTGGTTAGCGTTAGTGCAAAACCAAGCATTCAAGTGGTGATTCACCCAACAAGTGTCGTCGTCATGTATGGCATAAGGTGTGACAAGAGAACAAGCATCTACCCCAAGGTCATAGCAATTGTGCATGAAGCGCTCAACAAATGGTCGATGGTAGGCATATGAATCATTCACAACACCAAAGGAAATGAAGTGTCTAAACACATGGGTCAAGTGCAAGACAATACAAGCATAACGTGCATAGGGTGTAGTGAAAATAGTATGGCACTCAACACAATAGAAAGAGCAATTGTGCATCGTGTGTGAGGCAATCAAGTCAAGCATGTAGCAATCAATGGGACATGGCATATGTGAAGAAATGACATTGTTGCAATCAAACACATGGGAATAGCATGGGATAATCATGTTCGATGAAACACACAAGGCATATATATCATGAGACATGGCAATGTGGCAATGACAAGTCAAAACAAGATCTCGAGCATGTGTGCAATGTGTCATGGTGCAAGCAACACATGAAGTATGATCTACAATATTCATGCTCATTGTTTTGGGGTTCTCTAAAGTGAAGGATATCACCTCGAAAGCATGTCCTTGTGCGTCCTTCATAATGCCGAAGTGGTAGGAAATGCGTTGTAGAAGCACGTCGGTCGAAAGTGGCTCGCTCTCCAGAGCTCGAATGGTCAACTCACGTGAAGTGGAAGTTGACACGAAGTCCAAGTATCCTACACATGCACACAACAAAGCAAAGAACGTATGCGCATGGTAGATAAACACATCATCCATCATGATGGTTCTCTTCTCTTGCACATAACCATTAGAAGCAAAAGTGCATGAATAATATGATGCAACAATGGATATATTCATGGCACTAGGCATATGGTGCAAAGAAGGAAGACAAGCATGCTTCACATGAAATATGTCACAAACTCCAAATATATGGGAGAAAGCTATGGGGGCAATCTCATTAGCAAGACTAAAAGCATTGTTGCACTCAATACATGGCAAATCATCTAGCATGAGAGAGGCAACATATGGAGCAATTGGATCACATTTAATAGCAATCATGTGCAAAGCATGGAAATGGATGCCATCAACCGCATGAAACGAGCAAGTATGAATCATCGGTGATGCAACAAGGCAAGCAATCATAGTAATCATGTAGTGCAAACTAGTGGAGCGAAGATGCAACACACTAGAGGAAATCATGGCAATCATGTCATGTGAGCAAATAATAGGCATAACAAATGCGCATGACATATCGCAAGCACAAAAACAAGGCAAGATCAAAGTATCATTATAGGCATGGGGTACAAAGCAAACATGGCAATAGCAAGTGATATCTCCACCAAGCATGCAAACACACATACAAATAGTAGAATCATGGATCGTGTGTAATGCAAAGCATGGGTCACCAAAGCATGTCATCCAAGTGGAAATGAGCATATCATGCAAAGTGAACATGGCAAGATGGGCATAGGATATGTAATGGACAATAACCCATAACCATGTGAGGGCCATGTAGAAGAAATGCGCAAAGCCTCGTCGCAAAGAGGGCGGGTGGAGGGTAAGCACTCCATGGTGGTACACATCTTCATTGCTCTCTAGAGCTCGTTTCGTCAACTCGTGCGCTTGCGAAGTTGACAAGTAAGCTTGGGTACCTACACAACAAATAGGCAAACGAAACAAAGTGTGTGCGTGGTAAATGTACACATCATCCATCATGATGTGTATGTGCACGTTAGAGTTAGCACAAAACAAGCAATGCTCAAAGAAATTAGAGGCATGGTATATGAACATGTCATCCATCATGAAAGAATAATTGTTATGTATAACACGATGGGGACACAAATTGAGCATGCAAGTATATGGCACATCAATATCATTTGTATTCATGGGATGCATATGGTGCGCAAAATCATGGAAATCATGCAATGTATAGGATGGGTCAAAATCTCCTAATAAGGATGAGGAGACTATGGGGGTCTCCTCATGAGCAATAGTGGAAACATCATATGGAGAAAATTGACAACATGGCAAACAATGCATGTCCGAAGCTAGGTGGTCACGGCATGGCATATGATGGCAATGATGCAAAGGGATCATATCAATATCATCACAAGAAAAACAAATGCCAATAACCATGGGCTTGTCATCTATGCCATATGTGCAAATTGGGTTTATTTTAATGGCATATCCATAGTTACTACGATGAGATTGCAAAGATGCGATATGGTTGATCTCATGCATAGCATATGACAAGTTAAGCGGATTGTCAAACATGATGTGACCGAGAGAATTCACACAAGAAATCCTATGCAACATGGCATCACAACTAATAGATTCCACATGGCAATCATCAAACTCATCATAAATGGGTAAATCATCGCATGGGGAAATCATACTAGCATGAAGCGTGTCAATAGGAGGATCAACATCATGCGAGCAATCAATGTCCACTAGTGGGACTAGCTCATCACCTTCACCTATGTTACCTTTGTCATTCCACTCATGTGGTGTAGGTGAGGTGGCAAAGACCAAATTGTGGTCATCTTCATCGTGATGGAACCATGTGGGGGTGCATCATATTCCACCATGGCCATCGTCTTGTCCAAAGGAAGGACGAAGGCGTCGAGGATCGGCGCGTCATCATATATGGGACCTAGCATCAAATGAGAAGACACAATAGAGGTAGAGGTTAAGTCGTTAGAGTGCAAAATGTCCTCACATGACCAATCAACTATCTCACTCTCTCTATGTGGTGGCTCACTCACTCCCTCAAAGTAGGTGCACTCAAAGTCACATATGGTGGAGTCACTCGTCTCACTCAAGTGGTGGGGGTTGTGGCTCTCCTCACATGGGAATTGGGGCAACTCGTCATATCTGGGGCTAGTGGTGAACTCGCTCTCACTCTCAATATGGGTGCTCATGTCACTCAAGTCATCTCCAAACGCCGCCGTTGTCAATGGGAAAATCCCATGCTCAACCATCTCATCACCGTCGCCATGGATGAAGGCCAAAGATGGCACATCATCACTCGCCTCCATGACCGAAGGGAAAATCCCATGCTCGATCATCTCACTCTCGGCTCCAAAGATGGAAACATCATCCTTGCTCGCCACCTTATCGCTCACCTCCAAAGCTTGGTCCTTGATTGGCTCCGTAGTCGTAGTCGTCGCCGTGCCGTCTTCAAAAAGAGTCGTGGTAGACTCGGCATCATCAATGCCGCAAAGAGGGATGGCGGTGAAGTCGAACTTGGGAGCGTCGTCTTGGAGCTCGTTGGGCTTGGACATCGTGGTGGTACTATCCTCATGCTCGCCGTCTTGGAGCTTGGTCTTCGCGAAGTGTGCTTGGGGTGGAGGAGTCTTGGCCTTCTTGAGTTCTTTTGCCGCCTTGAGAGCACCAATGTAGATGTTGTCGAGGGACTCATAGTTGTCGAGGAAGATAGTCTTCGAGATGTCGTTGTTCAATCCCATCAGGAAGTGGAACTTCATCCAAATGGGGTCGTCCACGCCGGCTCGTCGCAAGGCTTTCTTCATCTCCATGAAGTACTCGTCGATGGACTTGGATCCTTGGATGGTGTTCTCCAATTGGCGAAGAAGATGTTCCGTGTAGGTGGTTGGCAAAAACTCTCGCCGCATCGCTTTCTTCGTCTTGGGCCAACTCATGTTGAAGCTCTAAGAAGGTGTGTGAAGCCACCATGTCGATGCGTAGTCGTGGAAGTTACTTGTGGCGCACTTCACTTGATCTTCGGAGAGGACTTGATGTAGCTTGAGGTAGTCGTCCATCTTGCGCTCCCACTTGAGATACTCCTCGGGGTCTTGAGTCCCATAGAAAGGAATCTCGTGGTCGGTGTCGAGGTCGTAGTAGCTCGTGGAAGTCACGGACTTGAGCTTGGGAAGCTTCTCTTGAGCGTAATCTTGAGGTGCTTGCCGGCGAAGATGCCGAATGTCCAAAGGCGAAGATTCCTTGAAGTCGCTTGGCGAAGATGCCAAGGTAGATGGTGAAGTCATCGAGCGGTGGTTGGTGTTGAGCTCTTGACCTTCACGTTGTAGTCGGTGATGGTGTCGATGCCGATGTGATCTTGCCGGAGATGGTAGCTCGGAAGCATGTGCACTTGAGCATCTTCTTGAAGATGAGGAAGGCCTCTTGGTGGACTTGATGAGGGCTTTGAGCTCCTCCATTTGAGCATCCATCTTGGAGTCCAAGTGGTTCTTCATGGCATCGAACTCGTCATTGTTGTTGTAGACCGAAGTAGATGTGCTTTGCCTATCCATCACAAGACTCGAGCAAAGGTGAGTAGGAAATGAGATAAACAATACCAAGATACCTTTTCCCAAAGTTGAGGATGTATCCCGTGTCACTCAATGTGAAATGAAAGAATAGTGGAATTGGTACCGGACTTGTTCACTCACACCTACAAAGTAAAGCTTATCGAGTGGCTTGATTAGGACAAGTGGCACAAAATTCAAACAAATGTTAGTCCAAGTTATTGAAAATGTTGAGGAAGATTCACAAAATTGCAATGTAAAGCAAATAGATCAATAGCTATAGTGGCACAAGGAAACACACACGGATAGATAAGTGGGATCCGCGCAACCAAGGAATGAGCACAAAATGTGTTACCACGCAAAAAACTCGTGTTGCACGGATACTAGAGAGACAATAGCTCGATTGCTCAAATGGGCTAGATACGCATGTGCACCAACCTAAGCGAGTAAAACGTGCCGTCTTCAATCCCAAGTATGCTATGTATGTATGCTCCAAGAGTATGTACTATGCGAGATGGCTCAATGCTATTTCTATTGCTCACAAGCTCTTTTGTATCTCCTCTTTTGCTTAAAAGCTTTTTGCTCTCTTTTTTTATGCTTTGCCACAATGCTTGATGCTCGAGCCAAGATATGATATGAGACAAGTATGTAAGATATGCACGGGAGAGACTTATGGCACAATGATGATAGCAAGATGATTGCACGCTAAATGTAGCTATGCGGCGTAAGCGTATCACTAAGGTGCACAAAGAGCGTGGCCCGGCAATTCTCAACTCGCTAGTCTCGAAGGTAAGTGACGCAATAGGCTCGGGGCTATCAATGCAATGGCAAGGAAATGCACTGTGATGTCGTCGAGGTTACCGTCGGTGGGTTCTCATTTGTAAGCAAGGACGGATGATGATGAAGTGGACAATGTCGATGTCGAGTCCGTGGCGATGATGAGTGGCGATGTAGAACCGTTCCTAATTAACCGAAACACCTTAGGAAACGGGAAACCACAACTCAAAATCTCAAATGTCAAATGTCAAATGGTGGTAGCGGAATGCGCCGGTGGTTGCGAGGTCGGCAATGTGGAAGTGTAAGCGGTGGTTGATGAAGAAGTAACCATCCCTAAGTAGCCGAAACACCTTAGGAGACTCAAATCACAACTCAAGCAACCACAAATGCAATGAGGATCAAAATGGATTAGGTTGCGGAAGGCTATGGTGGATGGCGGATGATATGGTGGAGGGCCTAGGCAAACTTGCCAAAATGACAAATATTTGATGGTGCCTAATGGTGTTGGAACCTATCTATATGGATGGGGGATGTCAATAGCTATCCAACGAGCTAAAGAACGTCAAAATCGAACTCCGGATGTGAAAGTTATGGTCAAAACGGTCAATCAGCCGATGCTGAAACTGGGAGGGGAGGTTGTACCACTTGCGGGGGCGGTTGTACCGCTCCTTGAGCGTCCTGGGGTTCCAGTTTTGTGTTGGCGGAAGTATCAAGGGATGGTGTAGCGGTTGTACCGCCTTGGGGGCCGGTTGTACCGCTCTGCTCGGGAAAATTCCCAGGTTTCAGATATGGGTACGGGAAAAACACGAGATCTAAGTCTAAAATTGGTGGGGAAATGAAAAAAATTGGGGAATTTCGTGGTGGGGAAGGTGGAGATGGTGGGGGAAAGCTAAGATCCACTTGCCAAACAACAAAATCGTGGATCAAACACAACAAAATCTCACAAGAACCAACAAAATGCAAAAAATTTGGGAGGGCTATTTTTGGTGGGGATTTTCAAATTAGGACAAAAACACACAAAATTAGGCTAGAAAGTGGGGGGTAGGACTCCAAATTCGTGATCAACGTGGCTCATGATACCAAGATGATGTAGGGTGGAACCCTAATTGACGATCTTTCACGAATTGGAGGGGATCCTACGAAGAACACGAGGAAGAACACGGGGGAAATCACAAGGGAAACGCTCAAGAACAAGTCCAGTCACACACCCACTAGACTAACAAGCACATGGATCCACAAGGTACATGAACAATCAAAGGAAAAGATGCAAGGTAAAGTTCATCCCAAATCCTATGAAGGAGATGAGGTCTTGAATCCACAAGGGGGTCTTCTCAGATGCTCACATGGAGGTCTTGATCTCCATGGGAGAGGTCACTCTCTCTCTCTCTCTCTCAAGAGGAGTAGTGGTAGGAGCTAGGCTCAACTAGATGAGCCAATACTTTGCTAACCCTAGAATGGAGGAGGGGAAGGTCTATTTATAGTACAAGCCACGAAGGGGTAAGTGGGAGAGAGATACATGGGCCACTGCGCGCAGGCAGGCCGGTTGTACCGGTCGTCCAACCGGTTGTACCGCTGGGAGCTTCTGTACCAGTTCCTGGAGGTGTTCGGGGAAGTAGGGACCGGTTGTACCGGTGGGAGGACCGGTTGTACCGGTCAGGTCGTAGCTGTGGGAACAACCGGGGCTGTACCGGTCTTGCGTCGTTTGATTACAAAATGTGGACCGGTAGTTGGGCGGTAGTGGAGCGGTGTTCCGGTTGACTGGTAGTTGGGCGGTAGTGGAGCGGTTGTACCGGTGGACCGGTAGTTGGGCGGTAGTGGACCGGTTGTACCGGTAATTCTGGGCTGACACAGTCCTCTTCTTCCTTCTCTTCCATGCTTCCCTCACGGATGGTGTAGTTGTACTCTTGTGCTTAGACTCCTCATCATCCATGAAGCTCCGACAATACCTATGTATGCACACGAGAGGAGTGTCAAGTAGTATACCATCCTCAAAGGGGTCAAGTGAACACGTGTAAAGGAGATGATTCACCTTTATGTATGTGAAGTAGATGTCGCACGTGTCACTTGCCAAACGGACTCTTGACATGGTGATGTCCGTAGGATGCTCCGCATCACCAAGCAAGAAGAAGAAGGAGGGGGGCTCTCTGCCCCTCTCTTCCGGTGGCGCCGGAACGCCGCCGGGGGAACCATCGTGACGACGATCTACACCAACAACTTCGCCGCCGTCAACATCAACTCTCTCTCCCTCTATGCAGTGGTGTAACACCTCTTCTACCCACTGTAATCTCTACTTAAACATGGTGCTTAACGCTATATATTTTTATCCAATGATATGTGGCAATCCTGTGATGTTTGAGTAGATTCGTTTTGTCCTATGGGTTGATTGATGATCATGATTGATTTGAGTTGTATGTTTTATTTTGGTGCTTTCCTATGGTGCCCTCCATGTCGCGCAAGCGTGTGGGATTACCGCTGTAGGGTGTTGCAATACATTCATAATTCACTTATGGTGGGTTGCGTGAGTGACTGAAACACAAACCCGAGTAAGGGGGTTGTTGCGTATGGGAGTAAAGAGGACTTGTTGTTTAATGCTATGGTTGGGTTTTACCTTAATGATCTTTGGTAGTTGTGGATGCTTGCTAGAGTTCCAATCATAAGTGCATATGATCCAAGTATGGAAAGTATGTTAGCTCATGCCTCTCCCTCATATAAAATTGCAATAATGATTACCGATCTAGTTATCGATTGCCTAGGGACAAATCCTTTTCTTATGTTACAAAAAGCTTTTGACTAAACAACTAACTTTTATTATCTTGCAAATTGCTCGTAGTTTTATTCTCGCTAAGTACTCCTAGTTTTATTCTTGCAAAGTAGTTCAAGCATTACACCTACAAAGTACTTCTAGTTTCATTCTTGTTCTAGGTAAAGCAAACGTTAAGTGTGCGTAGAGTTGTATCGGTGGTCGATAGAACTTGAAGGGAATATTAATTCTACCTTTAGCTCCTCATTGGGTTCGACACTCTTACTTATCAAGAAAGGCTACAATTGATCCCCTATACTTGTGGGTTATCAGTGTTTTCTTAAGACATAGCGACAAAGCAAGCAAAAGAACAAATAAAAATATTTTTGTGTTTTTGTATTTTTTATGAGAAGTGGGGGAGATGAAAACGAGAGGCAAATGCAAATAAAAAGGCAAATAAAAAGTAGAGAAAGTAGATGATAATTTATGTGAAGGTACTTGATAGGTTTTGATGATGTCTCCCCGGCAACGGCGCCAGAAATTCTTCCTGCTACTTGTGAGCTGCATTGGGATTTTCCCCGAAGAGGAGAGGAGATGCAGTACAGTAGAGATAAGTAATTCCCTCTGTGAGAACCAAGGTTATCGAACCAGTAGGAGAATCACACAAAGCCTCGTGAACAGCACCTACACACACAAAAGCAAATACTTGCACCCAACGTGGGCAAGAGGGTCGTCAATCCCCTTAAACTCGTTACTTGCAAGGATTAAATCTTGTAGTGGTAGATAGATAAATTGCAAAATAAAATAAAAGAAATAAAATTGTAGCAAATATATTTAGGTTTTCTTTTTATGTTTAAAGTAGACCCGGGGGCCATAGTTTTCACTAGAGGCTTCTCTCTCGAACACATAGCATACGGTGGGTAGACAAATTACTGTTGGGCGATTGATATAAAAGTGCATAGTTATGACAATATTCAAGGCAATGATCATGTGTATAGGCATCACGTCCGAGACAAGTAGACCGACTCCTGCCTGCATCTACTACTATTACTCCACCCATCGACTGCTATCCAGCATGCATCTAGGGTATTAAGTTAATGAAAATGGAGTAACGCCTTAAGCAAGATGACATGATGTAGACAAAGTGAACCCAATCAATATGAATAAACCCCGTCGTTTTACCCTTAATGGCAACAATACAAATACGTGTCTTGTCCCCTACTTTGTCACTGGGATATAGAACGCCATAAGATTGAACCCATTACAAAGCACCTCTCCCGCTAAAGATAAATCAATCTAGTTGGCCAAACCAAACGGATAGATCGGAGAGAAATACAAAGCTATAAAAATCATGCATAATAAAGTTCAGAAAATACTCAATTACTTCTCATGAATAATCTGATCATAAACCCACAATTCATCGGATCCTAACAAACACACCGCAAAAGAAGATTACATCGAATAGAACTCCAAGAAGATCGAGGAGAATTGTATTGAAGATCAAAGAGGGAGAAGAAGCCATCTAGCTACTAGCTATGGACTCGTAGGTCTGTGGTAAAATACTCACACATCATCGGTAGGGAAGCAAGGTTGATGTAGAAGCCCTCCGTGATCGATTCCCCCTCCGGCAGGGTGCCGGAAAAGGCCTCCAGATGGGATCGCGGAAGAACAGAAGCTTGCGGCGACGGAAAAGTTATTCGAGGTGGTTCTCTGTTGGTTTCCCAATATTTGAGAATTTATAGAAGTGGAATTAGGTCAAAAGGAGCCACGTGGGGCCAAAAGGTAACAGGGTGCGGCCACCCCCTGGGCGCGCCCTGTTACCTTGTCACCTCCTCGTGAGTCTTCTAGTCTCCTCCCGAAGCTTCTCGGGTCTCTTTTGTCCAGAAAAAAATCATCAAAAAGTTTCGTAGCGTTTGGACTCCGTTTGGTACTGATTTTCTGAAAAACCAAAAACAAGCAGAAAACAGCAACTGGCACTGGGCACTAGGTTAATAGGTTAGTTCCCAAAAATGATATAAAATGACATATAATTGCATATAAAACATCCAAGATTGATTTTTTTTTGAAAAGGAGGTTGAACCCCCGGTCTCTGCATCTGGATGATGCATACAGCCATTTTATTAATTATTCACAAAGACCTTACAAATTAATACATCAATAAGCCTGAAGCCACCATCTTGGCAACGCCTGTCGCTACTCCTATCCCCTTGATGAAGGGGTGCCGAATGTCCGAGCCTAATACTAAACAGACATCGCACCAAAGCCAAACATCTAAAGTCGGATGCCCCATCCAAGCAACTACCTAGACTGGGTCACACCCCGGTCCGGCACACTCCCAGTGAGCACCACATGCGCACGCTGCAAGGGCCGTCTCCTCCATCTTCCATCGCTCCATCCTCAAAGCAGAATTGATGCATCGACCTTGCCAGGCCTCTCTACCATCAACGCCACCACGACACCAGACAGCTTCGTCCTCCTGCGCGAGTCCATCGCCACACATCAGACGCCGAGTCTCCACTGCGCCACGCCACCGAGATACGCCACCATCAAATGTGTAGGATGAAGCACCGCTCCACCGAGTCCGGCAGGGCTGCTGAAGACCAAGCACCATGGAAGGAGGACTCCGAGGCGGAGCACACCGCCACCAGACGAACTCCGACCACGCCACCAACTGCCGCCAAGCAACCAAAGCATCACATCCACCCCAAGCTCACCACGAACGACACCCCCAAGAGGGTAACGACGCCCAGAGCGCCGCTGTCACTTGATCCGGCAAGGATTTGGGCTTTCACCCGGCATACGAGCTGGGGGGAGGAAGAGGGGAAGGAGGCAACCTGGACGGCGCCTACAAGAAGGGTACGACACCCTTGGGCGTTGCCGCCGTCATGGCCAGCAGTTCTGGCCTCGGATTTCTCCGGAGCCACCTCCTACCTCCAGCCTCCAAAGTGGTCCAACTCCGGCGACCGAAGGCTGCCCAAGGGATGACCATCGGAGGCAGCCCTGATTGAAGTAGACGGAAGCCTCCAGATCTAGATTGGGCGCCACCGAGCCGCCCGCATCACAGCCACCACCCACCGCTACCTCGCCATCCCCACGGCCGAGGAAGAACGGCCATCACCTACGAGCGCCGGACGCCGTAGGCCCGACGTCGATCCGCCAGCCGAGGCCGCCACCACGGATCCAGAGCCCCCCGAGGAAGAGCGGCCAGATCCTCGCCGCCACCTTCACCGGCGGCCCTACGGTGAGCCGACGACCACCTCCGGTGGCGATGAGGGAGAGGAGAGGTGGGGGGAGAGGTCGGCGGCGGGCGAGGGTTGCGCCGCCCGAGTCGCCCCTGCAGGAACGACGCGGTTGATACTATAATAGCATGGAACAATCAAAAATTATAGATACGTTGGAGACGTATTAGTTGCTTGGATGCCCGACATGTGAACTTTTCGGATACACCTCAGCAATCCTCGAGATCGGAGATGAGAAAATTTGTTGAACCAACTTTCAAGATCGATGACAGAAGACGAAGAACGGTTCGAAAGAACCGAGGAGCATCCCCAACTTGAAGACCAGTTCAAGTGGCTACTGGTGGAGTCCTGGACAAGGGGGTACTCACCACGTCGTCTCCCGACCAGGTGGGTCGGGCTGAGGACCCCCATGGCGGTTCACTAATGGGCCACTTCGGGCAGCCCATGACGTATACAAGATTCCACAAAGACTTGGTGCACAAGACGATGACTCTTCTAAACCCTAGGCCTCCGGTACATTATATAAACCAAGGCTAGGCTAGTCAATAGATCATTACATCTCATATTCTAGATCATTAGAATCATACACAACAATTTCGTGGTAGATACATGTACTCTGTACTATACCCCATATCAATATAATCAAAAGCAGGACGTAGGGTATTATCTCTTCGAGAGAGCCCGAACCTGGGTAAAATCCTGTGTCCATGTTACCATCGCTCCAAGATGCCTAGCTTAGGACTCCTACCTCGAGATATGCCAGATTTAGCACCGACAAACGCACCGACCCAAAAGTTCACGGATTTGGTCCGCTTTTTTCCGTTTGGGTCGGCTGGAGGCGTGCCGTCCGGCCGTGTCCGCCCAAGTCTGGCCAGTGCGCCCAACCGGCCGACCCATTTTGTCTACCCGGCCGAATTATTTGCAACAAACATATATTTTAGCGACTAATTCGGGCCAGCGACCATAGTTCATGCATCCTACAAAAAAATCACCATAGTTCATGACGGCACACTTGCCAGCGGCCGGCATACATGCCAGCACACAAAAAACGGCCATAGTTCATGCATCTCGGCCATAGTTCATGCGGGCATACAAAATGCACTAGTACAGGAACCCCCTACTAGCCGCGTGCGGTATAGCCCACCAGCCGCGTTCCGGGTGGATGCCGCCAGTGTGACACTGCTGGTAAGGTAAGATTAGCAGCGTGCATCTCACACGTTGTTAGTGCAGTGTAGCTAGCAGCGTATGACCCGCACGCGGCTATTGTGCTACTAAGTAGCAGCGTGTGGTCCATCGGAACGCTGCCAGGTTGTATAACACTGGCGACGTTCGATTTCATTAAACGACGCTGTTGTCAGAGCCAATCTAGAGCGTGCTCTTTATGCGAATGCTTCTAGTGTTGATTAAAATTAGTAGTGTCCTGCTGATAACAAGCGCGGCTAGCTTGTTTAATAGGGATAACAGAAATACTGCCACGTCAGTTTGCTACAGCATTTGTAGATTTCGTACATATAGAAATAATAAGTATTATGCAATTAAACAAGGAATGTTATTATGTAATAGAGTGTTCGATCTGGATGCATCCCATGAATTGTTTTGATTTGAGGAGTACTCTGTGTGGATCTTGTCCAATAGAGTGTTCTTCTTGTGTTTTCCCCTTATGTTCTTGGTGTTCTTCCTCAAAACCACCTCCAATTCATGAAGATTGGGCCTCCAAGGTCTCTATCCTACATCATGCCCTGTACCACCACATGATAGGGACAAAGCCTGCACGAGGCTCTACGTCCCAGCTCTAGGTATATCCTTCATTGAATAAATGTATTCACCCATGTCATAAACATAATACCCGATAATTGTTCCATGAATGTTCCAAATCCTTGTAGATCAGTAAGTTTATTCTCAAGGCCTCAACATTCTACACTAAGTCCACTGCTCACCAGTGTAATATCTACTCAAGCAATGTAGCTTTTCTAATTTATTTTCAATCGTGTATCATCTGCATGCAACATATCCTCAAGGCTTTATTCTTTCTATCCAAACATGTATTAACTATCCATGTTATGCAAACTACTACCTTCTCTTAAACAGTCATAACTATGTACTACTACTTCCCATACAATGGTCATAGAGTTTTAGGTAAGGAAAGCCAAACTTATGCTACTAGAAGAAGGGTAGCATAAGTTTCTGGTATGTCTTTTGGAAGGAGGCTGCCGACGGCGTTATCTATGCAGGCATGCTTGCTACTACGCATGTTGTTTGCTACCTGACGTTGTCGCAACGGTGTGACAAGGTTGCTTTGCAAGTGCATCTATACGTGGGACACCATCAGTCGGGGCGTCTACGACCAAAGCCAAAGAGTTTAAGGTAAGAAAAGCAGCACCATCGGCTATTCAAACATCAACCTATGTTTCATCCTGAGCGGTTTGTTCAGAGACGGAGTAAAGGATCACCTAACTTTATTTTAGTTTGCATGTGTGTGTTAGAAAGGTATAGTTGGTAAGTTCAATCTCTTAAATTTGGTTGATGCGCAACCTAAGTTGCAATTTTTGACTGCATACACATTTAGTTAGCCTAACGTATCACAAGAGAATGCCAGTGGATTATGTGCTCCATCAGCTATGGAGTTATGGTTGATCGAACGGCTTTTGTTCTAACTTACGATGAAAACACATCAGTTCTAAATTAATGATGATTTTATCAGAAAATGAATGCTAGCCCGCGCTGTCATTTCAACATGTTGATGACTTTATGTTACTATGTCATATATACCTATATTATTTTTTCCCATGATTTGCAGCTATATACCATTCAACCAGACAATGTAACCAACTATTTTTTTCATCACAACCACCATAGGTTAAACTCACCACCTATGCCACCTTTCTTCTACGCTAGCTTTACTCAAGTTTTCAAACAAAAACATCAACCAAATAAACCAACAACTGACTCAAGCACGGGCGCGGCCCTTCTTCTACGATAGATTTACTCAAGTTTTCAAACAAAAACATCAACCTAATAAACCAACAATTGGCTCAAGCATGGGCGCGGCGTGCCACCACGCCACTGCCTACTAGTATGGAGTGCAAAACATTAACTGATGTTGAGCATATAAATAGCAAGCACAACATAAAGAACATGCCCATGTTGTGTTACACAAACATGCAAACTTAGGCCAACTCCAATGCGCTGACCCAAACGGACAAAACACAAACAAGCAAGATTAGGCCAACACCAACGTGCTGACCCAAAAGGTCACGGATTTGGTCAGCTTTTTGTCCATTTGGGTCAGCTGGAGGCGCGTTGTCCGGCCGCGTCCGCCCAAGTCTGGCCAGTGCGCCCAACCGGCCGACCCATTTTGTCCACTGCCGAATTTTTTGCAACAAACATATATTTTAGCGACTAATTTGGGCCAGCGACCATAGTTCATGTCGGCATACATGCCAGCGGCCGGCATACATGCCATCCTACAAAAAAATCACCATAGTTCATGATGGCACACTTGCCAGCGGCCGGTATGGCACACAAAAAATCGGCCATAGTTCATGCATATCGGCCATAGTTCAGGCCAGCATACAAAATGCACTAGTACAGGAACCCCCTACTAACCGTGTGCGGTATAGCCCACCAGCCGCGTTCCGGGTGAACGCCGCCAGTGTGACGTTGCTGGTAAGGTAAGATTAGCAGCGTGCATATCGCACGTGGCTAGTGCGGTGCAACTAGCAGCGTGACCCGCACGCGGCTACTGTGCTACTAAGTAGCAGTGTGTAGTCCATCAGAACTCTGCCAGGTTGTATAGCACTGGTGACGTTTGATTTCATTAAATGTCGCTGTTGTCGAAGCCAATCTACAGCGTGCTCTTTATGCGAACGCTTCTAGTGTTGGTTAAAATTAGCAGTGTCCTGCTGATAACAAGTGCAGTTGGCTTGTTTTGCAGGGATAACGGAAATACTGCCGTGCCAGTTTGCTACAATATTTGCAGATTTCATACATACAGAAATAATAAGTATTATGCAATTAAACAATCAATGTTATTATGTAATACATTCTACATGAATCTAACCTATATAGGAAGATTACATAGCAAATGATGGTATTATTCATGAACCAAAGGGCCAATTTTTCGGCCACGGAGCATCTATGAGCCAAATGGCTCATTTTGCTATCATGCTTGAGTCATGTCTCGATACGTGCAACAAGTAGCAACGTTACACACTTAAGGGCTTAAGTTCTGATTGACACAAAAGGTACGGTAAGGGCTACCAAATCGAGGTGTTGAAGTCGCTATGTTGTCACTACTGCCTATCCCACCGCTCCTCGAGGGGTTCTTGTGCGTCATTGTAGTATATCCCCTTCTTGTTGGCGACATCGTTGTTGATGATAGTTGCAAGGGTGCTCTGCATCCGTCTAAACTCAACTCGACTATCATCCAGTGCGAGAATGGCAAGGGTCCCCCCCTAATTGGTGACGTCATCCTTTCTTGTGAAGGTTGTATGCTTCTGCATGCAATCAACCATGTGGTTCATGATGTAGGAGGCAGACGTATGACTTCTCTCAGTTTGCTATTGCATGCAACAGAAGGTTGGGTTGTGGGCGAAGCGTGCCAAGCCCAACCTATTTTTTCTTTCTGAATTCTGGCTTTACCGGTCCTATGCTATTCTTAAATTCTATGAGAGCATCATCCATAACTGACTTCAGTTTGTTGTAGTCTTTCTTGATCTTTTGATGCGAATCCAAGACATAAGAATTGCAAGTCTTTGGGGATAGAACGAAGAGGTCCCAATGCTCGTTGTTGCGCAAACAGTCAAACAAACCAGTAACTATCGTCAATCTATGTACGATGAGAGGATCTATACATCTCAGAAAGCATATGTGCATTAATGCTAGCTAACGAACACTTACCACATATGGTGGGGCACAAGATAGTAGTCCGCATGTCTATGTTGAACCATGAATTCTGCAAGGTAGATCTTTATCACATTCCTACCTTCTCGACTCTTCAGGTTATTGTGGTGCATGTGATAAGGTTCCGCCACGGCGTTCGTCCTCACGTTGTCATACTTGAGCTTGTTGGCTAGATGAAGCGCCCATAGCCTGACTAAGGAGGATCCCTCAAACTGCAGGAGGTGGATAAGGCTAAAAATCTGGTTGAAATGTATATAGAACTTGTCCGCGGGGAAATCATCAACGAAGCCGAGACCCTTAGTCACCTTAACTGTGTATACCGGAAGATTTTGCCAAGGACTGTGAAAATCAACCTTGGCCGCCAGCTCTCTATTCAGGAAGTCGTCATGAAGAAGCTTCATTGCAGGCACCATGGTCTCGTACATGAAAGTATGTGCCATGGGTTCACCCGGGTAATGGACCCCTCGAAACAATGGACTATTAGGCGTGGACTAGTTCATCTTAGCCTGTTTCTGGATGCAACCGGTGGTGGCTTGGTAATCCTTCTTTGTAGTCTGCGGCTTCCTCTTCTTTGGCTTTCTCTTCTTTGGTACTGTATTGGCTGCGATACCAGCCAAAATGTCTCGGACTGCCCCACCCAAGGTGTTTGGAGTCACCTTGGCTTTGGATGGATTTTGAGATTGGTCAATTTGAGTGTCGTTGCCTGAATGCCTGATCCGCGAAGTAGAGGTCGTTTCTAGAAATAGGACAAAACTAGAAATTCATTACAAATACTAGAAATTCAATAAAAAAATCGGCATGACCTTTGCTAATTTTGGGACAAATTGAGTGCGAGAATGTTGACGAAACATTGACGATCAACACTGAACATTTGCACTCATGGATATGTTCCTGAAAAACAAGAAACAAACTACCTCGGCTAAATTGTCGGTATGATAGCCAACCACGTATATATGAAACAACATCGGCAAAAAAATTGGCCAACTTCATAGTTATAAACTAGACCAACTAGGGAGGAGCCCTGTGGCTTTCTAATTAAGATAGAAGATGTGAGAACCAGGGTTTGGCCCCTGGCCGGCTAGGAGGCACAGCCGCTCCCCAACCACTGGCCAACATCATACTTATGTAGCACAAAAAATAATAACACAACAACACATTATCTAACTACAATCGACATTACCCAAATAAAATAAGTAAAACAACTAATTAACACTAGGCTAGCTAGGTAGTTTAGAGTAAACAGAGATAGGGAGGAGAGAAGAGGGAGGAGGCGAGGCTCACCCGCCGATATAGAGGAGGAGGGGGCGACAGCCGGCCAGGAGGCCGGCGACGACAGGGGCGGCCGGGGAGGACGAGGACGAGGCGAGATAGGGGCGGGAGGAGGAGGACGAGGACAGGGTGCCAGGACTAGTTCCGCTGTCCGGGTGATAGAGGCGAGGGTCCTGATCTTTCGATGAGATGATAACTATCGATTTGGTGGAGTCGACTTTGACGATCCGACTACAAACGTGCACGAGTATATAATCAGGGTATAACCAATAATATTCGCTCCACCAAACTAAAGCAAAGCTACTGAAAGTACTAACCGAAGCTTTAACTTTTTTACGCTCATCAAAATTATGGGAAGCAAATATAGCATTTATTTCATACTCCCATTCAATATATAAATTAGGCCGAAAACGACCATTAAATGGTGGCAAGGAAACATTAACCTGATTATGCCCATTCTGATGTCATTGCTCCTCTCGTGACGGTTGTTGTATTTTCTTAGGTGGGGGCAAGTCTCCCACGATCGATGAAGCCCAAGAACTAACAACGCCAGATCCTGTCATAATTAGTAGAAAACAAGAAACAAAATCTGAGAATAATGTTCCTATGAACTACTAGGATGTGGTGGTAAAACGCTCACAATATAACAAATATCAATGTCTTACAAGTTCTTACCATGCAGCAGGTGGTGACCGGCAACCAGCGGTGTCAAATAACTCCAAAGATTGAGAAAGCGATTGCCAGGTGAACGTAAATATGCACGGTGTAGAAATATGTGGAGCTGGGTTGGCTTTATATATATATATATGGTAGCAAAAGATTAGCAATAATCAATTCAGAGATGCAATGTTGAATAAACGCTCAACGACGGTACTGTGCTGGTCCTAGGCTAGACCGTACTAGAGACGCGAGCCTAGAACACTAATGGGGTCACGGTGTAGCACAACTAGCAGCATCAAAGGATATGAAGTAGCTCTATACAGCAAGATATAAGCGAAGATCACAATGACAATAAAGATAATGATGAGAAATAGGCTCCAAGCAGGATATATCAAACACTCTCTTTGCAACGTTCCTCCAGAAAACTTTGTGATAATTTTTTAAATTTTTTTCTCAAGAAGGATAATGACTCAACCTTTCCAATGCAAAAAAGAATCACTCAATTCCAAGTTCGTATGAGGAGTCAAAATATTCGGGAACTAGCCTGCAAAACAATGAAAAACTGTGTTCGCGAACTTCGGAGGGCAAAAAGTCCTATTTAGAAGCCGATTTGAAAGTGAAAATAATGAACTAGCTTCTTGAACTATTCAGATGCGGCTCGTCGATAGCTTGAATTTGAGTACTTGTGGAGCCAAAATGGACTTCGGATGAGGAAGATGTGCCTGTTTTACTGTACACTGCGCAAAACTGATTCCAATCCGAATTCAGTTACGAGATTGAGTCTAGATAGATCCAAATTTTCTTTTTTTTCTCTCTCTTTTTTTCTTTTTTTTCTCTCTTTTTTTTCTCTCACTTTTTTTTACTTCTTTTTTCTTTCTCTTTTTTTCTCTCTTTCCAAACCAAACTAGATAAGATGCAGATTGGATCAAGCGAAGATTCGAACGACCTCAAGTATGATTATGACAATGAACGATGGGGAGCACGTGGTGGAACCTGATGGATGGCGGTGACCGACAGCGGAAGGGATGATGATGCGGCGGCGGCGTGACTAATGTGAACAGAACTCGAAACTCTAAAGGAACTAGATACTAAGACCAGCAACTCGACACGACGATGCAACCGATAATTCAACTATGCATGCATTGAAAAGAAAAATTGCAAAGGCTCAGACTGGCTTGGACAAAGGATGAATAGATCTAACTTTTTTATGGCTTTTTCTTGAACAACACTTAATCATTTCCTTTTCCTTTGTCTTCACACGTGGTTCGTACAAGTGTTCAGCAATTCTGCATTTAGGCATGAAATAAAAATAGGTGAAGTATTTTTGTTCCGGATAACATAAATAAATTGTTACATAAAATATATCTAATCTAGGGATAACTGGAAATTCTCACCGAGCAACCTGAAAACTGATACCACTTGATAGAGGCGAGGGTCCCGATCTTTCGATGAGATGATAACTATCGATTTGGTGGAGTCGACTTTGACGATCCGACTACAAACGTGCACGATGTTGTGCCTTAGCAATCGCTAAACCAATCTCCTGGAGGTTACTGACGATGCCAGAAGCACGGTCAGCCTGACCACGAAGGTCTATTCCTGCACGCAATCGAAGAACAAGCAAGAATATGATAAAAGCAATCTGAATATTGCAAATATAGATGAAGTATTGATAAAGTTGGGGATCCGTAAGCGGTCTTGGCCTGGTCGTTGGACACAAACGAAGTACACGAAGTTGCAATGTCTAACTTTTAACTAAACAAATCCCAAGCAAAAAGCTACTAGATTGATCTACTTATATAGGAGCAAGGGGTGGCGGCCAAGGAGGTGGGAGGACGTCCCAAGGCAGCCTAAAACCAACCCTAGGTCGTACAAGGCCCATGGGCCCAAGTGGAGGTGATGCAACACCTTTGGACTTGTAGTTTGACTCGAATTCTGCTGCAGCGTCAGATTGTTTTGTCAATATCTCCACGCTCCGGACGAATTTAAAGGTGAATCCAATTGGGTTGGAAAGTGCACGAAATAAACTTTTCAACAAAAAAAAGAATCACCCAATTCGGAGTCCGGATGCAAAAGTTCTTGGCGTTTTGAGTCAGGTATGTCTGTGAAGTCTGAATCTGAGTCCAGAACGTGAGAAACTTGGTCTCTATCTTCTCTTGGGCCAAAAGTGACGTGAGAGGACTTCTTGAAGAGCACCTAATCATTTCCTTTGATGGGAGAGGACTTCTTGAACAACACTTAATCATTTCCTTTTCTTTTGTCTTCACACGTGGTTCGTACAAGTGTTCAGCAATTCTGCATTTAGGCATGAAATAAAAATAGGTGAAGTATTTTTGTTCCGGATAACATAAATAAATTTTTACATAATTCTTATAAGAAATCACCTCACAAATATGCATATATGCAATATTTTTGGTTGTATCCAAGGTAGCCATGTCCTCATCACCGGGGGCAAGGGCGACGGCCGGCGAGGAGAGGGGCGGCGCACTGCGCCGCATATTTCGCGGGTGGGAGGTGAGGGCAGGAATGGGGAATATTCCCAATCCACCTGGTTGGTGGCATATGTATATTAAGAAACTAGCATCGTTCAGGTAGAATAAAAACGCTGCTAGGGTTAACAAACTAGCCGCGTGCATGTAAATCATACGCTGCTAACTTGTTTAACCAATTAGTTTGCTTTTTTAGCTCAACTATTTCGTTTTGTGTATCATTATTTTCCTACACATGTCTTTTAATGTGCATTTAGGTGTCGTTGACCAAACTATTTGAAATTCCAAACATTTGTATGTGTTGCTTCAGAAAAACTAGTGGATATCATCAGGACATTCAAAGTGGGCGGTTTGAGAGAGAGAAGGCAATGTTGTTCCTTATTTGACTTTGACAGTTTGTACACATGAAATATAGACAATTCAGAGTTACAACTCCAATTTTGGCATATTAGATGCGTGCAAAAATGCAGCAAATGCTGCTAGATTTACTTACTAGTCGCGTTTGGCCGGACGCACGCTGCTAGACCGCCACGTTAGCAGCGTCTCCCAAAGCCACACGTTGCTAACTGTTTTGCATACCATGTTTCTTTAGCATACATGTTTCATTTTTGTGTTTCATTTTTTTGTATGCAAGTTTTTTAGTGTGCATTTAGGTGTCCTTTGGCCAAACTATTTGAAATTCCAACACTTGTGTACGTTGCTTCAGAAACCGAGTGGATATCAAGGGGACATTTGAAGTTTCGAAGGGGGGAGTGGGCAGTTTGAGAGAGAGAAGACACTGTTGTTATTTATTTGACTTTGGCAGTTTGTATACATGAAATATAGACAATTCAGAGTTGCATCTCCAATTTTGGAATTTAGTTGGGGTTGTTTACAAATTTAAAGTAAAATTACTATTAAAAAATAGTTAGTGGCGTGCCTGTGGTCTACAAACGCTGCTAGATTTATTACATAGGAAGGGGTGTCTGGATGAGAACGTAATTTGTTAGTAGATCATGCATCAATGGAACACGTGCACATGGACTATGCATACGTGAGCAATCTTGCATCGGTTGTGTAAATGTACACACGGCTAAGGCTCTTCAAGTCAGCAGCGTCTAGCAGAAGTGCACGCCGCGGACAAAGTGGTCCCCATGAGCCTAAAACTAAAACTAGTAGCGGAGGATCTCGGCCCCCCGCCGGCGGGAGGGACCCCGTTCTCGTTCTTGTTAGATTCAGCGTCTTGGTTGGGGTTGTGTGGCGGCGGCGATATCCCTTAGTAGGAATAATGTCTCCCACGTTCTATCCCCGTCCCGATGGTGTGTCTAGCATCGTCGGAGGGCGTGTGGAGGTCTGTCTCCGTCGGATCTCGCGGGATTCGGTCGGTGCTGGTCTTCGGTGGATCTGTTTGGATCCGGTCTTCGTTCGTCTTTGTTTGGGTGTTTACAGGTTTGATCCTTCTGATCTACGACTTTCTTCATCGGCGATGGTTACTACTCTGGTGCGCTGGTCCTATGGGACCTTAGCACGACGACTTCCCGACTGTCTACTACAACAAGGTTTGCCCGGCTCCGGTGAGGGAGGGGCGATGACGGTGGCGCGCCTTCGGCTCGCTCCAGTACTTGTAGTCGTCGCTAGGTGGTCCACGGACATGGTTGTAATTTTTATTACCTCTGTTGTTCTTTGTACTGCCATGATTGAAGATGAATAGATTGGAAGTTTCTCGCAAAAAAAAAAAAGAACAGTGCGCTGCCAGTGGGACGAACATTATAGACATTCGCGGCAAGCACACGCTGCAAAATTGTGGGCCCACACTTGTGTCAGCGAGCGGGGCCTGCAAGCTGACTGAGCGGCGTATGGCTTTAAGCGCACGCTACTAGATGCTACTAAATGTAGCAGTGTGCCCGCTTCTTCCACGCCCCCAATTCGGTCTGGCCAGAGAGCTGCCTGGGTCTGGAAAACTAACAGCATCTGCATTGTCTGCACGCTGCAAATCGCAGGTCACCAGCAGCGTTCAATATTTAGCTGCACGCTACAGGTATCTGGGCTAAGTAGTTGCGGCGTCTTGTTTTGTCTGGATGCTAGTAGTAGTAAAATCCTATAAGGGGTTTCCCTACTAGTGATGATCGCGTTGTCGGCCATATTTCATCAATCTAGCTCGAGCATCTCTCTTTGCCTCTTCTCGAACCAAACCCTTCTCCTTGGGGACACCATGGTCAAGTCGACAGTCATGATAGCCATTAGAGCGAGCTTCACCTCGTTTGCTTTTGTCTTTGTAAAGCTCGCCTCGATCTCAAGCTTCTTCTTTTGGACATTCTCCTCGATCTCGAGCTTCTTCTTTTGTATCTCGATATAGGCCTTCATTTGCTCCTCCTTCTCTTGGCGCTTCCTCTCCTCCCTCGCTTTGTTTTGGTTCATGAACCCCTTCAAAGTTTCTTGCAAGGCGAGTGTCGCCGCATCACTCTTATCGTCCACCTTGGAGTTGGTCTTCCCCCTCGGCCGCTTCTCACCTTCACCATGCTCATCGACCGCCGTCGGCCCTCCATTCTTCTTTAGGGCGGCATATTGCTCCTTGAACTTAGGGAAATCACAAATTATCGTCCAACAATGGGTGAGGGTGAATGGCTTGTCCCCGTGTTGGGCTTTGAAGGCTTCCAAAGCTTGGAATGCCTACAAATGAAAATGAAGGCAACAATATACATTAATATGCAATGGAGATGAAAGCATCAGTCAATAAGATACACACATATGAACAAGGGGAAGGAGTGGAGTACCATGTCTTTGATGCCTAGGTCACTCACGGGACGGCCTTCGATGCTCTTAATGGTGGAACAAAACTTGTTGCACTCTCTGTTGGATGAATCCTCACCTCTTTGCGATTGACATGTCGCCACGGTTGCTCTCAAACTTGTAGGGCGGGAATTTCCTACGTTCAATGAAGTACGTACGGACCCTCTCCCATATCTTTGATCCTTTTTGCTCGGCGCCGGTCTTGGGGTCTTGTCCAATTTCCTCCAACCTTAGCAAATCAACTTGTCCTCATCCTTGGTGTATGCTCCCACCCAAAATGCTTTTCCTCCTCGTTTGTGCATTGGCTTGTTGAGAGAGCTCATCGTGAAACATGGCTCCCCCTCGATGTCCACATCTTCTTCCTCTTGGACGTATGTGTCTTCTTACCATTGGTCGCCTTGGCCGTCGGTGTCTTCTTGATTGTCGTGGTCGTCCTTATCTTCTTGGCCTTGCGTGAAGTGGTCACGACCGTCTTGGCTTTGCGTCTCGTCGGCATCAGTCTTGGTCACCCTTGAAAATGATGTCCTCCATGAAATATTGTAGTAGTCCGGGTCATCATGTGTCGGCGTCGGGGCCGGCGTATCGTCGAACTGGTTGCGGGCGGGAAGGTTGCCCATAGGGATCTACCACGGCCGCTTCCTTCGTGTCCTCATGGACTGCCCGGCCATGGGTGTGGCATTGAGGTCGAGGGTCACGGGCATGGGGGTGGCCGGCGCGATCACACTCGCTTCCGGCGAGCAATCCCGAGGTGAGGTGGAGAAGCGAGACATGCCCGGGTCGTGTTGGGGAAGGAACCAGTGTGTCTGTGGTGTTGAGGAGGTGCGCGGCGACTCCGGGCGTGGCGGGCGGGCAGCCGAGGAGCCCGTGCTCGCCGTGGCCATGGCCGCGGCAGCAAGAATGGCCGGCTCGCCGCAACAGAACCCTAGCATGAGGGCCTGATGTGTGGCCTTGGTGACGAGGGCCTCGTTCTCCGCAATGGCGGCCTGCTGTTGCGTGCTGTTCCGCGGCGGCGGCGGCGGCTTGGGCAACGGTGGCGGCCGGCTTTTTTCGCCGCCTCTTTGGCCCTCCAACGAGCCCTCTTCGCTGTCTCCTTAGCCATCTCTTCCGATGTGCGCACCTTCTTGGGCTTCTTTGGGCCCTCGAAGCGGGCGGCCACGCCATCGACCATGGCGGTGGCCGCGGGGTTTGACGCATTGGCCATGGCGAGCGGGCGGGAAGGTCTTGGGGAAAGAGAGAAAAAGGGGTGAATGTGTCACCGACGGGCGGGCCAGGGGAGGACAAGCGCGGGCATCACACGAAAATGGGTGGCGGACGGACAAAAAATGGACAACCTTCCGTTTGCGCCGGGTCGTTGGGCCGCGTTTTCTATCCATTTCGATCCAAACGGACGGGCGTGAACCAAATGGGTCGGTGCGTTGGAGTTGGCCTTAGAAGAAAAGAAAAGTGACTGGCTGACGCCCACGACAGAAACTGCATCAGCAGAAAAGTAGATTCGGCGGCCTAGGCATGATGCAGAATGGAGCAAAGCAAACAAATCATGTTCACAGATATCTTCAAAAGTCTAAGAAATAATCTCATCACAAATGGCACCTAATTAGCTTCAGATAAGTAATGTACTAATGTCATAAACAAAACAAAAAAGAGAAATAGTGAACTTTCATGAAGTGGGAAGAGATGCTACAAGCTTATGTAAGCAGGAGGAGGCAGAGATGCCCATGGCGGCGAGGAATGACATCCTCTTGATGAAGAAAGTCGATGTGTACATGCATGCACTTGTTCAAACTTCTGACAAGACAAACTGAAAAAGATATTGTTTTAGCCTTCAGCATGTTATGCAAGTTCAACGCCCAACTTTTAACTGCATATCAGTTTCTTCACCACAAACCATGAGTTGACTATGCAAGCTACTGCTGTTTCTTAGATGCGGCAGCCGTGTTTGATGTTGACGATGATTCTGCTTGAGCAGAAGCCCTTATAACTGCTTCGTTCTGAAAGCAAAAACATTGCAGTGTTAGTAGTTTGGTATTCATTACAGAATATGAGCTGGAAAGATAATAGCAGGATACAAACTCTACAAATCCGACAAGTGAGAATTACACATGCAACCGTGAGACACTTCCGGCAGTTATTGACTTGCACCCCGGTCAACTAGTAAAGATTTTAGACTGTACAGTCACAAGATTTTTCAACAAAAGAACATGTGGATGATCGCCATCATGTTAGTCAAAACCAATGGAATAAATTGTACAGTTTGGCAGGGAGTAAGTCATGTCGATCAGCAACATGGAACATAAGTCATAACATCACAGTAAGGATAATTTTGGATTACTGTAATAGATGTCTAAATGTCCAGAATCAAAAGAATCACAGCTTGATTGGAATTTACAGGGCAAGGTTTCACAGAGAAGGGGACAAGCATAGTGTAAGTCATGTCGATCAGCAACATGGAACATAAGTCATGTCGATTGATTCTGGTGGGGAGTACGTCATGTCGATCAGCAACATGGAACATAAGTCATAACATCACAGTAAGGATAATTTTGGATTACTGTAATAGATGTCTAAATGTCCAGAATTAAAAGAATCACAGCTTGATTGGAATTTACAGGGCCAGGTTTCACAGAGAAGGGGACAAGCATAGAGCGAACAACGGATAATAATATGTTTTTTGAGTAACTATTAAAAAGATGTTAAACCATACAGATGGCTACTTGAGGTTCTAAACTCAATAGTCAGCAACTTTCGTCTCAAACTTCATAGTTTGATGCTTGATGATAGACTCGGCCTACTATTATGTGTTGCAAGCCGCCTGGATCCAGTTTATCACTTCCTTTTGCACTTGGCTCAAGTACAGGAAACCGCATTTGAAGTGATAAACCTTAGGTTCTGATAAGGGCAATGATCCATGGTAATACACATGAGAGGTTTTCAGAGACACCTTGACCCAATGGTAATACCCTGAAAATTTTGAATAAAAAGAGAAGGCACACGCTTGACTTCTTAGCTCGTCTGGATGATCAGAGACTGGTTGCATTCGTCAAATTGAATCAGCCAAAATGTAGTGTGAGTTTGTTCAAATTCGAATATAATCTGGGGTCCACAATGAATGTGAAATATCAGATTTAGGTTAGGTTTCTCTTCTACTAAGAATCAGGATTAAAGACAGTAAAAACTAATATTGTGTGTGTGGGCGGGCGGGGAGGAGGGGGTGGGGCACCAAGTCCAAAGGAAAAATGTATTTGCATCACATCACATCACTAAGGCAATCACAGTCAATTTGCAAGGAGAAGAGGGGGAAATATAATCATGTTTTGCCTGCGCAACCAGCATAGAGGAGAGGAAGAGAAAAGTAATTACAGGATTCCGCCAAAACATTGTCAAGCTCATGCCATATTTGCCACTATGAGGGTAAATTCCTCATGCTCCCTAGTGCACTGGATGAGCTATTGACAGACCAATTTGATGCAGTTTTGGTTGATTCGATCGTAGATCAGAAATATAAATTCGAAATAAGGAAGTTGTGAAGTTAGTCGATAAAGTTTTAATAGTACAATTTTGGTCCATTCCAACAACAATAACAATAACAAACCCATTAATCCCAAACAAGTTGGGGTAGGCTAGAGGTGAAACCCATAAGATATCGCAACCAACTCATGGTTCTGGCACATGGATAGCAAGCTTCCACGCACCCCTGTCCATGGCTAGTTCTGTTGTGATACTCCAGTCCTTCAGATCTCTCTTTACGGACTCCTCCCATGTCAAGTTCGGTCCACCCCGACCTCTCTTGACATTATCAGCACGCTTTAGCCGTTCGCTATGCACTGGTGCTTCTGGAGGCCTGCGCTGAATATGCCCAAACCATCTCAGACGATGTTGGACAAGCTTCTCTTCAATCGGTGCCCCAACTCTATCTCGTATATAATCATTCCGAACTCGGTCCTTCCTTGTGTGGCCACACATCCATCTCAACATGCGCATCTCCTCCACACCTAACTGTTGAACATGTCGCCTTTTAGTCGGCCAACACTCAGCGCCATACAACATTGCGGGTCGAACCGCCGTCCTATAGAATTTGCATTTTAGCTTTTGTGGCACTCTCATGTCACAGAGACTGCCAGAAGCTTGGCGCCACTTCATCCATCCGGCTTTGATTCGATGGTTCACATCTTCATCGATATCCCCATCCTTCTGCAGCATTGACCCCAAATATCGAAAGGTGTCCTTCTGAGGCACCACCTGGCCATCAAGTCTAACCTCCTCCTCCTCATGCCTAGTAGTACTGAAACCGCACCTCATGTACTCGGTTTTAGTTTTACTAAGTCTAAAACCTTTTTGTTCCAAGGTTTGTCTCCATAGCTCTAACTTCCTATTGACCCCAGTCCGACTAGCACCACATCATCCGCAAAGAGCATACACCATGGCACCACATCATCCTTGTGACCTCATCCATCACCAAAGCAAAAAGATAAGGGCTCAAAGCTGACCCCTGGTGCAGTCCTATTTTAATCGGGAAGTCATCAATGTCGCCATCACTTGTTCGAACACTTTGTCAACAAGCCATACAAAAAATATAACAAAATGATGTTGCTGATTTAGTATTTTTCATTGACACAGTTCTCTATTTAGCATGAGTCCATAACGATGGGGACAACAAAATTATACCCATAACAAGTAAATTGTAGAACTTCCTTACATAGCTGTTGAGACATCAATTGCTATGTTTAGGTAAGAGAAATTCCAATGTAAATATAAACTGGCAAATGAGAGGTTATACAAGCTGAATATTTGAGAATATAAGTTGGAACTTGACATGAGGCATAGGAGAGCAGTTAGTTCTCATATTGTGTCTTTTGGTGTTTCTGAAGCATAATTTACCCTACAAGTTCAGTGAGTCCTGGTAAAGGTATATCTTTTGTTAGTTGTCAACATTAAAGCGAGTGGATGTTGAATCAATGTATATACGTAAGCACCAAAACAGAACAGCAACATGCTTAAGAAACAATATGAAAGTAACATTCGATTCGCCTCAGGACAAACTAAATTTCCAACAGATTTCTCAAATATTCAACTCCAATAACCACTTTATTTCATATATTTTATTTCATGTATCCAAACATGACAGATGATACATGCACAAATATTTAGAGAAATTTCTGCTTCACACTGTTGCAAAGCTATTGACAAATATTTCAAGAAATTACCGCTTCATACTGTTGAAAAGAATCCAACTTTGCAGGTAGCTAATGATTCCTACTCTGAGTTGCCTTAAAGTCCACGATTCACTTTTTTCCTGTAATTGGTGTCTATGGTTAATTTTTTCCTGCTTTCAACTCCCTAGCTTCTAAACGCCTCACGACTCTATTGTTGTTGGCATGGAGAATGGGCAATCTTTTACCTTCATCTACGCGGCCTCATGTTGCATGTTGTGTAGGTGTGTGCAGGTGATAGAGATGTGAACAGTTCGTTGATGCAAGCCCACATTAGGGCGTCGGAGATCCCCCCCCCCCCCCCCGACCCCACCCCACTCCCTGCCCCTCCTTTATATGTACGTTTAAAAAAAATCCCACATTGAGTAGGAGATAAACCCTAACTTAAACCAATTGTTCACATTCACCGTAGCCAAGCCTCATGGGAGTTCCAAACGGAACAAACATTACTCCCCTTCAGTTGATTTGACAACATGAACACAAGCAGTCTCCTATCATCCATACAAGCTTCCACGTAGAAGTAAAACTTTAGAGGCTGTTCCGGAAAAAAAAAATTGTAGGAATTTCATATGATTGGAATCCTATTAGAACTTCACCTGTGAAGCCCTTATCCAGGAACTTCAACGGGTCCTAACAACGGTGCGGGAGCTCGTACGTGGATTTGTAGTCATAGGAACATCACGTCAGGTCACCAGAGGATCTAGAACACAAGTCGAGAGGGGGACACCATATACCCAACTTTGCCCCCCCCTCCCCCCCCCCCCACCTAGTCACGCGTAAGAGCCCTACTCCCACGTTCCTCATTGTCATTATATATTCACTAGCAAAACAGCCCGTGCGTTGCAACGGGAGAAAAAATACCACACTCCGCTAACCCAATAACCATGACTCAAGACCCCAATAGGTCCACGTCCTTTATTTCAACACATGGCATCTCATCTGTGTTGCCACTTATCCTCCTTCCCACCCTCGCCGACGATGGCCTCAGTGTTCACACAATCACAACACGTGTGAATGTTGTCAATCCTAAGGTGTTTCCTCTCGGCATAATAAGGCCTGTGAGGTTTGGCGAGGCGTGCATGCCTGGTTATAGATGGTTTCTTTCGTCTCCAATCTTGGTTTTGCTGAGGTGTTCATTTCCAATCTGGATCGGCGCGGTATAAAAGAAAGACGAATCATGCGCTATTGATTAAGGTTGCACCCTAAATAGATTATTTTTTAAAATGTTTAACAGGTAAAGTAACATCATATTCAGATTCTTCACATTTTTCTAATGAAATTTTATATATAACATGTTAAATTTGGAGTTAGGTTTAAAAGATATGGATATTTTTAAAAAGCCTTTAATATGTACTGCGAGTTGATTAAACCAAATATCAGGGGGTTTCCTGCAAAAGTGAAAATCTGACTTGAAACTGGCATGCGGGTTGATTACCAGAAACATTAGGGGGGTTTCTGCAAAAGTGAATATCTGGCTTAAAACTGGGCTGCGGGTTGATTATCAAAAACATTAGGGGAGTTTTCTACAAAATAGCATGACGGACCAAGAATACCTATTTCCTTTATTAGTAGGTAGGTATAGATGGGAAGTACATAATCAATTACAATGTGGGTACTCATCGAGTTGGGAGAACTCGATGAGATCCAAGTACCGATTTGGGTACTAAGTGTGCAATCCAATGTTTTTATGGCGTAACGTGTTTTATGGCGACCGACCCCCTTCATAACATTATAACGGTTATGGCGTATGGCGTGGCGACATTATAGACACAACCCAACTTTGTATAGTAGCAAATTAAATCACAACTTCATATACATAATCTAACTCTGTAATATGTATGACGACAAACTGAAGCACCTAGCAGAGTCCGAGTCAATGGAGGCATGGAGCTCGCAGATCTGGAGGGGAAAGGGGGGTGGTAGAAGGAGTGGAGAGGTACGCATCAATTTCACCCTGCCATGGCCTCTGGAAACTCTTTCCCCTCCCGATCTCCTTTTCCTTCTCTCTTTCTCTGCTTTTCCTCTCTCTCTCTCTCTCTCTCTCTCTCTACTTTTCCTTCTCTCTCTCTGCTTTTCCCTCTCTCTCTCTCTACTTTTCCTTCACTCTCTGCCTGCCCCTGGAAACACTTTTCCCTCCCGATCTGCTTTTCCTTCCCGCCACTGGCTGCTGGTTCCCCCGCGCACTAATTCTCCCTTCGCTGGCTGCTGGTCCCCGTGCGCACCAACTCACCCATGGCGTCCAGTTTTAGGCATGGGGACCAAAAACACGTCTTTTCGATGATATGGGGACGCCACATGTATATAGCGGACGCCACAGGCCAAAAGTATTGCGAGCCTGGACACTTCAGGCTGGGACCGCGCCACACCTTTATATCGTCGCTATAGCGACGAGATAACAACGCCTTAAAAACATTGGTGCAATCGCTAGGGTTTAAGGGCTCTAGATTATGTAGTACTTCCTATGGGGTCCATGGCCCCTTTATATAGCTCTGTTATGGCAATCTTCAGGAATTTGGACCGAATTGGCGTCCAATCCGTTGGTCGCTTCATAGGTGTCCTACAAGGATTCCTTATTCATCTAATGGAAGGGTACCCCAATGGTCGACGGCACTCCACTTGTGCTCCCTGGCGTATCTAGCTTGAACAACCTTCAACAAAAGGGTACATGTACCCAAAACCGACACACACAGGTGGGTAGGTCCTCGTGTTTAGTTGCCACTATGAGTTTGGAACCCTGAACAGACAGCCGGTGTTTAGCAAAACTTAGGCCCAGAGGGGTCCAATTGTACGGTATTCACAACACTAGGCCTTTAGTAATTTCACTTACTATCGACAAAACGCCCATTAGTATTCGTGATAGAGTTCGGTACGTGAACTAGGTCGATGTAGTGCTTCGCTGCCTTCTTCAATCTTCAATAGTCAGAAATCTTGGTCTTTGTCGTCCCGGAAGTTGCATATCCATTGTCGGTCTTGGTTACACACAGAGGTTAATCTTCCATTTTCTTGAACGGCTTCGACAAAATCTTAAACACGCGTCATGGTGTCGTGTTCAACACAAATGGACAGGCAATAACTACGGATGGTGATGCAATCTGGACTAGCATTGTGACGTTTTTGATTTGACAACATGTCCTCCACTTCCCTCGGGCCACAACCTTGGTAGAGATGCACGCGCCTCCGCGATCTATGCATGAATACAGGTGCATCAAACAACACACGATCTTTAGAGTTCGAAACAACGCGGTGGTAGGATAGAAGTAACTTAGCAAGGAGGAACATAGTAAATCTCCCATAATCCTTCGTCTCATCTCCCGCCCGAGCAGACCTCGTAGCTCTTCAGCTGCTGGTGCCTCCAGCTCCAGCCATCGACCTCCACAACTTATCCCCACCGGGAGCATTGGACAGGCCATGGATTCTAGCGGTGCGTGGTGGCAGGAACTGATGGAGTTCCTCGGGATCAGAGCTGAGTTTTCCTGAGAACACATGAATTTCACCTTTTAATCATTTTTCGTTCTTCTCATCAATGTGTCGTTAACTATCTCCAACCAGGCCCCAAGCTCATCAACTCAAAGATTCAGCGCCACTCCGCACAGCTAGCCACCAAACTCGAGAAAACGCGCGGAGAGCGTGACTTGGCCATGCGGTAGGTGGAGGTCGTCGAGCCAAAGCTCGAAGCCGCCACGAAGGAGGTCATCGTCGCCAATAAGGAGCCCACACTGCCACTGAAGAAACAAACCCTGCCATGGACCCGATGAGGATCCTGAAAAGGAGGGTTGAAGCTTCAGAAATCACCGTCTTGAAGGTCTATGTTGTTCTTGACTAAATTCGCGACTCCAACGACCGTCCATTTGTAGATCCTACCACCAAGACCTAGCCCACACTCATCACGAAGATGGAGGTCTACATCCCTTAGTTCCTAGAAGAGGTGTGGACGACACAAGCCTTAGAGGTGAGGAGAATGGCTATCTCACTGGTGGCGTTGGCCTTGGCGAAGATCTCGTCCGGCATCCGCGAGCTTCCAAAGGATGTGTTCGAGGGTGAGTCGTCAAGTATCAAGGTCGCCGAGGACAAGGACGACCCATGACTAGCGCCCTGGCGTGCTCCTGCTGAAGAGTTTGTGGCTAAGAATACTCTACACCCTCTGAATACCTAGAAAAAGAATTATGCAAGTTGTGCCTCAAGCTCGCAATATGGTGCGGAGCACCCCATGGACATCAACATGGACTCTACACTAACACCCCAAGCGCCAAGTGGACCGATGACTAGAGCACGCGCACGTGCCATTGAAAACAAGGTTAACTCGCTCCTCTTTAAACTACCTTTCACTTCACATGACATGAGACATGGCTACTAACTCAAGCGAAGACCCTATGCATACTCAGGTAGGTACCAAGGAAGCGACCATGGAGAAGCTAGGGAACAAGGCCAAGCCATGACGGAAGAGGAGAAAAGTTCTGAAGACCCCGGTACTACTGGGCCCCACCCCAATACTACTGGCCCCACAGTGCTTCCGGACCTACTACCGGCCTCCACGGCCCCCGCAGTGTCAAGCTACTATTTTGGGCTGGCACTTCACTCGCACCAACCTGGAACTACCAGCTATTTCCAAATTACCCGAACTACCGGCCTCGGCGGCACCAGCGCCCAGGCGCCGGTACTTTCGACCCGGACAGCCCCAGCGCATGCAAGCCTTCAGGACAACGGAACTACCGACCAAGACCCCAGAACTACCCGTCACCGGTACTACCGGCCTGCCTGCACGCAGTGGGTAGGGCCACGGGCCATGTACCCCTCTCTACCCCCTAGACTATATATTCCATGCCTAGACTTCGAATTAGGGTTAGCAATGTATATTAGACAAAACTAAAAAGGGCTTTGCTCGTCTAGGTCTCCAATTGGAGAAAAATCCCAAGGGATTATCAAGACCTCCCTTGTGGAGAAGATCCATCTTGGATTCAAGCCACCATCTCCCTAGTGGATTTGGAAGAACCCACCCTTGTTACCCTCTTTTGGTTGTGATCGGATCTTGTATCTTCTCTCGTATCACATCGTGCATGCACTTGTCCAACCCCATCATCGCCCTGACATCCCGTCTCTTGATGGTGTTGATGGACACCCAAGATGGATAGTCTAGCTCATCTCGACCATCTTCGTCAGATCAGGCAACCTCCTTCACATGTGGTCGTCGAGTGCGCCTTACCATGGTCAGCCCCTGAGCTTTTCCTTCCAAAGAGCTCTCGACGAACAGCGATCGCACTAATGAAGAACATGGACAAATCCAATCTGATGTCAAGACAGCCCCATTGTCAAAGCCAGCTGACGGTTTTTTTAAGTCGTGCCAACAGTACAGGACCTCGTACGTGGATTTACAGTCATGGGAAACATCAGGTCACCAGGGATCTAGAACACAAGTCGAGAGGGGGCACAATATACCCAGGTTCGGGCCCCCTAGTCGCGCATAAAAGCCCTACTCCTGCCTTGCTCTTTACTGTTGTATATAGTGGGAGGTACAGAATTGATTACAATGGAGAGGGGGTTCTTGTCGAGTTGGGAGAACTCAACGAGATCTAAGTACCAATTTGGGCGTTAAGTGTCGTAATAGCTAGGGTTTGATGGCTCTAGATTGCTAGTCCTTCCTGCGCCTTTATATAGCTCCAGTAAGGCGATCTTCATGTTAGTGCGTTCGTCGTGCTAGGGCGGAAGTTAGGACCACGTAGGTGCCCAGCCCGTTGATCACTTCCTACGTGTCCCGCATGGATTTCTTATTCGTTTTATGGAAATGGTACCACCTTGGTCGGTGGCGCTCCACTTGGGCTCTCTAGCCCATACTTAGGCCAAGAGGGGTCCAATTGTGCGGTATTTGCAGTGTTGGGACTTTAGTAATTTCACTTACTATCCGCAGCCCTTTGGGTTGTAGGAATGGGCCTATGAATTCCTATAGGAAACTTTCCTTTCTCTATATTTTGGAGGATTCTAAACATAAGTTCCAACCTCATGTTAAAATTTGTGTGAGAAGTGCAAGGCAAGATGAATCTTTCTCTCCCTCTACAATCAGCAAACGATTCCTACAAATTTCGTATATGGCATCCACACATCAACTTTGAGAAATTCCTGTGTTTTCCGTTTCTTCAAATCCACAAGATAGAAAACTCAATCCCTATGCTTTTCCTACTCCTATATTTTGGAATTCCTTTGTTCCAAACGGCACCTAGGTTTCTCCTTAGTATTTTGTATAGTTCATTGTTCTAAATTTCAAGGTAATACAAAAATCATGTAGAGATAGTGCTTTACCTATTTGGATAAAATTAATCCTGGTGGCAAACAAGTTCGACCGTACCAAGCCCTGACCCACAGACAAGTCTAGAATCCCCAAGCATAAAATTAATAGTCTGTACCCACAATCATCCTCTTGCTGAAGTGATATTTGTGCTCCCCCATTCTGTTTCATAGCTTATTCTTCACACAGTTCATTGAAGAAAAGCGCTCGCAAGTGACAACAGCACTTGCAGTTAACGGGGTCCTCTGTGAGCATATTAGGAAGCTCCGCAAAACTTTATTACTCAATCTTAACCTTTCACCCCTCTACACATGTGAGCAATGAAGTTTGCAAGTTCAAAGAGAAGATACGTCAACTCTGTCTAAGAAATCCTTAGGCTGCAACAAACGATTTAGGTGAGTAAGACCGACCACACCGCACGAAACACAAATGAATCGGGGAGGCAAAGAGATCATCCCCAGATTGTTGCAATAAACAAACTCGCGCCGGGTACGAAAGATAACATCCGATGGAAAGGAGAGGAAAGATAAGGATGGGGTTGGATGGGTCCTGATGTTACCTGCCAGAGGCGCTTTAGGCGTTTCTTGGCGTTGTTCTTGCGGGTGGTGGTGAGCTTGATCCGCTTCCACAACAGCCCCGGGGAGTCGTTCCGCTTCACCACCTCCAGCGCTCTTGTCGCCCAGAACGCGGCCGCGCCGCCGGACAGCCCACCGCCCGCCATTGGTGATTGTGCCCCTCGCTCGCTTCTTCTTTTCTTTTTTGATTTGATTGAGGGTTTCTTCTTGGTCGACCCTTCGGCGGCGGAGGAGGTTTAGGGCAGGGTTTGCGTTTCGGGCCTAGCTTAGATGGGCGTCATGGGCCACATGTGCCAGCTGGTAATGACTAATGAGACCGCCGTACCTGATCCTAAAAAAAAAAAGTCTCACACGTGGTACGGCAACTCCGAACATTTTTTATGGTAAGTTTAATTATGCGAGTATGACAAATTTAGTTGGCAAGCATGGCAACTTCATGCTCCAGTTTATTTTTGACAGAAACTTACTATGTGTCACTGGAATTTGCCATCTTTACGTGACTGGAATTGTCATCGGAAAACGTCAGGACCGGAGCGCCACGCACCTAACGTGTGGCACTTATCATTTAGTTTTTTAGATGCAATGATCTTTTTTTTACACTATTCATAGTAGGAGTAACATAGGGGAGCTTGCGCCTTCCGCGCCAGGAAACCAACCCAGCGCCCATGCGCGCCCTTTCGTGGGCCGGCCCAATATTCGACACTCGGTCAAAATAGATTCTTCGTTAGATCGATGGGTCGACTGGTCCACGATTGAGTGTTGACCATTGACCAAAGCTCATTGACCGTTGACTTTTCAGAGAAAACTTCGAGAAAAAAGTTCATAAATTTGATATTTAATTTGAAAATTTCCTGAATTTGAAAAAAAAAAGTTCACAGATTTGAAAAAAAATGTGAAAATTTTATAAAAGTTCACTAAAAAGTAAGCAAAACAGAAAAAATTTCATAGATTTGAAAAAAGTTCATAAAATTTGAAAAAAGTTCATAGATTTGAAAAGAGTTCCTAAAAATTTGAAAAAAAATCACTAAAAAGTTAGCAGATCTTTAAAAAATTCACGAATTTGAAAAAAGTTCATGAAAATTTGAAAAAAGTTCATTAACAAAAATGAGCAAAACTGGAAAAAAGTTCATGAAATTTGAAAAAAAATCACGAAGAAAGTTCACAAATTTGAGAAAAGTTCATGAATTTGAAAAAGTTAATACATTTGAGAAAATCAGAAAAAGAAAAAAGGGAAAAAATAACGAGTTGTCCTTTTAGTGCTACAATTTGACGCACAACAAAGAAGAAGAAAAGAGTAAGTAAGCACGGAAGGTGAGTTGTCCCAGTTGATTATAGCGGTTACTACTCAAGCATGAGGTTCGGAGAACGAATCTCACGTACTTTGATTTTTTGAAGTTTGAAGAAACGAAAAAAACGTAAATGGGTCGAGCCCAGAAAGGAGGGGGTATGCGCTGGTTTGCGAATAACGAAGTAACGGGCGCTGAGGACGCCAAATAGAAAATGAGGTAACATAGGTACTCTTGTCGTCCAAGTGTGTTGTGCACCCAAGGGTCTGTTTGGTAGACTGCATGAAGTTTGGACACTTTAAATTTGTGGCCGGACTCAGCCAGGCTGAGTGAAAACAAGCAAAAAATCATATTATGCACATAGTTGTTTGCCTGCATTCCCTCCAGCCTGACTAAGCATAAACACATGCATGGTATTTGGTTGCAGACCTATTCTAAGCAGATACAAAGTGTTGTTGTTTGCTTATATGTAAGACATGTGGTCTGGTAACCTTTTGTTGGAGTGGTGAGGTTGTCAGCACAACAAATGTAACTAATAACATGCATACACTACTGTAGGTCAAAACACTACCGACCACTGATCACGCGTCAGTGATGAGATACATCACTGACCGGCCAGTCGAGACGCGTCCGGGATGAATGTCGTCGGGCTATTCTAGCAACTCATCACAGACCATTTGCCAGTCAAAGATAATTAATTGATTGGTTATATCTGACCCCTAACTCATCACTGAATGTTTGCTATGTATAACTCATCTTTGATATTTTCTATCACTGACCGGTTCTTAGTGGCCGGTCAATGATGTATGTTGTTTTTTGCGTACCACTTCGTACATAGAGGCGTTCCAAATTCATTTGATCACTGCTTCGGCTCCTCTCCCTCGAAAAAGTGGCTTACTATCCTGTGCGACAACGATTCACCTCCCCGCTGTTATAAATTCCCACCGCACCCTCCACAAACCGAGCTCTTTCCCGTCGCCACCCATTTTACCTATACCGCGCCAGAATCATGCCCGAATTTTCCATGGTGAGGCTGCTCCCGACCCATCGTTTCGCCTACTCATTCCAGCACCTCCTAGTCGTCGTCGTGTTGGATGATTCCTCAAGATCAGACGAGGAAGACAGTGAGGAGGCTTTTGGTTGGAGCTCATCGGAGGAGGAGGTAGAGGGGGAGCATCCCCACGCCGGCGCGGTGGTGCATGACGGCGGCGGCGGCATGGTGCCCCTCCAACCATGGGAGGAGGAGCAGAACCTCGCCACCGAGGCGCAGCTCGCCGCTGAGAATGCTAATGTCGCGGGCATCGCCGCCCTTCTCGCCGACCCGCACGTGGTGGCGGACCACCTCCTGCCCAGGCACAACTCTCCGCCGAGCATCCGGCATCACATGTAACATCGGGGGTTGACTCAGATTGTCGAGAACCTCGGTGACACCGATGACGACGACAAAGAGCCGGTGCCGAAGAAGCCTAGGGGCACCCACGACAACGAGGCATATGACTCCGGAACCGTGCCAGTCGTGCACAACATATCCTCTGAAGAGGAGGATTAACTTGTTGTTATGTCTAATTAGCTAGTTTTAACCTATCTACAATTAATGGTGTCCTGCTCCTTATGAAGGCAGATGCCAAACAACTATTTTGTCTCAAAGCCCTGTTGAACTCTTTTGCAGATACCACTGGGTTGAAAGTGAACTATAACATATCCAACCTGATTCCTATAAATGTTAATGAGGAAAAAACTTTATTGTTGACCAAGACTCTCAATTGCAAGAGGGGTGCTTTTCCATTCACATACCTGGGTTTACCACTTGGTCTATGCAAGCCAACTCTAGAACAATGCTTGCCTTTGGTGAAAAGAATTGCAAACAAACTTTTGGGGCTTTCAGCTTTCATGACACAAGCTGGCAGGCTTCTCTTGGTGAAATCCATTCTGGCATCTTTGCCCATCTTCTTCATGTGCTGTTTGGATCTGCCTGAAACAATTAAGAAACAAATCAACAAATATCTAAGACACTGCTTGTGGAGAAGTCCAGATCTAGCAGATCATAGACCAGCTATGGTGGCCTGGAGTATTATTTGCAGGCCTAAGGAACAAGGTGGACTTGGGATTTGCAACATCAGTGTTCAGAACAAGGCTTTGCTGCTGAAAAACTTGCACAAATTTTTTAACAGACATAACATCCCTTGGGTAAATCTGATTTGGGAAACCTACTATGCAAATGGCCAACTACCTAGTGAGCACATGTTGGCATCTTTCTGGTGGAAAGCAAATTTAAAACTGGTTGACATGTATAAATCAATGGCTAGATGCAACATTGGTGATGGAAAGTCAGTATACCTTTGGACTGATCTATGGCACTCCAACTGCCTTCAACAGATTTTCCCTCACTTATTTTCCTTTGCCAAAAATACACTCATTCCTGTTCATGAGGCAACTCAAGTGGAGTATCTGGAAGACCTTTTTTACCTACCACTATCAATCACTACTGTAGGATGCTGCTAACGCGACACATCAATCAGAGACCCTTCGACCAAACTGTGTGCGATGCATGAATTGCAAACGGTATCGTAATAAAACCGTCACCAATAAGATAAACTGTGTGCGATGGCGGAGACATCAAGCACGATTCAGATTAGAGTTGCGTGTGCGATACATGGCATACAGTTGATCCATATGAATTGTTTGCGATGAGCCAGAACAACAGAAACGGTCAGCCAGATCAAGGTGTGTGCGATAGACGGCATGCAGTTCACTCGGATTAACTGTTTGTGATTAGCCAACACAACAGAAACGGTCAGCCAGATCAAGGTGTGTGCGATATACGGCATACAGGTCACTCGGATGAATTGTTTGTGATTAGCCAACACAACAGAAACTGTCAGCCAGATCAAGCAGTTCTGATGTAAGGTGGAACCCTAATGTGATGATCTTTTCACACTTGGAGGAGGAAAAGGGAAGAACAAACAAGAACAACAAAGGGAAATCACTCAAACAAACCCAAATCACACATCCACTAGGATAGCATACATGAGATCCACAAGTATACAAGATCAATCCATGGAAACAAGCACAAAGGTAAAGTTCTTCTCACTCCAAAGGAGGTGAGGTCTTGATGATCTAGATGAGATCCTTCTTCCTTAGGAGGTCTTGATGATCCTATGATGGGGATCCTTCTCCCTAGAGAGGTCTTGATTCCCCAAGAGGAGATACAAGGAGCAAAGCTCAACTCAAATGTCTCAATATACTTTGCTAACCCTAGAAAAGAGGAGGAGGGGGTCTATTTATAGTCTAGGACGAAGTGGGGGTGAGAGAGGGAGGTTACACGGCCAGGTGGCCTCTCACGCGCTGGTAGGGGCCGGATGTCCGGGCATCAGGCCGGATGTCCGACCGTTCCCGTCGGGCCGGATGTCTGGCCTGGAGCTCTCCCAGGTTCTATCCTTTATGGGCCGGATATCCGGGCGGGGGCCAGATGTCCGGCCTGGTCGGGCCGGATGTCCGGGCCGCCAGCCGGATGTCCGGGCCCTGGAGCTCCTCGACTGTAGGGCTGCTGCTGCGGCTGTATTCATCAGGGGCCGGATGTCCGGGCCATGGGCCGGATGTCCGGCCGCTGATACTTTTCAGCGGTCTTCCTTGGCGCTCTTCTTCGTCCGTGTACTTGGGGACTTGGCCTTCACTCCGAGCATTCCCGAGGCGGTCTTCTTCATACCTAAGCACACATAGCATTCCAACTTGAGGTAGTAGCCATGTCTCACACGAGTCGTATGGAAGTTCATTAAGGAGTGATGTCACCTCGGTCTCGAGAGCTCTTGCACGTGCTCGTGTCATTGGTCCGCTTGGCACTTGGGGATACGAAGGTGGGTCCATGGGGATGACCGTAGGATGCTCCGCATCATCTCCCCCCTTGAAAAAGATCCGTCCTCGGATCAGAATCCACATCCCCATGGAAGGGAGATAAGTCTTTGACGTTGAAGATGTCGCTCACGTTGTACTTGTCGCGAGGGATGTCGATCTTATAGGCGTTGTTGTTGTAGCGTGCTAGCACCTTGAAGGGTCCATCGGCTCGAGGTAGTAGTTTGGACTTGCGCTTGTTGGGAAAGCGGTCTTTGCGAAGGTGTAGCCACACAAGATCTCCGGGGTTGAACACCATGGGGTGCTTGTTGATGTTGATCTTGGCCGCGAGTCGTTGTACTTGGCACTCGATCATGTGCCTTGTATCTTCATGCATCTTCTTGAGGTAGCTCGCTCGTGCACTCGCGTCCATGTCGATGCGCTCTTGTAGAGGTAGCGGTAGGATATCCAATGGGGACAACGGGTTGAATCCGTAGACGACCTCGAAGGGGGACTTGCCGGTAGTAGAGTGTCTTGCTCGATTGTAGGCGTACTCGGCGATGGGCAAACATTCTTCCCACTCCCTTAGGTTCTTCTTGATCAACACGTGGAGGAGTGTGGAAACCGTCCGGTTCGTGACCTCCGTTTGGCCGTCTGTTTGTGGATGATATGCCGAAGAGAAGAGTAGCTTGATTCCGAGCTTGGCGCAAAGTGTCTTCCAAAAGTAGCTAAGGAACTTGACGTCGCAGTCCGACACAATCATCTTGGGCACTCCATGCAATCTCAAGATTTCCCTACAAAAGATATTTGCAACATGTGAAGCATCGTCGATCTTGTTGCATGGAATAAAATATGCCATCTTAGAGAAACAGTCCACAACAACAAATACCGAATCTTTGCCGTTTTGAGTTCGAGGCAAACCAAGCACAAAATCCATACTAATATCTTCCCATGGTTGATACGGAATAGGAAGTGGCATATAGAGACCATGAGATTGAGCTTTGGACTTAGCTTTGCGGCATGTAGAGCACCGGTTGGTGTAGCGCGAGACGTCTCGAAACATCTTTGGCCAAAAATAGTTCTTGGAGAGCGTGGCAAACTTCTTGTCGCGTCTGAAATGTCCCATGAGTCCTCCACCGTGAGCCTCTTGCAAAAGCAACAAACGAAGAGAAGACTCGGGGATACAAAGTTTGTTAGCTCGCATAAGATAATCATCTCTCAAATAGTATCGCTCCCAATTTTTGTGTGTTAAGCATTTAGCATAAGGAATGGCAAATGAAGCATCATGCGCATACAAGTCTTTAATGTGCTCAAATCCTATAACATGTAACTCAAGTTGAGTAACCAACATGCATTTGCGGGAAAGGGTGTCTGCCACAACATTTTCCTTACCTTTGATGTACTTGATAACATAAGGAAAAGACTCAATGAACTCACTCCATTTAGCATGACGCTTATTCAATTTTGTTTGACCCTTAAGGTATTTAAGCGTTTCCTGATCCATATGGATGACAAATTCACGAGGGCGTAGATAGTGTTCCCACACATGCAAGACTCTCACTAAAGCATATAACTCTTTGTCATATATGGGGTAGTTAAGTTGCGCACCGGAGAGTTTCTCACTAAAGTATGCAATGGGTCGCTTCTCTTGCATTAACACGCCACCTATGCCATTACCACTAGCGTCACAATGCACTTCAAAAGTTTTCTCAAAGTTGGGTAATGCAAGCAATGGAGCATGTGTAAGCAAGTTCTTAAGCTCATGAAATGCGGCATCTTGGGAAGGACCCCAAACAAATGGTGTATTCTTCTTACTCAATGCGTGCAATGGTGATGCAATAGTGCTAAAATCCTTCACAAAGCGACAGTAAAATCCGGCTAAGCCAAGGAAACTACGCACTTGAAGCAAATTTGTTGGTTGTGGCCAAGTTTTAATAGCATCAATTTTAGCTTCATCAACTTGAACACCCTTAGAGGAGACTACAAAGCCCAAGAAAACAAGCTTGTCAACAACAAAAGTGCATTTTTCCATATTAGCGTAAAGGCGCTCGTTTCTAAGAACTTGCAAAACTTCCCTAAGATGTACGACATGGTCTTCAAGCGATTGGCTAAACACAAGAATGTCATCAAAGTATACCACAACACAAATGCCAATTAATTTGCGAAGAAGGTAATGCATCACACGCATAAAAGTGCTAGGTGCTTGAGATAAGCCCATAGGCATGACCAACCATTCATACAAGCCAAATTTGGTTTTGAAAGCCGTTTTCCATTCATCACCCTCTTGCATGCGAATTTGATAGTAGCCACTTTTAAGACCAATTTTAGAGAAAATGGTGGCTCCACTAAGTTCATCAAGCATGTCATCAAGGCGTGGAATTGGATGGCGATATCTAACGCTGATAGCATTAATGGGACGGCAATCAGAACACATGCGATAGGAGCCATCTTTCTTATGCACAAGAATAACCGGAACAGCACATGGGCTCAAGCTCTCGCGTACATACCCATTCTCCATGAGATGTTGCACTTGCCTTGGGATTTCTTTGGTCTCGTCGGGGTTGACGCGGTAAGGTGCCTTGTTCGGTAGAGGTGCGCCGGGGACGAGGTCGATGCGGTGTTCGATTCCGCGAAGTGGAGGAAGTTTGGGAGGTAGCTCATAGGGAAAAATGTCCGCGAATTCCTGCAATAGATGAGACAACACCAAAGGTAGATGTTGTGAAGTATTAGTCCGCACCGCTTCATCTTTGCACACAAGCACAAAGTGAAGAACGCTCGATGGGCTCTCACTCACATCCCTTATGTCTCTTTTGGTGGCTGCAAGCACTAAACCTTTCTTGGCACTCATCGTGGAGTCGCTCATTTTTGGCTTGTGGCTCTCACTCTCTTTTGGGTGGTTCACTCTCTCACTAGTATCTCCACGATGGGTCGAAGCTTGCTTGTCGGCGATGACTTGACTTGGCGACATGGGTCGAAGCACGAATTCCTTGCTCTTCATCTTGAAGCTATAGTGATTGGTCCGTCCGTTGTGGATGACGCCACGGTCGAATTGCCAAGGTCTTCCAAGAGGGAGATGGCATACGGACATGGGAACCACATCACACTCCAAGGTGTCTTTGTATGCACCAATCTTGAAGGACACTTGGACGGTGTGCTCCACTTGAATGGTGCCGGAATCGCTTAACCATTGGACCTTGTATGGGCGAGGGTGCTTCTTCTTGAGCAATTGTAGCTTGGAACATAGCTCTTCACTTGCCAAATTGTGGCAACTTCCGCCGTCGATGATGGCCTTGACGAAACGTCCTTGAATGCCCGCTTTGGTATGGAAGATGTGGCAACGTTGATCTTCGTCTTGTTGTTGTTGAAGTGTCAAGATCTTGGAGACAACAAGAGCGGGGCTCGAATCATTGTCACAAAAGACTTGATCATCTTCATCTTCATTCACTTGTCGATGCATGGCCACGTGCTCAAGGGCTTCCATTTCTTCTTCGCTCATGGAGTCATAGGTGCCGTCGTCATTAGCAATCATTGTGCGCCATGTGGGGCACTCAAATGACTTGTGGCCTCGGCCCTTGCAAGTGAAGCATTTGATGTCACTTGTCTTGGCGGTAGCATCCATAGGAGTTGTTGATGACAAAGCTCTTGGCTTGGGTGTACTTGAAGTAGGATGACTCGATGATGGTATTGGTTGCTTGGAGCTTGACTTGTCGTTGGTACTTGGTGTAGTTCGAGTCGTTGGAGGAGGTAGTGTAGTCGTTGAAGCTTGAGTGTATGAACCGTAGGTTTTGGAAGAGTACCGGGAGTACTTGTAGTCCTCTTGCACTTGTCGCTCCGCCTTGGTCGCTTGGTGCACTAGCTCGAGGAGGTTGGAGTACGGTTGGAAGTCCGCAATTTTCTTGATTGGATGGTTGAGACCATTCAAGAAACGCGCCATAGTTTGTTCATCATCTTCCTTGACGTTGGCTCGTATCATGGCAATTTCCATTTCTTGATAGTATTCTTCAACCGACTTGGTGCCTTGCTTGAGGAGTTGAAGTTTCTTGAAGAGGTCGCGGCTATAGTGTGTAGGCACAAAACAAGCTCTCATGACATCCTTCATTTGAGTCCAAGTGGTGATGGGTGGTTCGCCTTTCTCTTGGCGTCGTTCGATCACTTGCTCCTACCAAATGAGAACATAGTCTTGGAACTCAAGCGATGCCATGGCTACCTTATCTTCCTCGACATATTGGTGAAGACAGAATATCTTGTCCACCTTTAAGGCCCATGAGAGGTAGTCTTCGGGATTAGTGCTTTCGGAGAACTTTGGCATGTTGAACTTAAGCTTGCCGTAGCGTTGTTCGTCATGATTCCGGTGTTGTCGTCGTTCTTGTCTTGGAGATGGGTCTTCATCCTCGTTCTCTTCTTGCTTTACACGGTTGGCTTGACGTTGGGGACGATGTAGTCTTGCCTGGTTCCTCCTGTCTTGATTCTCTTCTTGGTGTGTGGCTTCTTCTTGGTGACGTGCCTCTTCTTCTTCATGCACATGACGGTTGTGTTCGTCGAGGGCACGAGTGGCTTCTTGAAGGGCACATTGAGCTTCGAGGGCTGGTTCCTCACGACGTTGTTGCTCTTGACGAAGTGGATCGCCGTCTTGTGTGTCTTGTTGTTGACGTCATGGAACTTGCTCTTGGTGCATGGCGTCTTGAAATTGATGACGTTGTTGTTCTCGCCATCGAAGGCGGTCTTGCAAACCATTGCCATGTAATGAATTTTGTGAAGCTTGATGGTCTTGTCGAGGATGTAGACGAGCTCGAGGAAGACTTGCATCCGATGAGGAATCCAAAGAATGGCTCCTTAACCGGGTTCTCCTTGTCGAAGACGAAGTTGAGGAAGCGCGGTCAATCATCATGGCATGAAATTCTTCCATTTGTGTGGTAAGCTTGGCGTCGAGGTAGTCTCTTGTTCTCGGTTCGGAGTGATGCAAGTCGGTGGCGAGTTGCTCAATGCGATCACCCAAAGCTTCATTCTTTTGATGCGAGGCTCGTTTTACCCCAAAGAGATGGCTCTTGGATATGTAGTCGTTCAGTGCGTCATGCTCGTCGAAGAGAGGATTCGAAGATGTACTCGGCCTATCCGTCATGATCAAGTAGAGGTGAATAGGAAATGAGAGAACAAAACCAAAGTTACCTTTTCCGAAGATTGAAGATGTATCGAGTATCACTCAATGTATTGCTATGATAGTAGAATTGGTACCGGGTTTGTTTCTAACACCTACACAGGTAAAGCTTATGGAGTAGCTTGGTTAGGATGGTGGCACAAAATAGTTGCAATTGCTAGCAAGATGTCAATAATGTTGAAAAAGATTCACAAGTTCGCAAGTGAAACAAGTAGACCAATAGCAGTAAGTAGCACACGGAAACACACGCACGGATAGATAAATGAGGTCGTGCAACCAAGGAATGAGCTCAAAATGTGGAATCCATGGAAAGTGCTCGTGTTGCACAACACTAGAGAGACGCTAGCACTATTGCTCAATAGGCGGATACGAAACTTGTGCACAACCTATAAGACGTTTCGGCTTTCTATCTCACTTATGCTATGTATGTATGATTCCCGGTGAACTTGTCACGATGATCCAAGATGATCAAATATGATATGTAATGTGGCGATGCTATGGCTCTTGCTTACAAGCTTGTTGTTGATCTTTCTCTTTTGCTTAAAAGCTTTTTTTTTTATGTTTTCCTTGGCCACTTATGCGAAATGCTCTTACGAAGATAGCAATGATGTATATGCGGGAACAATTGTTGACACAAGAGATGATACGATGATATATGAATGCTATGATAGCTATGTGGAACGTGTATCACTAAAGTGCACAAGTAGCGTTGCCCGGCAATACTCAAATGTCTAGTCTCGTAGGAAAGTAACGCAAAAGATGGTCTTGGGGTTAACAATGCAATGGCAAGGATATGAAACAAGTTGTCATCGATGTTACCATCCTTGCTTACGGTTGTGGTGTCACAATGATGGATTTGTCGTTGTCGATGTCGAGTCCGTGGCGAAGTTGAGCGGCGGTGATGTCGGTGACGAACCGTCCCTAGGTAGCCGAAACACGTTAGGAAACGGAAACCGCAAACTCAAATTCTCAAGTGGCAAAACTCATGGTGGTTGCGGAAGGGAGTGGTGTAAATGTGTAAGTAATCGAAGGGTTGTGGAAGAAACGGTGGGAAACGAGGAAAAACGGTCAAAATCACGAAGTGGTGGAGTGATGAGGCTGACAGGGGCCGGATGTCCGGGCTTGCGGGCCGGATGTCCGGGGGGGCGGATGTTCAGGCTCTTGAGCCGGATGTCCGGGGCTGCGGATCCGTGGATGAACACGAAGAAAATTTGGGGCAAAATTCAAGGAATTTCGTGGATGGAATTGGTGGAGATGGTGGGGAAAAGCTAGATCCACTTGAAACACAACAAATCCATGGATCAAAATCAACAAAACATCATCAAACCAACAAATCACAAAATAAATGGTAGGGCTATTTTTTTGTGGGGAATTTTCGAAATTGGGGAAAAACAACAAAATTGGGCTAGAAAGTGGAGGGGAAAGACTCCAAAGTGTGAATCAACGTGGCTCTGATCCAAGATGATGTAGGGTGGAACCCTAATGTGATGATCTTTCCACACTTGGAGGGGGGAAAGGGAAGAACAAACTAGAATAACAAAGGGAAATCACTCAAACAAACCCAAATCACACATCCACTAGGATAGCATACATGAGATCCACAAGTATACAAGATCAATCCATGGAAACAAGCACAAAGGTAAAGTTCTTCTCACTCCAAAGGAGGTGAGGTCTTGATGATCTAGATGAGATCCTTCTCCCTTAGGAGGTCTTGATGATCCTATGATGGGGATTCTTCTACCAAGAGAGGTCTTGATTCCCCAAGAGGAGATACAAGGAGCAAAGCTCAACTCAAATGTCCCAATATACTTTGTTAACCCTAGAAAAGAGAAGGAGGAGGTCTATTTATAGTCTAGGGCGAAGTGGGGGTGAGAGAGGGAGGTTACACGGCCGGGTGGCCTCTCACGCGCTGGTCGGGGCCGGATGTCCGGTCGTTCCCGTCGGGCCGGATGTCCGGCCTGGAGCTCTCCCAGGTTCTATCCTCCTCGGGCCGGATATCCGGGCTGGGGCCGGATGTCCGTCCTGGTCGGGCCGGATGTCCGGGCCGCCAGCCGGATGTCCGGGCCCTGGAGCTCCTCGGCTGTAGGGCTACTGCTGCGGCTGTATTCATCAGGGGCCAGATGTCCGGGCCATGGGCCGGATGTCCGGCCGCTGATACTTTTCAGCGGTCTTCCTTGGCGCTCTTCTTCATCCGTGTACTTGGGGACTTGGCCTTCACTCCGAGCATTCCCGAGGCGGTCTTCTTCAAACCTAAGCACACATAGCATTCCGACTTGAGGTAGTAGCCATGTCTCACACGAGTCATATGGAAGTTCATTAAGGAGTGATGTCACCTCGGTCTCGAGAGCTCTTGCACGTGCTCATGTCATTGGTCCGCTTGGCACTTGGGGAGACGAAGGTGGGTCCATGGGGATGACCGTAGGATGCTCTGCATTAAGTTCACTTGGATGAAATGTTTGTGTTGAGATAAAACAACAGAAACGGTTAAGCTTAACAAGATGTGTGTGATACGCGGCAAACAAGTCAGTAATCAGAAATGTGTGGGAAGACGGACAACAACACAGACGATTCCTGCTAATAAGTTGTGTGTGTTGTGGGCAAATGCTTGCTGGTATACAATTGTCAGTGATTGATGAAATCATCACCGACGGGTTCCCTAGTTTAGCCCGTGGGCGATGTGACTTGCTCTGCCCGCACAACATCTATGCTCTGTCTACAGAACAACAACATATATACTTCTAAGGACATGATTGCATAACCAAATTAAACATCCAATAACATAACTGACTACACACATAACATTTGCACACACCAAAGTAAACAATTACATGCATAATAAACTAGGATAAATGATCATATCTAATCATCATCTACTTCTTATGGTGATGCTTGCCGCCGCTGCTCTGCTGGTGGCTCGATCCCTTGCCGATTCCAGGAAGGAGGCACCCCCTCATGTCGACGATCCGCCTGTGCATATCGTAGCATGTGTACACATTCTTGGCTACAAACTTGAGGTGAGTTTCATCCAGTCTCCACACCCAGGCACCATGCCAGGCTACATGATTTTTCTTGGCACCATCCTTCATGTTTTCGTAGTAGGGGTCGATGATGGCCGCGGTGAGTTCAACCAGGGAGTCCTTCTTCGTGCTGCCCCAGACCCTGTAGTGGCCACGGATGTCGACAAGCTTCTGGCAGGCCAAGCCCATAATCTCGAGCGCTTTTACATCGTCGACGGTGTCCACCGTAGCGAACTTGTAGTTGGGGCTGTTGACAAACCTAGCGAAACACTCGCAAGGCTTTGTGGCCAGGCAGTAGTGGTAGATGAGGACGTGATGGCCCACGCACAACTGGGCGACGACAACCTTCTGATCAACCCAGGGACGACCGGTGGTGTACTGGAGGTCGAAGCCGACCACTTTGTACTTGTCATCCTCAGCATGCAACTGCTCCATGGTGTTGATGGAGTCCTCCACCACGGTCGGGTCGATGGTGTACACCATCGAGAGGTCCTTCTCCCTCACGTGGGTGTCCACACGATGCACGCGGAACTCCATTGGAGCGCCGCTAGATATCCTCTCTCTATGCGTCGTCGTGGGTGTGCTTGTTGTGTTGTGGGGCGCGATCGAAAGGTTGAAGAGACTAAGGTTATAATGGCCGCGTGATGCGGAGCATCCTATGGTCATCTCCATGTACACCTCAACATCTCCCCAAGACCCAAGTGGACCTAGCATGAGAGCTCACACATATGCCATCGGACATAAGGTGAACTCACTCCTCTTTGAGTTCGACATGAATATCCATTGGACTTGGTTACTACCTCACCGTCGAACCTCGTGTGTCATTAGGTACGTGGACGACCCTTGCCAAGGAGCTAAGGAACCTCGCCAAATCCAAGAAGAGGAGCGAGAAGGACCGCACGGAAGAAGGAGACCAGCAGCTGGAAGAAGAAGAAGTGCCCAGACGACCCTGTGCGCACGGCCTCCCCGGACCCCGTGCACACGAGCTATCCAGAAACTTCCTGGACACCCCGTGCGCACGTGCCCCTTGGACCCAGTGCACATGCGCCCTCACTGGAGCTACTGTCTACCCCATGCGCACGGGCGTGTACCGTGCACACGGGACCCCCGTGCCCATGGGGTCCACTTAGCCCGTGCGCACGGGCTCTACAGGAGGCTGGCCGTGGATTGCCTATTTCGCCCCTCCACTCGTCCCTCACCTCCAGCTACCTATATATTTCGTACCTAGGCCATTTGTTAGGGTTAGCAAAGGATATGATATGATCTAGAGAGTACTTTGCTCATCTACACTCTCCCATGGAGATCAAGACCTCCTAAGGAGAAGATCCCCTAGTGGATTCAAGACCCCTTCTAGGGAAGGATCCCCATCATAGGATCATCAAGACCTCAACTCCTTCAAGGATTGGGATGAACTAGCTACCTCTTTACCTTCTTGTGTTGGATTTGGACCTTTGTATCCCTTTATGTGTATGTGGATCTAGCACATGTGTGATTGGATCTTGTTGATTGAGTGTTTGTTCTTGTGTTCTTCTCTCAATTTGCCCTTTTCCCCCTCCAAGTGTGAAAAGATCTTCCCTTAGGGTCTCCACCCTACAACATCTTGGATCAGAGCTTAGGTTGATTCACATCTTGGAGTCCCTACCCCCCCACTTTCTAGCCTAATTTTGCTTGTTTTTGTCCAATTTCGAAAATTCCCCACAAAAATAGCCATACCAATTTTTTTGTGATTTGTTGGTTTGATGATGTTTTGTTGATTTTGATCCATCGATACGAAGTGTTTCAAGTGGATCTAGCTTCCCCCAACCTTCCACCCCATTCCCCACCACGAAATCCACCCAATTTTTCTTCAGATCTGAGCTTGAAATCGCGAAATTTCCGCCACCCCCGTGCACACAGGCCCCAGACCCCGTGCCCACGGGCCCCCGCAAAGTCTCGGGACACCCCGTGCACATGGCCTTGTACCGTGCGCATGGGACCCCGTGCACACGGGCTCCTAACCCCGTGCGCGCGGCCCCTACAGAACAGCCAACACCGCTACACTATTTCGGCCATAACTTTCACACCCGGAGTCCGATTTCGGCGTTCTTTAGCTCGTTGAGTAGCTATTAACATCCACCATCCATCTAGATAGGTTCCAACACCATTTGACTCCATCACAATTTGTGCATCTTTTGCATCTTTTGCATAGGCCATCCGCCTAACTTCCGCAATACCACCACCGACTTCCGCAACATAACCCATTTTGTTCCACCCGTTGCATTTGAGGTTGTTTGAGTTGTGGGTTGTGTCTCCTAAGGTGTTTCGGCTACTTAGGGATGGTGACCTTAACTCAACTTCCGCATTGCCAACTTTCGAACCTCCACCGCATTCCGCAACCATCATTTTGACATTTGCCGTTTGACATTTTGAGTTCGCGGTTTTTCCGTTTCCTAGGGTGTTTCGGCTAACTAGGATCGGTTCGACATCGACATCACTGCCACTCAACTTTGCCACGGACGGTAACCTCGACGACATCTGTGTACATTCTCCTTGCCATTGCATTGTTAACCCCCGAGCCAATTTTGCGTCACTTGCCTACCGAGACTAGCCATTGAGTATTGCCGGGCAACGCTACTTGTGCACTTTAGCGATACACGTTCCGCATTGCTATCATTGCATGCATATATCATCGTATCAACTCTTGTGTCATCAATTGTTCCCGCATATACAAAATTGCTATATTGGGTTGAGCATTTCGCATAGTGGCCATAGAGAAAAAAAAAGCTTTTAAGCAAAGAGAAAAAGAAAGCAAAGAGCTTGTAAGCAATAGCCATAGCCACATTTCATAGCATATCAACATCATTGATCATCTTGGATCATCGTGTGCAAGTTCACCGGGAACCATACATACATAGCATACTTGGGATAGAAGTCGACATGTTTTGTTTCTATAGGTTGTGCACAAGTTCGTATCACGCCCAATAGTGCAATCGTGCTAGCGTCTCTCTAGAGTTGTGCAACACGAGCATTTTCCGTGGATATCACATTTTGAGCTCATTCCTTGGTTGCACAACCCCATCTATCTATCCGTGTGTGTGTTTCCGTGTGCCATTCATTGCTATTGGTCTACTTGTTTTACTTGCGAATTTGTGAATCTTTTTCAACATTATTGACTCTTTCTAACAATTGCATTAAATTTTGTGCCACTATCCTCACCAAGCTACTCCATAAGCTTTATTGTGTAGGTGTGAGAATTGACAAGATCCGGTACCAATTGTGCTATTTCCATAATACCATATTGGGTGATCATTGATCCATCTTCAACATTGGAAAGGTACATTTGGTCTAGTTCTTCCCTTTCTTCCACTCACATTTGCTCGAGTCTTGTGATGGATAGGCCAAGCACATCATCTCCGGTCTTCGACGACAACCACGACAACGAGTTTGATGCCATGAAGAACTTCATCGACGCCAAGATGGACAAGTACATGGAGGAGCTCAAGGTCCTCCTTAACACCGACAAGCGGTCTTCATCATCTTCGGGAAGACGCTCAAGTACAAACACTCCTGAGCTACCATCTTCGACAAGGACACACCGGCATCGACATCGACAAGACCAAGACGCTCAAGTTCATCAAGGGCGTACCACAAGAATGAAAGAGCAGCCTTCCGGGAGCATGTTGGCTTCTCTGCTAACCCCGTGCACATGGGCGAGCGACCCCCGTGCACACGGGACCCCGTGCACACGGCCTCCTACACCCCCGTGTGCACGGGCCATACAGAACATCGACAGCGACCCCAAGACTGCGACTTCATCAACCACATTGGCTTCTTCCCCTTCGTCATTTTCAAGGCGGCGGCGACCAAGTAGCACATCTTCGACGCGCCCATCCGACACAAGCACAATTCGACCACGTCCTCATCTTCAAGACATCACACAACATTGACATTAAGGTCAAGCGTGGCAACGTCACCATCAAGATGAAGATGCTCGAGCGACGCACACCAACAAGTCCCAACAAGCTCGACATCACGATACGGCCAACCTTCATGAGCACAAGAGAAGACCGCGAGACGAGTGCCACCAAGAAGAAGCTTCGGTGCCAAGTCCAAGGCGACCAAGTACAAACGAGGGCGACCCTTCCATCTTTGGAAGCCCCTCAAGGAAGATGGCCGAGCACAGGAAATTCCCTTAGGTCATGGAGACGAGCAACGAGGTGCCACATCAATTGGGCCTCCTACAAGATGGCGACAAGATGGTCGAGCATGGGCCATCCCCTTCGACCACGGCGACAAGAACGAACCTCTTCGACGACATGAAGACGACGCCCACATGGGACTCATACTCCGAGTCAAGCTACGAGACCGCACATGAGACCCTCTCTTTGGTCTCGGAGGAGAGCGATGATTTGCCACATCCTATGGCATTCATCTTTGGAGGCGTTATGGATGAGGAGGTTGACCATGGGACTACTCCCACAACCGAGGCGGCGAAACAAGTTGAGTATGGAGACGCTTGCACCTACATCTCTCCGACACCCACATATGACGAGATGACCCAATTGCCATGTGAGGAGAGCCACCACCACATGAGTGAGATGAGTGACTCCACCATATGTGACATTGAGTGCATTTCCTATGAAAGGATGAGAGTGACCACCACTAGCCCCACACATGAGCACATGCCGCATATCCTATGTGAGGTTGAGAGCCATCACCACCCTTTGAGTGATTCGACCAACCATATGAGTGAGCGCATCATAGCGGGAGTGAGTGAGCCACAACACTTAGTGAGTGAGGTAGTTGATAGGGCATGTGAGGCCACTATGATTTCTGACGACTTAACCTCTACTCCAAGTGTGTTTTCTTGTTTGGTGCTAGATATCCTACAAGACGAAGTGCCAATCCTCAACGAGTACGTACCTCCAATGGACAATACGATGGCCATTGTGGACGATGATGCACCCCCACATGGTTCCATCAAGACGACAATGTTGATCATGCTTTGATTTTTGCCACCTCACCTACACCACATGAGTGGAGCTCCAAAGGTAACATAGGTGAAGGTGCTTCGCTTGTCCCACTAGTGGACCATCTTGACATCGATTGCTTGCATGATGTTGATCACCCTATGGATTCACCACATGCTATGTCTTCTACATGCTTAGATATGCCACCCATTTATGATGAATATGATGATGAGCATGTCGAATTACCTAGTTGTGATGATATGCTCCATAGGATATCTTGTGATAATTCTATTGGTCACGTCATGTTTGACAATCCATTAACCTTGTCATATGCTATGAGTGAGATTTCCCATATGGCATCATTGCAAACTCACCGTAGTAACTATGCATATCCAATTAAAATCAATCCCATTGGTACTTATGGCATAGATGACAAGATCATGGTCATTGGAATTTGTTTCTCTTGCGATGATAATGCTACGCTTCCCTTGAGCAATTTGTGCAATTCATCTAATATGCCATGCCATGAAAATGATTGTAGATCGCATGATTCAATCCATTGTGTGCACCCCCCGCATATCATGAATAACAATGCTCTAGATATTTCATGTGATGCATTACACACTTTGAGTCTCCATTATGCTATCCATAACAACAAACCAATCATGATGGATGACATGTTTCTATATCATGCATCCCATTTTTTTGAGCATTGGATATTTTGTGTTAACCAACACAAGCACGTGCGCATCATAATGGATGATGTGTACATATACCACGCACACACAATTTTTCCTTTGTCCTTGTTTTGTGTAGGTACTCACGAATACTTGTCAACTTCTCAATCCCATGAGTTGACGAAACGAGCTCTTGAGATCATAGATGCTTTGGGATTGCTTGGAATGCTTACCCGACCATTTCCCTCGCGCACGGACTATGCGCATTACTTTTACTTGGCTCTCACACGGCTATGGGCTATTTACCACTTGTCACCTTATGATCATTTTACCCTGTTCACTTTGCATGTTATGCTTCCTTCAATGCCTTTGCCATGCAATTGTGACCCTTGCTTGCATTCACCCATGATTCACCAATATACTCCTACTATGTGTATTTGCATGCTTGGTGGAGATACTCGTTGCTATTGCCATGCTCTATGGGTGCCCTATGCTATTGTTACTTATTGTGTTGGGAGAGTCATGTTGTCCAATTGCTATTTACATAGGACTTCTTGCCAATACAATGATGCTACTTTGCTCATATCTTGTTTTCCTCCGTGTGCCATGTCTTGTGCATTATGTATGCCCACTATTTCCACACATGACATGATTGCCATGATTACCTCTAGTATGTTGCATCTTCGCACTACTAGCTTGCATGACTTGCTTCATATGAGTACTTGCCTTGTTGCATCACTCATGATTCATACTTGCTCGTTTCATTGGGTTGATGGCATTCATGTTCATGGCTCTCACATGATTTATTTTCATCATTGTCAATTGTCTCCGTTAGTTGCCTCTCTCATATTCTCTTGTAGTGAGTGCAACAATGCTATGCTTATTGATATTGAGATTGCTCTACCTTTCTCATCTATGCTTGGAGACTTGGACATCTCACTTGTGATGCATGCTTGTTTGATTGAGCTTAATGTCTTTGGTTGTACTCGCATCATATGCTTCCATACCATGCGACATTATCTTGTTCCTTCTTATGATAAGAATGATGACGACACTTGTTGGGTATCTCACCACACGAATGATTGGTTTTGCATTCATGCTAACCTCATTTGTTTTTCCGAGTGTTTGTCATATTCTTTCGTTTTGAAGGATCCACAAGGCGGTGCCGTCATGAGACATATTGGTCATGAGAAGGCATACATGATGCACGACACCAACATTCTCGAGGAACTCGTAAAGGTGAACTCCTTCCCGTTGAGCCACCCTCACATACACATATCAAACGGGCCAAACTTTCATTCTTGTTTGCTACTTCTTGTCTACATGATACATCTATTGGATGGAGGAACGACATTTGAAGATGGGCCTTCAAGTACCTCGACATCGACTCCAAGGCTACGGCTTCATCCACTACTTAGGCATCTTCGCCTTCGGATGTACGGCATCTTTGCCTACTCCATGAGATCAAGTCCGCGACTTCCACAAGCTCCTACGACCTCGACAACGGACCACAACTCATGCCACAACATGGAGAACTACAAGTCCATCCATGCCTACCGGTTACATGGTGATGCGGTTTCCGATCCGAGGACGGATCTCTCCCAAGGGGGAGGGGATGATGCGGAGCATCCTACGGTCATCTCCATGTACACCTCAACATCTCCCCAAGACCCAAGTGGACCTAGCATGAGAGCTCACACATATGCCATTGGACATAAGGTGAACTCACTCCTCTTTGAGTTCGACATGAATATCCATTGGACTTGGTTACTACCTCACCGTCGAACCTTGTGTGTCATTAGGTACGTGGACGACCCTTGCCAAGGAGCTAAGGAACCTCGCCAAGTCCAAGAAGAGGAGCGAGAAGGACCGCACGGAAGAAGGAGACCAGCAGCTGGAAGAAGAAGAAGTGCCCAGACGACCCTGTGCGCACGGCCTCCCCGGACCCCGTGCACACGAGCTATCCAGAAACTTCCTGGACACCCCGTGCACACGGGCCCCTTGGACCCCGTGCACACGGGCCCTCGCTGGAGCTGCTGTCTACCCCATGCGCATGGGCGTGTACCGTGCACATGGGACCCCCATGCCCATGGGGTCCACTTAGCCCGTGCGCACGGGCTCTACAGGAGGCTGGCTGTGGATTGCCTATTTTGCCCCTCCACTCGTCCCTCACCTCCAGCTACCTATATATTTCGTACCTAGGCCATTTGTTAGGGTTAGCAAAGGATATGATATGATCTAGAGAGTACTTTGCTCATCTAACCTCTCCCATGGAGATCAAGACCTCCTAAGGAGAAGATCCCCTAGTGGATTCAAGACCCCTTCTAGGGAAGGATCCCCATCATAGGATCATCAAGACCTCAACTCCTTCAAGGATTGGGATGAACTAGCTACCTCTTTACCTTCTTGTGTTGGATTTGGACCTTTGTATCCCTTTATGTGTATGTAGATCTAGCACATGTGTGATTGGATCTTGTTGATTGAGTGTTTGTTCTTGTGTTCTTCTCTCAGTTTGCCCTTTTCCCCCTTCAAGTGTGAAAAGATCTTCCCTTAGGGTCTCCACCCTACAACACCGCGGGAATAAATGGGGAGGCCAAACGGCTTGGAGTATCAGCACGTCCGGATGGGAGTTGTTGCAGCGCGTAACTGCATCATGCCGCACGTATTAACTACATCGTGGCGACGCGCGCGGATGCAACCGCATGCATATGGCGCCCAAAACGTGATCGTGCGCCGGCCCCAACCGCTGAAAGAGCATGCGCGGAGGGACACGAGCAGAGCGCGCCGCGGCCGCCTCAACGTCGAGCAGAGCGCGCGAAGGGACGCGAGCAGAGCGCGCCACGGCCGCCTCAACGGCGAGCAACCACCTGCGTATAGCAGTTCTGGTCAACCGTCTGGCACCCGTGGGAGGCGTGATGGCCCATCCATCAGACACGATGATGATGTTTGGATGTTTGTGATACCGGGCAGACATGTACACATCCGAGAACGCGGGCCCACGTACGCCACCCGGGAAATGTTTCGGGCTTCGAAACCAAGACCATCAATAAATTTTGAGCTTGTTTCCAGTAAAATTCCAAATTACCACGCTATAATTAATTGCAAGTCTATTCACACCCATGAAACCTAAACGTGTTCCCACTTAGCAGCTGTTTACTAGTAGGCTATATAAACTACCCACTAGAAAATTACTGCACATTCCTCTCCTCATCACCAAACGAACATGTCTTTCTTGTTAGTGGTACCTTGCATCTGCCATGGCCGGAGGGGGGAGTTCTGGGTCGACATATAACTATGGAGCAAAGACCAAGGCCGCGGAAGCAAAAGAGAGGTCCCGCCGCAACGCGTTAGCTGCAGCAGAGATGTCCGGCGGCGCCGTGGGGGCCTCGAACGATCTCTCACGGAAAGGCGAGGGCTCTCATAAGCGCATTCGCCGCGGAGGCGAACTGGACGAGTGCGCTGAGCTCAATGGGCAGATGGAGGCGAACGCCTGCCCGGTGAAGCTGCTGGAGGACAGCAATGCCTCGGTTGACAAGGTGACCGGCCTCATCCTGGAACTTACGGATCACAATGCGAAGCTCTTTGACGAGCTCGAGAAGCAGAGGGAGCGGAGCGCCCGCTGGGAGAAGCTGCACGAGAAGAGCAGTGCCTCGGTGCAGATGCTGAAACCCATCGTCAATAAACTGCTCGATGATGTGGTGAAGCTCCGCATCAAGCGCGATCGGCTGGTGGAGGAATTCGTGGCTGTTGCCAGGCGAAGTCGTGCAGAAGTGAAGCAGAGCATCGACACTCTCCAGGAGAAATACGACGCCATGGACGCATTGCGGAAGATGGCGGGGGAGAGGCAAGAGCAGATGAAGGTCATGGAGGCGATGAAGAAGGAGTTGGAGGAACACCGCACCCAGCAACCCATCAAGAAGTAGAGAGCATCGACCCAGATCGTTCTCTGCGTCTTCCTTCTCTTGCCCCTGTGTCTTTCGGGCTTTGCCGCATGTGGCATTTCAAATTATCCTGGATATGTACGTAAGACAATTATTATCCGTTGCCATTGTAAATTTTTCGTCATATTATTTCGTTCGTAGGTACTGTCATGTATACGAGTCGAACATAGGCTAAAAGGCGCGTTCTCAGCGAGGCATGAACAAAACAATGCTAACGTTGAGCGGGGCCATGGGATCACAAGCAAACTACCTCCATCCAGGTGCATTAACCACATGTTAAACAGCGGATCGACCGCCATTAATGGAGAAGTTGGGAGCGAGACGGGCGGCGGGGGGAGGTCAAAGGGCTCTCTTCCCGGTGAGCCTCCACGCGTCCCGTCGAGCCTGCGCGGCTGACTGCTCGCACGCGTCCCGTCGAGCCTACGTGGTGGACTGCTCGCATGTGTCACGTCGACCTGCGCGGCGGACTTCTCGCACTCGTCCCATCTAATCAAACAACTGCCCGCACGACACCTCCATTCCAATAAATAGTGGGATGCATGGCGGCACGTAAATGGTTGTACGAATGCCCATGGTTCAAATAATATAACCGTTTGTGATAATAACATGCTAGCTATTTGTTCCAAAATGCGTAAGTTGGATGTTAATGTGTGCGCCTTGTCTCAAATTGGACAATTTTTTTACCACGACATATATGTGCCATGTCATGACACGATGCCAAGTTTTATGAATTTCAGGCGAGTTTTGGATTTACGGGGATTTAAAAACCAAGATTCTCATTGTTTGCGGCCGAGCGACGACGCCGAGATGTTTGTAATTCATTCTCATTTCTTGCATGGGACCTAAACATACACCCAAGGACACACAAATAAATTTTCAACCCATTTTGGTGCATTGGAGCATGTGCTTATAGTTCAAATTTGAATTATGCATATGAAATGCCTAGAAAACTCAATTAATGTATAAAAAGTCCAAACGACCCCTGAATAATTCCATATATCAGCACGACACTCCTGTTGGTCTATGTTGCCTATAAAAAAAATTCCAAGGTGAGAAGAGGCAGCGAATGTCGTTTCGCCCACAAGGGTGACACGTTCCCTATCGGAACCTCAAGGCTTCTTTGTGAGAAGCTCCAGTTTGTAAGAGACTTGTACCAAAACTTCGCCAAATTGGGGAATTTTTTTACCATGGCATATATGTGCCATGTCATGACACGATGCCAAGTTTCATGAATTTCAGGCGAGTTTGTGATTTACGGGGATTTAAAAACCAAGTTTTTCAATGTTTGAGGCCGAGCCAGGACGCCGAGATGTTTGTAGTTCATCCCCATTTCTTGCATGGGACCTAAACATGCACCCAAGGACACATATATGATTTTCAACCCATTTTGGTGCACTAGAGCATGTATTTGTTGTTCAAATTTGAATTTTGCACATTAAATGCCTAGAAAACTCAATTATAATGTATAAAAAAGGCCAAACGAACCCTGAATAATTTAAAGCTGTTCTGCTCAACCATCTGGCACCTGTGGGTAAGCACTGTGCGCACGCGTCGTGCTAGCTCGCGCTTCCTTCTTTCCTAAGTATTCCATATTAATGGTGTTATATATCTAAACACGCTACCGTTTTCCGCCACTCCCCCAATCGGTTTCCCGCCACTTCCCCCAATGAGTTTCCCACCACTCCTCCCATCGGTTTCCCGTTGCCAGTGTCAGTGGGCATAGAAGGCTAGGCGGCAACACACCGGCCATACTGCAGTATACCATTCCAAGCATGACAATCCGGCGAAGCGCCGCCATCGTCATCAACCTCTTCGATGAGGAGAACGAGCCGGAGCAGGCCGGAGAGCCAGACCGGCCGTGCACCGCCGAGCAAGAGCGGCAGCGCGCCGCCGAGCATGAGTGGTATCATCGTGCCCCAGTGCTTGAGCGGGCCAATGTCTACACATGTGTTCCTCGCCGCCCATAGAACGGAGCAGAGCAAGAGTGGCAAAGCGCTGCCGTGCAAGAGCAGGAGAATGCCGCCGCGCATCAGGTGCGGTGCGCCGCACTATCTGAGCGGAGCCGTGTCAGCATCTTGTTGACTCAACCACTCGAGAGGCCGTTTCCAGGGTTGGTAAGCATCCCGATTCCCCACCATGAATGGGCAGCCACCGTCAGCACCATAATTGCGCCGGACAGCGTACGCACTGTCAGAATCCGCCGCCACGACGCCAATGGGTTGGTCGATTGGCTCTTCGACCTCCTCGGCCCCCAGGTGCCGCCAACGACGAAGCAAAGCAAAATGCTCATCGTGGCTTGGAATCGATCGTCGCCCATGAAATATCCTGGGCGGAGATCGATATTGCGGTACAGCAGTTCTGCGAGTGTATCAGACGCGTGGATGAAGGCCTGTACCAGTTCATGCTCAGCCAAGAGTTCCCGTAGGTTTAGGCCTTGTTTGTATCAGTTTTCGCCCGGTTTTTTGCAAGTAACCGGGCAACTATATTGTTCTTAATTAATGAAAAGGCAAAGCTTTTGCTTCTTCCGGCTAGTTTTAAGTAAAAAAATAATGTAAGTTTGAATGGAAGTGGTCTGGTATGTAAAGATTGCACACAGTTTCTAAAAGCACAAACGTGTGTGATAGTCGGGAGTAGGTCCCACACGGTGACCATCGGTAAACGCCTTAAACGCGAGGAGGCAACTCTTATCAGCAAGGGGCAGCTTCCCATCCGCTAGCCTAGTCGAATAGAACGCACAAGTTAAGTGTGCTGGGGCTAGAGCAGTCTAAGGATGGGTGACCGGGTGGGAAGTTGCTATATCTCAAGCTTCATTTAAGCGCCATGATACAGTCATTACAAACATTTAGCATCTAAATGTGTCTGTAGTGACCTGTCATGTCAATTAAATAAACCTTGAGATCCTTGTTTTGAAAATTTGGAGAATGATGTTTTTTGTTATTTGTTGTTTTGAAAAATCAGAGAATGATCAAGATCTGTGGGCCCGCACATTCTATCCTTTGACCCACAACGTACGAGAAGGGTTTGACCATGAAGGGTTCCTCTTGGTACAGGTCATGGTGGCATGTCAGACCAAATTAAGTTTGGGAACATGTGTTGGATTCCCTCCTGCCGGCTCAAAGTTGGGGAACCGGCATCGTACGTCTTGAACCTGGTTTCCTGGGGGTACGGTGTTCAGTTTGTAATGCAGCTGGTACCCCATCGAAGTTGTGCATTGGGGATTTGAACACATCACACACCACCCACACATATTTTTGGGCCGCATGCAGGGTATAGGGTATTCTGATCGACCCTGCCTCCCTTGTGCGGTTTTCAACGACACGCCTATCTGTGGACTCCTGGCCTATATATATCATCCCTTTGGCCGACAACGATGGGGGTTTGGTCATGAATGGATTCCTCCTAGTTCGTGTTACGGCGGGTCATGGTGACTGCTACTTGTAAACTGCGTTGGGATTTCCCCGAAGAGGAGGGGTGATGCAGCACAGTAGAGATAAGTATTTCCCTCAGTGATAACCAAGGTATCAATCCAGTAGGAGAACCATGCAGAACCTCGTGAACAACACCTACACACACAAAAGCAAATACTTGCACCCAACGCGGGCAAGAGGGTTGTCAATCCCCTTGAACTCGTTATTTGCAAGGATTAATTCTGATAGTGATGGATAGATAAAATAAATTGCAAAATAAAATAAAGGAAATAAAATTGCAGCAAGGTATTTTTAGGTTTTTTATATGATTTAAGTAGATCCGGGGGCCATAGTTTTCACTAGAGGCTTCTCTCTCGAACGCATAACATACGGTGGGTAAACAAATTACAGTTGGGCAATTAATAGAAAAGCGCATAGTTATGATGATATTCAAGGCAATGATCATGTATATAGGCATCACGTCCAAAATAAGTAGACCAACTCCTGCCTACATCTACTACTATTACTCCACCCATCGACCGCTATCCAGCATGCATCTAGGGTATTAAGTTAATAAAAACGGAGTAACGCCTTAACCAAGATGACATGATGTAGAAAAAGTAAACCCAATCAATATGAATAAACCCCGTCATTTTATCCTTAATGGAAATAATACAAATACGTGTCTTGTCCCCTACTTTGTCACTGGGATATAGAACACCTCAAGATTGAACCCATCAGAAAGCACCTCTCCCATTGCAAGATAAATCAATCTAGTTGGCCAAACCAAACGGATAGATCGGAGAGAAATACAAAGCTATAACAATCATGCATAAAAGAATTCAGAAAAGACTCAAATATTTCTCATGAATAATCTGATCATAAACCGACAATTCATCGGATCCCAACAAACACATCGCAAAAGAAGATTACATCGAATAGAACTCCAAGGAGATCGAGGAGAACATTGTATTGAAGATCAAAGAGAGAGAAGAAGCCATCTAGCTACTAGCTATGGACCCGTAGGTCTGTGGTAAACTACTCACACATCATCGGAGGGGTAACAAGGTTGATGTAGAAGCCCTCCATGATCGATTCCCCCTCCGGCAGGTTGCCGGAAAAGGTCTCCAGTTGGGATCACGAAAGAACAGAAGCTTGCGGCAGCAGAAAAGTTATTTCGTGGGGCTCTCTGTTGGTTTCCCAATATTTGGGAATTTATAGAGGTGGAATTAGGTCAAAAGGAGCCACGAGGGGCCCACAAGGCAACAGGGCGCTGCGCCCTGTTGCCTTGTGACTTTCTCGTGAGGCTTCTGGCCTCCTCCAGAAGCTTCTAGGGTCACTTTTGTCCAGAAAAAAATCGTCAAAAAGTTTCATAGCGTTTGGACTCCGTTTGGTACTGATTTCTGAAAAACCAAAAACAGGCAGAAAACAGCAACTGGCACTGCACTAGGTTAATAGGTTAGTCCCAAAAAATGATATAAAATAGCATATAATTGCATATAAAACATCCAAGATTGATACTATAATAGCTTGGAACAATCAAAAATTATAGATACGCTGGAGACGTATCAACATCCCCAAGCTTAATTCATGCTCGTCCTCGAGTAGGTAAATGATAAAAACAGAATTTTTGATGTGGAATGCTACCTAACATGTCTATCATGTAATCTATTTTACGACATGAATATTGTGAAGCGATGAATTAACAATATCAACATAATAATATCCATGAACATAAGAAGAATAATCATTAAACTTTCAAAATGTACGATCCTTAACGAGTGTTATCCCTACTCACTTTCTCATAGTAGCAATGGCATGACTCTATCTTCACCGCAAATATATAAATCATGAGCACCCCGGTGTTAAACCAGGCAATTGGATCGTACTTCTAACGCGCTTCAGCATTTTCAACTCCAATGCAATACATGAGCGTGAGCCATGGACATAGCACTAAGTGGAATAGAATGCGGTGATGGGGATCAATAATGGTAAAAGGAGAAGAAGAAAGTGAAAGAACATGTGCTGCCCCCATGTTTGGTTTTGGTAATTGATGACAATCTCTATGGACTAATGGTTGCCTTGAGTTATATTTGAAGGGTTTGTCCATAGGCATTGCTTGAAGACCATTTGTTGGTTTCAAGGTTATTAGAAGAAGAATGTGTGTTGACCAAGGTGCTATTCAACGATTTATCCAAAATATTGAAGAAGAAGTTTGTGTGAACATTCATGTTTACCTTGGTCATGTGAGTGTTGAGCCTATTGCAAGCATGTCTTGAAGAAGAAGTTTGTGTGAACATTCATGTTTACCTTCAAGACATCATCCTAATGAAGAGAGTTGGAAAGATTCAAGGTTGATCAAGACTAAATATGAAGAGTGATTCAAGTCGATCAACACACAAAGCATAGAAGATGTACCGAGTGGGATCAAGTGATCTCACGGTATGGTAAGCATTGTCCATTACGCTTTGTGTACTAACCCATGTTCTATGCGAGAGTTCTATGTGGGGTTAGGTATGTTTCCATGGGCTTGCATCAAGAGGAAGATCTCACACAACCCATGGAGGATGACATCAAGTGGTGATCGTCATCAAGATTGCGGTGTGCAAGTTCAAGTGGAGCATCACGAAGAGACCACTGCTTGAAGCTTGCCGTCCATTGTGGTGACAATGGACTTGTGAAGATGTGCCGAAGAGTGGCTCACCCATAGTGGAGTATGGGGGAGCAATCAACTAGTCTTCATCGAGCCGGCGCAATCAAGAAAGGTGATCCAACTTGAGGAGGTCAAGATCGTTATCATCTAGCTCAAGTGGACTATGCGCAAGGCAAAGGTTTGCCCTTGATAGGTTTTCTATTTTACCGGTCTCATGATAGTAGTTGGGAGACCGGGTTATAGGATCGATAGCCGTACTATCAAGGGGGGCTCTCAAGTGAGTAGCTTTATCGTATCTTCGTAGAGAGCTCAAACCATTGCATCCTTGCATCATCTTTCTTGGTTCGTGTTTGGTGTTTCTCTTTGTGAGTTTTTGAGCTTATGGTCATCTTCATGACAAGCTCGAGTTCATCGAAAACGGAGTTCATATATGCATCTTCTATGATGTTTTCGATGTTGGAGTTTATGCCGGTTCTTCATTCATAGAGGTTTCTCATCTCTATATGTTAAGCATCTCTATATGCTGTTTGGATAGTACTCGTTGTCTTCTATCCAACAAGCTTGAGTTTGCTCAATTCGGAGCTCATATGTAGAAGTTGTGGCAGTTCTGGTTTTCCTGTATCTGTCTGTTCTGCTTGGGCAGTTTTGCAACACCCAAGCGGTAGCACCGCTCGGTACCACGGTAGTACCGCTCAGTGCGGTACTGCCGCTGTGGTCTACCGCAGCCACTACCGCTTGGAGTAACCTCTCTGGTATTGTTTTCAGCCAAGCGGTAGTAAAGCGGTAGTAGAGCGGTAGTACCGCTTGACACGGTACTACCGCCCCCTACTACCGCTGCACTACCGTGTTTTCTTCTGGTGTTGTTTTCAGCTAAGCGGTAGTAAAGCGGTAGTAGAGCGGTAGTACCGCTTGACACGGTACTACCGCCCCCTACTACCGCTGCACTACCGTGTTTTCTTCTGGTGTTATTTTTCCCTAAGCGGTAGTGGGGCGGTAGTGGAGCGGTAGTACCGCTTGTTGCGGTACTGCCGTTCCAGTACTACCCCACTTCCTCTGTTTCTTCTGTCCTGCGAAAGCTTAAGCGGTAGTACCGCTGAAGTTGAGCGGTAGTACCGCTTGGTGCGGCACTACCGCTCCAGTTTCTTGTTGTTGCCTGCTGTGTTTTGAATTACTTCCGCTTAAGCGGTAGTACCGCTCGCAAGAGCGGTAGTACCGCTTGTACGCGTCCAGCACGGGTAACGGTTGGATTTGGGGTGGCCCTATAAAAGGGGTCTTCTTCCCCAACGGTTTTTTATCTCTTCTAAGCTCTCTCTCCTCCATTGTTGACCTTCTAGAGCTTTGCTATCTCTCAATCCCTCCATGGATTCTTGCTAGTTTTTGGGGGAAAAGAGAGAGGAGATCTAGATCCATCTTTTTACCAATCACTTTCTCCTCTATGTGAGGGAAACCTTGTGGATCTAGATCTTGGAGTTCTTGGTGTTCTCCTTGTTCTTCCTCTCACTTTCCTCCATAGCTTTTGTTGCTTTGGTGGGATTTGAGAGAGAGGGACTTGAGCACTTCGTGTGTTCTTGCCATTGCATTAGTTGCATCGGTTTGAGTTCTCCACGGTGATACGTGGAAGTTAGTAGTTGAGAAGCTTATTACTCTTGGGTGTTTGGGCACCCTAGAGCTTGTTCCTCTTGGGTGCCTTGGCGCCCTAGACGGCTTGGTGGCTTGGTGGTGCCTCGGAGCTCAATCATTGTGGTGTAAAGCTCCGGGCAAGCGTCGGGGTCTCCAATTAGGTTGTGGAGATCGCCCCGAGCAATTTGACGGGTACCGGTGACCGCCCCCAAGGGTTGCCAAAGTGTACGGGTTCGGTGACCGCCCTCAAGGGTTGCCATTTGTACGGGTTCGGTGACCGCCCTCAAGGGTCCCTTAGTGGAATCACGGCACCTTGCATTGTGCGAGGGCGTGAGGAGAATACGGTGGCCCTAGTGGCATTGTTGGGGAGCATTGTGCCTCCACACCGCTCCAAACGGAGATTAGCATCCGCAAGGGTGTGAACTTCGGGATACATCGTCGTCTCCGCGTGCCTCGGTTATCTCTTACCCGAGCCCTTTACTTATGCACTTTACTTTGTGATAGCCATATTGTTTCTAGTTATATATCTTGCTATCACTTAGTTGTTTATCTTGCTTAGCATAAGTTGTTGGTGCACATAGGTGAGCCTAGTCGATTTAGGTTTTTGTGCTTGTCAAATTAAACGCTAGTTTTATTCCGCATTTGTTCAAGCCTAAACCGTAATTATTTTAAAGCGCCTATTCACCCCCCCCTCTAGGCGACATCCACAATCTTTCAGAAAGTCTCGCATCAACTCAGTGGATCAACGGGCTATGGAGATGCCCATCAATCGATATCAATGCGAGGAGTAGGGATTGCCATGCAACGGATGCACTAAGAGCTACAAGTGTATGAAAGCTCAAACTGAAAACTAAGTGGGTGTGCATCCAACTTGCTTGCTCATGAAGACCTCGGGCATTTGAGGAAGCCCATCATCAAAATATACAAGCCAAGTTCTATAATGAAAAATTCCCACTAGTATATAAAAGTGACAACTCAGGAAACTCTCTATATGAAAAACATGGTGCTATTCTGAAGCACAAGTGTGGAAAAGGATAGTAACATTGCCACTTCTCTCTTTTTCTCTCATTTTTTGCTGGGCTCTTTTTGGCCTCCTTTTTTTATATATTTTTCACCCGGAGCCTCATCCCGACTTGTGGGGGAATCATACATAGTCTCCATCATCCTTTCCTCACTGGGACAATGCTCTAATAAGGATGATCATCACACTTTTATTTACTTACAACTCAGTATTACAACTCGATACTAGAACAATATGACTCTATATGAATGCCTCTGGAAGTGTACCAGGATGTGCAATGATCTAGCGTAACATGTATAAAAAAATGATGAACGATGGCTGAGCCACAAATACTATGTCAGCTATATGATCATGCAAAGCAATATGACAATGAAGATGTGTGTCATATAAACGGAACGGTGGAAGTTGCATGGAAATATATCTCGGAATGGATATGGAAATGGCATAATAGGTAGATATGGTGGCTGTTTTGAGGAAGGTAAAAGGAGGCTTATGTGTGAAAGAGCATATCATATCACGGGGTTTGGATGCACCGGCAAAGTTTGCACCAACTCTCGAGGTGAGAAAGGGCAAGGCACGGTACCGGAGAGGCTAGCAAATTGCGGAAAGATATGAGTGCGTATAATCCATGGACTCACATTGGTCATAAAGAACTCACATACTTATTGTAGGAACGAAGTATGTCTACCAGAGGGGGGGTGAATGGGAGTTTTAAATTTTCTTCGGAAATATAAAAAAACTCGGAACCCAGCAGCGGAGCGAATGATAACAGTGTACAGTGAGCGAATACAAACTAACGAATGGAAACTAAAAGCATGCATCGATACAAATCACATGATTGAAATATGTCATACAGCACAGTTCGAATGAAATGGGAGAAGCAGAGGTGACCAGTGATGCTTGATGGCGACAAGGAATTTGGTAGACCAGTTCGCCCTTCTGGAAAAGGACTACGTCTGGTTGGAGGGGTTGATCTCCAAACCTTTACAGACTTCTTCTTCGAGAACCACAATTACTCTTGGTCTCTGAAGAAATTGACACCTAACCATCTAGAGAGTTCGTAGCTCTCAAGAGTAATAGGCAGAGCGTACTGGACTTAGATTCTTGTGATGCTGAACCACTATCTAATTTTTCGGCTCTGGAATTTTCTCTCGGTGGATTTTAAACTCAAATCACTCTGGAGAGGGGGTTGCTCAACAATCTTCTCAGAATCACACGGAGCAGCCACCGGACAACGCCGGTGCGGGGTGGCTATTTATAGCCGCAGCCTTTCCTGGTGGGAAATGACCATTTTGGACACGCGGTCCAGCCAATGGCCAACCGACACATTCACAATGGTCGGATTTTAAGAGCAACGGTAACATTAATTGAGGAACAACTAATGCTAACTCCTTGGTCAGAGACAAATCTCTCGCAGCGAAGAAGATCACAGTCTCTTGCTGGCAAGTATTTGCTCGGAACACAAAGAGATTTCTCTCGCAACTTTCATAGGATTTGGGTTTAGCATCAGAGAATCAAAGCTTCGAACACTACACCCCTCTTAGTAGTACGGTGGTCCTATGACTCAATAAAGAGAAGAGAAACAATGAAATAAATGCTACGTCTTCACTTCGTCTTCAATCTTCTCGGCCGCAGTCACTTTCTTACTGTTTATGTCAACAATCTCCAAAACATAAGGAGGCAAATTATTGCACCAACAATCTCCCCCTTTTTGGACGATTGTTGACAAAACAGATAATCATCGAAGTGAAGATAGATAAGTGTAAAGTAATTCCAACAAGAGTGAGTAAGTGTTACTTTGCTCGATGATGAAATAGACTCCCCCTAAATGTATGCAGGGAAAAAGATATGAGATAAATTCTCCTGCATGTATTGAAGTACATTGAGGAAATTTCAATCATTCGAGACAATGATTCACACTGATGAGATATAATCCATCGAGATCGTAGTGCAGTCATTCATAACTTCTGATAATAATTCCACCTGAAAAACAAATGCTTTGAGAGAGATAGTGCAGCATGAGGGGTTATTAACATTACAGCACAGAAGTTATCGAGTTTTACAACTTAGTACATATAAGCTTAAACCAGAAGTTGCAAACTCGCACGAAACCAAAACCAACGAAACACAGAAAGCAAATCTATTGAGACTCGATGTAATTCTCCCCCTTTTTGTCAACTAGTGTCAAAAAAGGTGACGAAGAACATGAGTGCAAAAACGCAGAACTAGGTTCAATCGGTGGTATCTCCAGAAGAACTGTCCGAGGTGACTTCATCTTTGGAAGTGACAGGATTGTCTTCGTCTTCAGCAACATCAGATTTTCCTTCAGGGATAATAACGTGGGGCTGACCAGACGAGGGTATATGTGGAGGAGCCACAGGAGGAACACGGGATAGCACATTGCCTTTGGTACGTTTTTGGTCGGTGATGTGGCTTCAGACTCATCAAGCATTTTGCGAAGCTTGAGATGAAGAAGATCAGTGGTTGGCTCTCGAACAGGAAGAGGAGGGGTACTCCGATCTTGAAAATCTTCAATAGTGAAGCCTTTGTCAATATAATCATAGAGCTCTTGGAGATTGACATTCAGGAGTTGTTTCTCGGTGAAGAACTTGCGAAGCAATTTCCAGAGTCTCTTCTTGTTTTCATCAGCTATGAGATACATGATCCTGGTGCGATTGTTGAGAGCATTTAGCTCAGAGGTGAGATGTTCTTTTTCGCGTCGATCCTCAGCGATATGTTGCAGCAGCAGTTGTTGTGTACGCAAACTAACTTCGAGTTGCGATGGAGGTTGAGGTGAAATCTTTCGGTCGTGCTGAGGAAGACGTGGCCCATCGAATTGCTTGTGATAGTCTTGGGGGCTTGATGCGGGCGATTTACCCGAAGTAATATCTTCCATGACTTGCAAGGTATCGCGAACAGGAGGCATGAAGCATTTATGGTTTTCCTTCGCAAGATACACTGTGCGCATTGCATGATCAATAACTTTCTGGATCCAGGGCGTGAAAACTTTGATGCAGAAGGGATATTGGGCAGAATCCTTCAGAATACGTAGAAACATGTCTTCCACGTCGAAGATGTAGCGTTCAGAGATTGCATATATAGCATTTCAAAGAATATCTGAGATGGATTTGTCCGGATTCATACCCGCCAGAGGGCAAATTGTGTAGGAGAGCATGTGAAATAGCGTCTGATTCTCGAAGGTTAAGTGCCCAGGACGAGGAGGACCAGTGTAGTCACGAATCTTTTCTTGATCCATTGTGCACCGAAAAGTTTCATCTGATATGACATCAATGTTGTGAACCCGAATTTCAGTGTCACCATGCTCAAAGCGAGGGAAATGGAAGTGCGAGACAAAATCTGTTGAAGTGCATTTGATGCGTTTTCCTTCGGTCATCCACTCCATAATCCATTTTGAGCTATCAAATTCATCGCCAGAGATATACAGTGTAGCATAGAACTGAAGAATAATCTCTCTGTTCCAAGGATGCTCGAATTCAAATACCTTGGTGAGGCAGAAATCATCTAGATCTTGATGCAATTGATGGAAACAGCCAATATTGCGCATTGCAGGAATGTTCAGATATTTGTGAGGAAATATCTTTCTGCTCTCATAGAGGACCCGAGAGTAATATATGGCCTGTTCCTTAGTCCAGAAGCGAGGCGATTCCGAAGTGCGCGGCCCATCATATGGACTATCTTGAAAGAATTTGGGGTGCGCATTCTGATTGAAAAGAGGACCTTTCATGCCTACTCCTGACGAGAACAAAGGTAGTTCTTCACGAGGGTATGGGTATTTGAGTTCTTCTTCAGGAGAGAGAAATTCATCGCCATATACAACTGAGTCAGTACGGCGAGCAGAGGCAGATTTCCGTTCGGAAGGACCATCCTCTGGGATTTGTGTTGCTGTGTCGATAGTTAACTTGAGTGGAGATGGAGCAGGTGTTACAATAGAGGGTGCTGCAGAGGCAGTAGGTAGCAGGGCAGGTTCATCCACTTTAGGCACTGAGGCCGAATCATGCACTGGAGGTGGTTGAGGTTGTTCCACTGGAATCTGTTGTTGCGGGATAATAGGAGAAGCCGAGACTTTTCGAGCTTCATGAGCCGGAGAAGCTTGGGGCTCGGAGCGAGGAATTTCTCCTTCCTCAGAAATAGATCTTTGCGACGGAATATCAGCTCGAGCAGGGGATGCCACAGGCACTGATTCAGTTGGCCTTGGCGAGGGAGGAACATCTGAGTCCTTTACTGGGGGGGGGTTCGAAGGAGTAGCTGGCTCAGGAGATTTTTCTTTCTGAGACTGAGCAACTGGGCGAACACGCGATTTTTCCTTCGGAGCAGAAGGTACATTTTTCTTCGCAATTCTCTTTCATTGCTTCTTCTTGAGATGAGCAACTTGATCAATGTGTCCTTTGACCAGATCATCGTAGCCAGTGACTTTTGCTTGATGTTCGTCACAGATCTTGCGAACAATTTCGTCTAGATCCGTGTGAAAGCGCAACCTTCTGTGACGGAGGAGAGTCATGGCACGGTTGACATCCTTGTAAGAATCTTCGAGTGCTTTAATGACAAATCTTGAAGACGCAGTTTTCATTCGACCATCAAGGTCAATTAGTTCGGCAGAGAGAGAGTTGATCTCAACTGCATCTTCTCTCATTTCTTGAACTAGGGAAGTGGCCTGTGTAATGACTTCAGCGGGAATAGGCAGAGATGCCACTTCACCATCGAATGGATTGTCCACAAATTTATCAAGCTGTTCCATGATAAACACGTGATTATAGTAGTGAGGAGCATCAGACTTGGCAATAGGAGCAGTCTGCACAGGAACTTGCTCGGAAGGAGGTTTAGAAGCCAACGGCTGAGTCAAGGTGGGCGCAAACTTAGCAGCCTTCTCCGTCGGAGCAGGAGCTTGTGGAGCATTTTTCTCGGTAGGCGCCTTGATTTTCTTCAAGTCAGGCTTGGGAATACTTTCGCCAGGCTTTACAGTACTCATAGGAGTTTCAACTACCAAATCTTGCAAATTTATAGCATCTGGATGAGGAGTTGTGTTTACATGCTGTTTCATAGTGACAGTGGTAGCAGGAGTTTTTCTAACAGTGATCTTCTTCGGTGGTGCTTCTGGAACCATATGAACCCGAAGATCAGGCAACACAGTTGAAGTGGTAATATTCACTTCCTCGCTGAGAGTAGCAACAACTTCTTCCTTGGTGAGCGGAGGGTCATCATCCGAAGAATCACTCATTTTAAATTCATCAGCTGGTTCAGGCTTTTTCTTCTTTGGTGCACTCTTTCTCTTTGATGCAGCAGCGCTGGGATCATGCTTGCGTTTAGAACGTCCTTCAGATTTTCCTTCGGCCTTTTTCTTCTTGACATCATCTTTGAGAAGGCGAAGGTTTTCCTCTTCACGAGCCTTTTGCTTTTCAGCCCTCTTAGATCGCTTGATGGCATTTCGCTGACGCTTAGCAAGCTCATCAGGATAAGATTCGGGTGTGCGAAGGGAGGACTCATGAGCATTTAGTGGAGGAGGTGGTCTCTCTTTGGGACTGAGGGTGTCCCGGACTAGGGGGTACTCGGGCTGCCGGCCTATCTCTCGTAGGTCGGGCTGGTGGGCCGCCCTCTACATGTCGATGGAAGGCCGGATTGTGGACGATCTCGTGTGATAGAAGGAAACCTCCAAAGACTTGGCGTCTCCTCCAAGAAACGATTGTCATAATCGGCATGTTTATCCCTGATGGTAACCGACCATATGTAACCCTAGGACCCCCTGGTGTCTATATAAACCAGGAGGTTTAGTCCGTAGAGGAGAGAGAACATTACTTAGGGTTTAGCCTAGTCGATCTCGAGGTAGATCAGCTCTGTAACCTTCATACAATCACATCAATACAATCAAGCGGGACGTAGGGTATTACCTCCTTGAGAGGGCCCGAACCTGGGTAAATCGCTGTCTCTACGCTCCTAGTTACCATCGACTCCTTGACCCATAGTTCGGACCCCCTACCCGAGATCTGCCGGTTTTGGTACCGACATTGGTGCTTTCATTGAGAGTCCCGTCGTGGGTCGCCAAGGATTGATGGCTCGCCGCCCCCGGACAATTCTTCAGCAATGGAACCTGCAGCGGGGATATCATCGTCCTCGGACAGCTCTTCTCCTCAGCAACGGAGTTCGCAGCGGGGACATCTTCGTCCCCGGCCAGCTCTTCGCGTTCGGCAGCATCGTGTTGCACGCCGATCCAACCGGTCACCTCAACCAGGTCGGCAGCTTCGCCCCCGAGCAGGAAATCAGGTTCGGCGGCCTTGAGTATGTCGCCGATGCTCGAGGCGATCTGGTCTTTACTGGGTTCTCGGCCTTACCCGAGGAACCCACCAACCCCGAGGCCTTGACTTCGGATTCCTTCCCCGCCCCCGTCCTCGGGGCGGACCTCGGTTCGGATCTGACCTTGAGATCGGATCCAACCCCGGAGCCGGAAAACCAAGGGTCACCCTTGGCCGAACACACTCCCGTTATCGGCGTGCCGGAGCTCAGCTCCGATGGCTGCCCGAACATAGATCAAGTGGACCCCTCGATTTTAAGCGAGATGCTGGACCGGATCCAGATGATAAATATCGCGGATGGCCCGTCCTCGGACCAGGAGCAGGTCGACCAGGATGCCGGCCGCGGGGAATTATGCGTCCCACCCACCACCCACTTGGTAGCCACTGTCGAAGATTTAACCGACATGCTGGGCTACGCCTCCGAGGAGGCTGACGACATGGACGAGGACATTGACGTCCCGCCCTACACGGATACCTCCCTTGCCACTGCAAATACCGGAAAGTGGACCGCCACCTCCACCTATGACGTTTACATGGTTGACACCCCCATGAAGGACAGTGACACAACCAAGAAGGGCGGCGACGACACCACCGAAGACCCGCCCAGACGCCGACGACGGCGAGCCAGAGGGCGGGGGAAGGGTAAGGAAAATCACACAGACACAAACGACACCGGAGATAACGAGACTCCGGATAATTTGGGGGAGCTCGGCGATAACACGCCAGAGCAACGACCTGACGCCCCTGAAGGGCACGAGGACCAGGGTGACCCCGAGGACCTCGATGATTCCGAGGACAGTAATTACCTCCCTCCATCCGAAGAGGAAGATAGCCTCGGACCCGAAGACTTTATCGTCCCAGAGGATCCCCTGGAACAAGAAAAATTCAAGCGACAACTCATTGCCACTGTCCGAAGCTTGAAGATGAAACAACAACAGCTAAGGGCCGAACAGGATACACTCAATGACAGATGGACGATGGTCCTAGCCGCCGAACAAGGCCTCGACGATCAACGTCAGGGCCAATATAAGAGTTACCCACAGCGGCGCCTCCTCCCAGAATACGAGGATGAGGCCTTTGAGCCCGTACCTTCCAGACGAACTTACGCAGACCAGCCCGACCGACCCGCTCGAGGACGAGATAGGCCGGCTGTGGAAACCAAGCTCCCACCCGCCCCCCCTCGAGGACGAGATAGAGCGGCCGGAGAGGCCGAACTTCCACCCGTGCCCCCTCGAGGACGGGATAGGGCGGCCAAGGAAACCGAATACCCACTCGTGGCCTCCCGCCGAGCAGGCAAAGACCCGGTTCAACCGGATGACCAATACGATCTGCGCCACGACCTAAATGCACGGGCGATTCAGTCGAGATCCATCTATGGATCCACAGGATACGCACCCGCTGGACGGGACGGATACTAGGCCTGGCGCGATAAAAACGACAGAGCTCGGGAGCAGCACCGTGCCCGGATGACAACTGATCTTCGGCGTGATGTGGCCCGGGCCAGGGGCGCCGCACACCCAATGTGTTTCACTGACGAGGTGATGCAGCACCAGTTCCCCGAGGGGTTTAAACCCGTTAATATAGAATCCTATGACGGGACAACTGACCCAGCTGTGTGGATTGAGGATTTTCTTCTCCACATTCATATGGCTCGAGGAGATGATCTCCATGCTATCAAGTACTTACCGTTGAAACTCAAGGGACCGGCAAGGCATTGGCTGAACAGCCTACCCGAAAACTCCATCGGGAGCTGGGAAGAGCTCGAGGATGCATTCCGAGCTAACTTTCAAGGAACCTATGTTCGGCCACCGGACGCCGATGACCTGAGCCATGTTATTCAGCAGCCCGGAGAGTCAGCCCGGCAATTCTGGAACAGGTTTTTGACCAAGAAAAACCAGATCGTTGACTGCCCAGATGCCGAAGCAATTGCAGCATTCAAGCACATTATCCGGGACAAGTGGCTTGCCCGCCAGCTCGGCCAGGACAAGCCGAGAACAATGTCGGCCCTTACCTCTCTAATGACCCGCTTTTGCGCGGGTGAGGATAGTTGGTTGGCTCGTCGAAGCAACCACCCCGAAGACCCTGGCACTTCAGAGACCCGGGACGGAAACGGGAAACCCCGGCGCAACAGGAACAATAAGCGCCGACACTCAAACAACGGCGGTGAAGCCGACGACACAGCAGTAAACGCCGGATTCAGCGGCCCGAAATCGGGACAACGGAAGAAACCCTCTAAAGGGAACTGAGATGGCCCGTCTGTGCTGGATAGAATATTGGATAGGCCCTGCCAGATTGACGGCACCCCTGACAAGCCAGCTAACCACACCAACCGTCACTGTTGGGTAATTAAGCAGGCCGGCAAAGCCACAGCCGAAGAACAGGGCAAGGCCCCCCACAGTGAGTACGATGACGAACCTCGCGGGCCGAACAATGGAGGCCAGAAAAAGTTCCCTCCAGAGGTCAAAACCGTGAACATGATCTATGTCACGCACATACCAAAGAAGGAGCGGAAACGCGCGCTTCGGGATGTCTACGCCTTAGAGCCGGTAGCCCCGAAATTCAACCCGTGGTCGGCTTGCCCGATCACTTTCGACCGTCGAGATCATCCGACCAGACACGCATCCAGCCAACGAAACTCAAGAGCTGCCTTGCATGTGGGGCACGGGAACCTTCCATGCACACACCAGCCAACGAATAGCGCATACGCCGGCAAGTCATGCATCGAGTACATGTACCACACATGCATTAGGAAGTTTTTTTTGTAGCGGCGTCGTATGTCTTGATCCCATTATCCCAAGCTTCTTGTAATTCATCCTTAAGCGGCTGCATGTACACATTCATACTCTTCCCCGGATAGTTGGGCCCCGGAATTATCAATGTCAGGAAAATGTTCTTTCTTTGCATAATCTGTCCGGGGGGAGATTGAGTGGAATGACAAATACAGGCCAACACCTGTATTGGGCTGCCATCATACCAAACACATTGAACCCATCCGTGCTGATGGCGACTTGAGGATGCCTTGGATCTGCCGCTTTATCATGATGTATTGCATCGAAGTGCTTCCACGCAAAAGCGTCCGATGTGTGTACCAACATCTGATTCCCATCTGCATCTAGTTCGGTTCTTTTGCCCAATTTGTGCCATGTCATCTGTCTGGCCGTCTCTTCGACCATGAAAAGACGTTGAAGTCTTGGTATGATTGGCATATACCGAAGAACATTAACTGGGATTTTTGTCTGACTCTTCTCACCCATACCGTTGTCTACCACAACATACCTGGAAGACTTGCAAATGGGACAATAGTTCAAGTCCGCATACTCAAGCTTAAATAAGGCACATCCATTCTCACAGGCATCTATCTTCTCATAGGGCATCTTAAGTACACGGAGGATTTTGTCTGACTGGTACAGGTTTGCAGGCATTACATGGCCTTTGGGTAGAAAGCGTCCAAATAGTGTCATCATCGCGTCGTAGCATTCTCTGCCCAAGTTGAATTGAGCCTTCAGAGCCATTACTTGTGCGATGGCATCCAGCTGACAAAGCTCAGTGTGCTCGTGGAGAGGACGTTTGGAAGACTCCAACATATCATTGAAGGCCTTTGCAGATTCCTCCATCTCATCGTCCGAATCCCGAGCATCATCAAAGTCTTCCACCATGTCTTCAATCCCGGTACCATGCTCGTCGATGCGACGACGGCCCACCTCAGCTCTGGCACATTGGGCAGACTTACCATGAAATGTCCAGACCGTATAAGCAGGCGTAAAACCCCACTTCTGCAGGTGTTTACTCATTTCAAGATCTGTCCTCTTATGATAGTTGTCGCACCGGACACAGGGGCACCGGGTTTTTCTCTGGCCATTTGCAAATGCGGCTCTCACAAACCCCTTGGTTTTTGTTAACCATTCATCGGTCCTGTCTTTCTGACTAGTGTGACCGGTGTACATCCACGCACGATCACTCATCTTGCCTAGCTACTGGACACACAAGAAATATATACATAATTCAGCAAACCATATTCATCAGTTAATGGAGTTTGTCAGTTTTATTACGTCCATGCAACCTAGACGCTAATAGGTAAAGATAGGTCCTAATCCCACCCGAGTATGTGTAGATTGGGTTCGTTTTCCCATGCTCTGCTCCGGATCCGACGCAAAATTTCGGCAGCACCTCCCCGCTGTTCTCCTGATACACGTCTCGGCAATAAGCAGAGAGGATGTGTACCCGGAGAACAACAGGGAGGCACTGACGAAATTCTGCATCGGATCCGGAGCAGAGCATATGGGAAAATGAACCCAATCTACACATACTCGGGCTGTCCATGGATAACGTTGGACAATTCGAAAGAATCATAGTTATAAATATGCAAATGCATGCATATTTATAGATGTAACCCTTTCGAACGGGAGACGCATAGTGGTCACGCATACGTAGCTAGCAAGTTTCATCGGCACGAAAACCGGAACAGAGCAAATAATGAAGGGGGGAGGATGAGATGTCATTTGTGCTCACCCACGAACGCAGGGGCGGAGCTCGTCGAACACCAGACCCTCGCAGCGACGAAACAACTGCACATTTAAATCCAAAGATGAGTAACATAGCATTATTGTTTTTTCCGTCAACCTAACTAAATATTTACAACAGGATGCCACCGCCAAGTTGTAAAAAAATGATTCGCACTGCTCGTTCCCCGCAACAACCCCTAACCTAAAGAGTTATCATTTAGGGTTTTTTCGTCGACACCGAGGCACCCGCTAACCTAAACAGCTGCCATTTATTGTTCCATCGACGCCGAGGCACCCCCTAACCTAAATAGCCGTCATTTAGGGTTCCATCGACGCCGAGGTACGCCCTAACCATAATTGACGTTATTTAAGGTTCCGTCCACGCGGAGGCACCCCTACCCGAAATATATGTCATCCAGGGTTCCGTCGACGTCGAGGCACCCCTAACCTATATAGATGTCATTTAGGCTTTCGTCGATGCCAAGGCACCCCCTAACCTAAATAGACATCATTTAGGGTTCCATCGACGCCGAGGAACCCCCTAACCCGCTCGTCCCCGGGCGCCCTCAGCTATGGCGACGCACGGTCGACGGGTCAGCACGCCATCTCTTCCGGTCAACCCGTCATTTAGGCTTTCATCGACGCCAACCACCTCGCCCTCTCTTCCCTATCCTCCTCCTCCTCTTCTTCTTCTTCCTTCTTTTCCTTTTTCCTCTTCTTCTTCTCCTCTTCTCCTCTTTTTCTTCTTCTTCTTCTTCTTCTTCTTCTTCTTCTTCTTCTTCTTCTTCTTCTTCTTCTTCTTCTCCTCCTCCTCCTCTTCTTCTTCTTCTTCCTCTTCTTCTTCTTCTTTTCCTTTTTCCTCTTCTTCTACTTATTCTTCTTTTCTTCTTATTTTTTTTCATCTTTCTTCTTCTTCTTCTAATTATCTAAACCTAAACCTAGCTAGCACTAACCTAAACCAAACACTAATTAACCTAAACCTAAACAGTAAAAAACAGAAGAAAAAAACAGAAAAAAAGAAAAAAAACTCACCTTGAGGGCCGGTGGAGGAGGGCCGGCGCGGTGGTGGAGGAGGGCCGACGCAGGGGGAGGAAGGCCGCGGGGAGGGGGGCTGCGCCGTGGCCTGCTCCGGCGGTGGGGCGTCGCGGGGAGGTGCCGCGGCTCCGAGGTCGTCGGGGGAGGGAAGGGCGCAGGGGCCGGGGAGCGGGGCGGCGGGTGAGGTCGTCGGGGGAGGGGCGGCGGGTGAGGTCATCGGGGGAGGGACGGCGGGTGAGGTCGTCAGGGGAGGGGCGGCGGCGGGTGAGATCGTCGGGGGAGGAGCGGCGGCGGGTGAGGTCGTGGGAGGGAGAGAAAGAGAGGAACAGAGAGAGAGGGGGTGGGGCCGGGGGGTGCACGGCCGTTAGTTAGGCAAACCTCTTTGCCGTTTGCTAGCGGACTTCTTTGCCGTCCGCTAGCAGACGGCAAAGAGGGGGTGGGGCCGGGGGGGCACGGTCGTTAGTTAGGAAAATTCTTTGTCGTCCGCTAGCGGACGGCAAAGACAAGAAAGCGGACGGCAAAGATTTGGCGGACGGCATCCAGGCCGTCCATTTGACCTAGCCAGCTCCACGCCTCAGTGGGGCCCAGCTGGTCTCTTTGCCATCTACCTTTGGGCCCTTTGCCGTTTGCTGGCCGACGGCAAAGAAATGGCAGATGGCAAACTGTATCTTTGCCATCAGCCAGTTCTTTGCCGTCTGTTTTTTGAAGGCGGACGGCAAAGACCTTCTTTGCCGTCCGCTAGCAGACGGCAAAGAACTGGCTGATGGCAAATTCCCTGATTCCAGTAGTGAATAAGTATGTGAGTTCTTTATGACTAATGTGAGTCCATGGATTATACGCACTCTCACCCTTCCGCAATTTGCTAGCCTCTTCGGTACCGTGCATTGCCCTTTCTCACATCGAGAGTTGGTGCAAACTTCGCCGGTGCATCCAAACCCTGTGATATGATACGCTCTATCACACATAAGCCTCCTTATATCTTCCTCAAAACAGCCACCATACCTACCTATCATGGCATTTCCATAGTCATTCCGAGATATATTGCCATGCAACTTCCACCGTTCCGTTTTCATGACATACATCATCATTGTCATATTGCTTTGCATGATCATATAACTGACATAGTATTTGTAGCTCAGCCACCATTCATCATTGTTATACATGTTACGCTAGCATCATTGCACATCCTGGTACACTGCCAGCGGCATTCATATAGAGTCATATTTTTGTTCTAGTATCGAGTTGTAATGTTGAGTTGTAAGTAAATAGAAGTGTGATGATCATCATTATTAGAGCATTGTCCCAGTGAGGTAAGAATGATGGAGACTAATGAGTCCTCGAAAAAGTGGGGATGAGGTCCATAAGATTGTTCTTAAAAAAAAGAGCCATGAAAAAAAATGAGAGAAAAAGAGAGAAGCTAGGGGCAATGTTACTATCCTTTTCCACACTTGTGCTTCAGAGTAGCACCATGTTTTTCATATAGAGAGTCTCCTATTTTGTCACTTTCATATACTAGTGGGAATTTTTCATTATAGAACTTGGCTTGTATATTCTGATGACGGGCTTCCTCAAATGCCCGAGGTCTTCATGAGCAAGCAAGTTGGATGCACACCCACTTAGTTTTCATGTTGAGCTTTCATACACTTATAGCTCTTAGTGCATCCGTTGCATGGCAATCCCTACTCCTCGCATTAACATCAATTGATGGGCATCTCCATAGCCCGTTGATTAGCCTCGTCGATGTGAGACTTTCTCCATTTTTGACTTCTCTTATTTATATCTACCACCACACTCTATTCCACCCATAGTGCTATATCCATGGCTTGCGCTCATGTATTGCGTGGGAGTTGAAAGAGCTGAAGCGCATTAAAAAGTATGAACCAATTGCTTGGCTAAAACCGGCGTAATGCATGATAAAAATTTTGTGTGAAGAAGATGGCGCATGACATGATTGTATGATTTTGTAGGGATAACGTTATTTAGCATGTTTATTTTGAAAGACATGATTGTTTATTAGTATGCCTGAGTATTGATGTCTTTATATCAAATTATAGACTATTGCTTTGAATCATTTGGATCTTATTATTCATACCGTAAGAGAAAGATTACATGATGAAACATGATAGGTAGCATTCCACATCAAAAATTCTGTTTTTATCATTTACCTACTCGAGGATGAGCAGGAATTAAGCTTGGGGATGCTTGATACGTCTCTGATGACCCACAAGTATAGCGGCTCAATCGTAGTCCTTTCGATAAGTAAGAGTGTCGAACCCAACGAGGAGCAGAAGGAAATGACAAGCGGTTTTCAGAAAGGTGTTTTCTGCAAGCACTGAAATTATCGGTAACGGGTAGTTTGATAGCAAGATAATTTGTAACGAGTGACAAGTAACAATAGTAACAAAGAGTGTAGCAAGGTGGCTGTCGGTGTATAAAACATGGGCATTTTATACCCTGACTTATGCACAGACAGTAGCAGCCTCCTTGCCGGCCAAGGCTTTGCCGGGAACTGCCAAGACCAAGATTCGGAGTCCAGCCAAAGAAGCTACCAGAAAGAAGCTCAAGGCACGACACTCAACTAGTACCAAAAGATGAAGACGTTCCTTGCCGGCAAGGCTAAACCGGCAAGGTGAAGACCCGGCAAGCTACGCGCCGGCAAGCTTATACCAGCCCTCTGGCGCTCCACCTCGCTGCACAGGTGTTCGCTGACAAGTGAGGTGTCGACCGCGCAGGCTGGTTGGTGAGACTTGTTGGACACGTGTCGGCGCGCTGGGACAAGATTTGCTTCTAAAGACACCCGTCCAGGAGGCATGTCAGGATAATACGAGGTAGCTGGGCAAGCGGTGCAGAAACCTTGCCGGGACTACCTCTCCTCATGACACCTGAACGACGCATTTAATGCCTTTGTCCTAAACTGGCAGAGTTAGGTATGATAGCACTGTTTGCTATCTAGTCACGATGTAATTACTGTTTTGCCACTATGGTAACCCCTTAAGCTATAAAAGGAGGGCCAAGGCAACAGTTTAGAGGATTCGGACCCCTCCGCAAACACAAGCACCTCTCATGTAGCTGCTCTCCCCATGCCTTGCCGGGGAGAAGCGCTCCTTGTACTTTGCTTCCGTACCACTAATACACCAAAGGCAGGAGTAGGGTTTTACGCTTCTCAGCGGCCCGAACCTGGGTAAAATCCCTCGCGTCCCATTGTTCATGCTCTTTGTGCACGTCAATCTTCCCCGCCGAACCACAAGGGGCTGCATGGCCCCATAGATGGTCGTTACCCCGACATCTTTGGCGCGCCAGGTAGGGGGTGGAGCGTTGTGCGAACCTTGATCAGTGGACCACGCGTCTTCTTCATCTTCATCATCAACTTCATCACCGTCCTTCTCGTCGTCGATGGCGCCCAAGAAGAAGGGCATCACGATGACGACCACCTCGCGCGCGTCCGCAGGCGGCGCAGGCGACGCAACCAATGCGGGCGGCGCGGGTACTGCGGTCGGTACGACCAGCGTAGGCGGCGCGGTCATTACGCCCATCGCAGTCGGCGCAAGGGACGAGTACGACGGAGCCGGTCGACCTCCTCGATCCTCTGGCGAACGGAACCGCGGCGGCGCAGGCGGACCGGACGGACGTCTTCCTCCTCCTCCCCCCCGCCGCGACGACGAATGCAGCCACCGGAGCGGCAACGCCCGGGACGGCGCAGACTGAGACCCCGCTGCAGCGATGTCCAAGGACGCTGCTTCAGGACAGACGCCGCGCCCCTCACACAATGGGCGCGGTACAGCCCCAATTGGCGCCAATGACTCCGGGCAGCGGCGACCCCACGGCAAGACACCTGCGGACCAGATCCCAGATCCTCAGGCACCGCCTCCGCCACGGCAACCTGCTGCTGATCATGTGCCACGGCAGCAAAACCGCGATGGCGCTCCTACTGGCTCTGCCAGGAGTAGAGCGACGTCGCGCTCTTCGCTCCCAGCCATGCCAGCCACAGCGGCAGAAGCAATGGCGCGAGCTCAGATGCTGCTAAACTTCCCTCCGGCAGCAGAGAAGATGGACGAGTGGAGAGCCACCATCCAGAGCTTGATCGGATTTGCCGAAGCCGGTAAATCGCAGCAAGCGGAACCCTCACGGCATTCGCAACCGGCGCCGGCATCTCCAGCTGGTGGCCGCGCTGACGGAACTACACTAACGGTGCAGTCGCCGCCGCGGCAACAGCCTCAACAGCAGCAACGCCAACAGCCGCGACAAGCCCAGCAGTCTTTTGGACCCGACGAGATGTCGATCGTGTCTTCGGATCCACGAGCGCAGCAAGATCAGCGGCAAGTGCTGCGAGACAGGCGGGCCGAAGACGCCCGCACCACAATCGAACGGCGCCGCGAGGCGCGCCGACAATCCGACGCGCGTAATGGCCCCATCGTTGATGAGCCTGCGCCAGGGGTTGGCGGATACCTACCTTACGAGGTTGGGTGTCCTGCCTTCACTCGTGAGCTGCGGCCAGTCCGATGGCCGTCCGTTCGAGCCTTCAAACCGGAAGTGCCAGAAAAATATGACGGCAAGCTGAACCTGACAGAATTTCTGGGCATCTATACGATTGCCGTACAAGCTGCCGGAGGAAGAGATGAGAAAATCCTCGCCAACTACTTTCTGTTGGTACTGAAACCCAACGTGAGGTCTTGGCTAATGAACTTGCCAGAGAACTCCATCTCTTCGTGGTCAGACCTCTGCAACGAGTTCGTTGGTGCCTTTACCGGAGGCCACAAGGCTCCTGGACAGCCCAGCGACCTGCAGGTGATCCCGCAAAGAGATGGTGAAACCTTGCGCAAGTACATCCAGAGGTTCAACCGTGTGCACCGCAACATTCCAGACGTGCACCCCATGGCCGTGATTGCCGCCTTTCACACGAATGTGCGCAATCGGAGGATGCGGGAGAAATGAACGTTAAGTTGCCCAAGACCGTCAACGAGCTCTATACGTTGGCGGATAAGTGTGTGCGGGCTGAAGAAGGAAGAAGGCTTCCCGGGGAGGACGCTGGCTTCGAAGTAGATTCTAAGGACGATGATGCTGCCACCCCGAGGAAGAAAGGCCGAAAGCGCAACAAGAAGTGCAAAGGCAAAACTGTTATGGCTGTCGAAGGCTCCGGCAACTCCGAGTCCGCCAAGAAAGCCAAAACTAAGAACTCCGGCAAGGAGGCTGCTGTATGCGCCGCTTGCCAGGAGGCGGCGGCTAACGAGAAGGCCGGCAAGTCAGATGGGCCATACTGCAAGATTCACCGCACCAAGGGCCATGATCTCCAAGAGTGCCGACAAGTCGAGCACCTTGTCGAGAAACAAAAGGCTGAATATGAGAAGCGCGACAAGGAAAAGGGCCAAGATGGTGCCGGTGTGTCTGGTAAAAAGGGCCGCGATGGTTGAGGAGGCCGTCGTGGCAAGGCCAAACAGCAGAAAGAAAAGCCTGCTAGAGGCCGTGAGAAGAAAGACCGAGATGATGGAAGTGAGGAAGAGGAGGATGACGATGAGACCAGCGAACAAGAATTCCAGAAGGCAACCGACGCCATGTGCGTTGACGGAGGCGCATCCTTGCACTCCTCTCACCGCCAACTTAAACAGTGGGCTCGTGAAGTTAACGCAGCAAAGCCGGCAATAGGCTCTCAAAAGCCACTCAAATGGTCACACACGCCTATCATCTTCGATGTTGAGGACCATCCTGATCGTATAACTGCGGTCGGGTGTTTGCCGTTGTTGGTCTCACCAACAATTCGCAACCTCCAGGTAACGAAGATGTTAGTTGACGGTGGGGCCGGTCTGAACCTAATCTCTCCAGATGTTATCAAGAGGCTGCAGATCCCCGACGAGGAACTCGAGAGAACGGGCACGTTTCAGGGAGTGAACCCGGGTAGGGGCCAGCCCAAGGGGAAGATCACTTTGCCGGTAACGTTTGGCTGGGATCTGAACTATAGGATGGAAAAGATTGTCTTTGACGTCGTCAAGACCCCCTTGCCATACAATGGAAGTCTTGGCCACCCGGCTTTGGCAAAATTCATGGCAGCATCCCACTAGGCTTACAACACATTGAAGATACCAGGGCCGATGGGTGTCATTTCCATCAACTCCGATAAGAAAGATGCAGTCATTTGCGTCGACAAGATGTACAGAGATGCGGTTGCAGCTGAAGCCGCCAAGGCACAAGCTCCCGCCAAGAAGAAGGAAAAGAAGAACTCCGGCAAGACCTCTAGCAAGGATTCCGGGAAGCGCACCTCTTCGGAGTGCTGCGCGCCCGTTGAAGACTTGCCGGAGTGCTCTGCCGGTAAGAGATCCAAAGCCCTTGCACCGGCGACCAAGAAGGTGCCGGCAAAGGAGGGCGGCGCTGACGGTACCTTCACTATCAGCGCCACCCTTGACAGCAAATAGGAAAGCGTGCTCGTTGCCTTCCCGCGGGCAAATGTCGATGTGTTCGCATGGCGACCGTCTGACATCCCCGGCGTTCCCAGGAAGGTAATTGAGCACCACCTTGCCGTCTGTCCCCACGCTCGGCCCATCAAACAGAAAGTCCGGAAGCAAGCTTTGGAGCGGTAACAGTTCATTGCCGAAGAAACCAAGAAACTCGAAGCGGCAGGCCTGGTCAGAGGAGTGTTACATCCCACGTGGTTGGCAAATCCAGTGGTGGTGCGCAAAGCAAACGGGAAGTGGAGACTTTGTATTGACTACACTGATATCAACAAAGCTTGTCCAAAAGATCCTTTCCCATTGCCGCGCATCGATCAGATTGTGGACTCCACCTCTGGCTGTGATCTACTCTCCTTCCTTGATGCATACTCTGGATACCATCAAATATTCATGGCCAAGGAGGACGAGGAGAAAACCGCATTCATTACTCCATGTGGCACATACTGCTTCGTGCGTATGCCTTTCGGATTAAAGAGTGCCAGTTCTACGTTTGCAAGAGCAGTCCAGATTGGTTTTGGGCCCCAGCTGCACAGGAATGCAGAAGCTTACATGGATGACATAGTGGTCAAAACCAAGGACAAATCAACCCTCATTCAAGACTTGGAAGAGACATTTGCAAACTTGCGCAAGATTAATCTGAAGCTCAACCCCGAGAAGTGTGTGTTTGGCGTCCCGTCCGGCAAGCTTCTCGGGTTCTTTGTATCTCAGCGGGGAATTGAAGCAAATCCCGACAAGATCAAGGCAATTGAGCAGATTCAAGCACCGAAAAGCGTCAAGGATGTGCGGCGTCTTGCCGGTTGTGTTGCTGCTTTGAGTAGGTTCATTTCAAGACCTGCCGAGCGCGCCTTGCCGTTTTTCAAGGTTTTGAAAAAGGCAGGACCAATGGAATGGACTCCGGAAGCGGAGGCCGCGCTGCAAGACTTGAAAAGGTACCTCTCCTCTGCGCCAACACTGGTTGCGCCAGACCACAAGAGCCGTTGCTGCTATACGTAGCGGCAACGAATCAAGTAGCTAGTGCTGCATTAGTAGCGCAGAGGGAAATCGATGATGAGGAAGCAACCACAGCAAGCCCATCCAACGACAAACCGGAATCTTCTCCGGCAAGGTCTGATGCCGACGAGACGAATGCAGCGCAAGCGAATGAAGCTGATCAGCAAGTGGTGCCAAAGAAGAAAGTGGTGCAGCGGCCTGTTTATTTTGTTAGTTCCCTCCTACAGGGGACTAGGTCAAGATATTCGGGGGTGCAGAAATTGCTTTTCGGCCTTCTTATGGCCTCAAGAAAGCTGCGCCACTACTTCCAAACACACGAGATTACTGTCGTCACTCGCTTTCCGTTGCAACGCATCTTGAGAAATCCAGAGGCAACCGGTAGGATAGTGGAGTGGGCGTTGGAATTGTCAAGCTTTGTACTCAAGTTTGAAAGCACTTCAACTATCCAGAGCAGAGCCTTGGCAGAGTTCATTGCTGAATGGACACCAACACAGGACGAAGAGGTTCAAGAAACGGCTCTCCCCAGCAAGGAAACAACAAAAGAATGGATTATGTACTTTGATGGTGCCTTCTCGCTGCAAGGCGCCGGTGCCGGAGTGCTGCTTATCGCACCCATCGGGGAGCACCTCAAGTACGTGGTCCAAATGCACTTCCCTAGGGAGCAAGCTACGAACAACACTGCTGAGTACGAAGGACTCCTTGCCGGTCTCAGGATCGCGGTAGACCTTGGAATCAAAAAATTGATCATCCGCGGCGACTCGCAGCTTGTTGTAAAGCAAGTGAACAAAGATTATCAGAGCCTGTTGATGGAGGCGTATGTGGAAGAAGTGAGGAAATTGGAAGAACACTTTGACGGGTTGCAAACAGAGCACATCCCTCGTGCGGAAAACAGCGTTGCTGATGGCCTGTCAAAGTGTGCCGCTCAGAAGCTTCCCGTGGAACCGGGGACTTTTGTGCTCCATTTGAATCGACCAATGGTCGCCCCATCGACGCAGACCAGCAAGAGAAGGAAGTTAAGTACCGGCAAATACTTTCCGGCAGAGCTCCCGGAAGCCACCGGCAAGGATGTTGCCGGGAACAACGACACGGTTGCCGGTGAGCAGCCGCTGAGCGTAGAACCTCAGGTTCTTGCCGCAGAAGCAAGCGCTCCCGTAGCCGAAGAGATGCCTTTAGTCCTTGTCGTCGAGCCGCAGGCTCCGACGTGGGCGCAGCAGATAGTCCGTTTCCTTCAAACAGGAGAGCTTCCCGATGAGCAAGGAGAAGCGGAGAAAGTAGCCCGTCAGTCAAGTATGTATCAGTTTGTGGATAACATCCTGTACAGGAAACGACCAAACGGTGTGAAATTGAAGTGTATCTGCCGAGAAGACGGACTAGAGCTGTTGGCAGAGATACATGGAGGCATATGTGGCTCTCACATAGGATCAAGAGCACTTGCCGGCAAAGCTTTCCGGCAAGGCTTCTATTGGCCCACTGCCCTCCAGGATGCAACTGCGCTAGTAACTAGATGTGAAGCATGCCAGTTCCATTCAAAGAATATACATCAACCAGCCCAAGCTCTCCAAACGATCCCTCTCTCCTGGCCCTTTTCGGTCTGGGGCCTCGATATCTTGGGTCCCTTCCCCCGTGCTGCCGGGGGCTTTGAGTTCTTGTATGTCGCCATCGACAAGTTCACAAAGTGGCCTAAAGTGGAGCCAGTGAGAAAGGTGACAGCACAATCAGCCGTCAAGTTCTTTAAAGGATTAGTTTGCCGTTTCGGGGTTCCTAACAGGATCATCACCGACAATGGCACGCAATTCACGAGCCGCACCTTCATGCAATATATCCAAGACCTTGGCCGCAAAATCTGTTTTGCGTCCGTCGCTCACCCGAGAAGCAACGGCCAAGCGGAAAGGATGAATGCTGAAGTGCTGCGTGGTCTCAAGACAAGAACTTTCGACAAGCTGCGCAAGTGCAGAAAGCGCTGGGTTGATGAGTTGCCGGCGGTTCTTTGGTCATCAGGACACCACCAAATCGAGCTACCGGCCAGACACCCTTCTCCCTAATCTATGGTGCAGAAGCAGTGCTCCCCACGGAACTCATATACGGGTCACCTCGAGTGCTCGCTTACGATGAAGCTGAGCAAGAGCAGCTGCGGCAAGGCAACACATTGCTCCTTGAGGAAGATCGTCTTCGGGCGGCTGTGCGAGCTGCACGCTACCAGCAAGCCTTGCGCCGCTACCATAGCCGCAAAGTGCATGCCCGAAGCCTTGAGGAAGGCAACCTTGTTCATCGGCGCGCTCAGTCCGCCAGAGGATCAAACAAGTTGACGCCAAAGTGGGAAGGCCCTTACCGGGTAGTACGAGTCACCAAGCCTGGCGCAGTCCGGCTGGAGACCGATGATGGCACTCCAGTGCAAAACTCATGGAATATCGAGCATCTTCGCAAGTTCTACCCGTGAGGTGCAGTTGCCGGGACATCTGCCGGCAACCTCTTTTGTACAAGCCTTGTCGGCAAGACATGTAACCCTTTGTACAAAGCCAGGCGCAGACCCTGTGCATAATAAAGCTAAGTGTTTCGCAACTCCTCGTACATATCCATTTACGTGTCCATGCATGTGATGTTGTGATTTACACTTTAGTTTGTATGAAATGACTAGCGGACCGTCAAGGTTCCTCTACCGCTCTTTTCTCTTCTTTCTTTTTCTTAAAAGGATAAGAAGGATCCCTCGCGCGCAAGTTTCCCGGGGGGACTGGAGACGGGTACCATTTTTAATGACGTTCAAGTGATCATTTCACGCAGCAAGAGAAACGACGCAGGGAAAAGCTAAGTTGCAAAACTTTGAATTTTTTTCCTTAATTACATACGCATTCTCCCTTGAATGATTTTGCACTTTGTATGAGAAACCTGCACCCGAAGGAACCTTGTCGCAATCATTCGCGCTCTTATTTTGTTTTGAGTCCGCTCGACAATTTAAGTAGCTGCAGTGAAAACGGCTAAGGAAAACTTGCCGGCCTCGGTACTTCCGGCAGGCTGCTAAGGGCCCGTTCCTCAAAGCGCTCGCGGCAAGTACACGCTCCGGCAAGCTTGTCGGCGGCGGCGTTTCCAGCAGGCTGCTAAGGACCCATTCCTCAAAGCGCTCGTGGAAAGCATGCGCGCCGGCAAGATTCTGAACAGCGTAGGGATACAATCGTTCAAAGGCAAAATAAAACGAGGGAAACAACATGCATTTGTCTAAACCCGACAACGATGAAATTTTCATTAAGAAAGAGCTCGATTACATTTTCCTTGGCCCTTTGCCAGAGTTTATCTCAAGAGCGACGCGGGGGCAAAAGGGGCGCCTAGGACGGCTCGTTGCCGGAAGACCAGATGATGGTGCTGCCGGCGATCAATACGAGACGAAGGAGTCGGAGCCGTCGTCCTCAACCTTCATGCCTGGAGCGCCGCCATCATCGTCATCGTCCTCGGTCTCGCTGGAGGAAGCGGTGTCAGAGTCGCTTGAGCTTTCCGCACAACACTCCAGACGAGCGCCCGAAGCCCCGAAGAGCTTCACGACGAGCGTGTCGGGTCCGTCCAACCTGAAGTGGAGGAGATGCCCCTGCCCCAGGTAGCGAGTACAGACAAAGGACTTCCACCCCCGCGTGAAGTACAAGATGCCGTTGGCGGAAGTCTCGACGGCCACCCAGACCGAGCCGTTGCAGCAACCATCAACGCGCAACCATAAGCTGCGCAAGTCAACACCCTCCATCTCCCTGGCGAAGGGACGGGGAAGCCGCAGTCGGCTCCGTGGCCGGTCGCGCAGCTCCACGACTAACTCGCGCGCCGTGTCCTCCGTATGGCCTTCTGCCGGGGACTAGATAGCTAGGGACGGAGTAGCAAGCGCACCGCCACGACCACCTCGACCCCGGACGCCGCGTCTTCCACGACCATGACCCGAGGTTCCTCCCTGAGCGCTGGGGGCGGCCTCCGCGGCTGTAGCTGAAGCGCCGACATGATCCTGAAGAGAGGCCCTCGTAGCGGTGGCAGATCCACGAGCTCGCCCTCTCCCCCTCACCATGACGATCGTGGAAGCGGGGGGAAGGAAGGAGAAGATGGAGATGGCGGCTGCGGAAAGGATGGGATGGAAGAAGTGGATGAGCGTCGCATCCCCGCGGCCCTCCTCTTTATAGGGAGAGCGCGGGGGCTGGCTCTTCACCGTCTTCAGGCGGCTGCCCAGCCTCCCCAATCCTACGCTCTGCACTCACGGACGGACGCATTACTCCAGCGACCGTCCAAGTTCGCCAATCCCGCGTTCTGCGCCCATTACCAGGCGCACCACTCCAACGACCGCCCTTCTCCGCCAATCCGCTGCCCTGCATGCATGCAGACGCGCGTGATGGAGGAGCGCAGAAAAAGGAGAAATAAAGGCAGACGAGGCAGTTGTCTCTTGCCACGCGTGGCTAAACGCCCGTCGATTCGAACCAACGGCAGCTTCCCGCTGAGTGTCTGTGCATTGTTTGGGACTAGCCCAATGACGCTTCGGACGCGCGTATGGCCCAAGCCCGGGGGCTCCTGTCGGTGTATAAAACATGGGCATTTTATACCCTGACTTATGAACAGACAGTAGCAGCCTCCTTGCCGGCAAAGGCTTTGCCGGGAACTGCCAAGACCAAAGATTCGGAGTCTAGCCAAAGATGCTACCAGAAAGAAGCTCAAGGCACGACACTCAACTAGTACCAAAAGATGAAGACGTTCCTTGCCGACAAGGCTAAACCGACAAGGTGAAGACCCGACAAGCTACGCGCCGGCAAGATTATACCAGCCCTCCGGCGCTCCACCTCGCTGCACAGGTGTTCGCTGACAAGTGAGGTGTCGACCGCGCAGGCTAGTTGGTGAGACTTGTCGGACACGTGTCGGCGCGCTGGGACAAGATTTGCTTCTAAAGACACCCATCCAGGAGGCGTGTCAGGATAATACGAGGTAGCTGGGCAAGCGGTGCAGAAACCTTGCCGGGACTACCTCTCCGCATGATACCTAAATGATGCATTTAATGCCTTTGTCCTAAACTGGCAGAGTTAGGTATGATAGCACTGTTTGCTATCTAGTCACGATGTAATTACTGTTTTGCCACTGTGGTAACCCCTTAAGCTATAAAAGGAGGGCCAAGGCAACAGTTTAGAGGATTCGGACCCCTTTGCAAACACAAGCACCTCTCGTGTAGCTGCTCTCCCCACGCCTTGCCGGGGAGAAGCGCTCCTTGTACTGTGCTTCCGTACCACTAATACACCAAAGGCAGGAGTAGGGTTTTACGCTTCTCAGCGGCCCGAACCTGGGTAAAATCCCTCGCGTCCCATTGTTCATGCTCTTTGTGCACGTCGATCTTCCCCGCCGAACCACATGGGGCTGCATGGCCCCATAGATGGTCGTTACCCCGACAGTGGCCCAATCCTTTTTGTAGCAAAGGACAATCCGAACGATCTCTTATAATAAGTAAAGCGTTCTCGAGGACACATGGGAATTTCATCTAGTCACTTTCATCATGTTAGTTTGATTTGCGTTCGCTACTTTGATAATTTGATATGTGGGTGGATCGGTGCTTGGGTGGTGTTCTTACTTGAACAAACCTCCCACTTATGATTACCCCCCTTCGCAAGCTTCCGCAACTACGAAAGAAGAATTAAGATAACTCTAACCATAGCATTAAACATATGGATTCAAATCAGCCCCTTACGGAATAGCGCATAAACTAGGGTTTAAGCTTCTGTCACTCTAGCAACCCATCATCTAATTACTACTCCACAATGCATTCCCTTAGGCCCAAAGATGGTGAAGTGTCATGTAGTCGACGTTCACATGACACCACTAAGAGAATCAACAACATACATATCATCAAAATATCGAACGAATGCCAAATTCACATGATTAGTTATTACAAGACTTCTCCCATGTCCTCAAGAACAAAAGTAACTACTCACAAATCATCTTCATGTCCAAGATCAGAGGGGTATTGTATAGGATAATAGATCTGAACATATAATCTTCCACCAAGTAAACCAACTAGCATCAACTACAAGATGTAATCAACACTACTAGCAACCCACAGGTACCAATCTGAGGTTTTGAGACAAAGATTGAATACAAGAGATGAACTAGGGTTTGAGATGAGATGGTGCTGGTGAAGATGTTGATGAAGATTGGTCCTCCCACGATGAGAGTATCGTTGGTGATGTCGATGGCGACGATTTGCCCCTCCCGGAGGGAAGTATCCCCAGCAGAATCTCTCCGCCGAAAAGCAAAAGTGCTCCTGCCCAAGTTCCGCCTCGAGACGGCGGCGCACCATCCCGAAAGTCTTCTCTCTATTTTTTCTAGGGCAAAATGACTTATATACCAGAAAATGGGGGCCAGAGGCTGGCCAGGGGCCCCACGAGCCACCAGGGCGCGCCTGGGGGGGGGGGTGGCGCGCCCTGGTGCCTCGTGGGCACCTGGGTGGCCCCCTCTGGTACTTCTTGCTTCCAATATTTTTTATTTATTGCAAAATAATTCTCCGTGAAATTTCAGCTCATTTGGAGATGTGCAGAATAGGTATCTCTGACATAGCTTTTTCAGGTCCAGAATTCCAGCTGCCGGCAATCTCCCTCCTTGTGTAAATCTTGCATATTAAGAGATAAAAGGCATTAGAATTGCTCCACAAAGTGTTATATTGATTAAAAACACTATAAATAACAGTAGCAAAACATGATGCAAAATGGACGTATCAACTCCCCCAAGCTTAGACCTCGCTTGTCCTCAAGCGAAAGCCGATATCGATAATCATGTCCACATGTTTGGAGAGAGAGGTGTCTATAAAAACAAAATACGGACATAGTAGCATCATGATCATTATTATAATAGCAATATTTATTATCATAGAACTTCTCATGAGTAAGTAATAATTCATCACAACAACGAAGTATAAGACATAAACTTTCTTGAAAACTAACAAACTATGTTCTTAGTCAACAATGAAGTTGCAATTCATCATATTTTCAGGAAGGGTCTCATGTAGGAGCTTTTTAGCAAGTCCACATACTCAACCATTATATAGTCTTCTATGATTGCTAACACTCACAACATATATAAGGAGCAAAAAGTTTCAGCCAGACACATAGAAAGACAGGGGCTTATAATTTCGCCTCCCAACTTATTCACCTCAAGGGTGATGTCAACAATAATAACTCATGATCACTCATATCCAACTGGATATATATGCCTAGATCTTTCCCCACCACATGATGCTTGCAAAAGAGAAAAATAAAAAGGAAGTAGAGGAGAACACTATTGACTCTTGCATAAAAAGTAAATAGATAAAAGTAAAAGATAGGCCCTTTGCAGAGGGAAGCAGAGGTTGTCATGCGCTTTTTGTTGTTGGATGCACAAGCTCTTAATGCGAAGGAACGTCACTTTATATTGCCCCTTGTGATAGCAACCTTTATTATGCAGTCCGTCGCTTTTATTTCTTTACCATCACAAGTTCGTACAAAGCTTATTTTCCCTTACAATAAAAGTTCAGACATATTTAGAGGCAATTTTTATTGCTTTTTGCACCGATGACAACTTACTTGAAGGATCTTATTCAATCCATAGGTAGATATAGTGGACTCTCATGACATGAAACTGGGTTTAAGGGTTTTGGATGCACAAGTAGTATCTCTACTTGGTGCAGATTCTTGGCTAGCAAAGATATTGGGCAAGCACCACATGTTGGAGGATCTATAACAATATAACTTCTATGTGAATATAAGCAAACACAACTCATTACGTTGTCTTCCTTGTCCAACGTCAATAATTTGACATAACATACTTAATGGGGGCTCACAATCATAAAAGATGTCCAAGATAGTATATTTGCTTGTGAATCTTCTCTTCCCTTATTAATTCTTTCACGAATTGCATCATTGACTAATGCTATGTTTGTTAACTTCCAGTAAATTTTACTACTTATACTTTTCTTTATGTAATGTCATTACTTTCCATAAGATTAGCATATGATCTTTTTCATTATTTTCATTGCTAAGATTGAAACATGAAAGTAAAGAAGCAAAAAAACTCAAACTACTCTTTATTATATAACTCTCAACTCGATTACATAGATAGATAGATCACGAAACTAGCACTCGAAAATAGATCATACTAAACTTTTATTCAACTAGATCACGAAATAACTAAGGATCGAACTAAAAGTAGGTAAAGATAATAAAAGTGATGGCAATACGATACCGGGGCACCTCCCCCAAGCTTGGCACAAGCCAAGGGGAGTGCCCATACCCATGTACTCAAGTTTCCTTCTTCGGTGATGGTGGTGGTGATGAAGTGGTGGGCTTGTCCTTCAGTTTCCGCTTCAGAACATAGTTTTCTTCCTTCAACTTGCTAATTTCTTGCTCAAGCTTCACTATCTTCTCACACAACACATTCTTGTTTTCCTGTAGAAGACGGAAAGGGATAAATTGGATCTTAGATTTGTTTACTATGTTTGGGAGGCTCGACTTCTTGAACTCAACATGCATATCTCCCGGTTAAGGTAGAGGGGCATCTTCTTCATCCGAGCTCGCGTCTCCCATTCCCTTCATGTTGGCATCTCGCTCCTCCTTCACGGACCATCCATAGGGGTCTGTATCCCCGTAGATCCTTGGATTTGCAACGTAGTTTGATACAAAACTCTCTCCATCTCAGTCTTGAGACGACATACTTTCGGATTTGTCAGAAAAATAGCACGAAACAAGAACAGAGGAGATTTCTGCGATACGGTGGTCAAAACGTCCGGGAGTATATATAAAGAATTTTTATCTTGCAAAACAAGTAATCCAGAAGAAAAACGGAGTCGGGAAGGCTCACGTGGGGCCCACGAGCCACCAGGGCATGACTGGGGGGGGTGGCGCGCTCTGGTGCCTCGTGGGCACCAGGTGGGTCCCCTCGGCTGTTTCTTATTTTTGTATTTTTTCTAATATTCCAAAACTAACACAAAGTATTTTTATGGAATTTTTGGAGTCGGTTTACTTACCGTATCACGTACCTCTTCCTTTTCAGGGTTCTGGAGCGTTCCGGAAGGTCTCTCTTATGTACTCTTCTGGTGTAATTGTTTCAATGATATTAGTTTCAACATTAATGGGGGTACCTGAAATATAGTGCTTAATTCTTTGCCCGTTCACCACTCTCGGATTAATGCCTTCGGAGTTGTTTATTTTGATGGCTCCGGAGCGATAAACTTCTTAAATGATATACGGTCCTTCCCATTTAGAGAGGAGTTTTCCTGCAAAGAATCTCAAACGAGAATTGTACAATAGAAATTGCTCACCCACTTTGAATTCCCGTTTTTGAATTCTTCTATCATGCCATCTTTTAACTTTTTCTTTAAACAATTTGGCATTTTCATAAGCTTGGGTTCTCCATTCATCTAATGAGCTAATATCAAATAACCTCTTTTCACTGGCAAGTTTAAAATCATAATTGAGTTCTTTAATTGCCCAATATGCTTTATGTTCTAACTCAAGAGGTAAATGACATGCTTTTCCATAAACCATTTTATAAGGAGACATACCCATAGGATTTTTATATGCAGTTCTATAAGCCCATAATGCATCGTCAAGTTTCTTAGACCAATTCTTTCTAGATCTATTGACGGTTTTTTGCAAAATTAATTTTATTTCTCTATTGCTCAATTCTACTTGACCACTAGTTTGAGGGTGATGGGGAGATGCAATTCTATGGTTGACATCATATTTAGCAAGCAATTTACGGAATGCACCATGAATAAAATGTGAACCACCATCAGTCATTAAATATCTAGGGACTCCAAACCTTGGGAAAATAACTTCTTTAAGCATTTTAATAGAAGTGTTATGATCAGCACTAATAGTTGGAATAGCTTCTACCCACTTAGTAACGTAATCAACAGCAACTAAAATATGAGTATACCCATTGGATTTAGGAAAAGGTCCCATATAATCAAATCCCCAAACATCAAATGGTTCAATAGCAAGTGAATAATTCATAGGCATTTCCTGACGTCTACTAACATTACCAATTCTTTGACATTCATCACAAGATAAGACAAACTTACGAGCATCCTTGAAAAGAGTAGGCCAATAAAAACCAGATTGCAATACCTTATGTGTAGTTCTGTCTCCTGCATGGTGTCCTCCGTAAGCCTCGGAATGACACTTCCGTAGGATTTGTTCCTGTTCATGCTCAGGTATACAACGTCTAATAATACCATCTGCTCCTTCTTTATAAAGATGTGGGTCATCCCAAAAGTAATGTCTTAAATCATAGAAGAACTTTTTCTTTTGTTGGTATGTGAAACTAGGTGGTATAAATTTAGCAACAATATAATTAGCATAGTCCGCATACCATGGAGTATTACGAGAAGCATTTATGACCGCTAATTGTTCATCAGGAAAATCATCATTAATAGGAAGTAGGTCATCAAGAACATTTTCAATTCTAGACAAATTATCTGCTACGGGATTCACAGCTCCCTTTCTATCAATAATATGGAAGTCAAACTCTTGTAGCAATAAAACCCACCTAATGAGCCTAGGTTTAGCATCTTTCTTTTCCATAAGATATTTTATAGCAGCATGATCGGTGTGAACAGTTACTTTAGAATCGACTATATAAGATCTGAATTTATCTCATGCAAACACAACTGCTAGCAATTCCTTTTCAGTAGTAGCATAATTTGTTTGGGCACTGTCTAGAGTTTTACTAGCATAATGGATAACATTTAATTTCTTATCAACTCTCTGTCCTAGAACAACACCGACAGCATAATCACTAGCATCACACATAATTTCAAAAGGCAAGTTCCAATCAGGTGGTTGAACAATAGGTGCAATGGTTAAGGCTTTCTTAAGTGTTTCAAAGGCTTCTAGACAATCATCATCAAAAACAAATGGAACATCTTTTTGCAAAAGATTGGTAAGAGGCCTAGAAATTTAAGAGAAGTCTTTAATAAACCTCCTATAGAAACCAGCATGACCTAGGAAACTTCTTATACCTTTAATATCTTTAGTACATGGCATTTTCTCAATAGCATCAACCTTAGCTTTATCAACTTCAATACCTCTTTCAGAAATTTTATGCCCCAAGACAATACCTTCATTCACCATAAAGTGGCACTTCTCCCAATTCAAGACAAGATTAGTTTCTTCACATCTCTGCAAAACTCGATCAAGGTTGCTTAAGCAATCATCAAAAGAAGTTCCGTAAACGGAAAAATCATCCATGAAAACCTCAACAATCTTTTCACAAAAGTTAGAGAATATAGCAGTCATACATCTTTGAAAGGTACCAGGTGCATTGCATAAGCCAAAAGGCATACGTCTATAAGCATAAGTTCCAAAAGGACAAGTAAAGGTGGTTTTCTCTTGATCGGGTTGTGATACAGGTATTTGAGAAAAACCAGAGTAACCGTCTAGGAAACAAAAGTGTGTATGCTTAGATAATCTTTCTAACATTTGATCAATAAAAGGTAAGGGGTAATGATATTTTCTAGTAGCTTTGTTTAATATTCTAAAATCAATTACCATCCTATAACCAGTTACAATTCTTTGTGGAATGAGTTCATTTTTATCATTAGGAACAACGGTAATACCTCCTTTCTTACGGACACAATGAACGGGACTTACCCATCTACTATCAGCTATGGGATAGATTATACCTGATTCCAGAAGCTTTAATATTTCAGTTCTTACCACCTCTTTCATCTTAGGATTTAATCGTCGTTGGTGGTCGACAACAGGTTTAGCATCAGGCTCCATATTAATTTTGTGCTGACATAGAGTGGGACTAATGCCCTTAAGATCATCAAGAGTATATCCAATAGCAGCTCGGTGCTTCCTCAGAGTTTTAAGTAATCTCTTTTCTTCATGCTCTGAAAGGTTAGCACTAATAATAACATGATATATCTTCTTTTCATCAAGATAAGCATATTTCAATGTATCAGGCAATTGCTTCAATTCAAATACAGGATCACCTTTAGGTGGAGGAGGGCCTCCAAGAGTTTCAACAGGCAAATTGTGTTTAAGGATAGGTGGTTGATCAAAGAACATCTTATCTATTTCATTTCTTTCATTCATATGCTTATCGTTTTCATGGTCTAGCAAATATTGTTCTAACGGATCAGTAGGAGGTACAGAAATAGAAGCAAGACCAATAATTTCATCTTTACTAGGCAATTCTTTATCATGAGGTTGTCTACGAAACTTGGAGAAATTAAACTCATGAGACATACCACCAAAATCAACACTAACAATTTCTTTAGCGCAATCAATCTTGGCATTAACAGTGTTCAAGAAAGGTCTGCCAAATATAAAGGGACAAAAATTATCTTGTGGAGAACCGAGGACTAGAAAATCAGTTGGGTATTTTATTTTTCTACACAAGACTTCAACATCTCTAACGATCCCAAGCGGTGTAATGGTATCTCTGTTTGCTAGCTTAATAGTAACATCAATGTCCTCTATTTCAACAGGTGCAGTATCATTCATAATTTCTTGATATAAGGTAAATGGAATAGCACTAACACTAGCACCCAAATCACATAAGCCATGATAACAATGATCCCCTATTTTAACAGAGACAACAGGCATGCCTACTACAGGTCTATTTTTATCTTTAGGATCTGGTTTAGCAATTCTAGCTGCTTCATCACAGAACTAAATAACATGCCCATCTATATTATCAACCAAGAGATCTTTAACCATAGCAACATTAGGTTCAACTTTAATTTGTTCAGAGGGTCTAGGTGCTCTAATATTACTTTTGTTAACCACAGTTGAAACTTTAGCATGTTCCTTAATCCTAACAGGAAAAGGTGGTTTCTCAATATAAGCAGTAGGCACAACTGGATCAGCATGGTAAACAATTGTTTCTTCTTTAACACTAACGGGCTCCTCAATCTTTTCTTTAACAGGGAGATGATATTTAAACCACTTCTCCTTAGGGAGATCAACATGAGTAGCAAATGATTCACAAAAGGAAGCTACTATCTCAGAGTCAAGTCCGTATTTAGTGCTAAACTTATGAAAAGCATCGGTGGCCATAAAGGATTTAACACAATCGAACTCAAGTATTATACCTGACTCATTACCTTTGTCGAGTTCCCAATCTTTAGAGTTGCATTTAATTCTTTCCAGAAGATCCCATCTGAATTCAATAGTTTTCTTCATAAAGGAGTCAGTCAAAGAAGAATCGAGCATGGTTTGATTATCATAGGAAAGCCGAGCATAAAAATTCTGTAAGATAATTTCTCTTGAGAGCTCATGGTTGGGGCATGTGTACATCATGTAATTAAGCCTCCCCCAAGCTTGAGCGATGCTTTCTCCTTCACGAGGCCAAAAATTATATATATAATTCCGATCACGATGAACCAAATGCATAGGATAAAATTTCTGGTGGAATTCCAATTTCAATCGGTTCCAGTCCCATGTATCAGTATCATCACATAGCCTATACCATGTCAATGCCTTTCCCTCCAAAGATAAAGGGAATACTTTCTTCTTAACTCCATCTCCGGATAAACCTGCAAGCTTAAACAATCCACAAATTTCATCAACATAGATCAAGTGAATATCAGGATGTACCGTTCCATCTCCTGCATAAGGACTAGCTAGCAGTTTCTCTATCATACCCGGAGGAATCTCATATCAAATATTTTCAGTTGGTGCAGTAGGTTGAGGAGCAACTATTAGTGTTTCCGGTCGAGGTGAAGATACCCCGAACAGACCCCTCAAAGGATTACTTTCCATAGTGACAAGTGACAGTAAATTTCAGCACGTAATATAAATGTTTCCTTACCAAATTCCACTCACCAAAGGCGCTTCACTCCCCGGCAACGGCGGTAGAAAAGAGCCTTGATGACCCACAAGTATAGGGGATCAATCATAGTCCTTTCGATAAGTAAGAGTGTCGAACCCAACGAGGAGCAAAAGGAAATGACAAGCGGTTTTCAGCAAGGTGTTTTCTGCAAGCACTGAAATTATCGGTAACGAGTAGTTTGATAGCAAGATAATTTGTAACAAGTGACAAGTAGCAATAGTAACAAAGAGTGCAGAAAGGTGGCCCAATCCTTTTTGTAGCAAAGGACAAGCCGGAACGATCTCTTATAATAAGTAAAGCGTTCTCGAGGACACATGGGAATTTCATCTAGTCACTTTCATCATGTTTGTTTGATTCGTGTTCGCTACTTTGATAATTTGATATGTCGGTGGACCGGTGCTTGGGTGCTGTTCTTACTTGAACAAACCTCCCACTTATGATTACCCCCCTTCGCAAGCATCCGCAACTACGAAAGAAGAATTAAGATAACTCTAACCATAGCATTAAACATATGGATCCAAATCAGCCCCTTACAGAATAGCGCATAAACTAGGGTCTAAGCTTCTGTCACTCTAGCAACCCATCATCTAATTACTACTCCACAATGCATTCCCTTAGGCCCAAAGATGGTGAAGTGTCATGTAGTCGACGCTCACATGACACCACTAAGAGAATCAACAACATACATATCATCAAAATATCGAACGAATGCCAAATTCACATGATTACTTATGACAAGACTTCTCCCATGTCCTCAAGAACAAACTACTCACAAATCATCTTCATGTCCAAGATCAAAGGGGTATTGAATAGCATAATAGATCTGAACATATAATCTTCCACCAAGTAAACCAACTAGCATCAACTATAAGATGTAATCAACACTACTAGCAACCCACAGGTACCAATCTGAGGTTTTGAGACAAAGATTGAATACAAGAGATGAACTAGGGTTTGAGATGAGATAGTGCTGGTGAAGATGTTGATGAAGATTGGTCCTCCCACGATGAGAGGATCGTTGGTGATGTCGATGGCGACGATTTCCCCCTCCCGGAGGGAAGTATCCCCGGCAGAATCTCTCCGCCGAAGAGCAAAAGTGCTCCTGCCCAAGTTCCGCCTCGAGACGGCGGCGCACCATCCCGAAAGTCTTCTCTCTATTTTTTCTAGGGAAAAATGACTTATATACCAGAAAATGGGGGCCAGAGGTTGGCCAGGGGCCCCACGAGCCACCAGGGCGCGCCTGGGGGGGGGGGGGGTGGCGCGACCTGGTGCCTCGTGGGCACCTGGGTGGCCCCCTCTGGTACTTCTTGCTTCCAATATTTTTTATTTATTGCAAAATAATTCTCCGTGAAATTTCAGCTCATTTGGAGATGTGCAGAATAGGTATCTCTAACATAGCTTTTTCAGGTCCAGAATTCCAGCTGCCGGCAATCTCCCTCCTTGTGTAAATCTTGCATATTAAGAGAGAAAAGGCAATAGAATTGCTCCACAAAGTGTTATATTGATTAAAAACACTATAAATAACAGTAGAAAAACATGATGCAAAATGGACGTATCTGTCTCCAACGTATCTATAATTTTTTATTGTCCCATGCTATTATAGTATCAATCTTGGATGTTTTTATATGCAATTATTTATCATTTTTTGGGACTAACCTATTAACCTAGTACCCAGTGCCAATTGCTGTTTTCTGCTTGTTTTTGGCTTTTCAAAGAAACAGTACCAAATGAAGTCCAAATGCCACGAAACTTTTTGGAGATTTTTTTCTGGACAAAAGAACCCTTGGAAGCTTCAGGAGGAGGCCAGAAGCCTCACGGAGGCTTCACAAGGCAATAGGGCGTGCCCCAGGGAGGGCGCGCACTGTTGCCTTGTGGGGCCCACGTGACTCCGTTTGACCTAATTGCACTTCTATAAATTAACTAATATTGGGAAACCACCAGAGAGCTAGAAGAAATAACCTTTCCGCCGCCGCAAGCATCTGTTCTTCCGCGATCCCATCTGGAGGCCTTTTTCGGTACTCTGTCGGAGGGGGAATCGATCACGGAGGGCTTCGACATCAACCTTGCTGTCCTTCCGATGATGTGTGAGTAGTTTACCACATACCTACGGGTCCACAGCTAGTAGCTAGATGGCTTCTTCTCTCTCTTTGATCTTCAATACAAAGTTCTCCTTGATGTTCTTGGAGTTCTATCCGATGTAATCTTCTTTTGCGGTGTGTTTGTTGGGATCCGATGAATTGTGAGTTTATGATCAGATTATTCATGAGAAATATTTGAGTCTTCTCTGAACTCTTTTATGCATGATTGTTATAGCTTTGTATTTCTCTCCGATCTATCGGTTTAGTTTGGCCTACTCGATTGATTTATCTTGCAATGGGAGAGGTGCTTTGTGATGGGTTCAATCTTGCGGTGCTCAATCCCAGTGACAGAAAGGGACATCACACATATTTGTATTGTTGCCATTAAGGATAAAAAGATGGGGTTTATTCATATTGATTGAATTTTCTTCTCTACACCATGTCATCTTGCTTAAGGTGTTACTCTGTTTTTATTAACTTAATACTCTAGATGCATGCTGGATAGCGGTCGATGAGTGGAGTAATAGTAGTAGATGCAGGCAGGAGTCGGTCTACTTGTCTCGGACGTGATGCCTATATACATGATCATTGCCATGAATCCGTCATAATTATTTGTTATTCTGTCAATTGCCCAACAGAAATTTGTTTACCCATCGTATGTTTCTGTGCTCGAGAGAGAAGCCTCTAGTGAAAACTATGACCCCCGGGTCTATCTTTATCATATTAAAAACCCAAAAATACCTTGATGCAATTTATTTACTTTTATTTTAATTAGTATTTTAGTTTAGCTATTTACCTCTATAAGATTTAATCCTTGCAAGTAACCGCTAAGAGGATTGACAACCCTCTTATTTGCGTTGGGTGCAAGTGTTTGCTCTTGTGTGTGCAGGTGCGCTTAACGGAATTTTGCTTGGTTCTCCTACTGGATTGATAACCTTGGTTCTTAACTGAGGGAAATACTTATCTCTACTGTACTGCATCATCCTCTCCTCTTCGGGGAAGTACCAACGCAGACTACAAGTAGCAGCATATACGCCTAAATGCGCGCTTTCGTCGCTCTATGGCCGAAGAGCCATCACGGAAAAGAAAGAAACCCGTAATAGGCCCAAGATGTGCCGTCGATAAATTCCTGGATCAACCATGCCCCATCCACTCTATTTTGATGAACACAAACCCAACTCATAGTCTTCGGGCTTGCTGGGTTGTTAAATAGGTGGCAAAAGGGGAGGAAGACCTCCTCAACAGTACAGACACACACAACAAGCGTGCGGCAATGTCCTCTGACGAGTGTGAGATCTTAATGATGTACGAAACTCATCCATCAAGAAATCAAAGAATGCGAGCTCTTTGCGAGATAGTCCACGTTCATCAGGTAGCGACATCGGATAAATGGTCGAACATGCCTATCACTTTTGGGCAACATGATCAGCCGAAGACCGGCCCAAGCCGAGGAATGGCAGCCTTAGTCCCTGACCCTATAGTGGATGGATATCGGCTACGGAAAGTTCTAATGGATGGTGGCAGCAGTTTAAACCTCATATATGAAGAGACTCTGCAGAAGATGCAGTGCGATAGATCACGCATCGAACCCAGTTATACCACATTCAATGGTATTATCCCTGACGGGGTCCTGTACCGGGGGTGGCTAACGAGCAGGAGCCTGACCTCATTAACCATAGGTGGCCCACCGGTCCCAGGACATGGCGCAAACCCTAGGAGGCAGGATGACCTTCTTGACGCCCAAGACTAGAGGGCGGCAGCGCCCCAGATCGCATCTACCTATATAAAGGGAGGTCTAGGGCACCCAAGGATCAACTATCATCAGATAGGCAAACTCTCGGTAGCAATCTCCTACACCATTGTAATCCCTTGCGTGAGGTATCCCTCCACTATGAATCATCAAAACCAGCAGGATGTAGGGTATTACTCTCCGAAGGCCCAAACCTGGATAAACCCCTTGTTTGACCTCCGACCCATGACTTCCAGCTGAGCTTGGACCCCTACCGAGGGATCTGACGGGAATTCGCTCCGTCAGTTGGCGCGCCAGACACGCGCAGCGCCGGCTGGAGACCGATCATGGATCGGATCTTCTTTTGCTTTCGGTGGCTTACCGCCGGGGGAAAGCCTAACCTTCGGCTCCCTGACGTTCACCGGCGACAGGGCGGGCCGGGTCGACATCAACCCACTGGCAAGCCTCACCACTCGGGGGCCTCTCAAGGAGCCCCGCGGCAACCGCGTTCGGCCCGGAAAGCCCGCGACACCACCGGCCCAACGGGACCCATGATTGACTGCCATGCCACCCACGGGACGTAGGCCGCGCCAGCTATCCAGCTTGTCGCAATGGTCTGCGGCGGCCGTCGTCCAAACCAGGCATCGGAAGACAGCCTTATCACCGACCCATACGCCCGCAAAGACACCGACGCGACCGGTGTCCCGTCGGCCTCAGATGATGAAAAGGGCGACGCATCACCTATCCGTCTCACCAATGAGGACGAAAAAACCGGCCTCCCGCCCTTCCACGAGGTCACATACTCCGACCTCTGGGGAGAAACGAGGTCCTCCACAGGCTCGGGCACCGACGTCTCTGATGTCTACTATGCAACTTTATTCTTGTAGATGTTGTTGGGCCTCCAAGTGCAGAGTTTTGTAGGATAGTAGCAAATTTCCCTCAAGTGGATGACCTAAGGTTTATCAATCCATGGGAGGCGTAGGATGAAGATGGTCTCTCTCAAAAACCCTGCAATCAAATACAAGAAATCTCTTGTGTCCCCAACACACCCAATACAATGGTAAGTTGTATAGGTGCACTAGTTTGGCGAAGAGATGGTGATACAAGTGTAGTATGGATAGTAGAAATAGGTTTTTGTAATCTGAAAATAAAAAAACCGCAAGGTAGCAAGTAACAAAAGTGAGCACAAACGGTATTACAATGCTTGAAAACAAGGCCTAGGGTTCATACTTTCACTAGTGCAATCTCTCAACAATGCTAACATAATTGGATCATATAACAATCCCTCAACGTGCGATAAAGAATCACTCCAAAGTTCCTATTAGCGGAGAACATAAGATAGAAATTGTTGTAGGGTACGAAACCACCTCAAAGTTATCCTTTCCGATCAATCTATTGAGCCATCCCTATAAGTGTCATAAATAGCCCTAGAGTTCATACTAAAATAACACCATATGATACGCATCAACCAACTCTAATGTCACCTAGATACTCCAATGTCACCACAAGTATCCATGAGTTGATTATTTGATATGCATCAAACAACTTCAGATTCATAATATTCAATCCACACTCCCGCGAAGCTCATGAGGGTAACGGTCGGCCGGGGATTCCTCCCAGGTGCCACAATGAAGCCTTTTGAGAGGCTGGCGCAATGTCTCGACGGACGTCGCCGTCACTTCCCCGCCGCTAACTTCGTCCTCATCCTCCTCGACGTCGTCGACCTCCTCATCATCGTCGTCGTCGATGTCATCGGTATCGTCTTCACCGTCATCATCGTTCTCCCCGCTTCCTCCGCCGCTTGATGCAGAGGCCATGCCCTCGTCATCCTCCAGACCCTCGGAGGCCTCCACCGAGGCTTCCTTTGGGGCTCTTCTCTTCTCCTTGGTGGCACTGGCCTCCTCACGAGAAGGCCCAGAAGGCCCCATGGTCATAAGGGCTGCCAGAGCAGAGCTCACTTGCTGCCCTGGGACCGGGGGCTAGGAGCAGAAAGCCTTGAAGGTGGCAAATTCCTGACAAAAAAATAAAGGAAGGTCACAACTCAGCCACCCGGCCTCCAAATGGAGAGGGGGCTATGAAAAGATGCTTACATTGGCAGGAGGGTGGTCGGCCGACAAGGGCAGGACGGTCTCCTTATGAGACTTGACAATGGCGTCCGGCCCTACTAGGAAGCCGAGGCAGACGTCGACACCCTCGGGATCCAGCTCCTCCCGAGAAACTAGCGCAGGGTCCTCTGGGCCCGCATACTGGGACATCAGAGAACCCTGGGCCAGTAGCGGCAGGACGCGGCGCACCACCCATGTGCGCATGATGTGGCCCCCAGTCAATCCATCTTTCTTCAGGCGAGCGGTGACGTCCGCCAGAAACTTAACCTCCAGGGTCAGCTTGGTAAGAGAAGCCCACGAAAGCAGCTTCTGCGGGGGCTCGTTCACAAAAGTCGGCAGGTCATCAGCAAGGGCTTTCACATAGAACCAAGTTTTGTGCCACTGCCGAACGGACTTTGGGAGATCGAAGGAGAAAAATGTGGAATTGGGACGGAGCTGCAGTATGGCACCCCCGAGATCGTAGATGGCACCCTCGTTCGACTGGACATAGACCCGAAAGAAATAGCAGAATAGCTCGAAGTGTGGGGCTATCCCAAGGTAGCACTCGCAGAAGGTGATGAAATTAGCGATGTGGAGCACCCCGTTGGGCGGGATGTGATGAAGTTGACAACCAAGGAAATGCAGAAGGCCACGCACGAAGGGGTGGATTGGGAAGCCGAGCCCCCGGCGAAGTAACCCGAACAGAGGACATGCTCGTCGGCGCGGGGCTCCGATGGGACCTCCCTAGTGGGAAGCCGAACGCTCAGATCTGCCGGCATGGCAAGATCATCGTTGTAAGCCTGGATCTCGACCTCCGTGGCGATAGAAGGAAACCACTTCCCCGTGGATTTGAGCGTGGGGTGCACCGATTTCGCTCCCCCTTTGGGAGCGGCCCGCTTTCGCTTTCTGCTAGCAGAGCTTGACAGCGGCTCCTGACGGGAGTCGGGCCTCCCCTTCTCACTCTTCGTCTTGGCCATTGACCCTGGGCTAAGCAAGGAGTGGGTTGAGCAGGACAGCGGTGCGTCGAAAGGCTCGAGATAAACAGAAGGGGTGGAATGAGACGGGCAAGGTAGGGTTTTGAAACCCCCCATTTTCCCTCTCTTTATAAGGAATCAACAACTGAGGCGTCACCCGCCCAAGGCAAAACGGGCACCCCGTTTCCGTTCCGGAAAGGATTCCTTTTTTTGCAGGAAGCAAGGACGACAATCATGGCGGCATCATCTCCTCGAGAGCCGCGAAAACCTAAGGGAAGGTCCGCCCGTCTAAGGCTGAAGGAGCGCTGGGCCGGACAGAAGATCGGTCGAGCCAACGTCCGACCTCTAGGCCAAACCAGATTCAGGATTGTCCCGGGCTCCAGGAAGGCAAGGAGACATGAGAGCCCGCCGAAGGTCCCATAACCTTTTCCCGCGACCTCCGCCATGCTCGAGGGCTACTGACGGGGTCCCGTACCAGGGGTGGCTAACGAGCGGGCGCCCGACCTCATCAACCATAGGGGGCCCACCAGGTCCAGGACACGGCGCAAACCCTAGGAGGCAGGATGACCTTCTTGACGCCCAAGACTAGTGGGCGGCAGCGCCCCAGATCGCATCTGCCATGTAAACCCTAGACCTCTCTTGCCTAAATAAAGGGAGGTCTAGGGCACCCAAGGATCAACTATCATCAGATAGGCAAATTGTCAGTAGCAATCTCATACACCATTGTAACCGCTCGCATGAGGTATCCATCCACTATGAATCATCAAAACCAGCAGGATGTTGGGTATTACTCTTCGGAGGCCCGAACCTAGATAAACCCCTCGTGTGACCTCCGATCCATGACTTCTAGCTGCGCTGGACCCCTACTGAGGGATCTGACGGGATTCGCTTCGTCAATCCCAGGAAAAGAGGCGCGATGCAGCGGCAAAATCACCCTTGATGACGTGTTCGGAACACCCGACAACTACCGCTCCAAGGAGTTGACCTTCCACATTGTGCCCTTCAGAAGTGGTTATCACACTCTTTTGGGCCGTGATGCATTCACAAAATTCTATGCCATCCCACATTACGCCTACATGAAGTTCAAGATGCATGTGCCCAATGGCATGATCACTATACCAAGCAACCCTGATAAAGCACTTAGAGCCGAGAATAAAATGGCATCGCTCGCCTTGGAATCCTTGGCCGAGGCCTTCACGACTGAAGAGCTAACACCTCTGCGTGCCACCGTTGATAGAGACGATGTCATCCTTGACAAAAGATCTAAACCTACGTCATTCAAACTGGCTGATGAAATAGTCAAATTTCAAGTGCATCCAACAGATGCCCACAAAACGGCGTCCATTCGCACGCAACTAGACCCCAATCATGGATGAGGGGTTACGTGATTTTCTCCGAGAAAATTGGGACAACTTTGCCTGGCAGCCTTCCGACATGCTAGGAATTCCCAGACACCTTGCCGAGCATAGCCTGAATATCATAGAAGGCTTTAAACCTGTCAAACAGGCACTCCGCTCGTTCTCTGAGCCAAAGAGGTAGGCTATGGGCAAGGAACTGGCCAAGTTACTAGAGGCCAGATTCATCCGAGATATTAAACACCCCGAGTGGTTGGCTAACCTGGTCATGGTACCTAAGGAGGACAAATCATGGCGCCTTTGTGTCAATTTCAAGGACGTTAACAAAGCTTGCCCAAAGGACCCTTTCCCTCTACCACACATTAACTAGATCATGTCTGATCAAGCAACCACAACTTTCATAACTCCGTACGGGCCATTCTATTTTAACACAATGCCCTTTTGGTTTAGGGAACGCAGGTGCAACATACCGGCGCATGATTCAAACATGCCTGGAACCACAGATTGGAAAAACTGTGGAGGCATACGTGGACGACGTAGTTGTTAAAACTAAAAACATCAACAAATTGGTGACAACTCGGGGAAACATTCACCAACATCCAAGCATATAATATAAAGCTCAATCCAGAGAAGTGTGTCTTTGGAGTACCAGCGGGCAAACTGCTCGGCTTCATCGTTTCCCATCGAGGAATAGAAGCCGACCCTGACAAAATCTGAGCCCTTGCCCGATTGGAAGTCCCTACGGAGCTCAAGCACATCCAAAGAGTAGCTGGTTGCATAGCCTCTCTGAGCCGTTTCATTTCTCGTCTTGGAGAAAAGGCCCTATCTCTCTACAAGCTCCTAAAACAAACAAAGAATTTTCAATGGACTAGTGAGGCAGGTACCGCATTGGAGGAAATAAAAACACTCCTCGCTACCAACCCTATACTGGCAGCACCTGGAGCAGGAGAGCTGTAACACCCCAAAAATATTTTCTTTTGATTTTCAAATCTTTTCTTTAAAAAGAAAAATGATTTGAATCACTATGGCTCTATTTCTTCTTCTTTTGTTTTGAAAGCCATTTTTAAGTTTTCATTTGGGTTTCAAAATTTTTAAAAATGGTTCTGATTTGATGGTTTCTTACTTGACTAAATATTTTTGAAGGACCAAAATATTTATTTCAGAAAAGTTTTTGAATAAATAAATTATTTCAATAAAATGGCCCCTTCCATTCTTTTCAAACACTTAGAAAATTCTCATAAAAAAATTATTCTGTCATTTTTAATTATCATCCAAGTCATCCTCACACCCTAGGACAGTACCCAATACTTCTCCTCTCCACAAAAATATTTTTATCATATTTAGCAAATTCCAAAATTTCAATTTCATTTATTCCTAGTTCCTTTGATTTACAAAGGAACTATATTTTTCCTAGCTGTTCTGCACCCACAAAAATTATCCCAGCTACTTGACAGTACCCACACTCCATTTCACCAAAAATATTCTGTTCCACAGTTCAAAATTTTCAAATTTCATTCAATTGAAATTTGGACCATATTCAAACTCTCTGCTCAAAGCCTAATTTAAATTACTCCAAAAATTCTGAAATTTTGCCAGCATCTCTGTTATGCATCAGTACCTCACCACAAAAATTCTCAAAAATTCCAAAAATGCCTAGGGCCATCTAGCATTTCATCATACACCTCATGTGCATTGTAGATCACTGTCGAAAAATTCAGAAATTTCAGTAAGTTCATAGATGGGGGAGATCGATTCCGTGCGGTGCACTTCACTCCTCCTCTCCCTCATCCACATCGTTCTTGCCATCAATGCATCGCCACGGGACCCCCTCGCCAGCATCTCGCCGCCGACAGAACAGTGGCAGGCCGGTGCAACGGCCGCTGCCCTCGGCCGCGGCGGCCGAGAGGATCAGCACGGCCACCAGCCACCATCACTCCTCTCCACCGCTCCCTCTCCTACCTCCTCTCCACGAGGCAGCTCCCCCGCAACTCCCATGCGCCGTCCAAGCCGACCGAGCCCCGCCTGTCAGTCGCCGGAGCCGCTCGCCGTTCGCCATGGCCGTACGGGAGCTCAGCTTCAGGATAAGGCGATAGAGCTCGAGGACGTCGCCCCGGCGCTTCGAGAGAACTCCACCGACCCCACTGATGACCACCGCCCAGGCCGACCGCCCCAAACCTACTTCGCCATCCGGAATTACTCCACCACGATCCACCTCGCTTTGGCCATCTCCGTCTCGCCTATAAAAGGACCCCCCGAGCTCCGTTCAGTACTCACACCGCCTCCACCCACTCCCAATCGCCACCCAGAGGAGTCGGATGACCTCGGGGAGGTCTTCTTCCCCGACTTCGACCGCCCGATCCGCCACTGTCCCCGCAAACCTCACGTCGCCGTTCGACCACCACCACCTCCCAAACTCCGTTAGTAGGCTTCTCATACACCCACACATCCATTCCGCGCGTCAATTTGATGACCGGAGCCCTCCCCGACGAGATCCATCACCACCCGACGCCGCCGTCTGCCGGAGTTGACCCCGCCGTAGCCACAGTGCTCGCCGGCGACCAACTCCACCACCCACCGACACGGAACACTTCCCCGAGCACGCTCATATCCTCGCTGCCCTCTGAAACGCTGGCGATCGCCGCCGGTGACCACCGCACCCTCTCTGTTCTCGCGCGCCAGGCGCGTTCAAATTTCAAACCCGACGGGTGGGGCCCACCCGTCAGCGTTTTATTCTTTTTTGTTTTATTTCGAAAGCATCTTCTGCCTCTTTACGTTTTCTGCACTGGAAGACGTATTTCTGCCCGGGGTGTTTTCTGTTATTACAGCAGGGACCCGATAGTAGTTGTTTTAATTACAGAAAGGTCCCTGGTTTTAAAACCTTTATTACTTTTTAACCATAACTCCTTTTCAATTGATTCTTTTTCTGAAAATTTTCTTTTTGACTCTAGTTTTGTTTAGTATTTATTTAAAAATATTTGGAGCCAACTTTTTGTGCTGTCACAAAAAAAATGATTTGAATTTGAATTCTTATTTTATAGAAAACAAGGAGGGAAACTTTGACGAAAATTTCGAGGGATCACCTTCTGCCTACTTTTGATCAAGGCAAGCATTTTTGAACTTGGGATATGGTGTTTGCATGCATGTTTGCATAAGTTTGAAATATCACCGGATATGTAGTGGATAGCAAGTGCATGCATGGTCATATCTTTTTGTGCATTTCATGCATACAAGAACCTTTCTAACTTGGATGAAGATTGTGAGGAATCAGGGGTGTACCCCCTGTCTATATCGTGCAAGTGGGCACGGGTCACATCATGACACGATGGTGTCACTGTGGCATGTGAAGCATGCCAGTCATAATAATTTAACACCTCCTGAGTTGACCTAGATCGAGTCTTGTTCCGTCATGCCTAGCTAAAATTCATGCTGCCACTTGTCTTCCCGCGAGGGGAGTATGGCTTAGTAAGTTGCTAACCCCTTTCCGAGTGCACACCACATAGAGGAGCCATGATGAAGGTTCCATGGCCATGGACTAATGCCAGTCATCGGATCAGGGGGCATGGGTGTATCCGGCTGGGCCGAGAGGGGGGCACCCCTTGTAATCCGTGCGTTATAAATTGTGATCCCATGCTATTCGAGATGGCGGTCTCCCCATCTTAGAGTTTTTCTTGAACGATGCTTTGGGTGATTCCTGGCATCCGGAAAGTTAATCTGGTGTGTGCTGGTCAAGTGTGTTTTCAACCCAAAGACTGTAATGGGAATTAGTCAGCGTCTTGGTGTTGGCTAAATAAATCTTATACACGTGGGTAAAGAGTACACCCTCTGCAGAGTTATACCTATTCGAATAGCCGTGTCCACGGTCAAGGACATTAGCTGGGAAGGGTCAAGTGTCGGTCCCGGTGTCGGTCTTTGGAGGAAATAATTAAAATTGAGCATGATCCATTTTTGTAGGATAATTATTGTCACCACTGATGCCAGCATGAATATTATGGTGGACTAACCTTTTTGTTCTATGTGCTACCTTGGGTATCTCTTGGGATGGCTAGTCCACCTGGATACTCATTTCTATTTTTTTTCTGAGTATCTCTTGGGATGGTTAATCCACCTGGATACTCATTTTCATTTTTTTTAGTATCTCTTTGGATGGTTAATCCACCTGGATACTCATTTCTATTTTTTTCTGAGTATCTCTTGGGATGACTAGTCCACCTGGATACTCATTTCTATTTTTTTCTGAGTATCTCTTGGGATGGTTAATCCACCTGGATACTCATTTCTTTTCAAGACCTCTTGAGGCGTCGCTTTCAGACACCCGTTTGGCATTTCTTTTCAAGACCTCTCGAGGCGTCGCTTTCAGACACCCGTTTGGCATTTCTTTTCAAAGACCTCTCGAGGCGTGGCTTTCAGACACCCATTTGGCATTTTTCTTGGAATTCCTCGGGCGGTTCAGCGCCCGATGTTCCATTTTATTTTCTTGGTTTATTACTAAAATAATTTATTTATTCATCCACACCGTGTTAATATTTATCATGCCATGCTTTAATTTCGGTCAGCATATGCATATAATTTAATCCATCATGAACATATGCATTCGGTATATCTTATGTTCATAATGTTTGCGAGTACATTCCAACGTACTCACAGGCTTGTCCCTGGCTTGTTAATTTGGCCAGACCCGGAAGAGGACGATCTTGTGGAGGAAGAGTGCGCTAGCGAGCCCGACGCTTAGAGGTGTTCCCAGTCAGTCAACTTGTGGTCTTGGAGTCTACCACGTGTATCATCCACAGTGCTTCCGCTCCACCAATAAAATAGTCAAGCCTCACACTGACGCTTGGCTTTACTTTATTGTATCAGTGTTGTAATATCACCACACCACTGTCTTATTCTGCCACCGTCATATATTGACAAGTTTGTAATAAATGTTGAGCACTCTGGCTCAACCTTGTGTAATAGTATGTATGTACTGGTTATCTATATCAAGGGAGTCCGCAAGTTGTTCTGATCTTGGGGCTGGTGTGACTTGAGGCTATTCCATGATATATTCCGGAAACAGGCCCGACAAGAGCCGATGTTGTTATACATCTCGGCTACAAACCAAGTCGTCCGCGTAGTACTTGTTGTCGAGCGCGGCGCTGAAGGGCACAAGCTCCAGGTCCAAAGTCCTGTTTATTATGTTTCCGAGGTACTTACCCCTTGTAAAACTAGGTATCCCCATTATCAGAAGATAGCTTATGCAGTCTTTATGGCATCTCGGAAACTGGGGCACTATTTTCAGAAGTGCTCAATCACAGTGGCATCCAAAGTACCTCGTAATGATATAATCAATAACAGGGATGCCATAGGAAGAGTTGCAAAATGGGCAATTGAGCTCTTACCTTTTGAAATTACATACCACCCATGTCGAGCTCCCTATAGAGTACAGTACTTCTCCCACTGGACAATGTACTTTGACGGCTCTAAAATGCTGGCTGGCCTAGGGGCCGGAGTAGTCCTTACTTCACCAACTGGGGATAACATACAGTGTGTACTACAAATCATGTACACTGACTCCAACAATGCAGCTGAATACGAGGCTTTACTTCATGGTCTTCGGATAGTTGTCTCTATGGGAATCCAATGTGAGATTCTAATCTCGCTATCTCCTAAGTTAACGGCGAATTCGACGCAACGGACCCGAAGATGACAGCATACCGGAATGCTGTCTTAGCAATTTCAGCCCGATTCGAGGGGCTAGGATTTCACCATATCCCAAGAGACAGCTGTAACATCCCAAAATTCTAAATTTTGGAATGTTATATTAATTGAGTAATAGTGATTGCTTGAATGAGTGCTGTGTGAAATTGAGTGGAATTTGAAACTTTTTGAAAGTTGAATGAGAGGGAATAAAAGGACTTTCCCAAACTTTCATTCTTTCTTTTGGTTCCCATGGAATTCAAAATTTAAATTCAAAACAAACCCTAGAGTGAAGATAACAGGACTTCTTCCATTTGAGATAAAGAGGGGTTTTGAAAAGATTTGAATTCCATTTGAAAATAATTCAAACTCAGAAGCTTTATGCCACTCAAGGATTTTCATGAGAGTAGATAATAGGACTTCTTCAAAATTTATGAAATAGAGTGGGGAGTGATGAGTACCACTTTCAAAACTTATTGGAAAGCCTATTTGGGAGTTTTTTTGTCTTTTATGGTGGAATTTCAAATCATCTCAAATTCTTTAAATTAAAAAATATATTTGAGTGAAGGTAACATGACCCTTCAAAATTTAGAGAAGAGTTGAAAAGTATTTGAAGAAAGAAAACAGAAAACTATTTGCAAAAGATTTGAAAGTCAAATTGAAATCCAATTTGAAGTTATTACAAAAAAATATTTTTTTAAAGTAATTTATTTGCCTCTGAAAAATAGTTCATATTTTTCTTTGTTTTATTCTAAGAATTTATATATATATATATATATATATTGTCTAGGCAAAATTTATATTTTTTTATTTTCTGATTTTTCTTTCTCTGTTAAAAAAAACAAAGCCCCGCGCAGGCCGGCGCTAGTCGCCAGGCCCAGTCGACCCCGAGCCGTGGCCCATAGCCTGCCCGCGCACCGAACTTCCATCATGGCGGCCTCCCGACGCCTCTCTCTCTCTCTCTCCCGCGGTCACTCACACCGGGGCCCGCCCTTCTTCTTCTCTCGCAAGTCGCGCCCGAGTCCCGCACGCCCATGGCAGAGCGCCGCCTCGCCGTTCAACCTCGGGATTCTATCCCTAGCGACGCCCCCTCCTCCAAGTTGGTGTCCTATAAATACCTAGCACCGGCCTCTCTCGATCCTCTCCAAGAGCCCACGCCAAAACCCGCCACATAGCTCGCCCTCGCAAAACCGATCTCGCCAGAGCCGAAGTCGTCCACCGTCGATACCGTTGCCGGTAGGACTTCCCGAGCCTGGTCCTTCTGTAATTCTTCTTCTCTCGATCGCGAGATCCTTTTTGACATGGTCTTGCATCTTCTCTTCATCTATAGACGCCGCCCCGAGCTCGCATGTCCGCCGCCGGAGTGGCAGAGCATCATGAGCTCCGTCGCTGTCGTTTTGCGTCACCGCATCGTCCCCGAGCTCCATCTTCTCCACCACTGCGACCCCCTCCCCGAGCCGCACCCGCGGGACATCTCCGCCATCGCCATCGACTGCCGGAGCGCCTCCACCATCGGCCACCGATGCTCGCATCGCCGCCGACCGCCGCTGTAAGCCCGGCTCCTTCCCCCTCCATTCAATCTTCCTTTAACGCTCCAGATTAGATTAGGTTTTTTTTTTTTTACTATGAACCGGTACGGGTTTTATTTCCGGTTTAATTAAACCGAATCGCCCCAGTTTTCTCGCTTAGCCGCCTCAGCCGCCGAAACTCTTCAACATCGGCCGTCCTTTGTTTAGCCCCGCAGCAAACACATCCCAGCCAACCCGATCGCGCCACGTGACAGTGGCCGTTCCCTAGCACTTTCAGAAAATAATTTTATTTTAGATTCTATTCTGATTTTTCTTTTATCATATCTTTAGATCTATAACTCCAAATTTAGTGATTCATTTTCCTACGGTTTCACAAAAATCCCATCTATCCAGAGAACCAAGCTAAAAATATTTTGAAGCTTTTAAATTTGAATTTGACCAAATTTTCTTTAGACCCTAAATTGCTAATAACTTTTATTTAAAAATAGGTTTTTAATTAATTATTTTTGCTACTGATTTCTATATGTTATATCTATCCACTGGACTAATAAAAATATTTTTTGTTTATAAAAAAAATTGAATCTGATCAGATTTGAGATCTATCTTAATTAGGCCATAACTTTTGTATTATAAAACCTTTTTAGTTGATTCTTTTTGCTAATTAAAACTAATAGCAAACACTTTCTGTTAAACTAAAGTTTTATAATATTTTCTTCTGTTAAAATTTATATTCTGTGCCAAAACTTTGTTTGATTGTTTTTGGAGTTTCGTGAGTCTTTTATTTGGTTTCCTTTTGATCTTTGAGTGATTGCTTATGTGTGGTTATAATTGCTTGCTTATGATAGATTGAACGGAGTGTGACGAGTAGAACTATCAGGATTATGAGTGCGAAGAATCTTCATCAACAGTACAAGGCAAGTTACATCTTGATCATGCTTCTTTAATACCTATGTTTTCTATATGCATTAGTCCTTTTGATGTAGGATTGCATAAGTATATAAGTTGGTTATATTATAAACCCAGTAGTTCATTGAGGTAGGTCTGAGCCTTTACTCCATTGTCACCAACGTTGTAGAAATTTTTGCTATGCTTTTGTAGACGGGGATTGGTATTTGTGATTCATGCAAGTTGCGAGAGATATAATAATTTTGGGTAACCTTAAGGTGGCAACATTAACACACATCTGGGTGGATTGGTAGGGGGCACCCTGGAGTAACCAGTGGACTAGCCCGGGCACCTGGAGTAGCCAGTGCTTGCCCAAGGGGATCCCGGAGGACCTGTGCGATCACCCTATGGAATGCCACCCAGGCTCAAAGAGATTTATCAATTTCTCTGCAGAGTGTCAAACTAATCGATTAGCCGTGTCCCCGATTATGGACAATTTGAGCATCTAGAAATTGGGAATTTGGGTGATCTCATCACATTTAACTAATTTAATGGGTTTAATCAACTTGGGTATAGATTGAATGGAGGAACCATCTCAATCATATTATAATAAGCTTTGTAGTAATAATTTGATATTCTTTTTGATGATAGGGAAAAATCAGCTTTATGCAAATTAAACTTAGAACCTTCCACCAGCCATATTGCATGTAGAAGTAGGACCTTTATACATCTCTTATGGTGTGACTTGCCAGTACATTCAACGTACTGACCTACACGGCTGCAACGTCTCATGTTGCAGGAATTATACGACGAGTAAGTGATACGATAGGGTTGCGTTGTCTACACTCAACTTTGTCGTTGGTGTTGACCGGACTCCACAACCTTTGATGTTATTTCCGCTGTATGGATTAAGGTAATAGTATTTACGTTATTTTATACATGTGATTTTCTGTTATTTCATCGAGTACTATGTGTGCTAGCATACCGATCCAGGGATGGCAATTAAGCACAGAGACTTGGATCCTTTTCGGAACCGGGTCGTTATAAGATGGTATCAGAGCACATGCTGACTGTAGGACGTGACCCTAGGAAATGACTTAGGAAGACCCTGATAGGATCAACTCATACTATTCTCGTACTCTTCTGAAATTCTTTGCTGTAACCCCTCCTTGCTTCAAAATTTTAGATGAAGAGCTTCACGCTGAACCAAAGACAACACTACGAAGACGTCCCCGGTGGTCCAGCCCTTATTGAACTTGTCCGACTGTTGAAGCTGCCGATACCCGAGATCAAGGTGTGTCAGAGGAAGACCGGAACATGGAGCATCAACACTCAAGTTTTTGGTCGTCAAGAAAACCCCAAGACAGGAGATATCAACTATGGAATGATAGCTCATGGAAGGGACATGGGCATAAACACTAGTATCCATGATGCTATCGTCCGCTTGTGCTATCGTCACCGTGCTAAGTTAAGCAAGCATTTCTTTGGAAAGATTGGATGGCAGAAGGCTGATGGAGCACCTATCGCCTTGACGAACGAGCAAAAGATGAAGTTTCGCCTCTGCTGGTATATCACCAAGATCTGGAGTATTACATCAAGAACCTTCGGATGGACCTTCTGGAAGCCTTATTTGACAAGGAAGCACTTCGTGAAGAAATCAGGACCCAGAAGCTGAAAGTAGCCAAACTGGAGGAGCAAAACCTCGAGATCCAGATGATTCGTCAGGAACTAAAGGACAGTAGGGCCATGGCTCATGCCAAGGACGTTGAAATCCAGAAGCTACGAACTCAACTCCAGGAGATTCAAGGACGTCACAAGAGACTTCGCGTCAACAGAGATGATCTGGCAGAAGAACTTGAGAAGATCAAGCACGATCGGAAGAAGCCTAGCAGAGACATGAATGAAGACCTGAAGAAGCTAGCTTAGCTGTATCCCACCATGAGTGAATAAAGATAAACGTTTTTGCGATTAGAGTATCTGACCATACCAACTTATGTGGGTGGCCGTACTATAGGATTGATTGAACTGAATGAATGTGTGCAGTATTCCATGTGTTTAGTTATTGTGCCGTTTGTTTGTATGGGTATCTTTCCCTCTCTCTCTCTCTCTCTCTCTCTCTCCAATCTTATCTCGTCCTTACCCAAAACCCTTTGACCCACTAGATGGTGTATGGAGATGAACTCATATTTTATGGATCGATGACTCAATTGGAGATGGAGCAATGGATTCAGAACATGGAAGATCACATGAAGAATAACACTATAGCCGGAAAGGATATGGTCCAGCATGCTTTGCAGTACTTTGCAAAAGGTGCTGCTACTTGGTGGAGGATGTACCAAGCTATCAATGGATGGCAAGGAGCAATCACTTAGGAAGAATTTAAGTTGACTCTCCTAAGGTCTCATCTTGTGTCCCAGAAACCGAAGCCTTGTGGAAATGATATGGAAAAACCTTGTGCATGCAAGCTTTGTGGAGAGATGGATGCCCTCATGAAGAACACAAGGATGGATGCCCTCATTGTGAAGGAAATCACCCAGCTGGAGAATGCCCAACTAGGCAGGTTACTTGTTTCTTATGTGAAGGAACTACCCACTACCCTTCCTCAGTGTCACATTTACCCCTTGGTACAACGAACTATCCGACAGTGGAAGGGAGCAATGAAAGAAGCCCTCAGGGAGATTTTAGAAGAACCTGAGATGAAAGAAGATGTTGAGGACACACACAAACAAGACCCAAACAAACTTTTCTCCAATGCATTCTATTCATGTGGAGAAGAAGGACATTTTTCACAGTATTGCACGAAGAAAAGAAAAGAGTATCTGGGAGACTTCCCGACTGTAGAAGTGAAGTATGAACCACTGGAAATAGAGGCCCTGATTGGTACGAAAAAGCCCAGGAAGAGAAATCGAGGACATCCTCAGAACTACCCGATTTCTGCAAAGAAGGACCTAAATCATATCATGTGTTTCAAGTGCAAGACCTTAGGTAACTACACCGATCAATGTCTAGAAAAGGAGCCAAGAACCCGAGGAGCATACGTAATCACCAAGAAGCCCCTAGACTTGTTTGACGTCATTTGTTTCTGCTATAAAGAAGCCGGACACTTTGCCAGAAACTGTCCCAATGAGAAGGAGGCTTGTGCTAAATAGTTGATTCGTAATAAAAAATGCAGTAAGTGTAGTAGAAATACTCTTATATTGTGGAGGTTTTGAGTTGAGGCATGTAATGGAAATGCAGGAGATTGTAATAATTCAAGAATCAATAAAGTTGGCATGTCTTAATCATTTGTATTGATTAGGGATTTTTATGAGTTGTTACTATATAGGCAAGGAGTGAAATCATGATACGTGGAAAAAGATTTTGAAGGAACTAGTGTTTTTCGTTTTAAGGGTGGTAGAACCCAACACCATTACCCAAATAAAAGAGCTAGTCATTAGCTACATCAGACCTTGGAATGGACAAGTCAATGATGAGTCCGGTTAATTACATCCTAGTTTTGCACCAAGAGAAGGAAGGGATACAGTACAGATGGGTGGATTTAAGAATGCTAAGGAAGCTGGATGTTGGAATAATGATCAGTTACAACCCAATGATGAGTTCAAGCCTTACAAGTGATGCGATGGGCCCATAACCCACAGGCCGCAGGACCTGACAAGAAGCAAGCACACTCTGGCTGAAGGAAGAACCCTGGAAGAAGCTACAACTTTATCAACAGACGATCTTATAGAAATTTATGCGAAACCCGAGTGTTGTGAAGAAACGATAGATTCGTTTGGCTTGCAGAATCAATGGATTTATCCAAACTTAGTTCGTCGACAAGAGAAATTTTGCAATGCTTGTGAGGATGACCGAGTGTTAGAATGCGAGATTTGCTACACCATACACAAGGTAATGATTTGGGTGTGGAATGGATTGATCACCATGCCGACTTACTCTTATTATTCGCCTTTGCTATGTGGGATGGTAAATCCTGAGTGACTTACCTGTAGTAGAGAGACGACGATGTGAAGCCTAAACCTTAGAATGGTACGACGTTTCACCCTTGTACAAGGCAGCTGTTGCCAACCGTAGGTTATATGGTGAGGATGAAACCCAGACCCGTTTTCTGCAGGAATCCCAATCAAATTATTTGATGACCTCTATGAGAACATCGGGGCACAGTACTAAAGCGGAGCAACTACAGCAAGGAAGAGGGGCCACAAATGGTTTACCATCCAACCTATACTAAGCATCTCGGATAATAGGCAGGTACCAATAACAGTTACAAGGACAGGCTATGCATCAGAATAGGATAAAACAATAACAGCAGCAAAATCTAATGCAAGCAGGAGGGAGAAGGAATAGGTGATATAGGCATGCGTCAAGGGGGTTTGCTTGCCTGGAAGCTCTGCTGAAAGGGGCTGATCGCCGGAAGGCTGCTCGCCGGGAGTGTAGTCGAACTCTGCTGCGACGGCGTCGGTCTCGGCGTCTATCGGGAGAGAAGGAGGGGGGAAGAAACAATAAATTCACGGCAAAAATGCAATCACTATGCATGACATGCCTAAATGATATGCAGAGGTGTTTTATTGCCTAACTAAATGATTTAGTTAATTTGGAATTTATTTGGATTTATTTAATTAAAGTTGAGCACTATTCATTTATCAAAATCAGTCAAAAAGTTCCATGTTCAGCTAGCTAGGAGTGTTGGATAGGCATTTTGATTACATATTCAGAATCTTCATATTTTTCTGATCGTTTTTCATATACAAATTATTTTAATCTGAGTTACGGTTTATTTTATATGATTTTCTAAAGTTTTTATTAATTTCTGGAATTATTTAAATTATTTAAATTAACATTATCCGAAACAGTAAATGCTGACATCAGCATGACGTCACTGTGACGTCTGCAGTCAACAGGACCCGTTGACTGGTCAACCTGACATGCGGGTCCCACCTGTCAGTTGCTAATTAGGTTAATTAGGTTTAATTATAGTAATTACAAATTAAGTAGGTTAACTATTAATTAGTTTAATTAAACAGAGTTAATTAAGTCAATTAATTAATTAATTAATTATTATTTATTTATTTTAATTCTTTTTATTTTTATTTATTTATCTACTTATTTATTTTATTTTATTTTCGTTTTAAACAGGGGGCGGGCCCCACCTGTAAGTGGCCCAGGCGGCCACTGTAGCACGTCAACGCGGCGACGCGCGCGCGGGCTCGCAGCGGCGCCCGACGGCGAGCTGCGCACTGGCAGCGGCGCGGGGCAGGGGTTCGGCGGCAGCGGGCGAGGTGAGGCCAGGCGAGGCGACGGCAGCGGAGCGGCAGAGGGGGGGGCAGCGGCGGCGAGCGGCTGCGGTGCGGGCGGGCGCGCGGCGGATGCGGGCGGCAGCGCGCGGGGCAGAGGCGGGCGTGGCGCGTGCGGGTTGGGCGGCAGCAGCCACAGCAACACGGGTGGGGCGCGGGCGGAGCAGCACGGCGGCGGGAGGCGGGCGACGGCGACGCGAGCGCGAACGGGGGCCGCGGACGGCGGCGACGCGACGGTGACCGAGAGGGGGAGGAGGAGAGGGCGGACGTGCTCACGTTCGGTGTAGATGAACGGGCCGGTGAGGCTCGGTGAAGCCGAGTCGGGGAGTAGGCGGGGATGGCGACGGCGAGGACGAGACTACGGCGACGGCGACAGGCGACGGCGGCGGCGCGGGAGAGAGGGAGGGAGCGAAGGGGAGTGGAGGGGGGTTAGGGTTTCGGGCGACGGGCGAGAGGCCATTTAGGCCAGCGGCAGCAGGCGGCTGGGCCGGCTGGCTAGGTGGGCCGTGGCCCAGCAGGGGAGGAGGCCTTTTCCTTTTCTTTTATTTTACATTTTGTTTTTCTTTTGTTTCAACTGTTTTGCAAAATGTGAGGCCACTAAATGGATTTTATAAAATATGAGACTGGCCCATTTAAATACTAGGCAATATTCCACACTGCCAGAAATTGGGTTGGTGAAATAATGATTTCATTTAAATTCTGGATTAATTAAAATGGCATTAAACCTTGCTGTTTGCTACTGTTTTAGGTTGATAAAGTCACTTAGGCATTTTAGTGATGTTGTTTCACTGAACATAATTAGTTTTAGATTATTTGCTGTTTAATGAACATTTTTATTTCAAATTTGGAACAACTTTTGCTTTCACTTTAATTTTGAATTTCAATTTAATTCGGGATTTGAAATGAGACATGATGCTAATGATGATCAAGTATAGCTAATCATGATGACTTGGCACTTTCAAAAGGTGATCACTGTAGATATTACATGGGGATCTTACAATTCTCCCCCACTACAAGAAATCTCGTCCCGAGATTTAAGAGGTGGAGTAAGGGGAATCTTCAGGATCAAGGATGAACAGGAGAGTCAGGTTTCGATCCTGTGGAACTGTGGTGGGTGTCGTTTAAGAGTGGGAAGGTAGTGACATCTTGCAAGGTCACGACTGCAAGGTGAATCAGAGGACAATCTGTCAGCTATGTTGGCAACAACGTCGGTACCAAGGGCGGGAACGAAGAGAACCATTTTCCTTCTCGTTAAAACGAGGCGGACCAATAGGCAAGGTTCTCGTCCATCGATGATTTCCGGAATGTCATCAACCATAGTAACAGGGTCTCACTGACAGAATTGTACATCGAGGTGTTTTCATAAACAGGAAATTATCACTGCTTAGATCATATAGATTATCTGAGAGGTTAAACAGACCAATGGAAAGGAAAATGTGTTTATACACAAGATTTAGGAGTATATCCTTTCCCAAGGACAAGTAGAGCATGATATACATGACAGGACAGCAAGTACTTAACCCGTTAGACAAATGGGGCAAGGAGAATCACGATGTTTACCCATACAACGGTGTTTGGATAATCGATCAAGAAACATTTAGCATTGCGCTTCCAATGTTCTTGTTGATGTTTGGAGTACCACAGTCATGCTTCGGGGTAGCAATGATATGGTGTTTAAACAAAGGTTGGGTTTGAGGATCATAGGAAATACTCAAGGAACAATGTCAGGAATAGCGAGGAACCCAAGGTATAACCACAACATGACTAAGGCTGTGTTGGCAGGAAGTGAAGGATGCTGTCGATGATAACACAAATCCTCGAGGGGTAAGGTTGGTATTTCTCGCCATGAATTCAATTGACATGTCGGAAGAAGTCAAAAAGGTTACCGTTGATCACGATACATTTTGCCGAGAGGTTTCAAGAGGATGCAATCGAACAGTGACGGCATCCAACAAAGGAATGTCAAAGTGGAAAGTTATGGTAACATCAAATAGGTTGCAAGCTCGGAATCGGAGTTGCTTTTCAAGGCCAACAACAAAATGTTGAAAACTCGACGTAAGCTTTGCTCACGGTCTGAAGAATTCATGCACCACAGAAGGACGAGGTAGCACGGTCAAAGGTAGCATGATAAGGATGTAGCCGGCAGTCTAAAAATGACAAGATTGAGTTCAAATTTCCTAGCAACAAAGTACTAAGGGTATTGAATTGAGTGCGGATTCGATTCACTAATCGGTGTTCACGGTTGACATCAACCCAGAACTCGTGGAATGACTAAGACGGGGAAAAGTATTACTTCATCAAAAATTCATAAGATGTAGTGCAATGGCACGACATCCTCGAAATAACAGAGGATAGTACTCGAAGGCAGAACAGAATAGAAGCTGAACTGGATCATCGATCTGCGGAAAGTGACTACTTTAACCTTGTCGAAAAATAGACGAGGCACGAGAATGGGGTTATCAAATAAGGTCAGCATGGTCGGAACCATAACTGCATGGAATCAAGTTAAGGATACCGAAAGAATTATACAATTGAATAAATATTTTGCAAGAAGCTTCCGTGACGGTCTACATCGTTTCCACGGGCATGAACACAAAGTTCAAGGTCGACTCCCACTTCTTCAATGCATAACCTTTCATTCACTTCTCGCTTTCGATGGAGTTGTGGTGTTGAAATTTTAGCTGGCGTAACGCCAGAGGAGTATGACCCGTAAATATTTGCAGGTTCACACAAATTGCTGAATGCATGGATATAGCTCAGCAGAGGAGTTTAGAAAGATATTCAACACACTTATAAAAGCAACAGATACAAACTCGAAAGCAGAGGGATGACGACACGGAGTGGCTGATACAATTTACCAAAGGCATTTTGTATCAGGGGAAGAACCCAAAGATTTTAAATATGAGGGACACTGTCAGATAATAATCCAATCAAAGGATCATGTGATCCATGAGGACTGGCGATGTAAGGATTAAACAAATGGCCCCACATTAGAGTCCATCAAGAGAAGGGAGAATGCAAGAACATCGAGTTATGGAAACATCAGAATAACCGAAATATAAGATATAGTGGAATTATGATTTCCAAATTAAAGGATCAGAAGCAGACGCTCGGATCAAAAGAGGAGTAAGTCGAATAGAATTAGATGGGCAATCAATCAAGGTTTGATTTGCCGAGAACCAGCTCATGTCTGGAATGACGTCTGAGCCGGAAGGATAACTTCTAAGGATCAACTGATGATTGCAAGTATTCGCAAACATATCGGATCAAAGGCTCATAATGACGGTGACAAAGGATGCTAATGAATATTGCTAGACATATGGAATTAACCATAATGCAGGCAGGCAAGACTTTCCAGAGCAATAGGCTGCACAGGATTTTTGGAAGATCGGATAGCATTACGAAATATTTTGAGAAACACATGAACAACTGGGGATGAATGTATGAACGGCAATTATGTGCAGTTATCCACAAGGATTTATCGATGGTAAAGAATTGCAAGAGCGGTGGGCACAAGGGCCTTGGGGATTCATCGGAGAGTGTCTTCCTAACCATTTGGTACTTCAAGAGTAACGGGAACATCTGTATCAAGTGGCTCTCCGGGGAGAAAATGGTTACGAGAACTTAGCATCAGATTTAGCAAAATCTTTAACCCGAATAGAAGAGAAATCAGAGTCCCAGAGTAAAGGTGCGGAATAAAAGATCCTAATACCACCCATTGGCGACGTGGGCCCGTAGGCCACACAGCCATGTTAGTAAAACATAGTTTTTGGACATCTAGACTCAACTTCGACCAAGGAATCGGAAGGGGGCTTCCTACAGGCAGTCGGCTATGATCCCAACTTGTGACGCCCCCTACTTAATCGTGCACTAATCATACACGCAAACATGCACGATCAAGCACAGGGACTCACGGGAAGATATCACAACACAACTCTAAACACAAAGTAAAATGATACGAGCTTTATATTACAAGCCAGGGGCCTCGAGGGCTCGAATACATAAGCTCGATGTCATACAAGCATCAGCGGAAGCAAAAGTGTCTAAGTACAGACACAAAGTTAAACAAGTTTGCCTTAAGAAGGCTAGCACAAAAATAACAACGATCGAAAAGGCAAGGCCTCCTGCCTTGGAGCCTCTGAACTACTCCTGGTCGGCTGGCTCAATCCAGTAGTAAGTGCCGTCGGGGCCCTCCTGGTAGTAAGCTCCTGAGGTGGCATCTGGCTCCTGGGCTCCATCGTCTGATATATCATCAAGTGGGTATGGGGAAAAGAATAGCAGAGCAACCGTGAGTACTCATCCAAAGGACTCGCAAGACTGACATCAGAACTATGCTAAATATGCATTGGTATCAAATGAAAAGGTTGTATCTTTGGACTATATAGCAGAAATGCCAGAATAGAGATAAAGGCCTAGCCTATCGAAGACTAGCATCTTCAAGCAATCTTGCAGCATCAGAAGAGAGTAGATAATGGTAGCATACATGTGGATTATACAATAGCAATGCCCTGAGATCCTTTCTCGACACCCTGCGAGAAAGCGATCCCGAGAGCATTATTAACAGTTTAATATGAATCATCATCAGTTTGTAGTTGTCATAGATCCGGATACAACTCTGAGCGTCCTGTTACCGTGGACACGGCTATTCGAATAGATAACTTCCCTGGAGGGGTGCACTACTGTTACCCAACACGCTCGATTACATCTGGCCGGACACACTTGATGGGTAATGCCCGGCCTCGGGTGATCGACACGACGCAGTCCTACCTAGGCTCAGCAGAGAGGTCAACACGCCGGTCTAAATCCTAAGTGCGAAGGGGTCTTGGGCCCATCACCCTTTGCACTCCTGCACGTTGCGTGGCTGGACGGGGAGCAGGCGCGACACTGAATACACCAGTGACGTAACCAACCCAACCCCGACGATCAGCCCGCATCTCTGAGCTGTGACGTCTGAAGAGCTTTCGGCTGATACATACGACGTAGAGGGCCCCATTAAACCATTATCCCACATGGTGGTAGTGCGTATAGGGCACGACGACCCACTCAGATCAAATACCCAGTTCCGTTAGGCGTATTTAGTAACTCGCAGAGACGATCAGACTACCTGTCGCTCCGACTTGGTAACACACGGATATCGATCAGGGTGGTCTCCGCCTGCCCTGTAGTTCCGCCACAGTATCACTCGCGGGTGCCCTCCTGGCAAACCTGACTTCATATTTCCCTGCGGGTACCCCTCGGGGTCGACCCGCCCGCGACAAAGGTCAAAGTAACTGTGTGTCCAAAGTATCGAGAAGGAATCCGAGGAATCACCCTCGGTGGATTCCCACTCGAGGAGTTGCACGACGGGAGCTTATCGGAGGTGATGAAAGAGGAATCACCCTCGGTAACACACATCCATATAGCTATTCCACAGAGGCATCATCGGAAGTGAGCTAAGAGGTATCACCCTCGGCACTCGATGCCAGCTCTGCAGAGTCGAGCAATTTAGGGGGGTGTGCAGTGAGGTGTTGTTCTCAGCCCGTTCGATCACATCGATCGGGGCACAGTACTAAAGCGGAGCAACTACAGCAAGGAAGAGGGGCCACAAATGGTTTACCATCCAACCTATACTAAGCATCTCGGATAATAGGCAGGTACCAATAACAGTTACAAGGACAGGCTATGCATCAGAATAGGATAAAACAATAACAGCAGCAAAATCTAATGCAAGCAGGAGGGAGAAGGAATAGGTGATATAGGCATGCGTCAAGGGGGTTTGCTTGCCTGGAAGCTCTGCTGAAAGGGGCTGATCGCCGGAAGGCTGCTCGCCGGGAGTGTAGTCGAACTCTGCTGCGACGGCGTCGGTCTCGGCGTCATTCGGGAGAGAAGGAGGGCGGAAGAAACAATAAATTCACGGCAAAAATGCAATCACTATGCATGACATGCCTAAATGATATGCAGAGGTGTTTTATTGCCTAACTAAATGATTTAGTTAATTTAGGAATTTATTTGGATTTATTTAATTAAAGTTGAGCACTATTCATTTATCAAAATCAGTCAAAAAGTTCCATGTTCAACTAGCTAGGAGTGTTGGACAGGCATTTTGATTACATATTCAGAATCTTCATATTTTTCTCATCGTTTTTCATATACAAATTATTTTAATCCGAGTTACGGTTAATTTTATATGATTGTCTAAAAGTTTTTATTAATTTCTGGAATTATTTAAATTATTTAAATTAACATTATCCGAAACAGTAAATGCTGATATCAGCATGACGTCACTATGACGTCATCAGTCAACAGGACCCGTTGACTGGTCAACCTGACATGCGGGTCCCACCTGTCAGTGTCTAATTAGGTTAATTAGGTTTAATTATAGTAATTACAAATTAAGTAGGTTAATTATTAATTAGTTTAATTAAACAGAGTTAATTAAGTTAATTAATTAATTATTTATTTTAATTATTTTTATTTTTATTTATTTATCTACTTATTTATTTTATTTTATTTTCGTTTTAAACAGGGGGCGGGCCCCACCTGTATGTGGCCCAGGCGGCCACTGTAGCGCGTCAACGCGGCGACGCGCGCGTGGGCTCGCATCGGCGCCCGACGGCGAGCTGCGCACGGGCAGCGACGCGGGGCAGGGGTTCGGCGGCAGCGGGCGAGGCGAGGCCAGGGGAGGCGACGGCAGCGGAGCGGCAGAGGGGGGGGCAGCGGCAGCAGCGGTGGCGGTGCGGGCGGGCGCGCGGCGGATGCGGGCGGCAGCGCGCGGGGCAGAGGCGGGCGCGGCGCGTGCGGGCTGGGCGGCAGCAGCCGCAGCAGCACGGGTGGGGCGCGGGTGGAGCAGCACGGCGGCGGGAGGCGGGCGACGGCGACGCGAGCGCGAACGGGGGCCGCGGACGGCGGCGACGCGACGGTGACCGAGAGGGGGAGGAGGAGAGGGCGGCCCTGCTCACGTTCGGTGTAGATGAACGGGCCGGCGAGGCTCGGTGAAGCCGAGTCGGGGAGGAGGCGGGGACGGCGACGGTGAGGACGAGACGACGGCGACGGCGACAGGCGACGGCGGCGGCGCGGGAGAGAGGGAGGGAGCGAAGGGGAGTGGAGGGGGGTTAGGGTTTCGGGCGACGGGCGAGAGGCCATATAGGCCAGCGGCAGCAGGCGGCTGGGCCGGCTGGCCAGCTGGGCCGTGGCCTAGCAGGGGAGGAGGCCTTTTCCTTTTCTTTTATTTTACATTTTGTTTTTCTTTTGTTTCAACTGTTTTGCAAAATGTGAGGCCACTAAATGGATTTTATAAAATATGAGACTGGCCCATTTAAATACTAGGCAATATTCCACACTGCCAGAAATTGGGTTGGTGAAATAATGATTTCATTTAAATTCTGGATTAATTAAAATGGCATTAAACCTTGTTGTTTGCTACTGTTTTAGGTTGATAAAGTCACTTAGGCATTTTAGTGATGTTGTTTCACTGAACATAATTAGTTTTAGATTATTTGCTGTTTAATGAACATTTTTATTTCAAATTTGGAACAACTTTTGCTTTCACTTTAATTTTGAATTTCAATTTAATTCGGGATTTGAAATGAGACATGATGCTAATGATGATCAAGTATAGCTAATCATGATGACTTGGCACTTTCAAAAGGTGATTACATGGGGATCTTACAAGCTCGCCCTCGCAAAACCGATCTCGCCAGAGCCGAAGTCGTCCGTCGTCGATACCGTCGCCGGTAGGACTTCCCGAGCCTCCTCCTTCTGTAATTTTCTTCTCTCGATCGCGAGATCCTTTTTGACATGGGCTTGCGTCTTCTCTTCATCTACAGATGCCGCCCCAAGCTCGCACGTCTGCCGCCGGAGCCGTAGAGCATCCCGAGCTCTGCCACCACCGTTTTGCTTCACCGCATCGTCCCCGAGCTCCATCTTCTCCACCACTGCGACCCCCTCCCCGAGCCGCACCCGCGGGACATCTCCGCCGTCGCCATCGACTGCCGGACGCCTCCACTGTCGGCCATCGATGCTCACATCGCCGCCGACCGCCACGGTAAGCCTGGCACCTTTCCCCTCCGTTCGATCTTCCTTTAACGCTCCAGATTAGATTAGGTTTGTTTATTTTACTACGAACCGGTACGGGTTTTATTTCCGGTTTAATTAAACCGAGTCGCCCCGGTTTTCTCGCTTAGCCGCCGCAGCCACCGAAACTCTTAAACATCGGCCGTCCGCTGTTTAGCCCCGCAGCAAACACATCCCAGCCAACCCGATCGCGCCACGTGGCAGTGGTCGTTCCCTAGCACTTTCAGAAAATAATTTTATTTCAGATTCTATTCTGATTTTTCTTTTATCATATCTTTAGATCTATAACTCCAAATTTAGTGATTCTTTTTCCTACGGTTTCAAAAAAATCCCATCTATCTAGAGAACCAAGTTAAAAATATTTTTGAAGCTTTTCAATTTGAATTTGACCAAATTTGCTTTAGACCCTAAATTGCTAATAACTTTTATTTAAAAAAAGTTTTTAATTAATTCTTTTTGCTACTGATTTCTATATGTTATATCTATCCAGTGGACTAATAAAAATAATTTTTGTTTATATAAAAAATTTGAATCTGATCAGATTTCAGATCTATCTTAATTAGGCCATAACTTTTGTATTATAAAACCTTTTTAGTTGATTCTTTTTGCTAATTCAAACTAATAGCAAACACTTTCTGTTAAACTAAAGTTTTATAATATTTTCGTCTGTTAAAAATTATATTCTGTGCAGAAACTTTGTTTGATTGTTTTTGGAGTTTTGTGAGTCTTTTATTTGGTTTGTTTTTTATCTTTGAGTGATTGCTTATGTGTGGTTATAATTGCTTGCTTACGATAGATTGAGCGGAGTGTGACGAGTAGAACTATCAGGATTATGAGTGCGAAGAATCTTCATCAACAGTACAAGGCAAGTTACATCTTGATCATGCTTCTTTAATACCTATGTTTTCTATATGCATTAGTCCTTTTGATGTAGGATTGCATAAGTATATAAGTTGGCTATATTATAAACCCAGTAGTTAACTGAGGTAGGTCTGAGCCTTTACTCCATTGTCGCCAATGTTGTAGAAATTTTTGCTATGCTTTTGTAGACGGGGATTGGTATGTGTGATTCATGCAAGTTGTGAGAGATATAATTATTTTGGGTAACCTCAAGGTGGCAACATTAACACACATCTGGGTGGATTGGTAGGCGGCACCCTGGAGTAACCAGTGGACTATCCCGGGCACCTGGAGTAACCAGTGCTTGCCCAAGGGGATCCCGGAGGACCTGTGCGATCACCCTATGGAATGCCACCCAGGCTCAAAGAGATTTATCAATTTTTCATGACTAGAAGCTTACCTGCACAGCCACAAGTTAATATGGGCTCTGTCTTAGTTGAGTACGTTGCGTGACCTCTTTCCGGGTAGACTAGCAGATGTAGTTATATATGTAGGTGTAACGGTCTACCCATGGTTAAGGGGAAATGCTTCTGAAAGACTTTGTCTCGATCTTCCGGTTCTCAAACACCAGGCAGTGTGAGGACTACACAGGAGGTGATCGGGTCTTGTGGGGGAAAGTGCGCAAACCTCTGCAGAGTGTCAAACTAATCGATTAGCCGTGTCCCCGGTTATGGACAATTTGAGCATCTAGAAATTGGGAATTTGGGCGATCTCATCACATTTAACTAATTTTATGGGTTTAATCAAGTTGGGTATAGATTGAATGGAGGAACCATCTCAATCATATTATAATAAGCTTTGTAGTAATAATTTGATATTCTTTTTGATGATTGGGAAAAATCAGCTTTATGCAAATTAAACTTAGAACCTTCCACCAGCCATATTGCATGTAGAAGTTGGACCTTTATACATCTCTTACGGTGTGACTTGCCAGTACATTCAACGTACTGACCTACACGGCTGCAACGTCTGATGTTGCAGGATATATATGACGAGTAAGTGAGACGATAGGGTTACGTTGTCTACACTCAACTTTGCCGTTGGTGTTGATGGGACTCCACAACCTTTGATGTTATTTCCACTGTATGGATTAAGGTAATAGTATTTACGTTATTTTATACATGTGATTTTCTGTTATTTCATCGAGTATTGTGTGTGCTAGCATACCGATCCAGGGATGGCACTTAAGCACAGAGACTTGGATCCTTTTCGGAACCGGGTCATTTCAACAGCAATCAAGCCGCTGATATCCTTGCCAGAATAGGCGCTAAACACAACAAAGTTCCCGAATACACCTTCCTGGAACAGCTTTTTAAACCATCTGTATCTGGGCAAGAAGGGGATAAGGTAGTCAAATCAAATGACATCGGAGAGGTCGTCCCTCCTACCATCGAACCAGATTAGGAGATAATTGGGGGCTTGCTATCGAGGAGACATCCTCGGCCCACGAGATCATGGCAGTAATTGCACCGTGGACCGAGCCACTCCTCGCATACTTACTACGAAAAGAGATTCCCAAGGACCAAACTGCTGCGCGACGGATCATTCGAAGATCCAAAGCTTATCAGGTCCATGAAGGCGAATTATATAAGAAAAGTGTCACGGGAGTACTTCAACGCTGCATATCTGAGGAGGAAGGCTAGCAGCTCCTTTCAGAAATTCACTCCCGCATGGGTGGCCATCACACCGCTCCTCGGTCCTTGGTAAGCAAGGCCTTCCTGGCCGGATTTTACTAGCCAACCGCTAGGGCAGACACGAAAACACTAGTCCGAAGATGTGCTGGGTGTCAGGTTTTTGCTAATTAAAGCCACATGCCTGCTACGGCTCTTCGGACTATTCCGATCACTTGGCCATTTGCAGTCTGGGGGCTTGACATGGTCGGCCCACTTAGTGGGGGTACCAAGAAGAAGAAGTATCTACTCGTAATGGTAGATAAGTTCACAAAATGGATCGAGGCAAAACCAGTGACCTTGAATTCATCTCCGGCGTAGTTCACCGTTATGGTGTACCCCATAGCATTATTACGGACAATGGGTCCAATTTCACTGCCAAGGAGGTCAAGGCATGGTGTGCAAAAATGGGCGTTAAGCTTGAGTATGCTTCGATATACCACCCCAGTACAACAGGCAGGTTGAACGAGCCAATAGTGATGTAGGGTGGAACCCTAATGTGATGATCTTTTCACACTTGGAGGGGGGAAAAGGCAAATTGAGAGAAGAACATAATGGAAACACTCAATTGACACAAATCCAATCACACATGTGCTAAATCCATATACACATAAAGGGATACAAGGGTCCAAATCCAATACAAGAAGGTAAAGAGGGTAGCTAGTTCATCCCAATCCTTGAAGGAGAGAGGTCTTCAATCCTAGGAGGATCTTCCCACAAGGGGGTCTTGAATCCACTTGGGGGATCTTCTCAGATGGAGGCCTTGAACTCAATGGGAGTGGTAAGTGGATGAGCAAAAATCAATCTCTAATGAGCTATCAGTTTGCTAACCCTAGCAGGAGGTGGGGGTCTATATAAAGTAGTCCACGAGATAGGAGGGGAGAAAGAGGGATAAATGGGACTCTAGCCTGGTTGTGCACGCGCAGGTGCCGGATGTCTGGGCTGGGGACCGGATGTCCGGGGCTTCACGAGGCGCCGGATGTCCAGGGCTCGGGCCAGATGTCTGGCCTGGCTTCTGCCCACATACTATGGTCTCGGGCCGTATTTCTGGGAGGTGGCCGGATGTCTGGGCTTGTCGGGCCGGATGTCCAGGGTGGCGGCCAGATGTCTGGGCCATGTAGCTCTCGGTTGCTGATCTGCTGCTGTAGCTGCTATCTCCAGGCGCCGGATGTCCTGCCGCTGTAGCATTTCAGCGGTCTTCTTCGCCGTGCTTCATCGTCCGTGTACTTGGGGACTTGGTCTTCTTTCCAAGCATCTCCGGGGTGGTCTTCCTCGTACCTAAGCACACATAGCATTCCGGATTGAGGTAGTAGCCATGTCTCACATGGATCATATGGAAGCTCATTAAGGAGAGATGTCACCTCGGTCTCGATAGCTCCTGCACGTGCTCGTGTCATCGGTCCACTCGGCACTTGGGGAGACGGAGGTAGGTCCATGGGGATCACCGTAGGATGCTCCACATCATCTGCCCCCCCCCCCTTGGGAAAGATCCGTCCTCGGATCGAAATCCACATCACCATGGAAGGGAGATAGGTAATTAACATTGAAGATGTCGCTCACTTTGTACTTGTCGCGCGGGATGTCGATTTTGTAGGCATTGTTGTTGTAGCATGCTAGCACCTTGTACGGTCCATCGGCTCGAGGTAGGAGTTTGGACTTGCGCTTATTGGAAAAGCGTTCTTTGCGTAGGTGTAGGCACACAAGATCACCGGGCTTGAACACCATGGGTTGTTTGTTGAAGTTGAGTTTGGTCACGAGGCATTGTACTTGGTTCTCAATCATGTGCCTTGTATCTTCATGCGCCTTCTTGAGGTATGTTGCTCGTGCACTCACATCCATGTTGATGCACTCTTGTAATGGTAGCAGTAGAATGTCCAATGGGGCAACGGGTTGAAGCCATAGACGGCCTCGAAGGGGGACTTACCGGTTGTAGAATGTCTTGCTCGATTGTAGGCATACTCGGCGATAGGCAAACATTCCTCCCACTCCTTGATGTTCCTCTTAATCAACACGCGGAGGAGAGTGGATAGCGTCCGGTTGGTGACCTCCGTTTGGTCGTAGGTTTGTGGATGATATGCTGAAGAGAATAGTAGCTTGATTCCGAGCTTGTTGCATAGTGTCTTCCAAAAGTAGCTAAGGAACTTGACGTCGCGGTCTGATACAATCATCTTGGGCACTCCATGCAATCTTAAAATTTCCCTACAAAAGAGATTCACAACATGTGAAGCATCGTCTATCTTGTTCAAGGGATAAAATGTGCCATCTTAGAGAACGGTCCACAACGACATATACCGAATCTTTGTTGTTTTGAGTTCGAGGCAAACCAAGCACAAAAGCCACACTAATATCTTCCCATGGTTGATATGGAATAGGAAGTGGCATATAGAGACCATTAGATTGAGCTTTAGACGTAGCTTTGCGGCATGTAGAGCATCGATTGGTGTAGTGTGAGACGTCGCGAAACATCTTTGGCCAAAAATAGTTCTTGGAGAGCGTGGCAAATGTCTTATCACGTCCAAAATGGCCCATGAGTCCTCCACCGCGAGCCTCTTGCAAAAGCAACAAACAAAGAGAAGACTCGGGGATACAAAGTTTGTTAGCTCGCATAAGATAACCATCCTCCAAATAATATCGCTCCCAAGTGTTGTGCGTTAGGCATTTGGCATAAGGTATCGCAAATGAAACATCATGCGCATACAAGTCTTTAATGTGCTCAAATCCAATAACATTCAACTCAAGCTGAGTAACTAGCATGCATTTGTGGGAAAGAGCATCCGCCACAACATTTTCCTTACCTTTTATGTACTTGATAACATAAGGAAAAGACTCAATGAACTCACTCCATTTGGCATGACGCTTATTCAATTTGGTTTAACCCTTAAGGTATTTAAGCGTCCCATAATCCGTATGGATGACAATTCATGAGGGCAAAGATAATGTTCCCAAACATGCAAGACTCTCACTAAAGCATATAACTCTTTGTCATAAATTGGATAATTAAGTTGGGCGCCAGAAAGTTTCTCGCTAAAGTATGCAATTGGGCGCTTCTCTTGCATTAACACGCCACCTATGCCATTACCGCTTGCGTCGCAATGCACTTCAAAAGTTTCTCAAAATTGGGTAAGGCAAGTAATGGAGCATGTGTAAGCAAGTTTTTAAGCTCATGAAATGCGGTATCTTGGGAAGGACCCCAAACAAATAGTGCATTCTTCTTACTCATTGCGTGCAATGGTGATGCAATGGTGCTAAAATCCTTCACAAAGCGTCGATAAAATCCGGCTAAGCCAAGGAATCTATGCACTTGAAGCAAGTTGGTTGGTTGTGGCCAAGTTTTAATAGCATCAATTTTAGCTTCATCAACTTGAACACCCTTAGAGGAGACTACAAATCCCAAGAAAACAAGTTTATCAACACCGAAAGTGCATTTTTCCATGGTCACATAAAGTCGCTCGTTTCTAAGAACTTGCAAGATGTCCCTAAGATGTATGACATGATCTTCAAGAGATTGGCTAAACACAAGTATATCATCAAAGTAGGCCACGACACAAATGCCAATATATTTGTGAAGAACATAGTGCATCACATGCATAAAAGTGCTAGGTGCTTGAGATAAGCCCATAGGAATGAACAACCTGATGTAGGGTGGAACCCTAATTTGACGATCTTTCCACACTTGGAGAGGAAAAAGAGAGGAACAACAAAATCAACCAAGGGAAATCGCTCAAACAAACCCAAATCACACATCCACTAGGATAACATACATGAGATCCACAAGCATACAAGGACAATCCAAGGAAACAAGCACAAGGGTAAAGTTCTTCCCACTCCAAAGGAGGTGAGGTCTTGGTGATCTAGGTGAGATCCTTCTCCCTTAGGAGGTCTTGATGATCCTATGATGGGGATCCTTCTCCCTAGAGAGGTCTTGATTCCCCAAGAGGAGATACAAGGAGTAAAGCTCTACTCAATGTCTCAATATACTTTGCTAACCCTAGAAAGGATGAGGAGTAGGTCTATTTATAGTCTAGGACGAAGTGGGGATGAGGGGAAGGGATTACATGGCCGAATGGCCTAAAGTGCGCTGGCAGGGGCCGGATGTCCGGCCGTCGGGCCGGATGTCCGTCGGTTCATGGGGGTGCCGGATGTCCGGCCCTGGCACCGAATGTCCGGCCTAGAGGCATTCCAGCTTCTGTGATGGGGGGCCGGAAATCCGGGCAGAGGCCGGATGTTCGGGCCCAATAGCTGCTTCACTGTTGGGCTGCTGTTGTGCTTCTCTTAAGGGGCCGGATGTTCGGCCGCTGTAGTTTTTCAGCGGTCTTCCTCCTCACTCTCGTACATCCGTGTACTTGTCGACTTGGTCTTCGTTCCGAGCATTCCCGCGGCGGTCTTCTTCATACCTGATCACACATAGCACTTCGGCTTGAGGTAGTAGCCATGTCTCACACGAGTCAAATGGAAGTTCACTAAGGAGAGATGTCACCTCGGTTTCGAGAGCTCTTGCACGTGCTCGTGTCATTGGTCCGCTTGGCACTTGAGGAGACATAGGTAGGTCCATGGGGATGACCGTGGGATGCTCCGCATCATCTCCCCCCCCCCCTTGAAAAAGATCAGTCCTCGGATCGGAATCCACATCACCATGGAAGGGAGATAAGTCCTTGATGTTAAAGGTGTCGCTCACATTGTACTTGTCGCGAGGGATGTCGATCTTGTAGGCATTGTTGTTGTAGCGTGCTAGCACCTTGAAGGGTCCGTCAGCTCGGGGTAGTAGTTTGGACTTGCACTCGTTGGGGAAGAGGTCTTTGCGAAGGTGTAGCCACACAAGATCTCCGGGGTTGAACACCATGGGGTGCTTATTGATGTTGACCTAGGTCGCGAGTCGTTATACTTGGCGCTTGATTGCGTGCCTTGTATCTTCGTGCATCTTCTTGAGGTAGGTCGCTCGTGCACTCGCGTCCATGTCGATGCGCTCTTGTAGAGGTAGCGGTAGAATGTCCAATGGGGACAACGGGTTGAAGCCGTAGATGACCTCGAAGGGGGACTTGCTGGTAGTAGAGTGTCGTGCTCGATTGTAGGCGTACTCGGCGATGGGTAAACATTCCTCCCACTCCCTTATGTTCTTCTTGATCAACACGCGGAGTAGTGTGGATAGAGTCCGGTTCGTGACCTCCGTTTGGCCGTCGGTTTGTGGGTGATATGCCGATGAGAATAGGAGCTTGATTCCGAGCTTGGCGCATAGTGTCTTCCAAAAGTAGCTAAGGAACTTGACGTCTCGGTCCGACACGATCGTCTTTGGCACTCCATGCAATCGCAAGATTTCCCTACAAAAGAGATTTGCAACATGTGAAGCATCGTCTATCTTGTTACATGGAATTAAAATGTGCCATCTTAGAGAAATGGTCCACACCAACAAATACTGAATCTTTGCCATTTTGAGTTCTAGGAAAACCAAGCACGAAATTCATACTAATAGCTTCCCATGGATGATATGGAATAGGAAGTGGCATATATAGACCATGAGATTGAGCTTTGGACTTAGCTTTGCGGCATGTAGAGCACCGGTTTGTGTAGCATGACACATCTCGAAACATCTTAGGCCAAAAGTAGTTCTTGGAGAGCGTAGCAAATGTCTTGTCGCGTCCAAAATGTCCCATGAGTCCTCCACCGCGAGCCTCTTGCAAAAGCAACAAATGAAGTGAAGACTCAGGGATACAAAGTTTGTTAGCTCGCATAAGATAATCATCTTTCAAATAGTATCGCTCCCAAGTGTTGTGTGATAAGCATTTGGCATATGCAATCGCAAATGAAACATCATGCGCATACAAGTCTTTAATGTGCTCAAATCCTATAACATTCAACTCAAGTTTAGTAACTAGCTTGCACTTCCGTGAAAGAGCGTCCGCCACAACATTTCCTTACCTTTGATATACTTGATAACATAAGGAAATGACTCAATGAACTCACTCCATTTTGCATGACGCTTGTTCAATTTTGTTTGACCCTTAAGGTATTTAAGTGTTTCATGATCCGTATGGATGACAAACTCCCGTGGTCGGAGATAATGTTCCCACACATGCAATACTCTTACTAAAGCATATAACTCTTTGTCATAGATGGGGTAGTTAAGTTGCGCGCCGGAAACTTTTTCGCTAAAGTATGCAATATGTTGCTTCTCTTGCATCAACACACCACCAATACCATTACCACTAGCGTCACAATGCACTTCAAAAGTTTTATCAAAGTTGGGTAATGCAAGTAATGGAGCATGTGTAAGCAAGTTTTTAAGCTCATGAAATGTGGCATCTTGAGATGGACCCCAAACAAATGGTGCATTCTTCTTACTCAATGCGTGCAATGGTGATGCAATGGTAAAAATCCTTCACAAAGCGACGATACAATCCGGCTAAGCCAAGGAAACTATGCACTTGTAGCAAATTGGTTGGTTGTGGCCAATTCTTAATAGCATCAATTTGAGTTTCATCCACTTGAACACCCTTCGAGGAGACAACAAAACCCAAGAAAACAAGCTTATCAACACCAAAAGTGCATTTTTCCATGTTAGCATAAAGTTTCTCTTTTCTAAGAACTTGTAGGACGTCTCTAAGGTGTTTCACATGATCCTCAAGAGTTTCGCTAAACACAAGGATGTCATCAAAGTAAACCACAACACAAATGCCAATGTATGGACGAAGAACATAATGCATCACACGCATAAAAGTGCTAGGAGCTTGAGATAAACCCATAGGCATGACAAACCATTCATACAAGCCAAATTTGGTTTTGAAAGCCATTTTCCATTCATCAACTTCTTGCATGCGTATTTGATAGTTGCCACTTTTAAGATCAATTTTAGAGAAAATGGTGGCTCCACTAAGTTCATCAAGCATGTCATCTAGGCGTGGGATGGGATGGCGATATCTAACGGTGATAGCATTTATGGGACGGCAATCGGAACACATGCGATAAGTACCATCTTTCTTAGGCACGAGAATTATCGGAACGGCACATGGACTCAAGCTCTCGCGTACATACCCATCGTCCATGAGATGTTGGACTTGCCGTTGGATTTCTTTGGTCTTGTCGAGGTTGACGTGGTAAGGTGCCTTGTTTGGTAGAGGTGCGCCGGGTATGAGGTCGATGTAGTGTTCGATTCTGCGAAGTGGAGGAAGTCCGGGAGGTAACTCATCGGGACACACGTCCACGAATTCCTGCAATAAATGAGATAATACCAAAGGAAGATGTTGTGAAGTATTAGTCCACACCACTTCATCTTTGCACACAAGCACAAAGTGAAGAACACTTGATGGGCTCTCACTCACATCCCTCAAATCTCTTTTGGTGGCTAAAAGAACTAGGTCTCTCTTGTCACTCATCGTGGAGCCGCTCATTTTTGGCTTGTGGCGCTCACTCTCGTTTTGGTGGTTCACTCGCTCACTTGTCTCTCCACGATGGGTAGATGCTTGCTTATCCGCGATGACTTGACTTGGTGACATTGGTCAAAGAATGAATTCCTTGCCCTTCATCTTGAGGCTATAATGATTCGTCTGTCCGTCGGAAGTAGGGCTCCGGGGACCCAAAGGTTCGAACACTGGGGTGAGCTCGATCTACTGCTTCGTCTCCTACCATGGCTAAGCTACGGCGAGGCTACGGCGAGAGTGCGCTAGCGAGGGACGGGGCGAGGACTCAGCGGTTTACCCAGGTTCGGGCCACCGTGCGGTGTAAGACCCTACTCCTGCTTTGTGGTTTTGATTGCAATGGACAAGAGAGTTCTTGCGTACAAGGTGAGGAGGAGGAAGGACTGGTCCGGAGAGATCTCTCCTCCTACTATGGCTGCACTGTCCTTTATACCAGCCTTGGTCCTCTTCCCCCTGGAAACTTAGGCGGGAAGGGTCGCCACACTTGGCGGTTTTGAAAGGGGACAGACGCTCAGGCTATCCTGACTAAAGGTGGTCTTCGCCTGCCAAAGCATGATTCATGACGCGCCGGTGGGCTCGGTGATGACCTCCGCCCTGCGCGCCCGTCGTCTTGGTCTTCCTTCGCCGATCGGGCAACCTTTGGGGTTGCTTTGGAGAGTAGATAGCTGGCCCTGCTCCCTTAACACGAAAGAGGAAACCATCTTCATCCGCGCCTGCTGGCGTGGCCTCTGCTGCTGCTCGTCGCCGCGCGCGTCACCCACGTGATGGGCTCCAGACCGCGCGGCACGCCGAACGGCCTTCGTCTCGAGCGCCTGCGGGAGGGGGCCTCGGGAGGCCACCTCGGAAAGCCACCTCGTGAGGCTCACCTCGGGAAGCCGCCTCGTGAGGCACACCTCGGGAAGCCGCCTCGTGAGGCTCACCTCGTGAGAGAGCCTTGCGAGGCCGTTGATGGTGGTGCTGAGTATTACTTGCCACTCCCTGAGGAGGGGGCCTCAGGAGGCCAGGGCCTCGTGAGGGGTCTTGGTGAGATGCTCGGTGGTGTTGGCCTGCTGGGCCATGCCAGGCGTCGCGCCCTGGGCCGAAGGCAGACGGGCCTGGATACCCCGGGTTCCATGGGCCCGACAGTAGCTCCCAGGCCGGCGGCGCGCACGTTCCCGCCTACAGTGGGGCGACACGGCGCGGGCCCTAACCGCCTGCGGCCAGGCGCAACGCGTGGCGCACGATGTGACGGGCGACGCCCCCACTTCCCCACGACGCCTCAAAAACTGCCGCGCTGACATAAATCCTGGCACGGGTGGCGCGAAGCCATCATTGCTTTCTTTCTTACGTCCCATCCCCTTGCGACTTCCTTCCCGTGCACGGTTCCTTCTTCTTCTTCCAAAACTCCGTCGCCCTAAACTCTTGCTGCGCCGCCATGTCGCCCCCGGGCAGGGGGGAAGAGGCGGCGGACACGGAGGTTGCGGAGGTGGCGCCGGAGCCTGCTCCGGGTAGGCCCACGATTGTCAACGCCGAGGGGCTCAGCAAGGTGCTCCCAATGATCGCAGCTGCTTCCAACGAGTGGGGAGCCACTCGCATCTGGCCGGCCTCGCACCCGACCGCCGACCTCGATGCCACCTCTGCCGTCCTCTTCCTTCCCGCGCTCTTCGCGGGCCTGCTTCCTCCATTCTCCGATTTCTTCAATGCCGTCCTCTCCCACTACCAAGTCCATGCGCTGCATCTCGAGCCGAACTCCGTCCTTCTCCTTTCCGCCTTTGCATTTTTATGTGAGGCCTTCCTGGGCGTGACGCCCTCAGTGGCGCTCTTCCGCCACTTCTTCAGCGTGCGGCTGACCGCGGCGAACCAATGCTCCGGGTGCGTCTCATTTCTCATCGCCGACGAAGCAGCGGGCGACGGTATCGACATGAGGCTTACCAAGGAGGTTGAGGGCTTCAGGCGGCAATGGGTGCACATGGATGCTGCCCAATACAGCCCCCTGCTGCAACTGCCCACGTCCCCGGCGGCGAGAAGCTCCGGGTGGGGGCAGGAAAGGCTCACGGACCCGAGGCTGGCACGGGTATGGAAGAGGTTGGCCGCGCTGAGGGCCGCGAAAGTGACGGTGGTCATGGTCACGAGGGAGTTCCTCTGGCGCCGCATAGCTCCCCTCCAGCGACACTCACGCCCGATGTGGGCTTTCACTGGCCCGCTGGACCCGATGCGGTTGAGCGCGGACGGCTTGCTGCTGGAGGTGCTGAACGGGATGCTCCATGCTCTGACCGGTGAGGAGGCGAGTGAGCCGCCCATGGACGGGCTTCCCTTGTATCGCTACAAGAACAAGGAGGCGCTAGTCGGCTCGATGCCACGCTTCGACCGGTGGGGACCACTTCCAGAGGGCCTTGAAGGGCCCCGGGACAACCCCTTTTTGGTGGTCCCGGGTTCAGGTGGCCGTGGCGATGCCGGGGCCTCAACGGGCGCCGCGGAAGGCGGAGGCGGCCCGGTTCGGCAGACCCGCAGCCGACTCGTCCGCGAGCTTGAAGGTGATGGTAACGACACCCCGCCTGAGGCCTCGGCCGCCATGCCTAGCCAGGCAGAGGGCGCGGGAAGCCCCCGTGTGGCAGCTGCGAAGCTGCAGAGCTCCGGAAGTGGTGGCGAGGGCGGACCCTGCGGCCCTCCCACGAGGGGGGCCGGTCACGAGAAGGGGCCCCAAGAAGGTGACGGCGACATCCCTCCGTGGCCGCTGAGGAAGAGGAGATGGTTTTGCCAGGGAACAGTAAGTGCTCGGCCTCCCTTCTCCTGTGCCCGGCGCGTTGCGCGCGCCTGAGCCCTTGTTTCTCTCCCCTTTTTCAGGGCCTCCTCGGGCAAGAAGAGGAAGAAGGAGGAGAGGTCCCCCGGCCTGGCGGGGGCTTCACCGCCGGTTGCCAGGGTCGGGGGGCGTGAGGGGGGCGCCTACAGCCACGACATCGAGGCAGGCCTCGCGAGGGCAAAGGGGCAGGAGGCCCCTCCTGAGTCACAGACGAGCGTGGCACGGGGATACCAAGAAGGTGAGCCTCAGGAGGCATCGTCAAGGGGCGGCTCCGCGGATCCCGGGGCGCCAACTGCCAGGGTGGACGTGGCGGCGACAGAGGCGGAGACACCGGTTCTCCCACCCAGCACCACCGGAGGTGGTGGTGTCACGGGGGGCCGGCAAGACTTGCCAGCACGTGGGGCCTCTTCCGGGGGGCCACCGAGCCCGCGGGGTGCGTCGCCGCAGCGGGACGAAGAGGGGGCCCCCACGAGCTCCCTGCTCCTGACCGGCGGCGCCGGGCCCTCGCGAGAGGGCGGCGCTGGGGCGCACACTGGCTGGGCCCTGCAGCTTGTGAGTAGCAGCGTCGTGCTCAAGCGCGGGGCCCTACAAGGCGCCAGGGCTGCCCTTGACCAGCTGGAAGCGGACCTCCGGGCGGAGGAGGCACGCATCATCGAGGAGCGCCAGCGCCTCGCGGAGAGGTGGCGCCAGCTTGATGTGGCCATCAAACTGAGCCGCCGTCAAGACGACACCGCGTGGGAGAAGCGCGAGAAGGCTTCCCAGGACGCGAAGGAGATCTTCGAGAACGCCGTCAGGGAGGCCGACGAGGCCGACAGGCGGCGCGAGGCGGCGGAGGCCCGCGGGAAGGAGCTCCAGGACCAGAATGCCTTGCTGGAGCGACAACTCCAGGCACGAAGAGACGCCATCTCTGTCCTCGAAGAGGGGCTGGCGGCCCGCGAGGCGGACCTCGACATCCGTGAGCGGGAGCTCGCGCGGTCGGCATCCGCACAGGACTTGGAGCCCGAGCGGCTGGAGACGTTGGAGCGAGAGGTGTCCGCTGCCCAAAATTCCTACGCCGAGCGCCTAGACAAGGCCAATGCCAATTTGGCGGCCAAGGCGGAGAAGATCCAGGAGGACGCCGACAGGAGGGTTGCGCAGAGTCGCGAAGCGTTCGCCAACGAGAACAGCAAGAAACTGAAGCGGCAGGAGGACCGCTTCAAGGCCAAGCGCGAGGAGTTCCAGCACGAGATCGCGGGCCTCAAGGAGATGCTAGCCGAAGCTGAAAGGCGGCGGGAGACCGCGCTGAAGGCCCAGGCCGACGTCGAGGCCGAGCTGTCCTCTCTCTGGCAGCAGGTGGGGGGTGTCACCGCGGTCGTGGAGCAGGCGCGGGACGAGGTGGCCCAAGCGCGGGTGCGGAAACTCCAGCGCTCTAAGATGTTCCGCGCCCTCGAGATCCGAGCCCGCCGCGCCTTGGGCTCCATTTGCAAGGAGGACGTCTGCAGCCCCCTCGAGACCCACGACGGCAGCTACCTCGACTTCTTCACCAAGCTCGTGGAGCGGCTCGAGGTGGGCGCCAAGAAGGTAGGCGGAATCATCGAAGAGGAAAGCCGCGACCTCCTCACCCAGGCCGCGACGAGCATCTTCGGCCATCTTCTGGACGTCGACCCCAACTTTGACTTCGGCAAGGTGATAGCTCCCATCCCCGAGGAGGTCCGCGACACCCTTGGGAAGGCGGTGGAGGACCACGTGGACGCCCTGCACGAGCACTTCGCTCCTGGCGAGAGCTCGAGCGGAGTCGAGGGGGGTGACGATGACGGTGGCAACGGCGGTGATGGCGACATGTCTTCTTAGGCCCTTCTCCATATCCTGCGCATAGCTGATTGTGACCCCGTGGGGGCGTGAGGACAATGCTTTGGCATTTTAAGTACTTTGCTCCTGTCTGTATCGAATGCCCGTGCCCTCACAGCTTGTCTTGCTCTTTCTGCTCGTCATGGCGCTCTACGTTGTTAGGACCTAGCCCCCGAGCGGGCCATAATCGCTGCCGGTATGACGAGTCGTGAGGGTTTCGCTCGCGCGATCTCCCGAGCCGGGGCCTGCTGGCTTCCTGAGGTCCCGAGGGGGCTACCTCGCGAGATCTTTCAGGGGACCTGCTCCAGAGATAACTGCACGCAGAGTACTTAACGATAGCGCGCGCTCGTCGATTCGCTTATGGGTATTACGCGAGGAGACAGGACACCAAGGACCTTGGTGGGGTGGCGTGCACGGGGGCAGGCCCGCGAGCCAGGGCCCGGTTGCTTGGGTTCTTCAGTGCTACTGGGACTGACCCGAGCGCAGGCACCGTGTCCAGCCCCCACTCGCGTGAGGCTTATGAGGGAACTCGTGAGCGCGCGAGGCTCGTGAGGCAAGGGGAAAACGACACGCCATATAAGGAAACGGAAGCTTTACCGAAGCAGATAGCAACCCACTACATAACCAAATAAAGATGCGGCTGCCGTGTCCGGCACGGGTCAGCTTGAGATTTGTGCAGCCCGTGGGGTGCCCTTAGTTGATTGTTCCGCCAGCGCGGAGCATGGGGCTTCAACAGGGTGTGGGTATGATCGCAGGTCGATCGTTCCGCCAGCGCGGAGCATGGGGCTTCCACAGGGTGTGGGTATGATCGCGGGTCGATCGTTCCGCCAGCGCGGAGCATGGGGCTTCCACTTGGGCATGGGCGGGAGCTCTCGCGAGCCCATCAGGCAAGCGCAATGAGAGGCTCCGGGGCGTGTACAGCCCTGTTTCGTTCGTACGCGTGAGGGTCACGGGTAGAACTTGCGGAGGTGTTGGACGTTCCAGGCATTAGGCGCAGGAACTCCGTCCTCCATCTCCAGCCGGGCCGAGCCGGGCCTGGAGACATGAGTGACCAGGAAGGGTCCTTCCCACATGGGTGAGAGTTTTGTGAAGCCCCTCTCGGGAGAGGATCCTGCGCAGGACGAGTTCGCCGACCTCGAGAGTACGAGGGCGGATGTTGCGGCTATGGTAGCGACGCGAGGCCTGCTGGTACCTCACGGCACGAAGGGCGGCCCGACGGCGGCCCTCCTCGAGGAGCAGCAGATCGGTCTCCCGCGAGCCATCCTGACGCGCCTCGTCGGAGGCGAGGACTCGCGGGGAGCCGTGCTTAAGCTCCAACGGGGGGACCGCTTCAGCACCGTAGACGAGGAAAAAGGGCGCCTCGCCAATAGGCTTGCTTGCCGTCATGCGGACGGATCACAGCAAGAAACGCCGCTCGCCGAGCCAGCCTTTGCCGCTACCGAACCGCGCCCATGGGGCGCGCTCGCGAGACGTGCGCACGAGGCTCGGCATCTGAAGTGTCTTCGCCTTGCGAGGCCGGGTCGCGAGGTCCTCGCGCAGCTCGATTCCTGAGGGGCTGCATGTCGAAAAATTCATGATGGGGGAGCGGCACGCGCTCGCTAACTTGCCCGTGGCCGTTGCGTGAGGAGATAAGGCACCAAGGAGGTGAGGTGGCGTGCACGGGAGCAGGCCCACGAGCCAGAGCTCAGTCGCTTGGATTTGACAGTACTGCAGGGACGGACCCAAGCACAGACACCGTGCCTAGCCCCCGTCCACGGAATCAGCCAGGGAAGGGGTCGCGAGCTTGTGGCGCTCTCTGGTCGGCATCGAACTTAACAGGCAATTAAGCAGGTAACATAACTCATCAAGGTAAAATCTGCAAAACTCGTTACACAACCAAAAGGATAGGGTTCCGGGAGAGAAGCTCGAGAGGCGCGGCGAGAAGGGACGCGCCGGGTGCACCTGGCAGAAACGCGCTGGGGCGAGGTCATACCGCTTGGTGGGGCGCGCCAAAGGAGTCCGCTCCTCCGGGGCCAGGGGGCTCGCGAGGCGTTGGGAGCTCGCGAGGAGCGGGAGGCTCACGAGGCCCTGGTGCGAAGGGCGCCAGCCTTTGGAAAGAAGCGCATGCGTTCCTTAGCCCGAAGGGCATGCGCACGCCGCCGATGGTGGGGCCAACGCCCTGGCCATCTCGGGGCAGCTGGAAGGGGTCCTGAGGGCAGATCTCGTTGAGGCTGGTGAAGTCAACGCACATGCGCTCCTTGCCGCCCTTCTTGGGGACGACGACTGGGTTGGCGAGCCATTCGGGATGGCGCGCCTCACGAACGACTCCGGCTTCTCGGAGCTTCTGGACTTCCTCGACGATGAACTCTTGCTTCTCTGGCGCCTGGCGCCGCGCTTTCTGCTTGACCGGGTGTGCATTGGGGGACACCGCTAAGTGGTGCTCGATCACCTCCCTCGGCACACTGAACAAGTCGGATGCTTTCCAGGCGAAAACATCCGAGTTTGCCCGAAGGAAGGCGACGAGCGCGCTTTCCTATGCAGGGGGGAGGCCTGTGCCGATGGTGAAGGCGGGGCCAGAGCCGCTGCCGTCCACCGACATGTTCTTCGTCTCGGCGCGGTCCTGAGAAAACAGCTGCTTCTTCTTCGCTGGCGCGGCCTCGGAAGGCTCGGCCGCGTCCTCGTCGGCCGGGTGCGCGACAGCGGCAGCCTTGTAGGCACGCTCGAGGGTGCTGATCGCGTCCTTTTCGTCGCAGGCGACGGTGATGATGCCGCTGCAGCCGGGCATCTTGAGGACGTTGTAGGCATGATGGGTGGCCGCCATGAACTTGGTGAGAGCCGGGTAGCCCAAGATGGCGTTATAAGGCAGGCCCATGTGTGCCACGTCGAAGTCGATGAGCTCGGTGTGGTAGTTCTTGCGGGTGCCGAAGGTGATGGGGAGGCGCACTTGCCCCAGCGGGATGGTGGAGCCATCGGTCACTCCGGAGAAGGGCCTGGTCGGCATCAGCTGGTCGTAGGGCACCTGGAGCGTCTCGAAGGTCTCGATGGAGAGTACGTTGAGGCCGGCACCCCCGTCGATGAGGGTCTTGGTGACCGCGACGTTGCTGATGGTGGGAGTGCACAGCATGGGGAGCGCGCCTGCAGAGGCCGTGGACTTGGGGTGGTCCTTGGAGTCGAAGGTGATGGCGTACTGCGACCACTTGAGGGGCCGCGCGACCTCAGGCCTCGGGAGGGCGGCGTACACCTCGCGAGAGAGTTGCTTGAAGTGGAGGATGGACGCAGGGGCTTGGGACCCGCCAAGGATGCAGGCGACCGCCCGAGGCTCCTGGTAGCCCCGGGGCCCTCGTCAGGCCGGTTGGCGTCGTCCCTCCGGGGTGGTGGTGGCAGCGGTGGGAGAGCGGCGTTGGCCTGAGGATTCGCCTCACGAGGCTGGTCGCGCCAGGCGGCCTCACGAGGCTGGTCGCGCCAGCCCTGCCGGTAGCTACTATTACTGTTGCGGCTGTCCCAGCGGTTGCCGCTGCGGCCACCTCCGTGGCCGGCGCTGCGGCCATTGCGGTCTTCCCGGCGGCTCTGGCGCTCGTCGCGGAGCAGCTTGAGCTCTTGACAGTCTTCGGTGCTGTGGGAGCGGATGTTGTGAAAGGCGCAGAGCGGCCGGTTGTCCTTTCTGGGCTCGTCGAGGTCGCAGCCGCGCTTCTGCTCGGGCTCCGCCACAAGCACAGCAGGGCCCTTTCGCTTGACGTCCTTGCTCTTGGCCTTGGCGGCGTCGAGCGCCGCGTCGGGGTCATTGTGGACGAAGAGGCGGCCTTCTTCAGCCTTGGCGCACTTGTCAGCGAGGTCGAGCAGCTCGAGCACGGAGTCGAGCTCACCGTTGATGGCGAGCTTCTCGCGCATCTTGACGTCCGTGACGCCGGTGGAGAACGCAGAGATGACGGCCGCGTCGGAGGCGTGCGGGATCTTGTTGCACACCTGACTGAAGCGCTGGATGTACTTGCGGAGGGTCTCGTCAGGGCACTGTCGAACACGCCGCAGGTCATTGATGGTGAGGGAGCGGTCCTGCGTGCCCTTGAAGTTGGCGATGAACTGGCTGCAGAGCTCGGCCCACGACGAGATGGAAGCCTCGGGGAGGTTCATGAGACAGGAGCGCGGGCCGTCCTTGAGGGCCATGGGGAACCAGTTCGCCATGACCTTGTCGTCGCCGTTCGCCGCCTCGACGCTCAGCGCGTAGAGCTGGAGGAACTCCGTGGGGTTGGGGGTGCCGTCGTAGCATGGGGGCAGCTCAGGCTTGAACTTTGCGGGCCAGACCATGCGACGTAGCTCGCGGGTGAAGGCACGACAGCCCACGCCGCTCGAGGGGATGCCGCCAGCGAGGGCGGCGTGGTTTTGACGCCCGGCCACTGCAACGTCCTGAACGGCCTGGTCCTGGCGCTGGCGCTGCCGCTCGAGGAGCACCTGTGCATCGGGGGGCGCGCGGCGGATGATCTGGCAGCTGGGCTCATCCTGGCCTGGCGAGGACCTGCCGCGGGACGGCTCACGAACCCGCGCGCTGCGCTGGGGCCCATCGCGCTCGTCGCGCAGAGGAGGCGGCGGGGGAGCACCGTGCGCCAGGTCCCCAGCGCGAGACGGCGGAGGGCGAAATGAGTGGGAAGGCGCCGGAGCGTCCCCGGCGGCGTTAACGAGCTCGGTGATGCGGCCAAGCCAGGCGTCGTAGCCGGCGTCAGCCGGACGGTAGCGGAGCAGCTCACGCGCCATGAGCAGCGGGGCCTGCGGGTTCGGTGGCCCACGGCGGGCGAGGGAGGAGGCCGTGGCGGTGTGGTCGTTCGCCTGCACGGAGGGGTGCAGGGAGGAGGCCTACTGCTCACGGACAGCGGGGTCGGTGGCGGCAGCAGCCTCGGCGTCGGGACGGCGGCGCTTGCCACGGGCCACCGGCTCTGTCTGAGCCACGCGGCCAGCCCTGTGCTCGGCGCGCTCGCGACGTGCGTCGGCCATGGGGTTGGTGGAGCTGAGGGCGGAGCAGAAGAACGATAGCGCACCCCTACCTGGCACGCCAAATGTCAGAAGTCGGGCTCCGGGGACCCAAAGGTTCGAACACTGGGGTGAGCTCGATCTACTGCTTCGTCTCCTACCACGGCTAAGCTACGGCGAGGCTATAGCGAGAGTGCGCTAGCGAGGGACGGGGTGAGGACTCAGCGGTTTACCCAGGTTCGGGCCACCTTGCGGTGTAAGACCCTACTCCTGCTTTGTGGTTTTGATTGCAATGGACAAGAGAGTTCTTGCGTACAAGGTGAGGAGGAGGAAGGACTGGTCCAGAGAAATCTCTCCTCCTACTATGGCAGCACTGTCCTTTATACCAGCCTTGGTCCTCTTCCCCCTGGAAACTTAGGCGGGAAGGGTCGCCACACTTGGCGGTTTTGAAAGGGGACAGGCGCTCAGGCTATCCTGACTAAAGGTGGTCTTCGCCTGCCAAAGCATGAATCATGACGCGCCGGTGGGCTCGGTGATGACCTCCGCCCTGCGCGCCCGTCGTCTTGATCTTCCTTCGCCGATCGGGCAACCTTTGGGGTTGCTTTGGGGAGTAGATAGCTGGCCCTGCTCCCTTAACACGAAAGAGGAAACCATCTTCATCCGCGCCTACTGGCGCGGCCTCTGCTGCTGCTCGTCGCCGCGCGCGTCACCCACGTGATGGGCTCCAGACCGCGCGGCACGCCGAACGGCCTTCGTCTCGAGCGCCTGCGGGAGGGGGCCTCAGGAGGCCACCTTGGAAAGCCGCCTCGTGAGGCTCACCTCGGGAAGCCGCCTCGTGAGGCACACCTCGGGAAGCCGCCTCGTGAGGCTCACCTCGGGAAGCCGCCTCGTGAGGCACACCTCGGGAAGCCGCCTCGTGAGAGAGCCTCGCGAGGCCGTTGATGGTGGTGCTGAGTATTACTTGCCACTCCCTGAGGAGGGGGCCTCAGGAGGCCAGGGCCTCGTGAGGGGTCTTGGTGAGATGCTCGGTGGTGCTGGCCTGCTGGGCCATGTCAGGCGTCGCGCCCTGGGCCGAAGGCAGATGGGCCTGGATACCCTGGGTTCCATGGGCCTGACATTGTCCATTGTGGAAGACGCCGCGGTCGAATTGCCAAGGTCTCCCAAGAAGTAGATGGCACACGGACATAGGAACCACGTCACACTCCAAGTTGTCTTCGTAGGCGCCAATCTTGAAGGATACTTGGATGGTGTGCTCCACTTGAATGGTGCCGGAGTCGCTAAGCCATTGGACCTTGTATGGGCGAGGGTGCTTCTTCTTGACCAATTGTAGCTTGGAACATAACTCTTCACTTGCCAAGTTGTGGCAACTTCCGCCGTCGATGATGACCTTGATGGAATGTCCTTGGATACCCGCTTTGGTATGCAAGATATGACAACGTTGGTCTTCCTCTTGATGTTGTTGAAGTATCAAGACCTTGGAGACAACAACAGCGGGGCTCGAATCATTGTCGCAAAACACTTGATCATCTTCATCTTCATTCACTTGTCGGTGCATGGCCACGTGCTCAAGTGCTTCCATTTCGTCTTCACTCATAGAGTCGTAGGTGCCGTCCGCGTTGGTGATCATGGTGCGTCGTGTGGGGCACTCAAAAGACTTGTGGCCTCGGCAATTGCAAGTAAAGCACTTGATGTCACTTGTTTTGTCGGTGGCATCCGTAGGAGTTGTTGATGACGAAACTCTTGGCTTGGAGTTGCTTGTAGTAGTAGGAGGTTGACTCGAAGATGTCGAAGGGTTCTTGTAGCTTGACTTGTCACCGGTACTTAGTGTAGCATGAGTCATTGGAGGAGGTGTCATTGTCAGTGAAGCTTGATTGTAAGAACCGTAGGTCTTGGAAGAGTACTTGGAAAACTTGTAATCCCCTTGCACTTGACGTTTCGCTTTGGTGGCTTGGTGCACTAGCTCGAGGAGGTTGGAGTAAGGTTGAAAGTCCGCTATTTTCTTGATGGGATGGTTGAGACCATTCAAGAAACGCGCCATAGTTTGTTCATCATCTTCCTTGACGTTGGCTCGTATCATTGCAATCTCCATTTCTTTGAAGTATTCTTCAACCGACATGGTGATGTCTACTACACAACTTATTCTTGTAGACTCGTGTTGGGCCTCCAAGCGCAGAGTTTTGTAGGACAGTAGCAATTTTCCCTCAAGTGCATGACCTAAGGTTTATCAATCCATGGGAGGCGTAGGATGAAGATGGTCTCTCTTAAACAACCCTGCAACCAAATAACAAAGAGTCTCTTGTGTCCCCAACACACCCAATACAATGGTAAATTGTATAGGTGCACTAGTTCGGCGAAGAGATGGTGATACACGTGTAGTATGGATAGTAGATATAGGTTTTTGTAGTGTGAACAATAAAAAACAGCAAGGTAGCAAGTAACAAAAGTGAGCATAAACGGTATTGCAATGCTTAGAAACAAGGCCTAGGGTTCATACTTTCACTAGTGCAATCTCTCAACAATGCTAACATAATTGGATCATATAATCATCCCTCAACATGCGATAAAGAATAACTCCCAAGTTCCTATTAGCGGAGAACATAAGATAGAAATTGTTGTAGGGTACGAAACCACCTCAAAGTTATCCTTTCCGATCAATCTATTGAGCCATCCCTATAGGTGTCACAAATAGCCCTAGAGTTCGTACTAAAATAACACCATATGATACGCATCAACCAACTCTAATGTCACCTAGATACTCCAATGTCACCACAAGTATCCGTGAGTTGATTATTCGATATGCATCAAACAACTTCAGATCATAATATTCAATCCACACAAAGAACTTCAAAGAGTGCCCCAAGATTTCTACCGGAGAAAGTAGGACGAAAACGTGCATCAACACCTATGCATAGATTACCCCAATGTCACCTCGGAAATCCGTGAGTTGAGTGCCAAAACATATATCAAGTGAATCAATATAATACCCCATTGTCACCACGGGTATTCATATGCAAGACATACATCAAGTGTTCTCAAATCTGAAATATTCAATACAACAATAACAAAACCTCAAAGGGAAATGATTCGATTCATCACAACAAGGATAGAGAGGGAAGAAACACCACATGATCCACCTATATTAACAAAGCTCACGATACATCAAGATCGTGCGAAATCAAGAACACGAGAGAGAGATCAAACACAGAGCTACTGGTACAAACCCTCAGCCCCGAGGGTGAACTACTCCCTCCTCGTCATGGAGACCGCCGGGATGATGAAGATGGCCTCCGGTGATGATTCCCCCTGCCGGCAGGGTGCCAGAAAAGGGATGTAGATTAGATCGTGGAGGTACAGAGGCTTGCGGTGGCGTAAAAACTCATCTAGGTTAAATTTTGGGGGTTTCTGAATATATATCATTTTTCAGCGTTGGAATCACGCAAAGAGGTGCCACAGGGGGCCCACGAGGCATCAGGGCGTGCCTGGGGGGGGGGGCAGGCGCGCCCAGGTGGCTCAGGGGGCCCCTGTGGCTCTTCTGCTGCTCCTTCGAAGCTTCATGGGTCTGTTTCCTTCCAGAAAAAATCGTCAAAAAGTTTCGCTGCATTTGGACTTCATTTGATATGGATTTTCTGGAAAACCAAAAACAAGCAGAAAACAGCAACTGGCACTAGGCACTAGGTCAATATGTTAGTCCATGAAAATCATATAAAACCCATATAAAAGTGCACCAAAATCATAGAAAACTATAATAGACATGGCATGAATACTTCATAAATTATAGATACATTGGAGACGTATCAGCATCCCCAAGCTTAATTCCTGCTTGTCCTCGAGTAGGTAAATGATCAAAGAAATAATTTATGAAGTGTGAATGCTAGCATAGTGCATAAGTTTGATCAATGATAATTTCAATCACTTTTCCTAGCATCATAACAGCAACTCTTTCTCATAAAACTCATCATGATAAAGTAGCAATCAATTCACATGTTATGGTTCAAACAATGCAATCTCTTGAAACTTAACAACCTATGTTCTTAGTCACCAAACAATTGCAATTCAACTTAATTTCAACAAAGTCTAAGTAAGAGCTCCACATACTCAATTATCATATAGTCTTCTATGATTGCTAGTACTCAAAGCATATTTTTAGAACAAATGGCATCCATCGAACACAGAGAAAGATAGGGGCATAATTTTCGCCTCCCAACTCATTTATCATAGAGATAATTGTCAACAATAATAATTCATGATCAAATATATTTATCTGGCCATATGTGCCTGGATCTTTCCCCACCACATGATACATACCAACTAGAAAATAATTGAGGTTTAAATGCGAATGAATACTTATTGACTCTTGCATAAAAGTAAATACATAAAAGTAAATGCATAAAAGTAAAAGATAGGCCCTTCGCAGAGGGAAGCAGAGGTTGTCATGCGCTTTTTATTTTTGGATGCACAAGCCCTTAATGCAAAGGAATGTCACGTTATATTGCCCCTTGTGATAGCAACCTTTATTATGCAGTCCGTCGCTTTTATTTCTTTACCATCACAAGTTCATACAACGCTTATTTTCCCTTACAATAAAAGATCATACATATTTTAGGAGCAATTTTTATTGCTTTTTGCACTGATGACAACTTACTTGAAGGATCTTATTCAATCCATAGGTAGATATGGTGGACACTCATGGCAAGAAACTAGGTTTAAGGGTTTTTGGATGCACAAGTAGTATCTCTACTTAGTACGAATATTTGGCTAGCAAAAGATCCTAAGCAAGCACCACATGTTGGAGGATCCATAACAATATAACTTCTATGCAAATATACCCAAACATAACTCATTACGTTGTCTTCCTTGTCCAACTTCAACTAATTTGCTCAAGTTTGAAAATAATTAATGGGTATTCACAATCATAAAATATGTCCAAGATAATATATTTATATGTGAAAGTTCTCTTGCTTATACTAATCATTCCTGAATTGCTTGTATGACCAATATTGTGATTGTCAAGCTTCAATAGATTTCACTTTCTAAACCCAATGTGAAACTACTACTAGGCACGATACAAGCATATGAAGCACATATAATTTCAACTTTATGATATTCAATTTATTCAACAATTTACTCATAGGATATAAGTGAAGAACAAGAGTAAATAACAAACTACTCCAAAAAGATATAAGTGAAGACCAAATGAGTGGTTAAGTAAATAGGTGGCTATGTGAGGACTCTCTCTCATTTAAAAATTTCAGATCTTAAGTATTTTATTCAAACAGCAAAGAAAACAAAATAAAATTACATTCCAAGAATAGCACATATCATGTGAAGAAGCAAAAACTTAGGCTCAACCAAGACTAACCAATAATTGTTTAAGAAGAAAGGTGGGATGCCTACCGGGGCATCCCCAAGCTTAGATGCTTGAGACTTCTTGAAATAATAACTTGGGATGCCTTGGGCATCCCCAAGCTTGAGCTCTTGCGTCTCCTTAATTCCTCCCATATCACGGTTTCCTTAAATCTTAAGAACTTCATCCACATAAAACTCAACAAGAACTCGTGAGATAAGTTAGTATAAATCAACTCAAAACCTTAACATTTTCTACTGTAACAAATCACTAAAATTATAATTATTGCATACTAAATGCCTCTGCATATTTAATACTCCTATCCTCAAATAGAAACATTAAACAAGCAAACATATGCAAACAATGCAACTATAACAGCAATCTGCCAAAACAGGACAGTCTGTAAAGGGTGAATAAGAATTCATACTTCCCTAACTCCAAAAATTCTGAAAACTTACCACGTGACAGAGAACTCATGCATGCTTACTGTGTAAAAATTTCAGATTTTTATCATGTTCTTACTATTCAGGAATATTCTGGACATAATAGAAAATTTTCTGTTTTCAAACAGCAACACATGAACTTGCAGACTGAGCATGGTAAAGGCTATAATTGGCATTTTATTGAACTAAAAGATACAAAACATGATTATTAATAGCAGCAAGAAAATCTCAACAAAATAAAATGACGCTCCAAGCAAAACTCATATTATGTGACGAATAAAAATATAGCTCCAAGTGAGGTTACCGATAATGTTGAAGACGAAAGAGGGGATGCCTTCCGGGGCATCCCCAAGCTTAGTTGCGTGGGTCTTCCTTGAATATTACCTTGGGGTGCCTTGGGAATCCCCAAGCTTAGGGTCTTACCACTCCTTATTCTCCTCATATCGATATCTCACCCAAAACTTGAAAACTTCAATCACACAAAACTTAACGGAACTTGTGAGATAGGTTAGTATGATAAAAATAAATCATCCACTTAGGTAATGTCAAGACAAGATTATTAATTGTTCTCACATAATTCCTACTGTATTATATCATTTCCACAATTTATATTACTCAATATAAGCTATGGAAACACTAAAACAAGCAAACTATGCACTAAAAACAGAATCTGTCAAAAACAGAACAGCGTGTAGTGAGCGATTTAAAATCCATACTTATGTACTTACAAAAATTCTGAAAAATTAGTACAACGTAAAAAATTTCTAACCCAATAATGTGGAAAAATTTCAGAATTTTCTCACGCTCCAGTACAGAATAGAAATTCCAGCACTGGACAGAAAAGTTTCTGTTTTTGCACAGAATCAAATCAACAAGCATCCACACTATCCCAAAGGCTTTACTTGGCACATTATTGAAAGAAAACATATAAAGCATGATTACCACAGTAGCTTAATCATGTGAACACACAAAAACAGTAGGTATAAATATAGGTTGTCTCCCAACAAGCACTTTTCTTTAATGCCTTTTTAGCTAGGCATGATGATTTCAATGATGCTCGCATAAAAGTAAAGAATTGAAACACAAAAAGAGCATCATGAATCATATGACAAGCACATTTAAGCCTAACCCACTTCCTATGCATAGGGATTTTGTGATCAAATAATTTATGGGAGCAAGAATTAACTAGCATAGGAAGGCAAAACAAGCATAACTTCAAAACTTTCAACACATAGAGAGGAAACTTGATATTATTGCAACACCAACAAGCATATGATCCTCTCTCATAATAATTTTCAGTAGCATCATGAATGAATTAAAAAATATAAATATCACATAAAGCATTCTTTTCATGACCTACAAGCATAGAATTTTTATTACTCTCCACATAAGCAAATTTGTTCTCATCAATAGGAGTGGGAGTATCATATGAAACTCGAATACTATAAATTGTTTCCACATTAAAAGAGTAATGTTCAGAAAAAGGTTAATCATAATTATGACAAGTTTTATAAATATAATCATCACTACTTTTTATGACATAAGTATCATCACAATAATCATCATAAATAGGAGGCATGCAATCATCATAACAAATTTGATCATTCAAAGTAGGGGGACTAAAAAGATCATCTTCATTAAGCATAGCATCCCCAAGCTTGGGACAAACATTATTTGCAGCAAATAAATTCTCAAACATATCATTCCAATCAAACATAGCATCCCCAAGCTTGTTGGTTTGCATATCATTAGTATTATCACTATTATCATCAATAGTATGAATAGTACCAATAGTATAACAATTATTATCATATTCCTCCAAGTTGGTGCCATAAAGATTTTCAAGATCATAAGAAGTATCATTATCTTCCCAATCATAATCATCACAACAAGCAATAGGCATAGCAAAATCATCATCAAGTGTATCATCTTCCACAATTATTTTCGATTCATTCTCATGAGGTACAACAATAATAGGAGCAACATTATTTGGGGGAGATACCTCTTTACCTCTACTTTTCCTTCTTTTCTTTTTCTTTACCACATTATGTGTGGGTTTATTTAATTCTTCCGAGCTTCTTATTGAAGAGATTGGTTGGATAGGAAGCTCCTCCTCGTTACCTGTTTCATCATGAGAGAAAATAGGAGGGAAAGGGGGAATCTTTACCCTTTCATTAGTATTTCTTTTATATTCTATTTGTTTTCCCGTTTTTCTATAGTTGGCAATATAAGCATTCTCCTTGCAATTTACCATACAAAACATATAGATTTCCTTTAGATTAGTTTCAATGTCATCCGTGAGAATGAATACTTCAAACCAACTATTTTTATGTGACAATTCCTCACACCTCAAAAATAGATAAAGCTCATTATATAGTTCGAGGGCGGTCAAGTCATTACAATATTTAGCCATGATTCGATCATGAAAGAGTATGCATTGGAAATTAAGGTGACCAACTTTATTGCAAAGTTCACAAGTAATAGGATAAAGAGAACATAATTTTGTAGCAAATTCATCTATCACTTTGAGCAAAAAATTGGTTCTATCATGTTTATGCTTCTTACAAAATCTATCATCCCTATAAGGCATGTCTTCACAAACTTTATGCACTCCACAAAAATTGACATGCTTATAAGAAACATTTTTGTCATGACTAGTGCAATCATCATTAGTATTTTGGATATTCGTAGAATTCATACTAACAACATTGCAATCATGCTCATCATTCAAAGATTTTATGCCAAACATTTTATTGAATTCTTCTTCTATCAATTGAGCACAATTTTTCGATCCATCATTTTCAAGAAAGACATTATAAAGACGAATAATATGAGGCAACCTCAATTCCATTTTTTGTAGTTTTCATTTATAAAACCAAACTAGTGATAAAACAAGAAACTAAAAGATTCGATTGCAAGATCTAAAGATATACCTTCAAGCACTCACCTCCCCGGCAACGGCGCGAGAAAAGAGCTTGATGTCTACTACACAACTTATTCTTGTAGACTCGTGTTGGGCCTCCAAGCGCAGAGTTTTGTAGGACAGTAGCAATTTTCCCTCAAGTGGATGACCTAAGGTTTATCAATCTGTGGGAGGCGTAGGATGAAGATGGTCTCTCTCAAACAACCCTGCAACCAAATAACCAAGAGTCTCTTGTGTCCCCAACACACCCAATACAATGGTAAATTGTATAGGTGCACTAGTTCGGCGAAGAGATGGTGATACAAGTGTAGTATGGATAGTAGATATAGGCTTTTGTAGTGCGAACAATAAAAAACAGCAAGGTAGCAAGTAACAAAAGTGAGCATAAACGGTATTGCAATGCTTAGAAACAAGGCCTAGGGTTCATACTTTCACTAGTGCAATCTCTCAACAATGCTAACATAATTGGATCATATAATCATCCCTCAACATGCGATAAAGAATCACTCCCAAGTTCCTATTAGCGGAGAAAATAAGATAGAAATTGTTGTAGGGTACGAAACCACCTCAAAGTTATCCTTTCCGATCAATCTATTGAGCCATCCCTATAGGTGTCACAAATAGCCCTAGAGTTCGTACTAAAATAACACCATATGATACGCATCAACCAACTCTAATGTCACCTAGATACTCCAATGTCACCACAAGTATCCGTGAGTTGATTATTCGATATGCATCAAATAACTTCAGATCATAATATTCAATCCACACAAAGAACTTCAAAGAGTGCCCCAAGATTTCTACCGGAGAAAGTAGGACGAAAACGTACATCAACCCCTATGCATAGATTACCATATGTCACCTCGGGAATCCGCGAGTTGAGTGCCAAAACATATATCAAGTGAATCAATATAATACCCCATTGTCACCATGGGTATTCATATGCAAGACATACATCAAGTGTTCTCAAATCTGAAATATTCAATCCAACAATAACGAAAGCTCAAAGGGAAAAGATTCGATTCATCACAACAAGGATAGAGAGGGAAAAAACACCATATGATCCAACTATATTAACAAAGCTCGCGATACATGAAGATCATGCCAAATCAAGAACACGAGAGAGAGAGAGATCAAACACATAGTTACTGGTACAAACCCTCAGCCCCGAGGGTGAACTACTCCCTCCTCGTCATGGAGACCGCCGGGATGATGAAGATGGCCTCCGGTGATGATTCCCCCCTCCGGCAGGGTGCTGGAAAAGGGCTGTAGATTAGATCGTGGAGGTATAGAGGCTTGTGGCGGCGTAAAAACTCATCTAGGTTAACTTTCGGGGGTTTCTGAATATATATGATTTTTCAGCGTTGGAATCACGCAAAGAGGTGCCACAGGGGGGGCCCACGAGGCACCAGGGCGCGCCTGGGGGGGGGGCAGGCACGCCCAGGTGGCTCGTGGGGCCCCAGTGGCTCTTCTGCTGCTCCTCTGAAGCTTCCTGGGTCTGTTTCCTTCCAGAAAAAATCGTCAAAAAGTTTCGCTGCATTTGGACTTCATTTGATATGGATTTTCTGGAAAACCAAAAACAAGAAGAAAACAACAACTGGCACTGGGCACTAGGTCAATATGTTAGTCCATGAAAATCATATAAAACCCATATAAAAGTGCACCAAAATCATACAAAACTATAATAGACATGGCATGAATACTTTATAAATTGTAGATATGTTGGAGACGTATCACATGGTGCCTTGCTTGAGGAGTTGAAGTTTCTTGAAGAGGTCGCGGCTATAGTGTGTAGGCACAAAGCGAGCTCTCATGACATCCTTCATTTGAGTCCACGTTGTGATAGGTGGTTCTCCTTTCTCTTGGCGTCTCTCGATCACTTGCTCCCACCAAATGAGAACATAGTCTTGGAACTCAAGCGATGCCATGGCTACCTTCTCTTCTTCGTCATAGTTGTGTAGACGGAATATCTTGTCCACCTTTAAGGCCCATGAGAGGTAGTCTTCGGGGTCGTTGCTTCCGGAAAACTTGGGCATGTTGAACTTGAGCTTGCCGTAGCGTCGTTCTTCATTATGCCGATGTAGTCGTCGTTCTTGTCTTGGAGGTGGGTCATCATCCCCGTTCTCTTCTTGCTCTACGCGGTTAGCTTGATGGTGGGGACGAGGTACTCTTGCCCGGTTCCTCCTTTCTTGATTCTCTTCATGGTGTGCGGCTTCTTCTTGTTGACGTGCCTCTTCTTGTTCACGCACATGATGGTTGTGTTTTTGAGGGCATGGTTGGCTTCGCGAAGTGCGCGTTGTGCTTCGAGGGCTTGTTGTTCACGACGTTGTTGCTCTTGTTGAAGTCGATCGCCGTCTTGGGTGTCTTGTTGTTGACGTCGTGGAACTTGCTCTTGGTGCGAGTCATCGTGAACTTGATGACGTTGACGTTCGCGCTCTCGAAGGCGTTGTTGCAACCCATTGCCATGTAATGGATGTGGTTGAGCTTGATGTTCTTGCCGAGGATGTAGACGAGCTCGAGGAAGACTTGCATCCGATGATGAATCCGAAGAATGGCGTCTTGACCATGTTCTCCTTGTCGATGACGAAGTTGAGGAAGCGCGGTCAATCATCATGGCATGAAATTCTTCCATTTGTGTAGTAAGCTTGGTGTCGAGGTAGTCTCTTGTTCGCGTTTCGGAGTGACGCAAGTCGGTGGCGAGTTGCTCGATGCGATCGCCCAAAGCTTCACTTTCTTGATGCAAGGCTCGTTGTACCCCAAAGAGATGGCTCTTGGTTACGTAGTCGTTTGGTGCTTCGTTCTCGTCGAAGAGAGGATTCAAAGATGTACTTGGCCTATCCATCATGATCAAGCAGAGGTGAGTAGGAAATGAGAGAACAAAACCAAAGTTACCTTTTCCGAAGATTGAAGATGTATCGAGTATCACTCAATGTATAGCTATGATAGTAGAATTGGTACCGGGTTTGTTTCTCACACCTACACAAAAAGGCTTATGGAGTGGCTTGGTTAGGATCATAGTTTTAAATAGCCGGCTATAGCCAGGCTATAGCCCCGCTATAGCCTTTGGCACATGCTGCGGCTAAGTGCATTAGCCCAGCTATGTAGTGTTGCAATTTGCAAGCAAGATATCAATAATGTTAAAAAAGATTCACAAGGTCGCAAGTGTAACAAGTAGAGCAATAGCAATAAGTAGCACACGGAAACACACGCACAGATAGATAAATGAGGTCGTGCAACCAAGGAATGAGCGCAAAATGTGGAATCCACAGAAAATTCTCTTGTTGCACAACACTAGAGAGACACTAGCACGATTGCTCAATAGGCGGATACGAACTTGTGCACAACCTATAAGAGACAAAACGCATGGACTTTCTATCTCACTTATGCTATGTATGTATGATTCCTGGTGAACTTGTCATAATGATCAAATATGCTATGTAATGTGGCAATGCTATGGCTAGTGCTTACAAGCTTGTTGTTGCTCTTTCTCTTTTGCTTAAAAGCTTCTCTTTCTTTTGATGGTTTCCTTTGGCCACTTATGCGAAATGCTCGTACGAAGATAGCAATGATGTATATGCGGGAACAAAATTTTGGCACAAGACATGATATGTGTATATATGCACGCTATGATAGCCATGCGGATCAGTATCACTAAGGTGCATAAGTAGCGTTGCCCGGCAATACTCAAATGGCTAGTCTCGTAGGAAAGCTACGCAAAAGATGGTCTCGGGGTTTCACAATGCAATGGCAAGGATATGAACAAGTTGACATCGAGGTTACCGTCCTTGCTTACGGTTATGGTGTCACAATGGTGAAGTTGTTGTTGTCGATGATGAGTCCATGGCGATGATGAGCGACGGTGAAGTCGATGTCGAACCGTCCCTAAGTAGCCGACAAACATTAGGAAACGGGAAACCGTGACTCAAAATCTCAAGTGGCAAATGTGACAAAATTTGTGGCGGTTGCGGAAGTTTGTGGTGGAGTCACATGGGTAGGCGATGATAATGCGGAAGAAACGGTGGAAAAAGATGAAAAATCGATGGAATTGTGAAGTTTTTGGTGGGCTGTTTGCTAGGGGCCGGATGTCCGGGCTGCCCGCCGGATGTCTGGGCTGGTAGTCGGGCCGGATGTCCGGGGTCACGGCTAGATGTCCGGGGTGCCCACTCCGCGGATGAACTCGATGAACAAGAAAAATTTCGAGGCAAAAATTGGGAAGATTTTATGGATGGAATTGATGGAGAAGGTGGGGAAAAGCTAGATCCACTTGAAACCAAGCAAATCCATGGATCAAAATCAACAAAACATCATCAAACCAACAAATCTCAAAAAAAATTGGTAGGGCTATTTTTCTGGGGAATTTTCGAAATTGGGCAAAATCAAACAAAATTGGAGCTAGAAAACAAGGGGAAAGACTCCAAAGCATGAATCAACGTGGCTCTGATCCAAGATGATGTAGGGTGGAACCCTAATTTGACAATCTTTCCACACTTGGAGGGGAAAAAGAGAGGAACAACAAAATCAACCAAGGGAAATCACTCAAACAAACCCAAATCACACATCCACTAGGATAGCATACATGAGATCCACAAGCATACAAGGACAATCCAAGGAAACAAGCACAAGGGTAAAGTTCTTCCCACTCCAAAGGAGGTGAGGTCTTGGTGATCTAGGTGAGATCCTTCTCCCTTAGGAGGTCTTGATGATCCTATGATGGGGATCCTTCTCCCTAGAGAGGTCTTGATTCCCTAAGAGGAGATACAAGGAGCAAAGCTCTACTCAATGTCTCAATATACTTTGCTAACCCTAGAAAGGATGAGGAGGAGGTCTATTTATAATCTAGGATGAAGTGGGGGTGAGGGGAAGGGATTGCATGGCCGAATGGCCTAAAGTGCGCTGGCAGGGGCCGGATGTCCGGCCATCGGGCCGGATGTCCGGCCATCGGGCCGGATGTCCGGCGGGTTCATGGGGGTGCCGGATGTCCGGCCTGGAGGCATTCCAGCTTTTGTGATCTGGGGGGGGGGCGGAAATCCGGGCAGAGGCCGGATGTCCGGGCCTGGTCGGGCCAGATGTCCGGGCCTCCAGCCAGATGTCCGGGCCCTATAGCTGCTTCACTGCTGGGCTGCTGCTGCTGTGCTTCTCTTCAGGGGCCGGATGTCCAAGCCAGGGGCCGGATGTCCGGCCGCTGTAGTTTTTCAGCGGTCTTCCTCCTAGCGCTCGTCCGTCCGTGTACTTGTCGACTTGGTCTTCGTTCCGAGCATTCCCGCGGCGATCTTTTTCATACCTGATCACATATAGCACTTCAGCTTTAGGTAGTAGCCATGTCTCACACGAGTCAAATGAAAGTTCACTAAGGAGAGATGTCACCTCGGTTTTGAGAGCTCTTGCATGTGCTCGTGTCATTGGTCCGCTTGGCACTTGAGGAGACGCAGGTAGGTCCATGGGGATGACTGTGGGATGCTCCGCATCACAACCATTCATATAACCCAAACTTGGTTTTGAAAGCCGTTTTCAATTCATCACCCTCTTGCATGCGAATTTGATAGTAGCCACTTTTAAGATCAATTTTTGAGAGAAGGGTGGCTCCACTAAGTTCATCTAGCATGTCATCAAAGCGTGGAATGGGATGGCGGTATCTAGCGGTGATAGCATTAATGGGACGGCAATCGGGACACATGCGATAACTACCATATTTCTTAGGCGCAAGAATAACCAGGACGGCACATGGACTTAGGCTGTAACAGCCCGAGACCGATGCTCCAGATGCCTTCCATGTTTTCGTGATAGCCACATTAATTATTTGTTTTTTGCATTCATTATCGCATCATTCGCATTGCATCAGCACTCCGTTGCCATCTTTTATTCAAACTTGCATCCGTTCGTAGTTGCCACTTCTCCCCGTTGCCTTTCGTTGACCGTTCCGAGACAACCACACTTGCAACCTGGATTTTCGTTTTCTCTCTTGTCTAAGCCGGAGTCTCTCTACATAGTGCACAGACCCCCTCGCGCACGTCCGAAAACTTCCTCGAAACCGAACCGCTCGGTCATGACCAGTGGATCCGGATCAATCTCAAACTACTCCAAACATCTTTGGTTTCTTATTCGGACTCTCCTAGCTTATTTATTCTCGACCGTCCAATTTCGATCGGATGATCCAAAGTCCATTCTTTACCTATGTATATACACCTCCCTAGTCCATTTCTAGACCAACCCTAAAATCAGGAGGTTGGTCCCTCCAGCCGCCGCCGCCACCATCTCCCTCGGGATCCCTCCCGATCCAAAAATCCACCAACCAGCGCAGCCGCGCCCGATCCTCTCCGCCTCCAATCGCAGCGCCCGGGCCGGGGCCTCTGCTTCGCTCAATCCAGAGGAAGGGAGCCCGTCGTCCCAAGCTCCCACGTCCATCCCGCAGCGCCCAAGCATGGGCTCGCCTCCAGCGCCTGCAACAGCAGCAGCATTGCCGACCTCTGCTTCCTCTGCATCGAGCAGATCCTCTTGAGTCGTATGCCTCGAGTGACCTCGAGCACCTCCTCCCGCCTGCGACCTGCCAGATCCTGGCGACCAGCACCACCACCAGGCCGTCCCCGCACCCTGCCTCTCTTCTCTCTGGCCTCCTCTCAATCTCTCTTTCTCCCATTCTCAAACTCTCTCTATTCTCCTTGTTTTCTATAGGGGACCAAAGCCATGGCCGTCTGAAGCTTCTCCACTGACTCGCCGCCGCCGGCATCTCCATCCCCGACGCCCTCGTCATCATCTCCGGTGACCAGCGCCGCCTCCTTCTCCTTCCCTTCTCCTTCCTACTATCTCTCTCCCTCTAATTTCTCTGTCCCTCTCTTGTTTGCCTCGAACAGGAGCTTCCTCGCCGCCATAGCCAGACCGATGGAGCTTCGCGCCGTCCCTGCCGACTTGAACCTCGCTGGATCTATGCCTCCTGCCGGCCTCCCCGTCGCCTGCCGGAGTCCGGCGCGCCAGCCATTTCCCTTGCATCGGCCTCGACCCCTGCCTCCTGCCTCGTCCTCGTTCGAGCAGAGGATGAGCGCTTCCTCGTCTGCCCAGCCGCGCCAGGCCAGGCCGGTCCAAACCATCGCCAAGACCCAGCCACGCCAGCATCACCGACTGGGCCAAAGCCCATGGTGAGCCGCCCGCAATCCAGCGCCTGGTGCGTGCTTTACTATCTTGCGCGCATGTTCCTGTTCCAGCCCGTGACTCCAGTTTTGGCCCGCATATGATCTTTTACTGCGCTGCGAATTTAACTTTTCCAGAACATTGTATATTTACAGAACTGCCACTATTTTGCATTGCTCATATTTAAATACCATGCATCCAAATAAAACATGTCATATAAATGCTTAGAATTTCATGTAGTTTCATAATATGCAACTTTCATCCATGTTAAAAATGTTTAAACTTGCTGTTTGCACTAATTTGCATAAATGACATGCTAAAATGGTTTATTTCATAGCTAAATAACCGTAGCTCTGAATTAAATAAATTATATATGTAAATGGTCTAGAAAAATGTGTATATTATCATGGTGACATTACTTTTCCTGTTTAACAACATTAAAAATTGTGTTTTAGGCAGAACAGTACCAAATTCGAAAATTACATATGGGAACCTTCCGGAATGGTTGTTTGTGTTTCCGGCCTCATTTAAACTTGCCTAGTTGTATGGATTGCTTATGCTTCATCTCTTGCCATGTTTAACAACATTTAAATTTGTCATGCATCATATTTAGTTGTGCATCATGCCATGTTTATGCTTGTGTGTTTACGATGTTGTTTGCTTCTTTCCGGTTGTGCTTCTTCTCGATAGTTCCGGTTTCGTTGCGATTGTGTGGTTTCGTTCAACTACGCTTGTTCGTCTTCTTCATGGACTCGATCTTCTTCCGAGCGGGATTCCAGGCAAGATGACCATTACCTTGGATACCACTACTATCTTTGCTTGCTAGTTGTCTCATTGCTATCGCTATGTCGCGCTTCCTACCACATATATGTCAACCTACCATATGCCATGATACAGCCTCTAACCATCCTTACCCAGCAAACCGTTGTTTGGCTATGTTACCGCTTGCTCAGCCCCTTTCTTATAGCATTGCTAGTTGCAGGTGCAGTTGCAGGTTGTTCCATGTTGGGACATGGATATTATGGGATATCACAATATCTCTTATTTAATTAATGCATCTATATACTTGATTGTGTGTGGAAGGCTCGGCCTTTTGCCTGGTGTTTTGTTCCACTCATGCCGCCCTAGTTTCCGTAATACCGGTGTTATGTTCCTTGATGAGCGCTTCTAACACATGTGGGGCATATGGGAACCCCCCTGGTCACTTGTTTTAGGATAAGACTTCTCCAGCAAAGCCCAACATTGGTTTTAACATTTGCCAACATGAACCTAATAATTAATGCATAGAGGGTTGCCACCTCAGGGACTCTTTTAATTCCAACATAACTCGGGCCAGCGGCAAAACACAACCGTTGGTCCACCTACCTAGCAGTCGGCGGAGCCGCCTCGGGGCAACTCGGGTTCTTTTGGCTACCGTCCACTTAGCATAGACGGATGATTCCTGTAGATAGAGTGCGCGTGGCTCTAGACAAGGATCTGGCTCACCGGGAGGTCTTGCTGGTTTAGTTTTGCCTGTTACGAGTGGCTTGTCCACCGGGATTCCTTATCGTAAGCATCATGTTATCATGGTGTGAGGATGTTCCATCGGATGCGTGTGGTAATTTATAATGGACTACTTGGAGCACCCCTGCAGGGTTAAATCTTTCGGAGAGCCGTGCCCGCGGTTATGTGGTGACTTGGAAATTAATAATCTCCGGTTGTAGAGAACTTGACACTAAATTCAAATAAAATACACCAACCGCGTGCGTAACCGTGATCGTCTCTTTTGGAGGGAGTTCGGGAAGAGAACACTGTGGGGTTATGTTTGACTCGTAAGTAGGTGTTCAGGATCACTTCTTGATCATTTCTAGATTGCGACCGTTATGCGTAGTTTACTCTTCTTATTCTTGTACTCGTAAGTTAGGCACCATATAATGCTTAGTGCTTGCTGCAACCTCACCACTTAACCATTCCATACCCATTAAGCTTTGCTAGTCTTGATACCCATGGTAATGGGATTGCTGAGTCCTCGTGGCTCACAGTTTACTACAACAATAGGTGCAGGTACAGGTAAAGCGGTGCTTTGACGTGAGAGCGATGCATGTTTGCTTTTGGAGTTCTTCTTCTGCTTCTTCTTCATCGATCATAGGATGGGTTCTCGGTTGGCAGCCTGGGATTAGCAGGGTGGATGTCGTTCTTCTTTTTCGTTTGATTTCATCCGTAGTCGGATCCTGCTCTTTTGTATGATGATTGCTATGTATTGATGTATTCATGTATTCATGCTGTAGCTTGTGGCGAGTCTAAGCCTTTATCTGGTATTCTCATCTATTCAGTACATGGTATGTTGTAATGATATCCACCTTGCGAAGCGTCTTCGATATGCGCTTCTATCCTTAGTGGAACTTTCGAGTTCCTTGGGGATAGGACCGCATACTGGGCGTTACAAGTTGGTATCCGAGCCTTTACCGACTGCAGGAGCCCCCTTGATTGATCGAACCATTGGCGAGTCTAGAAGAAAAACTATTTTCGGAGTCTAGCTATATATCGGAGAGTAGGAATTCTTTTTACTCCTTATCACCTCGTCGCTCTGGTGAGGAATTGTGACGTAGGTGTTTTGATTCTACTACTCTTCTCACTCAAATTTTTTGTTTAGGATCACGCGGGTATTTTCGGAATCGTTGCGATATTGGTGTGACAGAATTCTGTTCTTGGTGCCTCCTGACCATATGGATTGGACCCGGGGAGTTGAGCTCCAAGGGGTTTTTGTCACATTTTCTATCGTTTCAGTTCCTGAATACCAGAGGACACCGACATCGAAATGCTTCTATACTTTTTGTGGTGGCAAATAGTGCCGTGACTTTTCCCCAGTACTGGAGGAGATAGCTCGGATGATCCACTGTGACTAGTATCGCTGTGTTTTCGAAGGTCTGAGGTAGACGAATTTGCGAAGTTTCTCTATTGTGTGTTAAGGGTTGCGAATGCAGTTGCAGCTGATTAGGTTGTTGTTTGCTATGAGTAGGTTCCTGGACCCGCAACCTGATCGCATAACCAAGAAGTTTCGGGAGTTCTTAGGTGGGAATTCAAGTAGTTACCTAGGATATCTTTCCGACAGATGCATGATATGAGATTGGGGTTCGACGTCTAGTGGTCTGCCTGCACACGGTTGTTTTTACAGCAGTGCTCGTTGCGTCTTAAAGAATCCCTGTGGCTTCGCTACGATTCGGGGACGCTTCGTTGTCTCATACACTACCTTGTACGGATGGCCACTGTAAGATCGAGCCCATGTGGGCCCCACCACGAAAATTTCGAACGAAATCTCTATCATATGTTTGTTCCAGCTTATTCTGCAAGCCACATCCTTTGTTTTGTTTTGAGTTGTGGTATTCGAGTTGCTTCGAAGTCAAGTGTTGATTCCATACCTTTCCTAAGCGGTGTTCTCATATTTCTATGGCAGTGCTAATCCTTCCTGATCATTGAGATGGTCATGGTAATTCTTTTCACCCAGTGTGCTTCTCTTCAAGTTATTCCATCCTCTTCATTGTTCGCAAGATTAATTCTCAGTTCTTCTCAACGGTGTTCGTTTTGCCCGTCCCAAGCTGTTTTTCTTTTTCCCACCCTCCCACCCTTTTTCTTCGCGGAGTAAAAAATCTCAAATCAAGTATCCATTTTATTTATGAGAAGTCTCTCCATTCTTTCCCTTCAATGTTCTTCTCCGGTGATTCTCGTGGAGATGCTCAGGAGCTACAAGTTCATCATTATTCCTTCTCGTTTTCTTCTCCGGTGAATTCAATTGAAGTTTTCGGTGTTGATCATATCCCTTTCTTTTGTTTCACATTTTCACATGTTGGAATTTCTTATCCAAGCCTCTCTTGTTTATTCACCTCTCTCTATTCTTCTAAATCATTGCAAGGCTTCAATCTTAATCTTTTCAATCTTCACTTCTTTTCTAGCATCCTTTCATTTCCGGAGTTCTTCCAAGAGGTTCTTCATGGTAGTTCGTTAAGGATTTAATTCATTCTCGAATTGTTCTTCAAGATTCTTGTTGGAGCTCAAGTATTCTTCATCTCGCATTCCGAAGTGCTATTCTTTCTACCTTATCTTTTGAGGTGGTCTTCTGTCATTCTTGACAATTTTCCTTCGTGTTTCACGATTCACAAGTTGTCAGGAATGAGATATTTAAACCCATCATTTTTCTCTTTGTTCAGATCTCTTCAACCGATCATTTTCCTTGTTGGAGTTATCTTGGTATAAATTTCACCTAAAGCCTATCCTAAGGACTATCGCTATTGTGGTGCTTATCAATGATCCAAGTTTCTCCTTCTCTTCTCGGTGAAAGAGGTTTTCATCTCTTCGAGATCTCAAGCAATCAATTCTTTCCGTTTGTGGCAGATTTTCACCTCAAATGTTGAGATGTTTTCCATAAGCCCACAACAAGCTTATTCTTTTCGTTTTTATTTTCCAACAACTCTGTTCAATCCTTCTTTGTAAGGATGCTTTTCAAATTCAATTGTGGTGGAAGTTGTCATTTTCTTCTCCGTTCTTTCCTTTCCAACGATCTAGCTTCTATTCTTTCGTTCCGAAGGCATTGTGATGTTGCTCTATTCGACCATCATCTCGTTTTGTCAAGATCATGCTCTTATCCTTGCTAATCCATTTAACCGGAGTGCGGTGTCCTCTTTTCAAGTTCATTCCATCTTATCGAGCTTTGCTTCTCTTTTCATTAAGAGTGGCTTCGAATTCTTGCTTGTTCCTCATGCCATTCTACATCGCTTTGCAACCTTCCAAGGTTCTTTGGTTTCACTCATTTGTTAAGAAGCAACTTAGTTTTACCTTTTCCTCTTCCTCTTCTCATTCTAAGATCTCGGGGCGAGATCTCTTGTTAGTGGGGGGAGAGTTGTAACAGCCCGAGACCGATGCTCCAGATGCCTTCCATGTTTTTGTGATAGCCGCGTTAATTATTTGTTTGTTGCATTCATTATAGCATCATTCGCATTGCATCGGCACTCTGTTGCCGTCTTTTTTTCAAACTTGCATCCGTTCGTAGTTGCCGCTTCTACCCATTGCCTTTCGTTGACCGTTCCGAGACAACCACACTTGCAACCTGGATCTTCATTTTCTCTCTTGTCTAAGCCGGAGTCTCTCTACACAGTGCACAGACCCCCTCGCGCGTGTCCGAAAACTTCCTCGAACCCGAACCGCTCGGTCTTGACTAGTGGATCCGGATCAATCTCAAACTACTCCAAACATCTTCGGTTTCTTATTTGGACTCTCCTAGATTATTTATTCTCGACCATCCAATTTCGATCGGATGATCCAAAGCCCATTCTTTACCTATATAAATATACATCTCCCTAGTCCATTTCTAGACCAACCCTAAAATCTAGGAGGTTTGTCCCTCCCGCCGCCGCCGCCACTATCTCCCTCGGGATCCCTCCTGATCCAAAAATCCACCAACCAGCGCAGCCGCGCCCGATCCTCTCGGCCTCCAATCGCAGCGCCCGGGCCGGGGCCTCTGCTTCGCTCAATCCAGAGGAAGGGAGCCCGTCGTTCCCAAGCTCCCGCGTCCATCCCGCAGCACCCAAGTAGGGGCTCGCCTCCAGCGCCCGCAACAGCAGCCGCGTCGCCGACCTCTGCTTCCTCTGCATCAAGCAGCCCCTCCCGAGCCGTATGCCCCGAGAGACCTCGAGCACCTCCTCCCGCCTGCGACCTGCCAGATCCCGGCGACCAGCACCACCACTAGGCCATCCCCGCACCCTGCCTCTCTTCTCTCTGGCCTCCTCTCGATCTCTCTTTCTCCTGTTCTCAAACTCTCTCTGTTCTCCTTGTTTTCTATAGGGGACCGAAGCCATGGCCGTCTGAAGCTTCTCCACCGACTCGCCGCCGCTGGCATCTCCATCCCCGACACCCTCGTCATCATCTCCGGTGACCAGCGCCGCCTGCTTCTCCTTCCCTTCTCCTTCCTACTATCTCTCTCCCTCTAATTTCTCTGTCCCTCTCTTGTTTGCCTCGAACAAGAGCTTCCTCGCTGCCATAGCCAGACCGATGGAGCTCCACGCCGCCCCTGCCGACTTGAACCTTGCTGGATCTGGGCCTCCTGCCGGCCTCCCCGTCGCCTGCCGGAGTCCGGCGCGCCAGCCGTTTCCCCTGCGTTGGCCTCGACCCCTGCCTCCTGCCTCATCCTCGTTCGAGCATAGGACAAGCGCTTCCTCGTCTGCCCAGCCACGCCAGGCCAGGCCGGTCCAAGCCATCGCCAAGACCCAGCCACGCCAGCGTCACCGACTGGGCCGAAGCCCATGGTGAGCCGCCCGCAATCCAGCGCCCGGTGCGCATTTTACTATCTTGTGCACATGTTCCTGTTCCAGCCCGTGGCTCCAGTTTCGGCCCGCATATGTTTTTTCACTGTGCTGCGAATTTAGCTTTTCTAGAACATTGCATATTTACAGAACTGCCACTATTTTGCATTGCTGATATCTAAATACCATGCATCCAAATAAAACATGTCAAATATGTAAAATTCTTAGAATTTCATGTAGTTTCATAATATGCAACTTTCATCCATGTTAAAATGTTTAAACTTGTTGTTTGCATTAATTTGCATAAATGACATGCTAAAATGGTTTATTTCATAGCTAAATAACCGTAGCTCCGAACTAAATAAATTATATATGTAAATGGCCTAGAAAAATGTGTAGATTAACATGGTGACATTACTTTTCCTGTTTAACAACATTAAAAATTGTGTTTTAGGCAGAACAGTACCAAATTCGAAAATTACATATGAGGACCTTCCGGAATGGTTGTTTGTGTTTCCAGCCTCATTTAAACTTGCCTAGTTGTATGGATTGCTTATGCTTCATCTCTTTCCATGTTTAACAACATTTAAACTTGTCATGCATCATATTTGGTTGTGCATCATGCCATGTTTATGCTTGTGTGTTTACCATGTTGTTTGCTTCTTTCCGGTTGTGCTTCTTCTCGATAGTTCCGGTTTCATTGCGATTGTGAGGATTCGTTCGACTATGCTTGTTCGTCTTCTTCATGGACTCGATCTTCTTCTGAGCGGGATTCCAGGCAAGATGACCATTACCTTGGATACCACCACTATCTTTGCTTGCTAGTTGTCTTGTTGCTATCGATATGTCGCGCTTCCTACCACATATATGTCAGCCTACCATATGCCATGATACAGCCTTTAACCACCCTTACCCAGCAAACCATTGTTTGGCTATGTTACCGCTTGCTCAGCCCCTTTCTTATAGCGTTGCTAGTTGCAGGTGCAGTTGCAGGTTGTTCCATGTTGGGACATGGATATCATGGGATATCACAATATCTCTTATTTAATTAATGCATCTATATACTTGGTTTTGTGTGGAAGGCTCGGCCTTTTGCCTGGTGTTTTGTTCCACTCATGCCGCCCTAGTTTCCGTAATACCGGTGTTATGTTCTTCTAACACATGTGGGGCACATGGGAACCCCCCTGATCACTTGTTTTAGGATAAGACTTCTCCAGCAAGGCCCAACATTGGTTTTAACATTTGACAACACGAGCCTAATAATTAATGCATAGAGGGTCGCCACCTCAGGGACTCTTTTAATTCCAACATAACTCGGGCCAGCGGCAAAACACAACCGTTGGTCCACCTACCTAGCAGTCGGCGGAGCCGCCTCGGGGCAACTCGGGTTCTTTTGGCTACCGTCCACTTAGCATAGACGGATGATGCCCGTAGATAGAGTGTGCGCGGCTCTAGACACAGATCTGGCTCACCGGGAGGTCTTGCTGGTTTAGTTTTGCCTGTTACGAGTGGCTTGTCCACTGGGATTCCTTATCGTAAGCATCGTGTTATCATGGTGTGAGGATGTTCTATCAGATGCGTGTGGTAATTTATAATGGACTACTTGGAGCACCCCTGCAGTGTTAAATCTTTCGGAGAGTCGTGCCCGCAGTTATGTGGCAACTTGGAAATTTATAACCTTCGGTTGTAGAGAACGTGACACTAAATTCAAATAAAATACACCAACCGCGTGCGTAACCGTGATCATCTCTTTTCGAGGGAGTTCGGGAAGAGAACACGGTGGGGTTATGTTTGACTCGTAAGTAGGTGTTCAGGATCACTTCTTGATCATTACTAGATTGCGACCGTTATGCGTAGTTTACTCTTCTTATTCTTGTACTCGTAAGTTAGCCACCATATAATGCTTAGTGCTTGCTGCAACCTCACCACTTGACCATTCCATACCCATTAAGCTTTGCTAGTCTTGATACCCATGGTAATGGGATTGCTGAGTCCTCGTGGCTCACAGTTTACTACAACAATAGGTGCAGGTACAGGTAAAGCGATGCTTTGACGTGAGAGCGATGCATGTTTGCTTTTGGAGTTCTTCTGCTTCTTCTTCTTCGTCGATCATAGGATGGGTTACCGGTTGGCAGCCTAGGATTAGTAGGGTGGATGTCGTTCTTCTTTTTTGTTTGATTTCATCCATAGTCGGATCCTGCTCTTCTGTATGATGATTGCTATGTATTGATGTATTCATGTATTCATAATGTAGATTGTGGCGAGTGTAAGCCTTTATCTGGTATTCTCATCTATTCAGTACATGGTATGTTGTAATGATATCCACCTTGCGAAGCGTCTTTGATATGCACTTCTATCCTTAGTGGAACTTCCGAGTTCCTTGGGGATAGGACCGCATATTGGGTGTTACATACGCTCTCGTGTACATACCTGTTTTCCATGAGATGTTGTACTTGCCTTTGGATCTCTTTGGTATCATCGGGGTTGACACGGTATGGTGCCTTGTTTGGTAAAGGTGCGCCGGCAATGAGGTCGATGCGGTGTTCAATTCCGCGAAGTGGAGGAAGTCCGGGAGGTAACTCATGCGGAAAAATGTCCGTGAATTCCTGCAATAAATGAGACAACATCAAAGGTATATGTTGTGAAGTATTAGTCCTCACCGCTTCTTGTTTACACACACGCACAAAGTGAAGAACGCTCGATGGGCTCTCACTCACATCCCTCATGTCTCTTTTGGTGGCTAAAAGCACTAAATCTTTCTTGCCGCTCATCGTGGAGTCACTCAATTTGGGCTTGTGGCGCTCACTCTCTTTGTGGTGGTTCGCTCTCTCACTAGTATCTCCACAATGGGTTGAAGCTTGCTTGTCGGCGATGACTTGACTTGGCGACATGGGTCGAAGCACGTACTCCTTTCCTTTCATCTTAAAGCTATAGTGATTGGTCTGTCCGTTGTGTATGACACCGCGGTCAAATTGCCAAGGTCTTCCTAAGAGGAGATGGCATACGGACATGGGAACCACATCGCACTCCAAGGTGTCTTCGTATGCGCCAATATTAAAGGACACTTGAACGGTGTGCTCCACTTGAATGGTGTCTGAGTCGCTTAACAATTGGACCTTGTAGGGGCGAGGGTGCATCTTCTTGAGCAATTGTAGCTTGGAACATAGCTTGTCGCTTGCCAAGTTGTGGCAACTTTCGCCGTCGATGATGACCTTGACGGAACGTCCTTGGATGCCCGCTTTTGTATGGAAGATGTGGCAACATTGGTCATCGTCTTGTTGTTGTTGAAGTGTCAAGATCTTGGAGACAACAAGAGTGGGGCTCGAATCATTGTCACAAAAGACTTGAGCATCTTCATCTTCATTCACTTGTCGGTGCATGGCCACATGCTCAAGGGCTTCCATTTCTTCTTTCCTCGTGGAGTCGTAGGTGCCGTCATCATTAGCGATCATGGTGCGCCATGTGGGGCACTCAAATGACCTATGGCCACGGCCCTTGCAAGTGAAACATTGGATTGCACTTGTCTTGGCGGTAGCATCCGTTGTAGGAGTCGATGACGAAGCGCTTGGCTTGGATGTGCTTGAAGTAGGGCGACTCGAAGATGTCGTGGGTTGCTTGGACCTTGACTTGTCACCGGTAGTGGTTGTAGCTCAAGTCATTGGAGGAGGTGTCGTAGTCGTTGAAGCTTGAGTATATGAACCGTAGGTCTTGGAAGAGTACTTGGAATACTTGTAGTCCTCTTGCACTTGGTGTTCCGCTTTGGTTGCTTTGTGCACTAGCTCGAGGATGTTGGAGTACGGTTGGAAATCCGCAATTTTCTTGATTGGATGGTTAAGACCATTCAAGAAATGTTCCATAGTTTGTTCATCATCTTCCTTGACATTGGCTCGTATCATGGCAATTTTGATCTCTTGGTAGTATTCTTCAACCGACTTTGTGCCTTCCTTGAGGAATTGGAGCTTCTTGAAAAGATCACGGCTATAGTGAGTAGGCACAAAACAAGCTCTCATGACTTCTTTCATTTGATTCCAAGTCGTGATGGGTGGATCGCCTTTCTCTTGGCGGCGCTCGATGATTTTCTCCCACCAAATGAGAACATAGTCTTGGAACTCAAGGGATGACATGGCGATCTTCTTTTCCTCTTCATAATTGTGAAGACGGAATATCTTGTTGACCTTCAATGCCCATGAGAGGTATTCTTCAGGATCATTGCTTCCGGAGAACTTAGGCATGTTGAACTTGAGCTTGCCGAAACATTGCTCCACATTGTGTTGGGGGCGATGGCGATGTTGCTCTTGTCTTGGAGGTGGGTCTTCTAGCTCTTGCTCCTCGTTCTCCGGTTGATTAACTTGCCATTAAGGGCATGGGATTCTTGCACGATTCCTCATTTCTTGGCGCTCCTCAAGACGTGTGGCTTCCTCTTGTCGCTCTCGTCCGAGGGCTTCTTCTTGTTCACGCACTCGGCGGTTGCGTTCGTTGATGGCGCGAGTTGCTTCACGTAGAGCATGTTGAGCTTCAAGTGCTTGTTCCTCACGGCGTTGTTGTTCGTGTCATAGAGCGTCGCCGTCTTGGTTTTCGTGGCATTGGCGGTGTGGAGCTTGCTCTTGGTCCATATCGTCTTGTTCTTGATGATGATGTCGTTCGTGCTCTCGAAGGCGGTCTTGCAAACCATTGCCATGGAATGGATTTTGTGAAGCTTGATGATCTTCATGGTCTTGGTGGCGATGCGAGCGAGCTCGTGGAAGACTTACATCCGAAGACGTGTCTGAAGAGTGTTGGCTTGAGTGGCGCCTTCTTAATGATGATGATGTGGAAGAAGCGCGGTTGACCATCATGGCACGAAACTCTTCCATTTGAGATGAAAGCTTGTCATCGAGGTAGTCCTATGTTCTTGCTTCAGATTGCCGCAAGTCGGTGGCAAGTTGTTCAATGCGGTCGCGCAATTCTTCATTTGCTTGATGCAAAGCTCTTCGAGCGCCAAAGAATTGAACCTTGGTGACATAGTTGGTCGGTTCTTCTTGCTCGTCGAAGATTGGGTTGGAAGAAGTGTGTGGCCTATCCATCATTCTCAAGCAAATGTTAGTGGAAGAAAGGAACGAACTAGACCAAATGTACCTTATCCAATGTTGAAGATGGATCAATGATCACCCAATATGGTATTATGGAAGTAGCACAATTATCGGATCGTGTCAATCTCACACCTACACAAGTAAAGCTTTTGGAGGAGCTTGGTGAGGATAGTGGCACAAAATTGATGCAATTGTTAGCAAGATATCAATAATGTTGAAAAAGATTCAGCAATTCGCAAGTGAAACAACTAGACCAATAGCAATGTGTGGCACACGGAAACACACACACGGATAGATAAGCGGGGGTCGTGCAACCAAGGAATGAGCACAAAATGTGGAATCCACGGAAAATGCCCATGTTGCACAACTCTAGAGAGACGCTAGCACGATTGCTCAATAGGCGGATACGAACTTGTGCACAACCTATGAGAGACAAAACGTATCGACTTCTATCCCGATTATGCTATGTATGTATGGTTCCCGGTGAACTCGGTCACGATGATCCAAGATGATCAATATGCTATGCCATGTGGCGTGATGCTATGGCTATTGCTTACAAGCTCTTTGTTTTTCTTTTTCTTTGCTTAAAAGATTTCTTTATGGCCACTATGCGAAATGCTCAAACCAAGATAGCAATTATGTATATGCGGGAACAACTGATGACACAAGAGATGATACTTGGATATATGCACGTTATGACAGCTATGCAGAACGTGCATCACTAAAGTGCACAAGTATCGTGGCCTGACAATGCTCAACAGCTAGTCTCGGTAGGCAAGTGACGCAAAAATGGGCTCGGGGTTAACAATGCAAAGGCAAGGGAGAAATGTACAATTATGTCGCTGAGGTTACTGTCCATTCTTACGGTGATGGTGTCAAAATGATGAAGTGGTCGTTGTCGATGTCGAGTCTATGGCGAAGTTGAGTGGCGGTGATTTTGATGACGAACCGTTCCTAAGTAGCCGAAACACGTTAGGAAACAGAAACCGCGAACTCAAATTCTCAAATGAGAAACGTGAAAAAATTGCGGTCGGTTGCGGAAGTCGGTTGTGGTTTGCGGAAGAAACGGTGGACAAACGATCAAAATTGGCAAAATTTGGGTGGAATAGTGAAAGTTGGCTGCGAGGCGCCGGATGTCCGGGCGTCGGGACGGATGTCTGGGCTGGGCCGGATGTCCGGGGGCACGGGCCGGATGTCCGGGCTTCGGGATCCGCGGATGAACTCGAAGAGAAACTTGGGGAAGACAAAATTTGAAGCAAAATTCGTGGAATTTCATGGATGGAAATGGTGGGGAAGATGAGGAAAATCTAGATCCACCTGCAACACTTCGAATCCATGGATCAAAATAAACAAAACATCATCAAACCAACAAATCAGAAAAAAAATTTGGTATGGCTATTTCTGTGGGGAATTTTTGAATTGAGCAAAAACAAACAAAATTGGGCTAGAAAAGTGGAGGGGAAGAACTCCAAAGTGTGAATCAACGTGGCTCTAATCCAAGATGATGTAGGGTGGAACCCTAATGTGATGATCTTTTCACACTTGGAGGGGGAAAAGGGAAAATTGAGAGAATAACACAAAGGAAACACTCAATTGACACAATTCCAATCACACATGTGCTAAATCCACATACACATAAAGGGATACAAGGGTCCAAGTCCAACACAAGAAGGTAAAGAGGGTAGCTAGTTCATCCCAATCCTTGAAGGAGAGAGGTCTTGAATCCTAGTAGGATCTTCCCACAACGGGGTCTTGAGTCCACTTGGGGGATCTTCTCACATGGAGGCCTTGAACTCCATGGGAGTGGTAAGTGGATGAGAAAAACTCAATCTCTAATGAGCTATCACTTTGCTAACCCTAGCTAGGAGGAGGTGGGGGTCTATATATAGTAGTCCATGAGATAGGAGGGGAGAAAGAGGGATACATGGGCCTTTGTCCCGGTTGTGCACGCGTAGGTGCCGGATGTCCGGGCTGGGGGCCGGATGTCCAGGGCTTCACGAGGCGCCGGATGTCCGGGGCTCGGGCTGGATGTCCGAGGGTCGGGCCAGATGTCCAGCCTGGCTTCTGCCCACGTACTGTGGTCTCGGGCCGGATTTCCGGGAGGTGGCCGAATGTCCGGGCTTGTCGGGTAGGATGTCCGGGGTGGCGGCCGGATGTCCGGGCCCTATAGCTCTTCAGCTCCTGATCTGCTGCTATAGCTACTTTCTCTAGGCGTCGGATGTCTGGCCGTTGTAGCATTTCAGCAGTCTTCTTCACCGTGCTTCATCATCCGTGCACTAGTGCCGAAAAGCCTAGCTATGGAGTGCCAAAAACGGCCTTGCTGGCATGGACACATGACCCCACCAATATGGTGCCATTGTTAGAAAATAGTGCTGGTGTTGGACCCTACGCCAGCAGTATTTTGGAGGTTAATGGCGTGCCATGTGGCCAACGCCAGCAGTAATTTTCATAAGTAGTGACATTCCATGTTTTCTCGACGCGAGTTATTTGATTATCAGATTTGTAATAAAAGTTGTACAGCATCGATCCCAACCAAAATGATAGCACAATCCAGTTTAAGAACAGTAATTAAATCAACCTTAAAAAGTACTAAATAGACCCAATAACAAATTTAAGTTCAACAGTGCACTTATTGATATAGTTCAACAAAGTAGGCAAAGTAACACATGAATGTACAAGTTCAAATAAATAGAGGTGGTAATAACATGAGATCTTCCATGCATGCCAACTTGCTAACTAGACTTTTCGGCGTGTGTCATAGGAAACGACGATCTATGGGACCGAGAGGGCCCCTTTGCGATTCGGCTACGGGAATCGGCGTGCTACGAAGAGCGGGGCTGGTAGATGCAAGAACACTCAACAATTTATCCAGGTTCGGGCCGCTGTGAGCGTAAAACCCTACTCCTGCTTTTGTAGTTTGATTGTGGATGAGCTCAAGTTACAAGGAGTGCAGCTTGCCGGCAAGGTGCGCGGGAAGTGCAGCTACTACGCGTAATTGAACTGAGGGTCGACCGTTCTAACTGTAGCCGTGGGCCTCCTTTTATAGGCCAAGGTGTTACCACAATGGCTAATATGGTCATTACAGGGTATGAACAGTGATTGCACTATCATCAAGTCTATCTCTAACGGGGTAGGACAAACGCATTAAATGCACCGTTAGGTGCTACACTAGGGAGGCGATGCTTTGGCAAATGTGTTGCACCGTTCATCCAACTGCCCTTCTCTAATCTTGAGACAACCCAGGGACGTGTGTCATTAAAGTTAACCTTGGGGTGGCATGCTGACACGTGCCCCGACCAGCTGTGCTTGACTGCCTGCCCGCTCGACACCTATCATATGAGCTTAGCTTGTTGATGATGAGGTGGAGCGGCAATGGGACAGAAAGAGCCTGCTGGCATGGGACTTGTCGGGCCTTCGCTTGCCAGCAAGTAGCTTGCCGGGTCTTGGCTTGCCGGCAAGTAGCTTGCCAGGTCTTGGTTTGCCGGCAAGTAGCTTGCCGGCAACCAGAGCCTTGGTCTTCAGTATTAAACTAGTACTTCTCGATGACCTGCCTGTAGGTCTTCTTCATGGTCTTGAGTCTTGGCAGAGTAGTCCTCCAGCAAGCCTTGCCGTCGGGAAGGCTACAACTGCCTGTTCATAAGTCAGGGTATGAAGGCACCCATGTCTTGGTACACTGACAGGAGCCCCCGGGCCTGGGCCACATGCGCATGTGAGGCATCATTGGGCTAGGCCCAAGCAGTGCACAGGCACGCGTGGCAGAGGATAACTGCCATAATCTTCTCTTTTACCACGCCCCCCACGACGCGCATTAAATGCAGACGTGGGAGAGGTGGAACGAAATGGCCGCGTAGTGATCCTGAAAAGCGTAGCCACGTAGGACAGTAAAGAGCCAGCCCCCCCCCCCCCCCCCCCCGCGCCTTCCCCATAAAAAGGAAACCGCAAGGGGCGCTGCCCATTTACCCTCTTCTCCCAATCTAGCCATCCGTCATTGTCTTCTTCCTTGCGCAAGAACAGAGTGGGCCTCCTTGTCCGCCGCCGCGCCGCGCCCCTGCTTGCTCCCAGATCCGCCCTCCCCCAAAGCAGCCATGGCGCCCAAAAAGAACCAAGACAAGCCGGAGAAGGCAGTCGATCCAAATGCAGAGGCAAGGAAGGAGGAGCTGGCGAAGATGCGGAGGGACAACATCGTCTTTAAGCCGGTGCTGAAGGAGAGCGACCTGGTGGAGCGGTACTCGATTATGTGGGGGAAGGAGACGACCGCTCACACCGCGCCAGAGGTTCTTCCCAGCTCCGTCAAGCCTGGCCAAGACAAGTATCCCTTCTTCATCGCATATTTCTACTGCGGCCTTGTCCCGCCTTTCTCTGAATTCTTTACTGAGGTCATGTACACCTACGGGTTCTGTCTCCTAGACTTCACACCGAACGCCATGACTTCTATGGCTGTTTTTGCACACATGTGCAAGAACTTTGTTGGAGTAGTACCCAATGTAGCCCTCTTCCACCACTATTTCACCCCTCGCATCGAAGCAGATGCCCTCTCTGGCGGCATCACTTGGATCCCCAGAGACAAAGAAGTTTATCTCCTAGGGAAGCTTCACTTGAATTGGAATGAGTGGCGCGCAGAATGGTGCTGGATCAAAGATGCTGATTTCCCAGATTTCTGCAAGCCCAGAACGACAAGAGTGGAGCACGGCAAGGATTGGAGTTATCTTGATGCCAACGACAACAAACTCACAATCGCCACGACTCGCATCCTTCGCCTCAGGGGTGCCGGCCTCACCATAGAGATGGTGGGGGCCAATTTCCTTCGTCGCCGCATCACTCCCCTTCAAAACAAGGGAAGGCCTGCCTGGGACTACAAAAATGCAGCTGATATCATGCGGGTGCAGACTGGGTTTCACGCCAATCTGACGGTGCTGCAGCATACGGTCCTCTGCCACCAGCTCTTCCGTACCACCAGTAACTTCAAGTTGCTGGCAAGCGTGGTGCCCTTGTGCAACAATTCCGCCAGGGATTCCATCATTGCAATGATGCCAGCTTGCAATGCCCATGGCGTCGAAGCACTTTGGCAGGAGCCACCCGAAGATGTGGTGAGGGAGTGGTTCGACACACTGGTGGAGAGGCCCGTCAGGGAGGAGAAGGACCTGATCCGCGACACCACAGCCGAGGAGTTGGCGCACATTGCCAACAGGGCGGCGGAAACTAGGCTGGCTGTTGGCGCCAGTGGTTATGGATCCGCGGCAGCTCATATTGATGAAGAAGCTGAAGATGAACCAGCAGATGAGCCGCCAGAAGAGCCTGCCGGAGAGCAAGAAGAGCCTACTGAGGAACAGGGCGAAGAAGCTGCTGATGGGCAAGTGCATAGAAAGCCCCCTGTTCCGGCAAAGAAATCTCGCGTCCTCCGAAGAGCTGTTTCCGGCGAGCCAGTTCATCCATCTTCAGGTGATGATGAAGCCGACAAGGGAGCGGCCACCAAGACTATCGGGCGGCAAGGACCACGACGCCAAGCTTCTCAACAGCAGCGAGTGCGGCGCCCCTCTATGAGGCAGCCAGCTGCATCAACTACTGGAGTAGCTGGGTCTTCTCATCCTGCCGCGCCCGCGGCAACTAAGCGGGCCAGGACTCCCACTCCACCTCCTGCCTCCAGCACCGGACCTGAGAGCCTGTATGACCTCTCCATCCTTAGCGATGAGGAGGAGGAAGAAGAGTACGTATCTTCAATCACTCTCATTATTTCTTGATTTCATGTTACTGATATCTGATCTGCTCTGTCTTCTCTTGATTTGACCAGTGACAAGCAAACCTTGGTGCAAAGGATGGCCAAGAGGGCGAGGACCGCAGTGAAGGACGAACCGACGGCAAGCACAGCGCAGGATGTTGATGTCGTGGTTGTCAGTCCTCGGCAGAGACCCCAGCATGAGGCCACTGCTCACTTTCCTTTGGCGAGCCTTGGAGTTGAAATATTCATTGCTGACATTGGCACGGGAGTAGGAGAAGAGCACCACGAGGAGGAGTACCCGGAGGCAAACCCAACCATAACGCCTTCGTTAACTACTGCCCCGGCAACCAGCTCTCCGGCAAGGACCTCCATCAACGAACCTGTCCGCCCTGAAGAGGTGCCGGCAACCGAGGCTGCCGGCAACCAGGCGACAACAACTGAGGTTGTCGGAGGAGAAACTGTTCCTCCTCAACAGTCCCAGTCCGGTAAGCCTTCCGTCGTCAAGCACTTTTCTTCTTTATCATCTTTTTTTTGTTTTCTTGAACTTGATCTTAAGTCCAATTTTTCTCTTCTCCATCTTTTTAGATCTACCTCCAACTGACGACATGGACGTTGATGCCACCATCGAGGAGATCGCGAAGGACACTGCTGACGAGGCCAGCAAAGTTGCTGCTGACGAAGCCGTCAGGGTGACTGACTAAGAGGCCACCAAGGCCGCTCATGAAGAGGCCGCCAAAGAATTGCTGAGGAGGGTGGCAACAAGAGTGCCGAGGCCACTGAGGACACATCTGTCTGAGGAGCGCCAAGCGCTGACTTGGCCATGAGGGTGATCTTGACCGGCAAGGCGGCTGTTGACGATCACCCCTTGACATCTGAAGAGCCTCCATCAAGCAAATATCTGAAGGTGGGCGACAACTTGTTCGTTAGCATCCTTGAGACATCGAGCATTGGGGCACCCACTGAAGGAGAGGTCTTGGATGATGAGATCATTGCAGCTACCAGGCTTGAGGTTGTCAATGAGCCGCATGCCAACATCAATGAGACTAAAGAGCAGCAGCACCTCAAGGCCATGGGTGAAAACTTTTAGAAGCTTCAAGCGTGCTACCGCAGCAGCACGGAGAGCTTGGACTCCAGGGCTGCCGTCCTTGGGAAGGCGGAAGAAGAGTTCAAGAAGCGTGTGGAGGAGAAGCAAGTCTGGTATGCAGAATGCCTCCAGGATCTCCAGGACCGCCACGCTCAACTCGCCATCGCCAAGGAGCAGTTCGTCTTGGACAAGGCCGCAACCGATAAGGCACAAGAGGAGGCTGCGCAAAGAATAGTGGCAGCTGAGGCAGAATTGAACGGGCGCAAGATTGGCCTTGACGCTCATGAAGAAAAGCTTGCCGCTCGTGAAGGAGAGCTTTCCGCTAAGCTTTGTGGCAAAGATGATGAAATTCAAGCTCTGATTGCACAGCAGACACAAGAGCTGGAGCGACAACACAAAAAAGCAATCGAAGCTCAGGCCGCAGAGCATGCCAGCAAGATCAAGGAAGCCATCGATGCTGCCAGAGCCGCAGAGGCTGCCAAGAACGAGCTTGAAGGCAAAGTGCAGAAGCTTGAAGCAGATCTTGCCGCCAACAGCAAGGAGGTCTTGGCACTCAATGCAGATATGGAGAAAACAACTCACACCTTGGCGGAGCTGCAAACCATGATTCCCACCAAGAACCAAGAACTCACCAAGGCCGAAAACATCGTTGAAGATCATAAGATGAAGCTGACTTCCTTGGAGAAATCCCTTGACGCCGCCAAGGAGCACGAGAAGATCTTGATGAAGGACCACCAAAACAAGAAGGCCTTGCTTGCGAGAGACGCAAACTCCTTCAATGAGCTCAAGAACGCCTACAAGCTTTGGATTGATCGTCTTGTGGTTGCTGCGGAAAACCTCACCGCACAGCTATCCGCCATGGGCTTGCCGAAATGCAGCTTCTCCACCAGCGAAGGGGACACCGCTAGCGCCAAGCTCACCTTGTTCTTCAAAAGCTTGATCGAGGCACTGGAAAAGTATCATGATAAGAGATCCGCCAACTTCGCCAGTGAATCCCGCAAGTTCTGCAGTGACGTCCTCTCCAAGGTGCTTGTTAAGATCGTCCATCGGAATCCTGGCATTGATGTCTCCAAGGCCTTCAAGAGCTTGCCGAAGGGAACCGACACCACAGCCGCCGAGGAGCTTGTCGCCCCGATTGTTAGCAAGGTCCAGCAGATTCCAAGGATCGAGGGCCAACGCAGAGATTAGCCCCCTGTCATTTCTTGTCGCCAGCAATTCATGTAAAAGACAGATGTTATCTTAAGTTAGAACTGCGCTTGGCTTGATGTAATACGACTTGGGTTTTGAATGGATGTATGATATTCCCCTTATTCTTTTATGCATGATCTTTATACCCTATGCTTGCTGGAATCTTGCCAGTGCGCGCACTCTTGCCGCGAGCGCTTGAGGAACGGATCCTTAGCAGCTTGCCGGAAATGCCGCTGCCGGCAAGGTTACGCTGGACGATAACAACACATCCACTTAAGTTGTTGAGTGGACTCGAAACAATGGAAGAGCGCAGTTGATCACGACAAGGTTCCTTAGCGTGCAGGTTTCTCATACAAAGATGTAAATCATTCAAGGGAAAGCAACTACAACAAAGAATTTGTTTCAAAGTTTTGCAACTTAGCTTCTTCTTTGCTGTACTTCTTGTCGTAAGGTGATATCTTTGGTATCCATACCATCACTCCCCCCGGGAAACTTGCATGCAAGGAACACTTCATTCCTTTAAGAAAAAGAAAGAAGAGAAAAGAGGAGGCTGGAACCTTGACGGTTCATTAGTCATCTTATGCAAGATAAAATGTAACACAACACTGCCTGCAGCATATAAATAAATATGTTCTTTCACAAAGAGTTGTGAAATACTTAGCTTTTATTTACTACGCACGGGGTCTACGCCCGGCTTTGTACAAAGGTTTACATGCCTTGCTGGCAAGATTGTACAAAAGAGGTTGTCGGGCAGCCTGGCAACCATGCCTTACGGGTAGAACTTACGAAGATGCTCAATGTTCCATGAGTTGAGCACAGGGGTGCCATCTTCGGTCTCTAGGCGGACTGCGCCAGGCCTAGTGAGTCGTACCACCCGGTAAGGGCCTTCCCACATTGGCGTCAACTTGTTTTTACCCTTCGTGGAGTGGATCCGATGAAGAACAAGCTCGCCTTCCTCAAGGTTCCTAGCGTTAACCTTGCGGCTATGATAGCGGCGCAAGGCTTGCTGGTACCGTGCAGCATGAACAGTAGCCCGAAAACGATCTTCCTCAAGGAGCGTGGCATCATCTTGCCGCAGCTTATCTTGATCCTCCTCGTCGAAGGCCAAAACTTGAGGTGACCCATATCTGAGTTCCATGGGGAGCACCGCTTCTGCACCATATACAAGGGAGACGGATGTCAGGCCAGTGGCTCGACTTGTTGTCGTTCTGATTGACCAAAGAACCACCAGAAAGTCTTCCACCCAGCGTCTTCCACACTTGTGTAGCTTTTCAAAAGTTCTGGTCCTAAGACCACGCAGCACTTCTGCATTTGCTCTTTCTACTTGTCCATTGCTCCTCGGGTGAGCAACGGAGGTGTAGCAGATCTTGTTCCCAAGTTCTTGGCAATATGCTGTGAAGGCGCAGCTTGTGAACTGAGTGCCATTGTCGGTGATGATCCTATTGGGTACACCAAAACGAGCAACCAATCCTTTGAGGAACTTGATAGCTGACTGTGCCGTCACCTTTCTCACTGGCTATACCTCAGGCCACTTTGTAAACTTGTCGACTTCAACATACAAGAATTCAAAGCCCCCGGTAGCACGGGGGTAGGGGCCGACGATGTCGAGCCCCCAGACCGAGAAAGGCTAGGAAAGAGGGATGGTTTGAAGGGCTTGAGCTGGCTGGTGGATGTCCTTGGCATGGAACTGGCATGCTTCGCATCTGATGACCACCGCGAAGGCGTCTTGAAGGGCTGTCGGCCAGTAGAATCCTTGACGGAACGCCTTGCCGACAAGCACGCGTGACCAAATATGAGAGCCACACATTCCTTCATGTATCTCTTCCAACAGCCTCTGTCCATCTTCCCGGCAAATGCACTTCAATTTCACTCCGTTTGGTCTTTTCCTGTACAAAGTGTTGTCAACAAATTTGTACATTCTTGATTGACGGGCTACTCTTTCCGCATCTTCTTGCTCATCGAGAAGCTCTCCTATTTGAAGGTACTGGACAATCGGCTGCGCCCATGCCGGAGCCTATGGCTCGATGACAAGGACTAAAGGCACTTCTTTCTCTGCGGGAGCGCTTGCTTCGACGGCAAGGACTTGGCTTGCCGGAGGCTGCAGCTCAACAGCAGAGGGTGTCTTGTCAGTGGTATCCACTTTCTTGGCGGCTGCTGGCAACTCTGCCGGAAAATAGCCACCAACATCTTGCTTTGTTTTCTTCGACAACCTTGATGGTGTAACGGATGGCTGAGTCAGTTGTAGAACAAAAGTTCCTGGCTCCACAGGAGATCTCTTGGCAGCAAGCTTTGACAAGTCATCGATAATCTCATTCTGGGCGCGGGGAACGTGCTCTGCTTGCAGACCGTCTAAGTGCTCTTCCAACTTCCTCACTTTTTCAATGTAAGCCTCCATCAAGGGACATTGGTAATCCTTGTTGATCTGCCTCACCACAAGCTGTGAGTCGCCTCTGATAATCAACTTTCAAATACCAAGGTCGATTGCAATGCGCAAGCCGGCAAGCAATCCCTCATACTCAGCAGTGTTGTTGGTGACCTGCTCCCTGGGAAAATGCATCTGAACCACGTACTTGAGGTGCTCTCCGGTGGGTGCTATAAGCAGCACGCCAGCACCGGCGCCTTTCAGCGTGAAAGCACCGTCAAAGTACATGATCCAATCGTCAATAGTTTCCTTGCCGGGGAGAGATGTCTCTTGAATTTCTTCGTCTAGCGTTGGGGTCCATTCTGCAATGAATTCCACCAAAGCCCTGCTCCGAATTGTTGAGGTACTCTCAAACTTCGAATCAAAGCTTGACAGCTCCAACGCCCACTCCACAATCCTGTCGGTGGCTTTTGGATTCCTCAGAATACGTTACAAAGGAAAGTGAGTGACGATGGTGACTTGGTGTGCTTGAAAGTAGTGGCGCAGCTTCCTTGAGGCCATGAGAAGGCCAAAGAGCAACTTATGCACACCAGAATACCTTGACCAAGCCCCTTGCAGGAGAGAGCTGACAAAGTAGACTGGGCGCTGCACCTTCTTCTTTTGCACAGCTTGCTGATCTGGCTCACTTGCTTGCACAATCTCAGGCTTGCCGGCACCTGACCTTGCCGGAGAAGATTTTGGCTTGGCAGGTCATGGCTCTGCGGCTGCTGCCTCCTCTTCATCTGCCTCTCTTTTAGCCACAAGTGCAACACTAACCACTTGATTCGTTGCCGCTAAGTACAGTAGCAACGTCTCTTGCGGCCTAGGCGCAACTTATACTGGCGGAGAGGACAAGTACTCCTTCACATCTTGGAGCGCGCCCTCCACGTCTGGAGCCCAGTTCACTGGGCCTGCCTTTTTCAATATTTTGAAAAATGGCAAGGTGCGCTCTTCTGATTTGGAGATGAACCTGCTAAGGGCGGCAACGCAGCCGGCAAGACGCCCGATGTCCTTGACACGTCTTGGCGCTTCTGTCTGCTCAATCGCTTTGAACTTGTTGGGATTGGCTTCAATCCCCCTCCGAGACACAAAGAACCCGAGAAGCTTGCCGGACGGAACGCCGAACACGCACTTCTCGGGGTTGAGCTTCAAGTTGAGTTTGCGCAAGTTTGCAGATGTTTCTTCCAAATCTTGAATCAGTGTTGACTTGTCCTTGGTTGTGACCACAATATCATCCATGTAGGCTTCCACATTTCTGTGTAACTGGGTCTCAAAACCAATCTGAACTGCTCTAGCAAATGTAGCCCCGGCACTCTTCAACCCGAAGGGCATATGTAAAAAGCAATACGTGCCACACGGGGTGATGAACGCCGTTTTCTCCTCATCTTCCTTAGCCATCAAAATGCGATGATAACCAGAATAGGCGTCAAGAAAAGAAGTAACTCATAGTTGGCAGTGGAGTCCACAATCTGGTCGATGCACGGCAAAGAGAAAGGGTCTTTTGGACAAGCTTTATTTATATTAGTGAAGTCGATACAAAGCCTCCATTTCGCGTTCGCCTTGCGCACCACCACTGGATTGGCTAACCACATGGGGTGTAGCACTCCTCTGACCAGGCCTGCCGTTTCCAACTTCTTGATCTCTTCGGCAATAAACTCTTGCCGCTCCAAGGCTTGCTTCCTGACCTTCTACTTGATGGGTCTTGCATGAGGGCAGACAGCAAGGTGGTGCTCAATTACCTCCCTAGGAACACCGGGGATGTCAGATGCTTGCCAAGCAAACACATCGACATTCGCCTGTAGGAAGGAAACGGGCGTGCTTTCCTATTTGTCACTGAGAGTGGAACTTATGGAGAAAGTGCCACTCGTCCCATCTTCCCTCGCAGAGACTTGCTTGGTCGCTGGTGCAGAGGCCTTGGCTTTCTTGCTATTATCGGTAGAGCTCTTTGGTATGTCGTCAACAGGCATGCTGCACTCTAAAGTGCGCTTCCCGGAGTCCTTATCAGAGGTCTTGCCGGTCTTCTTCTTCTTTCCTCGCCCAGGAGCTTTGCCAGCAGGAGCATGTACCTCCACGGCAGATGCTGCCACTACCTCCCGGTAGAGCTTGTCGGCGCAGATGATTGCGTCTTTCTGGTTGGACTTGATGGTGATCACACCCATTGGCCCTAGTATCTTGATGACATTGTACGCATAGTGCGACGCAGCCATGAACTTTGCCAGAGCCAGGCCGCCTAGAATTCCATTATATGGCAGCAGCATCTTGATGACATCGAAGACAATCTTCTCCGTCCGGTAGTTGAGCTCGCTGCCAAATGTGACCGATAATGTAATCTGGCCCTTCGGCTTGTTCCTCCCCGGACTGATCCCTTGGAAAGTGCCTGTCTCCTCGAGATCCTTTCAAGGATTTGCAACCTCTTGATCACATGAGGAGAGATCAAGTTCAAGCCAGCCCCACCGTCAACCAGAATCTTTGTCACCTTGAGGTTGCGGATTGTTGGTGAAACCAACAACGGCAAGCACCCGACCGCAGTGGTGCGGTCAGGGTGATCCTCAGCGTCAAAGACGATGGGCGTGTGTGACCACTTGAGTGGCTTCTGTGCTTCCATCACCGGCTCCACGGCATTCACCTCGCGGACCCGTTGCTTCAGTTGCCGGTGTGACGAGTGCAAAGATGTGCCTCCGTCAATACACATGGCTTCTACTGCATTCTGGAATTCATTTTTGGACTCCTCGTCGTCCCCATCACCATCATATCCTTTCTGGCCCTGAGCGGCCTTCTCTTTCGACTGCTTGGCCTTGTCGCGGCGGCCTCCTCGTCCACCACGGTTTTGCTTGCTGGACCCACCGGCACCATCTTGGCCCTTCTCCTTGTCGCGCTTCTCGTATTCAGCTTTCTGCTTCTCAGCAAGTTGCTCCACTTGCCGGCACTCCTGGAGATCGTGGCCCTTGGTGCGATGAATCTTGTAGTATGGCCCATCGGTATTGCCGGTCTTGTTGCCTGCCGCGGCCTCCCGACAGTCAGCGCATCTGACAATCTCCTTGCTGGAGCTCTCTGCCTTGGGTTTCTTGGCGACGTTGGCATCACCGGAGCCTTCGGCAGCCATCACTGACTTGCCTTTGCGCTTCCGGCCCTTTTTCTGCGGGGTTGATGCGTCATCTGCGTCATCGTCCTCAGAGTCGACTTCGGCGCCAGCATCTTCCCTAGGAAGTCGCCTTCCCTCCTCAGCACATGCACACTTATCCGCCAAAGCGTACAGCTCATTGATGGTTCTGACCTTCTCAATGTTCATCTCAGACAACATTCTGTGGTTGCGCACATTCGTGTGGAACGCGGCACAAACACCTGCGGGATGAACATCGAGGATGTTGTGGTGCACACGGCTGAACCTTTGTATGTACTTGCAGAGGGGCTCGCCATCTCTCTGGGGTATCACGTGCAAATCGCTTTCCTGACCAGGGAGCTTGTGGCCACCCTGGTAGGTACCTACAAACTGATGGCACATATCTGACCAAGAAGAAATGGAGCCCTCAGGCAAGTTCATCAACCATGGCCTGACGTTGGGCTTGAGCGCCAATGGGAAGTAGTTGGCCAGTATCTTCTCGTCCCACCCCCTGGCAGCCTGCACCACGATGGTATAGATGCCAAGGAACTCTGCTAAACTGAGCATGCCGTCGTACTTATCTGGCAGCTCTGGCTTGAAGGCACGGGTGGACGGCCAGCAAACTTGCCGCAGCTCACGAGTAAACGCTGGGCACCCCACCTCGTAAGGTAAGTACCCAGGGTTCACTAGCGCAGGCGCGTTTGCTGCCGGTCCGGCACTGTCGTCTGATTGACGGCGTGCTTCCCGGTGTCGCTCAACCTTCGTACGGGCGTCCTAAACGCACCGTTCGTGGAGCACTTGGCGCTGATCTTGGTGACCACACGGATCCGATGGCGCCATAGACACCATGTCCTGGTCATCCGATCGGCAAGCTTGCCGCCGCGGTGGTTGTTTACGTGGAGGTGACTGCACCATTGGCGCCGCGTCTTCAACACGGCCGCTGGTTGGTCCTGCTGGCACCGTGGGTGGTCGTCGTGAAGGCCCCGCCTCCGGTGTCTTGCCGGGATCGGCAAAACTAATGAGACTCTGAATGGTGGCCCTCTATTCGTCCATCTTTTCAGGAGTTGGCAGGAAGTTCAGTAGCATTTGAACCCGCCCTATGGCTTCTGCTGCCGTGGTTGGCATGGCGGGAAGCATAGAACGGGACGGTGTTCGACTCCTGACAGAGCCAGAATGAACTCCGCCGTGTACCTACTGCTGCGGCACATGCTCACCAACGGGTTGGCATGGTGGTGGTGGTGCCTGAACATCGTGAGGATGATGTTCAGGGCCGACTTGACGTCGTCCAGGGCTGCCAGCACCGCGAGGGAGCATGTCGCGCCCATCTTGCGATGGTCGTGGTACACATCCCACAACAGCGTTGTTGGACGTTGCCGCTCCATCCTTGGACGTCGCGGCGACTGGGTCCTGGATTGCACCAATCCTAACCGTATTGCTATGGCGACTGTGCTCACCAGAACGTCTTGGGAATTAGCCATCTGCGCCATCTCCGGTGTGGTGGCTACGCTCACCAGCGCGGTGAGGAAGCTGGCTGCCTCCGCCGCCAGCGCCTCCTGCTCCACCCTTCCCAGCAGTACCGCCTACACTGGCCACACTGCCTACGCCGTCGGCGGACGCCTGCGAGGGCAGCTTGGATGTGGAAGGAGCCGTCGTCGCTCCAGCCTTTTTCTTGGGCGCCATTGACGAGAGTGACGAAACTGACACTCACACTACCAACACTGATTCGTAACACATGTTCCCCTGCCTGGCGCGCCAAAGTTGTTGTGAGAAACAACAATCTATGGGACCGAGAGGGCCCCTTTGCTATTCGGCTACGGGAGTCGGCGTGCTACGAAGAGCGGGGCTGGTAGATGCAAGAACACTCACCAATTTCTCCAGGTTCGGGCCGCTATGAGCGTAAAACCCTACTCCTGCTTTGGTGGTTTGATTGCGGATGAGCTCAAGTTACAAGGAGCGCAACTTGCCAGCAAGGTGCGCGGGAAGTGCAGCTACTATGTGTAATTGAACTGAGGGTCGACCGTTCTAACTATAGCCGTGGGCCTCCTTTTATAGGCCAAGGGGTTACCACAATGGTTAATATGGTTATTACAGGGTATGAACAGTGATTGCACTGTCATCAAGTCTATCTCTAACGGGGTAGGACAAATGCATTAAATGCACCGTTAGGTGCTACGCTGGGGAGGCAATGCTTTGGCAAAGGTTCTGCACCATTCGTCCAGCCGCCCTTCTGTAATCTTGACACGACTCAGGGACGGGTGTCATTAAAGTTAACCTTGGGGTGGCGTGTCGACACGTGCCCTGCCCAGCTGTGCTTTACTGCCTGCCCGCTGGACACCTATCATACGAGCTTAGCTGGTTGATGATGAGGTGGAGCGGCAATGGGACAGAAAGAGCCTGCTGGCACGGGGTTTGCCGGGCCTTCGCTTGCCGGCAAGTAGCTTGCCGGGTTTTGGCTTGGCTTGCCAGCAAGTAGCTTGCCGGGTTTTGGCTTGGCTTGCCGGCAAGTAGCTTGCCGGGTCTTGGCTTGCCCGCAAGTAGCTTGCCGGCAACCAGAGCCTTGGTCTTTAGTATTAAGCTAGTACTTCTCGATGACCTGCCTGGAGGTCTTCTTCATGGTCTTGAGTCTTGGACAGAGTAGTCCTCCGGCAAGCCCTGCTGTCGGGAAGGCTACAACTACATGTGCATAAGTCAGGGTATGAAGGCACCCATGTCTTGGTACACCGATAGCGGGCGGACTTAGGGTCATAGTCTGGAGTAAGTGAACCATCGTCGCTGACAGCAGACCTGTAGTAGACCATGATCTTGTAACGATCATAGTTGAGGTAGAACGTGGCTCTCTGCCCAGCTTCTATCTCGTAAGCAGTTGCAAGGGCTCTCCAACCAGGGCAACCGAAATAGGTGCAGTTTGGCTCGTTGGTGACAAGACAATTGAATTGTTGGCCCGTCAGCATCTTCATGAGGGTGCACTGGAATGTGATGGTGGCATCAAGTGGAACTCAAAACTTCTCTAAGAAGTGAAGCCTTGCCCCGCAAGGGATGACCTGAGCAAAATTGAAAGAAAGAACTAGCCAGTTAGACAATTTTGGGCACAACCGTATCCATCATATGAAACTCAATCAGAACATGTTCTACTAAAACATACCATCCTAGTGAGGAATTCATTTGGAAGATCAATGAAGAACTTCTTATCCCTTTGGCATCTCACTGAACCACATGTCTCACATGGGGCATCCATTACCTGCTTTCATCAAGTGGACAAAAATAAGCATACACAATAGATTCATAGATATAATGCAACATATAAGTAGTTAATATGAACTAGCGCTACCCGGCCATCTAGATATTAACACATACTTGTAATTAAGCAGTTCTGTAAACCATGCGTAGTTCAAACATAAAACATGCATAAAGTTAAACAGTTCATACAAAATATGTAGCGCTACCCATCTAGCAAGCTAGTGGCCAGAGGGACCACCCTCTTGGTCATTCCTAGTGGACCTACGACACCCCTGCTGACCCTCCTCCTCACACTCCAAGGCATCCCAGTCTATGGGATCCTCCTCCGCGCTCTTCCTGGCTGCAAACTGAAGTAGCATCATCTGTTGGTCTCCACGAGTTTCTCATCTCTTGCAAGCTCGCTCACCAATGGGTCGAAGAACTTCATCTCGGCCTGTTTGTTCTCCTTCTCCTTAGCCCTAGTGCATATCCGAATGCCCGGCGGCGTGAGGAACTTCACGTACTCATGACACTCAGGGAAGTTCAGAATCGCCCCTTCCGGAAAGAACTCTACGGCCATGGCATCATAGGCGCGCGCCGCTAACTCCGGGGTGTCCCAGTGGCCAAGCTCGTGGACGACATTGTCCTTCCTAATGGTGGCATAGTACTTATTCCCCTCCGGTCGTGTTGTGGGAAACGACTATCTATGGGACCGAACGGGTCCCTTGGCGATTTGGCTCGGGGGACATGCATGGGACAAAGAGCAGATTTTAGTAGGTGCAAGAACACGCGGGGGATTTATCCAGGTTCGGGCCACTATGAGCGTAAAACCCTACTCCTGGTCTATGGTTGATCGTATATGAACTCTGGTTACAAGGAGCGCAGTTTTCCGGCAAGGTGTTCAGGAAAATGCAGCTACGGCGTGTAATTGAGCTGGGTGTCGACCGTTCTACCTGTAGCCGTGGGCCTCCTTTTATAGGCCAAGGGGTTACCATAATGGCTAATACGGTCATTACAGAGTATGAACAGTGACTTGCACCGTCATCACGTCTATCTTCCAACGAGGTAAGACAAACGCATTTAATGCACCATTAGGTGGTACATTGGGGAGGCGAGGCTTTGGGTAAAAGATCTATACCACCGGTCCTGGCGCCCTTCTGTAGTCTCAACATGTCCCAGGGACGGGTGTCATTAAAGTTAATCTTGGAGTGGCATGCTGACACGTGCCTTGGCTGGCTATGTTGACTGCCTGCCCACTCGACACCTAGTATTTGAACCTATCTGGTCGATGGTGAGGTGGAACGGTAACAAGACAAAACAAGCCTGCTGGCACGGAGCTTGCCGGGCCTTGCCTGCCGGCAACCATAACCTTGGTCTCCAGTTTGCCGGGATGGAGCTTGCCGCCAAGGGAAGCGTCGATCTCCTGTACGAGAATAGTACTTCTCGATGACCTGCCTTGAGGTCTTGTTCACGGTCTTGGTGTTGAGTCTTGAGTCGTAGTTATCCTTTGTCAAGCCCTTGCCGGACGGGAGGCAACAACCGCCTGTGCACAAGTCTGGGTACGAGGGCACCCATGTCTTAGAACACCGACAGGAGCCCCTGGGCCTGGGCCACACGTGCATGCGAGGCGTCATTGGGCTAGGCTCGAACAGTGCACAGGCGGCGCGTGGCAGAGGATAACTGTTGTAATCTTCTCTTTTACCGCACCCGCCCACGATGCACATTAAATGCGGGCGTGGGAGTGGTGGAGCGGAACGGCGGCGGGAGGTGGTGCGCCTGAAAAGCGCGGCCACGTAGGACAGAAAAGAGCCAGCCCCCGCGCCTTCCCCATAAAAAAGGAAACCGCGAGGGGCGCTGCTCATTTACCCCCCTTCTTCCCAATCTAGCCAGTTCGCCGCCGTCTTCAACCTCGCGTCCGAGCGCCTTTTTCTTCCACCACCGCATCGCGCCCCCCGCCAGCTTCTGAATCCGTCCACCTTGCGCAGCCATGGCGCCCAAGAGGAGTCGGAACAAACCGGGGAAGGCGACTGACCCGGATATGGAGGCGGGGGAAACGAAGTGGGCGATGCTACGGAGGGGCAATATCATCCTCAAGCCGGTGCTGGAGGAGCATGACCTGGTGGAGCGGTATGCGATCATGTGGGGGAAGGATACTAAAGCCCACTCCGCGCCTGAGGTTATTCCCGGCTCCATTCAGCCCAGTGATGACAAGTATCCCTTCTTCGCCGCTTACTTCTATTGCGGGCTTGTCCCTCCTTTCTTTGAGTTTTTCTGCGAGATCATGTACACATACAGGTTCCACCTCTTAGATTTCACACCAAATGACATGACCTGTCAGGCCGTTTTCACGCATTTCTGCGAAAACTTTGTTGGAGTAATGCCCAGTGCAGTCTGTTCTGCCATTATTTCATCCCCCGCATTGAGGCGGACACTCTCTCCGGCTGTATTGCTTGGATTCCTTGGGACGGGGACGCTTATCCCTCTAGGCTATTTGATCGGGAATGGAGCGAATGGCGTGGAGAGTGGTGCTGGATCAAGGATGACAGGTTCCCTGACTTCTGCAAGCTCAGAACGAAGAAGGCGAGACGCGTCGAGAGCTGGGACCATTTTGATGACAAGGATGCCTAGCTCAAAATCGCCACGACCCACATTCTCCGCCTTAGGGCCGCCGGTCTCACCATCGAGATGGCGGGGGCCGACTTCCTTCGTCGCTGTATTGCTCCTCTTCAGAATAGAGGAAGGCCCGCTTGGGATTACCAGAATGCGGCCGACATCATGCGGGTGAACACAGGGCTTCATACCAACCTGACGGTGATGCAGCACACGGCTCTCTGCGGCATGCTCTTCCGTGCTGGCGGTAAGTTTAACTGGCCAGCAGGCGTGGTGCCGCTGTGCAACAACTCCGCCAAGGATGCCATCATCGCCATGATGCCATCTTGCAACGCCCAAGGTGTTGAGGGGAGTTGGCAAGCACCACTCGAAGACGCGGTAAGAAGATGGTTTGATACGCTGGTGGAGAAGCCTATCCGAGAGGAGAAAGACTTCTACCGTGACACCTCTCAGGTGGAGCTGGAGTATATTGCCAGGAGAGCGGCGGAGGCAAAGTTGGCTAGGGATGCCGATGTCTTCGGCTCTGTGGCATCCAATGCTGAGGAGGGGAATGAGGAAAGGCTGGCAAGCGAGTCACCGGAAGAGTCTGCCGGGAGGCAAGAGCAACTTGCCGGAGGTCAGAATAAAGATGCTGCTGAGGGGTAGGCGCTCAAGGAGCCCCTTGCTCCGGAAGGAGGACTTGTGTCCTCCGGAGAGCCGCTTCTGTGGAGCTGGTTCGCTCTTTGCCCTCGGGTGAGTAAGTTGTCGGTAAGGAGGCGACCGGTGGGGTTGCCGGGCGACGAGGGACTCAACGCCAAACCCCTAAATAGCAGCAAACACGGCGTACTTCTTCGAAGAGTACAGCCGCACCGCCGGTCGGAGCGGCCGGGTCGTCTCGTCCTGCTGCGCCTGCAGCAACTAAACGGGCCATGACTTCTTCCCCGCCACCTCCTCCAGCAGCAGGCCCGAAGGCTTGTACGATCTCTCCATCCTTAGCGACGAAGAGGAGGAAGAGGAGTATATACCCCCAATTTCCTTCATTCAATTCTTGATTTCTTGCCTACGTTAATCTAACTTGCTTCGCCTTGCCTTGGTTGACAGTGACAGGGAAACTCTGGCGCAAAGCATGGCCAAGAGGCCTAGGACCAGAGCAGAAGAGGAGCCGGCAACAAGCATGGCGCTAGATGACGACGTCTCAGAAGCCAGCCCCCAGTGCAGCCCTCAGCGTGAGGCCACTATTCACTTTCCTTTGGCGAGCATGGGTGTTGAGATGTTCACTGCTGATATTGGCATGGGAGCAGGAGAAGAGCGTCTCGAGAAGGAATGCCCGAAAGCCGATCCAACTGGGACGTCTCCATCAACCGCTCCCCCGGCAAGCGGTTCTCCGGCAAGGATCTCCATAGACGAGGCCATTCGTACTGATGATGTGCCGGCAACCGTGGCCGCCGACAACCAGTCGACGACAACCGAAGTTGCCGGGGAGGAGATTATCCCCCCTCAACAGCCTCAGTCTGGTATGCCTTCTATCGTCGAGTAGCTTTTCTTTTGACCTTCTCCTTCCCTTTTTTTTGTTTTCTTGAACTTGTGCCAAGTCTTGATTTCCTCTCCTCCCCATCCTTCCAGACTTCCCTTTATCTCATGATATGGACATCGATTCCGCCATTTAGGAGATCACGAAGGATGCCGCCAACGAAGCCAGCAACATTGCCGCTGACGAGGCCATCAGGATGACTGACAAGGAGACCACCAAGGTCACTCACGAAGAGGCCACCGCGAGTGCCGCTGAGGAAGGCAGTAATCAGAACGTCGAGGCCACTGAAGATATTTCTGTCTCAGGAGCGCCAAGTGCTAACTTGGCTAGGAGGGCGATCTTGGCCGGCAAGGCGGTTGCCGACGACTGCCCCTCGGCATCTGAAGAACCCTTCTTGTTGGGGATGTTTACCAGCATGGAGACCCAGCAGGGTGTTAACCCGGCCATAATGCGAGCTTAGCGGGTCAACTCATTGCGAGGCTGACGACTCTGTGTGGGCCGGCTTAACGAGGCCTGGTAAGGATAGGCCGGCTTAAGCAGTGGGCCGGCTCACAACAAGATAGATGGCAAGAAGACCGTCTTGGAGAAAAAGTAGGAAAGAGTAGGAGGCGGGTCAAAGAACGACCTGGACTCTCATGTAATGTAGGGTTCCACCTGCATATATAAAGGGGAACACCTATACGAAAAAGACTAAGTTGCAATCTCCTCGAGAGGTAGGTTAGCGAATCCGCATCCTTGTAATCAAGATCCACAGTAATATAATCAAGCAGGACGTGGGCTTTTACCTCCACCGTGAGGGGCCGAACCTGGGTAACTCGGCGTCTTCTCATTCCCAATCAACCCCGTTAAGCTTCCACACTTGTGCGATGGCCTCATGTCTAAGTCCTTTCACAAGGGCATCTGCCGTGTTAAAACCACGACAGTTGGCGCCCACCGTGGGGCCTATGCACGGTGGAGTTGAGTTCTTAGCGGGATCTCTCCCAGGGTTAGGGAAGTACGCGGTTGGCATGATGACCAAGAGCCGCCGCGGGAAGTTCTACATCGACGATTCATACTGGGGCCCCGACGCCGACTCAGTCGAGTACGGGTACCGGGTCCCCTTCGGCAGGATTCACACCTTCAACGGCATGGTTGGTGAGCCGGCCGCTGGGTTGGAGAATATCGCCGGTGTCGAGTTGGCACACCGTGCTGGTCAGTGCCGGGCGAGACCCGGCCTGCGTCAAGCCGGCCCAAGCCATGTCTTCGTGGGTTTCACCCAAGGGGTGGCCTTCTCGAAGAACTCCCTGTCTCAGGACGACACGCTCATCCAATCTGACGACGAGTCCTCGATGGGAGAAACCGAGTCAATCCTTCCTTTGCACGCTGGGGGGCTCGGGCACGCCAACGACGTCTTTCCAGAGAGCTCGGATCCGCCTCGCTTCGCGGCGGTGTACATGGCGGGAAGGCAAGATCCGGTGCGAGACCCGGTCAACCCAGCGGCGGGGCAGAACAACATCCTTGCCGGCTCAGGAGGAGCCGGTGCGTCGGCCACCAGCTCTTAGAAAACCGGGACTCAGGCGCTCGCGGACTTGATGACTATGCTGGCAGCCCTGTTGGCCGAGCCGGTCACCACAGAAAACGCAGCGGCGCGCAACACGGAGATCACAAAATGTCGCGAGCAGATGGCCAAGATCCAAGAGGACATCAACGCGGAGAACGCTCGTTTGATGCAGGAACATGCCCGGATTGCCGATGAGACGCAGCGCCTGGAAGAGGAGGCACATTACCTGAACCGCCGTCTGGCCGAGTCAGAGCTCGTTCACAGGAGACGTCATCAGAGCCGGCTTTCGGCTAGTCTTGAGCCGACTCAGCTTTTCACCACACCGCCGGCTCCGACGAACCCGGGGGCTGGAGTCGTCGCCACGGGAGAGCCGCCTTTGCAACAGCCGGTTCAGTAGCGGGAGCCGGCACAGCATCGCACGCCGGAGCAGCAGCAGCAGTCACCGTCTCGCCGGTTCCAGACCCCAATTGGACACTACTCTAACCCGGTGGATAATGTGCTGGCAGCGACCCACAACTTGGCAGCTATTCCGATCGAGGGGGATGGCCCGATTCAGATCGAGACCAGGAACGCCATTGCGATGCTCAAAACAGCTATAGTGCAGCAAGCCAACTATTCGCATAGCCAGCATCGGCTTCACTCGACCCCTCATCAGAGCCGCACCAGGAGTCAGCGCCCTGAGTCGCCAGTGGTCTCCAGCAGCGCACACCGTAGGAGAGCCACCCAGCCGCTGGCGGAGCTGCGCCAGCCCGAGATCCCGCAAGACGTTGCAGACGCTGCTCGGATTCTGCGGGCTTGGGAAGAAGCAAACACGCGTGCGGGGCACAACCCGCCGGCGCAAGCTAACCCACCGATGGATGTCAACCCGCCGCCGAATGTTAACTCGCCTGTTGCGACCCAGACAGACGGCTGACTCGGGAGCTCTTCTAGCCGCATGATTGGAACTCCCTGTTTGGTACCAGCGTTGCGAGAAGCGCACATCCCCACCAATTTCAAAGGGCCTCGCAAGGTCCCTAATTATACAGCGATTCTGGAGCCCAACGAGTGGATCGAGAGTTATGAGCTAGCAATGGACTTGTTGGGCGCAAGTGAGTCAGTATGCGTGCGTTACCTCCCTCTGATGTTGGAAGGCCCTACACGCACCTGGATGAAAAACCTACCGGCGAATTCTGTCAACACATGGCAGGATCTGAAGGAGCGCTTCATCAAGAATTTCCAGGGAACCTATAAAAGGCCAACCACAATTGTTGATCTTGAGCGTTGTGTCCAGCGTGAGGATGAGTCGGCGCATCACTGGGCTTGCCGGGTTGCGGAAGTCATACACAGTTCAGATAGCATCTCGGCGGCTCAAGTAGTGCTCATTCTAGAGCGAACGTGCAAGTTCCAGCCCCTGGTCCAGAAGCTTGTGCGACTCAAGCGAAAAGTCCAGGACATGGGAGACCTCATGGATGTCTTAACCCGGTATGCAAAGTCAGATAACACCAAGGATCCACTATCAGACGAGGAGAAGTCTGACAAAGGGAAGAAGGCTGGTGGCCAGGGTCAGCAGCAGAGCAACAGTAATGGTCAGAACAACAATGGTGGTAAACGCAAGGGTCATGACGGTAGTTCCGATCTGGTGGCAAACACAAACACAGAGAATAAAGGTCAGCGGCAGAATGACGGTTCGAGGAGGCAGCCTGGAAGTCGCCGTCTCACTTACGAGGAAGCTCTCAAGGCTCCCTGTCCGAAGCACAGTTACAATGGTAAGCCGTCCAGTCACTCCTGGGAAAATTGCTATCTCATGCAAGAGTTCGCCAAGCGCGTCTTCCAGAATCATCATAATGGAGGCGGTAACGGTGGACAACCCGCCAACCAGGGACCCGGCTTCTCGGGCGCCGGCTTACAAGGGCCCTTCGCAGGACCTGGCTTCCAAGGGAATAGTGGTCAAGGCGGCGGGTTCCAGGGGGCTGGTAACACTGGAGGCGGCAATCGGCAAAACAACCAGGGAAATCAGCATCAGGCTAGTGCAGCAGTGTTTCAGAGTAACCCAAAGCATTTAAATAGCGGGCAGTATCACGTTTTCACCACTAGCACCTGCAAGCAGGATCGGAAGGTATAGCGACGAGCCGCCCACGTGGTTGAGCCAGCGGCTCCTTACTACCTCAACTGGTCTGAACAGCCAGTTACCTGGAGCAGGGAAGATCACCCTGTCCTTGTCGATCACCCTGGCCACCTGGCTTTGGTAGTTGCACCGCAAGTCGGCGGTTACACCCTGACTAAGGTGCTCATGGACGGAGGCAGCAGCATCAACATTCTGTATTATGACACGTTCAGACGGATGAATCTGTCTCATAAGCAGTTAACTCCATCCTCTACAGTCTTTCAAGGCATTGTTCCTGGCAAGTCGGCCTATCCCATGGGAAGAATTTCCCTTGAGGTGGCCTTTGGCTCAGAGGATAACTAGCGTTCTGAGTTCCTGTCCTTTGAGGTGGTTAAGCTCAAGAGCCCATACCACGCCTTATTTGGCCGACCGGCTTACGCGCGGTTCATGGCGCGGCCATGTTATGTCTACCTGAAGATGAAGATGCCAGGACCAAGGGGAACCATCACAATGGAAGGCAACCGGAAGATTGCTCTTGAGTGCGAGGAAGGGGACGCAGCTTATGCTGAAACGGCTTGCGCTGCAGAGGAGTTGCGGTATTATAAGGATAATGTAGACCCGTCGGACAGGACATCCCTGAAGAAGCCCACTACGGAGTCAGACCCCCTGCTCAAGTTTAAGTCGGCCAGAGACACAAAGCAAGTTGATTTCACCCCAGGCAATTCTTCTGAGCAGTTCACCATCGGGGCAAATATGGATCCCAAATAGGAAAGCGCGCTCATCGAGTTCATCCGTGAGAACCGGGACATCTTCGCATGGAAACCTTCTGACATGCCGGGTGTACTGAGGGAACTCGCTGAGCACTCCCTTAATGTGGATCCTAAGTTTAAGCCAGTTCGCCAGTATCTCCGTCGCTTTAACGAGGAAAGGCGGAAAGCTATTGGTGAAGAGGTGGCCCAGCTCCTAGCTGCCGGGTTCATCGTCGAAGTCTTCCATCCTAAATGGCTAGCTAACCCAGTGCTTGTTCTGAAGAAAAACGGGACCTGGCGGATGTGTGTTGATTACACAGACCTGAACAAGGCTTGTCCTAGTGACCCCTTTGCCTTGCCCCGTATTGACCAGATCATCGATGCTATGGCTGGTTGTGAGAGTTTATGTTTCCTGGGTGCTTACTCTAGTTATCATCAGATCAAAATGAAGCCGGAAGACTAGGAGAAGACGGCTTTCATCACCCCTTTCGAAGCTTTCTGTTATACAACCATGTCGTTCGGTCTGAAATGTGCACAGGCGACTTACCAGCATTGTGTCCAGAGCTGCTTTCATAAACAGATTGGACGAAACGTTCATGCTTATGTCGATGACATTATGGTTAAGTCCCAGAAGAAAGAAACTTTGTTGGAGGACCTCACGGAGACTTTTGACAATCTCCGTGTCTATCAGATGAAGCTTAACCCGGAGAAGTGTGTTTTCGGCGTCCCTACAGGTAAACTTCTGGGATTTCTTGTTTCCGAGTGTGGCATTGAAACTAACCTGGAAAAGATCAAGGCAATCACGACCCTGGCTAAGCCGGCCAGACTGAATGACGTACAAAAGCTGGTTGGGCGGGTTGCGGCGCTAAGCCGGTTCATTAGCCGGCTTGGAGAGAAGGCAATTCCTTTGTATCAGTTGCTCAAGAAATCAGGTGACTTCATCTGGAGTAATGCTGCAGATCAGGCTTTTGAGGCCCTTAAGAAGCAGGTGTCTGAGCCGCCAGTTCTTGCGGCCCCTCGAGAGAAGGAACCAATGTTGCTATATATTGCTGCCAATAACAAAGCGGTAAGCGTGGCAGTCCTGGTAGAGCGCAAGGAGGATGGCAAGGAATATCCAGTCCAGCACCCTGTATATTATGTCAGCGAGGTGTTAATCGAGTCCAAGCAGCGATATCCACATTGGCAGAAGCTGGTCTACGGAGTGTTTATGGCTAGCCGCAAGCTGAAGCATTACTTCCATGAACACCCGATCACTGTGGTCAGTTCAGCACCTCTTGGGGATATAATCCAGAACCGGGAGGCGACAGGCCGGGTCGCTAAGTGGGCTATCGAGCTCGGTCCGCATCATCTCAAATACGTGCCTCGCACAGCAATCAAATCTCAGGCGTTGGTTGATTTCATCAATGATTGTACAGAGTTGCAGGCTCCCGAAGAGAAGCCCGGCACAACATACTGGTCCATACACTTTGACGGCTCAAGGCAGCTTGAAGGCTCGGGGGCTGGGGTTGTGATTACTTCCCCCCGAGGAGATAAGTTCTGTTATGTTTTGAGGCTCATGTTTCCCTGTACTAATAATGCTGCAGAATATGAGGCCTTGCTTCATGGGCTTCAGATTGCCAAGGAGATGAATCTGAGCCGGGTCAGGTGTTTGGGTGACTCAGACTTGGTGGCCCAGCAGGTTTCTGGTACTTGGGACTCCAAGGATCCCCTTATGGCGGCTTATCGGCACGCGGTCACGAATATTGCTGGACACTTCAAAGGTTATCAAGTTGATCACATTGATCGCAGGCAGAACGAGGCGGCAGACGCACTCTCTCGCTTGGGCTCGCAGCGCAAGCCAGTGCCACCCAATGTGTTCGTGGACATTTTGTACAACCCGTCTGTCAAGTTACCAACAGAGGAGGACTTGGCTGTTCCTGACCCGGAGGCGGTTCTAGTGGCTTCTATCCATGCAATCCCTGATTGGACGGTCCCCTACTTGGCTTATCTGAGCCGGGGAGAACTGCCAACAGAGGAACTGCTTGCTCGACAGATCATTAGACAATCCAAATCTATGACTATTGTCAATGGCGAGTTGCACCGACGAAGCCTCACTGGTGTTTTTCAGCGTTGTGTTTCACCTGAAGAAGGCCGCACAATTCTCAATGAGATTCACTCTGGCGATTGTGAACACCATGCCGGCTCAAGATCACTGGTCGCGAAGGCTTTCCGGCATGGTTTTTACTGGCTCACGGCTTATGCTGACGCAGAGGACATTGTCCATAAGTGTGATGGTTGCCAGAAATATGCTCGCCAGGCCCATGTGCCGGCTCAAGAATTGAGGATGATCCCGATCACTTGGCCATTCGCGGTCTGGGGGCTTGACATGGTGGGGCCCTTCAAACGTTCTAAGAACAAACATACACACCTACTGGTGGCTGTGGACAAGTTTACTAAGTGGGTGGAAGCAGAGCCGGTCAGCAACTGCGACGCGGCTACAGCTGTCAAGTTTCTAAAAAAACTAATATTCCGATTTGGCTACCCACACAGCATCATTACAGACAATGGGACCTATCTGTCCAAGGGAGCCTTGGAACAGTTCTGTCAATAGGAGCACATCCGGCTTGATCTAGCGTCGGTGGCGCATCCTCAGTCCACCGGACAGGCAGAAAGGGCCAATCAGGAATTGCTGCGTGGTATCAAACCCCGGCTCATGGTGCCGTTGCAGCGCACACCGGGTTGCTGGGAGGAAGAGTTACCTTCAGTGCTTTGGAGCATACGGACTACTCCCAACAGGTCAACAGGCTATACGCCGTTTTTCCTAGTCTATGGCGCAGAAGCTGTACTTCCGAGCGATATTCGGCATGACTCCCCTCGAGTAGCGGCTTATGTGGAATCAGGTAATGAGCTAGCTCGCCAAGATGCTCTTGATGCTCTGGAGGAGGAGCGTGACCTTGCCGCATCCAGATCAGCAATCTATCAGCAAGACCTACGTCGCTACCACAGCCGTAGAGTTCGAAGCCGCACTTTTCAGGAAGGTGACTTAGTGCTCCGTCTGATACAAGACCAGACAGGCATGCATAAGCTTTCACCACCTTGGGAAGGGCCCTTTGTGGTCAGCAAGAATCTCAACAACGGGTCATATTACCTGATTGATATACGGGAAGGAGACAAGTCATGTACTTCTGAGGAGGAAACAAGCCGGCCCTGGAACATTGCCCAGCTCCGGCCATACTACACCTAAGTCATTGACTAGGTTACATCTTTGTACATACCTTCTATCATGTATATACCTCTTTTGATCAAATAAAATAACGACCAGCAGCAATGTATAAGGGTGTTGTTTTGCCTCAAAATTTGTGTGCTGGATCTTTATTTGTTGATCTTGGTTACTTGGGGGCTTGCAACTCAATTGAGTTTAGCTTACAAAACCCTTTTAACCCGGCGAGATGCCACAAAGTTGGTTAAACCTGCCTGTTAGCAAGATGCTACTCCTTGAATAACAACCCGGCGTACGCCTGATGAGTCAATCACATAGGTGACTCTGAATTCATCAGAGTTAAAGCGACCGATTGGTTGTGTGAGAGCCGGCTTTCAGGGAGCAAGGACAAACCAACAGGCCAAAGGGCCAGCTTCATGAAAGCATACTTCGGCTTGTGCTTTATAAGCCGTCCGTTTCAAGCACATTCCGACTTACGATTATTTTACATACATACATCCATGCATATCATCTCTGCATACATACATTCATGCATATCATCTCTGCATACATACATTCATGCATATCATTTGCTTAGTTCCATTTAAGTATTTTCATTGCAAACAGTTATTGTTTCGGCAGAATCACTCTATTACAAAACCGGCTCTCACGGCCAAAAGGTGGATTCACAGAAGCACCAAGTGTTTGCAGAGGCAGTACAAAAGCACAGTGCACGATGGCTCTGGCACCGGTCAAGAGTTGTATGCTATGCTATTACAAGCCGCCCATCAACTGCGGCCATGACAAAAATTTACAAGTTCTGCCTCCATATAAGCCGGCGCCCTATGCGGCCGGGTCAGAGCTGGCGCCAGGACCTGATGTAGCGCCCTGGGCCGGCTCTTCACGGCCGTCGTCATCCTCCGCTTCTTCGCTTGAGTCGCCGGTCAACCACTGAATTGAGCGCAACGCTTCAAACAGGGCATCGGTGGATATCAGAGAAGAAGGGTCGACTTCAGGAGCGAAGGATGTCTTACGTGTCCGAGTTAGGGACACTGGCTCATGATTTGGCGGCTCTATCCGCTCATTATCTTTCGAATAGGGTGCCTGGTACCGGGTCAGGTCTGCCTCTTCTGCGATTTCGGTGGCTGCAACCCGGGTTGCTTTAATGCAGCGTTGAAAATCCTTCTTGGTGAATGGCGAGTCATCCACGTTGAACTCTGGGTATCCGCCTACGATCTGAGCTGGATCGAGCTCTGGCACGTATGCCTTAGCTCGGGCGAGTGCGACTAGAGCCCCAGAGCGGCAGCATGCTTTCTTCCAGTCCTCAAACCATCTGGGTACGACTGACAGCTCTCTCAGCATATCGGCAAGTAGTTGTGGTGGCGACTTTGTGTTCTTGGCGGCCATAATGCATCGAGAGCCGCCTATGTATAGTTGTTCCACGAAGGTGTATATTGCCTTCAATTTCTCCACTGGTGGCTGTAGCAGCAGTTGATTCTTGCGACCTGCAAGAGAAGTATACGGATCAGTTAAACCGGCTCAGTCTGGTAAGCCGCTCCAGTTGACTCATTCTCATCATTTTACTTACCAAAGATGGCCCGGGACATGGCTGTGATCTGGTTCTTCAGAGTGGTCAGCTCTTGCGTTACCGGCTCTAGTTTAGCTTCGGCCTCTTCAGCACGCGTGGCTAGGGCGGCTCTTGCGGCCTCCGTCTCTTGCAAGGTGGCCCATACAATGGCCAGCGATTTATTGGCCTTGGTCACGGCTTCTTCATATTCTTGGCGCAATTTTTTCTCCTTCTTGGCTTCCTTTCGGAAGTAGGAGGCCTGGGCTTCTACTTGATCCAGCATTTCCTGCAAAGCAGTCTGTTATATATCATATGTACATGTATGACCCGAGCCGTCCTAAAGGACAACCCGGCCCATGTGGGCTACATGTTTTCGAAGCTTCACAACCCGTATGGCAAGTTCCATGCAGCTGCAAGCACTCTACATGGCACTTGGGGGCTAATGCATAAGTTGATCTATCCGGCTTACAAGTTATGAAGACCCGCCCGCCACGAATTGCGAGCCGGCCCTTGGGGACACCGATTGAAGTTATGCATACAAGTTTACTTTTGAAGTCCCGGGTCATCATTCCATAATGACCCGGCCCGTGGGGGCTACATATATATATGGTACAAAATGAAGGGGGCCAACTACCTCATATTTCCGCTTCAAGGACGTTATCATGGCGACCTCTATGTCCTGGCTTTCAGACAGCCGGGTCAGCACAGCCTGGTGTAGAGCACTGGCATCCTGGTCTTCGAATGAAGGAAAGTTAAGAGCCGCCTTGCCCTTGTCCTTCGAGGCCGGCTCAGGCTTGGCAGGGATTTTGGTCAGAGCGGTAGAGGCTTTTGGAGCTGCTTGTTGTTCTCTGGTCACCACCACATCATCCTGAGCCGGTGCTACGGATGGCTCTTCACGCTGCTCCTCAGTTAGGTCTTCTCGTTCTTGTACAACAGGCGAGGGAGCGCAAGCCGGGCTCGTTGTGTCCTCGGGCGGCGGGTTGTTTTGGGATGCCGGCTCATCCTGGATGGCCAAGGTGGCCTCTTCTTCTGGCTTAGATGGAATGACCGGGTCAGATGACCCGGCGGCTGTTTTCTTCTTGATGGCCTTGGCATTGAAAAGAGCAGAGATTTAATTCAGTTAAGGGTTATAAGATGAAAAGCTATGCAAATAAGGGATAATCGGTATTTGCTTACCCAAGGTTCATGTTGAAAGCCGGCGCCTGCGTCGCGCTTGACTCGCCCGAGGAATGGGACGTCTGATATGCTGAGTCATTTAAATGTAAGGGCTCTTTAAAACGGCCAGCTAGAGGAAAAGAGGAAGTTGGACCAAGAAGCACCTCAGCTCGCGCCTTACGAGATGGCGGCTCGTATGGAAGCCCGGCGCTTAACTCGCCTTCACTGCTCCGGGTCTTCCTTTTGGAGGTCCCGGCTTGACGAGTCTTCTTCAAAACAAATTGGGGATCCAAATGAGCATCCCGGTGGGAAAAAGGGACCTTACGGACGGCAACCCGGGGCTTCCTTCGAACCTTGCGGATCACAGCCCGGGTTTTCTTCCGAATAGGAATTGGAGAATCAGAGTCAGAAGAAATCAAGGTTACCTCCGACTCGTTGGTGTGGCTAATTTCGGCTTCATCCTGAAGAGAAGGGGCATCAGCAAGTTGAATAAAAAGACGACCAAGCGAGTCAAGTTCTACCTCAACCTCGCCTTCTGCAGCCGGCTCATCAGCACCAGCCGGCTCATCCTGCTGCTCCGATGGAGCAGAGGCGGGTTGTCGAGGCTTCTTCTTCTTCCAAACCTTGTCATCTGCCTGCGTTTGAGATGAGTCGGTGATTATGATTGAGATGAAGAAAGCAAGTCAAACAACAGAGTAAAAGGGTACAAGTACTTACTATAGGTACCGGGTTGGTCAAGCAGAAGGGAGCTAGCCCAGTTTTGTTGCATTTATCTTGGGGCTCTCCTAGCAACCTCTTGGTGACTTTGTTGATGTCACTCGCAGATAGGTTAACTTGGCTGAAGCGTTGAACGTCAGTCGGCTCACCGGTGTAGTTGCACATCAAGTCGCCCCTGTGGCTAAGGGGTTGAATTTGCCAACTTACCCAACACCGGGTCAAGTCGACCCCGGTGAGGCCATTAGCCGCCAAAGCTCTTATCTTGGAATAAAGTGGAGCAATCTGTTTCCGCTCCTCTGCTGATGGCCAACCCGGGAAGGCAAGGGTGGCATCGAGCCGGTCCAATCTATAACCCGGCAGGGGTTTTTCATTTTGAGGGGCAGTGTTCTTGCAGTAGAACCAAGTCTTGTTCCAGCCCTTGGGATGACTCGCCAGCTTGGCCTCAGGAAAAGGGGTACTTCTGCGCCTTTGAATGGATACGCCACCAAGTTCTATACTGGGGCCATGGGTGAACTCGGTCTGATGGTTGATGCAGAAAAACTCTTGAAAGAGAAGGAAAGTTGGCGCTATTTGGAGATACACCTTGCAGAAGACTTGAAATTGGCATAGATTTGTGATTGAGTTGGGGCCAAGATCCTGCGGTCGGAGGTTGAAAAAGTTAAGGACATCCCGGAAGAATTTTGACCCGGGTGGCCGAAACCCTTTATGAAGATGATCTGCGAAGACCACCACTTCGTCTTGCTGGGGCTGGGGGGTGCTTTCTTCTTCAGGCGCCCGCCAGCTGATTGTGGCTTGAGCCGGCAAGAGGCCTTGCCCCACGAGCTCGTTCAGCATTAGGGTTGAGACCTGAGATCTGACCCAGTTGCAGGATTTGTCGGTCTTAGGGGCCATGGCGACTTTAGAGTTTAACTGCAACGACAAAAAATGACAAGCCGGCGTGTTAAGCTTTGGAAGGACAGGCCGTCAGAGTGTATAACCCAGCAAAGTGATAAGAATCAGGATGGTTAAATTCATAACCCGGATTTATGCAAGCCGCCGAAGGCAATGATGAGCCGGTATAGTAATGAGCCCGTGTTGGTGAGTCAGTGGTGCTTTGGATTTCCCTAAGTGTTGAGCTAATGACAAACAGGAATCTAACAAAGTGGATGCCATTACGGATCTGAAAAAACTACGAAAAAGAAATTTTAAAAGACCTAAGCATGGATGGTTACTAGGGCCCGTGGTCAATGCGAGTCTGTGAAGGCCAATACGGAGATCTAGATGCGAAAAATGGTATTACCGCAGTAAACAAAATGCCTACACGGATCGTCTCACTGATTCTAGATCTACTAAATGAGAGGAGAAGGATGAACATGAAGAACACCGATGAACTACAGAGAATGGACGTCGTAGATCCAGAAGGGCAAGGGTTTGGACGTACCTGATTGCGGCGAATGCGGCGGCGGTGTTTTTGATGAGCTCCGGCGACGATGGGGCGACGGAGAAGGCACGGTCGAGGTTGTCGGAGAGCTTGAGGGCGGCGGCGCTTCGGGTCTGACAGGAGTGGGCGCGAGGAAGAAGAAGAGCCTAAGGTAAAAAGCGATAATGGGGAATGAGCTGGCCTCTTATAGGCGTAGTAAAAATTAGAACGGCGGGTGCGGAGCCCAAGGCGGCGCAGTAATTTTCGGCTGGAGGTTCCTCGATTTTCGCACGTGACAGGACGATACATACCCACTCAAAGATTCGAGGTGATGTCATCCCAGATTTTGCGGAAGTGGATTCTGACGTCATGAGGGAAAAAGAGCTGCAAATGTCTAAGTCTGAACCTGAAGAGGAGACCCGCCGATCCATTTAACCCGGCAAATTGAGTTGGCCTAGGACGGTGTTCTAAAAGGCCGGCTTAGAGAGTATTACTGATGTTTTGCTTTTTCAGGTTGAAGTTTAACGTGAATAAATTCAAGTCAAACTGAGGGCGAATGTTGGGGATGTTTACCAGCATGGAGACCCGGCAGGGTGTTAACCCGGCCATAACGCGAGCTTAGCGGGTCAACTCATTGCGAGGCTGACGACTCTGTGTGGGCCGGCTTAACGAGGCCTGGTAAGGATAGGCCGGCTTAAGTAGTGGGCCGGCTCATGACAAGATAGATGGCAAGAAGACCGTCTTGGAGAACAAGTAGGAAAGAGTAGGAGGCGGGTCAAAGAACGACCCGGACTCTCATGTTATCTAGGGTTCCACCTGCATATATAAAGGGGAACACCTATACGAAAAAGACTAAGTTGCAATCTCCTCGAGAGCTAGGTTAGCGAATCCGCATCCTTGTAATCGAGATACACAGTAATATAATCAAGCAGGACGTAGACTTTTACCTCCACCGTAAGGGGCCAAACCTGGGTAACCTCGCGTCTTCCCGTTCCCGATCAACCCCGTTAAGCTTCCACACTTGTGCGATGGCCTCATCTCTAAGTCCTTTCACAAGGGCATCTGCCGTGTTAAAACCACGACACTTCTCAAGCAGATACTTGAAGATTGGCGACATCCTATTTGTCAATCTTCCTGGGATGTCAAGCATCGGGGTGCCTATGGTGGGAGAGATCTTGGACGGCGAGATCCTTGCTGCTGCTGGACTTGAGGTCATTGATGAGCTGCCTGCCAACATGAATGAGACCAAGGAGCAGCAACTTCTCAAAGCCATGAACGAGAACTTCCAGAAACTCCAGGCGTGCCTCCGCGACCGCACGGATAACTTGGACTCCAGGGCGGCCGTCCTTGACAAGGCGGAGGATGATTTCAAGAGACGCGTGGAAGAAACACAGATTTGGTATGCGGAATGCCTCCAAGTCCTTTATGAATGTCAAACTCAGCTCGCCAAGGCCCAGGAGAAGTTCATTCTGGAGAAAGCTGATGCCGAGAAGGCACATGAGGAGGCTGCACGAAGGATAGCAGCGGAGGAGGCAAGGTTGAATGAGCGCAGGGTTGGCCTTGACACTCATGAGGAAGAGCTTGCCGGTCATGAAGCCGAGCTTGCTACTATGCTTCATGGTAAGGACAACAAGATCCAAGCTCTCGTTGCCCAACAAACCCAGGAACTAAGGCAGCAGCACAAAGAGGTTATCGAGGCTCAAGCCGCAGAGCATGCCGGCAAGATCAAGGAGGCCATCGATGCTGCTGGTGCTGCAGAGGTCGCCAAGATCGAACTGGAGAACAAAGTGCGGGCACTCGAAGCAAACCTTGCTGCCAATGGCCAAGAGATCTCGGCGCTCAAAGCAAACGCGGAGATGGCAGTCCACACCTTGGCGGGGCTGCAAACTTCAGTATCCACCAAGAACTAAGAGCTCGCCAAGGCCAAAGATACGATCGAAGACCACAAGTTGAAGCTGGACACCTTAGGGCAGTCTCTTGATGAGGTCGAAAAGCGTGAGAAGACCTTGGCGAAGGAACTTCAAGATGAGAAGTCAAAGCTTGCAAGTGCTGCGACTTCCTTCAACAAGCTCAAGGATGCCTACAGGCTTTGGGCCGACCGGCTTGTGGTTGCCGCGGAGAGTATTTCCGTCAATCTACGCACCTTGGGCTTGTCGGAATACCACTACTCCACCACCGCAGGGGACACCACCAGTGCTAGGCTTGCCTTCTTCTTGGAATGCTTGGGTGAGGCGTTGAAGAAACACCATGGGGTTCAAGCCGCATACCTTGCCAACGAGTCCCGCAGGCTTTGCCGGGATGTCCTCTTCAAGATGCTCAGAAAAGTGGTGTACCAAAACCCAAGCATCGACCTTTCCAAAGTCTTCGTAAGCCTGCCCAAGGGAGCCGACACCAAGGCTATCGATGAGCTTGTCGCGCCCATCACCAATAGGGTCAGCCAAATCCCCAAGAAAGAGGGCGGGGTCACGAGCTAGGCTTCGCCTCCTTAGTTTGCCGCGTGTAAGGTTATGCAAAAGACATGTTTATCTTAAGTCAGACTGCACTTGACCTTGATGTATTATAACTTCTACTTAAGATGGATGTATGTGCACTGTTCTCCTTATCCATTCTGTCTTTGCATGATTTCTGTACCCTACGCTTGCCGAAAACTTGCCGGTGCGCACACTCTTGCCGCGAGCGCTTGAGGAACGGGTCCTCAGCAGCTTGCCGGAAGTGCCGCTACCGGCAAGGTCAAGCTTGACGGTCACAACACAGCTGCTTAGGTTGCTGAGCGGACTCGAAGCAAAGTAAGAGCGCAGTTGATCATGACAAGGTTCCTTTGCGTGTAGGTTTCTCATACAAAAGCCAAAATCGTTCAAGGAGAGTCGCAACTACAACAAAGAACTTATTTCAAAGTTTTGCAACTTAGCTCGTTCCTTGTTGTACTCCTTGCCGTAGGGTGATATCTTGAACGCATCCTTTGGTATCCATACCGTCACTCCCCCCGGGAAACTTGTACGCGAGGAACTCTTCCTTTCTTTAAGAAAAAGAAAGAAAAGAAAAGTGGAGGCTAGAACCTCGGCGGTTCGTTAATCACCTTATGCAAGGAAAAATGTAACACAAAACTGCCTGCAACACATAAATATATATGTACTTGACAAAGAATTGTGAAACATCTAACTTTTATTTATTACGCACAGGATCTGTGTCCGGCTTTGTACAAAGGATTACATGCCTTGACGACAAACTTGTACAAAAAAGGTTGTCGGGCAGCCCGACAACCGCGCCTTACGGGTAAAACTTACGAAGATGCTCAATATTTCATGAGTTTAACACCGGAGTGCCATCTTCGGTCTCTAGGTGGACTGTGCCGGGCCTAGTGACTCATATTACTCGGTAAGGGCCTTCCCACTTCAGCGTCAACTTGTTTTTACCCTTCGTGGATCGAATCCGATGAGGAACAAGGTCGTCTTTCTCAAGGTCCCTGGCTTTCACTTTGCGGCTAAAGTAGCGGCACAAAGCTTGCTGGCACCGTGCAGGTACGGGCAGCAGCCTAGGAACGATCTTCCTCAAAGAGCGCGGCATCGTCATGCCGCAGCTCATCTTGGTCCTCCTCATTGAAGGCCATGACTCGAGGTGACCCGTATCCGAGTTCTGTGGGGAGTATTACTTCTGCACCAAGGCTTGCTTCCCGACCTTCTGCTTGACGGGTCTCGCATGAGGGCAGACAACAAGGTGGTGCTCAGTTACCCTCCTAAGAACTTTGGGGATGTCAGGTGCTTGCCGGGCAAGCACACTGGCATTCACCCATAGGAAGGTAACGAGCTCGACTCCCTATTTGTCGCCGAGTGTGGCACTTTTAGAAAAAAGTGCCACTCGTCCCATTCCCCTTCGCAGAAACTTGTTTGGTCATAGACGTGAAAGCCTTGGCTCTCTTGCTCTTGCCGGTAGAGCTCTCTGGTGTGTCCTTGACAGGCATGCTGCACTCTGAAGTGCGCTTCCCAGAGTCCTTCACAGAGGTCTTGCCAGTCTTCTTTCCTTCCCCGGGAGTTTTGACGGCAGGGGCGAGTGCCTCGATGGCAGCCACTGCCGCCGCCTCACGGTAGAGCTTGTCGGTACAGATGATTGCGTCCTTATGGTTTGACTTGATGGTGAGGACCCCCATCGGCCCCGGCATCTTGATGACGTTGTACGCATAGTGCGATGCGGCCATAAACTTTGCCAGGGCTGGGCGGCCCAGAATCCCATTGTACGGCAGCGGCATCTTGACGACGTCAAAGGTAATCTTCTCCGTCCGATAATTGAGCTCGCTGCCGAACGTGACCGGCAACATGACTTGGCCCTTCGGCTTGTTCCTCCCTGGACTGATCCCTTCGAAACTGCCTGTTTCCTTGAGATCCTTGTCGGGGATCTGCAGCCTCTTGATCACATCTGGGGAGATCAAGTTCAAGCCTGCCGCACCGTCAACCAGCATCTTCGTCACCTTGAGGTTGCGAACTGTTGGTGAAACCAACAATGGCAAACACCCGACCGCAGTGGTGCGATCAGGGTGGTCCTCGGTGTCAAAGACGATGGGCGAGTGTGACCACTTGAGTGGCTTCTTCACCTCCATCACCGGTTCCACTGCATTGACTTCGCGGATCCACTACTTTAGTTGCCGGTGCGAGGAGTGCAAAGATGCGCCTCCGTCAACACACATGGCATCCACCGCACTTTGGAACTCCTTGCTGGACCCACTTCCGACCTCATCACTATCATCCTCGTTTTGCTGGCCTTGACTAGCCTTCTCTTTTGGCTGCTTGGCCTTGCCATGGCGCCCTCCGCGGCCACCATGGTCTTGCTTGCCGGACCCACCATCACCATCTTGGGCCTTCTCCTTGTCATGCTTCTCGTACTCTTGCTTCTGCTTTTCGGCAAGTGGCTCTACTTGCCGGCATTATTGGAGATCGTGGCCCTTGGTGCGGTGGATCTTGCAGTACGGCCCGCCGGTCTTGCCGGCTTTCTTGCCTGCCGTAGCATGCCGGCAAGCATCGCATCCGGCAACCTCCTTGCCGGGGATGTCTGCCTTCAGCTTCTTGGTGGCGTTGGTGTCGCTGGAGCTCTCGACGGCCAGTACAGTCTTGTTCTTGCACTTTCTATTGCGCTTCCTACTCTTTTTCTGCGGGGTCGATGCGTCGTCGTCCTCGGAATTGACGTCTGCACTTGCATCTTCCCCTGGGAGTCACCTCCCCTCCTCAGTACGTGCACACCTATCCGCCAAGGCGTACAGATCGTTGATGGTGTTGACCTGCTCAACATTCATCTCTGACCGCATCCTGCGGTTGCGCACATTCGTGTGGAACGCGGCAACAACAGCTGCGGGATGGATGTCGGGGATGTTGTGGTGCACACGGCTGAACCGTTGTATGTACTTGCGGAGGTTCTCTCCATCTCATTGGGGGATCACCTGCAAATCACTGGGTTGACTTGGGAGCTTGTGGCCACCCTAGTAAGCGCCAACGAAATGATGGCACAGATCCACCCAAGAAGAGATGGAGACCTCAGGCAGGTTCATCAACCGTGACGTGACGTTGGGCCAAAGCGCCAATGGGAAGTAGTTGGCAAGCGCTTTCTCGTCCCGTCCCCTGGCAGCCTCCACCGCGATGGTGTAGATGCCAAGGAACTCGGCTGGGTTGAGCGTGTCGTCATACTTGTTGAGCAGCTCCGGCTTGAAGGCATGGGTGGACGGCCAGCGAACTTGCCGCAGCTCACGAGTAAACGCTGGGCACCCCACGTCGTAGGGCAAGTACCTAGTGGCTACTGGAGCGAGCACGTTCACTGCCAGCCTGGCACGGTCGTCGGATTGATGGCGTGCTTCCCGATGCCGCTCGATCTTCGTGAGGGCGTCCTCGTCGCACCGCTCGTGAAGCACTTGACGCTGATCTTGGCGGCACCGCGGATCCGACGAAGCCATAGACAGAACGTCATGGTTGTCCGATCGGCGGGCTGGCCGCTGAGATGGTGGGGGGTGCCGAGGCAACTGCACCGTTTACGCGGCGTCTCCGGCAAGGTAGCCGGAGGGTCCCGCCAGCATGGTGGGTGGTCGCCGTGAGGGCCCCACGTCTTGTGTTTTGCCGGGATCAGCAAAACTGATGAGACTCTAAATGGTGGCTCTCCATTCGTCCATCTTGCCTAGGCCTGGCAGGAAGTTCAAAAGTATTTGAACCCGCGCCATGGCCTCTGCCGCTGTGGTTGGCATGGCTGGGTGTGACAGCCCGAGACCGATTCTTTCCATGATTGCTATTATATTGGTTGTTTTATTTATTTTTGCATTGCATCATGTCATCATGCCATCATGTCATTAATTTTGCAACTCCAATAAATAAATTGCATAGATCTTGTGATCTATTTAAATTGAGGGAATTCACATGGTGTTTTCTCTTTACAACATATCCTTCCAATATGATTTAGGGAGCTATTATAAAATATTCCATTATTTGGAATCACCCATAACACACTTGCAATTTAATTCTCATGCCTTTTTCTACTTCAAGTTTGGTCCACGAACTTGGCCCTTAATTCTTTTATTCTATTCCCAAGCTCCACCATAAATCTCAACATTTTTGGACCTATCTAAACCTTGTCCTAATTCAAACTTATTTGAATCAAATTCAAATATGTTCGAATGTAATCCTTCCAAACGGTGCAAAATGTATTTTCTTGGATCGAGCTCATTTTTGCGAGTCCAAGGAAAATACCCCCATGTCCAAGCTTCACTCCTCACCTCTCTTTCTTTTCTTTCTTTTCTCTATTCTGTTTAATTTAATTAGTGAAGAAGAGCCCTTCTCTTTGCTTCCAGGCCACCCACAGTGCAGCCCAGCCGGCCTCCTAGGCCCAGCCGCCCCCACCTACTAAACCCTAGCCCGACCCCCTGCACCCCCTCTTCTCGATCTCCACTCTCTCTCGATCCCCAAATCCCCTGCCTCCTCCCTCCAGCGCCGCACACGCACGCGCGCAGTGGGCAGCGCCCAGCTCCATCGGCAGCAGGGGCGCTCGATCCCCTCGGCTCCGTGCATGGCCCCAGCCGGTCGCCCGCGCCCCGACCCGACCTTCCTCGACCCGCGCCATGCCGCTCCTCCCGCGCCTCCTCTTCTCCTTCGCCGTGTTCGGCCATGGCACCACCGCGAGCACCCCGCGAGCTCCGGCACCCCTCACCTCTTGCGCGCCCGACCCAGCATAGCCCTCCATCGACGACCGAGGAGAGCTGCCGCCTAGGGAGCTCGCCGCCCGCGCCAGCCACCGCCATGGTCTCCTGCCGTCAAGCTCGCCCACGTGCCCCTGCAGCTGCTCTGGCCGCAACCTCGTCCAGCGAGGACCTCATCCGCGCCTCATCCTTCCTCCTCCGTGGCCTCAAGCCCCGTGGCCTTGCCTCCTGTGCACCATCATGGAGACGACGCCGCGCCTCTCATGGCCTGGCCACCTCAACCTCCTGCCTCCTTCGCGCCCAAGCTGCTCCGTCGCTTGCCATTCGTGGCCTCCTTCGGCCGCATCTCTCCGGCATGCTCGTTGCCGTGGCCGAGCCGTGACCACGCCATTGGACCTCCTCTGCTTCGGCCACTGGCACCCCTAGCTCATGTGCACCTTGACGACCACCTCGGTGTTTGACCTCCACGACCTCCAAACATTGAGCACTGCCGTGTGTCTCTAACCCAAGCATCGCCAAGACCCAAGGCCGCCAAGTTCCACTGCAGATGACCACGGACATCTACGAAACGGACACGGAATCGTCAAGACCGTCTCGGATTTTGCCAAGTACCACTACGCCGAAGACCTTGGATTCGTTAAGGTTTCTCTCCAAAATGTGTACGACTACCATCGCCATGGAACCGACAAGACCGTCAAGTGAACGAGTACCCGACGACCCTAGGATTCGTCAAGTTCCACTTCGACAAGTGTACCTCTACGTTCTCGATTCGCCAAGTACAACGATGCACCAAGTACCTCTACGAACGACACCGGACGCCTACGAATGTGTACAACTACCGCCGTCATGCATCTTGCCGAGTACCACTACTTCTGCTACACCGCTTTGACTCGATCCGCTCCCAAACGCACGCTTCGAAGGTATAACCGCCGAGACGATCGCCCGTGGATGAATGCATGTGTTGTATGAGATGCCCGTGTTTGCACCGTGCCCGATTTGTTCCTTGCACGTTCCTCGTTTGCCATGCCACAAACACGTGGGACACCCGGTAACCGGGATCACTCCTCGTTGCTCTTGCACGTTTCCATCACCCCCACTTGTTCCTTTGCACCGATATCTCAACGAGTTACCGGAACCGGAATGTTGCCGTGGCACCATTTCCGTTTTCGCCGCCATGGCACCCATTTCTTTCCGCCATGGCGACAAATGCTCCATGTCCTTTTATGCCACCATTTTCAGAAAATTTGCATCAACCATGAATATGTCATCCTCATGCATATTAACAACATTAAAATTGTGTTTTATTCAGAGCAGTACCAAATTCAAAAATTACATATGGGGATTTTCCGGAATTGCTAAGTGTTGTTTCCGGCCTCATTTAAATTCCCTAGAGAGGTAGTTTACTTGCGCTTCACCTCTTGCCATGTTTAACAACAATTAATATTGATGAGTAGCATAAACGGGAGTGAACTAAATAATTGTTGTGGAGTTTCGTCTTGAGCTTCACTTAATATGTAGTATTGTTTGTTGCACTCTTGCCATGCCATGCCTCTTTAACCAGACATGCATCATACTTGGTTGTGCATCATGCCATGTTTATGCTTGTGTGTTTACCATGTTGTTTGCTTCTTTCTGGTTGTGCTTCTTCTTGATAGTCCGGTTATGTTGCGAAGTGTGAGGATCCGTTCGACTACGCTTGTTCGACTACTTCATGGATTCGATCTTCTTCCTAGCGGGATTTTAGGCAAGATGATCATTACCCTGGATATCACTACTATCTTTGCTTGCTAGTTGTCTCGTTGCTATCGTTATGTCGCGCTTCCTACTACTTGTATGTCAGCCTCCCATATGCCATGATACAGCCTCTAACCGCCACTACCCAGCAAACCGTTGTTTGGCTATGTTACCGCTTTGCTCAGCCCCTTTCTTATAGCGTTGCTAGTTGCAGGTGCAGTTGCAGGTTGTTCCATGTTGGGACATGGATATCATGGGATATCACAATATCTCTTATTTAATTAATGCTTCTATATACTTGGTAATGGGTGGAAGGCTCGGACTTTTGCCTGGTGTTTTGTTCCACTCATGCCGTCCTAGTTTCCATAATACCGGTGTTATGTTCCTTGATGAGCGCTTCTAACACATGTGGGGCATATGGGAAGCCCCCTGTTCATTCGTTTTAGGATAAACTTCTCCAGCAAGGCCCAACTTTGGTTTTAACATTTGCCAACATAATAATACTGAATTAAATAAATAATTTTGCATAGGGGCTAATCACCTCAGGGATCTATTTAATTCAACATAATACAGGTGGGCCAGTGCTGATGGTGCTGGTCCGAATTTGTCAACCGCCGGTGGCCGCCAGGGGCAACTCTGGAATTGGCCTACCGGAAGTTTGGACGATCCGGTCGTGTCCTGAGAACGAGATACGCGGCTCCTATCGGGATCGTCGACACGCCGGGAGGTCTTGCTGGTTTAGTTTTACCTTTTACGAGTGACTTGTCCACCGGGATTCCTTATCGTAAGCATCGTGTTATCATGGTGTGAGGATATTCCATCGGATGCGTGTGGTAATTTATAATGTACTACTTGGAGCACCCCTGCAGGGTTAAATCTTACGTGAAGCCGTGCCCGCGGTTATCTGGCGACTTGGAAATTTATAACCTCCGGTTGTAGAGAACTTGACACTAAATCTAATTAAAGTACACCAACCGCGTGCGTAACCGTGATCGTCTCTTCTTGTGAGGTTTGAACCAAGAAGTGAACACGGTGGGGTTATGTTTGACTCGTAAGTAGGTGTTCAGGATCACCTCTTGATCATTAATAGTTTGCGACCGTTATGCGTGGTTACTTTTCTTATTCTTGTACTCGAAAGTTAGCCACCATACAATGCTTAGTGCTTGCTGCAACCTCACCACTTAACCATTCCATACCCATTAAGCTTTGCTAGTCTTGATACCCATGGTAATGGGATTGCTGAGTCCTCGTGGCTCACAGTTTACTACAACAACAGGTGCAGGTACAGGTAAAGCGATGCTTTGACGTGAGAGCGATGCATGTTTGCTTTTGGAGTTCTTCTTCTGCTTCTTCTTCTTCGTCGATCATAGGATGGGTTCCAGGTTGGCAGCCTGGAATTAGCAGGGTGGATGTCGTTCTTCTTTTTCGTTTGATTTCATCCGTAGTCGGATCCTGCTCTTCTGTGTGATTATTGCTATGTATCGATGTATTGATGTATTCATGCTGTAGCTTGTGGTGAGTGTAAGCCTTTATCTGGTATTCTCATCTATTCAGTACATGGTATGTTGTAATGATATCCACCTTGCGAAGCATCTTCGATATGCGCTTCTATCCTTAGTGGAACTTCTGAGCTCCTTGAGGATAGGACCGCATATTGGGTGTGACACTGGGAGCACAGAACAAGGCGTCGCTCGACTCCTGGCGGAGCCAGAAGGAGCTTCGTTACGTCTGTACCGCCACGGCTCATGCTCACCAATAGGCGGACGCAGGGATGGCGGCGGCGCTCCGTGAGCAATCGAAAGTTGCTGCACGGGGATCCCGCCTTGCGTTCGTCTGGAACCGCCAGCAACGTGGGGGAGCGTGTCATGCCCATCTTCCGATGGTCGCGGCGTACGCCTCCCTGCGCCGTTGTTGGACGTCACCTCTACGTTCTGGGACGTTGTGGCGGCTAGGTTCTGGGTCGCAGCAGTATGAACTATATTACTATGATGACTGCGCTCACCAGAATGTCTTGGAAGTTGATCGGCCGCGATGTCACCGGTCCTGTGGCTAGGCTCAGCAACGTGGTGGGCGTGCTGGGCACCCGCACCACTTGCGCCTCCTGCGCCGCCCATCCCAACCGTAGCGCCTGCGCCGGCTGCGCCGCCTGGGAAGGTGGCTTGGACGTGGTAGGAGCCTTCGTGGCTCCACTCTTCTTCTTCGACGCCATCGACGAAGATGATGAAATTGGTACTCACACTACCAAAGAACTGATTTGTGACACACAATCCCCCTGCCTGGCGCGCCAAAGATGTCGTGGGAAACGACTATTTATGGGACCGAATGGGTCCCTTTGCGATTCGGCTCAGGGGACATGCATGGGACAAAGAGCAGATTTTTAGTAGGTGCAAGAACACGCGGGGGATTTATCCAGGTTCGGGCCGCTATGAGCATAAAACCCTACTCCAGCTCTGTGGTTGATCATATATGAACTCTGGTTACAGGGAGCACAGTTTTCCAGCAAGGTGCTCGGGAAAATGCAGCTACGGCGTGTAATTGAGCTGGGTGTCGACTGTTCTACCTGTAGCCGTGGGCCTCCTTTTATAGGCCAAGGGGTTATCACAATGTCTAATATGGTCATTACAGAGTATGAACAGTGACTTGCACCGTCATCACGTCTATCTTCCAACGGGGTAAGACAAATGCATTTAATGCACCGTTAGGTGCTACGTTGGGGAGGAGAGGCTTTGGGTAAAAGATTTGTACCACCGGTCCTGGCGCCCTTTTGTAGTCTCGACATGTCCCAGGGACGGGTGTCATTCAAGTTAATCTTGGCGTGGCGTGCTGACACATGCCTTGGCTGGCTATGTTGACTGCCTGCCCGCTCGACACCTAGTATACGAACCTATCTGGTCGATGGTGAGGTGGAACGGTAATGGGACAGAACAAGCCTGCTGGCACGGAGGTTGCCGGCAACCATAACCTTGGTCTCCACCTTGCCGGGACGGAGCTTGCCGGCAAGGGCAGCGTCGATCTCCTGTACGAGAATAGTACTTCTCGATGACCTACCTTGAGGTCTTCTTCACGGTCTTGGTGTTGAGTCTTGAGTCGTAGTTATCCTATGTCAAGCCCTTGCCGTACGGGAGGCTACAACCGCCTGTGCACAAGTCTGGGTACGAGGGCACCCATGTCTTAGTACACCGACAGGTCACACACCATGAAACTTCAGAAACATCTGTGATGGTGCATATATAACTAACAAGTTAGTAAAAATTGGGCATATTGACGAATACCTGCAAAACCTACAATCTACAATGTAATTAAACGTACACTACATAGAACTACAATAAAAACTACACCAAAATCATACTCTACAACGACTACACTAAATTCTTTCACTACAAGTACACTACGTAGAAGTACAATAAAACTACACTAAAATCATATACTAAAATTCTACAATACACTAAAATCTTATACTAAAAATTGTACACTACTCTTACACAAAAACTTCTACACTACAACTACAGCTACACTAAAATCTTACACTACAACTACACTCACTAAAATCTTATACTAAAAATTGTACACTACTTTTACACAAAAACTTCTACTACACTACAACTACAACTACACTAAAATCTTACACTACAACTACACTACACTACAACCACACTACACTGAAATCTTACACTACAACTACACTACAACTCACCGACGGCGGCGGAGACGGCGAGGGGGCGTTGCAGGGTGGAGGCGACGGGGGCGGCGGGGTGGAGACAACGGGGGCGGCGGCGGGGGAGGCGGGGGCGACGGTGAGGGGAAGACGTAGGCGGAGAAGACGAAGACGGTGACGGCGGCGGAGAAAACGGCGAGGGGGCGGGGGCGTAGGCGGAGACGGCGGCAGGTATTTGACGGCGGGCGGGGGCGCTGTCGGCTGTGGCGGCGGCGGTGCGGGCGTGGATTTGGAGTGGTTGGGAATGGGGAAGCGGTGGGTGGGTGGGTGGTTAATTAATTAGTTGATCCGGGGCCGGCGTTGTAATTGCTGGCGTTGGCCTACGTGGCCAACGCCATTGCTATTGCCTTTAATTTTATTAAATTTTCTTTTTTTACTTTTACTTGTTAGACACATTGTTTTTATATTCATATAGAAGTTTAGTTTATTATTTTATTTTGTTCTTATTCTATTATTTATTATTCTGTTAATTTTATTATATCTTATTATTTTGTGTAAATATATGAACATAGTAAAATATAGTTCAAGACCAATAATTAGAATGACATCGATCTCATTAATCTGGCCTAGATACATAATAGTTGAAGGATGAAAATAATAACAAATATATATAACTTCTACTACTTGAACTAGACTAAGAACATTATCAGTGTAATGACTCCCACGAGAAAATATGCTGCCACCGATCCAGCTGGGAGAACGAGGCCAAGCATAACACCAGCTAAAAGCGCATATCGAAGCATCTTGAATTTTTGGACTTGGCCGCGCATCACATCATTCTTGAGCTGCATCTCATCTATCTGTTGTCTCAGTGGTCCAATGGAGTACTCGAGCAACTCGCTTACGTACTTCTGCACGAGATCAACCCATATTCATTTGTAGCAATATTTTGTCTCTGGTGTCTGTGGATCACAATATACATAAACATAGTCATGTGAGCGACACTAGACGATAGAGTTGAATTGTGTAAATTAGTAGAAATAGACCGAGAGGTATTTTCTGTCATATTATACCTTTCCACGGTTAGCGAAGATGTAGAACTCTCAATCCGGATTCCATTCTGTGTGGGACATATGCTTATCAGCAGGTCGTCGACAGTCGCAAAGCAGCACAGGTGTCTCGTTCGATTCCCAGCAACTTCGGCGGTGGCGTAGCTGCCGGATCGAACGGACGTCGCGCTGCAGCGGGATGATTCGCCGGACAGGGCTGGCTGCATTGGCCATAGCGAGCTCATACCGTAGCCAACGGGGCCAGAGGAGAGCTCGGCCAAGGCGGTGTTGTCCCAAACTTTCGACACGCCCCGCAGACGTGGGCTCGCACTCGGGGCTCGTGCCGATTCGACAAGCTCCGGTGGGTCCATTGTCACCAAAGTAGCTAGCTAAGAGGGAGTAGAATTTTGTTGAGAATGGAAGTGAATGTATTTGATAAACAAGGCAGCCAACACATCTATATATAGGCAAAACCTAGTGTTGGCGTTCCACAGCAGGGCACGACAGCACTAGAAACATTATCTATGGCGTGTGTATGAAACCAACGCCAGCAGTATCTTCCAGCTGGTCAGCACAATAGGGCCCACATAGTATTAACATCTTGCAAATTAGCCATGCCAGCACTACCCATATATAGCTGGCGTACCAATTTAGCTGACGCCAGCACTATTTGAGAAAAATAGTGCTGGCGTTGATGGAAAATGGCGCACCACCAACGTAAGTTGTGGCTAGCCGTTTTTCCACTAGTGGTGTACTTGGGGACTTTGTCTTCATTCCGAGCATCTCTGGGGTGGTCTTCCTCGTACCTAAACACACATTGCACTCCGAATTGAGGTAGTAGCCATGTCTCACGTGGATCATATGGAAGCTCGTTAAGGAAAGATGTCACCTCGGTCTCGATAGCTCTTGCACGTGCTCGTGTCATCGGTCCACTAGGCGCTTGGGGAGATGAAGCTAGGTCCATGGGGATGACCGTAGGATGCTCCGCATCAAATGGCCTCATATTAAGCAGCATCAAGCCAAGGCTAGGTCGCTCTTTAACAGAGGCTGACTGTAAATGGGTGGAGGAACTTGATTCCATACTCTGGGGCTTGCGCACCATGCCTAATCGATCCACTTGCTACACACCTTTTTTATGGTCTACGGTGCCAAGGCCATTATCCCAAGCGATCTCATTCATGATGCCCCTCGAGTGCGCATGTATGAGGAGTGGGAGGCCGAGCTCGACAGGCAAGATGACCTAGATGCCCTTGACGAGGAACGCGATGTAGCTCGGGCATGTTCTACTTTTTACCAGTAGCAGGCAAGGTGTTACCAGAGCTGGGAGGTCCGAGCCAGATCATTCAATGCTGGTGACCTAGTACTACGATACCATCCTGAGAAGCAGAAGCATAAACTATCAGTCAAATGGGAACGATCGTTCATAATCGACCAGGTACTAGCTGGAGGTGCATATCGCATCTGAGATCCTAAGGACAACTAACTAGAGCCGAATACATCTAATGCTGCGCGGCTTTGACGTTTTTACAGTTGAAATAGAAGCCTTCTTCTCCTTTTTTTCCGATATCTCTAGTTGTAGATGGAGTAGTTTTTTACCAAGTTCTTCTTCGGACATGTCAACGCTCTGTTAAGTTAGCTATATTTCAATAAGCAATGGTCGGTCTAGCCGAGATATTAGTACTTCGGATACCTTTAAAAGTGTTCAGCATGCTATCTTGGTGGCTTCAAGCCCACATCTTTTTGCATTCATGCTTTCTTGTGTGTATGCTCCCTTCCGTAATCATCGTCCTAAAGCCACAATATGCATCAATTTAACTTAAGATCTGGCCAAGCTGGGTTGCCTAGCTCCTGTGCTTACCCCTTACGTTCTCGATTGTTCGGCTAAGGGGTAAAGGGAGCACCTTTGTGATTGTTACTTCCGGGTTATTCGGGTTAGTACCTCAGACAGGTGAAGCTGAAAGCTAGCAATCTTAAGGATATAATTGGTCGGCAACGACGGAAGTGAAATTTTCGGTTTTTCAGAAGCCAAGGATTGTGGGACTTTTTCCTCGAACTAACCTTCACGATTTCCCCCCGAATAGATCGGGTATGGGGTTACATCATCATGATTAACATGATAACCTAAGAAAAGGAACTTATAAAGTAACTATTTTTCTCGGAAGATGTTTCTTACGTTAAAAAGTAATATAACATATCTCTCTGCTTAACCTTTGTTTTTTGAACCATATGGTCGGATTGCCTTATTCTCCATAAAACTTTGCCTTCGTGCTGGCATTATAAAGTTGGAAACACTCCTCGGCCACTAGCCGACACTACTGCAGGCGACAGCTAACGCGACACATGAATCAGTGACCCCCCCGACCAAATTGTGTGCGATGCATGAATCGCAAACGGTATCATAATAAAACCGTCACCAATAAAATGAACTATGTGCGATGGCAGAGACATCAAGCATGATTCAGATTAGAGACGCATGTGCGATACGTGGCATACAGTTGATACATATGAACTGTTTGCGATTAGCCAGAACAACAGAAACGGTCAGCCATATCGAGGTGTGTGCGATATACGGCATACAGTTCACTCGGATGAACTGTTTGCGATTACCCAACACAACAGAAACGGCCAGCAAGATCAAGGTGTGTGCGATAGACGGCATGCGGTTCACCTTAACAACAGAAACAACAGAAACAGTTCAACTTAACAAGATCGGCATGAATTGTTTGGGATGAGCCAAAACAACAGAAACGGTTCAACTTAACAAGATGTGTTTGATACGCGGCAAACAGGCCAGTAATCAGAAATGTGTGGGAAGACCGATAACAACACATACGATTCCTGCTAATAAGCCATGTGTGTTGTGGGCAAACGCTTGCTGGTATACAATTGTCAGTGATTGATGAAATCATCACCGACGGGTTCCCTAGTTTAATCCGTCTGCGATGTAATTTGCTCTGTCTATAGAAGAACAACATATATAACCACATTAAACATCCAATTACATAGGTCACTATACAAAACATTCGCACACATCTCAATAAACAATTACATGCATTCTAAACTAGGAGAAACGATCATCTAATCATCTACTTCTTGTGATGATGCTACCACTGCTCTGTGGCTCGATCCCTCGCCTAGGGCAGGACGAAGGCACTTCTCATGTCAACAATCCGCATGTACATCTCGTAGCTTGTGTACGCGTCCTTGGCTGCGTACTTGATGTGTTCTTCATACAGTCTCCGCACCCAGGCCTCGTGCTAGGCATCCTTGTTCTTGTTGCACTCATCCATCATGTCTCTGTAGTAGGGGTCGATGATGGCCACAACGAGGTCAACCAGGGAGTCCTTTCCCTTCTTTCTGCCCCAGACCCTGTACTGGCCTTGGATGTCGACAAGCTTGTGGCTGGTCAAGCCAGTAGTCTCGAGCACCTTTAGATCGTTGAAGGTGTCCACCGTAGCGAACCTGTAGTCGGGGCTGTTGAAAAACCTGGTGAAACGCTCGCAAGGCCTTGTGGCCAGGGAGTAGTGGTAGACGAGGACGTGATGGCGCACGCACAACTGGGCGACGGCAACCTTCTGATCATACCCGGCATGACCCCCAGTGAACTCGAGGTCGAAGCCGACCACTTGGTACTTGTCCTCAGCAAGCAACTGCTCCATAGTGTGGATGGAGCTCTCCACCTAGATCGGCTCGTTTGTGTACACCACCAAGAGGTCCTTCCCCCTCACGTGGGTGTCCACTACGTGAGGCGTGGTGAACTGCCACCCGTCGTCGTCGTCAGCCGCTGGGAGCACCATTGGAGCCGCTGGGAGCGCCATTGGAGCCGATGGATATCCTCTCTATATGTGTCATCGTGGGAGTGCTTATTGTGTCATGGGCGCGAGAGATGAAGGTATGCCGTGGGAATAAAGGAGGGCCCGGCGGCCAGGATTCTCGGCACATCCGCTGGGCAGTTTTTGCCGCACGTAACTACGTCATGGCACCGCGTCCGGCGCAACCGCATGCATATGGCACCCCGAACGTACGTGATCGTGCGCCGGCCCAAAATGCTGGCAGCACGCGCGGAGGGACGCGGCCAGAGCACGCGCGGCGGGACGCGAGCAGAGCGCTCCGCGGCCGCTTCAACCGCGAGCAACCACACACATAAAGCAGTTGAACATGCAGGGAATGGCCATCTACAAGTTGGCCGGCAGTTGCGAGCCGGCGGCGTGATGTGAAACTACGTCGCGTTCCACATCACACAGTGGGCGAACAATCGTTCGCGACGTTGCGTAGAGAGCGGCCGTGTGCTAGGTAATTAAATCGCAAATGTTTTTTTATTAACCATATGTGTACGTTCAATTTTGTCCTCCTCTTACACGTCTTGTCACCATGCTGCCGCAGAAGGCTTCAAGCGCAAGCTTGAGCACCGCACAGGCGTCCTTTTGGCCAAACGTTAGCTCGAACAGGCACCAATGAATCATCGGTGAGCCTGTTCCCGCGCAACCGTGCAGGTTCCCGCGCACAACCGTGCAAGCTTCCCGCCCGACTCTGCGACATCCCCCAAAACCCCAGTGCTTACCAGCCTGCTATATAGACAGTCGCGGCCGGCGAGTCGGCATCGCAATTTCCCCTCCCTCCCCATAGCTTATCTTGTCTGGTTCTCCCACCATCGCCAATGGCACCGGTCCGGCGTCGTTGCTCAGCCACTCCATCGTCATCTGAGGACAGCTCTAGCTGGGAGGCTACACCGCGGCGGCGGCGCAGTCCCCGGCGCGTGTATTGCCCGTGGCGTCCCTGTTGGGTGTGCACACAACACCCACCACACGCTCCACCGTCGCTGCCCGACACCAGCTGTTGCCAGCCGCCGTTGCCGCCACCCCACAGTCGGCCGCTAGGGCCATCGTCCGCTCGGCCAACGCGGCCCGAAGGTGGGTGGTGGCCGTCGTGGCCGCCACCCCACCGTCGGCCGTTGTGACCATCACCCACTCCGCCACCTCAGCCCGAAGGCGGGAGGTGGCCGCCACCCCACCATCGACCGATGTGGCCGCCATCCCACTGTCGACCGCCGGGGTCATCATGCGCTCCACCACCGCGGCTTGAAGGCGGGATGTGGAGGCCCGCATGTGCATCAGCGACCTTGCCGCGTGCTACATCGAGTTCTTGTGGGAGGACGAGGAGCTCCTGGTCGAGCACGCAAAGCGTCTTACCACCGCCGTGGCCGCAGCAGAAGCCGCCGCAGTGGCATGGAATGCGGAGATCTACGAGGACTCCCGCTGCATTGAGAGGGATCGTCTGGAGCGGCAGAGGGCGTTCGAGCTGGGCGTCGCTAAAGGTGCAGCAGCGGTAGGTGCCGGTTTCCACTTCTCTAGCTCGTCGGTAGGCTCCTCCTCCTCTGCCTCTTACTGAACGCGCTCGACAGAGGACAGGCTGCTAGAAGTAGTACAAAGCTCCTCCGTAGTAGTAGTATTTAGGGGCTATTTTGTTCAGTTCATCTGACTATAGTATGGTTGAACTGTACTACGTACTTAAAATTAGATAGTATATATAGTTGAACTAGCTATTTCAGTACGTGGTTGGCAACAGTTGGGTAAAAGTTTGTTCGATTCAGCTGTCGAGTTGAACTGTTTGTATAAAGAACGACTGCTTAATCTATGAATGAAATCTATGCTTACTGAATTTCATTTGCAAAAATTATACAGTACTAGTGATTTTTAGCTGCAAAATTTGACAAATGGCAGTGTTTTTTTTTCTGAGGATCACAAATGGCATTGTTACAAGGTTGACAAATGGCAAAGTTACTAGATTGACAAATGCCAATTTTTTCAATTTGACAAATGGCAAATATACCCAATATGACAGATGCAAATCTTACCACATTGTTTGTACCTCGTTGTACACGGGTCATCATGCAAAATCGTTTGCGATGAAGAGATGCACAAAACCTGCGCGCCACATTTTCCCTTGGCTTAGCTGCGAAGGAACCCAGCTCTCGCTTTGCATACGGGTGTTCATTCTGAAACGTTTGCGATGAAGAGATGCACAAAACCTGCGCGCTACATTTTCCCTTGGCTTAGCTATGACGGAACCCAGCTCACGCTTTGCATATGGGTGTTCAGTCTGAAACGTGTGCGATGAGTGTTTTATTCAGAGAAAAACATTGATGTTTTTTTTTACTTTGATAAGTCTGTACATTCAGAGAAAAAACGCTAAGTTGATCAAAACCATAGATTTCATTCAGTGACATTGTGATTTTACATTCATATGATCGAGATACAATATTAAACAAAAAAACTAATTGCGGCGGTGGCGTCAACGGCGGCGGCGGCGTGCTGCACCGGCGGTGTCCTCCTCCGGGACGCCATTGTTCAAGTCTTCAAGCCATCCCAGAATGTTCTGGACATGCGAATCCAAGAGCCATTCGTCGCGCGATCGACGGGCGGGGGGCGGGGGGACGGCGACTCGCGGCGCTGCGAGGTAGCGGTCGATGGCGGCGTCCCATGACGCCGAGGTGGGGGGGGCGGGTGCAGGCGCGCGCATGGGCACGAGCGCGGTGTGTGCAGGCAAGCACACGGGGACCGGCGCCGTGGTGGGTGCTGGGGCGCGGATAAGCACAGGCGGGGGCGCTTGCGCTGGCACGTACACGAGCTGACAAGGGTCCGCGGGGACCTCACTGATGCCCGTGGCTTCCAGCACTGTGATGGTGCTCAGCGACCAGCCCGTCAATGCCACGGGGATGGTCGCTGGCACGAGCGCGAGGATGGTAGCTGGGACGGGCGCGGGGGCAACCTCCGCAGCGTGCAGCTCGTTCAGGGCCATGTCCCTGAGGTCCCATTTCTCCTTATTTTCTATCTCCTTCGGCTCGGAGTCGACTTCACCAAACCGAAAGACTAGTGGCAGATGATCCTTGTGCAACATGGCGTAGGTGGAGCTCTGGAAGATAGGATTCGGGCGAGAGGGGAATGGGAGGCGAAGAGAGACCAGTAAGGCTGCCTATTAAACAGTTGCTCGGTTGTCGTTAATGGAGAGGTTGAGACCGAGGCGGGCGGCGATGGAGGTCAAAGGGCCCGCTTCCCGGTGAGCCTGTGCAGCGTACTGCTCGCACGCCTCCCTGTGAGCCTGCATAGCAGAGGACTGGTCTCATGCCTCCCGGTCAGCCTGTGCAGCGTAGGACTAATTGCACGCCTCCCGGTCAGCCTGCGCCGCGGACTTCACTCGCACGCCTCCCATCTACTCAAACAGTTGCCCGCACAACACCTCCTTGCCAATAAAAAAGAGGGACGCGTGGTGGCACGTAAATGGTCAGTAGAACGCCCACGATTTAAATCATACTGTACAACCGTTTGTGATGATAACGTGACAGCTATTTGTTCCAAAATGGCTATGTTGGCTGTGGCCGTTAGTGTGTGCGCCCTCTGTCATATTGGACAATTTTTTTACCACAACATGTTGGTACCATTTCATGACACCATGCCAAGTCTCATGAATTTCAAACGAGTTTTGAATTTACAGGAATTTAAAAACCAAGTTTCTCAATGTTTGCGGCCGAGCCACGAAGTCTGGGTGTTTGAAATTGATTCCCATTTCTCTCATGGGACCTAAACATGCACCCAAGGACACATATATGATTTTTCAACCCATTTTGGTGCACCGGAGCATGTGCATGTAGTTCAAATTTGAATTATGCACATAAAATGCCTAGAAAAATCAGTTAATATATAAAATGTCCAAACGAACCCCGAATAATTCCAAAATTTAACACGACACTCCAATTGGTCTAGGTTGCCTCTAGAAAAAATCAAGGCAAGAGGAGGCAACGAATGTCGTTTCGTCCACAAAGGTGACACATTCCCTACTGGAACCACGAGGCTTCTTGTGAGAAGCTCTGGTTTGTGAGAAGCTTATACCAAAACCTGCCCCAAATGGGACAAAAAAATTACCACGGCATGTTGGTGCCATTTCATGATAGCATGCCAAGTTTCATGAATTTCAGACGATTTTAGATTTACTAGAATTTCAAAACCAAGTATCTCAACATTTGTGGCCGAGCCACAATGCCGAGGTGTTTGAAATTCATTCAAATTTCTTGCATGGGACCTGAGCATGCACCCAAGGACACACATATGATTTTTAACCCATTTTGGTGCTCCGGAGCATTTACCTATAGTTCAAATTTGAATTATGCACATAAAATGCCTACAAAACTCAGTTAATGTATAAAAATGTCCAAACGAACCCCGAATAAATCCAAAATGTCCAACACGACACTCCTATTGGTCTATGTTGCATCTAGAAAAAAATCAAGGTGGGAAGAGGCAACTGTCGGTGTACTAAAGCATGGGTGCCCTCGTACCCTAACTTGTGCACAGGCAGTTGTAGCCTCCTTGACGGCAAAGGCTTGACGGAGGATAATTATGACTCAAGACTTGGAATAAACAAGACCGTGAAGAAGACCTCAAGGTAGGTCATCAGGAAGTACTATTCTCGTACTGAAGATCAAGATTGCCCTTGCCGGCAAGCTTCGTACCGGCAAGGTGAAGACCAAGACATTGGATGCCGGCAAGCTCCTTGCCAGCAAGCAACAGCCCGGCAAGCTCCGCGCCGGCAAGCTCTTCTGTCCCGTTACCGCTCCACCTCATCATCAGCTAGATAAGCACGCATGATAGGTGTCGAGCAGGCAGGCAGTTAACGCAGCTGGCCAAGGCAGGTGTCAGCATGCCACGCCAGGATTAACTTTAATGACACCCGTCCCTGAGACGTGTCAAGGTGACACGAGGGCACCAGGACCGGTGGTATAGATCTTTTACCCAAAGCCTCGCCTCCGCGACGTAGCACCTAACGGTGCATTTAATGTGCTTGTCATACCTCGTCTGGAGATAGACGTGGTGACGGTGCAAGTTACTATTCATACTCTGTAATGACCATGTTAGCCTCTGTGGTAACCCCTTGGCCTATAAAAGGAGGCCGATGGCTGCACTTAGAACGGTCGACTCTTAGCTCAACTACACGTTGTAGCTGCACTTCCTGCGCACCTTGCCGGCAAGCTGCGCTCTTTGTACCTCTTGAGCTCACATACAATCAAACCACCAGAACAGGAGTAGGGTTTTACGCTCATAGCGGCCCGTACCTGGATAAATCATTGCTTGTGCTCATATCTACTAGCCCTGCTCTTTGTAGTATTGTGATCCCACTCCCGAAATGTAAAGGGATCCTCTCGATCCCATAGATCATCGTTTTCCCACGACATCTTTGGCGCGCCAGGTAGGGGATCTCGTATTACTTATCGGTGTTCATAGTTTGAGTACCGGCTCCATCACCTTCACCGATGGCGCCGAAGAAGAAGACCGGAGCCACGACGGCTCCCACCACCTCCAAGCTGCCTTCCCAGGTGTCTGGAGACGGCGCAGGTGCTACGGTTGGGATGGCCGGCACAGGAGGCACAGGCGGTGCGGGTGTCCAGCATCCCTACCATGCCGACGAACCCAGTCACCACACCGGAGATAGCGCAGATGGCCAACTCCAACAACCCGCTGGTGAGCCTATTCATCCTAGTATTACAATTCGGACCGGTGTGAACCAGGACCCCGTCGTCGCGACGTCTAGGGACGGAGCGGCGACGTCCAACAACGATGCGGCGGGACATGTGCAGCGAGCATCGCAAGATGGGCGCGCCACGCTTCCCCGCAGCGCTGGTGGTCCTGGACGGCGTCAAGCCAGCCCTGAGCATCATTCTCACGATGCTCAGGTTCCACCATCACCACGCCTGCCCATTGGTGAACATGCGCCACGGCAGCAGGGGCGCGACAAGCTCGCTCCTGGCCCTAGCAGGAGTCGAACACCGTCCCGTTCCATGTTTCCCGCCATGCCAACCATGGCAGCAGAGGCTATGGCGCGACTTCAAATTCTTTTGAACTTCCCTCCAGCCCCAGACAAAATGGAAGAATGGAGGGCCACTATCCAGAGTCTGATCAGTTTTGCTGATCCCAGCAAAACACAGGATGTGGGCTCCTCCAGACGACCACTAGCAGTGCCGGCAGGACCATCTGGCTACCGTGCCAGAGACGGTGCACCCACGGTGCAGTAGCCTCCACGCCAGCAACCACCACGGCGGCAGGCTCGCCGATCGGATGACCAGGACACCATGTCCATGGCGTCATCGGATCCGCGGGGCCGCCAAGACCAGTGCCAGGTGCTCCACGAGTGGCGTGATGAGGATGCCCGCACGAAGATTGAGCGGCGCCGGGAGGCACGTCGTCGGTCAGACGACCGTGTCGGGTTGGTAGCGTACGTGCCAGTGCCAGGGTACCCTGGGTGCTTACATTACGAGGTAGGCAGCCCAGCGTTCACCCATGAGCTGCAGCAGGTTTGTTGGCCGTCCACCCATCCCTTCAAGCGAGAGCTGCCTGACAAGTACGACGGCATGCTCAGTCCAGCAAAGTTCTTTGGCATCTACACCATTGCGGTGCAGGCTGCCGGGGGGGGGGGGGGGCGATGACAAGCTTCTAGTCAACTACTTTTCGTTGGCGCTTAAGCCCAACATCAGATCGTGGTTGATGAACTTGCCGGAGGGCTCCATTTCCTCTTGGGCGGATCTATGCCATCAATTCGTGGGTGCCTACCAAGGTGGCCACATGCTCCCTGGTCAGGAGAGCAACTTGCATGTGATCCCCCAGAGAGACGGCGAGACCCTCCGCAAGTACATACAGAGGTTCAGCCGCGTGCACCACAACATTCCTGATGTTCATCCCGCAGTTGTTTGCATCGCATTCCACATGAATGTACGCAACCGCAGATACGGTCTAAGATGAATGTCATGAAGGTCAGGACCATCAATGAGTTGTACGCCTTGGCAGACAAGTGTGCACATGCTGAGGAAGGGAGGCGACTCCCAGGGGAAGATGCTGGCGCCGACGTCAATTCTGAGGACGACGACGCAGATGATGCATCAACCCTGCAAAAGAAGAGCCGAAAGCGCAATCGGAAGTGCAAAGGCAAGACAGTGATGGCAATGGAGAGCCCCGGTGACGCCAATGCCGCCAAGAAGTCCAAGGCAGAAAGCCCTGGCAAGGAGGTTGCCGGATGCACTGACTGCCGGGAGGCTATGGCGGGCGACATGAGCCGCAAGACCGGTGGGCCCTACTGCAAGATCCACCGCACCAAGGGCCACGACCTCCAGGAGTGCTGGCAAGTAGAGCAGCTTGCCGAAAAGCAGAAGCAAGAGTATGAGAAGCGCGACAAGGAGAAGGGCCAGGATGGTGCCGGTGGGTCCGGCAAGCAGAACCGTGGTGGCCGAGGGGGCCGCCGCGGCAAGGCCAAGCAGCCAAAAGAGAAGGCTGCACAAGGCCAAGATGATGCTGATGAGGACGAAGATGAGTCCGACATGGAGTTCCAGAACGCAGTGGATGCCATGTGTGTTGACGGAGGCGCATCTTTGCACTCCTCACACCGGTAACTGAAGCAATGGATCTGCAAGGTGAATGCTGCAGAGCCCATGATGGAAGCGCAGAGGCCACTCAAGTGGTCGCACACGCCCATCGTCTTTGACGCCGAGGATCACCCTGATCGCACCATGGCGGTCGGGTGTTTTCCATTGTTGGTTTTGCCAACAATCCGCAACCTCAGGGTGACGAAGATGTTGGTTGAGGGTGGGGCCGGCTTGAACTTGATCTCTCCCGATGTGATCAAGAGGCTGCAGATCCCCGACAAGGATCTTGAGGAGACCGGCACGTTCCAAGGGATCAGTCCAGGGAGGAACAAGCCGAAGGGCCAGATCACGTTGCCGGTCACATTCGGCAGCGACCTCAACTACAAGACTGAGAAGATCGTCTTCGACGTCGTCAATATGCCCCTGTCCTACAATGGCATTCTGGGCCATCCAGTGCTGGCCAAGTTCATGGCCGCATCGCACTTCGCCTACAATGTCATCAAGATGCCAGGGCCGATGGGGGTCCTCACCATCAAGTCAAACCACAAGGACGTAATCATCTATGCCGACAAGATCTACCGGGAGGCAGTGGCAGCATCTGCCGACAAGGCACCTGCTCTTGCCGGCAATGCTCCTGGGGGAGGAAAGAAGATGAAGAAGTCCGGCAAGACATCTGATACGGACTCTGGGAAGTGCACTTTAGAGTGCAGCACGCCCGTCGAGGACATACCATAGAGCTCTACCGGCAAGAGCAAGAAGTCCAAGGCCTCCGCGCCGGTGACCAAGTAAGTTTCTGCGAGAGAGGATGGGACGAGTGGCACTTTTTCTGAAATTGCCACTCTCGGTGACAAATAGGAAAGCGAGCTCGTTGCCTTCCTATAGGCGAATGTCGTTGTGTTTGCTTGGCAAGCATCTGACATCCCCGGTGTTCCTAGGAAGGTAATTGAGCACCACCTTGCTGTCTGCCCTCATGTGAGACCCATCAAGCAGAAGGTCAGGAAGCAAGCTTTGGAGTGGCAAGAGTTCATTGCCAAAGAGATCAAGAAGTTGGAAGCAGCAAGTCTAGTCAGAGGAGTGCTACACCCTACGTGGTTAGCCAATCCAGTTGTAGTGCGCAAGGTGAATGAGAAGTGGAGGCTTTGTATAGACTTCACTGATATAAATAAAGCCTGTCCAAAGGACCCTTTCCCTTTGCCACGCATCGACCAGATTGTAGACTGCACTGCCGGCTATGATTTACTCTCTTTCCTTGACGCCTATTCTGGTTATCATCAGATCTTTATGGCCAAGGAAGATGAGGAGAAAACCGCATTCATCTCTCCATGTGGCACATACTGCTTCTTGCGTATGCCTTTCGGATTGAAGAGTGCCGGGGCAACCTTGGCCAGAGTAGTTCCGATCGGTTTTGAGCCATAGCTGCACAGAAATGTGGAAGCTTACATGGATGACATTATGGTCAAAACCAGAGACAAGTCAACCCTGATCCGGGATTTGGAAGAGACATTTGCGAACTTGCACAAGCTCAACTTGAAGCTCAACCCTGAGAAGTGTGTGTTCGGTGTTCCATCTGGCAAGCTTCTTGGTTTCTTTGTGTCTCAGAGAGGGATTGCAGCCAACCCCGACAAGATCAAAGCAATTGAGCAGATGGAAGCACCGAGACGCGTCAAGGACGTCAGGAGTCTTGCTGGCTGCGTTGCCGCCCTCAGCAAGTTCATCTCCAAATCGGCAGAGCGCGCCTTGCCGTTTTTCAAGATATTGAAAAAGACAGGTCCAGTGAACTGGACTCCGGAAGCGGAGGCCGCGCTCCAAGATTTGAAGGAGTACCTGTCCTCTCCACCAGTCCTATTTGCGCCTAGGCCGCAAGAGACGTTGCTGCTATACTTAGCGGTGACGAATCAAGTGGTTAGTGTTGCACTTGTGGCTGAAATAGAGGCCGATGAGGAAGAAGTAGCAGCCGCAGAGCCACGACCCGACGAACCGGAATCTTCTCCGGCAATGTTAGGTGCTGACAAGCCAGAGATTGTGCAAGCCAGCCAACCAGATCAGCAAGTTGTGAAGAAGAAAATGGTGCAGCGCCCGGTCTACTTTGTCAGCTCCCTCCTGCAAGGGGCTAGGTCAAGGTACTCTGGTGTGCCAAAGTTGCTTTTTGGCCTTCTCATGGGCTCAAGGAAGCTGCGCCATTATTTTCAAGCACACCCAGTCACCGTCGTCACTCGCTTTCCGTTGCAACGCATCTTGAGAAATCCAAAGGCAACCGGCAGGATTATAGAGTGGACATTGGAGCTGTCGAGCTTTGATTTGAAGTTTGAGAGTACCTCAACAATTTAGAGCAGAGCCTTGGCAGAATTCATTGCTGAATGGACCCGAACGCCATACGAAGAGATTCCAGAGACCTCGCTCCCCGACAAGGAAACTGTTGACGATTGGATCATGTACTTTGACGGTGCTTTCACGCTGAAAGGCGCCGGTACCGGCGTGCTGCTTATAGCACCCACTGGAGAGAACCTCAAGTACGTGCTTCAGATGCACTTTCCCTGGGAGCAGGCCACCAACAACACTGCTGAGTACGAAGGATTGCTTGCCGGTCTGCGCATTGCAATCGACCTTGGTATTCAGAAGCTAATTATCCGAGGCGACTCGCAGTTTGTGGTGAGGCAAGTCAACAAGGACTACCAGAGCCCTTTGATGGAGGCGTACGTTGATGAGGTGAGAAAGTTGGAAGAGCACTTTGACGGTCTACAAGCAGAGCACATTCCACGTGCCCAGAATTGGATTGCCGACGACTTGTCAAAGCTTGCCGCCCAAAAGATGACTGTGGAACTAGGAACTTTTGTGCTCCATCTGACTCAGCCATCCGTTACACCATCAAGGCTGGCGAAGAAGAGAAAGCAAGATGTTGGTGGTTACTTTCCGGCAGAGCTGCCGGCAGCCACCAAGAAAGCAGATACCGCCAACAAGATACCCTTGGCCGGTGAGCTGCAGTTTCCGGCAAGCCAGATCCTTGCCATCGAAGAAAGCGCTCCCGCAGAGGAAGAAATACCTTTAGTCCTTGTCGTCGAGCCACAAGCTCCGGCATGGGCACAATCAATTGTCCAGTTCCTTCAGACAGGAGATCTTCCCGATGAGCAAGAGGATGTAGAAAGAGTAGCCCGTCAATCAAGGATGTACAAGTTTGTTGAACAACATTCTGTACAGAAAGAGACCAAATGGGGTGTAATTGAAGTGCATCTGCCGGGAAGATGGACAGAGGCCGTTTGAAGAAATGCATGAAGGGATGTGCGGCTCTCACATTGGGTCACGCGTGCTTGTCGACAAGGCGTTCCATCAAGGATTCTACTGGACGACAACGCTTCAAGACGCCTTGGCGGTGGTTATCATATGCGAAGCATGCCAGTCCCACTCCAAGGACATTCACCAGCCAGCTCAAGCCCTCCAAACCATCCCTCTCTCCTGGATTTTCTCGGTCTGGGGGCTCGACATCGTCGGCCCCTTCCCCCGTGCTACCAGGGGCTTTGAATTCTTGTATGTTGCAATCGACAAGTTTACAAAGTGGCCTGAGGTGGAGCCAGTGAGGAAGGTGATGGCACAGTCAGCCATCAAGTTCCTCAAAGGATTGGTTGCCCATTTTGGTGTCCCCAACAGGATCATCACCGACAATGGCACCCAATTCACGAGCCGCGCCTTCACAGCATATTGCCAAGAACTTGGAAATAAGATTTGCTACGCGTCTATTGCTCACCCAAGGAGCAATGGACTAGTAGAGAGGGCAAATGCAGAAGTGTTGCATGGTCTCAAGACCAGAACTTTCGACATGCTACATAATTGTGGAAGGCGCTGGGTGGAAGAGTTGCCGGCGGTTCTTCAGTCGATCAGGACAACGCCAAGTTGAGCCACTGGCCAGACACCCTTCTCCCTTGTTTGTGGTGCAGAAGCGGTGCTCTGCACGGAACTCAAATACGGGTCACCTCGAGTCTTGGCCTTTAATGAGGAGGATCAAGATGAGCTGCGGCAAGATGATGCCACATTTCCGGGCCGCTGTCCGTGCTGCATGTTACCAGCAAGCTTTGTGCCGCTACCATAGCCGCAAGTTGAATGCCAGGAATCTTGAGGAATAAGTGTTTCACAATTCTTTGTCCAAGTACATATTTGTTTATATGTTGCAGGCAGCCTTGTGCTACATTTTCCCTTGCATAGGATGATGAACGAACCGTCAAGGTTCCAACCTCCTCGTTTCTCTTCTTTCTTTTTCTTAAAGGACAGAAGGGTTCCTCGCGTACAAGTTTCCCGGGGAGAGTGATGGTATGGATACCAAATGACGTTCAAGATATCGTCCTATGGCAAGAAGCACAGCAAAGAAAAAGCTAAGTTGCAAAACTTTAAAGTAAATTCTTTGTTGTAGATGCAACTTCTCCTTGAACGATTTTGGCCTTCGTATGAGAAACCTGCATGCTAAGGAACCTTGTTGTGATCGACTGCGCTCTTACTTTGTTTCGAGTCCGCTCAGCAAGCTGCTAAGGGCTCGTTCCTCAAGCGCTCGCGGCAAGAGTGCGCGCATCGGCAAGTTTTCGGCAAGCGTAGGGTACAAAAATCATGCAAAGACGGAATAAGACAAGAGAGATAACATGCATACATTCATCCAAAACACAAGTTATATTACATCAGAGCCAAGTGCAGTTCTAACTTAAGATAATCTGTCTTTTACATGAACTACACTTGCAACAAGAAATCAGAGAAAGGCGAAACAAACCGCAGTAGAAGTACCCGGCAAAGAAGTGAAATCGATCGTCAGCAGAAGGGAGGGACCCTGGGAGCACTGCTGTGGCCTCACGATCCTGCGTCTTGCTCGCGTACACGTGCGCGTAATCCTTTGTCAGGCTATCTTCTATGAGCACCGGCGGGAAAACGGCATGAGCCCGCCGCTGTGCAGCCTTGGCGGCTTTCTTCTCATCCGTCGCCGATCTCGGGGCCTTTCCGGCTTTCCTCGGCGCCATGGCGAGATTTGTGGGAGGGAGCTGCGCTGCGCGGCGGCGGAAGCAAAGGGCGTGTTTTCTGCTCTAGCGCAAGGAAGAAGATGAAGGCGGCGGCGGTGGCGAGATTGGGAGAAGGGGGGTAAATGAGCAGCGCCCCTCGTGGATTCCTTTTTATCGGGAAGGCGCGGGGGCTGGCTCTTTACCGTCCTACGTGGCCGCGCTTTTCAGGCGCACTACCTCCCCATGCTCGTTCCATTCCACCTCTCCCATGCCCGCATTTAATGCGCGTCGTGGGGGCGTGGTAACAGAGAAGATTACGACAGTTATCCTCTGCCATGCGTGCATGTGCACTGTTCGGGCCTGGCCCAACGATGCCTCGCATGCGCGTGTGGCCCAGGACCAGGGGCTCCTGTCGGTGTACTAAAGCATGGGTGCCCTCGTACCCTGACTTGTGCACAGGCAGTTGTAGCCTCCTTGACGGCAAAGGCTTGACGGAGGATAACTATGACTCAAGACTTAGAATAAACAAGACCGTGAAGAAGACCTCAAGGCGGGTCATCGGGAAGTACTATTCTCGTACCGAAGATCAAGATTGCCCTTGCCAGCAAGCTTTGTACCGGCAAGGTGAAGACCAAGACTTTGGATGCCGGCAAGCAACGGCCCAGCAAGCTCGTTCTGTCCCGTTACCGCTCCACCTCATCATTGGCTAGATAAGCACGCATGATAGGTGTCGAGCAGGCAGGCAGTCAACGCAGCTGGCCAAGGCACGTGTCAGCATGCCATGCGAGGATTAACTTTAATGACACCCATCCCTAGGACGTGTCAAGGTGACAAGAGGGCGCCAGGACCAGTGGTACAGATCTTTTACCCAAGGCCTCACCTCCCCGACGTAGCACCTAACGGTGCATTTAATGTGCTTGTCTTACCCCGTCTGAAGATAGACGTGGTGACGGTGCAAGTTACTATTCACGCTCTGTAATGACCATGTTAGCCTCTGTGGTAACCCCTTGGCCTATAAAAGGAGGCCCACGGCTGAACTTAGAACGGTCGACTCTTAGCTCAACTACACGCTGTAGCTGCACTTCCCGCGCACCTTGCCGGCAAGTTGTGCTCTTTGTAACTCTTGAGCTCACATACAATCAAACCACCAGAACAGGAGTAGGGTTTTACGCTCATAGTTGCCCGAACCTGGATAAATCGTTGCTTGTGCTCATATCTACTAGCCCTGCTCTTTGTAGTATTGTGATCCCACTCCTGAACCGCAAAGGGATCCTCTCGGTCCCATAGATCGTCGTTTTCCCATGACAACAACGATTGTCGTTTCGTCCACAAACGTGACACACGTTCCCTACAGGAACCATGAGGCTTCTTGTGAGAAGCTATGGTTTGTGAGAAGCTTATACCAAAACCTGCCCCAAATGGGACAAAAAATTTACCACAGCATGTTGGTGCCATTCCATGATAGCACGCCAAGTTTCATGAATTTCAGATGAGTTTTGGATTTACTAGAATTTCAAAACAAGTATCTCAACGTTTGCGGTGGAGCCACGATGCCGAGGTGTTTGAAATTCATTCCCATTTCTTGCATGGGACCTAAGCATGCACCCAAGGACACATATACGATTTTTCAACCCATTTTGGTGCACCGGAGCATGTGCGTGTAGTTCAAATTTGAATTATGCACATAAAATGCCTAGAAAACTCAGTTAATTTATAAAAATGTCCAAACGAACCCCGAATAATTCCAAAATTTAATGTGACACTCCTATTGGTCGATGTTGCATCTAGAGAAAAAAATCAAGGCGGGAAGAGGCAACGATTGTCGTTTCGTCCACAAAGGTGACACATGTTCCCTACCGAAACCATGAGGCTTCTTGTGAGAAGCTATGGCTGGTGAGAAGCTTATACCAAAACCTGCCCCAAATGGGACAAAAAATTTACCACAGCATGTTGGTGCCATTCCATGATAGCATGTCAAGTTTCATGAATTTCAGACGAGTTTTGGATTTACTAGAATTTCAAAACCAAGTATCTCAACATTTGCGGTGGAGCCACGATGCCGAGGTGTTTGAAATTCATCCCCATTTCTTGCATGGGACCTAAGCATGCACCCAAGGACAAATATATGATTTTTCAACCCATTTTGGTGCACCGGAGCATGTGCATGTAGTTCAAATTTGACTTATGCACTTATAATGCCTAGAAAACTCTGTTAATGTATAAAAATGTTCAAACGAACCCCGAATAATTCTAAAATTTAACACGACACTCCTATTGGTCCATGTTGCCTCTAGAAAAAAAATTGAAGGCAAGAAGAGGCAACGAATGTTGTTTCGTCCACAAAGGTGACATGTTCCCTACCGGAACCATGAGGCTTCTTGTGAGAAGCTCTGGTTTGTGAGAAACTTATACCAAAACCTGCCCCAAATAGGACAATTTTTTTACCACAGCATCTTGGTGCCATTCCATGATGGCATGCCAAGTTTTGTGAATTTCAGACGAGTTTTGGATTTACTAGAATTTCAAAACCAAGTATCTCAACGTTTGTGGTGGAGCCACAATGCCGAGGTGTTTGAAATTCATTCCCATTTCTTGCATGGGACCTAAGCATGCACCCCATGACACATATATGATTTTTCAACCCATTTTGGTGCACCGGAGCATGTGCATGTAGTTCAAATTTGAATTATGCACCTAAAATGCCTAGAAAACTCAGTTAATGTATAAAAATGTCCAAACGAACCCCGAATAATTCCAATTTTTTTACGACACTCCTATAGTTGTATGTTCACTGCAGATAAATGTTCTAGCAATTCAAACACCGTCCTTTGCCGCAGTGACCCCATTCCATATTTCAAATCAAGACGAAAAAGCAAGTACATCACACACAGTTTATTCTCACCAACCGTGTGAGATGCAGTACAAAATATCTTGGAGCACCGTCATATATGGCTTACGCGAGAAGGTTCGTCAGCTATAGTCCACAGCCAGCGCGTCAAGCAATCTAGCCCCCCAAATATCATTTCACTGTTCAATCATCGCTGGTCAAAGATGGGGACGTGGACCCACATCGTGAGGGCAACTTCGGTGGCCCACTCCGGCGAGAGCGCGGCCACAGCCTCCATGAGCGTGCTCACAACCTGCATGAGTGCGGCCGCAATCTACGACCAGGCGGCTGCGGTAGTCGAAACGGCCGCTACTGCAGCTCAGATGGCGGCAGCAACACCTTCAATGGGGATAGCAAATGGCGAGAGCGGGACAGCAGCTGTCCATTCCACGGTGGCCGCCTTAGACCTGATGTCGAGGCCGCCCACGCCTAGCTCCTGGCAGTCACCACACAATTCGCACGAAGCTTCTCCAACAACGGTTGGCAACCCATGACCGAAGAGTTGGCAATCGTCGAAAGCGTTCGAGCAGCCGTCCGTTCATTCGCGACATACCTTGCCGCGATGGAACCCGTTCAAGCCCAGACCGCGGCCGCCCATGCCCAGCTCATGGCGGCCTTTTCCAAAGAGATGGTGGACATGTATGGCAAGATGCTTGCTGAGTATGGTGCGATGGATGCCATGGAGCCCCTTCCCCAGGAGATCGTCGGGCGCGACCTAGACATGGAGGAGGCGGCGGAGATAGACGAGCGCCAGGTGGAGTAGTAGTCTTTGTTTAGAGCGCCGGTCTTTTGTTAGAGTAATGTTTAGGTCAGCTAAGCTCTGTTTAATTGCTGAACTTGCTCGATTAAGAAATGTGGGTGTGTTGTAGGCTCTTTTGTGTACCCAAATTATGCAATGACGTGGACAACCACTGTAACCATGGAAATTCCAACCAAAATTTTCACATTCAAACTCATCACACATGGGGTAAGCCATATGAATCGTTTGTGATGTTCAGATATCGTACATAGTGCTGAATAAGGGATCGTGTCTGATGACACTTTGCGCTCCAGTTTTTCGCTGCACGGAGCAAAAAAATTCGGCGTCCGCGGAAATATCTACCTCCCAACCCCCCTCCTCCTTACCAAAAGCCACATTTCCCCTGTTTCCGCCTTCCATTCCAAGTTCAAACCTTCACTGCTTGCTTGCAGCGCCGCCGCCTCGCCAGCGACGCTCCTTCCTGCTGCTCGGCCTCGTCGATCTAGTCAGGTAATCAACACCCGACCCCTATCCTCCACCTCCTTCTACATCCCACATGCCCTGACCGCCGGCGCGACACCTTCCACCCAAATCACTGACCCATCCTCCAAATAAGCGCCGCCCTAAGCCATGGTGCACGCAGTATAGCCAGGAGCTCAAGGAGCATTTGGCAGCGGAGAAGCAAATCGCGGCCGCACACGCGGATGAGATCGCGATGGCTGCCATGCGTGCTGACCCCCGGATCTTGGAGGAGCACCTCGTGCATTTGTCCATCCGAAGGGCTACTGGGCTCATTAAGAGATTTGTTATGCCGTCATAAAATTTCTACCTGTAGGCTGGTTGTCGGTGTACTAAGACATGGGTGCCTTCGTACCCTGACTTGTGCACAGGCAGTTGTAGCCTTCCTAATGGCAAGGGCTTGCCGGAGGGTTGCTACCGTCAAGACTCAAGACTTAGATTAACAAGACCACGAAGAAGACCTCTAGGCAGGTCATCGAGAAGTACTATTCTAGTACTGAAGATCAAGATTACCCTTGCCGGCAAGCTTCATGCCGGCAAGGTGAAGACCAAGACTCTAGTTACCGGCAAGCTCCTTGCCGGCAAGCGAGGGCCCGGCAAGCTTCGTGCCACCAGGCTCGTTCTGTCCCGTTACCACTCCACCTCATCATCGGCTAGATAAGCATGTATGATAGGTGTCGAGCGGGCAGGCAGTCAATCGTAGCTGGCCAGGGTACGTGTCGGCATGCCACGCAAGGATTAACTTTAATGACACCCGTCCCTGGGACATGTCAAGATAACAGGAAACCGGCTGGGCAGGTAGTACAGATCTTTTGCCCAAAGCCTCGCCTTCCCGGCGTAGCACCTAACAATGCATTTAATGCGTTTGTCCTACCCCGTTAGGAGATACACTTGGTGATGGTGCAAGTACTGTTCACTCCCTGTAATGCGCTCCTTCTGACCTTGAGCTCATACACAATAAAACCACCAAAGCAGGAGTAGGGTTTTGCGCTAACAACGGCCCGAACCTGGATAAATCGTTGCTTGTTCTTACATCTATTAGCCCTTCTTTTCATAGCACATTGATCCCATAGCCTAACTGCAAAGGGATCCTTTCAATCCCATAGATCGTCGTTTTCCCACGACATATTTGGCGCGCCAGGCAGGGGGTCTTGTATTATGAATCAGTGTTCGTAGTGTGAGTACCAGCCCCATCACATTCATCGATGGCGCCGAATAAGAAGGGCGGAGCCATAACAGCTCCCACCACCTCCAAGCGGCCTTTCCAGGAGTCCACAGGCGGCGCAGCCGGCGCGGGCACTACGGCTGCGACGGCCAGGGCAGGAGGCGCCGGCGCTGTGGGTGTCCAGCATCCCCACCGTTTCGGCGATCGCAGACACCACCCCAAACATGGCGCAGACGGTCAAGTCTAACGACGTTCTGCTCTTGACAAGATGGACGAATGGAGGGCCACCATCCAGAGTCTCATCAGTTTTGCCAATAGCGGCAAAACACAGGAGGTGGGACCCTCCAGATGCTCACCCATAGGCCATAGTGCAGGCAGGACCAACTGGCTGCCGGGCCGGAGACGGTGCGCCGACGAGGGGCGGGACGACAAGATACTGGCCAACTACTTTCCGTTGGTGCTCAAGCCCAACGTCAGATCATGGTTGATGAACTTGCCGGAGGGCTCCATTTCTTCTTGGTCGGATCTATGCCATTGCTTCGTTGGTGCTTACTAGGGTGGCCACAAGCTCCCTGGTCAAGCTAGCGATCTGCACGTGATACCCCAGAGGGATGGCGAGCCCCTCCGCAAGTATATACAAAGGTTCAACCATGTGCACCACAACATCCCCGATGTTCATCCCGCAGCTGTGTGTGCCGCGTTCCACACGAACATGTGCAATCACAGAATGCGGTCTGAGATGAACATCGAGAAGGTTAGAACCATCAATGAGCTATGCGCCTTGGCGGACAAGTGTGCACGTGCTGAGGAAGGGAGGCGACTCCATGGGGAAGATGCTGGCACCGAAGTCGACTCTGAGGACGACGACGCAGGTGACGCATCGACCGCGCATAAGAAGAACAGGAAGCACAGCAGAAAGCGCAATGGTAAGACTATGATGGTCATCGAAGGCTCCGGTGACACCAACGCAGCCAAGAAGTCCAAGGTAGAAAGCCCTGGCAAGGAGGTTGCTGGATGTGCTGACTGCCGGGAAGCTGCGGCAAGCGACAAGGGCGGCAAGACCGGTGGGCAGTATTGCAAGATCCACCATACCAAGGGCCATGATCTCCAGGAGTGTCGGCAAGTGGAGCAGCTTGCCGAGAAGCAGAAAGCTGAATACGAGAAGCGCGACAAAGAGAAGGGCCAAGATTGTGCCGGTGGGTCCGGCAAGCAGAACCATGGTGGCCGAGGGGGCCGCTGTGGCAAGGCCAAGCAGCCGAAAGAGAAGGCCGCTCAGGGCCAGAAAGAAGATGATGATGATGAGGACAAAGATCGGTCTGACAAGGAGTTCCAGAATGCAATGGATGCCATGTGTGTTGACAAAGGCGCATCTTTGCACTCCTCGCACCGGCGACTGAAGCAGTGGGTCTGCGAGGTGAATGCCACGTAACTGGTGATGGAAGCACAGAAGCCACTCAAGTGGTCACACGCGCCCATCGTCTTTGATGCCGAGGATCACCCTGGTCGCACCACCACGGTCGGGTGTTTGCCGTTGTTGGTTTCGCCAACAATCCGCAACCTCCAGGTGACAAAGATGCTGGTTGACGGTGGGGCCGGCTTGAACTCGATCTCTCTTGATGTCATCAAGAGGCTGCAGATCCCCGATAAGGATCTCGAAGAAACAGGCAGTTTCCAAGGGATCAGTCCAGTAAGGAACAAGGAGAAGGGCCAAGTGACGTTGCCGGTCACGTTCGGCAGCGAGCCCAATTACCGGACAGAGAAGATTGTCTTCGACGTCGTCAAGATGCCGCTGCCATACAATGGGATTCTGGGCCGCCTAGCACTGGCAAAATTAATGGCCACGTCGCATTACGCGTACAATGTCATCAAGATGCCGGGGCCGATGGGCGTTCTCACCATCAAGTCCAACCAGAAGGACGCAATCATTTGCGCCGACAAGCTCTACCGGGAGGCAGTGGCAGCATCTGTCGTCGAGGCACCTGCTCCTACCGACAAAGCTCCCGGTGGAGGAAAGAAGAAGAAGACCGACAAGACCTCTGATAAGGACTCCGGGGAGCGCACTTTAGAGTGTAGCACGCTTGGTGAGGACATACCAGAGAGCTCTACCGGCAAGAGCAAGAAAGCCAAGGCCTCTGCACCGGTGACCAAGCAAGTCTCTGCAAGGGAAAATGGGATGAGTGGCACTTTTTCCATAAGTGCCACTCTCAATGACAAATAGGAAAGCGCGCTCGTTGCCTTCCTACAGGCGAATGTCGGTGTGTTTGCTTGGCAAGCATCTGACATCCCCGGTGTTCCTAGGGAGGTAATTGAGCACCACCTTGCTATCTGCTCTCATGCGAGACCCGTCAAGTAGAAGGTCAGAAAGCAAGCCTTGGAGCGGCAAGAGTTTACTGCCGAAGAGATCAAGAAGCTGGAAGCAGCTGGCCTAGTCAGAGGAGTGTTACACCCCACGTGGTTAGCCAATCCAGTGGTAGTGCGCAAGGCGCATGGGAAGTGGAGGCTTTGTATAGACTTCACTGATATAAATAAAGCCTGTCCAAAAGACCCTTTCCCTTTGCCGCACATCGACCGGATTGTGGACTCCACTGCCGGCTGTGAGTTATTCTCTTTCCTTGACGCCTATTCTGGTTATCATCAGATTTTGATGGCCAAGGAAGATGAGGAGAAAACCGCATTCATCACTCCATGTGGCACATACTGCTTTTTGCGTATGCCTTTCGGATTGAAGAGTGCCGGGGCAACATTTCCCAGAGCAGTTCAGATCGGTTTTGAGCCACAGCTGCACAGAAATGTGGAAGCCTACATGGATTACATTGTGGTCAAAACCAGGGACAAGTCAACACTCATGCAAGATTTGGAAGAAACATTTGCAAACTTGCGCAAACTCAACTTGAAGCTCAACCCCGAGAAGTGCGTGTTCGTTGTTCCGTTCGGCAAGTTTCTTGGGTTCTTTGTATCCTAGACAGGGATTGAAGCCAACCCCGACAAGATCAAAGCAATTGAGCAGATTGAAGAACCAAGACACGTCAAGGACGTCAGGCGTCTTGTCGGCTGTGTTGCCACTCTCAGCAGGTTCATCTCCAAATCGGCAGAGCGTGCCTTGCCATTTTTCAAAATATTGAAAAAGCAGCCCCAGTGAACTGGGCTTCGGAAGCGGAGGCCACGCTCCAAGATTTGAAGGAGTACATGTCCTCTTCGCCAGTCCTAGTTGCGCCTAGGCCACAAGAGACGTTGCTGCTATACTTAGCGGAAACGAATCAAGTGGTTAGTGCTTCACTTGTGGCTAAAAGAGAGGCAGATGAAGTGGAAGTAGCAGCCGCAGAGCCATGACCACACAAGCCAGAATCTTCTCCGGCAAGGTCAGGTGCCGACAAGCCAGAGATTGTGCAAGCAAGTGAGCCAGATCAACCAGTCATGCAGAAGAAGAAGAAGAAGATGGTGTAGCGCCCAGTTTACTTTGTCAACTTCCTCTTGCAAGGGGCTAGGTCAAGGTATTCTGGTGTGCAAAAGTTGCTCTTTGGCCTTCTCATGGCCTCAAGGAAGCTGCGCCACTACTTTCAAGCACACCAAGTCACCGTCGTCACTCGCTTTCCTTTGCAATGTATTCTGAGAAATCCAGAAGCTACCGGCAGGATTGTGGAGGGGGCATTGCAGCTGTCAAGTTTTGATTTGAAGTTTGAGAGTACCTCAACAATTCAGAGTAGGGCTTTGGCAGAATTCATTGCAGAATGGACCCCAACGCCAGACGAAGAAATCCCAGAGACCTCTCTCCTCAGCGAGGAAACTGTTGACGATTGGATCATGTACTTTGATGGTGTTTTCACGCTGAAAGGCGCCGGTGCCGGCGTGCTGCTTATAGCACCCACTGGAGAGCACCTCAAGTACGTGCTTCAGATGCACTTCCCCTAGGAGCAGGCCACCTGCAACACTGCTGAGTACGAGGGATTGCTTGCGGGCCTACGCATTGCAATCGACCTTGGTATTCAAAAGTTGATTTTTAGAGGCGACTCGCAGGTTGTGGTGAGGCAGTCAACAAGGATTACCAGAGCCCTTTGATGGAGGCCTATGTTGATCAAGTGAGGAAGTTGGAAGAGCACTTTAACGATCTGCAAGCGAAGCACGTTCCCCGTGTCCAGAATTGGATTGCCGATGACCTGTCAGAGCTTGCCACCCAAAAGTTACCTGTGGAACCAGGGGCTTTTGTGCTCCATCTGACTCAGCCATTCGTTACACCATCGAGGCTGGCGAAGAAGAGAAAGCAAGACATTGGTGGTCACTTTTCGGCAGAGCTGCTAGTAGCCGCCAAGACAGTAGATACCGCCGACAAGACAACCTTAGCCGGTGAGCCGCAGTTTCCGGCAAGCCAGATTCTTGCCGTCGAGGCAAGCACTCCCGCGGAGGAAGAAGTACATTTTGTCCTTGTCATCGAGCCACAAGCTCCAGCATGGGCATAGCCAATTGTCCAGTACCTTCAAACAGGAGATCTTCCCGATGAGCAAGAAGACGCAGAAAGAGTAGCCCGTCAATCAAGGATGTACAAATTTGTTGACAACAATTTCTACAGGAAAAAGACCAAATGGCGTGAAATTGAAGTGCATCTGCCAGGAAGATGGACAGAGGCTGTTGGAAGAGATGCATGAAGGTATGTGTGGCTCTCATATTGGGTCGCGCGCGCTTGTCGGCAAGGCAGTCTGTCAAGGATTCTACTGGCCGACAACCCTTCAAGACGCCTTGGCGGTGGTATCAGGTGCGAAGCATGCCAGTTCCACTCCAAGGACATCCACCAGCCAGCTCAAGCCCTCCAAACCATCCCTCTCTCCTGGCCTTTCTCGGTCTGGGGGCTCGACATCATCGGCCCCTTCCCCCATGCTACCGAGGGCTTTGAATTCTTGTACATTGCAATCAACAGGTTTACAAAGTGGCCTGAGGTGGAGCCAGTGAGAAAGGTGACGGCACAGTCAGCCATCAAGTTCCTCAAAGGATTGGTTGCTTGTTTTGATGTACCCAATAGGATCATCACCGACAACGGCACCCAATTCTCGAGCCGGGCCTTCACAGCATATTGCCAAGAACTTGGAAACAAGATCTGCTACGCATCTGTTGCTCACCCAAGGAGCAATGGACAAGTAGAGAGGGCAAATGCAGAAGTGCTGCGTGGTCTCAAGACCAGAACTTTCGACAGGCTGCACAAGTGTGGAAGGCGCTGGGTGGAAGAGTTGCCGGTGGTTCTTTGGTCAATCAGAATGACACCAAGTTGAGCCACTGGCGAGACACCTTTCTCCCTTGTTTATGGTGCAGAAGCAGTGCTCCCCACGAAACTCAGATACGGGGCACCTCGAGTCTTGGCCTTCGATGAGGAGGATCAAGATGAGCTACGGCAAGATGATGCCACGCTCCTTGAGGAAGATCATTTCTGGGCTGCTGTCCGTGCTGCACGGTACCAGCAAGCTTTGCGCCACTACCATAGCCGCAAAGTGAATGCCAGGAACCTTGAGGAAGGCGATCTTGTTCTTCGTCAGATTCAGTTCACGAAGGGTCAAAATAAGTTGACGCCAAAGTGGGAAGGCCCTTACTGGTTGGTACAAGTCACTAGGCATGGCGCAGTCCACCTAGAGACCGAAGATGGCACTCCGGTGCTCAACTCATGGAATATTGAGCATCTTCGCAAGTTTTACCCGTAAGGCGCGGTTGCCGAGCTGCCCGGCAACCTCTTTTCTACAAGTTTGCTGGCAAGGCATGTAATCCTTTGTACAAAGCTGGGCGCAGATCCCGTGCACAATGAATAAAAGTTAAGTGTTTCACAACACTTTGTCAAAGTACATATTTATTTATATGTTGCAGGCAGTGTTGTGCTACATTTTACCTTGCATAGGATGATTAACAAACCGTCAAGGTTCCAGCCTCCTCTTTTCTCTTCTTTCTTTTTCTCAAAGGATAGAAGGGTTCCTCGCATGCAAATTTCCCGGGGGGAGTGACGGTATGGATACCAGGTGACGTTCAAGATATCGTTCTACGACAAGAAGTCTACGACCAGAAGTACAACAAAGAAAAAGCTAAGTTGAAAGACTTTGAAATAAATTCTTTGTTGTAGTTGCAATTTCTCCTTGAACGATTTTGGCCTTTGTATGAGAAACCTCCACACTAAGGAACCTTGTCGTGATCAGCTACGCTCTTACTTTGTTTCGAGTCCGCTCAACAACTTAAGTGGCTGTGTTGTGATCGTCAACTGTAACCTTGCCGGCAGCGGCACTTCCGGCAAGCTGCTAAGGACCCGTTCCTCAAGCGCTCGCGACAAGAGTGCGCGCACCAGCAAGATTCCGGCAAGCGTAGGGTATCGAAATCATGCAAAGACAGAATAAGACAAGAGGAATAGCATGCATACATCCATTCAAAACACAAGTTATATTACATCAAAGCCATAATGCAGATCTAACTTAAGATGAATCTGTCTTTTACAAGATCGCATTCACGGCAAGGTTTGACTACAAGATTAATGGGTAGCCCCACCCTGAATCTTGGAGACTTGGCTGACCCGGTCAGCTATTGGAGCGACGATCCTGTCAGCAGCTGTGGTGTCGGCGTTCTTTGGCAGGCTTGTGAAGGCATCGGAGAGGTCAACATTTGGATTGCGATATGCGTCTTTGACAAGTACCTTGTAGAGTATGTCTCAGGCAAGCTTGCGGGACTCCTTGGCGAAAGAGTCGGACCGTTCTTTGTGGTGCTTCTCCAACGCCTTAACAAGGCCCTCGAAGAAGAGAGTCAGGCTGGCGTTTGCCGCTTCTTGGTCATTGGGGGCGTAGCTGTATTCCGCCAAGCCCATGACGACAAGCTGGGCGCTGATCTGTTCCGCGGCCTCTACAAGGCGATCGGTCCACAACTGCAAATTTCTGTTAAGCGTGTTGAAGGAATTGGCGGCATCAGCATACGCAGCTTTCTCCTTCTCAAGATCCTTGGACAAGACTGCCTCTCTGGCCTTGGTGCTGTCAAGATGCTCCTCCAAACCACGTAGCTTCAGCTTTAGATCTTCCTTCGCATCGGCAGCTTGGCTGAGTTATTGACTCATGGCGGATAGCTGCGTCTGTAGGTCACCCAAAGTATGGGCTGCCTTCTGCGCTGACGCTTGGAGTGTCGAGAGCTCCTCTCGGTTGCCCGCAAGGTCTTCCTCGAGCTTTGCTACCTTGGACTCCAACTCTACCTTGGCGGCCTCGGCGCTCTCCATGGCCTTGACGGCTTCCAAGAGCTTGTCGGCATGAGCCTGAGCTTGAGTCTCGATGGCCTTTTTGTGGCCCTCCTCTAGCTCTTCATCCTTGCCGCGGAGCTTGGTGGCAAGTGCTTCTTCTCGGGTGGCGAGGTCTTTCTCCTTGATGTTGAGCTGTGCCTCGCGCTCCGTCAGCTTGCCGTCCAAGGTCGTTGCCTTCTCCTTGGCAGCATCAAGCTTCTCTTCCTGCCTCTTGAGGCTGTGGAATTTGCCACTGTACCACGTGCGGAGTTCCTCTGCCTTCTCTTTCAGTTTCCCCTTGGCTAGCTCTATGGCTTGCCGCTGTGAATGGAGCTCCTCCCAACGCTGGCTATAGCGCTGCTACACATCGTGGAAGCCGGTGGCCATCGTCTTTAGGAAGGCCATATCAGCGGCATTGTTGGCCGAGTCGTCCATTCTCGGGGCACCTTGGGAGAAGGGTACCAAAATTCCGGCAATCGCACCTTCAAAGGAGAGTTCCCCAGCACTAGATGAACTGGGGGCTTCAGATCCCTACTGCTAATTGGTTGGCCCCGAGGGACCCAGCAGAGCTTGCACCTCAGGCGCGCTAGGATGGACGTCGGTGCCTGGCTTATCGCCACCAGCTTCCCCCATTTCAGTGTCTGTTATGACGAGCTCAGATGCACTGCCGGAGGGCATAGCAGTCTCTTCGGGGGTTTTCCTAGCCTCCTCAGTGGCAGGCATGGCGGCCTCCGTGGCAGAAATCCTTGCAGCCTCGTCAGCGGCGCTCTTCGCAATCTCCTCCACAGGTACCTCCCTCTCCTCCGGAGGGGTTGGTTCTGCAAGACATGGAAGAAGCAGAAAGCAAGATGAAATCAAAACTTCAAGACTCAGATCAAGTTCAAGAAAACAAAAAGAAGGATTGGCAAGGGATTGGATTACATCTGGAAAGGAACTCACCTCGACGGGCCCGTGGAGGGGACGCCGTTCTCCTTCCAGCAACTTCGGTTGCCGTCGCTTGGTCCCCGGCAACGTTGATTGCCAGAGAGGCCTCAATGCGAAGGAGCCCTTCTTGGGGCTCCTCTGGGGGAGGGCTGCTCCTCGTCGGCGAAGGTATCGGCAACGACTCGGAGGTTGAGGGTGTCGTCAAAGGGTCCATCCTTTGGCGCTCTCCTTCCGGCTGTCCGCTTCCCAGCACCTTGTCGATCTCCATTGCAGAGGACTCGACGGTAGTGCTTGCCAGCGGGAACTGAACATGAGCCTCACGCGAGGGGCTCAAGCCGACAACCTCAGGTAAACCTGCACCTTGATTAGTGTTGGTTGCCGTCTCGCCCTCTTCAGCGGTCCTGGGCCTCTTTCTATGCCTCTCCACCACTGGCGCTTCGTCTCTGCAAGATCAAAATAGTCAGAATGATTAGTTCAGCAATGATATCAAGACAATTGCAAGGAAGCGGATGAAGATGATGGACTTACTCTTCCTCCTCTTTGGGTCACTAATGACAGATAGGTCCCAGTACACCGTGTCAGCCTCGCCGGAGGGTGTGGTTGCTGGCGGTGTTCTCCTAGCTCGCTTGGTTCTCGGCGGAGCCGGGGGCTGCGACGTGCCTTCGCCCCCTGCGGTTGGCGAAGCTGGTTGTTGGGAAGCGACTCCGCGAGGAGGCTGACGCCTAGAAGGCTGAGGCCAGGAAGCTGCAACCACTGCCTTGACGCCGCAAGACCCTTACTTGCCGGCTCGGTGTGTGCTGCCTTCTTGGCGGACCTCTTGGCGATGGTGGTCTTCACCTTGACGGGAGGAGGGTGAGGTGCTTCCTCCTCTTCCTCCTCATCTGAAGATTCCTCGGGCTGCTCCTCTTCTTCCTCGGACTCCCTGGCCTGGTCCTCTTCGCTCGCATGCTCTTCGGCATGCTCTTGAGTGCGGCTCCCTCCGCTAGTTCCCAGAGTCGTGGCCTGCTCTTCGGCTTGGCTTTCGGTATGCTCCCCCTTGCCAGCACCCTTGGCCGCTCAGGGGCGAGCTGCCTTCTTGAGCTCATTTGCCCTTGCGGCAAGGAACTCGTCTTCATCGTTCTTTGTCAGGTGAACCATGTCATCCTTGACTCGGACAGCCATTTCCTTTAGGCCGGCACACTAGTCCTCCACTGCCTTCTTGCGGGGTACTTTCCATGTGCTCAGAACCGTCTTGGCGTCGCAGGCCGGCATCATTGCCAGTATGGAAGCCTTGGCGGTGTTGTTGCATAGTGGGATCACCATTGCTGGCAGGTGGAAGGTGCAGCCCCTATTGAAAAGCTGGCAGATGAGCCAGTAGTGCTCCATTACTGATAGGTTATCATTCAGGTCTGGGTACAGACGCATTGGATCGGCAAGACCCTGGTAATCCCACGCTTGCCGGCCTCCTCTGTGCTGCAGTGGGGCGATCTGGCAGCGGATGAAGTCTGCTCCCACCATCTCGATCGTCAAGCCGGCCTCCTTAAGGGCAATGATTCGGTACAGAGCCAGTCCAAGCTTGGCGTCATTGGGGTCGATGTTGCTCCAGTTGACGGCCTCCTCTATTTTCTCCGTCCTGAGATGGCAGAATTCCGAGAAGTCCGTCTATTTGACCCAGCACCAATCGCCCCCCCATTCATTCCACTTAATGTGCAACATGCCCTCCGGGTAGTGCTTCTTTTGGTTTCCCCTCAGGATCCAAGTCACACTGCTGGAAAGGGCATCATCTTTGACCCGGGGCATGAAGAAGTGCTGGAACAGAGCAACATTTGGGGCTATTCCCACAAATTTCTCACACAGATGCACGAAGACTGACAGGCAGGTGACCGCGTTGGGTGTGAAATCCAGCAGTCTGAATCTAAAATTAATCATCACCTTAACAAAAAAATCAGAGAAGGGCGGGCATAGCCCGCAGTAAAAGTACCCGGCGAAGAAATGAAATTGGTCGTCGGCAGGAGGAAGGGATCCTGGGAGCACCACTGTGGCCTCGTGATCCAGCGTCTTGCTCGCATACACATACGAGTAGTTCTTTGTCAGATCATCTTCTAAGAGCGCCGGCGGAAAAACAGCATTGGCCTACCGCCGTGCGGCTTTAGCAGCTTTCCTCTCATCCGACGCCGAACTAGGGAGCTTTGCAGCTCTCTTCGGTGCCATGGCGAGATTTGGAGGGGGGGAGTTTAGCGGTGCGGCGGCGGAAGCGGATGACGTGCTCTGTGTGGCACCCCGGCTCAGAGGACCGGTTTACCCACTGTTTCCAACCCAGAGATCATGTCTTCTGGAAACACACAACAACTTGGAACAGAATAGAACTGATCTTTATTAATATTTTATAAGTACAAGCTCGGGAATTACATTGGGTAGCGAGGCCAGCAGCACTACACATTCTATGACAATATCTACATTATTTATGGAACATCAAGGGCCTCAGTACTAAGGAAACTCTAGAGCATAGCGGAACATCGTGGGGAAGGTCCATCCCATAGGGACACTGCTGGGACACGGCCTAGTTAGCGTAGCACGAACCATCGGGACCTCCGTCCTCGGTTCTCCAGCATCTGGCATGATACGCCAGGTGAGTACTAGGAATGTACTCGCATGCTCACAACAACCACAACAATGCAGCAAACAACAGCATGGCAATGACATGATAAATCCTTAAGTTGCTTACTTACTGTTACCGAATATCAACTTACTCTCTTCTGGGTTGTACTACAACCCTCGGAATACTCGAGATCCACCGAGCACTTCCGAGCATAAGACAAGTTCTTCCATCATTATTATTATTACGGTTGACCACTCAGTGTGACCTAGTGCGGACTGTGTCCAATACCGTGGACGCGGCTATTCGAATAGATTCTTACACTCTGCAGAGGTTGCGCACTTTTCCCACACCATGGAGCTCCTGGTCCCGTACCTTGGTACACTTCCCTTCCGGGAGAACCGGTGCTGCTCCAACGAAACTTGCCTAACCCGTGACTCCTCCATCGTACCACCGACAATCATCCTCCCCCGGAGTCATGCCCTGGGTGGCCCCTGTGTCACTCTTGACACCTGCCACCATCGTGGCAACTAAACTGTCCCAAACGGGGACGCCGGCAAATAACTCAACTGGCTCACAAGGTTATCGTCGCCTACCTGATTAGGGTAGCACGCACGCATAACCTTCCCTCTTTCGTGGTACCGATAAAAGAGCACGCAGTCAGACCAAGTCAAGGCCGTCCCATTCCGGCAGATGTGGCTGCACGGGTAAGTCCGGGTCGGTGGCACTTGATCAACCATTAGGCTGAGTTTTAGTAATTACATGACAAGCAAGGTTGTTTATCAGGAATGAATTAATATGGCAGTAGTTATGCAACAATATAATTTACTATGAATTATCACATATTAAAATAATGCAAGTAATTCAACAATAAACCAATGCTATTGAAATGCTTCATGTAATGGATGATATGGCTTGCCTTGCTCAGTTGGGTTGTCCACAAACTCCTGGTCCTCAAAACCAAAATGATTTCCTTCTGAAAATATTATAAAACAACAAAAGAAAATGTCAGATAATACATTTCTATTGACCAGAAATTCTGTACATGTGGGAAAAATACCAAAATTTACCAGAAAATAGAAGAGCTCGAGACAAAACCAATGCAAAAAACCAATTGATTTGGACTTGTGGATAAAAAGTAATGGACAGTCAAAGTTACTGGTCAAAGTTGAAATTTAACAGAAATTTGAAAATCTCTGGGAGGGCCACGTCGAAGGTGTATTTCCCGAATACGCTTCCACTTAGGTACCGTTTCAGGCGCGGCTGGGTCACTGACAGGTGGGGTCGGGTTGGATTTAAACAGAAAGAGAGAGAGAGGAACAGAGACGGGTGGCTCACCAACGGCGATCACTGGCGATAGCGACGACGGCGAGCTCGGGCGAATACAGGGATGGAACAAGCGCACGACGGTGGTCCTCCTCATACCCGCAGCGTCTCCGGAGACAGCCTGACGGCGTCATCCCCTTCCTCTCCGGCGGCGGCTGGTTTCGGGGGTCGTCGGCGACGGCGATTCCGGCAGAGTTTTGGCTAGGCAAGAGGTCAGGGGAGGTCATGGGAATGCACTGAGCTTGGGTGTGTGATCGGGCAGACCTGGGGTGGAGTGAATCGGGCGGGTGGTGGAGTTGGCTTGGCGGCAGAATGTCGGCGAACTACGAGGCCAGAGGGCCTCTCGGCCTTGGCTCGGTGCCCTGGTGATCGATAGGAGGTGGAGGGAGTGGGGTGAGGAGCTGGGAGAGGCCGGGGAGGGCCTTTTATAGGCGGGGACGGAGCTTCTGGATTAGGGCGGCGCCACGGCCACATCGCCGGAGCAAGGACGGCTAGCTGGCTGGCGTGGCGCGGGCGACTTGGTGGAGGAGGCACAGGGAGTAAATGCACGAAGAGACGGGTCGCCGGGAAGCCTACAGCCACCTCACCTCCCGTACGGCTACTGTGCCACCCATGGCGCACGGTGGCCATATCCGGCGAGGGCGATTTCAGCGAGGGGGAAGGGTCTAGGGCGGCTAGGTGGACAGAGGGGAGCTCGTCGGCGCGCGGAGACAACATACGGCGACGCGGTCGTCGTGCTCCGACGGGACCCGTGACTGCCGGCGCCCAGAGCGCGGTTTTGGCAGTGCTGGCCACGCGGTTACCGCATGCACAGGCACACGCGGCGCGAGCTAGCCTGCCAGGCCGTGTCTGGTGTGTCGACCTTGCACACTGGAACCCTCTCGTGGCACTAGTTCGCCCAGAGACTCACTGAACCGAAGTGTAGCATCAACAACAGTTTGCTGTCAGTAACTTAGGAGGGATCTAGAGAGGAGATGAGCTAGAGATTAAACCAATGGAGATGTCTGGAGTGATCTACGTTGGAAGGACTACAAGCTGGCAAGATTTGAGAAACTTTGGCCAAGATTTGAACATGGTTCATGTACAAATGCTATACTGGACCAGAAACTTTGTGAGGTTGTTGCACTCACATGGGTGATCTTCTGGAGCTGAAATTTGGTATGTGAGAGTTATTTTGTAATTCCAAGATGCCATAAAAATTTCAGCTCAAATGGGTACCTCTAGCTGGTACTTCCTTCACAGAGGTTTGAAATGAGCAGAAACTTGGAAGAATATTTTTGCTGAAAATTTATACTGGACAAGGAGATGTTTTTGGATATTGTGGCAAGATATGTTCCCTAGTATCTCTGAGATTTAATTGGGAATTTTTTGAGTTGAGGAAATATGGGTTGCTTCACAAAGGGTCATTGCTGTCCAGAAGATAAATGGAATATTCTGGCCAAAATGTTATACTGGACCATGAAATGTTTTTGAAGATTGTGGAAGTAGATGATGACAAGAAAGTGTGGTATTAATTTGGGATTTTTCTGATCATTAGAACTATAGGTTGCTTCACAACCCATAGTGAAGACAGATTTTCTCAAAGAAGAAAATGGATTATTTTGAAAGAAATGAGAATTGGAATTTGATCCAGAAGGTGTGTGACAAAATTTTGGCAAGATATTAAGGGCTTTGGATCACTTAGAGAGAAATTCAAAGGTTTCCCAAGTCCAAAGTCAACTGAGAAGGTTCAAAAGCCAACCAATCTGCGAATAAAACCAGAAATATTTTGAAAAGAAAAAGTTGCCAAAAACTAGGGTGTCACAAACCTAACCCCCTTAGGATGAATCTCGTCCTCGAGATTCGGTTGCTCAGGGAACAAGTGCGGATATGCTGATCTCAGAAAATCCTCTCTTTCCCAGGTAGCTTCTTCCTCAGTGTGATGATCCCACAATACTTTGTAAAATTTGATTATCTTACTCCTGGTAGTTCTTTCCATTTCGTCCAAGATTCTGACAGGCTTTTCCTCGTAGGTCAAATCCTTAGTCAACTCTAGCTCACTCATATCTGCCTGTTTGATCGGAGGTGCAATGCACTTTCTCAACTGTGATATGTGGAAGACATCGTGAACGTCGGACAACTCCGGTGGTAACTCTAACTGATAAGCCACTCTGCCTCTTCTAGCCATTACTGGAAAGGGACCGATATATCTCGATGCAAGCTTTTTATGGGGGTGACTCGGAGATATGCATACTCTCCAGGCTCAAAAGTTACTTCTCAGTGTTTAGGGTCATAGTAACTCTTTTGATGGGACTTGGCTGCTCGAAGACATTCCTGAATATCCTTAACTTGCTTCTCAGCCTCGAGCATCAAATCCATGCCAAAGATACGGCTGTCTCCTGTCTGGGACCAATTTAAAGGAGTGCAACATTTCCGTCCATACAGTGCTTCGAATGGTGACATCTTGAGACTTGACTGATAACTATTATTGTAAGAGAATTCCGCGTAGGGTAGACTATCCTCCCATTTGGGTCCATAGGTGAGTGCACAAGACCGAAGCATATCTTCCAATATCTGGTTCACTCGTTCGGTCTGTCCATCCGTCTGTGGGTGATATGTCGTGCTATGCTTTAGCACGGTTCCCAGGGCTTGGTGCAACCGCAGCCAGAATGCTGGAGTGAACAAGGACCCTCTATCTGATGTGATAGACTTGGGTACTCCATGAAGACTAACAATCCGGGACATGTAGAGCTATGCAAGCTGATCGGCTCTGAAGGTGGTCTTCACTGGAATAAAGTGAGCCACTTTAGTAAGTACATCCATGATGACCCAGATAGCATCATGGCCTCTTGTTGACTTGGGTAGTCCAACAATGAAGTCCATGCATATGTCATCCCATTTCCACTGGGGAACCTGTAAAGGTTGCAGTAGTCCAGCGGGTTTCTGGTGTTCAGCCTTGACTTTATTGCAGACATCACAACAGGCGACATAGTACGCAATGTCCCTTCGCATTCCTGGCCACCAAAAGGTTTCCTTTAAGTCCTGGTACATTTTTTTCCTCCCGGATGAATAGAGTATGCGGATTCATGTGCCTCTCTAAGTATTTGCTGTCTCAAATTTTCTTGATCAGGCACACATATTCGGTCCCCAAACCATAAAGTGCCCAGGTCATCGATACGGAAGGAGTTGGCCTTCCCTTGCTAAATGTTCTCCTTGATCTCTTGTACACTTTTATCTAATTTCTGAGTTGCCTTAATTTCTTCCATAAGTGTTGGAATGATTTCCAATGTATCCGGGCTAATCGGGCCGCATAATACCATATTCAGCTTGGCAAACTCTTCTTGTAGCCTTGGATGGATACCATCAGTTAGTGCATTCATAGTGCCTTGTTTTCTGCTGAGAGCATCGGCGACCACATTGGCTTTTCCCGGATGATAATTAATTCCAATGTCATAGTCCTTGACTAGTTCAAGCCATCTTCTCTGTATGAGATTAAGGTCGGGTTGGGTGAAAATATACTTGAGACTCTTGTGGTCTGTGTATATTTCACATCGGTGCCCAATGAGATAATGCCTCCAAATCTTTAATGCATGCACCACGGCTGCCAATTCCAAATCATGAGTGGGATAGTTCTCTTCATGGGGTCATAGCTGTCTGGATGCATATGCTCCAACCCTTCCTTCTTGCATTAGAACGCAGCCGATTCCACGCCTGGATGCATCGCAATATATATCAAAGCTCTTGTGGATGTCTGGAAGAACTAAGGCAGGGGCCGTAGTTAGCCTCGTCTTTAACTCCATGAAACTGCTATCACATTCTTCCGTCCAGGCAAATTTGTGATTCTTTTTCAACAGTTCTGTCAATGGCTTGGCTATTTTTGAGAAGCCTTCAATGAAACGACGGTAGTAGCCTGCCAATCCTAGAAAGCTACGGACTTCAGTTACCGTGGCTGGTGTCTTCCAGTTTAATACAGCAGTCACTTTGCTGGGGTCGACGGCCACACCCTGTCCTAACAGAACATGTCCCAGAAATCCCACCTCTCTTAGCCAAAATTCACACTTACTGAACTTGGCATACAAGCGATGGGTCCTTAGTCTTTCTAGGATAGCACGAAGATGTTGTTTATGCTCTTCTTCATCTTTGGAATATATAAGAATATCATCAATGAATACTACCACAAACTTGTCCAAGAAGTCCATGAAGACCTTGTTCATCATGCTCATGAAGTAGGCTGGAGCATTTGTCAGCCCGAATGACACGACTGTAAATTCATACAGACCATATCGGGTAGTGAAGACTGTCTTGGGGATATCCTCTTTCCTGATTTTTAACTGATGATACCCCGTTCGAAGATCAATCTTGGAAAATACCCGGGCCCCGTTTAACTGGTCGAACAGATCATCAATGCGGGGAAGCGGATATTTATTTTTAATGGTGACTTCATTCAGTTGGCGGTAGTCCACGCACATTCGTAGGCTGCCATCCTTCTTCTTAACGAACAACACAGGTGATCCCCATGGTGAGGTGCTTGGACGAATGTACCCTTTTTGTAATAATTCATCCAGCTGTTTCTTTAATTCCACCAGCTTTGGAGAAGGCATGCGGTAGTACTTCTTATAAATTGGAGCGGTTCCGCGAATAACATCAATAGCAAACTCTAGTTCCTGATCAGGCGACATTCCTGGTAGTTCTTCCAGAAATACGTCCGAAAATTCACTGACTACTGGAATCAGATTTATATCTGTAGCAGTGGCTTTGAATGCCATTCCCTTCTTTGACATCATTCTGCTAGCAGTAAATTGTACTGTTTGGCCCGCGGGGTTAACCAATGTCACCGTCCTGCTGGCACAGTTGATACAAACCTGATGTGGTGTCAGCCAATCCATTCCCAGTATTATATCCAGTCCAGGAGATTCAATGGAGACAAGGGTAGCTGGAAACTTAACTCCATGTATCAAGATTTCCAGATCCTTGTATATAACATTTGTTCTGAGCATGGAGCCAGGGGATTGTACCACCATGATTTTGTCCAAAAGAGAAGGAGAAAGTTTGTGTATGGTGGCAAAACTCCGCGAAATAAACGAATGGGAAGCCCCAGAATCAAATAAAATTATTGCGGGTATGTTGTTAACAGAAAACATACCAAGGACCACGTCTGGTGCTTTGCGGGCTTCCTCAGCGGAGATATGATGGACTTGGCCGCGATAGAAGTTCTGATTGGGGCGGCGTCCAACATTGTTGACTTGTGGCTTGCAGTCGGATGGTAACTTCCCATTTCTTGTGGGGCATTGCCTGGAGTAATGCCCGCCCTGACCACAAGTAAAGCAAGTGTTGTTGCGGCGGCAGTCTTCCAGCACTGGCTATTTGCCAAAGGTCTTGTCCTGGCTGCCGGCCTTATTGCTGTTGTTGCCGTTGCTCCAGGCAGGCTTGTACTCAAACGGACCTGGTTGCCAGATACGTGGCTTCTGCACAAACTGCTCATGGTTATCCTTCTTGGGTTCAAACTTCCGCTTGCGATCGTCATATCCTGACTTATGCTCTCGTTCAGCTATGAAAGCCTTGTTCACCAAAGTCTGGAAGTCAGGAAAATCCAGCATACAGAGCTGGCAACGGAGGGTATGATTAAGTCCTCCTAGGAATCGGTCTATCTTTCTTTCCTCTGTGGACACGTCATGAGTGGAGTACCGTGCCAGATTATTAAACTTGTTCAGATACTCACCCACTGACATATTCCCTTGAGTAAGAGCAAGGAATTCCCTCTGCTTCACCTTCATTATGCCGGTAGGGATATGATACTTGCGGAATATTGCTACTTGTAGCTAGCGTTGGTATTTCCCCGAAGAGGAAGGGATGATGCAGCATAGTAGAGATAAGTATTTCCCTCAGTTATGAAACCAAGGTTATCGAACCACTAGGAGAATCACACAACACCTAGTAAGCAGTACCTGCACACAAATAACAAATCCTTGCACCCAACGCAAACAAGGGGTTGTCAATCCCTTGGCGGTAAGATTGCAAGATTAAATTGTATTTGATAGATTGATAGATTGCAGCAAAAATACTAAATAAAATAAATAAAAGAAAATGGCAGCAATATTTTTAGGGTTTTAGTAATATGATTTTGATAGACCCGGGGGCCATAGATATCACTAGAGGCTTCTCTTGAGAAAATAGCATACGGTGGGTAGACAAATTACTGTTGGGCAATTGATAGAAAAGCAAATAATCATGACGATATCCAAGGCAATGATCATGTATATAGGCATCACGTCCAAGATTAGTAGACCGACTCCTGCCTGCATCTACTACTATTACTCCACACATCAATGGGCTATCCAGCATGCATCTAGTGAATTAAGTCCATAAGAACGGAGTAATGCCTTAAGAACGATGACATGATGTAGACAAGACAAACTCACGAATTAATAAACCCAATGAATAGATCCCATCTTTTTACCCTTAGTAGCAACGATACATACGTGTCATGTCCCTTTCTGTCACTGGGATTGAGCACCGCAAGATCGAACCCACTACAAAGCACCTCTTCACATGGCAAGATAAATCAACCTAGTTGGCCAAACAAAATCAATAGATCGGAGAAGAAATACGAGGCTATAATAATCATGCATAAAAGAGATCAGAGAAGACTCAAATAATATTCATGGATAATCTGATCATAAACTCACAATTCATCGGATCCCAACAAACACACCGCAAAGAAAGATTACATCGGATAGATCTCCAAGAACACCAAGGAGAACATTGTATTGAACATCAAAAAGAGAGAAGAAGCCATCTAGCTACTGCCTATGGACCCGAAGGTCTGTGGTAAACTACTCACGCATCATCGGAGAGGCAGCAAGGTTGATGTAGAGCCCCTCCGTGATCGATTCTCCCTCCGGCAGATTACCGGAGAAGGACCCCAGATGGGATCTCTCTGGAACAGAGGCTTGCGGCGGAATAAAAAGTATTTCGTGGACTCTCCTAAGGGTTTCTGATTTTTCCTGAATTTATAGTGCTGGAATTAGGTCAAACGAAGCTGGGGTGGGCCCACGAGGTACCAGGGCGCGCCACCCCCCCTAGGGCGCGCCCTGGTGCCTCGTGGCCCACCTCTTCTTCTTCTGGCCCTCTCCCAAAGCTTCCAGTATTCTTCTTGCCCAAGAAAAAATCTCCAAAAAGATTCACTGTATTTGGACTTCGTTTGGTATTGATTTTCTGTGAAACAAAAACAGGGCAGAAAACAGCAACTGGCACTGGGCACTACGTTAATAGGTTAGTCTCCAAAAGTGATATAAAATTGCTGTAAATGATTATAAAAACATCCAAGATTGATATTATAACAGCATGGAACAATCAAAAATTATAGATACGTTGGAGACGTATCAGCATCCCCAAGCTTAATTCCTGCTCGTCCTCGAGTAGGTAAATGATAAAAACAGAATTTTTGATGTGGAATGCTGCCTAACATATTTATCACATATTCTTTTTCTTTTTGTAGCATGGACATTGGACTTATATGATTCAAAGCAATAGTCTATAATTTGACATGAAAACATAGATACTCAAGCATACTAACAAGCAACCATGTCTTTCAAAATATCAACGCTAAAGAAAGTTATCCCTAGCCCATTATGCTCAATCATTGATCCATTTCTGAAACACACTCAAATATTAGCTACAACCAGTGCACAAGTATGACAATAGTGTTCTCTAGTTGGTGCTTTTGTAAGAGAAGATGGAGACTCAAGAAAAATAAAAATTGCATAAAAGTAAATAGATAGGCCCTTCGCAGAGGGAAGCAGAGATTTGTCAAATGTGCCAGAGCTCAAAGCTGAAATTAAAGAGATAAAAAATATTTTGGGAAGCATGCTTTTCCTGTCAACGAAAACGAATGAGAATTCCCAATATCTTCCATGCTACATACATCATAGGCGGTTCCCAAACAGAAAATAAATTTTATTCCTTTCCACCAATTCTTTCACAATCCATGGCTAGCCGTATCCATGGGTGCCCTCCATACCATCACTTTCCAAGGAATTTATTATTGTGATCACATAAGATTTTTCATTTCATTTCATTTCACAATTCGGGACTGGGCATCCCTATTACCGCCACACTCTCGTGCAATGACAAGTGAATAAACACTCATCTTGAGAATAACACACCTAGCATGGAAGATATTGGCTACCCCCTTCCGCTTCATGAGCGGTACGGGCACACAAAACAGAAAAAACTATTTTGAAATTTAGAGTTGGCACACGCAAATTTACTTGGAACGGCATTGGAATACCGCATATAGGTAGATATAGTGGACTCATAAGGCAAAACTGGTTTTAAAGATTTTGGATGCACAAGCAGTATTTCCGCTTAGTACAAATGAAGGCTAGCAAAAGATTGAGAAGCAACCAACCAAAAAACGAAAACGGTCATAAACATGCATTGAACATAACTAACACCGAATAATGCACCATAGTAGGATATAACTTCATTGCATAACTATTGACTTAACGTGCTTGCATAGGGAATCACAAACCTTAACACTAATATTCTTACTTAAGCACAATTACTCACTAACATGGCATCACATATCATCATTTCCATATCGCAAAACTATTGCAAGGAATCACACTTGTCATATCCAATGATCTATATGAAAGTTTTTATCTATATCCCTCTTGAATATTCATCACTTTGGGAACAATTGCATAACATGTGCAAATTACCGTTACTATCATCATCTCTCAAAAAGATTTAAGTGAAGCATGAGAGTGCAAATATTTCTTCAAAATTTCAGTCTTTAACAATACTCAAAATAATATAAGTGAAGCATGAGAATTTATTTCTACAAAATTTCAATCAAGTCAATTCTCAAAATGGTATAAGTGAAGCATGAGAATTTATTTCTACAAAATTTCAATTAACTCTCAAAATAATATAAGTGAAGCATGAGAGTTTATTTCTACAAAATTTCAATCAACTCTCAAAATAATATAAGTGAAGTATGAGAGTTTATTTCTACAAAATTTCAGCCACCACCGTGCTCAAAAGGATTTAAGTGAAGCACTAGAGCAACTGCCTAGCTCAAAAAATTTAAGTGAAGCACATAGAGTATTCTACAAATTATGATGATAATGTGTGGCTCTCTCAAAATAGGTGTGTGCAGCAAAGATGATTGTGACAAACTAAAAAGCAAACAAAGCAAAGACTCATATCATACAAGACGCTCCAAGCAAAACACATATTATGTGACGAATAAAAATATAGCTCCAAGTAAAATTACCGATGGTCGGTAGAATAAAGAGGGGATGCCTTCCGGGGCATCCCCAAGCTTAGACGCTTGAGTCTTCCTTGAATATTACCTTGGGGTGCCTTGGGAATCCCCAAGCTTAGGATTTTGCTACCCCGTATTCCTTCATCCATCGTGATCTCACCCAAAACTTGAAAACTTCAATCACACAAAACTCAACAAAACCTTCATGAGATCCGTTAGTATAACAAAACAAATCACTACTATAAGTACTGTTGCAAACCCATTCATATTTTATTTTTGCATTATACCTACTGTACTCTAACTTCACCATGGCTTATACCCCCCCCCCCCCGATACAATCCATAGATTCATCAAACAAGCAAGTAGTGCATCAAAAACAGAATCTGTCAAAAACAGAACAGTCTGTAGCAATCTATTTAAAATCCATACTTCTGTAACTCCAAAAATTCTGAAAACTTAGGACAACGTGTACAATTCATATACCAATACTGTGTAAAAATTTCAGATTTTTCTGACGCTCCAGTACAGAAAAAACATTCGGGCACTGGACGCAAAACTTTCTGTTTTCCAAATAGCATCAATTATACTATCTTCCAAATCATCCCAAAGGCTTTACTTGGCACAAACACTAATTAAAAACATAAAAATACTATCATACCAGTATCATTACAGTAAAAACACAGCATAACAGAAACTTATAACAAAAATTTATTTTATTCATTGGGTTGCCTCCCAACAAGCTCTTTCTTTATAGCCATTAAGATAGGCTTGAGATTTCGATGATGCTCACATGAAAGATAATAATTGAAACACAAAGAGAGCATCATGTAGCATGTGAAAAACATATTTAAGTCTAACATACTTCCTATGCATAGGCATTTTATAAGCAAACAAATTATCAAGGCAAGCAATTTCTAGCATATGCAAAGGAGAAGAACAAAACATTGATGATTTCAACATAACGAGAGGTAATTTAGTAATATGAAAATTTCTACAACCATATTTTCCTCTCTCATAATAATTACATGTAGGATCATACTCAAATTCAACAATATAGTTATCATAAACAATACTCTCTTTATGATCCACATGCATAAAAAATTTATAATCTTCCAAGATAGTGGGATTAACATCAACTAAAGTTATGACCTCTCCAAACCCACTTTTATCAAAAAATTCATAAGATTGATAATTCTCCAAATATGTGGGATTCTTTTTACTTAAAGTTGACACTCTTCCAAACCCACTTTCAATATTACTGCAAACATTATTATCAATATCATATTCATGATGAGGCTTAAATAAATTTTCAAGATCATAAGAAGCATCACCCCAATCATGATCATTACAATAAGTAGTGCACATAACAAAATTTTCATCCCCAAGCTTGTAGTTTTGCATATTATTAGCATAATTCACATTAATAGAATTTATAGTAACATCATTGCAATCATGTTTTTCAATCAAGGAGCATTCATGAATCACTTTATAAATTTCTTCTTCTAACACTTCATCACAATTTTCAGATTCATGATTTTCAAGCAAAACTTCATAGAGAAAATCAAGAGCACTCAAATCACTAGCAATTGGTTCATTATAATTGGATCTTTTGAAAAGATTAGCAAGTGGATGAGGATCCATATCAATAGATTTTTAGCAAGCAAAGATGCAAGCAAATAGAAGACACATGGCACACAAGCAAATATAGCAAACGAACAAAAAGGAAAACGGAAAATATTTTTGTATTTTTGTAAAAACTTTTTAGAAGTGGGGGAGATGAAAACGAGAGGCAAATGGCAAATAAAGTAAATGCAAGGAGATGAGTGTTTGTGCAAAGGTACTTGATAAATGTTGATGATGTCTCCCTGGCAACGGCGCCAGAAATTCTTCCTGCTACTTGTAGCTTGCGTTGGTATTTCCCCGAAGAGGAAGGGATGATGCAGCACAGTAGAGATAAGTATTTCCCTCAGTTATGAAACCAAGGATATCGAACCAGTAGGAGAATCACACAACACCTAGTTAGCAGTACCTGCACACAAACAACAAATCCTTGCACCCAACGCAAACAAGGGGTTGTCAATCCCTTGGCGGTAAGATTGCAAGATTAAATTGTATTTGATAGATTGCAGCAAAAATACTAAATAAAATAAATAAATAAAAATGGCAGCAATATTTTTAGGGTTTTAGTAATATGATTTTGATAGACCCGGGGGCCATAGATTTCACTAGAGGCTTCTCTCGAGAAAATAGCATACGGTGGGTAGACAAATTACTGTTGGGCAATTGATAGAAAAGCAAATAATCATGACGATATCCAAGGCAATGATCATGTATATAGGCATCATGTCCAAGATTAGTAGACCGACTCCTGCCTGCATCTACTACTATTACTCCACACATCGATGGGCTATCCAGCATGCATCTAGTGAATTAAGTCCATAAGAACGGAGTAATGCCTTAAGAACGATGACATGATGTAGACAAGGCAAACTCACGAATTAATAAACCCAATGAATAGATCCCATCTTTTTACCCTTAGTAGCAACGATACATACGTGTCATGTCCCTTTCTGTCACTGGGATTGAGCACCGCAAGATCGAACCCACTACAAAGCACCTCTTCCCATGGTAAGATAAATCAACTTAGTTGGCCAAACCAAATCAATAGATCGGAGAAGAAATACGAGGCTATAATAATCATGCATAAAAGAGATCAGAGAAGACTCAAATAATATTCATGGATAATCTGATCATAAACTCACAATTCATCGGATCCCAACAAACACACCGCAAAGAAAGATTACATCGGATAGATCTCCAAGAACATCAAGGAGAACATTGTATTGAACATCAAAAAGAGAGAACAAGCCATCTAGCTACTGCCTATGGACCCGAAGGTCTGTGGTAAACTACTCACGCATCATCAGAGAGGCAGCAAGGTTGATGTAGAGCCCCTCCGTGATCGATTCCCCCTCCGGCAGATTACCGGAGAAGGACCCCAGATGGGATCTCTCTGGAACAGAGGCTTGCGGCGGCGTAAAAGGTATTTCGTGGACTCTCCTGAGGGTTTCTGATTTTTCTTGAATTTATAGTGCTGGAATTAGGTCAAACGGAGCTGGGGTGGGCCCACGAGGTACCAGGGCGCGCCACCCCCCTGGGGCGCGCCCTGGTGCCTCGTGACCCACCTATTCTTCTTCTGGCCCTCTACCGAAGCTTCCAGTATTCTTCTTGCCCAAGAAAAAAATCTCCAAAAAGTTTCACTGTATTTGGACTTCGTTTGGTATTGATTTTCTGTGAAACAAAAACAGGGCAGAAAACAACAACTGGCACTGGGCACTAGGTTAATAGGTTAGTCTCCAAAAATGATATAAAATTGCTGTAAATGATTATAAAAACATCCAAGATTGATATTATAACAGCATGGAACAATCAAAAATTATAGATACGTTGGAGACGTATCAAATACCTCTTTGAATTTCTCCCAGGAAATATCTTCCCCGGGAGGCCATATAATTTTTGTATTGTCCCACCATATAGCGGCCGGTCCTTCCAGGTACTGAGTTACAAAAGGAACCTTGTCCGACTCATCACAGCGGGCTATGTCCAGCTTCTTTTCCATGGTCCTCAGTCAGTCATCAGCTTCCATAGGATCCACAGCTTGATCAAAACTGGGTGGCTTGGTGCGCTGAAAATCAGACAATTTGGAGTGTGTCCCATTGTTGTGATTCTGACCCACCATAGTCTGCATCCTTTTCAGAAATTCCATGAGGTCTTGATTTCTCTTCTCTTCAAACATTCTCATAATTTGATCAGTGGTCGGTGATTGTGGTGGTGGAGGTGGCAAATCTTCTGGTGATTGTCCTGCTTGTCTGGCGGATCGACGAACCGGAGTTCCATCGCCGCCTTGATTACTACACCTCTTCATCCTATATTTGTTCCCATTGCGAAATACCGAATCGATGAGCAACATCCATAAGGGAAATACAATAGTATGACACCAGGAAAAGAAACCAAATAAAAAGGAAGAATAAAGCGAACAACATAATTATACAAGGCAACCCAACACCATACATGACAAGCTAGTAGGGGGGGTTATCATGACTGGAACTGCTCATACGGCAGTTGACACATGCAGATATGCTACAATGCATGCACTGAAACGCAAGCCTCCACTCTAGTAGCGCGGGTGGCACGGACACTGGCAGACTGAAGACTCCTCATCATCTGATCCTGTCTCGGAATCGGAGCTGATGATGTGAATCTCGGCCTCTGGATCAAAGGAAACACGGCGACGCTGACGAGAAGGTTCTCCCTCTGAAGGGGAAGAAGAATGACGCCGCAGCATCGGAGCAACTGGAGTAGCTAGGAGTGAGGCCCACTCTGCCGGGGTCTCTCATCGGCTACCAGACGAAAAGCCTGGCGGTCCGAACGAGCTAGAGGGAGTCTCAGGTGCTAGTGAAGGTGGAACGGGTGGAGTATACACAGGTGAAAATGCAGGAGGAAGAGGAGACTGTGCTGCCGCAACAGCTGCAAGTGCCTCTCGGGCATGAGTCAGCTCCTCAGCCAGTGAGGTGATCATACGATAACTGGCGTTAAGATAACGAGATAAAACACCAGTAGCACGATCACTCGCCGTGTCAACAGGTGCGAAAAGGACTCGCCCTGTCGTAGGCGACAGGGTGGGGTAGTGAAAGAAACCTGGATGTGTCTGCATCTCAACCTCGTGGAAGCGCAAGTCAGTGAGAGCCTCCATCGCAGCAAACTGGATCGCCAGCTCCGGAGTAGAAGCAGTTCCGCCCTTGGAAGAACGGGAGTAGCTGCCAATATCCGAACTCGCAGTAAGAAAGGCCTCCGCGTGATACTCGTACAATGAACCAGCTAGCTTCTCTTGGAACACCTGGTACACTGGGTCTTCGCGGTTGGGATACAGCCGAAGCCAGACGCTACGGAGCAGTACTAGAAAAGTGAACGGTGCCGGCTCATGGTCGTAGTGGTACGGAACTGGTGCCATCTACACTCATCAAACCAGCGGTTAGCACAACAATAATCTATATGCATGCCATGCAGCAATCAAATGCAACAAGCGAAGCACATACCAAGACTCTAAGCTAATCGAGGTTCTAGCGTGGGGTTAACTAGGGTGTCCTACAGTCAGCGCGGCTCTGATACCAAGCGGTGTGGCACCCCGGCTCAGAGGACCAGTTTACCCAGTGTTTCCAACCTAGAGATCATGTCTTCTGGAAACACACAACAACTTGGAACAGAACAGAACTGATCTTTATTAATATTATATAAGTACAAGCTCGGGAATTAAATTGGGTAGCGAGGCCAGCAGCACTAGACGTGCTATGAAAATATCTACATTATTTATGGAACATCAAGGGCCTCAGTACTAAGGAAACTCTACAGCATAGCGGAACATCATGCGGGAAACTCCATCCCATAGGGACACTGCTGGGACACAGCCTAGTTAGCGTAGCACGAACCATCGGGACCTCCGTCCTCGGCTTCTCCTGCATCTGGTATGATAAGCCAGGTGAGTACTTGGAATGTACACGCAAGCTCATAGCAACCACAACAATGCAGCAAACAACAGCATGGCAACGACATGATAAATGCTTAAGTTGCTTACTTACTATTATCGAATATTAACTTGCTCTCTTCTGGGTTGTACTACAACCCTCGGAATACTCGAGATCCACCGAGCACTTCCGAGCATAAGACAAGTTCTTCCATCATTATTATTATTACGGTTGACCACTCAGTGTGACCTAGTGCGGACTGTGTCCAATACCGTGGACGCGGCTATTCGAATAGATTCTTACACTCTGCAGAGGTTGCACACTTTTCCCACACCATGGAGCTCCTGGTCCCGTACCTTGGTACACTTCCCTTCCGGGAGAACCGGTGCTGCTCCAATGAAACTTGCCTAACCCGTGACTCCTCCATCGTACCACCGACAATCATCCTCCCCTGGAGTCATGCCCTGGGTGGCCCCTGTGTCACTCTTGACACCTGCCACCGTCGTGGCCAACTAAACTGTCCCAAACGGGGACGTCGACAAATAACTCAACTGGCTCACAAGGTTATCGTCGCCTACCTGATCAGGGTAGCACGCACGCATAACCTTCCCTCTTTGGTGGTACCGATAAAAGAGCACGCAGTCAGACCAAGTCAAGGCCCTCCCATTCCGGCAGATGTGGCTGCACGGGTAAGTCTGGGTCGGCAGTTGATCAACCATTAGGCTTAGTTTTAGTAATTACATGACAAGCAAGGTTGTTTATCAGGAATAAATTAATATGGCAGTAGTTATGCAAAAATATAATTTACTATGAATTATCACATATTTAAATAATGCAAGTAATTCAACAATAAACCAATGCTATTGAAATGCTTCATGTAATGGATGATATGGCTTGCCTTGCTCAGTTGGGTTGTCCACAAACTCCTGGTCCTCAAAACCAAAATGATTTCCTTATGAAAATATTTTAAAACAGCAAAAGAAAATGTCACATAATACATTTCTATTGACCAGAAATTCTGTACATGTGATAAAAATACCAAAATTTACCAGAAAATAGAAGAGCTCAAGACAAAACCAATGCAAAAAAATCAATTGATTTGGACTTGTGGATAAAAAGTAATGGACAGTCAAAGTTACTGGTCAAAGTTGAAATTTAACAGAAATTTGAAAATCTCTGGGAGGGCCACGTCGAAGGCGTATTTCCCGAATACGCTTCCACTTAGGTAGTGTTTCGGGGGTGGCTGGGTCACTGACAGGGGGGGTTGGGTTGGATTTAAACAGAAAAAGAGAGAGGAACAAAGACGGGCGGCTCACCGACGGCGATCACCAGCGATAGCGACAGCGGCTAGCTCGGGCGACTGCAGGGATGGAACGAGCGCACGACGGCGGTCCTCCTTGTACCCGCAGCGTCTCCGGAGACAGCCTGACGGTGTCGTCCCCTTCCTCTCCGGCGGCGACTGGTTTCGGGGGTCATCGACGACGGCGATTCCGGCAGAGTTTTGGCTAGGCAAGAGGTCAGGGGAGGTCATGGGAATGCACTGAGCTCGGGTGTGTGACCGGACAGAGCTGGGGTGGAGTGAATCAGGCAGGTGGTGGAGTTGGCTTGGTGGCGGAATGCCGGCGAACTACGAGGCCAGAGGGCCTCTCAGCCTTGGCTCGGTGCCCTGGTGATCGATAGGAGGTGGAGGGAGTGGGGTGAGGAGCTGGGAGAGGCCGGGAAGGGCCTTTTATAGGTGGGGACGGAGCTTCTGGATTCGGGCGGCGCCGCGGCCACGTCGCCGGAGCGAGGACGGCTAGCTGGCTAGCGTGGCGCGGGCGACTTGATTGAGGAGGCAGAGGGAGTAAATGCACGAAGAGACGGGTCGCCGGGAAGCCTCCAGCCACCTCACCTCCCGTACGGCTACTGTGCCGCCCGTGGCGCACGCTGGCCGTATCCGGCGAGGGCGATTCCGGCGAGGGGGAAGGGTCTAGGGCGGCCAGGTGGACGGAAGGGAGCTCATCGGCGCGCGGGACCCGTGACTGTCGGCGCCCAGAGTGCGGTTTTGGCAGGGCTGGCTACGCGGTCACCGCATGCACAGGCACACGCGGCGCGAGCTAGCCTGCCAGGACGTGTCTGGTGTGTCGACCTTACACACTGGAACCCTCTCGTGGCACTGGTTCGCCCAGAGACTCACTGAACCGAAGTGTAGCATCAACAACAGTTTGCTGTCAGTAACTTAGGAGGGATCTGGAGAGGAGATGAGCTGGAGATGAAACCAATGGAGATGTCTGGAGTGATCTACGTTGGAAGGACTACAAGCTGGCAAGATTTGGGAAACTTTGGCCAAGATTTGAACATGGTTCATGTACAAATGCTATACTGGACCAGAAACTTTGTGAGGTTGTTGCACTCACATGGGTGATCTTCTGGAGCTGAAATTTGGTATGTGAGAGTTATTTGGTAATGCCAAGATGCCATAAAAATTTCAGCTCAAATGGGTACCTCTAGCTGGTACTTCCTTCACAGAGGTTTGAAATGAGCAGAAACTTGGCAGAATATTTTTGCTGAAAATTTATACTGGACAAGGAGATTTTTTTGGATATTGTGGCAAGATATGTTCCCTAGTATCTCTGAGATTTAATTGGGAATTTTCTGAGTTTAGGAAATATGGGTTGCTTCACAAAGGGTCATTGATGTCCAGAAGATAAATGGAATATTCTGGCCAAAATGTTATACTGGACCATGAAATGTTTTTTGAAGATTGTGGAAGTAGATGATGACAAGAAGGTGTGGTATTAATTTGGGATTTTTTTGATCATTAGAACTATAGGTTGCTTCACAACCCATAGTGAAGACAAATTTTCCCAAAGAAGAAAATGGATTATTTTGAAAGAAATGAGAATTGGAATTTGATCCAGAAGGTGTGTGACAAGATTTTGGCAAGATATTAAGGGCTTTGGATCACTTAGAGAGAAATTCAAAGGTTTCCCAAGTCCAAAGTCAACTGAGAAGGTTCAAAAGTCAACAAACCTGTGAATAAAACCAGAAAAATTTTGAAAAGAAAAAGTTGCCAAAAACCAGGGTGTCACACTCTGTTCTTGCACGAGGAAGAAGACGATGGCAGATGGCTAGATTGGGAGAAGGGGGTAAATGAGCAGCGCCCCTCGCGGTTTCCTTTTTATGGGGAAGGCATGGGGGCTAGCTCTTTACTGTCCTACGTGGCTGCGCTTTTCAGGCGCACAACCTCCCGCGTCCGTTTCGTTCCACCTCTCCCACGCCTGCATTTAATGCGCATCATGGGGGGCATGGTAAAAGAGAAGATTATGGCAGTTATCCTCTGCCACGCGTGCGTGTGCACTGTTTGGGCCTAGCCCAATGACACCTTGCATGCGTGTATGGCCCAGGCCCGGGGGCTCCTATCGGTGTACTAAGACATGGGTGCCTTCGTACCCTGACTTGTGCACAGGCAGTTGTAGCCTTCCTGACGGCAAGGGCTTGCCGGAGGGTTGCTACCGTCAAGACTCAAGACTTAGATTAACAAGACCATGAAGAAGACCTCCAGGAAGGTCATCGTGAAGTACTATTCTAGTACTGAAGATCAAGATTACCCTTGCCGGCAAGCTTCGTGCCAGCAAGGTGAAGACCAAGACTCTGGTTGCCGGCAAGCTCCTTACCGGCAAGCGAAGGCCCGGCCAGCTCCGTGCCAGCAGGCTCGTTTTGACCCGTTATCGCTCCACCTCATCATCGGCTAGATAAGCACGTATGATAGGTGTCGAGCAGGCAGGCAGTCAACCGTAGCTGGCCAGGGTACATGTCAGCATGCCACGCAAGGATTAAATTTAATGACACCCGTCCTTGGGACGTGTCAAGATAACAGGAAACCGGCTGGGCAGGTAGTACAGATCTTTTGCCCAAAGCCTCGCCTCCCCGGCGTAGCACCTAATGGTGCATTTAATGCATTTGTCCTACCCAGTTAGGAGATGGACTTGGTAACGGTGCAAGTACTGTTCACTCCCTGCAATGACCGTATTAGCCATTGTGGTAACCCCTTAGCCTATAAAAGGAGGCCCACGGCTACAGTTAGAACGGTCGACTCCTAGTTCAATTACGCGGTGTAGCTGCACTGCCCGCGCACCTTGCTGGCAAGCTGTTCTCCTTGTGACCTTGAGTCATACACAATCAAACCACCAAAGCAGGAGTAGGGTTTTACGCTTACAGCGGCCCGAACCTGGATAAATCGTTGCTTGTTCTTACATCTATTAGCCCTGCTCTTCGTAGCACATTGATCCCATAGCCGAACCGCAAAGGGATCCTTTCGATCCCATAGATCCTCGTTTTCCCACGACACTGGTGGACAGCACGCCCAGCGCGTCTTGAAAGCCCGCTCGAGCAGCCCCAAGATAGGCATCCACCGAATTGAGAGCATTGAATTCTTGACTAGAAAAGATGGAATGCCTTAGAGATGCCTTCCTCCGCCGATGATGCATTGCACTTTCGACTTGGAGTTGGTAGCTGAGCACGCTCCTAAGGTCTCCATTTGAGGATCTTCGAGAATAGCCCCTGGAGGAGATGCTTGTCCGGCGTCTGTCCTCGGAGCAGAGGCGTTCCTATCCCCCACATTGTCTGTGAGAGTGCTCGGACGGGTTGCCTACACGTCATTGAGATTCGGCTATTAGAAGCACTCAGTGCAGCAATTATTTAAAAGAAGCTGCCATAACAAAAACCTACCTATTGAGAGTAGGTGCGACTTGCGTTGCCTCCTCGGTGGCCTGTTGCTTAGCCGCCCTTTGGGCGCTCTCCGCCAGATTACCTCGAGGGGTCGGATCGATTTTCCGGTGTTTAGAACGGCGACCCTTGGGGAGAGAAGTTAGAGTGCTTGGTGCCATAGAAGATGCCAAAACCTCTGGTAAATCAAAAAGGAGGGCCACTTTAGAGCCATCAGTGCTCTCTTGGTAGAAGACCCCATCCTTGTAGATAAGGGAGAGCTCAGAATCTTCATGAAAACTAGGGTCGTCATCTGGAACATAGGACTCCGGCTCCGGAGCCGGGCAGTTCACCATCCCAATCCAGTGCCTCAACCCTTGCTCAGATGCATTAAAGATCTGATCAGAAGCATAAATATACTGCTCGGATAAATGAGAGGCTTAAGGACAAGAACTCACCACTTCGGCGGGCCGATAGTAAGAGAGGCCGTCCATTAATTTTTGTCGGGCGAACTCCTCTTCTTCCCCTTTATAGATACCTGCCAGTAAGGCCGCAATGGTCACTTGATCTTTGAAGCCTTTCCTCATAGACCGTGTGGCATCGTCCGTCCCGTTATATCTCCGTAAGGGATGGATTCGTTGTTGGAGAGGTTGGACTCCCCGGAGGATGACGACGGCCATCACTTTGACAATGGTAACCCGTTATGAGCCAAGCAGGACACCGGAGCTGCTAGGCGACCGACTGTCGGGGTACGATGATCTATGGGACCAGCAAAGACCCCTTTGTGGTTTGGCTGCGAGGATCAACGAGCACAAAGAGCAGAACCAGCAGCACGCACAAGTTTTACCCAGTTTCGGGAAGCCGTGAGGCGTAAAACCCTACTCCTGCTTTGGTTGTAATGGATGTGTTTGAGCTCAAGCTACACGGAGCGCAATTTGCTGGCAAGCTAATGCGAGCAGTGCAGCTACTACATGCAATTGAGCAGAGTGTCGACCTTTGTAAAGGTAGCCATGGGCCTCCTTTTATATAGAAAGGGGTCACCACAGTGGCAAAATGGGCAATACATGAGGGGTAATATTGGCTTGACACGCACATGGATGTGCGTCGATAAGGGTGTTCCTTAGGCGGCGAGCTACCACGTGCCCCGACAAGCTTCACCTAATCACCTGCCCGCTCGACACCTTTAAGCAAGTCTCTGACAGGCCGCCGAGTTAGAGTGGTGGAGTAGCGACAAAAGGAGCTTGCCGGTACGGAGCTTGCCGTGCCATTGCTTGCCGGTGTGGAACTTGTCGGCAGCAGTAGTCTTAATCTTCTGGATGACCCGCCTATAGGTCATAATTTGCCAGCTCCACCTTGTCGGATGAAATGTGCCGCCGGGAAGAAACTCCTTCTCGACGAGCTCTTGGTCTTGCTTGTTGATGTAGTGCTTGCCGGGAAGATCAGCTCTTTGTCGGGGCTGCTTTGCAACAGCCCTAGACTGGCATGACCCCATGCTTAGAAGGTTTGTGGGACCCTGGTTCTCACTACATCGTCAGCAGTCCCCGGGACCGCCTTCAGCAGAGAACTCGAAAGATCTCAATGCTGGAGGTGGAACCAAACTTGGCATGGGTCGAGACAGTCACATCTTTTTCTCCGGAAAGAAACACATACGGTAAGCAGCCCCCAGAAAGAAGGTCCCTGACAGGCTGCCAGCCCCCGAGCCAACTTGGCTCGTCTTCAGCGAAGAATTGTTGTATCTCTTGCCGGCTTCCGGAAAGGTTGTGATGCGGAGCATCCTTCGGTCATCCACATGGACACGTCATAACCATCCAAGGCACGAAGTGGACCGATGACAAGAGCCCGTGCAAGAGCTATCGAGACCGAGGTGACATCTCTCCTCTCGCAACTCCCTTTCAAATCACATGAGACATGGCTACTACCTCAAGCGGAGACACTTTGCATACTCAGGTACCAAGGAACCAGCCATGGAGAAGCTAAGGAGCAAGGCCGAACGATGGAAGGAGGAGAACGCGAAGACGGAGAAGGAATGGAGCAAGACAAACTTGCCCGGATCATCCGGGCCCCGCCTGGATGATCCGGAACGAGCTCGGACGATCCAGACCCCCATCCGGATGATCTGGCTGATGCGTCCAAAACTACAGCAGCCTCCTCGAAGAAGCCGGATCCATCCGCCCCCCGCCCGGATCATCCGGACCCACCCGGACATCCGAACGATGACCCAGACATCCGGGCCAACCGCGGCTGCTACGACACAGCCGGATGATCCGGACAGACACCCGGATCATCCGGACCCCCGATGCCCAGATCATCCGGACCGCCACCCGGATCATCCAGACCCCGCCCGCGTGTGTGACATGGGCCGAGGCCCATGTAACTCTCTCTACCCCTAGACTATAAAAACTCCTCCACCCACGTTTTAGGGTTAGCAAAGTGATAGCTCAGATTAGAGATTGAGTTTTGCTCATCCACTACCTACTCCCATGGAGATCAAGGCCTCCATGTGAGAAGATCCCCTAGTGGATTCAAGACCCCTTGTGGGAAGATCCTCTTGGATATCAAGACCTCAATTCCTCTTGGATGGGGATGAACTAGCTACCTTTGTATCCTCTTGTGTTGACATTGGATCTTGGATCTCATCTATGTGTATGTGGATTTAGCACATGTGTGATTGGATTTGTGTCAATTGAGTGTTTGTTCTTGTCTTCTTCTCTCAATTTGCCCTTTTCCCCCTCCGAGTGTGAAAAGATCATCACCATAGGGTCTCACCCTACATCATCTTGGATCAGAGCCACGTTGATTCACACCTTTGAGTTCTTCCCCTCCACTTTCTAGCCCCAAGTTTGTTGTTTTTACCCAATTTCGAAAATTCCCCAGAAAAATAGCCATACCAAAAAAAATTGTGATTTGTTGGTTTGATGATGTTTTGTTGATTTTGATCCGTGGATTCGTTGTGTTGCAAGTGGATCTAGCATTCCCCACCATCTCCACCTCGAAACCCACACCAAAATTGCCCCAATTTTCCGTTTTATCCACGATTTGGAGTTCTTCCCGACCTCATAGCCGAGCAGATGACCTGCCCGGATCATCCGGACACAGCCCGGATCGTACGAACCCCGACCCGGATCATCCGGCTTCCAGTGTCAAAACTAAATTTTCGGCACAAAATTTCAGCCACTGCCTCCACTTTCGCATAGCCATTTCCGAGCCCTACCATCGCACTACCGCAAAACCCTTGACACCCAAAGCCATACCACCGCGTTTCGCTACCACCATTTGACTTTTGCCATTGAGATTTTGACTTGCAGTCTTCCATTTCCTAACGTGTTTCGGCTACTTAGGGACGGCTCGTCATTGACAACACCGCCGCTTAACTTCGCCATGACATCGACAACGGCCACTTCATCATTTTGACACCACCACCATAAGCAAGGACGGTAACCTCGATGACATCTTTCTACATCTCCCTTGCCATTGCATTGTTAACCCTGAGACCATCGTTTGCGTCACTTTCCTACGAGACTAGCCGTTTGAGTATTGCCGGGCAACGCTACTTGTGCACTTTAGTGATACACGTTCCACATTGCTATCATAGCGTGCATATATCATCGTATCATCTCTTGTGTCATCAATTGGTCCCGCATATACATCATTGCTACCTTCATAAGAGCATTTCGCATAAGTGGCCCAAGGAAAATATCAAAAGAGAGAAAAAGCTTTTAAGCAAAGCGAAAAAGAAAAACAACAAGCTTGTAAGCAATAGCCATAGCATCGCCACATTGCATAACATATTGATCATCTTGGATCATTGTGATCGAGTTCACCGGGAATCATACATACATAGCATACTCGAGATAGAAAGACGATACATTTTGTCTCTTATAGGTTGTGCACAAGTGTCGTATCCGCCTATTGAGCAATCGGGCTAGCGTCTCTCTAGTCTTGTGCAACATGAGCGTTTTCCATGGATTCCACATTTTGTGCTCATTCCTTGGTTACACGACCTCATTTATCTATCCGTGGGTGTGTTTCCATGTTCCTCTCATTGCTATTGGTCTACTTGTTTCGCTTGCGAATTTGTGAATCTTTTTCAACATAATTGATATCTTGCTAACAACTGCAAAGATTTTGTACCGCTATACTCACCAAGCTACTCCAAAAGCTTTACTTGTGTAGGTGTGAGATTGACACGATCCGGTATCAATTGTGCTACTTCCATAGTACCATATTGGGTGATCATCGATCCATCTTCAACATTGGATAAGGTACATTGGTCTAGTTCGTTTCTTTCTTCCACTAACTATTGCTTGAGAATCATGGATAGGCTGAGCACTTCTACCAACCCCCTCTTTGACGAGCAAGATGATGCACCGAACGACTATGTCACCAAGGCACACCTCTTTGGCATCCAATGAGCCTTACATCAAGAAAGCAAAGCTTTGGGCGACTGCATCGAGCAACTCGCCACCGACTTTCGGCAAATCCTTGACGACAAGCTATCATCTCAAATGGAAGAGTTCCATACCATGATGGTCAACCGCGCTTCTTCCACTTCGTCCACCTCAAGATCAAGACGGCGCCACTCGAGCCGACACTCTTCGGACACGTCTTTGGATGCAAGTCTTCCTCGAGCACGATCACATCGTCACCAAGACCATGAAGACCATCAAGCTTCACCAAACCCATTCCATGGCAATGGTTTGCAAGGGCGCCTTCGAGAGCGCGAACGACAACATCATCAAGCACAAGGCGCCATGGACCCAGAACAAATTCCACAACGCCGACGTGAAGAAAACCAACACAGTGACCCTGTACAACAAGAACAACAACGCCGTGAGGAACAAGCCCTTGAAGCTCAACGTGCCCTACGAGAAGCAAATCGCGCCGTCAACAAGCGTAATCGCCAAGTGCGTGAACAACAAGAAGCCCTCCGACGAGAGCGACAAGAAGAGGCCGCGCATTTTGAGGAACGAAAAGAAATGAGGAACCATGCACATGCCCCACGACTTCGACGTCAAGAAGAGCACGAGGGGCGAGAGCTAGAAAATCCACCGCCAAGACAAGAGTGGCATCGCCTTCGTCCCGACCAAAATGAGGAGCAACGCTTCGGCAAGCTCAAGTTTACCATGCCCAAGTTCTCCAGAGGCAATGATCCCGAAGAATATCTCTCATGGGCATTGAAGGTCGACAAGATATTCTGTCTTCACAATTATGACGAGGAAAAGAAGATCGCCATGGCATCTCTAGAGTTCCAAAACTATGTTCTCATTTGGTGGGAGCAAGCGATCGAAGGGCGTCAAGAGAAGGGCGAGCCACCCATCCCGACTTGGAACCAAATGAAGGATGTCATGAGAGCTTGTTTTGTGCCTACACACTATAACTGCGATCTCTTCAAGAAACTATAACTCCTCAAGCAAGGCACCAAATTGGTTGAAGAATACTATCGAGAAATGGAACTTGCCATGATACGAGCTAATGTCAAGGAAGATGATGAACAAACTATGGGGCGTTTCTTTAATGGTCTCAACCATCCAATCAAGAAAATTACGGATTTCCAACCGTACTCCAACCTCCTCGAGCTAGTGCACCAAGCAACCAAGGCGGAGCGACAAGTGCAAGAGGACTACAAGTACTCCAAGTACTCTTGCAAGACCTATGGTTCATACACTCAAGCTTCAACGACTATGATGCCTCCTACAACGACTCGAGCTACACCAAGTACTGGTGACAAGTCAAGCTCCAAGCAACCTACGACATCTTCGAGTCGTCCTTCATCAAGTACATCCAAGCCAAGAACTTCATCATCGACACCTCCTACGGATGCCACCAAGACAAGTGACATCAAATGCTTTACTTGCAAAGGTTGAGGCCACAAGTCCTTTGAGTGCCCCACAAGACGAACCATGATCGCCAATGATGACGGCACCTACGACTCCATGAGCGAAGAAGAAATGGAAGCTCTTGAGCACGTGGCCATGCACCGACAAGTGAATGAACATGAAGACGATCAAGTGTTTTGTGACAATGATTCGAGCCCCGCTCTTGTTGTCTCCAAGATCTTGACACTTCAACAACAACATGACGAAGACCAATGTTGTCACATCTTCCATACCAAAGCGGGTATTCAAGACGTTCCGTCAAGGTCATCATCGACGGCGGAAGTTGCCACATTTTGGCAAGTGAAGAGCTATGTTCCAAGCTATAATTGATCAAGAAGATGCACACCCGCCCCTACAAGGTCCAATGGTTAAGCGACTCCGGCACCATTTAAGTGGAGCACACCGTTCAAGTGTCCGTCAAGATTGGCGCATACGAAGACACCTTGGAATGTGACGTGGTTCCCATGACCGTGTGCCATCTCCTCCTTGCAAGACCTTGGCAATTCGACCGTGGCATCATCCACAATGGACGGACCAATCATTATAGCTTCAAGATGAAGGGCAAGGAATTCGTGCTTCAACCCATTTCGCCAAGTCAAGTCATCGCCGACAAACATGCATCGAGTCATCGTGGAGAGAATAGTGAGCGAGTGAACCACCACAAAGAGAGTGAGAGCCACAAGCCAAAAATGAGCGACTCCACAATGAGTGACAAGAAAGGTTTAGCTTTTAGCCACCAAAAGAGACATGAGGGATATGAGTGAGAGCCCATCGAGCGTTCTTCACTTTGTGATTATGTGCAAAGATGAAGCAGTGCGGACTAATACTTCACAACATCTACCTTTGGTATTGTCTCATTTATTGCAGTAATTCACGGACGTTTTTCCTGATGAGCTACCTCCCGGACTTCCTCCACTTCGCGGAATCAAACACCGCATTGACCTCATCCCCAGCACACCTCTTCTGAACAAGGCACCTTACCGCGTCAACCCCGATGAGACCAAAGAAATACAAAGGCAAGTACAACATCTCATGGAAAACGGGTATGTACGCGAAAGCTTGAGTCCATGTGCCGTTCCGGTTATTCTTGTGCCTAAGAAAGATGGTAGTTATCGCATGTGTTCCGATTGCCATCCCATTAATGCTATCACCGTTAGATATCGCCATCCCATTCGATGCCTTGATGACATGCTAGATGAACTTAGCGGAGCCCCTATTTTCTCAAAAATTGATCTCAAAAGAGGTTACTATCAAATTCGCATGCAAGATGGTGATGAACAGAAAACGGCTTTCAAAACCAAATTTGGCTTGTATGAATGGTTAGTTATGCCTATGGGCTTATCTCAAGCACCTAGTACTTTCATGCGTGTGATGCATTATGTTCTTCGCAAATACATCGGCATTTGTGTTGTGGTTTACTTTGATGACATTCTTGTGTTTAGCCAATCTCTTGAGGATCATGTCATACATCTTAGGGACGTCTTGCAAGTTCTTAGAAACGAGCTTCTTTATGCTAACATGGAAAAATGCACTTTCGGTGTTGATAAACTTGTTTTCTTGGGATTTGTAGTCTCTGTAAGGGTGTTCAAGTTGATGAAGATAAAATTGATGCTATTAAAACTTGGCCACAACCAACCAATTTGCTTCAGCTGCGTAGTTTCCTTGGCTTAGCCGGTTTTTATCGACGCTTTGTGAAGGATCTTAGCACTATTGCATCACCATTGCACGCATTGAGTAAGGAGAATGCACCATTTATTTAGGGTCCTTCCCAGGATGCCGCATTTCATGAGCATAAGAACACGCTTACACATGATTGATACGTCTCCCTCGTATCTACTTTTCCAAACACTTTCGCTCTTGTTTTGGACTCTAATTTGCGTGATTTGAATGAAACTAACCCGAACTGACGTTGTTTTCAGCAGAACTACCATGGTGTTGTTTTTGTGTAGAAATCAAAGTTCTCGGAATTGGACGAAACAGTTTGGAGATTTTTTATGGAATAAATAAAAAATATTGGCGCAGGAATCAACTGGAGATGGGGCCCCTGTTGCTCACAAGGCAACAGGGTGCGACCCCCCTAGGGCGTGCCCTGATGCCTTGTGGGGCCCACAGAGGTCCTCTTGACCTAATTCCAACGCTATAAATTCTCTTTCCCCGAGAAGAAAATAAGAGAAGAAGTTTCATCGTGTTTTACGATATGGAGCCGCCGCCACCTCCCGTTCTTCATCGGTAGGGCTGATCTGGAGTCCATTTGGGGCTCCGGAGAGGGGGATTCGACGCCGTCGTCATCATCAACCATCCTCCATCACCAATTTCATGATGATCACCACCGGGCGTGAGTAATTTCTCCATAGGCTTGCTGGATGGTGATGGGTTGGATGGGATTTATCATGTAATTGTGTCAATTTTGTTAGGGCTTGATCCCTAGTATCCACTATGTTCTGAGAATGATGTTGCTATGACTTTGCTATGCTTAATGCTTGTCACTAGGGCCCGAGTGCCATGATTTCATATCTGAACCCTTTATTTTTTCATGAATATATTTGTGTTCTTGATACTATCTTGCAAGTTGTATGCACCTATTACGGGTTATGATCTGCATAGCCCAAGGTGACAATAATTGGGATTCTTTCTGGTGATTACCGTAGTTTGAGGAGTTCATGTATTCACTAAGTGCTAATGCTTTGTTCATGTTCTCTATTAAAAGGAGGCCTTAATATCCCTGAGATTTCCTTATGGACCCCACTGCCATGGGAGGGTAGGACAAAAGATGTCGTGCAAGTTCTTACTATAAGCACGTATGACTATATACGAAATACATGCCTACATTACATTGATGAATTGGACCTATTGTGTATCGCCCTAGGTTGTGACTGTTATATGGTGAATGTCATCCAACATAATTATCCATCACTGAACCAATGCCTACGCTTTTCGCATATTGATCTTTGCTAAGTTACTTTCGTTGCTGCTGCTGTTACAATCACTACAAAACTGCTACAGTTACTGTTTCTGTTACTATTGCTACTGTTACTACTGTGCTACTAAACACTTTGTTGCAGATATTTAGTTCTCCAGGTGTGGTTGAATTGAAAACTCAACTGCTAATACTCGCAAATATTCTTTGGCTCCCCTTGTGTTGAATCAATAAATTTGGGTGAAATACTACCCTCGAAGACTGTCGCGATCCCCTATACTTGTGGGTTATCAAGACCTTTTTCTGGCGCCATTGCCGGGGAGCATAGCGCTATTTGATTGAGTCACTTAGGATTTATATCTGTTGATCACTATGAAGAATCTAAAAGACGCTAAGACCAAGATCGTTCCCTCTAAGACGAGGGGAGGTAAGGAACTGCCATCACACTCTGCACTTGATTCACCTTCTGTTTTCAGTAGGCTTGCGACACCACAACCTGCTATTCATTCTGATATGTCGCAAGTAATTGATGATACAACTTCTGCTATAAATGATACTTATGATGATGCTAGTACTATGCTTGATAATACTATGCCACTAGGTGAATTTCTTGATGAACAAACTTCTAAAGCTAAAGAAATTGAAAATGTTGAAACTCTTGAAAATTATGATTCACCTATTATGCCTAGTCCTCCTACTAGAGTTGAAATGCCTAAGATACCTGATGGTTATGTTTTTGATGGAGAGACAGCTAGGGCAATTCTTGCTTGTAATGATAGAGATGATGTTAGAAAATTACTGGCTAAGCTTAAAGAAAAGTCTATGATGGAGAGAATGAAATATGATCCTAAGTTTGCTACCTCTCCTATATTTTTCACTGATAAGGATTATGAATTCTCTGTCGATCCTGAGTTAATTACTTTGGTTGAATCTGATCCTTTTCATGGTTATGAAACTGAAACTGTTGTGGCACACCTTACTAAGTTAAATGATATAGCCACCCTATTTGCTCATGAGGAAAAAATTTGCTACTACTACATTCTTAAGTTGTTTTCTTTCTCATTAAAGGGTGATGCTAAGAAATGGTTTAATACTCTTGGTCTTGGTTGTGTGCGTAATCCCCAGGATATGATATATTACTTCTCTGAAAAATATTTCCTGCCCATAAGAAACAAGCTGCTTTACAGGAAATATTCAACTTTGTGCAAATTGAAGAAGAGAATCTCCCTCAAGCTTGGGGGAGGCTTCTCCAATTACTTAATGCTTTGCCTGATCATCCTCTTAAGAAAAATGAAATACTTGATATCTTTTATAATGGACTAACTGATGCTTCTAGGGACTACCTAGATAGTTGTGCTGGTTGTGTTTTCAGGGAACGAACTGTTAGACAGGCTGGAGAACTATTGAATAATATATTAAAGAATGATAATGAGTTGACACTTCCTGAACCACCACCTAAGCCAACTCCGAAGAGAGGAGGTATTCTATTCCTCAGTCCTGAAGATATGCAAGAAGCTAAGAAATCTATGAAGGAAAAAGGTATTAAAGATGAAGATGTTAAGAATCTGCCGCCTATTGAAGAAATACATGGACTTGATATCCCGACACAGGTAGTAGAGGTAAATTCTCTTCGTAGATTCAATCAAAGTGGTATTCCCTATAATAAATCTGGTAGTCAATGTTTGGATGAATTTGATAACTACATTGTTAAGCAAGAGAATTTCAATATGTATGTTAGCAATCAATTAAAACGAAATGCCATCATGATTGATTGCTTGAGTGATTTGATGTTTAGAATTGCTAATGATGTTAAGGGTTTGAGTAAACATGCTTCTATGGTCCAGACTCAGTTAGAACAAATAGCTAAGTAACAAAATGATTTGCTTAATGAGATGGATATTAAAATGAATGATCATGTTGTTAGGGTAATGACTACAGGAGGAAGAATGACTTAGTAGCCCTTGTATCCTGAAGGTCATCCTAAAAGAATTGAGCAAGATTCTCAAAGAAATAATATTGATGCACCTAGTCCATCTTAGAAGAAAAAGAAAAAGAAAAATGATAGGACTTTGCATGCTTCTGGTGAACCTGAGATAGAAAAAACCTCCTGAGAATCATAATGATGTCTCTATTTCTGATGCTGAGACACAATCTGGTAATGAACATCCACCTAGTGATAATGATAATGATAATGATAATGATAATGATGATGTTCATGTTGATGCTCAACTAGATAACGATGTAGAAATAGAACCTGCTATTGATCTTGATAACCCACCTCCTAAGCATAAACGATATGATAAAAGTGAATTCATTGCTAGAAAACATGGAAAAGAAAGAGAACCATGGGTTCAAAAACCTATGCCCTTTCCTACTAAACCATCTAAGAATAAAGATGAGGAAGATTTTGAGCACTTTGTTGAAATACTTAGACCCGTCTTTTTGCGCACTCGCTTGACTGATATTTTGAAAATGCCTTCATATGCTAAATACATGAAAGATATTGTCACTAATAAAAGAAAGATACCTGAAGCTGAAATTTCCACCATGCATGCAAATTACTCTTTTAAGGGTGGAGTACCTAAGAAGTTAGGAGATCCGGGAATACCTACTATACCATGCTCCATTAAAAGAAGTTATGTTAAAACTGCTCTATGTGCTTTGGGAGCCGGTGTTAGTGTTATGCCTTTCTATTTATATAGAAGACTTGATTTGAATAAGCTTACACCCACTGAAATATCTTTGCAAATGACTGATAAATCAACTGCTATACCTATTGGAATTTGCGAGGATGTGCTCGTTGTTGTTGCAAATGTTACTATCTTAACGGACTTTGTTATACTTGATATGCCCGAGGACGACAATATGTCGATTATCCTTGGAAGACCCTTTTTGAATAATAAAGGGGCTGTTATTGATTGTAACAAAAGCAAGGTCACTTTTCATGTCAATGGTAATGAGCATACGGTTTATTTTCCGAGGAAACAAAATTCAGTGAATGGTATCAATTGTATTGAAAAGGTTTCGACAATCACTATTGGAGGGTTTAAATTTCCTCTTCCTACTCTCAAAAAGAAATATGAAATTCTTATTGTTGGGGAGATGCATATCCCCGTTGAGGTAACTTAGTGTTATACAAAAATTCTTTGGTTTCGTGTTACTCGGAAATAGTTTGTTAATAAGACTTGATCAACCTTATTAATGGATTCTTTTCGAGGGGCATGTGGTCGATGAATTTAGTAAGCACAACTTTCTGTAACCATAGTTTGCTCCCTGTTATTTATAGTTTAATAAAGTAAAATGCCATGATTATCCTATTTTCTGAATTATCCGTGCAATAAAAAAATGGCCCAAAAATAAAAGTGCTCAGAATGCAATAAAATTTTAACATGATTTTTTCTAGAATATTTAAGAATTTTTGGCACTGAAAACAACCCAGGGGTGCACCTGCTGCTCACAAGGCAACAGGGCACGGCCACCCCCCCAGGGCGCGCCAAGACACTTTGTGGTTCCCACAAGGACCCACTCACTTATCTCTTCAGCCCACTTCATCTCCTACCTCCAGAAAAAAAATCGTGGTAGCTCTCTCTCTCTCATGTTCTTGCTCCCAAACCTGAGATTTTTGATCTCTTTGCTCGGAGCTCCGTTTTTGAAACTGCTTTGGGGGATTGCTCCTTGGTATGTGACTCTCCCATTGCTCCAATTAATTTTTGCTTTAGTGGATTATATTTTGCATAAACTGCTGCCATTGGTGCTACTGAAAATGAGCTTTCATGTTCAATTCTTTGAGTTCTAAGTAGTTTGAATGCTTGATATAGCCTCTAGGCACGACCGCCCTATGACGAAGGACAAGACCCGCCACAGTGCCGCGTTTCCGACCGAACCCGCGCCCGGCGGACCCGGCGCACCCGGCGAACCCGGCGCACCCAGCGACCCGGCGGCCCCCACCGCCGGCTCCTAGACAATGACACCAGGGCCCCGCGCCCGTGCATCCTTACCCATGTAACCCTGGGGGTCGGCCTATAAGACTCCCCGGGAGGCCTCCCTGCAGGGGGGTCAGTAAAAATTCTTAGTTCGCACACACACACACACTCACAGGAGAGGCCGAACGGCGGCCTAGCCCCTTCTTCCTCCTCCGCCCACACAGCTCCAGGAGCAACCTTGTAGCCCTTGTGCATTCCATACTCCATTCGGCAGGACTAGGGGTGTTACCTCTCCGGAGGGCCCCGAACCTGGGTACGTCTCGTGTCTCACACAAGCCCGTGCCAACCTCGCCTCCGGAACCCACCGGTGTCCTCCCGTAGCCCCACCTTTTTAGCCATCTCATGGCATCTGCCGTGAGAATACCATGACAGTTGGCGCCCACCGTGGGGCAGCTCGCGGCGCCGGCCGGAGTCAAGTTCCGGACGAGGCCCTTCACCAGCTCCGGCGAGCGCATCATACACGGTTTGGTCAGCGCGCCCCGCGCGGCCAACCCGGCCGGCTGCAACGCTGCGCCGGGCGCGAACGTCGCCTGCCCCGCAGGCAGCCTCGTCGTCCCTTTCGGCGCGCTGCGCATTTTCATCTCGCTCGTCCCCGACGTGTTTCCCAGCGAGGTGCGCAGCTTCGCCGACTCCCCCTTCCCCGTTGGCTGCGCCGTCTCCGACGATGTCGCGGCTCTTTGCGCCCGCACGAAGGTGCTGACCATCGGCGCCAGCTCCGGCTCCCCGCGCGGCAAGGAGAAGGCCGCCGCGGCTGTGGCTCCGCCACGCCGGGCCGACCCGCTCCGCGAGACGATCCGGAGCCTGCAAGCCCCCATCACGCCCGACGCCGACACGGCTGCTGCAGCGGCTCAGCTCAATGAGGACCGCCAGCATCTGCTGGTCGAGGCCACGGAGCTCGCGGCAACGCGGTGCCGGCTGGAATCCGCCCAGCGAGAGTACGATAGCGCCCACGGCTTCATGCCGGCCGCCGCGGAGCCTAGCCGGGTCGCGGAGGTGTGGATCCGTGGGGGCGCGATCGGCCGTGCGCTAGGCGCAGGCCGGCCCGTGTACGACACCCCCGTCAAGAACATGTGCGCGGCGCAGGCGGCCATGGTAGATCTCGAATTCCTGGAGGGCGAGGAGCTACTGCAGCAGCAGCAGCGCATCCACGACCTCATCACCATGGCGAACGAGCAGCAGAAGCACTTTAACCCGGCCCAGCCATCCGCCTCCGCCTCAGGAAAAACCGGAAACCCGGAGTGGGCCCTCCGGGACGCGTAGCAGACGTCCTCCCACGCCACTAGCGCGAGCCGCTCTGGCCGGCACCGATCCGGTCGGAGCCGGCACAACCGTGCCACCACCGCCGAAGATGGCGTTGCTGCCGAGATGACTGGCGACGGCCGGGTTCAGCCGCCGGAGCACCCCGCGCGGCCAGCTCGGCGGCTCGAGCCGGCCCCGGAAGCCCCTGCACCCTGCGGCCCCGTGGCTGACCGACTCGGTCCCTGCTGTCCCGTGGCTGACCGACTCGGCCCCCGCGAGCCCTACGACGAAAGCGACGCCTGTCACCGCATCAACCGGCTGGCGCGCTCCACGGCCCTGGAGGAGGAAAGCTCTGCCGGCCCGGCGTGCTTTGGTCCCCGCATTCGTGAGGAGCCCTTCCCCAAAGGTTTCTCGCTGCCTCGCGACTCCCCCAAGTACAACGGCGCCACCAAGCCGGAGGACTGGCTGGCCGACTACACCACGGCTGTCGGCATAGCCGGCGGCAACCGGCGCGTGGCCGTGCGATACGTCCCCCTCATGCTGCTCGGCTCGGCCCGGACGTGGCTTAACAGCCTCCGAGCCGGCAGAGTGAACTCCTGGCTTAATTTCGAAGACGCGTTCATTCGCAACTTCACCAGCACCTACAAGCATCCCGGCAATCCTCGCCAGCTCTCCATGTGCATCCAGAAGCCGGGCGAGCCCCTTCGCGACTTCCTCACGCGGTGTACGGAACTGCGCAACTCCTGCGAGGGGGTTCACGAGGTCCAGGCCATCCAGTACTTCATCGACCGATGCCTAGACGGCACTCTGGTCAAGCACCGGTTGGTGTGCGACGAGCCGGAGACTCTGGCAGAGCTCATGGCTATGGCGGACAAGTACGCTACGGCCGACTCCGCGATGAATGTGAAGATCACGATCGACACAGACGGCAAGCTCCTCCCGGCCCAGCCGGCTCCCCCCAAGCCGGCTGGCGACAACAATCAGCGCCGGCAAGACAACAACAATAGCAACAACAACGGCAAGCGCAGGAACGACCAGCAGGCGCCCCGCTACGACAACCGGCAGGTCCCCGCGGTGGAAGGGGAGCAGCCGGCCGAGTAAGGCTCCAGCCAGCGCCCGCGCACCGGCAAGGCCGCCTGGCAGCCCAAGCTGTCCTTCGAGCAGATGCTCAACGCCCCTTGCAAAAACCACAGCGGCGCGAAGCCGTCGACTTACACGCTCCGGCAGTGCAGCTTCACCCAGCGCCTGTTGAAGGGCAACCTTCCACCCCCGCCACCCGGAGCCGGCCCGCAGCAGCCGCCGCTTCCCCCCGCCCCCGCTGCCACCCGGCGCCCTCGCCGAAAACCCTTTCCCGCGCCCGGACGTGTCCTACGTCGTCTTCACCAGCGAGGGGGATGACAAGCACGCCAAGCGCAAGCATGCGGCCAAGGTGAACGTCGTCGTCCCCCCGGTTCCCCAGTACATGCATTGGTCCGACCGGCCGGTGCGCTGGACCCGGGAGGACCATCCGGCCATCATGCCCATGCCGGGTGGCTACGCCCTTGTGCTCGACCCCACTTTCATCTCCGAGAAGTGAACCTGCCGCTTTTCGCGGGTGCTGATCGACGGTGCCAGCAGCATCAACATCCTGTACCGCGACACCATGACCAAGCGCGGCATCGAGGCGCGACAGCTGGAGCCGACCCGGACGGTGTTCCACGGCATCGTACCAGGTCTCTCCTGCTCTCCAATCGGCCGGATCCGGCTTGACGTCCTGTTCGGCTCCAGCAGCCATTTCCGCCGCAAGCCGATCTGGTTCGAGGTGGTGGACCTGGCCAGCCCCTACCACGCGCTGCTGGGCCGGCCCGCGATGGCCAAATTCATGGCGGTCCCTCACTACGCCTACCTGAAGTTGAAGATGCCGGGTCCCAAGGGCCTCATCACCATCGTCGGTGACTACAAGAAGTCCCTTGAGTGCGCCAAAGCCGGCTCCCGGCTGGCCGAGTCGCTGGTCATCGCCGAGGAGAGGCGCCAGCTCGACCGGATCGTGGCGCTGGCTAGCGCGCAGCCGGCCGTGCCGACTCCGCCCAAGTCAGCCGACAGCGAGGCCTCCTTCCAGCCGTCAAAAGACACGAAGAGGGTCCCGCTCGACCCGGCCGACCCCAGCTCCAGCAAGTACGTGGTCGTGGGCACCCGCCTCGACAGCAAATAGGAAGGCGAGCTCGTCGATTTCCTTCGTGAGAATCAGGACATCTTCGCATGGTCTCCAAAAGACATGCCGGGTGTCCCGAGGGAATTCGCCAAGCACAAACTTCACGTCTGCAAGGACGTCAAGCCTGTCCGACAGCCGCTATGCCGTTTCTCCGAGGAGAAGCGGAGAACCATTGGTGAAGAGATCGCCCGGCTGCTCGCAGCCGACTTCATCATGAAAGTGTTCCACCCCGAGTGGCTGGCCAATCCAGTCCTCATCCTGAAGAAGAATGGCACCTGGCGCATGTGCATCGACTACACCAGCCTGAACAAGGCCTGCCCCAAAGATCCATTTGCTCTGCCCCGGATCGACCAAGTCATCGACTCCACAGCCGGCTGCGAGCTCCTGTCCTTTCTGGACGCCTACTCCGGCTACCACCAGATCAAGCTAGACCCGGCCGACGCCCTCAAGACGTCCTTCATCACGCCCTTTGGGGCATATTGCTACATCACCATGTCGTTCGGCTTGAAGAATGCCGGCGCCACCTTCCAGCGATGCATGCAGAAATGCCTGCTGCCCCAGATCGGCAGAAATGTGCATGTCTACGTCGACGACATCGTGGTGATGACCAAGCAGCACCTCACGCTCCTGGCCGACCTCAAGGAGACCTTCGCCAACCTGCGCCGGTTCCAGATCAAGCTCAACCCGGAGAAATGCGTCTTCGGCATGCCGGCTGGCCAACTCCTCGGCTTCCTCGTCTCGGAGCGCGGCATCGAGGCCAACCCGGAAAAGATCAAGGCGATCGAGCGCATGCGCAAGCCGACCCGGCTGTGCGACGTCTAGAAGTTCACCGGCTGCTTGGCCTCTCTCAGCCGGTTCGTCAGCCGGCTGGGGGAGTGGGCCCTGCCCCTGTATTAGCTGATGAAGAAGACGACGGCGTTCGAGTGGAGCGACCAGGCCGACGAAGCGTTCCGCGACCTCAAGCGCATGCTGTCCACCTCACCCGTCCTGGCCGTGCCGGCTGAGAAAGAGCCACTCTTGATGTACATCGCAGCCACCTCCCGCGCGGTCAGCATGGTGCTGGTGGTCGAGCGTCCTGAATAGGGCAAGGTGCAGCCGGTCCAGCGTCCAGTGTACTTCGTGAGTGAGGTGCTCTCCGCCTCCAAGCAGAACTACCCCCACTACCAGAAGATGTGCTACGGCGTGTACCTTGCCGCCAAGAAGCTGAGGCAGTACTTCCAGGAGCATACCATTACCGTGGTGAGCACGGCCCCCATCGGCGAGATCATGGGCTGCCGGGATGCCTCTGGCCGGGTGGCCAAGTGGGCCATTGAGCTAGCCGGCCACACGATCCTCTACGAGCCCCGCACCACCATCAAGTCCCAAGCGCTGGCCGACTTCCTCGTCGACTGGACCGAGACCCAGTCGACTCACTGGCGCATGCACTTCGACGGCTCCAAAATGCGCAACGGCTTGGGAGCCGGCATCATGCTGTCTTCCCCCAAGAACGACCGGCTGCGGTACGTCCTGCAGATCCATTTTGCCGCCTCCAACAACGTTGCCGAGTACGAAGCCCTCGTGCACAGTCTCCGGCTGGCCAGGGAGATCGGCATCCGGCGCATCCTCTGCTACGGCGACTCGGACCTGGTGGTGTAGCAAGTTTTTGGTGACCGGGACGCCAAAGACGCCAACATGGCCAGCTACCGCTTCCTGGTCCAGCAGCTCTCCGTCGGATTCGACGGTTGCGAGTTCCTCCACATCCCACGCGCGGACAACGAAGCAGCTGACGCCCTGGCCAAAGTGGGTTCCACCCGACAAGCCATCCCATCCGGCGTCTCCCTCGAGCACCTACGGAAGCCGTCCATCAAGCCGTCTCCCGAGTCGGAATCCATCTTCGTCCCGGACGACCCCGACGCGCCCCCACCCGACCCCGGAATTCCCGGTCCAAGCACGGGGATTGCCGGCTCCGGCTCGGGGACTGCCGTCTCCAGCCCGGTGGCTGCCGTCTCCGGCCCGGGGGTTGCCGGCCCAAGCTCGGGGACTGTCGGCTCCAGCCCGGGGGCAGCCGTCTCTCGCCCTGGGGCTGCCGGCCCAAGCTCGGGGACTGCCGGCTCCATCCCGGGGGCTGCCGTCCCGGATCCCATCCCGGCGGCCGTCCTCACAGTGGTGTCGGCGCCGTCCTGGGCTCAGCCGATCCTCGCCTTCTTGGAAGACGGTGACCTTCCCAACGACGAAACCGAAGCCCGACAAGTGCAGCGGCGAGTGTCCGCCTACAGCATCATCAACCACGAGCTCATCAAACACAGCACGACTGGCGTGTTCCAGCGCTGCATCGAGCAGGACAAAGGGATCGAGATCCTCATCGACATCTACCAGGGCGAGTGCGAGCACCATGCCGCCTCGAGATCCCTGGTGGCCAAAGCTTTCCGCCACGGATTCTACTGGCCCACGGCCCTGCAAGACGCCGAGGAGCTGGTCCTCAAGTGTGAGGGCTGCCAACGCTTCAGCAAGCGCAGCCACCAGCCGGCCACAGCCCTCCAAACCATCCCGATCACGTGGCCCTTTGCCGTTTGGGGGCTCGACATGGTGGGGCCCTTCAAGACCGCCCGAGGCGGCATGACGCATCTGTTGGTCGCCGTCGACAAGTTCACCAAGTGGATCGAGGCAAGACCGATCAAGAAGCTCGATGGGCCCACGGCCGTCCGGTTCATCAAGGATATCGCGGTTTGCTACGGTGTTCCCCACAGCATCATCACGGACAACAGTACCAACTTCGCCAAGGGCGCGCTGGCCCACTACTGCTCTGCATCCGGCATCCGGCTCGACTTGGCCTCCGTCGCACATCCCCAGTCGAACAGCCAGGTCGAGAGGCCAAACGGCCTCATCCTAGCCGGCATCAAGCCACGACTCGTCGAGCCGCTCGTGCGCTCACACGGCAGCTCGCTTGATGAGTTGCCGGCCGTCCTCTGGAGTCTCCGGACGACACCCAACCGCTCAACCGGGTTCACCCCGTTCTTCCTCATCTACGGAGCCGAAGCAATCAATCCAACCGACGTCGAGTTCGACTCACCCCGGGTGGCCATGTACATAGAAGCCGAGGCAGCCATCTACCAACAAGGCCTGCGCCACTACCACAGCAAGAAGATGAAACCCCTCGCATTCCGTGAGGGCGACCTCGTGCTCCGGCTCGTCCAGCGGACAGCCGGCCAGCACAAGCTGGCCTCCCCCTGGGAGGGCCCCTTCATCGTCAGCAAGGCTCTCTGCGATCGGAACGCGTACTACCTCATCGACGCGCAGAAGCCGAACAAGCGCAAGCGAGATGCAGCCGGCGAGGAGTCCAACTGGCCCTGGAACGCGGAGCTCCTCCGTCCGTTTTACAGTTGAACTCATGCATGTATGTATCACCACCTTTTGGGTTTAATGAAAGCAGCAAGCCCCCCCCCCCCCCCCCCCCGTTTTCGTTTTTCCCGCCGAGTCGGCACAGCCGGCTCGGGGGCTCGGGGGCTTCCTTTTCCATTTTTTCTAAAGCTCTGTGTCTATGCACTTCCCCGTTTTCGATTCTCCCGCCAAGTCGGCGCAGCCGGCTCGGGGGCTCGGGGGCTCGCCGGCTAGACCGACCCGCGCCATTTTCCTTAGTCCATTTTGAAGCGTACGAGCCGCCAAAGCCCTCTCTTCGCCAGCCACAGCCGGCTCCCGGCTGTCCGGCCGGCAAGAGCCAAAGGCCAAAAGCATCATCACGCAAGAACGGCTAAGGAGGAGAGCCCAGTTCGGCCAACCCGGCCAAACCCGCCCCTTTCTCACTAAATTCGCCGCACGACCGGTTGCGCGCCATACGGCTTCGCCGCCTGCTGCTAGCCGGCCCAGTGGGTGTTTCGCTCGCGCTCAACGTCTCGAAAAGCCTAAGTATTGTACGTACCCTCTCAAAGCCGAATCCCCGTCCTAGCCACAGCCGCCACCCGGCTGTCCGGCTAGCGGGAAGGAAGTCCAGAGAAAAGACAAACAAGAAAAGGCCCAAGGCCGAACAGCAAAAAGTGAAATCACATGCAAAATTTATAAACGGCAAAGGCCCACGGCCACAAGTTCATTACATGTAACTGCACCCCCAGTGGGTGGACCTGCTACCTACCCGAGTTCAAGTACAGGGAGGTTGAAGATAAAAAGAAAAAATCCTAAGCGGCGTCGGCTCAGCTGAGGTGGACGCGGCCTCCGGGTCGGGTCCAGAGCTTTCCGGCCTCTCGGTCGTGGCGGCGTCGTCCGGGTCGGCCTCATCATCAGCATAGGCTCCCATCTCGGCCGAGCTGCCGTTCGGGTCGTTGAGCAGCAGGCCGAACTCGTCGGCAGGGAGCACCTCGCCGTCCTCCGTCCGCTCCAGGACGAATTCGTCATACAAGGCGAACGAGGCCAGGTAGTTGGCCCGACTGGCGATCCGCAGCGCCCGCGCCACCAAGTCCTCCTCCGCGCCGGCCCGTTGCGCCGCCAGGCGGTCATGGTCCATGCCCGGTTACCAGGACACGACGAAGCACAGCGCCATCTCCGCTCCGACACGGGCCGCATAGGCCCTCCACGCGCCGAGTCGCTCCACCCCGGCTTCCAGCCACCGCGCCAGCCGGGTGACGCTGTTCGGCGCCACAGCACCCGGCCAGAGGCTACCCACCATGCTCACCCCGGCCTCGAACAGCCGACGCATGTGCCCCTCCACGGCCCCAAGACGGGCCTCCCTGGCGAGGACGATCTCCGAGAGGGTCCAGGCGGCGTAAACATCGACCTCCGCCCCTGCCGCGCGCTGGTCTGACCGGTAGGCGTGCATGGCCGTGTCGGTCTCCTCCTGCGTCTCTGGGAAGACCCCTGGCGAAAGAGGGAAACAAGTCAGTCAAAAGAAAACAACTCGCCGGCTTGGCCAGCCGGATCAAAGAAAAGACGGGACTCATGGGCAAAGCCCTCATTGAGGTGCTGCGCCTCGCTCAGCATCCCGTCCTCTCGCAGGGCCGACGCGCGGGCCTGAGCCTCGAGATCTTTCTCGAGCTGGGCGATCCTCCTGCCGGCGTCCGCCAGCTCCTCGGCCCCCTTGCCGCGCTCCTCCGCCAGCCAGCCCAACTCCGCCTGGTGGGCATCCTCCGCCTTGGCCTTCTCGGCCATCTGCCGGTCCACCTCGGTCCGGAGTCGGTCGCGGTCGGCGATTGCAAGATCGCGCTGCAGGCCAGCTTCGGCAAGCCGGTTTCGGAGACCCGGTACCTCGGCCGCGGTGGCTGCATGACGAGGTCCCAGGTCAACGCCGGAAGCAAGGAAAAGAAGAAAAAAGACAAGTTTCAAAGATTCGACCCGGCTGCTCCGCAGTCCGGCCCGAACCTCGGGGGCTACACCCAGTGGGTGCACTGGCGCGCCCCCACTGAAGGAATGCAAGACTTACCTTGAACCCAGCACAGCTCCTCTTCCTTGGCGGCGAGCTGGGCTTTGGCCTCGCGGAACCTCTCCCAAAGCCGGTTGTACGCGCTGGCCCGCAGGTCGTACAGATGCTGCACGCAGACAAAGGATTAGAAGAATGCAAAAGACAAGCTATAAGATTCGACCCGGCTGCTCCGCAGCCCGGCCCGAACCTCGGGGGCTACACCCAGTGGGTGCGCTCGCGCGCCCCCACTGATTCAACGGCCAAGACAAGCAAAGAGTAAAAACTTACCGCAATTGCTTGCTCCAGCTTCCGCGCCCACTCCTGGTCTTCCCGGACGAAGGCTTGCAGGCGCTCGCTCTGCCCGCGAAGCTGCGAACGCAAGGCATCCGCCGCCTCATCCTCCCGGGTGCGTGGCCCAACCACGACCTCGCCGGCGCTCGCCCACGGCTGCTGCATCGCGGTCCCGGCGCCGGATCCGCTTCCACCCGGCCGCTCGGGGTTCGCAGCGGTTTGGGACGGAACGACCATCAGGACACCAGTGTCCCCGGCCGCGGCCTCCAGGGCCGGCGTCAGCTGCGCCTGGCCGGACGGCGCGGAGTCCGCCTCGCGCCTCTCTCCGCCGCCCTCGCCTCCTCCTGCCGGGTCGGCCTGGGGCGGCGTGTCCACGACGATATTCTCATCGACGTCCGACTCGCCGTTGGCCGGCTCCGTCCGTCCTGCTGGCTCGCCGGCTCCCTCCGGCTGCGGCTCGATGATCGTTACCTCCGGCGCCGACCCCCTCTCCATCTCCGGCCAGGCCGGGTCCTCGGCGATCCTGGCCCGCTTCGCGGAGGTCCTCTCCCACGCCCGGGCCGAGGCCGCCGCCATCTCTTTCTCGGCCTCCGCCCGATCCCGCCAGGCATCGCGGCACGCCGCGTCAAGATCTTGGCCGGACTGGTGGGCCGCGAGGTCATCCTCCGTGGTCCAGTCTGGCTCGTGATCGATGGCGCTGCTCCTGGTCTTCCTCCAGATGGCCTCGCCCGCCGCGGCCTTCGCTGCCACTACCGCCAAGTCAAGGGCGGATCTGTGCACGGCAAATTTGTCACGGCGAAGGCATAAGCAAGAAGCAAGCAAGAGACCAGAAAAAGACAAAACACACTTACCCAATGACCTTTGGGACCTCCCACCTCTGGCCCTCCGACGGGGCGAGCCGGCGCTTCTTCTTGACGATGGCCCTCTCGCCCGCCGGACCCGCCGCCGCCGGGCGCTTCGCAGCCGGCCTCTTCTCGACCGCCTCCTTCCCATGCGACCGGCTGCCGGACGCCGCCGCGCAGGCCGGCCCGGCGCCGGCCGTCTTCCGCAGCCGTCTTGGGGGGTCGACGCTGGCGTCCTCCCCAGCCGAGGGCGCTGCACCGTGGGCACCGGTCAGGCCCTCCTCGTCGTCATCTGGCCAGTCGCGCAGAAGATCTGGAGGCGGAGACTTACCCGCATGCCGTGACCCGCCGGCCGCGGCGTCGGCCAGGCGCGCTTCGACCGCCCCCTCCTCCGCCTCGGCGCCAGCGTCCTCCACGTCCGAGTCAGGCAGGTCGACCAGCAGAATCTGGGGATTCGGCCTGTCGTGGTTCCGCTGGCTGGCGAATAGCTGCGGCCCTCCCGTCGCGTCAGGACACAAGAATAGCGTTGAAGCGGCAAAGAATAATGACCAAGGACTTACCGCCGGCGCCGGGTTCCCCTGGTGGTAGGGCTCCTTCCCGAAGCCCCAATCCTCCTCCTTCAACCTGGCCTTGGAGATGTAGTTCACCCGCTGGGCGATCCCGGCCGGCGTCAGCTCCTTGGTCGACATCCGGGTCGGGTCATGCCGGCCACTCATGTCGCAGATCCAGTGCGACCGGCGCTGCAGCGGCAGAACTCGGTGGGCGATGAAGGCCACGATGAGGTCAGCCGGCTTCAGCCCCTCGCGATCCGTCATCTCCCCGACCCAGCAGCAGATGTTCAGCATCTCCTGCGGAGGTTTCTTGGGGCAGTAGCCCCAATTCGGCTTGGCGAGCGGCGCCGTGTTGACGAAGGGCGGAAGATTTATGACGTCCACCGCCGGGTCGGCGTTCCGGACGTAGAAGAAGGTCGTCTGCCACTTCTTTGCCGAGTCCTCGAGGGGTAGCTTGGGAAATGGCCCGTTCGGCCGGCCGGGGACCACCGCTGCCCCGCAGTCGGACATGACGCCAGCCGATGCCCCCTGCTGCTTGAGGAAGAACATCTTGGCCCACAACTCCACATTCGGCAGCATGCCGAGGTAGCCCTCGCAGAGCGTGGCGAAGCCGGCGACCTGCAGCACGGCGTTGGCGCCGAGGTGAGGCGGCTACAGCCCGAAGAAGTCGAGGAAAGCGCGGAAGAAGAGGCTCGCGGGGAGGCCAAGCCCGCGCTCGAAATGCGAGTAGAAGACGATGTGCTCGCCCACCCGCGGCTGCGGCACCCTCTCCGAGCCGGGCGCGCGCGCGAGCAGCGCCTCCGCCGGCGGTAGCCGCTTCGTGCGACGGAGGTAGCGGATGTCCTCCTCGGTCGTGATGGAGCCCTCCCAAGAGCCTTTCGGCAGAGCCATTGGAGGGCTCTACGGGCGTGGAGATGCAGCGATGAAGAGGAGAAGGAAAGGCGAGCTGCGCGCTGCGGGCCTCTGGTCGCGGTGCGTGGCGACGGGTGCGACCAAAGCACGCGGCGACGGCACCTCGCTCGAGCGCCGCGGAGAGGAAGCAGAGGAGGAGCAGGAGGCGGGAGTGCGTGCGTGAATTTTTCTGCCGCACTCTCCCCTTCTCATTTATAACCACGAGAGAACGTGGGGAAGTGGGATCGTTTACGCCACGATCCCCACTCCCCCGCATTGTGCGCGCATGTTTCCCATGCGCATTAACTACGCGAGGAAGCGCAACAACCAAACGCCGCCACAATAAATCCCCACGCGCGGGCCGAGGGCACGGCGTGGTGGGCCCGGTCCACAGTCGCGTCCCATCGCGCGCGTGGTCTGGCAGGCCTCGCCCGCCGCGGCGCGGCACGTGGCGGCCCGTCGAGCGGCGGCGGGCGCGAATCGTCGTGCGATACAAGACTCGTCTTGCAAACGTTTCCGTTTCCCGCCCTGGCCGGGATGCCGCCATCCGGCCTCCGGAAGCCGGCACCCAGCGGGTGTTCCCACCTTGGCGCCGACCCATGCGGGCATGGCTACAGCACTCCCTACGCCCCCGCCCGGGGCGGGCGGTGTCCGGACGGCGTGATCCTGTTGCTAGGCGGCGCCGACCGCCCTATGACGAAGGACAAGACCCGCCACAGTGCCGCGTTTCCGACCGAACCCGCGCCCGGCGCACCCGGCGACCCGGCGGCCCCCACCGCCGGCTCCTAGACAATGACACCAGGGCCCCGCGCCCGTGCATCCTTACCCATGTAACCCTGGGGGTCGGCCTATAAGACTCCCCGGGAGGCCTCCCTGCAGGGGGGTCAGTAAAAATTCTTAGTTCGCACACACACACACACACACTCACAGGAGAGGCCGAACGGCGGCCTAGCCCCTTCTTCCTCCTCCGCCCACACAGCTCCAGGAGCAACCTTGTAGCCCTTGTGCATTCCATACTTCATTCGGCAGGACTAGGGGTGTTACCTGTCCGGAGGGCCCCGAACCTGGGTACGTCTCGTGTCTCACACAAGCCCGTGCCAACCTCGCCTCCGGAACCCACCGGCGTCCTCCCGTAGCCCCACCTTTTTAGCCATCTCATGGCATCTACCGTGAGAATACCACGACAAGTGCTAACAGGCATCTATAAAGGAGAGTAAAAGGATTTCGCCCAGCGAAAAATCTTGCATGGCCTCTCCTACCATCATCCCATCGAAGCGGTGAGTTTCTTTTAAAACATCTCGTCCATCCAAGGAGTGTATTAATACTTCTGACTAGGTGTTCAACATATCCGAGCAGGGGTGGAAACGCTGGGTTGAGACAATGAACTGTCTAGCTCCACAGCCAGAGTCATATGCTCGCAACGACGACCCTGGTTTTCAGGAGGATTCTGAGCTCTCCCTTATTTAAGAACATGGGTTCTTCTATCAAGAAAGCGTTGACGGCTCCAAGGTAGCTCTTCTCATTGATTTACCAAGGGTTTTGCTGTCCTCTACGGTAAGCGCTCCTCCAGCTTCTTCTCGTAAGAGATCAACCGCTCCTACGGCCCCGAGCACTCTGACTTCTCTCCCCAAGGGTCGCCGCTCTACTCGTCTGAAAACCGACCAGATCCTTCAAAGGAATCAAGCAGGGGGCACCCAAAGTGGGGCTCGGCAACAAGCTGCCGAAGAGGTGATACAGGTCAGACCCTCCTCAAATAGGTAAGGTTTTGCTACAATGGCCTTATTAATAGAGTCGCCATGTGCTTCTAACAACCAAATATTAATGGCGTGCATGTGCCCCATCCGAACACCTCCAACAAATAGTGTAGCAAACAGGAGTTCCTCGGTGCCGAGAACAGACACCGTCCGAGCACCCGCTCCCGAGGTTACTCCCGAGGACACTCAATCCGAGACCTCGGGAGCGTATTCGGCTACCAACTCCGAGGTGGAGAGCAGAATGCATCATCGGCGGAGGAAAACGTCCCTGAGGCATCCTATTTTTTCTTGTTAGGAATTTAGTGCCCTCAATGTGGTGGACGCCTACCTTGGGGCCGCTCCAGTGGGTTTTGAAGATGTGGTGGGAGTGCTATGTGACACCCTGGTTTTCGCTCCTTGTTTTTTTTTCCTTCGCGGGATTTGACTCCCATCTTTTTTCGATGTTATCGGGTTTTCTCTTGTCTTTGGGTATATGAAGATGGTCATTTAGCCTTGCCTTTCCTATCCAACCGGAGATTCTCTCCAGACCAACCTTGGCCACCCAAACTTCTTTCTCAGGATCTTGCCGCCGAAACCCTACTCTTCGGGTTACCGAAAGGGAAACCCTAATTCCTTCCGTTACAAAGGAACCCCAATTTCCTTTGATCTGTTGCCTCCCAAACTTTTCCCAGTGATCATTCCATCTCTATAAACCCTGGATATGCAAAAATATTGCCAAGTCATTTGCAATATTTTTCATTTAAAATTAATTCCTTTTTCTGCCAGTTAAAGGAATTAAATCCAGGAAAATATCTATCCATCTCCAAAGTTCATGAAAACTTGTGGATATATTCTTTCTGATCATATTGAGCTCCCATAAAAATATTGGCCATAATTAAATAAGGGAAATTGCCTTTTCCTATTTAAAGCCAATATTGCATTTTGGGCACTTTCTAAAGGAACTACCATTTTGGTTGCCAGGAAAAACCCCAAATAATTTGTGGAGCTTCTCCTATCCATATCTTCACCATTTCCATCAATATCCCAAGTTCCACAGATCAAATTTTGAGTGCATCATCCAATTCTTGTTGCTGGATTTATTTTGAGGTTGTGAAGCAACTATATTTTATATTGCTTCAAAAATCTTGAAATTAATCCAGGACCTTACATTCCATATATGATGTGAGTATGCCAAAATTCACATCATTTTATCTAGCCAATTTGTCCCAAAAATTCCATCTAGTTTCTGTCCAGATCAAAGCTCTGTGAAGGAAGTGCCACTTTGGCATTTCCAATTGACCTGAAATTTTTCCAGCACCTTCATACCTCCAATTCATAACCCTACACCAAATTCAGTTCATTTTATCAAGCCAAATGAGTGCAGCTTCAAAGTCAAGTTTCTGGACCAGATTATGCTTTGTGAAGGAAGTATATGCAAATGAGGTCCAAATGCCTTCAAATTCTACCAACACCTAGTCCTTCCTACCAAATTTCCCTGTGACAACTGTTCCAGCTCATTGGCACCTCTGTTTGACCTCAGCTTCCTCCCCAAGTTTCTAACTAGAAACTGTTCTGGATCACCTCGGCCACTCTAGAGCAATCCTGGTCCATCCAATGACCCATCTTGTCCATTTGAGCAGTGAGGGAGCTGTTTGACAAGGTTGGACAGGCAGGAGAGTGCCAGAGCTTGTAGTGCACGTGGTGACTGCGTGGACAGCAGGCAGTAACGGTGCTCTGCGGCACTGTTCTCGTTGTGCAGCTCACTCCGGCCAGCCCCGGCTTGTACGGCAATGTCTGGTGGGTTCGCGACGTCCACGCGCCCCCCTCTAGGCCCTTCTCCCCTCCTCTTTCTTCTTCTCCACGCCGCGGCGAGCCACGCCACCGTGCTGTCTGCCCGTGACCGTCGTCGCTTTCCCCCTGTTCCCTCCTCCCCTTGGCCTCCTCTTCCTCGAGCTGTCGCCTCCCTCTGCCCCTCGTCAGGTCGGCCGCTCCCCGACGCCGGGAACCAGCCAGCCACGTCGCCCGCAACCTGTAGAACGCCGGCCAGCTCGCCCGAGCGGCCGTGCCTATCCTCTCCCCTCGCTGGCTATAAATAGCCCTTTCCCGAGCCCCTCCCAGCACCGCAGCCCCCTCTCTGCCCTCCTAGCTTCCTCCCCGACCAGCCAATGGAGCTAGAGGAGCTCTCCTTGCCTCCCACTGCCGCCATGGTCGCCGCTCGGCCTCGGCCAAATTAACTCATCCCGGGGCTCCCTCCTCTCTGCTTAGCCACCGCATCCGACCACCACCATCCCCACGGCACCCTCCCCACCTTCCTTTGGCACCGGATCAGGCCATGGCCGTGACCCCGAGTTCCACCAGTGGCTGTGCTCCGCCGCCAAGCTCCGTCTGGCCGCCACAGTGCACCCCTCCCTTCGCCACGGGTACGTGCGGGTGCGGCTTGGAGCACCTCATCCATCACCATCCTCGGCCGGCCCCCTCGAGCATCACCATCGCCGGAACGAGCGCCGGCGCACGTCCAGCCGAGCTCCTCCTCTGTTTCGCGAGGAGGGAGAAGAACCTGTCGGGCGGGGCCCCCCGTCATAGAGACAGCGTAGGGGTAAGTGGAAGCGCTATCCCAGGAGTACGCCTTCATTTTGAGAAAGCGTAATTTCCCACGGTGTGGGCTGGTAATACGCTTTCCTTAAGAAATGACGTATTCCAGAAAGTGCGCTTTCTCTTTTAACCCAGCTGCCGAAACAGTTATTCTGTGAACGTTCACTGGTTAGCGGCTAAAATGAATAGTTTTTATTCATTTTACCACTTAACGAACGAACGCTCACAACTCCTCGCCCGTGACTCCGATCGAGGAGAATCCAAAGCCCCCTTCTTTAGTTCGTCGAGACCGTTCCGATGATACCACTTTCACCATGTTTACACATTCTGAAAATGCCCATTTTGCCCCTGCCCTTATTCAGCCTCCTTCGAGAGAGAACCCTTTCCGGCGAATTTTCCGCGAGGTGATCGCACTTCTTCCCGGAGTATTCCTCGACCCCGAGGCAAGCCGACCATCTGATATATGCCCTAAAGCATTGCTCTGTGTTATTCTTGCGTGTTTAAATTAATATGTTGATGCTCGTGTGCATAGTAGTGGGCTGTATGTGACTCTGTCGAACCCTTGTCTGCCTTTCTTTGATGACGGCACCACGCCTGTGTTCTGAGCTGCTTTCGGCCGTCCGGGGTGGATGCCGACTTTATATTTCTCTTCTCAACAACTGGCCCGTGTTCTGAGCTGCTTTTCGGCCGTCTCGGGCAGCCGTTGAATTTCTCTCTGTAGCGGTGCCCCTATGCTCTGAGCTGATCTTCGGCCGTCTTAGGGAACTGCTACACTCTTTTTATCAACACCGCCTCATGCTCTGAGCTGCTTTTCGGCCGTCTTGAGCCGGGGTTGAGTTATTTCGGTAACGTTCCAGATCTGAGTTGTAAAGACCGTTCTGGTGGCTACTGGTTTATTTGCCGGTTTCATACAAGGGTTCAGATGGTTGTCACTTACAGCTAAGACTTGTAAAGTAATTAAACTCCTGCTAGGTTGAACTTGCTATTTACATTACTTGTTAATGCTCATCATGTTATTGCACTAGTGACTCGTATGTAACAATATGGAAATAGGCTGTTATGTTTTCATCATGCATTATTGTTGTTAAAGAATGTGACTTAATAATGACAACCTCCTCCGTCGGCTGGATCGAGTCATAGTGTCACCTATCCGGACTTATCCGTGCAGCCACACTTGCCGGTATGGGACGGCCCTAGCTTGGTCTATTGTCCTGCCTCTTGTCGGTACCACCAAATAGGGAGGGTTATGCATGCGTGCTACCCTGGCCCGGTAGGCGGCGATAATCCTGTGAGCCCAGTTTAGTTATATGGTACCAGGTCCCCGTTTGGGACAGTTTGTTTGGCCACGACGGTGGCAGGTGTCACGGGGTGACATAGGGGCCACCCAGGACATGGCCCTGGGAGGGTATGATTGTCGGTGGGACCGTAAGAGTGCCAGGCAATAGACAAGGTTTTGTTGGAGCAGCCCCGGTCCACCCGAATGGGAACATGTACTAAAGTACGAGGCCAGGTGCTCCATGGTGTGGGTAAAGTGCGCAACCTCTGCAGAGTGTAAATCTATTCGAATAGCCGCGTCCTCGGTCATGGACAGTTCGTGTAGGCCCCTATTTGGTCTGTGTCGAGTCCGGAGGAACAAACTACATAATGTTGTTGCTAAGGTTGAACCAGAGAATGGTAAGGTTTATCAGACTTGCAGTACGGATGCATGGACATCAGTTGATGTCAGGGATATGAAATGCTGGCCATGGGATGGCTATGAGATGAGTGGTCGGATGACCGCAAAGTTTGGACCGGATTTGGATCCTAAGATTATTCGGAATATGGATTAACTACTTAATATGATGTATCTTTGCAGTTACTTTGGTAGTTATCATGCTAGATAATCCGGTCATAGCATGATAGTTAATACTATTAAGATAGCAAATGCATACTTGAATGCCATGGATTGCATTGCTTGGTGTATATGTTGGTTTGGTTTGCTTGCGAGTACATTCAAAAGTACTCAGCGGCCTTCAATGTGGCCAGGTTCACCTAAGGATCCGACGTTCGCTAGCGAGGAGCCGGAGTGTTCGCGGGCTAGAAGAGTAACCCAGTCAGATCCCTGTGGATTGGAGCCGCACCAGGACCATGCTGCCTTAGATAGAGCTTTTCCGCTGCCATCACCCTTGTAATATATCATGTAAGACTTATATATCCATTAATAGAAATGCCTGTGTTCATGATACTTGTTGTAAAAGCGCATGCCAGAGTGATTTCCTGGGCTAGTATGTGCTGTGACCGTCTGGCTACAGTGGTATTCAGGCGGGGCAGACTGCTCAAACGAAGATTAGCCAGCTAACCGAGGAGCTTAAGCAGGCGAAATCCGAGCTTGACACCGTCAAGAAATTTACACGAGAAGCACATGGTGAGTTGTGTTAAATGCACTCTGCTTCGAATGTACAGTTTTCACTTTAACATGGTGTATGTTGATAGCAGCGGTAACCATTGGCCAGCTTGAGAAGAACTTGAAGGATGCTCAAGAGGCCCTTCAGTACGCCATATCTCAAGAACAAGCTAGCCGTAGCGTGCTAGCTCAAAGAATTGATGATTACAACAAGCTGAATCCTACCAACGAGCAACAAGCTCTCAAAATTGAGAGGTTAAAGGCTCAACTATCCGCCACGGAGGAGTGGAACAAAGAAATGAGTGGATCGATATTCGGTAAGAGTGCTATATTTAAACTGTGCATTTTAATTGTCGCATTCTATCATCCATGACACCCTGACTCATTTATTTGCGCAACTGCCTTGACTGATCGAATACCAGATGCCGTCAACTTCTCCCCAAAGTATGCTATACAGGAGCTCATTGAACTTCATGAATTATCACGAACATCTATGAAGAGTGCCTTTAAGGCCTTATGGCCAATTGAGACCATTCCGGAAGGGATGGCCGAGCTTGCTGATCGCTTAAAAGGAGCTCGGCGCCACTTACAGGCGTGGAAGTTGTAGGCCGGCCGAGAGGGTGCCCGACAAGCTTGGGCAATGATAAAGACACATTATACTGAGCTAGACACAGAGCACCTTGCCGAAGTTGGTCCTTTCGGGCTTGACGGGAAGGAGATACCTACTAGCTTAGTGTATAAAAGTGTGATGCCAGCTGCTCGGCTGTCTCAAAAAGACTGCGCCCTCGATTCTTTGATAGATGGCCTTGAGTAAACGAACTTGTGTTAAAATTCTGGGTGTAACGATTCTATGTATCTAAGTACTTTACATCATTGAATGCTCGAATCTGTCGTGTAATACTTTATTAACTGGCCATCGGCTTCCACCTCTTCGGCCAATGGCCGAGGAGTGTTTCCTACTTTTAATTGCCATTACTAGGGCGAAGTTTTACGGAGAACAAGGCAATCCGGCCATATGGTTCGAAAAAAAGGTGACAAAGAGATATGTTATATTACTTTTTAACGTAAGAAACATCTTCTGAGAAAAATTGTTCCTTTACAAGTTCCTTTTCTCAGGGCATCATGTTTACCATAAAAATAGAACTTCACCTCCGGTCTACGCGGGAGGGAAAAAGTTAGTACGGAAAAAGCTCCCGAAGTCCTTTTGGTTTTAAAAAATCAAAATTTTCAGTTCCGTCGTTGCCGACCAATTATATTCTTAAGATTGCTAACTTTCGGCTTCACACGTCTGAGGTGCTAACCCGGATGACCTGGAAGCAACAATCAAAGTGGTGCTCCCTTTACCCCCTAGCCGAACAATCGAGAACGTAGGGGGTAAGCACAGGAGCCTGGCAACCCAGCTTGGCCAGATCTTAAGTCAAACTGATGCATATTTTGGCTTGATAATGATAGTTCCGGAAGGCAGCGGTCATAAAAGAAAATATGAACACGAAGAATATGCGGGCTTGGAGCCCCCAGGATAGCATGCCGAACACTTTTAAAGTTATCTGAGGTGTTAACACCTCGGCTTGACCAAGCATTGCTTATTGAAATGTAACCAAGTTTTAACAGAGGTTGCACAGACTAGATGATTTTTTTTAAAGAAACTACTCTATCTATAACTAGAGATATCGGAAAGAGGAAAACCTCTGTTTTAACCATAGAAGCGTCAAAGCCCCACAGCATTCCATGGGTTTGGCTCTAGTCGATTGTCTGTTGGATCTCGGATGCAATAAGCGCCTCCCGCCAATACCTAGTCAATTATGAACGGTCCCTCCCATTTGACTAATAGTTTATGCCTCTGCTTCTCAGGATGGTGTCATAGTACCATGTCCCAACATTGAATGTTTTGGTGTGGACCTCATGGCTCTGATAACGCCTTGCCTGCTACTGGTAGAAAGAAGAACATGCACGAGCTACGTCACGTTAATCCTCAAGGGCATCCAGGTCATCCTGGCTGTCGAGCTTGGCCTCCCGTTCTTCATACATGCGCACCCGAGGTGCATCATGGATGAGATCACTTGGGATAATGGCCTTGGTGCCATAGACCATAAAGAAAGGAGTGTAGCCCATGGATCGATTTGGCGTGGTGCGCAACCCCTAGAGCACGGAATCGAGTTCTTCTACCCATTTATAGTCAGACTCCTTTAAAGAGCGAATGAGCCTTGGCTTAATGCCGCTCATAATGAGGCCATTGGCTCGCTCAACCTATCTGTTGGATTGAGGGTGATATATATACAGAAGCGTAATCAAGCTTGATGCCCATCTTCGCATAGCAGGCCTTAACTTCTTTGGCAGTGAAATTAGACCTGTTGTGTGTGATAATATTGTGGGGTACACCATAACGGTGAACCACGCTAGATATAAAATCCAGTACTGGCTTGGTCTCGATCCATTTTGTGAACTTATCTACCATGACGAGTAGATATTTCATTTTATGTGTACCTCCTCTAAGTGGGCCGTGTCTAGCCCCGAGACCGCGAAGGGCTAGGTGATCAAAATAGTCTGAAGAGTCGTAGCAGGTATGTGGCTCTGATTTGCGAAGACTTGACATCCCGCGCATCATTGGACTAGTGTCTTTGCGTCTGCCGAGTAGTGGGCCAGTAAAATCCGGCTCGAAAAGCCTTGCTTACCAAGGTCTAAGGTGCGACATGATGGCCGCCCATGCTAGAGTGAACTTCCGAAAGGACCTGTTTACTTTCCTCCTCAGATATACATCATTGGAGTACCCCCGTGACACTTTTCTTATATAACTCGCCGTCATGGACCTGATAAGCCTTGGATTTCGATTGATCCACCGCGCATTAGTTTGGTCCTGTAGCAGCTCTTTGCGGAGCAAATATGCGAGGAGCGGTTCGGTCCATGGCGCAATCACCGCATGATCTCATGAGCCGAGGATGTCTCTTCAATAGCCGAGCCCCCAATTATCTCCTCATCTGGTTCGATGGTAGGAGTGACCTCTTCGGTGTCACTTGATTTGACTACCTTATCCCCTTCTTGCCAGGATATGGATGGTTTGAAAAGTCATTGCAGAAAAGTGTTTTTAGGAACTTTGTCGCGTTTAGCGCCCATCCTGGCAAGGATATCGGCAGCTTGATTGCTATCCCTTGGGATATGGTGAAATTCTAGCCCTCAAATCGGGTCGATATTGTCATGATGGCATTTTGGCATGTTGTCATCTTCGGATCCTTTGCGTCGAATTCGCCATTAACTTGAGAGATAGCGAGATTATAATCTCCTCAGACCTCCAGCTGTCGGATTCCCATAGAGACCGCTATCCGAAGACCATGCAGAAGAGCCTCATATTCGGCTGCATTGTTGGAATCGGTGTACATTATTTGCAGTACGTACCATATGTTATCCCCAGTTGGTGACGTAAGGATTACCCCAGCACCTAGGCCGGCCTGCATCTTAGAGCCGTCAAAGTACATTGTCTAGTGGGAGTAAGTGATGTACTCTCTAGGGAGTTCGGCTTCCGTCCATTCTGCCACAAAATCTGCTAACACTTGGGATTTAATAGCTCAACGTGGGCGGTATCTGATTTCAAAGGGTAAGAGCTCGATCGCCCATTTGGCAACTCTGCCTGTGGCATCCCTGTTATTGATTATATCATTAAGAGGTACTTTGGATGCCACTGTGATCGAGCACTCTTGAAAGTAGTGTCGTAGTTTCCGAGATGCCATAAAGACTGCATAAGCTATCTTCTGGTAGTGGGGGTACCTCATTTTACATGGGGTAAGTACCTCGGAAACAGAGTAAACAGGTCTTTGGACCTGGAGCTTATGCCCTTCAACGTCGCACTCGATGACAAGCACCGCGCTGACAACTTCGTTTGTGGCTGAGATATATAAGAACACCGGCTCTCCTGCTCCATGTGCTACCAGTATAGGGTTGGTGGCGAGAAGCATTTTGATTTCTTCCAAAGCGGCACCTGCCTCTCTAGTCCATTCAAATTTCTTTGTTTGCTTTAGTAGCTTATAGAGAGGTAGGGCCTTTTCACCGAGCCAGGAAATAAACGGCTTAGGGAGGCTACGCACCCGACCGGTCGTTCAACGTGCTTGAGCTCCTTGGGGATTTCCAATCAGGCAAGGGCTCTTATTTTATCTGGATTGGCTTCTATTCCTCGGTGGGAAACAATGAAGCCAACTAGTTTACCTGTTGATACTCCGAAGATGCACTTCTCTGGATTGAGTTTTATGTTATATGCTCGGAGGTTGGTGAATGTTTCCCGGAGGTCGTCCACCAATTTGTTTATGTTTTTGGTTTTAACAACCATGTCATCTACGTATGCTTCCATAGTCTTTCCGATCTGTGGCTCCAGGCATGTTTGACTCATATGCTGGTACGTTGCGCCCACGTTCTTTAGACCAAAGGGTATTGTGTTAAAACAGAATGGCCCGTATGGGGTTATGAAGGCTGTGGCGGCTTGATCCGATTCCTTCATCTTTATCTAATGAGACGCTAAGTAGGCGTCCAGGAAGCATAGTGAATCGTGTCCTACCATGGTGTCCATTATCTGGTCGATACGCGGTAGAGGGAAGGGATCCTTCGGGCAAGCATTGTTGACGTCCATGAAATCAATGCAAAGGCGCCTGGATTTGTCCTTCTTAGGTACCATGACCAGGTTAGCCAACCACTCGGGGTGTTTAATATCTCGGATGAATCCGGTTTCTTAGGGATCATGACCAGGTACAGAGCTTGCTGGCAAGGGCGATCTTGATCTTCAGTACACGAATAGTACTTCTCGATGACCTGCCTTGAGGTCTTCTTCATGGTCTTGTTTATTCTAAGTCTTGAGTCATAGTTATCCTTCATCAAGCCCTTGCTGGGAGGGAGGCTACAACTGCCTGTGCACAAGTTAGGGTACGAGGGCACCCATGCTTTAGTACACCGACAGGAGCCCCTGGGCCTGGGCCACACGCGCATGCGAGGCGTTGTTGGGCTAGGCCCGAACAGTGCACAGGCACGCGTGGCAGAGGATAACTGTCGTAATCTTCTCTGTTACCACGCCCCCCATGACGCGCATTAAATGCGGGCGTGGGAGAGGTGGAATGGAACGGGCGCGGGGAGGTAGTGCGCCTGAAAAGCGCAGCCACGTAGGACGGTAAATAGCCGGCCCTCACGCCTTCCCCATAAAAACGAATCCATGAGGGGCGCTGCTCATTTACACCCCTCCTCGATTCCTGCTATTGAAGAAGTCGAAGCGGCAAGGAGGATGACCCCCTAGAGTGCTATAAAAAGGGTGGGGGGTGGAGGCCTCCCCCACTCATCTTCTACCCTTGTCTCTCTCCTCCTTCAACCTCTCGTCCATCCTTGTTTTCCGCAATGTCCACCACCACGATGGTGAGAGGCGGAGGTCGGGCCCTCGCGTCTGCTGCTGCCACGAGGGCCCCCCTTTGGGGTCGAACGCGTTCCTCGGTGGCTGCCGCGGAGGCCAGCCCTAGCGCCCGTGGAAGGGTCGCCCCCCGTGGCCATGGGGGGCGCGGCGTTCATGGTCAAGACGGGCGTGGCGGAGCGGCCGCCCCTCCCCCTCAGGCGGAGGGCCATACGGCGGTGCAGGCGGAGGCCCACACGGCGGTGGCGGTGCACGAGTTCGTCGTGGGGCTGCACCGTCGGCCTCGCAGTTGGCTCCGGCTACCGGACTCCTCTGCGAGGGCGATGGAGGATAGCAGGCCCTCGGGCCTGTGGCTACAGGCGGATGGCTGCTGCAACGGCCCCTCCTGGGTGGCGGCTGAGTTCTCCACCGCCGCCTTCTTGTTCCTGACACGTGGGTGGAAGACGTTCGCCCGCTCCCGTGGTCTAGGGCGGGGGCATCTCCTCCAGTTTAGGTATGATGGGGCCGCCACACTCTTTGTGAAGTTCTTCGGGGCCTCCGGCGGACGTATGGAGTGCTGCGCGGAGAGTGAGAGCAGCAGCGGCACCGATTCCCCCAGCGGGAGCGAGGGCACTGACTCCACTGGTGGGAGCGGAAGTGGTGAAAGATCCCCGAGCATCAAGAGTGAGGGTGACGATTCTGACTAGGCGTAGGCAGCATCCGAGTCGAATCCTGAAGATAAGCCGCGCTCCGCCCAGGTCCCTCTCTTTTGTTCCTATATCAGAATCAATGTAGCCCCGTGGGGGCGTGAAAAATGACCTTTGCATTTAAGCGCTTAATGGTTGCTGTAATTTGTGTTTTGGATGGATGTATGCATGCTATCTCTCTTGTCTTATTCTGTCTTTGCATGATTCTTGAACCCTACGCTTGCTGGAAACTTGCCGGTGCGCGCACTCTTGCCACGAGTGCTTGAGGAACGGGTCCTTAGCAGCTGGCCGGAAGTGCCGCTGCCAGCAAGGATACACTTGACGATCACAACGCAGCTACTTAGGTTGCCGAGCGGACTCGAAACAAAGTAAGAGCGCAGTCGATCACAACAAGGTTCCTTAGCGTGCAGGTTTCTCATACAAAGGCCAAAATTGTTCAAGGAGAAGTTGCAGCTACAACAAAGAATTTACTTTAAAGTTTTGCAACATAGCTTTTTCTTTGCTACGCTTCTTGCCGTAGGACGATATCTTGAACATCATTCGGTATCCATACCATGACTCCCCCCGGGAAAATTGTACGCGAGGAACCCTTCTGTCCTTTGAGGAAAAGAAAGAAGAGAAAACAGTAGGCTGGAACCTTGACGGTTCGTTAATCATCCTATGCAAGGGAAAAAATATTGCACAAGGCTGCCTGCAACATATAAACAAATATGTACTTGGACAAAGAATTGTGAAACACTTATCTTTATTTATGTGCACGGGATCTGCGCCCAGCTCTGTACAAAGGTTTACATGCCTTTTCGGCAAACTTGTACAAAAGAGGTTGTCGGGCAGCCCGGCAACCGCGCCTTACGGGTAAAACTTGCGAAGATGCTCAATATTCCAAGAGTTGAGCACCGGAGTGCCATCTTCGGTCTCTAGGCCGACTGCGCCGGGCCTAGTGACTTGTACCACCCAGTAAGGGCCCTCCCACTTAGGCGTCAACTTGTTTTGACCCTTCGTGGATTGAATCCGATGAAGAACAAGGTCGCCTTCCTCAAGATTCCTGGCGTTCACTTTGCGGCTATGGTAGCGGCGCAAAGCTTGCTGGTACCGTGCAGCACGGACAGCAGCCCAGAAACGATCTTCCTCAAGGAGCGTGGCATCATCTTGCCGCAGCTCATCTTGATCCTACTCATCGAAGGCGAAGACTCGAGGTGACCCGTATTTGAGTTCTGTGGGGAGAAACACTTCTGCACCATAAACAAGGGAGAAGGGTGTCTGACCAGTGGCTTGACTTGGCGTCGTCCTGATCGACCAAAGAACCACCGGCAACTCTTCCACCCAGCGCCTTCCACACTTGTGCAGCCTGTCGAAAGTTCCGGTCTTGAGACCACACAGCACTTCTGCATTTGCCCTCTCTACTTGTCCATTGCTCCTTGGGTGAGCAACAGACGTGTATCAAATCTTATTTCCAAGTTCTTGGCAATATGCTGTGAAGGCGCGGCTTGTGAATTGGGTGCCGTTGTCGGTGATGATCCTATTGTGGACACCAAAATGGGCAACCAATCCTTTGAGGAACTTGATGGCTGACTATGCCGTCACCTTCCTCACTGGCTCCACCCCAGGCCACTTTGTAAACTTGTCGATTGCAACGTACAAGAATTCAAACCCCCTGTAGCACGGGGGAAGGGGCCGATGATATCGAGCCCCCAGACCAAGAACGGCCAGGAGAGAGGAATGGTTTGGAGGGCTTGAGCTGGCTGGTGACTCTTCTTGGAGTGGAACTGGCATGCTTCGCATCTGATAACCACCGCCAAGGCGTCTTGAAGGGCTGTCGACCAGTAGAATCCTTGACGGAATGCCTTGCCAACAAGCGTGCGCGACCCAATGTGAGAGCCACACATCCCTTCATGCATCTCTTCCAATAGCCTCTATCCATCCTCCCGACAGATACACTTCAATTTCACCCCATTTGGTCTCTTTTTGTATAGAATGTTGTCAATAAACTTTTACATCCTTGTTTGATGGGCTACTCTTTCTGCTATCCGTGCTGCATGGTACCAGCAAGCTTTGCGCCGCTACCATAGCCGCAAAGTGAACGCCAAGACTCGAGGTGACTCGTATTTGAGTTCTGTGGGGAGCACCGCTTCTGCACCAAAAACAAGGGAGAAGGGTGTCTGGCCAGTGGCTCGACTTGGTGTCGTCCTGATCGACCTAAGAACTGTCGGCAACTCTTCCACCCAGCGCCTTCCACACTTGTGTAGCCTGTCAAAAGTTCTGGTCTAGAGACCACGCAACACTTCTTCATTTGCCCTCTCTACTTGTCCATGGCTCCTTGGGTGAACAACAGACGCGTAGCAAATCTTATTTCCAAGTTCTTGGCAATATGCTATGAAGGCGCGACTCGTGAATTGGGTGCCGTTGTCGGTAATGATCCTGTTGGGGACACCAAAATGGGTGACCAATCCTTTGAGGAACTTGACGGCTAACTGTGCCGTCACCTTCCTCACTGGCTCCACCTCAGGCCACTTTGTAAACTTGTCGATTGCAACGTACAAGAATTCAAAGCCCCCGGTAGCACGGGGGAAGGGGTCGACGATATCGAGCCCCCAGACCGAGAAAGGCCAGGATAGAGGGATGGTTGGAGGGCTTGAGCTGGCTGGTGAATGTCCTTGGAGTGGAACTGGCATGCTTCGCATCTCATAACCACCGCCAAGGCGTCTTGAAGGGCTGTCGGCCAGTAGAATCCTTGACGGAACACCTTGCCAACAAGCGTGCGCGACCCAATGTGAGAGCCACACATCCCTTCATGCATCTCTTCCAACAGCCTCTTTCCATCCTCCCGGTAGATACACTTCAATTTCACCCCATTTGGTCTCTTTCTGTATAGAATGTTGTCAACAAACTTGTACATCCTTGATTGACGGGCTACTCTTTCTACTATCCGTGCTGCTGTCCGTGCTGCACGGTACCAGCAATCTTTGCGCAGCTACCATAGCCGCAAAGTGAACCCAAGACTCGAGGTGACCCGTATTTTAGTTATGTGGGGAGCACCGCTTCTGCACCATAAACAAGGGAGAAGGATGTCTGGCCAGTGGCTCGACTTGGCGTCGTCCTGATCGACCAAAGAACCGCTGGCAAATCTTCCAGCCAGCGCCTTCCACACTTGTGCAGCCTGTCGAAAGTTCTGGTCTTGAGACCACATAGCACTTCTGCATTTGCCCTCTCTACTTCTCCATTGCTCCTTGGGTGAGCAACAGACGCGTAGCAAATCTTATTTCCAAGTTCTTGGCAATATGCTATGAAGGCGCGGCTTGTGAATTGGGTGCCATTGTCGGTGATGATCCTGTTGGGGACACCAAAACGGGCAACCAATCCTTTGAGGAACTTGATGGCTGACTGTGCCGTCACCTTCCTCACTTGCTCCACCTCAGGCCACCTTGTAAACTTGTCGATTGCAACATACAAGAATTCAAAGCCCCCGGTAGCACGGGGGAAGGGGCCGACGATATCGAGCCCCCAGACCGAGAAAGTCCAGGAGAGAGGGATGGTTTGGAGGGCTTGAGCTGGCTGGTGAATGTCCTTGGAGTGGAACTGGCATGCTTCGCATCTGATAACCACCGCCAAGGCGTCTTGAAGGGCTTTCGGCGAGTAGAATCCTTGACGGAAGGCCTTGCCGACAAGCGCGCGCGACCCACTATGAGAGCCACACATCCCTTCATGCATCTCTTCGAATAACCTGTGTCCATCCTCCCAGCACATACACTTCAATTTCACCCCATTTGGTCTCTTTCTGTACAGAATGTTGTCAACTAACTTGTACATCCTTGATTGACGGGATACTCTTTCTGCATCCTCTTGCTCATCAGGAAGATCTCCTGTGTAAAGGAACTGGACAATTGACTGTGCCCATGCCGGAGCTTGTGGCTCGACGACAAGTACTAAAGGCATTTCTTCCTCTGCGGGAGCAGTTGCTTCGACGGCAAGGATCTGGCTTGCAGGAAACTATGGCTCACCGGCCAAGGGTATCTTGTTGGCGGTATCTACTTTCTTGGCTGCTGCCGGCAGCTCTGCCGAAAAGTAACCACCAGCATCTTGCTTTCTCTTCTTCGCCAACCTTGATGGTGTAATGGATGGCTGAGTCAGATGGAGCACAAAAGTTCCTGGTTCCACAGGCATCTTTTGGGCGGCAAGCTTTGACAGGTCGTCGGCAATCCAATTCTGGGCACGTGGAACGTGCTCTGCTTGTAGACCGTCAAAGTGCTCTTCCAACTTTCTCGCCTCATCAACGTACGCCTCCATCAAAGGGCTCTGGTAATACTTGTTAACCTGCCTCTGCGAGTCACCTCTGAAAATCAGCTTCCGAATACCAAGATCGATTGCAATGCGCAGACCGGCAAGCAATCCTTCGTACTCAGTAGTGTTATTGGTGGCCTGCTCCCGGGGAAAGTGTATCTGAAGCACGTACTTGAGGTGCTCTCCGGTGGGTGCTATAAGCAGCACGCCGGCACCGGCGCCTTTCAGCGTGAAAGCACCGTCAAAGTACATGATCCAATCGTCAACAGTTTCCTCGCCGGGGAGCGAGGTCTCTGGAACTTCTTCATCTGGCGTTGGGGTCCATTCTGCAATGAATTCTACCAAGGCTCTACTCTGAATCGTTGAGGTACTCTCAAACTTCAAATCAAAGCTTGACAACTCCAATGCCCACTCCACAATCCTGCCGGTTGCCTCTGGATTTCTCAAGATGCGTTGCAACGGAAACCGAGTGACGATGGTGACTAGGTGTGCTTGAAAATAATGGTGCAGCTTCCTTGAGCCCATGAGAAGGCCGAAAAGCAACTTCTGCACACCAGAGTACCTTGACCTAGCCCCTTTCAGGAGGGAGCTGACAAAGTAAACTGGGCGCTGCACCATCTTCTTCTTCACAACTTGCTGATCTGGCTGGCTGGCTTGCACAATCTCTGGCTTGTCGGCACCTGACCTTGCCGGAGAAGATTTTGACTCGTCGGGTCATGGCTCTGCGGCTGCTACCTCTTCCTCAACTACCTCTCTTTCAGCCACAAGTGCAGCACTAACCACTTGATTCGTTGCCGCTAAGTATAGCAGCAACGTCTCTTGCGGCCTAGGCGCAACTAGGACTGGCAGAGAGGACATGTACTCCTTCAAATCTTGGAGCGCGGCCTCTGCTTCGGGAGTCCAGTTCACTGGACCTGCCTTTCATAATATCTTGAAAAACGGCAAGGCGCACTCTGCCGATTTGGAGATGAACCTGCTGAGTGTGGAAACACAGCCGGCAAGACGCCTGACATCCTTGATGCGTCTCGGTGCTTCCATCTGCTCAATTGCTTTGATCTTGTCGGGGTTGGCTTCAATCCCTCTCTGAGACACAAAGAAACCAAGAAGCTTGCTGGATGGAACACCGAACACACACTTCTCGGGGTTGAGCTTCAAGTTGAGCTTGCACAAGTTCGCAAACGTCTCTTCCAAATCCTAGATCAGGGTTGACTTGTCTCTAGTCTTGACCACAATATCATCCATGTAGGCTTCCACATTTCTGTGCAGCTGTGGCTCAAAACCGATCTGAACTGCTCTGGCAAAGGTTGCCCCAGCACTCTTCAATCCGAAAGGCATACGCAAGAAGCAGTATGTGCCACATGGAGTGATGAATGTGGTTTTCTCCTCATCTTCCTTGGCCATAAAGATCTGATGATAACCAGAGTAGGCGTCAAGGAAAGAGAGTTGCGCGGCAAAGGGAAAGGGTCCTTTGGACAGGCTTTATTTATATCAGTGAAGTCTATACAAAGCCTCCACTTCCCATTCGCCTTGCGCACTACAACTAGATTGGCTAACCACGTAGGGTGTAGCACTCCTCTGACTAGACCTGCTGCTTCCAACTTCTTGATCTCTTCGGCAATGAACTCTTGCCGCTCCAAAGCTTGCTTCCTAACCTTCTGCTTGACAGGTCTCACATGAGGGCAGACAGCAAGGTGGTGCTCAATTACCTCCCAAGGAACACCGGGGATGTCAGATGCTTGCCAAGCAAACACATCGACATTCGCCCGTAGGAAGGCAACGAGCTCGCTTTCCTATTTGTCATCGAGAATGGCACTTACAGAAAAAGTGCCACTCGTCCCATCCTCTATCACAGAAACTTGCTTGGTCACCAGCCGGGAGGCCTTGGACTTCTTGCTCTTGCCGGTAGAGCTCTTTGGTACGTCCTCGACGAGCGTGCTGCACTCTAAAGTGCGCTTCTCGGAGTCCGTATCAGATGTCTTGCCGGACTTCTTCTTCTTCTTTCCTCCCCCGGGAGCTTTGCCGGCTGGAGCAGGTGCCTTGTCGGTAGATGCTGCCACTGCCTACCGGTAGAGCTTGTCGGCGCATATGATTGCGTCCTTGTGGTTCGACTTGATGGTGAGGACCCCCATCGGCCCTGGCATCTTGATGACATTGTAGGCGAAGTGCGACGCAGCCATGAACTTGGCCAGTGCCGGATGGCCCAGAATGCCATTGTAGGGCAGGGGCATCTTGACGATGTCGAAGACGATCTTCTCCGTCCTGTAGTTGAGGTCGCTGCCGAATGTGACCGGCAACGTGATCTGGCCCTTCGGCTTGTTCCTCCCTGGACTGATCCCTTGGAACGTGCCGGTCTCCTCAAGATCCTTGTCGGGGATCTGCAGCCTCTTGATCACATCAAGAGGGATCAATTTCAAGCCAGCCCCACCGTCAACCAACATCTTCGTCACCTTGAGGTTGCGGATTGTTGGCGAAACCAACAACGGCAAACACCAGACCGCAGTGGTGTGATCAGGGTGATCCTCGGCGTCAAAGACGATGGGCGTGTGCGACCACTTGAGTGGCCTCTGCGCTTCCATCATGGGCTCCGTGGCATTCACCTCGCGGATCCATTGCTTCAGTTGCCGGTGCGAGGAGTGCAAAGATGTGCCTCCGTCAACACACATGGCATCCACTGCGTTCTAGAACTCCTTGTCGGACCCATCTTCGTCCTCATCATCATCATCTTGGTCTTGTGCAGCCTTCTCTTTCGGCTGCTTGGCCTTGCCGCGGCGGCCCCCTCGGCCACCACGGTTCTGCTTGCCGGACCCACCGACACCATCCTGGCCCTTCTCCTTGTCACACTTCTCGTACTCTTGCTTCTACTTCTCGGCAAGCTGTTGCTCTACTTGCCGGCACTCCTAGAGGTCGTGGCCCTTGGTAGGGTGGATCTTGCAGTAGGGGCCACCGGTCTTGCCGCTCTTGTCGCCCGCCGCAGTCTCCCGGCAGTCAGCTCATCCAGCAACCTCCTTGCCGGGGCTTTCTGCCTTGGACTTCTTGGTGGTGTTGGCATTACCGGGGTTCTCCACTGCCATCACTGTCTTGCCTTTACGCTTCCGATTGCGCTTTCGGCTCTTCTTCTGCGGGGTCGATGCATCATCTGCGTCGTCGTCTTCAGAATCGACATCGGCACCAGCATCTTCCCCCGAGAGTCACCTCCCTTCCTCAGCACGTGCACACTTGTTCGCCAAGGCGTACAACTATTTGATGGTCCTGACCTTCATGACATTCATCTCAGACTGCATTCTGCGGTTGCGTACATTCGTGTGGAATGCGATGCAAACAACTGCGGGATGAACATCAGGAATGTTGTGGTGCACACGGCTGAACCTCTGTATGTACTTGCGGAGGGTCTCGCCATCTCTCTAGGGGATCACATGCAAGTCGCTCTCCTGACCAGGGAGCGTGTGGCCACCCTGGTAGGCACTCATGAATTGATGGCACAGATCCACCCAAGAGGAAATGGAGCCCTCTGGCAAGTTCATTAGCCACGATCTGACGTTGTCATCGCGTCCCCCGGCAGCCTGCACCGCAATGGTGTAGATGCCAATGAAATCTGTTGGACTGAGCGTGCCATCGTACTTGTCGGGCAGCTCTGGCTTGAAGGGACGGCTGGACGGCCAGCAAACCTGCCGCAGCTCATGGGTGAACGCTGGGCAGCCTACCTCGTAAGGTAAGCACCCAGGGTACCCTGGCACTGGCACGTATGCTATCGGCCTGGCACGGTCGTCTGACCGACGACGTGCCTCCCGGCACCGCTCGATCTTCGTGCGGGCATCCTAATCGCGCCGCTCGTGGAGCACTTAGCACTGGTCTTGGCGGCCCCGCGGATCTGATGACGCCATGGACATGGTGTCCTGGTCATCCGATCGGCGAGCTTGCGACCATGGTGGTTGCTGGCGTGGAGGCGACTGCACCGTGGGTGCACCGTCTCTGGCACGGCAGCCAGATGGTCCTGCTGGCACTGCGGGTGGTCTTCTGGAGGGACCCACATCCTGTGTCTTGCCAGGATCGGCAAAACTGATGAGACTCTGGATAGTGGCCCTCCATTCTTCCATTTTGTCTGGGGCCGGTGGGAAGTTCAAAAGCATTTGAACTCGCGCCATAGCCTCTGCTGCCGTGGTTGGCATGGTGGGAAACGCAGAACGGGACGGCGTTCGACTCTTGGCAGGGTCAGGAGGGAGTTCGTCGTGTACCTGCTGCCTTGGCGCATGTTCACCAATGGGTTGGTGTGGTGATGGTGGAACCTGAGCATCATGAGAACGATGCTCAGGGCCGGCTTCACGCCGTCCAGGACCGCCAGCGCCATGGGGAAGCGTGGCGCGCCCATCTTTTGATGGTCGCTGCACACGTCCTGCTGCAGCGTTTTTGGACGTTGCCGCTCTGTCCCTGGACGTTGCGACGATGGGGTCCTGGTTCACACCGGTCCGAATTGTAGTATTGGGATGAACAGGCTCACCAGCGGGTTGTTGGAGTTGGCCGTCTGCGCTGTCTCCGGTGTGGTGGCTGGGTTTGCCGGCATGGTGGGGATGCTGGACACCCGCACCGCCGACGCCTCCTGCGCCGGCCATTCCAACTGTAGCGCACGCGTCAATTGCGCCGCCTGCGCCATCTACGGACGCCTGGGGAAGCCGCTTGGAGGTGGTGGGAGCCGTCGTGGCTCCGGTCTTCTTCGGCGCCATCGGTGAAGGTGATGGAGCCGGTACTCAAACTACGAACATTGATTCGTAATATGAGACCCCTTGCCTGGCGCGCCAAAGATGTCATGGGAAAACGACGATCTATGGGATCGAGAGGATCCCTTTGCGGTTCGGAAGTGGGATCACAATACTACAAAGAGCAGGGCTAGTAGATATGAGCACAAGCAACGATTTATCCAAGTTCGGGCCGCTGTGAGCGTAAAACCCTACTCCTGTTCTGGTGGTTTGATTGTATGCGAGTTCAAAGGTTACAAGGAGTGCAGCTTGCCGGCAAGGTGCGCTGGAAGTGCAGCTACAACGTGTAGTTGAGCTAAGAGTCGACCGTTCTAAGTGCAGCCGTGGGCCTCCTTTTATAGACCAAGGGGTTACCACAAAGGCTAACATGGTCACTACAAAGTATGAATAGTAACTTGCACCGTCACCATGTCTATCTCCAGACGAGGTAAGACAAGTGCATTAAATGCACCGTTAGGTGCTATGTCGGGGAGGCGAGGCCTTGGGTAAAATATCTATACCACTGGTCCTGGCGCCCTCTTGTCACCTTGACACGTCCTAGGGACGGGTGTCATTAAAGTTAATCCTGGTGTGGCATGCTGACACATGCCTTGGCCAGCTGCGTTGACTACCTGCCTGCTCGACACCTATCATGCGTGCTTATCTAGCCGATGGTGAGGTGGAGTGGTAACGGGACAGAACGAGCTTGCCGGGCCGTTGCTTGCCGGCAAGGAGCTTGCCGGCAACCAGAGTCTTCTGTGTGTAGCGAGAATGAGAGGAGCTGCCACCTATTATAACCAGCGGCTCAGGCACGCCATTAATATGGAGCAGTGGGAGCTAGGCGGGCGGTGGTCAAAGGGCTGGCTTGCCTCCCGGTGAGCCTGCGCAGTAGATTGCTCGCATGCCTTGCCTCCCGCCAGTTCACACAGCTGCTCGCATGTCTCCCGATGACACTGCGCAGTGAACACGCCTCCTGTCAATTCACACGCCTGCTCGCACGCCTCCTGGTCTACCTGTGCGGCGGACTACTCGCATGCATCCCATCAACTCACGCCTGCTCACACGGCACACGGGATGCGTGGCGGCACGTATATTGTTTTTCTTTTTTATGAGGATTAATTCTGCTGCTTTATTACTTAACCGAAGCATGGCACGTACATTGCTGGTCTAATGTCCACGGTTTGAATAAATAAACCGTTTGTGATATTGTGTTCCAATTATTAATAATCTCCCATTTGTAAGAAGTTTATATCAAAACTTATCTCGAATTTGACAAAAAAAACAATATCACATTCTTTTGGTGTCGATATGGTACCACGACAAGTTTCATGAATTTCAACTAAGTTTTGGATTTACTGGAATTTAATAATCAAGATTCTCAATGTTTGAAATTTCTTGCCATTTCTTGCATTGGGGACTAAACATGCACCCAAGGACACACGTATGATTTGCCAATCCATTTTCGTACACTATCGCGTGTGCATGTAGTTCAAATTTGATTTTTACACATTAAATCCCTACGAAATCAATGTACAAAAACATCTGAATGATCCTCTGATTTTTTTTTCAAATTTTAACACGGCACTCCTTGGTCACATGTTCACTTCAGTAAATGTTTGACATGCCTCGAAGTGGCGATGGTGGTGCGGTGGGTGGGTGGGGGGTCCGGCACACTAACATGTCGTGATCCTCCGTGTGGGATTATTGATCGGTTTGTGAGGCAGGTGCCACATCAAAGTCGTGAATTGGGTATTTAAAACATTACACAACCCTTTCATACATATGTTTGGGCCACATGCATGCATTATATTGGTGGTCCTCGGACACTCGCTCGTGCGGTTATCAGTGATGCGCCCATTCGTTAGCCCGCGCAGGTTATCACTTTGACTGATAGCGAGAGGCATGGCCAAAGGTGGATTCATCTTGGCCTGTATTACGATGTAGATCATGGTGAGATTCTGGACCAAAGTTCAAGCGTGTGCGTACACACACGAATCCCTCCCACTGGCTCGAAGTGAGGGGGACTACGCATCGTGAACCTCCGGGTGGGGCATTTTGGTTTGCGAAGCAGGTGCCATACATCAAAGTTGTGCATTGGGTATTCAAACATCACACAACACCTCTTTGGGCCACACATGCAGGCGGTGGTTGTCCTAGGACACTCACTCGCACGGTTATCCGCGACGCTTCCATCCATGGGCCCGCGAGGTCCTTCAGTTTGACCTACAGTGAGAGAGGTTAATTTGACCAAGGAGGATTCTTTTTGGTTTGTGTTATGGTAGGAGTATATAGTACGCGTCGAAGAGGGGGGTGGGGGACCAACATATATACTACGCATTGTGAACCTCGCCCCGTGTGGGGACTTTATGGTTTCTGAGGCGGTGGCACAACGTCAAAGTTGTGCATTAATTATTGGGTATTCAAACATCACACACCACCTCCATACATATATATGTTTGGCCCAAATGCAAGCGGTGGTTGTCCTCTGGCACTCACTCACGCGGTTATCGGCGATGCTTTCCATCTATGGGCCCGCTTGGTCCAGCACTTTGACCGACAATGAGAAAGGTTAATTTGACCTAGGAGGGGATTGATTTTTGGTTTGTCTTACGGTAGGTCATGCTGAGATTACATAGTATAGCTTGAGTGCATGTGTACGAATGAATCCCTCCCACCGGATGGAAGTGGGAGGGAGGGGATCGGACCAGCACATGACGCGTCATGAACCTCGCTCCGTGTTGGACTTTATGATTTCCGAGGCAGGCGCCACATCAATGTTGTGCATTGGGTATTCAAACATCACACAAAACCTCCATACATATGTTTGGGACACATGCAGGCGGTGGTTGTCTTTGGGAATGCAATCTCCCTCGCGTGGTTATTGACGGCAAGCCCATTCCTGGGCCCGCGTGGTCATCCATCACTTCGACCGACAATGAGAAAGGTTACCAAGGTGGATTTCTTATTGATTCGTTTTACGGTATAGGTAGGTCATGGTGAGATTCCAGACCAAAGTTTGAGCGCATGCGTATGCATGAATCCCTCTCACCGTCTCGAAGTGGGGGGAGGAATACTACACGTCTTGAACCCACGCTTCGTGTGGGGACTTTCCGGTCCCAAAGCACAGTGCCATATCAAAGTTGTGCATTGGGTATTCAAACATCCCCAACACTTCCATATATATAAATATGTTTGGCCACATGTAGGCTGTGGTTGTATTCGGGCACTCCCTCGCGTGGTTATCGGCGGCAAGCCCATCTGTGGGGCCGTGTGGACGTCCGTCACTTCGACCAACAACGAGAGAGGTTACCAAGGTGGATTCTTCTAGGTCCGTGTTACAGTAGGTCTCGGTGAGATGCCCTCCCACCAACTCGAAGTGTGTGTGTGTGTTGGTGGGGGGGCACTACTTTGTACGTCCTGAACCTCCGTGGGGTCGGGGATGTCCGGGGTGCGAGGCGCGTGTGCCACATCAAAGTTGTGAATTGGGTATTTAAATATCACACCACCCTTTTCATACATATAGTTGGGCCACCCGCAGGTGGTTCATGGTCTCACCCATCTCGCGCCACAAGCACATTTGCGGGCCCGCACGGTCCACCTTTGACCAGAAGCGAGAGGGGGGTTTGACCATGATGGATTCCTATAGGTTTTGTGTTACGGTAGGGTGAGATGCCAGACCTAGCTATTTGGGGGCATGCGTTCATAGCTAGGATTCGTGTCCTGCTGACACGAAGGGGGGAGGGGTGGACGAGCAATACTGTGCGCTTTGTGAGAGAGGTGCCACATCAAAGTTGTGCATTGGGTATTTGAACATCAAACCACCCTTTTCATACATATATTTGGTCCACATGCAGGTGTGTTTGTGTTCTGACCCTTTCCCGCGTTTTTTTGCCAAATTTATAGACGCAACAAACACGGTTCCCTCAGAGTACCCATGTGCCACACCCGTGCCCCTGTCACATCAGCACAGTCGATTGGGCTCCATGAGGCTTCCCTCGCAATCTCAAAAATATCTACCCGCCTGGAGGGTTTTTCTGTTTGATAGCACACAATTATCATGTTTGGGTCGTGTGCAATGTTTGTTGCTCCCGCTCCGCTTCAATCCCTTCATCCAAATTTTCAGTAGCCCCGGCATTTTAATTACTCCCGCCTGCATCCCTCGTAATCTCAAAAATATCTACCAGCCTGGAGGGTTTTTCTGTCTGATAGCACACGATTATCATGTTTGGCCCATGTGCGATGTTTGTTGCTCCAGCTCCGCTTCAATCCCTTCATCCAAATTTTCAGTAGCCCCGGCATTTTACTCCTGCCTAGTAAAATTTTCAGTAGCCGTGGCATTTCCTCAAACACCACCTTGGCCCCCCTACAAACACACACCCCAAAACCTCCGGTCACACACACACACCACCCCTCCCTCGCTCGAAACCCTAGCAAGGCCGCCGCCGCCGCCTCCATCGTCAACCTCTGCTGGTCTGCCCGTGCAGGTTACCCACCGATCTCCATACCCTCGCCTCCCTGAGTTTCTTAGATGACGCCTGTGAAACGCCCCCTTTCCCACAGATCCCCATCCCCATCCCCCACTCTAGAGCATCGCAACCTAAGCCCGGCTATGCTTCCTGGGGAGCTCGTGGAGTGAATGGCCCAAAAGTGGTTTATCACGGCCTCTTTGCCCGACGACGGCGAGGTGGCCGCCGAGGAAGCTGACGACGATGACTAGCCGCATCCTCTCAATCAGCGGGCTAGACTATGGTGGTATGTCATGGACGCCGGCTACGACATCGAGGTTGTCGACAGCGATGGCTTGACGTGGGCTATGTCATAGGTTAAGTGGCCCACCCCCAAACCCTCGGGTTCAACCGCCATCGATCTCATACATGGCCCCGCCACTGATCTCCTTTGGCTCGCTATCAAGAATTTGCCATCCTTCATCGCCATCGACCCCTTTTGTCATTTCTGAAGGAGATGTTCTGCGACGCTGGCTTGGGATCCTCAGCTCCAAAGTCAGACCTCATCGACGGCGACCACGAGGAGGGCACCCTCTCTGGATCTTCTAAGGGGAAACAGCCCATCTGCGACATCAGGGAGGGCACCCTACAGCCGTGCTCTTCCAAGGTGAAGGAGCCCATCTGCAACAACATGGAGTGCACCCAGAGGCCGTGCTCTTCCAATGGGAAGGAGCCCATCTATGACAAGTGAGGAAATCCATAATTTGTTTTGTTGTGCCTCTTCTAAGGGGGAAACCCATGATTTGTTTTGTCGAGCCCCTTTTGTAGTGAGAATATGTCCAGTTTTCAATGCTACATTTGGTTGTTTGCAGTATGCCTTATTTATTTCAGTTATTCACAATGTGATGCCCTATATGTGCAACTATTTACTGCGCAGTACAATTTCATCAATACCAGTTCAACTACCATATTTGTTTCCAGTTAAGCCTGGGGTAGGTAATACGCCCCCTCTTTTTTCACATTGTGATGTTCAATTATACAATTTGATGTTTAAGCACAAGCTACGTTCTATGCAATTTCAACAGTACCACTATGAATGACTATATTTGCTTGCTGTTAAGCCTGCTATAGCGAGCATATGCCTCTTTTAACAGTTTTTGGTTGTTCAGTTGTTTGTAGTTAGCATATGTCCAGTTTCAATTGCTATCTTTAGTTGTTCGTAGTATGCCTTGTTTATTTCAGTTATTCACAATGTGATGTCCTATATGTGCAAGTATGAATTGTGCAGTTCAATTTCATCAATACCAGTTTCAACAATACCACTATGAATGACTATATTTGGTTTCTATTAAGAATGTTGTAGTTAACACGCCTTTCTATTTTTATTTAACAATAACCAGTGTACTTAAACCTGCACAATACCAGTTTGAATGACTATATTTGGTTGTTGTTAAATGTTAAGCCTGTTGCAGTTAACACATCTTTCCACTTCTTGTTTTGCTTAACTAGCATGCTTAAACCTGCACACTGAAGCTATCATTTGGAGATTATGTTGTCTACCATGGATATATTTGGTTGATGTTTAGCTTGTTGTGCTTAACATGCCATTCGATGTACTTACACATGACAGTATTGGGAACGACTGATGTTTTCCATCGAGGTTAGTTTTCCCCATGGCTTATATATACCCACTGTTCAGGATATCGGTAGCTGGTACCATATCGGCCGGGGGCTGATAAGGGATTAATCGGCGAATCAGACATTTAACTGAATATATCTATAACCCATTTATTGGTAGGTTAACTAGGGCCATATGCCCATATCTCGTATATCCGAGGCTACATAGCAATATGCATTGTACTGAATGTCTAAATATGCAATCCTAGGCTACATAGCAACAAGGAAGAGTGTAACCTTCATGTTCTGCTGATGTCTAGATATACATAGAAGAGCAGCAGCAGTAGCAGTTAACTTCAGTTAACTACAGTTAACCAGCCGATATTTGTAACAATGTAATATACTCCCTCCGCCCCATAATATAAGATGTTAATTCATCCAATATGTAAGTATATTGGATGTAATAAGATCTTATATAATGGGACAGAGGGAGTGTCGTACTACATCATTGTGCAATTGCTGTTTAGCTTCTAATATTAACTTGGTGCTTGTAGGTACATATGTCATTGGTAAAGATCCGCTCTTCGACCCTTTTTGCGTATGGGGCAATGAGATATTCATGAAGCAGTATCAAGTGAGGAAACTGATAAAGATTGTTAGTAAAATGTGTCAAAAGATGGCAATTAAACTATTTGTTTACACTTTATCCAAGACAACAGTGAACTGCAGGATGGTAAGTAAGAACTCTGCAGGCTTCTTTTTATTGTCCACAATGAGTTGTGTTAGATGACAATGTCTGAATCTTTTTCCTTTGCAGTGGTTCCCAAAGCAGTTAACTCAAGATTATCTCTCAAACTACATGATTGGTGGGCTTGCAAAGGTTAAAGTATTTCTACCAGAGTACAATGACTATGTAGAAGTCCTCATGAAGACAGTGAAGGATGGGCGGTCGGCCATCACAAGGGGTTGGACTAGAGTCGTGCAAGCCTTCGGCATGGAGGAGGGCACAATATGGGCATTCCGCTTCACCTTGTTCAGCAACCAGAATGTCTTTCGCCTCTTTCTTTACCGTCTTTAATACAAGTATACAACCCTGGTTCATCATTCTTTATTTGGTGCTTATGTAATTATTATTTTTCGATGTAATTCTTGAACATATGTACCTGTGAATCGAATAATGCATTGGTTGTCGAACCTGATGGATATGAATAAAGTTATTGCCTACTTTCAAATTCAAATTCGGTACAATTTTAGCAGCGATTAAATTAGGGTGAAAATATGCTCTGCAAGTCATTACGCTGCACACGGTCTGTAAAGCACAACGTGTGTGATATACCTCATAATCCGACACGTTTCATAGAGACAAAACGTGTGCGACCATGCACACAATTGCCGTTTGCAAAGCGTGTGTGATGTCATACAATATCACAAATGGTGCGAACAAACTAAATGTTTGTGATAGTCGCCTTATCCTACACGCTTTACAATCATGAACTATTTCTGATGTAGTACGCATCGTAAACGTTGCACCATAGAATAGCGTGTGCGATAGTTATCCCGTCTGACACTGGTACGACAGTCGGACGTTTCCTAAACTCATCTGACATACGTACGATGATTAACTTATCTTCTTAATTATATAATCGCATACGGTTTGGGAAAAGTGAATGTGTGTGATAGTCTCCTTATCATACACGTTTTACAATCGTGAACTGTTTGTGATGGGGCGCGCATCATAAATGTTGCACCACAGAATACCGAGTGCAATGGTAATGCAAGCACACATGAGTAGCAAGGATAGAGCATTTGGGATATTCGATATATCACAAACAGTTGTCTGAAGACTCGCGTTTGGGATAGATGCGGGCATCGCATACGCTTAGTTCTGCAAAACGTATGCATTCCTACTCCCTATAGCCGACGGTTTCTAGGTCGTACGGGATGGACCCCCCTATCACACACATAGGCAAGGCGACGGTTTAAAACTCCGTCGCGGAAAGAGGTTAAAAACCGTTTGTATAACAAGTCGCTACACCAGTGGAAAGAACAAGACAAAGAACCTGGTCTTCTGAGAAGGCACCTCGGACACAACATCAAAGGCTCCTTAGAGCTCCCCCTCTGGGCCAGGCACCATCCGAGGAGAGGAAAGGAAGAACAGGACAAAGAACCTGGTCTTCCGAAAAGGTACCTCAGATGCAACATCGGAGAGCCATCCAAGCTCTTCTAATGATGCCAACTGGGAGGGCGGAGATGAGGAGGGCAAGGTCTGTTCTTCGGGAAGCTGGAAAAGGGCGGCATCCGAGGATGCCGAGGAGGCTGACCCGCCTCGGAAGTACAGGTGTCTAAGGAAGGGCCACACTGCTTTGACAAAAGAGGCGTTGATTCAAGCGGAGGTGATTAGCTCGGATTTATCTGGGGGCCTTTGCCAATGCCAGGGTGTGAATCAACCTTGCTCTGATCCAAGATGATGTAGGGTGGAACCCTAGTTCATGATCTTTTCACACTTGGAGGTGGGGAAAGGAGCAAATCAAGAAGAATGCAAGATGAACACTCAATTGACAAAGGTCCAATCACACATGTGCTAAATCCACATACACATAAGAGGGATACAAAGGTCCAAATCCAACACAAGATTGCAAAAGAGGAACTAGTTCATCCCAATCCTTAGAGGAATTGAGGTCTTGATATCCAAGAGGATCTTCCCTAGAAGGGGTCTTGAATCCACTATGGGATCTTCTCACATGGAGGCCTTGATCTCCATGGGAGAGGGGTATTGGAAGAGCAAAACTCAATCTCAAATGAGCTAAACCTTTGCTAACCCTAGCTAGAAGGTAGGAGGGGTCTATATATAGTCTTTGTCGAAGTAGAGGAAGGAGGAAGGGGTACATGGGCGTTAGCCCGGTGGTGCACCCGCGCAGGCGCCGGATGTCCGGCCCCTCAGGAGTCGTGAGATGTCCGGCCTGGATGTTGGACCTGGTACTGATGTCTCGGGCTGGATTTCTGGGGCGGCGCCGGATGTCCAGACGCCAGGTGCCGGAGGTCCGGCCGCTGAAGCTTCTTTGGCAAGTGCCTTGGTGTTGTTGCCTGCGTCTTGGGGCACCGGATGTCCGGGCTGGGGGCCAGATGTCTAGTTGCTGAAGCACTTCGGCGACTCCTCTCGTCGTGGTCCTTCATCCGCGTCCGTGGTGGCTTGGCCTTCATCCCTAGTATCTCCAAGGTTGCTTTCTTCGTACCTAAGCACACATAGCATCTTCGCTTGAGGTAGTAGCCATGTCTCGCATGGTTCATATGGAAGTTCATTAAGGAGAGATGTCACCTCGGTCTCGATAGCTCTTGCACGTTCTCTTGTCATTGGTCCACTTGGTGCTTGGGGAGACGATGGTGGGTCCATGGGGATGATCGTGGGATGCTCCGCATCATCTCCTCCCCTCTCCTTAGGGAAGATCCGCTCTCGGATCGAGAACCTCATCACCATGGAAGGGAGATAGGTCCTTGACGTTGAAGGTGTCGTGCACCTTGTACTTGTCACGTGGGATGTCGATCTTGTAGGCATTATCATTGTAGTGTGCTAGCACCTTGAATGGTCCATCGGCGTGAGGTAGAAGCTTGGACTTGCACTCGGTGGGGAATCGGTCTTTGCGTAGGTGTAGGCACACAAGATCTCCAGGGTTGAACACCATGGGGTGCTTGTTGGTGTTGAACTTTGTGGCGAGGCGTTGAACTTGGCGTTCAATCGTGTGCCTTGTATCTTCATGCATCTTCTTGAGGTAGGTTCCTCTTACGCTCGCGTCCAAATTTTTTTTGACTATGTACTGCAAGGCAAAAGCCTCACAGTGAACTTTATTAAAAACAAACAGCAAAGGTCTTGTATAAAATAAAAAGGAGAAAAAATAAAACAAAAGAAAGAAAGAAGAACTTACAACAGCTTACAATACATACAGAAGTATCTAAGGAAGATTAGCAAGCCAGTCTAAATAACTATTCTTATATTTACACTTAATCCTGTGAGCCAATAGTGTCATGTCATGAATGAAGTTGTGCCTCCAATTTCGAAAAAAGGTGTTTCATTTCTGAAAACCTTTGCATTCCTGATAATCCAGATATTCCAAGCAGCAGTGAACACCACCTCAGTAAAGAAAGTCTTGCCAAATTCATTCCTAGCATTCAATGCCATCTGGTATGTAGACATTCCTGGCTGTGGATCCCAGTTAATTTGCAAATAGTTCCATACCCTTTGGCTGAAGTTGCATGAGAAAAATAAATGAACCACATCCTCATGAAACAGATGTGGGCAAAGCACACATGTATGATCATCAGCATGCCAGTGCCTTCTCTGCAACATATCCCTGGTGTTTAAACAGTCCCTCAGCAATAACCATCCAAACATTTTGATCTTTAGTGTGCAGGAACATTTCCAAATCCATTGAAAAATTGGATCAACCATAATATTGTGGTGCACATGGGTATAGAATGATTTAGGTCTGGAGCATCCTTTGTTAAATGGTCAAATCCATTTATCATTCTCCTCTGTGCAGACATATCCTCCCATAATTAGTTGCAAGTTCGCCAGCTCCTCAAAAGCCTGGGAAGACAAAGGTAGGTGCAGACCAGATAATAGATCCTGAGATAGAACTTGTGAAACTGACTGCTGTCCATCAGCAACAAAAGAGAATAGCCATGGAAATCTCTGGCTAATGGAAGAATCGTTCAGCTCAGTAACCCAATTGTCAGTCCAAAACATTATGGCTCTCCCATTTCCCAGTTTTGGTTTGGCTAGTTGACAATATTTGTGTGCTAGTTTTAAAATGTCATGCCACCAAAAGGAACCACAGAGAGTAGTAGTGTGAGGAACTGAATCATGGTAATAAGAATCCCAGACCAGCCTTACCCAAGGAGTGTCAAGGTGATTATAGAATTTGTGCAAAAATTTCATAAGTAGAGCCTCATTTTGCACCCTCAGATTAAGAACACACAGGCCTCCTTTGTTCTTTGGCAGGCAGACCAAATCCTATGCAGCAAGAGGCTGCCTGGGTGTGTCAGAATTACCTCACCAAAGACATTGCCTCTGAATGCGTTCAATCTGTTTGAGAATACCAGGAGGAATGACAAGAGTACATAGAAAATATATAGGCATTAATGTGAGGACAGATTGAAGCAACTGAAGCCTGCTTCCTTGATTCATAAAGCAAGAAGTGGCAGAGAGCCTTCTCTCAATTCTATGCACTAAAGGCAAAAGATCCTGAATAGATGGCCTAGTAGTTCCCATTGGTAACCCCAAATAGGTAAAAGGCATAGATCCCAACTTGCAACCCAAGATGGAAGCTAATCTGTTGGCCTCATCATGTGAAATATTCATTGGCACCATTGAAGATTTTGCAAAGTTGATTGACAGACCAGTAGAGGCAGCAAAAACATCAAGCATATCCTTAATAGCCAATAGCTGATGATCCAAAGCAGGTAAAATAATTAAGGTGTCATCAGCATATTGCACAATAGGAAAATCCTGACATTGTGTTGGAATTGGGAGAGTTAAAATCCCTTTGGAGCACATGTCATTGACTACAGACTGGAGTAAGTCTGTAGCTAACACAAACAACAGAGGAGACATTGGATCCCCCTGTCTAACACCTCTCTTACAAGTGAAATGATTTCCAGGTACAACATTGAGTAACACAGAGGATGATCTTGATGATAAGATACTGTGCATCTAGGAGATCCACTTGTCATTGAAACCTTTATATTTCAGAATCCTGAGAATGGCAGCATGCTCAATTGTGTCAAATGCCTTTGTGAAATCCAATTTCAACAACACAATAGGTCTTTTGGAGGCCTGACATTGATGTATGTATTCAAAGCACCAACCCAAACAATCCTGGATAGTTCTAGACTTTATAAAACCATACTGATTTTGATGTATGCAAGACAAAATGACTTTCTGCAATCGGTTGGCCAAGAGCTTGGTGAGAAATTTCAAACAAGTGTTGGTAAGGGAGATTGGCCTATAATCATTCAAGCCCTCAGGACTCAGCTTTTTGGGGATCAGAGTTATGAGAGAGTTATTAATACACTCAAGATCAAGCTGCCCCTCATAAAACTCTTTAACCAGTTGCATGAAATCATCTTTAATTATAGCCCAACACCTCTTTAAGAAATGACCAGTAAAACCATCAGGTCCAGTGGTCTGAACCTTGATCTGCAGCTCGTGTCCAAGTTTGTTCGCTCTTGTAGTGGTAGTGGAAGGATATCCAATGGCGACAATGGGTTGAAGCTGTAGACGACCTCGAAGGGGGACTTGCTAGTTGCAGAGTGTCGCGCTCGATTATAAGCATACTCGGCTATTGTCTAGCATTCTTCCCCACTCCTTGATGTTCTTCTTGATCAACATGTAGAGGAGTGTAGAGAGTGTCCGGTTGGCGACGTCCGTTTGGCCGTCGGTTTGTGGGTGGTAGGCCAAAGAGAAGAGTAGCTTGATTCCGAGCTTGGTGCATAGTGTCTTCCAAAAGTAGCTTAGGAACTTGACGTCGCGGTCTGACACAATCGTCTTGGGCACTCCATGCATTCACAAGATTTCCCTACAAAAGAGATTTGCAACATGTGAAGCATTGTCTATCTTGTTGCATGGGATAAAATGTGCCATCTTAGAGAAATGGTCCACAACGACAAAGGCCGAATCTTTGCCGTTTTGAGTTCTAGGCAAACCAAGCACAAAATCCAAACTAATATATTCCCATGGGTGGTACAGAATAGGAAGTGGCATATGTAGACCATGAGATTGATCTTGAGACTTAGCTTTGCGGCATATTGAGCACCGGTTGGTGTCACGTGCGACGTTGTGAAACATCTTGAGCCAATAGTACTTGTTGGAGAGTATGGCAAAGGTCTTGCCGCGGCCGAAGTGTCCCATAAGTCCTCCGCCGTGAGCCTCTTGCAAAAGCAACAAACGAAGAGAAGACTCGGGTACACAAAGTTTGTTAGCCCTCATAAGATAATCATCCTTGAGATAATATCACTCCCAATAAGTGTTAGCTTGACATTTGGCATAAGGAATCGCAAATGAAGTATCATGCACATACAAGTCTTTAGTGTGCTCAAAGCCGACAACATTGAATTCAAGTTGAGTAACTAACAAGCACTTGCAGGAAAGAGCATCCGCCACTACATTCTCCTTACCCTTAATGTACTTAATGACATAAGGAAAAGACTCAATGAATTCACTCCATTTTACATGTCATTTATTCAACTTGGTTTGACCTTTAAGGTACTTAAGCGTCTCATGATTGGTATGTATGACAAACTCACGTGGTCGAAGGTAATGCTCCCAAACATGCAAGACTCTAACCAAAGCATATAACTCTTTGTCATAGATGGGATAATTAAGTTGTGCTCCGGAAAGTTTCTCGCTAAAGTATGCAATGGGACCCTTTTCTTGCATCAACACGTAACCTATGCCATTACCGCTAGCGTCGCAATGCACTTCAAAAGTTTTGTCAAAATTGGGTAAGGCAAGTAATGGAGCATGTGTAAGCAATGTTTTATGCTCATTAAATGCGGCATCTTGGGGAGGTCACCAAACAAATGGTGCATTCTTCTTATTCAATGCATGCAAAGGTGAAGCAATGGTGCTAAAGTCCTTAACGAAGCGACGATAAAAACCGGCTAGGCCAAGGATGCTACGCACTTGTTGCAAGTTTGTTGGTTGAGGCCAAGTTTTAATTGCGTCAATTTTAGACTCATCAACCTCAATGCCCTTAGAGGAGACTACAAATCCCAAGAAAATGAGCTTGTCTACACCAAAGGTGCACTTTTGCATGTTCGCATAGAGTTGCTCATTTCTCAAAACTTGCAAGACTTCTCTAAGGTGTTGCACATGTTCCTTAAGAGATTTGCTAAAAACAAGGATATCATCAAAGTGGACAACAACACAAATGCCAATGAGTTTTCAAAGAACATAATGCATCACGCGCATGAATGTGCTAGGCGCTTGAGATAAGCCGAAAGGCATGACTAACCATTCATAGAGGCCAAATTTTGTTTTGAAAGCCATTTTCCACTCGTCACCCTTTGCATGCGAATTTGATAGTACCCACTTTTAAGATCAATTTTAGAGAAAATGGTGGCTCCACTAAGTTCATCTAGCATGTCATCTAGGTGCGGGATAGGGTGACGGTATCTAACGGTGATAGAATTAATGGGGCGGCAATCGAAACACATACACTAACTACCATCTTTATTAGGCATAATGATAACCGGAACTGCACATGGGCTTAGGCTCTCGCAAACATGCCCTTTTTCGAGAAGGTGTTGAACTTGACATTGGATCTCTTTCGTCTCGTCCGGGTTGATGCGGTAATGGGCTTTGTTCGGTAATGGTGCACCGGGAATGAGGTCGATGCGGTGTTCGATTCCGCGAAGTGGAGGAAGTCCCAAAGGTAGCTCATCGGGGAAGACATCCGCGAATTCCTGCAATAGATGAGACAAAACCAAAGGTAGATGTTGTGAAGCATTAGTCCTCACGACCTCATCTTTGCACACAAGTACAAAGTGAAGTACACTTGATGGTCTCTCACTCACATCCCTCAAGTCTCTTTTTTGTGGCTAAAAGGACTAGGTTTTTCTTGTCCCTCATCATGGAGTCACTCATATTTGGCTTGTGGCGCTCACTCTCTTTGGTTTGGGTCACTCTCTCACTAGTCTCTCCACGATGACTCGAAGCTTGCTTGTCGGCGATGACTTGACTTGGTGCCTAGGTCGAAGAATGTACTCCTTGCCCATCATTTTGAAGCTAAAGTGATTGGCCCGTCCATTGTGGATGACGTCGCAGTCGAATTGCCAAGGTCTTCCTAGAAGGGGATGGCACACGGACATTGGCACCACATCACACTCCAAGGTGTCTTCGTATCCTCCAATCTTGAAGGACACTTGAATGGTGTGCTCCACTTGGATAGTGTCAGAGTCACTTAGACATTGGACCTTGTAAGGGCGAGGGTGCTTCTTCTTGATCAATTGTAGCTTAGAGAAAAGTTCTTCACTTGCCAAGTTGTGGCAAATTCCGCCGTCGATGATGACCTTGATGGATCGTCCTTGGATGCCCGCATTGGTATGAAAGATGTGGCAACATAGGTCTTTGTCTTGTTGTTGTTGAAGTGTCAAGATCTTGGAGACAACGAGAGTGAGGCTCGGATTGTTGTCGCAAAAGATTTGCGCATCTTCATCTTCATTCACTTGTCGGTGCATGACCACATGCTCGAGTGCTTCCATTTCTTCATTGCTCATGGAGTAGTAGGTGCCGTCATCATTTGCAATCATGGTGCGCCATGTGGGGCACTAAAATGTCTTGTGGCCTTGGCCGTTGCAAGTGAAACATTGGATGGAACTTGTCTTGGTGGTAGCATCCGTTGTAGGAGTTCATGAATCTTGTCTTGTAGTTGCTCGTAGGAGGACGACTCAAAAATGTCGTAGGTTGTTTGGAACTTGACTTGTCACCGGTAGTGGGTGTAGCTCGAGTAGTAGTTGTAGGAGTAGTAGTCGTCTTGCACTTGTCGCTCCGCTTTGGTTGCTTGGTGCACTAGCTCAAGGAGGTTGGAGTAGGGTTAGAAATCTGCAATCTTCTTGATTTGGTGGTTGAGGCCGTTCAAGAAGCGCGCCATGGTTTGCTCCTCGTGTTCCTTGACGTTGGCTCATATCATTGCAATCTCCATTTCTTGGTAGTAGTCCTCAACCGACTTTGTGCCTTGCTTGAGGAGTTGCAACTTCTTGAAGAGATCACGGTTGTAATGGGTAGGCACGAAGCGAGCTCTCATGATTTCCTTCACTTCGTTCCAAGTCGTGATCGGTGGCTCGCCTTTTTCCCTTCGTCGCTCTACCACTTGTTCCCACCAAATGAGAACGTAATCTTGGAACTCAAGGGAGGCCAGTGCGATCTTATTTTCCTCTTCATAGTTGTGAAGATGGAATATCTTGTCAACTTTTAAGGCCCATGAGAGGTAGTCTTCGGGGTCGGTGCTACTGGAGAACTTAGGCATGGTGAACTTGTGCTTGACGTAGCATTGCTCCTCATTGTGCTGGTGGCGATGGCGATGTCGCTCTTGTCTGGGAGGTGGGTCTTCAACCTCTTGCTCCTCATGATTGTCTTGACGTTGAGGGCGAGGGATTCTTGCCCGGTTCCTCCTTTCTTGGCGCTCCTCAAGGCGAGCGGCTTCATCTTGTTGCTCTTGCCGAAGCACTTCTTCTTCCTCGCGCACATGGCGATTGCGCTCTTGTATGGCACGAGTGGCTTCGCATAGAGCTCGTTGTGCTTCAAGCGCTTGGTCCTCATGATGTTTTTGTTCTTGGCTTAGTGCGTCACCGTCTTGCCCTTCTTGGCGTTGGCGTTGTCGAGCTTGCTCTTGGTCCATGACATCTTATTCTTGGCGGCGTTGTCGTTCACGCTCCCGAAGGCAATCTTACAAACCATTGCCATGGAATGGGTTTTGTGAAGCTTGATTGTCTTGATGGTCGCCTCGAAGATGAGAACGAGGTCGTGGAAGACTTGCGTCGGAAGAGGTGTCCGAAGAGTGTCGGCTTGAGTGGCGCCGTCTTGACAAGGAAGATGTGGAAGAAGAACGATTGACCATCATGGCACGGAACTCTTCCATTTGTGATGATAGCTTGGCGTTAAGGTAGTCTCTTGTTCTTGATTCAGATTGGCGCAAGTCGGTGGCGAGTTGCTCAATGCGGTCACCCAAAGCTTCATTGTCTCGATGCAAAGCTCGTTGAACACCAAAGAGTTGAACCTTGGTGACGTAGTCTGACAAAGCGAATTCTCGTCAGATCCCTCGGTAGGGGTCCAAGCGTAGCTGGAAGTCATGGATCGGAGGTCACACCTAGGGTTTATCCAGGTTCGGGCCTCCGGAGAGTAATACCCTACATCCTGCTGGTTTTGATGATTCATATTGGAGGGATACCTCGTGCGAGGGATTACAATGGTGAATGAGATTGCTACCGAGAGTTTTCTTATCTGTGGATAGATGATCAATGGGTACCCTAGACCTGCCTTTATATAGGCTGGAGAGATCTAGGGTTTTACAAGGCAGATGCGATTTGGGGAGCTGTCGCCCTCTAGTCTTGGGATCACGAAGGCCATCCTTGCCTCCTAGGGTTTCCTCCGTTCTCTGGGCCTGGTGGGCCCCGTATCTCAGATGAGGCCGTGCTCCTGGGCATTAGCCACCCTGGGTACAGGACCCCGTCAGTAGCCCCCGAGTGTGGCGGAGGTCGCAGGAAGAGGTAGCGAGACCTCTGGCGGGATCTTACATTGCCTTGTCTTCCTGGAGCCCGGTTGGGAGATGAACCTTGACGGCCTACGTCAGGTCCCGAAGGCCTGTTCTCCGGGACGTCGCCGTCTTGGTCTTCTTTACTATTTCTTTGCCACGTCACAGCTGTCGTAGGCCTCTTCACTCTGTCTGTAGATTTGTCGGAGAAGGGCCCACTGTTTTTGCTTTTTCTGAAGAGCTGCCCTGATGAATCGTCTCATCAACGTGGAGATCAAGGCCAGCCGGGCCTTGACTCATAATGGGGAGTCTGCCCAGATTCCCGTGCCTAAGGGGCGCAAATGGTAACCACCCACAGGACGTGGGGCACGTGGCGCGCGGAGACGCCTCGATTTTTGGCTTGCCCATAGTGGGTCATAAGAGCGGCGAGGGGGGGAGTGGGGTTTACTCTAACTCCATCTTCCTCCTTGTGCTCTTGCCTTCTCTGCCTCCCCATTCCTCTGCCGCCATTGCGACGTACATTCTCTTCGGGCCCGCCATTTCTTCCCTCGATCTTCAAGAGATGGGTCGATCAGGCTCCTCGACTGGCGCCCGCGGCGTGCAAGCGACAAAGGAGGTGGGAAAGAAGCGGAAGGCGGAGCGTTCCGGCACCACTCTCGAGCCGTAGCCTAGCGCCGATGGCTTCGTCAGCTGGTGGACCCGCTCCATCGTCTCCGATGGGGATGTCCAGAAGCTGAAGGCGGAGGGGTCATTTACGTCCAGCCTCACGTGCCAGATCCCACTGTCCATGGAGGAATTCCCAGCGCCACCATCCGCTGCACGCGTGCTCCATCTGGACTTCTTCGGGTGAGGTCTTGGCTTCCCCCTGCATCTATTTGTGTGGGGGCTTTTCTTTTTCTTCGGCATTCAGCTTCATCATCTCAAGCCCACCAACATTCTGCACATCGTGAACTTCATAATGTTCTGCATGTGCTTCCTTGGGGCCGCTCCTCATTTCGACCTCTTCCGTTGATTTTTTAGCATCAAGGGCCAGATGAGCGGCAGATCCCTCCCTGACATTGGAGGGGCCAGTCTTCAGCTACGGGCTCACTCCCCATTCTTCCCCATGGCCCTCCCAAAGTCGATGGGGGTCTGACAGAAGAAATGGTTTTATGTGTCCGCCTAGAGGCCGATTTGCCGGCCTTCTCCGGCAATCCCCCGGAGCGTCTGAACTCTTGGTAATCTCCCGATGACCTCTCTGATGTTACAGAGCAGCTGATGAAGGCCACCGCGCTCCTGAAGGAGGGAGGTCTGACGGGTCTTCAGATTGCACGGACTTAGGTGGAACGTCAAGTCCTTCCTCTATAGGCCCGTGGCACGTTACTGAGTGACTACCGCGGGTCGTCTGATCCTTCCCGCACCTCCCCCAACAACCTCGAAGAGGAGGAAGTTCGCCGCTGGCTCACCCTGCTAACAGGTCTAGAAGCCCAGAAGGTGTCTATGAAGGTTGTGGTCGAGGCCTTTAGCCACGAGGCCACGCCGAAAGAGGTGAGGCTCTCGATTTTACTTTGAGCGATGAGGGATGCCAGTTTCTGCTTCTGACCTCCATAGTTTTGGCCGCCACAGACGTTCGCGGGGTTCGCTGCACTGCTGTCGGAGCCTCCTCTACCGGGCCAGACTTTGAGCCAGGAGATGCAGGCCGTCTTGCAAGTGGCTCCGGACCGCCTTCCTCTCCCCCCCCCCGGAAGGGGAAGAAGGTCGCTTCCTTGACTGATGATGAGGCGACCAACGGTGCGGCTGACGATGATGTCTCGCGGGATGGCGTCCCGTCCTCCCCCCCCCCCCGAGGGACGAGGAGGCATCGGCGGCAGGCCACGGTAGCCTGATCGCTCCCGCTCGCGCTGAGGAGGTCACCATGCCAGTGGTCTCCAAGGGTAGCCCTTCTATAGACGCATCAGAGATGCCCTTATTCCGCCGGCCTCACGGCGGACCAGGGTCTCCCCCAGATGAAGGTGCCGCTGGCGGTGCCGGCAGCCAACAGGCAGAGGCTCGTGGAGCCCGCCCTGTATGCTCTTGCTGTCTTTGTAGTGTTGTTGTGTTTTGAGGCGTCCATCGGGCTCTAACTCTATCCTTTGCAGAGAGGTTGCAACCTCTAAGGCTCCGGCCTCCGATGCTGCGGAGGCGGCCGCGTTGGGGCCGCTTGGCGACCCTCAGATCATTCCACAAGAGATCACCCCACTCATCACAGGTAAGAATGTTTGTGACCATTTCTATACTTGAGCTCCTTTTTACCTTCTGGCTTGTGCTTATCTTGCAGCCGTGGAGGTCGTCACCAGGCCCCTGTCGGGGCCTCCAGATAGTCTTGGTGCTGCGCGGCCCTCCAGTGACGTCGCCGCCCCAGAGGCCGCACTTGCTCACGGAGGGGCGAGTGAAGAGGCCGGCGAGGTCTTGCTTGCCACCTCTTCAGCCCCCTCGTCCTCCGCAGCGCTGGTTGCTGCGGTGGCGGGTGCGAGAGAGGTCTTATGCGCCCAACTAGATGGGCTTAACAACCTTGCTGAGGCCAGCTGTCAGGTGAGGCCTCCACTCGTTGAGTGGTATGGTATAGCTAGTAGCCCTGAGGCTGGGTGTGATGTCTGTTGCGGACTCACACCCAGGCTTGTTATTCACATCTGAGGCTGAATCTTTCTGTAGAGGGTTGATAGCTTGGAGGGCGAGGTGGGCGACCTCCGACGACACCTAGATGTACAACAACGTGAGGTCGCACGCCTCTCGATGCTGAATTCTGGTTCCATCAATAAGTTTTCCGGACTCTGTTCAATTTGAAATGCGTCGTGGTAGCGTTGGTGTTGACTTTTGTCTTGTGATGTCTAGCCTGTAGCCGCTGAGGAGGCCGCAGCCCTGCGACAGAAGATGCAAGAATCAGAGACATCATGAAGAGAGCTCTAGACTGCTATGGATGTTGCCGGTGGTGAGCTCATAGAGTACCGACAGAAGGTAGCCGGTCTCGAGAGTGCGCTTGCGGGCAAGGAGGAGGAGCTGCAGAATTGGGCCGTTGCTTTAAAGCAGAAAGAGGCCACCGCACAGCACTTCTCCGAAGCCCGGGCTGAAGCGGAGGACCAGGCGAAGCAGCTGGCGAAGAAGCTACATGACCTGGAGGCTGCCGCTGCACGTGAGTTGTGTTTTTCTCTTTCGTTTTGCCTCTTGGATTCCTCTGCTTTGTCTTTACATGATTTCCTGATTGCAGTGCCGCTCCTGGACATCGTCCATGAGGACGCGGCAACGCGGCTCCAGCAAGTTGCCGACCTCACCCAACGGATGCACACTGCTCTTGGTATAGCCTGTGGGACCTTGTACCTCGGTGAGAAGGACCTTGATGACACCTTGGACGGTGTGGTCAAGTTGCTGGCGCGGGCTCCTACGCAACTTCTCGACTAGCAATACTCTACAGCGTACGAGGGCGCCGTGAGGGTGTTGTCAGGTGTGAGGTTGCAGCTTCCTGATGCCAACTTGGGCCTGATCGTTCATGGCTCATCTCAGTGCCCCGTTCTGGAGCCCTCCTTAGTAGAGGTCGGAGCGGAGGCTGAATATGTCGCGGATGCCTGCAAGCTTGAAAAGATACTTAAGCGGTGTGACGTCGAGTAGGAGGATGTGTAGGCCTCATGAATTTAAACAGCGTAACTATGGTATATGTATTGTTATACATATGTTTTTGTTGTTGTTTATTTGTGTCTCTTGCCAGTGTTGGACAACACCCAATTTAGCTGTTGAGAAATGCGACCCCGTTGCGCCGAAAGCGTCAACGTGTTTGCGGGAGGCCCCTGTTTGAGCCCGGCAATCGCAGAATGATCATCAATCACTAGATGCCTTTTGGCTAGGGTAGGATTCTTAGCTGTTTAGGATATGATCATTGCGGAACTAAAAGGCGAAAGAGAAAAGGTGGCCGTAAGCCTAACCACACGGGAGATTTCTTGTTAGGAAGGCTTCGGTACGGGCTGTACTATAATATATCCCCCGAGCAAGATTTGAGTGGCCGTTGGATATAGCTCCTACGGGGGCCAGGGCGGTACGACAAACGATGCAGCCTCCGAACCCATCTCATAGAAGGATCTGTTCGACTCCCCTCGAATCTTGACACGACGCGATCAATACAAGGTGCTTTATAGTACCATGGAGCATGGATAGAAAGTTTGATTTGATTAGGGCGCTAATTTGTATTTATAACGCCATCGCATCAATTCTTTGTATATCAAGCCAGAGGGTAGTAAAAACATTTATTTTGTTGTTTGATAATTTGTTCGTGAAACAAATCTAATGTGCTAAATGTAAAAAAAGGAGGGAAAAATTTAATGTAGCCTGCTTTGCACCACTGTGTACGGGTCTTCCCATGTTTTGTGTGCTTCTGCCTCCGGCCTCTTAGCCCCGCGCCCTTCCTTCATGCTAGTTGGAGTGCGAGGGGTCTGTTGGTGGCTCCTAACCGATTGTAGCTGAGTTGATGTCCTTCTGTTTTTTGAAGTGCCCAGAGGAGACCTCTGTGCTTTCCTTCGCTTCTTCTCGGAGGTCGGCCTCTGCCTATTCCAGGTGGGCGACCTCTGCCGCAAGGGCATTTTTGGTGTCGCTAGAGACGGTGATGATCCCGTTTGGGTCGGGCATCTTGAGCTTCATGTAGGCATAGTGTCGGGCCATTGGGAACCAGGGTACCCCGTCCCGTCTGCCTGCGGCCCAGGAAACGATGCCTGGCGAAGGCCCAAGACACGGCCCATCTGAGGGCGCCGTGAAGCGAAGACATCTCCTGAGGCTCCGGCCTCCTGAGGACCCCTCCTCAAGACATGACCTGCCGGCACTTAGCCACGGCAGGAGCAGGAGCCTCGCGCGGCTGCCTCCCGAGGCGCCCTCCCGAGCCGGGCGCCCCGAGGCCATCTTGCCTGACGTCGGCTGCACGGTCTTGTGCCCACCATGTGGGTGACGCGCGTAGCGACGAAGGGCGGCAGAGGCCGCGCCAGCTAGCGCAGACGGAGAAGATTTCCTCTTTGGTGCTAAGGGGGCAGCCCCAGTTGCCCATCTCCAAAGCGAGTCCCAAGGACTACCCGTTTGGTGATAGAAGACCGAGACAGCAAGGCGCACAGGGCGGAGGTCATCGCCGAGCCCACCGGCGCGTCATAGATCATGCTTTTGCAGGCGAAGACCGCCTTTAGTGAGGATAGACTGAGCGCCTGTCCCCTTGCAAAACCCGCCAAGTGTGGCAACCCTTCCCGCCTATGTTTTTGGGGGAAGAGGACCAGGGTGGCTATAAAAGGGGCAGAGCGGCCATTGTAGAGGGGATCGATTCCTTCGTCTCCTACCTTGTACGCAAGAGCATCCTCTCGCCCACAGCAATCCCAACCACAAGCAGGAGTAGGGTTTTACACCACAAGGTGGCCCGAACCGGGGTAACCGTCGTGTCCCCTGTCGTGCTCCCGCGTAGCGCTCTCGCCGTGGCCTCGCCGTGGTCACCTTTGGTCGGAAAGAACCAGCTTGCCCCCAGTGTTTGAACCCCTAGATCCCCGGAGTCCAGGCTCCGACATTTGGCGCACCAGGTAGGGGGTCTCGCCCGGTTCTTTCCACCTCCTCGCCGCCATGGCCGATGCTCGACGCGAGCGTTACGCGTGCCGAGCTTCCAGGGTGGCCCAGACGGGCTCCGTCGCCCACGACGACCGTTGATGCCGCGCCGCCGGCGCTGCTACCGACCCTGCTGCGAGGGAGCAGCAGGCCTCTTCCCTCCACCCATCCATGCAGGCGGACAGCCACACCACCATGGCCTTGTCGCTCGCTCGCCGCGACGCGCCGGCCCTGCAGGCCGCGCTGCTCATGGCGTGCGAGCTCCTGCGCTACCATCCCACAGACGCCAGCTACGACGCCTGGCTCGGCCGCATCACCGAGCTTGTTGATACATCTCCAATGTATCTATAATTTTTTATTGTTCCATGCTGTTATATTATCAATCTTGGATGTTTTTATATGCATTTACAGCAATTTTATATCATTTTTGGAGACTAACCTGTGGCACCCCGGCTCAGAGAACCGGTTTACCAGTGTTTCCAGCCCAGAGATCATGTCTTCTGGAAACACACAACAACTTGGAACAGAACTGAACTGAACTTTATTGATAGATCTCGAGTACAAGCTCATAATTTACATGATAGCGAGGCTAGAAGCACTGCACGTGCTATGACAATATCTACATTATTTATGGAACATAACAGGGCCTCGATACTACTGGGTAGACTACGGCGTAGCGGAACATAGCGCGGAAACTCCATCCACAGGGACACTGCTGTGGACACGGCCTAGTTAGCGTACCACGAACCTTCGGGATCTCCGTCCTCGGCTTCTCCTGCATCTGGCATGATACGCCAGGTGAGTACTTGGAATGTACTCGCAAGCTCATGGCAACCAAAACAATGCAGCAAACAATAGCATGGCAATAACAGATTAAATGCTTAGATTGCTCACTTACTGGTATCCAGTACCAACTTACTCTCATCTGGGTTGTCCCACAACCCTCGGAATGCTCACCATCCACAGAGCACTTCCGAACATAAGACAAGTTCTTCCATCCTTATCATCTTTAGGGTGGTTGACCATACAGTGGCCTAGTACGGACTATCCAATACCATGGACGCGGCTATTCGAATAGATTCTTACACTCTGCAGAGGTTGCGCACTTTACCCACACTATGGAGTACCTGGCCTCGTGATCCCATTCGGGTGGACCGGTGGTGCTCCAATGAAACCTGCCTGACCCGTGACTCCTCTATCGTACCACCGACAATCATACCCTCCCAGGGTCATGTCCTGGGTGGCCCTTGTGTCACCCCGTGACACCTGCCACCGTCGTGGCCACTAACTGTCCCAAACGGGGACGCCGGCAAAATAACTCAACTGGGCTCACAGGATTATCGTCGTCTACCTGATCAGGGCAGCACGCACGCATAACCCTCCCTAGTTTGGTGGTACCGATAAAAGAGCACAAAGCCAGACCAAGTCAAGGCCGTCCCATATCGGCAAATGTGGCTGCACGGATAAGTCCGGACAGGTGACACTAGATCAACCAATTAGATTTAGTGTTGACAAGCATTTAACCAGAATGGGTATTTATCAAGAACAATCTAACATGGCAGGAGCTAGGCATTCGAATAATATTACTCTAAATTGTCACATATTAAAATAATGCATATAATTCAATTAAATAACCAACATTATTGAAATGCTTTATGCAATGGATGTCATGGCTTGCCTTGCTCCGTTGGGTTGTCCACATACTCCTGGGCTTCAAATCCAAAAGTATTTCCCTCTGAAAATATTTTCAAAATGCAATTGAAAATGTCACATATTACTGTTCTGTTCACCAGAAATTCTGTGAACATGGGAAAAATACCAAAATTTTCCAGAAAATAAAGGAGCTCAAGACAAACCAGATGCAAAAAGAATCAATTGATTTGGACTTATGGTTTAAAAGTTATGGCTGGTCAAAGTTCTGGTCAAAATCTGGAATTAAAACAGAAAATAGAAAATCCAGCGAAGGGCCACGTCGAAGGCGTAATCTACCCGGGCACCTCCACTTACCGCTTCGGTAAGCCACTGATGAGCGGGCCCCGCGGTCAGGTTTAAAAGGGGGAGGGGAGGGAACAGAGAGATGCGGCTCTCCGGCGATGGCCGCCGGCGATGCAGTCGACGGCGAGGTCGGGAGAGAGCAGGGATGGAACGGGCGCTTGGAGACGAACACGCACGTACCAGTAGGGTGACGAGAGGTGGCCGGACGGCGTCGTCCCCTTCTTCTCCGGCGGCGGCAGCTCTCGGGTGTCGCCGGAGATGGCGATTCCGGCGGAGATTCGAATGGGCAAGGGCTCAGACGTGGTCAGTGGAGTGCGGTGAGCTCGCGTGTGCAGTCGGTGGAGCTCGGGGAGGAGTGGAACGGCGAGGTGGCTAGGCTCGGGTGGCGGCGGATCTCCGGCGAGAAGCAAGGCCAGAGGGCCTCTCGGCCGTGGCTCGGGGCTCGGGAGCTCAATTAGGAGTAGGAGGAGTGGGGGTGAGGAGCGGAGAGAGGCCGGGGAGGGCTTTATATAGCAGGGGAACGAGCTCTCTGGAACGGCGGGGCTCGGGTCATGTCGCCGGCGTCGGGACGTTGCGCTGGCTGGCTTGACGCGGGCGACGCGATGGGAGAGGGCAGAGGAGAGTTATGGCACTGGTGGAAGCTAGCGGAGCAAGGCGACGAGCGGCAGGCCACAGTGCGGGCACGGGCGGCACAGTGCCCGAATGCCGTGGTGGCCGTCGGGAGCGATTCCGGCGAGGGGAGACTTCGGGAAGGGGGTACGTGGACGGCAGCGGCGACGTCGGCACCTCCAGACACGAAATGGCAGCGCGAGGTCACTGGAACGACCTCGACCGACACCGGCGAGATGCAGAGCACGCGTACTGGCATGCCAGTACCATTCTCACCACGGGTATGGATGTCTAGAGGCCTCGCAAGCCTGGCATTTCTTGTCTGGCACGTCGACCCTTGACCCCTTAGTCTCTCCATGCCTCTGGTTTGACTAGATACAGACTGGTTCGAAGTGTAGCTTCAGCTACAGTCTCTAACAGGAAACTTGAGAGGGATCTAGAGGAGAGGTGAGCTAGAGATGGAGCCAATGGAGATGTCTGGGGTGTTTTTCTTTGGAAGGACTCCAAGCTGGCCAAGTTTGAGGAAATTTCATCAAGATTTGGATATGGTTCATGTACAAGTGATGTACTGAACCAGAAACCTGGATGAGCTTGTAGCACTCATCTGGGTGATCTTCTGGGGCTGCATTTTGGTGTGGCAAGGTTATTTGGTGAGGAGAAGATGTCATAAAAATTTCAGCTCAATTGGACACCTCTAGCTGGCACTTCCTTCACAGAGGTTCCAATTGAACAGAAACTTGGCAGAATATTGCAGGTGAAAATTTGTACTGGGAAAGATGATATTTTTGGATATTGTGGAAAGATAAGTTCCCTAATATCTCAGGGAATTTTCTGGGAATTTACTGAGTTGGGAAAATATGAGTTGCTTCACAAATGACCAGTACTGTCCAGAGAGCAAATGGAGTTTTCTGGACAAAATTTTATACTGGACCGTGAAATGTTTTTGAAGATTGTGGGAGTAGATGATGACAAGAAGGTGTGGGATTAATTTGGGATTTTTCTGATCACCAGAACTATAGGTTGCTTTGTAGCCCATAGTGATGACAGATTTTTCCCAAAGGAAGAAAATGGAGAATTGGGAAAGATAAAGAATTAGAATTTGATCCAGAAGGTGTGTGACAAGGTTATGGCAAGATGCCGAGGGCTTTGGATCACTGAGAGGAATTCATAAGTCCAAAGTCAACTGAAAAGGTTCAAAATCCGACCAAATTGCAAATAAAGCCAGAAAGATTTCGAAAAGAAAAAGTTGCCAAAAACCAGGTTGTCACATAACCTATTAACCTAGTGCCCAGTGCCAGTTGCTGTTTTCTGCCCTGTTTTTGTTTTACAGAAAATCAATACCAAACGAAGTCCAAATGCCACGAAACTTTTTGGAGATTTTTTTCTGGACAAGATAAACACTAGAAGCTTCGGGAGAAGACCAGACGCTAGAGGAGGTGGCCACGAGCCACCAGGGCGCGCCTGGGGGGCAGGCGCGCCCTGGTGCCTCGTGGGCCCACCTCAGCTCCGTTTGACCTAATTCCTCCACTATAAATTCAGAAAAAATCAGAAACCCTCAGGGGAGTCCACGAAATACTTTTTCCGCCACCTCAAGTTTCTGTTCTCGAGAGATCCCATCTGGAGGCCTTCTCCGGTACTCCGTCGGAGGGGGAATCGATCATGGAGGGGCTCTACATCAACCTTGCTGCCTCTCCGATGATGCGTGAGTAGTTTACCACAGACCTTCGGGTCCATAGTTAGTAGCTAGATGGCTTCTTCTCTCTTTTTGATCTTCAATACAATGTTCTCCTCGATGTTCTTGGAATTCTATCCGATGTAATCACTTTTTGCGGTGTGTTTGTTGGGATCCGATGAATTGTGAGTTTATGATCAGATTATCCATGAATATTATTTGAGTCTTCTCTGATCTCTTTTATGCATGATTATTATAGCCTCGTATTTCTTCTCCGATCTATTGATTTGGTTTGGCCAACTAGATTGATTTATCTTGCCATGGGAAGAGGTGCTTTGTAATGGGTTCGATCTTGTGGTGCTCAATCCCAGTGACAGAAAGGGACATGACACGTATGTATCGTTGCTATTAAGGGTAAAAAGATGGGGTTTATTCATACATGAGTTTATCTTGTCTACATCATGTCATCGTTCTTAAGGCGTTACTCCGTTCTTTATGGACTTAATACACTAGATGCATGCTGGATAGCGGTCGATGTGTGGAGTAATAGTAGTAGATGCAGGCAGGAGTCTGTCTACTTGTCTCGGACGTGATGCCTATATACATGATCATTGCCTTGGATATTGTCATGATTATTTGCTTTTCTATCAATTGCCCAACAGTAATTTGTTTACCCACCGTATGCTATTTTCTCGAGAGAAGCCTCTAGTGAAAACTATGGCCCCCGGGTCTATCTAAATCAAATTACTAAAACCCTAAAAATATTGCTGCCATTTTCTTTTATTTATTTTATTTTGTATTTTTGTTTCAATCTATCTATCTATCACATACAATTTAATCTTGCAATTGACCACCGAGGGATTGACAACCCCTCGTTTGCATTGGGTGCAAGGATTTGTTGTTTGTGTGCATGTGCTGCTAACGAGGTGTTGCGTGATTCTCCTACTAGTTCAATAACCTTGGTTTCATAACTGAGGGAAATACTTATCTCTACTGTGCTGCATCATCCCTTCCTCTTCGGGGATAATACCAACGCAAGCTACAAGTAGCACTTGTCAACGCCGCAGGCGACACCCCGGTGCCCTCTCACTCGCTCCGTCCTCCGCCGTCTCGCGTCGAGGACGTGGCGCAGGACGCGCCTCCTCTGCCACCTCTGCACAGCATGGGCGCCCGGCGCCACCGCGACGTGCGGGCGCATGAGCACTCTCGCGGCGCATCTTCACTGGACCATGGCGAACCCAGCTGCCAAATCGTCCGGTGCGCGCCGCCTGACGCGCGCGTCCTCCTCGAGCAGCAGCGCCAGCGCCACGATAGGACCGTCCAGGAAGTCGCGGCCGCCGGCCGTCAAAACCGCGCCGCCCTCGCCGGCGGCATCCCCTCCAGCTGTGTGGGCTACCGTGCCTTCACCCGCGAGCTGCGTCGCGTGGTGTGGCCCACCAAGTTCAAGCCGGATCTGCCTCAGCGCTATGACGGCACCCCCAACCCCGCAGAGTTCCTGCAGTTCTATGCCCTGAGCATCGAGGCAGCGAACGGCGATGACAAGGTCATGGTGAACTGGTTTACCATGGCCCTCAAGGATGGCCCGCGCTCCTGGCTCATGAACCTCCCCGAGGCGTCCATCTCCTCGTGGGGCGAGCTCTGCCGGCAGTTCGTCGCCAACTTCAAGGGCACGCACGAGTGCTGCCTCATGCTCAACGACCTGCTTGCCGTGTGAAAGCCGCCCCGACGAGACCCTCCGCAAGTACATCCAGTGCTTCGGCCAAGTGCACAACAAGATCCCGCGCGCCTCCGAGACCGCCATCGTCTCCACGTTCTCCAACGGCATCACCGATGTCCAGATGCGCGAGAAGCTCGCCATCAACGACGAGCTCGACTCTGTGCTCGAGCTGTTCGACCTCACCGACAAGTGCGCCAAGGCAGAGGAAGGCCGCCTTTTCGTCCACAATGACCCCGACGCGGCGTCGGACACCGCCAAGGCCAAGAGCAAGGACGTCAAGCACAAGGGCCCTGCCGTGCTCACGGCAGAACCCGAGCAGAAACGCGGCCGTGAGCGTGACGAGCCCAAAAGAGATAACCGCCCTCTCTGCGCCTACCAAAACTTGCACTCCCATAGCACCGAGCACTGCCATGAGCTCAAGCTGCTTCGCGACGAGCGCCTTGGCCGCCGCAGCGACCGCAACGACCGCGGCGCCGGCCACCGTGGTGGCCGTCACGGTGGCCGCTGGGGAGACCGCAGTAACAACGGCAACTTCCGCCAGGGCTGGCGCGACCAGCCTCACGAGGCCGCCTGGCGTGACCAGCCTCGTGAGGCCAACCCTCAGGCCAATGCTGCCCTTCCACCACTGCCGCCGCCACCGCGACGGAATGATGGCAACCAGCCCGACCAAGACGTTGGGGGCTATCAAGAGCCTCGTGGAGTGGCCTGCATCCTAGGCGGAGCTCAGGCTCCCGCATCCAACTGCCACTTCAAGTTGTTCTCTCGCGAGGTGAACGCTGCCCTCCCGAGGCCTGAGGCTTCTCGCCCCCTCAAGTGGTCCCAATACGCCATCACCTTCAAATCCAACGATCACCCCAAATCTTCAAGCGCTGCTGGCACGGTCCCCATGCTGTGCACCCCTACCATTAGCAACGTCGCCATCACCAAGACACGCATCGACGGAGATGCCGGCCTCAACATGATCTCCAACGAGACCTTCAAGCAGCTCCAAGTGCCTTACGACCAGCTGATGCCAACCAGGCCCTTCTCCGGAGTGACCGATGGCTCCACCATTCCTATGGGCCAAGTGCGTCTCCCCGTCACATTCCGCACCCGCAAGAACTACCATACTGAGCTCATCGACTTCGACGTGGCGCAGATCGGCCTGCCGTACAACGCCATCTTGGGCTACCCAGCTCTCACCAAGTTCATGGCGGCGACCCACCACACCTACAACGTCCTCAAGATGCCGGGCTGCAGTGGCATCATCACTGTCTGCTGTGACGAGAGGGACGCGGTCCGCTCTCTCGAGAGCGCCTACAAGGCAGCCGCCACCACCGACCCTGCCGACGAGGACACCGCCGAGCCTCATGAGGCCGCACCCGCGAAGAAGAAGCAGTTGTTCTCTCAGGACCGCGCCGAGACGAAGATGGTGTCGGTGGACGGCAGCGGCTTAGGCCCTGCCTTCACCATCGACACTGGCCTCTCTCCTGCATAGGAAGATGCGCTCGTCACCTTCCTTCGGGCAAATTCAGATGTGTTTGCCTGGACAGCATCTGATTTGTCTGGTGTGCCGAGGGAGGTGATTGAGCACCACTTAGCAGTGTTCCCCAACCCATGCCCCGTGAAACAGAAGGCACGGCGCCAGGCGCCAGAGAAGCAAGATTTCATCATCAAGGAAGTTCAGAAGCTCCAATAAGCTGGAGTCATCCGTGAGGTGCGCCACCCTGAATGGCTCGCCAACCCTGTCGTGGTACCCAAGAAGTGAGGCAAGGAGCGCATGTGCATCGACTTCATGAGCCTCAACAAGTTCTGCCCTCAAGATCCATTTCCGCTACCCCGCATCGACCAGATCATGGACTCCACTGCCAGGTGCGAGTTGCTATGCTTCCTAGATGCCTTCTCAGGCTACCACCAGATCAAGATGGCGACCGAAGACGTGGAGAAAATGGCCTTCATCACCCCCTGCGGCATATTCTGCTACGTCTGCATGCCGTTTGGCCTCCGGAGCGCCGGGGCCACCTTCTAGAGGCTGATGCGCATCGCCTTGGGGCCCCAGATGGGAAGAAACGCCGAGTCCTACGTCGATGACATCGTCATCAAGACCCACGAGGCCTGGTCCCTCATTGCGGACCTCCAGGAGACATTCGACAACCTGCGCAAGGTCAACCTCAAGCTCAACCCAGACATGTGCGTCTTCGGAGTCCCCTCCGGCAAGTTACTCGGCTTCCTGGTCTCCCACCGTGGCATCAAGACCAACCCCGAGAAGATCAAGGCCATCGAGAAGATGCGCCCTCCCCAGAGCCTCAAGGAGATGCAGCGCCTGGCGGGATGCATGGCCTCCCTTGGGCGATTCATCTCCAAGTTCGACGAGCGAGCCCTGCCATTCTTCAAGCTCATGAAGAGATCCGGCCCCTTCAAGTGGACCCCCGAGGCTGACGCTGCCTTTGAAGACCTCAAGAGGTACCTCACGAGCCCGCCCATCATGGTCGCGCCACGCTCTCATGAGCCCTTGCTCCTATACTTGGCGGCTACTCCCCAGACGGCCAGCGCGGCCCTAGTGGCAGTTCAAGAAGAGCGCATCCCCACATGGAAGAGGCCTGCCGCGCCACCAACTCCTGAGGCCTCGCCGTCGCCTGCCAAGGCCATGCCTCAGGATGCCTCCAGTGAGCCGCCTTGCGAGCCGCCTCCCGAGCCTCCTGAGCCTCATGAGCCCCTCGGGCTCCCTGAAGACCAAGCTGCTGCAACAACTACCCGCTTCGTCGAGCACCCCGTGTACTTCGTCACCACGGTGCTGCGAGATGCGCGCGAGCGCTACCCCATGCAGCAGAAGCACCTCCTTGCACTCCTCGTCGTCTCCAGGAAGCTGCGCTACTACTTCCAGGGCCATCCCATCAAGGTGATCTCACCTTACCCCCTGGAGCAGGTCCTGCGCAGCCCCAATGCCGCCGGCCACGTCGCCGAGTGGAACATCGAGTTGCAGGCCTTCGAGCTGGAGTTCTGCACCACAAGGGTGATCAAGGGCATAGCCCTAGCTGACTTCGTAGCAGAATGGATGGACCCACCCCTGGAGGAGCCTCACGAGGCTGAATCCCTCTTGCCTGGGGATGAAGCGCCTGGCGGATGGTCCATGCACTTTGATGGCGCCTTCTCCCGACAGGGCGCGGGGGCTGGCGTCTTGCTCACCTCGCCAACGGGAGGCAAGCTCTACTACGCCGTCCAGCTCTGCTTCAAGCGCGACGATAAGGTCTCCAACAACATCGCGGAGTACGAGGGCCTCATCGCCGGCCTCAAGGCCGCCTCTGCCCTGGGCATCAAGCGTCTCACCGTCAAGGGTGATTCATAGCTCCTCGTCAACTTCTCCAACAAAAGCTACAAGCCCAAAGACGAGCACATGGCCGCCTACTTAGAAGAGGTACGTAAACTTGAGAAGCGTTTCCTTGCCCTGGAGCTGCAGCACGTTCCTCGCGGCGGCAACAAGGAGGCTGACGACATCACCAAGCGAGCATCCCGCCGCGAGCCTCAAAGCCCCGGCATCTTCGAGGAAAGGCTCCTCAAGCCATCAGCTGCACCACCTGCCGCGGGCGCTGTGCTGCTTCATGAAGAACTCCCACCCGCACTGCCCACATGCGCGCCAGACTGTGGCCCAGCCTCAGGAGCCCACCTGCTATTGGCGCTGGAGCCTCAAGCAGACAGCTGGGCCGCGGAGTTCAAGGCCTACTTGCTTCACGGCACCCTCCCGGAGAAGGACTCAGAAACAGAGCACGTGGCTCGACAGGCCACCGCTTACTGCTTGCAAGACGGCGAGCTGTACTGCAGGTGCCCCAATGGCGTCTCGCTGCGGTGCATCTCCGAAGAACAAGGGCGCGAGCTACTCGCCGACATCCATGGAGGCGACTGCGGCCACCACTCCTCGTCACGCACCCTTGCCGGCAAGGTGTTCAGCAGCGGCTTCTACTGGCCCACCGTGCTCTACGATGCCACCGAGCTTGTCCAATCCTGCGAAGCTTGTCAATTCCACGCCAAGCAAATCCACCAGCCGGTGCAAGGCCTCCAGACAATTCCCCTCTCGTGGCCCTTCGCGGTCTGGGGGCTGGATATCTTGGGACCCTTCCCTCGCGCAGCTGGCGGCTACCGCTACCTCTACGTCGCCATCGACAAGTTCACCAAATGGGCGGAGGTCGAGCCAGTGCGCACCATCCCAGTGTGACACCCTGGTTTTTGGCAACTTTTTCTTTTCAAAATCTTTCTGGCTTTATTTGCAATTTCGATGGTTTTCGAACCTTTTCAGTTGACTTTGGACTTAGGAAACTTTTGAATCTTTCTCTAAGTGATCCAAAGCCCTCCTCATGTTGCCAAAATCTTGTCACACATCTTCTGGATCAAATTCCAATTCTCAAATCTTTTCCAATTATTCATTTTCTTTCTTTGGGAAAATCTGTCATCACTATGGGTTATGAAGCACCCTATAGTTCTGGTGATCAGAAAAATCCCAAATTAATACCACACCTTCTTGTCATCATATACTCCCATTATCTTCAAAAACATTTCATGGTCCAGTATAAAATTTTGTCCAGAAAACTCCATTTACTCTCTGGACAGTACTGGCCATCTGTGAAGCAACTCATATTTTCCCAACTCAGAAAACTCTCAGATAATTCCCTGAGATACTAGGGAACCTATCTTGCCACAATATCCAAAAATATCATCTTGCCCAGTACAAATTTTCAGCAGCAATATTCTGCCAAGTTTCTGCTCAAATGGAACCTTTGTGAAGGAAGTACCAGCTAGAGGTATCCAATTGAGCTGAAATTTTTATGACATCTTCTATCCACCAAATAACCCTCCCACACCAAGTTTCAGCTCCAGCAGATCAACCAGATGAGTGCTACAAGCTCATCTTGCTTCTGTTCCAGTAACAACAGTTGTACATGAACAATATTCAAACTTTGATGAAAGTTTCTCAAACTTGGCCAGCTCATAGTCCTTCCAAAGTAGATCATCCCAGACATCTCTATTGGCTCCATCTCCAGCTCACCTCTCCTCCAGATCTCTCTCAAAGTTTCTGTCAGAAACTATAGCTGAAGCTACACTACGAATCAGAGTGAACCTAGCCAAACCAAGGGCACAGGGGCACTAAGTGATCAAAGGAGAACGTGCTGGACATGGTGCGCCAGACTTGCGTGTCCTCCAAGTGCCAATGCCCGTGGTGAGCACAGCAATGGCATGCCAAAACACGCGCTCTGCACCGCGCCAGTGACGGATGTGATGCGTCCGGCTGCCCCGCGTGATCCTGCCTTGTCCCAGCTCGCCAACATCTTCTCCTTCCCCCACCTGGCCGTTCTGGAACTTCCCCCTCGCCGGAATCGTCCCCGGCGGCCGCCACGCATGCGGGCACTATGGCACCCGTGCGGGCACAGTGGCTCTGCTGCTCGTCGCCTTCCTCCGCAAGCCGCCACTGCACGCCATAACTCCTCTGCTCTCTCCTATCCCGTCGCCCGCGTCGAGCCAGCCAGCGCGGTGTCCTTGCGCCGGCGGCATGGCCTGAGCTCCGCCCACTCCAGAAGCTCCTCCCCCTCCTATAAATAGACCTCCCCGGCCTCTCTCCGCTCCTCACCCAACTCCACCACCTCCTAATCGACCTCCCGAGCATCGAGCCAAGGCCGAGAGGCCCTCTAGCCTCGCATCTCGCCGGCGATCCGCCGCCACCCGAGCTCTGCCTCCTCGCCGTTCCACTCCACCCCAGCCTCCACCGACTCCACGAGCGAGCTCCACTCACTCCACTGACCCTACCCAAGCTCTTGCCCGACCGAAACCCTGCCGGAAACGCCATCTCCGGCGACACCCGAGATCCACCGCCGCCGAAGAGGAAGGGGACGACGCCGTCCGGCCATCCCTCGTCACGCTGCGGGTACGTACTTGTTCGTCTCCGTGAGCTCGTTCCATCCCCATAGTCGCCGGACCTCGCCGCCGTCTGTATCGCCGGCGACCATCGCCGGAGAGCCGCAGCTCTCTGTTCCCCTCTCTCTCCCTTTTAAATCTGACAGCGGGGCCCGCACGTCAGTGGCCCGCCTCGCACGCCGAAGCGGTAAGTGGAGGCGCCCTGGCGAAATACGCCTTCGACGTGGCCCTCTGCTGGATTTTCTATTTTCTGTTTTAATTCAAATTTTGACCAGGAACTTTGACCGTCCATAACTTTTTATCCATAAGTCCAAATCAATTGATTCTTTTTGCATTCAATTTGTCTTGAGCTCCTCTATTTTCTGGAAAATTTTGGGATTTTTCCCATGCTCTCAGAATTTCTGGTGTACAGAATAGTGTTATGTGACATTTTCCTTTGCATTTTTAAAATATTTTCAGAGGGAAATCCTTTTGACTTTGAAGCCCAGGAGTTTGTGGACAACCCAACAGAGCAAGGCAAGCCATGTCATCCATTGCATGAAGCATTTCAATAGTGTTGGTCATTTAATTGAATTATATGCATTATTTTAACATGTGAAATTCATAGTAAATTATTTGGATGCCTAGCTACTGCCATGCTAAGTTATTGATGATAAATACCCATGCTTGTTAATTACTTGTTAAAACTAAACCTAATTGGTTGATCTAGTGCCACCTATCCGGACTTATCCGTGCAGCCACATTTGCCGGTATGGGACGGCCTTGACTTGGTCTGGCTTTGTGCTCTTTTATCGGTACCACCAAAGAGGGAGGGTTATGCGTGTGTGCTACCCTGATCAGGTAGACAACGATAATCCTGTGAGCCCAGTTGAGTTAGTTTGCCGGCGTCCCCGTTTGGGACAGTTTAGTTTGGCCACGATGGTGGCAGGTGTCACGGGGTGACACAGGGGCCACCCAGGACATGACACTGGGAGGGTATGATTGTCGGTGGTACGATAGAGGAGTCACGGGTCAGGCAGGTTTCGTTGGAGCAGCACCGGTCCACCCGAATGGGAGTACGAGGCCAGGAGCTCCATAGTGTGGGTAAAGTGCGCAACCTCTGCAGAGTGTATGAATCTATTCGAATAGCCGCGTCCACGGTATTGGACAGTCCGTACTAGGCCACTGAATGGTCAACCGTAATAATGATAATAATGATGGAAGAACTTGTCTCATGTTCAGAGGTACCCTATGACTCATGAGTATCTCGAGGGTTGTGGAATAACCCCGAAGAGAGTAAGTTGGTATTCGGTAACAGTAATCACCTAAGCACTTCATATGATCAGTGCCATGCTATTGTTTGCTGCATTGTTTTGGCTGCCGTGAGCTTGCGAGTACATTCCAAGTACTCACCTGGCGTATCATGCCAGATGCAGGAGAAGCCGAGGATGGAGGTCCCGATGGTTCGTGCTACGCTAACTAGGCCGTGTCCCCAGCAGTGTCCCTGTGGATGGAGTTTTCCATGCTATGTTCCGCTATGCCGTAGAGCCACCTAGTAGTATAGAGGCCCTGCTATGTTCCATAAATAATGTAGATATTGTCATAGCATATGCAGTGCTTCTGGCCTCGCTTTCAATGTAAATTATGAGCTTGTACTCGAGATATATCAATAAAGTTCAGTTTAGTTCTGTTCCAAGTTGTTGTGTGTTTCCAGAAGACATGATCTCTGGGTTGGAAACACTGGTAAACCGGTCCTCTGAGCCAGGGTGCCACACCCAGCAGGCTCTGCCGTCAAGTTCATTAAGGGCCTCGTGAGCCGCTTCGGCGTCCCCAACCGCATCATCACTAACAACGGCTCCCAGTTCACAAGTGGCCTCTTCAAGTCATACTGTGCCAGCCTCAGCACGCAGATCTCCTACGCCTCTGTGACGCACCCTTGAAGCAACGGCCAGGCCGAGTGTGCCAATGTCGTGGTCCTCAAGGGCCTCAAGACGGGAAGCTTCAAGAAGAAGCTCGAAGCCTGCGGAAAAGGCTGGATTGACGAGCTACGGTCTGGGCTATGGTCTACAGGCGAGACTCCCTTCTTCCTCGTCTATGGAGCAGAGGCAGTACTCCCGTCTGAGCTCCGGCACGGCTCTGTCGGGCCCATGGAACCCGGGGTATCCAGGCCCGTCTGCCTTTGGCCCAGGGCGCAACGCCTGGGATGGGCCCAGCAGGCCGTCACCACCGAGCATCTCACCAAGACCCCTCATGAGGCCCTGGCCTCCTGAGGCCCCCTCCTCAGGAAGTGGCGAGTAATCCTCAGCACCACCATCAATGGCCTCGCGAGGCCCTCTCACGAGGCGGCTTCCCAAAGTGACCTCGCGAGGCGGCTTTCCGAGGTGGCCTCCCGAGGCCCCCTCCCGCAGGCGATCGAGACGAAGGCCGTTCGGCGTGCTGCGCGGTCTGGAGCCCATCACGTGGGTGACGCGCGCGGCGACGAGCAGCAGCAGAGGCCGCGCCAGCAGGCGCGGATGAAGATGGTTTCCTCTTTCGTGTTAAGGGAGCAGGGCCAGCTATCTACTCTCCAAAGCAACCCCAAAGGTTGCCCGGTCGGCGAAGGAAGACCAAGACGACGGGCGCGCAGGGCGGATGTCATCACCGAGCCCACCGGCGCGTCATGGATCATGCTTTGGCAGGCAAAGACCACCTTTAGTCAGGATAGCCTGAGCGCCTGTCCCCTTTCAAAATCGCCAAGTGCGGCAACCCTTCCCGCCTAAGCTTTGAGGGGGAAGAGGACCAAGGCCGATATAAAGGGCAGAGCTGCCATTGTAGAGAAAGGGGAGAGTCCTCATCGTCTTCAACCTTGTATTCTCTCTCTCGCACCAGAGCAATACCAACCAAGCAGGAGTAGGGTCTTACACCGCAAGGTGGGCCGAACCTGGGTAAACCGCTGAGTCCTCGCCCCGTCCCCCGCTAGTGCGCTCTCGGCGTAGCCTCGCCGTAGCTTAGCCGTGGTAGGAGACGAAGCGGTAGAACGAGCTCACCCCAGTGTTCGAACCTTTGGGTCCCTGGAGCCCGACTTCCGACAGGCTCTCCACGAGTCCTTGCCTTCGACGAGGCTCGTCAGGACGCCTCGCGAGAGGCCGACCTGCTGCTCCTCGAAGAAGCCCGTCGCCAGGCCGCCCTCCGCGCCGCCAGATACCAGCAGGCTTTGCGTCGCTATCATAGCCGCAACATACGCCCACGCACCCTCGAAGTCAGCAATCTCGTCCTAAGAAGGATCCTCTCCAGAGAGGGACTCCACAAGCTCTCACCCATGTGGGAAGGCCCTTTCAGGGTTGCTCACGTCTCCAGGCCCGGCGCCGCCCGGCTGGAGACGGAGGATGGAGTTCCTGTGCCTAACGCCTGGAACATCCAACACCTCTGCAAGTTCTACCCGTGACCCTCATGCATACGAACGAAGTGGGGCTGTACACGCCCCGGAGCCTCTCATTGCGTTCGCCTGATGGGCCCACGAGAGCTCCCACCCACATCTCAGTGGAAGCCCCATGCTCCGCGCTGGCGGAACGATCGAACCGCGATCATGCCCACGCCTAGTGGAAGCCCCATGCTCCACGCTGGCAGAACAATCACTTGAGGGCGCCCCACAGGCCGCACCAACCTCACGCTAATCCGTGCCGAACATGGCAGTCATATCTCTTTTTGGTTGTGTAATGAACTTATTACTATGCTTCAGTAAAGCTCTATTTCCTAAGATATCTTATGTATTGCTAAGTTGCTTGCCTCAGGAGCTGTGCACGCTCACGACCTTCCTCCTGCGCATCTCGCGAGCGGGGGCTGGACACGGTGCCTATGCTCGGGTCAGTCCTAGCAGCGCTGCAAAAACCCTAGTGATCGATCTCGGGCTCGCGGGCCTGCTTCCGTGCACGCCATCTCACCAAGGTCCTTGGTGTCTCGTCTCCTCGCGTGATACCCACGAGCAAGCGCGCACCACGCCCCCCACTTTATGAAATCGATTTAAAGTTATCACAGGAACAAGGCACTCAAAGGCCTCGCAAGCGCTGCCTCGCGAGGCGACACACAACAAGACGTCCTCGTGAACCCCCAGTGAGCCTCGCGAGCGCTGCCTCGCAAGCCAATCTATGGTGACCGCCTCCGCCAAGTGCCAGCGGGAGGCCTCACGAGAAGGAGCCTTGCGAGGCGCGCCCCGCAGACATGACATGGCAATCGACACTTGCAAGAGCTAAGTACAAAAATACTTCACGAGCCGCTCTCGGCACCTCTCAACTTTCCTCTCCCCGCGACCTCGCTGAGTGCTGATGTTCTCTCCTCTGTGCAAGCCACTTGCACGTCAAGGGGGGACTTCCTGAGCATCGTGCCTTAGGACTCCTTACCGCCTCTCAGTGCCCTACACCTCCTGGCCTTGTCCAGGCAACGCGACCTGACATACCAACGACGGTTGTAGCTTGCTCGGGGGCTGGGTCCTGACGACGTAGAGCATGAAGGCAAACAAGGAAAGAGAAATAGGCCTCACAAGAGAGCCTCATGAGGAAACACGCATTATGACAAATCGTAAAGTACTTAATGCAAAAGGCATTGTCTTTACGCCCCCGCGAGGCCACATCTATCTGGCACGGGTAAAATGAAGGATCTAGGAGGTCGCGGCATCACCGTCGTCTTCGTCATCGCCTTCGCCATCGTCGCCCACGACTCCGCTCGAGCTGTCGCTGCTGTCGTGGGAGAACTTCGCGATCAGAGCGTCCACGTGGTCCTCCACCGCCTTCCCAAGACCGTCACGGAGCTCCTCGGGCATGGGGGCTATCACCCTGTCGAAGTCGAAGGAGAGGTCGGCATGGAGAAGATGGCTGAAGATGCGTGTCACCGCCTGGAAGAGGAGGTCGCGCCATTCATCCTCGATGATGCCGCTCACCCTCTTCGCCCCAGCCTCGAGCCGCTCCACGAGCTTGGTGAAGAAGTCGAGGTAGCTGGCGTCGTGGGTCTCGCGGGGGCCCTCGAGCCTCTCCTTGCAGATTATGGCCAGGGCCCCACGGGCCTGGAGCTCGAGGGAGCAGAACATCTTGGCGCGCTCATGCTGCCGCCCCCGCGCACGGTCCGCTTCCAACCTCGCCTGCTCGACGACATTGGAGACGTCGCCCACCTGCTGCTGGAGGGAGGTTAGTTCCGCCTTGGCGGTGTCCTTGGCCTGCAACGTGGTCATCCGTCGGTTCTCCACCTCCGTCAGGAGCTCCTTGATGTCCTTGACCTCCTTCTGAAGTCTCTCATGCTTCTCCGTGAAGCGGTCCTCCTGGAACTTCAGCTTCTTGCTGTGATCCGCAAGAAGCGCCAGGCGGTTCCTCTCTATGTTCGCATCGGCGTTCTCCTGGAGCTCCTTCTCCTTGGCCTCCAACTTGGCATTGGCGGCCTCCATGTGCTTGGTGTAGGCGTCTTGGGCAGCGGTCACCTGGCGATCCAGCGTGTCCAGGCACTCGCGCTCCGTGGACTGCTCGATCGCCGTCCGCGTGAGCTCCCATTCGCATATCGTGAGGTCGGCCTCCTGAGCCGCGAGTTCCTCCTCGCAGGAGGCGACGGCTGTCACATCCCTAGTCTGGTATGCACTTAGACTAGCTAGTCATGTTTGCATCATGTCTAAATTTCATTTAAATTTGAATTGGGGATATCCAAACCCTAGCACCAAATTAAACCAAATAGGTTCAAATAAAATCCTTTTCAATGAACTCAAAATGCCCTTCAAAAATGTTCATGATTTAGGGAAAAAGGTGAAAACCCTAACCATAAATGGTGCACATTTTTCCAGGACATAATTGGGCTTTGAATTAATCTTTATTGTATTTGAGTTGGAGCAAATAAAATCTATAAATAATTTTATAGCTCCAAATATTCTGAAAATAATTGTGGGTCACTGGTATATTGCAGAGAGCTCCCACAAATAATCTCAGCATTTATAAAAAATGGTTTAGTGCCTAAACTAAATCAAAATAGAGAAGGAAATAGAAAAATAGAAAGAAAAAAGAAAAGACAGAGAGGAAAAGGGTTACCTGGCGCTCACCTGGCAGCCCATCTGGCTGGCCCAGCCCACCAGGGGCAGGGGGTCTTCTTCCTCCCGCCAGTCGGATGTAGAGCGCGTGTCGGAAGTAGGGCTCCGGGGACCCAAAGGTTCGAACACTGGGGTGAGCTAGTTCCTACCTCTTCGTCCCCTACCATGGCTAAGCTACGGCGGAGCTACGGCGGGAGCGCGCTAGCGAGGAGCGGACCGTGGATTCAACAGTTTACCCAGGTTCGGGCCACCTTGCGGTGTAAAATCCTACTCCTGCATGGTTTTGATTGTAGTGAGCAAGAGAGTGTTCTCGTGTACAAGGTAGGAGAAGAAGCAGTCGACCGAATCAAAGGGGGCCTCTACCACGATGGCAGCACTGTCCCTTTATACCTGCCTTGGTCCTCTTCCCTCTCAAAACTTAGGCGGGAAAGGTTGCCACACTTGGCGGGTTTTGAAGGTGGACAGGCGCTCAGGCTATCCTGACTAAAGGCGGTCTTCGGCTGCAAAAGCATGATCCATGACGCGCCGGTGGGCTCGGTGATGACCTCCGCCCCGCGCGCCCGCCGTCCTCGTCTTCTTTCGCCGATCGGGCAACCTTTGGGGTTGCTTTGGGAAGTGGACTACTGGCCTTGCTCCCTTAACACAAAAGGGGAAACCCTCTTCATCCACGCCTGCTGGCACGGCCTCTGTCACCGTTCGTTGCCGCGCGCGTCACCCACGTGATGGGCATGAGACCGCGCTGCCGGACCGAACAGCCCTTGTCTTGAGCGCCTTCGGGAGGAAGCCTCGGGAGGCCGCCTCACAAGAGGGCCTCGCGAGGCTGCTGGTGAAGATGATGAGTCTTGCTCGCCGCTCCCTGAGGAGGGGTCCTCAGGAGGCCAAGGCCTCATGAGGGGTCTCGGTGAGATGCTTGATGATGACGGTCTGCTGGGCCCACGCCAGGCATTGCACCCTGGGCCAAAGCCAGACGGGCCTGGATACCCCGGGTTGCATGGGCCTGACAGTAGCCCTCGGGCCCGCGGTGTGCACGTTCCCGCCCACTAGGGGGCGAAACGGCGCGGGCCCTAACCGCCTGCGGGCCAGGCGTGACGCGTGGCACACGATGTGACGGGGGACGCCCCCACTTCTCCCACGACGCCTCGGTAACCGCCCGCGCTGACATAAAGCCAGCCGCGGGCGACGGGAGACCATCATTGCCTTCCTTCGCACACTCCATCTCCCCGCGCCTTCCTTCCCATGCACAGCTCCTCACGACCCCATCTCCGAGCTCCGCCCCTTCCCCCTCCTCCATCCGCGCCTCCGCCGCACAGATGGCGCCTGCCGGCAAGAGGGGAAAGGTGGCGGCCCCGTCCCCTAGCGCGCCCGCCATCGGGGCGGCACTGCAACGCTCCTCCATCGTCGATGGAGAGGGCCTGGACAAGGTGCTCTCGCTGCTGACCGGCGATCAGAACGAGAATCAGGCGACCCAGATCTGGCCGGGGTCACGCGCGCGGCATGACCTGGGGGCGACGGCCTACCCCTTCTTCCTCCACGGCGTTTATGCCGGGTTGGTGCCGCCATTCTCGGACTTTTTCTACGCCATTCTCTCCCATTATCAGATTCATGCCCTCCACCTTCAACCCAACTCCATCCTCCTCCTGGCCATGTTTGCCTTTTACTGCGAGGCTTTCGTGGGTGTGATGCCTTCGGGGGCGCTCTTCCGCCACTACTTCTGCCTGCGGCTGACTGCGGCAGACCAGCGCTTCGGATGTGCGTTGATCCTCGCCGTTAAGGGGATGGAAAACAGCATCATCAACTTGAGGGTTGCGAAGAAGGTGGAGGGCTATCGGCAGCGCTAGGTCCACATGGACGCGCGCCGGACCAGCGGGCTCCTGATGATCCCGACGGACCCGGCTAAGAAGAACTCCGAGTGGGGGCACGAGAAACTCGCTGACCCGAGGATGGAACCCGTCTTGGAGCGGATGGCCGCACACCGGGCCGTGAAGCTATCGGGGGCGACGGTCGTCAGGGAGTACTTGCGGCGGCGCATCGCGCCACTCCAGTGGCACTCGCGCCCCGTGTGGGAGTACACCGGCGCGGGCGACGCCATGGGGCTGAAACCCGATAGCCTGAAGCTAGAAGTGCTGGACGGGGCCCTAGCGACTCTGCTTAGTACCCCTGCCGCGGACCTGCCCGAGGGTGCACTCCCGCTGTTTCGCTACAAGGAGAAGGCGGAGCTGGTCGCGGAGATGCCTCTCTTTGACCAGTGGGGTCTCGTGCCAGAGGGCCACATTGGACCCCGCGAGAACCCCCTCGTGGTGGAGCTAGATTCAGGAGGCAGCGGCGGTGGCGAGGACTCGGAGGAGGCCACAGAGGAGGACGCCAACCGGGCGCCACCACACACTCGCTGTCAGCTCCTCTGTGACTTCGAGGATGATGACGCCGACAGCGAGCCACCCGCGGCGGAGGGGGCTCCCGGCCGGGAGGCGGTCGAGCCCCCAGCACCAGAGGCCCATCAAGGGGCCGAAACTTCCCAGGCCCTCGAGGCGGGCGACGACGCGTCCGGGTCCACCGCGGCCTGCTCCGGGGGCCCGGGCGGCGGAGCCAAGGCGATGCTTGACGGCGGCAGGGACGACCCGCCCCTCGTGGAGAAGAAGAGGAAGTGGTCCGCCAGCGACGAGTAAGTCCTCCTGACTCCTCCTGGCGTTTTATGCTCTTGCTCTTTGTCCGGGCTCGGAGCTGAGACACCGTTTGCGCAGGAGGCCCACCGGGGACCAAAGGAAGAAGAAGAAGAAGAAGACGAAGGCGAAGGCGACCCCCAGCCCACAGGGGGCATCAGTACCCGCTGCGGGTGCCGGGGGGCATGGAGAGGCCGCCCGCTCTTTGACGCCGAGACGGAGCATGCGGAAGTCGAGAGGGAGCCAACCATTCCTCCAGAGCCGCATGCGGGCGCGTCTCGTGAGGCTGAGACGGAGGAGCCTCAGGGGCAGCCTCAGGAGGTGGGGACGTGCTCCCCTCAGACCCCGCCGCGAGGGAAGAAGCAGCGACGGGGGAGGCCAAAGCACCCACTCCCCCGCCAGAGGCCTCCCTTAGCGCGGGGGGAGGAATCGTGGGGCGCGCCACCACAAGCATGGCGAGCCCCCACAGCGCGCCACCGTAGCCGAACGCGGGGGAGGGCCCGACGAACCCACCACTCCTGGAAAGCGGCGCCGAGGCATCCCTGACCGCGGCGCCGGAGAATGTCAGGAGGCCTGACCCGGATTGGCCCCTAGCACTCGTGAGCGGCCATGCCCTGCTCAGGCCAGAAGCCTTGCGCGATGCCAAGGCTGTGCTCGCTCGGCTCGGGACAGACTTCCAAGACGCGGAGGCGTGCCTCGCCGAGGAGTGCCTGAAGCTTGCTGACGGGTGGCGCCGGCTTAGCGTCGCCGTCGAAACGGCTCAGCGCCAAAATGAAAGCGCTCGTGCACAGGGCGAGAAGGACGCCACCGAAGCAGAGGGGGTCCGTGCGAGTGTTCTCCGGGAGACCGAAGCAGCCGTCACACGCCGCGAGTAGGCGGAGGCCCACCTGAAGGAGCTCCAGGATCGACATGCTGTGCAGGCGCAGTCGTTCCTCGCGCGGGAAAGCGCCCTCGCCACTCGCAAGAGGGAGCTTGCGGCCCCCCGAAGCGGGCCTCGTGACTCGCACGAAAGACCTCGAGAGGGTGTCGACCGAGAAGGCCATGGAGTGGGGGCGCCTGGAGACGCTGGGGCGCCAGCTGGCCGACGCCCAGGATGCCCACACAAAGCGTGTCAATGAGGCCAACACCCAGCTAGAGGCTAAGGAGAAGAAGGCCCAGGAGGACGCTGATGTGAAGATAGCGGAGGTGCGTCTGGCGCTCGCCGAGGAGCACGGTAAGGCGCTGAAGCAGCAGAAGGACGCCTTCGAGACGGAGCGTGAGCGGTTCCGGCAGGAAATCACTGGTCTCAAGGCGGCACTTGCTGAGGCGGAGACCCGCCGAGAGGCCGCGCTGTAGGCCTGTTCCGGCGCCGAGACCAAGCCGTCCTCCCTTCGTCTTCAGGTGGGGGGCGCCGCCAGCACCGCCAAGCAAGCCGGAGGCGAGGCGGACCAGGAACGGGAGCGGTAGCGCGATCGCGTCAAGATACTCCACTCCCTCGAGCTCCGTGCCCGCGACGCCCTGAACTCCATCTGCCAGGGGAGGCTTGAAGCCCTCCGCTAGTCCCGCGATGCCAACTACGTTGACTTCTCCACCAAGCTCGTGGAGCGGCTCGAGGATGGGGCCAAGAAGGTGGGTGGCATCTTGGAGGAGGAGTGCCGCGACCTCTTCTCTCAGGCGGCGACCCACGTCTTCAGTCACCTCCTTCACGCCGATCCCAACTTTGATTTTGACAAGGTGATAGCCCCCATCCCCGAGGAGCTCCGTGATAGCCTCGCAAAGGTGGTAGAAGGCCACGTGGACGCGCTGCTTGGGAAGTACTCCTGCGACAGCGGCAAGAGCTCTGGTGGCGACAACGGCGACGGCGGCGACGACGACGGCGCGAGTTCCTAGGGTCCTTTTTTCCTTCGCCACCCTGCACTAGATCGATGTGGCCCTGTGGGGGTGTGAAGACGATGCCTTCGTGTTTAAGTAATTTATGATTTGCTGTAATGAACGCTCGTGCCCTCGTGAAGCTTTCTCTTGAGGCCTGTTTTGCTCTTTTTGCTTGCCTTGATGCTCTACGTCATCAGGACCCAGCCCCCGAGCGGGCCACAACCGTCGCTGGTATGTCAGGTCGCGATGCCTGGACAAGGCCAGGAGGTTAGGGGCACCGGGAGCTAGTGAGGGCTCCTGAGACGTGATGCTCAGGGAGCCCCCCTTTGACACGCAAGCGGCTTGCGCCAAGAGAAACGCTGGCGCTCGTGAGGTTGCTGGAGGGGAAAGCTTAAGAGATGGCGAGGGCAGCTCGCGAGGCAGGAGACTTAGCTCTGTGCAGGATAGTGTCTGGTGGGCCATCACTTGTAGGGTACGCCTCGTGTGCTGAGACGGCCGTCGTGGGTTAGCTCCCGAGGCAAGGCATGCGAGGCTTCCTGAGGCCCTGAGGGGGCCATCTCGCGAGGCATCCTCGCGAGGCCTTTCAGGGGACCTGCTCCTGAGATAACTGCATGCAGAATACTTAACAACAGGGGAGCAGCGCACGCTCGCCGATTCGCTCATGGGCGTTACGCGAGGAGACAAGACACCAAGAACCTTGGTGGGGTGGCGTGCACGGGAGCAGGCCCGCGAGCCAGAGCCCGGTTGCTTGGGTTTTTCGGCGCTGCTGGGACTGACCCGAGCACATACACCGTGTCCAGCCCCCACTCGCGTGAGGCTCATGAGGGACGTCATGAGCGCGCGAGGCTCGTGAGGCAAAGACAAAATGAAACACCATGTAAAGAAACCAAAGCTTTACTGAAGTAAAATAGCAACCCATTACATAACCAAAACAAGATGCGGCTGCCGTGTCCGGCACGGGTCAGCTTGAGGTTGGTGCAACCCATGGGGCGCCCTCAGTTACACATCAAAACGAGAAAAAGGGTGCTACCGTGTCCGGCACGGGTCAGCTTGAGGTTGGTGCAGCCCGTGGGGCGCCCTCAGTTGATTGTTCCGCCACCGCGGAGCATGGGGCTTCCACAAGGGTGTGGGTATGATCGCAGGTCGATCATTCCGCCAGCGCGGAGCATGGGGCTTCCACCTGGGCATGGGCGGGAGCTCTCGCGGGCCCATCAGGTGAACGCAATGAGAGGCTCCGGGGCATGTATAGCCCCATTTCGTTCGTACGCGTGAGGGTCGCGGGTAGAACTTGCGGAGGTGTTGGATGTTCCAGGCGTTAGGCACAGGAACTCCGTCCTCCGTCTCCAGCCGGGCTGAGCCGGGCCTGGAGACATCAGTAACCCTGAAAGGGCCTTCCCACATAGGTGAGAGTTTGTGAAGTCCCTCTCTGGAGAGGATCCTGCGCAGGACGAGGTCACCGACCTCGAGAGTGCGAGGGCGGATGTTGCGGCTGTGGTAGCGACGCAAGGCCTGCTGGTACCTCGTGGCGCGAAGTGCGGCCTGACGGCGGCCCTCCTCGAGGAGCAGCAGATCGGTCTCCCGCGAGCCATCCTGACATGCCTCGTAGAAGGCAAGGACTCGCGGGGAGCCGTGCTTAAGCTCCAATGGAAGGACCGCCTCAGCTCCGTAGACGAGGAAGAAGGGGGTCTCGCCGGTAGGCTTGCTTGCCGTCGTGGGGATGGACCACAGCACGGACTGCAGCTCATCGAGCCAGCCCTTGCCGCAGGCCTCGAGCTTCTTCTTGAAGCTCCTTGTTTTGAGGCACTTGAGGACCTCGACGTTGGCACGCTCGGCCCAGCCATTGCTTCGCGGGTGCACCACCGAGGCGTAGCAGATCTGCGTGCCGACGTTGGCGCAGTAGGACCTGATGAGGCCGCTTGTGAACTGGGAGCCATTGTCGGTGATGATGCGGTTGGGAACTCCAAAGCGGCTCACGAGGCCCTTAATGAACTTGACGGCGGAGTCTGCCGGGATGGTGCGTACGGGCTCGACCTCTGCCCACTTGGTGAACTTGTCGATGGCGACGTAGAGGTAGCGGTAACCACCAGCCGCATGAGGGAAGGGCCCTAGGATATCCAGCCCCCAGACCGAAAAGGGCCATGAGAGGGGAATCGTCTGGAGGCCCTGTGCTGGCTGGTGGATCTGCTTGGCGTGAACTGGCAGGCCTCGTAGGCTTGGACCAGCGCGGTAGCGTCACGCAGCGCAGTGAGCCAGTAGAAGCCGCTGCGGAACACCTTGCCGACGAGGGTGCGTGACGAGGAGTGGTGGCCGCAGTCTGCTCCATGGATATCAGCGAGCAACTCACGCCCTTGTTCTTCAGAGATGCAGCGCAGCGAGACCCCATTGGGGCGCCTGCGGTACAGCTCGCCATCTTGTAAGCAGTATGTGGTGGCCTGCCGGGCCACGCGCTCTGCTTCTGAGTCCTCCTCTGGGAGGGTGCCGTGTAGCAAGCCTTGAACTCCACGGCCCAGCTATCCACTTGAGGCTCCAGCGCCAGTAGCAGGCGGGCTCCTGAGGCTAGGCCGCAGTCTGGCACGCCCGTGGGCGGTGTGGGCGGGAGTTCCTCATGAAGGAGCGCGGTGCTCGCGGCAGGAGGTGCAGCTGATGGCCTGAGGAGCCTTTCCTCGAAGACGCCGGGGCTCTGAGGCTCGCGGCGAGATGCTCGTTTGGCGATGTCGTCAGCTTCATTGTTGCCGCTGCGGGGGACGTGCTGTAGCTCCAGGCCAAGAAAATGCTTCTCAAGTTTACGTACCTCGTCTAGGTAGGCGGCCATGTGCTCGTCCTTGGGCTTGTAGCTTTTGTTGGAGAAGTTGACGAGAAGTTGTGAGTCGCCCTTGATGGTCAGACGCTTGATGCCCAGAGCAAACGTGGCCTTGAGGCCGGCGATGAGGCCCTCATACTTTACGATGTTGTTGGAAACCTTGTCGGTGTGCCTGAAGCAGAGTTGCACGGCGTAGTAGAGCCTGTCTCCTGTCGGCGAGGTGAGCATGACTCCAGCCCCCGCGCCCTATCGAGAGAAGGCGCCGTCGAAGTGCATGGTCCAGCCACCAAGTGCCTCGTCCCCTGGCAGAAGGGATTTGGCCTCGCGAGGCTCCTCCTCATACGTGTCCGTCCACTCTGCCATGAAGTCAGCCAGAGCCGCGCCTTTGATGACTCTGGTGGTGGAGAATTCTAGCTGGAAGGCTTGCAGCTCGATGTTCCATTCGGCGACACGGCCGTCAGCGTTGGGGCTGCGCAGAACTTGCTCCAAGGAGTAGGAAGAAACGACCTTGATGGGATGACCCTGAAAGTAGTGGCGCAGCTTCCTGGAGGCAACGAGGAGCGCAAGGAGGAGCTTCTACTGCATGGGGTAGCGCTCGCGCGCATCCCTTAGCACGGTGCTGACTAAATACACGGGGTGATCGACGAGGCGCGTAGTTGTGGTGGCAGCTTGCTCTCCAGGCGCCTCGCGAGGCTCGAGGGGCCCGGGGAGCTCACGAGGCTCGCGAGGCTCGCGGGGCTCACGAGGCTCAGGAGGCTCGCGAGGCTTCGGGGGCTCACGAGGCTCGGGAGGTGCGGAGGGCTTCTCCTTAGCACAGACGCGCTCCTCTCGCACCGCCACAAGCGCCGCGCTGGGCGTCTGCGGGGTGGCCGCCAAGTACAGGAGCAAGGGCTCGCGAGAGCGCGGCACGACCATGATGGGCGGGCTCGTGAGGTACCTCTTGAGGTCTTCAAAAGCGGCGTCTGCCTCAGGAGTCCACTTGAAAGAGCCGGACCTCTTCAGGAGCTTGAAGAAAGGCAGGGCTCGCTCGCCAAACTTGGAGATGAAGCATCCCAGGGAGGCCATACATCCTGCCAAGCGCTGCATTTCCTTGAGGGTCCGGGGAGGACGCATTTTCTGGATGGCCTTGATCTTCTCAGGGTTGGCCTCGATGCCACGGTGCGAGACCAGGAAGCCGAGGAGTTTGCCGGAGGGAACTCCGAAGATGCACTTCTCGGGGTTGAGCTTGAGGTTGACCTGCAGGTTGGCAAATGTTTCCTCAAGGTCCGCGATGAGGGATCCAGCCTCACGAGACTTGACCACGATGTCATCGACGTAGGCCTCCGCCTTCCTCCCCATATGTTGGGGATGTTTACCAGCATGGAGACCCGGCAGGGTGTTAACCCAGCCATAACACAAGCTTAGTGGGTCAACTCACCGCGGGGCTGAAGAGTCTGTGTGGGCCGGCTTAACGGGGCCTGGTAAGCATAGGCCGGCTTAAGCAGTGGGCCGGCTCATGATAAGATAGATGGCAAGAAGACCGTCTTGGAGAACAAGTGAGGCAGAATAGGAGGCGGGTCAAAGAACGACCCGGACTCTCATGTAATCTAGGGTTCCACCTGTGTATATAAAGGGGAGCACCTATACGAAAAAGACTAAGTTGCAATCTCCTCGAGAGCTAGGTTAGCGAAACCGCATCCTTGTAATCGAGATCTACAGCAATATAATCAAGCAGGATGTAGGCTTTTACCTCCACCGTGAGGGGCCGAACCTGGGTAACCCGGCGTCTTCTCGTTCCCGATCAACCCCGTTAAGCTTCCATGCTTGTGCGATGGCCTCATCTCTAAGTCCTTTCACAAGGGCATCTGCCGTGTTAAAACCACGACAGTTGGCGCCCACCGTGGGGCCTACGCACAGTGGAGTTGAGTTCTTCACGGGATCTCTCCCAGGGTTTGGGAAGTACGCGGTTGGCATGATGACCAAGAGCCGCCGCGGGAAGTTCTACATCGACGATTCATACTGGGGCCCCGACGCCGACTCGATTGAGTACGGGTACCGGGTCCCCTTCGGCACGGTTCACACTTTCATCGGCGTGGTTGGTGAGCCGGCCGCTGGGTTGGAGAATATCGCCGGTGTCGAGTCGGCGCACCGCGCTGGTCAGCGCCAGGCGAGACCCGGCCCGCGTCAAGCCGGCCCAAGCCATGTCTTCATGGGTTTCACCCACGGGGTGGCCTTGTCGGAGAACTCCCTGTCTCAGGATGACACGCTCGTCCAATCTGACGGCAAGTCCTCGATGGGAGAAATTGAGTCAATCCTTCCTCTGCATGTTGGGGGGCTCGGGCGCGCCAACGACGTCTTTCTAGAGAGCCCGAATCCACCTCGCTTCGCGGCGATCTACATGGCAGGATGGCAAGATCCGGTGCGAGACCCGGCCAACCCAACGGCGGGGCAGAATAACATCCTTGCCGGCTCAGGAGGAGCCGGCGCGTCGGCCACCGGCTCTCAGAAAACCAGGGCTCGGGCGCTCGCGGACTTGATGACTACGCTGGCAGCCCTGTTGGCCGAGCCGGTCACCGCGGAGAAGGCGGCGGCGCGCAACACGGAGATCACGAAGTGTCGCGAGCAGATGGCCAAGATCCAAGAGGACATCAACGCGGAGAACACTCGCATGATGCGGGAACAGGCCCGGATTGCCAATGAGAGGCAGCGCCTGGAAGAGGAGGCACATTTCCTGAACTGCCGGCAGGCCGAGTCGGAGCTCGTTCACAGGAGGCGTCATCAGAGCCGGCTTCCTGCTGATCTTGAGCCGGCTCAGCTTTTTACCACACTGCCGGCTCCGACGAACCCGGGGGCTGGAGTCGCCCCCACGGGAGAGCCGCCTTTGCAACAGCCGGTCCAGCAGCGGGAGCCGGCACAGCATCGCACGCCGGAGCAGCAGCAGTCACCATCTCACCGGTTCCAAACCCCAATTGGACACTACTCTAACCCGGTGGATAACGTGCTGGCAGCAACCCACAACTTGGCAGCTATTCCGATCGAGGGGGACGGCCGGATTCAGACCGAGGCCAGGAACTCCATTGCAATGCTCAAGACAGCTGTAGTGCAGCAAGCCAACTACTCACATAGCCAGCATCAGCTTCACTCGACCCCTCATCAGAGCCGCACCAGGAGTCAGTGCCCTGAGTCACCAACGGTCTCCAGCAGCGCACACCGTAGGAGAGCCGCCCAGCCGCTGGCGGAGCAGCGGCAGCCTGGGATCCCGCAAGACATTGCAGACGCTGCTCGGATTCTGCGAGCTTGGGAAGAAGCAAACGCGCGTGCAGGGCACAACCCGCCGGCGTGATCTAACCCACCGCCGAATGTTACCTCGCCCGTAGCGACCCTGATGGATGGCCGACTTGGGAGCTCTTCTGGCGCATGATTGGAACTCCCTGTCTGGTACCAGCGCTGCGAGAAGCGCGCATCCCCCCCGATTTCAAAGGGCCTCACAAGGTCCCTAATTATACAGCGAATCTGGAGCCCACTGAGTGGATCGAGAGTTATGAGCTGGCAATGGACTTGTTGGGCGCAAGTGAGTCAGTATGCGCGCGTTACCTCCCTCTGATGTTGGAAGGCCCTGCACGCACCTGGATGAAAAACCTACCGGCGAATTCTGTCAACACATGGCAGGAACTGAAGGAGCGCTTCATCAAGAATTTCTAGGGAACCTGTAAAAGGCCAACCACAATTGTTGATCTTGAGCGTTGTGTCCAGCGCGAGGATGAGTCGGCGCATCACTAGGCTCACCGGGTTGCAGAAGTCATACACAGTTCAAACAGCATCTCGACGGCTCAGGCAGTGCTTGTTCTGGAGCGAACGTGCAAGTTCCAGCCCCTGGTCCAGAAGCTTGGGCGACTCAAGCAAAAGGTCCAGGACATGGGAGACCTCATGGATGTCTTAACCCGGTATGCGGAGTCGGATAACACGAAGGATCCGTTGTTGGACGAGGAGAAGTCTGATAAAGGGAAGAAGGCTGGTGGCAAGGGTCAGCAGCAGAACAACAGTAATGGTCAGGGCAACAATGGTGGTAAACGCAAGGGTCATGACGGTAGTTCCGATATGGTGGCAAACACAAACATAGAGAATAAGGGTCAGTGGCAGAATGACGGTTCAAGGAGGCAGTCTGGAAGTCGCCCTCTCACTTACGAGGAAGCTCTCAAGGCTCCTTGTCCGAAGCACAATTACAATGGTAAGCCGTCCAGTCACTCCTGGGAAAATTGCTATGTCATGCAAGAGTTTGCCAAGCGGGTCTTCCAGAATCATCATAATGGAGGAGGCAATGGCGGACAACCCGCCAACCAGGGACCCAGCTTCTTAGGCTCTGGCTTACAAGGGCCCTTCGCAGGACCCGGCTTCCAAGGGAACAGTGGTCAAAGCGGCGGGTTCCAGGGGGCTGGTAACATTGGAGGTGGCAATCAGCGAAACCACCAGGGAAATCAGCATCAGGCTGGTGCGACAGGGTTTCAGAGTAACCCAAAACAGCTAAATAGCGGACAGTACCACGTTTTTACCACTAGCACCTGCAAACGGGACCAGAAGGTACAGCGACGAGCCACCCACGTGGTTGAGCCGGCGGCTCCTTACTACCTCAACTGGTCTGAACAGCTGGTTACCTGGAGCAGGGAAGATCATCCTGTCCTTGTCGATCACCCTGGCCACTTGGCTCTGGTGGTGGCGCCACAAGTCGGTGGTTACACCTTGACTAAGGTGCTCATGGACGGAGGCAGCAGCATCAACATTCTGTACTATGACACGTTCAGGCAGATGAATCTGTCCAATAAGCAGTTAACTCCATCCTCTACAGTCTTTCACGGCATTGTTCCTGGCAAGTCGGCCTACCCCATGGGAAGAAGTTCCCTTGAGGTGGCCTTTGGCTCAGAGGATAACTGGCGTTCTGAGTTCCTGTCCTTTGAGGTGGTTAAGCTTAAGAGCCCATACCACGCCTTATTTGGCCGGCCGGCTTACGCGCGGTTCATGGCACGGCCATGTTACGTCTACCTGAAGATGAAGATGCCAGGACCGAGGGGAACCATCACAGTGGAGGGCAACCAGAAGATTGCACTCGAGTGCGAGGAAGGAGACGCAGCTTATGCTGAGACGGCTTGCACGGCAGAGGAGTTGCGGTATTACAAGGATAATGTTGACCCGTCTGACAGGACCTCCCTGAAGAAGCCCACTACGGAGTCAGACCCCCTGCTCAAGTTTAAGTCGGCCAGAGACACAAAGCAAGTTGATTTCACCCCGGGCAATTCCTCGGAGCAGTTCACCATCGGGGCAAATATGGATCCCAAATAGGAAAGCCCGCTCATCGAGTTCATCCGTGAGAACCGGGACATTTTTGCATGGAAACCTTCTGACATGCCAGGTGTACCGAGAGAACTCGCTGAGCACTCCCTTAATGTGGACCCTAAGTTTAAGCCAGTTCGCCAGTATCTCCGTAGCTTTAATGAGGAAAGGCGGAAAGCTATTAGTGAAGAGGTGGCCCGGCTCCTAGCTGCCGGGTTCATCGTCGAAGTCTTCCATCCTGAATGGCTAGCTAACCCAGTGCTTGCTCTGAAGAAAAACGGGACTTGGCGGATGTGTGTTGATTACACAGACATGAACAAGGCTTGTCCTAGTGACCCCTTTGCCTTGCCCCGTATTGACCAGATCATCGATGCTACGGCCGGTTGTGAGAGTTTATGTTTCCTGGATGCTTACTCTGGCTATCATCAGATCAAAATGAAGTTGGAAGACCAGGAAAAGACGGCTTTCATCACACCCTTTGGGGCCTTCTGCTATACAACCATGCCGTTTGGTCTGAAGTGTGCACAGGCGACTTACCAGCATTGTGTCCAGAGCTGCTTTCACAAACAGATCGGGCGGAACATTCATGCTTATGTTGATGACATTGTGGTCAAATCCCAGAAGAAAGAAACTCTGTTGGAGGATCTCAAGGAAACGTTTGACAACCTCCGCATCTACCAGATGAAGCTTAACCCGGAGAAGTGTGTTTTTGGTGTCCCTGCAGGAAAACTTCTGGGATTTCTTGTTTCCGAGCGTGGCATTGAGGCTAACCCGGAAAATATTAAGGCAATCACAACTCTGGCTATGCCGGCCAGACTGAATGATGTGCAAAGGCTGGTTGGGCGGGTCGCAGCGTTAAGCCGGTTCATAAGCCGGCTTGGAGAAAAGGCCATTCCGTTATACCAGTTGCTTAAGAAATCAGATGACTTCGTCTGGAGTGATGCTGCAGATCAGGCTTTTGAGGCCCTCAAGAAGCAGTTGTCTGAGCCGCCAGTCCTTGCTGCCCCTCGTGAGAAGGAGCCGATGTTGCTATATATTGCGGCTAATAACAAGGCTGTAAGCGTGGCAGTCGTGGTGGAGCGCAAGGAGGATGGCAAGGAGTATCCAGTACAGCACCCTGTGTATTATGTCAGTGAGGTGTTAACCGAGTCCAAACAGCGGTATCCACATTGGCAGAAACTGGTCTACAGAGTATTTATGGCTAGCCGCAAGCTGAAGCATTACTTCCACGAGCATCCGATCACTGTGGTCAGCTCAGGACCTCTTGGGGATATAATCCAGAACCGGGAGGCAACAGGCTGGGCTGCTAAGTGGGCTATCGAACTCGGTCCGCATCATCTCAAATATGTGCCTCGCATAGCAATCAAATCTTAGGCGTTGGTGGATTTTATTAATGATTGGATAGAGTTGCAGGCTCCCGAAGAAAAGCCCGACACAACATACTGGTTCATACACTTTGACGGCTCAAGGCAGCTTGAAGACTCGGGGGCTGGAGTTGTGATTACTTCCCCACGAGGAGACAAATTCTGTTATGTTTTGAGACTTATGTTCCCCTGTACTAACAATGCAGCGGAATATGAGGCCTTGCTTCATGGGCTCTGGATGGCCAAGGAGATGAACCTGAGCCGGGTCAGGTGTTTGGGCGACTCAGACTTGGTGGCCCAGCAGGTTTCTGGTACTTGGGACTCCAAGGATCCCCTTATGGTGGCTTATCGGCACGCGGTCACGAATATTGTTGGACACTTCAAAGGTTATCAAGTTGATCACATTGATCGCAGGAAGAACGAGGCGGCAGACGCACTCTCTCGCTTGGGCTCGCAGCGCAAGCCGGTGCCACCCAATGTGTTCCTGGACATTTTGCACAACCCGTCTGTCAAGTTACCAACGGAGGAGGACTTAGCTGTTCCTGACCCGGAGGCGGCTCTAGTGGCTGCTATACACGCAATCCCTGATTGGACGGTCCCCTACTTGGCTTATCTAAGCCGTGGAGAACTGCCAACAGAGGAACTGCTTGCTCGGCAGATCATTAGACGGTCCAAGTCTTTGACTATTGTCAATGGCGAGTTGCACCGACGAAGCGTCACTGGTGTTTTTCAGCGTTGTGTTTCACCTGAAGAAGACCGCGCAATTCTCAATGAGATTCACTCTGGCGACTGTGGACACCATGCCGGCTCAAGATCACTGGTCACGAAGGCTTTCCGGCATGGTTTTTACTGGCTCACGGCTCATGCTGACGCAGAGGACATTGTCCGTAAGTGTGAGTGTTGCCAGAAATATGCTCGCCAGGCCCATGTGCCGGCTCAAGAATTGAGGATGATCCCGATTACTTGGCCGTTCGTGGTTTGGGGGCTTGACATGGTGGGGCCCTTCAAACGTTCTAAGAACAGACATACACACCTACTTGTGGCTGTGGACAAGTTTACCAAGTGAGTGGAAGCAGAGCCGGTCAGCAACTGCGACGCGGCTTCCGCTGTCAAGTTTCTGAAAAAGCTGATATTCCGATTTGGCTACCCACACAGCATCATTACAGACAATGGAACCAATCTGTCCAAGGGAGCCATGGAACAGTTCTGTCAACGGGAGCACATCCGGCTTGAACTAGCGTCGGTGGCGCATTCTCAGTCCAATGGACAGGCAGAAAGGGCCAATCAGGAATTGCTGCGCGGTATCAAACCCCGACTCATGGTGCCTCTGCAGCGCACGCCAGGTTGTTGGGAAGAAGAATTACCTTCGGTGCTTTGGAGTATACGGACTACTCCCAACAGGTCAACAGGCTATACGCCGTTTTTCCTCGTCTATGGTGCAGAAGCTATACTTCCAAGCGATATTCGTCATGACTCCCCTTGAGTGGCGGCTTATGTGGAATCCGATAATGAGCTGGCTCGCCAAGATGCTCTTGATGCTCTGGAGGAAGAGCGTGACCTTGCTGCATCCAGATCAGCAATTTATCAGCAAGACCTACGTCGCTATCACAGCCGTAGAGTTCGAAGCCGCACTTTTCAGGAAGGTGACTTAGTACTCCGTCTGATACAAGACCAGACAGGCATGCATAAGCTTTCACCACCTTGGGAAGGGCCCTTTGTGGTCAGCAAGAATCTCAACAACGGGTCATATTACCTGATTGATATACGGGAAGGAGACAAGTCACGTACTTCTGCGGAGGAAACAAGCCGGCCCTGGAACATTGCCCAGCTCCGGCCATACTACACCTAAGTCATTGACTAGGTTACATCTTTGTACATACCTTCTATCATGTATATACCTCTTTTTCGATCAAATAAAATAACGACCAACAGCACTGCATAAAAGTGTTGTTTTGCCTCAAAATTGGTGTGCTGGATCTTTATTTGTTGATCTTGGTTACTTGGGGGCTTCCAACTCCATTGAGTTTAGCTTACAAAACCCTTTTAACCCGGCGAAATGCCACAAAGTTGGTTACACCTGCCTTTTAGCAAGATGCTACTCCCTAAAAAATGACCCGGCGTACGTCTGGCGAGTCAATCACTTTGGTGACCCTGCACTTGTCAAGAGTTAAAACGTCCGATTGGTTGTGTGAGAGCCGGCTTTCAGAGAGCGAGGATAAACCAACAGACCAAAGTGCCAGCTTCATGACATCATCTTCCGGCTTGCGCTTTATAAGCCGGCCGTTTCAAGTTCTGCCTAGCAGCCAGCTTGCGCTTTATAAGCCGGCCGTTTCAAGCATTGTGATTATATACTTTTGCTGCACTGATCTTATGTCTACATACATGCATACATTCATGCATATCATTTACTTAGTTCCATTTAATATTCTTGATTCATGGCAAACAGTAACAAAGATTACTCGTTCATGTGATCTCGTCAATAACCATTACATGCAATTGTTATTGTTTCAACAGAGTCACTCTATTGCAAAAGCCGGCTCTTGAAGCCCAAAAGAAGGATTACAGAAGCACCAAGTGTCTATAGAAGCAATACAAAAGCATAGTGCACGATGGCTCTGGCACCAGTCACGAGTGTTTCAAGCTACGCTATTACAAGCCGCCTGTCAACTGTGGCCAAGACAAAAAATAATTTTACAAGTTCTGCAAACAACTGGATAAGCCGGTGTTCTATATTGCCAGGTCAGAACTTGTGCCAGCACCTGATGTAGCGCCCTGTGCCGGCTCTTCGCGGCCGTCGTCATCCTCCGCTTCTTGGCTTGAGTCGCCAGTCGACCACTGAATTGAGCGCAATGCTTCAAACAGGGCATCGGTGGATATCAGAGAAGAAGGGTCGACTTCAGGAGCAAAGGATGTCTTACGTGTCTAGGTTAGGGCCACCGGTTCATGGTTTGGCGGCTCTATCCGTTCATTATCTTTTGAATAGGGCGCCTGGTATCGGGTCAGGTCTGCCTCTTCTGCGATTTCGGTGGCTGCAACCCGGGTTGCTTTAATGCAGGGTTGAAAATCCTTCTTGGTGAATGGATACATCCACGTTGAACTCTGGGTATCCGCCTACGATCTGAGCCGGATCGAGCTCTGGCACGTATGACTTAGCTCGGGCAAGTGCTACTAGAGCCCCAGAGCGGCAGCATGCTTTCTTCCAGTCCTCAAACCATCTGGGTACAATAGACAGCTCTCTCAGCATATCCGCAATTAGTTGTGGTGGTGACTTGGTGTTTTTGGCGGCCATAATGCATCGCGAGCCGCCTATGTACAGTTGTTCCACGAAGGTGTACACTGCCTTCAATTTCACCACTGGTTGCTGTAGCAGCATTTGATTCTTGCGACCTGCAAGAGAAGTATACACGACCAGTTAAGCCGGCTCAGTCTGGTAAGCCGGTCCAGTTGACTCATTCTCATAGTTTTACTTACCAACGTTGGCCCGGGACATGGCTGTGATCTGGTTCTTCAGAGTGGTCAGCTCTTGCGTTACCGGCTCTAGCTTAGCTTCGGCCTCTTCAGTACGCGTGGCTAGGGCGTCTCTTGCGGCCTCCGTCTCTTGCAAGGTGACCCTTACAATGGCCAGTGACTTATTGGCTTTGGCAACGGCTTCTTCATATTCTTGGCGCAATTTTTTCTCCTTCTTGGCTTCCTTTCGGAAGCAGGAGGCCTGGGCTTCTACTTGATCCAGCATTTCCTGCAGAGCAGTCTATTATACATCATATGTACATGTATGACCCGAGCCGTCCTAAAGGACAACCCGGCCCATGGGGGCTACATGTTTTCGAGCTTCAAAACCCGTATGGTAAGTTCCATGCAGTTGCAAGCACTCTACATGCCACTTGGGGGCTAATGCATAAATTGATCTATCCGGCTTACAAGTTATGAAGACCCGCCCGCCATGAATGGCGAGCCGGCCCTTGGGGACACAGAATTGAAGTTATGCATACAAGTCTACTTTTGAAGTCCCGGGTCATCATTCCATAAGGACCCGGCCCTTGGGGGCTACATATATATATGGTACAAAATGAAGGGTGCACATTACCTCATATTTCCGTTTCAATGAAGTTATCATGGCGATCTCTGTGTCCCGGCTTTCAGACAGCCGGGTCAGCACAGCCTGGTGCAGAGTACTGGCATCCTGGTCTTCGAATGAAGGAAAGTTAAGAGCCGTCTTGCCCTTGTCCTTCGAGGCCGGCTCAGGCTTGGCAGGGATTTTGGTCAGAGCGGTAGAGGCTTCTGGAGTTGCTTGCTGTTCTCCGGTCACCACTACATCATCCTGAGCCGGTGCCACGGGTGGCTCTTCGCGCTGCTCCTCGGTTGATTTTTCTCGTTCTTGTACAACAGGCGAGGGAGCACGAGCCGGGCTGGCGGTGTCTTGAGGTGGCGGGTCAGTCTGGGAAGCCGGCTCATCCTCGGGGACCATGGTGGCCTCCTCTTGAGGGCCTGGTTGAATGATCGGGTCAGATGAGCCGGCAGGTGCTTTCTTCTTGATAGCTTTGGCACTATGCAAGAAACAAAGGAGTTATTCATTTGAAGGGGGGAAGAATTAAGGAACTGCTATGTTAGTATTTACTTACCCAAGGTTGATGTTGAAAGCCGGCGCCTGCGTCGCGCTTGACTCGCCCGAAGAATGGGATGTATGATTGTTGGAAATATGCCCTAGAGGCAATAATAAATTGGTTATTATTATATTTCCTTGTTTATGATAATCGTTTATTATCCATGCTATAATTGTATTGATTGGAAACTCAAATACATGTGTGGGTACATAGACAACACTGTGTCCCTAGTAAGCCTCTAGTTGACTAGCTCGTTGATCAAAAGATGGTGAAGGTATCCTAGCCATGGACATAAGATGTCATTTGATAATGGGATCACATCATTAGGAGAATGATGTGATGGACAAGACCCAAACTATAAACGTAGCATAAGATCGTGTCAGTTTATTGCTATTGTTTTCTGCATGTCAAGTATCTGTTCCTATGACCATGAGATCATGCAATTCACTGACACCGTAGGAGTGCCTTGTGTGTATCAAACGTCACAACGTAACTGGGTGACTATAAAGGTGCTCTACAGGTATCTCCGAGGGTGTCTGTTGGGTTGGCATGGATCAAGACTGGGATTTGTTACTCCGTGTGACGGAGAGGTATCTCAGGGCTCACTTGGTAATACAACATCACAATGAGCCTTGCAAGCAATGTGACTAAAGTGTTAGCCACGAGATCTTGTATTACGGAACGAGTAAAGAGACTTGCCGATAACGAGATTGAACTAGGTATAGAGATACCGACGATCGAATCTCGGGCAAGTAACATACCGAAGAACAAAGGGAACAGCATACGGGATTAACTGAATCCTTGACATAGAGGTTCAACCGATGAAGATCTTCGTAGAATATGTAGGAACCAATATGGGCATCCATGTCCCGCTATTGGTTATTGGCCGTAGAGGTGTCTCGGTCATGTCTACATAGTTCTCGAACCCGCAGGGTCTACACACTTAACGTTTGGTGACGATTAGTATAGTTGAGTTATTGTGTTGGTGACCGAAGGTTGTTCGGAGTCCCGGATGAGATCCCGGACATGACGAGGATCTCCGGAAGAGTCCGGAGGTAAAGTTTGATATATGTGATAATAGTGTTTTGATCTCCGGAAGGGTTCCGGAATTCACCGGAAGGGGTTCCGGATATTTACCGAAGTGTTCGGGTGCAGCAACACTTTATATGGGCCAAAGGGGTAAAGCCCACGAGGTATTGGAAAGTGCAAAAGGAAGTTTTGCTGCTGCCTTAAGCGGTACTACCGCTGGTAAGGCAGTACTACCGCGTAAGCGGTACTACCGCTTGTGTGAAGCGGTACTACCGCTCAAGCGGTACTACCGCTCGTGAGCGGTACTACCGCTTGTACGCGGTACTGCTGGAATCCGAGTGGGACTCTTTCCGTGCGGGCCAAACCGACCTTGTGCGGGCAAAACCGACCTTGTGGAGGCTTTCTCTCCAAGTTTAGACCCCAGGGCTCAACATATAAATAGAGGGACAGGGCTAGCACACGGGACACATCAAGATTTCCCCAAGCCGTGTGTCGGCAACCCTAACCCTCTATTTCTTCCTCCGTCATAATCTCCGTAGTGTTTGGCGAAGCCCTGCGGAGATCATTCTTCACCACCACCGTCATCACGCCGTCGTGCTGCCGAAACTCATCTACTACTTCACCATCGCTCGCTGGATCGAGGAGGTGAAGGCGTCATCAAGCAGTACGTGTGTTGAACGCGGAGGTGCCTTCCGTTCGGTGCTAGATCGTGATTGGATCAAGGGACGACTTGCGATTTGGATCGCAAAGACGTTCGACTACATCAACCGTGTTTCTTAATGCTTCCGCTTAGCGATCTACAAGGGTATGTAGATTCACTCTCCCTCTCGTAGATGCTCATCACCATGGATAGATCTTGCGTGTGCGTAGGAAAATTTTTGTTTCCCATGCAACGTTCCCCAACAGTGGTATCAGAGGCAGGTTTATGTGTAGATGAGATCTCGAGTAGAACACAAAAGGGTTTTGTGGGCGTTGATATTCAGATTGCTTCCTCCCTTGGTCTTTTCTTGTTTCGGCGGTATTGTGGGATGAAGCGGCTCGGACCAACATTACTCGTACGCTTACGAGAGACCGGTTCCTTCAACTGACATGTAACTTCGTTGCATAAAGATGGCTAGCGGGTGTCTGTTTCTCCCACTTTAGTCGGATCGGATTTGACAAAGGCGGTCCTTGAGAAGGTTGAAAAGCAATTTTTATATCACCGTTGTGGTTTTTGCGTAGGTAAGAATCGTTCTTGCTAGATACCCGTAGCAGCCACGTAAAACTTGCAACAACAATTAGAGGACGTCTAACTTGTTTTTGCAGGGTATGTTGTGATGTGATATGGCCAATTAGATGATGAGATATATGTGATGTATGAGATGATCATGTGTTGTATAGAATATCACGACTTGCATGTCGATGAGTACGGCAACTGGCAGGAGCCATAGAGTTGTCTTTAATTATTTTCGCCGTTTTGCTTTACTTTATCGCTATGAGTTAGCAATAGTCGTGGAAGCAACAGTCGGCGCGACAACCTCATGGCGACACGTTGATGGAGATCAAGATGATGGAGATCATGGTGTCATGCCGGTGACGATGGGGATCATGCCGGTGCTTTGGAGATGGAGATCAAAAGCACAAGTTCATGGCCATATCATGTCACTTATGATTTGCATGTGATGTTAATCCTTTTATGCATCTTGTTTTGCTTAGGACGATGGTAGCATTATAAGGTGATCCCTCACTTAAATTTCAAGATAAATTGTGTTCTCCCCGAATGTGCACCGTTGCGAAAGTTCATCGTTTCGAGACACCACGTGATGATCGGGTGTGATAGACTCTACGTTCACATACAACGGGTGCAAGCCAGTGTTGCACATGCGGAACACTCGGGTTAAACTTGACGAGCCTAGCATGTATAGACATGGCCTCGGAACACAAGAGACCGAAAGATCGAACATGAGTCATATAGTAGATATGATCAACATGAAGATGTTCACCATTGAAACCACCTCAACTCACGTGATGATCAGACTTGAGTTGGTGGATTTGGATCATGTTACACTCGAATGACCGGAGGGATGTCAATCTGAGTGGGAGTTTTAAGTAATATGATTAACTAAACTCATTATCTTGAACAATAGTCTAAATTGTCTTTGCAATTTTTATGTTGTAGATCATGGCTCGCGCAGTAGCACCCCTGAATTTTAATGCGTTCCTAGAGAAAGCTAAGTTGAAAGATGATGGATGTAACTTTGTGGACTGGGCCCGTAATCTAAGGATTATCCTTACGGCTTCCCAGAAGGCTTATGTCCTTGATGCACCGCTTGGTGATCCACCCGCTCCAGTTGAGTCTCTAGACGTTGTGAACGCCTGGCAGGCTCGTTCTGAAGATTACTCAATAGTTCAATGTGCAATATTGTATGGCTTAGAACCGGGACTTCAAAGACGTTTTGAATGTCATGGAGCATATGAGATGTTCCAGGAGTTGAAGTTTATCTTTCAGAAGAATGCCCGGATTGAGAGGTATGAGATCTCCGATAAGTTCTATGCTTGCAAGATGGAGGAGAACGGGTCTATCAGTGATCACATACTCAGAATGTCTGGGTACTCCACCCGTCTGGCTGAATTGGGGATGCCCCTTCCACCAGAGGCTATCACTGACAGAGTTCTTCAATCATTGCCACCTAGCTACAAGAGCTTCGTGTTGAACTATAACATGCACGGGATGAACAAGTCAGTCGCTGAGCTGTTTGCGATGCTGAAAGCCGCTGAGTCTGAAATTCAGAAGGAGCATCAAGTGTTGATGGTCAATAAAACCACTAGTTTCAAGAAAATGGCAAGGGTAAGAAGGGTAACTCCAAGAAGAGTGGCAAAGCAGTTGCTCCTCCCGTGAAGAAACCCAAGGCTGGACCCAAACCAGAAACTGTGTGCTTTCATTGCAAGGGAACTGGACACTGGAAGCGGAACTGCCCCAAGTATTTGGCTGACAAGAAGGCGGCCAACAACAAACAAGGTATATATGATATACATGTTATTGATGTGTACCTTACCAACTCTCGTTGTAGTGCCTGGGTATTTGATACCGGTGCGGTTGCTCATATTTGCAACTCAAAACAGGAACTGCAGAATAGACGGAGGCTGGCAAAAGATGAAGTGACGATGCGCGTGGGAAATGGTTCCAAGGTTGATGTGATCGCCGTCGGCACGCTCGCTCTTCGATTACCATCGGGATTAGTGATGAACCTGAATAAATGTTATTTGGTGCCTGCGTTAAGCATGAACATTATATCTGGATCTTGTTTATTGCGAGACGGTTACTCATTTAAATCAGAGAATAATGGTTGTTCTATTTATATGAGTAATATCTTTTATGGTCATGCACCCGATGTGAGGGGTTTATTCTTATTGAATCTCGATAGTAATGATACACATGTTCATAACATTGATGCCAAAAGATGTAGAATTGATAATGATAATACCACTTTCTTGTGGCACTGCCGTTTAGGTCATATTGGCGTAAAACGCATGAGGAAGCTCCATGCTGATGGACTTTTGGAGTCACTTGATTTTGAATCACTTGACACATGTGAGCCATGCCTCATGGGCAAGATGACGAAAACGCCGTTCTCTGGAACAATGGAACGGGCAAGTGACTTGTTGGAAATCATACATACTGATGTGTGCGGTCCGATGAGCATTGAGGCGCGCGGTGGTTATCATTACTTTCTCACCTTCACTGATGACTTAAGTAGATATGGATATATTTACTTAATGAAACACAAGTCTGAAACGTTTGAAAATTTCAAACAATTTCAGAGTGAAGTTGAGAATCATCGTAACAAGAAGATTAAATTCCTACGATCTGATCGAGGAGGAGAATATCTGAGTTATGAGTTTGGCAGTCACTTAAGACAATGTGGAATTGTTTCACAACTGACACCGCCTGGAACACCACAGCGTAATGGTGTGTCCGAACGTCGTAATCGAACCTTATTGGATATGGTGCGATCTAAGATGTCTCTTGCCGATTTGCCACTATCGTTTTGGGGTTATGCATTAGAGACAACTGCATTCACTTTAAATAGGGCACCATCGAAATCCGTTGAGACGACGCCATATGAACTTTGGTTTGGCAAGAAGCCAAAGCTATCGTTTCTTAAAGTTTGGGGATGTGATGCTTATGTCAAAAATCTTCAGCCTGAAAAGCTGGAACCCAAAGCGGAGAAATGCGTCTTCATAGGATATCCAAAAGAGACAGTTGGGTATAACTTCTACCTCAGATCCGAAGGCAAAGTGTTTGTTGCTAAAAACGGAACATTTCTTGAGAAAGAGTTTCTCTCGAAAGAATTGAGTGGGAGGAAGATAGAACTTGATGAGGTTGTTGAACCTTTACTTCAACCTGAGAGTAGCGCAGCGCAGAAAGATGTTTCTGTAGAGCCTACATCAGCTGAAGAGGAAGTTGATGATGATCATAAAGCTTCGAATCAAGTTGCTATCGAACCTCGTAGGTCGACAAGGATGCGTACTGCTCCTGAGTGGTACGGCAACCCTGTCTTAGAGGTCATGTTGTTGGACAACGATGAACCTACGAGCTATGGAGAAGTGATGATGGGCCCGGATTTCGAGAAATGGTTAGAGGCCATGAAATCCGAGATGGGATCCATGTATGAAAACAAAGTGTGGACTTTGGAAGTATTACCTGAAGGGCGTAAGGCCATTCAGAACAAATGGATCTTTAAGAGGAAGACGGACGCGGACGGTAATGTCACCGTCTATAAAGCTCGACTTGTGGCAAAGGGTTTTTCACAAGTTCAAGGAGTTGACTACGATGAGACCTTCTCACCCGTAGCGATGCTTAAGTCCGTCAGAATCATGTTAGCAATAGCTGCCTTTTTCGATTATGAAATTTGGCAGATGGATGTCAAAACAGCGTTCCTTAACGGTTTCCTTAAGGAAGAGTTGTATATGATGCAACCAGAAGGTTTTGTCAATCCAGAGAATGCTGAGAAAGTTTGCAAACTCCAGCGATCCATTTATGTACTGGTGCAAGCATCTCGGAGTTGGAATCTTCGCTTTGATGAGGTGATCAAAGCGTTCGAGTTTATACAAGTTTACGGAGAAGCTTGTATTTACAAGAAAGTGAGTGGGAGCTCTATAGCGTTTCTAATATTATATGTGGATGACATATTACTGATTGGAAACAATATAGAAATGTTGGAAAGCATGAAGGAATATTTGAACAAGAGTTTTTCAATGAAGGACCTAGGAGAAGCTGCTTTCATATTAGGCATCAAGATCTATAGAGATAGATCAAGACGTTTAATAGGACTTTCACAAAGCACATACCTTGATAAGATTTTGAAGAAGTTCAAAATGGATCAGTCCAAGAAGGGGTTCTTGCCTGTTTTGCAAGGTGTGAAGTTGAGTAAGACTCAATGCCCAGTGACTGCAGGAGATAGAGAAAAGATGAGTGTCATCCCCTATGCTTCAGCCATAGGCTCTATCATGTATGCAATGCTGTGCACAAGACCCGATGTCAGCCTTGCCATAAGTATGGTCGGAAGGTTCCAAAGTGATCCAGGAATGGAACACTGGACGGCGGTCAAGAATATCCTGAAGTACCTGAAAAGGACTAAGGACATGTTTCTCGTTTATGGAGGTGATCAAGAGCTTGTCGTAAAGGGTTACGTCGATGCAAGCTTTGATACTGATCCGGATGACTCTAAGTCACAAACCGGATACGTATTTATTCTTAATGGGGGTGCGGTTAGCTGGTGCAGTTCCAAGCAAAGCGTGGTAGCTGATTCTACATGCGAAGCGGAGTACATCGCTGCCTCGGAGGCGGCGAAGGAAGGTGTCTGGATGAAGGAGTTCATGACAGATCTTGGAGTAGTGCCTAGTGCGCTTAACCCAATGACTCTGTTTTGTGATAATACTGGTGCCATTGCTCTAGCCAAGGAACCAAGATTTCACAAGAGGACCAGACACATAAAGCGACGTTTCAATTCCATCCGCGATTACATCAAGGAGGACGACATAAATATTTGCAAAGTACACACGGATCTGAATGTTGCAGATCCGATGACTAAACCTCTTCCAAGGGCTAAACATGAACAACACCAGAACTGCATGGGTGTTCGATTCATTACAATGTAAATCACATAGTGATGTGAACTAGATTATTGACTCTAGTGCAAGTGGGAGACTGTTGGAAATATGCCCTAGAGGCAATAATAAATTGGTTATTATTATATTTCCTTGTTTATCATAATCGTTTATTATCCATGCTATAATTGTATTGATTGGAAACTCAAATACATGTGTGGGTACATAGACAACACTGTGTCCCTAGTAAGCCTCTAGTTGACTAGCTCATTGATCAAAAGATGGTGAAGGTTTCCTAGCCATGGACATAAGATGTCATTTGATAACGGGATCACATCATTAGGAGAATGATGTGATGGACAAGACCCAAACTATAAACGTAGCATATGATCGTGTCAGTTTATTGCTATTGTTTTCTGCATGTCAAGTATCTGATCCTATGACCATGAGATCATGCAATTCACTGACACCGTAGGAGTGCCTTGTGTGTATCAAACGTCACAACGTAACTGGGTGACTATAAAGGTGCTCTACAGGTATCTCCGAGGGTGTCTGTTGGGTTGGCATGGATAAAGACTGGGATTTGTTACTCCGTGTGACGGAGAGGTATCTCAGGGCCCACTCGGTAATACAACATCACAATGAGCCTTGCAAGCAATGTGACTAAAGTGTTAGCCACGAGATCTTGTATTACGGAACGAGTAAAGAGACTTGCCGATAACGAGATTGAACTAGGTATAGAGATACCGACAATCGAATCTCGGGCAAGTAACATACCGAAGAACAAAGGGAACAGCATACGGGATTAACTGAATCCTTGACATAGAGGTTCAACCGATGAAGATCTTCGTAGAATATGTAGGAACCAATATGGGCATCCAGGTCCCGCTATTGGTTATTGGCCGTAGAGGTGTCTCGGTCATGTCTACATAGTTCTCAAACCCGCAGGGTCTACACACTTAACGTTTGGTGACGATTAGTATAGTTGAGTTATTGTGTTGGTGACCGAAGGTTGTTCGGAGTCCCGGATGAGATCCCGGACATGACGAGGATCTCCAGAAGAGTCCGGAGGTAAAGTTTGATATATGTGATAATAGTGTTTTGATCTCCGGAAGGGTTCCGGAATTCACCGGAAGGGGTTCCGGATATTTACCGAAGTATTCGGGTGCAGCAACACTTTATATGGGCCAAAGGGGTAAAGCCCACGAGGTATTGGAAAGTGCAAAAGGAAGTTTTGCTGCTGCCTTAAGCGGTACTACCGCTGGTAAGGCAGTACTACCGCGTAAGCGGTACTACCGCTTGTGTGAAGCGGTACTACCGCTCATGAGCGGTACTACCGCTTGTACGCGGTACTGCTGGAATCCGAGTGGGACTCTTTCCATGCGGGCCAAACCGACCTTGTGCTGGCAAAACCGACCTTGTGGAGGCTTTCTCTCCAAGTTTAGACCCCAGGGCTCAACATATAAATAGAGGGACAGGGCTAGCACACGGGACACATCAAGATTTCCCCAAGCCGTGTGCCGGCAACCCTAACCCTCTATTTCTTCCTCCGTCATAATCTCCGTAGTGTTTGGCGAAGCCCTGCGGAGATCGTTCTTCACCACCACCGTCATCACGCCGTCGTGCTGCCGAAACTCATCTACTACTTCACCATCGCTCGCTGGATCGAGGAGGTGAAGGCGTCATCAAGCAGTACGTGTGTTGAACGCGGAGGTGCCGTCCGTTCGGCGCTAGATCGTGATTGGATCAAGGGACGACTTGCGATTTGGATCGTGAAGACGTTCGACTACATCAACCGCGTTTCTTAACGCTTCCGCTTAGCGATCTACAAGGGTATGTAGATTCACTCTCCCTCTCGTAGATGATCATCACCATGGATAGATCTTGCGTGTGCGTAGGAAATTTTTTGTTTCCCATGCAACGTTCCCCAACACTGATATGCCGAGTCATTTAAATGTAAGGGCTCCTTAAAACGGCCAGCTAGAGGAAAAGAGGAAGTTGGACTAAGAAGCACCTCAGCTCGTGCCTTACGAGATGGTGGCTCATATGGAAGCCCGCCGCTTAACTCGCCTTCACTGCTCCGGGTCTTCCTTTTGGAGGTCCCGGCTTGCCGAGTCTTCTTCAAAACAAATTGGGGATCCAAATGAGCATCCTGGTGGGAAAAAGGGACCTTACGGACGGCAACCCGGGGATTCCTTCGAACCTTGCGGATCACAGCCCGGGTTTTCTTCCGAATAGGAATTGGAGAATCAGAATCAGAAGAAATCAAGGTTACCTCCGGCTCATTGGTGTGGCTGATTTCGGCTTCATCCTGAAGAGAAGGGGCGTCAGCAAGTTGAATAAAAAGACGACCAAGCGAGTCAAGTTCTACCTCAGCCTCGCCTTCTGCAGCCGGCTCATTAGCATCGGCCGGCTCATCCTGCTGCTCCGTTGGAACAGAGGCGGGTTGTCGAGGTTTCTTCTTCTTCCAAAACTTGTCATCTGCCTGCATTTGAGATGAGTCGGTGATTATGATTGAAATGAAAAAAGTAAGTCAAACAACAGAGTAAGAGGGTACAAGTACTTACTGAAGGAACCGGGTTGGTCAAGCAGAAGGGAGCGAGCCCAGTTTTGTTGCATTTATCTTGGGGCTCGCCTAGCAACTTCTTGGTGACCTTGTTGACGTCACTCGCAGATAGATTAACTTGGCTGAAGCATTGAACGTCAGCCGGCTCACCAGTGTAGTTGCACATCAAGTCGCCCCTGTGGCTAAGGGGCTGAATTCGCCAACTTACCCAACACCGGGTCAGGTCGACCCCGGTGAGGCCATTAGCAGCCAAAGCTCTTATCTTGGAATAAATTGGAGCAATCTGTTTCCGCTCCTCTGCTGATGGCCAACCCGGGAAGGCAAGGGTGGCATCGAGCCGGTCCAATCTATAACCCGGCAAGGGGTTTTCATTTTGAGGGGCAGTGTTCTTGCAATAGAACCAAGTCTTGTTCCAACCCTTGGGATGACTCGCCAGCTTAGCCTCAGGAAAGGGGGTGCTTCTGCGCCTTTGAATGGAAACGCCACCAAGTTCTATACTGGGGCCATCGGTGAACTCGGTCTGATGGTGATGTAGAAGAACTCTCGAAAGAGAAGGACAGTTGGCGAAATTTGGAGATACACTTCGCAGAAGACTTGAAATTGGCATAGATTTGTGATTGAGTTTGGGCCAAGATCCTGCGGTCGGAGGTCAAAAAAGTTAAGGACATCACGGAAGAATTTTGACCCGGGCGGCCGAAACCCCTTATGAAGATGATCTGCGAAGACCACCACTTCGTCTTGCTTGGGTTGGGGGGTGCTTTCTTCTTCAGGCGCCCGCCAGCTGATTGTGGCTTGAGCCGGCAAGAGGCCTTGCCCCACGAGCTTGTTCAGCATCAGGGTTGAGACCTGAGATCTGACCCAGTTGCAGGATTTGTCGGTCTTGGGGGCCATGGCGACTTTAGAGTTTAACTGCAAGGACAATAGTGGTAAGCTGGCGTGTTAAGCTCATAAGGTGTAACCCGGCAAAGTAATGAGGCAATCATGGTTGCTAAAAGTCATGACCCGGATTTATACAAGCCGCCGAAAGCAATGATAAGCCGGTGTGACAATGAGCCAGTGTTGATGAGTCAGTGGTGCGTTGGGTTTCTTCTAAGTGTTGAGCTAGTTAAAAACAGGAATCTAACGGAGCAGTTGCCATTATAGATCTGAAAATACTACGGAAAAGAAAATTTAAAAGACCTAGGTGGGGATGGATATGAGGGCCCGTGGTCAATGCGGGTCTGTGGAAGACGATACAGAGATCTAGATGCGAAAAATGGCATCGCCGCTGTGCTAACAGTACTTATTTAGGTGATTCGGATGCCTTTAGATCTACAGACGAGTAGGAAGGACGAACACCGATGAACACCAAAGAACACCGATGAACTGCAGAGAAGAATGGAAGCCATAGATCCGAAAGGAGAAGGGTTTGGATGTACCTGACTGCGGCGGATGTGGCTGTGGTGTTTTTGATGAGCTCCGGCGACGATGGGGCGGCGGAGAAGGATGCTGTTGAGGTCGTCAGAGAGCTTGAGGGCGGCAACGCTTCGGGCGCGAGAGGAGACAGATGCGAGGAAGAAGAAGAGTACAGGGTAAAAAGTGCAAGTGGGGGTGAGCTGGCATATTTATAGGCATAGTAAAATTGAAACGGCAGGGGCGGAGCCCCAGGCGGCGTAGTAATTTTCGGCTACGGGATCCTCGATTTTAGCGCCTAACAAGATGATACATACCCACTCAAAGATTCGAGGTGATGTCATCCCAGATTTTGCGGAAGTGGATTGTGACGTCATGAGGGAAGAAGAGCCGAAAATGCCAAGTCTGAACCTGAAGGGGAGACCCGCCGATCCATACAACCCGACAAATTGAGTCGGCCTAGGACGGTGTTCTAAAAGACCGTCTTGGGAAGTACTTCGAGAGTATTACTGATGTTTTGCTTTTTCTGGTTGAAGTTTAACATGAATAAATTCAAGTCAAACTGAGGGCTAATGTTGGGGATGTTTACCAGCATGGAGACCCGGCAGGGTGTTAACCCGGCCATAACACAAGCTTAGCGGGTCAACTCATCGCGGGGCTGAAGACTCTGTGTGGGCCGGCTTAACGGGGCCTGGTAAGGATAGGCCGGCTTAAGCAGTGGGCTGGCTCACGATAAGATAGATGGCAAGAAGACCGTCTTGGAGAACAAGTGAGGCAGAATAGGAGATGGGTCAAAGAACGACCCGGACTCTCATGTAATCTCGGGTTCCACCTGTGTATATAAAGGGGAGCACCTATACGAAAAAGACTAAGTTGCAATCTCCTCGAGAGCTAGGTTAGCGAAACCACATCCTTGTAATCGAGATCTACAGCAATATAATCAAGCAGGACGTAGGCTTTTACCTCCACCGTGAGGGGCCGAACCTGGGTAACCCGGCGTCTTCTCGTTCCCGATCAACCCCGTTAAGCCTCCACGCTTGTGCGATGGCCTCATCTCTAAGTCCTTTCACAAGGGCATCTGCCGTGTTAAAACCACGACACCATTTGAGGCCCCAGCGTGATCCACATTAGCCGTTGGAAAGTGGCACCCGCGCTCCTCAAGCCGAAGGGCATGCAGACGTAGCAGTATATGCCGCGGGGGGTGATGAAGGCCGTCCTCTCCACATCTTTAGCCGCCATCTTGATCTGGTGGTAGCCTGAGAAGGCATCTAGGAAGCATAGCAAATCGCATCCGGTGGTGGAGTCCACGATCTGGTCGATGCGGGGCAGCGGAAATGGATCTTGAGGGCAGAACTTGTTGAGGCTGGTGAAGTCAACGCACATGCGCTCCTTGCCGCCTTTCTTGGGGACCACGACTGGGTTGGCGAGCCATTCGGGATGGCGCACCTCGCGGATGACTTCAGCTTCTTGGAGCTTCTGAACTTCTTTGACGATGAAATCTTGCTTCTCTGGCGCCTGGCACCGTGCTTTTTGCTTGACGGGGCGTGCGTTGGGGCACACCGCTAAGTGGTGCTCGATCACCTCCCTCGGCACACCGGACAAGTCAGATGCTTTCCAGGCGAAAACATTTGAGTTTGCCCGAAGGAAGGTGACGAGTGCGCTTTCCTATGCAGGAGGAAGGCCAGCGCCGATGGTGAAGGCAAGGCCGAAGCCGCTGGCGTCCACCGACACCTTTTTTGTCTCGGTGCGGTCCTGAGAGAACAACTGCTTCTTCTTCGCGGGCGCGGCCTTGGGAGGCTCGGCCGCGTCCTCATCAGCCGGATGCACGACAGCGGCGGCTTTGTAAGCACGCTCGAGGGAGCAGACCGCGTCCTTCTCGTCGCAGGAGACAGTGATGATGCCGCAGCAGCCAGGCATCTTGAGGACGTTGTAGGCGTGATGGGTCGCCGCCATGAACTTGGTGAGAGATGGGTAGCCCAAGATGGCGTTGTACGGCAGGCCGATGTGCGCCACGTCGAAGTCGATGAGCTCGGTATGGTAGTTCTTGCGGGTGCCGAAGGTGACGGGAAGGTGCACTTGCCCCAGAGGGATGGTGGAGCCATCGGTCACTCCGGAGAAGGGCCTGGTCGGCATCAGCTGGTCGTAGGGCACCTGGAGCGTCTCGAAGGTTTCGATGGAGATCACGTTGAGGCCGGCGCCTCCGTCGATGAGGGTCTTGGTGACCGCGACGTTGCTGATGGTGGGAGTGCACAACATGGGGAGTGCGCCTGCGGAGGCCGTGGACTTGGGGTGGTCTGTGGAGTCGAAGCTGATGGCATACCGCGACCACTTGAGGGGCCGCGCAGCCTCAGGCCTCGGGAGGGCGGCATTCACTTCGCGAGAGAGCAGCTTGAAGTGGCGGTTGGACACGGGGGCATGAACCCCGCCAAGGATGCAGGCGACCGCGCGAGGCTCCTGGTTGCCCCCAGCGCCCTCATCAGGCTGGTTGATGTCGTTCCTCTGGGGTGGCGGCGGCAGCGGCGGGAGAGCGGCATTGGCCTGAGGGTTTGCCTCGTGAGGTTGGTCGCGCCAGGCGGCCTCACGAGGCTGGTCGCGCCAGCCCTGGCGGAAGTTGCCATTGCCGTTGCGGCCGTCCCAGTGGTTGCCGCCGCGGCAACCTCCGCGACCGGCGCCACGGCCATTGCGATCGTCTCGGCAGCCCTGGCGCTCGTCGCAGAGCAGCTTAAGCTCCTGGCAGTCTTCAGTGCTGTGGGAGCGCACGTTGTGGTAGGCGCAGAGCGGCCGGCTGTCTTTCCTGGGCTCATCATGGTCGCGGCCGCGCTTCTGCTCGGGCTCCGCCGCAAGCACGGCAGGGCCCTTACACCTGATGTCCTTGTTCTTGGTCTTGGCGGCCTCGAGCGCCGCGTCGGGGTCGTTGTGGACGAAGAGGCGGCCTTCTTCAGCCTTGGCGCACTTGTCGACGAGGTCGAACAGTTCAAACACCGAGTCTAGCTCGTCGTTGATGGCGAGCTTCTCGCACATCTTGACGTCCGTGACGCCGGTGGAGAACGCAGAGATGACGGCCGCGTCGGAGGCGTGCGGTATCTTGTTGCGCACTTGGCTGAAGCACTGGATGTACTTGCGGAGGGTCTCGTCTGGGCACTGCCACACGTGCCGCAGGTCGTTGATGGTGAGGGAGCGGTCTTGCATGCCCTTGAAGTTGGTGACGAACTGGCAGTAGAGCTCGGCCCACAATGAGATGGATGCCTCGGGGAGGTTCATGAGACAGGAGCACGGGCGTCCTTGAGGGCCATGGGGAACTAGTTCGCCATGACCTTGTCGTTGCCGTTCGCCGCCTCGATGCTCAGTGCATAGAGCTGAAGGAACTCCGCAGGGTTGGGGGTGTCGTCATAGCGCGGAGGCAGCTCAGGCTTGAACTTCGCGGGCCACACCACCCGACGTAGCTCGCGGGTGAAGGCGCGGCAGCCCACACCGCTTGAGGAGACGCCGTCGGCGAGGGCGGCACGGTTCTGGCGCCCTGCCACCGCGACCTCCTGGACGGCCTAGTCCTGGCGCTGGCGCTGCCGCTCGAGGTGCACTAGAGCATCGGGGGGCACGCGTCGGATGATCTGGCAGCTGGCCTCGTCACGGATTGGTGGGGATGCGCCACGGGACGGCTCGTGCGCCAACGCGTTGCGCTGGGGCCCGCCGAGTTCATCGCGCAGAGGAGGCGGCGGGGGAGCGCCGTGCGCTAGGTCCCCAGCGCGGGACGGCGGAGGGCGGAGCGAGTGGGAAGGCACCGGAGCGTCCCCGGCGGCGTTGACGAGCTCGGTGATGCGACCAAGCCAGGCGTCATAGCCGGTGTCAGCTGGACGGTAGCGGAGCAGCTCCCGCGCCATGAGTAGCGCGGCTTGCGCATTCGGCGGCCCACGGTGGGCGAGGGAGGAAGAGGCCATGGCGGTGTGGCCGTTCGCCTGCACGGAGGGGTGCAGGGAGGAGTCCTGCTGCTCGCGGGCCGCGGGGTCAGTGGCGGCAGCAGCCTCGACAGGGCGGTGGCGGTTGCCGTGGGCCACCGGCTCCGTCTGAGCCACGCGGCCAGCCCTGCGCTCGGCACGCTCGCGACGTGCGTCGGCCATGAAGCTGGTGGAACGGAGGGCGGAACGGAAGAACAGTAGCGCACCCCTACCTGGCGCGCCAAATGTCGGAAGTAGGGCTCCGGGGACGCAAAGGTTCGAACACTGGGGTGAGCTAGTTCCTACCTCTTCATCCCCTACCACGGCTAAGCAACGGCGGAGCTACGGTGGGAGCGCGCTAGCGAGGAGCGGACCGTGGACTCAGCGGTTTACCCAGGTTCGGGCCACCTTGTGGTGTAAAACCCTACTCCTGCTTGGTTTTGATTGTAGTGAGCAAGAGAGTGTTCTCGTGTACAAGGTAGGAGAAGAAGGAGTCGACCGAATCGGGGGGGGCCTCTACCACGATGGCAGCACTGTCCCTTTATACCTGCCTTGGTCCTCTTCCCCCTCAAAACTTAGGCGGGAAGGGTTGCCACACTTGGCGGGTTTTGAAGGGGGGTAGGCGCTCAGGCTATCCTGACTAAATGCGGTCTTTGCCTGCAAAAGCATGATCCGTGACGCGCCGGTGGGCTCGGTGATGACCTCTGCCCTGCGCGCCCGCCGTCTTGGTCTTCTTTCGCCGATCGGGCAACCTTTGGGGTTGCTTTGGGAAGTGGACTGCTGGCCTTGCTCCCGTAACACAAAAGGGGAAACCCTCTTCATCCGCGCCTGCTGGCACGGCCTCTGTCGCCGTTCGTCGCCGCGCGCGTCACCCACGTGATGGGCACGAGACCGCGCTGCCGGACCGAACAGCCCTTGTCTTGAGCGCCTTCGGGAGGAAGCCTCGGGAGGCCACCTCGGGAGGCCGCCTCGCGAGAGGGCCTCGCGAGAGGGCCTCGCGAGAGTGCTGGTGAAGATGCTGAGTCTTGCTCGCCGCTCCCTGAGGAGGGATCCTCAGGAGGCCAAGGCCTCATGAGGGGTCTTGGTGAGATGCTTGATGATGACGGCCTACTGGGCCCACGCCAGGTGTTGCGCCCTGGGCCAAAGGCAGACGGGCCTGGATACCCCGGGTTCCATGGGCCCGACAGCGTGTGCCTGACGCGCGCGCGCCCCTAGCTCGCCACCTCCTGCTTGCCGCCGACCGCTTGGAGCTGGCTAAGGGCGCCACGCACCCCTCCTCGACCCCTCGACCGCTCCCTCACCCTCGTCCCCTCTCTGGCTCTCTGTTTCTCGCAAGAACAGAATGCACCCGAGCGCTCCGTCGCCGCCATTCACTGCCACCGCGGCCATAGCCACCCCCACGCCTTCTCTCCGTGCTCCCGAGCTCCGAATCACCGTCCTTGTCCTCTCCACCGAGCTACACGTCGACGGGCGCCCTGCTTCGCCGTCACCGCCGTCGTCTTCAACTTTCGGCCTCGGAGATCGCCGGCATGGCCACGTCACCGTCCGGCCTCCCTCGAGCCCGCTGAGCCTTCCAAACGACATGTCGTGAGCTCCTGCTCTGAACCCCTCTCCTTCTCCTCTTGTTTGCTTCCTCTAGGCCATGGTTTCGCCATGGCCAAAGCTCGTCGCCGCCATGGCTGGTGAGCCTCGTCCTCCCGAGCTCCCCCGCTTGCAGACGTGGCACCGTCCTGCTCCCGGAGATCCTAGGAGTCCGTAGAGCCGCTAACCGCGAGCAACCATGCACCGCAGCACCCTGCCCGTACATGGCCGAACTCCGACCGCCGCGAACCTCGACGCCGTCATCGTTTCCGGCCACCTCAGCTCACACCACTTGCACCGTTGGATGCGCGCGAGCTCCAGCTCCACGTAGAGCCTCTCCGCCGTTGATTTCGTCGCCGGAGCACAAAACCCGCACCCCTCCGCCACGTCTGTCATCGCCGGTGTCGAACCGCCGGCGTGTTTGACCCTGTTGACCAGGGGTTTGACCTCCCCTGGGTCGATGACATGTGGGCTCAGGCCCCTAATTATTTCTAGTTAGGATTAACCTTTAGTGTTAATTAACACTTTAACCGTATGAGTCACTAACCAGTGGGCCCCACTGGTCGGATTTGACCAGGAACGGTCCAGTTGACCTGCTGACACACGGTTGACGTCATGCTGACAGCATAATCATTTTCTGGCATTTTAATATATCAGAAATGATTTATTAATTCTAGAAAATTGTTTAAACTTTAAAAATTCATAGAAAATCAGCCGTAGCTCAGATTGAAATAATTTATATATGAAAAATTATCAGAAAAATCCAAAGAATCCATTTGTAACATTTTCATGCATGAAAACCAACTTATACCTACTGTATAAGTGAAAACAACTAAATGGCATTTTAAATGCTTCACTTTGAAGTTGCATTTGAATCTTTGGTTCAAATGGACTTCATCCAAATTGAATGTTAGTTGCATTAGCTCAAACCACATCATATCTCCATGCCATGTTCATGCATCATAGTGTTGCATTTGATGTGTATTGATTGCCTCTCCGGTATTGTTCTTCTCGATAGGTCCTGCTCCTGCGAGTGGCACCGGGTATCTATCTGAGGAGCAGTGCTACCGTGTTAATCTTTCAGGCAAGCAAACCCCCTTGGTCATTTCGATACAATCCCACTCTCTCACTCCTACTCTCTATTATTGCATTAGGACAACAACGATTCAACTGTTACTTGTTGCGGTAGTTGAACCCATTCCTCTGCATGACCTGTTATTGTCATAGTAAATAGCTAAACCTTCCTAGCATCATTACGAGTTGCTTGAGCCATGTTGTGACTTCATCCATGCCATGCTTGCTAGTGCTTAGAGTTGTGTCAGGTCTGATTCATCTGGGAATGAATTGGAATGTTGTGATCATGTTCTGATGTTGAGAGCTAAGTGTGTGAACACGATTTGGTAAAGGTAGCGACGAGAGGCCATGTAGGAGTACATGGTGGGTTGTCTCATTGGGACCGTCCGTAAGAACTGAGTCATGTGTATGTTATCCAAGACAGTTACTACCACACATTGGGATACTTAATTCACCCTCTCGACTTATTAATCGCCATGATCTCTGTATAGGAGTTGCAACTAGTTTCTGGTGTTTGTTGGTCGTGCTATTTGTCTACCAAGTGGCACCCCGGTACCGGTGGGCTTGGGCCAGACTAGGCACTGTGGCACGGTGTACCAAGCGCAGTTCCATCCGGCGAGGTGGGCTTGGGAACCCTGCACACATCGTTTGGGGCCGTAATGGAAACTTCGGCCGGACTTCCCTTGCGGGTTCAGCCTCAGATAGGCGATAAACCTAGACAAGAGTCTTGTGTGGTTAGTCAGGTTGTGGCCGACACCCTCGCCAGGCTTCCGCTTGAAGGTTGCTGAGATACATGACATGTATATGGTGGTAAGTGGTGAGAGCGTGTGTGAAGAAGTACACCCCTGCAGGGTTAATCATCTATTCGAATAGCCGCGTCCACAGATATGGACTACTTGGAGACTTATATGGTTCATAGATAACTTGAATTGGATACTCTAAAATGCGCAAGATAAGCATGAGTGCTATGGAGGGCCATCTCGTAGGGAGACAAGAGAGAATCCATAGTGGTGTATTGTTGTGGTGATTAGTGGACTCGTGTGTGCTTTCTCACCTCAAAGAAGTTACTGGTAGTCGTAGTACAGGATAGCCACTGAGTCAAAGCTGGCTTGCTGTAGTTAAACCCCACAACACCCTTCTTGATACTGATGCATAAGTAGATAGTTCTGATGTAAGTCTTGCTGAGTACCTTTGTACTCACGGCTGCTTAATTTATGTTTTGCAGAGAAGACTTCGGTCTCACTAGTAGTTCCACGTGGACTTCGACGAGTAGCTTGTATCCCAGCTATGGTCTTGTACCCTTGGGAGGGTCTTGTAGATAGTCAGGCTTCCCAGCCTTTTTCTTTTGTAGTTGTCTGTACTCAGATATGTTTATGCTTCTGTTGCTTGTATGACTTGTATGTTGGGTCATGAGACCCATGTTTGTAATGTCATGTTATGTATGGCTCTTCAGAGGCTCTTAAATAAATACTTTGAGTTGTAGAGTTAAGTTGTCATGCCATGTTATATCTACACATATCGTGCATATTGTGTGTATGTTTTGAAATGCATTGGTATGTGTGGGATTCGACACCTAGTTATCTGCCTTTGGTAGCCTTTCCTACAGGGAAATGCCTCCTAGTGCTTCCACTGAGCCTTGGTAGTTCGCTACTGCTCCGGAACACATGGATTGATCGGCATGTATCCTTCCTTGCTCCTATGTCTATCCCTATGGGGAAATGTCACGCGGTGTTTTACTGGAGTCCTTGTAGCTTGCTACGACTCGGTTGCACACGCTGATGACCGACACGTGCATTGTTGGGTTACGTATGCCTGTCCCTGTACGTTTGTGCCACCTTGGTTTATGGCTAGTCATGTCGACCCGGGTTCTCTGTCATATGGATGCTAGCATCACAATCATATACGTGAGTCAAAAGACGCAAACGGTCCTGGCCAAGGTAAAGGTGGCAGCCGTGGGTTACCGTGCGTGAGGCCGCAAAGTGATATGATGTGTCTTATGCTAGATCGGTGTGACTTAGTATCGAGGTCCCGACAGCCTTGGTATCAGAGCCTGACTGACTGTAGGATTACCAAGCCAAACTGGTCAAAGTCGAGTCTAGAAAAGCTTTAGTTATATAGGGGAATTGATTGTGGAAGGTAACGTAAGGCTCTTTTTACTCCTTATCCTGTGTCATTCTGATTCAGAGTCACCCTCTTCTTTTCTACGGGGGTTAAGAAACCAGGCTTTCTCATCTATCTATCAGGATCATGAGTTACTATTTCATAGACTTATAGGAATGGTTGATCAGAGTCATACTCCAGTTTTCGAGTACTTCCTGTGTATCTGATTAGTACTATCACAGAACCTTGAGTGATGATGTCGAGTGTCGTACTACCCCATCTTTTGCAGGATGTTTCATTTTGAGCATTTTACTGCCGTTATGCTGCCCAAATTGTCCTAGGAATTCGAGAGATTCTAATGCTTTGCATTACATTCTGCATCCTTATGTTGATGTTGATTCCATCCTTGTCTTCCCATGGTTTTGTTCCTCAGGATGTCACCAATTACCCGAAGTTCTGTTGCACGTAGCCAGAACCACGGAGGTGGTAGGGATTAGGAGGATCCTCCCGACCAGCCTTCGTTGGCAGAGTTCTTGTTAGAGGTTGAGAGGAACAAGCGTGAGGCTAACCGCTTGTTGGCACGTATTGAGCAAAACACAACCTTTCAACCCAATGAGTCAATGACTATTCATGACTTCGTCAGCTTGCACCCACCCACCTTACATCATTCCATTGAGCCACTCGATGCAGATGATTGGCTCCGTAGCATCACTCATAAGCTGCGTTTCGCGAACGTGGCTGAAGGTGACAAGGTCACCTATGCTACATATCACCTGGAGGGTCCTGCCAGTCTGTGGTGGGAGAACTATGAGGCTATGCTTCCAGCTGGCCAGATTCCTACCTGGAGAGATTTCACGGAGGCCTTTCACGAGCACCACATTCCTCAGGGTCTCATTGACCGCAAGAGGGAGGAGTTCTGTAATTTCAACCAGGGCAAGGTGGATGTTGATGCTTATAGTAGAGAGTTTGGGAACCTCACCCGCTATGCCACAGAGGAGGTGTCCATGGACGCCAAGAACAGGCTAGGTTCCGGAAGGGTCTCAACCCTAAGTTGCGCCGTGATCTTCACTTACACCATTGCGATACTTTCCAGGCTCTTGTGAACAAGGCCATTATTGCAGAGATAGCTCAACTCACCTATGAGGAGTATCGCAAGCACACCCATGACTTAGGTTCTTCCTCCAGCTCTGGCTCTCAGAAGCGCCGGATTTGGGTTCCGAACACCTCTCTTCCACGTGGATATGCACCGAGGCCATCCTATGTGGCGCCTCGCCCAGTTCAGCAGTATGCTCCACCCAAGCCTATTGGTGGACCGCTTTCCAATGCGGGTCCACGTCCTACTTCCGTGATTTGTTACAAGTGTGGAGAGCCAGGCCACATTGCACGTAATTGCACTCAGACCAGTACTGCTCCACCCCAGTCTGGAAAGTCAGTTGGCTGTGGTAAGCCGTCGGCCAAGATGTTCCGTGTCAAGCCAGCTATCACTGATCGTGGACGTGTGCATCACGTCTCAACTGATGAAGCTCAAGATGATCCTGACGTCATTCTTGGTACGCTTCTTTTCAATTGCCATCCAACATTAGTTGTGTTCGATACTGGAGCATCTCACTCCTTCATTTCCGAAAGCTATGCCCGCTTGCATGACATGTCATTTCGTGATATTCCCTCCCCACTAGTCATTCAAACTCCTGGATCAAAATGGCAAACTTCTAGGATAAGCTATGGCAATGAAATCCTTGTTGACAGACTTGTATTCCTCGCTTCCCGGATAGCTCTCAAGTCTTCAGATATTAACATCATCTTGGGTATGGACTGGATGACAGCTCATCATGCCAAGATTGATTGTTCCACCAGGTCTGTACAGCTTACACACCCATCTGGCGAGATAGTCACTGTCTCCACTAGAGTTGTAGAGCGCCAACTCTATTCTCTTAATGCCAGCCCTCTCCCAGACCTTGAAGATATCCCGGTAGTCCATGACTTTTCGAATGTCTTCCCAGAGGAACTGCCAGGCATTCCACTTGACAGAGATGTAGAGTTTGTCATAGATCTCATCCCAGGAACCGCCCCAATTTCTAGGAGACCTTATAAGATGGCACCCTTAGAGTTAGCTGAGCTTAAGAAGCAGCTTGATGAGTCCTTGCAAAAGGGTTTCATCCGTCCCAGTTCTTCTCCATGGGCTTGTCCCGTCCTCTTCGTCAAGAAGAAGGATGGAATGGATTGGATGGTTGTAGATTATCGTCCCGTTAATTTGGTCACGATAAAGAACAAGTATCCGCTCCCCAGGATCAATGACCTGTATGATCAGCTCGCTGGATCATCAGTCTTTTCTAAGATGGATTTGAGGTTAGGCTACCACCAAATCAAGATGGATTTGAGGTTAGGTTTTAATCAACTTGGGTATTGATTGAGTGGAGAAACCATCTCAATCATATTATAATAAGCTTTGTAGTAATAATTTGATATTCTTTTTGATGATAGGGAAAAATCAGCTTTATGCAAATTAAACTTAGAACCTTCCACCAGCCATATTGCATGTAGAAGTAGGACCTTTATACATCTCTTACGGTGTGACTTTCCAGTACATTCAATGTACTGACCTACACGGCTGCAACGTCTCATGTTGCAGGAATTATACGACGAGTAAGTGATACGATAGGGTTACGTTGTCTACACTCAACTTTGCCGTTGGTGCTGATGGGACTCCACAACCTTTGATGTTATTTCCACTATATGGATTAAGGTAATAGTATTTATGCTATTTTATGCATGTGATTTTCTGTTATTTCATCGAGTACTGTGTGTGCTAGCATACCGATCTAGGGATGGCACTTAAGCACAGAGACTTGGAGCCTTTTCGGAACCGGGTCATTACAAGTAGATGTAGGCAGGAGTCAGTCTACTTGTCACAGACGTAATGCCTTTATACTCCCTCTGTTTTAATTACTCCGCATATTAGCTTTGGTCAAAGTCAAACTTTGTAAACTTTGACAAAGTTTATAGAAAAAAATATTAACATATACAATAACAAATCAATACAATTAGATTCATTATTGAATATACTTTCACATCATATATAGATTTGTTATTATAAATGTTCATATTTTTTCCTATAAACTTGGTCAAACTTTACGAAGTTTGACTTCAGTCAAATCTAATATGCAAAGTAAATAAAAATGGAGGGAGTACATGATCATGCCATGAATAACGTCATAACTATGTGCTTTTCTATCAATTGCCCAATGCTACTTGTGAGATGCAGTACAGTAGAGATAAGTATTTCCCTTAGTGAGAACCAAGGTCATCGAACTAGTAGGAGAATCACACAAAGCCTTGTGAACAGCACCTGCACACACAAAAGCAAATACTTGCACCCAACGCGGGCAAGAGGGTCGTCAATCCCCTTGAACTCGTTACTTGCAAGGATTAAATCTTGTAGTGGTAGATAGATAAATTGCAAAACAAAATAAAAGAAATAAAATTGCAGCAAATATATTTTGGGTTTTTATATATGATTTAAATAGACCCGGGGGCCATAGTTTCACTAGAGGCTTCTCTCTCGAACACATAGCATACGGTGGGTAAACAAATTACTGTTGGGCAATTGATAGAAAAGCGCATAGTTATGACGATATTCAAGGCAATGATCATGTATATAGGCATCACGTCCGAGACAAGTAGACCGACTCCTGCCTGCATCTACTACTATTACTCCACCCATCGATCGCTATCCAGCATGCATCTAGGGTATTAAGTTAATAAAAACTGAGTAACGCCTTAAGCAAGATGACATGATGTAGACAAAGTAAACTCAACTAATATGAATAAACCTCATTGTTTTACCCTTAATGGCAATGATACAAATACGTGTCTTGTCCCTTTCTGTCACTGGGATATAGAGCACCGCAAGATTGAACCCATCACAAAGCACCTCTCCCATTGAAGATAAATCAATCTATTTGGCCAAACCAAACATATAGATCGGAGAGAAATACAAAGCTATAACAATCATGCATAATAAATTTCAGAAAAGACTCAATTACTTCCCATGATTAGTCAGATCATAAACCCACAATTCATCGGATCCCAACAAACACACCGCAAAAGAAGATTACATCGAATAGAACTCCAAGAACACCGAGGAGAACATTGTATTGAAGATCAAAGAGAGAGAAGAAGCCATCTAGCTACTAGCCATGGACCCGTATGTCTGTGGTAAACTACTCATGCATCATCGGAAGGCTACAGGGATGATGTAGAAGCCCTCCGTGATCGATTCCCCCTCCGACAGGGTACCGGAAAAGGCCTCCAGATGGGATCACGGAAGAACAGAAGCTTGTGGCAGTGGAAAGGTTATTTCGGGTGGCTCTCTGTTGGTTTCCCAATATTTGAGAATTTATAGAAGTGGAATTAGGTCAGACGGAGCCTCGTGGGGCCCACAAGGCAATAGGGCGCGGGCCCCCTGGGCGCTCCGGGTTGCCTTGCCGTCTCCTCGTACATCCTCTGGTCTCCTCCTGAAGCTTCTAGGGTCTCTTATGTCCAAAAAAATCATCAAAAAGTTTCATAGCATTTGGACTCCGTTTGGTACTAATTTTCTGGAAAACCAAAAACAAGCAGAAAACAACAACTAGCACTGGGCACTGCGTTAATAGGTTAGTTCCCCAAAATGATATAAAATAGCATATAAATGAATATAAAACATCCAAGATTGATACTATAATAGCATGGAACAGTCAAAAATTATAGATACGTTGGAGACGTATCAGCATCCCCAAGCTTAATTCCTGCTCGTCCTCGAGTAGGTAAATGATAAAAACAGAATTTTTGATGTGGAATGCTACCTAACATGTTTATCATGTAATCTCTTCACGGTATAAATATTGAGAAACGATGAATTAACACTATCAACATAATAATATCCATGAATATAAGAAGCATAATCATTAAACTTTCAAAATATACGATCCTTAACGAATGTTATCCCCACTCATGTTATCATGTTAGCATGGCATGACTCCTCCTTCATCGCATAAATATAAATCATGAGCACCCCGGTGTTAAACCAGGCAATTGGATCGTACTTCTAACGCGCTTCAGCATTTTCAACTTCACGCAATACATGAGCGTGAGCCATGGACATAGCACTATAGGTGGAATAGAATGCGGTGATAAGGATCAATAGGGGAAGTTAAAAAGGAAGAAAGTCTCGCATCAACTAGGCGGATCAATGGACTATGGAGATGTCCCTCAATTGATATCAATGCGAGGAGTAGGGATTGCCATGCAACGGATGCACTAAGAGCTATAAGTGTATGAAAGCTCAACTGAAACTAAGTGGGTGTGCATCCAACTTGCTTGCTCATGAAGACCTCGGGCATTTGAGGAAGCCCGTCATCGGAATATACAAGCCAAGTTCAATAACGAAAAATTCCCACTAGTATATGAAAGTGACAACTCAGGAGACTCTCTATATGAAGAACATGGTGCTACTTTGAAGCACAAGTGTGGAAAAGGTTAGTAACATTGCCCCTTCTCTTTTTTTTGGCTCTTTTTGGCCTCTCTTTTTTCGTCCGGAGTCTCATCCCGACTTGTGGGGGAATCATAGTCTCCATCATCCTTTCCTCACTGGGACAATGCTCTAATAATAATGATCATCACACTTCTATTTACTTACAACTCGATATTACAACTCGATGACTAGAACAATATGACTATATGAATGCCTCTGGCAATGTACCAGGATGTGCAATGATCTAGCGTAACATGTATAAAAAATGATGAACGATGGCTGAGCCACAAATACGATGTCAGTTATATGATCATGCAAAGCAATATGACAATGAAGATGTATGTCATAAAAACGAAACGGTGGAAGTTGCATGGCAATATATCTCGGAATGGCTATGGAAATGCCATAATAGGTAGGTATGGTGGCTGTTTTGAGGAAGATATAAGGAGGCTTATTTGTGATAGATCATATCATATCACGGGGATTGGATGCACCGGCGAAGTTTGGACCAACTCTCGAGGTGAGATCGGGCAATGCACGGTACCGAAGAGGCTAGCAAATTGTGGAAGGGTGAGAGTGTGTATAATCCATGGACTCACATTAGTCATAAAGAACTCACATACTTATTGCAAAGCCTATTAGCCCTCGAAGCAAAGTACTACTCGTATGCCCCTAGGGAGGAGGTTGGTAGGAGTTAACCATCGCGCACCCCCGATTATAACAGCACTCAAGGATTTCATTTCAGAGATAAAAATGCTCAAACCTCCCCACCATGCCATGACCAACACTTAGATGAGAAGTTAATAACAAGCTTTAATACCGATATTTCTACTAACCAATGATCATGAACCATTATCCTTTCATATTACGACATCAATATCATTAAACCATATGTTTCATATTTAGTGATCTACATGAAAGTTTTTATTATATCCCTCTTGAATACCTATCCTTTATGGACTAATCTTATAACCCGTGCAAATTGCCATTACTATTTATTAGACTCTCAAAAATATTTAAATGAAGCATGAGAGTGCAACTATTTCTACAAAATATAACCACCGCCGTGCTCTAAAAGATATAAGTGAAGCACTAGAGCAACTGCCTAGCTCAAAAGATATAAGTGAAGCACATAGAGTATTCTAACAAATCACGAACAAATGCGTGTCCCTATCAAATAGGTGTGTCCAGCAAAAGATGATTGTGGAAAACTAAGAATCAAACAAAGAAAAGAAAACTATGGCACAAGACGCTCCAAGTAAACTCATATCATGTGATGAATAAAAATATAGCTCCAAGTAAGTTACCGATAGATTGTAGACGAAAGAGGGGAAGCCATCTGGGGCATCCCCAAGCTTAAACACTTGGGTATTCCTTGAATATTACCTTGGGGTGCCTTGGGGATCCCCAAGCTTAGGGTCTTGCCGCTCCTTATTCCTTCATCCATCGTAATCTCACCCAAAACTTGAAAACTTCAGCACACAAAACTCAACAGAAACTTTGTGAGATCCGTTAGTACAATAAATCAATAATCCACTTTAGGTACTGTTATAAACTCATTCATAATTGTTCTTGCATAATACCTACTGTATTCTAACTCTTCCATGACTTATACCCCCCGATATAATCCATAGTTTCATTAAAACAAGCACACTATGCAATAAAAACAGAATCTGTGTAAAACAGAACAGTACGTCATGTAGAATATTATATATACTTCTGTAAGTCCAAAAATTCTGAAAAATTAGGAAAACGTAAACAATTTGTATCCCAATACTGTGTAAAAATTTCAGATTTTTCTGACATTCCAGTAAAGAATATAAATTCCAGGACTGGGTGTAAAACTTTCTGTTTTCAAACAGCATCAATTATACTATCATCCAAATCATCACAAAGGCATTACTTGTCACAAACACTAATTAAAAGATAAAAACACAATAATAACAGTAGCTAAAATTGTGTGACACAATAAAAAATAAAAATTGCAAGAAAGATAAATATTGGGTTGCCTCCCAACAAGCGCTATTGTTTTATGCCCCTAGCTAGGCATAATGCATTGTTTCAAGTATTATCATCCTTCAAATTAATTCCATAGGTGGCCCTCATAATGTATTCATATGGTGGTTTAATTCTATTTCTAGGGAAGTGTTCCATCCCTTTCTTTAATGGAAATTGAACCGTATATTTCCTTCTTTCATATCAATAATAGCACCTATGGTTCGTAGGAAAGGCCTACCAAGTATTATAGGACAAGACGGATTGCAATCAATATCAAGCACAATGAAATCAACGGGTATATAATTTCTATTAGCAAGAATAAGCACATCATTTATTCTACCCAAAGGTTTCTTAATAGTTGAATCCACTAAGTGCAAGTTAAGGGAACAATCATTCATATCGGTGAGGCCTAGCACATCACATAAAGATTTGGGTATAGTGGAAATGCTAGCACCTAAATCACATAAAGCATTACATTCATAATCTTTAATTTTTACTTTGATAGTAGGTTCCCATTCATCATGCAATTTTCTAGGTATTGAAACCTCCAACTCTAGCTTTTCTTCATGAGCTTTTATCATAGCTTCTACAATATGTTTAGTAAAAGTTTTATTTTGTTTATAAGCATTGGGTGAATTTATCATGGATTGCAACAAAGAAGTACATTCAATCGAAGAACAATCATCATAATTAAAGTCCTTGTAATCCAAAGTAGTGGGCACATCACTATTTAAAGTCTTGACCTCTCCAAACACACTTTTATCATTTTTATCATTAAGATCATCACCCTCCGAACAATTGGGATGCCTTCTAGCTAAAGTTGGCTCATCTCCAGTCCCTTTTTCATCAAGTTTTATATTATTAAATAAAGATTCAATAGGTGAGACACCAATCATTTTAATATCTTCATCATCACCAGAATGTGTCTCCGGTCTAGCAACAATCTTATTTACTAGCGTGGTTTGTTTATCCGAAATCTTTCCTAACAAGTTTTCGGTACGAGCAAGTTGAGACTGAAGATTGGCTACTTCTTGATTAACCACGTCAAGTTGTTTATTAATGGTATCTAATAAGATAGAATGTTCGTTAAGTTCCTTAGAAAAGAATTTGTTTTGCTCATACTGTGAAAACATGAAATTCTTAGTAGCATTTTCAATCTTAGCCAACCTTTAATGATAAGAGCTATAGTGAAATTTTTCTTGAGACATAGCGACAAAGCAAGCAAACGAGCAAACAAAAATATTTTTGTGTTTTTGTATTTTTTTATGAGAAGTGGGCGAGATGAAAACGAGAGGCAAAGGCAAAATAAAAAGGTAAATAAAAGGTAGAGCAAGTAGATGATAGTTTGAGTGAAGGTACTTCATAGGTTTTGATGATGTCTCCCCGGCAACGGCGCCAGAAATTCTTCCTGGTACTTGTGAGCTGCGTTGGGATTTTCCTCGAAGAGGAGAGGAGATGTACTACAGTAGAGATAAGTATTTCCCTAAGTGAGAACCAAGGTTATCGAACCAGTAGGAGAATCACGCAAAGCCTTATGAATAGCACCTTCACACACAAAAGCAAATACTTGCACCCAACGCGGGCAAGAGGGTCGTCAATCCCCTTGAACTCGTTACTTGCAAGGATTAAATCTTGTAGTGTTAGATAGATAAATTGCAAAACAAAATAAAAGAAATAAAATTGCAGCAAATATATTTTGGGTTTTTATATATGATTTAAATAGATCCGGGGGCCATAGTTTTCACTAGAGACTTCTCTCTCGAACACATAGCATACGATGGGTAAACAAATTACTGTTGGGCAATTGATAGAAAAGCGCATAGTTATGACGATATTCAAGGCAATGATCATGTATATAGGCATCACGTCCGAGACAAGTAGACCGACTCCTGCCTGCATCTACTACTATTACTCCACCCATCGACCGCTATCCAGCATGCATCTAGGGTATTAAGTTAATAAAAACAGAGTAACGCCTTAAGCAAGATGACATGATGTAGACAAAGTAAACTCAACTAATATGAATAAACCCCATCATTTTACCCTTAATGGCAACAATACAAATACGTGTCTTGTCCCTTTCTGTCACTGGGATATAGAGCATCGCAAGATTGAACCCATCACAAAGCACCTCTCCCGCTGAAGATAAATCAATCTAGTTGGCCAAACCAAACGGATAGATCGGAGAGAAATACAAAGCTATAACAATCGTGCATAATAAAGTTCAGAAAAGACTCAATTACTTCTCATGAATATTCAGATCATAAACCCACAATTCATCGGATCCCAACAAACACACCGCGAAAGAAGATTACATCGAATAGAACTCCAAGAACACCGAGGAGAACATTGTATTGAAGATCAAAGAGAGAGAAGAAGCCATCTAGCTACTAGCTATGGACCCGTAGGTCTGTGGTAAACTAACGCATCATCGGAAGGCAGCAAGGATGATGTAGAAGCCCTCCGTGATCGATTCCCCCTCTGGCAGGGTACCGGAAAAGGCCTCCAGATGGGATCACGGAAGAACAGAAGCTTGCGGGGGCGGAAAGGTTATTTTGGGTGGCTCTCTATTGGTTTCTCAATATTTGAGAATTTATAGAAGTGGAATTAGGTCAGACGGAGCCTCGAGGGCCCCACAAGGCAACAGGGCGCCCCCCTGGGTGCGCCGGGTTGCCTTGTCGTCTCCTCGTACATCCTCTGGTCTCCTACTGAAGCTTCTAGGGTCTCTTATGTCCAAAAAAATCGTCAAAAAGTTTCATAGCGTTTGGACTCCGTTTGGTACTGATTTTCTGGAAAACCAAAAACAAGCAGAAAACAGCAATTGGCACTGGGCACTAGGTTAATTGGTTAGTTCCCAAAAATGATATATAAAATAGCATATAAATGTATATAAAACATCCAAGATTGATACTATAATAGCATGGAACAATAAAAAATTATAGATATGTTGGAGACATATCACCCAAAAGTAATTTGTCTACCCACCGTATGCTATTTTTATTTGAGAGATGCCTCTAGTGAAAACTATGGCCCCAGGGTCTATTTTAATCATATTACAAAAACTAAAAATACCTTGCTGCAATTTATTTACTTTGCAATTACTACCAGATTTAATCCTTGCAATTAACGAGTACAAGGGGATGGACAACCCTCTTGCCCGCGTTGGGTGCAAGTTTTTGCTCTTGTGTGTGCAGGTACTGTTGACGGGTGTTTGCGTGGTTCTCCTATTAGTTTGATAACCTTGGTTCTTTGCTGAGGGAAATACTTATCCGCTACTATATTGCTTCACCCTTCCTCTTCGGGGAAAATCCCAACGCAGCTCACAAGTAGCAGAAAAAATTTCTGGCGCCGTTGCCGGGGAGACATCATCAAACACTTACAGGTTCCTACATTCACATTATCACTTACTTGCTCTACTTTTTTTGCTTTTATTTGCCTTCTCTTTTTCATCTTCCTCCACTTCTCTAAAAAAATCAAAAATACCAAAAATATTTTGTGTGTTATCTTTGCTTGTGCTGCCATGTGCCTTCTATTTGCTTGCATCTTCGCTTGCTAAAAATTATTGATATGGATCCTCATCCACTTGCTAATCTTTTCAAGCAATCGAATTATGATGAACCAATTGCTAGTGAGTTGAGTGCACTTGATTATCTTTATGAAGTTTTGCTTGAAAGTCGTGAATCTGAAAATTGTGATGAAGTGTTAAAAGAAGAAATTTATAAAGTGATTCATGATAGCTCCTTGAATGAAAAACATGATTGCAATGATGTTATTATAAATTCTATTAATGTCAATTGTGCTAATGATGTGCAAATCTACAAGCTTGGGGATGATAATTTTGTTATGTCCACTACTTATTGCAATGATCATGATTGGGGTGATAATGCTTCTTATGATCTTGAAAATTTATTCAAGCCTCGTGATGAATATGTTATTGATAATAATGTTTGCAATAATATTGAAAGTGGGTTTGGAAGAGTGTCAACTTTAGGTATAAAGAATCCCACATATTCGGAGAGTGTTCAATCTTATGAAATTTTTGATAAAAGTTGGTTCGGAGAGGTCATGACTTTAGTTGATGTTAATCCCACTATCTTGGAAGATTATAAATTTTTTATGCATGTGGATCCTAAAGAGAATATTGTTTATGATAGCTATATTGTTGAATTTGAATATGATCCTACATGTAATTATTATGAGAGAGGCAAATATCATTGTAGGAATTTTCATGTTACTAAATTACCTCTCGTTATGTTGAGATTGTCAATGTTTTATTCTTCTTTCTTGCATGTGCTAGATATTTCTTGTCTTTATAATTTGTTCTCTTATAAAATGCCTATGCATAGGAAGAGGGTTGGACTTAAGTGTGTTTGTTACATGTTATATGATGCCCTCTTCGTGCTTCACTTCTTATCCTTCATGTGAGCATCAATAAATCACTAGCCTATCTTAATGGCTATAAAGAAAGAGCTTGTTGGGAGGCAACCAATATTTATCTTTATTGCAATTTTTATTTTTCTAGAGTCACACAATTATTGCTACTGTAATGATTGTTTTTTATCTTTTAATTAGTGTTTGTACCAAGTAATGCCTTTAGGATGATTTGAATGATAGTATAATTGATGCTGTTTGAAAATAGAAAGTTTTGCGCCCAGTATTTGATTTTACATTTCTTACTGGAACGTCAGTAAAATCTGCATTTTTTACACAATATTGGTATACAAAGTTTTTCCATTGTCCTAATTTTCCGGATTTTTGAAGTTACATAAACATGTATAAATATTCTGTCATTACATACTGTTCTGTTTTAGACATATTCTGTTTTTATTGCATGGTGTGCTTGTTTTAATGATACTATGGACTATATCGGGGGTATAAGTCATGGAGAAGCTAGAATACAGTAGGTATTATGCAAGAACAATTATGAATTAGTTTATAACACTACCTAAAGTGGATGATTGATTTATTATACTAACGGATCCCACAAAGTTTCTGTTGAGTTTTGTGTGCTTAAGTTTTCAAGTTTTAGGTGAGATCACGATGGATGAAGGAATAAGGAGCAGCAAGACCCTAAGCTTGGGGATTCCCAAGGCACCCCAAGGTAATATTCAAGGAAGACCCAAGCGTCTTGGGGATGCCCCGGATAGCATCCTCTCTTTCGTCTACAATCTATCGGTAACTTACTTGGACCTATATTTTCATTCATCACATGATATGAGTTTTACTTGGAGCGTCTTGTACCATAGTTTTATTTTGTTTGCTTGTTAGTTTGCCATAATCATTGTTTGCTGGACACACCTCTTGAGAGAGACACACATTCATCATGATTTGTTAGAATACTCTATGAGCTTCACTTATATCTTTTGAGCTATGCAGTTGCTCTTGTGCTTCACTTATATTCTTAGAGCACGGCGGTGGTTATATATTTTATAGAAATTATTGCACTCTCATGCTTCACTTAAATCTTACTGAGAGTAGGAAGTGGCAATATGCACGGGTTATAAGACTAGTCTGAAAATGATAGGTATTAATAGTGATATAATAAAAACTTTCATGTAGATCACTAAATATGAAATGTATGATTTAATTATATTGATGTCGTAATATGAAAGGGTATTAGTTCATGATCATTGGTTAGTAGAAATATTGATATTAAAGCTTGTTATTAACTACTCATTTAAGTGTTCGTCATGGCATGGTGGGGAAGTTTGAGCATTTTTATATCTGATTGAAATCCTTTGTGTTGTTTGAATCGGGGGCGCGCGATGGTTAACTCCTTCCAACCTCCTCCCTAGGGGCATGTGAGTAGTACATTGCTTCGAGGGCTAATAAAACTTTCACACTAAGTATATGAGTTCTTTATGACTAATGTGAGTTCATGGAATAATACAACACTCCCACCTATCCACATATTGCTAGCCTCTTCGGTACCATGCATTGTCCTTTCTCACCTCGAGAGTCGGTGCAAACTTCGCGGGTGGATACAAACCCCGTGATATGATACGCTCTATCACACATAAGCCTCCTTATAGCTTCCTCAAAACAGCCATGATACCTACCTATCATGGCATTTCCATAGCCATTCCAAGATATATTGCCATGCAACTTCCACCGTTCTGTCTTATCACATGTGTGTTCATCATCATATTGCTTTGAATGATCATATAGAACTGGCATGATATTTGTGGCAAAGCCACCATTCATCATTGTAATACATGTTATGCTAGATCATTGCACATCTTGGTACTACCAGAGGCATTCATGTAGAGTCATATTGTTTCAGTTTATCGAGTTGTAAGTAAATAAAAGTGTGATGATCATCATTATTAGAGCATTGTCCCAGTGAGGTAAAGAATGATGGAGACTGATGAGTCCTCCAAAATTTGGGGATGAGGTTCGTGATATTGTTCTTAAAGAAAAGGAGGCCAAAGAGCCCTACAAAAAAATGAGAGAAAAAGAGAGAAGGGATAATGCTACTATCCTTTTACCACACTTGTGCTTAAAAGTAGCACCATGTTCTTCATGTAGAGAGTCCCCTGAATTGTCACTTTCATATACTAGTGGGATTTTTTTTCATTATATAACTTGGCTTGTATATTCCAATGACGGGCTTCCTCAAATGCCCGAGGTCTTCATGAGCAAGCAAGTTGGATGCCATCCCTCAGTATTGAGCATTCATACACTTATAGCTCCAGTGCATCCGTTGCATGGCAATCCCTACTCCTCGCATTGATACCGATTGATATGCCTCTCCATTGCCTATTGATCCGCCGAGTTGATGCGAGACTTTCTTCCTTTTTGACTTCCCTTATGAATCTCTACCACCGCATTCTATTCCACCCGTAGTGCTAAGTCCATGGCTCACGCTCATATATTGAGTGGAGTTGAAAATGCTGAAGCGCGTGAAAAAGTATGATCCAATTGCCTGGTTTGACACCGGGGTGCTCATGATTTATATTTATGCGGTGAAGGCAGAGTCATGTCATGCTTACATAATTCAATGAGTAGGGATAACATTCGTTGAGCATCGGATATTTTGAAAAAGTAATGATTATGTTCTTGTATTCATGGATATTATTATGTTGATATCAATTACTTCATCGTTTCTCAATATTTATACCGTAAGAAGATTACATGATAAACATGCTAGGTAGCATTCAACATCAAAAATTATCTTTGTTTTATCATTTACCTACTCGAGGACGAGCAAGAATTAAGCTTGGGGATGCTGATACGTCTTTGACGTATCTATAACTTTTTATTGTTTCATGCTACTATTATATCAATCCTACATACTTTATATGCAATTTTATATCATTTTTAGGAACTAACATATTAACCCAGTGCCCAGTGCCAGTTCCTGTTTTTGCCTATTTTATTGTTTCAGGGAAAAACTATATCAAACGAAGTCCAAACGTGATAAAAGTTTACGGTAATTTTTTCTGGACCAGAAGACACCCAAGAAGCTTCGGAAGGAGGCCAGAAGACTTACAAGGGAGCCACAAGCTCACCACGCGCGCCACTTGAGCTTATGGGCCCCTCGTAAACCCTCCTGACCTAATTCCACTTTTGTAAATTACCTAAAATCCTAAAAACAACAGAGAGCCACCCAAAACAATTTTTTCGCCGCCGAAAGCCTCTATTCTTCCGCTATCCCATCTGGAGGCCTTCTCCGGTACTCTGCCGGAGGGGGAATCTATCACGGAGGTCTTCTACATCAACCCTGTTGCACCTCCGATGATGTGTGAGTAGTCCACCACAAACCTACGGGTCCATAGTGATTAGCTAGATGGCTTTCTCTCTCTCTCTCTCTCTTTGATCTTCAATACAATGTTCTCCTCGGAGATCGATCCGATGTAATCTTCTTTTGCGGTGTGTTTGTTGGGATCCGATGAATTGTGGGTTTATGATCAGATTATTCATTGAAATTAATTGACATATATTCTGAACTTTATCATGTATGATTGTTATAGCTATGTAATGCTTTCCGGTCTATGGGTTTTCTTTGGCCAAGTTGATTCGTTGATCTTCGGTGGAAGTGGTGCATAGTAGTAGGTTCAATCTTGCGGTGTCCTCACCTAGTGACAGAAGGGCTAGCGAGGCACATATTTGTATTGTTGCTACTAAGGGTAAAACGACAGGGTTTAATCATATTAATTGGTTTTATTCTATCTACATTATGTCATCTTGCTTAAAGCGTTACTCTGTTCGTCTTGAACTTAGTACCATAGATGCAGGCAGGAGTCAGTCCATTGGTGGAGTAATAGTAGTAGACGCAGGCAGGAGTCGGTGTGCTTGTCACGGACGTAATGCCTATATACATGATCATGCCATGAATAACATCATAACTATGCGCTTTTCTATCAATTGCCCAACAGTAATTTGTCTACCCATCGTATGCTATTTTTATGAGAGAGATGCCTCTAGTAAAAACTATGGCCCCCGGGTCTATTTCAATCATATTACAAAAACTAAAAATACCTTGCTGCAATTTATTTACTTTGCCATTTATCTATCTACCACTACCAGATTTAATTCTTGCAATTAACTAGTACAAGGGGATTGACAACCCTCTTGCCCGCGTTGGGTGCAAGTATTTGCTCTTGTGTGTGCAGGTACTGTTGACGGGTGTTTGCGTGGTTCTCCTATTGGTTCGATAACCTTGGTTCTCTACTGAGGGAAATACTTATCCGCTACTATATTGCTTCACCCTTCCTCTTCGGGGAAAATCCCAACGCAGCTCACAAGTAGCATAACTTTGAGGTGGTTCTGCTACCGACAACAATTTCATCGTATGTTCTCCGCTATTGATAGGAACTTTGGAGTGATTCTTTGTCGCATGTTGAGGGATGGTTATATGATTCAATTATGTTAGCACTATTGAGAGATTGCACTAGTGAAAGTATGAACCCTAGGCCTTATTTCTATGCATTGAGACACCATTTTTACTCACTTTTGTTGCTTGCTACCTTGCTTTTTTTTATTATTTCAGATTATAAAAACCTATATCTACTATCCATACTACACTTGTATCACCATCTCTTCGCCGAACTAGTGCACCTATACAATTTACCATTATACTGGGTGTGTTGGGGACACAAGAGATTGCTTGTATTTGATTGCAGGGTTGTTTGAGAGAGACCATCTTCATCATACACCTCTCACGGATTGATAAACCTTAGGTCATCCACTTGAGGGAAATTTGCCGTTGTCCTACAAAACTCTGCGCTTGGAGGCCCAACAGACTCTACAAGAATAAAGTTGTGTAGTAGACATCAAGCTATTCCTGGCGCCGTTGCCGGGGATGTGAGTGCTTGAAGGTATATATTTAGATCTTGCAATTAAATCTTTTAGTTTCTTGTTTTTCACTAGTTTGGTTTATAAAAGAAAACTATAAAAAAATGGAATTGAAGTTGCATCAAATGCTTTACCTTTATGATGTCTTTCTTGAAAATGATGGATCAGAAAATTGTGCTAAGATTGTAGAAGAAGAATTTAACAATTTTTTTAATGTGAGTCCTTTGAATGATGAGAATGATTGCAATGTTGTTAGTATGCTTGCTCTGAATATTCATGATGCTAATGATATGCAAAGCCATAAGCTTGGGGATGCTATGTTTGATGAAGATGATCTTTTTAGTCCCCCTACTTTTGATGAGCAAATTTATTATGATGATAGCATGCCTCCTATTTATGATGATTACAATGATGAAAGTGGGTTTGGAAGAGTGTCAACTCTAGGTAATAATGATCCCACTATTTTGTATGGTGTTGAATCTTATTATAATGATATAAGTGGATTTGGAGAGGTCATGACTTTATTTAATGTTGAATCCACTACATTGGGAGATGTTTCAATTGATTATGACAACAAAGTTGCTACCTATGATGATTATTTTGATGACATGTATGCTATAAAGAGTAATGATAACCATGAAACTTGTCATCATGATTTAATGTTGAATTGGGTCATATCAATCAAGTATCACATGATAGTTATTTCATTGAATTTGCTCCCACCACTATTGATGAGAATAAATTTGCTTATGTGAAGAGTAATAAAATTTCAATGCTTGTGGATCATGAAAAGAATGCTTTATGTGATAGTTATATTGTTGAATTTGTTCATTATGCTACTAAAAATTATTATGAGAGAGGAACATAAGCTTATATATATTTCAACAACATCAAGTTTCCTCTCTTTATGTTGAAAGTTTTGAAGTCATGCTTGTTTTGCCTTCCTATGCTAGTTGATTCTTGCTCCAATAAATTGTTTTCTTCAAAAATCCCTATGCATAGGAAGTGGGTTAGGCTTAAATGTGTTTGCTATATGATTCATGATGCTCTCTTTATGTTTCAATTCTTATCTTTATGTGAGCATCATTAAAACTATCAATGCCTAGCTAAAAGGCATTAAAGAAAAGCGCTAATTGGGAGACAACCCAATATTTATCTTTTATGTTTTTGTGAGTTAACATGATTAAGACACTTTAGTAATCATGTTTTGTATATTTTCTAGCAATAACATACCAAGTAAAGCCTTTAGGTTGATGCGGATGTTTGTTTATTTGATTCTGTGCAAAAACAGAAAGTTTAGTGTCCAATGCACGATTTTAAATTCTGTACTGGAGCGTGAGAAAATTCTGAAATTTTTACACAGTACTTCTATGAAGAAATTCTACGTTTTCCTAATTTTTCAGAATTTTTGGAGTTACATAAGTATGCTTTTTAATTCGCTCACTACATGCTGTTCTGTTTTTGACAGATTCTGTTTTTTATTGCATAGTTTGCTTGTTTTAGTGTTTCCATAGCTTATATTGTGAGATATAAATTGTGGAAATGATAGAATACAGTAGGAATTATGTGAGAACAATTATAAATCTTTTATTGACAGTACCTAAGTGAATGATTTATTTCATACTAACCTATCTAATGAGTTTTTGTTGAGTTTTGTGTGGATGAAGTTTTTATGACTTAAGAGATGCCGTGATATGAGAGGAATTATAGAGACACAAGAGCTCAATCTTGGGGATGCCCAAGGCATCCCAAGTTAATATTCCAAGTAGTCTCAAGCATCTAAGCTTGGGGATGCCCCGGTAGGCATCCCACCTTTCTTCATGAACAACTATTGGTTGGTCTTGGTTGAGCCGATGTTTTGATTTGTTCACATGATATGTGCTATTCTTGGAGTGTTCTTTTATTTTGTTTGCTGTTTGATATAATCCTTGGATCTGAAATTTTGATTTGGAGAGAGTGTTGACATAGCTACTTAATTGATTAACTATTCTTTGTTCTTCACTTATATCTTTTGGAGTAGTTTGTCGTTCACTCTTGTGCTTCATTTATATCCTAAGAGTTGAATGAATTGAATATCATAAACCTGAAATTATACATGTTCCATATGCTTAGTGATAGTTTCACATTGGGTTTAGAAAGTAAAATTTATTGAAATTTGACACTCACAATATTGGTCATAGAAGCAATTCATGAAAGATTAGTATAAGGAAGAGAAATTTCACATACAAATATATTATCTTGGACATCTTTTAGGATTGTGAATATCCATTAATTATTTTCAAACTTGATCAAATAAGTTGAAGTTGGACAAGAATGACAACGTAATGAGTTATGATTGGGTATATTTGCATAGAAGTTATATTGTTATGGATCTTCCAACATGTGGTGCTTGTCTATAATCTTTTGCTAGCCAAAAATTTTGTACTAAGCGGGAATACTGCTTGTGCATCCAAAATCCTTGAGCCAAGTTTCTTCCATGAGTGTCCACCATACCTACCTATATATGGTATTACCCTGCCGTTCCAAATAAATTTGCACGTGCCATCTCTAAAACCTTCAAATAAACATCTGTTTTGTGTGCCCGTACCGCTCATGGAGCGATGGGGTAGTCAATATCTTCCATGCTAAGTGTGTTTTACTCACTGACGAGAGTTTATTCACTCGTCTTGCATGAGAGAGGCTGGTAATTGGGATGCCTAGTCCCGTTAAACAAAACAAAGAAAAATATAATAAAACAAACTCCCCCTAGAAAGTTGATTGTTTGGAGGGCACCCAAGGATTCGGCTAGCCATGGATTGTGTCTGTATGGTTGTGGGGGAGTAAATCTTTTCCTTTTTGCATGGGAACCACCATTAATGTGTTTAGCATGGAAGATATTGAAAACTTTGTCGTTAAACCGTTGACAGGAAAAGTACACCTCTCACATGAAATTATCTCTGTTTTAAGCAATGAGCTCTTGCACATTAGCAAATCCATGCTTCCCTCTGCAAAGGGTCTATCTATTTACTTTTCATGTTGAGTCAACTTCTTATTCCAACCTCAATTATTCTCCACTTGGCAAGCATCGTGTGGTGGGGAAGATCCAAGCACATATATCCTGTCAAATCCATGGGGAGTATATTTGAACATGAATTATTATTGTTGACAATTATCTCTATGATAAGTAAGTTGGGAGGACAAACATTAAGCCCCTATCTTCCTTTGTGTTTGATGGATGCTGTTTGTTCTAAAAATATGCTTTGAGTACTAGCAATCATAGAAGACTATATGATAATTGAGTATGTGGAGCTCTTACTTGGAATTTTTCTGAAAATGATATGATTTGTAATTGTTTGGTGACTAAGAACATATGTTGTTAAGTTTCAAGAGAATGCATTGTTTAAACCATAACATGTGAATTGATTGCTATTTTATCATGACGAGTTTAATGAGAAAGAGTTGTTGTTTATGATGCTAGGAAAAGTGGTTATAATTATCATTGATCAAACTTATGCATTACTCTAGCATTCACACTTCATAAATTGTTTCTTTTATCATTTACCTACTCGAGGACGAGCAGGAATTAAGCTTGGGGATGCTGATACGTCTCCAACGTATCTATAATTTATGAAGTATTCATGCCATGTTTACAACAATTTTATATGGTTTTGGTGCACTTTTATATTATTTTTATGGACAAACATACTAATATAGTGCCCAGTGCCACTTCATGTTTTTTGCATGTTTTTTGTTTCGCAGAAAAACCATAACAAACGAAGTCCAAACGCGATAAAAATTCATGGTGATTTTTTATGGAATATATATGATTTTTGGGAGAAAGAATCAACGCAAGGCGGTGCCCGAGGGCTCCACAAGGCAACAGGGCGTGCCCACACCCTGAGCATCACTTGATGCCTTGTGGGCACCTCGTAAGTCGGTTGGAGCCCTTCTTTCGCCACAAGAAAGATAATTTCCGGATAAAAATCCCCTCAAAATTTCAGCCCAATCGGAGTTAAGGATCTCCGGCTATTAAAGAAACGGTGAAGGCTCCGAAAACAGTCGTGATAAACAGAAGACAGCAGAGAGATCCAATCTAGGGGAGAGCTCCCTCTCTCCCCAGAGGGCCAAGGAAGAAGAAGAATGAGGGGGCCCCTTCCCCCTCTCCTCCGGTGGCGCTGGTACGCCGCCGGGGACATCTCCTCCATCACCATCACCACCAACTTCTCCTCCGTTCTCATGGTGATGTGTGAGTAGTTCATCCTTGAGGCTTGATAGAGGCGAAGGTGTCCCATCTTTCGATGAGAAGGTAGCTATCATTACCACTTGATAGAGGCGAAGGTGTCTCGTCTTTCGATGAGAAGGTAGCTATCGTTTTGGTGGAAGTCGACTTTGACGATCCGACTACGAACGTGCGAAGACGTCGCGCCTTAGCAATCGCTAAACCAACTCCGAGAGGTTATTGACCATGCCGGAGCACGATCAACCTCACCACGAGGATCTATTTCCTGCGAGCAAACAAAGAACAAGCAAGAAACTGAGATTGCAATCTGGATATTGCGAATATAAGAGGAAAGCTTTATTAATCAAGTGGGGTTCTGTGACGTCTTGGTCTGGTCGTTGAACACAAACGAAGTATGCGAAGTTGCAGCTATGGCAAACTTTTAATCTAAACAAAACCCAAGTCTAAAACGACACCCTAAGGGCTGTATATATGGGGGAATAGGGGGGAATTTCGTGACCCCTTTGAGGAGGGATCCGAAACCAACCCTAACTCTGTTTCCCCACACATACGGACTCTAAAAATAGCCTATACTGATGTATTTCGAAATTACATGGGCCTGGCCCAAAAATAAGGTAGCGCAGCACCTATATTAAGCTATGGATGAAATTTATGAAAGGGCATCTTGTATATTTCGTCCATGTCCTTGTATGTCATCATGGTGGCGCCAAAGTGCTGAAAACTCCACCAGAAACTCCGTTCTTGTTCCCCTTGCGCACGCCATCCTCTCTATGCTTGATCATGCTCCAATGTTCATCCTTCTTGTCCATGCTAGGCCCTTCATTTGTAAGCAAAACAAACGTATCCAATTTAGGCAGCATCATATTCTCATGAACATTAGAATCGTTACCAAGAAACGAAAGTACCTAGTAATTTAATTAGCGTGCGCGAGCTCTAGTAATTGGTCCCATATATGTAACAGCAGGGGCTGTGGGTGTAACTGTGGTAGTGATGTCCTCATCAAGGCTGAGGGTATGTACTACTAGCTATGTGTTCGATCTCTCTCTCTCTCTCTCTTGTGTTCTTGATTTGGCACGATCTTGATGTACCATGAGCTTTGCTAATATAGTTGGATCATATGGTGTTCTTCCCTCTCTATCTTTGTTGTGAGGAATTGAGTCTTGCCCTTTGAGGTTTCATTATTATCGGATTGAATATTTGGATTTGAGATCACTTGATGTATGTCTTGCATGTGGATACCCGTGGTGACAATGGGGTATTCTAATGAGTCACTTGATATATGTTTAGGTAATCAACTTGCGGATTCCCGAGGTGACTGATACGTCCAATTTGCATCATGATTTCCTATGAATAATTATTATGTTTTTAACCATTATTTCACTTTATGGTACAATTCTTATGCCTTTTCTCTCTTATTTTGCAAGATTTACATGAAGAGGGAGAATGCCGGCAGCTGGAATTCTGGACTTGAAAGGGGTGAAACAGAGCTAGCTATTCTGCACAACTCCAAATGACCTAAAAATTTACGGAGATTTATTTTGGAATATATAAAAAATACTGGCAAAAGAATCAACAGAAGGGGGCCCACCAGGAAGCCACAAGCCTGTGGGGCGCGGCCTACCCCCCTGGGCGCGCCCCCTGGCTTGTGGGCCCCTGGCAGGCCTCTGGCCCCCTCCTTCCACTATATGAAGCCATTTGCCCTAGAAAAAATCAGAAGAAGACTTTCGGGAGGAAGCGCCGCTGTCTCGAGGCGGAACCTGGGCATGAGCTATTTTGCTCTCCGGCGGAGCGATTCCGCCGGGGGTACTTCCCTCTGGGAGGGGGAAATCGAAGCCATCGACATCACCAACGATCCTCTCATTGTGGGAGGACCAATCTTCATCAACATCTTCACTAGCACCATCTCATCTCAAACCCTAGTTCATCTCTTGTATTCAATCTTTGTCTCAAAACCTCAGATTGGTACCTGTGGGTTGCTAGTAGTGTTGATTACATCTTGTAGTTGATGCTAGTTGGTTTATTTGGTGGAAGATTAGATGTTCAGATCCTTAATGCTATTCAATACCCCTCTGATCTTGAACGTGAATATGATTTGTGAGTAGTTGCTTTTGTTCTTGAGGACATGGGAGAAGTCTTGTCATAAGTAATCATGTGAATTTGGTATTCGTTCGATATTTTGATGCTATGTATGTTGTGCTTCCTTTAGTGGTGTCGTGTGAACGTCGACTACATGACACTTCACCATCTTTGGGCCTAAGGGAAGGCATTGTGGAGTAGTAATTAGATGATGGGTTGCTAGAGTGACAGAAGCTTAAACCCTAGTTTATGCGCTATTTCGTAAGGGGCTGATTTGGATCCATATGTTTCATGCTATGGTTAGAGTTATCTTAATTCTTCTTTCGTAGTTGCGGATGCTTGCGAGAGGGGGTAATCATAAGTGGGAGGCTTGTTCAAGTAAGAACAACACCCAAGCACCGGTCCACCCACATATCAAATTATCAAAGTAGCGAACGCGAATCAAACAAACATGATGAAAGTGACTAGATGAAATTCCCATGTGTCTTCGAGAATGCTTTGCTTATTATACGAGTTTGTTCTGGCTTGTCCTTTGCTATAGAAAGGATTGGGCCACCTTGCTGCACTTTTGTTACCATTACTACTTGTTACTTGTTACGAATTATCTTGCTATCAAAACTATCTGTTACCGCTACTTTCAGTACTTGCAGAGAATACCTTGTTGAAAACCGCTTGTCATTTCCTTCTGCACCTCGTTGGGTTCGACACTCTTACTTATCGAAAGGACTATGATTGATCCCCTATACTTGTGGGTCATCAAGACTCTTTTCTGGCAACGTTGCCGAGGAGTGAAGCGCCTTTGGTGAGTGGAATTTGGTAAGGAAACATTTATATTACGTGCTGAATTTATTGTTACTTGTTGCTATGGAAAGTAATCCTTTGAGGGGCTTGTTTGGGGTATCTTCACCTCGACCGGAAGCATTGAGAGTTTCTCCTCAACCTATTGAACCTACTGAAAATATTTATTATGAAATTCCTTCGGGTATGGTAGAGAAACTGCTAGCTAATCCTTATGCAGGAGATGGAACGGTACATCCTGATATGCACTTAATCTATGTGGATGAAATTTGTGGATTGTTTAAGCTTGCAGGTCTATTCGGAGATGGAGTTAAGAAGATAGTATTCCCTTTATTTTTGGAGGGAAAGGCATTGACATGGTATAGGCTATGTGATGATACTGAAACATGGGACTGGAACCGGTTGAAGCTGGAATTCCACCAGAAATTTTATCCTATGCATTTGGTTCATCATGATCGGAATTATATATATAATTTTTGGCCTCATGAAGGAGAAAGTATCGCTCAAGCTTGGGGAGGCTTAAGTATATGTTGCACACATGCCCCAATCATGAGCTCTCAAGAGAAATAATTCTTCAAAACTTTTATGCTCAGCTTTCTCATAATGATCAATCCATGCTCGATACTTCTTCTGTTGGTTCCTTTATGAAGAGAACTATTGAATTCAAATGGGATCTTCTGGAAAGAATTAAACGTAACTCTGAAGATTGGGAAATCAACAAAGGTAACGAGTCAGGTATAAATCTTGAGTTTGATTGTGTTAAATCTTTTATGGAAACTGATGTTTTTCATAAGTTTAGTACTAAATATGGACTTGACTCTGAGATAGTAGCCACCTTTTGTGAATCTTTTGCTGCTCATGTTGATCTCCCTAAGGAGAAATGGTTTAAATATCATCCACCTATTGAATTGAATGAAGAACCTGCTAGTGTTAAAGAAGAAACAATTGTTTACAATGTCGATCCAGTTGTGCCTACTGCTTATATTGAGAAACCTCCTTTCCCAGTTAGGATTAAGGAACATGCTAAAGTTTCAATTGTGGTTAATAAAAGTAATATTGGAGCACCTAGACCTTCTGAACAAATTAAAGTTGAACCTAATATTGCAATGGTTAAAGATCTTTTGGTTGATAACATTGATGGACATGTCATATATTTTTGTGATGAAGCAACTAGAATTGCTAAGCCAGACACTAAAGATAAAAACAAACCTGTAATTGGCATGCCTATTATTTCTGTTAAAATTGGAGATCATTGATATCATGGTTTATGTGATATTGGTGCTAGTGTGAGTGATATTCCGTTTACTCTCTATCAAGAAGTCATGAATGATATTGCACCTGTTGAGATTGAAGATATTGATGTTACTATTAAGCTTGCAAATAGAGATTCTATTTCACCACTCGGGATTGTTAGAGATGTTGAAGTCTTGTGTAGTAAGATCAAATATCCTACTGATTTTCTTGTTCTTGGATCACCAGAAGATGATTTTTGTCCCATTATATTTGGTAGACCTTTCTTGAATACAGTTAATGCCAAGATTGATTGCACTAAAGAAATTGTCAATGTTAATTTTGGTGAGATGTCTCATGAGTTTAATTTCTCTAAGTTTCATAGACACCCTCATGATAAAGAATTACCTAGTAAGGATGAAATTATTGGTCTTGCTTCTATTGTTGTGCCTCCTACTGATCCTTTAGAACAATATTTGCTAGACCATGAGAATGATATGAATATGAATGAAAGAAATGAAATAGATGAGTTGTTCTTTAAACAAGCACCTATCCTTAAACATAATTTGCCTGTTGAAACCTTGGGAGGTCCACCTCCACCCAAGGGTGATCCTGTGTTTGAATTAAAGCAATTACCTGATACACTTAAATATGCTTATCTTGATGAAAAGAAGATATATCCTGTTATTATTAGTGCTAACCTTTCAGAGCATGAATAAAAGAGATTACTTAAAACTCTGAAGAAGCACCGTCAGCTATTGGATATACTCTTGATGATCTTAAGGGCATTAGTCCCACTTTATGTCAGCATAAAATTCATATGGAGCCAGATGCTAAACCCGTTGTTGACCATCAAAGAAGGCCGAATCCTAGAATGAAGGATGTGGTAAGAACTGAAATATTAAAGCTTCTGGAAGCAGGTATAATTTATCCCATAGCTGATAGTAGATGGGTAAGTTCTGTTCATTGTGTTCCTAAGAAAGGAGGTATTACCATTGTTCCTAATGATAAAAATGAACTTATCCCACAAAGAATTGTAACTAGTTATAGGATGGTAATTGATTTCATGAAATTAAATAAAGCTACTAGAAAAGATAATTACCCCTTGCCTTTTATTGATCAAATGTTAGAAAGATTATCTAAGCATACACACTTTTGTTTCCTAGATGGTTATTCTGGTTTCTCTCAAATACCTATGTCACCTGAAGATCAAGAGAAAACCACCTTTACTTGTCCTTTTGGAACTTATGCTTATTGTCGTATGCCTTTTGGCTTATGTAATGCACCTGCTACCTTTCAAAGATGTATGACTGCTATATTCTCTGACTTTTGTGAAAAGATTGTTGAGGTTTTCATGGATGATTTCTCCGTTTACGGAACTTCTTTTGATGATTGCTTGAGCAACCTTGATCGAGTTTTGCAGAGATGTGAAGAAACTAATCTTATCTTGAATTGGGAGAAATGCCACTTTATGGTGAATGAAGGTATAGTTCTTGGGCATAAAATTTCTGAAAGAGGTATTGAAGTTGATAAAGCTAAAGTTGATGCTATTGAGAAAATGCCATGTCCTAAAGATATCAAAGGTATAAGAAGTTTCCTTGGTCATGTTGGTTTCTATAGAAGGTTTATAAAAGACTTCTCTAAATTTTCTAGGCCTCTTACTAATCTCTTGCAAAAAGATGTTCCATTTGTTTTTGATGATGATTGTGTAGAAGCCTTTGAAGTACTTAAGAAAGCCTTGATTTCTGCACCTATTGTTCAACCGCCTGATTGGAACTTACCCTTTGAAATTATGTGTGATGCTAGTGGTTATGCTGTTGGTGCTATTCTAGGACAAAGAGTTGATAAGAAATTAAATATTATCCATTATGCTAGTAAAACTCTAGACAGTGCTCAAAGAAATTATGCTACTACTGAGAAAGAATTTTTAGCAGTTGTGTTTACATGTGATAAATTCAGATCTTACATTGTTGATTCCAAAGTTACTATTCACACTGATCATGCTGCTATTAAATATCTTATGGAAAAGAAAGATGCTAAACCTAGACTTATTAGATGGGTTCTTTTGCTTCAAGAATTTGATTTGCATATTGTTGATAGAAAAGGAGCTGAGAATCCCGTAGCTGATAATTTGTCTAGAACGGAAAATGTTCTTGATGACCCACTTCCTATTAATGATGATTTTTCTGATGAACAATTAGCTATGATAAATGCTTCTCGTAATACTCCTTGGTATGAAGACTATGCTAATTACATTGTTGCTAAATATATACCACCTAGTTTCACATACCAACAAAAGAAAAAGTTTTTCTTTTATTTAAGACATTACTTTTGGGATGACCCACACTTATATAAAGGAGTAGATGGTGTTATTAGACGTGTGTACCTGAGCATGAACAGGAACAAATCCTACATAAGTGTCACTCCGAGGCATATGGAGGACACCATGTGGGAGACCGAACTGCACACAAGGTATTACAATCTGGTTTTTATTGGCCTACTCTTTTCAAAGATGCCCGTAAGTTTGTCCTTTCTTGTGATGATTGTCAAAGAATTGGTAATGTTGGCAGACATCAGGAAATGCCTATGAATTATTCACTCGTTATTGAACCATTTGATGTTTGGGGTTTTGATTATATGGGACCTTTTCCTAAATCCAACGGGTATACTCACATTCTAGTTGTTGTTGATTACGTTACTAAGTGGGTAGAAGCTATTCCAACTAGTAGTGCTGATCATAACACCTCCATTAAAATGCTTAAAGAAGTTATATTCCCGAGGTTTGGAGTCCCTAGATATTTAATGACTGATGGTGGTTCGCATTTTATTCATGGTGCTTACCGTAAGTTGCTTGCTAAATATGATGCTAACCATAGAATTGCATCTCCTTATCATCCTCGGTCTAGTGGTCAAGTTGAATTAACTAATAGAGAAATAAAATTAATTTTGCAAAAGACCGTTAATAGATCCAGAAAGAATTGGTCTAAGAAACTTGATGATGCACTATGGGCTTACAGAACTGCTTATAAAAATCCTTTGGGTATGTCTCCATATAAAATGGTTTATGGAAAAGCATGTCATTTACCTCTTGAGTTAGAACATAAAGCATATTGGGCAATTAAAGAACTTAACTATGATTTTAAACTTGCTGGTGAAAAGAGGTTATTTGATATTAGCTATTTAGATGAATGGAGAACCCAAGCTTATGAAAATGTCAAGTTGTTTAAAGAAAAAGTTAAAAGATGGCATGATAAGAGAATTCAAAAACGGGAATTCAAAGTAGGTGATCATGTTCTATTATACAATTCTCGTTTAAGATTCTTTGCAGGAAAACTTCTCTCTAAATGGGAAGGACCGTATATCATCGAAGAAGTTTATCGCTCTGGAGCCATCAAAATAAACAACTCCGAAGGCAATAATCCGCGAGTGGTTAATGGGCAAAGAATTAAACATTATATTTTAGGTACGCCTATTAATGTTGAAACTAATATTATTGAAACAATTACACCGGAAGAGCACATAGAAGAAATCTTCCGGAACGCTCCAGAAGCCTGAAAAGGAGTAGGTATGTGGTACGGTAAGTAAACCGACTCCAAACTTCCATAAAAGTACTTTCTGTCCATTTTGGAATATATAAAAAATTAGGAAAATAATAAACAGTCCGAAAAGTGCACGAGGAGGCGACAAGCCTGGGGGGCGCGCCCTACCCCCCAGGGCGCACCTACCAGGCTTGTGGCGCCCTCGTGGACTTTCCTGACTCCGTTTTTCTTCCATATTACTTGTTTTGCACGGGAAAAATTCATTATATATACTCACGGGTGTTTTGACCACTGCATCGCAAGTTTCTCCTCTGTTCTTGTTTCGGGCTATTTTTCTGACAGATCTAGACCGCCATGGCGTCTCCAAGCTCGTCCAAGGACAAGTTCTATGAGAAGGTCATCAACCCATACCTACCGGAGGTGATGAAGCACCCTCAAGCCATTGAGATACGTGAGGGGGTGCTCCACATCCGGGACGTTCAAGGACCTAAGAAGACCGGGAGCGAGAAGGCCAGGCTGGAAGCGGTGGAACAGGAGATCTTCAAGTGCCAGGGCATGGTGGAGCGCGGACTTTGTGCTAACCACTCCATGATCACGGAATTCATCCGTGAGCACAAGGTGGACGGCAAGAATATTGGGGACGTCATCTTCAAGCTCAATAATCAGATTGATTATCTTCAGGCCCAAATATATGATCTACAAAACCAATATTTTGAGTATGAGGCCAAGTTCAAAGGTATGAGTTTAGCTGCAAATTTCAAGACTCCAGAAACACGTTCGTCCTTTTATGATGGAGAGCCTATGCCTTGGAAGACGGAGGACAAGCCCATCACTTCATCACCACCATCACCCAAGAAGGAGAATTGAGTACATGGGTATGGGCACCACCCTTGGCTTGTGCCAAGCTTGGGGGAGGTGCCCCGGTATCGTATCACCATCACGTTTTCATCATCACTATCTATCTTAGTTCGATCCTTAGTTATTTTGTGATTTAGAAGAATAAAGTTTTAGTATGATTTAGTTTCGAGTGCTTGCTTTGTGATCTATCTATCTATGTAATCGTGTGTGAAAGTTATATAATAAAGAGTAGTTTGAGTTGAGTGTTTTGCTTTTGATGATCCAATCTTAGAAATAAATAAAGAATAAAAGTAAGATCATAGGTTAAATCCCATGGGGAGTGATGACTTCACATAAATGAAGTATAATTGATAAAACTTGTTGGAAGTTGACAAACATAGCATTGGTCATTTTAGCAATTCATGAAAAAGTAATAAAGAAAGAGAGGTCTCACATATAAATACACTATCTTGGACATCTTTTATGATTGTGAGCCCCCATCAAATATTCTATGTCAATTAGTTGACGTTGGACAAGGAAGACAATGTAATGGGTTATGTTTGCTTATATTCACATAGAAGTTATATTGTTTTGGATCCTCTAACATGTGGTGCTTGCCCCCCATCTTTTGCTAGCCAAAATTCTGTACTAAGTAGAGATACTACTTGTGCATCCAAAAACCCTTAAACCCAGTTTCATGCCATGAGAGTCCACTATATCTACCTATGGATTGAATAAGATCCTTCAAGTAAGTTGTCATCGGTGCAAAGCAATAAAAATTGCTCCTAAACATGTATGAACTTTTATTGTAAGGGAAAATAAGCTTTGTACGATCTTGTGATGGTGGAGCAATAAAAGCAACAGACTGCATAATAAAGGTCGCTATCACAAGGGGCAATATAAAGTAACGTTCCTTTACATTAAGAGCTCGCACATCCAAAAACAAAAAGTGCATGACAACCTCTGCTTCCCTCTGCGAAGGGCCTATCTTTTACTTTATGTATTTACTTTCATGCAAGAGTCAATAGTATTCTTCTCTATTCCGTTTTTATTTTTCTCTCTTGGCAAGCATCATGTGGTGGGGATTGATCCATGCATATATATCCAGCTGGATGTAGGTGATCATGAGTTATTATTGTTGACATTACCCTTGAGGTAAATACATTGGGAGGCGAAATTATAAGCCCCTATCTTTCTATGTGTTCGACTGAAACTTTTGCTCCATAAGTATGTCGTGAGTGTCAGCAATCATAGAAGAGTAAATGATAGTTGAGTATGTGAACTTGCTAAACAAAGCTCTTACATAGACTCTTTCTGATAATATGATGAATTGCAATTGCTTCAGTGACTGAGATCATAGTTTGTTAGTTTTCAATTTGGTTTATGGGTCATACTTTAACTTGTGGATGAATAGTCACTTTTTCATGAGAAGTTTTATGATGATATATTGTTGTTATAATAAAGATCATGATGCTTCATGTCCGTATTTTATTTTTATCGACGTCTCTCTCTCTCTAAACATGTGGTCATGACTATCGATTTCGACTTTTGCTTGAGGGCAAGCGAGGTCTATGCTTGGGGGAGTTGATACGTCCAATTTGCATCATGATTTCCTATGAATAATTATTATGTTTTTAATCATTATTTCACTTTATGGTACAATTCTTATGCCTTTTCTCTCTTATTTTGCAAGATTTACATGAAGAGGGAGAATGCCGGCAGCTGGAATTCTGGACCTGAAAGGGGTGAAACAGAGCTAGCTATTCTGCACAACTCCAAATGAACTCAAAATTTACGGAGATTTATTTTGGAATATATAAAAAATACTGGCGAAAGAATCAACAGAAGGGGGCCCACCAGGAAGCCACAAGCCTGGGGGCACGGCCTACCCCCTGGGCGCGCCCCCTGGCTTGTGGGGCCCCTAGTGACGGTGTCCTGGACTAGGGGGTACTCACCACATCGTCTCCTGACCAGGTGGGTTGAGCCGAGGACCCCCATGGCGGCTCACTCATGGGCCACTTCGAGCAGCCCATGACGCATACAAGGAAGACTCTACAAGACTTGGTGCACAAGACGAGGACTCTATTTTGCAAAATTATGGCTGCTACTTCGTGCTACTTTGTCTACAGCTAGACCGAAGTCTTGAAAATTTCAACGCACCTAGTTGTACATCGGATCCGAGGTATGCTGCGGACTAGCAGCAGATGCAACTTGTGAGGACATTCTACATGCGCGCGTTGTGGAAGATTCTGGCCGGCGGGCATTTCGGCCGAGGCGTTCCAGATGAGGTGCGCATAGCAGCAAACAAGATTCGCTGCATATCAAATCAAGAAGAAAAAAATAAGCAATCCGGCCGGCGGCGTGGCAGCCGAGGACAATGCAAAGCAGCGTAGATGGGCTGAATTCCGATCGCTAGCAGCACACAGGGAGTCCTGATCCTTTCCTCTTTTCTTTATTATTTAATTAAGGCAGTCTATGTTTTCCTCATCTGTCTTTCATGCACTTCACACGTGCTAGAGCTTTTGCTAGTACTATTACTAGTTCGGCCTATCTCCATGTAGTAGAAGCAAACCTATGAACGTCCGCATGTTTTTCTTTGGATTGCTACAACGACGGCCGGACAAATAAACCAGGCAGCTCAGGATTGAGAAAATTTTAGCGGCGGCAGCCGTGTCCATCGCCGGGTAGTACGTCGGATCCGAGAAGCGCCAGCGTGCAAACAACAGCCTAGAGTCTGCGGCCTCGATTTAGGTCAGCACAACAACAAAATATGTGGCGATCCGACCAGCAGCGTTCTAGCCGAGGAGATCACGCACGCACAGTAGTACTTCTCAGTACACCGGTGTCGACATGAATTCAGCCATACAGCAACCCACAGGGAGATTCAATCCTTCCTTTTCTTTCTTTATTTATTTAATCAAGTATGGAGGCAGTCTACGTTTTTCTCTTGTTGTATGCCTTCCGTGCACCTGTCCAAGTACAAGATTGATTTGATCCTTGCGTGAGTAGTATATATTCAAGTACTTGCTAACACCCACGTTGATGGAGACTTCAACCCACGAAGGGTAACGGCTGCGCGAGTCCACGGAGGGCTCCACCCACGAAGGGTCCACGAAGAAGCAACCTTGTCTATTCCACCATGGCTTACGTCCACGAAGGACTAGCCTCACTCGGGGTAGATCTTCACGAAGTAGGCGATCTCCTTGCCCTTACAAACTCCTTGGTTCAACTCCACATCAGGTTGGAGGCTCCCAAGTGACACCTAACCAATCTAGGAGACACCACTCTCCAAAAGGTAATAGACGGTGTGTTGTTGATGAACTCCTTGCTCTTGTGCTTCAAATGATAGTCTTCCCAGCACTCAAACAACTCCTCACAGATTTGGCTATGGTGGAAGAAGGATTTGAGTGGAAAGCAACTTGGGAAAGGCTAGAGATCAAGGTTCAAATGGTAGGAATGGAATAGCTTGATCTCAACACATGAGTAGGTGGTTCTCTCTCAGAAAATGTATGGTGGAAGTGTAGGCACATTCTGATGGCTCTCCTTACTGAGAAGGATGTGGTGGAGGGGTATATATAGCCTCCACACAAAATCCAACCGTTACACACTTTTGACTCAACTCGGTGGCACCGAAATGATAATCTCGGTAGCACCGAACTGTGTAAAAGATATGAACGTTAGGCATTTCGGTGGGACCGATACGGACAACTCGGATGAACCGAAGTGCAATGGCTTAGGGCAAACCTCATCTCGGTGGCACCAATTGCATCAACTCGGTTGGACCGAAGTGAAGCAATAAGGCAACAGAGACTTGGCAAGCCATCTCGGTGAGACCGATTTGCATAACTCGGTGAGACCGAAGTGAATGCAAACGATTACAGAGAGTTGGCAAGGCCATCTCGGTGGGACCGAGATCCATTTCGGTGGATCCGATTTGTTAGGGTTTTGGCAGTGGCTAAGTCTTGGATGAACTCGGTGGGGCCGGATAGGAAATATCGGTGGGGCCGAGTTGGAATGTAGGTTTAGGACAAATTTGGGTAGAGAGAGTGGTTGAGGGTTTAGGTGTACTGTCACTAAGCACTTGAGCAAAAAGACCATTAAGCAACACCTCATCCCCTTTTAATAGTATTGGCTTTCCTATGGACTCAATGTGATCTTGGATCACTAAACCAAAAATGTAGAGTCCTGATCTTTTGCCAATCCTTGTCCTTAGCATTTTGAGGGGTCCACGTCTCTAGTCCATGCCATGCCAATCATTGAACACCCTGAAATCTTAATCTTGAATGGACATTAGTTCAATGAGATATATGTTGTTATGAATTACCAAAACCACCAACGGAGCAAATGTGCTTTCACTAGCTGACTGCCTCACAAATTATCAGGTGCTATTCTTCCTAATAATTACATACAGTATAAATTATTTGTGCCATCATATTTTCGGCTAGGTTTGTACTGTTGTGTGTATACAAATCGCAGTACGGCCTATGTGACAGTCCAATCAACTTCATGTTCGGGGCCCGACGAACGCTGCATCTGGAACTCGGACCGCCCTATGAATTTAGGCTTCATCACGCTCTCACTGTGGCATCAATGACCCGCGTCGGCATCGTCCTCGGCGCCCAGGCTATATTCCTTGAATTGTCAACTTTGCATAAATAAATTATGCAATTTTTTAATTGTTATTATCATTTTTGGTTTGCACTATTTTATGTGCACAGGTAAATTGACTTTGACTAGTCCGCGTCGCCACCTCGGCGAACCGACGTCGTCGTCCCCCCAACATCGACCAAACTTTGTCGTCACTTCTTCAAACTAACGTACACCGCACCGGCTTACTCCATCACACCGGCTGGCAGATGGACATCGGCGTCGCCCCACCGACCTGTTCCGTCACCTTGGCTGGACAGGAGACCTCGCCATCGCTTCACCGACCTACTTCGCCACCTCGGCTAGACCGGGGGCTTCTTCGCGACATATCGGCAGTGTTGTGCGGTCACTTCATCAAGCCGAGCTATTCGCCCAGGCACCTTCGGACCGGCTTGGGGGCTGGGACCTCGACCCGCCGCAAGCTCGGCCCGCGTCATCAACACCGAGCACATTAACCAGCGAAGTCGCTTTCATGCTCAACTTTTTCAATTTTTAATTTCTGTTCGGTTCGACCAAGCATTATATTTGTGTTTAAAAAAGAGCTGTTTGTCAATAACGATGTCTGCTAAAAACAACTTTCTTTGCCTAGGTTAACCAGGGGCTCTTAAATTTATATGAGCCGTTTTATAATAAATATTTTTTCTTCTAAGTCATTGCAAAGTCTTTTTCTAACATTCCTTTTTCAACTCGAGTGTATGGTCAATAGCCGGATAGCCTGGTTTCTCTCTAAAGCCACTCGAGTTTAGTTCGCTAAATTGGCCTCTGAGAAGCACTCCGCCTTCGGGATATGGAGGTTGAAGCCAAAGGCTGACCTACTTGAAGTTTAGAGATCGGATGTGTCATGTTAAAGCACGACGGAAGGAAAAATTTATTTTAAGACCAATTTTCGGACTGGCACCAAAAAACTTGATTTAGTTCGGACGTCAAGTTTTTACATAAGTTTTTTGGCTTTTCGAGCTTATGGCACTTTTAAGCTATTTGTATGTTTTTCTTTCAGGAGGCGGGACATCCTCATGACTGAGGTGCCCTACGTAATAATTCAGCTCGGGAGATCTTTTCTGACCCACAGCTCGGCATCTTTCCTGCTGACCAACACCTCGGTGTTGGCGAAACGCACATGACATCTGGACTAGTTCCCGTGGAGATTCGATCCTCAGGTTGGTCGGCCGCACCCAACCTGAGTCTCGGGGGATACTGTGTGTCTCCAGCATAACTCTTGCAGTACAACGTCGGATGCCTTTAAAGCATCGGCAATATCAATGGGGGGCTGCGACTAGAGCCGAACCCACCAAAAGCCAAGGTACTCTGAGGAGTCCTCGGCAAAATGTTCTCGGATATTGCTTTATATGCATCAGTTTCGAATTATGTCTTCGGTCAATAGTTGGGTTGCCCGGCTCCTGTGCTTGCCTCCTATGTTCCGCTTTGTTCGGCTAGGTGCGCAAAGGGACAACCACTGCGATTGTACTTCCGATTTAACTGGTCAAGTACCTCAGTGGAGAAAGCCGAAAACTGACTGTCACAATGAGCGCAAACTGGTCAGCGATCCGATGACTGTGTCAAACTATAGATCGATAGAGGTTACCCCGTGGGCCTTTCATAAAATTGGCCGAAGTGTTAATGGCTTGACCTCGGCTGACGCCAAACACTAACCGGGGGCTAGTAACTGGCCTCCCAACTTTAAGCTCCTATGACTAAGTGAAAGTTATAAAGCCTGAATATATGATTACCTCGTTTCCGCTAACACAACCGCCTCCGGGCACCGAGACGTCGGCTAAGGGTTGTCTTGTTACTGCAGAAACACCCTGCGTAGCATCTACAAAGGGGTGGAAGCTGACGATGGGCCACTCTCAAATGATAGACGGTCACAAAGGAGTCAAAATAGCATATAGCATAAAAGCGTTTGTATTCAATATATGAGTGTTGCCTTCCATAATCATCGTTATAAAGCCATAAATATGCATCAATTTGACTTAAAATTTTGGCCAAGCTGGGTTGCCTGGCTCCCGTGCTTACCCCTTACGTTCCCGATTGTTCGGCTAGGGGGTAAAGGGAGCACCTCTGTGATTGTTACTTCCGGGTCATCCGGGCTAGTACCTCGGACAGGGTGAAGCCGAAAGCTAGCCATCTTAAGAATATAATTGGTCGGCAACGACGGAAGTGAAAATTTTGGTTCATTAAAGACCACAGAGTTCGGGAACTTTTCCCAAACTAAATCCTCAATATTTTCCTCCCACATTGATCGGAGTTGAGGTTTCATGATCATGGTCAACATGATAGCCTGGGAAAAGGAACTTATAAAGGAACTATTTTTCCCAGAAGATGTTTCTTACGTTAAATAGTAATATAACATATCTCTCCGCGTACCTTTGTTTATAAAACCGTATGGCCGGATTGCCTTGTTTTCCGTAAATCTTTGCCCTTATAAAGGCTTTATAAAGTAGGAAAACACTCCTTGGCTACTGGCCGAGGAGGTTGAAGCTGATGGTCGGTCAACAAAGTTTTGTACAATGCGGATCCGAGCGTTAATGATGTAAAGTACTTGGATACATAGAATCATTACACATAAATTGTGATTAAAATCAATTTACTCCAAATATCGATCCTTAACTTGGCCACCCTTGCCCAAATTAAGGCTCGGGGGCTACTGGGCTTCGCGCTTCTCACTTAAATGCCATTAACGGGTTACATCGATCCCCTAATCTGGTGTTGCCACCCGACCAGTGGCTCGGGGGCTACTGCATTGATGATTCAATGCAGACAATTTACAAAGTGCAAAATAGTTTCCGAGGAGATTACGATCCTCAGGTTGGTCGGCCGCACCCAGCCTGAGTCCCGGGAACTGCTGCACGCCATGTTTCCGTTCCTAAGTATGCTGCCGAGCTAGGAGTTGATCCTCAGGCCTATTTTGCGAATCGACTTGAGTCTCAGGGGCTACTGGGATCAGCGGTTTTATGTTTTCCTTTAGGTGCATCTCGGATTTTTGGCCGACACACACCTTGAGGGCTACTGGCTATATATCTCGGTAGAGAATAAATTGCACCAATTGAAAAAAAATATCCGCAAAATCAGCCCACGGCCGAGGTGGTGCACCACCTCGGAAGCAGTCCGGCATAGAGCTCGGATGCAAGTGGCTGGCTCCCTAGAGGACATTTCTGGCATTAAGCTCGGCTGAACTCCTTCAACTTTTTTAAAACCGAGGTAATCTATGACACCTCGGATGCAGACCGTCGTTGGAGCTCGGCTGCAAAGAGACACCTTGGATGCAGACTGGCGTCGGAGTTCGGCTGCAAAAAGACACCTCGGATGCAGTCCGACATTGGAGCTCGGCTGCAAGAGGACACCGCCACCCGGGAAAAACTTTGAACCCGAGGTGTGGCGTAAAAAATAACAAGGCATTGATAAAGGCCAAGAACTTAAAGGACTCCTCGGATAGCCGACGTATGAACTCTTCGGATACACCTCGGCGATCCTCAAGATCAGAGATGGGAAGATTTGTTGAACCAGTTTTCAAGACCGACGACCGAAGACGAAGAACAGTTAGGAAGAACCGAGGAGCGTCCCCAACTTGAAGACCAGTTCAGGGGGCTACTGACGGTGTCCTGGACTAGGGGGTACTGACCACATCGTCTCCCGACCAGGTGGGTTGAGCCGAGGACCCCCATGGCGGTTCACTCATGGGCCACTTCGGGCAGCCCATGACGCATACAAGGAAGACTCTACAAGACTTGGTGCACAAGACGAGGACTCTCCTAAACCCTAGGCCTCCGGTGCATTATATAAACCGAGCCTAGGCTAGTCAATAGATCATCTGATATTCATTAGATCAATCTCGTGGTAGATACATGTACTCTGTACTATCCCCATATCAATACAATGAAAAGCAGGACGTAGGGTATTATCTCTTCGAGAGAGCCCGAACCTGGGTAAAATCATGTGTCCATGTTACCATCGCTCCAAGACGCCTAGCTTAGGACCCCTACTACGAGATATGCCGGATTTAGAACCAACACCTGGCAGGCCTCTGGCCCCCTCCTTCCACTATATGAAGCCATTTGCCCTAGAAAAAATCAAAAGAAGACTTTCGGGATGAAGCGCCGCTGTCTCGAGGCAGAACTTGGGCAGGAGCTATTTTGCTCTCCGGCGGAGCGATTCCGCCGGGGATACTTCCCTCCGGGAGGGGGAAATCGAAGCCATCGACATCACCAACGATCCTCTCATCATGGGAGGACCAATCTTCATCAACATCTTCATCAGCACCATCTCATCTCAAACACTAGTTCATCTCTTGTATTCAATCTTTGTCTCAAAACATCAGATTGGTACCTGTGGGTTGCTAGTAGTGTTGATTACATCTTGTAGTTGATGCTAGTTGGTTTATTTGGTGGAAGATTATATGTTCAGATCCTTAATGCTATTCAATACCCCTCTGATCTTGAACATGAATATGATTTGTGAGTAGTTGCTTTTGTTCTTGAGGACATGGGAGAAGTCTTGCCATAAGTAATCATGTGAATTTGGTATTTGTTCGATATTTTGATGCTATGTATGTTGTGCTTCCTTTAGTGGTGTCATGTGAACGTCGACTACATGACACTTCACCATCTTTGGGCCTAAGGGAAGGCATTGTGGAGTAGTAATTAGATGATGTGTTGTTAGAGTGACAGAAGCTTAAACCCTAGTTTATGCGCTATTCCGTAAGGGGCTCATTTGGATCCATATGTTTCATGCTATGGTTAGAGTTATCTTAATTCTTCTTTCGTAGTTGCGGATGCTTGCGAGAGGGGGTAATCATAAGTGGGAGGCTTCTTCAAGTAAGAACAACACTCAAGCACCGGTCCACCCACATATCAAATTATCAAAGTAGCGAACGCGAATCAAACAAACATGATGAAAGTGACTAGATGAAATTCCCATGTGTCCTTGAGAACGCTTTGCTTATTATACGAGTTCATTCTGGCTTGTCCTTTGCTATAGAAAGGATTGGGCCACCTTGCTGCACTTTTGTTACCGTTACTACTTGTTACTTGTTACGAATTATCTTGCTATCAAAACTATCTGTTACCGCTACTTTTAGTACTTGCAGAGAATACCTTGCTGAAAACCGCTTGTCATTTCCTTCTGCTCCTCGTTGGGTTCGACACTCTTAATTATCGAAAGGACTACGATTGATCCCCTATACTTGTGGGTCATCAGTGACATTGGGGTAATCTGGCATATAGGTTGATACACGTTTTCATCCTACTTCCTCCGATAGAAACTTTGGGGTAATCTTTGAAGTTCTTTGTGTTGGATTGAATATTATGAATCTGAAATTGTTTGATGCATATCGAATAATTAACTCACGGATACTTGTGGTGACATTGGAGTATCTAGGTGACATTAGAGTTGATTGATGCGTATCATATGGTGTTATTTTAGTACGACCTCTAGGGCTGTTGGTGACACTTATTGGGATGTCTCAATAGATTGATTAGAAAGATAACTTGATACGTCTCCGACGTATCTATAATTTTTAATTGTTTCATGCTATTATTATATCAATCCTACATACTTTATATGCAATTTTATATCATTTTTGGGAAACAAACTTATTAACCCAGTGCCCAGTGCGAGTTCCTGTTTTTGCCTATTTAATTGTTTTAGGGAAAAACTACATCAAACGAAGTCCAAACGTGATAAAATTATACGGTGATTTTTTCTGGACAAGAAGACACCCAGGAAGCTTCGGGAGGAGGCTAGAAGACTTACAAGGGAGCCAAAAGCTCACCCCGCGCGCCCCTGGGGGGCGCCACCTGAGCTTATGGGCCCCTCGTAAACCCCCTGACCTAATTACACTTCTATAAATTCCCTAAAATCCTAAAAACAACAGAGAGCCACCCGAAACAATTTTTTCGCTGCCGCAAGCCTATGTTCTTCCGCGATCCCGTCTGGAGGCCTTTTCCGGTACTCTGCCAGAGGGGAAATCGATCACGGAGGTCTTCTACATCAACCTTGCGGTACCTCCAATGATGTGCGAGTAGTCCACCACAGACCTACGGGTCCATAGTGATTAGCTAGATGGCTTTCTCTCTCTCTCTCTCTGATCTTCAATACAATGTTCTCCTCGGCGATCGATCCGATGTAATCTTCTTTTGCGGTATGTTTGTTGGGATCCGATGAATTGTGGGTTTATGATCAGATTATTCATTGAAAGTAATTGAGTTATATTCTGAACTTTATTATGTATGATTGTTATAGCTATGTAATGCTTTCCGATCTATGAGTTTTCTTTGGCCAAGTTGATTCGTTGATCTTCAGTGGAAGTGGTGCATAGTAGTAGGTTCAATCTTGCGGTGTCCTCACCTAGTGACAGAAGGGGTAGCGAGGCACATATTTGTATTGTTGCTACTAAGGGTAAAATGACAGGGTTTAATCATATTGATTGGTTTTATTCTATCTACATTATGTCATCTTGCTTAAAGCGTTACTCTGTTCGTCATGAACTTAGTACCATAGATGCAGGCAGGAGTCGGTCGATTGGTGGAGTAATAGTAGTAGATGCAGGCAGGAGTCGGTCTACTTGTAACGCACGTAATGCCTATATACATGATCATGCCATGAATAACATCATAACTATGCGCTGTTCTATCAATTGCCCAACAGTAATTTGTCTACCCACCATATGCTATTTTTATGAGAGAGATGCCTCTAATGAAAACTATGTCCCCTGGGTCTATTTGAATCATATTACAAAAACTAAAAATACCTTGCTGCAATTTATTTACTTTGCCATTTATCTATCTACCACTACTAGATTTAATCCTTGCAATTAACGAGCACAAGGGGATTGACAACCCTCTTCCCGCGTTGGGTGCAAGTATTTGCTCTTGTGTGTGCAGGTGTCGGTGTAAAAACTGGCAGACCTCGGGGTAGGGGGTCCCGAGCTGCGGATCTCGGATCGATGGTAACAGAGACAAAGGGAGACGATATTTTACCCAGGTTCGGGCCCTCTTGATGGAGGTAAAACCCTACGTCCTGCTTCTGTTTATATTAATGGAGGTGTATCGAGTACAGAGTTGATCTACCTCGAGATTGTAATATGTGTCTAACTACTATAGCTAGGTGTTTGATGTTTCGCTACCGTCCCCTACGGGCTATACCCTATGGCTTATATACACGCCAGGGAGGGTATCTAGGGTTACAAGGTCGGTATCTTGGAGTAAGGCGGTTGGAATAATCTTGAAGTGTTCGTCAAGTCTTCGGTTGAGGCAGTCTTGATCATGTCTCCCATTTGCGACTTCCGGAGTCCATCTTGGTCACGTACGGGGGCATATCGGCCCATCCGAGGTGGCAGTCCGGCTAGGTTGGCACCCCCTAATCCTGGACACCGTCAGTAGCCCCCGAACTGTTCTTCTACGCCGAGTACGACTTTGAACCATCACTTCGGATCCGGAGTCTCCGGCTTGACAGACGAGTTCCACCTTATATTTTGAATTCTACTAATAGAGCATCGACATCCGTGGTCCAACCGAGCTTCTGCCCTGTCCGAGGTGAGCAAGTATCTTAGCCTCGAAGGCTTGCTGTGCCGGTATGAACAATCCAATCCGGCCTAACAGCTTTATTGGAGAGGTCCGCCCCATGACAGGTTGAGCAGTTACTGCCTCCCCTCAAATCACGTTTCGAGGCGGCTCCTTTACTGGCATGTCCCGTCGAGGCAGAGATCGTGCCCGCTTTCTTAGGGATATCATCAAAATTTCGTTTCCCCATATGTCTCAACGGCATCTTTGATAATAATCACAAATTTATTGGCGCAGCAAAGGGGGCTCTTGGCCTTTCATAGGCTTATAAAGGCAATGGGGAGAACAGCGCGATAGCCTACGCTCACATTCCTCCCTTGCTGCTGCTTTGTCTAGCTCCAACACCTAGATCCAACTCTTACGCCTTTCTCGTACGCAAGCTCGATTTCCCCATCAGCCATGGCCGATACCCTTAAGGGCCACTGGGGCGGCTCCACCGTGACGGCGGTGACCATCGCCGAGTTGCGCGACGCGGGGTACCAAGCCCGTGACGTCGCCGCCCGCGCTCCAGAGGCCGACGAGCTGGTACCCGCTCCCAACGCCGGGGAACGGGTGGTCTTTGTTCCCCACCTCATCCGAGGCCTGGGGTTCCCGCTGCACCCTTTCGTGCGCGGGATCATGTTTTACTACGGGTTAGATTTCCATCATCTAGCCCCCAACTCCATTCTCCACCTCGCCGCTTTCATAACAGTCTGCGAGGCCTTCCTCCGCTGTGAGCCACACTTCGGCCTATGGCTGAAGCTCTTCGGGATTAAACCGAAGTCAAGCGGCTCCGAACTTGCGGAGTGTGGAGGGGCAATGATCAGCAAGAACCAGGGGGCCACCTGGTTCAAGGGCACCTTCATCGAGACGGTGAAGGAGTGGCAAAAGGAATGGTTCTACATCACCGAACCCCTTGCCGCTGGTCAAACCGAGGTCCCGGCATTCTCGGCCGGGCCTCCCAAGAAACTTAAGTCTTGGAAGGAAAAGGGCGTCGCCCGGGGGAAGCCCAAAGAGGTAGAGACCCTGGTCAAGAGGATCGTGTGGTGGACCACCGTGGGGAAGGCTGAGCTGGCCGATGTCATCAATGTCATGCTCAACCGCCGCATCCTTCCTCTCCAACTTCGGGCCACCCCGATGTGGGCACAGAAGCCCGAGGACATGGACACCATCAACACCTTCTTCCGCTCCACCTTGGCCACTATGTGGACAAAGCTCATGAAGCTGGCCAAGGACAAGATTCCCCAGGAGGGAGAGGACCGCGGCCTCGAACACGGCTATGAGCCCCCCCCCCCCCGGTGAGTGGTTCCGTCCCTCAATCTTTCATTCTTTGTTTGCTGCTCCGAGGAATAAAGTCTTTATTTGAGCCATCGTGTTTTGACATTTTGCAGAAGTGGTCGGCATGGGTAAAGGGGGTACGATGCCCAGCCCCGTTGCCGGAACAACCCCAAACTCCCCTGCTCTCGGCGCTTCTGACTGAGGAGCCACATGTGGTGGCTTCCAAAGGGACGAAGACCCAACCTGGGAGGTCTAGTGCTCGGACCCGGGGGACTTTGGTCACCCGATCAGAGGAGACCCACACCTCCGCCGCTCAAGACGGCGACGCCGAGGAGGGCGAGGAGGAGAATCCCCCCGAAGGAGAAGAGGTCGGTGTCAGAAGATGCCGATGTGGGCATGCCGCCCAAGGGCCAAAAAAGGCTGAGGCAAGCCCCATCCGAGGCCGCCAACAAGTCGTCGGAGAGAGCCGAGCTCTCCGGTGACTCAGAGGAAGACCCCCTCAAAACGGGGAGGAAGAAGCAGGCGCCTCGAGGGTAAGCCTTTATCCTTGTCTCCCTTGCTTGAGTCATTGTTTCATCAAGGGAAATTTTCACAGAAGCAACTTTTCATACCCAGTTCGCCGAAGGTGATCCCCAACGGCTCCTCGAACGGGTTGCCGTCCGCCAGCGGGACTCCAGAGCCCGCTGCTTCTCCCCCGATGCAAGTCGATCTAGGGGAGGCAACATCCACCCTGGCCCCCTAGGTCAACACGGCGGGGGCCGATGATGCGGCGGTCATGGCCGAGGTTGAAACCTCGGCCCAACAAGTCCAGGGGACGAAGCGCCCCGAGGTCATCGAAGAAGGGTTGGGCCAGATATCGGTCCAGCAGGAGTCTACCTCGGCACCGCTTCACAGACGGGGGCTCCTCGGGTGGATCCATCCGAGGTCATCCCTCCACCCCAGCCTGCTGTCCAAGGACAGACCGGCGCGGGGTGGGCCGAGGAGGTGGAGGAGGCCCTAAAGGGCTGCTCCCTTAAGGAGGAGCACCGCGCCTTGATAGGCACGACGCTGGAAGGTTACCGGTCCGCGCAGGTCGGCCTGCACGAGGTCTTCAAAAACCTCGTAGCAGGTTTCGAGGTACATCGTCTGCGCATTCGGTTTGTTTTGTTTTTATGAAATTTGTCCGAGGACATAAAAATGTAGCCTGCTAAACGGCGCAATGAGTGAGTAGCCCCCGAGCCCGAAGTCGGTTTCAAGAAACCGGCACCGGGGTCGCGTGAATAAGTAGGAGCCTGTTGGGTAGCCCACAGGACGCTACCCGAAGTAGTTGTCCTGGAGCACGTGGATGGTCAAGACCATTTGTCCTTTTAACAAGGAGTGTGTTGTGATGACAGGTGTCGACCTTAGTGCCGGACTCCGCCTCTGGAGAGATGGCGGAGATGAACCGAAAACTTGAGCGATCTCAAGGTAAGCAAGGTTAAACTTTGCAATGCATGTTCTATGTTTAAAAGAAACAACTAAGACTTAAAAATGCGAACAGCGGAGTTGGAGACGCTCAAGGCCGAGCTTAAAAGTGCTCGGAAGGAAGTGCGGCAGCAGATAGCAGCTGCCGCCACCGCCGAGAAGGCGCGGGCCACCGAGAAGGCGGCCGGGGAGAAGCACCAGGCGCGGGTGCTGGAGGTCGAGGAGACCCTGAAGGGCGTGTTTGAAGCACGCGACAAGCTTCAGGAGGAGGAGCGGCGCGCGAAAGAGGAGCTCGAGAAGCTGCAGCGTACCTACTCCGAACTCAACACCTCGGTTCGCGCGGACCGCGAGGTGCTCCAGCAAGTGGAGCAAATCGCCTCGGGTAAGATATTTTTGCTGCAGTGTGCGTTTGGCAGCAAAGGGTGTGTCGAGCTCACCCAGTTATGGCATTCCGCAGAGGTCTTCGAGGATCTCCCGCAGAGTGCAGAGGATGCGGTGGCCTATTTCGGCCAGCTGGCGGGTCTTGAGGCGGAGAAAGCCTTCTGGGGTCAATTCCCAGGGTCCCCCTCGGCGCAGCTGCTAAATCATCGAGTGAAGCAGCTGGTCGAGCTGCTTCGCATGACCAGGCCAGCACTCCAGGATCTCTGCGTTGCTCTGTGGCCGGCCGAAGCCATGCCGAGGAGTCTCTTCGGTCTGTCGGCTCGTCTTCAAGATGACATGCCCTGCGTTGACCACTGGAAGAGGTCCGCGTGCTTCGAAGGGGCTCGGAGGGCATATGCTTGCGAGAAGACGCACTTCCGCAAAGTTGATGCGGAGACTTGTGCTGCTGGCCCCCCTGTCGATAAGCTGCGGACCGCCGAGCAGTTCTTCACCGAGGTGGAGGCAGGAGCTCGGACCACCGAGGCCATGTGCCCTAAGGACACCCTGTATTTTTAGGTACTCCGGAATGCCGGGATGTATGATGTAAAAACTTTTATCGTTTGAAATGAAAATGGCTTGAAATTCCATATGTGTTTATTTAGTAATTCGATTATTCCTCCGATATGACTTTTTAAAATGAGAGTGGCCAGTCGTCGGCTTCAGCCCCAGTGTAGGTCATACAAAGGGTGTTCCCTAAGCCATGCTTGACCCTTAGTCGACGTCTCGGTACCCATGGGCAGTCGATGACTTAGAGGAACTAGGCAATCGGACTATGGTGGCTTGAAGTCTTTCATTTAGCCATAGGAGTTTGACTGTGGGGATGATGACCAGCCCCCGGTGTTGGAAGTGTTCGGCTTAATTGGCCGAGGTCAAGGCCATAGCACACTTCGGCTAGAAGATAAAAGCCCTCCGTTTAACACGGGTGATCTATATGACCACATCGCTTGACGCGGTCTCCGGATGGCGGACCAGTTTACGCTTACCTAGATAGTCAGTTTTCGGCTTTCTCCACTGAGGCGCCACGCCAATTGACCTGGCGGCGCAATCGCAGTGGTTCTCCCGTTACGCCCTTAGCCGAATTCATCGGAAACGTAAGGGGTACACATAGGAGCCGGGCAACCCAACTATTGACCGAAATCTAGGTTGGAACCTGATGCATATAAGGCCAAAATCCGAGACGCCGAACACATCGGACTTTTTGTGATACAATTGCATCTTTTTTGAGAGAACTTCATCGTTCCAGAGCTATGCTGATAAAGAAATACAATAGGGACCTTGAAAGGGCACGGTTTCTTTATTTCATAATATCAATCATGTACATGCCCTGTAGACGAGAATAATGAAAAGAATACAATGTAAACGGTAAAGAAGGAGGAGGAGAAACAGGTCGGATAATTACTAATGGATTTTAAAGGATCCGGACCGAAGCCTGCCGCACGTCTGCGTTCCCGAACTGTTGACCAGATCGTCCTGATTGAAGACGAAGAATTTGCGAAGGTCAATGTCCTTCTGGCCCTTTATACACTCTAAGTGTTTGATTGACCGGGCTCCTTGAATGGAGGTGTAGCCGAAGTCATTCTGTGGTTAAAGCCACCTAGACGGCTGCATAGTTTGGCTGCTTCTTTTACAGATACGTGCTTGAGCTGGGGCTCGAGGCCTCGCCATTGCGTGGTGAACCCGCGCATGACGCTTCAGAATTGTTTTGGCTCCTCGGCATCCCAGGGGATCTTGAGTGCGAAACTATGCACCCTAGGGACGTAGTGCCCACAGAGAGGGCACTCGAGGAGCCCGCATCCCTATTTTGAGTGCGGGGGTAACTGGCCGAGGTCGACGTGTGCAGCCTTGACGCGCTTCAAAGAGCGGGCAACACGTTTACTGCTGCGGGCTGCCTCCTCGGACGCTTGAACCTCGGCTGCGAAAGCCGCGGTCTGTTCCTCTGTCCGGAGTGAGCGTTCTGTGTTACCATTGACAGTGATAACTCCCTTGGGTCCCGGCATTTTAAGCTTGAGATAGGTATAATGCGGGACTGCATTAAAGCGGGCCAAGGCTGTGCGCCCTAGGAGCGCGTGGTACCCACTCCGGAAGGGTACGATGTCGAAGATTAACTCCTCCCTTCTGAAGTTCTCAGGTGAACCGAAGACTACCTCTAGGGTTATCGTCCCCGTACAACGGGCTTCGACGCCTGGGATGACACCTTTAAAGGTGGTAGAGCTCGACTTGATGCGAGATGAGTCGATGCCCATCTTCCGAACTGTATCCTCGTAAATGAGGTTAAGGCTGCTCCCCCCATCCATTAGGACGCGTGTTAGATGATAACCGTCAACAATGGGGTCCAGGACGAGCGTCGCCGATCCGCCATGCCTGATGCTGGTTGGGTGGTCATGCTTATCAAAAGTGATCGGATAAGCCGACCACGGGTTATACTTCGGGGCGACTGGGTCCAACGCGTATACGTCCCGGAGTGCACGTTTCCGCTCCCTCTTGGGGATGTGAGTGACGTAGATCATATTGACCTCTGTTACCTCAGTTGGAAACTTCTTCTGCCCTCCATTAGTGGGCTGACGAGGTTCATCCTCATCGTCGCTGCGGTGTTGGGTTTTATTTTGCCCCTCTCCCGCTATCTTCCCGGCTTGCTTAAACACCCAGCAATTCCTGTTAGTGTGGGTTGCTGGCTTTTCCTGGGTACCGTGAATTCCACATGGGCGGTCCAGGAGTCTGTCAAGCTGGCTAGGTCCGTCTTTGTTCCCTTTATAGGGTTTTCTTTTTTGCACGGATTTAGGTCCGGTGAATCCTGCGTTGACCGTGGCGTCTTCAGTGTCGCTTCCGCCGTTTTTATACCTGTGCTTATTTTCATTGCGCTTTGGTTTTCCATTGGCATCGCGAATTTCCGAGGTGCCTGCCTCGCCGTTGTGGGTACTTCGGGCGAGCCAGCTATCTTCTCCCGCGCAAAAGCGAGTCATCAGTGAAGTCAGGGCTGCCATAGTTCTCGGTTTATCCTGTCCGAGCTGTCGGGTCAACCATTCATCTCGGATATTGTTTTTGAAAGCGGCGATGGCTTCGGCGTCGGAGCAGTCTATAATCTGGTTCTTCTTAGTGAGGAACCTGTTCCAGAACTTGTGGGCTGATTCGCCTGGCTACTGGGTGACACGGCTGAGGTCATCAGCGTCCGGAGGTCGGACATATGTGCCCTGGAAGTTTGCTCGAAAGGCGTCTTCTAGGGCCTCCCAGCTGCTGATAGAATGAGGAGGTAGGCTGTTAAGCCAGTGTCTTGCCGGCCCTTTTAGTTTGAGCGGCAGATATTTGATGGCATGGAGATCATCTCCATTGGCCATGTGTATATGCAAGAGGAAATCCTCGATCCAAACTGCTGGGTCCGTGGTACCATCATATGATTCTATATTGATGGTTTTAAACCCTTCCGGGAATTGATGCTCCATCACCCCGTCTGTAAAGCAGATTGGGTGAGCTGGACCTCGGGACCGAGGAGCGTCTCGTCGGGTCTCGGGAGAGAGCCGTGAGTAAGCTTGATTTCGGGCACGGTCGTTCCTGTCCATCCAGGCGTCGTAGCCGTTGAGCCCAGCGGGGGCGCGTCCCCTGGATCCGTAGATGGACCGAGGAGGAGCCCTATTTTCTTCAATACGACGTCTAGCGTCGTGGGGATCCAGGTTGCCCACGGGGTCTTTACCATGACGTCGTGGGGGTGGCCTTTCACCTTGGTCTTCTTGTATTGGCCTGTCCCGGCCTCTAGGGGGCCGATCGAGGTCTTCAGCGAGTTCTTCATCAAATTCTGGTAGGAGGCGCCTGCGTGGGTAAGACTTCGGCGCACTATGGCGTCGGTTTTCCATATCCTGCTCGGCAGAGAGCACTTCAACCCACTTGTCATTTAGCGCGTCGGTATTTTCCTGCAGCTGCTGCTGCTTGCGTTTTAAGCTCCGGGCCGTCGCAACGAGGCGTCGTCGGAAGCGTTCTTGTTCAAAGGGGTCCTCGGGGACGATGAAGTCCTCGGTACCGAGGCAGTCGTCCTCCTCGGACTCCGGCATCTAATTGTCGTCGGCCCCTTCGAATAGGTCATCGGGGTCGGAGTCCCTGAGACGTAGGTCTGACGTGCCATCCCTTGCGAGGGGGGGGGGCTTGAATGTCCTCCGCGTGGTCATTGGCATCACCGTCCTCCGCGTCATTGTTATTGGCTGTCGCGTCATTGCCACTAGGTTCTCCATTATTCCCCCGTCGGCGTCTTCGTCGACGTCTCGAAGGGGACTTGGGGGTATCCACCATGTAGACATCATAGGTGGATGTGGCCGTCCACCTGCCCGTGTTGACCGGGGTTAAGGTGTCCTCAAGGGGGCCATCGGCATCTTCCTCCATGTCGGAAGGTTCGCCGTAGTCCAACACGTCGGTTAAATCGTCGACCGTGGCGACTAGGTGGGCGGTAGGTGGGGTATAAATTTCCCTGTCGTCGGCTTTAAGCCCGATCTGATTATAAACCGAAGTCTTGTCGTCCGAGATGGACATACTCCGGATACGGTCGAGCATCTCGTCCAGCTGAGATAGCTCCTCAGGATCCATGGATGCGCCGTAGGCAGGGCTAATTTGAAGCAGCCCCGGTGTGTAGCCGGACATGTTTCCGGTTCGAGGGGAATCCAAGCATGGATCCGATTCCTGCGCCGTGATCGATTCGGGCACTGGCATAATTTCATAAGTGGGTACCGGATCTATCTCCGGACCGATAATCGGGGAGAGACTGGCCGGAGCGGCGGCATCCGGAGTCTCTAGGGGCACCGTGAAGGAATTCGGTTCCGGAGTCGAGCCTCCAGAATCGGCCGAGCTTTCGATCCGGCCGGGAGTCCATCCCGATAAGATGAGCTCGCCACGGGAGTCCGTCGTGTATTCGAGGCCGCCAAAGGTCACGATCCGACCAGGGGCGTAGTTCTCGACAGAGGTCAGATGACCCGTCGAGTCGGCGCAAAATACCATGCTACCGAAGATGAAAAGCTGTCCTGGGGCGTAGACGTCCCTACAGCCATTGATGCAGTTGATCTGTAGATGAGCCATCAATCCTTCTGGTGATCACGCAACGGAACTCTCAATGAAAGCACCAGTGTCGGTGTAAAAACCGGAAGACCTCGGGGTAGGGAGTCCCGAGCTGCGGATCTCGGATTGATGGTAACAGAGACAAAGGAAGACGATGTTTTACCCAGGTTCGGGCCCTCTTGATGGAGGTAAAACCCTACGTCCTGCTTCTGTTTATATTAATGGAGGTGTATCGAGTACAGAGTTGATCTACCTCGAGATCGTAATATGTGTCTAACTACTATAGCTAGGTGTTTGATGTTTCGCTACCGCCCCCTACGGGCTAAACCCTATGGCTTATATACACGCCACGGAGGGTATCTAGGATTACAAGGTCGGTATCTTGGAGTAAGGCGGTTGGAATAATCTTGAAGTGTTCGTCAAGTCTTCGGTTGAGGCAGTCTTGATCACGTCTCCCATTTGCGACTTCTGGAGTCCATCTTGGTCACGTACGGGGGCATATCGGCCCATCCGAGGTGGCAGGCCGGCTAGGTTGGCACCCCCTAATCCTGGACACCGTCAGCAGGTACTGTTGACGGGTGTTTGCATGGTTCTCCTATTGGTTCGATAACCTTGGTTCTCTACTGAGGGAAATACTTATCCGCTACTATATTGCTTCACCCTTCTTCTTCGGGGAAAATCCCAACGCAGCTCACGAGTAGCAGAAAGAATTTCTGGCACCGTTACCGGGGAGACATCATCAAACACTTACAGGTTCCTACATTCATGTTATCATTTACTTGCTCTACTTTTTTTTTGCTTTTATTTGCCTTCTCTTTTTCATCTCCCTCCACTTCTCTAAAAAATCAAAAATACCAAAAATATTTTGTGTGCTATCTTTGCTTGTGCTGCCATGTGCCTTCTATTTGCTTGCATCTTCGCTTGCTAAAAATTATTGATATGGATCCTCATCCACTTGCTAATCTTTTCAAACAATCCAATTATGATGAACCAATTGCTAGTGAGTTGAGTGCACTTGATTATCTTTATGAAGTTTTGCTTGAAAATCGTGAATCTGAAAATTGTGATGAAGTGTTAAAAGAAGAATTTTATAAAGTGATTCATGATAGCTCTTTGAATGAAAAGCATGATTGCAATGATGTTATTATAAATTCTATTAATGTCAATTGTGCTAATGATATGCAAAGCTACAAGCTGTCAATTGGTGGCCCTTACAGGTACCCACCTGCGAAGCACCCTACGGTCATCCCCATGGACATGCCACGATCACCCAAGTCACCAAGTGGACCGATGACAAGAGCAGGTGCGAGAGCTATCGAAACCGAGGCTACCTCTCTCCTTAATGAGTTCCCTTTTGATTCACATGAGACATGGCTACTACCTCAAACGGAGACACTATGCATGCGTAGGTACCAAGGGAGCAGCCATGGAGAAGCTGAGGAACAAGGCGGAGCTTGGACAAAAAAGTAACGAGGAGAAGAAGAGAAGAAAGAGGAGCAACTCTGCACATGCCCGGGCATCCGGCTGCCATCCCGGATGGTCTGGCCGATGCCTAGATCATCCGAGCTCCAGCTCGAACAATCCGGTTACGACGCCCAAGACACCCAAAGCCCAGCCTTGAAGTCGGATCATTTGGGACCCTGTCCGGATCATCCGGAAGATACCCGGGCATTCGGCCCCCACTTCGGCCATGACCCAGCCGGACCATCCGGGTAGCTACCCGGATCATCGGGGTACCTACACGGTTCGTCTGGCCTTGCCTGCACGCAAGTAGGCCCAAGTGGCCATGTATCCCCTCCTTTCGTCCCTAATTGTACTAGCACTATAAATAGACGACCCCCACCTCTATTCTGGGGTTAGCAAAGTATATGAAAACACTTAGAGAGAGCTTTGCTCCTTGTGCCTCCACCTAGGGGATCAAGACCTAAGGAAGAAGAATCCCTAGGATTACAAGGCCTCCTAAGGGAGAAGGATCCCCATCATAGGATCATCAAGACCTCCCATGGGAGAAGGATCTCTTAGATCTCAAGACCTCATCTCCTTTGGATTCAAGAAGAACTGTTCCTAGTGATTTTCCCTTAACTTGATCTTGTATACTTGTGGATCTCATGTGTGCTATCCTAGTGGATGTGTGATTTGGACTTGTTTGAGTGATTTCTCCTTTGTGTTCTTGTTTGTTCTTCTCTCCCCCACCTCCAAGTGTGAAAAGATTGGCCATCTAGGGTTCCACCCTACATCACAAGGGCTTCGCCATACATCAAGATATATCGGTAAAACCTATTTAGTTTAGTCCTAATCTTTGCTAACCCTAGAAAGTAGGAGCGGAAGAGGTATTTATAGTCCTAGCCACGAAGGGGTAAGTGAGGGGTGAAATGGGAAGACATACAAGGCCCAAGGCCCAAACTACGCGCAAGTAGGCCAGATGTCTGAGACTAAGTCGAGGCACCGGATGTTCGGCAGGTGGGCCAAATGTCTGGCAAATCGGTGCCAAGCTACTGTCAGGGTTGCCAGATTTCCGGCCTCGGGCCGGATGTTCGGCCACAGGGCCGGATGTCCAGCCGCTGATGCTCTCCACCCACCTCTTCTTCTTGATGCTCCTCTTCGGGAGTGGCACTGGATGTTGGCCCAGATGTCTGATCGTTATAGCTCAGCAGCTCCATCTTCTTCTGTCACCGCTTCCACACTTCCCTCGTGGATGTTGTAGGTATAGTCTTGTGCTTGAACTCCTCGCCATGTACGAAGCTCCGCTCAAACCTAAGTATGCATGAGGTAGGAGGGTCAAGTAGTATACCATCCAAGAAGGGATCAAGTAGACATGTGTAAAGGAGATGATTCACCTTTATGCGCATAAAGTAGATGTCGCACGTGTCTATTGAAAAAGGGGATCTTAACATGGTGATGCCCGTCGGATGCCCCGCATCAGCCGGCCCAGCAGGACAACCCAAGGCCCCTAGGTCGCTATCTGGTCTGGTGTAACAGCCCGAGACCGATGCTCCAGATGCCTTCCATATTTTTCGTGTTAGCCGCGTTAATTATTTGTTCATTGCATGCATCATCGCATCATTCGCATTGCATCGGCACTCTGTTGCTGTCATTTTTCAAAAACTTGCATTCATTCCTAGTTGGCGGTTCTCCCCGTTGCCGTCGTTGACCATTTCGAGACCAACCTGGATCTCCATTTTCTCTCTTGCCTAAGCCGAAGTCTCTCTGCACAGTCCACAAACCCACCTCGCATGCGCGTCCGGAACTTCCTCGAAGCCGAACCGCTCGGTCGTGACCGATGGGTCTGGATCAATCCCAAAATACGCCAAACATCTTCGGTTCTCTATTTGGACTTCTCTAGCCTATTTTTCTCGACCGTCCGATCTCGATCGAATGTCTCGAAGCTATCCCTTAAAACACTATGTGCTATAAATAGTGGGCAACCCTAAATTTTAGGGAGATGTCCCATCCTCCCCGCCGCCGCAATCTTCTCCCACCTTGGGATCCCCTTCGCACCAACCCAAAGCCGTCGCCTTCTCCTCCTCATTTTTGGCAATGAGCCATCCAGCAGTGCCCGATCCCCTCGATCCCCATCGCAAGAAGCTCCCTGCGCATCCACGCCCGAGGCCGCAGCCTCCTCCTCGTCCAGGATCCTCGCGCCGCCCTCCTTCATGCTCGGACGGGAGAGGAGCTCCCGATCCACCCAGCCCCTTCGTCCTCGCTCGATCCCGAGCAGGGGAGCAGCCACGCCAGGCGTCATCTTCCATGGAGCTCGCCTCCACCGCCAGCAGCAGCTATACCCAGCGCCCGGAGCTCCCCGAGTCCCTCGAGCACGTCGCCGGAGCACTTCTTCAGTGCGCCACGCCACCCCAGCCACCTCGCCTCCAGTGAACATTGCCGGCGAACACCTTCAGCAGGCCCCTCTGCCGAGCCCTTCCTTCTCCTTCCTTCCTTCCTTCTCTTCCTCTGGTCCCACAAGCTCTCTCTGTTTCGCTGTCACAGGAACCCCGCCATGGATGCAGGCTTCAAGCCACCACCGCCGCTTCAAGCTCCTCCCGTTCCAGCCAGCTCCACCACCGGCTGGAGCCCCGCAAGTTGCCGTGTGCCCCTGCTCCTCCTTCTCTTTTTCCCTCTTCCTCCCTGACTCTTTGTCACGCCCGTGTCTTGCAGGAGCTCGTCGAGCAGCCACCAGGGACGCCTGCAGGATCTTCATGCCAAGGGACTGCGCCGCCACACCGGAGCTCTTTCCCGCGATGCCCTTGCCGCCTCAAGTCCCAGCCGTGCTGCCGCCGCCCGGATCCACCGCCTGCTGCCGCCCTGGACCTCGCGTCTGCTGCATCCCGCGCCGCCGTTGACTTCCCCTGCTCGTTACGCTCGTTTTGTTCGACCGTTGACCGCGGCCGGCCCAGCTCCTTCGCCTCCTGGGCCACCAGCAACCGCCCCGAGCCGGCCTAGTGACCTGTGGTGAGCAACCCAGTTCGATCCAGATTCCGGCCTAGTGCATATATTTTTTTCCTGCCTGCGATTTTAACATTTTTTTTCGAGGAACTGCATAATTACAGAAAACTGCCATTAATTTGCATTGCTCATAATTAAATAACCATGCATCCAAATAAAACATGTCATATATGTAAAATGCTTAGAATTTCATGTAGTTTCACAATATGCAACTTTCATCCATGTTAAAAATGTTTAAATTGTTGTTTGCATTAATTTGCACAAATAACTTTTTAAAATGATTTATTTCATAACTAAATAACCGTAGCTCCGAATTAAATAAACTTTATATGTAAATAGGGTATAAAAATTTGTAGATTAACAACATTAAATTGCTTAGATAGGTAGATTAACTATGCTTCATCTCTTGCCATGGTTAACAACATTTAATATTGATGAGTAGCATAAACGGGATTGTACTAAATAATTGTTGTGGAGTTTCGTCAATATGCAACTCGTTGCATATTGAGCTTCATTTAATGTGTAGTATTTGATTGTTGCACTCTTGCCATCCCATGCCTATCTTAAACCGGACATGCATCATACTTGGTTGTGCATCATGCCATGATTATGCTTGCTTGTTTACCATGTTGTTTGTTTCTTTCCGGTTGTGCTTCTTCTCGATAGCCCCGGTTATGTTGCGATGTGTGAGGATTCGTTCGACTACGCTTGTTCGACTACTTCATGGATTCGATCTTCTTCCTAGCGGGATTTCAGGCAAGATGATCATGACCTTGGATATCTCTACTATCTTTGCTTGCTAATTGTCTCGTTGCTATCGCTATGTTGCGCTTCCTACCACATATATGTCAGCCTCCCATATGCCATGATACAGCCTCTAACCACCCTTACCCAGCAAACCGTTGTTTGGCTATGTTACCGCTTTGCTCAACCCCTTTCTTATAGCGTTGCTAGTTGCAGGTGCAGTTGCAGGTTGTTCCATGTTGGGACATGGATATCATGGGATATCACAATATCTCTTATTTAATTAATGCATCTATATACTTGGTTTTGGGTGGAAGTGTTGTAGGGTAGAACCCTAAGTGAGGACTTTTTCACACTTGGAGGGGGGAAAAGGGATGAACTCACAAATCACAAGAGGCAAATCACTCAAACAAACCCAAATCACACATCCACTAGAGTAGCATACATAGATCCACAAGCATACATAGACAATCAAAGGAAAGTAGCACAAAGGTAAGGTTCTTCCCACTCCAAAGGAGGTGAGGTATTGATGGTAGTCTTCTCCAAGAGGAGGTCTTGATATCCCTTGGGATCTTCTCTCTAAGAGGTCTTGATCTCCAAGAGGAGTTGTAGATGAGCAAAGCCCTCTATAATATCTCAATACACTTTGCTAACCCTAACAAATGGTCTATCCACGGAATATATAGTAGGTGGGAGGTAAGGGACGAAGTGGGGAAAAACAGGCAACACACAGCCAGCTCGCTGGGAGGGGCCGTGCGCACGGGCTAAGTAGGCCCTGGGCGCACGGGGGTCCCGTGGGCACGGTACACGCCCGTGCGCACGGGGTGCTACAGCGGCGAGGCCCGTGCGCACGGGGTCCGGGGGGCCCGTGGACACGGGGTGTCCAGTAGGTTTGCAGTTTCCCGTGGGCACGGGGTCATGGGGGCCCGTGCGCACTGGGTCGCCTGGGAGGTGATGTCCTCTTCGGGATTTGCTCCTCCGTCGTCCTTCTGGCCTTGGCATGGTTCCTCTTGGCCTTGGCGACGGTCCTTAGCCTCTTGACGGTCGATTCCTTCACTCCTAATGATACATAGAGTTCCTTTGTTAGGTAGCATCCAAGTTCCATCCATATCCATATGAAAGTTGTAAAGGAGTGAGTTCACCTCGTTCTCGATGGCATGTGTGCGAGCTCTTGTCATAGGTCCACTTGGTGCTTGGTGAGTTGGTGAGGTATCCATGGGGATGATCGAAGGATGCTCCGCATCATCTCCCCCCCCCTTTGGGAAAGATCCGCCCTCGGATCAATATCTTCATCACCATGGTAGGGGGATAGATCCTTGACGTTGATGGTGTCACTCACGTTGTACTTGTCTCGTGGGAGGTCGATCTTGTATGCATTGTCGTTGATGCGTGCTAGCACCTTGAATGGCCCATCGGCGCGAGGTAGAAGCTTTGACTTGCGTTCATTGGGGAAGCGGTCTTTGCGAAGATGTAGCCACACGAGATCACCGGGGTTGAATATCATGGGATGCTTGTTAGCGTTGAGCTTGTTGGCGAGTCGTTGTACTTGGCGTTCTATCGTGAGCCTTGTGTCTTCATGAACCTTCTTGATATATGTTGCTCTTGTGCTTGCGTCCAAGTTCGCTCGCTCTTGTAGTGGTAGCGGTAGGATGTCCAATGGCGACAAAGGGTTGAAGCCATAGACCACTTCGAAGGGAGACTTACCGGTGGTAGAGTGTCTTGCTCGATTGTAGGCATACTCAGCGATCGGTAGGCATTCTTCCCATTCCGTGAGGTTCTTCTTGATCAACACGCGAAGTAGTGTAGAGAGCGTCCGGTTGGTGACTTCCGTTTGACCATCGGTTTGTGGGTGATAGGCCGATGTGAATAGGAGGTTGATACCGAGCTTGCCGCATAGTGTCTTCCAAAACTAGCTAAGGAACTTGACGTCGCGGTCCGAAACAATCGTCTTGGGCATTCCATGAAGTCGCAAAATTTCCCTACAAAAAAGATTTGCAACATGTGAAGCATCGTCGTTCTTGTGACATGGAATAAAATGTGCCATTTTAGAGAAACGGTCAACAACTACAAATATCGAGTCTTGTCCATTTTTTGTTCTAGGCAAGCCAAGCACAAAATCCATACTAATGTCTTCCCATGGATGATATGGTATAGGGAGTGGCATATGTAAACCATGAGATTGAGCTTGTGACTTAGCTTTGCGACATGTGGAGCATCGATTGGTGTAGCGTGCTACATCGCGAAACATCTTGGGCCAATAGTACTTGTTGGAGAGCGTGGCAAAAGTCTTGTCGCGACCGAAATGTCCCATAAGTCCACCGCCGTGAGCCTCTTGCAAAAGCAACAAACGAAGAGAAGACTTGGGAACACAAAGTTTGTTAGCATGCATAAGGTATCCATCCTTTAGATAATATCGCTCCCAATAAGTGTTAGCAAGACATTTGGCATAAGGAGTTGCAAAAGAATCATCATGCTCATATAAATCTTTAATGTGCTCAAAGCCAATAACATTCAATTCAAGTTGAGTAACTATCATGCACTTGCGTGAAAGAGCGTCCGCTACAACATTCTCCTTTCCCTTGATATATCTGATGATGTAAGGGAAGGACTCAATAAATTCACTCCATTTAGCATGCCTTTTATTCAATTTAGTTTGACCCTTTAGGTACTTGAGCGTTTCATGGTCGGTATGGATGACAAATTCACGAGGTCGGAGATAATGCTCCCAAACATGCAAGACTCTCACCAAAGCATACAACTCTTTGTCATAGATGGGATAATTAAGTTGAGCACCGGAAAGCTTTTCACTAAAATATGCAATGGGTCGCTTTTCTTGCATTAAAACACCACCTATGCCATTACCACTAGCGTCACAATGCACTTCAAATGTTTTCTCAAAGTTTGGCAACGCAAGAATTGGAGCATGTGTAAGCAAATTCTTAAGCTCGTGAAATGCGGTATCTTGGGAAGGTCCCCAAACAAAAGGAGCGTTCTTCTTACTCAACGCATGTAATGGTGAAGCAATAGTGCTAAAGTCCTTAACAAAGCGACGGTAAAATTCGGCTAGGCCAAGGAAGCTATGCACTTGTTGCAAGTTGGTTGGTTGTGGCCAAGTTTTAATAGCATCAATTTTAGACTCATCAACTTCAACACCCTTAGAAGAGACAACAAAGCCCAAGAAAACAAGCTTATCAACACCAAAAGTGCATTTTTCCATGTTAGCATAAAGTCTCTCTTCTCTAAGAACTTGCAATACGTCTCGAAGGTGTTTGACATGATCTTCAAGAGTTTCACTAAACACAAGAATGTCATCAAAATAGACCACAACACAAATGCCAATGTATTTGCGAAGAACATAATGCATCACACGCATGAAAGTGCTAGGAGCTTGCGATAAACCCATAGGCATGACTAAACATTCATACAAGCCAAATTTGGTTTTGAAAGCCGTTTTCCATTCATCACCTTATTGCATGTGTATTTGATAGTAACCACTTTTAAGATCAATTTTTGAGAAAATGGTGGCTCCACTAAGTTCATCAAGCATGTCATCAAGGCGTGGAATGGGATGACGATATCTAACGGTGATAGCATTTATGGGACGGCAATCGGAACACATGCGATAGGTACCGTCTTTCTTAGGCACAAGAATTACCGGAACGGCACATGGACTCAAGCTCTCGCGTACATACCCATTCTCCATGAGATGTTGGACTTGCCGTTGGATTTCTTTGGTCTCGTCGGGGTTGACGCGGTATGGTGCCTTGTTTGGTAGAGGTGCACCGGGGATGAGGTCGATGCGGTGTTCGATTCCGCGTAGAGGAGGTAGTCCGGGAGGTAGCTCATTGGGAAACACGTCCTTGTATTCCTGCAAGAGATGAGACAACACTAGAGGAAGATGTTGTGAAGTATTAGTCCGCTTAGCTTCACCTTTGCATAAAAGCACAAAGTGAACAACACTTGATGGGCTCTCACTCACATCCCTCAAATCTCTTTTGGTGGCGAGTAGAACTAAGTTTTTCTTGTCGCTCATCATGGAGTCACTCAATTTTGGCTTGTGGCGCTCACTCTCTTTGTGGTGGTTCACTCTCTCACTAGTCTCTCCACGATGGCCCGATGCTTGATTGTCGGCGACGACTTGACTTGGAGACATTGGTCGAAGAACGAATTCCTTGCCCTTCATCTTGAAGCTATAGTGGTTGGTCCGTCTGTTGTGGATGACACCGCGATCGAATTGCCAAGGTCTCCCAAGTAGGAGGTGGCATACGGACATGGGGACCACATCACACTCCAAAGTATCTTCGTAGGCGCCGATCTTGAAGGATACTTGGACGGTGTGCTCCACTTGAATTGTGCCGGAGTCGCTAAGCCATTGGACCTTGTAGGGGCGAGGGTGATTCTTCTTGACCAATTGTAGCTTGGAGCATAATTCTTCACTTGCCAAATTGTGGCAACTTCCGCCGTCGATGATGACCTTGACGGAACGTCCTTGGATGCCCGCTTTGGTATGGAAGATGTGGCAACGTTGGTCCTCGTCTTGATGTTGTTGAAGTGTCAAGACCTTGGAGACAACAAGAGCGGGGCTCGCATCATTGTCGCAATAGAGTTGTGCGTCTTCATCATCATTCACTTGTCAGTGCATGGCCACATGCGAGGGCCTCCATTTCATCTTCGCTCATGGAGTCGTAGGTGCCGTCGTCGTTGAGGATCATTGTGCGTCGAGTTGGACACTCAAAAGACTTGTGGCCTCGGCCCTTGCAAGTGAAGCACTTGATGTCACTTGTCTTGTTGGCATCTGTAGGAGGTTTCGATGACGAAGGCTTTTGCTTGGAGCTGCTTGTAGTAGTAGGAAGGCGACTCGAAGATGTCGAAGGTTGCTTGGAGCTTGACTTGTCGCCGGTACTTGTGGTAGCTCGAGTCGTGGAAGGAGTTGTCGTAGTCGTTAAAGCTTGAGTGTATGAACCGTAGGTCTTGGAAGAGTACTTGGAGTACTTGTAGTCCTCTTGCACTTGTCGCTCCTCCTTGGTTGCTTGGTGCACTAGCTCGAGGAGGTTGGAGTACGGTTCAAAGTCCGCTATTTTCTTGATGGGATGGTTGAGGCCATTCAAGAAACGCGCCATAGTTTGTTCGTCATCTTCCTTGACATTGGCTCGTATCATGGAAACTTCCATTTCTTGATAGTATTCTTCAACCGTCTTGGTTCCTTGCTTGAGGAGTTGGAGTTTCTTGAAGAGGTCGCGGTTGTAATGCGTAGGCACAAAACGAGCTCTCATGACATCCTTCATTTAATTCCAAGTCGCGATGGGTGGCTCGCCCTTCTCTTGACGTCTTGCGATCACTTGCTCCCACCAAATGAGAACATAGTCTTGGAACTCTAGAGATGCCATGGCGATCTTCTTTTCTTCTTCGAAGCGAAAAATCTTGTCGACCTTCAATGCCCATGATAGATATTCTTCGGGATCGTTGCCGCCGTGGAACTTGGGCATGGTGAACTTGAGCTTGCCGAAACGTTGTTCCTCATCATGTCGTCGTTGGTGAGGTCGATGTTGCCGTGGTGGTGGATCGTCATCCTCATGCTCCGCTCGATTTGCTTGGCGCGGTGGTCTTGGAGGTGGAATCCGAGCTCGATTTCTTCTTTCTTGGCGCTCCTCAAGGTGAGCTTCTTCGTCTCGTTGTGCATGTCGTAGCGCTTCTTCTTGTTCACTCACACGACGGTTGCGCTCGTTCACGGCATGAGTTGCTTCTCGGAGAGCACGTTGCGCTTCAAGTGCTAGTTCTTCTCGGCGTATGAGTTCTTGCCAGAGGGCGTCGCCGTCTTGGTCATTTTGTCTTGGATGTGGTGGTACTTGGCCTTGGCGCGCTTGACATTCTCGTGCTCGAAGTCGGTCTTGTAACCCATTGCCATGGAATGGATTTTGTGGAGCTTGATGATCGTCCTGATTGTTGCGCCGATGAGAACGTGCTCGAGATGGACTTGAGCGGGAAGAAGAATCCGAAGAGTGTTGACTTGAGTGACGCCGTCTTGAAGATGAAGTCGTGGAAGTGGAGCGGCTGGCCATCATGTCTCGCAATTCCTCCATTTGAGATGAAAGCTTGGCGTCGAAGTAGTCCCTTGTTCGTGTTTCGGAGTGGCGCAAGTCGGTGGCGAGTTGCTCGATGCGATCTCCCAAAGCTTCACTTTCTTGGTGTAGCGCTCGTTGGACGCCGAAGAGATGACCCTTGGTGACATAGTCGCGCGTCTCATCTTGCTCTTCAAAGAGCGGGTTCTCCGATGTACTTGGCCTATCCATCATAGTCAAGTGGTGGTGAGTAGGAAATGAGAGAACAATACCAAAGTTACCTTTTCCGATGATTGAGAATGTATCAAGTATCACTCAATGTAATGCAACAATAGTAGAATTGGTACCGGGTTTGTTTCTCACACCTACAAAGTAAGGCTTATGGAGGAGTTTGGTTAGGATGAGTGGCACAAAATTCAAGCAAGTGTTAGTCAAGATATCGAAAATGTTGATAAGATTCACAAATTGCAAGTAAGACAAATAGATCAACACCCTAGTAGAACACTTGGAAACACACACACGAAGATGAATGGGATCCGCACAACCAATGAATGAGCTCAAAATGTGGAACCACGGAAAATGCTCTTGTTGCACGGATGCTAGAGAGACACTAGCTCGATTGCTCAAATGGGCTAGATACGCTTGTGCACCAACCTAAGAGAGTAACGCGTTTGTCTTCAATCCCAAGTATGATATGTATGTATGGTCCAATATGATGTACTATGCAAAAGGCTCAATGCTATTGCTTACAAGCTCTTTTGTATCTCCTCTTTTGCTTAAAAGCTTTTGCCTCTTTTTTTTTGTATGCTTTGCCACAATGCTTGATGCTCGAGCCAAGTATGATATGAGACAAGTATGTAAGATATGCACGGGAGAGACTTATGGCACAAATATGATAGCAAGATGATTGCACGCTAAATGTAGCTATGAGGCATAAGCGTATCACTAAGGTGCACAATAAGTGTGGCCCGGCAATTCTCAACTCGCTAGTCTCGATGGGTAAGTGACGCAATAGGCTCAAGGTGATTAATGCAATGGCAAGGAAAAGTACAATGATGTCATCGAGGTTACCGTCGTTTGGTTCTCGTGGTAAGCAAGGACGGATGATGATGAAGTGGACAATGTCGATGTCGGGTCCGGGGCGATGATGAATGGCGGTGAGGTGATGTAGAACCGTCCCTAAGTAGCCGAAACACCTTAGGACACGGCAACCGCAACTCAAAATCTCAAAGAAACACGTGTGTTAGTGCGGAAGACGAAAGTGGTGCAAGTGTGTGTAAAAACTGGACTAAAACAGGAAGTAACAGTGCTCTCTGGTGAGGAAGTGCGCACGGGGTAAGTTGTGCCCGTGTGCACGGGGTATCTGGGGCCCGTGCGCACGGGGTCGGCAGCTGCGGATGAACAGCGCGAGATCCGTGGCAAAAATCGCAAAATTCGTGGAAAAGGCGTGGTGGGATATATGGGGAAGGGTGGGAAGGGGTAGATCCAGTTGCCAAACACGAAATTTGTGGACCAAAACAACAAAATCTCACAAGATCCAACAAATGCAAAAAAAATTGGTATGGCTATTTTTGTGGGGATTTTCGAAATTGGGACAAAACAAAGCAAAATCAGGCTAGAAAATGGGGGGTAGGGACTCCAAGATGTGAATCAACCTAAGCTCTGATCCAAGATGTTGTAGGGTAGAACCCTAAGTGAGGACTTTTTCACACTTGGAGGGGGGGAAAGGGATGAACTCACAAATCACAAGAGGCAAATCACTCAAACAAACCCAAATCACACATCCACTAGAGTAGCATACATAGATCCACAAGCATACATAGACAATCAAAGGAAAGTAGCATAAAGGTAAGGTTCTTCCCACTCCAAAGGAGGTGAGGTCTTGATGGTAGTCTTCTCCAAGAGGAGGTCTTGATATCCCTTGGGATCTTCTCTCTAAGAGGTCTTGATCTCCAAGAGGAGTTGTAGATGAGCAAAGCCCTCTATAATATCTCAATACACTTTGCTAACCCTAACAAATGGTCTATCCACGGAATATATAGTAGGTGGGAGGTAAGGGACGAAGTGGGGCAAAACAGGCAACACACAGCCAGCTCGCTGGGAGGGGCCGTGCGCACGGGCTAAGTAGGCCCCGTGCGCACGGGGGTCCCGTGGGCACGGTACACGCCCGTGCGCACGGGATGCTATAGGGGCGAGGCCCGTGCGCACGGGGTCCGGGGGCCCGTGGACACGGGGTGTCCAGTAGGTTTGCAGTTTCCCGTGGGCACGGGGTCATGGGGGCCCGTGCGCACGGGGTCGCCTGGGAGGTGTTGTCCTCTTTGGGATTTGCTCCTCCGTCATTCTTGTGGCCTTGGCGTGGTTCCTCTTGGCCTTGGCGACGGTCCTTAGCCTCTTGACGGTCGATTCCTTCACTCCTAATGATACATAGAGTTCCTTTGTGAGGTAGCATCCAAGTTCCATCCATATCCATATGAAAGTTGTAAAGGAGTGAGTTCACCTCGTTCTCGATGGCACGTGCGCGAGCTCTTGTCATAGGTCCACTTGGTGCTTGGTGAGTTGGTGAGGTATCCATGGGGATGATCGAAGGATGTTCCGCATCAGGAAGGCTCAGCCTTTTGCCTGGTGTTTTTTTCCACTCATGCTCAGGGGAATGGGACCCTCTTGACAGTTCGCTTTGAATAACCGCTTCCAGCAAGGCCCAACTTTGGTTTTAACATTTGCCAACATAATAATACTGATTTAAATAATTAATATGCATAGGGAGTTAGCGCTACCCGAGGATTCTTAATTCAACATAATACAAGTGGGCCAGTGCCGATGGTGTTGGTCCGAAACGGGCAGACTACGGGGCCACCATGGGGAAACTCGAGGCATTGGTTTTACTCGTAGGCTTTCCCATCCGGTCGTGGCCTGAGACGAGATACGTGCGGCTACTATCAGGGTGTCAGCACACCGGGAGGTCTTGCTGGACTTGCGTTACCATTGTCGAAATGTCTTGTGCACCGGGATTCCGAAGATACTTCGGGCTGACTCGAGGTTGATTGGGTTTTCTTGAGGTTGAGGTCTTCCACCGCAGCTTGTGTTGGTTTGTGATGGACCAGGTTGGAACACCCCTGCAGGGTTAAATCTTACGCGAAGCCGTGCCTGCGGTTATGTGGCGACTTGGATATTTATAACCTCCGGTTGTAGAGAACTTGACACTAATTCTAATTAAAATACACCAACCGCGTGCGTAACCGTGATCGTCTCTTTTCGAGGGGGTTCGGGAAGAGAACACGGTGGGGTTATGTTTGGCTCGTAAGTAGGTGTTCAGGATCACTTCTTGATCATTATTAGTTTGCGACCGTTATGCGTAGTTTACTCTTCTTATTCTTGTACTCGTAAGTTGGCCACCATACAATGCTTAGTGCTTGCTGCAAACTCACCACTTTACCCTTCCATACCCATTTAAGCTTTGATAGTCTTGCTACCCATGGTTATGAGATTGCTGAGTCCTTGTGGCTCACAGATTACTACAACAACAGATGCAGGTACAGGTAATGCGATGATTTGACGTGAGAGTGATGCGCGTTTGCTTTTGGAGTTCATCTTCTGCTTCTTCTTCTTCGTCGATCTTGGGATAGGTTCCTGGTCGGCAGCCTGGGCTAGCAGGGTGGATGTCGTTCGTGTTTTTCGTTTGTTTTCATCCGTAGTCGGATTCTGCTCTTCTGTATGGTGTTTGCTATGTATTGATGTATTCAAGTGATGATTGTATGTATTGGTATGTATCCCCATCTATTATGTACATGGTACGATGTAATGATATCCACCTTGCAAGCGTTTTCAATATGCGCTTCTACTCTTGATGGGACCTCCGAGTTCCCCGATAATAGGATCGCATATTGGGCGTCACATCTAGCCTGCTATCCGGCTTGTGAGCCTCCTCCCGAAGGGTGCTCCTTGTATCACAAGACATGTAATTTATGTGGGCTCCAATCCATGTAAGCCAACCTGGACTCATGTAACCTACCCCTCATCCACCTATTTATTTTTATCACAAAACGGATGCAACTTAGGAACCAAACAAACCAAATTTACAGTGTGGTTGGGCGGAATGCAGCCTACATGTAAAAAGAATATATTTGTATTTGATCACTTTCTTGAAAGATTTTTACATTCGACTTTGCTTCTGTACAGGGATACACGAAAGAGACGAAGTTTCCTTTTTCCCCTTGTGCGAGAAAAAAAGGGACAAAGCTTCCCGTGCACGCCCGGGGGTGCTGCCGGGGTTTACACGAGAGGGGTGGTTTCGATTCAGAAGCGCGGGTGAAAAACGGAGCAGTGCAGTGCGGGACAAGAACGTCTGGTTGTCCGAGCCGGGGGATGGACGCTTGGCTCCTCTTCCAACTCCCCACTTCCTCTTCTCGCGTCTCTTCTTCCCTACTCCACTCCTCCCCACCTCGCGCCTCTTAATCTGATGCCGGGACGTCGGGTGTGATGGCTGCGGCGGGAGCGGGAGCGGGCGGTGGCCGGGAGGGGTCCTCCTCGCCGACCGGCCTGACGATCGGGTCCCACTACGGGCCCACTGGAGGTGAGGACCACTTGCTGTCATAATAGGTTTTTTTTTTTACCTGTGTCATAATAGCTTCTGTTCCATGAGGAGGGTGTGCGTGTTGGAGATTAGTTGCGGTTAGGGGGCGGAATCGGGGTAAGGCACGTTAGGTTGTAGTCCTTGCTTTGCTGCGACATTTGTTTCTGTCGAGCCGCGCGGCGCGGGGTTGATTTGAGATCGTTGCTTCCTGTTGTGTCGGCTGTTTTTTTTAATTCCTGTCGGTGGCTTCAACACTGTTACATTTACTCCTCCGTCCCAAAATTAAGTGACTTAACTTTGTACGAAGTCGAGTCACTTATTTTTGTTACGGAGGGAGTGTTTTTTATCCGCGTGTGTTTTCTATGCGTCTTTTTGTGTAAAGTGTGTGTTTGAGGAAGATGGTGTCCAGCGTCCGGGAGAGGTTGGGGGATTTTCAGCTAGTTTTTCATTTTGGAAACAAGGGAGGGTGAAACGCGTTTGGATTACAGTTGCAGTGGCAATTGTGAGAATCAGGGGACAAGCACAGAGATGTACTTGACTTTTGGCATAAAGGTGACAATTTTAGTGGACTTGCTTTCGTCCCCACTAGGATTCGCGGTACAGCTTGCTTTTTCTGCAGTCTCGTGAGGTGGTGGCCGTAATTTACCATTCCTCGAGGCACTTCGAATGAGAAATAGCCTGGGGTTGTACTCTGTCAGAATGGTGTTTGGTCTTGTCTTTCCGGAACAGTGAAGATACTGGGATTAATTTGTTTGTAATATTCTCCTGCCTCGTATTAGTAGCTCCATTTCATTTCGTCATCCCTTTTGTGTTTGCTTTCAGTATCAGCGTGCTCGTCTATTTGGATGATCAGCACTGCTTTCTTGGAATGACAAGTTCCATCGTATCATCTGTGTTTCATCACCAATTAGTTTAAGCTCTAACCAGGTTCAGTGGGGTGTAGACAAGTATCAGAGAAATCTGGGTCTTCTGTCTGAAGTGGAAGAAATCCTTTTCTTTTGGTCTTGCAGCTGATGAAATTTGTTTGATGTTTCTCATCATCTTGAAAAAAAGGCAATATCTAATGTGATTGATTATTCATCCCTTTTGCACTGCTCCACATTATTGGCTCCCTGCTCTTTTCTTGTCACAATAACTGTTTTTGGCGTTCTTCTTTTAATACACTTTGACAAGCATTTAGGTACATGTTCGGGAAAGAAAATCAGTAAAATAGTGGGTACCCACACTAATAATTGAAAGTACTTATTGCAATGTGGTACCTTATCCTTTTCCAGAAAAGTTCTATTTTGCACAGAAGCAACTAAAATTCAGTGCACTTCTAACTTGACTCTTGCTAGGGGATCCTGTACAAAAATGATGAAGTAATGTGAACTTTTACTTTGCTTCGAATTGGATTGCAACAACCAAAATTTATCTCAGAAAGTGTGCAGGCTGAGTTGCTTTACTGCTGCTCCTTTCAGCACATGAATGTAAATCTTCTAGACCACTTTGTATGAATTGAATTGGTGGGTGATCTGAGGTCAATTATGGTACCGGATTTGGATTTGCAGATATGAGATTAAGCATTCCATGTTATCTCGAGTATAAAATGCCAGCATTACTGTTGTCTTAGCCTTACTCTGGTTGTGTGAAGGGACAGCTGACACTATTTCTCAATGATGTTGCAGAGGCAACATGGCAAATGACTTTAGGAGGTGGAGGAGTGTCTATGGAACCTGGTCCATACCCTGAGCGTATAGGAGAGCCTGATTGCAGTTACTACATGAGGACTGGACTTTGTAGGTTCGGGGTAACCTGCAAATTCAATCACCCCGCAAATAGGAAGCTGGTACCTGACCTATGCATCATGTGCAATTTGTTGTCATTCAGTAATCATATTGCAGACTCTGAAACCTATCGCTTTGAACTTTTAAGATTTTGCCACATCATTACTTTCCATGTCCTCTGGCTCTTTTAGCAATCTTTGTATCCATCACTTTGTGTTATAGTGTTTGTATAAGAAAGTAAATAGTTCAACTTGGATAGTTCATGTGTAGTTAAATTGGATAAGCTCACTAGTTATAACTTTTTTCTACATGAGAAGGTTCTCAAAATGTAATGAAGTTGAACCCAAACACTGAGAGGTAGTTGTGAAAAAAATTGTAAGGAGATGACATACTGGAATCTTTAACTTGTGTATATTCACTTCAATAAAAGAAAGCATGAGAATTTGGTCCTGGAAATTGTACCAATGTTTTACTTTGTATATAGATCTGAATGAACTTTGTTTCATCCTCCCTTTTTCCATATTTTGTTTTCTTGGTGAATGCATTTTTGGGTCTAAGATCTGTCGTTCTATATGCTACAAAAAACAAGTTATAAAGGGAACATCTACTTTGACTAGCCATTGATTACCTCCATAATTTATATCATTTAGCATGGTGATGTTGATCTAATGAGTTCAAGACCATATATTTCGTGATCCACAAACTTGAACACCATCTCGACCCCTCTTTACAGCGCGGCTTTTCCTATGACTCTAATAACCGAATTCTCCAAAAAAATTAAAAACGACAGAACCTTTTCCCTTTCTGATTGCGGGATCTCTCCGGTCCATATATGTCATTTATTGGGACTATGAATCTTTAGTCAGTCGATGAAACATGTCCCCATTAATCACATGTCATCAACATCCAAACCCAATTAGGGGCTTAGATGTCCTTTCAATTCTCCCCCTCTTTGGTGGTTGATGACAATATGATGAGTGGATAGAATAAAGATATTCAACAAATATAACCAAGGGTTTCTTATAGATATAAAAAGGAACTCCCCTTAAGTTTGTGCGTTATTTTGAGTTTTGCTTTGGAATGCAAAATACACAACACTAGTTTAGTAGAGCCCCTCCTATATCTGTAGAAACCGTGAAGTGCAAAGTGTACAAGATATGGGAATGTAGCATGCTTTGCAAAAGCTACTATGTGAGATAAAGATAAACAAGTAAAGCAATTCTCACAAACTAGAGGTGTGTGAATAAACATGGCATATGACAAGTGCAAAAATCATGACATGACATGATATAAGACGTAACTATACTATCTGCTTAATTTTATTTTTGTCTTGACTTCAGTTATTTTGATTAAATTCAGGTTGTTGCTGCTGCAAGGATGAAAGGCGAGTATCCTTACAGAGTTGGTCAACCTGAGTGTCAAGTGGGTTCAATTTCTTATTGAATTCCAAAATCATTATGTCTATATTTGATACTGTTCACCATCTGTCATTAGTTGTCTTCTGTGTTAACCTTGAAAGCTATTCTGTTTGAATCATTTGTACCTGCGAGTCAGAATTTTATGAGTTTAATGTAATTCCTGGACAATTACTTTTGACAGAAAAGAATGTATTTTATGTGTTTTTCTTTCAGTCAGCAGAAAATATCTTTGAAAAGAAGATACTGTATGAGAGATAACACTTGAACTTACACTCATCATTCTCTCATCTTTTGTTTTGTACTATGAATTATGTTTAAGAAAATTAATATCGTGCATTCTCTTACAGTATTACCTGAAGACTGGAACATGCAAGTTTGGAGCAACATGCAAGTTCCATCATCCCAGAGAGGAGGCTGCAATTGCAACCTGTGCACAGTTGAATGTTCTAGGCTACCCACTGCGTCCGGTTTGTGCTGAAATTCTATGATTTTAGTTCCCTCCATCGCGCAAGTCTTTTGCATGATCAACTTCATTTACTTGCAGTTCATTATTGCAGAATGAGAAGGAATGTGTTTATTATTTAAGAACAGGGCAGTGTAAGTTTGCAAGCACATGTAAGTTTCATCATCCACAACCATCTAGCACAATGGTTGCTATACGTAGCTCTATTTGCTCACCTGGACAGTCTACAACCTCTCCTGGTCAAAATACTTATTCTGGGGCTGTAACAAACTGGAGCTTGTCAAGATCTGCCTCATTTATTGCAAGCCCCCGGTGGCCTGGTCCTTCTGGTTATGCACAAGTGATTGTCCCTCAGGGCCTCGTCCAAGTTCCAGGGTGGAATCCTTATGCTGTATGCACTTTTTTCCATCAAATAATAGTATTGTTTTCACCCTCAACATGTTATGCTCATACATATTGCCGTAGCAGCATGCAACATGGGGTTTGCTTTATTCTTGAAACAGACTGTGAGCCCACTATATTCATCTATGATGCTTTTCTAATTGAGACACTTTCTGCATCAGGAAAGCTGGGGTTCTACATATTCTTGTACATAGGACCAATTGATAACTTTGCAGTGCTTGTGTATATTTTCTATTCTTGTCCCATTGTGAACTAGACCCTCCAATACATGGCAAATTATTTCAACCATGTTCCCAACTTTCAGCTGTTTCTCCTAACAAAGTTATGTCAAACTGGGCATTAACTGCTGGCATCTTCAGTTCAGCATTGGTAACAGTACTTCTTTTCTTTTCGAAAAGGAGGCTGAAACCCCCGGCCTCTGCATCATTGTGATATTGATAATAATACTTGCTTCTATTCAATATATTGTCATCTCTTGCATAACAATATAGTTTTCCTTCTATTATTAAACTATATGTAGACTTGTTCTTGTTCTGCCACTTGTCTCTCACTGTGAGTGACACAACGTGGGAGTGGATTATGTATAAGCTTCATGACTCAAGGTATAGAGCGAAACCTGTTAGAAATAGACTAAAGTAGAGAAGCAGAGGGAGCTGGGGCTGAACACAGGATAGTTTGATTTCTTGAAGCTGTTGCTTGTATTGCTGCCTCGAGGCATATATATAGTACAGGGCAAGTCGGTTGCCAAGTCTGAACCGACCATGCAGCCTAGCAGCTGCTAGTACAAGCAAAAAGCAAATTGACTACTAGCTATCTAGGTGCATACACTATCTTACTCACTAAGAAAGCTCCAACTGACCTATATTATTACTAGCTTATAACACAAGGATTACAGCTAACAAAACCAAACTCCCTAAGAGATCTGCAGTTTTTTGTACATTGGAGTACCGTTTCTTGGTACGACAACTTATGGAGAGATACAGGGAGCAAAAGAAAGACCTTCATATGGTGTTCATTGACTTGGAGAAGGCCTATGATAAGATACCGCGGAATGTCATGTGGTGGACCTTGGAGAAACACAAAGTCCCAGCAAAGTGCATTACCCTCATCAAGGACATGTACAATAATGTTGTGACAAGTGTTCGAACAAGTGATGGCTACACTGATGACTTCCCGATTAAAATAGGACTGCACCAGGGGTCAGCTTTGAGCCCTTATCTTTTTGCTTTGGTGATGGATGAGGTCACAAGGGATATACAAGGAGATGTCCTTGGTGTATGCTCTTTGCGGGTGATGTGGTGCTAGTCGACGATAGTCGGGCGTGGGTCAATAGGAAGTTAGAGCTATGGAGACAAACCTTGGAATCGAAAGGTTTTAGGCTTAGTAGAACTAAAACTGAGTACATGAGGTGCGGTTTCAGTACTACTAGGCACGAGGAGGAGGAGGTTAGCCTTGATGGGCATGTGGTGCCTCAGAAGGACACCTTTCGATATTTGGGGTCAATGCTGCTGCAGAAGGATGGGGATATTGACGAAGATGTGAACCATCGAATCAAAGCCGGATGGATGAAGTGGCGCCAAGCTTCTGACATTCTCTGTGACAAGAGATTGCCACAAAAGCTAAAAGGCAAGTTCTATAGGACGGCGATTCGACCCACAATGTTGTATGGCGCTGAGTGTTGGCCGACTAAAAGGCGACATGTTCAACAGTTAGCTGTGGCGGAGATGCGCATGGCCACACAAGGAAGGACCGAGTCCGGAATGATGATATACGAGATAGAGTTGGGGCAGCACCGATTGAAGAGAAGCTTGTCTAACATCGTCTGAGATGGTTTGGGCATATTCAGCGCATGCCTCCAGAAGCTCTAGTGCATAGCGGACGGCTAAAGCGTGCTGATAATGTCAAGAGAGGGCGGGGTAGACCGAACTTGACATGGGAGGAGTCCGTAAAGAGAGATCTGAAGGACTGGAGTATCACCAAAGAACTAGCCATGGACAGGGTTGCGTGGAAGCTTGCTATCCATGTGCCAGAACCATGAGTTGGTCGCGAGATCTTATGGGTTTCACCTCTAGCCTACCCCAACTTGTTTGGGACTAAAGGCTTTGTTGTTGTTGTTGTTGTTGTTGTTGTTGTGGCGTACCGTTTGTGTTGTTGGATATATAACACTAATTTCAATAATAATGGCCTTGATTTTCGATCATTGCTTTAATTTAGAGTAGTTTGTTGTGGCAATAATTGGATATGAGGAATTCTTGCAGAAAAAGTCAAATGTTTTCCCTGATTACCTGATCGTTTTTCCTCCTAATAGAAGCTCATTAGCTTTCTTCCATCTCCTCCAGTTCTGCTAGATGCAAGTGTTCATTTTATTTCTTTGGTAAAACCTCACTGAAGCTTTTTGCTCCTTTTCCAGTAATACTTTATAGGAACTAATGCTTTACCAGTGCTGAAGTTAGAGCATCACTAGCCCATCCCCAGTAAATCTGTAGCTCCAAAGAAAACTGTCATGTTTAGGAGTACAGCACTCTGCCTATCCTCCTAAACTCCTTTTAACTTCCAAATTTTTATTGGGAGCTCCCCAAAACAGTCCCTCTAAACTAGTAGGGAAAATTTGCTCTCCCAACCGCCGCCTCCTACCGCAGCCAAACTCACGGCTGCCAGCCCCTCCGCCGCAGACGGATGCCGCCGCAACCCCTCCCTTGCCACCACCCGCCCTCTGCGGCATGATCCACCTTTGTGGCGGTGTGCTCCGCATTGGCGCCCCTGACATCCGCTTCGGGCCTGCCACCACGCCTCGAGCTCCGCCGCCATGCTCACTGCCTGCAGCCTTGCTCAAGCTCCACTGCCCCTTCGTGTGCTTGCCGCATCTCTTGCCATCACCCTGACCTTCTCCTCGCACTGGGGGGTGGGGTGGTGGGGGTTCTATTTGCCATTGGCTATGTAATGAATTATTTGGAGTGTGGTAATTGGGGATGGGCTAGAGATGCTCTTAATCAATCTTACCTGTCAGTTCATTCACAATGGGGTGTTTATATCTATATGAATATTGGTATCATAATACCATGCTGTTCCTTACTGATTCTAATCATAGGTTTAGTTTTGACATTGTACCTCTGCACGGATTATTGATCCAACTATTACACATCAAAATCTCACCCCATTTCGATTCCTAGCAACATATATCCGGAACATAGTCCGTTGCTCCTCCAATACTTTTCATCAACCTTATGTTTGAAAGGATATTACTGACATGCGTAATACCCTTTCGCTTATCTTATCTGTGTCTTGAATGTGTCATTTGTTGATGCCATCTTTTTACTCATCATGTGGACGGCACAGATTCAATGGTTTGTATACTCTCGTAGGCACAAATGGGCTCTTCTTCTCTGGATGGCCAGCAACGAACACATGGAACTGCTCATTACTACTCTGGCACACATCAAAGCGAAACAACTGGAATGGGTGAACATGGAATGTTCCCTTCACACGAAGCAGGTTCTGTTCCACTCGGAGTTTATGCAGTACAAGGGGAGAACGCATTTCCCGAGAGACCTGACCAACCAGAGTGTCAATTCTATATGAAAACTGGAGACTGTAAGTTTGGTGCTGTTTGCAAGTTTAATCACCCAAAGGAACGAATGATTCCTGCTCCAAACTGTGCACTGAGTCCATTAGGTCTGCCATTGCGCCCGGTAAGATTTGTTTTCCACCAGAATGATATGCATCCTGCAGAATGTATTACATCCATCCCATTCATAGGATTTTTTTCTTTAAATTTTTGTTGTCTATTCCTGTGCTTCGGGTATTGACGCGGGTAAACAAAAACCTTGGGATAACCCTTAAATAGGTATTGAGAAATGGGAACTGACCTAAGATATCCATTTTCTTGAAGCCCAAGTGTTTGGGTAATTTTGTCGGGGAAGGATGTGAAATTTTACTGTCTATCACGAATGTTGGTTGTTTTCATGTGGTGTAAGAAGAGTTCTCCCTAAGATTTAGAATCAGATGCGAATGCGTAAAAATATTCTCTCTTCCTGACAAAATACCCTTGCGGACAGGCTATGTCTTAATGGAGAATGTTACTCAACTTACTCTTTTTCTTGCTTACAGGGAGAGCCTGTCTGCACCTTTTATTCTCGTTACGGCATCTGCAAGTTTGGTCCTAACTGCAAATTTGACCATCCTATGGGAACCATTATGTATGGATCCGCAACATCCCCAACAGGTGATGTGCCAGCTTTGCGCTACCAATTGGCACCCACACCAGGGCATTCAGAAAGATTGCTTGACGGGGGTTCTGGAAGGTCGCACCGGCTTCCCCAATCTGATTCCCAGCATATACCCTCTGGGGATGGAAGTGATGAGAGAGAGGCATCGTAAGCCTTACTCAGTCTTTCTTCATGCTGCCTCCCATTCTTGACTCTTCAGTAATTATATCTCCCAACACATTAGAAAAGCTGAAGCTGTACAGGTCCTCATTCATCCTTTTGCCGCTCTTTTGAGGTTTCCACAAACGCTTGCTTCATCATGTCTCAGTCTCACATTCACGCAGGAGAAGGTTCTTGCTCGCCCCTTTGATGCCCAGTTACCCATTGAAATAAACCGGGTAACCATTCCTATTTATCTCTACCAATATATACAGACACAAGATACACTCACTTGCTGACACTGGGTTCTGCGAATGATGTGCCTTGATCCCTTTGTTGTAGTATATACTGGTGACGTTGAAGTGGACAAAGCATATCGAACTAACTGTACTTGGATCCAACATCTCTTCCCTTCCCTTTTTCTCTTTTTTCCTTTCTCAGCATTTGGGGGTGGGGTAATGGTAATGGTAGGGCTTACTGCTTATTCAAGTTTGCTTGTTTTAAACAGCAGAAACAATACCCTGCTTCCTTATAATAATTCTCATCTGTGTATTACCCACTGAATTACTTGTTCAATAAGAGGTCCGGCAAGTGTTGCACCTTCTGAGAAATTGATTTCACAATGAGGGAATTATTTGTTCAATAAGAGGTACCGGCAAGTGTCATGCAATCTGAGAAATTGGTTTCACCATGATTTCTGTTTACCTATCTGCTAGATACCGGAGTTACATTTCCAATGGGACTGATGAGATGCTGTATTCCCCATAAATTTGAGTGGTGTAGTTTTGTTGCACCAATTAATGATGCATTCGATGTTTAATCGAGGGCGGTGAAGTGGAATATGGTTCATTTTTATTGTGAGGGCCTGATTCAGAAATAAGAGAGGATGTCATGTAATATTACCGCTCCTACTGATGCCGACGCACCGCGAAACATGTGAGTAGCTGTTGTGCTGCCATTATCGTGGCGTCGAAGGACAACACTTCACTCACTCTGCCCGCCCCCCTCCTCCCATTGCCCCACTTGTTCCTCGGTTGAACCAGCACTTCCCCTATCATGCCGCAGACCTCTCGGTTGTAAGAAGATATCGGTCGGATCGATGAGCTAATCAGCCTCGAGGAGGAGCAGGATGGCATTGCGGCCTGCAAAGACGACGACGGGCCCGACTTCGCCGAAGAGGAGCAGCGTGCTTGCAGCGTGCCCCCATCATTGGCCACAATGAGGAGTATGTGCTCTAACGGTATGCCCTCAGCCACGAGGAGGAGTGCTGTGCTCCAGCATCATGACCGTGAGCATATCGTGTCCTTCCGCTCATGAGGTAGACGAGCGTGTGCTCTAGGGAGTCATCTAGGAGTCCGCCCACGAGCACCGAACCTTCACCGTCGGTGACGAGGAGTATTGCATCATGGCCATTGTGGTTCATGAGTCCCGAGAATCCGCTATTGCCCGGGAGGAGCACGAGCTTCAATGGGTGCTCGATGAGTTCCGTGTCGATCTGCAGTGGGCCACCGACGAGTAGGATACTTCATTGAGCTCACCTCTTACGGCGTCACCTCCAAACCTAGTTTCTGGTCATAACTGAGCATTGTGGAGGAACTATATTCAAATAATGCTCAAATATTCTGAAATTTTACCAGTGTGTGCACCCTATTATATCATTTCTACTTGCCAAGTTTCACCTCTCCACCAAACCATTTACTCCCAAGTAATTCTTCAAACTTCCTGTCCAGAACATTTTGTGGATAAAAACTATCAATGCAAACCTATCCTAGACATTTCAGTGGCATATAACATGTACTAGTGGGTAGACTGGCACCCCAGACAAGGTTTGCCAGCCGACGTGCCCTAGCGCGCCAGTGCACGTGGTGACCACACGGCTGGCATGCTAGAAGCGTGCTCTGCGCGTCGGGTCTCGTCGGACAGCTAGCTCCGGTCGGCCATGGTTTGTCCTCTCGTGATGACATTGCTCCCACCATCCACGTACCCCTCACTAGCCCCTGTTCCACTCCGGCAGCTTCCTCGTCGGACATGGCCAAGCGTCGCCGCCTAAGCCGAACAGTGCGCAACTGTTCCTCGCCGCTGTCTGTTTCCCTCCAACCCCTAGCTCGACCCTTATCTCCTCTGCACTCTTCCGTCACATCAACCCATGCCACAATGGCCCGCGCATCGTCCTCCCCATGCTAGCGCATCTTTGGCCACGACCACCATCGCCCGGCTATAAAAGCCATAGCCCGCGCTCGGTTCTACACCTCACCACAGCCCACCTACCTCCAATTGATCTTCAGTGCAGAGAACCAAGGCTAGGGGAGCCTTCTTCCCCGGATCCGGCAGAGGGCTCCGCCATAGAAGCTCAGCCACTGCCCCAACACCTTGGGTCAATTTTTAGCCAAATCATTCCATCACTGAGCTCCTCGCCTCCTTCTGCTGACTATGGCGAGTTCAATTAATCGAACAAGTGTAGGAATGGTCGAGTCCATCCACCATCACTGCTCGCCGTCTCTAGAGAGCTTGCTCCCATCATCGTCCGGCAACCCCTCGTCAAGCCAGAGGTACTAGTAGCCTCGCAGTGGTCATATCCGTCTAGCCATCGCCCTTCTGAGCTCGACTGCTTCCTCCTCGCCGCCATCCATCGCCTGAGAGGCTCGCTAGTACTGTTTCCCCTCTGTTTCTTTTAAAACCCGATAGCCCGACTAATATAGGGCAAGCCTCTACGGCGGTCCGATCTTCACGAATTCGAGGTGGATTTGAGGAGGAACACGAAGAACATGAGGGGGAACACGAAGGGAAACACATAAATCAACACACATATATGCAAATAAAGATACACATAGATAGATCCTTGATCCAAATCATCCAAAGAGTGAGATGGAACAAGATAGTTCTTCCCCAATTCTGAGAAAAAGGAGGGCTTGATGATTGTATGATGGGAATCTGATGCGGAGCATCCTACGGTCATCCCCATGGACCCACCTACGTCTCCTCAAGTGCCAAGCGGACCAATGACACGAGCACGTGCAAGAGCTCTCGAGACTGAGGTGACATCTCTCCTTAATGAACTTCCATATGACTCGTCTGAGACATGGTTACTACCTCAAGCCAGAATGCTATGTGTGCTCAGGTACGAAGAAGACCGCCTCGGGAATGCTCTGAGTGAAGGCCAAGTCCTCAAGTACACGGACGAGGAAGAGCGACGAGGAAGACCGCTGAAAAGTGTCAGCGGCCGGACATCCGGCCCATGGCCCGGACATCCGGCCCCTGATGAGTACAGCCGCAGCAGCAGCCCTACAGCTGAGGGACTCCAGGGCCCGGACATCCGGCTGGCGGCCCAGACATCCGGCCCGAGCGGCCCGAACATCCCGCCCCCCTCCCGGATTTCCGGCCAGAGGGGATAGAACCTGGGCGAGCTCCAGGCCGGACATCCGACGTCAGGCCCGGACATCAGGCCCGACGGGAACGGCCGGACATCCGGCCCGACGCCCGGACATCCGGCCCCTGCCAGCGCATAATGGGCCATCCGGCCTTGTAACCCCTCTCCCTCACCTCCACTTCGTCCTAGACTATAAATAGACCTCCTCCTCATCTTTTCTAGGGTTAGCAAAGACATTGACACATTTGAGTAGAGCTTTGCTCCTTGTATCTCCTCTTGGGGAATCAAGACCTCTCTAGGGAGAAGGATCCCCATCATAGGATCATCAAGACCTCCTAAGGGAGAAGGATCTCATCTAGATCATCAAGACCTCACCTGCTTTGGAGTGAGAAGAACTTTACCTTTGTGCTTGCTTCCATGGATTGATCTTGTATACTTGTGGATGTGTGATTTGGGTTTGTTTGAGTGATTTCCCTTTTGTTGTTCTTGTTGTTCTTCCCTTTTCCCCCTCCAAGTGTGAAAAGATCGTCAATTAGGGTTCCACCCTACATCATCTTGGATCAGCGCCACGTTGATTCACACTTTGGAGTCTTTACCATCCACTTTCTAGCCCAATTTTGTTGTTTTTGCCCAATTTCGAAAATGTCCCACAAAAAATAGCCCTACCAATTTTTTTGTGATTTGTTGGTTTGATGATGTTTTGTTGATTTTGATCCATGGATTTGCTGTGTTTCAAGTGGATCTAGCTTTTCCCCACCTTCTCCACCAATTCCATCCACGAAATTCCTCGAATTTTGCCCCAAAATTTTCTTTTCCACCACTTGTTCTTGAGTTCATCCACGGATTTGGAGCCCCGGACATCCGGCCCGAGAGCCCGGACATCCGGCCCCTAGCAGCCAACACTTTACCACTTCGCCAATTTTCTTCGCATTCCAATCTTTTTCCACCGTTTCTTCCGCAACACATCGATGACTTTCGCAACTCCACCACCTACTTCCGCAACCACCACGAGTTTTGCCACTTGATAATTTGAGTTTGCGGTTTCTGTTTCCTAACGTGTTTCGGCTACTTAGGGACAGTTCGTCATCGACACCACCGCCGCTCAACTTCGCTACAGACTCGACATCAACAACGATCACTTCATCATTGTGACACCACCACCGTAAGCAAGGACGGTAACATCGACGACAACTTGTTTCATATCCTTGCCATTGCATTGTTAACCCCAAGGCCCTCTTTTGCGTTACTTTCCTACGAGACTAGCCATTTGAGTATTGCCGGGCAACGCTAGTTGTGCACTTTAGTGATACACGTTCCGCATAGCTATCATAGCGTGCATATATCATCGTATCATCTCTTGTGTCAACAATTGTTCCCGCATATACATCATTGCTATCTTCGTAAGAGCATTTCGCATAAGTGGCCAAGGAAAACATCAAAAGAAAGAGAAGCTTTTAAGCAAAAGAGAAAGAGCAACAACAAGCTTGTAAGCAATAGCCATAGCATCGCCACATTACATATCATATTTTATCATCTTGGATCATCGTGACAAGTTCACCGGGAATCATACATACATATCATAAGTGAGATAGAAAGTCGATACGTTTTGTCTCTTATAGGTTGTGCACAAGTTTGTATCCGCCTATTGAGCAATCGTGCTAGCGTCTCTCTAGTGTTGTGCAACACGAGCGTTTTCCGTGGATTCCACATTTTGAGCTCATTCCTTGGTTGCACGACCTCATTTATCTATCCGTGCGTGTGTTTCCATGTGCTACTTAGCCATAGCATAATATTCGAGTGAACCTCCAGTTGCCGTGTGCTATTCCTGTTGCTTCGCGATATGTTACAAATACCCGAGGTGAGATTTATCGGCATCCCCGTGGATCAACAACTTGTCCATTATGCCAGTTACCTCGTTACCGGTTTTGTTCTCTTTTCTCGTTCCCGTGTTCCGGCATCCCTGTGATCAAATCACATTGTGTCTGGCCAGACGATGATGGATACCGTAACACCGAGAGGGCCTAGAGATATCTCTCCATCGTCGGAGGAGCAAATCCTAATCTTGAGCTATCAAGTCCCTTGACATACTTTTCTATGAACCCGTAAGCCGCCATAATAGCCACCCATTTACGGATGGCGTTTAACAAACCTCAAAGTTCAATAAGCAAGCACGAAGAAACTCGATACTCTCATGGTCTAAGGAATTATGCAAATGTTAACTTTCTCTGTGTTATTAACCATTAACTTGTGACGAATGTATCTCATAGCATAACATCAATCGGGTCGATTCAACACAAGTGTTCTCCTAACATTGTGCCCTCAAAGTTGCCGGCATAGTCATGCCCATGATCAGGAAAACAGAACCATCATGCAACACTTGAGCTAGTCTTAGAGGCTAGACTAGGAATACATTTTACCGTTTATTATTCCACACGTGCATACGAGTCTTCCTCCGAGCCTCGTGGTTATTGTAGACTCGAGAACCATAGCAGTTATAGCACGGAATATAAACTTAATTACGAACGTGGGGATAAATAATAACATTTATTATTGCCTCTAGGGCATATCTCCTACATTGCATGCATGCATGCATACGGGCGTTGCGTGCGTGTTTGTGTGCATGTGTGATGTGTGTATATTCACCACATTAGCTCCTGTGTATTAAAAGGGTCGGCTCAGCATATCATCACTAGGTGACCTTGGCTGTTGTGGTTAGCGCGCGCGTGCTGCCCACCTGAGGTCTCGACTTCGAATCCCCACCGAGCACTAATTTATTAACATTTGTTTCTTTCTTATACCCGCTGACATGTGGGCCCTATGGTAGGGAGATAATGTGCGCTGATGATGCAACACTAATTGCGCCACGTGGACTGTTAGACTGGTCAATTGATCGTGTCATCAACAAAATACGAAGTTGTACGGTGAGCCAGTGACCTTATAATCACCACAAAATGTATACGGTGACCGTAACCATTTGTTTCTTTCTTATACCCACTAACAGGTGGGCCCTACGGTAGGGAGATAATGTGCGCTGATGATGCAACACTAGTTGCGCCACGTGGACTATTTGACTGATCAATTGATCGTGTCATCAACAAAATATGGAGTTGTACGGTGAGCCAGTGACCGTATAATCACCACAAAATGTGTATGGTGACCGTAATGAGCTTATTCTGAAGTCCAGTGACCGTATCATGCTTTGGCTTCAAACACAATGACCGTTGATACGTCTCCAACGTATCTATAATTTTTTGATTGTTCCATGCTGTTATATTATCAATCTTGGATGTTTTTATATGCATTTACAGCAATTATATATCATTTTTGGAGACTAACCTATTAACCTAGTGCCCAGTGCCAGTTGTTGTTTTCTGCCCTGTTTTTGTTTTACAGAAAATCAATACCAAACGAAGTCCAAATGTCATGAAACTTTTTGGAGATTTTTTTCTGGACAAGATAAACACTAGAAGCTTCGGGAGGAGGCCAGAAGCCCCAAGGGGTGCCCACGAGGCACCAGGGCGCGCCTGGGGGGGGGGCGCAAGCGCGCCCTGGTACCTCGTGGGGCCCACAGAGCTTCGTTTGACCTAATTCCTCCACTATAAATTCAGAAAAAATCAGAAACCCTCAGGGGAGTCCACGAAATACTTTTTCCGCCGCCGCAAGTTTCTGTTCTCGAGAGATCCCATCTGGAGGCCTTTTCCGGTGCTCCGCCGGAGGGGGAATCAATCACGGAGGGGCCCTACATCAACCTTGCTACCCTTCCGATGATGCGTGAGTAGTTTACCACAGACCTTCGGGTCCATAGTTAGTAGCTAGATGGCTTCTTCTCTCTTTTTGATCTTCAATAAAATGTTCTCCTCGATGTTCTTGGAGTTCTATCCGATGTAATCACTTTTTGCGGTGTGTTTGTTGGGATCCGATGAATTGTGAGTTTATGATCAGATTATCCATGAATATTATTTGAGTCTTCTCTGATCTCTTTTATGCATGATTATTATGGCCTCGTATTTCTTCTCCGATCTATTGATTTGGTTTGGCCAACTAGATTGATTTATCTTGCCATGGGAAGAGGTGCTTTGTAATGGGTTCGATCTTGCGGTGTTCAATCCCAGTGACAGAAAGGGACATGACACGTATGTATCGTTGCTATTAAGGGTAAAAAGATGGGGTTTATTCATACGTGAGTTTATCTTGTCTACATCATGTCATCGTTCTTAAGGCGTTACTCCGTTCTTTATGGACTTAATACACTAGATGCATGCTGGATAGCGGTCGATGTGTGGAGTAATACTAGTAGATGCAGGCAGGAGTCGGTCTACTTGTCTCGGACGTGATGCCTATATACATGATCATTGCCTTGGATATCGTCATGATTATTTGCTTTTCTATCAATTGCCCAACAGTAATTTGTCTACCCACCGTATGATATTTTCTTGAGAGAAGCCTCTAGTGAAAACTATGGCCCCCGGGTCTATCTAAATCATATTACTAAAACCCTAAAAATATTGCTGCCATTTCCTTTTATTTATTTTATTTTGTATTTTTGTTTCAATATATCTGTCTATCACATACAATTTAATCTTGCAATTGACCGCCGAGGGATTGACAACCCCTCGTTTGCGTTGGGTGCAAGGATTTGTTGTTTGTGTGCAGGTGCTGCTAACGAGGTGTTGCGTGATTCTCCTACTGGTTCGATAACCTTGGTTTCATAACTAAGGGAAATACTTATCTCTACTGTGCTGCATCATCCCTTCCTCTTCGAGGATAATACCAACGCGAGCTACAACTAGCAGGAAGAATTTCTGGCGCCGTTGCCGGGGAGACATCATCAACATCTATCAAGTACCTTTGCATAAACTCTCATCTCCTTGCATTTACTTTATTTGCCTCTCGTTTTCATCTCCCCCCACTTCTAAAACGTTTTTACAAAAATACAAAAATATTTTTCATTTGCCTTTTTCTTGTTTGCTTGTTTGCTTGCTTGTTATCTTGTTTGAGTAGTCACGATGTCTCACGAAAATACAAAATTGTGTTATTTTTCCAATACTAATAATAATGATTTTATTAGTACTCCGATTGCTCCTCCCGCTGCTAGTGCGGAGACTTGTGATATTAATGCCGCTTTGCTAAATCTTGTCATGAAAGATCAATTTTCCGGTAGTCCTAATGAAGATGCCGCATCCCATCTTAACACTTTCGTAGAATTGTGTGACATGCAAAAGAAAAAAGATGTGGATAATGATATTGTGAAATTAAAATTATTCCCATTCTCATTGCGGGATCGTGCAAAAATTTGGTTTTCATCTTTACCACAAAATAGTATCGATTCTTGGGATAGGTGTAAAGATGCTTTTATTACTAAGTATTTTCCTCCCGCGAAAATTATTTCACTTAGAAATCAAATCATGAACTTTAAGCAACTTGATCATGAACATGTTGCCCAATCTTGGGAGAGGATGAAATTAATGATAATAAATTGCCCTACTCATGGTTTAAATTTATGGATGATCATACAAAATTTTTATGCGGGATTGAATTTTGTTTCTAGAAATCTTTTAGATTCCGCCGCGGGTGGTACTTTTATGGAAATTAATTTGGGAGAAGCTACTAAATTGCTTGATAATATTATGGCAAATTATTCACAGTGGCATACTGAAAGAGTTCCTACTAGTAAAAAAGTGAATTCGGTTGAAGAAATTAATACTTTGAGTGATAAAGTTGATGCGCTTATGAAATTGGTTGCTAGTAAAAATGCTCATATTGATCCTAATGATGTGCCATTGTCCACTTTTATTGAGAAAAATAATGATGCTATCGATGTGAATTTTGTCTCGCGAAACAATTTTAATAATAGTGCTTATAGAGGTAATTTCAATGCTAGACCGTTCCCTGGAAATTCCTCTAATAATTATGGCAATCCCTATGGCAATTCTTATAATAATAATAATAGGATGCCCTCTGATCTTGAAAGTAATATTAAAGAATTTATTAATGCTCAAAAAGTTTTCAACACTACGATAGAAGAAAAATTGAGTAAACTTGATGATATGTCTAGGAGCATTGACAGAATTATTCATGATGTGGAAAATCTTAAGACTAAAATTTTGCCACCCAAAATTGATATTAGTGAAGCAGTTAAAGCTTTATATGTCTCCATGGATGAGAGTAAGAAAAGAACTGCCATGCTAAAAGCTAAACGAGAATTTTTAGAAAAAGCGATTTCTCCCGGTTTCTATCGTAGTAATGATGAGGATATTAAAATGATTGGTGTTTCATATATTGATTATTTGTTTAGCAATATAAAACTTGATGAAAAGGGGACTGAAGAAGAGTCAACTTTAGCTAGAAGGCGTTCCCATAATTCGGAGGGTGAAAATCTTAATGAATTTTTTTGCTAAAAGTGGGTTTGAAGAGGTAAAAACTTTAAATAGCGATATGCCCACTCTCTTGGATTACAAAGATTTTAATTATGATAATTGTTCTTTGATTGAGTGCATTTCTTTGTTACAATCCATGTTAAATTCACCCAACGCTTATGAGCAAAACAAGGCTTTTACTAAACACATCGTAGAAGCAATGATGAAAGCGTTAGAAGAAAAGCTAGAACTAGAGATTTCAATTCCTAGAAAATTATATGATGAATGGGAACCCACCATTAAAGTTAAAATTATAAATTATGAGTGCAATGCTTTATGTGATTTGGGTGCTAGCGTTTCCACAATTCCAAAATCTCTATGTGATGTGCTAGGTTTCACCAATATAGATGAATGTTCTCTTAATATGCACTTGGCGGATTCTACTATTAAAAAGCCTTTGGGTAGAATTAATGATGTTCTTATTCTTGCAAATAGGAACTATGTGCCCGTTGATTTTATTGAACTTGACATTGAATGCAATTCTTCTTGCCCCATAATACTTGGTAGACCGTTCTTACGAACTATAGGTGCCGTTATTGATATGAAAGAAGGGAATATAAAATTTCAATTTCCATTAAAGAAGGGTATGGAGCATTTCCCTAGGAAAAGAATTAAAGCACCGTATGAATCAATTATGAGGGCCACTTATGGAATCAACTTGAAAGATGACAATACTTGAAACTATGCATTATGCCTAGCTAGGGGCATAAAACAATAGCGCTTGTTGGGAGGCAACCCAATGAATAAAATAATTTTTTTCTGTTATTGAGTGTTTTCACAATTATGCTACTGTTATGAGTGTGTTTTTGTGTTTTTAATTAGTGTTTGTGCCAAGTAAAGCCTTTAGGATGATTTGGAAGATAGTATAATTGATGCTGTTTGGAAAACAGAAAGTTTTGTGTCCAGTGCCCGAATTTTGTTTCTGTACTGGAGCGCCGAAAAAATATGAAATTTTTACACAGTATTGGTATATGAATTTACCACGTTGTACTAATTTTTTCAGAATTTTTGGAGTTATAGAAGTATGGCTTTTAAATAGATTGCTACAGACTGTTCTGTTTTTGACAGATTCTGTTTTTGATGCACTACTTGCTTGTTTTGATGAATCTATGGATTGTATCGGGGGGTATAAGCCATGGTGAAGTTAGAGTACAGTAGGTATAATGAAAAAATAAAATATGAATGGGTTTGCAACAGTACTTAAAGTAGTGATTTATTTTGTTATACTAACGGATCTCACGAAGGTTTTGTTGAGTTTTGTGTGATTGAAGTTTTCAAGTTTAGGGTAAGATCACGATGGATGAAGGAATAAGGAGCGGCAAGAGCCTAAGCTTGGGGATTCCCTAGGCACCCCAATGTAATATTCAAGGAAGACTCAAGCTTCTAAGCTTGGGGATGCCCCGGAAGGCATCCCCTCTTTCTTCTACCAACCATCGGTAATTTTACTTGGAGCTATATTTTTATTCGTCACATGATATGAGTTTTGCTTGGAGCGTCTTGAATATATGAGTCTTTGCTTTGTTTGCTTTTTAGTTTTTCACAATCATCCTTGCTGAACACACCTATCCTGAGAGAGCCACACGTTTATCATCATTTGTTAGAATACTCTATGTGCTTCACTTGAATTTTTTTGAGCGAGGCAGTTGCTCTAGTGCTTCACTTAAATATTTTTGAGCACGGTGGTGGCTAAATTTTGAAGAAATAAACTCTCTTGCTTCACTTATATTATTTTGAGAGTTGATTGAAATTTTGAAGAAATGAATTCTCATGCTTCACTTATATTATTTTGAGAATAGATAAGATTGAAATTTTGAAGAAATATTTGCACTCTCATACTTCACTTAAATCTTTTTGAGAGTTGATGATAGTAATGGTAATTTGCACAAGATATGAATTTGGTCCCAAAGTGATGAATATTCAAGAGGGATATAATAAAAACTTTCATATAGATCATTGAATATGATAAGTGTGATTCCTTGCAATAGTTTTGCGATATGGAAATGATAATATGCGAGTCATGTTAGTGAGTAATTGTGATTTAGTAAGAATATTAGTGTTAAGGTTTGTGATTCCTTATGCATGCACATTAAGTCAATAGTTATGCAAAGAAATTATATCCTACTTATGGTGCATTATTCGGTGTTAGTTTTGTTCAATGCATGTTTATGACCGTTTTCATTTTTTGGTTGGTTGCTTCTCAATCTATTTGCTAGCCTTCATTTGTACTAAGCGGAAATACTGCTTGTGCATCCAAAATCCTTAAACCCAAGTTGTGCCAAATGAGTCCACTATATCTACCTATATGCGGTATTTCAATGCCGTTCTAAGTAAATTTGCGTGTGCCAACTCTAATTTTCAAAATAATTTTTCCGGTTTGTGTGCCCGTACCACTCTTGAAGGGGCAGGGGGTGGTCATTATTTTCCATGCTAGGTGTGTTATTCTCACGATGAGTGTTTATTCACTTGTCATTGCACGAGAGAGTGGTTGGTAATAGGGGTGCCCAGTCCCACAATGAATCAAAAATTAATAACAACAAAATTCCTTGGAAAGTGTTGGTTTGGAGGGCACCCGTGGATACAGCTAGCCATGGATTGTGAAAGAATGGTGGGAAGGAAATAAACTTTACTTTCTGTTTGGGAACCGCCTATGATGTGTCTAGCATGGAAAATATTGGGAATTCTCGGTCGATTTCATTGACAGGAAAAGCATGCCTCTCAAAATATTTTTATCTCTTTAATTTAAGCTTTGATCTCTGGCACATTTGACAAATCTCTGCTTCCCTCTGCGAAGGGCCTATCTATTTACTTTTATGCAATTTTTATTTTTATCCGAGTCTCCATCTTCTCTTAAAAAAGCACCAACTAGAGAGCACTATTGTCATACTTGTGCATTGGATGTAGCTAATATTTGAGTGTGTTTCATGAATGGATCAATGATTGAGCATAATGGGCTAGGGATAACTTTCTTTAGCGTTGATATTTTGAAAGACATGGTTGCTTGTTAGCATGCTTGAGTATTTATATCTTCATGTCAAATTATAGACTATTGCTTTGAATCATTCAAGTCCAATGTCCATGCTATAAAAGAAAAGAATATGATGAATATGTTAGGCAGCATTCCACATCAAAAATTCTGTTTTTATCATTTACCTACTCGAGGACGAGCAGGAATTAAGCTTGGGGATGCTGATACGTCTCCAACGTATCTATAATTTTTGATTGTTCCATGCTGTTATATTATCAATCTTGGATGTTTTTATATGCATTTACAGCAATTATATATCATTTTTGGAGACTAACCTATTAACCTAGTGCCCAGTGCCAGTTGCTGTTTTCTGCCCTATTTTTGTTTTACAGAAAATCAATACCAAACGAAGTCCAAATGTCATGAAACTTTTTGGAGATTTTTTTCTAGACAAGATAAACACTAGAAGCTTCGGGAGGAGGCCAGAAGCCCCAGGGGGTGCCCACGAGGCACCAGGGGCGCCTGGGGGGGGGCAGGCGCGCCCTGGTACCTCGTGAGGCCCACAGAGCTCCGTTTGACCTAATTCCTCCACTATAAATTCAGAAAAAATCAGAAACCCTCAGGGGAGTCCACGAAATACTTTTTCCGCCGCCGCAAGTTTCTGTTCTTGAGAGATCCCATCTGGAGGCCTTTTCCGGTGCTCCGCCGGAGTGGGAATCAATCACGGAGGGGCTCTACATCAACCTTGCTGCCCTTCCGATGATGCGTGAGTAGTTTACCACAGACCTTCGGGTCCATAGTTAGTAGCTAGATGGCTTCTTCTCTCTTTTTGATCTTCAATAAAATGTTCTCCTCGATGTTCTTGGAGTTCTATCCGATGTAATCACTTTTTGCGGTGTGTTTGTTGGGATCCGATGAATTGTGAGTTTATGATCAGATTATCCATGAATATTATTTGAGTCTTCTCTGATCTCTTTTATGCATGATTATTATGGCCTCGTATTTCTTATCCGATCTATTGATTTGGTTTGGCCAACTAGATTGATTTATCTTGCCATGGGAAGAGGTGCTTTGTAATGGGTTCGATCTTGCGGTGTTCAATCCCAGTGACAGAAAGGGACATGACACGTATGTATCGTTGCTATTAAGGGTAAAAAGATGGGGTTTATTCATACGTGAGTTTATCTTGTCTACATCATGTCATCGTTCTTAAGGCGTTACTCCGTTCTTTATGGACTTAATACACTAGATGCATGCTGGATAGCGGTCGATGTGTGGAGTAATACTAGTAGATGCAGGCAGGAGTCGGTCTACTTGTCTCAGACGTGATGCCTATATACATGATCATTGCCTTGGATATCGTCATGATTATTTGCTTTTCTATCAATTGCCCAACAGTAATTTGTCTACCCACCGTATGCTATTTTCTTGAGAGAAGCCTCTAGTGAAAACTATGGCCCCCGGGTCTATCTAAATCATATTACTAAAACCCTAAAAATATTGCTGCCATTTCCTTTTATTTATTTTATTTTGTATTTTTGTTTCAATCTATCTATCTATCACATATAATTTAATCTTGCAATTGACCGCCGAGGGGTTGACAACCCCTCGTTTGCGTTGGGTGCAAGGATTTGTTGTTTGTGTGCAGGTGCTGCTAACGAGGTGTTGCGTGATTCTCATACTGGTTCGATAACCTTGGTTTCATAACTGAGGGAAATACTTATCTCTACTGTGCTGCATCATCCCTTCCTCTTCGGGGATAATACCAACGCGAGCTACAAGTAGCAACCGTTAGTGTCATCAACAAAATACGGAGCTGTACGGTGAGCTAGTGACTCTATAATCACCCCAAAATGTATATGGTGAGTGTAATGAGTGTATTCTGAAGTCCGATGACCGTATTGTGCTTTCTCTTCAAATACAATGACCTTCACTGTATTTATCTCGCGAGAGGAAGATGGAAGACGCGTGAATGTGCCGGGGGCGTACTTTTAGAGGGCTGAGAGATAGTTTGTCTGCGTACGTGAAAGGCGCATAGAGAGAGGGGGTGTGCGATGGAGAGAGAGGGAGATGCCCTCCGTTTCTCTATAGTGTGACTAATTTTATAGGATAAAAATATAAACATTCACAATACGGAACATATATCATTGGATGCACCATGCAATTAACTTTCATATATAACTTTATAGTATTGTATATGTAGATTTTCTTAAATAATTGTTTTGTCACACTCTGTGTAGTTTTAATTCAAAACAAATCTTGTATGCGGAGTAAAAGTCAATGGATGGCTTTTTAAATCATTGGGAGCACATGATAATAAGATGTAACATGCGTGAATGTGGTTGACATATTTTGGAGGGCCTGGAGAGGGTATGTGTACGTATTCGAGAGAGGCGTGGATAGAGGAGGGTGTGCGATGAGAGAAAGAGAAAGCACTAGAGATGAGTGAGATAGAGATAGATAGATAGAGAGAGAGGGGGGAGGGAGAGAGAGACGAACATGATGTCTGAACGAGAGATGGTGAGTGTGTGTATCCAGAGGAGAAGGGGAGAGAGGCATGAGCAGAAAATAGTGTGTGTGTTGGTATGTGTGGGTGTGAGAAGATAGTGAGACCTAGGGGTAGAGGGTGTGTGAGGTCTGGTGGGCACATCGATTTCTGGTCTGGTGGGTCGAGGTGAGGACCCCTGGGTCGGTTCCGTCTTGCGCCACATAGGTCAGCCCGAGACGCGTTATACGAAGACCCATGGAGGACTTGACGTACAAGACGAAGATACCAGAGCTGTGGAGGACTCTATCTCCACTGACGAAGCTGACTACGATTTGTAACCCTAGGCCCCGGGTATGTTATATAAGCCGGGGGCCTAGTTCGTCGACAGTATATATACACAAAATCCCTTGGTATTCATGTGTACTTTGTACACACCCCAATCACAAATATACACGACCAGGAGTAGGGAATTTCCTCGATCGCAAGGGCCCAGACTTGGGTAAATCTTTGCCTCTTATTACCATCCAGCCTAACCGTTAGGGAGACAATGCGGGCGAGAGAGGCCTAAAGAGAGTGTGCGTGAGGGAGACACGTAGGGAAACATATGTATAGAAAGAGTGCCGGTGGAGACCGTGCGTGCGTATGCATGTGAGAGAAATAGTGTTTGTGACCGAGATTAGTGAAAAGAGTCATAGATAGTAGTAAGAGTGAGAGAGAGAGAGAGAGAGAGAGAGAGGGGGAGATATAGAGAGCGTGTGTGCATGAGACACCTCGGGATAGAGTGTGAGCATGTGTGAGAGAGAAAGCCCGATGGATATATAGTGTGTGCGCGTATGTGTGAGATAGAAAGATAGCACCTATGTGAGGAGGGGCCGAGGGAGAGTGCATCTACGCATAAAAGACTGTTCTACACATTAAATTAAAATATAAATTGTATTAAAAAATTGGATGGGATCATGAAATTTGCAATTCGCGTATGAACAAACATTGGTCTATCAAACATCCATACTCTATCGAATTCGAGCATGTGTATGGTATTATTTCACTTTATTGATCCATAGAGTCAGTAGTTTGAAATCCATACAATGCATGGCTTTTGCAATTCATATATAAATGTGAGTACACTCTGTGTTATCAGTGTCAAGCACATTATACATAAGAAACATACATCGTATACATTCCAAATTGCTAGCTACGTGTCGGTGTATTGAAAATGGGTGTTCAATACCCCTGACTATGCACAAACAGTAGTAGCCTCCTTGCCGGGAAGGGCTTGGCGGAGGATTAACTTATCTCAAGTGCTCAAGACTTGGTAGATAAAATCATGAAGAAGATCTCCACTCAGGTCATCAAGAAGTACTAAAGATGTAGTGAAGATCAAGACTCAAGTTGCCGGCAAGCTCCAAGCCAGCAAGATCAGGACTGGCAAGCTCCAGACCGGCGAGCTCCCTCCACCGCTCCACATCAGTGACCCGTCAGAGTCTCGCCGACAGATGGCGGACACACAAGCGGTTAGGTGAAGCTTGTCGGTGCACATGGCGGCTCGCCGCCTAAAGATCGACTTTATTAACACCCGTCCAGAAGGCGTGTCAAGATAATATGAGGTAGCTAGGCTAACAGCACAGGTGGAGCTACGCTCCCTTGCCGGCATTCGTCCCCAGCGTGACACCTAATGGCACAATAAATGCTTTTGTCCTATACCATCAGGGTTAGGTATGATAGCAGTGTAGACACTATCCATCTGTTCTAATTACCATTTTGCCACTGTGGTAGCCCCTTTCATCTATAAAAGGAGGCCCACGGCAACCTTTACAAAGGTCGGACCCCTGTTCAATTATGCGTAGAAGCTGCACCTCCCAAGCACTTTGCTGGCAAGGTTGCGCTCTTGTAATTGTAGGGCTCCAAAACAGTCATCAATCCACCAAAGCAGGAGTAGGGTTTTATGCTTCACAGTGGCCCGAACCTGGGTAAATTGCCCGTGTGATCTACGGTTGGTGTTGCTCTTTGCGTGTGGTGAGCCCGCGGCCGAACGTAGAAGGGGCGATGGCCCCATAGATTGTCGTACGTCGACATCTTTGGCGTGCCAGCAGGGGCTCTAACCACGTGAACCTGCATCAGCCGTGTCACCAGCTTCATCATCCTCATCATCATCTTCGTCCATGGCACCTTCTGGGGCAATAGTATTTTACTTAGGAGTTCTTCTGGATAGTAGTTTCCCGGGAGCTCCCGACTCCCATTGGCATGAGGGGCTCGCGTTTGGACAGGGCCACGGGCTACGCCATACTGGGCCGGTGGTGTGTAGCCCCCGGGCCCATGTCGTCCATGCAGTATTCGAAAGAGCGTTGGGGGAGATGGGGCCCAAAATCTGCAGAGGCCGGACACACGGCGTGCGCTTCCCCCTGGTGGGAAAACACACCCCCGCCGCTCGGTCACTTCGTCGTCTTGGTCACTTTGTATTTGCGGCCGTAGTAAAGCCGCTGTAAAAGCATGTGGCTTCTTGGTTCCCATGCCACGACGCTTGGGGAAGTGGAGGGAGTGGGCGACGCGCAGTAGACGTGAGGGTGGTGACCATTTCATCTCCATCGCTTATAAAGACGGGTGGAGCCGGCTCTCCCTCCCCATTCTTCTTCGTAGTTCTCAAGCCCCCAAGCCCTTGAGCCCGTGAGCCTTCTTCGTCGCCTCACCACCCCTTTCTCCACTCTTCTCGTTAAAATGTTAGACGAGGTCAAGCGTTTCGAGTGGGAGTAGATGCACGCCAGCCTCACCGCCAAGGACACCAAAATTTGCGAGCTCCGTGGGATCCTCAGTGGTGCCACTCTCCGTCTGGAGAGCGAAACCGCCGAGCTACGCAGCACGCTGTAGATGGAGCGGCTCCGCCATCGGGAGGCAGAGCAGCTCTTCGGCAACCTCCACGCCAATCAGTATGGGAGCGTGGGGGCGCTGCGCGACGCGTACCGGAGGCCGAACAAAGACATGGACGCCCTCGACCTCTAGTCATTCGTCCTATACAGTGCCTTCGACGAGGGGAAGCTGAACCACCTGACGCTCTTCTTCCAGCACCTCGCGATGAGGTTCGGGGAGTTCCGTCTGTTGAGGGCGGCAGCGCATGAGGCGGAGGTGGATCGGGTGGCGCGAGCGGTGGCAACCCGCATCCTTGTTGACATCCACAACACTTCTCATCACTTCTCGGTAGAGGTTGTGCTGGAGGAGCTGGGCATAGAGGACTGACGAAGGGCCGAGCACACCGTGGCGGATGTGGTGGAGGCGGTGGTGCGGCAGGGGTAGGAGAACAACTTCGGGAACACCTAAGGTCTTCTCCTATACCGGCTTCTTCGGCGCCGGTTTTCATTACGTCATATGTCGCCCCCTATTTCCTGTAACGGGGGGTATAAGAAGAAAAGGGGCACTGATGTCTACTACACAACTTATTCTTGTAGACTCGTGTTGGGCCTCCAAGCGTAGAGTTTTGTAGGACAGTAGCAATTTTCCCTCAAGTGGATGACCTAAGGTTTATCAATCCGTGGGAGGCGTAGGTTGAAGATGGTATCTCTCAAACAACACTGCAACCAAATACAAGAAATCTCTTGTGTCCCCAACACACCCAATACAATGGTAAATTGTATAGGTGCACTAGTTCGGCGAAGAGCTGGTGATAAAAGTGTAGTATGGATAGTAGATATAGGTTTTTGTAATCTGAAAATATAAAAACAGCAAGGTAGCAAATAGTAAACGGGCATAAAAACGGTATTGCAATGCTTAGAAACAAGGCCTAGGGTTCATACTTTCACTAGTGTGATCTCCCAACATTGTTGACATAGTTGAATCATATGTAAATCCCTCACGTGCGACAAAGAGTTCACTCCAAAGTCACAAATAGTGGAGAACAAACGAAGAAATTGTTGTAGGGTACGAAACCACCTCAAAGTTATCCTTCCCGATCAATCTTATGAGCCATCCCCATTAATTGTCACGAACAGCCCTAGAGTTCGTACTAGAATAACACCTTAAGATACACATCAACCAAAACCCTAATGTCACCTAGGCACTCCAATGTCACCACGAGTACCCGTGGGTTTGATTATATGATATGCATCACACAATCTCAGATTCATCTATTCAAACTAACACAAAGAACTTCAAAGAGTGCCCCAAAGTTTCTACCGGAAAGTCAAGACGAAAACGTGTGCCAACCCTTATGTATAAATCCCCAAGGTCACGGAACCCGCAAGTTGATCACCAAAACATACATCAAGTGACTCAAGTGAATATCCCATTGTCACCACAGATATTCATATGCAAGACATACATCAAGTGTTCTCAAATCCTTAAAGACTCAATCTGATAAGAAAATTTCAAAGGGAAAACTCAATTCATCACAAGAAGATAGAGAGGGAAAAACTCCATATGATTCATCTATATCAACAAAGCTCGCGATACATCAAGATCATGCCATCTCAAGAACACGAGAGAGAGAGATCAAACACATAGCTACTGGTACAAACCCTCTGCCCCGAGGGTGAACTACTCCCTCCTCGTCATGGAGACCGCCGGGATGATGAAGATGGCCTCCGGTGATGCCTTCCCCCCTCCGGCAGGGTGCCGAAAAAGGGTTGTAGATGAGATCGTGGAGGTACAGAGGCTTGCGGCGGCATAAAAACTCATCTAGGTTAACTTTCGGGGGTTTCTGAATATATATGATTTTTCAGCGTTGGAATCACGCGAAACGGAGCCAGGTGGGCCCCATGAGGTACCAGGGCACGCCTGGGGGGGGGTGGCGCGCCCTGGTGCCTCGTGGGCACTGGGTGGCCCCCCTCCAGTGGGTCTTGGTGCCAATATTTTTTATTTGTCCAATAAAAAATCTCCAAAAAGTTTCAGCTCATTTGGAAAACTTTCATTTCTGCACAAAAAACAACACCACGGTAGTTCTGCTGAAAACAGCGTCAGTCCGGGTTAGTTCTAATCAAATCATAGCAAAACCATATAGAATTGTTATAAATATGGCATGAATACTTCATAAATTATAGATACGTTGGAGACGTATCAGCATCCCCAAGCTTAATTCCTACTCGTCCTCGAGTAGGTAAATGATAAAATAAATAATTTATGAAGTGTGAATGCCAGCATAGTGCATAAGTTTGATCAATAATAATTTCAATCACTTTTCCTAGCATCATAACAGCAACTTTTTCTCATAAAAGTCATCATGACAAAGTAGCAATTAAATACAGAAATTTTGATGTGGAATGCTACCTATCATAATCATCATATAATCTTTTGTTGCATGGACATTGGACTTGAACAAAGCAAGATCATTATTATAACAACAATATTTATTATCATAAAACTTCTCATGAGCAAGTAACAATTCATCACAACAATGAAGTATAAGGCATAAACTTTCTTGGAAACTAACAAACTATTCTAGTCAACAATGCAATTGCAATTCATCATATTTTTAGGAAGGGTCTCATGTAGGAGCTTTTTAGCAAGTCCACATACTCAACCATCATTTAGTCTTCTATGATTGCTAACACTCACGACATATATATGGAGCAAAAGTTTCAGCCAGACACATAGAAAGATAGGGGCTTGTGATTTCGCCTCCCAACTTATTCACCTCTAGGGTGATGTCAACAATAATAACTCATGATCACTCATATCCAACTGGATATATGTGCCTAGATCTTTCCCCACCACATGATGCTTGCAAAAGAGAAAAATAAAAAGGAAGTAGAGGAGAACACTATTGACTCTTGCATAAAAAAGTAAATTCATAAAAGTAAATGCATAAAAGTAAAAGATAGGCCCTTCGCAGAGGGAAGCAGAGGTTGTCATGCGCTTTTTATTTTTGGATGCACAAGCCCTTAATGCAAAGGAACGTCACGTTGTATTGCCCCTTGTGATAGCAACCTTTATTATGCAGTCCGTCGCTTTTATTTCTTTACCATCACAAGTTCGTACAATGCTTATTTCCCTTACAATAAAAGATCATACATATTTCAGGAGCAATTTTTATTGCTTTTTGCACCAATGACAACTTACTTGAAGGATCTTATTCAATCCATAGGTAGATATAGTGGACTCTCATGGCAAGAAATTCGGTTTAAGGGTTTTGGATGCACAAGTGGTATCTCTACTTGGTGCGGATATTTGGCTAGCAAAGATATTGGGCAAGCACCACATGTTGGAGGATCTATAACAATATAACTTCTATGTGAATATGAACAAACATAATTCATTACGTTGTCTTCCTTGTCCAACGTCAACACTTTGACATAAAATACTTAATGGGGGCTCACAATCATAAAAGATGTCCAAGATAGTATATTTGCATGTGAATCTTCTCTTCCCTTATTAACTTTTTCATGAATTGCATCATTGACTAATGCTATGCTTGTTAACCTCCAATAAATTTTACCACTTATACTTTTCTTTATGTAATGTCATTACTTTCCATAAGATTAGCATATGATCTCTTTCATTATTTTCATTGCAAGGAATCACACTTATCATATCAAATGATCTATATGAAAGTTTTTATTATATCCCTCTCGAATATTCATCTTGGAACCAAATTCATATCTTGTGCAAATTACCATTACTATAATTAACTCTCAAAAATATATAAGTGAAGCATGAGAATTAATGGCAAACTACTCCAAAATATATAAGCGAAGATCAATGAGTAGTGAAACAATTAAGTAGCTATGTAAGGACTCTCTCTCATTTAAAAATTTCAGGTCTTATTATTTTATTCAAACAGCAAATAAAACAAAATAAAATGACATTCCAAGAATAGCTCATATCATGTGAAGAAGCAAAAACTTAGGCTCAACCGAAACTGACCGATAATTGCTGATGAAGAAAGGTGGGATGCCTACCGGGGCATCCCCAAGCTTAGATGCTTGAGACTTCTTGAAATATTATATTGGGGTGCCTTGGGCATCCCCAAGCTTGAGCTTTTGTGTCTCCTTAATTCCTCTCATATCACGGTTTCTATAAATCTTAAAAACTTCATCCACACAAAACTCAACAAGAACTCGTGAGATAAGTTAGTATAAATCAACTCAAAACCTTAACATTCTCTACTGTAGCAAATCACAAAAATTATAATTAAACATTGCATACTAAATGCCTCTGCATATTTAATACTCCTATCCTCAAATAGAAACATTAAACACGCAAACATATGCAAACAATGCAACTATAACAGCAATCTGCCAAGACAGAACAGTCTGTAAAGGATAATTAAGAATCCATACTTCCCTAGCTCCAAAAATTCTGAAAAATTACCACGCGACAGAGAACTCATTCATGCTTACTGTGTAAAAATTTCAGATTTTTATCTTGTTTTGACTATTCAGGAATATTCTGGACATAACAGAAAACTTTCTGTTTTCAAACAGCAACACATGAACTTGCAAACTGAGCATAGTAAAGGATATAAATGGCATTTTATTGAACTAAAAGATACAAAACATGATTATTGATGACACCAAGAAAATATTAACAGAAGAAAATGACGCTCCAAGCAAAACTCATATTATGTGACGAATAAAAATATAGCTCCAAGTGAGGTTACCGATAATGTTGAAGACGAAAGAGGGGATGCCTTCCGGGGCATCCCCAAGCTTAGTTGCTTGAGTCTTCCTTGAATATTACCTTGGGGTGCCTTGGGCATACCCAAGCTTAGGGTCTTGCCGTTCCTTATTCTCCTCATATCGATATCTCACCCAAAACTTGAAAACTTCAATCACAGAAAACTTAACGGAACTTCGTGAGAACGGTTAGTATGATAAAGAATAAACCATCACTTAGGTACTGTCCAAGACAAGATTCACAATTGTTCCCATATAATGCCTACTGTATTCTATCATTTCCACAATTTATATCTCATAATATAAGCTATGGAAACATTAAAACAAGCAAACTATGCATTGAAAACAGAATCTGTCAAAAACAGAACAGTCTGTAATGATCTGAGAAACTACCATACTTCTGGAACTCTAAAAATTCTGAAAAATTAGGAAAATGTAAACAATTTGTAAGCCAATTCCCTGTAAAAATTTCAGAATTTTTTGACGCTCCAGTAAAATCTGGGAAATTAAACACTGGAGGCAAAAGTTTCTGTTTTTGCACAGAATTGAATCAACAAGTATCCACACTATCCTAAAGGTTTTACTTGGCACTTTATTGAAAGAAAACATATAAAACATGATTGCTACAGTAGCTTAATCATGTGAACACGCAAAAACAGTAGGTATAAATATTGGGTTGTCTCCCAACAAACGCTTTTCTTTAAAGCCTTTTAGCTAGGCATGATAATTTTGAATGATGCTCACATAGAAGTAAAGAATTGAAACGTAAAGGGAGCATCATGAGAAATATATCAAACACATTTAAGCCTAACCCACTTCCTATGCATAGGGATTTTGTGAGTAAATAGTTTATGGGAGCAAGAATCAACTAGCATAGGAAGGCAAAACAAGCATGACTTCAAAACTTTCAACACATAGAGAGGAAACTTGATATTATTAAAATATGTAGAAGCATATATTCCTCTATCAAAATAATTTTCAGTAGCATCATGAAGAAATTCAACAATATATCCATCACACAAAGCATTCTTTTCATGATACATAAGCATATAAATCTTACTACTCTCCACATAAGCAATTTTCTTCTCATTCATAATAGTGGGAGCAAACGCAACAAAATAATTATCATGAGATACTTGATTGGCATAATCAAATTGAACATTAAAATCATGATGACAAGTTTCATGGTTATCATTATTCTTTATAACATACAAGTCATCACAATAGTCATCATGAATAGGAGGCATGTTATCATCATAATAGATTTTCTCATCAAAACTTGGGGGACTAAAAATATCATCTTCATCACACATAGCATCCCCAAGCTTGTAGCTTTGCATATCATTAGCATCATGGGTATTCAAATAATTCATATTAACAACATTGCAATCATGCTCATCATTCAAAGATTTTATGCCAAACATTTCATTGAATTCTTCTTCTATCAATTGAGCACAATTATCGGAATCCTTATTTTCAAGAAAGACATGATAAAGACGAATAATATGAGGCAACCTCAATTCCATTTTTTTGTAGTTTTCTTTAATAAACCAAACTAGTGATAAAACAAGAAACTAAAAGATTCGATTGCAAGATCTAAAGATATACCTTCAAGCACTCACCTCCCCGGTAACGGCGCCAGAAAAGAGCTTGATGTCTACTACACAACTTATTCGTGTAGACTCGTGTTGGGCCTCCAAGCGCAGAGTTTTGTAGGACAGTAGCAATTTTCCCTCAAGTGGATGACCTAAGGTTTCTCAATCCGTGGGAGGCGTAGGTTGAAGATGGTATCTCTCAAACAACCCTGCAACCAAATACAAGAAATCTCTTGTGTCCCCAACACACCCAATACAATGGTAAATTGTATAGGTGCACTAGTTCGGCGAAGAGATGGTGATAAAAGTGTAGTATGGATAGTAGATATAGGTTTTTGTAATCTGAAAATATAAAAACAGCAAGGTAGCAAATAGTAAACGGGCATAAAAACGGTATTGCAATGCTTAGAAACAAGGCCTAGGGTTAATACTTTCACTAGTGTGATCTCCCAACATTGTTGACATAGTTGAATCATATGTAAATCCCTCACGTGCGACAAAGAGTTCACCCCAAAGTCACAAATAGCGGAGAACAAACGAAGAAATTGTTGTAGGGTACGAAACCACCTCAAAGTTATCCTTCCCGATCAATCTTATGAGCCATCCCCATTAATTGTCACGAACAGCCCTAGAGTTCGTACTATAATAACACCTTAAGATACACATCAACCAAAACCCTAATGTCACCTAGGCACTCCAATGTCACCACGAGTACCCGCGGGTTTGATTATACGATATGCATCACACAATCTCAGATTCATCTATTCAAACCAACACAAAGAACTTCAAAGAGTGCCCCAAAGTTTCTACCGGAAAGTCAAGACGAAAACGTGTGCCAACCCTTATGCATAAATCCCCAAGGTCACGGAACCCGCAAGTTGATCACCAAAGCATACATCAAGTGACTCAAGTGAATATCCCATTGTCACCACAGATATTCATATGCAAGACATACATCGAGTGTTCTCAATACCTTAAAGACTCAATCTGATAAGAAAACTTCAAAGGGAAAACTCAATTCATCACAAGAAGATAGAGAGGGGAAAACTCCATATGATTCATCTATATCAACAAAGCTCGCGATACATCAAGATCGTGCCATCTCAAGAACACGAGAGAGGGAGATCAAACACATAGCTACTGGTACAAACCCTATTCCCCGAGGGTGAACTACTCCCTCCTCGTCATGGAGACCGCCGGGATGATGAAGATGGCCTCCGGTGATGCCTTCCCCCCTCCGGCAGGGTGCCGGAAAAGGGCTGTTGATGAGATCGTGGAGGTACAGAGGCTTGCGGCGGCGTAAAAACTCATCTAGGTTAACTTTCGGGGGTTTCTGAATATATATGATTTTTCAGCGTTGGAATCACGCGAAACGGAGCCACATGGGCCCCACGAGGTACCAGGGCGTGCCTGGGGGGGGGGGGGTGGCGCGCCCTGGTGCCTCGTGGGCACTAGGTGGCCCCCCTCCAGTGGGTCTTGGTGCCAATATTTTTTATTTGTCCAATAAAAAATCTCTAAAAAGTTTCAGCTCATTTGGAAAATTTCATTTCTGCACAAAAAACAACACCACGGTAGTTCTGCCACAAACAACGTCAGTCCGGGTTAGTTCTAATCAAATCATAGCAAAACCATATAGAATTGTTATAAATATGGCATGAATACTTCATAAATTATAGATATGTTGGAGACGTATCAGGCACAGGGTGCCGTTAGTCTGGCGGGTCGGCGCAGTTGGATGTAAGCGTTGGCCCGCCTTTCAATTTACGAACTAGTATGTTTAAGGGGTACGTGTGTCTTCTTAAATGATAACTCCGCCGTATGAGGAGAGAAACAGGGGCCCGACAACCCATGGAAAGTGGTTTGCATGGGGTAGGACCCGAGAACGTTTCCATCGTGGCAGGTGTGGCGTACTACTGTAACTCTGCCATATGAGGAGAGAAGCAGGGGCCCGACAACCTGGGGAAAGTGGTTCATACGGGGTAGAACCCGAGAACGTTTCCATCGCGGAAGGTGTGGTGCACTGCTGTAACTCTGTCGTATGAGAGAAGCAGGGGCCCGGCCACCTAGGGAAAAACGGTTTGCATAGGGTAGGACCCGACAATGTTTCCACCGCGGCAGGTGTGGCGCACTGCTGTAACTCTACCATATGAGGAGAGAAGCAGGGGGCCAGCCATCTGGGGAAAGCAGTTCATACGGGGTAGGACCCAAGAACGTTTCCATCGCAGCAGGTGTGGCGCACTGCTGCAACTCTGCCGTATGAGGAGAGAAGTATGGGCCCGGCCGCCTGGGGAAAGTGGTTCATACGGGGCAGTACCCGAGAACAACTCCATTGTGGTGGTGTGGCACGCCACTGCAGTTTTATCCATGCGGGGAGAGAAGCAGGGGCTCAACAGCCTGGGGAAAGTGGTTCAGATGGGGTAGGACCCGAAAATGTTTCCATCGCGGCAGGCGTGGCGCACTGCTATAACTCTACCGTATGAGGAGAGAAGCAGGGGCCCGACAACCTAGGGAAAGTTGTTCGTATGGGGTAGGACCTGAAAACATTACCATTGCGACAGTCGTGGCACACCGCTGTAACTCTGCCGTATGAGGAGAGAAGAAGGGGCCCGACAACCTAGGGAAAGCGGTTCATACGGGGTAGGACCCGAGAACATTTCCACTGCGACAGGCATTCCACACCACTGTAACTCTGCCTCGGCCCAAAAAGGAAGGTAGGAAAACACTCGCCTGACAGGCAAATAGCATAAAGACACACCATAGTTGTCATGTTTAGCGTGGGAGGCCCCGGGCACATGTTTACAAGGGTTGTCCATTGTCGCTTGGGTGAGTGCCGATGACGAGGAGGATCTTCATGTCGAGGTCGTCACTGTAGTCCCAGAGAGCGTTACCGACGGGGTAGGCACCGTCGTCAGGGATCCGCTGGTCAGGTATCTCGGAACAGCCCTCTAGGATCTTGACGGTGGGCTTGAACGGGGGCGCCGTAGTCCGGCTCTATCCCCATTCATTTTGGTGCTGGGGATGACGCGCATGAGTCTCTGGAAGGTGGCCCTGCGTTATTCAACCCGAACGGTAAACACCAGGGGCGGCACCCCCCATGTGGTGTGATGAAGGCCGTCCTCTCTACGTCCTCCTTGGCCCTCTTGTTTATACCCTGGAAGCCCACGCAGAGACGCAGCTTACCGTTGGGCTTCAGTACAACCGTGGGGCCGGTCGTACCATCGTATCGCGACGGCACCTTTGGTTTGAAATGTGGCGGCCAGAGCACTTCACGTAGCTTGGAAGTGAACGCCCAGCCGCCCTCGGCACAGGCCGTGTCGCCGACTTCGGAGAACTCTCGGCCGGTACGCAGGGTTCCGCGTAGTTCATCGAGGATGAGCCCACTACCGGTGCCGCCGCCATCGCCATTTTCCTTGTTGTGGTCGCGATCTTGGTGCGAGGCGATGTCCTCATCCCGCAAGAGGACGGGGGATGGAAGCGGAGGTGGCACCATCTGCCGCTCATCCTCCTGGGCGACTTGGCGCCGATGACGCGCTTCTGGGCGTGCGCTCCAGCTTTTTGCCATGGCAAGGGATGTTTTGAACGTCCGTGACGCCATGGCCCGGACCGCTATACGGAGCGGGGGAGTCAGGCGATGGAGTGATCATGGAGTGGTCATGGACCACGGAAGACGGTGGCGCTTCAGTCCCCTACCTGGCATGCCAAATGTCGGTGTCTAAGAACTGGACATTGGGTTGTCAACTACAACCCTTTGTGAGTTTGGCCAGGGACTGAACGCGTCTAGTTTCCTATGTCATTGATCACCGGAAGGAGAAGAACAGAAAGTAGAACACACCGGAACTACCCAGGTTCAGGCCACAGTCGAGGTGTAATACCCTACTCCTGCTCTAGAATGATATTGCTCTGAGAGTTGGCTACAACGTATGTGTTGAGTTACGCATGAGTCGACCCTCATTGGTCAGTAGTCCTCCCCTATTTATAATACTCCGGGGCTTCTTTCCTCCTCCCGGAGGCTCTCATTGGCCCATTATAAACAAAGGAAAGGCTAGAATAACTTGTACTGGCGTGACACGACTGCTTGTGGCATGACTGTCCGTGCAAGGATAATGGCTACCGGGGCAGCGTATTGCTCTATGGATAACCGGCTGCACCCCTGCTCGTACAGAGTAGATGGCTACCGGACCCTGTTCCTGTAGCCGCGTGCGCAGTAGGTGAATCTTCAAGGGTCACTATTGATGACCCTGGCGAGTGGTGCGCCTTGCCGGAGCCCATACATCGTGGACGATTCCGATGCGTCCCCTCATAGCTGCTGACAATGGTAGCAGTGGAGGGGGGAATGGGGCGCATTTAATGCTTCTGACAACGGGATTCCCACTTCCTTCGCGGAGGCAGGTCATGCTGGGGAAGTGCTTCCCAGAGGCCCCGGGAGGCGTTTCCCGGAGTCGAGAAGGTAGCGAGGCACTCCGAACCATACTCAGGCGGTCAATACTCTGAATTCTTGAAGAGTTCAACCCTCCAATTACATCGTCTTGGATAATGTCATGCCCTGGGGGCCACCGTCAAGCCTCAAGTCCGTAGGCCCGTGGTACCCTAGTTCCTGTTGGGCCGACACTATCCACTGCCAAGCCAACCATCGCGCCGGCAGCCTCGATTCCACCGTCGCCCAACTCCACTCCGTGGTCGGCCATTGGGGGTATGATGGTATGTGTGGTGGTAACTCGCAAGGGGATCAATGAGTCACCGCCGTCGGCCATTGTTGTGGTTATTTATAGCTAGCAGCTGGCTAGGGGATTGGGGATTTTACAATTTACCCCTGTGGCCGGTGCTTGCGCGGGAAGCCTTGGCCATAGTGTGGGAAGACTAAGTGGAGCCCACGAGCGGCGACCAGAGCCACCATTGGTGAGGGTAGGCGGCTACGGGCGGCGAGACATGGCACACGGTTGTTACTTTACACCCATGTGTTTGTGGTTGCGTGACTCATCGCAGGCGCTTCGTATTTCGCACCCGTGTGTGACATATCTAATTCGATGCTTTAAAAACCGTGTGTTCCTTTACAGTTTTTTCTTTGCACATATGTGTTTGCTATTTTGCATGGCACACGGTTTGTTAATGTAAAACCGTGTGCCACATGGCTAACCAGTACTCGCTTTAAAACACAAGAAATGCTTTCTAAAATCATATAGTAGGCGTATTGCATGAAAGTGGGGATGGTTTGAACCCCCGGTCTAAAACCGATGACTACTAAAATCATATAGTATGCGTATTGCAAAAAAGTTATCTTCGGCGCATGCTTAAGAGAGAAAGAACAATATCGAAGATCAAGTCCTTGATCCAGGAGTTCTTGGGAGAAGCGAAGACCACCTCCAGAGTTAGAGTGCCGGTCCATTGTGCCTCAACTCCTGGTATGATAACTTTGAAAGTGGTGTTTCTGTGTTTAATCCTTGATGGATCGATGCCCATCTTCCTGACAGTGTCTGCGTAGATCAGGACCCTTGTGAGGTGGAAACCGTCCACTATGGGATCGAGTACCAGGGCGGCCGTTCCTCCATGACGGATACTGGTCAGATGGTCACTTCGATCGAAACGGATCAGGTAAGCCGACCATGGGTTGTACTTCAGCGCTATGGGCTATAATGCGCAAACATCACGTAGCGCGCGCTTCCTCTCCTTTGGGATGTGGGTGACATAGATCATATTCACATCCTTTACTATGGAGGGGAACTGTTTTTGGCCTCCATTATTTGGCCTAGGGGGTTCATCCTCGTCCTCGCTACGAGGCTGACTTTTGCCTGGGTTCTCAGCTGCGATCTTGCCATCCTGCTTTATGTCCTAGCAATTCCGGTTCGTATGATTAGCAGGTTTGTCCTAGGTGCCGTGAATTTGGCAAGGCTTGTCGAGGATCTTATCCAACGTAGATGGGCCGTCTCTGTTCCCTTTAAAGGGCTTTTTATTTTGGCCGCTACATTGACTGCTGAATCCGGCGTTGATGGTTGCCTCGTCAGCGTCACTGCCGTTGTCTATAGGGTGACGCTTATTTTTATTGCGTCAAGGCCTCCCATTTCCGTCTCGCACTTCTGAGGTACTAGGGTCACTGCTGTGGCTGGAACAGCGAGCCAGCCAGCTATCCTCTCCTGCACAGAACCAGGTCATGAGGGAGGTGAGGGCCACCATAGTTTTTGGTTTGTCCTGTCCGAGCTATCACACCAACCATTCATCACGAATTATGCCGGAAAGCAGCGATTGCCTCAGCATCTGGACAGTCTATGATTTGGTTCTTCTTGGTCAATAACCGATTCCAAAATTTTCTAGCAGACTCGCCAGGCTGTTGGACGACGTGACTGAGGTCATCGGCATCTGGGGGCCAAACATAGGTGCCCTGAAAGTTAGCTCGGAAGGCATCTTCGAGCTCCTCCCAGCTCCCGATAGAGTTCTCGGGCAGGCTATTGAGCCAATGCCTCGCTGGTCCTTTAAGCTTTAAGGGAAAATATTTAATGGCAAGGAGATCGTCTCCTCTAGCCATATGAATGTGGAGAAGGAAATCTTTGATCCACATAGCTGGGTCAATCATTCTGTCGTACTGTTCGATATTTACGGGTTTAAACCCTTCTAGGAACTGATGTTGCATGACCTCGTCTGTACAGCACATCGGGTGTGTAGCTCCTCTAACCAGAGCCACGGTTTGTTGGACGTATGTTTCTTTCTGAGCACGGGTATCATTATGGGCCTTGTCATGCTTATCCAGCCATGCCTGATATCCGGCTAGTCCAGCAGGCGCGCGGTCCCTTGATCCGTATTTGGAACGCGATGGAGTAGGCTGTGCGGTCAATTTTCCCCGCAGGTCATACGGCGGAGCAGACGGGACTGGATCTTTGCCTTCACGGTGAGGGATTCTAGCGGGGTCTCGAAGCCTGCCATTTGGCCTGTCTCGCCCTCGAGGAGGACGGTCAGGCTGATTGGCTCGACTGTGCCTATAGAGCAGATTGTCGCCAGCTTCGTCATCGAATGCCGGAAGTAGACGTTGTTTCGGGTAGGATTTGACTTGGTCTATGCACCGTAGCTCGAGGTTCTGCTCGGTTGCGAGAACTTCAACCCATTTGTCATTCAGCGTGTCCTGGTCAGCTTTGAGCTTCTCACGCCCTCGTTTTATGCTTCGGGTGGAGGCAATGAGCCATCGTCGGAAGGTTTCCATGTCGCGGAGGTCCTTGGGGACTTCGAATTCGTCGGGTCCGAGACTTACATCCTCCTCTGATTCGGGCATATAGTTACTATCATCAGGATCGTCAAGATCCTCCATCCCTATGTGCCATCGATCTGATCAGCTGCGGCGTTGTCACCATTATCCTAGTCCTCAGTGCCATTCGGGGTGGTGTTGTCGCTGGAGGCGTCATTGGTAGTGTTTTTTTTTAACTATACACAGTAGGGAAAAAAAACCCACTGCAATTTTTATAAAATAAAATCCACAAGGGCAGGTCTTAAATGGCTTGAGCTAAGCCAAAGAGAAAACAAGACAAAACAAAAGAAAGAGAAGAAGATAAAAAGAAAACTAGAAAGCTAAGAGAAAGAAAGAAACAAAATAAAAAACAAGAGAAAAAGAAAACATCATATAGACATCGGCAGGTTTAGCATGGTAGTGTTATTGTTGCTGGTGTTCCCATCCCCAGCGTGTTTAGAGCACTTCTTGCTCCGTTGGCGTTTGGGAGGATCTCTTTTTTCCTCCTCCTCGTCGTCCTTGGGGGTGTCTACCATATAGACGTCATAGGTGGAGGTTGCCATCCAGTTGCTGGTTTTGGATGGTGTGCTACCAGGTAGTTCGCCGACATCTTCATCTATGTCGATTGCCTCCTCGAAAGCGTAGTCCAGTACGTCAGTTAAATCCTCGACCGTAGCGACTAGATGATTGGTGGGTGGGATGTAAATTTCCCTGTCATCGGCTTTACATCTGATCTGATCATAGACCGAAGACTTGTCGTCCGAGGTCCCAAGGCTCTGGATTCGGTCTAGCATATCGTTCAAGAGCGAGAGGTCTGCGGGGCCCATCTCTTGATAGTACGTAGGGCTAACCTGCAATATGCTTCACGGAGAGTGTGACACGCCTCCGGAGCATGGATTTGCCAGGGCATGGACCTGGCTTCATTTTGAAGTAATCGGCTCCGAGCTCAAAGTTGGTTCTGAGGTGTGACCCGACCCAAGGTCCGGATCTGATGTTGAATCCGAGTTTAAGGACACGGTGTCAGTGGAGTTCTCTAGCCGACCTGGCATCTAGCCAGAGAGGGCGAGATCTCCACGAGAGTCGGTAGTGTACTCCAGGCTTCCAAATCTGATGATTTGATTTGGGGCGAGGTTCTCGACGCAGCCGAGGTGGCCGGTCAAGTCAGCGTGAAGGACGATGCTCCCGAACACAAAAAGTTGGCCAGTGAGAAAGATGTCGCCGCAGCTAATGTCGCCGTTGATCTGAAGACAAGCCATCGATCCTTGTTGACCACATAGCGGGACCTGTATGGGCCACCAATGTCGGTGCTAAAACCGGTGGATGTTGGGTAGAGGGTCCCGAGTTGTAGGCCTAGGAACGATGGTAACAGTAGACGAAGGGAGATGATGTTTACCTAGGTTCGGGCCCCCTCGAAGAGGTAAAACCCTACGTCCTGCTTTGATTGTATTGATATGATGGGGTACAGATTACAAGATGATCTACCTCGAGACCGTATGATTGTGTTCTAAACCCTAAGGCTAGTAATTGTGCCTCTAAAGACTAAACCCTGATGTCTACTACACAACTTATTCTTGTAGACTCGTGTTGGGCCTCCAAGCGCAGAGTTTTGTAGGACAGTAGCAATTTTCCCTCAAGTGGATGACCTAAGGTTTATCAATCCGTGGGAGGCGTAGGTTGAAGATGGTATCTCTCAAACAACCCTGCAACCAAATACAAGAAATCTCTTGTGTCCCAAACACACCCAATACAATGGTAAATTGTATAGGTGCACTAGTTCGGCGAAGAGATGGTGATAAAAGTGTACTATGGATAGTAGATATAAGTTTTTGTAATCTGAAAATATAAAAACAGCAAGGTAGCAAGAAGTAAACGGGCATAAAAACGGTATTGCAATGCTTAGAAACAAGGCCTAGGGTTCATACTTTCACTAGTGCGATCTCCCAACATTGTTGACATAGTTGAATCATATGTAAATCCCTCACGTGCGACAAAGAGTTCACTCCAAAGTCACAAATAGCGGAGAACAAACGAAGAAATTGTTGTAGGGTACGAAACCACCTCAAAGTTATCCTTCCCGATCAATCTTATGAGCCATCCCCATTAATTGTCACGAACAGCCCTAGAGTTCGTACTAGAATAACACCTTAAGATACACATCAACCAAAACCCTAATGTCACCTAGGCACTCCAATGTCACCACGAGTACCCACGGGTTTGATTATACGATATGCATCACACAATCTCAGATTCATCTATTCAAACCAACACAAAGAACTTCAAAGAGTGCCCCAAAGTTTCTACCGGAAAGTCAAGACGAAAACGTGTGCCAACCCTTATGCATAAATCCCCAAGGTCACGGAACCCGCAAGTTGATCACCAAAACATACATCAAATGACTCAAGTGAATATCCCATTGTCACCACAGATATTCATATGCAAGACATACATCAAGTGTTCTCTAATCCTTAAAGACTCAATCTAATAAGAAAACTTCAAAGGGAAAACTCAATTCATCACAAGAAGATAGAGAGGGGAGAACTCCATATGATTCATCTATATCAACAAAGCTCGCGATACATCAAGATCGTGCCATCTCAAGAACACGAGAGAGAGATCAAACACATAGCTACTGGTACAATCCCTCAGCCCCAAGGGTGAACTACTCCCTCCTTGTCATGGAGACCGCCGGGATGATGAAGATGGCCTCCGGTGATGCCTTCCCCCCTCCGGCAGGGTGCCGGGAAAGGGATGTAGATGAGATCGTGGAGGTACAGAGGCTTGCGGCGGCGTAAAAACTCATCTAGGTTAACTTTCGGGAGTTTCTGAATATATATGATTTCTCAGCGTTGGAATCACGCGAAACGGAGCCATGTGGGCCCCACGAGGTACCAGGGCACGCTTGGGGGGGGGGGGTGGCGCGCCCTGGTGCCTCGTGGGCACTGGGTGGCACCCCTCCAGTGGGTCTTGGTGCCAATATTTTTTATTTGTCCAATAAAAAATCTCCAAAAAGTTTCAGCTCATTTGGAAAACTTTCATTTCTGCACAAAAAACAACACCACGGTAGTTCTGCTGAAAACAGCGTTAGTCCGGGTTAGTTCTAATCAAATCATACCAAAACCATATAGAATTGTTATAAATATGGCATGAATACTTCATAAATTATAGATACGTTGGAGACGTATCAGCATCCCCAAGCTTAATTCCTGCTCGTCCTCGAGTAGGTAAATGATAAAAGAAATAATTTATGAAGTGTGAATGCTAGCATAGTGCATAAGTTTGATCAATGATAATTTCAATCACTTTTTCTAGCATCATAACAGCAACTTTCTCTCATAAAAGTCATCATGATAAAGTAGCAATTAAAAACAGAAATTTTGATGTGGAATGCTACCTATCATAATCATCATATAATCTTTTCTTTTATAGAATGGACATTGGACTTGAATGATTCAAAGCAAGATCATTATTTTAGAGGTTGTCATGCACTTTTTATTTTTGGATGCACAAGCCCTTAATGCAAAGGAACGTCACGTTATATTGCCCCTTGTGATAGCAACCTTTATTATGCAGTCCGTCGCTTTTATTTCTTTACCATCACAAGTTCGTACAATGCTTATTTCCCTTACAATAAAAGATCATACATATTTCAGGAGCAATTTTTATTGCTTTTTGCACCAATGACAACTTACTTGAAGGATCTTATTCAATCCATAGGTAGATATAGTGGACTCTCATGGCAAGAAACTCGGTTTAAGGGTTTTGGATGCACAAGTGGTATCTCTACTTGGTGCGGATATTTGGCTAGCAAAGATATTGGGCAAGCACCACATGTTGGAGGATCTATAACAATATAACTTCTATGTGAATATGAACAAACATAATTCATTACGTTGTCTTCCTTGTCCAACGTCAACACTTTGACATAAAATACTTAATGGGGGCTCACAATCATAAAAGATGTCCAAGATAGTATATTTGCATGTGAATCTTCTCTTCCCTTATTAACTTTTTCATGAATTGCATCATTGACTAATGCTATGCTTGTTAACCTCCAATAAATTTTACCACTTATACTTTTCTTTATGTAATGTCATTACTTTCCATAAGATTAGCATATGATCTCTTTCATTATTTTCATTGCAAGGAATCACACTTATCATATCAAATGATCTATATGAAAGTTTTTATTATATCCCTCTCGAATATTCATCTTGGAACCAAATTCATATCTTGTGCAAATTACCATTACTATTATTAACTCTCAAAAAGATATAAGTGAAGCATGAGAATTAATGACAAACTACTCCAAAATATATAAGTGAAGATCAATGAGTAGTGAAACAATTAAGTAGCTATGTGAGGACTCTCTCTCATTTAAAAAGTTTCAGATCTTGATATTTTATTCAAACAACAAAGAAAACAAAATAAAATGACATTCCAAGAATAGCTCATATCATGTGAAGAAGCAAAAACTTAGGTTCAACCAAAACTGACCGATAATTGTTGATGAAGAAAGGTGGGATGCCTACCGGGGCATCCCCAAGCTTAGATGCTTGAGACTTCTTGAAATATTATATTGGGATGCCTTGGGCATCCCTAAGCTTGAGCTTTTGTGTCTCCTTAATTCCTCTCATATCATGGTTTCTATAAATCTTAAAAACTTCATCCACACAAAACTCAACAAGAACTCGTGAGGTAAGTTAGTATAAATCAACTCAAAACCTTAACCTTCTCTACTGTAGCAAATCACAAAAATTATAATTAAACATTGAATACTAAATGCCTCTGCATATTTAATACTCCTATCCTCAAATAGAATCATTAAACAAGCCAACATATGCAAACAATGCAAACATAACAGCAATCTGCCTAAACAGGACAGTCTGTAAAGGATAATTAAGAATCCATACTTAGATAACTCAAAAAATTCTGAAAATTTACCACACTGGAAATAATTTATCTAAGTTGACTGTATCATAATTTCAAGATTTTATCACATTCTGACATTTCTGGGCAATTTAATCAATAGCAGCAAACTTTCTGTTTTGAAACATCAACTCATGAACTTGCAAAATAAGCATGGTAAAGGCTATACTTGACATTTTTATTGAAATAAAAGATACAAAACATGATTATTGATAGCACCAAGCAAATATCATCAGAAGAAAATGACGCTCCAAGCAAAACTCATATTATGTGACGAATAAAAATATAGCTCCAAGTGAGGTTACCGATAATGTTGAAGACGAAAGAGGGGATGCCTTCCGGGGCATCCCCAAGCTTAGTTGCTTGGGTGTTCCTTGAATATTACCTTGGGGTGCCTTGGGCATACCCTAGCTTAGGGTCTTGCCGCTCCTTATTCTCCTCATATCGATATCTCACCCAAAACTTGAAAACTTCAATCACAAAAAACTTAACGGAACTTCGTGAGAACGGTTAGTATGATAAAGAATAAACCATCACTTAGGTACTGTCCAAGACAAGATTCACAATTGTTCCCATATAATTCCTACTGTATTCTATCATTTCCACAATTTATATCTCATAATATAAGCTATGGAAACATTAAAACAAGCAAACTATGCATTGAAAACAGAATCTGTCAAAAACAGACCAGTCTGTAATGATCTGAGAAACTACCATACTTATGGAACTCTAAAAATTCTGAAAAATTAGGAAAACGTAAAAAATTTGAAATCCAATTCCCTGTAAAAATTTCAGAATTTTTTGACGCTCCAGTAAAATCTGGAAAATAAAACACTGGAGGCAAAAGTTTCTGTTTTTGCACAGAATTGAATAAACAAGTATCCACACTATCCTAAAGGATTTACTTGGCACTTTATTGAAAGAAAACATATAAAACATGATTACTACAGTAGCTTAATCATGTGAACATGCAAAAATAGTAGGTATAAATATTGGGTTGTCTCCCAACAAGCGCTTTTCTTTAAAGCCTTTTAGCTAGGCATGATAATTTTGAATGATGCTCACATAGAAGTAAAGAATTGAAACGTAAAGGGAGCATCATGATAAATATATCAAACACATTTAAGCCTAACCCACTTCCTATGCATAGGGATTTTGTGAGTAAATAGTTTATGGGAGCAAGAATCAACTAGCATAGGAAGGCAAAACAAGCATGACTTCAAAACTTTCAACACATAGAGAGGAAACTTGATATTATTAAAATATGTAGAAGCATATATTCCTCTATCAAAATAATTTTCAGTAGCATCATGAAGAAATTCAACAATATATCCATCACACAAAGCATTCTTTTCATGATACATAAGCATATAAATCTTACTACTCTCCACATAAGCAATTTTCTTCTCATTCATAATAGTGGGAGCAAACGCAACAAAATAATTATCATGAGATACTTGATTGGCATAATCAAATTGAACATTAAAATCATGATGACAAGTTTCATGGTTATCATTATTCTTTATAACATACAAGTCATCACAATAGTCATCATGAATAGGAGGCATGTTATCATCATAATAGATTTTCTCATCAAAACTTGGGGGACTAAAAATATCATCTTCATCACACATAGCATCCCCAAGCTTGTAGCTTTGCATATCATTAGCATCATGGGTATTCAAAGAATTCATATTAGCAACATTGCAATCATGCTCATCATTCAAAGATTTTATGCCAAACATTTCATTGAATTCTTCTTCTATCAATTGAGCACAATTATCGGAATCCTTATTTTCAAGAAAGACATGATAAAGACGAATAATATGAGGCAACCTCAATTCCATTTTTTTGTAGTTTTCTTTAATAAACCAAACTAGTGATAAAACAAGAAACTAAAAGATTCGATTGCAAGATCTAAAGATATACCTTCAAGCACTAACCTCCCCGGCAACGGCGCCAGAAAAGAGCTTGATGTCTACTACACAACTTATTCTTGTAGACTCGTGTTGGGCCTCCAAGCGCAGAGTTTTGTAGGACAGTAGCAATTTTCCCTCAAGTGGATGACCTAAGGTTTATCAATCCGTGGGAGGCATAGGTTGAAGATGGTATCTCTCAAGCAACCCTGCAACCAAATACAAGAAATCTCTTGTGTCCCCAACACACCAAATACAATGGTAAATTGTATAGGTACACTAGTTCGGCGAAGGGATGATGACAAAAGTGTAGTATGGATAATAGATATATGTTTTTGTAATCTGAAAATATAAAAACAGCAAGGTAGCAAATAGTAAACGGGCATAAAAACGGTATTGCAATGCTTAGAAACAAGGCCTAGGGTTCATACTTTCACTAGTGAGATCTCCCAACATTGTTGACATAGTTGAATCATATGTAATCCTTCACGAGCGACAAAGAGTTCACTCCAAAGTCACAAATAGCGGAGAACAAACGAAGAAATTGTTGTAGGGTACGAAACCACCTCAAAGTTATCCTTCCCGATCAATCTTATGAGCCATCCCCATTAATTGTCACGAACAGCCCTAGAGTTCGTACTAGAATAACACCTTAAGATACACATCAACCAAAACCCTAATGTCACCTAGGCACTCCATTGTCACCACGAGTACCCACGGGTTTGATTATACGATATGCATCACACAATCTCAGATTCATCTATTCAAACCAACACAAAGAACTTCAAAGAGTGCCCCAAAGTTTCTACCGGAAAGTCAAGACGAAAACGTGTGCCAACCCTTATGCATAAATCCCCAAGATCACGGAACCCGCAAGTTGATCACCAAAACATACATCAAGTACTCAAGTGAATATCCCATTGTCACCACAGATATTCATATGCAAGACATACATCAAGTGTTCTCAAATTCTTAAAGACTCAATCCGATAAGAAAACTTCAAAGGGAAAACTCAATTCATCACAAGAAGATAGAGTGGGGAAAACTCCATATGATTCATCTATATCAACAAAGCTCGCGATACATCAAGATCGTGCCATCTCAAGAACACGAGAGAGAGAGATCAAACACATAGCTACTGGTACAAACCCTCTGCCCCGAGGGTGAACTACTCCCTCCTTGTCATGGAGACCGTCGGGATGATGAAGATGGCCTCCGGTGATGCCTTCCCCCCTCCGGCAGGGTGCCGGAAAAGGGCTGTAGATGGGATCTCCCTGGTACAGAGGCTTGCGGTGGCGTAAAAACTCATCTAGGTTAACTTTCGGGGGTTTCTGAATATATATGATTTTTTGGCGTTGGAATCACACGAAGAAGGGCCACAGGGGGCCCACGAGGCACCAGGGCGCGCCTGGGGGGGGGGGGTGGCGCGCCCTGGTGGATCGTGGAGCCCCTGTGGGTCTTCTGGCCTCCTCCCGCTTCTAGTACTTGTTATGTCCAATAAAAAATCTCCAAAAAGTTTCGTGGCATTTGGACTTCGTTTGGTATTGATTTTCTGTAAAAGAAAAACAAGGCAGAAAACAGCAACTGGCACTGGGCACTAGGTCAATATGTTAGTCCACGAAAATCATATAAAAGCCATATAAAAGTGCACCAAAATCATACAAAACTATAATAAACATGGCATGAATAATTCATAAATTATAGATACGTTGGAGACGTATCAATATCTCACCCAAAACTTGAAAACTTCAATCACACAAAACTTAACGGAACTTCGTGAGAACGGTTAGTATGATAAAGAATAAACCATCACTTAGGTACTGTCCAAGACAAGATTCAAAATTGTTCCCATATAATTCCTACTGTATTCTATCATTTATACAATTTATATCTCATAATATAAGCTATGGAAACATTAAAACAAACAAACTATGCACTGAAAATAGAATCTTTCAAAAACAGAACAGTCTGTAATGATCTGAGCTACTACCATACTTATGGAACTCTAAAAATTCTGAAAAATTAGGACAACGTCAACAATTTGCATATTAATACTGTATAAAAATTTCAGAATTTTTTGACGCTCCAGTAAAATCTGGGAAATTAAACACTGGAGGCAAAAGTTTCTGTTTTTGCACAGAATTGAATCAACAAGTATCCACACTATCCTAAAGGTTTTACTTGCACTTTATTGAAAGAAAACATATAAAACATGATTACTACAGTAGCTTAATCATGTGAACATGCAAAAACAGTAGGTATAAATATTGGGTTGTCTCCCAACAAGCGCTTTTCTTTAAAGCCTTTTTAGCTAGGCATGATGATTTCAATGATGCTCACATAGAAGTAAAGAATTGAAACACAATGGGAGCATCATGAAGCATATGACTAGCACATTTAAGCCTAACCCACTTCCTATGCATAGGGATTTTGTGAGCAAATAATTTATGTGAGCAAGAATCAACTAGCATAGGAAGGCAAAACAGGCAAGACTTCAATACTTTCAACATAAAGAGAGGAAACTTGATATTATTGAGATATGTAAAACCATATGATCCTCTCTCATAATAATTTTCAGTAGCATCATGAAGAAATTCAATAATATAGCTATCACATAAAGCATTCTTTTCATGATCCACAAGCATAGAAATTTTACTACTCTCCACATAAGCAATTTTCTTTTCATTCATAATAGTGGGAGCAAATTCAACAAAATAACTATCATGAGATACTTGATTGGCATAATCCATTTGAGCATTAAAATTATGATGACAAATTTCATGGTTATAATTATTCTTTATAGCATACATGTCATCACAATAATCATCATAGACAACAACTTTTTTATCACAGTCAATTGAAACTTCTTCCAAAATAGTGGAATCATCATTAAATAAATTCATGACCTCTCCAAATCCACTTTCATCAATATAATCATCATAAATAGGAGGCATGCTATCATCATAATAAATTTTCTCATCAAAACTTGGGGTGCTAAAAATATCATCTTCATCAAACATAGCATCCCCAAGCTTGTGGCTTTGCATATCATTAGCATCATGGATATTCAAAGAATTCATACTAGCAACATTGCAATCATGCTCCTCATTAAAATATTTTATGCCAAACATTTTATTGAATTCTTCTTCTATCAATTGAGCACAATTATCGGAATCCTTATTTTCAAGAAAGACATGATAAAGACGAATAATATGAGGCAACCTCAATTCCATTTTTTGTAGTTTTATTTAATAAACCAAACTACTGATAAAACAAGAAACAAAAAGATTCGATTGCAAGATCTAAAGATATACCTTCAAGCACTCACCTCCCCGGCAATGGCGCCAGAAAAGAGCTTGATGTCTACTACACAACTTTCCCTCAAGTGGACAGTAGCAATTTTCCCTCAAGTGGATGACCTAAGGTTTATCAATCCGTGGGAGGCGTAGGTTGAAGATGGTATCTCTCAAACAACCCTGCAACCAAATACAAGAAATCTCTTGTGTCCCCAACACACCCAATATAATGGTAAATTGTATAGGTGCACTAGTTCGGCGAAGAGATGGTGATAAAAGTGTAGTATGGATAGTAGATATAAGTTTTTGTAATCTGAAAATATAAAAACAGCAAGGTAGCAAGAAGTAAACGGGCATAAAAACGGTATTGCAATGCTTAGAAACAAGGCCTAGGGTTCATACTTTCACTAGTGCGATCTCCCAACATTGTTGACATAGTTGAATCATATGTAAATCCCTCACGTGCGACAAAGATTTCACTTCAAAGTCACAAATAGCGGAGAACAAACGAAGAAATTGTTGCAGGGTACGAAACCACCTCAAAGTTATCCTTCCCGATCAATCTTATGAGCCATCCCCATTAATTGTCACGAACAGCCCTAGAGTTCGTACTAGAATAACACCTTAAGATACACATCAACCAAAACCCTAATGTCACCTAGGCACTCCAATGTCACCACGAGTACCCACGGGTTTGATTATACGATATGCATCACACAATCTCAGATTCATCTATTCAAACCAACACAAAGAACTTCAAAGAGTGCCCCAAAGTTTCTACCGGAACGTCAAGACGAAAACGTGTGCCAACCCTTATGCATAAATCCCCAAGGTCACGGAACATGCAAGTTGATCACCAAAACATACATCAAGTGACTCAAGTGAATATCCCATTGTCACCACAAATATTCATATGCAAGACATACATCAAGTGTTCTCAAATCCTTAAAGAGTCAATCTAATAAGAAAACTTCAAAGGGAAAACTCAATTCATCACAAGAAGATAGAGAGGGGAGAACTCCATATGATTCATCTATATCAACAAAGCTCGCGATACATCAAGATCGTGCCATCTCAAGAACACGAGAGAGAGAGATGAAACACATAGCTACTGGTACAATCCCTCAGCCCCAAGGGTGAACTACTCCCTCCTTGTCATGGAGACCGCCGGGATGATGAAGATGGCCTCCGGTGATGCCTTCCCCCCTCCGGCAGGGTGCCGGGAAAGGGCTGTAGATGAGATCATGGAGGTACAGAGGCTTGCGGCGGCATAAAAACTCATCTAAGTTAACTTTCGGGAGTTTCTGAATATATATGATTTTTCAGCGTTGGAATCACGCGAAACGGAGCCACGTGGGCCCCACGAGGTACCAGGGCGCGCCTGGGGGGGGGGGGTGTGGCGCGCCCTGGTGCCTCGTGGGCACTGGGTGGCCCCCCTCCAGTGGGTCTTGGTGCCAATATTTTTTATTTGTCCAATAAAAAATCTCCAAAAAGTTTCAGCTCATTTGGAAAACTTTCATTTCTGCACAAAAAACAACACCACGGTAGTTCTGCTGAAAACAGCGTCAGTCCGGGTTAGTTCTAATCAAATCATACCAAAACCATATAGAATTGTTATAAATATGGCATGAATACTTCAGCGGCTAACGAACTTATCGGGTCTCCTTTTATAGTTGACCCTAACGACCATGTGTTCTAAACCTTTATCCTCGGTGGAGAGGTCTCAGAGTCCTTTTTGTCAAGGCGCTCACCCACGTCCGAGGTCTTCAAAGTAACTTAGTCTCGAAGACATGCCATGTAGGTACAACCAGTGAGAGGGTTCAAACCCTGAAAGCTTTATCGAATCGTCACCACCTATCGTGGGGTCGAATCAGTTATCACACATCCTGGCCCAAGGCAACCTTTCATTGGCATATGTCTCGTGAACATGGAGATCGTGCCCCGGTTTTTAAGGGATATCATCAACAAGATTTATCGATGCGTGTATAATGGCACGCGGGGTTGGGAATAAGCGATTAATTCGGCACAGCGAGGCGGCTCTTGGTCTTTTACTGTCCTATAAAAGCATAGGGGCAATAAATCTTCTTTCCCTCATGCTTCCATCCCCCGCTCCATTGCTCAAAGCTCAACCTCCAGCGCCCTCAGATCCATTTCCATTCTTCCCATCCCGTCAAACTCTTCTCCATCCTCCACAGCAATGACTGATGCCGAACTCAAGGGGCAGTGGGTGCATTCCATCATCACTATGGGAACCATCTAGGAGCTCCGTTTCGTGGGTTACATCCCAGCCGCAGCCAAGTGCCGCGCGCCGGCGACGAGCGAAACCGACCACTCTGAATCTGCCATCCCCATCCCCAAGAAGGGGGAGAGGGTAGTCTTCCCCGAAGAGGAAGGACATGTCGGCTATACTGCCAAAAACGCGCCATCCGGGGTATAAAACAGTTTTACTTACATTCCTGTTCGTTCGATGTTTTCCAACTTTCGATAAAGTGGTCGGTTTGACTCTCCGTAATTAGAAATGGTGCGACAAGGCTCGGATGATGAAGTCTCCGGCGCCACTGCCCGAAGAAGCCAGGACCCCCCAGCTTGAGGCCCTTCTGGTCGAGGAGCCATACGAGGTTCCGGCCAAGGAGCCGAAGAAGAAAAATGAGGGTCTGCACAGCCGAAGGGTCACTTTGGATGCTAGGTCTGAAAGCAACCACGGCTCCTCTGTCCACGAGGAGGAGGAGGAGCAGAAAGGAGAAGAGGAGGAGGATGAAGAGTCCTCCCTTAAAAGGAGAAGGGAGATTTCTGAATACATCGAGGGGGATGATCCTCCTTGATTCAAGAGGCTTCGGAGAGCCCATGCTCCCGGCCAAGCCGGTCCTCGGCTCCCGCCGGAGCAACGCGCTCCGGTTCCTCCGAGGAAATGCTTCCCCCGCTACACAGAGAGAAGCCACAGCCGAGGAGGTAACGTGTTTGACACACTTGCACATGATAAGCTTTAATCGATATGTGCTTGATTTTATTGTTTTCTTTTACAACCCGCAACGTCGCTTACCCGGAGAGGGGTCGGATGACGCGGTCCCTCCGCCCGAGCTAGCGCGTGCTTCCCTCCCCTGCTTGGGGCAACCTAGGAGAGGTTACATCGCGTCCGGAGCCTTCTGTGCTAAACACAGAGGGTGGCGCTGATGCGCCCATGGCCGAGGTCCACACCTCGGCCGCCGAGGACCAAGGGGAGCAATCGCCTCAGGTCATTGAAGAGCCGGTGCTCAATTGCCCGGAGTCCCTGGTTCTGACAGCTCCACCGCCGCCGAGCCGTACGGAGACGGTCACCACCTCTCCATCGAGAGGTGGGGCCGAGCACACCCAGCCGCCCATCTTGGGGTGGCACAAGGAGATAGAGGCAGCTCTGCAGAGCTCCTCCATTCCCCGAACACCGTGCCATCCTCGGCACGGCGTTCAACTAGTTCCGGTCCTCACAGGACAGATCTCTAGAGGCCTTCGTAAGCCTTTCAAAAGGTTTCGAGGTATGTTGGTTCGATCAGCTGCACCTTTTATTAGTTAACACTCGGTATACTCAGTAGCCCTCTAAGGACGAGTTTTGAAAATGAAAAAAGTTGTCCAAAGACTTATTCATAGGAATTTTGCAAAGTTTAACTTATGCTTTTAAGAGCGTATATACAGTAGCCCCCGAGCCCTGAGTTAGTTTGATAAACTAACTTGGGGGTCGATTTAGTGTTTTAATAGTTTCGTTGAAGTGAATATGCAGTAGCCCCCGAGACTCTTGTCGGATGAAAACATCTGATGAGAGGATCGATTTCGTGTTTCAGAGGCTAATAATCTGTGCTGCAAGCCTCCGCCGCACCTTCAGCATCCAACTCGAAAGAGTTGGAAGAGCTGAATCGTAAGCTTGCACGGTCCGAGGAGGATATCAATCTGCTGAAGGAGCAGATGGATAAGGCGCTAGGTGAGATATCCACAGAGTGGCACCCTAGCTTTATTTGTTGCTTTAAAACAATGTTAATACTAATAGTTGTGCTTTGATTGTTTGGTTTAGCCATCGTGGCCGAGATGGAGGCCCTCCGTGCCGAGCTGGCGCAAGAGCGAGATGCTCGTAAAAAGGACCAAGCCCGGATTCTGGAAGTGGAGCAAGACTTGAAGGGCTTATATGTGGAGCGTGATGCCCTTCAAGAGAATAAGAAGAAGGGCGCGGCTGAGCTTAACTGGCTCGAGCTAGCGCAAAAAGAGGCCCAGGTCGAGGCGAGGGCGGCTCGGGAAGAACTCCGGCAGGTTTCGGAGATAGCTGCTGGTAAGCCATTTTTAATGTAGTGTGTCTTTGGTGGTGGCCGCTTCGCCGAGCTGACACAAATCTGGCATGTCTCGGGTGCCTTTGCGAACCTACCGAGGAGCATCGCGGATGCATGCCAGCACTTTTGCGGGCGCGAAGATGCGGCCGAGCAGAAGGCGTTTTGAGCACAATTTCAGGCGCCATCACATCCGCCTCTCCTCGACAACCAGATGAAGCAGCTGATGGAGCTGCACCGCATTGCCAAGCTGGCCATGGAGGACCTCTACATTGCCTTGTTGCATGCCGAGCCGCTGCTGCTACTTGTAGAATGCGTTGGTATTTCCCCGAAGAGGATAGGATGATGCAGTATACTAGAGATAAGTATTTCCCTCAGTTAAGAACCAAGGTTATCAATCCAGTAGGAGAACCAAGCAAAATCCCGTTAAACGCACCTGCACACACAAAAGCAAACACTTGCACCCAACGCAAATAAGAGGGTTGTCAATCCTCTTAGAGGTTATTTGCAAGAATTAATTATGATAGTGATAGATAGATAAACTAAAATACAAAATAAAATAAAAGTAAATAATTTGCAGCAAGGTATTTTTGGTTTTAATATATGGTAAAAGTAGACCCGGGGGCCATAGTTTTCACTAGAGGCTTCTCTCTCGAACACATAGCATACGGTGGGTAAACAAATTACTGTTGGGCAATTGATAGAAAAGCAAATAATTATGACGGATTCATGGCAATGATCATGTATATAGGCATCACGTCCGAGACAAGTAGACCGACTCCTGCCTGCATCTACTACTATTATTCCACCCATCGACCGCTATCCAGCATGCATCTAGGGTATTAAGTATGAAACAGAGTAACGCCTTAAGCGAGATGACATGATGTAGACAAAGTAAACTCAAGCAATATGATTAAACCCCATCTTTTTATCCTTAATGGCAACAATACAAATACGTGTCATGTCCCTTTCTATCACTGGGATTGAGCACCGCAAGATTGAACCCATCACAAAGCACCTCTCCCATTGCAAGATAAACCAATCTAGTTGGCCAAATCAAATCGATAGATCGGAGAGAAATACAAAACTATAATAATCATGCATGAAAGAGTTCAGAGAAGACTCAAATATTTCTCATGAATAATCTGATCATAAACTCATAATTCATCGGATCCCAACAAACACACCGCAAAAGAAGATTACATCGGATAGAACTCCAATAACATCGAGGAGAACATGGTATTGAAGATCAAAGAGAGAGAAAAAGCCATCTAGCTACTAGCTATGGACCCGTAGGTCTGTGGTAAACTACTCACACATCATCGGAGGGGCAGCAAGGTTGATGAAGAAGCCCTCCGTGATCGATTCCCCCTCCGGCAGAGTACCGGAAAAGGCCTCCAGATGGGATCACGGAAGAACAGAGGCTTGCAGCAGTGGAAAGGTTTTCTCTTCTATCTTTCTGGTATATTGGGAATATTTGGGAATTTATAGCGCTGGAATTAGGCCAGGAAGGGCTACGAGGGTCCCACAAGCCTGGGGGCAGGCCTACCCCCCTGGGGGCACGCCTACCCCCCTGGGGACGCCCTCCAGGCTTGCCGCCTCCTCGTGGATCTTCTGGTCTTCTCCCGAAGCTTCGTGGGTCTCTTCTGGTCCAAAAAAAATCAATCCAAAGTTTTTTCTCGTTTGGACTCTTTTTGATAATGATTTTCTGAAAAGGCAAAAACAAGCAAAAAACAGCAACTGGCACTGGGCACTGGGTTAATAGGTTAGTCCCAAAAATGATATATAATGGCATATAATTGCATATAAAACATCCAAGATTGATACTATAATAGCATGGAACTATAAAAAATTATAGATACGTTGGAGACGTATCAAGCATCCCCAAGCTTAATTCCTGCTTGTCCTCGAGTAGGTAAATGATAAAAACAAATTTTTTGATGTGGAATGCTACCTATCATGTTTCATCATGTAATCTATCTTACGGTATGAATAATAAGATCCGAATGATTCAAAGCAATAGTCTATAGTTTGATATAAAGACATCAATACTCAGGCATACTAACAAACAATCATGTCTTTCAAAATAAAAATGCTAAAGAAAGTTATCCCTACAAAATCATATAATCTTGTCATGCTCCATCTTCTTAACACAAAATATTTATCATGTACTACCCCGATGACAAGCCGAGCAATTAGTTCATACTTTTTATAACGCTTCAGCTTTTTCAACCCCCACGCAATACATGAGCGCAAGCCATGGATATAGCACTATGGGTGGAATAGAGTGTGGTGGTAGAGATTAATAAGGGCAAGTCAAAAATAAGAAGATAGTCCCACATCGACGAGGCTAATCAACGGGCTATGGAGATGCCCATCAATTGATGTCAATGTGAGGAGTAGGGATTGCCATGCAACGGATGCACTAAGAGCTATAAGTGTATGAAAGCTCAACATGAAAACTAAGTGGGTGTGCATCCAACTTGCTTGCTCATGAAGACCTCGGGCATTTGAGGAAGCCCATCATCGGAATATACAAGCCAAGTTCTATAATGAAAAATTCCCACTAGTATATGAATGTGACAAAATAGGAGACTCTCTATATGAAAAGCATGGTGCTACTTTGAAGCACAAGTATGGAAAAGGATTGTAATATTGCCCCTTCTCTCTTTTTCTATCATTTTTTTTTCGTGGGCTCTTTTTGGCCTCTTTTTTTTCTCACTGGGGCAATGCTCTAATAATGATGATCATCATACTTCTATTTACTTACAACTCAAAAATTACAACTCGAAACTAGAACAAAAATATGACTCTATATGAATGCCTCTGGCGGTGTACCAGGATGTGCAATGATACTAGTGTAACATGTATAAAAAATGATGAACGGTGGCTGAGCCACAAATACTATGTCAGCTATATGATCATGCAAAGCAATATGACAATGACGATGTGTGTCATAAAAACGGAACGGTGGAAGTTGCATGGCAATATATCTCGGAATGGCTATGGAAATGCCATGATAGGTAGGTATGGTGGCTGTTTTGAGGAATATATAAATAGGCTTATGTGTGATAGAGCGTATCATATCACGGGGTTTGGATGCACCAGCGAAGTTCGCACCAACTCTCAATGTGAGAAAGGGCAATGCATGGTACCGAAGAGGCTAGCAAATTGCAGAAAGGTGAGAGTGTGTATAATCCATGGACTCACATTAGTCATAAAGAACACACATACTTATTGCAAAAGTTTATTAGCCCTCGAAGCAAAGTACTACTACGCATGCCCCTAGGGGGGTTAGATTGGTAGGAAAAGACCATCGCTCGTCCCCGACCGCCACTCATAAGGTAGACAATCAAGAATAAATCATGCTCCAACTTCTTAGCATAACAACAGATCATACGTGCATGCTTCGGGGATCACAAACCTTAACACCAATATTATTACTAAACCACAATTATCTACTAGCACCTCCCATATATTACCATCTTAATATCGCAAAACTATTGCAAGGAATCAAACTTATCATATTCAGTGATGTACATGAAAGTTTTTATTATATCCCTCTTGAATACCTATCATATCAGGACCAAATTCATAACCCATGCATATTACCATTGCTATTCATTAGACTCTCAAAAAGATATTATTGAAGCATGAGAGTGCAAATATTTCTTTACAATATAACCACCACCGTGCTCTAAAAGATATAAGTGAAGCACCAGAGCAACTGCCTAGCTCAAAAGATATAAGTGAAGCACATAGAGTATTTTAACAAATCACAAATAATGTGTGTACCTCTCAAAAAGGTGTGTTCAGCAAAGATGATTGTGACAAACTAAAGCAAACAAACTATATCACAAGACGCTCCAAGTAAAACACATATCATGTGATGAATAAAAATATAACTCCAAGTTTGTTACCGATAGATTGTAGACGAAAGAGGGGATACCTTCCGGGGCATCCCCAAGCTTAGACGCTTGAGTCTTCCTTGAATATTACCTAGGGGTGCCTTGGGCATCCCCAAGCTTAGGCTCTTGCCGCTCCTTATTCCTTTATCCATCGTAGTCTCACCCAAAACTTGAAAACTTCAGCACACAAAACTCAACAGAAACCTCGTGAGATCCGTTAGTATAACAAACAAATCTTAAATTTAGGTACTGTTGTAAATTGATTAATATTTAATATTGGAATAATTCTACTGTACTCCAACTTCTCCATGACTCATACCCCCCGATACGATCCATAGATTCATCAAAATAAGCAAACTATGCAACAAAAACAGAATCTGTCTAAAACAGAACAGTCTGTAAAGATCTATTTAAAAGCCATACTTCTGTAACTCCAAAAATTCTGAAAAATTATAACAACGTGGGAAATTCATATATCAATACTGTGTAAAAAAAATCAGAATTTTATCACGCACCAGCAAAAAACCAAAGCTCCAGCACTGGACGCAAAAGTCTGTTTTCCAACAGCATCAAGCATACTATCTTCCAAATCATCCCAAAGGCATTACTTGGCAAAAACACTAATTAAAAGATAAAAACACAATCATAACAGAGGCTATAATTGTGTAAACACATAAAAACAGAAGGTAAAACAAAAAATTATTTTATTCATTGGGTTGCCTCCCAACAAGCGCTATTGTTTTATGCCCCTAGCTAGGCATAATGCATAGTTTCAAGTGTTGTCATCCTTCAAGTTACTTCCGTAGGTGGCCCTCATAATAGATTCATAAGGTGCCTTAATTATATTTCTAGGGAATTGTTCCATCCCTTTCTTTAATGGAAATTGAAATCTTATATTACCTTCTTTCATATCAATAATAGCACCTACGGTTCGTAGGAAAGGCCTTCGAAGTATTATAGGACAAGAAGGATTGCATTCAATATCAAGAACAATAAAATCCATGGGCACATAATTTCTATTTGAAAGAATAATCACATCATTTATTATACCCAATGGTTTTTTTATAGTGGAATGCGCAAGATGCAAATTAAGGGAACAAGGATCAATATCGGTGAGACCTAGCACGTCACACAAAGACTTTGGTATAGTGGAAACGCTAGCACATCACAAAGAGCATTACATTCATAATCTTTAATTTTGACTTTAATAGTAGGTTCCCATTCATCTTGTAATTTTCTAGGAATTGAAACTTCCAACTCAAGTTTTTCTTCATGAGCTTTCATCATAGCTTCTACAATATGTTTAGTAAACGCTTTATTTTGTTCATATGCATTTGGTGAATTAATCATGGATTGTAACAAGGAAATACACTCAATTAAATAACAAATATCATAATTAAAGTCCTTGTAATCCAAAGTAGTGGGTGCATTACTATTTAAAGTTTTGACCTCTCCAAACCCACTTTTTTCATTTTCATCATTAAGATTATCACCCTCCAAGCAATTGGGACTCCTTCTATCTAAAGTTGACTCTTCTTCAGTCCCTTTTTCATCAAGTTTTATATTACTAAATAATGATTCATCAGGAGTGACACCAATCATTTTAATATCTTCATCGTTACTACGATAGAAACCGGGTGGAATAGATTTTTCAAGAAATTCTCGCTTAGCTCTCAACCTAGCGGTCCTTTCTTTACTTTCATTAATGGAGACATAGATAGTTTTAATAGACTCATTTATATCATCCTTGGGTGGCAAAATTTTAATTTTGAGATTTTCCACATCATGAGGAATTCTATCCATGTTCCTAGACAATTCATCAACTCTATTCAATTTTTCTTCTATCATAGCATTGAAATTATTTTGCGAATTAATAAATTCTTTAATATTACTTTCAAGATCAGAGGGTATCCTGTTATTATTATTATATGGATTGCCATAGGAATTATCATAATTATTAGAGGAATTTCCAGGAAACGGTCTAGGATTGAAATTACCCCTATAAGCATTGTTGTTGAAATTATTTCTAGAGACAAAATTCACATCAATATCATCATTATTTTGCTCAATCAAAGTAGACAATGGCACATCATTAGGATCAACATGAGCACTTTTACTAGCAACCAATTTCATAAGAGCATCCATCTTATCACTCAAAGTATTAATTTCTTCAACAGAATTTACCTTCTTACCAGTTGGAGTTCTTTCAGTGTGCCATTGAGAATAATTTGTCATAATATTGTCAAGAAGTTTTGTAGATTCTTCCAATGTAATTTCCATAAAAGTACCACCTGCGGCAGAGTCTAGCAAATTTCTAGAAACAAAGTTTAGTCCCGCATAAAAATTTTGTATGATCATCCATAAACTTAAACCATGTGTTGGGCAATTTCTTATCATTAATTTCATTCTCTCCCAAGATTGTGCACAATGCTCATGTTCAAGTTGCTTAAAATTCATAATTTGATTTCTTAAACAAATAATCTTAGCGGGAGGAAAATACTTGCTATAAAATCATCCTTACACTTATCCCAAGAATCAATACTATTTCTAGGCAAGGATGAAAACCAAGTTTTAGCACGATCTCATAGTGAGAACGGAAATAATTTTAATTTGACAATATCATTATCCACATCTTTTTTCTTTTGCATATCACAAAGCTCAACGAAAGTATTTAGATGGGATGCAACATCTTCATTAGGACTACCAGAAAATTGTTCTTTCATTACAAGATTAAGCAAAGCAGCATTAATGTCACATGACTCCGCACTAGTGGCGGGAGGAGCAATAGGAGTACTAATAAAATCATTATTATTAGTATTGGAAAAGTCACACAATTTTGTGTTTTCTTGAGACATCGTGACGAAGCAAGCAAACTAGCAAACAAGCAACAAAAATATTTTTGTGTTTTTGTAAAAAAAATTAGAACTGGGGGAGATGAAAACAAGAGGCAAATGCAAATAAAAGGGCAAATAAAATAAATGCAACTCGATGATAGTTTGTGCGAAGGTACATGGTAATTTTGATGATGTTTCCCCGGCAACGGTGCCAGAAATTCTTCCTGCTACTTGTAGACTGCATTGGTATTTCCCCGAAAAGGAGAGGATGATGCAGTATAGTAGAGATAAGTATTTCCCTCAGTTAAGAACCAAGGTTATCAATCCAGTAGGAGAACCAAGCAAAATCCCATTAAACGCACCTGCACACACAAAAGCAAACACTTGCACCCAACGCATATAAGAGGGTTGTCAATCCTCTTAGCGGTTATTTGCAAGGATTAATTCTGATAGTGATAGATAGATAAACTAAAATACAAAATAAAATAAAAGTAAATAAATTGCAACAATATATTTTTGGTTTTAATATATGATAAAAGTTGACCCGGGGGCCATAATTTTCACTAGAGGCTTCTCTCTCGAACACATAGCATCCGGTTGGTAAACAAGTTACTGTTGGGAAATTGATAGAAAAACAAATAATTATAACGGATTCATGGCAATGATCATGTATATAGGCATCATGTCCGAGACAAGTAGACCGACTCCTGCCTGCATCTACTACTATTACTCCACCCATCGACCGCTATCCAGCATGCATCTAGGGTATTAAGTATGAAACAGAGTAACGCCTTAAGCAAGATGACATGATGTAGACAAAGTAAACTCAAGCAATATGATTAAACCCCGTCTTTTTATCCTTAATGGCAACAATACAAATACATGTCATGTCCCTTTCTGTCACTGGGATTGAGCACCGCAAGATTGAACCCATCACATAGCACCTCTCCCATTGCAAGATAAACCAATCTAGTTGGCCGAACCAAATCGATAGATCGGAGAGAAATACAAAGCTATAATAATCATGCATAATAGAGTTCAGAGAAGACTCAAATATTTCTCATGAATAATCTGATCATAAACTCACAATTCATCGGATCCCAACAAACACACCGCAAAAGAAGATTACATCGGATAGAACTCCAAGAACATCGAGGAGAACATGGTATTGAAGATCAAAGAGAGAGAAGAAGCCATCTAGCTACTAGCTATGGACCCGTAGGTCTGTGGTAAACTACTCACACATCATCGGAGGGGCAGCAAGGTTGATGAAGAAGCCCTCCATGATCGATTCCCCCTCCAGCAGAGTATCGGAAAAGGCCTCCAGATGGGATCGCAGAAGAACAGAGGCTTGCGGGGGCGGAAAGGTTTTCTCTTCTGTCTTTTTGGTATATTGGGAATATTTGGGAATTTATAGCGCTGGAATTAGGTCAGGAGGGGCTAGGAGGAGCCCACAAGCCTGGGGGGCGCGCCTACCCCCCTGGGCGTGCCCTCCAGGCTTGCCGCCTCCTCGTGGCTCTTCTGGTCTTCTCCCGAAGCTTCGTGGGTCTCTTCTGGTCCAGAAAAAATTAATCCAAAGTTTTTTTCTCGTTTGGACTCTTTTTGATAATGATTTTCTGAAAAGGCAAAAACAAGCAAAAAACAACAACTGGCACTGGGCACTGGGTTAATAGGTTAGTCCCAAAAAATGATATATAATGGCATATAATTGCATATTAAACATCCAAGATTGATACTATAATAGCATGGAACTATCAAAAATTATAGATACGTTGGAGACGTATCAGCTGCCGAGTAGCTTCATGGCGCGGGGAGGCCCAGGAGGCAAGAATCAGGTGCCCGAGCAGTATTTCGAAGATGTGATGCCGGGTGCCCGGATATCCGAGGCCAAGTGTCACAAGGATACTATTATTGAGTAGATCTCCCTCAGTATGCCGAGGTGTACTAGTGTTTACAGACAAGTTTTCATTTTGACTTGAATGAGTCATTTTATGCTTGTTGTGCTTATTTTGACTCCTATGCGATTGTTTATGATCTGAAAATGGCCAGTCGTCGGCTTCCGCCCCTGCGTAGATGCTACGTTGGGTGTTTCCGTACTAACAATGCAACCCTTAGCCGATGTCTCGGTGCCCGAAGGCGGTTGTCTGAACAGAAACAAGGCAATTAGACAATACGACTTTATAATTTTCACTTAGTCATTGGAGCTTCAAGTTTGGGGCAAGTGACTAGCGCCTGGTGTTTAGTGTTCGGACTCAGCCGAGGTCAAGTCGTTGACACTTCGGCCGATGTTAGGAAAAGGCCCATCATTTAACACAGAGTAATCTCTAACGATTCATAGTTTGACACAATCATCAAATCGCCGACCAGTTTACACTTATTGTGACAGTCAGCTTTCGGCTTTCTCCACTAAGGCACTTGACCCGTTAAACCGGAAGTGCAATCGCAGTGGTGCTCCCTTTACCCTTAGCCAAACACTCAGAAACGTAAGGAGTAAGCACATGAGCCGAGCAACCCAGCTATTGACCAAAGACATAATTCGAAACCGATGCATATAAAGCAATATCCGAGAACAAGGGGCCGAAGACTTTGATATGAGTACCGTGGCAAGAAAGTGGGGATAGTTTGACCCCGGTCTAAAACGGATGACTTCTAAAATCATATTGTATGTGTATCGCAAAAAGTTATCTTCAGTGCATGCTTAAGAGAGAAAGACGGGTATCACACATAAAATGGGAACCGACCATATAGGTCTTCTCTTAATTTATTGATAGGGTCAAGCCGAACAATTTGAGCGACCGAATAAACTACTAAGGATATAGAAAAATATAAGAGATGGAAGGTTTACGCAAAGCATCTGCCATTGGGCTTGATATCTGATCTGGGCTCTACTGCACATCTGAGCCTTCCTACTGTGAACCTGCTGTGAGCGTTCAAGTGGCAGATCCCTTAAAGAGGTTGTACCAAGTGGCGGAAGCATATCAGCTTGAATGTCATTTCTTTTATGATATCCTGGTGGGCCTTTGATAGTGCCCTTGATACGACCAGGATATAGTTCGGCCACTGTTCGATTGAGCCGAACAATGAACTCTTATATTATTGCTCCACGGCTCCCATGGAATTTTAAGTTCAAAATTATGTATCCGAGGTACGTAGTCCTCGATCAAGTAGGGTGGGCCGTGGAGCATGCACTCCTATTTGAGGTTGCCACTTGACTGCATGGAGGCAAAGGTAACACCGTGGAAACGCTTGTGGGGGTTCCGTCTACTGGGTGCTCTATTAGTCCTTGATGCTTCCTTGGCAGCTTGGGCCTCGGCTGCGAGAGCCGCGGTTTGCTCCTCAGTACGAAGGGAGGGTTTTGTGTTGCCATTGACTGTTATACCGCCATTAGGCCCCGGCATTTTTAGCTTTAGATAGGCATAATGCGGGACGGTGTTGAATCTAGCGAAAGCAGTTCCCGAGCAGTGCGTGATAGCCGTTGCGGAAAGGCACGATATCGAAGATCAAGTCCTCGCTCTGGAAGTTCTTGGGAGAACCGAAGACCACCTCCAGAGTTAGAGTGTCGGTTGAAAGCACATTTGCTCCCTTGGTGGTTTTGGTAATTCATGTCAACATACATGTTGTTGGACTAACAGTTTCATCTAGTATATTTCAGGAAAGTTCAATGTTGGCATGGCAAGGATATGTTGATGTGGATCCCTCAAAATTCTAAGGAAGCACAATGGCAAAAGCTCCAAGTCTCTAAATTTTTGGTTAAGTGATCCAAGATCACATTGAGTCCATAGGAAAGCCAATACTATTAAAAGGGGATGAGGTTTTGATCATGACTTATTTGCTCAAGTGCTTGAAGATATTGCTTCAAAACCCTCAGCCATTTTACAACATTCAAATCTGTCCAAACCCTAAATGTCAAACTTGGTCCAACCGAAACCTACTCATCCGGACACACCGAGTTCAACTTAGACAAAGCCACAGCAAAACCCTAGAAACCCGGTTCCACCGAGATGACATTCGGTCCCACTGAAGTGCAGTGACCAAGTTTCTATAACCCATCGACTCCATTTCGGAATTACCGAGTCGGATTGATCGGAACTACCGAAATGAGGTCTTGCTTAGGTCATCGCGAATCAGTCTGCCCGAGTTGTATTGATCGGTCTCACCGAAAAGCCTAACGTTCGAATCTTTTACACAGGTCGGTCTCACCGAGATTTTGCTTCGGTGTCACCGAGTTATGCTAAAAGTTTGTAACGGTTGGATTTTCAGTGCTGCCTATTTATACCCCTCCACCACCACCACTTACTCTCTAAGAGAGCCATCAGAACGAAACTACACTTCCACCATTCATTTTTTTGAGAGAGAACTACCTACACTTGTGTTGAGATCAAGGCATTCCAATCCAACCATTTGAACCTTGATTTCTAGCCTCCCCAAGTTGCTTTCCACTCCAATCGTTCTCCTACCCAAGCCAAATCTGTGAGAGAGTGATTGAGTGTTGAGGAGACTATATTTTGAAGCACAAGAGCAAGGAGTTCATCATCAACAACAACATCTATTACCTTTTGGAGAGTGGTGTCTCCTAGATTGGTTAGGTGTTAGCACTATAAAAAAAGACACTTCCATGACATTATGGCCCAAACGAAAACTTTTTCTGTCATGGATATGACACTTCTATGACAATAATTGTGACAAAAACACGTATCATCATAGATGTGGTGGGCTCCTATTTCTATGACAAAAAATTATGACAGAAAATGGGCTTTTCGTCCTGGGCGGGCCGGTGACACACCTGCATGACATTCTTTGGGTCATCCATGATGTAAAAAATCGTGGTAGAAGTGAGGGCGAGGGAATTTTTGGGGAGTTCCTGGTTACGGTGGGCACTCGGTAGGTGATCGGGGCCGAGCGACGTAGTGTGGTTTGCGCGTTTCTCTCGTATGCACGTGTGTGCGAGGCGTTTGCTAACTGAACCCGAGCGAGGCATTCGCTTACTGAACCCGAGCGATCAATCGATCCCTCGCACTACTACATACTAAACACGAGCAATCGATCCCACTAAGTACTGAAGCCGATCGATCCCTTCGCTGCTAACTGGACCCGAGCAATTCCTTCGCTGCTAACTGAACCCGACCAATTCCTTCGCTGCTAACTGAACCCGAGCGATTGATCGCTGCTGCTTACTGAAGGCGATCGATCGATGTGTTGCATCGAGCCCCCGTGTGAGACGTGAGTTGAGCTAGTCGGTTGGTTGCCTCTCGATCAACAGTGCCCGTTGCTGCCGCGCGGGCGATACACGTAGAATGAATTGAGACTATTGTTGCATCGATCGAGCCCCTTGCGCGAGACGTGGTGAGTTGACCTAGCCGGTTGGTTGGCTATGGATGAACAGTTCCCGTTGCTGCCGCCCGCTCGTACGCCCCACCCCAGCCGGTGGGTTGGCTGTGGATGAACAATACTCTGGCCGTGTGAAGGTGGTTGGCGCTGGATGAACAGGACCTCGATCGATCGAGGAGGCCATGCCGCGGTACGCCACACCCCAGCTGGTTGGGGTGGATGAACAGGACCCCGTGGAGGCCATAGGCAGTTGCGGTTGAACAGTAGCCCGTGGAGGCTGGAGGAAGTAGACGGTGATGAATAGTAACCTGTGGAGTCCCGTTTTGCTGTACGCCACACCCCTCCCGATGAACAGGACCCCCGTTTCGACCGTAGGTGGTTGGAGAGAAGTCTGTTTCGTCCGTTTTGCGGTACGCCACAACCCTCCCAATGAACAGGACCCTGTTTCGACCGTAGGCGGTTGGAGAGAAGTCTGTTTCGTCCATTTTGCGGTACGCCACAGCCCTCCCAATGAACAGGACCCCATTTTGACCGTAGGTGGTCGAACAGAAGTCTGTTTCCTCCGTTTTGTGGTACTCCACAGCCCTCCTGATGAACAGGACCCCGTTTCGATCGTAGGCGGTTGAACAGAAGTCTGTTTCCTCCGTTTTGCGATATGCTGATACGTCTCCAACGTATCTATAATTTTTTATTGTTCCATGATGTTATAATATCAATCTTGGATGTTTTTATAATCATTTACAGCAATTGTATATCATTTTTGGAGACTAACCTATTAACCTAGTGCCAGTTGCTGTTTTCTGCCCTGTTTTGTTTTACAGAAAATCAATACCAAACGAAGTCCAAATGCCACGAAACTTTTTGGAGATTTTTTATTGGACAAGATAAACACTGGAAGCTTCGGGAGAGGGCCAGAAGATGAAGGAGTGGACCACGAGGCACCAGGGCGCGCCCCAGGGGGGTGGCGCGCCCTGGTACCTCGTGGGGCCCACCCAGCTCCGTTTGCCCTAATTCTTCCACTATAAATTCAGAAAAAATCAGAAACCCTCAGGGGAGTCCACGAAATACTTTTTCCACCGCCGCAAATTTTTGTTCCAGAGAGATCCCATCTAGAGGCCTTCTCCGATACTCCGTCGGAGGGGGAATCTATCACGGTGGGGCTCTACATCAACCTTGCTGCCCTTCCGATGATGCGTGAGTAGTTTACCACAGACCTTCGGGTCCATAGGCAGTAGCTAGATGGCTTCTTCTCTCTTTTTGATCTTCAATACAATGTTCTCCTCGATGTTCTTGGAGTTCTATCCGATGTAATCACTTTTTGCGGTGTGTTTGTTGGGATCCGATGAATTGTGAGTTTATGATCAGATTATCCATGAAATTATTTGAGTCTTTGCTGCACTCTTTTATGCATGATTATTATAGCCTCGTATTTCTCCTCCGATCTATTGATTTGGTTTGGCCAACTAGATTGATTTATCTTGCCATGGGAAGAGGTGCTTTGTAGTGGGTTAGATCTTGCGGTGCTCAATCCCAGTGACAGAAAGGGACATGACACGTATGTATTGTTGCTACTAAGGGTAAAAAGATGGGGTTTATTCATATGTGAGTTTATCTTGTCTACAACATGTCATCGTTCTTAAGGCATTACTCCGTTCTTATGGACTTAATACACTAGATGCATGCTGGATAGCGGTCGATGTGTGGAGTAATAGTAGTAGATGCAGGCAGGAGTCGGTCTAGTTGTATTGGATGTGATGCCTATATACATGATCATTGCCTTGGATATCGTCATGATTATTTGCTTTTCTATCAATTGCCCAACATTAATTTGTCTACCCACCGTATGCTATTTTCTCGAGAGAAGCCTCTAGTGAAACCTATGGCCCCCGGGTCCATATAAATCATATTACTAAAACCCTAAAAATATTGCTGCCATTTTCTTTTATTTATTTTATTTTGTATTTTTGTTTCAATCTATCTATCTATCACATACAATTTAATCTTGCAATTGACCGCCGAGAGATTGACAACCTCTCGTTTGCGTTGGGTGCAAGGATTTGTTGTTTGTGTGCATGTGCTGCTAACGAGGTGTTGTGTGATTCTCCTACTGGTTTGATAACCTTGGTTTCATAACTGAGGGAAATACTTATCTCTACTGTGCTGCATCATCCCTTCCTCTTCGTGGAAATACCAACGCAAGCTACAAGTAGCAGGAAGAATTTCTGGCGCCGTTGCCGAGGAGAAGTCACGTCAACACAGTCTCCCGTCAACTTGCCAATTTCTGGCGCCGTTGCCGGGGAGACATCATCAACATCTATCAAGTACCTTTGCACAAACTCCCATCTCCTTGCATTTACTTTATTTGCCATTTACCTCTCGGTTTCATGTCCCCCACTTCTAAAACGTTTTTACAAAAATACAAAAATATTTTCCGTTTGCCTTTTCCTTGTTAGCTTGTTTTTTTGCTTGCTATCTTGTTTGCGTAGTCACGATGTCTCAACAAAATACAAAATTGTGTGATTTTTCCAATACTAATAATAATGATTATATTAGTACTCCGATTGCTCCTCCCGCCGCTAGTGCGGAGACTTGTGATATTAATGCCGCTTTGCTAAATCTTGTTATGAAAGAACAATTTTCTTGTAGTCCTAATGAAGATGCTGCATCCCATCTTAACACTTTCGTAGAATTGTGTGACATGCAAAAGAAAAAGATGTGGATAATGATATTGTGAAATTAAAATTATTCCCATTCTCATTGCGGGATCGTGAAAAAATTTGGTTTTCATCTTTACCACAAAATAGTATCGATTCTTGGGATAGGTGTAAAGATGCTTTTATTACTAAGTATTTTCCTCCCGCGAAAATTATTTCTCTTAGAAATAAAATTATGAATTTCAAGCAACTTGATCATGAACATGTTGCCCAATCTTGGGAGATGATGAAATTAATGATAAGAAATTGTCGTACTCATGATTTAAATTTATGGATGATCATACAAAAAATTTATGCGGGATTGAATTTTGTTTCTAGAAATCTTTTAGATTCCACCGCGGGTGGTACTTTTATGGAAATTACTTTGGGTGAAGCTACTAAATTGCTTGATAATATTATGGCAAATTATTCGCAATGGCCTACTGAAAGAACTCCTACTAGTAAAAAGGTGAATTCTATTAAAGAAATTAATACTTTGAGTGATAAAGTTGATGCGCTTATGAAATTGGTTGCTATCAAAAATGCTCATATTAATCCTAATGATGTGCCATTATCCACTTTGATTGAGCAAAATAATGATCCCGTAGATGTGAATTTTGTCTCGCGAAACAATTTTAATAATAATGCTTATAGAGGTAATTTCAATGCTAGACCGTTTCCTGGAAATTCCTCTAATAATTATGGCAATCCTTACAATAGTAATAGGATACCCTCTGATCTTGAAAGTAATATTAAAGAATTTATTAATGCTCAAAAGGTTTTCAGCACAACGATAGAAGAAAAATTGAGTAAACTTGATGATATGTCTAGGAGCATTGATAGAATTATTCATGATGTGGAAAATCTTAAGACTAAAATTTTGCCACCAAAAATTGATATTAGTGAATCAATTAAAGCTTTATATGTCTCCATGGATGAGAGTAAGAAAAGAACCGCCATGCTAAAAGCTAAACGAGAATTTTTATAAAAAGCGATTCCTCCCGGTTTTTATCGTAGTAATGATGAGGATATTAAAATGATTGGTGTTTCATCTATTGATTCTTTATTTAGCAATATAAAACTTGATGAAAAGGGGACTGAAGAAGAGTCAACTTTAGCTAAAGAGCGTCCCCATAATTCGGAGGGTGAAAATCTTGATAAGAAATATGCTAAAAGTGGGTTTGCAGAGGTAAAAACTTTAAATAGCGATGTGCCCACTCTCTTGGATTACAAAGATTTTAATTATGATAATTGTTCTTTTATTGAGTGCATTTCTTTGTTACAATCCATGTTAAATTCACCCAACGCTTATGAGCAAAACAAGGCTTTTACTAAACACATCGTAGAAGCAATGATGAAAGCGTTAGAAGAAAAGCTAGAACTAGAAGTTTCAATTCCTAGAAAATTATATGATGAATGGGAACCCACCATTAAAGTTAAAATTAAAAATTATGAGTGCAATGCTTTATGTGATTTAGGTGCTAGTGTTTCCACAATTCCAAAATCTCTATGTGATGTGCTAGGTCTCACTAATATAGATGAATGTTCTCTTATTTTGCATCTTGCGGATTCTACTATTAAAAAGCCAATATGTAGAATTAATGATGTTCTTATTCTTGCAAATAGAAATTATGTGCCCGTTGATTTTATAGTTCTTGATATTGAATGCAATTCTTCTTGCCCCATAATACTTGGTAGTCCGTTCTTACGAACTATAGGTGTCGTTATTGATATGAAAGAAGGGAATATAAAATTTCAGTTTCCATTAAAGAAGGGTATGGAGCATTTCCCTAGGAAAATAATTAAAGCACCATATGAATCAATTATGAGGGCCACTTATCGAATCAACTTGAAAGATGACAATACATGAAACTATGCATTATGCCTATCTAGGGGCATAAAACAATAGCGCTTGTTGGGAGGCAACCCAATAAATAAAATATATTTTTCTGTTATTGCATGTTTTCTCTGTCATGCTACTGGTATGATTGTGTTTTTGTGTTTTTAATTAGTGTTTGTGCCAAGTAAGCCTTTAGGATGATTTGGAAGATAGTATAATTGATGCTGTTTGAAAACAGAAAGTTTTGTGTCCTGTGCTGGAATTTTGGTTTTTCTCTGGAACGTTATGACCTTCTGAATTTTATACACAATATTTATATATGAATTGTCCATGTCGTCCTAATTTTTCAGAATTTTTGGAGTTACAGAAGTATGGCTTTTAAATAGATTGCTACATACTGTTCTGTTTTTGACAGATTCTGTTTTTGATGCACTACTTGCTTGTTTTGATGAATCTATGGATTGTATCGGGGGGTATAAGCCATGATGAAGTTAGAGTACAGTAGGTATAATGCAAAAATAAAATATGAATGGGTTTGCAACAGTACTTAAAGTAGTGATTTATTTTGTTATGCTAACGGATCTCACGAAGGTTTTGTTGAGTTTTGTGTGATTGAAGTTTTCAAGTTTTGGGTGAGATCACGATGGATGAAGGAATAAGGAGTAGTAAAAGCCTAAGCTTGGGGATGCCCGAGGCACCCCAAGGTAATATTCAAGGAAGACTCAAGCGTCTAAGCTTGGGGATGCCCCGGAAGGCATCCCCTCTTTCTTCTACCAACCATCGGTAATTTTACTTGGAGCTATATTTTTATTCGTCACATGAAATGTGTTTTGCTTGGAGCGTCTTGTATTATATGAGTCTTTGATTTGTTTGCTTTTTATTTTGTCAAAATAATCTTTGCTGAACACACCTATCTTCAGAGAGCCACACGTTTATCATCATTTGTTAGAATACTCTATGTGCTTCACTTAAATTTTTTGAGCTAGTAGTTGCTCTAGTGCTTCACTTAAATCTTTTTTAGCACGGTGGTGGCTATATTTTAAAGAAATAAATTCTCATGCTTCACTTATATTATTTTGAGAATTGACAAGACTAAATTTTTTAAGAAATGAATTCTCATGCTTCACTTATATTATTTTGAGAATTGATAAGATTGAAATTTTGAAGAAATATTTGCACTCTCATGCTTCACTTAAATATTTTTGAGAGTTGATGATAGTAAAGGTAATTTGCACATGATATGAAGTTGGTCCCAAAGTGATGAATATTCAAGAGGGATATAAATAAAAACTTTCATATAGATCATTGGATATGATGAGTGTGATTCCTTGCAATAGTTTTGCGATATGGAAATGATAATATGTGAGTCATGTTAGTGAGTAATTGTGATTTAGTAAGAATATTAGTGTTAAGGTTTGTGATTCCCTATGCATGCACGTTAAGTCAATAGTTATGCAATGAAATTATATCCTACTTATGGTGCATTATTCGGTGTTAGTTGTGTTCAATGCATGTTTATGACCGTTTTCGTTTTTTGGTTGGTTGCTTCTCAATCTATTTGCTAGCCTTCATTTGTACTAAGCGGAAATACTGCTTGTGCATCCAAACTCCTTAAACCCAAGTTGTGCCAAATGAGTCCACGATATCTACCTATATGCGGTATTTCAATGCCGTTCCAAGTAAATTTGCGTGTGCCAACTATAATTTTCAAAATAATTTTCCGTTTTGTGTGCCCGTACCGCTCATGAAGCGGCAGGGGGTGGCCATTATTTTCCATGCTAGGTGTGTTATTCTCACGATGAGTGTTTATTCACTTGTCATTGCACGAGAGAATGGTTGGTAATAGGGATGCCCAGTCCCACAATGAAATCAAATTAATAACAACAAAATTCCATGGAAAGTGTTGGTATGGAGGGCACCCGTGGATACGGCTAGCCATGGATTTTGAAAGAATGGTGGAAATGAAATAAACTTTACTTTCTGTTTGGGAACCACCTATGATGTGTCCAGCATGGAAAATATTGGGAATTCTCGGTCGTTTTCGTTGACAGGAAAAGCATGCCTCTCAAAATATTTTTTTTATCTCTTTAATTTCAGCTTTGAGATCTGGCACATTTGACAAATCTCTGCTTCCCTCTGCGAAGGGCCTATCTATTTACTTTTATGCAAAAAAATTTGAGTCTCCATCTTCTCTTAAATAAGCACCAACTAGAGAGCACTATTGTCATACTTGTGCATTGGATGTAGCTAATATTTGAGTGTGTTTCATGAATGGATCAATGATTGAGCATAATGGGCTAGGGATAACTTTCTTTAGCGTTGATATTTTGAAAGACATGGTTGCTTGTTAGCATGCTTGAGTATTTATATCTTCTTGTCAAATTATAGACTATTGCTTTGAATCATTCAAGTCCAATGTCCACGCTATAAAAGAAAAGAATATGTGATGAATATGTTAGGCAGCATTCCACATCAAAAATTCTGTTTTTATCATTTACCTACTCGAGGACGAGCATGAATTAAGCTTGGGGATGCTGATACGTCTCCAACGTATCTATAATTTTTGATTGTTCCATGCTGTTATAATATCAATCTTGGATGTTTTTATAATCATTTACAGCAATTATATATCATTTTTGCAGACTAACCTATTAACCTAGTGCCAGTTGTTGTTTTCTGCCCTGTTTTTGTTTTACAGAAAATCAATACCAAACGAAGTCCAAATGCCACGAAACTTTTTGGAAATTTTTTATTGGACAAGATATACACTGGAAGCTTCGGGATAGGGCCAAAAGATGAAGGAGTGGGCCACAAGGCACCAGGGCGCGCCCCAGGGGGAGTGGCGCGCCCTGGTACCTCGTGGGGCCCACCCAGCTCCGTTTGACCTAATTCTTCCACTATAAATTCAGAAAAAATCAGAAACCCTCAGGGGAGTCCACGAAATACTTTTTCTGCCGCCGCAAATTTCTGTTCCAGAGAGATCCCATCTGGAGGCCTTCTCCGATACTCCGCCGAAGGGGGAATCGATCACGGTGGGGCTCTACATCAACCTTGCTGCCCTTTCGATGATGCGTGAGTAGTTTACCACAGACCTTCGGGTCCATAGGTAGTAGCTAGATGGCTTCTTCTCTCTTTTTGATCTTCAATACAATGTTCTCCTCGATGTTCTTGGAGTTCTATCCGATGTAATCACTTTTTGCGGTGTGTTTGTTGGGATCCGATGAATTGTGAGTTTATGATCAGATTATCCATGAAATTATTTGAGTCTTTGTTGCACTCTTTTATGCATGATTATTATAGCCTCATATTTCTCCTTCGATCTATTGATTTGGATCGTCTAACTAGATTGATTTATCTTGCCATGGGAAGAGGTGCTTTGTAGTGGGTTCGATCTTGCGGTGCTCAATCCCAGTGATAGAAAGGGACATAACACGTATGTATCATTGCTACTAAGGGTAAAAAGATGGGGTTTATTCATATGTGAGTTTATCTTGTCTACATCATGTCATAGTTCTTAAGGCATTACTCCGTTCTTATGGACTTAATACACTAGATGCATGCTGGATAGCGATCGATGTGTGGAGTAATAGTAGTTGAAGCAGGCAGGAGTCGGTCTAGTTGTATTGGACGTGATGCCTATATACATGATCATCGCCTTGGATATCGTCATGATTATTTGCTTTTCTATCAATTGCCCAACAGTAATTTGTCTACCCACCGTATGCTATTTTCTCGAGAGAAGCCTCTAGTGAAACCTATGGCCCCCGGGTCCATCTAAATCATATTACTAAAACCCTAAAAATATTGCTGCCATTTTATTTTATTTATTTTATTTTGTATTTTTGTGTCAATCTATCTATCTATCACATACAATTTAATCTTGCAATTGACCGCCGAGAGATTGACAACCTCTCGTTTGCGTTGGGTGCAAGGATTTGTTGTTTGTGTGCAGGTGCTGCTAACGAGGTGTTGCGTGATTCTCCTACTGGTTTGATAACCTTGGTTTCATAACTGAGGGAAATACTTATCTCTACTGTGCTGCATCATACCTTCCTCTTCGGGGAAATACCAACGCAAGCTACAAGTAGCAGGAAGAATTTCTGGCGCCGTTGCCGGGGAGAAGTCACGTCAACACAGTCTCCCGTCAACTTGCCAATTTCTGGCGCCGTTGCCGGGGAGACATCATCAACATCTATCAAGTACCTTTGCACAAACTCCCGTCTCCTTGCATTTACTTTATTTGTCATTTGCCTCTCGTTTTCATCTCCCCCACTTCTAAAACGTTTTTACAAAAATACAAAAATATTTTCCGTTTGCCTTTTCCTTGTTAGCTTGTTTTCTTGCTTGTTATCTTGTTTGCGTAGTCACGATGTCTCCAGAAAATACAAAATTGTGTGATTTTTCCAATACTAATAATAATGATTTTATTAGTACTCCGATTGCTCCTCCCGCCGCTAGTGCGGAGACTTGTGATATTAATGCCGCTTTGCTAAATCTTGTTATGAAAGAACAATTTTCTGGTAGTCCTAATGAAGATGCTGCATCCCATCTTAACACTTTCGTAGAATTGTGTGACATGCAAAAGAAAAAGATGTGGATAATGATATTGTGAAATTAAAATTATTCCCATTCTCATTGCGGGATCGTGAAAAAATTTGGTTTTCATCTTTACCACAAAATAGTATCGATTCTTGGGATAGGTGTAAAGATGCTTTTATTACTAAGTATTTTCCTCCCGCGAAAATTATTTCTCTTAGAAATAAAATTATGAATTTCAAGCAACTTGATCATGAACATGTTGCCCAATCTTGGGAGATGATGAAATTAATGATAAGAAATTGCCCTACTCATGGTTTAAATTTATGGATGATCATACAAAAATTTTATGCGGGATTGAATTTTGTTTCTAGAAATCTTTTAGATTCCGCCGCGGGTGGTACTTTTATGGAAATTACTTTGGGTGAAGCTACTAAATTTCTTGATAATATTATGGCAAATTATTCGCAATGGCATACTGAAAGAACTCCTACTAGTAAAAAGGTGAATTCTATTGAAGAAATTAATACTTTGAGTGATAAAGTTCATGCGCTTATGAAATTGGTTGCTAGCAAAAATGCTCATATTGATCCTAATGATGTGCCATTATCCACTTTGATTGAGCAAAATAATGATCCCGTAGATGTGAATTTTGTCTCGCGAAACAATTTTAATAATAATGCTTATAGAGGTAATTTCAATGCTAGACCGTTTCCTGGAAATTCCTCTAATAATTATGGCAATCCTTATGGTAATTCTTACAATAGTAATAGGATGCCCTCTGATCTTGAAAGTAATATTAAAGAATTTATTAATGCTCAAAAGGTTTTCAACACTACGATAGAAGAAAAAATGAGTAAACTTGATGATATGTCTAGGAGCATTGATAGAATTATTCATGATGTGGAAAATCTTAAGACTAAAATTTTGCCACCAAAAATTGATATTAGTTAATCAATTAAAGTTTTATATGTCTCCATGGATGAGAGTAAGAAAAGAACTGCCATGCTAAAAGCTAAACGAGAATTTTTATAAAAAGCGATTCCTCCCGGTTTTTATCATAGTAATGATGAGGATATTAAAATGATTGGTGTTTCATCTATTGATTCTTTATTTAGAAATATAAAACTTTATGAAAATGGGACTGAAGAAGAGTCAAGTTTAGCTAAAGAGCGTCCCCATAATTCGGAGGGTGAAAATCTTGATAAGAAAATTGCTAAAAGTGGGTTTGGAGAGGTAAAAACTTTAAATAGAGATGTGCCCACTCTCTTGGATTACAAAGATTTTAATTATGATAATTGTTCTTTTATTGAGTGCATTTCTTTGTTACAATCCATGTTAAATTCACCCAACGCTTATGAGCAAAACAAGGCTTTTACTAAACACATCGTAGAAGCAATGATGAAAGCGTTAGAAGAAAAGCTAGAACTAGAAGTTTCAATTCCTAGAAAATTATATGATGAATGGGAACCCACCATTAAAGTTAAAATTAAAAATTATGAGTGCAATGCTTTATGTGATTTAGGTGCTAGCGTTTCCACAATTCCAAAATCTCTATGTGATGTGCTAGGTCTCACCAATATAGATGAATGTTCTCTTACTTTGCATCTTGCGGATTCTACTATTAAAAAGCCAATGGGTAGAATTAATGATGTTCTTATTCTTGCAAATAGAAATTATGTGCCCGTTGATTTTATAGTTCTTGATATTGAATGCAATTCTTCTTGCCCCATAATACTTGGTAGTCCGTTCTTACGAACTATAGGTGTCGTTATTGATATGAAAGAAGGGAATATAAAATTTCAGTTTCCATTAAAGAAGGGTATGGAGCATTTCCCTAGGAAAATAATTAAAGAACCATATGAATCAATTATGAGGACCACTTATGGAATCAACTTGAAAGATGACAATACTTGAAACTATGCATTATGCCTATCTAGGGGCATAAAACAATAGCGCTTGTTGGGAGGCAACCCAATAAATAAAATAATTTTTTCTGTTATTGTGTGTTTTCACTGTCATGCTACTGGTATGATTGTGTTTTTGTGTTTTTAATTAGTGTTTGTGCCAAGTAAAGCCTTTAGGATGATTTGGAAGATAGTATAATTGATGCTGTTTGAAAACAGAAAGTTTTGCGTCCAGTGCTGGAATTTTGGTTTTTCTCTGGAACATCATGACCTTCTGAATTTTTTACAAAATATTGATATATGAATTGTCCATGTCTTCCTAATTTTTCAGAATTTTTGGAGTTACAGAAGTATGGCTTTTAAATAGATTGCTACAGACTGTTCTGTTTTTGACAGATTCTGTTTTTCATGCACTACTTGCTTGTTTTGATGAATCTATGGATTGTATCGGGGGGTATAATTCATGGTGAAGTTAGAGTACAGTAGGTATAATGAAAAAATAAAATATGAATGGGTTTTCAACAGTACTTAAAGTAGTGATTTATTTTGTTATGCTAACGGATCTCACGAAGGTTTTGTTGAGTTTTGTGTGATTGAAGTTTTCAAGTTTTGGGTGAGATCACGATGGATGAAGGAATAAGTAGTAGTAAAAGCCTAAGCTTGGGGATACCCGAGGCACCCCAAGGTAATATTCAAGGAAGACTCAAGCGTCTAAGCTTGGGGATGCCCCGGAAGGCATCCCCTCTTTCTTCTACCAACCATCGGTAATTTTACTTGGAGCTATATTTTTATTCGTCACATGAAATGTGTTTTGCTTGGAGCGTCTTGTATTATATGAGTCTTTGATTTGTTTGCTTTTTAGTTTGTCAAAATCATCTTTGCTGAACACACCTATCTTCAGAGAGCCACACGTTTATCATCATTTGTTAGAATACTCTATGTGCTTCACTTAAATTTTTTGAGCTAGTAGTTGCTCTAGTGCTTCACTTAAATCTTTTTTAGCACGGTGGTGGCTATATTTTAAAGAAATAAATTCTCATGCTTCACTTATATTATTTTGAGAATTGACAAGACTAAATTTTTTAAGAAATGAATTCTCATGCTTCACTTATATTATTTTGAGAATTGATAAGATTGAAATTTTGAAGAAATATTTGCACTCTCATGCTTCACTTAAATATTTTTGAGAGTTGATGATAGTAACGGTAATTTGCACATGATATGAAGTTGGTCCCAAAGTGATGAATATTCAAGAGGGATATAAATAAAAACTTTCATATAGATCATTGGATATGATGAGTGTGATTCCTTGCAATAGTTTTGTGATATGGAAATGATAATATGTGAGTCATGTTAGTGAGTAATTGTGATTTAGTAAGAATATTAGTGTTAAGGTTTGTGATTCCCTATGCATGCACGTTAAGTCAATAGTTATGCAATGAAATTATATCCTACTTATGGTGCATTATTCGGTGTTAGTTGTGTTCAATGCATGTTTATGACCGTTTTCGTTTTTTGGTTGGTTGCTTCTCAATCTATTTGCTAGCCTTCATTTGTACTAAGCGGAAATACTGCTTGTGCATCCAAACTCCTTAAACCCAAGTTGTGCCAAATGAGTCCACTATATCTACCTATATGCGGTATTTCAATGGCGTTCCAAGTAAATTTGCGTGTGCCAACTCTAATTTTCAAAATAATTTTCCATTTTGTGTGCCCGTACCGCTCATGAAGCGGCAGGGGGTGGCCATTATTTTCCATGCTAGGTGTGTTATTCTCACGATGAGTGTTTATTCACTTGTCATTGCACGAGAGAATGGTTGGTAATAGGGATGCCCAGTCCCACAATGAAATCAAATTAATAACAACAAAATTCCTTGGAAAGTGTTGGTATGGAGGGCACCCGTGGATACGGCTAGCCATGGATTGTGAAAGAATGGTGGAAATGAAATAAACTTTACTTTCTGTTTGGGAACCACCTATGATGTGTCTAGCATGGAAAATATTGGGAATTCTCGGTCGTTTTCGTTGACAGGAAAAGCATGCCTCTCAAAATATATTTTTTATTTCTTTAATTTCAGCTTTGAGCTCTGGCACATTTGACAAGTTTCTGCTTCCCTCTGCGAAGGGCCTATCTATTTACTTTTATGCAAAAAAAATTTGAGTCTCCATCTTCTCTTACAAAAGCACCAACTAGAGAGCACTATTGTCATACTTGTGCATTGGATGTAGCTAATATTTGAGTGTGTTTCATGAATGGATCAATGATTGAGCATAATGGGCTAGGGATAACTTTCTTTAGCGTTGATATTTTGAAAGACATGGTTGCTTGTTAGCATGCTTGAGTATTTATATCTTCTTGTCAAATTATAGACTATTGCTTTGAATCATTCAAGTCCAATGTCCATGCTATAAAAGGAAAGAATATGTGATGAATATGTTAGGCAGCATTCCACATCAAAAATTCTGTTTTTATCATTTACCTACTCGAGGATGAGCAGGAATTAACCTTGGGGATGCTGATACGTCTCCAACGTATCTATAATTTTTGATTGTTCCAAGCTGTTATAATATCAATCTTGCATGTTTTTATAATCATTTACAGCAATTATATATCATTTTTGGAGACTAACCTATTAACCTAGTGCCCAGTGCCAGTTGCTGTTTTCTACCCTGTTTTTGTTTCACAGAAAATCAATACCAAACGAAGTCCAAATGCCACGAAACTTTTTGGAGATTTTTTATTGGACAAGATAAACACTGGAAGCTTCGGGAGAGGGCCAGAAGATGAAGGAGTGGGCCATGAGGCACCAGGGCGCGCCCCAGGGGGGTGGCGTGCCCTGGTACCTCGTGGGGCCCACCCAGCTCCGTTTGCCCTAATTCTTCCACTATAAATTCAGAAAAAATCAGAAACCCTCAGGGGAGTCCACGAAATACTTTTTCCACCGCCGCAAATTTTTGTTCCAGAGAGATCCCATCTAGAGGCCTTCTCCGATACTCCGCCGGAGGGGGAATCGATCACGGTGGGGCTCTACATCAACCTTGCTGCCCTTCCGAGGATGCGTGAGTAGTTTACCACAGACCTTCGGTTCCATAGGCAGTAGCTAGATGGCTTCTTCTCTCTTTTTGATCTTCAATACAATGTTCTCCTCGATGTTGTTGGAGTTCTATCCGATGTAATCACTTTTTGCGGTGTGTTTGTTGGGATCCGATGAATTGTGAGTTTATGATCAGATTATCCATGAAATTATTTGAGTCTTTGCTGCACTCTTTTATGCATGATTATTATAGCCTCGTATTTCTCCTCCGATCTATTGATTTGGTTTGGCCAACTAGATTGATTTATCTTGCCATGGGAAGAGGTGCTTTGTAGTGGGTTCGATCTTGCGGTGCTCAATCCCAGTGCCAGAAAGGGACATGACACGTATGTATCGTTGCTACTAAGGGTAAAAAGATGGGGTTTATTCATACGTGAGTTTATCTTGTCTACATCATGTCATCGTTCTTAAGGCATTACTCCGTTCTTATGGACTTAATACACTAGATGCATGCTGGATAGCGGTCGATGTGTGGAGTAATAGTAGTAGATGCAGGCAGGAGTTGGTCTAGTTGTATTGGACGTGATGCCTATATACATGATCATTGCCTTGGATATCGTCATGATTATTTGCTTTTCTATCAATTGCCCAACAGTAATTTGTCTACCCACCGTATGCTATTTTCTCGAGAGAAGCCTCTAGTGAAACCTATGGCCCCCGGGTCCATCTAAATCATATTACTAAAACCCTAAAAATATTGCTGCCATTTTCTTTTATTTATTTTATTTTGTATTTTTGTTTCAATCTATCTATCTATCACATACAATTTAATCTTGCAATTGACCGCCGAGAGATTGACAACCTCTCGTTTGCGTTGGGTGCAAGGATTTGTTGTTTGTGTGCAGGTGCTGCTAACGAGGTGTTGCGTGATTCTCGTACTGGTTTGATAACCTTGGTTTCATAACTGAGGGAAATACTTATCTCTACTGTGCTGCATCATCCCTTCCTCTTCGGGGAAATACCAACGCAAGCTACAAGTAGCAGGAAGAATTTCTGGCGCCGTTGCCGGGGAGAAGTCACGTCAACACAGTCTCCCGTCAACTTGCCAATTTCTGGCGCTGTTGCCGGGGAGACATCATCAACATCGATCAAGTACCTTTGCACAAACTCCCATCTCCTTGCATTTACTTTATTTGCCATTTGCCTCTCGTTTTCATCTCCCCCACTTCTAAAACGTTTTTACAAAAATACAAAAATATTTTCCGTTTGCCTTTTCCTTGTTAGCTTGTTTTCTTGCTTGTTATCTTGTTTGCGTAGTCACGATGTCTCAAGAAAATACAAAATTGTGTGATTTTTCCAACACTAATAATAATGATTTTATTAGTACTCTGATTGCTCCTCCCGCCGCTAGTGCGGAGACTTGTGATATTAATGCCGCTTTGCTAAATCTTGTTATGAAAGAACAATTTTTTGGTAGTCCTAATGAAGATGATGCATCCCATCTTAACACTTTCGTAGAATTGTGTGACATGCAAAAGAAAAAGATGTGGATAATGATATTGTGAAATTAAAATTATTCCCATTCTCATTGCGGGATCGTGAAAAAATTTGGTTTTCGTCTTTACCACAAAATAGTATCGATTCTTGGGATAGGTGTAAAGATGCTTTTATTACTAAGTATTTTCCTCCCGCGAAAATTATTTCTCTTAGAAATAAAATTATGAATTTCAAGCAACTTGATCATGAACATGTTGCCCAATCTTGGGAGATGATGAAATTAATGATAAGAAATTGCCCTACTCATGGTTTAAATTTATGGATGATCATACAAAAAATTTATGCGGGATTGAATTTTGTTTCTAGAAATCTTTTAGATTCCGCCGCGGGTGGTACTTTTATGGAAATTACTTTGGGTGAAGCTACTAAATTGCTTGATAATATTATGGCAAATTATTCGCAATGGCATACTGAAAGAACTCCTACTAGTAAAAAGGTGAATTCTATTGAAGAAATTAATACTTTGAGTGATAAAGTTGATGCGCTTATGAAATTGGTTGCTAGAAAAAAATGCTCATATTGATCCTAATGATGTGCCATTATCCACTTTGATTGAGCAAAATAATGATCCCGTAGATGTGAATTTTGTCTCGCGAAACAATTTTAATAATAATGCTTATAGAGGTAATTTCAGTGCTAGACCGTTTCCTGGAAATTCCTCTAATAATTATGGCAATCCTTATGGTAATTCTTACAATAATAATAGGATGACCTCTGATCTTGAAAGTAATATTAAAGAATTTATTAATGCTCAAAAGGTTTTCAACACTACGATAGAAGAAAAATTGAGTAAACTTGATGATATGTCTAGGAGCATTGATAGAATTATTCATGACGTGGAAAATCTTAAGACTAAACTTTTGCCACCCAAAATTAATATTAGTGAATCAATTAAATCTTTATATGTCTCCATGGATGAGAGTAAGAACAGAACCACCATGCTAAAAGCTAAACGAGAATTTTTATAAAAAGCGATTCCTCCCGGTTTTTATCGTAGTAATGATGAGGATATTAAAATGATTGGTGTTTCATCTATTGGTTATTTATTTAGCAATATAAAACTTGATGAAAATGGGACTGAAGAAGAGTCAACTTTAGCTAAAGAGCGTCCCCATAATTCGGAGGGTGAAAATCTTGATAAGAAAATTGCTAAAAGTGGGTTTGGAGAGGTAAAAACTTTAAATAGCGATGTGCCCAATATCTTGGATTACAAAGATTTTAATTATGATAATTGTTCTTTTATTGAGTGCATTTCTTTGTTACAATCGATGTTAAATTCACCCAACGCTTATGAGCAAAACAAGGATTTTACTAAACACATCGTAGAAGCAATGTTGAAAGCGTTAGAAGAAAAGCTAGAACTAGAAGTTTCAATTCCTAGAAAATTATATGATGAATGGGAACCCACCATTAAAGTTAAAATTAAAAATTATGAGTGCAATTCTTTATGTGATTTAGGTGCTAGCGTTTCCACAATTCCAAAATCTCTATGTGATGTGCTAGGTCTCACCAATATAGATGAATGTTCTCTTATTTTGCATCTTGCGGATTCTACTATTAAAAAGCCAATGGGTAGAATTAATGATGTTCTTATTCTTGCAAATAGAAATTATGTGCCCGTTGATTTTATTGTTCTTGATATTGAATGCAATTCTTCTTGCCCCATAATACTTGGTAGACCGTTCTTTCGAACTATAGGTGCCGTTATTGATATGAAAGAAGGGAATATAAAATTTCAGTTTCCATTAAAGAAGGGTATGGAGCATTTCCCTAGGAAAATAATTAAAGCACCATATGAATCAATTATGAGGGCCACTTATGGAATCAACTTGAAAGATGACAATACTTGAAACTATGCATTATGCCTATCTAGGGGCATAAAACAATAGCGCTTGTTGGGAGGCAACCCAATAAATAAAATAATTTTTTCTGTTATTGTGTGTTTTCACTGTCATGCTAATGGTATGATTGTGTTTTTGTGTTTTTAATTAGTGTTTGTGCCAAGTAAAGCCTTTAGGATGATTTGGAAGATAGTATAATTGATGCTGTTTGAAAACAGAAAGTTTTGCGTCCAGTGCTGGAATTTTGGTTTTTCTCTGGAACATCATGACCTTCTGAATTTTTTACACAATATTGATATATGAATTGGCCATGTATTCCTAATTTTTCAGAATTTTTGGAGTTACAGAAGTATGGCTTTTAAATAGATTGCTACAGACTGTTCTGTTTTTGACAGATTCTGTTTTTCATGCACTACTTGCTTGTTTTGATGAATCTATGGATTGTATCGGGGGGTATAATTCATGGTGAAGTTAGAGTACAGTAGGTATAATGAAAAAATAAAATATGAATGGGTTTTCAACAGTACTTAAAGTAGTGATTTATTTTGTTATGGTAACGGATCTCACGAAGGTTTTGTTGAGTTTTGTGTGATTGAAGTTTTCAAGTTTTGGGTGAGATCACGATGGATGAAGGAATAAGTAGTAGTAAAAGCCTAAGCTTGGGGATACCCGAGGCACCCCAAGGTAATATTCAAGGAAGACTCAAGCGTCTAAGCTTGGGGATGCCCCGGAAGGCATCCCCTCTTTCTTCTACCAACCATCGGTAATTTTACTTGGAGCTATATTTTTATTCGTCACATGAAATGTGTTTTGCTTGGAGCATCTTGTATTATATGAGTCTTTGATTTGTTTGCTTTTTAGTTTGTCAAAATCATCTTTGCTGAACACACCTATCTTGAGAGAGCCACACGTTTATCATCATTTGTTAGAATACTCTATGTGCTTCACTTAAATTTTTTGAGCTAGTAGTTGCTCTAGTGCTTCACTTAAATCTTTTTTAGCACGGTGGTGGCTATATTTTAAAGAAATAAATTCTCATGCTTCACTTATATTATTTTGAGAATTGACAAGACTAAATTTTTTAAGAAATGAATTCTCATGCTTCACTTATATTATTTTGAGAATTGATAAGATTGAAATTTTGAAGAAATATTTGCACTCTCATGCTTCACTTAAATATTTTTGAGAGTTGATGATAGTAACGGTAATTTGCACATGATATGAAGTTGGTCCCAAAGTGATGAATATTCAAGAGGGATATAAATAAAAAATTTCATATAGATCATTGGATATGATGAGTGTGATTCCTTGCAATAGTTTTGCGATATGGAAATGATAATATGTGAGTCATGTTAGTGAGTAATTGTGATTTAGTAAGAATATTAGTGTTAAGGTTTGTGATTCCCTATGCATGCACGTTAAGTCAATAGTTATGCAATGAAATTATATCCTACTTATGGTGCATTATTCGGTGTTAGTTGTGTTCAATGCATGTTTATGACCGTTTTCGATTTTTGGTTGGTTGCTTCTCAATCTATTTGCTAGCCTTCATTTGTACTAAGCGGAAATACTGCTTGTGCATCCAAACTCCTTAAACCCAAGTTGTGCCAAATGAGTCCACTATATCTACCTATATGCGGTATTTCAATGGCGTTCCAAGTAAATTTGCGTGTGCCAACTCTAATTTTCAAAATAATTTTCCGTTTTGTGTGCCCGTACCGCTCATGAAGCGGCAGGGGGTGGCCATTATTTTCCATGCTAGGTGTGTTATTCTCACGATGAGTGTTTATTCACTTGTCATTGCACGAGAGAATGGTTGGTAATAGGGATGCCCAGTCCCACAATGAAATCAAATTAATAACAACAAAATTCCTTGGAAAGTGTTGGTATGGAGGGCACCCGTGGATACGGCTAGCCATGGATTGTGAAAGAATGGTGGAAAGGAAATAAACTTTACTTTCTGTTTGGGAACCATATATGATGTGTCTAGCATGGAAAATATTGGGAATTCTCGATCGTTTTCGTTGACAGGAAAAGCATGCCTGTCAAAATATTTTTTTTATATCTTTAATTTCAGCTTTGAGCTCTGGCACATTTGACAAATCTCTGCTTCCCTCTGCGAAGGGCCTATCTATTTACTTTTATGCAAAAAAAATTTGAGTCTCCATCTTCTCTTACAAAAGCACCAACTAGAGAGCACTATTGTCATACTTGTGCATTGGATGTAGCTAATATTTGAGTGTGTTTCATGAATGGATCAATGATTGAGCATAATGGGCTAGGGATAACTTTCTTTAGCGTTGATATTTTGAAAGACATGGTTGTTTGTTAGCATGCTTGAGTATTTATATCTTCTTGTCAAATTATAGACTATTGCTTTGAATCATTCAAGTCCAATGTCCATGCTATAAAAGAAAAGAATATGTGATGAATATGTTAGGCAGCATTCCACATCAAAAATTCTGTTTTTATCATTTACCTACTCGAGGACGAGCCGGAATTAAGCTTGGGGATGCTGATACGTCTCCAACGTATCTATAATTTTTGATTGTTCCATGCTGTTATAATATCAATCTTGGATGTTTTTATAATCATTTACAGCAATTATATATCATTTTTGGAGACTAACCTATTAACCTAGTGCCCAGTGCCAGTTGCTATTTTCTGCCCTGTTTTTGTTTTACAGAAAATCAATACCAAACAAAGTCCAAATGCCACGAAACTTTTTGGAGAGTTTTTATTGGACAAGATAAACACTAGAAGCTTCGGGAGAGGGCAAAAAGATGAAGGAGTGGGCCACGAGGCCCCAGGGCGCGCCCCAGGGGGGGTGGCGCGCCCTGGTACCTCGTGGGGCCCACCCAGCTCCGTTTGACCTAATTCTTCCACTATAAATTCAGAAAAAATCAGAAACCCTCAGGGGAGTCCACGAAATACTTTTTCCGCCGCCGCAAATTTCTGTTCCGGAGAGATCCCATCTGGAGGCCGTCTCCGATATTCCGCCGGAGGGGGAATCGATCACGGTGGGGCTCTACATCAACCTTGCTGCCCTTCCGATGATGCGTGAGTAGTTTACCACAGACCTTCAGGTCCATAGGCAGTAGCTAGATGGATTCTTCTCTCTTTTTGATCTTCAATACAATGTTCTCCTCGATGTTCTTGGAGTTCTATCCAATGTAATCACTTTTTGCGGTGTGTTTGTTGGGATCCGATGAATTGTGAGTTTATGATCAGATTATCCATGAAATTATTTGAGTCTTTGCTGCACTCTTTTATGCATGATTATTATAGCCTTGTATTTCTCCTCCGATCTATTGATTTGGTTTGGCCAACTAGATTGATTTATCTTGCCATGGGAAGAGGTGCTTTGTAGTGGGTTCGATCTTGCGGTGCTCAATCCCAGTGACAGAAAGGGACATGACACATATGTATCGTTGCTACTAAGGGTAAAAAGATGGGTTTTATTCATACGTGAGTTTATCTTGTCTACATCATGTCATCGTTCTTAAGGCATTACTCCGTTCTTATGGACTTAATACACTAGATGCATGCTGAATAGCGGTCGATGTGTGGAGTAATAGTAGTAGATGCAGGCAGGAGTCGGTCTAGTTGTATTGGACGTGATGCCTATATACATGATCATTGCCTTGGATATCGTCATGATTATTTGCTTTTCTATCAATTGCCCAACAATAATTTGTCTACCCACCGTATGCTATTTTCTCGAGAGAAGCCTCTAGTGAAACCTATGGCCCCCGGGTCCATCTAAATCATATTACTAAAACCCTAAAAATATTGCTGCCATTTTCTTTTATTTATTTTATTTTGTATTTTTGTTTCAATCTATCTATCTATCAGATACAATTTAATCTTCCAATTGACCGCCGAGAGATTGACAACCTCTCGTTTGCGTTGGGTGCAAGGATTTGTTGTTTGTGTGCAGGTGTTGCTAACGAGGTGTTGCGTGATTCTCCTACTGGTTCGATAACCTTGGTTCATAACTGAGGGAAATACTTATCTCTACTGTGCTGCATCATCCCTTCCTCTTCGGGGAAATACCAACGCAAGCTACAAGTAGCATATGGCACACCCCCAGCCGATGAACAGGATCCCGTTTCGGCTGTTCCGTCCAAGCCGGTTGGCTCCCGATGAGCAGGACGCATTCCGACCCAGTCGCTTGGCTCCTGATGAACACGACGTTGTTTCCTCTGTTCCGACCCAACTGGTTGGCTGCCGATGAACAGGACACCGTTGATGCTGTCCAGTGCAGCCGTACGTATGCGCGGCTCTGGCCGTACGTATGCACGAGCACGCATTCTAGACCCCTCCCGAAGTGGCCGTATTTTTTGCAGCATGGTTGTATGTATGTGTACATGATTTAGATGGGACTGCCTAAACTGCTACGTAGGGGGCTCTACTACGACACGTGCCGCTCCTTACACGGCCACGGTTCATTGTGGCAGAGAGACCAATCAACCAGTATGTACATATAGGTTTGCGAGCAGACAAATAACGCTGCGAACGCTTCGACCTGGTCGGTCCCAACTGTCAGTGGGGGTAAGGAGGCACTTCCTTGCATGCAAAGATATAACTGGTGGGTCCCAGCTGTCAGGGGGAGGAATCATTTTTTGCGCGTAATAAGGAGGCACTCCCTTGCGTGTGAAGATGTAGCTGGTGGGTCCCAGCTGTCCGAGGGAGGAATCATTTTTTTGCGCGTAATAAGGAGGCACTTCCTTGCGTGCGAAGATGTAGCTGGTGGGTCCTAGCTGTCAGGGGGAGCAAACATTTTTTTTCCACATAATAAGGAGGCACTTCCTTGCGTGCGAATATGTAGCTGGTGGGTCCCAGCAGTCAGGGAGGAATAAAAAATCACGTAATAAGGAGGCAGTTGCATGCGTGTGTCCATGGACCTGGTGCGTCCCCACTGTCAGCCTCTCCACGTACGGTCCTCTTCCGATGACTCTCGTTTGTTGACCACGTTGACCACGCCGTGCCGAGCGCACCAAGGCGGTGGACGACGGTGAGGTCCCGAATGGGAACGACCCGGAGATGGGGAAGACACGACAGTGGGGGTGCTGACGAAGAGGAGTACGAGTGTTGACTGGTTCGGGTGCGGGGTGAGGCTACACTCGGCGGATAATAAAGGAGGTGCGGAGGAGTGGAGGGATCATCTGGCCGTCGATGGGGTAGCGTTTCGCAGCGAGGCGCGCGAAGCAGCGCCGCTGGACGCCGGAGGCTGGAGCAGGCGGTCCCACCAGCGCTGGAGGAAGAAGACGAGAGATTGAAGAAGAATGCCGGCCGTTCGATGTAAATCCAACGGATAAGGCTATCCGAATCTTTTTTTCGACTAGGTTTTTTTAGGGTAAGTTATTTTGACTAAGTTGACAACGTATTGCGTAGGCTTCGACCTATTCGCCCACATGTCAGCCAGTCCATTTGGTGGGCTGGGTGAAAAAATAATGTAGCGTCTATGCATCCCATTATATATTTTGTTAGAATTTACACCCCATTTGCATTTTTTGGAAATACACGGATTTCTGGGCTGGGTGAAAATATCTTGTTGGGCTAGACGGAGTAATGTTATAAAAACTTAAACCGGTGTTGGGCATTTTATTATAAAACTACATAATTTGCGGATGAAAGTGCTAGTTATCGACTAGATGGGGGTGAATAGGCGATTTTTATGAAGGGCTTTGAAAACAGGCATTGTCTTCGAAGCAAGCGGAAGCACAGTGAAAACTAACAACAGTAGTAACTAAGATGAGTAGATATGACAGGCATAGGCATCATACATACAAGCATGCATTGAACATAAACACAAGAAGCATGAAGACAAATAGGTAAACAGATGAATGGCTTCAGGGAATATCTTCAACACAGACAGGTACGCAAGGGCTTCATAGAACTAAACAGTAGGTAAAGGAAGTGAAAGGATAGAACCAGGAGCTCGGGGAAGACAATGATTTGTTTGACCAGTTCCAACTGTTGTGACAGTTGTACGTCTAGTTAGGGAGGCTGAGATTGAACTCAGAAGACCACGTCTTCACCTTATTCCCCTTGAGCTAAGACCCACAGATCTCGCCCAATCACTCTGGTAAGTCTTCAAGGTAGGCTTCCAAACCTTCACAGACTTTGTTCACCGGCAATCCACAATGACTCTTGGATGCTCAGAACGTGACGCCTAACCAGCTGGAAGATCACATTCTTCAAGTGTAATAAGTCTTCGGTTCACTCAGAACAGAATGTCTTCAGTGATGCTTAATCACTTTGGGCTCTGGGTGTTTTGGGTTTTGTCCTCGCAAGGATTCTCTCTCAAAGGCTTCAAGGTGGGTTGCTCTCAAACGACAAAAGCCATGCACTAACTTGGAGCATCCACCAATTTATGGTGGTAGGGGGTGGCTATTTATAGCTAGGAGGCAACCCGACATGATATGTCTGAAATGACCCTGGGTCATTGGGGAACTGACGTGTCTCCAACGGTCGGAAATTGAACACACGCGGCAGCTTTACTTGGGCTCCAAGAAAAGCTGACTCAACCAACTCTAGAAGAGGTTTTCTCTCATTTGTCTTCGCGCGAAGACATAGGATTGGGTTGAGCATCACGTCAGTTTCTGACTTCGTTTACCTCGACCCCACTTAACAGTACGGTGGTTCCTTTGACTCAAGAAAGAAGAAAATGAAACTACCAAAAGACTAAGTCTTCACGTTCCATTGGTTTCAAGTGAATGTCTTTGTGAGTAATTATCTTCAACACGAATGTCTTCGTGAACCACCATTGTCTTCAATGTCTTCATACATTTTTAGGGGTCATCATTGATGGGTAAACCGAATAAATAGGGACTTCAACCTGTGAATCTCACAAACACATTAGTCCCTTCAACCAAGTTTGTCTTCAATAGTCCAAAACCAACAAGGGGTGGCATTTACAATCTCCCCCTTTTTGGTGATTGATGACAAACTGGTTGAAGTTTCAACGGGGATAAAAATATGTGAAAGTTTAAGGAACAAGGTGTTTGGCTTCATGAAATTTGAGGAGCTCCCCATGAAGATGTGCATATAAATAATTTGCTTTTGAATGCAAATGCACATGGCAGGTTTTGCTTTGTGGAGTTCTTCCTCTATTCATGAAGTCACAACATGTGCATACAAAGTATTATGAAGATAATGGAATGCACAATGAAAAATGGGCGTCTACAGAATGACTTCAAGTGCATAAAATCAGATATAGCAGTCGCGCAGAAATGACAAGTAGCAAATGTAGCAGACGTCCATCAGGACTTAAGTTTACAACCCAAATAACCAAATGTTTCAAAATGAGAGTTGCAAACTTAACAAAATATAGCAAGCCCGACCAAAAATGCCTGCTTGAAGACTATCAACCCATATGCTTCTCCCCCTTTTGTCATCGAATGACCAAAAAGGTATGAAGACATAGGATGTCTAAACATCCCGAGGAGGCGACGAAGATGTTGGGGCAGCCGGGTCGATGGTGGAGTTTGGCGGTGCAGACGGGCCTGATGCAGCATCTTGGTGCAGTGAAGCCATAGCTGGAGAAGTAGCATCATATTCTTCATCAACAATCCTGGCATGAATTGTGGGCGCTGAAGAAGAGTAATCCGAGTCCTCAAGTGAAGGCGTAGCACGCCACTTCTCAAATGATGGAGGCTTGGAGCCAAATTTGAAACTCTCCTTGAAGCCATCGGCAACAAGGTTAATTGTTCCTCAAAGCCCTCATCCGACAAATCAATGATGGCATCATCATCCCAAAGGGTGTTTGTTGGTTTAGGGCCTCGCTCTGTAGTTTGTTTTCTCTTTGGAGAGTTGCGAGATACATCTTCAGATTGCACACTGGATTCAGGAGGTGCAGATTTCATAGGCTTCACTCTTGAAGCTTTTGGTGCAGCGGCGGTCTTTGAAGATTGCCCCTCTTTAGCTTTGGAAGCTTTAGGCTTTCTCTGTGTCTTGGGGGAGGCAGGAGCAATGTCTTCAGTAGGAGCTTCTCCGCGAGCAGCAGCTGTGGCAACACGAAGAGCGTCAATATGCTCTATGTATGCTTGGAGACTGTCCCATGGCCCAGTCAAATTTGGATCTACTTGACGAGTGCCATCTGGCCTTGGCATGGCCGGACCAGGGTTGAAGTCAATACCATAGTCCTTCTTGTTCTGCTCAGCTGAACCCTTGGCAAACTGGTAATTGGCTTAAAAGAGATCATCTTCACGACACCATCTGATACTGGATGGGTCAGCATCTTGTGGCTTCACACCTCTGACCATGCATGGATAGAAGTGTTGAGCAATGGCGTCAGCCTTTGTCTTTGGAATCAGTTTTCGGTAGACAATATCCGCCCAAGGAGGCCTGACTGCATTCTTGTCTACATATTCAGGTGTAACAAAATGATAGTAGAACCATTGCTCAACCCAATATCTTCTAATCCACTCCACACGAGACTTGCGTTCACCATACGTTTCCTCTGGATCTGACTTGTACTGCTCATACAGATCTGGAGGGAGGTCAAGAGCAGTGTTTGCTCGCCTTTGTCTTCCTCCCTTCTTTGAAGATTTACCACCAGCCATTGACTTCAAAGGGCTTATTGGCTTTGCTCTGCTGATTCGACAGGAACTGGCTTCAGGAGAATCAAGATGAAGCTGTAAGAAGTCTGCAAATGAATTCAGACTATGAGAACCAAGTGAATCCCCCACGGACATGTACCTATGACTGAATTAGAGATGCGAGGGAAGGAGGAGAGGTCAAATGCATTCTTAGAGGATTTTGAAGATAAATCAGTTTGAAGACAATGACCTCATAGTGCGAAGACATTCACTTACAAAGTGTTGGTTACAGATTTGTACTAACTCAAAAATAGGTACAAGTGAGGAATCATACGAAACGTAGCATAAGTGAAGGAACTTTGCAAGATATGAGATGTGTGACTGAAGATATAGATTTGAAGGTGAAAGAACAAGTTCTGAAGATATATGGAAAAATTTCAGATCAAACAAACGGTAAAAAAGTAGTCTTTATTTACCGCACGATGAACAGCTCAACGAGATGCGAAGGAAGCTGAGCAATTCGATCTCCCACGCCCTAACTTGGCAGTGGAAGACGGCTATAGCGGCGGCGGCGAGAAGATATCCACCGCCGGTGTGAGTACGGCATCGAAGAGGTCGCGGCAGTGAAGCGCTTCTTCTCCAGCGTCGATGGAGGCTAGCGACGGCGCTAGGGTTGCGATGGAGAGAGCGACAGGTGTGAAAGATCTTAATAATCGCAGGGGCAAAGTATATATAAGGAGGATTTCATCATGGTGAATTTAATGTGCTGCCCCTGGCGATACGTCTTTGGTTGACGCGTGGCATGCTGGTGCTGTTTTGACAGCCACGCACATACCCCACTATTTAGCAGTTTTGGCGGGAGGTCGTTCCGGCTTCTGCGGCGACCGGTAAAACGGATAAGGATATATAAACATTTAAAAATTTTGGTCTCAAAATCTTCGACTGACAAGGACACAGTGAAGACAATCGACACGTGTCAAATAGAATGCATATGAAGATTTAGAGAGATTTGAAGAGACAAGCATAGAGGGGTAAGGGTCCGATCACATTCACTTAGTTCAGAAATTTTCAACTTGAATACATAGCTATAAGTGAATGCTGTTGAGGACAAACTCATACATATAGTAGGCAATAAGATTAACAAAGTGCGAAGATAAAGCCATTGGTGAAAACAAACCAAATCAAGAAGATAATGCAATAGATGTGACGCCAAATGAAAATCTTCAAGAAAGTTTGGTGGTGGTGTTACCCACCGTATAGGAAGTATTGGACCCAGACACGGCGCACAATTATCGTGGCGCTCTGAAGTCAAATTCCGCGTTAATATCTTCACACTTAGAGTGTACATCTTCATGAATTGAAGACATACGTTACTTCGTGTGTTGTACATCATAGTCATCAATAATGCATAAGCATTAGGATGTGTGTCCATTCACTGGACATTCGAGGATTCTAAGATGTTTAGCTCACACCACAACTTGCAAAACCTCTTCTCATCGAAAGGCTTCGTGAAGATATCTGCCAGCTGATCTTCCGTGTTGACGTGAATGATGTCAGTGTCTTCCTTGAGCACATGATCACGAAGGAAATGATGCCTGATCTCAATATGCTTCGTCTTGGAGTGCTGGACATGATTGTGAGAGATCTTGATGGCGCTCTCGTTGTCACAGAACAGAGGAACTTTCTTCTTGTTGATTCAAGGTTTGCTTCATCCAGAGAAGCTGAGCATAGCAGGATCCAGCAGCAATGTATTCGGCTTCAGCAGTGGAGAGTGATACGCAGTTCTGCTTATTTGAAGACCAACATACAAGTGAACGTCCAAGAAAGTGACAAGTGCCTGATGTGGATTTGCGATCCACCCTATCTCCAGCATAGCCAGAATCAGAGAATCCAACCAAATCAAACTCTGAACCCTTTGGATACCATAATCCTAGCGTTGGGGTGTGATCCAAATATCGAAGTATTTGCTTCACCGCGAGGTGATGCGATTCCTTTGGTGCCGCTTGGAATCGGGACACATGCAAACACTAAGCATTATATCTGGCCTAGATGCACATAAGTACAATAAAGAACCAATCATGGAGCGGTATACCTTTTGATCAAATTCTTTACCATTGTCGTCAGAACTCAGATGACCATTGGTTGGCATTGGCGTCTTGTAGCCCTTGCAATCTTGCATACCAAACTTCTTCAAGCAGTCCTTGAGATACTTCTCTTGTGATATGAAGATGCCATTGCATTGTTGACGAATTTGAAGACCAAGAAAGAATTTCAGCTCTCCCATCATGGACATTTGATATTGCTCTTGCATCATATGACTGAACTCATCACTATATCGTTTGTCAGTGCAGCCGAAGATAATGTCATCCACATAGATTTGGCACACAAACAGTTCACCATCATATGATTTAGTGAAGTGAGTGGGATCAAGTGAACCAGGTTTGAAGCCTTTGCTTTTCAGAAATTCCTTGAGTCATACCAGGCTCGTGGAGCTTGTTTGAGGCCATACACTGCCTTGTTGAGCCTATAGACCATGTCAGGGTGCTTTGGGTCTTCAAACCCAGGTGGTTGAGCAACATAGACTTCTTCTTCAATTTTGCCGTTGACAAAGGCACTCTTCACATCCATTTGATATAAGAAGATATCATGATGATTGGCATAAGCAAGAAGTACGCGGATGGCTTCAAGTCTAGCCACAGGAGAAAAAGGTTTCATCGAAGTTAATTCCTTCCACTTGTGTGTATCCTTGTGCAGCTAGACGAGCCTTGTTTCTGACAACATGACCATGTTCATCTTGCTTGTTGCGGTAGATCCATTTGGTTCCAATTATGTTATGCTTGCGAGGGTCAGGACGCTTGACGAGTTCCCACACATTGTTGAGCTCAAATTGTTGAAGCTCTTCTTGCATAGCCTGAATCCATTCTGGTTCCATAAAAGCTTCAGTGACTTTGGTGGGTTCTGTGATGGAGACGAAAGTGAAGTGTCCACAAAAGTTTGCTAGCTGTGTGGCTCTTGAGCGAGTGAGAGGACCAGGTGCATTGATGTTGTCAAGTATCTTCTCGATCTGAACTTCATTGGCCACACGAGGATGTACAGGGAGAAGACTTTGCTGTTGTTGAGCATTGTCTTCAGGCTCAGCATTATCTTCAGGCAGACCAATGTCTTCACGCTGGACTGGAGCAGGTATCAGAACCTCTTCATCTCCGGGTTCCTCAGTGGGTATTATGTCTCCAGTACCCATTAGCTTGATGGATTCACTTGGAGGGAGTTCATCTATCACATGTGGCAGGTGCTCTCTTTGCGAGTCGTTAGTCTCATCGAACTGCACATCTACAGTTTCAACCACTTTGTGGTGAAAGAGGTTGAAGACTCTATAGGTGTGCAAATCCTTTCCATAGCCAAGCATAAAACCCTCATGTGCTTTCGGTGCAAATTTGGAAGTGTGATGTGGATCTCGTATCCAACACCTAGCACCGAATACTTTGAAATAACTTACATTTGGCTTCTTACTAGTGATAAGTTCATAAGATGTCTTCTTGAAGAACTTGTGAAGATATACCCTGTTGATGATATGGCATGCAGTATCAATGGCTTCAGGCCACCACTTGCGTGGTGTCTTGTATTCGTCGAGCATAGTGCGAGCCATCTCAATGAGAGTTCTGTTCTTGCGCTCCACGACGCCATTCTGCTGTGGAGTGTATGGAGCTGATAGCTCATGAGTGATGCCAAGAACGTCAAGATAAGTGTCGAGTCAAGTGTTCTTGAACTCGGTGCCATTGTCACTCCTGATGTGCTTGATCTTGACGCCATAGTTGGTCATGGCCCGGTTGGCGAACCGCCTGAAGACATCCTGCACTTCATTCTTATACAGGATTATGTGCACCCAGGTATATCGAGAATAATCATCAACAATCAAGAAGCCATATAGATGTTTAGAGGTAGTAAGGGTGGATTAATGAGTAGGGCCAAATAAGTCCATGTGTAGTAGCTCAAAGGGACGAGTGGTCGTCATGATTGTCTTCGAGGGGTGTTTCGCCCTAGTCATCTTCCCAACTTCACAGGCTCCACATAAATGATCATTCTTGAACTTGACGCCCTCGATCCCAATGATGTGCTTCTTCTGCACAAGGGTGTGCAAGATCCTCATGCCAGCATGCCCTAGCCGTCGATGCCAAAGCCAGCATTCTGATGCTTTTGCTAGCAGATATGTGGCAAGCTGTGGTCCTGTGGAGAAATCTACCATGTACAAGTCATCGCTTCGATAACCTTCGAAGACTTGAGTTTTGTCAGAAGCCATAAGCACAAGACAGCGAAATTTGCCAAAGATGACAATCATATCAAGATCACAGAGCATTAAGATGGACATGAGGTTGAATCCAAGGGATTCAACAAGCATCACTTTATCCATGTGCTGATCCTTCGAGATTGCAACCCTACCTAGACCCAATACCTTGCTTTTCCCTGTGTCAGCAAAAGTAATGTGCTTTTGTGTAAATGGACGAAGTGTAGAGTCCATGAGAAAGCTTCGATCACTAGTCATATGGTTGGTGCAGCCACTGTCCAGGATCCATTCAACAGCTTTCGGCAGTGTACCCTACAGAGCAGTTAGTAGGATAGGCTTCACCAAGACAATTGTGAAGTACAAACATTTGACGATGAAGACTTTCAGAGAATGTAAGTTTCTTGGAGGATATAGTAGGACGATCATCAAGAAATCCATGGATGAAATAAATGGTAAGACCATTTTGACATTTTATCTTGCGTCCGACAAGATTTTTCAGGTCCCCAGCATTGTCTTCAGAACCCAATGCTTTTCGGCTGGAGACCAGATATATCATTTTTTGGGACTAACCTATTAACCTAGTGCCCAGTGCAAGTTGTTGTTTTCTGCTTGTTTTTTGGCTTTTCAGGAAATCAGTACCAAACGAAGTCCAAATGCCATGAAACTTTTTGATGATTTTTTTCTAGACAAAAGAGACTCTGGAAGCTTCGGGAGGAAGCCAGAAGCCTCACGAGGAGGCCACAAGGCAACAGGGCGCGGCCCAGGGGGCGCACCTTGATGCCTTGTGGGCCCCTCATGGCTCCTTTTGACTTCCACTTCTATAAATTCTCAAATATTGGGAAACCAACAGAGAGCCAAACGAGAAAACCCTACCGCCGCCGCAAGCTTCTGTTCTTTCACGATCCCATCTGGAGGCCTTTTCCGGCACTCTGCCGGAGGGGGAATCGATCACGGAGGGCTTCTACATCAACCTTGCAGGGCCTCCGATGATGTGTGAGTAATTTACCACAGACCTATGGGCCCATAGTTAGTAGCTTGATGGCTTCTTCTCTCTCTTTGATCTTCAATACAAAGTTCTCCTCGATGTTCTTGGAGTTCTATCCGATGTAATCTTCTTTTGTGGTGTGTTTGTTGGGATCCGATGAATTGTTGGTTTATGATCAGATTATTCATGAGAAATATTTGAGTCTTCTCTGAACTCTTTTATGCATGATTGTTATAGCTTTGTATTTCTCTCCGATCTATCCGTATGGTTTGGCCAACTAGATTGATTTATCTTGCAATGGGAGAGGTGCTTTGTGATGGGTTCAATCTTGTAGTGTTCTATATCCTAGTGACATAAAGGGACAAGACACGTATTTGTATTGTTGCCATTAAGGATAAAATGATGGGGTTTATTCATATTGCTTGAGTTTACTTTGTCTACATCATGTCATCTTGCTTAAGGCGTTACTCTATTTTATACTTAATACTCTAGATGCATGCTGGATAGCGGTCGATGAGTGGAGTAATAGTACTAGATGCAGGCAGGAGTCGCTCTACTTGTCTAGGACGTGATGCCTATATACATGATCATTGCCTTGAATATCGTCATAACTATGCGCTTTTCTATCAATTGCCCAACAGTAATTTGTCTACCCACCGTATGTTATGCGCTCGAGAGAAGCCTCTAGTGAAAACTATGGCCCCGGGTCATTTATCATTATTATATAAAAAAATCCTTAAAATACTTTGCTGCAATTTATTTACTTTTATTTTATTTTGCAATTTAATTTATCAACTTATCTATCACTACGAGATTTAATCCTTGCAAGTAACCACCGAGGGGATTGACAACCCCCTTGTTCGCGTTGGGTGCAAGTATTGCCTTTTGTGTGTGTAGGTGTTGCTAAAGAGGTTTTGCTTGGTTCCTACTGGATTGATAATCTTGGTTCTTAACTGAGTCAAATACTTATCTCTACTGTACTGCATCATCCTCTCCTCTTCGAGGAAATCCCAACGCACCTCACAAGTAGCAGGAAGAATTTCTGGCGCCGTTGCCGGGGAGACATCATCAAAACTTATCAAGTACCTTCGCACAAACTATCCCTTACTTGCGTTTATTTTATTTGCATTTGCCTCTTGTTTTCATCTCCCCCACTTCTAAAACAATTTTACAAAAACACAAAAATATTTTATTTGCTTGTTTGCTCGCTTGCTTGCTTGCTTGCTTGTTTTGTCATCATGTCTCTAAAAGAATTTCATGGTAGTTTCTATGACAAAAGGTTATCTGAAATTGAAAATACCACTAAAAGTTTCATGACTTCACAATATGAGCATAACAAATTCTTTTATGAAGAACTTAAGGAACATTCTATCTTGCTAGATACTATCAATGAACAACTCGAAGAGGTCAATCTAGAAGTAGCCAATCTTCAGTCTCAACTTGCCCGTACTGAATACTTGCTAGGGAAAATTTCGGATAAACAAACCACGCTAGTGAACAAGATGGCTACTAAACCTGAGTCACATCATAGTAATGATGAAGATATTAAAATGATTGGTGTCTCACCTATTGAATCCCTGTTTAGTAATATAAAAATTGATGAAAAAGGGACTGGAGATGAGTCAACTTTAGCTAGAAGGCATCCCAATGATTTGGCGGGTGATGATCTTAATGATAAAAATGACAAAAGTGGGTTTGGAGAGCTCAAAACTTTAAATAGTGATGTGCCCACTACTTTGGATTACAAGGACTTTAATTATGATAATTGATCTTTAGTTGAATGTATTTCCTTGTTGCAATCCATGATTAATTCACCTAATGCCTATGAACAAAATAAAGCTTTCACTAAACATATTGTAGAAGCTATGATAAAAGCTCATGAAGAAAAGCTTGAGTTGGAAGTTTCAATTCCTAGAAAATTACATGATGAATGGGAACCTACTATTAAAGTTAAGATTAAAGATTATGAATGTAATGCTTCATGTGATCTAGGTGCTAGCGTCTCTACTATACCAAAATATTTGTGTGATGTGCTAGGTCTCACCGATATGGATCCTTGTTCTTTTAATTTACATCTAGCGGATTCCACCATTAAAAACCATTGGGTAGAATAAATGATGTGATTATTCTTGCAAATCGGAATTATGTACCTGTGGATTTTATTGTGCTTGACATTGATGCAATCCGTCTTGTCCTATCATACTTGGTAGGCCTTTCCTACGAACCATATGTGCTATTATTGATATGAAAGAAGGTAATATAAGATTTAAATTCCCATTAAAGAAAGGGATGGAACACTTCCCTAGAAAGAGAATTAAGCCACCATATGAATCTATTATGAGGGCCACCCATGGAATTAATTTGAAGGATGATAATACTTGAAACAATGCATTATGCCTAGCTAGGGGCATAAAACAATAGCGCTTGTTGGGAGGCAACCCAATATGTATCTTAATTTTTGTTTTACGTTCTGTTTTTGTGTGTCCACACAATTGTATCCTATGTTATGATTGTGTTTTTATCTTTTAATTAGTGTTTGTGCCAAGTAATGCCTTTGGGATGATTTGGATGATAGTATAATTGATGCTGTTTGGAAAACAGAAAGTTTTGTGTCCAGTATTGGATTTGTAATTCTGTACTTGAGTTTTAGAAAAATCTGAAAGTTTTACACAGTATTGGTATATGAATTGTTTACGTTATCCTAATTTTTCAGAATTTTTGGAGTTACAGAAGTACGGCTTTTAAATATATCTTTACAGACTGTTCTGCTTTAGACAGATTCTGTTTTTGTTGCATAGTTTGCTTATTTTGACGAATCTATGGATTGTATCGGGGGGTATAAGCCATGGGGAAGTTGGAGTACAGTAGCATTATGAAAATATTAAATATGAATCAATTTACAACAGTACCTAAAGTTTAAGATTTATTTGTTATACTAACGGATCTCACGAGGTTTCTGTTGAGTTTTGTGTGCTGAAATTTTCAAGTTTTGGGTGAGACTACGATGGATAAAGGAATAAGGAGCGACAAGAGCCTAAGCTCACCCAAGGTAATATTCAAGGAAGACTCAAGCGTCTAAGCTTGGGGATGCCCCGGATGGCATCCCCTCTTTCGTCTACAATCTATCGGTATATCACTTGGAGCTATATTTTTATTCATCACATGATATGTGTTTTGCTTGGAGCGTCTTGTGCTAGAGTTTTATTTTCTTTGTCTGCTTTTTAGTTTGCCACAATCATCTTTGTTGAACACACCTTTTTGATAGGGACACACATTGTGCGTGATTTGTTAGAATACTCTATGTGCTTCACTTATATCTTTTGAGCTAGGCAGTTGCTCTAGTGCTTCACTTATATCTTTTAGAGCATGGCAGTTGTTATATTTTAAAGAAATAGTTGGACTCTCATGCTTCACTTATATATTTTTGATAATCTAATATATAGTAATGGCAATTTGCACATGTTAAAAGAATGGTCCTGATATGATAAGGTATCCAAGGGGGATATAATAAAAACCTTCATGTAGATCACTAAGTATGAAGTGCATGGTTAATTTTATATGAAAGGATATAGGTTCATGATCATTGGTTAGTAGAAATATCGGTATTAAAGTTTGTTATGACATATTCACCTAAATATTAGTTGTGGCATGGCGAGGAAGTTGGAGCATTTATAGGTCTGAAATGAAATCCTTGAGTGTTGTTATAATCGAGGTCGCGCGATGGTTAACTCCTACCAACCCTCCTCCTAGGGGCATGCGGTGAGTGCTTTGCTTCGAGGGCTAAGTAGACTTTTGCAATAAGTATGTGAGTTCTTTATGACTAGTGTGATTCCATGGATTATACGCACTCCTAACTTTCCGTAATTTGCTAGCCTCTTCGGTACCGTGCCTTGCCCTTTCTCACCTTGAGAGTTGGCGCAAACTTTGCCGGTGCATCCAAACCCCGTGATATGATACGCTCTTTCACACATAAACCCCTTTTACCTTCCTCAAAACAGCCACCATACCTACCTATTATGGCATTTCCATAGCCATTCCGAGATATATTGCCATGCAACTTCCACCGTTCCGTTTATATGACACACATCATCATTGTCATACTTCTTTGCATGATCATATAGCTGACATAGTATTTGTGGCTCAGCCACCGTTCATCATTTTTCATACATGTTACGCTAGATCATTGCACATCCTGGTACACTGCCAGAGGCATTCATATAGAGTCATATTTGTTCTAGTATCGAGTTGTAATTTCGAGTTGTAAGTAAATAAAAGTGTGATGATCATCATTATTAGAGCATTGTCCCAGTGAGGAAAGGATGATGGAGGCTATGATTTCCCCACAAGTTGGGATGAGGCTCCGGACGAAAAAAAAATAAAAAAAAGAGAGAAAAAGAAAAAAAAATGAATGACAGAAAAAGAGAGAAGGGGCAATGTTACAATCCTTTTCCACACTTGTGCTTCAAAGTAGCACCATGTTTTTCATATAGAGAGTCTCCTATTTTGTCACTTTCGTATACTAGTGGGAATTTTTCATTATAGAACTTGGCTTGTATATTCTGATGATGGGCATCCTCAAATGCCCGAGGTCTTCATGAGCAAGCAAGTTGGATGCACGCCCACTTAGTTTTCAGTTTGAGCTTTCATACACTTATAGCTCTTAGTGCATCCGCTGCATGGCAATAGCTACTCCTCGCATTGAGATCGATTGATGGGCATCTCCATAGCCCGTTGATCCGCCGAGTTGATGCGAGACTTTCTTCTTCTCCTTTCCATTATCTGATACCTACCACCGCATTATATTCCACCTAGTGCTATATCCATGGCTTGCGCTCATGTATTGTGTGAGAGTTGAAAATGTTGAAGCGTATTAGAAGTATGATCCAATTGCCTGGTTTAACACTAGGGTGCTCACTATTTATATATTTGCGGTGAAGATAGAGTCATGCCATGATTAATATGAGAAAGTGAGTAGGGATAACATTCGTTAAGGATCGTATATTTTGAAAGTTAATGATTATACTTCTTACGTTCATGGATATTATTATGTTGATATTGTTAATTCATCGCTTCACAACTTATATGCCATAAAGAGATTACATAATAAACATGTTGGGTAGCATTCCACATTAAAAATTCTGTTTTTATCATTTACCTACTCGAGGACGAGCAGGAATTAAGCTTGGGGATGCTTGATACGTCTCCAACGTATCTATAATTTTTGATTGTTCCATGCTATTATAGTATAAATCTTGGATGTTTTATATGCAATTATATATCATTTTTTGGGACTAACCTATTAACCTAGTGCCCAGTGCCAGTTGCTGTTTTCTGCTTGTTTTTGGTATTTCAGGAAATCAGTACCAAACGAAGTCCAAATGCCACGAAACTTTTTGATGATTTTTTTCTGGACAAAAGAGACCCTGGAAGCTTCGGGAGGAAGCCAGAAGCCCCACGAGGAGGCAACAAGGCAACAGGACGCGGCCCAAGGGGGGCACCCTGATGCCTTGTGGGCCCCTCGTGGCTCCTTTTGACCTAATTCCACTTCTGTAAATTCTCAAATATTGGGAAACCAACAGATAGCCAGACGAGAAAACCCTACCGCCGCTGCAAGCTTCTGTTCTTTCACGATCCCATCTGGAGGCCTTTTCCGGTACTCTGTCGAAGGGGTAATCGATCACGGAGGGCTTCTACATCAACCTTGCTGCCCCTCCGATGATGTGTGAGTAGTTTACCACAGACCTACGGGTCCATAGTTAGTAGTTAGATGGCTTCTTCTCTCTCTTTGATCTTCAATACAAAGTTCTCCACGATGTTCTTAGAGTTCTATCCGATGTAATCTTCTTTTGCGGTGTGTTTGTTGGGATCCGATGAATTGTGGGTTTATGATCAGATAATTCATGAGAAATATTTGAGTCTTCTCTGAACTCTTTTATGCATGATTGTTATAGCTTTGTATTTCTCTCAGATCTATCCGTTTGGTTTGGCCAACTAGATTGATGTATCTTGCAATGGGAGAGGTGCTTTGTGATGGGTTCAATCTTGCGGTGTTCTATATCCTAGTGACAGAAAGGGACAAGACACGTATTTGTATTGTTGCCATTAAGGATAAAATGATGGGGGTTTATTCATATTGCTTGAGTTTACTTTGTCTACATCATGTCATCTTGCTTAAGGCGTTACTCTGTTTCATACTTAATACTCTAGATGCATGTTGGATAGCGGTCGATGAGTGGAGTAATAGTAGTAGATGTAGGCAGGAGTCGGTCTACTTGTCTAGGATGTGATGCCTATATACATGATCATTGCCTTGAATATTGTCATAACTATGCGCTTTTCTATCAATTGCCCAACAGTAATTTGTCTACCCACCGTATGTTATGCTCTCAAGAGAGAAGCCTCTAGCGAAAACTATGGTCCCTGGGTCATTTATCCTTATTATATAAACTAAAATCCTAAAAATACTTTGCTGCAATTTATTTACTTTTATTTTATTTTGCAATTTACTTCATCAATTTATCTATCACTACAAGATTTAATCCTTGCAAGTAACCACCGAGGGGATTGACAACTCCCTTTTTCGCGTTGGGTGCAAGTATTGCCTTTTGTGTGTGCAGGTGCTGCTAAAGAGGTTTTGCTTGGTTCTCCTACTGGATTGATAACCTTGGTTCTTAATTGAGGGAAATACTTATCTCTACTATATTGCATCATCCTCTCCTCTTCGAGGAAATCCCAACGCAGCTCACAATTAGCACGCCCATGGCCGAGGTCCGCACCTCGGCCGCCGAGGACCAAGGGGAGCGATCGCCTCTGGTCATTGAAGATGTCGGGAACCTATTTCTAGATAGCATAGATCTAGCATGTAACACATCATATCACTTTGTGGCCTCACGCACGGTAACCCACGGCTGCCACCTTTACCTTGGCCGGGACCGTTTGCGTCTTTTGGCTCACGTATATGATTATGTCGCTAGCATCCATATGACAAAGAACCCGGGTCGACTTGACTAGTCGTAAACCGAGGTGGCACAAATGTACAAGGACAGACATAGGTAACCCAGTACCCGTGTCGGTTAGCAGCTAGTGTAACCAAGTCGTAGCAAAGCTACACGGACTATAGTAAACACTGCGTGACATTTCCCCATAGGGACAGACACAGGAGCAAAGAAGGATACATGTCGGTCAATCCATGTGTTCCAGAGCAGTAGCAAGCTACCAGGGCTCAGTGGAAGCACTAGGAGGCATTTCCCTGCAAGGAAGGCTACCAAAGGCAAACAACTAGGTGTCGAATCCCACACATACCAATGCATTTCAAACATACACACAATATGCACGATATGTGTAGATACAACATGGCATCACAACAGAACTCTACGACTCAAAGTATTATTTAAGAGGCTCTGAAGTGCCATACATAGCATGATATTACAAACATGCGTCTCATGACCCAACATACAAAGTCATACAAGCAACGAAAGCATAATCATGTCTGAGTACAGACAACTTCAAAAGAAAAAGGTTGAGAAGCCTAACTATCTACAAGACCCTCCATAGGAACCAGACCTCTGTCTGGGATTTCCAAGCTACTCGGTCAACGTCAAACTTCGCATAGAAGCCACTAGTGAGACTAAGGTCTCCTTTGCAAAAACATAAATTAAGCAACCGTGAGTACAAAGGTACTCAGCAAGACTTACATCAGAACTATCTACATATGCATCAGTATCAACAAGGGGGTTGTGGAGTTTATTGCAACAAGCCAGCTTTGACTCTTGGCTAACCTGTACTATGACTACCAATATTTTCTTTGAGGTGAGAAAGCGCACACGAGTCCAGTAGTCACCACATCAATACACCACTATGGATCCTCTCCCATCTCCCTACGAGAAGGCCATCCATAGCACTCACACTTATCTTGCGCATTTTAGAGTATCCATTTGAAGTTGTCTATCAACCATATAGGTCTCCAAGTAGTCCATATCCAATGACGCGGCTATTCGAATAGTTTGATAACCCTCCAGGGGTGTACTTTTCACACACACTCTCACCACTTACCACCATATACACGTCATGTATCTCGGCAACCTTCAAGCGGAAGCCTGGCGAGGGTGTCGGCCACAACCTGACTAACCACGCAAGACTCTAGTCCAGGTTTATCGCCTATCTGAGGCTGAACCCGCAAGGGAAGTCCGGCCGAAGTTTCCATCACGGCCCCAAACGATGTGTGCAGGGTTCCCAAGTCCACCATCTGGGTGCCACTTGGTACACCGGGCCACTGTGCCTAGTCTGTCCCAAGCCCACCTGTACTGGGTGCCACTTGGTAGACCAATAGTACGACCTACAAACACCAGAAACTAGTTGCAACTCCAGGACAGAGATCGGGGTGATTAATAAGCCGAGAGGGGCCGAGTTACCGGAACCCAATGTGTGGTAGTAGCTAGTCTTGGATAACATACACATAACTCAGTTCTTAAGGACGGTCTCAATGAGACAACCCACCATGTACTCCTACATGGCCTCTCATCGCTACCTTTACCAAATCGTGTTCACACACTTAGCTCTCACGTCAGAACATGATCACAACATTCCAATTCATTCCTAGTTGAATCAGACCTGACACAACTGTCAGCAATAGCAAGCACGGCATGGATGAAGTCACAACGTGGCTCAAGCAACTCCTAATCATGCTAGGAAGGTTTAGCTATTTACTATGACAATGATAGGTCATGCAGAGGAATGGGTTCAACTACCGCAACAAGTAACAGTTGAATCGTTGTTGTCCTAATGCAATAAAAGAGAGCAGGAGTGAGAGAGTGGGATTGTATCGAAATGCTCAAGGGGGTTTGCTTGCCTGGCACTTCTGAAGATGATACTGCACTTCATTAGTGTCAACGGTCACTACGTCGGAAACGTCGACTACCGAGAAGGAGCAAACACCGACAAACAAAGAAGGAACACAATCAATGCAATGCAACAATATGATGCATGATCATGACATGGCAATATGCTGTGATTTGGGCTAATGCAACTAGCAACAATTTAAATGAAGTTGGTTTGAACCAAAGGTTCAAATTCAAACTCCACATAAGACATTTCAAATGCCATTTATTCAAATTGTCTTATACAGCAACCTTAAGTTGTTCAAACATGCATGAAAATGCCATAAACAGATTCTTCATATTTCTCTGATCATTTTTCATATATAAATTATTTTCATCTGAGTTATAGATTATTTCCTATGAATTTTGGAAGTTTGTGTTATTTTCTGGAATTTCCTAAATCATCTAGAAATAAGAAAAACCAGAAATTGTGATTATGACATCAGCGTATCAGCCTTGCGTCCGCAAGTTGACCAGGTCAAACTGGACCGGTGGGTCCCACTGGGCAGTGTCATAGGGCTAGTTAGTGTCACAGACAGGTGGGTCCGGTCAACGCTGACAAGGCCAAAGTCAAAGTTGACACGTGGGGCCACAGGATTAACACTAAATTAAACAAAAAAGCTAAATTAACTTAAGCAGGCATGGGGCCCACATATCAGTGGCTCTAGGGGGGATTAGGTTAGGGTTAGCCGGCAGTTAATCGGAGTTTAAGCCGCCGGCAACTACACAGCACGGCAGAGGTCGTCAGAAACGCTCCTCCGATGTCCATTCGAGCGGCGGAGCGGCTCTGTGGAACCATCGCAATGTGGCGTGTCGAGTGGTAGCAGTGGAAGGTGCTGGGGTGGCCGGAGTCGAGCGCGGCGTCAATCTCAGCGACGGCCGGAGCTCGGGTGCAGGCAGTAGTGGTGCTAGAGCAGACGGGCTAGCAGGCTAGCGTGCTAGAAGTGATCTACAGGGCCTCACGGAACCGTTGGACAAGCCGGTGTGATCAAATGGTCACCGGAATGTCCCCGGTGACGAGCTCAAGCGGCGGCGGTTCTCTGGTCTCTTGGGAATGGCGATTGGAGCTCGCAAATGACGAGGGGAAAAGAGGGAAATGGGTCAGCGGATCAGCCGGTGCTGCTGGTGAGGCCGAGGAAGCTCTGCTAGTGACGAATCGAGCGACGCCAGTCGGCGGATCCGAGATGGAAGACGAGCTCAAAGGAGACGGCACAGACAGCCCGGGGTTGCGTGCTTCGTCGTTCAGCTTCACGGCGGAGAGGCGGTTCCAGTGGACACGGCGAGAGGTCGAGGGGGAGGCCGTGGCTACGCAGTCACAACGCGGCGGCGACGGGGTCGCTCGGTGGAGCTCGGCAGAGAGGGATAGAGGAGGGGATAGGCACGGGAGAGAGGGGGAGTGAGTCGGGGGTGTCATGGCGACTTCAGGGCGTTGGGGTGGGCGCAGGCACGCATGACGTGGTCTGCGCGTGCCCGCGCGCATCGGGCACGCGCCCTGCGTCCTCCTGGCGCAAGGTTAGGGAAGACTGGCAGTGCCAGGTGGGCTGGGCCGGCTACAGGAGTTGGGCCAGGTAAGTCCTTTTCCTTTATTTTTGTTTTTCTTTTCTGTAGTTTGTTTTAATTTGGTTTTTAAACCAAATTAATTTTGTTGCTTCTGATAAATTTTGTGGGGACTAAATGGACTATTCCAAAGCCCCACAACAATTTCCAGAATTATTGGAGCTATGAAAACTATTTATAGCATTTTATAGCTCAAATTCAAATAACTAATGAGTTCAAAGACGAAATATGTCCGGGAAAAATATGCATCATCTCTGGTAGAGGCTTTCACCTTTTTCCATAAATCATGAACATTTTTGAAGGGCATTTTGGGTTCATTGAAAAAGATTTTATTTGAACCTAGTTGAATTTCATTTGGTGCTAGGGTTTATCAATCACCATTTCAAAATTAAATGAAATTTACCCATGATGCATGGATGCAGATGCAGCAAATTACACTCAATATTCTAGGGCTGTGATAGAAGAGCCGGTGCTCAATTGCCCGGAGTCCCTAGTTTCGACAGCTCCGCCGCCGCCGGCCCGTACGGAGATGGCCACCACCTCTCCATCAAGGGGTGGGGCCGAGGATGCCCAGCCGCCCATCTTGGGACGACACAAGGAGATAGAGGCAGCTCTGCAGAGCTCCTCCATTCTGCCCAAACACTATGCCATCCTCGGCACGGCGTTCAACCAGTTCCGATCCGCACAGGATGGAATTCTGGAGGCCTTCGTAAGCCTTTCAAAAGGTTTCGAGGTACGTTAGTTTGATCAGCTGCACCTTTTATAAGTTAACGCTCGGTATACTCAGTAGCCCTCTAAGGACGAGTTTTGAAAAGGAAAAAAGTTGTTCGAAGACTTATTCATAGGAATTTCGCAAAGTTTAACTTATGCTTTTAAGAGCGTATATACAGTAGCCCCCGAGCCCTGAGTTAGTTTCATAAACTAACTTGGGGGTCGATTTACTATTTTAATAGTTTCATTGAAGTGAATATGCAGTAGCCCCCGAGACTCTTATCGAATGAAAACATCCGACTAGAGGATCGATTTCGTGTTTCAGAGGCTTATAATCTGTGTTGCAGGCCTCCGCCGCACCTTCAGCATCCAACTCGAAAGAGTTGGAAGAGCTGAATCATAAGCTTGCGCGGTCCAAGGAGGATATCAATCTGCTGAAGGAGCAGATGGATAAGGCGCAAGGTGAGATATCCATAGAGTAGCACCATAGCTTTATTCGTTGCTTTAAAACAACGCTAATACTAATAGTTGTGCTTTGATTGTTTGGTTTAGCCGCCGTGTCCGTGATGGAGGCCCTCCGTGCCGAGCTGGCCCAAGAGCGGGATGCTCGGAAAAAGGACCAAGCTCGGATTCTGGAAGTGGAGCAAGACTTGAAGGGCTTATACGCGGAGCGTTATGCCCTTCAAGAGGATAAGAAAAAGGATGCGGCTAAGCTTAACAGGCTTGTGCTAGCGCAAAAAGAGGCCCTGGTCGAGGTGAGGGCGGATCGGGAAGAACTCCGGCAGGTTTTGGAGATAGCCGCTGGTAGGCCATTTTTAATGTAGTACGTCTTTGGTGGTGGCCGCTTCGTCGAGCTGACGCAAATCTGGCGTGTCTCACGTGCCTTTGCGGACCTACCGAGGAGTGTCGCGGATGCATGCCAGCACTTTAGCGGGCGCGAAGATGCGGCCGAGCAGAAGGCGTGTTGGGCGCAATTTCAGGCGTCATCACAACCGCCTCTCCTCGGCAAACATTTGAAGCAGCTGATGGAGTTGTACCGCATTGCCAAGCTGGACATGGAGGACTTCTGCATTGCCCTGTGGCCTGCTGGGCCACTGCCGAGCAGCTACTTTGGTTTAGTCCAAGCGGCAAAGCACTAGCCCCCGCTTCCAGCTCTGGAAGCGTTCGGCTTGCCTGGAGGGAGCTCAGCAGGCATATGCGTCCGTGAAGACGCACTATCCCGGGATCAAACAGGAAGACATGGCGCGGGGAGGCCCAGCAGGCAAGAATCGGGTGCCCGAGCAGTATTTTGAAGATATGATGCCGAGTGCCCGGATATCCGAGGCGCTTTCGGCTTTCTCCATTGAGGCACTTGACCAGTTAAACCGGAAGTGCAATCGCAGTGGTTCTCCCTTTACCCTTAGCCGAACACTCAGAAACGTAAGGCGTAAGCACAGGAGCCGAGCAACCCAACTATTGACCAAAGACACAATTTGAAGCCGATGCATATAAAGCAATATCGGAGAACAAGAGGCTGAAGACTTTGATATGAGTACCGTGGCAAGAAAGTGGGGATGGTTTGAACCCTAGCCCCCGGTCTAAAACCGATGACTTCTAAAATCATAAAGTATGTGTATCGCAAAAAGTTATCTTCGGTACATGTTTAAGAGAGAAAGAACAGGTATCACACATAAAATGGGAACCAACCATATAGGTCTTCTCTTAATTTATTGATAGGATCAAGCCGAACAATTTGAGCAACCGAATAAACTACTAAGGATACAGAAAAAATATAAGAGATGGAAGGTTTACGCAACGCATCTGTCATTGGGCTTGATACTGATTTGGGCTCTACTGCACGTCTGCGCCTTCCTGTTGTGAACCAGCGAGTCCTTGTCCAATCAAAGGTGTTCTCATTAGTGCCTGCTACAACGCATTGCTACGCTTTAATGGAGCGTTCGAGTGGCAGATCCCTTAAAGAGGATGTACCAAGTGGCAGCAGCATATCGGCTTGAATGCTATTTCTTTTATGAGATCCTGGTGGGGCTTTGACAGTGCCCTTGATACGGCCAGGATATAGCTTGGCCACTGTCTGGTTGAGCCGAACAATGAACTCTTATATTATTGCTCCACGGCTCCCATGGAATTTTAAGTGCAAAATTATGTATCCGAGGTACATAGTCCTCGGTCAAGTAGGGAGGGTCGTGGAGCGTGCACCCCTATTTGAGGTTGTCGCTTGACTGCGTGGAGGCAAAGGTAACACCGCAAAAATGCTTGAGGGGGTTCCATCTACTGGGTGCTCTATCAGTCCTTGATGCTTCCTCGGCTGCTTGGGCCTCGGTTGCGAGAGCCGCGGTTTGCTCCTCAGTACGAAGGGAGCGTTCTGTGTTGCCATTGACTATTATAACGCCATTAGGCCCTGACATTTTTAGCTTTAGATAGGCATAATGTGGGACGACGTTGAATCTAGAGAAAGTAATACGCCCGAGCAGTCCACGGCAGAAAGGCACGATATCGAAGATCAAGTCCTCGCTCCGAAAGTTCTCGGGAGAACCGAAGACCACCTCGAGAGTTAGAGTGCCGGTGCATTGTGCTTCAACTCCTAGTATTATACCTTTGAAAGTGGTGTTACTAGGTTTAATCCTTGACGGATCGATGCCCATCTTCCTAACAGTGTCAGCGTAGATCAGGTTGAGGCTGCTTCCTCCGTCCATAAGGCCCCCCGTGAGGTGGAAACCGTCCACTATGGGATCGAGTACTAGGGCGGCCGTTCCTCCATGACGGATACTGGTCGGATGGTCACTTCAATCGAAAGTGATCGAGCAAGCCGACCATGGGTTGTACTTCGGCGGTACGGGCTCTAATGCGTAAAGATCACGTAGCGCGCGCTTCCTCTCCTTCTTAGGGATGTGGGTGACATAGATCATATTCACATCCTTTACTGTGGAGGGGAACTATTTTTGGCCTCCATTATTTGGCCTAGGGGGGTCATCCTAGTCCTCGCTACGAGGCTGACTCTTGCATGGGTTCTTGGCTGCGATCTTGCCGGCCTGCTTTATGACCCAGCAATTCCGGTTCATATGATTAGCATGTTTATCTGAGGTGCCGTGAATTTGGCAAGGCTTGTCGAGAATCTTATCCAACGTAGATGGGTCATCTATGTTCCCTTTAAAGGGCTTTTTTGGCCGCTACATTGACTGCTGAATCCGGCGTTGATGGTTGCCTCATCGGCGTCACTTCCGTTGCCTTTATGGTGACGCTTATTTTTATTGCGTCGAGGCCTCCCATTTCCGTCTCGCACTTCCGAGGTACTAGGATCACTGCTGTGGCTGGAACTGCGAGCCAGCCAGCTATCCTCTCCAGCGCAGAACTGGGTCATGAGGGAGGTGAGGGCCGCCATAGTTTTCGAATTGTCCTGTCCGAGCTGTTGCGCCAGCCATTCATCACGAACGCTATGCCGGAAAGCAGCGACTGCCTCAGCATCTGGACAGTCTACGATTTGGTTCTTCTTGGTCAAGAACCGATTCCAAAATTTCCTAGCAGACTCGCTAGGCTGTTGGACGACGTGATTGAGGTCATCGGCATCCGAGGGCTGAACATAGGTGCCCTGTAAGTTAGCTCGGACGGTGTCTTCAAGCTCCTCCCAGCTCCCAATAGAGTCCTCGGGCAGGCTATTGAGCCAATGCCTTGCTGGTCCTTTAAGCTTTAAGGGCAAATATTTAATGACTTGGAGATCGTCTCCTCTAGCCATATGAATGTGGAGAAGGAAATCTTCGATCCACACAGCCGGGTTAGTCGTTCCATCATATTGTTCGATATTTACGGGTTTAAACCCTTCTGGGAACTAATGTTGCATGACCTCGTCTACAATGCACATCGGGTGTGCAGCTCCTCTCAACTGAGCCACGGTTTGTCGGACGTCTGTTGCTGTCCGAGCACAGGTATCATTACGGGCCCTATCATTCTTATCCAGCCATGCCTGATATCCTGTCAGGACCCCGATCCTAAGTCACACCGATCTAGCATAAGACACATCATATCACTTTGCGGCCTCACGCACGGTAACCCACGGCTGCCGCCTTTACCTTGGCCAGGACCATTTGCATCTTTTGGCTCACGTATATGATTGTGATGCTAGCATCCATACGACAGAGAACCCGGGCCGACATGACTAGTCATAAACCAAGGTGGCACAAACTTACAGGGACAGGCATACATGACCCAGCAATGCACGTGTCGGTCAGCAGCGAGTGTAACCGAGTCGTAGCAAGCTGCAAGGACTCCAGTAAAACACCGCATGACATTTCCCCGTAGGGACAGACACAGGAGCAAAGAAGGACACATGCCGGTCAATCCATGTGTTCCGGTGGAAGCACTAGGAGGCATTTCCCCATAAGGAAGGCTACCAAGAATAAACAACTAGGTGTCGGATCCCACACATACCAGTGCATTTCAAACATACACACAATATGCACGATATGTGTAAATACAACATGGCATCACAACATAACTCTATGACTCAAAGTATTCATTTAAAAGGGCTCCGAGGAGCCTTACATAGCATGATATTACAAACATGGGTCTCATGACCCAACATTCAAGTCATACAAGCAACAAGCGGAAGCATAACTTGTCTGAGTACAGACAACTAAAAGAAAGAAGGCTAGGAAGCCTGTCTATCTACAAGACCCTCCAGAGGAGCCAGACCTCTGTCTGGGATTCCCAAGCTAATCGGTCAACGTCGAACTCATCGCACGAATCAAAAGTGAGACTGAAGTCTCCTCTGCAAAACATAAACTAGGCAAACGTGAGTACAATTGTACTCAGCAAGACTTACATCAGAACTAACTACATATGCATCAGTATCAACAATGGGGTTGTGGAGTTTAACTGCAGCAAGCCAGCTTTGACTCAGTGGCTATCCTGTACTACAACTACCAGTAACTTCTTTGAGGTGAGAAAGCGCACACGAGTCCACATATTCACCATATCAATACACCACTATGGATCCGCTCCCGTCTCCCTACGAGAAGGCCATCCATAGCACTCACACTTATCTTGTGCTTTTTACAGTATCCACTTCAAGTTGTCTATGAACAATGTAAGCTTCCAATTAGTCCATATCCGCGGACGCGGCTATTCGAATAGATCATTTATAACCCTGCAGGGGTGTACTTCTTCACACACGCTCCCACCACTTATCGCCGTTTACACGACATGTACTCGGCAACCTTCAAGCGGAAGCCCAGCGAGGGTGTCGGCCACGACCTGACTAACCACACAAGTCTCTAGTCCAGGTTTATCGCCTATTTGAGTTCCATCCGCAAGGAAGTCCGGCCGAGGTTTCCACTACGGCCCCAAACGATGAGTGCAGGGTTCCCAAGAGCACCATTCGAGTGTCACTTGGTACATCGTGCCTCGGTGTCTCTACCGCAACATAGCCCACCCCTAGGGTCAGCGCTACGCACGGCCACCAACACATATCCTACAAACACCAGAAACTAGTTGCAACTCCTGGACAGAGATCAAGGCGATTAATAAGTCGAGAGGGTCAATTAAGGATCCCAATGTGTGGTAGTAACTGTCTTGGATCACAAACACAGAACTCAGTTCCTGAGGACGGTCCCAATGAGACAACCCACCATGTACTCCTACATGGCCTCTCATCGCTACCTTTACCAAATCGTGTTCACACATTTAGCTCTCAACAGTAGGACATGTTCACCACCATTCCAATCCATCCCTGATGAATCAGACCTGACACAACTCTAAGCATAGCAGGCATAACAAGCAAGCATGAATGAGTAGGCATATCATGGCTCAAACAACTCCTACTCATGCTAGTGGGTTTCAACTATTTACTGTGGCAAAGACAGGTCATGCAGAGGAATGGGTTCAACTACCGCAACAAGTAACAGTTGAATCGTTGTTGTCCTAATGCAATAAAAGAGAGCAAGAGCGAGAGAGTGGGATTGTATCGAAATGTTCAATGGGGGTTGCTTGCGTGGCACTTCTGAAGATAGTATAGCTCTTCGTCAGTGTCAACGGTCACATCGTCGGAACAACGTCTACTGAGGGAGAACAAACACCGGCAAACAAGAAAAAGGAACACATTCAATGCAATGCACATCCGAATGAATGACATGACAGGTTAAAGTGCTGAATTGACCTAATGCAACAGTAAGTCATTTTTAATTAAAGAGGAATTCAACCAAGATCAAATTCCAACTCCAAATGCTATTTCATAAATTGCCCTAATCATGAATTGTCCTAGTTGGTGATGTTAACTTACTCAAACATGCATGATAATGGCATAAACAGATTCTTTGGATTTTTCTGATAATTTTTCATATATAAATTATTTCCATCTGAGTTACAGTTTAATTTCTCTGAATTTTAAAAGTTTTAAACATTTTCTGAAATAAATAAATCATTTCTGATTTATTTAAAATCCAGAAAAGTAATTTTGACGTCATCTCTGCGTCAGCCTTACGTCGGCAAGCCAACTGGGTTGACCAGGGTCAAACCTGACAAGCGGGGCTCACACGTCAGTGTAACAGGGTCAGCTACAGAGACTGACCAGTGGGCAGAGTCAACGCTGATGTGGCCAGGTCAAAGGTGACGTGTGGGGTCCAGACGTCAGTGTCACAGTGCCTAATTAGGTGTTAATTAAATCCTAACTAAAAGTCATTAGGGCACTGGGCCCACTTGTCAGTGTCACTGGGGTTAATTAAGGCGTCATTAGCAACTAATGACAGTGCCATGTCGGCAGTCACCGGAGTTAGGCCGGCGACGACCAAAACCACGGCAGACGGCTTCGGAAATCGCCGTCCGGGGGCGGTTGGATGCGTGTCTGGGTGCGTTGGAGAGCTGAGGACCACGCGCGTCTAACGGGAGCAGCGGCTAGTGCTGGGGCGGCCCTCAGCGACGGTGGCAACGACAAAGGCGGCGGCCGGACCTACGGTAGTTGTGGCCGGGGTGGTTGGAGCATGCGTGCGAGCAAGAGAGCGAGCTAGGCGTCCTCTCTGGAACACCAGGAGCACGATAGGCAGACCAGCTGGACGAGAGGAGCTCGGCAACGAGCAGCTCGTCATTCATGACGGACCATGGCTTCGGGTGCTCACGCAGGGCGGCGCTAAGGCACGGGTTCGATCAGGGGGCAGAGGGGAATAGTAGAGGAGCTCACGGCGGTGACTAGCGATGGCTTGACGAGCTCGGGGAAGCACTGGAGGTGCCGAATCGAAGATGGCGAGTGGCGGACAGGGGCGATGAAGACGGGGTCGATGCTGTCGATTCCGTGATCTTCCGGATGCGTCCTTCAGCGTGGGGAGGAAGAAGAGCTCGACGGGCCGCTGGACAAGCTGGCGCGGTGTGTGGTCGTCGTTGGCCACGCGGGAGGGCAACCATGGCCGGCAGGAGCGCTCAGGGTCGTTCGGATTCGAGGGCTAGAGGAGAGGGAGGGAGTTCCAGAGCGAGGGGCGAGACAGAGGAATTCGGGCACGTCTCCAGGCGAGTAGAAGAGGTGGAGGGGGGGTCGGAACGCGGCAAGCAGGAGCTGGCAGGGGCACTCTCGTGCGCACGCCACGGCGTCGTCCTCCTGGCCAGAGGAAAGGGACGACTGGCACTTGGCCCAGTTGGGCCGTCGGCTGCCAGGTGAGCGCCAGGTAAGTTCTTCCCCTTTCTTTTATTTTCTGTTTTCTATTTATTTGCTTCTGTTTGATTTAGTTTAACACCAAATCATTTTATAAACTTCTGAAATTTAATATGTGGACTTATGGAACTAGTCCAAAGCCACATACAAACTTTCACAATTATTGGACTTATATTTATTCTATAGTAAATATAAATCCAATTTAAATAGCTAGTGAATTAATTCAAAGGCCCAAAATAAATATTTTTGAGATTCCAGAAATATTGGTTTGAATTTTAGCTCTTGCCAATATTTTCATAGATTAACAGGAACATTTTCTTGGACTTGTTTGAAGAGATTTTTAATGTTGATCATTTTTAAAAGGTTTCTGAGGCTTTGAGAATTCCCTCAATTCGATTTCCTTTGAACTTAAGATGATGCATGGATGATTATGGAATGACAAGCAATGCCTAAGCTAGGGCTGTGACAACTCACCCCCACTAAACAAGAATCTCGTCCCGTGATTCAAGCGTAGGATAAGAGGAAGAGGGGACACGGAACTGACACAGTCTTCATGATCCATTTGCCCTCCTCGACGATGCGGATTCATTGCATCATGTTGATCTTGACATCCTTGCCTTTGAGAACTTCACCCAACATGATGACAAGAGAGAGAAACTCTACAGGAATTGATCTTCTCGAAGATCGAGCAACTCACGATCAACTCATGGAATGAGACGTAAAAACATCTCCTGAGCTGAGGCACAAAACACACATCGAGGCGATGGAAAGAAGCAGATGACGAAGGTTCAATTTGGTAGGTAACAATTCCACGCCTAAGTATGATGGTGTATGGTTTCAAAGCAGCGAGAAAATAATTGCCATGATTTCGTAACGGGGCACCCTAGGGAAGGTGACTCGTAGAATTATTCCCTTAAGTGGCAAAAAGAATTACTTTTGATATATAGATCATTGGAACTCTCTATACCATCCCAAGGCAATTCACAAACGATCGTTTGAAGGAGTTCGAAAGAATGGCATACCCGGACTAGAATGGATGATGTGGACTACCTTGTTGAAGACAACGCAATGGATGATTTTTGCTTATCATCCGAAATGGATGGGACCCATGGTAAGACCACCTTTGAAGATGATCCTGAACAGCAATTACTGAGAAGGGCAGCCCATGGGAAAATGGCACAATGGCGTGTGCCAGCTGGGAACAAAATGCAAATGCTGGGAATGATTCTAGTAACTAGGGAGAAGGTTCAACAGTAGAGAATGATTCCACTGATTGAATGGCTATAGAATAACCGAAAGAACTGAGGGTACATTCCAATTAATGTCGACGATAAAACCTAGTACCTGAGCGTGCTCTCAAGAACTTGAGCATTTCCATACTCATTAGGGTTTTACCAGCAACTATGCCAAGGATTCTGGTAACACCTCATATTACCACGATGGATATAGATGGAGGATGCAGATGCAAAGGAAGACAACACTTTCTCAGATTTCACCCTGGCTAAGCCTAGAGAACGAAATCTGGATGATCGACCGAGAGACATTTAGCACTCCATTTCTAATGTTCTCCTTGACGTACTAGCATAACCTGACTATAGGTGTCGTTTGGTATCTAGAACATCAAGTAAAGGTCAGACTTCGGAAGTACAAGAATCCATAAGGATCAATTTCTAGAATAAGCCATCCGAAATCCTCATGGGGAGTGGCTAATCTTGCTGAACAAGATACTACATCAACAGGTCTTCCGGGGAAGTGTGTTAGCCACAACATCACTCTACCGTTTTAGAAGACCAATATTATAATTCTTGGGAAATGTTCCAACCATCATATCTGCCTGAGATTCAGATCTGGTTGGTGACAAGATGCTTCGGACTCAGCATGTCTGAGAGAAGGTTTGCAACACAAATCGACGAGATGACGTTGCGAGACTCTCAGGAAATGAACTATAGAAGCAAGCTCCAAAACATGAGCCAGTTTGCAAAATACATGTGAGCAAAATGTCCAGGACAATCATGTCCACATGGAGATCTTACAACAAAACACTACCGAGTTCCGGTTGGGAACCATCATCGAGGATATCGAAGTCTTGTGCATGGACTAGTATTAGCACTTGAACTTCTTATCTTTGAACAAATCGACCAGTGGCTTGGTGTGCTAGGGAGTACATATGGAATGGAGATGACCAGTCTACAAATCCACAGAATACTTCGCACATGCATGACCGACTTGGGATGATTCCAATGGAAGCAAAACAAACTTTCTCAAATTCACGGCGGCAACTTGCATCAAATGCACATGAACTTAGAGGAAGTCACTTCTTACATCAAACATATACCTCATGGCTAGCACAAAGATAATGTTTACAAAAGTTTCCAACACTAGCTTGGTATTCAACAAAATCGTGGAGAAGATAAAAATGTTGCCGATGGGCTCAACAACTATTCATCTAGGTTTCCATATAGATGGAATTCCACAATTAAGTGAACACGGTGATAGCATTGGTCAGACCCAAAAGAATATAATGGTGCATACTCGAGGAACAACCACGAGTAAGACAACATTACGAACATCGTTGGTTCAGATTTGATTTGACGATAGCCCACACTCAAATCAAAGATTGGATAAGACGATAGATCCAGCAACTGAACATGAAGGTCAATCAGTGGAGATATCATCTTTCTTCAACACACACACACAAACACAAAGATATCCCTTTAGGATGAACTAAGTTAGATCAAGCTTTTATCTTCCAACTCTCCAAGTTGTTGTTTAGCTTAACCAACTAGTTCAGGGTATCCAACACAGATTCTTGGGGAAGGGGTGGTTTATAGGAAAACCCACTTGATCACGAACTAAACATAACGGTCAGGGGACAACCTAGTGATACTTCCGAGGAGATATCCGGAAACTCACGAACCACCGATATGTTACTAAGCTCAAGAACAATCTTGCTTTTCAGGGCAAGACGATATGATCAACAGAGCGAGAGATTGACACAACCCTAACTCATTGATCGAAAAGTGCACCAAGAAAAATGGGCTAGGTAGCACGATCAATCCTAGAATGATGATTGATAACCAACACGCTAAGAATAAAATTATTGTCCATTAACTACCAAGCAACAGGGTTGCTAGGAGTATTGATTTCATGCATCACAGTTCACTTGTCGGCATTCCGGTTAGGACAACACGGAGACCAAGAAATAAATGATGATGGTGAGAAGTATCACTATACCAAGAAGTCATAAGAGGTGGTGCAATTCCCATGAAATTCATGACATAAAGACGATAATACTTCAGGGTAGAACAGAACAAAAGCTGGATTGGCATTTTGATCTGCAGAATACAATTACTTTGACCCAATCCTCGAAATGGATAAGGTACTGGAGTTTATTTCTCCCGGTCATTCTGAAATAGAATGGCTTGATGGACCACAAGAATATGAGGCATCAATGAGCACGAATGCATGACATACTCTTGATTATCAACTGGTAGATGAAAGTCAGAATACAACTGAAGATGGACAACTCAAAGGAACATATGATTTTCTGAGTTGTAGATGCATAGATTAGCATGTCGAGCAAGGCTCAACATAATTCTTCCGGATAACCTATGCAGAAAGGTAGGACTGGCAGAGTCACAATGTAGAATGGAGAACTCATCAGGAGCACTCTTGTTGTGATCTTTTGGTTCAAAAGAACTTCTGCCATGGATGGTTCATGGTATTAGGAAGAATGATATACCACGGACCTTGAGGACTAAGCAAGGTTACTAACCAACCTAAAGGAGCTACAATCTCTATCAACATGAAATAAGTAGAGTGAATCTTGGGTTCAGGAACCCAGAGATAGAATACCTACTAATAAATGACATCACAAGATGCTTTCAAAAATGATGGCCAGAATTATCACACTAGGGATACAACACAAAGGCTGAACCTCTGGGTGGTTCACTTAAGATAACATGGTTTCCTATTAACTTCAACAAATATATTCAGGTAATGGAATACCTCAACACAATAATTAGTGTGTCTCGTCTGGCCAAAAGACATCGAATTAGGATGAAAGAATTTGCAAATGCATCAGATTATTTAGAAACCTGGGATAACTCGGACAACATAACGGCTGTACGGGCATGAAAAATGAAACAACCTGCAAGACAAGTGACAACATAACAACTGAATTATTATGAAAACACCGATCCGAGATGACAACACATTTCCTATAAGTCTCCAGTATAATAACTCGTCATCCTGATAGATAGATGAGAAAGCCTAGTTTCTTAACCCCGTAGAAAAGAAGAGGGTGACTCAGAATCAAAAGGACACAGGATAAGGAGTAAAAAGAGCCTTACGTTCCCTTCCACAATCAATTCCCTTATATAACTAAAGCATTTCTAGACTCGATTTCGGCCAGTTTGACTTGGTAATCCTACAGGCAGTCAGGCTCTGATACCAAAGCTGTCAGGACGCCAATCCTAAGTCACACCGATCTAGCATAAGACACATCATATCACTTTGCGGCCTCACGCACGGTAACCCACGGCTGCCACCTTTACCTTGGCCAGGACCGTTTGCGTCTTTTGGCTCACGTATATGATTGTGATGCTAGCATCCATATGACAGAGAACCCGGGCCGACATGACTAGTCACAAACCAAGGTGGCACAAACTTACAGGGATAGGCATACATGACCCAGCAATGCACGTGTCGGTCAGCAGCGAGTGTAACCGAGTCGTAGCAAGCTGCAAGGACTCCAGTAAAACACCGCATGACATTTCCCCGTAGGGACAGACACAGGAGCAAAGAAGGACACATGCCGGTCAATCCATGTGTTCCAGTGGAAGCACTAGGAGGCATTTCCCCATAAGGAAGGCTACCAAGAATAAACAACTAGGTGTCGGATCCCACACATACCAGTGCATTTCAAACATACACACAATATGCACGATATGTGTAAATACAACATGGCATCACAACATAACTCTATGACTCAAAGTATTCATTTAAAAGGGCTCCGAGGAGCCTTACATGGCATGATATTACAAACATGGGTATCATGACCCAACATTCAAGTCATACAAGCAACAAGCGGAAGCATAACCTGTCTGAGTACAGACAGCTAAAAGAAAGAAGGCTAGGAAGCCTGTCTATCTACAAGACCCTCCAGAGGAGCCAGGCCTCTGTTTGGGATTCCCAAGCTAATTGGTCAATGTCAAACTCATCGCAAGAATCTAAAGTGAGATTGAACCTCTGCAAAACATAAATTAGGCAAACGTGAGTACAATTGTACTCAGCAAGACTTACATCAAAACTAACTACATATGCATCAATATCAACAATGGGGTTGTGGAGTTTAACTTCAGCAAGCCAGCTTTGACTCAGTGGCTATCCTGTACTACGACCACCAGTAACTTCTTTGAGGTGAGAAAGTGCACACGAGTCCACATATTCACCATATCAATACACAACTATGGATCCGCTCCCGTCTCCCTACGAGAAGGCCATCCATAGCACTCACACTTATCTTGCGCTTTTTACAGTATCCACTTCAAGTTGTCTATGAACAATGTAAGCTTCCAAGTAGTCTATATCCGCGGACGCGGCTATTCGAATAGATCATTTATAACCCTGCAGGGGTGTACTTCTTCACACACGCTCCCACCACTTATCGCCATTTACACGACATGTACTCGGCAACCTTCAAGCAGAAGCCCAGCGAGGGTGTCGGCCACGACCTGACTAACCACACAAGTCTCTAGTCCAGGTTTATCGCCTATTTGAGTTCCATCCGCAAGGAAGTCCGGCCGAGGTTTCCACTACGGCCCCAAATGATGAGTGCAGGGTTCCCAAGAGCACCATTCGGGAGTCACTTGGTACACCATGCCTCGGTGTCTCTACCGCAACATAGCCCACCCCTAGGGTCAACACTATGCACGGCCACCAACACATATCCTACAAACAACAGAAACTAGTTGCAACTCCTGGACAGAGATCAAGGCGATTAATAAGTCGAGAGGGTCAATTAAGGATCCCAATGTGTGGTAGTAACTGTCTTGGATCACAAACACAGAACTCAGTTCCTGAGGACGGTCCCAATGAGACAACCCACCATGTACTCCTACATGGCCTCTCATCGCTACCTTTACCAAATCGTGTTCACACATTTAGCTCTCAACAGTAGGACATGTTCACCACCATTCCAATCCATCCCAGATGAATCAGACCTGACACAACTCTAAGCATAGCAGGCATAACAAGCAAGCATGAATGAGTAGGCACATCATGGCTCAAACAACTCCTACTCATGCTAGTGGGTTTCAACTATTTACTGTGGCAAAGACAGGTCATGCAGAGGAATGGGTTCAACTACCGCAACAAGTAACAGTTGAATCGTTGTTGTCCTAATGCAGTAAAAGAGAGCAAGAGTGAGAGAGTGGGATTGTATCGAAATGTTCAATGGGGGTTGCTTGCGTGGCACTTCTGAAGATAGTATAGCTCTTCGTTAGTGTCAATGATCACATCGTCGGAACAACGTCTACTGAGGGAGAACAAACACTGGCAAACAAGAAAAAGGAACACATTCAATGCAATGCACATCCGAATGAATGACATGACAGGTTAAAGTGCTGAATTGGCCTAATGCAACAGTAAGTCATTTTTAATTGAAGAGGAATTCAACCAAGATCAAATTCCAACTCCAAATGCTATTTCATAAATTGCCCTAATCATGAATTGTCCTAGTTGGTGATGTTAACTTGATCAAACATGCATGATAATGGCATAAACAGATTCTTTGGATTTTTCTGATAATTTTTCATATATAAACTATTTCCATCTGAGTCACGGTTTAATTTCTATGAATTTTAAAAGTTTTAAACATTTTCTGAAATAAATAAATCATTTCTGATTTATTTAAAATCCAGAAAAGTAATTATGATGTCATCTCTGTGTCAGCCTTACGTCAGCAAGTCAACTGGGTTGACCAGGGTAAAATCTGATGAGCGGGGCCCACACGTCAGTGTAACAGGGTCAGCTACACAGACTGACCAGTGGGCCAAGTCAACGCTGACGTGGCTAGGTCAAAGCTGACATGTGGGGTCCAGACGTCAGTGTCACAGTGCCTAATTAGGTGTTAATTAAATCCTAACTAAAAGTCATTAGGGCACTGGGCCCACTTGTCAGTGTCATTGGGGGTTAATTAAGGCGTCATTAGCAACTAATGACGGTGCCACGTCGGCAGTCACTGGAGTTAGGCCAGCGACGACCAAAACCACGGTGGACGGCTTCGTAAATCACCGTCCGGGGGCGGTTGGATGCGTGACTGGGTGCGTTGGAGAGCTGAGGACCACGCGCGTCTAACGGGAGCAGCGGCTAGTGCTGGGGCGGCCCTCCGCGACGGCGGCAAGGATAAAGGCGGCGGCCGGAGCTACGGTAGTTGTGGCCGGGGTGGTTGGAGCATGCGTGCGAGCAAGAGAGAAAGCTAGGCGTCCTCTCTAGAACACCAGGAGCACGATAGGCAGACCAGTTGGGTGAGAGGAGCTCGGAAACGAGCAGCTCATCATTCATGGCGGAGCACGGCTTCGGGTGCTCGCGCAGGGCGGTGCTAAGGCACGGGTTCGAGCAGGGGGCAGAGGGGAATAGTAGAGGAGCTCACGGCGGTGACTAGCGATGGCTTGACGATCTCGGGGAAGCACTGGAGGCGCCGAATCGAAGATGGCGAGCGGCGGACAGGGGCGATGAAGACGGGGTCGCGCCTGGCCCGCATGCGGTTAGGGCCCGCGCCGTTTCGCCCCCAGCAGGCGGGAACGTGCGCACCGCGGGCCCGGGGGCTACTGTCGGGCCCGTGGAACCCAGGGTATCCTGGCCCGTCTGCCTTTGGCCCAGGGTGCAACACCTGGCATAGGCCCAGCAGGCCGCCACCATCGAGCATCTCATCAAGACCCCTCAGGAGGCCTTGGCCTCATGAGGATCCCTCCTCAGGGAGCGTGCGAGCAAGGCTCGGCATCTTCACCAACAGCCTCGCGAGGCGGCCTCCCGAAGGCGCTCAAGACAAGGGCTGTTCGGTCCAGCAGCGCGGTCTCATGCCCATCATGTGGGTGACGCGCGCGGCGACGAACGGCGACAGAGGCCGTGCCAGCAGGCGCGGATGAAGAGGGTTCCCCCTTTCGTGCTAAGGGAGCAAGGCCAGCTATCTACTTCCCAAAGTAACCCCAAAGGTTGCCCGATCGGCGAAAGAAGACCAAGACGGCGGGCGCGCAGGGCGGAGGTCATCACCGAGCCCACCGGCGCGTCACGGATCATGCTTTTGCAGGCGAAGACCGCCTTTAGTCAGGATAGCCTGAGCGTCTGTCCTCTTTCAAAACCCGCCAAGTGTGGCAACCCTTCCCGCCTAAGTTTTTAGGGGGAAGAGGACCAAGGCAGGTATAAAGGGACAGTGCTGCCATTGTAGGAGGGGGCTTCGACCGATTCTTCCTCCCTCTTCGACCTTGTACGCGAGAACACCTTCTTGCTGACTGCAATCCCAACCAAGCAGGAGTAGGGTTTTACACCGCAAGGTGGCCCGAACCTAGGTAAAACCACTGAGTCCACGGTCCGCTCCCGCTAGCGCGCTCCCGCCGTAGCTCGCCGTAGTTAGGCTGTGGTAGGGGACGAGGAGGTAGGAATGAGCTCACCCCAGTGTTCGAACCTTTGGGTCCCTGGAGCCCCAACTCCGACATTTGGCGCGCCAGGTAGGGGTGCGCTTCCGTTCTTCCGCTCCATCCTCCACTCCACCAGCCCCATGGCCGTCGCACGCCGCGAGTGCGCTGAGCGCAGGGCTGGCCGCGTGGCTCAGATGGAGCCGGTGGCCCGCGGCAACCGCCGCCGCCCTGTCGAGACTGCAGATGTTGCCGCCACCGACCCCGCTGCCCGTGAGTAGCACGACTCCTCCCTGCACCCCTCTATGCAGGCGAACGGCCACACCGCCATGGTGTCTTCCTCCCTCGCCCATCGTGGGCCGCCGAACGCACAGGCCGCGCTACTCATGGCGCGCGAGCTGCTCCGCTACCGTCCAGCTGACGCCGGTTACGACGCCTGGCTTGGTCACATCACCGAGCTCGTCAACGCCGCCGGGGACGCTCCGGCGCCCTCCCACTCGCTCCGCCCTCCGCCGTCTCGCGCTGGGGACCTGGCGCACGGCGCTCCCCCACCGTCTCCTTTGCTTGACGGGCTCGGCGGGCCCCAGCGCAACGCGCGGGCGCATGAGCCGTCCCGTGGCGCGTCCTTGCCAGTCTGAGACGAGGCCAGCTGCCAGATCATCCGACGCGCGCCCCCTGATGCACGAGTGCTCCTCGAGCGGTAGCGCCAGCGCCAGGACCAGGCCGTCCAGGAGGTTGCGGCAGCTGGGCGCCAGAACCGTGCCGCCCTCGCCGGCGGCGTCCCCTCAGGCGGTGTGGGCTGCCGTGCCTTAACTCGCGAGCTACTTCGGGTGGTGTGGCCCGCAAAGTTCAAGCCTGAGCTACCTCCACGCTACGACGGCACCCCCAACCCTGTAGAGTTCCTTCAGCTCTACGCGCTGAGCGTCGAGGCGGCGAACGGCGACGACAAGGTCATGGCGAACTGTTTCCCCATGGCCCTTAAGGACGGCCCGTGCTCCTAGCTCATGAACCTTCCCGAGGCGTCTATTTCGTCATGGGCCGAGCTCTGCAACCAGTTCGTTGCCAACTTCAAGGGCATGCAAGACCGCTCCCTCACCATCAACGACCTGCGGCATGTGCGGCAACGCCCAGACGAGACCCTCCGCAAGTACATCCAGCGCTTCAGCCAAGTGCGCAACAAGATCCCGCGCGCCTCCGACGCGGCCGTCATCTCTGCATTCTCCACCGGTGTCACGGATGTCAAGATGCGCGAGAAGCTCGCCATCAACGATGAGCTAGACTCGGTGCTTGAGCTGTTCGACCTCGCTGACAAGTGCGCCAAGGCTGAAGAAGGTCGCCTCTTCATCCACAACGATCCCGATGCGGCGCTCGAAGCCGCCAAGGCCAAGAACAAGGACGTCAAGCGCAAGGGCCCTACCGTGCTTGCGGCGGAGCTCGAGCAGAAGCGCGGCCGTGACCGCGACGAGCCCAGGAAGGATGGCCACCCGCTCTGCGCCTACCACAACATGCGCTCCCATAGCACTGAAGATTGTCAGGAGCTCAAGCTGCTCCGCGACGAGCGCGAGGGCCGCCGAGACGACCGCAGCGGCCGCGGCGCTGATCGCGGAGGTGGCCGCGGCGGCAATCGCTGGGACGGCCGCAACGGCAACGGCAACTTCCGCCAGGGCTGGCGCGACCAGCCTCGCGAGGCAAATCCTCAGGCCAATGCCGCTCTCCCGCCGCTGCCGCCGCCGCCCCGGAGGAACGACACCAACCAGCCTGATGAGGGCGCTGGGGGCTACCAGGAGCCTCGCGCGGTCGCGTGCATCCTTGGCGGGGCTCAGGCTCCCGCGTCCAACCGCCACTTCAAGCAGCTCTCTCGCGAGGTGAATGCCGCCCTCCCGAGGCCTGAGGCCGCGCGGCCCCTCAAGTGGTCGCAGTACGCCATCACCTTTGACTCCAAGGACCACCCCAAGTCCACGGCCTCCATAGGCGCGCTCCCCATGTTGTGCACTCCCACCATCAGCAACATCGCGGTCACCAAGACCCTCATCGACGGAGGCGCCGGCCTCAACGTGATCTCCATCAAGACCTTCGAGATGCTCCAAGTGCCCTATGACCAGCTGATGCCGACCAGGCCCTTCTCCGGAGTGACCGATGGCTCCACCATCCCTCTGGGGCAAGTGCGCCTCCCCGTCACCTTTGGCACCCGCAAGAACTACCACACCGAGCTCATCGACTTCGACGTGGTGCACATCGGCCTGCCGTACAATGCCATCTTGGGCTACCCAGCTCTCACCAAGTTCATGGCGGCGACCCACCACGCCTACAACGTCCTCAAGATGTCTGGCTGCATCGGCATCATCACTGTCACCTACGACGAGAAGGACGCGAACTGCTCCCTGGAGCACGCCTACAAGGCTGTTGCCGCCGCGCATCCGGCTGACGAGGACGCGGCCGAGCCTCCTGAGGCCGCGCCCATGAAGAAGAAGCAGCTGTTCTCTCAGGACCACGCCGAGACGAAGAAGGTGTCTGTGGATGGCAGCGGCTCAGGCCTTGCCTTCACCATCGGCGCTGGCCTTCCTCCTGCATAGGAAAGCGCGCTCGTCACCTTCCTTCAGTCAAACTCGAATGTTTTCGCCTGGAAAGCAACTGACTTGTCCGGTGTGCCGAGGGAGGTGATTGAGCACCACTTAGCGGTGTGCCCTAACGCACGCCCCGTCAAGCAAAAAGCACGGCGCCAGGCGCCAGAGAAGCAAGATTTCATCGTCAAGGAAGTTCAGAAGCTCCAAGAAGCTGGGGTCATCCGAGAGGTGCGCCATCCCGAATGGCTCGCCAACCCAGTCATCATCCCCAAGAAGGGCGGCAAGGAGCGTATGTGTGTTGACTTCACCATGCTCAACAAGGCCGGCCCTCAGGAACCTTTCCTGCTGCTGCAAGTCGGTCAGGGCGCTGGCCCCGCCGTCGGCGGCATGCTCATGCCCTTCAGCCTGAGGAACGCCGGCGCCTCCTTCTAGAGGCTGGCGCCCTTCGTGCCAGGGCCTCGTGAGTTCCCTGCTTCTCGCGAGCCCCCTGGGCTTCAGAAGCCCCCTGGTCCTGGCGAAGCGAGCTTCCGCAGCGCGCCTCGCCAGGCAATCTGACGACCCTCCGGCACAGTTCTGCCAGGTGCGTCCGAGCGTCGCCTCGCGCGGCCCAAGTTCTGTCTCGCCGCGCCTTCTGCACCTTCGCTCCCGGGATCCTTCCACAAAGGTGATTTGCTTTAACGCGACTGAGGGTGCCCCACGGGCTGCACCAACCTCAAGCTGGCCCGTGCCGGACACGGCAGCCTCGCCCCTCTCCTTTTTAGTTGTGTAATGGATTTTGCTGATTATGCTCTGACGAGTTTATGTTGCCTACTTAATTGCGTGTTGGGTACGATGTCGTCCCGAGAGCACCACGCGCTCGCGACCCCTCCCCTGACTGATCCCGTGAGCGGGGGCTAGGCACAGCGCATGTGCTCGGGTCCGTCCCTGCAACGCCGCTAAATCCAAGCGACTGATCTCTGGCTCGCGGGCCTGCTCCCGTGCACGTCACCTCACCAAGGTCCTTGGTGCCTTATCTCCTCACGCAACGGCCATGGGCGAGCTAGCGAGCGCGCGTCGCTCCCCCCATTGTGAAATTTGTCGACATGCAGTGTCTCAGGAGGCAAGCCACACGGGGACCTCGCGGGCGGCCTCTCGCGAGCCGACCTGCGGCGGTCGCCTAATCAGAGGGCCTCACAAGACGAAGACTTCGAAGGCCGAGCCTCACGAGGCACGCCTCGTGAGCCGCATGTACTCCTCATGAGCTGTGGCTTGCCCGACACCGCTCTCCGCCAAAAGCTAAGTCTAACTACCTCACGAGACGCCCTCGCCGTCACTCAAGCTCTCTCCCTTTGCGATCCCACTGAGTGCTGGCATTTTTCTTCCGCGTGAGCCGCTTGCACGCCAAAGGGGGGCTCCCTAAGCATCGTGCCTCAGGAGCCCTCACTAGCTCCCGGTGCCCCTCACCTCCTGGCCTTGTCCCGGCATCGCGACCGGACATACCAGCGGCGGCTGAGGCCCACTCGGGGGCTGGGTCCTGACGGCGTAGAGCGCTGAGGCGAACAAGGAAAAAAAACCGGCCTCACGAGAGGACTTAGGGAGGGAACGCATACATCCCAAACCACAAAAGCATCAAATTAAAACATAAAAGATATTGTTTTCACACCCCCACGGGGCTACATCGATCCAGTGCAGGAGGATAAAAAGAAAAAGGAGGCCTGGGCAGGGCACCGTCATCCCCAAGACTCCAACATGGACACCGCGCGCGCCTAGTCAGAGTCCTCGTCCTTGCTCTTGACGCGGGGGAGCTGTCGTCGCTTCCGCTTCCGCCGGAGGGGGTGGCACCGCTGTCGCTGTCGTCCTCGCTGGAGGAGCCGCTGTAGCTGCCGTCCTCGCTCTCCGTGCAGCACTCCAGACGGCTGTCGGAGATCCCGAAGATCTTCACGAAGAGCGTGGTGGCCCCGTCGTACTTGAACTGGAGGACGTGCCCCCGCTTCAGGCCGCGGGCGAGGGCAAACGACTTCCACCCCTGCTTCAAGAACATGAAGCCCGAGGGGGTGAACTCCGCCGCCACCCAGGAGGGGCCGTTGTAGCAACCGTCGGCCTGCACCCATAGGCCCAAGGGTGCGCGGTCCGCCATCGCCTCCGCGAAGGAGTCCGGGAGCCGGAGCCAGGTGCAGGGCCGGTGATGCATGTTCACTATGAACTCATGCGCCGCCTCCACCGAATGGCTCCCTGCCTGGGGCGGTAGCGCGGCCGTCCCGCCACGGCCACCTCGGCCGCGCGTGCCGCGCCCTCCGCGCCTGCGGGCGGCGCCCCTTCCACGGCCGCTGGACCCGGCGCTGGCAGCCGCCGGGGAGCACCCCCGTCCCCGGGGCGGAACCATGGATGCGGCAGCGGAAGCACGGGCACGCCCTCTTCCCCTCGCCATCTCTGCGGCGGCTCTGGCAAGGCAAGGAAGGAAAGATTGGAAGAAGAAGGAGATGGGTGGAGAACTTCGGCTCTTCTCTCCCCCCCCCCTTTTATGCTCGGCGCGGGGCTCTTCTCGTCGCTCCGCCTTCTTCGGCGTCGGGAATCGAAGCAGCAGCAATGCGGGAAGGAAGGCAATGATGGCCTCGCGTCGCGCGCGACAGGCTTTATGTCAGTGTGGGCGGTTACCGAGGCATCATGGGAGAAGTGGGGGCGTCCCCCGTCACATCGTGCACCACGCGTCGCGCCTGGCCCGCAGGTGGTTAGGGCCCGCGCCGTTTCGCCCCCCAGCAGGCGGGAACGTGCGCGTCGCGGGCCCGGGGGCTACTGTCGGGCCCGTGGAACCCAGTGTATCCTGGCCCGTCTGCCTTTGGCCCAGGGCGCAACACCTAGCATTGGCCCAGCAGGCCGCCACCATCGAGCATCTCTTCAAGACCCCTCATGAGGCCTTGGCCGCATGAAGATCCCTCCTCAGGGAGCGAGCGAGCAAGGCTCGGCATCTTCACCAACAGCCTCGCGAGGCGGCCTCCCGAGGTGGCCTCCCGAGGCTTCCTCCCGAAGGCGCTCAAGACAAGGGCTGTTCGGTCCAGCAGCGCGGTCTCGTGCCCATCACGGGGGTGACGCGCGTGGTGACGAACGGCGATAGAGGCCGTGCCGTAGGCGCGATGAAGAGGGTTCCCCCTTTCGTGCTAAGGGAGCAAGGCCAGCTATCTACTTCCCAAAGCAACCCCAAAGGTTGCCCGATCGGCGAAAGAAGACCAAGACGGCGGGCGCGCAGGGCGGAGGTCATCACCGAGCCCACCGGCACGTCACGGATCATGCTTTTGCAGGCGAAGACCGCCTTTAGTCAGGATAGCCTGAGCGCCTGTCCCCTTTCAAAACCCGCCAAGTGTGGCAACCCTTCCCGCCTAAGTTTTTAGGGGGAAGAGGACCAAGGCAGGTATAAAGGGACAGTGCTGCCATTGTAAGAGGGGGATTCTACCGATTCTTCCTCCCTCTTCGACCTTGTATGTGAGAACACCTTCTTGCTGACTGCAATCCCAACCAAGCAGGAGTAGGGTTTTACACCGCAAGGTGGCCCGAACCTAGGTAAAACCACTGAGTCCACGGTCCGCTCCCGCTAGCGCGCTCCCGTCGTAGCTTCGCCGTAGTTAGGCTGTGGTAGGGGGCGAGGAGGTAGGAACGAGCTCACCCTAGTGTTCGAACCTTTGGGTCCCCGGAGCCCCAACTCCGACAGCTTCCTCAGCGGCAGACGCAGCGGCCTGCGTGGCAGAAATCCTGGCGGCCTCGTCAGCAGCACTCTTTGCAATCTCCTCCACAGATACCTCCCTCTCTTCCGGAGGGGTTGGTTCTGCAAGACCGGGAAGAAGCGGAAAGCAAGATGAAATCAAAACTTCAGAGCAAGTTCAAGAAAACAAAAAAGGATTGGCAAGGATTGGATTACATCTGGAAAGGAACTTACCTCGATGGGCCCGTGAAGGGGATGCCGTTCTCCTTCCAGCAACTACGGTTGTTGTCGCTTGGTCCCCAGCAACGTTGGTTGCCGGAGGGGCCTCGATGCGAAGGAGCCCTTCTTGGGGCTCCTCTGGGGGAGGGCTGCTCCTTGTCGGTGAAGGTATCGGCAACGGCTCGGAGGTTGAGGGTGTCGGCAAGGGGTCCATCCCTTGGCGCTCTCCTTCCGGCTGGCCGCTTCCCAGCTCCTTGTCGGTCTCCATTGCTGAGGACTTGACGGTAGTGCTTGCTAGCGGGAACTGAACGTGAGCCTCACGCGGGGGGCTCGAGCCGGCAACCTCAGATGAAGCCGCACCTTGATTAGTACTGGTTGCCGTCTCACCCTCTTCAGCGGTCCTGGGCTTCTTTCCGTGCCTCTCCGTCAGTGGCACTTCGTCCCTGCAATATCAGAGCAATCAAGATGATCAGTTCAACAACAAAGTCAAAAATAATTATGAGAAAGATGGACGAAGATGGTGTACTTACTCTTCATCCTCTTCTGGATCACTGAGGATAGACAAATCCCAGCGCACCGTGTCGCCCGCTGTCGGAGGTCGGGCTCCGGGGACCCTGGTTCGAACTCTAGGGGCTAGCTCGCTACCTTCTGACCAGACGGTGACCACGGCGAGGCTACGGCGAGTGGAGCACAACGGGAGCGCGCACACACACAGGGCATGGCCGGGACACGAGAGCTACCCAGGTTCGGGCCACTGTGCAGTATAAAACCCTACTTCTGCTTGTGTTTGGGATTGCGGTCAATAGAGAGTTCTTACGTACAAGGTAGAAGAAGGTGGAACCGATCCCATTCTACGGGGGTAGCACTACCCCTTTTATAGCTCCCTTGGTCCTCTTCCCCCGAAAATCATGGCGGGAAGGGTTGCCACGCAATGGCAGTTTGAAGGGGGATAAGCACCCAGTCTTATCCTGACAAAAGGTGGTCTCCGCCTACAAAGAGGCTATCCATGACGCGCTGGTGGGCTCGGCGATGACATCTACCCTCGCGCGCTTCATCGTCTTGGTATTCCTGCACCAAACAGGCAAGCTTTGGGACTTGCTTTGTAGGAGGGCAGCTGACGCTGCCCCTTTATCACCAAAGTGGAAATCCTCCCTGGCCGCACCTGCCGGTACAGCCCCGGTCACTGTCGTTGTCCTGCGCGGGAGCGTCACCCACGTGGTGGGCACGTGGCCGCGTGGCCAGCGCTAAGCAGCTCCTCGCGCGGGTGGCCTCAGGAGGCCGCCTCGGGAGGCCGCATCGCGAGAGGGGGCCTCGCGAGGCTGCCTGCCGCTGCTGATAATCTTCGGTGGGTCCGCCCCCTGTGGAGGGGGTTCTCGCAAGGCCGGCACCTCATGAGATGTCTTGCTCGCGGCGGCCACGGCTGGGCCACCTCCTGGGCCTTCACCAGGCGTTGCTTCCTGGGTCGCACGCAGACGGCATGTGGTACTCTGGTTCCCACTGGGCCGGCAGTAGCCCCCGGGCCCGCGACGCGCACGTATCTGCCCGTTGGGAACGAAACTTGCGCGTGGCCTAAGTACACTGCCGGGCCCAGGCAGGGACGCGTGGCGCATGACGGGACGTGGGATGCCCCCACTTCCGCCACTACGCCTGGGTAACCGCCCGCGCTGCCATAAAACAGACCCGCGCGGGGCGCGGTGTCATCATTGCTTTCCTCTGCTCCTTCTCGCCTCCCTTGCGCCCAACTCCTTGCATCCTCTTCCTCCGCTTGCCTCCAAAGCTTCCTTGCGTCCATGGCTCCCGCCGGCAAGAGAGGCAGGGCGGCGGCCACGGCCCCAGCCACGGTGGCTCTGGAGCTGGCCCTGCAGCGATCCACCATCGTCAACTAGGTGGGGCTGGATAAGGTACGCCCGATGACCACCTGCGACCACAACGAGTGGAAGGCGACGCGGATCTGGCCGGGCTCGCGCCCGCCGCGTGACCTGGAGGCGACGACCTTCCCCTTCTATCTCCACATCATCTTCGCCGGCCTGGTGCCACCCTCTCTGATTTCTTCTGTACCATCCTCGCCCATTATCAGATCCACACTCTCCACCTCCAACCCAACTCCATCCTCCTCCTCGCCATCTTCGCCTACCTCTGCGAGGGCTTCTTGGGCGAGATGCCCTCAGTGGCCCCTTCCGCCACTTCTACAGCCTGCGGCTGTCCGCGGCGAACCAGCGCTCGGGGTGCGCCTTGTTCCGCAGCGTCGAAGGGATGGAGGATGACATCATCCCCATGAAGATCACGAAGAAGGTGGAGGCCTTTAGGCAGTGCTCGGTCTACATGGATGCGCGCCTGCACAGCCCCCTGGTGATGCTGCCGACAGCCCCCGCCATGAAGAGCTCCGGATGGGAGCACGCCAAGCTCAGCGATGAGAGGCTGGCGCCGCTCTAGGAGAGGATGAACGAGCTGAAGGCCGCGGGGCTCACAGGGGCGATGGTTGCCAAGGAGTTTCTGCGCCAGCGCATCATCCCCCTCCAGAAGCGCTCATGCCCGGTGTGGTCCATCACCGGCCCCGAGGACCCGATGCGGCTGAGCGTCAACAACCTCAGGGGGGAGGTGGTATACGAGGTCATGCACCTCCTGCTTGGCGAAGACGCGGAGCTCCCGCCGAAGGAGGGGTTCCCTCTGTACCGCTACAAGAATAGGGCTGAGCTGGTCAAGGAGATGCCGCGCTTCGATTAGTGGGGGCTGATCCCGGTGGGCCATGAGGGGCCTCGTGACAACCCGCTGGTGGTGCTGCCCGGCTCAGGAGGTCGCAACGACGCCGAGGCCTCGGCAAGCACCGCAGAGGAGAGCAACGGTGGGGCGGCCCCGCGAACCCGCCGCCAGCTGCTGGCTGAGCTCGGCGATGATGACGATGACGACGACGACAATGACCGATTCATGGTCGTGCCCTCCCGGCCCATGCGCATGGGAGGTGAAGGAAGCGCCAGCAAGGAGGCTGACGCGCCCCTCGCGGAGAGGACTAGCGTCGGCGACGCGGCCGCCGAGCCCACCGGCACCAGCGATGCTACCGCCGAGCCCCCCGTGGAGAAGACCAGCACTGACCCGGCGAAGGAGGACCCCAGTAGGCCTCGCGCCGAGCCCTCCGGAGGTAGCTTGAGCGAGCCGCACGGGAGCGGCAACGGCAGCCGCCCGCCGCTGAAGCTGAAGAAGAGGAAGTGGGTTCCTAACGACGAGTGAATCCTCTCATCTTGCTCCTTTTCTTTTTCTGCTTGTGCCTTGTCCCCAGCCTCGAGCCTTGTTTTCTGTCTCCCGAGGTACAGGCTGAAAACCTTGTGTCACGCAGGGAGCCCACGAAGAAGAAGAAGGAAGCCCCCAGCTCGAAGGGGGCCTCGGCGTCTACCACAGGCACTGAGGAGCAGGAGGGATCCACCTGCCGCCCCGAGGCTGAGACAGAGCGCGCGGAGGTGGGAGAGGAGCAAGTGGCTCCTCCCGAGCCGCGCACGGACTTGCCTCCGCCGGCTGGAGGGGATAAGCCTCGGGAGGAGACCTCCGGAGGAGGGACCGTGCCTCCTGAGGCGCCCAGCGCGGAAGGCAACGCGGAGATGATGGAGGCTAAAGAGCCGACTCCTCCGCCAAGCCCTACCCCTGCCAAGGAGGCCGAGGCCGCGGGAGGAGCCACAACGAGCCCTCGACGGTCGCTAGCACGCGATGCTCCCGGCGCGGGAGCGACGAGCCCGCGGAGTGCGCCGGCGCCACAGGCCGAGGAGGAGGAGATCGCGGCGAGCCCGCTGCTCTTGATGGGGGGCACGGCTCCCATAGGGAGTGCAGACACAGAGGCCCGGAGGGGGTCCGACACCGGGCCTTCGCAGGCCATGATGGTGGAGGACAGCGCCGAGCCGCGCACCGGCTGGGCCCTACAGCTCGTGAGTGACAGCGTCGTGCTCAAGCGCGGCGCTTTGCAGGGTGCCAGGGCAGCGGAGGAGGCACGCCTCGCCGACGAACGCATGTGCCTCGCGGAGGGGTGGCGACAGCGCGATGTCGCCATCAAGCTGGGCCGCCTTCAGGATGAAGCCGCGCGGGAAAAACGTGAGAAGGCTGCCCAGGATGCCAAGGAAATCTTCGAGAGCGCCATTAGGGAGGCCGACATGGCCGACAGGTGCTCCGTGAGCAGTCCGCCACCAAGGAGCAAGGGCTCCAGGCACAGGAGGATGCTATCGCGGCTCGCGAGGGGCAACTCGCCTCCCGCGAGGGCGAGCTCGCCAAGCGCGAAGAAGATCTCGCCAGACGTGGGGAAGAGCTCACCAAGCGCGAGGAAGGGCTTGCCAAGCGTGAGGAGGAGCTCGCCAAGCGCGAGGAGGGGCTCCCCAAGTGCGAAGAGGAGCTCACCAAGCGTGAGGAGGCCCTGCTGGTTCGTGAAGGGGATGCGGAGATCAGGGATCGGGAGCTTGCGAGAACCGCGTCCGAACAGGAGGCAGAGCGCGAATGCCTGACGACGCTGGACTGGCAGGTGGCGGCTGCCCACGCTTCCTATGACACCCGCCTTGCCAAGGCCAACTCCCAGCTCGAGGAGAAGGAGAAGAGGATCCAGGCGGACGCCGAGGCGAAGTCTAAGAACGAGCGCGAGGCGCTTGCCAAGACTATAGCCAGAAGCTGAAGCGTCAGGAGGACCGCTTCACCAAGAAGTGTGGGGAGCTCCAGGAGGAGATCTCCAGCCTCAAGAAAGGGCTAAGAGAGGCGGAGGAGGCACGGCAGCGTGCATTGGCGGCCAGAAGGGACACCGCAGCAGAGTTGGTGGCCCTGCAAGCTCAGGTGGGCACCGCCTCTGACGCCGTCTCGAAGGCCAGGGATGAGGCAGCTCAGGCGCGGATGCTGCAGCGTGAGCACGCCAAGATGTACCGTGCCCTCGTGGATCACACCCGCGGGGCCCTTGGTATCCTCTGCAACGAGAGGCTCGGGGACCCCCTCGAAGATGATGGCGCCGGCTACCTGGACTTCTTCACCAAGCTCGTGCAGAAGCTGGAGGACAGAGCCAAGCAGATGAGCGGCATCATCGAGGACGAGTGCCGCGACCTCCTGAGCCAGGCGGCGACGCGGGTCTTCAACAACATCTTCCGCGCCGACGCCTCCTTCGACTTCGACTGGGTGATGGGCCATGTCCCTCCGGAGCTCCCCGACGGGCCTGAGAAGGAGGTGCGGGAGCACCTGGAGGCCCTCGTCTAGAATTTCTCCTACGGTAGTGAGAGCTACGGCGAGGCTGGCGATAGCGAAGGTGACGACGACTACGGCGATGACGATGGCAGTGACGGCGATGGTGGCGACGGCGCGTCATCCTGTTAGGCCCCTTTCCTCTTTTTCTTTCTTCCTGTATCAGAATAGATGTAGCCCCGTGGGGGCGTGAAGACATGGCCTTTGTGATTAAGTTAAGTACTTAATGCTTTGTTGCCATTCTTGCTCTTCGTGAGGCCTCCTCGTGAGGCTTGTTTTTCCCTTTTTTGCTTGCCTTCGTGCTCTACATCGCTAGGACCCAGCCCCCGAGCATAGTAAGACCATCGCTGCTATGTTAGGACACGTGCCTAGACAAGGCCAGAGGGTGTAGGGCTCCGCGAGGTGGTAAGGGCTCCCGAGGCGCGATGCTCAGGAAGCCCCCCTTTGACATGCAAGTGGCTTGCACAAGGGGAAAACAACAGCACCCACCGAGGTTGCGGGGGAGAGAGGGTTAGAGGCGTTGAGGAGAGCTCACGAGGCGTTTTGACTTAGCTTATTCGCGGAGTGTGAGGCTTGGCGTGGCGTGGCTTGCGGGGTAGCGCCTTGCGAGGCGTTCGCTCGTGAGGCCTCCCGCTGGCACTTGGTGGGGATGGACGCCGCAGGCCGCCTCGCGAGGCAGTGCTCGTGAGGCTTCCTGTGGGCTTCTTGAAGAGGCGATGCGCCGTGGGTCACCTCACGAGGCAGCGCTCGTGAGGCCTTCTATGTGCCATGTTCCTATGACAACTATGTTTCGACAAGTTTTGCAAGTAGTGTAGCGGCGTGCGCTCGCTAGTTCACTCATGGGTGTCACGCGAGGAGACGAAGTACCAAGGACCTTGGTGAGGTGACGTGCACGGGAGCAGGCCCGCGAGCCAGAGCTCAGCCACTTGGGTTTTAGCGGCGCTGCTGGGACTGGCCCGAGTGCAGGCACCGTGTCCAGCCCCCGCTCGCGTGATACGCAGGAGGGAGATCGCGAGCGCGCACAGCCTCCTGAAGTAAATTGGTTACCAAGCACAAACAATACTTAGGAAATAAACTTTACTGCTGCATAAAATAGGTTCTATTACACAACCAAAAAGATGGGGCTGCCGTGATGGACACGGGTCAGCTTGAGGATGTTGCGGCCAGGCGACGCCCTCAATTCGATCATTTCGCCATGTCTGAGCATGGGGCTTCCACTGGGTTGTGGGTGGGAGCTCTCGCAGCCTCAGCAAGCACCGCAAGGAGAGGCTCCGGAGCGTGTACAGCTCCACTTCGTTCGTGCCCGTGAGGTCACGGGTAGAACTTGCGGAGGTGTTGGATGTTCCATGTGTTTATCATCGGAACACCCTCATCCGTCTCCAGCCGTGCTGCGCCAGGCCGGGAAACATGCACAACCCTGAACGGGCCTTCCCACATGGGCAAGAGCTTATGGAGTCCTTCCCTGGAGAGGATCCTTCGCAATACAAGATCGCCAGCTTCAAGGGTGCGGGGGCGTATGTTGCGGCTGTGGAAGTGACGCAGCGCCTGCTGATACCGGGCGGCGCGGATGGCGGCCCGGCGACGTGCCTCCTTGAGGAGGAGTAGATCAGCTTCCCGCGGGCCATCCTGGTGAGCCTCGTCGAAGGCGAGGACTCGCGGGGACCCGTGCTTGAGCTCAGAAGGAAGGACTGCTGCCACTCCGTAGACGAGGAAGAAGGGTGTTTCGCCGGTAGGCTTGGTCACTGTCATGCGGATCGACCATAGCACGGACTGGAGTTCGTCGAGCCGGCCCTTGCCGCAGACTGTGAGCTTCTTGCTAAAGCTTCGTGTCTTGAGGCCCTTGAGGACCTCAGCGTTAGCACGCTCGGCCTGGCCGTTGCTTCGCGGATGCGCCACAGAGGCGTAGCAGATCTGCGTGCAAAGGTTGGTGTAGTATGACTTGAAGAGGCCGCTGGTGAACTGCGAGCCATTGTCAGTGATGATGCGGTTGGGGACGCCGAAGTGGCTCACGAGGCCCTTGATGAACTTGACGGCTGATCCTGCCGGGATGGTGCGGACGTGTTCCACCTCTGCCCATTAGGTGAACTTGTCGATGGAGACGTAGAGGTATCGGTAGCCGCCAGCTGTGCGAGGTAAGGGGCCCAGAATGTCCAGCCCCCAGACCGTGAAGGGCCACGAGAGGGGATGGTTTGGAGGCCTTGCGCCTGCTGGTGGATTTGCTTGGCGTGGAATTGGCAGGCGTCACAGGATTGGACTAGCTCGGTGGAGTCTTGAAGCGTGGTAGGCCAGTAGAAGCCACTGCGGAACACCTTGCCGGTGAGCGTGCGCGATGAAGAGTGGTGGCCGCAGTCTCCACCAGGTATGTTGGCAAGCAGCTCGCTCCCTTGCTCCTCGGAGATGCATCGCAGCGCGACGCCATTGGGGCGCCTGCGGTAGAGATCGCCATCCCTCAAGTAGTAAGTTGTGGCCTGGTGGGCCACGCGCTCGGCCTCTGAGTCCTTCTCTGGGAGGGTGCCGTTCTCCAGATAGGCCTTGAACTCGTTGGCCCAGCTGTCGGCTTGTGGCTCCAGCGCCAGCAGTAGGCGAGAGCCTTAGGGCGGGCCACAGTCTGGCATGCCCGTGGGTGGTGCGGGCAGGAGTTCTTCATGCGGCTCCATGGCGCTTGTGGTGGGTGGTGTAGCTGATGGCCTCAGGAGCCTTTCCTCGAAGACGCCAAGGCTTTGAGGCTCGCAGTGAGACACCTGCTTGGCGATGTCATATGCCTCCTTGTTGTTGCCGCGAGGAACATGCTGGAGCTCCATGCCGAGGAAGCGCTTCTCGAGCCTACGCACCTCTTCTAGATAGGTGGCCATATGCTCGTCCTTGGGCTTGTAGCTTTTGTTGGAGAAGTTGATGAGGAGCTGCGAGTCTCCCTTGATGAGGATGCGCTTGATGCCAAGAGTGAAGGCAGCCTTGAGCCCGGCAATGAGGCCCTCGTACTCCGCGATGTTGTTGGAGACCTTGTCGTCATGCTCGAAGCAGAGTTGTACGGCGTAGTATAGCTTGTCTCCTGCCGGCGAGGTGAGGACGATGCCAGCCCTCGCGCCATGCCGGGAGAATGCGCCGTCGAAGTGCATGGTCCAGCCGCCAGGGGAGTCCTTCCCAGGCAGGAGGGATTCATCCTCACAAGGCTCCTCTTGATGCAGATCCGTCCATTCCGCCATGAAATCCGCCAAGGTTGCGCCCTTGATTGTCCTTGTGGTGAGGAATTCCAGCTCGAACGCTTGCAGCTCGATGTTCCACTCGGCGACGCGGCCATTGGCGTTGGGGCTGTGTAGGACTTGCTCCAATGGGTAGGACGTGATCACCTTGATGGTGTGGCCTGGAAGTAGTGGCGCAGCTTCCTGGAGGTGATGAGGAGCGCGAGGAGGAGCTTCTGCTGCATGGGGTACCGCTCGCGCGCATCCCACGGCACCATGCTGACGAAGTAGACGGGGTGCTCGACGAGGCGCGTAGTTGCGACAGCGGCAGCTTGCTCTTCGGGGGGCTCAGGAGGCGGCTCGCTGGAGGCCTCCTGAGGAGGGTCCTCGGCAGGCGAAGGTACTGCCTCGGGAGGCGTGGCCTCGGGAGGCGCTGGCGCGGCCTCGGCAGGCGCAGGTGCGGCATGCTTCTTCTTGGTGCAAGTAGGCTCCTTTCGTTCCACCACGAGGGCCGCGCTAACCGTCTGGGGGGTGGCCGCCAAGTATAGGAGCAGAGGCTCGTGTGGGCGCGGGGCGACCATGACAGGAGGGCTCTTCAGGTACTTCTTCAGGTCCTCGAAGGCCGCGTCAACCTCAGGAGTCCACTTGAAGGGGCCCGATCTCTTCATGAGCTTGAAGAACGGCAGGGCTCGTTCACCAAACTTGGAGATGAAACGCCCAAGCGAGGCCATGCATCCCACGAGGCGCTGCATTTCCTTGAGGTTCCGGCGAGGCCGCATCCGCTCAATGGCCCTGATCTTCTCGGGGTTGGCTTCGATGCCGCAGTGAGAGACCAGGAAGCCAAGCAGCTTGCCGGAAGGGACTCCAAAGACGCACTTGGCGGGGTTGAGCTTAAGGTTGACCTTGCGCAAGTTGGCAAAGGTTTCTTCAAGATCGGCGATGAGGGAGCAGGACTTGCAGCTCTTCACGACGATGTCGTCGACATAGGCCTCCGCATTTCTTCCCAACTGAGGCCCCAGGGCGATGCGCATCAGCCTCTAGAAGGTAGCCCCCGCGCTCCTCAGGCCGAAGGGCATGCAAATGTAGCAGTACACTCCACAGGGGGTGATGAAGGCCGTTCTTTCTTCGTCTTCCTTCGCCATTTTGATCTGGTGGTAACCTGAGAAGGCATCCGGGAAGCAAAGCAACTTGCACCCAGCGATGGAGTCCACGATCTGGTCGATTCGCGGCAGCGGGAAGGGGTCTTGGGGGCAGGCCTTGTTGAGGCTGGTGAAGTCGACGCACATCCGCCTCTTGCCGCCGTGCTTGGGGACAATGACAGGGTTGGCGAGCCACTCAGGGTGGCGCACCTTGCGGATGACTCCTGCCTCTTGTAGTTTCTGAACTTCTTGGATGATGAACTCTTGCTTCTCGAGCGCTTGGCACCGTGCCTTTTGCTTGACGGGGTGCACGTTGGGACACACCGCTAAGTGGTGCTCGATCACCTCCCTCGGCACACCGGACAAATCTGATGTTGTCCACGCGAACACATCAGCATTTTCTCGGAGGAAGGCGACGAGTGCGCTTTCCTATTTGGGGTCGAGGCCATTGCCAATGATGAAGGCAGGCCCGGAGCCACTGCCATCCACCGACACTTTCCTCGTCTCGGCGCGTGCCTGGGAGAACAGCCGCTTCTTCTTCGCGGGTGCAGCCTCGGGAGGCTTGACGTCGTCCTTGTCAGCGGGGTGAGCTGTGCCGGCAGCCTTGTAGGCGCGCTCAAGGGAGCATACTATGTCCTTCTCACCGTAGCGTACGATGATGGTACAGCTGCAGCCCGGCATCTTGAGGACGTTGTAGGCGTGATGAGACACTGCCATGAACTTGGCGAGCGTGTGGTAGCCCAATATGGCGTTGTAGGATAGGTTGATGTGCACCACGTCGAAGTTGATGAGCTCGGTGCGGTAGTTCTTGCGGGTGCCGAAGGTGACGGGAAGGCGCACTTGCCCCAGAGGCAGGGTGGAGCCGTCGGTGACGCCTGAGAAGGGCCTTGTCGGCATAAGGCGCTCGTAGGGCACTTGGAGCTTCTCGAAGGTCTCGATGGAGATCACATTGAGGCCTGCGCTACAGTCGACAAGCGTCTTGGTGACGGCGACATTGTTGATGGTGGGGGTGCACAGCATGGGGATGGTGCCCACAGCCGTCGTGGACTTGGGGTGGTCCTTGGAGTTGAAGGAGATCGCGTACTGTGACCACTTGAGGGGCTGAGAAGCCTCGGGCCTCGGGAGGGCTGCGTTCACCTCGCGAGAGAACTACTTGAAGTGGCGGTTGGACGAGGGAGCTTGGGCCCTGCCGAGGATGCATGCCACTCCGCGAGGCTCCTAGTAGCCCCCAGCGTTCTCATCAGGCTGGTTACCATTGTTCCTACCAGGCGGTGGCGGCGGCAGGGTGGCATTGGCTTGAGGATTGGCCTGCCGCGGCTGGTCGCGCCAGCCCTGCCGGAAGTTGTCGTTGTCATTGTTGTTGCGGTCTCCCCAGCGGTTGCCGTTGCGGCCACCTCCGCGGCCAGCACCGCAGTCGTTGCGGTTGCCGCGCACATCCTCGCGGCTCTCGCGAAGTAGCTTGAGCTCATGGCAGTCCTCGATGCTGTGGTAGGCGCAGAAGGGGCGACCATCCTTCTTGGGTTCGTCGCGGTCATGGCCGCGCTTCTGCTCAGGCTCCACCGCAAGCACGGCGGGCCCCTTGCGCTTGGCGTCCTTGCTCTTGGCCTTGGCGGCGTCAGGTGCCGCGTCTGGGTCGTTGTGGGCGAAGAGGCGGCCCTCTTCAGCCTTGGCGCACCTGTCGGCGAGGTCGAACAACTCGACCGCGGTGTCGAGCTCATCATTGATGGCGAGCTTCTCGCGCATCCGGATGTCCGTGACACCGGAGGAGAACGCGGAGATGATCGCGGCGTCGGAGGCGCGCGGGATCTTGTTGCGCACTTGGCTGAAGCGCTGGATGTACTTTCGAAGGGTCTCGTCAGGCCGCTGGCACACGGCATGCAGGTCGTTGAGCGTAAGAGGGCGCTCGTGCGTGCCCTTGAAGTTGGCGACGAACTGCCGGCACAGTTCGGACCACGAGGAGACGGAAGCTTCGGGGAGGTTCATGAGCCACGAGCGCGGGGCGTCCTTGAGGGCCATGGGGAACCAGTTCGCCATGACCTTGTCGTCACCGCCCGCAGCCTCGATGCTCAGAGTGTAAAGCTGCAGGAACTCCATGGGGTTGGGGGTGCTGTCGTAGCGAGGGGGCAGGTCCAGCTTGAACTTCACGGGCCACACCACATGGCGTAGCTCACGAGTGAAGGCGCGGCAGCCCCCGCTGCTGGAGACGCCGCCACCGGCGAGGGCGGCATGGTTCTGGCGCCCGGCCGCCGCGACATCCTGGATGGTGCGGTCTTGGCGTTGGCGCTACTGCTCAAGGATCACGCGCGCGTCTGGCGCCGCGTGCCGGATGATCTGGCAGCTGGCATCGTCGTGGTCAGGCGAGGATATGCCGCGGGATGGCTCCCACGCTCGCGCGCCACGGCGCTGGCCTGCGATGTCGTCGAGCGGAGGAGGTGGAGGAGGCGCGTCATGCTCTGCCTCCGCGCCATGCGGCGACGAAGGCGGAAGAGAGCGGGAGGGCGCCGGGGCATCTCCGGCGATGTTGACGAGCTCGGTAATGCGCTTGGTCCTCTTCCCTCGAAAATCTTGGCGGGAAGGGTTGCCACACAACGGCAGTTTGAAGGGGGACACGTGATACGTCTCCAATGTATCTATAATTTTTTATTGTTCTATGCTATTATAGTATCAATCTTGGATGTATTATATGCAATTATATATCATTTTTTGGGACTAATCTATTAACCTAGTGCACAGTGCCAGTTGTTGTTTTTTTGCCTGTTTTTGGCTTTTCATAAAATCAATATCAAACCGAGTCCAAACGGAGAAAAAACTTGGGATTAATTTTTTCTGGACCAGAAAGGACCCTCGAAGGATCGGGAGAAGACCAGAAGAGCAAGAGGGATCGACAAGCTCGGGAGGCGCGCCCCGGGGGCTAGGCGCGCCCCCCAGGCTTGTGGGCCCCTCGTGGAACCTCTTGACCTAATTCCGCTACTATAAATTCTCAAATATTCCCCATATACCGAAGAGCAACCTAGAAAAACTTTTCTGCCACCACAAGCCTCTGTTCTTCCGCGATCCCATCTGGAGACCTTCTCCGGTAATCTGCCGGAGGGGGAATCGATCACGGAGGGCTTCTACATCAACCTTGCTGCCCTTCCGATGATGTGTGAGTAGTTTACCATAGACCTACGAGTCCATAGCTAGTAGCTAGATGGCTTCTTTTCTCTCTTTGATCTTCAATCCAATGTTCTCCTCGGTCTCCTTGGAGTTCTATTCAATATAATCTTCTTTTGCGGTGTGTTTGTTGGGATCCGATGAATTGTGGGTTTATGATCAGATTATTCATGCGAAATATTTGAGTCTTTTCTGAACTTATTTATGCATGATTGTTATAGTTTTGTATTTCTCTCCGATCTATCCGTTTGGTTTGGCCAACTACATTGATTTATCTTGCAATGGGAGAGGTGCTTTGTGATGTGTTCAATCTTGCGGTGTTCTATATCCCAGTGACAGAAAGGGACAAGACACGTATTTGTATTGTTTCCATTAAGGATAAAAAGATGGGGTTTAATCATATTGCTTGAGTTTACTTTGTCTACATCATGTCATCTTGCTTAAGGCGTTACTCTGTTTTCATTAACTTAATACCCTAGATGCATGCTGAATAGCGGTCGATGGGTGGAGTAATAGTAGTAGATGCAGGCAGGAGTCGGTCTACTTGTCTCGGACATGATGCCTATATACATGATCATTGCCTTGAATATCGTCATAACTATGCGCTTTTCTATCAATTGCCTAACAGTAATTTGTTTACCCACCGTATGCTATGTGTTCGAGAGAGAAGCCTGTAGTGAAAACTAAGGCCCCCGGGTCTACTTTTATCATATATTAAAATCCAAAATTACCTTGCTGCAATTTTATTTCCTTTCTTTTGTTTTGCAATTTACCTTTCTATCTATCACTATCAGAATTAATCATTGCAAGTAACCGCCAAGGGGATTGACAACCCTCTTGTTTGCATTGGGTGCAAGTATTTGCTTTTGTGTGTGTAGGTGCTGCTCACGAGGTTCTGTGCGGTTCTCCTACTGGATTGATAACCTTGGTTCTTAACTGAGGGAAATACTTATCTCTACTGTACTGCATCATCCTCTCCTCTTCGGGAAAATCCCAACGCAGTTCACAAGTAGGAGGAAGAATTTCTGGCATCGTTGCCGGGGAGACATCACCAAAACCTATCAAGTACCTTCGCATAAACTATCATCTACTTGCTCTTATTTTCATTTGCCTTTTTATTTGCATTTGCCTCTCGTTTTCATCTCCCCCACTTCTAAAACAAATTTACAAAAACACAAAAATATTTTATTTGCTTGTTTGCTCGTTTGCTTGCTAAAATTGTGTGACTCAATGAAAATAAAAATATAGACATATGGATCCACTTAAAGTTTTCTACTTGGATCATCTTCGATCCATTTGTGCTCATGCTGAAACCCCAACTAGTTTAGTTGAGGGAAAATCATTAGATGAGCATGCTTATTTTGTGCGTCACTGTTTGTCTCAAAAAGGGAGACTCTTATGGAATCAAATAAATTGTTTGGTATGCTATGCTTGGAATCTATGTGAAATTCATGATTTTACTTGTTGCTCTGAGAACCCTAAAAAACACCTTCCCTACCTATGTGAGTTTAATGATAATGAAATCTTATCTTGTTATGCCAAGGGTGTTTATAGCTACTATGATATCGAACAAATTGAAGAATTTGTTGCTTTTAAGGGTGCCTATGAAGTTGCTTCTTTGATTGAAAAGTATGATGCTACTCTCTACAAATCTAAAAATCTTGCCATACTTAAATATTGCTATGAAAACTATGCTTCCAATACCTATGTTAGTGAATTCATTGGGAGAATGTCTGCTGCTTTGGAAGAAAATAATGATATGCATGAATCTATAGATAATTATGATCCTGTTGATTCGCTTGAAATATCATTTTTTGATGAATTTGATGCTTGTGGCCATGATGCCAATATTAATTATGCTTATGGAGATGAACTTGCTATAGTTCCTTATGTTAAAAATGAAATCATTGCTATTGCACCCATACTTGATAGCTCCTTGAAAGAAAAGCATGGTTGCAATATTGCTACTATAAATTCTATTAATGTCAATTGTGCTAATGATATGCAAAGCTACAAGCTTGGGGATGACAATTTTGTCATGTCCACTACTTATTGCAATGATAATGATTGGGGTGATAATGCGTCTTATGATTTTGAAAATTTATTTAAGCCTCATGATGAATATGTTATTGATAATAATGTTTACAATAATATTAAAAGTGGGTTTGGAAGAGTGTCAACTTTAGGTAATAATGATCCAACTACTTTGGAGAATTACCAATCTTATGAACTTTATGATAAAAGTGGGTTTGGAGAGGTCATGACTTTAGTTGATGTTAATCCCACTATTTTGGAAGATTATAAAACTTTTATGCATGTGGATCGTGAAGAGAATATTTTATATGATAGTTATATTGTTGAATTTGGCTATGATCCTACATGTAATTATTATGAGAGAGGAAAATATGGTTGTAGAAATTTTCATGTTACTCAATTACCTCTCTTGAAGTTCAAATTGTTAATGTTTTGCTCTTCTTCCTTGCATATGCTAGATACTTCTTGTCTTGATAATTTGTTTGCTTATAAAATGCCTATGCATAGGAAGTATGTCAGAATTAAATATGTGTCTTACATGCTATATGATGCTTTCTTTGTGTTTCAATTATTATCTTTCATGTGAGCATCATTGAAATCTCAAGCCTATCTTAATGGCTATAAAGAAAGAGCTTGTTGGGAGGCAACCCAATATGTATCTTAATTTTTTGCTTTGTTTTCTGTTTTGTGTGTTTACACAATTTTAGCTTCTGTTATGATTGTGTTTCTTATCTTTTAATTAGTGTTTGTGCCAAGTAATGCCTTTGGGATGATTTGGATGATAGTATGATTGATGTTGTTTGAAAACAGAAATTTTGAGTCCAGTGCTGGATTTTTGGTTCTGTACTGGAGCGTGATAAAATGCTGATTTTTTTATACAGTATTTGTATATGAATTGTTTACGTTGTCCTAAGTTTTCCGAATTTTTGGAGTTACAGAAGTATGGCTTTTAAACAGATTCTGTTTTTGTTGCATAGTTTGCTTATTTTGATGAATCTATGGATCGTATCGGGGGGTATGAGCCATGGGGAAGTTGGAGTACAGTAGCATTATGATAATATTAAATATAAATCAATTTACAATAGTACCTAAAGTTTAAGATTTATTTGTTATACTAACGGATCTCACGAGGTTTCTGTTGAGTTTTGTGTGCTGAAGTTTTCAAGTTTTGGGTGAGACCACGATGGATGAAGGAATAAGGAGCGGCAAGACCCTAAGCTTGGGGATGCCCAAGGCACCCCAAGGTAATATTCAAGGAAGACCCAAGCGTCTAAGCTTGGGGATGCCCAGGATGGCATCCCCTCTTTCGTCTACAATCTATCGGTATATCACTTGGAGCTATATTTTTATTCATCACATGATATGTGTTTTACTTGGAGCGTCTGGTGTTATAGTTTGCTTGATTTTGTTTGCTTTTTTAGTTTGCCACAATCATCTTTGCTGAACACACCTTTTTGAGAGGGACAATATGTGGGAGGTACTAGTGAATGATTGTGGTTTAGTAAGAATATTGGTGTTAAGGTTTGTGATTCCCGAAGCATGCACGTATAGTCCTTAGTGCGATGAAGTTGGAGCATGATTTATTATTGATTGTCTACCTTTGCATGAAGGTCGGGGGCACCAGATGATTAACTCCTACCAACCTCCCACCTAGGGGCATGTGTAGTAGTACTTTGTTTCGAGGGCTAATAGACTTTTGCAATAAGTATGTGAGTTCTTTATGACTAATGTCAGTCCATGGATTATAAGCATTCTCACCCTTCCGCCATTTGCTAGCCTCTTCGGTACCGTGCATTGCCCTTTCTCACCTCGAGAGTTGGTGCAAACTTTGCCGGTGCATCCAAACCCCGTGATATGATACGCTCTGTCACACATAAGCCTCTTTATATCTTCCTCAAAACAGCCACCATACCTACCTATTATGGCATTTCCATAGCCATTCCGAGATATATTGCCATGCAACTTGCACCGTTCTTTTTATATGACACACATCATCATTGTCATATTGCTTTGCATGATCATATAGCTGATATAGTATTCGTGGCTCAGCCACCGTTCATCATTTTCATACATGTTACGCTAGTATCATTGCACATCCTGGTACACTACCAGAGGCATTCATATAGAGTCATATTTGTTCTAGTATCGAGTTGTAATATTGAGTTGTAAGTAAATAAAAGTGTGATGATTATCATTATTAGAGCATTGTCCCAGTGAGGAAAGGATGATGGAGACTGTGATTCTCCCACAAGTCGGGATGAGGCTCCAGAAAAAAAGAGAGGCCAAAACGAGCCCAACAAAAAAATGAGAGAAAAAGAGAGAAGGGGCAATGTTACTATCCTTTTCCACACTTCTGCTTTAAAGTAGCACCACGTTTTTCATATAGAGAGTCTCCTATGTTGTCACTTTCATATACTAGTGGGAATTTTTCATTATAGAACTTGGCTTGTATATTCCGATGATGGGCTTCCTCAAACGCCCGAGGTCTTCATGAGCAAGCAAGTTGGATGCACACCCACTTAGTTTCATTTTGAGCTTTCATACACTTATAGCTCTTAGTGCATCCGTTGCATGGCAATCCTTACTCCTCACATTGACATCAACTGATGGGCATCTCCATAGCCCGTTGATTAGCCGCATCAATGTGAGACTATCTTCCTTTTTGACTTCCCTTTATTAATCTCTATCATCATTCTATTCCACCCATAGTGCTATGTCCATGGCTCGCACTCATGTATTGAGTGAGGGTTGAAAAAGCTGAAGCGCGTTTAAAAGTATGAACCAATTACTTTGCTGACATCGGGGTAGTGCATGATTAATACTTTGTGTTAGGAAGACTAAGCAAGACGGGCTATATGATTTTGTAGGGATAGCGTTCTTTAGCATTTTTATTTTGAAAGGCATGATTGTTTGTTGGTATGCCTGAGTATTGATGTCTTTATATCAAATTATAGACTATTGCTTTGAATCACTCGGTTCTTAATATTCATACCATAAAAGAAAAGATTACATGATGAACATGTTAGGTAGCATTCCACATCAAAAATTCTGTTTTTATCATTTACCTACTCGAGGATGAGCAGGAATTAAGCTTGGGGATGCTTGATACGTCTCCAACGTATCTATAATTTTTGATTGTTCCATGCTATTATAGTATCAATCTTGGATGTTTTATATGCAATTATATGCACTTATATATCATTTTTTGGGACTAACCTATTAACCTAGTGCCCAGTGCCAGTTGCTGTTTTTTGCCTGTTTTTGGCTTTTCAGAAAATCAATATCAAACGGAGTCCAAACGGAGAAAAAACTTTGGATTAATTTTTTCTAGACCAGAAGGGACCCTCGAAGGTTCGGGAGAAGACCAGAAGAGCCACGAGGGAGCGACAAGCTCGGTCGGCGCGCCCCCCCAGGCTTGTGGGCCCCTCATGGAACCTCTTGACCTAATTCCGCCTCTATAAATTCTCGAATATTCCCCATATACCGAAGAGCAACCTAGAAAACTTTTCCACCGCCGCAAGCCTCTGTTCTTCCGCAATCCCATCTGGAGGCCTTCTCCGGTAATCTGCCGGAGGGGGAATCGGTCACGGAGGGCTTCTACATCAACTTTGTTGCCCTTCCGATGATGTGTGAGTAGTTTACCACAGACCTACGGGTCCATAGCTAGTAGCTAGATGGCTTCTTTTCTCTCTTTGATCTTCAATACAATGTTCTCCTCGATCTCCTTGGAGTTCTATTCGATGTAATCTTCTTTTGCGGTGTCTTTGTTGGGATCCGATGAATTGTGGCTTTATGATCAGATTATTCATGCGAAATATTTGAGTCTTTTCTGAACTTATTTATGCATGATTGTTATAGCTTTGTATTTCTCTCCGATCTATCCATTTGGTTTGGCCAACTAGATTGATTTATCTTGCAATAGGAGAGGTGCTTTGTGATGGGTTCAATCTTGCGGTGTTCTATATCCCAGTGACAGAAAGGGACAAGACACGTATTTGTATTGTTGCCATTAAGGATAAAAAGATGGGGTTTAATCATATTGCTTGAGTTTACTTTGTCTACATCATGTCATCTTGCTTAAGGCATTACTCTGTTTTCATTAACTTAATACCCTAGATGCATGCTGGATAGCGGTCGATGGGTGGAGTAATAGTAGTAGATGCAGGCAGGAGTCGGTCTACTTGTCTCGGACATGATGCCTATATACATGATCATTGCCTTGAATATCGTCATAACTATGCGCTTTTCTATCAATTGCCTAACAGTAATTTGTTTACCCACCGTATGCTATGTGTTCGAGAGAGAAGCCTGTAGTGAAAACTAAGGCCCCCGGGTCTACTTTTATCATATATTAAAATCCAAAATTACCTTGCTGCAATTTTATTTCCTTTCTTTTGTTTTGCAATTTACCTTTCTATCTATCACTATCAGAATTAATCATTGCAAGTAACCGCCAAGGGGATTGACAACCCTCTTGTTTGCGTTGGGTGCAAGCATTTGCTTTTTGTGTGTGTAGGTGCTGCTAACGAGGTTCTGTGTGGTTCTCCTACTGGATTGATAACCTTGGTTGTTAACTGAGGGAAATACTTATCTCTACTGTACTGCATCATCCTCTCCTCTTAGGGGAAATCCCAACGCAGTTCACAAGTAGCAACAAGCTCCTAGTCTTATCCTGACAAAAGGTGGTCTCCGCCTGCAAAGAGGCTATCCATGACGCGCTGGTGGGCTCGGCGATGACATCTACCCTAGCGCGCTTCGTCGTCATGGTATTCTTGCACCAAACATGCAAGCTTTGGGACTTGCTTTGTGGGAGGGCAGCTGGCGCTGCCCCTTTATCACCAAAGAGGAAATCCTCACTGGCCGCACCTACCGGTACGGCCCCGGTCGCTGTCGTTGTCCTGCGCGGGAGCGTCACCCACATGGTGGGCACGTGGCTGCATGGCCAGCGCCAAGCGACTCCTCGCGCGGTGGCCTCAGGAGGCCGCCTCGCGAGAGGGGGCCTCGCGAGGCTGCCTGCCGCTACTGATGATCCTCGGTAGGCCCGCCCCCTGTGGAGGGGGTCCTCGCGAGGCCGGCGCCTCATGAGATGTCTTGCTCGTGGCGGCCCTTGGGCCTTCACCAGGCGTTGCTTCCTGGGCCGCAGGCAGACGGCCGGTGGTACCCTGGTTCCCACTGGGCCGACACCCGCGCCAGAGGATGTAGCAGGTGGCAGCGTCTTCCTGGTCCGTTTGGCTCTTGATGGAGCCAGGGGTTGTGACGCACCCTTGTTTTCCGCGGTTGGCGATGGTGGTTGCCGGGAAGCGGCTCCGCGAGGGGGCTGGCACCGGGAAGGCTGGACCCAGGAAGCTACAGTTGCCGCCTTGGTGCCGGCAAGTTCCTCACTTGCCGGCTCGGTGTGCGCTGCCTTCTTTTGGGCAGGGCTCTTGGCGATGGCCATCTTCACTTTGGCAGGGGAGGGGCGAGGTGCTTCCTCCTCATCTGAAGATTCCTCGGGCTGCTCCTCTTTTTCCACGGAACCCTTGCCTGGTCCTCCTCGCTCACATGCTCTTCGGCATGTTCTTGAGTGCGGCTTCCTCCGCTAGTTCCCGGAGCCATGGCCTGCTCTTCGGCTTGGCTTCCGGTGTGCTCCCCACTGCCGGCACCCTTGGCTGCTCAGGAGCGAGCTGCCTTCTTGAGCTCATTAGCCCTTGCGATAAGGAACTCCTTCTTGTCTTCCTTTGTCGGATGAATCATGTCGTCTTCAACTCGGACAGCCGTTTCCTTTAGGCCGGCAAGCCAGTCCTCCACTACCTTCTTGCCGGGTACCTTCCATGTGCTCAGGACCGTCTTGGCGTCGCAGGCCGGATTAATTGCCGATATGGAAGCCTTGGCGGTGTTGTTGCACAGTGGGATCACCGTCGCCGGCAGGTGCAAGGTGAGCCCCTGTTGAAAAGCTGGCAGATGAGCCAGTAGTGCTCCATCACCATCAAGTTGTTGTTGAGGCCTGCGTGCAGGCGCATTGTGTCGGCGGGATTTTTGTAATCCCATGCTTGTCGGCCTCCTCTGTGCTGCAGCGGGGAGATCCGACGGCGGGTGAAGTCTGCCCCCACCATCTCGATCGTCAAGCCGGCTTCTTTGAGGGTAATGATCCAATACAGAGCTAGCCCAAGCTTGGCATCGTTGGGGTCGATGTTGCCCCAGTTGACGACCTTCTCTATTTTCTCGGTCCAGAGATGACAGAATTCCGGGAAGTCCTTCTGTTTGATCCAACACCAGTCGGCCCTCCACTCATTCCATTTGATGTGCAGCTTGCCCTCCAAGTAGTGTTTCTTCTGATTTCCCTTTGGGATCCAGGTGACGCTGCCAGACAGGGAGTCATCCTCGACCCAGGGAATGAAGAAATGTAGGAGCAGGGCGACATTTGGGGCTATTCCCACAAAGTTTTCACACAAATGCGCAAAAACCGACAAGCAGGTGACCGCATTGGGTGTGAAGTCTAGCAATCTATATCCAAATGTGTTCATCACCTCTACAAACAAATCAGAAAAGTGCGGGCACAATCCGCAGTAAAAGTACTCGGCGAAGAAGCGGTACTGGTTGTTAGCAGGAGGTAGGGACCTTGGGAGCACCACCGTGGCCTCATGGTCCTTCGTCTTCCTCGCGTACACATACGAGTACTTCTCCGTCAGGTTATCTTCGGTGAGCGCCGGCGGAAAGACGGCGTTAGCCCTCCGCCGCGCGGCCTTGGCGGCTTTCTTCTCCTCCGCCATCGAACTGGTGGGCTTCCCGGCTCTCTTCGGTGCCATGGCGAGATTTGGGGGGGAAGCTAGGTGGTGACTGCGCGGAACTATGCACTGGCGGTGCGCTCTATTCTTGCGTGAGGTTGAAGAAGGAGGCGGCTAGATTGGAAGCGAGAGGGGTAAATGAGCAGCGCCCCTTCGCGAGCCCCTTTTTATGGGGAAAGCGTGAGGGGCTGGCTCTTTACTGCCTGACGAGAACGCGCTTTTGCAGGCGCACTACCCCAGTCGCCGTTTCATTCCACCTCTCCCACGTCCCGCATTCAACGCGCGTCGTGGGTAAACAGTAAAAACAAACATTACAGCAGCAATTCTGAGCCATGTGTGTCTGTGCATCTATTGGGCCTAGCCCAATGACGCCTCGCATGCGCGTGTGGCCCAGGCCCAGGGGCTCCTGTCGGTGTATGAAAACATGGGTGTCATCATACCCTGACCCGTACACAGACGATTGCAGCCTTCCTGACAGCAAGGGCTTGCCGGGGGATTGTTTCTTCCAAGACTCAAGACCATGAAGAAGACCTCCAGGCAGGTCATTGAGAAGTACTATTCTAGTACTGAAGATCGAGACTACCCTTGCCGGCAAGCTTCGCACCGGCAAGGTAGGAAACCGACAAGCCAAGACCCGGCAAGCTACTTGCCGACAAGCGAAGGCCCGGCAAGCTCCGTGCCAGCAGGCCCTTTCTGTCTCATTACCGCTCCACCTCATCATCAGCTAGATAAGCTCGTATGATAGGTGTCGAGCGGGCAGGCAGTCAAACATAGCTGGCCAAGGCACGTGTCAGCATGCCACCCCAAGGTTAACTTTAATAACACCTGTCCCTGGGTCGTGTCAAGATAACAGGAGGCCGTCTGGGCAGGTGGTACATATCTTTTGGCAAAGGCCTCGCCTCCCTGGTGTAGCACCTAATGGTGCATTTAATGCGCTTGTCCTACCCCGTTAGGAGATAGACTTGGTGACGGTGTAGTCACTGTTCATACCCTGTAATGACCGTATTAGCCATTGTGGTAACCCCTTGGCCTATAAAAGGAGGCCCACGGCTACAGTTAGAACGGTCGACACCTAGTTCAATTACGCGTTGTAGCTGCACTTCCCGCGCACCTTGCCGGCAAGCTGCGCTCCTTGTAACTTGAGTTCATATACAATCTAACCACCAAAGCAGGAGTAGGGTTTTACGCTCATAGCGGCCCAAACCTGGATAAATCGTTGCTTGTTCTTGCATTTATCAGCCCTGCTCTTCGTAGCACGCCGATCCTTGTAGCCGAATCGCAAAGGGGCCCTTTCGGTCCCATAGATCGTCATTTTTCCACGACAATCCTCCTCCGATTTAGGCATATAGTTACTATCATCAGGATCGTGAAGATCCTCCATCCCTGCGGCGTCGTCGATCTAATCAGCTGTGGCGTTGTCGCCGTTATCCTGGCCTCGGCACCATCCGGGGTGGTGTTGTCGCCGGAGGCGTCATTGGTAGTGTTGTTGTTGCTGATGCTCCCATCCCTGGCGCGTTTAGAGCGCTTCTCACTCCATCGGTGTTTGGGAGGATCTCTTTTTTCCACCTCCTCCTCGTCCCTGGTGGTGTCCACCATATAGACGTCATAGGTGGAGGTTGTCGTCCAGTTACCGGTTTTGGATGGTGTGCTACCAGGTAGTTGATCGTCCTCGAGCAACATAGAGAGAAATCCGAAGCATAAGGAACTCAGTTGTTTAAATTGAAATAACGAGAAGGTTTTGGTTCACTCACGATCGGTATGCCTAGATAGCCCTCCGCTTCTTGACCTGAAAACTTATCATAGATATAGCGGTGGCATGGTTATAGAGCAAGTGTTAGTGAAGCAAAGATAATCAACACAAATTTTCTGATCTACTAGATAAAACAACTTTGCAACACTTCATTTCATTTAATCTAGACAACACTTGCTTGCCGGGAATGCACGGAAGAGTTTCTTTAGATAGAGCCATAAAAACATAAGTTAGGGAGTAGAAAGCATGTAGCAAAATATAATGTTCAAGTGCTCATGAGTACACCCACAATTGTCTACTCCTCTAGGCTCTTAAACACTTTGTTTCAATCTTTGTTTGCTGGAACTTTGATTATCACGTGAAGAAGATTATGCCAAATATGTGATCATGCATAGGTTTTCGCTGTGGCTTAATGTTTGGGAACTATGAACCTTTAGCAATAATGTCTCTTTCGAGCTCTTTTGATAAGTCCCCTTTATTTACCACATACACACCCACTCAAGAGAAAGCTGAATAATATTCGTTTGTAGTGTTGCCACTACGTATGGTAACAAAATCATAGCCGAAATCCGAGCTGTCGCTCTTGGTGGATCGTTCATTGGCCAGCGAAGTCCTCAGCATAACATCAAGAAGGGTGACGAGGCCACATTTACACACGTAAACGCATATATAATAGCAAAGGCCATGGCACCAGCCGGAGGCTGTAACACCATGTTGAGATATACAACGTAGATTTTTGGCATAATCTCACCCACCTTTCAACTAAGTTCCTCTAGACAATTTAATCCACAAGTGCTATCAAGTCTATTAAAATTAACAACATGGGGTTGAGCATGATTAAACATTACTTCCACCACAATTTCTCAACTCCCAAGTCTTGAGAGACTTTCTCTTGTGCATAGTTATACTTGGTTAATAACATTTCACTTAAAAACTGTCCCATGGCAAGTCTTAGTTGTCTAAACTAAAGAAAACAAAGGCTACAAAATTATTTCAGCTACTAGAGCAAAACCTTTGTATCAACCATCAAGACTTACTCCCATCTGCACATATCTCACATACAACTACTACATCTACTCTAAGTATTCAAGTGCAAAAGACGGGGGTCGTAGGACATACCTTCACGGTTGCGAATTTACACATTTCTCTTACTTACTCTTGCATTCCTCGTTGTCCTGGCATAGACCAACTCCTCTGAAAACAAACTAACTTGCAACCGAAAAATCGCAAAAGGCAAAAATAAAAAGCAAAAGCAAATAAAAAGCAAAGTGTTGGAACAAACCAACATGAGTGTTTTGAAGCTCCTCGAGCTTAAGTACAACCTCATTACAACTTATTCAAATACCGCCACATCTTGATGTAGATGTGGTGATAACCTCCCCCAAGCTTAGGCTCTTGCAAGCCCAAACCGGCGAGATCATTGTGGCGGTTGGTCTGGAGCCCACTCCTGCCTCCAGTTGGAGAAGTTCATGTTCATGTAGGCGGCCGTGCCTCTCAGCGATGATGCGAGGTTGCTCATATCTTGGATAGAGCCCTGAAGGTTGTTGAGGTCCGTGTAGGTGGTGTAGTCTTGTTGGGGCTGCTCTTCCTCTTCGTCGGTGGCGAGTTCTTCTTCATCTACTTGTTCAGGTTCTGGCCCTTCTTGGTCAAAAGCTGCATCTCCTTCCTGTGCAACATAATGCAATTGTCCATTCTCGATGGAGAAACGGTTAGGCATAGGTGTGGGTAACAAGTACGCCACTCCAGGAATTTTGATACAATGACAGCCATTACGAACTACTACCATACCAACGCTAGTAAGAACACGAATGTTAACAAGGGTGTTACCGACAATGGGCCGGAGATGATCGTAGTTGAGGCCAAGGGAGTTGGCCAACATGGTGATCACTCCTCCACACACGATATCTCCTTGTGTATGGTTTGCTTGATGTGCGAGGTGTAGCAAAAGTATTGCCCCTAGGTTGGGCAAATAACCGACGTCCAGGTTTGCTGCTTTCCCGAGAACTAGCATGTTCTCATCATTCACCTTAGAAACTTCTCCTCGTGCCTGCAACGAGTTAGTGATAACATAGTAGAAATAACGTATAGCAGGACTTTCAATGCAACTGGCTCTATGCCTAGAGCCATGGTGACTCATCAGAAGAAAGGATTGCCTTGGGTGCGGGTCAGTGAAATCATAAACATATCTAATATCATCATCATTGTTGGGGAAGCTAAAGTAGTTACACCACTCAACAAAAGTGATGTTAAAGTCTTGGCCAAGGAGACGGAAAGTGATCCTCTCCTAATCATATGCATTTGGCATTAAACCAACATTGTGTGAGAGAGTTCTAAGAAACTCAAGCGTCAAGTGTTCATAGGTCTCACATCCCTGATAAACAAAGTGATGCAACCCGGCATTATGACAAAGCAAATTAAAATCATGAGTGATACCTAGCTTGGCGAGAGTATTTGCACAAGCCCATTTGGCTGCTTTGATCTTCCTTGTTGTGAGCTTCTGGAACTTCTTCCTTGCTCCACGGTCGGTGAAGATGATCCCCTGAGTGAAAACTTGTTGCGGTTGTGCGGTGGATGAACTCGAACCACCACGTACGCGAGAAGACCTCCGTGTAAACATCTATAAAAACAATTTTTCAGTCCAATACAATGAAACAATAATGATCCTATGGTACTCACAACATCTTACTCCTCTAAAAACATCAACAACTCCATGCCAAACTCAAGTTTGAATCAAAAATGTGCATATCCTAAACATGGCAATGCTAGGCATGTAGAACATGGATTCACGAAAAATAAATTGGGGATCGGAGGAGAAACGTACCATAGATCGATCACACAGAAGGATTCGAACTGAAAACGAACGAGTAGAGAGATCGAGCGAAGTTTTGCTAGGGTTTGGAGAGGTTTGGAGGAAGAAGAAGAAGAAGAAAAGAGAGAGATGGGGGCGAAATACCTTCTTCCTCGGGCTTATTGGAGCCGCCGGCGTGCAAAACGACCGCTCATACGGGCGCTAGCGCCCGTATGGAACGCCATCTTTGACCCAGTTAAACTCACCTTTGCCTGCGTGCAGATGAAACGACCGCTAAAATGGAGGTAGGCGTCTGTTTTGAACGCCATCTTTCATTCTGTTCTTTCTGCGCTTCTGGTCGACGATGTCAAACGACCGGTCGAACGGGCGCGTGCACCCGTTTGGAACGCCATCAAACACACTGGATTTTTCTTCATTTTCTGCAAAAGAATCAAACGACCGGTCAAACGGGCGCGTGCGCCTGTTTGAAACACCGTCTTTGCTCCTGCTGTCTCTGTTGTTTTGTGTTGGAACCTCTGGCAGGTCATGTGACCGTTCATATGACCGCTCGCGGTCGTTTTGAACGCCGTCTTTTGATTTGTCTCTTGCGAGACTTTTCTTTTCTCTCCTGCGGGGTTAGTTCCAAGACAATACATAGACATATTTCCAGGTATTCAAACATCAATATAAATCATCTTGCACAAGACTAGGCCTTCATTAGAATGACTCTTCCAAACTAACTTCTTCATACAGAACTTCAATCACTCTTTTATTAAAACAAAAACAAAAACTTACTTGTCTACTTTATTCGCGTGGGTTGCCTCCCAAGAAGCGCTTGTTTTTGGTCAGATAGCTCGACCATAATGGTGATCAAGGTGGTCCTAGAACACCAAGACCATAGCTTCTGGCATTCAAAAATGATGCCACCTCCTGCATAGGTCTTTAATTTCTTTTTCCTGGGGAAATGCCTTATAAAGGGATCTTTAGATGGTAAATCAAAATGAACATTTCCCTCAAACACATTTATCACAGCTTTGATAGTCCTTAGAAAAGGTCTACCGAGAATTATAGGAGCAATAGGATCTTCAGGCATATCTACTATAACAAGATCAATCATGACAGGGCAATCATTTATTTGAACTATAACTCCATGCTTAATGCCTACTGCCTGAGTAAAAGTAGAATTAGCCATATTCAATATAATCTCAGTATTAGCACAAGGACCAAGATTGAGACTATCATAAACAGATTTGGGGATAGTGGAAACTGATGCGGAGCATCCCTAGGTCATCCCCATGGACCCACCATCGTCACATCAAGTGCCACGATGACCTATGACACGAGCACGAGCAAGAGCCAGCGAGAACGAGGTGACATCACTTCTCTCGCAATTTCCCTTCGATGCACATGAGACTTGGATGCTACCTCAAGCGGAGACTCTATGCATACTCAGGTACCAAGGAGATCATCATGGAGATGCTAAGGAACAAGGCCGAGCGAAGGAGAAAGAGGAACGCGAAGACGGAGAAGGAAAAAGGCAAAACAGCACCTGCCCGGATGATCCGGACCACCGTCCGGATGATCCGGCCAACGCCCGGACGATCCGGACCGCCGTCCGGACGATCCGGCTACAGCGCCCCATGGCTACAGAACGGGCTTCGACGAACCCAGACCCCCGTCCAGATCATCCGACCCAGCCCGGATGTCCGGACGCCGGCCCGGATGTCCGGACGCCAGCCCGGATGTCCGGCCCTCCCGCACCAGCTTTTGACCTGCCCGGACGTCCGGGCGACCACCCGGATCATCCGGGCTCCGGACGGCCGGATCATCCGGACCAACACCCGGATCGTCCGGGCACCCCGCAGCCCATGTGTTTTGGCCCGAAGGCCCATGTATCTATTTCGTCCCCTAGACTATAAATACCCCTCCTCCTCTATGTTTTAGTGTTAGCAAAGTATTAGGCTCTTGAGATTAGAGCTTTGCTCATCCATACATCTCCCATGGAGATCAAGACCTCCATGAGACCCAAGTGGGAAGATCCACTCCAGATGTCAAGACCTCGACTCCTCTCCGGATCGAGATGAACTAGTTACCGTGTATCCTTCTGTGTTGACTTTGTATCGTGAATCCTCGTATGTGTATGTGGATCTAGTGTATGTGTGACTTGTGATTGTGTCAATTGAGTGATTTGTGTTCTTGTGTTCTTGCCTTTTCCCCCTCCAATTGTGAAAAGATCGATGAACTAGGGTTCCACCCTACATCAGCTTGGATCAGAGCCACGTTGATTCACAATTTGGAGTCCTTCCCCTCCATTTGCTATCCTCAATTTTGTTGTTTTTCCCCAATTTCAAAAATTCCCACAAAAATAGCCCTCCCAATTTTTTTTGTGATTTGTTGGTTTGATGATGTTTTGCTAATTTTGATCCGTGGATTTCGTGTGTTGCAAGTGGATCTACACTTCCCAATTACCCCCACCTCGAAACCCCCTCGAAAATCCCCGAATTTTTCATTTTTCCACCGATTTTCGGGTTCTTCCCGAGCCTCACCCGCAGGATTTGACCTGCCCGGACGATCCGGACCAGGACCCGGATCATCCGGACGAGCCCGGATCAGCCGGACCGAGGCCCGGATCATCCGGGTTCCTCTGAATTCTGCTGAATTTTTTTTCCAGCAACATCCCCGCCACCGCCTCCACTTCCGCCTAGCTTCCCCGAGCCCCACCATAGCTTTGCCACCATCCCCTATACCCCTAGACCACCACCACATTCCTCTACCACCATTTGACATTTGCATTGAGATTTTGAGTTGCGGATTACCGTTTCCTAGGGTGTTTCGGCTAACTAGGCACGGTTCGACATCGACTTCACCGCCACTCATCATCGCCACAGACTCGACATCGACAACGGCCGTCTCACCATCGTGACACCACCACCGTAAGCAAGGACGGTAAACTCGACGACAATTCGTTCATTCCCTTGCCATTGCATTGTTCACCCAAAGGCCCTCTTTTGTGTCGCTTTCCTACGAGACTAGCCATTTAAGTATTGCCGGGCAATGCAACTTGTGCACTTTAGTGATACCGTCTGCATAGCTATCATAGCGTGCATATATCATCATATCATCTCTTGTGCCAAAATTTTGTTCCCGCATATACATCATTGCTACCATCGTGAGAGCATTTCGCATAAGTGGCCAAAGGAAAAATATCAAAAGAAAGAATGCTTTTAAGCAAAGAGAAAAGAGCAACAATAAGCTTGTAAGCAGTAGCCATAGCATCGCCACATTACATATCATATTTGATCATCTTGGATCATTGTGACAAGTTCACCGGGACTCATACATACAAAGCATAGTTGAGATAGAAGTTGATCGTTTTGTCTCCTATAGATTGTGCACAAGTGTCGTATTCGCCTATTAAGCAATCGTGCTAGCGTCTCTCTAGAGTTGTGCAACAAGAGCGTTTCCGGGTGTTCCACATTTTGTGCTCATTCCTTTGTTGCTCGACCTCACTCATCTTTCCATGTGTGTGTTTCCGTGTAACTTCGCTTTTGGTCTACTTGTTTCACTTGCGAATTTGCGAATCTTTCTCAACATTATTGATATCTTGCTTACAATTGCAAATATTTTGTACCACCATCCTAACAAAACTCCTCCAAAAGCTTTACTTGTGTAGGTGTGAGAATTGACACGATCCGGTACCAATTGCACTATTTCCATAATACCATATCGAGTGATCATTGATCCATCTTCAACATTGGATAAGGTACATTGGTCTAGTTCGTTCCTTTCTTCCACTAACACTTGTTTGAGAATCATGGATAGGCCGGGCACTTCTACGAATCCTCTCTTAGATGAGCAAGACGATGCACCGAACGACTATGTCACCAAGGCACACCTCTTTGGCGTCCAAAGAGCCTTACATCAAGAAAGTGAAGATTTGGGCGAACGCATCGAACAACTCGCCTCCGACTTTCGACAAACTCTTGACGACAAGCTATCATCTCAAATGAAAGAGTTCCGTAACATGTTGGTCAACCACGCTTCTTCCACTTCGTCAAGTTCAAGATCAAGATGGCGCCACTCAAGCCGCAACTCTTCGGACACTTCTTCGGATGCAAGTCTTCCACGAGCATGCTCTCATCGCCCTCAAGTGCATGAAGACCGGCAAGCTTCACGAAACCCATTCCGTGGCAATGGTTTGCAAGACCATCTTCGAGAGCGCGAACGACAAAACCGGCAAGCAAACGCCAACATGGAGCAAGATCAAGTTCCACAATGCCAACATCAAGTAAACCAAGACGACGACGCTCTACTATAAGAACGACAACGTCGTGAGGAGCAAGCACTTGAAGCTCAACATGCCCTACGTGAAGTAACTCGCAACGTCGCCGACCGCAGCCACCGTGTGCGAGAACAAGAAGAGGCCCCACAACGCGAGCAACAAGACGAGGCCGCAAGGAATGAGGAGCGCCAAGAGATGAGGAACCGTGCAAGAATTCCACGACCTCGACGTCAAGTCAATCAAGATGAGCACGACGAGCAAGAGCTAGAAGATCCTCCTCCAAGACACGAGCGTCATCGCCATCGCCAACAACACAATGAGGAGCACTACGGCAAGCTCAAGTTCAACATGCCTAAATTCTCCAGTGGAAATGATCCCAAAGAATACCTCTCATGGGCATTGAAGGTCGACAAGATATTATGTCTTCACAACTACGAAGAGGAAAAGAAGATTGCCATGGCATCTCTTGAGTTCCAAGACTATGTTCTCATTTGGTGGGAGCAAGTTATTCAACGTCTCCAAGAGAAGGGCGAGCCACCAATAACCACTTGGAATCAAATGAAAGATATCATGCGAGCTCGCTTTGTGCCTACACACTATAGCCGTGACCTCTTCAAGAAGCTACAACTCCTTAAGCAAGGCACCAAGTCCGTTGGAGAATACTACTAAGAAATGGAGATTGCAATGATACAAGCCAATGTCAAGGAAGATGATGAACAAACTATGGCGAGATTCTTGAATGGCCTCAACCATCCCATCAAGAAAATTGCGGATTTCCAACCGTACCAACCTCCTCGAGCTAGTGCAGCAACCAAAGCAGAGCGACAAGTACAGGAGGACTACAAGTACTCCAAGTACTCTTCCAAGACCTACGGTTCATACACTCCTTCCACGACTCGATCTACACCAAGTACCGGCGACAAGTCAAGCTCCAAGCAACTTACGACATCTTCGAGTCGTCATACAAGTACATCCAAGCAAAAGCCTTCGTCGTCAATAACTCTTACGGACGACACCAAGACAAGTGATATCAAGTGTTTCACTTGCAAGGGACGAGGCCACAAATCATTTGAGTGCCCAACACGACGCACTATGATACTCAACGCCGATGGCACCTACGACTCAATGAGTGAAGATGAAACGGAAGCCCTCGAGCAAGTGGCCATGCACCGCCAAGAGAATGAAGATGAAGATGCTCAAATCTTTTGCGATAATGATTCAAGCCCCGCTCTTGTTGTCTCCAAGGTCTTGACACTTCAACAACAACAAGATGAAGACCAACGTTGCCACATCTTCCATACCAAAGCGGGTATTCAAGGACGTTCCGTCAAGGTCATCATCGACGGCGGAAGTTGCCACAACTTAGCAAGTGAAGAGTTATGTTCCAAGCTACAATTGGTCAAGAAGAAGCACCCTCGCCCCTACAAGGTCCAATGGTTGAGCGACTCTAGCACCATTCAAGTGGAGCATACCGTTCAAGTCTCCTTCAAGATTGGTGCATATGAAGACACCTTGGAGTGTGATGTGATTCCTATGTCCGTATGTAATCTCCTACTTGGACGACCTTGGCAATTTGATCGAGGCATCACCCACAACGGACGGACCAATCACTATAGCTTCAAGATGAAGGGAAAATAATTCGTGCTTCGACCAATGTCGCCAAGTCAAGCCATCACTGACAAGCCTCTAACAAAACCACGAGATCTCTCCTGGGAGCCACAAGGAGACACAGCACTAGAGAGAGAGAGAGAGAGGTGAGGAGGAAGAGAGGACCCTCAGAGACCGCGCCCGCCGTGCGTCACTCCGATGCCGGCGTCCACCCCCATCCGCCGTCGGCCACTCCGGCGACGTCGTCCACCTTCCCCCCTCCCCTGCGCCTTGCCATGAGCTCCAGCTCGAACTCCGTCTCAGCTCCCTCCCGCGGAGGTGACCGGCCAGTGGTGTCAGGGCTGGGGATCTCCTCTTGTTCCGAGTCGTCCGGCGGCCATGGTGCTGAGGAGGTTTCGTCGGGCGCGCGTCGGCAAGAGGGCGGCCACGGCGTCACGGCGGACCCCGCTGGTGCTGCGCGGGCGGAGGGCAGCCGCCGTCCTGGGTGGACCTGGGTCCCGGCCCCCCCTTCGAAGAGGACGCTCTGGAGGCGCTGCCACGACCGGGATCTGCAGGCGTTGAGGCCGTGTCTGCCTTCTCCCCCGTCCCCTCCGAGGCGTGAGGCATCCCCGGACATGGACGGGCGCTGCTACCGGTGCCTTCGGGAGGGTCACTTCCGGCGCGACTGCACGAACGACATCGTTTGCATCAGGTGCGGCTTCGAAGGCCACAGCTCCAGGGGCTGCAAGCGGCCTCGCAGTCCTTCTTCGGAGATGGAGCTAAGGCGCCTCGCGATAGCCATGGTGGCGCGCAGAGTGGCGGGCGGCGCGGGCCCCTCTGGTGCCGCACCACCGCCGCCGCCTCCTCCTCCGGCGGTCGCGCCTGTTGCGGAAAACACGTGGCCTCGCCTCGCCGCTCCGCGTCCCCTCCCGCCGGCGCCGAGACTGGAACTTCCCTTGGATACGGGCTTGGAGCATGGGGATCTGTGCATTGTGCGCCGTTCCCAAGCCATGGAGGATCTGGAGGGGCGTCTTCAACGCGCCATGGTGGTTTATGCTGGAGGGGCCCGGCGGAACATCTCGCCGGAGTTCATCATGGAAGCGCTCTTCGTCAAGGCTGGGATTGAGTCAGATTGGGTGTCCATTTACCGATACAGACCGGAAGACTACCTCATCGTCTTCGCGCGACAAGAGCACAGGAACAGAATGAGCGAGCTGGCCGCCGTCGACCACAGAGGAGTTCGGCCGTTCTTCAGGCCGTGGAACCGTCAGGCACAGGCGGTGCATGCTGCGTTCCAATTCAAGGTGAAGCTGGTGCTAGAAGGAGTCCCTCCACACGCGTGGGAGCGCGGCGTCGTGGAAAGCCTGCTGGGTTCTTCATGCCTGGTGGACACGCTTGAACCAGAAACCAGTTCTCGGGCTGACCTCTCGGCGTTCAGGCTCACGGCATGGACGGCGCAGCCGGATGAGATCCCATCACTTTGTTGGCTGGCAGTGCCTGAGCCTGGACTGCGGTCACCATTAATGGAGCAGTCGTTGCTACAATACAAGGTGTTAATCCACTTAGAGGTCCGTGACTACAGAGCGGCGGATTAGCCATTGTTCCTGGGCGGGGCTTCCTCGGACAGCGGGCAGAGTGGAATTCCAGATCAAGACGGCGTCTTGGGAGGTCGCGGTGGCGGCGTCGCTTCGACGAGGCCTGGATGGCAGTTCAGTCTGCGGGACGTCCGTGGCGCTCCAGCCGGCGGGCGCCGTGCTGATGTCGCCGCCAGCGAGGCAGGGCTCAGAGCGGGGAGGGCCAGGGAGCTGCAAGATGTTGGAAATATGCCCTAGAGGCAATAATAAATTGGTTATTATTATATTTCCTTGTTTATGATAATCGTTTATTATCCATGCTATAATTGTATTGATTGGAAACTCAAATACATGTGTGGGTACATAGACAACACTGTGTCCCTAGTAAGCCTCTAGTTGACTAGCTCGTTGATCAAAAGATGGTGAAGGTTTCCTAGCCATGGACATAAGATGTCATTTGATAACGGGATCACATCATTAGGAGAATGATGTGATGGACAAGACCCAAACTATAAACGTAGCATATGATCGTGTCAGTTTATTGCTATTGTTTTCTGCATGTCAAGTATCTGTTCCTATGACCATGAGATCATGCAATTCACTGACACCGTAGGAGTGCCTTGTGTGTATCAAACGTCACAACGTAACTGGGTGACTATAAAGGTGCTCTACAGGTATCTCCGAGGGTGTCTGTTGGGTTGGCATGGATCAAGACTGGGATTTGTTACTCCGTGTGACGGAGAGGTATCTCAGGGCCCACTCGGTAATACAACATCACAATGAGCCTTGCAAGCAATGTGACTAAAGTGTTAGCCACGAGATCTTGTATTACGGAACGAGTAAAGAGACTTGCCGATAACGATATTGAACTAGGTATAGAGATACCGACGATCGAATCTCGGGCAAGTAACATACCGAAGAACAAAGGGAACAGCATACGGGATTAACTGAATCCTTGACATAGAGGTTCAACCGATGAAGATCTTCATAGAATATGTAGGAACCAATATGGGCATCCAGGTCCCGCTATTGGTTATTGGCCGTAGAGGTGTCTCGGTCATGTCTACATAGTTCTCGAACCCGCAGGGTCTACACACTTAACGTTTGGTGACGATTAGTATAGTTGAGTTATTGTGTTGGTGACCGAAGGTTGTTCGGAGTCCCGGATGAGATCCCGGACATGACGAGGATCTCCGGAAGAGTCCGGAGGTAAAGTTTGATATATGTGATAATAGTGTTTTGATCTCCGGAAGGGTTCCGGAATTCACCGGAAGGGGTTCCGGGTGTTTACCGAAGTGTTCGGGTGCAGCAACACTTTATATGGGCCAAAGGGGTAAAGCCCACGAGGTATTGGAAAGTGCAAAAGGAAGTTTTGCTGCTGCCTTAAGCGGTACTACCGCTGGTAAGGCAGTACTACCGCGTAAGTGGTACTACCGCTTGTGTGAAGCGGTACTACCGCTCAAGCGGTACTACCGCTCGTGAGCGGTACTACCGCTTGTACGCGGTACTGCTGGAATCCGAGTGGAACTCTTTCCGTGCGGGCCAAACCGACCTTGTGCGGGCAAAACCGACCTTGTGGAGGCTTTCTCTTCAAGTTTAGACCCCAGGGCTCAACATATAAATAGAGGGACAGGGCTAGCACACGGGACACATCAAGATTTCCCCAAGCCGTGTGCCGGCAACCCTAACCCTCTATTTCTTCCTCCGTCATAATCTCCGTAGTGTTTGGCGAAGTCCTGCGGAGATCATTCTTCACCACCACCGTCATCACGCCATCGTGCTGCCGAAACTCATCTACTACTTCACCATCGCACGCGGGATCGAGGAGGTGAAGGCGTCATCAAGCAGTACGTGTGTTGAACGCGGAGGTGCCGTTCGTTCGGCGCTAGATCGTGATTGGATCAAGGGACGACTTGCGATTTGGATCGCGAAGACGTTCGACTACATCAACCACGTTTCTTAACGCTTCCGCTTAGCGATCTACAAGGGTATGTAGATTCACTCTCCCTCTCGTAGATGCTCATCACCATGGATAGATCTTGCGTGTGCGTAGGAAATTTTTTGTTTCCCATGCAACGTTCCCCAACACAAGATTGGCGCCTTCCCCACATGCAGTCAGCAACAGAGGTGGTCCCGACAGTTCGGATTGGGTCAGTTCACGATAGGGTCACGGTCAGGCCCTCGGCTTTTGACCGTCTGACCTTCCAGAATGCGGGCCCGATCACGACGGAGAATCACGCGGCCGATTCCGAAGTGGGTGCTTGGCACGCGGCCAACGGGCAGAATACTGGAGTTCAAACCGGGCAGGATACTGGAGTTCAAACCGGAGGGAGCGAAGTAACGGCTGGTCCTGGTCCCCAACTGGCCTCGCTGGTGGTGGCGCCCACTTGCCTAAGGCTGTCCGAAGCCCAGGAGGAGGGGGGCTGCATGCTGACCAGAGGATGGAGACGGTTGAGCCCACAGAGAAGAGCGACAACCCATGCCAGACGGCAGCCGTGCCAACCCAGGAGGCCGCGAGGGAGAAGGAGGTGGTGGACCCGCTAGTGCCAATCATTGGAGAGAGATGCTTGGAAGCGGCACGACAGGAGCCAATCGGCGCACAGCTCGCGGATCCCGAGCGCGCCCCGATAGAGGAGCTTGGAAACTCCAGGGAACGAGTGGATGGGGCCGAGGTGGATGATTTGGTGGGTGCCACAGATCACGTGGCCGCACCGTTGGGGAAGCTGGATGGAAATCATGCACATGAAGCACCCCGGATTGGTTAGCATCAGGATCTGCATGCTAGGGACGTGGAAGAGGGCATGCAGCTGAACTTGATCGCTCCCCCAACTCTGAGCCTGGAACAGGTGGCTGCGGTGGGATCGACCGACCCATTGGCAGAACTGGAAATACAACCAGCGGAGCCATCCGCGGAGCAGATTGAGGAGAGTGTGAGAGGGGGCATGACACAGCAGGAAGGGGTCGCATACGAGAGATTGACGGCGTTCTATGCAAACATCATGAAGAAGCTGGCGCCTCCTCTCTTGCGGGAGGTCCAGGCGTCCTCGCTGCGGCCAGAGGCGGAGCCATTCACGCCAAAACGCACTACCAGGGCGGCGCAACGCACCGCGGCATCGAGTGTGGCAAAGACAAAGCCAGCGGAGAATGTGCTCTTGCGCACATTCGGTCTAGTGCCGGACGACTTGGTCGCGGATGAGGCTGCGGTCCGTGAGCTCCAGAAGCTCTTCGATTCTACGCTGCGGGAACAGCATGTGCGAGTCATAGCTGCACTCTTCGGCAAGGCGGTGCCATCAGTGGAGGACCTTGCGAGCGGCACGGACACGGGGATCGCCGTGCGCTGAGCTCCTAGGGCTGGTGTGGGAGGTTTCATCTGGTTCTGTCATGGATTACAACCCAAAAATCATCTGCTGGAACGTGCGCGGTCTCAATAATCCCGCGAAAAGGAAGGCGGTTAGGGAGTTTATAGCCTCGGTTAAAGTTAATTTGGTGTGTCTTCAAGAGACAAAACTGGATGTAATTGACTATTTCGTGGTGTTGCAATGTTTAGGCCCATCTTTCGACGGCTTCGCTTACTTGCCAGCGGTGGAGACACGTGGAGGGATTCTTCTCGCATGGGACACTACCATCCTGGCCATTGATCATATTCAGCTTGACACTTACTCGCTGACCGGACTCGTGCACACCAAAGAGGGGGCGAACTGGTGGTTGACGGCGGTGTATGCACCCCAAGGCGACGATCTAAAAACCAAATTCCTGATGGAACTCGGTGCTAGAAGAGCTTTGTGCCAGGGTCCATGGATGCTTTTGGGAGACTTCAACATGATCCTGAGGGCTAGTGAAAAGAACAGTACTAACATCAATCGGAGAATGATGGCCAGATTTAGGAGCTTCGTGGACGATCATGAATTGAAAGAAATCTACATGCACGGTCGTCTTTACACATGGTCGAACGAGAGGGATTCCCCCACCTTAACTAAAATCGACAGGGTCTTGGCGTCCGTTGACTGGGAGCTTACGTATCCAGACCACCTACTCCAAGCCCTATCTTCGAGTGTCTCGGATCACGCGCCGCTGCACCTTTCGATGAATATTCACTTCTACCAGGTGAAACGCTTCCGATTTGAGGTTTTTTGGACGAAGTTGGAGGGCTTCGAAGACGTGGTAAGGGAGACTTGGGTGTGCGACGATTCAATTGTGGACCCGTTCAAAAGACTGGACGCCTTATTCAGAAACACGACGACCTCCTTGCAAGCTTGGGGGCAGCGGAAAGCAGGAAATATCAAAGTGCTCATGGCTGTTGCTAACTGGATTATATTCAGGTTTGATCAAGTTCAGGAAGCTCGTATGCTCTCGGAACTGGAACTATGGCTAAGAAGAACGCTCAAGTTAGCGCTGCTCGGGTTGGCATCATTGGAGAGAACTATTGATCATCAACGCTCCCGCATCAGGTGGTTAAGGGAAGGCGATGCAAATACCAAGATATTTCAGGCCGTGGCCAATGGGCGGAGATCCAAGAACTTCATCCCACGTATTACTCACCATGGGGAGACCATCACGGATCAGCACCAGAAAGAGGAAGTGTTCTATCAGACCTACAATGGCCTGCTAGGTATGGCACAGGCGAGGGACTTTTCCTTGGACTTCCAATCCCTCAGCCTGACGCAGCTAGATCTCTCGGATTTGGAAGACCTGTTCACTGAGGAGGAGGTTTGGAATGTGATTAAGGAGATTCCAGCCGACCGTGCGCCCGGCCCAGATGGATTTATCGGGGTTTTTTACCACAAAGCCTGGCCGATCATCAAACACGACATCATGGCGGCACTACTCAAGCTCTTCGTTGGTGATGACAGAGGCTTTGGCAAACTCAACAAGGCGCATATGGTTCTGATCCCCAAGAAGGCCGATGCGACAGAGGTGGGAGACTACAGGCCGATCAGTCTACCTCACAGCTTCTCTAAGCTGTTCTCTAAAATGTTGGCAAATCGCGCGCGCAAAAGGATGCCAGAGATCGTCTCCATAAACCAGTCCGCCTTCATCAAAGGGAGGAATATCCATGACAATTACCTCCTCGTCCGCCAAAGTGGCCCGAAAGATCAATGCCACGAAACAGCCAGGCCTATTCCTAAAGCTGGACATCTCACGGGCCTTCGACTCGCTTTCCTGGTCTTTTCTGTTCAAAGTGCTAAGAGCGAGAGGATTCAGGAACCGGTGGCTGAAATGGATTGCTTCCATCCTCGGAACGGCGAGCACCAAAATTATAGTTAATGGAGTGTATGGACGACCTATCTTCCATGCTAAAGGTCTCAGGCAAGGGGATCCGGTCTCCGCGCTGCTGTTCGTCATCGCCATGGATGCACTTACGACATTGGTTTGCAGAGCAGAAGAGGAGGGCGTTCTCAGCTCATTCCGTGGCATCTCGTCCATGCAACGGTTGTCAATCTATGCGGACGACGTAGCCTTGTTCATCAAGCCATCGGAGCAAGATCTTTGCTGTGTTAGAGAGATGCTGCATGTGTTTGCGATGGCTTCGGGATTGAGGATTAATTATGCTAAATCGGCTGCAATACCAATTGGTGGCTCGGACGAGGAAAGACAGAGGGTTTTGGATATCCTACAGTGCCCGGTTGCAGCGTTCCCTTGTCACTATCTTGGTATTCCTCTGGCCATCAAAAAGCTAAGTCAAACAGATTGGCAACCTCTGGTGGATCACGCGAGAAAAACTATCCCTGCTTGGCAACGAGGTCTTATTCAGAGGTCAGGCAGACTGATCCTTGCTAAATCAGTGATTGCGGCAAGACCAATTCACCATCTTATGGTCCTCGACGCACCGGCCTGGGTCTTTGAGGAGATCAAAAAGTGGATGCGCTCATTCTTTTGGGCAGGGAAGGAAAAGATCAATGGTGGTCAATGCCTGGTCGCGTGGGAAACGGTTGCTCACCCCACTTGTTTCGGTGGTCTTGGGGTGAAGAACCTTCAGCTCCAAGCTTTGGCTCTCCGTGTCAGATGGGAATGGCTTCGGAGGGTTGATCCTAGTAGGCCATGGCAAGGAATCCCGATGGTCAAAGATAAAGAGGCAAATATGGTATTCAATAGCATGGTGAAGATCAAGGTTGGCACCAGAGAGAGGGTACTCTTTTGGAAGGATAGATGGATTCATGGCTTCACTGTGGGCGAGATCGCTCCGACCATCATGGAGCTCGTTAACACGCATGCACGAAACACCCGAACAGTCCAGCAAGCACTCATTGACAATGCGTGGTCTCAGGATGTGCACGGGGACATCTCATTTGTGGCCCACATGCAAGTGGTCCATCTCTGTTTGGCGATCACCACAGTGGAGCAAAACATGGATCAGCAGGACCAATTTCTATGGCCTGCGGACGTAACCGGATGCTACACGGCGAAATCAGTCTATGCACGACTTTGTTTGGGCTTTATCAGATCACCGACGGCTGAGTGCATTTGGAGGAGCTGGGCTCCACTGCGATGCAAAATCTTTGCTTGGCTCAGCGTCCAATATAGATTATGGACCTCATATAGGCGTGGAAGGCACGGGCTGCAAGATGAACCTTCGCACTGTTACACTTGTTTGCAGGAGGAAGATAACGTTGATCACATCCTCACCCAATGCACCTACGCGAGAGAGGTTTGGCATCGCTGCTTCGAGGCCCTTCGGATCAACATTCATGGTCCCGCTCCAACGGACACGTTCACGGTGTGGTGGCTAGACAGGAGAAGGAGCTTTTCGGGCAAAATACGGCGTGGCTTTGATTCGCTTGTGATTGGGACGGCTTGGTCGTTGTGGAAACAGAGGAATGCCAGGGTGTTCAACAGAGTGCATGATCAGAGATCCCCATCAACTTTCGTGGAGCAGGTGCTTCCGGAAGTCAGAGACTGGAGGCTTGCTGGCTGGGGTGTTGGAGGTTTAGATCCTTTCGTGAGAGAGTGACCTAGTTAGACTAGTTGGTGTGGGTGTGGGGTTGAGTCACTCGGGATGTTCGCATCTCGACCTGGCTTCTTGTAATTATGCTTCCTTTCTTCTATAAAAATATGGTACGCCATTGGCGTACTCACGAAAAAAAAGTCATCACAGACAAACAAGCATCTACCCATTGTGGAGAGACAAGTGAGCGAGTGAACCACGAAGAAGAAAGTGAGCGCCACAAGCCAAAAATGAGCGACTCCACGATGAGCGACAAAAGAGATCTAGTTCTTTTAGCCACCAAAAGAGATTTGAGGGATGTGAGTGAGAGCCCATCAAGTGTTCTTCACTTTGTGCTTTTATGCAAAGGTGGAGCAGACTAATACTTCACAACATCTTCCTCTAGTGTTGTCTCATCTATTGCAGGAATACTAGGACGTGTTTCCCGATGAGCTACCTCCCGGACTTCCTCCTCTACGTGGAATCGAACACCGCATCGATCTCATCCCCGTTCACCTCTACCGAACAAGGCACCTTACCGCGTCAACTCCGACGAGACCAAAGAGATCCAAAGGCAAGTGCAACATCTCATGGAGAATGGGTATGTACGCGAGAGCTTGAGTCCATGTGTCATTCCGGTAATTCTTGTGCCTAAGAAAGATGGTTCCTATCGCATGTGTTCCGATTGCCATCCCATAAATGCTATCACCATTAGATATTGCCATCCCATTCCACGCTTAGATGACATGCTTGATGAACTTAGTGGAGCCACCATTTTCTCAAAAATTGACCTTAAAAGTGGTTATTATCAAATACGCATGCAAGAAGGTGATGAATGGAAAATGTCTTTTAAAACCAAATTTGGCTTGTATGAATGGTTAGTCATGCCTATGGGTTTATCGCAAACTCCTATCACTTTTATGCGTGTGATGCATTATGTTCTTCGCAAATATATTGGCATTTGTGTTGTGGTTTACTTTGATGTCATCCTTGTGTTTAGTGAAACTCTTGAAGATCATGTCAAACACCTTAGAGACGTATTGCAAGTTCTTAGACACGAGCGACTTTATGCTAACATGGAAAAATGCACTTTTGGTGTTGATAAGCTTGTTTTCTTGGGCTTTGTTGTCTCATCTAAGGGTGTTCATGTTGATGAAGCTAAAATTGATGCTATTAAAAATTGGCCACAACCAACAAATTTTCTTCAAGTGCGTAGTTTCCTTGGCTTAGCCGGATTTTATAGACGCTTTGTGAAGGATTTTAGCACTATTGCATCACCATTGCATGCATTGAGTAAGAAGAATGCACCATTTGTTTGGGGTCCATCCCAAGATGCCGCATTTCATGAGCTTAAGAACTTGCTTACACATGCTCCATTACTTGCATTACCCAACTTTGATAAAACTTTTGAAGTGCATTGTGACGCTAGTGGTAATGGAATAGGTGGTGTGTTAATGCAAGAGAAGTGACCCATTGCATATTTTAGTGAAAAACTCTCTGGTGCACAACTTAACTATCCTATCTATGACAAAGAGTTATATGCTTTAGTGAGAGTTTTGCATGTGTGGGAACATTATCTTCGTCCACGTGAATTTGTCATCCATACGGATCATGAAACGCTTAAGTACCTAAAGGGTCAAACTAAATTGAATAAGCATCATGCTAAATGGAGTGAGTTCATTGAATCATTTCCTTATGTTATCAAGTATATCAAAGGTAAGGAAAATGTTGTGGCGGACGCTCTTTCCCGCAAGTGCATGTTGGTTACTCAACTTGAGTTGAATGTCATAGGACTTGAGCACATTAAAAACTTGTATGAGCATGATTCATCATTTGTAAATCCTTATGCCAAATGTTTACCGCATAAAACTTGGGAGCAATATTACTTGAAAGATGGTTATCTTATGCGAGCTAACAAACTTTGTATCCCCGAGTCTTCTCTTTGTTTGCTACTTTTGCAATAAGCTCATGGTGGAGGCCTCATGGGACATTTTGGACGTGACAAGATATTCGCTACGCTCTCCAAGAACTACTTTTGGCCAAAGATGTTTCAAGACGTTTCATGCAACACCAACCGGTGATCTACATGCCGCAAAGCTAAGTCAAAAGCTCAATCCCATGGTCTTTATATGCCACTTCCTATTCCATATCAACCATGGGAAGATATTAGTATGGATTTTGTGCTTGGTTTGCCTCGTACTCAAAATGGCAAAGATTCGGTATTTGTTGTTGTGGACCATTTCTCTAAGATGGCACATTTTATTCCTTGCAACAAGATAGATGATGCTTCACATGTTGCAAATCTCTTTTGTAGGGAAAACTTGAGATTGCATGGAGTGCCCAAGACGATTGTATCGGACCACGACGTCAAGTTCCTAAGCTACTTTTGGAAGACACTTTGCGCTAAGCTCGGAATCAAGCTACTATTCTCTTCGGCTTATCATCCACAAACCGACGGCCAAACGGAGGTCACCAACCGGACGCTATCCACACCCCTTCGCGTGTTGATCAAGAAGAACATAAGGGAGTGGGCGGAATGCTTACCCATCGCCGAGTACGCCTATAATCGAGCAAGACATTCGTCTACCGGCAAGTCCCCCTTCGAGGTCGTCTATGGCTTCAACCCGTTATCTCCATTGGACATCCTACCGCTACCACTACAAGAGCGCATCAACATGGATGCGAGTGCACGAGCTACATACCTCAAGAGGGTGCATGAAGATACAAGGCAAGCAATCGAGCGCCAAGTATAATGACTCGCGACCAAGGTCAACATCAACAAGCACCCCATGGTGTTCAACCCCGGAGATCTTGTGTGGCTACACCTCCGCAAAGAACGCTTCCCCAACGAACGCAAGTCAAAGCTACTTCCCCGAGCCGATGGACCGTTCAAGGTGCCAGCACGCTACAACGACAACGCCTACAAGATCGACATACCGCACGACAAGTACAACGTGAGCGACATCTTCAACGTCAAGGACTTATCTCCCTTCCATGGTGATGTGGATCTCGATCCAAGGACGGATCTTTCCCAAGGGGGGGAGATGATGCGGAGCATCCCGAGGTCATCCCCATGGACTCACCTTCGTCGCATCAAGTGCCATGAAGACCTATGACACGAGCATGAGCAAGAGCCATCAAGAACGAGGTGACATCACTCCTCTCGCAATTTCCCTTCGATGCACATGAGACTTGGATGCTACCTCAAGCAGAGACTCTATGCATACTCAGGTACCAAGGAGATCATCATGGATATGCTAAGGAACAAGGCCAAGCGAAGGAGAAAGAGGAACGTGAAGACGGAGAAGGAAACGGGCAAAACAGCACCTGCCCGGATGATTCGGACCACCGTCCGGATGATCCGGCCAATGCCCAGACTATCCGGACCGCCGTCCGGACGATCCGGCTACAGCGCCCCACGGCTACAGAACGGGCTTCGATGAACCCGGATCATCTGGACCCCCGTCCGGATCATCCGGCCCAGCCCGAATGTCCGGACGCCGGCCCGGATGTCCGGCCCTCCCGCACTAGCTTCTGACCTGCCCGGACGTCCGGGCGACCACCCGGATCATCCGGGTTCCCGACAGCCGGATCATCCGGACCAACACCCGGATCGTCCGGGCACCCCGTAGCCCATGTGTTTTGGCCCGAAGGCCCATGTATCTATTTCGTCCCCTAGACTATAAATACCCCTCCTCCTTAATGTTTTAGGGTTAACAAAGTATTAGGCTCTTGAGATTAGAGCTTTGCTCATCCATACCGCTCCCATGGAGATCAAGACCTCCATGAGACCCATGTGAGAAGATCCACTCCGGATGTTAAGACCTCGACTCCTCTCCGGATCGGGATGAACTAGTTACCGTGTATCCTTCCGTGTTGACTTTGTATCGTCAATCCTCGTATGTGTATGTGGATCTAGTGTATGTGTGACTTGTGATTGTGTCAATTGAGTGATTTGTGTTCTTGTGTTCTTGCCTTTTCCCCTCCAATTGTGAAAAGATCGATGAACTAGGGTTCCACCCTACATCAGAAACACTTGCCCCTAGATCACATAAAGCACTGAACTTATTAAGTCCTATCTCAATCTTTATAGTAGGTTCAAAAGTATCTTCTTGCTTAGCTGGTAACTTACTGAATAACTTTTGTCCTTTCATCATCAAGTTCGCGTACCTTGGCTGCAACTTGTTCAACAAAGACATTATATGCCTCATCGTTAGTTACCTCCAGTAGTGGGTACTTCATGGATATCATCTTTACAAAATCTGCAACGGTATAGTTGTGCCCTGGCACATGGCTTGTGTCAAGTACCTCATCTTTCTCTTTGTTGCTTCTCACCATTTTAACTTCTTCAACCGGGTTAGGCTCCGGTTTACCTGCAAACTTGGCCAAAATCAAGGTTTGGCTCTCTGCTATCTTTGCCACTTGTGCATCCATATTCTTGGATCTGGCTTCAAGTATCTGCACATCATTTGTTAGTCCAACAACCTTACCGGTCAATTGACCGAGTAAGTTATCATGATTCTTCAAGATATTCTTGAAATTTTCATTTTGCTCAGTCTAGCTAGCAATAAAACTTTTAAGAGTTTCTTCAAGGGTATTTCTATTGCTACCATTAGCTCCATTAAAATTATTGGATGCTCCTCCATTATTTGGATAAGGAAGTTTAGGAGCATATCCATTATTTTTCCAATTGGGATTATAGCTATTATGAGCAATAAAATTAACATCACTAGTATCTTCATTAGTGATGGCATTGACATTTACCTCTTCTTTTCCTTTCATCAGAAGGATAAGTTCTTCTAGCTTGGTTGTCAACTCTGAGCTATTTTCTTCTATGACATTCACCTTCTTGGTGATGGTTCTCTCAACATGCCATTGGGCATGGTTCTCTTGCATATCATCTAGTATCTTCTTGACATCTTCTATGGGTTTTCCCATGATTGTTCCTCCCGCAGCTGTATCAAGCATAGTTTTTCACATGTGATTCAAGCCATTATAAAACATATGAAGGATTAACCACTCCTCCATTCCATGATTGGGGCAGTTTCTTATAGCTTCTTCCATTCTATTTCCCTAGAGGTGACCCTGGGTATCCCGCACCTCCATTCCAGTATTGGAACAAGAAAGGGTATCCCGCACCTATTTCCCTAGAGGTGACCCTGGGTATCGAACCCATGAGAGTAAGATTCCCTTGAAGCAATGGTCTCTAGCAAGCTTTTGCCAAAGTTTCCAATCCTGCTTTTGACCGGATCAGCAAGCAAATTGTGATTCAAACACTTATAATAAAAATAAGGTACGGGGATGAGGTCTTAATGCTTACAACCATGTATTGGTGTTGGGATAAAACATGATATTAGTTTGTGCTCGGGAAGTCACCCATCAAGAGGTGCTTGCTTCGTATCAGAGTGGGGGATGTGTCCAAATAACATCTTGACCGGCACGAGTCCTGCATCAAGAATCAGTTGTCCTACCGCAAGCCCTATCTGTCTCGCGGGGTTGCCCCGATAATTAAGATAATAATATCAGACAAAAGCTTTGGGCGTTTAATGACTACACCTCATGAATCCCCAAGGTTATGATCCATGTTACCCTACTAAACCTTACTGTCACCGGTGTTCGGTATAACACTTCACGGTCCCCTTGCTCCTAGCCTCACCGGTGCTCAATCTCCATGATCCTGGGTACTTGCAAGGATGAAGATCGCGGACAAGACAAGAGACACTTCATGAAACAATTTTATTTCACACATACGAGACGTTATGTCAAAGACTCCCATTGATCCCTTAACCAAATACCTGGGGTTGCAAGGCTCATGCCTCACCCCATACCTTACCGATCTACTCACACATGGAGATCAGATCACGAGAAGAAAACATTGAAGAACACATCTTGAGATTGATTGATTGCAATATGTCTTACAATGGATGCCTTGTGCGATGCACGATTACAAGTATGAACTAGATGAGAGAGCACTATGGTGGTGGAGATGGCGATGGAGATGAAAATGGCGGCGGCTAGGGTTTCTGGATGAAGATGATGATGAAGAGGTTCTGGATGTGCTCGACGTTCTCCCGATGCTCTCCTTGTTTACATTTCAACTGGGTCCCCTTTATAAAAGTTGTTCAGGTGGACGACCTGCCTCGGTTCCACGCCAAACGACCGCTCATGCGAGCGCGTGCGGTCGCATGGAACGCCGTCTTTGAATCTGGCGGCCTTCTGGCACCTCCTGGTGACTTATCTCTTCTCCATTTTCCTTCCTTTCCTTTCTCCCATGTGATTTCTTCCCTTTTTAGCCCATTTCCCATGGAAAAATATCAAAGAGAGGATTTGTGGAATCCCTTGCACTTATTAGCCATTAGTGACAATATTGAAGAGAATATCTCTCTTTTAATGAAATATCTTGGTTTAAACAAGGTTGAAATGAGTGCAAAAAATATCACTCATCAGTAGTTCGCCGACATCTTCATCCATCTCGGTTGCCTCCTTGGAGGCATAGTCTAGTACGTCGGCTAAATCCTCGACCGTAGCGACTAGGTGGGTGGTGGGTGGGATTTAAACACTACTGCAGGTGACCACTAATGCGACACATGAATCAGAGACCCCGCGAGCAAACTGTGTGCGATGCATGAATCGCAAACAGTGTCATAATAAAACCATCACCAATAAGACGAACTATGAGCAATGGCGGAGACATCAAGCACGATTCAGATTAGAGACGCGTGTGCAATACGTGGCATACAGTTGATCCATACAACTATTTGCGATGAGCCAGAACAACAGAAACGGGCAGCCAGTTCGAGGTGTGTGCGATACACAGCATACAGTTCACTCGGATGAACTATTTGTGATTACCCAACACAACAGAAATGGTCAGACAGATCAAGGTGTGTGCGATACACGGCATACTGTTCACTCGGATGAACTGTTTGCGATTACCCAACAAAACAGAAACGGTTCAACTTAACAAGATGTGTGTGATACGCGGCAAACAGGCCAGTAATCCAAAATGTGTGAGAAGATGGATAACAACACGGACGATTCCTGCTAATAACCCATGTGTGCTGTGGGCAAATGCTTGCTGGTATACAATTGTCAGCGATTGATGAAATCATCACTAACAGGTTCCCTAGTTTAGCCCGTGGGCGATGTGATTTGCTCTGTCGGCACAACATCTATGCTCTGTCTATAGAACAACAACATATATAATTATAAGGACATGATTGCATAACCAAATTAAACATCCAATTACATAACTGACTACACACATAACATTTGCACACACCAAAGTAAACCGTTACATGCATAATAAACTAGGATAAACGATCATATCTAATCATCATCTACTTCTTCTTGCGACGCTTGCCGCTGCTGCTCTGTTGGTGGCTCAATCCCTCGTCGTCCATAGGAGGAGGCACTCCCTCATGTCAACGATCCGCCTGTGCATCTCATAGCATGTGTGCACGCTCTTGGCCGCGAACTTGAGGTGAGCTTCATCCAGTCTACGCACCCAGGCACCGTGCCAGGATATAGGATTTTTCTTGGCACCTTCCTTCATGTTTTCGTAGTAGGGGTCGATGATGGCCGAGGTGAGGTCAACAAGGGAGTCCTTCTCCTTCTTGCTGCCCCAGACCCTGTAGTGGCCACGGATGTCGACAAGCTTTTTGCAGGCCAAGCCCATAACCTTGAGCGCTTTTACATCGTTGATGGTGTCCACCGTAGTGAACCTGTAGTCAGGGCTGTTGACAAACCTGGCGAAACGCTCGCAAAGCCTTGTGGCCAGGGAGTAGTGGTAGACAAGGATATGGCGCATGCACAACTGGGCCACGGCAACCTTCTGATCATACCCGGCACGACCGTCGGTGTACTGGAGGTCAATGCTGACCACTTTGTACTTGTCATCCTGAGCAAGCAACTGCTCCATGGTGTCGATGGAGTCCTCCACCACAGCCGGGTCGTTGGTGTACACCACCGAGAGGTCCTTCTCCCTTACGTGGATCTCCACTTGATGCACGCCGAACTCCATTGGAGTGGCGCTAGATATATATCCTCTCTGTATGTGTCATCGTGGGTGTGCTTGTTTGTGTTGTGGGGCGCGATCGAAAGGTTGAAGAGACTAAGGTTATAATGGCCGCGGGAATAAATGGGGAGGCCGGACGGACTGGAATATCGGCACGTCCGGATGGCAGTTTTTGCAGCGCGTAACTCCATTGTGCCGCACGTAACTGCATCGTGGCGACGCGCGCGGCGCAACCGCGTGCATATGGGGCCCCCAACATGATCGTGCGCAGGCCCCAACCGCTGGCAGAGCGCACGCGGAGGGGCGTGACCCAAGCGTGCCGCGGCGCGACAACGGCGAGCAGAGCGTGCGGATGGACCCGAGAGCAGAGCGCGCGGAGGGACGCGAGCAGAGCGCGCTGTGGCCGCCTCAACGGCGAACAAGCACATGCATAATTATTGCATATAGCAGTTGAACATAGCAGGGAATAGCCGTCCACAAGCCGGCGGATGCATATACCAGCTCGTACCTACCAACACAGATGCACAATGCAGAAATTAGTCGCGTTATATATACAGGTGTGCGGTAGACGGGCACACATTCTAATTAAAAGAATCGTGCGCGATGGTAATAACGAGCGCGCACGATTGATGGAACAAGTCTTGTGCTGACATCGCTGATTGCGGTGCATCCTACGGTGCCCACGCCACGTACGCATCCGAGAACGCGTGCCCACGATACGCCATCCGGGAATCGTGACGCACTTCGAAAACCGAAACTGCCAATAAATTTTGAGCTTGTTCCCATCACATTCTAAATTACCACGCTATATTTAATTGCAAACCTGTTCACACCGATCAAAACCTAAACGGGTTTCCCACTTAGCAGCTTATTACTAGGTTATAAATACTGCCTACTCGAAAATGACTGCACATTCCTCCTCAATTCCTCATCAACAAACAAGCAAGTCTTCGTCGTTCCTTGTGTCTGCCATGGCCCGTGGGAGGAGTTCTTGGTCGAGAAATGACCACGGAGCGGCGAGCGAAGCAGCAGAGATGTCCCGCCTCGCCGCGATAGCAGCCGAGAGGTCCCGCCGCGCCGCCAAAGCAGCACAGAGGTCCCGCTGCGCCGCCGAAGCAGCACTGAGGTCCCGCCATGCCATCGAAGCAGCACAGTGGTCCGGCCGCGCCGCGGAAGTGGCACAGATGTCCCATCGCGCCGCGGAAGGAGCAGAGAGGTCCTGCCGCACCATGGTGGCCTGGATAGATCTCTCGCGGGCAGTCGAGGGCTCTCACAGGCGCATGCGTGCTATGCTCAATATGCTGATGGATGACATCTCCGGCTGGGCGAAGCTGCAGGAGGAGAGCAATGCCTCGTTGGATAAGGTGACCGGCGTCATCCGGGGACTAAGGGATGACAAGGCGAGGCTCCGCACCGAGCGCGACCTGCTGAGGGCGAAGATCGCCGGTAGGGCAAAGCAGCACAAGGAGACAACCGCCGTGTTGAAGAAAACGGCCGTCATGGTCAGGAAACTTATGAATGAGAATGCTAAGCTCCACATCGAGCGTGAAAGGCTCGTGGAGGAATCCGTGGATGCTCTCAAGCGACATATTGAGGACGTGAAAGAAATCAATGCCGCTCGCCGTGAGAACTCCTGCGACATATGGACGAAATGACGAAGATGGCGGAGTAGATCGAGGTGAAGTAGAGAGCAGCGACCCAGATCATTGTCTGCGTCTTCCTTCTTCTTTTGCCCTTGTGTCTTTCGGGCGTTGCCGCATGTGGCATCTTTAATTATCTTCCTAAATATGTAAGACAATTATTATTATCCATTGCCATCGTCGTCATATATATCAGTCTTGCTAAGTCTCAGTCGATGCTATGTCCGTGAGATCTTTCATCAAGATCCATGCAAAATTTTCTTTTCAGATTTTCTTTTCTCTCTCTTAAATCTCGGTTGACTAAGACCTAGCCACACCATTAAACAGGGGCTCGGGCGCCATTAATGGAGAAGTTGGGAGCGAGGTGGGCAGCAGATGGAGGTCAAAGAGCTCGTCTCCCGGTGAGCCTGCGCAGCGGTCTGCTCGCACGCCTCCCGTCTACTCAAATACCTACCCAGTATAAATGGACGCGTGGCAGCACGTAGATGGTTAGTAGAACGCCCACGGTTTCAATAATACTTGCGTTTTCGATTGTAACGCGACAACTCTTTGTTCCAAAATGCCTTTGTTGGTTGTTAATGTGTGCGCCTTCGCAAATCAGACAAAAAATTTACCACAGCATGTTTGTGCCATGTCAAGGCAACATGCCAAGTTTCATGATTTGCAGGCGAGTTTTGGATTTATAGGAATTTAAAAACCAAGTTTCTCAAAGTTTTCGGCCGAGCCACGATGCCCATATGTTTGAAATTCATTCCCATTTCCTGCATGGGACATAAACATTTACCCAAGGACACATTTATGATTTTTCAACCCATTTTGGTGCACTCGAGCATGTACATGTAGTTCAAATTTGAATTATGCACATTAAATGCCTAGAAATCTCAATTAATGTATAAAAAAGGCCAAACGAACCCAGAATAATTCCAAATTTTAGCATCACACTCCTATTGGTCTATGTTGCCTCTGTAAAAAATCAAGGCATGAAGAGGCGCCGTATGTTGTTTCGCCCACAAAGAGGCACATTCCCTATCGGAACCATGAGGCTTGGTGAGAGAAGCTCCGGTTTGCAAGAAGCTTATACCAAAACTTGCCCCAAAATCGGACAATTTTTTTACCATAGCATGTTGGTGACATGTCAAGACACCATGCCAGGTTTAATGATTTTCAGGCGAGTTTTGGATTTACAGTAATTTAAAAACCAAGTTTCTCAATGTTTTTGGCCGCGCCACGACGCCCAGATGTTTGAAATTCATTCACCTTTCTTGCATGGGGCCTAAACATTCACCCAAGGACACATTTATGATTTCTAGGCATTTAATTAAAGAAATGGCAAGCCATTGTCCCTGTTTGAAAGAAAATATGAGTCACAGCCGAGTTGAAAAGGGCAACAACATCTAACTCCAGCTTACAAACGGTACAAAAGCACAAGGATTAATTGTTCATCAGGTTTAGATAAAACCCAGATTGAACAGGGTAATAGCATCTAACTCAACCAAAGTTTTCGGTAGTCACAATCAAATGGATCGGTCTGATCCATAAAATCAAGGTCCTGGGCCAGAAAATTTAGTGGTACATGATGACAAGTTGTTGTAAATAGAAGCCGAGCACGTTCAGAAGCCCTTTTGTCCACCTGAAACTTCTTTTTGTGCTATTCAACGTGTCCATCCGTGATAAACTTTTTGTTAAAAAACTTAATCCTCACGGACAATAGTACCCTTGCATTCAACAGGAAGAATGTGACAAAGCTAGTGTTTGCATGGTTGGATGCATATCCTTCCATCGTTATTGTCCTCAAGCGAATGTCATGTGAACTGAGAAAATCCCTGTGCTTTTTACGCCACCGATTAGTTATACCTTTTTGTCCATGTGTTATTGCCTAAATAGACATGAAGATTGAAAAAAGTTAATGTCTAAAAAAAGAGTATGTCGAAATAGCGCCAGCTGAACGGTTAATTCTAGTACATTATATATGGGTTTTCAATGTGCGTGAAATCATCACCTCTATATACAAATTCTCCAAGCATGGAAAGTATCGCAGCAAGCCAATAATCGTGTTCAGATCTAAACACCACATACCGATATGTAAGGTCTTGACAGAATCCAGCACCATTGCTAGGCTATCCGTGGACAAACTCTTCATTGAGCATAGAACATAATATAAGTACCAAAAGTGTACTCCAAGATGATATAAAACTTATGCGCACAAATGAAAAATGCAGCTTATGATTACAAAAGTGTTGATGATAATATACAGTACCTGAATAAGTGTGGAGCCAAACACCATCTTGTAATCTTTAAATGGATCACGAATTACACCCAAGGTCTCCAGTTTAGGCGCAGAGACCACAATTATTTGTGAAGGTGCATAACAATAATCAAGGAGCAACCTTTGAAGTGAAGGGGCATCTTCGATGATGAGCTCCTGTCCTTTAAAACAAATTCCAATGTTTACAAGGTGAGGTGACTTTATTTGGAGACAATGGATACGGATTTCTTCTCCAAAAACAAGCAGCAAGCACTCCAGGGTAGGGCAGCTGGAGTGGATGATGCTGTATAGTGAGGCCTCCGACAGATCAACCACCACAAGCACACGGTTTTTTAGCAGTGGGAGTCAAAGTATTTGTACCAGATTGTCTGCTAGATGGCACCGGGCTAAGGTGGCGGTGTGGAGAGAGGAGGAAAACCATGAGATGGACATCGATGGTGAGGGCACAGATACAATGGTTGGTGGTAAGCTATTTTTGTAGTAATGGTAGAACTCAAGCTACTGGAGTTTTTTGAATTCATGGGATGTCAGCCAGGCGTCCACCGTGCAGGGTATGTGCAGCAGGCAGCATGCCGGGATGCAGAGGCGTTGAACGGAGCCCTGGTGGGAGGAGATGATGGCTCCATGGATTTCAAAATCATGAACGATGGATAGCTGACGATAGTCGAGATTAATAGGCGCGGCGTGCCACATAGGGCGCCACCGAGATGCGAGGACCTGTGTGCGGCAGCCATCCTTGGTGGGGAGAAGGGAGATGATCTCCCCAAGGATGGTGTCCGGGAGATCGCTGATGCTGTCCGCCCGAGATTCTACGGGTTCCTCAGATCCAGGGGGGCCGTGGCCACTTGTGCCCGCGCTACTGGGTGCAGGATCTACAACCGGCAGCGGCACTGGCCGGAGCCTCATCAGTGTACATACCAATCTAGGAAAAATTTTTGACACAAACATATATGTAGGACATTCAAAATCAATTCTCAAGATCTGGAAGAAAAAAATGGCACAAACATATATGTAGGACATTCAAAATCAATTCTCAAGATCTGGCTACGAATTATTAGCACGAACGCTAACCCTAGTCAGATTATTAGCAAAAATCATTTGTACAGAACAAACAATTAATCACTAACCCTACACGGCTACCATTCAAACAATCAATACACTACACGAATCTAACGAATCTTACTCTGATTTCATGGACTGAGAGAACACAACCATAGGATTTCTATTCCAAAAAATGAAGGTGTGGAGGGGGGCAAGAGTAACCAGAGAAAACACATGATATATTTGCCGCAAAAATGGGTATAGATGACTAACCGGTTTTTCGTCGGAGTCAGAGTCGTTGCCGGAGTTGCTGTGGACCTCCGGCTCCGGCTGGGGAGGCACGACGGCGGCGACGACATCAAGGTCGCGCTACTGCCCGCGCGAGACCTCGTCGGTGGCGACGACAACATCTATGCCCAGCTTCACGCGTTGCGCGGGTGCTTCACCAGCCCCGGCATCGCCACTGTGGACGAGGGATGCGGCCGCCTATTATGACCAGAGGCTCGGGCGCACCATTAATATGGAGCAGTGGGAGTGAGGCGGGCAGCGGTCAAAAGGCCGGCTCGCCTCCCGGTGAGCCTGCGCAGCGGACTGCTGGCATGCCTACCGTCATTTCACACAGCTACTAGCACGCCTCTCGGTGACACTGCGCAGCGAACACGTGCACGCCTCCCGGTCTGCCTGCACGGCGGACTTCTCGCATGCGTCCCATCAACTCATGCCTGCTCGCACGGCACACGGGACATGTGGCGGCACGTATATTGTTTCTCTTTTTTGATGATTAATTCTGCCGCTTTATTGCTTAACCGAAGCATGTCACGTACATTGTTGGTCTAACGCCCACGGTTCGAATAAATAATCCATTTTAGATATTGGTTGCCAAATATTAATAATCTCCCATTTGTAAGAAGATTATATCAAAACTTGTCTCAAATTTGACAAAAAAAATACAATATCACAGTCTATTGGTCTCCATATGACACCACGGTAAGTTTCATGAATTTCAACTAAGTTTTGGATTTACTGGATTTTAAAATCAAGATTCTCAATGTTTGAAATTTCTTGCATGGGGACTAAACATGCACCCAGGGATACACATATGATTTTCCAATCCATTTTGGTGCACTATCACGTGTGCATGTAGCTCAAATTTTATTTTTGCACATTAAATCCCTAGGAAATCAATCAATGTATAAAAATGGCCAAATGATCTCTGTTTTTTTTTCAAATTTTAACACGACACTCCTTTGGTTACATGTTCACTGCAGAAAAAGTTTGACATGCCTCGAAGTGGCGGTGGTGGTGCGGTGTGTGTGTGGGGGGGTCCGACAATACACTACGAGTCGTGAGCCTCCGTGTGGGATTGGCCGTTTTGTGAGGCAGATGCCACATCAAAGTCGTGAATTGGTTATTTAAAACATTACACAACCCTTTCATACATACATGTTTGGGCCACATTCATGCATTGGTGGTCCTCGGACACTCGCTCGTGCGGTTATCAGCGATGTGCCCATTCGTTAGCCCGCGAAGGTTATCAGTTTTCACTGACAACAAGAGGCATTTGACCAAAGGTGGATTCATCTTGGCCTATGTTACGGTGTGGATCATGGTGAGATTCTAGATCAAAGTTCGAGCGCGTGCGTACACATGAGTCCCTCCCACTGGCTCGAAGTGAGGGGGACTACGCGTCGTGAACCTCTGTGTAGTGCGTTTGCGGTTTGCGAAGCATGTGCCACATCAAAGTTGTGCATTGGGTATTCAAACATCACACAACACCTCTTTGGGCCACATGCACGTGGTGGTTGTCCTAGGACACTCACTCGCGTGTGACGCTCTCTATGGGCCCGCGAGGTCATCGTCCATCACTTTGACCTACAGCGAGAGAGAGGTTAATTTGACCAACAAGGATGATTCTTTTTTGGTTTGTGTTACGTACGGTAGGAGTATATATATAGTACGCGTTGAAGAGGGGGGCAACATATACTATGCGTCATGAACCTCGCTCCGTGTGGGGACTTTCCGGTTTCCGAGGCAAGTGCCACATCAAAGTTGTGCATTGGTTATTCAAACATCACACAACACCTCTTTGGGCCACATGCAGGAGGTGGTTGCCCTATAGGACACTCACTCGCGTGCGACGCTTCCATCCGTGGGCCCGCAAGGTCGTCCTCCATCACTTTGACCCAACGAGAGAGGTTAATTTGACCAACAAGGAGGATTCTTTTTGGTTTGTGTTACGGTAGGAGTATATAGTACGCGTCGAAGAGGGGGGAGGGGACCAGCACATACTACGCGTCATGAACCTCGCTCCGTGTGGGGACTTTTCGGTTTCCGAGGCAGGTGCCACATCAAAGTTGTGCATTGGGTATTCAAACATCACACAAACCCCTCTTAGTGCCACATGCAGACGGTGGTTGTCCTATAGAACACTCACTCGCGTGCAACGCTTCCCTCCGTGGGCCCGCGATGTCGTCATCCATCACTTTGACCCAACGAGAGAGGTTAATTTGACGAACAAGGAGGATTCTTTTCGGGTTGTGTTACGGTAGGAGTATATAGTACGCGTCGAAGAGGGGGGGACCAGCATATATACTATGCGTCATGAACCTCTTGCTCCGTGTGGGGACTTTACAGTTTCCGAGGCAGGTGCCACATCAAAGTTGTGCATTAGGTATTCAAACATCACAACCACACACCTCCATACATATGTTTTGGCCACATGCAAGCGATGGCGGTGTCCTCTGGCACTCACTTACGCGGTTATCGGCGATGCTTCCATCTGTGGGCCCGCTTGGTCCATCACTTTGACCAACAGCGAGAGAGGTTAATTTGATTTAGGAGGGGATTAATTTTTGGTTTGTCTTACGGTATAGGTCATGTTGTGAGATTACATAATATACTTTGAGCGCATGTGTACGCATGAATCCCTTCCACCGGATCGAAGTGGGGGGGGGGGACGAGCATACACAACGCGTCATGAACCTCGCTCTGTGTGGGGACTGTGCGATTTTCGACGCATGCGCCACATCAATGTTGTGCATTGGGTATTCAAACATATGCATGCATCACGCATCTCCATGCATATGTTTGGGACACATGCATGCATTGGTTGTCTTCGGACACTCTCCCTCGCTTGGTTATCGGCGGCAAGCCTATATATTCGTGGGCCCGCATGGACGTCCATCACTTCGACCGACAACGAGAGAGGTTACCAGGGTGGATTCTTCTTCTTTGGTTCGTGTTACCGTATAGTAGGTCGATCATGGTGAGATTCCAGACCTAAGTTTGAGTGCATGCGTATGCATGAATCCCTCTCACCGGCTCGAAGTGGGGTGACATACGTACATATATACTACGCGTCGTGAACCCTCGCTCCGTGTGGGGACTTTCTGGTTCCAAAGCACGGTGCCACATCAAAGTTGTGCATTGGGTATTCAAACACCACACAACACTTCCATACATATGTTTGGGCCACATGCACGCAGTGGTTGTCTTTGGGCACTTCCTCGCGTGGTTATCGTCGACAAGCTAGCCCATTTGTGGGGACGCGTGGACGTCCATCACTTTGACCAACAACGAGAGAGGTTATACGACCAAGGTGGATTCTTCTTGGTCCGTGTTATAGTACGTCTTGGTGAGATGCCCTCTCCCACCGACTCAAAGTGTGTGTGTGGGGGGGGCAATACTTCGCACTTCCTGAAACTCCGTGGGGTCGGGGATGTCCGGTTAATTTGCGAGGCACATGTGCCACATCAAAATTGTGAATTGGGTATTTAAATATCACACCACACCCTTTTCATACATATAGTTGGGCCACCCGCAGGTGGTTCGTATGTGGTCTCACCCATCTCGCGCCACAAGCACACATTTGTGGGCCCGCACACGGTCCACCTTTGACCGAAAGCGAAAGAGGGGTTTGACCATGATGGACTCCTATAGGTTTTGTGTTACGGTAGGGTGAGATGTCAAACCTATAGCTATTTGGGGGAATGTGTTCATAGCTAGGATTCCCCTCCCACCGACACGAAGTGGGGGGTGGCAGACTAGCAATAATGTGCGCTTTGTGAGGCAGGTGCCACATCAAAGTTGTGCATTGGGTATTTGAACATCAAACCACCCTTTTCATACATATATCTGGTCCACATGCAAGTGTGTTCGTGTTCTGACCCTTTCCCGCATTTTTTTTGCCAAATTTAAAAACAGCAGATGAGTCGGATGCAACAACCGTCTACGATTGGGGACGCAACAGACACGGTTCCCTCAGACTACTCGTGGGCGACGCCCATGCCCCTGTCACTCACATCAGCACAGTAGATTCGGGTCCACGAGGCTTCCCTCCCAATCTCAAAAATATCTACCCGCCTAGAGGGTTTTTCTATTTGATAGCACACGATTATTATGTTTCGACCGTGTGGGATGTTTGTTGCTCCCGCTCCCGCATGCTTCCCTCGCAATCCCGAAAATATCTACCAGCCTGGAGGGTTTTTCTGTTTGATAGCACACGATTATTATGTTTGGATCGTATGTGATGTATGTTACTCCCACTCTGCTTCAATCCCTTGATCCAAACTTTCAGTAGCCCCGGCATTTTACTCCCGCCTGCATCCCTCGCAATCTCAAAAATATCTGCTCGCCTAGAGGGTTTTTCTGTTTGATAGCACACGATTATTATGTTTGGACCGTGTGCGATTTTTGTTACTCTCGCTCTGCTTCAATCCCTTGATCCAAATTTTTAGTAGCCCCGGCATTTTACTCCCACCTAGTAAAAATTTTAGTAGCCGCGGCATTTCCTCAAACACCACCTTGGCCTCCCTCCACACACACACCCCAAAACCTTCGCTCACACACACACACACACACCACCCCTCCCTCGCTCGAAACCTAGCTAGGTCACCGCCACCGCCGCCGCCGCCGCCGCGCCGCCTCCATCGTCAACCTCTGCCGGTCTGCCCGTGCAGGTTACCCACTGATCTACATACCCTCGCCGCCCTGAGTTTCTTAAATGACGCCTGTGAAACACCCCCTTTCACATAGACCCATCCCCCTCCCCAACTCTAAAGCGTCGCAACCTAAGCCCGGCTACGCTTCCCGGGGAGCTCGAGGAGCGAATGGCCCAACAGAGGTTTATCGCGGCCTATTCGCCCGACGTTGGCGAGGTGGCCGCCAAGGAAGCTGACGACGATGACTGGCCGCAGGCTTTCAATCAGCGGGCTAGAGTATTCTGGTATGTCGCGGACGCCGGCTACGACATCGAGGTCGTCGACAGCGACGGCTTGACGGGGCTATGTCACAGGTTAAGTTGCCCACCCCCAACCCCTCGTGTTCAACCGCCGTCGATCTCATCGATGGCCCTGCCGCTGATCTCCTCTGGCTCGTTGTCAACAATTTGCCATCCTTCATCGCCATGGAGCCCCTTTTGTCATTTCTGAAGGACACGTTCTGCGATGCTGGCTTGAGATCCTCAGCTACCAAGTTAGACCTCATCAACGGCGACCACGAGGAGGGAACCCTCTCCGGCTTTTTCAAGGGGAAAGAGCCCATCTGCGACATCAGGTAGGGCACCCTACAGCCATGCTCTTCCAAGGGGAAGGAGCCCATCTGCGACAACATGGAGCGCACCCAGAGTCCGTGCTCTTCCAATGGGAAGGAGCCCATCAGTGACAAGTGAGGAAACCCATGATTTGTTTTGCCGTGCCTCTTCACAGGGGGAATCCCATGATTTGTTTTGTCGAACCCCTTTTGTAGTGAGAATATGTCCAGTTTTAATTGCTATATTTGGTTGTTTGCAGTATGCCTTGTTTATTTCAGTTATTCACAATGTGATGCTCTATATGTGCAACTATTTACTGTGCAGTACAATTTCATCAATACCAGTTCAATGACCATATTTGTTTCCTGTTAATCCTGGTGTAGGTAATACGCCCCCTCTTTTTTCACATTGTGATGTTCAATTATACAATTTGATGTTTAAGCACAAGCTACGTTCTATGCAATTTCAACAGTACCACTATGAATGACTATATTTGGTTGTTGTTAAGCCTGTTGTAGCTAGCATATGCCTCTTTTAACGGTTTTTTATTGTTCGGTTGTTTGTAGTTAGCATATGTCCAGTTTCAATTGCTATCTTTGGTTGTTCGTAGTATGCCTTGTTTATTTCAGTTATTCACAATGTGATGTTCCATATGTGCAAGTATGAACTGTGCAGTTAACACACCTTTCCACTTCTTGTTTTGCTTAACTAGCATGCTTAAACCTACACACTGAAGCTATCATTTGGAGATTATGTTGTCTACCATGGATATATTTGGTTGATGTTTAGCCTGTTGTGCTTAACATGCCTTTCGATGTACTTACACAGGACAATATTGAGAACGACTACTATTTTCCATCGAGGTTAGTTTCATCCCATGGCTTATATATAGTCACTGTTCAGGATATCGGTAGCTGGTACCATATAGGCTGGGGGCTGATAAGGGATTAATCGGCGAATCGGACATTTAACTGAATATATCTGTAACCCATTTATCGGTAGGTTAACTAGGCACATATCTAATATATCTGAGGCTACATAGCAACATGCGTTGTACTGAATGTCTAAATATGCAATCCTAGGATACATAGCAACAAGGAAGAGTATTACCTTAATGTTCTGATGATGTCTAGATATACATAGAAGAGCAGCAACAACAACAATAGAGCAGCAGTTAACTACAGTTAATCGGCCGATATATGTAACAAGGTAATAAACTCCCTCCGCCCCATAATATAAGATGTTAATTCATCCAATATGTGAGTATATTGGATGTAATAAGATCTTATATAATGGGACGGAGGAAGTGTTGTACTACATCATTGTGCAATTGTTGTTTAGCTTCTAATATTAACTTAGTGCTTTTTAGGTACATATGTCATTGGTAAAGATCTGCGCTTCGACCCTTTTTGCGTATGGGGCAATGAGATATTCATGAACCAGCATCAAGTGAGGAAACTGATAAAGATTGTTAGTAAAATGGGTCAAAAGATTGCAATTAAACTATTTGTTTACACTTTATCCAAGACAACAGTGAACTGCAGGATGGTAAGTAAGAACTCTGCAGCCTTCTTTTTACTGCCCATAATGAGTTGTGTTAGATGACAATGTCTGAATCTTTTTCCTTTGCAGTGGTTCCCAAAGCAGTTTACTCAAGATTACCTCTCAAACTACATGATTGGTGGGCATGCAAAGGTTAAAGTATTTCTACCAAAACACAATGACTATCTAGATCTTCTCATGAAGACAGTGAAGGATGCGCGGTCAGCCATCACAAGGGGTTGGACAAGAGTTGTGCGTGCCTTCTGCATAGAGGAGGGCACTGTAGGTGAATGCAGCAGAAAACAAGAATTTTCCGACCTACGCACCAGCCCAGGACCACTATGGAGACTGCATACAAGGTTTGATCTTTTTGATACCAACTCGTAGCGCAGCGGAAGTAGAGTCGATGACGATCGTTGGTGTAGATCCCCACAGCTAAGATTTACATCCTCCCAACCGCGAGGATGTACTCCCTCGTCTGCCCCACGGACAGCCCTCCGGGAGGCGGTCGGACAGTCCCTCGGATGGTGTCACGGACAGCCCTTCGGGAGGACCCTCAAAACTCGGACGGTCACTCGGACAGCCCTTCGGGAGGCACTCTTGAACAGCCCCTCGGGCAAAAAAATCAAACCTACGACCTCTCTACGGGGTTGCACACATATGGTGCCATCTATCCGGCAGGGCTTCGCCGTCCAGAACTAGTTCCCACCGGAACCCAGACAGCCATTCGGCTTGTCGGTGTACTAAAGTATGGGTCTTTTTAGTACCCCTTACTTGTGCACGGGCAGTTGTAGCCGTACCGCGGCAAGCCTTGCCGGGGAATAGCTAGGAGTAATCACGAGACTAAGACGACAAGGAGACATTCAAGTCAACGATCAGACCAGAAAACAGAAGACCAAAGGGTTGCGGAGGCCCGGCAAGACCCTTGCCGGCAAGGCCTCGCGCCAGACGAGACCCGGTCCCGGCAAGCCCCGGGCCCGGCAAGGATTCGGTCCCGGCAAGCCCCGGGCCCGGCAAGGATTCGGTCCCGGCAAGCCCCGGGCCCGGCAAGGATTCGGTCCCGGCAAGCCCCGGGCCCGGCAAGGATTCAGCCCCGGCAAGGCTCTGCACAGTACAGCGCTATCGCTCCAGTACAGCGGCCAGCCTTGTCGTTTAGGGCTTGTCCTCATGGTGACGTGGCGTAATGCTGACCACGCGATGCTTAAGCGGTGCTGATGGGATGGCTGCTTTTGCCCATCCCCTGTAAAGCTTTTCCAAGCCCGAGACGCTAAGGGACACCTGGACGGACACCTCACGGTGCATTTAATGAGTTTTGTCCTAAGCCGTCAGGGTTAGGTATGATAATACTGTGGTAACACTGTAGTTACTTTCCACCTCATGCCTTATCTTGTACGCCATTGTGGTAGCCCCTTTGACTAATATAAAAGGAAGCCCGAGACGTACAGGGGAGGGGGATGGCCCTTCGAAAGCCCATTATGCATGCGTAGCTGCTACTGTAGCTCCCAGAACTCGGCCAAGAACATCCACAATAATACAATCAAAGCAGGAGTAGGGTTTTACGCATCCGTGCGGCCCGAACCTGGGTAAATCCCCCGCGTGCTGTTCGTTAGTTCTGCTCTTCGTGCAACCCTCTCCCCTTGCCGAACCGTAAGGGATCTCCTCGATCCCATAGGTGTTCGTTTCCCACGACATCTTTGGCGCGCCAGGTAGGGGAGATCGAGGTTGTGCGAACCTGATCTAGTGATCAGCGCGTCAGATCTTTGATCATCTTCACCACCATGGCTCCCAAGAAGAAGGGTTTCACGGCGGTTGGTCCATCCGCATCCATCGTGCCTGATGCTGCGCGCGCAGGCGACGGGGTAGACGCGGGTGGAGGAGGTGGAGGCTCCGAGCTTCCACGGCGTTCCGGCGATCCGAGCCGGACGAGCAACAGGTCCAAGGATGGAGTTGCGCAACCTGCGGGTGGTGCAGCGACTTCCAAGGATGGAGCGGCGCCTTCCAGGACGAATACGCTGGCGCATGCGCCGCGACCTTCTCAGGACGCGCGTGACGTGCGGCCTCAAGACGTTGGTGGTTCTGGGCGTCCCCATGGGAAAACCCCTGCGCATCACTCCCAGGGTGCGCAGGGCCAAGATCCGCGCCAGCAAGCTGGTGGAGGCCGCGCGCGGGCGCAGAGTCGTGATGGTGCTCCTTCTAACCCTGTTAGGAGTTTGAGCACCTCACGCTCTTCGCACCTGTCGCCGCCGCCTACGCCAGCAGAGGCGTTGGCGTGAGCTCAGCTGCTCCTAGACTTCCCTCCCGCCGCGGAGAAGCTAGATGAGTGGCGAGCCGCTATCCAGAGCCTCATCGGCCTAGCCAACAACGACGTACCGCAGCAGGGTGAACCCTCGCGGCTACAGTCGTCTAGGCTGGTGCGTGGCGAGGGAGAGAAGACCGGAGCTGGAACGACTACGTTGCGTTCCCCTCCACTGCATCAAGAGCGGTCGTTAACTCGGCGGACCGGCGCCCGTGAGGATGATTCCACGGCATCGTCTGACCCACCGGTTCGCCGCGATCAACGTCACGTTCTTCGGGAATGGAAGAAGGAGGACGCTCGAACCACCATCGAGCGCCGAAGGGAAGCGCGTCGCCAGTCCGACAAGCGCGCTGGGACCTCGGTTGACGAGCCCGCGCCAGGGTACCCTGGCTGCCTACCTTATGAGGTGGGTTGCCCAGCGTTTACTCGTGAGCTGCGGCAAGTCCAGTGGCCTAGCTCCCGCTCCTTCAAGCCGGAAGTACCGGAGAAGTACGACGGCAAGACCCATCCGTCCGAGTTCTTGAGCATCTACACCATCGCGGTGCAGGCTGCCGGGGCTCGTGACGATAAGGTGCTGGCCAACTACTTCCCGTTGGTACTGAAGCCCAACGTGAGATCGTGGTTGATGCACCTGCCCGAGAATTCCATCTCTTCTTGGGTCGACCTGTGCCATAAGTTTGTTGGCGCCTTCACCGGCGGCCATCAAGCTCCTGGCCAGGAGAGTGATCTGCACATCATTCCCCAGAAGGAGGGCGAAACTTTGCGCAAATATATCCAGAGGTTCAGCCGCATCCAGCACAACATTCCCGATGTTCATCCCGCCGCCGTCATCAGCGCCTTTCATCAGAATGTGCGCAATCGTAAGATGCGGGAGGAGTTGGCGATGAACAAAGTCAGAGATGTCGCCGAGCTCTACGCCTTGGTCGACAAATGTGCTCGGGCAGAAGAAGGAAGGAGACTCCCCGGCGAGAACGCTGGCGCTGGAGTCGACTCCGATAGCGAAGACGTTCCTGCCCCGGCAAGAATGGGGCGGCGGAAGAACAAGAAGCACAAGGGCAAGGCCGTGCTCGCCGTTGAAGGTTCGGGCAACACCGGCACCGCCAAGAAGTCCAAGACCGACGACCCCGGCAAGGAGGTTGCCGGGTGTGCGGCGTGTCAGGCCTTGGCGGCTGCCGACAAGCCAGAAGGATCCGGCAAGCAGTACTGCAAGATCCACCGTACCAAGGGCCATGATCTCCAAGACTGCCGGCAAGTTGAGGAGCTTGCCGAGAAGCAGCGCGCCGAGTACGAAAGGCGCGACAAGGAAAGAGCCCAAGATGGTGCCAGAGGGTCTGGCAGGAAGCGCGGTCGAGGAGGTCGTCGCGGCAAGCCCAGGCAGCAGCAAGAGAATCCTGCCCGGGGCCGCGCCAAAGAACAAGGAAATGATGATGATGATGCAGAGGGCGACGAGTCCAGCGAACACGAGTTCCAGAAGGCTACAGAGGCCATGTGCATCGACGGGGGCGCTTCGTTGCATTCCTCTCACCGCCAGCTCAAGCAGTGGGCGCGTGAGATTAATGCAGCAGAGCCATCCCTCGATGCCCGGAAGCCACTGAAGTGGTCCCTCACGCCTATCATTTTTGACGCCGAGGATCACCCTGATCGCACAACTGCGGTCGGGTGCTTGCTGTTGTTGGTTTCACCAATGATTCGCAACCTCCAGGTGACGAAAATGTTAGTTGACGGTGGGGCCGGCCTGAACCTGATCTCGCCCGATGTGATCAAGAGGCTGCAAATTCCCGACGAAGATCTCGAGGAGACAGGTTCTTTCCAAGGGGTCAATCCGGGAAGGAACCAGCCGAAAGGCAAGATTACGCTGCCGGTAACTTTCGGCAGCGAGCTGAACTTCAGGACGGAGAAGGTCGTCTTCGACGTCGCCAGGATTCCATTGCCATACAATGGAATCCTTGGCCGCCCAGCGCTGGCTAAGTTCATGGCGGCCTCGCACTACGCCTACAACGTCTTGAAGATCCCCGGTCCAATGAGCGTCATCACTGTCCACTCCGACAAGAAAGACGCGCTCATTTGCACCGACAAGCTCTACCGGGAGGCAGTTGTAGCGTCCGCCGCCAAGGCGCATGCTCCTGCCGCTCAAGATCCCGGCAAGAAGAAGCAGCCCGGCAAGACCTCTGGTACAAACTCCGGCAAGCGCGCCTCTCCAGAGTGTTGCGCTGCCGTCGAGGGTGCCCCAGAGAGCTCTGCCGGCCAGATCAAGAAATCCAAGGCTGCTCCGCCTGAGACCAAGAAGGTGCCCGCCAAGGAGGACGGGACGGGGGGAACCTTCACCATAAGCTCCACCCTTGATGACAAATAGGAAAGCGCGCTCGTTGCCTTCCTGCGGGCGAATGTCGATGTGTTTGCATGGCAACCATCTGACATCCCCGGTGTTCCCAGGGAGGTAATTGAGCACCACCTAGCTGTCTGTCCCCACGCGCGGACCGTCAAGCAGAAGGTGCGGAAGCAAGCCTTGGAGCGGCAAGAGTTTATTACGGAAGAGATTAGGAAGCTTGAGGCGGCAGGCCTGGTTAGAGGAGTCCTCCACCCTACATGGTTGGCTAACCCAGTTGTTGTGCGCAAGGCGAATGGTAAGTGGAGGCTATGTATTGACTTTACAGATATCAATAAAGCCTGTCCAAAAGATCCCTTTCCCTTGCCGCGCATCGACCAGATTGTGGATTCCACTGCCGGCTGCGATTTGCTGTCATTTCTTGACGCATACTCAGGCTATCACCAGATCTTCATGGCGAAAGAAGACGAAGAGAAGACCGCGTTTATCACCCCGTGTGGCACATATTGCTTCTTGCGTATGCCTTTCGGGTTGAAAAGTGCTGGTTCGACCTTTGCTAGAGCTGTCCAGATTGGTTTCGGGGCCCAGCTGCATAGAAATATGGAAGCTTACATGGATGACATAGTGGTCAAAACCAAGGACAAGGCAACGCTCATTCAAGATCTGGAGGAGACATTTGCAAATCTGCGCAGGATCAACTTGAAGCTCAATCCCGAGAAGTGTGTGTTTGGCGTCCCATCCGGCAAGCTTCTCGGGTTCTTTGTATCTCAGCGTGGAATTGAAGCCAATCCCGACAAGATCAAGGCAATTGAGCAGATCGAAGCGCCAAGGCGAGTTAAGGATGTGCACCGCCTTGCTGGCTGCGTCGCTGCTTTGAGTAGGTTCATCTCAAAGTCTGCTGAGCGTGCCCTGCCGTTTTTCAAAATTTTGAAGAAGGCAGGTCCAATGAAATGGACTCCAGAAGCGGAGGCAGCGCTGCAGGATTTGAAGAAGTACCTCTCCTCTTCGCCAGTACTAGTCGCGCCTAGACCACAAGAGCCGTTGCTGCTATATCTGGCGGCAACGAATCAAGTGGTTAGTGCTGCGCTAGTGGCAGAGAGAAAAGCAGAGGAGGATGCAGCGGCAACGGCAGGCCCGCCAAGCGACTTGCCGGGGCCAGCCCCGGCAAAGTCTGGTGCTGACAAGGAAAGACCCGCGCAGTCAAGTCAGGCAGTGCAGAAGAAGAAGATGGTGCAGTGCCCAGTCTATTTCGTCAGCTCCCTGTTGCAGGGGGCTAGGTCGAGGTATTCTGGTGTGCAGAAGTTGCTCTTCGGCCTTCTCATGGCCTCAAGGAAGCTGCGCCATTACTTCCAAGCACATGAGATCACCGTCGTCACTCGCTTTCCGCTACAACGGATTCTCCGGAACCCAGAAGCAACCGGCAGGATCGTGGAGTGGGCGTTGGAGCTGTCATGCTTTGGTCTCAAGTTTGAAAGTTCTTCAACTATCCAGAGCAGGGCCTTGGCAGAGTTCATTGCAGAATGGACCCCAACGCCAGACGACGAAGTTCAAGAATCAGCGATTCCCGGCAAGGAAACAGATCGCGAATGGATCATGTACTTTGATGGAGCCTTTTCGCTGCAAGGCGCCGGTGCCGGCGTGCTGCTTGTCGCACCCACCGGAGAGCGCCTCAAGTACGTCATCCAGATGCATTTTCCCCGGGAAAGATCGACCAACAACACGGCAGAGTATGAAGGACTGCTTGCCGGTCTTAGGATCGCGGCAGACCTTGGGATCAGGAAGCTCATCGTCAGGGGTGACTCCCAGCTCGTCGTGAGGCAGGTCAACAAAGATTATCAGAGTCCGCTGATGGAAGCATACGTCGATGAAGTGAGGAAGCTGGAGGAGCGCTTTGACGGTCTTCAGACAGAGCATGTTCCTCGATCAGAGAACGGCATTGCCGACGACCTGTCGAAGCGTCCCGCGCTCAAGCTACCTGTGGAACCAGGGACTTTTGTGCTCCGCTTGACTCAACCATCCGTGTCGCCATCGACAAGGCCTGATAAGAGAAGAAAGTTAAGTACCGGCGAGTACTTCCCGGCAGGGCTTCCCGAAGCCCCCGGCAAGGATCTAGCCGGGAACGACACGGTTGCCGGTGAGCAGCGGCTTCGCACAGAACCTCTGGTTCTTGCCGCCGAAGCAAGCGCCCTGGCTGCCGAAGAAATACCAGTTGCCGGTAAGCAGCTGCTCCGCCAAGAGCCTCAGGTTCTTGCCGTAGAAGCAAATGCTCTCGCAGCTGAAGAGTTGCCTTTAGTCCTTGTCATCGAGCCACAGGCTCCGGCATGGGCACAGCAAATAGTCCATTTCCTTCAGACAGGAGAACTCCCTGAGGAGCAGGAAGAAGCTGAGAAAGTAGCCCGTCAGTCAAGAATGTACCAGTTCGTCGACGACGTCCTGTACAGAAAGAGACCCAACGGTGTGAAATTGAAGTGCATCCCTCGGGAGGACGGACTAGAGCTGTTGGCAGAGATTCATGGGGGCGTATGTGGATCCCACATAGGTTCAAGAGCCCTTGTCGGCAAGGCATTCCGGCAAGGATTCTTCTGGCCTACTGCCCTCCAGGATGCAACGGCACTAGTAACCAAGTGTGAAGCGTGCCAGTTTCATTCGAAGCAACTTCATCAGCCGGCTCAAGCTCTCCAAACGATCCCTCTCTCCTGGCCCTTCTCGGTCTGGGGGCTCGACATACTGGGTCCCTTCCCCCGCGCTGCCGGGGGCTTCGAGTACTTGTACGTTGCTATCGACAAGTTCACGAAGTGGCCAGAAGTGGAAGCAGTGAGGAGGGTGACAGCACAATCAGCAGTCAAGTTCTTCAAGGGGATTGTGTGCCGTTTTGGTGTGCCGAACAGGATCATCACCGACAACGGTACGCAGTTCACTAGTCGCACCTTCATGCAGTATGTCCAAGACCTTGGCGGCAAGATCTGTTTTGCCTCTGTTGCTCACCCGAGGAGCAACGGCCAAGCGGAAAGGGCGAACGCTGAAGTGTTGCGCGGTCTCCGGACCAGAACTTTCGACAAGCTGCGCGAGCATGGAAGACGCTGGATTGATGAGTTGCCGGCGGTTCTTTGGTCGATCAGGACGACGCCAAATCGAGCCACCGGCCAGACGCCCTTCGCTCTGGTCTACGGAGCGAAGGCAGTTCTCCCCACGGAACTCGTATACGGGTCACCTCGAGTGCTCGCTTATGATGAGCTTGAGCAAGAGCAGCTGCGGCGAGATGACGCGCTGCTCCTTGAGGAGAACCGTCTTCGGGCTGCTGTGCGAGCCGCTCGCTACCAGCAAGCTTTGCGCCGCTACCATAGCCGCAAAGTTCACGCCCGGAGTCTTGAGGAAGGCGACCTTGTTCTTCGGCGCGTTCAGTCGGCCAAGAATTCCAACAAGTTGACGCCGAAGTGGGAAGGCCCTTACCGGGTAGTGCGAGTCACCAGGCCTGGCGCTGTCCGCCTGGAGACCGAAGAGGGCTTGCCAGTGAGCAACTCCTGGAATATCGAGCACCGTCGCAAGTTCTACCCGTAAGGCGCGGTTGTTCAGGTTTCTTGCTGTGATAGCGATACGGCCAGCAGGCTGCTGACGACCCGAATCCAGCGCTCGCGGCAGCGTAACGCTCCGGCAAGATCCCGGCAACGCCATTCTGTACGAGTGTTGCCGCTGGCATGTAATCCTTGGTACAGAGCAGGCATATCCCTGTGCATATTTTAATAAGATCTGTGTGCTTTACATCTCTTGTTGATTTCATGTCATTCTATATGCATGTATTATCTGAGATATGTATTGCACTTGATCCCGGTAAGAGCTAACAAGCCGTCAGGGTTCCATACCTTTATTTTCTCTTCTTTCTTTTTCTTAAGAGATGGAAGATTCCCTCGCGCGCAAGTTTGCCGGGGGGGTAGGAGAATGGTGGTATGGAGGCCAGACGACATTCAAGGTTGGCGCCTTGCTGGAAGAAAAGGAATAACGACAAAAAGCAGAGCTAAGTTGCTAAACCCCTTAAGCAGATTTTGATTTTTGTAAGGCTGTATTCCCTTGAACGATTTCGGCTTTGTATGGAAAACCTGCACGCGATGGAATCTTGTCGTGATCGGTCGCGCCCCTACTCTGTTTCGAGTCCGCTCAACAGTCTAGGTGGCCGCGCTGAAAGCGTCAAGATTTCTTGCCGTGAGCAGCACTACCCGCAAGCTGCTGACGACCCGAATCCAGCGCTCGCGACAGGGTTATGCTCCGGCAAGTTCCCAGCAAAGCGTAGGGTACACGCCATACAGAGAGAAATTGAACAAAGGGAATAGCATGCCATAATTCAAAGAGAGTAAGTTATATTACATCTAGTGCTTGCCGCGTTTCTGACATAAGACGAATTGTCTTTTACATGGAATGCTGGCGGCAAGATGAGGAAGAGATAGGAGGCTACAGTTAATCCCGGCGATCGCCCTCGACCCTCTTCACCTGGCTCACCCGATCAACGATGGGCGCGACAAGCTCCTCGAGAGCCTTGACGTCCGCGTCCTTCGGCAAGCTCTTCAAGGCTTTGGAGAGGTCGACGCCAGGGTTCCTGTACGCCACCTTCATCAACACCTTGCGGAGGACGAGCTGGCAGAGCTTCCAGGATTCGTCGGCCAGCTTGCTTGTCTGATTCGCCTGGAGTAGCTTGAGGGCGTCGACGAGCTTGTCGAAGAACATGGTTAGCCTGGCGCTTGAGGATATGTTGTCGTCGACTGAGTATTCAAAGCCCGGCAAGTCCATGGTCTCCAGCTCCGCGCCAAGCTTCTCGGCGACGTCCGCCAGCCGGGCAGTCCAGAGCTTCACGCTTGAGGTGTACTCGTTGTGGGTGGTGGCGGCATTCTGGAGCAGCTCCTGTTCGTCATGGAGGTCTTTGATAAGAGTCCTCTCGCGAACTCGGGCGGCCTCAAGAGACCCCTCCAGCGTGGATAGCTTTAGCTTCAGATCTTCAATGGAGTCCTTGGCGGAGGAGAGCTGCTGGATCTTCTCGGATGCGGCGGCCTGCGTCTCCATCAGGCTGTGGAGAGCCTTGTCTCTCTCGGCCTCGAGTGTTGAGACCTTCTTGCCGTGGTCCTCAAGAGCGACCTCTAGCTGCTTCGTCTTCTCCTCCAGCGAGTTCTTGGCGGTCTCCGCAGCTCCGGCAGCGTCGAGGGCCTCTTTGAGCTTGCCGGCGTGGTCTTCAGTTAGAGCTCTGAGCGTCTTCAAGTGTTTCTGCTCAAGCTCCTGGACCCGCCGCGCAACAAGACTTTCGAGCTCTTCATCCTTGTTGCGAAGCTTGGTGGCAAGCGCCGCCTCGCGGGCGGCAAGGTCCTCTTCCTGGGCGTCAAGGCTGATGCGGCGCTGCGTCAAGAGGGCTTCTGCCGCGGCGGCTTGCTGGGCGGCCTCCTCCTGCGTTTTCTCGATGTCTGATTGCTTCAGCAGGAGGACGTTCTGCTCTTCCGCCAGCTGCTCCCGATAAATATTCAGCTCTTGGAGGGCCTCGCCATACCAAGCCTGTGTCTCCGTGACGCGTTGTTGGAAGTCTCCTTCCGCGGCCTCGACGAGCGCCGCCCGGGAGTCCAGTTTCTCCTTCCGGGTGCGATAGAGCGTCTGGAGCTTCTGATAATTGTCATTCATGGCTTGAAGTAGTTGTTCCTCCTTGGGCTCACTGATGGCAGCGACGGTGATTTCCCCGTCAAGATGTTCCCCTTCAACCAGCTCTTCAATGATTGCCGACCCCGGCATGCTGACAACGTTCTTGCCGGCCCTGATATATTGGCTTGAGGGAGGGGCCTGGAACGACGAGGATTGGTCTTCGGCAGTCGAGGGCCCCGCGGCAGTAGAAGCGCCTGGCGCTCCTGCGGCGGAAGCACCGTCGGTATTGCCGCGGGTCTCCTCACCGGCCCCCTCGGCGGCCTTGGCGGCCTCGGCGGCAGCGGCCTTGGCGGGCTCGGCGGCAGCGGCCTTGGCGGGCTCGGCGGCAGCGGCCTTGGCGGCCTCGGCGGCAGCGGCCTCAGCGGCAGCAGCTTTGGCGGCAGCAGCTTTGGCAGCCTCGGCGGCGGCATGCTTGGCGGCCTCTTCGGCAGCAACCTTGCCGGCTTCAGTGGCGGCGTCCCTGGCGGTCTCCTCAATGACGGCGTCAGTATTCATGAGTTCTGTCAGAAGAAGATTGAAAGCCGAGAACTTGATTAAGATGAAGCTGGGAAGGAAGTCCAAGAAGACAAAAAGAAGAAAAACCAAAGCGACAAGAATTCTTTGGGGCAAGTAACTTTACCTGCGTCAAGGAAGGGGTTGCCGAAGCTTGCGCTTGCCGGCCCCTCCTCATCGTCGCGGTAGAGCTTGCCCGAAGACTCACCCCTGGGCGGTGTGGTCGACGGAGGTGGCATGGCAGAGGCAGCTCCTGCTGTCGCTTCTCGCTGTTGCTCCGCTCCTGCACGCCCGGAGATGTCAGCAGAGAAGATGCACACCCCGGCACGCGCCAGTGGGTAGTGAGTAGAAGACTCACGCTGGGGGCTGCGCCGGGGGCTGCGTCGAAGACTGCATCGAGGGTTGCGTTCTGGGCTTGACTCCGAGCTGACGAGAACCGTTTCCGGCGCGCCCGAGGTGCTTGCCGGCGGCTCGACGCTTGTTGAGGTCTTGGCCCTCTTCGCCACCCTCTGTGCCAGAGTCTCCGCATCCCTGAGGAGGCAAAAACAGAGCAAGTTAATCAAGCAAAACTAGAAGGACGAGAATCGAGGCTGTGGCGGGACTCTTACTCGTCTTCTTCTTCCTCAGAGCTGATGGCGGAGAGGTCAAAGCCGACCCTCGCCGCAGTTCCTGACAGAGGAGGAGGAGGACTGGCCCTGGGCCGCTTGGCAGCGGCAGGTTGCGGTGCGGCCTCGCCAGCCGCCCCTTTCCCGGAAGCCTCGCTGCTTGAGGGAGGTTGGCAGGCTGGAGCGCCAGTGGCGTTCTTCCGGAGGACGCGCCTCTTTCTGTGTTGAAGAGCTGGGGGCTCTTCCTCCTCCTCTTCTTCCTCTTCGGCGGCGCCTCCGGCAGAAGAGCTCCCGGCAGCAGCTTCGCTTGGCTCCCCGGCAGCCTCGTCTCGCCCGGCAAGATCTTCCAGCAGCAAGTCCTCGCCTTCGCTGGACTCAGCGCTGCCGGCCTCTTCGGCAAGGTTCGCCTCTTCCGCCCTGTTGGCGATGTAGGCGAGCTCCTCCTCCGTGGTGGCGCGGACAAGGTTCTCTGCGCGGATGGCCTTCTCCGCCAAGTTGTCGAAGAACGCCAGCGCCTGCTCCGCGGACGGCTCGATCCACCTCTCGTCGATGCTATGGGCATTAAACGCCGGCATCATGGCGATGATGGAGGTCAGTGATGAGTTGTTGCACAGTGGGACGACGCCCGCCGGCAAGTCTCCCACTGATCCAGAATTGAAGAGCTGTTGGCAGAGGGCTGCGTGCCCCATGGCTGTTAGATTATTATCCAGCCCAGGCCGCACCCTCATGACGTCGGCAGCGTTCCTGTACTCCCAGGCAGGGCGCCCCTTGTTCTGCAGTGGGGCAATGCGCCGGCGAAGGAAATCTGAAGCAATCATCTCCACCTTCAGCCCGGCAGCCCTGAGGCGCAGTATCCTGGTGGTGGCGATGGTGAGTTTGCTGTCGTCAGGGTCCGCGGCGCCCCAATCCTTGCCGCGGGCCACCTTCTGCTTCCGCACCTCGCAGAACGGTTGGGGCTCCTTTTCCCGGACCCAGCACCACTTGTCGTGCCACTCATCCCATCTATCGCGGTAGAGCCCCTCTGGGTATGTCTCCTTGGTTGCCGTCCTCGGGATCCAAGCGATGCTGCCAGAGAGGGCGTCGCCCCTTTGGATGCGGGGGTAGAAGTAGTGCCGGAAAAGTGCAGTACTCGGGACGACCCCAACAAAATTCTCGCAAAGGTGCGCGAAGACGGACATACAAGTCACGGCATTCGGCGTGAAATCTAACAGCTGGAAGCCGTAGGTGAGCATGATATCTATGAAGAAATCCGAGTACGGGGGACAGAGGCCGCACCAGAAGTAATCGGCAAAGAAGGGATAGTCTCCTGGCTTTGCCTTGCGAGAAGCTACACTCACTTTGGTGGCTGGATGCGCCGTGGTCTCAGTCGCCCATGCGAACTGGTACCTCTCCTTCAAGGTCTCCGCATCAAGCGTCGAGGGGAAGACGGCGCGTTCCTTCCGCATCTTCACCAGCTTGCTCTCCGCCGCAGCGGCCGCTTCCGCCGCCTTACCCTTGCTCAGCTTGGGCGGCATGGTGGCTATGGAAGAGGGCGCTGGAAACGTCGAGAGCTGTGGAGGCGGGTGGAGGGAGAAAGGCTCTGCTTTGGGCGCGAGGAAGAAGACGATGGCGACGGCTCTGAGATTGAGATTGAAAAGGCGGAGGGGGTAAATGAGCAGTGCCCTCTGCGATTCCCTTTTTATGGGGAAGGCGCGAGGCGGACTCTTTACCGCCCGCTTTTACAGCGGAGTTTCCGCCCACGTCTCTCACGTCACGCGATTAATGCGCGTAGTGGGGGGCGTGGTAAAAGAGATAATGATTACAAGCAGTTATTCCCTGCCACGCGTGCCCGTGCACTGTTTTGGGCCTAGCCCAACAGGCCTGGCACCCGTATATGGCCTAGGCCCGGGGGCTCCTGTCGGTGTACTAAAGTATGGGTCTTTTTAGTACCCCTTACTTGTGCACGGGCAGTTGTAGCCGTACCGCGGCAAGCCTTGCCGGGGAATAGCTAGGAGTAATCACGAGACTAAGACGACAAGGAGACATTCAAGTCAACGATCAGACCAGAAAACAGAAGACCAAAGGGTTGCGGAGGCCCGGCAAGACCCTTGCCGGCAAGGCCTCACGCCAGACGAGACCCGATCCCGGCAAGCCCCGGGCCCGACAAGGATTCGGTCCCGGCAAGCCCCGGGCCCGGCAAGGATTCGGTCCCGGCAAGCCCCGGGCCCGGCAAGGATTCAGCCCCGGCAAGGCTCTGCACAGTACAGCGCTATCGCTCCAGTACAGCGGCCAGCCTTGTCGTTTAGGGCTTGTCCTCATGGTGACGTGGCGTAATGCTGGCCACGCGATGCTTAAGCGGTGCTGATGGGATGGCTGCTTTTCCCCATCCCCTGTAAAGCTTTTCCAAGCCCGAGACGCTAAGGGACACCTGGACGGACACCTCACGGTGCATTTAATGAGTTTTGTCCTAAGCCGTCAGGGTTAGGTATGATAATACTGTGGTAACACTGTAGTTACTTTCCACCTCATGCCTTATCTTGTACGCCATTGTGGTAGCCCCTTTGACTAATATAAAAGGAGGCCCGAGACGTACAGGGCAGGGGGATGGCCCTTCGAAAGCCCATTATGCATGCGTAGCTGCTACTGTAGCTCCCAGAACTCGGCCAAGAACATCCACAATAATACAATCAAAGCAGGAGTAGGGTTTTACGCATCCGTGCGGCCCGAACCTGGGTAAATCCCCCGCGTGCTGTTCGTTAGTTCTGCTCTTCGTGCAACCCTCTCCCCTTGCCGAACCGTAAGGGATCTCCTCGATCCCATAGGTGTTCGTTTCCCACGACACGGCTCTACGAAACTCTTTTCGTGGGAGGGAGAGAAGAAGCCAGATCATGCATGGCACTTGTATTTGAGAAAGGAGTGAGTGTGGAGAGCACCTCTCCACCTCTATTTATAGGAAAACCAAGGGGTAGAGTTGGCATATTCAAATACCAAAGCACCCACACTTTATGTCACACATAAAGGGCATAAAAGGCATAAAAGGATGGCATGTGGAGCTCCATGGAGGAGCTCCACCCTTGGCTGGCCACCATCATGGGGCCCCCCCAAGGGGGTTCCTTACTCCCTAAGTCTTTCTAGAAGCCTTTTGGGAAAAAACCCAAAAGGTGGCTTTCCATAAAGTAACCCAAAAAGCACTTTCACTATTCACGGAAACATTTTTCCGCGACCGTTAAATCCGAAAATATTTCTGTAGGTCTTAGAACATTTCCAGCACCCACTAAAATAATTTTGGACGCGTTCCGAAACAATTTCGGATTAGTGATTTTCATCTGCGAAAAGCAAACAAAGCGGTTCCGGCAGCTCCGGAACATTTCCGGGTTTTTTCTCCGAAAAATCCCAGAAGTTCCCAGAACAATTCTGGCACCCTCCAAGAATTTCTAGGTGTGTGCCGAAACCAATTTGACTTAATGGTATACCCTGAAACAACTTTTCAGTTTTACCGAAACTATTCCGGTGTTCTCTCTCCGGAACTTTTCCGTTGTCTCCGAAACTTTTCCGGTGACTTTCTCTCAGACTCCCTGACTAGTATTCAGCAGATAGATGACCCTTAAGCGTGTAACCCTATAGGTTCGGTGAAGTATAGACATGACCGGAACACTTTCTAATAAATGATCAACATCGGAGCCGTGGCCACTCATATTGACCCCTATACCCACACGAATAAATATTCGAGTGAACCTCCAGTTGTCGTGTGCTATTCCTGTTGCTTCGCGATATGTTACAAATACCCGAGGTGAGAATCATCGGCATCCCCATGGATCAACACTTGTCCACAATGCCAGTTACCTCGTTACCGGTTTTGTTCTCTTTTCTCGTTCCCGTGTTCCGGCATCCCTGTGATCAAATCACAATGTGTCTGGCCAGACGATGGTGCATACCGTAACACCGAGAGGGCCCAGAGATATCTCTCCATCGTCAGAGGAGCAAATCCCAATCTTGAGCTATCAAGTTACTTGACATACTTTTCCATGAACCCGTAAGCCGCCGTAATAGCCACCCATTTACGGATGATGTTTAACAAACCCCAAAGTTCATGAAGCAAGCATGAAGAAACTCGATACTCTCATGGTCTAAGGAATTATGCAAACGTTAACTTTCTCTGTGTTATTAACCATTAACTTGTGACGAATGTATCTCATAGCATAACATCAATTCGGGTCGATTCAACACAAGTGTTCTCTTAACATTATGCCCTCAAAGTTGCCGGCATAGTCATGCCTATGATCAGGAAAAAAGAACCATCATGCAACACTTGAGCTAGTCTTAGAGGCCAGACTAGGAATACATTTTACCGTTTATTATTCCACACGTGCATATGAGTCTTCCTCCGAGCCTCGTGGTTATTGTAGACTCGAGAACCATAGCAGTTATAGCATGGAACATAAACATAATTACAAACATGGAGATAAATAATAACATTTATTATTGCCTCTAGGGCATATCTCCTACAGACTCCCACTTGCACTAGAGTCAATAATCTAGTCAATGTTGATGCACTTTACACCAATGGCATACCGGTGTAAAACATGCTTCGCTTGTGGTATAGTCTGATGTCCAACGGATCTGACAACTTCAGTTCCGTGTGTATCTCTACATATCCTCGCATTTTCACGCTTTCACAAAATTCATATTTTGTGTGGACTTGGCTTTGTATATATGTGAATCACTGGTCAAACCTTGATTCCTCAGACTGAGCTATGGAGCAACTATCTTCAAAAGTGTTCCATTGACCAAAGCCATCTTGGAACCATACTAAGTTCATGAACGAACTGTACGATTCAACATCTTCTATGTCGCTTTGAAAGCGGCAACATACTTAGCCTTTGTTATAGAATTCGCCACAGTAACCTGTTTGGAACGATTTCCAAACACCGTGCCACCATATCGTGTATTACACAAAACCCTTAACTTAAATCAAAAATCGCATGGAGCATTGATGAAGACTGTATCGATGCAATTACTTACAACGAGCACTTCATAATCTCTGCTTGCGAGAAAACATGTCATCGGTGCTACTTTAGTACTCAATGGCATTTTTCACTGTTGTCCCATGATCAGTACTTTGATCACTTTGGTATCTATACTCGCAACAGCTTGGGAGTATCGGACATATCTGGTTGTTTTACATACCATGGAATACATGATTAATCCAAACACAAAGGTGTGTGGAAAATCCATCATGTATTTTGCTCATCAGTGTTTTGGGACACCGAGTCTTGCAAAACTCTTTCCATGTGACTTCGCCAAGAATCACTCCTTGGCGTTCTTATGCTAAATTGTTTTAGCATCTTGTCAATATGTATTTTTGGCTTAGCCTATTAGGCAATTCTATCTCGTAGATAAATATGCCTAATATCAAGGCTATTTAGGCCAAGCACTTCATCGAAAAACTATTTTCAATGAAGTCCTAATTCGTGTCAAGAAATTTATATTATTTCCAATCAACAATGTGTCAAGCACACAAAGTTTTTAGAAATATTATTATGCTCCCACTTACTTTCTTGTAACCACAAGCATCTTCATTATCCATTGATGAAATCAAACTCTTTTGACTATTTCATCAAAACGAAGATTCCAACTCCATTTTGCTCTCTTCCGTCCATTGCTGGAACTCTGAAGTTTGCATACTTACTAGCATCCTCTGGATTGACAAAATACTTCGGACTGTATCACATGCAAGTCCTAGGTTGCATTTCCATCACATGGAAATCCTTTTGGTATCCATGTATCATATCTCAAGATTGAAATATGTATTAATTGCTAGTTTAACCCGATCTGACTTTAAGCATCGCTACGGTGAGACAACCTCATCGTAGTCAACTCCTTGAACTTGTTATTGCAATAAGTCGAGCTTTATGGATAAAACATTTTATCCACATCAGTTTATAGTTCCATTAATGTTCGTTAGACTCTAAGTCTTCCGAAGGGTTTATCAAGATATAATCTTGAATCATTTATATGGAAACTATTTCCGATTATATTGGCATTTAGCCAATTCCGGAGTCAGGGCCCATCAATGCTTCCTTGTGTATCGTAGGTATACTGTTGTCTAACAACAATATCTCGCTTGCGCACCTGAGAGGTTTGCACGAGTTTTGCCTACGTGGTTCAGCTGCAAGTTCGACCGAAGTCCATACATTTTATTGTAGAGACTTCCGTATCAGTCGCAGTAGGAAACTCTGGAATTACTTCCAAGGTTTCTTTCCTTTGATCTGATGACGAAGATATTGTTATCTCATCGAGTTGCACTGTTCTCCCACTCACCTTTTTGCAAGAACCATTTTCTTCAAAAGCATACCATTCTTTGTGGCAAAACCTTTTGCCTCGGTACAGTGGTGGGGGAATACCCAATAACTTGGGATAACCTACAAAGTAGCACTTGTCTAATTTGGAATAGGTTTGTAAATATTTTACACAAGCCCCATATTCCAAATGTTAAGAAAGACATAACATGGTTGGATGTACCATACCATGGAGTCATTTCAACAGATCTGATGGTGCTCTTTTCAGTGTAAAAGCCGCAGTCTCTAAAGCATTACTTTAAAAGGGATAATGGCAAATTGATTTATGTCATCTTTGATCTTACCATGTCATAAATGGTTTGATTACATCTTCACGGACATTCCACTCACAGTGGTGCTCCGGGAGGTGTAAGTTATGAAACTCTTTTCACAACTCATCAGACATTCGCTAAACTTGTAACTCAAATATTTCTTTCCGCAATCAAATTGAAGAAACATGATTTTCTTGTTACAATAATATCTACTTTATTTTGAAAACCTTTCGAATGATTTCAAAAGATCCAGACTTACGTCTCATTAAGCAAATATCAATATATCCACTTAAGTCATTTATGAAGATAGATAAATCCACTACTAGCAACAACATTTATTGGACTACACACACCATAATGTATGATCACCAATAAGTTCGTTGCTCGTTCATTATGGCCTGTGAACGGTATTTCAGTCACTTCACTTTTTTGGAGGAAAGTTGCAAGTGTCAGATGATTCATAATCAAATGACTTCAAAATCCATCATTATGGAATTTCTCCATGCGGGTTTCTCCAATGTGACCAAATGCAGTGCCACACATGTGTGGTATTCTTTTAGTCTTGCGACATTTAGCGTCAGTGTTATGGATGTATCATATTACCATCAATATTCATAACATACATCCCATGCACGATGGAAGCATGGCCCTTATGTTATTCATGACACTGAACAACAATTGTTCTTTTATGAACAACCCTTTTGCAACAAACATTATGCAATGGGCTAGAGTGTGTAAAACTCTAAAATGAATTATGAAAGTAAATACAGAGGTAATGTATTATTATCAATATTCATAACATACATCTCATTCATAATGAAAGTATGGCCCTTAAGTTATTCATAACATCGAACATCAAAAGATCTCTTATGAACAACCTTCTTGCAAGATACCTTATGCAATGGGCTAGAGTGTGTAAAACTCTAAAATGAATTATGAAAATAAATACATAGGTAATACACTGATGGAATGTATAGTAACATTTACTATGTTCCCAGCGCGTATCTGAACCTCACTCCGGCCGGTCTTTTAGGCCGTAGTAGTTCTTGCATCGAATTACAACGGAAAGCAATCGAGCGGGTATCTCTGTGATCAACTCACAATACCCAAGAATCAGTGATTAACATGTTTAATCATAATTCTCAAGAACTATTTCTTTGACCAGCCTTCTATACATCAATAGCTTGTATGACTTTCATACATGAGCTGGATATTCCAGTCTTCTCTCTTTTTGCCTTTATACTTCTAACAGTTTTACTTCCAATAATTCTCCTACTCTCAGAAGAAGCACCAACTTGAAGAGTGGATTTCCTAGGTGTGTAAGTCATACTAACACCCTTCGGATATTTCCTTTCTCTTAAGTTGTTGTTTTATTCACCATCATCATATGACAGGCGTTCTACTGGATCCCTCTGTTATTAGTCAAATGCATAGTAAACACTTTTACTAACAGTTTGCAAAACAAACATTTCTTTGGATATCACATATCTTTTAGCCTTTGTTTGTCTGAAAATGATTTTCAGTTCCATGAATATCATGTAGCTATCCCAAAACTTTTGAAGTTCGGGTCTCATGGAAGCAAACATATTGCACTTGACCGTAACGGAATTCTAGCTTTTGGATCGAAGGACGAGAGTCACATCATCCATAGCATTAGCGGGAGAATACCGAAAGCATGCGATAGGACAAAATCCTTCTCGGCACTTTTGAGGACAATCCTCACATTACGTTACCAACCATAAAGTTTTAACGAGATATATAACAGCTTTCAAAATTAATAGGGAAGATGGAAACGCGAGCCATTATTCTACAACTATTATGCAAATTTCACTTAGACAAAGTTCATAATTAGTTGCACAGAGAATTAAACAAGTTAATTCTAAAGTGCGCTCCCACTCAAATCAATATCTCTCAAAATTGATTATGAGTGATTCAAGATCCACATTTCAATTCAACGCCATTGATGTGGACATCACTGATGACGAGAATTTCAATCGGTAGGCAAACTTGCCGATCACATCTCTATGTGACTCTTGTTCATCTTTCAATGGGTGTGTTCCGAGCTCAGGACTATCCTTCCTGAACGTCAAAGACAACCAAGTGATCTTGCTACGAGGTCTGACCTCACCCGCCTCATTCCTCTCGATTCGTTCATACCCATGTGGACATGGCGCACCCCGAAAAGATACGAATTTCAGACGGTGCTACACTTGGGTGAACACTAACTACTTTGATATTTTGTGAGAGATCACCCTAATAAAAAGCGACTACCGTGCAATCAAGAAGGGTGCATCATAAGGGATAAACATCTCAGGCAATTCATAATAGCATGATATGGTATAGCCCTTTCTGACGGAGAAGTCTTTAATTTCTTCGTCTTCGGCATTCGCGTCGGTGTTCACCTTTGCGAAGTTTGCCACTACCTTTTCGATGCACCAAATAATATTGCTATCTCTATAGCTAATAAAATAAGTGCATTACATAAGGTTGACACGCGGGTCATTAAAGTGACAATCATATGGCTCCAGCCATCATGCCGAATCATGACACGCAGGTCATGTTAATTTTACATTATATAGTCATCTCATACATAATCAAATTATTATGAGCACTGCTATACCACATCACATGCACATCTTATGTCATCCTGCAAAACCAAGTTAGACGCCTCTAATTGGTTCATACAAAATTTTATTTTACGTGGCTTCTAAGGTTTCGAAACAAACCGAAGCTACCAACATCCATCATCAAGCATGATAATCCAAGTCGCTAGATTAACATTGCGGGGTGTATGAAACACGAGATAATAAAATCTCGAGCCCCATACTGAACTTTGTCATACGCATGACCCCCGTGCAGATCATATCTGCATTGCCCTTTCGTCTGCGAAATTTCATCTTTCTTTTTAACTATGGTGGAATTCAATGAACTGTTAGCACTTCGTTGATCAATCAGGATCGCGGATTGCCAGAACTTTGAAACTCCACCATGCCGTTATCAAGATCAGAAATATGCAAATTCTAGGGAAACAACAAGAACATTGGGTAATAGATTTCATCTGCTACCCGCATAAATAATTTTCAGCAATAGATCTTATCTACTACAAAATTATATTATGCAACACCCATACATCTCTATGTATTCTAGATCTTAACCTGCATCTACGCATAGCACGGCTCATGAAGCCACTGTAGGTGAACGCAACAGAAAAAAAAAATCCGACCTACGCACCAGCCCAGGACCACTATGGAGACTGCATACAAGGTTTGATCTTTACATTACCGACTCGTAGCGCAGCGGAAGTAGAGTCGATGACGATCGTTGGTGCAGATCCCCGCAGCTAGGATTTACAACCTCCCAACCGCGAGGATGTACTCCCTCGTCTGCCCCACGGACAGCCCTCCGGGAGGCGGTCGGACAGTCCCTCGGACGCTATCACGGACAGCCCTTCGGGAGGACCCTCAAAACTCGGACGGTCACTTGGACAGCCCTTCGGGAGGCACTCTCGAACAGCCCCTCGGGCAAAAAGATCGAACCTACGACCTCTCTACGGGGTTGCACACATACGGTGTCATCTATCCGGCAGGGCTTCGCCGTCCAGAACTAGTTCCCACCGAAACCCAGACAGCCTTTCGGCTCTACGAAACTCTTTTCGTGGGAGGGAGAGAAGATGCCAGATCATGCATGGCACTTGTATGTGAGAAAGGAGTGAGTGTGGAGAGCACCTCTCCACCTCTATTTATAGGAAAACCAAGGGGTAGAGTTGGCATATTAAAATACCAAAGCACCCACACTTTATGTCACACGTAAAGGGCATAAAAGGATGGCATGTGGAGCTCCATGGAGGAGCTCCACCCTTGGCCGGCCACCATCATGGGGGCCCCCCCAAGGGGGTTCCTTAGTCCCTAAGTCTTTCTAGAAGCCTTTTGGGAAAAAACCCAAAAGGTGGCTTTCCATAAAGTAACCCAAAAAGCACTTTCACTATTCACGGAAACATTTTTCCGCGACCGTTAAATCCGAAAATATTTCTGTAGGTCTTAGAACATTTCCAGCACCCACTAAAATAATTTTGGACGCGTTCTGAAACAATTTCGGATTAGTGATTTTCATCTGCGAAAAGCAAACAAAGCGGTTCCGGCAGCTCCGGAACATTTCCGGGTTTTTTCTCCGAAAAATCCCAGAAGTTCCCAGAACAATTCTGGCACCCTCCAAGAATTTCCAGGCATGTGCCGAAACCAATTTGACTTAATGGTATACCCTGAAACAACTTTTCAGTTTTACCGAAACTATTCTGGTGTTCTCTCTCCGGAACTTTTCCGTTGTCTCCGAAACTTTTCCGGTGACTTTCTCTCAGACTCCCTGTCTAGTATTCAGCAGATAGATGATCCTTAAGCGTGTGACCCTATAGGTCCGGTGAAGTATAGACATGACCGGAACACTTTCCGATAAATGATCAACATCGGAGCCGTGGACACCCATATTGATCCCTATACCCACACGAATAAATATTCGAGTGAACCTCCAGCTGTCGTGTGCTATTCCTGTTGCTTCGCGATATGTTACAAATACCCGAGGTGAGAATCATCGGCATCCCCGTGGATCAACACTTGTCCACAATGCCAGTTACCTCGTTACCGGTTTTGTTCTCTTTTCTCGTTTCCGTGTTCCGGCATCCCTGTGATCAAATCACAATGTGTCTGGCCAGACGATGGTGGATATCGTAACACCGAGAGGGCCCAGAGATATCTCTCCATCGTCGGAGGAGCAAATCCCAATCTTGAGCTATCAAGTTACTTGACATACTTTTCCATGAACCCGTAAGCCGCCGTAATAGCCACCCATTTACGGATGACGTTTAACAAACCCCAAAGTTCATGAAGCAAGCATGAAGAAACTCGATACTCTCATGGTCTAAGGAATTATGCAAACGTTAACTTTCTCTGTGTTATTAACCATTAACTTGTGATGAATGTATCTCATAGCATAACATCAATTCAGGTCAATTCAACACAAGTGTTCTCCTAACATTGTGCCCTCAAAGTTGCCGGCATAGTCATGCCTATGATCAGGAAAACAGAACCATCATGCAACACTTGAGCTAGTCTTAGAGGCCAGACTAGGAATACATTTTACCGTTTATTATTCCACACGTGCATATGAGTCTTCCTCCGAGCCTCGTGGTTATTGTAGACTCGAGAACCATAGCAGTTATAGCATGGAACATAAACATAATTACAAACATGGAGATAAATAATAACAGTTATTATTGCCTCTAGGGCATATCTCCTACAGGCACAATATGGGCATTCCGCTTCACCTTGTTCAGCAACCAGAATGTCTTTCGCCTCTTTCTTTACCGTCTTTAATAGTACAAGTATACAACCCCGGTTCATCATTCTTTATTTGGTGCAAATGTAATTCTTTTTTTATGTAACTCTTGAACATATGTACCTGTGAATCGAATAATGCATTGGTTGTTGAACCTGATGGATATGAATAAAGTTATAGCCTACTTTCAAATTCGGTACAATTTTAAATAGCAGCGATTAAATTAGGGTGAAAATACGCTCCGCAGGTCATTACGGCGCACACGGTCTGTAAAGCACAACGTGTGTGATATACATCATAATCCGACATGGTTCACAGAGAGGAAACGTGTGCGACCACGCACACAGCTGCCATTTGCAAAGCGTGTGTGATGTCAGACAATATCACAAACGGTGCGAGCAAACTAATGTTTGTGATAGTCGCCTTATCGTACACGCTTTACAATCATGAATTGTTTCTGATGTCGTACGCATCGTAAACGTTTGCACCACAGAATAGCGTGTGTGATAGTTATCCTGTACGGCACTGGTACGATAGTCCGACGTTTCATAATCCTATCGGACACTCGTACGATGATTAACTAATCTTCTTAATTATATATCGCATACGGTTCAACAGAAGTGAATGTGTGTGATAGTCTCCTTATCATACACGCTTTGCCAGCATGAACTGTTTGTGATGGGGTGCACATCGTAAACGTTGCACCACAAAATAGCGTGTGCAATGGTAATTCTAGCACACACGAGTAGCAAGGATGGAGCGTTTGGGATATTCGATATATGACAAACAGTTGTGTGACGAATCGCGTTTGGGATAGATGCGGGCATCGCATATGCTTAGTTCTGGAAAACATATGCATTCCTACTCCCTATCCCCGACGGTTTCTGGGTCATGCGGGAAGGACCCCCCCTATCGCACACACAGGCAAGGCGACGGTTTAAAACTCTGTCGCGGAAAGGGGGTAAAAACCGTTTGTATAGCAGGTCGCTGCACCAGTGAAATTTCCCTGTCATCGGCTTTACATCCGATCTGATCGTAGACCGAAGACTTGCCGTCCGAGATCCCGAGGCTCTGGATTCGGTCTAGCATCTCATTCAAGAGCGAGTGGTCTACTAGGCCCATCTCTTGACAGTAAGTAGGGCTAACCTGCAATATGCTTGACGGAGAATGTGACACGCCTCCGGAGCGTGGATCTGCCAGGGCAAGGACCTGGCTTGATTCCGAAGTAATCGGATCCGAGCTCAAAGTTGGTACCAAGGTGTGACCCGACCCAATTTCCGGATCTGATGTTGAATCCAAGGTTAAGGCCACGGTGTCAGTGGAGTTCTCTAGCCGACCTGGCATCTAGCCAGAGAGGGCGAGATCGCCACAAGAGTCAGCAGTGTACTCTAGGCTTCCAAATCTGATGATCTGATCTGGGGCAAGGTTCTCGACGCAGCCGAGGTGGCCGGTCGAGTCGGCGTGAAGGAATATGCTACTGAACGCAAAAAGCTGGCCGGGGACGAAGATGTCGCCGCAACTGATGTCGTTGTTGATCTGAAGACGAGTCATCGATCCTTTTTGACCACACAGCGGGACCTGTATGGGCCACCAGTGTCGGTGCTAAAAATGGCGAATCTCGGGTAGGGGGTCCTGAGTTGTAGGCCTAGGAATGATGGTAATAGTAGACGAAAGGAGACGATGTTTACCCAGGTTCCGGCCCTCTCGAAGAGGTAAAACCCTACGTCCTGCTTTGATTGTATTGATATGATGGGGTATAGAGTACAAGATGATCTACCTCAAGATCGTATGATTGTGTTCTAAACCCTAAGGCTGGTAATTGTGCCTCTAAAGACTAAACCCCTCGGCTTATATATGCACCAGGGGTACCTAGGTCGGTTGTTAATATGCCGGTTACAGAGAAATCCTTGAAGTACACGCCAAGTCTTTGGAGATTTCCATCTAGGTCACGCTGAGGTTCGTAGCTTCGGTAGTCCTTTCCTTTAATGATCGGCCGGGTCAAGAGCTCGACCCATGGACTGTGGGTCGTGCTGGTTAGCACCCCTTAGTCCAGGACACCATCGCTTTGGTGTTGTCTTGGCCTTGGCAGCTGGGGATGCAGTCTTTGGCATAGCATCTGCCATCAGCTTCCTTTGCTTCTTTGGAGGTGGCTTGGCCACTTGGGTTTCCTCCTCTTCCTCTTCAATAGCCTGGGGGTCCTCATACATGGAAGTTGGTCTTCCAACCACATGCACCATTCTCTTCCTTGCCTGCTTCTTGGGCTTTGATTGCCCCTGAGCTGAGCTACCTACCGTAGTATGTGTTTGTGCAATTCCTCTCTTTGCTGCAGTGGAGGTTGACACCTTTTGAGCAACTGTTCTCTCCTTGTCATAAGTGCCATACTCCTTGCTCACAACTTTCCTCTTGGAAGTTGTGTCATCAGGAATAAAGTCTGAGTCCTCCTCATCTGAATTCTTTCTCTTTCTTGCATAGATTGCAGCTTTGGGTAATCCATGTGAACTAGGTGTTCCTAGATCTAAATTGGAACTGCTCTCAGGACTAGTGCCTGCACTTAGCTCAACATCATCCTCAACTCTGTTCTGACTATCATCTGACCCTGACATCTTGATAAGCTGACCCTGTGAATAGAGTAGGTGGGAATAGAAAAGATGAGGATCACAAAATACAGAGTTTTTTTTTTGCAAAAAATTGAGTTCAAAAGTCAAGTTTAGGTTTTCTCTGTCTGCAATTCGGTCTCACCGAGTGGACTTGTTCGGAAATTCTGAGGCAACAACAGAGACTTGTCAACATGTTTCGGTGGCACCGATTGTGTTACTCGGTCTCTCTGAGGTGCACATGGAAGTTCAGAACTTTGATTCGGTCACATCAAGTGAGTATGATTCAGTCACACCGAGTGAGTATGATTCGGTCAGACCGAGATGTACTCTGTGCAATGGCCTAAGCCAACTCGGTGGCATCGAAGCATGTCCATTCGGTCAGTCCAAAGTGGAGACAGCGAGACCCTAACCCTAACTTTTTCGCGCAAACCCTAAAATCTACGAAATTTGATCGGTGGATGGATGTTGTGCATACATGGGAAGATAATGCGCGAAATCTTGTGCAAAGAATCAGAATATAGAGCGCACGAGAGATTGAATCCGTACCCTAACTTGGCGATGGTTCTCTACATCGGCGACGTCTATGGAGATCGACGGCGATGGAATCCTGCGGCGAGGGCACGCGGAAGACAACGGTGATGATTAGGTGCTCCAGACGGCGGCAGAGGCGAGTTGCGGGAGATTGCGTTTGAAGAAATTTTCAGACGAACCATCCACGCGATATATATATATTCGCACACTGTCGGTCAGTCCGAGTGAAAACGTTCGGAGGCACTGAGACGTATAACTGCCAGAAGCAGAGTGTTTCAGTGGGACCGAGCGTGTTTAGTCGGGCTGTCCGAGGGCATAAAACAGATTGGTCATAGTGCCTCGGTGGGACCGAAAGGGAACGTATCGGTCAGACCGAAGACACAATGAAAGTTTTAAAGTTTGACCCTATTCAGATCGGTGACTCCGAGTGCTCCTCACCTAGAGGGTCCGAATAGACACTTGTTCAAATTTTGTGATCAGCAAAAATGAATTTGATACAAGTTGAGATAGATAGCTAGAGAAGGTTCCTAGGCATTCTTGTCCATCCAATTGGCCAAAACATCCAAATCAAGCAAACAACAATTGGATGTCCTCGAATGGGAAAATATGCATAGCAACATGCTCACACAATAAGATTGCAAATAAAATATGGCAAACATGCACAACCAGTCTAACATCTATCAAGACAATGGTCGATGACAAAGTCAAACTCATCGTTTAAAGCCAATGAATTTGGGGTGAGTTACCTTGGGGCCTTTTGCCATGAAGCATCTTCCAATTCCTTCATTTGGTGAAGCAAATAAATCATAGGAGTTGGAGGATACGAGAGCTAGTCCGGCAACACCTTCATCTTGACTATATTTGGAGTTGGAGTGATAGCTTCTCTCGTATTGGTTGTCAGAGTCGGAGCTAGATATCCATTCACCAACATGAGCTTGGGGTCTTCTTCTTGAGTAGCTCTTGGTGGACTTGTCTTTCCTCTCCAAATCCTTGTTTCTCCGGGAAGGTCTTCGTTCATATCAATCTTCTCTACTCCTTTTCTCTCTACGAGGTGACTCATCTCTTCTACTCCTTCTTGTTGGTGACCTGTCTCATTTCTTGAGAGGTGCCGTACACTCATTTTAGAAGTGTCCGGGTCTTCCACAATTATATCAATTTCGGTCATGACTTGAAGATCTTTTCTCATAATGTCTTGAGTTTGAGCTTCTCTCTTTGCCTCTACTCTTGTAGAATTTGTTAAAGTTCTTGACCATTAGGCTTATCTCTTCATTGGACACAAGCTTGTCACTTGAAGTTGTTGGAGCATCACTTGATGCTTTGTAAGCACCATTAGACTTGTTGTGGAGCTCCTCTTTGTCCTTGAGTGACATTTCATGAGCGACAATCCTTCCAATGACTTCCGTGGGCTTGAGATCTTTGTAATTTATTATCATTTCGATCAATGTGCACATGATATCATATTTTCCATCCAAGGCTCTAAGGATCATTTTGATGATGAATTTGTCGGTCATTTCTTCGCTTCCTAAGCCGGCAATCTCATTTGTGATGAGAGCGAGCCTGGAGTACATTTCCACGACTCCTTCACCATCCTTCATCTTGAACTTGTCAAGTTGACTTTGGAGCACATCCAACTTGGATTCCTTGACGGACTTGGTACCTTCATGCATATCAACCAAAGTATCCCAAATTTCCTTTGCATTCTCAAGGCGGCTAATCTTGTTGAACTCCCCGGGACACAAAACATTGAAGAGAATGTCACATGCTTGAGCATTGTATTGCAACATCTTCAATTCTTCCACGGTTGCTTCAGAATCTAGTTCTTTTCCATCTTCAAAGAATTCACCTTGCAAGCCAACATGAACAATAGCCCAAACGGCGGGGTTATGACCAAGAACATGCATTTTCATCTTATGCTTGCAACCAGCAAAGTTTCTACCATCGAAATATGGACCTCTACGGTGATAATTTCCCTCACTAGATGCCATACTCTCCTTGGTTAGTAAACCAAATCATTGGAAACCAAAGCTCTGATATCACTTGTAGGATCATAAGTAGGTCTAGAGGGGGGTGATTAGACTACTTGACCAAATAAAAACCTAGTCTTTTCCCAATTTTAGTTCTTAGCAAGTTTTAGAAATTCTCACAAGTCAAGCAACACCCTACACATGCAAGTCCAGATAGTAGGCAGCGGAAAGTAAATACTTTGCATATGAACATAAAGGAGGGATCGAAGAAATCAAACGCAATGAAGACACAGTGATTTTTGGCGTGGTTCCGATAGGTGGTGCTATCGTACATCCACGTTGATGGAGACTTCAATCCATGGAGGGTAAAGGGGTTGCGCGAGTCCATTGAGGGCTCCACCCACAAAGGGTCCACGAAGAAGCAACCTTGTCTATGCCATCATGGCTTCCGCCCACGAAGGACTAGCCTCACTCAGGGTAGATCTTCACGAAGTAGGCAATCTCCTTGCCCTTACAAACTCCTTGGTTCAACTCCACAAGATTTGGAGGCTCCCAAGTGACACCTAACCAATCTAGGAGACACCACTCTCCAAAAGGTAATAGATGTTGTTGTTGATGATGAACTCCTTGTTCTTGTGCTTCAAAAGATAGTATCCTCAACACTCAATCACTCTCTCACAGATTTGGCATGGTAGTAGGAGAAGGATTGGAGTGGAAAGCAACTTGAGGGGGCTAGAAATCAAGGAACAAAGGTTGGAGTGGAATCCCCTTGATTTCAACACAAGTGTAGGTGGTTCTCACTCAGAAATGGATATGGGAAATGGTAGTTTCGTCCTGGTTGCTCTCTCTGAGAGTTGGTGGATGGGTGGGGTATATATAGCCATCACCAAAAATCCAACCGCTACAAACCTTTATGCACAACTCGGTGGGACCGGGTGAAACCACTCGGTGAGACTGACTAGTGCAAATGGTTTGAACTTTAGGCTTTTCGGTGAAACCGGATGAAATAGCTCGGAGGGACCGATGGGTGATGACCTAAGCACTTTCCACACTTCGGTGATACCGATCGAAACCACTCGGAAATTACGAGGTGAAATCGATAGGTTACAGAAGGTTGCTACTTGTGAGCTGTGTTGGGATTTTCCCCGAAGAGGAAGGGTGAAGCAGTATAGTAGAGATAAGTATTTCCCTCAGTGAGAACCAAGGTTTATCGAACCAATAGGAGAATCACGCAAAGCCTCGTGAACAGCACTTGCACACACAAAAGCAAATACTTGCACCCAACGCGGGCAAGAGGGTTGTCAATCCCCTTGAACTCGTTACTTGCAAGGATTAAATCTTGTATAGGTAGATATATAAATTGCAAAACAAAAGAAAAGTAAATAAATTGCAGCAAGGTATTTTTAGGTTTTTTAATATGTTTAAAGTAGACCCGGGGGCCATAGTTTCACTAGAGGCTTCTCTCTCGAACACATAGCATACGGTGGGTAAACAAATTACTGTTGGGCAATTGATAGAAAAGCGCATAGTTATGATGTTATTCATGGCAATGATCACATATATAGGCATCACATCCGTGACAAGTAGACCAACTCCTTCCTGCATCTACTACTATTACAACACCAATCGACCGCTATCCAGCATGCATCTATGGTATTAAGTTCATGACAAACAGAGTAACGCTTTAAGCAAGATGACATGATGTAGACAAAGTAAACTCAATCAATATGAATAAACCCCATTGTTTTATCCTTAGTAGCAACAATACAATACGTACCCCGTCCCCTTTTGTCACTGGGTGGAGACACCGCAAGATTGAACCTACTACAAAGCACCTCTCCCACTGAAGATAAATCAATCTAGTTGGCCAAACCAAACGGATAGATCAGAGAGAAATACAAAGCTATCACAATCATGCATAATAAAGTTCAGAAAAGACTCAATTACTTTCAATTAATAATCTAATCATAAACCCACAATTCATCGGATCCCAACAAACACACCGCAAAAGAAGATTACATCGAATAGAACTCCAAGAAGATCGAGGAGAACATTGTATTGAAGATCAAAGAGATAGAGAAGAAGCCATCTAGCTACTAGCTATAGACCCGTAGGTCTGTGGTGAACTACTCACACATCATCGGTAGGGCAGCAAGGTTGATGTAGAAGCCCTTCGTGATCGATTCCCCCTCCGGCAGATTACCGGAAAAGGCCTCCAGATGGGATCATGGAAGAACAGAAGCTTGCAGCGGCGTTATATCATCTGGCTCTCTGTTGGTTTGGGAATATATGTGAATTTATAGGCTTGGAATTAGGTCAAACGGAGCTGCGTGGGGCCCACAAGCTCAGGGGGCGTGCCTACCCCCATAGGGCGCGCCCCTCGAGCTTGTGGCTCTCTCGTATCTCGTCTGGTCTCCTCCAGAAGCTTCTAGGGTCCCTTCTAGTCCAGAAAAAATGAATCTAAAGAAATTTTTCCGTTTGGACTTCGTTAGATATTGATTTTCTGAAAAGCCAAAAACAAGCAAAAAACAGGAACTGGCACTGGGCATTGAGTTAACAGGTTAGTCCCCAAAAAATGATATAAAATAGCATATAATTGCATATAAAGCATCTAAGATTGATAATATAATAGCATGAAACAATCAAAAATTATAGATACGTTGGAGACGTATCAAAGTGTCAGGACCCCGATCCTAAGTCACACCGATCTAGCATAAGACACATCATATCACTTTGCGGCCTCACGCACGGTAACCCACGGCTGCCGCCTTTACCTTGGCTGGGATCGTTTGCGTCTTTTAGCTCACGTATATGATTGTGATGCTAGCATCCATATGACAGAGAACCCGGGTCGACATGACTAGTCATAAACCAAGGTGGCACAAACATACAGGGATAGGCATATGTAACCCAGTAATGCACGTGTCGGTCATCAGCGTGTGCAACCGAGTCGTAGCAAGCTACAAGGACAAACACCGCGTAACATTTCCCCGTAGGGACAGACACAGGAGCAAAGAAGGATACATGTCGGTCAATCCATGTGTTCCGGAGCAGTAGCGAACTACCAGGGCTCGGTGGAAGCACTAGGAGGCATTTCCCTGTAGGAAAGGCTACCAAAGGCAGATAACTAGGTGTCGAATCCCACACATACCAATGCATTTCAAACATACACACAATATGCATGATATGTGTCGATACAACATGGCATCACAACATAACTCTACGACTCAAGTATAGATAGGGCTTGATGAAGCCATACATAGCATGATATTTCAAACATGGGTCTCATGACCCAACATACAAAGTCATACAAGCAACGGAAGCATAACATGTCTAAGTACAGAGAACTACAAAAGAAAAAGGCTAGGAAGCCTGACTATCTACAAGACCCTCCATAGGAACCAGACCTCTGTCTGGGATTCTCAAGCTAACCGTCGAAGCCCACGTGAAACTACTAGTGAGACTGAAGTCTCCTTTGCAAAAACATAAATTAAGCAACCGTGAGTACAAAGGTACTCAGCAAGACTTACATCAGAACTAACTACATATGCATCAGTGTCAACAAAGGGGGTTGTGGAGTTTAACTGCAGCAAGCCAGCTTTGACTCAGTGGCTATCCTGTAGTATGACTACCAGTATTTTCTTTGGGGTGAGAGAGTGCACACGAGTCCACATATTCACCATATAAATACTCCACTATGGATCCTCTCCCGTCTCCCTATGAGAAGGCCATCCATAGCACTCACACTTATCTTGCGCATTTTAGAGTATCCACATCAAGTTGTCTATGAACCATATAGGTCTCCAAGTAGTCCATATCCGAGGACGCGGCTATTCGAATAGATCATTTTACCCTGCAGGGGTGTACTTCTTCACACACGCTCTCACCACTTACCACCATATACACGTCATGTATCTCGGCAACCTTCAAGCGGAAGCCTGGCGAGGGTGTCGGCCACAACCTGACTAACCACGCAAGACTCTAGTCCAGGTTTATAGCCTATCTGAGGCTGAACCCGCAAGGGAAGTCTGGCCGAAGTTTCCATCACGACCCCAAACGATGTGTGCAGGGTTCCCAAGTCCACCTCGACGGATGGTACTGCGCTTGGTACACCGTGCCACTGTGCCTAGTCTGTCCCAAGCCCACCTGTATCGGGTGCCACTTGGTAGACAAATAACATGACCTACAAATACCAGAAACTAGTTGCAACTCCTGGACAGAGATCAAGGCGATTAATAAGTTGAGAGGTGTCATTGGTTTCGAGCCCAATATGTGGTAGTAGCTGTTCTTGGATAACATGCACAAAACTCAGTTCTTAAGGACGGTCTCAATGAGACAACCCACCATGTACTCCTACATGGCCACTCATCGCTACCTTTACCAAAACGTGTTCACACACTTAGCTCTCAACATCAGAACATGATCACAACATTCCAATTCATTCCCAGATGAATCAGCTCTGACGCAACTCTAAGCAATAGCAAGCATGGCATGGATGAAATCACAACATGGCTCAAGCAACTCCTAGTCATGCTAGGAAGGTTTAGCTATTTACTATGACAATGACAGGTCATGCAGATGAATGGGTTCAACTACCGCACCAAGTAACTGTTGAATCGTTGTTGTCCTAATGCAATAAAAGAGAGCAGGAGCGAGAGAGTGAGATTGTATCGGAGTGATCAAGGGGGTTTGCTTGCCTGGCACTTCCGAAGATAGTACTGTTCTTCATCGGTGTCAACGATCACAACGTCGGAATCGTCTGCTACCGAGAGGGGACAAACACCGACAAACCAGAAGGAACACAATCAATGCAATGCAACAAACATGATGTATGATCATGACATGTTAAGGTATTGAATTCACCTAATGCAATAGTTAACAATTTAATTGAAGTGGAATTATTGCACATATAGCATTTCCAACTTCAAAACAAAAGAATAAAATGCCATTTATATGTTTTGTCCTCAACAGTGAGGTTAACTTGTTCAAACATGCATGAACATGGCATAAACAGATTCTTCATATTTTTCTGATAATTTTTCATATATAAATTATTTCAATCTGAGCTACGGTTGAATTTCTATGATTTTTTGAAGTTTTGAACATTTTCTGAAATAAATAAATCGTTTTCTGATTTATTTAAAATCCCAGAAAAGCTTTACTGCGTCAAGGTGACATCAGCAGTCAACAGAGGCGGTCCAGGTCAAACCTGACCAGTGGGACCCGAATGTCAGTGCCACAATGCTAACTGGAAATTAACCCAGGGTTAATTAGGGCGCTAGGTGATACATCTTCATCGTATCTATAATTTTTGATTGTTTCATGCCAATATTATACAACTTTCATATACTTTTGGCAACATTTTATATTATTTTTGGGACTAACATATTGATCCAGTGCCCAGTGCCAGTTCCTGTTTTCTGCTTGTTTTTGTTTCATAGAAAATCCATATCAAACGAAGTCCAAACGCAATAAAATTTTATGGAGAATAATTTTGGAATATATGTGATTTTTGGGAGGTGGAATCAACGCAAACGGAGGCCCACGGCCTCCACAAGACACATGGGCGCGGGCCCCCCCAGGCGCGCGGTGGTGCCTCGTGGGCACACCGTAAGTCGGTTGGGGCTCTTCTTCGGTCGCAAGGAAGCTAATATCTGGACAAAAATCGTGTTAAAATTTCAGCGCAATCGGAGTTACGGATCTCCGGGAATTTAAGAAACGGTGAAAGGCCAAAAAACAGGAACGCGAAACAGAAGAGAACAGAGAGAGAGATCCAATCTCGGAGGGGCTCCTGCCCCTCCGCCGCCATGGCAGCCATGGACCAGAGGGGGAACTCTCCTCCCATCTAGGGGTGAGGCCAAGGAAGAAGAAGAAGGAGGGGGGCTCTCTCCCCCTCTTTTCCGGTGGCGCCGGAGCGCCGCCGGGGGAAACATCATGACGGCGATCTACACCAACAACTTCGCCACCGTCACCACCAACTCTCTCCCCCTCTATGCAGCGGTGTAACACCTCTTCTCCCCGCTGTAATCTCTACTTAAACATGGTGCTTAATGCTACATATTATTATCCAATGATTTGTGGGCATCCTATGATGTTTGAGTAGATCCGTTTTGTCCTATGGGTTGATTGATGATCGTGATTGGTTTGAGTTGTATATTTTATTTTGGTGCTGTCCTATGGTGCCCTCCGTGTCGCGCAAGCGTGAGGGATTCCCGCTGTAGGGTTTGCAATACGTTCATAATTCTCTTATAGTGGGCGGCTAGAGTGACAGAAGCTTACACCCGAGTAAGGGGGTTGTTGCGTATGGGAGTAAAGAGGACTTGATACTTAATGCTATGGTTGGGTTTTACCTTAATGATCTTTGGTAGTTGTGGATGCTTGCTAGAGTTCCAATCATAAGTGCATATGATCCAAGTACGGAAAGTATGTTAGCTCATGCCTCTCCCTCATATAAAATTGCAATAATGATTACCGGTCTAGTTATCGATTGCCTATGGACAAATCATTCTCTTGTGTTACAAAAAACTTTCTACTAAACAACTAACTTTTATTTTCTTGCAATTTACTCTTAGTTTTATTATCTAGCAAATTACTTCTAGTTTTATTCTTGCAAACCTATCCTATCACCTACAAAATAGTTTCATACTTGTTCAAGGTAAAGCAAACGTTAAGTGTGCGTAGAGTTGTATCGGTGGTCGATAGAACTTGAAGGGAATATTAATTCTACCTTTAGCTCCTCGTTGGGTTCGACACTCTTATTTATCGAAAAAGCTACAATTGATCCCCTATACTTGTGGGTTATCAAGACCTTTTTCTGGCGCCGTTGCCGGGGAGCAATAGCGTGGGGTTGATATTCTCGTGTGTGCTTGTTTGCTTTATCACTAAGTAGTTTTTATTTTCTGTTCTAAGTTGTTTTATATCTTTAGTTATGGATATGGAACATGAAATACCAAAAAAATTAGTTGTACTTGCTACTCATGGAGATGGGGAACCTCCTAAAACCCTCGATGCTCGTTATGTGGAAAACATTAAATACTACTTTGATAATCCTGATAAAACTCCATTCAACTTGATAATGGGAGTTACTTTGGATCAACGGGAATACTTTAGGGATTATCTCTTGTCTCAAAAAGGAAAACTCTTATGGGATCAAATTCATTATTTGCATTGGTATGCTCGGAATTTATGCTTAAGATATGATTATACTTGCTGCTCTAGGATGAAGGCTCCACACCTTCCCTTTTCATGTGAATTTAATGATAATGAAACCTTGGCTCCTTATGCTAATGGTATATATGATTACTATGATGTGGAACGAATAGAAGAATTTGTTGCTTTTAAGGGTGCTTATGAAATTGAATCTTTGTTTGAAAAGTATGAAGATTGTGATGATGCTGTCTACAGATCTGAAAATTTTGCTATACTTAAATATTGCTATGAGAATTACGAATACAATGCCGATATTAATGAGTTTATTGAGAAAATCTCTGCTATCCAAGAAGAGACTAATATTTTGCAGGCTCCTATGGAAGAAGAAAATGATGACACTGTGAGCTCATTAGATGAAAAAGATGACGAGGAGAGCGAAGAACAAAGGGAGGAAGAGCGGATTAGCTACCCGTGCCCACCTTCTGATGAGAGTAACTCTTTATCTCATACATTGTTTAAATTCCCTTCATTCTTACCGAAGGATGAATGCTATGATGGTTGCTATGATCCCTTGGATTCGTTTGAAATATCCCTTTTTGATGAAATTGATGCTTGCTATGATTGTGGCCATGATGCCAATATGAATTATGCTTATGGAGATGAACTTGCTATAGTTCCTTATGTTAAGAATGAAATTGTTGCTATTGCACCCACACATGATAGTCCTATTATCTTTTTGAATTCTCCCAACTACACTATATCGGAGAAGTTTGCTCTTATTAAGGATTATATTGATGGGTTGTGTTTTACCGTTGCACATGATTATTTTGATGAATATAATATGCATGTGCTTGCTGCTCCTACTTGCAATTATTATGAGAGAGGAACTACATCTCCGCCTCTCTATGTTTCCAATGCGATAAAATTACAAGAAACTGTTTATACTATGCATTGGCCTTTACTTGATGTGCATGAATTGTTCTTTTATGACATGCCAATGCATAGGAAGAGAGTTAGACTTCGTCATTGCATGATATATGTTGCTTTGTGCTCACTACTAACTTATAAATCATTGTTAATTAAAATTGGCTTTGATATACCTTGGGATCCGGGTGGATCGGTTACATGAGCACTTTATGCCTAGCTTAATGGCTTTAAAGAAAGCGCTGCCAGGGAGACAACTCGTAAGTTTTAGAGAGTCATTTATTTCTGTTGATTTCTTTTATAAATTTTAAAAACAAAAAAAATATAGAGGGGAACCTAAAACTTTTCAAAAAGGAAAGTGAAAGTAAGAAAGACGAGCACCGTTGAAGTGGGGGAGCTCCTTGAACTTTGTTCATGCCCATGGAAACTTTGTGAATCTTGAATTACAGAAAATTTTCAATAAAAATAATTATCCCCTTGTACAAATCCATTGCATTATAAAAATAATGTGCCAAGATTTACCGTTAGGATGTTTAAATTGCTTGTTTGGTATGTGCAGTGCAAAAACAGAAACTTTTGCTGTAGTGCGTGAATTTACATTTTTTACTGGAATGTGAAAAAATTCTGAAATTTTTACAGAGTAGTGTTATGATTTTTTTTTTCCTAATTTTTCAGAATTTTTAGAGTTGCAGAAGTATGGTCAATGTTCAGATTACTACAGACTATTCTGTTTTTGACAGATTCTGTTTTTGATGCATTGTTTTGCTTGTTTTGATGAAACTATGGATTGTATCGGAAGGTATAAGCCATGGAGAAGTTAGAATACAGTAGGTATAATGCAAAAATAAAATATGAATGGGTTTGCAACAGTACTTAAAGTAGTGATTTGCTTTATTATACTAACGGATCTCAAGAAGGTTTTGTTAAGTTTTGTGTGGATGAAGTGTTCAAAGATCGAGAAGGTATTGATATGAGAAGAATGAGGAGAGGCAAGAGCTCAATCTTGGGGATTCCCAAGGCACCCCAAGTAAATATTCAAGGAGACTCAAGCATCTAAGCTTGGGGATGCCCCGGAAGGCATCCCATCTTTATTCGATAATTATCGGTATGTCTCAGTTTTTGTTTTGTTCACATGATATGTGTAAATTCTTGGAGCGTCTTTTGTGTTTATTTTTTCCTTTTATTTTATGCACCATGCTGGTATGAGATAGTCCTTGGTTGATTTATAGAATGCGCTTTGCACTTCACTTATATCTTTTGAGTATGGCTCTATAGAATGCTTCATGTGCTTCACTTATATCATTTGAAGTTTGGATGCCTGTTTCTCTTCATATAGAAAACCGTTATTTATAGAATGCGCTTTTTCTTCACTTATATTTGTTAGAGCATGGTCTTTTGTAGAAAGAATTAAACTCTCTTGCTTCACTTATATCAATTTAGAGAGTCAACAGGAATTGGTCATTCACATGGTTAGTCAGAAAATCCTACATAAACCTTGTAGATCACTGAATATGATATGTTTAATTCCTTGCAATAGTTTTGCGATATGGAGATGATAATATGTGAGTTATGCTAGTGAGTAATTGTGATTGAGTAAGAGTATTGGTGTTAAGGTTTGTGATTCCCTATGCATGCACGTAAAGTCAATAGTTATGCAACGAAGTTATATCCTACTTATGGTGCATTATTCAGTGTTAGTTATTCTCAATGCATGCTTATGACCGTTTTCGTTTTCTGGTTGGTTGCTTCTCAATCTATTTGCTAGCCTTCATTTGTACTAAGCGGGAATGCTACTTGTGCATCCAACTCCTTAAAACCAAAGTTGTGCCAAATGAGTCCACCATATCTACCTATATGCGGTATTTCCATGCCGTTCCAAGTAAATTTGCATGTGCCAACTCTAATTTTTCAAAATAATTTTCCGTTTTGTGTGCCCGTACCGCTCATGAAGCGGCAGGGGGTGGCCAATATTTTCCATGCTAGGTGTGTTATTCTCAACATGAGTGTTTATTCACTTGTCATTGCACGAGAGAGTGGCTGGTAATAGGGATGCCCAGTCCCACAATGAATCAAAACATAATAATAACAAAATTCCTTGGAAAGTGTTGGTATGGAGGGCACCCGTGGATACGGCTAGCCATGGATTGTGAAAGAATGGTGGAAAGGAAATAAACTTTACTTTCTGTTTGGGAACCGCCTATGATGTGTCTAGCATGGAAAATATTGGGAACTCTCGGTCGTTTTCGTTGACAGGAAAAGCATGCCTCTCAAAATAATTTTATCTCTCTAATTTAAGCTTTGAGCTATGGTACCTCTGCAAATCTCTGCTTCCCTCTATGAAGGGCCTATCTATTTACTTTTATGCAATTTTTATTTTTAATATTGAGTCTCCATCTTCTCTTATAAAGCACCAACTAGAGAGCACTATTGTCACACTTGTGCATTGGGCGTAGTTAATGTTGAGTGTGTTTCATGAATGGATCAATGACTGAGCATAATGGGCTAGGGATAACTTTCTTTAGCGTTGATATTCTGAAAGACATGGTTGTTTGTTAGTATGCTTGAGTATTGATGTCTTCATATCAAATTATAGACTATTGCTTTGAATCACTCGTGTCTTAATATTCATGCCATGATTAGATTATATGATCAAGATTATGCTAGGTAGCATTCCACATCAAAAATTATCTTTTTTATCATTTACCTACTCGAGGATGAGCAGGAATTAAGCTTGGGGATGCTGATACGTCTCCGTCGTATCTATAATTTTTGATTGTTTCATACCAATATTATACAACTTTCATATACTTTTGGCAACATTTTATATTATTTTTGGGACTAACATATTGATCCAGTGCCCAGTGCCAGTTCCTGTTTTCTGCTTGTTTTTTGTTTCACAAAAAATCCATATCAAACGAAGTCCAAACGCAATAAAATATAAGTGAAGAGGACTTCATGACGGCGATCTACACCAACAACTTCGCCGCCGTCACCACCAACTCTCTCCCCCTCTATGCAGCGGTGTAACACCTCTTCTCCCCGTTGTAATCTCTACTTAAACATGGTGCTTAATGCTACATATTATTATCCAATGATTTGTGGCCGTCCTATGATGTTTGAGTAGATCCGTTTTGTCCTATGGGTTGATTGATGATCGTGATTGGTTTGAGTTGTATGTTTTATTTGGTGCTGTCCTATGGTGCTCTCCGTGTCGCGCAAGCATGGGAGATTCCCGCTGTAGGGTTTGCAATACGTTCATAATTCTCTTATAGTGGGCGGCTAGAGTGACAGAAGCTTACACCCGAGTAAGGGGGTTGTTGCGTATGGGAGTAAAGAGGACTTGATACTTAATGCTATGGTTGGGTTTTACCTTAATGATCTTTGGTAGTTGCGGATGCTTGCTAGAGTTCCAATCATAAGTGCATATGATCCAAGTACAGAAAGTATGTTAGCTCATGCCTCTCCCTCATATAAAATTGCAATAATGATTACCGGTCTAGTTATCGATTGCCTATGGACAAATCATTCTCTTGTGTTACAAAAAACTTTCTACTAAACAACTAACTTTTATTTTCTTGCAATTTACTCTTAGTTTTATTATCTCGCAAATTACTTCTAGTTTTATTCTTGCAAACCTATCCTATCACCTACAAAATAGTTTCATACTTGTTCTAGGTAAAGCAAACGTTAAGTGCGCGTAGAGTTGTATCGGTGGTCGATAGAACTTGAAGGGAATATTAATTCTACCTTTAGCTCCTCGTTGGGTTCGACACTCTTATTTATCGAAAAAGCTACAATTGATCCCCTATACTTGTGGGTTATCACTGGGGCCCGCGCGTCAGCGGCTGTGGGGGTTAATTAACACCTAATCTAAGCCGGCCACGTCAGCTAAACCGGTGGCTAATCGCCGGCGCTAAGAAGACGCGGCGGAGTTGCCCGTCCGACCAACTTCGGCGATGGCTGGTTGCGCGGATAGGCGCATCGGAGAGCTCGTGGTGCGGCGCATCCAACGGGGGTTGCGGGGCTGCTGGCGATGGCCAGCAGCGGCGACAGCGGCGAGCTTTGCCGCGACGGTGCTATGGTGGTGCATGTGTGCGGGGCTGCGGGGTGCTAGCGACCCAAAGGAGTGGCTGGGCGGCATCACTAGGCCACCCGGAGCATGATGTGTAGTAGTGCAAGGCAGGACGAGCTCGACAGCAAGCAGAGCATCGGCCATGGCGGACGGCGAGCATCGGTCACGGCGGAAAACGACACTACGGCAAGCGATAGGTCACGGGGTCAGGGGGAAACGGTGGAGGAGCTCACTAGGAGGTCGAAGCGCAGCTCAGTGGGCTTGGGCAGGCGTCGGAGATGGCAAATCGACGGCGGCGATCCACGGTGGCCGAGGTTGGGGACAAGCTCGAGGGCGACGTTGTAGTGCTCCTGGGCTCGGGATCTTCCGTGTGGAGAAGAAGCGCTTGACAGCGAAGCCGTTGGAAATGGTGGTTGGGCATGGGGTGCTCAGTAGCCACGGGAACAAGCAGCAGTGGCCGGCGGTTGCTCTCGGGAGAGCTCGGATGTGAGCGGGGAGAGGGGGAAAGTGAGCGGCGAGTGAGGGAGAAGGACCAGGGGGCTCTGGGGCGTCTCCAGGCGCTCGGACGAGGACGGGGGAGGAAGCAGGAGGTGGCTTCGCCTCCTGTGCGCGCGCCACGCCGTCGTCCTCCTGGCAAAGGAAGAAGACGACTGGCGCCTGGGCTCTGGTGGACTGGGCCGGCAAGCTACAGTAGCAGGCCACCAGGTAAGTTTCTTTCCTTTTCCTATTTTCTTTTCTGTTTTCTATTTTGCAGGTTTGTTTTGATTTAGTTTCTGAACCAAAACAATTTTATAAATTCTGGAAAAATGTATGGATGCAAAATGGACTATTCCAGAGCCCCACAAAAAGTTCCAGAATTATTGGAGCTATGAAACTATTTATAGAATTTAATAACTCCAATTCAAATAAGTAGTGAGTTAATTCAAAGACCAAAAATGTCCTCGAAAAATATGCATCATCTCTGGTAGAGGTTTTCACCTTTTTCCATAAGTCATGAACCTTTTTGAAGGGCATTTTGGGTTCATTGAAAATATTTTAAGTTGAAGCTAATTGAATTATTTTGGTGCTAGGGTTTTGATCATCCCCATTTCAAGTTTCCTTTGTATTTAAACATGATGCATGGATGCTTTAATGCAACTAATTACAAACATTGTTCTAGGGCTGTGACAACTCACCCCCACTAAACAAGAATCTCGTCCCGAGATTCAAGACGTAGGGTAAGAAGAAGAGGGGACATAAAACTAACACGGTCTTGATGATCCAATTGCACTTTTGTAGATGTTGACCCATTGCATCATATTGATTTTGACGTCTTTGCTTTCAATATCTTCATCTAAATACAATGACGGGAAGAGAGGAAAACTCTATAGGATTCGATCCTCACAAAGATCAAGCAACTCACGATCAACTCATAGGATGAGATGTAAGAACATATCTTGAGTTGAGACACAAAGCATACATCAGGAATGAGGGGAGGAAGTAGATGATGAAGGTTCAATTTGGTAGGCAAGAATTCCACGCTTAAGAATATGCTGAATGGGTATCAAAGTAGCAAGGAGAAATATTGCCCTTAATACCATATCAAGGCACCTTAGGAGAGGTGACTTGTAGAATCATCTCCTTAGTCTGGCAAAAAGAATTACTTTTGGTACAGAGATCATCGAAACTCTTCATACCAGACTCGGGCAAATTCACAAATGATTGTTTGAGGGAGTTCGAAAGAATGGCATACTCAGTTTGGAAAGGAAACTATGGTTATAGAACAATCAGCAAACGGAAGGCACATTCCAACTGATACCGAGGTTATAACCTAGTGTCTGAGTGTGCTTTCAAGAACTTGAGCATTTCCATATTCATCAGGGTTTTTACCAGCATCCATGCCAAGGATCCTGGCAACACTACATACTACCATGATGAATATAAATGGAAGACGCAGATGCAAAGGAAGACAACTCATTCTCAGATTTTACCTTAGCTATGCCAAGGGAACAAATCTGGATAATTGACTGAGAGACATTTAGTACTCCGCTTCTAATGTTCTCCTTGATGTACTAGCGTAACCCGACTATAGGTATGCTACTTGTGAGCTGCGTTGGTAATTCCCTGAAGAGGAAGGGAGATGCAGTACAGTAGAGATAAGTATTTCCCTCAGTTATGAAACCAAGGTTATCAATCCAGTAGGAGAATCACGCAACACCTCGTTAGCAGCACCTGCACACAAAACAACAAATCCTTGCACCCAACGCAAACAAGGGGTTGTCAATCCCTCGGCGGTAAATTGCAAGATTAAATTGTATGTGATAGATAGATAGATTGAACTAAAATATAAAATAAAATAAAAGTGCAGCAAGGTATTTTTAGGGTTTTTAATATATGATTTAGATAGACCCGGGGGGCATAGTTTTCACTAGAGGCTTCTCTCAAGAAAATAGCATATGGTGGGTAGACAAATTACTGTTGGGCAATTGATAGAAAAGCAAATAATCATGACAATATCCAAGGCAATGATCATGTATATAGGCATCACGTCCGAGACAAGTAGACCGACTCCTGCCTGCATCTACTACTATTACTCCACACATCGACCGCTATCCAGCATGCATCTAGTGTATTAAGTCCATAAAGAACGGAGTAACGCCTTAAGCAAGATGACATGATGTAGACAAAGTAAACTCACGCATGAATAAATCCCATCTTTTTACCCTTAATAGCAATGAAACATACGTGTCATGTCCCTTTCTGTCACTGGGATTGAGCACCGCAAGATCGAACCCATTACAAAGCACCTCTTCCCATGGCAAGATAAATCAATCTAGTTGGCCAAGCCAAATCAACAGATCAGAGAAGAAATATGAAGCTATAATAATCATGCATAAAAGAGTTCAGAGAAGACTCAAATAATATTCATGGATAATCTGATCATAAACTCACAATTCATCGGATCCCAACAAACACACCGCAAAAAGTGATTACATCGGATAGAACTCCAAGAACATCGAGGAGAACATTGTATTGAAGATCAAAAAGAGAGAAGAAGCCATCTAGCTACTAACTATGGACCCGAAGGTCTGTGGTAAACTACTCACGCATCATCGGAAGGGCAGCAAGGTTGATGTAGAGCCCCTCCGTGATCGATTCCCCCTCCGACGGAGTGCCGGAAAATGCCTCCAGATGGGATCTCTCGAGAACAGAAGCTTGCGGTGGCGAAAAAAGTATTTCGTGGACTCTCCCGTTGGTTTCCCGATTTTTGAGAATTTATAGTGGTGGAATTAGGTCAAAAGGAGCTGAGGTGGGCCCACGAGGCACCAGGGCGCGCCTGCCCCCCCCCCCAGGCGCGCCCTGGTGGCTCGTGGCCACCTCCTCTAGCTTCTGGCCTCCTTATGTCCGGAAAAAAAATCTCCAAAAAGTTTCGTGACATTTGGACTTCGTTTGGTACTGATATTCTGAAAAACCAAAAATAGGCAAAAAAACAGCAACTGGCACTGGGCACTAAGTTAATAGGTTAGTCCCAAAAAATGATATATAATTGTTGTAAATGTATATAAAAACATCCAAGATTGATAATATAATAGCATGGAACAATCAAAAATTATAGATACATTGGAGACGTATCAGCATCCCCAAGCTTAATTCCTGCTCGTCCTCAAGTAGGTAAATGATAAAAACAGAATTTTTGATGTGGAATGCTACCTATCATATTCATCATATATTCTTTTCTTTTATAGCATGGACATTGGACTTGAATGATTCAAAGCAATAGTCTATAGTTTGACATGAAGATATAAATACTCAAGCATACTAACAAGCAACCATGTCTTTCAAAATATCAACGCTAAAGAAAGTTATCCCTAGCCCATTATGCTCAATCATTGATCCATTCATGAAACACACTCAATATTAGCTACACACAATGCACAAGTATGACAATAGTGCTCTCTAGTTGGTGCTTTATAAGAGAAGATGGAGACTCAAAATAAAAATAAAAATTGCATAAAATTAAATAGATAGGCCCTTCGCAGAGGGAAGCAGAGATTTGCAAATGTGCCAGAGCTCAAAGCTTAAATTAGAGAGATAAAAATATTTTGAGAGGCATGCTTTTCCTTTCAACGAAAACGACCGAGAATTCCCAATATTTTCCATGCTAGACACATCATAGGCGGTTCCCAAACAGAAAGTAAAGTTTATTTCCTTTCCACCATTCTTTCACAATCCATGGCTAGCCGTATCCACGGGTGCCCTCCATACCAACACTTTCCAAGGAATTTTGTTGTTATTAATTTTGATTTCATTGTGGGACTGGGCATCCCTATTACCAGCCAGTCTCTCGTGCAATGACAAGTGAATAAACACTCATCGTGAGAATAACACACCTAGCATGGAAAATATTGGCCACCCCCTGCCGCTTCATGAGCGGTACGGGCACACAAAACGGAAAAATTATTTTGAAAATTAAAGTTGGCACACTTAAATTTACTTGGAACGGCATAGAAATATGGCATATAGGTAGATATGGTGGACTCATTTGGCACAACTTGGGTTTAAGGAGTTTGGATGCACAAGCAGTATTTCCACTTAGTACAAATGAAGGCTAGCAAATAGATTGAGAAGCAACCAACCAAAAAACGAAAACGGTCATAAACATGCATTGAATATAACTAACACTGAATAATGCACCATAAGTAGGATATAATTTCTTTGCATAACTATTGACTTAACGTGCATGCATAGGGAATCGCAAACCTTAACACTAATATTCTTACTAAATCACAATTACTCACTAACATGACTCACATATCATCATCTCCATATCGCAAAACTATTGCAAGGAATCACACTTATCATATCCAATGATCTATATGAAAGTTTTTATTATATCCCTCTTGAATATTCATCACTTTGGGACCAAATTCATATCTCGTGCAAATTACCATTACTATTATAAACTCTCAAAAAGATATAAGTGAAGCATGAGAATGCATATATTTCTTCAAAATTTTAATCTTATCAACTCTCAAAATAATATAAGTGAAGCACGAGAGTTCAAATATTACTTCAAAATTTTAGTCTTATCAACTCTCAAAATAATATAAGTGAAGCATGAGAGTTTAAATATTTCTTCAAAATATAGCCACCACCGTGCTCAAAAAGATTTAAGTGAAGCACTAGAGCAACTGCCTAGCTCAAAAAATTTAAGTGAAGCACATAGAGTATTCTAACAAATCATGATGAACGTGTGGCTCTCTCAAATTGGTGTGTCCAGCAAAGATGATTGTGACAAACTAAAAATCAAACAAAGCAAAAACTCATATAATACACGACGCTCCAAGCAAAACACATATCATGTGACGAATAAAAATATAGCTCCAAGTAAAATTACCGATGGTTGGTAGAAGAAAGAGGGGATGCCTTCCGGGGCATCCCCAAGCTTAGACGCTTGAGTCTTCCTTGGATATTACCTTGGGGTGCCTTGGGCATCCCCAAGCTTATACTCTTGCCACTCCTTATTCCTTCATCCATCGTGATCTCACCCAAAACTTGAAAACTAATCACACAAAACTCAACAAAACCTTCGTGAGATCCGTTAGTATAAAAAAACAAATCACTACTTTAAGTACTGTTGCAAACCCATTCATATTTTATTTTTGCATTATACCTACTGTATTCTAACTTCTCCATGGCTTATACCCCCCGATACAATCCATAGTTTCATCAAAACAAGCAAGCAATGCATCAAAAACAGAATCTGTAAAAAACAGAACAGTCTGTAGAGATCTATTTAAAAGCCATACTTCTGTAACTCCAAAAATTCTGAAACATTAGGACAACGTGGGCAATTCATATACCAATACTGTGTAAACAATTCAGATTTTTCTGACGCTACAGTACAGAACCAAAATTCCAGCACTGGATGCAAAACTTTTTGTTTTCCAAACAGCATCAATTATACTATCTTCCAAATCATCCCAAAGGCTTTACTTGGCACAAACACTAATTAAAACATAAAAACACAATCATAACAGTAGCATAATTGTGAAAACACACAAGAACTTATTTTATTCATTGGGTTGTCTCCCAACAAGCTCTTTCTTTATAGCCATTAAGATAGGCTTGAGATTTCAATGATGCTCACATGAAAGATAATAATTGTAACGCAAAGAGAGCATCATAAAACATGTGAAAAACACATTTAAGTCTAACATACTTCCTATGCATAGGCATTTTATAAGCAAACAAATTATTAAGGCAAGAAATATTTAGCATATGCATGGAAGAAGAAAGAAACAATAACAATCTCACAATGAAAAGAGGTAATTTAATGACATGAGAATTTATAAAACCACATTTTTCTCTCTCATAATAATTACATGTGGGATCATATTCAAATTCAACAATATAGCTATCACATAACATATTCTCTACATGATCCACACACATGCAAAGTTGACACTCTTCCAAAATAGTGGGATTATCATCAACTAAAGTCATGACCTCTTCAAACCCACTTTTGTCAAAAATTTCATAAGATTGATAATTCTCCAAAGTAGTGGGATCATTATTACTTAAAGTTGACACTCTCCCAAACCCACTTTTAATAGTATTGCAAATTTTATTATCAATAACATATTCATCATGAGGCTTAAATAAGTTTTCAAGATCATAAGAAGTATCACCCCAATCATGATCATTACAATAAGTAGTGGACATAACAAAATCATCATCCCCAAGCTCGTAGTTTTGCATATCATTAACACAATTGACATTAATAGAATTTATAATAAAATCATTGCAATCATGCTTTTCATTCAAGGAGTCATCATGAATCACTTTATAAATTTCTTCATAACAATTATCAGATTCACGATTTTTAAGCAAAACTTCATAAAGATAATCTAGTGCACTCAACTCACTAGCAATTTGTTCATCATAATTGGATCTTTTAAAAAGATTAGCTAGTGGATGAGGATCCATATCAATAGATTTTTAGCAAGCGAAGATGCAAGCAAATAGAAGGCACATGGCAACACAAGCAAAGATAGCACACAAATTTTTTTTGTAATTTTTTTTTGTAAAATTGTTTTAGAAGTGGGGGAGATGAAAACGAGATGCAAAGGCAAATAAAATAAATGCAAGGAGATGTAACTTTTATGTGTTGGTACTTGATAGATGTTGATGATGTCTCCCCGGCAACGGCGCCAGAAATTCTTCCTGCTACTTGTGAACTGCGTTGGTAATTCCCTGAAGAGGAAGGGAGATGCAGTACAGTAGAGATAAGTATTTCCCTCAGTTATGAAACCAAGGTTATCAATCTAGTAGGAGAATCACGCAACACCTTGTTAGCAGCACCTGCACACAAAACAACAAATCCTTGCACCCAACGCAAACAAGGGGTTATCAATCCCTCGGCGGTAAATTGCAAGACTAAACTGTATGTGATAGATAGATAGATTGAACTAAAATATAAAATAAAATAAATAAAATAAAAGTGCAGCAAGGTATTTTTAGGGTTTTTAATATATGATTTAGATAGACCCGGGGGCCATAGTTTTCACTAGAGGCTTCTCTCAAGAAAATAGCATACGGTGGGTAGACAAATTATTGTTGGCCAATTGATAGAAAAGCAAATAATCATGACGATATCCAAGGCAATGATCATGTATATAGGCATCACGTCCGAGACAAGTAGACCGACTCCAGCCTGCATCTACTACTATTACTCCACACATCGACCGCTATCCAGCATGCATCCAGTGTATTAAGTCCATAAAGAAAGGAGTAACGCCTTAAGCAAGATGACATGATGTAGACAAAGTAAACTCACGTATGAATAAACCCCATCTTTTTACCCTTAATAGCAATGATACATACGTGTCATGTCCCTTTCTGTCACTGGGATTGAGCACCGCAAGATCGAACCCATTACAAAGCACCTCTTCCCATGGCAAGATAAATCAATCTAGTTGGCCAAACCAAATCAATAGATCGGAGAAGAAATACGAAGCTACAATAATCATGCATAAAAGAGTTCAGAGAAGACTCAAATAATATTCATGGATAATCTGATCATAAACTCACAATTCATCGGATCCCAACAAACACACCGCAAAAAGTGATTACATCGGATAGAACTCCAAGAACATCGAGGAGAACATTGTATTGAAGATCAAAAAGAGAGAAGAAGCCATCTAGCTACTAACTATGGACCCAAAGGTCTGTGGTAAACTACTCACGCATCATCGGAAGGGCAGCAAGGTTGATGTAGAGCCCCTCCGTGATTGATTCCCCCTCCGGCGGAGTGCCGGAAAAGGCCTCCAGATGGGATCTCTCGAGAACAGAAGCTTGCGATGGCAGAAAAAGTATTTCGTGGACTCTCCCGTTGGTTTCCCGATTTTTGAGAATTTATAGTAGTGGAATTAGGTCAAAAGGAGCTGAGGTGGGCCCACGAGGCACCAGGGCGCGCCTGCCCCCCTCCCCAGGCGCGCCCTGGTGGCTCGTGGCCACCTCCTCTGGCTTCTGGCCTCCTCCCGAAGCTTCTGTTCAGAAAAAAATCTCCAAAAAGTTTCGTGGCATTTGGACTTCGTTTGGTACTGATATTCTGGAAAACCAAAAACAGGCAAAAAACAGCAACTTGCACTGGGCACTAAGTTAATAGGTTAGTCCCAAAAAATGATATATAATTGCTGTAAATGTATATAAAAACATCCAAGATTGATAATATAATAGCATGGAACAATAAAAAATTATAGATACGTTGGAGACATATCAAGGTATTGTTTGGTATCTAGAACATCAAGTAAAGGCCGGACTTCGGAAACACAAAATCCATAAGGAATAACTTCCAGAATAAGTCTTACGAAATACTCATGAGGAATGGCTAATGTTACTAATAAAAGATACTATAATAATAGGTCTTCCGGCTAGGTGTGTCAGCCACAACATTCACTTTACCAGTAAAAAGACCAATACTATAATTCTTGGGAGAAGTTCCAACCATCATATCTGCCCAAGATTCAGATCTGGTTGGTGACATGATATTTTAGACTCGGCATGTCTGAAAAAGGAAAGTTCGCAACACAAATCGAAGAGATGAGGTTGCGAGATTCTCGGGAAATGAACTACGGCAACAACTCCAAAACATGAGTTGGATTGCAAGATACATGTGAACACAATGTCCAAGACAATCATGAACACATGGAAACCTTACAGCAAAACACTATCGAGTTCTCGTTGGGAATCATCATTGAAGATATCGAAGCCTTTGCATAAGTCCATGGATTAGCTCCCAAGCATAGACTTCTCTTTCTTGAACAAATCAATCAGTGGCTTGGTGTGCTAGGGAATATATATGGAATGGAGGTAGCGAACCTATCAAACCATAGAATACTTCGCACATGCATGACTGACTTGGGATGATTCCAGAGGAAGCAAAACAACTTTTCTCGAATTCACGGCGGCAACTTGCATCAAATGCAAGTGAACTTGGAGAAAGTCACTTCTTACATCAAAACATCTACTTCATGAGCTGGCATGAAGAAAACGCTTACAAAAGTTTCCAACACTAGCTTTAATGTTCATCATGAATCATGGAGAAGATAAAAATGTTGTCGATGGGCTCAACAACAATTCATCTAGGTTTCCATATAGATGGAATTCCACAATGAAGTGAACAAGGTGATAGCATTGGTCGGACCAAAAGATATAACGATGTATGCTCGAGGAATCAACCACGAGTAAAACAACATTACGAAAATCATTGGTTCTGATTTTAATTTGACGATAGCCCACACTCAAATCAAAGCTTGGATAAGACAATAAGTCCAACAACCAATCACGACGGTCAATCGATGAAGATATCACCTTTCTTCGACACACATAATAGATACCTCTTTGGAATGAACTAAGTTAGGCAAAGCTTTTATCTTCCAATTCTCCAAGCTATTGTTTAGCTTAACCAACTAGTTTAGGGGTATCCAACACAGATTCTTGGAGAAGGGGTGGTTTACAAGAAACCAACTTGATCACGAACTCAGCATAACGGTCAGGGGATAACCTTGTAATACTTTCGAGAAGATATTCAGAAAATCACGAACCACCGATATGTTATTAAGCTCGAGAACAATCTCGCTTTTCCAGGGCAAGATGATATGATCAAATAAGCAAGGGATTGACACAATCCTAACTCATTGATCGAAGAGTGCAACAGGGAAGATGGACTAGGTAGCACGATCAATCTTAGAATGATGATTCAACAACCAACACGCTAAGAATGAAACCATCGTCAATTAACTAGTAAGCAACGGGGTTGCTAGGAGTATTGATTTCACACATCACGGTTCACTTGTCGGCATTTCGGTTTCAACAACACGAAGACCAAGAAATAGATGATGATGACGAGAAGTATCACTATATCAAGAAGTCATAAGAGGTGGTGCAATTCCCATGACATACTTGATATGAAAGAGGGTAATACTCCAAGGTAAAACAGACTAGAAGCTGGATTGACATCTTGATCTGCGGAATACAACTACTTTGACCCAATCCTGGATATGGATGAGGTGCTGGAGTTTGTTTTTCCTATACATTCTGAAATAGAATGGCTTGACAGACCACAGAAATAATGGCACCGATGAACACGAATGCATAATTACTCTTGACTATCAAATGATAGATGAAGGTCGGATACAATTGAAGAGGGACAACTCAAAGGAACATATGATTTTTCTGAGTTGTGGTTTCATAGGTTAGCATGTCGAACAAGGCTCAACATATTTCTTCCGGATAACCCATGCAGAAAGGTAGGATTGGCAGCGTCACAAATATAGAATGGAGAACTCATCAAGAGCACTCTTGTTGTGATCTTTTGGTTCAAAAGAACTTCTGTCGAGGATGGTTCATGGTATTGGAAGAATGATATACCACGGACCTAGAGAACTAGAACAAGGTTACTATTCAACCTAAAGGAGCAACAATCACTATCAATAGAGATAAGCGGAATGAATCATGGGTTCAAGAACCCAGAAATAGATTACCTACTAATTAAATGGCATCACGAGATGCTTTCGAGAATGATGGCCAGAATTATCACACTGGTAACACAAGACAAGGTTGGGTTGCTGGGTGGTTATCTATGTTATCCTAGTGTTCCAAGAACTTAAACACATATGTCAAGGTAACGGAGTACCTCAACATAATGGTTAGTGTGGTTAGTCTGGCCAAAAGGACATCGAAATAGGAAGAAATGATTTGCAAATGCATCAGACTATTTAGAAATCTTGGATAACTTGGACAGCATAACGGCTGTACGGGCATGGAAAAGGAGACAAACTGCAACACAACTGACGACATAACAACTGAATTCTTATGGAAACACCGATCCGAGAAGACAACAACTTTCCTATAAGTCTACAGAATAGTAACTCACCATCCTGATAGATAGATGAGAAAGCCTAGTTTCTTAATCCCCGTAGAAAAGAAGAGGGTGACTCAGAATCAGAAGGACACAAGATGAGGAGTAAAAAGAGCCTTATGTTCCCTTCCACAATCAATTCCCTTATATAACTAAAGCATTTCTAGACTCGACTTCGACCAGTTTGGCTTGGCAATCCTACACGCAGTCAGGCTCTAATACCAAAGCTATCAGGACCCCGATCCTAAGTCACACCGATCTAGCATAAGACACATCATATCACTTTGCGGCCTCACGCACGGTAACCCACGGCTGCCGCCTTTACCTTGGACGGGACCGTTTGCGTCTTTTGGCTCACGTACATGATTGTGATGCTAGCATCCATATGACAGAGAAACCAGGTCGACATGACTAGTCATAAACCAAGGTGGCACAAACGTATAGGGACGGGCATACGTAACCCAGAAATGCACGTGTCGGTCATCAGCGTATGCAATCCAGTCGTAGCAAGCTACAAGGACTCCAGTAAAACACCGCGTGGCATTTCCCCGTAGGGACAAACACATGAGCAAAGAAGGATACATGCCGGTCAATCCATGTGTTCCGGAGCAGTAGCGAACTACCAGGGCTCAGTGGAAGCACTAGGAGGCATTTCCCTGTAGGAAAGGCTACCAAAGGCAGATAACTAGGTGTCGAATCCCACACATACCAATGCATTTCAAACATACACACAATATGCACGATATGTGTAGATACAACATGGCATCACAACATAACTCTACGACTCAAGTATAGATAGGGCTTGATGAAGCCATACATAGCATGATATTACAAACATGGGTCTCATGACCCAACATACAAAGTCATACAAGCAACGGAAGCATAACATGTCTGAGTACAGACAACTACAAAAGAAAAAGGCTGGGAAGCCTGACTATCTACAAGACCCTCCATAGGAACCAGACCTCTATCTGGGATTCCCAAGCTAACCGTCGAAGCCCACGTGGAACTACTAGTGAGACTGAAGTCTCCTCTGCAAAAACATAAATTAAGCAACCATGAGTACAAAGGTACTCAGCAAGACTTACATCAGAACTAACTACATATGCATCAATGTCAACAAAGGGGGTTGTGGAGTTTAACTGCAGCAAGCCAGCTTTGACTCAGTGGCTATCCTGTTCTACGACTACCAGTATTTTCTTTGGGGTGAGAGAGCGCACATGAGTCCACATATTCACCATATCAATACTCCACTATGGATCCTCTCCCATCTCCCTACGAGAAGTCCATCCATAGCACTCACACTTATCTTGCGCATTTTAGAGTATCCACTTCAAGTTGTCTATGAACCATATAGGTCTCCAAGTAGTCCATATCCGAGGACGCGGCTATTCGAATAGATCATTTTACCCTGCAGGGGTGTACTTCTTCACACACACTCTCACGACTTACCACCATATACACGTCATGTATCTCAGCAACCTTCAAGCGGAAGCCTGACGAGGGTGTCGGCCACAACCTGACTAACCACGCAAGACTCTAGTCCAGGTTTGTCGCCTATCTGAGGCTGAACCCGCAAGGGAAGTCTGGCCGAAGTTTCCATCACGGCCCCAAACGATGTGTGCAGGGTTCCCAAGTCCACCTCGACTGATGGTACTGTGCTTGGTACACTGTGCCACTGTGCCTAGTCTGTCCCAAGCTCACCCGTACCGGGTGCCACTTGGTAGACAAATAACACGACCTACAAACACCAGAAACTAATTGCAACTCCTGGACAGAGATCAAGACGATTAATAAGTTGAGCGGGGTCATTGGTTTCGAGCCCAATGTGTGGTAGTAGCTATTCTTGGATAACATACACAGAACTCAGTTCTTAAGGACGGTCTCAATGAGACAACCCACAATGTACTCCTACATGGCCTCTCATCGCTACCTTTACCAAAACGTGTTCACACACTTAGCTCTCAACATCAAAACATGATCACAGCATTCCAGTTCATTCCCAGATGAATTAGACCTGACGCAACTCTAAGCAATAGCAAGCATGGCATGGATGAAGTCACAACATGGCTCAAGCAACTCCTAATCATGCTAGGAAGGTTTAGCTATTTACTGTGACAATGACAGGTCATGCAGAGGAATGGGTTCAACTACCGCAACAAGTAACAGTTGAATCGTTGTTGTCCTAATGCAATAAAAGAGAGCAGGAGCGAGAGAGTGGGATTGTATTAGAGTGATCAAGGGGGTTTGCTTGCCTGGCACTTCTGAAGATAGTACTGTTCTTCATCGGTGTCAACGATCACAACGTCGGAATCGTCTGCTACCGAGAGGGGACAAACACCGACAAACCAGAAGGAACACAATCAATGCAATGCAACAAACATGATGTATGATCATGACATGTTAAGGTACTAAATTCACCTAATGCAATAGTTAACAATTTAATTGAAGTGGAAGTATTGCAAATATAGCATTTCCAACTTCAAAGCAAAAGAATAAAATGTCATTTATATGTTTTGTCCTGAATAGTGAGGTTAACTTGTTCAAACATGCATGAACATGGCATAAACATATTCTTCATATTTTTCTGATAATTTTTCATATATAAATTATTTCAATCTGAGCTACGGTTGATTTTCTATGATTTTTTGAAGTTTTGAACATTTTCTGAAATAAATAAATCATTTTCTGATTTATTTAAAATCCCAGAAAAGCTTTACTGCGTCAAGGTGACGTCAATAGTCCACAGAGGCGGTCCAGGTCAAACCTGACCTGTGGGACCCGCATGTCAGTGCCATAATGCTAACTGGAAATTAACCCAGGGTTAATTAGGGCGCTGGGGCCCGCGTGTCAGCAGCTGTGGGGGTTAATTAACCCCAAATCTAAGCCGGCCACGTCAGCTAAACCATTGGCTAATCGTCGACGCTAAGCAGACGCGGCGGAGTTGCCCGTCCGGCCAACTCCGACGACGGCTGGTTGCGCGGATAGGCGCGTTGGAGAGCTCGTGGTGCGGCGCATCCAACGGTGGTTGCGGCACTGCCGGGGATGGCCAGCAGCGGCGACGGCGGCGGTGCTATGGTGGTGCATGTGCGCGGGGCTGCGGGGTGCTAGCGACCCAAAGGAGTGGCTGGGCGGCATCACTAGGCCACCCGGAGCACGACAGGCAGCAGTGCAAGGCGGGACGAGCTCGACAGCAAGCAGAGCATCGGCCATGGCGGACGACGAGCTTCGGCCACGGTGGAAAATGACACTACGACAAGCGATAGGTCACGGGGCCAGGGGAAAACGGCGGAGGAGCTCACTAGGAGGTCGAAGCTGTTGGAAATATGCCCTAGAGGCAATAATAAATTGGTTATTATTATATTTCCTTGTTAATGATAATCGTTTATTATCCATGCTATAATTGTATTGATTGGAAACTCAAATACATGTGTGGGTACATAGACAACACTGTGTCCCTAGTAAGCCTCTAGTTGACTAGCTTGTTGATCAAAGATGGTTAAGGTTTCCTAGCCATGGACATGAGATGTCATTTGATAACGGGATCACATCATTAGGAGAATGATGTGATGGACAAGACCCAAACTGTAAACGTAGCATTTGATCGTGTCAGTTTATTGCTATTGTTTTCTGCATGTCAAGTATCTGTTCCTTTGACCATGAGATCATGCAACTCACTGACACCGGAGGAATACCTTGTGTGTATCAAACGTCGCAACGTAACTGGGTGACTATAAAGGTGCTCTACAGGTATCTCCGAGGGTGTCTGTTGGGTTGGCATGGATCAAGACTGGGATTTGTTACTCCGTATGACGGAGAGGTATCTCAGGGCCCACTCGGTAATACAACATCACAATGAGCCTTGCAAGCAATGTGACTAAAGTGTTAGCCACGAGATCTTGTATTACGGAACGAGTAAAGAGACTTGTCGGTAACGAGATTGAACTAGGTGTAGTGATACCGACGATCGAATCTCGGGCAAGTAACATACCGAAGAACAAAGGGAACAACATACGTGATTAACTGAATCCTTGACATAGAGGTTCGACCGATAAAGATCTTCGTAGAATATGTAGGAGCCAATATGGGCATCCAGGTCCCGCTATTGGTTATTGGCCGTAGAGGTGTCTCGGTCATGTCTACATAGTTCTCGAACCCGCAGGGTCTACACACTTAACGTTTGGTGACGATTAGTATAATTGAGTTATTATGTTGGTGACCGAAAGTTGTTCGGAGTCCCGGATAAGATCCCGGACATGACGAGGATCTCCGGAATAGTCCGGAGGTAAAGATTGATATATGTGATAATAGTGTTTTGATCTCTGGAAGGGTTCCGGAGTTCACCGGAAGGGGTTCCGGATGTTTACCGAAGTGTTCGGGTGCAGCAACACTTTATATGAGCCAAAGGGATAAAGCCCACAAGGTATTGGAAAGTGCAAAAGTAGTTTTGCTGCCGCGTAAGCGGTACTACCGCTTGTGTGAAGCGGTACTACCGCCCGAGCGGTACTACCGCTTGTGAGAAGCGGTACTACCGCCCAAGCGGTACTACCGCTTGTGTGAAGCGGTACTACCGCTTGTGCGCGGCTGTGCACGGTTCGGTAGGGATCCGAGTTGGACTCTTTCCCTGCGGGCCAAACCGACCTTGTGCGGGCAAAACCGACCCGGAGGAGGCTTTTACTCCAAGTTTAGACCCCAAGGCTCAACATATAAATAGAGGGGCAGGGCTAGCACACGGGATACATCAGGATTTCCCAAGCCGTGTGCCGGCAACCCTAGCCCTCTAGTTCCTCCGTCATAATCTCCGTAGCGCTTGGCGAAGCCCTGCAGAGATTGTTCCTCACCACCATCACCACGCCGTCGTGCTGCTGGAACTCAACCACTACTTCACCATCGCTCGCTGGATCGAGGAGGTGAAGGCGTCATCAAGCCGTACGTGTGTTGAACGCGGAGGTGCCGTCCGTTCGGCGCTAGTTCGTGATCGGATCGAGGGACGACTTGCGATTTGGATCGCGGAGACGTTCGACTACATCAACCGCGTTTCTTAAACGCTTCCGCTTAGCGATCTACAAGGGTATGTAGATTCACTCTCCCTCTCGTAGATGCTCATCACCATGGATAGATCTTATGTGTGCGTAGGAAAATTTTTGTTTCCCATGCAACGTTCCCCAACAGTGGCATCATGAGCTAGGTCTATGCGTAGATGAGATCTCGAGTAGAACACAAACGAGTTGTGGGCGTGGGTGTATACATATTGCTTGCCGTTACTAGTTGATATTTGATTCGGCGGTACTGTGAGATGAAGCGGCCCGGACCGACATTACGCGTACACTTACGCGAGACAGGTTCCTTCAACTAACATGTAACTTCGTTGCATAAAGATGGCTAGCGGGTGTCTGTCTCTCTCACTTTAGTTGAATCGATTTCAATGAAGAGGGTTCTTTTAGAAGATCAAAAAGCAATCACTACACCACGTTGTGGTTTTGCGTAGGTAAGAACGGTTCTTGCAAACCCGTAGCAGCCACGTAAAATTTGCAACAACAATTAGAGGACGTCTAACTTGTTTTTGCAGGGTATGTTGTGATGTGATATGGCCAATTACATGATGAGATATATGTGATGTATGAGATGATCATGTGTTGTATAGAATATCACGACTTGCATGTCGATGAGTATGGCAACTGGCAGGAGCCATAGAGTTGTCTTTAATTATTGTATGACCTGCGTGTCAATCATTAAGCGCTATGTAATGCTTTACTTTATCGCTAAACGTTAGCAATAGTCGTGGAAGCAACAGTCGGCGCGACAACCTTATGGCGACACGTTGATGGAGATCAAGATGATGGAGATCATGGTGTCATGCCGGTGACGATGGAGATCATGCCGGTGCTTTGGAGATGGAGATCAAAAGCACAAGTTCATGGCCATATCATGTCACTTATGATTTGCATGTGATGTTAATCCTTTTATGCATCTTATTTTGCTTAGGACGACGGTAGCATTATAAGGTGATCCCTCACTTAAATTTCAAGATAAATTGTGTTCTCCCCAAGTGTGCACCGTTGCGAAAGTTCGTCGTTTCGAGACACGCCGTGATGATCGGGTGTGATAGACTCTACGTTCGCATACAACGGGTGTAAGCCATGTTGCACGTGCGGAACACTCGGGTTAAACTTGACGAGCCTAGCATGTACAGACATGGCCTCGGAACACAAGAGACCGAAAGGTCGAACATGAGTCATATAGTAGATATGATCAACATGAAGATGTTCACCATTGAAACCACCTCAACTCACGTGATGATCGGACTTGAGTTGGTGGATTTGGATCATGTTACACTCGAATGATCGGAGGGATGTCAATTTGAGTGGGAGTTTTTTAAATATGATTAACTAAACTCATTATCTAAGAACAATAGTCTAAGTTGTCTTTGCAATATTCATGTTGTAGATCATGGCTCGCGCAGTAGCACCCCTGAATTTTAATGCGTTCCTAGAGAAAGCTAAGTTGAAAGATGATGGAAGTAACTTTGTGGACTGGGCCCGTAATCTAAGGATTATCCTTACGGCTTCCCAGAAGGCTTATGTCCTTGATGCACCGCTTGGTGATCCACCCGCTCCAGTTGAGTCTCTAGACGTTGTGAACGCCTGGCAGGCTCGTTCTGATGATTACTCAATAGTTCAATGTGCAATGTTGTATGGCTTAGAACCGGGACTTCAAAGACGTTTTGAACGTCATGGAGCATATGAGATGTTCCAGGAGTTGAAGTTTATCTTTCAGAAGAATGCCCGGATCGAGAGATATGAGATCTCCGATAAGTTCTATGCTTGCAAGATGGAGGAGAACGGGTCTATCAGTGATCACGTGCTCAGAATGTCTGGGTACTCCACCCGTCTGGCTGAGTTAGGGATGCCCCTTCCGCCAGAGGCTATCACTGACAGAGTTCTTCAATCATTGCCACCTAGCTACAAGAGCTTCGTGTTGAACTATAACATGCACGGGATGAACAAGTCAGTCGCCGAGCTGTTTGCGATGCTGAAAGCCGCTGAGTCTGAAATTCAGAAGGAGCATCAAGTGTTGATGGTCAATAAAACCACTAGTTTCAAGAAAAATGGCAAGGGTAAGAAGGGTAACTCCAAGAAGAGTGGCAAAGCAGTTGCTCCTCTCGTGAAGAAACCCAAGGCTGGACCCAAACCAGAAACTGTGTGTTTTCATTGCAAGGGAACTGGACACTGGAAGCGGAATTGCCCCAAGTATTTGGCTGACAAGAAGGCGGCCAACAACAAACAAGGTATATATGATATACATGTTATTGATGTGTACCTTACCAACTCTCGTTGTAGTGCCTGGGTATTTGATACCGGTGCGGTTGCTCATATTTGCAACTCAAAACAGGAACTGCGGAATAGACGGAGGCTGGCAAAGGACGAAGTGACGATGCGCGTGGGAAATGGTTCCAAGGTTGATGTGATCGCCGTCGGCACGCTCGCTCTTCGATTACCGTCGGGATTAGTGATGAACCTAAATAAGTGTTATTTGGTGCCTGCGTTAAGCATGAACATTATATCTGGATCTTGTTTATTGCGAGACGGTTACTCATTTAAATCAGAGAATAATGGTTGTTCTATTTATATGAGTAATATCTTTTATGGTCATGCACCCGATGTGAGGGGTTTATTCTTATTGAATCTCGATAGTAATGATACACATGTTCATAACATTGATGCCAAAAGATGTAGAATTGATAATGATAATACCACTTTCTTGTGGCACTGCCGTTTAGGTCATATTGGCGTAAAACGCATGAGGAAGCTCCATGCTGATGGACTTTTGGAGTCACTTGATTTTGAATCACTTGACACATGTGAGCCATGCCTCATGGGCAAGATGACTAAAACTCCGTTCTCTGGAACAATGGAACGGGCAAGTGACTTATTGGAAATCATACATACTGATGTGTGCGGTCCGATGAGCATTGAGGCGCGCGGTGGTTATCGTTACTTTCTCACCTTCACTGATGACTTAAGTAGATATGGGTATATTTACTTAATGAAACACAAGTCTGAAACATTTGAAAAGTTCAAACAATTTCAGAGTGAAGTTGAGAATCATCGTAACAAGAAGATTAAATTCCTACGATCTGATCGAGGAGGAGAATATCTGAGTTATGAGTTTGGCAGTCACTTAAGACAGTGTGGAATTGTTTCACAATTAACACCGCCTGGAACACCACAGCGTAATGGTGTGTCCGAACGTCGTAATCGAACCTTATTGGATATGGTGCGATCTATGATGTCTCTTGCCGATTTGCCACTATCGTTTTGGGGTTATGCATTAGAGACAGCTGCATTCACTTTAAATAGGGCACCATAGAAATCCGTTGAGACGACGCCATATGAACTTTGGTTTGGCAAGAAGCCAAAGCTGTCGTTTCTTAAAGTTTGGGGATGTGATGCTTATGTCAAAAAGCTTCAGCCTGAAAAGCTGGAACCCAAAGCGGAGAAATGCGTCTTCATAGGATACCCAAAAGAGACAGTTGGGTATACCTTCTACCTCAGATCCGAAGGCAAAGTGTTTGTCGCTAAAAACGGAACATTTCTTGAGAAAGAGTTTCTCTCGAAAGAATTGAGTGGGAGGAAGATAGAACTTGATGAGGTTGTTGAACCTTTACTTCAACCTGAGAGTAGCGCAGCGCAGAAAGTTGTTTCTGTGGAGCCTACATTAGCTGAAGAGGAAGTTAATGATGATGATCATGAAGCTTTGGATCAAGTTGCTATCGAACCTCGTAGGTCGACAAGGACGCGTACTGCTCCCGAGTGGTACGGCAACCCTGTCTTAGAGGTCATGTTGTTAGACAACGATGAACCTACGAGCTATGGAGAAACGATGATGGGCCCGGATTCCGAGAAGTGGTTAGAGGCCATGAAATCCGAGATGGGATCCATGTATGAAAACAAAGTATGGACTTTGGAAGTATTACCTGAAGGGCGTAAGGCCATTCAGAACAAATGGATCTTTAAGAGGAAGACGGACGCGGACGGTAATGTCACCGTCTATAAAGCTCGACTTGTGGCAAAGGGTTTTTCACAAGTTCAAGGAGTTGACTACGATGAGACCTTCTCACCCGTAGCGATGCTTAAGTCCGTCAGAATCATGTTAGCAATAGCTGCCTTTTTCGATTATGAAATTTGGCAGATGGATGTCAAAACAGCGTTCCTTAACGGTTACCTTAAGGAAGAGTTGTATATGATGCAACCAGAAGGTTTTGTCGATCCAGAGAATGCTGACAAAGTTTGCAAACTCCAGCGATCCATTTATGGACTGGTGCAAGCATCTCGGAGTTGGAATCTTCGTTTTGATGAGGTGATCAAAGCGTTCGAGTTTATACAAGTTTACGGAGAAGCTTGTATTTACAAGAAAGTGAGTGGGAGCTCTATAGCGTTTCTAATATTATATGTGGATGACATATTGCTGATTGGAAACAATATAGAAATGCTGGAAAGCGTAAAGGAATATTTGAACAAGAGTTTTTCAATGAAGGACCTAGGAGAAGCTGCTTTCATATTAGGCATCAAGATCTATAGAGATAGATCAAGACGCTTAATAGGACTTTCACAAAGCACATACCTTGATAAGATTTTGAAGAAGTTCAAAATGGATCAGTCCAAGAAGGGGTTCTTGCCTGTTTTGCAAGGTGTGAAGTTGAGTAAGACTCAATGCCCAGTGACTGCAGAAGATAGAGAAAAGATGAGTGTCATCCCCTATGCTTCGGCCATAGGCTCTATCATGTATGCAATGCTGTGCACAAGACCCGATGTCAGCCTTGCCATAAGTATGGTCGGAAGGTTTCAAAGTGATCCAGGAATGGAACACTGGACGGCGGTCAAGAATATCCTGAAGTACCTGAAAAGGACTAAGGACATGTTTCTCGTTTATGGAGGTGATCAAGAGCTCGTCGTAAAGGGTTACGTCGATGCAAGCTTTGACACTGATCCGGATGACTCTAAGTCGCAAACCGGATACGTATTTATTCTTAATGGGGGTGCGGTTAGCTGGTGCAGTTCCAAGCAAAGCGTGGTAGCAGATTCTACATGCGAAGCGGAGTACATCGCTGCCTCGGAGGCGGCGAAGGAAGGTGTCTGGATGAAGGAGTTCATGACAGATCTTGGAGTAGTGCCTAGTGCACTTAACCCAATGACTCTGTTTTGTGATAATACTGGTGCCATTGCTCTAGCCAAGGAACCAAGATTTCACAAGAGGACCAGACACATAAAGCGACGTTTCAATTCCATCCGCGATTACATCAAGGAGGACGACATAAATATTTGCAAAGTACACACGGATCTAAATGTTGCAGATCCGATGACTAAACCTCTTCCAAGGGCTAAACATGAACAACACCAGAACTGCATGGGTGTTCGATTCATTACAATGTAAATCACATAGTGATGTGAACTAGATTATTGACTCTAGTGCAAGTGGGAGACTGTTGGAAATATGCCCTAGAGGCAATAATAAATTGGTTATTATTATATTTCCTTGTTAATGATAATCGTTTATTATCCATGCTATAATTGTATTGATTGGAAACTCAAATACATGTGTGGGTACATAGACAACACTGTGTCCCTAGTAAGCCTCTAGTTGACTAGCTTGTTGATCAAAGATGGTTAAGGTTTCCTAGCCATGGACATGAGATGTCATTTGATAACGGGATCACATCATTAGGAGAATGATGTGATGGACAAGACCCAAACTGTAAACGTAGCATTTGATCGTGTCAGTTTATTGCTATTGTTTTCTGCATGTCAAGTATCTGTTCCTTTGACCATGAGATCATGCAACTCACTGACACCGGAGGAATACCTTGTGTGTATCAAACGTCGCAACGTAACTGGGTGACTATAAAGGTGCTCTACAGGTATCTCCGAGGGTGTCTGTTGGGTTGGCATGGATCAAGACTGGGATTTGTTACTCCGTATGACGGAGAGGTATCTCAGGGCCCACTCGGTAATACAACATCACAATGAGCCTTGCAAGCAATGTGACTAAAGTGTTAGCCACGAGATCTTGTATTACGGAACGAGTAAAGAGACTTGTCGGTAACGAGATTGAACTAGGTGTAGTGATACCGACGATCGAATCTCGGGCAAGTAACATACCGAAGAACAAAGGGAACAACATACGTGATTAACTGAATCCTTGACATAGAGGTTCGACCGATAAAGATCTTCGTAGAATATGTAGGAGCCAATATGGGCATCCAGGTCCCGCTATTGGTTATTGGCCGTAGAGGTGTCTCGGTCATGTCTACATAGTTCTCGAACCCGCAGGGTCTACACACTTAACGTTTGGTGACGATTAGTATAATTGAGTTATTATGTTGGTGACCGAAAGTTGTTCGGAGTCCCGGATAAGATCCCGGACATGACGAGGATCTCCGGAATAGTCCGGAGGTAAAGATTGATATATGTGATAATAGTGTTTTGATCTCTGGAAGGGTTCCGGAGTTCACCGGAAGGGGTTCCGGATGTTTACCGAAGTGTTCGGGTGCAGCAACACTTTATATGAGCCAAAGGGATAAAGCCCACAAGGTATTGGAAAGTGCAAAAGTAGTTTTGCTGCCGCGTAAGCGGTACTACCGCTTGTGTGAAGCGGTACTACCGCCCGAGCGGTACTACCGCTTGTGAGAAGCGGTACTACCGCCCAAGCGGTACTACCGCTTGTGTGAAGCGGTACTACCGCTTGTGCGCGGCTGTGCACGGTTCGGCAGGGATCCGAGTTGGACTCTTTCCCTGCGGGCCAAACCGACCTTGTGCGGGCAAAACCGACCCGGAGGAGGCTTTTACTCCAAGTTTAGACCCCAAGGCTCAACATATAAATAGAGGGGCAGGGCTAGCACACGGGATACATCAGGATTTCCCAAGCCGTGTGCCGGCAACCCTAGCCCTCTAGTTCCTCCGTCATAATCTCCGTAGCGCTTGGCGAAGCCCTGCAGAGATTGTTCCTCACCACCATCACCACGCCGTCGTGCTGCTGGAACTCAACCACTACTTCACCATCGCTCGCTGGATCGAGGAGGTGAAGGCGTCATCAAGCCGTACGTGTGTTGAACGCGGAGGTGCCGTCCGTTCGGCGCTAGTTCGTGATCGGATCGAGGGACGACTTGCGATTTGGATCGCGGAGACGTTCGACTACATCAACCGCGTTTCTTAAACGCTTCCGCTTAGCGATCTACAAGGGTATGTAGATTCACTCTCCCTCTCGTAGATGCTCATCACCATGGATAGATCTTATGTGTGCGTAGGAAAATTTTTGTTTCCCATGCAACGTTCCCCAACAGAAGCGCAGCTCAGTGGGCTTGGGGAGGCGTCGGAGACAGCGAATCGACGGCGGCGATCCACGGTGGCCGAGGTTGGGGACGAGTTCGAGGGCGACGCTGTAGTGCTCCTGGGCTCGGGATCTTCCGCATGGAGAAGAAGCGATTGACGGTGGAGCCGTTGGACACGATGGTTGGGCATGGGGTGCTCAGTAGCCACGGGAACGAGCACGGTGGCCGGCGGTTGCTCTCGGGAGAGCTCGGATGCGAGCGGGGAGAGGGGGGAAGTGAGCGGCGAGTGAGGGAGAAGGACCAGGGGGCTCTGGGGCATCTCCAGGCGCTCGGACGAGGACGGGGGAGGAAGCAGGAGGTGGCTTCGCCTCCCGTGCGCGCGTCACGCTGTCGTCCTCCTGGCAAAGGAAGAAGACGACTGGCGCCTGGGCTCTGGCGGACTGGGCCAGCAAGCTACAGTAGCAGGCCATCAGGTAAGTTTCTTTCCTTTTCCTATTTTCTTTTCTGTTTTCTATTTTGCAGGTTTGTTTTGATTTAGTTTCTGAACCAAAACAATTTTATAAATTCTGGAAAAATGTATGGATACAAAATGGACTATTCCAGAGCCCCACAAAAAGTTCCAGAATTATTGGAGCTACGAAACTATTTACAGAATTTAATAACTCCAATTCAAATAAGTAGTGAGTTAATTCAAAGACCAAAAATGTCCTCGAAAAATATGCATCATCTCTGGTAGAGGTTTTCACCTTTTTCCATAAATCATGAACATTTTTAAGGGCATTTTGGGTTCATTGAAAATATTTTAAGTTGAAGCTAATTGAATTATTTTGGTGCTAGGGTTTTGATCATCCCCATTTCAAGTTTCCTTTGTATTTAAACATGATGCATGGATGCTTTAATGCAACTAATTACAAACATTGTTCTAGGGTTGTGACACAAAGGTTGGCAAGCGCTCTTCGGTGGGGCCGAATGTCATCTCGGTGAGACCGAGTTGCTAGGGTTTAGGCAGTGGCTCTGTCAAGTGTATCTTGGTGGGTTCGGGTAGATGTGTATCGGTGGGACCAGGATTGTCTTTAGGGTTTTGGATAGATAGGAATATGAGGGTGTGGTTGATGGTTTTTGGAGCAATATCTCTAAGCCCTTTGAGCAAATGACTCATGATCAAAACATCATCCCCTTTTAATAGTATTGACTTTCCTATGGACTCATTGTGATCTTGGATCACTTAACCAAAAATGCAAAGTCTTGGAGCTTTTGCCAATGCTTTGTCCTTTGCATTTGTGGGGTCCACATTCACATCTCATTGCCATACCTAATTGAACTTTTCTGAAATATTCTTTTGAATAGGCATTAGTTCAATGATGTATATGTTGTTATGAATTACCAAAACCACCCGGGGATTAGTTGCACTTTTAGGCGGGCTGGTGGAGGCGGGCGAGGTCACCGCAGCGTCCAGCCCACGATGCCCGGGCACTGGGGGCCAGGTCTGCTGGTGTGCCGTCGCACTCTGAGTTGGAGGTCGGCTGCGTTGGCATCGTGTAGCCCGACGCATCTGACGAGCCGTCGGTCTCCTGGCCGAACTGGTCGTGCAGGCAATCCTCTAGTACGTGCCTCCGGTGTTTTGGAGCCCGAACAGGCCCATTGGGCCGGAATTGGGTAAGAAGATGCGACCGTTGCTGATGAGGGTGCCGGCGCGATATGTCGGATTGGCGAGAGGCACATATGGAGGTCACCGTGGTTGCTGACGATGAAGGCCACAACGCCGACGTAGACCGTGCGGACAGAGTGGGACGGTGGGTTGATGTTGACCCGGCTTGCCCTGTCGGCGGTGAAGGTGAGGGAGCCAAAAGTTAGGCTCTTCCCTGGCGGGAGGCCGCGGGAGGCTGGGGAAGATCCGATATGAGATCGGTCTCTAGCTAACGCGGCCCGTGCCTGGCACGCCAACTAACGTTGTAGAAACCGTTAGCCCTCGGTAGGGTACCTAGCGTGGCTGGAAGCCACAGATCAGAGGTCAAACGGGGAATTTACCCAGTTCGGGCCTCCATGGTGGAGTAGTACCCTACGTCCTGCTTGTGTTTGTTATTGATGGTGGGTATAACTAGGGATTACAGAGATGTATGAGACTATTGAGAGTTGTTATACGGGAGAGTAGATTGGAATGAGAGTCCCCTAGCCTCCCCTTATATACACGGTGGAGGCTAGGGTTTTACAAAAGGAGATGTGATCTAGCTAGATGTCGCCATCAATTTGGGGCTCAAGAAGGCCAGGGACGTCGTTCCCTTCCTTCGGGCTCCCTCCTACTGTTGGATATGTGATGGGCCTTGTGGGCCTATAATCAGTCCCCCTCCCGGGCTCCCTGTGATGAGCCCCCGCCAGTGTATGACACCGTCACAAGCCTTTAAACGACCAGCCCCCTCTCCCGTGCCGTTGACACAAGAGTACACCTACACCATCCGTGAGGGGAGCTTGGAAGCGGAGATGGAAGCACAAGACGATGAAGGAATGGCTGCCATTAGGCGGCCGGACTGTCCGACTAGACGATCACGCGACACCCGAGAGCCAATTCTCATAGTCGGATGTAGCCTGGACTGTCCGACCAGTTCTTCTTGGACTGTCCGGCCAGTTCCAGCCGGATTGTCCGACTAGTTCCGACCCGACTGTCCAACCATTTGAAGCGTCGTTGGCTTCCTTCCGTTGCCGAGTCTACCCCACGCTCGAACTGTCCGGGAACTTTTCTGTAGGACTGTCCGGCCGAGTCCTACCTGCGCACAGCGAGAGGCCCACTGGCCATGTATTCCCTCTCCACTTCCCCCTTGATGTGTGGATCAAGCTCTAAGACGACGAGCATGAGGATAGTTCCATCAACATGTCCAAGCTCCAAGCTTCCTTTTGTGGCATCTATCTTCCCTAGTGAGACCAAGGCCTACTAATGAGAGAAGGATTCCCCAAGTAAATGATCAAGAACTCCAACTTGAAGAAGGATCTCACTTGCATCATCAAGACCTCCACTTGTAAAGAAGAAATGCTCCATAGAAGCATCAAGCCTATCTTGAAACACATCTCGAATTTTATGAAAATCGGACACAATGGGGCTTTTTTTTTTAACACAGTACAGACACAAGCGCTCATACATACGTGCATACACTCACCCCTATGCATCGCCGGAAATCCTGAAATAAATTTAGGAATAATACGAGTACCAGGACTTGAACCCTGATGGACTGAGGATACCGCTGTACAACCTCGCGGGGCTTGGTCCTGCATCAGTCCATGCTCTAGTGACAGATCCCAAACCCGCTTGGCCGCTCCCACCTCCCGTTTTCCCATCTCTCGCAAATCCTCGATCCATACACCACCCGTAAACACCAACATATTGCAGCACTCCATCTCACCAAACGCCAGGTGTACCCGAGCCCGGCCCTCAGTCGTCTCCACCCCTCCGCGGGAAGAACCCGGCGAGGGCCAGCGCCGTACATATATCCCGACCTCACCGGAACCCTACCTTTGAGAAACCCCTTCTCCGCCACTATCCAAGCTCTGCCTGCACCACCGCCATTACTACTAGAGGAAGCTTCAACTGCTGTGCTCTTGCTCTCTAGTTAGTAGTGGTTGCTATCGGTGCTACTACCGCCGTCGTCCAAACCCTAGCCCTGATGCCGCAGCAGGAGGTGCCCGACCAGATCGCCGCAGGGTGGTTCGCGGTGGAGGCGCCGGAACGAACGGGGAGCCTGCAGAGGAGCGGCTCCAACAGCCGCCTCAACGCGCAGGCGCCGGAATTCGTGCCGCGGGTCGCGGCGGTGGCTCCACCGCCGGCAGTGATTCGTGTGTTTGCGGTGCCCTCGCCTCCACCTCGCGCGGCTTTCTTTGCGGCGCCCCCGCCTCCCCCGCCGTTCGAGTTCTTCGCGCCGGTGAGGGTTGGCGGTGCATTTGTGGCCGAGGAGCCGGAGCCGGAAATGGAGCGCGCGACGCCAGCTGTTGCTGAGCCGGCGGTGGACGGGCTTACTGATGAGGTGGTGCAGAAGATCACCAAGCAGGTGGGTGTCTCTTGTCCGGTAGATGCTATTGGATTTAGATCGAACACATACATCAGGATCGACTTGATGTTTATTAGGAGATCGTGTCTCAGTGGAATATCTTTGGCTGAAATAGGTTTTTAGTCCAGTCAACTGCTGGGATGATGATGTGTTAGTAGCAGCTAGTGTCTAGTTATCCCTGGTGAATAGTGTAGTTTTGGAGATTTGTTCTGATCAGGTTAGGGGATTAAATGGTACTATTATGCTATTGTGCTCAGGTGAGTAACATACATACCTGCTAAATTTTTTCCTGGGAGTGACTTTTTTGAGTAACCAGCGGGAGCTCTTCCTCTTCATTAAGTAGGAATTCGGGAGTGGCTTATTGGGATATTTCAGTGCATCAAAATGTCCCCTTTCTGGTCAACTTATCTGTTCAAATCTCTTGGATTAGCTCCATTTTCGTACTTATTATGTATTTACTATTGGGTTAGTCATTTCCATCTGTTTTCTTGGCAACTGTTTTAAATAAATTGGTTGTATCTTTCTGATTGTTACTGCAGTAAAATATTTCTACTGCACAAAATAAAATGAAGACACAACAGTAGGAAAAAGGAAACAAAGTACATACACCCCTTTTATCCTAGAGGTTGCGTTTATATCCACCTCAGTCATAAAAAAATTGCATTCCATGCTATCAAGATGTGCTGTGAACCTCAATAACAGGATAACTACCTTGCTAAAGATAGCCAGACTGCATAGCTGCAGGGGATTTAGGTAGACAAAGTTGAGGTGCGTGAGGATATTTTGAAGACATTAAATTGATCCATCTTGCTTGCTTCAAAAATAGATAGTTGGCAATTGGCATCCAACATTGAAAATACGCTGGATTCATGGAAGGGAATGGGAGGATATATTGGCAGAACTCCAGAACCTTTCCACTTTGCTAATTTGTACCAGTCTCTCGGTAGATATACAATAGCAGGCCATTGGGTGTGGTTGCTAGACAACAAATTCTTATAATTTTCAACCCAAGTTTTGTGCTAAATATTGACCATGCTCATCATTTTCATCTTTTGTGCACAATGCACTTAGGGATCTTTACCTACTTACGATGGTTGATAATGATCTGGAGATTATTACCATGGTTGTTTTTTTATTTGTGCGGAATGGTTTCCGATTCATAGTTTGATGGCCTTGACTACCTTGTCTTAGATTCTCATAATACTAGATGATACCCTGCGCGTTGCGGCGTGGATTGGTTGCAACATTTTTGGATGAAATTTAAATGAAATAAAAATCGATATAATATATTGTATTTGATTATTATATAGTTGTAAATACATATGGAATATAAGTAGTTTTCTCATGCATGTTGAGAGAAATATAATTAGTGTGATTGATGAGGTGGCATGTGTTTTGAGTTGTTATGTTTGCATGTTGAGAGATAATATAAATAGCATTTCCATGCATGTTAAGAGAAATAATTAGTGGGTGATGAGGTGTCATAGTGATGAGGTGGCATGTGTGCATGTTGAGAGAATTGAGATAGTGGGGATGGACTATTTAGGTATATAGGCCTATGTCTTTCTGCTTATCTCTTATCAGTTAGATATGCTGTTATGTGGTGTAGTGTTGTAGTGGAGATATTTTCATCGTGGTTGTATAGCAATATATGCTATTTGATGTAGGGCAAACCCTATGGTGGCTTGATCTTCATGAATTGGTGGTGGATTTGAGGAAGAACACGGAGGGAATCGAGAGGAAACACAAGGGAAACACTCAAATTAACACACATAAATGTAATAAAAGACACACATAGATAGATCCTTGATCCAAATCATCCAAAGAAAGAGATGGAACAAGACAAGGTTCTTCAAGTCCTAAGACAAGGAGGGCTTGAATTCCCTGGAGGGATCTTCCCCACAAGTGGAGGTCTTGGTACTCCTATGGAGTTATCCCCTCAAGAGGTCTTCATCTCCACTAGAGGAGCCATCTCCATTAAGGAGTAATCCCACAAGGGGAGGTACATGAGCTAAGCTCTAATCTCATATGTGGTGGGGGGAGTATATATATAGTCCTAAGCAATGAAGGAGTAAGTGAGGGCATAAAGGGAATGATACATGGGACATGCCCAACAACTGCACGCAGGCAGGCCTGTGTGCACGGGGGAGGGGGGGGGTTGCCGTTTGCACGGGTTGTCCAGAGAGCTGGAGGCCGCAAACCGCGCGCACGGGGATGTACCGTGGACACGGGGCCCGTGGCCAATTGGTCCAGAGGTCCGTGCGCACAGGGTGTCCAGAGGGCTCCTCGGCCGCTGGCCTTTGCGTGGACACCCATCGATGCTTCCGGAACCTGGCCTTGGTCTTCACGGTTCTTTCTTGGCTTCCATGCTTCCCTCGAGCATGGTGTGGGCGCTCGCTTGTGCACGACCACCTCCATGTCACGTGTGATGTTCGGCTCAAACCTAAAGGTGCACATGGTAGGAGTGTCAAGTAGTATACCATCCTCTGGAGAACCAAGTAGACACGTGTAAAGGAGAAAATTCACCTTTATATGATGTGGAAGATGCGAGTGTCTCGACGGTGAGCACTTGACATAGGGATGCTTCGCACCACTATTTGTGTAACCGGTTAACAAATAAATGTATCTAGAATTGACTTCTTCATTTCCTTAAAAAAACTGTATCTAGAAATGGTGCATCAGGTATAGAGTTTTCTGGGATTTATCAGAATTTGAAATTAAGTCTTGTAGAGATCACCGAGTAAATTACATAAACTACCACAAATCCACAATTGAGAGTTTGAGACTAGGTTAATAGTTACGTACCACTTCTGATTTTCCATTCTTTCAAAATACTAAGCTTTGCACACTGGAATAATGACGGCTTGATGACATTTTGCATAGTTCAAAAAAGCGCTAGGCGTTAATTGTGCGTTTTGCCATCGCCTTGCGCTTTTCTGACCAAAGCGCATGCTTATGCGCAATTATACGCAGATTAAACGCAGTTATGCGCTAGGCGTTTTGCTATCGCCTAGAGCCTAGGCGCACTTAAGCGCTCGCTTAGGCGCGCCTTTTTTAACTATGACATTTTGACAGCCTTCCTGATCAGTGGGGTCCATATGGAAGGGCTAACTTGGTAAAGAAATAGGGACATATGCATGTTTGATTCCCCTCCCTCTCCAGCCTGCAAGTTGTTCAACCTTGTGCTAGGCCTCTTGCAAGCGCTTATGTTGGCGTTGAGCTCTGCCGAGGCCCACCTTGTTCGGACCGCGCTCGACAACAACCAGATATACGCTATCCTATGCTATCTTGACAAGCTATGTACCATTGGGCGAACCAGCTCACGGGCAACAAACCGTTGGAGATCGTCGGCTGCGTCAACCTCAAGTCGTTCAACGTATCACAGAGCCCCGCCGGTTACTTGCCGACTTAAGAACTCACACATAGCTGCTCGATTGAAGAAATATTTGTTGACTGATGCTTTAGCCAGCAGCAAACACGCGTATACACGCACACAAGGTGGCTGCTCAAGCCTGTAGCTGGGTTGATTCCGGCGGCTGCACACACGCGAGCAACACATGCACGCGAACACAAGTCAATTCTGGCGGAGGAACACACACAGACACTGTGATTGGTTGCAAGAGGTGTGATACGGGGCAAGCCGTTAGTGTGGCGTGACCTTCACGATTGGACAGAGATTTGAAGAGGAACACGAAGAACAAGTGGGGAAACAAAGTGAATCACAAGGGGAAACACACACAAGTAAGATCCACTACCAAGTATGCTCTCATATCACAAGTCAATACAAGAGGAACCTCAAGATCCAACAAAGGAAAGGAAATACCACATGGATAGTTCATCCCCAAATCAACGACAAGACTTCGGATGTGCTCATCCAAGATTGCGTTGGTGTCGTGCATAGCTCGTTGAAGTCCGAAGCGTGTAGCCTTCAAGGCGTAGTCGTGCGCTTCTGCTTGGTCGTCGTAGATCGGATGAGATGTACCTTACCTCAACATTTTGGCACTCAGGCAAGGTGTGAGTAGAAATGGAAATGAACAATACCAAGTTATCTCTTTCCGATGTCGTTGAAGAATCAAGAGACCTCATGATTGTCAATGTGAAATGAGATAAACTTGGTAGTGAGCCTTATCCGAGAGCTCACACCTAGCACAAAGGCATATGTGTAGCTTGGAGGGTAAGTCACACAATATCAAGCAAGATGAAGTTCAAGATATGTAGAATGCTATGCAAGTGATAGAAAATGTAAGGATAGATAGGCTAAAAGAGAACGCAGGCACAAGGATATTGAGGCCTGTGTAACCAAGAAAATGATCATACAAAATTGTCCTAACGAAGACTAAGCTTGTGTGTTGCACAAACTCGAGGATAGATGCTTGCTTGATTGCACGTAGGGGGCATGATATGATCACTTGACTACCCACTCTACCATTACCAAAATTTTATGTTTTCCTACATAGTATGCATTCCTTGGCATCTGTATTTCTATTGCTCTTTGCACCTTTTGCTTATACATATCTTTTTCTCTCTCTTTTTTTGGTATACTTTTGCTTCCTTTGCCATATCCCCTCGAGCCAAGATCAAACCACAAGATTATTGCTATCAAGATAATGCGAGGATAAAAACACACCTCACTAGACACCGAATGATCAATGAGATCAAAAGGTCACTACAGTGTAAGACAAGTGATCAATGCCCGACAATACTCGATAAACTAGTCTCGGTAGGTTCAAGGTATTCATAAAGGATGGAATGGCCCACAAGGGTAATGGCAATGAAGGTAAAGTTGTGGGATGAAACGTATACCTCGTAGTCACTTCTGAGGTTATCGACCTTGCTTCTGGTGAAGGTGTCAAAAGGATGTGTGTGTGTGTGTGCGGGGGGGGGGGGGGGGGGGGGGGGTGTAGAGATACTTGTCATGATTGTTGTTAGGTGTCGAGGTCCGAAGCCGGCGAAGATGGCCAACTTCCACGTTATGTACTCGTAGCCGCAAGTTTCTGTCAAGCCCGAATGTTCTGGGAGGCGGAGGCTTCGAGGGTAGGGCCGGAGGCCTTAGGGCGCATTGTCCTAGGTGACCTTGGTTGTTGATGGAGACGATGTAGAGATACCAAATGATAGAGGGCAAGCTGTTAGGGTGGCCTGACCTTCACGATTGGAGAGGGATTCGAGGAGGAACACGAAGAACAAGTGAAACAAACATAATCACAAGGGGAAACACACACAAGTAAGATCCACTACCAAGTATGCTCTCATATCAGAAGTCAATAGAAGAGGAACCTCAAGATCCAACAAGGAAACAAAGAAAAGAAAATAACACATGGATAGTTCATCCCCAAATCCAAAGGAAGAGTAGGTCTTGAATACCTTGGGAATCTTCTCCAATGGAGGTTTTGATCACTCCAATGGAGTCTTCTCCACAAGGGAGGGGTTTCCATGGGGAGAGGGTAGGTTGGGCAAAGCTCTCTCAAGCTCTTATTGTATCCTTTGCTAACCCTAGATCCAAGGAGTACGGTTTATATAGTCTAGGTATGAAGAGGTAAGTAGGTGGGGAAAAAGGTACATGGGCACGTGCCCTTTCTCATTGCGCACATGTGGACCGGAGGGTCCAGGCTTAATAGAAGGTGGGCAAAGCTGCGCGCCAGGGAGGCCAAAGGTTCCAGGGCTGTCCGAAGGCTTCGGGTCCAGGAGGTTCTGGGGTACTTTCGGGCTTAACAGAGGTTGCATCGCTCACGTACCTTGGACTCAAAATTAATTTTCAGAAATCTACCTTAGTCTCCCTGAATGTCCAACCAACACTAATGGCAGAGCTAGCTGATCTGCTGCAATGCTCGATCGGCTCGATGCCGTTCACGAACCTCGGACTGCCAATGGGGACGACCAGGCCCACTGTGAATGACCTTATGCCGGTGATCGATAGAGTGGAACGAAAATTATCAACTTCACTGTGCATGCTGAACCCAGGGAGTAAATTAACTCCGCTCAACTCACTGCTTACCTCGATTGCCATATACCCCGTGTGCACAATTAAATTCCTGTCAAAACTGATCGAACACCTAGGCAAGATCCGGAGATGCTGCTTGTGGAGGAACCGAGGAAGAGAACAGAAAATGGGGAGAGCAACAACTCGCTAGCAGCGTGGGAACTAGTTTGCCGCCCCAAGAACAGAGGCGGGCTGGGGATCTTGAACCAAGAACAGAGGCGGGCTGGGGATCTTGAATATTAAAGTGCAGAACACGGGACTGCTGCTGAAATTTCTTCACAGTTTCTACAACAAAAAAGCTGTTCCGTGGGTCAGCTTGATCTGGTCTAGTTGGGAGAGGCGACACTGCTCTATTCGCGATGTGCCCCACGCCCAAGGAAGAGACCGTTGAACATCTTTTCTTCAGTTGTGTGTTTAGTAAAGCCTGTTGGGTGGTGGGTATGAATTTTACCTCCACGGGCGGTGAAGCCACCAGCTTACATCTGCTGCACACTGGCAAACAGGGGTGGACACGTCCAATGTTCATGGAAATATTTGTTACGTCGGCGTGGAGCATTTGGAAGGAACGGAATGGATTTTTTTTCAAAAGGAACCCCCCACAGTTGAGACTTGGAAGAGAGGTTCAGAAAAGACTTGTTGCTTTTAGCCCATAGGGTTAAGCCCTCTCTAGTCCAGTTTGTGGAAGCTTTTTCTAACTCTGTAACTTAATAAAAGATTGACCCCCCCCCCCCCCCTCTTGTCCTCATACACACTTACCAAACACTGGTTTGTGGGTGTTGTGAGGATGTTCACCAGTGTAACCCCACCATGTAAAAAACCCTGTGTATAGCCGGTTATCAATACAAAGTCAGTAGGAGCCTTTCCTACTGTCAGTTAATACTCCATAAAAAAGGTTGCATCGCGGTGCACAGGGTTCGGCGGCTTGAAGGTTCCATGGTTAGTAGGAGCTACCTTCTTGGTTCTCTTCAGAGATTCTCCGCTTCTTCTTCTTCAACTCCTTGTACTATGGTTGTGGTTCTTCCTCGGTACTTCTTCTTCTGTGTCATCATCATAGTACCTAAGCACACATAGAGTTCCAGATTGAGGTAGTAACCATGTCTCATTCAAATGCATAGGAAGCTCATAGAGGAGTGAAGTCACCTCTGTTTCGATAGCTCATGCACGGTAGTGTCCTCTTGGTGTTTTGTTTCCAGTTATTATTGGATTTTGCCCACTCTAACCTTCATAGTTTGAAATTGTAGGTGGAGTACTATTTCAGTGATATAAACCTTGCCACTACGGAACATCTGATGAGATTTATTAGCAAGGATCCTCAGGGATATGGTGAGTTGCATATCTATACCTGGATCTAGCTTTTTTTGGTAACTTGGGATACATATTTAGATGGATCTGTTGATGTGTTTGTGTCAGTAGTCTGTTCCTTTAAATCCAGTCACAGTACTGGGAGTAGACATTTTTCGTGCAAGGTTTACGACACATTATATTCATCTTGTTGCTGATTCGCTTTGCCAGAAACAGAAGTCAACATGTTTCTTCTATGTAGACATGCTAGACATGCTTTCTGTTAGATACGCTGATTCATATTGGCTGCACTATAACGATGTGTTTTTCATTTGCTTAACTTACTTGGTAATCATAATTTTTCATAAGTTGTGTCTTTGCATCTTTGGTCCAAATCTTACGAATATGTTATTTAGGATCTTCCAACTGACATTATGGGGGAGATGGGGTGAGTAACATGTTCTTCCACTGAATGCAGTGCCAATATCAGTTATTGCTGGCTTCAAGAAAATAAAAGCTTTAGTGCATAATAACCCAATGCTTGCTGCAGCTCTCCGTACCTCATCAAAACTTGTAAGTTTATCCAATCCCCATTCTACAAAGATACATACAGGTTGTTTTTAGTAATGTCTTCTCTTTCATTAGAGAAAGGAGTAAAATATCAGCAACTATCTACTTACATTCTTAGCATATAGTACATTCATGTTATTGCTTACAACCTTTACATCGTAGGTTGTAAGTGGTGATGGAAAAAGAGTAAAACGCCGACATCCATTTACTGAATCTGATATGCAGGAGTTCCAGGTATCATGAATGTCTCTGCATCATATGTTGTTCCATTTTGTAATATAAGATGATGGCCACCGAGTCATTTGGCTCCCTCTCTCTTGTAGTCCCGAATTGTAGTGGCAGAAAATCTTCCTGGTGATCCTTCTTACCAGAATCTTATGAAGATCTTTTCAGCTGTTGGCAGGTATGTGTCATTACAACATGCAACCCCCATCCCCGCACCCTGAAAAAGAACAATAGAAATACTAATATATGTACTATTCAAAATTTTCATGTTTCAGTGTGAGAACAATTCGTACTTGCTATCCTCAGACTCCAAACGGTCCTGGTCCTGCTACTAATAGATCTGCCAAGCTAGATATGCTGTTTGCCAACAAGGTAATCGTAATTTCAGTGCTTCTTAATAATGTTGTGGGGAATCGAGTATTATTACCTTGCAGGTTCTTACGGAATTATTCCTAATGCATAAGCTTTGGTCTTCATTTCTGTTCTATAACTTCAGGTCCTGATTTAATACCAAATAATTAACACTCAAGTAGTCAAATGTACATTAGGATGGAGATTTGACCCTTGCATCTAGGACCGTTCTAACCTTTTTTGCATTGGCTCCAAATCGTGTAACAGATGGATGTGCCTATGTTTTGGGAACCTCAAAGCTCTCAACATTGCAACCATTTTGCTCTGTAGATGGGCCTAGTGTAATGGCCAAAAATTAATGTGACCTGAACTTGCCTTGTGGATCTGTGGAGCACAATAGTTACTGGACCATGTCTCCTTGTTGGCAGGGAGCTTGTTAAAGGTTTTGAGAATTGCTGTGTCCACAGTAAAAACTGTGTTAGTACTAACATGATCATTGCAACCATTTTAAGAATTGATTATGAATCTTCTGTTGCTATTCTGTTATCCAACCCCTACTAACACCTTTGTTACCATGAATATAACACCCCAGAACTCTGTGCGCTATTGCTGCTATCAAAATCAGAATGCTTACCCCTTTGATTAAACAAAGCAGGAATGCATCTAGGGAATAAACAAAATATAATTGATGCACATTGCACAACAAGCACTGTCCTTGAAATAATAACACAATAAAGTCACAACTTTTTGTGTAAGCATGACACAATATCTTTAGTTGTCTGAAGTACTAAGGCCGGTTCTGAAGTCTTTAACACAAGAATTACGAGTCAACGAGTCGAGCCAAGGTTGAGACTCATAGACTAATCGTGGCTACTCTAGACTACTGCTGAACTAGTCGACATGGTACTGTAGTACTCGACTTACAGTACTCAGTTACTAATACATACTTCCTCCGTTCCTAAATATATGACGTTTTGGTAGTTCGAACTACCAAAACGTCATATATTTAAGAACGGAGGGAGTACAATATAATAAGGGGGAGGAGAACAGCAGCAGAGGAGGACAGCATGGGAAGGAGCACAGCAGCAGTGGAGGACAGCAAGGGAGGAGCACAACATCAGAGGGGCGGATCCGGGGGAGGTGTAGAACCAACGGAGGTAGAGGAGCGGAACGCTCCTGGCCACCGCTGGCGGCGGCGGTGGGCGGCGGGTTAGTGGGTGGTGGCGGTGGCCTGGTCCCAGCCTCCCAGGTGAGGTGGGCAGGCGGCTCATTTTGGAGGAGCCTGGAAAGCTAGGGTTGCAATTTTTCCCTCCTGCGGGCTGCTCACTTATCCCTCCAAATTTGAGCCGATCGACTCAAAACATACTAATCCATGACTAGTCGCTCCACCCCTTGACTCACAGAGCTAGTGTACACAAAGAACCTAGTCGACAATCAGATTGAGACTACTAGACTAGTCGCGCGATTAGTCAAGGCTAGTTCGACCCATAACCTTTTAACATCTAAAACTTAACCTGATATGGTGCTGCCAAGTTCATACAACCTAAGTTCCCATCCCTGTGTGATGGCTACGCCCTTCGTGTATTACCTGACACTGAATGCAGAAGGGTGCATAAATTTCATCAAGTAGCAACATTGTGAAAAGCTGAAAATGAAGCAACTTGAATAAGCAATTGCATTATACATACTGCAATTATCTAAGCTGGTAGTTTTATCAATCACCAATACATATACGTACTTAAAGCTTCGCTCCGTAATCACCTCCAAATCCTTTTTTTTTCTATATTGTACCTCCAAATCCTTCATCAGGACATGTTGTTTTCTTCTTCATAACTGTTTTTAAACATGTTCATATTGCATAAATTTTGTCAATGTATAAAACCTAGAAAAGAACCAAAGAATTATGTGGTTTACAGTTAATACGGTTGGCACACACGAGTACAAAAAAAAACAGAATTGTTTTTGCAAACTGAGGAATCCCAGAACGCTCATGTTACATATTCTAAAACATAATTTTAATGAGCCAAATACGAGTTTAGGCACTACGAAAATGTATTGAAGTCACTCTGAAACTCATGAAATTGCATAAGTTGTCAGATATGTTAAAATCCTAGATACCTCTCAGCAGATAGATCTGCAGTAGCAAGGTTTAAAATGTCACTTAAAACAGTCCTGATCAATCTAATCAAATGGACTAAAGATGGGATTCCTCCCCTTTGTTGTCAGGGATTGTTCTAGTGTGCATTTGCAACACTGGCCACAGAGTAATCTGGACAAACCAGTGTCCATATATTTCACTTGCATGGCCTCACAGATTCACAATACTAAGCTGTAAGATCTTCCAATCCACCTAATGGGTCATACAGGATTTGACGTAGGCATCCAGAGGTCTCGTTTAGTTGTTTCAATATAGTCAACAATTGAAAAAGGTGCAATATGTTTATTATTTGAAAATCTGTCATGTTATTTCCAATGATTTTGTGTATACTTTTGCGTTTGCAGTAGTTCATATTAATTCCCTTGCTAACAAATTGTATTTTTCGTTGGAACTAGCTGCATGCTTTTGTGGAGTACGAGACTCACGAGGATGCTGAGAAGGCAGTATGTACTACATGATTTTGAATTCCAAAACACAATGTTTGTACTGTGTTTTGTCTTGATGTTGGTTGATTTGATGCAGATTCTGGAGCTGAATGATGAAAGGAACTGGAGAAATGGGCTTAGATTACGGCTGCTGAATACTTGCATGGTAGACACACATACTGGGATCGGCTAGTCATATATTGTCTTTAGTTAACCACTGTGATATATTTAATGTTAATATATGCACTTGTGTTTACCTGTCATATTATATATAAGCGATAAGCTGATATACTCGGTTAAAAGCTTCTTTAGATTGTGTGTACTTGTTGTGCCCTAGTGCTTGGCTTCAAATCGGCCTCAGCAATTAGTTTTGCTTTTGCTGATATATATCTACACACACACACACACACACACAAAACGATAGTTTTGCTCTGCTTGCCAATGACTTGCTATTGTGTCAACAATCTTGTCACCATCTGTAATCAACTGTTACAATTTAAGTTCTCTATTTGTATTTGGGTATCAGTAGTGAACGTCAATATACTTGATATTTGTTGTTTCACAAAATCTATGTAGTAAGTGCTGCAAAAGAAGTATATCAAATGAATTATATGTATGTCAGTATGTCATGGTTTGCTATCTACTCCCTCCCATCCATAATAATTTGAACTAAAACCACGACACTTATTATGGATCGGAGGGAGTAATTCCTATGCAACTTACAAATATGATGTTTTGGCATTCGGTATTAATATTTTTTGGTACGATTTGGGTGTAGACAAAGGGTCCAGTAAAAGGGAAAACGGGAGGGCATGAAGGTGATGGAAATGGTGAGGAGGACGTCTCCACATCAAACCAATCAAACGAGAGATAGCTTGAAGTATCCTTTCAACTGTCAGATGTATTGCCAGAGCACCTGGTAAGAAATCTTGGCGTAATCTACTTGACACACCACAGGCTTATTTAAAATTAAGTCCCACTTGGATCTGAAGTAAAAGTGTGATCATCTAAATCCCAGAAATATTATTCTTCCAAACTAACTTAGCTGCCAGGAAGTCGGGATTATTGAATTTCAGTACCTTACCACCCTGACATTGTGCAGTTTGATGAGAACAACAGTGACAAACAAGGCCCAAAGCGTGGCAAAGGTCGTGGGCGTTGCGATAAAGGCCGAGGCCATGGCTACCATCAACTGAACAACAATCATCATCACATTCACAATGGCAGCAACCATCACCAGGTTATCAACAGTTGTGGCAGCCATCCAGTCGGGACACCACCGAACAACCAGCTTATCATGGTCGAGCAACTACTACCTGTGCCAAACAAACAGCCTCCTGGCCCACGTATGCCTGATGGCACTCGTGGTTTCGTCATGGGCAGGGGGAAGCCATCATCAGCTTTGTGCGCCGTCGAGCTTTAAATCCATTGCTGCGCTTCATGTTGATATAGATGGTTTCGAACCAAACCTGTTTCTTGCACGGATGTGTGCTTTGGTATTTTTGGACTGCTCGTTGTGGACCAATGGTTGATCTCTTGTACTTGAAAACTGGAGGTGTGCCGGTGTGTGTTACACGGTTATTGGAGTTCTACTTTAAAGGGATTTGCTATTTCGTTAGCAAGGCGGAAGAAAATGACTGAAAAAGAAGTTGAAGAGTGGAATTATAGTGGTGTTTTCTCCATAATCCTTGTCGAGACTATTGTGGTATGTGACATAAAATTAGAGACGAAAAGTAGGAGACACAAAGTATACACAAGATATATGATATAATTCATATCTTTGATACGACTCCTCTATTATGAATCACTAGCAAAAGAGCCGGTGTGGTACCCATAACCATCACTCAAAGACCCTAATAGGTCCACGTGCTTTATTTCAACATCTCATCTGTGTTGCCGTTTATTCTTCTTTCCACCCAGTCGACGGTGGCCTTAGTACTCATACAGCCACAATGTGTTTGAATGTGGTCAATCCTAAGGCGTCTCTCTCTAGGCATAAAATGAGAACTCTGATTTCTTCCCGTGAGGTTTTGCAAAGGCATGCATGCGTGGTTATCGATCGTTTCTTTCATCTCCAATCTGGTTTGTTAGGTATTCATTTGCAATCGGGATCGGCGCCGGTATGAAACAAAGACGGATCGTGTGCTATTGATTAAGGTTGCACCCTAAATAGCATTTTAAAAATGGTTAATAGGTAAAATAACATCATATTCGAACTCTACATATTTTTAATCAAATTCCATGTATAACATGTTAAAATTGGAGTTAGGATTTAAAAGATATGGATATTTTTGAAAGCATTTGTTCTAGATGGACTGTGTGTTGATTAACCCAAATATCATCGGGTTTTCTTTGTAATTCCTGTCACTTAAAAGGTGGACTGCGGGTTAATTACCAGAAAAGGCAGGAGGTTTTCTATGAAAATGTGAAAAAACGATTTGTCTTCTGTCACTCAAGTGTAGATTGCGGGTTAATTACCAAAAAAGGCAATGTGAAAAACGATTCGTTTTCTATGACTGAAGGGTGGACTGCGAGTTGATTACTAGAAAAGGCAGGGGGTTTTCAATAAAAATGTGTGACGGACGGGTAGAAGCTCTTCTTCCTTTATTAGCAAGTATTTTTACTCCTATAAAGGATGGTGGAGTACTCGCCTCCCTGGGCTCTCCGCGGGCGAACAACGTCTCCTAGCCGTCCGTCGCGAGGTAGCATGTCGCGGGAGCCTCTCAGGGTGTTTTCGGGCCATCCGATCTGCCTGGACGGCTCGCGCCCGGGCGACCCGGTTGGGCGGTCCATGACAGGTGGACCGTCGGCGCACCTAGTGATGTAGGGTGGAACCCTAGATGACGATCTTTTCACACTTTAGGAGGGGGAAAAGGAGCAAATCCAAGAAGAACACAAGAAGAACACTCAAATGACACAATCCAAATCACACATGCACTAGATCCACATACACATAGTAGAGATACAAGATCCAAAGTCAACACAAGAGGATACACGGTAGCTAGTTCATCCCAATCCGTAGAGGAGTTGAGGTCTTGAATCCGGAGCGGATCTTCTCACATGGATCTCATGGAGGTCTTGATCTCCATGGGAGAGGTATGGATGAGCAAAGCTCTATCTCAAAGAGCCAACTACTTTGCTAACCCTAATTCAGAGCTAGGAGACGAGTAGTTATAGTCCAAGGGGTAAGTGGAGGGATACATGGGTCGTTGCCCTTTCACAGCGCGCAGGCTGACCGGTTGTACCGGACTTGCGGGCGGTTGTACCACTGGGGCTCAGGCACCAGTTCCTGGAGGTGTTCGCCGAAGGGAGGACCGGTTGTACCGGGCTGGCTGGCGCTGGGGGAATAACCGGGCTGGTACCGGCCTTGCTCCGCTCGAATACAGAAGGTTGACCGGTACTTGGGCGGTAGTGGAGCGGTTAAACCGGTGGACCGGTTGTTGACCGGTAGTGGGGCGGTTGTACCGGTGTTCCTGGGCTGGGCACAGTCATTTCCAAGTCCTTGGTGTCCATCTTGCTCCATTCCTTCTCCTTGGCCGATTCCTTTGTACCTAAGTATGCAAAGTGTCTCCGTTTGAGGTAGTAGCCATGTCTCACTCGAGTCGAATGGAAGTTCACTAAGGAGAGATGTCACCTCGGTTTCGAGAGCTCTTGCACGTGCTCGTGTCATCGGTCCTCTTGGTACTTGGGGAGACGTAGGTGGGTCCATGGGGATGACCGTAGGATGCTCCGCATCATCTCCCCCCCCCTTGGGAAAGATCCGTCCTCGGATCGGAATTCTCATCACCATGGAAGGGAGATAAATCCTTGACGTTGAAGATGTCGCTCACGTTGTACTTGTCACGAGGGATGTCGATCTTGTATGCATTGTCGTTGTAGCGTGCTAGCATCTTGAATGGTCCATCGGCTCGAGGTAGTAGCTTGGACTTGCGCTCGTTGGGGAAGCGGTCTTTGCGAAGGTGTAGCCATACAAGATCACCGGGGTTGAACACCATGGGGTGCTTGTTGATGTTGACCTTGGTCGCAAGGCGGTGTACTTGGCGCTCGATCGTGTGCCTTGTATCTTCATGCATCTTCTTGAGGAAACTTGCGCGTGCACTCGCGTCCATGTCGGTTCGCTCTTGTAGAGGTAGCGGTAAGATGTCCAATGGGGACAAAGGGTTGAAACCGTAGACGACCTCGAAGGGGGACTTGCCGGTAGTAGAGTGTCTTGCTCGATTATAGGCGAACTCGGCGATGGGTAAACATTCCTCCCACTCCCTTATGGTCTTCTTGATCAACACGCGGAGAAGTGTAAAGAGTCCGGTTCGTGACCTCCGTTTGGCCGTCGGTCTGAGGGTGATATGCCGATGAGAATAGGAGCTTGATTCCGAGCTTGGCGCATAGTGTCTTCCAAAAGTAGCTAAGGAACTTGACGTCTCGGTCCGACACGATCGTCTTTGGAACTCCATGCAAACTCAAGATTTCCCTACAAAAGAGATTTGCAACATGTGAAGCATCGTCTATCTTGTTGCAAGGAATGAAATGTGCCATCTTAGAGAAACGGTCCACAACAACAAATACGGAATCTTTGCCGTTTTGAGTTCGAGGCAAACCAAGCACGAAATCCATGCTAATATCTTCCCATGGGTGATATGGAATAGGAAGTGGCATATATAAACCATGAGATTGAGCTTTGGACTTAGCTTTGTGGCATGTAGAGCACCGGTTGGTGTAGCGTGAGACATCTCGAAACATCTTGGGCCAAAAGTAGTTCTTGGAGAGCGTAGCGAATGTCTTGTCACGTCCAAAATGTCCCATGAGTCCTCCACCATGAGCTTCTTGCAAAAGTAGCAAACGAAGAGAAGACTCAGGAATACAAAGTTTGTTAGCTCGCATAAGATAACCATCTTTCAGGTAATATTGCTCCCAAGTTTTATGAGGTAAACATTTGGCATAAGGAGTTGCAAATGACGAATCATGTTCATACAAGTCTTTAATGTGCTCAAAGCCAATAACATTCAATTCAAGTTTGGTAACCAACATGCACTTGCGGGAAAGAGCGTCCGCCACAACATTTTCCTTACCTTTGATATACTTGATAACATAAGGAAATGACTCAATGAACTCACTCCATTTAGCATGACGCTTATTCAATTTTGTTTGGCCCTTAAGGTACTTAAGCGTTTCATGATCCGTATGGATTACAAATTCACGTGGACGGAGATAATGTTCCCACACATGCAAGACTCTCACTAAAGCATATAACTCTTTGTCATAGATGGGGTAGTTAAGTTGCGCGCCGGAGAGCTTCTCACTAAAATATGCAATGGGTCGTTTCTCTTGCATTAACACACCACCAATACCATTACCACTAGCGTCACAATGCACTTCAAAAGTTTTCTCAAAATTGGGTAATGCAAGTAATGGAGCATGTGTAAGCAAGGTTTTAAGCTCATGAAATGCGGCATCTTGAGATGGACCCCAAACAAATGGTGCATTCTTCTTACTCAATGCGTGCAATGGTGATGCAATAATGCTAAAATCCTTCACAAAGCGACGATAAAAACCTGCTAAGCCAAGGAAGCTACGCACTTGAAGCAAATTGGTTGGTTGTGGCCAATTCTTAATAGCATCAATTTTAGTTTCATCAACATGAACACCCTTAGAGGAAACAACAAAGCCCAAGAAAACAAGCTTATCAACACCAAAAGTGCATTTTCCCATGTTCGCATAAAGTCGCTCGTCTCTAAGAATTTGCAATACTTCTCTAAGGTGTTTGACATGATCTTCGAGGGTTTCACTAAACACAAGGATGTCATCAAAGTAAACCACAACACAAATGCCAATTAATTTGCGAAGAACATAGTGCATCACACGCATAAAAGTGCTAGGTGCTTGCGATAAACCCATAGGCATGACTAACCATTCATACAAGCCAAATTTAGTTTTGAAAGCGGTCTTCCATTCATCACCTTCTTGCATGCGAATTTGATAATAGCCACTTTTAAGATCAATTTTAGAGAAAATTGTGGCTCCACTAAGTTCATCAAGCATGTCATCTAGGTGTGGAATGGGATGGCGATATCTAACGGTGATAGCATTGATAGGACGGCAATCGGAACACATGCGATAGCAACCATCTTTCTTAGGCACGAGAATGACCGGAACGGCACAAGGGCTCAAGCTTTCGTGTACATACCCATTCTCCATGAGATGTTGCACTTGCCTTTGGATTTCTTTGGTTTCTTCGGGGTTGACGCGGTATGGTGCCTTGTTCGGTAGTGGTGCGCCGGGGATGAGGTCTATGCGGTGTTCGATTCCGCGGAGTGGAGGAAGTCCGGGAGGTAGCTCATCGGGAAACACGTCCGCGAATTCCTGCAATAAATGAGACAATACAAAAGGAAGATGTTGTGAAGTATTAGTCCGCACCACTTCATCTTTGCACACAAGTACAAAGTGAAGAACACTTGATGGGCTCTCACTCACATCCCTCAAGTCTCTTTTGGTGGCTAAAAGAACTAGATCTCTTTTGTCACGCATCGTGGAGTCACTCATGTTTGGCTTGTGGCTCTCACTCTCGTTTTGCTGGCTCACTCGCTCACTTTTCGCTCCACGATGGGTAGATGCTTACTTGTCCGCGATGACTTGACTTGGTGTCATTGGTCGAAGAACGAATTCCTTGCCCTTCATCTTGAAACTGTAGTGGTTGGTCCGTCCGTTGTGGATAACGCCGCGATCGAATTGCCATGGTCGCCCAAGTAGGAGGTGGCATACGGACATTGGAACCACATCACACTCCAAGGTATCTTCGTAGGCGCCGATCTTGAAGGATACTTGGACGGTGTGATCCACTTGTATTGTGCCGGAGTCGCTAACCATTGGACCTTGTAGGGGCGAGGGTGCTTCTTCTTGACCAATTGTAGCTTGGAGCATAATTCTTCGCTTGCCAAGTTGTGACAACTTCCGCCGTCGATGATGACCTTGACGGAACGTCCTTGGATACCCGCTTTGGTATGGAAGATGTGGCAACGTTGGTCTTCATCTTGATGTTGTTGAAGTGTCAAGACCTTGGAGACAACAAGAGCGGGGCTCGAATCATTGTCGCAAAACACTTGATCATCTTCTTCTTCATTCACTTGGCGGTGCATGGCCACTTGCTCGATGGCTGCCATTTCATCTTCACTCATAGAATCATAGGTGCCGTCGGCGTTCATGATCATAGTGCGTCTTGTTGGGCACTCGAAGGACTTGTGGCCTCGTCCTTTGCACGTAAAGCACTTGATGTCACTTGTTTTGTCGGTGGCGTCCGAAGGAGTTGTTGATGACGAAGCTCTTGGCTTGGAGTTGCTTGTAGTAGGAGGAAGACGACTCGAAGATGTCGTTTGTTGCTTGGAGCTTAACTTGTCACCGGTACTTGGTGTAGCTCGAGTCGTGGAAGGAGTTGTGGAAGTCGTTGAAGCTTGAGTGTATGAACCGTAGGTCTTGGAAGAGTACTTGGAGTACTTGTAGTCTTCTTGTACTTGTCGCTCCGCTTTGGGTGCTTGGTGCACTAGCTCGAGGAGGTTGGAGTACGGTTGGAAGTCCGCAATTTTCTTGATTGGGTAGTTTAGGCCATTCAAGAAACGCGCCATTGTTTTTTCATCATCTTCCTTGACGTTGGCTCGTATCATTGCAATTTCCATCTCTTGGTAGTACGCTTCAACCGACTTGGTGCCATGCTTGAGGAGTTGTAGTTTCTTGAAGAGGTCGCGGCTATAGTGTGTGGGCACAAAGCGAGCTCTCATGACATCTTTCATTTGATCCCAAGTCGCGATGGGTGGCTCGCCCTTCTCTTGACGTCTTGCGATCACTTGCTCCTACCAAATGAGAACATAGTCTTGGAACTCGCGAGATGCCATGGCGATCTTCTTTTCTTCGTCATAGTTGTGAAGGCGAAATATCTTGTCGACCTTCAACGCCCATGAAAGGTATTCTTCGGGATCATTTCCACCGGAGAATTTAGGCATGGTGAACTTGAGCTTGCCGTAGCGCTCCTCATTGCGTTGGCGGCGGTTGCGATGACGCTCGAGCCGTGGAGGTTGATCTTCTAGCTCATCCTCGTCGTGTTCATCTTGATTGACTTGACGTGGCGGCCTTGGGATTCGTGCACGGTTCCGCATCTCTTGGCGCTCCTCAAGTCGTGCGGCTTCTTCTTGTTCGCGCACGCGGCGGTTGCGTTCGGCGACGTTGCGAGTTGATTCGCGTAGGGCACGTTGAGCTTCAAGCGCTTGCTCCTCACGACGTTGTCGTTCTTGGTATAGGGCGTCGTCGTCTTGGTGCACTTGACGTTGGCGGTGTGGAACTTGATCTTGGTTCCCGTTGGCTTGTGCTTGTCGTTGTTGTCGTTCGCGCTCTCGAATGCGGTCTTGCAAACCATTGCCATGGAATGGGTTTCTTGAAGCTTGCCGATCGTCATGTGCTTGAGGACGATGAGAGTGTGCTCGTGGAAGACTTGCATCCGAAGAAGTGTCCGAAGAGTGTCGGCTCGAATGGCGCCGTCTTGATCTTGATGACGAGGAAGTGGAAGAATCACGGTTGAGCATCATGGTCCGGAACTCGTCCATTTGCGAAGATAGCTTGTCATCAAGGGTTTGTCGAAAGTCGGAGGCGAGTTGTTCGATGCGTTCACCCAATGCTTCGCTCTCTTGATGTAATGCTCGTTGGACGCCAAAGAGGTGAGCCTTGGTGACGTAGTCGTTCGGTGCTTCTTCTTGCTCATCGAAGAGGGGGTTGATAGAAGTGCTCGGCCTATCCATGATTCTCAAACAAGTGTTAGTGGAAGAAAGAAACGAACTAGACCAATGTACCTTATCCAATGTTGAAGATGGATCAATGATCACCCAATATGGTATTATGGAAATAGTGCAATTGGTACCGGATCGTGTCAATCTCACACCTACACAAGTAAAGCTTTTGGAGGAGTTTGGTTAGGATGGTGGCACAAAATTTCTGCAATTGTTAGCAAGATATCAATAATGTTGAAAAAGATTCACAAGTTCGCATGTGAAAACAAGTAGACCAATAGCAATAAGGAGTACACGGAAACACACACACGGATAGATAAATGAGGTCGTGCAACCAAGGAATGAGCTCAAAATGTGGAATCCACGGAAAATGCTCTTGTTGCACAACACTAGAGAGACGCTAGCACGATTGCTCAATAGGCGGATACGAACTTGTGCACAACCTATAAGAGACAAAATGTAACGCTTTCTATCTCACTTATGCTATGTATGTATGATTCCCGGTGAACTCGGTCACGATGATCCAAGATGATCAAACATGATATGTAATGTGGCGATGCTATGGCTATTGCTTACAAGCTTGTTGCTCTTTATCTTTTGCTTAAAAGCTTCTTTCTTTGATGTTGTCCTTTGGCCACTTATGCGAAATACTCTTAGGATGATAGCAATGATGTATATGCAGGAACAAAATTTTGGCACAAGAGATGATATGTGTATGTATGCACGCTATGATAGCTATGCGGCTCGGTATCACTAAAGTGCACAAGTAGCGTTGCCCGACAATACTCAAATGGCTAGTCTCATAGGAAAGCGACGCAAAAGAGGACCTTGGGGTTAACAATGCAATGGCAAGGAAAAGAACAAGTTGTCATCGAGGTTACTGTCCTTGCTTACGGTTGTGGTGTCACGATGGTGAGACGGTCGTTGTCGATGTCGAGGAAGGGGAGTGCACGGTCTTCAGTACGTTGGCGAAGATGCCGCTGCACCGTTGTGGAAGATGCCCTTCTCGTAGAAAGTGTCGATGTTGCGGAAGTTGTCAGGTGGGGCGGTGGTAGGGCGGTGGTAGGGCGGTTGTACCGGTCGACCGGTAGTTGACCGGTAGTTGGGCGGTACAACCGGTAAACACGGGAAAAATTTCCAGATTTCAAATCTGGCGGAAGAACACGAGATGTAAGAGGAAAATTGGTGGGGAAAGGAAATTTTTTGGGAAATTTCGTGGTGGGGAAGGCTAGATCCACTTGAAACACAGCAAATCCATGGATCAAAATCAACAAAACATCATCAAACCAACAAATCACAATTTTTTTGGTATGGCTATTTTTGTGGGGAATTTTCGAAATTGGGCAAAAACAACAAAATTGGGGCTATAAAGCGGAGGGGAAGAACTCCAAAGTGTGAATCAACGTGGCTCTGATCCAAGATGATGTAGGGTGGAACCCTAGATGACGATCTTTTCACACTTTAGGAGGGGGAAAAGGAGCAAATCCAAGAAGAACACAAGAAGAACACTCAAATGACACAATCCAAATCACACATGCACTAGATCCACATACACATAGTAGAGATACAAGATCCAAAGTCAACACAAGAGGATACACGATAGCTAGTTCATCCCATTCCGTAGAGGAGTTGAGGTCTTGAATCCGGAGCGGATCTTCTCACATGGGTCTCATGGAGGTCTTGATCTCCATGGGAGAGGTATGGATGAGCAAAGCTCTATCTCAAAGAGCCAACTACTTTGCTAACCCCAATTCGGAGCTAGGAGACGAGTAGTTATAGTCCAAGGGGTAAGTGGAGGGATACATGGGTCGTTGCCCTTTCACAGCGCGCAGGCTAGCCGGTTGTACCGGACTTGCGGGCGGTTGTACCGCTGGGGCTCAGGCACCGGTTCCTGGAGGTGTTCGCTGAAGGGAGGACCGGTTGTACCGCTTGGGGGACCGGTTGTACCTGGCTGGCTGGCGCTGGGGGAATAACCGGGCTGGTACCGGCCTAGCTCCGCTCGAATACAGAAGGTTGACCGGTACTTGGGCGGTAGTGGAGCGGTTAAACCGGTGGACCGGTTGTTGACCGGTAGTGGGGCGGTTGTACCGGTGTTCCTGGGCTAGGCACAGTCATTTCCAAGTCCTTGGTGTCCATCTTGCTCCATTCCTTCTCCTTGGCCGATTCCTTTGTACCTAAGTATGCAAAGTGTCTCCATTTGAGGTAGTAGCCATGTCTCACTCGAGTCGAATGGAAGTTCACTAAGGAGAGATGTCACCTCGGTTTCGAAAGCTCTTGCACGTGCTTGTGTTATCGGTCCTCTTGGTACTTGGGGAGACATAGGTGGGTCCATGGGGATGACCGTAGGATGCTCCGCATCACCTAGGGCCACCGTAATTGGGCGGCTTCGGGGGCGGACGCGGGTAAGGCGCCGCGCGCGACGGGCAAGCCGGAACCGCTTGTCGGCGTCCTGGGCTTCTGGCGAGGCAGCCTGGGCGCCTCGCGGGTGAAGAGGCCCTCCGAGCCGTCCGTTGTCGCGAGGCTTGCCGCGAGAGGGCCTCTTGGGGACGATGTCAGCCATCCAATTTGCCCGGACGGCTCGCGCCCGTGCGACCCGGTTGGGTGGTCCATGATAGCTGGACCGCTGGGCGCGCCGGGGCCACCGTCATTGGGCCGATTTAACTATTTGGCGAAACATGTTACAATCCTCAAATCTATGCTTGAACGAATCATGCAATTTAGAATACATTTGTCCTTGGATAGATGGCTTTACATGGTGATCAAGAATTCTAATATAATCATTTTTCAGCAACAAATCAAAGATTTGATCACACATGCTTGGGTTGAAGGTAAACTTCATAGTTTCTAGCCGATCCTGTTGTGAGAACGTCTTTGGAACTAAGCACATGAATAGTTCAGATTTGGCATCTCTCCATTCGGCTATGAATTTTCTTTTGCATTATTTTTCCGATGTCATTGGATAAGATATTATACTAGCATTGGTTTTCTCAAAAGAATTTAATCTTGGCTTTAAATTTCTGAAACAAAAATAGTTAGAACATACATGCCTCAATTGAGACCAAGTGTAAGCCAAGAATGAAACAAGCAAAGCTACCTATGTAGATATAAACTCTAAATAAAACAACGGGGAAAGCTTTGATTGTAATAATTTGTCACTATCGGCCTGTTTGATTGGTACAATGTGTTGACCGATATCCTTTGTAGCAATTTTAATGCTAACAAATAAATTACCCTTCTTCATTGGTCTCTCAAGGTTGCTTATTAGGATTTTTCGAATAGATGCATCAACAACAAAGTTATGACCTAATCGGAATATAGGTAAATTACTTGCTAAACATACCTCTTCAAATAGGTTGGGAGAGCATGATGGTGGCGTAACTTGAACGATACTTTGTTCCACTTTTGGATGGCTCCCCAACGCCTTATCATCTTCCTTTAACATAATAAATTCGGCACATGTACTATTTGATTCGGCCTTTTCAATAACCGAATTATGTCTGTTATCCCAATCATTATTCTTTTCATTGGTTCCTCTAATTACCAAGACTTCTTTTTCTTTAAATGATTCGGCACATGTAATGTTTGATTCGGCCTTTTCAATGACCGAATTAACTTTGTTATTCGAATGACCACTCTTTCTTTCTTTGATTCGCAAGGCTGCTTGTTCTTGTCTAAATTCATCAAACATTGCAGCTAGGCTATCTTTAAGCTTTTTTCGCCAAATTTCAACCCAATCTTCATCGGATTGCCCCCCAATACTTTTAGACGCTTTCGGCAATGATATGTTGCCGAAATTCTGAAATTGTGCAGGGGCAACATTATATGCTACGGTACTAGGTGAAGGCACATGTGCTCTAGTAGAATTTTCACATATTCGGCCATGAGCATGAAGGTGCGGAGCCAAATTATGAACATCTACAATTGTGTATGGTGCAAAAAAATTAGTAGCTTGAGGTGTAGCATATGATGTTTGAGGGTAATTGGCCGAATAACTAGTAGTAGCATGGCCAATTCACCTATCAACCGCATGTTTGGATTAACATGTTGCAAGTTAGTCGCCGATGAATAAAAAGGTGAAACACTTTGTTGCATGCTATTGAAAGTACCTACATGGGGTGTTTCAACTTGATTAACCGAACTCATCATGTTGTTCATCGGCATATGGATTTGTGGAGTTGCGGATGAATGGTTGATAAAGCTAGGGCTAGCCGATACATTATGCTCATTAAACGATCTAGCAACAACATAAGCATTATTCCATCTACATAAGATTGCTTATTAGGATTTTTTCGAATAGATGCATCAACAACAAAGTTATGACCAAATCGGAATATAGGTAAATTACTTGCTAAACATACCTCTTCAAATAGGTTGGGAGAGCATGATGGTGGTGTAACTTGAACGATACTTTGTTCCACTTTTGGATGGCTCCCCAACGCCTTATTGTCTTCCTTTAACATAATAAATTCAACACATGTACTATTTGATTCGACCTTTTGAATAACCAAATTACGTTTGTTATCTGAATCATTATTCTTTTCATTGGTTCCTCTAATTAGCAAGACTTCTTTTTCTTAAAATGATTCGGCACATGTAATGTTTGATTCGTCCTTTTCAATGACCGTATTAACTTTGTTATCCGAATCACCACTCTTTCTTTCTTTGATTCACAAGGCTGCTTGTTCTTGTCTAAATTCAGCAAACATTGCAGCTAGGTTATCTTTAAGCTTTTTTCGCCCAATTTCAGCCCAATCTTCATCGGATTGCCCCCCAATACTTTTAGACGCTTTCGGCAATGATATGTTGCCGAAATTCTGAAATTGTGCAGGGGCAACATTATATGCTACGGTACTAGGTGAAGGCACATGTGCTCTAGTAGAATTTTCACATATTCGGCCATGAGCATGAAGGTGCGGAGCCGAATTATGAACATCTACAATTGTGTATGGTGCCGAAAAATTAGTAGCTTGAGGTGTAGTATATGATGTTTGAGGGTAATTGGCCGAATAACTAGTAGTAGCATGTCCAATTCCCCTATCAACCGGCATGTTTGGATTAACATGTTGCAAGTTAGTCGTCGATGAATAAAAAGGTGAAACACTTTGTTGCATGCTATTGAAAGTTCCTACATGGGGTGTTCCAGCTTGATTAACTGAACTTATCATGTTGTTCAGTGGCATATGGATTTGTGGTGTTGCGGATGCATGGGAGTTGGAATACATATGTTGTATGTTGCTAAAATTATATGAGGTAGAAGCATTGAGATTTTGTTGCATCGGCTCTTGCACATAATTAGATGCATGATTGATAAAGCTAGGGCTAGCCGATACATTATGCTCATTAAACGATCTAGCAACAACATAAGCATTATTGCATCTACATAAGTGAATTGGGCATGCATCTTACCTTTGTAGATTGCAAACCCTAGATGATGATCTCTTCGTAGCAAGAATGGGCTGGAGACCGTTCAAAGCTTCGTCCCCAGCGGAGTCGCCAAAAAGTGTGTTCGCACACGAACACGTCACCTTGTAGCCTCGATGCTGGGGGTGATGCACCGGAGCTCACGTCGAAGGAGACCCGGCCAAAAGCGCGGTACGCAAGCAATTCGGAGGGACCCTGTCAGGGCGCGCGGCGGCTATGGGCTGCCCTAGGTCAACCTGATCGTCCCTAGGGCCTTGAGGTTCGCCGCCCTGCAACAAGAAGAACGAACGAAGAACGAGGAAGAAGAAGAACAAGGGAGAAGGTCAAGGTAAAAAGTGATAGATTGATTTGTCGATTGTGTGTTTTTCAATCGGCCGTCACCTCTCATATATTTATGAGGCGGCTGGACTTCCTGTACAAGAAAAGGACTCCAAATCACGTCCAAATCTTTCCAAAATTCACCGAGCTCGGATTTAGGTAAGTCTGAGACAACATTTCGGTTTTTGACTCTCGCAGGCCACAAACTGCCTCGGATGAAGATGAGCCCAAAAGAATGGTTGACCATTTTGACGAGGCAACAACTTTCATGTTGAAAGTTTTTTGATTGGAGGCCATCTTCACGGCCGAATTGCCCCCGCAATCATCAGATCCATGGAGATGCACGATTTCAGTTCGGACCGGACTGTCTGCTTGACCGCACCAGACTGTCCGGTCACAACAGAAGGTTTTGATGTGTTTCGCGACCCGGACCGGACAGTATGGTCTCAATTTTCGGAAAGTCCGGTCGTAGCAGGAGGTTTTGGGCGTCCGGCCATCTCCATAGTTTTTGGAGCACTGCATTGTTTTGGCTACAACTTTTGCATACGACCTCGGATTATGACATTTTTATATCAAAATAGTCCGTTTCGACGAGACGAAGAACTTTCACGTTGAAACTTTTTCCATCCGAGGCGATCTTAATTACTTTTCATGCCATTCATAATCTGATGTCAACATGGGGAATCTATGAAATTGTCATACTTTTTTGCATCCGAGGTCCGTTTTGGACTATCTTTGTATCTATCTTGATCTTCTTGAAGAGAGCCATCCAATGGTGACTTCCAATCAGAAATTTAACTTCATCTTGCTATAGCTTCAAGCCACTCCTTGCGATCATGCCATTTTGAAGCGTCAACACAAAAAAGTATGTTCGCACACGAACACGTCACCGTGTACGTACCCTCGACGCCGGGGGTGATCCACCGCAGCTCACGTCGAAGCAGACCAGGCCGGAAGCGCGATACGCAAGCAATCCGGTGGGCGCTTTTGTAGACCGAAACCCCAAATGCCTGGGAGGGACCCCATCAGGGCGCGGCGGCTATGGGCTGCCCTAGGTCGACCTGATTGCCCCTAGGGCCTCGAGGTTCGCCGCCCTGCAACAAGAAGAATGAACGAAGAACGAGGAAGAAGAAGAACAAGGGAGAAGGTAAAGGTAAAAAGTGATAGATTGATTTGTCGATTGTGTGTTTTTCAATCGGCCATCACCTCTCATCTATTTATGAGGCGGCTGGACTTCCTGTACAAGAAAAGGACTCCAAATCACGTCCAAATCTTTGCAAAATTAACCGAACTCGGATTTAGGTAAGTCCGAGACAACATTTTGGTTTTTGACTTTCAAAGGCCACAAACTGCCTCGGATGAAGATGAGCCCAAAAGAAAATTTAACTGTTTCGACGAGGCGAACAACTTTCATGTTGAACGTTTTTTGATTTGAGGCAATCTTCAGGGCTGAATTGCCCCCGCAATCACCAAATCTGTGGAGATGCACGATTTCGGTTCGGACCGGAATGTCCGCTTGACCGGACCCGACTATCTGGCCACAACAGAAGGTTTTGATGTGTTTCATGACCCGGACCGGATAGTCTGGTCTCAATTTCCGGACAGTCCGGTCGCAACAGGAGGTTTTGGGCCTCCGGCCATCTCCATAGTTTCTGGAGCATTGCACTGTTTTGGCTACAACTTTTGCATACGACCTCGGATTAAGACAATTTTTATATCAAAATCGTCTGTTTCGATGAGACGAAGAACTTTCATGTTGAAACCTTTTCCATCCGAGGCGATCTTAATTAATTTTCATGCCATTTCATAATCTGATGTCAACACGTGCAATCTCTGAAATTGTCATACTTTTTGCATCCGAGCTCCGTTTTGGACTATCTTTGTATCTATCGTGTTTTCTCGAAGAGAGCCATCCAATGGTGACTTCCAATCAGAAATTTGACTTAATCTTGCTATAGCTTCAAGCCACTCTTTGCGATCATGCCATTTTCGAGCGTCAACGTATGCCCCCTGTTTTTTGGTAAAGCTTGCATGCCGAAAAATAACTTGTACCGAGTTTGTTCTAAGCATGATGTCAACACCCCATCAGCCATTTTGCATGTGCTTAGGACGATAAGTATATACCGGCCATTGCTTGTGTGATTTTTTTGATGCAAACTTGGGTGAAACCTTCTCGACTTCATTAATCCGACGATAAACTTCCATATATATGCATGTCAAAGCCATTCGCCAAACTATATTGTCCACCCTCTGCTAGGATCTTGTAGATAATTAACAATGAACTTTCTCCAATCCCTGCTTTCGCCTGCATGAAAATTTCATTAGTGGCCGAAGCGGTGGGCTTCAGTTCGGCCTTACGTATGTTGACGAGACTAAGCATCGGCTATTGATAGATATGCAATACACTATGATCAACATGGCAGCCGGATGCTTGTTGTGCCAACTCTCTCCAATTGTCATATCTAGATATATGAAAAATTTGAAAGCAACCCGAGGAGAATATTACATCTAAACATGCCTCAAAATAAATTACAAGTGATTCATCAAAAAATTGATAACCTTTTGATATTTGTTGCACTACTAATAACGAATCACCGAAAGCCTTAATATGTATAGCACCTATAGAAAGTAAAAGCTCCAATCTGAATAACAATGCATATTCGGTTTTGATCATTTGTGCATGCATATTTTAAGTGGCATGAGGCTTCACAAAATAGCACCATAAGGAGATATATAAACAACACCAACACCATGGCCATTGCTACAAATTTAACCATCAACATATAATCTCCATGGTACTAGAGAGACAAAGCTAAAATGAATATTATGCATGATGTCAATATGATGCTCAATAATAAAATCAACCTTGATTTGGCCTTACTTAAATTCTGAAAACTAATATGCCAAAGCACACCCAATCAAAACATAAGTCCACTTTGCAATTTTGATGAATTGGTCTATGCCTAATATCTTCAGTGGCATCAAATTGACAAGTTTCTATGCAAGCACTTGTCTCGATCTCTAATCAAACTAAGGACGATGTTAGAATACCACACCGGCCATTCTTAGATATATTCTTAGGGCGGATAAATATCGGCCACCTCCATAAGGTCCATGTAGACTTCATCCACCAAAGCATGTATAGACGAAATAAACAAATGAAAAACAAATCAAGTGTTTCGGACCTTGGATAAGTAAAAAAATTGACGCTAGTCAAATGTATAGTGATTTGGTAATACCCTTTCATGATGTAAGAAATTATATTGCAACCATGGATCAAAATAAGCCCATGGAGGGTAACCAATCATACCTGAGGATGAGTTCCATGACATAGGCATGAATGGCATGTTTGATGAATATGGATGATGTTCTAACCGAAGATTTTTATGGGGTGATGGAAACATCCAGCTAAATTGTTTAGTGCTTTCGTTCTTCTCCTTCTTCAATTTTGTTGTACTTGTTGCAATAGAAGCTTGCACATCATTTTTGTTTTGATTGCCCCCCTTGGGAACCCATGCCATGTTCTTCTTTGTCAGCTCTTGTGCACTAAGCTTTTGTAATGCCTTTGTTTGCCAATATGATAAGCTCTTTCTTCTTTTTGGAGCTCCGAGCCAATTCTTTTTTTACTAAAACAGTTTTGAACATATGACTGTGATACGTCTCCAACGTATCTATAATTTTTGATTGTTTCATGCTATTAAATTATCAACCTATTAACCCAATGCCCAGTGCCAGTTCCTATTTTTTTGCTTTTCAGAAAATCAATACCAAACGAAGTCCAAATGGAATAAAACCTTTAAAATGATTTTTTCTGGACCAGAAGGGACCCTAGAAGGTTTGGGAGGAGGCCCGAAGACCTACGAGAGAGCCACGGGCTCACAGGGGGTGCCCCGTGAGCTCGTGGGCCCCACACAACTCCGTTTGACCTAATTCCACCTCTATATATTCCCAAACCAGCAGAGAGCCACCCGAAATAACTTTTCCGCTGCACAAGCTTCTGTTCTTCTGCGATCCCATCTGGAGGCCTTTTCCGGCACTCTGCCGGAGGGGGAATCGATCACGGATGGCTTCTACATCAACCTTGCTGCCCTGCCGATGATGTTTGAGTAGTTCACCACAGACCTACGGGTCCATAGCTAGTAGCTAGATGGCTTCTTCTCTCTCTTTGATCTTCAACACCATGTTTCCCTCGATCTTCTTGGAGTTCTATCCGATGTAATCTTCTTTTGCGGTGTATTTGTTGGGATATGATGAATTGTGGGTTTATGATCAGATTATTCATTGAAAGTAATTATGTCTTTTCTGAACTTTATTATGCATGATTGTTATAGCTTTGTATTTCTCTCCGATCTATCCGTTTGGTTTGGTCAACTAGATTGATTTATCTTCAACGGGAGAGGTGCTTTGTAATGGGTTCGATCTTGCGGTGTCCTCACCCAGTGACAGAAGGGGTAGCAAGGCACGTATTGTATTGTTGCTATTAAGAGTAAAACGACTGGGTTTAATCATATTGCTTGAGTTTACTTTGTCTACATCATGTCATCTTGCTTAAGGCATTACTCTGTTTGTCATGAACTTAATACCATAGATGCATGCTGGATAGCGGTCGATTGGTGGAGTAATAGTAGTAGATGCAGGCAGGAGTCGGTCTACTTGTCACAGACGTGATGCCTATATACATGATCATTGCCAAGAATACGTCATAACTATGTGCTTTTCTATCAATTGCCCAACGGTAATTTGTTCACCCACCGCATGCTATACGTTCGAGAGAGACGCCTCTAGTGGAAACTATGGCCCCCGGGTCTACTTTAATCATATTATAAAAACCCAAAATACCTTGCTGCAATTTATTTACTTTTATTTTGTTTTGCAATTTATATATCTACCTATACAAGATTTGATCCTTGCAACTAACGAGTTCAAGGGGATTGGCAACCCTCTTGCCCATGTTGGGTGCAAGTATTTGCTTTTGTGTGTGCAGGTGCTGTTCACTAGGATTTGCGTGGTTCTCCTTTCAGTTCGATAAACCTTGGTTCTCACTGAGGGAAATACTTATCTCTACTGTACTGCTTCACCCTTCCTCTTCGAGGAAAATCCCAACGCAGCTCACAAGTAGCAGAAAGAATTTCTGGCGCCATTGCCGGGGAGACATCATCAAATCACTACAAGTATCTTCACTCAAACTATCATCTACTTGCCCTACTTTTTATTTGCCTCTCTTTTTCATCTCCCCCCACTTCTCTAAAAAAAATCAAAAAACACAAAAATATTTCTGTTTTCTCGTTTGCTTGCTTTGTCACTATGTCTCAAGAAAACACCAAGTTGTGTGATTTTTCAAATACTAATAATAATCACTTTATTAGTACTCCAATTGCTCCTCCCGCCACTAGTGCGGAGTCATATGATATTAATGCTGCCTTGCTAAATCCTGTTATGAAAGAACAATTTTCTGGATATCCTAATGAGGATGCTGCATCCCATCTTAATACTTTCGTTGAATTATGTGATATGTAAAAGAAAAAAGATGTGGATAATGATATTATTAAGTTTAAATTATTTCCTTTCTCGCTAAGAGATCGTGCTAAAACTTGGTTTTCATCCTTGCCTCGCAATAGTATTGATTCATGGGATAAGTGTAAGGATGCCTTTATTGCCAAGTATTTTCCTCCCACTAAGATTATTTCTCTTAGAAATCAAATTATGAATTTTAAGTAACTTGATCAAGAACATGTTGCACAATCTTGGGAGAGAATGAAATTATTGATTAAGAATTGTCCCACTCATGGTTTAAGCTTATGGATGATTATACAAAAAAATTATGCGGGACTAAACATTGTTTCTAGAAATCTTCTAGACTCTGCTGCTGGTGGTACCTTAATAGTAATTACATTGGGAGAGGCTACAAAGCTTCTTGATAATATGATGACAAATTATTCTCAATGGCACACCGAACGAGCTCCAACTGTTAAGAAGGTAAACTCTGTCGAAGCAATTGCTACTTTAAGTGATAAAATGGACGCTCTTATGAATATGTTTGCTAGTAAAAATGCTCAAGTTGATCCTAATGATGTGCCACTATATACCTTGATTGAGCAAAATAATGATGCTCTTGATGTGAATTTTGTCTCTAGAAATAATTTCAACAACAATGCTTATAGAGGGAATTTCAATCCTAGACCGTATCCCGGTAATCCCTCTAATAATTATGATAATTCCTATGGTAATTCATATAATAATAATAATAGGATACCTACTGAACTTGAGAACAACTTAAAGAATTTATTAGTTCTTAATTTTTTTTAATGCTATGGTAGAAGAAAAACTACATAAAGTTGATGATATGGCTAGGAACATGGCTAGAATTGCTCATGATGTGGAAACCCTTAAAATTAAAACTTTGCCACCTAAGCATGATATTAATGAGTCTATTAAATCTATCCAAGTCTCCATTAATGAAAGTAAAGAGAGAACCGCTAGATTGAGAGCTAAGCGAGAATTCTTAGAAAAAGCTATTCCACCCTGTTTTTATTGTAATCATGATGAAGATATTAAAATGATTAAACTTTGTTTAGTAATATAAAACTTGATGAAAAAGGGACTGGAGATGGGTCAACTTTAGCTAGAGGGCGTCCCAATTGTTCGGAGGGTGATGATCTTAATGATAAAAATGATAAAAGTGGGTTTGGAGAGGTCAAGACTTTAAATAGTGATGTGCCCACTACTTTGGATTACAAGGACTTTTTATGATAATTGTTCTTTGATTGAATGTATTTACTTGTTGCAACCCATTATAAATTCACCTAATGCTTATGAACAAAATAAAGCTTTTACTAAACATATTGTAGAAGCTATGATAAAAGCTCATGAAGAAAATCTTGAATTGGAAGTTTCTATACCTAGGAAATTGCATGATGAAAGGGAACCTACTATTAAAGTTAAGATTAAAGATTATGAATGTAATGCTTTGTGTGATCTAGGTGCTAGCATCTCTACTATACCAAAATCTTTATGTGACGTGCTAGGTCTCACCGATATGGATGCATGTTCCCTTAATTTGCATTTAGCGGATTCAACTATTAAGCCATTGGGTAGAATAAATGATGTGATCATACTTGCTAATAGAAACTATGTGCCTGTGGATTTCATTGTGCTTGATATTGAATGCAATCCGCCTTGTCCTATAATACTTGGTAGGCCTTTCCTACGAACTATAGGTGCTATTATTGATATGAAAGAAGGAAATATAAGATTCCAATTTCCATTAAAGAAAGAGATGGAACACTTCCCTAGGAAGATAATTAAACCACCATATGAATCCATTATGAGGGCCACCTATAGGAATTAATTTGAAGGATGATAATACTTGAAACTATGCATTATGGCTAGCTAGGGGCATAAAACAATAGCGCTTGTTGGGAGGCAACCCAATATTTATCTTTATTGCAATTTTTATTTTCTGGAGTCAATTTTTTTTTGCTACTTTAATGATTGTTTTTTTATCTTTTAATTAGTGTTTGTGCCAAGTAGTGCCTTTGGGATGATTTGAATGATAGTATAATTGATGCTGTTTGAAAACAGAAAGTTTTGCGCCCAGTTCTGGAATTTATATTCTGTACTAGAAGATCAGAAAAATCTGAAATTTTTACACAGTATTGTAATACAAATTCATTATGTTTTTCTATTTTTTCAGAATTTTTTGAGTTACAGAAGTATGGATAAATATTCTGTCATTGCGTACTCTTCCGTTTTAGACAGATTCTGTTTTTATTGCATAGTGTGCTTGTTTTAATGAAACTATGGATTATATCGGGGGGTATAAGTCATGTAAGAGTTAGAATACATTAGGTATTATGCAATAACAATTATGAATGAGTTTATAACAGTACGTAAAGTGGATGATTGATTTATTATACTAACGGATCTCATGATGTTTCTGTTGAGTTTTGTGTGCTGAAGTTTTCAAGTTTTGGGTGAGATTACGATGGATGAAGGAATAAGGAGCGGCAAGACCATAAGATTGGGGATGCCCAAGGTACCCAAGGTAATATTCAAGGAATACCCAAGCGTCTAAGCTTGGGTATGCCCCGGATGGCATCCCCTCTTTCGTCTACAATCTATCAGTAACTTACTTGGAGCTACATTTTTATTCGTCACATGATATGAGTTTTACTTGGAGCGTCTTGTGCCATAGTTTTATTTTTATTTACTTTTTAGTTTTCCACAATCATTGTTTTCTAGACACACCTTTTGAGTGGGACACACATTTACCGTGATTTGTTAGAATACTCTATGTGCTTCACTTATATCTTTTAAGCTAGGCAGTTGCTCTAGTGCTTCACTTATATCTTTTAGAGCACGGCGGTGGTTATATTTTATAGAAATGATTGCACTCTCATGCTTCACTTAAATCTTTTTGAGAGTCTAATAAATAGTAATGGCAATATGCATGTGTTATAAGACTAGTCCATAAAGGATAGGTAATCAAGGGGGATATAATAAAAACTTTCATGTAGATCACTAAATAAGAAACATATGGTTTAATAATATTGATGTTGTAATATGAAAGGATATTGGTTCATGATCATTGGTTAGTAGAAATATCGGTATTAAAGCTTGTTATTAACTTCTCATCTAAGTGTTGGTCATGGATGGTGGGGAGGTTTGAGCATTTTTATGTCTGAAATGAAATCCTTGAGCGCTGTTATAATCGGATGCGTGCGATGGTTAACTCCTACCAACCAATTCCCTAGGGGCATGCGAGTAGTACTTTGCTTCAACGGCTAATAGGCTTTCACAATAAGTATGTGAGTTCTTTATGACTAATGTGAGTCCATGGATTATACGCACTCCTACCTTTCCGCAATTTGCTAGCCTCTTTGGTACCGTGCATTGCCCTTTCTCACCTTGAGAGTTGGTCCAAACTTCGCCGGTGCATCCAAACCCCGTGATATGACACGCTCTATCACACATAAGCCTCCTTATATCTTCCTCAAAACAGCCACCATACCTACCTATTATGGCATTTCCATAGCCATTCCGAGATATATTGCCATGCAACTTCCACCGTTCCGTCACATGACTTGTGTGTTTATCATCATATTGCTTTGCATGATCATATAGAGTTGACATGACATTTGTGGCACAGCCACCATTCATCATTATCATACATGTTACGCTAGATCATTGCACATCCTGGTACACTGCCAGAGACATTCATATAGAGTTATATTGTTTCAGTTATTGAGTTGTAAGTAAATAAAAGTGTGATTATCATCATTATTAGAGCATTGTCCCAGTAAGGAAAGGATGATGGAGACTATGATTCCCCCACAAGTCGGGATGAGACTCCGGACGAAAAAAAAGAGAGGCCAAAAAGATCCCAACAAAAAAAAGAGAAAAGAAAAAAAGAGAGATAAAAAGAGAAGGGGCAATGTTACTATCCTTTTTCCACACTTGTGCTTCAGAGTAGCACCTTTCATTATAGAACTTGGCTTGTATATTCCGATGATGGGCTTCCTCAAATGCCCGAGGTCTTCATGAGCAAGCAAGTTGGATGCACACTCACTTAGTTTGCGTTGAGCTTTCATACACTTATAGCTCTTAGTTTGTCTGTTGCATGGCAACCCTACTCATCGCATTGATATCGATTGATGGGCATCTCCATGCGAGACTTTCTTCCCTTTTGACTTCCCTTATTGATCTCTACCACCGCATTCTATTCCACCTATAGTGCTATATCCATGGCTCACGCTCATGTATTGCGTGAAGTTAAAAATGCTGAAGCGCGTTACAAATACGATCCAATTAGCTGGTTTAACACCGGGGTGCTCATGATTTGTAGTTATGCGGTGAAGGCGGAGTAATGCCATGCTAACATGATAAAATGACTAGGGATAACATTCTTTAAGGATCGCCTATTTTGAAAGTTTAATGATTATGCTTCTTATATTCATGGATATTATTATGTTGATGGTGTTACTTCATTGTTTCTCAATATTTATACCATAAAGAGATTACATGATACTTAGGTAGCATTCAACATCAAAAATTCTGTTTTTATCGTTTACCTACTCGAGGACGAGCAGGAATTAAGATTGGGGATACTGATACGTCTCCAACATATCTATAATTTTTGATTGTTTCATGCTATTATATTATCAATCTTGGACACTTTATATGCATTTTTATGCTATTTTATATCATTTTTTGGGACTAACCTATTAACCCAGTGCCTAGTGCCAGTTCCTGTTTTTTGCTTGTTTTTGGCTTTTCAGAAAATCAATACCAAACGAAGTCCAAATGGAATAAAACCTTTAAAATGATTTTTCTGGACCAGAAGGAACCCTACACTACTAGGGAAAACCCTAGCAGTAGCGCGGGGTTTTGTAATATCAGTAGCGCGGGTGGGCGCGCTACTGCTACGGCGCTACAACTAACTATTAGCAGTAGCGATGTTCCACCCGCGCTACTGCTAACAGAGTTTAGCAGTAGCGCGTTTAGGTGAACCTCGCTACTTCTAAAAGCTGCAGTGCGCCTATTTAACATGCGCTACTGCTAAGGAAGCGCTACTGCTACACACATACCCCGCGCTACTGTTACTATTGTCTGTAATTTTTTTCTGCAGCGTTTTTTCTCTGTTTTTAATAGGTTTATACAATAGCCTGTCATATCATACACACAATAGTCTCATCATATCATACACATGCAAATATTCTCATCAAATCGTGCCATCATCATCCAAAGCAAATGATGTCTCTCATCATCATCGATCTCGAAATAGCGATACAAGTTATGATATGTCTCGAATACATGCAACTACATTGTCATCCCATACACATGTTTCATCATCCATCTAAAACGATGATATAGAAAAGAAGAGCTATCACTATGAGTAAGAGCGGAATTATGCAGTACATGAGGCGCCGGTTGTGATTCCTCTCTCGCGCTAGCGTGAACCTCAAGTAACTAGCTTCTGCTTCTTGTCTGCTATCAAACCCTTTATGGCTGCCGCCCGAGAACCGTGACACTTGGGCCTGACACTCGGGCCACTCATCGTACACTCCCGGAACCCTCCCTATGTACACGGCATAGCACTTCTTCGCCATCAAGGAACTATGTACCTGTTAGAGATGCATCTTCATCAAGCGAATTCAACAATAATATGCAACATAATATATTTGAGCAACACGAAAAGAAAGAGTTAGCTAATAGATGCAACATATAGTAAACATAATTAATCAACGCAGGTTCACCGTACCCAAACTAATTAACTAGATGTACGCAGGTCATCGTACCCAAACTAACAAACTAGCGTTACGCAAGTTCAGCAGGACCGTTGACATCACAAAGTTTCATCGCTACAGAAACTACAAGTTCAACCGACACATCATCATCGGCATCGTCAATCACTAGAAGTTCCACCCATCCATATCCGAGAGGATGCACCCTAGCTTCGTCAACGGCGTCAGGTCTTGACGTTGCATGCCTATGCGAGTTCTGACGGCAGCTCGCGATATAGGGCCGTGGTGGAACATCCCCTTCTCTTCGACAACTTCTTTCATGATGATCGTTGCAATGTCCTTCTGGATGCGAAAGAAGTCATCTCTGACTCTATAATCCAGTTCGTGTCCTAAGGATTCTGCCCATTTGCGGATATGTTCATCGTTTCTTGTTGTCATGCGAAGATGTTGGTGATCCCTTCTGAACTCCATCATGAGAGGGAGGAGGTAGAATCCATCGTTCTTGCTTGTTGTCGGTTGATGGATGGAGCAGAAGGTAGTTTTATGCGAGAAACCCGGCTTGTTCTTCCTTTGTTTCCTGATCGTCATGTGGCCACCCCTCATGCTGAAGCCGTGGAGAGCATCATCCAGAATATCCATTATGTGGGTGTAGTCTTTCTTCTCGAAGTTTCTGGACGAGTCGAAATACATGGCGTGGGAGACTCGCGGGAAAAGAACGATAAGGACGGCGCGCCCGTTGCTGCAGAAAATAAAGACACCTCAAATTAGTCTCCATATGAGCGAAGGAATGATTGAAACGTACGAAAGGGTTGTCCGGCAATGACTTACATTGGATGATAAGGCAGGAGAATCGTTTCCTTGTCCTTATTCGTTACCATGAAGTATTCGATGTAGTCCCTAGCAGCTTTAAGTTCAAACTCGCCGAGACTCAAGAAGGACTCATGCATGTAGTATGGATCCGCCACCGCGATTTCCGAGATTTGTTCTCTCCTGATGACAAAGTTCATATGTAGCGCAAAAAGGCGGACGATCGTAAAATCGAGCCGCCACGTGAGAAACATCTCAAAGATGTGATCAAACCGCAGGAAGAACACCTCCGCGGGCAGTGTGTCGACGTAGCAGTTGGCCTGAGGCACACAAACCGCATAAAGCGGATATCCTGGATCCTCCGAGGCGAGAAGGCTTTTCTTAGTCGACAACACATGGTCGTGCAGTCTCCTGAGGTCCCCCGATATGCCCTCTAGCGGTTTCAGCGGTAGGATCGGCTCGCCCGTGACATGGTACATCGCCGCACCTTTGACCGGTACACGGTCTGCAAAATCGGTCGGCTGGCTGCTAGAAGCTTTGGCAGCTTTGGCGGCAGCAGTGCCTCTCTTCGGCGGTCTCTTCCTCTCCTTTTTCTTGGGTTCACCGTCCAGACCCTTCCTTACCCCCACCACTAGTGTCGTCTGGCTAAGCACTTTACGACCCTCGTCTAGATGACCCTGCGTTGAGGCGGCATCTGGAGGCGTGTCCTGTGAGGATTGCATGAAGAGAGACTTCTTGCAATCAACTCTAGGACGTTCCTGCCTGGGCACATCATCCATCTCCTCATCCGCATGCTCATAGCCCGAGTCATATGGCTGACTCATCATTTGTCCGTCGTCATAGGCGGCATCGGTATTGAGGAACCGGAGAGGGTCCTCCTCCTCCATCTCATCATCCATTCCTTGTTCCGCGGGGCCGACTACATCATCCACTATTGGACCCCCTTCCTCGCGTCGTCCGCCGCTCTCACCCGGCACGAGAGGCGCTGGTAATTGCGTAGGCGGGGTGGTGGTGTTCATACCTTGCTGATGTGTGGTCATTGGTGTGCTCTCGGCCGCCTCCAGACGAAGAAGATTCTTCGGCCACAACAGCATCCAACCCTTGCATTCTCCAAGCCGCATCGGGGTCTCGTCCTCCTCTCCCCCGAGCCGTACTGGAGGAGTCAAATCCTCGTGGCCCACTTTCACACTCGACAAGGTAACCCTGAAGGTGCCAGTGGGGATCGGCTGGCCGTGGAACGTGAGTTCCAAGGGCTTCGTTATCACTGCCTTTCCCACATCCACCTTCCGGCCGTTGATCATGTAGAGTACAGTGCACGGGGTTTCGTCGGCCTGCGAAGACATGTCTGCGGCGTAAGACATCCGAAAGGCAATGAAAAACGGAAGATTATATATATGTTGGTGCGACGTGTAATTACTGTGAGGGCGTCGAGGTCAGCCAAAGACGAAGGCCCGCCTAGCATGCCAGAGACAAAGGACGGGCTGCTATGAGCGGGTGCGGGAGCAAGACCTTGTGCGGTAGCGGCGGCAGGTGGTGGTGGTGCGATGTTCACCGAGTTGCTCCCGACGAAGCTGGGCATGGGAAAATCCTATGCCGTCTTGTCTGGATTTTGCTTCGTCCAGTCGATAATAGCCGGAATCAAGTTAGTAGCGAAATCATTTCTGCAGGCAGCTACAGCTGCATTGACTGCCTGCTGGACCAACTCATTTTTGTTCGCTTCTGCGGCCTCAGCTGCTTTTTTCTCGGCCTCAGCTGCTTTTTTCTCGACCGCAAGCTTCACCTTCTCGTCGATGTTCAACTGACTGAACTTATTTTTCTGCTTTTTGGCCTCCGGGCCCTCGTTGTAGTAGTACTTCCACGTGGCGCCGTCTCCGACGCCGTGCACACGTCCATATTGCGGCCGCTGGTCCAAAGGGAGTCCCTTCAGTTGGTTCAAGGCCCGGTTGTGAGGGGTGTCCCACTTGGGCCTCATCGACGACTGAGACGATGAGTTGCTTTGGGCCGCAAGCTTGTGTTGCTCCTTCTGCAAAAGGAACGTGAACCGTTTATGAATGTTACTACAACGTGTAGTCCACTTGATCAGAAGCTAAATGTAAGGTGGTAAAAGAATAATTACCAGTAATATAATCAATTTCCTCGTGATCCGGTCCGTGTACCAAACCTTCTTTTCCTTGTCCCACTTGTACCGGGCCCTGATGAAGTCACGCTCCTGCGGGTCGGTGAACTCCGCGTAGGGGTCTGGGATCCCCGCGGCTTCACGTTCCGCGTCCTCCTTATCCCATATGGGCCTCTTGCCAATGTAGCCACGGCTTTCGAGGCGTTGGTTCCCCGTGTTCCTTTGCTGCATTGACTTGTATTTCTCAGACTTAATCTTGGCTGCCTCGGTAGCGGAAGTGTCCTTGAACTTTTTGAACTCCTCTGCCGTAAGTGTCGGATTGTCCGCCAAAATCTTGGACAGGGGTTCGTTAGCATCAATCGCTCGTTTCACCCTCCCTTTCCAGGTGGCCAAATCGTTGCTGAACATGCCCATGGCGTGGTTATTGATATCTTTCATGGCAGCATCATCCCACGGGTTTTCTATGCTGTCATCCCGGCCGGGGAACTGGAATCTCTTGTGCAGCTTCGTTAGGAGCAAGTGCTCCAGATGTGGTTTCTTCCTTAAGTCATTGTCGTTGATGCTCGCGGTTTCCCGTAGGATGCATCCGACTTGGTTGCCGTAGCACTTGCGAGGTTCATCCGACGCTATTGGCTCGAATTTGCCGGGGTGCATCTCTGTGACCAGGATTCTTCCGATGCCGAGTTTGTTAGGGCGTCGTGTCCTCTGCTTCTTCTGCTTCTTCTTTTCGTTACCGCCTTCGGCGCCGGTACCTTCGGCGCCGGTCTCGGCGCCGCCATCGGTGCCGGTGCCATCGGTGCCATCGGTGTCGATGTCGGCGGCAGTACCATCGTCCGTTATGACCAGGTCGCCCTGCAAACCTTCTGTTTGCTGACTAGACAAAAAGTCGAGGTAATCATGTTCACGGTCATATTGTATGTCGTCGGCAGCGTGGTCAGAAGGCCCGGTCTCGTCGTTATTCGACATGTTTCCTACGATTAAGTCTGCTCGTTTAATTCTTAAACTATAATAAAATGAGTAATGACATAAAAAAAGGCCTATGGTTTGCCGGAATGTCGTTTCATTCCCGTCCAAGCAAATGCCGGGCACTCGATATGCCTACTTTCTAGCACAAGTCATGCCGAAATTCACGGGAAATTTCGGCATGATCTTTGCTAAAAAGTGGACATATCGAGCGCCTGAAAATCGCTGGAACGGAAATGAATCAACATTCCGGCAAAACATAGGCCACTTGGATCATTTCCCTGCAAACAAGAAAAGCCAACATAGGCAACAATAGCACATCATCTCCATCATTTGGCACATCATATGGCAACAACAGCAGCCAACATCATTTGGCACTTCAATTATTCAAAATATGTTCACCATCAACAGCCAACATCATGTATATCAAAGAAATTCATGCACTTTAATTATTCAAAGAAATTCACCATAAAGAAATTCACCTAGCAATATTTTTTTACTAGGGTTCATAACACTAACCTAGGGTTCAAATGGCACCTAGGTTTCATAATCTAGCACTAACCCTAGGGTTCATATGGAACTAATCTAGCACTAAATAACCTAGGGTTCATACATATGGCAGAGAGAGAGAGAGAGAGAGAGCAGGGAGAGACAAGAGGGCAGGGGAGAGGAGGGGCTTATAGGGCGGCGAGGTCGATGGAGGAGGAGGAGGTTGGACTTGCGGTGACGTCGAGGAGGAGGAGGTAGGCGCGCGGCGCCGTCGAGGAGGAGGCAGGCGCGGCGAGGTCGAGGAGGAGGAGGTAGGCGCGCGGCGACGTCGAGGAGGAGGCAGGCGCGGCGAGGACGGGCTCCGGCGATGGCGCGAGGAGGCAAGGGCGACGAGGGCTCCGGCGACGGCGTGGAGGAGGGCAAGGAGATGGAATGGGGGGAATGGGGAAAATTGGGGAAGAAAGGCCCGCGCGGTGCGGTTAACTCAAACAGAGCAGTAGCATGTTTATGGACCCGCGCTATAGCTAACTTATCTGTAGCGCGGGCTACCCAAACCAGCGCTACAGCTAACTTAGCTATAGCGCGGGTGTGGACCCGCGCTATGGCTATAGCTAACTTATCAGTAGCGCCGGTTTGGGTAGCCCGCGCTACTGCTATTCCTTTGATTTTTCTTTTCATTTTCTCCTTTTGCTTTTTCTTTTCATTTTATTTTTCTTATTTCCTTTCTCCTTTTTCTTTTTCTTTTCATTTCCTTTTCTAATCCTTTCATTTTCTTCTTTCCTTTCTCATTTTTCTATTTCTTTTCATTTTATTTTCTTTTCCGAAAGACGACCGAGCCGGGAAGAAGGGGATCGGATACAATGTATATAACTCAGGCGACGATATATATTACATATCATTTGACCGATAACGATTAAGTGCGTACACAAAATAAATACATATATATAAATGATGGTTTCTCAGCGTCGACGTTTTCGTTTCTGAGTGAGCTTCTTTCCCTCTTGTTCACTGTCGAATAATTGAGCCCCTCGTTGTGACTTTTCCTTTTCCATGGAGTACGATCTTTCTTAGGTAATGTAGTATTGATTCTTCTTTTGACGTATGCTTCATCATCATCGTCATCTTCCCTCATCGGGTTGCCGTACAGGTCGTAGTCTTCCTCGTTGGCGACTCCATCCATTCCGATGATGTTCCTTTTGCCTCTCCTCACGACAACACGGCTGGGATTGCTCGGGTCGGTTATGAAGAAGCATTGTGTCACGTGCTTAGCGTGTACCCATGGCTCGTTTTTTGCGATGGCGTTCATGGTAGCGCTCTTAGCGTCGGGTATAGACATGGTAGTGAAATACCGGTTTTCTCTTTCGACGTTCTTAGGCCATCTGACACGGAACATCGTCGCATCGTGTAGTCCTGAGTAGTCAAGCTCCCAGATCTATTCGACCCTTCCGTAAAATCTTTTAGTTGCGGCGTTGTCGCCGGTCATGCATTCCATCGTCACCCCTGAGTTCTGAAAATCACTGTTTATATCTTTGGCCTCCGTGTAGAACGTGTATCCATTGATATCGTATGCCTGATAGGTCGCGAGGTTGGCCGCGAGGCCATGTGCTAAGGCGTATATGAGCAATCCGTCCGTAGAGCCCTCTTCCGGGGGATTAGCAAGAACATGCTCTTTGAACCAAGGCAGGAAAGTGGAGTTGTGCTCTCTAATAACTTCGGCGTTCGTCTTGCATAGCCCCCGGTCACGGTACTTCTTTGTGATGGTTTCTTTGTGCAGTGTCGCGAAAGGATCTACCACGTCTAGGTGCTGTAGCACTACTAAGTTTGCTCTGTCAAAGTCATTGCGTCGACCCGGGTGGTCCACATGCAGTTCCCTCCGGCTGTTGGTGTGACCTTCTCCTCCGAGCCTCCCAAGGTGCTTGTTAACGGGCAAACCAACAACAGGGTCTCCGCCATATAGATAATTCTCGCAGAAAGAGGTGCACTCTTGGGTCAGATAGCCCTGGATGATGCTTCCATCCGGACGGGACATGTTACGAACGAATCCTTTGATGACCCCATTCATCCTCTCGAACGGCATCATGTTGTGCAGGAATGTCGGCCCGAGGTCTATGATGTCGTCCACAATGTGGACACACAGATGCACCATGACGTCAAAGAACGCGGGCGGGAAGTACATCTCAAGCTCATTTAGTATCACAACGATCTCTTCCTGTATCCTTCGGAGCTGCTTCACACTGATCGACTTTCGAGAGATAACGTCGAAAAAGTTGCAGAGACTAATAAGCGTGTCACGGACGTGCTTGTCCATTATCCCTCTAAGGGCAATAGGAAGTATCTGCGTCATCATCACATGACAGTCATGAGACTTCATCCCGCTGAACTTTTTCTTCTTGGTGTCTAGAAATTTGATTCCGGTAAGGCAGTTGAAGAATTGATCGATCTCCTTCGGACTTAAGGTAAAGCAAGAAGGGGGGCAATAATTCTCTTCCTTCTTGTTGACTTTTTTGCCCTGGTCCCGCGCCTCCGTCTCCGTCTCCGTCTCCGTCTCCTCCGACTTTTTACAGGGCGGCATGTGGAGATCTGCCCTGATGTTCAAATCTTCCAAGTCTCTTCTTGCCTTCGGCCCATCCTTGGTCTTATCCGGCATGTTCATCAATGTTGCAAGCAAGCTCTCAAGGACATTCTTCGTGATATGCATTTGATCAAGGCAATGAGGCGTGTCGAGTTTGGGCCAGTACTCCAAGTCCCAGAAAACAGACCTCGTTTTCCATACCTTCAGCAGCGGCTCCGACACCTTTTTCATCTTTCCCGGCGCGGGGCACTGTTCCCAGTTTTTCAACAGCTCATCGATTTCGGTGCCGCTCCTCTTACGTGGAGGTCCTCGATGCTCAGCCTCACCATTGAATAGATCTCCACGGTTTCTCCACAGGTTGTCCTTCGCGAGCCATCTTCGATGCCCCATGTACACGATTTTCCCAGACCCGCCATCTTTCGTTAGCTGCTGAGACGTTGTATCATCCATGCACCGCGTGCATCCGCAATATCCGTGGCACACCTGGCCTGTGACATATCCGTAACCGAGATAGTCGTGCACCGTCGTCATCAGCGCGGCTCTCATATAGAAATACTCGCCTTTGCTGGCGTCCCATGTCTTGGCCGGTGTTTTCCATAACGTGTCTAACTCCTCTTGAAGTAGCCCCAGATACAGATTAATATTATTTCCCGGTTGTTTTGGCCCTTGAATCAGCATGCTCATGTGTATGTACTTTGTCTTCATGCACTTCCAGGGGGGAAGGTTGTACATCCATACAAACACGGGCCATGTGCTATGGTTGGTGTTCTGGTTGCCAAACGGATTCATGCCATCGGTACTCGCGCCAAGCACGATGTTCCTTGGATCACCTGCAAAAAATCAATATTCGGCGTTGAACACTCTCCACTGGCTTGCATCCGCGAGGTGTCTCAGCTTCGGATCATCTCCATCGTCGGGCTTCACCCTCTCCGCGTGCCAGCGCATGAGCATTGCTTCCTTAGGATCTATGAAATAACGCTGCAGACGGGGAGTGATCGGTAGGTACCATACAACTTTCTGGGGAGATTTCTTTCCGGCCTTCTTGTATCGAGAAGCATTGCACACCGAACAGTTGTTTTTTTCCGCGTGCTCCTTCCGATAAATGATGCAATCGTTGATGCATGCATGGTATCTAATGTGCGGCAAATCAAGAGGGCACACGATCTTCTTGGCCTCATCGACACTAGTAGGACATAGGTTCCCCGCGGGAAGAACCTTCTTTAGATACTTGAGAAGCTCATCGAGGCTTCTGTCGGTCCATTTGTTTTTAGCCTTTGTCTTTAGAAGTTCGAGCGTGAAACTCAAGCGGGTCACCTCGGGATCGCAACCATCATACAATGGAGTATGAGAGTCTACCTCCATTTGCTCCAGCTTGGCCTCCTCTCTACAAGCAGCTCTGTCGTTAGTCGTCTTCTTGCGAAGCAGGTCTCGAACATGAGGGTCCCGCACGAGTGAACTTAGTAGCGGCGAATGCTCCGGCGTGTCCGCGTCTTCTCTGTCATGTCCGGCCACTTCTCCGCCCCCATGTCCGGCCTCTTCTCCGCCCCCATGTCCGGCCTCTTCTCTACCCCCATGTCCGGCCTCTTCTCCGCCGCCATGTTCGGCCTCTTCTCCGCCACCATTATCGGTCATCTCTTCGTCTGGTCCAATGTCGTCATTGGCTGCCCCATCGACGTCATCATCTTCACTTATCCACCGAGTATAGCCATCCATGAAACCAGTCATGAGCAGGTGCGCTTTCAAACGGCCTTCCTTAAAGGGGTCGAGCAAAACTCCTCCTTTGCATATTCGACACGGATAGAAAATCTCCTTCCGGTTATTTTCATACATGTCGTGCACCACGGATCGCAACCATCTTTCCACCATCGTTCCACTGACCTTCATGATCGCCTGCGTGGTATAATTAATAAGCAAAAGGATTATAAACGCATGCATGCATGCATCAAAGTCATACAAAAATTCGGCATGACCTTCCCTAAAAATAGGACATATAGAGTTTGCCCGAAATTCGCCGAAATGGAAATAAATCGACATTTCGGCAAAACATAAGCAACTCATGTCACGCACGATCCGACAAATACACATAGGCGGCAACTCATGCCACACGCACATTCTCACCATCATAGCGCAAACACAAATATTTTCATTCTTGCAAAGCACAACTTTTTACTCACCTATCGTCCCTATCGTCCCGAGAGAGGGATCGAGCACACAAGTACGGTAGATGGCCGTTGCCGCTATCTAGCTAGCTAGGGATCAAAAGTAGTGGAAGGAGGGAGGGAAAGCTAGCTAGCTAGCATGGTAGATCTAGTTGGAAGGAGATACTCTACCTAACTAGTGGAGAGAGAGGGAAAGCTAGCTAGTGAGACAAAGGCATGAGTGGGGAAAGAGAGAAGGAGGGAGAGACAAATAAATTCAAGTGAGGAAGAGAAGAAGCCATTAATGGAGGAGATGATGGATGGGGGCATTAATGGGGAGAGAAGAGAGGTAGGAGAAGGAAGAAGTAAGTGAGGGAGGTAGATGAGGGAGAGGGGAAAGGGGAGGGGGAGGAGGGGAGGGTGGGAGAAAAAGGTGGCTGCTACGTGTAGCAGTAACGCTGGTATCTCACCGGCGCTACTGCTAAGATTCGTAGCAGTAGCGCGTGTCGGTGGCCCAGCGCTACTGCTAATCCGGGCCCACCTTCTGGCTCTGTGCACAAATAGCGGTAGCGGTGGGCCACCTACAAGCGCTACTACTATGGATCTTAGTAGTAGCGCTGGTTTCGGGCCACCGCTACTACTAAGGGTAGCCCCGGCCGGTGGCGGTGGGACCACTTAGCAGTAGCGCTGTCCGGCCACCCCGCGCTACTGCTCCTTTGGTACCTGTAGCACATGTTGGCACCCAGCGCTACTACTAAGTAGCAGTAGCGCTGGCCCCATAACCAGCGCTACTACTAAAACTCTATCTATAAGCTTTCTCCTAGTAGTGCTAGAAGGTTCGGGAGGAGGCCAGAAGAGCTACGAGAGAGCCACGAGCTTACAGGGCGCGCCCCAGGGGGGTTGGCGCGCCCCCGAGCTCGTGGGCCCCACGCAACTCCGTTTGACCTAATTCCACCTCTATGAATTCCCAAATATTCCCAAACCAACAGAGAGCCAACCGAAATCACTTTTCTGCTGCCGCAAGCTTCTGTTCTTCCGCGATCCCATCTGAATCCCTTTTCCGGTACTTTGTCAGAGGGGGAATGGATCACGGAGGGCTTCTATATCAACCTTGCTGCCCTGCCGATGATGTGTGAGTAGTTCACCACAGACCTACGGGTCCATATCTTGTAGCTAGATTACTTCTTCTCTCTCTTTGATCTTCAATACCATGTTCTCCTCGATCTTCTTGGAGTTCTATCCGATGTAATCTTCTTTTGCGGTGTGTTTGTTGGGATCCGATGAATTGTGGGTTTATGATCAGATTATTCATTGAAAGTAATTGAGTCTTTTCTGAACTTTATTATGCATGATTGTTATAGCTTTGTATTTCTCTCTGATCTATACGTTTGGTTTGACCAACTAGATTGATTTATCTTCAGCGGGAGAGGTGCTTTGTAATGGGTTCGATCTTGCGGTGTCCTCACCCAGTGACAGAAGGGGTAGCGAGTCACATATTGTATTGTTTCTGCTAAGGGTAAAACGACGGGGTTTAATCATATTGCCTGAGTTTACTTTGTCTACATCATGTCATCTTGCTTAAGGCATTACTCTGTTTGTCATGAACTTAATACCATAGATGCATGCTGGATAGCGGTCGATTGGTGGAGTAATAGTAGTAGATGTAGGCCGGAGTCGGTCTACTTGTCTCGGACGTTATGCCTATATACATGATCATTGCCATGAATACGTCATAACTATGCGCTTTTCTATCAATTGCCCAACAATAATTTGTTCACCCACCATATGCTATGCGTTCGAGAGAGAAGCCTTTAGTGAAAACTATGGCCCCCGGGTCTACTTTAATCATATTATAAAAACCAAAAATAACTTGCTGCAATTTATTTACTTTTATTTTGTTTTGCAATTTATATATCTACCTATACAAGATTTGATCCTTGCAACTAACGAGTTCAAGGGGATTGACAACCCTCTTGCCCACGTTGGGTGCAAGTATTTGCTTTTCTGTGTGCAGGTGTTGTTCACTAGGATTTGCATGGTTCTCCTTTTGGTTCGATAAACCTTGGTTCTCACTGAGGGAAATACTTATCTGTACTGTACCGCTTCACCCTTCCTCTTTGGGGAAAATCCCAACGCAGCTCACAAGTAGCAGACTGCTCACTGAACGTTGGTCTTCTTGGAGCTGCATAATATTGGTGAGATGGTTTATAATAAGATGAAGAAAGCGCCCTTGTAACATACCTGTCCCATGATGGATACGAATTTACGTGAGCATAGGGAGGCATCCACGACATTGGCATTGGTGGCCCAAAATAAGGATATGACACTACTGCAGGCGACCGCTGATACGTCTCCAATGTATCTATAATTTTTGATTGTTCCATGCTATTATAATATCAATCTTGGATGTTTTATATACACTTACAAGCAATTATATATCATTTTTTGGGACTAACCTATTAACTTAGTGCCCAGTGCCAGTTGCTGTTTTTTGCCTGTTTTTGGTTTTCCAGAATATCAGTACCAAACGAAGTCCAAATGCCACAAAACTTTTTGGAGATTTTTTTCTGGACATAAGAGACACTAGAAGCTTTGGGAGGAGACGAGAAGATGAAGAAGTGGCCCACGAGGCACCACGGCGCGCCCCAGGTGGGGCCCTGGTACCTCGTGGGGCCCACAAGGCTCCGTTTGACCTAATTCCACCTTTATAAATTCTCTAAAATCGGGAAACCAACAGGGGAGTCCATGAAATAATTTTTCTGCCGCAGCAAGTTCCTGTTCTCGAGAGATCCCATCTGGAGGCCTTTTCCGGCACTCCGTCGGAGGGGGATTCGATCACGGAGGGGCTCTACATCATCCTTGATGCCCTTCCGGTGATGCATGAGTAGTTTACCACAGACCTTCGGGTCCATAGTTAGTAGCTAGATGGCTTCTTCTCTCTTTTTGATCTTCAATACAATGTTCTCCTCGATGTTCTTGGAGTTCTATCCGATGTAATCACTTTTTGCGGTGTGTTTGTTGGGATCCGATGAATTGTGAGTTTATGATCAGATTGTCCATGAATATTATTTGAGTTTTCTCTGAACTCTTTTATGCATGATTGTTATAGCTTCGTATTTCTCTCCGATCTATTGATTTGGTTTGGCCAACTAGATTGATTTTTCTTGCAATGGGAGAGGTGCTTTGTAATGGGTTCGATCTTGCGGTGCTCAATCCCAGTGACAGAAGGGGACATGACACGTATTGTATCATTGCTATTAAGGGTAAAAAGATGGGGTTTATTCATGCGTGAGTTTACTTTGTCTACATCATGTCATCTTGCTTAAGGCGTTACTCTGTTCTTTATGAACTTAATACTCTAGATGCATGCTGGATAGCGGTCGATGTGTGGAGTAATAGTAGTAGATGCAGGCAGGAGTTGGTCTACTTGTCTCAGACGTGATGCCTATATACATGATCATTGCCTTGGATATCGTCATGATTATTTGATTTTCTATCAATTGCCCAACAGTAATTTGTTTACCCACCGTATGCTATTTTCAAGAGAGAAGCCTCTAGTGAAACATATGGCCCCCGGGTCTACCTTTATCATATATTAAAAATCCTAAAAATACCTTGCTGCGATTTTACTTTATTTATTTTATTTTGTATTTTTGTTCGATCTATCTATCTATCACTATACAATTTAATCTTGCAATTAACCGCCAAGGGATTGACAACCCCTTGTTTGCGTTGGGTGCGAGGATTTGTTGTTTTGTGTGCAGGTACCGCTAACGAGTTGTTGCGTGATTCTCCTACTGGATTGATAACCTTGGTTTCATAACTGAGGGAAATACTTATCTCTACTGTACTGCATCATCCCTTCCTCTTCGGGGAATAACCAACGCAGATCACAAGTAGCAACCGCTAACGCGACACATGAATCAGAGACCCCGCGACCAAACTGTGTGCGCTGCATGCATCGCAAACGGTGTAGTAATAAAACCGTCCCAAATAAGACAAATTGTTTGCGATTCCGGAGACATCAAAAACGATTCAGATTAGAGACGCGTGTGCGATACGTGGCATATAGTTGGTCCATACGAACTGTTTGCGATATGCCAGAACAACAAACACGGCCAGCCAGTTCGAGGTGTGTACGATACACGGCATACAGTTCACTCGGATGAACTGTTTGTGATTATCCAACACAACAAAAACGGTTAGACAGATCAAGGTGTGTGCGATGCACAACATGCGGTTCACTCGGATGAACTTTTTGCGATTACCCAACACAACAAAAATGGTTCAACTTAACAAGGTGTGTGTGATACGCAGCAAACAGGCCAGTAATCCAAAATGTGTGGGAAGATGGATAACAACACGGACGATTCCTGCTAATAACCCATGTGTGTTGTGGGAAAACGCTTGCTGGTAAACAATTGTCAGCGATTGATGAAAACATCACCGAAGGGTTCCATAGTTTTATCCGTGTGCGATGTGATTTGCTCAGTCTGCACAACATCAATGCTCTCTGTGTACAGAACAATAAATTTTGTGTGAATAGTGTGCTCTGTTGGGCACATGAGATATATGGATCACACCCGTGGGCAAGCAATGTGCGCGCACGCGTCGTGCTAGCTCGCGCTTCCTTCTATGCTAAGTTTCCATTAATTAATGGCGTTTTATGAACCGCCACCATTTCCCGCCATTTCCCCATCGGTTTCCCGCCACCACCCAGCGATTGCGCATAAGCCTAGGCGGCGCGCAACACACCGAGGCACGAGCGCAGCCTATAGCCCCTCTAGCTACCTTTTGCAAGCATGCCAACCCACCGACGCGTCACCTCTGCCATCAACCTCCTCGACGAGGTAAACGAGCAGGCGCCACGGCCCGTTAAGGCCAAGGGCGTCCCCGGCAACGCGATGGACAACGCCGTGCTGCGCGTCATCACCAGGGTTGAGCAGACCCTTGGCGGACGGCGCTTCAGCGCCGCGGATCAAGAAAGGGAACTCAGCGCCGAGAGGCTGCAGCTCGACGCACAACATGATCGGTGGTGCCCCGCAGCGCAAGACAGGCGCGTCCGCGCCGATAGGCTGCGGCTCGCCGCACGGCGAGACCAATGTACCGCCGCAGAGCGAGAGGCGCGGCGCGCCACACAGCAAGAGCGATTCCATCGGTGCTTGCCTGCTGTCGACAGGGCGTTGCAGCTGGCTACATAGCCCGTTAGTAGCCCCATTCCTCGCCAGGAGTGGGCAGAGGCCGTCCGCGCCGTACTAGCACCAGAGGCCGGCCGCACCGTGCTTGCACCGGACGCCGGCCGTGCCGTTCGCATGGGTCGCGCCGTTTGCCTTGTCCGCGGCCCTCTCAATGCCAATGCGCTGGTCGCTAGGCTCGAGCGCCTCCTTGGCCCTGGTGTCCACATAGGCGCAGTAGTGGAACATGGTCGTCGCATGCTCGAGCTGGTGATCTCCGATGAAATAGCCAACTTGGAGCTCGAGATCGCGCTCCAGATGTACCGCTGTAACACCCCCAGTGTCATACTACAGTGAACTCACACTAATGGTGCCAAGTCATCATCATTATATCATAAGAAATGCAATTAAGAAATAATTCAATTCAAATGCAAGTCAAATTCTTACTTCAAATAATTAAACAAAATAGTTCATAATGTTGCAAATAATCCCAAAGCATTTATAAAAATAAAATCAACATTATTTGAATTCCCAAGTTGACCCTAGCATCCAAAACAGTGACCAAAACAGCCCCATTAAACCATTTCCATTTGTGCAAAATTCAAATCAATTCCAAATTACCCCAAACCATTTTATGGCAGTGCTAAATATTACTAAGTAATTATGTGGCACAACTCTCTATTTTACAAAAGTCATTTTGGGGCCTAACAATTTACAAAACAGAGAGGAAATGAAAAAAGGCAGAAAAGAAAAATAAAAAGGTAAAACTTACCTGTACACTTGGGCCTCTAGTGGCTACAGTGCGGCCTGGCCCGTTAGCCACGGCCTTTCTTCAACCTACTGCCATGGCAGAGACAGAGTCGATGGCGTGGCTCGCGCACGGCCGTACGCGCGTGGATTGCCACGCGCCGCTCATCCATCGCAGCCCCGTGAAGGATAAGACCCTCCCCGACGCTGTAGACAACCCTAACCTCTCCATTATCCCCTCGCTCGCTCTCTGTCTCTTGAAAAAAATTGTACGCGCCCGAGCAGCCGCCATGGCCATCGCCGTCGTCGCGGCCACCGACCTCCCCGGCACCCGGGAAGATGTCCAGGAGCTTCCTCGTCGTCGACTCCGTCACCCCCGTGCATCCGTTCGACCGGAGCTACACCGTGCGCTCGGGATCGAGCTCGTTTTCCGCCACGGCCGTCGCATCTCGCCGTCGAGCTCGACGCATCCGGCCACCCCCACGCTCTCTAATCACGTCCATGAGCTCCGTGGTGAGCTCCTCTGTCGATCCCCTCCTTTTCCCCTTCGGTTCGTCGCCATTTGCCGTCGTCCCCGAGCTCCTGCGTACGTGTGCGTGCGTGTTGCTGCTGCCCGCGCTGCCGTCTGCTGCTGCTCCTGGCCGCGCCCGCGCAGCCCCATGCCTGCTACAGCCGCACCCGCGCGCCTGCTCGCGTAGCCGCAGCCGCGCAACTCCAAGCCGCCCTCGTGCACGCCATGACTAGCCATGGCCGCATGCATGCGCCCATGTGCTGTGCGTGTGTGCACAACCATGAGAATGGCTTGTGCCACTGCACATGGGGCCGACCCAATTAGTTTAGCACTAATCAGACTAACTAACACCCTATGACATGTGGAGCCCTCACATCTAATTAATCTAATTAACTAGAATAGTTGAGTTAGTGACTATGACATGCGGGACCCACCGCTACTGTTCACCTTTGACCAGTCAACCGTGGACCAGTCAACTGCTGACTGGGCAGTTGACTGGCCCCACCAATCAGCCACACTAGCACAATGTTGGGTACACTTCTGTGTACCCATAACAATTTACTGTTTTAATTCGAAAATAATATTAATTCCAGAAATTCAGAAAATCATTTAAAATTTGAAAAATCATATCAAATAAACCGTAACTCGGATGAAAATAATTTATATATGAAAAATGATCAGAAAAATATGACGAATCCAAATATGTCATCCACGTACCTGCCACACCCCTCTAACATGGTGAACATGGAACTTTCCCCTCCAATTCATCTGTCCGATAAATGCCCGGAGCTGGTAAAACACCTCCAGATGTTTCCCGCTCCGACTAACTTGCGTAGTACTACATTAGGGCACCCCTCGAATAATGTGATGCCATGCCATGCATCTGTGTTGCATTTGTCTGCTCTTTATTTATTGTTTCTTCCCCCTCTTCTCTCCGGTAGACTCCGAGACCGAAGACGAACCGTGGATCGACTACACCGTTGAAGATTCCTTTTCGCCAGCAGAGCTTCCAGGCAAGCAAAACCCCCTTGATCATTCCTATATCACCTATTCTTTCTTCCCCGTGCTTGCATTAGATTTTGCTACTGTAATTGATTGCTCCTATTTTGATGCATAGCCTGATTTTGTAACCTGCTGTTGATACTTTACCAGTTGTCCTAAATGCTTAGTATAGGCTGGTTAGTGATCCATCAAAGGCCCCACACCCTTGTTCGTGTTGCCATGCTTTACCACCAGTGACTCGATCAGCGTGATCAATGTACAGAGACCAAACATAGCACCGCACACCCCCTTAGTTGCACGACACTGCAGAGCTACTATCGAGTGACGAGGGTGATACCTCCTAACTCACTCCTGATGACATCTCTGTAGCGTAGCTAGTCGGACGTGAGTTACCGAGGGTGATTCCTCTTTCACCACCTCCGATGACGCCTCTGTCGTGCAACCCCTCAAGTGTGAATCCATCGAGGGTGATTCCTCCGGGTTCACCTTGACGGTAGCATCGAGTGGGAATCCATCGAGGGTGATTCCTCGGATTACCCTCTTGATGATACGGGCAAAGAGTTACCTTTAACTGTTGCCCACATGAACTGTTACTGCGGGACTGAAGGGACATGCGGTACCACCCCGGTAGAGGTGGACCTGAGTTCCCGACAACCTCTTGAGAGTCGGGTTGACCAGGAGGGTACCCGCGAGATAATTACGAGGCGCGGCCGGGCAGGCAGAGACCGCCCTAGAGAGGGATGGGCCTGGCCCTTGTTGCACTTCCTCGAGACGGGGCGACAGGAGTACTGATCGTCACCGTGAGCCCCCAACACACTAACGGATTTGGGTATTTGATCTGAGTTGGCCGCTGGCCATATACGCACTACCACCACGCGGGATAATGGTTTATGGGGCCCTCTATGTCGTATGTATCAGTCGAAAGCTCTGTCAGACGTCCAGTTCAGCATTGCGGTACGGCTGGGCCGGCGCCATCCAGGACAGAGGTGGTGCCTGGACTCGCCCTGCTCGCAACGACCCAGAGTGCAAAGGGCGATGGGCCCAAGACCCCGGAGCGCTTAGGATGTAGACCGGCGGGGACCTCTCTGCTGAGCTCTAGGTAGGGCTGCGGTGTGTCGATCAGCCGAGGCCGGGCATGACCGAGAAAAGTGTGTCCGGCCAGAGTTAATCGAGCGTGTTGGGTAATAGTAGTGCACCCCTGCAGGGAAGTTATCTATTCGAATAGCCGTGTCCACGGTAACAGGACGCTCAGTGTTGTATCCCGATCTACTACAACTTGAACTGAATATATACTACTTTAACTGTAAGCTCCGGGATTGCTTTCTCGCAGGGAGTCGAGGAAGGATCTCTAGGCTTTGCTACTACATGCTTGTTACTTTATGTTATGCTGCTAATCTGCACTCTTCTAATGCTGCAAGACGCTGAAGATGCTAGTCTTCGATAGGCTAGGCCTTTCCCCCTAATTCTGGCATCTCTGCAGTTTAGTCCAAGGATATAGCCCCATTCCTTTGATACCGATGCATACTTAGTATAGTTCTGATGTCAGTCTTGCGAGTACTTTGGATGAGTACTCATGGTTGCTTTGCTTCCCCTTTTTCCCCATACCCGGTTGCTGCGATCAGATGACGGAGCCCAGGAGCCAGCTGCCCAAGTCGACGACTACTACTACCCCTCCGGTGGAGCCTACTGCTTCGTGGAGACTGACGACCAGGAGTAGTTTAGGAGGCTCCCAGGCAGGAGGCCTTGCCTCTTTCGATCAGAGCCGTTGTTTGTTTTCACCTTCTTAAGGCAGATTTGTTTAACTTTGTGTCTGTACTCAGATACTGTTGTTGCTTCCGCTAACGCTTGTTCTCGAGCTTATGTATTCGAGCCCTCGAGGCCCCTGGCTTGTAATATAAAGCTTGTATTATTTTATTTTGTGTTTAGAGTTGTGTTGTGATATCTTCCCGTGAGTCCCTGGGTTTGATCGTGTGCATTTGCGTGTATGATTAGTGCACGGTCGGGCCTGGGGCGTCACAAGTTGGTATCAGAGCCGACTGTCTGTAGGAAGCCCCTTTCCAACTCCTTGGGCGAAGTTGAGTCTAGACTTTGAAAACTGTTTTACTAACATGGCTGTGTGGCTTACGGGCCCACGTCGCCAATGGGTGGTATTAGGATATTTTATTCCTCATCCTTACTCTGGGACTCTGATCTCTCTTCTATTCGGGTTAAAGATTTTGCTAACTCTAACATTAGGTTCTCGAGTTCACATCCACCCAGAGAGCTGGATTGTCTGCAATTATTCCTTCCCATTGGTCTGTTTAATCTGATCATCACATTTTCCTTTCCATTGGTCTGTTTAACCTTTCTTGTAATCTAGCTTTTATCTGAGTAGTGATAATTCCCTGCTTAAGTCAACACCCCAAATAAAACCATGTTACTATTGTTGTTGGCATTCAGGTAACCGACGGTGGATGAGAACTTTGCCTATTGTTCCGCCTCGTCTTAACGAGCGGGAAAATTGTTCTCTTCGTCCCTCGTCCTTGGTACCGACGTTGTTGCCAACATAGCTGACAAACTATCCTCTGACGTGCCTTACTATCTTGGCCGTGCAAGATGTCACCGCCCTTCCTACCTCTAACCCACACTAACCACAGTTCTACAGGATCGAAACCTGACTCTCCTGTACATCCTTGATCCCGAAGATACCCCTTTCCCCACCCTTAAATCTCGGGACGAGATTTCTGGTAGTGGGGGAAATTTGTAACACCCCCAGTGTCATACTACAATGAACTCACTCTAATGGTGACAAGTCATCATCATTATATCATAAGAAATGCAATTAAGAAATAATTCAATTCAAATTCAAAATTCAAATGCAAGTCAAATTATTACTTCTTCAAATAATTAAACAAAATAGTTCATAATGTTGCAAATAATCCAAAAGCATTTATAAAAATAAAATCAACATTTGAATTCCCAAGTTGACCCTAGCATCCAAAACAGTGACCAAAACAGCCCCATTAAACCATTTCCATTTGTGGACAATTCAAATCAATTCAAAATTACCCCAAACCTTTTTATGGCAGTGCTAAATATTACTAAGTAATTATGTGGCACAACTGTCTATTTTACAAAAGTCATTTTGGGGCCTAACAATTTACAAAACAGAGAAGAAATGAAAAAAGGCAGAAAAGAAAAAGAAAAAGGTAAAACTTACCTGTACACTTGGGCCTCTAGTGGCAACAGTGCGGCCTGGCCCGTTAGCCACGACCTTTCTTCAACCTACTGCCATGGCAGAGGCAGAGGCCATGGCGTGGCTCGCGCACGGCCGTACGCGCGCGGATTGCCACGCGCCGCTCATGCACCGCAGCCCCGCGAAGGATAAGACCCTCCCCGACGCTGTAGACAACCCTAACCTCTCCATTATCCCCTCGCTCGCTCTCTGTCTCTTGAAAAAAATTGTACGCGCCCAAGCAGCCACCATGGCCATCGCTGTCGTTGCGGCCACAGACCTCCCCGGCACCCGGGAGGATGTCCAGGAGCTTCCTCGTCGTCAACTCCGTCACCCCCGTGCATCCGTTCGACCGGAGCTACACCGTGCGCTCGGGATCGAGCTCGTTTTCCACCACGGCCGTCGCATCTCGCCGTCGAGCTCGACGCATCCGGCAACCCCCACGCTCTCTAATCACGTCCACGAGCTCCGTCCTGAGCTCCTCTGTCGATCCCCTCCTTTTCCCCTTCGGTTCGTCTCCGTTTGCCGTCGTCCCCGAGCTCCTGCGTACGTGTGCGTGCGTGTTGCTGCTGCCTGCGCTATTGCCGCTGCTGCGCTGCCGTCTGCTGCTGCTCCTGGCCGCGCCCGCGCAGCCCCGTGCCTGCTACAGCCACACCCACGTGCCTGCTCGCATAGCCACAGCCGCGCTGCTCAAGCCGCCCTCGTGCACGCCATGACTAGCCATGGCCGCATGCATGCGCCCATGTGCTGTGCGTGTGTGCACAGCCGTGAGAACGGCTTGTGCCACTGCACATGGGGCCGACCCAATTACTTTAGCACTAATCAGACTAACTAACACCCTATGACATGTGGAGCCCTCACATCTAATTAATCTAATTAACTAGAATAGTTGAGTTAGTGACTATGACATGCGGGACCCACCGCTACTGTTCACCTTTGACCAGTCAACCGTGGACCAGTCAACTGCTGACTGGGCAGTTGACTGGCCCCACCAGTCAGCCACACCAGCACAATGTTGGGTACACTTCTGTTTACCCATAACAATTTACTGTTTTAATTCGAAAATAATATTAATTCCAGAAATTCAGAAATCATTTAAAACTTTGAAAAATCATATAAAATAAACCGTAACTCGGATGAAAATAATTTATATATGAAAAATGATCAGAAAAATATGACGAATCCGAATATGTCATCCACGTACCTGCCACACCCCTCTAACATGGTGAACATGGAATTTTCCCCTCCAATTCATCTATCCGATAAATGCCCGGAGCTGTTAAAACACCTCCAGATGTTTCCCGCTCCGACTAACTTGCGTAGTACTGCATTAGGGCACCCCTCGATTAACGTGCTGCCATGCCATGCATCTGTGTTGCATTTGTCTGCTCTTTATTTATTGTTTCTTCCACCTCTTCTCTCCGGTAGACTCCGAGACCGCTGACGAACCGGGGATCGACTACACCGTTGAAGATTCCTTTTCGCCTGCAGAGCTTCCAGGCAAGCAAAACCCCCTTGATCATTCCTATATCACCTATTCTTTCTTCCCCATGCTTGCATTAGAATTTGCTACTGTAATTGATTGCTCCTATTCTGATGCATAGCCTGATTTTGTAACCTGATGTTGATACTTTACCTGTTGTCCTAAATGCTTAGTATAGGCTGGTTAGTGATCCATCAAAGGCCCCACACCCTTGTCCGTGTGGCCATGCTTTACCACCAGTGACTCGATCATCGTGATCAATGTACAGAGACCGAACACATCACCGCACACCCCCTTAGTTGCACGACACTGCAGAGCTACTATCGAGTGACGAGGGTGATACCTCCTAACTCACTCCTGATGACATCTTTGTAGCGTAGCTAGTCGGACGTGAGTTACCGAGGGTGATTCCTCTTTCACCACCTTCGATGACGCCTCTCTCGTGCAACCCCTCAAGTGTGAATCCATCGAGGGTGATTCCTCCGGGTTCACCTTGACGGTAGCATCGAGTGGGAATCTATCGAGGGTGATTCCTCGGATTACTGTCTTCATGATACGGACACACGGTTACCTTTAACTGTTACCCCCATGAACTGTTACTGCGGGACTGAAGGGACATGCGGTACCACCCCTGTAGAGGTGGACCTGAGTTCCCGACAGTCTCTTGAGAGTCGGGTTGACCCGGAGGGTACCCGCGAGATAATTACGAGGCGCGGCCGGGCAGGCAGAGACCGCCCTAGAGAGGGATGGGCCTGGCCCTTGTTGCACTTCCTCGAGACGGGGCGACAGGAGTACTGATCGTCACCGTGAGCCCCCAACACTCTAACGGATTTGGGTATTTGATCTGAGTTGGCCGCTGGCCATATACGCACTACCACCACGCGGGATAATGGTTTATGGGGCCCTCTACGTCGTATGTATCAGCTGAAAGCTCTGTCAGACGTCCAGTTCAACATTGCGGCACGGCTGGGCCGGCGCCATCCAGGACAGAGGTGGTGCCTGGACTCGCCCTGCTCGCAATGACCTGGAGTGCAAAGGGCGATGGGCCCAAGACCCCGGAGCGCTTAGGATGTAGACCGGCGGGGACCTCTCTGCTGAGCTCTAGGTAGGGCTGCGGTGTGTCGATCAGCCGAGGCCGGGCATGACCGAGAAAAGTGTGTCCGGCTAGAGTTAATCGAGCGTGTTGGGTAACAGTAGTGCACCCCTGCAGGGAAGTTATCTATTCGAATAGCCGTGTCCACGGTAATAGGACGCTCAGTGTTGTATCCCGATCTACTACAACTTGAACTGAATATATGTTACTTTAACTGTAAGCTCCGGGATTGCTTTCTCGCAGGGAGTCAAGGAAGGATCTCTAGGCTTTGCTACTACATGCTTGTTACTTTATGTTATGCTGCTAATCTGCACTCTTCTAATGCTGCAAGACGTTGAAGATGCTAGTCTTCGATAGGCTAGGCCTTTCCCCCTAATTATGGCATCTATGCAGTTTAGTCCAAAGATATAGGCCCATTCCTTTGATATCGATGCATACTTAGTATAGTTCTGATGTCAGTCTTGCGAGTACTTTGGATGAGTACTCACAGTTGCTTTGCTTCCCCTTTTTCCCCATACCCGGTTGCTGCGATCAGATGACGGAGCCCAGGAGCCAACTGCCCCAGTCGACGACTACTACTACCCCTTCGGTGGAGCCTACTGCTTCGTGGAGACCGACGACCAGGAGTAGTTTAGGAGGCTCCCAGGCAGGAGGCCTTGCCTCTTTCGATCAGAGCCGTTGTTTGTTTTCGCCTTCTTAAGGCAGATTTGTTTAACTTTGTGTCTGTACTCAGATACTGTTGTTGCTTCCGCTAATGCTTGTTCTCGAGCTTATGTATTCGAGCCCTCGAGGCCCCTGACTTGTAATATAAAGCTTGTATTATTTTATTTTGTGTTTAGAGTTGTGTTGTGATATCTTCCCGTGAGTCCCTGGGCTTGATCGTGTGCATTTGCGTGTATGACTAGTGCACGGTCGGGCCGGGGCTGTCACAACCGCGAGCTTGTCAACCGCTTGGACGAATGTCTGCATGAGTTCAGGCAAAGGCAAGAGCTACCGTAGGCAGGGGTGGTGGTCATGGACGCGTTTTATTTTGTTGAGTCATTTCGATGTTGATTGCTATGTATTCCCAACAATCATAATATTGCTCTGTTGTGTGTACTCTGTTTTCCGTTCTTACATATTGTTCTGTTTCAATGTGTATGTTTTCCATTTTGTACATGTGGATGGTAAACAGCTAGATAGAAATTAGTACGAAAACAAACAATATGTGATGATACTTAATGGGGATCCCATACTTAACTACTAAGTACAACGCATAAAATTGTAAACGAACAATACTAAAACTAATAATCCCTCCTAATGCGGCTAGTATTCCGGCAGCCCCTCGCTAGCAGCTCCCTGGTGCGCGGCGGCTTCCCAGCGCGGAGGGAGTTCTCCGCTTCCTCCACCTCGCAGCGCTTGATGTGCCGATCTGCCTCTTGCTGGCGGACGTGCGCAAATGATCTTGCCATTTCGTTGGGCGCCCACCGGAGATCCTCGTCGGTAGCACGCTGGAGCTTATCGGCCCACCTCCACACAGCGATGAGGCGCCTAGCGCCTTTGGCCTTCATGGTGAAGTACCGGCCGTCTTCGTACACCTCGTTCGAATGTCCACGCGCCCGCCGCCAAAGCTCCAGCTTCTCCTTTTCCCAGGTGGCCTCACGGGCTTCACATGCCACCTGGTCCCTGGTGCGCTCCTCCGCCAACTCCTTCTTGAATGCCACTTGCCTGGCTTTCTCAGCCGGCGGCAGCGCTTTCTCGGCCGGAATCTAGATCGACGGGAGCAGTAGAAGCGCCGGTGGCCAGAATTTATGAGCACTATAGCTTGAATTACACACGATTCACGGATGAAAATCTGTGTGTGAAATAAATCGCTGACGGTTCCCAATACTGAACCGCGTCTGATTAATAACCCGCGCCACTCACCTTCCAAACCTCGCGGCACGAAACAGAGTGCCAATCATGGGGGGCCGAGTTGTCTTGCTAGATATTTACATATTCTTTCCAAATGTTTTGCATGAATGCTTATTTCGTGTTACTCCAATGATATTGTTGGAAAATGTATTACATAAATGATTTTTCCAACCCATGATGATATTCTGTTGCATGTACATGTAGTTCAAATTCGAATTACGGTCATTAAATGGTTAGAAACTCACTTAATGTCTTAAAAATGTCAAATAACCCCTGAAAATTTCAAAATTTTAACATGAAAGTTGTATTTGTGGATGTTAACGGTAGAAAAAAATGCCAAGCCATAAGAGGAAGCCAATGTCGGTTCGTCATCAAACATGCATATTCTTCCCTCTCGGAACCACGAGCCTTCTCGTGAGATGCTCCGATTTGTGAGAGGTGTGTGCCAGAACTTTCGTCAAAGTGGCCAGTTCTTTTACAACAGCATCTTGTTGCCATTTCATGACATCAAGCAAGGTTTCATGTAATTTTGATCATTTTTGAATTTTTTGGAATTTAAAAGCCATGGTTCTCACTGTTTGTGTCCAAGCCTTGACACCAATATGTTTGAAAATTCCTTCCAATTTACTGCACATGGCATTAACTCGCACACAAGGACATAAATATGATTTTCCAACCCATGATGATATTCTATTGCATGTACATGTAGTTCAAATTTGAATTACAGCCATTATATGGTTAGAAACTCACTTAATGTCTTAAAAATATCAAATAACCCCTGAAAATTTCCAAATTTTAACATGAAAGTTGTATTTGTGGATGGTAACGGTAGAAAAAAAATGCCAAGCCATAAGAGGAAGCCAATGTCAGGTCGTCATCAAACATACATATTCTTCCCTCTCGGAACCACGAGTCTTCTCGTGAGATGCTCCGATTTGTTAGAGGTGTGTGCCAAAACTTTCGTCAAAGTGGCCAATTCTTTTACAACAACATCTTGGTGCCATTTCATGACATCAAGCAAAGTTTCATGTATTTTTGATCATTTTTGAATTTTTTTGAATTTAAAAGCCATGGTTCTCACTGTTTATGTCCAAGCCTTGACACCAATATGTTTGAAAATTGCTTCCAATTTACTGCACAGTGCATTAACTCGCACACAAGGACATAAATATGAATTTCCAACACACGATGGTTTGCCGTTGCATGTACATGCAGTTCAAATTTGAATTACGGCCATTATATGGCTAGAAACTCACTTAATGTCTTAAAAAGGTCAAATCAACACCGAAAATTTCAAAAATTTAACATGACCATTGCATTAGTGCATGTTAACGATAGAAAAAAATTCTGGGTCATACGAGGAAGCGAGCGCCGGTTCGTCATCAAACATGCATTGTTCCCTCTCGGAACCACGTGTCTTCTCGTGAGATGCTCCAATTTATGAGAGGTCTGTGCCAAAACTTTCGTCAAATTGGCCAATTCTTTTACCACTGCATCTCGATACCATTTCATGACATCAAGCAAAGTTTCTTGTATTTTTGATCATTTTGAACTTTTTTGGAATTTAAAAGCCATGGTTCTCACTGTTTGTGTCCAAGCCGTGACACCAATTTGTTTGAAAATTCATACCAATTTACTGCACAGGGCATTAACTCGCACACAAGGACATAAATATGATGTTCCAACACATGATGGTTTGCTGTTGCATGTACATCCAGTTCAAATTTGAATTACGGCCATTATATGGCTAGAAACTCAGTTAATGTCTTAAAAAGGTCAAATCAACACCGAAAATTTCAAAAATTTAACATGACCGTTGCATGAGTGCATGTTAACGGTAGAAAAAAATTCAGGGTCATACGAGGAAGCGAGCTCCGGTTCGTCATCAAACATGCATTGTTCCCTCTCAAAACCACGTGTCTTCTCGTGAGATGCTCTGATTTGTGAGAGGTCTGTGCCAAAACTTTCGTCAAATTGGCCAATTCTTTTACCACTGCATCTCGGTACCATTTCATGACATCAAGCAAGGTTTCATGTATTTTTGATCATTTTTGAATTTTTTGGAATTTAAAAGCCATGGTTCTCACTGTTTGTGTGCAAGCCGTGACACCAATATGTTTGAAAATTCCTTCCAATTTACTGCACACGGCATTAACACGCACACAAGGACACAAATATGATTTTCCAACCCATGATGGTTTGCCATTGCATGTACATGCAGTTCAAATTTGAATTATGGCCATTATATTGCTAGGAACTCACTTAATGTCTTAAAAAGGTCAGATGAACCCTGAAAAATTCCAAATTTTTACATGACAGTTGTATCAGTGCATGTTAACGGTACAAAAAAATTAGAACAATTACCATCACCATCCGTTGCCAGTGTACTCCAAATTAGTCTGCCGCAGGTAATTAAAAATGGGCTACATCGCACACAGTTGGTCATAAGAACTGTTTGCGATGAAAATTCGCGGGTCTTTTTATGTCTTCCTCCATAAGCTTCGTCGGATTCGTCTGCTCAAGCGTTGTTCACCCCCGAATCCTCGAGACCCCGATACCCATTCCCCATCCCCTTCTTGCAAAGAATGACGCCGTGGAGACGCTTCGTGAGGGCCCGTACGGTCGCCGAGTCCTCCCCGAGTGGCTCCGCCTCCGCCAAGAGGGCGGCCGCCTACGCCGAGAGCGCGTCCGCTTCCGCATTGAATGCGGCCACATCCGCCGAGAGGGCGTCTGCGGCAGCCGACAGGGCAGCTGCAGCAGCTGAGATGGCTGCAGCTGCTGCTGCGAGGGCGGCTGCAAACGCCGAGAGCGCTCGAGCAGCCGTCCGTGCCGCGGAGGTCGCCCTGGCCCGGGTCGAGGCCATCCACGCGCAGGTCAAGGACGCCCACGCCAAGATATTACAGGCCTCCTCGGAATCCAGCATGCACCCCATGTCCGAAAAGGCGGCGGAGATGCTTGTCGACGATGCGGCGGCGGAGGCCATGGAGCGCCTTCTTCCTCATGAGATCGCCGAGCGGGAGCTGGAGATGCAAGAGGCGGCGGAGATCGAGGAGCGCCGGGAAGAGGAGTTGTGCGTGGCTAAGGAGGAGGTAGAGAGCCGCCTGTCCGTCGAGGAATCGGCGGTGGAGTACCAACGCGAGCTCTGGCGCCACCACTACTACGAGTACTACAACCTTGAGGGCGGCGCCGAGGATGAGGACGAGGACGACGACGCGGTCGACTTCAGCCTGGGGGACGCGGAGTCCACCAGCGGCGGCATGTCGCCAGGACAAGTCATCGACATCTCATCTTACACCGGCGAGGCATAGGGCAGCGGCGCGTCGGCGGCTTTGTTTAAATTATGCGTACTTAGCCTTTGTTTATAACGCTGGTCTTTTGGTAGAGCAATGTTTAGGTCAACTGGCTTTGTTTAATTACTAAAATTGCTCGATTCAGTAAGTGTGGTCCGTGTGCTGTAGGCTCTTTTATGTACCCCCCCCCCCAAATTAGCAAATGATGTTAAATATGCAATGACGTGGATGAGCACTGTACCCAGGGAAATTTCCACCAAAATTTGAGTTCTCAAACTCATCGCATGCGCGTAAAGCAGAAGAAACGTTTGCGATGCACACATATGTTCAAAGTGAAATGTGTCCGATGACACTACGCGCCAAGTTTCCCCGCCCCCCACCTTTCGAAATTTTTTGCCTACCACCAAAATATCTAACTCTTCCTCCCCCCTTCCCACCCCCTTTTCTCCCCGGCCACGAGCCACATTTCCCCTGTTTACTCCTTCCTTCCTTCCCAATATATAGCCGCTTCCTCGCTTGCTTTCCTCGCTCTCGCCATCTCGCATCCGACCTCCGCGGACGCCATGGTCTTCTTTGACCTCTCCAGCGGTTACTCCTCCTCGGACGAGTATGTCAGCAGCCGGGTATGCCTCTCTCCTCTCTCTCGCCCCCCTAAGCTTAGGGTTCTGATTTGTAATAAAGGATTTTAACCCGGAGACCAATTTGAGCCATTTGTTCCTCTTGTAGCTCCCTAGGACCATCACTTGCAAGGAATGGAGTGGGGTAGCTGAAGATCTGCCTGCTCGTTGTCACCATCAATCTCAATGCGTGAAGTTAGTGGCTTTTGAATCTGTGGACAGTGGGAGGAAGTTTCTGGCATGTGCAGAGAAGGTTAGCCCCACTTTCATTGTTACAAATCATTTGTTAGATGTGATTCAGACACTGTCACTGTGCTATGTTAATATGGATGTGATTAAGACACTGTCAAAGTTTCTACCTAGTATCTAAAAATGTTGCCATCTCATCAGCGATGCCCTGAGAAAATTATTTTGCACCGCTTTAGCAGTTTGTGCACCCAACTTTGCTCCACACATCCGAGCAGCCAAGCAATAAAATACTAATACTTTATGGCAGGAAGGAATTGGGCATCGGAGCAACTAGGTGCTCCGGTTCCCTGAATTTTTCCTCTGGCAACGACTCGGCAGTGCAGGATACCGGTGCCAAATGTAGCAACATTTGATTTGACACCGGTTTTGGCCTACACAGTGGAGGGCCTTTATTGGTATTAGTTCTATGTTATTAAATTTGTGCATGTACATACCTGTTAGTATTAATTTGATGGCATTGAAACACTGTCGCTGTGATGTTGCAGTTATATTTAGCTTCCTCATAAAATGGTCAATTTGTTATTATAGTACCTAACTAAGAACTTAAGTATAGCTTGTGATGTTCCTAAATTTGGTTGTTGTCTCAGTAGCAAGTAATTCTTTTGCACATTGAAATTTTTGAGAAGATATGTCATAATAAACGTGTTTCTGCAGTTTTTCAAAATATGTATGTGGTGATTTTCTATGTTGCTGGAAACCCATTTTCCCTACAACTGTAACTGATTTAGTTTTAAATATTATAGGATGAACGAAAGTGTTCTTACCTAGAGTGGGTTGATCAAGAGTGGCCACCGTCTTTGAAGATGTGCCTAGCAAAGCTCTGGAGCATGTTTGAGGAAGAGAATAGAGATAGGCTTAGAGAAAATGTTGTCAACGCTGAAGAATATTTCAAGGTACTGGAAAAAAAGAGGAAGATGGAGAATGAGCTCAGATTTTTTAAATTAAACTTTGCTAAGATGGTGTTTGCGAAGGAGGAGGCACTTTCCCAGTTGGTCAATGCAAATCAGGTTCTTACTGAACTGAAAGCAGAGGTGGAGAAGACTAATTTGGCTGATCATGCATCAGTCGATTAGGGAAATGAATATATTGTTCTAATATTGTGCTTATGAAGATGAACTAGCTATATGCTGTACTGTGCTGTTTTCACGTACCTATCGTACTGTGATGTTATAATATATTTATGTGCCTGATATGAAATTGGCAAATAGCTGTTTGATATGAAAAGTGATTTTGCTTAATACTGGAATTATTAATAGTAAACTAATAAACCTGCTAAATGGGCCATGGAACTTTACAAATGGTTCTAGCAGCAAAAGCGTGTGTGATATACTTGAATAACGCAAACGGTTTAAGGAGGCAGAGCGTGTGTGATCGTTACACCTATCACAGACGAGGCTATACAGAAAACTGTGTGTGATGTAGATACGAACGGAAACTTTTGTCTGGGATTCACTGTGTGGGATGTGCATACAAACGGAAACGGTTGGTTGGGATTCACTGTGTGGGATGTACATACGAACGGAAACGTTTGTCTGGGATTCACTGTGTGGGTAATACATACGAACGGAAACGTTTGTCTGGGATTCACTGTGTGGGATGTACATACGAACGGAAATGATTGGGCCTGTATAATTGTATGCGATGGCTCGCCCGATCGCACATGAGCTCATTTTGCCCAGCGTGTGTGACTGGAGGACCTATCCCCGACGGTTTCTGGGTCGTGTGGGAAGGACCCCCCTATCGCACACACAGGCAAGGCGACGGTTTAAAACTGTGTCGCGGAAAGGGGTTAAAAACCATTTGTATAGCAGCTCGCTGTACCTGTGTGAATATGTTGCATTGAAATTCTCACTTTGCCAATACGGATCCTCAGATTTGCGCCTAGCTAGGGGATGATCTTGATGCTTTTGCATTAGTTGGCCGATAAGCACTTTTCTCTTCACCATTCTTTTGATATTTATCTAATAATTGTGCAAAAGTGACTTTGGATTTCTTGTGCTTGTGCTTATTGTGGCCTTTATCTCCTTTGGGTTCACTTGCATCGATCTTTGGATTCTCTTGTTGCCCCTTAGTGCTTGGTGTCTTCATTGTAGTTTCGATGGAATTCTCACCCTCAAGAATATCTTCATTGCGCACTTGAACAATCTCTTTACTAGAAAGCTTGATTCCATCACCTGTAGTTTTTACCTTCTCTTTAAATGGATCGGCTTGAAGTAGCCGATGCAAAAACTTTTTGCCATCAGGACCAATCGGAATAGACTGGTCAACCCTTGGTGTTTCAACAAATTTCAATCGTCCTTTTTCAATGGCCGATTTAACTATTTGGCGAAACATGTTGCAATCCTCAAATCTATGCTTGAACGAATCATGTAACTTACATTACATTCGTCCTTGGATAGATGGATTTACATGGTGATCAGGAATTCTAATATAATCAGTTTTCAGCAACAAATCAAATATTTGATCACACATGCTTGGATTGAAGGTAAACTTCATATTTTCTAGGCGATCCTGTTGTGAGAACGGCTTTGGAACTAAGCACATGAATGATTCAGATTTGGCATCTCTCCATTGGGCTATGAATTTTCTTTCGCATTCTTTTTCTGATGTCATTGGATAAGATATTATACTAGCATCGATTTTCTCAAAAGAATTTAACCTTGGCTTTAAATTTCTGAAACAAAAATAGTTAGAACATACATGCCTCAATTGAGACCAAGTCTAATCCAAGTATGAAACAAGCAAAGCTACCCATGTAGATATAAACTCTAAATAAAACAACGGGGAAAGCTTTGATTGTAATAATTTGTCACTGTCGGCCTGTTAGAATGGTACAATGTGTTGACTGATATCCTTTGTAGCAATTTTATTGCTAACAAATAAATTACCCTTCTTCATTGGTCTCTCAAGATTGCTTATAAGGATTTTTCGAATAGATGCATCAACAACAAAGTTATGACTAAATCAGAATATAGGTAAATTACTTGCTAAACATACCTCTTCAAATAGGTAGGGAGAGCATGATGGTTGGATGACTTGAATAATATCTTGCACCGCTTTTGGATGACTCCCCAACGCATTGTCTTCATCTTTATCTTGATTCTGTGCATCATTACATTGAAGATCTTTGCCAACCGAACTTTGTTCGGCTACTTGTTCTTGTCCATGAAGCTCATCAATTTCTATGGCATGAAACTCATAGGGCAGGAAGTAGGTTCCATTAATTTCAGAAAAATTAAGCATGCCTGTTTTGCTATGCTTTCTATGCCCTTTCTCAATGATGCTGGCCTCTTCGGATTTGATGGATTCAAAATATGTATGACTTGATTCGGCTTTTCCAACCGAAGCACTTTCACGTTCCATGGTTTTAATAGATTCTACATATGTATTATTTGATTGATTCAGCTTTTTTAATAACCGAATTACCTTTATTGTCCAAATTAGTCTTATTTTTGGCAGTTCCATCCATTGGCAATGTTTCTTTTCTATGAGCCAATTTTCTTTCAATTTGCTCCTGGCGAAGAACTTGCACCCTACCATGTAAAGCTTTCACCCATCTCTCATGTTCAGCCCGCTCTAGATCGGCTTTCCCCCCAATGCTTTTTGGATCTTTCGGCAATGAGTTGTTATTGTTGCCAAAATTTTGCAATTGTGTAGGGGGTGTATAATATGCCGCAGTACTAGGTGAAGGCGTATGCATTGTTGTAAAACCATATTTTTTCTCGCCAATTTTATCAATTGGCAAAGATTCATCTTCTTGTAAAACTCTAGCTTTTATTGCATTATAATCAGGAACTAGCCCCTTATCATGCTCTTCAAGGCAAAGAGCACTAATCTTGTTATTTCAGGCTATATCCCTTTTTAATGTAGTCACTTCCCATTCTGTAAGGGATTGCTCCACAATACTTTTAGATTCTTTCGGTAATGAGGTGTTGCCGAAATTGTGCAATTGCGTAGAAGATGCATTATATGCTACAATATTAGATGATGGCATGTGCACTCCTGCAAAATTTTCACTTATTTGGCTATGACCATGAAGGTACGGAGCCGAATTATGAGCATCTACAGTTGTATACGGTGCTTAAAAATTACTAAGATGAGGTGTAGCATATGACGGTTGAGAGTAACTGGCCGAATAGCTAGTAGTAGCATGGCCAATTCTCCCATCCATCGGCTTGGTTGAACTAGTATATTGCAAATTAGTTGCCGATGAATAAAAAGGTGAAACACTTTGTCGCATGCTATTGGAAGTTCCTACATGGGGTGTTTCAACTTGATTAGCCGAACTCATCACGTTGTTCATCGACATATGGATTTGTCGGGTTGGCGATGCGTGGGAGTTGGAATACATATGGTGCATGTTACTAGTATCATAAGAACTTGAAGCATGTAAATCTCTTTGAATCGGCCTTTGCACGTAATTAGATGCATGATTGAAAAAACTAGGGCTGGCCGATAGAGTGTACCCATTGAACGATCTAGTAACACCATATGAATTATTTGCATCTACACAAGGGGATTGGGTATTCATATTACCTTTGTAGATTGCAAACCCTTGATGACGATCTCTTCGTCGCAAGAATGGGCTGGAGACCGTTCAAAGCTTCGTCCCGAGCGGAGTCACCAAAAAGTGTATTCGCACATGAACACGTCACCGTGTACCCTCGATGCCGAGGGTGATGCACCGCAACTCATGTCGAAGGAGACCCGGCCGGAAGCGCGGTACGCAAGCAATCCGGCGGCTTTTGTAGACCCGAAGACCCACACGCCCGGGAGGGACCCCGTCAGGGCACGCAATGGCTATGGGCTGCCCTAGGTCGACCTGATCGCCCCCTAGGGCCTCGAGGTTCACGTCCCTGCAACAAGAAGAACGAACGAAGAACGAGGAAGAAGAACAAGGGAGAAGGTAAAGGTAAAAAGTGATAAATTGATTTGTCGATTGTGTGTTTTTCAATCGGCTGGCACCTCTCATCTATTTATGAGGCGGCTGGACTTCCCGTACAAGAAAAGGACTCTAAATCACGTCCAAATCTTTCCAAAATTAACCGAACTCGGATTTAGGTAAGTCTGAGACAGGAGTTTGGTTTTTGACTCTCACAGGCCACAAACTTCCTCGGATGAAGATGAGCCCAAAAGCAAATTTAACTGTTTCGACGAGGCGAACAACTTTCATGTTGAACATTTTTTGATTTGAGGCCATCTTCAGGGCCGAATTGCCCCCACAATCATCAGATCTGTGGAGATGCACGATTTCGGTTCGAACCGGACTGTCCGCTTGACCGGACCAGGCTGTCCGGTCACAACAGAAGTTTTTGATGTGTTTTGCGACCCGGACCAGACAGTCTGGTCTCAATTTCCGGACAGTCTGGTCACAACAGGAGGTTTTGGGCGTCCGACCATCTCCATAGTTTCTAGAGCATTGCACTGTTTTGGCTACAACTTTGCATACGACCTCAGATTAAGACAATTTTTATATCAAAATCGTCTGTTTCGACGAGACGAAGAACTTTCATGTTGAAACTTTTTCCATCCGAGGCGATCTTAATTACTTTTCATGCCATTTCATAATCTGATGTCAACACGGGCAATCTCTGAAATTGTCATACTTTTTGCATCCGAGCTCCGTTTTGGACTATCTTTGTATCTATCTTGATCTTCTCGAAGAGAGCCATCCAATGGTGACTTCCAATCAGAAATTTGACTTCATATTGCAATAGCTTCAAGCCACTCTTTGCGATCATGCCATTTTCGAGCGTTAACACATGCCTCCCTGTTTTTCGGCAAAGCTTGCATGCCGAAAAATAACTTGTACCAAGTTTGTTCTAAGCATGATGTCAACACTCCATCGGCCATTTTGCATGTGCTTAGGACGATAAGTATATATCAGCCTTTGCTTGTGTGAACTTTTTGTTGCAAACTTGGGTGAAACCTTCTCGACTTCATTAATCCCACGATAAACTTCCATAGATATGCATGTCAAAGCCATTCGCCAAACTATATTGTCCACCCTTCTGCTAGGATCTTGCAGATAATTAACAATGAACTTTCTCCAATCCTTGCTTTCACCTGCATGAAAATTTCATTAGTGGCCGAAGCAGTGGGCTTCAGTTCGGCCTTACCTATGTTGATGAGACTAAGCATCGGCTATTGATAGATATGCAATACACTATGATCAACATGGTAGCCGGATGCTTGTTGTGCCAACTCTCTCCAATTGTCATGTCTAGATATATGAAAATTTTGAAAGCAACCCGAGGAGAATATTACATCTAAACATGCCTCAAGATAAATTACAAGTGATTCGTCAAAAAATTGATAACTTTTTGATATTTGTTGCACTACTAATAACAAATCACCGAAGGCCTCAATATGTATAGCACCTACAGCAAGTAAAAGCTCCAATCCGAATAACAATGCATATTCGGCTTTGATCATTTGTGCATAAATATTTTAAGCGGCATGAGGCTTCACAAAATAGCACTATAAGGAGATATATAAACAACACCAACACCTTGGCCATTGCTACAAATTTAACCATCTACATATAATATCCATGGTACTAGAGAGACAAAGCTAAAATTAATATTATGCATGATGTCAATGTGATGCTCAATAATAAAATCAACCATGGTTTGGCCTTATGTAAATTCTGGAAACTAATAAGCCAAAGCACACCCAATCAAAACATAAGTCCACTTTGCAATTTTGATGAATTGGCCTATGCCTAATATCTTCAATGGCATCAATTTGACAAGTTTCTATGCAGGCACTTGTCTCGATCTCTAATAAAACTAAGGATGATGTTAGAATACCACACCGGCCATTCTTAGATATATTCTTAGGGCGATAGATAAATATCGGCCACGTCCATAAGGTCCATGTAGACTTCATCCACCAAAGCATGTATAGCCGAAATAAACAAATGAAACAACAAATCAAGTGTTTCGGCCCTTTGGATCAGTAACAAAATTGACGCTATAAAATGTATAGTGATTTGGTAATACCCTTTCATGATGTAAGAAATTATATTGCAACCATGGATCAAAATAAGCACATGGAGGGTAACCAATCATACGTGAGGATGAGTTCCATGACATAGGCATCAATGGCATGTTTGATGAATATGGATTATGTGCTAACCGAAGATTTTTATGGGGTGATGGAAACATTCAGCTGAATTGTTTCGTGCTTTCATTCTTCTCCTTCACTTTTGTTGTACTTGTTGCAATAGAAGCTTGCACATCATTTTTGTTTTGATTTCCCCCTTGGGAATCCATGCCATGTTCTTCTTTCTCAGCTCTTGTGCACTAAGCTTTTGTAATTCCTTCTTTTGCCAATATGATAAGCCGAGTGGGCACCTCGACTGTGATTCTGCTTCGACCAATGGCAATTCTTTTTTGGCCTTGTGCACTCTCAACTTCTATTCTTCATATTTGGCACTTTGACTCTCAACAATTGATTGCCTTATCTCATTGCCTTTAGTAGCCAATGTCAACATCTTAATTGGCTCATTTTCATTTGAAACAAAATATGAACTAGCACACTTACGACCATCTTTCTTGACTCGACATAGTTGCTTGACCATGCCAAAATCTGGTGTCAACACATGCCCCCCTGTTTTTCGGCAAAGCTTGCGCGCCGAAAAATAACTTGCAAGGAGTTTGGTCTAAGGACGATGTCAACACTCCATCGGCCATTTATATGTGCTTAGGGAGATAATTATGTATCGGCCATGTCTTTGCTTAGGGCGATAGTTATATATCAGCCACTTTGATTTGCAACAAAACATAGCTAATCGAATGTATGATGATGTGGTAAAACCCTTGCATGATGTAAGAAGTTATTTTGCATCCATGGATCGAAATAAGTCCATGGAGGGTAACCAATCATACCTGAGGATGAATTCCATGGCATCGGCATCAATGGCATAGCTGGAGAATATGGATAATGTGTGGACCGAAGATTTTGATACGCAAACCTTCGGCTTGGTCATTCATAGTATTCACTCTTCTCCTTCTTCACCTTTACCGCACTTATCACAATGGAAGGTTGCACATAATTCTTGTTTGCAGTACTTCCTTTGGGAACCCATGCCATGTTCCTCTTTCAAGTTCTTGTGCACTTACTTTTTGCAATTTCTTCTTTTGCCAATACGATAAGCCGAGTGGGCACCCCGGCTATGATTTTGTTTGAAACAATGGCAATTCTTGTTTTACTTTGTGCAGTCTCAACTTCATCTCTTCAGATTTGGTACTTGATTGACTTGCCTCATTGCCTTTAGTAGCCAATGTCAACACTTTAATTGGCTCTTTTTCACTTGAGATCAAATCTGAAGTAGCACTCTGATGTCTACTACACAACTTATTCTTGTAGACTCGTGTTGGACCTCCAAGCGCAGAGTTTTGTAGGACAGTAGCAATTTTCCCTCAAGTGGATGACCTAAGGTTTATCAATCCGTGGGAGGCGTAGGTTGAAGATGGTATCTCTCAAACAACCCTGCAACCAAATAAAAGAAATCTCTTGTGTCCCCAACACACCCAATACACTGGTAAATTGTATAGGTGCACTAGTTCGGCGAAGAGATGGTGATAAAAGTGTAGTATGGATAGTAGATATAGGTTTTTGTAATCTGAAAATATAAAAACAGCAAGGTAGCAAGTAACAAAAGTGAGCACAAACGGTATTGCAATGCTTAAAAACAAGGCCTAGGGTTCATACTTTCACTAGTGCAATCTCTCAACAATGCTAACATAATTGGATCATATAACAATCCCTCAACGTGCGATAAAGAATCACTCCAAAGTTCCTATTAGCGGAGAACATAAGATAGAAATTGTTGTAGGCTACGAAACCACCTCAAAGTTATTCTTTCCGATCGATCTATTGAGCCATTCCTATAAGTGTCACAAATAGCTCTAGAGTTCGTACTAAAATAACACCATATGATACGCATCAACCAACTCTAATGTCACCTAGATACTCCAATGTCACCACAAGTATCTGTGAGTTGATTATTCGATATGCATCAAACAACTTCATAATCATAATATTCAATCCACACAAAGAACTTCAAAGAGTACCCCAAAGTTTCTTATCGGAGAAAAGATAATGAAAACGTGCAACCAACCCCTATGCCTAGATCACCCCAAGGTCACGGGAATCCGCGAGTTGATAACCAAAACATACATCAAGTAAACCAATAGAATACCCCATTGTCACCACGGGTATCCACATGCAAGACATACATCAAGTGTTCTCAAATCTGAAATATTCAATCCGACAATAACGAAACCTCAAAGGGAAAGATTCAATTCATCACAAGGAGGTAGAGAGGGAAGAAACACCATATGATCCAACTATATTAACAAAGCTCGCGATACATCAAGATCGTGCCAAATCAAGAACACGAGAGAGAGAGAGAGATAAAACACATAGCTACTGGTACAAACCCTCAGCCCCGAGGGTGAACTACTCCCTCCTCGTCATGGAGACCGCCGTGATGATGAAGATGGCCTCCGGTGATGATTCCCCCCTCCGGCAGGGTGCCGGAAAAGGGCTATAGATGAGATCGTGGAGGTACAGAGGCTTGCGGCGGCGTAAAAACTCATCTAGGTTAACTTTCGGGGGTTTCTGAATATATATGATTTTTTGGCGTTGGAATCACGCAAAGAAGGGCCACAGAGGGCCCACGAGGCACCAGGGCGCACCTGGGGGGGGGGGGGGCATGCCCTGGTGGCTCGTGGAGCCCCTGTGGGTCTTCTGGCCTCCTCCCGAAGCTTCTAGTGTCTCTTATGTTCCAGAAAATATCGTCAAAAAGTTTCGCTGCATTTGGACTTCATTTGATATAGATTTTCTGGAAAACCAAAAACAAGCAAAAAACAGCAACTGGCACTGGGCACTAGGTCAATATGTTAGTCCATGAAATATAAAAGCCATATAAAAGTGCACTAAAATCATACAAAACTATAATAAACATGGCATGAATACTTCATAAATTATAGATATGTTGGAGACATATCAGCATCCCCAAGCTTAATTCCTGCTCGTCCTCGAGTAGGTAAATGATAAAAGAAATAATTTACGAAGTGTGAATGCTAGCATAGTGCATAAGTTTGATCAATGATAATTTCAATCACTTTTTTCTAGCATCATTATATATCATAATCAGTAGCTCATCTCATAAAACTTCTCATGATCAAGTAGCAAGCTATCCACATGTTTAAAGTATAGGCCATAAACTTTCTTGAAAACTAACAAACTATGTTCTCAGTCATCAAACAATTGCAATTCATCTTATTTTCCGGAAGGGTCTATGTAAGAGCTTTGATCTAGCAAATTCCACATACTCAACTATCATTTAGTCTTCCATGATTGCTGACACTCAAAGCATATTTTTAGAACAAACTGTTTTAGTCAAACACATAGGAAGATAGGGGTTTAATGTTTTGCCACCCAACTTATTTATCTCATGGATAATGTCAACAATAATAACTCATGATCACCTATATTCAACTGGATATATGTGCCTGGATCTTTCCCTACCACATAATGCTTGCCAACTAAAGAATAAATATAGCGGAATAGGGATGAACATTAATGACTCTTGCATAAAAGTAAATACAGAAAAGTAAATGCATAAAAGTAAAAGATACACTACTGGAATCAGCTTCTTTGCCGTCTGCCATACCAGACGGCAAAGGCATTCCTGGCGGACGGCAAAGCCTTTGCCGTCTGCCAGCAGACGGCCAACAGTCCGGGCGAACAGCTAACGGCAAATGCCCCTTTGCCGTCTGCTGGCATACGGCAAAGAAGCAAAGCTCTTTGCCGTCTGCCGGCAGACGGCAAAGACCCTGGACGGCAGACAAAAGGTGCCAGCCCCGTTAGGGGGCTAACGGCGCTCTTTGCCGTCTGCCAGCTGACGGCAAAGAGCTGCAGCTGACGTCAGCTAGGCCAGCGCAGGCTCTTTGCCGTCTGCCAGCAGACGGCAAAGAAGCAAAGGTCTTCGCCGTCTGCCAGCAGACGGCAAAGAGGCCAAATAGGCCAGCCCAGGTTGCACAGGCTGCTGCCACGTGGCCTCTGTGCCGTCTGCTAGCTGACGGCAAACCTCTTTGCCGTCTGCTAGCAGACGGCAAAGTGGCTATATTGCCACTGTTTTTTTTTCTTAAATTCAATCAATTTCACAGATATATATATATATATATATATATTCATTTCAAAATATTTCAACAAGTACATATAGCCAACATATCCCTGCCATATGGATATGATCATCCAACACATATATACACCAAATGAAAAGTCCAACATATCCAACAATTAAGCAAAAGGTCCATATAGTTTCATCCATACATACATATATAGGTAGCAAGTTTCACATTGTTCATCCTACAAAATCAAAACAAAAAGGAAGCACAAGAAGAAGAGTAGACTCCATCAACGCAAGCTTCCTCATCGAAAGCAAATCTACAAATTGGGAAAGAAGAAAGTTAGAATAAGAAGAAGAAGACTAGAAGAAGAAGACTAGCTAGAAGAAGAAGAAGAAGAAGAAGAAGAATACCAGAAGAAGAAGAAGAAGAAGAAGAAGAAGAAGAATTTTTCTTCTCTTTCTTTTTCTCCTCTCCTCTTCTTTATCTTCTTCTTCTTCTAACTAAGGTAGGTAAAAATGCCATTTTTTAGCTAAGCTAGGAAAAAATGCTAAGTGTAGGTCATTTTAGAGCTAAGCTAGGTAAATAGGTCATTTTGGAGCTTAGTAAGGTTATTATGTCATTTTCGAGGATGATGCCATTTTTGAGCGAACTTACGTAAGTATAGCTCATTTTTTATCTAACTTAGGTAATTATGCCATTTAGGAGGAAAATAAGCTAAGTATAGAGAAAACGTACCCTCATCACAACAAATGCGATGAAGATCGCAACTAAGGTAACAATTGATCCAACAGCATAATGATACCAAGCCTCATTATCAATGGCATATTTTCTAATCTTCTTAATCTTCAAGCGCATTGCATCCATCTTCAAGCGCATTGCATTCATCTTCATCTTGTGATCATCGACGACATCGGCAACATACAACTCCAATGTCATCTTCTCTTTTTCAATTCTTTTAATTTTTTCTTTCAAATACTCATTTTCTTTTTCAACTAAATTTAACTTCTCGACAAGAGGGTCGGTTGCAAATTCCGGTTCACATACCTCCTAGATTAAAATATCTCTATGTCAACTTGATGGCCATAATTGTCATAAATGCGAAATGCAACAAATAGTTATAAAAGAGAATTTACCACATCCGAATCATAAAGCGGGTGAGGGCCGACGGGGACGGATTTCAAGATCATGGCACTATGTATAAGAAACAATCATACAAAGTAAGAAAATTATACAAGTAACTATATAAATCATACAATCATACAAGAAAATGGCAAGTGTAGGTCATTTTAGAGCTATCCTAGTTAAAATCGGTCATTTTGGAGGTAGGTAAGGTTATTTTGTCATTTTGGAGGAAAATAAGCTAAGTCAATATCATTTTGGAGCTAAACCAAGATTATCATGCCATTTTTTACCTAAGTATGCTAAGTATGTCATAAATGAACTAAAGAAGCTAAGTATAGGTCATTTTGGAGCTATCCTAGGTAGTTATGCCATTTTTTAGCTAACTAAGCATATTAAGTCATTTAGGAGGAAAAATGCTAAGTATAGGTCATTTTATAGCTATCCTAGGTAAAGTATGTCAGTTTGGAGCTAAGTAAGGTTATTATGTCATTTTCGAGGAAAATAAGCTAAGTCAATGTCATTTTGTTGAATACCTAATAACATGAACTAATTAATAATATATATGTACATAATAATAATTGAATACCTGACATTACTAATATTAATCTTCATCGTCTATATATGCTCCGGGATCAATAAATGCGGAATCATCATCACTATCAGTAATGACGTGCTCATCAGCATCATCAATAAATGCATCAACATGTGGAAGGCCTCCTTTATGTAATCGGTCAAGCATTGACAGGTCATCCACAGCAGTAACCTCTTCTTCTTCCGTCTCATCTTGTTCCGGCTCAGGGGTGAAGTCGGATTCACTGTCGCTGTCTACCTCAATGTTCTGGGGTGAAGTAGAGCGGTTCTTGAAACGTTTTTTGGAAACACGTGTTTCTTGGAAGAATTCTCCTTCATATGTGTCTGGGTTAATGTGAGGGTCATAATCATCTTCATTGAGGAGAGGTGGTCTAAAATGTGGCGGCACATCATAAACGACATCCCAACCATTCAGATTTGGATCAGTTTGGCAGGCCCACGGTAGATAGAAAACTTGGGTCGCCTGTTGAGCCGTAATATAGACATCGGGAACATCTAAATGGGTGCTTTGTTTGATTTCCACTAGCCCTATATGTTCATGAGTCCTTCTAGTCTCCTTTGGCTGGAACCAATAACATTTGAAGACTACGACGTTTGGTGGGTTTTCACCAAAGAATGTAAGTTCATAAATTGCTTCAACTCTTCCATAATACTCAACCCCTCCTTCGCCGACAGCGGAGACACAACAATTTGTAGACTTTCGGTCGGCCATAGATAGCTCTTTGCCAAAAGTACGAAAGCGATACCCGTTGATGTCATATTTGTCAAATGAACGGACCTTATAGTCAAAACCATTTGCGACTTGTCTCAATTCGGAGTCCATAGACTCTGCATTAGCCTACAAGTTTAATACGAAAGGATTGTTGCATTAGCCGCAAACTAGACGAAGAAATGAAATGGTCTAATGGAAAGTACCGTTTGTTTGAACCAAGAGATGAAACCGGGATAGCCTCCTCCATGCTTTGCCAGAAGCTCATACTCTTCGATGGAATCCTTTTGGATCACCGCTCCATCCGAGAATTTGGCGACGTATCGACTGTATCACATATCCGGGAATAAGAGCATTTCAAAGGAATTAGAAGTTGCGAAACAATGTACCGAGAACTTACTCGATGTACGGCCGCACTTCTGTTAGGTTGTTGAAGATATACAACGAAATGGTCCGCCATTCTTCGACATCCAACGGTATTGCTTTCGAAGCACCGGCTGGTGCGAGGTTCCCTTTGAATAGGCTGAGGTTGGATCGACCTTTTTCATGGTCGCCATCATTGTACCGAGGCTTCGGATTATGCAAATGACGATTCTTGGCTTTGTAGTGTGCTGTCACGAAGTTTGCGGCCTCCTCAGTAATGAATGCCTCGGCCATCGATGCTTCAATTCTACGTTTATTTTTACATTTTGCTCGAAGCGTCTTCTGCATCCTCTCAGTTGCGAAGCACCAACGATTTTGCACGGCCCCCCCAATCTTGCCTCGGTCGGGAGATGCAAAATCAAATGCTGCATTGGATTAAAGAATCCCGGTGGAAAGATCTTTTCTAACTTGCAGATCAACTCCGGCGCCAACTCTTCCAGTTCGTCTAGCACGTCAGGCGATAGTTCTTTCGCACAAAGAGCACGGAAGAAATAGCTCAGCTCTGCCAGTACTAGCCATTCATCCTCAGGGATAAAGCCACGCAACATCACCGGCATTACCCGCTCAAGCCATATGTGCCAATCCTGACTGTTCATACCAAATATTTTCAGTTTGTCAAGACTCGCTCCCCTCTTTAGATTCGTTGCATACCCATCGGGGAACATCAACTGCATTTTCACCCACAAGATCATTTCCCTCATAGCTGGCCTTCCAAGATTGAACCATGCCTTTGGCTTCCTCCAGTTCTTCTTTCCTTTCGGTTGTCGCATGTTTTGTAACGGTCTATCACATAGAGCCTCTTGATCGACTCTAGCCTTAGGGTTATCCTTTGACTTCCCCTCTATGCCGAACAATGTACCAAAAAGGGCCTCGGCGATATTCTTTTCAGTGTGCATCACGTCGATGTTGTGTGGGCAAATGAGGTCTTTAAAGTAAGGCAGATCCCACAAGCATATCTTGTGAGTCCAGGCGTGTTCCGAATTATACCCTTTGAAATATCCTGGACGCTCTGGATTAGGCTCGAGAGCGTTTAACTGATCCAGGGCCTGTTGGCCTGTCAATGCAGGTGGTGTAGAGTTTTTGACAACTCTACCTTTCATGAAATTTTTCTTGTCTTTTTTGAACTTATGGCCAGGATCCAGGAACTGTCTATGCAAGTCGAAGCAAGAATACTTGCGACCCGCCTGCAGCCAACGGAACTGAAGAGCTGCCTTGCATGTGGGGCACGGGAACCTTCCATGCACACACCAGCCAACGAATAGCGCATACGCCGGCAAGTCATGCGTCGAGTACATGTACCACACATGCATTTTGAAGTTTTGTTTTGTAGCGGTGTCATATGTCTTGATCCCATTATCCCAAGCTTCTTGCAATTCATCCTTAAGCGGCTGCATGTACACATTCATATTCTTCCCCGGATAGTTGGGCCCTGGAATTATCAACGTCAAGAAAATGTAATTTCTTTTCATAATCTCTCCGGGGGGGAGATTGAGTGGAATGACAAATACAGGCCAGCAACTGTATTGGGTTGCCGTCATACCAAACACTTGGAACCCATCCGTGCTGATGGCGACTCGAGGATGCCTTGGATCTGCCGCTTTGTCCTTATGTAAAGCATCGAAGTGCTTCCACGCAAAAGCGTCTGAAGTGTGTCCCAACATCGGATTCCCATCTGCATCTAGTTCGGTTCTTTTGCCCAATTTATGCCACGTCATCTGTCTGGCCGTCTCTTCGACCATGAAAAGACGTTGAAGTCTTGGTATGATTGGCATATACCGAAGAACATTAACTGGGATTTTGGTCTGACTCTTCTCACCCATACCGTTGTCTACCACAACATACCTGGAAGACTTGCAAATGGGACAATAGTTGAAGCCCGCATACTCAAGCCTAAACCCTAAACATCCATTCTCACAGGCATGTATCTTCTCATAGGGCATCTTAAGCGCACGTAGGATTTTGTCCGACTGGTACAGGTTTGCTGGCAATACATGGCCTTTGGGTAGAAAGCGTCCAAATATCGTCATCATCGCGTCGTAGCATTCTCTGCCCACGTTGAACTGAGCCTTGAGAGCCATTACTTGCGAGATGGCATCCAGCTGACAAAGCTCAGTGTGCTCGTGGAGAGGACGTTTTGAAGACTCCAACATTTCATAGAAGGCCTTTGCAGATTCCTCCATCTCATCGTCCGAATCCCGAGCATCATCAAAGTTTTGCACCATGTCTTCGATCCCGGTACCATGCTCGTCGGTGCGACGACGAACCACCTCAGCTCTGGCACGTTGGGCAGACTCACCATGAAATCTCCACACCGTATAATCAGTCGTAAAACCCCACTTCTGCAAGTGTTTACCCATTTCATCCCGTGTCCACTTTTTATGGTTGTTGCACCGGACACAGGGGCACCAGGTTATTTCCTGGCCATTTGCAAATGCGGCGCTCAGAAACCCATTGGTTTTTGTTAACCATTCAATGGTCATTTCTTTCTGACTAGGGTGACCGGTGTACATCCAAGCACGATCACTCATCTTGCCTACCTACTAAACACACAAGAAATATATACATAATTCAGCAAACCATATTCATCAGTTAATAGAGTTTGTCAGTTTTATTACGTCCATGCAACCTAGACGCTAGTAGGTAAAGATAGGTCCTAATCCCACCCGAGTATGTGTAGATTGGGTTCGTTTTCCCATGCTCTGCTCCGGATCCGACGCAAAATTTCGGCAGCACCTCCCCGCTGTTCTCCTGATACACGTCTCGGCAATAAGCAGAGAGGATGTGTACCCGGAGAACAACAGGGAGGCACTGGCGAAATTCTGCATCGGATCCGGAGCATAGCATATGGGAAAACGAACCCAATCTACACATACTCGGGCTGTCCATGGATAACGTTGGAAAATTCGAAAGAATCACGGTTATAAATATGCAAATGCATGCATATTTATAGATGTAACCCTTTTGAACGGGAGACGCATAGTCGTCACGCATACTGCTGATTCAATCTACCTACAGCTAGCAAGTTTCATCGGCACGAAGACCGAAACAGAGCAAATGAAGGGGGAGGAGGAGATGTCATTTGTGCTCACCCACGAACGCAGGGGCGGAGCTCGTCGAACGCACGGGGAGGTCGTCGAACACCAAACCCTCGCAGCGACGAAACAACTGCACATTTAAATCCACCCGATCAACACAAATATATATGATGTTTTTCATAACAAAATCGGAAATTATATGACCTAACTCATAATTCACACATATATGACCCCGTCGGCCTCTGGAAGGCCGAAGAGCACCCTTTCGGTCAACAGGAGGCCGAAGAGGTGTCGGGGGTCGAGGGTGTCGTGTCAGGGTGTCGGGGTGTCGTGGTGTCGGGGTGTCGTGTCGGGGTCGGGGTGTCGTGTCGGGGTCGGGGTGTCGGGGGTGTCGTGTCTGGGTGTCGTGGTGTCGGGGTGTCAGGGGTGTCGGGGTGTCGGGGTCGGGGTGTCGCGGTCGGGGTGCCGTGTCGGGGTCGGGGTGTCGGGTCGGTGTCGGGGTGTCGGGTCGGGGTGTCGTGGTGTCGTGGTGTCGTGGTGTCGGGGTGTCGTGTCGGGGTCGGGGTGTCGGGGTGTCGTGTCGGGGTCGGGGTGTCGGGGGTGTCGTGTCTGGGTGTCATGGTGTCGGGGTGTCAGGGGTGTCGGGGTGTCGGGGTCGGGGTGCCGTGTCGGGGTCGGGGTGTCGGGTCGGGGTCGGGGTCGGGGTGCCGTGTCGGGGTCGGGGTGCCGTGTCGGGGTCGGGGTCGGGGTCGGGGTCGAGTCGGGGTCGGGGTCGGGGTGCCGTGTTGGGGTCGGGGTGTCGGGTCGGGGTCGGGATCGGGGTCGGGGTTTTTCCTCTTTTTTTTCTTTTCTTCTTCTTCCTTTTCTTCATTTTCTTCCTTTTTGTTCCTTCTTCTTCTTCTTCTTCTTCCTCCTTTCCTTTTTCCTCTTCTTTTTCTCCTCCTCTCCTCTTTTTTCTTCTTCTTCTTCCTCTTCTTCTTTTTTCTTCTCCTCCTCCTCCTCTTCTTCTTCTTCCTTTCCTTTTTTCCTCTTCTTCTTCTCCTCCTCTCCTCTTTTCTTCTTCTTCTTCTTCTTCTTTTTTCCCTCTAAGTTTTTTCTACCTAATATATACTAACTAATATGAACTAATAACTAACTAATATAAACTAACTAATATGAACTAATAAAAACAGAAAAAAACTTAAAAAGGGGGGAGGGTGGAGCTCACCGGAGGGGGGGTCGAGGCGGCGGCGCGGGGCGGCGGAGGGGGAGGGGCGGAGCTGGGTCGTCGGGGGTGCCTGCTCGCCGGCGACCCGACGCGGCGGAGCGGCGGGGCAGGGGGCGGCGGGGGCGACGGGGCCGAGGTGGTGGAGGAGGGCCGCGGGGAGGAGGTGGGCGGCGCCGCGGCCTGGCTCCGGCGGTGGTGGAGAAGGGCCGCGGGAAGGGGGCGGTGGTGGAGGAGGGCTGCGGGGAGGGTGCGGCGGCGGGAGGGCGGGGCGGCGGCGCTGAGAGAGAGAGGGAGAGAGAGATGTGAGAGAGAGAGAGAGGCGCGGGGCGCGGGGCCGAAAGTTAAGTTCATTTCTTTGTCGTCTGCCAGCAGACGGCAAAGACGGCAACCGTTAGCCCGCCCCCGCCGTGACATTGTGGGCCCCACCCTCACCTCTTTGCCGTCTGCCAGCAGACGGCAAAGAAGTGGCAGATGGCAAAGAGCTTGACCTAGCCAGTGCCGTGCCCCGTGGGGCCCACTTTGGTCTTTGCCATCTGCTGGCAGACGGCAAAGAATTCTTTGCCGTCTGCCAGCACACGGCAAAGAAGTGCAGATGGCAAAGACCCTCTTTGCCATCAGCCAGATCTTTGCCATCTGCTTTGCCAAAGCAGACGGCAAACAACCTGTTTGCCATCTGCCAGCAGACGGCAAAGAGCTGGCAGATGGCAAAGAAGCTGATTCCAGTAGTGATAGGCCCTTCGCAGAGGGAAGCAGAGGTTGTCATGCACTTTTTGTTGTTGGATGCACAAGCCCTTAATGCAAAGGAACGTCATGTTATATTGCCCCTTGTGATAGCAACCTTTATTATGCAGTCCGTCGCTTTTATTTCTTTACCATCACAAGTTCGTACAACGCTTATTTTCCCTTGCAATAAAAGATCATACATATTTTAGGAGCAATTTTTATTGCTTTTTGCACCGATGACAACTTACTTGAAGGATCTTAATCAATCCCTAGGTAGATATGGTGGACACTCATGGCAAGAAACTGGGTTTAAGGGTTTTTGGATGCACAAGTAGTATCTCTACTTAGTAAGATTTTTTGGCTAGCAAAAGATCCTAAGCAAGCACCACATGTTAGAGGATCCAAGACAATATAACTTCTATGTGAATATAAACAAACATAACTCATTACGTTGTCTTCCTTGTCCAACGTCAACTACTTGATCAAGCTTGAAAATAATTAATGGGGGCTCACAATCATAGAAGATGTCCAAGATAGTATATTTATATGTGAAATTTCTCTTCTTTCAAAATTCTTTCATGAATTGTTCAAGTGACCAATGCTATGTTTGTTAACTTTCAATAAATTTTACCACTTATACTTCTTGTATGTGAAGTCACTACTCCCCATGGGACAAGCATATGAAGCATATAAATTTCAACTTTATGATATTCAATTCATTTCAATAACTTACTCATAGGATATAAGTGTAGAACAAGAGTAAATGACAAACTACTCCAAAAAGATATAAGTGGAGACCAAATGAGTAGTTAAGTAAATAGTTAGCTATGTGAGGACTCTCTCTCATTTAAAAAAATTCAGATCTTAAGTATTTTATTCAAACAGCAAAGAAAATAAAATGACATTCCAAGAATAGCACATCTCATGTGAAGAAACAAAAACTTAGGCTCAACCAAGACTAACCGATATTTGTTGATGAAGAAAGGTGGGATGCCTACCGGGGCATCCCCAAGCTTAGATGCTTGAGACTTCTTGAAATATTATCTTGGGGTGCCTTGGGAATCCCCAAGCTTGAGCTCTTGTGTCTCCTTTATTCCTCTCATATCACGGTTTCTCTAAATCTTAAAAACTTCATCCACATAAAACTCAACAAGAACTCGTGAGATAAGTTAGTATAAATCAACTCAAAACCCTAACATTCTCTACTGTAGAAAATCAAAAAAATTATAATTAAACATTTCATACTAAATGCCTCTTCATATTTAATATTTCTATCCACAAATAGAAACATTAAACACGCAAACATATGCAAACAATGCAACTATAATAGCAATCTGCCAAAACAGAACAGTCTGTAAAGGGTGAATAAGAATCCATACTTCCCTAACTCCAAAAATTCTGAAAAATTACCACGTGACAGAGAACTCATGAATTCTTACTTTGTAAAAATTTCAGATTTTTATCATGTCCTGACTATTCAGGAATATTCTGGACATAACAGAAAACTTTCTGTTTTCAAACGGCAACACATAAACTTGCAAACTGAGCATGGTAAAGGCTATACTTAGCATTTTATTGAACTAAAAGATACAAAAAATGATTATTGATATCAGCAAGAAAATATCAACAAAATAAAATGACGCTCCAAGCAAAACTCATATTATGTGACGAATAAAAATATAGCTCCAAGTGAGGTTACCGATAATGTTGAAGACGAAAGAGGGGATGCCTTCCGGGGCATCCCCAAGCTTAGTTGCTTGGGTCTTCCTTGAATATTACCTTGGGGTGCCTTGGGCATCCCCAAGCTTACGGTCTTTCCGCTCCTTATTTTCCTCATATCGATATCTCACCCAAAACTTGAAAACTTCAATCACACAAAACTTAACGGAACTTCGTGAGATAGGTTAGTATGATAAAAATAAATCATCCACTTAGGTACTGTCAAGACAAGTTTCATAATTGTTATCACATAATTCCTACTGTATTCTATCATTTCCACAATTTATATTTCATAATATAAGCTATGGAAACACTAAAACAAGCAATCTACGCACCGAAAACAGAATCTGTCAAAAACAGAACAGCATGTAGTGAGTGATTTAAAAACCATACTTCTGTACCTCCAAAAATTCTGAAAAATTAGGAAAACGTAATTTTTTTTAACACAATACTGTGTAAAAATTTCAGAATTTTTTAATGCACTAGTACAGAATAGAAATTTCAGCACTAGACACAAAAGTTTCTGTTTTTGCACAGAATCAAATCAACAAGCATCCACACTATCCCAAAGGCTTTACTTGGCACATTATTGAAATAAAACATATAAAACATGATTACTACAGTAGATTAATCGTGTGAACACACAAAAATAGTAGGTATAAGTGTTGGGTTGTCTCCCAACAAGCGCTTTTCTTTAATGCCTTTTTAGCTAGGCATGATGATTTCAATGATGCTCACATAAAAATTGAAGAATTGAAACACAATGAGAGCATCATGAAGCATATGACTAGCGCATTTAAGCCTAACCACTTCCTATGCATAGGGATTTTGTGAGCAAATAGTTTATGGGAGTAAGAATCAACTAGCATAGGAAGACAAAATAAGCATAACTTCAAAACTTTCAACACATAGAGAGGAAACTTGATATTATTGAAACACCTACAAGCATATGATCCTCTCTCATAATAATTTTCAGTAGCATCATGAATGAATTCAACAATATAGCTATCACATAAAGCATTCTTTTCATGATCCGCAAGCATAGAAATTTTACTACTCTCCACATAAGCAATTTCCTTCTCATTCATAATAGTGGGAGCAAACTCAACAAAATAACTATCATGAGATACTTGATTGGCATAATCCAATTGAAAATTAAAATGATGACAAGTTTCATATTTATCATTATTCGTTATAGCATACATGTCATCACAATAATCATCATAGATAGGAGGCATGCAATCATCATAATAAATTTTCTCATCAAAACTTGGGGGACTAAAAATATCATCTTCATCAAACATAGCATCTCCAAGCTTGTGGCTTTGCATATCATTAGCATCATGGATACTCATAGAATTCATACTAACAACATTGCAATCATGCTCATCATTCAAAGATTTTATGCCAAACATTTTATTGAATTCTTCTTCTATCAATTGAGCACAATTATCGAAATCCTTATTTTCAAGAAAGACATTATAAAGACGAATAATATGAGGCAACCTCAATTCCATTTTTTGTAGTTTTCTTTTATAAACCAAACTAGTGATAAAACAAAAAACTAAAAGATTCGATTGCAAGATCTAAAGATATACCTTTAAGCACTCACCTCCCCTGCAACGGCGCCAGAAAAGAGCTTGATGTCTACTACACAACTTATTCTTGTAGACTCATGTTGGGCCACCAAGCGCAGAGTTTTGTTGGACAGTAGCAATTTTCCCTCAAGTGGATGACCTAAGGTTTATCAATCCGTGGGAGGCGTAGGTTGAAGATGGTATCACTCAAACAACCCTGCAACCAAATACAAGAAATCTCTTGTGTCCCCAACACACCCAATACACTGGTAAATTGTATAGGTGCACTAGTTCGGCGAAGATATGGTGATAAAATTGTAGTATGGATAGTAGATATAGGTTTTTGTAATCTGAAAATATAAAAACAGCAAGGTAGCAAGTAACAAAAGTGAGCACAAACGGTATTGCAATGCTTAAAAACAAGGCCTAGGGTTCATACTTTCACTAGTGCAAGCTCTCAACAATGCTAACATAATTGGATCATATACCAATCCCTCAACATGCGATAAAGAATCACTCCAAAGTTCCTATTAGCGGAGAACATAAGATAGAAATTGTTGTAGGGTACGAAACCACCTCAAAGTTATCCTTTCCGATCGATCTATTGAGCCATTCCTATAAGTGTCACAAATAGCTCTAGAGTTCGTACTAAAATAACACCATATGATACGCATCAACCAACTCTAATGTCACCTAGATACTCCAATGTCACCACAAGTATCCGTGAGTTGATTATTCGATATGCATCAAACAACTTCATAATCATAATATTCAATCCACACAAAGAACTTCAAAGAGTACCCCAAAGTTCCTTATTGGAGAAAAGATAATGAAAACGTGCAACCAACCCCTATGCCTAGATCACCCCAAGGTCACGGGAATCCGCGAGTTGATCACCAAAACATACATCAAGTAAACCAATAGAATACCCCATTGTCACCACGGGTATCCACATGCAAGACATACATCAAGTGTTCTCAAATCTGAAATATTCAATCCGACAATAACGAAACCTCAAAGGGAAATATTCAATTCATCACAAGGAGGTAGAGAGGGAAGAAACACCATATGATCCAACTATATTAACAAAGCTCGCGATACATCAAGATCGTGCCAAATCAAGAACATGAGAGAGAGAGAGATAAAACACATAGCTACTGGTACAAACCCTCAGCCCCGAGGGTGAACTACTCCCTCCTCGTCATGGAGACCGCCGGGATGATGAAGATGGCCTCCGGTGATGATTCCCCCCTCCGACAGGGTGCCGGAAAAGGGCTGTAGATGAGATCGTGGAGGTACAGAGGCTTGCGGCGGCGTAAAAATTCATCTAGGTTAACTTTCGGGGGTTTCTGAATATATATGATTTTTTGGCGTTGGAATCACGCGAAGAAGGGCCACAGGGGGCCCACGAGGCACCAGGGCGCGCCTAGGGGGGGGGGTGGCGCGCCCTGGTGGCTCGTGGAGCCCCTGTGGGTCTTCTGGCCTCCTCCCGAAGCTTCTAGTGTCTCTTATGTTCCAGAAAATATCGTCAAAAAGTTTCGCTGCATTTGGACTTCATTTGATATAGATTTTCTGGAAAACCAAAAACAAGCAGAAAATAGCAACTGGCACTGGGCACTAGGTCAATATGTTAGTCCATGAAAATTATATAAAAGCCATATAAAAGTGCACCAAAATCATACAAAACTATAATAAACATGGCATGAATACTTCATAAATTATAGATACGTTGGAGACGTATCACACTCTTACGACCATCTCTTTTAACGTGATAGACTTGCTCAACCACCTCCTTGTTCTTCCTTGTGTTCCAGACCGATTCCTTATGATTGAAACGTTCTTTGACATGTGATTGTTCATCAAATGTTGATCATCTTGGACCTGCATAATGTTGGTGAGATGGTCTAAAATAAGATTGATAATGTGCCCTTGTATCATACCTGTCCCATGATGGATATGGATTTACATGAGCATATGGAGGTATCCATGGCATTGGCATTGGCGGCCCAAAATAAGGATATGAATATGTTGCATTAAAATTCTCACTTTTCCCATACCAATCCTCAGATTTGCGCCTAGGGGGTGATCTTGATGCTTTTGCATTACTCGGCCGATAAGCACTCTTCTCCTGATTTATCTTCTGATATTTTTTCAATAGCTGCCTGAAAGTGACTTTTGGCTTTTTACCTTTGTGCTTACCTCGGCCTTTGCTTTCTTTGGTTGTGCTCACATCTATCTTTGGATTTTCTTTTTGCCCCCATTACTTGCGTTTTCATTGCAACTTTGATGGAATTTTCGCCCTCAAGAATATTAACATTGTGCTCTTGAACAACTTCCTTACTTGAAAGCTTGATCCCATCATCCATAGTTTTTACCTTCTCATCTCTTAATGAATCGGTTTGAAGAAGCCGATGCAAAACCTTTTTGCCACCAGGTCTAATCAGAATAGACTAGTCATCCCTTGGTGTTTCAACAAATCTCAATCATCCTTTATTAATGGCCGATTTAACTATTTGACGAAACATGTTGCAATCCTCGAAATTATGTTTGAACGAATCATGCAACTTACAATACATTCGTCCTTGGGTTGATGGCTTAACATGGTGGTCAAGAATTCTAATATAATTATTTGTCAAAAACAAATCAAAGATTTGATCACACATGTCTGAATTGAAGGTATACTTCTTGTTTTCTTGCCGATCTTGGTGTGAGAACGGCTTTGGAGGTAAGCAAACGAATGGTTCGGATTTGGAATCTCCCCATTCGGCTATGCATTGTGTTTTGCACTTTATCTCCTATGTCTATGGATAAGATATTATATTAGGATTGGTTTTCTCAAAAGAATTTAACCTTGGCTTTAAATTTCTGAAACGAAAATAGTTAGAACACACATGTCTCAATTGAGACCTAGTGTAAGCCAAGTATGAAACAAGCAAAGCTACCCAATTAGATATGAACTTTAAATAAAGCAATGGCAAAATCTTTGGCTACAATAAGTCACTATCGGTCTCTATGAATGGTACAATGTGTTGACCGATATGCTCTGTGATGATTTTATTGCTAACAAATAAATTAACCTTCTTCATTGGTCTTTCAAAACTACCTATGAGATTTCTTCTAATATAAGCATCAACAATAAAGTTGCAACCAAATCAGAAAATAGGTAAACCACTTGCTAGGCATACCTCTTCAAACATGTTGGGAGAGCATGATGGTGGCGTAACTTGAACGATACTTTGTTCCACTTTTGTATGGCTCCCCAATGCCTTATCATCTTCCTTTAACATAATAAATTCGGCACATGTACTATTTGATTCGGCCTTTTCAATAACTGAATTACGTTTGTTATATGAATCATTATTATTTCCATGGGTTAGGCACATGTAATGTTTGATTCAGCCTTTTCAATAACTGAATTAACTTTGTTATCCGAATCACCAGTCTTTCTTTCTTTGATTCGCAAGGCTGCTTGTTGTTGTCTAAATTCAGCAAACATTGCAGCTAGGCTATCTTTAAGCTTTTTTCGCCCAATTTCAGCCCAATCTTCATCGGATTGCCCCCCAATACTTTTAGATGCTTTCGGCAATAATATGTTGCCAAAATTCTGAAATTGTGCAGGGGCAACATTATATGCTACGGTACAAGGTGAAGCCACATGTGCTCTAGTAGAATTTTCACTTATTCGGCCATGAGCATGAAGGTGCGGAGCCGAATTATGAACATCTACAATTGCGTATGGTGCCAAAAAATTAGTAGCTTGAGGTGTAGCATATGATGTTTGAGGGTAATTGGTTGAATAACTAGTAGTGGCATGGCCAATTCCCCTGTCAACCGACATGTTTGGATTAACATGTTAAAAGTTAGTCACCGATGAATAAAAAGGTGAAATACTTTGTTGCATGCTATTGAAAGTTCCTACATGGGGCGTTTCAACTTGATTAACCTTACTCATCATGTTGTTCATCAGCATATGGATTTGTGGGGTTGCCGATGCATGGGAGTTGGAATACATATGTTGCATGTTGCTAAAATTATAGGAGGTAGAAGCATGGAGATTTTGTTGCATCGTCTCTTGCACATAATTAGATGCATGATTGATAAAGCTAGGGCTAGCCGATACATTATATATGCTCATTAAACGATCTAGCAACAACATATGCATTATTTGCATCTACATAAGTGAATTGGGTATTCATTTTACCTTTGTAGATTGGAAACCGTAGATGATGATCTCTTCGTAGCAAGAACGGGCTAGAGACCGTTCAAAGCTTCGTCCCGAGTGGAGTCCCCCAAAAGTGTGTTCGCACACCAACACGTCACCGTGTACCTCCAACGCTGAGGGTGATGCACGGCAGCTCACGTCGAAGGAGACCCATCCGGAAGCGCGGTACGCAAGCAATCCGGCGAGCGCTTTTGTAGACCCGAAACCCCACACACCCGGGAGGGACCCCGTTAGGGCGCGCGGTGGCTATGGGCCGCCCTAGGTTGATTTGCTCGCCCCAAGCGCCTCGAGGTTCGCCGCCCTGCAACAAGAAGAACGAACAAAGAACGAGGAAGAAGAAGAACAAGGGAGAGAGATAAAAGTAAAGGTAAAAAGTGGTAGATTTGTTTTGCGATTGTGTGTTGTTCAATTGGCCGTCACCTTTCATCTATTTATGAGGCTGCTGAACTTCCCGTACAAGAAAAGGACTCCAAATAACGTCCCAATCTTTCCAAAATTAACCGAACTCGGATTTAGGTAAGTCTGAGATAGCAGTTCGATTTTTGAGTCTCACAGGCCACAAACGACCTCAGATGAGGATGAGCCCAAAACCAAATTTAACAGTTTCGACGAGACAAACAACTTTCATGTTGAATGTTTTTTAATTTGAGGCCATCTTCAAGGTCGAATCATTCCCGCAATCATCAGATCCGTAGAGATGCACGATTTCGGTTCGGACCGGACTGTCTGCTCGACCGGACCAGACTGTCCGGTCACAACAGAAGCTTTCCGCGACCTAAACCGGACAGTCTAGTCTCAATTTCTGGATAGTCCGGTCACAACAGGAGGCTTTGGGCATCCGGCCATCTCCATAGTTTCTGCAGCATTGCACTGTTTTGGCTGTATCTCTCGCATACGACCTCAGATTAAGACGATTTTTATACCAAAATCGTCGGTTTCGACGAGACGAAGAACTTTCATGTTGAAACCTTTTTCCTTCCGAGATAATCTTAATTGAGTTTTGTGCCGCACCAAAATCTGGTGTCAACACACGAACACGTCACCGTGTACCCTCGAGACCGAGGGTGATACACCGCAGCTCACGTCGAAGGAGGCCCGTCCGAAAGCGCGGTACGCAAGCAATCCGGCGAGCGCTTTTGTAGACCGCAAACCCCACACGCCCGGGAGGGACCCTGTCAGGGCGCGCGGCGGCTATGGGCTGGCCTAGGTCGACCTGATTGCCCCTAGGGCTTCGAGGTTCGCCGCCCTGCAACAAGAAGAACGAACGAAGAATGACGAAGAAGAAGAACAAGGTAGAAGGTAATGGTAAAAAGTGATAGATTGATTTGTCTATTGTGTGTTTTTGAATTGGCCATCAGCTCTCATCTATTTATGAGGCGGCTGGACTTCCCGTACAAGAAAAGGACTCCAAATCACGTCCAAATCTTTCCAAAATTAACCAAACTCGGATTTAGGAAAGTCTGAGACAACAGTTCAGTTTCTGAGTCTCACAGGCCACAAATGACCTCGGATGAAGATGAGCCCCAAAGCTAATTTAACCGTTTCGATGAGGCGAACAACTTTCATATTGAACGTTTTTTGATTCGAGACCAACTTCAAGGACGAATTGCCCCCGCAATCATCAGATCCGTGGAGATACACGATTTCATTTCGGACCGGACTGTCCGCTTGACCGGACCAGACTGTCCGGTCACAACAGAAGGTTTCCACGACCCGGACCGGATAGTCTGGTCTCAATTTCCGAATAGTCCGGTCGTAACACGAGGCTTTGGGCGTCCGGCCATCTCCATAGTTTCTGCAGCATTACACTGTTTTGGCTGTATCTTTCGCATACAACCTCGGATGAAGACGATTTTTATATCGAAATCGTCCGTTTCAATGAGACGAAGAACTTTCACGTTGAAACTTTTCCATCCAAGATCATCTTAATTGAGTTTTGTGCCATGCCAAAATCTGGTGCTAACTCCTTGAATATTTACTTGGGGTGCCTTGGGCATCCCCAAGCTTGAACTCTTGCCTCTCCTTATTCTTCTCATATTGATGCCTCCTCGGTCTTCGAACACTTTATCCACACAAAACATAACCAAATTTTTATTAGAGGAGTTAGTACATATAACATCAAATCCCATCATGTCTGTAAAGATGTAGATGAAACATGTACTTCTATAACACCAAATATTCCAAAACATTAGGAAGTAATAAACAATTTGCATAGCAGTACTTTATAAAAATTTCAGAATTTTCGCACACTCCAGTAAAATATGTTAATTCAAACACTACAACAAAAGTTTTTGTTTTTGCACTGCACATACCAAACAAGCAATTTAAACACCCCAATGGTAAATCTTGGCACATTATTTTTATAATGCAATGGATTTGTACAAGGGGATAATTATTTTTGTTCAAATGTTTCTGTAATTGAAGATTCACAAAGTTTCCATGGGCATGAACAAAGTTCAAGGCATGCCCCCACTTCCACATTGCTCATCTGTCTCACTTTCACTTTTCTTTTTGAAAAAGTTTTAGGTTCCCCTCTATATTTTTTATTTTTTATTTTTTTAAAAGCACACAACAGAAGAAAATGACTCTCTAAAACTTCCGGGTTGTCTCCCAGGCAGCGCTTTCTTTAAAGCCATTTAAGCTAGGCATATAGTGCTCAAGTAATTGATCCACCCAGATCCCAAGGTATATCAAAGCCAATTTTAATTAACAATGATTTATAATTTAGTAGTGAGCACAAAGCAACATATATCATACAATGACAAAGTATAACTCCCTTTCTATGCATCGGCATGTCATAAAAGAACAATTCATGCACACATAATAAAGGCTGATACATAGCATAAGCAGTTTCTTGCAATTTTATCTCACTAAAAACATAGAGAGGTGGAGATATGGTTCCTCTGTCATAATAATTGCAAGTTGGAGCAGAAAGCACATGCATATTATATCCATCAAAATCATCATGTGTAATGGTAAGACGCAACCCATCAATATAATCCTTAATAAGTGCAAACTTCTCCGATATAGTGTAGTTGGGAGAATTCAAAAAGATAATAGGACTATCATGTGTGGGTGCAATAGCAACAATTTCATTTTTTTACATAAGGAACTATAGCAAGTTCATCTCCATAAGCATCATTCATATTGGCATCATGGCCAGAAGCATAGCAAGCATCAATTTCATCAAAAAGGGACATTTCAAACAAATCCAAGGGATCATAGCATTCATCCTTCGGTAAGCATGAAGGGAAATTAAACAACGTATGAGATAAATAGTTACTCTCATCAGAAGGTGGGCATGGGTAGCTAATCCGCTCTTCCTCCTTTGTTCTTCGCTCTCCTCCTCATCTTTTTCATCTAATGAGCTCACAGTTTCAGCAACTTCTTCTTCCATAGGACCCTGCAAAATATTAGTCTCTTCCAGGGCAGCAGACATTCTCGCAATAAATTCATTAATACAAGCATTAGAAGCATAGTTTTCATAGCAATATTTAAGTATGGCAAATTTTTCAGATTTCTAAAGAGTGGCATCATACTTTTCAATCAAAGAAGCAATTTCATAGGCACCCTTAAAAGTGATAAATTCTTCAATTTGTTCAATATCATAATAATTATAAACACCCTTGGCATAAGAAGATAAGACTTCATTATCATTAAACTCACATTGATAGGGAGGTGTTTTTAGGGTCCTTTCTAGAGCAGCAAGTATAATCATATATTTCACATAAATTCAAAGCATAACATTCTAACCGAGGTATTTGATCCCAAAAGTGTTTCCCTTGTTGAGATAAGCGGTAATGCACAAAATAAGCATGCTCATCTAATGATTTTCCCTCAACTAAGCTAGTTGGGTTTTCAGCACGAGCACAAATGGATCGAAGATGATCCAAGTAAAAAGCTTCAGCAGTAAGGTAGATTTTGGGTGGTTCCTCAACCAATGGGTTAGCAAGTACAACTATTTTTTTGGTATTTTATGTTTCCTACCCATAACTAAAGATAGAAAACAAGAACGGAAAATAAAATCTACTTAGTGATAAAGCAAACAAGCACGCATGAGAATATTCACCCCACGCTATTGCTCCCCGGCAACGGCGCCAGAGAAAGGTCTTGATAACCCACAAGTATAGGGGATCGTTTGTAGCCTTTTTCGATAAGTAAGAGTGTCGAACCCAACGAGGAGCTAAAGGTAGAATTTATATTCTCTTCAAGTTCTATCGACCACCGATACAACTCTACGCACACCGACGTTTACTTTACCTAGCAAGAAGTAATAAACTACTTTGCAAGAATAAAATAGAAGTACTTTGCAAGATAATAAATAATTAGTTGTTTAGTAAAAAGCTTTTTGGAGAATGATGAGAAAGATTGTCCATAGTCAATTGTATATGACATGCGTGATACTGATTATATGCAATGAGGGAGAGGCATACACTAACATACTTTCCATACTTGGATCACATGTTCTTATGATTGGAACTCTAGCAAGCATCCGCAACTACTAAAGATCATTAAGGTAAAATCCAACCATAGCATTAAGTAACAAGTCCCCTTTACTCCCATACGCAACAACCCCCTTACTCGGGTTTAAGCTTCTGTCACTCTCGCAACCCACTATAAGCGAATCATGAACGTATTGCAACACACTACAGCGGTAATTCCCACACGTGTGCGCGGCATGGAGGGCACCATAGGACAGAACCATATTAACATACAACTCATATCAATCACACCATACCACAATTAACCCGTAGGACAAAAGGAATCTACTCAAACATCATATGATGGCAACACATCATTGGATAATAATATGTGGCATAAAGCACCATGTTCAAATATAAATTATAGCGGGAAAAGAGAGGTAACACCACTGTAAGGAGAGGGAGAGAGTTGGTGATGACGGCGGCAAAGTTGTTGGTGTAGATCGCCGTCACGATGGTTCCCCCGGCGGCACTCCGGCGCCACCGGAAGAGAGGGGGAGAGGTCCCCCTCCTTCTTCTTGCTTGGCGTTACCCCTAGATGGGAGAAGGATTCCCCCTCAGGTCCATGGCCGCCATGGCCCCCGAGGGGCGGGAGCCCCCCTAGATTGGATCTCTCTTTCTGTATTCTTCTCTGTTTTGCGTTCCTGTTTTCTGGCCGAACACCGTTTCTTAAATATCCGGAGATCTGTAACTCCGATTGGGATGAAATTTTGAGGGGATTTTTACCCAGATATTATCTTCTGTGCGGCAGAAGGACACCCCCAACCGACCTTCGAGGTGGTCACAAGCCTGCCTGATGCGCCCCAGGGTAGGGGGCGCATCGTGTGAGCTTGTGGGGCCTGTGGGCCACCCCTTCTATTGATTCTTGCGCCAAAAAATCCCATATATTCCATAAAAAATCTCCGTATAATTTTATCGCGTTTGGACTTTGTTTGATATGGATTTTCTGTGAAATACAAAAACATGCAAAAAACAGGAACTGAGACTGGGCACTAGATCAATATGTTAGTCCCAAAAATAATATAAATTGTTGCCAAAAGTATGTGAAAGTCGTAAAATAATGGCATGAAACAATAAAAAATTATGGATACGGCGGAGACGTATCAATGGTCGACCCTGCCCATCTGTTTCCTTGGCATTAGCCGAGCAGTGGCGCTCACGACATCGGTCAATTTGTGCCGGGCTGTTTTAGTCGGCCTTGTCGAGCTGCCTCGAGCAAGAGGGTCGGTTGCTTGGCCTGGTAAGTCTTTTGTTGTCATGGGCACTCTAGTCTTTTCTTTAAGTCGGTGTTGATTTCCTATAAGTTTGTTGTTTTTCGCCGCACGTCGTCCGTTGTGTACGTGGGCTCCCTTTAGCTTCGTTTTGCTCCTGTTGGCGGCCACCGCATCTCCTAGGTGGACACTCTCGTTGCGGCTGCCGATAGGCGTAGGGGTCTCGGTGCATGCCCGAGTCCATCACCATTGAGGTTGCCGTGGGCGGTGGGCAGCACGGCGCCTGGCGCGTGGCCTAGGGGCTTATGGAAGGCCACCACCGGCATGACCGTACGCTGGTTTCATGATGGTGGTAACGTTGTCGAGAAAGGCGACCGCGGCGGGGCTTTAGTTGCCATCGAAGAGTTTTTTCTTCCTAGCTGCTATCGGTACCACCCAGATGCGCTCCTCACTGCTAGGACGTAGTGCTTCTATTTTGGTTGGTGACCCCTTAGCTCCATTGTTCGTGCTTGTACTTTCGTTTTCTTTCTTTAACCTCCTTTGTAATTGACAAGGACATGAAATTGTATGTTTGATGCTCTCAATGTTCTGTGATAGTGTGCAATGTCATTGCTTTGAGAAAGTTCGTGCTGGTATGTAGTCTTCTTTGGTATGTGTATTGTTAATCATTCATCGTTTCTTGTAAGCCTACTGCATGGATTGGATTTGATGGGTTTGTCATGTATGTACTGCGTCGCTGTCGTGGAAAAACGACGATCTATGGGACCGAGAGGGCCCCTTTGCGGTTCGGATACAGGGATTGGCATGCTACGAAGAGCAGGGCTAATAGATGCAAGAACAAAAGGTGGTTTATCTAGGTTCGGGCCGCTGTGAGCGTAAAACCCTACTCCTGCTTTGGTGGTTAGATTGTATACGAGCTCAAGTTACAAGGAGCGCAGCTTGCCGGCAAGGTGCACGGGAAGTGCAGCTACAACGCGTAATTGAACTAGGTGTCGACCATTCTAACTGTAGCCGTGGGCCTCCTTTTATAGGCCAAGGGCTAACCACAGTGGCTAATACGGTCATTACAGGGTATGAACAGTGACTGCACCGTCACCAAGTCTATCTCCTAACGGGGTAGGACAAGCGCATTAAATGCACCATTAGGTGCTACGCCGAGCAGGCGAGGCCTTGGCGAAAAGATCTGTACCACCTGCCCAGCCGGCCTCCTGTTATCTTGACACAACCCAGGGACGGGTGTCATTAAAGTTAATCTTGGGGTGGCGTGCTGACACGTGCCTTGGCCAGCTATGTTTGACTACCTGCCCGCTCAACACCTATCATACGAGCTTATCTAGCTGATGATGAGGTGGAGCGGTAATGAGACAGAAAGGGCCTGCTGGCACAGAGCTTGTTGGGCCTTCGCTTGCCGGCAAGTAGGTTGCCGGGTCTTGGCTTGTCAGTTTCCTACCTTGCCGGTGCGAAGCTTGCTGGCAAGGGTAGTCTCGATCTTCAGTACTAGAATAGTACTTCTCGATGACCTGCCTGGAGGTCTTCTTCATGGTCTTGTTTACCAAGTCTTGAGTCTTGGACATAGTAGTCCTCCGGCAAGCCCTGCCGCCGGGAAGGCTACAACTGCCTATGCACAAGTCAGGGTACGAAGGCACCCATGTTTTAGTACACCGACAAGAGCCCCCGGGCCTGGGCCATACACGCATGCGAGGCGTCGTTGGGCTACGCCCAAACAGTGCACAGGCACGCGTGGCAGAGGATAACTGCCATAATCTTCTCTTTTACCACGCCCCCATGACACGCATTAAATGCGGACGTGGGAGAGGTGGAACGAAACGGCCGTGGGAGGTAGTGCGCCTGAAAAGTGCAGCCACGTAGGATAGTAAAGAGCCAGCCCCCGTGCCTTCCCCATAAAAAGGAAACCGCGAGGGGCGTTGCTCATTTACCCCTTCTCCCAATCTAGCCATCCGCCGTCGTCTTCTTCCTCATGCAAGAACAGAGCGCCTCCTCTCCCACCGCTGTGCCACGCCCCCGCCTGCCTCCAAATCCTCCCTCCCCAAAGCAACCATGGTTCCCAAGAAGAACCAAAATAAGCTGGAGAAGGCGGTCGACCCCAACGCAGAAGTGAGGAAGTTGGAGCTGGCAGCAGCGCGGAGAGACAATGTCGTCTTCAAGCCGGTGCTGGATCAGAGCGATTTGGTGGGGCGGTACGCGATCATGTGGGGAAAGGAGACGACCGCCCACACCGTGCCAGAGGATCTTCCCGGCTCCGTCAAACCTGGCGAGGACAAGTACCCCTTTTTCACCGCGTATTTCTACTGTAGACTTGTCCCCCCTTTCTCTGAATTCTTCGTGGAAATCATGTACACCTATGGGTTCTGTCTCCTAGACTTCACCCCAATGCCATGACTTGTATGACCGTCTTCGCGCACATGTGCGAAAATTTTGTTGGAGTACTACCCAGTGTGGCCCTCTTTCGCCATTATTTTACTCCACGCATCGAAGCAGATGCCCTCTCCAGCGGCATCACTTGCATCCCCAGGGAAAAGGATGTCTATCTTCATGGGCTGCTCCATCTGAAGTGGAACGAGTGGCGCGGAGAATGGTGTTGGATCAAGGACGCTGATTTCCCAGATTTCTGCAAGCCCAGAACGACAAAAGTTGTGCGCGGCAAAGACTGGAGCTCTATCGACGCCGACGACAAGAAGCTCACAGTCGCCATGACACGCATCCTCCGTCTCAGAGCTGCTGGCCTCACCATTGAAATGGTGGGGGCCGATTTCCTTCGCTGCCGCATCGCTCCTCTCCATAACAAGGGAAGGCCCACCTGGGATTACAACAACACGGCAGATATCATGCGGGTGCGGACTGGGCTCCATGCCAACCTGACGGTGTTGCAGCACACGGTGCTCTGCCACCAACTCTTCTGTGCCACCGGCAACTTCAAGCTGCCGGCAAGCATGGTGCCCCTGTGCGACAATTCTGCCAAGGATTCCATCGTTGCAATGATGCCATCTTGCAATGCCCATGGCATCAAAGCACTTTGGCAAGAGCTGCCCGAAGACGTGGTAAGGCAGTGGTTTGACACTCTGGTGGAGAGGCCCGTCAGGGAGGAGAAGGACCTCATCCACGACACCACCGATGAGGAGTTGGCGCATATCGCCAACAGGGCGGCAGAGGCGAGGATGGCTGAAGGCGCCGGTGGCTCTGGGTCCGCGGCAGCCGATGTTGATGAAGAGTCCGATGACGAAACGACAGAGGAGCCGCTGTGATGCGGAGCATCCTACGGACATCACCATGTCAAGAGTCCTTTCGCCAAGTGACACATGCGACATCCACTTCATCTATACAAAGGTGAATCATCTCCTTTACACGTGTCCACTTGTGCCCTTCATGGATGGTATACTACTTGACCCTCTTTCATGTGCATACATAGGTGTGAGCGGAGCTACACATTCATCGAGGAGGAGTCCAAGCTCAAGTGGACATGTACACCATCATCGAGGAGAATGCAAGGAAGAAGGAGTCCACCAGCTGGAAGAAGAGGCACAGATCAGAAGACCCCGTGCGCACGGCCTATCCAGAAACTTTCTGGACACCCCGTGCACACGGGCCTCCAGTACCCCGTGCACACGGGACCCCGTGCACACAGGGCTAACTTAGCCCGTGCGCACGGGCCTGCCTGCGAGCTAGCCGTGGACTGCCTGTTTTGCCCTCCAGCTCGTCCCCTACTTCCATCCACCTATATATTTCGTACCTAGGTCATTTGTTAGGGTTAGCAAAGATGTATTAGAGATCTAGTAGAGCTTTGCTCCTATCTATCACCTCTCCCATGGAGATCAAGACCTCCATGTGAGAAGATCCCTTAGGGATTCAAGACCTCCCTTGTGGAGAAGATCTTCCTAGGATTCAAGACCTCAACTCCTTCAAGGATTGGGATGAACTAGCTACCTCTTTACCTTCTTGTGTTGGATTTGGACCTTTGTATCCCTCTTTGTGTATGTGGATCTAGCACATGTGTGATTGGATCTTGTTGATTGAGTGTTTGTTCTTGTGTTCTTCTCTCAATTTGCCCTTTTCCCCCTCCAAGTGTGAAAAGATCTTCCCTTAGGGTCTCCACCCTACAACATCTTGGTATCAGAGCCACGTTGATTCACACTTTGGAGTTCTTCCCCTCCACTTTCTAGCCCCAATTTTGCTTGTTTTTGTCCAATTTCAAAAATCCCCACCAATAATAGCCATACCATTTTTTTTTGTGATTTGTTGGTTTGATGATGTTTTGTTGATTTTGATCCATGGGTTCGAAGTGTTTCAAGTGGATCTAGCTTTCCCCAACCTTCCACCCCATTCCCCACCACGAAATCCACCCAATTTTCTTCAGATCTGAGCTTGAAATCGCGATATTTCCGCCACCCCTGTGCACACGGGCCCCAGACCTCGTGTCCACGGGCCCCCGCAAAGTCTCGGGACACCCCGTGCACACGGCCTTGTATCGTGTGCATGGGACCCCGTGCACACGGGCCCCCAACCCCGTGCGCACGGCCCCCCCCGTCCAGCCAACACTCCTTCACCATTTCGGCCATAACTTTCACATCCGGAGTCCGATTTCGGCGTTCTTTAGCTCGTTGTGTAGCTATTGACATCCACCATCCATCTAGACAGGTTCCAACACCATTTGACTCCATCAACTTTTTGGAACTTTGGCATCTTTGCCTAGGCCTTCCACCATAATTTCCACAATACCACCACCGACTTCCGCAACATAACCCATTTTGTTCCCCCCCTTTGCATTTGAGGTTGTTTGAGTTGTAGGTTTTGTCTCCTAAGGTGTTTCGGCTACTTAGGGACGGTGACTTCAACTCCACTTCCACATTGCCACTTCCGAACCTCCACCGCATTCCGCTACCACCATTTGACATTTGCCGTTTGAGATTTTGAGTTCGTGGTTTTTCCGTTTCCTAGGGTGTTTCGGCTAACTAGGAACGGTTCGACATCGACATCACCGCCACTCAACTTCGCCACGGACGGTAACCTCGACGACATCTTTGTACATTCTCCTTGCCATTGCATTGTTAACCCCCGAGCCAATTTTGCGTCACTTGCCTACCGAGACTAGCCGTTGAGTATTGCCGGGCAACGCTACTTGTGCACTTTAGTGATACACGTTCCGCATAGCTATCATTGCGTGCATATATCATCGTATCATCTCTTGTGTCATCAATTGTTCCCGCATATACAAAATTGCTATATTGGTTTGAGCATTTCGCATAGTGGCCACAAAAAAAACAAGCTTTTAAGCAAAGAGAAAAAGAAAAATCAAAGAGCTTGTGAGCAATAGCCATAGCATCATAGCAATAGCATATCATATACAATCATTGATCATCTTGGATCATTGTGTGCAAGACACCGGGAACCAAACATACATAGCATACTTGGGATAGAAGTCGACATGTTTTGTTTCTATAGGTTGTGCACAAGTTCGTATCACGCCCAATAGTGCAATCGTGCTAGCGTCTCTCTAGAGTTGTGCAACACGAGCATTTTCCGTGGATATCACATTTTGTGCTCATTCCTTGGTTGCACAACCCCATCTATCTATCCGGGTGTGTGTTTCCGTGTGCCATTCATTGCTATTGGTCTACTTGTTTTACTTGCGAATTTGTGAATCTTTTTCAACATTATTGACTCTTGCTAACAATTGCATCAAATTTTGTGCCACTATCCTCACCAAGCTACTCCATAAGCTTTATTGTGTAGGTGTGAGATTTGACAAGATCCGGTACCAATTGTGCTATTTCCATAATACCATATTGGGTGATCATTGATCCATCTTCAACATTGGAAAGGTACATTTGGTCTAGTTGTTCCCTTTCTTCCACTCACATTTGCTCGAGTCTTGTGATGGATAGGCCAAGCACATCATCTCCGGTCTTCGACGACAAACACGACGACAAGTTCGATGCCATGAAGAACTTCATCGATACCAAGATGGACAAGTACATGGAGGAGCTCAAGGTCCTCATCAACACCGGCAAGCGGTCTTCATCATCTTCGGGAAGACGTTCAAGTGCTATGACTTCCGAGCTACCATCTTCGGCAAGGACACACCGGCATCGACACCGACAAGACCAGGACGCTCAAGTTCATCAAGGGCGTACCACACAAACGGAAGAGCAGCCTTCCGGGAGCATGTTGGCTTCTCTGACAACCCCGTGCACACGGGCCAACGACCCCCGTGCACACGGCCTCCTACACCCCCGTGCGCATGGGCCATACAGAACATCGACAGCAACCCCAAGACTACGACTTCATCAACTACATTGGCTTCTTCCCCTTTGTCATCTTCAAGGCGGCGGCGACCTAGCACATCTTCGACGCGCCCAACCGACGCATGCGCACTTCGACCACGTCCTCAACTTCAAGCCATCGCACACCATCGACATCAAGGTCAAGCACGACAACATCACCATCAAGATGAAGATGCTCAAGAGGCGAACACCAACAAGTTCCAGCAAGCTCTACATCAAGCTACGAGAAGACCGCGAGACGAGCGCTACCAAGAAGAAGCTTCGGCGCCAAGTCCAAGGCGACCAAGTACAAGCGAGGGTGACCCTTCAATCTTCGGAAGCCCCTCAAGGAAGATGGCCGAGCATGGGAAATTCCCTTCGGTCATGGAGACGAGCAACGAGGTGCCACTTCATATGGGCCTCCTACAAGACGGCGACAAGATGGTCGAGCATGGGCCATCCCCTTCGACCACGGCAACGAGAACGAACCTCTTCGATAACATGAAGACGACGCCCACATGGGCTCATACTCCGAGTCAAGCTACGAGACTGCACATGAGACCCTCTCTTTGGTCTCGGAGGAGAGCGATGATTTGCCACATCCTATGGCATTCATCTTTGGAGGCGTTATGGATGAGGAGGTTGACCATGGGACTACTCCCACAACCACGGCGGTGAAAGAAGTTGAGTATGGAGACGCTTACACCTACATCTCTCTGACACCCACATATGACGAGATGACCCAATTGCCATGTGAGGAGAGCCACAACCACATGAGTGAGATGAGTGACTCCACCATATGTGACATTGAGTGCATTTCCTATGAGAGGATGAGAGTGACCACCACTAGCCCCACACATGAGTACATGCCGCATATCCTATGTGAGGTTGAGAGCCATCACCACCCTTTGAGTGATTCGACCAACCATACGAGTGAGCGCATCATAGGGGGAGTGAGTGAGCCACAACACTTCGTGAGTGAGGTAGTTGATAGGGCATGTGAGGCCACTATGATTTCTAACGACTTAACCTCTACTCCGAGTGTGTTTTCTTTGGTGCTAGATTTCCTACAAGACGAAGTGCCAATCCTCGACGAGTCCATACCTCTAATGGGCAATACGATGGCCATTGTGGACGATGATGCACCCCCACATGGTTCCATCAAGATGACAATGTTGATCACGCTTTGATTTTTGCCACAGCACCTACACCACATGAGTGGAACTCCAAAGGTAACATAGGTGATGGTGCTTCGCTTGTCCCACTAGTGGACTATCTTGACAATGATTGCTTGCATGATGTTGATCACCCTATGGATTCACCGCATGCTATGTCTTCTACATGCTTAGATATGCCACCCATTTATGATGAATATTATGATGAGAATCTCGAATTACCTAGTTGTGATGCTATGCTCCATAGGATATCATGTGAAAATTCTATTGGTCACGTCATGTTTGACAATCCATTAACCTTGCCATATGCTATGAGTGAGATTTCTCATATTGCATCATTACAAACTCACCGTAGTAACTATGCATATCCAATTAAAATCAATCCTATTTGCACTTATGGCATAGATGACAAGATCATGGTCATTGGAATTTGTTTCTCTTGCGATGATATTGCTATGCTTCCCTTGAGCAATTTGTGCAATTCATCTACTATGCCATGCCATGAAAATAATTGTAGATCGCATGATTACATCCATTGTGTGCACCATCTGCATATCATGAATAATAATGCTCTAGATGTTTCAAGTGATGCATTACACACTTTGAGTCTCCATTATGCTATACATAACAACAAACCAATCATGATGGATGACATGTTTCTATATCATGCATATCATTTATTTGAGCATTGGATATTTTGTGCTAACCAACACAAGCACGTGCGCATCATAATGGATGATGTGTACATATACCACGCACACACAATTTTCCCTTTGCCTTTGTTTTGTGTAGGTACTCACGAATACTTGTCAACTTCTCAATCCCATGAGTTGACGAAACGAGCTCTTGAGAGCAACGATGCTTTGGGATTGCTTGGAATGCTTACCCGACCATTTCCCTCGCGCAAGGACTTCACGCATTACTTTTACTTGGCTCTCACACGGCTATGGGTTATATACCACTTTTCACTCTATGCCCATTTTACCGTGTTCACATTACATGTTATGCTTCATTATATGCCTTTGCCATGTAATTGTGCTCCTTGCTTGCATGTACCCATGCTCCACCATTACACTAGTTCTATGTGTACTTGCATGCGTGGTGGAGATCCTTGTTGCTATTGCCATGATTACCATGTGCCCCATGCTATTGTTGATTCTTGTGTTGGGAGAGTCATGTTGTTCAAGTGCTATTTACATAGGACTCCTTGCCACTATAATGATGCTCCTTTGCTCATATCTTGTTTTCATGCTTGTGATATGTCATGTGCATTATGTATGCCCACTATTTGCACACATGACATGATTTCTATGATTACATCTAGTATGTTGAATCTTCGCACTACTAGCTTGCATGACTCGATCACTATGATTGCTTGCTTTGTTGCATCACCCATGATTCATACTTGCTCGTTTCATTGGGTTGATGGCATATATATTCTTGCCTCTCACATGATTTATCATGATCATTGTCCATTGTCTCCTTTAGTTGCATCTCTCATATCAACTTGTAGTGAGTGCAACCATGCTATGCTTATTGATATTGGAGACTTGGACATCTCACTTGTGATGCATGCTTGCTTGAATGAGCTTAATGTCTTTGGTTGTACTCGCATCATATGCTTCCATACCATGCCACATTATCTTGTTCCTTCTTATGATAAGAATGATGACGACACTTGTTGGGTATGTCACCACACGAATGATTGGTTTTGCATTCACGCTAACCTCATTTGTTTTTCCGAGTGTTTGTCATATTCTTTCGTTTTGAAGGATTCACAAGGCAGTGCCGTCATGAGACATATTGGTCATGAGAAGGCATACACGATGCACGACACCAACATTTTTGAGGAACTCGTAAAGGTGATCTCCTTCCCTTTGAGCCACCCTCACATATGCATATCGAACGGGCCAAACTTTCATTCTTGTCTGCTACTTCTTGTCTACATGATACATCTATTGGATGGAGAACCGACATTGAAGATGGACCTTCAAGTACCTCGAAATCGCCTCCAAGGCTATGGATTCATCCACTACATAGGCATCTTCGCCTTCGGATGTACGGCATCTTCGCCTACTCCACGAGATCAAGTCCGCGACTTCCACAACCTCCTACAACCTTGACACCGGACCACGGCTCATGCCAATTTCAAGCTTCCCGATGACGAATGCTTGGTGATCGTCCACCTTTCTACGGCGACGTCATCTCTTTCCCATGGTGATTTGGATTTCGATCCGAGGTCGGATCATTTCCAAGGGGGAGGAGATGACGCGGAGCATCCTACGGACATCACCTTGTCAAGAGTCCGTTCGCCAAGTGACACGTGCGACATCCACTTCATCTATACAAAGGTGAATCATCTCCTTTACACGTGTCCACTTGTGCCCTTCATGGATGGTATACTACTTGACACTCTTTCGTGTGCATACATAGGTGTGAGCGGAGCTACACATTCATCGAGGAGGAGTCCAAGCTCAAGAGGACATGTACACCATCATCGAGGAGAATGCAAGGAAGAAGGAGTCCACCAGCTGGAAGAAGAGGCACGGATCAGAAGACCCCGTGCGCACGACCCTCCCAGACCCCGTGCGCACGGCCTATCCAGAAACTTTCTGGACACCCCGTGCGCACGGGCCTCCAGTACCCCATGCACACGGGACCCCCATGCACACGGGGCTAACTTAGCCCGTGCGCACGGGCCTGCCTGCGAGCTGGCCGTGGACTGCCTGTTTTGCCCTCCAGCTCGTCCCCTACCTCCATCCACCTATATATTTCGTACCTAGGTCATTTGTTAGGGTTAGCAAAGATGTATTAGAGATCTAGTAGAGCTTTGCTCCTATCTATCACCTCTCCCATGGAGATCAAGACCTCCATGTGAGAAGATCCCTTAGGGATTCAAGACCTCCCTTGTGGAGAAGATCCTCCTAGGATTCAAGACCTCAACTCCTTCAAGGATTGGGATGAACTAGCTACCTCTTTACCTTCTTGTGTTGGATTTGGACCTTTGTATCCCTCTTTGTGTATGTGGATCTAGCACATGTGTGATTGGATCTTGTTGATTGAGTGTTTGTTCTTGTGTTCTTCTCTCAATTTGCCCTTTTCCCCCTCCAAGTGTGAAAAGATCTTCCCTTAGGGTCTCCACCCTACAACACGCTGGAGGAACTCGCCGGAGAGCAAGGGGAGCCTGCCGAGGAACAGGGCGAAGAGATTGCCAAAGAGCAAGTACATAGGGAGCCCCCTGCTCTCCCCGTTCTGGCAAGGAAGCCTCGCGTCCTCCGAAAAGCTGTCTCCGGAGAGCCAGTTCACCCTTCCTCTTTGGGCGATGAAGGAGCCATCAAGGGAGCGGCTGCCGAGGCTGCCGGACGGCAAGGATCCTGACGCCAAGCCCCTCGACAGCAGCCAACGCAGCGCACCTCTATGAGGCGTACAGCTGCATTGGCTACCAAAAGAGCTGGGTCTTCTCAACTTGCCGCATCTGCGGCAACTAAACAGGCCAAATCTTCCACTCTGTCTCCTGCCTCTAGCACTGGACTCGAGAACCTGTATGACCTCTCCATCCTTAGCGACGAGGAGGAGGAAGAAGAGTATGTATCTTCAAGCACTTCATTAACTCTTGATTGATTTCCTGTTGTTCCTAATCTGATTTGCTCCATCTTGACTTGTTTCAATAGCGATGGGGAGACCTTGGCACAAAGGGTGGCCAAGAGGGCGAGGACTGCGACAGAGGAAGAACCAGCAACAAGCACAACGCCAGGCGATGACGTCATGGATACCAGTCCTCGGCGCAGCCCCTAGCGTGAGGCCACTATTCACTTTCCTTTGGCAAGTGTTGGCATTGAAATATTCTCCGCTGACATCGGCATGGAAGCAGGAGAAGAGTGCCACAAGGAGGAACGCCCGGAGGCAGATCCAACTAGGACGTCTCCATCAATCGCTGCCCCGGCAAGCGGCTCTCTGGCAAGGACTTCCACAGACGAGCTTGTTCGCGCTGATGAAGTGCCGGCAACTGAAGCTGCCGGCAACCAGGCAACGACAACCGAGGTTGTCGGAGAGGAAATTGTTCCCCCTCAACAGTCTTAGTCCGGTAAGCCTTCTGCCGTCAAGTATTTTTCTCTCTTAATCTTCTTTTTTGTTTTCTTGAACTTGATCTGAATCTTGATTTTCTCTCTTCTCCATTCTTCCAGATCCGCCTCCATCTGATGAAATGGACATTGACTCCACCATCGAGGGGATCGCGAGGGACGCCACCACCGAGGCCAGCAACATTGCTGCTGATGAGGCCGTCGGGAGGACTGACGAGGAGGCCGCCAAGGCTGCTCATGAAGAGGCCATCGAGGACACTGCTGAAGAGGGCGACAACAAGAGTGCCAAGGCCACTGAAGACATCCCTGTCTCAGGAGCGCTAAGCGCTAACTCGGCCATGAGGGCGATCCTGACCGGCAAGGCGGTCACGGACGATCACCCCTCGACTTCTGAAGAGCCCTTCTCAAGCAGATACCTGAAGGTTGGCGACAACTTGTTCGTCAACCTCCCTGGGACATCAAGTATTGGGGCGCCCACTGAAGGAGTGGTCTTGGACAATGATATCATTGCTGCTACCGGGCTCGAAGTTGTCGATGAGCCGCACACCAACATCAACGAGACTAAAGAACAACAGCTCCTCAAGGCCATGGGCAAAAACTTTCAGAAGCTTTAGGCGTGCTTCCGCAGCCGTACGGAAAGCTTGGACTCCAGGGCTGCCGTTCTTGTTAAGGCGGAGGAAGAATTCAAGAAGCGCGTGGAGCAGACGCAAGTCTGGTATGCATAATGCCTCTAGGAACGCCACGCCCAGCTTGCCGCCACCAAGAATCAGTTCATCTTGGAGAAGGCTGAAGCCGACAAGGCACATGAGGAGGCTACGCAAAGGATCATGGCAACCGAGGTGGGATTGAACGAGCGCAAGACGCTCATGAAGAAGAGCTTGCCGTTCGTGAAGCAAAGCTTGCCGCTACGCTTCGTGGCAAAGGTAATGAGATCCAGGCTCTCATTTCGCAGCAGACCCAGGAGCTGGAGCGCAAGCACAAAGAGACCATCGAAGCTCAAGCTACAGAACAAGCCAGCAAGATCAAGGAGGCTGTCGATGCTGCCGAAGCCGCAGAGGCCGCCAAGACTGAGCTAGAAGGCAAGGTGCGAGTGCTCGAAGCAGATATTGCCGCCAACGGCAAGGAGATCTTGGCGCTCAAAGCAGATGCAGAGAAGGCAACACACACCTTGGCAGAGCTGCAAACTTCAGTATCTGCCAAGAACCAAGAGCTCACCAAGGCCAACGACACGATTGAAGACCACAAGATGAAGCTGACCACCTTGGAGAAGTCTCTTGATGAAGCCAAAGAGCGTGAGAAGATCTTGACGAAGGACCTCCAAGACGAGAAGACCCGGCTTGAAAGTGCCGCAAAATCCTTCAACAAGCTCAAAGGCGCCTACAAGCTTTGGACTGACCGTCTGGTGGTTGCTGCGGAGAACCTCTCTTCACAGCTATCCGCCATGGGCTTGCCGGAGTATCACTATTCCGCCACCGAAGGGGACACCGCCAGCGCTAGGCTCACCCTCTTCTTCTAAAGTTTGACCAAGGCGCTGGAGAAGCATCACGAGGCTCGAGCTGCACACCTTGCCAGTGAATCCTGCAAGCTTTGCCGGGATGTCCTCTTCAAGGTGCTCGTCAAAGTGGTGTACCAGAACCGAGGCATTGATCTCGCCAAAGTCTTCATCAGTCTGCCGAGGGGAGCCGACACCAGGACCGCCGAAGATCTTGTCGCGCCCATCGCTGATAGGGTTGGCCAGATCCCGAGGACAGAGGGAGGGGTCATGAATTAGACTTGTCGTCACATCTTGCCTCATGTAGGATCATGTAAAAGACAGACTCATCTTAAGTTAGAACCGCACTATGGCATTGATGTAATATGACTTGTATTTTGAATGGATGTATGCATGCTACTCCCCTTATTCCATTCTGTCTTTGCATGATTTTTGTACCCTACGCTTGCCGGAAACTTGCCGGTGCGCGCACTCTTGCCGCGAGCGCTTGAAGAACATGTCCTTAGCAGCCTGCTGGAAGTGTCGCTGCTGGCAAGGTTACACTTGACGATAACAACGCAGCTACTTAAATTGTTGAGCGGACTCGAAACAAAATAAGAGCGTAGTTGATCACGACAAGGTTCCTTAGCATGCAAGTTTCTCATACAAAGGCCAAAATCGTTCTAGGAGAAATTGCAACTACAACAAAGAAATTATTTCAAAGTTTTTGCAACTTAGCTTCTTCTTTGCTGTACTTCTTGTCGTTGAACGATATCTTGAACGTCACTTGGTATCCATACCGTCACTCCCCCCGGGAAACTTGTACGCGAGGAACCCTTCTGTCCTTTGAGAAAAAGAAAGAAGAGAAAAGAGGAGGCTGGAACCTTGACGGTTCGTTAATCATCCTATGCAAGGTAAAATGTAGCACAACACTTCCTGCAACACATAAATAATTATGTACTTTGACAAAGAGTTGCGAAACACTTAGCTTTTATTCATTGTGCACGGGATCTGCGCCCGGCTCTGTACAAAAGATTACATACCTTGCCGGCAAACTTGTACAAAAGAGGTTGCCGGGCAGCCCGACAACCGTGCCTTATGGGTAAAACTTACGAAGATGCTCAATAATCCATGAGTTGAGCACCAGAGTGCCATCTTCGGTCTCTAGTCGGACTGCGCCATGCCTAGTGACTCGTACTACCCGGTAAGGGCCCTCCCACTTCGGCGTCAACTTGTTTTTACCCTTCGTGGACTGGATCCGACAAAGAACAAGGTCACCTTCCTCAAGGTTCCTGGCATTGACTTTGCGGTTATGGTAGCGGCGTAAAGCTTGCTGGTACCATGCAGCACAGACAGCAGCCCAGAAACGATCTTCCTCAAGGTGGGTGGCATCATCTTGCCGTAGCTCATCTTGATCCTCCTCATCGAAGGCCAAGACTCAAGGTGACCCGTATCTGAGTTCCGTGGGGAGCACCACTTCTCCACCATATACAAGGGAGAAGGGTGTCTGGCCGGTGGTTCGACTTGGTGTCGTTATGATTGACCAAAGAATCACCGCCAACTCTTCAACCCAGCGGCTTCCACACTGGTGCAGCTTGTCAAAAGTTCTGGTCCTGAGACCACGCAACACTTCTGCATTTGCCCTCTCTACTTGTCCATTACTCCTTGGGTGAGCAACAGAGGCGTAGCAGATCTTGTTTCCAAGCTCTTGGCAATATGTTGTGAAGGTGCGGCTCCTGAACTGGGTGCCGTTGTCGGTGATGATCCTGTTGGGTACACCAAAACGAGCAACCAATCCTTTGAGGAACTTGATAGCTGACTGTGCCGTCACCTTTCTCACTGGCTCTACCTCAGGCCACTTTGTAAACTTGTCGATTGCAACGTACAAGAATTCAAAGCCCCCGGTAGCACGGGGGAAGGGGCCGATGATGTCGAGCAGCCAGACTGAGAAAGGCCAGGAAAGAGGGATGGTTTGGAGGGCTTTAGCTAGCTGGTGGATGTCCTTGGAGTGGAACTGACATGCTTCACATCTGATGACCACCGCCAAGGCGTCTTGAAGGGCTGTTGGCCAGTAAAATCCTTGATGGAATGCTTTGCCGACAAGCACGCGTGACCCAATATGAGAGCCACACATTCCTTCATGTATCTCTTCCAACAACCTCTGTCCATCTTCCCGGCATATGCACTTCAATTTCATCCCGTTTGGTCTCTTCCTGTACAAAGTGTTGTCAACAAATTTGCACATCCTTTTTTTTGACTATACACAGTAGGGCAAAGTCCCCACTGCAATTTTTAATTAAATTAAAAGAAAAACTACAACCAAATAGGTCTCATGGCTTGAGAGAAATCAAATAGCAGAAAAAGAAAAAAGAACTAGCTAACAAAAATGAAAGCTACAAAAAAAGAAAAGGACTAGATTACAACATCAAGCTATCTAGCCAGGAAATAAAATCCCTAGCATATTTCCTCTTGATCCTGAATTTGACCAGCTGAAGTTCTTCCTTATATGTTTCTTTCCATCTCTGTATAGTGGGCTGTATATTTTGGAATATGAAGTTGTTTCTTGTGATCCAGATAGCCCAGGATGCCAGTATGATAATTTCCATAAAGAAAGGCACTTGGAGTTTCTGTTTTATATCTGCAAAAGCTTCCATAACTGACACATTGACTTTTCTGTTATGACGGACTAAATCCCAACACTGCGAAGCAAAGGGGCACGCCCAGAAAAGGTGTTGGAGGGTTTCTTCCTGCTGGCAATTGAAGATTGCACAATTGTAGCTGTCCAAATGGAAAGTTTTTCTTCTCAGCAGTACATCCTTGATTGACGGGCTACTCTTTCCGCGTCTTCTTGCTCATCGGGAAGCTCTCCTATCTGAAGGTATTGGATGATCGGCTGCGCCCATGCCGGAGCCTGTGGCTCGACGACAAGGACTAAAGGCAGTTCTTCCTCTGCGGGAGCACTTGCTTCGACGGCAAGGATCTGGCTTGCCGGAGGCTGCGGCTCACCAGCCAAGGGTGTCTTGTCAATGGTATCTACTTTCTTGGCAGCTGCCGGCAGCTCTGCCAGAAAGTAACCACCAACATCTTGTTTTCTTTTGTTTGTCAGCCCTGATGGTGTAACGGATGGCTGAGTCAGTTGTAGCACAAAAGTTCCTGGCTCCACAGGAGATCTCCTGGCGGCAAGCTTTGACAAGTCATCTGCAATCTCATTCTATGCACGAGGAACATGCTCTGGTTGCAAACCGTCAAAGTGCTCTTCCAACTTCCTCACTTCATCAACGTAAGCCTCCATCAAGGGACTTTGGTAATCCTTGTTGACCTGTCTCACCACAAGCTGCGAGTTGCCTCTGATAATCAGCTTTTGAATGCCAAGGTCAATTTCAATGTGCAGGTCAGCAAGCAATCCCTCGTACTCAGCAGGGTTGTTGGTGGTCTGCTCCCTGGGAAAATGCATCTGAACCACGTACTTGAGGTGCTCTCCGGTGGGTGCTATGAGCAGCGCGCCAGCACCGACACCTTTCTGCGTGAAAGCACCGTCAAATTACATGATCCAGTTGTCAACAGTTTCCTTGCCAGGGAGAGAGGTCTCTGGAATTTCTTCGTCTGGCGTTGGGGTCCATTCTGCAATGAATTCCGCCAAAGCTCTTCTCTGAATTGTTGAGGTACTCTCAAACTTCAAATCAAAGCTTGACAGCTCCAATGCCCACTCCACAATCCTGCCGGTAGCTTCTGGATTTCTCAGAATACGTTGCAAAGGAAAGCGAGTGACGACGGTGACTGGGTGAGCTTGAAAGTAGTGGCGCAGCTTCCTTGAGGCCATGAGAAGTCCAAAGAGCAACTTCTGCACACCAGAATACCTTGACCTAGCCCCTTGCAGGAGAGAGCTGACAAAGTAGACTGGGCGCTGCACCATCTTCTTCTTCTGCACGACTGGTTGATCTGGCTCACTTTCTTGCACAATCTCAGACATGTCAGCACCTGACCTTGCCGGAGAAGATTCTGGCTTGTTGGATCATGGCTCTGCGGCTGCTGCCTCCTCTTCATTTACCTCTCTTTCAGCCACAAGTGTAGCACTAACCACTTGATTCGTTGCTGCTAAGTATAGCAGCAATGTCTCTTGCGGCTTAGGTGCAACTAAGACTGGCGGAGAGGACAAGTACTCTTCAAATCTTGGAGCGCGGCCTCCGCTTCCGGAGCCCAGTTCACTGGGCCTGCCTCTTTCAATATCTTGAAAAATGGCAAGGCGCGCTCTGCTGATTTGGAGATGAACCTGCTGAGAGTGGCAACGCAGCCGACAAGACGCCTGACGTCCTTGATGCGTCTTGGTGCTTCAATCTGCTCAATTGCTTTGATCTTGTCGGGGTTGGCTTCAATCCCTCTCTGAGATACAAAGAACCCAAGAAGCTTGCCAGACGGAACACCGAACACACACTTCTTAGGGTTGAGCTTCATGTTGAGTTTGCACAAGTTTGCAAATGTTTCTTCCAAATCTTGGATCAGGGTTGACTTGTCTCTGGTTTTGACCACAATGTCATCCATGTAGGCTTCCACATTTCTATGCAATTGGGTCTCAAAACCAATCTGAACTGCTCTGGCAAATGTTGCCCCGGCACTCTTCAATCCGAAGGGCATACATAAAAAGCAATACGTGCCACACAGAGTGATGAATGCAGTTTTATCCTCATCTTCCTTGGCCATAAAAGTCTAATGATAACCAGAATAGGCATCAAGAAAAAAGAGTAACTCACAACCGGCAGTGGAGTCCACAATCTGGTCGATGCGCGGCAAAGGGAAAGGGTCTTTTGGACAAGCTTTATTTATATCAGTGAAGTCTATACAAAGCCTCCACTTCCCATTCGTCTTGCGCACTACCACTGGATTGGCTAACCACGTGGGGTGTAGCACTCCTCTGACCAGGCCTGCTGCTTCCAGCTTCTTGTTCTCTTCGGCAATAAACTCTTACCGCTCAAAGGCTTGCTTTCTAATCTTCTGCTTGACGGGTCTTGCATGAGGGCAGACAGCAAGGTGGTGCTCAATTACCTCCCTAGGAACACCGAGGATGTCAGATGCTTGCCAAGCAAACTCATCGACATTCGCCCATAGGAAGTCAACAAGCATTCTTTCCTATTTGTCACTGAGAGTGGCACTTATGGAAAAAGTGCCACTCGTCCCATCTTCCCTTGTAGAGACTTGCTTGGTCGCCGGTGCAGAGGCCTTGGCTTTCTTGCTCTTGCCGGTAGAGGTCTCTGGTATGTCCTCAACAGGCGTGCTGCACTCTAAGGTGCGCTTCCCGGAGTCCTTATTAGAGGTCTTGCCGGTCTTATTCTTCTTTCCTCCCCCGGGAGCTTTGCCGGCAGGAGCAGGTACCTCGATGGTAGATGCTGCCACTGCCTCCCAGTAGAGCTTGTCAGCGCAAATGATCGGGTCTTTGTGGTTGGACTTGATGGTGAGGACCCCATCGGCCCTAGCATCTTGATGACGTTGTACGCATAGTGCGACACAACCATAAACTTTGCAAGCGCCGGGCGGCCCAGAATCCCATTGTACGGCAGCGGAATCTTGACGACGTTGAAGACAATCTTCTCCGTCCTGTAATTGAGCTAGCTGCCGAACATGACCGGCAATGTCACTTGGACCTTTGGCTTGTTCCTCCCTGGACCGATCCCTTGGAAACTGCCTGTCTCCTCGAGATCCTTGTCGGGAATCTGCAGCTTCTCGATCACATCGGGGGAGATCAAGTTCAAGCCGGCCCCACCGTCAACCAGCATCTTTGTCACCTTGAGGTTGCGGATTGTTGGTGAAACCAACAATGGCAAACACCCGACCGCAGTGGTGCGGTCATGGTGATCCTCGGCGTCAAAGATGATGGGCGCGTGAATTTTCTGTCAAATTTTCCTTGACCGATTTTGACTGCTCTAAGGAATTTTCTGTCAAATTTTCCCTGAGTTTTTCTGCTCCAGCTCCACTCGATGATTCTTATCCTCTTCATGCATCTAGCTGTATTCCTCAAGGACCAAACTCACTTAATCAATAACCCTGAAGTCCCTTCTTAAAAATTGATGTCAAAGGGGGAGAGAGGAATACATCAAAGCTTAAGCTTATCTATTCAAACCAAAATATGCACCTTACAAGAGGAGAGAATGTTACATGTTTCTAGGAGGGGAGAAACATGATTAGTCTATTCTTTGGCTATTGTTTAAGTTTTCTCACCCTACCTACTCCCAATATCCATGCCAGATTCAGGGGGAGAGGAAGTTCTTTAAGGGGAGACAGCTATTTCTTTTGGGGACATGTCTGCTTCAAAGAAGTATTCACTTTGTGATACTCTCTTCTACATGTCATCCCAATCTTGGTTTCTTGTTGATCTTGTGTCTTTTTCTTGAAGAAATTATCTTGTGTTATCTAACCCTGTTTTCTCAAGTGTATTTCTTCAGGAACTTGATCAAGAACTTCAAGGTAAGTATATGCATCACACTCATGTACATGGTTGACCTCTTGCTAAGTATATATTGTTTGCAAGGAGAAAATCTTGTACATGTGGATACTCTAATGTCACATATATATATTGCTCTGATGCATATAGCCAAGGTACATGTTGCATGTATATTTCCCATAAGATATCATCATGTAATGCACATCTTCAGGGGGAGTTCAAGAGAGCTCATACATGTTACATGTTTCCCTCAAAGCTTTCATACATACTTCTGCTATATCTGTATTTGAAGCTTTGATGTATGTTGTCATCAATTACCAAAAAGGGGGAGATTGAAAGCACATTTGCTCCCTTGGTGGTTTTGGTAATTTATGCCAACATACATGTTGATTGGACTAATGCTTTTATCTAGTAAATTTCAGACAAGTTTAACAATGGCGTGGCATGGACAAGAGGATGTGGAACCCCTTCAAAATGCTAAGGACAAGGATTGGAAAAAGATCAAGACTCTACATTTTTGGTTTAGTGATCCAAGATCACATTGAGTCCATAGGAAAGCCAATACTATTAAAAGGGGATGAGGTGTTGCTTAATGGTCTTTTTGCTCAAGTGCTTAGTGACAGTAATCCTAAACCCTCAACCACTCTCTCTACCCAAATATGTCCAAAACCTAAAGTCCAACTCGGCCCCACCGATATTTCCTACCCGGCCCCACCGAGTTCATCCAAGACTTAGCCACTGCCAAACCCTAACAAATCGGATCCACCGAAATGGATCTCGGTCTCACCGAGATGGCCTTGCCAACTCTCTGTAATCGTTTGCAATTACTTTGGTCTCACCGAGTTTGCAAATTGGTCTCACCGAGATGGCTTGCCAAGTCTCTGTTGCCTTATTGCTTCACTTCGGTCCAACCGAGTTGATGCAATCGGTGCCACCGAGATGAGGATTGCCCTAAGCCATTGCACTTCGGTCCATCCGAGTTGTTCGTATCGGTCCCACCGAGATTCCTAACGTTCATATCTTTTACACAGATTATCGTTTCGGTGCCACCGAGTTGGGTCAAAAGTGTGTAACGGTTGGATTTTGTGTGGAGGCTATATATACCCCTCCACCCCATCCTTCTCAGTAAGGAGAGCCATCAGAACGTGCCTACACTTCCACCATACATTTTCTGAGAGAGAACCACCTACTCATGTGTTGAGATCAAGATATTCCATTCCTACCATTTGAACCTTGATCTCTAGCCTTTCCCAAGTTGCTTTCCACTCAAATTCTTCTTCCACCATAGCCAAATCTGTGAGGAGTGTTTGAGTGCTGGAAAGACTATCATTTGAAGCACAAGAGCAAGGAGTTCATCAACAACACACCGTCTATTACCTTTTGGAGAGTGGTGTCTCCTAGATTGGTTAGGTGTCACTTGGGAGCCTCCAACCAGATGTGGAGTTGAACCAAGGAGTTTGTAAGGGCAAGGAGATCGCCTACTTTGTGAAGATCTAACCCGAGTGAGGCTAGTCCTTCGTGGACGTAAGCCATGGTGGAATAGGCAAGGTTGCTTCTTTGTGGACCCTTCGTGGGTGGATCCCTCCGTGGACTCGCGCAGCCGTTACCCTTCGTGGGTTGAAGCCTCCATCAACGTGGACGTACGATAGCACCACCTATCGGAACCACGCCAAAAACCACCGTGTCTTCATTGCGTTTGATCTTCCATACTCTACCCCTTTAATTTCCGTACTATTGCATGCTTTACTATTTCCGCTGCTCGATCTCTAGATATGCATGTGTAGAAAGTATTGGAGTGATCTTAACTTGTGCCAAAATCTGCCTAACTGCCAAGAGAAATTAAAAACTGCACATTTGGCTGGTTAGGATTCTATTCACCCCCCCCTCTAGACCTATCTCCTCGATCCTACAATTGGTATCAAAGCATTGGTCTCCATTGCTTTGGTTTCATCACCATTGGAGGGAGATGGATATGTCTACGTTCGGGAGTATTAGACGTAGAGTGCCTATTCTCAATGGGGAGTATTACAACTTTTCGAGGGATGAAATGCTTGATATCTTTGATGAGTTTAACTTGAGCAAGTATATTCATAATCCTTATGTGCCCCCTATTGATCCCTTGCATCCTACCCATAAAGAGGAAATTGACATGCTTCGTAATCTTAGAACCGTCAATCTTATCATTAGAGGATTACCTAAGATTGTGCTTGGTTGTATGCGAAACTTTGCATGTGCTTATACTCTATGGCATGATTTAGAAAAGCGATATCCCGATTATTCTCTAAAGAGTCTTGATAAGATTCTTCATAAGGCTGTTGTTTTTCACAAGATGAGTCCTAATGATCCTAAGTTTGTTGATTGCTTGTTTGAGCTCCGTGATCTCATGCGTGCCAAAGGAGATGTTAGAACTATTAGCAATATTATCATGGAAACTGTTAGAATTCATAAACTTGAACATTGTCATGATCATGAAACTAATGAATCTATTAATCACATGCATGATGATGATGATGTTGAGCACGACTATTATGATGAAGACGAAGACTTTGATATTGAATTTGAGAAGACCATGAGGAATCTTAGTCTTATGGCAAATCTTCGAGATTATATGGCCGGAGGAAAAGAGTGGATTCTTGACAGCGGTTGTACCGATCACATGACCGGAGATAGAGACATGTTTCGTGAGCTTACAAAAAATGATGGTACACGCAAGTATGTGACTTTTGGAGACAACTCCAAGGGTAAGGTACTTGGCCTTGGTAAGGTGGCCATATCCAATGATAGCTCCATACAAAATGTTATCCTTGTTGAATCTCTTGGTTACAATCTTCTTTCCGTATCTAGACTAGCCGATTTTGGTTTTAATGTTCTATTTACCAAAGTAGATTGCCAAGTGTTTCGCCAAGATAATCATAATATAGTCTTTACCGGCATTCGTAGAGGTGATCTTTACATTGTTGATTTCACTAAGAGAGCCCAACCTCGTACTTGTTTAATTGCTAAATCTTCTAAAGGTTGGTTATGGCATAGAAGACTTGGACATGTTGGTATGCGTAACCTAGATAAACTTGTTAAAGGAGATCACATTCTTGGAGTGAAAGATGTTATATTTGACAAAGATCGACTTTGTAGTGCTTGCCAAGCAGGAAAACAAGTTGGAGGAAGCCATCCCGTGAAGAACATCATGACCACGAGGAGACCACTCGAGCTACTTCATATGGATTTGTTTGGTCCCAACGCCTATAAGAGTCTTGGTGGTAACTCTTTCGGTTTAGTCATTGTTGATGATTTTTCCAGATTTACGTGGGTATTCTTTCTTGATGACAAATCGCAGGTACAAAAGATCTTCAAAAACCTCGCAAGAAAGGCTCAAAATCAATTTGAAGTAAAGATCAAGAAGGTTCGGAGTGACAACGGAACGGAGTTCAAGAACGCCAATGTGGACACCTTTCTTGATGAGGAGGGTATTTCACATGAGTTCTCGGCTACGTACACACCTCAACAAAATGGAGTTGTTGAGAGGAAGAACCATACACTTATTGAGATGGCAAGAACAATGCTTGATGAATACAAGACGCCAAGACATTTTTGGGCAGAAGCGGTTGAAACAACTTGTCATGCAACAAACCGACTCTATCTTCACAAGCTTCTTGGTAAAACGACGTATGAACTGCTCACCGGTAACAAACCACAAGTTGGATACTTTCGAGTATTTGGCTCAAAATGTTACATTCTTGATAAGCATCGTCGTTCAAAATTTGCTCCTAAATCTCATGAAGGTTTCCTACTTGGTTATGGATCGAACTCTCACACTTACCGTGTCTACAACAACTTCACTCGACAAGTTGAAGAGACGGTAGATGTGAAGTTTTATGAGACTAACGGCTCGCAAGTCGAGCAATTGCCACTTGATGTAGGAGATCAAGAACCATCGGAAGCAATCCAAGACTTGCCCATTGGTAAGATTCGCCCCGTGGAAGTAAAGGAGAGTAACTCGTCTATTCAAGTGGAAGCCCCAACCTCATATCAAGGTGAACGACAAGCTGATATGGAGGGATCCACAAGTGGAATATGTCAAGACGATGGGAATGAGGAAGTGCAACAAGATGATCCACCTCAACCTCCTTCTCCACCTCCACAAACAAACAACGACAACATCAACGAAGAAGAAGAAGATGATGATGATGAGGAAGCCTCACCACAACCCAAGAAAAAGCTACCTTGAGTTAGAGCAAGAATCGACAAGGATCATCCCGTCGAACAAATACTTGGAGATATCCAAACCGGGACAATTACTCGCTCTAAATCTCGTTTAGCTAACTTTTGTGAGCATTACTCATTTATCTCTAGTGTTGAACCTTTGAAGGTGGAAGATGCTCTCAAGGACCCCGATTGGGTGAATGCAATGCATGAAGAGCTACACAACTTTGAGAGGAACCAAGTTTGGACATTGGTTGAGAAGCCTAAGGAAGAGCAGAACATCATTGGAACCAAATGGGTGTTTCGGAATAAGCAAGATGAAGATGGACAAGTTGTACGCAACAAGGCTCGTCTCGTAGAACAAGGTTACACACAAGTCGAAGGTATGGACTATGGTGAGACCTATGCCCCCGTTGCAAGACTTGAATCCATTCACATTTTACTTGCTTATGCCAATCACCATGATATCACTCTTTACCAAATGGATATTAAAAGTGCCTTCTTAAATGGTGAAATTGAGGAGGAAGTTTATGTTAAACAACCTCCCGGCTTTGAGAATTCCAAGAAACCTAATCATGTGTACAAACTTCGTAAAGCTCTTTATGGTCTCAAGCAAGCCCCTAGAGCTTGGTACAAATGCTTGACAAAGTTTCTTCTTGAAAAAGGTTTTGAAATTGGGAAGATTGATTCAACTTTGTTCACTAAGAGGGTTAATGGAGAATTATTTGTATGCCAAATTTATGTTGATGATATTATCTTTGGTTCTACTAACCCCTCTTTTAGTGAAAAGTTTGGAAGGTTGATGTCGGAGAAGTTTGAGATGTCTATGATGAGTGAACTCAAATTCTTTCTTGGTTTGCAAATCAAGCAAACTAGGGAAGGCACCTTTGTCTCTCAAACAAAGTATACCAAGGTATGAAAACTCCCATGCCCACGAGTGGACATCTTGACTTGACCAAGGATGGCAAACCGGTTGATCAAAAGGTTTATCGATCGATGATTGGTTCATTATTATATCTATGTGCTTCCCGACCCGACATTATGCTAAGTGTGTGCATGTGTGCACGATACCAAGCGGCACCAAAAGAGTGTCACCTTAAGGCGGTGAAAAGAATTGTGAGATACTTGATACATACACCAAACTTTGGCATATGGTATCCCAAAGGATCTTCTTTCAATCTTGTTGGCTACTCCGATTCGGACTATGCCGGAGACAAGGTTGACAGAAAATCCACTTCGGGTACATGTCAATTTCTTGGTAGATCTCTTGTGTCTTGGTCCTCCAAGAAACAAAATTCCGTATCTCTATCTACTGCCGAAGCGGAATACATTGCCGCGGGATCATGTTGTGCTCAATTACTTTGGATGACACAAACTCTTAAAGATTATGGTGTGCATGTGAGACATGTACCATTACTTTGTGACAATGAGAGTGCTATTAAGATAGCACACAATCCCATGCAACATTCTCGAACTAAGCATATTGAGGTTCGTCACCATTTCATTCGAGATCATGTTGAGAAAGGTGATATTGACCTTAAACATGTTCGTACTGACAAACAATTGGCGGACATCTTTACCAAACCCCTTGATGAGAAAGTGTTTTGTCACTTGAGAAGTGAGTTGAACATCATTGATGCTTCAAACGTGAACTAGAGGTTCATGTGGATGCATACAAGGGCATGAGCATTCTTGACTAACCCATGATATCCTTCATGATCATTTTATATCTTGGACATTTTGCTCCCCTGTACGGTATCTAACCTTTTGTAGGTACTTGGACAAGCTTCATGTCACAAGATTGCGTCACACTCTTATCTTGAGCAATCTTGTATAACCCAAGTATCAACAATTGATGGTGGAACAAGGAACAAGGCAACCTAAACATATCCTTTGACAACATTTGAGTTATGCTTCATTCTTCTCATTTTGGATATACAAGTTGTTCCCTGCAAAGCTAACCCATGTAGGAAGATGAACTACAAAAGATAGGATCGCTCCCAACTTCAACCCATGAGCATCTACATCAAGTTCGGCTACATGATGGACTTCACCACCAAATACCAATGTAAGTTCTCACATCTTAGAGAAGCTTTACTCAAAGACATGAGCTAAAGCAACTCAACAAGATGTGAATACATCAAATGCTTAAAGGAAAAATGGCAACCCCATTTTGAGCTTAAACGATGAGTATGACCTATGATCAAGTGATCTCACTTGACTCCTAAGTCAATATACTCTAACATAGGTGACCTAGTCGCCGACTCATCTAGATGAGGTTCTCTAGTGTTTCTTCTGCTTGTTCTCTTCTTGCTAGAGTGGTTCTTTTCAAAAAAAAAAAAACTTCGTCTAGACGTTTCTTTGCTTCTTTTCTGTTTCTTCTCTTTTAGCTTGATTCACAGTTAATTCTTTGCAAATCCTTGTGTTAATTCCTTGCCTAGTGAGCTTAATTGACAAAAGTTCCATTGCATCACATTCGGTTCCACCGAATTGTCTCAACTCGGTGTCGCCGATTTTGACTGCTCTAAGGAATTTTCTGTCAAATTTTCCCTGAGTTTTTTTGCTCCAGCTCCACTCGATGATTCTTATCCTCTACATGCATCTAGCTGTATTACTCAAGGACCAAACTCACTTAATCAATAACCCTGAAGTCCCTTCTTGGAAATTGATGTCAAAGGGGGAGAGAGGAATACATCAAAGCTTAAGCTTTTCTATTCAAACCAAAAGATGCACCTTACAAGAGGAGAGAATGTTACATGTTTCTAAGAGGGGAGAAACATGATTAGTCTATTCTTTGGCTGTTGTTTAAGTTTTCTCACCCTACCTACTCCCAATATCCATGCCAGATTCAGGGGGAGAGGAAGTTCTTTAAGGGGAGACAGCTATTTCTTTTGGGGACATGTCTGCTTCAAAGAAGTATTCACTTTGTGATACTCTCTTCTACATGTCAACCCAATCTTGGTTTCTTGTTGATCTTGTGTCTTTTTCTTGAAGAAATTATCTTGTGTTATCTAACCCTGTTTTCTCAAGTGTATTTCTTCAGGAACTTGATCAAGAACTTCAAGGTAAGTATATGCATCACACTCATGTACATGGTTGACCTCTTGCTAAGTATATATTGTTTGCAAGGAGAAAATCTTGTACATGTGGATACTCTAATGTCACATATATATTGCTCTGATGCATATAGCCAAGGTACATGTTGCATGTATATTTCCCATAAGATATCATCATGTAATGCACATCTTCAGGGGGAGTTCAAGAGAGCTCATACATGTTACATGTTTCCCTCAAAGCTTTCATACATACTTCTGCTATATCTGTATTTGAAGCTTTGATGTATGTTGTCATCAATTACCAAAAAGGGGGAGATTGAAAGCACATTTGCTCCCTTGGTGGTTTTGGTAATTTATGCCAACATACATGTTGATTGGACTAATGCTTTTATCTAGTAAATTTCAGACAAGTTCAACAATGGCATGGCGTGGACAAGAGGATGTGGAACCCCTTCAAAATGCTAAGGACAAGGATTGGCAAAAGATCAAGACTCTACATTTTTGGTTTAGTGATCCAAGATCACATTGAGTCCATAGGAAAGCCAATACTATTAAAAGGGGGTGAGGTGTTGCTTAATGGTCCTTTTGCTCAAGTGCTTAGTGACAGTAATCCTAAACCCTCAACCACTCTCTCTACCCAAATATGTCCTAAACCTAAAGTCCAACTCGGCCCCACCGATATTTCCTACCCGGCCCCACCTAGTTCATCCAAGACTTAGCCACTGCCAAACCCTAACAAATCGGATCCACCGAAATGGATCTCGGTCTCACCAAGATGGCCTTGCCAACTCTCTGTAATCGTTTGCAATTACTTCGGTCTCACCGAGTTTGCAAATCGGTCTCACCGAGATGGCTTGCCAAGTCTCTGTTGCCTTATTGCTTCACTTCGGTCCAACCGAGTTGATGCAATCGGTGCCACCGAGATGAGGATTGCCCTAAGCCATTGCACTTCGGTCCATTCGAGTTGTTCGTATCGGTCCCACCGAGATTCCTAACGTTCATATCTTTTACACAGTTCGGTGCTACCGAGATTATCATTTCGGTGCCATCGAGTTGGGTCAAAAGTGTGTAACGGTTGGATTTTGTGTGGAGGCTATATATACCCCTCCACCCCATCCTTCTCAGTAACGTGCCTACACTTCCACCATACATTTTCTGAGAGAGAACCACCTACTCATGTGTTGAGATCAAGATATTCCATTCCTACCATTTGAACCTTGATCTCTAGCCTTTCCCAAGTTGCTTTCCACTCAAATTCTTCTTCCACCATAGCCAAATCCGTGAGGAGTGTTTGAGTGCTGGGAAGACTATCATTTGAAGCACAAGAGCAAGGAGTTCATCAACAACACACCGTCTATTACCTTTTGGAGAGTGGTGTCTCCTAGATTGGTTAGGTGTCACTTGGGAGCCTCCAACCAGATGTGGAGTTGATGAACCAAGGAGTTTGTAAGGGCAAGGAGATCGCCTACTTCGTGAAGATCTACCCCGAGTGAGGCTAGTCCTTCGTGGACGTAAGCCATGGTGGAATAGGCAAGGTTGCTTCTTCGTGGACCCTTCGTGGGTGGAGCCCTCCGTGGACTCGCGCAGCTGTTACCCTTCGTGGGTTGAAGCCTCCATCAACGTGGACGTACGATAGCACCACCTATCGGAACCACGCCAAAAACCACCGTGTCTTCATTGCGTTTGATCTTCCATACTCTACCCCTTTACTTTCCGTACTATTGCATGCTTTACTATTTCCGCTGCTCGATCTCTAGATATGCATGTGTAGAAAGTATTGGAGTGATCTTAACTTGTGCCAAAATCTGCCTAACTTCCACGAGAAATTAAAAACTGCACATTTGGCTGGTTAGGAGTCTATTCACCCCCCCTCTAGACCTATCTCCTTGATCCCACAATGGCCTTCTCTTTCGGCTGCTTGGCCTTGCCGCGGTGGCCTCCGCAGCCACCACGGTTTTGCTTGTCGAACCCACCAGCACCATCTTGGCCCTTCTCCTTGTCGCGCTTCTCGTATTCAGGTTTCTGCTTCTCGGCAAGTTGCTCCACTTGCCGGCACTCCTGGAGATCGTGTCCCTTGGTATGGTGGATCTTGCAGTATGGCCCACCGGTCTTACCGATCTTGTCGCCTGCCGCAGCCTCCCAACAGTTAGCGCATCCGGCAACTTCCATGCCGGGGCTTTCTGCCTTGGGCTTCTTGGCGGCGTTGGTGTCACCGGAACCCTCGACGGCCATCACTGACTTGCCTTTGCGCTTCCTGTTGTGCTTCCGGCCCTTCTTCTGCGGGGTTGATGCGTCATCTGCGTCGTCGTCCTCAGAGTCGACTTCGGCGCCAGCATCTTCCCCGGGGAGTCGCCTCCCCTCTTCAACACGTGCACACTTATCCGCCAAAGCTTACAGCTCGTTGATGGTTCTGACCTTCTCGATGTTCATCTCAGATCGCATTCTGCGGATGCGCACGTTCGTGTGGAACGCGGCACAAATAGCTGCGGGATGAACATCGGGGATGTTGTGGTGCACACGGCTGAACCTTTGTATATACTTGCGGAGGGGCTCGCCATCTCTCTGGGGTCTCATGGGCAGATCACTAGCTTGACCATGGAGCTTGTGGCCACCTTGGTAAGCACCAACGAAGCAATGGCACAGATCCGCCCAAGAAGAAATGGAGGCCTTCGGCAAATTCATCAACCACGACCTGACATTGGGCTTGAGCGCCAACGGGAAGTAGTTGGCCAGTATCTTGTCGTCCCGCCCCCCCCCCGGCAGCCTACACCTCAATGGTGTAGATGCCAAGGAACTCTGACGGACTGAGCGTGCCGTCGTACTTATCGGGCAGCTCCGGCTTGAAAGCACGGGTGGACGGCCAACAAACCTGCCACAACTCACGAGTAAATGCTGGGCAGCCTACCTCGTAAGGTAAACACCCAGGGTACCCTAGCACTGGCACGTCTACTACCGGCCCGACACGGTCGTCTGATAGACAGCGTGCCTCCCGGCGCTGCTCGATCTTTGTACGGGCGTCCTTGACGCGCCGTTCGTGGAGCACATGGCGCTGATCTTGGCGACCCCGCGGATTTGACGACGCCCTGGGCATCACGTCATGGTCATCCGATTGGCGAGCTTGCCGGCGTGGTGGTTGTTGACGTGGAGGCGACTGCACCGTTGGTGCACCGTCCCCAGCACGGCAGCCAGATGGTCCTGCCGGCACTGTGGGTGGTCGTCTGGAGGGTCCCACCTCCGGTGTCTTGTCGGGATCGGCAAAACTGATGAGACTCTGGATGGTGGCCCTCCATTCATCCATCTTATTAGGAGCTAGCGGGAAGTTCAAAAGCATTTGAACCCGCACCATGGCTTCTGCCGCCGTGGTTGGCATGGCGGGAAGCATAGAACGAGACGGGGTTCGACTTCTGACAGAGCCAGAAGGAACTCCGCCATGTACCTGCTGCCGCGGCGCATGCTCACCAACGGGTTGGCATGGTGGTGGTGGTGCCTGAACATCGTGGGGACGATGCTCAGGGCTGACTTGACGCCGTCCAGGGCCACCAGCACCATGGGGAAGCGTGTCGCGCCCATCTTGTGATGGTCGCGGTACATGTCCCACCGCAGCGTTGTTGGACGTTGCCGCTCCATCCTTGGACGTCACTGCGGCTGGGTCCTGGCTTGCACCGGTTCAAACCGTATTGCTACACTGACTGCGCTCACCAGAATGTTGTTGGAGTTGGCCGTCTGCGCCATCTCCGGTGTGGCGACTGCGATCACTGGAACGATGGGGATGCTGGACACCCGCACCGCCGGTGCCACGTGCCCTGCCTGTTCCAGCTGTAGCGCCCGCGCCGACTGTGCCGCCTTCAGACGCCGGGGAAGGCAGCTTGGAGGTGGTGGGAGCCGCCGCGGCTCCACCCTTCTTCTTCAGCGCCATTGACGAAGGTGATGGGGCTGGTACTCACACTACCAACACTGGTTGGTAACACACGATCCCCCTGCCTGGCACGCCAAAGATGTCAAGGAAAAATGACGATCTATGGGACCGAGAGGGCCCCTTTGCGGTTCAGCTACAGGGATCGGCGTGCTACGAAGAGCAGGGCTGATAGATGCAAGAATATAAGGTGGTTTATCCAGGTTCGGGCCGCTGTGAGTGTAAAACCCTACTCCTGCTTTGGCGGTTAGATTGTATATGAGCTCAAGTTACAAGGAGTGCAGCTTGGCGGCAAGGTGCGTGGGAAGTGCAGCTACAATACGTAATTGAACTAGGTGTCAACCGTTCTAACTGTAGCCGTGGGCCTCCTTTTATAGGCCAAGGAGTTACCACAGTGGCTAATACGGTCATTATAGGGTATGAACAGTGACTGCACCGTCACCAAGTCTATCTCCTAACGAGGTAGGACAAGCGCATTAAATGCACCATTAGGTGCTACGCTGGGGAGGCGAGGCCTTGGCGAAAAGATCTGTACCACCTGCCCAGCCGGCCTCTTGTTATCTTGACATGACCCAGGGACGGGTGTCATTGAAGTTAACCTTGGGGTGGTGACGGTGTCCTGGACTAGGGGGTGTCAACCTAGTCGGCCCATAGTCCTCAGGCTGGGCCTGAAGGCCCTCATTTCTCATTCGGATGGACTCCGGAAGCCACACGCCTGGACGTGATCAAGACCGCATCTACCGAAGACTTGGCATATACTCCAAGACATGTCCTGCCACCTCCATACGCATCCTTGGATACCGACCATGTAACCCTAGATGCCCTACCTGGCATGTATATAAGCCAGAGGGTTTAGCCCGTAGAAGCAACCCAATCACAATTACCATTCACCTAGCCCCAGGGTTAGATCTCTACTTACGATCTTGAGGTAGATCAAGCTTGTACTCGATACATCATCATCAATATAATCAAAGCAGGACGTAAGGTATTACCTCTCCGAGAGGGCCCGAACCTGGGTAAACACTGTCTCCTTCGTCCCTGTTACCATCGATCCGAGATCCACAGCTCGGGACCCCCTACCCCAAGGTCTGCCGGTTTTACCACCGATATTGGTGCTTTCATTGAGATTTCCGCTGTGAGATCAACAAAAAGATCGATGGCTCATCTGTAGATCAACTGCGGCACTGGCTATGGGGACATCTTCGTCCTCGGCCAATTTTTCGTATTCGGTAGCCTGGTCTTTTGCACCGACTCTGCGGGCCATCTGGTTCCCGTCGAGAATTACGCCCCGGATCATGTTGTGACTTTCTGAAGCTTGGAATACACCGCGGATTCCCGCGGTGAGCTCGTCCTTTCAGGTTGGATGCCAGGCCGGATTGAGGGCTTATCGGACATCGGGGGCTCGACCCCAGAACCGATCTCCCTCAAGGACGTTGGGCCAAGCCCCCCGGCCCCACAGGGCCCCGTAGAGGAAACAATTACCCCCGCCTCGGGCGAGCTCGTCCTGGCATCAAGCCCCCGACCAGACCCGGCTTCGGATACTATGTCGGGTTTTGAACCGACTCGGGCACTAGATCCGAAATCAACTCCGGCCCCTCATGAGGCTGAGGACGCGTCAAGCGACCCACCAATCGTACTTCAAGTCAGCCCAACTTATAGCCAGTCCATAAACCCCGAGGAATTATCTCACCTAAATGAGATGCTTGATCGTATCCAGAGATTATCGATCTTAGACAGTCAGACCTCGGTCTATGACAAGATCGGACTTAAAGCCGACGATTGGGAGATTTATGTCTCACCCACCACCCACCTAGTCGCCACGATCGACGATTTAACCGACGTGTTAGACTACGAGGAGGCTACCGACTTGGATGAACATGTTGACGGCCCTATAAAACCACTACGCTGCTGGTCAACACTGGCAAGTGGACGACAACATCCACTTACGACATATATATGGTAGATACTCCCAAGAACCTGTCCATACGTCGGCGAAGGCGCGGGAGAGGTGCCAACGGGGACCCCAGCGGGCACGACACCACCGCTACCAACACCGACGTGGTAGCAGACAATGCCGATAACCCGGGAGAGGATTTTCAAGCCTCCCCAGGGCGGCCACATAGCCCTACAGGAATCCCCGAGGAAGAGGACCCCGACGACCTCTTCGAAGGGGTTGACGGCAATTACTTACCTCAATCTGAGGAGGACGAGAGCCTTGGCACAGAGGACTTCATAGTCCCCGCGGACCCCTTTGAGCAAGAACGATTCCAACGGCGCCTTGTGGCCACCGCCCGAAGCATGAAACGGAAGCACCAGCAGCTGCAAGCCAATCAGGACGCACTGAATGACAAGTGGGTCGAGATACTCTCGGCCAAGCAAGACCTCAAGGAACGGCGCCGTAGCGCGCCTAAATCTTACCCGCGGAGGCGTTTGCTGCCCGAGTTCGACGAAGAGCTAACCGACGACGTGCCTTTAACACGTGGGCAGGCTGATGAACCTAACCGACCCCCTAGAGGGGCGCGACAGGCTAGTACGGGATAATTTCCACACCCAAACAACGACACGCCGTCACGGCAAGGATTCCGTTGATCACTTCGAGGCTTACGACACACGATGCCAGATAGAGGTGAACCGGGCGCCCCCTCAGTCCATCTACGGATCAAGAGTGCGTGCACCAGCCGGGCTCGACGGCTATGATGCCTCGATGTACAGGAATGGCCGAGCCCGGGACCAAGCTTATACACGGATATCTCCCGATGTCCGATGCGAGATTGCCTGGTTCCGAGGTCCCGCTCACCCGATCTGTTTTACAGACAGGGTAATGGAACATCAGTTCCCTGACAGGTTTAAGCCCATCAACATCGAGTCATACGATGGCACTACTGATCCAGCGGTGTGGATCGAAGATTTCCTTCTCCATATCCACATGGCCAATGGAGACGATCTCCACGCTATCAAATATTTTCCGCTCAAACTAAAGGGGCCGGCTAGGCATTGGCTGAACAGCCTGCCTCCTCATTCCATCGGGAGCTGGGAAGCACTAGAGGATGCCTTCAGGGCAAACTTTCAGGGCACTTATGTCCGACCTCCAGACGCCAACGACCTCAGCCATGTCATTCAGCAACCCAGCGAGTCGGCAAGGAAATTCTGGAATAGGTTCTTAACTAAAAAGAACCAAATCGTAGACTGCCCTGACGCCGAGGCGATCGCCGCCTTCTGGCATAGCATCCGAGATGAATGGCTTACGCGCTAGCTCTGGCAAGATAAGCCGAGTACCATGGCAGCCCTCGCCTCACTTATGACACGCTTTTGCGCGGGAGAGGATAGTGTCTGGCCCGCAGTACTCACAACGGTGAGGCGGGCACCTCGGAAGCCCGTGACGTCAATGGAAAGCCCAGGCGCAATAAGAATAAGCGCATGCATAAAAATGGCGGGAGCGATACCGAGGACGCCACAATAAATGCAGGGTTCAATGGACCTAGATCCTGGCAGAAAAAGAAGCCCTTTAAAGGGAACAAAGACGGACCCAGCCAGCTAGATAAGATCCTCGATAGGCCATGCCAGATCCATGGCACCTTGGACAAACCAGCAACCCACACCAACCGGAACTGCTGGATCTTCAAGTAGGCCGGAAAGTTGACGACGGAGGGCCAAAATAAAGCCCAACCTCGCAGCGTAGACGAGGACGAAACTCGGCAACACAGTAATGGAGGCCAGAAATAGTTTCCTCACGAGGTGAAAGACGTGAATATGATTTACGTCACCCACATCCCTAAAAAGGAGAGGAAACGGGCACTTCGGGACATTTACGACCTAGAGCCTGTTGCCCCAAAGTTCAATCCATGGTCGGCTTACCCGATCACATTCGATAAACATGATCATCCGACCAGCATACGACATGGCGGATCGGCTGCTTTGGTCCTGGATCCGATCGTTGACGGATTCCATCTGATGCGCGTCCTCATGGACGGAGGCAGCAACCTCAATTTAATCTACGTGGATATGATCAGAAAGATGGGCATAAACTCATCTCGGATCAAGCCCAACACCACCACCTTTAAAGGTGTCATACCGGGTGTCGAAGCTCGCTGCACAGGAACAGTGACCCTGGATGTAGTCTTCGGATCATCCGAGAACTTTCGGAGCGAAGAGTTAATCTTTGATATCGTCCCCTTCAGGAGCGGATACCAAGCGCTGCTCGGGTGCACCGCATTTGCTTGCTTTAACGCAGTCTCGCATTACGCATACTTAAAGATGAAAATGCCAGGACCCAATGGTGTTATTACAGTCAATGGTAATACCGAACGCTCCCTCCGAATGGAGGAGCAGACCGTGGCTTTCACAGCCGAGGTACAGGCAACCGAGGAGGCAACTCGTATAACTAAACACATGCCCGGCTCATTAAAGCGCACACGGGCTGCATAGGCCGACCTTGGTCAGGCATCCGCTCACCCCAAATAGGGGCACGGGCTCCTCGTTTGCCTCCCCTTGAAAGGGCATTACGTTCCTTGGGTGCATAACTTTGCACTAAAAATCCATGGCGGCCGAGGAGCCGAAGGAAATGATACATCATTGTCTGCTCGACCAAACAACAACGCACTTCAGACTTGCATACCAGCAGGGCGCTGTAAAAGGCCCAAACGGGAGTGGCATGTCCACTTGGCTTAAACCATCCAAGTGGCAGTTGCACACCTTTTTAAAGGACTCGACCGATGAAAGCATGAAGCAAACGAATGGCCGAGGTTGCAGATAGCCCATACCTACTTCGCTATCAATGAAGACGAGCTGGTCAACAGCACGGAGACGCAGACGTGCGACAGGGAGAGACTCGGGCTAATAAACTCGACAACATGTCTGCCCTGTTTTTACTCCTTTCATTTTTTTTCTTTTCCATTGTATCTTTTGTGAATCTCTTTTGTCAAAGCTCGACATGTATGGCTTGACCACATGAAATAAAGAAAGTGCACCCCTCGAGGTCATTGCGCATTTCCGTATATCTGCTGCCTTTGAGCCAAAAGTATACTTTCACAATACAACTATCATTTACATTACCAAGGGCTTCGCTTTTAATCTCATGCCCCCACTACAAGTCCGAAGTATATATTCGGCGCCTCGGATGTTGCGTTATATGAATCAGTTTTGAACCTCGATTTTGGTCAATAGTTGGGTTCCCTGGCTCCTGTGCTTACCTCTTACGTTTCCGCTCCATTCGGCTAAGAGTGTAAAGGGAGGACCACTGCGATTACGCTGCCAGCTCGAATGGCAAAGCGCCTCAGTGGAGAAAGCCGAAAACTGACTATCTTGGTAAGCGTAAACTGGTCGGCCATCCGATGACAGCGTCAAGCAATGTATCGTTCGAGATCACCCGTGTTAAACGAAGGGCTTTTTTATCAAAGTAGCGGAAGTGGTTAGCGGCATAAACCCCGGCTACACAGCCAACCACTTCACATACCAGGGGCTCGTCATCAGCCCTCACAGTCAAGCTCCTATGACTAAGTGAAAGTTATAAAACACTATAGTCTGATTGCCTCATTTTCATGTGCATGGACCGCCTTCGGGAACCGAGGCGTCGGCTAAGGATCATGATTGCCTAGGAAACACCCTCTGTATACTCTACAAAGGGGTTGAAGCCGACGACTGGTCACTTTCAGTTTAAACACGGTCACACATGAGTCAAAAAATAAAGACACAATAATATGTTGAAATATAAAGCCGCATTCATTTCAAACAAAGGGAAGTCTTTTACATTCCACTACACTACGGCATTCCGAAGTACTATCTAAAAATACATAGTGTCCTTAGGATACTCGGCCTCGGTGATCCGGGTTCCTTCCATCACCGGAGCCAGGAACTGCTCCACAGTCCGGGTCTTCCCTTTCGGGGGCCCGACGTGTAACACCCCAATTTTTGGCAATTTCCTTTCTTTTGGATTTCTTTGGTTTTTGCTCCATTTTTCTTTTTGAGCGGCTCTGTGGACTTGGAACCTGGGAAGATCATCATTCCTTCTTTTCTCAAGTGGTTCTTCATTCTCAAATCTTTCCCAAGACCATGTCATTTCCATTCTAGCCCAACCCCAATCTTGATTCCTTGGGAATATTCCTTTTCTATTAAAGGAATAACCTTGTTGGATCTAGGTTGTGAAGCAACCTATCTTTCTGTCTTCCACAAAATTCCCATAAATTATTTGGATCATATCTTCCACAAATATGTCAAAATACTTCCTTGCCTAGTTCAAAAATAATTCAGGAATATTCATTTTCCATTCTGTCCAGAATGGCACTTTGTGAAGGAAGTGCTATTTATCTTTTCTTGATTGCCTTCAAAAAATTTGGCCACTCTTTTCTATCCAAATGATTGCCACATGACAAAATTCAGCTCCATTTGCCTAGTAAATCTTCCTCAACAAATTTCCAAAGTTTCTGTCCAGAGAGAAGCATTGTGAAGGAAGTACTAGCTAAGCTTATTCAAATGAGTTGAAATTTTGGCAGATCATTCATATGCTCAAATCATTACTCCCCACCAAATTTCATATCCATCCAACAATCTATGTGAGCACACCTTCAAATCTTTGTTTCTGGTAATATTTTCAGTTTGTGAAGCAACTATATTTTATATTGCTCCACAATTTCTGAAAATCTACCAGGACATGATCCTACCAATACTACTTCCCTCCACAAAATTTGGGCTCATTTTACCAAGCCCATCTCTCTCCATAAGTTTCCCAAGATTCTGTCCAGAGAGGACCACTGTGAAGGAAGTACCATTTTGGCATGTTCATATGGCATGAAATTTTTACAGTGTCTTCTTATGTCTAAATCATCATGCTCTACCAAATTTCAGCCCAATCCAACATTCCATGTGAGTGCAGCATCTAAATCAAGTTTCTGGACCAGATTTGCAGTTGTGAAGCAACTATGATCAAACTTGGTCCAAATGGCTTCAGATTTCACAGGATTGTAGTCCTTCCTACCCTAAACCTCTGTGACATCGTGTTTATCTCATTCATCAACTCCCTTGACCACAACATCTAGTCTAATCCTGCTGCAGCAAACTTTAGCTGAGGCATCCCATCAACCCAAAGTCTCTTTGATCGAGCCATCACATCAGTGGGGTTGCAGGCTGGATGGACAACACCTTGGACACCTTTTGCCAGGCCTACGTGCCCTCGCCGCGCCAAGGCACGCGGTGACTGCGCCACTGGCATGCCAGTGCGCGTGCCCTGCTCGCGGTGGACGCGCTCGGTGCGTCGCCGAGCGTCGGGCTCGTTCTCCCTGGCCGTCCGGCACGTCCGCTGGTGCCGTCCACCCTCCTCCTCCTACCACATATTCCCCTGGCCCCTCTTCCCCTCCTGTAGCACCTGCCGCCGGCCCCAGCCATCGCCGCACGTGCGCGCATAGTGCCCTAGTGGCCGACAGCTTGTACCTCTCCCGCTTCTGCCTCTCCTGCTCCTCTGGTGCTCCACTAGCCCTCTCACGTCGCCGTTCGAGTCCTCCCGTGCGCCCACGCGTACGTGGTCGAGCCAGAGCTACAGCCGCTCTTCCATGGCGGCTTGTGGCCACGGGCATCCTCCCACGCCTATTTAAGCCGTCCCTGGTCCTGCCTCGCCTCATCACTCGCCCTCACCAGCCACCAATAGATCCCAGTGGCAAGAACTTGAGCCAGGGAGCTCTCCTTCCTCGGCTCCGGTCACGAGCCCGCCGCCCAGCCATCTTCCCCTTGAGCTCATTCCGGCCAAGTCCAGCCCCTCCCAGCACCACCATCGGACTCCTAGAAGCTCACCTCCTCTCACAAGCCTCTCTCCCGAACCCATGGTCGCCGGAATGGCCGAATCCATCGGCGCCCAAAGCCTGCCGCCGCCGGAGACGAAGGGCGCAATGCCGTCCGGTCGTCTCCCGACGAGCTACGGGTATGGGTGAGCTCGCGGAGAGTGCCCGATCCATCCCCCCTCTCCCTGCTCCGGCGCTGCCTCCTCGCCGCCGTCCGACGCTGGTGAGCGCGCCGTCCCTCTGTTCTCCCTCTCTCTATTTAAAACTGGCCGAAGGGGCCAACTGGTCAGTGACCCTGGCCGCGCCGAACCGTTTTCTAAGTGAAAACGTATTCTGGCTTTACGCTTTCGACGTCACCCCTCCAGAGGTTTTCTGGAAATTCATTTTAATTCAGTTTTTATCCAGATTTGACCTAACTTTGACCAGTAATATCTCCCAAACTACAAGTCCATTTGAGTTGATTCTTTTTGTAGTATTTTTCTTTTGACCTCCTTTATTTTCTGGTAGAGTTTGGTATTTTTCTCTACTGTCTAGAATTCTTGGACAGAAGAAAATGCTTTATGTGTTATTTACATATGCTTTCAAAAATATTTTTCCAGAGTATTTGGTTGCTTGATGAAGACCAGGAGTAGTTGTAACACTCCCTTGGAGCAAGGCAAGCCACAACCTCCATTTGCATGGTTGCAATGCAATGCCATGGTTTAATTAAATTATATTGCTTAAAAATTGCATTAGTTAAATATGATTTGTTCATGGCATTTCTTGGAGTAATATTTGATCTTGCTACTGCCATGATGATGCTTGGATTTCTAGGACTAATGCTTTGCAGATTGAGGATGGCATGTTGCCATTGGATTACTAGTAACAGTAGATATACTTTCATCATGATCATTTTGGGTATTATTACTTATTGGAGTTGATAATAATGACTTGGCTATATTATTATTTGGATTATCGGATGGATATTGTTATGACTTGGATTACAGGTTGATGTATGATATTGGAGTAATAGTTATCACAGATATACCTTGGGGACAAATTTCGTCATTTCGTTGATCAGGTGCCACCGAATCGAGCTCACCAGCGCAGCCACATTTGCTTGGATGGGGAGGCCCTAATTCAACCTATTGTCATGCCTCTCGCCGGTACCTCCAGCCAGGGAAGGTTATGCGCTCGCGCTACCCTGGCCTGGTAGGCGGTCATATCCTTGTGTGCCCGAGTTGTATGGATCCAGAGTCGCCGTTTGGGACAGTTTTGTTTGGCCACGAAGGTGGCGGATGTCACGAGTTGACATCGGGGGCACCCATGACATAGCTCAAAGGGGAGTTTGGTGGAGTGGCCGGGAGAGTGTCATGCAATAGATTGGTTTTGTTGGAACGTCGTTGGTCCAACTGAATGGGAGCACAAGGCCATGAGTTCCATGGTGTGGGTACAATGTGCTAACCTCTTGTCACAGGCCTAGAATAATGGTGATAATTAGTTGCATCAGAGCATCAATGCATCATGTTAAATTTCATTTAATTTGAAATGGGGATGTTCAAACCCTAGCACCAAATGGAATTCAACTAGGATCAAAATAAAATATTTTCAATGAACCCAAAATGGCCTTCAAGAATGTTCATGATTTAGGGAAAAAGGTGAAAACCCTAACCATAAATGTTGCACATTTTTCCAGGACACTTTTGGTCTTTGAATTAACACAATACCTATTTGAGTTGGAGCAAATAAATCCTATAAATATATTTATTGCTGCAAAAATTCTGGAATTGGTTGAGGGCCTCTGAAATATTACAGTTAGTGCTCACAATTATTTCCAGGATTTATCAAAATGGTTTGGTATTATTACTAAATTAAAATAGATTCAAACAAAAGAAAAATAGTAAATAAAATTGAAATAACAGAGAGAGAGAGAGAGAGAGAAAGCAAACCTGGCAGCCCACTTACCAGGCCCAGCCCACCAGGGCGAAGGGGTCTTCTTCCACCCCTCGCCATTAGGCAGAGGCATGGCAGCACGCGCGCGCACCAGCCTCCACCTCCTGCTTTCTCCCCGTCCTCTTCCGAGCGCCTGGAGAACGCCCTGGCCTCCTCTCGCTTTCCCCTCACTCGCTGCTCTCTCTCCCCTCCTCTGTCGCTCTCTCTCTCCCGAAGCCGGAGTGCGCCGCCGTCACACCCGTAGCCACCGGCCACCCCTTGCCTCTCCGTAGTGGTCTATGGCTCCGCCTCCTCGCGCAGGTTGTCTCCGCCGAAGGGTTTGAGATGAAGAGCTCCGAGGATGACGCCTGCCTCCATCTTCCTCGCCACAGCCGCCGTCCGCCGTCGTTTGCTTTGGCCGCTCCAGAGCCTCCCCGGCCTCGCCGTCACCTCCGTTGAAACCACCGTGAGCCACCGCCCCTCTTCCCTCTCTCTCCTGCGTGAACCCGCCCCTCCAGCGAGATCCCCCATCGTGGCCGATCTACGGCTACCGCCAAACCTCGCCGCCGGCCACTGTTCCGGCCACCCCAGCACCGCCCGAGGCCACCAACCGATGCGCCTCGCTGCTCCGGTTCCAAAGCGCCCAGCCGCGCGAGCTCCCGTCGCCGGAGTTGGCCGAACGGGCGCCGCCGCCGCGTCTGTGCATCGCCGGCGTTAAGTTGCCGACGTGGCACGTCATTAACGCTAATCACCCCACTAACTAACCCCTAGTGACACTGACAGGTGGGCCCCGCTTCATTAATTAAGCCCCTGTTTATCTTAGTTTAGGTTTAATTAAACCCGTTTAACCGCTGTGCCACTGACGTGTGGACCCCACACGTCAGGTTTGACCCTGGCCAGCTCAGTTGACCAGCTGATGCAGGCATGACATAGTGCTGATGTCATAAAACCTTTTTTGATTTTTCTTATTTCAGAAATGATTTAGAAATTCCAGAAAATAGTTAAAACTTCAGAAATTCGTAGAAATTCAACCGTAGCTCAGAATGAAATAATTTATATATGAAAAATTATCAGAAAAATATGAAGAATCCGTTTATGGCATTTCCATGCATGTTTGAACAAGTTAACCTCACTGAATAGGACAAATGAGGATTAGGGCAATTTATGAAATAACATTTGGAGTTGGAATTTGATCTTGTTTGAATTCCACTCCAATTAACTTGGATAATCGTTGCATTAGGTGAATTCAGTACCTTAACATGCCATGATCGTACATCATGTTTGTTGCATTGCATTGATTATGTTCCTTCTTGTTGTCGGTGTTTGTTCCCTCTCGGTAGCCGATGTTTCCGACGATGTGATCGTTGACACCGATGAAGAGCTATTCTATCTTCACAAGTGCCAGGCAAGCAAACCCCCATTGAGCATTCCGATACAATCCCACTCTCTCGCTCTTGCTCTCTTTTACTGCATTAGGACAATAACGATTCAACTATTACTTGTCGCGGTAGTTGAACCCATTCCTCTCCATGACCTGTCATTGCCACAGTAAATAGTTGAAACCCACTAGCATGAGTAGGAGTTGTTTGAGCCATGATGTGCCTACTCATTCATGCTTGCTTGTTATGCCTGTTATGCTTTGAGTCGTGTCAGGTCTGATTCATCTGGGATGGATTGGAACGATGGTGAACATGTCCTACTGTGTGAGAGCTAAGTGTGTGAACATGATTTGGTAAAGGTAACGATGAGAGGCCATGTAGGAGTACATGGTGGGTTGTCTCATTGGGACCGTCCTCAGGAACCGAGTTCCGTGTTTGTGATCCAAGACAGTTACTACCACACATTGGGATCCTTAATTGACTATCTCGACTTATTAATCGCCTTGATCTCTGTCCAGGAGTTGCAACTAGTTTCTGGTGTTTGTAGGATATGTGTTGGGGGCCGTGCGTAGCGCTGACCCTAGGGGTGGGCTATGATGCGGTAGAGACACGAGGCACGGTGTACCAAGTGACACCCGAATGGTGCTCTTGGGAACCCTGCACTCATCGTTTGGGGCCGTACTGGAAACTTCGGCCGGACTTCCTTGCGGAGTGGACTCAAATAGGCGATAAACCTAGACTAGAGTCTTGTGTGGTTAGTCAAGTCGTGGCCGACACCCTCGCCAGGCTTCCGCTTGAAGGTTGCCGAGATACATGACATGTACATGGCGGTAAGTGGGGAAAGCGTGTGTGAAGAAGTACACCCCTGCAGGGTAATATGATCTATTCGAATAGCCGCGTCCGCGGATATGGACTACTTGGAAAGCTTACGTTGTTCATAGACAAGTTGAAATGGATACTCTAAAATGTGCAAGATAAGTGTGAGTGCTATGGATGGCCATCTCGTAGGGAGACGGGAGCGGATCCATAGTGGTGTATTGTTATGGTGAATATGTGGACTCGTGTGCGCTTTCTCACCTCACAGAAGTTACTAGTAGTCATAGTACAGGATAGCCACTCAGTCAAAGCTGGCTTGCTGCAGTTAAACCCCACAACCCCCCTTGCTGATACTGATGCATATGTAGTTAGTTCTGATGTAAGTCTTGCTGAGTACAATTGTACTCACATTTGCTTAATTTATGTTTTGCAGAGGAGACTTCAGTCTCACTTTAGATTCCTGTGATGAGTTCGACGTTGACCGATTAGCTTGGGAATCCCAGACAGAGGTCTAGTTCCTATGGAGGGTCTGGTAGATAGTCAGGCTTTCCGGCCTTCTTTCTTTTCAGCTGTCTGTACTCAGACAGGTTTATGCTTCGTTGCTTGTATGGCTTTGTATGTTGGGTCATGAGACCCATGGTTGTAATATCATGCTATGTATGGATCCTCGGAGCCCTTTTAAATAAATACTTTGAGTCATAGAGTTATGTTGTGATGCCATGTTGTATCTACACATATCGAGCATATTGTGTGTATGTTATTGAAATGCTTTGGTATGTGTGGGATCCGACACCTAGTTGTTTATTCTTGGTAGCCTTCCTTATGGGGAAATGCCTCCTAGTGCTTCCATCCGGAACAGGTGGATTGACCGGCATGTGTCCTTCCTTGCTCTTGTGTCTGTCCCTACGGGGAAATGTCATGCGGTGTTTTACTGGAGTCCTTGTAGCTTACTACGACTCGGTTACACTTGCTACTGACCGACACGTGCATTGCTGGGTCATGTATGCCTGTCCCTGTAAGTTTGTGCCACCTTGGTTTACGACTAGTCATGTCGGCCCGGGTTCTCTGTCACATGGATGCTAGCGACACAATCATATACGTGAGCCAAAAGGCGCAAACGGTCCCGACCCAGGTAAAGGCGGCAGCCGTGGGTTACCGTGCGTGAGGCTGCAAAGTGATATGATGTGTTACATGCTAGACCGGTGTGACTTAGGATCGGGGTCCTGACAGCTTTGGTATCAGAGCCTGACTGCCTGTAGGATTACCAAGCCAAACTGGTCGAAGTCAGAGTCTAGAAATGCTTTAGTTATATAAGGGAATTGATTATGGAAGGGAACATAAGGCTCTTTTTACTCCTTATCCTTGTGTCATTCTGATTCTGTGTCACCCTCATCTTTTCTACGGGGTTAAGAAACTAGGCTTTCTCATCTATCTATCAGGATGACGAGTTACTATGCTGGAGACTTATAGGAAAGTTGTAGCCTTCCCGGATCAGTGCTTCCATAAGAATCCATTTGTTGTGTTGTCAGTTGTCTTGCAGGTTGCCTCATATTCATGCCGGTACAGCCGTGATGCTGTTCGAGTTATCCAAGGTTCTAAGTAGTCTGGTGCATTTGCAAATCTTTCCTCTCTGCTCCGATGTCCTTTTAGGCCAGATTAACCACACTATTTGTTGTGTTGAGGTACTCCGTTGCCTCGACATATATGTTGAAGTTATTAGGACACTAGGGTATCTTAGAGAACCACCTAGTGATCTAGCCATGTTTTGTACTCCTAGTGTGATGATTCTGGCCACCATTCTCGAAAGCATCTCGTGATGTTATTTAGTTAGTAGGTATTCTATTCCTGGGTTCCTGAACCCAAGATTCACCCTACTTATTTCATGTTGATAGAGATTGTAGCTCCTTTAGGTTGGTTAGTAACCTTGCTTAGTCCTCAAGGTCCGTGGTATATCATTCTTCCAATACCATGAACTGTCATGGCAGAAGTCTTGTTGAACCAAAAGATCACAACAAGAGTGCTCTTGATGAGTTCTTCATTTTACATTGTGAATCTGCCAATCCTTTCCATCTGCATGGGTTATCCGGAAGAAATATGTTGAGCCTTGTTCAACATGCTAATCTATGCATCCACAACTCAGAAAAACCATGTGTTCCTTTGAGTTGTCCCTTTTCAGTCGTATTCAGACCCTAGTCTATCAATTGATAGTCAAGAGTATGTCATGCATTCACGATGTCTATAACTCTTGTGGTCCGTCAAGCCATTCTATTTCGGAATGACTAGGAGAAACAAACTCCAGTACCTCATCCATTTCTAGGATTGGGTCAAAGCAGTTGTATTCCACAGATCAAAATGCCAGTCTAGCTTTTGTTCCATTCTACCTTGGATTGTTACCCTCTTTATGTCAGGGATATCATGGGAATTGCACACTATCATATGAATCCTTGATGCAGTGATACTTCTCGCCATCATTATTCGTTTCTTGGTTCACGTGTTACTGTAACCGGAATGCCGACAAGTGAGCCGTGATGTGTGAAATCAATACTCCTAGCAACCCCATTGCTTGAATTCATTGGCCCAGCTGTCAGCTTGTGGCTCTAGTGCCAGCAGCAGGCGAGCACCTGAAGATGGGCTGCAGTCGGGTGCGCCTGAGGGTGGTGCAAGAGGGAGCTCCTCTGAGGCGCCATCGCGCTGGCGGCAGGTGGCGTAGCTAATGGCTTCAAGAGCCTTTCCGCAAAGACACCGGGCTTTTGAGGCTCTCGGCGAGACGCCCGCTTGGCGATGTCATGTGCTTCCTTGTTGCTGCCGCGAGGGACGTGTTGGAGCTCCATGCCGAGGAAACGCTTCTCAAGCTTGCACACCTCTTCCAAATAGGCGGCCATGTTCTCATCCTTGGGCTTGTAACTTTTGTTGGAGAAGCTAACGAGGAGCTGAGAGTCGCCCATGATGATGATGCACTTGATGCCAAGGGCAGAAGCAGCCTTAAGCCCGGCGATGAGGCCCTCATATTCCACGATGTTGTTGGAGACCTTGTCGGCATGCTTGAAGCAGAGCTATACAGCGTAGAAGAGCTTGTCTCCTGTCGGTGAAGTGAGCACTCCAGCGCCTACGCCTTGCCGGGAGAACGCGTCGTCGAAGTGCATGGCCCAGCCTCCAGGGGCCTACTCTCCAGGCAGGAGGGATTCGTCCTCGCGAGGTTCCTCTTGATGCGGGTCTGTCCATTCTGCCGTGAAGTCCACCAAAGCAGCGCCCTTGATCGTCCTTGTGGTGAGGAATTCCAGCGCAAATGTTTGCAGCTCGACATGGCCAGTGGCATTGGGGCTGTGCAGGACCTGCTCCAGGGGATAAGAGGTGATCACCTTGATGGGATGGCCCTGGAAGTAGTGGTGCAGCTTCCTGGAAGCGATGAGGAGCGCGAGGAGGAGCTTCTGCTGCATGGGGTACCGCTCGCGCGCATCCCGCAGCACCGAGCTGACGAAGTAGACGGGGTGCTCGACGAGGCGCGTGGCCGTAGGCGGGGTAGCTTGATCTTCGGGGAGCTCAGGAAGCGGCTCGCCGGGGGCCTCTCAAGGAAGACCCTCGTCCAGCGAAGGTGCAGCCTCGGGAGGTGCTGGCACAACCTCGGGAGGCACTAGTGCGGCCTCGGCGGGCGCAGGTGCAGCAAATTTTTGCTTGGCGATGATGGGCTCTTCTCGTTCCGCCACAAGGGCTGCGCTAACCGTCTAGGGGGTGGCCGCCAGGTATAGGAGAAGAGGCTAGTGTGGGCGCGGGGCAACCATGACAGGAGGGCTTGTCAGATACCTCTTCTGGTACTCGAAGGCTGCGTCAGCTTCAGGAGTCCACTTGAAGGGGCCCGATCTCTTCATGAGCTTGAAGAATGGCAAGGCTCGTTTGTCGAACTTGGAGATGAAGCACCCAAGCGAGGTCATGCATCCTGCGAGGCACTATATTTCCCTGTGGTTCCGGGGAGGCTTAATCTGCTCGATGGCCTTGATCTTCTCAGGGTTGGCTTCGATGCCGCAGTGCGAGACCAGGAAGCCAAGCAGCTTGCCGGAAGGAACTCCGAAGGCGCACTTGGCGGGGTTGAGCTTGAGGTTGACCTTGCGGAGGTTGGCAAAAGTTTCACGACGATGTCGTCGACATAGGCCTCCGCATTTCTTCCCATCTGGGGCCCTAGGGCGATCCGCATCAGCCTCTGGACGGTAGCCCCCATGCTCCTCAAACCGAAGGGCATGCAGATGTAGCAGTATGTCCCGCAGGGGGTGATGAATGCCGTTCTCTCTTTGTCTTCTATCGCCATCTTAATCTGGTGGTAGCCCGAGAAGGCGTCCAGAAGGCAGAGCAACTCGCACCCAGCGGTGGAGTCCATGCTCTGGTCGATCCGCGGCAGTGGGAAGGGGTCTTGGGGGCAGGCCTTGTTGAGGCTGGTGAAGTCGACGCACATGCGGAGCTCGCTGCCTTTCTTGGGGACGATGACAGGGTTGGCGAGCCACTCGGGGTGGCGCACCTCGCGGATGACCCCTGCCTCGTGCAGTTTCTGAACTTCTTGAACGATGAACTCTTGCTTCTTGGGCACTTGGCGCCATGCCTTTTGCTTGACGGGGCGCATGTTAGGGCACACCGCTAAGTGGTGCTCGATCACCTCCCTCGGCACACCGGACAAATCTGATCCTGTCCATGCGAACACATCAGCGTTTGCCCGGAGGAAGGCGACGAGCGCGTCTTCCTATTTAGGGTTGAGACCATTGCCGATGGTGAAGGTGGGCCCGGAGCCGCTGCCATCCACTGACACCTTCGTTGTCTCGGTGCGTGCCTGAGAGAACATCTACTTCTTCTTCACGGGTGCGGCCTCGGGAGGCTCGATATCGTCCTCATCAACAGGGTACGCCGTAGCGGCAGCCTTGTAGGCGCTCGAGGGAGCGCACCGCATCCTTCTCATCGCAGCGGACGGTGATGATGCCGCTGCAGCCCGACATCTTTAGGACATTGTAGGTGTGATGGGTCATCGCCATGAACTTGGAGAGCACGGGGTAGCCCAAGATGGCATTGAAGGGCAGGCCAATGTGCGCCACGTCGAAGTCGATGAGCTCTGTGTGGTAGTTCTTGCGGGTGCCGAAGGTGACAGGCAGATGCACTTGCCCCAGAGGCAGGGTGGAGCAATCAGTCATGCCTGAGAAGGGCCTCGTCGGCATCAGGCGCTCATAGGGCACTTGGAGCTTCTTGAAGGTCTCGATGGAGATCACGTTGAGGCCTACGCCGCCGTCGACAACCATCTTGGTGATGGCGACATTGTTGATGGTGGGGGTGCACAGCATGGGGATGGTGCCTACCGCCGTCGTGGACTTGGGGTGGTCCGTGGAGTCGAAGATCGCGTACTGCGTCGACTTGAGGGGCTGAGAAGCCTCAGGCCTAGGGAGGGCCGCATTCACCTCGCGAGAAAACTGCTTGTAGTGGCGGTTGGATGAGGGAGCTTGGGCTCCACCTAGGATGCACGCCACTCCGCGAGGCTCTTGGTAGCCCCCAGCGTTCGCTTCAAGCTGGTGGCCGTTGTTCTTGCCAGGCGGTGGCGGCGGTAGCGGTGGCAGGGCGGCATTGGCCTGAGGGTTGGCTTGTCGTGGCTGGTCACGCCAGCCTTGCCGGAAGTTGTTGTTGCCGTTGTTGTTGCGGTCGCCCTAACGGTTGCCACCGCGACCACCTCCGCGACCGGCGACGCGGTCGTTGCAGCTGTCGCGCCCATCTTGGCTGCTCTCACGAAGTAGCTTGAGCTCATGGCACTCTTCGGTGCTGTGGGAGAACATGTTGTGGTAGGCGCAGTATGGGCGGGCATCCTTCTTGGGATCGTCGCGGTCGCGTCTGCACTTCTGCTCAGGCTCGGCCGCAAGCACGGGAGGGCCCTTGCGCTTGGCGTCCTTGCTCTTGGCCTTGGCGGCGTTAGGCACCGCGTCTGGGTCATTGTGGATGAAGAGGCGGCCCTCTTCGGCCTTGGCGCACCTGTCGGCGAGGTAGAACAGCTCAACCGCGGTGTAGAGCTCATCATTGATGGCGAGCTTCTCGCGCATCCGGACGTCCATGATGCAAGAAGAGAACGCGGAGATGATGGCGGCGTCGGAGGCGCGCGGGATCTTGTTGCGCACTTGGCTGAAGCGCTGGATGTACTAGCGGAGGGTCTCGTCAGGCCGCCGGCGCACGGTGCACAAGTCGTTGAGCGTGAGGGGGCGCTCGTGCATGCCCTTGAAGTTGGCGGTGAACTGCCGGCACAGCTCGGCCCAAGAAGAGATGGACGCTTCAGGGAGGTTCATGAGCCACGAGCGCGGGGCGTCCTTGAGGGCCATTGGAAACCAGTTCGCCATGACCTTGTCGTCACCATTCGTAACTTCGATGCTTAAAGTGTAGAGCTGTAGGAACACCGTGGGGTTGGGGGTGCCGTCGTAGCGAGGAGGAATGTCCGGCTTGAACTTCGTAGGCCACACGACGCGGCGCAACTCACGGGTGAAGGCGCGGCAGCCCCTGCTGCTAGAGGCGACGCCTCCAGCGAGGGCGGCACGGTTCTGGCGATCGGCCACCGCGACCTCCTAGATGGTGTGGTCTTGCCGCTGGCGCTGCCGCTCTAGGAGCACGCACGCGCCGGACGATCTGGCAGCTCTCGTTGTCGGTGTCTGGTGAAGACGCGTTGCGGGACGGCTCCTGTGCGCGCGCGCCACCGCTTCGGCCCACGCCATCGTTGCTCGGGAGAGGCGGAGGAGGCGCACCGTGCTTTGCCCCCGCGCCACGCGGCGGCGGAGGTGGAAGAGAGCGGGAGGGCGATGGAGCGGCCCCAGCGGTGTTGACAAGCTCGGTGATGCGCGCGAGCCAGGTGTCGTAGCCGGCCTCGATGGGGCGGTAGCGCAGCAACTCCTGCGCCATGAGCAGCGCGGCCTGTGGATCAGGGCGCTCGAGCGAGGACGCAGTGGCGGTGCGGCCAGGCGGCCGCACCGACGGGTGCAGGGAAGAAGCCTCCTCCGCACCCACCGCGGGGTCGGTGGCGGCACGGGCGCGAAGATGACAGTTGTCGTTGGCGACTGGCTCCGTCTGGGCCACCCTGCCCACCCTGCGCAGAGCGTGCTCGCGTCGGGCGTCGGCCATTGTGATGTCGAGGCGGAAGGAGCAGAAGCAATCCCCCCTACCTGGCACGCCAAATGTCAGAACCCGGGCTCCGGGGACCCTGGTTCGAACTCTGGGGGCCGCTTGCTGCCTAACAACTCGACGGTGACCACGGCGAGGCTATGGCGAGAGCACCCTCACACACAGGGCACGACAGGGGACACGAGAGCTACCCAGGTTCAGACCACCGTGCAGTGTAAAACCCTACTCATGCTTGTGCTTGGGATTATTGTGGGCAAGAGAGTTCTCGCGTACAAGGTTGAAGATGATCGAATCGATCCTCCTCTACGGTGGCAGCACTGCCCCTTTTATAGCCACCTTGGTCCTCTTCCCCCGAAAATGTTGGCGGGAAGGGTAGTCAAACAACGGCGGTTTGAAAGGGGACAAGCGCCCAGGCTTATCCTGACAAAAGGCGGTCTTCGCCTGCAAAGGTGCTATCCATGATGCGCCGGTGGGCTGGGTGATGACCTCCGCCCTGCGCACCTTATTGTCCTGGTCTTCATACACCAAGCGGGCAAGCTTTGGGACTTGCTTTGTAGGAGGGGAGCTAGTGCTGCTCCTTTATCACCAAAGAGGAAACCCTCTCTGACCGCTGATGTCTACTACACAACTTATTCTTGTAGACTCGTGTTGGGCCTCCAAGCGCAGAGTTTTGTAGGACAGTAGCAATTTTCCCTTAAGTGGATGACCTAAGGTTTATCAATCCGTGGGAGACGTAGGATGAAGATGGTCTCTCTCAACCAACCCTGCAACCAAATAACAAAGAGTCTCTTGTGTCCCCAACACACCCAATACAATGGTAAATTGTATAGGTGCACTAGTTCGGCGAAGAGATGGTGATACAAGTGTAGTATGGATAGTAGATATAGGTTTCTGTAGTGCGAACAATAAAAAACAGCAAGGTATCAAGTAACAAAAGTGAGCATAAACGGTATTGCAATGCTTAGAAACAAGGCCTAGGGTTCATACTTTCACTAGTGCAATCTCTCAACAATGCTAACATAAATGGATCATATAACCATCCCTCAACGTGCAATAAAGAATCACTCCCAAGTTCCTATTAGCGGAGAACATAAGATAGAAATTCTTTGTAGGGTACGAAACCACCTCAAAGTTATCCTTTTCGATCGATCTATTGAGCTATTCCTGTAAGTGTCACAAACAGCCCTAGAGTTCGTACTAAAATAACACCATATGACACACATCAACCAACTCTAATGTCCCCTAGATACCCCAATGTCACCACAAGTATCCGTGAGTTTATTATACGATATGCATCAAACAACTTCATAATCATAATATTCAATCCACACAAAGAACTCCAAGGAGCACCCCAAAGTTTCTATCGGAGAAAAGATAATGAAAACATGCATCAACCCCTATGCATAGATTACCCCAATGTCACCACGGGAATCCGCGAGTTGAGTGCCAAAACATATATCAAGTGAATCAATATAATACCCCATTGTCACCACGGGTATTCATATGCAAGACATACATCAAGTGTTCTCAAATCTGAAATATTCAATCCAACAATAACGAAACCTCAAAGGGAAAAGATTTGATTCATCACAACAAGGATAGAGAGGGAAGAAACACCATATGATAAAACTATATTAACAAAACTCGCGATACATCAAGATCGTGCCAAATCAAGAACACGAGAGAGAGAGAGAGATCAAACACTTGGCTACTGGTACAAACCCTCAGCCCCGAGGGTGAACTACTCCCTCCTCGTCATGGAGACCACCAGGATGATGAAGATGGCCTCCGGTGATATTTTCCCCCCTCTGGCAGGGTGCCGGAAAAGGGCTGTAGATGAGATCGTGGAGGTACAGAGGCTTGCGGCGGCGTAAAACCTCATCTAGGTTAACTTTCGGGGGTTTCTGAATATATAGGATTTTTCAGCGTTGGAATCACGCAAAGAGGTGCCACAGGGGGCCCACGAGGCACCAAGGCACGCCTGGGGGGGGGGGGCAGGCGCGCCCAGGTGGCTCGTGGGGCCCCTGTGGCTCTTCTGCTGCTCCTCCGAAGGTTCCTGGGTCTGTTTCCTTCCAGAAAAAATTGTCAAAAAGTTTCGCTGCATTTGGACTTCATTTTATATGGATTTTCTGGAAAACCAAAAACAAGCAGAAAACAGCAACTGGCACTGGGCACTAGGTCAATATGTTAGTCCATGAAAATCATATAGAAGCCATATAAAAGTGCACCAAAATCATACAAAACTATAATAAACATGGCATGAATACTTCATAAATTATAGATACGTTGGAGACGTATCAACATCCCCAAGCTTAATTCCTGCTCGTCCTCGAGTAGGTAAATGATAAAAGAAATAATTTATGATGTGTGAATGCTAGCATAGTGCATAAGTTTAATCAACGATGATTTTCAATCACTTTTCCTAGCATCATAACAACTTTTTCTCATAAAACTCAACATGATAAAGTAGCAATTAAAAACAAATTTTTTGATGTGGAATGCTACCTATCATAATCATCATATAATCTTTTCTTTTATTGCATGGACACTTGGACTTGAATGATTCAAAGCAATAGTCTATAATTTGACATGAAGACATAAATACTCAAGCATACTGACAAGCAACCATGTCTTTCAAAATATCAACGCTAAAGAAAGTTATCCCTAGCCCATTATGCTCAATCATTGATCCATTCATGAAACACACTCAATATTAGCTACACCCAATGCACAAGTATGACAATAGTGCTCTCTAGTTGGTGCTTTGTAAGAGAAGATGGAGACTCAAAATAAAAATAAAAATTGCATAAAAGTAAATAGATAGGCCCTTTGCAGAGGGAAGCAGAGATTTGCAGAGGTGCCAGAGCTCAAGGTTTAAATTAGAGAGATAAAATTATTTTGAGAGGCATGCTTTTCCTGTCAACGAAAACGACTGAGAATTCCCAATATCTTCCATGCTAGACACATTATAGGCGGTTCCCAAACAGAAAATAAAGTTTATTTCCTTTCCACCATTCTTTCACAGTCCATGGCTAGCCGTATCCACGGGTGCCCTCCATACCAACACTTTCCAAGGAATTTTGTTATTATTATTTTTGATTCATTAGGGGACTGGGCATCCCTATTACCAGCCACTATCTCGTGCAATGACAAGTGAATAAACACTCATCGTGAGAATAACACACCTAGCATAGAAAATATTGGCCACCCCCTGCCGCTTCATGAGCGGTACGGGCACACAAAACGGAAAATTATTTTGAAAATTAGAGTTGGCACACGCAAATTTACTTAGAACGACATGGAAATACCACATATAGGTAGGTATGGTGGACTCATTTGGCACAACTTGGGTTTAAGGAGTTTGGATGCACAAGCAGTATTCCCGCTTAGTACAAATGAAGACTAGCAAATAGATTGAGAAGCAACCAACCAAAAAGCGAAAACGGTCATAAACATGCATTGAACATAACTAACATTGAATAATGCACCATAAGTAGGATATAATTTCTTTGCATAACTATTGACTTAATGTGCATGCATAGGAAATCACAAACCTTAACACCAATATTCTTACTAAATCATAATTACTCACTAAGATGACTCACATATTATCATCTCCATATCGCAAAACTATTGCAAGGGATCACACGTATCATATTTAGTGGTCTACATAAAAGTTTTTATTATATCCTTCTTAAATATCCATCACATTAGTACCAAATTCATATCTTAAGCATATTGCCATTACTATTGTCAACTCTCAAAATAATATAAGTGAAGCATGAGAGTGTATGACAAACTACTCCAAAAGATATAAGTGAAGATCAATGAGTAGTTAAACAATTAAGTAGCTATGTGAAGGCTCTCTCCAAATAAAGATTTCAGATCTTGATAATTTTATTAAAACAGCAAACAAAATGAAAATAAAAGGACACTCCAAGAATAGCACATATCATGTGAAGAAGTAAAAACTTAGGCTAATCGATAGGTGTTGATGAAGAAAGGTGGGATGCCAACCAGGGCATCCCCAAGCTTAGTTGCTTGAGACTTCTTAGAATGTTATCTTGGGGTGCCTTGGGCATCCCCAAGCTTGAGCTTTTGTGTCTCCTTAATTCCTCTCATATCACGGTTTCCCTAAATCTTAAAACTTCATCCACACAAAACTCAACAAGAACTCGTGAGATAAGTTAGTATAAATCAACTCAAAACTTTAACATTCTATACTGTAGCAAATCATTAAAATTATAATTTAACATTGCATACTAAATGTCTCTGCATATTTAATACTCGTATTCTCAAATAGAATCATTAAACAAGCAAACATATGCAACTATAACAGCAGTCTACAAAAACAGAACAGTCTGTAAAGGGGGATTTAAAATTCATACTTCCCTAACTCCAAAAATTCTGAAAAATTACCACATGAAAGAGAACTCATTCATTCTTACTGTGTAAAAATTTCAGATTTTATCATGTTCTGACTATTCAGGAATATTCTGGACATAATAGAAAACTTTCTGTTTTCAAACAGCAACACATGAACTTGCAAACTGAGCATGGTAAAGGCTATAATTGGCATTTTATTGAACTAAAAGATACAAAACATGATTATTGATAACATCAATCAAATATCAATAGAAGAAAATGACGCTCCAAGGAAAACTCATATTATGTGACGAATAAAAATATAGCTCCAAGTGAGGTTACCGATAATGTTGAAGACGAAAGAGGGGATGCCTTCCGAGGCATCCCCAAGCTTAGTTGCTTGGGTATTCCTTGAATATTACCTTGGGGTGCCTTGGACATCCCCAAGCTTAGGGTCTTGCCGCTCCTTATTCTCCTCATATCGATATCTCACCCAAAACTTGAAAACTTCAATCACACAAAACTTAATGGAACTTCGTGAGATAGGTTAGTATGATAAAAATAAATCATCCACTTAGGTACTGTCAAGACAAGATTCATAATTGTTCTCACATAATACCTACTGTATTCTATCATTTCCACAATTTATATTACTCAATATAAGCTACAAAAACACTAAAACAAGCAAACTACGCATCGAAAACAGAATCTGTAAAAAACAGAACAGCGTGTAGTAAGAGATTTAAAAACCATACTTCTGTACCTTCAAAAATTCTGAAAAATTATGAAAACGTAAAAAATTTGTAAAAGAATACTGTGGAAAAATTTCAGAATTTTTTCACGCTCCAGTACAGAATAGAAATTCCAGCACTGGACGCAAAAGTTTCTATTTTTGCACAGAATCAAATCAACAAGCATCCACACTATCCCAAAGGTTTTACTTGGCACATTATTGAAAGAAAACATATAAAACATGATTACTACAGTAGCTTAATCATGTGAACACACAAAAACAGAAGGTATAAGTATTGGGTTGTCTCCCAACAAGCGCTTTTCTTTAATGCCTTTTTAGCTAGGCATGATGATTTCAATGATGCTCACATAAAAGTAAAGAATTGAAACACAAAGAGAGCATCATGAAGCATATGACTAGCACATTTAAGCCTAACCCACTTCCTATGCATGGGGATTTTGTGAGAAAATAGTTTATGGGAGCAAGAATCAACTAGCGTAGGAAGGCAAAACAAGCATAACTTCAAAATTTTCAGCACATAGAGAGGAAACTTGATATTATTGCAATACCTACAAGCATATGATCCTCTCTCATAATAATTTTCATTAGCATCATGAAGAAATTCAATAATATATCCATCACACAAATCATTCTTGTCATGATACATAAGCATAGAATTTTTATTACTCTCCACACAAGCAATTTTCTTCTCATTCATAATAGTGGGAGCAAACTCAACAAAATAACTATCATGAGATACTTGATTGGAATAATCCAATTCAAAATAAAAATCATGATGAAAAGTTTCATGGTTATCATTACTCTTTATAGCGTACATGTCATCACAATAATCATCATAGATAGCAACTTTGTTGTCATAATCAATTGAAACCTCTTCCAAAATAGTGGAACCATCATTAAATAAAGTTGTGACCTCTCCAAATCCACTTTTATCAATATTTTAATCATAAATAGGAGGCATGCAATCATCATAACAAATTTTCTCACCAAAACTTGGGGGAGTAAAAATATCATCTTCATAAAACATAGCATCCCCAAGCTTATGGCTTTGCATATCATTAGCATCATGGATATTCAAAGAATTCATACTAATTTCATTGCAATCATGCTCATCATTCAAAGATTTTATGCCAAAAATTTAATTGAATTCCTCTTCTATCAATTGAACACAATTTTCTGCTCCATCATTTTCAAGGAAGACGAATAATATGAGGCAACCTCAATTCCATATTTTTTTTTGTAGTTTTCTTTTATAAACCAAACTAGTGATAAAACAAGAAACTAAAAGATTCGATTGCAAGATCTAAAGATATACCTCTCACCTCCCCGGCAACAGCGCCAGAAAAGAGCTTGATGTCTACTACACAACTTATTCTTGTAGACTCGTGTTGGGCCTCCAAGCGTAGAGTTTTGTAGGACAGTAGCAATTTTCCCTCAAGTGGATGACCTAAGGTTTATCAATCCGTGGGAGGCGTAGGATGAAGATGGTCTCTCTCAAACAACCCTGCAACCAAATAACAAAGAGTCTCTTGTGTCCCCAACACACCCAATACAATGGTAAATTGTATAGGTGCACTAGTTCGGCGAAGAGATGGTGATACAGGTGTAGTATGGATAGTAGATATAGGTTTTTGTAGTGCGAACAATAAAAAACAGCAAGGTAGCAAGTAACAAAGTGAGCATAAACGGTATTGCAATGCTTAGAAACAAGGCCTAGGGTTCATTCTTTCACTAGTGCAATCTCTCAACAATGCTAACATAATTGGATCATATAACCATCCCTTAACGTGCAATAAAGAATCACTCCCAAGTTCCTATTAGCGGAGAACATAAGATAGAAATTGTTTGTAGGGTACGAAACCACCTCAAAGTTATCCTTTCCGATCGATCTATTGAGCTATTCCTATAAGTGTCACAAACAGCCCTAGAGTTCGTACTAAAATAACACCATATGACACACATCAACCAACTCTAATGTCCCCTAGATACTCCAATGTCACCACAAGTATCCGTGAGTTGATTATACGATATGCATCAAACAACTTCATAATCATAATATTCAATCTACACAAAGAACTCCAAGGAGCACCCCAAAGTTTCTATCGGAGAAAAGATAATGAAAACGTGCATCAACCCCTATGCATAGAATACCCCAATGTCACCACGGGAATCCACGAGTTGAGTGCCAAAACATATATCAATTGAATCAATAGAATACCCCATTGTCACCACGGGTATCCACATGCAAGACATACATCAAGTGTTCTCAAATCTGAAATATTCAATCCGACAATAACGAAACCTCAAAGGGAAAGATTCAATTCATCACAAGGAGGTAGAGAGGGAAGAAACACCATATGATCCAACTATATTAACAAAGCTCGCGATACATCAAGATCGTGCCAAATCAAGAGCACGAGAGAGAGAGAGAGATCAAACACATAGCTATTGGTACAAACGCTCAGCCCCGAGGTTGAACTACTCCCTCCTCGTCATGGAGACTGACGGGATGATGAAGATGGCCTCCGGTGATGCTTTCCCCCTCTGGCAGGGTGCCGAAAAAGGGCTGTAGATGAGATCGTGGAGGTATAGAGGCTTGCGGCGGCGTAAAAAATCATCTAGGTTAACTTTCGGGGGTTTCTGAATATATAGGATTTTTTACCGTTGGAATCACGCAAAGAGGTGCCACAGGGGGGCCCACTAGGCACCAGGGCGCACCTGGGGAGGCAGGCGCGCCTGGGGGGGCAGGCGCGCCCAGGTGGCTCGTGGGGCCCCTGTGGCTCTTCTTCTGCTCCTCCGAAGCTTCCTGGGTCTGTTTCCTTCCAGAAAAAATCGTCAAAAAGTTTTGCTGCATTTGGACTTCATTTGATATGGATTTTCTGGAAAACCAAAAACAAGCAGAAAACAGCAACTGGCACTGGGCACTAGGTCAATATGTTAGTCCATGAAAATCATATAAAAGCCATATAAAAGTGCACCAAAATCATACAAAACTATAATAAACATGGCATGAATACTTCATAAATTATAGATACGTTGGAGACGTATCAACCGCGCCTGCTGGCACGGCCCTGCCGCTGTCGTCGTCTTGCGGTGGTGCGTCACCCACGTGATGGGCACGAGACCGCCGGGCTGGCGCTAGGCTGAGTGGCTTCGGGAGGCTGCCTCGGGAGGCCGTCTTGCGAGGGGGCCTCGCGAGGCTCCCTGCTGACACTGAGTCTTCGGTGGGTCCGCCCCTCCTGGAGGGGGTCCTCGTGAGGCCGGAGCCTCGCGAGGTGACTTGCTTCGCGGCGCCCGTGGTTGGGCCGGCTCTTGGGACTTTGCCAGGCATTGTTTCCTAGGCCGTAGGCAGATGGCCCGTGGTACCCTGGTTCCCACTGGGCTGTAAGCTCTGCTGCATTCACTTCGCGGACCCATTGCTTCAATTGCCAGTGCGAGGAGTGCAAAGATGCGCCTTCGTCAACACACATGGCGTCCACCGCATTCTGGAATTCATTGTCAGACTCCTCCTCATCCCCATCACCATCATCTCCCTTCTGGCCCTGAGTGGGCTTCTCCTTCGGCTGCTTGGCCTTGCAGCGGCGGCCTCCGCGGCCACCACGGTTTTGCTTGCCGGACCCACCGGCACCATCTTGACCCTTCTCCTTGTCGCGCTTCTCCTATTCTTGTTTCTGTTTTTTGGCAAGCTGCTCCACTTGCTGGCACTCTTGGAGATCATGGCCCTTGGTACGGTGAATCGTGCAGTACGGGCCGTCGGCCTTCTCTCCGGCGGCGGCCTCATGGCCACAAGTGCAAACAGCAGTCTCCTTGCTGTTGCTCTCAGCCTTTGGCTTCTTGCCGGGATTCCCCGACTCCTCAACTACTAGCACAGCCTTGCCTCTATGCTTGCAATTGTGGTTCCGACTGTTCTTCTTCGGGGTTGATGCATCGTCATCTTCGGAATCCACTTCAGCACCAGCATCCTCCCCGGGGAGTCGCCTCCCCTCATCAGCACGTGCACACTTGTCTGCCAAGGCATATAGCTCGTTGATGGTTTTGACCTTCGCAATGTTCATCTCAAATCACATTCTACGATTGCGCACATTCGTGTGGAATGCGGCAACAACAACTGCGGGATGAACATCAGGAATGTTGTGGTGCACACGGCTGAACCTTTGTATGTACTTGCAGAGGGGTTCGCCATCTCTCTGGGGTATCACAAGCAGATCGCTTGCCTGACCAGGGAGCTTGTGGCCACCCTGGTAAGCACCAACAAAGTGATAGCACAAATCCGACCAAGAAGAAATGGAGCCCTCCGGCAAGTTCATCAACCATGACCTGACGTTGGGTTTGAGCGCCAACGGGAAGTAGTTGGCCAGTATCTTGTCGTCCCGCCCCCCGGCAGCTTGCACCACAATGGTGTAGATGCCAAGGAACTCTGACGGACTAAGATTGCCATTGTACTTATCGGGCAGCTCTGGCTTGAAGGCACGGGAGGACGGCCAGCAAAATGCCGCAGCTCATGAGTAAACACTGGGTTGCCTACCTCGTCAGGTAAGCACCCAGGGTGCCCTGGTGCAGGCGCGTCCGCTGCCGGCCCGACACGGTCGTCTGAATGACGGCGTGCTTCCCGGTGCCGCTCGATCATCATATGGGCGTCCTCAACGCGCCACTCTTGGAGCACTTGGCACTGATCTTGGCGACCTCGCGGATCCGATGACACCATGGACACCATGTCCTAGTCATCCGATCGGCGAGCTTGCCGCTGCAGGGTTGTTGACGCGGAGGCGACTGCACCATTGGTGCAGCGTCTCCGGCATAGCCACCGGTTGGTCCTGCCGGCGCCGTGGGTGGTCGCTGTGAAGGCCCCGCCTCCGGTGTATTGCCGGGATCGGCAAAACTGAAGAGACTCTGAATGGTGGCCCTCCATTCGTCCATCTTGTCAGGAGTTGGCAGGAAATTCAACAGCATTTGAACCCGTGCCATGGCTTCTACCGTCATGGTTGGCATGGCGGGGAGCATAGAACAGGATGTCGTTCGACTCCTGGTGGAGCCAGCAGGAACCCCGTCGCGTACCTGCTGCTGCAGCACATGCTCACCAATGGGTTGGCGTGGTGGTGGTGGTGCTTGAACATCGTGAGGACGATGCTCAGGGTCGGCTTGACGTTGTCCAGGGCCGCCAGCGCCGTGAGGGAGGGTGTCGCGCCCACCTTTCGATGGTCGCGGTACACGTCCCTTCGCAGCGTTGTTGGGTGTCGCCGCAGTTGGGTCTTGGCTGGCACCGCACCGGTCCACATTGCTATGGCGGCTACAGTCGCCAGAACGTCGTGGGAGTTGGCCGTCTACGCCATCTCCGATGTGGTGGCCACGTTCACCAGTGCGGTGAGGAAGCTGACCGCCTCCGCTGCCCGCGCCTCCTGCTCCGCCCGCCCCAGCCTTACCGCCCGTAGCAGTCGCGCTGCCTGCGGATGCATGCGAAGGCAGCTTGGAGGTGGAGGCAGCCGTCACAGCTCCACCCTTCCTCTTGGGCACCATCGACGAAAGTGACAAAGCTGGTACTCACACTACTGACACTGATTCGTAACACATGATCCCCCTGCCTGGTGCGCCAAAGATGTCATGGCGTACGATGATCAATGGGATCAAGACGATCCCTTTGCGGTTTGGCTGTGGGAATCGACGTGAACAAAGAGCAGGATCGGTAGATGCAAGAAGACACAATGATTTATCCAGGTTCGGGCCGCCTTGAGGCGTAAAACCCTACTCTTGCTTTGGTGGTTTGATTGTGTTTGAGCTCAACGTACAAGGGAGCACAACTTTTCTGGCAAGGTGCATGGGAAGTGCAGCTGCTACGTGTAATTGAGCTAAGGGTCGACCCTTCTACCAGTACCCATGGGCCTCCTTTTATAGGCCAAGGGGTTACCACAGTGGCTAAGATGGTAATTACAGGGTATGAACAGTGATTGCACTGTTAGCGTGCCTATCCCTAACAAGGTAGGACAAAAGCATTAAATGCACCATTAGGTGCTACGCTGGGGAGGTGAGTTCCGGCAAAGGTTCTGTACTGCTCGTCCAGCTGCCCTTTTGTTATCTTGACACGACCCAGGGACGGGTGTCATTAAAGCTAATCTTTGGGTGGCATGCTGACACGTGCCCTGACAAGCTATGCCTGGCTATCTGCCCGGTCGACACCTATCAATACGTGCTTATCTGGTAGATGATGAGGTGGAGCAGCAGTGAGACAAAAAGAGCCTGCCGGGTCTTCGCCTTGCCGGTGCGGAGCTTGCCGGCAAGGGTAATCTTGATCTTCAGCACCGCACTGGTACTTCTCGACGACCTGCCTCGAGGTCTTCTTCATAGTCATGTCAACCTATCCTTGAGTCTTGATGGAAGCAATCCTCCAGAAAGCCCTTGCCGCCGGGGAGGCTGCAACTGTCTGTGCATAAGTCAGGGTATGATAACACCCATGTTTTCATACACCGACACGTAGGGCACAATAATTACAAAGGCAAAATAACACAAGGAAGATGCATAAAATTTATATCATACGTATAACAAAACAGAGCTAACTCAAGAATAAATGTGTCTTTTACATGGCAGCTGCCAGAACAAAGGCGCGAATTTAATTCTGGAGTTGGCCTTGTCGCCGGCTACATCTCTCGGTGATTTCATTAGCAAGGGGCGTCACAAGTTCCCGAGCGGCCGAGGTGTCGATGTTGTCGGGAGTCTTCTTGAGGATCATGGAGATATCAATGCCAGGGTAGTAGTGCACCACTTTTGTGAAGATCCTCACTACAAAAAAAGACACATCCGTGACATTATGACCCAAACGAAAACTTTTTCTGTCATGGTTATGACACTTTTATGACAATAATTGTGACAAAAACACGCATCATCAAAGATGTGGTGGGCTCCTACTTCAATGACAAAAAATTATGACAGAAAATGGGCTTTTCATCCTAGGCGGGCCAGAGACGCACCCGCATGACATTCTTTGGGCCGTCCATGACGTAAAAAATCATGGTAGAAGTGAGGGCGAGGAAATTTTCGGGGAGTTTCCCGGTTACGGTGGGCACTCAGTCGGTGGTTAGGGCCGAGCGATGCAGTGTGGTTTGCACATTTCTCTCGTACACGCACGTGTGTGCGAGGCATTCGCTAACTGAACCCGAGCGAGGCGTTCTCTTACTGAACCCGAGCGATCGCACTAGCTACGTACTGAAGCCGATCGATCCCTTCGTTGCTAATTGAACCCGAGCGATTCCTTCGCTGCTAACTGAACCCGAGTGATTCCTTCGCTGCTAACTAAAGCCGGTCCAGCCCCCGTACATGCGAGACGTAGCCGGTTGGCTTGCCTCTCGATGAACAGTGCCCGTTGCTGCCGCGCGTGCGATACGTAGAACGAGTCGAGACTCATCGATTGAGCCCCTTGCGCGCGAGACGTGGTGAGTTGACCTAGCCGGTCGGTTGGCTGTGGATGAATAGTTCCCGTTGCTGCCGCCCGCCCGTACGCCCCACCCCAGCCGGTGGGTTGGCTGTGGATGAATAGTACCCTGGCCGTGTGAAGGTGGTTGGCGCTGGATGAACAGGACCCCGAGAAGGCCGCCACACCCCAGCTGGTTGGGGGTGGATGAATAGGACCCTGTGGAGGCTGGAGAAAGTCGACAGTGGATGAATAGTAGCTCGTGGAGGCTGGAGGAGGTCAACCGTGGATGAACAGTAGCCCATGGAGTCCCGTTTTGCGGTACGCCACACCCCTCCCGATGAACAGGACCCCGTTTCGACTGTAGGCAGTTGGGGAGAAGTCCATTTCCTCCATTTTGCGGTACGCCAGAGCCCTCCCGATCAACAGGACCCCGTTTCGACCATAGGTGCTCGAAGAGAAGTCTGTTTCCTCCGTTTTGCGGTACACCACACCCCTCCCGATGAACATGACCCCGTTTCGACCGTAGGCAGTCGAACAGAAGGCCGTTTCCTCCATTTTGCGGTACGCCAGACCCCGAGTCAATGAACATGACCCCGTTTTGGCTGTTTTGTCCAAGCCGGTTGGCTCCGGATGAACAGGACACGTTCCGACCCAGTCGCTTGGCTCTCGATGAACACGACGTTGTTTCCTATGTTCCGACCCAGTCGGTTGGCTGCCGAAGAACAGGAGGCCGTTGCTGCCGGCAGTTGCCTCTCTCCATGTACATGAGCCCTGGCCGTATGTATGCGTGAGTACGCGTTCGAAACCCTGCCCGTATATGTACGTATGTGGCCGTATTTTTTTGCTGTGTGGAAAACTTCTGGAACTTCTTCACCAGCATAGCCACTTCTGGAACTTCTGGAACTCCGGCGAGTACTCGAGCAGAGGAGCGGTTGGGGAGAGCCAGTGGAGTGCCAGGAGCTCAACGGTAGTCGTGGTTGGGGCTGGGGTAGACGGAGTTGAGCGGTAGAAGCAGGGGCAGAGTGGTGGAGCACCTCGCCAGAAATGGAGCAGGAGAGCCTCCCGGCTGGCTCCGGCGCTGCTGGGCGAAGATTAGGAGAGGGAGAGCTCGAGTGGTGAGGAGAGACGGGGCGGGGGAGCTTCTTTTATAGCCGGGCGAGGCCGTGGTGGCCGGATACCGCCATGGTTGCGCTGGCATGGCGAGGACGGCGAGCTGGCTGCTGCGCTGGCCGTCGCAGCGTGGGCTGAATTGGACGTGAGCGCGCAGGAGTGACGGGACGCGTGCGGATCCATTAAGAGCGTGCGGACATGGCGGCGACCGCGGCGCCCTGTTCGGCCTATGCGTGAACTTGGCCGTGTGCGGCGGAGAGCTTCGTCGGAGGTAGGAGAGCGTTCTGGAGAGGGTACGTGGGTGGTGGCGACGACGTCGGCACCATAGGACAAGGGGAGGCAGCGCGAGGTGGCCGGAACGGTCGTGTCCGACACGGTCGGCGTGCAGAGCACGACTTTGGCTCAGGCAGACGCGTGGTCACTGCGTGCATTGGTGCACGCGGTGTGCTCTGACCCGTCCAGTCGTGTCTACGTGGTAGTCCTTACTCCCTGAGGTCTCCCTGTGCAACTGGTTTGGCAAGAAGTGGCCTGGACAGCACTGGAGCTTCTAGACAAGTTTCTGGATAGGAACTTGGGCAAGAAGCTGGGGAGAAATGGCTAGGGTTTTGGGAGTGAGAGCTTGCCACACTGACTTGTGGTAAGAAGGTTTACATACTGGCAAAATTTCAGATAAAATGGACCAGCTTTGAACCTAGTTACTTCACAACTGCAATTTTGGTCCAGAAAATTGCTAAAGATGATGCACTCGCTTGGATGGGCTTCTG